>JAXCHB010000011.1:8635000-13635000 GCA_036926305.1 Uropetala carovei
ATCAACTTAAAAACCTGACTTCTATAGCTATACTTCATGTCCTTGACCAAAAATAAGCACCTTGGAGAGTAGTTATCTGTGGAGGTGATATGCTGTGAGACAGGGAAATTTCTGTCATAGGAATATCATTTCCTGCGTGGGGAGCCTCTTCTTCTTGTATCCTGAAAAGTAGTAGTCTTTATTAAGGAATAAAAGTTCATTGGTCTCCAAGTCACAAAATAATGAGACTGCAGATAAAATAATGAGACAAAATTCCATATTACAAATGAAATCATAAAACACATACGAAAATGTTTGATATGATAAATAATATGTATGGATATTACATGAGAGAAAAGAATAGTACAACTTTACTAATACATAAATTACGTAACAATTTATTCAACCGTCTTCCTATGCTGGGGCAAACTTATATAACAAACTCCCAAATGTCTTGAAAGAAATAAACAATAAGGTGATTTTCAAGAAGAAACTAAAAACTTACCTTGTCAATAAAACCTACTATTCTGTAGAATAATTTTTATGTGATGGACTTCATAATTATTATGTATTTTTGTTGTCACAACCTTTTTTGTAAAAGTTATTCAGTTTATTTTGGATTACTGCAAAATACGCATGTTTGTTGACTTGTCCTATATTTGTATCAAATCTCCTAGAGCAATAAATATTATTATTTAGAAATTCTTATCGGTACCACAAAGTTCAATGACTTACAGAACTAGAACGTATCAATGATGGCGTCATAGAAATCATGTAACTAAATTCAAACAGGCATGTATTACACGAAAGCAAAATATAACGTAATGAACACCTTCGGCCTCTTACTTTAGACGAAACTCGAATCCTAATGTACAAAAACTGCTTTTCATTTCGTGTTTTGATTGTATTACTGATTTAGCAAATCTATATATCATGAATGTCTAAATTTTGTTAACAATATTGACAACATTCATCACGAAATTAGAATTCTTGCAGGAGTCCAAAATTTTTTTCGAGAAATGATATAAACTACTACTTCGATATTTTAATGCACAGCATCAAACGAGAAATATTTTCTACAAGATTCATCGCATTACGATCACGGATTTACCCTTAAACAAGTTGACGACAAATTATTAAATAAAGTAATTACACACGAAATTGGGTAAATCACTCACCTTAACATCACCACCGCAAATCCTTCAACTTTCAATGCCTTGCGCTGACAATTTTCCAGTGGAAATTTTCCGCCAAAGTTCATCTAACCGCGCATGCGCATGACTTTCAATTTTCCCATTTTTGACTTGGTCTAGGGTCGTTTGACGAATCCTGATTCGGTGAATTTATGCATTAGTAACTTCAATGCGATTTCCGGTCGACATTGAATAGGTCTATGCTGGTAAGCGAGCAGGAAACTGAAAGCTCGATGAATTTCTGTGCTGTGACGCAATACAATTCATAATCAGCTTTTCTGCTCGGGTCGTAACCGTGAAAAAATTCGCTCATTCATCTATCCATTTGGAGTGGATTTTGCTCGAAAGCAAATTTACAGGAATAAGTACGAGTCATGCATGGAGGACAGCGACACTTCGTAAGCATATATTTTTAAATACATCAAGAAACAGTGACATTGTAAAGTTACTCATTTTGCCGATTTTTTGTTTTGTCAGTTTCGAATCCGTAAATTAATTATATAGAATAGACTGGAGGATATTCCTCACCCGAAATAGTGTATTTAGGAGTCTGCTCTTTCCCGATAAATTTTTAGATGGTGATCACCTCCTATCTTCATTTTCAAGAAACTTGGATACTCCGAGAGTGGCGGATTACGCAGGAAATTTCCTTGAAATTTCGGTGAGTCGGGTACTTTGGCGCAGACAATAAGGGAGGAGGCGGGAATTTTCCTCCAATATCGCAAATTATTTGAGCAATTTGAGAAAAATATCTTTAGTAAATGACTGCTATGTTTTTTTAAATTTTATGGAAATGTTTATAAGTTATTATTGGAAATTATCAATGAAAAATATGAGGTAATCTTATGTAAAACTGCCTTTTATTATTTGCCACGCCAAAGGAAATTTCTGGCTGCGCCCAGTTCAGTATTAAAAGTTCGCAGGGCCCTAGGCCAGGGTTCATTGCGGACCCCAGTGCACCAAAAAATGTGGGGGGAGGAGTGAATTGGGTCCTTTCTTATTTATGTAATACTAAAACGATTTTGTGTTATAACACATTTATTTTTAACCCATAACTGGGTGCGTCAAAAAATGTCACGCAACTGGTCGCGTGGAGTACTGAGTGCGCCGCTGCATTGTGTGGAAAATGCGAACGTAAACAGTAATAATAACGATAGATTCATTCTAAATTTTGTTTATTTAGCCTTTTAATGCATGTTATGATTTATAATTCTTATTGTTGAAGTTAATGTTAGGATTTTCTACATTATATACGAACTTAATTTTCAAGATATATTAAGTACCATATGATATTATATCATTAAAATTTTTATAATAATATATTTACATAAGCGTCATTTTAAGCACAAAGATGTAAAACGAGAAGAAATAATGCTAAAAAAATCATGTAGAAATATTAAAACGTTTACAGGCAAATTGCGATGCCTGTTTAACACAGCAGAAGCGACGCACATAGCTTTGCGTCTGTTTTACTCAAGAACAATAGCTAAAAGGTTGATAACAACTTGTTCGATTAGTCAGGCAATAAAGATAGGATAGATAAGAGAACAATGTATATGAAGCATCCTTTACAAATTGACAGCATTTTAAAAATATTTGGCGTACTTAAGGGTTAATATTATAAAAAAAATCTGATGTGGCCTACACATGACTTTCTCCATATTTGGGGTATAGATATTTAAATTATTATGAATAGCATTATGAGGCAAATTTATCATTTCGTATCGTAAAAGAATACAGTCGTCCTTATTGCTGTAAATTACGTATATTTTGAATGTTTACAGAATTCACCGCTACATGATGGTGGCGCTGTATACTCGAAATTAAGAAAAAGTTGAATATCTCCGAAATGGATGGTTCTACGAAAATTTGTTTCAAACAAAACCTGGAAGAAATATCATTCTCTACAACTTAGGTCCTCACGAAGATTACCAATAACGACGTTTTTAAGGAGATATTTGACGGAAACCGAAAAAACCGATTACTTATAAATAATTCCTAAACAATAACTGATATGGAAAATTGTTTCAAATGAAAGTTGTAGGAAATTACATTCTTTATAACCTTTGATAGAATTGTATATACGATTATGATGTTTTAACGGAGAAATATCGCAAAAACCGAATCGGGTTTCGAATCAACCTCGACTTCCAATTAACCGTTACTGTCCAAAAACTAATCAGTTCTTAATGCTCATGCTAAAGTGTTATATATGAAATTTGGTAACGATATGGCACGTACTTTTTGAGTTAGAGCGCCCACAATCACATACCCCCACACGCGCGCAAACACACACAGACATCATTCCGAAAATAGTCTAAACGTGGTCTAGGGACGTCAAAACGTGTATTTTCGTTGAAATCTCGAAGTCGATTTTTTTCGTGATCACAATACTTTCACATTACTTCGTATGGAGAAAGTAAAAATCTGATGTGGCAAACGCATGACTTTCTCCATATTTGGGGTATAGATATTTAAATTTTTATGAATAGCATTATAAGGCAAAATTATTATTTGTATCGTAAAAGAATACAGTCGTCCTTATTGCCGGAAATTATATTTTGAATATGTTTACAGAATTCACCGCTACACGGTGGTGGCGCTGTATACAGGAACTTGACGAATATACAAAATATCTCCGAAATGGATGGTTCTACGAAAATTTCTTTCAAACAAAACTTGGAAGAAATATTATTCTCTACAACTTTGGTCCTCACGAAGATTACGAATAAGGACGTTGTTACTTTCTCCATACGTAGTAATGGAAAAGTATTGTGCTCAAGAAAAAAATCGACTTCAAGATTTCAACGGAAATACAGTTTTTAAGGTCCCTAGAACACGTTTAGACTATTTTCGGAATTATGTTTGTGCGTGTGTGTATGTGATTGTGGGCGCTCTAACTCAAAAAGTACTTGCCATATCGTTACCAAACTTCATATATACCACTTTAGCATCAGTACAAAGAACTGATTAGTTTTTGGACAATAACGGTTAACCGGAAGTCGAGGTTTGTTCGAAACCCCATTCGCTTTTTGCGATATTTCTCCGTTAAAACTTCATAATTGTATAAACAATTCTATACAAAGGTTGTAGAGAATTTAATTTTCTACAACTTTCATTTGAAATAATTTTCCATATCAGTTTTTGTTTAGGAATTATTTATAAATAATCGGTTTTTTCGGTTTCCGTCAAATATCTACTTAAAAACGTCCTTATTGGTAATCTTCGTGAGGACCTAAGTTGTAGAGAATAATATTTCTTCCAGGTTTTGTTTGAAACAAATTTTCGTAGGACCATCCATTTCGCAGATATTTGTCTTTATCTTAATACCAGTATACAGCGCCAGTACAATGTAGCGGTCAATTCTGTAAACATATTCAAAATATACGTAATTTACGACAATAAGAACGACTGTATTCTTTTAGATACGGAATGATAATTTTGCCTCATAATGCTATTCATAATAATTTAAATATCTATACCCCAAATATGGAGAAGTCGTGTTGGCCACATCAGATTTTAACTAAAGAGAGAGGGGCGAAGATCATGCTTTGCCCATGTCCCACCATTGTCTTAAAGCGGCCCTGGCCAGAGGGCCGCAATATGAATGGGTAATTCTATCAAGGGCTACAACAGACGAAGCGAAAAGTTATTGTTCATCGGGAGACGCGGGAGTGAACGTCAATTTCTAATCCGTTTTCGTGAAAATATAACGAGCCCTAGTTAAAAGCTTGGTAGCATGACCTACATATAATGAGCCCATTGTTAACAGATGGGCAGCTCACCCCTGGTCTCCCCGGTCCTCGATAAGATCCTGGACAGTAATTCAAGTTTTATCCAATTATCATGCAAACAATGTTTTTGGCTCATTTTTCAGTGGTATCATAAAATGTACAAATATTAGCATATAAAGTTATTACATCTTGCAAGCAAATAACAACATTGAACAATAAGAAGTTTATATTTTTACTGTAAAGCTATATTAGTGAAAAATATGTATTATGAAAAGGAGTAGTCGGCAAGGACTTGGATGAATTTAAATGTCATATCACAGGGTGTTTTCACAGTTCATTCTAAGTTGGTGGGCGTAAAATATTGTATACTATCGGAAATACCCAGCGTTGCCCGGGGAAATTTGGTTCAAATCCGATCGGAATTCTAGATGATTCATGGTATTTAAGAATTCAATGGGCCGGCGTTTTGAATAAAACAGGTAGAAACAAAAACCACCTATGAATTATTCCTGTGAACCCTCCATAATCATACCAAATTTGATTCAAATCAATAGTAGGTCTCGGGAAAATACGCGTAGTTTAATTTTTAAATCGGCCGCCGTTTTGAATCAACCAGACGGACACTAAAACCCCGCGCTGATCTTCGCCTTATTGCCTCCTACTATCGTGCCAAACTTGGTTTGAATCGGTTGATTGTAGGCGTGCATAAATGAGCAGACAGAAAATGGGTCGCCATTTTGAAAAGGACGGACAGACTAACACTAAAACCCCGCGCTGATCCCTTAGTGCTCCCTACTATATTGCCAAATTTGGTTGGAATCGGTTGATTGTGGGTGTGCATAAATGGGCAGACAGAAAATGGGTGGCCATTTTGAAATGAACACACAGTCGGACACTAAAATTAACCTTCCCCTTGGTACCCTCTACAATTGTGCCATATTTGGTCGGAATCGGTTGAGAAATTGGGCGCGCATAAAGGTACAGACAGACAGATACACAGACTTACTAAGATATAGTGGTGGAGATATTCACTACTCATATAACAGTCCTAGCAGTGGGGCCTACATTATGAGGCCGTCAAATTTTAGTCCAAGGGTCTAAACGTTTCATCTGCACCCGTGTTTTTTTGTTAGCTTAATGCATTCCTCTCCTGGAGCTATCTTTTCCACAGATGCCTAATGAATTCACGTTTTCAGATTAGCTTGAATGTCTCGAAGATATCTGTGCTTATGATGATACAATTTATCATTTTATTTTCACCATCAGATTCCCAAAATTTAGCACTTGGTTAGTAGAAAAACAGCATTGCACTCAAATGAAAATCTTTTCCTGCTATCATGAGATGAAAAGTAGTGAAGTTCCTTTTCTTGAAATCATACAGTGAAAATGAACACAAAGTAATACAGTAAGTACAGATTAATTTAAGATAATACTTGGCAAGGTATACACTAACATTATAGCAATGAATTCACCAGCTAGAATTATTTTTGTGGAAATTATTATACGATTGAAAACTGTAGTTCAGATTCTTGTGCAATAATTTGTTAGCTATTGAGGAAATGGAAAAGTTATCAGGTTGGAAGAGACAAAATAGCACACAAAGTTCAATTGTGAGCCAAAATCCAGGCACGTAGAGCCCTCCTACCTGAGGTTAGCGAAGGGTAGGGTTGACGTGCATAGTATAGCAAAGTGAGGCACAAGGTTGAGTGCCATAGATAAAATTGAAAAAAATCATGTCATTTAATAAATATATTTATTTTCAAGTTAATGATAATGTGAAAGCAGTCGCAGCTCAAATTACTTGCGATATGGGAGGTGGGAGGAGGGGGCAAACACCCAGCTGCTCCCCTTTGGCTACTGGGAGAGACCTCAGTATTTGTTTTGAGAATCTTAACTGCATAGGTTGGCAAAATGAAAGATGTCTCCAAGAGAAAATTATAGTTTTTATGCGCAAAGAAAAGTGTTAGCCATTACAACCCCATTGCACCAAAAGCATTGCTCAAGTCTTGCTGAGTTCCCTATGGACTTGCTAGATGCAAAAAGTCGCATTCAATCAGAGAAAATTTAGTTGCTACTGCTGCCATATATCCTTCTGAGCAAGAATAACACATCCAATGATCAGATTTGTAGAAAAGGAACTGCGAATTGCCATTTCATCGACACCCAAATTCGAGAAATTTGCATTGAAAACCAAGCACATATGTCACACTGGCAAAACATAAGCTTCATTATATTTATTATTTTCGTTAATAGTATTAAAAGATGTAAAGTTAATATGGCAATTTTCAGTAGGCATTTTTCATTAATTATAATAGAATGCCATAATGGGTAGGGGGCAGAACGAACATTTGGTTTGGGTGATGGGAGAATGGATTGTTTGTCAACCACTGTGCTGTCTTTTCGGTTATCAAATCTTCATCAGGTACAGTCAATATCAAATAATTGTTAAATTACTTTACTGGAATTCAAAAAGTGAAATATCGAGGTAGCCAGCGTAACCAGGAATGAGTGGGTCTGGGCAAGAGGTAAAGCAAAAGGCCCAATCGAGGTGAAGAGAAAAAAATGATCCCCAAAACAAAATTTATTCACTTGCTACGGTATTAATATATCTCTTTTATAACATGATGGTGGAATAGCAAACAATCACAATGGGACCCGAAGCATCAAGCAAGCCAAAGTGGGCAGAGGAGGTCTCGGCAGCCAAAGGCTGCAGAGGGCAAGGCCCTTTAGTTTTTATATACTTTGACATTTATATTTAATTTTTTCTTAAGAAAAATGGAAAAAAGCTCCGGAGTCAGTAAGAGAAATTTTATACCTATACGTATTTCGGCTACAATGTAACCATCTTCAGGGTCTGGACTTGAGAGCTGGCAATGTTTTAGGTTCAAGAATAGGCATTTAAATATCAGAGTGAGTGAGTTTTTTAGTGTTATTTCTGTGAAACACCATTGAACACAGTTGCACTCTAGCCAAAATGCAGATCTGGTTTTTCATAACCTTATTGCTATTGAAGATACAAAAGTTAAGTACAGGCGACTCCCGAGATTCGACAAGGATGCATTCCTGAAAACGTGGTCGAATCTCGAACCGTCGAATCAGCACAAATTCAAACAATTAGAGCAGAAATAACAATGTCTAGACTGAAACTAAACCTCTCATGGTCGGGCGGGCCAAAAATTACCTTGCGTGAACTAGTTTCTAATTCAACCGATCGATTGGCTGGGTCGATTCGACCGGTCCGATTCTCGAGTTGGAAGAATCTCGAATGGTCGAATCTCGGGAGTCGCCTGTACTTTTTAAAATTTTGATATTGAAGTCATTCTGAATGTGTTTTTGGCCATGAGCTCAATAATTCTTTAACAAATATCTTTGATGATATCAGGACAGATCTCAAGTTGTTGGTTTCATGAATGACGTGTCATTTAGTAATCCCTACTTCTCATAAAATAGTAGAATATAAAGA
This sequence comes from Uropetala carovei, assembly GCA_036926305.1. Classification (NCBI taxonomy): domain Eukaryota; kingdom Metazoa; phylum Arthropoda; class Insecta; order Odonata; family Petaluridae; genus Uropetala; species Uropetala carovei. The sequence continues at coordinate 8,643,370 of JAXCHB010000011.1, forward strand.
CAGAGTTCATCCCCATTATCTATATAGTATTTACATAAAATTAATACATATTTTAGTCAACTGAGATATATGAGCTCTCTATAAAATGTATATGAATCTTATATATATACAAAAAATGTAATTTTTGATAAATCCAAAATGATAAAATGTTGTTTTGAAGACATTCTCTGAAATTTTGGTGAAAAATAAACAATTATCACAAAGTGCAATTACAGCTCAACTTTCATGCTTTCTTCCACATTTTAAAGAATACTTCTGCATAAAATTGTGGGATTCATGACGTTTAAGAATAAAATACTATTGCATGTAATTCATTAAATTTACTACTTGAATTCTAAGAGCATGACAATAGACATCCTCAAATGTAAATGTTAGCATAAATCACTGTCAAAAAATAACTGGGTGAAAATAATGCAATGATGAAACACAAGTAAATATGGTATTTACAGAACAATAACCATTCAAGACTTTGACAAAGAGAAAAATTGTTAGGGTTTTTAAAAACAGTGGGAACTTCATGCTTACTTGACTTGCATGTTGGATTCCCATGTTGGTATATTGTTGTTTAACATGCAAACAGCTTTTAAAAAATAATTAAAATTTAAGTGCACTTGCATGTCTATACACACTTTATTCACCAAAGTATTATTAAAATTGAATGATATTTAAAACAACTTGCTTGGTAAACAATTTCTCCCTTGTTGCAAATTTTTTATCATTTGTAATCGCTATTTTCTCAGGCAATTAATTTCCCTTTTTCCTTCAAATAAAATCATTATGAATGCATTTGTCAACTCAGCTGCAATAACTCGTTTTTCAGGGAGCCAAAACATACATTACAACAAACAATAAATCAACAAATAGAAAATTATAAATTTCTCTTTGATGAATTTAATTTACAATAGTCTTTATTACTGATATGAAATAAATAATATTATGAAATATTTTAATAATTTCTCAACAAAAAATAACTAGTATAAAGTATTATACACAGTCTAATACTTAACCTAGAAATTCAAGAATGTCATCTTGATAAACTTTGATTTGTACTTGAAACCAAGGTTAAATAATACCTTTGGACCATTAGGAGCAAATTTCACAATTACTTGGTACCTTAACAATACCATTTGGCATAGGAGATATCTGCTTTTTTGAAATAATTTTTAATTCCACAATACAAGCACCATAGCTGATGGATTATCAGGACAATTTTATCAATAATAAGTAATCAAAGTAGCATTTTAACTGCTTTCAAATGATTAATAACCAAAAACTTTGAAATTTCAAATGACAAATCAATAACAAAATTATTTTTAATCACCTGGTATTGCTTTTAATCATTATTTTTTTAAAACCGTAAGGTAGGTGAATGTAAAATATTATGCCATTATGGGTAAATCAAACTATGCTGCCAGACCCAATTCCACCATTAACTTTAAATCCTGGCTTCATAGATGCCCTTGATTTCAATGTTTTTTCATTTTCATTGATGGTAGAATTTTGATAGCAGCTGCTGTTTAGGTTTGTTGATTGCTTCTCACAGCTAATGATGTTTGGAAATTTTGGAGGTTTCACTTTGGATGTTTGAACAGATACTTCAGTTTCCATTAAGTTTCCTGGAATGAATACAGGGAACCATAATTAAATTTTTAAAAACTAGAGTGTTAGAAATAGTTAGAAACAGAAATTCTATAAAAACAATAAAGGAAAATAATCTCTCAGAATGATATATTTGTAATGATTACAAATTTAATAGGTTTTTGTTACTCCAGTAACTTCTGCTCAACTGTAAATGGAATTACCTTTTGGAACCTCAGCGGGAAATGTAATGAGGACATCTATAACTGACTGTATCCCACAATAATTGTTCTAAAATAGGCATTATTGACGACTGCAGATAGCTCTGACAGTACAACAACAACGTCAGCTATCCAACACACCTTTGATTTATTGGATTGGCTAAAATGCTGGTGATTTGAAAAATATCTAAAAAATAATGTGAATTCAGGTTCAATGAGTGACTTATCTGAGTATATATCTATGAAGACAATGTTTAATAAGGGAATGAAATGATTTAAGACAATTCTTTTATCAGCAGATATCAAAAGGTACCTCGCCATAAGAAATTAGTTATTCCAAATGTACTTAGAAACTTTGCTGAAGACTGGACGGTATTTTATTGAATCATTAGAGTTTTGGAGTTTGTTTTCAGGTTTAAACATTGTGTAGGATGCTTCATTAGGGTCATGTTCTGCTGACAGACCAACCGACATTCTGCCCTAAGACAGCAGTATTGCTCCCAAAAAATTACTCTAATGAAGCTTCCTACTCAGTGTTTAAATCCCAAAACAAACTCCATTGTGGAACCTAGCTACAAAAGCCTTCAATCCATTCATTACATTGGCTGAAGAAAGTTAAGCAGAAATTAAACCAAGTTAAAACAACAATTTGGGAGTTTTCCACAATAACAAATATTGTATATACTCGTGTATAACGCGCACCCGTACTTTTTGCCAAAAAATGCAATTTTTTCTTATACATCCTTGATTTTTATGGGTTATAACAAAATTTTATCGTCATGTTAAGTATTAACTAGAATACCATAAATAAACACATTAAAGCATTAAATTATTGCCAGTTAATTTTAAAATGCTTGGACTTGCCCATAAGTATTACATTCAATAAGCTTCACATTATGTCATAAAGAGCAATCATCAATAATGAAAACGAATGAGTTGAGATGGCAGCAACATTATACAGTAAGTTGGCCAAACTGATGCTGCATAAAAAACTACAGTGCCACTGCTGTCAGTCCTTTTTAATCAGACAAAAAGGGATCTATAAAATAGATAAGTTTTGATTTACAGTGGATGTTGGTTCTCTCTTTCCTATCTCATTCTAAAACTGTTTAATAGAAGGAATAATGTGAAAAGTTAAGAAACAAATCTGGAAACAGGAAACGCGACAGATATGATTAAGTTCATACACGTCATTCTACATTCTGTGGGTTTTAAATTACTTACATTGTTAATTGTACATACTATAATCATTAACTAAATTAAATTACTTCAATTTGCTTATTCTATGTTTTCTTGTTTTCAATGTGTGTTTTTCGGGAGGTCTACCTGGTGATTTTGCAAAGACTACAGCATTCAGCTGATGAACTAGTGAAATTGGGAATATTTGGAGAGGATGGAATTATAACTGTATAGAAGTAATTAGGTGTTATATACGTATAATAAATGTATATATAACCTGGATTATCAATAATTAGTGTGGTTTTCCCCTTAATTCACCCAAAAAGTGAGAATCTGGTGCGAGGTAGATTAGATGTCTGATAGGGCTGAAATTTTTAACCTGGGCCCAGCCTAACCCAACAGTGATGCAGCCCTGACGTTGTCAGCTTCGCTGATACCAGAGGCCCGATTTATTCCTTTTCTTACCCACTAGGTCCGAACTCAACCCTAAAGGCCCTGACGTTCAGGATAAGACATTTATGATGGTTAAGATGAGAAATACCAGTTTTAACAGCATTGTAGCTAAAAATACACTTACATGATTTGCACTGAACTGAATCAACTTCATTGAACATCGCAGAATTACAAACTAACACACATTTATGCCAAACTCCACTTGACACTCCAGTTTTCTCCTTTGTCACGTAATTCCCACTTTTTAGCTTTGATGTAATGTCGTTTTCACTCATTTTAAAACAAAATAATAATGGGGTCTTCACAAACTGTCCAAAGTATAACTTAGAAGTAACTAACAAGAGAAAGAGAATTTACTTATTCATTGGTTTGCATAAATATGTATAGTTATTATAAAATTAAATATTTTGTATTGATCGTATTTTATTGTTAAATAACAAACATTATAACGTTATCTAATAAAGGAGTTAAATTATTTTTTTTAAGTGGTAAATCTGCCCGAAAAAATTCCAAATTGTTACGGAAGTCATTGATCACAAATAATTTTTCACAATCTCTAGCCCTAGGCAGCCTCACATTACCCGGGCCGAGCGAAGACCGTAGGGCTGCAGCCCAGCCCTTGCAGACCTCTAAGGTAGGTACACTTTAATTTCCAATTTTAAGTGCACAGAAGTGTTACCTATGTACAACATGCATCCCTACTTTATGACCTAAAAATTTAGTCTTCAAACTGTGCATTATACACGAGTATATACGGTAACAATGCTTTTGTGAAATGAACAAATTGTGACTGTATATAGGTGATAGTGATTTAAATTCATTTAAGCAGCAGTCATGGCAGAAAAAAGAGATGAAACAGTCAGTCCCCTTTGAATGTTCCAGGTACTTTGAGGAATGTCAAGAGAAAATTTGTACATGGAAAATCAATTACAACAATATGACAATAAAATGTTTTTACATTCAAGACACTTTTAGTTCCAATGAAATCACAATTTAACCACCACTTTAAATTTTTACCTAAAATTTTCAGTTACAATGCAAATTTCATATCTTGGTTTATTATACATGGGAAAATATTTTGTATCTTGACAAATTAGTCATTTCTCATTTCATTGTTTTCACTCATCATTCACTCTCAAGTGCAGCCAATAACTCTGAAAATATTAAACCTCTTCCTGGCAATGATGCATTTTCCATCATCACCACCACTTTTACGTGGCAATGTTGACTTTTGTCATAAGCCTGAGTCTCATTTTATATTCTTTTCAAGTTTTATGTATAACTTCATGTGTCATTTTTGTTCATGATATGACGATTATTATTGGATATTGTATTAACCCCTTCCCTGACGGGTTTTTTTCCATTAGTAAGTCAAAAAATCGTCACATTTTTTTATTAAATTTTTCAATTACTTAAAGGTAGTTAAAAAAGGAAATGTAGTCTTTTCTGGTTTTACAGTTTTATTTAGCAAAATATTTTACTTTTTTCATTGCCAAATACCCTTATTTTTACATAATATTATACATTTTCATTTGAAAATAAATCATTACTTATTTAAAAAGCTATTTCTAATCCTAAATACTAATACAAATATACTCTAAAATCTAAGAGTATTTCTACACATATTTACAAATTTGCCTTTGTGTGATATAATTTTCAAAAAGGCGTCTCACACAAGGGTGCATCGCAATCTGGGCAGTAGTACCTAGTCTCTTTCCTTATGATTTTTCCCCGCGCATCCTGTTTTCGGGAACACAAAGCACACTTCCTCGTTGGGTTAGCTTTTTTCTCAGTGGCCGGGATGATGTCAGGGAAATGCCTCTCAGTGAGGCAACGGGGGTGTGGGGCTGCAGGTGGCCTACCTGCCTTCGGGGAGGTAACTCTTGGGTGGTACACTTCAATTAGTTTTTCTATAAGGTCTAATCTATAATCTAAATGCACACTTTTTCCTCCTGTTTTCCTATAAAGAACAAAAGAGTTCCACACACGCAATTCCATCAAATGGAAGAAAATTTTTTATAGTATTTTTTCTCTCGTTTTCTGGGTATTGGACAATCGGCCAAATGTCGATCCACCCTATCTACACCTCCCATCGTGTCGTTATAGTTCATAACAACCCTCGGCTTCATTGTAACTCTGCCCCTTTTCTTACCCTCTGCATTTCATTGTTGTGGATAGTAGACAGTAGCGTCACCTCCTTTTTGTCCTTCCAGCGTAGCACCAAAACTTTTCCCTTCTGAAAAGCTGTTACTTCACTTTTCTCCATTTTCTTTTTTTTAGTCCTGCTGGCATCCCTTTTCTAATTGTACGCACAGTCCCATATGTATCACAAGACTGAGAAACAAGTGCCTCAGCCAATTCCGGCGAGGTATAAAAATTGTCCATTGTGACACAATAACCTTTTTCAAATAAGGGCTTCGTGAGGGACATCACCACCTGAGAGGACATTGGCATAGTCTCCAAATCTTTATCAAGAATACTTCCTTTTCCTGTATATATAATAGTCGACCACACATATCCACTTTTCGATTCGCACAACATAAAAGTTTTTATTCCAAATCTTGCTCTTTTTGTGGCATATATTGACCCCAACCTAATCGTCCTTTATAAAGTAGCAGACTTTCATCTACAGTTATATCTCTTTGCGGAGTGTATAATTTGCTAAATTTGTCCTCGAACATACGAAAAATGGGCCAAATTTTATTTATCTTTGGATTCAGATGAGTTGCAGGGTTGTACTCATCATTATTGCTGAAATGTATGTATTGCCTAATCTTAGCAAATCGCTGATATGAAGTTTCTCCAAAAAACGGCGTAGCCAGTATTCGTCTTGTTGACCAATAATGTTCCTGTTCAGGTTTTTTCACAATGCTTTGAAGCATTATTAATGTCAAAAACACACGCATTTCAGGAGCACAGGTGGCATGCCATTGATCTCTTGAACCAGATGGTTTATCGCGGAGACACTGATTCGCATACCGATTTGTCTCATCGGTAATATATCCAATGATGTCATCATCAAAGAAGAGTTCAAAAAACTGCAATACACCACCATCTGAGTCCACTTCGAAATTCAGCAATGACCCTCAAAATGGAACCTAGGAGGTGCAGGAGTAGGGCCAGAATTATTCACTTCGCACCATATTCTGTCTTGCACCATATTCTGTCTTGTGCAGGTTCTCCTTCATCCTCGATATCGGAACTTCTATGCTCTGAGAAGCTCGATTCTGATCCAGAATCTTCAATATCCACTCCCTCCACTTCCACATCAGATATATCGCATTCCTTGTCACTTTCCATTATGGGAAGGATCAAGTAACATGAGATAAACCAAAAAGTAATAATGAAAAAAAACAATACCGAAGTAATCAAAACAATATATAAAATAACGATACAAAAATAACAATGTAAACAATAAAAATATAATAAATAACAATATAATAAATAACAACATAATAAATAACAATATAATCAATAACATATAAACAAGGAAAAATTAACTCCGAACAACAAAGACAACGATATAACAGTGGAATGCAGATGCAAATGAGGATGCTAGACGTGTTCACTCAAGAGGACAATGAATAACTAACTCAGATGGGCTTTTGAAATTTGAAGCGGTTGCAAAAACAATCCGGCATCGCCTTCAAATCTGACGCGAAATTTTAGTAACGGTAAATGGACTTGGAAAGGCATTCAGAGAAAAACCCTAGGAGCAGTGACCTGGCAGTGAGGGGGTAAAAACATCTGGTTGGGATTCTAGAAGAGAAAGTTCCACTGTCTGTGTCATAGCAAGACCACCTCTAGGTGGTCTTGGTCATGGTCTTACAGTAAGGCATCGGTTAGTAACCTAAAATACGAAACTTGCCAAAAAATAAAGGATTGCTAAGAACGAAATTTTCCTAACTTCAGAAAACAGTAAAAACGCATGTATAAATGTATTTTTTCGTCAACTTTGACATAACATGTGTGTTAGATGTAATAGAAATATTGTATTCCAAGTATTGGCAAAACTGTTTTTTTCAATTCATTTCAAACATTCTGTGAATGAATAATGCTTTATTATTTGATAATATAACAATGTGATGAAAATCCGATCAGCATAAGTTATGCAACACGCACAAAAGACCGGACGGATGGAAAAACATACGGCTAGAAGACTATAAATGCTCGCAGAGAAGTGATAACCACCTAAAAAGTAAGTAAAAGATAGCATATATAAGGGCGATATTTGGACAATCATGCCCATTTGTACATAAAACAATCCCATGACGAACACAAACATGCGTGCCCTAGGCAGGATTCGAACCCGCAAACTTATTATCCGACGGCAGATACTCTTACCACCTGTCTACCAATGCTTGAGATAATATAAAAGATTTGCGACAACGTATTCATTCAATATTATTCATTCTTTGATAATATTACGTTTTGCACATGTAAAATAGATAAATAGATCTTAGAGCTTCTGCCTTCGATGATACACCAAAGAAACCGCCTAGGGCCATTGGAAATCTTCCCCATGTGTCTTCTGGCGATGAAAATGTGAACTTCTTTGAGGAGACGAGAAAACTCGGTCGGAACAGGGAAGAAGGGAAAAGTGGAATAGGACGAATTAACTCGGCCGTGTCAGAATTTGCACGACTTGTTGGGACGAGATAATTCGGCCGCATCAGGGAAGTGGTTAATAACCTATCAATATATTTCAAGAGCAAAATAGATGAATATGGAAAGCTGTGAATAGACAATAGATCTCTACTTTTTTTGAGGAAAACTTTTTTATAACCTGTAAATTATGAATGTAAAATGGCAATATATGTTAAAATTTCATTATTGTATAGCTCCTTGAAGGGAAGTGAGATACAACTGACCCACAACTCAAATAGTTAGTATAAACCAGTGGTGTAGCTACCGGGGTGCAGGGGCTGCAATGCACCTGGGCCCACTTCACAGGGGGGCCCACTCAGTGGCGTAGCCAGGACTTGGGCACCGTTTAGGTTTTCAGGGCAGCATTTTTAGTAAACATAAAAGTCATCCAGAGTAACCAATATCGTATGAAATGGAACTAATCCCAAGAAACGAAAATTGCGCAAAAAACAAGAAGACGAAATTAAGAAATGTCAGAAAATAACATCTTTTGTAAAACCATCTTCAAATCACCAAGGACAGGCATTAGGCAGCAATGAAAGAATATTATCTGAATCAGAAACTCCACAACCGGTAGTGAATGAATTCTAAGGCCCTTTGGAACTGGATACATTAGATGGGTTAAGAAATTGAGTTGAATTACCTGATGATAATCATTTACAATCTGCATGCCCCAAAGGCAAAGCCTTATACGTCAATGATATGTGTGAAAATGAAAGACGAATGATTATTTTATGTGGACCAAATCAATCAAAAGAACCGTTTCCTTCAGATACTAAACAGAATAACAGATAATTCAATGAATGTTATTATTTTCAAATCACGCAAGCTGGGATTCATATTAGAAGAGACTGGCTGTGTTATTCTAAAATAAAGGATTATGTTTACTGTCAACCATGCTGGTTATTCTCTAAGAAAGTTCCAAACAGTATGGCAAATGGAAGCAGAGATTGGCAATATTTAACTCGAAAAATTCAACAAAATGAAGAATCTTCTGATCAAAAACAATGCTGTGCAGTGCTGAGTCAGTGGCGTGAAGGAAAAACAATCTCTGAAGAAATTGATCACAAAATAAGACAAGATACCTCATACTGAAGAAGAATCTTTGATAAATTAATCAATGTTATGCTCACATTAGCTTTGGGGCACTTGCCATTCCGTGGTCATCGAGAGGATAAGAAGTCAGGAAACAGGAATTTTTTATCAATTATAAAGCTATTAGCAAAATATGATGATGTGTTGGATCAAGTCCTAAATTCACCCCAAGGAAAAATAAAGTATTTATTGCCAAAAATTCAAAATGAAATAATTGAAATATTAGCAAATGCCGTTTTAGAAAAAACATTTCTGAATACAAATCAGCAGCTTTTTTCTATATTGGTTGATACAATGCAAGATATATCAAAAATCGACCAGTTGAGCATCATTGTCTATTATGTAACAATTGAGTACAATGAATACCACAGTCTCAGCAATGAAAATTAATGAACACTTTATGGGTTAGTTGCAGTTGAAAATCATCCTGCAGAAGGACTGATGAACATACCGTATCTGCCCGAACAGAAGCCGACCCCAGATTTAAACCGACTCCACAAAAATTTCCACAATTTTTTGGCAAAAACATAAATTTCGTAGATTTTATGCTTAAGTGTGCCGAGCATTGGTTCTACGACAACTCGTCACAATCAATTTGTCACATGTAAATTCGTCACAGGCGTCAATTCATCGCAGGACAAACTCATCGCATGTCAATCTGTCGCAGGACAAACTCGTCGCGCCTTGCTGTCGTGCGACGAATTGATGTGCGATGAGTTGTCTTGCAACGAGTTGTCTTGCGACGAATTGCCGTGCGACGAATTGACTGCGACGAGTTGACGGTATACCGCTGGGCATTTGTGCACGGCTTAGAATACATTATTCGAGATCGAAGAAATGAGTGGGAAATGGTTTAGTTGTTGACATTTTGAAATATTACTCCAATTAATAATTTTGTGTTGTTGAATAATGTTCCACATTCAGTGACAATAATTTCATTCATCTTCATTTTCACAAAAGGTCAAGTATAGTATCAGTGATCTCGCCAAGATATTTTTTCATCCAAGTCTATTTCCAATGAAATTAGCATTTACATTGTCTTAAGAAATTGCATTTTTATAATTATACACGTTCCATGTAAAGTTTTACCGAAATTCAAACAGTTGAGCATACAAATCCGTCAGCGCATTTTGCGTAATCATCTGCATAGTCAACCTATGCAAATAATGTGAAAAACCCAGCCTTAAACGGTAACAAAGCACAGGTAGTGCTAAATTCAATATTCTAGCCTTTATAATTTATTCATTAATATTCATCGTAGGTCAAATATTTACTTTACGAAAAATATAGTACAGGCAGACCTCGTCTTTCGCGGGAATTACGTTCCTGAAAACACCGCAAAAGACGAAATCGTGAAAGAGAAGTAATTAAGGCAATGGGAAATACAGGGTTTGGTTCCCATCCCAGCAAAAACGGCTCATTTGTCCTCTGTATTGGTGACCGCAGAAAAATAGAGAAAAAGATATAAAAATTAACTTCAATGAAAGTGTGACTTAAACAAGTTAAATGAAGATGAAAAAAGTATCAGAAAATAAAGTCTTAAGTTCCGTAGTACAATCGAGAAAAAAAATGAACGGGGGTTGCCTAACTTGCAGGGGCTAAAAATACGGCAGACCGCATCTTTCTTGGGGGTTACAATCCTGAAAACCTCTGTGAAACTCCACCAATAATAAATGATGTGCAAAACGCTAAGCTAGTTTGAACTATGTCAAACCTGAGAAAATAACCTAATGATCCTTAATCGGAAGGGTCAAGAGTTCAGTCTTTCCCCTCGGGACTTCCACTCTCATAATAAAGACAGAAGGCTCCTGAACGGTGATGCCAGCTTATATTCTGTAACTTTGCACGTGCGAAGGGACACAAGAGTGTGGAAGGATTGCATCCGAAAAATATTTAAAAGTATATATAAGACACGTACACGTGTCTTATATGTATATACTCGTACTTTAAAAAATAGATACACGTATCTATTTTTTTAAATTACGTAAATACTTTTACATATCAGAATAATGTAACAATATTTTTCAGGCCTGACTATGAGAGAAAATGTGAGGAAAGCGCGATTCATTCCATATATATAAAATTTCGTGCAGCCTTTTCCGTGATTTTTTCCGTGAAAGAGCGAAACATAAAACCGCGAAAGACAAAACTGGTCGCAAATGCAGAACCTTGAAAGATAGAACCACGCGAAAGATAAAGCCGCGAAAGACGAGGTCTGCCTGTGCTATCATTTGAACGCGACGGCAATGAGAGATGTGCTGCCATCTATGGGCGACTACGAGATTTAACCATAACCCAAATTTTCCTCGGACTCGCATTTAAGCTGAGGGGTGATTTTTTCATGATAAATTTTAACAAAAAACATCGGCTTGTATTCGGGCAGATACGGTATTTGTTTCAAAATTAAAGGAGATTTTAGGTGGATTGGATAAGCTTCGTGGGAAATCCTATGATGGGGCATCTGTAATGAGTGGTGTATACAATGGAGTACAAAAAATAATACAGGATATTCAGCCAAATGCCTTATACATATATTGCACAAATCATGATTTAAATCTGGTTTTAAAACACACTACATCAGATATTGAAGAAGTACACAACTTTTTTGATGTAGTTGATTCAGTTTATATATTTTTAGTGACATTGTGATAAGATGGAATTTAATTTAAAAAACAAATTCTGAGGAACCTCTAAAATCACATAAATGTGTATGTGCTACACATTTTTCTTCTAAAAAAAGACAGCTTGGAGGCTTTAAGATACAGATTTGTTGATGTAATGAAATTCTTAAATGTGTTTAAAATATTACAAGTATCAAAGAAATGGCAGACATTCTTCTGATTGATAACAGTGAACTAGCTCCTAGTTTTCCAGATGTATGCACTATATTCATGCTTTTCCTAACATTGCCAGTAACGACGAATACCAATGAATGAAGTTTTTCAAAACTGAAAATAACAAAAAGTTATTTACGAAGTACCATATCCGAAGAATGACTAAATGGCTTAGCAGGTCTTTCAATCGAGAAAGAAACAGCAAGAAAATTGGATACTTCCAAAATTATAGAGGTTTTTGCTAATGAAAGGGTCAGGAGAAAAATATTTAAAGGATTTAAGTAAACTATTTTTAATGTAATGCTGTATTTCTAAAAAAATCATAAAATATCTATATTAAGCAAAATTTTCATCTTCATGTAAAGGTTTTGTTTTAAAATTTCTAATAGAGATTTTTGCTAATAAATATTAGAAATTTTGTTTAATTTCATATTCACAAAAATTGTATATTTTGATGTAATTTTGTACTTATGTAATGTTATAAAACATTTATAAAGGTAAATGTGTTTTATTTATATTAAATTTTGTTTCTTAAATTCAATTAGAAACTACTGTGCTAGGGGCCCACTTTCTCAATTTTGCACCTGGGCCCATGAAAGGATAGTTACGCCACTGGTACAAACTGCTGCAAACTGCATAAAAACCATACCATTACATGATTTAAAATTGCATATTATGGGATGATACAATAATTTACATCCATTAGCCAATAGTATAAAACCTAAGTTGTGTGCTACTTCCCACAAAATGTAATTATATTTAGAAGAAGGGTTATAGAAGTACAGAAATAATGCTTACTCACAGCAGCATGATCTTTATAACACATTTTTTTATTTCATCATTTGACAGGAATTTAGGTAGTATAGAAAGTGATTGTTAACAAAAAGTTATGAAGCAAACCTACTGCAACAAAAATGTTCGCTGTAACCACACATTCAATTTACAGGCATGACTTTGGTTCCATGGGTGCCATTAGGACGATCTTTTACTGTATTTAGACAATTTACAATAAATTTTAAATAACTAAAAAAGTTATAATTACTGACCTGAAAGAGAGGGTGAAGGTCCTTTGGAACTTCCATATACTTTGGTACTGTAGCCTGAGTCATTATGCAAATCTGCCTCAAGGCCATGGTATTCTGATGAAATGACAGCAGATGTTGACACAGCACTGTCATATACTGCCGTCCGGCTTCTAAAAGGAAGTCCAGATAAAATATGTTTCTCACGACCAGTTTTCCACATAGTATGTTCACATGACACTATATTTTCATAGTCAGGAACCTGTTGGGAATTGGTTTCTTGCATCACTTCTAAATTTTCTGAACACCTTAGTCTTAACAAACCCAATGAAGAAGGTACTTCTTGACAGACACCATCCTCTCCTTCACTAGACTCAGAACTTCCATGATCATCATCATCATCATCTTTTAAAATAACGTTCACTTTGTCACTAGGTTTCTTTTCCCTGATATCAAGATGACCTTCCAAACTCCATCCAACTTTACAAACTCTCTCAAGGCTATCAACAGAACTTTGTCTGCCTAACCTAGCATGACGTTGCTGGCTCTTAGGAAGCAACGTATCACAAGGAATGGGCAAAACCTCTGGAAAAGGCCCACTATCATCTACAACTCCATTCCAATGATCAACTGATGTTGTCACTAGACCTAGAGACTCGGAATTAGCACCAAAGAGCACTTCTTGCGATTTTTCCCATTTCACTGGCTCTTCATTTGGCAACAATTCCAGACTCTTGGTCCTACGAACTTCATTAATAGTAGCTTTACTATGACTATTTGTTTGATTGGAAGGCCTCTCTGTGCATTTACCATGCCCTTCAAAGCCAGATAGTTCTCTGCAAAGCCATTCAGCAAGACGGAGGCTTCTAGCTTCACATTGACCACGTTCATTTTCAACAGTGTGTGACAGTCGCTGTTCTAGGCTGCTCACCTTCCTATCAAGTCTCTCATGTGCACGGTCTATGTGCTCCTTCAGCTCTTGCTTATCCCTTTCCAACCTAGCCTCTACATTGCGAAAAAATGGGGCACAATAGCAAGTGTATCCGACACCCACAGGCCCTTTACATATATTCCCAGCCAGGTCCAGGAAATATTGTTCACCCTTTTGCAGAGGCTCATCAGGTAGAGAGTCCAAGTTCGGTGCAGGAAAAGCCTCTGGATCTGGATAGTAGTGGCATCCATAGGGAGACCATTGTCTACCACTAGCTCCTGCACATGCTTTCTCAAAGTGCACCTTATGAGCATTTTTATGCTGGAAATAAAATTTTTAAGTTTGAAAATTCATGAATTTCCTAGAAGTTTAAACTTAACAATCACCGACCATGTTAGCAATCATCAACAGAGAGTATTATAAGAATCTGACATAACACATGATATTTAATTTTGAAAGATAATCAGAAAAATCTATCTTTAAGAGAAATTACCATAAATACCCACATATAAGAACGTAAATAGGATACAGGGAGGTTTTTAGGTTTAAATTCTAGGCATATTTAATATACCCGCTTAACCCTCTCCCTACTGATTTATATATACAGGCGACTCCCGAGATTTGACAGTTCGAGATTCGACAAATTTGAGATTTCGACCAAGCCGATCGAATTGGGAACCCCTTTACGTGAAGTAATTTTCGTCCCGACCAACCACGTGAGGTTTAGTTTCAGTGTAGACATAGTTATTTCTGCTCTAATTGTTTGAATTTGTGCTGATTTCACTCTTTTTTCTGTTAATCTTTTATTTAAATTTATTTAATTGATTTATTTATAAATTTATCACTTGACATGATATCTAAAAGGAAATGTAATAGTGATAATGCAAGTGAATCAAATAAAAGTGTCATTCAACTATTAGCGCTCATGCGAAACAGAAGGAGAAAATTCTTGAACATGTGATAAATTCACGTAATTTGATGGCTGGTTTGACAGATTTAAGAGAAGGGCAGGTTTGCATAACCTTAAATTAACTGGTGAGGCTGCAAGTTATTTTGTGCAAGTTATTTTGCTGTGATATATA
Source organism: Uropetala carovei (assembly GCA_036926305.1). Classification (NCBI taxonomy): domain Eukaryota; kingdom Metazoa; phylum Arthropoda; class Insecta; order Odonata; family Petaluridae; genus Uropetala; species Uropetala carovei. The sequence continues at coordinate 8,658,412 of JAXCHB010000011.1, forward strand.
GTTGTATATATAGATAGATGTATGTAGGGATGTGCTGCTGACAGCCCGGTCTGGCTCGCGCGAGTCGAGATGCAGGAACGTATCCCCCGATTATAACATGCAAGTCTATGGAAAAATGGCGTTCGACGTTCGACAATTCGAGATTCGACCACGGGCATATCTGATGCCTCAAATATCATTTCTCCCTCTCCTTCGCATTTGCCTGCTCCTACATTGGAATCGACATTGCTTTTAGATGCATCCAGTAACAATAAAGGATAAAAACACGTACTTCGCTTGTGAATATCAAGATGTCATGTGAAACTATTTTTTTAATGACGTAAATTTGATGATTATATGAAACTGTCATTTAAAACAGCATGAAACAATGTTAAATCATAACAGAAAGTTAGAGAGAAATTGTGGTAGAAATGAAATAATGACCTTCATGTTAAATGAGCCAATATTGTGTGAGGACAGGTGAGGCTAACTTGGTAAATATGATGTAGCCACCAGCTCTTTCCTCCAATAAGTCGCAAAAACATTCTAAAACAATTTTCAACGAAAAAAATAGACCAGTACGATAATTTGTTTCTAATCATTCCATAGTGATGTTTTTCAAGTAATTTTTTATTATAGAGAATCCATTTAGTAACATTTGAGGATAGATTTAGCTACATTAAGGAAATTCCATAGATACTTGTTGTCACTGTAGTTAGTTACCGCAGCGGCAAAGCAGCACAACGTAGTACCGCGGTGCCGGTAGGAATTTTCGGCAACGACGTTATATCGAAACGACTTAAATCGAGGACTCACTGTATATGTAATAAATAAAAAATCTATCAAATTTATCCTCTTCCTCATTGCATCTAAAAACCACATTTACAAAGACTGAAAGTAAAATATTGTTATTTTAGTTTTGAAACAAAATTTAAAAAGAAATTGCATTGAAATGCAATAATAATATCAATTTTTCTCTATCAGTGACAACATGTTGGGAAATTAATATTGGATGGTTGAAAAAATGCATTTGTTACCATGTATAATATGCACCCTAACTTTTTGGTCAATTTTTCGTGAAAAAACTGGGTGTTATACACAGAAAATTACAGTAATATTTTAAATTTGGTTAAAAACCTGAAAAGTGCACTTTCAACTAACTTCAAAAGATTTTGCAATTATGAACTAAGATAAAAAAGATATGTAATCAATACTTCATAGCAATTATTCACTCTAAATCTTATTAAAAGCATAGCAAACCTTTTTGTCCTTGCGCTGACTATTGCTTTCTTTGCTGCTGGTACCACTTCCATTTTTCTCCCTCTTTCGATCATTACGATCTTTTTCTTGATGTTTTGTAACCTGTTCTTCCCCAGATTTTCTCCGACTATTTCTATTTGCCAGGACTTCTTTCTTTCGATTTTCTGACTGAGCTTTCAGTGACACAGGTGGAGTATTGAGAATTGTCAAAATTTCCTTCAAGTCTTTCCTAGTTGCAATATCTCTAGCTGTTTCATTTTGCTGCAATTACAAGAACATTAAATTTATTTGTGTTTGATAACTGAGGGCATATCAGAAGGGTGTAAACACTAGTAAATAACATATGCAACACACAGGTATATGAAATATTACAACGGTTTTCTCATCCTATTGGAAAAGCACTTTACCTATTAGTAAATTTGAATATAAAATAAAAAATTTCTTTTTAAGCAAAAAATGTTATTCTGTTAAAACAAAATTATAAAAAATAATAATTAATGAATACCCACCTTATTTCGTAGACTTTTATCACAACCCGCCTCTAATAAAATTCTTGTTAGCTTTTTGCGACCCATTGCTGCAGCTATGTGAAGGGCAGTATCACCGTTCTACAAAATATAACAGATCATAATAGATACTATGTAACAGTAAAATGATAAATTCTATCTACATTTAACTACAGGAAGTGCAAAGGGAGCATCCAACACAATTATTTTTGTCCATTTCACTGTAACAAAATTCACGAATATTTATAAAAAACAAAATACATTGTTTATGGGCTAGTTATAAGCAAGCAGGCATAGCTTTCAATGGATTTCACACATATACCATTTGTACAATTGTATTCTGCAATGGCCTACGACAAACGGGTGGCCAAAATGAAATTATGTCAGATGACTCAAGAGTAAAATATTCTTGTTGTTAATTTGTTATTACCATGTTTACTTGTTTTATCTGTGCCCTCATGTACCCCACACATCCCTATTTTTGGGCCAGTTCAGAGGGAAAAAATAAATTCATGCCAGACTAAGTTGACATCTAGGATTTAAAAAAGGTCGGCCTCTTCACTGATCCCCCTCCCTGAAACAAGGTCCGCCCAAGTTAAGCATCTTCTCCCTCCTATCTGTGCAATACAATTTATTGGGTGATCTCTTTATGCCGATGCTAGCAGAAATCTCCTCCTCACTAGTCGCCACTCTTGTATGTTAAAGGAGTTTCAGCAGTTCATGATGAATTTGGCGAACACAGATGCCAACTTATTCTGGCAAAAGTATACGTAGAAATTGATAGTAAATTTTTAATGACAGAACTGCTTATTTTGAGTAACAATAATAAACTTAAAACTCATTTAAAAGGTATAGATTTGATATAAAAATATTACATCATCTCAATCATCAAAATGTCCGTGATCTTGGAGATGTACCAACCACACTATAAACCATGCGTTTAAACCCTAAACATTTGTTGGTCATATAGATATGCATACACTTAGTAGAATCCTTTGTCTTCTGAGAGTATAAACTTAGATGCAAGCATGTTGCAGTAAATTTACTATTAAAACTAGCAATTTATATAATCTGTCCAGAAATCTTCATGCATTATTTGCAGCCCCTTTCTTTACTGACATTTTGCGATAAAAGGTGCACGGGGTACAGAAGTAAATACAGTATTTCTGTAACACTTGAGAGTAATTTGCAAGCTTATTGTAATATGAATCTGAGAATGCAAACAGTGAAAATAAATGTGAAAAAGTTCCTTTTTTTAAAATATTTCTGCTTTTATAGTAATACCATATCTGCCTGAATACAAGCCAATGTTTTTTGTCAAAATCTATCATGAAAAAATCACCCCTCTGCGTAAATGCGAGTCCGAGGAAAATTTGGGTTATGGTTAAATCTCGAAGCCTCTCATTGCCTTCGCATGCAAATGATAGTACTATATTTTTTGTAAAGTAAATATTTGACCTACGATGAATATATATAAAAATATCTTGGCGAGATCGCTTGAGTAAATTGACGATTACGCAAAATGCGTTGACGGCTTTGAACGTTCAACTGTTTGAATTACGGTAAAACTTTACATGGAACGTGTATAATTATAAAAATGAAGTTTCTTAAGGCAATGTATATGCTAATTTCATTGGAAATACACTTGGATAAAAAAATATCTTGGCGAGATCGCTTGCGTAAATTGACGATTACGCAAAATGCGTTGACGGCTTTGAACGCTCAACTGTTTGAATTTCGGTAAAACTTTACATGGAATGTGTATAATTATAAAAATGCAGTTCCTTAAGGCAATGTATATGCTAATTTCATTGGAAATGGACTTGGATGAAAAAATATCTTGGCAAGATCGCTTGCGTAAATTGACGATTACGCAAAATGCGTTGACGGCTTTGAATGCTCCACTGTTTGAATTTCGGTAAAACTTTACATGGAATGTGTATAACTATAAAAATGCAATTTCTTAAGGCAATGTAAATGCTAATTTCATTGGAAATAGACTTGGATGAAAAAATATCTTGGCGAGATCACTGATACTATACTTGACCTTTTGTGAAAATGAAGATGAAAGAAATTATTGTCACTGAATGTGGAACTTTATTCAGCAGGGCAAAATTATTAATTGGAGTAATATTTCAAAATGTCAACTAAACCATTTCCCACAAATTTCTTCAATATCGAATAATGTATTCTTAGATGTGCATGAATGCCCGGCACACTTCAGCATAAAATCTACGAAATTTACGTTTCTGCCAAAAAATTGTCGAAATTTTTGGGGGGTAGGCTTAAATCCGGGATCGGCTTCTATTCAGGAAGATACGTTATATAGTTAAGACAATATAAGTAATATCAGATTATTTATGAAAATTGTATATTTATACTCCTATGACTTTTTATTAAATCTTAGATAGTGGGCCTCTGAGGCACCCTTTTTATAGGGCTGTGGACTGAAAATAATTTGGTATTCCTGAAGTTAAACACAATTTTCTTGCCTTATTTTGATCCGAGACTCTGCATTGTGCACTTATGAGGATCCTAGTCACTCCTGCGTGGCCATAGCGTGCACTGGTATGAAGTGAAGTGTCACCATACTAAACCCAGAGAGAAAGAAAATAATTTATGACAGGTAGAATCATTAAGACCCCTTCTGGGGTGTGACAATTAAGCCTGCATCGTATGTAATAAAAAGCAATTCTCTGCCTATAACGCTAACTTTTCTGTCTATAACGCTAACATAAATGCTAATAACTCGAGAAGTAATGAAGATAGAAACTCGAAATTTTGCAGGGATGCTTGATTAACACTTTTTCAGGTGATGATGAATTTAAATTGCGAAAAAATTCCTTGGTTCGACTCCAATTGAGGCATTTCCATTTCCCATTACTTAACATGTAAGATGCGATTTTTCAACGTGCAGGCTTTTATTCATTTGGAAATTAAAATTAGAAGGAATTAACCTACGACCTTCGGATTTGAACCATTTTGAAGAAAAAATTATAAAGTTTCTTATTCTGTTCATCTTTTTTTGCCCACAGTTTGAAATATCCCACGTTAAACGTTTAATTTACGTATTTTATGGAAATCTTGTCATTTTAATGGAATGTTGCCATGGTGACTAATTATATTGTTAGACCTCAAAATCCTATTGTTATATCAGTCCTTATGGGGGGAGGGGGGAGAGGGGGGGGGAGAGGGAGAGAGAGAGAGGGAGAGAGAGGAGAGAGAGAGAGAGAGAGAGAGAGAGAGAGAGAGAGAGAGAGAGGGAGAGAGAGAGAGAGGGAGAGAGAGGGAGAGAGAGAGAGAGGGAGAGAGGGAGGGAGGGAGAGGGAGGGAGGGAGGGAGGGAGAGAGGGAGAGAGGGAGAGAGGGAGAGAGGGAGGGAGGGAGAGAGGGAGAGAGGGAGAGAGGGAGGGAGGGAGAGAGGGAGGGAGGGAGAGAGGGAGGGAGGGAGAGAGGGAGGGAGGGAGGTAACTATTTTAAGGTTAACTAAAGATATCCCGTCATATTGACGGGCAATTATGCTAGTATTTCTATAATAAACAACAAATAAAGCATATTTTGTTGCTGGTAAGAGATGCTTATTATTTGAATAACTTCACATAAAATCTCCCACAGCCTGGATTCCTAAATGAGCTTCAAGTTACTGCCAAAGTGGATTAAATATTAATCAGTTTGAAATCTTTTGGAAAAAGAAAAAATCAGAATGACAATGATGATTTCTAAATAAAAATTTTAAAAATTATTAAGTTCTACAACAAATTCTTTATAGTAATATTGCAATATATATCAACCTCAAAGGAGCACCAATATGTTCCATAAATTCTGGAAGTGGCAGCAACACTTGCATTAGGTGATCATTATTTAGGTAAATCACTTGTATCTACACAACAGTTTTTGATAAAGTAAATAAATATGAAAAGAAGTTTAGAATAACAAAATTATACTAACGTTGTTCTGAACATCTGGATTACAACCAGCAAAGAGGAGCTCACGACAGCTTTGGTTATGGCCATTTTGACAGCAAAGATGAAGAGCAGCAAACCCACCTCGATTTTTCAATTGTAGTTGAGATCGACCTTTACATAAGGCAGCAACTGTTTGACTGTAACCTTTCCAACTAGCTTCATGCAATGCTGAGTTTCCATGCTTAAAATGGAGAGAAATCAAAATTTAGCACGAAAGAATGTTTTACAACAATCACAATAAATCTAATAAAGTGAGATTATTATAATGTAAGTTTCATAATAAATTATATCAAAATAAGTGTCTGAAATTTCAGTATTCATTAAAACAAGGATGTATTTTTGTGATTTGTGGATTTTGAAAAGGCCTTTGAAAAAATGTTATGGTTTAGGCTAAGGGAAGCTTTGAGGAACAGGTGTAGATTATAGTAAGAGACAATTATCAATATACAGTAAACTCCCTGTTATCCGGCACTCATGCAACCAGAATTCTTTTAATGAAAGAGTTCAATGTCGGTTCTTCCTCTATTTATGACATTAAGGCACATAAATCACAGTTAATGAAATTCATTACATCTTCTGAGACAACTAGAAGAGTTTAATATCGGCGCACTCCTCAAAAGCCGAAACTTGAGCAGCTGGATATTGGTATTTATGAATGGTTTTCTACAAAGCGTTCCAAGGGAGCCCCTATTTTTGGACCAATTTAATTGAAAAGGCCAAAGATTTTTATGAACAAGTGGAGATTAGTGAACCATGTGCATTTTCAGATGGATGGCTAACACGTCTTAAGATCAGACGTCTAGATGTTTCAGATGATAAAAAATCGACCAACCAAGAAGCTGCCGATAAATTTTGTGAATTTTTTGAAACATTAGTTAAGGAATATATGTATAACTATCCAACATGTTTAATTGCATTATTTTAGCATTTGCTAACTGCACTGTATGTAATGATGTCATGATTGTGTGCCACTATTCGCTTCTCTTTGGTTTAATATCAATTTGCCTTAAGAATTTCTGCTAAAACATTGTGTTGTGTGAGGATAATTTCTCTCCTTTTCTCGGGTAAGGAAACAATTATTTTGTTGGAAAATTCTAAAGATTGGACAAAGTTAACCCTTACCTTGCGTTGTTATTAGAACAAAAGAGAAGTTAATAGTGATAGGCATACGAGAAATTCCATAGGATGTAATGCAGTTATTAAATATTAAAATATTGCAATTAAACTTGTTGAATACTTGTATATTTGAGTTTCATTACTTCCTTTAATGTCAAGGAATTATTTAAGAACAATTGCGTCAAGTACCTAGGCTAAAGGTTAGCAATTCCAAGGTGAATGTATAATTCGGCATCTGTTTCTTATTTTGGTATCAAAATGTTTTATTGAAGCCTATCCAATAAAACACTCTAGTAACTGGAATATTCACTTAACTGGAAAACCTAATTTCCTGGGCATTCCGGATAACTGGGAGTTTATTGTATCTGTAGATGAACCAGGCTTCAGGGTGTAGCAATGGGCAATGCTAGGATGAGGTGTACAAAAGGGCTGCCAACATTTATCAATAGTACAAAATTTATGCTGAAGAAATGAGAGGCATGGGAAGATTTAAGATTAAATCCTTCAATGAAAAGGCAAAGACTTTAAGAAGGAAAATTGCTAGGAAGAATGGTTAAGTCACGACATTCTTAAATGAAGAGAATGAGTATGAGAAGGTGAAGGTAGTGAAGCTTTAAATGTATTCAAAGGTTAGGTGAGCCATAAACCCACCAAATGGTAAAAAACTCAGATGAGATAATTCCTGTTATGCAAATTTACCGTGGATTCAGTGACTGATTTTCATTTTAAAATGTATTAAATCAATAGAATACCTGTATAGATATTCTTATAATCAACACAAGTTAAACAGCAACCATGGATTTATTAAAGTAGGAATATACTGATGATCTTTCAATATCTGATTTCCCTTAACACTTTGCGGTCCTTTGTCGGACTGAGTTCGACATTAAAATTTTTGCCCTCCAAGTACCATACAATGAAAAAATACTCCCAGGTGCTTCCTGGAACCCAAAGGCATTAAGATATTTTAGGTATTATTTTACAAAATTGGTTATATTTTGTACTTGATGTTCATATCAATTTTTTAAGTAAGGGGCATAAAACCTGGACCACAAAGGGTTAATACTTTAATCTTTTTAATAATATGATTGCAATATAATACAATAATAGAGAAGTTCAAATCAGCATGTTTTCAACAAATTCCACCACTATACTTTTCACATTAACCCTTAAATGATATATCAGCGCAGCATACGCATCTTAAAAATCTGAAGTCAATTTTTTTCGTGAACACAATACTTTCCCATTAATACGTATGGAGAAAGTAAAAAAATAGTGTAGTACTGTTGACCACTATGCATGATGATGCAAGTGTCGACCAAGATACAGGCAAACCTCATGTCATTTTAGACTATAATAAAAATAAAGGTGGGGTCGACGTTGTGAATAAATGTGGAAGTACTTATACTGTAACAAGGAGAACCTCAAGATGGTCCATGACAATTTTTTATGCATTTCTCAATATTGAGGGAATAAATGGTCAAATTTTGTTACAGCGTCAGTACCCAATTCAGCTCCCAAGTACAGATGCTATTTTTTGAAAAATTTAGCATTAGCTCTAATGAAACCTCATTTAGAGCAAAGAAGATTGACCCTGTCATTACCTATAAACACTAAGGCAATTATCAAAAGGCATACAAGAGGAGAAGAAACCATTCCCCAAGAAGAAGAACCGCCAAAAAAGAAAGGACACTGCTATTTGTGGGGCAGAAAAAATAATAATTACACGACTATGACTTGTACGCAGTGCTCCCAATTTATGTGTAAAAAGCATCTAAAATTGGTCAAATACGTCTGTGACAGCTGTAATAATGATTCTATAGATGATATTCTCAGTCAGTGATTGAATTTGAAATTGTGTTACAATTTTTAATGGTTTAAAATGGTTTTATGTTCAGGTTCTGTAAGTTGACTTTATAAGTTCATTTTTGTGATTTTTTCGTTTATGTTTATGACCAAATAAATTGATTTCTTTGAATTGAGTGCTTATTATAACACCCTCATTACTGCATATTACATTTAAATAAGAAATGTCATGAACAAGTTGGAGAATATATTGAAAAATGTTCTGGTGTACTGAGTACGCCGCCCGTGTGTTCATGAAACTTCACGCCGTCCGTGTTCTTAAAGGTTAAACTCAAATAATGAAAAAAACTGCCTTTTTCCATTACAGTTGCTACTAAATGGAAAGTCGGCCGGGTTAGACTGGTAGGCAGTGCGCCTGCCTTCTAACCCAAAGGTCGCAGGTTCGAATCCCGCTTCGGGCATGGATGTTGTGATGTATGTCGATTTTCTCTAAGAGAATTTGACGGTTCAAAATAACCTGTTGACGCACATAAAAAAACCTAATTACTACTGCTACTACTATTAAATGGAAGGTTATATATTTGTTTGTAATTCATGTATAATATTTTAATTATTATAATTTTAAAAGTATTTTTATAAGCGATCGTAATTTGAGTTCTTCTACGACTGCTTAGCGCAACTTATTTGGAACAGAAGTTTAAAAACCGAAGAACTTTGACAATTATTCGGTCTATAAACCATAGAAATCCTGGTTATGCTTTCTTATAACTTATAACATTTTCAGAGCATTTATTTCAGCCATAATATCATTTTCCTCCAGGAAATGATTCTGGTTCTCATTCTCGTAGATAATTTTTTTCATGGTCATCAACTTTGTAATCAAACAAACATTATTATTATTATTATGCAGTTTGGCTGTCTGCCAGGTGGCAAGGTACATACAAGTCAAATACAATAACATGTAGCTAGCACTATGTACGTTACAGTTACTGTCGGGGACTTACTGTATAGACAAGTACTTTTTGAGTTAGAGCGCCCACAATCACATACATCCATCCACACAGACACACACACATCATTCCGAAAATAGTCTAAACGTGTTCTAGGGACCTCAAAACGTGTATTTCCGTTGAAATCTCGAAGTCGATTTTTTCCGTGATCACAATACTTTCCCCATACTATGTATGGAGAAAGTAAAAATCGAAGATTTTAGTTTTTTGATTACACTTTGCATGTGGAATGACATTTTATTTAAAATAAATTTGGTAAGAAAATCAATGCAGGGCATTGACATGGCATGCTTACAAAGAACTGTACCGAATTTTTAAAGAAATACAGAAACTCTGGTTATGACGAAGCCTTAAAATTGGCAAAAATATTAGCAGAAAGATTTAATGTAAAATGCGAGTTTAGAAATACCAGATTCAGACATGTAAATGATTTTAATGGCCAATTTGTACGAGAAAGCGAAGAAAAGTATTTTCAAAACAATGTTTTCAATGTAATATTAGACAATGCAATCATGTCTCTGACAGAAAGATTTCAAAAAAATTATGTGGCCAACACACGACTTTCTCCATATTTAGGGTATAGATATTTAAATTATTATGAATATAAGGCAAAATTACTATTTCATATCGTAAAAGAATACAGTCATCCTTATTGCCATAAATTATATTTTGAATATGTTTACAGAATTCGCCGCTACATGGTGGTGGTGCTGTATACTGGTATTAAGAAAAAGCAAAATATCTCCGAAATGGATGGTTCTACGAAAATTTGTTTCAAACAAAACTTGGAAGAAATATTATTCTCTACAACTTTGGTCCTCACATAGATTACCAATAACGACGTTTTTAAGGAGATATTTGATGGAAACTGAAAACACCGATTATTTATAAATAATTCCTAAACAATAACTGCTATGGAAAATTGTTTGAAATAAAAGATGTAGGAAATTATATTTTCTACATTTTTTGTAAAGGTCAATGTATTCAATAATGACGTATTATCTGAGAAATATTGCAAAAACCGAATCGGGTTTTGAATAAACCTCGACTTCTGGTTAACCGGTATTGTCCAAAAACTAATCAGTTCTTTGTGCTCATGCTAAAGTGTTATATATGAAATTTAGTATTAATATGACAAGTACTTTTTGAGTTAGAGCATCCACAATCACATACATACATCCATCCATCCATCCACACACACACATCATTACGAAAATAGTCTAAATGTGTTCTAGGGACCTCAAAACATGTATTTCAGTTGAAATCTCAAAGTCAATTTTTTTCGTGATCACAATACTTTCCCCATACTATGTATGGTAAAAGTAAAAAATCGGTACAACATACATTGTACAAACTTTCTCATATATGGGTACTAATGCGTCGTTTAGTTATCTTTAGAAAATGAAAATCGTATGACCTTTTTTTAGAAAATCCCATTTTTGTTAAAGTTGTCCAAGAATAAACTAGCCTTATATTCATTCATTGAGAAAAATAAAATACGTAGTATTATTGTAGATGTATACTCAAGTAACTGTACGAAATTTGATCAAAATCGTTAGAGCCGTTATTGAGAAAATCGAATTGTTGTTAAAGTTGCCTAGAATAAACTAGCCTCATATTCATTTTTTGAGAACTATTAACTATACAGTATTATTGAAGACGTAAACTCAAGTAACTGCAAGAAATTTGATCAAAATAGTTAGAGCCGTTTTCGAGAAAATCGGATTATTGTTAAAATTGCGTAGAATAAATTACTCTTAATTATTGATCAATGTCAACCATTTCTATGTATACTCTGCTCAGTATGATAAAATGCCTAAGTACGAGATTTCATTCATTTTCGCTCTACTGTCTAGGCTCCAGAGCCAGTAAGAGACAGACAGACGGATGGACGGACAGACAGCATTGTGAAAACCACTTTTTCGGATTCAGCGACACCTAAAACGTATATTTCCGTAAAAATCTCGAGGTCGAATTTTTTTGCGAAAACAATACCTTCTCGATACTTCGTATGAGAAAGTAAAAAGAGACCTTAAGCAAGCAGTGTATGCATTTTCGACCTATCAACATTTAAGGAATAAAGAGCATACAAAAGAGGATATACAAATGGTAAGGAGAAGAATAGCCTTCTCTGCAGAATAACAAGTAAACAAATGTGAAGCAAGTAGGTGACTCACAACTCGAAGTAATATTTTAACTGGAAAATCAACAGGCTTTCCAAGACATAAAATTCCGGCTACTGTGGCAAGACTCGAGTCAAAAAGTAAATCTATAAATTGAAGTCATAAAGAAATATAATCAAATTTACCTAAAATTCTACCAGGAAGCAAGAATACACATTTTTGTAAAAGAATATTGTAAAAAGAACTAGTGCAAGTCATTTTAAGTGTTGGAACAATTCCATGTATGTGTGTGTTCATGTGAACATGCTCGGCAGATGGGCACCGAAATTTTGCGACGCTGAACAGCATCACTCGGCACGTTAAAAGTAAATGGAGGGTGGACTTAAAAAATAATCACTTGGAACAGTGCTTTTAAATTGAAAATTTACAAGAATATCATTAGCCCTGTTGCACCTTGTATTTTAAAACATTACAGTAAACCCCCGCTTAACGCGGGGGATGCGTTCCGGAGGTCCCCGTGTTAAGTGAAAATCCGCATTCACCGGGGGATCCGAAAATTTTCGTGCCCAGATGGAAATAACTTCACAAATGGTATTTTGGACCCACATTCAATGTAAAACATATTTATATTGGAGTTTTAGAACAATTTATTAAATGATAAAATTAAAAAGTAAACAGTAGCGGTAAAATTACGTAATTTGAAAATACCGCCACACACCTACTATGTTTTATTAAAAAAATCAGTACAACATACATTGTACAAACTTTCTCATATACGTACTAATGCGTCTTTTAGTTATCTTTAGAAAATGAAAATCGTATGAGCCTGTTTTTAGAAAATCCTATTTTTGTTAAAGTTGTCCAAGAATAAACTAGCCTTATATTCATTTGTTGGGAAAAATGAAACAGGTAGTATTATTGAAGACGTACACTCAAGTAACTGTACGAAATTTGATCAACATCGTTGGAGCCATTTTCGAGAAAATCGAATTGTTGTTAAAAATGCGTAGAATAAACTACTCTTAATTATTGATCAATGTCAACCATTTCAATGTGTACTCTGCTCAGTATGATAAAATGCCTAAGTACGAGATTTCATTCATTTTCGGCTCCAGAAATTTTGGTAGCTGTTGATGGCGTAACACTCTCGCCAACCTTTCGTATTTTGTCTTTGCTTTTCATGATAGTCCTGACTGTAGACTCCGCCAGTCCGTAATCCTTACCAACAGCAGTTATACCTGTGACTACTTTTTCAATAACTTTTAATTTGGTTTCCAAACTTACTACATTACGTGTTTTCTTATCGCTACTTCCATCACTATCGCTTCTACTTGACCTCTTCGACATTATAAATATAACAGAGGGTTAAGGAACTAATTTATTTATAAATAACTCAATGGACAGAGGTTGTGAAATAGGTCTTCGTGAAGACGACATCTGACAAGAGTTGAACATTTCGACTTAGTCGAAATGTTCGACTCTCACTAAGTAACTCGACTCGTACATGGAAGGGAGGCAAGAGCCAATGGGAAAAGAGTGCACAGTTCCGCGTATCAAATCAGTAGTCCCGCGTATTGGGTTTTCTGCAATTTATATTTCATTATTTATTTATTTGTCAAGGTAAACAAAACAAAAAGCTAATTATAATATTAGCAGTCGTATGTTCGTTCGCACTTATTCTACGCCTTGGAAAAGGTAATGCAGTAAAAAACGTTTAGTTCAAAGTAAGTTTTCATTACTTTCCTTTCAATTAAAATGCATTCAAAGTAGATAAGAATAGTTCTCACAATTGATTTCAAATACAATATCAAATTTCATGTCATTGCTTTTAGATACAGACTTATTTTTGCTAGATCAGCAACAAAACCATCGCCTTGACGACGAAATTTTTTCTTCTAAAATTTTGCCAAATGTTCGTGTTAATAACGATTTTGTGGAGCGATTAGACGCGTATTCGAAAAGCGATGACAGGAAAATGAATATTCAGTCTTTTAGGCGTTGTTTGGTGCAAGTTCCGCAATCGTATCACAAATCTAAGTGATTTAAAACGCAAATGAAAAATGTGATGTACCGCATTTGCTATATCTATGCAAACCCACAGAAAAAGACAATTATCTTTAATATATAAGTAGTATAGATTTTAATGATATGATAATACCGTAAATTACATTGTAATTGTCAAAAATTGTAGATATGCATTTATATGTGTATAGATATAAATTTATATATATTTCTTTAAAATTTTTTTTTCAAAATTAAATCCACGTTATAACGAATCCTCGTTGGTCAGGGGCGCATTAAGCGGGGGTTACCTGTAATTAGCTTAATTCACAACTGCATTCATATGAACAAAATGATGACTAACTGATGTTAAATAATGGGACTTAAGAGGCTACCTACATATTCAATTTCTCAAAAAAAATAGCAAAGAATTAGAATTGCAATCCACCAATGTAAAAATAAACTATCAAGTGCGTCCTCTAATAACCAAAGTTGAAAATTAATAGATTCAAGATGGTAACCTGGCAACATCTTTTATTATATACCATGTATACTACAGTCAGTATGAGTCATGAGTGAATTTTAGCAAAAGTTCTTCAATTCATTCCTGAAAATAAGTGATTAAACTTTTTCTTTACTTGATAAGTTTAAATAACATCATTCTACTTTTAGGACAATCTATTTGGCATAGCATAAATATCTTCAACTATGTATTAATCTTATTCAGCTTACCACATTATCCTGGTGGTTGACATCAGCTCCATGTTTCAGAAGTTGCTTAACAACTGTCACATGCCCTTGTGAGGCAGCTCTCTGGAGGGCTGTACATCCAGCCTGTGGCAAATTGTTGTAAAACAAATTAACAAGAGCTACCATAACCATCTTAATATAAGCTGACCTTTTCATTTATTTCCTCAAATAAAAAAATATCCCTCTGCTTATGTTCAGGTTCATTTAAAAAAATCACTATACCCATTTTTTACTCTTATGAAGCTTGACCTTGGTGCAGCGAATAGCCAATCGGAGCATTTTCCCCTTCCACCACCATTTGAAGTTTTCGAGAGGTGAGGGAAAGTAATACACTCTTGCCAGATATCCGCTCTTGAAGAAAGTCGCATGTGAACGCTAAGGCGCAAATGCGGTAGATCTGGCAACACAGTCGAGCTCGGAGCGATGCGAACAGCATGATGGCGAGAGACAGACTGACTTTCTCCCCTCTCCATCGACAGTCTCTCGAGCTTTCATTGGCTGCAGCAGTAAGCGTACAACTAGGATTTTCAAGGTCAAGCTTCATAAGAGTAAAAAACAGGTATAGTAAAGTATAAAGTCATGAAAACTCAAGGCTATAATTCGGCATGAGACTGACAGAAGATGAAACAGATTTTTTAAAGAAAAATATGATATAGTATCCATTATAATTTAACAATATTTTAAAAGTTACATTAAACTAAAGGCTTCATTATTGTGTTTTTCGAGTAAGCCCCCATCCTCTACTCTCCTGTTTACTTCTTTACAAGGACTTTCCACAGGTTTCAGTTCACCCCCTTATCTTAACCCATTAGTGCCCAGCATCCTCTTTTGAGGACAGTTACATTTTAGCTCACAGACATCTATACAGGTGACTCCCGAGTTTTGTTGGGGATGCGTTCCTGAAAACATGTTCGAATCTCGAATAATCGA
The DNA here is from genome assembly GCA_036926305.1 of Uropetala carovei. Taxonomy (NCBI): domain Eukaryota; kingdom Metazoa; phylum Arthropoda; class Insecta; order Odonata; family Petaluridae; genus Uropetala; species Uropetala carovei. The sequence continues at coordinate 8,673,857 of JAXCHB010000011.1, forward strand.
ATGTCAAACGCCGTTTTTCCATATACTTGCATGTTATAATCGGGAGATACGTTCCCGCATCTCGGGAAAAAGTCTCCCCTCACGTTCTATAAAGATAAAATAACATTACTAATATGTTAATACAACAATATTAAATTATGAATAAAATTATATAATAAATATTTTAAATGTATAACTTATTTTTTGCACTAAAAAGGAAAAAATAAATTTGTGTTTCGAACTTCAAAGATAGATGTATGCAATATGCTGTGCAGACAGCCCGGTTCGGATCGCGCGAGCTGGATAACATACCTGCAAACATTTATCTATACATACAACTATTTATCGCAGCGAAATTAATATAAAAGTTATTTAAAATGCACAAAATAACTTAAGAATAAAGAAACAATAAAATTAAAAATATTTTCATACCTTAAATCTTTTTCAACTGCGCTTACTGGACTTGGTTTATTAATTGAGAAGTTGGAAGATTTTAGTTGGAAGAAGAGAGCTATTGGGTGGGGACCTGTTTATTGTTGTTATCAAATTACCTGAATTTATCATGTTCTAGAATTTTCTCCTTCTGTTTCACATAAGTGCTAATAGTTGAACGACACATTCCCAACGATCGTGCGATTTCAGTATGGCTTTCACCTTTCTCAACACGCTTTAAAATTTATAAATTCAATTCATAACTATGAGTCTTATGCACTCTTTTATTTGATTAACTCACATTATCACTATTACATTTCCTTTTAGATGCCATGTCAAGTGATAAATTTATAAATAAATCAATAAAATAAATAAATTTAAATAAAAGATAAACAGAAAAAAGAGTGAAATCAGTACAAATTCAAACAATTAGAGCAGATATAACTATGTCTACACCAAAACTAAACCTCGTGTGGTTGGTCGGAACCAATTCCTCCACGAAAATGAGTCCGCGTAAAGTAGTTCCCAATTTGATCAGCTGGATGAAAAACTCGAATTAATCGAATCTCAAACGATCAAAACTCGGGAGTCACCTGTAATGTTTTGCTTTCACTAGCAAGTCACAATGTATTAACTCAATTCCTTCCTAAGCTCCCTTATTCTGCAAGCAAATCATTTCATTTTGAATTTGAGACGAACAGCACACGTTTAAAATTGTGGAATTTTCTTCAAATAATTTATATAGATTTATAATTTTTATTTTTTATCAAAATCCATGTAAGTGGTAATTGTTTTTGATATAATATAACATACATATATGCGTTTATAGTAACATACAATTTGTTAATTTTATTTTATTTGTTCTTTATGATAATATGTATAGAAATTGATGTGTCCTCAATTGAGGACGCTGGGTGTTAGAGAGTACTTATTGATACAATAGTTCGTAAAGGTGTTATATTCTGTCTTTTTCTCGTATTTTTTAACCCACAGCTAAAGCAGATGAAAGAGTATGTAAGACACTCCAGAAGGCATATGAATATTTATTTTCTGATGAGATTGAAGCAATATAAAAGTTTTTATATGGTTCCTAATATTTTCCGGCTATCATATCTTGACAAGTGAGAGGGATTTTTGTTCAGAGGAGGAAGATTTGGGCATCCAAATAGTAAAAAATGACTTGAGTAGAAATAATTATTTAGAACTAAAAGAACTTATACATTTCCAAGACAACAGCAAAGCTTGCCAAAACAAAAATGATAGGGCTTTCAAAATAAGACCACTAATGGATATGGCGACCAAAAACTTTCAGAAATGGGGAATATTTCATAAGCACTTATCAGTTGACGAAATGATTGTTCGGTATTATGGTCACCATCTAATGAAACAGTTCAATAAATCCAAACAAATAAGGTTCAGATATAAGTGTGTGGAGAGAATGGATATTGTTACAATTGTTCATTGTATTGCGGCAAAGAATTCCCTCCGAACCAGTCCAACATACTTCTGGTATCTCGGGTTTATTTGAATATGCTTTCAGTTGTACCTCATCCGCAGAGTTATTGTGTATTTTTTGACAATTTATTCACGAGCGATGATTTGTTGAGAAATCTACGAGAGTTAGGTTTTTGAGCCAGTGGAAAAATTAGGGACAACAGAACTGCGAAATGTACTTTAACAACACCTAAAGAACTGGGGAAAAAAGGAAAAGGATTTTATGACTGTCAATTTGATAGAAAGAACGAATTACTTATGATTAGATGGTATGATAACAAATCGGTGATGTTAGCAATAAATTTTGATAAGGTAGAACCTCCAGTGAAAGTGCAATGCTGGAGCCGCGAAAAAAGGCAAAGGTTGTCATTTCACATCCTGCAGCCATTTACACCTATGATAGATTTATGGGAGGCGTGGATTAACATGACTGGCTGTTAGAAAAACATACAGTTGCTATCAGAGGTAAAAAATGGTACTGGTCCTTATTCACGTGTATGGTTGACATGGCAGTTGTAAATGGTTTCCTTTTACATAAAATAGCGCATCACAGTAATTCAATTACAATTAAGGACTTCTGCAGGACAGATTGCTGTCACGTATTTGAAACTAGGACATGGAGCATAGGAAACCCATAGTTGACCTATGCCTTTTCCATCAACCTCTTAACATACTGTGTCCATATATATCAGATACGATGAAGGATCCCATATGATAATAAGAAGGAGCAATCAAAGATGTTGCCCACTAAAAACTTGGTAAAGGAAAACCACGAACATATTGTTCCAAATGCAGTGTGACCCTGTGCATTACATGTTTTTCAAAATTTCACTCTGAATTATAAGTGGAAATATTTGAGATTTTCAAGAAAATAATACATCCTGAAGTAATTGTATCCATGTTTTATGCATTTCAATATTTTATGATAATGTATATGTAAAATAAATCACCATATTCTAAGTTAACAAGTGTTGTCTCTTCTTGTTAACTCCCAGGTAAAGAGAACTCACCAACGCTCAGTGTCCTCATTTGAGGACGGTTCATATTTCAACAGTGAATGGTTACATTTCGTAAAAGTTGAATTTGCCTATTCTCTTATGAGCTAAAGATCACAATATGTGAATTTTATAATGATGAGTTGAAAAAAATAATTTGGGCAATAATGGGTTAATGGGTGTTTTCCTTCAATGGGATATTCTTTTCCATAATGACCAAGCCTGACCACTTACAGCCACAAACATAATACTCTGCACAAAAGCTGCCAGATAATTATGTAAGAAAATTGATTGTATTTCACCGATTTTTTTTTTTAAATTATAACATACAAAGCAATACCTTCTTGGTCAAATAGGAAATGCTGACCTATTCCAGTACATTTCAATATGACTGTGAACAACACCATCAACAAGTAGCATAGAGTTCAAGTTACTTAACAGTAATAATAAAATTTGTACTGCCCAAGAGAAAGATAATTTAATTGGTTTTGCCTTTTACAGCATCACCAGGTGCTGAAAGCTTCATCAGGGTTGTATGTATACAAAAGACAGTGGGAGGAGGGAGTAACAGAAGGTTAACCACTCATCTAGGAATGCCGTATATATCTATCATGGCCAGATGCACCGGTGGTGGGTATGCCATATATATTTGTCACACAATTTTTTGGGCTGTTCACTATGGGTTTGCCGTAATATTCCGCCACCTAGCTTCTCTCACTCGTAGCTGCGTCCTTTTAGTTTAGGGTCTCGGCAATAGATGGACTTTGCTTCCTTATTTTGAGAAGATAAACTTTCCGTACTGATACCCTGTATTTGCTTTGCTGGTTGCATTTCCATAACCCCTAATTTTGTGAAAGTTCTGTTTTGACAACTGGGATTTTTTTCAACCCTCCCTGCAAAAATTTACCCTTTCAACTGCTTGCATTTTTCTCACATGGGAGACCCTGCTATTTATAAATGCTGTTCTTTCAAATACACCTAACAGAATGTATGAAAAACATGTGAATAGAAATAATTCAGTTGGCCTTTGAGCATCAGAGTAGACGGTTTGTAGTGAAGTATTTTTCGAAGCTTTTATTCGAGTAGATAACTCGTCCAGATTTTACTGTATTCAATTAGCAGTAACTTTAAATTATTTTATACTATTTTTTTCGTTCGAAATAATTAGCTTCACCCTTGTGAAATGGCTTCAGCCAGTAAAAGGAAATATTCCGAAGTGACTGAAGAAGAAATTCTTCATGTTTTGGAAGTCAGTGACGACAAAAGTCTTTCTAGTGAATATTTGGAGGATGTTTACAGCAACCCCGCCCCGTTTCAAAATTTATCATACCAAACAGATTTATGACTTTTGTAAAATTTTATTTTTTCATTTTAGAATTTTTTAAACTATTGTTATTTTAGGAGATTTGGTATTTTACATCTAGTAATATTTATAATGTAATAACTTTTCGCATTTTAGTATATATTATAACATTTAATTTTTACATTCAACAGTACTTCGTAATTTTACCTAATACAAATATTGTTTTACAAAATATTGTATTTTTCATTATTTATACTGTTTATATTTTAATTCTTATTATTATTAATTTTATTGATATAAATATTGAGTATTTGTATATAGTTTAAACTACTTTCATCATATTTTGCGTTTTGTATTCATAACGGATAAATATAAAATAAATTTTTTATTGTAAAAGTAAATATTTGTATGTGTTATAAATTAATTTTTGGTCCTAAGAAAGGTCTAATTGACAAAAAAATTAAACAATTCAATTACTGAATATTTAATGTATTTTTCTTCTAATATGCGAAAGCTTAAAAAAATCGACTCCATTCCAATTTACATATCCTTCGGAAAAAAATACGCAGTTGAGTGGTTAAAGATTTCTCAGCTATGAGAGGTTCAAGGAGTGAGGTATGGAGAGGGTAGGGAAAGTGAAGATAAGAGGACAAGATTGATAATGAGAAAAATTTTGTTCAACATGCTAATTGTAAGGTGCAAAAAGCAATGGGTATTGATGATGATGCTTGTATGGTCAATGGGTGTAAACTTCCTCCACATATATTAACAGTGTACGATACGTTGATCACTGGTTTCAGTGATTCCCAGCCCTCAATTCACATAATCTCTGCAAATCAGTTTTCTGATTTCACCCTTTCCCCTTCATTTTGAACCCAAAGATTTCAAATTAAATGCACTGGAATAGCTGGAAAATGTATTTCGCTCAAACATCAACCAATACCTTGATTTAAATTACCACCTTTTCAAAAATCACTCTCCCTAACTTCCAGCTTTTTGCCATAAAATTATCCTCCCTCATTCAAACCTGTAAGGGTATCAAGCCAACATTTGCTATAGTTACCACATGGCTTCTTTACTCATTCACACATGTGCATGCCTTCCTTCCTTTTGTTATGTAATGTATTTCGAATGCATAATGCTTATGTACAGATACCTGAAAGTCTGCTTTTGTTAGACGTAAGAAAAATGACTGCTTCGATGCCCAATTACAAGCATCAAAGCGATCATCAGTGTCTTATTTTTTCTGTTGTTAGGGAGAAATACCATCCAGGTTTCAGGTCATTAACCTGCAAGTCTACCTACAGTAAATCAATGATAGTGATTGTTGAGTGCTTCAAAACAGGGTTCAGCTTATAACCAGTTCAATATGGCATTTCAACATTTTTGCCAACTTCAAAACATTAAATCTGTTTACAATATCCCAGTTTTGTAGGAAACTGAAATAAATAAACGGAATACATATTTCTTCTTTCAGAACATGACAAATTAATCAAATTAAAGCTATAGCTTAACAAAAATTCAATTGTTACATTAACTTATATTAACAATAACAAAAAGATTATTTACACACTTGCTTCCAAGATTAAAAGCCAACTTGATTCTGTTGTAATTCAATGCAACCAATATTGTTTGTGCAATGCATTCACAATGTCTACCTCACCTTATGACTGGAATCCAACCGATGAAGAAGATAGCTAAGCAACAAAATAATTTTTTCTAGAATTAACAATCAGTGGATCACCACCAAAGGTGGCTATTTTGTAGCTAAAATGCTTATCTGATTTTTCCAACTGTTTTGTAGATAACAAGAGTTACCTCATCATCAGTTATATTCATAATGAAATGTATTTTGTTGTATTGTAACTAGGAAATAGGATCATCTTTAAATGAAGTTTAATCAAGTGCTCACACAACATGTACAACTACTTTTCACTTTTGTAGTCCTCCTCAGACACAATACATGTGATCTGTTATAGCATTTCTATTATATGAGTGCTATGTTACATATTGCTCCTTCTCAAGGAGTATAAAAAGGAATATTTGATGAGTTCTAAAAAAATAGCAAATGTAAGGATTAAAGAAGAACTTAAAAATGATAGTGATAAAGAACTCAAATTTATTCTTATTACCATCATATAAAAATAAAAATAAGTTTGGTAGAATTTTAAAAACACATCATAATCTCAACAAAAACAACCAGTCAAAGCTTTTCACTTTAAATAAATATGGTACCACAATAGTTCTGAAAATATGCATCAAGATAGGGAGACTGAAAATTACTGAATTTGACAAAGTCTCTTATTTAAATACCTGGAAGTGAATGTGTTAAGATACTCTTTGTACTCTTTATACACTCACCAAGTTTAATGTATTTACATCACATCCGGAAAGTATAAGAGCAGCTACTGTGTTTGCATGCCCAGCAGATGCAGCTAAGTGAAGAGCATTGCAGCCAGTCTGTTAATGAAGGCTTTTCAAATTATTCTGAACCTCCATGTTACAATCTGTACTAAAGCATACAGTGACAACATTAAACAATCAAAAACATGTACATTATCAACTAACTGTGAAGGTATTTCAAAAGCTGGAGTAATTTATAATCATCCCTACAATAGTAAAGCTATTTTAGAATTGAAACAATTACAATTAGCTCTTATAGAGCAGTGGTTCACAAACACTGGTACCCAGACTGGGGCCAGTCGATTTTATTTGTGAAGGTCCACAGAAATAATGGAAAAAATAATGTACCGTAATTTTCCGATTATAATATGCAACCAATATTTCATGAGTGAAATGTGAAAATTCTCTTATCACTATGTTTAACCCCTTGTGTCCTACTTTACACAACAGTGTGCAAGATTTGATGTCATCTGATGTAAAGGCATGAAAAGATAGCTGAAGGCATCATGCACTGGATGATGCAGCCATTTATGCAGCACAGCATCATATATTTAGTCAGCTTATCTTCAATATAGCTACCAGTGTGGCTCATAGCATAGCTGCTTGGCATTGCACTACCGATACGAGTCAGAATTGTTGTTAGGATGCAAGGGGTTAATACGCACCTATTTTTTTTGTAAAGGATCAATGTAATTTTACTTGACTATGTGTGGTATCGGGACAGTTCTTGCCTTGCCACCAAATGAGATACGTGTGAGAGAATTTACAAGAATATCACGTTACGTTCTAACTCCCCCATTAAAGATCGCTAAGCTGTATAAAAACATTTTGTCTCACTGTCGCCTTTTGTATTAATCTGGTCAGTTGGAATACGGTTGGAACATTGCTGCCAAACTAGATATGTGAGAGAGTTTATGAAAATATCACGTTATGTTCTGACTCTCGTTAAAGATCGATACAATGTATAAAAACCTCAGCCTCAATGTTGCCTTTTGTATTAACCTTGTCGGTTGAAATAACAGTTCGTCCTTTGCTGCCCAGTGACATCGTTTACGTGAACATCAAGTCCAGTTCATGCAAGCCGATCGAGGTGTGTAAAATACTATTTGTTGCTCGCAACTCGCATTCTATTATAAGTAATGATGGTGACTCCTACTGCATTGATTTTCTTCTCAAAAGAATAAATTATTTTAAATTAAAGGTTTACCCATCGTAATGATAACCAAAAGAGAAACTGAACTGCAAGCTTCAAACTGAAAGTGATCAAAGTTACAGAGAATCTCGGCAATAGGGAGGCTGCATGAAAATTCAGCATTAACGAGGCAAACATTAGACTATGGCGAAAATCAAAGGAGGCTCTTAAGCACTATGGCAAGCTCAGCAGGGCTGCAAAACACAGAAGAAAAGCATTTAACCCACAGCTGGAGCAACGACTTCTGGACTATTTACACCAATATTGGGCATGTGGTTGTGCAGTCAGCACTGTGGATATTCGCAGGGAGGCCCTTAGTATTATGAAAGGCTTAGATCCCGATAGTGTGTTTAAGGCATCTTCCAAGTGGTGCTTTCTCTTTATGAAAAGGCACAACATCTCCATACGTCGACACACCTCAATCGCTCAACGATTGCCCAGTGATTTTGAAGACAAGCTAATTGAGTACCAATGTTACATTATAAGATTGAGAAAATTGCATCACTACGGCGCCTCTGCAATATCTAATGCTGATCAAACACCTCTCACATTTGACATTCCATTCACACAAACCATGGCAATGAAAGGGGAGAAATCAATCACACTAAGATCAACAGGTAACAAAAACAACCATTTCACTGTCATGCTCGGGGCATATGGGCATGGATCGAAGATGCATCCATATATTATATTTAAAAGAAAAACTCTCCCAAAGAATGTAATTTGGCCACAAAATGTGTTCGTACGTGCAAATGAAAAAGGCTGGATGGATGAAGAATTTACAAAAGATTGGTTACGTGGTGTGTGGTGTAAAGACCCAGTTCGTAAGCGTCGTATGCTAGTTCTCGAAGCATTTAGATGTCATCGCATGCCGTGTGTTAAGGATATATTAAATGACTATTGCACTGATCTTGCCATCATACCCGGGGGCAATGACGAGCCAGTTACAAGTGATGGATGTCAGTTGCAATGGACCATAAAGTGCAGATGCATCAGAAGTGGAATGAGTGGCTTTATGTTGGTGCACATTCCTTTACACCATCTGGCAACCGAAAGAAACCTGATCTATTATGTATTACTCGATGGATCAAAGAGTCCTGGGATAGAGTTCATCCATCGCTGATTAAGCGTGGCTTTAAAAAGTGTTGCCTCACAAACACCACGGATGGTTCTGAAGACGACATCTTATGGGATGATGATTTCGACGAAGTGGTTAGTGAAGATGAAGATGATGTTCTCGGCAACGCAATTTATGTAGACGATGAGAGAGAACACAAGATCGCTGAGGAACTGTTTGAGGACAGTGGGGGAGTGGTAATGAATTCCTAGGCTTTAGTAATTCTGACAGCTAAAATAAATAAATAAATTAATATTCTTATTTTTCTTTTGAAAAACAATATTTAAAGGAATGTTACTGAAATGCATTGAAGTGTACGATTTATTTGTAAAAACATGTTCGTAAATATAAATTATTTCTGTATTGAAAAAAGTTGTATGCATTTATAACCATATATAATACGCACCCTAACTTTTTGTCAACTATTTCGAGAAAAAAATGCATATTATAATCGGATAATTACGATATTTTTAAGATCCTAAATAGAAGATTGAAACAGTAAATTTGAGTCAATACTTAAGCACACTACTTACTTTTTGCTTAATTTGAAAATTGAGTGAAAACATTGTTTTCCTTTTTTGTAATTTAAAAAAATTTTGCAATTACAAATATGCTTTTTTCAAAGTACATCATATCGTTGCTTCCATGGCAAAACCTCTTATGAGACAAAAATGGACATTTTAAAGTTTCAATGTCATTTTATAGAATTTCATATTCTACACCTTGTAGCAAAACCACATATTATATTACCAATAACAAATCGTTATTTTCTATTCTTCAAAAACTCTTATCAATTTGTATTTTTAGTGCAAAAACAAGTATCATCCATTTTGTATAATATTCTGAGATGAGGTTTTGCCGTGGAAATGATGATGTTACTTAGTTATTAAATTGACAGATAATCTAACTTATAAGAACTCATGAGATGCCAGTCCTCAAAATTTTAATTAAAATTTTACTGGTCCAAAAGTCTGGGAACTACTGTTATATAGGGTCAACCAAAAGGATTATTGTGATTTTCACAGTGATATTTTGCAAAGTATTAACCATTAAATGCCCAAAGATGCTATTATGAAATGTAAAAGGTGTATCCTGATCTGCTGAGGTTGGTTCTAACATTATGCAAAACTTTCTAACTCTCAAATACCCTGTATACGCTTTTAGTCAAATAATGTTTTTCTCATGATAACCTTGTATGTTGATAAACATTCTTGCAACATGAGAAGTTTTTTATATGAAGTTCATTTTATTTTTTATCTTTTCTTTAACCTTTAAGGTTTTAGTCTTACAGTTAGTGCCACTTGCTTTCAAGGTTAAAATAAATTTTTTAATTTGATTCATTTACCGTATTTACTCACATATAAGCCACACCTCTTTCCCAAATTGCCAACCTTGGGGGAAGGATGGTTAGCATGTCTAGCTAGGGTCATAGGTTTGTATCCTGCTTCTTTTGTGTTGATATATTATATTTCCCTTTCTTTTAGTTTTCATTGATCAAGTGTGGATTAGATCACATACTTTGAAAATATGTACATTCCTACTCAATAAAGGCAAAATAATAGATTTAAACCTGGAGATGTAAAGGTCAATTAAAAAATCCTTTTTGTTTCATAATGACGCTTTTGGGTAAGAATTTTCACAATAAACAGATGAAACATTCCCGAATACTTTGAAAAATATCACTACACAATATCCCTATACAACAGTGAACCCTCGGTATATCCAACCTTGATGGAACGGATGTAACAGACTGACTTTCCAACTGTTACTTTCTCCCATATTTTCACCAGGGTCTGGAAAAATCAAAAACCTCGAAAAAGTATCCCAAGTTCGATTCCTAAGAATAATTCCATTTCAAATAAGAATACATGGGAAAATCAATTTTCATTGATATTTCTAATGGTCAACATAATTTATTATATTTTTAATTATGTTCTGATATAAATATGCTCCTGTATGCAAACTGAAAGCACCTTTTACTATTAAAATATAAAAATGAATACGAAATTCATATGATTCATATTTTTCATAAATTGATTAGAAAGACCAGCGCAATTATTGACTGCACTCTTATCAATTTGTATAAATATATAACAGAGTAAAACATTATCTTTCATAACATGCAAATTTTAGCAATTTAAGCCAACCTATATATTTCCTTAGAACGTTTCAGATATAACGGACACTGCAATAACAGACAGGCCTCCTCCCCCCTTAGTCCAATATATCAAGGGTCCACTGTATCTCTGACAGACTTTGTATTTTTTAAGAGGGGAAAATGCTCAGTTGTCAGTTTTTCACAACTTATATATACATTACTGCAAAATAATTACATTTTGCCATTTTTTAATATTATTTCACTATGTAGCAGAAAATTTTGCAATCTGTCAAATTAAAAATTTAACTGGACACAAGAGCATACCTTTCCATAACTGTGCAGAAAAAATGGTGTTTGGCAAGTGTAATGTAGGTGTAACAAAAAGTTACTATTCAATGAATATGATAACGAATATAACAGTCCAACTAATTCTTTTAACAGTTTGAGGCATTATAAATAGTCACCTTCTGGTAATAATGTAGCTTTCAGAAAAAGATTGCTTTGACAAATATTATATTTAAACTTTTTAACCAGGCATGACAAGGTTATTCATCATACTAAATGTTTTCAAATTCAGGTATTAAAGATAATATATATTACCAATTCAGTTATTGAAATAAAGGCACTGCTTCTACAGGAATGACAAAATAAGTCATTAAGAGTTCAACATGGACATGACAGGATAAGCCATTCAGAAGACAAACACCCACTTAGGTATTTTTTTAATTGACCAGTTAAGCAACACTAAACCATCAAGTACTGTAAAAATCTAAATATTAAATATGGTAATTCGTTATTTAAATTGTACATCTTTTTCTTCATAATTTTCTCATAAATAAAGCTTGTTTTATTACTTTCCAAGGTATTTCATTACATTTGAAACAATGAATACTTGAGATTATAGATTAATAAGATTAATTGCAAAGAAGCTATTCTTGCACATTTCAATGGAATCTCTCATTTGTACTTTTAACACATGAACCCAAACAATCAACAAATCTATATACACTCAGATCTTTTCCTAATATCTAACATACCAGTACTTCCCTTGTGTCAAGGTTCTACAAATAATTTAATGTATATTAGCAGAAGGGGCTACATTTATACTATCATTTTAGAACAGAAAATATTGTAGCTTATGACTTTATAGATTAAAGTGTAGGATAATCCTAGAAAAACTTCGGCTATACATATCAATAAAATACAAATAAAAAATAAACACCTCATCAGGCAGTATCTTGACACCCTCCCCTAACAGACGAACAACCTCTTGAACATTTCCTGCGGCAGCAGATAATCTTAAAAGCTCAGTTGGAGAGGGATGTTTTAGGACCTGAGGATTTGTAGGGGAGCACAACAACCTGGCACTGGCCATATCACAGGTCCTCACCACCCTCCTCAAATGGGTGGGATTTAATTAAGTCTCACAGGATTCTCGGTAGTTGACCTAGCAGATTAAGATGGGAGTCATGATTGATAATTAATAGTGATACTTTCGCCACAAAAAAATCCGATGCACACACCTTAATGTTAAATATTTAAAAAATTATTATCATCAACTGTAAATATGAGATGTGCGGCTTCGTACCATATATCTCAAACCAGAAGTTTTCGACAGGCCACATCTGTAAGAACGGGGGAAATAATAATACATATAAAACACTCAATTACTAAACTATGAATAATTGAGGTTAACCGAAAACACAAAAATGAACTTTTCCGTGTATGACTCTGTATGGGTATTTAAATACGATTATGACGATAATCTATCCACCTTCTACGATATCAAATGTTTTCTCAGTTAATTCGAAAACTGCATCAAATTAAAGTTCCCTTATAATTTACTTTACATTTATGTAGTATTCCACTTTCACAGGTTCTGTGGTTATTCTTGCATATTTAGAACACAATTCTCCGCAAAATTAATAACTGAATTACCTGAATATAACGCACTTTCTCAAATGTATACAAAACCTCCCAAGTATAAAAACCAAGTTTTTCATTAACAATATAGATTCGTGAACAATTAATTCAAACATATTTTACTTAAGACACAAGGTTTAATGGCCCTATTTACTCGTTCATTTTTGTTGTCATTCAGCCAAGTAAATAACATCACATAGGCGTATACAATGAATACGTCAATGGAAATAATATGGCCAAGGCCATGCTGACAAGCGTAATAATACTTACTACATTTGAAAGACCAAGATGACCAAGGCACTTTTAATCTTTTTGGATGCCATTTACGGTTATAAATGACTACTTCATCTTCGAGGTAGTTTGAAGTGGCAGCAACGAATTGCTGCCCATAAGGCACAAGTTTTGGCAGGATTCTTCTCGTCCTTCGTAAAACACTAAAACGTTAGACCCAAGGATAAATTAAAACTTCACAACCATCTGCATTACCAATAAAGCGCGGTTGAATGTCAACGATTTCAACGAACGTCTACCACTGAGAGAAAAACCACTAATAGCACCATTTTCTCAAAACGTCACAAAAATTTTCCGTGACGAATTCTTATCACGCACCATCAAAAGTAGTCACTCGAAACCGTTTGTATTTTGAGCAAATGTGACTGCATTATCCTCAGAAGCATTCTGATGATATGCATTCTTTATTCACACGAGAACCATAAACCATTTCCTTAACGCGACCTACAACAATTCCCAAAACAACAGTTACTATAATTAGGCTTGGAAGAAAAACCACCGCCACCAGATGGGGACACAGCATTTCCCGTGCCAATCGTGGAAGGCGTTAAAAGTTGAAGATTATATTTTAACGGTGAGAAACACTAAAATGGTTTCTGCTAATTTTCGAGTTATTTAATGTTACAATAGACGAATAGAGCTCCAAAATCCCATTACAAGGCTAACCACAAAATGTTCAAATCTAACGACATGTAGCCTGATTAGGCTAGAGAGAGGGAAAGGGCATAACGTTTGTCGCCCACTTCATATATCCGAGACCGGCTATTATATATATATATATATTTGCTTGTAGATTGCAGTTTGTTTAAATATCCATCGATTCATTCGCATATAATTTCGAAAAATTTAATTGTTAATTATTATAGCCAGACGAATGACTAAGGAATCACACTCGTTACAATCTAATTGCTAATTATAGTTACTTTCGGTGTAACTAAATATATTTGCGTGTTTATATAAACTCCGTAATTGCTGATTTGCGAAAAATTTTAATTTTCCACGGTCATATTATTCTTCAAAATATAATACATCCTGTTTCATAAGAAAGTTGTTTTCAGTGTTTTAGAGGAAAACAAACAGGACATACGTGAAAATGATTTCTTTGTAGTTGTCAACCACAAAAAATCTTCAGAAAATGTCCAAATGAAGATGCACAAACAGCAAGAGACTGAGATATGACAGCATCGACACATCTGATTGTGAGGTTAACTTCCCAAAAAGTAGCATAATTGCTAAAATAACGTCGAAATTATCAGCAGTACGAATATGACATACCAAAGTTATACATGTGTGTATAAATGGAAGATAAAACCTTGATAACGAAAAATAGTCACAAGAGACCTTAACGCTCGGGTAGAAAAAAATATCTTACGCATAAGAAAATAACCGATCCAAATCGTGTATGCGCATTTTTATTAGAACTTGCTTGAAAATATAATTAAATTATGTCACTGAAAATTTTTTCCGGGTCTTAAAATTAGTTGCAGATTATCGTAGGGGATCTATCTTTGGTGTGGAACAACTAGACCAGGGATGGCAAACGTTTTTGATGTTGCGTGCCCAAAAAGGGAGGAATGAGGAGCAGGAAAATTTTCGCGTGCCACTGAGTTCATCTCTATATTTGTTGTTTTTAATAACGTTTTTAACTATAATACGTTATGTTTAAGCTATTATCCATCATGTTCTATATAAATTGTTGATGTTACAAAATAATTAGTTAAAAAATGGAGAACAAAATATTTTTATGTTAATAAATATTAATATACATATGACGATAATAAAAATAACTTTATATTACAAAAATTTAGTTAGACAAATCAAAGTTTATGTAAAAGAAGGAAAACGTACAAATTAACAAATAACAAAACTAAATAATTTCCTGAGTTCGATATTGCTGCTGTATAATAGATTAAATCTGGATAATATCAGGTTTGTATTTAGTAGTTTTCAATGCACTCACGTCAACATTTAGTCGGTTTCTTATATCTGACTTTATAAAATTGTGTTGAAAATAATGCCCCACACGAATAAGTGCTTGAAAAGAGTAAAAATTGCCATAGCTAATTTTTTTAGACACTCAAATGCCTTAGGAATACCTACTATTCCAAACTTTTAATACTTTGTTTTCTGAGTTCAAACCCTTGGATCTCACCAACCGATCACTTTCAATAGCTTCTAAATGAATTCTTAAATCAAACTTCTGCTTCCAGATTGTACTGGACTGTAACTCAACAAGTTGCATTTCAAAATCATGCGAATCCATCCATTCAAACTTATCCAGATTTACATTTTCTAAAATAAAAGTGTCAGGGTATTTGACGAGTTTTTCATCCTCGATTTCCCGGAATTGTGCAAATCTTGTCGAAAATCCGACTGATGTATTTATTATTTCCGGACAAAATGTCGCATGTTTTTCAGTTTCCACCTTTTCGTAAATTTTGAAATTAGAAACATCTTCTCAAGCGGGGAAAATATTTGAAACAGCAACTTTCAACATCACATTAAAATATTTTCAACTTAATTTCAAATGCTGTTATGGTATCAATCATAATATCAATTGTTTTTCCAAAACCTTGTGGCTTAATATTTAATTCATTTAAATGCAAAGAGAAATCTGTGAAAAACATCAGCTTAATAAGCCACTCAAGATCGTGTAGTTCTGGGAACACTTTTTTCGTCTCATTCATAAACATGACAATTTCATCCAAACACTCCACGAAATGTTCAAGAACACACCCTCAGCTAAGCCAACAAACGTTATTACACTTACGTAATCTGTTGTATACTGAATTAACTTCACTTAGTAGGGAATGAAACTCGCTTTTTTAAACCACTGGATGCAATATAGTTGACAAATTTCATTACAACTATCATTACATCCTCAAGTGCCTTAAACCAGATTTAGCACACAATGTCTCTTGATGTATAATACAATGCAATCCCAGAAAAGGATGCCCAACATGTTTTGAAAACGATACAAAACCAGCATTCCTACCAACCATACCAGGTGCACTGTCTGTAGTTACAGAAACTATTTTTGAAATATTTATCTGAGCATTTGAAAGTTTGTTTACAACTGCATTGCAAATAATTGTTCCAGTAGTGGTTCCATTTAAAGTCACCAAATTAATTAGTTCCTCACTCAGTTCATCACCTCAAGGATATCGAGCAATAATTGCTACTCGAGCTAATGACGTCACATCAGTGCTTTCGTCGAGACATATGGAAAAGTATTCACAAGAAGTGATATCATCTTTTAGCTGATTTCCTATATCGGTTTTCATTTTGATTATCCTTTCTTTAACTGTATTTCTACTCACCGGCAGGTCTCATATACGCTGAAGGATTTTTAATTTATCTGGAAAATCTTCAAAAAGAAATGGAGCACATTCAAGCCACGATTCTTTAATATAGTCTCCATCACTAAACGGTCTACTGTGCTGAGCTATTACATTCAAAACTGAAAAACTAGCAGCAACTAAATTCGATGTACCTGAAAAGAATTTTACAAGAGCACCTGCTTGCAGTTTTTTATTTCACAAGATATAGAGGCTATCTGTTCGTCTTCACTTTTTTGCTGAATCCACTTTTTTTGTTTCATAGTGTCACTTGGCAGAAGAAGTTCTGCACACTATTGTTTCAGAACACAATGGGCAACACAAATTATTACTAAAACACGAGTCAGAATTATCACTTCTAAATGAACATAGCAGATGCGCAGACGGTTCTTTTATCGTAGAAGTTAGAAACAAATCATACCATTAAAGATGAGACTAGAACCAAATATCAAAACTTTTTAAAAATGATGTCCACAAAATGAGTGTTGATAGAAAATGTTAATAAAATTAAAAACAATTTTGTAACAATTTGTAATTAAATGTACAATGCATGCTTTATCATCTACTAGTGAAAAACTCATGAAAACATTTACCCCTATGCTATTCGATACTATAAAAAAAGTAAAGCAAAATTAAAAAATGAGAAATGAAACTAAATCTATTTGATTATATAAAAATTCTAGGACTTAGAGTTAACTAAACTTTTTCAAGAGACTTGCCATAGGACCGCAGGAATGAATAGGCAATCTTCTTGGAAAAATTAGGAGCAAACAGTAACGAACAATAAGAACAGCCATCTGGATATACACTGTATACTAGGGGTTCCCAACCTTTACGTTGGCAAGGGCGCCTTCGGTGTAACAGCGAAGGTGGCGGGCACCATTGCTCTCTTCCCCCCCGCCCCATTCCACTCAACACTTAAAAACTTGTAGCAGTAAGTTTTAAATTTTATTCTAATAAACCATTTTTTTATTAAACATGAAAAGTACAAAGTAAACGAGATTATACAGGGTGGTTTTTTTTATTCGAGGACCCTGAAAAATCGCAATATCTTAGAATATAAACCGGAGAGAATTGCGAAAAATTTATATGAACATAGTTTGATGTTATTTAAAAAATCTCACATCAAATATATATTGAAAATGAGCACCACCTTGCTGAATACATATACGTGCTCTCCTCAGCAAATTGTCTGACATGAATAAAAAATTCACCCTGTATAATACGAGCATATAGCCTTTCGAATATTTTATAAGAAAGTACTTACCAGTGTTTTCTATGAATCCATGAACAGAGAAACGTGGCTAGAGCGCAAACATGAAATGACACTCCTTCGTCAACAAGGAAGAAAAGAATGACGATGATCACAAAAGGGATGAGAATAAAGAATAAAGGTGAAATGATACAATGAACCACTTCCTAGAGGTTGGCGAATTGATGAAAAAACTGCAAGAAAAATCATAAAATATTACGTTAAATGACATTGTATGTAAATTCTATAACACAAAGTCATAAAGTCTTTTTAGATTGCCACTTACCAGTATTGGGTGACTGCTCAACACTAATAGTCGCAAGAGCTGCAAGTTTTAAGCAGGACATCAGAACAAACCTCGGCGGGCACCATGGTGCTTGTGGGCACTGCGTTGGGAAGCCCTGCTGTATACAGAACTTAATATTTTGTCGCACAATACTATCCTATTCTTTGTGGATGACAATTTCTCTTTAGCAATGAATTTGCACTCAGCACTGGAGCATTCACTGTTCCATGTTAACGCACAAATCTCAATGACAACTAAATGAATTTCCATCCTCTCTTGTGGCTATAAACATATTTTGTTTCACACCAATAAGAGAGTGGGGGAATGACGCACAAGGAACTGCTAAAAATGGAGTTTGGGAAAAATCTCGAATGTTTCCAAATCTTTATGACACGTGGGCAGGTCCGAAGCCACCCATGAGCGGTTTCATCCTTTTGCCGGCCTTCCCTATAGCTATGAGTGAGTCCCCTTAATTCATACCCTCACCCATTCTCTCACTGTATCCACGCACCCTCCGTCACTGCACGTGCGAATTATCTTTTCAAGGACAGAAGGCTCGAAGTGCTCACTTTTACCAGATGGAAGGTTTGTAGTTTGAAAAAAGGGAAAAGAATACCACCGAACTTCTTAAAATCTTTTCTGTTTATTGCAGTCCTAAACTTGGGCTGAGAATCTGGGGGGTCTCAACCCCACTGCCGCGGTGCACCGTATTTATTGCATCTCCTCTCTACCCACTCTCTTAACAACTCCTTACCCGCTTGAATTTAAATACTCTTGCAAGGAAATGCACCACATGTGAGCTTCTCTTTTTCACATTATAAAGCTTTTTATTCATCTTCGGAGAAAATTGACAAATATGAAATGAGAACTGATTAGTTTGTTTCAAATACAAATTTTGAAACTTGGATAGACGTTTTCGCATACTAAAATAAAAGTGATAGACATCAAGTTCCAGGAAGCATGCCCAGCATTTCATCCTGTGTGCCACTTTGGGCATGCGTGCCATTGATTTGCCATCCCTGAACTAGACACCTATGTAGTGTCGCTGATTTTAAAGAGCCGGAAGCATATTATTAGGCATGCATTTGGCATCAAAACCAAAAATAGCTCCTTGTTATGGAAGGTATGCTGGCAGTCAAAGCAGTGGTTTCACTGAATTGAGCGTGATGCTTGCTGTCTACTGCTTTTGATATAGATAAATAATTTAAAACAAAAATTAATTTTCGAAGAAAAAAATCCTATACTTATTCAGAATTACATTTTGATAGTAACAAAATCAAAATATAGATATAGAGATGAGAATATAAAATATTAATAAAATAATTGATCAAGTGACAGAAAATGTGTTAAAATAAATTTTATAGAGATTATCATTTGTGGCCATCTTCCCATCCCCCTTTTGTTCAAAAATGCAATTTGTATGTAGTTAGCATGTAGAAATATTAATTATTACGATGCATCATTTGAATTTCAACTAATCAATGTTTTCACATGTAATTTTGATAAAATTCTTTATTTGCTAGCATATTTTTTTCCTGTCACGTGACCTCTCAGCCCTCTCTTCGAGGGGGAGGGGCATATGCTCACCCTTTTCCAGGACCCCTGTCAGCTCTTGGTGACCTTGTAAATAGATAACATTTTTTGCATTGTATGTATGGCATATTCTTCTTCTTCTTTTGGTTATCAATCCAAGGATTGGTTTGCAGCAGCTCTCCATGCACAACGATCCTCTGCCAGTCTCTTCATTTAGGTGTGAGGGCGACAGCCAGTATCTTTGAATATCTGCTTCACATATTCCAGTCTGGGTCTTCCTCTGTAATTATTTCCCTGAATGGTTCCCTCCAGAACCCTCTTCACCAAGCCATCGTGTCTAACAATGTGTCCACTCCAAGTGTCCCTTCGCTTTTGCAGCATTTTCCATAAGCATGGTGTTTCTTCTACTTTTCTGAGCACACCCTCATTTGTGACTCTTTCTACCCAGGGAATTTGGAATGGCATATATATCTATAAAGATTTATCTAAACCTGATTCTAAATCACATCACATTGAAATCTACCCTGGCACCTGAATTTTGGAAGTGACTAATAGATTTGTAAATTTGTCCAGACCTGGAATATCTCGTATAATATGAAGCTGAAGTTCTGGGTGGGTGGGTGAAGAAATTATTTGGTACTTCCCGGCAAGCTAGACTTGAAATTTGGCATGTTGAAAGTTTGGTGCACAATTAACGAAAAAACTCCAAAATTGTAATAATTCCAAAATTGTAATAATTCCAAAATTTAGGGGCTGTTTGCCCCACTTTGCCCCACACGAGGATAAAAATTATAAGGCACTTCTTGAAGAGCTACAGACTTGAAATTTGGCAGAATTGTAGGTTTTTAGGAACACTGAAGAAAAAAATCCAAAATTATAAAAATTCATTGGTGAAAACACTTCACGAAGCAAGGTGCGTGGTTGGATGCCGTAGGTGCCAAGGGTGCAGCCCCTAGTATAATGATATAGGAATATACCTGTACATGTAATTGGTAAATTAAAAGTTTTTTCTTGATTTTCTAAATAATAGATGCTTGTTAGAAGGCATTTTTGGGAGAGGCTGCATTGTGAGCATTTTAACTCAACATTTCCCAAATGTTGTAGTGAGTGTCTTCAGGAGATTTATAGAAATCAGTGATTCTTTCATCCCACAAGATGAAGCATGCTTAATTGAAGGCCAGCATCACAAATCCAGAACAGCACTGATCTTATTTCTTCAGAATTGTGGACTAACTCTAGCACTATACAGAGCTACTTTTGGAAAAATAATTAACATTACATTCATCCATTGCAAACTATCTAACCGATGGCAATCCATAAACAAAAGTTCAAGTAATTTCGGTATTTTTTAAACTACCTTACCTATATGGAATTTTTTCTAAATGAAAAATTCAACATCTATGAAGTATTACAAGCCTACATTATCAATGACTAATAAAATTCAAATTTCATGAGGAACTCTTGCTATCTTATTTTTCTAACGTCACTTCTGAAACTTTATTTATAACGATAATATCAATGCCTATGAAGATTCCATTTGTAAAAGACATGGAGGTGCCTTTCAATTCATAATAATAATAATAATCTTTATTATCTCAGTTGACCATACATTTTGTAGGTAGGTATACGAATCGTCATGATAAAATCACAATATGTTACAATTAACATACAATTGTACATAACAAAGAAGTCACCTCTTGCACATAAGAAATTCATCAATATTATAAAAACATTTAAGAATCAAGTATTTTTTAACAGCTTTCTTGAATAATAATAATTTGGTAATATTACTAATTTCCATAGGTAATTTGTTATATAATTTCGTCCCCATGGTGAGGGGACCTCTACATGTCACCTTCCTGCTGTGATGAACTAGATGTATCATTTCATGACCTCTAGTACCATATTTGTGTACTTCGTCATTTTTTATAAACATGCTAATGCTACATGTTACTAATACAAGAATATTATATATATATATATATATAACCCTTCCAACTGCCTCAGTTCACTGCCTCAAAGTCGGCGGAAGGGTGTAAACGGAGGCTAAAGGGCGAAGAACAGTGGTGTCCTCGGACACCGGTAGGTTCAACCATGCTGTGAAGTCTTTCTGCAATATCTCCGGCCAAAGTGAAAGAGGTACTCACCAACCCGCTCTGGCCCAGCGTGGTGTTTTAAGGCCCACAATCCCCCCATGACATGTACACCCATAAAAAACGGCCCTCATTCTCCGGAGGCTGGATTGCCTCTGACCGTGGCAGTGGTCAGGAACAAGGCAGGAAGGCAGAGGGTGCTAAGAATCCCCGGAGGTTAAACGCCCACTGCCACTCTTTCTCATCCATACCCAATTCCTTTAACCTCAACCTAACTACCTTTAACTGCCGGACTTTGTCCAGTGAAGATAAACTTCAAGAGCTCCAAGAACAACTGGAGAAGATCAAGTGGGACATTTTAGGACTTAGTGAGGTGAGAAGAAAAGGTGAAGGCCTATTGGAGTTGAAGAGTGGACATATTTTTTATTACAGGGGAACTGACACTGGAAGAACAGGAGGTGTTGGATTCATCATCAACAAAAAATTGAAGAATAATATCGTGGAAATGGAAAGTTCATCCGAGCGGGCAGCTAGACTAGTGCTTCAAATAAATAAAACATATCAACTTCAAATAGTCCAAGTTTATGCGCCAACGTCATCATACTCGGATGAGGAAGTGGAAGATTTCTACCAAGAAGTTGGAGAACTGAACGACAAAGGAAGCTGCCATCTAAAAGTGGTCATGGGTGATTTCAATGCCAAGGTAGGAGAACAAAAGGAAGACGACAGCACAGTTGGAAAATGGGGCTATGGAGACAGAAATGAACGAGGAGACCGACTTGTAGTCTTTGCTGAATGTACTAGTCTATATATAATGAACACTTTCTTCAAAAAGAATCCCAATAGAAAATGGACCTGGAAAGGACCCAATGGTACCAAAAACAAAATTGACTACATACTAGTCAATAAGAAGCAATTGGCTGAAGACTGTTCCATCCTCAACCAGTTTAAAACTGGAAGCGACCATTGCTTGGTAAGATGCAGAATAAAATTCAACTCAAAGTTAGAAAGACAGAAGCTTTTAAAGAAGCCTAAGTCTATTATCAACACGCAGGTGCTAAAAGAACGCAAAGAAGAATTTCAGCTCCAACTGAAAAATCGATTCAGTGCACTGGAAGACCAAAAAGTTGAATCCCAATTTATAGAGATACTCAAGGAAACTGCTGAAGAAATAGGAGGAACAGTTAAAACAAAGCCAGAGAAAAAGTTGACTGAAAAAACAAGACTGCTGATGGAAAAAAGAAGGAAAATGTTAATTACTAATGATCCTAAAGAAATGATCCATTTTGCAGAACTAAACAAAACTATAAGGAAGTGCATCAAGGAAGATGTGAAAAAATATAATTATGAGCTAATCGAGAAAGCCATAGAAAACAATAGAAGTTACAAGAAAATGAAGCAACATCTCTCGAGCGGAAAGAGACAGCTGATGGCCTTGATGCTAGAAGACGGCTCCATAACCCATAGTAGGAAACTGATCCTGAAACAGGTACAAGAATTTTACACCAAACTGTATGAGGATCCTCTAGGAAATGATGAAGTAAATGATGATGCAAACATGCCCACCGAAGAGGTCCCAGGTATCCTTCCGGAAGAGGTGAGACACGCAATCAGAAGTATGAAGAATGGAAAAGCATCTGGAATGGATGGTATCACAGCGGAAGTATTCAAAGCAATGGGTAATCATACGGAAACAATTCTCGCTAAGATTTTTAATTCCTGTCTGAGGAAGAAAAAGATACCAGAAACATGAAACCACGCATGTATTATCCTTCTGTACAAGAAAGGTTCCAAAGAAGACTTGAATAACTACAGACCAATCAGCCTACTCCCAACAGTCTACAAAATATTCACCAAAATACTCACTATGCGCCTTCAAAACCATCTTGATGCTGCCCAACCCAGAGAGCAAGCTGGATTTCGCAGTGGGTATAGCACGATGGACCACATCCAAGTCGTGAGAGAGGTAATCAGTTGGACTAACGAGTATGAATTACCTCTATGTATGTGCTTTATCGACTACGAGAAAGCATTCGACTCTGTCCGAACTTCGTCGGTGTTACGTGCACTAAAGAAACAAGGAGTAGAAGAAACGTACATAACCTTGATCAAGAATATCTACGAAAATGCGACAACATCTGTCCAGCTGCATGAAGAGATGAGTGCCTTTAAGGCCGAAAAGGGAGTGAGACAAGGAGATACTATGTCCCCTAAGTTATTTACAGCAGCTCTAGAGGAAGTATTCAAAAGGCTAGACTGGGAGGAAAAAGGCATAAAGGTAAATGGAGAATATCTGAGTCACCTTCACTTTGCAGATGATATCATACTGTTCGCAGGAAGCCCAGATGAGCTCCTTAGAAGAACTGAAGAGCTTGAGCAAGCAAGCCGAGAAGCTGGACTTAAGATGAATCTTAATAAAACAAAGGTTATGTACAACTCCTTCACAAATTCTGAGAAGATACATATCAACGGAGCAGAACTTGGAGAAGTAACCAGCTATGTTTACTTAGGTCAACTCATTACTACTGATGGTTCGCTTCTTGGAGAAATCAACCGGAGAGTGAAGATGGCATGGAGTGCTTTTGGCAAGAATGCGAACACCTTTAAATCAAATATTCCAGTCTTCCTAAAAAGGAGACTGTATGACCAATGTGTTCTGCCTGTTCTGACATATGGTTATGAAACATGGACCATGAATGCCAGAATGATACAGCGCCTGCAAACAACACAGAGGGGCATGGAGAGATGCATGTTAGGGATCACCCGAAGAGACCGCAAGAGGAACGACTGGGTAAGAAAGAAGACGGGAGTCTGTGACATGATTAGAAGAGTGAAGGTGTTAAAATGGCAGTGGGCGGGCCACATTGCTAGAAGAAATGACCAGCATTGGACGTCCTGTGTCATCGAATGGATCCCAAGAAACATCAAGAGACCAAAAAGAAGACCGAAAGACAGGTGGGACAGAGAGCTTGTTAAGTTCTTGGGGCAAACTTGGAGGAGGGAGGCAGTTGACAGGGAAAACTGGAAGAGTCTGGGGGAGGCTTTCGTCCGTCAGTGGACTGAAAAAGGCTGATGATGATGATGATGATGATATATATATATATATACAAGTTTGGAATGATTAACATATTCAATTCAGTAAAAAGAGATCTACTTGAAGCCCTGTGAGGAGCATTCAACATACACCTAACAATGCGCTTTTGAATAAGGAACACTTTGTGCAATAATGATGGAGATGAGCCCCAGAAAACAATACCATATGAAGCTCTTGCATAAAAATAGGTATAATGAACAGATTTGAGGATTTCAAGAGATACTGTTTCTTTATTATATCTTATACAGTAGAATGATGAATTCAATTTTTTGGAGAGTTGTGTTACATGTTCTGACCAGTTTAATGTTTCTTCAATGTGAATGTGCAGGAATTTGGTATTTGGAGTAGGTGTGATTCTTACATCATTGACTATTAGCCTTATGATATCCTGAAGTTTTTTCTGAGAGAAGTGCATCACTTATCGTAATTCAATTGCAGCCTATTAGTTTTGCACCAGCTGTTCATATTGCAGATAATATTTTGACCCTCTGCTTCAAGTGAATTAGTATCAGGCGCTGAGATGACAAAATTAATGTCATCTGCAAAGATGATGCTTTTTACTGTTGATTTGTTAGATATAAATGGGAGATCATTTATGAAAATTATAAACAATATAGGCCCAAGAATGGAGCCTTGGGGGACACCAGTTATGCATGATTTTATATCCGAGCACTGCTTAGCATTATTTAAGTTTAAAATTGCTCTCTGTGATCTATTGGTAAGATAAGAATTTATCCAATTATAAGCTACCCCTCTGATTCCCATATTGTGACATTTATGCAGTAGGATTTGATGGTTCACCATGTCAAAAGCATGACTAAAATCAAAAAATAGTCCTAGGGTTTGGTTTTTGTTGTCAATTAAACCTAAAATGAAATTTATAGCCTGGAAAAGAGCAGATTCTGTTGATCTTCCCTATCTATAATCCCATTGTGAGTCTGATATTAACCTAAAATTTTCAAGGAAGGTAATAAGTCTATTGAAAAAGACTAATTCAAATAACTTAGAAAATTGTGATAAAAGAGAAATTGGTCTATAGCTGCCTATATTTTCTTTTTCTCCTGTATTTTTGAAGACTGGTATTACTTTGCTAATTTTTAATGCGTCAGGGAAGGACGTAGCCTTAAGGACCCAATTCAATAAGAATAATAGTGGTTTCAAGATAAAATCTTTGCATTTGTACAACAAGTTACCTGGTACACCATCTAGACCAGCTGCTGACCCTTTACTTAATCTGCACAAACAGAGATTTAGTTCTGTTTCATTGCAAGGATATAAATATATTGAACTAGATGCAGATTCATTACTCAAGTTAACATAGCTACTATCAGTGATATTAAAGTCATGTCTTGGGAGTTTTAAAAATTTATCATTTATGTAGTTGCATAGTTCTGTTGGATCAGTGATAGGTTCACCCTTTCCATTGAAGACATGAGGTATAAATTTGGTCTTATGTCTACCAAGCTCCTTATTTACTATTTTCCTGGCCTCTTTCATTTTATTTGTGGTGTTTATCAATAATTCATCATGGTAAGACTTCTTAGCTCTATTAATTAATTTCCTGTAGAGTTGCTTGATATGCAAATAAGATGAATGTGTTTCATATGTGTTACAAACTTTATCAAGGTGAGCCAATTTCTTGACAACAACAGAGAACTTAATGATTTCTGGTGTTACCCAGTGCTTCCTCTTATGCAGCCTTCTGTCACTTTTTATACTAATTTCAGGAATAGCACAGTTAAATAAGTAGAGGAATTTTGAGTAAAAATTATTGAAACAATCATTGAATTGTACTGAGTTGAATATAGTTGACCAGTTTTCACATCCTAAAAGAGTACAGAGATTTGAGATAATAGATTGTGAAAAAACTAGTGGTGAAAGAACTTATTAAATTGATTTGTGCTGGAGTATCAAGCTCGAACACAGTTGAAATAGCAAAATGATCTGATAAATGAAAGTCATGCACATCTGATACTGTTTTCTTGGGATCATAGTTACAAAACAAATTATCCAATAATGACTTTGATAATGGTGTTATTCGTGTTGGTAGAAAAATTGATTGTTTCATACCATACGACTCAAAAATACTTGTTAAATGGGCAGCCTGAGAGGTGTCAACCAAAAGATTACAATTAAAGTCACCAACTACAATGAGGAAATGCTTATTACTATACAAATTATCCAGTCTATTCATACAGGATTCATAGCAACTAGAAGGAGAATGATACAATGCTACTAGAACAAAGTTGTAACTATCTATACTAATAAAGCATGCACAGCATTCAAAAACTTTTTCCTCCTTCATAGAAATATTAATATTTTTATATTTATATGAAAAGTTATTACTAACGAAAATTGCTGTACCTCCACTCTTAAATTCAACACGAGAGAAAGATGCCACTAGATGGTAATTGTACACATGAAAATCAATCAGTTCTGAGTCACTGAGCCAATGTTCACTGATGCACAGTACATCAATATTCAACTTACTCAATGATAATTCCAATAAACTGGCCTTATTTCTCAAACATTGTATATTGATGTGCAACACTGATAGCTTATTTTTTAGAAAGTGAGGTGATGTGAGTCCATCATTTAGCCTAAGGGTACATTGGGTCAAATTTTGCGAAAAAATACCTATTAATCGAAACATTTTTTGGCCAGAATGTTGGCTCACTTAATACTTTTAAGTTCTCAGCATCAGCTGACACACGAAAGGAAGCATAATCTCTCTTCGTCACTAGTTGATCTACTTCCACATCGGCGCTAGTAGATAATTTAGCCTTCAAATACCTGATGAGATCTTCTCTCGACGTGTCCTTCCTGAATCTCCAGACATGTAGGTGAATCTTTCTCAGGACTCCAACTAGCTGGTACTTGGTGTTAGCAATGGTCGCATATCCTGTGATCGACTTAGGTTTGGATTTATGCTTGTAGCTCACTTTAGTGAAACCGTTATCTAGGGTTTCGTTTTGTTTCATGCTGATACTAAGATTCTTCATATCAGCATCATATTTGTCAGAATTGATGCAGTAATTGCTACTTGGTTGGACAACCTCGGAGTACGGTTGCGAAACATTCAATGTCATCATGTTCTGTTCCCTCTGTTTCACCACTGAATCACACTTTTCACTTATCTGGTGAGGGTTGGACCAGTTAAAACTATCCTTCCTCGATGTTACCGATTCTTGCAGCCAGGGGCGGTCACAGCCTTCGATTATGAGGGGGGTTACGGAGAAAAAGCAGGGGGGGTGGGGGAGGGGGGGGGGGGGGGGGCAAGAAAGGAGAGAAAATTTGTCAAAGTTTAAATCTGCTTCTGGACATAAGCTTTTTATTATCTTTATATATGTATGATGTATCAATATCTGTTTCCCACTAAAAAGAGTTATCAGTTATCAATCAAAAATTCAGCAACCAAACAGCAGTGGAGTGTGTGTTCTGCGTTCAGATGACAAATTCCAACCGTCGTTTATTTGACTTCGCGAATCGATCTATTATATTGTCAGTGTTCACTTCTATTTCATGGTGCGTATGCAGCAAGGCCAACCCCGTGAGCCTTTCTTCCCCCATACGATTTCTGAGCCAAGTTTTCAGTCTTCTCAGTGTCGAGAAAGTCCTCTTGGCAGTGGCGACGCTCACCGGAAGTGTGGCTAAGATATGCAGAAGTGTATGGATTGACAGGTACATGTCCCTATCACACTCATCTATCGCTTCAAGGATGCCATTAGGGACACGACCTCCATCCTCTTGTACTCTCTTCCATTTAGCTATCCAAAGTTCATATTCTCGTACAACAGAGTCCTCAGGAATTTGGAGGAATTGCCGTAGCTCCTGGCAACCACTCTCAGATTTTCAGTATCCTCCGTTTCTGAGTCTTGAGAATATGTTTCTTTGGGTATTAGGATTCGCAAATTGAATGTCTCTAGCACCTCTTTCGGAAACCTTTCCTTCAAATTTCTTAGAATGTTGTCCAAAAGGGGAATGAAGATAGC
This sequence comes from Uropetala carovei, assembly GCA_036926305.1. Taxonomy (NCBI): domain Eukaryota; kingdom Metazoa; phylum Arthropoda; class Insecta; order Odonata; family Petaluridae; genus Uropetala; species Uropetala carovei. The sequence continues at coordinate 8,702,672 of JAXCHB010000011.1, forward strand.
TCTCCTATAAAACTCCTCGCTGGATGTGGCCTGCTGATTTTCACAGTGTTTCTGCCTTTCCGTAGTCCTTGGTCTGGAAATCTCCACTCCCATATCCAGTGCCAGATGGTGGATCTCCGAGAACAACTTCGAGAAGTGCGAGTCGGTATCTTGACGCTTCCTCTCAAGGACAGAAACAGTGTCGCGAATGGCTTCAGCTGCTCTCTTTAAATCGAGCGATGGCGAATGCAAAAGCGGACTCAACGACACAGTAGTCCCTGCAATGAAACCGGTTGAACCATATCAGAGTTAAATAAATATTTAAAATTAATTAAGCATGAGCAAATGCGCTAAAAAATTTCCTTGTAGATGGAACAGTGCCAATTTAAAACTTACCTAGTACATCACATAGACAAATCGTTGATACAATGAACTCTGAAGAGCGCAGAGCCTGCAGCAGACAGTAGGCTTCTGATGAGGTCTTGCTCTCCTGCCATTCAGAAATTTTTTCAAGCGCCCTGCAGATCTTAGGGAGCAAAAAACGGAACTGAAGATGTCCGTCGTGCTTTTCTCCCCAGCGAGTCTCACAGAGCCCTTTGAGGGCCACGCCAATCTCCTCAAAAAATACGGTATGCCTCTTGGGGAAGAGCTGGCAAATGCAATCACTTTCTTCATTGTATTGGTAGTGTTGCAGCCTGGAACAACTTGAGAAGATTTTGACAATGAATTGTTGAGCATATGATTTGTGCATGGACACCTTTTGGCATTAACGGCCCTCTTCAAAATTTCTTGCACCAGACCTTTCACTTTAGAAGCCATCACAGAGCAACTGTCGGTTCCTATGCCAACACATTTCGAGATATCAACTGAAATTTTTTTCATTAAATCCTCAACCACGTGTGCCAATGCAATGCCTGTAAGTCGAGTTTCATCGTCCTTTACATCTTCAGGTCTAATCATTTCGTAGGCATCAGCAAAGGTAACAAAGTCCTCCCTGATGGTGCCATCGTGAACATAACGAAAGGTGAGGCTCAGTTGTTCTACATGAGAGATATCAGGGGTCTCATAAAATATTATTGAGTATGCATAAGCGCTCTTAACTCTATTGAAAATTTTAACTTGAATTTCCTCCTTGAAACAGTCAATAAGCTCATTCTGCACACGCTTGCTTATGTGGCATTTGTTTGAGAATTTTTCAGATGATATTCCAATAGTTTGTCCCCAGCTGACACACGAAATCTAAGCAGAGCTCGAAACAGCCCATCATTATGAATTGGGTCCATTTCAATATCTCTGGAATCACCACCGAAGAGAGAGCCGTGGTCTCTATGGCCACGAAGTGGCACATTTTGCCTCCCACAAAAAATTATGGTCTCAATGATGGGTCGGAGTCGATCTCTGTTCTCTTTGACCTGAGCTTGACGTTGCATACAGACTTGATTAATGACGTCCAATTCAGGATTGTGAAAAGTCTTCAAAAAGATTTTGCGGGCCTCAACTGCACCTTGGTGATACTGATTTCTTCCGTGTGCGACAAGCGTGCCATTCTCGCCCAACATATCATCAAATTTCAAGAGGGGCTCCCTCAACAATTTCCGAAGTGGACTTACTTTATGCCGCCCACCCCCACTGTCAGAAGTGAAGAGAACGCAATATTTGCAGTACAAGCCCTGATCCTTGTGAGAGAGGATGAGCCAGTGAAATTTCTCAAGATGAAAGCGTTGCACATACTTTTTTGTTTCTTTACCCTTCTTTGTCACAACGCAGTGGGGGAAGACGTAGCCGGTCGGCGGGGTCCATGGATGCTCAACTTTGTTAGATCGTCGATTTCTGAAACCTTGCCTACATAAAATCCTATGTCCGATGCAAAGGCATATTTGCTCGGTGGTGCGGTAATTGGTGCTGATTCCTTCACATTCTCCTGCGTTTGATGTGAACTGCCTTGTGCTGGTTCACATTCTGACTTCGAGGATGATGTTTCACCGTTATCTGAAGTGGATCCCACAAGGTCCACTGAAGCCTCACTTTGTTTCGATTTCTTCATGAAAAAGCTGTCAATTGTTGTGATTGATTTTCTCTTAGAATCGTGTCTTCCACCTGTTCCTCCACCTCCACGACTCGACTCAGACTCACACCCTGAATTAGTATCCTGCACCATACACAGAAATTAAAGTTACGGTAAGAAGAGGGTGACAAAGTTCCCGCACCAAGGTCAAAAGCAAAAAACAACATTCATATCATCACACATTACAGACATATAGATATTCGATAGCAACTAGCTTGCAACTCACCATTGGTCGACAACAGAGCTGAAAATTCCATATGATCGACAATTTCAGCCACCAAAATCTACTCTCTGCGTGTGGTACATGTAAACAATCCGCAACAATAGCGGGCCTTCGAGCGGCGCAAGTCAACAGCTCCACAGACAGTGAGCGGGGAAGCGAGGCAGTGGAGGGGGGAGTGCTGGTCTAGGTTAGGCGCCTGCCAGGGTGGCGGCAACAGTGGCGAGCGGGTTGTGATGTGTCCGTGTCGGCCTGAGCGTAAGCTCCGCTGAACTCACTGTGTTGTTAAGTTCGCTTAGAAAAACCTTTCTTTCGCTTTGTTATCGAGCACCAACGTGAATATTTTTCTTAGCAAGGAAGGCCTTTTGGGAGGGGTCATGACCCCCCCCCCCCCCCGCCCCCCACAACCGCCCGTTTGCAGCTGGTTGATGGTTTTAGTCCCTGTCAATACAGACTGTCCCGTATGCCCCACGGGGCACATCGAACTCTCAGTGACAATCTTAGTTTTTAAAGATTTAATCTCTTCGTTTTGAGATGTAATCATTTGAATGCAAGAGATTAACTTGTGTTGAAGATCCTTCACAATTTGTAAGACATCTTATTGTTGATTTTCAATCTTGCACACCGCTTTATTCAGATGACCATTTGAACTACGTAAACAACTTTTACATTTATAAATAAGATTTTCATTGCTAATTACTGCATTTGCAACTAATTTGCTCAGACTAATGCAATTATAATGAAATATGCAGTTGCATCCAAAGTTACAAGGAATTGCAACCTGCAAATCTTCAATTATTTCGGAACACAAAGCACAGAGAACATCAGTGTCAGCCATCTCGAATGTGTACTCAAAGTAAAATGGATGCTCATAATTGTAGTTTGAAGCATATTTGCTTGTATTATTTATTCCAATTCAGTCAATAACTTCAGATATAGATTTGTAGCATTTCAGGCACAAATTTCTATGTTCAACATGGTTGTTGCATACAAAATTACTGCACACCTCGCACAACAAATTGGTTTATTTATCAACTTGATGTGGACATATTGAGATGAATGATTAGCTCTCATATACATTTGGTATGCACTGATTCTGACAAAATTCACTCTCTCTCTCTATATATATATGTGTGTGTGTGTATATATGTATGTATATATATATATGTCTATACCTATTATATATATTATATATTTTCGATTCTTACTTAGGATATGGGGATATTTTATATAATAATCTTTAACTTGGTTGATTTATTATTATTATTTCATTTGAATTTGTCATTTGCTTTTTTATTTTAATTCTTTCAGACAAAGAGTTTTTATGAACTTGGCATGTAACTGAAAAAATTGCAATTTTATCTACACTAAAGTATTATCATGACAGTAATACAATGCAGTACAATACAGTAGGCTAACAGTTATTGATAGAAACAAAGATATCGCAAAAATTACATGAAAAATGTTATTTCAAATTAGAGTAGCTGCTCAAAATCGATCCTGTGTGCAGCAATACACACTTCTGGACGTCTGATTACTTCTGCACGAACACCCTGCAACATTTCCACATTAACTGTTGCAATAGGATTGCAACACTGCTGCATTTCTAATCCGAATTTCATATGTCCTAGAATAGCCTCATGAGGCGATTCTTCTTGTATAGGCGTTGTATATAACAGCAACTAGGTGTTGAGGGAAGGTTGTCTCTCTCTCTTATCCTGATGAAGAGATCATCCCAAAACCTCTTAATCTACATGCATAATTGCTTCTATCCAACATCCCAGCATCTCTTCTATTGGTGTTCCCTCAGCACCTAGTTGCTGTTGATATACCTATTTACCTTTCCATAAGCATATATATATATATATTTAGGGCAACTAGGTGTTGAAGGAAACCCAGTGAACACTTACCGGAATTAGAGCCGCTGGGATGTTGACATTACTGAAGATGACAGCGTTGCTGTCAAAACGCACGTCCTAAGTGGTCCTGCGATACTTCTGTGCCTTGACACGTAAGTACCGCCTTTACGGTGATTTGGAGGTATTTTTCCAATTCTATTCACACATTTGTAGAGTTTAGAGCTTTCGGAATGATCCCTTTGTCAGCATAAGAGAGACAAAACTGATTTGGCAGTGACACTGGGGTGAAGGTGTGGGGGTGGAAGGGAAGGGAGCGTGGAAAAGTCGGGGATTGGAGGATGCAGAAGGGGGAGGGAGGAGAGGGGAAAGAGAGGGTGGAAAGGAAATATTAACAGATATTGAGGCCGGGAGGAGATAAAGAGTTTAAGATTTGGATGTGGGCCAGTTCCCATTGACGGAGTTGGGGGGTGGAAGCATCGTCCGGGAGGGCACGGATGGCCCTCACCGTGAAACAAACATTGAAACTAAGATTGTGGTTATTCGCATGCATGGCCATGGGTAGCTGTTGTTTAAGACTAACGCTGTTGCGATGGCCGTTCATGTGAATGTTGAGAAATTGCTGGTGAGTCCGACGTAAAAGCTGGGGCATTGGGTGCAGGTTAGTAGGTAGATGACGTTGCGGGTGGTACAGTTGGTAGGGGATGTTATGGGGTAGGTGATGTTGGTGGTGAGGTTTGAGAATGAGTTGTTACCCTTTCTTTCGAGTCTTTAAACCCACTGGGTGCTGATTCCTCTGGTGCAACAACAGTTTTTCTAGGAATATACCTCCAATATAAAGAAGTCTCGTCAGCATTACACACCTGCTCTGCAGTAAAAGTGAGCAAAAATCACGAGAATACAAGCCTTCACCATCGACTGGTTATAAAACAAATCAGTGGCGCCACCAACAAACACAAATTACTTGGCGTGCATTTTAAATATTACACTTTGTCGATTTCCGGTATTCGGAACATTCCAGATAATGGATAGCCGGATACAGGGTCCCACACTGTATATATATATATATGTGGCATTTGCAAATACATTCAATATACATATTTCCTAGCCTTGTTCAGCATGATGGGATATGTGGATTATCTTGTATACAAGGGAAATTGAAAAGAAAGGGCCTAAAAAATTGGATTTGCATTGCCCCATCAACATTTTCGATAACTGACATAAGTTATATCACATTTCATTATATATGACACAGCTATATCACTTTGATCTACAAATAATATTGCCACATTATTATGTGTAATGTGCTTAAAAGCTTGGAACATTATATGCAAAAGAGAATACTGGTGTTGATAGTCTTCAGTAGCATAGCTGGTGTTCAATGTGCCTGTATACTCTGAAAGTGGATCCCCAACGACTTTGTATTTTAATCTCATCTTTTAAAATCAATAGGTATTATCAAAACAAATCGTTTTATCAACATTTCATCCCTATCCTGGGAAATCTATCAGTAGATATTCTCAATTTTTATCAAAAAATGAAATTATATCCTTAAAATTGTATTACTTTCTCATGATTTTAAAAACAAATCTAACTCCACATACTCATATTTACTTAATATTTTGTGTGGTCTCTTGATTCACCTTTTAGGAAGAAATGAGACCTACTCAATATTTTTTACAACAGTTATGAATATTTGAGGGGAGCAAAAAATAACACGAGCTTGGAGTCATCTCTGAATTTCAGCCAACCAGAATTTATGGACTGAAGAAACGTTTTAGGAAGTCTGGCATGATGAAATTCCTTCAAACCTGAGTACAACTTCAAATTAACTTTTTTAAAAAATCTTTTACTTGACAGGATGCTCAGTCAACTATCAGAGTGATTTACTGTTGCGAGAACAGTAACTTATGTGCAGTGAAGGCCTGCAATAACATGTAAGGCCTAAGACAAGAATTTTGTTATCATGAGTTTTTATACAAACTCGATTTAATAATGTTAAGCATAGGAAAATTAAGGTCCATAAAGAATGTTTTAGATGTACCAAGAAAGATAATGCTCAACTGCAGTTATGACTACTGAAAGTGAAGAAGCCATGAATTGACTTCAATGAAATTATTAGTAAACTAGTGTACAGACCATCAAAAAGAGTAAATATTCTAACGTTGAAGATATTTATGGTGATCATCAAATTGACATCAGTAACATCAATTTCTGTGAAGATCATTTCAAGTATGAAATCTTCATTACTGCCATCTGTTGAACAAAGTCTTAACTTTTATGTCTCAGTAGATCGTGACACACAAAGAGACGCTAGCTTTTTTATACTAAGGTGATGATGGGCATCACTAAAAGCCAAGCACTCAGAATTCTAATGAAAATAGGCAGTAATTTGTAATTTTTATTTTAATCATGTACATATATTAATTTAAAATTAATTTACTATAGCCATGTACTTTTTAATTTTATGACTCAGTGAAATGAATTCTAAATTTAACAGTGCATTCAGTAATATCACATTTCATAATATCAGAAGTTTGAAAACTTTCCTTTAACAATAATTTGAGGGCCCCATTTTTGCATAAGGGCTCCCAAAGCAATTATATTGACCCTATTTCTAACTATAAGTAAAATCAAATGTCACAAAAGATATTATTTTTGAGTTTGCTACAATATTATGAGTTTGGTTCTCATAGGAGCCTCTTAAATAACGCAACTTCTCAAATTTTTTTATTTACACTTTACTGGTCCAATATTAAAATTAAATTTAACTATACAAGTCATTGTAATGCATAAAATTAATATATTAACAATACAAAATAAAAAACATCCATGTGTACTGAGGGACTGATTTTTAATTTCGCATAACTGTATTTCACAAATGTTTCACTGAAATCCTCCTCTTAGGGCTTACTTTTAAACATTTTATATCAGTATGAAATCTTTTATTTTGATTTTTGCTACTTTTACCGATTTAATCAGATTTAAACAATTTAGTTAAGGAATAAAATTTACCAATCTTTCATAACTCAGGTTCCAATTACTACAAAAATTAACAATTTTGCAGTGGAATAATTTTAAACAATAACCACCACAACTTGAACAATTTAAGCAGTAAATATACTGTTTAATCAACCATTCCATTAAGCCATTAATTTAATCTCTTGTCATTCATAAATACCTTTAGAATTTAAGCTACTCACCTCAATTTCAGGATTGCAGATCCTAAATGAAATACAGTTTTGCAATTATGAAGGAATTACACAGATTGATTGATATTTTAATATAAGGAGTGTCCTAAAAATACAAGACATTTCTTTTTTGTAATTATGAAGCTTAAGTACTAATATTGAAAAAGAATTATTACAAGATAAAGGCTATGTTATCACTTTATTAATACATGCATATATCACAACATACATAATAGGATACAAATTTAAAAACAACTTTCTTGATTAAAAGGCTCTCTCAAATATAATATATATTCAATATAATGAAGCACTTAGTTTAATACAACACAAAATAAAAAATATAGAAAAAAATAATTGGTATCATTAAGATATAAAAATATAAAAGAATAACACCAGCATTTTAAATGCAAGGAACTGAATGATCCATGGATTTCTTGATAAGACTGGTAGCCATCCTGCAATTAAAATCACACAAAAAATAACATTAATTCAATCTATCACATGATAAATCAATGCGTGCCCTTCCAATGAAACTAAAGCCGATTCATTTTGGTTGAACAACTTGGATGAACCATCAAAAGTGAAAGGAGATTGAATCATGGAAATAGCATTCCATCCAGAGTGATCATCCCTGATGAATGATGAAAGAAGTACAGCAATGCTCAACTTTTGTTCACTCTGGATGAATCATCGATAGTGAATATATTTATAACATGTAAACATGTCTTTCACTTTTAGTGATCCCCAACAGTCCACAAGTGCACATGAAGTGTTAAAAATTTTTAAATGGGTTTCATATGGAAAGACAAGCATACCACATTAATTTCAGACCGATTGAAAAGCAGTGGGTATTTATGGAACAATAGGTTCCCTCAGTAAAAAAAGAAAGAAACTAGGGATAAAGCTCTTCAGTCATTAATACCAGAATTAAATTTACCTGCTTGTACTGAAAGTGATGTGAAGGCAAAAATTAAAACTATTCGCACGTTATGCAATCAAACTTGCCAAAGTGAAGTAGTGAGAGAAGAGTGGAGCAGGAGTAGATGATCTTTATGTACTGCAATTGTTTTGGTACAAACAAACTGATGCATTTTTGCAAGGTGTGTGCATACCAAGGAAAAGTAGCTCCAATTTGATGAGTTTTATTAATTTTCTAATATATAAATACAACATTACAGTAGTTATAAATTCCAAAAAGTAATCAAAATTTAAATCACTGCCATGGCACAATCTCAGTGGAAACAAATTTCTCTGCATATATAAATTGCACTTTGCTAGCTGCTCGTTACTTTCTCCATACATAGTATTGTGATCACAAAAAAAATCAACTTTGAGATTTCAACAGAAATACACGTTTTGAGGCCCATAGGACACGTTTAGACTATTTTCGGAATGATGTGTGTGTGTGTGGATGGATGGATGGATGTATGTATGTATGTGATTGTGTGAACTGCCTAATTCACTTTAGTGACTAGTGTAAACAGAAATTGCTTCATCGGCAATATTCAATACAGGTGATTCATCCAAGTTGTTCAACTAGAGTGAACCTGTGTAAACCCAGCTTAATGAAATAGTAAAATTAGAGCCCCACAGTTTATTACAACTACTAAGAAATGGGGAAACCTTATAATCATACAAATTGCAAAAAGGAATTACTCATATACATACCCATTTAAGGGAAATTACTCTAAACCACGGACTGAACACTTAAGCAATCTCACCCATTCTGGGTTTATGGTAAAATATTCATGCCGGTAACCCTTTGTTCACAAATGCATGAAAAAAAATCTGATGTGGCCAACACATGACTTTCTCCATATTTGGGGTATATATATATTTAAATTATTATGAATAGCATTATAAGGCAAAATTAATATTTCCTGTCGTAATAGAATACAGTCATCCTTCTTGCCGTAAATTAGGTATATTTTGAATATGTTTACAGAATTCACTGCTACATGGTGGTGGCACTGTATACTGGAAATTTACGATTAAGCAAAACATCTCCGAAATGGATGGTTCCACAAAAATTTGTTTCAAACTAAATTTGGAAGACATATTATTCTCTACAACTTTGATCCTCACGAAGATTACCAATAACGACGTTTTTAAGGAGATAATTGACGGAAACTGAAAACACCGATTATTTATAAATAATTCCTAAACAATAACAGCTATGGAAAATTGTTTGAAATAAAAGATGTAGGAAATTATATTTTCTACATTTTTTGTAATGGTTCTGAAATCAGTTTCAAATGGACCTTCTGGCTGTTTCCCAGAATATACCTCCATTTTTGCTGTATAGAAAGTTTGAGAATCTGCAACCAAGAAAATTTTTATGCCATATTTGTTCGGTTTACTTGGAATGTATTGTCTAAAGTTGCATTTCCCACGGAAATCTTCGAGTTTTTCGTCGATTGTACAATACATTCCAACGTTATAGGCTTTTAGCAGATTTTCATTGAAATTATCATTGATACTTCTTATAGCAGCAAGTTTATCAATTTTTTGCCTATCTTTCCTATCGGAAACATTGTCAAAACGAATTGCCCTCATCAAAAAGGCAAATCTTTCATAGCTCATTGTCCCGTAGATAAGTTCAACACCCATTCCGTCAGTTGCCCATAAATCTCTTACATTGACATGTGAAGATTTATTCAGTCCCGTCAAGTACAGTATGCCCAGCAAAGCTCGTATTTCTACACCACTTGTCGGTTTTGCATTGCGCTTATTTTTATATTTAGATTCCACTTCATTTATATAAAAATTCGTGTGTTCAACTATTTCGTCCATGAACGTAAAAAACAATTCCCAACTTTCTAATGGCGCCTCAACATGCTTTGAATAAACAGTCAAAGTTGGCAAAGGTATGTAAATATTTTCCGGTGCAGTTCACACATTTTGCCTGATTGGTGTTTCACGCCAAATGGTTGTATTGTCCCTTCCATAAAAAAGTGCGGCACTTGCATTATGCTTATCACTTTCTTCCAAATGTTCATTACATTCATCAACTGCGACTGAATGATTCGTATCCGTCCCATGATCGCTTTCCTCTACGTAATCAACGTCTTCTACATCAGAAACATCACCTATTACTTCTTCTTCCTTTTCGATTTCAGCAAGTAACTTGAGCAAATGCTGTTGGTTTTCTTTATACTTGCACACGTTATAACCTAAAAAAATTATAAATATAAAATAAATATAAATTTATAGATACATAAAAATCGGTACAATATACATTGTACAAACTTTCTCATATATGGGTACTAATGCGTCGTTTAGTTATCTTTAGAACATGAAAATCGTATTAGCCTGTTATTAGAAAATCCTATTTTTGTTCAAGTTGCCCAAGAATAAACTAGCCTTATATTCATTCAATGAGAAAAATGAAATACGTAGTATTATTGTAGATGTATACTCAAGTAACTGTACGAAATTTGATCAAAATCGTTAGAGCCATTATTGAGAAAATCGAATTATTGTTAAAGTTGCCTAGAATAAACTAGCCTTATATTCATTTTTTGAGAAATATGAACTATACAGTATTATTGAAGACGTTAACTCAAGTGACTGTGCGAAATTTGTTCAAAATCATTAGAGCCATTTTCGAGAAAATAGGATTGTTGTTAAAAATGCATAGAATAAACTACTCTTAATTATTGATCAATGTCAACCATTTCTATGTATACTCTGCTCAGTATGATAAAATGCCTAAGTACGAGATTTCATTCATTTTCGTTTGACCGTCTAGGCTCCAGCGCCAGTAACAGACAGACAGACGGCATTGCGAAAATCACTTTTTCGCATTCAGCGACACCTAAATTGTGTATTTCCGTAAAAATCTCGAGGTCGAATTTTTTCGCGAAAATAATACTTTCTCGATACTTCGTATGAGAAAGTAAAAAGGAAAGCAAACTACCTCCAGCATCTCTTAACAAAATATGGGGATGATTCTTCAAAGGCTAAACTGTTTCCAATGCCTGTTATGACTCGTTGGAATACATGGTTTCTCTCTGTGAATTACCTCAGACTATGTTATTGACAATATTGAACATTTTAATCAGAGTGATGAGGATTTTGTCCGAGGACCTTACTTCAAAAGAATTTCAAAGGACGAGATCACAATAAATACTATATCTTCTTTGTGAGTACTTGTTGCCAAAAACTCCAGGAATTGATTACTTGAGGGTGCTAAATATCTAATCTCACAAATTCTATATGAGAAACTCGAAAAGCTAAGCACGGTTTCATAGGTTGAGTGATGGATTTTTCCCTAAAGAAATAACTGAAGCTTTAGGTAACATCTCAATTCTAAATAGGGCAAGATTTCAATTCTAAATAGGGCAAGATTGGAAGAAAATATGAAAGAGGCAGCTCAGTTGTCATATGTGAAATTGAAGGAACTTGAAACCCGTGATCCTGCCTGCAACATGCTTGAGACATTTGGTACATTTTTTTAACTTTACAAGTCTGTGTAAGCTTAACATTACACCTTCTGATGTTAAACTGAGATTATGTCTTCCATTTGAGAGAGGCATAGGTAAACTGGACTTTACACTCAGGTTAATGAAATTAAAGAAGGAAGTCCTGGAGGAATTGCAGTCTCCTGATGTAACAAATATTGACATAATTCGCACTTCATGCACCATGAAGTTGGATTTTCCCCAATTTGCAGAAGCTTGCCTCAAGTTTATCTTTCATCCACTCCGTATTGCCGCCTAGCCTCACGGTTTCCATACATTTCAGAATATAGTATAACTATTTTTACTTTCTCATACGAAGTATCGAGAAAGTATTGTTTTCGTGAAAAAATTCGACCTCGAGATTTTTACGGAAATACACGTTTTAGGTGTCGCAGGATCCGAAAAAGTGGTTTTAGCAATGACATCTGTCTGTCTGTCTGTTACTGGCTCTGGAGCCTAGACGGTAGAACGAAAATGAATGAAATCTCGTACTTAGGCATTTTATCATACTGAGCAGAGTATACACAGAAATGGTTGACACTGATCAATAATTAACAGTAGTTTATTCTATGCATTTTTAACAACAATCAGATTTTCTCAAAAATGGCTCTAACGATTTTGATCAAATTTCGTACAGTTACTTGAGTTAACGTCTTCAATAATACTGTATAGTTCATATTTCTCAAAAAATGAATATAAGGCTAGTTTATTCTAGGCAACTTTAACAATAATTTGATTTTCTCAATAACGGCTCTAACGATTTTGATCAAATTTCGTACAGTTACTTGAGTATACATCTACAATAATACTACGTATTTCATTTTTCTCATTGAATGAATATAAGGCTAGTTTATTCTTGGGCAACTTGAACAAAAATAGGATTTTCTAATAACAGGCTAATACGATTTTCATTTTCTAAAGATAACTAAACGACGCATTAGTACGTATATGAGAAAGTTTGTACAATGTATGTTGTACCGATTTTTTTTAATGATGCGGTATATTGGGTTCTGCAGTACATACTTTTGGGGTACTGATTAAAAATTATTATATTTTAACGTACTTTAAATCACTGTAATATAGAAACTTCCTTCAACTCAATGAAACTCATTTAAAAAGCTAATTAAAACTTTAACCACACTCTGTTTGTAGCTTTCGTCTCATCCATGAAAACCGTGGTCTTATCAATTATTGAGCATTGGTGTCACAGGCAGATTTGGCTGAGTTAAATCTAACCAACCAAAAATCAGCTATTCATTTTAGGCACTCTTTATCTCAGGACTACTTTGTAAGCTACAGAGATGTCTAGGAGGAATAATCAGGCAAGGCGGCCATTTCGAGTGTTACAAAAAGATACTTTGCATTGAAAATATCGCTCCCATATTGCACTCTGTACTGCATTCTAGAGGAAATCATGAGAGCTGTCTTATGACTTCTAATCGAAAATGATATAAACATGGAAATTGTGATCATAATGTGAGAATATCTCACTTAAAGAATGTTTTTCCTTTCGTGCATAAGCCGCACCCTAATTTTTTGAATAAAAATTCAGGAAAAAAGTGAGGCTTATATGCAAGTAAATACGGTATTCCTGGGTGGTCAGCAAACACAGCAGGCTTTTGCCAAAAAATGCCGAATTTTAACAATGGTCACGTTTAATAAAAAAACTAACTTCTCACATATTTTAACTGTCTAGTTTATGTTAAAATTAATTCCTCTCTTTCATTGTTAAATTTTACTATGTAAAAATAATAAAACCGACCTAACACCGAAATCCTCTATTTACTTGCGAAATCGGCTAAAAAATAAAACCTGTTTTCTTACATCCATACTTATAGGTAATGTTCTAGGGCATTAGAATCAACATATAAGATAATCCTTAATACTCACTTTTTGACCATATGCTCATATACAAATGATGGGCATATGGTAACAGTGACAACTTGTCCAGCAGCTTCAATGATACTCGTTATTTTTTTATCAGGAACAGCCACTACATTCTGACCATCAACTTCCAGGAGATGATGATCAGTAAGAAGTCCATTGCGAGCAGCAGAGGAGTCTTGCACCAGACCCATGATACGCCCTCCCTTGAAATGGAAACCAATTCTACCAACGCTGTCCTTATGAAGTGTAACAGTTCTCTCAAAAGGCCTGGAAAATTATATGCATCACATGCTATTATAACTTCATTTTCTTCAAGAAAGAACAATTAGAAAGAAATGAAACTCACCTATCACGGACAACAACATTTATGCCATTCACAGATGCCTTCCGGAAAATAGAATGCACTCGATCCATTGAAAACCCAGCAACATTTTCACCATTTATAGACAGAATTTGATCGCCAAAGCGAAGCCCTACCATGGCTGCTGGACTTCCCTTCTCAACCAAGCACACAAATACTCCATTGCTTATGGCTTGGACTCTTAAGCCAACTTTTCCATTGGCATCCTTGCAGAGGATCACCTAAATTACCAAATATTTTTGTTAACTTTGATAAAATAACATAAGTTAGCAAATGCAGTAATTTTTTATGAAAAAATTATGAAATACTGTATTTTTCAGGTTTATTGATGCACTTTTTTCTATAAAAATGACTCCCAAAATCAGCCTGCATCTTATAGGCTGAAGGTAAGATTATTGCTGTAGTCAGTGCTTATTCTCATTAACACAATGATCCCAAAAATGGAGTAAGTGATTCACGAAAATTCATTAAACTATACATTATTTTTTACTTTCTCATATATGAAGTATATTGAGAAAGTATTGTTATAGCGAAAAAATTCGACCTCGAGATTTTTACGGACATATATGTTTTAGGTGTCGCTGAATCCGAAATTGGTTTTTCACAATGCCATCTGTCTGTCTGTCACTGGCTCTGGAGCCTAAACGGTAGAGCGAAAATGTATGAAACCTCATACTTGGGCATTTTATCATACTGAGCAGAGTATATGAAGAAATGGTTGACATTGCTCAATAATGTATAGAAGGCATAACCCCATTTAAAATGGAGGAAAAAAAGAAGAGGAAAGCCTCGGATAAAAGGCCGTTGCCTGGGGATCGCCAGGGCACACCTAGAGCTGGTGCTGGGTGTGACAGTATATGAGCCACCAGTTGCAGGTTGCTGAACAGGCAGGCACCTGTCGTGGAACCCGAAGACAATACAGCCGATAGCCTAAGGAGAACCCAACAACCTCCCTCTCCACTGCCAGAAAGTGTTTCAGTGAACTCACTGACCACCAAGGCAGGGAAGCCACGGCAGCGCCTAAAATGGACTGAAGAAATGAATATATTTATAATGCGTGCCTATTACAGCACTACAAAACTGGAAACGGATCTATCAACTTACAGACACAGTCTCTATCTACAGTTTAAGGAAAAATACCCTAATTTAAATGTCACAGAACAGAGAATAGCTGACCAAAGGAGAGCTATTGTTACAAGAAATTTAGTACCGGTAACTATTCTATAGGAAATCAAACAAGACGTTGCTAATGCACTCCACTCACACCAGCAAACTAGAAGAAATAATAATGCAGATGAGGGTACACATGGGGAAGACAAACACAATGGACAGGAACATACGGCAGTACCACCAACTGACGCATTAGAAGAAGAAATAATGGAAAACAACCACATCTTAATGCTAACAAATCTATTAAATACATCACTTCTTGAATATACTGGATTAGACCCTACATCCAGGCCCTATATTCCAAAAATTTATATCTCAGAAAAAGTAAATCAAGTAATAAATCAGATGAATAATGTGATCCTTCCTAAATTCATCTCTGAAGAGATGGCCGTCATAGATCTGAATACATTAGTTTATGCAGAGGCAATAACAGTCTTAAAACACATCAATGTAAAAGTTAAAAACTGGACAATTCAGCAAAAACCAATATGGCAAATCAGAATTGAGAAAGACATCAAAATTCTGCAGAGTAATATTGGAAGATAAACACAATACATAAATAACAATAGATCCAAACGTTTGACGTAACACATTCATAAAATTATCCCAGAAATTATGTCCCGCACAAAACATGAACAAACCAATAAACAAGTGAAAGAATTTCTGGACACGCTCAAACAAAAATTAGCCCTCAAAGTAAGCCGTTTAAGAAGGTATAAGACCGCACATGAATGGAAAACACAAAATTCACTCTTCAATAAAAATGAAAGACAATTCTACCAGCAGTTACTATCAAAAAAGATACAAAATACAAACGGACCCCCAGAAGAAAAAGAGTTACAAAAATACTGGTCATCTATTTCGTCTCAACCAAAACACCACAACAAAGAAGCAAGCTGGATAAAAGAGGAGAGAGCACGAACTCAGGAACTTACCATAATGGAATGCCCAGATTTAACAACAGAGGAAATATCCCAAGTTATCAAAAGAATGCATAATTGGAAAGCACCTGGTATTGACAAGATCCAGATTTCTGGTATAAAAAGTTCACCTGCCTACACTCACAAATGGCAACGTGCTTCAACCACATAATGAGGAACCCAGGTGAGATACCAGAGTTCCTAATGCAGGGCATCACATACATGAAACCCAAAAGTGAGGATACAAGAAACCCAGCACAGTACCGACCAATAACCTGTCTCCCAACTTTATATAAAATACTAACAGCAGTTATTACAAACAGGATATATACACATATTGAGAATAACAACATTATGACAGATCAACAAAAAGGATGCCGTAAAAACCACAGGGGCTGTAAGGAACAACTTGTCATTGATTCTGTAATATTAAATCAAGTGCATAAACAAAAGAGAAATATACACATAGCCTACATAGACCATAAAAAGGCTTTGACAGTGTGCCACATACGTGGCTATCAGAAATCCTTGAGATATACAAAGTAAATCCAATAATAATAACACTGCTTACAACAATGATGAAGAAATGGAAAACCACATTACATGTTTCAATAGGGGAGACTAGAATAACTACCATGCAGATCCAGATAAAAAGAGGTAACTTCCAGGGAGACACTCTGAGCTCACTGTGGTTCTGCCTCGCTCTAAACCCACTATCAAATAGAATGAATGAGACAAACTATGGCTACAGATTGAAATATAAAAGAAATGATAATTTCAGATTATCACATTTGCTGTATATGGATGACTTGAAAATATATGCAGGACATACATATGGAGTTTGGTATTGAAAAATGCAAAGTAATGCAGATCAAAAAAGGTAAACTAAAGGGTGGTGACTACCATATAGACAAGGATCATACAATCACATCAATAGAGGAAGGAGATATATACAAATATCTAGGAATGCAGCAAGCAAAGCATACCATGGATACCAAGGTCAAAGAACAGTTGATTCAGCAATACACCTATAGAGCAAATAAAATATTCAGTTCTCAACTATCAGCAAAAAATATGATTAAAGCAATAAACACCCTAGCTATACCAGTACTAACGTACTCATTTGAAGTAATATACTGGACGAAAACGGATTTAGAACAGATCCAAAGGAAAACAAGAACAATAATGACCGCCCATAAGCTGCACCACCCCAAGTCATCAACAGAGAGGCTCACAATCCCAAGAGGCAGAGGAATGATCAACCTATATGAATAACAAATACAAAACCTCTGAAAATTCTTCCACAACAGAAGAACACACACAGCCCTACATGATACTATTGTCCAAATAGATAGAAAGTATACACCACTGAATCTTCAGAACACTACTAACGCCATAGAACAGAAGGATTACCATAAACATGCATTACAAAAGTGGACTCAGAAGGAACTGCATGGAAGACATCCCCATGATCTAAGCCAAGCACATATCGATAGGATAGCATCAAACAAATGGCTGGCAGTTAGAAGTCTTTTTACAGAGACTGAGGGTTTCATGGTCGCCATCCAAGATCAGGTTATTAGGACAAAAAATTACAACAAATACATTGTGAAGGACCAAGCAGTTTCCGATGATAGCTGCAGGATGTGCCACATTGCACCCAAAACGATTCAGCATATAACAGCAGGCTGCAAACTTTTAGCCCAATCCAATTATTTAAACAGACATAACCAGATAGCAAAACTCTTTCACCAAAAACTAGCACTTAAGCACAGACTTTCAAGTGACAATAATCCATATTACAATTACAATCCCGACTCTGTGCTTGAGAACAAAACACATAAGTTTGACTACGATCAAGCAATACTAACAAACAAAAACATACATCACAATAGACCTGACATAACATTAATTGACAAGACTAACAAAACAACTCATATTATCGCCATAACAGTCCCCAATACCAATAACATTCAGAAAACAACTGATGAGAAGATTAACAAATACACTGCACTAGCACAAGAAATCAAGAGAAAATGGAATATGGAATATGCAGCATGTAGTAATAGTACCAATAATAATCTCCACAACAAGAGTAATACATAAGAGCCTTCACGCCAGCATAAAAACATTACAAATAGCAGCCACCACCTACATAGATATACAGAAAGCGTTAATGATAGCAACTTGCCACATAGTACGTAAGTTTCTTGACAATAAATGGGAAAGAGAGAGCCAAAAGATAAGAGAGTACTTGGCCATTGAGCCCGTACCTCTTAAACGTACCAGTGTATGCTGAGAAAAAGGATAATAATAATAATTTATTTAACACACACAGGTTTCCCCAATTACATGTGTTGTCATACATTTTTTATGACAAGCAGAAAGGACCATGCCCTCGGCAGGATTCAAAACCGCGGTGGGAGCTAGACACGCTATCCACCCCTCTACCAAGGCCGGCATTAAACATGAAGAGGATAGCATTGTTGAAGATTTTCTTGGTTTCAAAAGTGATTAAAAGGATTTATTTACATATACTTTTTAAAAATCTGTTTTCATTTCATTTGTGCTGTGTGCTAGTGACGTCGTATCGACAAAAAGTTGTTCTTTTACTTTCTCCATACGTAATAAAGGGCAAGTACAGGCGACTCCCGAAGTCTCGATTGTTCGAGTCTTCATTAATTCGAGATTTCGACCCTGCCGATCAATAATATACGCGGAATAATCTTCGCTTAGTTATTGCTTCCGACTAAATGCAAGGTTTAGTTTTGGTATAGACGTAGTTATATCTGTTCTAATTGTTTGAATATGTGCTGATTTCACTCTTTTTTCTGTTAATCTTTTATTTAAATTTATTTTATTGATTTATTTATAAATTTATCACTTGACATGGCATCTAAAAGGAAATGTAATAGTGATAATGTAAGGGAATCAAATAAAAGAGGGCATGAGATTCATAGTTATGAATTGAAATTAGAAATTTTAAAGCGTGTTGAGAAAGGTAAAAGCCAAGCTGAAATCGCACGATCGTTGGGAATGTGTCCTTCAACTATTAACACTTATGTGAAACAGAAGGAGAAAATTCTAGAAGATGTGATAAAGTCACGTAATTTGATAACAACAATGAACAGTCCTAGGCGCGGTGTTGTGATTACTAAAATGGAAAAACTTTTAAAACTATGGGTAGATGATCTGTGTCAGAAACATACTAAAAGCCATACTGAAATCGTACGATCATTGGGATTGTGTCAACTATTAGCACTTATGTGAAACAGAAGCAAAACATTCTAGAACGTGATAAATTCAGGTAATTTGATAACAACAATAAACAGTTCCCCACCCAATAGCTCCTCTTCTTCCAAACTAAAATCTCACAACTTCTCAATTAATAAACCAAGTCCAGTAAGCACAGTTGAAAAAGATTTAAGGTATGAAAATATTTTTAATTTTATTGTTTCTTTATTCTTAAGTTATTTTGTGCTTTTTTATAACTTTTATATTAATTTCGCTGCGATAAATAGTTGTATGTATAGACAGATATAAGCAGGTATGTTATTAAGCTCGCACCATCCGGACCGGGCTGTCTGTAAAGCATATTGCATACATCTATCTTTGAAGTTCGCAACACATACTTATTTTTTCCTTTTTAGTGCAAAGAATAAGGTACACATTTAAAATATTTATTATATAATTTATTTATAATTTAATATTGTTGTATTAACACATTAGTAATATTATTTTATCTTTATAGAACGTGAGGGGAGACCTTTTCCCGAGATGCGGGAACGTATCCCCCGATTATAACATGCAAGTATATGGAAAAACGTTCGACACTCGAATATTCGAACACGTTTTCAGGAACGCATCCCCGAGACTCGGGAGTCGCCTGTATTGTGATCACGAAAAAAATCGACTTCGAGATTTCAACGGAAATACATATTTTGAGGGCCCTAGAACACGTTTAGACTATTTTCAGAATGATGTGTGTGTGGATGGATGGATGTGATTGTGGGCACTCTTAACTAAAAAATTACTTGTCATATTAATACCAAATTTCATATATAATTTTTGGACAATACCGGTTAACTGGAAGTCGAGGTTTATTCGAAACCCGATTAGGTTTTTGCGATATTTCTCCGTTAAAACATCATTATTGTATATACAATTCTATGCAATGGTTATAGAGAATGTAATTTCCTACAACTTTCATTTGAAACAATTTTCCATAGCAGTTATTGTTTAGGAATTATTTATAAATAATCAGTTTTCGGTTTCCGTCAAATATCTCCTTAAAAACGTCGTTATTCGTAATCTTCCTGAAGACCAAAGTTGTAGAGAATAATATTTCTTCCAACTTTTGTTTGAAACAAATTTTTGTAGAACCATCCACTTTGGAGATATTCAACTTTTTCATAATTTTCAGTACACAGCGCCAACACCATGCAGCGGTGAATTCTGTAAACATATTCAAAATATAATTTACGGCCATAAGGACGACTGTATTCTTTTACGATAGGAAATAACAATTTTGCCTTATAATGCTACTCATAATAATTTAAATATCTATACGCCAAACATGGAGAAAGTTATGTGTTGGTCACATCAGATTTTTACTTTCTCCATACGTAGCAATGGGAAAGTAATGTGATCACGAAAAAAATCGACTTCGAGATTTCAACGGAAATACACGTTTTGAGGTCCCTAGAACACGTTTAGACTATTTTCAGAATGATGTCTGTGTGTGGATGTGTGCGTATGCGATTGTGGGCGCTCTAACTCAAAAAATACTTGCCATATCATTACCATATTTCATATATAACGCTTTAGCATGAGCAAAAAGAACTGATTAGTTTTTGGACAATAACGGTTCACCGGAAGTCTAGGTTTATTCGAAACCCGATTCGGTTTTTGCGATATTTCTCCGTTAAAACTTCATTACTGTATATACAATTCTATACAACGGTTATAGAGAATGTAATTTCCTGCAACTTTCATTTGAAACAATTATCCATAGCAGTTATTGTTTAGGAATTATTTATAAATAATTAGTTTTTTCGGTTTCCATCAAATATCTCCTTAAAAACGTCGTTATTGGTATTCTTCGTAAGGACCAAAGTTGTAGAGAATAATATTTCTTCCAAGTTTTGTTTGAAACAAATTTTTGTAGAACCATCCATTTCAGAGATATTTTGCTTTTTCTAGTATACAGCGTCACCACCATTTAGCGGTGAATTCTGTAAACATATTCAAAATATACCTAATTTACGGCAAGAAGGATGACTGTATTCTTTTACGATAGGAAATAATAATTTTGCCTTATAATGCTATTCATAATAATTTAATAACTATACCCCAAATATGGAGAAAGTCATGTGTTGGCCACATCAGATTTTTTTGTTTACTAATGGTTTTGTATAGCTTGTGAGTAGCATGAGTTATCTTCCTTTAATTGAATCTTGAATATATCTCGATTAAGTGTTCATTAGTGATCAGCAGATTTATGAATATACTAGGTTGTAACATAAGCAGTGCTGGAATACCCACTAGGCACAGTATGCACGTGCCTAGGGGCCTCCAAGCTTAGGAGGTACTTCAGTTTTTTGTAATAATAAATTTGCAAACAGTTAAATTAATACATAATACAAATTATTGTACAGTGTCTCCCAAATAGTCATTTGGGGTTTTAAGAGGCTATACTTTCAAAACTATTTGAGTTAATGGAATAAACAAAACAGTAAAATAGACTGACACACACCATATTATTTTTTTCATAAATTACAAAAAAGAATGCTATCTCATGTTACTTATAACTAGTCGTTCAATTGACATGCATGTACAGATTGATAGAATATCATTGCCACGGAGACCATAGTACCCATTAACAGTCGCACAATGCAACATTGACATACCGTCAGTATTAACTGCATTGCAAGAGCGGCAATATATCACAAGCAGTGTGGCTCTATAGTGTGTGCCGAAACATGCGATTCAGTTTCGTATTTTTTCTGGAAGATTGTGATTCTTTTAATATACAGTAGTAAGTAGCTATGTTCATTTACTAATTCATATGTATGTATCTTACTATATAGGAATATGGGTGTCCAAAGCAAAACTTTTAACAAGATAGCTTTATTATACTTTTTTCTTGCAACTTTATTATTATTATTTTTACTCAGTTATAATATAATAATGTTCAAACTGTTTGTAATTCAAATGATTGCATGCCTACAAGCCGTATACGTAAAGTCCATTTGAACAAAGAAAGGACTATGCGAAGTTCGCCTTTTGGAGTGGTTTAATAATCAAATTTAACAATACAATTTATTTAACATTGCCATGTTTGGTGTGCGAAGGCGAGAGAACATTTTCTAAACTTTCATTCATAAATAACAAAAAAAGGACAACAATGATCCAGAATCGTCTAAATACATTGAGTTTACTATGCATTGAAAGCGATTTTGTTCAAAAATTGGATTTTTCTTTATTAATAAAAAATTTGCTGCTTCAAAAGACAGAAAAGTGAATTTTTAATTAAAACTGTAATTCATATATATTTATTTGTTTTTCCTATTTCAATAAAATAAAACATTTTCTGGATATTATAGTTTTTTACCATTACAAACTACAAGGGGGAGGGCACAAAATGTCTGTGCCTGGGGGCATCGGAGAGTCTTAACCCGGCACTGAACAAAATTGTCGTTTCTTTACACTGTTAGCAAATTGTTCAAGTAATAGAAAGTATCACAATTATAATTTACATAATAATGAAACTTGAGGACATTATAATTACGATCCTTTTTCATTAAGTAAATAAGTTATTTAATCAAAGAACGTAATCTAAACCCTCATTGTTAAAGATACAAAAATGAGTGGTGACGATGTGCACATACGCCATTGCCTTAGTGATCGCATCCGATCCGGACGAGCAGTCAACTTCAACGCTCTCCGAGTTCTTGTTGAAGTTGATCCACTTCAAACTACTAGTGAAATGGCCGAGAAGCTTAAGTGTTCCCAAATGACCATTCACAGACACCTTCGGAAGCTTGGCAAGGTCAATAAGCATGGTTTGTGGGTTCCACATAAACTGACACCAGACCAACTGCTGCAATGTATATCAGTGTGCTCCTCCCTACGCACTCGACAATCTTGTGAGCCATTTCTGGATCGAATTGTGACTGGTGACAAAAAGTCGATACTCTACGTGAACAATCAAAGGAAGAAGCAGTGGTTAGGATGTGGACAGACTCCCAAACCCACTCCAAAAGGCGGTTTCCACCCTAAAATGATAATTCTGTGCGCTTGGAGAGATATGAAAGGCGTAATATATTTTGAGCTGACGGACCCTAATAGGATAGTCACTTCCGAGCTTTACTGCCAGCAGTTAGAGCATTTACATCAAGCATTACACCAAAAACGACAATATCTGGTGAATTGCAAGGGTGTTATCCTCCTGCATGAAAATGCCAGAACCCACGTTGCAAAGATAACAGCAGAAGATCAGAGAATTCAAATGGGAAGTCCTGCCACTCCCTCCAATACTCACCTGATCTTGCACCTTATGACTACCATCTGTTTCAATCGCTACAAAATCATCTGAAGGATAAACAGTATGAGAACTGTGATGACCTCATTTGTGACCTTAAAGAATTGTTTGAATCAAAACCGACTAACTTTTACAAGCGAGGCACTGAAAAGCTGCTGAAGAGATGGGACTATGTGATTGAAAATGAGCGTGAATATGTTCTTGAATAAAGTTTTAAAATAAAGTTAAATAATGTCGTTATTTCACAGTTGTAAAAAAACGAGTAATTATGTTACCTTATAAGTATGATATATATGGCACACACTAACAGCCCATTTAATAAAACTGCCGAGTAACGCATGACTCATTTACTTATACAAGTTTTGAAGCAATTATTTATGTTTTAAACCATTCTAATTTACTTTCAAAGATCAAGTTTCCCTAAATGACACATTAACTGTCGTTGCGAATAATTTCTTTTTAATGTAGTGAGATATGGAACAAATCACAGCTAGAAATGAAATATGACACGGACTTTCCTAAATGTTTTGGCCAACAAAAACAATTCTTTCCTGAAAAATGCCCTTGGAAATTGGGGTGTGTCTTATCACCTTAAAAATACAGTAATTTTATACTACCCAACATTTTATGATACAGCCCCAGGGTCATTAATTTATCAAGTGTCTTATGGCTCTATAATGAATTGCTCTTATTGTTTCTGCGGAAGTGTATAGGTGCTCACATTATATTCTAGGATACAACTTGGTGCTTGCCACATCGAAAAGGTTGGGAACTCCAGCATTATAGGATTCCTTAACCCTTTGGTTTGCATGCCACCCATTACTCCACCCTTCTTGCACCATTCCTTCCCTCCCTACCTGCAACAATTTTGCGGTTTACCATTTATGTATCTGATATTTATGATGTTTTCTTTCCTACAATATGTCAAAGTTGTGTCAGACTATTTCTGCATTTTGGTCCTTTCAGGTTTAATGTTCCATCTTGAATCACTTACCAGTTTAACTATGAAAAGTTCTATGGCCGAGATCTATGAATTAAAATGACCTTAATATGATGTATTTTACTTAATGTACAAATACAAAGATGATAGGTTTTAATGTTTTCAATCTACACTCCAGGGCCCAAATTCTTTACTGTTGTGACCTACTGTCCTTATCATTTGATGTAGGATTGATTTTGTCAAAAGCAAAAATAATTGTTAGACACATGCCTTTGGAGGTTCATAATTTAACTGATAATTTTTTCTGTAAGATCAGCTTGCATAAGGATAGTATGATTTGAAGATTCAAGATAAGACTAAGGATAACACAAAGTCATCAATTTAAAAAAACTTGTATCATGAGACATCACAATGATAAATTAATATACATTTGGTCAGTTCTGCATTGTAGCCTTTGTTCTTCAATAATCCCAAGAGAGTTAAATTTTCTGTGGTGTCATATACTTTGGCCTATTTATATGCGGGCATATATAACGCCATTTACTGTTACATGCAATTTACAGTCAAATGAAAAATAAATAAGTATTTAATGTCTTAGCTTTCAAAATAATAATACCTTTGGTGTTTACAATTATAATTCTGAAAACTGAATGTAGATTTTTGTATCAATACAAAATTTTGATATTCAGTTTGGCATACATGACATGAATTATTTCTAACGAAATTGTGAATATTCCTTAACATCAATATCAATCTAAAGCATAATTGAAGCAGACTAATGTTTGGGATAAACGTTTATTAGCGAAACAGAAGAAAAGAAAAAAGGCTTACCCAAGTTAATAAATGATGAGGGAGCTGGACTGACTAAACGAATATTTCAATATTTAATAACGGTAGAAAGTTCTCTACTTCACAGAAAATGGTAACGCATTGCCAAGGATACTAAAAGATGACGCATTCACAATTACAGAAAATTCATCAAAAAAGTTTCTACTAACCTCTCGAATTCCATGAGTAACTTGTGCACGGTGAAGTCCAAGCGACTGCCCAGAAATGGGAGCTATCACGTTTGAACAAGACTGCAAATTCGGAGCCAGGTTGTACTGCAAATTGATAAGCAATATGATTCGAGAGATAAACTTTAGGCGAAGAATAAAGACATTATCGACATATTAAAATTTGTCTCACAGATGGTGCTAAAGCAACCGTGGTATCATTGGTTCTCTGTCCATTCCATTCCGAGGGAAGCTCTAATCCCATAAATTCGTTCAAAGCAGGGTAAAGGGCAGAAGAATTAGGAATTTCATTTGACAGTGTCGGCAAAGTAGGGTTAGCATGATTACCATCCATATTTACTTGGGCCTATAAAAACAATTTTATTAGAACAAAAATGA
Source organism: Uropetala carovei (assembly GCA_036926305.1). Classification (NCBI taxonomy): domain Eukaryota; kingdom Metazoa; phylum Arthropoda; class Insecta; order Odonata; family Petaluridae; genus Uropetala; species Uropetala carovei. The sequence continues at coordinate 8,728,661 of JAXCHB010000011.1, forward strand.
CATTTACTAAACCAACAAAAACATAAGACTTAAAAATCATACCTTATATAACTGGTCAACCTTCATGTCCTCTAATGACGGATAAAGCGACATTTTGATTTCAGCTTTGAAGATTATTATGTATAAAGACAAATGCTTAGAGCAAGGCTACTGACTAACCCGCAACACAAAACTACGAGTTTGTTTACTCAAAAAGTAATACTCGAGTACCCTGCGCGAAGATCTACAATGACCGATCCAATGGAACCAACTGTGACGTTTAGAACGTCTTTCACGTGATTATTTGTCATACACGTCATTCACCATCGTACACAACGGACGCTACGGACTTCGGACAACTACGGCTGCTACGGTGTTCCTGATTACGAATAATCAGTTATACCAACCAAGAGCATTATCAACTGAGATAAAATGTTCACATATATAGGTTTACGTTAGTTTTTTGCTGTATTATTTTGATTTTTTGTATTTACGCCAGATTGATATTTTTAATAGGAAAAATTATTAATGTTATACTCCTAAAATATTTTTAAGCATGGCTTCAGAAAATGGGGATACAAACGCAATTTTTATATAGATAATAATAAACAGATATTTACTATAATAAATATATCAGGAGATTTTATTTACATCATTTGAAACACCTATATATTTTATTAAAGTTCATTAGTCTTTGTGAATTCAAATACACGTACAGAATTATTAAATATTCGAAACGTTTGCTGGCCCTGATTTATTACACTGATTTAATGATAAAAAGGATTGAGGGCCTTTAATCTCTTATACTGGCAGCATTCATATAATGTATAATTAACATTCTATAATAGTTTCCTTTATATGAAGATTCATCAAAATTAAATTAATTATAGGTTATTGAATGTCTACTAGTTGTATCCTTCAACTAAAACAAAAATTAGTCCGACACTACCGCCAATACTTAACACGGAGAAAGACCTAATGAAAATTCATCTACATACATGATATTAGCATATTGTAAATATATTATATTTAAATGAAAGCATATAATTGTAAGCAGCTCATTTAATTATGAACATATAAGAATGTAGAATTTTCCGCTGAGTACAGTAAATCTTTGCGTCAATTAACGCGGTAGTGAGAAGTTATTGTGGCAAAGAAACACGTTACTATTTGCTTTGTTTAAGCTCTGACAATTTATTTAAAATTTTTTACCGTTTAATTTTTACTTAATTTATATTTTCTTGTGAATATTGCCAATATCAATTGATATTGTTGACTCTAAGTAATTCTAGATAGAGTAATATGAAGATAAATTTTACTATTTTCAATTAAGGAAACATATACTAAGCGCAGACATTCGCCTTACAATTGAAGATTAAGCATTTCAATGCCAAAAAAATTTAAAAAGTACTTATACAGGTATCACCTATACCCATGATAAGGTTATGAAAAACCAGATTCCAGCCGTATTCCGTGGTAAATCACCGAGAGTACCTACTTTCGGAATAGAAACTACTATTTTAGACACTACTTTTAGTCATCAATTTGTTTTCAGTCGCAAGAGAAGTTTGAATTCTCTAGTTACCTTAAAATGTTTCCCCAGGTTTGCCACTATAGATCTTAGGATAGCAGGAATTCGAATGTTTATATTGGTTGTATTGGGGTGGTTTTAGTTAATTTGTATTAAAATTGGACAGATTTAATGAATTATGACTTACCAAAGAAAGTATATGTAGTAATTAAGACATTTTTTCAAATGTATATATTTCTATTCACCATATTTGTGCCAATTTAACACAAACCAACTCAACCTACCTCAGCGAAGGTAAACATTCAAAATCCCGCTATCCAAAGGATCCTTAACGGCAGGGACGCCCAAGGTCCGTAAAATATTTCATGGACATTGGGGACACCAGGAGACAGCTATCGCCTCTGGTAGCCCGCCAGAGAAAAACATTAGAAGACCAACGTTATAATAATAATAGTAATATTTATTAATTCCTTTTGGTCATAATTGACATGGAATACCTCAATAAAAAAAGGAAGAAGAAAAAAGAAAATGCAGATATGTACATAGAACAGAAGGGAAAAAAAATAATAATAGTAATAAATGGATAAAAATACATAGTGCACATTACAATATGGAGCAACAAAAATAACTACAATTTATCAGTCAGAAATTCATCTATGCTGTAATAGCCTTTACATAATAGTAATTTTTTTAATTTGTTTCTGAATAACTGAGGTGAAGAAACTGATTTTATATTATTCAGTAAGTTGTTGAAAATGATGGAGGCTGAATGACAGGGACCTTTTAAAAAAAGTGTAGTTATATTGCCTACAGTGAATGTCATTTTTAGCACGTGTATGGTAGTTATGAAAGTTTGAGTTAACAGGAAAACTATTGTGATAATTTTTCACAAATGTATCACAGCTAAGAATATAAAGTGAAGGAGAGGTAGTATGTATGGTGTCGAGAAAAGTGGTTTTCCAGGAGTACGTATAAAGACACTAAACAGGTTTTATGGCTTGTTTCTGTAGAGAGAAAATTTTTTTTGATGATTTACAATTCCCCCAAAACATAATAGCATATGAAAGGTGAGAATGTACCTTAGCATAATATAAAGCCTTTAAAGTATCAATAGATACTGTTGGTGCGTTTCCTAATCATAGATATTCCTATACTAACTTTTTAAATTAAAACATGTATGTGAATGGTAAAGTCTAGGTCTTCAGTGACATGTAGTTCCAGAAATTTAGCAGAGGGTGAATGACATATACTTAAATCATGACTTACGGAAAATGGATTGACAGAGGGAGAATATCTATTAGCATTAAATTTTAAATAAGTTGTTTTGTCGTTATTTAGTACTAGATTGTTAGTTTGGCACCAATTCTTCATTTCATTAAGAGTGATATTAGAATATTCTATCAATGTGGGAATATTGGCAGTTGTTATTACAGTGGAAGTATTATCAGCATATAAGATGGGGAGACTTTCGGAAAAGTTAACAGAGAGGTCATTTATAAATAAGATAAAAACTAAGGGACCTAAAATGGATCCTTGTGGAACACCAAGAACTATCTTCAATGGTGCAGAATTAGTTGTTACAATATCATTTGCAGTTCTGTGATAGTAACTCACAATTTGGTATTGGTCACTCAGGAAAGACATAACCCAATTTAAAGCAATTCCAGACATTCCAAATTTATTAAGTTTAAGTTTTAGGATATTGTGATCAATTCGATCAAATTCTTTACTCAAGTCAAAAAAAATACCCAATGTATGTGGCTTTTTGTTTAGTGCCTGTTGTACATTGTTAATAAAATGAAAAATAGCTGTAGATGTAGATTTACCTTGCCTGAAACCATGTTGATAATCTGACAGTAAGTTAAATGCATTAAGGTAGTCTGTAATGCGAAGTAAGTTAAACTTCTCAAATATTTTACAAAATACAGAAAGAACAGAAATTGATCTATAGTTGTTGGAATCATTGAGAGAACCTTTTTTTGGAATGGGGAATACACGTGCAAATTTAAGTTTAGATGGAAATATACCAGTACTAAAGGACAAATTAATAATATCACATACAGGTGCAACGATAATATTAGAAGAAGCTTTGACAATTGGCATGGGAATACCATCAAGCCCACACGAGAAACTATTACGGAAAGATTTGATAATATTTATTATTTCTGCAGGACAGGTAAGGAATAAAAAAACTGAATGTGGAAATGGGTTGCTGTCAATTACAGAAGAGGAGACAGATGGTGTACCCTATGAAATAATATTGCAAAATTGTGACGTAAAGCTCTGAACAATTTCATCAGGATCAGAAATGGGGTTATTATTAAACCTGACATTAGCTGGGCTAAGAGTGTAACTTGAAGAAGTCGTGTTTCTTTTAATGATATTCCAAGTTGCCTTTATTATGTTATTAGAATTATTAATATATGCTTCATTAGCAGTTTTCCTACTATCTAATAAACAAATCTTAAAGTCTTTATAGGCCTGCAAGTAAACTCCACGTTCGTGCTGTAATTAAAATATTAAGTAAAAATCTTATTATTTGTCCTTTTTCAGTTTCTAGAAATTGTTTAAAAGAATTTCATTTTTTCCAGATATTTATCTGATGTTCCCTTTTAGTAAATAAATACCATATAAAGTAATAGTTCTCTTATCTGTCATGTGCGTGATATGGGATGTGCCGGATAACCAGAATTTCCAATTGAGAGATACGTGCACTAATAAGTAGATACATACAATTACCGTACTACTGGATAGACAAGGAAAGTATGCCGGTTGCTAAAGTATATATATATATATTTTTTTTCTACATATAAACTTTATTTTATGTACATACTTAATATAAGTACTTTCTGCTTCTGCGGTAGATGGAGTTATGGTGTGAGAGCAAAATAGATATACTTTTTAATATTAGATTCACTAAAAAATCTAAATTTATATAAAAATTATTTTCGGTGGAATATTTCGCGGAACACTTACGAAATGCTATCGGAACACTAGTGTTCCGCGGAATACCGGTTGAAAAACATTATTATTCGAAATTGTGAATTTATTTATCTCCTTTATAATTAATGATACATCTCTTTGGAAGAAATCACTACAACTATTTATGTAAGGAATACTTTTATTTTGCATTTAAATTAATTCCGGTATTCCAAAATTTTAGTTTAAAAATATCTATATAAAAATCAACAATTCAGGAAAAACGCGCTTAAAGACTCAATAATGCTTTTTTAATTTATATAATATCAAGGAGTGAACATTTGTATGTGTTAATATGTAAATCTTGTTTGCGCTTGCAAAATAAATTCAACTGTGCTTAACTTCTGGACATCGTGCGTTTGAATTTTATGTAAAATGAATAAAACATTTGTATTTAAAATCTCCTTATCGATTTATTTATGTTTCAAACGTAAAATTCAGCAATTAATATAGAAAACTTATACAAATGGGCATGTAATCACGTTAAACGCATTTATCAATCGTCCATCACAACTGCGGTAAACATGAACGATAAATTTTTCATATTTTCCAAAAGTTCATTTATCGCCATTGCTACTCTTCAGCCAATCAGGTAATTTCATCGCCGAAGAATCGCGGAAAATACCTCAGATGACAACAAAAAGTGTCCCTAGCGCAACAGTCCTCGGATTAGGGATTAAAGGTCGTTTCTACCTGTTGTGTTTATTTATAATCTTAATTGTTTCGTGAAAGTTTCAAGGAATATGAAGAGAAGAAATGCCGAATGTGGAAAACTCCGAAGGCCTTTAAAAAGAAACAAAATTACTGAAGGAATCTACGGAAGGTAGGAATGGTAGCCATATGTGTATCAAAATGGCTGACACAAAATTGTTAAAGAAATGTTTATATATTTAATTTCTCTGCATAACAGTTAGTGTGTTGTGTTCAGTTAGTTTTGACGCATTAAATTTAGTTGGTCCTTTTGTGTGAAAAGTCGTCTTGTAAGTTAGGTCTAATAACTAGCCAGTGTAATGTGTCTAGTCCACGTTAAATTTATTTACAATTTTACGTAGGGGATATGCATGTTATACATTAGCAATTGTTAATGATCAATGGTCTGTTGTCGCACTTTTAACAATTTTCAGTTTGTGTGTGTTTAGGAAAGTATACATAGATTGGGTACTCTTTTTCAGTACCCTTCTTTACCTGAAGTTTCTTGTATTATGGGCTCTCGTCCTGCTCGCAGATTTTATATTAGAGTTTCGCTTTGAATTTTTGTGGCCCTTTTGGATGCTGCTTCGGAGTGTCTACGATTCTTTCAAATACCAGGGTCTGGTAAGTAATGTCAGTTAAAATGTGACAATCATTTTGAAATCTGGGTATATGGTGAGCAGTGCTTAATATCGTGTGATAAATCTTCAGATGATGATTTATTTCTTTTGAAACTAATGAACATTTTTTTCATTTATGATTAATTTATAATGAATATATTTGTGAGTTTACGTAATTCACTATATTACTGGTAGAATTCATAATATTGAATTCTAATTATCTCTGTATTTCATTTTTCAGGCGTTCTCAGTTTTTTTTATTTGTATCGCACTGACATCAGATATGATTTGCTTTTTTTTCATACCTGTACATTGGTTGTTCTTTGCAGCCAGTACCTACGTTTGGGTGCAGTATGTATGGCACACAGGTAAGTTGTTATTTGGTTATCCTCATCGTATAGTTCGAGTATTGTTGCATCATATGTAATTTCCAATTCTCGATTTCAGAAAAAGGAATTTGTCTACCCACTATTATACTGTGGTTATTATTTGTATATATTGAGGCTGCAGTGCGGTTGAGAGACCTACGTCATCTTCCATTTCATCTAGATCTTTGCAGGCCTTTTGCTGCCCATTGGTGGGTTTCTTTATAATTGAATTAAAAAAATATTTTGTATGTCAGTGCATCCTGACTTAGGATTTTAGTATTCATTTCCTTAATTTTTGTTTCATTTGCATTTACCTTTTAGCATAGGTTACCCGGTGGTCACTCTTGGATTTGGTTTTAAAAGCTATCTTGGATATCGTATGAGACAGGTATGTTTATTTGCTGTTATTATTTTTTTAATTCAATTACTTTTGAGTATTCTCTTTGAATTATCTCCCCCTAATTTGAAGTGATGTCTCAATGAATGACATGTTGTCACTTCTGAAAGTTTGTGTGTTGCCCTGCTCCCCACAGATTAACTTGATTTTCATTATGATCCTAGTGCAGTGGTCAACAACGTTTTCCGTTTGGGTGCCACTCTTTGTCAATATTCATGACAAGTGACTTTCCACGCGTGCTACCCTTAAATTTGTTTTGCCCTTAATGATTACAAAAAGTGGGTTTTATATTATAAGGAATCCTGAATATAATGCATCATCATTAAAATACATTATAAAATTGAAATAAAAGTCAAATTCTTTTAAAAATACATAGCTTTCGTAATTATTCTCTGAATATCATTCCACATGTGCCATAGGTTGCCGACCCCTGTCCTAGTGTATCAAAAGATAATATATTCACTTTCCTGGATCATAGGTATATTGAGGGCTTAATCAGAAGGGCTCATGCATCAGGTGTACTGACTGTCTTAAATTAATTTTTTTATTGCTGCATTTGTCAGCTTATAAAATGCAAATTGATTTCAAAATAAAATTTCAGTAAATATATATTCATTACATGTATGTATGAGTGTAGAACAAAAACAGCAATTTGACTTGTTAAAATGGATGAGAAAAACTAGCTTTAATCATTGTAGAACTACATATTTTTGTAATGCATAACAATGAATTTCTTTATTAACTGTGAAACGTGCACAGATGAATTATTCACTGATTTGATATTACATGGTAAATGTAAACTTTTTTGCTTTTTATTTCTTTATGTTGCTCGTAAATTATTTGTTTAGAATAATGAGTTGCATTGAGTAAACTATGTACAAGCTGCAAAAACTTATAAGTCGTAACCTGTTGCTACTAAGACTTCATATAACTTGGGTACCTTCAGCCTATAAGATGTTGCTCATGTTTTGACGAGCTTTTTCCAGAAGAAATTGATTCTTATTTGCTGGTGAAAAGGGAATATTTGTTGTTAATTTTCATCCTCCCCTTGAAATTCTGGAATAAATTTAGAACATTATAGGGTAATACGTATGGACAAAATAATGCTTAATATGGACACTCCAACAATAATAGGTTCATCTGGAACTTATGAGAATACTTGTAAAAAGCTATGTTAATGTGTATGAGGTTTACAGTCTTGAATACTATGTTTTAGTGTTCAAATACAGTACTGATCTTGTCAGAGCAGTCATATGGCAATATGAAAAAGTGTGGTATTCATAATTTATATTGGTTATTTAATTAAAATTGCCAGTGCTGACTTATGATTCCTTATTTTTCATATTAATACAACAAAAGATTTGGAAGCACATTTTTTAATAAGTACATACAGCCTGGGTTTTGACATGATGACGCTGATGGTATACATCAAAGCCCAAGTATATGTATTTTTAAACTTTACATAATTAAATTTTTTTGTTATATTAAGTATATAATTTTGTGTAACTGTTTTGGATATCACCCCAAGTTTAAAATAAGTTAGCTGTATTCTGTAGTATTATTATACAACCATTCAAAAATGAAATATCAACCTTGCCATAAAGCTAGAACCCAAATGATTGTGATGGTGACTCTGATAGCCAAAAACAGTTGGTAAAAAGCTGATTTGAATCTAGTTTTTCCAGTGGTTTGGTGACTGTTGTCATTATCACACATCATTTCTCAGTTTCTCAACATTGCATTATAGTGAATACTTTTAAAAAGTCATATTGATTTATTGGTCTTACCTTTTTGCTTCTGAGCTCAACACTTCTTCTACCTATGTTAGCTTCATATGTTGGTTTCCTATGTCAGACTGAATCCCACACTTAAAATGACCAGTTCTGGTCCTTTCACTTGAACTTGAACAGTTCTAAAATATTTTTATGCAAGGTCTGGAAGCAAATTTAAGCCCATGCTTTCTTCTTTCTGGTGCTGCCAAGTATTGATTTTTTCAACATTTTTAAATGATTTGATTGAAGATTTATCTACCTGTGTATCCTGCGATGACGAAATGGTGTGACCTTCCATTGTGAAGCATACCCAAGCACCATACGTAGAAATATAGGTATATAATTTCCTACATTGAAAATTTTAATCTAATATATTTTTTAAATCATGCTGGCTGTCTTGCGTTTTAACCATTTTCATCATTTTCAGCAAGATATCCATATTTTTCTGCACATAAGGCATGCAAGCCACCCCCTTGTTAAATATGACTAAAACTGGAGAATAAAAGTACAGGCGACTCCCGAGATTCGACAGGGATGTATTCCTGAAAACGTGGTCGAACCGTCGAATCAGCACAAATTCAAACAATTAGAGCAGAAATAACGTCTAGACTGAAACTAAACCTCTTGTGGTCAGGCGGGCCAAAAATTACTTCGTGTAAACTAGTTTCTAATTCGACCGATTGATCGGCTGGGTCAATTCAACCGGTTGAATTCTCGAGTTGGTCGAATCTCGAACGGTCAAATCTCAGGAGTCTCCTGTACCTAAAAGAAAGTCATATCCAGTTTCTATAAAAAAATATTGTGAACTAGAGAAGAAAAAATTGGTAAAATATACATTGTACAAACTTTCTCATATACTAATACATTGTTTAGTTATCCTTTGAAATATATGAACTATGTAAAATCATTATAAACATCAACTTAAATGACTATACGAAATTTGATGAAAATTGTATGAGCCGTTTTTTATTTTAAAAAACCAGTTGTTATTAAAGTTGCCCAAGAATAAACTAGCCTTATATTAATTTTTTGAGAAATATGAATTATGTAGGTGTAAACTCAAGTAACTATATGAAATTTGATCTAAATAGTGGGAGTCGTTTTTGAGAAAATCAAATTGTTGTTAAAGTTGCCTAGAATAAACTGCTCTTCATTTCAATTTCAACAATTTCTTTATAGTTTCTATTCTGTATGATAAAATGCCTAAGTACGAGATTTCATTCATTTTCATTCTACCATTTAGGCTCTAGAGCCACGAACAGATAGACGGCACGGCAAAAAGCAATTTTTTCGGACTCTGGTACACCTAAAACGTATATTTCCATCAAAATCTCAAGGTCGAATTTTTTCACGATTACAATACTTTCTCAGTGTACTATGTATATGAGCAGGTAAAAAGAAATGTCAGGATTATGATTAAAACATTTTGGAAAACTAAAATCATTAATATATACCATTCACTATACATATATATTTATTAACCCAGTGGAGGTGTCATGGGGTCTGTGAGACCTAATTGATTTTGTTTGATGATAACTAGATGCATTGCTACAACACTCAGTACCTTCCCTCCCACTACTCTACTTCAATTTAGTCTAGCAGGCTAAGCTCAATTGTTGCATGTCTAGAATTGTTAGGCATCTTTTTATCAAATTTTGTGCATCATATGGACTATCAGGAATGTTCTTATTTTACACAATATAAAACCAGTGCTATCAAAGTATTCACATGTGCATCATATCTCATATATATATATACACACACACTAGTGAAGGTGTGCTTGCATTCTGCAAGCATTTTCTCTCACCCTAAAGTAATGAGTATGAGCCGACAAATAATTTTTAAACGCAACAGTTTGCACCTTCTGCCGATTTACATTTTTTCCTTATGGTCAATATTGGGGTAAAAACAACCCCTAAAATTTATAATTATTAAACGTTTATAGGTTTTTAGCATTTGTTATGAATACCTCACATTTATGCAAAATTTCATCGATATAGCACCTCCTGAAGTGCATTTTTATGGATTTCGTTGTTCAAACTTTATGAATTTTTAACAGCCACAATATAAAACTTTTATGAAATTTTCATTGTTATTTAACACCGGAACGTTATTTCCTAACTTTGTTAAAATTTTCAGCTTCCTGGATCTTCAGAAAGCACATAAACATTAGTCAATTTGTTTAACATTTAAAAATTTATTATGGCCAAACGAATAAAAATTTTCAAATTTCTATAATCCTGTTTTCATTATTTGGCAAATTCTATCAACAGAAAAAATTTCAGATTCATAGCACATTTAGAAGTACCTAAACCATGAAATGTTAGTAAATTTGTTTATAATTTTTACCGGCCAAGAAAATAAACGTTGCAATTTTGCAATTTTTCCTACAATTATTTTTTTCGTTTCACCTCTGTATTAAATTTCAGATCTCCAACTATTGTAGTTTGGGCCAGACATTAGTATTCTCCTCTCTCTCTCTCTATATATATATATATATATATATATACATACATACTATATATATATATATATATACACACACACATACTATATATATATATATATATATACACATATACTATATCCTCTGTAAGAAGAGCCGATTTAGAGTGATACTGGTGAGCCCTGCTTAACGCGGGGGATGCGTTCCTGAAGTCTCCGCGTTAAGCGAAAATCCACGTTCGCTGGGGCACCATAGCCTTTAGGCACCCAGAGGGAAATAACTTCCCAAATGGTATTTTTGGGCCCACATTCAATGTAAAACATATTTCTACCAGACTTTTAGAACATAATTTATTAAACAAACTATAAAATTACCTAGTAAACAGTAAGACAAAAAAGCTTTTTAGCGGTAAACGTACATAATTCAAAATATTTCTCAGAACACCTACAAACTTTTATTTAAAAAAGAGCCCAGGATCGACTGCATAGCTTTTTTCTCTTATTACGTAAAACTTGTTGGTAGCATTCAAACAGTCTGTCGCTGCCCCTCTTCACGGAACTCACTCATGTGAAGCCACTGTGCGCCTCCAACAAAGTCATGCACTGATTGACGATGCTCTTGCAGCTCCGCTTATAGATCAAACCCATAGTAGTGCGTGTTGGATTTTCTGCAATTTATATATCATTATATACAGTGATGTGCTGAAGCTGGCTCCTGTTGGCTTGCGCGAGTCTGTTGTTAATTTTTCTCAGGATTTGGGAGCCGGTTGTTAAATTTTTATAAAATGAAAATTTACTGATTTTGTCCACAAGTACATTTTGCGCTATCTGATAGTCAATTACCGAGAATGTATGAAATGGAATATATTACGAACCGAACACTTGTTAAGCTAGTGGAACGGTATTACTAAGCTAGAGCGATATGGTGCCCCTGGCATACAGGCCTCCTGCCACCGTTTATCCAAATTCCCTTGTGACTTTTTTTTAGAGAGCCGGTTCTTAATTTTTTTCCAGCTCATCAATGATTATATATTATTACTAGTTAATGCGTGCTTGCATTCTGCAAGCATTTTAAAATTTTAGCATTTTTACAATTTCGAGTTTTCCCAATCAATTTTATACAAAATCATATAACCGTGTCAAATTTCAAGTTTGTAGCTCATTTAGAAGTGCCTTAAAATTTTAATCCTCCTATAGGGCAACAATGGGGCAAAACAGCCCCTAAGATTTTGAATTTTTACAATATCAGATTTCTTCCTTCTGTTGTAACTAAAAACCCATAATTCTGCCAAATTTCAAGTTTGTATCTCATTTAGAAGTGCCTTATAATTTTCTTACTCGTATGGGGCAGAAATGGGGCGAAACTGCCCAAAAAAATTGAAATTTTTGCAATATTTTATTTTAACTTCGATTGCAAAGAAATATCTATAATCATACCAAATTTTAAGACTAGGTCAGGGATGCACAGCTCGAGAGCGCGTGGAGCGCCCGCGGGCGTGCCCGAGGAGACGACGCGCTCTGCCCGAGTGAGACAGACAGTGTGTGAGAGAGAATGCGTTACCCTCACCACGCGACTTCAGAAGAGAGCTAGGGACGCATCTTCGCACGCTCGGCCAGTTCTTCTAATATTATCGCGGATATTGTTAAGATGGGAGATGATTCATGAGTGACCATGGTGTTGTAACAAAAATACCTTTTTATTCAGGTGTGTAATGCGTTAATAATGACAATAATTTCTCATTAATACTCTTTTACAGTTCTGACATTCACTAGTTTAATTTATTTATTAATTTACACTTTCTGGTGCTTGTTAAGAACTAATCTGTCAATATTTGGTACAATACTACTATGCTGTTCACATCGCTCCGAGTTCGACAGTGTTGCCAGATCTACCATGTTTACGCTTCCTTCCTATGCTACTGTCAAGAGCGGATCGCTGGCAACTTGGCAAAGGTGTACTTCATATTTGCGCCTCTCGAAAGCTTAAAGTAAAGTAAGTAAAGTAAAATGCTCTAATAGGCTACTCGCTGCATCATAAGACTAGAAAAGGACAATAATAGTAGGAGAGAGAGAGGAGAGTGCAGGGAGAGGGGAAGCTTCCCCTCCCCCGCTATCACCACAATATATGCTCTGTCATGCGCCCGTGGGCGTGCTCTGGGAGCACTGTTTGTGCATCCCTGCTCTAGGTCATATGTAGCTGCCTCAACTTTTTTGTTCTCGTATGGAGCAATACTGGGGAAAAACAGCCCCAAAAATTAGGATTATATCAATATCAGATTTCTTTCATTAGTTGTAGTTTAACATTAATGGCATTAAAATATAAGCCTTTGATTCCCATTAAAATCTAACCCATATGAAAGCATTAAGCTCGTTGCCTAGGCAACTGATTGTTGCGACCCAGAAAAATTACCATTTTTTTCTGATAAAAACTATAAATTTACGCTAATTCTACTCGGATTTTAATTCTGTCTTCAAAAATAAGAAACTACAATTTCTATCCTATGCGATAGTTAAAAGTCCCGAGTTAGAATCTTGACAAGAAATAATTTTAAAATGCGAATATAAAACCCTCTACACCGATTTACGTGTTTTCTTATGGACAAAAAATGGGGAAAAAAGGGGCCAAAATTGCCCCTCAGAATTGGAATTTCGAAAGTTTTGGAGTTTTTCCTTCGGTTGTGACCAAAACCCTATATTGCTACCAAATTTCAAGTTCCTAGCGCATCTGGAAGTGCCTCATAATTTTGTATCCTCCTACACACACACACACACATATCATCATCAGCCTTTTCAGTCCACTGATGGATGAAGGCCTCCCCCAGACTCTTCCAGTTTATATATATATATATAGAGAGAGAGAGAGAGAGCAGAAGTGCCCGTTGAATTTCAGCGGATTTGGTGAATCTAAAACTTCGGCCATGTAACATGTAAACATCACAAGAATACCATAGTACACAGTAAAGCAAAAGTGAAGAAAACTACTCCACATTTACCTATTTAGATGAACGAAGGAAGAAAATCTTGCACTGTGAAAAATCGAAAATTACATGTAAACTTACAGGAAAATAATTATTAAGCTCTCCCTACTCCAAAGTTTTTTTTTGCCATCCATATAGCCTATGTTACCCACAGGGTAAAATTATATACCTGTGCGAAGTTTCATGACAATTTCTTCAAAACGAAAACTGTAAGTAAAACCAGCAAGACCACAATGGTCAACAAAAAATACATGAACAAAGGAACTTATGAAATGATTTAATTTATCAAAAGACAAAAAAGTAAATAGAGAACGTTTAAGAATCACAGACTGAATATTACCTACCCTCAGACCATTAGCTCGATTCTCTCATCCACGAGTTCTGTTACAAGAAAGTTGTTTACATCAATAATACTTTGGAAACAATGAAACGATTTATCCAATCACAATTTGTGGAAAATCTACATCTAATTATTTAAGTTACTTACATAGTTTTAAAAACATCTTGCTTTGGAGAACTCTACGCCACACGAAAATATCATTAAAAACTATTTATTAGTAATATTTCAATTATAATCAACAGATATTTGGTTGCCATGTAAACAAAGCAAACTCGCACACAGAAATTGAAAAATGATATTATGTTAAAAATTTTCCAATATAAATGCATTGGACTCTCAATTTTGGCGACAATGGGAGTTGTCATGGTAGCTTATAATGGGTATTGTAATAAGACTGATAAAATCACGTGTTTTATTGATTCTAAATGCATTTTTATGCTAATTCAATCTGGATTCGGATTCTGTCTTCAATAAAAATGAACTTTGTTCTTTTCTTCATAGAACCATTCAAGTCTCAAGTTCGTACCATATTTCTAAATAATTTTAAAATTCAAATGAAAAATAAGCTGCCCTCGTCCCTATGTTATTCAAATGAAAAAAGAAATTATTTTTAAAAATTAGACAGGTCAATCAAATCGATATAAAAACCTTACTACATACCCTTACTCGTTATTCCAGTTAAAATTATACCTTTCTCTTGTTTCTACATGCTGTAGTTACTGCTCTATAAAATTACATACAAACACTTTATTTTATATATATATATATGATATGATATATCATGTGTAAGAAGTGTCTATATATTATATGCATTCAAACATTAAGATCCCTCTGTGCATACCACATGTTTTTTCATATGTAGATCAAAATTATATAATTTTTTGTGTAGCGTTATTGTTTTATTATTATTTATAATGGCATGTTAATACAGTAAATTAACATTGTAATAAAGTAATTGTCGAAAATTATAGATTTAAAAAATATAAATCAACAAAAACATTCTTTACGATCCAATGATGCCAAAGAAACATGAAGCATGAATCATATTTCTATTCCCATTTTTCAAATATTTTCCGCCTTAGGAGATATCTTTTTTTGGTTTAGACCCATGAAATTTATAGGGAAAAGAGTGAAATTGGCCACCAGACGATGCAATATTATACAACACTGCTGAAATATCACAATATTTAGGATATTTGATTAGTGCGAAATTTAAAAAATCATAAGATATTAGACTGTGGTTCACTGTGCATAAGATATCTATATTTTTAAAAAAAATTTTTGAAAAAAAAATCTGCGTTATAACGAATCCGCGTTGGCCGGGGCCGCGTTAAGCAGGGCTCACCTGTGTGTGTGTATAAAGATATATATATATATAGTAACCGTACGCCCCGTCGAACCCCTCCCACGGCGACGTCAGAGTAACTAATTTGAATGGATTGGTCGCCAAGGACTAGCCCGCATGGACGAAAAAACAGTTCAATTGAAGAGTTTATTGTAATTAAACATTCACAAATGTCCCTGAAAATTACACTATCATGGGGTTCGTGCCATTCCTGCGTTGGCATTCACAAAACCAACCAAAAAAAACCAATCATGAATAACATAGTACAAAGATCTTTAACACTGTTAGGGCAAGTTCAATAAGCTGCCACAAATTTATACAAGCATGCATTAGAATAAGCCCTTTTGACAGTTACATGTAAGTGTGAGCTAGGCATAAAACATCATGCACAAGCAAAGAAGAGCATTAGTGCACCAGTAAACCATATAAGAAAATTGAACACCAGTACATTACACAAAGAACAATTTTAACCAATTTTATCAGGCACGAAGCAGTGCCTTAAACAGATAAACTGAAGTTACCAGGCAAATAAGTAACAAAAAGGAAACTTATGCACAATAGGCACTCAAATACACAGGGCAGGATATAAAATTACACTGGATAATTGACAAAGTACTTAGCTGTCTCATCGCATAGTCATACCCCAGACACCAGTAAAAATGAGCACGCGAGTAACGAAAATCGGGGGAGAATTGCAACAAGCCTCAATCTGAATACAGAGAGTATAGAGAAAGGGGGGGGGGGGGGGGGGGGGGAGAACCACTCGAGCGTGTCAACGAAGGATGTCTCTCCAACCCTGGCTAGCGACAAACAACTCTTAGAACCTCAAATTCCGTCCTTTTATCCCATTTTAAAAAACATCTGCTGAACGTAAGAGGGCGTAATTTCCTTAGGAGGTCGCTGCTGTAACCCTCGTATTTTTTTCCATACTACGGCGATCCGCCGCCAGATTTGAAATTGTTATGCAGTGATGCAGCAAATGTTATCCTTACTCTGCGTTGAGAATCACTGGTGTAGATAGCAGTAAGTTTTGTTGATGAATTCCTATTGAAATTTTTGAAAACTTATTATTTATAAGGTTAATTATTGAGGTATAGAGAAAATGATACATATTACTCAAATTTGTATGTTTTGTTTTAAAATATTAATAAGGGCTGAGTTAAACCAAATATGTGTTATACTATACACCTCCCATGGTAGAAAGTAATTTATAAACTTTGTAGAGCCAATTTTGGAAGATGGATTAGAAAAAAGTTAAAATGATTAACATATAATAGTGATTAAGCCCTAAAAACAAGAGACTATAATGGATTATGAGAAAATCTTTATTGTATATATAACACCTTTAATTATCATATGGGAGCATTCCTATCAACATGCAGTTTTTTGTTTAAAGAATAGACTTTAATTAATCATCTTTTTGGTGTTTCTCCTTTACATCCTTATATTAATATTTTTTTCAAGAATTAGATATTTCGTACTTAATGCAGCAGTATTTCAACTGTTAAATCATTCTTGGCTGCTAAAATATTTGGAGACTGGCTGTAATTCTCATGTCTGATTGAGCATGTAAAATTTTTGAGTACATGCTTGAGCAGATAACAAATGTCTTGTTTCAATAAATTTTGGACATGAGTTGTTTAAACACAAAGCAATATCCCAAAATCAATGTATTGTATTCCTTGGTATATTGTTTATCATGCTTTTAACCATTTCAGTGTAGTGATTGGCTAAAGTCAGTTTCACATTATTGTGAAGTGTATAAATGGACTTTATTCCATGGCAGCTGCATTAATCAACAATATTCATTTACCTTGAAAGGCTCTCCGGAAACCCGTGTGATGCTACATGGGTGATAATTTTGCAAACAAGATTGTTACCTTCCAATCTAGGTCAGGGATGTATTCACACCATAGCTTTGACTATTGATGATACTTTCATGCATAGTAAATCTGTTGGCCCGGATTGAATTCTGTTAGATGTATCTTCTTTTAGTTAACAGAGGTACTTTACAATTTACTTGCATAATGGTCATGTTGCTTGAGTTTTGTCTATCTGAAAGTGCCTTAACATTTGTGCATGCTGTGTCAGGGGCTCTTTTTACCAGGAGGCTGCCAAAGGGCACATTCCCTTGCCCCAAGTTTTTTGTCTTGAAGCGACTTGTGCCTATGCTTGTCTCCATCTGTCCTCATTGCATATGCTTTACCTGATTATCTCTAAAATTGGGGGATAGCGTCACTATTTTGTTTTTTCTCTTAAGTTGCTGATCATTTCCAGGTACTTCACTGAAATATTTGATTGATATAAATAATAAGAATATAAATATTTACAATCAGTCAATGGTATTTATTAATGATTTTAGTTTGCCAAAAATTTTTAAGCCTAATCGTGAAATTTATTTTTTTGTCATCTTTAGTTCGGTATATTTTTCATATCTCCTTGTATAAACATGGGATGTGGCGTATATTTGTGCACATTTTTTTCTAGTTTTAGCAATGATAACATGAGGGTGTGGCTTATATGCAAGTAAATAATTTATATATATGCTATAAATTTTCTTGTATACAAAATTTGTAGCAAACAGTTTTCTTAACCCCCTATGAATATACCCATGTAATATCTGCAACCTTCTTAGGTGAAATATTTTAGGAACAGCAGTTGTCCATAAGCATTATTTTGTTTTTCTCTACTATAGATATCATTTGTATTAATTTGGGTGAAATATTTCTCTGATGTCTCATACTTAATGAACATTTTCCTGTATTAACCCATTGAATGATGGGGACATCAATTGACGTCCTTCAGTGTGCTACTGGGGGACTGAGGACTTCAATTGACGTCCTAGTCCCCTACCTTTTGAACGGATAAATGGAGGCCATCAGCCATCTCTATACATCTCTTTCTTTCATTCTCATCATCCGTTAAGGTTCAGGTTGAGGCTGAACTTGGTGAGGCGATTTGCATATGTGAAACCATTACGGAGGATATCAATTGATGCCCACTTTTATCATTTTATGAAAAAAGGCATTTCTCTAATAATAATAAACTTCAAAATATTTCACAAAACTTTTTTTAGGGACTTGTTGCAATAGAATAAATTGCAAAAAAATTCGGTCACCAGGTTGTGATTAAAATTTATCTGCCATGTTCAAAGGGTTAAAATTTCTTACAGCATTACCCATTGCTCTTTGAAAACCTGTTTGTGTATAATTTTATTTTCAGGTAACCTTTACTAACTTATTTATTGATTTTGATGGAATATGTGGTTTTATCCCAAGGTTACAAATATTTTCAATGAATAATAAATAAAGGTTTCCATGGCGTAAGGATGATGAAGAGTCCATGGCTTTTGAGTTTTAACCCTGTGTGTAGTCTTTTGTTGATGACAGTTTTGTGAGCATTCCAGCAGGGGAGATATGGTGCTAAGACAGACCACCTGGAAGGAGACAGCTAAAGATGATGTGGCCCTGAAAAGGGCAAGTGAAGGAAGACCCCAAGACAGAGAAACCTGCTTCTTATGCCATGATATCTTACATGGCCGGCATTACCAAGAGATTAACCAGAATTCTCTCAAAATACAACATTGTCACGAGATTCATCTGTGTGAAGAAGACCGACAACCTCTTACCCAAACTGAAAGATTGCCTTCCGCAAACTATATGAGGGTGTATACAAAATTGATTGCACGTGGAGAAAATCATATATCGGACAAATAGGAAGATCAATCAAATGCAGACTTCAGGAACACAGCAGGGCGATGAAGAATAAGTAATTCCGGCTCTCAACCATTGCAGGACGTGCTTGGTCTGAGCCAGGCTACACAGTGGAGATAGAAGATGCCAAAGTGATGGCAAGAGAAAGCCAATACTACCCCAGGCTTATTCGAGAGGCCATAAAGATGGCCAAACAGCCGAAAAAAGGGAAGATGGCTATAATCTCCCTAGTACAGTTGACCCCCACTGTGTGTGGATTCGCACTAACACAGTTGAACTACGTGAGATAAAAATCGCCATATGTGGCACACAGTAACACGGTTTTCTGAAATCTCTTGAGAGGTGAACGTAATATTTTACTTGTATCATTATTGGATACATTTTCAAATTACATGCTACACTGGACATAATCAAAATTCTTAACTATATCGGATAAATGATAATGAGGACAAAATACACGGGATTGATTGTAGGACAGAACATTACAAGGGGTCGTTTTTCCATGGGACTATCAGCGATTATAATAGGAGAGTCAGGCCTGTAAATGAGGATTGTTAGGTATAAATTTGGTGCATTGCACCCCCTGCCACCCACAAAAACATTGAATTGCAGGATAAGATGTAGATGTCCATATTTGTCAATGATTTTATAGCAATTTCAAATCGGTTTTATTTCATTTATAATGTTTGGAGTTTGAGTCAGCCGTGGTATAATTTGACTCGATTTGGAAAATTAAGTTAAATCGTTTTGGCATCAACAACTGCCTGAAGCCAACAAGCAATTTTACATTTTATAGCACAAGGATTATAGGTTTTTAGGTCTAACATCCAAGGTCCTGGAATGTAACCTCATTTCTACCATTATACCAATATCCCGTGGAACGTGGAATCACCATGCATGGCCATTGGCTGGAACATAACCCCCATATTCAGTGGGGGTCAACTGTACGTGGAAAAGGGTATTCCAGCCACCCCATTGGCCCTTGAGTGGCCAATCACAGCCCGATGAACCACCAGAATCGACTGACCCGCCTATATGAGGTGGAAAGTTACTCTGCTTCAACACTTCAACCTGAAGAAGCCTGCTGGAATGCTGGCGAAACTGTTGTCAACAAAAGACCACACGTGGTGAAACCCAAAAGCCATTGAGTCAATAATAAATTATTATATCGCTTAATTTAAGAATACATTCTAATTACATTTCAGATTTTAAATGAGCATGTGATTAACTCTTTCATTGGTACGGCCATGCATGTGCCCATCGCGATTTTGTTTCTTAGACCCACATCCTTTGACTTTGGGATGTCATTGCTTTGAGAGTGAATGAATAATGAGCAATTCAGTCTGTTGAAAATATGGAAAAGTACAATAAACCTTAAACTCATTTATAGAGACTTATCAGCATTTCTGTTTCTGCATAATGTCATCAACTTTCAAATTCGGAAAATCTTGCCAGTATGATAAGACAGTTAAATTCTCTACTCAAAGTGTTAAGGGACTATCTTGAGAAAGGAGTGACTTTATATTGTTATTCTAAGAAATGTTATAAAATGTTGTGGGTGTTATTTTACAGAGACGGCAGAAGGATGTAGCTAAGGAGAATGAATTTTATATTCAACTACTTCAGCAAGCATTGCCACTAGAGCAGCACCAGCAAACACAAAACCTTCAACAACAGCACCATCAACAGTCATGTCAAAATACAAGTCCTGAGAGAAGTAAAGGTAAAGTAAAACATTTTATTCCTTAATAATTTGATTTCAGCTTCATATTAAAGTGATTGTTTTCTCCCAAGTCATTACCAAAATCAAATCCATAGTCTGCTCCTGAATTTGTGGCTTTGAAAATCCTCTGATAACAGCTCCCTTTTCTTGTGTGATTAATTTTTTTTACCCTATAACAACTGAACTACAAGGGTTAAGTATAATTTCATAAAAGAAATTATTTTTAAACTAGGGTATAGCACATCAAAAATGCCGGGAGTAAAGAAAATTCAAAATGATGTTATACCAAAATTTCCAAAGTGAGAACAACTATATCTTATAGTTAAAATAGTTACAATATTCTTCCATGAAAGAGAAAGAATGTATATTCAATATAAGAATTTAAGAATTGTGTTTACTTTTGCTGATATGAGATCATTTCCCTCTTCTTCCTTCTCTCTATCTTGTATTAAAAGCATTCAAAGCACGCTTACACCCATAAGGATTGTAATAACAGTAGGATTTCCAGGTCTAACAATGTAATTTGTAGGCAAGACAACATCCCGTTAAAATGGCAAGATTTCTACAAAATATGTGAATTATAAACATTTAACATGAGCGAGTGATTTCAAACTGTAGGCGGAAAAAGTTGAACAGAATAAGAAACTTTATAATTTTATCTTCAAAATGGTTCAGATCCAAAGATTGTAGGTTAATTTTTCTAATTTCCATCTAAAAACAATTGATGTGGCCAATACATTACTTTCTCCATGCAGAGCAACGAATATGATTGCTCACAACATCAGTGCTCTCAGAAATATTTTTCAGCAATTACACTCGAGAATAATTTAAAAACATTTTCAATAGTCTTTATTTAAAAAATTCAATGAGTGATGAAAATTGTTCTTTTTATATGGATAACAAAATTTCGATGCACAATTAAAATGACCTGTGGCAGCATACGCAATGCTTAGAAAATTGTATCATAGCAGCGGAAACAATGGTATCACTTAGAGATGTATTTAACAAATTTTGAATAAAAATCAAATTATCGCTTAACAAGTTCGATGCGGTGGACATCAATTGACGTCCTTAGCCGTTCTATTGGGTGGTGGCGGACGTCAATTGACGTCCAAGGTCGCTTCCTTTTCCAAGGGACGTTTGAGACTCTACGCCATCTCCCGCCGTCGTTTCTTTCGGCACAGTCATTGCTTAGCATCCTATCTTGGTACACATTTTTGCCGTTTCCAAATGGCGCTATTAAGAATTTTTCCATGATTTTTTGAATATTTCGATTTTTTTTGTGGCTGTATGTTTAAATAAGAGAAGTACATACATTTTTGAGTAATCGAAGGCTTTTTTCTATAGTAGTAGGTTATATATTTATTCCAGTTAGATGAAGGTTTTGCGTGAATGTTTCGACCGTATTTTTTTCAATGGGTAATTTACATTATAATCAATTGAGTGTGTACGAGTGGTTTCATTTTGCGACCTGCAGAGGAACAATAGAAAGCGATTACGTAAAAGTTGAAAAGGTAAATAAGATGTCTATATGTTATAACTATTATAAGAGACGCCAAAGGTTTAGAGCGTTCACCTCTCTCCTAAACCTTCAATCCCTTGGGATTCTCGGAAGCACACGAGCATTCTGGCCGTTTGGCCCTATACATTGTATGTACAATAAAAATAAAGGTTGTGCGTGGGAGTGCAAAAAGAACTGAGGTGTTTCATTTCTCTTGGTCAACCCTGCAACCAACCCACGCTATATTTGTAAATGGGTAAATAAATAATTCATTCATAAATTACTTCGTTCAATTCATTCAGTAATTAGTATTCACTCTTACTCTGTTCTGACGAATGTATGGCAAACCGGGTATAGTAAATAAATTTTTATATAGCATCTGAAATATATGTAAGTACTGAATATACACCTATATATATACCTGATACTGTATATATTATAGGTGAATATACAGTACGTAGTAAGCAAACAACAGTACGTGAAAAACATTTCTTTTCCTAAAAATAAGGAATTTTTTGAAAAATTTCCTATTCTATTATTATTACTTGACAAAAAAATAATTGAAACTTATGACTACGACCTATAGAATTCGTAAATATTCATAGGTAAGAAAAAGTTATGTTATGCAAAACAACTAAAAGAGTAATATATGGTGACGGCCAAGCAGGAAAAGATAAGCCACTGCACGTCTTCACGCTAATTGGACCACCAGTGGCGGTGGATGTCAATTGACGTCCAAGTTAATTATTATGTTTACGAATATTTATCTTATTAATAAATTGAAAAATAATGCAAAAGGCCATTATATAGACTGTTTCCATTATGATACAAAAAAAATTTTCAGCCTCCTGTAAAAAATTTTATTTTTATTGCGGTGTTGAATGTGTTAAATTATCGGTTTTATAATAAATTGTTTCACACAAAACGTAGAAAATTATATTATAATTTTTATAATAACAACTATTTACAAAAAATGGAGTTTTGAAGGAGATATTTGAAAACAAAATGGAAAAACGACTAGAATAAACCCCCACTTCTGATGGACCAGTTTCAGCCAAAACTTTTTCAAATCTTCATTTGCTAATACAAATCTTGATTATAAAGTTTTGTGCTGATCTGATTACAGTAGAACCCCCAAATTCGCAGGGTTACGTTCCCGAAAACAACGCGAATTTGGAATCCGCAAAAATAGAAGCAAATGCCTTATGAGAAAATGGGGGTTAGGTTCACGGCTCTCCATTATTTTGACAACAATAAATGATGAAAAGGTAGGCTAAAAGTGGTTTTGAACCAATACAATGTGGCATTTAAATCTGCCATAGCCGTACAGTTTATCGCATATTGCCTGCCCACTGATGCCGCGCACTAGCCACTAGCATGTTGATTTCGCAACTCAGTTTTCTCATTTAATCTTCACTTTTATCCATAATATCACAAATATCCCTCTCAATCTTCTGAGAATATTTCTTCACGTATGTTTTGCATATGAAACACTGCAATGAAGAGGAGTATTTTATTGCTTCAGTTGCCTAGAAATATCCTATACAATTAGACAAAAGTCACACCTCTGCTTTCACTACTGCAGGGGCAGGTATAGGCATCCCCGCATCACACATGCAGAGTCTTCATACAAAGCGTATTTTTTCTTAACAAATGGAAGGAAACACCATCTATGGGCTCTAACCTGTACTAGAAGGACACAGCTAGATACCCGAGATGCTTCATGCAGTGGCGCACACATAGGGGGGGGTCCACCAGGTCTGGACCCCCCCATGGGAGCATAGTATTTAATTCAGAGATGCAAGTGCAGAGTGCAAGGCAGTAAGACGTTCCAAGGGTTACCATAAAGAGGGCGTGGATATGGCAAAGACGGAAATTAAGAAGGAAGTGAAGAAAGGAGAAGGGACTACCATTTCTAAGAAAAGGTCGGTGGAGCATAAAAAAAGGTGCGAGAGGTTAGGGTGACCGCTGGTCAAGAGAAAATCTTTTTGTTTAATATATTCCATTTCCATGAGAAGGGTTTCCCCTTGAAAAACGTCAATCACTTACCGGGTCTTCTGTGATCTTTCAGAGACTTCCTGGACCCCTATTGCGTGGGTGGAAGTCCAGGCGACCAAGAGAATGCCCGTTTGTTTAAATATCCTATTTCCACTGAAAGGGGACGAAGACTCAGCTGCAGCTGATCGATCCCCAGTTCAGTTTGGAGACGTCTGTGGGCGGCCTCTGCATAGTTGTTTGTCCGATTCTCTCCATTCAGTACATGGTTGTACAAATTCCACATTTCGTGAGGAAAAATGGGAAGACGTCGACCATGTCCTCGCCTATTCATTCTGCCGATGTAATTAAACTACAAAAATTTCTCATTTGAGTTATTGGTTCAAAAGACGGGTTGAGTATTTTTGTTAGAGTGATTTTTTGGTTGTTTCTGAAGTAACCAGTTGACTGTGGAGAAGAGGTATATATTGCAATGTTATCGGGTTAACAACCATTGCACAGTATTTCAGTAATCGCAGACCATTTTCGAGAAACTTATTCGCGGCCAGTTGTCTCGTGGCCAGTGGGCCATGTCCAGTTGTCCCATTCCGCATTAGAGTGCGTGCGGGTGGCATAACTTCACCGAAAATGTCCGTGAAGACACATGAATTTTAAATCCTCAAATGCATTACTCGTGTATAGTACGACCCCCAATTTTTGCAATAAAAATTTGGTCGTAAAAACTCGTACTATACATGAGTATATACGGTATTTATTCACATTTAAGATTTTTCTCTATTTAGTGCATTAAATTTAATGTAAGTAATTTTATGAATACAGTGGTATAATATTCTGGCTAAATTTTGGGTGAAAAAATTCATGGTCTTGGACAGGAATGCATCTCCATTTATGTGTCTGGAAACTGGTTACAGCTTTTCCTTAAAACAACGTTGCTGGTGTATTTGCCTTTGAGTCCCAAAAATGTACCTTGTTTCTAAGTCTGCTTTGTATTTTGAGGCTGTCAAACCTCCACACTCATTACGTTGCTACGTAAAGCTGGCAATGTAGATATCTACAGTTCACCCTGCAAGCCACCACAATGGTGTATGGCAGGGGGTGCAATAGCACCAAGGGAAAGTGCATAATAATGAATAGTATCACTCTACGTTGGCTGATTTCTTTTCGTAACTTCTGTTCTGCTCAGCTGTCGTTCTAGGGAAAAACGAGCCTTTATACCTCTCAGTCCTACAGGCTATCTCTCTTATTTTACGAGGATGGTCCATTCTACCACTATAAGTTGGCGCTCTTATTATTTCTTCGACATCACTGGAGAATATAAGCATTCTAAATCTTTCAAGAAGTTTTAACTTAGAGCGTGATCGGCGCTCAGTTAGTGATTCCCATCCTAAGTCCTGTATCAAGCCTGTAACACTTTTGTTTCTATCGTAACAATTTTCATACCGGGAAATCGAAATCAGCGGCCCCACCTTCCCTCGCTCCCCCCCCCCCTAATTTTTGCAATATTGGCCATAAAAATTTCGTAATGAATAAGATATGTATGACAGGGATAAAAACTAACTGTATTTCTTATGTCATTCAAGTACAACATACAGGTAGATATAATAAAAGAATACAGTGAACATTCTGTAGTCATTGTTAATTCGTAATAGAACTTGAATTATTTTTGTAATAAAAAAGTAAACTTTTTTACACAATTGCAAGAAATAAATAAAATTTGCATATTATTTAAACAGATTTTCCAGAATATACGTACTTTTGAATATGTACAATATTGTGAATATAGTAACAACAAATAGTTGATTAAATTGATAATTTGTCGTTAAATTCCTTACTATTTTCGCATATTTTTTTTATTATCAGGTCATTTTCAAGTTTGAGCAGAATATCTTTGTTCACCGACATAGTGCTCAAAGAATCAACATTTTCATCACCTGATCTATTTCGTAATTTATTTTTAATATAACTTAAAATGTTGAAACTTCTCTCACAATAAACTTTTGTGACAGATAATGTAAGTATAATTTTATATGCTTCATAAAGATTGTTATAAGCAGAGAACTATGTAAATTATACTCATTTAATACTTTGAAGCTGGCCGGGTTAGACTGGTAGGCAGTGCGCCTGCCTTCAAACCCAAAGGTCGCAGGTTCGAATCCCACTTCGGGCATGGATGCTTCGTAGTAGCATTAGCAGGATCTTCTATAAATGAAAAAATTTGCCATCAGCGAAAGCCTAAATTAAATGCGGAAATGTCACGGATTAAAATCTCAAACTTTTCTCATGGAATTTTAGTCACAGGAAATATCTAACCAAACCCTAAAATTGATACTTATTTATTAATAATTGTAAAATATATACTGTGACACGTTGAATCAGATAACACGTCAAGAGTTAGCAGTGAAGTACAGGGAAGTAGCCACACATTCACTACCTGAAGAAGGTGAGCCCCTTCAGCAATACAACGGCTGCGACATTTTATACTTTCTTGGTTGAAGAGGAAGAAAATTATGAAAGGGAACTTTTAAAATTGAAAAACAATAATGTGTGATGTTGATATTTGTTATAACAATAAGTGCAATAAGAAGTTACGCACCATAATATTTTATTCGCAAACACCAGAATGAAATTATCAGCTACTGGATTGAACTACCATCTCCGAGTAAGTTGAACTGACTGAACGATGAATTAATAAGACAAGATAGCGTGAGAAAATGATTGACGTCATTGTCACCTTTTTCGAGAGCTGACAGCAAGCAAATTAGGGGCGTATCTAGAAATTAGTAGAATAGCGGTGAGGGGGGATGATGATAAGAAGAGGGAAAATTTGGCCAGCCAATACCAGTGAATTTCTGGCTGTGAGAAAGGGATTACTGTTATCCTGTACTTCTTAGACTTGTTCATTCTGTCGCACGCTATTGGAGAACGGCTACTTCAGTCTTGACCACCCTCCTTTGTTTACTAAATACGGTGTTGGGCCGGCATGCAGGGACATCCCTGGACTTGAAAACGAGTACACGAAGGGGGAGGGAGGGGAGCAGGTAAAGAGAGAGAAGCGATGAGGAAAGGAGAGAGAGGAAGGAGATATGTTAAAGAATTGGAAAGGGAACCCGCGGGAAATTTAGTTAAAGACAGACATAATAATTTGTTCTTCCATATCTCAATTCACGGATACTAAAATTATGGTTTTGTCAGCTGATCGACCCGACCCCACCAGCCCCATTTTGCATTCTCAAGTGCTTAATAAAGCATAATATTTTGTCATTGAAATTTTTTGGACTATTACTATGGTATTTTTTTATAAATGTAGATTATTCTTTTGGTATTGGTATCCTTGTTTTTTCTATTAACATAACCTCTGCAGATGATGAGGGCCCACTGTATGACTAATTTGATAATAAATTAAAAAATAAAAATAAATTTCCAAAAATAATAAACAGTATAATTAAATACAGTAAAGCCCCCAAATTCGCGGGGGTTACGTTCCTGAAAGCAGCGCGAATTTGGAATCTGCAAAAATAGAAGCAAAGGCCTTATGGGAAAATGGGGCTTGGGTTCGCGGCTCTCCATTATTTTGACAACAATAAATCATGAATAGGTAGGCTAAAAGTGGTTCTGAACCAATACAATGTGGCATTTAAATCTGCCATAGCCATACAGTTTATCGCATATTGCCTGCCCACTGATGCCACACACTGGCCATTAGCAAGTTTATTTAGCAACTCAATTTTCTCACTTAAAGTCAACATCTTCTTTTTGCTTCTGCTTTCTGTATTATCACTTGCTTTCCTCTTGGTAGACATTTTCGAAAATCAGGGTCACATCATGATAAAAAAACCTTGCGGGTGGGGAAATTCATTTGTTTAGTGCTTTTTCTCTTCACTTCAAAGATGACAGCAGTAGTCGAAAATCCCGCGAAACTGCAAAGCACGTGAATTTGGAAGCCCAGAATTTGGGGGTTTTACTATACTAGCATATTCAGCCATAAAAATTAATACAAATATTCCTCATTTATACCTATATTAAACCCTGAAACTATCTACCATATTTTTCACGCAATAAGACACCTCAATTTTTGGAGAGATTTTTCAGGAAAAAGTATTTTGGTTCACCAAAATATTTAGGAAGAGCCATGCTGAGTATCATTTCTAGCCATGACGATGTCCATATCTAGAAACATTTAACCTTAAATGCTGTGTGGGCCATATACGTGTCGCTTAGTTCGTAGACTTCTTACAGTAGTTGTATTTAACAGGGAGTCATGAGATTTGGATGAGAACATCCAATAAGAATTACCTATGTAGTAGAGTAGACCCCGACAAACAGTAAGCAGATGCTCATCTAGATATCAAGTCCCAAGCATTCCTACCCATTTTCTCACTTGAAAAGCAGTAAACATAACCCCGAGAGGGAGATGCAAACACATAATGTTCTCCTGTTATTTTCTTCCTCAATTTGAGATTTTGTGTTTTTTTAGCCATATTATAGTCTTCTAACTAGAGCGGTAGTAGACTAAGGTTAGTTAAATTTTCTAAATATTTTTCAACTTGTTTCTTTCCTCTAAAACAGAAGCATATAAGTCCTCATTATTTTTTCTATAAAAATGCTTTTTATTTGAACATTTTATTACCAATAGTTCATGAGATATTTAATTTTTCCATGAAATGGAGAAAATAATTTAAATACCCATAAATAAATCTGGCATTTAAAGAAGATATTATGGTGTAATAACAGTTAATATAACTTTTTAGGTGAACTTAATTCGTGGAAGTATATAAGGATGATCTAAAATATAAAAAAAGCTGATGTGGCCAACACGTGACTTTCTCCATATTTGGGTTATAGATATTTAAATTTATCCACAAAACTCTTAAGTTGTAATTATGTGGTAAATTGGAAGTTAATAAATTTTAATAAGGATCACTCATGCTTAATTTAACCAAAGTCTGTCTTGCAGGAAATGAAAGTCGGGACAGACACTCATAAGGCATTCTGTTACTTTTGCTTTGGTGGTATGCCTAATAATTGCTCTGAGACTGGTATAGCTAAGTATTCCTGTCATGCACTCAGCCGTCCTATTAATTAGGCTGTCAGAGTGTGCCGCATATGTGTATTTTAACATGTCAAATCTGAAGTTTATAGCTACTTGTTTATGCATATTTTTTTCACTCTTGTAGCCATTGTGATCTCAATATATGTACCGTATTTGACCGAATATAGCCCCCCTGTTTTTGGTCAAAAGTGAAGTGCAAAAGTTGAGGGGGGAGGCTATTTTCGGGCATTAAAAATTAGGTGGGTACAAACAAGTGTGCAAAGCTTCAATAATGATGAATTTCATTCGAGTCAGTAAGTGTTTCTATCCATTGTAAGACTAAACTACTCGGGTTGCGAATATTTATTTGCAAGGCTGATTGACGTCACCATATAGGAAGGATTTTTCAATTACCTGATCGCTCTCATTATCGTCAAATTGCAAGTTTTACCGTATTTGCTCGTGTAAGCCACGCCCCCGTGTATCCCGCGCACCCTGGTTTTTGGGCAAGCTCTAGGGAAAAAAATTATTTCAGCCGAAAAAGGGTTTTTTAAATCACGAATTCCTATTTCTCAAAAATGCTACGCTCAAGTTAAGCATCTTCACACTCCTACGTGACGAATTTATTGGGTGATCTCTTTATATCGGTACTAGCAGAAATCTCCTCGGTAGTCCTCTTTTGTTAAACACTTAACTGTTTTTGTTGTCATATTGGTCATGTTCGGCAGAAATCGCTCTGGTAGTGATCATTCTGCTGTATGTAATTTTCCAGCCATATGGTCACTGATCCCTACCGTAGCGGTCGTCATTTTTTTGGCGAACTAAAATTATGATCAGTGATCATTCAATGATCACCACGGTGGCTATGACTTTCATAGACGTATCATAGAATAAAGGAAGCATTCCGTATCTGAACATGGTAGGCGTCGTCTGCCGTGAGAACAAAACCCCCACCAACCCAAACTGGTCGCGCATGCGCCGTGGCCTCCGTGACGATTGCAGCAGAAAGCCGTCGAGTTTGGGGAGCACCCGTTAATAAACTTAAAACTCGTTTAAAATTTTTATACAATGAATGAAAATGACTAAACACACCGAAATTTAGAAATAGAATAATAGATGCGGCATGGGTGCTAGCTTAACGTATATTTGTTTACCGACACGACATTTTGGGAAAAAAGGTGAGCGGCAAAAAAGAATTCATGTAAGACACGCACCCCCTTTTTTCCACCGGCGTTTTGGGAAAAAAGGTGCGCAGCTTACATGAGCAAATACGGTAATACCAATAAAATTAACCTTACCCGAGAATGGACTAATTGCCTGGCTAAGCTCAAATTGTTAATTACACAAACGAAAGATAGATTAGCATTGCGCATCGAAATATGAGCAAAGTGCGAATTTATATTGCTGCATAAATTGGTATGTTATTTCGACTTGCTAATATTGCTGCATTAATTAGTATGTTATTTCGACTTTTTAAAGTTTAGTTTTACTCCCTAAAAATGTATTTTTGTTCATTTCCTTGTCAAATATCACTTTCGTTAGTATACCCTCGGAATTCTGAGGTACAAATCTGAAAACCTTAAAATTCCAATTAGCATGGCGTTTTATCACTCACTCATTGGTACTTTTTTATTAAATGAGTGCAAGTTTGATATTTCTTCAAATTATACAACGTTTCATGACATTAAAGTCCTAAAAATGATCATGTCCTTTCAGGGTATTAAAATATTTTCTAGATTTGTGTGAGAAAAATGGGTAGGGGGGCTATATTCGGTCAAATACGGTAACTGTAATTACAACATTTTTATGACATCTACCGGAATTGTAATGTTCTGTGGCATTAATTGCACTATTCAACAAGCTCATTAAGAACTAAAACATATTACTAACATTGCAAAAATTATGATCACTGTTAACAGACATGAAGTAAAGTGGAATAGAGAAAATGCATCGTCAAAATTTACGTTGCATGAGTTTTTACTGAATATATTAATAAGCTCTTTACTATTAATTATTAATAACATGTATTTTAATGTTTTGGCAACAAATGACTGCTATTTATTCCATTTTGGTGATCATTGGGTTCGTGAATGTGCATACTGAATGCAGTAATATTTTTACCTTCAGTCTATAACAGGGGTCTCAAACTGAAATCGTACCTGGGCCAAAAATGAAAAAATTACACTTCAAAAGGACTAAAAACATTTTTAAATCTTTAAATTAAAAAAATTCTTCAACACTGAGCCGGGCCCAATTATATAATTAGAATAAGATCAGTGAAAGGGCCACATAAAATGAACTAGGGGGCCGCAAGTTTGAGACTCCCAGTATATAAGATGCAGGCTGATTTTGGGAGCCATTTTCTTGGGAAAACTGTGCGTCTTATACTCCGAAAAATACTTTGACTTCAGCACAATCAATAAGTGTCCCATACAGATTTGGATAGAGTGAAAACAAGCTCAGGGTAAGCCAAATTAGTCCACTCTGTAAGGATCTTAGGGGAGAAATAAAAATAGGTTGAAGGAAATTGTGGGAATCTCCCTATACATCTTGCTGAGTACATGTTAGAGATAGAAATGGGACAAAGACCCAATATTTTTCTCTTCTTGCCTGTTTGCATTGCATAGAGCTTACTACAGTATCATCTTATATGAATGATGGCAATTATTTTTAAGCTGTGTGGCAGGAAAAGTTACTGAAAAATAGTTCAATTTTTGCTTGCCCAAGTTTATCTAATTTATTTTCATATATTTCTCTCATTTACGTAACTGATTGTTATTGCAAGAAGAATTAGTGTGTAACAACTTTAAAGTAAAAATGGAAATAGTTTTATATGGTTTTAAATATCTGAGGAACATCAGACAAACAAGTGCGGGGTTTCACACACATTGTGGGAGATATCTTGCACAAAAAACCATTTCTCTCCCCTTGAAGAAATGCAAATGAGCCCCAAGAGCTATTACGCTTCCATTGGTCCTCTTGCAACTGAACTATTCTTGGTTTGCTTGATTATAATCTGTAAAACGATTTGGCATTAAATGACATGAATACATTAGCCTGCTATTTAAATTCATCCTGCATGACATTGATTTGCCACCCATGCCCTTCCTATTTGGTCAGTAGAAAACCCAAATTAAAAAAAAATATATCGAAGCAAAAGAATTTTAATGAGGTTTTCCGATGTTATGGTAGTCCTGATAATGTACAGTCTGATGGGTGTAGGTTGAATTTAACAACACTTTCACAATGATGTTTCTCCTTGTTGTGTCGGATTTATCGTTATGGGCTGCCTTGTTCCACCAGTGGGATATGGCATATATTAATATCCATGGTTATGGATCATGTAAGTGTTGCATTGTGGCAAAATGGTGAAGTTTTGGGTAGGCAGGATATATATTTGAATTATGTATCTATGTCAGAATTGTCCTCATCAAAATAATAATTTGGGCTTGCCATTAAAGATGTTCGAGCTTCATTACACATTAAAATTTTACCATCTGGCTCTATATCATTATTACCCCTTTGTGCATTCCAGGTTTTAAGAAATCTCCTTGTTGGTTAGTGATTGTCATTTGTTCCTTGGAATTAATTTCCATTTCTAATACAGCTGTTATGTCTCACCTCAGAGGTGATCTTTGTTCTTAATTGATTGGTAATGCTCTGCAGATAATTTCGAGGTACTTGTCCATACATATTGCTCGTACACTTGCCATATTCAAATTAAAATGCACAAAGAAAATTTTCAAATGTAATATTTAAAATTTGAATTATATTGTTTATTTTTGTAAAATATTTTGGGTTATCTAAATAAGTTGGCAGTAACACTTAGTTAAACCAGAGTGTGATTGTGCAACAACTTAAGATGCCAACATATTTATTTCATTTAATCTTAGGTGGTGTTGTTTCAAATGATAATGGTGCAGCCAATGGAGGGTCTCAATCATCAAGTCCACCACTGCAACAGCCAGTAACGACTACTAAGAATAACCACAGAAAGTCTTTAGACAAAGGAGAAAGGGATAAGTCAGCAGAAGCAGAAACTAAGTGCTCTGAAAAGTCTGCACATGGAAAATATTGCAATAGTAATGGTAATATCCATGGAGAGATAGAATACATGGAAAGAGTCGGGTGAGTCATCATGCGACTAGTTTTAGTGTACTACAACTTCCAACCCATTACAAAACTTTCTGGCAATAAAATGTTTGTACATTTGAAGCCTATGAATTTAACTTCTTCCCTTTTGACTTTTCCTCTTAAATTTGTTTAGCCTACTGCAGCTCATTTAAATTGCTATAGCCTTGGCTAAGATATTATAATTGTTAAATATCCTTTTAAATTTAATTCTCCATAGCATGGAATTGTGAATTCTTAAAGTACTGAAGAACGAGAAAGTAAAAATTTGATGCTTAAATTTTATGAAATATATGGATAACAGAGTGTGTCTCTGAGACGTTACAAGTGACAGAGAGTTAAAAAAAGTCAAATCCATTTATGTATTCATTTATATATGTTAATTTATTGTAACAAGTTCACGTTATGGTTATCCACCAAAATAACAGCAGCAACCCTCCAGAGGGTCTTTGGGTTTTCTTAACTTGTGGCAACCCACCAATAGGTCATCATACTTAACAACTAGTTTTCCTCTCAAAATAAACTGCCTAATGCAAGTGAAGGAAATCCAGTGACCCACTGGTGGGTAACTGCCATACTGGAGTAGCAGCAGTGACCCACCGGTGGGTTGTTCTTGTGTTAACCCCTCAACGCTGTCATACGTACTGGCTTCGTCCGTCAGAATCCACCACATTATGCTGTCATACATAGTCATTACGTCCAGGAGATTGCTTTTTGCTTTCTCATACGAAGTATCGAGAAAGTATCGTTTTCGCGAAAAAATTCGACCTCGAGATTTTTACGGAAATACACGTTTTAGGTGTCGCTGAATCCGAAAAAGTAGTTTTCGCAATGCCGTCTGTCTGTTACTGGCTCTGGAGCCTAGACGATAGAACGAAAATGAATGAAATCTCATACTTAGGCATTTTATCATACTGAGCAGAGTATACATAGAAATGGTTGACATTGATCAATAATTAAGAGTAGTTTATTCAACGCATTTTTAACAACAATCCGATTTTCTCGAAAACGGCTCTAACGATTTTGAACAAATTTCGCACAGACACTTGAGTTTACATCTTCAATAATACTGTATAGTTCATAGTTCTCAAAAAATGAATATAAGGCTAGTTTATTCTAGGCAACTTTAACAATAATTCGATTTTCTCAAAAAAGGCTCTAACGATTTTGATCAAATTTCATACAGTTACTTGAGTATACATCTACAATAATACTACGTATTTTATTTTTCTCAATGAATGAATATAAGGCTAGTTTATTCTTGGGCAACTTTAACAAAAATAGGATTTTCTAAAAACAGGCTCATACGATTTTCATTTTCTAAAGATAACTAAATGACACATTCGTACCTATGTATGAGAAAGTTTGTACAATGTATGTTGTACCGATTTTTATTTATATATTGTTTTGACCCAATGAATTTTCTTAAATCTGAAAAAATCTTTATATATTTTTATTATTTATGCTTATCATGTAATTTTTATAGTGTTTTTTAATCTACCTTAAATTTTGCTGTGGATTTTTTATTTTTGCCATAAAATTACGACATTTCTGCTTTTAAAAATCACTTTTCAATGCATTGAGAATGCTTTCCGTGATGTTTGAAGTGAGGTAAAGGGGCTGTTTATCTTCTCAAAGAAGAAGAAGGATCATCTTCTTGCCTCGTCTGTTTTGACTTTCTCCATATATAGTAGCTTAGTTGTGTTCTGTTAATAATATATTCCATTTCAAACACTTGTTATTGAATATCAGATAAGTCAAAATATATTTGAAAGAACAAAAATTAGTAAATTGTCATACTTTCTAAAAATTTAACAACAAGCTTTGCAAGCCCATGAGAGCTGGCTTCAGCTTATCACTGGGTGTGTCTAATGCTGATACCATTATGTGCACGTCATCTCCATTATTATTCTGTGTTTTTATCCGATCTCTATTTTCTCAATGTCTCTTTTAGGTCTGTGAATGACTTTGATGAAAATGAAGTTGAAAAGGATAAGAGCTTTAAAGGCTCAGTCCATTCATTGAAATCAAATTCAGCAAAATGGAGCAGTAATCACCAAGTTCGTGAAAATGCAGTTAATACTCAGAGAGATAAGAAGAATCGTTCCAATAGAGAATGCACAGAAGCAGCAGCAGCTTCTAATCACAAGGATGAGCACTGCCTGAGGTATGTTCGAATGGTGGGCAAAAAGAAAATTTTTCTTATTATGCAAGCACTTGTAAAATTTAAAAATTTAATTCCCTTTATTTATATTAAATTGTCTAAGATTAGTTGTATTTAAATTTTACATTTTGAAGGAGCTACATTCAAGTTTTGAAGTGTTTAACCATCATTGCAGCAGAGTTGTCATATTAAAAAAAATTGGTACAACATACATTGTACAAACTTTCTCATATATAGGTACGAATGTGTCGTTTAGTTATCTTTAGAAAATGAAAATCGTATGAGCCTGTTTTTAGAAAATCCAATTTTTGTTAAAGTTGCCCAAGAATAAACTAGCCTTATATTCATTCATTGAGAAAAATAAAATACGTAGTATTATTGTAGATGTATACTCAAGTAACTGTATGAAATTTGATCAAAATCGTTAGAGCCTTTTTTGAGAAAATCGAATTATTGTTAAAGTTGCCTAGAATAAACTAGCCTTATATTCATTTTTTGAGAACTATGAACTATACAGTATTATTGAAGACGTAAACTCAAGTGTCTGTGCGAAATTTGTTCAAAATCGTTAGAGCCGTTTTCGAGAAAATCGGATTGTTGTTAAAAATGCGTTGAATAAACTACTCTTAATTATTGATCAATGTCAACCATTTCTATGTATACTCTGCTCAGTATGATAAAATGCCTAAGTATGAGATTTCATTCATTTTCGTTCTATCGTCTAGGCTCCAGAGCCAGTAACAGACAGACGGCATTGCGAAAACCGCTTTTTCGGATTCAGCGACACTTAAAACGTGTATTTCCGTAAAAATCTCGAGGTCGAATTTTTTCACGAAAATGGTACTTTCTCGGTACTTCGTATGAGAAAGTAAAAAGTGGGATTTTGTATGTGCACTTCAGGCGGTCCTACAGCTTCTTGCGTTTGATATTCGTACAACTCGCACTTTAATTATAATATTAGTTAGTTAAAGCCGATAATCGCATTGTAATAACAAATCACAGAATAAGTTTCATTAATCACAAAGTAATTTCTTATCCAAATCAGCCTGTAAAACGGTATTGGGGTTCAGCAACAGCTGGTCTTCCACCCCTGCCAGAAAAATACTGCCGTAAACAAAGATAATTTTACCAAAAATACAAAAAAATAAATAGACATAAGAAAAATCTGATGTGGCCAACACATGACTTTCTCCATATTTGGGGTATGGATATTTAAATTATTATGAATAGCATTATGAGGCAAAATTATCATTTTGTATCGTAAAAGAATACAGTCGTCCTTATTGCCATAAATTACGTACATTTTGAATATGTTTACAGAATTCACCGCTACTTGGTAATGGCGTTGTATACTGGAAATTACAAAAAAAGTTGAATATCTCCGAAATGGATGGTACTTCAAAAATTTGTTTCAAACGAAACCTGGAAGAAATATTATTCTCAACAACTTTGGTTCTCACGGAGATTACCAATAATGACGTTTTTAAGGGGATATTTGACAGAAACCGAAAAAACCAATTATTTATAAATAATTCCTCAACACTTAATTCTTTTTACTTTCTCCATATGTAGTAATGGGGAAGTATTGTGATCACCAAAAAAAATTCACTTCGAAATTTCAATGGAAATACTCGTTTTGAGGTCCATAGAACACGTTTAGACTATTTTCGGAATGATGTCTGTGTGTGTGTGTCTGTGTGGCTGTATGTGATTGTGGGCGCTCTAACTCAAAAGGTACTTGTCATATTAACATCAAATTTCACATATAACACTTTAGCATGATCATAAAGAACTGCTTAGTTTTTGGACAATACTGGTTAACCGAAAGTTGAGGTTTATTCAAGACCCGATTCGGTTTTTGCGATATTTCTCCATTAAACATCATTATTGTATATACAATTCTATACAAAGGTTATAGGGAATGTAATTTCCTACAACTTTCATTTGAAACAATTTTCCATAGCAGTTATTGTTTAGGAATTATTTATAAATAATCGGTTTTCAGTTTCCGTCAAATATCTTAAAAACGTCGTTATTCGTAATCTTCCTGAAGACCAAAGTTGTAGAGAATAATATTTCTTCCAGGTTTCGTTAGAAACAAATTTTCGAAGAACCATCCATTTCGGAGATATTCAACTTTTTTTGTAATTTCCAGTATACAACGCCATCACCATGTAGCGGTGAATTCTGTAAATAATAATTTTGCCTTATATTCATAATAATTTAAATATCTATACCCCAAATCTGGAGAAAGTTATATGTTGGCCACATCAGATTTTTGTCTAATGCTGTCATGTCTTGCGTTGCACTTACAAGGGGAAGACCAGGTTTACGGGTCACCGATCTAGCTGAAATTTGGTAGGTATATAGCCCGCAACATCACGATAATGAATAACCCCCCCCTTTTGCGGTTATATGAGCAATAGTTTAGCAATAAAATGCCTTTGTAGTTTGGATTTTCAGAGATATCCGTCTGTCTCTGCTAGACGCGTAACGTATGGAGTGGCGGAGGGGTAACATGGTGGGCTACGGAGGTGAAGGTACGGAGTTCGCGTCCAGTAGCTTTTTTTTTCGCTTGTTATTGACATTAATTTTTATTTCATTTATGCGACGATGCTACATTATTATGAAAACCATACTTTTTACATTGTTTCTGGAATTTTTAATTTTTGTTTTTTTTTTCGATTTTTTCATTTTTTCCGTTTTTTTCGTGGGCTTTTCTACATTTTTATCTCTTCTTTTGGTATTTCATTCATCTTGATCCTATTCCGTCTCATTCTCATAACAACAGTATGTGGGGTGTGGGGTGATACAAATCATAAAGACAACGGAAGCACCAATATTTTCTACAGTGTAGCAGCTCGCTGCCTTTGCGGGCGACTCCAATCTTCCTAAAGGCCGGTCGCCCGCGGGCAATGTAATGGGCACCCCTGGTGACTGTGTGAGTCATATGTTGTTGTGCACATTCGTATTTTCCTCGGTTGCTTGTTTGTCCCTTTGATAGCATCTTCATACAATTGAGGACAATGTAAAGGTTGAAGGTTAGGGAGGTAGGACTCGAATGACATTGTAGTGGGGTGATACAAATCAAAAAAACATCGGAAGCACCAATATTTTTTGCAGTGGGAACACCTGGCAAAGCACTGCTCCCCACAGCTGCATTTCTTCTCAATACTTCCTCAGGGAAAATTATTTGGTTCACGTTATAAAAAAATTCCCTGCTTTTCGTCAACCGAGATGCAAACCATGCGTATCGTATCATCGGTTTAAATACAGCAGAAGACAGCTGATGATGAATCAGGGAATGGATCCTCATCGTGTCCATCCTGCTCGTAATGTCGCGATTTTCACGCAATAATATCGCAGCATTCTGCAGACGGGAAACAAAATTCTTCACTTGCCTATAGAAGTAGACGTCACATGGTTGGCAAATGGGCGTGCATTTTGGCGGGATCATTTTCAATGTGCTTGTTGGTTCATTTGTTTCATTTATGAATCGTTCATTGTATAGGGCCTGGTTTGTTTGGCCGGACCAAGAATCTATGATTAAAAGAAATTTTTTGTCCCTTACATACGGCTTAAGAACATTGTCCAAATACATCTCATATGTGTTTGTCTGCATTTTCCCAGACTTTGTACATGTCACATATAGATTTGAAAATCGAGCCACTGCTTCCTCTACTTAGCCCTTTACCGTTGGCCCGAAATTTCCAGTTGGTTCTTGAAGGCATATGAACACCAATGGAAGTAGTTCTCCGGAAAACGCTAATCCATATTGAGTTGTAAATGAATGTGTCATCTTATTTAGCTGACTGACATACACCTCCGTACTTTTTTCACCTCTGTGCGACAGCGTCCTTTTGATGTGCGCCCTGTACTCACAGCCCGTTATTTCCGTATTGATAACCAATGCAGCCTCAAATTGTGGTATCAACTTTTCCAGCTGTTCTTGAAAAAGAATGGCAGAATGCATTATTTCTTCTGCAGTTGCCCTTTCTCTCCGGGAAACATACCTTGTAACATGTCGCTGTCGAATTTTATGTTTTCTTTTGAATCTCGTCACCCAAGATGAAGATGCTTCAAATTTGAAAGCATCAGACATGAATTGAAATGCTGCCCCGTTTGCCCACTGCTTCAGCGTCCTCGTTGTCACATGTTCACTATTAGATCGGCACTCTAAAAAGTGATCATATGTCCACTTCTCAATGGTTTCGTACTTATCCCAGGCGTAACTCCTGCTATGATATCCTTCTCCCATATTTTGATGCTGTCCATTCTTTTGATTCTTTGGGTCACTCTTGCACGAAGGGATTTGATAGTCCAATTGGGATGCATTTTCGCTGCCGTGACAGCTTTTATTTTAATGTCCAGTGGAATTCGCAACATTTTTTTGGGCGATGGCTCAAAGCAATCATCAGAAGAACTGGATGAATGAACTGGTTCGTCTTCGTCGTCTTCTGATGCATCCATAGTATTAGGAATGGGCTCCAAATCATTCCCAACGAAAAGTTCATCATCTTCCTCGATGGACATTTCCTCCATCATGTTAATAATGCGCATGTACATTTCACGTCCCACTGCAATCGCCCATTCAGACATCACTGGATTGACACGATCCGAAATAATGCCTGTTTCACGTAAAGGTTCGGCACAAAAGTGCAAACCATCGGCGAGTAATTCACGCTTATTGGGATCATTTGCGCCGATGGCTGGCAAAACTTCTACGTAATTCCAATGAAAATTTCCAAATTTCAAGATATGAAATACTGGCTCTGGTAATTGACAAATTGTGTGACGGAAAAAGCAAAATTACACGTAGTATTTTATCGGCAAAGCCATGTAAATTATGAAAGATAACTTACCACTACAGTGAAATGGATGAAAGGAGTCAATCCCGCAGATAGGTTTTCGACCAAAGAATCTCCTTTCATACATCCAAATCGTAAGTTATTAAAAGCGAAGAGAATAGCTCATTTCAAAAGTAACAAGCGGAATGGCTTTGCCTACCCTTGCTCTTCTACACAATTTGTGAAACCATTTGTCTACAATGTCATTCGAGTCCTACCTCCCTAACCTTCGACCTTTACATTGTCCTCAATTGTATGAAGATGCTATCAAAGGGACAAACAAGCAACCGAGGAAAATACGAATGTGCACAACAACATATGACTCACACAGTCACCAGGGGTGCCCATTACATCGCCCGCGGGTGACCGGCCTTTAGGAAGAGCAGCGAGCTGCTACACTGTAGAAAATATTGGTGCTTCCGTTGTCTTTATGATTTGTATCACCCCACACCCCACATACTGTTGTTATGAGAATGAGACAGAATAGGATCAAGATGAATGAAATACCAAAAGAAGAGATAAAAATGTAGAAAAGCCCACGGAAAAAACAAAAAAATCGAAAAAAAAAACAAAAATTAAAAATTCCAGAAACAATGTAAAAAGTATGGTTTTCATAATAATGTAGCATCGTCGCATAAATGAAATAAAAATTAATGTCAATAACAAGCGAAAAAAAAAAGCTACTGGACGCGAACTCCGTACCTTCACCTCCGTAGCCCACCATGTTACCCCTCCGCCACTCCATACGTTACGCGTCTAGCAGAGACAGACGGATATCTCTAAAAATTTTTCGCTGGGTATGCACTGCAGCAAAAAAAAACATTTTTGGGGATTCTCCAGGTACGCATGGCAGATAAAGGTTAACTGTGTTCTTTCTCAGTAAGACTAGAAAACAGATATTCTGTTGACTTGTAAATGACAAAGAAATCTAAGAAAAATTCCATTATCATAAGTTAACCTTTCTTTCCAATGTTTTAGAATACTTTGGTAACAACCTTTTTAAGTCTTGTAAATGACAAAGAAATCTAAGAAAAATTCCATTATCATTACTTAACCATTCTTTCCAATGTTTTAGAATACTTTGGTAACAACCCTTTTTAAGTCTTATTACATACTTACCTATTTTGCAGCAAATTATATGTTATCATTTGATTTTTTTTCTTGATAGGTTGGAAAATGATGTCAAGCGACTTAAAGTGGATCTACAAGCCAGCCGACAAGTGGAACAAGATCTTCGATGCCAAATTAATGCATTAATATCAGGCGAAAGGAGTGTTAAAAATGAGCTGTCTCAGCTACAACAAGACAATGATGATCTCCAATCAAAGTGAGCTCATATTTTTAATACTCTTGATTAGCTTAGCTAACCATCATACCCTGTAGGTCACTAATATTTATATTTATTTCCACAGTGATTCCAAGGTCCATTTTTGAGCCTCACCCGTACTAATTCATATTGCTTTATACTGAATTGTTTCTTTCATAATTATATGGCTTGTTGTGTCATTTGTTTAAAAATGGTGGCTTTTTGGCATAATCCTGCTAAAATCACTTTAAAGCTAATCAACTAACAATGACCAATAATAATTTATAGTTGCTTATTTTTTTACTCTAGTGTAAGTTCCATTTGCTTTATCAGCAATTATGCGCTTCAATTGTTAGAGGAAAACATTAATAGAGCTTTTTTTTACTATAAGCATGAATCCTACCCACTATAACAGTATTTACTTGTCATACTTAAAGATTTGTATTCAACTGGATTTTACTGTAGTACTTATCAGTTGTTGTTTTCAATATAAATAGTAAAACAACTTTTACTTGAGAATGTTCTGGAACATAAATACTGTTTATATCAGTAAATCTTATTTAAAATTTCTCATTTAAT
The DNA here is from genome assembly GCA_036926305.1 of Uropetala carovei. Classification (NCBI taxonomy): domain Eukaryota; kingdom Metazoa; phylum Arthropoda; class Insecta; order Odonata; family Petaluridae; genus Uropetala; species Uropetala carovei. Next base: position 8,771,093 of record JAXCHB010000011.1, read on the forward strand.
CTTGATATGTTTACTAAATTTCTACTAGTGAATAAAAGATTTGTTTAAAAAATCTCCAACTGTAAAAAATTAATAATATCTTAACATACGAAAATAATTGCTAAAACTATCTTTAATCTTCTTAACCCATTGGTGTACTGTCTTCAAGATGGCCCATGTAAAAGGGTCATCTGTAACTAACCATCTGATCGATGGGTTTATAAAGAAGTCTTATTATCAAAAGAGTGATTTGGAAGTCAGTGGTAAAGTTGTTAGATGGCTTGACATCCCTCATATCAACTCCTTGAATACATGAACATTTAAATTCTTGATCTTGGTAAAATTTCTGCATCATAAAATATTATGCGAATGGGTTAAAAAGGTTATAAATATTGATAAACCTATCTCTGTAAAGGAAAGGTATATTTTATGAAGGAATGTATTAAGGGGATTGTTGTAACATGAACTAATATAAATTTATTATGAAATATATTTCTATATGGAATGGGAATGGTTGACGAGTTGTTAACCCTGGGTTTTCCAGGGAAAGGATAGTTAAATGATGTAAATTATTATAGATGTATAAGCTAAGGGAGAATTGTAAGTTTTACAAAATAAATGTTGAAACAGTATCCAATGTTGTTCTCTCTTTTGGTCCAATATATTTTATATCAGTAAAACTATTAATCAAAACATGGAATTGCAGGTAATGCAGGTGGAAGTAAGTCATGCAGTGTGATCCCTTTAAAATTTCATATTTACGCTCTTAATTTTTTTTCCATCATATGAAAGGCCCAATTAATATCTTTTGAAAAGGTGCTAGTGAGAATCATTGATGAAACTATGATTTATTGATTGATCTGAATGTGGTTTGGTACCGGAAAAATGGAATTAATTATTTTTTATTGAATTTTAGGCAAAGGAAGTACTCTCATATTTCGATCTTATTATCTCATGAAGTACAAATTTGATGAGTGTTATGTTTTTAAATAGCATTCTAGGTAATTAGTTCAATCCTACTTAAACTTCAGCTTAGATGAAGATGCTCAGTCAGAATTTCTCTATCTCCTATAAAAGTTTTCTCCTTCCGTGACACGAAGGGTGGTATGTGCACATGCATCCTGGTAGTAAGGAAGTGGATGGTGTTGAGGGGTGAGAATTGCATCATTTGGGAGGGGTGATGAATATGCAAGCCTAGGGTTAGGGGATTCATCATGAGATGCAAAGTGGAGATTTTGTCCATTACTATTGAGTAGCAAATGTAATATAAGGCACCCATTGTTCCTGCAATTTTCATATGCCATTGATTGTTTTGTTGCTTGTTCTTTGTTTGCCACTTTGGCAAAATATACATGCTGGGCTTAATGTACATTCTATAATAAATGTTTATGAATCTATTTTACAGTAATGACATACAGTGTTCACCCGAATATACTTTACTGCAATATACGTTTTCCCGTGATTTACACTTTTTTTTAAAGGTCCCGTTTTTGTCCCATTCATTTTAGTACTACAGTTACCTGCAATACACGCATCGTAAAAATAACTGTTCACGCATTTTACGCACATTTCACTCAACCTTATTTTTGTTTTATTGGCATTTCACTGCAAACAACCTATAGTTTATGTTAACTGCATTGAAAAGATGGTTGTGAACATGTTGGTCAAAAGTGCCAATGTGATAAAATAACGCTATTTACGTTTTGCCTTGATTTAATGCCTGGATGTACTGCCATTTTCCGGCTTCTTGATAAAACTATGTGACAGTTGCTGTCGCTCTGTTTACATGATGACAGTTTCCTGATAGTAGCTACCGCGATACAGTCACCGTGTAAACCAGACAAATGCATTAAAATTTTTTATTATTTATTGTTCTCTTCAATAAATTACCATGTCAACTCTTAAAACTTATTTTCTTCCTGATTTCGGAGAATCAATCGTAAATCAATGCTGCCGATATTCAACTGTTATGAGAAAAATGGAATTTCGCGAACTGGAATTTTTCAGAATGATAACTCGCGGACCAGCGGCATTCAGTGGACCATTGATTTAGAAACACTGTTTTGTTCATTTTCGTTAATAATTATTGTTGAAGGTACCCTTACTTCTTGTAGGATGTCGCAGAGAAACAGGAAAGTCTTATCCATGCAGGATAAAGTTTCAATTTTGAAAAAATTTGACAACCACGTTGGTATGTGGATATCACTGTCCAAACAACTCGGATTGCCGATTTTGACACTTGACACGATTGTTAAAACCCGAAAAATTGTTGAAGATGGCGCCATTCAATGCGGGTCACATGCCAAAAAAAGAAAATACGCGAAGACCTCTAAATACGACAAGTTAGAAGAAATCCTTAAGGAATGGTTTCCATTTAATTCCCTTTGTAGAAGACATTCCTATTTTAAAATAATATGCTAGGGGATATAAATTGAATTTAAAAAAGGAAATCTGCAACACAACCATGAACACTCAGCAGCTCAGGAGTTTTTTATACAAACATTTCGTTTAAATGAAATTCATGCTCGAATATGCGAATCGCATTCATTTGTTATACTAGTAATCTGTGCTTACATTCTGCAAGCATAAAAATAATGGTTGGTATTTTTTTGCATTGAATTAAAAAATGCAAACAGGTAAAAAAAGCATATCAGAAAACAGAATTGATGCTAAAAAATAATGGTTGATATTCTTTTTTACATTCAATAAAAAACGCGATCAGGTAAAAGAAGCATACAGGCAACCTAATTGGACATGGACGTCGGTCGCAAAGTGGGCCATCATAAATCGAACCCTTATTTCCCATAGGCATAATGTTATAAATTGGGGTTTCGTTCCTGGAAACCCATTTCATGCCATAAAATTACCAAAATTGACCATGAAAATAAATGAAAAGAAAATAAAACAAATATATTCGTTGCTTCTGGTCATTTATCCATATATTCAAAAGTTTTTCCACCTCAGGAATCAGCCCATCACGTTTTCTTATCACCGTTGATTGCATTGGCCTAGCGCTCTTCACTTCCTTCACAATATTTTTCCTTATCCTTCAAAATTGTAATCACGGTTGAATTCGACAATTTTAACTTGGATGCGAGCTCATGAACTTTCATTCCCGACTCATGTTGACTCAAAATTTCATGCTTCATTCCCAAACTGATGGCTTTTCTTGACTTTTTTGTTGATTTAACATTCTGTGCATCACATTTCCTCTTCTCAAACATAGTGAAAGGGGAAAAAATTTCAAAATTTGAAGAAAATTGACAAAAAGTGAAGAGCATTGCGAAAGAGATGCGTTCGCTCTAGGCTCAGCTGCAGACTGAGCCAGCTGATGTGCTGCCGAACGATGCGTTCGCTCAATGTTGCCAATCGACTTGCTGTCGGTCGCAGTTGTTAGGCGGTCGTAAATACGAGTTTTGGTCATTACTGTGGGGGTCTTATTTACTATTAGAAAGGTCACAAAGGTGGGGGGGTCGTAAGTCGAGCGGTCGTAAGTCGGGGGTCTGCTGTATTAGAAAACAGAATCGACGATAAAATAATGGTTGATATTCTTTTTTGCATTGAATAAAAAACATAAACAGGTAAAAAAGGCGTATTAGAAAACAGAATCGACGATAAAAATAATGGTTGATATTTTTTGCATTGAACAAAAACCGCACAAACATAAAAAAGACATATTAGAAAACAGAATTGACCATAAAAATGGTTGATATTCTTTTTAGCATGTAAGTAGTAGTGGAAAACATAAAACGGGAAAATTTTCATTTTTTAAGGTTCGTAATGCCATCTTATGTGGGAAAACATTTAAAGCAGGAACATATTAAACGGGAAAAATAACGATAAAATTCGTTTTAGTAGGCGTTACTTTGTGGAATATATCCATATTTGGAGGATAAATAACTGTAGCACTAGTACCTTTTTCACTAATTTTATTTGCATTTAATAACAAGAGACGACCATGGATTCGCTACACAGTAGATTCATCAGGTGAATAAGAGAGTAAAGGTGTTGGGAATATATACAGACTGAGGAATGGGGTTGGTGGAGATGGGGAGGGGGGGGGGGCGAGGTGGTGGGGGGGGAGGGAGAGGACGTGCAGTGTCAGGTGGGTGGAAGTTCGAGGTGGTGGGTAAATCCAACTGTAAGGAGGGAGGAGTTTCAGAGTATTGAGAGGAAGCCTAGGAGTGAGGTTGGTCGGCTTTGTGGGCACCACGGGGATATAGGTCACAGCTTATGGTAGGTCTCCTAATACATTGTCACCAGAATGCTACATAAGGAAAGCTAAGGCATGTTTTCTCTTGAATGGGTGGCTTGTGGTAGGCTCTGAACAATGTAGTTTTTTATGCGAAAGTGATTCAGTTGGTCATGCAGACATTCAATTGTATGGATGATTTCCATTTCTTTTTCTATGTAGATTTTTTTATCTATATTTAGGTGTAAAGTGTAGTAATTTAATTCATAGACTCATTTTACTTTGTGTTTCCTCTGTGTTCTAGTATTTGCAGATTGAAATGTTTATAAATGGGAAACATTGAATTACATCTCATAGTGGCAGGACTCTCTTCACACTTGTGGACACAACAGCCTCCCAGTAGCCACACTGTAAATTTTTAGGCAATATTAATATAGGCATCTTAAAAATCATCTTTGAGCAGATATTTAGTTATTACAATAAAATCCCAGTCTAACGGCACGTGTTGTAGTAGAAAATTCGTTGTAACAGCTTCTTGGGTGTGGTAATGTTCCTCATTTGGATGCTAGGTGTTGCCATAGTTGTAACTGATATTGTGTAGTAAAGGGCACAGCCAGTTGTTTTTACAAACAATTGATAATTGGTAGTTGAGAAAAACAATGTTTTTTTAGACAAGAGTTTCCATTCATTTTGTAGAAGGTGAAGGGAAATGCGTGTTTCAATCAAACATACTAGTTATCAATAAAGAATTGAATAAAAAATACTTGAAGCATATGCCTCCTTTTTCATTCTGCAAAGTTTTAACTGCTGTTATTTAATCAACTTGTATAAAAACTGGCAGAGAACAAGATCTCAAAAATTAATTGTTTGAAGGGGAAGTTATTTGTGGCCGCATTGAAATAAGCTGGTGGCTACATTTGAGAATAGCTGGTTTATGCCGTGGGAATTGGAATCATATCAAAACTTTTTGTCTTTCATAGTTTACTTTTGTTTTCAATTGATAACATATTCACTAGAGATGCACCGAATACTCATTTTGGCTGAATGGCCGAATATTAAAATCAGTATTCGGCCGAGGCCGAATATCTCCATTAGCATAAATTAGTGATGCGCTGAATATAGACTTTGGCCTTGGTAATCGGCCAAAAATGATTAAAATAATTGTTATCTTTTAAGTTCTATGAGATGGAACTCTTTTGGATCTCGGAAATTAAATTTTCGTTCATTTCCATAATAGTGTAAGAACACAACTTAAAACGGCGATAAAACTGCAAAGAAAATGCTGAAATACAAAGTATTTGCCACAACGGCGGTTCTGGTCACTCGCTTTGAAAACAAAGTGTGTTGATCGCTTCGAAGATGCTCGCTCACTGCTCGCACGAGTACGAGCATTGACGCCAGAACTTGGGACACCGCCATAACATTACATTGTATTGTTTTTCTGCTTAGTCACTCACACCGCCCGCGTCGCTTGTACGTGGGACGGAGCCTTAGCCTTGCCTATTAAATTTAAAAATGATACTACTAATAAGTTCTGGGTTTACAAAAAATCTGCACACATCCCCAATGTTAACTGTGAAAGTAGGTTACAATTGCAAGAATATTCCTCCCTGGGAATTTCCGAAATCGTTTTTAAACACTACCAACCTGAAGTACCAACTAATGAACACTAATGTTTTCTATAGAAATCTATTTAAATTCTTTGTTAATATGAAGATATATAAAAAGAATCGCAGCCCTGTTAAGTTTATTATATATTCTGTTATATAAAAATGTCTGCACTTATGAAATTCAAAGATGAAATGAAAACTCAGTCGACATTGTGTCATTTTGGTTTTGGCACGATGGCGCTACTGTTTATACGTCATATTACGTCATGCAAAAACGTGAACCAGATGTCAGAGGTTGTCTGCTACTTACACAGTACAGTAAAACATCAAAAATTCCAACTAATGAGGAGGAGGATTCTAAATAAATGAATTGTCCACATATTGGAACGCACTAATATATTATACGTCGTAGGCCATAAAAACGAGTACTACATAATTGTCAGGCTGAATCCGAGATATGTGAATTGTATTGGCAACAACTCAATGTATTATGCTTTTATTTAGTGTTTTCAGCTTTCTTCTATTATGTCATTATCATTTTTCGTTTTATCAAAAAAAAATATGTAGTATTCGGCTATTCGACCATCCAAAGGCCGAAGCCAAATAGCAGATTTTGGCTGAATACCGAGGCCAAAGCCGAGCTTCGGTGCATCACTAATATTCACTAGTGCAATTGCCCATCAAAAATGATAGGTATGCATGGATAAAGTATTAAACTAAAATAAAATTTATATAAAATATTTTAATGAAACCATCCTTTATATGCACCAAAAAATAAAAAATAAACAAAATTCAATGTTCCAGAAAGTAAGAATAGTTTTGAGTTGTTCAGCAATTTAAATATTCATATCTGACTGAGGACACCCATAGACAAAATATCATTGAATGATGAAATATTTATTCATGATACTGTTGTATTGTGTACCATTACCAAGGTAGTGTTTAAACTTCAAAACAGTCGATAGTTCATGAATATGTAAATGGAAAAAAAATCCAAATTGCCTTGACAACAAAGATTTTTGTGTAAAAAATCATCAGATTTTCATCTTAAAAAATAATTTTTGTACTAATTTAATGTAAATCAGCAGCAGGAAAATAAAATGTCGTTCTTTCAGGCATCCTTTGTTTTAGGTCCTTAATTCATACATAGATTCTAAGTAATTTAAAAGTTCAAATGATTAATATGCTGCACTCATGCTCATTTTAATCAAATGGAGAAACTGAACACTCCTGGAATTTAACCCATGATCTTGTGATAGGATGACATCATTTTAATTGTGCGAGAGGTAGGTTCCAGTATATTGCAAAATTCGTCAAAATCATGTTGCAGTTCTCCAGTTATGTTGAACCATAATTCACCACCAGAGGAATGACCATTGGCATAATACACAACTGCCTTTAGTATATCCGATTGAAAAATTGTCATGATTTTCAGTAATTTTTTGCAGTATGAGTTTTCATAGAAATGATAGCAGTGGGCCTAGTTATGATTCTTTGTGTTAAGCTTCTAATTCTTGATCCTTATGCAGTAAGTGTTTGGTAAATGAATTTGTGAGATTCAAGTGTGAGCTGATTACTATGATTTTCATTTATTGATCCCTTGAGTAGGTAAGTTGAGTGTGTGTTTGCGAGTGTTTATATAATTACTAGTGAATGTGTGCTTGCATTCTGCAAGCATTTTCTCTAACCTTAAAGTAAAAATAAAAGCCGAAACATAATTTTCAATGCATAAGTTCGCATCTCGGCTCCGAATTGCATGTTTTTCTGTTTTGAAAATATTGGGGTGTAAACAACTCCTAAAATTTATAATTATAAAACATTTATAGGTTTTTAGCATTTCTTAGGAATACCTCACATTTTTGCAAAATTTCATGTATATAGCACCTCTTAGAAGTGTATTAATATGAATTTCATTGTTTAAACTTTATTAATTTTTAACAGCCACAACAATAAATATTTATAATATTTTCGATGTTATTTACCACCGGGACATTATTTCCTAACTCTGTTAAAATTTGCAGCTTCCTGAATCTTAAGAAAATACATAAACATTAGTCAATTTGTTTAACACTTGAGAATTTATTACAGCCGAACGAATAACATTTTTCAAATTTGTATATTCCCGTTTTCATTATTTGGCATATTCTACACGTGGAAAAAATTTCAGCCTCATAGCGCATATAGAAGTACCTAAACCATGAAATGTCAGTAAAATTGTTTATAATTTTTACCGGCCAAGAAAATAAACATTGTCGCAATTTTCCAATTATTCCTCCGATTATTTTTCTCGGCTCACCTATGTATTAAATTCCAGCTCTCCAGCTATTGTAGTTTGGGCCAGACATTAGTATCCTCCTATATATATATATCCTATATCGTATATCCTCTGTAAGAAGAGTCGATATAGAATGATAGGATACTAGTTAATTGTGCTTGCATTCTGCAAGCATTTTCTCTCACCTTAAAGTAAAAATAAAAGCTGATAAATAATTTTCAACGCTTCAGGTTGCATCTTGGCTCCAAATTACGTGTTTTTCTGTTTTGAAAATATTAGGGTAAAAACAACCCCTAAAATTAATAATTATAAAACATTTATAGGTTTTAATCATTTGCTATGAATACCTCACATTTATGCAAAATTTCGTCAATGTAGCACCTCTAGAAGTGCATTAATATGAATTTCATTGTTTAAACTTTATTAATTTTTAACAGCCACAGCAATAAATATTTCTAAAATTTTTCAATGATATTTACCACCGGGACATTATTTCCTAACTCTGTTAAAATTTTCAGCTTCCTAGCTTCCTGGATCAACAAAAAGTACATAAACATTAGTCAATTTGTTAAACATTTGAGAATTTATTACGGCTGAACGAATAAAAATTTTCAAATTTCTATATTCCCGTTTTCATTATTTGGCGAATTCTACAGGTAAAAAAAATTTCAGCTTGATAGCGCATTTAGAAATACCTAAACCAAGAAATGTTAGTAAAATAGTTTATAATTTTTAGCGGCCAAAATAATGCACATTGTTGCAATTTTGCAATTTTTCCTCCGATTATTTTTTTTTATTCACCTCGGTATTAAATTCCAGCTCTCCAACTATTATAGTTTGGGCCAGACATTAGTATCCTCCTATATCCCATATATCATTCTATAAGCACTCTTCTTACAGAGGAGGATATACGATACAAGTAAATGTGTGCTTGCATTCTGCAAGCATTGTCTCTCACCTTAAAGTGAAAATAAAAGCAGAAAAATAATTTCAACGCATAAGTTTGCATCTCGGCTTCGAATTACGTGTTTTTCTGTTTTGAAAATATTGGGGTATAAACAACCCCTAAAATTTATAATTATAAAACATTTATAGGTTTTTAGCATTTCTAAGGAATACCTCACATTTATGCAAAATTTCATGTATATAGCACCTCTCGAAGTGCATTTATAAGAATTTCATCGTTTAAAATTTATGAATTTTTAACTGTCACAATATAAAACTTTCATGAAATTTCAAATGTTATTTTCTACCGGAACATTATATCCTAACTTGGTTAAAATTTTAGCTTCCTAGCTCTAATTAAAGCACATAAACATAGTCAATTTGTTAAACATTTGAGAATTTATTACGGCCAAACGAATAAAAATTTTCAAATTTCTATATTCCCGTTTTCATTATTTGGCGAATTCTACAGGTAGAAAAAATCTCAGCTTGATAGCGCATTTAGAAATATCTAAACCATGAAATGTTAGTAAAATGGTTTATAATTTTTAGCGGCCAAAATAATGCACATTGTTGCAATTTTGCAATTTTTCCTCCGATTATTTTTTTTTATTCACCTCCGTATTAAATTCCAGCTCTCAAACTATTATAGTTTGGGCCAGTCATTAGTATCCTCCTATATCCTATATATATCGTATATCTCCTCTGTAAGAAGAGTGCTTATAGAATGATCTATATATAGGAGGATACTAATGTCTGGCCCAAACTACAGTAGTTGGAGAGTTGGAATTTAATACATAGGTGAACCGAAAAAATAATTGGAGGAATAATTGGAAAATTGCAACAATGTTTATTTTCTTCGCCGGTAAAAATTATAAACAATTTTACTAACATTTCATGGTTTAGGTACTTCTAAATGCGCTATGAAGCTGAAATTTTTTATACATGTAGAATTTGCCAAATAATGGAAACCGGAATATAGAAATTTGAAAGTTTGTGTTCGTTCGGACGTAATAAATTATTAAATATTTAACAAATTTACTAATGTTTCTGTGCTTTCTGAAGATCCAGGAAGCAGAAAATTTAAGAGAGTTAGGAAATAATGTTGAAAATTTCACAAAAGTTTTATATTGTGGCTGTAAAAATTCATAAAGTTTAAACAATTAAATTCATATAAATGCACTTCTAGAGATGGTACATTCATGAAATTTTGCATAAATGTTAGGTATCAGTAACAAATGCTAAATACCTATAAATGTATTATAATTATAAATTTTAGGGGTTGTTTTTACCCTAATATTTTCAAAACAGAAAAACACGTAATTCGGAGCCGAGATGCAAACTTATGCGTTGAAATTATTTTTTGGCTTTTATTTTTACTTTAGGTGAGAGAAAATGCTGGCAGAATGCAGGCACACATTCACTAGTATCCTATATATATCGTATATAGGAGGATACAAAATTATGAGGCACTTCCGGATGGGCAAGAAACTTGAATTTTGGTAGGATTATAGGTTTTTGGTCACAACCAAAGGAAAAAATCCAAAACTGTCGAAATTCCTAGGGGCTATTTTGACCCCCTTTTACCCCATTTTTTGCCCATAAGAAAACGTAAATTGATGTAGAGGTTTTTATATTTGCATTTTAAAATTATTTCCCATCAGGACTTGAAATCAAGACAAACTATCAGATAGAATATGAATTGTAGTTTCTTATTTTTGAAGACAGAATTCAAATCCGAGTAGAATTAGTGTAATTTTATAGTTTTTATCACAAGAAATTTCTAATTTTCTGGGTCTAACAAGCTCTATCCTTTCATATGGGTAAGCTATTAATGGGAATCAGAGGCTTATATTTTAATGCTGTTAATGTTAAACTACACCTAATGAAGGAAATCTGATATTGATATAATCCTCATTTTTGGGGCTGTTTTGCCCCATTATTGCCCCATTCAAGAACAAAAAAGGCGATGCAGCTGCATAGGACCCAGAGACATGAAATTTGGCACGGTTATAAAAATTTCATTGCAACCTAAGATAAAATTATTAAATTACAAAAATTCTAATTTTTAAGGGGCTGTTTTGCCCCTTTTCGGTCCCATACGAGAACAAAAAATGCAAGGCAGCTGCATAGGACATAGAGACTTGAAATTTGGCACGATTATAGAATTTTCATGGCAAACTAAGATAAAATTGTAAAACTGCGAAAATTCCCATTTTTAATGGGTGGTTTTGTCCCTTTTCGGCCCCATACGAGTGTGATAATGATAAGTCACTTCTTAATAAGATACAAACTTGAAATCTGGCAGAATGATGGGTTTTTAGTTACAACAGATGGAAAAAATCTGAGAGTGTAAAAATTCATAATGTTAGGGGCTGTTTTGCTCCATTATCCCCATATGAGGATTAAAAATATAAAGTACTTCTAAATGAGCTACAAACTCCAAATTTGACACGGTTATATGATTATGTACAACATCGATTGGGAATAATTTGAATTTGTAAAAATGCTAAAATTTGAAAATGCTTGCAGAATGCAAGCACATATTAACTAGTATCCTATATCCTCTGTAAGAAGAGTCGATATAGAATGATATATATGATATAGGAGGATACTAATGTCTGGCCGAAACTACTATAGTTGGAGAGCTGAAATTTAATACATAGGTGAAACAAAAAAAAATTATCAGAGGAATAAATGCTAAATTGCAACGTTTATTTTCTTGGCCGTAAAAATTATAAACAATTTTACCAACATTTCATGGTTTAGGTACTTCCAAATGGGCTATGAAGCTGAAATTTTTTCAAGAGGTAGAATTTGCGAAACAATGAAAACGGGAATATAGAAATTCGAAAATTTTTATTCGTTCGGCTGTAATAAATTCCCAAATGTTTAATAAATTGACTAATGTTTATGTACTTTCTGTAGATACAGGAAGCTGAAAATTTTAACAGAGTTAGGAAATAATGTCCCGGTGGTAAATAACATCGAAAATATTAGAAATATTTATTGTGGTGGCTGTTAAAAATTAATAAAGTTTAAACAACGAAATTCATATAAATGCACTTCTAGAGTTGCTACATTCTTGAAATTTTGCATAAATTTGAGGTATCCGTAACAAATGCTAAAAACCTATATGTTTTATAATTATAAATATTAGGGGTTGTTTTTACCCCGTAATTTTCAAAACAGAAAAACGTAATTCTCAGTTCAGATGCGAACTTATGCATTGAAAATTATTTTTCGGCTTTTATTTTTCCTTTAAGGTGAGAGCAAATGCTTGCAGAATGCAAGCACACATTTACTTGTATCCTGTATATATCCTATATCCTCCTCGGTAAGAAGAGTGCTTATAGAATGATAGGAGGATACTAATGTCTGGCCCAAACTACTATAGTTGGAGAGCTGAAATTTAATACACAGGTGAAACAAAGAAAATTATCAGAGGAATGAATGCTAAGTTGCAACAATGTTTATTTTCTGGCCGTAAAAAATTATAAACAATTTTACTAACATTTCATGGTTTTAGGTACTTCCAAATGGGCTGTGAAGCTGAAATTTTTTCAAGACGTAGAAATTGCCAAATAATGAAAATGGGAATATAGAAATTTGAAAATTTTTATTCATTCTGCCGTAATAAATTCTCAAATGTTTAACAAATTGACTAATGTTTATGTACTTTCTGTAGATCCAGGAAGCTGAAAATTTTAACAGAGTTAGTAAATAATGGCCTGGTGGTGAATAACATTGAAAAATTTCTAAATATTTATTGCTGTGGCTGTTAAAAATTAATAAAGTTTAAACAATGAAATTCATATAAATGCACTTCTAGAGGTGCTACATGGTGAAATTTTGCATAAATGTGAGGTATTCGTAACAAATGCTGAAAACCTATTAAAGTTTTATAATTATATATTTTTGGGGTTGTTTATACCCCAATATTCACAATATGGAAAAACACGTAAACTGGCAAGAAGATGCATACCGTTCCATTTAAAACTTATTTGTCGGCTCATACTCTTTCCTTTAGGGTGAGAGAAAATGCTTGCAGAATGCAAGCACACCTTCACTAGTATAGTATATCCTCCTCTGTAAGAAGAGTGCTTATAGAATGACTAGTGAAGGTGTGCTTGCATTCTGCAAGCATTTTCTCTCACCGTAAAGCAAAGAGTATGAGCTGACAAATAATTTTTAAAAGCAACAGTTTACACCTTGTCGATTTACCTGTTTTTCCTTATGGTCAAAAATGGGATAAAAACAACCCATAAAATTTATAATTATTAAATATTTATAGGCTTTTAGCATTTCTTAGGAATACCTCACATTTATGCAATATCTCATGGATATAGCATCTCTAGAAGTGCATTTATATGAATTTCATTGTTTAAACTTTATGAATTTTTAACAGCCACAATATAAAACTTTAATGAAATTTCGAATGTTATTTTCTACCGGAACATTATTTCTTGACTTGGTTAAGATTTTCAGCTTCCTGGCTCTAATTGAAGTACATAAACATTAGTCAATTTGTTAAACATTTGAGAATTTATTATGGCCGAACGAATAAAAATTTTCCAATTTCTATAATCCCGTTTTTATCATTTGGCAAATTCTACCAATTGAAAAAATTTCAGCTTCATAGCACATTTAGAAGTACCTAAACTATGAAATGTTAGTAAAATTGTTTATAAATTTTTACGGCCAAGAAAATAAACATTGTTGCAATTTTTCAATTATTCCTCTGATTATTTTTTTAGATTCACTTATGTATTAAATTTCAGCTCTCCAACTATTGTAGTTTGGGCCAGACATTAGTATCCTCCTATATCCTATATATATCCTATATAGTGTATCACTTGCCATATTAACACCAAATTGCATATATAACACTTTGGTATGAGTACGAAGAGCTGATTAGTTTTTGGACAATAACGGTTAACCGGAAGTCGAGGTTTCTTCGAAACTCGATTCAGTTTTGACGAAATATCTCCATTAAAACATCATTATTGTTGATACAATTCTATACAAAGATTATAGAGAATGTAATTTCCTACAACTTTCATTTGAAACAATTTTCCATAGCTGTTATTGTTTAGGAATTATTTATAAATAATCGGTTTTTTGGTTTCCGTCAAACATCTTAAAAACGTCGTTATTAGTAATCTTCGTAAGGACCAAAGTTGTAGAGATTAATATTTCTTCTAATATTTCTTATAACATATTATTATAATATTTCTTATAATATCTACTTTCGCCGTATTTTCCTAGCTTGTTTTTGGTTTTGTATTTTATTATTAACAAGAAGTGGAATTGTTAATACAATAAATCATTCGCACTTTCCAAAAAACCTGTAATTAGCTAATAGCAAGTTCTGAAGAAAGAAATGTTTTTCAGTTTTACTTACCAAATGTCTCACCATCCGGCACTTTTCGACGATTGCATGGTAGCAACTTCCTGACAATTAAATGGATATTCTAGCAAGCTAGGATTCGAATGATCCCAAAGAAACTCCAGCGATCGAGATAGAAGATGATGACGAGTAGAGACTCCTTGAGCTCGCAAAGAGGCCTTCAGAGAGCTTGCTTTACACGAATAACGTTATGACATGTATTGATGTAGATGACGGTGTAGTCAAAGAATGGCAAAATTATTCGATTTCATATCATATTTCAAAATAGAATATGGCCTCAAAGCAAAGGAAGATTAATAAATATGTCAAAAAACAGTGATATGAATTAAAACATTGATGGCTCATGTTTTATGTTAAAATCGCCATTCATTTTCCTGCGATACATTGTTTTTACGTTTTTAATACCTTTCCATCTTATGAGGTATGTGTAATTACATGAGGGATCCTCTACGCATCGTGAGTCGAATTTTGCGATTTGCCCAACCAAGCCCATCCTACATCAACCAGGCGACAACAACGGTATCCAAAAACGCAAGTGAACGAGGGTTTCAAATTTGGCACCCATAAGAGCTTGCCACCATGGGAGCATGTTATACCTGCTAATGTGACCAGAGAAGAGGATAAATATTGCAATGAATGATTTGTAGGTTGATATAAAGGAATTATAAAATGATGAAAACATGGTTCAACTAATTTCGCTGCTACATTGTAGATTGAGAAGTATCTAGAAGAAGATTAAATGGCATATTCAGAGATGTATTAGGTTAATTTACGCGGTAGCTTTAGCCGTATCGATGGGTTAAGATAGCCTGAGGATATTATGGTAACAATAGAATGAGAAAATTTCTTTTGATATCCCAGTACGTACGATGAAGTACGTGAAGGGATGTATGCCTGAGTGAGTGAATGAGTGAAAACGACTGCCTGTAAATGAGTGAGAGAAAACAATGTGTTGGATGAATGAGATGATGTTTGTGTGATGGTGTGTGTGTGTGAGGGTGTGTGTGTGTGTGTGAGGGTGTGCATGTGTGTGTGCCACCAAAAATGCATCAAAAATCAGCAGGAATATATACCATCCAACTTGGACAACAAACCCCTAATTATTAGGGCCTAATATATATACGACCATCAGTCACTTGATTGCCCCTTCGATATAGACCACCCAACACACGAAATTACCCTCTGATTTATGCCACCCAATTTGCATTGACTGCAGCTATAACATATTCGTCCCCAGATGTATCAAACTCCCCACGCTCTTCTGCCAAGCGATACATACTCTACTGCACCAAACATACACCGAATGCCCCTATGCTTATATAGCTCAGAAATTCTATAGATATTTTCCACGATCTGTTGGTTGGTTGTTTGTCGGATGTAACGCTAAATCCGCTCGCTAGAAAAAATGAGAATAATGATATTTTTATTTTGACATGACCTCGGCAGGATTCAAACCCGCGACCATAAAATTGCTAACCACCCCCTCTATCGATAACTTGAGAGAAAATAGAGATAGAAACTCTAAATTTGGCAAGAATGCTCGATTCACATATGATAAAATGGTGATGAAAAAAATCTCAAAAAAAGTGCTGGGTTTGATTCCAATGGAAGACATTTACATCTCCCATTAAAATAACACAATAAAATCGACTGTATGCTTTCATTATTTTTACTTTCTCCATATACA
Organism: Uropetala carovei; assembly: GCA_036926305.1. Classification (NCBI taxonomy): domain Eukaryota; kingdom Metazoa; phylum Arthropoda; class Insecta; order Odonata; family Petaluridae; genus Uropetala; species Uropetala carovei. The sequence continues at coordinate 8,787,191 of JAXCHB010000011.1, forward strand.
TAATATAGAGAAAGTATTATTTTCATGAAAAAAATCGACTACGGGTTTTCAACGGAAATACACGTTTTGAGGTCATTAGAACACGTTTAGACTATTTTCGGAATGATGTGTTTGTATGTGATTGTGTGGGCTCTAACTCAAAAAGTACTAGCCATATCGTTACCAAATTTCAAATATAACACTTTGGTATGAGCATGAGGAGCTGAGTAGTTTTTAGACAATACCGGTTAACCGAAAGTTTAGGTTTATTCGAAACCTGATTCGGTTCTGGCAAAATATCTCCGTTAAAACATCATTATTATACAGGTAGCCCTCAATTTACACCGGGGATGCGTTCCTAGACGAACCGGCGTAATCGGCGTAAATTGAAACGATTTTATAATGTAAATCAATTGGAAGTCAATGACATGCATTCCCGGCACCCAAACATTGGCGAGTAATATAATGACATTACATTTAAAGCTCTGAAATAACGTAAATATAATAAAATGAATTTAAAAAATATATTTTGTACACTTACAACCGGCAATGGCTTAATAAAGCGGCGTTAGTTCTCTGACGAAGTCCCTGGTTGAGGATCGTCACGTTTTTTAAAGAAAGAGTGCAGTGTGGACTCGTTATTTCTTCTTTATTTCTTTCAAAATTTGATGATAAGGCCTCATGGATGCCATAACGCTCCTCTTTGCTGTAGCACTCCGCTCCCAGTCGTGGTCAATCTCGCAGAGCTCATCAGTGAGTTTGTCTATGTCTGAGAGGATGCGCTGGAGATCGCTTGTCTTCATTTCTCGTAGAGAAAGTTCTTCTTCCTCTTTCCTCCTCTTCCTTTTTGCCCTGTTGTGCGGCCAATTCTTCTAAGTCCTTCTTTTTTCCATCAGCAGTCTTGTTTTTTCGGTCAACTTTTTCTCAGGCTTTGTTTTAACTGTTCCGCCTATTTCTTCAGCAGTTTCCTTGAGTATCTCTATAAATTGGGATTCAACTTGTTGGTCTTTCAGTGCACTGAATCGATTTTTCAGTTGGAGCTGAAATTCTTCTTTTCGTTCTTTTAGCACCTGCGTGTTGATAATAGACTTAGGCTTCTTTATAAGCTTCTGTCTTTCTGTCTTTGAGTTGAATTTTATTCTGCATCTTACCAAGCGATGGTCGCTTCCAGTTTTAAACTGGTTGAGGACGGAACAGTCTTCAGCCAATTACTTCTTATTGACTAGTATGTAGTCAATTTCGTTTTTGGTGCCATTGGGTCCTTTCCAGGTCCATTTTCTATTGGGACTCTCTTTGAAGAAAGTGTTCATTATATATAGACTAGTACATTCAGCAAAGTCTACAAGTCGGTCCCCTCGTTCATTTCTGTCTCCATAGCCCCATTTTCCAACTGCGCTGTCGTCTTCCTTTTGTTCTCCTACCTTGGCATTGAAATCACCCATGACCACTTTTAGATGGCAGCTTCCTTTGTCGTGCAGTTCTCCAACTTCTTGGTAGAAATCTTCCACTTCCTCATCCGAGTATGATGACGTTGGCACATAAACTTGGACTATTTGAAGTTGATATATTTTATTTATTTGAAGCACTAGTCTAGCTGCCTGCTCGGATGAACTTTCCATTTCCACGATATTATTCTTCAATTTTTTGTTGATGATGAATCCACCACCTCCTGTTCTTCCTGTGTCAGTTCCCCTGTAATAAAAAATATGTCCACTCTTCAACTCCAATAGGCCTTCACCTTTTCTTCTCACCTCACTAAGCCCTAAAATGTCCCACTTGATCTTCTCCAGTTGTTCTTGGATCTCTTGAAGTTTATCTTCACTGGACAAAGTCCGGCAGTTAAAGGTAGTTAGGTTGAGGTTAAAGGAATTGGGTAAGAATGAAAAAGAGTGGCAGTGGGCATTTAACCTCTGGGGATTCTTAGCACCCTCTGCCTTCATGCCTTGTTCCTGACCACTGCCATGGTCAGAGGCAATCCAGCCTCCGGAGAATGAGGGCTGTTTTTTACCACTCTTAGCACTTGCACAAACACTACGCTTACGATTCTTTCCAATATTTAAATGGTAATAAAAAACAGTATGTACATAAATACGCACCCGTAAGGTTTTGAATACAAATGGCAAATAACAAGTGTTGACAAGTTTACATGTTCTTACTGTGACCGATGTTCATAAGTGTGGGAGGGTGTGTTCGGAATGAAGTGCGAGGTGCAATTCATTGGGATGTGGAATGTTTGTAAACATGAATTGTTCGTTTCTTGAATGTTCGTAAGTAGAGGTTCACCTGTGTGTGTGTGCGTGCGTGTGTGCACGTGCGTGTGTGTATGTCTGTATATATATATTAATTTTTTGTAAATTTCAAAATTATCTTGTTTTCATTTTATATGCTTTGACTTATACTCGAGACGGATTTTAGGCACTGTTTTAGGTAAAAAATACACTTCGACTTATACTCGAATCACCTTATACTCTAAGATATACGGTATGTTTTTATATCACATACTGCACATTGATTCACCCAAACATTCAGCAAAGTCCTAATAAAATAATTGAACAATTATCATATTTTTTAAATTATTTTTTATTTTTATTTATTTTCACGTAGAAGCGGCATCCTCATTTTGGAGATGAAAATTTTGGGGGAAAAATTGTGGCTTATATGCAAGTAAATACAGTATATATGATACATTAATTTAACTTAATTTATGAAAATCCATCGTGTATTAAGTAAATTTATGGCTTTGTCAAATTAGATTCAGATGAGCCATATACATGGCAATTAATTTGTTTTAAGTTTGAATTCATTTTTAGAATTGACAGGCATGATAAATGTAAATGATACTTAATGATTCCTCTTTATTTTTGCCTGCAACTTCTTTTTTGTAAAAATTAAAAATTTTCTATGTTGAGCTTTACTCATTATGTTGACAGTGATGGTTGGTTGTGTATGCTGAATTTTCTACACTGTCTAATATCTTTTACAATTTGTTTATACAAACAACTCGGATGCAGAAGTGGATGATAGAAAACCATTTATATATAATGGAATTAATAGTTAAAATGTTAATACTGAACATCATGAGATGAGAGTACATTTCGTGAGATAGGTGTGCCCTACCGGTGAAATGAATGAGGAAAAACATTAACTTATCTTAAAATATTAGAAAAGAATGTATTATTTAGCCTTACTGAGAATATCGAAATGAACTTATTGAATATCAGTCTCTTCGGTGCAAGTATTTTCCTCAAATATTATTCATTGAATACATCAAGTGAGTTGTTTATGGGATTCTGTAAGTAAGTAAACCCTTTGATTTCATTTATGTATTTATTTTAGCTTGGTAAGAAATGTAACATGGAGGAGTAGATTTTTGCTGTAGCAAGATAATATCTACTAGAAAAGGCAGTGTTAATAAAATTATGTAATTGAAAATGAAATATTTGGTTAAGAGGTTGACTGCCGTGGCAGACACCAGTGTCTGCTCTTATATTTATCTCGTAAGATGCTGGGTGACCTCTGCTGCTACATTAGAGTATATTTTGTGTCTCTAAATCAGCGTTTCTTGACCAGCGGTATTTCTTCTACTAGTTGGAGGTGGAGGTCGTCTTGGTAGGATGCAAAATTTTGTAAATAATTATTATATAACTTTTTATCAACAAAATTACTGTAATTTCAATGACCTTATGCAATTCCATTAATGTTTAACATAATACTAAAATGTATTTAAGTTAAACATACACTTCTTGGAGAAGGTGTGGTTTTGTTTTTATTATGGCGAGACCTGGATTTTTTTAACAAAATGGTTGGTGGGACATAAGATGTAAAAGGTTGAGAACCACTGTTCATATCATGCACACATTGGGCTTATTTTTTGGAATTTAACCTTTTTTCCCACAACTTTTCTTTATTCCAAAATGTGTTTACAAATGTGTGAATGGATATGAAGGTGCTACAGAACTAATTTATTGTAAACTATGAAACAATTTGTTTTATATTTTTAGTTACTCTGTAAAATGCATTGCATGATTTATCATATAATAATGGAAGGAAATGGGAACCATTTGGCTACTGCCTTACATATGCTGGGGGTTTCCTATCTGAAAGGGACATTGCACTTTTATTACTCTATGACTGTAATGCCTAAATGCAGCCAGCCATAAGGGGTGGTCTCATGACTAATAGGAGTTCAGTGTTCAAGGAACAAAGATGGCTGACAGCCAGAGAAGCTGGGGAAATGTTCCTTGCTCCACCTGTTTGGCAACATTATTTCATACTTAAAAACCAAAGGGCAGGCCTTACAAGAGTTCAAGACTTTTGTCCATCTCTTTGCATTAGCGAGTGAAAGATTCCTAAAAAGGGGACAACAACATGAAGTTGGCTGATATAAGAAGAGTTTACAAAGCCAAGGCATCTATTGATCACTGGGTTTTCTTGGAATCCAGAACTTTGTGAAAGTCCCAATAGGGAATGTTAAGTTGGTTCAATATGGAAAAGATATATAGTAATACTATATCTCAGGGGTGTGCAACCTTTTTATGTAGCAGATCGCAATAATTTGTACGACTCTTGGTGAGCCAGATGAGATTACTCTTAAGATCATATGTGATTTTATTATGAAAACCTAGTCTAGTCTGGTCTAAACCATTTTTTAACATTAAAACTTTACCAGAAAAGGTTTTATGGCAACAATTTTAATTAAAATAATATACAAAATTATCTATATCAATTATCACAGTACATTTTCATCAAAGCTTTGCGAGCCGTAAGTTGCATGCCCCTGATATCATTTCTTCAATAAATGAGTTGGCAATCAAAAAAAATGAATTTTTAATGATACAGAATAATAAAACATCTTCCTCTCCACTGAACGTGTCCCCTCAGCTGTGACCGCTCAGAATTTGAAGTGGAAGTGTACTCTGGGCCATGTCAGACACTGGTGTCCATTATAAAATGTTATTTTTATTAAATTATAACATTTACCAAATTAAACTGTTTACCCATTTATTATGAGTTAATATAAATCCAAACCATTTACTGACCTGAGAACAAAAATCTGAAAATTATCCTCGGCAGTCAACCTGTTAAAGTTTGAGTATTGGTCATTGATCAACCTGTGATTGAGGGGACAAATGAAAGGTGCCAGAATAAAGAAACTGCACAAGAGTTTAAAAAGAGAGCTCAGAGAATCAGATGGACCTATGCACCAGAGTCAGAGAAGATGAAATGTGGAACATTTCTTAGGGATCAGAATGCAAAAGTGGAATTTAGTAGAATAGGGATTAAGGTAGATGTCAGGAACGATTATTTTAGGTGTATGCGTCAGAATAATCAGAAGGGAGCAGACAATAAATGGAGGGACATTGTGAAAGCTGCCAGTGGACCTGCAGAGCACAAGGAGTGCGTAAGTAAGAATTCTTTCATAAGAGCAACGCTGAATTTCCTGTCTATTCTGTTCCGAGCGGATGTGCTTACCAATGAACATGCTCTAAAGAATTGTTTTAAAGCTGGCACTCGAATTGCCTGCAAGAAATGTTTCGTGAGGAAAATAAGCTTGTAACATGTTTAGAGAGCAAATCTGAAACTGCATATCCTTTTAACAATTGTATCAATTGTTTTAATTCTTATGTGGAGGATACTTCATGTAAGCATGCAAATAAGTTATATTTCTTGCTGATTATTTTAAGTTCACACTGTATTTGTGTATATATCAGAATTTTTGTTTTACTTCAATGTACTCTTCTGCTTAATTGTTATGTTTATTGGTACTGGTAATTTTTGCTTTGACACCAATTTTAGGAGTGGGATAAACTCCATTTTTGCAAGTTTAAAGCTTTTCTGAGTTTGACTCATGATGCAAACATTGATATGTTGCTTATTAGACTTAGTGCATTTAAGTTTTGAAGTTTATAATTTGCAACTTTGCTCACTTTTGTGACTTGTCAAAAATGGCATCACAAATTCCTAGTATGAATGTAAGTGAAGTTTTAGCTAGATTTTAAATATTCCATCATTATTATTTTGTATGTAAAGTGTTCATAACTGATGTTTAATATTTGTAAACCTTAAGTGTTTTGATTCCATTTTCCCAAATGTACCTTACCTTCCTCCAAGCTAGGATTATTTCAAGTTGTTTTTGTTTAACTCTCTAAATATGGTACGCTTACCGTGACTTTGAGACACTGATAAATTTGATCTATCTGAAGGAATTTTACTTTTGAGTGTATCGTGTTACCATAATTTGTCTGTCCTAAGTAGATTATTTGGGATTCTGTTGCATGGTTGTTCCCTGCTAGCCTTAAGTTTATATTTTCTCCTGCATATGTGCTATACTTTGTTGGGTGTGACTTTGCAAAATGTGTTTGACTATGAAATGAAACAGGCTCAAAATAAATCTGTCAATACATTTACCAACATAATTAGTAATGAAAATAACTTTTCTTTCTTTTAACAGACTGCATGGGCTCGTCACAGCACGCCAGTCAGACAAGCAGACTATTTCTCAGTTAGAGCGAAGGTTACATGATGAACGGCGGTCCAGGGGTGTGTGTGAAGCTCAATTGGCTGCAGAGCGTAAAGCCAGAAAAGTGGAAGAGTCAGCAGCTGCAAGGACTATTGCAGTAGCTGCAGCTGCAGCGGCAGCATCAGCGAACAAGTTTGTTATTGATACATTTTACTTTGCAACATCCTTTGTAGTTTACAGTATTTAAGTAGTTATTATTATTGCTTGCTTATTAGTAGTAATTTTTTGTTCAAATCATCACAAACCCCTGCAAAGTGTTCACATTTTTTTGGTTTTTATCAGAATATTTTATATTTTTTCAGAAAGAGTCTACTTTTATTCTCAAGTCTTCATAAAATGATAGCTTTTTACACTAATTCCTAGATTTTTTGAAAGCATGTAACATTGCTTTTTCTAGCAGCCATTCCGAGAAAGCTGCATCAGTTTTTAAAAGGAAGTGGTTTTGGAAATCTTTGCCTGGAAAATAAAGTCCATCCCTTCTGTAGCTCAGTTTTATACAGGTATAATTAGATTTAGACATTAATTAGAAATAAGGTAGAAAACTTCTTAGCCTACTTGCTCGTAAACTGTAATCAAATTAATCATATCAAGACCCAAAGAGAACCGTAGTTGTTTGAAGAAAAATTATTTAATGAGACACGTGCATCAGTGTACAATTCGTGAGCAAGCCAAAAATCGGCTGCTTCATGGATGACTTGTGTTCCATAGTGCGTTTGAATGAAATTTCGTTACAATGTTTGAAAAACATAATTATCAGCTGATGACAAAATCACAGTTAATGTATGTTGACAAAATAATTCATTTATCATGTCCAAATCAACAACAGCAATAAATTTGAATAAATTGTTAAATTTTGATCATAGAATTTCTTTGTACACAATTTTGCAAGTCTTTGGCAGAGGGCATCCATTCTGATCAACTTCTTCAGTGAGAATTTTGATGCCTTCAATGCTCTTTGCTCGTGAAATTGGACGTAGAGCTGGCTGTGTGAGAAAACAGTTGGAAAGCAGAATTCCAACCTTATCGCAGTCTGTCCTTGAGAAAGTGTGGACAAACAAACAAACACAGCGATAGGCCTTATATGTAAGTAGTATGGTTACCAGTCAACTGGATTCATCTCATTGCTCCATTATGCTATACACTAGAGAAGTTGATTATTTACGTAATTGGAGCAATATGTGAGAAAAATAATTCAATGTTAAAATATTTTTAATATCTTAGATTGCAGTTTGAAAATAATAATGAAGTTGTAATGATTTTGATATCTAAAAAATATATCATGGTATAATCAAATAGTGTGAACACTTTTCAATTTCACTATCTATTTCTAAGGAGCCAATGTAACTATCCTCTCTTTTTGCCAGTTTTACAAATATTGCAAAGTATTTGCTGTAATGCTTCTTTCTTTATTGCAACAGTAGGTTTTTACTTGAATGCTTCATTGCTGTTTTCTCACAAATACTCGCAGGGGCCTTTCTACATCTGTGGATGAGTATTCTTTTGTCTTTAGTCAGTCGTTATAATGTAATGTATCTAATAGAGTATAAAATACTTGAAATACCTGTCAATTTGCAAATGATTCTTAACTTCAATACAAGGTATGTTTATATGTATACATCAATTCATATAAATATATATTTGTGTGTGTATATAAGGAAAGGTAAATTGATATATGAGCAGCAACCAGTTAAGAGAAGGAACCTCAGTGGACACCAGGAGAGACAACTTCTTGCTATGGAAGAAGAAAGGTAAATATGTATATCAAGGGCAACTAGGTGTTGAGTGAGGGAAACCCAGTGAAAACTTACCAGTAGGAGAACTGCTGGGGTGTCAGAGAGACACGTTTACACCTGTCAATACAAACTTTCGGGATGATCCCTTTATTGGCACAAGAGAGGGACAACTATATATATAAAACACGCATACAGAGTCGTAGTGAGGATGGGGCAGCCAGGACATGTGATTAGGGTACAGATTCGTAAGGTGGTGCAAATAGAATATTTATTATGCAGTAGCTAGGAAAAATATTGTGCAGCAGAATCGTCATTGAAAGCAAATGCTGTGAATTCTTTAGGGTGTGATAATGATTAGCAACAGTGAAGTTGAAAGTGTGTGGTGTAATGTGAAAGGAAGCACCTTTAACCTTTAGAGGACGGCTGACTCAGCATATACGCGAATAACATTTCGCTAGCATTTTGCCTATTATTTTATTGGTATGCCATATAATATGAATTTTTCTTTATCCAGCCACTCTAGAATGGTTGTTCTTTCCGATGGCTATAGATTTTCCCTTACATTCAACAAAATAAAGGGATAGCAATCAATTATACTCTTTTAAAAATGACATTGGAGGTGGCTCTTCGGAGATACTCGGAACACGTCGTTCGCTTTCACTTCGAGGAGGTGGGGAGACGCGCTTGCGCGGGAAAATTCGGCACCTATGTTGTCAGATCTATTTCACATTGGGCTTCTCTCTCTAGGCTAAGGGAACGAGAAAGTTATAGACGCTGAGGCGGACAAACGCTTCATCGTACGCGGACACGAAATACAAAGAAAAATATAAATAACAATATTCACCAAATATTAAATGTATTTATGTATTTTATTATTTCCTATTACAATTGCACAAAATATTTTATTGCAACGGAGTGGCTAAATTTTCTTCTTCCTCGTTATCACTATCGTCTTCATCATAGCTGGACTCATCATCACTATCCATGAGATTAATCACGACAGGATCAATCATTTTGTCCCGATTTACGTCTTTTTTGAAGTCCTCTTCTTGAAGATTTTCTGCATGACGAACGCGCGCGGCCCAAGCCTCTTTTGTAATTCCATCGATAGCCTAAAAAAAAAATGGTTATACCTTCGGGAAGAACATTAATATGGAATGCACAACCCTTTTTGTTTGGCTATGCAGAACAGTGTACTGCCTCTTCCTTTCCATAGCTTGTTTAAATGTATAAAAAAGCTATACAAATACGAAGAACGGGATGCAACACGAACGAAACGCTTAGCAACACGAATGAAACGCTTGGCAACACAGCACTCGCAGACACGATGTATGCACAACGGAGGTCTAAGAGAGAATGAGCTCCGCCAGGTTAAGCCTCGCAAGAGCCGTCATCTATTGGTTCCCGGAAAATCACGTGAGCGAGAGCTCTCTACTTCGCTCTCTCTCTAAACCCCAATCTCATTTTTAAAGGAGTATAGTTCCTGACGAAATGTTCTCTTATTTACAAATGGCAGCTAATTGAATAAGATGGCCTACCTCCATAAAATGATTCAGATTGTGTCCGAGTCATTCTCACAATGCAGTCTAAACATTTTCCCTATCCTTATATGAGTGCTGCGTAAAGATGAACCAGCAGACGAGGGGAGAACCCCAGCCTCTCTTGAGATAAGTAGCATAAGCATTTCTCTGGCTATGGGTAGCCCCTGCCTTAGGAAAGGGAGATGACACAAACAGCGCTGAGTGACTGTGAGGTTTACTCTCCCTTTGTTTTCAAGGCAATTCTTTGGTGGACCTTCTGTGAGAGCGGTGTTTTCTGTAATCTTTCATTTACGAAAATGGACAGGGAAGCACTCACAGAGGATGAAATGGAAATATTTCTTGACGAAGACTCAGGCAGAAACAGACATCGATGATTCAGAAGATTGCATTGTGTGTGTCACTATGTTTCCGTGTGTATCATACAAGGTTTCACTGCGGGAGTGAACTACAACAGAAAGATACCAGAACTGGCAGGTGAATACAAACTTTCATACAAAAAAGTCCGTGATTTACTGTTAATAACATAAAGAGGGTTTTTATATTGTAAAAAGTTTCTTAATTAATAAAATGCTTTTTGTTTCACTTATCAACGATAATTCTTGGCGGAGATATAAAGGAATGTCTCAAATAAGACATATTTGCAAATTTAAATGCCAAAAAAACCCGGCCGGCCGGCTGCCTATACCGTGGACTTTAAATTTCATCCTCTAAAGGTTAAAATTGTAAGTATGTGCATCTTTTATAGGCCTTCTAATGCAAGTGTAGATACTATTTATTATCTCAAGACTCAAGCGGTGATGCTAAGCCCGATAAATAAAGAGAAACCCATTATAATTGGAGGCGATTTCAGTCTACCTTCAAATGACTGGAATCATAATTGATTTTATTCCTGTGGTAGAGAGAATGAATCATTCAAAGCTTTAATTGAAACTTTTTGGAAACGCTTGTTGTGTCAGAACGTGAAGTGCCCCTCAAGATCGAAAAATTTATTGGATTTATTAGCCACAAACTACCCAGAGCTAATGAATAAGGTGTTTATAAAAGAATGATTAAATGATTATAAGGACGTATACGTGGAGTTTAAGTTAGACACTGAAAAACAGGTAAAGGCAACAAAGCTGATTTTCAAAGTTTTAGGTCGTTTCTCTGAAATGAATACCCTAATTTCTGGAGGGCAATGTGTAACACATGCACAGAAGAATCTTGGTGCAAGTGGCTTAGGCCCTCTGCTAATCTTAACCCTGGAGTACTTGTGTTAAAAATCATCATGCTAATACTCGCGTTGGAATGATTAGATTTCCAGAATATTTTTTAAAATTATTAGAATTGCTGAAAATATTTCAATAGAAAAAGCAAACAAAAAATTTAAATTATTTAAAATGGTTTATGTAGCAGATCCGGGGCCATGTTTGGGAAGACTACCTGTTCTTTGCGTTTGACCATCATTAGTGACGATTAGGGTCCCTTGCTCGGTGTAGTCTACCTTCACAGCGGGTGGTGAAATTACAGATCTATCATTGCAAAATTGCAATACTTTTTGCAAATAAGACGATTGAAAGTTACATTATTGCATTGTGGTGAAAATGCTGATTATTGGCGTTTTTTTAACGAAATTCTACGATACATATCAACGGAGTTAGGAAATGAGCGATGTAGAGGGTGGGGGAGGAAGGAAACTGAAGGGAAAGTGAGAGGTACCAACATAAGCCCTTCGACTTGCCTTAAGCTTTTTAGGAGGGAAATTGGAAATTGACATTGCCTTTCTGAATTACAACACGTACAGCGACTCTGTCCTTTCAGATATCCCTTTAAAATAGTCTACAGGGCCCAGAAAATATTAAACGTAAAGCAACGACGATTGAAATATGATTGTTTTCATTATCATTGGTCTATGTTTCATGGTTTTCTCGGGATTTCAAATTTTCTACTTTGGAAGAATTAGGAGCAGTCTTCAAAATCGATTTTCATATTTCAACCATTTTCCCTCCTTAGTGCTCTTGAGGATGAAATATGTAATTATTATTTAAATGACAATAAATTAAGATAAGAGCGATTGCATTAAAAAGCAAGTCCAAATCTTACATAGAAGGGAGAGACTGTATTAAAATACAAGGGGAAAGCGTTATTAAAATATTTTACCTCAGCCTAGAATGAAGTGTGAAATTATTAATTTTTGATTTCTTTCCAAGTAAAAACCGAAAAACTGGGACCAAGTTTTACCGCATGTTGTAAAAACGTGCAGTTATAGAAGCACTCAAATTTCCTCATTTCAAAACGATATGAGGGCTGTGAGGCAAAAATGTGGTAACCCACACTTATGCTGTTTTGAGGAAATTGACATTTTATTGGTTCAAAATTATATTTTCATCAGAAATAAATGCAAGTTACAAAATATGAACTACAACAAATGACAAACAAATTTCCAAAATCATAATTGAAGTTTTTTCATTGCTGTATGCAACCTATTTCCAAATAAATAAAGTTTGTTGGTTACCATGTTTTTGCCTCACACCCCTTATATGGTGATCCACAGAAAACTGCATTAGTATTTTCAGAGTACCGTATCTGCCCGAATACAAGCCGATGTTTTTTGTCAAAATCTATCATGAAAAAATCACCCCTTGGCTTAAATGCGAGTCTGAGGAAAATTTGCGTTATGGTTAAATCTCGTAGTCACCCATAGATGGCATCATGTCTCTCATTTCCATCACGTTCAAATGATAGTACTGTTTTTCGTAAAGTAAATATTTGACCTACGATGAATATTAATCCTCTCACGACAAGCCGCCCGAAAAATACGCTTTCAAATTTACCTCCGAAAATTGCGACTTTCACTTTTCCTAATGGAAATGACGTCGTATACCATAGAAACACGAGACATAGTGTGTTTGGCATATTTTTATGTGTGTACGAATTTGCTTTCCGAATTTTCAGTCAAAGTTTTTATTTTTTTCTGTATAAAAACCACCCCAAATGCCGATAGTACCTAATTCTTCTACTTCTGACTATGATGTAAATTATAGTTCGGGTAATGAATTTTTTGGATTTGATGTAGAAGACAAAGTTTTCCCGAGAACGAATTCTTCTGCATAACCTCGCAGTGGTTTACAATACAAATCAGATATTGATATCTGATTTCGGATGACGAAGTTAGTATATCTGGGGTTGATGTTGAAAATGTTTTTTGGATGAAGAAACGGAAGAAAATATCCAGTGGAGTGATTCATTGGAGTCCATAAAAACAACATTATTTCTCAATAAATATCTTTAAATTGTGAATATATAACTATTTTATTTAATGTTTCCCGAAATTGGAGGACATCTTGGATTATTTCCGACTTTTGGGGTCAGCAGCGCGCGGCATCTTTGGTCGTGAGAGGGTTAATGAATAAATAATAAAGGCTAGAATATTGAATTTAGCACTACCTGTGCTTTGTTACCGTTTAAGCAGTGGCGTAGCGAACAACCCCACATGGCGGGGGGGCCCAGGATCCGATGGGGGCCCAAAGCGAACCATGGCTAAAAGGCTTCATGGCTAATAGAGATAAAGAAAAAGAAATATTAAGAGGTAGATTAAAGAACCATGCGTTCGAAGCGATCGAGCATTCTCCTGAATATGGACCATTGAAAAGCATGCTCAAATATGCTTGCTTGTGTTGGAACAGGCCCTGCCGACTAGGTTATCTGCGAGATAAAGAATGCTATTGTCTTCTAGAAGGTTTCAACTTCATAAACATCACATAAGGATACATTATTATCCACTCACAAAGCTAATGAAGCTTGCCTGCGTAGTCATAATTTTGAGCTGTTGTGTCATTTTCCCTTAGTGTATCTTTAGATGGCATCTGGTATAGAGCGACACGAGGCGAGCCGAGATCCCATGCAACTCAGACAGTCTTCATTAGAGGCAGATCGTAAATATTTTTGAAGAACTTGTTTATAAATTAACCATGGACAATGGAACCCTCTTTTCTCTCACTGCCTCCGGATTAGAAAGTGAAATTGTATATACGATTGTAAATAGTGGTCTTAGTCTGACTAAATGTCGAGGTCAAGCATATGATGGTGCTCGAAATATGAGTGGAATTTATAATGGTGATCAGCAACGAATTAGAGAAAAACAGCCAACTGCTTGTTACATTCATTGTGCAGCTCATAACTTGAACCTTGTGATTAGAGATGCAGTTGAGGATGTTCCAGAAATGAAAAAAATTTACACTATCATTGAAAAGCTTTATGCTTTTTTCGGCAATAGCATCAAATGTTGGGAAATGCATTTCAGAAAATTAAATTTCTTTATCTAAATGCAATAGTGTCCAAGTCGTTCATGTTTTTATCCCATGTGAATGAAAAAATGATGTGTTTATATTTTCATGTTTATATTTTTTTATATAATAAGCCTTGTTAGAGGTAATTGCCACCAAAAATGTAACTATGTTAATTTTCCGAGTTTTATGCATTGAAACATAAGTTAATAAAACTTCACGGTGCTGTTCGTGGAGGCACCGTGGAGCTATTATTCTCCAGTGTTTCTCCAATGCATTTGCACATATCCAGTACCGTGGCATCCGATGAGAGTGTCCGTGCCGTATTTTCAGATATCGTTGGGAAGTTTTCGTCGGCTATTTTCAAGTTTTCACGGTCATGTTACTGACACTGACAGTACTGTTCCAATCGGACCGGTGATGTATGTGGCACCCGGCAAAGTGCATTCAGTGAATTTGCGTGCGTTGTGTTGAAATTCGAATTGTGCTATTTCTAGTGTATTTAACAGAATTAAACAAATGCTTTCACTTAAAATATTTGCTTAGCATTTTTAGCAAAATATTGATATAAAGTGAATAGTAAAATAAGGGGTTCACTAAAAGTTTAAAATGTGCACGGACGGCAATGGTATGGTATGGTACGGTGAGGTGTAAATTGACCTTAGGAGTGTGGCAGGGGGAGGGGGGTCGGTGGAGGGGCTCGGAATGGTTCCGCTACGCCACTGTGTTTAAGGCTGGGTTTTTCACATTATTTGCGTAGATTGACTATGCAGACGATTATGCAAAATGCATTGGCGGCTTTGTATGCTCAACTGTTTGAATTTCGGTAAAACTTTAAATGGAACGTGTATAATTATAAAAATGCAATTTCTTAAGGCAATGTAAATGCTAATTTCATTGGAAATAGGCTTGGATGATGAAAAATTATCTGGGCGAGATCGCTATTACTATATTTGACCTTTTGTGAAAATGAAGATGAATGAAATTATTGTCACTGAATGTGGAACATTATTCAACAACGGAAAATTATTAATTGGAGTAATATTTCAAAATGTCAACAACTAAACCATTTCCCACTCATTTCTTTAATCTCGGCTAATGTATTCTAAGCTGTGCATGGATGCCCGGCGCACTTCAGCATAAAATCTACGAAATTTACGTTTTTGCCAAAAAATTGTGGAAATTTTTGGGGGGTCGGCTTCTATTCGGACAGATACGGTGTATCTGTGCCTTTAATGAATCACTTGAATTATGTCTGTTGCAAAACTCATATTTTGCGCATATGAGACTTTTTCTCATTTCACATCTCCTGAAGGTCTACTTTATCATCTTAGAAAAGCACAACAGAAATGTTTAGCAGACCCTGCTCGTTTCCTCCAAAGAAGAAAATTTGAAATCCCGAGAAAATCATGAAACATAGACCAATGACAATGAAAACATTCATATTTTCGTCGTTGCTTTACGTTTAATATTTTCTGGGCCCTGTAGACTATTTTAAAGGGATATCTGAAAGGACAGAGTCGCTGTACGTGTTGTAATTATGAAAGGCAATGTCAGTTTCAAATTTCCCTCCTAAAAAGCTTAAGTCGAAGCGCATATGTTGGTACCTCTCACTCTCCCTTCAGCTTCTTTCCTCCACCACCCTCTACCTCGCCCGTTTCCTAACTCCGTTGATATGTATCGTGGAATTTCGTTAAAAAAACGCCAATAATCAGCATTTTCACCACAATGCAATAATGTAACTTTCAGTCGTCTTATTTGCAAAAAGTATTGCAATTTTGCAATGATAAATCTGTAAATTCACCACCTGCTGTGAAGGTAGACTACGCCAAGCTATAGTCAGGGACTGAGTCCGAGAAAGGAACCCTAATCGTCACTAATGATGGTCAAATGCAAAGAGCAGGTAGTCTTCCCAAACATGTCCCTGGATCTGCTACATAAACCTTTAAAATAATTTAAATAATTGTCAACCGAGTGATCTTATCCTGATAGTTCAGAAGAGAGAGAAATTGCTTTTCAGGGACCCTTAGGGCACATTCTGGAGATCACCAATTACTTCCTCTCTTTCTTCAGATCGCCTTGCCAGTCGGTATACCCTCAGTCATAGGAAATATAACAAACATTCCCCTTCCGCTCCCATTCACCTCCGAATTCCTATGTTGCTGCTACGGCAGAATTTCACCCTCAAACACAGGGCACATAGTACCATAAAATTTTATGATGGTTTATGAGTGCGCTGGGAAGCAGAGTTGGGAAAACCAAGAAAGAGACAGAAAAGAAAGTGGGTAAAAGACTCATCGCTGCACGTTATTCTCGGCCAAAATTTACTCACTGCCATCCCACGTGGATTGCTGCAATTATACAATATATCTTGGCTGGTGCAACCTCATTCACAGACTACATACTTGTATATGACCACTCCAATATAAGATGATATAGCGAGTTTGCTACCTGTGGAGATTATAACTAATCGCCAGTAAAAATTGTATGGTAAAAATGCCTTATTTTCTCTTCAAAACTGAAAGAAATGGTTCATATATGAGAAATGTCACAAATAAAACCATGACTCACGCATATGACCATAGCAATTCATCAGTAGCATTACAAAATATAACATCATGAAAACATTTTCTTTAATTTTTCTATGAAGTAAAGCAAAATAAATCAAACGCGCAACATTTTACTTGCAAGTTTCTATCGTGCCTAGCGCCACCTACCAGAGTTATTTGTTCTTATTCATCATTAAAGTTTCAGTGCCAAGTGGACACATGTGACATGTTTAAGGCATTGTATAACTCAGCTACTAGGTGAATGAAGTTAGTTGCATTTTAAAATAAAAATATATGGACGTTTAGGAATAGTTGAAGTATGCACATACATAGAAACATTTGTTACAATAAAATACTTGAGTTAGATTGCAGGGCAGAGCTCACTGTGAGGACAATATGAGATTGTAACAGGAGAGTCAAAGATCAACAGAGTCACCAAATCTCTTCAGGGTATTTGTGTAACTGTGAGCAATACCATTGATTTTAATCAGCAATTTGGTAGCTGATATGCAAAGTTTATAGTCGGGATTAAATGATTGTAGGGAAGGAGAAAAGAAATTTTGCATTGAAGAAGGAATACCTGCAGAACTGCCAAAACAAGAGGAAGAAACAAAATTTCATGACAAGTTGGAAACTAGTTTCCTCAAAATGAAAACAACCAAATATACCATGAATGATGCAGTGCATCAAGAAATTACCATATTTTCCAGACCATAAGACGCACTTTTTTTCCTGGAAAATACAGCATAGGTTTCCTGTGCGTCTTATTGTCTGAAGGTGCATCAAGTATTTGCCAGACTATAAGATGCACTTTTTTTCTGTAAAATACAGTACTGTCGGCTTAGATGTGATATACAAGGGCCAAGCATATATAGCCATGTAGGAAGGTTATCCTTGCGTCCATGGAGGTATGAAGGTAGTGTACCTTCATACCTCCTTGCTCGACACTTACTTTATTGACAAACGATTTTCAACCTTTCGACTTCGTCCTTTTTGAGTTGGTCCGATTCTGAGATCGCTCCATCTGAATGCGACCATTATCTCGATAAAAACAATTGAAGCGCAAAACTACCTAGATGGCACTGATTGTTCTGTTGGGGCAGCAGAAAGACATTTTGGTGCCATTTAGTTGAGTATCTTGTAACTTTGCTTCAAAAGTGAATAAAATATTTTTCCCAAAATTTTTACTTTAAAATGTCGGTGTGTCTTATGGTTCGGTGCATCTTATGATCCGGCAGATATGGTAATTATGTTGATTAACAGCTGACAGCACAATTTTCATCTAAATGAAATTGGCAATGATTTAAAATTTTTAGGTCATACTTTATGAAAGATGATGTTAAAACCATGTAAAAATGCTGCTAATATTAATTGATTAATGAAAGAAGTTCACAGTTTAAAAACTCCATTTACCTTTAGTAAAAGGTGAAAGAATTACACGACAAATTTTGGAATTTTTTACAAATATGAAGTTCATTTCCGGAAATTGTACTAAGAATTTACCTCGCATTTGCTAAATCAATTTCTGCTAGAGAGCGTTATCTATATCTACAGTTCACCCTGCAAGCCCGCATTGGTGTGTGGCAGGGGGTGCAATAGCACCAAGGGTAAGTGCATAATAATGAATAGTATAACTCTACGTCGGCTGATTTCTTTTCGTAACTTCTGCTCTGTTCAGCTATCGTTCTAGGGAAAAACGAGCCTTCGTACCTCTCAGTCCTACAGGCTATCTCTCTTATTTTACGAGGATGGTCCATTCTACCAATATAAGTTGGCACTCATATTATTTCTTCGACATTGCTGGAGAATATATGCATTCTAAATCTTTCAAGAAGTTTTAACCGAGAGCGTGATCGGCGCTCAGTTAGTGATTCCTATCCTAAGTCCTGTATCAAGCCTGTAACACTTTTGTTTCTATTGTAACAATTTTTGACGAATCTAGCGACTTTTCGCTGCACTTTCTAACTCTGAGATTGATCCTTTCTCGTACGGATCCCATATGCTCGACACGTACTCTAATAGCGGTCTTACTAACGAGAAGTAACATGTCTCTTTGACTTTTTCCTCACTTTTACCTACTGTGCGTTTGATGAATCCTAGTTTCTGTTTAGCCTTCCCGCACATATTTCGTATGTGCATATCCCATGAGAGGTTGCTTGTTAAAGTAACGCCTAAGTATTTGATGGAATCGGCTAGTTTTAGCTGGACACTTTCAACAGTGTAATTCGTCGAGTCGATGTTTTTGTTACCCCAGAATCTCATAAATGAACACTTTCCTAAGTTCAATTCTAACTGCCACTCTTTACACCACTCGAGAATTGCATTTAAGTCTTCAGAAAGTAATAATTGATCATTAGGACTCTTAATCTCTCTGTAAACTACTGTATAATCCGTGAATAACTTGATTTTACTTTTAATATATATATTTTTGTTTAGCTCTATTTTCAGCAAACATATTAATTACTCTATTGAAATCTACATTTTTACAGTATCATAACCAATAGATATGATGGCCAGAGCAGAAAGTTTCTCATGGTTCACTGATGACTGTAAATAATTGAAGAATTAAATACATATATATATTTATATATATATATATATATATATATATATGTATGATACTGTAAAAATGTAGATTTCAATAGAGTAATTAATGTTTGCTGAAAATAAAGCTAAAAAAATAAGACTAAATTAATAAACAAGTGTTTATTTTAAAAAAAACTTTTTTAAACAATGATATGCTTTTATTCTTTATTTTATTATGTGATATCAAAAAAAACTTCTGCCCATGGCACCTAATATATACAGGGTGTTCCACTTAAAACCGGTCCGCTGGTGTATGGGAAGTAAAAAATAAATAAAAATTTCTTGCTAACTCACTTTTATTGTGTAATGAACGCTCGCCAGTTTCGTGACTCTAGCACTACTGTCGGTGATTATCCGAAGCTCTGCAATATTTATTCACCATTATTTGACGAGCCAGTTAGTGACCTTCGGGCAGTCAGGCAGTGAGGGTAAATTGTTCCGTTCTTCAAAATGCCATATACTGTGCAAAGGTTTGTGGCCCCCACGTTCTCCAGATTTTCTACTTGTGATTTTTATCTGTGTGGATACTTGAAGGGCAAAGTTTACGAGACAAATCCTCACACACTAGATGAACTGAAGGAGAACATTCGAAGCACTATTGAGACTATCGACGTCACAGTTTTGCATCAGGTGTACTTGAATATGATAACACAAGGACAAAAATGTATTGATTCACAGGGTTCGCATTTCCAACACCTTCTGTAAGAGTGTACACTTAGTCTAAAAATAAAAGTGAGTTTGCAAGAAATTTTTATTTATTTTTTACTTCCCATACACCAGCGGGCCGGTTTTAAGTGGAACACCCTGTACATAGATCTTCCAGGCTTCTTGTTTGGCATTTTCATTTTATTAGAAATTTTTGTCAACTTAGCTTGAGTTATAGATTTAAAAATGTCTCTTTAGTTTAAATACGCATTGGAATAGAAATTGGAATAATATTGAACAACAATACTTGGATATTTATAATTGTTTAATATGCTGTCCATAGAAAGGTAGTTGTACCATCTGTCAGGAGGTAATGCTAAACGGTATTTATGTTATTGTCAATCCTATTGAATGAATAGAATGTTTTATGTTATAGGTAGAATCTTGTAAATTTAAAATTTCCTTATGATGCCATCTATTTAAACTAATCTACTGCATGTAATTTACAGTGAATATGACACACTTCCTCTTTTATACATATTCTTGTCTTTTTGTTTTACTGTACCATAAGTTTTTCAGAGTGGTAGTGTGTATAATTTGATCATTAATTATGTTTATGATATTATAATTGGTGCATGAAATTGATGCGTATTTAACAGTTGTTTTACTTGCATAAATTAAATGCACAAAAATTTGTACCTCAAAATTAGAAACATTTTTGTAATGTATTGTATGTTCTACCATATTCCCTCATGTGTTTCATGATATGGTGGGTTTTCAAATTTTAGAGGGGAATGTACAGAGAGTTGTCGTGCAAGGCGAAGAGATTTGGAAACAGAGGTCAAGCAATTAAGAAGAGAGGGAAAGCTGAAAGATGACCGCTGTCTCAGTGCAGAAAGAGAGGTCCAAGTGAGTATTAAATTTGAAATTTGCTAGAGATTTATGTTTGTATTTGTAATTTGAGCTGAGTAGGGTAAATTACTCAAGTTTGTCTAAGAAAGAAATGGCTTTTAAATATGTTCAATTTAAAAATATGTTTCCCAGACTCTGCGCCAGTACAAGGAGAGTCATAATGAGACAGAAATTCTCATGTCAGCATTGTCTGCTATGCAAGACAAGAATGCCCATCTTGAGAATAGTCTGAGTGCTGAGACTCGTATCAAACTAGACCTCTTTTCTGCTCTTGGAGAAGCAAAGAGACAGCTGGAGATACATGAAAGTAAGTTTGTTTCTATCTTGGTGAATATTAACTATTTTTGCATCCTGTTAAAAAATTTTATTTAAATGAGAATGTTTTGTTTTTCCTCGGACCCTAATATTTTTGTGTCTAATTTTTAATCGGATATGAAATACTAATTTTATTATGTTTTATTGTGTAAATGATGCTGAACAATTTTTTTATATACTGTCTGAGCAAAAATGTTGAAATATATATACTTTTGTGAGTGAAACTTTGTTAAGTATATGGCTGATAAATTTAAATGTGGAAGAAATAGAGGGCTGCTAGTTTTGGTATTGCTTGGAGCTAAAAGGATTATATTGATTTATTTATTTTTTATTATTTATTTATTTATTTATTTATTTATTCTTTGACAGTCATCTTTGCCTTGCAGCCAATTAGAGCTAATGATAAACAAAGTATTAATTAACACTTTCAACGCGGCATGACTGCAATTCTAGTCATGGTGGGTGCTATCCCGACTGGAATTCCAGTCATGCCACATTGAAAGTGTTAAAAATAGGGCAAAAAATCTAAAAAAACAATGAAAAATGCATCTATATCTGCTGTAATAAAACTAGTAATAGTAACACAAGGAAGGTGATGATAAAGGTGTATGTTGTGTGTAAAGAGGGGAAAGAGATTGATATATTGTTTTGAGGGAAGAGGCTATTTAGTAAAAGTGGAAATGAAGATGAGGGAACTAGGGATTCTGATTTCAGACCTTTTTCAAATTCTTGGGAATCGAGACACTTTCTGAAAAATCCCAGGAATTCCCGGGGTTCAAGAAATTTAATGAGTTTTCAAACTAAATCATACATAAAATATATTTTAATAGTTTTATTTCTTAAAATTGTAGTCAAAAGAACTGCTACATAAACATGTTTATTTTTGTTGTGCAAAGAAGCTTCTCAAAAATACAATAGCATTGACTGATGCATAGGCCAGCCTGTTTCAAACTTTAGTAACAGTATTTCCTGCAATAGAAAAAAACTAAAATTGCTTTTGGTAGTAATTACAATCTTCGTTTTTATATTTTTAAGGTGCTTCCACACTATAGTGAGATCGCTGTCCATTTTAGGCTGAAATATTTTATTTAAATAATTTAAAAAACAGAAATCGTTATAAAAGTCACATTGGTAACATTTTCAAACTGCAAATTTGCTTTAACGTGATTCACAGGTATAAATTAAATGTGAAGGTAGTTGCAAACATGGATATTTTCCACAGAACTTAAATTATACAGAACGCCAGAATTCATATACACGCACAAATAAAATATTTCCTACCCAGCGAATATTTTGTTATTAAAGACAGCTACTAAGTCTGTTACTAATCAAACAAAACAACCATTTGTACATCTAAAAAGATATATTATTCTCATTTTTTGTACATCTACACTTGGTGCAGGTGATGACAGCGACAGATGTGTTGAGCAAATGCAAATAGGATGCCACATTGCTGTTTGTACTGCATTATTTCCTAATTGTGTTGATACTTGGCCAAGTATATTTTGGACACTTAAAATCAACACACTTAGAAAATAAATCCGTACAAAATATATAACACAATATAATACATAATATAATAACATAATATATAAAATATAAATATATTGGCTTACATCACAAGTAACATGTCTTTAACATTTCACTAATAAGGCATATTGAAAACAGCACTGTAAATGCTCAATACATTTGTTCTGCAGGGGTAAGCAGTGTGTCTTCATAACAAGAATGCAGTAGTAGTAGTAACAAAATTGTTGTATTTCAAATTCAGTATTTCCCACCAAAGCATTTTTTATTTTAAAAAGTTCGATCAAGAATTTTTCCAATTTTAAAAAAAGTTTCATTGTCTTGAATGAAAATTTCCTGGGACTCGAGACAAGAAAAATTCTACGATTTCCTGGGAAATTTTTGTCGAGAATTCTTGAACCAGAATCCCTAAAGGGAACCTGTAATGATTTACACTTGACCCACGACCCCATTTAATGTAGCATTCGTTATTTTTTAATAGCGTAACGAAAAACATTAATGAAGTTTTCAAAATAACTGTAATGAAAACGAAAAAGTGTTATTTTGTTATGTACTCATACTATCTCAATTTGTTTGTTTATTCTTACCTGTTTTTACTTAAAGTAATTTTTATTACAAGAATAAGACTGAATATTTTCTACTTAATAAAATAGTTATGCTTCATTTATGTATGATTTCGACTCATATTCCATGAAGAAAAAATTAAAGTTAGATTGGACATCAAAAATTTTCCCAGAAAAATTGTTATTTACCCATTTCACTAAACCACCTTTTAATACGAAAATAGCATACACACACACACACCCATACATATACTATATATATATATATAGTGTGTGTGTGTATTTTGTGTGCCTATATTTTCAAAATGTTTTTCATGTTGATACTCTGGCCCACAAGCATAAAATTTATTGACCAAGTGGCCCACTTGTAAAAAGGTTCAACTCATTCATTCTTTCCTCCTCCTGATATGCTACAGGTGTCATATATATTCACTGAATTTAGCTATTTTTTATGTGAATTGTGATCCTTAAGAAAACTGTTTGTAAGCAAGTCTGGAGGTTTTCTTTAGAACACTATGATTTTATTTGTTGCCCTTTATGGTGACATTTTCTCCCTTCTTAATTTTGTTTTCAACAGTATAAGTCATTTTGGAGATGTTTAGTACTGTTAGGAATAGTTCATTTAAGTAAGATCATCTGTGTATTTTTTATACAAGGTATGTCCCAAAAGTTCCAAAAATGTTGTTGTAAAAAATAATGAAAGGCAATATATACAAGACCTCATCTCATGGTGGAAGGAGGGGCCAACATTTTTTGTGAGAGCTTTCAATTTTTTCTGGGACTTCAAATTTGTTTTGGGAGGGGAGGCTATCCATTTTCAGTATGCCACTGGTACTTGTAAATTAATGGTGCTTTTCTCCTACAAAATAATATCCTGCTGCAACAATACATTTGCTATCACCACTAAAGGAACTTGTAAAGTAATTTCAGTAATATTGTTCTTGAGCTCTGTCACAGCCGCTTGATGTCTCTGATCATCTTCAATACACACTTATTATGAAAATGACTATACTACTCCAGAACACGTGAATGAGATAAAGCTAGATGGCAGTAAGCTTGTTGCAACAAGCTATGAGTTTCTGTTTCACTTTTACCCAACTTAGAGCAAAATTTATTCTTCACCTGTTGCTTGCCCATCCCCATGTTTCAGTGAAGAAAGTGAGGCAGTCATCAGCAGGGAAGCATGTGACATACTTTTACAGGAATGTTTCAAAAGTTGCATGGAAGTTTGAAATTGTTTACTTTATACCTAGGTAGGATTTTTTTTACTGGTCCTGGTAACTTTGGGATATACCTTGTATATTACATGAAATGAAATCATAGCTGGAAAGAAAACAATCTCATTATTTTGTTAATATATATTTTTGAATTTGCAATTGAATTGGGTTTTATTTTCTGTAGCTTATATAATTCACTGTAAACTAGCAGTACTGCTCTATGAATTAATTGCAATTAAGTAATATGTAGGTAGAAACCTTTCTCATTCCCATCTATCATAAGATGCATTTTCGTTTTCTCTTTTCATTTCTCTTTAAAGATGTAATACGAGCTCAGGACAAGGAGATTGATGACCTGAAGCGGAAGATCGCTCAAGTACTTGCCGTGATGCCCACAGATTCCTTCAGTCCCTCCTCTGTGAGTCTGGAGCTCTCTGGGGGTGGCACATCAAAGTTGGTCTTGGTGGAGCCCATAATCTCTCCCCCACACCATCACCTTCCCTCCTCCTCACCTCCCATCCTTGGATGCCCCCCCTCTGTCCCCCAGACCTCCCCCTGCACCCCTTCATCCACACTTGACCCCAATGCCACTGCCTATACCCCCAAGGGGAGTGGTGGTTCAAGTGGGGGAGGCTGTGGTAGCAGTGGCATGGGAGGAAGCCAAGGAAGCCTTGTGGCAGCCATTGCCTCTACAGAAGCCTGAAGGCACTTATGTACTATTTGGGGGAAGAGATTGGTGATTCCCTGACTGTGCTGAGCTTTTTCTAAAAGAGTGCTTGCATTGGGATTAAGGGTCACCATCCAAAAGTTTGTTTCAAAACCTTTAATTGAAGTGAAGTGGGAGAGATGTGTCTCACCTGACACCCAACACCCAGCAAATGCTACGCTTGCTTGTGGTTAGCAGTAATTTGTTGTGAAAAACTTTTATATTTTGTGCATACAAACTTTGGGGTTTTCACATGAGTTGAAATGCTGAACTAATGAAAGGTAAAACTATTTATTTTTAAAAATATTCTTTTTTTATCATTTTGTCAAGTTCCTGTGTTCTCCGATGTGTTTGGTTGCTTACATCATAACTTGTCAGTATTCATTCTTTCTGAAGTGGTAACAGTTTTGAAAATGTACAGCTTCTAAACCATACATTTTATACATCTTTTTATTAAGATAACCTTCTTGTTTTTATCTTTTGTTTTGACCATTTTCATTGATTGATTGGTTGTGATTTAAATTCTGAACATGAGATGTTCTCTAGGTATTTTTACATGTTGCTTTCCATTTAAGACACCAAGAAGAAAATTTTGTTAGGAGTTGTGATGGATTTAAATTCTGAACATGAGATGTTCTCTAGATATTTTTACATGTTGCTTTCCATTTAAGACACCAAGAAGAAAATTTTGTTAGGAGTTGTGATGGATTTAAATTCTGAACATGAGATGTTCTCTAGGTATTTTTACATGTTGCTTTCCATTTAAGACACCAAGAAGAAAATTTTGTTAGGAGTTGTGATGGATTTAAATTCTGAACATGAGATGTTCTCTAGATATTTTTACATGTTGCTTTCCATTTAAGACACCAAGAAGAAAATTTTGTTAGGAGTTGTGATGGATTTAAATTCTGAACATGAGATGTTCTCTAGGTATTTTTACATGTTGCTTTCCATTTAAGACACCAAGAAGAAAATTTTGTTAGAGTTGTGATGGATTGTAATTTTAATTATATTAATTTGTAAACAGCCATTTATCATTTCCATTGTTCTAGTTTAAAGGTTAAAGAAGCATAAATAATGCTATATAATTTTCTCCTACAAACCTGGAAATCATCCCCACAAAAATGATTTTTCTTTTATCCTTCTTAAGTAACGTCATTGAATTCTCCATTTACTAATGTGTACATGGTCAATAAAATTACACAAAGCGAACAAAACATCTTGAAGGAACAATCTGATCAGAGTAAAACTCCTATGAGAGTTTTACCTCCAATACCGCCTTACAACTGTAATGTTAAATATTTGTTAATTGATCCTAATCATCTCATGTCACATAGTTTTCTCTGCTTTGAACTGTTCAACGTTGTTTCTTGTAGTGTCTTCTTTGATGGAAAATGTATCATAACGGTATTTGATAAACTTCTTTCTAGGACTGTGTGGTTGTGAAAAAGCTGTACCTCCATTCATTATTGAAAAAAATATTTAGGCTTCAAAGACTAATTAACAGGTGGTAACATTTTCCATGGAAATAATTAACTTTTAAAAATTGTTCATGTAGCTGTGTTTTCCTGAATAAATCTGTGGGTGCATGTGATGATCTTGCCAAATTTGGAACGCAGTCACAAAAATTTATTTCTGTAATATTTTGTAATGCCTTACAATGAACTTATTTCTTTTTCATGTCAATCATTTCAGAACATTCATTTTGAGTCTGATTCAGAATGTAACATTTTTAGGCTCAAGGATGACCATTGAATTGGTATCTGTTGATGATTTTTGGGTCTTATTAATAATCATTAACTGTAAAGTTCAATATAATTCACATAAAAGCATCATTTCATGGGCATTACATTGTCAAACAAATTTAATCTGGTTTAACTTGTCAAAGCTTTTGAATACTTGCTTGTTTAGTAACTTCTCTGTAATGATCTTAAGTGATGATTAATTCTTAAACTTGAGACTTTTAAGCAACATAAATAGAGTCAATTCATTATTTTTGGATACATTAAGTAGCATTCTGTTTGCCAAGTTTTTTGTTTCAAATATTCAACTCTATAGAAGTTATCAAATCTTATGTTTTTAATTTGTGCACTGCCAATTTTACACTGAAAGAAGACAATGTAATTAGTCATAGAAGGCATAAACATCATTTGTGTGTTTGTGCATTTATCCCTTCTGAACTAAAGTTAAAGTAACTTAAAACTAATTTTTGTGATTTTTTGTCAAAGAATGTGGATTATAAATTTAGTAAAATATTGTTTTTAATATTTTTCTATAACACATTTATTGTTATACAAATGTAGGTGTATTCTATGAAATCTAAATTTCAAGTGAAGGGTTGTTTGAAAGAAGACATTACTCTTGCAATATTTCTGTAATCAGCTCAGGAAAAGCGTTATAAAATATGTCCAAAATAACCTTGCTATTTGCTCACTCATTTCATGTTAGTAATTGAAAACGTAGACAAAATTAAGTTAAACTCACTTGAAAGAGAAGATGCAATATTTTTTCTTTAAAAGGATAAAGTCCTCATATGTTTATAGGGCATTTCCTTTGAACTTTGCAAATGAATCGAATTTGTATTTCAAATGTATGTTTTACTGTGGAAGCCAAAAACAAGTTTTAGTTGTGCAAGAGCTCCAGATTTTAATGGAAATTATGATGTTTACAGTTATTAAGATTAACTTAGAATTTTTGTGAAAAGAACATTTAATATTGTCTGTTGGTAGATTCAGTTCCCTCATATTTAGGATTTGCTGTTTAGCTCACATTTCAATACAATTTTTGCAGTTTTGTTGACATTTAAAATATTGCATTTTACTGAATGGGGTGACCAAGATCCATATCAGTGATATAAGATATACAATCATCATATCAACTTAATTATTAAAATAAGAGTTTTTATCTCTTAAGTGTTCAGTTTTGTTTTATCTAAATTAGGAATTTGGAATGTAATAAGAAATAAGTTTAGAGCCTGCCAATGGTATCACAAAATTGAATCAAGATGGATGTGACTTGCAATAAATATCTAACGGATTAAACCAAATCTTTTAAAATATACCCTTAAAATTACTCTATTATTTAAAAGCACGGTGTTGTCAGGTTTTCTTTAGTGTTTAAGCAAGACTGATCCAAAAAAAATATAAAAATCCAAATATATGTAGTGATTGATTTACTTAGAGCAGTATTGGTAAAGCTTTCAATAAAGGGTACTCCCTGATGTACTGGTAACCTTCCATGCAAGTTCCTACCCTATCAAGAATGTGCAGGTGCCCTGCACCTCTTTCTGAACTTGGCATTGTGTTGATGACATGGGCACAATTACACTGCTTCCTACTACAACTGCCATTGTAACTTCTTTTCCCTCTCTCTTAGTATCTGTTACCAAGGGATGTGGTGCACCCTCCTAAATTCGGTTCCTTGAAAAAATTTTAATTTTCCCATAAATACTTGAAACTTTTAAATCCCAGAAAAGTCATCCTATCAAGCTAAATTTACTTGGAGCTTATAATCACTGGACCATTCTTCATCTTTACATCTATATCCTGGCCCATTATCCTTGCAGAAATATGACATTTTATTATGCTTTGTTTTCATAATAACATTTATCTGCTCCCCATTATTAGTGTGCTTGATTCCATGCAAAGAATAAGATCAATTTAAGGCAGCTGCAAAGTGGAGATTTTTAGTGAGAATATCTAATAAAAAACTGATGTTGATGTAGTCATTGGCGAACCAAACCAATTAATTCTGTTTAATCACTGAAAAATTATCAAGCTTGTCCTATGACTATAATCAACTTGACAGAATGGCCATAGAATGGTTATGAAAACCAAATGTGCATTTCATTTACAAAGCAGCCATCATCAGTGGTGATTCACTATCTACTATTGGGGAATCATTTCTGGTTATTGCTGTGTAGTATCAGAAATGCACATTTGTTTTTTTTAACCTTTTTATGGCTACTGTCAGTTTGGTTCTTGACAGTATTAAGATGTGGGAGGTAACTTGAACATGAGCTTGATAGTGGTGGAGGTAATGTGATCTCAGTAGAAGGATACTTTGGTTTTTTACTCCATCCTGAATGGTCTTGGTCATCATATTGTCTTTATTCTTGTATTTTCATTGCCAAATAATTAAGCTGCTCACACGGAAATGAACCAGAAAATTTTAAAGAAGAAAGTTGGTATATGTGCCACCAGGTAATTATTGGCTTTCGGGAAAGTATCCAAATGTTTAATTAGAAATGTACATGCATATCAAGTGTTTGCAAACCACGATTTTGTGAAATAAATGCTTTTCCAAATCAAAAGAAAAATTCTGGTAATGGCATTAACTCCAGCTTGTCACACCCTCTGATGATACCGTTCTGTTTCATCAGACATTTAGAAATACCATCCCTTATAACCAGCGTTCTGGTTCATAAAAATTTCCATTCCACTACCAATACAAGCATTCCGTTTCGTAACATTTTCCATTTCAAGCACTGGGCTTAAAGAATATTTGTCCTGAAACTGAAATGAATACATGAATTTGATGTCGCTGGATTGAAAGTTTAATATGTGCCGCATGCAACAAGCAGGATTTCTTACGGTGTGTACATCAAGAATGCTGTTGCAATGTCACAAGAATGTGGCTGTTTTTAACCAATTTATTGCCTGTCAACCACTGATCAGGTAAGATTTTGGCCTCACTGGATGGCTGACTTGACCACATTGTGTTGAAAATTGCATGTATATTTGTTTCTGGAATTCTGCATATGAATACAATAAGCAACTAATAAAAATATCCAGTGATTGAGATAAGGAGTATCTATTATATTTGCAAATATGTGGACATGAACTTACTGCTATAATGGCAAAAATGTTTCTTTTTATGACTGTGATAAATGATGCAGTTTTCAATGGATGCTTATGATTGTTAGCTTAGCCTTATAAAACAATTTGAATGAAGATAGCACATTCATATCGTTAAGCTGCTGCTAACATTTCATCACCATTGTCCATTTCTTTGTCAGAACTGGTATAATATGTTTAATTATAGATTATTGCACAAGTGAATAAATCTCAGGCATCCTGTGTAACAACGGTTTTTTCATGACGCATATTGAGTTCAATAATGAAAATACTGATAATGCCTTCCTACACAAGTTAATTTCCATGTTGCTGACACAATAAAGGAAATCTTAAGAATAACCCAAGGAGTCAACGCTGCTTTTAATAGTAATTGAAGAAGTTTTATTATGAACGTTAATACTGCAATAAGAAACATAACAAGTATTGAAACATTCAGGGGAATTGCAAAGCATAGATCAACAGAACAGGCGGTTAATTTGAAATACGTAATAGAAAGATACCGGATTGTCTCGCTGATGTATGATGATCATCTTTCGCTGTTGGTTAAAAGGGTGAGAGAGATTTATGAAGAATCTTCACAAGCATTGTGTATGAAGAAATGCATCCCTCTGCGGTTAAATTTTATTACTAGTCACGTCTGTCTTCGGCTGCTGGATAATTTTATGCAACGGCCACTACATCTTTGTGACCTCGGAAATTGGGCAATATCATCGCTGATTGGCTGCGTTCTAGTGAGGGTTCTTTCGCTGCCGCTGGAACCGTTTGGTCGCTTCAAGTCGTCATTCATCTCGCACTCGCCGACGGAATCAGCTCGAAGCTCGGTAGTTATGCCGTTATCAAATCTCAAGGTAAATAAATCGATATGTCTTACTGTTAGTTTTCATTTTAATTCACAATTTCTTCCGTATACGGGGACCGGAAAAAATCAGTGTTTTGAGACGTTTCTTTGTCATTTTTATACCGCACAAAATTGAGGCGCCATAAATTTTCTGGACCCGGTACAGATCCTCTGGTTAATATTCCTTAGATCTTGGCTGTCTGGTTTATTTAAAATTATAAAAAGTTCTTAAATACAAAGATTATTGACTTTTCAGAATGCGCTCAATCTGTAAAATAATTTTTAAATGGATGTTATTAGAGTATCGGAGAGTTCAAATTTCTTCGAATCGCGTATGTTTTTATTATTATTATAGTTGATAAAATTTTCTTGTTGGTTCATCACGACTCGTATCTATTTTTATTTATCGATATAATAGCCAAAAGTCTTGATCATTTTCAATAAAATCTTTTTAATTTAAAGTGCACATATTCGGCCTGAAATTACTTGAGTATAAACCATATGAAGTAAAATCGGCCAGCCTGACTTTTAGAAACGCTGGCTTCACCCATACATTTAATGCTGTTCTTAATTATTAACTCGTCGCTCTAAAGGTTGTTAAAGCAATATTCTACTGATCAAACGTGAAAGGTTAAAGTACTCAGCGTTTCACCTTGCCAGCAGAAGGTAGTTATTTCGTCTGTTCTGCGCATTGCTTGGGGCAAGGTGAGCCTAAGGACGGAAGAGACCAAACATTCCGTACTTGTCGAGCAGGTTTCTATGCCAGGAGCCCAACCCCACGTCTGCTTAACATTCCGTAATGATATCTACGAGTTGCCGAGTGTTTCATAACTCTCTTCAGGAAACAACACTCGTGAAAGGTTTTAAACATACTCAAAACGTTATGTTGCTATTTAACATATAAACAGCAGTGACACTTCATTTTTTTTGCTATAAGATACTCGAAGATTTATAATTGTATACCTATCGTGACTTCTTTTCCGTTGGCGAGATAATAAAGCCGGGACTAGGTATTTTGGCGCCAGGCGCAAAGAACGTGAATCGCGCCCCTAGTCCAAACACTATTTTACGACGTAAAAAATTACAATGGTTCATGTCTCATTGTCAGATCCAGTGCCATGTTTTGGAAGACTACCTGCTCTTCTCTTTCGACCCTCATAAGAGAGGATTAGCGACCCTCAGTCGGACTCCAGCCCCGGCCCCATAGCTAGGTGTAGTCTACCCTCACAGCGGGTGGTGTAATTACCGATCTATCATTGCAAAATTGCAATATTTTTGCAATTAAGACGATTGAAAGTTACATCATTGCATTGCGGTGAAATTGCTGATTATTGGCGTTTTTTAAACGAAATTCTACGATACATATCAACGGAGTTAGGAAATGAGCGATGTAGAGGGTGGGGGAGGAAGGAAACTGAAGGGAAAGTGAGAGGTACCAACATAAGCCCTTCGACTTGCCTTAAGCTTTTTAGGAGGGAAATTGGAAATTGACATTGCCTTTCCGAATTACAACACGTACAGCGACTCTGTCCTATCAGCTATCCCTTTCAAATAGTCTGCAGAGCCGATAAAATATTAAACATAAAGTAACGATGATGAAAATATGATTGTTTTCATTGCATCGGTCAATGTTACATGATTTTCTCGGGATTTCAAATTTTCTTCTTTGGAATAAATAGGAACAGAGTCTGCTAAATGTTTTTGATGAAAAAAGTCTCATATGCGCAAAATATGACAGTTTTGCACCAGACATAATTCAAGTGGTTCAATAAAGGCACAGATATACGCTGCAAATATTAATGCATTTTCTTTGGATCACCATATCGCTTTGAAATGAGAAAATTCGAGTGCTTCTATAAGTTCACGTTTTTGCAACGTGGCAAAACTTGGTCCCAGTTTTTTTTGTTTTTACTCACAAAGAAATCAAAAATTAATAATTTCAGACTTAGAAAAGCGCAACAAAAACATTTAGCAGACCCTGTTCCTATTTATTCCAAAGAAGAAAATTTGAAATCCCGAAAAAATCATGTAATATACATCAATGACAATGAAAACAATCATGTTTTCATCGTCGTTACTTTATGTTTAATATTTTATGGACTCTGTAGAGTATTTGAAAGGGATAGCTGAAAGGACAGAGTCGCTGTACGTGTTGTAATTCGGAAAGGCATTATCCTTTTCGAACTTCCCTCCTAAAAAGCTTAAGGCAAGTCGAAGGGCTTATGTTGGTACCTCTCACTTTCCCTTCAGTTTCCTTCCTCCCCCACCCTCTACATCGCTCATTTCCTAACTCCGTTGATATGTATTGTGGAATTTCGTTTAAAAAACGCAAATAATCAGCATTTTCACCGCAATGCAATGATATAACTTTCAATCGTCTTAATTGCAAAAATATTGCAATTTTGCAATGATAGATCGGTAATTACACCACCCGCTGTGAGGGTAGACTACACTGAGCTAGGGCTGGGGCTGGAGTCCGAGTGAGGGTCGCTAATCCTTTCTAATGAGGGTCGTAAGGGAAGAGCAGGTAGTCTTCCAAAACATGGCACCGGATCTGAGACATGAACCAATTACAATTATTGTCTGCCAGTCTCCACCAATCTCACTTCAGAACGTCATTTCAATAAATTTTATGGTTGTAAATTTATATATTTAAATAAAATACACATATACAGTAGGATCTTACCGTTCGCGGCGAATATTATGTGTTAAATTGTCAGTGTCGTGAAATGATAAAACAATGAATTAAAACTGACATCAGAGACGGATAGGAGAATCGCGGGGCTCGGTGCAAAGGATGTGAGCGGGGTCTCTTATGGGCCAAAAATTTTAAATAGTAAATTATAATAACTAAAGCAAACTCTCTCACTATGACACCGATATTTTTTCAACAATGCATGTACTTTATAAGTACGACAAGTATTACTTAGAGAGCATGGGGCCTCTTTAAGTGCGGGGCATGGCACAGTCGCACCGTTCTCACTTCATTCAAGCCGGCCCGGACTGGTGTCCTTTGTTTCTGTCCATCTAGAGAGCCATAGAGCCTAGAGCCAACTAGAAGCAAAATATAAAACTGTTTTGTGAAACAGGGATTCACCAGATTGAGATTCTAACAACAATACGGGAGTTCTGTTCTCGGCATTGTCAATTCAGGGGAAGCTAGGAAAATATACCATTTAGAAATGGAAAACCTGGAACATCAACAGGTAATTTTTAGTACATTTAGATGTTGGTTAGGCCATAATTATGAAATGGGCAAGTTAATTGAAGTCGATCTATTTATTTAAGTGACCTTCGCATTTGCATATAGTATTAGCTTACATATATTTTATTCGCATAGATTAAAGTTAATATCATATATAATCAAATTCAATTTAACCTAACGTGCTTATTATAGCCAATATGCATATTAAATCAACCTTTCTTCTCTTTATCTGCGCAAGTAATTAATTTTTTTCAATACCGCAATAAATATGCACCCTCGTTTAAAACGCACCTCGTTTTTCAGCCCCAAAATATCAGGGAAAAAGTGTGCGTTATACGCGGGTCTTTAAGGTATATATTTACACGCAGCTTGACTTGTAGCTACATTGTTGCTGTTGTTGCTGGGGAGATATTGGTAGTAGTTGTTATATCTCAGGACGCTATACAGTTATTTTTTTCGCAGTACCTCTTGCTCCTTTTAGACTTGTCACCAAATATTATAGAATCATTGGCTCCATTCAAGTAGCGTTTATCTACAATTGATTAATACGGGTATGAGCAGCGTCGGATTAAGAGCTCCACAGCATGTTTAAAGCCACACCCAAATTGTAAATTTGTAACAAGTAACACATTATTGCAAGGTTTCTGATCTGTGGGGTAATATTTGGAAATGGTTTCGATGAGACGAGATAGGGTTGACCCACCGTGGGCCCCTTTGTTTTATGGGACCCAAGCACTGGTGTGTTTTGCGTGCCTCTTAATCCGGTCCTGGTATGAGTGTAGCTCATTTATCATTTGTATATTAAAATAACTTTAAAGCATGGAATGGACTTGAGACTTGGATGGTTCTATGCCCGAAAGAACAACGTTTATTTTTTGGGAGAGAGAATTTTAATCCGCATCGAATTAGTGTAAAAATGTGTATAGAATCAGAGAAACACAATTTTAGGATATTTAACAATGACATTAACAAGCTACCATGACAACTCCATTTTCTTATGCTTACTTTGTGCTTTTTCCGTTCATTTATTTTTTAAAGTACATATATAACCAGGGCCACACCTAGGGTGTTTCGTGCCTGGGTGCAAGATATCTCTGTGGCATCCCCCTACTAGCAAAATTTCGTGGTGTGATCAAATACAACTTTTTTCATTGATAGAGAGTGGAGACAAGCTGATACATTTCTGTCGATGTATCCCATAATGAAACGATTGAAAAAATTAGTTGTAAAGTTATCAATATAAACATATAATTTACATGAAGATTTCTGACCAAGTTTTAAAATTTGCGAATTTTGATAGTAACACGCTTGCATCTACGTTTATACTGGCTAAAGACGAAGAATTCTATGAAGTTTACGCGTATCTACACGACCAAGAAACGTTTAGGGTTTAAATGCACTGTTTATACTGCTGTTGGCACAACTTCAACATTGAGATGACGTAATATTTTTATAATATTAAAGCTGTACCTTTTAATTGAGTTTTAAGCTTATTATTGTTACTCAGAAAAGCAGTTCTGTCATTAAAAATTTACTATCAGTTTCTACCTACACTTTTTGCCAGAATAAATTTGCATCTGGTATCTGTATTCGCCATATTCATTGTGAGCTGCTGATGCTCCTTTAACCCGGGAGAGAACCATAGTTCCCTCTAATTTTTTTCTTCCATGGATGGAATGAATATTGCTATGTGTGACGATAGTGCACTGTTATGCACCGGGGTTGACGCGGCCCTGTTCCGATATATTCTACAATACGCACAATCGTGCACGCTTGAAAAATATAGTGAGTGGCAGTTCAAAAACTGCTGCGCGGTCACGCAGCTTAGAGGGAACCATGGAGAGAACACACCTACATGGAACCCCCACATTTTTTTGATTTTTTATAATTTTCTGCCGCCGTAGACGTCCACTTATTAAAGTACGAATTTATTTATTTTTCCTTGATCTGGTCCAAAAATAGGGGTGTGCATGGCACACAAGGATGCATATTACATTAGTAAATATAGTATTAAATTAATTATTATAAATCTTCTAAAATAAATGTCATAAAATGTTAATATTGGAACAGCTGATTCAAAATAGCGATAATCTCCATCGAAAGATCAATGATCTTCGTAAATATCGATGTTATTCATTTGTAATTTAAGGTTCACATTTTATGTTCGGCGTATAAGTTGACTCTAACATAAGTTTTATGAAAATTATTTTAGGCTTCAAAGGTCGACTTACCCGGAATATATGGTAAATATAATTAAAGAAAGAAAATGTTAACATTGTACGTTAAATAAATAAAAATGGTGCATTTAATTGATGTAATCAATGTTTTTGCTAATAATCTCATTATTGATATGTAGCATGGATTTGCCTTCGAGCTGACTTCCATATTTTAAAAATGAAAATTTTACCATCAAAACTGTTTTCATGAAATTCAGTTAACACGAAATGATTGTTCCGGTCTCCAGCATTTCATGTTAAACGATTTACACACACACATATATACTCTATTATAGCATACAATTTTTAAATATTTCTAAATAAATTCAAAATTAATGTAATATCTTTTTATTATCTCTTTAGTATTTGACTGGTTTTGGAAATGAGTTTGCATCTGAAGATCCTCGTTGTCCTGGAGCATTACCCAAAGGACAAAACAGCCCCCAAATATGTCCTTATAGATTATATGCTGAACAGCTCTCTGGCACTGCTTTTACAGGTTAAGATTGATCATAATATTAGTAGCATTAAATTTTTTTATCATTCACTCAAAATGATGATAAAATTTCTTACAATCACTTTGTGTAATTACATTGTACTCTGTATGAAATATGTCTTTGGGTTAATAAGTTGTTACCTTTTTCCACTTATCCCAATGAAATAACCATTTGATAATTTATAACCATGTTATCTTTCTCCCTCTGCCACTCTACTTCCTTTTATCTGAATAATTCTTACCATGCAGGTTTTTGTTTTAAATTTATAATAGTTGTTAATATGAATAATGGCAAACATAGTTAACTGGCTAGAAGCAAGTCATAGATAGTCACAATATTGATGCAGAAGCTAATGCTACAATT
This sequence comes from Uropetala carovei, assembly GCA_036926305.1. Lineage (NCBI taxonomy): Eukaryota > Metazoa > Arthropoda > Insecta > Odonata > Petaluridae > Uropetala > Uropetala carovei. The sequence goes on from JAXCHB010000011.1 coordinate 8,824,224, forward strand.
ACAGTTAAAAGTTGTAATGTTGTGCAGGCACTCCCAGAGTTACGTTCCGGCACCCATTCCATAAATCAAAATTTGCATAAGTCAAAAATTACTATGAATAGTATACAGCACAGTACAGTATAGGGCATTTAAGTTCGATAACTCAATTTGACATCGATTTTTGCTTGCATTTCTTAACCATTACATTACTTCACTAATTTACTAAAAGAAAACTGTTATAATTTCAATCTATCATCCATAAAGATTTTTTTTACTGGCTGTAGCTGACCGCACGTGAGAGGGAGAAAGATAGGGAATAACTCTGTCAGACAAACTCCGGCCGAACAAGCTGCCAAAAAATCAGCAGGCAACACCCTGCAACTGTCACTCACCAGTACATGAACCACCTGTCCGACACCTCCACCTCCCCATCCAGCCTCGCTCACCAAAGCTCACTCGCTCCACTCCGTCTAATCCGAACGACGCTGATCCACTGACGCCAATCATGAGAGTCCGCACGCTATCTCTTGTTTTTTTCCACTCTGCGAACGCGAGGCCTGGCACACAACAAAAGTGCAGCGCCCGCTGCACCGAAAAGCAGGGCTGCCACCTGTTGTCGACTTACATCACTCCCCCCAATTGAAAAGGGTGCCCAATGGGTTGCCTTTTCTCTCACGGGTTGGAGGTGTAATGCGGGGGGTGCTGGTGATCTCGTCTAGAGTAACGTGGCTGGACCGGTGGTGGTTCCACGCTGCATTGCCTTGCACCTTCTCCCATTCCACCATTTCTGCTGCTATCGCTGAGGTCTAGATCATCCGGGCCCTCAGCCTCTGAAGTACTGCGTCCAGCCGCTGATGGTGCTGCTCCGGACTCTTGCCAAATACCACCACGTCGTCGAGGTAAACATAACCCTCCGTTCCCTTGAAACCACTCAGGATCCCATCCATAAACCGTTGAAAGGTGGCAGGCACCCCTGCAAGTCCAAAGGCCATCCTCCGATACTCAAAGTGTTCCTCCGTCATACTGAACCCCGTTTTGTCTCGATCCTAAGCACATATAAGTATTTGATGATATCCACTTTCAAGGTCAAGCGTGCTGAACCACTGACTCTGCCCCAGCCGGTCTAATGTCTCGTTAATATTAGGGAGGGGATAACTATCCACTCGGGTGACAGCGTTCAGCCCCCGGAAGTCTGTACAGAACCTGTACTTGGCCGGCTCTCCTTCCCTGGCCTTCTTTTTAACCAGGACGATCACAGCAGACCAGGTTGACGTCGAGGGGGCGATCACCCCCTTGGCCAGTAGTTCATCGACCTGCCGCTTCATCTCCACCTGCAGGTGGTAGGGGATCCTGTAGAGCCTCCGGGCCTGTGGTAGAGCCTCCGGGCCTGTGGTAGAGCCTCCCCGGTGACAATACTGTGCTCTACCAGACCCGTGCAATTCAGTGGTCCGACACCACTTCCACCCAAGATGTCCGCATACCCCCGCAGGACTCTCTCCAAAGGTCTCCTCAAATCCATGGGTAGGTGGGACAGCTTCTCTACCTTTTCTCCCTCAAATGTTCCTGCCTTGTCCCCTGTGGTAGTCCACCCCACTTGTGCAGGGGGAATCTCCTCTGTAGTTTCCACAGCGACGGCTTCACCAATTTGGTAGTCATTCGGCATCATAACTGGGACGTTACTGAGGTTAATTAGCTTTGACCATATGATATTGCCCATCCTCCTCACGAGTGTCCTGACAGCTCATACTCCCGATTCTCGGAGCTCAGGCGGTTCAACAATGAAACACTCACCCATGGAACTTGAGTGAACACAGACCTTCACAAGTACCTCACTCGAAGGGTCAAGGCAGACACTTTCCTTCAATCTCACTTCAGCACCCTCACTCACAGAAGGAGCCCTCCCTTCCTCACCATTCGTAGCTACAACACCACTTGCAGATCTTCCGGCCCACTCGTCCTCCTCCACTGTAGGTACAATCCTGGCTGGAGGCATGTGTAGGGTGTTGTTCTCCTTTGCTACTCGCACCCACTTAGCCACCCTCACGTCAGGGGAGGAGCAGGGTTCCACTGCCCATACTTGCATAGGTTGAGCCACCCTCACCAAACCCCATTGAGTATCTATAATGATCCCTGCTCGCCTCAGTACATCGAGGCCCAGTATGCCGTCTGCCCCACAGTCCAGTTTGACGACCCAAACTTCATGCTCCATCGTGGTCCCTGCCACCCGGATGCTCACCTGCTGCATTTCCCAGACTTTCCTGGTCTCCCCATCACTCCCTTTATGGTCTCTCCTCCACTGCCTTCCAGCCTGGCACTCGACATAGCCTCACTGAGCAACGTCACGTCCGCTTTGGTATCTACAATTACTCTACGGGTAACGCCCCCAAATGTTGCCTCCACAATAATTAGGTTTCCAAGTCCTGAAGTGGTAGAGGCTATCCCCACACACCCTCCTCTGTCCTTGTTAGAGTTCAGACCGGAGGGTTCTTGAAGTCTCTCGCATTTGGAGACCTGCGTCACGTCGGCTCCGGGCTGGATCGGCCTTGGTGGGCCCCGTCTCCCTGGGGTCCCCCTAAGCCACGCAGTGTATTCTCGGGGCAGCTCCTTCTAACATGTCCAGACCCACCGCACTGGTAGCATCAAGTCAAGGGGCATTGGTTGGCCATGTGACCAGCGCCATCACAGGTCCTGCATCGGAACTCCAGAAGGTTCCGGCTTGCCGATTGTGTCTCCCTGGGAGGGCTGCTGCTTCCTGCCAGGCAGTCCCTAGCCCAGTGATACCCACTCCTACACCTGGGACAGAGCGTATAGGGTCTGCCAGGGACGTCGCGACGAACTTCTCCCCCCCGTCCGGTACCATCTCCTAGTGATTCTCCGTTCCAAGGTTAACTCATCAAAGCCTTCGCCTCCTTCATCTGATCCAGGATCATCAGCCCAGGGGCCACCCCGGCCCGCTTGGGTACACCGACAAACCTGCCCCATGCGTGTGGCCATAAACTGGGGTCCTTGGTTAGTCCTAGCATTAGCCGGGCCTCTCCTCAGCTGGCACACTCTTTCGATCAGTCCTAGGGCTCCTTCAATCGTTGTCTTGTTTCCAGCTGCCACTGCTATGCGCATGTCTCTGTCCAGGCCCCATACAAACACCCCGAAGGTGACCTTTGTCATAGCTTCATCTGCTCCTAGCTGCTGTTCTTTGGTGACACACCGGACGGTGGCCTTCCGTCCCTCTGCTATACAACGATCCGCATAGGCCTTGTAGCCCTTAGTGGCCAGCTTGGTCATCGAAAGCAGCAACTGGAGCTGCACCATTTCGTTGGACTTGTCGGTGAACCTAGCCAGGAATGCCTCCTTTGTCTGCTGCCAGGTGCTTGTAACCTGAAAGTGCTCCGGATGGTTCTGAGCATACCGCTCTGCTTCCACCCTCAGCCGCAATCGCAGGAGGTTGATCCTAGTGATATTCTGCCACACCCCTTGTGTGGCCACCAGCTCAAACCTCTCAATTTAGTTTATGGCTGAGAGGCCATCACTCCCGTCTCCCTTCCATTCACCGATCTCTCTGCATAAATCCAAGCCCCTAACTGATGACAGGGCTGATCCCGCCAGACCAGCCGCTCCACTCCGCTGCATAGCCACCTCCATCTCAGCCTGCTTCAACAGCATCTCCTCAAGCTCCACACACAATGCATCCATCTCCACCCCCATGCCTTGTTGGCTCCTCTACCTCTCACAAAACATATCTCACTGCTGCCACCAATGTAGCCGACTGCAGGTGAGAGGGAGAGAGATAGGGAATAGCCCCGTCAGACAAACTCCAGGCAAACAAGCCGCCGAAAAATCAGCATGCAACACCCTATAACTGTCACTCACCAGTACATGAACCACCTGTTCGACACCTCCACCTCCCCATCCAGCCTCACTCACCAAAGCTCACTCGCTCCACTCTGTCTAATCTGAACGACACTGATCCACCAAAGCCAATCACGAGAGTCTGCGTGCCGTCTTTTGTTTTTTTCCACTCTGCGAACGCGAGGCCCGGCACACAACAAAAGCACAGCGCCCACCGCACCAAAAAGCAGGGCTGCCACCTGTCATCGACTTACGCTGGCATATACTCTTATTCTGTTATAACACTCACAGTGTGGTCTCAATTCACCTCTTTATCGCTATCTTACAAAAGGGAATGTGGTATTTATATGAATTGGTCTGCTTAAGTTATTGCATCTGAAATTTCTTAGAAGGAGATCTCTTAGCAATCTTCTCTTGGATCATCAGAAGGCTAAATAGTATATGCCTTTGATTCCATACAGATAATCATTTTTCCATTTCTTATAGTACATCAGAACGGTGCTTGGTAATAATAGTTGACTTTATGGGCGCAGAACCTTTCACATGATCTTTAATGCATTCTTTATCTTTCACAATGCTGTTTGTGGTTGACACCACCATACCAAGAGCATGTTTTTTGTGATTTACATAAGTGCAGGTTTACGTAAGTCAGGCTTAAGTAACTCGGGGAGTACCTGTATTGTCTATAGATATCAGTAGATAATAAACGTATATAAGTTGGTGAATCTGATAGGCCCACAAATATGGTACATTGTGCTACCAAATATTAGAAAATATAGCAGCAAATTTCATTTTCATAAATTGAATTGTGGATATTTAAGGGGTAAATAATAATTCTAATTGGCTATACCAACACAATGTTTTAATTGAATGCTGTTCTGAACTATTCCTGCTCAGTTTCATCTCTAATTAATCCTGATAGAAATTCTGAAGTTTTATGAATATCAAATGTCTCTTCCATTTTTTGCCTTATCACTCTTAACCAGACATTTATTGCAAGTGATTTCTAGAATATCAAATGTATATAATGGAATAGAAGCAAATTGTAAGAAATTTATTTTGAAATATGGCAATAATGATCAATATATCTTTAAACAGCTCCAAGGTCAGAAAACAGACGGTCTTGGCTATATCGAATTCGTCCATCTGTAGTCCATGAACCATTTGTAAGGCTAGATTCCAAGCATATGACGAATAAATGGGATGATAATCTGCCTAATCCAAATCAAGTAAGTTTCTTTATCATTTATTTCAAGTGGAAGTGCATGAAAAGGGAGATTTAACTGAATCAAATTTGTTTTATTTTTGTAAACCCACAGAGACTGTTGCATTTTTCTTTTCCCTAGATATTAGGAATACTTTGATGTTTCACATACAATAAGATAAAATAATATTGGTACAAGGAATACATGTAGCTGAGGGAGGAATATATTTTCTAAACCTGACTTTCTTTAGCACAAAATAAATGGAAAAATGTGTTTAATATGCTGCATATGGTTCATAAATCTGTCACAAGATGTAGTTTTGGATTAAAGTTTTCAGATCAAGTATAATAAAATGGAGGTATCCTGTTGATACTCATACTGCCATTTTGAATTATGTATACAGATTAGGTGGATGCCATTTACATTATCAAAGGAAGACAACAAAAAAGAAATCAACTTTGTAGATGGTTTACATACGTTATGTGGTGCCGGTGATCCCAAGAGTCGACATGGAGTGGCTATACATGTTTATATATGCAATACTTCCATGAAGGACTGCTGTATGTACAATTCTGATGGGGACTTTTTGATTGGTAAGTGTTATTTCAGTTATTACAAATTTAGCCCTTTTAGTGCCACGCAACGATATATCGTCGTTTGCTTCTCATGCCAGAAGTGCCAATGACGATATATTGTCGTCTTTGCAAAGGCAGTTTAAATCATATTTTTTAAATATCTATAATGAATAATTGATTTTGATTACGTAATATGTGTTAGAGCAAGTTACATAGTGATCATATCTTGAGCAGACTTCTTACAGCTTGTCTGTTTCATTTGAAAAAATAACTAACTAAATCTTCAAAAACAGCCGTGGCACTTCTGGCCATACCAACCAAAAGGGTTAAAAAAATAACATTTACATTAAAGAAATGGAATTATAATTTTCCATTAATAAACAGTAGTCCCTCGCCAGCTGCAGTTTCGAGTATCCAGTTTGCTGACTTGTGCCTAGAATGTTGGCTGCTGGTAATCTATTGAGTGTAAGCTGCTCTAAATTCTTTGGTTTGATCACCTGCATATGTGAGGAGTGTAAATTTCAATGACACAGTTTAATAGATAAGGATATAAATATAGTCTGCACAATTAAAAAAGGTATTGTTGCTAAAATTTTATAGTTTATTTTTTTAAATGCTATCTCTTATGTTGGTTACCTTTGAGTTGGATCAAACTGAACACTTGCTATACCTGAGAATACCCACAGGCCTTTTAATTTATGTTCAATTTACATTTTCTCAACCGTGGACTCTAGTCTTAAGAACCCACAGTTCTCCACACAGCTGTCGATTTAACCAACATCATTAATATTAAAATTTGTTATTGAAGAGGTAGAAAGCTCTCCAAAGTGCAATTAGTTCACACAACGAATGATATCCCTGTCTGAATGCATCATTATTTAGTTACATTCCTGTGTTTACTCTTTGCAATTAGTTCCTCTACATATTTTAGTGTACATTATTATTGTAGCCTCATGTCACTTTAGAAACATCCCAAACTGGTACTTGTGAGCATAATTTTTGGCATAAAAAAAGAGCACCATTAGACTGTGCGAACACCCTATGGTACACAAGAACACAATATTAAGAACCCAACTCGAACACGAATTTCTGCAGTGAAGGTTTTAAAATTTTAAAATTTTTGTCCTTACAAATTTAATCCAAATTTGAAAGAATCACTCTGGGATGAACCTCTGATGAAAATTGGGTACAATAAAAAAAATTCATACTCTAATTATTAACCAATGAAACATGAGATTAAAATAAAAAATTCCAGTCATTTTTCTTTAAAACACCATTTTTCAGCATTTAAAATAGGTAAGTTTTTAATTTCCTAGCTGTACATCTGGTGGCCTATGGAAATTTTTGAAATGTATGGGTGGTATTGTTGCCAGGGGAGGCAGTGCTGCCAAGCTGCTTTGCTATGGAAAGCGTAAGAGTAGGAGAACCGTAATTTTTCCTGTACATAATTTCTTTTTACTTTTTATTAGTTTTATTTTATGTAATAAATACAATTTTTAAGGATAGCATATTTTATATATATTATAGGACTTAAAGTATGCCTCTCAGGGATCACTCTCCCCAACCCCAAATTTCCCATAGGCCATGGACCTCACCAAACGCAGGTTTCACCAACCATGATCAAGCTAGGAATGAATCTCCAACAGTTGGCGAGGGACGGCTGTATATAATTTATAAATATTGGTAAATGTATGACTTAACATATGTTCTTAATTTCTTCATACAGTGCCACAGATGGGGAGTCTAAATATAACAACAGAGTTTGGAAGAATGAAAGTTGACCCAAATGAAATATGTGTCATACAGGTATTAAATATAACATATGTATTCCTTTTCTGAGTTTATTGAAAGAAATAATAACTAATACAAAGCTAACTATTGCCTTTTCTGCTTTCTAATCACCAGTTTGTATATTAAACAAATAATAACTCATCTTTATATATTGCATTATATGTAAATTTTCATTAACTCTTAAATAATATCTGTTAGTCTAACACTATATATTTCCAATAAAATAATAACCTAAACTTCATTAATATTTTTTCCTTTCAGAAGGATATTCAGAATGTAAATGGTTTCACTTTTAGAAAACAACTTTGCTGTACATATTCAGAGACAAAAGGGAAACAGGGGTATAGGGAAACACAACTATAGAGTGAGGGATATATCACCCTAAAGAGGGTTTAAGGGTTGGATATGTGACTATGAAAGTCCTTAATGGCATTATTTATGTGTATGATGAAATTTTATATGACAGACAAATAATACAGGGTTATTCAAAAGTCTGTGAACCGTTTCATAAATGTATTACAAAAAACTGTGACATGTGGTGCACATATTGAAAATCTGTAACAATAGCAGGCTACTTAAAAACTTGAAGTGTTTCTTGATCATGTGGTGTTTGATTCATTGTTCTATCTCTTATAGTTTTTGTGTAATACATTTACAAATAGTTCACAGACTTCTGAATAACCCTGTATATTTTATTCGACATTATTCAGTATCATTAACTTACTTTAGGTGCAATATGTGACATTTTGCTGGTGGAAATCATACTATATATGTAAATCTGAAATGAACGGCAATGGGTATGGGAGTGTTTTGATTAGTTGCTGAGAAGCAACAGAACTGCCTGTAGCAGCAAGGAATTTGAATGAGGTATAATAATCACTTTTATATTTTATATGCTGAATAAGAAGTCAATGTGTTTGCTTCAAATTTGGATTAATTTTATAGAAATTTTTAAATCAATTTTCTGGCTTAGAACATAAGTTTATGATCCATCATCTCAGCCAAACATAAAACATATGATAGGAGGAAATGAATAAAAATGAAACGTTTCACCCACAAACACTTCACCCACAAGACTTTTCACCCACAGACGTTTCATCCAAGACCTTTCAACCATAGTTTTTTCACCCACAAATCACTTCACCCACAAGTCACTTGCTCCACGTTTCATCCAAAGAAGTTTCACCCACAGGAGTCTCACCCATGATTCAGAAAATGCATGAAACGTGTTTAAATTTAAATAAATATAATATGGGAGAAATAAGTATTAAATAATAACTTTAATTTTTTATTTTATGCATTCCATCCCTCTTTTTACTTTCTCCATACGAAGTAATGAGAAAGTATTGTGATCATGAAAAAAATTGACTTTGAGATTTCAATGGAAATACATGTTTTGAGGTCCCTAGAACATGTTTAGACTATTTTCGGAAAGATGTGTGTGTGTGTGTGTGTGTATGTAATTGTGGGTGCTCTAACTCAAAAAATACTTGCCATATCGTTACCATACTTCATATATAACACTTTAGCATGAGCACAAAGAACTGATTAGTTTTTGGACAATACTGGTTATCTGACAGTCGAGGTATATTCGTAAGCTGATTTGATTTTTGCAATATTTCTCCATTAAAACATCATTATTGTATATACAATTCTATACAAAGGTTATAGAGAATGTAATTTCCTAAAACTTTTATTTGAAACGATTTTCTATAGCAGTTATTGTTTAGGAATTATACATAAATAACCGGTTTTTCGGTTTCCATCAAATATCTCCTTAAAAACATCGTTATTGGTAATCTTTGTGAGGACCAAAGTTGTAGAGAATAATATTTCTTCCAAGTTTTATTTGAAACAAATTTTTGTAGCACCATCCATTTCGGAGATATTTTGTTTATTCGTAAATTTCCAGTATACAGCGCCACCACCATGTAGCGGTGAATTCTGTAAACATATTCAAAATATAGGTAATTTATGGCAATAAGGATGGCTGTATACTTTTACGATACAAAATAATAATTTTGCCTTATAATGCTATTGATAAAAAGAATTTAAATATCTATACCTCAAATATGGAGAAAGTCATGTGTTGGCCACATCAGATTTTTTCCATTTGCTGAGGGAAATTATAAAAGTGCAAGCAGATAATGAAATAATTCCTAAACAATAACTGCTATGGAAAATTGTTTCAAATGAAAGTTGTAGGAAATTACATTTTCTATAACCTTTGTGTAGAATTTTATATACAATAATGATGTTTTAACAGAGAAATATCGCAAAAACCGAATCGGCTTTCGAATAAACCTAGACTTTCGGATAACCAGTATTGCCCAAAAACTAATCAGTTCTTTGTGCTCATGCTAAAGTGTTATATATGAAGTTTGATAACGATATTGCAAGTACTTTTTGAGTTAGAGCGCCCACAATCACACAGACACACACGAGCGCGCGCACGCTCACACACACACACAGGCATCATTCCGAAAATAGTCTAAACGTGTTCTAGGAACCTCAAAACGTGGATTTCCGTTGAAATCTCGAAGTCGATTTTTTTCATGATCACAATACTTTCCCATTACTTCGTATGGAGAAAGTAAAAATGATGGTTGAAGTAGAATTTGGAAAAATGGTAAGAGAATCAAGTAGGATGAAGTATAAAAAGGTTACGGAGAAGTTACAGTCAATTACACTACAGTATGAAGATTACAAGCACTGTAATCTCATAACTGATTATCTTCATGTTTGTGGACTCAATTTCTATATTTAAATGCATATTGAAATGTTTTAATTTAAGTTACATAGCTTAAAACCTTTAAATAAAAACGTATTAAACCAAATGAATTCTTGTAATTTTAATTTAAAAATTAAATAAGGTTAAATATTATTTGGATTGTTAGAGTTGTATTCATATATAAAATAAAAATAAAAGTTATTATTTAATACTTATTTCTCCCATATTATATTTATTTAAATTTTTAATAGGTTTCATGCGTTTTCTAATTCATAGGTGAGACACCTGTGGGAGAAAGTTCTTTGGATGAAACTTTATGCGGGTGATGTGACTTGTGGGCAAAAAACTATGGGTGAAAGGGCATGGATGAAACATTTGTGGATGAAAAGTATCATGGGTTAAAGTTCTTTGGGTGAAACGTCCCATGGGTGAAGTGCTTTGAGAGAAACGTTTGGATACCCTTAATGATACATGATTCAAAAAAGGATATATACTTATGAAAAACAATATCTTACAACCAAAATAGTTCAGAATCAATCACAGCATGATTGATGCAATATAGCTACATACAAGTTTTGTATTGTGATACCCAGTGTTAAAAAATTTAGTAAATAAAATATCGACATACAAGCAGTCCTCGATGTCCGTACAATTTGCTCTTTTGTACATTATAAATTCTCGCCCCTAAACTGCCTTTCGTACTCCGAATTTGGACTTTCGTACATCAGCTGACGAACAAACATTTCAAGCTATCGCATAATGGTGCTGTCTGTCAGCCAAGCCAACACTTTTAGTAAATTACAAAATTAAAGTATGCTATGTAATAATATACGTATTGTATGTAATGTAAGATTTGTGTGTAATGTTTTTACTTTTTCCATACGTAGTAATGGGAAAGTATTGTATTCATAAAAAAAATCGACTTCGAGATTTCAATGGAAATACACGTTTTGAGGTCCCTAGAACATGTTTAGACTTTTTTCGGAATGATGTCTGTGTGTGTGTATGAGTGTGTGTGCGTGTGTGATTGTGGGCGCTCTAACTCAAAAAGTTCTTGCAATATCGTTACCAAACTTCATATATAACACTTTAACATGAGCACAAAGAACTGATTAGTTTTTGGGCAATACTGGTTATCCGAAAGTCTAGGTTTATTCGAAAGCCGATTCGGTTTTTGCGATATTTCTCCGTTAAAACATCATTATTGTATATAAAATTCTATACAAATGTTATAGAGAATGTAATTTCCTATAACTTCCATTTGAAACAATTTTCCATAGCAGTTATTGTTTAGGAATTATTTATAAATAATCGGTTTTTTCGGTTTCCGTCAAGTATCTCCTTAAAAACGTCGTTATTCGTAATCTTCATGAGGACCTAAGTTGTAGAGAATAATATTTCTTCCAGGTTTTGTTTGAAACAAATTTTTGTAGAACCATCCATTTCGGAGATATTTTGTTTATTCATAAATTTCCAGTATACAGCGCCACCACCATGTAGCGGTGAATTCTGTAAACATTCAAAATATACGTAATTTATGGCAATAAGGACGACGGTATTCTTATACGATATATATATATGTAAAAAAAATACAATACATACTGTGGCGTTCCGAATAAACACCACATTTTTTTAAAGAGCAAGGAACCGATCTACACACGCTTCAATGACGTTGGCGATATCCCGTTAGCAGACCGCGAAACAATTTGAGACATAATGATTGTGCAGTTGCTTGGCTTTCTCACAAATGACAAGTGAACTCAGCGAGATTTTCTTGCAAGTTTGGGTCTCGATTCACAGGTTTAAAGCCTTCTCTGTCTTCTCTACATATGGATTCCTAGGTACAAAAGACACTTTTGTACTCGTTGACGTACCACTTGCAACACTAGCTCTAATCGCTTCTTCACTTTCCTTATCGATTTTATTGTGGACTAGGTCACACCAAGTAATTTACCAACTGATGAAGCAGATTCATTATGCGCAAGCCTATCTAAAACTTCAATTTTCTTCTCCAAACTCATCACTTTTTTTGCCCTTTTTACCGACTTTTCTTTCATTTCAATCATCACTCTCTTTGGGGCCATGATTAGGCAATATTACAAAAAAACTATGAAAATAGCAAAATGTTTTAATGAAAAAAAACTCGCATTTTTATACATTGACACCTGTAAACCGCCTTCCTTACGCAGAATTTGGACTTTCGTGTGTCAGCAAAATGAAGAACGAATATTTTGTGTTCTGCTGGTTGCCAGCCACTAGGCCACCAGCTTCCGCCGCGTTGGCATCTTTGTCTGTACAGCAGTGTTTATTGTGCAATTATTTAAATACTTTATTGCATTTTGCCCTATCTCTCTATATTATAAAATCGACGATTGTGTCTTAAAGGCCCCTGCTCAAAAAACTAAACATTTATACCGTAATTAGAGATTTTATAATATTATTTGGCTTTCTGGGAACGGAACCCCCCCTATAACATGTAAATCTATGTTCGACATTGTACATTCAACTTCCGGACACGTTTTCAGGAACGCATTATGTACGGATGTCGAGGACTGCCTGTATATCACATTCCATCTTATGTCTCCATTATATGGTAGAGCATTGTTTTGTTAATTTTTATACAACAATAATAGCAAAACTTAAATATGCTTGACTTTCTAAAAATATAAGACTTAGTATTTCAGTGCAATCTTGCTGTAATACAGTAAGTGGTCTGACATAGGAGTAAAGAGCAATATTTAGATGAAGGTCTACGTGATTGCAGAGTCGGCCAAGCACTGAATGGGGCCCAGATGCAAATATCAATGGGGGCCCCAATACATTAATATTTATAGTAATAACTAACAATTTATAGAGCCCCAGTCAGTGGCATAGCTACCATATAGCAAGAGTAGGCAATGCCTAAGGGCCCTCGAACAAAAGGGGCCCATATGTTGTGTTGAAATTGTCAATATCTTCGCAAATGCAAAAGCAAGGAGAAAGACTTTTTAAGCTAATTTTTTAAATCATTATATATCCTGTGCTGCATAATAAACTAGTGGTTGGTATTCTTTCACTCTTTCTCAAGAGGGCCCTCACCACAGAGAAAAATAAACGCCAATAAAATATCTACAAAAAAATCTTTTTACTAAAATATTTCCGCTTTTATTTATTTTAAGCTAATTTTTTTAATCCTTATATATCCTGTGCTGCATAATAAACTAGTGGTTGGTATTTTTTCACCTTTCTCAAGAGGGCCTCCCATTACTAAAATATTTCCGCTTAGGGGGCCCATCAGCGATTCTTGCCTAGGGGCCCGATACCTCTAGCTACGCTACTGGCCCCAGTTTAATATTATAACTTTTACGGAGTGTTTCTTTATTGGAAATCAGTTTGCAAGTGATTTTTAGCAAATATATTTGCCAAATTTACACACGATACTTGAATAATTGAGAACTTCCGGGGCCCCCATCATTCAGGGGCCCGTATGCCTCGCATCTGCCACACCCCCCCCTTTGGTCTGGTGATTGATATCTGTAGGTGGCATCTAATTTTTCTTTCCTGATTTCCTGTATTTCTGTTGAATCTCCTTTTAAATAATATTTCTACAAACTTTGAAAGTTTTTACATCAAGTTTTTTAAAGGTCAGTTTCTGTTGTTATTTTGGTTCTTTTCCATTTTCCCCATTGAACTGTGCATTTCTCCAATTTGTGTTCATGTTACAATCTCTATGTTAACAGATTGTGCAGCTTCAGTTGCCTACTTTTATTTGCTGAATGTTTAGTGAGTGAGCCATTCAAGAAAATGTTGCATTCACCAACAAATTATATTTATATGATTTTGGATTGTGTTTCTCTTGTGATTTAACTCGGACTTTGTGATCTCTTTTGCAGCAAGGAATACGATTCAGCATAGATATTGAATCTGAAAGTCGAGGCTATATTTTGGAAGTTTTTGATGGACACTTTGTGCTCCCTAATCTTGGACCAATTGGTAAGTATTTTAACACAACAATTGAAACAAAGTAAATAATTAAGATAGATATAATATACTTGGAACATGTTTACTTTTATGGTTTAATCCTGATAACCAGGGATTCTGTTATCAAGTGCATAAGGGTTCAAAGAATCATAGTGGTATTAATACTTTGAATATATGTAAGTATATTTTTTGTCAAAAATATTGATTTCTTATTCATCTTGCATTGAAGGTTTTTCTAAATTTTAGTTCTGTTAATTCATCAGCTTTTTAAACTTAATGTTTTATTGAATCATCTATAATTACTGATTATTTTAATCATTTAGCATCAAAGTCTTATCTGTTTCGTAATGCTTTATCAGTTACAGTCCAATTTAATGAACTCACGGTTCTCGTTAAGTATTTACAATGTTAATTTTGCAAATTAAAATTTTGTTCTTCCTACTGTTTCAGATTTAACTACCACTAAAACCAGCATAAATGTACATATTTAAATCTGGCCCTATTCAGGTTGAAAACTTATAATAATTATTCTATGATAAAAAAGGTTGTCTTCAAACAAGTATTTCATCATGACTTTTTACATTCTTCTTCTAATCAATTTCAAATACTCTACTTGTCCTGTTTGGCATTCAAAAGAAATTCCTTGCGTTAATATCTTATTAAAAAATATATGATTCTATGTTATTCTTTGGTTATAATGTGGTCCATGGAGTCTACATTACAAAACCATATTATAGATGAGAAAGTGTCATAAAAAGGTGCTCTCAAAACCACCATGCAGTGGTTAGAATAGCTTACATCTGATTAAAAATTTCATATCTGGTATGATATAAATAGGGTGAGCAGACATTTCAGTGTTCTGGAATTTGTCTTGATTTTCAGTGCTATGTCCTATCCCAGTGCTATGTTACTGTATCCGAAAGATTTTCTGAGATACCATATTTTCTTATATTAACTATTAAAACCACTTAAATTAAAATATTGCCTCAATAATTTTCAACAAATTTGATTATGAAATATTTGTTCCGATTAACTCCCATTCTGAAATAATTATGTTTATTATTTGAATTTGTAAAACTACCTGCTATATTTTGGATAATTTGTTTATATAGCATATAAATGACAAAAAGGCTCAAAATTACACATCATCTTAATCATGCCTGTTTTTCTTCCTCATAAATTGGTCACCTTAGATATAAGGAAACTTTCAATAATAAAATGAACTCAATCCATTAAAATTTATAATTTCCAGTAATTTTTTACGATATTAAAAAAAAGTTAAAATGAAAATTTTGGGGCTCAAATTTCATATATACTCAGGACAATACTTCAGACAAGTGCACATCCACATAGAGCCTTGCTATAGGTAAATCATACATCATCCTTTAAACTTTTTTTAATTCAAAAGAGAGCAGTAAAAATAATCTATATGGTAAACTTTCAAACATGATGCAAGCCATATTTGATTAAACTTAAGACTGTCCCTCCCTTCCATTTACCCTATATACTCGTATATAATGCACCCTCGTGTATAACATGCATCCGTACTTTTTGCCAAAAATCCCGAGTTTTTCTTATACCCCATGTATAACACTCACCCATGATTTTTGTGGGATATAAGAACAAAATTTTATTGTCATGTTAGGTATTAACTAGAGTACTGTAAATAAACATGTTAAAGCATTAAATTATTGCCAGTTAATTTTAAAATGCCTGGACTTGCCCATAAGTATTACATTTAATAACCTCCACATTGTGTCTTAGACAGACACCATCAATAATGAAAGCGATTGAGTTGAGATGGCAGCAACTTCATACAGTAAGTTGACCAAACTGATGCTGAGAAGAAAACCTCAGTGCCACTGCTGCCAATCATTTTAAATCAGACAAAAAGGGATCTATAAAAATAAATAGTTTTGATTTATAGTGGATCTCTCTCTTTCCTATATCATTCTAAAACTGTTTAATAGAAGAAATAATGCAAAAATATAACAAACAAATCTGGAAACAGGAAACACTACAGTTAAGATTAAGTTCATACACGTCATTCTACATTCTATGGGTTTTAAATTACTTACATTGTTAATTGTACATACTAAAATCATTAACTAAATAAAATTATTTCAATTTGCTTATTCTATGTTTCTTTATTATTGGTGCATGTTTTGTGAAGTCTTTATCTTGCGATTTTGCAAAAATTACAGTAATCAGCTGAGGAGCTAGTGAAATGCAGATCGTGTGAAGAGGATGGAATTATAATTGTATAGAAGTAATTAGGTGTTTTATACACATAATTAATATATGTATAACCTGGATTATTGATAATTATTTTGGTTTACCCCTTAATTCATGCAAAAAGCAAAAATTTGGTGCGAGGTAGGTTCACTTTAATTTCCAATTTTAAGTGCCCAAAAGTGTTACCCGTGTATAACGCGCACTGCTACTTTATGACCTGAAAATTTTGTCTTCAAACTGCACATTATACACGAGTATATACGGTATCTATATCAATGCCTAAAAATGTAAAATAATTTGGCAAATTTAAGTACCATGCTATGATGCAACATTGCTCAACCAGAGAAATGCATAACTTAAGACATCATCACTGTAATTACAACATAACTTTGAAGAAGTTTGAAAAATCTTTATAAAATTATATAATAGCTTTCCACCAAGTGTTAGGGCACTATTTTTAAATCCATTTAAAATTCTTGTCAAGTCTTTCTTAATTGTCTATGCTATGAAATAAATTAAATAATTTGAATTTATTTTTATACTGGTTGATGCTATATTTCAAACAAATTATTATTATTATTTAAATGTTATAAATATTAAAAACTATCATGGACAAAATATACAAGATGCATATTTAGTAATCTAGTTCAGGAGTTTATAACTTGAAAGTATTTCAAACGTAGGTCAAGTTCTGGATCTCCAGATATTTATTTTATACATTTAAATGTTTTTAGCATGTTTTTAAAAAATGCACTTACACTTCCACTTTGGAATCTGTCCATCTGTGCACTTGCTTCAATTGAAATTGTGACAAAATCATAAATGATTGCGAGTTGAAATTTAGAATGTAGATTTCTGTACTGCTGCCATTTGTTTTGAAAAATATATTGGGTAATATAGGAGCCCATTCATTTTTTTTATATCTGCAAAGGTATAAAAGATGAAAAACTGAAACTTTGAGCATACACTTCCACACTGATGCCATTTTGTCTTGGATAGTTTGAGTTTTGAAAAATTTACAAAGGAGAATAGGAAACACTTTGAATATTTAATACAAAATTGATTGGTTTAAAGACACACTAATTTTATCCATGTTCATAGATAACACTACTTGTTTAGAGTGTAATTTTCCAAATTATTTATATGAATGGCATTGGGATGTTTTATCAAAAAAAGACATTATTAAATTTATCTCTAAGCATATAGAAAATGTCTCATAATTAATATTTAGGGACATCATACAGGTTAAATATCAGTATATATCAGGGGTGGCCATACTTACTTACCTTCAGAGCTACATACGATAATCTTTGAAAGTTTGAGAGCCGCCTGACAGATATTCTGTGCTCATAAATTTGTGAACAGTACATAACCTATATACAAAGCAATTAAGATACTATATTGCATGTCCCTTAGACATCCCCAAAATGTCTCAAGTTGCCCTACCTCACTCTATACTGCAGCAAAAAACCTCGAATGGAAATTTATAAGAGCCACAAACTAAGTTAAAAGAGTCGCATGTGACTTGTGAGCCATGGTTTGGCCACCCCTGGTATGTGTGTGTCTCGCAACAGGATGTCCAGAGCTCAACTACATGTTTTTGGGTTAATTTTGAGTCAAAAAGTTCTAATAAACATACGTCCTAAAGTGAACCATTTGAGATACACACACATGCACAGGCGTGCACACACACACACATATATCAGGGCTTTTTTTGTGATGGTACATGCCAGTACGGCATACCGGCACCTTTTTTCAGAGCGATGTTGACCCACATCTATTTTGGTACATTTTCATTTTTTTATTTCTTTAAAACTTAAAGTAATAAACGGCTTCTATAAATGTTAAACATTTTGAATTTAATTATCAACTTTGTTATTAAAAGTTCATCACAAATTCAATAAAGGAAGGGAAGAGGGTTCACAGCAATATTGAGGTAAATACACCACAGCTTTAAAATAATAAAGTTTTTATGATTAACCTTTATTTTTCTTTATTTAACAGGTGCCAATGGTTTGGCTAATCCAAGAGATTTTCTTACACCTGTTGCATGGTTTGAGGACCGAGAGTTGGGAAAAGGAAATGATGGCAAAGGAAAATATTCTGTAATAAGTAAATTCCAAGGGCATCTTTTCAAAGCTCAACAAAAACATAGTCCATTTGATGTAGTTGCTTGGCATGGTAACTATGCTCCATACAAATATGATCTTGCCAATTTCATGGTTATAAATGCTGTCCAGTTTGATCATGCTGTAAGTACAAGACTAGATATGGAAATGATAAAATTAAAAAATACAAGAAATACAAAAGAATTTTGCTTTCCATTTTCGTTAGGACCCCTCAATTTTCACAGTGCTGACATGTCCGTCAAACAAGCCTGGAGTTGCAATCGCAGACTTTGTAATTTTTCCACCACGCTGGTCAGTGCAAGAACATACATTTAGGCCTCCCTATTATCACAGTAAGCAATTTAACAAATAGAAGATAAGAACTTATACTAATATATTGTATTTTAAGGGAAATAAAATTTTAACTATATTTTTTAATTAGGAAACTGCATGAGTGAATTTATGGGCTTGATAAAAGGCAGTTATGAGGCAAAAGAGGATGGTTTTCTACCTGGAGGGGGATCACTTCATTCAATGATGACTCCTCATGGTCCAGATGCTCAATGTTTTGAAGATGCATCAAAAGCAAAGTTAACTCCTACCAGAGTAGCTGATGATACCCAGGTACTTTCTTTCAATTCTTCAAAAGTTTCTTTGAATATAAATTATAAATATTAATATAACAAGCAACCGTTGCTTATCACTCTGAATTGGTTCCAGGAAAACTGAATATTAAATGATAAGGCATTAATAGATTATAATTTCTCAAATGAATTAATGTAAATAAATTTAAATGTTACTGTGCTATAAAATAAATTTTTGGACCTCTAAACTTAAATAAATGATTTATTCAATTGACAGATGTACAATAATAATAAACAATGAAATACAGGTCAAGCACCCTTTATCCAAAATCCTCGGGAAAGACAATATTTCGGAATTGGGAAAATATTGGTTTTTGGATATTACACATTAAGTTAGTATGCATAGCATTCTTGCATAAGTGTATCCTGTACATTATTCTATGAGCACTACACCACTCATGCTACCTTTTACCAGCTTGAATACAAATGAACATTTATTAAATATGTTTTATTATAACATGCCATATTAAAATAAAAAATACAAACGAACAATTACCGTAGAGCCGTTAATTTCTGCCTTATTAGATCTCCCTAGGGAATTTATACGGGATGAAAGAGTTTTAGAATAACTGCTACAGTCAGTAAACAATTCACGATACTCAGTTTGAATACACAATGGTGATACCCACGCCATAGTCCTTGCTTGATCGCTTCACAAATGCACCATGATCAAGTTTTTGCAATAACTCAACTTTCTTAGCGATTGATCATGAATTTCGCTTCCTTTTTATTTTCATAATGTTACCCATAAGAATATGATGGCCTTTTTAACATTTTCACTATCACAAATATGATAAATAACCACAGATGTCTTACGGTATGTCAGGAACCAACCACTACGAGCCGCTATAATGAATGACGCAGTGCATGCGGTGTCAGATGTAACTTAAGTTCATCAACAAAGAATTCGTTGAGCAGATCAGACCCAGTTATTTTGTGGCTAGATTTAGAGAATTAATTTCGTCTAGCAAATTTTTTTAGCATTTAGCGACGTGGCAAAAAATCTGGATTTAATTGTACTGTGATTTAATGATTTAAATATAGTTAATAAGTAAGATAAGAGTGCATTTAATTATTTATATTAGTTATTAAATGTATTATTTTGAAGTAGTTTGCACTTATCCGGTGGTAGCAGCATTATAGCAACATTCCTTTTTGAGAGCAGATCATTTTTCCTAATCTTTTGTGTTGACACATCAAAAAAATTTCGGATGTCTGATAATTTCAGTTTTCAGATTTGCGGGTAAAGGGTGCTCGAACTTTACCATAAAGACCTGTGTATAGGATGGATCCATTTATAGGATGCAAGATGTATTCTAGCAAATGATCTCTGCTGTAAATATATTATCATTTTACGGTAAAACTGATGAGTGAATAATTGAATGCCTTAGTAATATGAGAAATATATAAATTAAAATTGATGACCTTTGTCTCACAATGCAATGTTTCTCAACTGGGGGTGAGTGCATTGTTTCTAGGAAGTATGCAAGTTGAGTAATATGTTTATTTTTACCCATAATTCCCTGATTAATATTTCAAAGTGAAAAAATGAAAGCATGAAAAATATATGAAATTTCCATAGGGAGTGGGTCTGCAGATTTTGTAGGGGGTTTGTGGCTCCAGAAATGTTGAGAAACACTGGCACAAGCAATAGACTAGACAGCAGTGAAGACAAGATACTATGGCAGGATGATGAGAAAAATTCTATGGCATCGTAATCTAATACTTCCAAAACAAATGACAATTTTGATCAGTATGAAAACATCATCAAGGATGACTTTTCCAGTGACTAGGAATTTTTTGCTTTTTAATTTGTGATCTTTTAGAATTGTTTGGTTTTGTAATATTTAAATAAATAGCTTCTTATAAAAAATATATAGAAGTAATCAATAAATCATAGCTGCTTTTTTTTAAAGTTACTCCCTGAAAAGTATTATGGGCCCGTGTGTTGGATGCACCCCATTTTTGAGCCCAAAAATTTTTGGAAAAATAGTGTATCTTATACGTGGGTCTTTATGGTAAATAAACATTAAATAATTGCTTGATATATTTAAGCACTTAAAATTTAAAAAGGAGCTCCCAACAAACATGCTAATGTTTGTGTGTTTGTATGGAGGATCACATCTATAAGCAAATTTACTCAAATGGAAAATAAAATTGACATTGGCATTTAACATGTTAATAACAATTATCAGGACTTGGAATGAAAACTTTTTACTCAGAGTAACTTTTCATGATATGGTCCTCTCCCATTTATGTCAGATTAATAACTGAAACCATTTTCAATACTATGTTTATTTAATACTAGTATAATTGCCTGTCAAAAATGACGGGGATGATTGATTATTCTGAAATAAAATTGAGGCAGTCTTCTCTGACCGGAAATCATGCCTCCTGTTGAGAGGGTTGCCTTTGATCCGAGCAAAGGTTCGAAACCCTCGCCGCGAGTATCTATTGTGCTTCAAAAGCTGACCTTGCCCCTCTTGCCAGGTATATTTCTGTTTTTCAGAACATGACAGAGGGAGTGACAAAAGGACAGAATAAGGCTTTTATATATTAGTGATACATTAAAACGTTTTTTTAGTGTATCATAATGCTATCCTGAAAATTTCATCAAATTCGGTTCAGTTGTTTGCGAGATATATAAGCTTCAAAAAGTATTACACACAATGTTTGCTAAGGCTTTTATTAATATGATTAATGTAGTTTCCACTATCATCTTATGGATGTAGAATTTACATATTATATACAGGTGACCCTGCTTAATGTGGAGGATGTGTTCCTGACAACTCTGCATTAAGCAAAAAACTGCATTCACCGGGGGTATTATAACTCTTAAACACCCAAGGGAAATAATTTTACAAATGGTATTTTTGGACTCACATTCAATGGAAGCACATATTATTACCGGATTTTATAGCCATTTATAAGAAAAACAATAAAATTACATGGTAAACAATACGACAAAAAAGCTTAATCTCCACCACTATATTTTAGTATGTCTGTCTGTCTGTTCCTTTATGCACGCCCACCATACATATATATGATATTTTATATATACAATTTTTGCTTTTTAATTTTTTTATAATTTGAAAAAAAAAACGCATTATAACTAATCTACATTAACAGGGAGTACATTAAGCGGGGATCACCTGTACAAACCTTAGGCTGAACATGATAATTCAGTTTTGAATTTTGACAGTGTTATAAAAAGACAAGATTTTGAAATGATATTGGTATTCATCTTGCCTTAACTGAGGCAAAATATCAACTGCCTTACCATAAATAATAATTTCAGCTGCTATGTTTTCAATCAAAGTAATTGCCTCATTATATTACCAATAATGTCACAGTCATCTTTCAATAATTTACAGTCAACTGAAGCATATTTAAAAGGTAAATATTTAGTACATTAGATACGAAGAACACCTGAAATGCTCAAATTTTTTATTTTTAAATTTCACAAGTAAATTTGTTAATGTATCTATTTATTATAGTTTTATATAAGTGTAAAGCCAAAGGTAGATAATCTTACTCACTTTGCTTATTCTTACATTTATACTTTTTAAGTTGGTCTTTCTACTTTTTCAATTTGCTACATCCTTCTACCAAAGTTAATCTGGCTCTAGATATATCAGAAATAATGTAGTATTTTTATTGATTCTGATTTAGAATTACATCATGCAAGTTAAATTAGGGATTTCAAGGCAGCACTTCTTTTTTAAACTTAAGTATTCCAAGAATGATTTTTACTATTGCATTGCATGTCCTTTATGTCCAGTTGTATAGTATTTATTGCTTGAATCTCCTGATTTAGTGATATTACTTTATAATCAGTAGTGTATCTTGCATACTTTATTTTATAGGCATTCATGTTTGAGAGTTCCTTGAGCATGACTGTTACTAAATGGGGAGAGAAAACATGTCAAAAGATTGATGAAAATTACTACAAATGTTGGATACCACTTCAAAAACATTTTGATGCAAGCTTAAGGATTACAGATTAATGAATGTTCAATTCACGGTAAACTTTATTTTTCTTTTTATGAGTGGTGATCAATGGTCATCATTATAGTACATTTTATAAAATAAAAATGAACTCTGAAATTTGTATGCATGTTACATATATTCCCAAAAATTTGTAATTTCTCATTTATATAAATAAAATAATAAAATATATTATGCAGAAATTTCTATTCACTTACAAGTAAAATTATGGTTTTTATTTGTATTATATCTATAAATGCTAAAAAATTCTATTTTTGTTTATCTTTGAGTAGAGCAAAGCTAATTATTAATTTTGAAATGTGCTGAATGGTAAATTTTCAAGTTAACTCCTTAGCTGACAAGCTCTGAATGTCCCGATAGTAAAAAAAAAATATAAAACTATGTCAGTACAGGAGATCCCAGAGTTACGAATGGGTTGCATTCCAAAAGTTCATTTGTCTTTTGTTCGGAACCATAGACAATAGTTTATAAATGGTTTGAAAGTCAGTCCATAAATTCCTATTTAAACTACAATTAAACTGAAATATTGCATATTTGATATGAATAATAGAAAATAATACTGTTGTAAATGTTAGTTTGGTCTTTCATTATCCTCCCAATCATCGAATGAACAAGTAGCTTAGAGTGTAACAGACCTCCGTGTTGAAGAGCACTCTCACAGAGGGATGAAGTCATGCTATGCCATCACAAGTAATTTCCAAGAGAAAATATTGATTCATACATGTGAGTTGGCACTTGTATGCCCCATTTATTCAAATATTGATACCTTATTGAGCTCTGTTTATAAGTATGGATGTTTGTAAGTCAGGGACTTCCTGTATTAACCTAGCAATGCCAGATTAGCAGTGGTTTTCTAGTAGTTTCTTCCTTCAATATACCTTCCTAGAAGAGTGTTGGGAAACTTTTTCCAACAAAAGTCACCTATCTACAGGGATATAACTGGCCTCCCAACTGTGGAGGGAAA
This sequence comes from Uropetala carovei, assembly GCA_036926305.1. Lineage (NCBI taxonomy): Eukaryota > Metazoa > Arthropoda > Insecta > Odonata > Petaluridae > Uropetala > Uropetala carovei. The sequence continues at coordinate 8,848,270 of JAXCHB010000011.1, forward strand.
GGGCAGTATGTGTGTAAAAAATATATGGAGGGGTACATCAAATTTTTTAAAAAATACAAAAATAATATGAAAATGTTTTAATTAATTTTTATTGGACTAGTCATACAAATGAAAGGTAATTTTGACTGAAAGCAAAAGCACACAATATGTACTTCATTAATTATTTTTTTAAATATAAAATACAGCAGGGGCCAAGAACTTATAAAGGGGGGCCAGAGTCTCCCGAGGCCCTTCCCTAGAATGTCCCCACCATGCTTATTACAAAATACTGTATGACCACTGCTGGGTTAAATAAAACTAAAAAATTGTGGTATTCAGATGAAATCTTCATGATATGCTCTCTGTGAAAAAATAAACCAATTAGGTAAGTGTGAAATTCATTCCAATTAATGTGTGATGCAATGAAGATACAATATTCTGTGGCAGCCTGATTTAAAATAATAAATAAGTGAACACACCCGAAAAGGATAAAATTATTTTCTTGTATCCACTGCTTGAGGTAAGGAAAAAAAGACAGCTTGTTAGCAGTTTCATAATTCAAACTTGTCTCAACACAATTCAACCAATTAGCCACCTCATGACTGATGTTTACAAAATACAAGTTTTAAGGAATTCTAAGAAAATAATTATTTGTGAATAATAACTTAGGGGAAGCATTTCAAGGAAAGACAAAATCTCATACAAGTTTCGGAAAAAGCACCCAATGACGATTCAAAAACGAATCAGTAATAGAGCCAAAAAACATTCACTAGCCCAGGAATTATATTCCTCTACTGCACTGCTCTGCAACCTCTTTCATTTCGTGGCACATATTCTGGGTTTTTCAGTACTAATAGCATACTTAGCCTTAATTTCATCACATTTGTAAAGGATTATCATTAATCAATAGCAGAAAATAGTGTCGAATGATGATGAACATTTTCTACAAAGATGAAACAAATTATAGCCAAAATGATGCACTTTAAAACTGTTTAAATATTTCATCTGACTCAAAACAACTGAAATGTAGAAAATTCTTATTTTCAAACATCAGATGGCAACCTTTTCTGCATGGTGGTGGGCCTCGTTAGTGCTTCCAGGGCCAGCTTGATGGTGTTGCGATCTGTATGGCTGTACCGGGCACTGTGCTTACACAGACCCCACATTCTCTAAAAAATATTTATTATACATGTCAATTACATTTTTAAAATATTAGAAAAAAATTTTGAACTCTAAAAATGAGAGAAAAACTTGCTTTATTTATTAAAACTTATTAAAAAATTTTTAACCATAAGCGTGTGAACCTTGCTCTGGGCCCTGTGATTTTCCAAGCAAGCTTCAACAGGGCAGTTGCAGAGGGAGTAGTTGAGCAGGCTATATTATTGCTTACATTGAATGTTACCTAGAGATTCTGTGAAGTCATATTAATGAAAATCAAGTATAAATAATTTATAAGCATTAAAAAGGTACCATAACAGGTTTTCTGAGCCTAATTTTCACTTAAGAAAGGTTATTTATCAAATTTCACAGATCAATTTATCATCCTAGCTTTGGGGTTGCATAAAATGTTCTCGTGGGACAAATACAGCCTTGTGAGCCATAGGTTGCTCACCACTTTGCAAAGAATAACCTTTGTTGCAGTTTTGATTACATGAAACAATATTTCTGGAAAGTAAGAAAAAAGCAAGATGAAGACCCAGATTCAATTCCTGGACAAGGCAGATTTTCTGTCCTTTCCAGAAATACTTATAGTCCAGCATATGCCTGCATTTACAAAATTTAACGTTAGCGCTTTCCATTGTGTACATGAAGCAGTGTAACAAATTCAAAAATTGAGAATCACTCATTCTTAAAACTTTCTTTTAAGAAGCCATAGTTTGGGAATAATAAAATACGGGGAAATTCACCTCTTCTCTGTAATTGCAACTATAGCATAGCCAAGCTAGCCAAAGGGGGAGAGCAGTGGATGCAAGGTACCCAGACCCCATAATAATGGGGGCCCCAGAAGTTTTGAGATCTCAATTATTCAAGTATCAAGCAGTTCTATAGTCATAAAAAAACAGATGGTATTCTGTATATTAAAGTAAAACTTTGAGGAGGGTTCTTACCCAATTTTTTAGAGCAAATTACATGACTGTAATGTTACAATTCCAGGAGAAAACGTATGAGGTTTTTTTTCAATCGACCTACATAATTTTTCATAAGGCAATGGTATATGCTATTTGTTCGAAAAAGCAGAGGGTATACCCCATTCCAGTGCTCAAAATGGAAAATATTATGAAACGGAACGCTTGTATTGGTAGTGGAACAGAAATTTCTACGAAATGGAATGACGTTATAAGGGACAGTATTTCTGAATGTCTGACGAAACAGAATGGTATCATCAGTGCGTGTGACGAGCTGGAACAGCGTTCCGGTGTGTTCTGGCTCATTTCGAGCACTGCCCCATTCATTCAAAAAAAGCAGAGGGTATACTGCATATACCACCATATATCCTCCACTACAGCACCGGTATCAAGTGTAAATTTTGCAAAATATTTTACTAAAAATCACTTTCGAAACTGATTTCTAATAAAAAGGCACTCTGTAAAAGCTATAATATTAAACTGGGGCATCATAAATCATTCATTATTACTATAAATATTAATAATGTGGGCCCCCCATTGATATTTGCATCTTGGACCCCTTCAGTGCTTGGCTGAATCTGAGCACAGAAACTAATTTGTTACAACACAATTACTGTCAAGTACTACTCAAGCAAATTTCTTAAACTGTAGACAAATCTCACAATGGTAAAATTTTTATCACAGAAATTATAATTAGAATAAACTGTTATGAACAAAAGTTGTTTATCCAACAAATGAAGGATTAACACTCCAAGGATTGTTCTCAAGAGGGATCTAAAGCTTTAAAAAACTAAGCAAGCTGTGAAAATAAACGCAATTATTTTTAGTCATCTAATAAAAATAACTTTTCCTTCTACAAGTTAGTCAAATTTCTACTTTATCTAACCCTAGTAATATAGTTAATCTAAGATTTTGATACACATTGTTTGAGTAATGCCAAATTATATCTAGTACTAATATTATTTCAGGCAAGGAAACTAAACACAATGTATAGAAGAAAATCAGAGGTAGATGCATGATGCTTTACCAAACCAACAGTAGGGTAATACGGGAGCAGTTAAGTAAAAGTCAAAACAAGGATAACTAGGTAGGTTGGTAAGTAAATACATTCATGTGATAATGGGTGAAGGTAATTAGATCACATGCTAAGTTGTATTCTCACCATATTTTATGGATGGTTAACCTCTTAATTTAAAGGAAGAGAAATAACTATAGGAAATAAAGCACAGGAAAACCTCGTTAATTTGAAACTCAAGAGACCAAACATTCATAAATTCAAAATAAACAGATTCGAATTATCCGATACATATTTAATTTTGACACCAAAACTTTAAGTTGCAAGCTCTCATTCACTGGAATGGATATGGATGATGATGTCATCGCCAAGCAAGCGTTGGATGATTAAGTTAAATCACAGAACTCGACGTTGGATGTCAAAAACAAGTATTTAATGAACAAACAAATATATGTACACATATGCATTAATATCAACTGCCTTTAACATAAAAACACTATCAAAATGAAAATTAAAACGATTGTAAAATAAAACACAAGTCATCACCTCATTTATTCATATCAAATTGAAATATTCATTAATTTTACATTGTTTTGAGAATCCTGTATTTATTGGATACAAATTCATTTAATTTGTCCATTACTTTAACCCTCCAGCGGGCACGCCCTATTTTCTGACACGAGCGGGCACGTGGTAGCAAATCTGCTACCATGCCGTTTTCCTCAAAATTCGTTGTATTATAAATGTGTTTTTTGTTTGTCGATCTTTCTTCGTTCATCCCTTGTTTCTCTATCATCAAATCTTATGAACCTCAGCAAAATTAAAATCTTTTGTAGCTCATACAAGCCCGTAAAAGCGGTATTCCCATACCATCACAAGTCCATAACTCACGTCCATTTGTGTGGTTTTCTTCACTTTCCTCCATCTTCAGCTGTAGTGTCACTATCCGGTTCTTGTTCAGATTCAGCTTCGTGATTTTCCTGATTTTCTAACGTGATAATGTTTTCTGCATCACTCCGTACTTCTTCACTATCTAGCAAATCGTTTTCCTCCTCAGAAAGTTCTTTCAAAATCTTTAGTTAATCCTCTTCTCGTACTTTCTCATCCCATATTTTACGGATTCCCTGTAATGTAAAAACTTTCCTTCACATTCCCATTTCACATCCATATATGTACACGCAAACACACACCAGACTGACACACTCAAACACAGAAATTCCAACGCCTATTCGAACGAAATACCTACTAAAGATGTTAAAATAACAGTTTACAGTAATATAATTTATAAATCAATTCAATAAAGTTAAGAAAATAATACTTTACCAACTACAGTATAAAATGTTATGTAAAAAAATACATGACCGGGTGCGCAGTAGCACTTTTGATACCAACACACTATAAAATATTATTAAGGACTTAGATCTGTACCAAGCGTGGGGATAAACGCCACTGAATGACCAGTATGAAGACTAGAAGAGATAGGAGCAAGAGTAAACAAGAGGCAATTACGCACAATTTGTTTACTTCGTTTCAAATTTCAGTGGTAGCAGATTTGCACCAGCGAGCCCACTCGAGGGTTAATCACACTCTCCTCTACATCACAGTTCTTTAGGAATTTGAGCACAGCAATTGCTGTGAAGGTCTCTTTGTGTGTAGGATGTGCAGGTTCAAGGAGGTTCTCCTTTCGTCTTCTTCTCCCTCACTCCCTGAAGCTACTGTGGAAGCAGCTGCTTCTGTATCTATCAGAAGCAGGCATGCAACCGAGGGGGGGGGACTGATGGGCTTAGGCCTCTCCATAACATTAAATTTTCTGACTTAAGAACCTTAAACTCTTAAGAGTTAGTATTAACCTTATATGTAGGTACTCAGGAGGCTTGCTGTTTCGATTTCATATTTCTCTCACCAGATACTTTATTAGCATTATACACAGGGGCGCGCTTACCCGGGGTGCAGTGGGTGCAATGCACCCGGGCGCCAACTTACCGGGGCGCCTTCTCATCAAGGTATTTTTATTGGAATTCGACTTGGGAATGTTTCCTCCTTTGTCCGAATGAAAAGGGAAAGTTGGAGATTCTAAAATGACACAAAATCTTCCAGGCAAAATTTTTCCGATCCCTTGCGATACGCGGTCGCATGGCTAAGGGTCGCTAGAACACATCAGTGGCGACCGAAAATGGGTTCACCGTAGGAGTCGCCAAGAGGTGGGGGCGCTACTCTGCTATACTGCGTTTCCAGAGATCGTACGGGTGAGGCGTGTCTACGGTTAGACTTGTAGGGTGAGGGGGAGAAAATGTCAGCCAATGAGAGCTCTTAAATTTCCCACGCCTTCAAAAATTCTTGACGAGCGCTGTTGACACGACTGCTCTCAGAACTTCACTCGTCCACAGCTGCTGTTGAAATGAGCGAAATTCGAAATGTGGCAACATTGGGTCGTAGCCTAAGCGAAATAACCCGAATGCGGACGGAATACTGCGAATCTGACCCGTACGACTTCGGGAAACGCACTATAATTGCTATCCAGACCCTAGCAAGGAGCTCCAGCTGAGGCGGCAATCCTTTCCTAAAGTACCATCGACCTTCACCACAAATCCTTTCGCTAGAAGAATACCAGGTGCCTACCCTTTTTCTCCCACTTGCCGAGTCTTGGAAATCCCAAATCCGTTTTAAATCGGTTCGGTATAGCTTTTCCGAAAACTAGCTTTCGTTACTCCTTCACGATCTCCCACCTACGTTAACGTTCATATTCATTTCTAAATATGTACATAGTACCAAATTCAAATACCGAAACAATTTCTCCCAATAATGAGAGAATTATTGACATCTACTTCTTCATTGGATTTTAAAATATCTTAAAATGAAAATACGAAGTCGGGACTTTGACGTAGGAATGCATAAATAATTGACGTTCTGTTTTCTTATTGTCAGAATAAATATCGAATCTAATCTGGTTTGTAAGTGGACAATAGTATAGGAATTTTTGATTGATCATTAAGTTAACGGGGCAGAGTATTGAATTATAACTCAATTGGCTGAACATGCGATGGATCCGAGTAGAAAGGTCAAAACCACATATAATACAGTTTAAAAACAATTTTACGGAAGACGGACTTCGAATTAATTAATATAAGAAAAACACAACGAGGAAGTGCATCGCTTTTGATAAACACTGAACAGCCCTTACTGTATGCTTCTGGTAGGCCTGTGACAAAAGAAAAGGCATGATGTACTTATTAAAATACATTCCTCCTGTCAAACATGATTATTTCAAGAAGTTAACGACGAGTCGAAAGGATAATACATTGGATGGATCTGATTCTGAAGATGTCATCTATTATGATAATGTTGAGTGAAAATCTTCCTTAGATACATACCTGACCTAATCTACTTACATAAGCATTGATTTATTATTAAAAGTTCTATAATACACATAAAGCCTTTACTTGTGTTTTATTTTGTCGCAGAATGTAAAATATTTTCAGTTGCCAAGACGATTAACTCCACATTTTCATACAAAATTTGTATAAATTTCAGAACGATAACAATCTTTTTACATTTTACTGCTAGTAACATAAAGCCTATACCCAAAGGAACTCGACAGACATTTTTTTTCATATTTATATTTCATACCTAATTTTTATAATCCTGCTTAGCAAAACATACATTTTGTTACCTTTTGCTTTAAGGAGTTAGTCGGTTTGGCATCTGAGGCGTCCATATGTAAAAAGCTCTTGGTTGTGATAACATTTAGAATAATTTATTTTGTTTAATGGTGAATATCTGAGCTGTATACTAACACTAAAGAAGTATGACTATTGTTTACAAAAATAATTGCACAATAAATATATAAAGAGGCCAAAGTCAGTAGGTTCAGTTGCTTAAACTAATGTATGCAACTGTACTTTCTTTTGGCTCAGCACATGTACCTGATGACTGACTTTTGTAGACTGAAGACATTGCTGATGGAGAGTGGTCCCAAGCAGAAATGCCATATTTCATGTAACTTTGTATAAAAGCAAGATAAACAAGCCTGACAGATTCCAGGTTTGTGACTGACATAAAGCTCCTAATGAGGAAACAGCATGATGCAATCCTTTTACTTAAAGTTTGTGTGTGTGCTGCCCAGTTTAAGGATTCATCAATTTCTATATCCAAAAATGTTGTGCTGGTGCTGCCAGGGATACATGATCCGGCAAGCTTCAATAAAGGCCTTGATAGAATTTTATTTTGTGAGGATGAAATTGTATGAAAGTTGTATGTTGATGAAGACTTGGTTACTGCCATACCAATCTTCCACAGTTTAGATAGCTAGTTTTACAGATTTTATGGATCTTTAGTTAACACGTGGAAAACTACACTCAGACCATTTTAAATATTACATATATATAAATAATCAAATAATTATCAGCTTTCAACAAAACGAATCTTCCATAAAGTAAATAAAAATCTGAGGATGTTGGTGAAATGTTGTCTGTACTGCTTTCTAAGACAGAAACTTGGAGGTATTATATAAAACATTCGGAAAGATAAAAAGAATGAATATATGAAAATAAGGCAGAAAAAAAATAAGATGGATATAGAAGAAATTAAGGAATTACCAAGAAGAATGGGGGAGAATTATATCAATATTACGACCAGTTCATGTGAATTGAAGCGTAACTTGACGACCGATGAGGAAAAAAACCATCCAGCTTTTAGAAAAGTTATGGAAACAGGATGAAGGCTACGGAGGCTAGGACGATGGGGATTACTAGGCTTAACCATTTATAATGGACTTGTCCGCAAATAACGATTGCTACTGACTTAGGAAAAATAATTTAAATCGCTGATTAGTTGTTATCAGAGCACTCGTCAATCAATTCGTTAAAATTCAAACGTAATAAAGGAATCTGACGATTTCATGTGGGCAATATAATGCGAAGGATTATTTCATACATTACTGGATGATCTCCTTTCCCTGTGAATTTGTAGCGGCCTGATTGAAACTTTGTACATTATGCTTATACACGAACTTCCGAAAACTCTTCGGATAGAAGGTAACAATCCTTAGGAGTGCCAATCAAATATAATAATCTACATAATACATACAACTTGCTTCACCGCTTCACCGTCGATTACAGGTACATAACGCACTTAATTATATACTTTATTATCAGAACTTTATATTAAATAGTAACTTTAACTGATGATAATTTTCAATGAAGTGAAAATGATCATTATGTCAAATAATTCGAATTATTATTTCGTTGCGATGTTTACTGCACTTCATCTACTTTCGTTTACCTAATACAGCGACACCAATCGGAAACGCTGCATCATTTGTTCAACGTTATATTGCATATGGTTGCTGAAAATGGCCCAAGGGAACATAAGAAAAGCAAACAGCTGATCATCATTTTGTTATTTTTGTACTCGTTATTTTAAATGTGGCCAATATGCCTGTTAGAAAGTATAGAAGGGATCAAAGTGAAGTCAGTTGCTGTTTGAAGTATGTTATATTCGGTTTTAATGTGATGTTTTGGGTAAGTTTGTGTTGTTATGAGAGTTTCTTGTATGTCTCCGTGTCGTCAAATATATAAACACGGTGAACCGTGGACCAAGATATACGAAAATGCTAAAATTACAAAAGCTGGCATTTGACAGCCAAATTTTGTTGAAACTGCTATTTATACAGCTGTCAAATAACATTAATATCGTGTTAGTTTCGCCCTTTTGCTTTATTGTACCATAAACATTAATTTTTTTATGTTATAAGGCTCTAGTTTGTGTCTCCGTTAGTGATGACCGATGATTGTGCTTGCTATGTAAATAACACGAGATATTTTTCCTTTCGTGCCGAGTTGTAATGTATAAAATCGATATTTTTATTAATAAACATAGTTCAGTATATGTTCGTCAAATTTTGTTTCTTAATACTTATCGTATTATATCTTGGTAATTTGGGTGTATCGAATTCTTTTGCTGTTTAATTGTGAAAGTGATGACCTTGTGTCATACCTATGATTTATTTTGTTAATGTGATTATTGTACTTTTTCATTAGAATTTTCTTCATTTTAGCTGTTGGGGTTGGGGATCCTGGCAGTGGGTATATGGGCCTGGACGGAAAAAGATATATTTAACAACTTAAGCCGTCTAACCAACATCGCCCTAGATCCAGCTTTCATCCTCATCATTATTGGTGAATTGAATAAATGATAATTTTTTATTAGCAAAATCATGCTTGCAATCACTTGAAATTCAATCTTTATTACCTTCTTATTTCTGTCACCTTAATACATTCAGGTAATTTTCTACCGGTATTTTTATTAGTATGTCGGTATATAACTTCTTGCTTTGTAACATTGTTTTATTGGCAATTCTTTCTTATTTAATATTCTCAACTTTTGCTTATACTTATTTCAATCGTCTTCCATTTAATTACATGTAAGCAGCATGGAGCAAGATTTTTGTTCTAAAATTCTGAATTTAAGTATAATATATGTTTACCATCCTTTGCCTACTCAATGAAATCATTATAATGAATATTTCATGTATGCTCTCAGTTCATGTAAACGTAAGTAATCAGAACTTAAAAAAAGATACAAAACAACTATACTCCTTATTTAAGGGGAAATGCATATGTGCATTATTTGTTCTCTTGGGATTATTTAAAATTAATTAGTGCACTTTATCTAATGTAGGATTTAAAATGATGTCAACCTAAACACGTATTTTTCTATAGTCTTAAGTTTGCCTAACAGTTAAATTCAGTTAGTATTCCATTAGGGTTCTTGAAAACATGCAGTAAATGCAAATATTTGAAAAATATATCTATAAGTGTAGCCTCTGAAAATTGCCTTTTCTTATGTTAACTGCTGATTTAAATAGTATAGAATATCTTTCAGTTCTTTCTGTAACATCTTGTTGACTTGAACGTTTTTATTTTCTCAAAGATATTGGAAAAGATGTTGTTGATTGGTTGGCATTTACTTTGGAAAGTAAACAGACTCAGCATCTTGTCATTAATAATTGTTTGTAGAATCCTACAATTTGATTGTCATGTTAATTTATTCAGGTATAACAGGTACACAAGAATTAATGTAACTAATGCAGTTTTCATGTGAATGTGGTCACCTGTACATCAGAAATAAATCATTTAATCATAAGCAGTATTTGGATGGGTGATTTCTTTTTTAATTTGGTAATGTTATATTTATGGTCCACATTGATTATCTACATTTAAGAAATATAATTCTGTATTTCAGGTACAGTCACATTTATAATTGGTTTCACAGGCTGTGTAGGGGCCCTCAGGGAGAATACCTGCCTATTAGCAGCGGTATGTTGTAGCTTAATTACTTTATGGTACTTTTTATGGATGGCTTATTATTTATAGGTGTATCATTAGAGTTACTTGAATGTGCATAGTATAGCAAAACTTTGGAGTTTTTTTAATGGGCTTTTTATTGGCGATTTAAGGTAGAAGGTAGAAGTCTATAATCAAATCTCTTATTTAACAATATGTTGGCAATTTTCTCAAAATTTTATTCATCCATGAATTATCAATCCAACAACACTACATAGTTTAAAAATTGCTGAGAAGCCATATTGCCTTATAAATAATAAAGGCTGTCCCTAAGGTCCTTGAATAAACTACCCAGTTGCTTGACTTTCTCGCAAATGACAAGTGAACTCAGCGAGATTTTCTTGTGAGTGTGGGTCTCAATTCACAGGTTTAAAGCCTTCTCTGTCTTCTCTACATACGGACACTTTTGTACTTGTTGAAGTACCACTTGCAACACTAGCTCTAATCGTTTCTTCACTTTCCTTATCGATTTTATTGTGGACTCAGTCACACCAAGTAATTTACCAACTGATGAAGCCTATCTAAAACTTCAATTTTCTTCTCCAAACTCATCACTTTTTTTGCCCTTTTTACCAACTTTTCTTTCATTTCAATCATCACTCTCTTTGGGGCCATGATTAGGCAATATTACAAAAAAACTATGAAAATAGCAAAATGCTTTAATGAAAAAAACTCGCTTTCGTACATTATACATTGACACCCCTAAGCCGTCTTCCGTTCGCCGAATTTGGACTTTCGTGCATCAGCAAAATGACGAACAAATATTTTGAGTGGTGCTGGTTGCCAGGCGCCAGTTTCCACTGCGTCGGCATCTTTGTCTGTACAGCAGTGTTTGTTTGTGCAATTTAAATATTTTATTGCTTTTTGCCCTATCTCTCTATATTATAAAATCGACAGTTGTGTCTAAAAGGCTCCTGCTCAAAAAACTAAACATTTATACCATAATTAGAGATTTTATAATATTTTTTGGCTCTCTGGGAATGGAACCCCTCCTATAACATGTAAATCTCTGTTCGACTTTTGTACACGTTTTCAGGAACGTATGTGTACGAAAGTAGGGGACTGCCTGTATCCTTATTATTAAGTCCTTATCAGAAAAGTTTAGGACTAATGAGTTGCTGCTAGTTGTAGAAACAGCTTTACTTGTTCTTTGTAGTTTTTTCAATCCAAAATTACTTATTTTGACAGCAATACATATTAGTTTTATGAAAATTATATTTAGCTAATACTAATATGTTGAAGAAGCTGATATTAATTATTATTTCATTTTAGGAGGAAAATAGAAAAACTTACATCTAAGTTAACAAAAATTATTTCACAAAACTAATTGTTAGTACAGTCAAACCTCTCTAATCCGGCAAGCTTGGGAAATGACTGGATCCAGATTAGGGAATTTGCCAGATTATGGGAGTTACATTACCCTTAACCCTTCAGCGATGGGGTAGATTTAAATACCACTCTATCGGCCGGCCGGTTGGTATTTAATCACTCTAGGCCGGCATCTGTGCATTGTACGGACCTCAATTTCTTACCTTTTCGCAGCCTCTGTGCATGGTATGGATCCATGCCGCGCTGGTTTTAATTTGCTATATTTTAATTAGTTTTATTTTTTTTCAATTGGCTTTCACATTTTTATAGGAAAACATTCGTTTCTTAAGTGACCGTGAGCAAAATATTTTTTCCTAATATTTTATTTAGTAAAAATTAAATTTCGTCTGCTGTGATGATGCCTGCTTCCCTGGTTGACACGAGTAAAAGTCATTTGTTTTATTTCGTCGCACTCAATATCTGTAAATACCTAGCAGTTTATTTATATCTCTAAATCACTTTAAGATATAATCTCTTTCTTTATGTAAGACTTCTGGCTAATTCTTCTAAGAAACTTATTCTTAAAGAATTTCGTTAAGAAAATATTGTCTTTTGAAATAATAGGCTCAATGATATTACATCTATTCAAAACTGCTGAGTCGAATGCTAATACCATTCCAAGAGTTCATTAATCTTTCAGTTAGTTATCAATAAAGATATGCTGACAGATAAAGCTTATATTCTGAGCCCCTTGAGACTGTTGCTTGTTTATCCCACTCTCTGACTCATGTACGTGAGCATGAGAAGATGTGGAGTTGGTTTCGAAAGAGATTATAAACCTAACCCAAGAAAAATTATTCAGATGCTCTTAGTGACGTCAACCATTAGGAATTATTAGTGGTAGACGTCACATCTAAACACTTTTCTTTGTTGTTGAAAGAGAGCTTAGATCGCTGGAAAGTAATAGAATCGCTCTGACCCTTTGGTTTCCATTCAGTTTCTTGCCTCTGCATGGTACAAACTATAAATGGTAGAGTTGTTTTCTAAGGAAATATACTTATTCGTTATGTGACTTAATATCCGTTCCTTCATTTCAAAGGATATTACTCCTAATTAAATTTGAGGAATCGTTACTCCTTATTCTGCAGACATGGCTAGTAGGAGTACACTCGGTGTTTGTGATGAAGATTTGCAGAGAATTTTGGAGGAATCTAATGATTCCTCAAATGATAGTGATACTAGCTCTGTGTATTTTCACGTTAATGTCAGTAATATTTCTAACTTAATAATTCAATTTTCATTCAGTTGCTGAGATGCTAACATTTAAAAATCAGCTGATGATAAGACGAGCTTTATTTCGGCAGTAAGCTATCATGAAAGTAAGGAGAACGGGCCAGATAGAGGTGATTCCCTTTCGTTCTCATCTGTACCATTATGTGATGTTATTTGTAAACATTTCTCGAGAGCCACAGCGTCTGCGTTTGGAAGTGATAAAGAAAGTAGGAAGAGGCTCTCAAGAGCTACATCGTTAGGAGAATGGAGAGACTAACTGATGTATGCAGAGAACTCGAGCGCTTCATTTGAATGGAGTTGAAGTGCATGGGAGCAAATCTAGCACTAAGAGCAGTGATTATGTGTTAAACATTTGTGTGGGAAAAACTTTTATTATTTCTTTGTGTGATAATGCATAATCTTATTGTAATAGAGACATATAAAACATGGTATAATAAACGTACTGTAATGTATATATTCCAAAAATTTCACATAAATCGGTTATTCATAAAAACATAAAGAGGATTATAACAAAGTACTTTCAAATTGGTCATTTGTGTTAAATACTCGCCGTACGTAAGGAAGAAGAGTATTTAAATCCCGTCCCTTAACACCGTGGCCTGGGTCCGTACCATGCACAGAGGCCGGCGATAAGGAAAGAAAACAAAGTCAGTACCATGCACAGAGGCCGGTGCTGAAGGGTTAAGCTAATCCGAGCCAGGGTCTTCACAATATTAAGTTTGTAGCATAGTAGATATGAAAATAAACAAGTGAACTGCATGGAATGTTATTTAAACATTTACTTATTAAAATTCTAAACAAAAAAAATTAAAGATACACATGCACTTTATTTTATGTAGTCTGTACCTTAAATGTCATAATTCTGATTCCAAAGTTATGCGTGTAAATTTTTGAAATTTTTGAAGCCGTAATGAAACGGTTGTTACCAAAGATGACTAAGAAAATCAGGGTTTGCCATGTACAGTAAACTCCCAGTTATCCAGCACTCATGTAACCAGAATTCTCAAGCAACCGTCATCTGTGCCTATTGAATTTTTTTTATTACATGTAGTTTGGAATATTATCGCTAAAATTGGCAGTGTCTGCAGTCTCAATATGCAATTGTGGATGTTTCTTGGACTTGGTGTTTTGTTAAATAAAATATTTCGCACGCTTTTTAAATTCCTCCTGAAAATATACGCAAAAGGTGATAAAGGGAAACAGGTTGTGCTAACCTTAACCCAGAAACTTGATATAATAAAACATTTAGAGAAAGGTGGGAACTGCTATGTTTTAATGAAGGAGTTCAATGTTGGTTATTCTACTATTTATGACATAAGGCACAGAAATCACAGTTAATGAAATTCATTATGCCTTCTGAGATAACTATTGTCTTGGAATTGCTTATCTATACGCTATTTTACTCAAAATTACTGTCAAGTTTTCCTTTAACTTCAGAGAAGTAGTAAAACTCAAATATATAACTATCCAACATGTTTAATTGCATTATTTTAATATTTACTAACTGCACTGTATGTTATGGTGTAATGTTACCCTTGTAACTATTTGCTTTTCTTTTGTTTAATATCAGTTTGCCTCAAGAATTTCTGTTAATATGTTGTGTTGGGTGTGGATAACTTCTCTCTTTTTCTCGGACATAGAAATAATTTTTTTTTGCCGGAAAATCCTAAAGGTTAGACTAAGTTAAAATTTACCTTGAGTTGTTGTTAGAACAAAAGAGAAGCTAATAGCGATAAGCGTACAAGAAATTCAGTAGGATGTAATGTAGTTAGTAAATAATTAAATATTGCAATTAAACATGTTGAATACTTTTATATTTGTGTTTCATTACTTTCTTTAATGTCAAGGAATTATTTAAGAACAATTGAGTCGAGTACCTAGGCTAAAGGTTAGCAATTCCAAGGTGAATGGATAATTCGGCATCTGTTTCTTATTTTGGTATCAAAATGCTTTATTGAGGCCTATCCAATAAATCTCTCAAGCAACCGGAATATTCACAGTCGGAAAACCCAATTCCCCAGGCATTCCGGATAACTGGGAGTTTACTGTATATTGGTTTCTGTATGACGATTTTGACAGTTTCAACATAATCTCACTTTATTTACCCACTTATAAAACTAACAATTGAAACATGGCAATTTGAAATCTGCCCATTAAAGTAAAGGTAGCGGAAAGTAAGTGCCAGTTAGGAAAGAAAATTTTAAGAACGGATATTGACAGATTTTTATTTTTTCCAGATAATATTCAAAAGTAACTGGAAAGTCAATTGGACATCCCAGAAATTCGCAACTGTAAATATTACCTAAGACTGGTTAGTTAATAAGCAGTTTAGTGGCTTGTGGTAGCTTGGAATATTTCTTTTTGTGTCTTGCAGTGGGCAATGTTAGTCTTTTTAATAAGCGTATTTATCGATCGAAAAATTATAATTTTATACTATTTTAATCAATTTCTAAAAAATATATGAGATGTGGCGATGGTGGACATTTATTTGCATTTACAAGGAACTCTACATTTCATTTTTATTCGTTTTTTTAACTACATTTCTTATGCATTACAAGTCATTTTATCGTTCCCAATCATACCATTTCAAGTATTTGTAGCTGCGTTGCAAATGACGGTCAAAAGTTATGTCCAAATGCGGTTCACAGGAATAAAGGAATAATGCCGAACTAGGGGAACTGCTTGATTAAGGGAGTTGCCAGATTATTTAATGCTAAATTAGAGGTTTGGCTGTATTTCATTTTCAAAGTTATCACCAACTGAGATACATGTCACTAGCCTTTTAAGGAGGTTTTAACACTGCCTTAGTGTATATAACCATAAGTTTACAGCTTTCCACTTGAATATCCAACACAAACATTTAGCCACATGCATTGTTTTCCAGTGATTTTCCATACTAGCAAGGCAATAATATGTAATTGGATCCTGCATTGGTGCTTATTTAGTAATAAATACAGTAATTTGTTGTTGCATACAGCAACCAAGTCAGCTTCTGCAATAAATAGTGTGATAGGTAGTTTTTTTATTTCTAGAAACAGTTTGTGTAAATACATCCATTGAAAAATTTTTTCTGAGAATTTTTCCTAAAGTCTAAGTAAACCTCATTGGCCAGAGAATCTTATTTGCTGAAAAATATTGTATGATGAATAAACATGTAACTACAAATGGCACATTAGGGTGATTCATTTTAGAAAAAGTTCTGAAATGTCATGGCGCCAACCTGGAAATCGGTTCCTTTTCAGAAAAAAATAATTTTGAAAAAAACCGGAGCGAGATCGGACAATATTTAGAACTTGCACATCCAGCCTGAAGTTTTCGGTATTTGGATATTGTGTTTTTTTATATATACATAATTTCACGTACAGCGTAATCGCCGTTTTTCAGTGAAATATCAACAGTAGACAAAGACATAACATATAACACAACATCCATGCCCGAAGTAGGATTCAAACCTGCGACCTTTGGGTTAGAAGGCAGGCACACTGCCAACCAGTCTAATGAGCTGTAGATCCAAAACAGTACATTTCAGGGGAAACTTCTTTTGACACTTTTTAATAGGCACATCGCACCCTTTGGTTTGAGCTTGGTCCCGACTTTCTGCAGCCATTTTGAATTTTTGGGGTTGCCTTCCTCCCAGTGGCAGTTATGCCATATTCTCGTTACTTGAAGGATATGAATGGTGAAGGAAACATGGGAGTGTAACTATGAGAGAAATGATCACAAAATTTGACTTAAATATGCTTTATTGACTATTTGTGACATTTTTCCAAATGCAAACGTACAGTTTTTATCAGGATATGCATGTGGAAACAAATTTCAATCAAGATTTACGTGTTGCTATAGGTCACTTGCATTGCGGAAACTGTTTCCTGTGATCGGCGACCACCTGGATCAAGAATTGTTTTTGTTCTTCATCTTTGGTTATTTTTTCGTTATATTCAGTGATAAGAGGAACCCCTCTTTCAGGATTGTCATTGACAACGTGCGAATGTTTGAGAGTATCCAGTGCTGATTGGTAGTCCTCCTGATTCGGCCACATTTCAGGGTCAGACTGAATGAAATCGGTAGGAATGTCAAATCTAATAAAGAGGTCCTTTGTCTTCCTACTCACAAAATCTTCCAGACATAGTGCCTCACAAGATGCTGAAGACACACAAATGTAGACAATCCTTGTCTAAATCAGCGATCATTCTGTGCTTAGTAGCAAGGGCAACCTCGGGGCCTAGAAAAGGCTGACAAGCTCAGGGCTTAGATACCAAAGATGCCTACCTAATTTCCCAGCTGCTACTCTCCACATGGGTTTAGATCTCTTCACCGATATTAACAGAAAGTGAAGATCATTTCTTTGTGTACTAATAGCATCCAGGGCCATAAACCATGCCTTGAGGTATGTTGATATGATCAGAAGACTTGAATTCTTTCAGTGCTTTCTCTTCCTTGTACGAGAGGAGAAATTGTTGATGGCACATCAGAACCTTCAGTGTGTAAATGGCCTTGCTCATTCATCTCGCACGATGTATTGCCCCTGGTTTCTTGAAGGTAATACCTGTCGACAGTGTGGACGCCTCCCAGATATATGATTGCGAGTTCCAGTAGTTCTCTGTATATCATCCCGAGGCACTCGATTCTGCAGGAAACGAAACACTAGTTTGAGAAACGTATCCCGAATTTGCATTTTACCGTGGAAAATATAGGGTACTTGACAGAGTTATTACCTCCAATTGATTTTCACAAAACTGAATGATGTCCTCAGCATGGCCGAGGACCAAAGGAAGGCTTTGTTATTTCCCATCGTAATGTATTTTCCTGCAAGAAAATGCATTAGCTGCAGATTTTCTATCTCGAATAATCCAGATTCATGGGTTTGTTATCTTATGATTTACCTTTCTCAGTCGTATCCCACTGATCCTTAAATTTTTCAAACAAAGGAACTGTTGGGCTGGTTGAAGATCCCATGATTCCCTCAAACACCGCTTTCATCACTAGCTCTATGACGTGGTGTCTACAGGCCAAGTGCAGCAGATCTTTTCCGAGCTGTTGTTCTATTAAGGTCCATGTGCCTCCCTCGGAGCCTGTACTAGTACTGGTTGTATCGAAGCACATACCGACAATTCTGTCAGTAAGGCCCCACTCTATGAGTTTCACAACAGCGCAGGCCTGCATGTGTCCAGTCCCAGCTTTAATCTTCGGCACGCCAAGTAATTGATCAGTGCCACAGCTAGACACAATCACAGGAAGACAGTCGACGTTTTTTTCTTTAAAAGAGGGATATGGATATTTAACATATTATTTAATGTGTAGCTTGGCTATATGACTGCAAGGTGACGGAGATAGATAATGTTGGACATCGGAGTGTGGAATCACTTACCATCGCCGGTTGTGTTAGGGAGAAGCTTGCCGTCCCAGTGAACTACTAATTTGCTCTCAGAACTAAATTCTTCTTTCAAATGTTGTGCATATTCGGCGCGCTGCTTCATTCTTGCTTGGTGCACCATTGAGAATGACACATTGCAAGCTAACAAGTCATGACCAAAACCTTTTGCTGCTGAGGCGAGAATGAATGTTGCCTCTCGATTCGAAGTCCCAGTTCGGTCAAGTGCAGCAGACAGTTCAGGGATCATCACTTTCATTCATTTGGGACGTGTTGCACAATCCATTTTAACTTCGTCGTCACTCACACCTGAGCTCACATTTCTATTTTAGCCGCCACTATCACTTGAAGACTCTAATTGCACCACCTCACTAGCTTTCAGTGTCTCCACACTGGTTTTCAACTGTCTTTCTGTTTTGACTTCCTCACGCAGAGCAATCCTCTTTTATTTTTGTGCAAGTTTTGCATCTATGCCAGCCATCGCTCCGCACCTTTCTACCTCCTTTTGCGCTAACAGGAACTCACAGTCCTCGTCATTCTTGATGAGGGCAAGCGCCTGCTCATGAGCAATATCAAATAGAAGACTAAGTTCTTTCTTGAATTCTTCCCTTCTGTTCTCATATGTATCGCCTGTTCTACCACTGTCCTTCTTGAGTGACATCCATCGGGAGTGCAACTTCACAAGTACATCAGTGGCATGACAAACCTCTTTGGTTGGAATTCAGGCTTTTACCCATGGAGTGGCAGACTCTTCTACAGTTTTGCGAGCACTCTCTCTCACTGTTTTCTTCAGTGAGAGATGGTGGTGGAAAAATAGGCGCAACACTTCCAACTTATTGTTAGATGGTAATTTGCATCCTGTTATGGCAGACTCAGGCTGTCCGATTAACCAAACTTCAGTCTTACTTCTCTTTTCCATATTTGAAATGTCATCACTGTACCAAAACACCAATAGGGAGAACGACTTATATGGCTGCCACCAAACTTAAGAGGCCAGTGATGACCCTCAAGCGTGCTGCTGCGAACTAATATACTGCGAGCTGCTTAATAACGTCGTTCCCCGCTCACCCTTTGCTTGTTCAAACTTGCAATACCGAATGAATGTTAGAACCTGCACGGTGCTGCCCTCCACCCTTCACCACTGTGAGCGGTTGACGGACGCGAGGCTGAGCACGTCTCGCAGGCGCTGTCAGTCAGAGTAGAGACGAGAGCACCTGCGAGGTAGGAAACTCCGTAAATTCAAAATGGCTGTAGAAATTCGGGACCGGGCTCAAACCAAAGGGTGCGATGTGTCTATTAAAAAGTGTCAAAAGAAGTTTCCCCTGAAACATGCTGTTTCTGATGATATGGCTCATATAAGTAAAACACTGAATATCCAAATACCAAAAACTTCGGGCTGGATGCACGAGTTCAAAATATTGTCCGATCTCGCTCCGGTTTTTTTCAAAATTATTTTTTTCTGGAAAGGAACCGATTTCCGGGTTGGTGCCATGACATTTCAGTACTTTTTCTAAAGTGAATCATCCTAATGGCACATACAGGTAATGTTATGTTGGACTGGGGAGCTCAAGAAGTATTTTTTAAAGTGTCAGTAGCTCTCTTTGTTATATAAAGAAAGACAAATCAAAATTCAGTTTTTTGTCATGTCCGACTTAGGCTAAATGAGGTGTTGTGACATTGGGCTTATTACCATACAAAACCTGGAGTCTTTAGACAAACAGTTAAAGACTTTTTTAGCATTTGATGCTCTGCTATGCAAATCTGTTCCAATTTCCTGGCATTAGTTCATTTAGATTAGTGCTCTATTTAAAAGCTTTCTAGGATTGTTCATCATTCCCAATGCTTTTGGGTCTTTGTGGAAAAATTTTGGACTTGATTTTTTTTGAAAAACTAACATGTAAACCCTTCTAATGGGAAGTCACCATTTTAAAATGTCATCATCTCATATCATGCCATGGTTACTGCGCAATAAACTTTTTATCTACCTATTAGAAGAAAACTGCATGTGTTCCATATACTGTGATGTTTTTATTGTTAATTTATTTTGCTAGAGGACTTTGGGAGATCCTATACATTAAGTTACCAATTTCATATTTTGATGTTTTTTATGACACTTTTCAAAATCTGTTAATCAGTTTCCTGTAAGATCGTTTTTCATATGAGTAAACCTTCATAGGAAGCATATTGAAAAATAACTGTGTTACCTTTAAATCTAGAATTTGAAAATCTGTTAATGAATATGTTTGAGCTACATAAATTATGACAAAATATGCCCATTGAAATTATTTTTCATTTTTGATTTTGTTATTTGAATGGGAGCAAATTGTTTTAATAGTGTCTGTTTTTCTTACTGCAAAAAATATAAAATATCTTTAATTTTGTTCCATATTCAATTAGATAGTTAATTTGTACCTTTTTTAATTTCAGTATGCTATATTCCTAGCCATTTTACTCCTACTGGAAATGACAGCAGGAATCTTGGGTTTCATTTTCAAAGACTGGGTAAGCAGACATTTCATTAATACTTATAAATTCATGACATTTTAGGTAGCTGAATATTTATACTTGATGGTAAAAAATGCTGCAGTTTTGAGTGAAATTGGTGAATATAGTAATTATTGTTCTTTTAATTGGAAATTTTCTCATGTTTATATGCTATGAAAAAACTTTTACTCTTTTGGCGGAGTCTTGATATATTTTTTCAGATTTTTAATGGCGAATCTTCTTCTATTTATGTGTAGCACCATTTAAAAAAATAATAGTTAAAATTGATTAAAATGTTTCATTAATTGGGAAACTTTATTAAGGTTATAATTCTTCAGGTGATAACAGTAAAATTATCTCACATTTAATAAAAACTATTTCATAATATAACTAAAAACCTTTTCAGAATATGACAAAAAATTAACTTTTGTCTACTAATAAATTTCAAATTAATACCGTATTTGCTTGTGTAAACCGTGCCCTTGTGCACCACGCACATTCCTTTTCTTTGACCAATTCGGAAGTAAAAAAACATATTCATGCAGGAATAAGTTGATATCTATGATTAAATAAAATTAAGTAAAAAGCATTCTTTATGTCTAGACACTTTTACTTAAAATTGCACACAAAGGAAGAAAATAATTTTTTTCTGGACAAAAAATTTTATTAAAACATTTGTATGCTTTGTAAAAGTGGATGGTATTAATATGAGTTAAGTAAGTGACCAACAATAAGTACTAGTTTATGAGGAAGATGAAATATAAGAATTAGAAGTGAAAAAAAAGCCACCCACAAATTTTTGAATAATACTTTTTGTCCAGGAAAAAATTATTTTCTTCCTTTTGTGTGCAATTTTAAGTAAAAGTGTGTATGCACTAAAAGTGTTTTTTACTTAATTTTATTCTTATCTTTTTCATCTTATAACTGTTATTAATAATCAGGGATGCACCAAGGGTGTTTGGCGCCGAGGTGCAAAATAATTCTGGGGCTCCCTCCTCCCTTCTGCCAAAGTGACTACTAGTCAATCCTTAAAAATAAAGACCACCACTCTCCCCTATATATATGTTTGCAAAGATATCTGATCATATTATGGATAGCCTCTAATTTAAAAATAATTTATGGATAATGTTTACAGTTAAACTTTGCTACGTTTGTTTAATATTAGCTTTCAATTGCCAATCGAGCGAATTGCTCAGCTTTATCTCCTCTTAAAAGCATTTTGAAGAAGGGGCAAACTTTTAAATGAACGACAAAAACAAAGATACAGATATCTTGATGGGATGGTGCCCCTGACTAGTTGGCAACTGGGTGTCTTGCACCCTTTGCACCCCGGGTTAGCACAGCTCTGTTAATACAGGTCAATCATCCTTTATCCGAAATCTTCGGGAAAGACAGTATTTCGGAATTGGGAAAATTTCGGTTTTTGGTTATTACACATTGTTAGTATGCATAGCGTTATTGCGTAAGTGTATCCTGTACATTATTCTATGAACACTACACAATTCACGCTACTTTTTACCAGCTTGAATACATATCAACAATTATTAAATACCGTATTTACTCATGTACATTATTTCCTGTAACGCCTGTGAAAAAAGGGGGTGCGCGTCTTACGCGAGGATTTCTGAACAGGATATAAAAACTGTATCGACAGTAAATTCTCTGCAATTTGCTTGCGTCTACATTTATATTCGTAACATACGTCGAATTCTACGAAGTATACGCGTATTTGTGTGATCAAGCAAACGTGTAAGTTACGCCCGCACTGCAGGCAAAAACTCGCAAAAGTAGGCAGAAAGAATACACTGACTAACAGATAACTATAGCTCAATGACTACTGAGGGTTTGCCAACTTGAGAATAGGTAGGTTCAAGTGTGGTCCTATTCCCTCATCCACTTAAAGGAATTCGCATTGGTGAAATTTTGTTGTGAATGAAAGATTTCATCGTTCGAAAGGAAGACGGAAATCCAAATCTTAAGTGTTTGGACTCATTTGTTCCTAACCTTCCAGTATTTACTCATGAGACGATACGTGAAAAAACCCCCTATCTGCATAGGGAAGTTCCCTTTCGTGATGAACAAATATTTCGTGAAGCTCCGCATCGGTGCGTAGTATTACCTCAAAAACAGAGAAGTGGTGACAAATTTGTGTAATATTACAACAAAAACAGTTAAGGGGTTAACAAAAGAGGACTATTGGTGAGGAGATTTCTGCTAGTATCGTCATAAAGAGATCATCCAATAAATTGTGTCACGTAGAAGGGAGAAGATGCTTAACTTGAGCAGAACTTGTTTCAGGGAGTGGGAATCGGTGACTTAAAAAAAACTTAATCTGGCTCAAATTAATTTTTTCCCTCCGAACCGGCCCGAAAATAGGAGTGCTCGGGGCACACGAGTGCATGGGTTACACGAGTAAATACAGTATGCTTTATTATAACACGCTATATTAAAATAAGAAATATAAATGAACAATCACCGTAGAGCCGTTAATTTCCGCCTTATTAGTGAATTTTTACGGAATAGCTCATGGGATGAAAGAGTTTTAGAATAACTGCTACAGTCAGTACACAGTACAAATACACGGTGGTGATACTCCTCGCTAAATCGCTTGGCAGACGCACCATGTTCAACTTTTGCAACAACTCACCTTTCTTAGCAATTGATCATGAATTGTGCTTCCTTTTTGTTTTCATACTGTTACCCATAAGGGCATCTGATGGTCTTTTTGACATGTTCACTATTACAAATATGACAAATAACCACAAACGTCTTACGTTATGTCAGGAACCAACCAATACGAACTGTGATGATGAATGACGCATTGCAGGTGGTGTCAGATCTCAGGTTATGTTGTTCGTCAACAAAGAATTCTTTAAGCAAGTCAGACCCAGTGATGACAATTTAGCCATTTTGTCACTAGATTTAGAGACTTCATTTCGTCTAGCAAATTTTTTTGCATTTAGCGATGTGGCGAAAAATTTGAAGATTTAATTGTACTGTGGTTTAATGATTTAAACGTGGTTAATAAGTAAGATAGACTGCATTCTATTATTTATGTATTAGTTATTACAAGTATTATTTTGAAGTAGTTTTGCACTTATCCAGCGGTAGCAGCATTATAACGACATTCATTTGAGTATATGACCTTTTTGAGAGCAGACCATTTTTCCTAATCTTTGGTGTTGACAGAACAAAAGAATTTTGGATTTAGGATAATTTCGGATTTTGGATTTACAGACAAAGGGTGCTCGACCTGTAATGCATTGTTTTACATGCATGAGAAATAATTATGGAATATAGAATTTAATAAATTTAGAATAATTGTTGCAATGCAGGACAAATGCGTAATGAAAAATTTACGTTTTATCGGACTGATGAACTTTTCACTGAATAATATTTTTGATTTAACAAAACTTCAGATGACCTGAGAGTATGGAACTCAGAATTCAAAATTATGCTATCATACTGAAATTTCCGGGTTGGGAACAATTATAACTTAAACTTAAAACAGTTGTGTATATTTTTCCATGAAAGAGAATGAATGTACATTCAATATAATAATTTACGAATGTTATTTACCGTATTCACACAAATCCAAGATGACCCTGAATCTAAGACGACCCCCCATTTGGATGATTCCAAAACAGAAAAAAGCTTCAATTGACCATCAATACTACAAAAATTATATATCTTGTCAAATATTTTTTTTCTCTATACTTTTCTTGAATGTTATTGTCTCTTAACATTTTAAAATCATAAGATCACATCATAAATAGAACCATTCAGGTTTTCAAACAAATTAAAAGGTAGCATTCATTTTAAGATAACATTAAAAATAAAGTAAATACATTGACAGAATATACTCATTTCAGGACAACAAAAAACATTTCAATCCAAGTGCTGCATAAAATCATTTTATTGTGTCTATGCAACCTTCACTATTTTCCTCACGCTCACTATCTTTATCACTCTCAACTTCATCATCAGTCTCCCACAAAACGTCATCCTCACTCCCATCCATGGCATTAGATAAGCAGCATTTCTTAAATCCTTTCATTATTACTTTTGCATTTATTTGTTGCCACGATGCCGTGATCCATTGGCAGAGCATTGCAACTTCAGGTTTCTTAAGATTTCCTTTTGGTGTTAAAGTATGAGTTCCACTTTGTAACCACTCAGAATACAAAACCTTTAAATTATTTTTAAAACACTTATTGACAGCAACATCTAAAACTTGAAGTTGCGATGTCATTCCTCCAGGTATTACAATAACATCAGTATTCATTGCACTCATTATGTTTTTAATTTCAGGAGATAAGTTGTAACGTTTCCCTGTTCACGCGGGATTGAAAAAGACAGTTTAAAGTTTCTAGTCTTTTTATAAAATGAGCAAACAGAGCAGAAATATGATAACAAAACACAAAGCGACAACTCCGTCGTCTCAATAAGTATGAGTGTCCTCAGATCGTCTATCTTGACGAGCTAGTCAAGGCTTCCTCCAGTGTGAATCTCCTCTCTTCGCCGTGGTTCCCGCCGTGGTTCCCGCCGGTCTCCTTCGCCTTCAACCTCTCGGGACGCACGCTTCAGGACGACTCCTTCTCTTCGCGTCGCGACGCCTCGACTTCCCGACCGATTCCCTCCTCCGTCTTCTTTTCTCCTCTCTTCTCCGATCACCACTTCCCCTCTGCTCCCGTCTCACTTCCAGAGTTTCACTTTCTAAATCAGCCGCCGCGCCAAATTCAAACCATTGGCTTGAAGTGGCTGATAAACCAATGTTATGGTTACAAAGTGTCCTTTGAATGCATCCAGTGAAAGCATTGCTCTTTGTTTTAGTAAAGCTCCTGGCCGTCTATTCCACACCACACATAACCAATCTCTCATTAGTTCTTTAGTCATCCACCCCTTTTCTTGACACCTAACTATTATTCCACTTGGTAAATGTTCCTTAGGCATTGCTTTCCGCTTTAGAATCACATATGGTGGTAATTTAGTCCCATCTGCTAAAACCGCCAACATTACCGTGACTCACACTTTTTCGTTGCCTGTAGTTTTAATTAGGATGGACCTTTTTCGTTCACAGTATAATTAGATGGCATGTCAAAGAAAACCGGAGTTTCATCGGCATTTCCTATTTGGCTCAAAAGGTAATTATTGGTTTTTCTAAGTCCAATTACGTATTTCTGGTAAGTGAGAAGTTTTTCAACGTAGTCTTCTGGCAATTTCTGACACAGTGAAGTTCGTCGCCATAAAGAAAAATTATTTCGTCGCATCATTCTCATGCACCAACTTCTGCTGGCCTTGAATTCTTGCAATGATATATTAAGTCCTCTAGCAATTTCATGAGCTTTAAGTATAATACTTTCAGTCGAAACAGGCATACCATTCTGCCTCATGGTGCGCACAAACTTCACTACTTCTTCTATGCCATGAAATCGGCCTAATTTTGGACCACTTGTGGCTTTGGCTTTTTCTAGTTCCTGTTTTGAGAGTTTCCATCGACGCACATTTGCCTCAGATACACCGAACTTTCTACTCGCATCACAGTTATTAGATTTTTAGTGTAATTTATCGTGATCAGCTTAAAATTTGCATCATAGCTCCATCTAATTCCTTTTGTTAACTTTCCCTTTGCACTCGTCCCACATACTTCAACATGATCTGTCATTTTAACTTAAGGGTTGTCATTTAAAAAAAGAATGAGCAACTCAAAATTACTGTCACACTTAGTGAGTTGTTTGAAAGGGGAATCCCAATGATGTCCGCTCTCATTTGTTTTTACCTTGCGGTTGCCATTGCGTGCAAGGTAAAAGTATGTCATCTGTGTTATGATCGTTGACGATGATTATTAGTCTAAATAATTATTATTCCAGTTGTTTTAGTTATTGTTATTACTATTTGTTTATTTCACTTGTTTATGTACATACTTGAATTTGCTGTTGTGAATTGTTTACTCTTACATACCATTTGTTGTAAAAAACATCGATTAAATTTTACAGTAGATTTAATGACAAAGAATATTGGACATAGGTACCTCGGAGGAATCCTGTTTTGGGGTTACCATCACATACATAATCAAAAAAAATTTTTGGCAAATGACATAATTTATTGTATATAATAAATTAAAATCAAGATGCAGGCACAAAATACCAAAAATAACAAAAGTGTGTTCATACATATTTAAACAGTTTTCATTAACCATTCAACATCGGGAGTAGAAAATAACCATACTTTTACATTATTTAGAAATTTACCTAACGGATTCAGAGTGGCCAAATCAGATGGAATAGAGGGAAATAACTTGGGTGCCATATATATAGAAGATTGTTTAAAAGCAGTATTATTAGGTTTAGGAATTTTAATTCCATAATTAAATCGCATTTTACTGGCATATTCATTTGGTTGTTTTCTATTACCTCCCCGATTATAGAATGTTCTCAGTACTTTATATATATAAAGACGTCTTAAGGGAAGAATCTGCAGTTTTTGAAATAATGGGAAGGAGTGTTCAGTTTTACATACACGTGATATCACTCTTACCACTTTTTTTTGACCAATTACAATGGGCTTAATGTTTGTAAAGCACGTCCCACCCCAACAAGTTATTCCATACTGAAGTTTTGAATTGACCAAGGAAGAATAGACAACCCGCATCACTGATAAAGGACAAATAGATCGTAAAAGGTAGAATTTCCTTAGCACCGAAATCAGCTCCATCTTTAATTTGTTGATATGGATTAATGATTAATTTGTTGTTTTTGGATAAGGCTCAAAAACTCCCTCAGGCAAACTGTTCCATTCAGTGATCCCTCTGTTTAGAAATGAGTTTTTACTGATTTCCGATTTTTGGGATAACCTCCTTATTTTATCCTTCCTAAGTAGTTTGGAGCGAGCAGTTTCTCTCTCATTTCACCGCATTTAGTTTTTCCGTTGGAATTTTTGTAAATTTCAACTAACCTTTTGTATTTCCTTCGCTCCTTGTGGCTTTCCCACTTTAGCTCCCCTAATATTGCTGTCACACTATCCTTCCTGCCGTATCTTCCTGGCACAAACCTTGCAGTCTTTCTCTGAACCATTTCTATTTTGTCCACTAATCCTTGCTGGTATGGGTCCCATATATTAGACCCATATTCAAGCATTGGTCTCACTAGTGAAAAATATGCCTTCTCTTTCATGTTTCTGTTGCTATTTCTAAGTATTCTTCTTACAAAGTTGAGTTGTTTGTGAGCTTTGGCTACCATTGTTTCTATATGAGTGTTTCATTTTAAATCTTTTGAGAGTATTAATCCCAAATATTTAGTACTTTTCTCTGTTTCTAAAATACTTCCCCCTATGTTATAACCGTACGTAATGCCCCTTTTCTTGAAATTTATCACACAGCACTTAGTAGTATTAACTTTTAGTTTATTTTGCGTTATCCAGGAGGATAACATATTTAAGTCATTTTGTAGAGCTGCACAGTCGTTATTGTCCCTAATTGCTCTATAAATTATGCAGTCGTCAGCAAATAAATTCTAGAGTATATCTTGCTCGTGATATCATTAATATTAGAGATGCACCGAATACTCATTTTGGCCGAATATTAAAATCAGTATTCGGTCGAGGCCGAGGCTGAAGCCGAATATCTCCATTAGCATAAATTAGTCATGCACCGAATATTGGCTTCGGCCTTGGTAATTGGTCAAAAATGATTAAAATAATTTTTATCTTTTAAATTCTATGAGATGGAACTCTTTTGGATCTCGGAAATTAAATTTTCATTCATTTCCATAACAGTGTAAGAACACAACTTAAAACGGCGATAAAACTACAAAGAAAATGCTGAAATACAAAGTATTTGCCACAATGACGATTCTGGTCGCTCGCTTCGAAAACAAGGTGTGTTGATCGCTTCGAAGACACTCTCTCACCGCTTGCACGAGTACACGCATTGACGCCAGACCTTGGGACACCGCCATAACATTACATTGTATTGTTTTTCCGCTTCGCTCGCACCGCCCGCGTCGCTTGTATGTGGGATGGAGCCATAGCCTCGCCTATTAAATTTAAAAATGATACTACTAATAAGTTCTGGGTTTAAGAAAAATCTGCACACATCCCCAATGTTGACTGTGAAAGTAGGTTACAATCGCAAGAATATTCCTCCCTGGGAATTTCCGAAATCGTTTTTAAAACACTACCAACCTGAAGTACCAACTAATGAACACTAATGTTTTCTATAGAAATCTATTTAAATTCTTTGTTAATATGAAGATATATACAAAGAATCGCAGCCCTGTTAAGTTTATTATATATTCTGTTATATAAAAATGTCTGCACTTATGAAATTCAAAGATGAAATGAAAACTCAGTCGACATTGTGTCATTTTGGTTTTGGCACGATGGCGCTACTGTTTATACGTCATATTACGTCATGCAAAAACGTGAACCAGATGTTAGAGGTTGTCTGCTACTTACACAGTACTGTAAAACATCAAAAATTCCAACTAATGAGGATTATTCTAAATAAACGAATTGTCCACATATTGGAACACACTAATATATTATACATCGTAGGCCGTAAAAACGAGTAGCACATAATTGTCAGGCTGAATCCGAGATATGTGAATTGTATTGGCAACAACTCAGTGTATTATGCTTTTATTTAGTGTTTTCAGCTTTCTTCTATTATGTCATTATCATTTCTCATTTTATCAAAAAAAAATATGTAGTATTCGGCTATTCGGCCATCCAAAGGCCGAAGCCGAATAGCAGATTTTGGCCGAATACCGAGGCCGAAGCTGAACTTCGGTGCATCACTAGTTAATATAAATCAAAAATAAGAGCGTCCCGAGGACACTACCCTGTGGTACACCTGAAGTAATTTTTATTTCCTTGGAATAAGCTCCCCCTATTCTTACTCTTTGCGTTTAACATGGAATACTTCGAACTGTGGGCAAAAAAAGATGAACAGAATAAGAAACTTTATAAATTTTTCTTCAAATTGGTTCAACTCCGAAGGTCGTAGATTAATTCCTTCTAATTTTAATTTCCAAATGAATAAGAGGCTGCACGTCAAAAAATCGTGTTTTACATGTTAAGTAATGGGAAATGGAAATTCCTCCCTTGGAGTCGAACCAAGGAATTTATTCACGATTTCAATTCGTCATCACCTGAAAAAGTGTTAATCAAGCATCCCTGCCAAATTTCGAGTTTCTCTCTTCATTACTTCTCGAGTTATTAGCTTTATGAATCTTAGCATGATGGACACTAAGCAATTTATTATATAGATTATTTAGGATCAACAATTGAATCATGGAAATCACAAATCCCGTAAGTCCAGAAATCCAATTTTTTCAGGAGAGACTAAAAACTGTCAAGGGTAAAATTTAGTAGCGATGCCAAAAATATTTTTTAAATTGTTAAGGTCCCTATGGCAGTAGTTATCCATGGACTTATATGTTTTATAGTTTCAACACATACAACATGTACTCTACATGGCAGTTTCACTGTTTCCTCATTTTCACCAAAATATGGACGTACATTGTTTTTGATTTCCATGATTCAATTGGTAAATGACCATTGATTATGACCACTTTTAGCTGAAATGCAGATCTGGCTCACTTAGTGTTTTATGGGTAAAGGAGTTATAAAGATCAACTGCTGTGCCTGCCTAGTTAAATTTATTACATTATTTATACTAGAACTTATAACTAAGAGTTTTGGAATTATTTTTCTCTGCTAGATGAAGTTTTTGTTGTTGAAGAAAAAGTTTATATAATTTGTTGTTAGAGTTTGTTGTTTTTGGAATTTTGTTCTTTTCCCTGTGGACTTATACAATGAATGTTGTGTAATATGTGGGGTTTTTAGTATGTCATTTGTATATAGCAATTGTTTAATGCTGTGGACAACTCCATGTGACCATAGCAAGCATAACTTAATTTAGCAATATGTATAGTGTTTCATTGAATGTTTCCTTGTTATATGCATCTTTGTTTATTAGATATTATTTGATAGTTTTTTTTTTGATGGGCATTGTATTAGTATTCTATCACAATGCGCAGTAGCTTACCATTGAAACAGAAAAATATAAAGATATTCTAATAGCCAATTACAAATTAATGTTATTTTCCATTTGATATCTTTTTAATCACGGGATTATTCTAATAGACCAACATTAAATTCTCTATTTTTTATTTATTTTTACAACATGCGTGGTTATTGAAAATGGAATGTGAAAATGTTATTTGGCTAATATTCCTATCAATGATATCTTGTTTTATTTGCTAATATTTATCAATATAGTTTTACTTTATAATTCATCAGGTTTCATTAATTTATATGTACATTTCTGCATAGTAAGGAATGTATCATATTCAAAGTTTGATAGTGTGTATATTAAAGTGGTAAAGCACACTTGTACAATATTACAGTAAAAAGTAACATCTAATATCCCTTTACCCATGATAAGTTATTAAAGTTAGTAAATTATAAGATTTTATTTATTATTATATGACTGAGGAGATGGACATTCTTTTTAGGACCATCTTCCATTTTAATATCATAATTAAAAAGCATCATAAGACAACATTTTTGGAAGCATTTATGTTGTACTTATTCATGCTTGGTATTTAAAAAATAAATTTACTGCAGAATTTTTTTTAAATTAGTTTTTTACCACTGAATAAATATTCATTATTTAAAGCTGTTTTTTGAAAATTTCTGGTAAATCTATTGCAGAATTTTATTCATAGTTGAGTTTTTGTGTATAAACAGAAGGGTGAATACTTAAAGGTGGTTCTGATGGTATCATTTAGTTAGTAAATTAATTGTAAATAAGCTTAAAATAGTAAAAATCATCATTTTATTGGTTTTAGTAATTTCTTGAAAGTCAGCCTGCGAATTGGATTTCAAAGTGCAGTAACATGCTCAGTTATTGTGGTGTGTCTCCATTTTTAGACCATGAAATAAACTGTTCCTTGGGTCAAATTTATTGAATATTAAAAATGTAGAGCTTCAGAAATGTACGAAAAGCTGTATTTCAACTTACCTAAAGACAAGGTCCTTCCCATAGAGGTGTGGGACACAGGGAAAATTAAACTTAGATCTTTTCTACTGTGAATTCAAAGTGGGGGGCCTGGGATGGTTGCTACAGTTTGCCATATCATAGAGAGGGACCTGACTATAGATTGCACCGGTAAAGTTCTCCCTATCTGTTAGAACAGGGTTCGGAGCAAAAGACAAAGCATGCAATGGAAGCACACAAATTCTCCACCGGCAAAAAAGTTCAAAACCCAACCATCTGCCGGGAAGATAATGATGACTATGTTTTGGGACTGCTATGGTCCTATAGTGATGCATTTCCACTTAGACAAGTGTACAGTGACAAGTGCTTCCTACTGTGAACTTCTTCGCAGCACTGTACTATCAGAAATTTGGTTGAAAAGGCATTGTGACCTAACAACAGGAGTGATTCTGCAACAGGACAATGCTCACCCCCATGTTGCCAAAACAAAACTGAAGTGCATCAAGGAGTTGAAATTTGACACCCTACCACATCCACCATACAGTCCTGATCTTGCACCCTCTGATTTTCACATGTTTGGGCCACTTGAAGATGCACTAAGGGCGTGCAAGTTCAGGGATGATACAGACGCTCAAAATGCGGTGCATAATTGGTTACGCTCTTTACCAAAAACATTTTTCTCTGATGGAATCAGAAAGCTTGTCAGTCGCTGGACTAAAGCGTCAAGAGAGGAGGTGATTACATTGAAAAATAGTGTATGCGCATATTTTTGGAATAAACTGTGTTGATGCTATACTTAAATTCACCTTATTTATTGACTCGCCATAGAAAAGTTTCGAGACGTGGAATAGAGGCAGAGGCATAGCTTTGTAATACCAGTCATTGTTAAAGCACTACAAACAGCTCGACAATCATTGTGATAGAGTCAGTGCAAGTTAAAACCTGTCACATTGAACTGCTACCCATCAGTGACCATGGAGCTCAAAAGAGTGAACTTTCGTACAATGATTTTGTACAGTTTTAAGAGTGGTTTAAATGTGACCCAGTATTTTGAATGCCTTAGACAGGCTATTCAAGACAGAATTGGTTCAGGAGGATAGAACTTATATATAAAACATTAGAATTGAAAAAATGTAATAGTTGAAATAAAGATATCATTGTTAATTTATCTATGTCTCAAGACTTTTCTACTTATTCTTGTATGCATGAGTTAGTTTCAATATAACGTCATTGCTAAAAATTCTCACCGTCTCTGCAGCACTACGTTGTACTGTTTTGCCACTGCGGTAACTAGCTACAGTGACAACAATTATCTATGCGATTTTCTTAATGTAGCTAAATCTATCCTCAGATATTACTAAATGGATTCTCTATAATAAAAAATTACACAAAAACAAATGCCGGCTGGGTTAGACTGGTAGGCCTGCCTTCTAACCCAAAGGTCGCGGGTTTGAATCCCGCTTTGGGCATGGATGTTGTGATGTATGTTGGTTTTCTCTAAGAGAATTTGACAGTGCGAAATAACCTTAGCTGTTGACGCACCTAAAAACCTAACTACTACTACTACAAAAAACATTGCTACAGAATGATTAGAAATAAATTATCCTACTGGTGTATTTTTTTCGTTGGAAATTGTTTTAGAATGTTTTTGCAACTTACTGGACGAAAGAGAGCTACGTCATATGTATTTTCCAAGTTTTCCTCTCCTGTTCTCACACAATATCGGCTCATTTAACATGAAGATCGTTACATTATTTCTACCACTATTTCGCTATAACTTTCTGTTGTTTTGATTTAACGTCGTTTCGTGCTGTTTTAAATGACATTTTCATGTAAACATTTATCAATTTTACCTAATTAAAAAATAGCTTTGCATGGCATATTGATATAGCAAAGTGTGTGTGTTTATACTTAACATTGTTATTGAATGTATCTTTTTGTATCTAATGCCGATTCGAATATAGGAGCAGGAAAATGCGAAGGAGAGGGATGAATGATATTTGAGTCAGCAGACATGCCCGAATGTGCACCCCTCCCTCTCAGTAGAAGAGGCACTGTCATAGAAGAAATTCAATGCATCTCTTCTCTGATGATGCCTACAAAGTCGTATAATTTGTAACACCAAACAGATCGGGATATGTACAGTATGTCCTCAATTAACATTGTTAATTCATTCCTGAAATTTGGGACGTTGAACGAAACAACGTTAAATGAATCAGTGTTTTCCATAAGAACCTATGTTATACAGTAAAATTGGTTCCAAAAACTCGAGCTCAAAATCTCGAAATACAATAACACATCATATATTGTATTTTATGAAGCTATATGGTGCCTTGTATGATATAAACAGTATCTAAACCAGAGCTGCAAACCACTTCAAAATTTGGGAGTGTTCGGTTCGCGGTTCGGTTTAAATTTTTGGATGTGGTTCGGTTCAGGTGGGAATTTTGACAAGTGGTTCGGTTTGCAGTTTGGTTCGGTTCAACTAAATTAATCATTTGAAATACTATTCAGAAATAATTTATCCAATATAAACAGTATCAATCTGTAAGTAAATCAATCAGCAGTCATTATTATTTTAAATGAAAGAAGAATTTATTTAAAGAAAGGAGAAATTTATATTTTAAATATATTACAATCCCATCATCATCTTCATTTATTTATATTTTTAAAAAGTGGTATTTTTGATCCTAAGATGATTTTTATGTGGATAACAATAGTAGCAGTGAGGAAAGAGATAGGCACTCTTTCCTTTGAAGCAAACCCGCTGGTTTTTCCAATGGAAATTCCTGGTCTTTTCGTTGGTCCGTACTTTGTGGATTGATATTGAATCGAAACCAAACCACTTTTGGAAAAAATTACGGTTCGGTTTTCAGTTCATTGAAAAATTAATCAGTGGTTTCGGTTCAGTTCGCGTTTCAGCAAAATGACTGCGGTTCAGTTCAGTTCGGTTTGCAGTCCTGATCTAAACTTAAATAAAACAATAAAAATCAAAAATGATTATGTAAATGGAATTAAGTAAACAATTAATACTACATACCTTTATTTTAACGCGCCTGAAATTGGAAAATGCTATATTTCAAATAAGTGCCTCCAGTGACAAAAAGATGAACTACATACCACCGACCTGGCGAAATGTCATAAGAACGATAGAAAGTGACTGGGATGTGTGTTTTTAAAAATTTACAGAGAGCCACGAATACTTTTATGGATGCATATTCATGTGAATTGACAATGCTGTAAATGAAAGTAATTGTCTTGCGTGATTTTTTTACTGGTAACATATCGCCATTACGGCCACTTGCCTTTGAACCCATTGCCAAAATAATATTCTACTAAATTAATGCAAATCAATTAGAACACTTTCCGCGTTCAATTACGGCGATCCTATGCAGCTGATAGGACGCTGCACAACTGATGCCCATGAACGCAGTTTTTTTTGTGCATCATTTCATTGTTGAATCAGGGCAACGTTAACTCGAATCATCAACAACATAAATTCGAATATGGGTAGTAACTTTTAAACGACGTTAACGTGAATAAATGTTAATTGAGGCAACGTTAAACCGAGGACCACTGTATTAAGTCAAAGAGTTTTTTCTCCTCGTTGGCATCGCTTGTTCCATCAAGGCAGCTCAAAGGCCTACGCTTTTTTAGTGTTGTGTTTCGACATAATTACAGTCGATTTTTTAATTCGTTAATTTGTACACAATCCTTAAATATGGATGAAAAACTTGCGTCATTGAAGAGATCTTGTAAATATATCAATTTGGAGGATAAATTCGAGGTGCTACGGTGTTATTAAGATAGAGACCAGGGTCACAAAAATCCAGTTTTGTTATACGTTGTTTCACTTTACGTTGCATTTCCCGGGAACGATCCTTGACTTAAATTGAGGACTTACAGTAATCTCATCTGTTAGCAGCTCTAGCAGCTAAATGGTTTAATAGAATGAAGAGGAGTCTTGTATTATGTAGGTTAACACCCAGAATAGAAACTGTTGAAATGAACTATATCAGCTGCAGTGTAGGCTAGTTTATTCTTTGAATTCATATGCTGATTGCTGCTGGGATTTAAATCATGTCATTTAAAAGTCATTTCATATGTTTATAAAAATTCTTATCTCCAAAATTACCAATCAGAAAATATTCAAAAAATAACTGATAACTGATGGTATAATACAATATTAGGTGACTATTTATAACATATACACACTTGATAGTAAAATATTTATTACAAACATCTTTAAAATATTTTGATATAGTAAATAATACAAACTTGCAATTGAGGTTTAACCCCTCAAACCAGGAGAACATTTAATGAAATCCCACCTGTGAGGCCAAAGGAGATTTTAAAAAACTGGAAATACAAGTGAGAAAGTTGCAAAAATTATATAAAAGCTCATAACTTTTCACCTTTTTATTGGATTGGATTGTCTGAGACTGAGTTTTCAGCATTGATTTTAATACCCTTACCTTGATCAAATCTTTTTCTTTATCTCTCTGATCTCATGCCATTATGCACAGCAATGTGAAAAATATTATGTACAATAAACACAACCACTCAGTAAGATTTATCAATTAAGAGGCAACCGGGATCCCTTTGCATATGTCATCAGGAAATTCATCTCCTTCCTTCCCGCTTTCACTTCTTAACCTGGCAGTACTCGCGCAAGGTGTTGTGGCCATCCCAGCCAAATGTTTTATGGCAAGGTTCCTTTCCTATTGTCCTTCATGACTCCTCCTTTTCAATTGCTGGAATGGCATATATTATTAGGCTTTTCCGGTAAAAATTCTTAGTTTCTTGCTGTTATTTCTTGAGTTCAGACATTTTTTTGGTGATGGTGCGCCAGTTTGCGTTGCGAATATCAGTGTTTTTTCCTTCATTCAGACATTATTCACGTTTTATTGTGACCTTATTATAACTATTTACAGCCCTGGTGTTGTTTTACATGATTTTTGATCGGCCTTCAAATAAAAATTGTAAAAATTTTTTATATTGCGATTTTCATTTATAGTATATAAATGTATTTCTTTTTCAAAAAAAGTATTTTTACAGATATATGCTATGAGTAACATTGAATGAACACTTATTATAATGAGAAAGAAATAAAACAAAATTGAATGAAAATAGAATCAAAAACATCTTTTAGGGGTCAAAAGCATCTAGCGCAAGTGCTGACATTCTAAAGTGTGTAATTAAAGTTTGCCTGGGTGTGTTGCGGAAAATGGCGATTTCTCATTTGTGCAAAAGTTATACTCGTTCTTTTGGGGAATTCCTGGTTGTATATACAGCACTGACATTATAATGAGTATATTCTGCACATCTATCAACTGTTACTTCATCTATTGACATCTGAAAAGATTTATAAGAATATTCTTGAACTCTTTTTCTTATGAAATATATTTATCAGCCTAAATCATCTTGTATTTTGCTAAAGTTAACTTTTAAGTAATCACAAACAGTAAAAAACATACCTAATAAAAATGTATCAAATACTGATGATAAATTTCTTTTTTAACAAAAATACGTGTGGGGTGTCAGGAACACTTTGCACGAGTACTGATGTTCGAAAAATTCATGCAAGTACCGCAGGTTTAA
Source organism: Uropetala carovei (assembly GCA_036926305.1). Taxonomy (NCBI): domain Eukaryota; kingdom Metazoa; phylum Arthropoda; class Insecta; order Odonata; family Petaluridae; genus Uropetala; species Uropetala carovei. The sequence continues at coordinate 8,885,792 of JAXCHB010000011.1, forward strand.
TCACTAAAACTTTGCTTTCTTCATTTCTACTTCAGTTAGGTGAAGAAAAAACTTACTTAGATGTTGTACAGAGAGGCGAGCCTTGTACAACTGAGTTTTAAATGTTATGACATTTTGAGTCATAAACTTTTTTGTTTGATAGGTTGCCTGTTTGCAGATTGTTGCAAAGGCAAGACATCTCACCATTACCTAGAGTGTGGTGGATAATGCTTGGAGTGACTCAGTATATATAAGAATATAGAATATCATCACTCTGGTGCAGCATAGGTGGTCTAGGACAAGTGGCCACAGCCAACTGCACAGGGCCAACTGGTCACAGCCATCTGGACGCCAAGCCAACTGGGCACAGAGCCAACTGGGTGCAGAGCCAACTGGATGCAGAGCCAACTCGCCGCAAAGACTAATGAAAGTTTGCTATTAAGTACAGACTATTATTATATAATTATAATATATTTATTTTGCCGAATGCTACGGGGTGTTAATCATTAGAAATCTGTTTACTTCCCTTTATTCGTTTTTTTTCTACTTCATATAAATAAACCTAAAAGAAGTTATCCACACAGAATTTCACATTTGGGGATGAAATTTAAAAGATCTACTGCAAAACTTAGAGGGAATTTCACTTTCCACTACATCATACTCATTTACAATCTCCATCTTTCTTCTGTTGAAATTTCAGTACGGGTCTCACCTAGTAAAGTAATATTCTACTAAATTTAATTTGACCATTAACCGGTATTGCTTCTATGGCGAGCATTCTCAGAACGGTAATAGTATACAACAGAGCTGCAAACCACTTCATATTTTAGGGTGGTTCGGTTTACAGCTCTAGTATATAATATTAGGTGACTATTTATAACATATACACACTTGATAGTAAAATATTTATTACAAACATCTTTAAAATATTTTGATATAGTAAATAATACAAACTTGCAATTGAGGTTTAACCCCTCAAACCAGGAGAACATTTAATGAAATTCCACCTGTGAGGCCAAAGGAAATTTTAAAAAACTGGAAATACAAGTGAGAAAGTTGCAAAAATTATATAAAAGCTCATAACTTTTCACCTTTTTATTGGATTTTTATGAAAATTTTTTAGGATTTACGCAAAACATGATATTTTAAACTATTACTTTTACACTATCATACATTAAGTAATATGATTTAACAGCAGGCCAAGACAAAGACTACCTGTTAAGGGCACAATATAAAGACAGCCATCTAGTTGAACCATGTCGAAGAACTTTTTGGAATGCCATACCCAATTCCTGGAAAAAGGATTTAAGTTCTTCAACACGTTTTTCACTGTTCGAAAACTCGGCATGCCCTTTAAAAACTAAATTTTCTACATCGAAAGAAAGAACTTTAAATGCATTTCTTCCAGCATTGTGAATATAATTTTAATGAATAGATATTTTTACAATGTGAAAAAAAAACGAATAAAGGGAAGTAAACTGAGATTTCTAATGATTAACACGTCATAGCATTTGGTAAAATAAATTAATTATATTATTATTATATATTAATAAAGTCTGTACTTATAACAAAATTTCATTAGTCTCTACAGTAAGTTGGCTCTGTGCCCAGTTGGCTCTGCGCCCAGTTGGCTTGGCATCCAGTCAGCTGTGGCAACTTGTCCCATTCTGCATATGTTGTACCAGATGGTATTTAAATGTTAATAATTGAAATTTTTGCAAAATGTTGATTTCCTCAAAAATGGCTCCAAGTATTTTGATTAAATTGCATTTTGTTGTTAACTTTAATGTCATAAACATCAATACCTAAGTTATTCTCCTCATGAAATTAGAACACAATGTTCATTGATGTTATGTTATGTCTAGTTTTGTGCCCAGCTACTTCCAAGCTCTTTCCATTCCTCACATCATCTCCTACGTTATTGACCCTTGGAAGCAGCAATTTTGCTGTGAAAGAAATGGCAGGAAAATATTTTTTGCATATAAATATATAATGCATCCAGTGACATTTTGTGAACTAGAAATGTACGGATACATGAATTTTGTACAATTTATGCTGCTTTGATTTTTTAAACTGTACTTGGAGAAAAAGTTTGATATGAGGTTTTTATAATTGAAAAACTGCTTTAAAAGTAATGATTTTATTTTCTTTATTTTCAGATAAAGTCTCAGGCTACTGGGGGTTTTCAGGCATTTATCATTCATTATCGAGAGGATCCAGATCAACAGAATTTAATTGACTGGATACAGGAAGATTGGGTTGGTATTTAGTTTCCTTGTTGAAGTAAAAATGTTTTCACTATAGAGTTAGCATAATTGAATCAGAATTCTGATTAATCCCCCTCTATAACTTGCTTGGTTATGCGTGATGGTGTAATGCTCAAGCGGCATTTTCATTGGTTGAATGGCAAGCCAATTAGGGTTCAGGACATCACTTATGTCCATGATGCTTGACTGCAGTGCCGTTTCTAAGGTGTGGAAGAAACGCTAAATAATACAGTATACCGTATTTAATCGATTGTAAGCCGACCTCTTGTTACCTTTTTACCATCTCAGAAATCGCCACTCAGCTTAGAATTAGCGTAAAAAAGTAGTCGATTTATGTCCATAGTTACATTATAACATGAGATATAAGTGTATTAAAGTGGAAGTAAACTATCTACTTTAAATGTATGCAAAAAAGAATCAAAATGACTGAACGCCTACGAAGAAATAAATTATGTAAATAATACATGATGCATCAAAGTCGTAAAAAATGCAGGGATAGTGCTTGTTTGCGTAAGAAGCTACATATGTACACAATGTTTCATTTTACTGGTGAATTGAAACATTTGCCTTTCCTACCCCCCTCCCCTCCCTCCTCTATCTTGTTGCAGTGTGTCTAGCACGTGCGTTCTGGGATTTCCCGAGCGAACCGTTACTTCCTTGTGCCTTAGCGGCATAGCAGCCAACTTGGGTGAATAATTTAAGAATAAAAGTGAAAAGGAATGCCCAGACAATACTCGTGTAGCACTAACGTATGTTATGTAATATGGTGTCCATATTTGATGGACGAAAAATGGCTATTGTTTTACGAGAATAAGATCCTAGGACATAACGAGGTCAAATTACTCTTTTAGTAGAAGTTGCTATGAATAAGTGGATAAAATGTATTTTATGTCACCGTAACTTTAGTTAATACTCTTTATTTAATTACGAACTGAAAATCTGAGGTGTTCATACCTGTTGGTATTTTGAAATAAATGACCCCAGCTGTCTAAGCACTTTAAAATCAAAATTTTTCCTTGCGTGGCCTTGTGAAAAGTGGGAGTCGGCTTACAATCAGTGTCAGCTTAGAATCGATTAAATACAGTATGTGATGATATAATTAGAAGTTATTTGCCGCTAGAATTTTGAATAAATTTTTGATATTTGAAAGCTATGAATAAATTGTTTATAAGAATAATAAATACAAGATTTTAAGTTAAATAATATATTCCTTCCTGTCATATTGATGGGTTTATATACTAGTTTATAATAAATCAAGAATTACGATACTTTGGTTGATTACATTGAAAGCTACTAGCCTATTGAAAATTTCTCAATTCCACTGTGAAATAGTCAATAAAATCTGATTCATTTTTTGAATTAAGGTCATAGCACATGGAAGGAATCTTAACCTTATTTCTTATTTACCCTTTGCTCTCAGTAATTATAATATAATTTCTAATTATAAATCTGCGTGCTAGAAAACTTTCTATGTGCAAATATTTAGCAGGGTAAACATACAAAGACAGTTCTTGGAAGGTTTTATGTTTGTATTAATTTATGTAATTTCTACAAACATATAGAAGATGTTTCACATAAAACTGGAGTAAATTAAATTATATTTACAGATTATGACTCTGACATATTTAATTCCTAAACCACAAGTGAATTTTGCTCTGTAATCAATACATACCAAAACATTTGACACAATTTATTATTATTAGTGAGAGTGCACAAACTTCAAATACTATAGTAGATGTTGCTGAATTGACTTGTTAAAATTTGCTTTGATTTCTATTAATAATAGCTGTCAGGCTATGCAATTTCCAGTTAACAGTTTCATTGAAGTTTTATCATTTGTAATTTAAAAAATTAGGAGAAGCCTAAAGTTCCTCTTTGGGTCCCCTTATATGTGGGACTTATGCACAGCATATGCTGCATACCCCATCAAGCTGGCCCTGACTTTGTCAATAATCTACATTTGAGAGGTAATTTCTCAAGGTATGACTACAAGATCGGTGTTAAGCTTAGAAATATGAGATTTTACATTATCTGTGAGATGTGCTTGAAAACTCCACCATTCCTTTTTTCATCAAAAGGCCACTTGGTTGTTTTCATACTTCATTGAGCCACTGGACCATCTAATCATTGTACATTCAACCTTTCCTCATTACATTTAAAAATCATTACACCATATAATTTCTCATTGGGCAGTCTCTTTCACTTTAGTTTGATAACACTTGGTGATTTATACCACCAGACAAAACTGATAATATGACATTTATGCTTATCTTTTCATTGACTGTAGTTTTCAATATCACTAATTTTGCACATTTGTCATTAACTTTGTTGTTAGTGTGCTTATCAAATAATATGTTTCATCTGCATTCCTAATTTAGCATATCAGGTAGCTATATTTATACTGTAGACAGAGCAGATGATGCTTATATTCAATTACCATATATCTTTGAGTATAAATCGAGAAATTTCTTCCGTTTTAGGCTGATGAAACCCTACTTTCGACTTATATTAGAGTCGTAAACTAGCTGGACATTTTTCTGGGTCAATAATTAAACATGACTGGCGAAAAACAACATTTGACTGACTTGAAGCGCATTAGTATGAAAAATTCACGCTAACTTGTGGAAAATACGAAGGCTAATGATAAAATTATACAGCATCCCCGTACTTACGTAGTTTGAAAGGAAAACTTAACATTTATATTTAATCTTTAAAACACCCAAATGAGTGGATTGAAGAGAAGAATCAATTCAGTATTCAGGCATTGGTTTTTTTTATTTTGATCCTGAATTCAAATTGTTGAACACTGTTCCATTTCTTCAATGACGGTATTTCGTTTTTTACTTATAATCACGGACTGAACAGAGCCTACGAATATGATCACCAATTTTCCCTTTGTCTTTTAAAATGGTTACAATTGTTGAACGATTGAGATCATAAACACGACCAATCAAAGCAAGCGACTCCCCTTTTTCTGATCTATGTATTATGTCCATTTTAGTTTCCATCGAAAGCACTCGACGTTTTTTTTTTACCACTCTTAGCACTTTCACAGACACTACGTTTATCATTTTGTTATCCATATTTCAAGGATAATAAAAAACAATACGTATATAAACACGCACCCGTACGGTTTCGAATACAAACAGCAAATGACAAGTGTTGACAAGTTTACGAGTTCTTACTGTGACTGATGTTTGTAAGTGCCGTAGGGTGTGAGGTGCAATTCATTGGTAGGTGGAATGTTCGTAAATACGAATTGTTCATTTCTTTAATGTTCGTAAGTAGAGGTTCACCTGTATATATATTAATTTTTTTTTAATTTCAAAATTATCTTGTTTTTGTTTTCTTTGCTTCAACTTATACTCGATTCTTGGATTTTAGATGCTTTTTTAGGCTAAAAAGTACACTTCGACTTATACTCAAATCGCCTTATACTCAAAGATATACAGTAGTTTTTATTGTACAGGTAGTCCTTGACTTTGGACACTCTGAACTTACGATGATTTCTAATTAAGGAGCATGCTTCAGACTTAAGGCACCACTCTACACTTACAATGCTCGGCCTTGCCAAAACAATGCTTGATGGCTTAAGACCATTTCAGACGACATTGTTTACAAAAAAAGTAATAGCATGCCACACAAAAAATGCTATAATGTAATTTAATGTGACTTCAAATCAAAACAATGAAAGTACTACATAAACAAATCTAATCTGAAAAATTCTGATAGCATCTTTTCCTTTGCTCTCTCGCGCTCTGCTTCAGGCTGAGATCATTATAAAGCTCTTTTGTGTTCCTCTCTTTCTTGAGGTGTCGATTTTACTTTTATGTCCATGATCGCCTGAAAGTCTCTCCCAAACCAATACCACTAGTTTAATCTGTAAAGCAGTGTTTTTCAATTGCCGGTCCATGGACAGTTATTTGCCAGTCCACGACATTCATTTTTCTCATAAAATGTTAGATGATGGGCATCACTGATTAATGAAATACTTATTTTTATTTTTAGTTAGAAACTGGCTATGAAGTTGTAGAATTGTCAAATAATTGGTTTTTAAAAATTGATTTTACTGGTTCTTGTTTGAATATTCAGCATATCCACCAGTCCGCAACAGATTTTCAGTTGAGTACTGCTGCTCCAAACTAAATTCTTCATATTCATTTCTTGAGAGCAATATACAGAAAGAAGGGCCTAATTAGAATAAAATGAGTTGTCATATCTTAAATAAGTTATACTGACATAAAATTTTGCCCCAGCAGAATAGTAAGGATCATTTTTGTGAAAATATATTATCTGGCTGATGAGTCAGGAACATAACCACACTTGTGCTTTGATCAACCAATTATGTTGTAAGTGTGAGGAGACTCTGTAATCTGTTGGTAGTCTGTGCAAAGTTGTTCTTTTACAAAGAGGTAAGCCTTTCCTCTTAATTAACTTGTTTATCAACCTGAACTTGCCTTGAAATAATGTTGAGGTAAATTAAGTGATGCATCTACTCCAGAATCCATCACCACAACAGTCTCTCATTCATATATTTGCATTGCACATTGCATTGAACATTATAATTCCGGTATATGTCATAAAAATTTATTATTGCACTAGCTGTAAGTTTCAGGAGATTCAAAATGAAAAAATGCACATGCAATGTGTGCAGAGCACTCTGATAGCTAATTAATAGGACTGTTGACTGAACTCAGAGCACATTTAGCTAATTTCAAAGCAATTATTAGGTGGTTTTTTACAACCAAAGCTGTCGTGACTTGCATCTCATTAACTGCTGGATGGAATTTGATTAAATTAAGAATGAATGATCCTTATTAAAATTTATCACCTAATTATGACTTTGAACTGCGTCCTCTTTCAGTGTCATTTTGCATGTAAATCCATAAAGCACACAAATATGTATATATTCCATTTATAGAATATAATTTTCCTTCTTGTTTATGTTTTAAATCATCCTTATTTACTATCATGAATAAAGTTTACCTAAAACATTATATTTAACTGCTGTTACATCATCATATCTTCTTTAAATGTTACCAGATATGGACTTATTCACTGATAGAAATTATATGCAATGTGGCCTTTCCTAAATGCTTTGATGAGCCAAAATACTTTTTCCTGAAAAATGTCCTTTTATGTCATCTTATAGCTCGGTGCGTCCTATAGTCTAAAAAATATGGTAATTGTATTTCTCAGTTGTGCCAATATCTTTCAAAGTGCCTAATTTAAAAAATATAAACTCATAAAAGTCACTGTGTGACATTTCATAATTATAGTTAACATAAATGCACACGGATAGGACACACTTCTTTTGGAAGATTTTTGTGCTCAAAAGTGGGGTGGGTCCTATATGCAGTTACATAATACTTCTCATTAGTCCTCAGAGATGTCTTCAGCAAAAATCAAATGACAGCAAACTATGGTTTGCTGATTACTTATTGTTAGATGTATACTTTACAAGATATTTATTTAAATAAGCAAATTAAATTTTTTTTAATGACAAAATATAAACAAGAAATCCCTGGTACTGGCAAATTAGATTCAGTCATTGTGGTATTTTTGTTTTGAATCTGCCAAAATATGCCATCTTCACTACCATCTGGTCTATTGCTAATGCCATTGTTTCTCATTCTTTCTGGAGCCTTGGACCCCCATTGAAGTGTCGTAATTTCTGCAGACCCCCTTCTGAAAATTTCATACGTTTTACTTACATTGTTTCATTGTTTCATTTTGAAATATTAATGAGAGTTGTGCATAAGATCAAACAAGTTATAGATAAAATAAACATCCTACTCGACTTACGAATCTCCCAGGTATAACACACAGACCCACAGCTGAGAAACAATGGATTACAAGACAAATGGCATAAATTTTAATTTATATATAGGTGTGCCCCGACTTATGGACATTCAAGTTAGGAACAATTTGCACTTATGAACATTCCACAACTAATGAATTGTGACTTCTTATTCAGTTAAAGAACACAGCAGCCTCATGAACATAGGGTTTCTATTCATGGGCCGGAGGATGCAGATGTGTGGTACATTAAAATCTTTTCTTTCTGGCTGTGAGAATTGAGGATCTCTGTAAATTTGTTTATATATGCCTTTTGGCCCTTAGGATTTTCATTATCTTCATGTGTATACTGGCCGGTTTTCACTGAGCCATTTTCTGTGCATTCTAAATAATTTTAACCTTAAGCTCTACCGTTTATAGAGATGTCCATTGAGAGCTTGCCAGCTACAGACTTAATTATGATGAGAAAAAGAAAAAAAATTTTCTATCAATCGTTGTTGAACAATTTCTTCAAGAGAGTAGATTCGTCGGAATAGTAATGTCTTTTTTCCTCGAAAACCATTGAATAAATTAAATTACTGAGTAACTGTATAACAATATAAAACATTTCATTGAAAAAATACATGAATTTATTGTAATTTTGCATTTTTTTACCCCCTTACACAAGGAAATTGATTTTTGAATAAACTAAATTACTGGGTAGCTGTATAACTATATAAAACATTTTGTTGAAAAAATATACGAATTTATTCTAATTGTGGATTTTTTTATCCCTTTACACAAGGAAAATTGACTTTTGATAATTCATGAACACATTAATGAATTTAACATCATTATATCTTATGTAAAAAGACAATTCAACTTATGAACACATGTCGAGGAACACATTACATTCCAAGTTGGGGTTCTCCTGTACTTCTTGTATTACAAAGACATTCAATATTTCACTCATCAGTTTCACCGTTAAATGCTAAAATATTTGCAACACATCATTTGCAGAAGATATTTTAAATAATTCACTTTTGTCGCCGAACATGCTCCTAAAACATTGTTAATGATGATTTCTGCTTTTGTGCTGGCAAATGACATTTTTGAGAGATGTAAGATTCAATTGATTTTCTTGTTCGGGGATGTAATATTGGGAAAAGTATGCATGATGATGCCATGTAGTGCCATAAGCTAGTGTTCATGCTGCAGCTCTGATGTATTTATTATTCTTGTTAGACATAAAATAACTTTCCATAACAGTATGTGTTCTATTGTTAAAAATGTTATTATTATGAAAGTTTTACTCAGCTTATTACTGCTCTAGTTAGAACATGTGCACAAATATAAGAAGATAATAATGAGAGAGCATTACTGAGTTATGTTTGCAGTTTCTTGAGTGTAAAAGCGGGTCTGAGAGCCTTAGCCTAGATCTAGATGTTCCTGTTTACTTTTTGTCTGAGATTCCTCTTCCCTAAATGAGTTAACAATATGAATTTATTACTTGAAAGTATAATCTACATATGAGATAAAAGCCATTATTTGCTTTATACAATGATAAATTTTATTTATCGGTATATCTATCAATATTCTTTTTAATGATTTTTTTCTGATCAGGTTTGTTTTTAAATATTTTATTTTGATTAAGGCATTGATATTCTTTTAATTTAGAATATCATTTTTCATTTTCAATAGCTTCAGTGCTGTGGTATTGAAGGCCCTAAGGACTGGGATAAGAACAATTACTTTAACTGCTCTTCAAAGGATGTTGGAAGCAGAGAAGCATGTGGTGTCCCTTTCTCTTGTTGCAAACGGAAGCCAAATGTAAGTGTTTTCCTTTAGTGAGCGAAAATTAGTGCATTAGCTTATAAGGTTGGAGTTTTTATTGTATCATATTCTGAATTTATTTCAAAACAATATAACAAAATGACCTGAATATAAGCTGACTGTTTTTATAATTTTTCATTTTATCGAAAATGTCCCTTGTCTTATAATTGTAGTTATTCAAAAAACTGTATAAAAGTACAGTAAAATCCCTAAATTCACGGCTTCCAAATTCGCGTGCTTGGCAGTTTTGCGGGTTTTTCGACTACTGCTGTGATCTTTGAAGTGAAGAGAAAAAGCACTAAACAAATGAATTTCCCTATCTGTGAGGTATTTTTTATCATGCTCTGACCCCGTTTTTCGAAAATGTTTACCAAGAGGAGAGCAAGTGATAATACAGAAAGCAGAAGCAAAAAGAAGACATTTACTTTAAGTGAGAAAATTGAGTTGCTAAATAAACTTGCTAATGGACAGAGTGCAGCATCATTGGGCAGGCAACATGCGATAAACTGTACGGCTACGGCAGATTTAAATGCCACATTGATTGATTCAAAACCACTTTTAGCCTACCTTTTCATCATTTATTGTTGTCAAAATAATGGAGAGCTGCGAACCTAACCCCCATTTTCTCATAAGACCTTTGCTTCCATTTTCACGGATTCTAAAGTCATGGTGTTTTCAGGAACGTAAACCCTGCAAATTTGGGGGTTTTACTGTATTGAGACAAAAACTCAATATGTGAGTCAGGATGTCACTAACAAGTTGGAGCAAAAAGTTTTTTATGAATAATATGATATAGAATCGCATTACAGTTTACCAATAATTTATAATTACCATTTTACTTGAATCCAAAATTAGTTTTTTGTTTCAAGTTTCAGCTTTTAAAAATGAAAGGTTGTTTTCAATTCAAGAACGCAGTAAAATTATGCATTGTGCTGATGCTTGTAACCTTTAAATGAAGGATTTCAATCTCATAGGTGGTGATCCATGTGCCGGGTTTATTTTGTGGTAATTAAATAATTTTTGTATGAATTTGGAAAAAATCAGGTATCTCATTAAATGTCTGAATAAAAAGCGTTTTATGGTAAAAATATTAAAGAATTACATGATTTTGTTTTCTAGGGGAAGGAAAAACATTAAAAAATCTATTAAGAGCATAAAATTGAAATTAAGACAATAAAAATGTTAATACAGTGTGTCCTCAATTAACGTCTTGAAATTCATGACATTGAACCATAAGAATCCATGTTGTAGAATATAATCGGTTCCAAAACCTCTGAAAAACCCCTAGAAAAACAAAAAGACATAATATACAGTAAATCCTCGATTTACATCGGGGCTGCGTTCCTGGAAACGCGAATAAAAACTAAACAAATTTTAGAAAAACATTTCGGAAAAAAATATGCCTGGTAGGACGTAAGACTTTCATTTTAAGCCACCCAAAATCAGATAAGATACATTTCACAGAAGTACCTCTTAAAAAAAAGGAACTACGTAATACCAATCCAGCATAATGTATTCATACGAATTGTGGAGAATGATGAGTTTTTACGAATAAGTTTACAGAGAGTCATGAACAGATCTGTGGACACAAGATCATGAGTTGGCAGTGTTATAAAAGAAATGCAGCAAACAAATTATTTCTTGCAGCAGGTATTGTATAATTATGGAAAAATCTACCATAACAGAGGTAAATAAAACGAAAATGGGCTGTGTCCTATACACATATACATAATACTTCTTGTTTTTCCCAAGCAATTGTGAGAAACAATAACCAAATGCTAACAAGCTACAAGTTATTGAGTATTTAAGTAAATAAATTAGAAGATATTTAGTTTAATATTATGAAAACAAATTGAATTAAAAAAAAATTAAAAAGAAAGAAATTTCTTGTCACTGACCTCATCCTCAATAATGTTATCATACTGGTCAAAATTGTCATTTGTTTAGGAAGTATTAGATTCTGTTGTCACGGTTGTCATAGTTATCATCTCTATCCTCCATTACTATGTCGTCTTCTATGTTTGCTATTGCTTAAGCCGGTGTTTCTTAACCTTTTTGGAGGCAGTTCAGCTGTGCAACAAATGCACATATTATATAAATGAAATTTAAATTTTAAAATTAGTCAGGTCTTTCAGATTCATTCCGATTGGTTTCCCAATATGTTGCACCAACTTTGCTGGGTTAAGATCCAGCAGAACTTAACCATTCTAAAAGCAGCAGCAGTTAATTCATTTGTTCAGGTGGATTAGAAGAAGAAATTGCGAATTTTGACCACAGGATAGAGCCCTAAAGACAGTTTTAATGCTGATGAAGCAGATTTCTTTTGTAGCTTCCTCCCTGAAAAAAATAATAAAGGGCTAATCATATCATGGTAGGGATCACAGCAAGGAAAGATTTACCTTACTTTTCTTTCTAACAGCAATGGTTTGGAAAAGTTAGTACCATTCACTATAGAAATGTTTCAAGCCATCTTGCTTCAGAAAGTTTTATCTAGTCACAATCTTTGCAAGCTAATTTTTAGACACTGCCTAGTTAAAATGGCCTTTTCTAGGCAATCTAAACATTGAAAACTTGCAAATCTCCTCCAGTCCCTTTTCGTAAGATGTGCCCCTTGATATATTTCAGAAATATCTTCTGTATCCCACCATTTATGTTGAAATAATCCATTTGACCCTCATGCTATTTTAGCTTGAGATCCATAGTCTAAGTAGTTCATTGTTTTTAAATCTTAGTTTTTCTTAGCCCTAATGTAACTAAAAACATGTGACTGATGAATTATGTCTTACTTTACAGGAGATAATAAAAAATAAACAATGTGGTTATGATGTTCGGAAACCTCTCTATGTAAGTATAATTCAGTGTTACTATTTGTCTGGGTTAAGTAAAATAAAATGTTAATTTACTAATATTTAGGTGATTTAATAATTTGTTAGCTTTTTGTGCAGTTGCTTGTACTTAATACACTGTTGTTGGAGTTCTTTCATTAGTTATACAGGTAAATATTTTAATTCAACTAATTTGGAAAGGTTAATTTAAGCATGAATGTAATTTTTGCCATTTCATTCAACTCTAACCTGCACTGAATGTTAATGCTAATGCTAATGTTAAACTTTTTAAAATGTAATTATGAACTAAATGCCATCATTAACATCATCATAAAATTACTTTATCCTAAAATACTGAGAAAAGCAAAATATCAAAGATTTACCCACTGGGATGTCATTAAATGGTTGAGCCTAACGAAGGATTTTTGAGGGAGAAGGTATGAAGAAAATACCTTCAAATTGTATTAAATGTGACTTTGAAACAATTTCATGAATATTGTATATGGTTGATTTCAAAAGTCTTTCTCACTTTATTGGATTCCACTTATAGAGCATATTTTAGCATTTATTGAATAATAATTACAATATACTCACAATTGACAGAATATGGAATATCTAATTGTGTCAGTGCACAAACCAGGTTTTGTTTTAGCATTTTTGGTAAAATTGTTTTTAGTGATGCTATTTTGCATTAATGTAGGGAGAATCAATCTAGGTAAGTGGTGTATCCACTATGTACCTTTTCATTGTTTTTTGAAATGCCATATTTACTTAGGTAATTTTCCCCCTTTTTTGCTAATTTCTTTAACTCTAAAATGGGTAGTAAGTTTTTCATTTCACTATCAAAAAGAAAATGGAACATTCAAAAAGTTTGTTGAATATATTTTATTTGTATTTCTAAAAGAGACACTGAACTTTTGTTGCTTTTTCTTCCATTAATTGTTACATTTCACTAGTAAAATATTATTCACATCAGGTAAAAGTAGGCTTAAATTTTCATCACAAAATATTATTGCTAGTAAAAGCGTGGTGAGAAGTAACAATTTTTTAACATTAATACATTCTCACCGTCAACATTTTTGCCAGGTTACTATTTCAGGCATATAGCTTATGGCAATTTGTCTTCTTGGTGTAAGAATGCACTTTTGATTATCTAAATCACTGGTGCCTATTACGTTGCCCGCGAGCGACTGGTCGCCCTTAGGAAGATTAGAGTCACTCGCAGAGACAGCGAGGTGTTAGGAAAATTAAAAAACTGAATTCGAGGGACGTTTTCTAGATTTTAAAGACCTCTAGCCCATTGTAAGATTTTTTTGCTGAAATTTACATTGAAGAAACTTGTAAGCAAAATAGATGTTCAACATGGATGCAACAGATCTGGAAAATGAAATATTAATTATGTTGCAGAGTGATATAGAGTTGAAAGCAAGATATAACGATTCAGATTTTTGGTAACTTGTTTCATCTGAAGATTCTTCAAATATAAAAAACTTGCATTTATTTTGAAAGCGTATTTTCCGTCCACTTATTTATGTCAGAGCTGCAAACCGAACCGAACCGCAGTCATTTTGCTGAACCGCGAACTGAACCGAAACCACTGATTAATTTTTCAATGAACTGAAAACCGAACCGTAATTTTTTCCAAAAGTGGTTTGGTTTCGGTTCGATCTCAATCCACAAAGTACGGACCAAGGAAAAGACCAGGAATTTCCATTGGGAAAACCAGCGGGTTTGCTTCAAAGGAAAGAGTGCCTATCTCTTTCCTCTCTGCTACTATTGTTATCCACAGACGACATTTATGGTGAGGGTTATGGGGACACCAACTGCGACAATATCCAGGTCAACCACTGTTGGCAGAAACTGACCATCAGAATATAGAAAGATCTTTATCTGATTGAAAGCAAAAGGGTCGTTTTACAGTGGCCTAGAAAGGAGCCGTAATCTGCTTTAGTGCAGAGAGAAAAATCCATTCCCTTACCATCACCCCCTTCAGCATTGTAATTAGCAGACCTGAGAAAATATGCCCCGCTGTGTCTTTCTTAGAACACCATTAACTCTCCTCATATCTTTTTCTTCAGAAAAATTCAAATTGTTGCTCTCAATGGCTTGAGCTTTCAACGACATCATTCCTTTTCCAACTCTCGTGTGGTGTTCTTCTATGATATTTCCATTACTTGGTGGTTTATATTCCAGCAAAAACAGGCGAGGACTTCGGCGGATCCCTTGGATCGGAGGCATTCATTTCCCGCAGAATTCCTTGAATTATATAAAGTGTGTATTTTTAATAATATTTTAGTAAACTTTATTTGAGACAAATAAAATTAATTAACATGTTAGTGTTATTTAAAGAGGGTCACTATACATTTTATAATCGTTTGTTTTGAACCACAAGTGTCCGCACTTCGTATATTGAATAATCTGCCCCGAACTGTCAATTAATTTTAAATTATTCTTGTAACGTAACTTTACTATCATATTGATTTTTTTTATTACTTTTATAAGGTGGCAAAAGAAAAAAATTAGGAATATGTAATATGTTTGGAATCGAGCTAAAAGTGTCTTTTTGAATTTATTATATAATCAGAATTAATATTCGAATTTATTAGAGTTTTACATATCATAAATTCATTCGGAGTAATATTTTATTCCATATTATTTGACTAATTAACTAATTAAAATATTTTAGTTACATAAATTTATTATTGAAAGTTGGAAAAAGTTGAGACACCGTGCATCATTGCCATTGGAAAGCAAGAAA
Source organism: Uropetala carovei (assembly GCA_036926305.1). Classification (NCBI taxonomy): domain Eukaryota; kingdom Metazoa; phylum Arthropoda; class Insecta; order Odonata; family Petaluridae; genus Uropetala; species Uropetala carovei. The sequence goes on from JAXCHB010000011.1 coordinate 8,901,232, forward strand.
CTGACTACTTCAATAATTAACTCTATCATTCAATCAAGGAAATCTTAATAAGGGCTCACGGAAAAGAATTTTCCTAGACCCTTGATAAATATAGCAAACATTTTTTATTTTATTGTTATAAATGAACCAAAGGAATAACGCTTTGTAACTTCCATTGTTTTTATTTCTCTTACGACCCGGGTTTCGACGTTACAATGCTATTGTCAGGTGCAGATATGATGAGAATAGAAAGTATATACAGAGAAATGGGTAGAGACGGGGGAGGGAGGGTAGTTTGTAAGATGGAAAGGAATGGAGGGGAGGGAAAGGAGAAACCTATCTCAGAGGGTTACTGTGGGGGGTAGGTTGTAAAGGGATAAACGGGAAGGGGAAAGGAAAGGCTGGAGGGGGGAGACCATCTCGGGAGGGTTTGGGGAAAGATGGGAAGGACTAAAGAGAAAGGTCTTGTGGAAGACGGAGAGAGGGTGAACCCCAGAGAGAGGAGGGAGGAAATTATCAATGCAGCAATGGGTATGTGTGTGGGAATAAGAAAAATAAAGGCAAATGTGGGTGGTAGAACTAAAAAGTTTAAATATTGGGAGATGGGCGGTAAGGCCCTTGTTATAAATCTTTTTTCCTCTAAATAATAAGAAAAAGAAATAAAATGCCTGAGGAACTAATTTTCTTTGATTTTTAATGATTTCTTTAAAACACTTTTATGTTTTTGGTTTGTCCGTCCATCCAGGGATAATCTCAAAAGCGGTTTAAGCTAGAGGCACATTTTCTTTCTGATTATGTATGATTGTGTATGTTGGTAAATGAATTTGAAGTGAATCCATTCATAGAATTTTTAATTGATATGTAAACAACAATGAACAAAAATCATGTTAGGATCAAAAATACCATTTTTTAAATATAAATAAATGAAGATGATGATGGGATTGCAATATATTTCAAATATAAATTTTTCCTTTCTTTAAATAAATTCTTCTTTCATTTAAAATAATAATGACTGCTGATTGATTTACTTACAGATTGATACTGAATTTGTAATGTTTATATTGGATAAATTATTTCTGAATAGTATTTCAAATGATTAATTTAGTTTAACCAAACCGCAAATTGAACCGAATCACTTGTCAAAATTCTCGTCTGAACCGAACCACGAACCGAACCACTTCCAAAAATTTAGAACCAAACCGCGAACTGAACCACTCCAAATTTAGAAGTGGTTTGCAGCTCTGATTTATGTGAATTGATATTTTTTAATATGAAACTAATTTAATCTAAAACCAGAAATGTACTCACCATTGAGCATCTTAAAGATTGTTTACGCCTCTTAGTTTCAAGTTACAAGCCCAATTACCAATCACTAGCTAAAAATATGCAGTGTAAATGCACCCATTTTCGTTTAAATGAATAAATTTAGCAATTATTTATTTTGTCGATTTTCATAAATGCTGTAGAATAAATGCTTTCTTTACGGTTATTTTTGTATTTAGCTTAAAGTTACAATACCATGAAGCATATGTTAAAAAATTTAGTAGTCTTCAAGACAATTTATAGAATGAAAGTAGCCCTTGGTATAAAAATCTAAACCAAATATTTTCTGCAAAGTGACATAATTTTTGGACTGTTTTTATGCCATGTTTTTAAAAGGTTCACCCACCTGGTGCGTCCCTCTACTTTATATGGAGAAGAGTTTTAATGATGATTTTTGTGGGTCTTCTTTCCCATATTTGGTACCTAGTAGGAAGAAATCTTTTTTACATTACATGAAAATAAGAAATTTATTAGTTCTAATAGCTTATGGAGATGTTTTGAAATGTGTAGAAGCTAGGCATCTATTTGGTATCTGTGCTTACGGTGGCATCCTCCATTATTTTTTAATGTGAATTAGCAAAGAATTGTGTGAAAAGACAGCTGAGAGTGTTTACGTAGTTCATCTTATCATTAGGTCGCTTCCCTGTAAACATGTTAGCCTGTTTTGCAGTTATAAAAAGAAGTTATAGAAAGAAGCAGATGGTTCAGAAAATAATATTTAGAGTGAAATATTCGAGAAACATTACTTGTTGCTATTATTTTTTTATAAATTTTATGAATATCTGGATCAGAGGTCTCCAGCCTTTAAGCACCCGAGATATACTGTTCATTTATAAATTTACCGATGATCGACCCAGTGGAGTGAGCCTTGATACGAGAAATACTGTTGAACAGGAGGAGGAGACATTGAAACCAGTGTCATTACATGATATGTCCTGTGTAACACATCAATCCAATTTAATCGCACACAACTCTTTATTTGAGTTTAACAAGCTCGAATAATGCTTCATTCGAGTTTTTGTTCGGTACATGAGAATATTTTAGTTTAAATTTAGTTAAAAATTGTATCCATAAGCTATTAAAAGTTGAAGAAAAAGGATATTAAATTAACACAGATGGAAGAAATTGACCAAAACATAACTTGAATTATGTTAATCAAGTTACACATAAAGTCACAGTTAGCCTCAAACCTTTGCCTTTTGCAAAAATTTGCAATTGGAATACCATATATTGAGCTACACTTAAGAATACTCAGGGTCGATAAACATTAATATGCTCATGTCTTGCTATGAGAACTGATATCAAGAGATATCTGTATTATTTGATTTATGCATTCCACTTGCTCTTAATTTTTGCATGATTAGAAAATCATCTGCATAGCTCGATAAAAAAGTTCCAACTGTAAGTTCAAAATCTATATCAGCTAAACATTTCTCATTGGATTAAATAATAAGTAATAGCGCTGAGGCAAGATTCAGCGATCGGCTTTAAAGAAGCCAAAGATCGACCAGTCGATCGCAATCGACTGGTTGGAGACCCTTGATCTGGATGAAGAGGAAAATATAGTTTTTATATAATCTTAGGATGCAAAAAGAAATCATCTGTGCAGTTCAGAAGCTAAATTGGTTCTCAGTACATCTGACAGTAAGGGAGGAATAGCTACTTCCATTTTGTAAAATGCCAATGTTTATTTCCTTCTTAGCATAATATTTTGTTGAACTGTTAATTAGATCACAGTCAATGTGACTCATTTTTTCAACAGATATATTGCAACATTTCATTTTTTTGTCTGATAGCTTGTTTACTATCGATAAAAAATTCCTTAAATGTGAATTATGTTAAATTGTTTCCTCTGATGATCCAAACGAGTAGGATATTTTATGAAAAATAGGACGTTAAAAATGTTTGCATAAAACAAGTCATAGAGATAGGTTATTTTTATGTAAATTCACATAGTTAAATATTGTAAGAGTGTGAAGAAGATATTATTTTTAATGCTTGTCAGCATTCAAAAAGGAACACAATTAAGCTTATTAATGGCATGCTTTCTGTCAGTGTGCTTTTTTTAGCACTGCTTATTTTATTATTAAATATTGCTTGATAATAACTGATTAACTAATATAAGTGGGCATTGTCTGATAATCCGTTATTGGTGCAGCGGGGTGAAAGGAGCATCTATGAGCGAGGATGCCTCCGAGCTGGTGAAGAATGGGTGGAGACTAACTTAGTCCCAGTGGCTGGAGTAGCAGTAGGTGTTGCTGTTCTTCAGGTATGAAATCTTTAACTCACAAACCTTGTTACTGACTGAGATGGCTGGTTATTTTACTTGGAAAAATTTATTGCATGGATGAGATGGTGTCCCCGATTAAGGTCTAATTTCCAGTGCTTAGGAATTGCTTGAGATTTATAGGGGCTGCTTTGGGTGTCAGGAATTCATAACAAATCATTTGTTAGAGTTGAGTATATTAAGCAAGCACATAAACCCTTACAGAACTATGATGTGGCCAAAATAATTAATGAGAGAGGCTGTCTTCAAGCTGGGGAAGAGTGGTTGGAACGGAATCTTCTTGTAGTAGCAGGCACAGCAGTTGGTACTGCATTTCTTCAGGTAGAGTGTATTTAAATTATGAAGTGTAAATGCCTTTTTAAAGAATTTATGGCATTGTTTACCATTGTTATAAGAATTTCTCCCCTTTCATCATCTCTCAAAAGATATTTTATGACTGCATTGCCATAGTTGTTTGGATGTCTTACATACGAGGTCTGACAAATAACGAGACTGACAACACTGTAGAGCATATGGCAACACTGGGCCAATGACAATTGTTGCAGACAATAGATAATGTCTGAATGCTACACAGTAGTAAACTTGTCTTGACAAGTCTAGTGAGTGCAGAGCTGTTGTGCTTTAACTGAAGTAGTGTTTGGATAGCTCATCATGAAAATGGGTGACTGATATTTTTAACAAAGAATCAACATAAAATTTTTGTTAAAACTAGGAAAAAACCAACTGAAATCTTTGTAATATTAAAGCAAGTGTATAGAGAAGAGGCTATGCCAAAAGCATGTGTTTTTGAATGGTGTAAATGGTTTTCCGAAGGAAGGGATGAAGTTGAGTTTGACAGCATGCCTGGACATCCGACAACATCAAAATTGGATGAAAATCTCGAAAAGGTGAGAACTCTGGTGTGGAATGATCGACATCTTAGTGTCAGAATGATTTCAGAACTGAATTTCAATAGAGAGACTGTACGCTTGATTTAGATGGAAAATTTGTGGATGAAGAAAGTTTGTACAAATATGGTGCCCAAGAACTTCATTACCGACCAAGTGCAGCGGAGGAGGGAAGTTTGCGCTGATCTTTTGCAACGAATCGAGGAGAATGACAAATGGCTGAACAGAGTAATCACTGGGGATGAAAGTTGGGTTTTTCAGTATGACCCTGAGACAAAGTGGCAGAGCATGCAATGGAAATCTTCAGGCTCACCCCGCCCCAAGAAACGCGGATGTCAAAATCAAAAGTCAAACAATGTTGATTTGTTTTTTTGCCTGCAAAGAAATAGTGCACCGAGAGATTGTCCCATCTGGTCAAACTGTCAACCTGAAGTTTTATCTCCAAGTTTTGGAACGTCTGAGACAGCGGGTTCGTCGTGTGAGGCCAGAATTGTTCCCTGACAAGTGGATCTTGCACCATGACAATGCACCCTCTCACACAGCACTTTCCATCAAGGAGTTTTTGGTGAAAAAATCAATCATGGTCCTGGAACACCCTGATAAATCTCCAGATCTCGCTCTGTGTGACTTCTTCCTCTTCCCTACCCTGAAGAATCACCTCAAGGGATCACATTTTGATAATGTGGAAGAGATTCAGAAGGTCACGACAGCCGTTCTAAATAACTTGCAGGAGAATGACTTCTGGAAGTGCTTCGACAGTTGGAAACTGCTGGAATTCATGTATAGCTGCAGGAGGGAACTACTTTGAAGGAGACCACTACAGTTCAGGATAAAATTTAATTCAGTGCTGCCTGTAAGTACAGTCATGTTATTTTATTGCCAGACCTCGTATGTTACAAAGCCAGCAGTATACTGAGTATTTGTTTTAGGAACCAATCCTAGTGCTTACATGTTACTCACTTAGTAACATTATAAAACTGTGACAGTTCAAACCTTTAGCTATTATTGATGTAATTAACATCTTTTTTAGCATCCAATTTTGGACTTGTTCCTCATATGTTATCAACATTTCTTGTGGAAGTTATATTTTCTAACAAGTAATTAGATTTCAAAACTAAAGTAGACTCTGTAAAAGGATAGATTGAACATATATTTCACTAAAAGGCAGGGTTTTATATTTACATTTAATCTTAGTTTTTTAAATTCCAAGATGACCACAAGTATTTGCTTTCATAACTGCTGCTCTTGTAATCTAAATATATGTGATAAGAATGTTGTAACATGCAAAAGAGTGAGTTTTTATCATTTGAGTTGCATAAGTTGAATTATCACTGATAGATGGCAGGAAATCAATTGTTTAGATGTGCCAGCCTTGTACTCATGATAGTCATGTACCAAGAATTGGGTAAGTACAGTTGAATATCAGTGAAGAAAGTGATAAATATAATCCTCAAACTAATGTGTCTAAAACAACCAGTGGATGCTTTTAGTGTAAATTTGCTAAGTTTACGAATGAAATGCACTTATTCCTAGTAAAGAGTGAAGTTAGCTATCCACAAATTTCCAACTCAATCAAGCAAGCCCTTCTACCATTTCCGCTCAATGCAAAACATGTGATCACTGCTTCCAAGGTTAACAGAAACACTTCTGAGGTAAAAAACATTAATGACAATAATATCCTTAAAAACAAATTGAAAATAATGAAGAATTCATTACAATATTTTTTTAAATAGTGGAAATAAAATGGAATAACTGGGTCAGCAGAAACTATCATGACTGTCTTTTAATCCCTCAAGCTAAACAGGAAATACTTCTTGATAACCCTTGCAGAAAAATTAATTGAGAAAGATGGTAAGGAGCCCAATCCAAGCAAAAGAATACCATCTCAGGCTTTGTGCCCATTGAGACTGATTTCATTCCTCCCACTTAGAAAAAATAACCTTACAAAAATATGTTTTATGTTATAAACCAGGAAGTGATATACTGGTGTGCTGATTGTGAAGTGACATTTTGTCCATCATCTTGCTTTAACCCGTCAGCGTCGTCATGCATACTGGGAACGTCACGGAGGTCGCTAGCTTTCTTTATTTTTTTGACACAGTAAATTTTCTTAGATATGGATAACCTTTATATATTTTAAAAGAGGAACCTTTGGCCTTCCTATTATGCTTAATTCTGTAATTTTTACTCTCCTTCTTTTTACTTTTATTATACGTTAAGTTTTGTGATTAAATTTTCACGTAGATAGGAGAATTGGGGAATTTTGGCTTCTAAAAAAGCCCCTATTCAACGAAATCTTTGCACGAAAGCAACTGTGAGGTGTAAGAAGAGGATATAGGCCCCATTTGTCTGCTATCAGACATCTATCCCGCTCTTGAGACATGTTTTTATATTGTGTCATCACTTTGAGAGGGAGAGAGAGGAGGTCTGGGCCATGTGCTTGGTTTAGTATTTCATGAGGGAATATAGCTAGAATGAGACAGACTAGAGGATCATATTTTGTATTTATCTTTTGTATTTCCAAGATATTTGTGATATGGAAAGCGTGGGAAATATGCTGGCGCTTGTATCGCGCGGAAAATGTTCTCTCGAGCTCTGAAAAAATCAGTCTGAGTGAAACCTTGCACTGTGCGGAGGCAGGTTTCGTTCGCCTTTCTTTACTGTGGTAAATTTTATGTTTACTTGCTTACTTATTTTCAAAATACTAGGAGTAATCATGTGCTCAACCAGTGAAAATAGTCAAGCAATACCGAGTGCTGACAAGGAGACGGAAGTCCTACTTGGAAGTGATTCGGAAGAAAGCGTGAGTTCGGACAGTGATAGAATCATTTAGATGAACGTACTCAAATTGATTCACTGACACATAATGATAGTGATCATGAGGAGGATAATGTAGAAAACTACTTCTGGGAGGGCACGGAGAATTACGTAGGACGAAAGGAGAATTTCATTGGTGGTTACAGACCTCAAAAGGCAGCTAAGGGTTTGACTGACATTGTAGGTACTTTTCAATTGTTTTTCGATGAGGAATTTGTTAGTGCCATAGTAAATGAAACCAACCGATATGCTGACCAATACATCAAAGCAAGTGAGCGTACATTTTCGATGAAATCAAGAGTTTTATCGTGGAAACCAGTTACCGTGGAGGAAATGTACACTGTTTTGGGAATTTTTATGTTGATGGGAATTGTGAAGAAGCCCACGCTTCGTTCCTATTTTTCGACGAAAAGAGTTCTATCCACACCAGGCTTTGGCGATGTCATCACTAGGGATCGATTTGAGCTTATTTGCAAATTTTTGCATTTCAATAATAACGAAGAAAAGAATAATTACCGTGGTCCTCCAAAGCTACAAAAAATATTTCCGATTACTGAATATCTGAACGAAAAATTCAAGGAATTTTTTTTACCGAAATGGGAAATTTCAATAGACGAGTCCCTAACATTGTGGAACTTGTCTCAGCTAATGTAAACAAGACCACGGCAATAGTTTTGAATAGGTAGGCCAAAGGTTCCTCTTTTAAAATTATGAAGGTTACCCATATTTAAGAAAATTTACTGTGTCAAAAAAATAAAGAAAGCTAGCAATCTCCGCGGCGTACCCAGTACACAGGACGGCGCTGAGGGGTAAGAATCCTTATTTGAAGGTTTTTTTTCTGAAAAACTTATGGGGAAGAAGTTGAAATCCAAGATAAAACAGTAAACTTTGAATAAAGAAAAAATGAGTAAATGGCTTCCGTGATTGAGTGAAAGAATTCATAGAGGTATTTCACGCGAATAATAATAACTAAGATGGTGTGAAAAACATAGGTAAATATACATAGTTTTACGTAAAACCTCAAAAAATTTCAGTCAAATTCCGTAAATATCTAATAAGTTACGAATTTTTATATGATTTCGCGCAAAAACTGCGAATTTCCCTAAATCTCTTCCGACCTGCGTGACGTATTATATTTAAATGTCCTGCGCGCTTGAGGGGTTAAAGTGAATTTGTATGGGTTTTCTACTGTTACCACCATTTTGTAATTGTTTAAATAATTTCAGCGTGAATAGATTGTTTTATGAATTTCTATAAATGTAATTTCAATAAATTGCTGTCTTTGAATTTTTTGGATATTCTACCATTTCCATCGTTTTTTATTTGTTTAAATAATTTCAATGTATATAAATTATTTCATCGTTTTATACATTTTTTTAAATTTAAGAATGTCAATAAATCAGTTTTTTAAATCGATGAGGGTTTTCTACAGTTTTTGCAATTTTTTAATTGTGTAAACAATTTCAATGGAAATAAAAAATGAACAATGTCAAGAAATTTATTGCTTTTAAATGAGCAAAACCAGCAAATTTATAAAAATTAATACAAGTTGTTTTATTTCACAATCTTATTCTCCAAATTGGATGCACTTTTGAGCATAACCCTTTGCCAGTCAAGTGGTTAAACTTTTTATTTGCTCACTGGCTTGCCACTGTTGCTCACAAAGTTTGGCCTGCTGCACTGGACTTTAAAAAAATAGGAACATTTATCAGTGCTCTTTACCTAATTTGATAAATTATGTTTTGAATGTTGTGTAGCTGGTTTATTATCAGATGATAGTCATATTTTTGTATATAGATAGATTTTCCTTTAACACGTTCGCGACATCGTGTACCACTGGTGGTACATGCACATCTTTTCTCGTGGCCATCGTGTACCACTGGTAGTACATGCCACCTTTTCCTTTTATATCCTTCCCTAACCTAAACGGAAAGCTGGAAGACACGAGAAATACATTTTCGGATGCATGTACCACGGGTGGAGCACGGGTGTGATTTTTTAATTTTTGCTACACTTTTCAAATCAGCACTCATGAAATCTATTGTATGAAGGATTCTTTATTTGATAATCTATAACCAAACATGTTATTTGACGTTTTACCTAGAAAATAACATAATACGAGGTCTGTTCAAAAAGTATCCGGACTGGCCGCATGGAGCGCTAACCGGACGTAGTACAGACTTGGACCACTAGGTAGTGCTAAAGAGCTTCATTGTGAAGCAGTGTGCCGAGTGTCACATTGATACACGCGTTTTTTTCCCACGAGCATTTTCGTGCGTTAGTGTTAGTGGTGTTCTGCGATTTTTGCGAGAAGAGAAATTGCAGACTTGAAGGAGGAGCACTGGGATGACTGCTGTTTGGTTTCTGGGTCGTAGCCATAAACCCAGCTTTCATCACCAGTGATGATCTTGGAAAGGAAGTTTCGGTCGTTTCTGACCTGTTCCTGGAGGTCCCTGCACACAGTGAGCTGGTGTTGCCTCTGGTCCTGGGTCAGCAAGCGGGGCATGAATTTGGCAGCAATCCACCTCATGTTGAGTTCCTCTGCGAGAATGCGTTGGCATGTACCAAACGATAGGCCAACAATGCTGCAGATGTTGTTAATCATTCGCCGATGGTCCTCGTGGATGGCCCAATGCACTTTTTCAACATTTTCTTCAGTTCTCCTTGTTGAGGGCGGACCAGAATGTTCAGAATCCTCAACTGATGTTTGCCCACATTTGAACCGCGAGAACCACTCGAAAGTCTGGGTTCTGCCCATGGCGTCATCACCAAATGTTTAAGCATTTCGTGGGTCTCCGATGCGGTTTTGCAGAGTTTGAAGCAAAACTTGATGCACACACGCTGCTCCTTCAAGTCTGCAATTTCTCTTCTTGCAAAAATCGCAGAACACCACTAACACACACAAACGCTCGTGAAAAAAAAACGCGTGTACCAATGTTACACTCGGCACACTGCTTCACAATGAAGCTCTTTAGTGCTACCTAGTGGCCCAAGTCCGTACTACATCCAGTTAGCGCTCCACACAGCCAGTCCGGATACTTTTTGAACAGACCTCGTATTACACAGACGACCATGAGAAATACATTTTCGGATGCATGTACCACCGGTGGAGCACAGATGTGATTTTTTAAAATTTTTTCTGCACTTTTCAAATCAGCACTCATGAAATCTATTGTATGAAGGATTCTTTATTTGATAACCTTTAACCAAACACGTTATTTGATATCTTTTACCTATAAAATAACATAATATTATGTATTATGCAGACGATCACGAGAAATACATTTTCGGATGCGTGTACTACCGGTGGAGCATGGGTGTGATTTTTTTTATGTATACCCTTCAGGTGTACACAGCTTATATAATTTGACACCATATTTATGAGATTTCCCAGGGATATACTGACAAAACAAGCCTACCTCTCTATAACACCATTGATTCATCAATAACTAAATCTTCACCTGGTATAAATGTTGTTCTGAACTGGTTACAAATGAGATCTAACAGAGGCTTGAGTTTTGATAACCTATATCCATTTGTAGAGGGTTCGTTACTGTCATTTAAATGAAAACATTTGAGCAAAATTTCAAAACATGCATGCATCATCGTTCTACAAATAAATTCATTATGATACATATCCTTTTTTGACCAGTAGAGTCGCATTTTCGGGAGATGGTTAATACCCATGATGAGAGCAGCTATAAACTTTTGCACTTCACTTTTATCAGTGTCTTTCCACTTAAGCATACTCGAACGAGGAGGTAGCTGTTGGGAGATAATGATTTGCTGAGCAAATGTATTAGTTTACTGCACTATTGGGTCTAACACTTCATTATTCACAAAATTTTTGTATAAAGATAAGGGATCTGAAAAATCCAAATCGCACTGCACATCACTGCAACCACTATAGAAAAAGTGACGTTCAATATTAGAAAATGGTCCCGCAATTCTGATCCTCGACTAGCAGCTCCACTAATATCTTCACTAATTTCTTCATGAGGTTCATCCTCTAAAGACACTGACTAACTATCCTCTTCTGAATCAGGTTTGTATGAATCATTTGAATCCGAGAAATCGGAAAATGAAACATCGCTTCCGGAATCCATAGGTATATGGCTTATGAACAAATAAATGTATGCACACAAATGGTACGGAACAGTTTTTTGTTTAGTGTATCGCATTCAGAATCCCAGACAAAACTAAACTGAAGTGAGAGAAAGAAAGGAGAAAAATCTTTGAAGCTGTATACTGCAATAAACATAAATGAGCCACATGGGGCAAATATCCTCTAGATCTCTAGGGATGTTCCCGGACCCAACCCAAAAGGGGCAATTATCCCGTAGGCCTGGGACACATAGCCTGACCTGAACCTGTGCAAAAAACGATCGGCAAAACATAACACAATAAACCTCAATCCACTCTGGCTATTTGCTGGTTTGCAAGGCTTATACTCCGTACGCTTACTAGCCACAATTTTGTATTCACATTTACATATATCCATATATTATTTTTACAAAAAATAAATATCGTTGAGTAAAAAACATGGCAATTTTTCGATAAGTTTTCATAATTCTCTATTTATGCTGGTCAGCAAGTTGTGCAGTGAGAACCAACCATATGTATTGCACAGCATCTGAAATCAATTTTTTTAATCCTTTCGATCTAGCAAATACCTCTTCTTCTCATCAGTTACCCGATTTCTGTTCATATTTTATCATTTATTGTAAATTTGTATATATCTTTCAATTTGGGCTTCTACTTATGAATGTGCTTTAGACAGTGCTCGAAATGAAAAATGATATGAAATGGAATGCTTGAATTGGTAGTGGAACGGAAATTTTTACGAAATGGAACGTTTGTTATAAGGGATGGTATTTCTAAGGTCTGACAAAACGGAATGGTATCATCGGCACATGTGACGAGCCGGAACTGTGTTCTGGTGCGTTCCAGCTCACTTCGAGCATTGGTTTTATGACAATATTTCAGATGGTAACCAAAGGGTTAATTCCGGAAATCATACAGTTGTTATTTCTTTACATTGTGTGGATTATTTTAGGTTCATTATTTCATAGAGTTGTTTTCTGGACATTATTTTGTTTGTCTCAAGTTGTGCATCCCTAAATGAAATTATTCATATCCATTTCATGCATTGTCTTGGCCTTCCATTCGGGTTGGTTGCTGCACAGTGAAACAGTCAAAGATATTTTACTGTCTCAAGTGTTTGATTTTGAAGTCTGTCTCAACCTGGGTTGACACTAACATTTACTCCATCTTAGTTGGTTCCCTCAGTACAGGAATTATTTAGATTTGTGGTACTTTTCATTTTGGTTTCATAAGTAGCCAGGCAAGTCTTTACTCCATCAAAGCATTGCCCTGTTTATCTTGATAAGGCTATAATCCTCTGAGGTTGCCTGCTATCTGAGGTGCTCTGTTAATGGTTTCTTCCCTCCACCATAAATACTCATGGCATGGGTCGCACAGCACCTTAAGATTGAGAATTTGTTTTCAAGGTTAACTTTTCTAAATATAAATTTATGAATTTAATAAGAAACACATTTAATTCTTAAGGGTATATAATATACTTTATACTATTTTTCTTTATATTACTTAATCTTGATATTAAAATTTATATTTTCTTAGTTGTACGAGCAATTTATGGTTCTGAGGGTCACACGTGTTTCTTTTATTTACAGTTCTGCAGGATTCCTCGAACATTAAGTCTTGGTAGCTTTATTTAATACAGTGTTTGGTTACTTTATTCCAGTGCCATAACTAGGATATGGCAAAGGTGGCATTTGCCATAGGCACCGCTTGCAATTGGTGCCAAACGTTCCCGAAGAAAGTGCCAAAAGTTAATTTTCCCATAAACAAGTATTATTTTAATAGTCAAACGTAAATTTATATGTAATAAAAATGCTATTATTCTTTATTAAAACATAGAAAAAATTATATCCTACATAACCAAGGTGTTTCCTAAAATTTTGCCGTAGGCGCCATATCGCCTAGGTATGCCGCTGCTTTATTCTGTCAATACTTTAAAGCTAAACAACTTCCTTTTTCACAAAAAGGTGTTTGCGCTATGGCTAATGCTTTACAGCCTTTGAGTTACCAAGTGGATAGGAGAAATGTAGTTGTGACTACTTCATTCATTGTACGAGATCACCTACCAAATCCATTTTCTATTGTTTCTCTTTGTACAGGTACAGAAGGTCCCCGAGTTACTAATGGGTTGCATTCCAAAAGTTTGTTCATAAGTCTTTTGTTCAGAACTCAGACCCATAGACAATATTTTATAAATTGTATCAAATTCAGTCAAAAAAGGCCTATTTAAGCCACAATTAAACCGAAATATTGTATATTTACTATGAATAATAGTAAAAAATAATACTTTTGTTAATTTTGGTTTTGTCCTTCACTATACTCCCGATCGTAGAACGAACAAGTAACTTAGATTGTAATGGACCGCTGTGTTGAAGAACACTCCCTCAAAGGATTGATGCTATGCTCTGCCGTCGCAGGTAATTTCCGAGAGAAAACTGATTCATATGTGCAAATTGGTGCTCGTATGCCCGATTTATTAAAATACCTTATGGAGTTTCGTTCATAAGTACAGATGTTCATAAGTCGGGCATTCGTAAGTCAGGGATATCCTGTACTTGGATTTCTTTACGAATAAAAATGGCTATTACTGTGGAACTTAATCCTTATTGGCTGTGTGTACATTTTAATGTACACCAAATTTAGGTGCTCACTGCCATGCACACATTAAATGTACACTGAGTGCTGAGCCTAATTATATGAATTCATGGGCCCATGATATCATCCCGACACTGTGGAATGATGCGATTTCCGGAAATATGATAATTTACACAAATGTAAACATGTAATATTTAAATATCCCAACTGAATTGGTGGTGAGATAGAGTGGCAGGAATTTAAATGCTGTCTGATAAGTGTCAAATTAAATGTTTGTAATTATGATGATGAATGCAGTGAATAAATCAAGAATGATTGATCTATATTCATTCAGTATTTTAACATTTATTCAACAAGACAGCTGGTGACTTAGTTACTGTATGTATGGAACAGTTGTTGCCATATCTAGTTTTCTATAGAATATTTTATCTTTTTTTAATAGCCATTACACATTTATAATATACAGGTGACTCCCAAGATTCGACCAACTCGAGAATTCAACTGGTCGAATCGACCCAGCCGATCGATTGGTCGAATTAGATACTAGTTTACACGAAGTAATTTTTGGCCCGCCCGACCACGAGAGGTTTAGTTTCAGTCTAGACATTGTTATTTCTGCTCTAATTGTTTGAATTTGTGCTGATTCGGCATTTGACTTTGAGATTCAACCGCGTTTTCAGGAACGCATCCCTGTCGAATCTCGGGAGTCGCCTGTACTTATAAAATAATAATTACATTAGAATGCTATAATGTTTTATTTTTAATATATCAAAAACATTTAGCTAATATCAAATCTTTTAAATGAAGAAATCATTTCTAACTAAGCATGAATTTTGCATTTCAGATATTGGGGATCTGCTTTGCCCAAAATCTTCGAGCTGACATATTTGCGCAGAAAGCTAAGTGGCACTGACAATTAAGGGCTCCCACTGCAGTCTAGCAACACAAAATCCATTGTCAGTAAAAAGTCTGTCATTTTGACAGGCTCGTACTTGTTGTACACCGATATGGTATTGTTGCAGAAGTCAAAAGTAACACCAGTGGGAGCCATAAAAACTTTCCTTAGTTATTCTTTTTCAACTGCCATTGCTTTAGGTAACTAACGTCCATGCTCACATTCAAGACTACTGTGCAGCTCCTAAACGAGTTGATTGAAGATCTACTTCATTCTCTATACAAGGTTGCCATATGCATGTTCTCTGACTTTGGCAGAGAGAAATATAATTTCAGCCACACCATTTAATGGGAGGTCTTTTATATAACAAAACTGTTCATTGTCATCACATCTTTTGTTAATGAATGCAGAAATGAGTGAATGTGTGTGCAAGTTGTCATGTAAATACCAAGAGATTCCCAAATTTAAATATGATGGGATTTCCTCTCATAGCATCGGAACTTAGTTTTAGGTCTTATGGTGCGTTTTGATGCTAAAGTTTGGTTGTTGGATCGCGGTGCTGTGGATTTTAAATGTTTTTATGGTGCTTTTGTCAAATGGTGAATTGACATTGCAAGGTTATTTATGAACACTCTGACAGTATTTAACCATGACAATTAATGATATTTGGTCAGGATGCTAATTATAAGCTACCAGCAAAAACTTAAGGCAGCTGTGCTATACATAGCAGATAAATGTTTCATACCCCAAAATTTAACTAGGGATTAAATATTTTAAATCATAGACTGTAACGTACCTCTGAAAAAATTCATTGTACATTATTGATTTTTCCAAAAATTTAATTTTACTAACAAATGTTTTTAAAGTAATTTATTTTTATAATTCCTTTTATATGCTTGTTATTTTTAGTCTTTCTTTTTCAAATCAATCCATTCCTCACCGGTGATAAATATATTTATTGTTGAACTGGAATACATTTCAAATTTAATATTGGTGAGAAGGTATTACAGGAATATGGTAACTGAAATAATTTGTAACTTTATCTTTCAAGTGATGTTGATAACTGGTTGAAATTGAGATGAAAGAGTTCATTTATACTTTAACAAATGCATGTGAATATAATATATAATCTATATTTGACATCCTTTTTTTCTATGCACGGAATTCTGTGCTCTATTAAGTAAGGTGAATTATAAATTTATGTATGGCACAATTCTACAAAGGAGAATTTTATTAATTAATGAAAATCAGACTTTATTTCATAAACAAAATTTTTAAAGATTTTTTTGGTATGACATATTTTTATAACCTCTTGCTTCTTGATTTTAGATGTATTTTTAAAGCAAATTTTAGCATTCCACCTGAGAATAGTAACCCAATCTAGATGAATTGGTCACATATTTTGTCTTGGAAGGGTGCTTTACATTCTTTTATATAAGAAATATTGCTATCAGAAAAGCACAATATTTCTTAATTTACTGCATGTATTTTATTGCTTCAGATGCAGAACCATCCAAATTCCCCTTTCCAATCCATTTTATTTGTTTAAATTGTGAAAGTGTAAGCATGTAAGATTCCTAACAACTTTTTAGCAGGAGTTCTTATTGAAATGGTGAGGTCTCAGATTTATTTACTCAGTTATGAGATTTTTATTTATAAAGTGTGAAGATAAAGCATGTTTGTTGTTTTTGTGATAATGGAACTTCTGTATATCCATTAATATTTGCTTTTTTCTCTCTCATCAGTAAACTATATTTATAATTGCACAAATAAGATTGCAGCATTATTCAATCACTCAAAAGTTTAAGCAGACTTACCATATATCGTGGCATATTAATCAACCCAGCATATTAACCAACTTCGATTTTTTGGTTTGGTATTGTGTGTTTAGGCATGTCCAGTAGAGTCCCGATTATCAGAGTCTCTATTATCTGAGGTTCCATATTATCCGAGGTGCATGGTTTTGCAATTGAAGTATCATTTTTGATATATATCACTAAGCATTTAAGGTATTTCGATAATAAGTCAAATTTATTTCACAGTAATCTGTTTTTACTTTTATTTATTTCAACACGCTGTGTAACTAAGGTATGTATTGTTATATACAGTATATAGGCTACATATTGAATGTAGATATTGGGAAAATATGTGATGACTTTTGTTAATGATATATCTCACAAAAGTCATATATTTTGCTGAAATGGGCAACGTTCCGTATTATCTGAGTTTCTGATTATCCGAAGTCAGTGAATCTCATTGACCTCAGGTAATCGGGACTCTACTGTACTCATCATATAAATTGGCCTTTTTTCATTTACAAATAATAAAAATAACTTTTTCAGACATAATCCAAGTTCCATGGAATCAAATCTTTGAATAAAACACATGTAAAAATCCCAGTTATGTGTAGATTAGGAAATATACAGGTAGTCCCCTGTGTTCACATGTATTACATCACATTATTCGAGGGAAAGTCATAAAGTAAGGTTCTCTATTTTTTTATTTTGAATGTAAACAAGTTACAATGCGGAACACATGGAACAGATATAGGCACATATTCAGTCTGGTTTTCGACATAGTTGCCTTGTCTGTTGAGGCACTTATCATAGCGGTAGATCAAGGAATCGAAGCCTTGGTGGTAGAAAGATGCGTCCTGCAGACGTAGCCAACGTTTGACCTCTTCTTGGACGTCTTCATCAGACTGGAAACGTAGGCCTCGAAGGTGCTTCTTTAGTTTGGGAAACAGGTGGAAGTCCGATGGTGCCAAATCAGGACTATAGGCAGGATGGGGCAGAATTTCCCAGTGCCAAGTGTTCAAGAGATTCACTGTGGCATGAGCAGTGTGCGGCCGGGCATTATCGCGCTACAGCAGCACTCCCTTTGACAGCAAGTCGGACCTCTTGCGATGAACAGCCTCCTTAATTTTTGTGAGGGTGGCCTGTTAACCAGCTGCATTGATTGTCTGCAGGATGCATCTTTCCTTCGATTCCTTGATCTACCGCTATGATAAGTGCCTCAACAGACAAGGCGACTATGTCGAAAAATAGACTGAATATGTGCCTATATCTGTTCTTTGTTTTCCACATTGTAACTTGTTTACATTCAAAATTAAAAAAATAGGGAACCTTACTTTCTGACTTACCCTCGTAATAATTTTTCAGACATCCAAGTTCCATGGAATCAAATCTTTGAATAAAACACGTAAACATCCCAGTTATGTGTAGATTAGGAAATATACAGGTAGTCCCCTGTGTTCACATGTATTAATCACATTGTAATAATTTTTCAGGCATAATCCAAGTTCCATGGAATCAAATCTTTGAATAAAACACGTAAAAATCCCAGTCATGTGTAGATTAGGAAATATAGAGGTAGTCCTCTGTGTTCACATGTATTATATCACATTGTATTTCTGGCACGAAATAGGTACCATAATCATGGATATGCTGAAAAAGGTGAAATATGATACTGGTTTTAAGCTAAAAGTCATAGAATTAGAAAAAAATATCCATTAATCAGCAATCAGCCATTCAAAAATTGTGTGTATTGTTTACATATTTGACAAATTATTTTATCTACACATGACTCCTGGCTATTCTTAGTAATTACAGGAAGCAATAGCATGGAATGCTGAAAACCGTGATTCATCCAAAAATAATTTGAATATAGCTCTTACATATATTTTTGTACTTGTATTTCAATATCAGTGGGTAAGGCTTTCTCAGAGTTTACAATACTTCCAATGAACAAACAAAGCATTGTGCTTAAAAAATGAAGCATCTGTACATTCAGTAGCTTAAGGTAAATGTATCAAAGAAAGTATTTTTGAAAAAATACCATTTTCATGTTTATGTCTCATTTAAATTTATCTGTAATAGTGTCAACACTTCACACTAAAGTTTCTCTTACATTGTCATGGGCAGATCAGCTGTAAGGTCCATTGGATGAAGCCCAGTGGGCCACTGTTCTGTTAGAGCTGATTGGGTGATTAACTTACAACATCAGATGCGGTGGGAGGTAGTTGGGAATGATGAGGTGCTGGTTGCATCAAGGCCTGGTACACTTTTTTTTCCAGTCCGTCCCTGCAATCTCAAAGTTTTTGGATATAATAAATCACAAACATCTTTACCAGGGTAATCTTAGAGGAGGACAGCACAAACACTGCCTAAAATTTGAACTATACACTCAAATTGCTCCAAGAAGAAAACCTAAATGGGGGACTCCCTTGGCACAACACATACGATCTTTAAATTGTCAACCTTCATAGTGTAAATCTAAAAATTTAAGGTTTTTTATCGCTATTTCAGCATTGCAAGAGTGGTGAATTTTTTCACGAATTCTTTATTTGATGATGGCTTTTTTAATTTTTGAATTGGGATAAGTTGTGGATATGAATGAATTTTACTTGTAAATTATATCAGAACACTAATTCCACACACTTTTTTGGTTCTTTAAAACCCCTAGCAGCCAAATTTCTCATGATTTTGTTTTTGGATAAAAAGGACTTTGGATAAGCGGATAAGCCACAGAAAGATTAGAACATCATTTGAATTTATAGTTATTTATTAGACACATAAGTTGATAATTTTAAATCTTAAAAATAATTGTCTGATAAATAAATTGTAAACACTGAAACAACTGATTCAATGTGGTGATCACCTGTGTTGGAGGGTTAGTCATGTTCAACTACTATTTTATGATAATTGCCTGGAATTTGAGATTTTCATTTATATACCTGTCATATAGTTTTCTTCATAGATTTTTTATCACTTTAAAGGTTGACTTATATGCCAAGGTATATGGTAGTAAGTGACAAAAAAAAACGTTTTATGATATTTGCATCATTGCCTCTTCTGCTCAGTATTTTTAATAGGCACATGGCTTAAGTTTGATATTTAGCTTATTCACCAAGTATGTGATTATTTATTTATCTCATATTGTAAGGGGTTTCACTATTACAATATAATTCCATTTATCCGGCATCGTGTAGTACAGCACTTCTAATGATCCAGCATACTTTGTCACCAGGTGGCTTGTAATATAGTAACAGTATTTCCAGGCCTGTAAGACATATTTCTCGAAAAGCACTTCTAAAATCAACCTGTGTCTTGTAGACCATGAGCACTCTGGTCTTATAAAAATAATATCTGAAGACGCTGATATAGGTAGAATTACTTGAAAGATGAGAAAGAATCCCTAATCTAATGTGTACCAAAAATATTTTATGAAACTTGCAATTCATATATCAGTTACAAAATATGGATCATCATGGTTGAGAAAGATGGACAGATAGTAACAGAGGTAATTATCAATGGTTTTATATTGGCTTAGCAGCCTAAAAGCCTATCTAGTACATTTTCAGGTGTGAATCTTAAATTTAAACGTATCTCTTCTTTTCCCATCTGCTTATTTCCCATACAGTATATCATTAATTTGTGTGTTACCTTGGTGCTAGTTACACATTTAATGAAGTATTAGAGACTGTAATAGCAGTGTAAATACTATGACTGAATTTGAACTGAGAAATGCAGTAATATGTATCTGCCAGATAGTTAGCAAACAGTAGACATAGGATGCAGTATGCTGCACTTTGAACAAATCACATACAGTGAACCCTTGGTATATCGGACCTCGATGGAACAAACTTAGGATATAATGGACAGAATGTCCGGTGGTGCCACACAGTTATACGGCACCACTAATACATTGTATCTCATATGGATCTATCGCATGAGTGTGATCTGGAAACAAAATGAATACGTCGAAACGTATCTAAATATACATACTAGAATGTATATTAGGGCTGTGCAACTTCTTTGGTGTGGAGGGCCAATTATGCTGAAAGCCACTGACTGGCGGGCTGGAATGGGGTTGGGGGAGGGGGGTAGGAGAAATTTTGTTTGAGTGAAGATCAGAGATAAGCCAGAATGCATGCACCTCTAACGTGCATCGTTATTGTATCACCCATGCCCCCCTTACTTGGTCGGTTTGGGGCATTTCCAAGAGAAATATAGAATGATAGGGGGTACCCTTGTTAGTGGGTGTGTGGGAGAAATTTTTCTGCTGCTTTTGTCTTACCCGTTTTCGCACATGTGGTAAAAAGTTTTCGGAAGGGGGAAGAGGCATGCAGGGAAGCATGTTTTATGACTGGTTGAGTTTAGGCTGCTTACCAGCATTCTATAGATACAAACGAACTTAAGGATAAGTGCCCCTAAAGTTTTGGTTGCTCGGCTCGCCCGTACCTTGGGCCGGATAAAATCATGTTGCAGGCCGCCAGTTGAACAACCCTAATGTTTATAATTAGATACAATGTATAATTTAATGGCGCAGTAAATCCATAAAAATGAGTTGCTTCTGTGTTTGATCGTTGTGACTGGTTGTGACACTTGAAGGTTTTCTGCCTTAAAACAGTTTTTGTATTCATTGTTACTTTCACCCAAATTTTTACCAGGGTCTGGAAAAATCAAAAATCTCGAAAAACAATTTCAAGTTCGATTCATAAGAATAATTGTTTCAAATAGGAATATATGGGAAAATCAATTTACATTTTGCAAGCCATTTTTCATATGGTCACTATAATTTATTTCATTTTCAGTTATGTTCTGATATTAATATGTTCCTGCTTTCAAACTGCAAGCATTTTTTACTAGTAAAATATAAAAATGAATACGTAATTCATACGATTCATATTTTTCATAAATTAATTAGAAAGAGATTGCAAAATTATTGCACATGCTCAAACAGTTTGTATAAATATATAGCAGAGAAACAATATCTTTCATAACATGCACATTTTAGCAATTTAAGCCAACATATATGTTTCCTTCGCATGTTTTGGATGTATTGGACACTATGAAATGATGGACAGGCCTTACACTCTTTAGTCCGATATATCGAGGGTCCACTGTACTGTGTTTAGATGTGCAAGTATTTTTGATGATTTTTGTAATTCAGTGCTTTGTAAAATGTTTTGATTATTTTATAGTGGTTTCAAATAATAGCCCTGCTATTCTGAGAGAAAGCGAATTTTATTAACATTATCAAAAAATCGGTATTTCTAATAAGTTAGCTTGTGGTGTTAGTCGCAATACTATGTCAGATTTTAACATAGGGTCTTCTTCATTATAGGTAATCACAGTATTTTTTGCATGTCAAAGCTGTTGATAATTAATTACTTTAATTTAGACATATTGCAATTTTGTTTTGAAATTAGTATTTCATGAAGTTTCCTTTTATTAAAAACTAAAAAAATGTAGCTAATATGTGTAACAATATTAAAGATAATGATAATTAAACCTCATTCTGGAATGATCTTTCCTAAACGAAATAGGTAGCCTATATTCTAGGTGCGGGCTTGCATCTGGCACATCATTTAATCTGGCACCTCTTTGGTCCCAAACATGCCGGATAAAAGGAATTTTACTGTATTTGCTTTTAAAAATAATGGCTTCTTCAATATTTCTATAATAAACTGTGTGTCAATGTGTTATTTCAATTTATATTATATACATTAAAAGTCTTGAAGAAAAATAGTCATTTTGAGTAAATTAAGCATGTATAATGATTATTTTAACCAACTTAGACTCATAGTAGATCTGTAGAGGTAACCATTACCATGAAGGTGTATGCTGTTTTATTTTATATCTGCATAACATTTCTTTTTTGTAATCAATTGCTGGTGAGGATGGAATGATTTCATATAATTTGGTTCTCTGCTTTGGCTGCAATTACAAGAAGAATAAATCACTTTTTTCCTATTAGATTTATTTGCTGTTTCTTACTATATGATTTATATTGTCTCTCTCTCATATATATAGTATTTATTTATATACACCATTTTATTGGAAATCAGAAAAGTTTCACTGAATCAAATTATATTTTGGGGAATATAAGACAACACAAAGGAATTATTGATGTCATTTTACCTTTTACAGCACCAGAAAGTAATGCAATTACCACGTCACCAACTAATATGCCCTGTGTAATTAAATGTGATGAACTGGAAATTTTATGCCACTATTTAATTGCCTTATTTAAGATGTAACTCTAAAGGAATCTTAAGAAACATTATTGAGATTCTAAACATTACACACATGATTGCATTTTTCACAATTGAGCTGGGTCTTTTTTATTTGACTCTGTGTGCTATTATTAGTTTATATAGTATTCTTTCTAATCCCACAGGCTGGCTATATATGATTAGTTTTGTGGGTAAGAAATAAAACTCTATGCACTTGTTACTGTTAAACCAAACTTCAATATTTCATATTTTATAATTATCTGAGTAAATACTCATTTTATTATTTTATTTAAAGCTTATATTTATTGTTTTATGTATGTTTACTAATTTGTACTGGTTAATATTTTACAAATTCTAAGTGTGATAGATAAGATTTCCTCGATTTACTGTGTATTGTAAAGGTACTAATACTTCAATTTATAATAAACCAATTTAAATTGCCCCTCCATCTATAAAATGGTCCTACTCATGCTCAAATTTAATCCATTTTAGGTGAGGGAATTATTAATTTACATAATGCTAAAACCTGATTTAACAATGCCAAACTAATGTAAAGCAATTGAATTTTATGAAATGTGGTAGAAGCTATATAATTTTTTTATTTGTAGTGCTGCTCTTTTATAATCCAAATTGATGTGACATGTGATTATAATTGAATTACTAATATCTATTTATGCTGCATAAACAATTTATATGTCTAAAAACATTATTTTTACTGTATGATTTATGTTTGCCTACCATAAAATTTTTTACATAGCTATGGCTTATTTTAACATTAGTTTCCTATCTCTGAATAAACATATTTAAAGGGCTTTTTGGATCCCTAGTCCTTTATATAGACAATACAATTGACATTCCTTGTAGTGATTTTCACTGCGCAAAATCCTCATGGTTTTTCATGAGAATCAGTTCTTTCATAGTCATTCCTTAATTATGTCACAACAAGGTGAAAATTAGGTATTTCTGCTTTTATCATTTTTTGACCATAATTGTTTTTAATGTATCATCTTCTAAATACAACTTAATGCTCATTTTAAACTTTTTTGAGATACATGTATTAATATTTGTTTATAAATATTATGAAACTTAAAAACATGTTTTTGTGCTTGTTTAGTATTTCACTGTGAAATTTACTTATTTTTAAAAATGCCACTAGATATGATTTCAATAAGTGCACTTTGTTGTATTGAATAGAAGAAATTGGCCCTGCTGCTGTTTTTTTATTTGGCATGATCATTATTTATTGTTCTATAATAGAAATTTTTCTGTGATGTATTAACTTCTTTTGTCGAACATTTAAACATTCAGGTAATGCCATACAAAAAATTTTTAGCAGATGAGGTTGATTTAAACCATTTGTTTATTTATGTATACTAGCATCTCGTTGATTATTTTAGATTAGTTATGAATCTTTCTTAAACATTTTGTTGATGTTGATCAGTGTGAATTGTTGATTGGTATAATATTCTGAAATGTCTGTTTGCACTTGACACTTGAATACATTTTAATGTTTATAAAATACATGCCATTTTTATCATTTTGCCTATCACATTGCTCTGTGGCATTAAATAAAATGGGGTATCATGAAATTGTGTATAAAAAGCTAGTGTCAAAATCATTCTGTTGTAAAAAATTCTGCAGCTGTGTTGTTGCACCGTAAGAAATATTGTTTAATGTTTTACTGAAAAGGTAGATGGTATCAACTTTGAAATTGACAGTTATTTGTGATAGGAAACAAAGTTTGCATGTGGTCAATTTTCTGTGCATGGGACATCTTTGCAAGCCCCTTTTTCTCCAAAAACTTTTGCAAGGAAGTATGAAAGAATTAACTAATTCTTCCCTGGATGTGTATGTCTGTCAGTTTTTTATTGTGCGAGCTGTTTTCATAATATTTTGAAATGCTTTAAATTTTAAAATGTCCTATTGAACTTTATAAATGACGAATTTGTTTTCATGAATAAATCTTTATATGCATCAAGCAAATGATTTTCTATGAGATGGATTCCAGCAAATCTTGCCTTTTATCTCATTTTGAAAAAAATGTGCAAAATTGAATTTTAGAATCTGTAGAGGTACTGTTTGAATTTGTTTTACTGTTGTTTTGCAGAAAAAAGACTTTTAAATTCAAGCTATGAAATTCAGAGATGTCAAACACGTGGCATACAAATTTTTATTTTGTTCATAAAATTTTATCCATCCTTGTATGTGAACTTTTCAAAAGAGTTATGAGCAAGGGTGGATCCAAAGGGAGTAGTGCTGATTGCTGCTGTCCCTTACTAGGCCCTCTTCCACTCTAAGACTCAGTCTTTACAAAATTCCTTGAATTTGTGCCACAGATTAGTTCTTTCAGACAAAAGCAAAGAAGAGACTAACAGAGCAAGAGATAGTCTGATAGAAGAGTTGTTGATCTTCTGCAATGGCATATCTAAGGGAGAGGGAATGATAGGTACCATTTGCCCCTCCTTGTATATCACCATTGCCTCCCACTTGAGAAGTTTCTGGATCTGAACTTGGTCATGAGGATACCTTTGAGCTTCTGTAAACACTTTCTATTAGGTCAATACTTCTCAAGAATGATGATCAAGTGGGATACATGGCATACCAGAATGAGGGAAAATCCTTCTATGACATATGTGGCCAACTTTACTGCCTCATTATATATATGATAGGTTCAATATCATCAAAAATATTACTCCAAAAGAGTAGCAGGTTGACCACCCTTGTGCTTTAGGACTGGTGGAACTAGACTGGGGCACGGGCCCTCAGAGGGGCCCAGTCAGCTACCCACTTAATCTATAATTAGTAGCAATGGGCATTGAGAATCACAAATTCAAAAACGTTGACAAGCCTATGACAATGACCCTAATATACGAGGACATAGAAATGGTTTACAAAAATGAGTTATGGACTTCAATTCCCATGAATTTTTCGATTTGGCAGCGAGTGTAGACTTCTAGTCCATTCTCATGCCATTGGGCAAGATATCTCATTGTAAACATCTTTGTTAGCTAGGGAATTGATTTAACAATCTAGCTAATCCTAGCTATTGATTAAAATTTCTGCATGTGCATGCATACCAAACACAAAAAAGAAAATTGAAGAAATGAAAACTGCATATAAATAAGCAGAATATTCTTTTCATCTCTTTTAATATTTATTTTGTTTTTTTTATAATTTCCGCAATTTACTTTAACAGTGGAGCAGTGGGTTTATGGAAATTGTAGTATTTTTGCGTTAAAGAATAAACAAAGGGTGCTTGTTCAAAATAAAGTTGGGATTACCTGATAAGGGAAGGAAGATATGAAAAATTCCGAGAACAAAAATGTGGAGATGAAAAAAAAATAAAAAGTGATTGAGGAGACCAAGTAAAAGTTCACCGCGAAGAAACAAAATAGGAATAATAAAAAAAGTGAGAGAAAAAAAACGACCGAAACCGGTCGTGGAACTCCAGACCTACAGCTCCCAAGCCCTACTCCCCAGGGTTATGCTACGGACACTGACACTGTTGGTTAATTTAGCGGTCATTTGGGTAATTACTGGGTGCCTAGTAGAATTACGAACTTTAAAATGCAATTTACAGAAAAACTACTGCTCATATACGCCCAAAAGAGGGGGGGTGGGGGGTTGGCTGTGGTCCTGAAGTCTAGCGTTAAGCACTTACGAAGTTTCAGCAAAATCCATGATGACCCCACGTCCTGGTCCTCCCCCTAGTGGGCGGACCATGTCCATTGCAGGAAGTATATACTTTGAGTTTTTTCATCTGGCAAGCCATAAAAAGAAAATTAAATTAAATGAGATGTTTAATATTTATTAAATAAATTTTACATCTTTTACTTTCTCATGCGAAGTATCGAGAAAGTATTGTTAGCGCGAAAAAATGCGACCTCGAGAATTTTACGGAAATATACGTTTTAGGTGTCCCTGAATACGAAAAAGTGGTTTTTGCAATGCCGTCTGTCTGTCTGTCTCAAAAATGCCTCTAACAATTTTGATCAAATTTTATACAGTTACTTGAGTATACATCTACAATAATACTTTGTATTTCATTTTTCCCAATGGATGAAACAAGGGTAGTTTATTCTTGGGCAACTTTAACAAAAATTGGATTTTCTAAAAACAGGCTCATACGATTTTCATTTTCTGAAGATAACTAAACGACGCATTAGTACCCATATATGAGAAAGTTTGTACAATGTATGTTGTACCGATTTTTTAAAAGTGAACTTGACATTATAAAAGATTCCTTATTTTAATTCAGGGAAGTTCAAATAATATTTCAAATGTTGTGTTTGAGTCCATCATAGGTGAGTTACAAGAAAGGCAGAAAAGGTCGAACAACGTGATATTTTACAATGTTCCTGAATCCGAGGCTCCAAATGAAGATGACATGGAGAAAGATGATAATCAACGAATTGTTGACTTGGTTCGGCAAACTCCTACTGTAACTGTGAGCCATATTTGTGTGCACCGATAAGGTAGGCCACAAACTGGTAAAACCCGTCCTGTTAAAGTGCTCTTAAATAGTTCCAGTGACGCGATTATGGTTTTGAAGAATAATATGATCTTTCAAGGTGGGATTGTCACAAGAAATGACCGAACAACTCGCGAACGTGATTACCATCGTCAAATCTTGTCTGAAGTAAATGATAGAAAAAACAAAGGAGAACAAGACCTAACGGTGAAATATGTGAATTCGATTCCTATGATCGTTAAATCAGGTAAAAAAAACCATTAGATTTGTCCTCAGGCCTTTCGGTGTATTATCAGAATGTTCGAGGTTTGAGGACAAAACTAAATGTAATTAAATGTTCAGCCTACTTTTCTTATGATGTAATTGTACTTGTTGAAACTTGGCTCACCTCAGATATTCTGTCCTCAGAATTGGGGTTGAAAGTTACATTATTTTTAGAAGTTACAGAAATTCCGTGACAAGTAAAAGAACAAGGGATGGTGTTGTGCTGATTGCTGTTCACTCTAGTCTACCAGTTAAGCAGCTGAAAACAACTTTTAATAATGTTGAACAATTGTTTGTGGTGGTCTCAATTGGCTTAAATAAAGTGTTAATTGGCGGGGTCTATATACCTACCAATTCTCCTCCACAGACGTATGAATTACATTGCAATTCCCTTGAGCAAATTGTGTTACACAATCATTTTTCCGAAATATTAATAGTGGGTGTTTACAATCTTCCGCATTTTAATAACTACATTGAGGTTAATGAAACAATTAACGTGCCTTTGTCATCACAGTGCCGGGTTCTACTTGAGATGTTTCACCTTTGGGAATTATTGCAAGTGAACAGAATCTTTAACTATCAAAACAGAATGTTGGATTTAGCTTTTTCTAAGAATCCCTCAATTAAATCTGTTTTTGAAGCTCATCCATTGGTTCCAATAGATGTTTATCACCCTGCTCTAAACTTTTATATGACTTTTAAACTTGATCAGCATCTAACAGATAAATCATTCTTTAACTATGATTTTAATAAATGTAATTTCAAAGCAATGAGTGCTTACTTAGAAAGTATTAATTGGGCTAGTCCGTTATGTTACACTTCGGTTAATGACGCTTTTAATTTATTTTACTCATTAGTGCATTATGCAATTGAACTGTATACATCAAAAAGATATTATTCTAATATGCCATCTTTTCCTAAGTGATATTCAAGTGAGCTTATATCCTTGATAAGAACTAAGAGATTGTACCATAAATATATGAAAGAACTTATGGGTTCCCAGATGATAT
Organism: Uropetala carovei; assembly: GCA_036926305.1. Lineage (NCBI taxonomy): Eukaryota > Metazoa > Arthropoda > Insecta > Odonata > Petaluridae > Uropetala > Uropetala carovei. The sequence continues at coordinate 8,929,881 of JAXCHB010000011.1, forward strand.
GTCCACAGTCTTTATGTCCACTGCCTTTATGTCCACTCTTTTATGTCCACAGCCTTTATGTCCACTGCCCTTATGTCCAGAGTCTTTACGTCCACCGTAATATATGTCCACAGTCTTTATGTCCACTGCCTTTATGTCCACAGCCTTTTCGTCCACTGCCTTTATGTCCACTTTTGTTTATGTCCGCAGTCTTTTTGTCCACTGCCTTAATGTCCACTATTATATATGTCCACAGCCTTTTCGTCCACTGTTTTTTTTGTCCACTTTTGTATATGTCCACAGCCTTTTCGTCCACTGTTTTCTTTGTCCACTTTTGCATATGTCCACAGAGACTTTATTTCGAAGTATGAAAAATATGAAGGGCAAACCTGAAGATGGAGGAGAGTTTGAAGGAGAGGGAGTAATCCGAAGGAAACACTGCGGACATTGGTGTCTATCGACTAGGAATTCTATAACAATTACGAATATGAAGCTAAAAAATGAAAATGGAGGGGGTGTAGAAGGAGTGGGAGGGAAAAGGAGGTGCGGAAGCAATCCGAAGGAAACACTGCGGACATTGGTGTCCATCGACTAGGAATTTTATAACAATTACGAATATGAAGCTAAAAAATGAAAATGGAGGGGGTGTAGAAGGAGTTGGAGGGAAAAGGAGGAGCGGAAGCAATCCGAAGGAAACACTGCGGACATTGGTGTCTATCGACTAGGAATTTTATAACAATTACGAATATGAAGCTAAAAAATGAAAATGGAGGGGGTGTAGAAGGAGTGGGAGGGAAAAGGAGGTGCCGACGGAATCCGAAGGAAATACTGCGGACATTGGTGTCCATCGACTAGGAATTTTATAACAATTACGAATATGAAGCAAAAAAATGAAAATGGAGGGGGTGTAGAAGGAGTGGGAGGGAAAAGGAGGTGCCGATGGAATCCGAAGGAAATACTGCGGACATTGGTGTCCATCGACTAGGAATTTTATAACAATTACGAATATGAAGCTAAAAAATGAAAATGGAGGGGGTGTAGAAGGAGTGGGAGGGAAAAGGAGGTGCGGAAGCAATCCGAAGGAAACACTGCGGACATTGGTGTCTATCGACTAGGAATTTTATAACAATTACGAATATGAAGCTAAAAAATGAAAATGGATGGGGTGTAGAAGGAGTGGGAGGGAAAAGGAGGTGCGGAAGCAATCCGAAGGAGATACTGCGGACATTGGTGTCTATCGATTAGGAATTTTATAACAATTACGAATATGAAGCTAAAAAATGAAAATGGAGGGGGTGTAGTAGGAGGGGGAGGGAAAAGGAGGTGCGGAAGGAATCCGAAGGAAGTACAGCGGACATTGGTGTCTATCGACTAGGAATTTTATAACAATTACAAATATGAAGCGAAAAATTAGGGGGGGGCTAATACAAGAGGAAGGGAAATGTGGGTGTGGACGAAATCCGAAGGAAATACTGCAGACATTGGTGTCTATCGACTAGGAATTTTGTAGTATATTCATCCAGGATGATCAATTCTGATAATGAATCTGGTAGACAAGGACAATATTAAGCAGCAGCTCTACGAAGCATTGAAGGTACGTTCTCATAGCTGGGCATAGCAGAAGCAGCTTCTGTATCTTAGGGATCCAATTCTTTGGTTAGTATTTCACTATTTTATTAGGCAAAAAGATTTTATTTTTGAATTTTTTAAAAACCTTTTCTCGTTATATAAATAAGGGCTCCAAAACTTGAGTTGCGTGGGGGCCCAAGCAGTTGTGCAGGAGCACACAGATCTATGTGGATGGCATTTTCAAAACAACGCCTAAGCTATTTTTCCAGCTATATACAATACATGATTTGGTGCAGGGGCATGTATTTCCATTTGTATATTGCTTAACGAAAAGAAAAACGAAGGTTCTTATGCATAAATATTTTAACAACTCAAACAACACTGTGACTTTTTAAATTATAATTTTAATCCAGAACTGCTCATGCTTGATTTTGAATTAAGTGCTATAAATGCAGTGCGGAAAACATTCCCCAATTCTACCATTAAGGAATGCCTCTTCCATTTTAGTCAATCCATATAGAACATAATGGCATTAGGTCTAAAAGCTCAATTCAATAATAACGACGTTATTAGGAATGGTATACGGAAGCTGATGGCATTACCGTTTATCCCTGTTGAGGACGTACTTGATATTTTTGACCACTTGCTTGCAATCCTCGACCCTACATTAGGGGATCTAGCAACGTATGTGGAAATAACTTATATACGAGGAAGGTAAGGCAGGGGATGAGAGGATCCATTCCTCCTAGGTTTGTTCTGGAATTATGGAGTGTAGGTATATGAGCAAACTGTAAACAGACAACAGCGGACCAACAACGCCGTAGAAGGGTAGCACTCACGCTTCCAAAGAATGATTCTTACGCACCATCCAGCAGTTGGACATACATGTCATAGAGGATGTTATTCCTGCATCTTTCGTTTCGAGTATTTTTCTTTAAACGGATATTGAAGGAGAATCGATTTTTCATTCTACAAATATATTCTACTATTGGTATTTTTTTATGAACAAAGCAATTTGAATTAATGAAATGAATCCTTTATGCTTCACTAAATATAATTAACCAATTTTTCGGAATTATTCTTTTGTGTGTGGGTATTTGTCGCCGTATGAGAGAGGCAGGTTTTTGACCTTCTATATTTAACATCATTCATCTGAAATCCTCAATAATCTATATTCATTGATTTGATTGAAGTCGCAAATACTCCCTAGATTTCTTGAAATACCTGCAATGGGATGTGTAAATTTACTTTCGGATCTTTTTTCTTTCCAAGCAGTTTATATGAAAATCTTTATTATGTTTAATTTTGAATTCCAGCGAGGTAATAAAGCATGTTATTCCCGTGAAACACTGTTTGAAGTATTTTCCATAAATTGGAATTTTCAGGAGATTCAACTCTTTCATAATTTTAATTTCTCCATGGGAAGTTATTTAACAAACAAATACACTTGGCATAAATGGAAATAAATGTCTTAACATCCCCATAGGAACTCATTCGTAAATTTACAAGTGGGGGATGCCACATCATTCTATAAGCACTCTTCTTACAGAGGAGGATATAGGATATAGGAGGATACTAATGTCTGGCCCAAACTAGAATAGTTGGAGAGCTGAAATTTAATACATAGGTGAATCGAAAAAAATAATGATAGGAAAAATTGCAACAATGTTTATTTTCTTGGCCGTTGAAAATTATAAACAATTTTACAAACATTTCATGGTTTAGGTACTTCTAAATGTGCTATGAAGCAGAAATTTTTTCTAATGGTAGAATTTGCCAAATAATGAAAACGGGATTATAGAAATTTGAAAATTTTTATTCGTTCGGCCGTAATAAATTCCTAAATGTTAAACAAATTGACTAATGTTTATGTACATTATGAAGATCTAGGAAGCTGAAAATGTCAACAAAGTTAGGAAATAATGTTCCATTGAAAATTACATATAAGTTTTATATTGTGGCTGTTAAAAATTCATAAATTTTAAACAATGAAATTCATATAAATGCACTACTAGAGGTGCTATATCGATGAAATTTTGCATAAATGTGAGGTATTCGTAAGCGTCCAAAATTACCAAATCAGAATGTTTCTCATACAACTGCTAAAGCAAGAGTGACAATATTCTTACCAATAATCTGAAGAAGGGGTGGATGTTAGAGGAACATAGCCCTCTAGTGAAAGGCTATTCCATTCTATACTTCGTATTTGGGAAAAACCCTTTTGGCAGAATCCCAAAAATACTCTTTCCCGAGGTTACACACAATGGCGTGCACTTCGGTTGGTATAGATAGGAAGATGAAACGACTCCACGACCAGCGACAACATTTATGAAAGCTTCTTTTGGCCATTTCGCTCAAAAGACAAAGGGTGTAAATGGACGGCATGCAAGACCAGATGTCCCAGTGAATGGTGGGTCGTAGTGGGGGAGGTAAACCTTTCCTCTTGTACCTGAGTTTTGGGTGGGACGGCGTCACAGCACGACACAAGTGCGAGGGGTACGGAGGAATTTGAAATCTAAGGTCTTTGAATGCTGGGGAAATCCAGATAGCTCCTTTTGCCGTTCCTGCGAGAACGAAAAATTTTTAATTTCGTTCTCAACTCGGCGTTACTCGAACGAATATTTCGAAAGTCAGTACACATACGGAATGTTTCTAACACCGGAAAGGTAATTTTATGAAATATATTAAAATAATCGAGTTACTATCTGTATATTCAGCGATGCGCGAATTAGTTCAAATATGAAATGAACTAATCCTCACAAGCGTTGAAAAATGTTCTGAGAATACAGATAAAACAAAGATTACCTTAAATGAATCGCAGAGGAAGTTTAAACATTTATTGCCATTTCAGCCCCGAATTCCGTTTCTTCATTCATAAGTAAATCCTATGAAGATATTAACATTAAGAAAAAGTTGTGTATCAAATTTGTAGACTAATTTGAAGATTATTTAAAAACCGACTATAGTGAAAACCGGTTAACACGAATTGCTAGGGACCGACATAATTATTTCGTGTTATCCGAAATTCAAGTTAACCGAATTTCACGTTCACTGCTTTCATGGTAATATTTGGTACATGCGAAAACGTATGGATGTGTTCGGTAAGCGATGCGATGAATGGTTTTATGTGTCCTCACGCGATACTTATTGTTAGTTTCGCTCTGGTTTTTCTTCGCGACATTCATCTTTATTGACTGGGTGTGTTGGAGAAAAATAAATGTCGAAAAGGGATGAAAAGTAACCCTTATACATTATTTTTTTATCCCCTTCGCCTATGCGGTCGCCAATAGGAAAGGAATTGCGTATTTTCTATTGAAACGATGGATTCATTTACATTTATATCAATACCCTGCAAGCCGCTGGAAGCGTTTGGCAGGGGGTGTCACAACACCAAGTGAAGTATAGCTAATTCCTCTGTTGGATTGTCTTATCGCGTCTGGGAAAAAGGATCGGTAGTATTTCTCTGTTCTAGCGATAATTTCGACATATTTTCTCCTGTACTCTGATCTAACATTACGTTCACTAACACCGATGGGGATTGATTGAGTCGCGGACGTTAAAAGCTACACTCAAGATATTTTTAGTGTGTAAAACACGCTATGGATAAATTTTAACTAATTTTTCATCTTCCTTGTGAAATAACCTCTGAATAAAATATTTAAAATGATTCGAGATTAAACTGCAAGAATATTCCGATCAAATTTAGTGCATGGTAACGTCCATTTATATTTTGAATAAAATGTTACAGGGTTTTTAATTCTATTTACTGTATAGCATTATAGCGCGTATTTACATTGTCCTAAATAACTTCGCATATTATGCATTTATTTCTGATGGGGTATCCGAAAAAAACAACAATCGGAAGCATTTCCATCCTCAATTAGTTCAGATCAAGGGTTTCAAATTCGTACCGCAGTGTCACTGACGTCACATCAAATTCGAGGGTTGCATTCCTAGTTATCGGCTTTCCCATTCTTCAACCCGCTTCATATTCTCCTCACATTTCCTCTATTGGGTTCCCACATCGCCCCAAGGATCCTCTCTTAAACCAATTCCGTATGAAAATACTAGATTTTGCGTCACGTATTAGTAATCTCGGACAATGGCAACGAACAAGCTGACGACGGTAAGGACCTCCTGTTCTGTGCCCCAAATTTTTAAATAAATAAAGTTCAGACTTTTTTGGAAGTGTCCGTATCTGGCACGATTAACTTTTTTTTAAAATCTTACTTGTAAACATTTTTATCTATCGGGCCCCATTATAGTGCGGTACCAGACTTTTTATCCGGCAGGCTTTTGACCCGAGTATTGTCGGTTATTGCCAGTATTGCCGGGTAGGCCCGATGAAGTGATGCCTCTATTCTATGTTGACGCCTGTAGCGGAATTTGTAAAAATTATACGTACATAAAAAGAAAGATTAAATGATGACTGGTTTTATACGTTGAAAAAAATAGCCTGTGATGATGATGTATGAAAACAAGCGACTCCGCCATGCAATATGGCTCCTTAGAATTAACGAAAATCGTAGTAATGGATATTACAATTAATTTATACACTACCTTAGGTAAAATTATCAAATAACGAGTTAAATCGGCGGACTCCGTGGTGCAGCGATAGCGCGTCTGACTCCAGATCAGAAATCAGAAGGTTGCGTGTTCAAATCACGTCGGGGTCAAAGTTTTTCCCGCGTTCTTAAAAAAAAACATTTTGAATGATTCTCCAACACTACAAATTTAGTGTATTTAGGTCCAGGGCCGGCCAAAGAAGGGATACAGTGGATGCGAGGCATCCGGGCCCCCGAATAATGGGAGCTCCAGAAGTATTAAAGTATCGAGTAAATTTTGCAAAAACTTACTAAAAAGTCATTTGAAAACTGATTCACAATAGAGAAACACTCCATAAAGTTAGTAATACTAATAATAATAATAATATTAAACTGGAGCTCCATAAATCGCACGTTATTACTATAGATAACCTTAGAAATTTTATTACTGAGAATATACAACAAAACTGATGGCAAGAATAATACGCATCACTATTGCAATAAAAATCTTGCGTGTCTGCCACACATCGGTAAACATTTGAACTAAATTCTTGTGCGAATGCGGTGCAGCCTTTATGGCTTCGTGAATTAATTATAAAATTAGTAAATTTGTAGATGTAATCACTCCAAAATCATCATTTTTTGAACGAAAATATGGCTTTACTGACACACAATTGTAAAAGTTTAGCCAAGAGTGATTATTGAAAAACGTCTCAAGGAGAAATAAATTCATGTTTTCCCATTATCAATCTTTAATATTTCCAAAATTGCCCGAGAACGAAGATCGAGGCGCCTCGTTTTAAAATAACCGATTTTCTGAACTTTCCGGGTTTTGGGATACCGAATATGAGGATCGGTACTATATAAAACAGCTTTGTCCAACAGGATTTCAACTCGACAAATAGTGCCAAATACATTATATTTAATAAGAAAAATTCTAATCCTTTTAAATAGGTTTCAGGTTATATTATTTAGCATTAACTATTATTTTTATATATTTTTATACAGAACAAGCGTCAGTAGTAGCATTAATGTACTGAAAACTGAAAACATTACTAGAAATGTAAACTTTCAGCGTGACACTTGGCAAGCCTTTTCTTTCAGCGGTCTATTAAATGATGACAGAAATTCTTCAGAAACACAATCAATCCAAGAAAACCATCAACGTCGGTAGGCTGTTGGTAAACAAGTCCGAGATTATTCTTGGTTAAACTTGGTTCTCCAAATACTCCTCCTTTCCGAAATCTTCTTTTCTTGATAGCTCTCTTTCCTTATCAAATCGCTAAAATCAGCTGAAACCCTTTCCTACATCTTTCTTTTCTTCCTTCTAACTCATCCTTAACCATGCCTCTCTCTCTCTCTTCAGGTATCCAGCTCTTTTTATTGTATGTATAATTTTTCAATTTTCTTCTATTATCACAGGTAGTCTGTTCGTGATTATTCATGGTTAAACCTGGTTCTCCATATAGCTACTCCTATTTTCCGCAGTCTTCTTCATATCTTGATAGCTCCCTTTCCCTTTCAAGTCGTCTATCAGCTGAAACCTTTTCCTACCTCTTTCTCTTTTTCCATCAAGTTTTCCACCTAATACGTCTGTAATCATATACTCTCTCCTCAATCCTTCTTCTATATTTCCTCGCTTTTCATCCTGCCTGTCTAGTTTATCTTCAGCATTTTCTCCATGTCAATATTTCGAAGCAATTCAACATTCAAGTATTTTATAAATTTTTTTAATGCTGCTTCCAAGGTACGGTTGAACACAGGTTTAGCTTGTTAACTGTCGCATTAAAAGCAAAAAATTTAATCCTTCTATAATACTCTATAACATTAAACAATACATGTACACACGTACAAACAAAGAATGGTAGCGTTTTATTACATTTAAAATAAAGTTTGAGAATTAAAAATAATATTTATAGGAAAATGTACTTTTGGTACTTTTTCGGGAACGTTTGGTGCATTTTTGCAAGAGGTGCATATGGCAAAATGTCATCTTCGCAAGGGCGGATACAGAAACTTCTCAAGAGGTGAGGGGGGGGGGGGGGGGGGCGATCGTCCCTCCACCTATCGAATCCGCCCCTTACAACTGCCCTATATTTTGAAAATCCCTACTCCTATCAGAATCCTTTCCCTTGCTATACAGACCTAATCTGCGACGTATAATTGAGGATTTTTGCGCGGAATGAATTGAAGAAAGCGCCCAGTGGAGTGCAATGGGGTTATCCAAGGGGAGGGGGGGGGGGGGCGATCGCCCCCCCCTCATGGATCCGCCACTGCATCTTCGCCATATTCTAGTAGCGACACTGCACACACATACGCCTCTCAATCACTCGCCCATTCAATCCCATACGGACACCCTATCGCTCAACCTCTCTCTCACGCTCCTACATATTCGCTCACACACATCCATTCACACCAAATCACCCACCAAACCGGCGTAAACACACTCTAGTATTCTAGCGCCGAAAAACCTATTTTCTTTTAGCTATTTACTGACTGAAGGGCAAAAATATTCACAAAACCAGTCAGAAAAAATCGATTCCGTAAACCAAGGATTTTGTGCTTGACCGCCAAATTACAGGTTGCCTTGACTTTACAATTCCTTATAGTGCTCTGGGGTTTTCTGAATTGTAGAGGAGAAGGGGTTCCAAAGCAAACCTGCATCACCCCCAATTCCGCCCAGACATTCCATTTGACGAATACATAATTCGCATCTTTCTCTTTACTCGGCATAGCTGACGTGTCTTCCTTCCCTCGGGTTTCGCATACAACCCACTCCTACCGTAACCTTTACGTCATGCACTCCCGCTGTGACTTTCCTCCTCTTGTTGTCTTCACTAAACCGTTTCCTTCATACTTAAACCTCCACATCCTCCTAGAACGAGGAAGTGCGACCGATACCTATTTAAATGCCTATTTCCGATTATTTTTCGCGTTTCATATTAACCGATTCAGTATTTCATTAATCTCGCGTTATGCCTCAAGCGATTCCTTCAGAGGCGATTCATTTATCTATGCTTAGGTAAGTTTAACCGCACGTAACGTCGAAAACCGCGATGCTGACTGCAGTTGATAAGAATAACGTTGACCTACGAGCTATTTGATATTTTCCTGTCGAAATATCGGTTCTGTGTGTTCGCGCCACTACATCCTAGAGGGAAACTAGCGCCCTCTTATAGTTAGTGGAAGGAACTAATCAGTTTTAACCGAGACGGCCGAGGATGTCCGAGACGAGCATGGACGTTCGTGATTGGGATAAGGCGTTCTCCGTTACGAATATTAATTTTACAGGTATTTTGATAGTAGTTTAAATATTTTTAGATTGTATTGACTCGGATACATTTCACGAGACTTTACACAAATATTGTTTAACTATTCGTTAAATTGTTATTGGAATTTTGGCTAGTAAGAATGTTATAATAACGTCCAATACTACTATTTGAACATTTCTAGTGTGCTGTGACGCAGTGGTGAGGTCCATGTTCGTCTTAAGAGGAGCATTTGTTGCACCCCAGAGAATAGTATCCCACTGCTGGATGAGTTTTCTCAGCTATGGTAATGAAACTGAAGTAGACTCTATATTGAATGTTAATTGGGTAAACAGTATTTCATAGTAGGGATGGCATCGCTTGTAAACAATTACAGTTATTGCAGTTTACTGCTGTATAGAGGAATCCTTGTACATGGCTACAGAGTTAACTATAATCCATACAGCTTACTCCACATTACAATATTTTAGGCAAAAATCTTCCTAACAGACATTTCTCTTATCTTTTGTGGCTGAAGTTGGAGCATGCTACATTTTTTTGTATGACAGATAATTATTAGGCAACAAAAAACCTACGTGTTTCCAATTAAAACGTAACTTCCACATAAATGTATTTCTTCAAATATTATATCAATCCTCATATTTCATTGTTAAAAGCAAAGCTAAGTGAAGACAAATCTCACTTATCACAGTTGCAGTTGGACTTAATTATCCCCCAAACATTACCACTTTTTACATAGAAGTTTTCCTATTCCCTCATTTTCCCAAGTTTCCCTCCTTACTAGTAATATTACCTTAGAAGAGGTTAGATAAAGAGAGCAGAATTGGGATTTAGTGATATAATATTGCTGATACAAGTATTTATTTTGTGTCACTGAGATGGAATAACTCAATTTCCTTACTTTAAGAATTTTCTTTGCTCTAAAATTTATCTGATGTTTCACATTCATGTGAATGTCTCCTTTGGTAAGAAGGCTTTCTGGCAGCTAACTTCTTAATCGTATCCATGCTCATTCTTGGGGAAAAGTGATAGAATTTTCTAGCATTTCATAATTCTCATTATTAGTTAGACAAATGAAAAGTAGTTCAGTATTTTATCTTGTAGTTTATCTCAAGCAAGGGATGGCCAATGCTTCATTATAAATGTTTGATAAAATAGTCGACTTAGAACTGTTCTGGGTCAACATCGATCACAGCACCAATTTGTCAAGTGGGAGAGTGACGAACTATGTCAATATTCCTAAATTATTCCTAAGGAACAATTTTCAAATGTTGCAATATAAGCATATCACCCTTTTAAGATGGAACCGGCTAAAGTTTAGTATAGGTGACGTCCCTGTGGCGATGACTCAATCTCCATACTTCCTGACTGTTGCTCAACTATCAACCCGTATTATGTTTGCTCTGCTTTGGGCACCGTATCTCTGGGATGGGGAGGGAGATATGGTTCCAGTCATGGTGACGAAGCTAAGCAATTGTTTGATAATTCAGCCATTTGAAAACTGCTATGCGTAAAGAACGTCTATGATTCACGTGCTACGTAGTTCATTTTCTTGCGAGTTACGGTACTGCGATCGACATTGACCCACAACATTTCTGTTCCAATAGTCTTCTTGAATTTAAATTCTTGTACATGCAGTAATAAATGTAATATTTATTCTACATATTTGACTAATGCAATAATTATTCTTATAACTGTCAAAGTCTGGGGCAGTGTTCTTAACTACAACTTCTTGCTACAGTGATGACAGTATGACATGTTCACTGTGTTACTGAATTATAGTCGCCATAAATACATTTTTATAGTAGCAAATTTTGTTCCTGGAAGTTTTGTAATTTAGAAAATAAGAATTGATTACATAGAGACATAATAACCTAAGATGAATATCAATGGGGTCATAGAATAAGCTTTTGTTAGTATTAATTTAGAGTGGCAATTATTTCAAATTGATGCAACACCACATCTCTTTACTGAGTCAGATTTTCCCCAACTTTTTAATCGCACATTTTTTCTACTGCGTAAGAAGTGAAATATTCGTAGTCTTGAGCACTTTTTAAATTGTAACACATTTATCTTTGAATTATAAATATTAATTATGTATTTATTTTGATATCAATTTTCGTAATCAATAAATAACCAAGTGTTTTGGAACTAAAAATTGTAGTTTAACTGACCAACTTAGTAACAATGTTATTAAAGATGTATAAAAAATAATTTTACTTAATTTCTTCTTTAAAAATTTTCAAATTAAAGGGCAACATGTGTTTTTAGAAATTTAATTCTGTAAAATTATGCAATGATTTAACATGAGGGATGTAAGAATACCACTAATTGTAAGTGCCTTAATGCAATGGTTTCATAACTGTTGGGTGCATTCTTAAGGGGGCATGGTTCAGCTGGTAGGTGAGGGCATAAAACATTTGAATTATATTTACAATCTGTTTAATAATCATAATATTGAGACCTGGAATGTGCAGCAGTCAAATTCGAAATCTCATATTGTTAGAATTTATGACCGTTTTATTTTGATGGTTATATTCATGGAAATTGTATATCCAACAGATATTGTCAATGAACTATGTCTGAACATAGTAGAGAGGAGGTAAGAAGGGGCAAGGTATTGTTATGTTTGCCCTAATTTCAGCATGACATTGTGTTGTACTAAATTTTTGATTTGTTTCTTTTGTTGTTTCAGAAGCATGGTTCCAAGAAATATATACCAGGCCATTGTGAACGTAATCTACCAAACTGCTAAATTGCTGGACCTGACATCTTTTGTGATACCAAAGGATACTAGGTGTGAGTGGCATCAATTTTTGTTACAAAGTAGAATGAATGAGCTTCCCACTTTACATGTTGTATTTATCAGGTTGAATCTCATGTGTGATGGTTACATCTTGCAAGTTGTCAACTAATGTTCCAATGTTTCTTTTTGATCTATTTATTCATGCAGAAGCAATAGGAATTGGAATGTAAAACAACAATCAAACACCTAGCTTGAACAATCTTTAACTCTAAAATTCACCTCTGATATTGTTATTACCATTTTGATTTCCTTTAGCATGTTGTTAAATAGTTCTGGAATAATGATTTTTAATTGATTTTAACATTTACGTTGACATCTATCTTAATTTATTGTCATTTTAATTTCTTAAAAATCTTTGTCTTAACATCAAAAAATAAAATTTTCACAAAATCAGAACGAATCCATTACTATTCCATACAGTGTGTTGTATAATATAATACGAATATATTTTGTTCTATTAGGTATATTATAAAATATACTTGTCTAATAACCATGTTTTTACTTTGGACTTTACCTCATTCATTGTCCTTAGTTTTCTAATTTTGCGTGGTAATTCATTAATAAAAGTAGTTTCTAATACCTATATCTGGGCTTTACCTTTCTTTGTATAATATTTTGGTATTTCATATATCACCATATCTCATAGGGTTATGCTTGTTTCATATGTTTTCCTTTTCTTGTTTTTGTTAGTGAAATAATTATCAATGATTATTACATACTTAAATAGATTATCATCAATTGGCAGTACATTTATTGTTTGAAATGCTCATCATTAAATGCCCCATTTTTACTATTATTCCTGTAAAGTATTATTTTTTCTATAAGCCTAGCTCGACTTGATTTTAATAACTGGATACACATTTTCCCAGCAGAACCCCATACAGATACGCAATACCTCAACAGATTCTCAACGAGAGAAAAATACATAATTCTCATCACATGAATTGGAACAATATATTTAACATGATGAAATAGGTAAGAAACATTCTGTAACTTAGAATTCAGATTTTTAATATGTGAATTAAATCTAAAATTTTCATCAATAACTGTACCTAAATACGTATATATTCATTTACCTGATCCAAAGTTTTACAAGCACAGGCTGTCAATTTTTTATACATACAATCATGGTTATGAATAACTATGTTGATATTTACACGATCACAAGTTTTGTTCATAAAATACATTAACTTTGTTTTCTTTTCTTTAACTTATGATCATGCATCCACATCAATATATTATTTAGATCAGTTTGCATGTGTTTTTTAGCTTCAATAACATTCTTATGAGGGGCTATTAAAACTGTATCATCTGCATATAAAAGTATTTTATAATGTTTTACCACATAAAACATTTAATTTACATATAAAATGAAGAGAATGGGACCAAGTACAGTCATGCCTTGTTTAGCGCATAGGATATGTTCCGGACAGTCTTTGCGCTAAACAAACTGATTATAACATGTACTTAGTAGTGATCAGTTCGCGAAATTGCAAGGTTCGCTGTTTCTTTGTTTATTTATTTAATATTAATTATTAAAAATCAATATTAATACAATTTAAAATCTTTTGCGGCGGTGCTCGCATTTATGTATAGATCGCTAGGTTCTGCGAGTTATCATTTTCGTCACTGCAGCGCTAAAATCTACGCATAAATTACTTATTGTATGTATGTTGGGGGGGTATTCACAATTTTCAATAATTGCTTGAAATTCGTCAGGAAACTTTATATCTGCATCCAGGATCACCGAGATCCAGAATGGGCCCAGGGGAAAACAACCTTCAGTCTTACCTGAATGCTTCAAATATGCACAGACAACTTCTCTAATGTCAGTTGCTGTAAGAGGAACATGCCACTTGGAACACAAAATTAATCTCTCCACCTGTCTCTCCTCTTCTGCTTTGGTGAGAGCTGTTTGTCCCCCATGCTCTTGCTATACTTGCCTTTTACATTATCACAAGTAGATGTGAAAGGCACACCATACTTCTCAGATGCTTTTCTTATTGTAATAACTCCTTTCTTAACCTCTTCCACAGCTTTCTGCAAATTTTCCTCACTGTATTTATGTCTCATGTTTGGTCCTAGCTGCCTTAGGTATTTTCGTGGCATGATCAGTATCATCTCTGAATAAGCAAAAAAATCTTTTAAAATCTGTAAAAAATTCAAAACGTGAAGTATTAATCTGAAAATTAGGTTGGAGTTCGCAAATAAAACTTACTTTAATGTAGCGATGTTACAAGGGGTCTCTGATGAAATCAGTAGTCCCGCCAATACAACGTAAACAATACTTCTAATTTTTAGCAAAACCAGACAACGTGTATCTCAATTCACGATGACTTACTCTGACAAAACTAGGATATTAACTACATTACATCTGGTCTGTAGTCTTACATCACATCTGGAAAATGATATTAGACGTAGTTTCCAAGTGGTCTCTAGGTGGCAGAACCATGCAGGTAAGCAAGTGCATAGATGATCGTTTTCACTCCGTCTGATTGATATCGCCCTGGTTTACAGAACTTTCTGACATCCATTCTTTCTTAGCTTGAATTAATTTCCTAGGTTTAACTTTTGTGCACTGCTTGTAAGATGCACATAAGTCCCCTTCTATTGTTTCAGTCATATTGCACACTTGGATTTTCAATCTCCAGTACAGTTTCCCAATTCTTATTTTTTATCAGGTTATTAATTTTTCCCTTATTTATACAAGAATAACTCTTCTGTATATCCCTTTAGCTTTATTTTTTCTTTTCAAGTTTGATAGATCTACTGCTATTTCATAATGATCTGAGATGTTAGATTTTATAATTATACCCACAGTATTAAATAATTTGTCTTTATAATAAATATGATCTATACAAGATTTATCCAATCTTCCATCACAGACACACTCCCTTGTATAGTCATGTATTACTTGACTAAACCCTCGTGCAGCCAAGGCATCCTGATATTTAAGACTGTATTTCGTCCTTGTCTTTCACATTTATATTTACATCACCCGCCATAATCATTTCTTTGTTACAGAACTTTCCTAACACAATACTTAATTCATGCATAAATAATATCTTACTATGTTTTGGTGTTCTTTATACACACAAAATAATTATATCACTATTATCTATTGTGACATTTAAACATTTTGACACAAAATAGGTTGTGTTAATTAACACATCCTTGCATTTTATTTCATCATTTACATAAATTATAATACCATCATCCCTGTGACCTTCTCTTAACTTAAAAAACGTATTAAACCTTGGTATTTTATATAATTGTTATTCAAATTGTGTTATATTTACCTCCATTAATACAATTATTCCTAATTTATTTATAATAACATTAATATTTAACAAAACTTCTGTCCAATGTTTCCTTAAAGATCTAATGTTTAAATGGTACAAAAGAGTAGAAAGTTACTGAGTTATATGTCTTACACTTTATTTTCTCAACCTTTAGCAGATTAATCAAATCCATATCAAAACTATAAACAATAAGCAAGTAGAAGGGATATACATTTAAATTATTTTGTTCAATTCCTTCTCATTTAGGATTTTTTAATTTGGGAATTTTCATCCTTTTTGATATTTTTTCGGCTTTATACCAAACAAATTTATAACCTAATAGCTTTACTGCTTGCCTTTCAAAGCAACATACTGTAATACCCAGTTAGATGATCGTTAAAGTAAATATTAGCATTATACCTTTTATTTCTTTCTGCTGCAAACCAACTTTCTTAGCCGTTATTTTCTTCTTAATATCTTTGGATTTAAATCTTATAATAACGTTAGTATTTTTGTTTTGCCGATTTCTATTTACTATATAAATATCATCTACAACATCAGAAGAGATGTTCTTCTGTAACCACACTAACTAACTCACGTACATTAACTTTTAAAATGTCTATAGTTGTGTTTTCACTTTTCAAACCAACAATTTCCATATTATTAGCCAGTTCTTTTTGCTCTAGGATATTCATTCGTGTTGTGAACTCCTCAATCACTTTATCCTAATTTTAATTCTTGTTTCAAATCAGCTACAACATCTTTGAAACACTTGATGTCATCATAAATTTTTTTCACATCTACCTTAAGTACATCATAATCATCACTGAAGTACTTTATAGCTTTTTTAAGATCTTTTATTTCAGCCACTAATTCTTTTATTTCGGAGGAGTAATCATTGTTACTATTACTCATGCTAGCCACTTCAATGTCTGTACCAGGTTCCTCTTGATTCCGGCAGTCAGCACACCAGTCTTCCTTCTTTCTGGCTGACTTACTTTTCCAGGTACTCTCTGATACATGTGCACATGCAAAGTGCATATTTTCATCACAACCACAACATTTCACACATTACCCGTCCTTTGGGAGTTGTTTAAGGCACTTCTTGCATACAACCATTTAAAAGCAGTGGTATGAGATTATTAAATACCCAGATTTTAAGTATTCTGCACTTATTATAGTAAGGAACTTCAAAAAGTGCTATTACTTGCTAACACTCACACAATGGGATGAGATTATTACATACCTAGTATATAATGATTCAGCACTTATTATCACAAAAAAACTTTAAAAAAATGCTAATAAAGGTGAGATATAATAAAACAGATGCCATTCAGTGGACATCAATATATAAGTATGTAAATACAGTGAAAACCGGTTAACACCTAATGATAGGGACCAGCACAATCATTTCGTGTTATCCAAATTTCGAGTTAACCGAATACCATGTTAATAGTTTTAATTGTAAAATTTTCATTTATCAAATATGGAATGAGGCTCGTAGGCAAATCCATGATACTTATCAATAATATGATGTAATACATAGCTGAAGATATTATCACAATCATGGGGAAAGTCTATCTCAAATAATTTTGCATGTATTTATTTTTGTGGGACCAAAAAATAATTTCGTGTAAACCATTTTGCATTAACGAATGGATATATACTGAAAGTTATAGGCACTGGAACGGATCGAGCACTTTTTTCGTGTTAACTGATATTTTGTTTTAAGCGTTTTCATGTTAAGTGGTTTCCACTGTATATTGTTTCCAGAGTGTGGATGTTGTCATGATTGAGTATGGAGGCAGAATTAACAGCAGCTGATGTTTAAGGTGGATTCAGAAAAAATAGTTAAGGGGAGTGATGGCAACCAAAATTTTTAACAACGGGTTTGTTTTAAAATACATTTTTATAATTATTTGTTACATTCATATAATTATTTTAAAAGGAATTTATTGAGAAAATTAAAAAGAAAAAATCAATTTTCCATTCAATTTATTTCTGTTTTAAATGTAATTTTTTAAAAAAACTTCACGAAGCAATATCATTTTCCGAATATTTTTTTGCTACGGATTTTCTAATTCTTGCATCAACTGCTGTATGATGATCTTATCATAGTCACTTTTTAATGAATAGTGTGGCATCCCATTCTCAAGTTGATGGTCCAAACAAAGATATAGTCATTACATCGGCGATATTTTCTACAAGAAGTAAATTTCTTTTTTCAGTAGCATATTATTCATGAGACTAAATGCTATTTCAGCTTCTGGTGAACTGACAGCAATCACTTTCATAATTTTTTTAGCTTTTTTGATGCTTTGAGGAATTTTGCTGTAAGTGTTATCTTTAACTTTATCTTACAATTAGCTTAAGGGCATTAGAAATTTATAAAGATTAACTATTATATGGAATTGTCATTTTTTTAAACAGGAAGGTATTCAGCCCTGTCAGGGCCGGTGATACTGTTAATAATCCTCCATGCTTCTTTGGAATTATTTGGAGCATTTGCAATCCTTGCATCATCATTTGGTAGTTTTATTAGATTTCTGTATTGATTATTTTTGGTGGAATATTGCTGATGGGTTACTAAGTTGCCAGAATATTTAATGTTATAGGATAAAATTTTGATATGATGAGACATAGTTAAGGTGACCAGACATCCTGCTTTTTTTTAACTCTTCCATCAAGATTGACACCAGTATATTACAAGGGTTCATTGAGGAGTACAAAAGAAAACAGTTTTGATTAACCTAAAAAACTTTAAGATTTAGTTGTAAACATTCTTACATAAAATGTTTGTTAAATCTTGGATGCATAATTTTATTATGTTACATGAATGACTATATATAGTTTTCTGACATTCAACTGCTTAAATGCAAATGCAGTTCCAAAGGCTAGATAGCATAAGTTGAGAGTTTGAATTAGGCTTTTTCAGAGGGGTAATTTAATTTTCTGCGCTGGTGAATAATTTATTTGCATTCGAGAATTATTTCCGTCGGCCCTGAATTATTGTTTCAGGTGCGAAATTAATTAGTAATTAATTTTTCACACATGATTTTTTTTGTGCCAGTGTATTAATTATTTATGGCTATTTACTTATTCAGTTGTGGATACTTTTCAAGTTGGAAAATATTTTTTTGTCGTAAGTCAATTTTTTGATTTCGCGATTATTTTTAAGCGCTGAACGTTTTTTTTCGCCGGCGAATTATTTTTATTCGGCGTTAATCAATTTTCAATTTTCTCTCTGCCGAATTTATCTTGTGAATTTATTTTAAATTTTCCCTCGCATCTCGTTATTTTGCAGGGGAATTTATAAGTACATAATAAGAAAAATAATAATTAGGAAAATGGGCGCCGAGTGCGAGATGAGCGTAGTGGGCGGCTTTCTTTTCGGAGACGACTTTTTCTATGGCGTCCTTACTTTTTTCGGTTTCGACTTATTTTACTCGGCGGCGATTTTTCTAGGCGGTTTCCTCGTCCGCGACTTTTTTTCGGCTGCGATTTACATTTAGATTTCCCTTTTTCCCGTTGCAAATATTTTTCGGTTGCGATTTTTTTCTGTCGGCAAAATTTGCTAATTTCTTTCCGATGGCGAATATTATTTTCCGACTACGAATATTGTTTCTTATTGCGATTTTCTCGGCGACGACTTTTTCTCGCCCTCGACTATTTCTTTCGGCGTCAAGTTTTTTCTCCCCTGCGACTTATTTTCTCGATTGCTACCTTTTTCCTTAATCGGCTAGTTTTTTCTCGTCGGCGTCTATATTTTTCCTTTCCTTTCTTTTGGCTGCGACCAATTTTTTTAGGTTATGCATTTTCTCCGATTGCAAATATTTTTCGATTGCAATTTTCATTTCCTTGGTTTAAATTGTCTAATTTCTTTCCGATGGCGAAAATGCTTTTCCAGTAACGATTCTTTTTCTGCGGCAGACTTTTTTTTTATGCGGGGAACTTTTTTCCGTTCTTCGACTTTCTTCTCCGCTGTATTTGTTTTTCTCAGCAGCGACTATTTTTTCGGCGTCGACTTTTTTTGCGTAGAATTTTTTCCTCGGCGATGGATTTTCCTCGTATGTCATACATACTCTGCCGTGAAATTTAAAAAAGTTGTCAGAAAAATAACTAATAAAGAAAACGGAAGCAAAACCCGCCCAGAGGCCGAACAACACCACAATGGGAAAGTGCTTCCCCAAACAATGCAAAGAAGAAGCGGATTCGACCACGGCGGCGGATCGACAGAGTGAAAAAATACCTTGTACTCTGGGCGGGGGGAACTTCACAGTGTTCACGCAAGGTAATTTTTTCACTCCGGCCGGCCCATCGGCGAACGGTCAGCCGCCGGGATCGAACCCGCTTCCTCAGCATTGAGGGGAAGATACGCCGCCTTCCCCACTGTGCTATCGAGACGACGAAGAAATGTAGGAAGTTTAAGCTATTTCCCTTTCGGCAGGCATTCGGAGGGGAGTGGATAGAAGAGGGGAGGGAGGTAGAGGGAAGAGAGGGGAGGTTCCCCCTGGAGTAGGTGAAAGAGGGGAAATGAAAGGGAGTTGGTATGGTAAGCGGGAGTCGTTCGATTCCGATAAGAAAATTGCAGTTTCTCATGACGTATAAGCAACAGAATTTCCTTCGTAAATGTAGGTGACTATAATATCACTGCTTCGCATCTCTTATCGAATAGTTCTGTATTAGAGCGTTATTCTCGTGTTGTTTATAGGTAATGGCGTCCACATTGTCATTTCTGGCAAAGAAATTTGACGTTTGCATTATAAGAAACCGGGATAATGTATTTTTTGCGTGGTTGAAGATTCTCAGATACGCGTTTTTGGTATGATGATCTGTTTTATGTAACGGTAACGATTTTTTCAAGAATTTTATTCATTTTTTTGCACGGTTTTTGATTTGTTAATAATTCATCACATTAAACTTAGGTGCTATTTTAAGTCATGCTTGACTTGCCGCTGCTTTTTGATCACATGCAAATTCTTGACACAAAACTACCATTTCACTGTATATAATTGATTAATTTTCGTTGAACTACTTCGGAGATAGAATTGGTATATTTCACAATGTCCTTGTGCATTCTCATAATGGCTTCGTAAACCTGTTAGGTCTTTCGGAAGCGTGTTTACGCTGTTGCACGATTGTATCTTCTCTTTGAAATGCCTTTCTGACTACGTTCGCTTTACCATCATTCTCGAATACCGACCGGCCAATATGCTTTAAGTTTCAGAAAAAAAGATCGATAATCTGAATTTAACTGTTCGTGTATGTGAATAATCGATGTCCTTCCTTTCTAGGATTTTCCGGAGTTAGAATTCTCGAAAAATACCAATATCGAGTTGTGAAATAGCGTCTATCGAAATGCAGTCAGTCTGAACGTCTGAAAGATTTCTTGCGGCTACTTTTTTTCGACAGCTGAATGTGTCTTTCGGCGGCTAAATATTTTTTTCGACGTCTAATGTGTTTTTCGGCGGGTAAATATTATTTCGGCGTCAACTTTTTAGAGGTATATACTTTTTTTCGGCCTACTTTTTTTTCAGTGGCTAAGTATTTTTTCGGCGGCTAAGCATCTAAGCATTTATTTCGGCGACTAAGTATTTTTTTCGGCGGCTGAGTAATTTTTCCGGCGGCTACATTTTTTTTTCGTTGGCTAAATTCTTTTTAGGCTGTTAAATATTTTTGGCGGTTAGTTTTATTCGGTGTCTATTTTTTTTCGGCGGCTAAATATTTTTTTCGACGGCTACATTTTTTTTCGGTGGCTAAATTCTTTTTATGCGGTTAAGTATTTTTTCGGCGCCTACTTTTATTAGTTGTCTACTTTTTTTCGATCTACTTTATTTTCGCTGGCTAAGCATTTTTTCGGCGATTAAATAATTTTTTCAGCGGCTAAGTATTTTTTTCGGGGGCTAAATATGTTTTTGGAAGCTAAATATATTTATCGGCTTTCTCGGCGACTAAATATATTTTTCGAATATTGTTTTTGACGGCGAAATATTTTTTTGTGGCGACTAAATATATTTTTCGTCGGCTAAATATCGCATTTTCCTAATGCGATTTTTCTGCAGGTTAATTTTTTCCAAAGTCGTATTGCTTTTCGGAGGCAAATTTTTCAGATAGAAATGTTTTCCGCGTCCTAAGATTTCTTTTAGATGGCTAATTTTTGGAGTCTTTTGTGAAGAGGAAGCATTTTTCACAAGGCGAATTTTTTATTCCGAAAGTGAATTTTTTCCGAAGGCGTGTTTTTTGCAATAGCGAATTTCTTTCCTATTTCGCATTCTTTTCCGAGGGAGGACTGTTTTCTGATAGATGTTTTTTCAGATTGCTAATTTTTTGCGAAGGATATATTTTCTTATGGCGAATTTTTTCCGTTGTCAGACGTTTTCCAAGTGTCGGTTTTTCCTGGGGCTACTTTTTTTCAGCGCATGCTTTTTCGGCGACTATATGTTAATTATTTTTTTGGCAGCTAATATTTTTTTCGGCGGCTAAATATTTTTTCAGCGACTTAAATTATTTTTTTGGTTACTAAATATTAATTTTTTTTTCTGCGGCTAAATAATTTTTCGGTGGCTAATATTTTTTTCGGCGGCTACATATTTTTCCGCCGGCTCAATATATTTTTTCGGCGGCTCAGTTATTTTCACCGCGACTAAAAATTTTTTTCGGCGAATTTTTTTCCCTGCGGTGATTTTCTAATTACGAGTTTTTTCTGATATTGAACTTTTTCATGTGTCGGTTTTTTCCTGTGGCGAATTTTATTAGATCTTGTTTTTTCTCCGATTTAAGATATTTTGCGATTTCGATTTCTTCTTTATTTACTTCTTTTCTCTGCGGTTATTTCATTCCGCAGCTCCATTTTTCCGGTATCTATTAATGTTTCCACTGGCTAACATTTTTTTGGTAGCAAACGTTTCTTTCCTGCTGCGAGTTTTTTTTCGGCGGCAAGATATTATTTTTGCGGCGGCAAAATATTTTGTTTGCGGCGAGTTTATTTTTCGGAGGCTAAATTTATTTCTCTGACGTCTTTTTTCACCGGATAAATATTTTTTTCTGTGGCGAGTTTTTATTTCAGCAGCTAAATATTTTTTTTCTACGGCGCGCTTTTTTCGGAGGTTAATATTTTTTTTCTGCGCCGAGTTTTTTTTTCGGCCGCAAAATATATTTTTTCTGCGACGATTTCTTTTTCGGCGGCAATATTTTTACAGTTTTCCGATTGCCTTCGTGTAACCGCAATAAAATTTTAAAAGCTGAAGTCAAGTATCTAATTAAGTAAACGGAAGCTAAATATTTTTTTCGGCGGCTACATTTTCTTTTCGACGGCTAATTTTTTTTAGGCGGCGAAATATTTTCTTGCGGCGACTAAATATTTTTTTCTACGGCTACATTATTTTCGGTGGCTAGATTCCTTTTAGGCGGTAAAATATTTTTCGGCGGCTACTTTTATTCGGGGTCTACTTTGCTTTCGGCGGCTATATATTTTTTCGGCGGATAAATATATTTTTCGGCCGCTTAATACGTTTTTCGGCGGCTAAATTCTTTTTAGGCGGCCAAATATTTTTTTCGGCTGCTAAATAATTCTTTTCGACTGCTAATTTCTTTTTCGTCGACAAAATATTTTTTCTCCGTCGGATTCTTTTTTCCGAGTCGCATTTTTTTCTGACTCGAATATTTTTACAAATTTCCGATTTTGCTCTTGTAACCGCAATGAAATTTAAAAAAGTTTAAAGGAAAATAATTAAGTAAACGGAAGCAAAACCCGCCCAGAGGCCGAGCGGCACTACAGTGGGCGAGGGCTGCCCCAAACAATACAAAGAAGCGGATTAAACCACTGCAGCAGAACCGACAGAATGAAAAAGTACCTTGTACTCTGAGCGGGGGGAACTTCACAGTGTTCGCGCAAGGTAGTTTTTTCACCCTGGCCTCTTTAAGGCGGACTCTTTCTAATCCCCTTAGGCGGAGGTTTCCGCCAGACATCTGAGGGTGATTGTACTGGAGTAATCGCCCGTGGGCGAACGGTTCTGCTGCAGGGATCGAACCCGCTTCCTCAGTATTGGGGGGAAGTCACCTTCCCAACTGTGCTACCGAGACGACATAGAAAAGTAGGAAATAAGTTGAAGCCTTTCGGAGGGGAGTGGAGGGGAGGCACATTGGAGAGGGAAGAGAGGGGTAGGTAGGTTCCCCCTGGAATAGGCGGAAGAGGGGAAATGAAAGGCGCGCACCCATGTGCGGGGGAGGGGGCTGACGGGCTTCCCCCCCCCCCACCTCTACAGGTTCTTCCATAAGAACCTTAAACTCGGGAGTGTGTATTAATTAAATGCCTTGGTACTCAGCATATATGCTTTTTTCTTTCGTAAATTTTCTAATATTTCTCTCAGCAAATACATGATAACCATTATAAAGATATTTCTTGATTTGCGCGCGTTTACTAAACGCGAATCAAGGCGGGCTGTAGCAACAAGCGATCACCCCGTGTATTTTAGAAGCCCACAGTGAGCTCAACAAAGGCCACGATTCCATGGGACCAATTCGTTGTGGGCACTGCAAGCGCGTGTACCTTATATACCCACGTATAATACGCAGGGAGGTTTTTGGCACCATATTGTTTGATTTTTTTATGTACCCGCACATAGCACGCATGTTTCTAGAATTCAGTTTCTGTCACGTGCTTATCATTCAACGGCAAAATTATTCGTTATATTGTCAGTATCATTGAGAAAGTTGATTAAAGAAAATATACTTACTTCAGTTCGTACTAACAATAAGTAATACAGCACTTCACTCAAGTCAGAATTAAAAATCTGTCATTTAAGAAAAGAGCTGTTACATAGTTTAGCGGTTTCCCAGTGTGAAAGCGACGGTAGAGTCACGGCAGAAAGGCTGTCATAAATGTCGGTGATCGAGTAAATGTTTTTCATCCGTTTTCCATTTGCACATTGTCGAAGTATGACTTTTTTCTCTCCTTGCACTCCCCTTATTCTCAATTCACTACAGTCGTCCCGTAAATCAACGGAATACTGACCGGAAGGCACCCAGCACCGAATAAGAAAAAGGTCACTTCAGTCATCCTTTGTTCTCCATGTTAAGGGGTAAAACGAAGCAACCTTGCATCCGTAATAGTTTCCAGATGGAGGGAGGGGACAATAGCCTGGGAACGACGCAAAGAGGGAATTTTGAGGAAAGACATTTCTAAGAAATTAAAAAGCCCTTTTGGGAAAGAAAGAATTTTTGAGGATTAGTTTCACTTCGAAACAACTTCAGTAGTGAGAGTGCGTCTGTTTTGTGTATCCTGAACGGCAGATAATTCGTTAGAAAACAACAGGTCAGTATAATTTACCGATATAATTAAATCCCAAATTACGATTTTCGCTCAGTGCATGACAATTCTAGATATTTCTCTTTTTTTTGAGGAGTGAAAACTTAGTTTCGGGAGTTTTTTGTTACCATGAGTTTCTATTTTTTCATCCTAGTATTCGGAGTGTCCTGAAGTTCCAATTGGCGGCATTTAGTAAGTGAGGCCAATTATTTCACGATGTGCATATGTTTCCTATTCTCGATGTTATTAGTTAGAGATACATTAACGAAAAGCTGTAAGCCAACCTAGTTTTGTGTTCTCCATATCCCATTGCGGCTTAGTGCGAACTTTTTCATTAATGTAATTGTATTACTTTCATTTGGATTCTTGGAAATCGTATACAGTTTAACTGTTATACATCAGATCTCTGTTATTGCTATTTTTAAAAACCTTTGTTTTTTCACCCATAACAGAAATGGAAGAAAAACGAAAAAATGTGCGCATCTTGTTACACTTTTTCGTAAAAAACCAAAGACTGAGGTATACTCTGCAGAGGTGGAAGAAACAGTTCTTTTTGATTGTTAACTGGGTTCCAGTTGTTTGATTTGTCATTAACTTTTCCGTCGCTTGAAATTGAAAAGCTCAATCGCATTTCTTTTTTCTAGAGCGAGTACCAACCCTCTTTTCTCCCCTATATCCCGAGAGTCGGTACGTTTGTATCACAATTGACAACGTAACATGTTCAATAAATGTTTGGTGGAATAATCATATAGTTGAGCCGCCCCAAGAGAAAATCCTGGCTATGCGTCTGCGTGTGAGCAACAAATTCCTCCGTAAATGTCGGTGAGAATATCACTGCACGGCATCTCGTATCGTTCTCTTTTCTATATTAGAATGCTATTCTAGTGTCATTTATAAATACGACCACATAGTCATTTCTGGCAAAGAAATTTGACGCTGGACGATTCTGTTACGCGTTTTTCGTTTGTTGGTCAGCATTGATCTATGTAGCGGTTAGATAGCAGATTTTTCCAAGCATTTTGTATTTGTTTGCACGCTTTTTCGTGTGTTAATATAACTCACATAGGTGTGACTAGGATACTCTGACTGACTTAGTGTCTTAATATGAGACACCTAGGTATTACTAGTATACTCTGACTGACTTAATGTCTTCATATACGACCCCTAGATATTACTACGATACTCTGACTGACTTAGTGTCTTAATATAAGACTCTGACTGACTTAGTGTCTTAATATAAGCCACCTAGGTATTGCTAGGATGCTGTGACTTAATGTCTTAATATAAGACATCTAGGTATTACTAGGATACTCTGACTGACTTAGTTATTTAATATAAGTCTCTTACTGACTTAGTGTCCTAATATAAGACACCTACATATTACTAGGATACTCTGACTGATTTAGTGTCTAAATATAAGTATCTGACTCTCTTAGTGTCTTAATATAAGACACCTAGGTATTACTAGGATACTCTGACTGTCTTAATATAAGACACCTACATATTACTAGGATACTCTGAGTGACTTAGTATCTTAATATAAGTAACTGACTGACTTAGTATCTTAATATAAGACACTGACTGACTTAGTGTCGTAATATAAGATACCTAGGTATGACTAGGATACTCTGACTGACTTAATGTTTTTATATGACACCTAGGTATTACTAGGATACTCTGACTGACTTAGTTTTTTAATATAAGTCTCTTACTGACTTAGTGTCCTAATATAAGACACCTACATATTACTAGGATACTCTGAGTGACTTAGTATCTTAATATAAGTAACTGACTGACTTAGTATCTTAATATAAGACACTGACTGACTTAGTGTCGTAATATAAGATACCTAGGTATGACTAGGATACTCTGACTGACTTAATGTTTTTATATGACACCTAGGTATTACTAGGATACTCTGACTGACTTAGTTTTTTAATATGTCTCTTACTGACTTAGTGTCCTAATATAAGACACCTACATATTACTAGGATACTCTGACTGACTTAGTGTCTTAATATAAGACACCTACGTATAACTAGGATACTCTGACTTAATGTCTTAATAGAAGACACCTAGATATTACTAGGATACTCTGACTGACTTAGTGTCTTAATATAAGACACCTAGGTATTATTAGGATACCCCCGACTGACTTACTGTCATAATATAAGACATCTAGGTATTACTAGGATACCCCGACTACCTACCATATTTCAATCTCTAGCAAAAGCTTCCTCATGATCTATCACAGCCACGTTCTCTGGAAAGTGCTTTCATATTTCAGGTTTCTTACTGTCATTGACACATCAATCTCTACCAAAGGCTTCATCATGATCTATCACAGCCACATTCTCTGGAAGGTGCTTTCATGTCCTATCTGATAATGCAGTTCTCTATTAGTGTTCTTTGGAGTAACTGTACCTGTAACCTAGGCAATGCTACTTAGTAAAGCAATTACAATTTTTAAATAAGATTTAATCACAAGATTCTATACAGATTGACAATTATGTTAATATGTACATATTTTTAGTCAAACATCCAATTTCTTCTTTATGCAGGTGCAGAGATGAGTTGAACACTGACTGCAAATTCTGGTGTCTCAGAGCAGCATTATCCATCATTCCTGTAGCATTGGAATGGATATCCACAGTTTGAGAGCAGTCAATTAGGATTTATGCAGAGTATGTCTCTGAAACAAAGAATTCCCTATTTCGTTATTACTTCTAGACAATCACTACTGATGATTTGTACTTTTATTTTTCCTGTGTGGATGCCATTACATGTGCATTATACATAATTAGTATAATGCCTGTTGAAATATCAACAGGAGAATTATTACTTTTATTTAAAATGGAATTCAACCTGGAAATCCGAGTCGACTAAAGCAAAGGATGAATGGAGATGCTTAAGCTGCAGAAATACAGCGAGGCCAGCTGATAATGGATACAACGGAGAAGATTCAAAGGCTGGTGTAACATTGAAAGAGATTTAAACCTAATTATGCATGAATTGAAAGGTATCAAAAAAGACTTTAATACACACACAAAGAAAATTTTATCTTTCCTTTGTGACTGGGTATGATGAAGTAAGGGAGACGCTATGCGTAAATCAAAATATTATTAAAGAAGTAAAGCAGGAGGTGGTCGATCTCCATAGGGAAAATGCAAACAAGGACAGAGTAATTGAAGGTCTCACCACTAAAGTTAATATCATGGAGTAAAAAGATTTAGGTTCTAACATAGTAATAGTTGGTCTGATTGAAAAAGGTGATAACCTTGGGATCACATCAAGAAACTTGTGAATGATCTAGGTTGTAAAAATTTTCATCCTTTTGACATTGTCAATTTGTGATTAATCAAAAGGACCAGGAGAAAAGCAAAAAAATTATCGTTAAATTAAGAAACAAGACAAGCTCTTTAAACAGCCTTATACAAAATGTATCATTTGCAAATCTTCTGTTCTATCATCTGAATGTTAGAAGTCTATCAAACAGTTGGGATGAAATTTTATACATTATTCAAGAACTACCATATTGCTCTCAATATTTGTTTGTATTGCTTACTGAGGTAAATGTGAATTCTAATAATATAGATTTATATAATATGGTGTATAACTTAAGGCAAAATAAGAGGGGTGGTAGCCAAATCCTTTACATTAAGGATGACATATTTTAATCAAAAAGTAATTACAATGAACTCTGCTGAAGTAACCTTGCGAAATCAATATTAAGAGCATGCAAATTTTGCTAAATGGTATATATAGACCCCCATCATTAAATAAAAATGAATTTCTTGAGGAATTAAGTCTAGCCTTAACTGATTGTAAAAATAAAATAGTAGTCAAAGCAGGAGATATAAACATAAAAGATAAATCTGACATACATTCATTGAGATACCAAAATTTTCTATCACCACAAGGTTTCATTCAATTAATAAAGACATATACAAGAGAATAATTTAGATTAAATAGAATGGTAAGGTTCTGTATTGACCATATTGCCTATAGAGGCCCTATAAAAGATATTTCATCATTTATATTTCAGACGAAAATATCTGACCATTACTTAACAGGATTTATTTATAGAGATGGTGTAGAGCAACCTCCTATTCACTCCAGTTATCTTGATGAAAAGGAAGTAAAAAGACGCATTAACTCCACTAAATAACAGGACCTGCATGATATAGATATTGTTAACTTGTATGAAAACTTAAACCTAAGAATGAATAGTGTCTACGATAATGCAGCGAAGACTAAATGCAAATTTGTATTGAAAAAAAGGTGGATGAACAACAATGTTATGAAGGAAATACAAAAAAGAGAGGTTATATCAATTATGGAAAAACAATCCCTCTAATACAACATTTAAACTATAAGAAGCAAAGAAATCTGTGAATCTAATTAGGAAAGCAAAAAAAGATTATACAAAATTTGATTCACTGAAAGGTAATATTAAGGAGACATGGAAAGAACTAAACATTTTATTATGATGTAAAAGAAAAGAGAGTATAGGAACAATTATAGGGAAATACATGGGGAGTAAATACCTTGAACAAGAAATCTGGCAGTACAATTTACCGAGTCAATACAAAACATGAAAAACAATTGTACTATTAAAATATGTAACCATCTTCCCCATACAATAGGAAATACTCTTTTCTTCACGGAAGTGACAGTTAAAGAAATCAATTGTTATTAAATCCCTAAATTACAAAAAGTCACCAGGAGTTGACAAAATTAGATCTTATTGTGAATAAAGACATCACACTTCTCATGAGAAAATTAATCAATAACAGTATTTTAGAAGGAGTTATACCTGTAGATTTAAAAACAGCACTTGTACATCCAATATACAAAGGAGGAATGCATAATGATCTCACGAATTACAGGTCCATAGCAATTTTGCCTTGTATTGATAAAATTATGGAAAAATTAGTTGCTAATAAATTGCTAAATTACCTAAGCAAACATAACATTATACACAGAAACCAGTATGGTTTTCAGCCTAACAAAAGCACTAAACTTTTATTAGAAGCCTTATCTGAGAAGCTCAATGCTAATTTAGACAAAAATAATATCATCCGCTAATTTACACAAAAATAATCATATCATCCTAGTGTTTGTTGATTATAGTAAGGCATTTGATACCATTTCACATTCTGTTTTAATTAAAAAACTGCAGGAAATTAGGATCAGGGGCATAATGTTAGATTGGTTTAAGGATTATTTAAATAATAGAAAAATTACTAAAAATAGACAATTATTTTAGCAAACTAAGAGATGTTAAACTTGGTGTGCCTCAAGGCTCAATTTTGGGATCAATACTGTTTATGGAAATAGTATATTTGAAGTTGTAACAAATTCAGAGATTTATTTATATGCTGATATCATTTTAGTAAGTGTTCATGAAAATATTAACAAAGCCATAGATTATTGCCAACAAGATTTCAATAGTATTCAGAACTAGTCTCATGATCATTATCTAATAGTTAACATAAAGACGACAAACTGCATGCATGAGAAATCCTAAACACTTCTTCCTATTAAACTTTACAAACATGATTGCGCTTACGTCGAATTAATACTTTTAACTCATGGTGTAATTGTGAATCCATAGCTCAAGTAGATTATACTAAATATCTGAGATTAATAATAGATGATAAATTTCTGTAGAGTGCTTTGACCGATGAAAAGAAAGATTTCTTAAGCCATACAAGGTAATTTATTAAACAAACAAAATAAGACTATCACTTTGTGATTGAATTGTGTATCAGAATTAGGAATTTTGCCAACTATAAATGTTCCTTAACATGCACCTGAAGATGATCAGCTGAACAAAGCTATTAAAGATTCATACAAAAGTGCTAGTGATGATGATTGTAGCAGCAATGATGACAATTTAGTTGGCTTTTATACTATGAATAAAGTTGATTATTTTAATGTAGAGAAACTGTTTTTGTTCTTGTCAATTTGGTAAGGTAAAATCCATGTGTAATTTTTTCTGGAATTTCTGTTTTAAAATCGGGTTGCATCTTTTAGGCCAGAAAATACGGTATATAATTTCACATGAATTAGAAAGGGTCAGTAGAGAGAGCTTTTGTAATTATCTAACTACAGAAAAGGACAGTTGTTATGAGAAAAATTAACAAGTAAGAATTTTTAAAAAATTCAAAAGTAAAATCATCTTCTTTTCAGCAATGTTCTTTACATATCATTTACGTAATAATTTCGCTTTGATCAGAGGTTTTCAATAAAAGATCAGTAGAATATACATTGTACAAGCATTCTCATATACTAATCCATCATTTAGTTATCTTTTGAAAAATATGAACTATGTACAATAATTAAAAACATTAACTTAAATAACTACTCGAAATTTGTAAGTCATTTTTTAGAAAATCCAATTGTTATTGAAGTTTTATAAGAATTAAGTTCAATTTTCATTCATTTTTTGAGAAATTTGAACTATGTAGTATTATTGCATACGTGAACTTAACTATGAAATTTGATAAAAATTGTTGTAGCCGTTTTTGAGAAAATAAAATTGTTGTTAAAATTGCCTTGAATAAATAAACGGCCGTTAATTATTCTGAAATTTTAACCATTTCTTCACAACTTCTATTCTGTATGATAAAATGCCTAAGTACGAGATTTCATTTATTTTTGCTATACCGTTTAGGCTTTAGGGCCACGAACAGACAGACAGATGGAATTGCAAAAGTCGGACTTGGGTACACCTAAACCATATATTTCCATCAAAATTTCGAGACCGAATTTTTTCGCGATTGCAATACTTGCTCAATATACTTCGCATATGAGAAAATAGAAATATTTGCTATTAACTTTCTATTTCGACTCCAGTTATTCCAGCTTATGGATTATTACGTAAATGATATGTAGAGCAATGGTAATGAAATTAATTTAAAAGAACATGAAAAAGGCTGTAATGAAATTTATAAGAAAGAGTTTTTTAGGGTTTGATTGAGAAACTATTACCTATTAGCATATAAAGTGATTGCAGAAGAAATATTTGGCCAACTTTTACAATATGACTAACAATGGTTAAATGAACAATTTAACCTGATTAGGAATAAATAAGGGAGGATATTTTTTATCTACATGTAACCCAAAATGAATGCACACTAGTAGGGCAGCCCCGGATCTCCGATCCTCAATGCAATTTACATAAACTGAAGGTTTAGTGAAATAATTTTTATTGAATAATTAATGAAATATAAATGAAATGCAAAGTATTAAAATAAAAATGCATTCTATCTGACCTTAATTTAAAGAGTAAGCGTAAAACCTATAATCCTACCAAATTTCAAGTTTCTAGTACATCTACAGATGTTAACAACAAATTGTACATAAATGCTGACAGACGTCAACGTAAAATTAACACATAGTTAGATTTCTTATACACATGTTATTGACAGCTGTTATACAAATGATAACAATAAATTGTAAACAAATGCTGACAGTCGTCAACGTAACCATTTTAAAACGTTATAGTATCAATTGAAACAAAATAAAAATCAAATTAACTGCACAATTTAAAATGAAACAATTCTTTATAGAATCAATTTAAACAAAATAAAAACAAATTGCACAATTTAAAATAAAACAATTCGCTGGGAACTTGTTTGTTACACGTTATTCACACAGCTACAAACGCTTCCCATACTGCCCCATACGCAGTCGACAGACGAATTATTCGTATTTACGTGGCTATGATTCATTAATTTCGATGCTCAAACAACAGTTCGACGCGAATAACTTTTCTTTCGTCTATTAGAAAGTTTAATTGACATTAAATGAATCGGAGGCAACAATGAGTCTCCTTGGCAACGCCCGGAATGAGTACGAAAAATCCGCAAAATTTCGAAAAATAATTCGTATTTCTGAAAATATCGACCGTGTAACGTGTAAACATCCCAATAATATGATAGTATAAAGAAAATCAGACCATTTTTACGTATTTTATCGAATGAAGGAAGAAAACCTTGCACTCTGAAAAATCGAAAATCCCGTGTAAACTTATGGGAAAATATAATTGTCTCCTGGATTCGAACCCGGGACACTTTAGCAGACGAAAATATTTTTCCAGGGACCTCATAACCAGTAGAAACAAAACGCCGTTTACCGCATATCTTTACGACGAACGGTTCTCGAGAAATACGCCGATATAAATTGTAAACAAATGTCTAAAGACGTCAACGTAAAATTAATATATATAGTTAGATTTTATTAACTTATGCAGTAATTGACGTTACATTACCTTCACCAAATCCAAAACAGAATTATCAAGCCTCCCTTCTCCGATCGATGTTTCAGATAATCCCAATATCAGCTTCATAGCAGCCATCCAAGTCAGAATTTGTTATCTTCATTCTGCAAAAGGGTTATTTTGTAAGTTTTCAACTTGTAGACATTCTTTATCAAAGTGTTAGTGGTATTTTAATTTCTTGAACTGCTTGATGAATTAGGATTAAATTAAATATTAATATTTAATTAAATCCATCAATTAGAACTTCCACCTTACATGAACATTTAAACTAATCCACCGGTTAAATGGAAATTGTAGAAATGCATATCTTTCAATACTGTTTTGTACATAACTTACATAAGGAATGCCTTTGAAACCGTATCCTTCTGCCATCACTTCAACACAAAACGTTATTTCCTTTCTGTAGCCGCTATTTCTCGCCTCAATTTCGAGGATTCTAACTCGAACTCCGGCAAATCGGTGAAAGGGAGGACGTCGCCTATTCACGTACAAGAAGGGCTCAAATTAGACAAGCAATCTTCTTTTCTTGAACCAGAAATAATATTGGCCGGTCGAAATTCGAGAAGGATGGTCAAATAAACGTAGCCTGAAAGGCATTTCAGAGAGAATAGTAAATCGTGCAACACCGTAAACAGGCTTCGTGAAGACAACAAACTTACGAAACAACTTATCGAAATACCATTTCTATCTCCCAAGGAACTCAAAACAGTTCGACAGAGTGCAATGGTATTTTCGGGTCAGGAAGTTGCATGTGATCTAAATGAGCGAAGGTTTAATGTGGTGAATTATTTAAGCACAAAAAACCGTGAAAAGAAACACAATGATTCATAAAATCGTCTATCAAACCAACCCCCCTCCCCCGCCCCCTGGGTGCGCGCCTTTCATTTCCCCTCTTCCGCCTATTCCAGGGGGAACCTACCTACCCTCTCCACTGTGCCTCCCCTCTCTTCCCTCCACTCCCCTCCGAAAGGCTTTAACTTATTTCCTACTTTTCTATGTCGTCTCGGTAGCACAGTTGGGAAGGTGACTTCCCCCCAATACTGAGGAAGCGGGTTCGATCCCTGCAGCAGAACCGTTCGCCCACGGGCGATTACTCCAGTACAATCACCCTCAGATGTCTGGCGGAAACCTCCGCCTAAGGGGATTAGAAAGAGTCCGCCTTAAGAGGCCAGGGTGAAAAAACTACCTTGCGCGAACACTGTGAAGTTCCCCCCGCTCAGAGTACAAGGTACTTTTTCATTCTGTCGGTTCTGCTGCAGTGGTTAAATCCGCTTCTTTGTATTGTTTGGGGCAGCCCTCGCCCACTGTGGTGCCGCTCGGCCTCTGGGCGGGTTTTGCTTCCGTTTACTTAATTATTTTCCTTTAAACTTTTTTAAATTTCATTGCGGTTACAAGAGCAAAATCGGAAATTTGTAAAAATATTCGAGTCAGAAAAAAATGCGACTCGGAAAAAAGAATCCGACGGAGAAAAATATTTTGTCGACGAAAAAGAATTTAGCAGTCGAAAAGAATTATTTAGCAGCCGAAAAAAAAATTTGGCCGCCTAAAAAGAATTCAGCCGCCGAAAAAATGTAGCCGTCGAAAAAATACTTGGCCGCCGGAAAAATATTTAACCGCCAAAAAATTATTTAGCCGCCGAAAATAATATTTAGTCGCCGAAAAAAATATTTAGCCGCCGAAAAATATTTTTATCCGCCGAAAAAAAATATAGCCCCCGAAAAAAAAGTTGACACCGAAAAAAAAGTTGACACCGAATAATAGTAACCGCCGAAAAATATTTAACCGCCTAAAAGGAATCTAGACACCGAATAAAAATATTTAGCAGCCAAACAAAAAATTTAGCCGCCGAAAAATATATTTATTCGCCGCAAAAAAATATTTCGCTGCGGAAAGAAGACATTTAGCCGCCGAAAAAACTTTTTAGCCGCCAAAAACAATATACGAAAAATATATTTAGTCGCCGAAAAAAATATTTAGCCGCCGATAAATATATTTAGCCCGAAAAAAATACTTAGCCGCCGAAAAAATACTCAGCCACCGAAATAAATGCTTAGCCGCCGAAAAAAAACCTTAAACGCCGAAAAAGTACTTAGCCGCCGAAAAAATACTTAGCCGCCGAAAAAAATGCTTAGCCGCCGAAAAAAATGCTTAGCCGCCAAAAAAAATACTTAGCCGCCGAAAAAATTATTTAGCCGCCGAAAAAATTATTTAGCCGCCGAAAAATATATTTAGCCGTCGAAAAATTGCTTAGCCAGCGAAAATAAAGTAGACCGAAAAAAAAGAAGACAACTAATAAAAGTAGCCGCCGAAAAAATATTTAACCGGATAAAAAGAATTTAGCCACTGAAAAAAATGTAGCCGTCGAAAACGATATTTAATCGCCGAAGAAAAGTAGACACCGAATAAAACTAGCCGCCGAAAAATATTTAACAGCCTAAAAAGAATTAGCCAACGAAAAAAAATATTTAGTCGAAGAAAAAAATATTTAGAAGCCGGAAAAAGTATTTAATCGCTGAAAAAAATATTTAGTCACCGAAAAAAATATTTAGCCGCCGAAAAATATATTTAGCCGCCGAAAAATATATTTATCCGCCGAAAAAAATACTTAGCCGCCGAAAAAAATAGTTAGCCGCCGAAATAAACGCTTAGTCGCCGAAATAAATGCTTAGCCGCCGAAAAAATACTTAGACACCGAAAAAAAAGTAGGCCAAAAAAGTATATACCCCAAAAAACTTGACGCCGAAAAAATATTTACCCGCCGAAAAAAATATTTATCCGCCGAAAAACATATTAGTCGTTGAAAAAAATATTTAGCCGCCGAAAGACACATTTAGCCGCCGAAAAAAAGTAGCCGTAGGAAATCTTTAAAAAAATCGCCGCAATGGAAAAAAGTAATCCCTGATGAAAAAAGTCGTCCGGAGAAAAAGAAATTCGTCGCAAAAAAAAGTCATTGGAAAATAATATTAGCAATCGGAAAAAACTTAGCCATCGGAAAAAAATATTACTCACCGGAAAAACTATTAATCACCGGAAAAAATCGGGCCATGAAAAAAAATTAGCCGCAAAAAAAACGGTAACCGAAGGAAAAACCGACACCTGAAAAACGTTTCACATTGGAAAAATTGTTATAAGAAAAGATATCCTTCGCAATAAATTAGCTATCTGAAAAAAATATCGCCATAGGAAAAATACTTCGTTACCGGAAAAACAGCTATTAGAAAACAATTCTCATTCGGGAAAGAATTCGGAATCGGAAAGAAAGTCGCCATAGGAAACATTGACCATCGGAAAAAACAAACCTTCGAGAAAAAATTCACCATCGGAATAAAAAATTCACCTCAACAATCATTCTTCTTCGGAAAAACCTCAAAAAATTAGCCACATAAAAGAAGTGTTAGTACGCGAAAAATTTGCTATCTGAAAAAATTTGCCTCCGAAAAACCTATATGCGCTATATGTAATTCGTAACCGAATGAAATTTATCACTTATCCTGAGATTTCCTAATTTGACGACAATTGCGACTGCTATTAACATTTTTTGTTCGACTGATACGCTCCATATTTCCGACAATCCTACATTTCTAATAGCGATATTAGGTACTAGTAAGACGGTCAAGCATTTCAGCCAATTTTAAATAATTTAAATATCTATGGAGTAGACACTGTAGATCAAATGTGCGATACCTACTCTGTAGCTCGTATTACACAACGGTGGCCGTTGGCAGTGTTCTTCTCACTAATGAATGTAGAGGGAATAAACGCGCAAGTATTATATTTTTCTAATGCTGACAATCCAAGACAGCCAAGAAGAAAATTTTTGAAGGAATTGTCACTATCATTGATGAAGCCTCATCTCACTGAAAGAGCAAAATTAAATTCTCTACCATCAGATGTTAAACTATTCCTTTCAATATACCGAGAACCTGTAGAGAGGGAAATTTCATGTCAGGACCCTGCCAAAAAACAGTGGAAGACGCATATTGTGTGGCAGAGGGAAAAATGTGGACACTACCATTAAGTGTAATTTTTGCAATTAATTTTCTTGTAAGAAACATGTCAAACCGAATTATCTCTGTGATACATGTAATACTGAAGACAGTACCTCAAGTTAATAATGGAAATTTTATAAATGTTACTAAGACTTGTACGTTAATCAATTAAATTATGTTTAATCAGAATTCAACATATTTAATCAAAAATTATCATTGGTATTAATAGATATGAGAGATAAAACAGCATTTTAATGAAAATAAACTAATAATTACATCAAACGAATGAGTTATTTTGTAAAAATTACACGGTGTACAAAGTATGCCACATGCCCGGTCGTGTAATATAATTGGGCGCGCTCGCTTGAGGGTTAATAAAATAAAAACAGCTGGGTATTGGCCCTGATATGTATATATTTTCATTAATCGGACGTCATGGACATTATCTCTACGAAGTTTCAGCCAAATCGGTTGTGGGTCAGTAGTGCCTTCCCCTTGTAAGAGTGCTTTTGCTTTGGGTGTGTTTGGCTTTAAATTGAAAGTCGAAGTAGCATTTAGGATGAGTGGTATTTTGAAAAGTGAGCAGTTCTTCCTCCAGGTAATAGAGTAGCTGCTATTCCAGTTGAAGCTATAGAAGTAGCTTGATCTCCCTTTCCTCTGATTGTATGTAGTGTTGAGTAAACGCATGTTTTTCCTGTACCTGCAGGTCCGTCTAAAAAGAAACATTTCGGTCTCTCTCTATGAGCATTTCCGATAAATCTTCGAGTGAAACTTTTCCGTTGTGACAGCATTTGGCGTATTTTTTAGAAGTGTTGAGTTCATTCGGCCAGTAAAGCATACCACAGCAATTGCAGGTCTGAGTCATATTTCTGCAATTATGTTCTTTAATGGTAACTTCAACCTGACAATTATTTGTATTCAATGCACATTCATTTAATCTACGTCGTTTAGCTTGCCTTCTCTTGCTTAGTCGATTTTCTCTCGATTCCAAACTACAATCTTCTTCCTTGTTCTTGATTACGTTCTTCTCTTTGTTGGTCATCTTCATTGGCTCTTTGATCTCTGCCGGCTTGATTTCTTTCAGTTCTTCTTCTATTTGCTTCTTCAACAGATTGATTTGCTCGCTCCACTCTTCTTCTCGCATTATAATCAGCGTAATGTGTTGCTCTTGAAGCCATTACCTCTGTTAAGTATCTTTTAAAAAGTATATTTTAAAGTATATAGTCAAGTAGTAGTAGTTTTATCTATTGGCAATCGCAGCTAAGAATGAGACATCTATTGGCAATCGCACCTAAGAATGAGACATCTGCCGGCAGATAGACAAACTACTGAAGCGTGCCACACATTGCCTTAGCGTTATATATATATATAGACATGTATTTCGGTATTTACAGTACACCGTACTTTCAGTATAAAATATAAAAATTCATGCTCTGAAGAGTTACACTGTATCGAGATTTTACTGCATCGCTTTAAAACCTAAGTTGGCATCAACTCTGATTTTTAGATGATTCTTTTAAGCTCTCAAGACTCTCCTAAGCCTACTCAGAAATCTGCACTCTATTCTCTTATTGCACACACTAAATTATTTCTAAATGCTAAATTCTATCATGAACAATTTGTCAATTGGAGTGAACAAGATTTCATAGGCTAAACTAGAAGAAATAGGATCATTGAACTCACATTTTTTTAAGTATAATAATTTATTTAATCTTAACAATCCCATCAATCACAGGTTTAGAATCTAAAAGTTTTTAACTGAATGATTTCAAACAACTGTAATTTTAACTAAGGAATTTGGCTCTCACATCTGTCTCCATTTCTACCTTAAACACTAAAGACCATTTATTTCATTTTTATTCACTATCTTTCATCTCTCCCACTCTCTCTACTTTCTCCACTGTAATTTTTAATTAGTTACCAATTTAAATTCTCTTTCTACTTCTCCCTCTAATCCTGTTTAAATAAATCAAGTTGTAACATTTGTCAACCTAAGATAACACAAGAGCAGCACAAACAGTTGTATTGAGTAAAGCCTCGAAGGCTACAAAGATTTGCTTCTGTTTTAAATAAGAAAGATTATCCTAATCCACAAGGTTGGACCAAAACTTGTACGAAATATTCCTTTTCAAATTTTTAGGAGTATAATTTGGTTATTAATCATTATAGGCAATTTAAAACAATATAGTTTTCTTTTTATTATCTCAACAAAAATTCTTATTCATAAACTAAATGCATTTACTTCTATTTCTGCAATGAATTAAAATAATATACTATGCACTATTGCTTTAAAAAACTTATGCATTCAAGTGAATTACAGGGCAATAAAAGATGCTTAGGATACAAATATGATGAAAAACAGAAAAGAGTCCAAAATCTCAGTAAACATGTTCAACCTGATAGCAAAAATGGTAAGCTCATTCGTTCTGCTTTGTAACACAAAGAATGAATGGCACTCACCAATATGATTTCTTGTCATCTAATGAAAGAAGAGTCTTGCTGATGAAGGATGACTGAAACATGGTAGTCCTCCAAGTCAGAATAACCAGCTATCAACTTCAAACTACGCTGCTAAAACAACAAGAGAATTATATCAGAAATAATCTTCTGCCACAAAATGACGTGTCTTAAGGGTACCTAGTTTGTAATGTTAAATTATTCTACCAAATGCTCAAAATAGAATTAACAGTTAGATTCTCAAGCCATTTCTCAATCAGAATTTATATGGTGGAATAATAGTAACTATGGGACATAAAACTTTATACTGACATGAAAAACAGTAAATATAGCAGTGCTGATTGCCCAAAATAATTGATACCACGGATGCACAAAAACCAGACTTTTTAAAAAGTTGAATGCTGCGATATTTATAAGGTCTGATATATTTTGAAAATATTTTTAAATGTCATCAAACGTTTGCCAAAATGATTCTTTCTTCACAAATTAATAATAACATAAATAATATATAATACAGAAATATTATATTAACAATAGTAATTGAATCAACTAATGCTGTTACTAACTGCGATTATGGATATTAAATTACGAAATACATGCTCACCTACAAATGGAAATTCGAACGGCATGGCTTCGGATGAAACAGTTTTCTACCTGCATGAAAAACAACACAAAGAAATATTAATAGTGAAGAATATCTCTCAGAAATGCCATCATATTACAGTCAAATTCAATGTTTCAAGACCGTGAACGAAAATAAGCTACGAAAATCTTACCTTAAAATTCAACAACGCATTACGCCAACACGCCCCTTTCCTCACGTGACCAATGTTTCTAGTGCATTCTGGGTTGGCGGCGCTTCAAATAAAATTTCGTGGCGCCGATTTAATTGAACGAAAGAACATTCGCGAAATGCATGTTTACTGAAACCATTCCAGGAAAATCACCATTAACGCGCGCTACATCTCCGTTCAGCATTCTAAGCTGTAGGAATTTATCGTTACTTTATCGGATGTCTTTTAAGAATTCAAAATTAACTGTGAACTATGTTATTCTTGCGATGTTTACATGTAACACGGTTGAAGTATTAGATTCACTAAATCCGTTGAAATTCAACGGGAACTTCAGCTAATTAATTAATAAATTTTAACACTGGCTTTATTTAATAGTTTACAATGAAAGCTAAATTTAAGTACTGGAAAGAAGGTAAAAGCACAATCCTTGAGTAAATCCTTTTAAAGCATCAATGAAATAGAAAACGGAATTCGAACGTAGAACTATTTAAGGAACTAAGAAAAAGGTTTTAGGTTATAAATCTAGCTACAGAGTATACGGAAGTTCATTTTATTTATTAGTAAGTATAATAATTTTGATTTCATTCGAATCATATTAATTTAAAATCACGTATACAAAGTCCCAATATATCAGGATTATGAAGGAGAACATAATGATTGTACTCGAGAACGATTTTCGCCGTAAATAAGATGCACGGAGTTATGCTTGGAAAACTTAAGGATTTGAAACTATATGGAACTGACAATGAGTGCATATTTACTTTGTTTTGTTTACAATTTTAAATTCAGTAACATATTTGACACTGCATTCCTATAAATAGATATGTTATGGAATGTTTTAACTTTATGTGTTTTCAAATAAAGCCATTCGGAATTTATTTCTTCATATGAGCAGTAAATTTCAACAATTAAAAAAGGGATAATCATAAATTGTTTTTCTGATAGCAACCAGGATGTAAATAGCTGATTCTTGAACTAAGAGAAACAATGTTTAAATCCTAAGGAAAAAATCTTGAACAAAGTAGGAATTTGTGTAAATGATGTGTGTTTCAGTCATGGTGAAATGTAAATAGCTTTTTCGAAAACCATTTCTTGAGATTTACTAAAAATTGAAGTATGTACTTGACAGTAATATAGTGAGAATGTTTTGAAAATCTTAAATGAATATTTTCACATGAAATAATCATGTTTACACATGCACATTTCCCGATGATAAAGCACACTATTTATCCCCGCCATATTTAAAGGGCAATTCTACTAGTTATTAAGTAATATCTTTATGTTACCATTTCATATGACTATTATGCTAGCATTTGTTTTTACTTGAATGTAGGTGATTAAGTAAATGAAATGTCTACGCATTTCTCAAATAGAAAATCTTTATTTTATAAATCTTCAAATTGCACACATGATTTTCAACATAATATATGTAAACATATTAAAATAATTCAGAACAATGATTCATAAATTTTGCTTCTCATTTAACTGAGATTGGATTTGTATGTTTTACTATAAGCTCAAGTGTCTTTTTAAAAACTGGCAAGAATGAAATAACTTTTGCAGCAAGCAGATGAAAATATGCTCCCAGTCACTCCAATCCAAATCCTTCTGCATTAGAGATTGCTATGATCAGTTTCTGTCTCAGTGTTTCTTGGTTGCGATAAGGGGGTAAAACAAGCTGGTTAAAACATGTATGAGCTTCAGGGAGTTCTTCTTGCTCATCAGATTCCCACGCCTCGCTTTGCTTGTTTCCCCTGGTTCCCCCAATCCGTCTTCTCATTCTGTTGAAACCTCGATTGGGAATTGGGGGAAGTTTTGTGATTTTGAAAGGCATTTCAGACATCCCACCTACAGGAACACGGTCACTCCCAGTGGTAAAATGAAGAAACTTCTTTTGGAGATCCAATGGCAAAGATTCAAGCACCTCCCAGAAATCCCTGTTGATTAATTTTTAAAATTTCTCAATTTAAGACATTAACAAGATGTGTGACTTCAAATATAACATGAACTTTAACTTGAATTTTTAAATGATTCATCATAGAAAATAACTAAATTATCCCAATTAACATAATAAACCATGTAGCAGCACCTCCCTAACCTAAAAAAATATCATTTCTGTTTTATTATTTCTTAATTAATTTTTAATAAATGAGGTACCCAACCTTTCCCGAGTAAATCTAACACTATCGCTAACACTGTTTGCTATAAGATTGTTTGTGCAGACAATTGGGAAACCATGTTTTCCTCTCCATAATCTGTTAAGTTCTGCTTGAAAACTTTTTTGGAGAAAATACTATGATTGCCACAGAAATGTCAGCAAGAGCTCTTAATTAAAACTAATAGTTTTGGCAATAGAAATTCGAGAAATTTCCAAACATGCCATTATGTATTTTGTTTGCATGGGTTGAAAAGAAAATTTTTTGGTAAGGCCCATTAATCCACTTTATTTTCCTCTACCTAGATATTTTATGATTTAAAACTAATAGATAAGGCTGAGACTTCGTGGAATTCCATCATAAAAGGATGGGATGAATTATTAGTACGAATAATTCGTATAATAAAACAATTTAATAAACTATTACAGATTCCACACAAATTTTGCAAAACACTATCGGTTTCGGTGAATAATCACCATCATCAAGGAACAAGTAATTACGAGATTACTTATGGGGAGGGGTGGGAGGAAGGAGGGGTTGTGATTGTGGGAGGAGGTGGAAGCACTGACATGAGAAAAGGGGAATAGGAAAGGAATTGGTATTCGTTGACTAGAAGAAAATCAGGGTTGTGTTTCTCATTTAAATTTCCATTTTTTCCAATATGTTTAACCTGAAACCTTTATCGGCTATGTGAAGAATTTTGGGGGTAAAAGAGGTAGAATTTAATTTTCAATACGGTCATTAAACTATTCCATCTCATTGTTGATCCTGAAAAGAATATGAAAAAACACTATATTGTTCCAAAGAAAGTAACCATTGTTTGTGTGACACTCGCAGCATGAACCCCCACAAGATTTAGGGAATGAGTACAACATGGAACAAATTTCACAAGCTCATTTTTTTTCTAATAATCATGCCTGAACGCCATTATATTTACCAGCTATATTCTCTCCATTATCATAGCATTGGTCTCTACAGTCCTTAAAATCTAAGCCATCTTTTAGAACTATTTCTGCAGTTTTATTTTTTGAAACGATGAAGTCAATAAAACTTTCTTCGATATTGCAATCTTCATCGATCTTGACGTATCGTTTAATCTGTGTCATTTGCTCCTTATGCAATACGTCCAGTGTACAGTCAA
Organism: Uropetala carovei; assembly: GCA_036926305.1. Taxonomy (NCBI): domain Eukaryota; kingdom Metazoa; phylum Arthropoda; class Insecta; order Odonata; family Petaluridae; genus Uropetala; species Uropetala carovei. The sequence goes on from JAXCHB010000011.1 coordinate 8,973,460, forward strand.
ACAACAGTGAATAGTATTTGGACTTCTTTACCTGAGAAATAATTTCTTATCTCACTTTTGAATACAGTAAATTGATCATTTCATTTTGAACATCAGGAAAAAAATACATTAAAGTTGCAAGACCTTTCTTCATGCTTCCAATATGAACAGCTGTTTAAAGAACCGATTTCATGAGATGAAGATGAACCTCTTAAAACAAGGTTATTAGTTGTACAGAATGTTATAACATCAACTGCAACTTTCAGAAAGTCTCAATTTTTTCTTTTCTTTCTTTAAAACCAGTTCTAGATGATATATATATAGGTGAGCCCCGCTTAACGTGGGGGATGCGTTCCTGAGATCTCTGCGTTAAGCGAAAATCAGCGTTCACCGGGGCACCATAACCTTTAGGTGCCCAGAGGGAACTAACTTCCCAAATGGAATTTTTGGTAGACGTATATAATTTCAAAATATTTCTCAGAACACCTACAAAGTTTTATTAAAAAAAGAGTCCAGGGTCGACTGCTTAGCTTTTTTTCGCTTATTACGTAAAACTTGTCCGTAGCATTCAAATAGTCCATCGCAACCCCGCTTAACGGCACTCACTCTGTGAAGTCATTGTGCTCCTCCAACAAAGTCATTCACTGATCGACGATGCTCCTGCAGCTCCGCTTATAGATCAAACCCATAGTGCATGTTGGGTTTTCTGCAATTTATATATCATTATATACAGTGATGAGCTGAAGCCAGCCTGTTGTTAATTTTTCTGAATTTGCGAGCCAGTTGTTAAATTTTTAGAAAATATGGAAATTTATTGATTGTGTCCTTTCAAGTACATTTTACCCTGTCTGATAGTCAATTACCGACAGTGTATGAAATGGAATATATTACGAACCGAACACTTGTTAAGCTAGCGGAACGCTATTAAAAACCAGAGCGATATGGTGCCCCTGGCAAATAGACCTCCCCTACCATCCTTATCCAAATTTCCTTACTACTTTTTTTTAAAGAGCCTGTTCTTAATTTTTTTCCAGCTCATCACCGATTATATATTATTATACATTATATACATTCAAACATTAAGATCCCTCCATGCGTACCACATGTTTTTTCATACGTATATCAAAATTATATAATTTTTTTATGTGTAGCATTATTGTTTTATTATTATTTATAATGATATGTTAATACGGTAAATTAAAATTATATTAAAATAATTGTCAAAAATTATAGATTTTAAAAATACAAATCATCAAAAACATTCTTTAAGATCCAATGATGCCAAAGAAACGAAATATGAATCATATTTCTATTTCCGTTTTTCAAATGTTTTCTGCCTTAGAAGATTTTTTGTGTTAGACCCGTGAAATATACAGGGAAAAGAGTAAAATCTGCCACCAGAAAATGCTGAAATATCACAATATTTAGCATACTTTATGAAATTTGATTAGTGCAAAATTTATAAAATCATAAGATATTACACTGTGGTCGCACTGTGCATAAGATATCTATATTTAAAAAAAATTAATTTGAAATAAAATCCATGTTATAACGAATCTGCGTTGGCCGGGGCCTTGTTAAGCGGGGCTCACCTGTATAGCCTTTTCTAAGTCGTGTTTCTAAGTCTTTCCAATTCATGTATGATTTGCGATGTTCTATGGAATTTTCGCATTCATCAATCCTGGGATTTAATTTTTTCCATTTACAGAACCCTTTTTCTGGGTTTCCTATGGCTGAGGTTGGAAAAAATATACAAGGGAAACAGAAAAGAGATCGTTTAGTTTTGCTATATAGAAACCATTTTCTTTCAACTTTTTCTCTATTCAGAATCTTTTTAAACCATTCCTTACTGAAATGTCTCCTATCTTCTGACATTGACTGAATGTAATCAGCTTCAACGTCTTGTTCAGGACCATGTTCTCCTATTGTGGAAAAGAAATTTCATGGATACGGGTATTGCCAAGTTGCTGGGTCACTGAAATTTATGGCTGTATCATAACAAGAGGTAACTGATATTTCAGTCTTTAACTGTTGGCTGTTAATAAAAAAGTTTTCCACTTCTTCTGCTCTTAGCACTTCCTGCTCATTTTATCCTACTACTTCTTCTCCATTTGCTGTCTCTAATTAATTTACTGCAGTGTAAGAACAAACAAAGTACCATAATTTTCCGATTATAATACACAACCTATATAATATGCATCCATGTTTTCACGAGTGAAATGTGAAAATTCTCTTATCACTATGTATAATACACACCAATTTTTTGTAATTTTACTTGACTTTGTGCAGTATTGGGACAGTTCTCGCCTTGTTGCCAAATGAGATACGTGTGAGAGTTTACAAGAATATCACGTTACGTTCTGACTCTCCCGTTAAAGATTGCTATGCTGTATAAAAACATTTTGTCTCAATGCCGTCTTTTGTATTAATCTCGTCGGTTGGAATACAAGTTGGCGCTTTGCTGCCAAACTAGACATGTGTGAGGGAGTTTACAAAAATATCACGTTATGTTCTGACTCCCATTAAAGATCAATACAACGTATAAAAACCTCAGTCTCAATGTTGCCTTTTGTATTAACCTGGTCGGCTGGAATAACAGTTCGTCCTTTGCTGCCCAGTGACATCATTTACGTGAACATCAAGTCCAGTTCATACAAGCTGGTCAAGGTGTGTAAAATACTATTTGTTGCAATTTACGTAGATGATGACAGAGAACACAACAGTAAGGGGAGAGGTAATGAATTCCTTGGCTTTAGTAATTCTGACAGCTAAAGTAAATAAATAAATATTCTTATTTTTGTTTTGAAAAAAATATTTAAAGGAATGTAATTGATATGCATTGAAATGTACAATTTATTTGTAAAAACATGTTCATTATCGAAATGTACGATTTATTGGTAAAAATATGTTCGAAAATATAAATTATTTCTATATTGAAAAAAGTTGTATGCATTTATCACCATATATAATACGCACCTTAACTTTTTGTCAACTATTTCAAGAAAAAAATGCGTATTATAATCGGAAAATTACAGTATATGCCAATGTAAAGTTTCCAGTTGTAAATAGTTTAGAGAAGTGGTTCTCAACCTTTTTAGAAAGTGGAACCCTCAATAAATCTAATGTCTTAATTATATCCTTTGAATAGAAAGTTTCAAAATTTTATGAGATTTAAAAGATCGTTTTCAACTTTATTTAGATGTATAAATAGTCAAACTACTATAATAGGATGTAATCATTCTTTTAGACGCTGTTTGGTACAAAGTAGCGAATTACTACGCGTAATTGTAAGTAATTTTAAGAGCAACGAAAAATGCAAGGCAAAATATGCTATACAAGTTTCTTTGTGGGTGGGGGTGCGAGGTACCAAAGTATCACTAATTTTCCTCTGTTCTGACTGAAACTCTCCTATTATGTTCCCCGATTGTCCTATAGCAGGGGTTTCCTTCAGATTATTTCCGCACCCCCCTTTCTCTCCTCCTCATACTACACCCCCTCCATTTTCAATTTCTCGCTCCATATTCGTAATTGTTATAAAATTCCTAGTCGATCGATACCAATGTCCGCAGTATTTCCTTCGGTTTCCTCTCGTACCCCATTTTCCCTCCCCCTCCTACACCACCCCCTCCATTTTAAACTTTCCGCTTCTTATTCGTAATTGTTATAAAATTCCTAGTCCATCGATACCAATGTCCGCCGTTATTCACTCGGATTCCTTCCGCACCCCGTTTTCCTTCCTCCTCCTATTACACTCCCTCCATTTTTAATTTCTCGCTTCCTATTCGTAACTGTCATAAAATTCCTAGTCGATCGACACCAATGCCCGCAGTATTTCCTCCGGTTTCCTCTCGTACCCCCCTTTCCCTACCCCTCCTACTCCACCCCTCCATTTTTAACTTTCCGCTTCTTATTCGAAATTTTTAAAAAATTCCTAGTCGAAGGATACCACTGTCCGCTGTGTTCCTTCGGATTCCTTCAACACCCCCTTTTCTCTCCCCCTCCTGCTCCACCTCCTCTATTTTGAACTTTCTGCTTCTTATTCGTAATTGTTACAAAATTCCTAGTCGATAGATGCCGATGTCCGCTGTGTTTCCCTCAGACATCTTCCGCACCTCCTGTTCCCTCCCCCTCCTACTACACCCTCTCCATCTTCAATTTTTCGCTTCGTATTCGGATTTGTTATAAAATTCGTAGTCGATCGATACCAATGTCGGCAGTGTTTCCTTCGGATTCCTTTGGCACCTCTTTTTCCCTCCCGCTCTACTACACCCCCTCCATTTTCAATTTTTCGCTTCATATTCGTAATTGTTATAAAATTCGTAGTCGATCGATACCAATGTGGGCAGTGTTCCTTTCGGATTCCTTCCGCACCTCCTTCTCCCTCCCCCCCTACTACACCCCCTCGATTTTCGATTTTTTGCTTCATATTCGTAATTGTTATAAAATTTCTAGTCGATCGATACCAATGTCGGCAGTGTTTCCGTGGGATTCCTTCCGCACCTCCTTTTCCCTCCCCCTGCTACTAAACTCCCTCCATTTTCATTTTTAGCTTCGTATTCGTAATTGTTATAAAATTCCTATATATATAGTGATCTTAAGAAGCAGCGAGAGGATGAGCCTTCGACATCGGCTCAAGAGGAGCAGCCAGAAGAAACGTTTGTTGCAAACAGTGGGTGGCTTGATAAATTTCGAAACCGCTGTAATTTGCATTCCATCAAGAAAACTGGAGAAGCTGCAAGTGCTGATAAGGAAGGGGCTGAACGATTTGTGGTGGAACTAAAGAAAATTATAGAGGAGAGGGGGGGTATCTGCCTCAACAAGTTTATAATTTTAACGAGACAGGTCTCAACTGGAAAATACTACCCGACCGCACGTACATATCCCGTAATGAAAAACAGTCGCCAGGATTCAAAATCTCAAAGGAGAGATTAACACTCGTGTTTGGGGGAAATGCAAGTTTTAAGCTTAAACGCTGTCTCATTGGACGTTGCAAAAATCCTAGAGCGTTGAAAGGGATCCCAAAGGCATCTCTTCCAGTGTATTATAAGTCTAACAAAAAAGCGTGGATGACAGGTAGCATATGCTATGATTACACGAAAGGTTACATTGGAAGTGCGATTGAGGATTACAATAAAAAAATAAACTAAGATAATAATAAATTTGCTCATATTGGATAATGCCCTTGGCCATCCAGCATCAATCGTTGATGTGTGTAGCAATGTGAAAGTGATTTTTTTGCCCCCAAACACAACGAGCTTAATACAGTCTATAGATCAAGGCGTAATAGCTACTTTTAAGGCTAAATATTTATGTCGTGTAGTGCGTTTTGTTCTCTTTGAAAGTGAGAAAGATAAGAGCAACTTACTTATTGACGTTTGGAAGAAATGTGATTAAAAAATGCGATTAATAATATTGCAGCAGCCTGGGACGAAATTAAGGAAAGTACGATGAATACTGTTTGGCGAAAGTTATGGCCAGAAGCAGTTAATGACTTTCGAGGTTTCGAATATATTGCGATCATTAAGAAAGACATTGTAGCAATCGCAACTGAGGCTGGGATAAATGGAATTGATGAAGAGGGAGTTGAGGAAGTTCTTAATGCAGTTCCTGAAGAACTTACAACCGAAGATATTCAAGAATTGACAAAAAAGTTGGCAACAGCCGAGTCCGATGATGAATGCGAGGAGGATGCTACAAATCTTAGTGTGAAAGTTTTAAAGGATTTATTCGCAAAGATGGAGGAAGCTTTCGAAATTCTCAGAGAAAATGATCCCGAAATGGACCGTAGTATCAAAGTTATTCGTGGTATCGAACAAAACACTCTTTGTTACAGGGAGATATATGATGAGAAACGGCAAAATTTAAAGCAATCCTCTCGTGATTGTTTCCTTAAACAATCTTCCTCCAATTTTCCTACCACCACAATGTCATCCGAGAAACCCACGGCTACCGGGAAAACCTCACAAGAGTCAGTTGATTCGTCTGGCATGGACTCCCACTCCTCGACCCGCTCCACCTCCCCCCACATTTTGACATAAGAAACAAAAGACAGCAAATCCACTGACTTCACTTTTCTTGCACGGAACTGTTGGCCTTAAAATGGTGAGTGTTACAAATTCCCAATTAAACATTCATATTATACAAGATTTAAGGAAAAACGCTTTTTATAATGTACCTAATTTTATAGGTGGAGAGGCAGACGAAGTTTTCATCGCATTGCTGATGTTTGAAGCATTGAATTAGAATCTTTAGCCTTAATGTAACTGAAGGTTTAATTTGAATGTATTTAAGACTCGTAAAAATGAAATTACTTTTATTTCACGCATCCTACATTATTGTGCTATATTTGCTGGAATATATCGGCGAATTATAGTTACTACATTATTATTAAGTTATAAAGTTGTGTGCTAGGAACCGAACGGCATACTTTCTATATAAAACAATAGAAAATTAGCTCTCGCTTAACGAATTTTCACATAACGAAGGTTTTTTAGGAACGTAACCCCTTCGTTAAGTGAGGGATGGCTGTACCAGTTTCTAATTTACTCTGATTAAATCATCACCAAACAAAGAACAAAACTTTTAAGTGTAAATCATCACCAAACAAAGCACAAAAATTTTAAGTGTGAATCATTCACTTAAGCATAGAATTTGTCCTTGATGATACTTTATGTGATTGTAAAGTTCAACTTCATACCATTGCCAACAAATTTTCATCACACAAATAGAATAGTGTGAACAACAATAGTTCTCAGCTTACTGATTAGTGCTAGTGCCTTGGCAGCTGTGGGAATCCACCAACGACTAGATGAATTTGATGGTAAATGATGTCTTGAAGATGGAGGAAACTGTTTTACATTGATGAATTGTATTGTATTTCTAACGATCTTCCTAAGTTTCTCAGCTTCCATCCTATTAAAAATTAAGAAAATATGAGAGAATTCATGTCGTTGACAATCTGTGATTTTAATGTCTTACAATTATCAAAAACTTTCTGTTAATATTAACTTGACTTGGAAGCCTAAAATAGTTTAATATTACCACAAAGTAGAACCAGTTTTCAAATATTTTATTGTGAACTGGAGATTTAAAAGAAGCTCCAAAAAGATCACCATTATAATTTTCTTATTGAAAATTCAATTGAATAGATTGGCAATTTGTAGAGCATTAAAATTTTGTGGTGATTGTTTAATTTTTAAAATTATAAAGTGCTACACACATTTAAGGAAATTCCAATGACGTACAATTTTTAAATATTGTCACAGATTAAGAATGATGTGAAATTCAACATACCGTACCTGCCCGAATACAAGCCGATGTTTTTTGTCAAAATTTATCATGAAAAAATCACCCCTTGGCTTAAATGCGAGTCCGAGGAAAATTTGGGTTATGGTTAAATCTCGAAGTCTCTCATTGCCTTCGCATTCAAATGATAGTACTATATTTTTCGTAAAGTAAATATTTGACCTACGATGAATATATATAAAAATATCTTCGCGAGAACACGTAAATTGACGATTACGCAAAATGCGTTGATGGCTTTGAACGCTCAACTGTTTGAATTTCGGTAAAACTTTATATGGAATATGTATAATTATAAAAATGAACTTTCTTAAGGCAATGTAAATGCTAATTTCATTGGAAATAGACTTGGATGAAAAAATATCTTGGCGAGATCGCTGTTACTATATTTGACCTTTTGTGAAAATGAAGATGAATGAAGTTATTGCCACTGAATGTGGAACATTATTCAGCAACGCAAAATTACTAATTGGAGTAATATTTCAAAATGTCAACAACTAAACCATTTCCCACACATTTCTTTGATCTCGAATAATGTATTCTAAGATGTGCATGAATGCCCGGCACACTTCAGCATAAAATCTACGAAATTTACGTTTTTGCCAAAAAACTGCAGAAATTTTTGGGGGATCGGCTTAAATCCGGGGTTGAGTTTTCTACCCTTTTTGCCTTTTTATGGAGGAATTTTGATGCTTGAACATTGTTCACCATCTGACAATGTTCCATAACGTATTTTGGTATGCAAAAAAATCGTATTTGACTCTAAAAATGACGTATCTTGCGTTATTATTAGTAATAAAGGTGTCTTTTCAAATGGTAATTCGGCTTTTTTATGCAAGCTAGAGCAAGGAAGTATCGAGGGGAACTCTTCTGGGCGGGAGGGTGAAAACGTGAGGCCGTCCCAGCTTCCATACTCAGCTCCCGCAAGCAATGCCAGATTGGGCTCTGCAACAAAAACAGAACAAAAGATTTGTGTGAAAAGTGCAAAAAATTAGTGTGCGGACAATGCCGCAGTAAGATTTGCAGGAAAACTTACCTGCCTAGAGTCCGTCCTCTACTTACCTGTAAAGAAAGTACAAAAGCTGAATATCTTCTTCTGTGACATCACAAATTATTCTTTTGATCATTAGTCATATCTGAAATGTTTTATGCACCTCTTTTTGTGAAAAAGTGATTCCTAAACTTTACTTTATGTGTAACCACAAATTCAAAAAAACAAATTTTTTTTTGTTTTATTTGCGTATTTGGATGTTATCTAAGCAAATAATATCGCAGAACATATGATAAAAGCAAGAACATTGTAATTTCATCATTCTGAATGGGCCTCGTGTTCTTTGCCACGAGAAAAATAAATTTGTTTGTTTTACTGTAAACTCTCCGTTTTCCTTGCATTGTACCTTCTCTGCCCAAAAAATAGGCTCTAATGCGGTAAGACGACTCAAATGGATGAAACTCATAAAAATACATCTTATTTATTGAAAACCAACACATTTATATTTAAAATAGGCGTCAGAAGCGAGAAATTCCTCCACCCGTCAATTGACGGTACAAGGTACTTGCAGGCAGGCCGCTGACTCCGGTACCCCTATTATAGATATGTATTATGGATTTGTCAACGAGCCTAATTCCATATTTGAAAAATGAAAATGTTACCATTAAATCAGTGAACATGAAAGTCGGTTAACTCGAAATTCGGATAACACGAAATAAGTATGTCGGTCCCTAGCAATTCGTGTTAACCGGTTTTCACTGTAGTCGGTTTTTAAATAATCTTCAAATTAGTCTACAAATTTGATACACAACTTTTTCTTAATGTTAATATCTTCATAGGATTTACTTATGAATGAAGAAACGGAATTCGGGGCTGAAATGGCAATAAATGTTTAAACTTCCTCTGCGATTCATTTAAGGTAATCTTTGTTTTATCTGTATTCTCAGAATATTTTTCAACGCTTGTGAGGATTAGTTCATTTCATATTTGAACTAATTCGCGCATCGCTGAATATACAGATAGTAACTCGATTATTTTAATATATTTCATAAAATTACCTTTCCGGTGTTAGAAACATTCCGTATGTGTACTGACTTTCGAAATATTCGTTCGAGTAACGCCGAGTTGAGAACGAAATTAAAAATTTTTCGTTCTCGCAGGAACGGCAAAAGGAGCTATCTGGATTTCCCCAGCATTCAAAGACCTTAGATTTCAAATTCCTCCGTACCCCTCGCACTTGTGTCGTGCTGTGACGCCGTCCCACCCAAAACTCAGGTACAAGAGGAAAGGTTTACCTCCCCCACTACGACCCACCATTCACTGGGACATCTGGTCTTGCATGCCGTCCATTTACACCCTTTGTCTTTTGAGCGAAATGGCCAAAAGAAGCTTTCATAAATGTTGCCGCTGGTCGTGGAGTCGTTTCATCTTCCTATCTATACCAACCGAAGTGCACGCCATTGTGTGTAACCTCGGGAAAGAGTATTTTTGGGATTCTGCCAAAAGGGTTTTTCCCAAATACGAAGTATAGAATGGAATAGCCTTTCACTAGAGGGCTATGTTCCTCTAACATCCACCCCTTCTTCAGATTATTGGTAAGAATATTGTTACTCTTGCTTTAACAGTTGTATGAGAAACATTCTGATTTGGTAATTTTGGACGCTTACGAATACCTCACATTTATGCAAAATTTCATCGTTATAGCGCCTCTAGTAGTGCATTTATATGAATTTCATTGTTTAACATTTATGAATTTTTAACAGACACAATATAAAACTTTTATGTAATTTTCAATGGAACATTATTTCCTAACTTTGTTAACATTTTCAGCTTCCTAGATCTTCATAATATACATAAACATTAGTCAGTTTGTTTAACATTTAGGAATTTATTACGGCCGAACGAATAAAAATTTTCAAATTTCTATAATCCCGTATTCATTATTTGACAAATTCTACCATTAGAAAAAATTTCTGCTTCATAGCACATTTAGAAGTACCTAAACCATGAAATGTTTGTAAAATTGTTTATAATTTTCAACGGCCAAGAAAATAAACATTGTTGCAATTTTTCCTATCATTATTTTTTTCGAGTCACCTATGTATTAAATTTCAGCTCTCCAACTATTGTAGTTTGGGCCAGACATTAGTATCCTCCTATATCCTATATCCTCCTCTGTAAGAAGAGTGCTTATAGAATGATGTGGCATCCCCCACTTGTAAATTTACGAATGAGTTCCTATGGGGATGTTAAGACATTTATTTCCATTTATGCCAAGTGTATTTGTTTGTTAAATAACTTCCCATGGAGAAATTAAAATTACGAAAAAGTTGAATCTCCTGAAAATTCCGATCTATGGAAAATACTTCAAACGGTGTTTCAAGGGAATAACTTGCTTTATTACCTCGCTGGAATTCAAAATTAAACATAATAAAGATTTTCATATAAACTGCTTGGAAAGAAAAAAGATCCCAAAGTAAATTTAGACATCCCATTGCAGGTATTTCACGAAATCTAGGGAGTATTTGCGACTTCAATCAAATCAATGAATATAGATTGAGGATTTCGGATAAATGACGTTAAATATAGAAGGTCAAAAATCTGCCTCTCTCATACGGCGACAAATACCCACACACAAAAGAATAATTCCGAAAAATTGGTTAATTATATTTAGTGAAGCATAAAGGATTCATTTCATTAATTCAAATTGCTTTGTTCATAAAAAAATACCAATAGTAGAATATATTTGTAGAATGAAAAATCGATTCTCCTTCAATATCCGTTTAAAGAAAAATACTCGAAACGAAAGATGCAGGAATAACATCCTCTACGACATGTATGTCCAACTGCTGGACGGTGCGTAAGAATCATTCTTTGGAAGCGTGAGTGCCACCCTTCTACGGCGTTGTTGGTCCGCTGTTGTATGTTTACAGTTTGCTCATATACCTACACTCCATAATTCCAGACCAAACCTAAGAGGAATGGCTCATCTCATCCCACTGCCTTCCCTTCCTCGTATATAAGTTATTTCCACATACGTTGCTAGATCCCCTAGTGTAGGGCCGAGGATTGCAAGCAAGTGGTCAAAAATATCAAGCACGTCCTCAACAGGGATAAACGGTAATGCCATCAGCATCCGTATACCATTCCTAATAATGTCGTTATTATTAAATTGAGCTTTTAGACCTGATGCCATTACATGTTCCATATGGATTGACAAAAATGGAAGAGGCATTCCTTAATGGTAGAATTGGGGAATGTTTTCCGCACTGCATTTATAGCACTTAATTCAAAATCAAGCATGACCAGTTCTGGATTAAAATTATAAGTTAAAAAGTCACAGTGTTGTTTGAGTTGTTAAAATATTGATGTATAAGAACCTTCGTCTGTTCTTCTAGTTAAGCAATATACAAATGGAAATACACGCCCCTGCACCACATCATGTATTGTATATAGCTGGAAAAATAGCTTAGGCGTTGTTTTGAAAGTGGCATCCACATAGATCTGAGTGCCCCTGCACAACTGCTTGGGTCCCCATGCAACTCAAGTTTTTGGAGCACCTATTTATATAACGAGAAAAGGTTTTTAAAAAATTCAAAAATAAAATTTTTTGCCTAATAAGATAGTGAAATACTAACGAAAGAATTGGATCCCTAAGATATAGAAGCTACTTCTGCTTTGCCCAGCTATGAGAACGTACTTTCAATGCTTCATAGAGCTGCTGCTTACTCTTGTCCTTGTCTTCCAGATTCATTATCAGAATTGATCATCCTGGATGAATAAAATATAAAATTCCTAGTCGATAGACACCAATGTCCGCAGTGTTTCCTGCGGATTTCTTCCACACCACTTTTCCTTACCCCTCGTATCCCCCCTCCCCCTTCTATTTTTAATTTTTCGCTTCATATTTATAATTCTTATAAAATTCCTAGTCGATCGACACAAATGTCCGCAGTGTTTCTTCAGATTCTTCTCGTACCACGTTTTTCCTCCCCCTCCTACTACATCCCCTCCATTTTACATCCTTCGCTTGATATTCGTAAAGGTTATAAAATTCCTAGTCGATCGATACCAATGTCCGCAGTGTTTCCTTCGGATTCCTTCCGCACCTTGTTTTCCCTCCCCCTCCATTTTCAACTTTTCGCTACTTATTCGTAATTGTTACAAAATTCCTAGTCGACCGATACGAATGTCCGCCGCGTTTCCTTCGGATTCCTCTTGTACCACCTTTTCCCTCCCCCTCATACTACACCACTCCATTTCCAATTTTTCGCTTCATATTCGTAATTGTTATAAAATTCCTAGTCGATCGATACCAATGTCCGCAGTGTTTCCTTCGAATTCCTTCCGCACCTCCTTTTCCCTCCCCCTCCTACTACACCCCCTCCATTTTCAATTTTTAGCTTCATTAACGTAATTGTTATAAAATTCCTAGTCGATCGATACCAATGTCCGCAGTGTTTCCTTCGAATTCCTTCCGCACCTCCTTTTCCCTCCCCCTCCTACTACACCCCCTCCATTTTCAATTTTTAGCTTCATTAACGTAATTGTTATAAAATTCCTAGTCGATCGATACCAATGTCCGCAGTGTTTCCTTCGAATTCCTTCCGCACCTCCTTTTCCCTGCCCCTCTTACTACACCCCCTCCATTTACATTTTTTAGCTTCATTAACCTAATTGTTATAAAATTCCTAGTCGATCTATACCAATGTCCGCAGTATTTCCTTCGGATTCCTTCCGCACCTCCTTTTCCCTCCCCCTCCTACTACGCCCAATTTATTTTCAATTTTTCGCTTCATATTCGTAATTGTTATAAAATTCCTAGTCGATCGATACCAATGTCCGCAGTGTTTCCTTGAATTCCTTCCGCACCTCCTTTTCCCTCCCCCTCCTACTACACCCCCTCCATTTTCAATTTTTAGCTTTGTATTCGAATTGTTATAAAATTCCTAGTCGATCGATACCAATGTGCACAGTGTTTCCTTCGGATTCCTTCCGCACCTTCTTTTCCCTCCCCCTCCTACTACACCCCCTCCATTTTCAATTTTTAGCTTCATATTCGTCATTGTTATAAAATTCATAGTTGATCTATACCAATGTCCGCAGTATTTCCTTCGGATTCCTTCCGCACCTCCTTTTCCCTCCCCCTCCTACTACACCCCCTCCATTTACAATTTTTAGCTTCATTAACGTAATTGTTATAAAATTCCTAGTCGATCGATACCAATGTCCGCAGTGTTTCCTTCGAATTCCTTCCGCACCTCCTTTTCCCTGCCCCTCTTACTACACCCCCTCCATTTACATTTTTTAGCTTCATTAACCTAATTGTTATAAAATTCCTAGTCGATCTATACCAATGTCCGCAGTATTTCCTTCGGATTCCTTCCGCACCTCCTTTTCCCTCCCCCTCCTACTACGCCCAATCCATTTTCAATTTTTCGCTTCATATTCGTAATTGTTATAAAATTCCTAGTCGATCGATACCAATGTCCGCAGTGTTTCCTTCGAATTCCTTCCGCAACTCCTTTTCCCTCCCCCTCCTACTACACTCCCTCCATTTTCAATTTTTATCTTTGTATTCGAATTGTTATAAAATTCCTAGTCGATCGATACCAATGTGCGCAGTGTTTCCTTCGGATTTCTTCCGCACCTTCTTTTCCCTCCCCCTCCTACTACACCCCCTCCATTTTCAATTTTTAGCTTCATATTCGTCATTGTTATAAAATTCATAGTTGATCTATACCAATGTCCGCAGTATTTCCTTCGGATTCCTTCCGTACCTCCTTTTCCCTCCCCCTCCTAGTACACCCCCTCCATTTTCAATTTTTAGCTTCATAATCGTAATTGTTATGAAATTCGTAGTCGATCAATACCAATGTCCGCAGTGTTTCCTTCGGATTCCTTCCGCACCTCCTTTTCCCTCCCCCTCCTACTACACCCCCTCCATTTACAATTTTTAGCTTCATTATCGTAATTGTTATAAAATTCCTAGTCGATCGATACCAATGTCCGCAGTGTTTCCTTCGAATTCCTTCGGCACCTCCTTTTCCCTACCCCTCTTACTACAACCCCTCCATTTACATTTTTTAGCTTCATTAACGTAATTGTTATAAAATTCCTAGTCGATCTATACCAATGTCCGCAGTGTTTCCTTCGAATTCCTTCCGCACCTCCTTTTCCCTCCCCCTCCTACTACACCCCCTCCATTTTCAATTTTTAGCTTTGTATTCGAATTGTTATAAAATTCCTAGTCGATCGATACCAATGTGCACAGTGTTTCCTTCGGATTCCTTCCGCACCTTCTTTTCCCTCCCCCTCCTACAACACCCCCTCCATTTTCAATTTTTAGCTTCATATTCGTCATTGTTATAAAATTCATAGTCGATCTATACCAATGTCCGCAGTGTTTCCTTCGGATTCCTTCCGCACCTCCTTTTCCCTCCCCCTCCTACTACACCCCCTCCATTTACAATTTTTAGCTTCATTATCGTAATTGTTATAAAATTCCTAGTCGATCGATACCGATGTCCGCAGTATTTCCTTCGGATTCCTTCCGCACCTCCTTTTCCCTCCCCCTCCTACTACACCCCTCCATTTTCATTTTTTAGCTTCATATTCGTAATTGTTATAAAATTCCTAGTCGATAGACACCAATGTCCGCAGTATTTCCTTCGGATTCCTTCCGCACCTACTTTTCCCTCCTCCTCCTACTACATACCTTCCATTTTCATTTTTTAGCTTCATATTCGTAATTGTTATAAAATTCCTAGTCGATAGACACCAATGTCCGCAGTATTTCCTTCGGATTCCTTCCGCACCTCCTTTTCCCTCCCCCTCCTACTACACCCCCTCCATTTTCATTTTTTAGCTTCATATTAATAATTGTTATAAAATTCCTAGTCGATAGACACCAATGTCCGCAGTATTTCCTTCGGATTCCTTCCGCGCCTCCTTTTCCCTCCCCCTCCTACTACGCCCAATCCATTTTCATTTTTTAGCTTCATATTCGTAATTGTTATAAAATTCCTAGTCGATAGACACCAATGTCCGCAGTGTTTCCTTCGGATTCCTTCCGCACCTACTTTTCCCTCCTCCTCCTACTACATACCTTCCATTTTCATTTTTTAGCTTCATATTCGTAATTGTTATAAAATCCTAGTCAATAGACACCAATGTCCGCAGTATTTCCTTCGGATTCCTTCCGCACCTCCTTTTCCCTCCCCCTCCTACTACACCCCCTCCATTTTCATTTTTTAGCTTCATATTAATAATTGTTATAAAATTCATAGTCGATAGACACCAATGTCCGCAGTATTTCCTTCGGATTCCTTCCGCACCTCCTTTTCCCTCCCCCTCCTACTACGCCCAATCCATTTTCATTTTTTAGCTTCATATTCGTAATTGTTATAAAATTCCTAGTCGATAGACACCAATGTCCGCAGTGTTTCCTTCGGATTCCTTCCGCACCTCCTTTTCCCTCCCACTCCTTCTACACCCCCTCCATTTTCAATTTTTTCGCCTTATATTCGTAATTGTTATAAAATTCCTAGTCGATCGATACCAATGTCCGCAGTGTTTCCTTCGGATTACTCCCTCTCCTTCAAACTCTCCTCCATCTTCAGGTTTGCCCTTCATATTTTTCATACTTCGAAATAAAGTCTCTGTGGACATATGCAAAAGTGGACAAAGAAAACAGTGGACGAAAAGGCTGTGGACATATATAATAGTGGACATTAAGGCAGTGGACAAAAAGGCTGTGGACATAAAGGCAGTGGACGAAAAGGCTGTGGACATATAAGAGTGGACATAAAGGCAGTGGACATAAAGACTGTGGACATATATTATGGTGGACGTAAAGACTCTGGACATAAGGGCAGTGGACATAAAGGCTGTGGACATAAAAGAGTGGACATAAAGGCAGTGGACATAAAGACTGTGGACATATCATCTGTGGATCAACTTATGCTATTAATGATTATCATATATTCTCTGAATACAGAGCAAAGTGTAAGAAACTATCTAAAACTTGCTATGATATATATATGGACAATCTTGCAGATTGTATACCTAATAATATGAATTATTTTTGGAACCATGTAAACTCATTACGCAAGCATGATTTATTACCAAAGAGTATGTACCTTAATGATTTAAATGGTGATAACCCTGAATCCATTGCAGATCTTTATGTAAAACATTTCTCTTCTGTGTATGTAAAATCCAACCCTCAGGTTTTCACTGTTTATAATAATCCTTCTAACATTGATTTTGGTTTCCTATCTGTGACTGTTAATAACCTAGTGAACAAACTAAAATTCCTCAACACAAATGTGGGTTGTGGCCCAGATAATGTTCCTGCATGTATATTGAAAATTCTGCGTCAGTGTTATCTTATCCACTTTTTATACTAATTAACAAATCTTTTCCAGAAGGTATTTTTCCTGACATTTTAAAACTTAGTTTCGTAGTTTCCATATTTAAGATTGGTGAAAAATGTGATGTGTCAAATTATCGACCAATTACTATACAATCGGTGTTAGCAAAATTAATGGAAAACCTGGTTGTTTGTGAGCTGTCTCCTTTGTTAAAACATTTTTTAGTACCCGAACAACATGGGTTTAGACAAGGAATGTCTAGTAGTACAAATTTGCGATTTTTAACCATTTTATAAATGAAGCTCTAGATCATAATGTAATTGGATGTGATATATGTATACTGATTTTGCAAAGGCGTTTGATAAAGTAAATATTGAATTGCTAATTTTCAAACTAAGATTAGCTGGAATTCGTGGCTCAATTCTTAAATGGATTCAGAGCTACGTAATTGGTCGAAAACAACAGGTTAGACTGAAATCCACAACTTCACTGATATTTGATGTGCTTTCTGGAGTCCCTCAGGGCTCCCATCTTGGGCCAGTACTTTTCTTGATTTTTATTAATGATATCAGTTTTTCTATTTATCCCGTGCCTCATTTGTTATATGCTGATGACATAAAATATTTTATACTGTGCAATCACCTGATGATTGACTCTTAAATAATTTTCTCACTAGAATATCTAACTGGTGTGATAATAACTTGATGACATGTTAATAAATGTAGCATTATTTCTTTCACTCGTAAAAAGCAAGATTATTGCTTTGATTATTCAGTAAATAATGAAGTAATTTCAAGATTATCAGTTGTTAAAGACTTGGGTGTTTATTTTGATAATTCTTTTACATTTACCAATCATATTGAATATATTATAGCAAAAGATTTACGAATGTTAGAATTTATAAATAGGGTTGTAAATGACACTAAAAACATTTATTTGTTGAAAGTACTATACTGTTCCTTGGTTCGTCCCATTCTAGAATATAACTCATTTATATGGAACCCTTATTATAAGGTACATGCAAAGAATATTGAAAGGGTTCAAAAGAAATTTTTAAGAATAGTGAATTTTTATGCTGGTTTCTTTACCTATGAAGTACCATATAAAGAAACAATGCAGATTTTAGAAATTCATCCCTTGGAAATAAGGAGACAATTAACCGACTTCATTTTTACTTTCTCATACGAAGTATCGAGAAAGTAATGTTTTTGCGAAAAAATTCGACCTCGAGATTTTTACGGAAATACACATTTTAGGTGTCGCTGAATCCGAAAAAGTGGTTTTCGCAATGCGGTCCGTCTGTCTGTCTGTTACTGGCTCTGGAGCCTAGACGGTAGAGCGAAAATGAATGTAATCTCGTACTTAGGCATTTTATCGTACTGAGCAGAGTATACATGGAAATGGTTGACATTGATCAATAATTAAGAGTAGTTTATTCTACGCATTCTTAACAACAATCCCATTTTCTCGAAAACGGCTCTATCGATTTTGATCAAATTTCGTACAGTTACTTGAGTTTACGTCTTCAATAATACCGTGTAGTTCATATTTCTCAAAAAATGAATATAAGGTTAGTTTATTCTAGGCAACTTTAACAATAATTGGATTTTCTCAAAAACGGCTCTAACGATTTTGATCAAATTTTGTACAATTACTTGAGTTTACGTCTTCAATATTACTGTATAGTTCATATTTCTCAAAAAATGAATATAAGGCTAGTTTATTCTTGGGCAACTTTAACAAACATTGGATTTTCTAAAAACAGGCTCATACGATTTTCATTTTCTAAAGATAACTAAACGACGCATTAGTACCCATATATGAGAAAGTTTGTACAATGTATGTTGTACCGATTTTTATATATAAAGGTTGTAATAATTTGATATGCTGTACCCTGTTACTCGAGAAATTACAATTTAATTGTTTAGTTACCCCAACTAGATGTTCTAATCTGTTCCATATAAAATACTGTCGATCTAATTTTTCTTTTAATAACCCTTTAATTCGGGATATGCCCTCCTATAATAAAATGACTGTTGCTGTTGACATTTATTTTGATAATTTAAATGTTTTTAAACAAAATTTATCAACTTTAATAGATGGCTTAAATGCTTAAAATTGTTAACATTAATGTGTTGTGCAATCTAAGATTTCTCACCTTGTGCACTTTGTATGTTTCCATTTTACTTCTAGATTTATAATACATTAATTTCTGTGTTTTGAAACTGGGCTATGCCCGTAATAAAGAAATTATTATTATTATATTGTTGTATAGTTCAAGCATCTTTTCTTTCATCTCCCTCTTAACATTTTTCTTAGTCCGTGGGGCCATTTAGGCGTGGTTTGCTTTGTGCCCCCTTTGGCCCTTGGCCATCCCGCCACATTGGAGCTGCAGGGGTGTCTGCTATGCCACTGATGCTTAGCCCTAGTGTCTTTCTTCGTGGTTTTTATTACACATATAAACCAACGTAGACCAATTTTTGGAAATGGTCTACTTTATGTAGCTATATCCAGAGCAAAGACACGTCAGGAAGTGAAAATACAAATAACTGGAAGTGTTACTAACAATGGTGCACACATGGGGGGGATCCACTGGGTCTGGACCCCCTTGGAAAATTGTGATTTTTCTAAACTGTGGAAACATACATATTTATTTTAAATTTGGGGTCATGGGTGCCGTCAGAGAGGAGTATGAGATGGTTTGCCCCCTTTGTTTTTTAACATAAATATATACTTAATAATGCATTACGCAGCATGTAGATATTGCTATAACTTTCATACAACTTTTGTGCCTGCCAAATATTTCAGATTCCTCCCCCCTCCTCCTCCTTCCCCTTGAGAGAATCCTGTGTGCGCCACTGGTTACTAAACCAGATTATAACATAATTAATAATATAATTTATAATAAAGTGTTAACTTAATTTTCTTTTAAATTTTTTTTGTTAATTTGTCATTAAAAATTAAACATGCATTCTGTATCAAATACATTTATTTAATTAGTTTTCAAAATGTATTTCTGCTATACTTATCTAAATCCAATACATTGTAAGAACGAAGTGACTGCAAGTGAAGCGAGCAAAGGGGGTTTGGCGAGCGGGAGCAAGCAGTGGGCTTGCCATGCCGCACAACAGCTTCTTTGGCGTCCGAGTCACTTTCCTCAAAGTCAGATTCATTACCATCGAGCAAGAAGATTATCTGCTTCCAAGTCAGCATTTTCAAATTTGTGGTAATTATCTAAAAAGTTATATTATTTATTTTTATTATATAACAAATTTTATATAATTTGAACAAATAAAACATAATATACATGTACTAATAACTAATTAGAATAGGAAAAAACAATAAAGTAGAGGAAACGGTAAAATATGAAGATACATGCTTTTTCCCCAATGGTGCCATATGGAACCACGTGTTTCAAATACACATAAATGTAAAAAAACATATATATATCAAATTATTTTCTAGTAGTATATACTTGGTAATCATGAAGTTTAGTCACTTTTATTATCCAAGGAGTTCCAAGCTAATGAAGTTTAGTCACTTTTATTATGAACTTAGGAACACCCAAATTCAACTTTTAAAGCATTTATTACTTTTGTGTGTAATATAAATTCAAGTGAATCACAAAACATAGTCCTCAATAACACAAAGTAAAAAGCTATTAAAAAGATTGAATCACAAAATGCATTTCGCCAAATAAATTACATTGTTTCCATTTGCGACGCAACAGTCAAGAGGATATAACTTGAAAGGATATATTGACAAGCCTTCGGCTCGCTATGTTTTAATGCGTAGTCGGCTCCCGGTGCTACCGCGCCTTTCGCCTCGCCCAAAACCATAGTAACCCTTCACCTTTTCCAGAGATTGTGTTAGTAAATGTCGAGACCGGCCAATCAGTTTCTTGTCCGGAGATTGGGTTATACTATTTTTCCCGTCTTATGGCGCATGACCTTGGAAGAGTGAATGGCCAATGAGAGGGTTTTCCCCTTCCACCACCACTTGCAGCTCTCGGAACGACCCTAGCTACCGAACAGCGTTGCTACAAATGCATGAGGGTAGTTTTTGGACAGCGAGAAATTGCGGTCGCTATTTAGCCTTTTTCAGTGAGGTAAAATAGCTATCTGGCAACACGGTTAAGCTGAGAGCGAAGTGAACACCACGGCAGTCGAAGAGACACTGGCTTCCCCCCCCCCCCCCCCCCCCCGGCTGCATTGCTTGTCACTGGTGTCTGATTGGCTGCCACAGTAGCACTTTCACCAGTGCACTCAAGGTCATGCGCCATAAGACGGGAAAAATAGTATAGTAAATGTGGAGACAGACCAATCAGTTTTTACAAACCCAATCTCGGGACAAGAAACTGATTGGCCGGTTTCGACATTTACTAACTCAATCTCAGGACAACGTGGAAGGTTACTATGGTTCCGGATGAGCCGAAGGTCGCGGTAGCGCCCGGAGCCGACTACGCATTAAAACATAGCAAGCCGAAGGCTCATCAATACATGCTTTCAATGTTGTTTGAAGTATACATATCCATTTACATAATAAAAGTGACTAAACTGCATGATTACCGTATAACTAAAACAATATGTTACCTTTATGGCAAAGAAGATATAATAAGACAGCAAGCAAAATTTCTCCAAGATTCTTGATGAAATTATGTACTCCAACATACTTCAACCACCATGCGCTCAATGTTAGATTCTATGATCTGACACTGCAACTGTACAGGTTACCCATTTCGTAAAATGAAGATCAATATTCAAAGATATAGCAGACGAAAAAAAAAACACCAAATTGCCAACAGTTAACATATATGCATATGAAACTCATGGTGCCATATGGCACTACTGGGGCTGAAAGGGTTAAGAGGATAATTCCGTAATATCCAATAGCCACACACCAGCAAAAGATTCAAATAGTAAAAAACATTCGATAAAAAGTTCACAAATGGCGAAAGTCTCCCTTAAAGTGTCTTTAAAAACATACACAGGTAAATGTAAAAGTATTTAAATACAGCTGTCAAAATACTTGTAACACTAATATCCGTCAAGGGAATCACTTTTCAAAGAATAAACGGCCAAACTTATGTTACAATTATTAAGGATAAGACAGGAAGTTTGTATTGTGATTTTCAGAGTAAGCAAGGTAAGAGATCTGAAACAAAATCTTTTGCTGCTAGTAAAACAAACAGAAAACCGATGCTTATTTCCATCTAGGCCTAAGCAATCTTACCTGATTTCATACTCAGGAAGCCGTGAACATAACCCTGAGAGCGAACCCATAATTCTCTTCTGTTATTTTCTTCTTCTGGTTCGGCATCTATGTTTTTGAGTCATCTTAGTCAACTTGTTCTTCGAACAAGAGTGGTAGTAGGCTAAGGCAAGTGAAATTTTTGTAATAATGTTTTTATGTTTCTTTCCTCTAAGCATGCAAATCTTCAATATTTTTACAACAAAATACTTTTTATTTGAACATGTTATCACCAATAGTTCACAAGACATGCATTTTTCCAGAAAATGGAGAAAAGTACTTTAAATACCGTTTAAAGGTTAAGGTTGATCCCTTACTGGTCTACCAATCTGAAAATCCCAGGAATACCCCTGCATTAAGTGAAAATAACAAAATTGTATATCAAGGAGTCAAAAGCTCACAATTATTTTCATATTTTTCATGGGTAATATATCAATTCAGAGTAAGTTACTTGAGAGGTTCCAAACTTTCTCTTTAATTCTGTTGTCAGTACAAAAGATTACAAAAGTTTTTTTACAAAATGGTTAACGAGTGATCCAAAAGTATCACATGCCAACAAAGGATTTCATAAACTCCATTTTCATACAAAAAATGTACCTTTTAGATGTCATTTTCTTTAAGCTGGAATGGATGTTAGCACTTAACTTAGTATATGTTGTACAAATCTTATAAAACCAAAATACAGCTGAATATTGTTAACAGATTGCACTTATACTAAAACTGCAATGCCATTCCAAAATTCCTTACCTGAAAAAGGCACTTGAAAAAACGCTTCCTGTTTACTCTAATATAATAGCGCTTAGCAGAACATAAAACCTAAAGCCACATATTAAAGATTTGACTAGGGTATTATACACATAAGACAAATGTACACTCATTACATGTTAACAGATTTTTAAATCTGAAAACCACTCATACTTTATAGAAACAGAAAATATTCTTTACTGTAATACTGACCAAATGGATAATAAAATGAAGTTCTTGAGACAAGGATAAAAATGCATTAGGTTTTGGATTAAACCTCAGGAAGACAGGACAAATTTCTGATAGCCGAAAATGATCACTGATTAAGTGTTTTTTTCTTATTGTGCAAAATTTAATAAACATACTCTAAATAGTCATTATATAACCCCAAACATGATATGTAGAATACCAGGAAATTGTAAAAGGTTTTTCAAGCTATAAATGTTTAATTTAACTCGAGTAAATGTATTAAATATTTTTATTTGACCAGTGGCAGCTCTTTCTGATAAACATCTTAGTGTACATAGTAAAATAATTAAATGAATAAAAAAATCCATAGGGTCATCTACAAAGGATATTGACTGCAGCTTAATACTATCAAAATCATTTGCAAGAATTTTGAGAAACCCAAATATGAATAAGAATGTTACCTGACAATAAACTTTAAAATTAAAGCTGGAATAATAGAACTATAAAAATAAAAACAGAAATAACACATTATATTCAAATTGCTGCTTCATAAAAACATGTCTTCTTTAGAATATATATTGCTTAATATTGCTTTTGAATTCTTTGCATACATATATAGGAAATTACAACAGAGGATTCTGTTAAATGTACAATAAGAACTTTTTTATAGAAAATATTTTAACAAGAAAAAAAGCTGACAATGAGATCAGAAGAAGGATGTATGTTGAAGATGAATTTTTGAAAAATTCTATGCTGGAAGTCAATCCTACATACATTTTACCAATTCTGAAAAATATCCAAGCAAAAGTAAATATGGGCTTACATCATGTAGTCAAAAAAGCTTTAACACTTAATGGAAAAACACCAATTCCCTCATTATGAATTGAATCATACCCCTTATCACATCATATCACATCTATGAATGACCAAGATGATGAATGCATTGTCGAAAAGAAGAATAAACTAAATGAATATTGGTTAAGGTAATGTGAGTGAATTAGTAAATATGAGAAACCTATAAAGATTTATCAGAACAGTTACAACTGGCTGGTAAGTTATTATTCATAAAAAATTATAGAGGAATTCAAATTTCTCTGTAGAGCAAGTCAGCCAAATATGTAAAACCATTCCCAACAAGAATTAACAGAAATAGGAATTAATCCAATTAATTGTATTAATTAATAGTATTTTTAACATGTACAAAAATTTATGGAATGTAAAAACATCTAATACTACTGGCATTTTCTGTATTTATGAATATATAATTTTGAAAATTATATGAACATTCAATTATCACCAAAAATAAATGTTACAATTGCACAGAAATACTGGTATAATTTTTATCAGCAATTGAAAAAACATAGAAAACCAATTTGACATCTTTTATAAGAATGGCAATAACATCACTTGCAATAAAAGCTTCATGATTGCTTAACATCCATATTTGGAATGTAATCCATGGCCATCAGACAAGCAAAAACAGTCATTATCATTTTTGGCTTTACTTCTGTGATGTCTTCAGGTAATGCATATACTGTTGCTCCAGTCTTGCGAGCCATTGAAATAGCATATTTAGCATTTGCCAAATTATCCTAAAAATAAAAAAATCAATATTAAGTAATTTCAGCTGCTGTTTTAAGCATATATCAAGGCTAGCGAACCCTTTTGACCTCACATGCCCAAATTGTTGATAATTTTAGGAGAAATTCTTTCAGGCGCCCATGGGAATTTTGAGCGGCAAAATAGTATCTTGAAGTCTTTCTTCATCATCATTATTAATTATTATTATTATATAATATAATTTAAAAATAACATTTATAAGTAATACTAGATAAGCTACGGAAGAAATATCACTGTGGCAGTAATAAAGTAACAATGATAAGCCTTGGTTCATATTATATTACTTAACAAAATAAGGAAAAGAAAATAAACATACCGTATCTGCCCAAATACAAGCCGATGTTTTTTGTCAAAATCTATCATGAAAAAATCACCCCTCGGCTTAAATGCGAGTCCGAGGAAAATTTGGGTTATGGTTAAATCTCGAAGTCTCTCATTGTCTTCGCGTTCAAATGATAGTACTATATTTTTCGTTAAGTAAATATTTGACCTACGATGAATATATATAAAAATATCTTGTCGAGATCGCTTGCATAAATTGACGATTACGCAAAATGCGCTGACGGCTTTGAACGCTCAACTGTTTGAATTTCGGTAAAACTTTACATGGAACGTGTATAATTATAAAAATGCAATTTCTTAAGGCAATGTATATGCTACTTTCATTGGAAATAGAGTTGAATGAAAAAATATCTTGGCGAGATCACTGTTTCTATATTTGACCTTTTGTGAAAATGAAGATGAATGAAATTATTGTCACTGAATGTGGAACGTTATTCAGCAACGCAAAATTATTAATTGGAGTAATATTTCAAAATGTCAACAACTAAACCATTTCCCACTCATATCTTCAATCTCAAATAATGTATTCTAAGACGTGCATGAATGCCCGGCACACTTCAGCATAAAATCGACAAAATTTACGTTTTTGCCAAAAAATCGTGGAAATGTTTGGGGAGTCAGCTTAAATTCAGGGTCGGCTTCTATTCGGGCAGATACGGTATTTTACTATCAATGAGACGTTTGCTGCTGTACCAAGGATGACAGATATTTTATATCAGGTTTGTACTTGGTTGTTTTGAGAGCTATGCATGCAGCACTAGCTTCTTCATTAAGACTACTCCTAAAATTAGGCTTGACAATGTTCAGTGTTGATCCGACTAACCGATCTCTTTCAATATCTTATAGTTCAGCTCTTAAATCGACAAACGTTTGCCTCCAAATTGAGCTGCTTTGTAAATCAATCAACTGCATCTCAAAGTTATTCAAATTAATCCATTGCAACTTTTCCAAATTCAGTTTGTCTAATGTTACATTGTCTGCACATTTCATGAATTTTGCAATTTCTTCGAATGACCTGAACTGAGTAAATCTTGAAGAGAACTGTTCGATATTTGAATCAATAATGCTTGAAAATTGCATTTGAAGGGTATGAATGTTTTTCATGATTTTCAATATCATTCATGTGTTTTTGTAGGGTTGAGAAATATTTATAAGTGCCATTGTTGACATCACGTTTAAAAATTTTCAATTTTATTTCAAACGCTTTTATGTTATCAAACATAACATCAATTGTTTTGCCAAACCTCTGTAATTTGTTGTTCAAGTCATTTAAATGCAAGGAAAAATCTGTAAAAAACATCAATCTAAAAATCCATGCAATGTCATATAATTCTTGAAATGACAATTTTTCATTTGTCAAAAACATGAATTTCAACAAAAACTCAACAAATCATTGAAGAGCACAACCTCAACTAAGCCATCAAACATTATTGTACATAAGTAGTCCTTTGTACACTGAATTCACCTTGCTAAGCAAATTCTGAAATTGTCTTTTATTCAAAGCATGCACAGAAATAAAACTGACTACTTTGGTTAAATTTTCATCACTTCTTCATATATGTATATATACATAAATACATATATACACATACACATATATACACACGCACGCACACACACGTGTGTGTATATATATATTACTAGTAAAATGTGCTTGCATTCTGCAAGCATTTTAACTCACCTTATTATAAAGAGTAAGAGCCAACAAATAAATTTTAAACACAACAGTGCCCTGCACCAATTTCAATGCTTTTCTTATGGAAAATAATCTCAAATTTAAGGCTGCCTGGAGTCAAACCAATGACACCTACGCTGGAGTTCTTAAATAATATGGAGATATTCTCATGACATCTACAAACCCTGAAAATATCAGCTCTTTATTCTTCTCAGTTTTGTCTATAGGCAAGAATTAATTTTTTCCATGCTTTCTTATGGGAGATATACCAGGTTGTCTGGAGTCGAACCCAGGACACTTGCAGTAAAGGTGATAATGGTTCCCAATAGATCTCGTGGATATCTAACAACCATCCAAGTTTCAATTCTCTATCTTATTGGAAAGTGCCCAAAATTAATTTTCAAAAATGCCGCAATGCTTTTCTTATGGGAAAAAATGCAACTTTCGCAATTTGTGGAGTTGAACCCATGACACTTAGGTAGGAGATTTCAATTTTTCTGGCAGTTTCTCCATGCCATCTACAATTTCTAAATATTTCAGCCCTCCATCTATTGTAGTTGGGGTTAGACATTATATCCTCTTATATCCTCCACTGTAAGAAGAGAGCATATATGTATAATGATATATATATATATATATATATATATATATCAGAGACATATCCTGAGTTCAAGACGTGGGCTATCTCACCCTAACCCTCAACAAGGAATATTTTTAAAAACTGAAATAGCAAACTTTCTGAGTTGTTAAGTAATAAAATAATATTTTAGGTGCAGGCTAACATAATAAAATAATTTAACGTATTATAGCAGCCTACCTTTGAAGACTTCATTTGTACATGAACTCCATTCTTCTTTCCTTTAGTGTGATCTTGAGTGTTACGTTTTCATAAAAATATCAATGTATGTATTAATTGAGTAAGAGAAGACCGTGTGTAAGTCACAACCCGAAGTGAAGCTCCCCTCCACTGTCACTCAGCCATGCATGAGGGGAAGTGGAAGGGAAGGAGATGCATGGGACATACTGAATACTGAAACCGCACCTATTTCATAAGTAAAATCTTTCCTTACAATTTAACTCAGCCACGCTTGAGGAGAAGTGGGGTTGGGCTTCGAGCCTTAGTGCGCAGAGGCGACAGCGACGTAAATAATTATTATATAAGTACTGGCCAAAGCAGTTGAATTTGAATATTGAAACCATACCTATTTCATAAGTAAAATCATGATATTGTATTTTTTGCATTTATTAACAGAAATAGCCCCACGAATCTGGTTTACATTTACCAAATCAAAATGCCTGTTGTGTAATATCATAAGGGGATAATGGATTAGTTATAAATGATAACTTCTTTGCTTGCCCATTTATTCCTCCACTAATCAGTCCTTTTTAGCTATCTTCGGTGCCCTCGCAGTAACCTGGCATTTGGTAGCCCAGCTACGGAGTATTGGCTCATCGGGGTCTCTGGCTTACATGTGCCAAGTATCCAGGTATACATTGGTGGAGTGAGTTGGTTGGAAGAAGGTTATAAAAAAATCGTTGGGTTGGTTGAAGGAAGCGTTTCAAAAATATCGCTGGGTTGGGTTGGAAGAAGGGTTTAAAAAAATCGTTAGGTTGGGTTTATTGGAAGAAGGATTTCAAAAATATCGTTTGGTTGGGTTGGAAGAATGGTATCAAAAAATCATTGGCTTAGGTTGGTTGGAGGGCCTTCTTACCATAATACTCCAACAGAGCTCTGATTTTGGAGCTGTATCGGAGCTAGTCTTATTATTAAAACAGTAATAATACTTATATTTATTCATATGAGAAAAAGTTGTCAAATAAATAAGCAACAACTCAAACACCAAAAAACTATCCATTAAACATTACTTATACATGTAAATAGTAACAATTAATATGAAGAAAATATAAGATTTTTACCTCTTCTGATCCTCCATCTTTAACAAGATCATAATTTATTGTTCCAGGCTTTATAGAATCTATTAGATCCAGGACAACCCTTGCATCAGCCAGAGAAGAGTCCTATAAAAAATTTTATATTTCCAATTACTTAGAAGTAAAATAAGCCAAACCTCACTCACTGATCAATTCTTCCCATCTCATAGATTTAAATAGATAATTCTCATTCATTAAACATAAAAGAAATATACTTTTAATGGGTATTTTACTGATATATTGCATTGTGTAATAAAATATAAATAATGCTAATATTTCATAAATATCAATAAAATAGATCATAATATTATTATATAAATCTTACCTGAAAGCTTTTCAAAGAGCTAGTCTTATTTGCCTTAGACAGTTTATTATTTACCCACTGAACTATTTCCTTTTCAACAATAGGGCTACCAGTATTTGCAAGTTGGGTAAGTATCGACAAAGTATATGCTCTCATTAATTGCCATATCAAAGCTGCAATACAAATTTTAAAATAATATAAACTGCAAGAAATTAGCAAAAACTTATTTATTTTTAAAATGATACATCAAACAACTAGTTGTATGTATGGCATGCAAATTAAAAATACAATACCAAGAGTGAGTGTGGCATTTCCATCATTGAGGTCTTGCCCCGCAATGCCAACCAAGGAAAACTTCAATTGCTTCCCCAACTCAACAGCGTAGTTACAGTTCTCAAGTTTTTCCATGAACTTTCTCAATTTAGAGAATTTTCTGAGGTATAAAGTGAAAATTGCATGACAAAAAGTAAACTTTGCTTTAGAACTTTTATAAAAATAACAAAAGCAAATTTGAACATGCAGAGTTATTAAAAAAGAAAATGATATAAGATAAAAGAGCAAGATATAAACATACCGATGCACTTTGTTCCAATTCACTATGCCAGGCTTTATAATATCATACAACTGGAATATTATTAAACCATCTGCCAAGTCAGAATACAGCCAGTTGACATATGGAACAACACCCATAGAATTCATCCAATTTCGATATGCTATAAAAAGAAAAATGTTCTCATAAAAACTGATTTTTTATAATAGTTGATGTAGAAATTTGACCTGAAGTATTTGTTTAAGATGCATTATATTCGGAAGAGACATGATCTCCAATATTTAACTCCACATCATAAGAACAAATATTGTTAACCATTTGCACTAATATTATTTACTGTATATGTGACTAAGATGAAAGTTGTGTTTGTGCAATTTTAGTCTGCAGAGTGTTTCACATTGGTCAAATACATAAAAACTAGATCATTTTAGGCAACTTTGTCTCACACAAATTGAACTAGTTACTAATTTTATTTTCCCTCTGACATATAATAACACAGGGTTAACCAGAATGTCAGATATGGTCCGAAATAAAAGCACAAAGGGTTAATCCATTAAGATGGGACTATACCAAGGCAGGAATGTGCAACATGCCGCATACCATAGTGTTGCATGCGGCATGCTGCAGATTGTTGCCATATACCGCATGACTAGGTACAAGTGAGGGTGTTCTCTCTAATTCTATTTTACTCAATTGCTTTTATATAAATATTCAGTGAGGAATAAGGGTCTTAATCTTGAGCTCCTACTTCAGGAACTAAAGGTTGATGTGTTGATACTTTTGGAACATTGGCTAAGAGCAAATGAAATATCAGTTTTCCGTATACAGTGGAATCCTGATTTAAGGTTTTCCCATTTAAGGTTTACCCGAATTTAAGGTGGCTTTTTTGTGGCCCCGACCAAAGCTCCATATAAATAATGTATTGTATCACCCGATTTAGTGTTTCTCGATTCTGTGAATTGCCCACAATTAAGGGACAAAATTCTGGTCCCTTGCAGGGCATCGCCTCCATTTCAGGTGCGTTTACACCGTGACTCAGGAATATTTCATTTGGTGGAGATGTAATATATTAATTCAATCTAACCATCAATGGCACAACACATATTGGCGTTGTTACTACATTAAGTAAACTGAAAAGAATTAATATTTAGTCATGCTGTTTTGTCAATCTACCTTAAATGTCCTGTCTGTTACGTACTTAACGAAAGTTGCGATGACATCATCACGTGAACATGGATTTTTTTACATTTGAGTTCGCAGGCGCTCGCTCACTAACGTGACGCCTTAGCAGGTTGGGCCACCCGCGTTTACCACGGCCATATTTACCTCGTTAACCCGAAAGGAAGACAATCTCCCAAAAAAAGGGAAGTCTTATTCACAACAATGTTATTATTACATCGAGGTGGTGATTTATTAAAACTTAAGAAGTATGTTCTTACTCTTCAGTCACTGTAGCATTTCCCTACACCGCACAAGACATGCAGTCAAATTTGCGAGCCCACTTCACATAAAGGGCCGTAATGTAACGAATGAGACTAAAAGGACGGAACTGTTAGCATTGTCAGCCGGTAACAGGCGTTGAAATGTCTGCCAATGCTCACCACACTGCTTCACTGAGGGATATTATTCGAAACTCGTAAATATCTTATACAGGTAGACCTCGTCTTTCGTGACTTTATCTTTTGCGTGTTTCGATCTTTCGCAGTTCTGCATTTGGGACCAGTTTTGTCTTTTGCGGTCTTATGTTTGGCTCTTTCGTGGAAAAAATCACGGAAAAGGCTGCGCAAAATTTTCTATATATGGAATTAATCACGTTTTCCTCACATTTTCTCTCATAGTCAGGCCTGAAAAATGTTGTTACGTTATTCTGATATGTAAAAATATTTACGTAATTTAAAAAAATAGATACTTGTATCTATTTTTTAAAAGTATATACAGGTAACCCCTGAGTAACGCGCCCCCGACCAACGTGGATTCGTTATAATGCGGATTTAATTTTGAAAAAAAATTTTTAAAAGAAATATATAAAAATTTATATCTATACACATATAAAAACATATCTACAATTTTTGACAATTACAATGTTAATTTACCGTATTATCATATCATTAAAATCTGTATATACTACTTATATATTAAAGATAATTCTCTTTTTCTGTGTGTTTGCACAGATATAGCAAATGCAGTACGTCATATTTTTCATTTGCATTTTAAATCACTTAGATTTGCGATACGATTGCGGAACTTGCACCAAACAACACCTAAAAGACTGGATATTCATTTTCCTGTCATCGATTTTTGAATACGTGTCTAATCATTCCACAAAATTGTTATTAACACGAACATTTGGCGAAATTTTAGAAGAAAAAATTTCATCGTCAAGGCGATGGTTTTGTTGCTGATCTAGCAAAAATAAGTCTGTATCTAAAAGCAATGACATGAAATTTGATATTGTATTTGAAATCAATTGTGAGAACTATTCTTATCTATTTTGAATGCATTTTAATCGAAAGGAAAGTAATGAGGACTTACTTTGAACTAAACGTTTTTTACTGCATTACCATTTCCAAGGCATAGAATAAATGCGAACGAACATATGACTGCTAATATTATAATTAGCTTTTTGTTTTGTTTACCTTGACAAATAAATAAATAATGAAATATAAATTGCAGAAAACCCAATACGCGGGACTACTGATTTGATACGCGGAACTGTGCTCTTTTCCCATTGGCTCTTGCCTCCCTTCCATGAACGAGTCGGGTTATATACAAACAAATTCCACGGAATAAGAAGAGAAAAGCTAAGCAGACGACTCTGGACCTTTTTTTAATAAAACATAGTAGGTGTGCGGCGGTATTTTCAAATTACATAATTTTACCACTAAAAATGTTTTTTTTGTTTACTTTGTAATTTTATCGTTTAATAAATTGTTCTAAAACTCTGATATAAATATGTTTTACATCGAACGTGGGTCCAAAATACCATTTGTGAAGTTATTTCCATCTGGACCCAATACGCTAGCCCTTCCGCCACCGGGGCCGGCAATTTGTTACAAATGAATCCAAAATAATTCTGATAGCTGCCAACTTATCAGTTTTCTGTCTTTCTTGTCTTGAATTTAGATCATTGAATCTCATACATCTGGCAAGGAAAAGAAACCTTTTGTAGCTCATGGCAGCTCGCAATACAATCATTCCTGTCCCATCTGTAGCCCATAGTTCTTGAACATTTGCATGACTTCCTTTTTTTATGCCAATGAGATATAGTACACCAAAGAAAGCCATTATTTCGCTCCTCGATGTGTCTTTGCAATCTCTTTCCCTACTACAATCAACTTTCTCCCTCAAGCTAGCAATATACTTGTTTGTATGTTTCACTATGTTATCGATCATTGTCATGTCTATAATTTTAGAAAATGCTTCAAATTCATTCTCAATGTTTCTCGCATCACACTTCACTCCAGGAAGCACTTTTACAATATTCTTCTGTTTTCTTTTTGTTTTCTTCTTGCTATCCTTTTCATTCCATTGAGTAATTTGGTCTCTGCCTATAAATATTTTACAGCTTGTTGACGGCTCAACACTGGTCTCATCGGAACTCTTTTCGCTTTCAAATTCCTTGTCAATCCATTCTTCTTCACCCTGTTCCGATTAAGTGCTATGCTCAATCACAATCACTTCTTCATCACTCAAGTCACTGTCACCATCCTCTTCATCTGATATTTTCTCTCTTTCTCATTCCTCGTCTAAAAGTTCCTGAAGAAATAAATGGAATATCATCTCCTAATCGGTCTCGACCTAGGAAGAAACCATAAAATATGAAAACCTCTCAATTTAATCAAACGTTTCAAAATTTTTTACCATAATTCAAGTAAAGTCTGTACTTATATTTCCAAATGTTTTCCTAACCTCAAGATGAAGAAAATTCACAAAAAAGCTGGTAAACTTTATTACAATTAACTCTAAAAGGATAAATATGTTTTACTGTTTAAGAATTCGCCTAACAACTATTTTAATTGTACGAAAAAAAATTAAAACTAAAAACATTACTGTTACGAAAAATGTTACATGAGTAACTTTACAACACAAGAGGGATGTTCACAATGAATCCTCAAAGGATACTGAACCGTATCCATATCCAACAATGGGCCCTGGTTTTCACACATTTTAAGGGAGGGATGGAAGGAAGAATAGAAAGTGCTGTTAGGGGGGTGGGTCAGCCGAGGGTCAACAGCCCTTGTGAAAACCATCCGTGTTGTACTTTTTACAACGGCGTGCCCGCTCGAAGGTTAAGTGTGGAGGAGTAGCCATCTATAGCAGACCCTCTGTAACTATGAAGTGCCTGAATTTTAACAAGAGTACAGGCAACTCCCGAGATTTGACCGGGATGCGTTCCTGAAAACGTGGTCGAATCTTGAACAGTCGAATGTTAAACACCGTTTTTCCATAGATTTGCATGTTATAATCGGGGGATACATTCCCGCATCTCGGGAAAAAATTATTACCGTATTTACCCGAATCTAAGACGAGTTTTTTTTACTAATTTAGGCACCAAAAAATGTAGGATCGTCTTATATTCGCGAACAACAACACAAATTACACAAAAATCTGTTTTTTCAATTTTTAACATTTTAAGTTATAATCAAGTAATTATAATATACAGGCGACTCCCAAGATTCGACTAACTCGAGAATTGGACCTGTCGAAGCCCATTTATTCGACCCAGACGATCGGTCAGACGAATTGGAATTCACGTAGCTTACGAGAAGTAATTTTCAGCTCGCCCAACCACACGAGGTTTAGCTTCAGTCCAGATATCATTATTACTGCTCTAATTGTTTGAGTTTCAATTACGTAAAATAATCATACAAATATTCCATTGGGTTTAGAACAGTTTATAAGAGCTTGATACATTATTGTCATTAGGTGGGTATACATGGTGCGATTTATCGGCCGATCTCATCGTCCGATAAATCGGGCAGATTTCTCGCGAGCAATAAATCTATACGATTTATCGTTACCAGGATACAAACGTGTAGGTTTTAGTCTAACGATAAATCGGCCGATATTTTAATTTGAACGTTTTTTCGCTTCGTTTGTTGCCATTGTACAGATTTATCGCTCAGTTTGACCGATAAATCGTTGATCGCTGGTCGTCTGGAATATCCCAACCTACCTGGCCAACCTGAACGGAGCGATATATCATTGGCAACTGAACTCTTCATTTATATCTACCCGTCGATAAATTGATCAGATTTATCGGTGATAAAATATCGGCAGATATATCGTTCTTGAACCATAACATACTAACTATCAGATTTTTCTAACGATTTTTCAAATTGAAACGATAAATTGACGTTGTGTTTTATCTTTGATCATTAAAATCATGGGCGATCATGTGGAGAAAAGAGGTTATTCATTTACTAAAGAATATAAACCAATGCAGCGTTGCAGTTATGACTCAAATTTTAAATTAATGGTAGTGCGTTTTGCCGAAAAGAGTAACAATTCCGAAGCTGCGCGCCACTTTAGTATTACAGAAGCAAATGTTCGGCGATGGAGGAAGGCGAAGGAGCAGTTTAAATGTGCTCATTCCATGAGAAAAGCATTTCGTGGTCCTAAAGTGGGACGATATAAGGAGTTGGAAGAAGTCATATTCGAGTATGTCCGAGAAATGCGCAGAAAAGGACTTGGCATTACACGAGAGACAATCCGCATGAAGGCTTTAGAAGAAGCGTCAAAACGAAAGATACCAAGGCAAGAGTTCAAAGCTAGTGTTGGGTGGACAGTTCGATTTATGCGGCGAAATGGACTTTTTCTTCGGAGGAGGACATCACTAGCGCAGAAGCTTCCTGCAGATTATGAAGAGAAGCTGATCCAGTACCAGTGTTATATAATACGACTACGATGTGAACACAACTACCTCTTAGGTCAGATTGGAAATGCTGATGAAACGCCAGTATATTTCGATATGCCAGGGAGTACAACCATCAACGAGAAAGGAGAAAAGTCAGTGATTATAAAAACCACAGGCAGTGAAAAATTACGAATTACGGTAATGTTAGCTGTGCTCGCCGATGGAAGAAAACTGCCTCCATTTGTGATTTTGAAGAGAAAAAATCTCCCAAAAGAGAAATTGCCAAATGGGATAATTTTCAAATGTAACAAAACTGGATGGATGACTGATGAGCTAATGGTCTCTTGGTTAAAAGAGGTATGGAATAGACGGCCAGGTGCTCTATTGAAGCAAAGGGGTATGCTGACTGTTGATGCCTTTAGGGGACATTTAACAGACAAAGTGAAGAATGAAGTGGCTACACTAAACACAGATTTGGTAGTCATTCCTGGTGGCATGACATCCCAACTCCAAGTCCTTGATGTCGTAGTGAACAAGCCATTCAAGGTCCACCTTCGTCGATTGTATGGAGAATGGTTATTGTCAGGAGACTGCCCTTTAACTCCAATTGGCAACATTAAGAAACCATCGGTGGCTCAGCTGGGGCAATGGATCAAAACTTCCTGGGAAAAGATCTCACAAGAATCCATTAAGAATGGCTTCAAGAAGTGTTGTGTGACAAACAATCTGGATGGTTCCGAAGATGATCTAATATGGAATGACGGTGATAAAACTGAAGAATCTTCCAATGAAAGTGAATGCTCTGAAAGTGATTAGCAATGGACTATTGGACAGGCCACTTACAGACTTGAAATTTGAACTTTGTAGGATTTGTTTTGCATCAATTTTGTGTATATGTATTCATAAAATCTCTAATAGAAAGCAGTGCAAGTTTTCTTATAAAAAAGTTATTGCAACATTGGGCTGTAAAAGAAATGCTGCATAAATTTACAAGCATCCATGTGTGTTAAGGACAACATCAGTATAATGATTTCAAAACTTTGTAAGTAAACATATTTGATTTATTTTTTAGTAGTATTAAATTGTGGCTCAGGAAAAATTTGAGTCAGCTGTAAAACTGCATAAAACTTATTTTTCTTAAAATTAAGGCTGAAAACAAAGGGTCGTCTTACATTCGAGTCGTCTTATATTCGGGTAAATACGGTAAGTCTCCCCTCAGGTTATATAAAGATAAAATAACATTACTAATGTGTTAATACAACCAGGGGCACCTTAACTATATGGGCTAAATGGGCTGCAGCCCTAGGGTGCCAGGCGCCGCAGTGCGCCCGACGCTGCCGCTCCACAAATAAAATATATATATATTTAAACTTCGCATCTTTGTAATTTAAGCTCAAAAAGTATACATTGTCATAGCCTTTTATTTCTCAAGAGGCTCACCATCTATTACATGCTTCAGGTAGTGAATATCTGGCTACTTCCCTGTAATTCATAAATATTTTGGGCAATCGGAAATGCTAGGGGTTTTCTGAAAGTACATACTACGTAGGATGGCAGCATTCAAAAATTTCACTCGTCGCACACTGTATACTGGACAGAATCATAATAGTTATACTTCAGAGACTCCGAGGAGAAGTGAAGGTCTGGCGAATTTACAAGGACTTAACGAAGGTTCAGGTTTACATTGGAAAATTCTCAGGCCATGTGATTTCTTTCCATAAGCATTTCTCGATGCCGAAACATGATGATATAAAGGTTCATTCATATAGAATGCACACATCTACGAGATGAAACGAGTATAAGCTACGTCTGTTTGTACAAATATCCATACCACTTGAGATGGCAATCTGGACCTACATACCCTGTGATAATTGTTTCTCTGTTCCCAGGAATCTTTCTCGTGCCCTGTGGCTAGTCTTTACAACGAAAGGTAGTCGGCAGTATTACTGTATTAAATACGTATTAAATTTACGTGAATGCAATTGCGATGTACATGTACTTACACAGATTGAATCGTGTTCTTATTTTCAACATTCTCCGCAATCCACACATTAGGAGTTTTGTCCTTCTTTAGAATGGATCATGAAGTAGAAAGAAAGTTCCATTCCAGTGCATCGAAAGAAAAAGAATAGGCGAATTGGAGAATATGGATTAAGAACCACATAAGTGAGTCTTATATTTTTTTATTAAAATCAACTAATTACTCAACCTGACATTCATGGTAACCTGTCCTTTTGTACAGAAATATCTAGTTTTGCGGTTTACCTTCGTTAGGCTTAGGCAGCGCTGCCTTAACCATTGGGCTAAATGGGCTATGAGACACTAACTTCCTTACATATAACTTCTGCTTCGTCACATTTTTTCATTGACTGTGTTAGATTATATATTCGTACGAACAATAGTACAGACATAAACATCCGTGTCATTCGGCGACGGCGCTATTGCAGCGCCGCCTAACAATGACGATGAGGAACGATGAAATTACATCTAAAGCAGAGCTTAGTTTGAGGACAATAATAGATTCAAGTATTGAATCTACATTTCCTAATGTTGCTACTGCTTTGCTCATTTTTTAAGTATTGCTGCTACAAATTGTAATGGTGAAAGATCTTTTTCGAAGCTAAGAAGACTAAAAAACTATCTGCTTTCATCTTTAGGAGAATGTCAACTTAATAATTTAAGCATATTATCAATTGAATCAGATTTAAAAATATTGATTGTGTAGAAATTATCAACCAATTTGCCAAAAGTAAATGTAGAAAGAAGTACTTTTAAGATATTTTATTTATTTATTAACTGCGTTATTATTTGAGTTTCTATTTATTTAAAATAAAATGTGTATTGTTTTCATTTATGATTAATAAAATTGATATGTATTTAGGTAATTACTTTTACATTAACCCTAGAACTACCAAGCGATTTTCACTACCATGAACTACCAAGGGGGGTAGAAGGCCTCAGAGGCCCACCATCTAAAATACTATCAAGAAGCCACAGTAGTGTTTTGAATCAATTTTTATATAATTAGAAACATCATAGGAATAAAGCTATGTAATTTTAGTAAAATATTTGAAATTATATGTACATTACCTACTATAAAGATAGAAATGTTTGCATAAAAACATTCCGACGTCGTCTTCCGAGCAAGCAAGAGTCGATCCTGTACGGGGCTCTCAAAGTCCTCCACTTCGGCTCTGCAAGCGGAAAGAAGCTTTCACATATCCCGTTTCCTCACTAATAAAGTTCGCCACTCCTTCCTCTCTCTCTCTTTCCCTTTTCTCGCACCCAATAAACGACGACGACGACGAAACATTAAGTCGATTGACAACACGTGTCCAGTCGCTTCCGAAGCGTGAAGACTACTCTGATACTTGCGTAAAGGGAGAATTCGGAAACGATCACCGATTTTTGCCAGTCATCGTCAACCAAGTCTCCCCCCCTCCTCCCTCCTCTTCCTCCCCCCTCCTCCTCCTCCCACCTCCTCCCCCTCTCCATCCCAAACCCCTTCTCACCCCCCCCCCCTATTCCTTACCGAAAAATACTAGGAACCCCGCAAAACTTAATATGACCCGCCATCTGTCACGGGTGTACCGTTTCTTCTTGGACACAATGCACAACTCGCTTCAAGAAATTGATATCTTCCGTAATATTAGCTTATGTTTTTCACTGTTCGCTGTGGAGAGAATCTTTTTGAGGGTGTCTGATTTGTCGAGATAAGCGTTCTGGGTATTGCTAACTCTAAGGACATGTCGCGACGTGATTGGTTGAAAACAAGAGGAGTGATCTAGAGGGTTAGTGGCTGTTCAGCCGTGACTCGGTTTGGATGGTTGCATCCACCGTTATTAATCAGAAGAATACGCGATTCACTGTGCAATTATATTTTTTCCTCGCTTCCAAGTTAATTATTGACTCGTTTACGTCAATGTTTATTCGTGTGTTACGCTTAAAATTGAGGAGGGAGTGATACACAGAGCGCGGCTATGCCTAGAGCTGAGTTCGAGTCAGGTCGGGAAGAAGATGCCTGCTGACAAGTTCACAGGTGCCGAGACAAGCGACCCTTCCGCTCCTACAAGAATGAGTGAACGGAATAGCGATGTGAGTACTGTTTTTACGTTTTGATGCATAAGTTAAGGCATGAAACACGCAGAAATTCGTATTTGCAGTGAAAATCGGACGTTCATTAATCCGACGTTCTAGCCGCCGTATTGGTTTTTTGTTAGACAGCCATTTCCATAGGTGAATTACGTGGAAAAATATATTTCGTGCGGAGTGATAGAAAATTCGTGACTTTTTCCAACAATATTGTTTAGTTTTTTTAAAGAAGAAACTCAGGTTATTGTGTTAGGTAATTTAGGTTCTCTCGATATACATATGTCCATAGCAGTGACGTAGCTATGACTGCCAAGGGGGGGGAGGGGGGAGGCCTCAAGAGGCCCACCATCTAAAATACTATAAGAAGCCACAGTAATGTTTTGAATCAATTTTTATATATTTAGAAACAGCATAGGAATAAAGCTATGTAATTTTAGTAAAGTATTTGAAATTATGTGTACATACATTATCTACTATAAATCTACTGTTTGCATAAAAACAATTTTTTTTACATTTTTCCTCATTATGTTTTAAAGATCACATTAATTTTGCAGTAAGATTGTATTTACTGTAATAATAACAAATTTATTAGAAAAACAATTTAATGTGCTACATCTGACACAACAATTTAAACAAATAACACGCTTCATACTGTGCTTTCCACACACGTGAGCACACACTGTGAGCATGCCATGGTGGATTTTCCAATTGAAAATGGCCATCTCCTCATGCCTCTCTTTGTAGTATATGTACTTCCTTGTCATCTGATCTATAGTATCGACCCCTCCTTTAATGGAATTATAATAAATATTTATCTAGGATTTTTCGGTATCATATGGCATCTTCTGGCTTGCGACAAATTCTTTTGAAATGGAAAAATTACTATGCAGTATGTTATCATGCCATAAAATGCACTATTTTCACCCACAAGGTCTGTGCCCTGGCTTGGGCCACTATTCGTTTGGGAAGGGTCATTCTTTTCCTGGCTCCCTGAACCCGAGGTTTTACGAGATCGTGGGTTTGACCGCCCCTTCTTTTTGCTGTCATACTGTCATAAAACGACCACGATGCCATATTGCTTATTGGTATGGACCAAACTAATGTCGCATTCATATTGAAAGAAACAAAACAAAAATCCTCCCACATCCTCGCTTGCATGTAAGGTTTTTCACACCAATACATTGCTCTAAGAGAAAACAAATGAACTACTAATAAGGAGGGTGTGGAAATGAATGAAATGCAACATAATTTGAATATAAATAGCAATACTGGGAGGTGGGAGTGACAAGAATAAAATTGATCAATCAGAAGGCACTATAATTTAGGCCACCCGCTTGTCAAGGGATGCAGCCAATGACGAAATAATTTGCAGAAAATTGAAATATGCATACATTGATGGAAAACCTCAAGTAATTGTTATCTATAAGTTTATGCATAATGTAATTAAATATCAAGACGTCACCTTTATTTTTAATAGAGATACATACGAAAACAAAATTTGTGGGCCTTGGAGACCCCCCTTGGTAGTTCTAGGGTTAAAACTTAGTAGTAATCCCCACCCCACTATAAGAGGGCGCATCATGTTACTATAGCCCAGGGCACCCAAATGTCTTAAGATGGCCCTGAATACAACAATATTAAATTATGAATAAATGAAATAAAAAATATTTTAAATGTATAACATTTTTTGCACTAAAAAGGAAAAAATAAATTTTCGTTTGTATGATTATTTTATGTAATTTTAAAATCCAAATTAAATCAAATCCGCCTCATCCATTCCCATGTTATTTAAATGGAGGAATGAGTAGTATTAGTATTTTACTAACAGCGTTAATGAAAGAGTGACGTGCAACATTCGACTTGCCGAGCTTCAAAGATTTTA
The DNA here is from genome assembly GCA_036926305.1 of Uropetala carovei. NCBI lineage: Eukaryota > Metazoa > Arthropoda > Insecta > Odonata > Petaluridae > Uropetala > Uropetala carovei. Next base: position 9,014,544 of record JAXCHB010000011.1, read on the forward strand.
AAAAACGACTCGTACTTGTTTTCATCTTTTAAGTGTGAAAATGAATAACATTCAATGAAAAATAATGAACATAAATAAATTACCTCAATCGCTTTCTTACAATGACTGATGTCAAAGTTTGTGATTTGTGGAACTTTGTGACTTCAACTGATTCTAGCACTTGTAGGCTCGTCAATTTAAATCACAAAGCAAATAAGATGAGAAATCCGGTACCGGCATTAGCCTACTCTTTTTGAAAAGCACCAAATAGGACCAATGGCTTTATGTCCCTTCTGAAGGATGAGGCATTGATTCGCATGCTCTCCTCTAAACATGCAAGTAGGGGGCCACAAGATCTATTGAAAAAATGCAACTTTCGCAGGTTTCCATTGGGTATGCTCAGCGTAGCAGGCCAATGCACTCACCACTATGCCACGGCACCCCATTTCCCAAATTTTGAAATTTCGAAGATACTTTTCTACCCAGAAGCCATCTACCGCAGCGTGAGGAATAAAAATATATTCCCAAAGAAACCATCAACTGATTATGAGTTGTTGTTTTATGAAAAAGTTCAAATTTTTTAAACCAATACTGAGGTATAAAATGACATAATAGAAATAAGCTAAAATTTTCATACAAGTAAGCGTTAAACTTCTCTAGTCATATATTGGTCAAAATGACAACTCAGGTTGAAATCCATATTTCCTGCTACCATTTCTAACGTTGGAGTACAGAATACTGTGAATATGTAATAGTTCCATTTCTTGCTACTAAAACGCCCCCAGACTCACCGGCAGAGCCACAGCAACCAAATACTTTTGGAAAGTTTGAACATTCACAGTTTAACTTCTAGGTGAGATTTGAAATTGTTTATGGGCTAAAAACTATCTGCAAGACATAAGCTCTACCACTGCTAATTCTACATCCCTAAAAATTAATATTGGTGTTCCTCAGGGATCAATTCTTGGACCACTACTCATCATAATTTCCATGAATGACTTCTCCAAAAAATTTTCAGATTGCATTCTGACGTTATATGCCGATGACACATCCTGCCTGATAACTGCTGATAGTCTCCCACTTCTAGCTGAGGTTGCTAACAGATCAGTTAAGCAAATGATGGAATGGTGCAATCTAAACAATCTTGCTATAAATATCAATAAAACCTCTTACCTGCTATTTCACAATAAAAAAGCTATCCATATAGTAGCCCCCTTCTTAAAATGAACAATAAAAGCATCGCTAGAATTTCATCTACCAATTTTCTTGGGCTGCATGTTAACGAGGAGTTAAGATTGGCTAGATCACATCAATGGAGTACCTAAAAAAGTTGCCACTGGGGTATTTATAATAGGAAAATTGGCTCCAATATTTCTTATTGAAAGCTTATTATCCCTCTAATATGCAAAAGTGCATTCATTCTTAAGCTATGGAATATTATTTTCGGGTAATTGCAGAATGGCTAGTAAAGTCTTTTTTTTTACAGAAACGAGCTGTCAAAGCTTTATGTAGAGTAACTCACCATACACATGGTAAACCCTTGTTTTCATCTCTCAATGTCTTAACCCTACCATCTATTTACATTTTGAGTTTTGAAACTTTTGTTAGATCAAATCATCAACTTTTTTCCACAAATGCAGAATGCCATAGCCATTTCACCCGTTTGCAAGGCTTCCCGACAGAGGTAGGAAGCAAGGTGTTGCATGCAGTATTTGTGACGAATTGTGACAGGAAACCAATTTTTCAGGAGGCTACCTGGTACAAAATAAACAAACCCAGAAACCTCCCTCTCCAACAATCTTTTTCACTTTGTTAACTGAAAGAAAATCTGCTGCTTTGGTTTAAATGGTCATGAGGCATGCAGCATATGTTGCATGTTGTTGCATTCAACAGCATGCCACAAAATGAGGCATGCGTCTTTGTGAAGCATGTGGCATGTTGCACATTGCTGCCTTGGTCTAATCCTGCCTTTAGAAGAGGCAAGATTTGATGTTTCTTCCGCATATGCAATCGCTTTTCTCTTAAAGTCCTCAGAACAATGCGTTCGTCCCATTATGGGATTATTAAGAAAAAACTGAAAAACTCGCCAAAGTAAATGACAAAATGTACGGTTGCAAAGGCACAAGGAAATGACGGTTGGCCCAGGGAATCCCAGGATTACGTGCATGCGCATACTAGACAGTGCTTGGGGAATCACAAAATTATGTGCGTACTAGAGATGGCTCAGATTTTTAAGGCCCAATTCTAAGCCGTGGTAATTTTTAAGGAGGTAAAAAAGTAAAAAAAGGTCGGCTTACAATCGATTAAATATGGTTTGTATCATATTTACTCATGTAAACATGACCTCGTGTACTACATGTACCCCTATTTATCAACCAGTTCAGAGGGAAAAAAATTAATTTGTTCTGGAATAAGTTGACATACAGGATTTAAAAAAGGTCATCCTCTTCACTGATTCCCCCTCCCTGATAAAAGGTCCACCCAAGTTAAGCATCTTCTCCCTCCTGTGTGACACAATTTACTGGGTGATCTCTTTATCCTGATACTAGCAAAAACCTCTTCCTCGATAGTTGCCACTCTTATGTTAAAAGAGCATCAGCAGCTCACAATGAATTCAGCAAACACAGTTACCAGATGCTAACTTATTCCGGCAAAAGTATAGTTAGAAATTGATAGTAAACTTTGAATGAAAAATGCTTATTCTGAGTAACAATAATAAACTTAAAATTCATTTAAAAGGTACAATTTTGATATTATAAAAATACAATGTCATCTCAAGTGTCAAAATGTCCACTGTGATCTTGAAGATGCACCAATGGCAAGTTAAACTTCACATTTAAACCCTAAACATTTGCTTGGTCATATAGATATGCATAGCCTTTGTAGAATTCTTTGTTTTCTGTGAGTGTAAACTTAGATGCAAGCGTGTTGCAGTAAATTTACTATAGTAGGAGACGAACAAAGGCAGTCGAGTTTTTGATGCTGGCATGCCTCTCCTCGACGTTGCCAAAGTGCAAGAACATACTGCTGAAGTGTGCAATATAGGTATAAGAAGTGTACAAAGAATTGTTAGTGAGGGTAAATCTTCTTTGAATAAGAGTGGTAATATACAATTTCAGTCACCAGGCAAACACCACAAGCGCATGAAACCTGTTACTGAATTAAAGGACTTCAATAAAGATGTCCTGAGGCACTCGATGTTGGACATGTATGCTGCAGGTGAATTCACAACAGCAAAAAAATTAGTCCTGAAAATGAATGCAGCTGTGAGGTTTCAGGGATCTACGAGGTCAATGTTGCATATTTTGAAGAGCATTGGCTTCAAATATGCGAGATCCAATGATGGCAGAAAGTTCCTCATGGAATGCAGTGATATCACCACTGCAAGAGCAACATTCCTGTGCACAATGCATGAAATTAAACAGGCTGGACATGCAAATATATATTATCTGGATGAGATATGGGTTAAGAAGAACCACATAAGAAATACTTGCTGGAAGATCAGTGGTGGTTCTGGCGGCTTAAAGGTGCCTGTCGGTAAAGGTGGTCGTTTAATTATCTGCCATGCTGATTCTGCTGCAACCAGATTTATTTCACAAAGTAAATTAGTTTTTAGATCAAAAAAGAAGAATACAAGTGCCAGTGGTTATGATTGCGAAATGAATGCAGTAACATTTAAGAAATGGTTCAAAGAGGATTTCCTACTATATCTCGCTCCAGAATCCGTCATCGTGATGGATAACGCGAGCTATCACTCGAAAATTCAGGACAAACCGCCAAGCACAAATAGTAGGAAAGCTGACATCTTGGCATGGCTCTGCAGCAAAAACATTCTCCACACTGCCTCACAAATGCACCATGAGCTCCTGCGATCAGTAAAAATCGAGCAAATTGCACATGAAAAATTATGAACTTGATTCTATTGTCTGGGAACATGGCCATAGAGTGGTTCATCTGCCACCATATCATTACCAATATATTCCATTGAGCTGGTATGGGCACAGGTCAAAAGATATGTGGTAGAACAGAACACAATTTTCAAAATTGCTGACGCTGAGAAGCTGGTACACAAAGCCATCGACGATATATCTATTTTGGCATGGGGAAATTCTGTTTGACATGTTGAGACCCTACAAGAGGTAGATTTGAAGTGGGAGATTGTTGTAGACAACATGCTGAGCCCATCATCGTCAATCTGAGGGAGTCTGATTCCTCCGAAACTGACACAGATTCGAGTGGTGAAGATGATGACAGTGGCTCGAAACAAGACAAGGTAAGGTGAAAAGTATATTTAAACTGTGCATCACCTGCCTTCATTCATGTTTCCTACTATAGTGAGACTCGAAATTTATAAAACCTGCTCAGAAATCTTCATGTATGATGAGTAATCCCTTTTTTATCAACATTTTGGGAAAAAAGGTGTGCGGGGTACATGAGTAAATACGGTATTTGAGGACATATAATTATTTTTATTATCTAACATAAGTAAAACTATGGATATTGTGCAAAGTGACATCACTTCTCATGCCTTTCGATTCTCGTGCACACAGGTAAACAGATGGAGTTGAGAGAACTTAGGTGGAGTGCAGCCCGACCCTTGACCCTCGTGGCCAGTGGATCTGCTCCCCATTGCATAAACAACTTCAAGAAATGTTTATAAACAGAACTCCACTAGCTTTAATAAAGCATCCGCTAACTCATTTCATTTTACAGTTGATGTAGTATGTCATCTTATAGATACAGATTCACAAAAGATGTTACTGCTGTTAAGGAATGCAAATGGGAGACGTGTTTAAAGTTTTAAGCATACCAAGAACCCATACTGCTGACTTCGGTTAGTATCTCACACTCCAACACACAAAAACTTTGGACTCCTTAAGTTTTGCAAGTTCTTTTATATTTAAAGAATTTTAGTTAAAATCTTACAAGGGGAGGACCCGATGTGGGATCATGGATTTTGCTGAAACTTCGTAGGTGCGTAGCGCTAGATTCCAGGACCACAGCCAATCCCACTTTTGGGCATATATGAGCAGTAGTTTTTCTGAGAATTGCGTTTAAAGTTCACAATTCTGCTAGGCGCCCGATAATTATCTGAATGACCACTGAAGAAAGCAACAGTAGCCGTAACATAGCGTTAGGGAGTTGGGCTTAGGAGCTGTAGGTCTGGAGTTCGTGCCTAGTTTTGGTCACTTTTTTCTCTCTCGCTTTTTTTATTATTCCTGTTTTGTTTCTTCGCGGTAAACTTTTACTTGGTGTCCGCAATCACTTTTTATTTTTTTTCATCTCTACATTTTCCTTCTCGGAATTTTTCATATCTTCTCTCGTTCACCGAACGGCAGACATTATAGAATTTACTATCAGATCTTCTTTCATTGATCTCTGTATGTAACTATTATTGATATTCATAGTACATGATAAAATTCCATAGAATATTTTTGCGAACACTAATATATGCTTTATATGATCTGTAATTTGCGGAAAAAATATCATTGTCAAACTTTTAATAATATGAAATGGTGAAAACTGAGAGACCTTCATCACTAAGATTCGCAAGGAAAGTCTGAAATCCTTTTTTTACATTCATTCTTATTCCTGATCTTTTGCTCATATTATTCGTCATGCTTCCGTGATGATCTGCCTAGGATTCTTATGAGTGGACTGCAAAAATGGAGTAACAGAGCAGAAGCAAGGAATAGCAATCATGCACTTGTGCTGACTAATACGTATTAAAATATTTATTTTCTTTATGAATCCCTCAGAAATACAGTTGGTTGATTAATTGTAAGATAGAAAGGAAGGGTATTCCTGTGAATTGACATACTAGTTAATGTTTTTTTTAGTTATGAATTTCAGACATTCGTGGATGGTAGGAATCAAAGTAGCATTGAAAACAGTAAAAAATTTTACACCAAGAACATCTAGCAAAGCATTGTTCTCTGCAGCTGCAGGTGGAATTTAAGACTTCGGAGAAAATGACCAGTTTCACATTACAAAATACCTCATGGGTACCAGAGAGTTTGGACTCAAACCACGTGTACCTAATCATCTCTTTAAATACTGGAGTCGATAGCTGATTTTGTATTAATGCATTTCTACAGGAAAGAATGTTTTAATACACCTACGGCACCCGTTAATGTTTCAATAATGTATGGTTTACTAATCAATCGTACCACGTGGGCATAAAAAGATGTTGAGCATGGAAAACATTACACGATTGTCTTTAATATACATTATCAATATTTTTAATATGTATTAACTAGCACGAGTGTATGGTCCCTATTCCTCGCTTCTGCTCCATAACTCTGTAATAATAATTACATATTGAGATCAATGAAAGAAGATCTGATAGTAAATTCTACCATGTCTGCCATTCGGTGAACGAGAGAAGATATGAAAAATTCCGAGAAGGAAAATGTAGAGATGAAAAAGTGATTGCGGACACCGAGTAAAAGTTCACTACGAAGAAACAAAACATGAATAATGAAAAAAGCAAGGGATAAAAAGTGACCGAAACCATGTGGGAACTCCAGACTTACAGCTTCCTAGCCAAACTCCCTAGCTCTATGCTATGGCTACTGTTGCTTTCTTCAGTGGTCATTCAGATAATTATCGGGCGCCTAGCAGAATTGCAAACTTTAAACGCAATTCACAGAAAAACTACTGCTCATATATGCCCAAAAGGGGGGTTGGCTGTGGTCCTGGAATCTAGCGCTACTCACCTACAAAGTTTCAGCAAAATCCATGACCCCACATCTGGGTCCTCCCCTTGTTAGTCAAAATGGGTGCAATACATAAACAAAAGGCATAGCATAACCTTTGAGGAGAAAATAAGCATTATAAACATGGCTTCCAGAAAAAGCAAGGTAATTTCATTAATTTAATGCAAGCTGGGGGTGGTTCCGAAGATTTAAGATCCGTGTTAGGCTACTTAGCATCAAAGTGACAGATGGAGCTAGGAGTGCAGATGTTGGTGCAGCAAGTGAATTTCCTTGAGCTCTGGCAAAAATTATTGAAGGAGAATACTATGCCTGTTACGCCTTCTTTAAATTATTATTTTTAAGTTTTATGATACAGTAAAACTCCGCATTGGAAGTTTCACACGCGTCTTCTTCCATAAAACCCAAAAACTCTTCTCCGTCTTCGATACTATCGCCTGCTACAGCGATGCACTTTGACCAGCAATTCTGAATTGTCACAGAACTTCTATGCCAATCCGGTATTGTAGGCCATATTCTTCAGTGTAACTGTTTTCAGGAACTGTGGCACTTGCAGTTCTAAGTTTATGACAGCAGTGAGCAATCCCCGGCGATAGTATGCTTTAAAGGCTCGGATAATGCCTAGGTCCAAAGGCTGGATAAGTGCAGTAGTATTTTTTGGTAAAAACATCACTACTATTTTTCCATCTCTTGACTTCAGAGAATCAGGAGGAGGATGTGCAGGACAGTTATCCAGCAGAAGTAGAGGTTTTTCATCCAGTTTTAGTGAACATAGGTAATTCTTTACCAATAGCACAAAATCGTCAATGAACCACGACATGAAAATATCACGAGTCATCCAGGTGTTCTTACTGCTTTTATAAATGACAGGCAAAGATGTCATGTTAATGTGCTTGAAACATCAAGGAATTCAGCTAGCGGCACACTGTGGTAAAATTTGAACAAAGTTGTTCACAAAGAAAATAAATCACGGTAAAATATGAAACAAAGTTGTTTACGAAGAAAATAAATGGAATCATTTTGGGGGACATGACTAGACCCGCAGTATATCGAAATCCGCGGCTTAGTGAGGCGCATTATAACGGTGTTTTACTGTGTTTTAATATATTGTATGCATGTTTAAATTTAGTGTTAGTTAATTTAGAAAATCAATGGTGGAATATTCCAACTTGATTTGAAGTGAGAAAATATGGGCTTTTCCATTACAGGAATGCATCTCCATTTATAACATTAGTTTATATGGCAAATGACTGGCCGCTTAACGTATGGGTTTTCAAGAACATAGCTGGTACGTTAAGTGGACGTTGCCTGTATACTATGACTAACTGATGGGCTACCCTAATGGGAACATGTTAATGATATTTAAAATGCATGCCTTTACCTAATTGGAAATGTTTTAGTTTTGCATTAAAATCTAAACTCACTCTTTTCTTCCCTTGTCTCCTCCAAATTTTCCAAGCCTTCAAAATTGTTTTCAGTTTGGTCCAACCCAGGGTGATTGTTGAATAAATTGGCCACAAATGCCAAATTCAATTTATAAATACCATTGACAACATCATTAGGAGTAACAAAGCTACGGCACCCAAGTTTTGCTGCTTCTTGCAGCATCAATTCAGCACGATTCAAATGATTTGGTTCCTAGAATTGAGGTAAAAAGGCAAGTATAAAATCCTTATCTAAGATACACAAGTGAACACTTCAAGCAAACTAAGTTAGTTCAAAATTTACTATTTAAAGACAAAGATATTTTAATAAAGGTTCAGTATTAGCATGGTTCTCTAAGAAACAAGACGCCATATTTACCTGAATCCATGATAAACCAGAATCTAAGACAGTCTCTTACTTTGGAGACTGCCAGTACAGAGAAAAAATTATTAAGTCTGCATGATTCATAGAGACATTCAAAACCTCTACCAAATTTACAGAATTTTTCTATCTTAAGCTAATTGAGTCCAATACTTTTTTATATCATAAAAGATAATGCATTTGATAAGCATTCATCACTCACTACACTCTCTTCACCATTTTCCTCATTCGATCTTTGTCTTTCCCAACTTCATCCATAGACTTCTACAAAACATATCCTCATTTCTTTCCATGGCATTAGATAAGTAGCACTTCTTAAATACATTCATGATTAATTCTGGATTTATCCATTGCCACAATATCTTAATTCAGTAGCGAAGCTTTGCAACATTAGGTTTCCTCTTGGTGTTAAAGTATGGTCTTCTCCTTTCCCTTTGCAGTTGCACCTCTAATTTCAACATAATTTGCCATTTCAAAGTTGAGGGTGACTTATGTAAACTAATATAAGATCTCAAAAGCACGACTAGAAAAGTGGTGGCTGCCATTATTTAATAGGGAAATCTTGATAAGTTATGCTGTGTATTACTTTTTAAGGCAATCTCAGGCTGAGAAGAAAGGACATCCATGCTCACACCCAGAACACAATTGTATTGAACGAGCCATTGCCAGTTTCTGAAAATTATATGCTTTTCCTTCTGTGATATTTGAGACACAAGATAAAATTCAAAATGCCTGAACAGCTCGTTGAGGCAAAGTTCAAATAAAAAACATCAATTTTATATGTTGAAACTTGATAGCACACCTAAATAAAAAATTTCATATTTTTCACTTTCAATTCTGCACAGATGACCTTCTATCATTATGTGAAATATAACTTCACCGAATGAAATTCAGTACCCCCTGCAGAGACAAAAAATATTTTGGATAGGCCATAAGGAGTGCAAACACCAATGTTGACAGAGTGAAAATATTCGTGTCCATCCTTCACTTCCAGGCTGAGTTGACCTTTATGACATTTCTGCAGATCAAGCACACAACACTATTAACCATTTAGAAAGTTGGAATTTGTTGTGCCATTCCAAACCAGATGTAGCAAGACAAAATACCAATTATGATGTTAATTATCTAAATCTGAATCTTAAATTTCAAATAAAAAACTGTAGTGCATACATGTATTTTATCTCAGTTTCATTGGTAATAAATAAAAGCATCAATTTAATGTGAAATTTTACTTCATACCCAAATTTTAAATGAACCTTAATTTTCAAAGGCTGAAATTTGGAAGAAACCTCATCTTCGATTCAAGTAAACATGGTAGTAGTGTTAGTTCAAACATGGAAATAAGTTAAGCTCTACACTGAAAATTTTACAGCAATTATTGTTTCCAAGATTATGGGACCATTCACACAAAATACATTACATCACTGATGGGTATAAAATGGGTCAGATACGGATTTGAGGAATAGATACAAAAAGAATAAATAGAAAATGTCTAGTGTAACTTAATTTATGCAATTTTCTTGGGTTTATAGAACATAAATGCTTTAAAGCAGGGTTTCCCAAACTATGTTCTGCAGAAGCTAAATGTGGTTCTGCGATAGACAGAGGAAGAGACCCGATACACTCTTCCTTCTCTTATTTACAGTAGGAAATGTAAACTGTATACTGTAAGATACATAAGCTATATAAATAAACATTATAATGATTTTAAAGTCAATTTTACTGCAGTTAAGCTTACCACCTCTAAGTTAGGGTTATGTGACAAAAAATATTTGAATACAAGGGTTCTGTGGCTTTAAAAAGTTTGGGAACACCTGATATTAAGTATTCATATTAAGAAATTCTTTTACATAACAACCCTGAAAATTGTATGCATAAAATTTTTATATAAAATAAGACTAAAAATTTAACCACTTTTATATGCATGCATGCATTTTTGGCTAATCAGCCTCTTGGACTATAATAACCATCCTTCCACACCAGATACATATTGAAGGGAGGAGGGAAACCCAGTGCCAGCATTATCGTACTCTTTACAAGGAGCACCAACTGCTTAATGTCCCTTCCAAAGATATCCTCAAACTGCACAACAATCATCAGGTTAGAAAATCTGACATCCACCCATTTAAGCCCTGGACCACTGCATGGAAGGCCAATGCTCTAGCAACTCTATCACCAAAACCCTTTTGACCATAATTGTATCGATATCATTTTCATGCATGCCTTTTCCATGAAATATAAATTGGTATTCAAAAGAAGTACATTCTATATTACCAATCTGACAAACAGGAAATAATATTATCTGAAACTAGGGGCTCGCCAACCCCCCGGCATGCTGAAACCCTTCTCCAACCAACCCAACCATTTTTTTGAAACCCTTCTTCCAACCAACTAAACAATTTTTTGAAACCCAAACCAACCATTTATTTTGAAACCCTTCTTCCAGCCAACCCAGCCATTTTTCTGAAATAATTTTTCCAACCCAACTGCACTTTTTTTAAGAAAGACAATTTTCCTTCGCACAGAACAAATGACTAGCAAAAAATTTTACATGCTGGCACTTTTTCCACTCCTCACCTTGTATCCCAACAATCAGCTGTTCAATTTGAATGGACTTTTTTTATTTGATATAATATATACAATGGACAGTAAATGTCTAATTTTTTTCCCAAGTAATTTAAATCATCGAGTTTCTACGAATATTTAAAAGTACCCTTTCATACTATAACTTCGGATTAAAATATCTAAAAAATATTAAAGATACAGCCACATAGTGAGGCAAATTTAACATTTTTCACGCTCTACCTAACTACAAAAACTGCAATACGTTAGGATGAACGGTTCTCATATTATAAGCGAAAAACAGGTTTTTTGTAATTTCCATTTTTGGCAGTATGTAAATTTAAAAATTTTGAGTTTGCAGATTTTTTCTGTTATTTGTGCACTAAGACCTATGTTTGGGCAAAATTTCAAATCTCTAAATCAAGCGGAAGTACCTTCGAATTTTGTCTGTCAGTGAGTCATGCCAAATAAAAGCCACACGTGTGACCAATTTTTTTTTTAGAATAATGGGAAAATATATGTAAAATTCGATGTGGAGAAAACTTCCTAGAACACAGCTTAATGGTTTATTTTTATGCAGTGCCCTAACTACCTTAAGCACAACTGTATGATTTACTTTAATGCGGTTCTAAACTGAAGAACCAAATTACAAACTTCTATCAAAATTGGTATTTTAAATGCTTTTCATTTTTCTTCTATTATATTAATATAATTATTTAACTAATATAAATGAACCAACCTTTGATAGATAGTATATAGAGCTATGGACCTGAGAAAAATGTTATTGTTTTTTCTCAAACTCAGAAAATTACTGGGAAAAAGATATTTGATGGTCATTATTTTACTAATGGAAGAAATTATTTTATAATATTGAAAGTAACCCATTCAAGTAATAAGTACAAATGAATTTTAATGTGAATCAGGACAAATAAAAAAATGCTAACTCAGTAGTTGATTATTGGGTAATTCGACATATGGCATAATTTGCAGTTATTACCAATTCCCAATTTTATATACTTTTTGAGATGGATAATTTGAAATAGATCTACAATGGGATTAAAAATTGGGATCAAGCCTGATGGCTTACGAAGAGTTCAATTACTTTGAAAATATTGTCAGGTAATTTTCCAAATCAAACATTTGCTGTACATTGTTGTAAATGCTGAAAATGAAATTCAGTCTTTTGTGCATTTACTTGAGTCCCGATGTTCTGCAACATCTCCAACCCTACTGAACATACAAAAGAAAAAGTTTGCAGGCAGTGCAGAACTGCTTTTTGTGTTCAAAATGTGACAAGAATAATTACAATTTATTACAAGAGATAGGCAAGTATGGAAGCATAGCTTTTGATTTGGCACTAGTATAAGAAAACCCTTCCTCACCCCTGGATAGGCTCAAGATCTATTGGTGGCACAGTAGTTAAGTTGCTTATGAGAAGAATAATGGTAGAAATGCCTATAAAGAGAAATTATGGGTTAAAATTTTTAGAAAATTAGAAAGTGATTTATGAGGTTGGAAAAAGAGCAAAGTCAAAAATGGAAATTGCTAAACAACACAATGTTCTACTGCCAACTCTTTCAATGTATCTGAACAACTGTGATACATTTGAAAAACAAGAAATGCACAGGAACAAAGTTGGGTGCAGGAAGGGAATTCAAAGTGAAAAATATACTGACTAGAGTAAAATGTTGAGAGTGATTTGTTCAATGCAAGAAGAAAATTTTTATCAAAATGTAGCTAAAAGATGTAAAATAATATTTACGTTTTTCTACTAACAATAAGTCGAATAACAGAGAAGATGGAGCAAAAAACTCGGAAAATTAACATAGTTAAATTTTTGGTGGCAATTCTCTAACAAGGCTTATTATATAAAAAATATAAACATTAAAATATAAATGCATCATTTTTTCATTCTCATGGGATGAAAACTTGAACCACTTGGACACTATTGCAATTAGAAAAATGAATTTAATTTTCTGAAATGCTTGGGATATCAAATTCTAAATCCCAAGGAAAAAGTAATTTCAACTTCCACATGCATCAGAAAATATCAATTCTTGAGTGATCTCTTACGTAATAGAGTGATAAATGCCTCTACCTTATTTTAATCGTTGTCTTCGTCTTGTGTTGACGTCAGCAAATTTTTCTATGACGTCATCAACATTCAGCTTGGATGCTCGTTCATTCTCAATGCTCAAAATTGCGAGGCTGCTTAGTCTTGTCTAACTCATGGAGTTCCGTAAATAGTTTTTATTAATTTTAAGTGTGAGAATGATCTCTCAGCACTCGCAGTGGTTACTGGCAATGTCAAAAACAGCATGAAGGAGATATACACATCTGGAAGGCTGGAAGCTATCGTAGTGTTCTTTACTTTTAGCAGATTAGCAAGGTCTCTAATATAACTTTGTTTTTGTATAACCGATCTCGGTACCATTCTAAAAAACTGCATCTGTTCTGGGAACTGAGGGGAAAGATCGGTGGGGTAAACAGACCATGATTCCTTCGCATTCTTGTGTAATTCCCCATCAGCGATGTTAGCCAGTATTGTAGGGCTTAATATTTTAAATCTACTCAATATATCTTTCGATGACTTAAATCTATTCAGTATTTGACTAATTACAATGTCCAATGTTACATAAAATACAGATACTTTGAAGTGAAACTCTGTATTCTTTAATACTTCAACTACACATGCAGCAACGGCACCTTTACGGCACGATCTATTCTCAATAAAACGTGGTTCTATGCCTCAACCTTCAGCTAGCATTTTTGCTGATGATTTAGCTTCATCAAATTGTCCTCTCTAAGAAACTAGCTCATGCTGTGCATTCTCTAGAAGCATGGTGCTTTTCATAAGATCTGCATCATCTGATTGCAGCAACTGAGACACAGAGTTGATAATTTCTAAAACTTTGCTGTGAAGAACTAAGAGAAAAACAAATCGAAAAATTTCCAGTTTAATTTTGAGATTTTCTTCGCGCCCATCTTTCTTTACGGATGCATTTAAAAACGTCCAAAAAACGATACCTGAGCATTATTAAAGCATCATGATGCGGTGACCAATGCGTGGGAGATAGTTTTTTTAAAGTTTGTTTTTGTCTGCTACTCTGTTGAAACGAAGTAAGCATTTCTCAATGTTTGATGCAATTGCCAAAAAAAGTATAAAGCTTTTCAATGATAGTGTAAAATGTTTTCGTTTCCGGAACACCCTCAACTGCATCTCCAATCACAAGGTTCAAGTTATGAGCTGCACAGTGAATGTAACAAGTAGTTGCCTGTTTTTCTCTAATTCATTTCTGAACACCATTATAAATTCCACTCATATTTCGGGCACCATCATATGCTTGACCTCGACATTTAGTCAGACTAAGACCACTTCTTTCAATCGTATATGCAATTATACTTTCTAATCCAGAGGCAGACTGATCTTTTACTTCATGAAAACCTACAAATGATTCCCAAACTTTTACTTCTTTGGCTCTGTTGTTTTCATCAACTACTACAGTTACATATCTGAATATTTTACTTAACTGATCGGTTTTAGAGATATCCTGAGTCGTATCCATTATCACTGAATAAAAAGGAACTGATTTAATTTCATTCAGTATTTCGTTTTGTACCTTCTTGGAGAGTAATTCAATAATTTCATTTTGAATAGAAGTCATGCGACAGTCATCTTTTTGCAAGAGTTGCTGTAATACGGGATCATATTTCGATAAAAGCTGAATGATTGATAAAAAATTTCCGCTTCCTATTTGACCTATTTTCTCTCTGTTTCCCCTAAAAGTGCTACTGCTACCAGGTTTCGGGAGACAGAATGTACACCTGCTTTATCGGCAACTTGCGGTATTTTGGGAAATTTTGCTGGAGATAAGTTTTAAAAAACGTGAAAGTATGTGCTTTATAACAAATTTAATTGCAAAATGCTACAAAAACTGATATCGTATTTTCATTTAAATGCATACCTTTAATCGGTGTTTTTAAAATAGTCCGATATTTTCTATTGGCGCGACAGTTGATGGCGTTTCTTCGTCACATACGTCTTAATGTTTTGCAAATGTAAAAGATGAAGATGATCACAATCACTCTGTCTCTTCATCCAATTCATCACTTCACTGATGTTATCCAATACTTTGCTTATTTAAGAGATCTCAACCTCACACATCTCTTCATTCTCGCTGTCATCTTCCGATAATTTTTCTGCTCTTCTGCGGTTCTGGACTTCAGCTACAATTTCTTCATCATTCTTATATAGAGTGATGGGAGTTCAGCATCGCGGTAAAATTTGAACCAAGTTGTTTACGAAGAAAATAAATCGCGGTAAAATTTGAACCAAGTTGTTGACGAAGAAAATAAATCGCGGTAAAATTTGAACCAAGTTGTTTACGAGGAAAATAAATTGTGGTAAAATTTGAACCAAGTTGTTTACAAAGAAAATAAATCCCGGTAAAATTTGAAACAAGGTTGTTTACGAAGAAAATAAATGGAATCATTTTGAGGGACATGAGTAGACCCGTGGTATATCTGAATCCGAGGTATAGTGAGGCACGTTATAACGGAGTATTACTGTATTTACGATTTTCGAATAATTATCCCTCAGTGAAGCAGCGTGGTGAGCATTGGCAGACGTTTCAATGCCTGTTACCGGCTGACAATGCTAACAGTTCCGTCCTTTTAGTCTCATACGTTACATTTCGGCCCTTTATGTGAAGTGGGCTCGCAAATTTGACTGCATGTCTTGTGCGGTGTAGGGAAATGCTACAGTGACTGAAGAGTAAGAACATACTTCTTAAGTTTTAATAAATCACCACCTCGATGTAATAATAACATTGTTGTGAATAAGACTTCCCTTTTTTTGGGAGATTGTCTTCCTTTCGGGTTAATGAGGTAAATATGGCTGTGGTAAACGCGGGTGGCCCAACCTGCTAAGGCGTCACGTTAGTCAGCGAGCGCCTGCGAACTCAAATGTAAAAAAATCCATGTTCACGTGATGATGTCATCGCAACTTTCGTTAAGTACGTAACAGATAGGACATTTAAGGTAGATTGACAAAACAGCATGACTAAATATTAATTCTTTTCAGTTTACTTAATGTAGTAACAATGCCAATATGTGTTGTGCCATTGATGGTTAGATTGAATTAATATATTACATCTCCACCAAATGAAATATTCCTGAGTCACGGTGTAAATGCACCTGAAATGGAGGCAATGCCCCGCAAAGGACAAGAATTTTGTCCCTTAATTGTGGGCAATTCACAGAATCGAGAAACACTAAATCGGGTGATACAATACATTATTTATATGGAGCTTTGGTCGGGGCCACAAAAAACCTTAAATGCGGGTAAACCTTAAATGGGAGAACCTAAAATCGGGATTCCACTGTATTTCACAGCACGATGGGGATGAGTAAATCCTGTAAAATTTCAGATTTCTGGTTAAGAAATTTTGAGAAGGGATGGAATTAGGAAATTGACTTTAAGTTGTGATTAAAAGTGAAACTGATGATACTGATTCTTATGATTTTCCATATTAGTTAAGGACCACAATTTGACTTCTGAACAGATCTTTAAATGTGATGAAATGGGTTTATTCTGGTACATGCTGCCACAAATTACTCTAACTCATGGAAGTGACAAAGTTTGTAATCTCAATAAGGAAAGGCTTACAATAATCTGCTGTGCTAGTGAAGCTAGAAAACATTGTTTAATGTTATTTGTAATGGGTAGGTCAAGTCATCCCAGAACATTTAAAGATGTGAAGTCTCTACCTGTCGCCAGAAGAATGCACGGACGACCTAAGCTTTTTTTAAGGATTCATATCAACATATTGTAATGGAGCAACTGCATTATATATGATCAAGATATAACAATGCTTAATTATGTACTTACAGACCAAGTAGTCAATATATATGAGAGTCTGAATGGATAAGATATAACTATTCTTCATTATGGATTCATAATTCGAATAGCAGATTGTTAGAAAGGATGATATAGTTTTGACAGTTTGAATAGTTCAATCCAGTATAAATTGAAGTTGTTTTTTGTCCCTTCCACTTTGAACTAACGACATTTCATAAAACTTTTATTCACAAAAATCTTATGTAACTACTCACAAAATTCCTTTAATAAAATAACTATAAAACCATGGCTTTGACTTGAAGAATCATCATCAGGTGGAGATTTATAAGCTAGCAAACTACCGTATCTGCCCGAATAGAAGCCGAGCCCGGATTAAAGCCGACCACCCAAAAATTTTCACAATTTTTTGGCAAAAGCGTAAATTTCGTAGATTTTATGCTGAAGTGTGCCGGGCATTCATGCACATCTTAGAATACATTATTCAAGATCGAAGAAATGTGTGGGAAATGGTTTAGTTGTTGACATTTTGAAATATTACTCCAATTAATAATTTTGCGTTGCTGAATAATGTTCCACATTCAGTGACAATAATTTCATTCATTTTCATTTTCACAAAAGGTCAAATATAGTAACACTGATCTCGCCAAGATATTTTTTCATCCAAGTCTATTTCCAAAGAAATTAGTATTTACATTTCCTTAAGAAACTGCATTGTTATAATTATACATGTTCCATGTAAAGTTTTACCAAAATTCAAACAGTTGAGCATTTAAGCCGTAAACGTATTTTGCGTAATCGTCAATTTACGCAAGCGATCTCGCCAAGATAGTTTTATATATATTCATTGTAGGTCAAATACAGGCGACTCCCGAGTCTCGATCGTTGGAGTCTCGATTAATTCGAGATTTCAATCCCGCCGATCGATAATATACGCGGAATTAACTTCCTATAGTTATTGGTTCCGACCAAACGCGAGGTTTAGTTTTGGTGTAGACGTAGATATATCTGCTCTAATTGTTTGAATTTGTGTTGATTTCACTCTTTTTTCTGTTAATCTTTTATTTAAATTTATTTATATTATTGATTTATTTACAAATTTATCACTTGACATGGCATCTAAAAGGAAATGTAATAGTGATAATGTAAGGGAATCAAATAAAAGAGGGCATAAGATTCATAGTTATGAATTGAAATTAGAAATTTTAAAGCGTGTTGAGAAAGGTGAAAGCCAAGCTGAAATCGCACGATCGTTGGAAATGTGTCCTTCAACTATTAGCACATATGTGAAACAGAAGGAGAAAATTCTAGAACATGTGATAAATTCACGTAATTTGATAACAACAATAAACAGTCCTAGGCGCGGTGTTGCGATTCCTAAAATGGAAAAACTTTTAAAACTTTGGGTAGATGATCAGTGTCAGAAACACATACTGAAAGCCATACTGAAATCGTACGATCGTTGGGAATGTGTCAACTATTAGCACTTATGTGAAACAGAAGGAAAAAATTCTAGAATGTGATAAATTCAGGTAATTTGATTACAACAATAAACAGTTCCCCACCCAATAGCTCCTCTTCTTCCAACTAAAATCTTCCAACTTCTCAATTAATAAACCAAGTCCAGTAAGCACAGTTGAAAAAGATTTAAGCTATGAAAATATTTTTAATTTTATTGTTTCTTTATTCTTAAGTTATTTTGTACATTTTTAATAACTTATATATTAATTTCGCTGCCATAAATAGTTGTATGTATAGACAGATGTACGCAGTTATGTTATCCAGCTCACGTGAGTCGTTTGTAACAAACGACTCGCGCGATCCAGACCGGGCTGTCTGTAAAGCATATTGCATATCTTTGAAGTTCGAGAAACAAATTTATTTTTTCCTTTTTAGTACAAAAAATGTTATACATTTTAAATATTTATTATATAATTTATTCATAATTTAATATTAGTAATGTTATTTTATCTTTATGGAACGTGAGGGGAGACTTTCCGGAGATGCGGGAACGTATCCCCCAATTATAACATGCAAGTATATGGAAAAACGGTGTTCGACACTCGAATATTAGAGATTTGAACACGTTTTCAGGAACGCATCCCCAACTAGACTCGGGAGTTGCCTGTATTTACTTTACGAAAAATATAGTACTATCATTTGCACGCGAAGGCAATGAGAGACTTCGAGATTTAACCATAACCCAAATTTTCCTCGGGCTCACATTTAAGCCGAGGGGTGATTCTTTTCATGATAGATTTTGACAAAAAACATCAGCTTGTATTCAGGCAGATATGGTATATACATATATGAAGGAAGGTTAGGGGAGGTGATTATCAAATCTGAAGTGGTATGAGGATGTTTTCCAACAGAAAAGGAGGGATTAATTCATTTGAAGCACAATGGTTATAAATTAGTGTTAGTAAACTTGCTAACTCCAAGGACAAATTTAAGGAAAAAATGCAGGATTTATAAGTTAATTTTCAAAAACACATAATTTCTTCTTTAAAGAATAAGGTAAAACAATTCGAAGTTAACGAGTCACACATGGGCTTACATTTGTAGGCCTCACTCCCATATGACAGGATTACTTGGACTTAGCTAATATGCCAACACATCTGCAAATAATGACATACTATAAATAAACCCATGACAAAAAAGTAACACATATTAGCTCTGAACGTGAGAATGAAATGCACCAATATGCATCACTCTTTTATACTTTAGATATGACTATATAGTAGCATACATCAAAAGCTTTTCTTAAGTTCTAACAAATTAAATTTGACTGAAAACATTATAATAAATATATGAAATGCAATCCAATTGTTCTCTATCTGACTGAAATAAAAGGCAACTAAAAAATAATATCTAATTCCATATTGAAAAAATTCAATGATATTTACATTAACTTACCATCAAAGCCATCATTGTTACTCCACTATCAGCAGGAGCTATTTGCTTCATTAGGTAAGTGTATATTTCAGAATCTTGAATGTCACTCTGAAAGTTATTGCAGCGTCTGAAAGAATAAAAAGCAAAATATTTTAACTGTCTAGTGCACGAAAAAATTGCCAATAGTGAGCAGAATGAATACTTGTAAAAACTTCAGGAACAGTTTTCGATATATGTAGCTAAATTTCTAAATATCTATTCTCTGTGTTATAACATCTAAATAAACAATGATCTTAAATATATAGCATCACTCTAAACTCAGGCCAAAGCTCTCTAGGCGATTGCTTAATATGTTGCCTTTGAAGGGTTTTATAATGAGGGAACCTAGTGAATGAAAAAATTGGTAAATTCAGAGGTTAAGCACTCAGAACACCTGAGCACAGGAGCAGTTTTTTCACATAGGAGCTGATCGCAGAGTCACACGACAACCAGAGTTTGTTGTGACTGTGGTGAATTTATCATTTAAGTGAAATTATGAGGCTAAATTAAATCTTCTACACAGTAAAATATGGTAATTAGATGTTGGTGAAGGAACACACACAAATATAATAAACGTCTAACAATCTCTACAAAATTTAACAGTTTTCTTTAACGATACTTCAATAATGGCAAACAATTAATTGTAAATGAAATCAAACAAAATTTCTACATTTTGATTAAAATAGAACAAAAATACATTTCATCAAAGTATTAGCAGAAGTTTCTTGAATTTAACTGCTTAGGAATCGATTAAATCATAAATAAAAGTAATATATAACTCTCCCATTCCTAAAAATTAAATTTCAATACCTGTGAACTCCAGCTCTTTCAAGATGATGGTTCACCCATCTTAATAATATAGCTTCTGGAGAAAGTTTCATTAAGTCTTCAATTCGTTCACCATCATTTAACAAAGTAGTCAATCCTGGACAATTTTCCAGAGTTATCTGATTAAAAAGTCCAATCTAAAAAAATATCAAATATAATTTTAAATAAACTATTTTACATGGATATACAATGCAGTACACAAACAACAATAAATAATACTGTTAATTATTAATTAAAAACTAAATATCATGCCAGAAAGTTTTCTTTAATTAAATTTTGGAAAATGCTGCTTTAGACTGTCTTTTACTTATTGATCAATAATTAAATTTTTTTTGTGCAATTTCCCCATATTTGTGGTGTAAAAATGTTACAGAAAAAATATAATTTTATGAAATTTTCTTACTGGCTGTAGTCTTTGAAATAACAGCCCAATAGAAAAGTATTTCTTTTAAACTTACCCTGATGATTTGCCACAGAAGACCAAGCACCAAATGTGGTGTTCCATTGGCTAAGTCATGTGCATCTATGTTTACAATATTGCACCCTATGGCTTGTGCAGAATTAAGGGCCAAGGTCAAATTTTCATGCTTTGTGTACAAGGTCAGATTCTTTTTGTTGATTGCCCTCTCATCAATTGTATCAGGGCAAGAATGGTTGATGATTTTACTGAAAGCCAATATTTTAAATATGAAATATATTTTGTAAAAGTAAAGACTTAAATAAGGTAATACCAATGCAATAATTTAAATCCTAAATAATATACAACTGAATTTTGCAGTCTATCAGAAACTTAGATTAAAATTATTCTTGAATGATAAAAATACAATGTACAACATATAGCCACTAAAACTATTTTACAGTTACAGTATTCATTTTGCCTTTAAGATACTTTTTTACTGGAATAAAGTTGCCTTAAATTAGCATGTATCTCATAGGCCCAACATACCCTGGTCAGAAAGAGCATGAAATAAATGATTAAGTATAGTTTGTGTAGCCACTAGAAAGAGAAACAGGCCTTTGTTTTTTGTTATATTATGGAAAAATCACTATCTGAAAGCAAATGATTCAAATTGAATTTTAAGCAGAGAATATAGAAATAAAATGATACACTAAAGAAGCTGACAAATCATAGAGTCCATGAATGGGAGGAAATGAAAAAGGATATTAAGCCAATACCCTTAGTATTCCTTTTCATTTTCCCCCATTCATTTCTGAAGAAACTGAAGTGTTTCAGTCACTATGTAATCAAAGCAGAGCTGCAAACAACTTCAAAATTTGGGAGTGGTTCGGTTCTAAATTTTTGGAAGTGGTTCGCTGCATGGTTTGGTTCAGACGAGAATTTTGACAAGTGGTTCGGTTCGGTTTGCGGTTTGGTTCAACTAAGTTAATCATTTGAAATACTATTCAGAATAATTTAACCAATATATACATTACACATTCAGTATCAATCTGTAAGTAAATCAATCAGCAGTCATTATTATTTTAAATGAAAGAAGAATTTATTTAAAGAAAGGAAAAATTTATATTTTAAATATATTACAATCCCATCATCATCTTCCTTTATTCATACTTAAAAATGGTATTTTTGATCCTAACATGATTTTTATGTTCATTGTTGTTTACATATCAATTAAAAATTCTCTGAATGGATTCACTTCAAATTCATTTACCAACATACACAATCATATATAATCAGAAATAAAATGCACCTCTAGCTTCAACCGCTTTTGAGATTATCCCTGGATGGACGGACAAACCGAAAACATAAGTGTTTTAAATAAATCATTAAAAAACAAAAATTAGTTCCTCAGGCATTTTATTTCTTTTTCTTACCTGTAATACACATTATTCAGAGGAAAAAAGATTTATAGCAAGGGTCTTACCGCCCATCTCCCAATATTTAACCTCTTTAGTTCTACCACCCGCACTTGCCTTTATTTTCCTTATTCCCACACACATACCCATTTCCGCATTGATAATTTCCTCCCTCCTCTCTCTGGGGTTTACCCTCTCCCCGTCTTCCACAAGGCCTTTCTTTTTAGTCCTAGTCCTTCCCCCGTCTTTCCCCAAACCCTCCCGAGATGGTTTCCCGCCTCCAGCCTTTCCTTTCCCCTCCCACTTTATCCGTTTACAACCTACCCCCCGCAGTAACCCTCTGATGTGAGATAGGTTCCTCCTTTCTGTCTTACTAACTACACTCCCTCCCCCCTCTCTACCCATTTCTCTGTATATACTTTCTATTCTCACAATATCTGCACCTAACGATAGCATTGTAATGTCGAAACTCGGGTCGTAAGAGAAATAAAAACAATGGAAGTTACGAAGCGTTATTCCTTTGGTTCATTTATAACAAGTAAAATAAAAAATGTTCGCTATATTTATCAAGGGTCTAGGAAAATTAACCAACCACAATTCACCGAAACACAATTCATCGACTAGGAAAATTCTTTTCCGTAAGCCCTTATTAAGATTTCCTTGACTGAATGATAGAGTTAATTATTGAAATAGATAGATTCTTGCTTTCCAATGGCGATGATGCACGGCGTCTCAATTTTTCCAACTTTCAATAATAAATTTATGTAAATAAAATGTTTTAATTAGTTAATTGGTCAAAAAATATGGAATAAAAATTGCTCCGAATGAATTTATGATACGTAAAACTCTAATAAATTCGATTATTAATTCTTATTATTATATTATAAATTCAAAAAGACACTTTTAGCTCGATTCCAAATATATTACATATTGCTATTTTTTTTATTTTGCCACCTTATAAAAGTAATCAAAAAATCAATATGATAGTAAAATTACATTACAAGAATAATTTAAAATTAATCGACAGTTCGGGGCAGATTATTGAATATATGAAGTGCGGACACTTGTGGTTCAAAACAAATGATTATAAAATGTAGAGTGACCCTCTTTAAATAACACTATCATGTTAATTAATTTATTTGTCTCTTAAATAAAGTTTACTAAAATATTATTAAAAATACACACTTTAGATATTCAAGGAATTCTGCGGGAAATGAATGCCTCCGATCCAAGGGATCCGCCGAAGTCCTTGCCTGTTTTTGCTGGAATATAAACCACCAAGTAATGGAAATATCATAGAAGAACACCACACGAGAGTTGGAAAAGGAATGATGTCGTTGAAAGCTCAAGTCGTTGAGAGCAACAATTTGAATTTTTCCGAAGAAAAAGATATGAGGAGAGTTAATGGTGTTCTAAGAAAGGCACAGCAGGGCATATTTTCTCAGGTCTGCTAATTACAATGCTGAAGGGGGTGATGGTAAGGGAATGGATTTTTCTCTCTGCACTAAAGCAGATTACGGCTCCTTTCTAGGCCATTGTAAAACGACCCTTTTGCCTTCAATCAGATAAAGATCTTTCTATATTCTGTTGGTCAGTTTCTGCCTACAGTGGTTGACCTGGATATTGTCGCAGTTGGTGTCCCCATAACCCTCACCATAAATGTCATCTGTGGATAACAATAGTCGCAGAGAGGAAAGAAATAGGCACTCTTTCCTTTGAAGCAAACCCGCTGGTTTTTCCAAGGGAAATTCCTGGTCTTTTAGTTGGTCTGTACTTTGTGGATTGAAATCGAACCGAAACTGAACCACTTTTGCAAAAAATTATGGTTCGGTTTTGGGTTCATTGAAATATTAATCAGTGGTTTCGGTTCGGTTCGCGGTTCAGCAAAATGACTGCGGTTCGGTTTGTAAATGTTTCTCAAGACTTTTAATGGAGTATGAGTACATTAAAATAATCATACTTGAATTTCATAGATAAACATTCTATCTTGGGTGGATGACCTGAAATACCCACCTGTTGATTCCTCAAACTGGCAGTGTATCATTATATTTGTGCAATTTTAATTCACGAGAAACAAATTTCGTCGCACCGACAATTTTAATAATTGTAATTATGACTTGAATGCAAAAATTGTAATAATTGAATATAATCACATAGTAAATTTGCCAAAATTACTGGTTTAAATATTTTTTCTTAAATATGAAGTTTAAAAAAGGGGGTTGTCTAATATTCAGAGTTGTCTTATATAAGCAGTCCCCGCTTTTCGTTGTTCTGCTTTTCGTCATTCTACTCATACGTCAGTTCCTAATTAACAACATTGTTTCTATCTTCTATCCTCGTGATCCATTTATTAAACATATTGACGCTTTTCATTGTTCTGGTTTTTTGTTGTTTTGGTCATATGTAAGTGCATAAGTGAGAAACAATGTTTCATTTTTTAATGGAAATATTTCAGATAGTTACCCCAGGAACAGTGCATTTTATCCCTCAATTTAATGTTGTGTCTATTGAAAATAGTGATCCGCTTTCTTCAATCCACTTTTCACTGCAGTATTCAAGAACGTAATCTGACGTATAAGTGGGGACTGCCTGTATTCAGGTAAATATGGTACCTAGGTTACAGTTGTGTTTTTATAAATAGTTTAAGTGTAAATACATGCATTGAAGTAAATTTAAAAAATCTTTTGTTTTAAAATATTGGTGGATCTTTTAAGCCAGCAAATATGGTGCATAGGACTTGGAAACAAATACAATTTGTATTAAACAACATAATATGCTATTCTTGAAAAGGTATCCTATAGCAGCTAAGTGAATACTCACCATAATAAAATTCCATCTTTTACTTTATCATATAAAAACTTTCCTTCTGAATCAAGTGGCAATAGGTGAGAAAGGTCAACATCAATCCCAAGATTAGAATTAATCCAATCTGAGAAAGCCAGCTGCTCTTCAAGACGGACAGAATGGGTTGTCCCTTCACTTGATGCATTGGACATCCCTCCCAGAGTTTCCAAATTTTCTTTCTTTGACACAACCTTTTTAAATGTGCTACCCACTTCTTTTGCCTTAAGGTCAGAGCATAACTGCAGATAAAGAAATCATTGCCATTGATTTATATTAATTTCTGAGGTTGAATGAGATATTTTTAATTAACATCACAAGTCCTTTTAAAATTGCAGCTTTAAATGAGTAGCCTAATGAAGGTATTTTTAAAACCAGAGAATAGATTATAACTTTTCCCACTTCTTCATTCATCAAAGCAGGGTAAATCAAAAACAATGATCCATTACAGATTATATTAAATGAAACATGACAAAGGACATGCAAAATTGGAGGCAAAACTAACTTACAACAATATTTATAGATACAAGATTATGTTATGTAAGCAAACAAGCACTCTGCATAAGAGATGAGGTTTAATAAAAATAAACAATAATAGAAAGATGAACGCTGTTATACTTCATGAGAAATAAGCTGGCCTCCCAGATGTTTACAAAGTAGAGGGAGAGCTACGTTGTCGGATTTATGCTTACAGTCCACGCCCGCTACTGAATGAGAAAATGATGCGATGCTACTAAGGCAGTATGGCAACATCGCAAGGCTATGATAGACCCAAACCTGTAAGTACCCTTCTAATGCTCCTACCTCCCACTTCCTCAGAGGTCAACTTATTTCTCGTGAAGTATAATACACTATTTTAAGTACATTAATTAAAATACTTTATCTGCAATTTGAAAAATGCATTTTTTCCTGAAGGAATAATGAAAAGATCATTAACCCTTGGAGTTCCCAAGTCTCTCTGAGCGACATGCGAAAACCGTGCTAAACTGCCAGGGTCACTCATAGCAACTCCTAGTTTTTCAACACGAACTGTAATACATTACTGATAGATTGCACATGTTGTATGTTCAGTGGTTTGTAAAGAGTTAAAGCTACTTATTTGCCGACTAACACAATATTCTGATATCTTGAACATAAATAATGTCTTTTGTCATTGGCCTTCCAAATATGTATTTTTTCATTTAAAGGTAATTAATACATGATCACATACTGCCTAAAATAATGCATTTAAAATGAAATTTAGATATAACTCATTCAAGCGAATGAAAAATGATTACAGTAAACTCAATTATCTGGCACCCATGGGAACAGGGGTGTGCCATTAGATCAAATATGCCGTTAGATGGAGAGGTAGGTACCTTTGACCAAGAAATTTTGATGTACATTATCATGGAAATAATAATAATATCACCAGTAGACATGTTATAAATAATGGTAAACAATAAAAACCATGCATGTACAGCAGGGGTGGAATGGGAGCAAAAATTGGCCTGGGCAAATACTAGGATATCGGTCAACCGAACAGCAAAAATAATGTTGCGACCCCCTAAGAGGCCGCGACCCATAGTTTGAGAAACACTACTTTAGAATATGGAAAAGTAACAGCTCCTGGCCGAGGCAGCAACCACTCAGGCAGTCCCGGCCCAGGAGCAGCATTGGCCCACTGGGACTTTGACCGGTGTCCCGGCGGCCCAATCCGCCCCTGATGTACAGTACTCACCAAATGAATCATCTGAAGATCATTATATTGAGAACACTGGGGTAGTAATACTAAATTAACTTAACTTAAACTGTATTGCACTTATAGTAACTTGGACACAACTTAATTTAACTGTACTTATTCTAAATTATAGTGTCTACTGTACTATTTACACAGCACTGTAAGGAATAAGGTTTTGAGTGTTTACTGCCCCTCAGGTGTTCTAAGAGCTGATATATCATCTGCTTCTTCCAGTGGTAGATCAGCAATATTAGATCTAGAAGTTGATGGTGATACAAAACTCTCTTTGGAAACCGAATGTGAACTCAGAGATGCCGAATGTCAATGAGAATATGACATTACACAAGGGGGTGATTTGTAATGAGAGCTTCGAAAATGTGCCATTAGAGCAGGTATGTCGCTATATAGTGCCAGATAATCAAGAGTTGACTGTACTTTAAAAATGGATGTTCACTTTTAATGGTTATAATAAAGAAATTTATTATATAGTTCACATAATCCAAGACATTATTTGAATAATAATGATGACCAACTTACAAATAACACATCTAACATCAATCCATATCAACATTACTTACTGCTAAGCATAGCTGAGCAATATATAAAACATCCAATTTTTTTATAAAATTGAAAATACAGGAAAACCCCGTTATAACGCGCCTCACTATACAGCGGATTCGGATATACCGCGGGTCTAGTCATGTCCCCCAAAATGATTCCATTTATTTTCTTCGTAAAAAACCTTGTTTCAAATTTTACCGCGATTTATTTTTTCGTAAACAACTTGGTTCAAATTTTACCGCGATTTATTTTCTTCGTAAACAACTTGGTTCAAATTTTACTGCGATTTATTTTCTTCGTAAACAACTTGGTTCAAATTTTACCGCGATGCTGAACTCCCATCACTCTATATAAGAATGATGAAGAAATTGTAGCTGAAGTCCAGAACCGCGGAAGAGCAGAAAAATTATCGGAAGATGACAGCGAGAATGAAGAGATGTGTGAGGTTGAGACCCCTTAAATAAGCAAAGTATTGGATAACATCAGTGAAGTGATGAATTGGATGAAGAGACAGAGTGATTGTGATCACCTTCATCTTTTACATTTGCAAAACATTAAGACGTATGTGACGAAGAAACGCCATCAACTGTCGCGCCAATAGAAAATATCGGACTATTTTAAAAACACCAATTAAAGGTATGCATTTAAATGAAAATACGATACCAGTTTTTATAGTATTTTGCAATTAAATTTGTTATAACGCATATACTTTCACGTTTTTTAAATTATTTCCCGAAATACCGCGGGTTGCCGATAACGCGGGTGTACATTCTGTCTCCCGAAACCCGCGTTATAACGGGGTTTTACTGTATTTCGAAATTTATAATTATGCAACCTATAGCTTCAAGAATCTTCGGAAATGCTGGAAACGCAGGGGAAGACAATTTCAAAGGGGACAGACAACAACAGCAAGAAAATATGTTGTATCCAATTTATACAGTCAATCCTAGAACTTTACAGACATAGGTTTTACTTGAAAATTATTATTATTCATTATTCAGAGGTTAATAACAATATTATGCAAAAGTGAAATTTTCACATTAGATATAGGGATGCCTAAAATGTATAATTAAAGGTTTAAGTTTTTAACATTTCTTTTGTGACAAATTTTCCAAAAAATTCACACCAAATTCATCGTCAAAATAAAATATAATGGCATAAGACTACGAAGATCACAATATTTCATGTTCAAAGTTCTGTAGTTCTAAGTTTAACATGAACTATAACCATTAAAATGTGGAGGTTTCATGGACTTTAGGAATGGGGAGTACTGAAAAAATACATCCATATAAAGCCAACCTTTTCAAACTCTTCAAAGGAAAGTCTCCCAGGGTGCTGTGTTTTCCTCTTGTCATCATAATCCTCAATCATTTGCCGCACTTGCCACCCTGGAAGTTTAAATCCACATACATCCAGGGCTGTCTTGAGCTCAGATAAATCAATATAACCGTCCCCATTCTTATCAATCTGTAAAAATGAAGATTAAAAAAAATAAATTGGCTATTTTTCGGATTTATTATCATCAACAAATAATATTTAAAATGACTTAATCCTACATTCAGGGAATGCATAATCATATGCTTATAAATTTCGGTAGACTGTAAATGTGTTTGCAATTTTTATCCCCACACTGTCTTTCATCCTAACTAAAATAGGAACATAAAATATGATTAATATAATAGATATTATAAAAAACTAATGTTTAAATACTCCATTCCTAATTACAAAACTGATGTTCCTTGAGTGTTACCTAACTTTGTTTAAAATTATAACTTCAACAGTGCTCATTCTGTATGTACCACAGTAAAAACTTTACAAACAGAAATGAGGTTACTATTCTATCAATATACATAGAACTAGAGTAATTGCCCAACATGAATGATGGGTATACACAGTGACAGATTTGGAAACTTGCCACCCCTAGGTCAAATTATTTTTCTGCCCCTTAAAAAAATTCAATAGAATTGATTTAATTTATATATTTTACCAGAGAAACAATATGTTCTTTTCTGATATTTATGGTTATTACCTTGACAAGCTTCCTTAGGTTGGTACCAATGATCTTTCATGATTTTGATGTCTTCTTAGACCTCCGTAATTTTTAAAATCACACTGAAAGCCCTCTTTACATTGCTTCCTCATATACTATATTGATGGTCTTGCAGCTTGGCAAATGAATATACAAATCTGACCGCCCCGAAATCCCACCACCCCTAAGCCTTGCCTACTTTGGCCCTATTGCAAATCCACTAATGGGTATACATGAATAAAGTATTAAATTAAAATATTTTCCACTCTCCCACCCTCCCTCCCTATAATTCTCCCTCATTCTCTCCTCACTCTCCACTAAAAATGTAGCTCCCTCTCTCAGCATGATATGTACAAAATCTTACATACAGAATGACAATGAAAGTACATCCAACAAACAGAAAGCACATTCAGGATAAGTATAGATGTGTTTGATGTGATGGAACTATTTAATGGTAGTTATCTACGTACTAAAAAGGCATACATAATGTTAAATTATTCTCCATGCAAAACATTGGACTATCAAATGCAGCAACAATGGAGTTGTCATGGTAGCTCACTTTTTCTCATTGTTAAAAACCTAAAAATTCAGGTTTTTTCTGATTCTAGGCAAATTTTTATGCGAGTTCAACATGGATTAGAATTCTCTCACAAAAAAATAACCTTTGTTCTTACCAGTATAGAATTCACCATATCCTAAGTTTGTACCATGCTTTTAAATTAATACTAAATGACGAAAGTCTGATTTTTTAATTGACACAATGTGCCACTTAAGTTACAATTGAAAAAAACTCAAAAAATTTTTTTCCTTAACAAAATGGGTTAACACACTGCACCCTTTCTAAGCAATGGAAATATCTGTATTTTGACAACTTGAGTCACATGACTCTCTCAATCTGTCCTAGACATGAAACTGGAAGGAATATTGGGAAATACCAGACGGTAATCTTGGGTGAGCTTGTAGGTACTTAGGTGGCTTTCCACTGTTATTGACTTAAAAGAAGCGAAGTCATCCAGATATCAATTTTATTAGGAACTAAGGCTATGGAGGTAAAAAGTTGATGCCAATAGAAGCAGTAAGTACTTCAAAAAACGAGTAACGTTTCACGCAGAACCAAACTTAGTTGCTACATTCTTCGTAAAATGTAATTTGGGAAAGGATTAAAGACATTGGTAATCTGAGAGAAACTCTCCAAAGGATATGGTATAACAAATAAATTTATACACATCCCATGAAGTTAATTGATATTTTAACAAGTACCTCATTGAAAGCCGTTACTGGGTCGAAATCGCCCATGTTCCAAAAGGCGATTCTTCGCGTCTCCATGGCTTACACGGTTAACGCCTGTGTAGCGAGTATAAAGAAGGATAAATACTGCACACAGCACTTACTCGCAGCACATTTTTCTCAGCGATCTAATACGAACGAATTCGGAGGATACAGAGCGGCAAATGATAACTATGTTACGAGTACGTCATTACACTCCAAACCGATAAGTTGGCTTATCGACGGGAATCCATATCTAAAGAATAGTGCCCATTGAGGAGACGCCCACAAATAACGGTGACAAAGAAAGCTAAAGGCTAGCGGGAGACTCGCGCGGAGAATGCGAAGAGGAGCATCGGAGCGGACCCACTCTTTCGATTACCAAGCTTTCAAAAATTCGAGGAAATTATTTCTTTTTTCTACGTCTGATTAAAAAACGATGTTATAATGCCGAAATTATAGCCATTACGCGAAGTGCAAAGAGGAAAGGGGTGAGAAAAAACCGCAGAGTCGAAACTTGAGAGCGAGTTTATTTTCGATCTTATCTTCACGTATGCTCGAATTCTGACCAAGATAAGCAGGTAGGCAGTACATCCGCCTTTAAACAATACGAACCCAATTACAAAACGGTATAAGGGAATTCTGCTTACAATTCGTCCTAAGATCGCAGAAAATCCTTTGCAGCAGTGATACTCGAAAGTGTGGATACAATTTTTAAAATACCATACCTGAACGACTTTTCGAAAAATTTCTGCCGAGATTTTATCTCGGTGAGAGATGCGAGGCCAGGCAACGACAAAAGGTATGCTCGTGATTCTGGCCGCGGCTCTTTCAGCCGACTCACGAGAAATCTTGCACGTTTATAAAGATTATAAGATATTTTTTAAAAATTCAGCATTTATCGGCAAACAAAAAAGAATCAGATTATACGACACAATTATCCCGAAATTAAAATAAAATATAGACTATGACTTCAGCGTAGCTATTCCAAGAGACCAAAGATTATATTTAAACTTAACCGTGGATTCATACTTCACATTCTTTATTAATCGTCGAAGCTGATAGACTACTTGGATTGCATTTCTATTTTTCAAATATCACCCAATTTAAGGAAGAAGATATCTAAAGCTAATGAAATACAATCCGCGTCTAACCTCTTAGACTGATCATTAGGGAAAAAGTTACACGAATCAATTGAAACATTTCAATTAGAGTTGTTCAATTGTCTGCAGGACGCTATCTAGCAGCGTGTTGTCATAAATGTCTTTTTCTTCAGGCCTCGCTAGCAAGGCTATATTCGTTTCTCATTCCAATAATTCGTGAGCATATTAAGTAAAAATCGGAATTAATGACGAGGCTAAAAGCATACAACGCAAATTTGGACAGTGTCGTAACTTTAATAGGGATGAAATTCTACCCTAACTCAAAAGAAAGCAACCTTTTCCAGTACTCTTAAAAAGAAGTTCCAAATAGCTGCGAAATCGAGAAAAGGTTCTTACATACTGCACTAAATATGACCGAAGTGCCACTTGTTCCTGCCCGAAGAAAAGGAAAATAAATACTACGGATGTACTAACCTGAGTGATGATTTCTGGGGTAAGCTTGAAAACACTTAATTGTCTTTCCAATGGTATATCCATGATGCAGACGGCTCGGAAATATTCCGATAACTCTAGGCTCCGAGGAAAATGTTACTGTGACAAGCAAGAACTTTTATTTTAATGACAGAAGACACTGGAAAACTTTTTAGGAACTACAAGAGTTGTGACTTCCCCGATTTCCGGTAGGAAGTGGTAACACTGTTCTAGAAAACCACATGCCAGGGGAACGTATACCAAAAACCGAATGTTGTTGACGTTTACGATAAACGGGGTTTTACCGAATGAATAATTGCTTATAAAGGAATTATTAAAACATAAGTGAATCGGTTAACTGAAAATAATCGCTATGTGGAACTCAATTCTTCAATGAAAAGAGTTTAACCTCACGTATAATATATTTCACATAAAATATATACGAAATTAATAAAATTAAAGGGAAGCGACAAACGTTATCAAAGTGATAAATACAGAATTCATAACCTCAACATAAATCCTCGCAACAAAGACAAAAATACAGGAAGAAGTTCCAAACATCGACTAATGGATCTTAAGCAGGAAGGCTGAGAAAGGAAGTCGCGACATATTAAAAGGTACTAAATTTAAAAAATCTGATGTGGCCAACACATGACTTTCTCCACACAGAGCAGTGAATACGATTGCTCTCGACATCAGGTTTCTCAGAAATATTTATCAGCGATTACACTCGAGAATAATTTTAAAACATTTTCGATAGTCTTTATTTAAAATTACAAAAAAACAATAACTATAGAAAATTGTTAAATTTTTCTATGAATAACAAAATTTCGATGCGCATTTAAAAATGACCCTTGGCAGCGTACGCAACGCTATCAGCAATTAGAAATTTGTATCGTAGCAAAGGAAACAGTTTGTCACATAGCGACGTTTTTAACATAAATTTAGAATAAAAATCAAAATATCTCTTAAACTATCGGTCTTATGAAAAATTGTTTCAAAGAAAACTTGCATAAAATTAGATTATATTTTTATAATAACAACTATTTACAAAAATGGAGTTTTTAAGGAGATATTTAAATAAATCAATTATTTCGATAATAAATATACTTCAAAGTAAACTTTTTATCTAAATTTATTATTTTTTGTGAAATAAGAATACAGTGACCTTTTTAAGCACCATTATTGTAGGTAACTGGAATTTAACGAATAAGTTAAATATCTCCGAAATGGATGGTTCTACGAAAAATTGTTTCAAACCAAAGTTGGAAGGAATATTATTCTCTATAACTGTGTTCCTCATAAAGATTGTAAATAACAGCGTTTTAAAGAGCATTTTCGATGGAAACCGAAAACACCGATTAATTATAATTTGTAATGGTTAATGTATATTATAATATTGTTTTAACCGAGATATTTGCCAAAACCGAATCGGGATTCTAATAAACCTCAAATTCCGGTTAATCGACATTGCCCAAAAGCTAATCATTTCTTCGTGCTCATACCAAAGTGTTATATATGAAATTTGGTAATGACATAGTAAGTACTTTTCAAGATAGAGCGCCCACAATTATATACAAATGCATCATTCCGAAAATAGTCTAAACGTGTTCTAGAGACCTTAAAACGTGTATTTCCTTGGAAACCTCGAAATCTATTTTTTCCGTGATCAAAATACTTTCTCTATACAACGTATAGGGTCATCCCATGCTACATGTCCAGACTCACTAAGTGATGGTTCCTTCGACTCGAACCAAATTTTCAGGATAATTAGTACGTCTAACTACCTTCCCAACACATGACTTTCTCCATATTTAAGGTATAGATATTTAAATTATTAGGAATAGCATTATGAAGCAAAATTATCATTTCGTATCGTAAAAGAATACAGTCGTCCTTACTGCCCTAAATTACGTATATTTTGAATATGTTTACTGAATTCACCGCAACATGGTGGTGGCGCTGTATACTGGTACTATTAAGAAAAATCGGTACAACATGCATTGTACAAACTTTCTCATATATGGGTACTAATGTGTCGTTTAGTTATCTTTAGAAAATGAAAATCGTATGAGTCTGTTTTTCGAAAATCAAATTTTTGTTAAAGTTGCCCAAGAATAAACTAGCCTTATAGTCATTCATTGAGAAAAATAAAATACGTAGTATTATTGTAGATGTATACTCAAGTAACTGTACGAAATTTTATCAAAATCGTTAGAGCCGTTATTGAGAAAATCGAATTGTTGTTAAAGTTGCCTAGAATAAACTAGCCTCATATTCATTTTTTGAGAACTATGAACTATACAGTATTATTGAAGACGTAAACTCAAGTAACTGCAAGAAATTTGATCAAAATAGTTAGAGCCGTTTTCGAGAAAATCGAATGATTGTTAAAGTTCCCTAGAATACATTATCCTTATAATCATTTTTTGAGAAATATGAATTATACAGTATTATCGAAGACGTAGACACAAGTAACCGTACGAAATTTGATCAAAATCGCTGGAGTTGTTTTTGAGAAAATCGGATTGTTGTTAAAAATGCGTAGAATAAACTACTCTTAATTATTGAGCAATGTCAACCATTTCTATTATACTCCGCTCAGTATGATGAAATGCCTAAGTACGAAATTTCATTCATTTTCGCTCTACCGTCTCGGCTCCAGAGCCAGTAACAGACAGACAGACGGCATTGCGAAAACCACTTTTTCGGATTCAGCGACACCTGAAACGTATTTTTCCGTAAAAATCTCGAGGTCGAATTTTTTCGCGATAACAATACTTTCTTGATACATCGTATGAGAAAGTAAAAATTGAAACTCTAATATACATTAATATAACTGTAACTCCTCTAAAAATCTTTCAACGCATCGCGTACCAGAAAATAACATGTAAGTAGGCGAATGAAAATTAAACTGCGTTTTCGTTTACCGAATTAGAACCCGTTAAAATAAATGTTATATGTATAACATTTTATCGCAAGTGCTGATTAATTTTCTTCTGAGAAAAATATTTGCGCAATAAAATCTACCTACCATAAACATATAATTTATCACATTTTGCCAGATTTAGAACATTTGACTGTAGTTTAAATATACATAATATTAAAAGGTTAAACAGGACACACTAACCTCTGATACATGTTCGAGGCGAGAGTAATGTCAGCCACAGTATAAAATAGCTAGAATTAAGTTATCGATAAATAATCCTGAATAAAAGACCACTTAAACGGGAAATGTAATAAATGGGAATCTTACAATGCGTTATGTGTTTTCGCAGGGTATATAAAACGAGAATGAATTATTTCAAGCGATCGTTCGTTACAACTTCCCATTTATTCCGCGCATTATTTTCCAATTCATAAACATCCCAAAATACCGTTCCGTGAAAGCAGAATACGGAGTCAGGTCGTCAAGCACCAAATTTTCATCACTTCCGCATCCATAATTGGCTTCTACCTTTCCCATCGCGCACAAAAAGATATGAAAGAACAAGAAGGTGTTATAGAGACGTGAGTAGAGAGAGGGAGAAAGGAGGAACTATGAGGAGAGGAAGCACGTCGAGGGGGTGCTAAGGGGAGGCAGGAAGGAGGCAGAACGGAGACATGAGGGGGCAGGGGGCAACGCGCCACTGGGGCGAGAGGGCTGAACGTTGGCCTTTATACGTTGGCCAACGGCATTCTCGGGCAGTGTGCTGACTTCACGAGAAATGAATATTCTTTAACTCACTAGGAGTGGCATCACGACTCGGAAACGCGAAACGAAAGCTTAGCGCAACCATTATAAATACGCGCACGCTAATTTAAAAAATCGGTACAACATGCATTGTACAAACTTTCTCATATATGGGTACTAATGCGTCGTTTAGTTATCTTTAGAAAATGAAAATCGTATGAGCCTGTTTTTCGAAAATCAAATTTTTGTTAAAGTTGCCCAAGAATAAACTAGCCTTATATTCATTCATTGAAAAAATGAAATACGTAGTATTATTGAAGACGTAAACTCAAGTAACTGTACGAAATTTGATCAAAATCGTTAGAGCCGTTATTGAGAAAATCGAATTGTTGTTAAAGTTGCCTAGAATAAACTAGCCTCATATTCATTTTTGAGAACTATTAACTATACAGTATTATTGAAGACGTAAACTCAAGTAACTGCAAGAAATTTGATCAAAATAGTTAGAGCCGTTTTCTAGAAAATCGGATTGTTGTTAAAAATGCGTAGAATAAACTACTCTTAATTATTGATCAATGTCAACCATTTCTATGTATACTCTCCTCAGTATGATAAAATGCCTAAGTACGAGATTTCATTCATTTTCGTTCTATCGTCTAGGCTCCAGAGCCAGTAACAGACAGACGGCATTGCGAAAACCACTTTTTCGGATTCAGCGTCACCTAAAACGTGTATTTCCGTAAAAATCTCGAGGTCGAATTTTTTCGCGAAAACAATACTTTCTCGATACTTCGTATGAGAAAGTAAAAATCGGTCGGAAATACTTTGCGGTTAATTCCTTGATAACTACACAGATATTTCAGGTGCGATACGTTGAAACTTGTAGGATAGCCATTTCCCGCTTGGTGACACGAAGATTCGGATGAGCGAGTAATCGTTAAAAAGCATCACACGAGGAAGTTGAAGGAAATGAGCAAAACGAAGCGGGTATTACCGTCGTTGAGTTTGGAGAAGTTCTTATTTACGTTACAAAAAACATAGCTTCCATTAATTCGACTGATACGGATGAGCTACACTTAATAGATAAAAATACCAGTTCGTTAAATTTGGAGAAGTTTATTTGATATCATTATATATTGACGGGATTTACTTAGGAGGAGGATACAAATGTCCAGACCAAACTACAATAGATGGAGAACTGAAATTCTCCGAAATTGTAGAAGGCATGGAAAAACCTCCATAAAAATTGACATCTCCTATCTATGTGTCATGGGTTCGACTCCATAAATTCCGGAAGTTGCGTTCTTTCCCAAAAGAATAGCATTGCGACATTTTTGAAAATTAATTTCGGGCACTTTCCGATAAGATACAGAATTGAAACTTGGATGGTTGTTAGATATCCACGTGATCTATAGGGGAGCCGTCATCACTTTACCGCAAGTGTCCTGGGTTCGACTCCAGACTACCTGGTATATCTCCCATAAGAAAGCATGGAAAACAGTAATTCCTGCATATGGACGAAACTAATATGAATAAAGAGCCGATACTTTCAGGGTTTGTAGAAGCCATGAGAATATCTCCATATTATTTGAGAACTCCTACGTAGGTGTCATCGGTTCGACTCCAGGCAGCCTTAAATTTGAGATTATTTCCCATAAGAAAAGCATTGAATTTGGTGCAGTGCACTTTTGCGTTTAAAATTTATTTGTCGGCTGTTACTCTTTATATTTGTAATAAGATTAGATAAATGCTTGCAGAATGAAAGCACACATTCACTAGTAAAATATAATCGTCTGGAATTATTAAAATATTTTCCGCAAAAAAACAAATGCTTTATGGGCATGCCCCTGACCAAAATTATATTATGCAAAACATTAAATTTGGTTCCCTGTAAATATACGAATGAGTATCCAGCGTTTTTTTACAATTATTATTTTATTACTATTATCAAGACGGTAAGGATTCTTAAGATGACTAAACCCTTTCGCAGCATTCAGTATGTGCAACAATGAGCATGCTCCTACTGGAGGGTTAAATGTGAAGTCTGGCCGAGTGCCCGTTATCTTTTCTTCCATAACAACCTCCACCAAAGCGATCGAATAGATGTAGAAATCACGATCAAATACCGCGATTACGGCAAACAATTTTTCTCCGCTTCGGGCCCATTTAAGTGGAACAATGCCTAACTTTTTTTCAACCAACAACATCACGTGCTCTCTTTCATTCGGAATTTATTGGAAACTCGGAGGGAAAAGGTCAAACAACAGAGTCACACGCCCACGTCTTCATCGATTCGTGGACTTCTTTCGCAAACTGAGGTTACTCAGTTGAACCTTCGAGGATTGAATACAAACCCAGATGACTAAAAGGCGAGAGCAGACTATCAACGAACGATGGATCATCAACAAGGACGGCTGCTTTGCAGCCATAATGCAAATACGGCTTTCTCAACCGCTTCGTGGCCAGTCATCTCCATCGTCGATTCAATTATTGGATAAGATGTCTTCAGAGAAAAAATTAAAATAAATACGCTTCTATTTGGAATCCCTAATTTTCTGCCAAGGTTATTATATCAGAAAAATAACGGAAACATTAAACAAAGAACATTACAACAGACCGCAATGGATAGATAAATTAGATACTTGTTGGATTAATCACCAAATGCTATCAACTTATCACATGATGATATAGTATTACAAACTTCACCCAACAGAAAAAAATTACAACCTGTTTCGAGTTTTAGATGTTCCGATAGAAGCTGATAAAAGTGAGCTTCAATTCAAGCTATTGCTAAAAAGACAACACAAAATGTGTGGTGAGGGGGATACGCCAAAATGCAGCTCAAATATAACGAGACTAAGGCGCAAAAATCTGCCGCGTAAGGAGACAAACGAAAATGCTGCCGCAAATCATCAAGTGGAGATTTTAGATGGACGGTAACGAAAAGAAAAGATGCTGCTGAAGTAGTATCCTCGTTTTCTTACCTGATGCCCCATCCCTCCAGATTTTTACCAAAACTGAACGTCATATTTTAAGCCGTTTCGAAATTAACGAGAATCTTATCGTAAACTAACTTTCCTATAAAATCTAAGCATTTAAGAAAGTAAAACGATAAATTTAAGAGAGAACTTATTGGAGGCAGTGTAAAGGTAGTAAAGAATCTACTTCAACGCTAAATTGACATTACCTATCATTTTCGGGGTCTTTCTCAAACAAACAAAAATACAGCACTTCCGAAAGTTCAGCCGCAGTCTAAATTAGAT
Organism: Uropetala carovei; assembly: GCA_036926305.1. Taxonomy (NCBI): domain Eukaryota; kingdom Metazoa; phylum Arthropoda; class Insecta; order Odonata; family Petaluridae; genus Uropetala; species Uropetala carovei. The sequence goes on from JAXCHB010000011.1 coordinate 9,053,968, forward strand.
GTTCCGCTTCGACGACCACTTCCACTTCCGCCGGGCAGCCATGTTTTTCTTAACGAGGAAAACTATTTCGACCGTAAATACTAACTAAAAGTTTACCAGTTAACGTAATGCATCCAAGAAAATCACCAGTTTTCTACTGTTTCACCTATTTAACAGCAACATAGCTTGAATCTTCCTACAACTATCGCCATATAATTGCCTCATGAATATGTAAGTACAACATTTTCCTATCGCATGCTCTGTGTTTTACCGTAGTATACTGGCGAGGTGTTGGGTTTTACCTTGACCGCATCGTGCCCTTCACCCTACTTGCATGGACGCCAAAAATTATATCAGCTAAAAATCTCGAATCCCGATAAAAACGTTACCAGGTATTATCCCAGACATCGGTCCGTTAAATTAGTGATGCCGTTATTACTATATAGTAACACTATACGACTTGCTACTAATATTTCAATTCTCTCAAGAGTGAATTATATCTATAAAAGGATACTGTGGCCTATTAGCGATGAAATGAGGCTTCATTAATTATGTGGTTAACTATAAAAGGGTCGAGGAAATGATAGCAAAGAGTTCAACAGTGAAGTAGTCGCCATTGACGGTTAATTCACAGAACGATGATTTTAATAAGACCGGATTTTTTTACCGCAGCCAGCCAACCAATGGAACCGATAAAAGCATATTTCACGTAAATCGCTCTCATATGCACCAAACTGGCTTGCTTATCCATTTTTGTCTCTTTATAAACTCTAGTCAAACTACCTAGTATAGCGGAAGTGTTAAGATGTTTCAGCGTCATGTTTCAATTTGCAATATCTGCTTAAATAGAACGTGGAGGGCGAACATTTCCAAGGAAGATGCTTATAATCCTGATAGTATTTAAAAAATCGTCTAAAATTTACTTGGCCTGTAGCGATTACCAATACGTATACTTTCATTCCATACCTATCCATAACAATCGCTGTGACGAGATCGATGCGAACTTTTCAACTCGTATACTATACAGTTCAGAGTATCTAATTAGGTAAATCCGTGGAGCTAAAAATGTCAAAAGTTTCTCTTATGAAAATATCCGGGGATAGAATTCGGTAACGGATTTTATAATTAATTTGATACCCTTAAGTTCATATTGAACAGCGATTTACACTCCTGAACACTAAAACGAAATTACGGAAGAAACAATAAACCACAAGAATATATGGCGTACGTTGATTAATATCAATAAGTAATAATAAAAGTATGGTGTCAGCACTAAAAATTGCAGAGAAATCTAATTTTAGACTCCGCAATAAATAATAACTACATCAAAGGTGTCGCCGTGTACTTCTGCCTAACTCACGTAGCCAGAAATACAAGTTAACTAGGCCAATAGGGAAACCCACCCATCCCTCGCTTTGCGCCGTAAATGTATTCCTGAGAAAAGACCGAGTAAAGCGTAAACGCGCTAACTTTAAGTAGACTTACCCCCATACAGACACATGAGGTTAATTCCGGATTGATCTCAACATATAGCAATTAAGTTACATTGTATTGAACATCACTTCTTTCATTCTTTCTTGTAACCGAGTCGAACTGAAACTTTTTTGCTTTTTTTAAATGCTCGGAGACTTTCAAAACCGTGCAATTCGAGGTAGATCTCTAAAAAAAACTGTGGTCAACCTAAAACGCGTAAATTGAAACCGTGCCATTCGAGCACCACGACCACCACATTCGCTCCATGATTTAGGGATACAATTCCAAAATAGAGTCACTACGAAGACGAATGCAATAGCGGTTTAACTCTAAGGAAAGAAGTATCTGTAGTTCGCATTTTATTTTAAGAAATTATCAAGCAACGACAAAGACGCCATTATTTCATCGGATTTCGTTTGATTTATCCAAATGCTTCCGATTATAAAAATTATCATATACAGAGATTACTTAACACCTATAGCTCAAAAATTTATTGACAAATTATGTCTCACTAATATCCGTGAAGATGTTGTGGAAAGCAGATGCGTATTTCGGCTGCTAGGCAGCCGTAATCGGTGGTGATTATCCTATATGAATTACTGCTTACAAATTAACTAGAATAACAAGTAAGAAAAGCCGAGAAGGAAATATCTATTATATATTGACGCTTTTGACATAGGACATAGGAGGACAATGAGGTGGATACAAATTATGTGGCACTTCCAGATGAGCTAGAAACTTTAAATTTGCTATTTAACTAGGTTTAGTGGTAAAACAAGACGAGAAAAATCGAAAATTACAAAAATGTTTATTTTTTGACCGTTAAAAATCACAAATTACAAATATTTAATTCTTTGGGTATTTATAAATGTGCTACAATGCAGGAAATTTTTCTAACGGAAGAAGTCGCTAAGATTAGAAAGAATATAAAAATTCTTAAAACTGCAATTTTTAGTGGCTGTTTTGCCCCATTATTGCCCCATACGAGGATAAAAATTATGACGCACTTCCAGATGACCTAGAGACTTCAAATTTGGCACGATTCTAGGTTTTCAGTCACAACCAATGGAAAAAAATCCGACATCGTTAAATTCAAAAATTTAGGGGTTGCTTTTACCCCATTATTGAAACTAGGCTGACATGCTTGCATCAGTATAGAATATCTTGAATGTGAGGGAGCACATCCAACAAATATGCCTGCCAATTGCAATAGTGCCATATATATATATATATATATATATATATATATATATATATATATATATATATTTTTTTTTAGTTCAACTGCAACTCAATAGATGGCATTACTAGTACAGTAATCCATCGGTATACGAGCAATCGGTTTACGAGTTTTCGCTTATACGAGATGCACAAATTAATACGTTTTTCAATTTACGAGCCAATTTTCGCTTATAAGATTTCCTTCCCCTCGCAAACCGATCGTTTTTCCCGGCACCTATTCTCGGCTTTCGTCGGTTCCCGAATCTTCTCGAATGCGCAGAACGTCACGGCATCCCAACTTTAATGATTTAAATATTGTTTATGAAATTTATAACATGGGATTTATTGGGAAATTAATTTTTGTTTTACGAGTTTTTGCCTTACGAGCAGTTTTCGAGGAACAAATGAAGTTTGTAAACCGAGGGATTTACTGTACGTTGATGCAAATCTGACAGCGTCGCTTTTGCCATTTAGATTTGTTATCCCGTGGGTGGAAGTTGTGTCTCGTTACTGTACTGATCTTCATAAACAAACTATAAACCCTCATCACATAAGCACTACTTTTTTAGCTTTAACTATCCATTGAAACGAACGTGTATATCAAAAAATATATTGTATTTAAGCATTGTGGACTTGCACGGTTTTCAACTTACACGGTACAGGTAACCCCGCTTAACGCGCCCCGACCAACGCGGATTCGTTATAACGTGGATTTAATTTTGAAAAAAAATTTTTAAAGGAAATATATAAAAATTTATATCTATACACATATAAATGCATATCTACAATTTTTGACAATTACAATGTTAATTTACCGTATTATCATATCATTAAAATCTGTATATACTACTTATATATTAAAGATAATTCTCTTTTTCTGTGTGTTTGCACAGATATAGCAAATGCAGTACGTCATATTTTTCATTTGCATTTTAAATCACTTAGATTTGCGATACGATTGCGGAACTTGTACCAAACAACGCCTAAAAGAACGGATATTCATTTTCCTGTCATCGCTTTTCGAATACGCGTCTAATCATTCCACAAAATCGTTATTAACACGAACATTTGGCGAAATTTTAGAAGAAAAAATTTCGTCAAGGCGATAGTTTTGTTGCTGATCTAGCAAAAATAAGTCTGTATCTAAAAGCAATGACATGAAATTTGATATTGTATTTGAAATCAATTGTGAGAACTATTCTTATCTATTTTGAATGCATTTTAATCGAAAGGAAAGTAATGAGGACTTACTTTGAACTAAACGTTTTTTACTGCATTACCATTTCCAAGGCGTAGAATAAATGCGAACGAACATACCACTGCTGATATCATAATTAGCTTTTTGTTTTGTTTACCTTGACAAATAAATAAATAATGAAATATAAATTGCAGAAAACCCAATACGCGGGACTAGTGATTTGATACGCGGAACTGTGCGCTCTTTTCCCATTGGCTCTTGCCTCCCTTCCATGTACGATTCGAGTTACTTAGTAAGAGTCGAACATTTCGACTAAGTCGAAATGTTCGACTCTTGTCAGATGTTGGAGCACGATGATGATTTCACACGAACGAGTGCCGTGAAGTGGGGCTGCGACGGACTGATTGAGTGCTACAGACAAATTCTACGGGGTAAGCGGAAAAAAGCTAAGCAGACGACTCTGGACCTTTTTTTAATAAAACATAGTAGGTGTGCGGCGGTATTTTCAAATTACGTAATTTTACCGCTAAAAATGTTTTCTTGTTTACTTTGTAATTTTATCGTTTAATAAACTGTTCTAAAACTCCGATATAAATATGTTTTACATCGAATGTGGGTCCAAAATACCATTTGTGAAGTTATTTCCATCTGGGCGCGTAAATTTTAGGATCCCCCGGCGAACGCGGATTTTCACTTAACGCGGAGACCTCCGGAACGTATCCCCCGCGTCAAGCGCGGGTTTTCTGTGTATATATACACACATATATATATAAACTCAGTAATCATTCAAAATTATTCGATCCAAGTTTTAATAAATGCATATAAAGATGAAGACCAACAAATATGGCAAAACTGAATTCGAAATTCATATAGCAATGAAAAAGTAGGAGCAAATTTTATCAGAAAATGAGACCAATTTGCACTGCGTATCGTCTGAAACTCATTTCATAACTAATGCGTGAACGAAAGTGTACTTTCTACACGAACACTATTTCTTGAGATAAAGTTGTTCAGTAACATTTATATAAGATTTTTTAAAAAGAAAATGAAAATTTAAAGTAAGGAAGCAATCTTTTGTTCTCTGGCGATAAACTCTGGTATTTGGTCATAAAAACTTTGCTTGGTTTTATGATTTTACATCGACAACACCACGGAATAAGCAAGAAGAGGAGGAAGTGTTGGGTTGCCCTAGTAGGGATATGGTAAAGTAAGCATTCCACGATGCAGGAAAAACTAATGCCGTGGCAGAAAATTTAATGAAAAATGAATCGTGAGAAATTAACCACGAGTAGCTTCAGTGGTGACATTTAACGCCTGTACAGTGTATCACGGAGTGCTTCAGAAAGTTTAACATATTGTAAAACAACTGCCTCTGCCAAGATGTCACATTAACGATATCAAATGTCATCCTCTTAATATACATTTAATTAATTAATTAAACGATCACGAAACGTGGTAATACTTTTAAAACATTAACGAAATTATTTTAAGTTATTTAGAAAAAATTAATATTCCACGAAATTTTAGACGTTATTTTAACTCGCATATTCTGAATGAATACCCGATTCATCTCCTTTATTACAAAAACCTGTGTTTAAATAAAAGATATGAACAGAGCCAGAGAAATCCACCAAGCGTAATTAATGCAATTAAGCTCACGATATTAGACTAAAAAAACTACTTCTGGCAGTACAAAATTGATTTAGGTTTAAGTAAAATTTTCGAAAGAATAACGCGACATCAAAGACGTAGAAGCGTAAAAAAGTGATCCGACATACCCTAAGAAAACGAGGTGAATGTACACACTAGGAAAGTGATTCTCAACATTATTTAACGATAAGGGTCGCCGGGTAAGTTGGAATTTGGCGGGTAGTTTTAATTACTGAAAGCAAGCTAGCGCTACCCGAGTGATGCAAGCAATTACGTTTATATAAATTATCTTCTAATTTTTATTTATTCTAAATAAAAGATAAGAATGAATTTAATTCTTCTTGAAGAGGGTAATTTGTTGCGAAATACCGGCACACGCTCACGGAGAAGGTTCCGAACTTTTCCGAGGTAGAAACCAGTAGAAGGCGATAGAACATCACACACAGACTATGGGTTATTTAACGCGGAGAGTCTTTAATTGTAGAAATAAGTCGAGCTGAAGTACAGTAAACTCATGATTTACGAATATATTAAATTAATGTTTTATAAAATACGTATCTGTTTTTCTAATATTTTTAGATCCTTACTACAAATGGATAACTCTATGCAAGGTCCATCATCATTTAAGAGACTATCCCATGATGAAATTTCTAAGGCTTTATTGATGGACGAAGAAGATGAATTAATTCACCGCGATTCCTCTGGTGATGAGATAGATGATATAATCGTGGACTTCAGGGCAGCCTAACAGGATTCCGATTAGGAAAATGAAGCTGATTTTTTACCGGTATCTAAAGATTTAGTAATTGTGTTGGATGTGCCCTCTAACTTGTATGGGAAAAACAAATATAAATGGAGCGGTGAAAAACCAATTCGAACAAGAGTGCCTAGACGAAATATAGTTTTCCATCTACCAGGAAATACAGGACAAGCACGCTCAGTATGTTCCGCAATTGAGACCTGGAATTTAATTTTTACACATGCTCTTTACAGGACATCGTCAAATTCACTACTAAGGAAATTGCTAAACAGCGTCTACGTTACGACCATGATCGATTTAACGATGACAATTGTGATACACCAGGAAGTATCCGGCCTTCATATACGTACATGTGCGTGATACCAGAGTGCTCGAGGTTAGAGCTTTGTTCGGACTATATTATTTACCAGGAGTTTTCAACATGAACGCTGTCACTGTATGCGGGTTATTTGATAAAGATTCAGGAGTTACCTACTTTCGAGCTACAATGTCACGAGCCAGGCTGGCATTCCTAACAAATTGCTTGGACTTCGATGATCGTGAGACAAGAGAAAAACGAAAAACAAAAGTTCGCCTGGCACCCATTCGTATATTATTTGATCATATAAAAAACAAAATCTGATGTGGCCAACACGACTTTCTTCATATTTGGGGTATAGATATTTAAATTATTATGAATAGCTGAACGCCGATCACGCTCTAGGTTAAAACTTCTCGAAAGATTTAGAACGCATATATTCTCCAGCGATGTCGAAGAAATAATAAGAGCGCCAACTTATATTGGTAGAACGGACCATCCTCGTAAAATAAGAGAGATAGCCTGTAGGACTGAGAGGTATAAAGGCTCGTTTTTCCCTAGAACGATAGCTGAGCAGAACAGAAGTTACGAAAGGAAATCAGCCGACGTAGAATGATGCTATACATTATTGTGCGCTTTACCTTGGTGCTATTGCACCCCCTGCCACACACCATTGCGGTGGCTTGCAGGGTGAACTATAGATATGAGGCAAAATTATCATTTCGTATAGTAAAAGAATACAGTCGTCCTTATTGTCGTACATTATATTTTGAATATGTTTACAGAATTCACCGCTACATGGTGGTGGCGCTGTATACTGGAAATTTACGAACAAGCAATATATCTCCGAAATGGATGGTTCTACGAAAATTTGTTTCAAACAAAACTAGGAAGAAATATTATTCTCTACAACTTTGGTCCTCACGAAGATTACCAATAACGACGTTTTAAAGGAGATATTTGACGGAAACCGAAAAAACCTATTATTTATAAATAATTCCTAAACAATAACTGCTATGGAAAATTGTGTCAAATGAAAGTTGTAGGAAATTACATTCTCTATGACATTTGTATAGATTTGTATGGAGAAAGTAAAAAGTGAACCAGTTATCACAATGTTACGATTTTTCTCGTGAATGGGAGCTACCGGAACCCCTTCCGGAGGGGTTTTTTCCTGTTTTTTTGGCGTCGCATAACATTATAATTTTTATTCCGTATTTGTCGGGTTTGGAAGGTATATACATTTTAAATTGACAACTGCTCATCGATCGTGCAACAATCAGATGACGTATACAGTTCTTTACTTGTTACTTTCTCCATACGTAGTAATGGGAAAGTATTGTGATCACGAAAAAATCGACTTCGAGATTTCAACGGAAATACACGTTTTGAGGTCTCTATAACACGTTTAGACTATTTTCGGAATGATGTCTGTGTGTGTGTCTGTGATCGGAACTCTACGAAAGAACAAAGCCGAAATCCCTCCTTCCTTTTTGAACATAAAAGATCGACAAAGGAATAGTTCCATGTTCGCCTACAGTGGACCACTCACACTTCTAACATATTGTCCACCGCAATCCAAAATTAAGAAGACAGTGCCTATGTTATCCAATATGCACTATTATCCAGATGCTAACCAGTCGATTAAATTGCCAGAGATAATAGATTTGTATAATAAAACAAAAGGTGGCGTCGATACATTGCCACAAATGTACTGCGTCAAGGAAAAGGAAGCGCTGGCCCTTACGTAAATTTTATGGGTTATTAGATGCTATGGGCATTAATTATATGATTCTTTTGAAGAGTTCAAGTGAGCCAAATGAAGAATCCGTGCAAAATCGGCGAAAATTTCTGAAAAAACTGTCATTGGGTCTCATATTGCCTTTCATGGAGCATGGAGCGCTACACATGACCAACAATACTCCAAGGAATTCTGCACAAAAAGAGACCACATGAAGAATTACCTGAAGGAGAAACAAAAATGGGTAGATGTAGCTTCTGCCCCCGAAAAAAGGATAGAAAAAGTACGACTTCGTGCAACGTGTCAAAAATTTATTTATTCAGAGCATCAAATAAAAATATGCCATAACTGTGCCACTGGAATTAATAGTGAAATTTAACATTTTACTTTTGTTTATATAACCAAGATGTAGCAAATAAATTAAATAATTTCAATTATTTTTTCTTTTTCTTAAAAAAACATATTTCGTGGGGTACCTCAGTACCCCTGGGCAGTAATAAATGTTTAAAATATGGGTAGGGTTCTAGGGTTAAAATGCATTTGTTAAAATCTATTATAATTTGTTCCGTTCTCCTTTTTATTGCACGTGTAGGAGGAAAAATTGGTTTTTGAACATCTCCCATGATTTTAACATTGCATTAATGGGAAAATCTCTCCCGATTTACGAACTTTCGGTTTACTAACTACTTTTCAGGAAGGCATAGTGTTCGTAAATCGGGAGTTTACCGTATATGGAAATGAAAATCCGCTGCTGAAAACACGCAAAAGCGGAAATGACGGCTACTCTCGCATAGCCTACATCTGAAACCGAATCAATATCTACACACGAAAGTTGTACGGTGTCAACACTTAATGGTTGACTCACTCCATATATGATTCAGTTGGCGACTGCCATCGCTAGTAGTGATACTTCCTTGACCTTTAAACGTGTCTCGAGCGCTTTGTCACTCCTGCGTATTTAGCAACGACAGCGTCCGGAAATTCACGAGCGAGCGAGCGAGAATGCGAGTCTGAACGCAGAGAATGAGAGCTGTGCAATAATTTTTACGGTTGAAAAAAAAAACATGACTTAATAATCAAAGATATTTCGATTTCTATTCAATAAAATATTAAAATAACTTAAGCGACAGTTTAAGTGTTAACCTTAATTGATTGGCATCGGTGGAAGAACCAAGGAGTGGAGGGGGTAAATCCCATTTCGGTTCATCCTCATTCGACACTTTCCAGGAAATATTGTTCGATTTGGTTCCGAAGACCAGGTTCATGGGAAATGACAAAAAAGATCCTGATAGCGGGAATGAAAGCTGGTCGATCCCTAGGGGTTTGGCGGATCCCTAGGGCTTTGGCAATAGGAGCCAATGCTCTTCCCCACTTGATAAGTCTGTGGATCTGTCACTAATGGACAACACTAGCACTATTAAAAGGCTTTCTTCGTGTTTGGAAGATAAATACTCCAATGACAACTTGAGACGCAATATTTTCTCTCGATTTATTTTTTCGGGGCCTGCTTATTCATATAATACTTTCCACGCTAAATTATTCATTCGATTCATTTTTACAAATAGTTTTATTGCATTAAAATTGGAGTTCACTGAGTTTCGTTTGTCTTCGGTGATCAAGAGCACTGATGAAGGCTTGTTAGGTTATAGATCATCTAGTGCGGTTAGAGAATGCATCCCTATAACAAACTACATTGCATACAAATGTTCAATAATTAGGAAATTACCATTTTAATATTAATTAATTTTTATAATACTAGTGTAATTTCCTGTAAAATGACGTGTATACATGAATACAGTATTGAAATCAAGGCACTTCGCATTCTTCCCCCCCCCCCACTCTCCCTCCAATTCCCCCTCTTATCTCCATGGCAATCAAACGAAGAAAACAGAAGCTCCTAGAATTCAACCCATGACTTCAACGTAGACTGCATCTTAAAATTTAAAAGGAGGGCAAACTACTAAATATGCGCCCTCTCCCCCTTCAAGAAATTATTTTCTCTAGTTTCCTTAGTTACTATTTTGATTCTTTGAGCCCAGGGCAGATGCCCCGCTTGCCCCGCCCTAGTTATGGCACTGGGAGTGAGGCCCCAAGGAATTCCTAAAAGTTTGATCGAAAAATAATGAAAAGTTTACGAGTAATACGCTCATTCTCTCATTTAACTTCATATATCGTTCCGGGGCAGACAGAGCTGGTCTACTAGTGATGTACCGGGTACTAAAAAATACCGGGTACCGGGTGCCCGGGGAAGGGTACCCGACCGGGTAGGTTGAATCAATTTGGTTCGGGATGTGTGGGCTTGCTTAAATGAAATTTTGTTTGAAAATGAAAGCAAACAAGAAGAATTTCGTGCTGAGGATAATACGTCTTATTCTAAAGAAGAGACACAATTTGAAAATTTTCTTAAATGTCCTAACATCCCTCATAAAGAAAATCCTTTAACTTGGTGGGCAAAAAATGCTATCTTTCCTGAATTGTCAAAATTGGCCAGATGTTACTTGTCATCACCTCCAAGCAGCACACCCAGTGAAAGGATGTTTAGCGAGGTGGGAATCATATACCAAGAGCGGAGGAATAAACTCCTTCCGCGAAATGCGGAAAAACTATTGTTTCTTCACCATAATCTCCCATTGTTGAAATTTAATTATTAAAATTTTGACTGCATTTTTATTTCATTCTTTACTTAAGAAGATTTTATAAAGTTTATAATATTTTACAATCTGGTATTATTAACCGGTCGTTAAGTATAATTATACATATGTAAAATGTTATTTCGTGGTTCAGTTTAACTTTTGTTAGAGTAATCGGTTTTTAAAAAGTTTATTATAATTAAAATATCGTTTCTCTGCATGTTCCTTGCAGGCTAAAAAGTAAAAGTAAAATATTAAGTTCTTTTTAATTTGTTTTTATTGTTATCCTTTTCTGTTCATGAGGAACCGGGTACCCGGAACCGGATGTCAGCGCCCGGTGCCGGGTCCGGGTAATTTCCGGGTACTGAAAATATGGCCGGGTATGTCAGGTACCGGGTAATTGACGGGTACCCGGTACATCACTAATGACTAGTTGTACCGGCGTAGCCAGGGATAAATCCAATACACCTGGCCCTCCTATAACACGGATTCGCTACAGCACGGTTTGTTTTTTACTACCAAAAATTCACACAACGGTTCACATCAACGCGGTATGGTCGGACTTGGGATGTGGGGTTCCCGAGCGAGGAAGAGACGAGCTGGATGGCTCTTGCTCTTCTTACCTTTAAGTTTTCTTCTTGTTTTTACTTTCTCCATAAGTAGTAATGGGAAAGTATTGTGTTCACGAAAAAAATTGACTTCGAGATTTCAACGGAAATACACGTTTTGAGGTCCCTAGAACACGTTTAGACTTTTTTCGGAATGATGTCTGTGTGTGTGCGTATGTGATTGTGGGCGCTCTAACTCAAAAATCTGATGTGGCCAACACATGACTTTCTCCATATTTGGGGTATACATATTTAAATTCTTTTTATGAATAGCATTATAAGGCAAAATTATTATTTCGTATCGTAAAAGTATACAGTCGTCCTTATTGCCGTAAATTACGTAAATTTTGAATATGTTCGCATAATCCACCGCTACATGGTGGTGGCGCTATATACTGAAAATTAAGAAAAGGTAAAATATCTCCGAAATGGATGGCTCTACGAAAATTTGGTTCAAACAAAACTTGGAAGAAATATTATTCTCTACAACTTTGGTCCTCACGAAGATTACCAATAACGATGTTTTTAAGGAGAAAACCGAAAAACCGGTTATTTATAAATAACTCCTAAACAATAACTACAACAGAAAATTGTACGAAATTACATTCTCTATAACTTTTGTATAGAATTGTAAATACAATAATGATATTTTAACAAAGAAATATAGCAAAAACCGAATCGGGTTTCGAATAAACCTCGACTTCCGGTTACCCGTTATTGTCGAAAAACTAATCAGTTCTTTATGCTAATGTTAAAGTGTTATATATGAAGTTTGGTAACGACATGGAACGTACTTTTTGAATTAGAGCGCCCACACGAACACACACACACACAGACATCATTCAGAAAATAGTCTAAACGTGTTCTAGGGACCTCAAAACATGTATTTCCGTTGAAATCTCGAAGTCGATTTTTTTCATGAATACAATACTTTCCCATTACTACGTATGGAGAAAGTAAAAAGTACTTGTCATATCCTTACCAAACTTCATATATAACACTTTAGCATGAGCACAAAGAACTGATTAGTTTTTCGACAATAACGGTTAACCGGAAGTCGAGGTTTATTCGAAACCCGATTCGGTTTTTACTTTCTCCATACGTAGTAATGGGAAAGTACCTATTGTATTAATGAAAAAAATCGACTTCGAGATTTCAACGGAAATACACGTTTTGAGGTCCCTAGAACACGTTTAGACTATTTTCGGAATGATATTTGTGTGCGCGTATGTGTTATTGTGGGCGCTCTATCTCAAAAAGTACGTGCCATATCGTTACCAAACTTCATATATAACACTTTAACATGAGAACAAAGAAATGATTACTTTTTGGATAATAACGGGTAACCGGAAGTCGAGGTTTATTCGAAACCCGATGCGGTTTTTGCGATATTTCTCCGTTAAAACATTATTATTGTATATACAATTCCATACAAAGCTTATATATAATGTAATATCCTACAACTTTCATTTGAAACAATTTTCTATTGTAGTTACTGTTTAGGAGTTATTTATAAATAACCGGTTTTTCGGTTTTCTCCTTAAAAGCATCGTTATTGGTAATCTTCGTGAGGACCAAAGTTGTAGAGAATAACATTTCTTCCAAGTTTTGTTTGAAACAAATTTTCGTAGAACCATCCATTTCGGAGATATTCAACTTTTTTCGTTATTTTCAGTATACAGCGCCAATACCATGTAGCGGTGAATTTTGTAAACACATTCAAAATATACGTTATTTACTGCAATAAGGACGAGTCTTCTTTTACGATACGAAATAATAAATTTGCCTCATAATGCTATTCATAATAATTTAAATATCTATACCCCAAATATGGAGAAAGTCATGTGTTGGCCACATCAGATTTTTATGTAAATGTTTCGATAAATTTTTGTTTTCGGCCATCGAAACAGCATTACTATGTATGTATTTAGAAGAGTTTTTCGAAATTTTTGTGTTAAATTATTGATCGATAACGTGATAATTGAGTAATATCGTTGAATATTTAAATATGCAATTAATCTGCAGGGATTGTTTCCTATCAAGAGAGAAGTGAGATAAATATCTTGGACTTGTGCGAATTTAGGTGGAAAGGAGATTTTGGAAGCGTTGACTTACGAGTAATATTTAGTGGTGAAATGAGAGGGGTGGTATTCGTTTTAGATAAGAACGCAGGGCAAAGCCTTATAAACAGGCAACAGACAAACGACAGCTGATGTTGAGGCAGTACCAGACAATTTAGTGATTATAGAAGTATATATACGTCAACTAGTGAGAATGGCGAGGAGGAAGTGAAATGTGTATTCAATTCGACGAAGTTACGAAATAAGTAAAAGCAAAAAATAACTTGGTAGTCATGCGGGATAGAAATGCTGTAGTGGGGCAAGGCAATAACACCAGCGATGTTGTGGAATTTGGCCTAGTAAAGAGTTATGAAAGAGGAGAGAAAAAAGGAGCTTTCGTCAATGAACCACGTTGATAGTAACAAATATGTAGTTTAGGCATCAAAACAGGTGACGATAATCCTAATCCTGGTAAAAAGATAATAGAAAAGGTAACCTCGAGAAAAGAATGAAGCCGTGGGTTACAGAAAGGATGAATTAAAATGGGAGGAGGTTGAAGCAGGGAATTACGGAATATCGTAAACGATGCATTGAGAATTAAACAATGAGATTAGTAGGGAAGTCATGAAAGCGAGGGAGTCACGGTGGAAATGTGAAAGCGAAGACAGGGAAACTATGTGGACAAAGCAGAGAAGACTTTATGTAAAGAAAGGTGGGGGAGATGAGTAACGAGAAGGGAAATACATTTGTTAGAAAAACGGGTAACTATTAATCAAGCTCGGGAATGCGAGGAAAATATCGGAAGAGCATGCCGCAGAATTATGTGGAAGAGATTTGAAGTCAGATTCTATTGAGAAAGGTGCAGACGGTGATAGTGTTGGCTCAGGAATGTCGGACAGTGAAATTGAAAAAGCTATAAATGGATATAGTCTAAGAAAGCAGTAGGAGTCGATGACCTCCAGTATAAATGCGCAAGGAATAAGAAAATTAAGGGAAATAGTGTTTGTTATTTTTGCCACGAAATATACGAGAGAAAAGGATTTCACTAAATCCATTTTGATTCCTATTGAAAAGAAGAATAAAACAATCGAATTTCGAGATAATAGAAGAATCAATTTAATTTAACATGCAAGTAAAATTATTCTCAGGATTTAGATCGGAGGGATGGAAGCTAAAGCAAATAACTAAATACGTAAAGACCTATGACGTTGGTAGTCCCACGTCCTTTCCGAAACCCGGGTTTCGGAAAGGACGTGGGACTACCAACGTCATAGGTGTGTTGGAGACTTTAGTAGAAAGAACAATTGAAAAGAGACAGGAAGTATGCTTGCGCATTGTGGATTTTAAAGAGTTTTATGGCCTAGGCTGGAGGAAGTGCTGGGAGAAAGTATGAGTAAATCTGCGAGATGGACGTTTGATAAAAAATGTGTTTGCTTAAGCGAAACAACCTCTTGAGCTATTATCGCCGGCACTAAACACGACTCTACGCTAAGGTGACTGACTATTCGGAAAGTTGAGGAGGGAAACTTTCAAATGTAAGGAGGACTACACGGCTATATTACCTATTACAATGGTGTATATATACTTTTTAAGTTATTTTGTAACTTGTCGTTTCCGTTTACAAGCAACTTTCTCGGAAGTTCGAGGCCATCCGCCGCAACGCTCAAAAAAGGGGTCCATTTTTCATTATCACTCCAAAAACATACCTTAGAATAATTTTTAAAAATTCTGCTTTACCTACACTAAACGCAGAACAAAATTATCTACACGATAATATGCATTGAGCGAAAATCCCATGAGCCGTTTTTGAGATATTAAGCCTCAAACTCGAGTCTACATAATTTTGGCGCGGACAGTAGTGCCAAGTTTTACAAAATCTATAACTTTTACATTTTTATTGAATTCATCTGACCTGCTGACGAAGAAAACGTTGCAAGTGAATAGACAACGTAAATCTATCGACAACCGTTACCCTTGTTTATCAGATGGTATGTATGACCAGTGAGGATGGTCCGGAACGGTTTAAATGACAACTTGGGATATAAATCAAGATTTTTTAAAAGGGACAAAAGTTGGGACATTCAACTAAGCGGGACGAGTGATGAAAAGGAAGGAATGTGCTTCTAAATTTGTGACAGTTGGTCAGCCCGACTTTACATAGGAGGGAGGAGGGAAACAGTGCCGGCATTTGCCTACTCTTACGAAGAGAACCAAGGGGGCCAACTGCTACACGTCCCTTCCGAAGGACGGAGCACTGACTCCAGCGTTCTCCTCAAATCAAACAAGAAGGGTATAGGACAGGGATGGTTGTGTCGCGTACCAATAAAGTGATTTGAATCATCAGAATATTTTTCGCGTGCCATTATTTTGTCCCTTCTCCAAGACACTTCGTATTTTCTATTAAAAAAATAGGAGTTTACGCGTTCCAAATAAAATCGCAGGCGTGCCACGTATTTGCCATCCCTGGTATAGGGCGATCCCAGGTACAAAATTCCGACCTACGCAGCATTTGACTCCTACGCCGCTGCGTAGAAGGCCATTGCTCTAGCCCAGTGGTTCTCAACCGGGGTGACATGGCACCACAGGGTGTTGCGACGGCTATTGAGAGGTGATGCGAATATTTGATAAGTTTAGTCTATCATATTCTGACTTATAAACATAAATGAAACCAATAGAATAAACGCTCGTGCTTATTGAAATGCCAGAATTTTATCTTTATGTGGTAGGGAAAGCCCAATTTATCCTTAAAGAAGACTTGAAGGTAATGTAACGGTAAACGGGGTGACGCATAAGCGAATGAACTGAACATAGGGTGACGCAGACAAAAAGAAGGTTGGGAACCACTGCTCTAGCCACCCGCTGCCGCAATCCCCCAAAAATCTATACATGAATCAGCAGATTTCCCACTCTCTTCCGCAGCGTTTCTTTTATCTTCCTCATAATGACGCGGTAGAAATTATAAGAGACGCATAGGAAGGTGCAGCCAAAGAGGAAAGGGGAGGAGGTAGAGCAGCCGAATCAATTAGATTTGCAGATGACAAAGCAACACCAAGTACTTCGGTCAAGGGTTTGCATCTGATAGTCAACACCTTAAATTACAATGCATAGGCATATGGAATGATTATTAATTGAAAGAAAACTAGTCACGGGATTTACCAAGAGCGGAGAATTACAGGTTAATGATCAAGTGGATGGAGAGAGAATAGAACGGGTGAAATAATTAACTTACATAGGTAGTATTGTGACTCAGAATTGAAAGAGTACAAAAAGATAAGGACAAAAATAGTATGAACAAAGGAGAAATATCAGACGACGAAAGTGGTTTACAGGAAGATTGAATCAAGATATTAAAGAGGTTGGTGAAAACTGATGTGGGGAGTAGCATAGCGTGTGTAAGACATGGAGTATGAGAAAAATGTGATCAGACTAAAGGCTTTTAAGGTGTGTGTGCGTGCGTCACGTAAAGCATGGATGGAAGACGCATGGCACGCGAGACGATTTTGGTTAGCACGCAACAGAAAAAATTGTTTATTGACTGCCCCCTTAATATTTTCCCATTTTTGACGCAATATAAATATATAACGAGATTGCAATTACGTTGACAAAATACTGACAAATAGTGACTTTTTGACTGAGAACGAGATGCTTGTTTTTCCAAAATTGTAGTTCGACCATAAATGACCTGGACAATGAGTCGTTCTAGGCGATAAATTGAATTTCATATAACCAATTCATCGTTTTCTGAAAATACACGGTCATAGATAAACGACAACAAGTTAGGAAAGAGTACAACGTATCAAAAATGGCCGCGTTTCGTGCAATGGAGTATTAGAAAGAAATTATACCTGTACGTAAGAGAAATACCGTTTTAAAGTTTTTTCTTCGTCATAAATAATCCATGTTCTTCCTATTTAATAATACTGCATGCACACTTAAGGAAATTAAACGTTTGTGTTGTCAGATTGTTTATGTTAGCAACAATGAAGTAACCATGCAAGAAATTTTCTAAGTTCAACTCGACTTAAGAATTTCTTGTTCGATTTATGGATAACGGCTACTCCTACGATAAAAATGTATAGGAAACGAAATACTCTAATTTATTAGTTCTACAAGTTTTATTTGAAAAATATTTTGATATGAGCAATACTATTCATAATAATTTAAATATCTATACCCCAAATATAAAGAAAGTCATTTGTTGGCCACATCAGACTTTTTTATAATCGACTAGTTGGAGGCGGCAGGCTGCCTGGAACCCTTACAAACGGACGGAGAAAGCGCGAAGTGGTCGCATAGAGCAATGGTCTCCAACCTTTTTTGCTCCACGGCACACCTTCATGCATGCTTTAAAACATCGCGGCACATCAAACCACCCTTAATAATTTCACTGCGTAAATACACATTTTTAAAGAAAAAATCTGATGTGGCCAACACATGACTTTCTCCATATCTGGGGTATAGATATTTAAATTATTACGAATAGCATTATGAGGCAAATTTATTATTTCGTATCGTAAAAGAAGACTCGTCCTTATTGCAGTAAATTACGTATATTTTGAATGTGTTTACAAAATTCACCGCTACGTGGTTGTGGCGCTGTATACTGAATATTACGAACAAGTTCAATATCTCCGAAATGGATGGTCCTACGAAAAATTGTTTCAAACAAAAGTTGGAGAAAATGTTATTCTCTATAACTTTGGTCCTCACGAAGATGACCAATTACGATGTTTTTAAGAAAATATTTGACGGAACCGAAAAAACCAATTATTTATAAATAATTCCTAACAATAACGGCTGTAGAAAATTGTTTCAAATGAAAGTTGTAGGATATTACATTATATATAAGCTTTGTATGGAATTGTATATACAATAATAATGTTTTAACGGAGAAATATCGCAAAAACCGAATCTGGTTTCGAATAAACCTCGACTTCCTCGACTTCAGTTCTTTGTGCTCATGCTAAAGTGTTATATATGAAGTTTGGTAAGGATATGACAAGTACTTTTTGAGTTAGAGCGCCCACAATCACATACACACGCGCGCGCGCACACACACTGACATCATTCCGAAAATAGTCTAAACGTGTTCTAGGGACCTAAAAACGTGTATTTCCGTTGAAATCTCGAAGTCGATTTTTTTCATGATCACAATACTTTCCCATTACTTCGTATGGAGAAAGTAAAAACTAGCATAAAACAAATAAAAGTCGCAATTATATTAGATTGTTATGATTGGTAAAGTAATATTCAAATAATTGTAAAATTTTATTGTAAATTAAGTACACGCAATTCAATGTGTAAAAATGTTATGCTCTTCGACAGAAAATTCGGGCTTGCCTTTTTGGTACAAAGACGCTTTATATTTGGCTCACTATCAGAAAGAGCTACAAGAAGTTCTTCATCTAGGTTCTTTAAACATGCCCTTTTAATATTTATAATATGGTTTGAATAAAAACTAAATTAGCATAAATACGTTGTTTAATTTGGAATGTCATATAGAATGGATATTCAAATACTGACGGATATTCACCTTAAGCTTTTAGCCATAATACATCTAAAGGTAGCATAATAATTTTAAGTTGTATGAGCGTTAATAAGGTCTACCAATTCCTCTCGTAGTTTCAGAATAAATTCTTTGGATGATAAAATGTACGCGAATTTGTTTGTTCCAAACGCTTCTGTGAGAATTTAATATCCTCAGACTGTGCGGCACACCAGTGCCTTCCTCGCGGCACACTTATGTGCCGCGGCACACCGGTTGGAGAGCACTGGCATAGACGACGACGCATGTCGACAGGCCAGCAGAGTGAGGTAGGCGGTACTTTGGGAGGGCGGGGGGGGAGGCGGAGAGAGCGTGGAAGGGCGGCGGAAAAGCGGGAGCGTCTCTCTTCGCGCGCCTCGGCGTGAATGTGTGACACTGTACGCCACGCTCGGTTCGTGGCATGTGAGACGACGGCGTATGGTGGCCACCCATATCCGGTTGAGGCGGCCATTACGGGTGCGACCGGCTAGCGCCAACCGGCACCCTCTTCTTGACCATACCTTCTCGCAAATTACGCTCGAGCGGCAGATACTGCAACGGCCACACACTCCCACGGGAAGGAAACCTTTAAAATTCTTTATCGTTGAGTTCGCATGTGGCTTAACCCCAATTTCGTCGCACGATGCGTGTACACATTTTTTTATTTGTTTAGAAAAGGCGGCAGCCATGGCCTATTAAAGCCGCTACCTGGGTATCTTTACTCGCTGAAACTATGGCGTGGAGAGGAGGAGCGGGAAGGATAAGGAAATTTACGAATGCATGCGGGCAGAGCCTTCACTTATCCGGACGGGCACAGTTAACACTTATTTTGTATGTGTTTTGGTTAAACAAAACATTTCTCGTTAAATGTACGTCGGTGACGGCTATACAAAAACTAATAATATGCCTACGCTTGTCTTAGCAAAAAGTGAGATTCACCTTTCATACGTGCGATGCAATCTGCGCGCGTAGCCTTGACAGAAGAATTAAACAGAGGAAAGAGAATAAAAGAAAGAATACGGACGGACAAAACCATTCTTTTCAAATAAATATTAACAAGTCTTCGACTTAACTCGGAATGAGTCCAAAATAACTATGACGAGATGGCTCGTCTAAGGTTAAATGCTGTTATCAAAGAGATGAACAATGCAGACTGTGAAACGTTACGTTTTCCCAGAGGTATTGAAAATCGTGAAAATATTACGTAAATTACAAGTCATTCTTCCCTTTTTCGAACCCAAATGTGACACCCGCCATACTTTGCGGACCTAAAAATAAAAACTTAAAAGCAAGATATAATTTACTAAAGCGAAATTATGCCACTTCAGAGAATAGACTTATTCTAACTCGGCGAGTTAGCCTCTCGATCCTATCTCTTCACAGTTACATCTACAAATCGATTTGAATAACCAAAAATCTAATGTGGCCAACACATGACTTTCTCCATATTTGGGGTATAGATATTTAAATTATTATAAATAGCATTATGAGGCAAATTTAATATTTCGTATCGTAAAAGAATACAGTCGTCCTTATTGGCGTAAATTATATTTTGAATATGTTTACATAATTCACCTCTACATGGTGGTGGCGTCGTATACCGGAAATTACGAATTTAAATATCTCCGAAATGGATGGTTCTACGAAAATTTGTTTCAAACAAAACTTGGAAGAAATATTATTCTCTACAAATTTGGTCCTCACGAAGATTACCAATAACGCCGTCTTTAAGGAGGTATTTGACGGAAACCGAAAAACCGGTTATTTATAAATAAATCCTAAACAATAACTCCCATAGAAAATTGTTTCAAATGAAAATTGTAGGAAATTACATTCTCTATAACCTTTGTATAGAACTGTATATACAACAATGATGTTTTAACGGAGAAATATCGCAAAAACCGAATCCGGTTTCGAATAAACCTCGACTTCCGGGTAACCGTTATTGTTAAAAAACTAATCAGTTCTTTGTGTTCATGCTCAAGTTTTATATATGAAGTTTGGTAACGATATGACAAGTACTTTTTGAGTTAGAGCGCCCACAATCACAATCACACACACACGCACACACACACACACACACACACACACACACACACACACACACACACACACACAGACATCATTCCGAAAATAGTCTAAACGTGTTCTAGGGACCTCAAAACGTGTATTTCCGTTGAAATCTGGAAGTCGATTTTTTTCGTGATCACAATACTTTCCGATTACTTCGTATGGAGAAAGTAAAAGGGTTGATTCAAGGAGCCAAGTTGATCGGAACATAGAAAAGTTTTGGAATGACTAGACTGAGAACTGCGAATTCGTTTTCTTTCAAAATACAAGTCTAGATCATAACAATGGAATCATCTTTCAAATGATGATTGCTCTGACTTTGCAGCAAAAGGCTATCCGTCTCGAAAATGCGCCAGTCCAAAGAAAATAAACTTCCGAGCTCTTGATATAGTTGAGAATCATGGATGTCAAAGTGATACGGAACTTCCATTAATTGAAAAGCAATCCTGTAGATTTCAGAAACTGAAAAGCGCTGGGAAAATTTTTGTAGCAGACTCTGCAAGCAATCCACACAGCGCTGACGTTCAAAATCAGGCTTTTCTGCATATTGTGCAATGTTCGGAAAATGCGTGAAATCTTGGACTTCTATATGTTCAAAAAAAGTTTCGGTTTGACAAATTCTCGTACATACTGTGCCAAATTATAAATTAGCTTTCCATTTCCCTGAAATTTAAGGTTCATTTTGTTCATGTGAGCAGTGATGTCAGTCAGAAAACAAATGTCACATTGCCACTGTTCATCCTCGTTCACAGAGTAAGTTATCTTTTCTTTCTTCACAAGAAAGTCTCGGATTGGTGTTAGCAAGGAAGTAAATCATTCCAAGACCTTTCCACAACTCAGTCACTGGACAATGTCGGATTTTGCCTATTGGTTGTTAATGAAAACCTACAACTGTGCCAAATTTGAAGTCTCTAGCACATCTGGAAGTGCCTTATAATTTTTATCCTCGTCTGGGGCAATAATGGGGCAAAACAGCCACTAAAAATTGTAATTTTATGAATGTTATATATTCTCCAATGTTTGTTACAAATGACAAGCATTCCTAATTTTAATGATGTAGCACCCCTAGAAATTCATTTACATTGATTTTATTGTTTAAACTTTATGAATTTTTAACGGGCACAGTAATAAACTTCATTGTAATTTTCAATGTTAATTGCCACTGTAACACCAAGCTCTAAATTTATGAAAATTTTCAGCTCCCTAGTTAGACCGAAACTACATAAACATTTGTCTATTTGCTTAACTTTTATGAATTTTTAAAAATTAAATAAATAAACATTTAAATTTCTATAATCACATTTAGGTTATTTAGCGAATTCTACTGTTGGAAAAAATTCAGCATTGTAGCACATTTAGAAATACCTAAACAATTAAATATTTTTTTTAATTTTAGGATTTTTGAACGCCCAAAAAAATAATCATTTTTGTAATTTTTGATTTTTGTCGTCGGTTTTGTCACTACACATACGTACGTACCAAATTTCAAATTTGTACCTCATGTGGAAGTACTTTATCATCATCCTCCTAGTTCTCCTATATCCTATGTCAGAAGCCTCTATATATTATAGATAGTTCCGGCGATCGGTACGTTTGTTTGTTGGTTTGTCTGATGTAACGCTACACCCGCTCGCTAGAAAAATAGTAATAATAATATTTAATTTTTCATTCTGTTGACAGAATTCGAAGCCGCCACCCTGGCATTGGGTGCTAAGAATGCTAACCACCCCTCTATCGATAACGAGTGAAAGAATCGAGATAGAAACTCTAAATTTGGCAGGAATACTCGATTCCCATATTTTAAGGCGATGGCGAAAAAAATCTCGAAATAAGTCCTGGGTTCAACTCACGTGTCGTACCATTTTCATTTCCTATAAATTAACATGTAAAAGTCGACTTTACGACGTGCAGGCTTTCATTGTTTTTGGGATTATAATTAGAAATAATTAACCTACGATTTTTCGGATCTGAATTATTTTGAAGAATAAATAATAAAATTTCTTATTCTGTTCATCTTTTTCCGCATACGGTTCGAAATCGCTCATGTTAAACGGTTAATTCACATTTTTTTGGTGAATCTTGCCATTTTAACTGGATGTTGTCTTGCATGACAATTACATTGTTAGACCTCGAAATCCTATTGTTATTTCAATCCTTATGGGTATACGCATGCTTTGGATGCTTTTAATATGAGAGAGAAGGAAGGAGAGGGAAATTATAATCATAGCAACCAAAGTAAACAGCATTCGTAAATTATTATATTGAATACACATTCGTGGAAGAATATAGGCTGCTATTTATATATATATATATATATATATATCAGGGACACGATCCGATCCTTGGTCCGAACCATGGTCCGTGAAAAATTTTTGAGGATCATTGGTTCGCAAAAATTTTGAGCAGACCATGATCCAGGACCACTGGTCCACAAAAAAGTATAGAAAAGACCAATACAAAACAAGTGATTGCTAGAATGTGATAGTTCTACCGTGTTGAAATGCCGGTTCTACAGGTAAACCATGATCATCATACCATGAAGGAAGATACATTAACAAATTCCACTGATAAAATGAAAAGAGAAATTTCTGACTACATTCTAGTTAAACATTACTCTGCTGGCACCAATGTGTTAAAATACTGGATGTCTAAGAAGCTTGAGCATAAAAATTTGCACGATCTCGCCGTAACAGTGCTGGGGGTTCCCCCTACTCAGGTGTCAGTAAAAAGGCTCTTTTCTGGCCTCAAGTTCATACTGAATCCATTACACTCCAATTTATCAAAAGAAAAAGTCAATGATATTATTATATTAAGAACAAATGCAATTTTTGTTCGTAAAGCTTAAATTAGCAGAAATGCTTTCATAATAATAATAATAAAAGATATTTATTATTTTCTTATTTTATTTAGTCAGTATATCTGTATGTCTATGTAGCCATAGAAATCTTGCATATCACCAACTGGTACACACACATAATAACAGTGGAGATGATAGATAAAAATAACAAAAAGATAAAAAAGTGACTCAGAAATTTAACAAAACGAACGTTTCCTTGGCATGGCCCCCTTCTTCAGTCAATAAAGAATATGAAAATATTAATAAATAATAAGAGTTTTTGTAATTACATTTAGTTTATGTTAATCTTTTTAAAATTACTTATTTAATATAAAATTACTTGTTTAAGTAACTTGTTTAAATTACTTATATAAATTCACTGCATATACATATCTACAATGTTTATCTTTATATTGTTCAATGTTTATCTTTCAATTATTTTTGCAATAAAATATTATTTTAATGATAATTTTTATTCTGTCCAAAGACTCTAATTTCATGGTATACAAAATAAACTAACAAAAATACTTGAAAATTACTTGCAAAGGAAGAAATAACAATAGCCATAATGTCAAAAAATCTGATGTGGCCAACACATGACTTTCTCCATATTTGGGGTATAGATATTTAAATTATGAATAATATTACTAGGCAAAATTATTATTTCGTATCATAAAAGAAGACGCGTCCTTGTTGCCGTAAATTACGTATATTTTGAATGTTTACAGAATTCACCGCTACATGGTGTAGGCGCTGTATACTGGTATTAAGATAAAGCGAAATATATCCGAAATGGATGGTTCTACGAAAATTAGTTTCAAACAAAACTTGGAAGAAATATTATTCTCTACAACTTTGGTCCTTACGAAGATTACCAATAACGATGTTTTTAAGGAGATATTTAACGGAAACCGAAAAACCGGTTATTTATAAATAACTCCTAAACAGTAACTCCTATAGAAAATTGTTTCAAATGAAAGTTGTAGGAAATTACATCCTCTATAACTTTTGTATAGAATTGTATATACAATAATGATGTTTTAACGAAGAAATATCGCAAAAACCGAATCGGGTTTCGAATAAACCTCGACTTCCGGTTCTCCGTTATTGTCCAAAAACTAATCAGTTCTTTGTGCTCATGTTAAAGTGTTATATATGAAGTTTGCTATCGATATGGCTTGTACTTTTTGAGTTAGAGCGCCCACAATCACATACACACACAAACACACACAGACATCATTCCGAAAATGGTCTAAACGTGTTCTAGGGACCTCAAAACATGTATTTCCGTTGAAATCTCGAAGTCGATTTTTTTCATGAATACAATACTTTCCCATTACTACGTATGGAGAAAGTAAAAACGATGTGGGTATCTTAAGCGTTAATATCTGATTTTTTTATGATACATACAATGTGCTCAATGTGTCACACAAAAGTGAAGTGAAACAAGTTAAACTGTAACTTTATAAAGGACTGGAAGAATTATAATGTAGCATTACACAAAAGATAACAGTGTTAAATAGTTTGGGATAAACTAGGAAGCTTCAACAAATAAAATTATATAACACTTTCCTTTAATTGCCAGTCTAAAAAAATCTGATGTGGCCAATACGACTTTCTCCATATTTGGGGTATAGATATTTAAATTATTATGAACGGCATTATAAGGAAAAATTATCATTTCCTATCGTAAAAGAATACAGTCGTCCTTATTGCGTAAATTAAATGTTGGATATGTTTACCGAATTCACCGCTACATGGTGGTGGCGCTGTATGGTGAAAATTAAGAAAAAGTTGAATATCTCCGAAATGGATGGTTCTACGAAAATTTGTTTCAAACAAAACCTGGAAGAAATATTATTCTCTACAACTTTGGTCCTCACGATGATTACCAATAACGATGTTTTTAAGGAGATATTTGACGGAAACCGAAAATACCGATTATTTATAAATAATTCCTAAACAATAACTGCTATGGAAAATTGTTTCAAATGAAAGTTGTAGGAAATTACATTCTCTATAATCTTTGTATAGAATTGTATATACAGTAATGATGTTTTAACGGAGAAATATCGCAAAAACCGAATCGGGTTTCGAATAAACCTCGACTTCCGGTTAACCGTTATTATCCAAAAACTAATCAGTTCTTTGTGCTCATGCTAAAGTGTTATATATGAAGTTTGGTAACGATATGACAAGTGCTTTTTGAGTTAGAGCGCCCACAATCACATACACACACATTTCGAAAAGTCTCAACGTGTTCTAGGGCCCTCAAAACGTGTATTTCCGTTGAAATCTCGAAGTCGATTTTTTTCGTGATCACAATACTTACATTACTACGTATGGAGAAAGTAAAAATGGATGACTTACAGATGATTCATATGATGCCATTGAGAATTAAAATATCATATTCATCTACAGCTTTGGAGTCTTAAAGCAATAAATGTTCACATTGCAATTTACATAAGAAATTTCATAATTTTTAGCTCTGCTGGAGATATGACAATTATGGGGACCTGGGGGTTTTGTGCACCATAATTTTTAAAAATTTCAGTCTGCATTATTTTTTATTTTATTGTGTGGACTACTTATAATTATCTATACAAGCATTAGGATCTACTTTTATTGTATTGTATGAATTAGAAATGGTATTTGTTTTAAACATCAAACAAGTCCCAGAAAACTTCTAATATAATAAAACTTACAGAAATTACCCTTAAAACATGAATTAAATTTTTTAAATGTTATTTCCACCTAAGTCCACTCCACTATAGACTTTCTGAAGGGTAATAAGATAGATCTTTCAAACGGCCCTAATAAATAACAACTCGTGAATAAGGTATTACTGGAGTACCAAATTTTCTTACAAACGGATTTGTTAAAAAATTAACAAGGCATGATGAGACCAAGTAACAATTTTCTGGAATATACCATAGAACAGTCTTACTAGTTTCAAAAATGTAATTATTACACTAAAAATAGTCTAAACGTGTTCTAGGGACCTCAAAACGTGTATTTCCGTTGAAATCTCGAAGTCGAATTTTTTCGTGATCACAATACTTTCCCATTACTACGTATGGAGAAAGTAATAAAAGGAGGTTATCACAATAATAATATCTTCTAAATCACCTAGCTCACTATCAAATCCATGAAAAACTCCTCTTGCCACTCCTTCAAAGTCTGTGTCGTAGGCGAAAATGACATTAATTGAAGACTCCTTGTTGCAAATCCTAAATAAAATGAAAGATGTGTACAAAAAGACTGAATATATTTCCTCTTATGGGGACGTGTGATCAAACAAGACCCCCGGCGCACAGTGGGGTTTTTTCCATTAAACGTGGTCATAATGTAAAATACAAAGTTGCAGATATCACTTATGTGAATAGTTCGTCATTAGGAGAGACTACTTGCGCATTTAATACAGCTAATTAACTAGTTCCTATAGTAACTATCTCTTCCCTACTTCAGTACAAAGTTGACTGTTAAGCGAGTAAGACGAGTTGCAATATTTCTCTCGATATTTTGTACTTTG
Organism: Uropetala carovei; assembly: GCA_036926305.1. NCBI lineage: Eukaryota > Metazoa > Arthropoda > Insecta > Odonata > Petaluridae > Uropetala > Uropetala carovei. The sequence continues at coordinate 9,081,548 of JAXCHB010000011.1, forward strand.
GAATCTGCTGTTTTGTATGTGTAGTAGTTATTTTGAAATCGTTTGTTAACATGAATTGAATACCTGGAGGTACGTCAAAAATTATATCATAGTTCATATCTATTTCTCTACATTAGTATTTGTTTTTCTTTATGTTTAATTATGCAAAAAATATTCGTAAATATTCAGCAAGACGAATAATTCAATTAGTTTTTTAGTTGTCTATCGGGCATTACCGGGCAGAAATTTTTATTGCGTCTAATAATACAGTCTGTCAGCTATACGAAACTGTAAGAAAGTTTACCACATATTACCACGTCTTTGAAAAAAACGTATTTGTTCCGTCACACTGTAGAGTAAATTTCTGTTCTGTATATGGCGAAATTGGTCGATCCTGTTTTACTCTCGTTGCGTTACAACGTCTTATTTCTTACAGGATCACACGACGAACGTATTTCTCTGAGTAGGAAGACAATGCTTGAAATAATATTTTCTTCGGATTCAAAAAAATATAGTGATAGATGTGAGCATTTTAAGAACCGCGTTATGGAAATGATTAACTTTCCGCATGAGTCATCAGATGTCATTAAACGCATATTGGCTCATTTTACCTCTGATTTAAAAGCAAAGTTAACCGCTTCTCACTGGAAGTAAGGTTGCAAGCTATATTGGACCACACTGTTCATCGTATTGCTGAAGTACAGAAAGAAGTACTGGCAAAATTAACAACCGAACAACTTAACGGTTTACAATTAATATCTAAACTGTCGATGTTACTGTTGAGGAAGTGAAGTACAATGAAGATCAAATCAATTGCCCGATTCCAACTTCGGTGATGTGTGATGAACAGCATCTCTTAATAAGGCATAACTTACAATTTACTATGGTAGACAGTAAAGTTTGCAATGCCGTATCATTAACTTCATCGACACAAAAATGTTACATTTGTGGCGCCACGTCCAAAGATTTTAACAATATAGAAGCGATACAACAAAAAAATTGACACTTCAACATTAAAATTTGGCCTTTCCACACTCCATGCGTGGATTCGTTTCTTCGAATGCCTTTTACACGTTTCTTATAATTAAACATCAGAAAGTGGCAAGCTCCAAGTGACACTGACAAAAAAATGGTTGCGGAAAATAAGAAACAAATGCAAGAAAAATTTAAAGCCAAAATGGGTCTTTTGGTTGATCGTCCTAAACCTGGTTATGGTAGCACTAACGATGGAGAGACAGCTCGGCGTTTTTTTGAAAATGCTACAAATTCATCTAACATAACCGGGATAGATGAAGGGCTCATCTTACGATTTGACCATTTCGAGTGGACATGCAATAAACACTGAAAAATTCAAAGAATATACTATGGACACAGCTAACAAGTTAAGTTATTTGTGAAGAACTATGGTGGTTTGATATGCCAACCACAGTACATAAAATCTTAATACACGGTCGTATAGTTATTTCGTCAGCAATATTACCAATTTGAATGCTGTCAGAAGAGGCACAAAAGGCACGTAACAAAGACCTCAAAGCGTATCATGAAGGTTTTTCAAGAAAATGTTCCCGGGAAAAGAATTTAGAAGACGTATTCAACAGTCTTTTAATATCCTCATACCCTGTTGTATCAAGCATTCGGGAGCTTCCAAAACGACAAACAAAGTCCTTCCCTAGAGAAGTTATAGCCATGCTAATGCCTCCAGACACAAACGTATCTTCGGCAGAATCGGAGGACTCAGATGTGGAGTCATCTACGGATTCTGAAGAAACCTCTTGCTCAGAGTCAGATTAATAATTTAAGATATTTTTGTTTAAAACATTTGTTTTAATCTTTTAAGTTAGGAGTAATGCATATGTATTAAGTGTAACTATCCTTTGTAAGGTAAACTGCAAGTAAAAATATTACAAGTACATAAATTAGTTTATATTTTTCTTGTAGACTATAAACATAATTTTAAGTTAAGGATCAATGTTTTTATGACTTTATTTTCATTAATATAGAAGTTAATTCTATGTTAGATACTTAAGCGTAATTACGATAAAATATGCTTGTTAAAACACGTTTTTACGGCTATTGTATTTACATCGATTTTTATTCTTCGTAACTTGTACAAATTTTAGTTTTTAATTAGAAATAATCTTATTTGTTTTTTCTTTATTATATATGTCATAAATATAATTTAAACGCTAAAGTATATATATATATATATGTGTATATATATATATATATATATATATATATATATATATATATATATATATATATATATATATATATATATATATGCACATAAGTATATTATGTAAGTAAAGTATTTTTAATATAAATGTATTCATCTTTATTTCCATTTATCGTAGAACATAAATAATTTTGTTTTGGGCAAAAAAATCAGTTTTCTTGAAGTTATTTCGTTTCTTGATTAATGAAGAAGCAAAATGTGGCAATTGCTTTCGAAAAAAAATGTTAACTGGAATTTGGCCATGTTTTTTTTAAAAAAAACCCCACTGTGCGGCGTAGAACATGTTAATTTGCGAGAACTTAAGGGAAGCGAATGTTTACCCTGTACATGTCCTTTAGACTTACTGAAATGAAATTAACAACACCATAGATTGCATTACAGGCCGTGGGGTCACTAGTAAACCAAACCAAAAAGGTGATAGAAAAACTGCCATTCGGTCATATAAACTCCGGGATTCCCTAACGGCAAAATTTGCCGGGGACATTCTAAACAAATGTAGTTGGTAATTATATAAATGAAAAAATATATTATATGTCAAACATATTCCCGCATGTAATTAATACTGCATATTCGATATCCAGGTTATAAAATACTGCCACAAGCGCAAAAGCTTTTGTGGCGTTGATATATTATTTAATGGCACAGCGGGTTATATTTCCTGAAGGACAGCAAAAGGACACGTGTTTATTAATTAAACTCATAAAGAAAACGATACTTTTAATAAGAATGGTCGATTTGACCACGCCCTCTTCATACTCTCACATTTTCCGATGCAATGCACAACCACGCACACTGTTTCTTGCTATAATTTCTAATTCTCCATTGAGATTAACCGATTTTTAACCTAATAAACAATCTCCGTCACTCGAGTAGTTGCGCACAGAACTATGCAAGTGCGTAAATACCTTCGAGAGCAACTTAAGTAGAATTCTAAATAGCAAATGAGTCAAGGAATTCGGAGCCATAAACAGTCATCAATTCAATGACGTCATTTAATGTTACAAAACACCGAACGGCCTTAAATAGTAAATTCAACAACACTTCAACTAACTGATTGAAAAATAATTGCAATCCTAAAAACGGAGTGTTCATACTGGAATAGAGCGACAAATAATTCGTATGTGAATAAAAAAACACCATGCGACAAACACTAGTGGAAAGAACAGCACTATTCCACGGTTAGCAATCTTATCTGTAATCAATAATAAATGCGGCATGTTTAAAAGTACGCATCCACTAATCACCTCATTTTTAAACGAATAAATTAAAATAGACTGACGAAAAATCGCGAGGAATTAAAAATATGTAAATGGGTATCTAAAATAACTGAAGATTCACACAAACTCCAAAATACTAAACCTACTTTTTCAATAAGCGAAACCCTCTAACACAAACACCTTTATTTAAAATATGTATATATACTAAAATTAGTTTGTCACACGTTTTATTTTCAAATACCATCTGAAACTACATGGATCCTTAAAACTATAAAGAAGTTTCTTCTATTGTAATTATAACAATCAATTTTTTTCCTCGAGCAAGTGGAATGAAACTTTAATTTCAATTAGCCCTTATTTTATAAATAAACTTGTTTAACTAAACTAACTTTGTTCAATAAACAGCACAGATAATTTAGCAGTCGTAACAATACCTTAGAATATTTTATAGTGACAACGTACAAGAAAAGTTTTTAAATGAGTCGGGTAACAGGATTGCTTGAATGATTAAAAAATAAGAAACATGCATATGAATCTAAATTCTTAAAACTGCTATAACCATGTTTCTACTACTTGACAGGCATTCTGTACCGCTACCGAGTATCAATAGTTGTCATACTTATACATTATAAATGAAACTTTCACATATTAATAACAGTACGGTTTTTGATAAAAGGAACTGAAACTTAATCCCAGTATACCGAAATTAATGCAACATACCTCAGTGAATTGCTCCTTTAATTCAGCTTTTTCTTCCGCACTCAATTTGCCAGCCTCAAAAAATCTTGACGCCATCACTAAGCTTGACCCGATTCACACCAGAGCGATACAGACACTGAAAGGAAGTCACTAGAGTCACGTGATAAACTTGATATTCATTCTTCACGATTTTCCCGCCGTTGTTTAACAATGTTAAGTACGAGTATGAAATAACTTAGTCGCACAAATCATTTTAGTTAGATGTATAGCGCTACAAATTGGTCTAAATACGTTAAATTCTTGTTAGTTTGATCTCGTTTGACTTATATCCTACTTGTTACTGTTAAACTTCATTTCATCCAACGTTGGTTAGACGAATATTTGATTCTTCTTATTAAGGAAAATACATTATGTAGAATCTTTAAATGTATTATGATGTGGAATAGTAGAGCAATTACACATATTGTTTACCGTATCGAATCTTTGTTTGGATGACTTCTCAATAAATCCTTTACGATTCCATTGTAAAGAAATTCCTGGTCGAATCTTTGCGAAGCGACAAAGATTGTTATTTGTATTGTGTAATTCGTAACGAGAAGACTAATGATGACTCAGAGTTTGAATAATATATAATATGCAATGATTGCAAATTGTAAACATAGCCTACCAAGTAAATCTGAAATGTGGTTTGTATTATAAGAGCAAAATCAAAAATACAATTATTTACTTCGTTATATATTACATCTGGGTTATATTCTAGCGATAGGTCGTGCTTATTCAGGATTACAAAATTTAACTGTAGAAATCTATTATAATGTGATTGCACTTTTTAAAAATATAATTTATGTTATGAGTAATGTGATTTTATTTACTAATATTTGTATTGAAAAATAACGTTTACTATGGATTTCTTAAACTTAATTTTGAAAAATTAATGGGACTAAGGAAATTGGGAAAGATTGAAAAGTTTTATGAGATCCTTTTTCAAATTTTTATATGTAAAGCATCAGTATCTGAAAAATCTAATTTTGTTCTGCATGTCAAAGAAAGTTTGAGGGATTGTCATCTTTAATGTAATTGGATAGGAAGGATAGCATGAAAGACAGGATGGTCTTGGGGCATTAACAAGCTGGGTAGGTGCCTGGAGCACCAAAATTCAGGTGGTGCTTCCCTGTTGTTTTCTATGTATTTTATTTGCAAGAAAATAAATTTTGGAAAACACCAGATACTTTTTAATGATCATAAACCTTCAATTGCAATTATTTAATATTTTTAAAGCAGCAAAAAATGAAATGATTTTTATTTTTAACGAGATGCTTGCCTGGGACACCAAAATACCTTAGGCCAGTAATGATGATGGTATATCTAACAACTAATTTTTCAGATAAGATAGGTGCAATGATATAGGTGCTTGTCTTAACAACAATCATAGGAATATCATCTGTACCACAAGAAAAGGAACTTTCAAAAGATTTAGATATCATTAAATCTTACGAAAGTTCCTTTTCTTGTGGTATAGATCAGGGGTTCTCATGAAAAAAATGGTCGTGGCCTCAAGTGTGGCCATGGTGAATGTTTTGAAATTTCTCAGTGATATAAACAGTATCAACTATGGTTAAGCCTGGTTGCTGTAGCTGGCAATTTATTGAACTGAATTTTGGCACTTATAATCAAACATATCACATCATTATCACAAGACACTTAAATCACACTTATTATCACAAGACAGACGTACTTGCTAGTTAATCACATATTTATGATAAAATGAGTGAAAACTATGAAAACGAAGCTCTCAGAGGATAATAGTTTTATCAGTTGTAACATTTGATATTACTTATAAGTTTAAAAAACTTTAAAACATATTATGATTGCGAAAAAATAATGAGCATATTTACGAATTCTACAGTTTTAAATAAACGATACGATCCTATGTACAATAGTTTATCAGTTGTAACATTCGATATTACTTTTAAGTTTAACAAACAAGAATTCCCATATCAATCATTCATTGCAGGGTATTTTTTACGGAATAGGTACTAATGATTTCGCAGTACTTACGATTCAAAATGAAAAAATAACAAATATTTCAGGTACTAAAAAGTTTATTGAACTTTAAAATCTCAAACCAAGAAAAGAAATGGATTCACTGCAGTTACATTTTGGTTAAGACAAAACATATCAACCAGAAATGATACAGAAAGGCACATATATAGATTCAAATAATTATCAAACCAGTCAATAGTCAGATTACATCAGGATGGATTACAATATGTACAAATTAATTCCAGAAATAATGTACATAAAAACACATATGCATGAGGCAACTGAAACACATTTATGTATACAGAAATATCAAAATTTTATGTATATGCTTAAGACAAAAATATCCACCAGATATGATACAGAAAGGCACATACGTCTACAAATTCAAATAATTATCGAATCAGTCAAGAGTCAGATCACAGTATATGCAAATTAATTCCAGAAATAATGTACACAAGAACACACATGTATGAGGCAACTGAAGCATACATTTATATACACACATGGAAATATTAAAATGTTATTTACAGATTCATCTGAGATTTACAGCAATACACAATGAACACAATTATCATCAACTAAATGCTTTATTTAGTATTTGCACTGAATTACATAAATACCTGAAGTTTTCTTTTTTTGTTTTTGTCTAACTTCTTCGATGCTATTAAATTATTCTCCCTAAGACATAAATTATTTAACAGAGTATTTGTAGAAGCCCAAATTACCATCCTCTGTACTGTTTCTGCTGAATGACCACTGTCACAGCTTTTGAACACGAATAATGCATCTGCATCAGTCAGCACATTCAATGTAACCTTTGTGGCAAAATTTCGTTAATTGGTAGCCCTTACAAAAGTTGCTTCTCTCGACAGTTTTTCTACAATAATATAATTAAACATAACAGTATTAACAACTGCATTATTTGGATATAACAAGCCACCTCTATCAATGCCTCTGATGTACTGATTCTCTGGCAAGCATTTAACATAATTGCTTTCATCCACCAACAATGTTTTACAGTACTCACATTTTATCCTTTTAAGTACAGAATAGGTACAGTAGCCTGCAAGATAGGTGATTACAGAAAGATATTCTTCACACATCTGAATATCTGCTGAAGTCACTTCTATATCAATCTTACTCAACTCCAGTCCCTGTGCCTCTTTCATTTCATCCCAATTCTCTTCCATTACCTTGAAGCTGATCTTTTCATTTTGGAATGGGAGAGATATTTCTAACACTGATATGAGCCTTAACTTCTTCTCACTCTCAAAAACTTGCCTAACAGAAACATTGTAATTAGATCCAGAGAGCTGTCTATACTTCCCAAACCTCGACTCTAAACAATCTGTCTGAAACTTTCCCGGTAGGACATAGCTCATTTTCAGTTCTGTAATGCAATATTCTGTGAGTTCCATTATACAGTGAGTGGTATGTTTGAAGGCACAGTGCGTCTCTCTGCTTAGTTTTCCATGTGGTCCTTCCATTGATTCCTACATATCCAGCCAATCAAGGAACTTGCTCAAGAAGAGCATATTTTTGTCCTCTGGATTTAGTGTCAGGGGACATTGATTGATGTTCTTCAGCCTTATACCCTTAGAAGGTGTTTTGATGTTCATAATATTCCACCATGTACGAAATATTTTTATATATTTAGCAGTGTCTGCATAATTGAGCAAGCTGTTATTCTTTCCTATTGACAACAGAGCTTGTACAATATACTCATTAAAAATCTGTAGAACAAGTTTCACATTTTGCTTTTCAAAACTTGATGGGCACAATGCTTTCACACTTAGTCCATAAGAATATTTGATAAGTGAATCTGACTCTAAATAATACAGTTTTTTAAGGGTACTGAATGTAGGAGTCAAGGGCTTACATTCTTCAAATTCCTCATCCTCTTCAAAATGAAAATCAGGACAAACCATGCATTTGTCACTATCTTTCTGGGCTAACCAATTATTTCTCACACGTTTCAATAAATACACAGAATCAAATAAAAAAAAGAATGGCCTAGTGCTATCCACTGGATGAGGATACACAATATACAGTTTTGGTGGTGAAGTAAACAATGACACAGCCTTTTCGTTAATTGCATTATTATCAGTGACAATGCAAATTACCTTGAAACCAATTTCCTCTAGTCCACACAAAATCTTTTTCAAAAACATAAACAACACTTCGGCTTTCATTGCCTTGGCCGGAAGAATGTGTACCACATCCTTAAACTTGGAAAATATACTACTTATCATAAAAGCAAATGCACTTGTTGCTGCTTCCTGACTTTCAAATGCACAACCAACAATATTGCCCCCTTTATAATCAAAATATGCATTTAAATGAATTTCATCAATCATTAACATTACAATCTTATCATTTTCCTGCAATAGCTTGAACTTTTGTTTCGTGTACAACAAAAAATTATTCCCAGTTTGTTCTAAGGCAGGGCTTAATGTCTGTGACAAAGTCACTCTCTTTATTGTTGATTCATTGGGCAAAATCAGAATTTCTTAGAAATCTATATCCTTGAGGGGATACATTAAAAAAAAGTGATGAAAAAATTAGTGTTTGAAAAGAATATGTCAATTTCTTCACTGTCATTAACTGAATTTGCTCACAAATGAACTGTAATGAGGTTGTACACTTTACCGAACCATCTTCAATGATATTTCTCAATGTTGAAATCACAGGTTTAAGCTGCTTATTCAACCTTTCATCAGTGGATTTCCCTGTTCCATTCCCATACTCTAAGAGAGAGTTCAGAAGTTCATCCATTACATTAACATCTGTTACATTTCTGGGCATTTTATATTTACCTAAATTATAAATTTCTATGTCCTCAACAAAGGCTTGTACATTTAAATCAGAAGAAATCACTAATGAGAATTTCACTTTAGGTGCAGGAGTTGACTTTATGTAACATATAAGTAACTTATCCTCATATTCTACTACAGTCCAAAGCTTGCCATCAAAACAATTTACCTTATCTTTCAGCTCTTTTAAATTTCCAAATGTCTGCTCTTCTTCATATTGTCTGCTCATCTCAATACTTTCTGCCAGTGAACTTGCAAGTGCAGCTTCTTCTCTTGTGGTCCTTCTGCTATCGGGGCTCTCTCTTGAAAATGTTGGCCCAGACAAGTAAGATGGGCAGGTTGGTAATTGTGAAGGTATTGCTCCTTCTTGAAGACGAGGTACTTTCAGTGGCACTCGGATCGTTTTTCCAGTCTTTTCATCAAAAGCAGTTGTTTCTTTCCTTATATCACAAGGATTGAAATGCAGTTCACAAACCTATAAAAGAAATTTCAAATTTATTACAGAAAATTATTAAAGAAAAATGTCTCATCAAGGCAAGCTTTAGTTTATATAGAATGGCAAATAATAGAATAGAAAATTTAATTACTTTCTATAAAACTCTGATAACTTATTTAATTTCTACACAAAATAATACACTAGAACAATTCACCAGAGATATCTCTATAATGATCAGAATACATACCTTGCTATTTTTATTTGGAGTGAAATTTTCTCTTCTAATTGCTCTTGACCATTTGTAGGCTAATTCTGGATCTTTAGGAAAGCTGAACACATGAACCTTTGGTCCATTCTTATAGTTTCCTTTGCATCCTGGAACAGCACATGTAAGAGGCATTTCCGATTGACGAAAATGACTTTCCTAAAAACTTCCTATGCTTTACTTTAAAGTAGACGTCAATTAAAAGGAATAAAATTTTGCAGACATGTGAAGGATGCCAATCCACAAGTAGTTATTATACACTGTCTTTTGCACCAAGAAAATCTCGCAACCAATGCCATACAGGCTGATCTCAGTGTAGTGTTACAGGATGCTGTTGACATTGTGAACTTTATAAAGTCTAGGGCGCTAAATTCACGCTTGTTTCGAGCTTTGTGTGATGAAATGGGATCTGAGCATCAGAATTTGTTGTACTTTTCAGATATTCGTTGGCATTCACGTGAAAAAATGCTTTCTCATTTGATGACACATTTTTTTAAACGAAAAACAACATTTATTAGCAGAAAGGATTACTGATGAAACCTGGCTTGCAAAACTCGCATTCCTAAGTGATATATTCCAGCATCTTAATGAGCTGAACACGGACATGCAAGGTAGGAACCACACTAGAAGATATTGGCGAAAAACTCACATCTTTTAAGTTCAAACTTGTTTTATGGCAGGGCAAAATTTCAAAACAGAAAATGGCTTCGTTTCCCTTTATGAGTGAGTTTTTAGAAGATGCCAGTAAAGTTTCTCTGGATGACTTGAAACCTGTTTTTGACGAATATTTGGAAAAACTGCACAAAGAGTTGATCAGTATATATCACAAAATGTAGAGTTTGAAAAGTACAACTGGGTAAGAAATCCATTTAACGTTGATGTGATGACAACTGGGAATGACATTGATGGCTTCCAGGAAGAGCTTATCGATCTTCAAAATGATCAGCTCCTGAAAGAAATGTTTGCACAAGTTCCACTGACGAAATTTTGGACAGAGCTTACAAATAAACTGATTTTGGTCAGAGAGTCGGAAAAAGCACTGCTTCCATTTCCCATAACATATCTTTGTGAGACTGGATTTTCCAGCATGGCAATAATCAAGTCGAAATCTAGGAATCACTTGGATCCTCAGCATGATCTCCGGTGCGTTTTGTCAGTGAACATAGTGCCTGACTTCATGGAGCTTGCTGCAAGATTACAGCACCAAGGAAGCCATTGATTTTTGACATTATTTTTCTGTTCATTTTATGTGACGTTCCATATGTTCAGTATTTCACAAATTTTTAATTAGAAGCAAATGATTTGTCAAACCAGCACATGTATGAGTTATTTAAATAAAGATTTGTTTCTTGCATGTTTTGTGTATTTAATATTGTCCCAAAAAATATTGGATTCGACAAGTAACTTTAAAAATTTCATATTTTTTTAAATGAGTGGCAATGTTATGTAGTGTTCAAGAAAAGGCATTAGTATTAGCAGGGCCAGCATGATATCTTTGGGGGGGCCCATGCAAGCACGATTTCGGGGGTCCCTCTTCTTTTTCTGCAATGTTCCAACAATGACCATTATGTGACCTGGGATAATGAGGTAGAGGCGATACGTGGTACTTTAGCTAGAATCGGTACTCTATAATTTAAACATATATGACACATACATTCTACCTTTCTTCACACCAGAGAATTTAGTTTGTGGTCATCGGATAGTGATTTTTGTATTGGCATCTGACCCCTAACTCAGCTCATTTATCTGTATCGATATTTATAAATATACTGTGCCAGTTATTGACGACAATGAATTATGGTACATAGAAGCAAAATCTGGGCCCCCCCCCCCCCCCCTCCAGGGGCCCCTATGCGTAGCATACCCTGCATACCCCATCACGCCAGCCCTGAGAATTAGTTCATTTATAGTAAATATCACTGGCTATTGCTGTTTCCATGGTAGGGTTGCAGGTCACATACCATTTGCTACTTTAGAGTCACACACATAAAAGGTTGGGAACCGCTGCTCTAAGCAATGACAGGTGTACAAGGCCCTATAACATTTTTGCCCACTGCTGAGGAATTTAAATTGTGAAATTTTGCTAGGAAAACAGTAGAACCCCATTATAATTTGTGTGTGGAGATAAAGGACACCTGCATTATAGGCAAATCACATTATTTTGGAAAATACATGATAAAATACGAAAGTAAAGGCTGGTGATCTATTTCTATCAAACTATCTTTTAGCTATCTAAGAATGCCTACCAGAACAGCCGTTCAACCATTGGTTGCAGCATGGAGAATGAGAAATACAACGCAATGAATGATCTACTACATCAAAATGAAACAGAATCTGTAGTCAGAGGTTGTGGCAAGGAATTTCATCAGAATATTGTCAAGTCTTGCACCTTTTCACGTCACATCGATAATAAAAAATTTTGCTTGCCAATATGTAATTTTTAAATATTTTTGTCGGTTTTCAATAAAATTGTCTGCACATTGAGGGTATCTTCTTTTACCCATATCTCTTTTATTTTTCAACCAATTTTTATAACATATGGATTAGACTCAGTCTTTCTTTTTTAGTGGATCCTAATATTATGAGGCGATAAGCTGTAGCTTCCTTAACTTATGCCTTAATTCAGCCCCAACTACAAAATAAATTCCAAAATTTTAATTCTAAACCTAATTAGGTGAAGCATTTATAAATAAGATGAGTATGACTATTAGGAAGTTGATAGGGAAATTATAATACTTGGATTGAAAATTACCCATAACATTAGCCCATCTTAAGTAATATTGAAAGTTTCCATAAAAAACCCATTTTTAGGAATGATTTCTCCTAAATATATTTATAATTATTATTATATTTTGTGGAATCTAAATTTCTAGCATACGTATATTTCTCATACTTTTGTACATTTCTAATATACTTGAAAGCTTTGAATCACTGTCAGAAACTTGTTATGATGAAATCAAACCAAACAGGAGTTAATAGTTTTGATTATATTTAATGTAACTCAGCGATACAAAGTAATGTAGCTACTGACTAATACAAACCATTAATTATCTATAAAAAAATATACATCAATTTTCTCTCTTAAATTATACAACTTTAATTCACAAAAAGGAGTTTAATGCACAAAGATTGACAATGAAAGTGTACGTATTATCTACTTACATGAACTACAGGTGCTTAAGTAACACACGCAAATGAATAATCTAAGCTATAAAAAGCAATCTTTGAAAAAAATATAAAGTGCAGTGGTTTTTGCCTTCATGTTACAGGCATTTTTGGCTAAACAGGATGATGTCAGGTACTTGGAATGTAGAAAATACTAAAGGTTACATTAAGAAATTTGTTCATAAACTACAAAGTTCTATAACTACATCCAAAAGTGTCCTCACAGGTATTTCCAACAGTTCAAATAACTCCCTGATACAATCATTGAGGAAAATACTGAAATGAGCAACAGCTTTTCATGGCAAAATAAATTGATTTGATATAATTCATTAGATGAATGGATTGGTGTGATAAGTGACTTTGATGTCACTAAAAAAACGTTTGGAACAGCAATAAAACGTTTTTTTTCTGTCGATTTGATATAAAATGTACAGTTTTCTAAAATAACTCATCATATTTCGCGGATGAGCGACGTTTATACTTAGCACTCATTTGGCACTATATCTTATGCAAAACACTCGGGATTTAAAGATAAATTTATTAATGCGTATATTTAAAGCGCCTATACTATTGATCTAGTGCTATCAATGTTTAATATTTGACAAAGAATGAGAAAAATCCTCTTTGAGAACGAAAATTTGCCGAGTAAGATGCAGGACTGATGCTAACATTTTATAAATTGAATTCTTAGAACAATTCAACGATATGTACGGACAGTATAGATAGTTGGTGCATAAAATTCCGAAAATCAAAATGATATGTAATCTCTCTATCCCAAAAATCAGTTGTCTTCAGCGTCCTCGTCATCGGAGTCGACGCTTACTGGTTTATGATTTACGTTCTTTTTTCTCGATCGGCAGCATTGACAAATGGACGCCCTCGCAAAATCCACAGTCAGACCCGGGAGTTCATCGTCCACGAGCAAGTAGACGAGCGGGGAAGCTACGCCAGCGACGACCACCAACAGAGCCGCCCACGGCAGCGTCGAGTCTCTCTCAAGGAGCGTCGCCGCTTCCGCCACGCCCGAGGAAGCGTCCGGCGCTCCGGCGCGCGACAGCAAGTGTAGGGCAACCGGCAGGTAGCAAACGAGTAGGAGGCAGAAGTGGACGAAATTGGCTTTAGCCCTCTGAAACGACGGCGCGGGACGAAGCACGGGAGGATAATCGTCGGGGTCGGAACACTGTGAGGTCGGCGGTTCGCATATCGGCACCTCTTCCGAGCCGCCGCTCCTATCTTCGCCTCCGCCACCACCGTCTGCAGACCGGACGAAAGGCGCCGCGCCCCTATGCCGCGCGAATATTCCGGCGTACAAATAAACCGGGAGGAGGATGAGCAAAAGCAAGAGGGCGGCCACGATCGCGGTGAACACGTCCGCCCACGCTCCGGGTAACGCGCAGAATCCCATCCATCGGGAGCCAGGTCCGAATACGGGAAGTAAAGAGAGGGTCAAAGTTCCAAGCCACAGGGTGGCGAGACCTGCGGGCAAGATGACGGCACCGCGGCGGAAGGCGCATACCGACCTTCCCGTGTCCCTGCTTCCCGGTTGCGGGCGCACGGCCGGAAGGAGCAGGTGTTGCTCGAGAGCCATGAGGGCGTTGGTGCCGAGAGCGGCGAAGACGGAAGAGAGGATGGGAGCGGAGGCGAAGACGTAACAAAGGGTGCGTGAGGTGAAGAATGAGAGGTCCGGCGGAGGCGAGGAAACCTCGGGAGGCCGTCGTTCGAGAGTCTCCGATTCAGGATCCCGACCTCCCCGGTGGCCTTCTCGTATGGCTATCAGTTCGATGGGGTAGACGGAGGCGGCGCTCGCCAGCAGCCCGGCCACCGCCTGGCTGAGATGGAGGGCGTCGCTGGTGAGGGAGCGGCGCTCGGACGGCGGTCCGAGTGCGAGACGTCGACGGCGGCGAGGCGAGAGGCACAAGCGACGGCCGAGTAACGCCCCCGCGACCACCGCATTCACGACGAAGCAGGCGGTGGCGGTGGCCACGGACAGCACCACGAATAGCTTCTGGTCGTCGGTTGCGCCGTGCGTCCGACCGCCCTCCGACGGGCCATCGGTGTCGGATCGAAAGATGTCCGAGTTCATAATTCCCGAAATTAATTCGGAAAGATAAAACCCAAACCTCCGTGCAAATTCACAGTCTTATGAAACTCATGACTGCGTCTGCGGACACGCTTTCCGCGCACTACGCACGTTCGACTTTCGTATTTAAAAACGAACTGATTTCGAAGACGTATACTCTAACGGGCGCGAAGTGATCTCTCGTCGTCTTCACAATCTAAGTGAGATCGCTTTTGCCCTGTCCGTTTAGGGCGAGCGATTCGAAGAAGCGATCGAGTGAGTGAGGTGGGGATTAATCGCGCGTATCTCAACCCGGTCCATGGTCCCTTTCTCAGCCACTCGGTCGATCAAACTCCCTCGAAGCTTTCTCCTCGAAAGCGGTCGGGGGTGTGGGGATTTCGGGGGGAGTCGAGGGGGTTAGAAGCGTGTGGGGGAGGTAGCGGTGAGGCAGGAGGCAAGCGCAACACCATCCACAGATCGATCTTAACCGAAAAATAGGGTGGAAGGAGGGAGAGCGGCGGGGCTACGAATTCCTACTCACTCGCTCGAAATCCGCCATATTTTGACCACGTCGTAACGTCCCACGATGAATAAAATAACCTGTTTCGCTTATCGTGAAACTCGAACCTGGAAAAAAATCGTTGTGAGTTTCATATCGAGTATTTGATTATCAGGTGTATTCGTGATTCCTGTGTACGCAACCATCTCCATGGAAGTTCAAACGATTATTTAATAAAATAACTGCATTAAATCTCGAAAGTAAAAGTGATGAAGATGACATAGAACTTGTGCATGGTTTACAAATACTAAATTACCACAAAATACTCAAATTTCGAGGATCGGTAATAAAATCTTACTTATGGCGCTTAGGTCGAGCATTTCATGTTTTATTTAAAG
Organism: Uropetala carovei; assembly: GCA_036926305.1. Lineage (NCBI taxonomy): Eukaryota > Metazoa > Arthropoda > Insecta > Odonata > Petaluridae > Uropetala > Uropetala carovei. The sequence continues at coordinate 9,097,360 of JAXCHB010000011.1, forward strand.
TATATGAGGAGTATGAAGCTGAAGTCTTCGATTAGGTAGAATATTGACAATGTTTCCTAATGACATTGAGATTTTTATTGAATAGTTTTACATGTCATAAATATCTATATAAATTGTTTAATATAAAATCAAAAAATATGCATTATAAATTCAATGCGTTTAAAATAACAAACGGTTACGAACTTTATCTAGAAACTAAACTAAAAAATATTAAAAATTGGATGGCTAAAATAATTATACACACACAGTATTATATATTCATATTGCCAGTATTAACTGCTTTGATAGAAAGACTTTCTGACGGTGAGTTATGGTCATTCTAACCTCTCCAAAAACTCGAGGAAAGGCATTAAGTCATGAATATTGCATTAACACATTTCTCCAAATTCTGCAAAAGTAATATATATCAATCATGCCCAGCGAAGAATTTTAGCTAATGGCGAAAAAAGTACTGAGTAAATTTCAAACCGCATAAGAGATTATTTATTCCTCTTTCTAAGGATTAAGGAGGTGTTGAAGGACTAGGTTATGCTGCTACATGTTATGTGTAATTTAGTGTAGCGAATAAATGGATTCAATACCTAAGCATTCTACCTATGCATCGAATTGGATTGACAATGGCATAAACAAGTCGAATTAAATTGTAAAATTAAGTACATCTATACTATTAAGGATATGCAAAGCATATTTTTGCCTAAGTAATATTTGCAGACGTTTTAATCTATATTAGAAATATATTCAATTCTGCTAGAGGTCACGCCGGACAATAAGAAATTATTATGGATAAATGAGAAAGAAATATTTAGTAATAGAGTTTTACTTGCAATCTGCAATATAAATAGTACACGGCCCTTATCAAGCTCTCTGGTACCGAAGACACCCAGGAATCGTATCAAAGAGCGACATCGCTCTTTAAACGAAGCGTTCCACAAATTAAATATTTGACCTTTAGAGCCCTTCAGAGAAATCTGCGACGGAAATCATTTTCATTCAGAAAACCATTTTAACAGATCACCTTAAATACCTGATTGCATAGTAGTGTTGGCGGGATATATATATATAGACGCTTCTCACGTAGGAGATTATATCGGTGGATACATATTATGAGACACTACCAGATGTGCTAGAAATTTGTGTGTGTGTATATACTTATGGAAGAGGAAAGGTAAATAAGGATATTTCGGGCAACTAGGTGTTGAAGGAAACCCAGTCATTCACCTGCGATAGAGATTTAGTTTTCATGTTGAAGATCGACTGAAGGATATCTAATAAATAAAAGAGGATGTCTGTCTGTCTGTCTATCTATCTGTCTGTCTGTGGCAGCCATAACTCATCAGAGAATAAAGTTAGGAGCTTGAAATTTTGACAGCGGCTTCAGGTTGATCATGGGAGTTGCAGTGCCGAATATAATTCAAATCGACCCACGGAGGTCACGGATCGGTCGGTCAAAATTTCAGTTTCTTGAGGATATCTCAGCAACTATTGGTCCGATTTTGATGAATCCTACACCAATATCAGAGCTGCAAACCGAACCGAACCGCTGAACCGAACCGAAACCACTGATTAATTTTTCAATGAACCGAAAACCGAAACGTAATTTTTTGCAAAAGTGGTTCGGTTTCGGTTCGATTTCAATCCACAGAGTACGGACCAACGAAAAGACCAGGAATTTCCCTTGGAAAAACCAGCGGGTTTGCTTCAAAGAAAGAGTGCCTATCTCTTTCCTCTCTGCCGCTATTGTTATCCACAGATCCACTATCTGCGATAGAGTATTCTAAACTTATGTTATGCAAAGCATTCATCTCATTTTCTAATTTACTATGCTTAGTCCTTAGTACTAAATTTTATCAAAATCCGCTGAATAGCTACTGAAAAAAATTGCATCCTGACAGAAGGACCGACAGACCGAAGCTAATATGCGCTAAAGCTGGAATGCCTAATAATAAACTTAATATTTTTATTTACAAATCGTGCGGTAAAATAAGAGATCGCGTTATCTCAACAGTGCCAGTAAGTTGAGTAAGATATTACGTTACTTTCATTAACAATTTGTAGATCACGTCCACTGCTCGTATTATAGTAAAAACTGTAAATGCACGGCTTAATTTATCATTCATAGATTACTTAAATTGATGAAAAAATCTATAAAATATCTATGAGGAAGAAGCCCGCAGAAATTGAGGGTCCGAGAATTCAGAAAGGCTGAGAAATGTTTATTAACATGATACAAATTTACGATGACTGAATATTTTTAATCACTTAAGTAGTGTGAGAATGTTAAACTTCATTATTTCATGAAATTGAAATGATAAGTACCGTTTCGAAAAGTTATTACTAAGCGAAAGCACGTGATTTTCACCCGGCAGCAAATAAAAAACATCTACATACTACCCTGCAATCAAACATGCAAACAAAAAGAAAATAAGACTTACTTATTCGGCCTGTCGTGAACTTTCTTCAGGCGGAGTCTCTAATGTGGGTTTCTGCAGTCGGCAAAATATTTCACTAAAAATAATAAATTCGCATTCATATTTAATTTCTCTTCAGTTTGAAGCAGCCAATACGAATGTGTGCTCATTTTAAGATGCACTCTATAAAATAAATAGAAATTTACTAACCTGTAACAAAGGATAACCTAAGTAAGAATATCTCAAAACCACGACTGCGGAGCGATCCTTCCTGGATAAGTTTTAGAGAATGACTACCAGAATACAAGGGTTCAGTGGATATGGAGAGGGAGTGAAAGTATATGGGGACAATAACCTCCAACTTTAAGGAAAATCCAAGTTAAGAATCGGGAAATATTTTTGCCGGGGACACACTCTATGGGGTATGCTCGGGGGGAGGGTAGCAAGACAATTAGAGGCTGTCTTCAAAGTACCGCCCAAGTTCCTTTCCAGTAGTCTCGTTTAACAGGTAATCTCAGCAGGATGTATTGTAGACCCTCTCTCTATGTATTGAGATGCACATGGAAAATCCCACTATTGAGCCAACAGATATTATCACAACGACACATCCTTCCGAAGGCTGAGGAGAATGTGTTCTCAAGAAAAACCCAACCCTTTTCTTATTCGGTTTATAAACGCGAGGCTTTCAGAAAGATTCAAACTAAAACAAAAGAAAAAACCCTTCTTTCGCTCCCACATTTTATGCGAACCGAAAAATTGGAACGAAATAAATAACGGTTTTCGGTTTCGGATCGGGTTCAGAAAAATATTTTTTTTCGGTTCGGGTTCGGTTTCACTCCAGGAAAAATAACGGTTTTTTCCGGTTTCTGTTTTCGGTTCGGTTCCGGTTCGATGCCCTGGTATGAAGACATCAACTCTCTCGAGTTATTTGATGAACTAAAGGCTCTTAGAGGCATTTTCCTATCGGAGCTTGAATATGTTAAAGATCTTCTAAGTACCCTGCAATTTATTTATTCAAATAATTTAAAATCATCTTACGTAAATTTATGTATTTCTCTCAGAATTTTAGTTACATTGCCTGTGTCTGTAGCAAGTGGCAAAAGATCGTTTTTCAAGTTAAAATTAATTAAAAATTATCTAAGATAAAGTATATAACAAGAAAGGTTGTAGGGCTGTCATTAATAGCGATCGAAGGTGATGTTTGTGAGGAATTGAAAATTGAAAAACTGATTGCGGAATTTGGTAGTATAAAGGCACGGAAAGTGAACTTTTCGTAGAAATATATATACATTATGTATACATTAAGTTTTATTGTGTAATTTCTGTAAAATTTTTGAATAATTAATTTTTCCTTTGTTGAAATCAATAAATTATTTCCTTGAATGATTGTACCCATTAATAAAACGTAATAAAGATATTTACATACCATATGTACAATAGGCGATAGGCATACTTCCGTAAAACATAGCTTGTTTAAAACCATGGTTGATGGCAAGGACAATTATAGACAATTACAATTACAGACAGTTACAGACAATTCATCAACACAAGCGTGTTGTATATGTGGCGCTTCGCCTAAGTGCATGAATAATTTGGAAGAAGTGTTAAAACGAAATTGTAACATCTCAGCCTTTGATTTCGGATTATCTACCCTGCACGCACACATAAGATTTTTTGAATGTGTACTCCACATATACTATAGGCTGGAGATAAAGAAATGGAAGGTTCGCAAAGAAGCCCTAGAACCAAGAAAAAAATCATCATTTAGGTCTGAAATGCTAGTGGATGTTGTAAAGCAAGGAAATGGAAGCACAATTGATGGAAATACCTTCGTCGCTTTTTTGAGAACCCTAAGAAAGCTGCAGAAATAACTGGAATGGACGAAAATCTCATCAAACGTTTTTCTGTAATATTGCAAGCTCTCTCAAGCGGATACTCTCTTGACACAGAAGCGTTCAGAGAGTATTCACTTGATACGGCTAAATTGTATATTTCTTTATTCATATGGTTTTATATGCCCACAAGCATACATAAAATTGTAAATCATGGAGCTGACATCATCGATTCTATGATCTTGCCTATAGGACAACTGTCCTCCATGTGTCCGAGGATGTACTAGAAGCAAGGCACAAAGAGTATAGAAGCTACAGAGAACACAATACTTTCAAATCGTCAAGAGGCCGAACAAATGAAGACCTTCTCCATAGGCTCTTAATTTCTTCCGATCCGCTTATTAGCAGCATTAGACCATTGCCAAAAAAACACGAACTCATTATCACAGGAAGTTCTATCTTTATTAAAAGTACCGGAATTTATTAGTAATATAAGCGATTTGGTAGAAAATATTTCCGGATCAGACGATGAAAAGGATTAATGTAAATAAATGTAATTGTGACTAGCTTCTATAAAATAATAATAAATATATTTGACTGTTTTTAGTTTTTGTATTTTAAGTTTTCTACCTAAGTAATTGTTTCCCTCTAATTCGGGAATTTTGACCACAGTGCGCCGGCCCTGCTTATAACGTGCTGGGGCCCATAGGACTCTTAATCCGGCCCTGGAGACGGTGGTATAATAGAAGTGATCTTTTGGAAATCAACGTTACATTTCAATTTTGTATTACAGTGGCGAAATAAATATCAGTCATCACTATAATCTTGATATAATTAGTCTTTTAATATCCAAAACTCAAGATATAGAAAATATTTTGTGTTCTTAGATAATTAATAAGCGTACCCTTCTTGATGTATTTGATTTACACTATTGTCTTAAATCGGCAAAAATTTTGTTGCCATAAGAACGGAACCATTTCTCTTTAAAAAAAAAAACTAAAATTTGTGGTTAAAATTTTTGTACTAATTTGAAATTTGACTGCAAGATAAAGATTCTTTTCTCCGTTTTTGGGTTTAAGTCCCGAGTTTATATGACGATTATAAGTAATTTCAAAATGTGAATAAAGAATACTCTTCACTTATTTCCATGCTATTCCAATAGGGAAAAGGAAGCCTCCTAGAACTGATCTCGGGTCTTTGAAATGGGACAAAAACATTTGGATACAAAAGAACGCCATACCAAGTTTGGTCTCTTTACCTCTTTCCGTTCGATCGTTTTGAAATGTAAACTTTATTGTATTTTGTCGGCGAATTTTTTTACGCCAACTTTCCATTTCTGTTTGAACTTATGTGAAAATTAAACACTATGTATACTCAAAAGAGAAAATGAAAAAACTGGCTTAAGAGAAAATTAATAAAATTACGGAAAACATAATAGTTCGTTAATTTCATGCCATAGGAATTAAATTCCTTATCGCATAAGTAATTCATACCTTTGTCTATAAATATTTCTGATGGGAAAAAATAATTGATAAATTTTCCAGTATTGAAAAAATTATGGCGTGGAATATAATTACACGAGCAAGAAAAAAATTTCTTCGCCAGGGAAAATACTCCAAAGCTGGGGAAATTTTCAAAAAATCGGTCGAAATGAAGTTCCGATCTCGCAAAAGAAGATTCAAATCAATGCCACTACAATTGAAAAATAACTTCGTGCTCTTAAATTTTTTTATGCGCATGAACATGAATAAGTGCTGGAACGGGTCGGCAACCTTTCACAAGTGGTGTGCCAAATTCACGCTAACGAACGGTCTCGCGTGCCAGTAATAAATTGTAATTTAATTAAAAGTTAATTTTTTAGTATTTGATCACCCCGGTTTACACTGTAAACGGTACGCATTTGCACCTATCGGTCTGAATTTCCGTATTTTGTGTTCGTTAGTCACAAAGATGGTGAGAGAGAACACAATACGGAAGGCACATGAACTGTGTGTGAGAACAGTGTTACAGAATTATAATTAGACTTTAGAGGTGAATAATTACTCCTACAATTAAATAGGTATAACGTAAGTTCACTAAATTTCCAAAAATCTTTCTTTGTGCCACATACTTTTAATAAATGTATAAAATATATCTTCTTTCGCGTGCCATTCAAAATCACCTCGCGTGCCATAGGTTGCGACCCCTGTGCTAGATTATGACGAAGAAAGCTGGCATCTCTGTTCCTTTATGCATTCTTATAGCGTCGTCCGAATATTCTAGTACTGTTTTGTTCTTCTTTCCGAGCTTGGATTGAATTGGGACCCTGTGACGTCAAACGACGACCAGCGCTACTATGCTTCTCAGTCTAAATAAAAAAATCTGATGTGGCCAACACATGACTTTCTCCATATTTGGGGTATAGATAATTAAATTATTATGAATAGCATAATGAGGCAAAATTATTATTTCGTATTGTAAAAGAATACAGTCGTCATTATGGACGTAAATTATATTTTGACAATGTTTACAGAATTCATCACTACATGGTACTCGCGGTATACTTGAAATTATGAAAAATGTTCAATATCTCCGAAATGGATGGTTCTACGAGAATTTGATTCAAACAAAACTTGGAAGAAATATTATTCTATTCAACTTTGGCCCTTAAGAATATTAATAATGACGTTTTTAAGGAGATATTTGACGGAAACCGAAAAAACCGGTTATTTATAAATAACTCCTAAACAATAACTACAATAGAAAATTATTTCAAATAACACTTGTAGGAAATTACCTTCTCTATAACTTTTGTATAGAATTGTAAATACAGTAATGATGTTTTAACGAAGAAATATCGCAAAAATCGAATCGGGTTTCGAATAAACCTCGACTTCCGGTTAACCGTTATTGTCGAAAAACTAATCAGATCTTTATGCTCATGTTGAAGTGTTATATATGAAGTTTGGTAACGATATGGCACATACTTTTTGAGTTAGAGCGCCCACAATAACATACACACACGTACACACACACACAGACATAATTCCGAAAATAGTCTAAACGTGTTCTAGGGACCTCAAAACGTGCATTTCCGTTAAAATCTCGAAGTCGATTTTTTTCGTGAATACATTACTTTCCCATTACTACGTATGGAGAAAGTTCTACGAAAATTTGTTTCAAACAAAGCTTGGAAAAAATATTATTCTCTACAACTTTGGTTCTCACGAAGATTACCAATAACGATGTTTTTAAGGAGAAAACCGAAAACCGGTTATTTATAAATAACTCTTAAACAATAACTACAATAGAAAATTATTTCAAATGAAAGTTGCAGGAAATCATATTCTCTATATCTTATGTTTAGGATTGTAAATACAATAATGATGTTTTAACGAAAAATATCGCAAAAACCGAATCGGGTTTCGAATAAACCTCGACTTCCGGTTACCCGTTATTGTCGAAAAACTAATCAGTTCTTTGTGCTCATGTTAAAGTGTTATGTATGAAGTTTGGTAACGATATAGCACGTACTTTTTGAGTTAGAGCGCCCAAAATAACATACACACACGCACACACAGACATCATTCCGAAAATTGTCTAAACGTGTCCTAGGGACCTCAAAATGTGTATTTCCGTTGAAATCTCGAAGTCGGTTTTTTTCATGGTAATACAATACTTTCCCATTACTACGTACAGAGAATGTAAAAAGCAAAATATCTCCGAAATGGATGGTTCTACGAAAATTTGTTTCAAACAAAACTTGGAAGAAATATTATTCTCTACAACTTTGGCCCTCACCAAGATTACCAATAACGATGTTTTGAAGGAGAAAAACCAAAAAACCTGTTATTTATAAATAACTCCTAAACAATAACTACTATAGAAATTTGTTTCAAATGAAAGTTGTAGGAAATTGCATTCTCTATAACTTTTGTATAGAATTGTAAGTACAATAATGATGTTTTAACGAAGAAATATCGCAAAAACCGAATCGGGTTTCGAATAAACCTCGACTTCCGGTTACCCTTTATTGTCGAAAAACTAATCACCTCTTTGTGCTTATGTTAAAGTGTTACATGTGAAGTTTGGTAACGATATGGCACGTACTTTTTGAGTTAGAGCGCCCAAAATAACATACGCGCGCGCGCGCACACACACACGCACGCACGCACGCATACACACACACACACACACACACAGACATCATTCCGAAAATAGTCTAAACCTGTTCTAGGGACCTCAAAACGTGTATTTCCGTTGAAATCTCGAAGTCGATTTTTTTCATGAATACAATACTTTCCCAAACTGTAATTGGTAAAAGTGCACACCCTCGTGCTTTAAAGGGTGTAAAGAATTTTCCTGTCAATTACCGTGATAATAAACGTGCATGGATAACTTCTCAATTAATGTTGGAATGGTTTTTGAATTATTTTGCACCAGAGGCACGTGCTCATTGTAAATATAATGGACTAGGTGATGATTGTAAAATAATTCTGACATTAGGTAACTGTCCTGCCCATCCTGATGCATCACTTTTGGTATTGGGTAACGTGCATGTGGTTATTTATCTCCAAATTGTACATCTATTATTCAACCTATGGATCAGGGAATATTACGCTCACTAAAATGCTATTACAGACAGCAATTTATGCAGAAATTGCTTGTTGCTTGCGATAGAGGCCAAGGTGTTGACGGATTTGAAAAGGAATTTAACATTAAGGACGCGATTTGGACTAGCTAAAGCGTGGACTGATGTAACGGCCGCAACACTGAAAAATGCCTGGCATAATTTGTAGCCAGCAAGCATGTTTGAAGGATGTGATGAATCACCACCAGATTTTCTAGGTTTCAGTGTCAGTGACAATAAGTGACTGGTGTCTGAAATTATGGAATTTGCTAAGGGATCGACGAATAACGCTTTCAAGAAGGGTCTGGAAGAAGAAGACATTGAAAACTGGATGGAAATCGACAATGAAGTGGCTGTAGTGAATCAGCTAACTGATGGAGAAATAGTTAAATGGTTTTGGAACCCGAACGTGAGAATTATGAAAAAGTGAAAGTGACGATGATGACAGTGCAGCTGCAAACAAGCCTTCTATAGACCGTTGCATAGAATCAGTCACTGATACAATATCGGTTTTAGAGCAGCGGTCATGCATCGAATCACAGGATATGATGAATTTGTACCTAATTAAAGATAAACTTATTAAGGAAATATCACAGTGTATGAAGCAAGCTATGTGATATGTTCAAGACAGTTTCGCAGAAAAACCTTCAAAAAGCTTCCAACACTGAAATATATGAAACTTGCATTCCCGCAACTAAAGACGCTGTCTCGACCTTATCGTCTAGCCATCGAGAGTAGAAACGAGACGTGTAAATTGGTAAGTGTGCATTAAATTTGCTATGACCTTATTCCAAATTCATCCAATTGTTAATGATTCTTTCTTTTATAAGTTTTGGCGTAAATTTTGGATTTTAATGTTATGTATTTTATTTATTTTTACGTATTGGCCGTGATATGGTATGAAGGTGCAGTGGCGTAGTCAAGGGTGGCAAGAGGGCAAGGCATCTATTATGATTTATTTTATATTTTGCATGTTTATTTACATACATTTTGTGTATTTCATATTTTAAAATATTCTGGCGTGATTTCTGATTAAATTCTGAAATACATTATATAGATTACAAAAAGCTTTCTTTTGTTTTATCCTGCAATAGGCCGATTTGCCCCTGGATACTTAGGCAATGTGCAACATTTTCAAAAAACCGGAATTTTCTAAAATCCGGCTCGTGCTAGGTCCCGAGGGTGCCGGATTTATGAGGTTCTACTGTATATTAATGAAAAATAAAAGTTGCTCCAAGAAAGACTTCATACCGAAATTAACTTCTACAATTTTTTAATTACTATTTTGTCCTAAGGATCATACATAAGTTTCTCCAATAAGTTTAATAGTTTTCCATACCAATTTATTATTCAGCAATGTGTAGTCTATGAAGCATGATTTGAAAAGATTTGGTATTACATTATTATTATTTTATGACTACATTTAGATCCCAATTTAGTGCCTCTCCCACATACTGCCCATGAATCATTGTGAACAGAACTTCCATCTTATAATTATTTAGAGCAAGGATATACCTCAATTTACTGCCACCACCACTTTAGCGCCAATGCCAGTGATGGACAAACAGGGTTGCTAAGTCTGGATCTGACTGTTTTTTTGGTTTAGCTGATCATTTCATATATAGAACAATCTGTGAGTTTATATTCTCATATGAGGTTGTTACTCTTGCAAGCCACAGTACTTAGTTTCTTGTAGGAAGAAAGTGAATCAAAAGTTTGTTTCAGAGGCTTAATTGCAAATTTAAATTTTTAGTATTATTACATTTAATTTAAGATTGTTGTTCAGTTTTCTGATATATTTTACTAATTGGATTAAAGCTTGCTTGCTTATTCAAATCAATTACTTTTATTTCCTAAGACTTCATGCATTTTTACCTTTTTCTTCAATAATTTGCTTCTCAACTGTAATCGATAAATGATGTATGCATCATTCACATTAAAGTTTAAAGATATTTGCTAATTTGAGACCAGAGAATTATGCTGGGTTGGTAGTTTGGTATGGTAGAGCACCCACCAAAATGTGGAAGACTTGGTTAAGTTCAGAATTTTACTCTCTATGATGAAAATTTCTTATTTAATTATATGATATTTTTGTCTAATTGTAGTGATGGCTGTCGACTGACCAGAAGCTGTTTCTACCAGAATGGAAACAGTTTTGGAAACAAAGAATAGATGGTGTTCTTGTAAATGTAGCGTCACTGCCAGCCCTTCTGGTCATTATAAAAGGCAGGTTTTTGTATCGAGTGTTGTCACAAGTGACCAGGAATTGTTTGAAATTTCTGCATTGGAAGAATTTCAGGTATTTAAAGTTGCTTTCTGTAATTTTCAAATTAATTACTTTAATTATGTATGTATACTGAACAAGCTTAAATATATGTAGGACCAAATGCAACATTTATCATTTTCAAAATGAAGATAAAGGGTTTTATCAATTAAGTAGATTTTTTTATAATGGTAGAATGAGAATAAATCAAATTAAATCACAACATATAGCACATGCTCTAAGCCTCTACTGCTTGACATTTTGATTTTAAATAAATATAAATAATCCTATTTACTCAAGTAATACCCGCATACATGTAACGCCTGCAACCCTATTTTTAGGTCTAAATAGAAAAAATGGAATTCGTGTAATGTCTGCATTTCCAAAATTTTGATTTTGATATTTTATGGCAACATTGGTTGAATGATCTATCGCAATGGTGCCCAAACTAAGGCCCATGGGCTACATGCGGCCCGCTAAGTGTCTTCATCCGGCTCGCCATGTGTTTCATAATTAAAGGACACAATGTAGCATAAAAGGAAAATAGATAATTATAAAAACAATATATTTTGTGTTTACCCATCGATTTCCATATTATATAGATACATTTTAAAACAAATCAGGTAATTTTGACTATCAACTAAATACTTAATTTCCTTAAGTTATTCTTAATTTCTATTTTCGAATGGCTGTGGCCCATGAAGAGGACAGAATTGAGCTATGTGGACCGTGATGAGTGCATCAATGGGTTCTGTGGCCCTCAGGCAGGTGCATAACTTGGGGGGTGCAGGGCCACGCAGGGCCACACAGTGCGTGGGGGCCTCAAGATATTTGGAGCCTCACAAAAATACTTAAAATTTTTCCAGTAATCTGCTGTAAGGTATTTGAAGTATTAATATCCTTAATTAAAGACGGTCAGAGACTACGGCGAGATGAATTAATTAAAACATAAATACTCCTTAACCGTACAAAGTGAGAATATTTAGAGACAAAATAAACAATGAAAAAAGATAAACAAAAAACTGGGTAAGGAAGAAATCAAGGAAAGAAAAACAAAAGTAACACTTACAGGTTTGCGGGGGAAGAAAACCTTGCTGGTGGCCTGGTGTCACACATTCATGCACTCATATTCTTCCCCAAAGGAAAAAAAAATTCTTTTTCCCTCAGGGGAACAATCACTCAAACACGCACTCAAACAACAAAAGTAAATAATAAAAAAAAGAACGGGAAACCTAGTATACATTCACTCCTAAAGAAACCAAGGTTTTAGAAAACTCATTTATACACACACTTGCAAAACTGGGAATCTCAGCAAATATTTAAGATGTGACTTCTAAAAATCACTCTTAATACTTTTTTAATGTATGTGATCATGAAAAATTGACATCCAATGTCATTATATTACACAGAGACTACTCGAAAACCTTTTTAGAGTCTAGCTCTTTAAAAAAAAGTCAAAATTTTTGCTGCCTACATTAAGTATTTATTATCCCAATGTGGCAATGTAATGCATTTTAGCATTACTTTTTGGTTGGCATTGTCAAAGGCTCATGTTTATAATCAAGGGAAGTTAAAGATAGCTTAAGACATGAACATATTTATTTAGAAACTCAACTCAAAATGACAAACTCGTGATGCTATAGGCCAGCGGTTCTGCTGGCTGGTGCAAAATGCAATATTATCATTCATTGATTTTGCTGAGAAATTTTTATTTTCAATCTGAACCCTTTTGTATTAAATCAGGGTGATTTAATTTTGTCTCGAGTTTCTTTTATATGGTCATAGGGATAATGATGATGTGTTGTGGTACAGGAATGTCATAGCAATTGTTAAATTTCTTTGGCAGTATTAACTTGATAAAGAGGTAGTGAATCTGTATTTTATAGCTTTTTCAGAAATTCATTGTGTTGTCTTTGGCATTCCAGTGTTTTAGTTATGATATTTGTTTTTGAGTGGAGTTCAAGAAATATAAAGGAAATGCAGCATTGTTAAAATTAAAACAAAACTTAAAACCTGGTTTAGAATAATCACCATCATTATTGAAACTGGTCATGGTTATAATAGTGTTGTGAGGAAGAAGTCGAAAGTGTCATTAAAACTGTCTGTTGTTTTCATTTTAACAAGACAGCATTTCCTCAATAGTATAAACAATTATGCTTTAATTTATTTGGTTATGGATTTTGGGATGTTTTCTGTGACCTTTGTTTAGGAAGAGGAGATTATTGTAGGACATAAAAAAGGGTGCAAGTATTTGTGTGAGTTGTTGATTGGAAGTCATGTTGTAGCCATCAAATACTATAACCAGGGTGTCAAACGAAACTGAACCTGAACCGAAAACCCAGTCCGAACTGTTCAATTTTGTGAACACAAACCCTGATTTTTTTTACTTTGAAACCAAACTGAACCTAAACTGGTTTTTTAATGGGTTCAAAATCTTCCAGACAATCCATGTATATAACTAAATGAAAAGAAAACAATTCTTACTGAAAGAGAGGGAGACAAGATATTATGTCTTGAATTTTCAGATCTCTCAGAAAGCAGAATGTTTCTGTTTCTAGATATGATTTGTTGCTTGATCTTCTCACATATCATGAATCAATGGCAAATACAAAGGGGGGATAATTACCCCCCTAACACTGGGTAATAAAGTCGGTTTGACTTGGTGAATGCGTTCCAAAACATCAATCCAGAATACACAAAGACTGATTCCAGTTCACACAATGTAATGCTTCTGCACGAGTGTCACTATTTTGATCAGCATCTTTATATAAAATGTTCATTGTGTCAATTATACGAACATAATTCACTTTTGAGTGCCTCACTGTTTTATACCTTGCAGAACGTCTTGTGTCAGGGAGTGACTTTACTGAAATCACTTTAGGATTGTAACTTCAAGGTATCAGTCAGGAGATTCCATCTGTAGGTAGAGCCTGACATAAATGGGTACACCCTCTGAATGATTCTGAAGAATGAGACAGCTTCCATACAAACACTGGCTGCTGTTTGACCTACAAGATTGAGTGAGTGAGCACTGCAGGGTATATATTCAGCCAGAGGATTGCACTGTTTTATTCTGCTTTGCATTCCTTGATATTTTCTCTACAGATTAACAGTAATTTCACACCTCTGTGAGTTACTGCCTCCAAGTTTAAGGCCACAGTCAGATAAATATTGTGTTATATAACTTGCCAATTCTTTCCCTTTATGACAAGATGAATTAGAGGAATCTCTCCACAACAGCTAAATTGTTGGGATAAACATACCATAGAATAAAAGTGAGTTGGTATACATGTTGATAATAAGGAATGGAATCAACTACCTATTATGCCAAAGTATTTAGATATCTTTACCTCATCCAAAATTAGCTCCAGGATGTTATCTCCTATCAAACGAATGAATACAAATGGTTGAAGACAGATAGGACACATGACCACAATATCTACTTTTAGTGTAATTTTATTCACAGCAGATAAATAAATACTTAATACACAGAGTAAATAGAATACACAGAATAAATAGATACTATATAGATAACAGCATTCAAACAAATTTTAGAGATTGAGACCTAGTAAACACAAATTCCCAAAGGCCTAGCCTAAAATATAGGTAATACACATGAAAACTTTTAGACAATGACACTACACTTGCAAAAAGGCATTATTATAATTGTTTACAGTAATTTTTTTTTATTGATGCCTTCCCCGCAAAGCCAAAGGTTTGTCTGCAGGTAGGGGAAAAACCCCAAGACGAATCACAACATCCATGCCCGGAGCAGGATTTGAACCCGTGACCTTTGGGTTAGAAGGCAGGCACACTGCCTACCAGTCTAACCAGCAATGTAAAATGCATTATTACTGATCTGGAAATGGCAGAAATTAATGCAATCAAAGCGGAATTACCATCAGTAAGGCATGAAGTATGCTTCTATCACCTGAGTCAAGTAATTTGGAGACAAATTCAGAGTGAAGGGTTTTCTACCCTGTAAAGTGAAGATGAGGAAATGTGCCTACTCATGCCTAAGATCAGCACTTAGCTTTCCTTCCTTCATGTGAGATAAAAGCAGCTTATGAATTAATGTGGATGTTATTGAAATACAAGTAACAACAAGGTATTAAAAGTGTGAGAATGATTTGGGTATGTGATAGGCAAGCTTCGATAACAAAATTTAGAAGGGCGTTTTATTCCAAACCATTATTAGACCCATCTCTCTAGGCCATTGGTTCTTAACAGGGGTGATATGGCACCCCAGGGTGACACGAGGGTTATTCAGAGGTGACATGAATATTTGATAAATTCACAGTGTATCATATTCTGGCTAATAAATATAAATAAAACCAGGAGAATAAATATGCATGCTTATTTAACCCCTCAAGCGTGGTTTAAAAATGGCTCCCTCGGGTATTTAAACGCTCCAGAATGCAATATGTGCTATTTTAATTTAATTCTCGGAAAATATTAAAAATAAAAATATGAATTAAAGAAGTAATATTAACTATGAATGACTCGCTGTTTATTAATTTTTAAGGCTTCTCCTTTATAATTTAAAATATCTACCTTACAACCTTATTCTGCAATATTGGTTAATGTGTAATGCATTTCAAAACATGGTACAACACACAGAGGAGGATTTCCAGGGCAATTGTTACATTGGTAGGCCTTCTCCTTCCTTATTCCCTTGTTTGTGCAGACAATGCACTTCCTTTGTCCGACTCTTCTCTTGAATGAAGAGGGATTCTCTTCTGGGAAGTGATGCCCTGTTAGCTGTGTTGCTGCTATGTCAGTGTGCGTTGGCCTTCCCTCTTTCTTTTCAACTCCACCCTCTAAACATTTGGCAAATGTACAATCGATGAGTCTTGTATGAAAAAGTAGTTGGTTTTTCTGGTTTTCTATTTAATAATAAATAATATATGCATTCAATACCGCAACATTCAGTAGGTGGCTGAATAACTTATTGTACCAAACACGAGATTTTTTCCTTTCTACTAAAAAGATTCAAGTAATTGGTTTTTTAAGTGTACTCTACCCATGCATTTATTGTAATCAATTATACAATCAGGTTTGTTCACCTCTTCCTTACCACCTACAATCACCGTCAACAGTGTCACCATGTTTTGTACTAATGACAACCGCATCTTTCTTATCTTTCCATTTCAATGCCACAGTTTCCCACACTGCGCACTAACTGTTTCTCCTTTGTTTAGTATTGAGGGCATCCCTTTCCAGTTCAACTTTACTGTGATACCCATTAGAAGATAACATTCCCAACGGGAACTCTTTATTTTTCAAGAGAGGTAGGATACCACTTTGAAAACCTAAGCTTGCGGAAGGAAAAAGTTTCTTTTTCTCTTTTTGCAAATACCAGCTAGCATACCTATTGGTCTCTTCAACAATTACTTTTATAAGATCAGTGTCAGAAAAAATTTCAAAGTACTCAAACAGGCTATCACTTAAAATTTTAAGGTTCAGAGCACTTTCACAATCAAAAGGAGAAGCAACATTTACACTATCGATATCATTCCAATGAAAAATATGGGCAGTAAGTTCATTTCTATTTTCTAATCTCTGTCAACTAACATCCTCATCTTCAATTTCACTTTCTGAAGTTAACAAATAAGTCTCACTCACAAAAGAAACAATACTTTCTTTGTCAGTTTCATCATTAGCAATTAAATTCAGCACTTCTGCATCAGTAAGCGACTTACTTGTTAATTATAAATTCTTTATTCAAATTAAGAATATCAAAGTTAACTACCTGAGCAGTTTCTTAAACCTTATCATACATAATTTAAACTCTCACTCCTCTGTCTTAGTCAGTCTAGCTGGGATGCTTAAATATTATGTATACAGTCATATAAATTAGGGCTGTCCAACTGGTGACCTGAAGATAAAGTAGCAGGAGAATATCCCTGTGACTTTTACAAATTTTCATTTTAGTTTTTCATGGTTTTTTAAATAAATAAACTTGAAGCATTGTATTTCGAAAGCAAACCTCAGTCAAAATGTGGTCATAATTTCACCTTGCTATTTAAAAGTTAATATTATTATAGATTTCTATTTTAATACTATTTCTTCTTGTTGGAATGATATTTTTTACATTAAAATGGAAATGATTATTTAACCCTTTGAACGTGGCAGATAAATTTTAATCCCAACCTGGTGACTGAATTTTTTTTCAATTTATTCCATTGCAATAAGTCCTTAAAATAGTTTTGTGAAGTATTTTGGAATTTATTATTAGAGAAATGTATTTTTTTGTAATAATAAATGTGGATGTCAATTGATGTCCTTGGTAATGGTTTTGCTTATGCAACCCACCTCACCAAATTCAGCCTTGACCTGAACCTTAACGGATGATGAGAATGCAAGAAAGAGACCTACACAGATGGCTGGTGGCCTCCATTTATCCGTTCAAATGGTAGGGGACTAGGACATCAGTTGAAGTCCTCAGTCTCCCAGTAGCACACTGAAGGACATCAATTGATGTTCTCAGCATTCAATGGGTTAAAATGATAGAAAACCTTGGCATATCTAGTTTTTCAGAGGAACTTTTAGTAGACATCTAACAGAAGTGGTATATCATATTAAAGTAAGTATATTGAAGCAATGTTCAAATTTGGTTAAATTAATCTCCAATCATGAGTTGAAGAATTTGATAACCATATTTTGTCAGCCTAGGCCAGGGGTCGGCAACCTGCGGCTCCTGAGCCGCAAATGGGATCTTTAAGGATTTGCATGCGGCTCTTAACAGCAGCTCTCCCTGATAAAACCTCCAAGAAAGAAATTGGCTTCATAAATTATTTTAATAGAAATTGCAGAAAACTAAAAACGTATGGACGCAATCCAACTGATTTTTTCCTTGTTCTATCAATTCTTCAATTTTAATTTATAGGTTATAAGTCTATTTTGTTTTATTGAGGGTTGTAATCTTCAAAATAAAGCATTTGTAAATTTTAATATACTTATATTTAAAATAAAAAATAATTAATTTGACGAATTATATTAGCTTTGCTCATTTTCTTAGCACTCATATTTCTCATCTGTAAATTAATTCATGACTATATCTGCATCTTTGTTGAACTAATTTTTTTTTAACAATTTATTTTTTCTAATTTCTTATTTGATTTATGATGTTATATAATGAAACTTTTCCTTAAGATCCAGATATTTTCTTGAACTCTAAATTTATTTTATAGTTTTCAGTACACTTTATAAAAAAGTATAAATTAAAAGTTTTTTTATATTTTTATTACTTCTTAAAAAACAAGGGGGGTAGCAGCGACCGAACGTCCGAACGGAGGGGGTCGCATGGTAGATCTGCCTGAGAACCACTGCTTTAATTGTTGTTATCCAAGCTATTTAAGAAAGTATTTCAAATTGGTATTATTATTTTAGCTTACCTTTTTTATTTCTTGATCCATGAATCTGTGCAACTTGATCAACATTCTGGCTTTCATTACTATCCTATTCTGTTCTATTCTTAAGCAAAGCATCTTCATAGCAATCTTTAGCCTAGTATATGTTTGCAAAATACAGTAGAACCTCATAAACCCGGCAACCTCGGGACCTAGCATTTGCCGGGTTTTTGAAAATGCCGGCTTCTTGAAAATTTATAAAAAATCTTTAAGTAATGTACATTTTTGGTAACTGATTATATAATTCAAATGATGAGTAACAATTAAAAGGGAACCCATTATCAATAAAGACTATTGCTTATACATGAACTAAAACGAGGAATAATAGAAGAACCATTAAAAACTAAATAATGAAATACGCATTTACAACATTATTTTCATCACAGATTATTCTGAGAATTTTTTTAAACAGATCAGGCAAACTAGCTTGCTTCATGCATTTTGATTTTTCCTTCATAAGTTTATCTTGTATTCGATACAAACACGTAATCTCTTGAAAATCAATGAAAGAGCGTTTTTCTAAAGCAGATATTGTATCTGTGATGTAATCTCTTGAAAATAACTATCTCTTGATCATCGTCACTTTCATTTTCTTCATCTTTTTCATGCTCATGTTTCAAAACCATGTCCACTATTTCACATCAGCCGAAGTACAACAGGTGCATCATTGTCGATTTCAACCCAGTTTTCAATGTCATCTTCTACCATCTTTTTGCTATTGTGAAAAGTTTTCGCTTGTTGTATCAGCATTAGGCCTGAAATAGGTACACCTTCACTTCTTCGCTGACGAAACCACTCAAACAATACCTTACCAACAATATTTACCTGGGACGTGTAGTGTTTTACAGCTAAACATTGCTTTAGGTGTATCACTCTCTGCATAAACTAAACTAAACCATTTATTTTCGTGGGACCGAAAAATATTTTCGTATTAAGCAGTATTTCGTGTAAACCGTTTCGCGTTAGTGAATGAATATATACCTACATTTACTTTTACATCAATACCCTGCAAGCCGCCAGAGGCGTTTGGCAGGGTGTGTCACAACATCAAGTGAACTCTAATTCCTCTGTTGGACTGTCTTATCGCGTCTGGGAAAAAGGATCTGTAGTATTTCTCTGTTCTAGCGATTGTTTCGACATATTTTCTCCTTCACTCTGATCTAACATTACGTTCTCTAACACCGATGGGGACGACTATGCCGCGTACGTCTTCAACGAATTTGGAGCTTTTGAATTTTTCAAATAGTTTCCTTTTGTATTCATTTCTTCTACTCTTCAACGTCTACCATTTCAGATCCCTCAATATCTCTGATACACTCGCATCATACCGATATTCTCCTTTTACAAATCTAGCCGCTCTACGCTGAACCATTTCGAGCTCCCTAGTTAGGCCCTCCTCGAAAGGGTCCCAGACGGCGCAACAGTATTCCACGATGGGTCGTATTAGGGAAAAGTATGCGATTTCCTTCACATTCGAGGGGCATCCCCGCAGGACTCAAGACGAAAGCCCTTAAATTGTGTTTGCCGATGCTATAACGGTTTTGATATGCTCTCTACTACACAAACTGCTACTGAGAATTACTCCTAGTTATTTGTAGCTATTAACGTATTTTAGCTTTAGTTCAGACATTTGGTACGGGTAACGGTTGAAATTCGTGGAGCGCGTGAAGTTCATTGCGGCGCATTTCTTTATATTCAGATCGAGTTGCCAATCTTTACACCATTTCGTAATAGCCTGAAGATCCTTTTGCAAATTCTCCTGATCGTGTATTGTGTTGATTTCTCCATACACAAGTGTGTCATCCGCGAAGAGTCTAACTTTACACTTTTTATTATCCGCTAAATCATTTATATATATCAAGAATAACAGAGGTCCGATTACACTTCCCTGAGGCACGCCGGAAGTCACTTTGACGACGTCTGATGCAACTCCATCGAGGACTACTCTCTGGGTTCTATCGGAAAGAAACGAGGCGATCCAATTTACAATTTTCTCGTTAATTGAATAAGCCCTTAATTTTTGCACTATTTTCACGTGAGAAACGGTGTCGAAGGCTTTCCTAAAGTCTAAAAATACTGCATCAACTCCTATTCCTTTATCCGCTGCTTTCACAATATCTTGTGCGAGTAGAGCTAACTGAGTCTCGCATGACCTGCCTCTCCGGAAACCATGTTGAGCGCTTCATTGCTTTCGAGAAATCGCATTATTGAGCTACCGATAATGTGCTCAAAAACCTTACAGAAGATTGACGTCAGATATATAGAACGGTAGTTTTCCACTTTTAATTTACTTCCCGTTTTATGTATTGGTGTAACGTGGGCTGTTTTCCATATCAAAGGAACTACACCCTCATCCAAAGATTTTCTGAATAGAAGCTTAAGGTACGGAGATAATTCATTTGCTAACGAGTTTATAATGAATGCAGGTATGGCTTCAGGTCCTGGCGATTTTCTTTTGTGGACCTGACTTAGTAATTTGACGATACCGCTTTCGGATATTTCTAAGTCGCTCATATTTGAGTCTATGCGAGTAGGGAAATCAATGAAATCACCGCTGTCTATTGTGAAGCAATTTTCAAAGAACCGATGTAACATACTAGCCTTAGTAAATGAATCGTGTACACTTTCACCGTTGTCTTTACGTAGAACTGAAAGGTATAGGCGCTGGAACGGACCGAGCACGCGTTCGTGTTAACCGATATTTCGTTTTAAGCGATTTCGTATTAAGTGGTTTCCACTGTATAAGAAAATGAATTTTCATTCTTTTAGACGCTGTTTGGTACAAAGTCGCGAATTACTACGCGTAATTGTAAGTAATTTTAAAAGCAACGAAAAATGCAAGACAAAATATGCTATACAAGTTTCTATGTGGGTGGGGGTGCGAGGCACCAAAGTATCACTAATTTTCCTCTCTTCTGACTGAAATTCTCCTTTTATGTTCCCTGATTGTCCAATAGCAGGGGTTTCCTTCAGATTCCTTCCGCATCCCCCTTTCCCTCCTCCTCCTACTACACCCCCTCCATTTTCAATTTTTCGCTTCATATTCGTAATTGTTATAAAATTCCTAGTGGATAGACACCAATGCCCGCAGTATTTCCTTCGGTTTCCTCTCCTACCCCCTTTTCCACCCCCTCCAATTTCAATTTTTCGCTTCTTATTCGTAATTTTTATAAAATTCCTAGTCGATCGATACCAATGTCCGCTGTGTTTCCTTCAGATTCCTTCTGCACCTCCTTTTCCTTCCCCCTCCTACTACACCCCCTCCATTTTCAATTTTTCGCTTCATATTCATTATTATTATAAAATTCCTAGTCGCTCGATACCAATGTCGGCAGTGTTTCCTTCGGATTCCTTCCACACCCCCTTTTCCCTCCTCCTCCTACTCCATCCCCTCCATTTTCAACTTTCCGCTTCTTATTCGTAATTGTAAAAAAAAACCTAGCCGATCGATACCAATGTCGGCAGTGTTTCCTTCGGATTCCTTCCACACCCCTTTTCCCTCCCCCTCCTACACCACCCCCTCCATTTTCAATTTTTCGCTTCTTATTCGTAATTGTTATAAAATTCCTAGTCGATCGATACCAATGTCCGCCGTGTTTCCTACAGATTCCTTCCGCGTCTCCTTTTCCCTCCCTCTCCTACTACACCCCCTCCATTTTTAATTTTTCGCTTCATATTCTTAATTGTTATAAAATTCCTAATCGATCGCAACCAATGTCCAATGTGTTTCCTTCGGATTCCTCCCTCTCCTTCAAACCCTCCTCCATTTTCAGGATTTGTCCTTCATATTTTTCATACTTAGAAATAAAGTCTATGTGGACATATGCAAAAGTGGACAAAGAAAACAGTGGACAAAAAGGCTGTGGACATATAATAGTGGACATAAAGACAGTGGAAAGAGGAAAATTTTGCACTGAAAAATCTAAAATTACGTGTAAACTTATGGGAAAATAATTATTGAATCAAGCACTCCCTGCCACCAATTTTTTTTATCGTCATATAGCCTATGTTACCCGCAGGGGAAAATTATAGATCTATGCGAAGTGTGGTCACGATATCTTCAAAGGAGAAACAGGTTAAGGCTAGAAGACGCGTATATATGTACGCCAAAGGCGATTTCTCGAAATTTAGGTCTTTTTTACAGACACAATTCCCTAATTTCTGCGGGGCATCTATCGACGCTAGTACAGAGGAATTATGGTGCGTGTTCAGGGATATGATGCGAGAGGGTACGGATAATAAAATACATACTAAATATTTAGAATTGAATAATTTCTTTTCGTGTTTTAATATAAGTTTTTTAATATCACTATTGTTATAGTGAAGATGTATTTGATTTAATTAGTAAATTACGTAAATTAGTAAATCAGTTCTTTAAAGTTTCCTAAAAGTATTTTAAGGTCGGAGCGAAGAAAACCGGTTCGAACCGGAACCGAACCGAAATGTTGTTTTGAGTAAACCGGAACGAAAACCGGAGGGAAATTTATTACGGTTCGATGCCCTGATATGAATGTACGCTTCATCCACCAGTCTTCCCTTGGTAGTTAGCAAATGTAGTAGTAATTAGGTTTTTAGGTACGTCAACAGCCAAGGTTATTTTGCACCGTCAAATTCTCTTAGAGAAAATCAACATACATCACAACATCCATGCCCGAAGCGGGATTTGAACCCGCGACCTTTGGGTTAGAAGGCATGCGCACTGCCTACCAGTCTAACCCGGCCGTCGGTAGTTATCAAAGGAAGATCGTTTCACTCAGAGCCGTCTCTAGGATCCGCGGGGCCCCGGGCGAGACGGTTGCCGCGGGGCCCCCTACTCATTGAGGGGGGGGGGGGGTGTTAACCCCCAAAACCCCCCCTGGATACGCCACTGATTTAAGTTATTGATTTTTCCAAAGATGTCACAAAGGTAGACTAATCTGCACAACCATATATCTTCATGAAAATAGTATACAGATTCGGATTTGATTTCTGTGAGAAAAACTGTAACTTCAGCCTTTAGCTCAAATAGACGGCTGAAACAATCTTGCAAGTGACAACCATCGAAGATTGGGATGAAGTAATACAGTAATATGGTCAGATAACAACATAGCGATCGAAAAAGACAAATTCAGAGCCCGAGACTTTATGAGGTTAACTATCTTCACTGCAATCTCTAGCACAGGATTTAAATCTGCATCGAGCTCTTTTGCAGCCAATGCCTCTGTGTGTATTATACAATGAGTCCACTTTATTGAAGAGTTTACAGTTTTTAATCGAGCAATAAGAGCACCTTGTCGACCTACGATTGCAGCTGCTCCCTCTGTACACACAGAGACGCACCACTTCCATGATAATCCGCGCATACGAATTACTTCATTTAGCTAGCTGAAAATGGCTTCGCCTGTTATTTTCGTATCAAATTCTTTACAGCATATATGTTTCCTCACATATTTCCTATTTATCTTCGTTAATATATCTAACAAACATCATTAGTTGAGCGCAATTCGAAATATCGGTATATTCGTCACGTTGTAACGCGAATGTTTTTTCTTGATAATTTTTTCTGTTACTCGTATTATATCTTCAGCCATCTCGTGAATTCTTCTTATTGTATCGTTTGAATATGGGATATTTTTTAATTTAACTACTTCATTCATCACGGGGCCCCTAGAATCGTGGGACCCATGGGCAACTGCCCAGTGTGCCCATGCATTAAGACGGTACTGGTTTCGCTGCTTAGCTTCGGACGTATTGCGTCACGCTGACAAGGGTAATTATAATTGCGCATCGATATTTTGTTATCTATAGAAACAGCTAATAATTATCTTTACTTATTGCTTTTAGATGAAGACAACTGAAAATGTTTTTAAATTATTCACGTGTAATTTATGATAATTATTCCTGAGTACGCTTATTTAAAGAGAGCAATCTATTCATTGCTCTGTTATATGGAGAAAGTCATGAGTTGGTCACAAAATTTTTTGTATAGTTTTAATCTTTCACCAACAGCTGCTGCTTTAAAATACTCTGTTATTATCTATATATTAATACGGACGGTCATGGGCGCCCGCAGTAAGGAGCAAGAGGGGGCACTTGCCCCTCCCCCTATGTTTCCCAAAAAATTTTACATATGGCATTTTAAAGTTTATGCTGGCACAAGCAGAGCTGACAGATCGCGGTATCAACGGTGTGACTGCACCGGACCCTGCGTTTTCTAAAAATATTTTATTTTTATTTGCGGCTGGGCGAAAATCTGCTGAAATGTGGCTGCAAGTAAATATTTCGAGTGCAATAAAACTGTAACTGTATCTCCGAATGTTGATTGTAAGAAATATAAGGAATGCAGACGACTGGATGTAATTTTTCCGACATTTTTGTTGCCATTTGGGTTCTGTATAATCAATAGCAAAGGAACAAGTAATCCGAGCACTTGCTGAGAGGCTTCCCGGAAACCCATTCGCAAAACGGAAGAAGAAAAGACGGAACACGTTAAAGTAATTATTTGCTCTCCGGCATTATTCCAAGTGCCCTATGCTGGAATAAAAAGTAGCAGAGATATCAATCTTTGAAACTTAGCAGAGCAGTACTGCAAGCAAGCGCACAGCCAGGGGGGAGAGAGTTTTACTTCTACTGTGCGAATGAGAATAACAAATAAGCGAATATTTCAAATATAAACGAAAAGAATGGTTCTGATCCAATGTAGGAAATCTACTTTCATCTATAACGAAAAAAACCTACACCGCTGAGTAATTTTTCGATATCTATCGCGGCAACTAACTCGCGTTGCTAATAACATTAGATGTAATACTTTATGAAGAATTTTAGACAGAAGCATTTTATCCGCGGTGTGCAATACTACTCCCCTAAAACGAAAAGCAGGCCCTGCTTCAAAAATCAATTTAAAAACGTTTTTTTCTATATTTGTGTAAGTAGCCCCTGTGAGGTGAGCAACCAATGCTAATCGGTAGGCATTTTATTCTGTCCGCGAAGATATTATCGCAAGGTTATTTAAGGTATAAATTAAAGCTCCTTTTCAGTTGAATTGACACTGCGACTCCAAACGACAACCAGCGCTAGTAGACTTCTGTCTAAATAAAAAAGCAACCGAGGAGAGTAACCCGGTGCCGGTATTAGGGTACTCTTATCAAGATGCACCAAGGGGACCAACGGCTTTAAGTCCCTTCCGAAGGACGGAGCGCTGATTTGCGTTCTCCTCTTAACCACGCAAATAGGGGGCTGCGCAACCTCCGAAAAAATCCTACTCTCGCAGGATTCGTACCGGGCATACTCAGCGTAGCAAGCCAACCGCCCCCACCACTACGCCACGGTACCCCCAAAAAATTCGACCGAAGGTCACCTTTTCAGTAAGCTTGCTCTAGGCGCCAAATTACCACGGAACGGCCCTGATCGTAATCCCACTCATTTAAATAAGAAATGTCTAGAATATTGTATAGTGAATTTCAGGAGGTACATACATAAATTTAGATTGTACTAAAAATTCTCCATAATGAAAATACAGAGACGTCATTTGAAAATACTAATATAAATAGAATGCTTTTTGGGAAGTTTTTGTAGTGGGTCATTCTCCCTTTTATAAATTTTTTAAAGCAAAATGAAGAAATTTTCTGCAGCACACATGCTATCTTTGTAATAAACAAGTAGGAAAACTATAGTAGTTTGACCTCTCAACACTATGTAACTAACTGATTGATTAATTAATTAATGGATAAAAATGCTTCTCAAATAGTTTACAGATCAATTTTAAAAAATAAAGTAGTAACCAACAGCGACAATGCACTGTATTGAGCATAGAGCATCTTTCATATTTTTCTGAGAAAAATTTGAAATCAAGACATCTACTTATGGATTATCTAGAAAATATCAACTAAAGACAGAAAGTGAGAAAAAAAAACTATTCATCCAGAATTGCCTGAGTATATTTAGACAGTATCTAACATATGGAAAAACATAAGAAATATATAAAAACGGAATTCAAAACATGAGATAAAACAGCATATCCACAGCACATTGATAAGTCATAAAATGGTGTATTAACAGCTTTAATTCAGCAAATTTACAGCCACTATGAACTGCCATGGGAGAAATGCACCCATTCTATTTAAGGTCAGTCAGAATTAGCAGCAGCCACCATTGTGTGGGAGACCACTAGTCAATTATTTACATAAAAATTTCTACATCATTTATCTAAGG
The DNA here is from genome assembly GCA_036926305.1 of Uropetala carovei. Lineage (NCBI taxonomy): Eukaryota > Metazoa > Arthropoda > Insecta > Odonata > Petaluridae > Uropetala > Uropetala carovei. Next base: position 9,124,074 of record JAXCHB010000011.1, read on the forward strand.
TATTTCCTTCTTGGATTCATAAAAATAATTATAATAATTTTACATAGAGACATAATTTTGATAAATAGCTTAAATTGTCCATATTTATGCATATGCCTGTGCATATATACATCACAAACACACCATAATTAGCTAGTAGCCATTGGTTGTGACATTTTATTTATAGACCTGAATTCAGGCCAAAATTTTAAGATTACCTCCTTCATTTCAAAAATAGCAGTTTTGGTCAGCATAGAGGGAAATGCAATAGGAGATTGAAAATAAAATGCTGCACTTAATTTACATTATATGCATTCACTCAAATGTTACCTCTATTATATTTGTTCATAAGTTTGGAGGAAATTACATCATAAATATACTAATTAAATACTAATACAAATACCACACATGCCATCTATGGCAAATGGATCATAAAAATATTGTTTGATATGCCTCCATTGTTACTATATATCAATACATTCAATGCTTGTGTACTTGAACAACAAAATGGTCATATTAACCTTAACCATAAAAGTTTGTACCATTGGCATCTATTTTCCACATTTTTATGAAAAATTATTCATACATGCACGCCAGAAACACTCCCAAAATAATGTCACCTTATGAACCATTCAATTATGGTTGATTATTATTATTATTAAAAAATTACTAATCACAGTCTCGAGAAGCCGCTCATTAGAGTAGCTGTTGTATGTTATGGGGCTACTCTTAAAAGAGCATTGAAACCCCTAACAAAACATTTCCTCTTGGAAATTTTGAATGCAAAAACACACAATATCACTTTTCGTGCTTTTCTCATTTTGATTTTAAAATAATAATGCTTTACTTAAAAAGAGCATCTGGTCTTATTAAAAAAAGACACTAATTAATCATTTCAGTACTTTTAAAATTAGCATCTAATATATTAAAACCAACACACCATATTTTAAAATTTACCACCAAATCATAAACTGAAGAACATCAAAAATATAAATAGATAATTGGAAGGGTATTTAAAAAAGACACATTATTAACATCAAGTAAGCGATAATTCAACAACAGTTCATTTTCTTTGAAGAAATGGCTATTGTTTTTTAGAAACCACACATCTTCCATTACAATTGTAACTGCACACGCATACTTAAGTGAAACAGAAGTAAATGCTTTTCAATTTGCATGTCACCAAGTTTTAACATGCAACTATTTTTAGTTCTAAAATACATATTACACTCATCTAGCAAAACATGCAGAACTTCACAAAGATTGTAACAGGATGATGTTCCTAAAATAGTTCCATTTTACTTGAAGGTATGACCAAAACCTTATGATAGTTGCCATCAATTGCATTTTTAATATGACTTCAAAGAAGTAACAAATTAATTTACTGAGAGTATGGGTTCCTTAAAGTATGTGATATTACTGTTCGAATATTTTAACCAATCATTTCAAATTTAATTTTGGAAAGGAAGAGAAAAATTCTGCATTGACCAGGTAACAAACCTTGGCCTTTCACTCATTGGGCAGATATATACCAATTAAATGAAGGAGGCAGACTTAATCCTCCTGTCTCAGAATGGAGTATAAGACACAGCTGTGCTGAGTGGAAATTAGAATACTCCTTTAAAAGATATGAAAAGTCATAGAGATCTTTTTTCTGACATAGCAAATTAAGTGGACATATGTTAATAATTATTTCAATTTGTAAAACACAAAGTGATCTAGAAACAATTCAATATTTTATGAGTTTACATACATATGGCATGAAATGGTAGCATGAATTAAGAATAAAATGCACACAAAATATTAACTATACTAATGAAACATTTGAGAACCAAGAAACATTTGTATAATAGGATAATTTAGCATTCTTGTGATTGTTTAAAAAAATTAAATTCATACTAAGACATTCCTAACCACTGTTGTTATGTTTTTCATCATTAGTACAGGTTCCACTGGTGTTCATCATACTCAATTTTTATAACCAGGAGATATGTCTATAAGAAAAGTTAGAATTTCAGTTCTAGTTGGAATACTGGTATAGATTAAATGTTTTGTAGACAATTCTTTGCATGCTTTTTGTTCACTAGAATGCAGATATAATGAAGCTTGCATAACAGATTTTCAACCACGAAAAGATGCTTTAGCTACTGTCAATCTCGTATAACAATAAAAATCTTTAACTAAATAATTTAAAACTATGATTGTTCAAAGTAACCAATGCTATTTGAAATGTTGTATATCAAATATTCAACAGCATACCATCAATTTATCCAAAAATAGAGAGAAATGCAGATAATGAATTTCCAATAACACTCACAAAAAGGGATTTATTTAAATAAATATATCATTTAAGAAGCCATTTCTACTTAAGTTGCAGAAAATGTTGACAAAGGCAAATTATTAATCTTTTCAAATATGGACGATAACATACCATATACATTTGTAGCCATGGAGTTGTGATGAATTCATATTTCCCTGCTCATTAATAAGTCTAACACTCAATGGAGAAATTGGATTAAGTATATGCCAGAACAATATTTTTTGGAATTTATAAGTTCCTAAGAATGAACACAGCAATATTCACTATGAGGAACTGCAATGTGGATATTTTACAAGTTAATGATAAAGATTATTAACTGTACCATCTCAAAATATTTTACTGGAATGCCATTCAGGATTATTATGGCACACTTGCACAACTAATCTTACTTATATAAAAGTTTCTGCAATTGAGGATGTTTTAAAAAAATAATTGTATGAAGAAATTATTTACAGATCCAAAGATAAATTCTTTTGTTGTCTTAATAATTATTTACTGCTAAAAAGTGTCAGAACTTCAACTTAGGTGTGTTATTTGATAGCTTTCTACAAACTTATTTAACCATCAAATAGGACCCAATTGTTTTCACATAATGTAATTAATTTCCATGAATTGCCATGCAGCTTGCTTAACATTATAAGTCACCACTGTTAAAATATTGTATTGAACATGTAAATTTTACTCAGGTAGCATCTTAAATGTAACTTGTTTTCAGAAGAAATTTCAATTTTACTGAATCTAATAATAAGTACCATTGAAAGAAAAACAAAAACATCATAGTCAAGTTGTTTTACAAAGGATTTTTCTATTAATCAGTCAGGATTATGTAAAGTCAGCATTTACATTACATAAAATTAAATGCCATCTAATAGTAAATTAAGCAATAAAGAAAGTCAATTTAAATTATAATAATTTGAACATATACTGAGAGAGATATATATATGAACTAAAATTTTTATAGGAAATGGTTCTAATAAAAGCAGCCAGCCCTTGTGTAAAATTCTCTCAGTAAGACAAATAGTTTCAAAAGTTTTACAAAGATTTGTAATACTCTTGCTTCACTAACTGTGCACACGAATGCTAAATTGCTTTATGTATAAGTAAATTGCAGTATTATATTTTTCAGTTTCTGGTATATTACAAAATTCTCGGAAGTGACTGACATTAAATATGGATTTTTTTTAATCCTTCCTTTTCTAACCTGCTATACCACATAAGCATTATTTTAGTCAAGATAAAATATGAGAGATATATATATATATATGATAAGACAAAACTTGGACAAAATTCTGGCAATCTTAGACAGCAATCAGAAATTGAAGGAACTGACAATAAAAATAATTTATTAAAGATTGTAAAAGAAATCAAATATTAATGAAAATAATGCCAAAAACAAGTTTGTAGCACTGCAAACAAGGACAAAATGCCATGTTACATTACTTGAATAGCTGCATCCTATCTATAATAGTTCCAATGAAAATTAAAACCTATAATCCTATTTTAGCTTCAAGTTTACACCAGTTCAGTGACATACACTAAATTTGTAGGTAGTTGTATTTTTCCTTCCTTTTTTCCTTACTTTCAATATTTTGGGTAAAATAATATTATATTGATCAAAATACTACAGCAGTACCAAGTAAAAATGTTTTTCAAGACATCATTGCATTCTGGCACTTTTCCTATCAATTGAGAAGTGGTTCTAGTTTCTGAGTAGGATATATTCATGAAAATTTTGAAATGCCTTCAATATTACCTTTGTTTTAAAGATGTCTTACAATTGTTTATTTCATTAAGAATATTTTCTTACTAGTATAAATGATGTAATGAGAAAAACTCTATATTTTATTGTCTATATGTTAACTTGTCCAAAACATCACTGCTTCAATGGATAATCTTTAATTTTACTCATTTGAAGGAATAATTTGTCCAACTAGTCACATTTATTTCATGATTTTAATTTTTAGCTGGAAAACTATCTCAAAATATTTTCTCAGCAAGTTTAAATGGCATGAAGTTACAATCTTGCTAGTCACATCATAAATGCTCCCAGGACTTCATTCTTTTTATGAATACCACTGTCTTATCAATTTAATCATAGCATGTGAGGACTATAATTATATACAGGCATCCCCATATAGATATTCATTGTCATAGAGATTTGGGGGTATACTCTCCTTCACAAATAAATCACGCTTATACAATAATTTAGCTATTGCATGCATTTCATACCAACATTCATACAATGGATGTTTTAGAAATAACTATAAGGCAAAAAACCAAACAATGATACTTCTGCAATTATATTACGAAAATAAATGCACATACAAGATTTAAGATCATTTATATGATGGAGGAGGAACAGTTAGTTATATAAAATTGATTTTGAAAACATTTTGGAAGCTACCATGCTAGAGAACAGGGGTCTCCAAACTATGGCCCATATCTGGCCCGTGCATTGATTTCATCTGGCCCACATTACCCATCAATTTCTTTAATTTTTGTGTATTTACCTGCAGGAGTTTTCATTACATATTATTTTGATATCTAAACGACATTTTCCGAATACTGTGATGCAAAATACTTTTAATATAGAGATACGACATTTAAAGGATTCTCTAAACTTGCTCTTTGAAATTTTCACATGGCCCAATCAGTCATTTGAGAGGTCGTATGTGGCCTACACAGTCATACATGAAGCCTCATGTGGCTCTTTCAGTAAAAAGTTTGGTGACTACTACTCTAGAACATCTTTCCAAAAAACACTGAACTTTTTAGATGTGGGACAGAAAGGATAAAATTTAAAGATATTTGACGATACAATTTCCTGCAGTAGCAATCAAGCATAAAATAAATGGATTCATTTTAAGATAGGTCATCTTTGGTTATGCAAATATGTTATAGAATTACATAAAAGAGTAGAGTTCCTTGGTAATTTGTATTTCAGCCAAATTCATATCACAATATAAATTCCTGACTAATGGGGAAGTGCGCTACTTCTAAAATTTGGCCAACAATATTAAAATGTCATTAGATTCACCAAGTTGTTTTTTGTACTGTCATATATGGACATCTAATGTATACATCAACAGCTGCTTTACTTCATGTTTTTATTGAAGAGACAACTAAAATGGACAACAAAAAATACATTACAAATAGCACCAAGGGAAAGTTAAGAAATATGAAAATTGAAGGCTTCTCATGCAACTGCCATTAAGGTTATTCACATGCCACACAAGAGGACAACGAAATGGCATTTTGCACTACCACAATGAATGATCCAGAAAAGACACAGAAACTATACCATAAATATGACTACATGGTACCTTAAAGGAAATACCGTATTTTCTGAACCATAAGATGCACTTTTTTCCTTAGAAAATGCTGCCTAAAATTCCCCTGCGTCTTATGGTCCGAAGGTATAGTAGGACGACATCTCTCTCTACACAGGGATTACTTTAAGGAGGAAAAGGAAGCAGAATATCAAAGATATCTTTATATTTTACAGTATTACAATGTAGCAAAGTCTTGCATTTTATTGTATTAAAATGTAGCAAAGTCTAAGAAAACATGCTATGGTCAATTGAGCTGCACAGTGCAACATAAAAAGAACTGCTATATGTATTGTTGCAAAGCCTGTGTCACCAAATTAGATCGAGTTAATCTTGTCTCTGGCCCGTATATTCGTAGAATGTTTCAGACGCCTAGTGCAGTACGCAGTTTATCGTTTTCTTTTGTAAATTCACCATCTAAAGACAATGTGTACAAAACAAAAGAGATTTTTGTACACGGTGAACTTAAAATTAAACGTGATAAATTATACTAAAGAACAGAAAGAATGGTTCTACGAGTAAAAGCTACAAGAATCAATGCTGTTTTTTTGTGTTGCACTGCCATTTTGTTTGGTAAGTACTAGGTAGTTATAGTTTTAAATATATGGAATAAAACACTTCCTCAAAATTCACCCTCTAAAATCTAAGTGCCTCTTATGGTCCTGAAAATACAGTAGATCAACATTCAAATTATCAATGATCGTCTAATTTAACATTCTAAAAAGTTGCATGCGACTTCTAATCCATAATTTCAAAAGGGCATAATATGAACAAATAAGAGTTAATGACAAAACCTGCAAGATGAAACATTTAAAAGTATTATGCCTTAAATATATCATACTAATATTTTTCTTATTTAAGGGGTTGTATCTTTTTAACACTCATTTGAATGATGCAATTTTGAAAATACCAATTATTACAGAAAAATAAAAAATTGATTATAGCACGGGTGTAGTTGTTTACACATAATCATGCATATATGACTAAATGGAGTAGTGAAAATGATTCATCTCTTTTTACGATTGTCCCCAGTAGCATATGGAACTAAAAACACATTACCAAGAGAACAATGCATTACTAAATAAAGAAAGAATATATACATTTGTAAGTTCAACTAAATCATTGTAATTAAATATAATTTAAAGTAAACAAAAATGAAAGTACTTCGTATTCACATCGCATGAACAGCTTTTATTTGAAAAATTACCTATTGAATGGATAGAATAACAGTGAAAATTTTTACAAATTCACAATCACCATCTTTCAGAGTTAATGATGTGGTATTTTTTTTTACTGTTTACTCTCTTCGTAAATAAATTGTTACATAACATTTTCCATATTTTATGTAAATAAGTATAACAACTAATGTACAAGAAACATTGCAAAATAAAGCTGTAGAATCAGTTTGGTCAATCTGCAATATATTTTATAAAATTTTGATGTTTTTTACGACCAAATTCTGGAGATAAATATCAGTGATAAATCACCCTTACTCATAATAGGTAAATTTTGTTTAAAAGCATTCTTAGCTTACCAGGCTAGTAATGATGAATTGGTAACAAAAAGTAATGAAATATGCAACACACATCTCGTTCCGTGATATTTAAACCAGCGACTACAGATAGGTTTTTAAGACATCAATTTCAGCAATCTTATCTGTAACATGTTCTTTATATAATTTAATTCTTTCATATGAATGATGGGCATATTCAACCACCACTGTGTGTGCATGAGTGATGTCATGATTAATGTCCAAACTGTGCCTTATGTCAACATGAGCTAGACAGACCTGGCTAATGTCAATTAACAAAATCTCTATACATAAAAGTGTGATTTTAAACTGTCTCGGCAATAAAAGACACTCATAGGCATGGTTTGGGTAAGATTATTAAGTTTCAGTTGCAATTTGACCATTTATCCTAAAAAATTTGTTTTAAAGTTTCAATAAAAGAAACTTGAAGACGTGGACTGGCTAGTATTTTATTAAACAATATTAGCCTGTCTAATATAAACATCAAACAGTTATGGACATAAGCTTTAAAATAAATAACAAAAGTACCTCTTAATGCACAGATCTTTCGTTACTTTGGAAATACATTGAAATTTCAGAAACAAACAAACCTACTGAAATAGAAAAGTTGTTACAACTTAATTGTTCAAGCTTCCAACTGACTTCAGCAAATCAATTGGAATATTCTTGGGTAATAATTATCAAGCTTTAAAAAATAAGGTAGGAATAATTAACAAAAAATTTCTTCTCCAAGAACATGTAAGCCTAACACAAACACTTCTCATCTCAATTTCATAACGTGTCACCTTAAAACTTTAAACGTTTATTGCAAATGAAAAACTGGATACTCTGTACATTATCCAATATCGCTCCTCCATAATTCATTTTAAGAAAAATAGACATAAGAAGAAATTCCCTTAATACAATTTGACTGCAGAATTAATACAATAATAATTCAGATATGCAACAAACTTAATATTCTACAAATGCCCGATTATTCAACTAACTGGAGAAGCCATTAACCAAAATTTAAGAAAGGATACTCAATATGTAACATAAATCATACATTTGGTTATTTCAGAGAGCATGACTAGATTGTAAGTAATGTTGAACTATTTTTCATTATGGTACTTCAACTTTTGAAAATTGTAGTTTATTAGTTGGCACTTATACTGCAACAAAATTTTAATTACAAATTTGAAATCCAATTTTGGCAATGCACATCAAGCATTGTTCCTAAACATGATATTTATGATGTTCTAAGACTTAAGTTTGTACTTCGCAATTTCAAGAAAAACTTATTTAATTGGGATATAAATAACTATAGCTTTTGATAAAATAGAGAACTACCACCCAAAATATTTAAAATGCAATGAAAAATAAATACCAGAAAACTGAAACATTTACAAATGCTTCGTTTTGGAGTATTTATTATTGAACTTGAAAAAAATCAAAATACGTTTTCTTTGTCTCACAACATCAGCTTAGAAGATTAGGCATCAACTCATTCTTATCTAAAGAAGTTATGTTACAGAGAATTAAAAATTCTGGAACATATGAAGAACTACAACTTCAATTTTATGTATATGCCTATACACACACAGGGCTGGCTCAAGGTGTGGGGGAAGGGTAAATAACTCTGTGCAAAATTTTTGAGGCACAAAATCATAGTGGAGCAAAACACAATGAGCAATTCTTTTTATATAAATCAAATGCCCGGAGAAATTAATATAGACTAATTAATGGAAATCTGTGACACAATAAAAGATCAAAAGTTCCATTTTCCAAAAACCTCAGTATTGCTAAATAAATTCAGTTTTATAATGTAACATGTACCATTTTATCAGTAACTTGAATTTACAAAACTTATTTTAAAATTTGTAATTAAAATAAAAAAATGGCACAAGTTTTTATTTTCACACCCTCTAATGTTTTAGGTTGGGCCGGCACTGTATATATACACACATACTTTTGGGCTTATTTCTGTTCCTAAGCATGAACACTGTAATTACTCAATCATTGAACTGCCATAAAAACTCCAGCACACACAAAAATTAATTAAAAAGTGTTTAACAAACATATGCTAAATTGACCAAATTATAACATATATGACAGTGTTATAATAATTTACTTAACTAATTTTAATAACTAAGATAATTCCTTCCCTAATATCTTTTGATCATATACCAAATTCATTAGAAAAACATTATATCGTTGAAACATATCATGAGAGGCCTCCCTATAGTTTGAAAAGGGAATTCCAAGATTACAAAGTTTATTGGAAATTCATTTACATTTATTGACATAAGCTTAAGAAGTTCCAAGTTTTAAAATATTTGAAACTAAGAAAAATCTTAATAATAAATAAAGGCTTGCATGCAATCACATCACTTGAAAACCCAGAAATACTCAATGAAGGTTTTGTTTTGTCTTTCCTTCAATGAGTATGAGTATATAATTATGAATGCATAATATAAACCAAGTAATTTATAAATTAAACAAATGGTTCACATACTAAGCAAGAATATTCAGAGCATCTTTCCCCATCAATGGAGGGCTGTCAGGCCTTTCAAGTTCTATATAAAACCCTGAGCAAGCATGGAGATGAGGAATGAAAAGCTCATAAATACATGGGTTTGGCTGGAAATGAGAGTAAATCCATTTATTAATATTATCTTTTTTAACCTTTGCAAATATGATGTGAAGAAATAGATAAATCTATACAAAACAAATTGATATTCATACTTACATTAACTTTACTTATCTTCCATCAAGAAAAATTCAATCCTCTCCATAGAAGGACTGCAAAATTAGTCAATTTACTACAAGAGTTTTTGCTTTAATTAGGCCCAAAAAGGCATAAACAAAGCCAAAGTGACGTTAAAACATCAAACCTGGTAAGCTGTGATAAAATGGTCTCAGAACACATTTCATGGCATGCACATAGGCTTTATCAATATTTACATATAAGTATGCAGTTTACAAACTTACCAAAACTTTTGTAAAGAGCAAGTAACGGAACTCACAAGCATACACAAAATACTGAGTCTTCACATATGGATTTAAAACTTCACTCGCGCTCTATTCACAATTAGCTAAAATTACCACATTTACACTAGCCATAACAATGGCTCTGGAATAATTATATAAACCTGCAAAACTGTATTCTTAAAGAATATCCCAAATGTAGGTTTTGTGGATTGTACACAAGTTCTTTGCACACAACTACCGTCGCATGGTGCTGTTAAGGGGCTGCATGAGACCACCATTAATGTAACCATAAGTAGTATACATTGTGTTTTGTGGGGCACCTCGTTGAATGCTTGGATCCGGATACTGTGCTTGTGCAGCATGCATGTTCATGACACCCATCTGAACTGGTATTTGAGCCTGGTTAATGAATCCCGTGTTAGTAATATAGCCTGCATTTAAAGCCACTGCTGCTGGAGCCTGCTGTGCCACCCTGTAGCCATTTAGAGCAGGATATTGTGCTGCAGCCATTAAATTTGGATTGATAGTGACATTAGGGCTCCCTCGTTGCTGAATCTGACGAGATCTTGCAGCAGCAGCTGCAGCAGCTACAGCTGCTGGATTACTAGGATAATACTTGTGATATCCTGCAGCCAGAGTGACTTGAGTTTGTAAATTTGGCATTGGAGGAGTGGTCAAATTTCTTTGGACCATTTGAGGAGGAGGAGTCATTGTTGCATGTGGAGGTGGTGGTGTTAGGTTTGTGGGGGCTGGTGGAGGAGTCATTGTGCTACAAGGGGAGGGAGGAATCATCTCAAGACCATTTGTCAACTGTTGCAATTTGGCAAGACTACAAGATGATGAGGCACCACCAGATCCACTTCGATCGGGGCCTACTGACTGAGAATGGTTACCAGGAGATGGTCCAGGAGGGAGGTGAGGGGAAGGAGCAGCAGAAGCTGCAGCGGCTGCAGCAGCTCGAATGTAGAAATTTGTAGCACTGGAAACTGCACAACTGGGTCCTGAATGATGAGATCCAGCATGCTGACCTGACTGACCCACATGTTGTGAGGGAGCAACACGATGTTGGATTACTGTCGTCATTGGCACACTTACGTAAGCTCCAGTGACAGGTGCCTGGGAAAATGTAGGTGAAGAGACAGCAGCAGCCATCTGTGGAACACCCATATAATTTCCCTGTCCAATGACAGCCACATTGCCATGATGGTGATGATGCTGCATGGAAGCTGGAGTGAGCTGCCCAGCAGCAGAAAGGTGATATCCAGTATTCTGGTGGGTGCTGACTACCTGGTGCTGTTGCAAGACATGAAGCTGTTGTTGCTGGTGATGTTGTTGATGATGTTGTTGAGATTGAATGTTTGCATGATGCTGGGATTGTTGAGTATGCTGTTGTAAGTGAGTTATAGGAGGTGTAGAAATGGGCATTGGATGTTGTGCAAGAGCCATTGGTGCCTGTTGAGGTTTGGAGGGCTGTGATGACACTTGTGTTGACACACCTAAAGCCTGCTGAGAAATAGACACCATTGGAATATGTGATTGTTGGGTTACTGATGGAATAGACTGCTGGATTGGAGTTGGTTGAGTTGGGGGCGTAGGTTGCTGCAATGAATGTTGAGGAGTAGAGGGAGTCACAACCACTTGAGCATGGAGGGATTGCATGGAAGAGACAGGAGGATGGGGAGGGCCCGACTGAGGTCTGGGAGGTGCCTGAGACCGTTCTTGGTAATTAAGCGTTACTGGATTTGTCTGGTGTTGCTGTGTCTGAACTGAGGATTGAGGTGCTGGAGTTTGAGTTTGTTCAACTGAACCAGGCCCTCCTACTTCATTTGATGAGATAGATGCAGGAGGAGATTCAAGCCCTAACTGGCTCACATCAAGATCACATTGGCCATAACCAGACCCACTATGAATAGATTGAACTGAATTTGTGGTAGAATCTGGCGTGTAGACACCTAGGCTGGGAATATCTGGTTGTTGCTGCGGTGGTGTTGAGGTGCTACTACGCTTCAAAGAACCTGTCGGAGTTGCAGAACGCCTACCTCCATCCACTACTCCATCCATCCGTGACATAGAATCTCCACTGCCAACGTCTATCTCTATTGCTGACCTCCGTTTATCTTCTAACCGCACCTTACACCTCTCCTCTAATGAAGGAAGGTGAGCAGCTACAGCTGAACGCTCATCACCTTGATGCCTTCGTTCAAGCTGCCTTTCTTCCTGACGGGATATAGCTTTGTGAGACTCCTCAGGGACTAAATGAGAAGAATGATGCTGGCCTTGATGCTGTTGCCTCTGTTCAAATTGATGCTGCTGATTACGGTGATGATGATGATGGTGGTGGTGATGATGTGTTTGTTGTTGAATGTTCTGTGGCTGTTGCTGAGGGGGCTGTTGTTGCTGGTGCTGTTGTCGCTGTTGTGATTGCTGCTGCTGTTGCGATTGTTGTTGTTGTGACTGCTGCTGTTGTGGTTGCTGTTGAGGGTGTAACGAATGGCTGTGATGCTGATTTGTGTGATGCATAGACTGCATATGCTGGGACAATGTCCTTGGCTGAGGCTGTCTGAGAGGACCATCTTCAAAATGAGCATTAGTAGGTTGTTGCCTCGTCTCAGAAAGTGTATGACCACCGTGTTCATCAACACAGACATGTCCTTTACATTGCCTATCATCAATTTGAATGTGAGAATGATGGTTCATACATTGCTGCTGCTGCTGACGATTTTCAACTCGAGTAACTGACAGGTTTCCTGAGATTTGTCTAACCTCCACTGGAGAGACATGATGCAGTACTCGAGTCTGTAACTGATGGGTTCTTTCCTCAAACTCAGGGTGCAACTGCAGTTGCTGTTGTCTTACCTCTGCATGAGGCTGAGAAGTAGGTACAGGTGTAGGCTGACTCCTCCTCTCAAAATTACTATGATTGCACTTTTGCTGCCTCCCATGATTTAACTGAAATGAAATATTTTTACGTTCTAATTAAATTGTGTGTTTCAAGGTAACAACATTATCATGATTACACTTATGCAAACATATATAGAAGGAAGCATGAGGAAATTTTTTCTCTAACGACTAAAAATTAAAATGGTAAGGTAAAATAAAAATTAACACTTTAAATATGAAGAATTAGAAACTGTGGAATTTCACAAAATAATCTATTAAAATTATACCTTGTATGAAAAATTATTTTGGAAGACAATGATATCATTTTAAGGGTAGTTTTACCTTAAAAAGACCTTCTGTACGATCTTTTTTTACACAATATGTCTTCTTCGCATAAGTAAACGATCGAAAAGTATTACGCCACTCTGCATGCTTTAATGTATAAATAGTACCAAGAGGAATTTTCATAAATAAAAATTCGTGAGAAATATGGAAAAATACCGTCTAGGCTCCAGAGCCAGTAACAGACAGACGGCATTGCAAAAACCACTTTTTCGGATTCAGCGACACCTAAAACGTGTATTTCCGTAAAAATCTAGAGGTCGAATTTTTTCGCGAAAACAATACTTTCTCGATACTTTGTATGAGAAAGTAATAAAAAATGACATCTTTGAAAGAACAACGAGTGCGCGTGAAATTTTGTTTTAAGCTCAGTAAAACAGCTTCAAAGACCTACAAGATGCTTTAGCAAGCCTTTGGTGAGGAAGCCATGGGTAGGCCCCAATGTTCCGAGTGGTTTTCCCGGTTTAAGGAAGGACAAACATTGGTTGAGGACAATGAATGTTCTGGCCGTCCATCAACCAGCAAAACTGACGAGAGCATCAAAAAAGTGTGGGAGGCCATTCATGAAGACCGTCGTCAGAGTATCCAGGACATTGCAAACATTGTTGGGATATCGTATGGGTCATGTCAAAGCATTCTGACAGAAAACTTGAACATGAGGCGAGCTGATGCAAAATTTGTGCCTCGCCTGCTGACGCCAGACCAGAAGGAGCAGCGTTTGAACGTTTACCAGGACCTCAAACAACAGCTCAGAAAAGATCCAGACTTTCTTTCTAAGGTTCCCCAAGGAGAGTACTTCGAAGGAGATAACACCGACTAGACAATCGGGTGCCTAAACTTTTTTTTGAGGTCAATCCAGGAACTTTTTGACAGCACCTCGTACAGTTTATTATTAAACTTGGTACATAAAAGATAAATTGCACAACAAAGTCACAAGTAAAGTAATTTAAAATAAAACTTTAATAGTGATAACATCACTTAAGTGGGGATAGAGAAGTATCCAAACTGAACTTGAACAAGATTCATTTGGGAGTGAAGTGCATCAAAACTGTTCTGCATCAGAAATTCTTTACTAAATATTTTTGAAATGTATCTCCATAAGTCATGCAAACCTGAACCCAGACCTTGTTCAATCATACTATGGTCACAGTTAATAAATTGCGTATATGTGAAACCGTGCTCTAGGATACTGTGTTATAGGCAGTTCAACTGTATTAGTGTATAATGACTACATCCCCTACTGAAAAAACTATGTAATAACTACACTACATATTATGAACATGGGGATGATGACATCTTGTGTGATAGCTAAGCAAAGACCGAGTTTCATATAGAGAAGACTTGTGACAAGTCAAGTATAATATGAAAGTACATAACATATATACTCACATATACAACTCACCCCATATATTTCATGACTGGTACTAGATACAAAATTTTACCAAAACCAAGCTGCACCTTATATATCACAATTTTATGGAATATTGCCAATGGAATCTAAAATTTTTAACCAAATGGAAACATCCTCATTTTCACTTTAAATTTGTATTATAAGTTTAGCACTGCACACATTGGTAAAATGTGATACACGTACAAATTCTGCAATCAGTTGACATTCAAAAGATAAAGAATGCAGTAATTATGATATTTCTAGAGTTGATTCAGTGAAGCATTTATTAGTATTAAATTGCTCTTTTGAGAGAGAAATTGCAATTTTTCTAAGGAATAATCAATATTGAATCATTGCAACCATTAGTGGATTGTTCTGAACATCTCACTTTCCTAACTTTGCAGCAAAAATATTTTTTGGTATTTGATATTTATCATGGAAAATAAAACGGAAAAAATTGTTGCTAATATGTGAGTGAATACTTCATTGGTCTGCTGTCAGTCTGTTTTAGAAAATATTGATAAAACAGAAAAAAACAAAGTAACATGTGATACTTGGACTTAACTGCCGACCATCACTAACACCTGTTAAATCCTTATTAGATGTTGGGAATGAAATATGACTTACCTCAGGGAGATTATTAGCTGTTTCTCCACCAGGCACAACTCCTTTGGTCTCACAATGTTCTGATGAAGCCACTGCAGCTAAGTTGCTATAATTAGCTGCCATTGCTACAACTGCAGCATCAGATTCAGCTTGCATCATCTGATCAGAAATGATGTTGCGAGTCTGTTGACATGCCATTGTAACTGGTTGTGAGTGATGAGTGGGATGATGATGATGATGGTGGAGTCCCTGAAGAAGCTGAGATTGATGGATGGAGTTGTCCAATGAAGGGGAAGATACTGGTGCCATAGACACAGGAGGTGAGGCCACAGGAGATCCATTGCAAATATTTGTTCCACTATCACCCCCAATGGTTCTTTTATCAAGATTGTTCTCAACACATTTTTCCGGTATCTCAGGAATATTTGTTCTTACTTTTTCATCCACTATAAGATCTCGATGAGAGTCACCCTCAGTAGATAATTTTAGTGAACTAGTTAACATGTCACTTTCTCCTGCAACACCTACTTCAGCACCGTTTTCATTGAAAGTTTCATTAGTATAACCTTTTACTTCTTTTCTCTCTTTAGAACTCACATGTTCCTCTGAAATATTATCAACAACCTCCACACAGCTACCTTCGACCTTTTCTGGTATATAAGCAGCTACTGTTGCAGGGCTGCTAACCAAATCGGATGTTTCTTCCATTGATGTTACTCCTTTTTCTGCATGTTCCTCAATCACTTCCTGTGAGGAAATATGATTCAAAATTAATTCTTAAAAGCACTTTTAAAGTAGAAGCACAAAATTATGTTCAGAAATACAAAAATTTAATTTTTTCCTTATAAACACTAATCCAGTTAATTTAATAGCTGAAATTGGTTGGCCATTGAGCATTACATTTTTTACTACCATCAAAAGATCTGAAAACCTAAGAGTCTATGATAAATTTTTATTCACACTAAAGAATTAACAGAAGAATACAGAAAAATAAGCTTAGAACCAAACTAGATGAAAGCTGAAATGAAAGCAAAAAGTACACTCAACTTATAAGAGGGAGATCATAAAATCTAACAAAAGAAAATATATCCCAAGGACAACACAATAATGCATAAAAACACAATGGAATAAAATAGACAAGTTGATAGTAAAAACAAAAACATTTTAAATTCAGAGCATACATTGATGCTCCCTTGACCAGTAATAAAAGTAAAAAGATTACTTCCAACTGTTAAAATGGAGAAGAGGATATGTTATAAATAAAATTAGTTGACATGTGATAAAAATTTAAAAGATCGAGTTTTAGGAGAACACCATACCATATTAACCTAACTATAAGACTATCTCCCTTTATAGATGCTAATTTGCAAGAACAAATGTTTTATTTGGCATTCTGAAGCAAATAAATTAAAATTAATTGAGTTTTTAATTACATCTTTTCAACAAAATAACTTTTTGATACTGTTAGTTGTACAAACAAAATAAATTGTCAATTAATGGATCAAAACTTTAAGAATAAAGTTTAATGAAAAAACAATGTCAAACAACCAGTCAAATAGCTTTTGGTAATCCCATTTCTGATAGGTTATTGCTAAAATAAAATAATCTATTTATTTGAAATAATTACGTTAAAATAAAATATTGTTACTCTGATTACTCTACCAAAAAGCATTTTCTTTGGAAAATATAATACAATAATTAAGTAATGCTCCCAAAGTTAGTCTAACTTGGTGTACATTTAAGTAGGAAGCTCCACACAAAAGAAAAATGCCACAATATAAAGTTATATAAATAATATGACTACCATCTTTGCTCAAGTAATATCCGTATTTTTCTTTGAAATATGGGATGTGAACATTACATAAATTTTGCCATTACTGATTCAAAAATCAGTATTTTTTGCATATTCAGTACACAACAATCCAACATCCCATTGCATAGATACACATTCAACTCTTTATCACTTTTGCAAAAGATGAATATTAAAAGTCTGGCATCAGTACACTGAATGCATTGGGAAATCCTCAGACATGAACCTTACCTCCTATTTTATTATTTATGATCAATTAAAATTACAATATTATAATTATTATTACTGTAGGTGTAGACATTTTGCTGCCTGAGGCGAGATATATTATGGTGCCCCCTTAATTTTTTTACTAAGTAATTTTATTATATGTTAGTCAAAAACGATAAGGAATAATAAAAATCTATTTATTCAAATCCATATTTTTATTTCAGATCGATCTAATCTTTTGTTTAAATTTATTATCAGGTATACTTCAAGAAGTTGATTTATGTGGAACTAAACACATTTAATTGAAAATTTGAAATAGTATGATAGGCTTAGACAGGGCTGACTCAAGACATTCGTGCGCCCCAAGCAGATTTCAATTATGGTGCCCATAGAGTCATACAAGTTATATGAGGAATAGTTTATTAGGATACAATTATTTTGACTTTGTGTGTATTTTTATGATTGACGACATTCTCTCAATGCTAGATCTTCTTTGAGAAATTTATGTAAAGACCCAGATTGCTTTTTTCAGTTCTAATTGAGTCGTAGCCTTTCTTTTGCAATATTCAGTACCAGATAATTCTTTTATTTTTACTTTCTCATATACGAAATATATTGAGAAATTATTGTTATTGCGAAAAAATTCGACCTTGAGATTTTTACAGAAATATACGTTTTAGGTGTTGCTGAATCCGAAAAAGTGGTTTTCGCAATGCAGTCTGTCTGTCTGTTACTGAAGCTAGAGCCTAAACGGTAGAGCAAAAATGAATGAAATCTCGTACTTAGTCATTTTATCATACTGAGCAGAGTATATGAAGAAATGGTAGACATTGCTCAATAATTAAGGGAAGTTTATTCTATGCATTTTTAACTACAATTTGATTTTACCAAAAACAGCTATAACGATTTTGATCAAATTTCGTATGGTTACTTGAGTTTACGTCTTCAATAATACTGTATAGTTCATATTTCTCAAAAAATGAATATAAGGCTAGTTTATTCTAGGCATCCTAAACAACGTGATTTTCTTAAAAATGGCTATAACAATTTTGATGATATTTCATACAGTTACTTGAGTTTATGTCTGAAGTAATACTACATATTTCATTTTTCTCAAAGAATGAATATAGGGCTAGTTTATCCTTGGGCAACTTTATAAACAATTGGATTTTCAAAAAAACAACTCATACGATTTTCATCAAATTTCACAGAGTTATTTAAGTTGATGTTTATAATGATTCTACATAGTTCATATTTTTCAAAAGATAATTAAACGATGCATTAGTATAAGAGAAAGCTTGTACAATGTATGTTGTACTGATTTTTTGCAAATGGAACACACTAACCTTGTCCTCTTCCTTATTCCTTTTCCCCTACAAACTATACAATCCTTTTGCATTACTATATTGTTCTTATTTCTTTCCAATGGATCGGGATAATGGCACTCTAAAATTATGCATAGTAGAAATATTTGCCCTGCGTCCTCACGCTTTTCTGCTACTGTAGTCACCAATGTGGTATCTAATTACATCTGAATAGAATATTTTTGGGCAAAAACTGTCTTATTAGTAGCTTGTTTGTAGTATATAAAAAAATTTACTATGGTCCTAGTCAGTAAGTCAAAGATCACAAGGGGAAGGCACTACTGACCCCAACTGATTTGGCTGAAACTTCGTAGAGATAATGTCCATGACATCCAATTAACAAAAATATATACATATCGGGGCCAATACCCAGCCGTTTTTATTTTATTAATAAAAATAAGTTAATATTTCCCGAGTCACTGCTTAACTACCATACACAGTAACGAACCTCGTAAGAAGTGGTGCTGGCATAGAGGTTAGCGAGCTTGGCTGTAAATCTCAAGATCTGTTGTTCGAGTCCTTGTTCCGAAACTTTTTTCATTTTTTCCCACATTTTCACTTTCATCATTTAAAGTATTTATTACCTAATTTCCTAATATTGCTTTAAGTTTAAATGTCCATTTATTTCTAAATAAAATTCTTAATCACAATGGTAATATATATAACTATAAGATAACTTGATTTCCTCATATCCGTGCATTTCTTCGACTTCATCGGGCCCCACCAGACTGTAATCTTCATGGAAGTTCATCTCACCAAGCATATCCACAACACATGTATAAATTTCTTGGGCCATTACAACACTACGGCCACCTTCACTTTCGGGAACTTCTTTATCCGGCATCAATCGATTTTTTCGGAGGAGCTTCGTGCAGTAATGCATGACGTGTTCAACACATCTTTTGCTGTTTCATCGTCCAAAGGAGGAGACGTAAAAGATGTAACATTTTTGCTCGTTACAGGATTCCCCGCTGAAGATGTTGAAGCAGTATATTCCATTTTTGAAACAGCAAAAACTGCAGTATGTTAAAAATACACTTCGAAACACAATAATTAAAATGCTCACAATGCTCTGATGAAAGAAGCACTTGAAATCGCTCCTCTCCGATCCTTTTCCAAATGCTTTCAAAGTATTTTTCGACAATGTCATGATTGTGAAACAATACGTGCAAGACAATAAGTTTATTTTCATTGTTTATTCATGGGGAGGACAAACTAATAAATCGCTTTACAATGAAAAATTTATTGACAAGGAAAAACAACCGCTATGTACGTTACAAATAATTCTTCAAAACTGCACATCAATGTATTAAAAATATTAACTATTAAGAAATAAAAATATATGTATAGCATTACTAAGAAATAAGCATTTAAAATGATGAAAGTGAAAATGTAGGGAAAAATGAAAAAAGTTTCGGAACAAGGACTCGAGCAACAGATCTTGAGATTTTCAGCCAAGCTTGCTAACAGCTATGCCAGCGCCACTTCTCACAAGGTTCATAACCGTGTATGGTACTTAAGCAGTGGCTCGGGAAATATTAACTTATTTTTATTAATAAAATAAAAATGGCTCGGTATTGGCCCTGATATGTATATATTTTTGTTAATCGGACATCATGGTCATTATCTCTACGAAGTTTCAGCAAAATCGGTTGGGGGTCAGTAGTGCATTCCCCTTGTCAATCTATGCCACCTCTTCTTACTTTCTCCATAGACGTAGTATAAAGTATTGTTTTCAAGTAAGAAATCGATTACCAGAATTCAACGGAAATACATGTTTTGGGGTCCCTAAAACACATTTTGACTATTTTCGTGATGCTGTCTCTGTATGTGATAGGAATTTTATGGGTGCTCTAACTCAAAAACTAATAATAAAGAATTGAAAAGGTTTTGGCTGAAACTGATACACCGGAAGTGGGTGTTTATTATTTGTTTTCCGTTTTTTAAAATCTCCTTTAAAACTCAATTTTTGTAAATAGTTGTTAATATAAAAATTGTAGATTATATAATTTTCTACAAGTTTTGTTTGGAACAATTTTTCATAAAACTGACAGTTTAAGAGATATCTTGATTTTTATTCTAAACTAGTGTAATGCCCGTTGAAATATCAATGGAAGAATTATAGATAGATAGATTATTATTATTTTCATTTAAAATAATTAATATCACACTTTTACATATGAAATATTTTGCCATATACACGTACAACATTTCTAGTGAATATTCTGTTGTTGACAGGCTACCTTTAGTTAAACTTAAAATACTTGCCTCTCTTTCCCTCCCTCTCACGCCCTCTCTCTCCCTCCTCCCTCTTTTCCCCTCCCCCCTCTACTTCCCTCTCTCCCCCTCCCTCTCGCTCCCCCCTCTACCTCTCCCCCCCCTCTCGTATTAAAAGCATTCAAAGCATTTTTATACCCATAAGGATTGAATTAACAATATGATACAGAGGTCTAACAATGGAATTGGTTGGCAAGGCAATATCCTGTTAAAATGGCAAGATTTCCTCAAACTGTGTGAATTAAACATTTACATTGAGAAATTTTGAACTGTAGGCAGAAAAAGATGAACAGAATAAGAAACTTTATAATGTTTTCTTCAAAATGGCTTATATCTGAAGATTGTAGGTCAATTCTTTCTAATTTTAATCTAAAAAAGAATAAAAGCCTGCACGTCGAAATGTCCCTTTATACGTGTTACCTTATGGGAAATGGAAATTGTCTTCTGGAGTTGAACCCGGGTCTTTGATCTCAAGTATAATATGTTAAAACGTATTTTTATTATATCATAATGCTATCCTGAAAATCACATCAAATTTGGTTCATAATTTTGCGAGATATCAAGCTTCAAAGAGGGTTACGATGTCAGAGAGATCTGGGATATTATATGTATAATTTGTTAGCTACGTCGCTAAGTGATACCATTGTTTCTGCTGCTATGATACAATTTTCTAATTGCTAATAGCATTGCGTACGCTGCCAAGGGTCCTTTTAATTGCACATCAAAATTTTGTTATCCATAGAAAAAGTTCACAATTTTCTTTAATTATTGTTTTTTAAATAAAGACTATTGAAAATGTTTTAACATTAATCACTAGTGTAATTGCTGACAATTATTTCTGAGAACACTGATATCGAGAGTAATCATATTCATTCAGGGACGTAACTAGACTTTTATTCTTGGGGGGAGGGGGGGGGGGCAAGGAGGGCCAATGAAAATTGAGAGGGGGGGGGGTCAGGGTAATTTCCAGTATTTCCAAAATAAACAAAAGAATGCAAACATCTTGGTAGATTTTAATAGCAGAATATCTATTTTTTGTAAGTATTGAATATTTTTAGATTAACGGATCGTTTTTCATTGAACAGTTGATGAAAAGCTGATAAACAAAGCAATAAATGTGCTTTGCTTCATTTTAATTGAGGAGTATGGAAATTAATATAAAATACAATGCCAGTTAACGACATTTTATAAAGGGTTTTCATTTTACTGCAGAGATATACATAATATATAAATTAAATATATTTTTAAAATTATTATTTTCTTATATCGCACAGGGACGTAACTTGCCTAACAACAGTACGGAGGGCAGCGTTTAAGTCAAAAATATTTGGGGGCCCAAAGTAATTTGATTTTCTAATACATATTAACGAAGAAGCTATTTGTTGTTGTAATTTATATTAATGCATCACCACTTTTCAAAATTCGAATTCTGTTTGTATTAAAAGTAATATAATAGCCTAGATATTTATTTGATACAAATGCTTTGTTTATATTATCAATTTGCTACTTTCCTATGTCTTCAACTTATAACTCTGTTTTTTCTTATTTTAAGGGATTTTTTTAAATAGCTCATGTTGGTACTTTGTCCATCTGTCTGTATGTGAGCAATATCCCGGAAACAGTTTAAGCTAGGGCCACCAAATTTCAAAGGTTGGTTTAGGGGCCTGACATACACCTTACGACCAAGTTTGTTCCGGATTGGTTACAGGGGCGAAGAGGGCCCCCCCGAAGCACATTTTAATTTAAATTTAATGTCATCGGTGGAGTCAACAAATAATCAAAACAATACAACTGACACAATTTTTAAAAATCGCCCCCATTAAATTGCTTTTAGCAGTTTGGCTGCGCTGACTGATTGTCTTATGTATAAGCAATTAGGGTAATTTCTATCAATTATTTAATATTATATTTGTAATACTTATGATAATAACATACTCCATAAGGAAAGTATGGGATATTGCAATATTTTATTGAGTTTTTACCTACTTATTCACAGCCATTTGGTGTAGTGCAGTGCTTCACACTTAAAATCCTTTGGCGGACCAGAAATTATAGCGTTCTCATTTCGAGGGCCGGTGATGTTTATGTTTGCTAGTTATTCACATATCTTTACTTATGTAATGAAGTTTCATTAACTTAATAGTAACACACAAAACCAGAACGAATGGCAAATAGCTACAGCATAAGTACACTTCTTTTTATAACTTACAATTAGTGTTAATTAAGGTACTATTTTATAAAAATTATTAAGTCAAATAAATATATGCTAGCCAATAATTCTCAAGCATCTGCGATTAAAAAACATTCTAGCGGCCATTTTCTGCGAAGGTCATCCTCTATACTAATTTATTGAAATGTTCTTTACAGATGAAATAGAAGAAATTTTTAATTGTTGAATATGAAGAACAATTCTTAGGAAACCGATGTTAATTTATATTTGGAATATAGCCTCTCTGGGATTAAAACAAAAAATTTATTTTCCCATTCTATTTCTGGTGATTTAATTTGAAAATTGCTTAGATAACTACCGTATGGCATGATAATGCGATATCGGAATTACAAAAACGTATCTTTTAAGCGTAATTGTAGAAATTTATGATAATTACTGTCATCAGCTGCTTTAGATTAATATATTAGAACTCACAATAAAATTTAAGCTTTCTTCGGAAATTTCATTGTAAAAATTACGTATTTCATAACGCGTTCATTTGTAATATCTAATTTGGTGTAAAAGTATTAACCCTTACAAAAAAGTGAATGTTGAATCTGGTTCACTTGAGTAAGAAGATCCTTCTTAGACCACTAGCTATCCAATCCCTTTGCACCACCAGACAATCTGGCCCTTTTTGGAAGTTAAAAGAAGGTGGATTATGTATTTTCAAAAATGTGACATCAACACTCATGGGGAATGGCTAAAGGGACGGAACTGCAGAATATTCTGTGAATCTCAAACAATGACGGAAATTCCATTCTCTCACCCTTCACCCATAAGCCATCGTGGGAAAATATTCCCGTGTCCATCCACAAGTGGAGCTAGATTCGAGACCTTTGAATCAGATGTTTTACTCTCCTCAGAAAAGGATTGGAGAGGGATGCGTCGGTTTTGAATGTGGGTGTAGGTGCTATAGTCGTTCCACCAGCTAAAGTCTCTTGGCCTTGAAGACGGGGTGTACGCCAGTTAGCAGCAGCCAATAGGAGACGGTTTGTTTGGGAAGGTAGTGGGGAGGAAACCAGTCTCACTCCTGCTCTCGAAGAGATCACATCGGGATGCGTTGCCATTAGAAATTGCGTAGTATATCAGCTGAAGGCGAAAATCCGCAAGAGCTGGCAACGCGCACCGATATCTGCTCTCCCACATGAAAGTTGAGAGGGGTGATGGAAGGGGAAACGTTCGTGATTGGCTACTTGCTCTAAGTAGGCCAAGAGCCTTCAGCTGGTGAACTGACTATAGCTTTTACCCCAGGGATAGCAAATATGTGGCATGTGTGCGATTTTACTTGGCACGTGTAAGCTTGTATTTTCTGTATAAAATATGACATTTCTTAGAGAAGGAGTAAACTAGTGACACGCGAAAAAAAATTCTGATGGTTCACACTACTTTCATGGCATGCGACTCAAAAATCATTTGCCATCCCTGTTTAATTAAAGAAAGTCGAAGACTACAGCGAAATGGATTTATTAAAAAAATTAAGTACTCCTTAACCGTACAAAGTGAGAATATTTAGAGAGAATAAACAATAAATAAAACCTACACACACAGACATTTACATACCTTTTGAGTCACACCACCACATTTCGCATAAGTTAGCAGCTTTTCATTCCATGATACATAGACTTACATATTCCACTTTCCAAAACAGATTTTCAACCGAAACAAACTTACTAACCTTCTCCACAATCCGAAAGACACCATACCACCTTTACAGAAATCAGGTATTTATAAAATTTCTTGCGACAAAATTTATATTGGGCAGACAAAACGAAAATTGGAAACTCGTTTTAAGGAACCTATGGCACATTTTAAATACAGCAGGTTTATTAATTCCAGTGTAGCATCTCACATACAGGAATATAACCATCCCATTACTATTGAAAATTTATCACTAGTAAAATCTGTACATAATGATTTTAAACTGGATGCCTACGGAAGTATGCTCATTGAAAAATACAAAGAAACCATTATGAACAATGATTCTGGCCCCCTCCCCCATTCCCCTTTCTACAGTCTAACGGTCAACGCTTCCCCCTCCTTTCACTTTCACATAAACACTGCTCCAATAACACTTTTAAACCACATGCCAGCCTATCATTCCACATCAACCTCTGATGATGGGCGCTTAGTGCCCGAAATACATATTAGTGTCCCTGTGAATATTTAGAGATTCCCGTTTTTGCGTGAGTGCATGTGTAAATGAGTTTTCTAAAAACATTATTTTCTTCAGGAGTGTATGTGTGCTAGGTTTCCCGTCTTTTTTTACTGTTTTCCGTTTGTTGTTTGAGTGTGTGTGTGATTGTTCTCCTGACAGGAATTTTTTTCCTTTGGGGAGGAAATGAGTGCATGAATGTTTGACACCAGGCCTCCAGTGAGGGGTTTCTCCACGTAAACCTGTAAGTGTTATTTTTGTTTTTCTTTCCTTTGTGTCTTTCCTCACCCGGTTTTATTTATTGTTTATTCTGTCTCTAAATATTCTCACTTTGTACGGTTAAAGAGTACTTATTTTTTTAATAAATCCCTGTTTAACCCTATTACTTTCCAAAGCAAGATACCATACAACTGTTGTTCAGCTACTGAAGCGTATAATGGTTGGCCCCCATCGAGAATATTTTCATGGAAAGGCAGAACCTCAGAAAGTAGCACAATCCAGCCTGGGTGCGAAGGAAAATATTCCGATTTTTCCCGTACCTTAAACTCTTTTGGTGTACAAGGCTAAACGCTCCAAAATATGAGGGTGGAAAGCAATAAACATGCTTCCACATTGATACAGGCTTGAGAGATTATAAATAATAAGATACTAATTGAGGATCGGAAAAGCGTCCTTATAAACTCTGGCATTACCTCAGATGGTATACCGCATGCAATATGCTGATGACAGTCAGGGAAGGCTGGGAGAGCCAAGAGGTTTTGACAGGCTCCCCCCCTTAGTTACGTCCTTGTATTCATTGCTCTTTATGGAGAAAGTCATGTGTTGGACACATCAGTTTTTTGGAAAAAATATATGATACTAGCTACATAGCTGATTGTTTCTATCCAATCCTCCCATGAATTCTTTGTATATCCTTGCAATCTCGGGACAACCCACTTCCAACTTCAACCCATCCTTTCTGCATGGAAAGCAATAAATCTACGTTGAGGTCCTCACCATGTTTCTTTTGGTCACCATTGTCTGATATAAAAAGGGTAAAGTTCAAAAACATGTAAAACAGAAACTGATTATTAAAAAATTATGTAACTGCGCAGAACAGAACTTCAAACTGTGTGTAAACTGCTGGCAAAAAATGACAGAAGTAGTAAATACCAACAATATAGGGCAGAAGAGAATGATACCCTACAACCGATATATCGATGGTCCATCTCTAATTGATTAATACACTAATACACTTTTTTATTGATTAGGCTTTATAAAAAGCATAATATAAATACAAGAATAATGAAAATAGAAAAATAATCATAAAGAAGCGATAAAACTTTAGTAATGTATAAAAAATAGAAGTGTACAAACTATCTTACACTGTAAAAATATTTATATAAAAGTTACAATAAAAGCACAATAACAAAAATAATAACAAAAGTGAAATATATGAAAACCATAATGGATTGCTATGAAAAAACAAAAATGAAATACGATAAGTAAAGGCTGATAAATAAGAAATAAACATAAATATAAGAAATATTAGTAGAATAAAAAGAGAAAAATGTATAATAAACTAATTTGTAATTTAATATAATAATAGCCGTTGTCTGTTGGTTGGTCACGCTATGCAAACGCTAATAACTCAAGAAATAATAATGATAGAAACTCGAAATTTGGTAGGGATGCTTAATTAACACTATTCAGAGAATGACAAATTTAAATGGCGAAAAAATTCCTTGGTTCGTCTCCAAGAGAGGCATTTCCATTTCCCATTACTTAACATGTAAAACGCGATTTTTCGTCATGCAGGCTTTTATTCATTTGGAAATTAAAATTAAAAGAAATTAACAGACGACCTACGGATTTGAACCATTTTGAAGAAAAAGTTATAAAGTTTCTTATTCCGTTCGTCTTTTTTCGCCCACAGTTCGAAATATTCCATGTTAAACGTTTAATTTGCATATTTTGTGGAAATCTCGCATTTTAAGTATCAACAGTGTCATTTTAGAAAAATTGGAAATAAAAAGCATTCTTAAATTAAATTCTTTGTAAACCATACGTGCTTACGAATTTATATTGTTATTCCTCGAATTAATTTCGTAACAATGGCCGAAGTTTGAAAACGAATATAAATTAAAATTCAATTAAAATTAAAAGGACATTTAAAACTGTTAACAGGCAATTTTCGAAGAAACAACAGTGGATCATTTAATGAATTGATTTGTTTTTAT
Source organism: Uropetala carovei (assembly GCA_036926305.1). NCBI lineage: Eukaryota > Metazoa > Arthropoda > Insecta > Odonata > Petaluridae > Uropetala > Uropetala carovei. The sequence continues at coordinate 9,151,662 of JAXCHB010000011.1, forward strand.
AAAAGGAATTTTGGTGCTTATTTAATACAGAGTAAGTTCTAAGGCTTATAATCCATTTAAATCTAATAATAGTGGCTATTATAGTTTAAAGAAAGAACTTTATTTATTCACTTTACAGAATGAATTAATTTTAGGCTAGCATTGCCTATTATAAAAGGAGTTACTTTGGAATTTACAGTATGTAAAGTGGAAGTTGTACTGAATTGACTCAAGTATATTTCAAAGCAAAAATCAATTTTAAAATATTGAAAGTTGTTGTTTCGGAAACTGTGAAGTCCAGAGTGATGAGCGGACGCTAAACGATATTAAGGTACATTTTATTCCAAAATCTATTTAAAGTATTATCAAAGGCAATTGAAGATTGAACAAATTTTTTTGTTACTGGAATTCTACTTATTTCATGAAATTGACATGCTAATGCATTAATCCATTAAAATCTGTTAAGAGTGGCTATTTTAGTTGAAAGAAATATATGTACATGGTACTTTTATTCACTTTTTAGAATGAATGAATTCTAGGTTAACATTGCATATTATAAAAGGATTTTCTTTGGAATAAGAAGTTTGTTATGTGGTTATTTTAACTGAATTGAATCAAGTTCTCTTCTAAGTTTGAAATCCATTTAAAACTGGTGAAAGTGGTTGTTTCGTAAAATGAGAAGGCAAGAGTGCTGAGCAGATGATAAACCATATTGAGGTACATTATATTCCAAAATCTATTTAAAGTATTATCAGAGGCAATTGAAGATTGAACCAATTTTTTGGAACCGGAATTCTGCTTATTTAATGAAATTGATATCCTAATGCTATAATCAATTTAACACTAATAACAATGGCTATTTTAGTAGAAAGAAAGGTACTATTTTATTCACAAGGAATTTCTGAGAGATTTTAGTTCATTAATTAAAACAGACTTATAGAAATATTCGATGGTTAAAACAGTGCACAATTTTATTCTTGCAATTTTTACGTTGCAATGATGAAAATTTAGATTCATTAAACCCGCTGAAATTCAACGGGCACTTATGCTAGTATAGTAATAACTGTAGTACTATTTTCAAAGAATGTGCACATTTACAGTGAAAAGAACACATACTAGCGGTCTTTCAAGAGAAAGGACGCACGAATTTGTATGCCCAGTGTAGCGATTTTTCCATCCCTCCGCACTTAACAAAAAGCAGCGTACGAATAAGCCCATTCGAATAACGCCAGCCATCATATATCACCGCCATTCGTATTATCGCCGAAGATAATGGCTGAAACTCTCCCCACTGAGGCTCTCCTCGCTGGGTTCGGGCATATAGCAACCTGCCTTATATACTCAGAATATTCCCCATTTCCTAATTCTCCCCTTTCCTACTGTTATGTAATCTCCCAAGAGAATTAACCAATATGAAATACAGGAGACGCCTGTTTGAAATAACCGCCTCACCTCATTCCCTTCCCCTCTGCAAAAAAAGCTCCCTCCTGCTGACATCACGTGAGCCAGAAGTTCACCGAGAGACAATTATGAGAGTTGGTGCACAAGGAGTCAGTTCGACACGGAGCGGAAGATATCAGAGAAGTTGGAAGAAAGGACCACGAAAGAGTTTCCTCATGGACTGATGTGCTGATCTATCTCTGAAGACTTGTAAATATATATCGTTTTATGACTGATTGTAATTACGAGACAAGTTTGTGTCTCACATTATTGTCACTTGATTTTCATAATTTTGTACTAATATAGCATGTTAGTTGGAAATTTGTGTGGTGATTCTAATTGTGTCGCTGCACCAGGTGCAGATATCTGCAGGCTTCTATTTTCATTATTCCTGTATTTATATTATTCTGAGTTTGGTTTTAGAAAGCTTAGCTGAAGAAATGATGTAAAGTAGCAATGTTCAGAATATATTTCCTGCATTACATCCTAAAACTAAAATAAGTTTCAAAGTTTTCATTTGATAAATTGATTTTGGTGCCCTCTTATGCCAATTGCTACCTAGGGGAATGGGAGACTCATTTCCTCAACGCACCTCTCAAACCACTGTTGTGGCTGAGATTCATTGATGACATCTTTCTCATCTGGACCAACGGACCTGACTCCCTCCATTCCTTTTTGTCACGCCTCTCCTCTCACCCCACGCTTTCCTTCACGTACAATACTTCCACCACTAACATCACCTTTCTGGATGTCAACCTCTCCATCCAAGACGGAAAAATCTGCACCGGTGTCCACATTAAACCCAGCAATAGCCTTCAATACCTTCATTTTGAAAGCTGCCATCCCCTACACACTAAAACCTCGATTCCATATGCCCTAGCCTGCCGAGGATGGAGGATTTGCTCAGACAGGTCTCTCTCACTATATTACTTCATCCTTGAAGATGCCCTTCTAAAATGCGGTTACCCACCGGGCCTGATCCGTGACCAGATCCGGAGGGCAATCACACCGGTAACCACTAAACACCACCCTCACACTCCTCCTATTCCCGATTTTACCCCTTCCCTTACCCTTCTCTTTCACTCCGGGATCCACGAGGTCCTCAAGGAAATCCTCCATGCTGCCCACCCAATTCTTAGTTCCACCTCCCACCAATCCCCCTTTACTAATTCTCCCATTCTTTCTTTCCGCCGGCCTCCCAATTTGGGAAATATCCTGTGGAAGAAAGAACTACCCACTCCCAACCCTCCATCCGCTGCAGGATCTCAACCCTGCGGCAAACCCCATTGCCTCACATGCCCCATCCACCCACCCTCATTTTCTTTCACCAGCCCCTCCTCCAACATCACTTAACCCATCACCTCCAGAAGTAACTGCACCATGAGGAATGTCATTTACCTCCTCACCTGCACCCTCTGTCTTGCTTTTTATGTTGGTCTCACCAGTAACCCCCTTAACATCAGAATTAACGGCCACCGGAACAGCGTAAATACCAACCGTCCCCTTCCAGTGGCTTCTCACGCTAATTTACACAAGGCAACCTTTAATAACTGCTTTAATGTAAGGATCATCCATGCCCTACTGGACGACACCACCGCCTCCCTACTTCAACAGTGGGAGTTAGCCTACATCTTTCTCCTTGACCGTTTCTCTAGCCCCGGTCTCAACCTCCGATAACCCTATTGGACGTCCCCCCTCCCGCCTCCTCCTATTCCCGAACTCCTCTCATTACCCTTCCTCCCCATATCCCTCCCAGTGTGTCACTTCAAACAGTACATGTCTCTCCATCGCTGAAGAAGGGCGTCAGCCTGAAAGCTCCCATATTTGTGTTGTTTTTATGTTTCTCGTGTGTTCTCAATACCCCCAGTGGCTCTCCAATCTAGGAAAGTGTCCACTGGGCTTCCTCCAACACCTTGTTGCCACCTTTATCATTACCTTTCCTTTAAGCTTACACACACACACACATTATATATATATATATATATATACCGTATCTGCCCGAATAGAAGCCGACCCCCCCCCCCCCCCCCCCCAAAATTTCCACAATTTTTTGGCAAAAACGTAAATTTCATAGATTTTATGCTGAAGTGTGCCAGGCATTCATGCACATCTTAGAATACGTTATTCGAGATCGAAGAAATGTGTGGCAAATGGTTTAAGAAAGCCTTAGAAAGTGCAAGTAGGCAAACAATGGCTGAGGACATCTAGGGGACTATGAAAGCCATGTACTGTAGACATTGAGCATGTTAAAAATTGAAGGCAAGGAGCTTAAATGATAAAGTTATACCTTAGATTGACCAACATTTTTAAAAATAAGATGTTTTTCATCGTTAATGAACATTCCTTAAAGAATAATTTCCAATGGTGGTAAAACCTATATTTTAAATTATATAACACAAAATTAATTATGATGAAAAATAATAACTTCTTCCCTTACTACCACAGGTCACTACTCAATCCCTTATTTACAAGCTTGAAGACTCAAAAATATGTGCAAAAACAAGAGACAGTTACAGCAATAACACAATTGGGAAAATTTACTCAAGCACCAAAGATTACTAAAACAAACTCACTGCTTCATCAAACAATTAATAATGTATTGCTGCTCATACACACATAATGAAAAGTAAATGTTAGCTATAAAATTACTTGGTGCAACAGAATGTTTTTGGAAAATTTTTTAAACCAATTCCAATAATAACCACAATACCTAGAATTGAAAATTATGCTATGGGTAAGTATTATAACTTTTACAACAAAGTGATATGATACAATTTTTTTCTAACTCATCATGAGTTATTTAGGAATGACTTAAAAGATCTTCAGCAATATACCCTAGATCAGTGCTCCACAGACTTTTAAATTTCACGGCACACTTTTGAGTTATTTTGAACTTTACAGCACATACAACCAAATTTATCGAGACCGAAGGACATTTTTTCCACCCTGTAGGAACAAAAAAGATAAAATCGTCTTTCACACACAAATTAATAAAATTATTGCTAAAATCTAAATTTTTCAAATCGTTGAGCCCAGATTATGAAATAATCCAATGATAAAAATTCCAATTCTCCAGTTACGAATCAACTTGGTTTTGGTTTTAAGTAGCGGAAACAGTCTAAGGAATCATACCATAAGAGTTATTTGGTTTCTGCATTCTTAACATTAGAAGACTAAAATATTATTTTCCCATGCCTATAATTTCAAATTTTGCCATGGCACACTGAGTGCTTTGTCGCGGTGCAGAAATGTGCCATGGTACACTGGTTGCGGAGCACAGCACTAGATTATACCTAAATAATATCGGTCTTCATTGAGGTGGTTTCTAAGAAATGAATGCATATCATTCACAAATATCAAAATAAGCCTCTTCTACTCAAAACTGCTAATTATTAATTGCATTTTTGAAAGCTAAATTCTTTTCCTTGATAAAAACAAAGTCTACTTAATCTTCAAGCTAAAAATAAGCTGAAAATTAAGCAACAAAACTATGCAGCAACCTCATCACAAAATTCCGACAACTGAACAAAATCTAAAATAATTACAGCATACAATGTTATCTTTTTCACACCCTGATGATTAAGTTTAAAATTATAATAGCTTAAACTAACCTCCTCAGACATATGTTCTGTCAAATTCTGCACAGCTTCTTCCATTTCTCTTTTCTCTTCATACTGATCAGTTTCTTCATTGCTCAGTTGTTGAGAAATGCTATGTGTCTCCATAACATCTCCATTAAGACCACTTTGAGTCGACAATTGTTCTTTAACCATGTCCTTTGCAGCATCACCAAATTCACATGGTATTGACAATCGTGATGCCATATCATCCTCCATATCAACTTCACCACTCCCATTAACTATTTCATCACTGATTATAACTTTCATGTTTGATTTTACTATCCCAGAATCACTTTCTGCCTTACATGCACTTCCTTTGACCTCCTCAGATTGACTTGTGCAAACCATCACGTTTATCTCTGGTGAAGGAGAGCTAACTTCCTTTTGTTCAGCCCCACTCACTTCCTCCACATCACTCCTCTCTCCATTTACTGATTGAGGTGTTCTACTACTCAAAACCTCAATATCAGTGCCCTGAAAAATAGTTGGCATGAGATTCATCTTTGAGTCAGCTAAAAAAATTGTACTACAAAGCTGGTTCAATTTATTACAGTAATCATTTCATGACAGCTAAAACATTCTGTAATCATACTTGAACTGCCATATGCATTATAACAGGGGTCACCAACGAATGGGAATTTGGACTCCGCATGTCATCACTTATATCCTAACAACATGGTACATACAAGCAAATAGTTGAATTTTTAAAGCTAAAGCAGTTCTAATAAATAAATTCCAGCAAATTTAGACTTATTTTATGCTCATGTTACTTGAGAGAGAATGCCTTTTTATGTAAGTAAAGAATGCAATAATCCCCTTTAAAAAAGTTTACCGTGTTTTTCTCAGTGAGATTTTTATAATATTTTTAACTTCCTCATGTAAACACATTTCAATTTCATATAAACCTCATGCAGTTTAGGTACACATTTAAAGACAAACATAATTAATACAAAATGAACATTTCAAATGACAACTCATTTAAATTAAGGTAGCAATTTAATGAGAAAACGTTAGTAGTTATGACTAGTTTAGAACAAAAATTACTGATATACTACTAGTATGGCTTTTGCTGGTTACAAATAAATAACTGCATGTATATATGAAAGTATTTACATAGGCAAGTACATATATATGCATCTATGTATCCGAATGTGACTAGTGGGTGATAGGATGATGTGGGTTCTGTATATGTTGTTAGAAAACAGTATCCCCAATATTTCCAGATCTTCCCCCTCCCGATTTTTATCTGCAGTGGCTTTTAAGTATAAAGTATGGGTGGACCATTTACAGTTGAATATCTCAAAGAAGATAGCATTATATGCACAAAGTACAACAGGCTTTTTATTTCCTTTTAGTAAATGGTGTTTGTATTTCCAATTATATAAAAACACCTAGTGTGCGTCTGTATAGTAAGGTAAAAAAATACAGTAAAAATTTTGAGCTAGGTTATTATAATTTTTACATAATATAAAAGACAAAATCTCTGTAATAGCAAAAGAGAGAAGCTAGTTACCTTTAATGGTAAACAATGTCTTGCTGTCTTTTTACTATAAACATTTGGACTTATCCATTGAACTTAGTTCATATTAAGATTTGTGAGTCAGCAAACACTTCAAAAAGTATTTTTACTTTGATTTTTACACAATGAAAATGTTTTTTTCCAATACAGAAGTACAATGATGTAATATATCAAATGCCACCAGGCAAGAAAAATCACAAGAACAATCCAAATAAATTTTTTAAAAATTAGCTGGCTTAATATAAGATTTTTCCAACTGCTGTTAAGAAAACATGAATGTATGAAATAATCAGCAAAAAGTTCAGACTTGGTGTACAAATTTCAAAATTAATCTTTATGAAAATATTTAACTGTATTTGCCAAAATGTTCCTCGATTTTATTTTGAAATGGAACTGGATTCAAAAACTGCCAAGAAATATTATATTTACTAGTATTAGAAAATCAAGAAAAGTCCCTTACTACAAGGAATATAGGAAATGATGATTAGCATTGAGTGCAATACAAATCAACCAGCTCTCGGATTCTGAAAAGTAATCAATTATTATGTGTAAACATATAGTGACCCCATTGGAGAAAATCAATTTACAATCTGAATAATACGAGAAGTAATTCTGCTAAACGAGTAACTGTTATTCATCCAATAATACATACGACCATGCAAAGTATGAAAATTATTATCAGTTTATATAAGGTAACAGTGCCCAAGCAAGACAAAAGTACATTCATGTCAAGATAAAATGTAAATTTTTTATCTATATGACACTAATAACCAGAATTTTTACAATACTATGTCAATAAATAACATAATATAAAACTGGGTTTAACTCTACCCTATGAACTGCAACAGTCAAATTTCTAAGAATGAAGTGCTCTTCAGAGAAAATTCACATCATGCAACAAAAACTAACATTATTCCTAGTACAGGCAATATTCAACCGTTTCTTTCATTCCAGCACATTAAAAAAGACTGCATACCCATTTACAGTAGAAGCTCATTCAACTGGCATCCTTTTCATTGGCAAACTCACATGACCGGCAACTGCCTATAGATTTTGACATAATTATGACCGACTTTACATATCATAAAACTCATATTACAACATCTGCTATTTTGTGATGCTCCCTAGTCTGTTGCAAGGTGTCTACTTAGTCATCACAGACACGAAGCTAAAGTAAGATTTGTGCTTTGGTTATTAAAAATAATTTTTAAGCATTATATGTCACCTCAGAATGCACCAAAAACTATGAATAAGGCCAGAAGTAGTAGAAGAAAATGAACTATCAATGTACAGTAGAACCTCATAAACCCGTCATTCAAAAACCCGGAAAACTTGGCACTTTTTGGAAAGTTAAAGGAAAAATTCTAATACTCGAGAAATTACTTTAAATGATGTACGCTTATCTATTGTCATTGTTCTGTTTACCTCATTATAACCACATGTTTAGATTTGTGGCGATAGCAGTTGTTTTTCGTTTATGCAATTAGTACTTCTATTAAATTTTATTTTGACGACTTCAAAAGAAGAATACAACCCATAAGTTGTGCTACGAAACATAAACAGAAAAATCTCACGATTGAAACTAGAGGAATTACCAGAAAAACTTGAAAAAGGTACCAGTGAAGAGACTTTGCGAAGAATATAGCATTGGTAGTACCTCTGTGTATGACTTAAAGAAGGAAAAAATGGGGATATTGAAATTTTATGCAGACAGTTATACACCTAAAGCTATGTGTAGCCGTAAAACACTACACGTCCTGGGTAAATATTGTTGATAAGGTACTGTATGAGTGGTTTCGTCAGCGAAGAAGTGAAGGTGTACCTATTTCAGGCCTAATGCTGATACAGTAAGCGAAAATTTTTCACAATAGCAAAAAGAGTGAAAACTGGATTGATATTGACAATGATGCACCTGTCGTACTTCAGCTAACTGATGTGAAATAGTCGAAATAGCGGACATGGCTTTGAAACCTGAGCATGAAAAAGATGAAGAAAATGAGTGACGATAATCAAGAGATAGTTAAGGACAAACCTTCAATAGATCGCTGTCTACAGTTGGCCACAGATACAATATCTGTTTTAGAACAACGCTCTTGCATTGATTTTCAAGAGATTACGTGTTTGTATCGAATACAAGATAAACTTATGAAGGAAAAGCTAGTTTGCTTGATCAGTTAAAAAAAATTCTCAGAGTAATGTGTGATGAAAATAATGCTGTAAATGCGTATTAGATATACTCTTTATTTTACGTTTGTTATTTACTTTTTAATGGTTCATTTATAATTTTTCATTTTAGTGCATGTATAAGGAATAGTTTTTATTGATAATGGGTTCCCTTTTAATTGCTATTCATCATTTGAATTATATAATCAATTACCAAAAATGTACATTACTTAAGGATTTTTTACATATTTTCAAAAACCCAGCATTTTCCAAAACCGGCAAATGCTAGGTCCCGAGGTTGCCGGGTTTATGAGGTTCTACTGTATTTCAATAGAAAAATAAATGTACTTGGGAGTTCAATACCTTGACGGTCCATGCAGCAGAAAGAATGAAGTTTACTTTTTTTGTCGAAAAAAATTGTCCTATCTGTAAAGCCCAAGTTTTAGTTTGAAATAAAAAAATTTAATTAGCAAATGAGAAGAATTAATGACGTGTACTGCAATAATTTATCCAAAACAATCACTTGACAAGTAATTTTGATTGTTTAAAATTATGAATATATAATGACGAGATATTTTTCTAGAATTTCTTAATTTTATGATACAAAGTTTAAATTAGTATAGAAATAAAAAATAATTGGACTAATAACTTTGACATTAACTGAAGTTGTAACATAAAAACCTTTGACTATGAGGTCACACATGAACATTGAGTTGAGGAGAAAAATATATTTACCATTTTTGTGGGCCAATTAAGAAAATCTTCACATATCCACAGAGGTTCTCATCACCCCTATACAGATACCTCTGCTACAGACATATGAACCATCAAATGACAATCAAAACTGACACAAATGAATTTCAAATAATATAATTCAGCGATGATTATCCTAACTAATTGGGTAATGAACGAATTCAAACTGTGATTTTGTATAAATAATAAAACAATAATGGAATCAAGTCTGGGAAGCACGTTATAAGAAAAATGCTATGTAATTGGAAAACAGATGTTAAAAACATATTTTAAAGAATATGGCACAATTTAAACAACAGAATCAACAATTCATGTGTAGCAGCACACATCCATGTAAACAATCATCCTATCATCATTAACACTAGGACGGTGGGACCGGACGACGCCCCGTGAACGGCGGAGGCGGTCATTTTGACCGCTCGTTATTTCTCCGTAGTTTTTAAGCGGGAAAATTTACACAAAGATTCAAATCAACTTAATTAATTAACGATTGGTTATTTGTTTGCCTTTCTGCCTCAGCTTCAGTAATTTCTTTATGTGCGCGATCATGGAATTATCAATAAGGAGTCGCAGAGCACTAACTGGTGAGCGTACTAATATTCGTCAGCATCATTAGTGTGGAATCAGATAATAAGTTAGATACAATGTAGATAAGACGAACATAACTGCCAATGACACAAAATGAGAGACAAATGAAGATCTGCTGTAATAATCTAAAGACAGGTGAGGAAAAACGCATAGCGGTCAAAATGACCGCTGCCGCCAGGTAAGGTATGGCTGGTAAATAAAAAAGTATTACAGGGATCAGCGTAAAAAACAGCTGAATTGTGCTGGACATTAATATAATAAAAGACATCAAAAGGGAAATGGATCGGAGAAAAAACAAGAACACATCGCAATATAATGCAAAGCTCAGTGGTCACAATGACCGTGTTTGCCGTTCTAGTGTTAAGAACTTAATACGGTTAAAATCAATATGCTATCACTACAGGTTAGATGCCTATGAAAACATATACATAAACAAATACTAAGACACCATTATGAATAACAATCAGGGTCCTATTCTCCATTCACCACTCTACAGTCTATGTTTTTAACCTCTCCATACTTTCACTTTCACACCAGCACAGAACAGAACACAACACACAACCACCACTTCATAACACATCAGCTACTGATGATGACAGCTCTCAAGATATGTATTTATCTTACTTCACTTCCTAAAAATATTTCAAGAATTTGCATGTGTGAAATTGAGTGCATGTGAATTGTTTAATAGTTACGTCTCTGTCAGACCTTTTAGATAATTGCATGTTATACTAGGTTCCTGGCATGGAATAATTTTCCGTAAATCCAAGAATTAATTTTTCCTTTCCTTTTTACTTTCTCCATACGTAGTAATGGGAAAGTATTGTGTTCACGAAAATAATCGACTTCGAGATTTCAACAGAAATACACGTTTTGAGGTCCCTAGAACACGTTTAGAATATTTTCGGAATTATGTCTGTGTGTGTATGTGATTGTGGGTGCTCTAACTCAAAAAGTACTTGTCATATCGTTACCAAACATCATATATAAAGCTTTAGCATGAGCACAAAGAACTGATTAGTTTTTGGACAATAACGGTTAACTGGAAGTCGAGGTTTATTCAAAACCTGATTTGGTTTTTGCGATATTTCTCCGTTGAAACATCATTATTGTATATACAATTCTATACAAAGGTTATAGAGAATGTAATTTCTCACAGTTTTCATTTTAAACAATTTTTTATGGGAGTTATTGTTTAGGAGTTATTTATAAATAACCGGTTTTTCGGTTTCCGTCAAATATCTTAAAAACATCGTTATTCGTAATCTTCGTGAGGACCAAAGTTGTAGAGAATAATATTTCTTCCAACTTTTGTTTGAAACAAATTTTCGTAGAACCATCCATTTCGGAGATATTTCGCTTTATCTTAATACCAGTATACAGCACCAACACCATGTAGAGGTGAATTCTGTAAACATATTCAAAATATAATTTACGGCAATAAGGATGACCATATTCTTTTATGATACTAAATGATAATTTTGCCTCATAATGCTATTCATAATAATTTAAATATCTATACCCCAAATATGGAGAAAGTCGTGTTGGTCACATCAGATTTTTTAAATTTGTTTAGTTGTGTTTGGGCAATTGAGTGTTGTTGCTTAGTAGGACACTGTTGTGATCCATCAGACACACAAACCTCCTAATAACAATTGATATCCATGTCAATGGCATCGAACACCTAATTTCCAGTAAACTCAATTTATTCCTTTATTCCATCTTTAGGATTTAGTTGCCCGAGTGATTGAGTGTGAGTGACAAAAAGTCCCTGGCAATTAATAGCATCTCATAAAACTGTGTTTAATTAATATATTTTTATTTTTTAACTCTCTACCTTTCATGTTTCTTTTCTTAGCATTTCTCTAAATATTAAACTAATGTATATACTTGTGTATAACACACCCTCGTGTATGACGCACTCTCATGTATAACGCACAACCACACTTTTTTCCAAAAAAATCCTGAGTTTTTATTATACACCTTGTATAATGTGCCCTTGTGTAGAACGCGCAATTGCACTTTTTGCCAAAAAATCCTGAGTTTTTATTATACCCCTTGTATAACTCGCACCCTTGATTTTTGTGGGGTATAAGAACAAAATTTTAGAATTATATCTTCATGTTAATTATTAACTAGAGTACCATAAATAAATATGTTAAAGCATTAAATTATTGCCAGTTAACAATTTTAAAATGCTTGGACTTGCCCATTAGTATTACGTCTTAGAAAGGCATCATCAGTAACGAAAGCGAATGAGTTGAGATGGCAACTACTTCATACAGTAAGTTGGCCAAATTGATGCCACGTACAAAACCGCAGTGCCACTGCTGCCAATCCTTTTCAATCAGACAAAAAGTGATCTATAAGATAGTTTTGATTCTCTCTTTCCTATATCATTCTAAAACTGTTTAATAGAAGGATAACGTGAAAATTTTACAAACAAATCTGGAAACAGGAAATGTGACAGTTAAGATTAAGTTCATACATGTCATTCTGCGGGTTTTAAATTACTTACATTGTTAATTGTACAGGCGTCCCTCGCTATTCGTCCCCCTGATTTTCATCTTTTTGCTTATTCGTCCATAACTAATTACAACCAAACCCCCATTCATTTGTCCATTCCATCACTTATTCATTCATCAAAATAGCTGGGACCTACGAAGAGGGACTCTCAGACGATTACTCATCAAACAATGAGACGCTGAGGATTTATCGCTCTCAGCAGTATAAACTTTTAACCTCACAACTGAGAAAGGAAAACATCATGTAGGATGTCTGTCATCCCCTTGTTACTGCGGCTAACAGCAAATTTAAGCACACCACTGAGATGATTTCATCATCACGTTGGGTTTAGGGTGATCTGTTTAGGTATTTGTTCAACCACTGACTCCACAGGTCTCCGCTACTCGACCTCTCTCCGTGTTGTTGTTTGCTCTTCCTTAGTTTACGTTTCAGTGCAATTTTATATTGTTGCCTGTGAATTTGAGCTCTGTGTTTGTGATTAAATCAATCATGTGACGGCTGCATTTGTAGTTGCGTTTACATCACGCCTTCGTGGGTCGTAGATTCCTATAGATTGTGTTTATAGTACCAATAACTCCATAAAATAAGGTAATATCAATATTTTGGGGTCTGCTTTTTGGGTTTTCAGGAATGAATTATACATTTATAAAATTGTGTCTAAGGGAAAATAGCCCTTGATATTCACCTTTTCGCTTATCGTCCAGTTTCCACGGAACCAATTAAAGACGAATGTCGAGGTACACCAGTACATACTAGAATCATTAACTAATTAAAATTATTTCAATTTGCTTATACTAGGTTTTTTGTTTTCAATGCGTGTTTTGCGGGAAGCCTACCTGGCGATTTTACAAAGACCACAGCAGGGCTGCCGTTTTCATGGATTTTACCTGATTTTATGGATTTTTATATCGAAAAAGTAAGACATTTCCATGATTTACAGATAATTAGAAGACACAATTTTGTTGTTATCTGAACCTTTTTCGTAAAAAATCTGATGTGGCCAACACATGACTTTCTCCATATTTGGGGTATAGTTACTTAAATTATTATGAATAGCATTATAAGGCAAAATTATTATTTCCTTTCATAAAAGAATACAGTCGTCCTTACTGCCATAAATTAGGTATATTTTGATTATGTTTACAGAATTCACCGCTTCATGGTGGTGGCGCTGTATACTGGAAATTACGAAAATGTTACATATCTCCGAAATGGATGGTTCTACGAAAATTTGTTTCAAACAAACCCTCGAAGAAATATTATTCTCTACAACTTTGGTCCTCACGAAGATGACCAATTACGACGTTTTTAAGGAGATATTTGACGGAAACTGAAAAAACCGATTATTTATAAACAAATCCTAAACAATAACTGCTATGGAAAAGTTGTAGGAAATTACATTCCCTATAACCTTTGTATAGAATTGTATATACAATAATGATGTTTTAACGGAGAAATATCGCAAAAACTGAATCGGGTTTTGAATAAACCTCGACTTCCGGTTAACCGGTATTGTCCAAAAACTAATCAGTTCTTTGTGCTCATGCTAAAGTGTTATATATGAAATTTGGTAACGATATGGCAAGTACTTTTTGAGTTAAAGCGCCCACAATCACATACATCCACAGACACACAGACATCATTCCGAAAATATTCTAAACATGTTCTAGGGACCTTAAAACGTGTATTTCCGTTGAAATCTCGAAGTCGATTTTTTTCGTGAACACAATACTTTCCCATTACTACGTATGGAGAAAGTAAAAACGTACATAAACTACAATGAAATTAAAAGATTATTGATATATTTATCGCTATAATATGAAGTGTGAATAAAATGGGTCTGGTAAATTATTCCATATGTACATATGTATGTTGATATACTTTGTTAAATATTAAACTTGTTAATTATTGTGAGACTGAATCCAAAACCAAGCTGTAGAACTTGGTCAGCAACTGAAGGAATATTTAATTTTTTCTTTCAACTTCTTTTAAATCTTATAAATTCAAATGTAAATCAGCACTTATAGCAAGACGCTAAAATTAGCAAGACTAATAAATCGATTCCCTAGATTTGTAAGTAGCTGCGGGCACTTTATAAAGAAGCTAGTTTGAACATATAGTTGCTAGATCTAGCTACACATTTGCTACATTTGCAGCAGTGGAGGGAATTCCCACACGATTCAGAACACTCATGAGTCACCTGTCAATGCTTCTTGATGCATGCACTTTTGTACGAGTTCATAGTATTTAGTCTGGTGACAAAAGATTTCGTATGGTCTCTCGCTAACATTTCTATTAGAATAGGCCTGACACTTTTACTAAATAATATTAACCCTTAAATAAGTGAAATATGAATAAAAAATACAATTCTTCGATTGATAGGTCATTGTATAGACAGAATTACAAGGCTGAATGGGAAAAGGAACTAAAGTGGTTAAAAAAAAAGGAAAACAGATTTATTGGCATCATGTAGTCTGTAATTTCGATTTAAACGTATCAAAAGGAGGCCGAAAAGATTTCAAATGCCACGAGACAGCAGAATGTCACAAGAGGAACCTAAAGTCGTTCAAAAGTAATTCCCTAATTACGAGTTTTGTGACTAAAGAAAACGATGTTGTTGACGCTGAACTAAAATGGGCAAATTTTATTTGTGAATATAACTTGCCAGTGAAACTGAGTGACAATTTCATAAAATTATTGTCAAAAATGTTTCCTGATAATGAAATTGCTAAGAATTTTTGATGGTCTCGTACTAAAACGAGCCAACTGATTGTGCAATCCCTCGGTTGGTCTGTTCAAGAAAATGTTGTTTCAGCTATGAGGGAATCAATTTTCTGCTTAACGATAGCTGAATCTATCGACATCGGGGTGACCAGACAAATAGTTATAATGACTCTCATATTTTTATAACAGAAAAAGTTGAAACTCATCCGTATAAAGTGGTTGCATTTAATGGGAATGCAAGTGGAGAAAATCTTTTTAATGTTGTCCACGATGCATTCAAAGAAGATAGTATTCCTTGGGAGAATTGTTTAAGCGTCTTCAGATGGAGCAAGAGCAATGGTGGGGAAATTCAATTCTGAGTTATCATGAGTCAGGAAACAAGAAAAAGAATTGTTTCCTTCACTGCACTTGCCATTTAGCTCACTTAGCAGCATCGCACGCCTGCCAAAAACTGCCAGATATATGTGAACAGCTGCCTAGAGATGTTTATGCATTTTTTAAAACATCAGGTAAATGACAAGAACAATTTAAGGAAGTCCAAAAGTGTCTTTGAAGTTGAATGTCACAAAATTTTAAGACCATGTTTTACAAGGTGGCTAGCCATGCTGCAGTGTGTAGAATGCCTTCTGGAACAGTGGTGAGCGTTGACAGTATATTTTAGCACAAAAATTGATTTGAAGGAAGGGAGCTTAGAGATTGTTGAAAGTATAAAAAAACTCAAAATATGCAAAACTGTATTTGTTTCCTTCAAGCAGTTTTGCCTTGTTTTACAAAATTCAACCTAATGTTTCAGAAAGGGAGACCATATATTCATAAACTTCATTCAGAAATGTCCTCTCTGCTTCACCAATTTATTGCAAGCTTTGTTCATTTACACACTATTCAAAAACATGACAACAGCTGTTGACTTCAAATGAGAAAACCAACTTCAAGGTTCTGCACTTTTCATAGGTCATAAAACACTCTTAGAGGAAATAAATATTAGCTTAGTTGACAAAAAAGCTTTTATCAACGTGAGAGATTTTTATGAGATGGCAACAAAAGAGCTATACCGTCTCTTACCTTTAAATGACGTAGTTTTGAAAAATGTTGATATTTTTGACCCAACAAAGAAATTATATAGAGATTGGGAAAAAGTTAAAACATTGGCTAAAAGATCTCCCAACATCATCAATGATGATGACCTAGACATTCTTAATTCTGAGTTCACTGCCTACATACTATGGAATCTGCCCCAACCAATTGTCTGTTCAGACTATATTGATACCTATTGGTACAAGGTGTCACAATTTATAGAAGATGGAAAACCACAATTTCCATTTCTTTGTAAACTTGCAAAGGCAATGCTCATATTTCCTCATAGCGATGCTGAAGTCAAGAGAGTTTTTAGTAAATTGAGTCTTATTAAAAGCACACAAAGGTCAGCACTCAAACAACCAATGCTGAATGCTTTGATGCAGTGTTCATTAGAAAACATTTTGCAGATTTTGAGCCAACTGATGACATGAGGAAAAAGGCTGGAAAATTACAGAAGTAAAATTTGTTCATTTTCTTACCTTTTGAGCCATTATATTCATTTTTTGTAGTCTTTGTTTTCCTAATCAAGACCTGTCCCGTAATTAAAGCCTTGGCTTACTTATTTTCATTCGTTTTTGCTATTAATGTGCATTCGAAACTTGAATGTTTTAAAACTTTCTATGTCATATACAGGCGACTCCTGAGATTCGACCGTTCGAGATTTGACCAACTCAAGAATTCGACTGGTCGAATCGACCCAGCCGACTGATCGGTCGAATTAGAAACTAGTTTATGCGAAGTAATTTTTGGCTCACCTGACCACGGGAGGTTTAGTTTCAGTCTAGACATTGTTATTTCTCATCTAATTGTTTGAATGTGTGCTGATTCGACATTCAACGGTTCGAGATTCGACCAAGTTTTCAGGAACGCATCCCTGTCGAATCTCGGGAGTTACCTGTATATGATTTGTAATGAAGGATAAATACAAAATTCATCAAGAAAAAATTATTAAATTTAATTTACAGGGCTATCCATAAACAGTAGCTAATAATTTTACTCATTATGTGAGATGTATAAGCCGAATATATTTATAGGCATAAATTCATATATTTTGTATAAAAAACATGATATTCCATATTACAGGATTTTACATGAATTTTTAGATACCATTACAGGATTAAGAAAAAAAATTGGTGGCAGCCCTGGACTACAGCAATCAGCTGATGGGCTATTGAAATGCAGAATATATGGAAAGGATGGAATTATAACTGTATAGAAGTAATTATGTGTTCTATATGTATAGTTAATATATGTATAACCTGGATTATCTATAATTATTGTGATTTTCCCTTAAATTCACCCCAAAAGCGAGAATCTGGTGCGAGGTAGGTTCACTTTAATTTCCGATTTTAAGTGCCCAAAAGTGTTACCCGTGTATATAGCACACCCCTACTTTATGACCTGAAAATTAGGTTTTCAAACTGCGCATTATACACGAGTATATATGGTACATGGTTTAGGAGCAATCTTATACCATAAAACTAGAAAAAGGTTTAATTATTTAGGTCATTTTAGAAGAGAAGATAGCAAAACAAATGTTAAAAGAGCTAGGATATGAATTACCGGAAAATACGAGAATAAACATCATACAGGTAAGCGATAATTTAGATAGCCCTAATCAAATTTTGATTATTTCTCGACTAACTAAACCAAAGATTTTGACAATATCAACTCCTTCCTTTTCCATTTCTAAATTCTACTTAGGTAAAAATTGAGCCGACATCAAGGAGAATGAGAATGTAATAAACAAATGTGCACAAAAACTTCCCTTATTCAGAAGATGTAGCAGTCTTGTCAACAAAAATAGATACACCCTTAAAATATATTCCATGCAATAAACTATATATCATATTTGCTGGACCATAAGATGCACTTTTTTCCTGGAAAATACAGTATAGGTTTCCCCTGCGTCTTATGGTCCAAAGGTGCATCAAGTATTTGCCAGACCATATGACACTTTTTTTCCTGTAAAATACAGTACTATCAGCTTAGATTTGATATACAAGGGCAAAGCGTATATAGCCGTGTAGGAAGGTTATCCTTGCAACCATGGAGGTATGAAGGTTGTGTACCTTCATACCTCCTTGCTCGACACTTACTTTATTGACAAATGATTTTTAACCTTTCGCTGATTCTGAGATTGCTTCACTTCGTGCTGTTTTGGGAAATAGATACATTTCATTCAAATACATACAAAGAAATATAATAATGCCTGAAATTATACTCACTATTTCAAGGTCAATGCATAAGTGTGACTAAATCTTTTTTCATCAGCTTATGTAAATATTTATAATGTTTTATAAATGACAAACCTTTATGCAAGTCCCTTAAAGCAAAATAAAAAATATACAGGCAGACCCCTACTTCTGTACATAATGTGTCCCTGAAAACGTGTATGAAAGTCGAATGTACAAAAGTCGAACAATAGACTTATATGTTATAATGGGAGTTCCATTCCCAGAGAGCCAAAAAATATTATAAAATCCCTAATTATGGTATAAATGTTTAGTTTTTTGAGCAGGGGATTGAGCAGGAGATTGCGATGCTGACTTTGATGGTGTCTTATCAACTGTCTTGAAAAATTTGTCAAGAGAAAGTTGAACACCAGCCTTCTTCTTCTCTTGATAAAGGAGTCCGTAGCAAGCTGTATCCCTATCAACAGCTCTACAGACCTATGAACTTGCAGTCTTCATACAAACTGATAGCCTTACCTTGAATTTTTGAAAGACTCACTGGAATGTTTTTTTGATGCTGATCCTCAATGCATAATTTTAAAGAACTCTCCATTTCCTCAATCACTACACCTCACCTTTTAGACACAATCGTTGACGATGTATTTCCAGCATTTTGTACGTTCTTTAATTTTGTTCTTTATATATATATATACTAGCTGAAGTGCCTGTTGAATTTCAATGGATTTAGTGAATCAAAAACTTCGACCGTGTAACATGTAAGGAAGAGAATCTTGCAAAAATAACATATAAACTCCCTCCCCCTCCCTTCCACCCTCTCCTTCCCTTCCTCCCTCCCTCCCTCCCTCTCTCTCGATATCTTCAAAGGTCTGAAAATCACAATTTGTGGAAAAACTACGTCTAATTATTTAAGTTACTTATGTAGTTTTAAAAACAGTTTGCTTTGGAGAACTCTATGTCACACATTGTGTTTCTTTTTCGCAATTTTTATCGCCATCCATATAGCCTATGTTACCTGCAGGGTAAAATTATATACCTATGCGAAGTTTTGTGACGATTTCTTCAAAACGAATACTGTAAGTAAAACCAGTAAGACCACAATAATCTACAAAAAATTAATGAACAAAGGAACTTACGAAATGATTTAATTTAACGAAAGACAAAAAAATAAATAGAGAACATTTAAGAATCACAGAGTGAATATTACCCTCAGGCCATTAGCTCGATTCTCTCATCCACAAGTTCTGTTAGAAGAAAATTGTTTACATCGACAATACTTTGGAAACAATGAAACGATTTATCCAATCAGAATTTGTGGTAAATCTACGTCTAATTATTTAAGTTACGTATTTTTAAAAACATCTTGCTTTGGAGAACTCTACGCCACACATAAACATCATTAAAAACTGTTTATTAGTAATATTTCAATTATAATCAACAAATATTAGGTTGTAATAATAATAATAATAACAGTCCATCAAAAATTAAACATACTTGCATAGAAATTAAATAGGAAGGGGGCAACTTGCCATTTGGCCGTTGTCTCCTTCAAAAAGCCATTGGGAACAATGAGAAAATGTAAAAATAATAATAATAATTTATTTAACACAAACAGGTTTCCTTAATTACATGTTGTAATACATTCTTTACAACAAGCATAAATGAGCATGCCCTCGGCAGAATTCGAACCCGCAACCCTTGCAGTGGGAGCTAGACACGCTAACCACCCCTCTACCAAAGCATGTAAACAAAGCAAACTCGCACATAGAAATTGAAAAACGATATTACGTTAAAAATTTTCCAATATAAATGCACTGGACTCTCAATTTCGGCGACAATGGAAGTTGTCATGGTAGCTTATAATGGGTATTGTAATAAAACTGATAAAATGACGCATTTTATGCTAATTTATGCGTGCATTTTTATGCTAATTCGAACAGGATTTGGATTCTGTCTTCAATAAAAATAAACTTTGTTCTTTTCTTCATAGAAACATTCAAGTATCAAGTTCGTACCACGTTACTAAGTAATTTTAAAATTCAAATGAAAAATACGCAGCACTCGTCCGTGTTCTTCAAATGAAAAAAGAAAATAGTTTTTAAAATTAAGCAGGTCAATCAAATCAATATAAAAACCTTACTACACACCCATACTCATTACTCCAGTTAAAATGATACCTTTCTCTTGTTTCTACATGCTGTAGTTACTGCGCTATAAAATTACATACGAACTTTATTTTATAGATATATATATATATAGATAAATTCAAAATATGAGCGAATTCGAATGAGATTAAGTATTCTACAGTAAGAATAAGAATCCTCATTCATTTTGGCATGATTAAGCGCAAATTTCACGTCGATAACTTCATTTTAAGATATTTTAAAGAGTAAAAGGATCAAAGCCTTCAAACCATAAAGGTGATTTTTACGTGTTATCTTATGGGAAACAACATTCATCCTCTGGAAACAAACCCGTGACCTATTTCGAAATATTTTTAGTCATAACGTAAAGATTCATTAACACTGAAATCCTGATAAATTTCAGGCTTCTAAGTTTATTTCTAATTGAATTATTCACAAAATTAGAGCATTACGCATGACCATGATGATGACCATTACGAATTTCTAATACAGAGAGATAGGGTAAAATGCAATTAAATATTTAAATAATTGCACAAATAAAGACTACTGTACAGACAAAGATGGTGATGCTGCCGAAACTGTTAGCTGGCAGGCAGCATCACCACGCAGTAACACGAAATGTTCGTTCGTCATTTCGCTGATGTACGAAAGTCCGAATTCGGCGTATGAAAGGTGGTTCAGGGGTGTCAATATATAATGTATGAAAGTGTGAGTTGTACAAATGTCGAACGTACGAAAGTCAAGAACCGCCTGTATAAAATATTGACTCGCTAATAAGCCATACCTTTGCTTTTCAAAAAAAAAAAAAACTAGATAAAAATGTACCTGAATATAAGCCACATCCCATATTTTAAAAGACAATCCCAAAAAAGTGCACTTGGGAATACAAATACAAGGAGAAACATTGCAATTAGGCCTAAAACATTGTGGTAAACTAAAAACCATTAATAGGTACCAATGACTGTACATAAATACTTTTAAAGATCACTATTATTCATAACTAGTATAGGTGCCCATCAAAAATGATGGGGATGATCGATTATTCTGAAATAAAATTGAGGCAGTCTTCTTTGACCTGAAATCATACCTCCTGCTGAGAGGGTTGCCTTCGATCGGAGCGAAGGTTCGAAACCCTCACCATATCTATTGTGCTTCAAAAGTTGACCTTAGTCCCCTCTTGCCAGGTATATTGATGTTTTTTTAAGAGCGTGACAGAGGGAGTGACGAAAGGACAAAGGGACAGAATAAGGCTTTTATATATTACCGATACATTAAAACATTTTGTTATTATATCATAATGCTATGTTGAAAATTTCATCAAATTCGGTTGTCATTTGCGAAATATTAAGCTTCAAAAAGCATTACACATAACGTTTGCTAAGGCTTTTTATTTATATGATAATATAATAATTTGGTAAATTATCAGGACCTGATCAATATCCTTATATAGTTGGATACAAAGGAAAATACTGCTAAAAGATACTGATGCAAAAATTTCGTGATGTGCAGTATTTTACCCATACATGCTGCACATGAGATGCATGGAAAGAGTTAATATAAGATTTTGTTATATACAACATTAATGATGCCTTTATGTCTTGATACATGGCATGCTGTCAGAGTGCTGACACACACAGTTTGAATGTACAGACTCCCTTCCATTCCCTAACACACTTTTTAACACATTCAAGACATAAGGCATCCCTCCCCCCCTCCCTTAGGATGTAAAATTTATTTTTTAATTCATACATAATAATGCATTTTTCACACTTTATCTGATCATAGCATTTATGAGAGTTATCTTTCTTTGCCTCTGACTTTCCAACCCTCTGTCCACCTGTTCATTTGTCTGCACGATTACTTCCACTCGAATTTTTTCATGTTTATTAAGTTTAGGGACATTTTTGGAAGATACTAAAAGAGATAGCACACTGAAAATTGTTTAAATTGTCCAGGTATTTATTTATTAACAGCGATTAATTTTAAGGAAATGCTGTGAGTTGCAGAGATATTAGGGTGAGTTATAATAAACCTATGTCTTGTAACTTGTAAACTTATTTTATTTGTATCCATCATGACCCACCAGTTATAGGCAGGCATATCTTCTTGCATTCATTAGATTTTGGGCAAAAAATGTGACTGAAACTGGAATAACAGGTCTTACCCTCAGAGGTCTTTCACCCCTGAATTGGGATCCAGGACATAACTGCTGCATGAGATTTATTGCTCCTCAGTAGTTGGGTTGAATCCCTTCTTGCATTCGTTTCAAGTTTTTGTTTTTAACCATCTTCGACTATGAAAAATGGTATGCCTAATACTGATCATCAGTACATGTGCAAATTGCTTCTTGTGCCCATAAAAATTTTCAGAATATTTTTTTATAGGCCGTCTGTCTGGGTAAAGATTATATAAAAGCATAGGTGTCATGTCCTACCAGTGGATTACAATGTCTACGAGTAAAACTACTTGTGACCCACCAGTGGGGCATGCTGACCAGAAGTACTGCAATTGTCACACTGATCGATCATGCTGTCACAAATGTGTTAAATAAATATAGGCTATAATTAGAAATCAAAACAAATTCAAAACCAAAAGCAACACCAATGACAGAATTACTGGAATATGAGACCAAACTGTGATGATTGCTTGATGTCTCACAGAGTACTGCATCTTACTCACAAGACTCTGGCAATTGCTGCTGAGATTGTTGGCAAAAACCAAAATGTTTTAACTCCGTCATCAAAGCTAATTATAATATTTCTTTTCCTTTTTTATTTGTTGCAATGATTATGTAATGTTGTTGTCACATGCTGTACAATGAATTGTGAGAGCCAATTCAAGGTGTCTTGATGAAATTTTATTTATCTGAAATTTTAGATTTTCCAATTTTTTTCCTTGCATATAAGCTGAATCTTCATTTTGTATACAGAAACTTAGGAAAAGAATGAAACTTATATATGAATAAATATGAAATTTTCATGCTAATTTATGTTAAGAGCAAAATTACTTAGTCTGCATGGCAAACACAAGACAAGAGAGCATCAGAAATTATTATCCTCAAATAACTGTGCAGTAACTGAAACACTAACCCTTTCAAGACCAAAGATGCCACGCGTTGTCTGACCCTATAAGTTCAGAGAAAATTAACATGGCCACCATATTTTGGAATACAGAAAAATTATAATTTCCTTTCTAAAGATGTTTATTCCAAAAATGAAAATGATTTGAATAATATTAATTCAGTGATATTACAGCATGATATCCAGTTTTTACACAGGTTTATCCCACATTGCTTACAACCAAAATCATATACTTCAATGCCCTATCTGGAAAGTTCCTGCAAAGCCACTCTTTCCTGACAAAACTTCATCTTCAAATTCGAAACTGAGGAAATCATCACTAGAACAACTCAATTTCATAATCGGATGATGAGGAATTACCTTCATCCATTTTCGGGTAATTTCTCTTACGAAAAAAATTAAAAATTTCAATAAAAAACTCCAAAAATTACTTTGAAATGCAAATGCAAGAGAAACCACCAAACACTGTTTCTCGTTTCATGGTGAGAAAAGTCAGCAAATCAAAGTACTTGGAGGAAAATTCTAAAGTGTATTTTTTGGGTGGTCTTGGATGCTATGGCTGATCTCACCTGCCAAAATATCAGGCGTTTTTGGGCACTCAGGTCGTGAGAGGGTTAAATAATAAAATTTTAGAAATATGAGGAAAATGTGGATGGCAGAGAAAAATATGTAATACAAAATATTTACCAAGTAAGGTATTTAGTGCTATGTCAAGCTGCTATGTAGGCACTGTGGGAAAAAGTATCTTGTACAGATATAATTTAAAAAAATAAAATAATCTGAATACATAGGTGTGACTGAGTTTTGATATTCACTTTCAACTTGAAACCTGATTTATATTTCATATTTTCACAGGTGGAACCATGATGAGAATACCTATTTGATGTCAGTAATACAATGTGATATAATACGTCACATGAACACTGGGGATTACCCACATATTTTCCAAGTTTCACATAATGTTTAAATCATGTTTTCTTCAATGATTTGATTGCATAGGACCTAGATTTTATCTGAAGAATTAATTTTTTTAATACTTGTAAAGTGAAAGATGGTCAAATTATACAAGTAAGGGCCTAAACATGCATTTTCAAGCAGAAAATTGAGGTTGACTTATGTGCTGTGGTACATGGTATTGATTTAAGTTATCACTGCAGAAAAACACCACTGATATTAAAATTAAAAAAACAAAGTATGAAAATATGATTTCCATAACTGGCATAATAAGACAAATAAAGACTGAAACATGAAATTTATCTCCATAAATGAATTTTTTCAGCTAGTGTTTTACCATTAATTAGGTTTTGCTTGCTGTTGAATTATATAGCATTCTTTCAGCAACAAAAGCAATACATTACCAAAGATGACTAAGCAAAATCCTAAATAACATATCACATGCTAACATGCAATTTGAATATTAAACTTAAAAAAAGTTAAAATTAAGCTACCTTCTACCATAATACTTACAGTTTCCTGAAGCTTGGGTACTTTAGATGACTCAATCATATCCCCTGGAAGATGTAGAACCCTTTTCCTTCCCAGGCTATTTATTGGTGTGGTTGGTTCATCAAAACTTTTAACTTCATTAGTTTCAACAAATATAGCATCCTGTTCTTGTTCCAGAGTTTCCTTTCCTTTCAGATCATTTTCCACTGGCTCATTTGAGTCAACTTTGTTGGATTTCACCGATTTGTCTTCAACTAACATTACTGTAGGTTTCATGCTGTCATTACTATCATTGCACATACTACTGTCTTTGGTTTCATGGTTGTAAGCCACTTTGCCTTTTGATGCAGCATAGTCTTTCACATCAGTCTCTCCACTGGCATGAAGAGCGGGAGGTGACATAGGAGCTATACACTGTCCACCATCCTGCCCACTTCCACTTAACTGCACCTCAGGTTTCAATTCTGGCATTTGGATTTCCCTTATTTCTTCATCTGCTCCACTTGGTATCGATTTATCAGACTGAGGCTTAGTAGGAGAGTTTTGGATGCATTCTTCTGGTGAAGAACCAGCAAAGCTAAAATAAAAAGAAAATTTGATAAGAATGGACAAACATGAATTTGACTATTTCATCTTTCACAATATTTTAGCATTGACTATTGAATATAGCAAAGGTTAAAAATAAGCCAATACTAAAACATAATGTTTTGGTAACTCTTAACCAAAATTAATGAAGTGATTCCAGATTTTATGTTTAGTCTAACTTCAGTAACTCAAACATCTATAGCTTAAATTTTTATGAGCTTTAGTATATAAATAACTGCAAAAGTGTGTCTTAAAAACTTAACCAGGAATATGCAAATTATGAGGTCTTACTGTATGTTCAAATAAAGCTCTCCAAATCCAAGTTTTAATAACCTTAACCTTCTCTGTCTTAACTTAGAGTTCAAGTTATTGTGGCTAGATTGACTCTAGATCAAATTTACTTAACAGCAAGACCTAGTCGATCATGTTTGCCATTCACCTAAACTCCATACATCCGTCGATAATGAACTAATGTCGTCAATATTCAAATTTATGTTATTAGAGAGGTAGAAAGCTCTCTGAAGTGAAAGTAGTTAATGGACCGAATGATATCTCTGTCTCATGGCACCATTATTTATTTATAATCCTGCGTTTACTCTTTCCAAATGCCTCCACCACATATTTTAGTGTATATAATTAATGTAACCTCATGTCACTTAGTAACATCCTGAAGTGGTATTCGTGAGCACAAGTTTTGTTGTAGAAAATGAGCATCATTAGACGGTGCGAAAGTGCCACGGTACACAAGAACACAAATTTTAGAACCAAACTCTAACATGAATTTTTGCAGTGAAAGTTTTAAAACTTTAAAATTTTTTGTTTTTACAAATTTAATCCTAATTTGAAAAAATCGCTCTGGGATAAACCTCTGAAAAAAAAATCTTATTTAAGTTCCATACCTAAGTGTGATGTATGTGATGCACACGGGCGGCCAAACAACGGGGATGGCTAATTTATCGTCAGACATGTACAGTATTTTTAACAGTAATGCGGATTGTATTATAACATGCCATATATTCTTACATATTTATTGGCTATGGAAATTTACCATGTGATAAGGCGTTTTTGTTTTATTTTTGTGAAGAACGCCTAAAAAGGATGGCAAATGAGAGACTTGCACACAGGTAGACAATGAGAGGCTTGCACATGGGCAGCCAATGAGAGCCTTGCATACGGGTGGCCCCTGGTTCTGTAGTAGACTTGAGAAAAATGAACAGTGGTTGCCTAACTTGCAGAGCTAATTTCAAAATACGGCAGATATCTATCTCGGGGTGTTACATTCCTGAAAAACTCCCCAAAACTCCACTAATAATAAATGGTGTAAAACACAAAGCTTGAGCATTTGAACTATGTCAAACCTGAGCAAATACCCAAATGATCCTGAATAGGAAGGATCAAGAGTAGAGGGTTGAGTTTTTACCCTCGTGACTTCTCTGTCGTCAAAAAGAAAGAAAGCTCCTGCACGGTGATACCAGCTTATATTTTGCAACTTTTCACATGTAAAGGGGCACAAAAGTGTAGGAGGATTGCATCCAAAAAATATTTAAAAGTACCGTATATACTCGTGTATAACGTGCTCTTGTGTATAAAGTGTCCTCGTGTATAATGCGCACCCGTACATTTGCCAAAAATCCCGAGTTTTTATTATACCCATGTATAAGGTGCACCCTTGATTTTTGTGGGGTATAAGAACAAAATTTTAGAATTATTTCATGTTACGCATTAACTAGAGTACCATAAATAAATATGTTAAAGCATTAAATTATTGCCCGTTAACAATTTTAGAATGCTTGGACTTGCCCATAAGTATTACGTTCAATAAGCTCCACATTACGTCTTAGAAAGACATCATCAGTAATGAAAGTGAATGAGTTGAGATGGCAGCTACTTCATACAGTAAGTTGGCCAAATTGATGCCACGTACAAAACCGCAGCGCCACTGCTGCCAATCCTTTTCAATCAGACAAAAAGTGATCTATAAGATAGTTTTGATTCTCTCTTTCCTATATCATTCTAAAACTGTTTAATAGAAGGATAACGTGAAAATTTTACAAACAAATCTGGAAACAGGAAATGCGACAGTTAAGATTAAGTTCATACACGTCATTCTACGGGTTTTTAATTACTTACATTGTTAATTGTACAGGCGTCCCTCGCTTTCGTCCCCCCGATTTTCGTCTTTTTGCTTATTCGTGCATAACAAATTATGACCAAATCCCCATTAATACGTGGCGGCCACATTTGTAGTTGCATTTACATCGTGCCTTTGCGGGCCACATAAAATGCTCCTGTAGGCTGTAGCTTCCTATAGATTGTCTTTATAGTACCAATAACTCCATAAAATAAGGTATTTTCAATATTTTGGTGTGTTTTTTGAGTTTTCAGGAATGAATAATAGATTTATAATATTGCATCTAAGGGAAAATAGCCCATGATATTCGTCTTTTCGCTTATCGTCCAGTTTCTGCGAAACCAATTAAGGATGAATATCAAGGGACTCCAGTACGTGCTAGAATCATTAACTAAATAAAATTATTTCAATTTGCTTATTCTATGTTTTTTGTTTTTGATGAGTGTTTTGCCAGAAGTCTACCTGGCGATTTTGCAGACTACAGCAATCAGCTGATATGCTACTCAAATGCGGAATATTCTGAGAGGATGGAATTATAACTGCATAGAAGTAATTAGGTGTTCTATACGTATAATTAATATATGTACAGTGGAATCCCCATTTAACGTTTGCATCGGGGACAAGTTTTTTGTACCTTAAATCGAGTAATACATTAAATGGGGTTATCTAAAATTGAAAGACTAAACGGCAGTTCATTAATGTCAAATATGTTTTATTAGGTAAAACATAAATATTGAGTGTCTAGATTAATTACGATCAACTTTTTCATTTGTAAAATTTCACAGAATGAAGATGGTTGAGAATAATACCAACTGTAAGTCCTCTGGCGAAGTTGATTCTTCTAGCTTATGGTTTTTTTGCAAAATTAGTGGTCATTTCATGGCTGTGACCCTCATTGCACCTCCTAGCAGTGAATTTGCGATCTTTAATTTTTCCGAGACAAACTTTCTTAAAACTTTTAAGCAAATAAACACTTAATTGAAGCGCTCCTATATAGGAGGAATCAAACAAGCATGCAGATCCTTTCAGTTTTTTAAGTTTGCATGCTATAATGAATACATGATATAATTGGGCTCGTATGGGTTATATAAGATAATACAGTAAAACCCTGTTATAACGTGGGTTTCGGGAGACAGAATGTACACCTGCGTTATTGGCAACCTGCAGAATTTCGGGAAATAATTTAAAAAACGTGACTGTATATGCGTTATAACAAATTTAATTGCAAAATACTATAAAAACATATCATATTTTGATTTAAATGCATACCTTACTTTAATCGGTGTTTTTAAAAAAGTCTGATATTTTCTTTTGGCGAGACAGCTGATGGTGTTTCTTCATCACATATGTCTTAATGTTTTGCAAACATAAAAGATGAAGATGATCACAATCACTCTGTCTCTTCATCCAATTCATCACTCCACTGATGTTATCCAATACTTTGCTTATTTAAGGGGTCTCAACCTCACATATCTCTTCATTCTCGCTATCATCTTCTGATAATTTTTCTGCTCTTCCGCGGTTCTGGACTTCAGCTACAATTTTTTATCATTCTTATAGACAGCGAGGGGAGTTTAGCATCACGGTAAAATTTGAACCAAGTTGTTTACCAAGAAAATAAATCGTGGTAAAATTTGAAGCAAGTTGTTTATGAAAAAAATAAATCGCGGTAAAATTTGAACCAAGTTTTTTACGAAGAAAATAAATCCCGGTAAAATGTGAACCAAGTTGTTTACGAAGAAAATAAATCACGGTAAAATTTGAAAAAAGGACGTTTATGAAGAAAATAAATGGAATCATTTTGACTAGACCTGCGGTATATCCGAATCTGCGGTATAGTGAGGCGTGTTATAACGGAGTTTTACTGTATTTACAAGTTTCGAATAATTATCCTTCAGTGAAGCATCTTGGTGAGCGTTGGCAGACGTTTCGATGCCTGTTATCGGCTGACCGTGCATAAAATGGCAACGCTAACAGTTCCAACGTCCTTTTAATCTCATTTGTTACATTTCAGCCCTTTATGCAAAGTGGGCTCACAAATTTGATTGCGCCTTGTGTGGTATAAGGAAATGCTACAGTGACTGATGAGTGAGAACATACATCCAAAGTTTTAATAACATCGCCGCCTTGATGTAATAATAACATTGTTGTGAATAAGACTTTCTTTTTTTTGGGGATTGTCTTCGTTTCAGGTTAACAAGGTAAATATGGCTGTGGTAAACACGGGTGGCCCAACTAGCTAACATGTCACGTTAGTGAGCGAGCACCTGCGAACTGTAACGTTAAAAAATCTGTGTTCACGTGATGACGTCATCGCAACTTTTGTTAAGTACGTAACAGATTAGGACATTTAAGGTGGATTGACAAAACTGCACGACTAAATATTAATTCTTTTGAGTTTATTTAATGTAGTAACAATGCCAATATGTGTTGTGCCATTGATGGTTAGTGCCGGCCTTGGTAGAAGGGTGGTTAGCGTGTCTAACTCCCACAGCAAGGGTCGCAAGTTCAAATCCTGCCGAGAGCATGGTCGTTTGTGCTTGTCATAGAAATGTATTACAACACTGTAATTGGGGTAACCTGTTTGTGTTAAATAAATGATTATTATTATTACATCTCCACCAAACGAAATATTCTCGAGCACGGTGTAAACGCACCTGAAATCGAGGTGATGCCCCACAAGGGACCAGAATTTTGTCCCTTAATTGCGGGCAATTCACAAAATCAAGAAACACTAAATCGGGTGATACATTATTTATATGGTGCTTTGGATGGGGCTGCAAAAAAACCTCCCTAAATGCGGGTAAACCTTAAATGCGAGAACCTTAAATCGGGATTCCACTGTATAACCTGGATTATCGATAATTAATGTGGTTTTCCCCTTAATTCACCCAAAAAGCGAGAATCTAGTGCGAGGTAGGTTCACTTTAATTTACAATTTTAAGTGCCCAAAAGTTTTACCCGTGTATAACACGCACCCCTACTTTGTGACCTGAAAATTTGGTCTTCAAACTGCGCATTATACATGAGTATAAGACACGTATCTATTTTTTTCAAATACACATATATATTACATTAATGCACTTAGGTAAATATTTTTACCTATTAGAATAACGCAACAATATTTTTTGTGAGAAAACGTGAGGAAAAGGCAATTCATTGCACATATAAGAAATTTCGCGTAGTCTTTTCCGTGATTTTTCTCCACGAGAGTGAAATGTGAGACTGTGAAAGACAAAACTGGTTGCAAATGCAGAACTGCAAAAGATCGAAATACCTGAAAGATAAAGCCGCAAAAGACGAGGTCTACCTTATCACTCGAAATGACTGAAATTACAACAAATATTACACTTCGAATCATCCAGGTGAGGTCGTAATACCAGCATTAACACCCTCATAGATGGCATTGATTTCTGCTTTATACAGCTCGTACGTTCTTTTTTTAAATTTCGCTCTATGGAGGTTTGTTTTTAGTGGAACGGGTGCGATTTTTATTTCGTAATTAGGTTTCGTAATTATCGGAGGTTTGTAACATAGAGGTTATCTACATAGTTTTATTAGTGAATTTTTTGGGACCGGAAATAATTTTCATTATATGGAGTTCTTCGTTCTAAGGGAGTTCGTAAGGTAAGGTTCTACTGTATTGTTAATATAAATAAACATTTGTAAATTTAAAATTTTTTTCCTTATTCTATGAGTAAAGACTCATCCATAACACAAGTTGTCCTGAGAACAAAAAATTGAAATTTAGACTCAGCAGTCAACCTGTTAAGCTAATTGACTGTGAACCTGCCACTATTTGTAGAATACTTCTGGGATATAATTTTTTGATTGGCAAGGCTCTATAATATAATGAACAATATACAAGAGCAAAAGAAATATAAAGTAATTTATAAAATTTGCCTGGCAAGAAATATAGATAGAAATAGTCACATAAGTTAAAACTCACTCTTCTGATACATTATCCAAAGATTTTGCAAATACCACATGGAGGTTTGTAGAAGTTTCTTTTGGATCAGGACGACGGATTGACTCCTCATATTCCACATCAGAATCTTCTTTCACCTGGCAAGCCAATCTTCTCTCCCTTCGTTTAGCATGGATTCTTAGGTAGCTGGCAGGCTTCCTAACAAATCGGAGATGCCTGTGATCTTCCTTGGCGCCTTCTTGAGCATAGCTTTCATCGCCAGTGGGTGATGTTGATGGTGAGCTACGTGGTTTCAATTCATGCCTCTCAGGGGTAACAGCATTTAAGATGCTCTCAGCCTGGATTAAGACTTTCTTTGAGTTACTTGTGCAAACATCTCCTGTTGGCTCTGTCTTGGCCTCAGGAGGAGATAATTGACTATGACGACCTGAAAAAATTAGTGCAAAATACACATTCAGCATTTCATCAAAAGATAAAATACAACTGAGATTTCATAGTTTGGAAAATACATCATAAAATATGAACTATTCAAGGACGTACCTTACATTTTTGAAAGTAATATAGTGAAGTATGAAAAAACATTCAAGTCCAATTCAGGGTAAAAATTCACCATTCCTACAAACTACATAACAGGAGTGTGCAACCTTTATACATGGCAGGCTGCATTCTTAGAGGCTGGCACTTTGACAAGCTTTATTAAATCAACAATTGCCTTGGTAGGGTAAATATGAGTTTACATCAGAACATACGGAAGATATTATGAGTAACTTTAAAAATTATAATCAAATATACAGTTGTTTATGTTATAATTTCACAAGACAAGGTTTATGGCAACAATTTTAATTAAAATACATAAAAATATCTGTATTTCTTCATCAAGCTTTGATGACAATATAAAATTTTCTCACTGGCTAAATGCAGTCTGCACACCCGTTACATGACATCTCTTAAGTTAATGAAAAATATCAACATTCTTACACAGCAACTAAATGGACAACCGATTATTCCTGCTAAGTACAAAAAAACAATTAACTACATTAACTTGATTGTAAGCTGATCCTAAATTTTTTCAACACTCAAAAAGCGATACAAACTCATTATCACCATCTGACAATAATTACTTTATCAAATCAACTTCCCTTTTGCTTGGCATATGTGAGAACCTTGATTATTAAAATTAAATCAATTGAATTAGCAAATTTAACATTTGTGTACAGCAGTTTTAGGCATATTTTCTGAATTAAAGCAGCAATGCAATTAAGTTTAATCAATGACAAAATGGTCCAAGAAACCAAACATAACTTACCAATTGTTCTGGACTTGAAATTAGTAGAACGTTTCCTCAAGATTTTTGGCGATAAATCACCTCCATCCACATTTTCTCTCTGTTTTGGTGTGCTCTTAGATGAATCTCCATCAGAGTTTCTTGTACGTAGTCTTGTCTTTCTTTTTTCTTTCAATTCAGTCAAATATGGAGGAGAAGCAGTTGTGGAGGATGAAACATTTGTAGATGCTTCACTTATGCTGCCACCTTCAAACCTTCTTTTCCCAAGCCTTTCCCGAAACTTCTCCCTTCGACGCTCAGATGCTAAGGTAGCAGTGCTATCACCAAGCAAGTTTACAGGTGATCCACTGTTAATACTGGATTTTCTGCTTGGCCTACCAACTTTGCCCTGTTGACTCTTCACTTTCAGCACTATAATGAGTAAAGAAAAAATGAATTTTCATTATGCACTTTAGAGAAACTTACCTTCATGGCAAAATTATAAGCACAAGGCCATGCATACACTACTCTAGAACACAGCTGCATGCTACACCCTCAGGTGTATTCTAGGTAGCTAAAATCTTTTACTAATTTTCATGAAAAGATGGGAAAAAACGGCAAAGAAAAAGGCTTAGAAATAAGCATTAGGATATATAACGATAATGCAAATTTAACTAACCAACACACAGCCAATTTTGAAGTTTTTAAAAATGCAATCACAAATATTTTATATAATAAAACATATACAGTGTATTCTCGATCTAGCAGAGTTGAACACAATAAATTCAAATAAAACATTGGTCTAGTACTCTCTTTAAAAACTCCAGAAAATAACCATCAAAGCTACTGAGACAACAAATTGCAGCATGATTACTCTCGGTAGGTGAAAAATTTGCTGGCATATGTATATTTAAATTTGATAGCCTTATCCTTAAGAAGTTGGGTATCTTGTACTTTATACATTCAAGATCTTATCATAAAGATTAATCTTTATAGGGTGTCAAAAAAGCCTGGAGTTAATGGCTAATTATGATACTTCATTAACACTATATTCAAAACGTCCATCACATGTTTGAAGATGAAAAAAACATCTTATTTTGAATTCTTCTTAGCATATCTGCATTGATTGATTCATAGATTTCTTCAATTTCATGCTGGAGATGAGCTGTATAATCAATTTTCACAGTGTAAATATGTGACCAGAAAGCAAAATCTAGCAGTTTTGGAGTCCACTCCTACCATTCCACTGCCCTTTAAATTTTTATCTAGCCAATGACAAATACAGCACCGTAATTTTCCGATTATAATACATACCCTATATAATACGCACCCATGTTTTTACGAGTGAAATGTGAAAATTGTCTTATCACCATGTATAATACGCAACTCATATTTTGTAAAAAGATCACTGTAATTTTTCACTTGGTTATTAGCAGTATCGAGACAGTTCTCACCTTGCCGCCAAGTGAGATATGTGCGAGAGTGTTTACAAAAACTTAACGTCTATATATTTTGACTCGCACTTTAAAGATTGATACAATGTATAAAAACATGGCTCAATGTCGCATTGAGTAATAATCAGGTCAGTTGGAATAACATTTCTCGCCTTGTTGCCAAGCGAGATATGTGCGAGAGTGTTTATGAAAACTTTCCGTCTATATAGTTTTAACTTCACTTTAAAGATTGATAAAAACATGTCTCCATGTCGCATTGTGTAATAATCTGGTCAGTTGGAATAACAATTCTCGCCTTGCCGCTGAGCAAAATAGTTTACATGAATATCACATCTAGTTTTGACTCTGTCTTCATACAAGTCGATCGAGGTATGTAAAATAATATTTGTTGCTCACAACTTGCATTGATTTTTTCTTAAAAAGTGTGACTTTAAAAAGTATTGCCTCACAAACACCATGGATGGTTCTAAAGACGACATCGTATGGGATGATGAATTTGCCGATATGGATAGTGAGGATGAAGATGATGTTCTCAGTCACACCATTTACATAGATGATGAGATAGAACACAAAATCGCCGACAAACTATTTGAGGACAGCAATAATGAAGTTAGAGCTAAGATTTGGACAGCTATAAGTAAATAAATAATTATTCTTATTTTTGTTTTGAAAAACAATATTTAAAGGAATGTTATCGAAATGCATTGAAATGTACAATTTATTGGTAAAAATATGTCCAAAAATATAAATTATTTCCTTACTAAAAAAAGTTACGTGCGCTTGTTACCAAATATAATACGCACCCTAACTTTTTGTCAATTTTTCATGAAAAAAAATGCGTATTATAACTGAAAAATTACGGTAGTTTGTTGGGACATCCACTCTGATTTGCTTCCAAGTTGATCAAGTTGTGGTATTAATTTGTCTCCTACGAATGTGAAATTATTTAAGTTTTATTTTTCACCTATGTTTGCATAAAAATTTTCTTCAGAAAAAGGTACACCCACAAGAAATGTCTTCTAATGCTGCTGAGAAACATTCTACTCTCCTGCCTGAACCATCTTTTGTGAGATGTTGCAATAGCTGCAGCTTATACTGATGAAACTTTTACATCTTCAAATGTCATGGGTGGTACTTTTCCATGCTTCAAGCTCCAAGCTTGTATGCCACACTGAATACTTTTGACTAGCATACACTTTCGCCATGATAGCTTTGAGAACTTCTTTCCAAATGTGGCATATACCTTCCTTAAACTTCTTCAACAATTTTCCAACAGTGCCATATGCTACTGGATATCTTCCTGGATGAATGTTGTTAAATTAATCTGCCACTTGTCTGTGGTTTCAGTCATTATGCCCACACAAGAAAATAATTTCAATATGCTCTGTTAAGCTTAAAGCCATTATTCAGAGATATCCTAAACACAAAGAAACAACAAACAATAAAAACTTGCAATTGGTTCCAGACTTTTCGGACATCCTGTATGTATACATATTTGAGCCAAAAAATTTAGATGATGTCAAAAAGTACAGATAAGCATCTAATTATGCTGATTGACGGCTGTTGCAATAATTTTCTGCAATAAAAATTGTGAAATATAAACTTGTAAAGTTCATCTAGAATTCTGCCTTTATGTCATATGGCATATATATGTAAATAATTTAACGTCAAACCCTTACTATATTACATACTAATTTTTTTTTAGATTTTCTTGCTTTACAAACATTCACCTGCATTATATCAAGGATACACTGTTTTTAACACAATAACTAATATCATCTGAAGCAAAACATTGTTAATTTCATCTGCACTAAAATTAAACAATTTCAAGTGCTACATACTAGATTTGCTTACTCCAGTGTTTCCCAAACTCTGAGACATGCCCTCCATGGGGGGCACTGGAGATCAGCAAGGGAAAAATGAGAAAATTAAAGATAAATTCAATAATATGCATGAAGGATTCAACAAATAATGGCCTCAACTAATACAGTATGGCAAGTAGAAATTATTCCCATTTATTAAGAAATGTTAAAAGATTTCTAATCACCAGAAATGTGTAAGATGAGTGTCAGCTAATACAACAATGATGAAAACTGACTGTCTGAGAAACCACTATGTTCCTCAATGACGTAAGTTGAGAATATTCTAACTTTTCAATATGATACATTTGCCATGAATTTTCAAAATTTCAAGTTTATAATTATAATGCTCCATCCAGAAAGTCCAATGCTTGTATGTTAAGAATGTAATGTACTTCTATTTAAAAACATTAACACGTCATCGATGTGGGCTTTCTGGAGGTTAGTTTAAAATTGTTAACTCATACAAATCCAAGTTATTATTTCCTTAGCATGTGTTTCATGTGTCAAACATGCCCAATTCTTATTTTTAGTTCTGTATTTTCTAAAAATAATTAACCAAGCAATATATTTTACAAAATA
Source organism: Uropetala carovei (assembly GCA_036926305.1). NCBI lineage: Eukaryota > Metazoa > Arthropoda > Insecta > Odonata > Petaluridae > Uropetala > Uropetala carovei. Next base: position 9,188,716 of record JAXCHB010000011.1, read on the forward strand.
GAGCATGAATATTTTTATACCAACGGTAGCAAAATAAAAGTAGTTCCTCAAAATTTAAACATTGTTTGGTACTTAGGTAATAAGTAGCTCGCAGTAACTAGTTCAATGTTTAGCTGCTAGATGACACTTCTGCATGCTGTTCTGCCTCCCAAAAACTTCCTATTTCAGCCATTATGTAGCACTGTGTGCATTAGTCACTCAGACTGCGATGTTTCTGCATTCTTATTCCCAGTGGAATGGGATTTTCCCAAGGACATGCAACACTGGGTTTTTTACTACTATTTGCTAAGGTAAATTGGTGGCCAAAGTGAGGTTCCATTTTAGGCACCCGTTATAATTTTTCTAACAAAGCTCGCGAGCCTATTTAGCTTGCAAACTAGGACTGAGGGATAGGCTCCATTTAAGGCACCCATTATAACTTTAACGTCAAACATTATTGTGACGGTGCTATTGTCGCACGTAAGGGTTTCAAAATAATGCTTGGGTTGTGGCGATCTATGGACTCAGGAAATCCCATTCTGCTGGGAACGTGAATATAGAAACATCGCAAACATATCGAGTAATGCACACAGTACCACGTAATGGCCAAAATAGGAAGTTCTTAGTAGGAAGACCGGCTCGCATAAGTGCGATCTTGGCTAAATGTTGAACTAGGTAGTGTGAGCCGCTTAGTCCCTAAGTACTCATTGTTTTAACATAAACATGCATAATGAATTAGAAGGGCCTATTTTTTCAATGCAATTTTTTTGAATAATTAATGTTTTCATAAATTTATAAAGTGGATCAGACCTACCTTGATGAGAACATAAAAACAAACTGTTATTACTTTAGGACCAGCCATTAAATGAAACTTTGGTTTAACATTCCTTTTTACGTAATTCAAAGTATTTACACAAAATTCACATAAGATGTTAAACTGTAGTTATGAAAATAAAACATTAGTGCCTTACACTTACACCCAACACACTAAAGTTACACTAGCCACCCTATGCATGCTGTACGCATGAGCTACATTGCTCTTATTAATAGAGGATATGCAGGCTTCAGTATATTTTAATTTTGGAGGGAAAACAGTTTACTGTCAAATCCCTTTGTAGCGTATCCCATCTAACATTTACCAGCATTTAGTGTTAATTTTCTGGAGTCCCGTCAAACATTACAGTAATAGTATATTACCCCTATTTAGTGTTTATCTGATTTAGTGTAAAAAAATTTAATCCCCCCGTGAAACATTAGATAGGGGTTTCACTGTAATTTAATCAGTGAAGGTGACTAGTGGTGTACCTTGGGGCTATAGTCCAAGTGATAGAGATTTTAATACTTGCACTGTCTGAACAAAAGAAAAAGTGTGTACCTATATGAAAAATACGATAAAAAATAATATGAGGAATCCATCGCTCATTAACTGAAATTTCACTTGAGGACAAATTAAGCACAATTCAGGTGCAAATTTTTACTGATTTATGCTCATGTATTTTCTTCAACCATCTCTATAATCTTCCAGTGTTAAATCATATTGACATGGAAATTTTCTGACCTATTAACTAAATTCTTCCATAATAACACCCGACTGCACAACCAAATATAATATACCGTAAATACCTGCATATAATGCACAGGTAGGTTTCTTGGCCTCGTATTCTGCGATTTTTTATATACCCGCATATAGCGCACACATTCCTGGAAATTTCATGTCACAAATTTATCATTTAACTGTGAATATTATCCATTAAATCATCAGTATCATTGTGATATGATAAAACAATGAATTAAAACTGACATCAGACAGGGCTAGGAAAATCGCAGGGCTCTGTGCAAAGTGACAAAAATTTTTAATAGTAAATTATAAAAACTAAAGCAATCTCTCTCACTATGACACAACAATATTTTTTCAAAAATGCATGTACTTTATAATTATGACAAATATTTATTTAAGTGACCATCGCATCTGCATATAGTATTAGCTTACATATATTTTATTCGCATAGATTAAAGTTAATATCATATACAATCAAATTCGATTTAACTTAAAATGCTTATCATGGTCAATATCCATATTAAATCAACCTTTCTTCTCTTTATCTGTGCCATTAATTACCGTATATTCCGGCATATAAGTCGACCTTTGAAGCTTAAGAAAATTTCCCAAAACTTAAGTCGACTTATACGGTGAACATAAAACGTGAACCTTAAATAACAGATGAATAACATCAATATTTACGAAGACCGTTGATCTTTCGATGGAGGTGATCGCTATTTTGAATCAGCTGTTCTAGTGTTTACATTTTATAACATTTATTTTAGAAGATTTATAATAATTAATTTTAATACTGTATTTACTCACATAATCCATGTCCTCGTGTTCCATGCTAACCCATATTTTTGGACCAGTTTGAGGAGAAAAAATAAATTCGTGCTTTAATAAGTTGACATCTACGGCAGTGGAAAATAAGAAAAAAATCAAAAGAGTGGGGATTTCCCGTAGGTGTGTTCTCTCCATGGTTCCCTCTAAGCTGCGCGGCCACACAGCAGTTTTTGAAGTGCTGCACGCTAAATTTTTCAAGTGCACACGATTGTGTGTATCTTAGGATATATCGGAACAGGCCGCGTCAACCCCGGTGCACATCCACGCACCAGTGTCATGTACACGCGCATAGCAATATTCATTCTGCCCATGGATGAAAAAAATTAGAAGGAACTATGGTTCTCTCACGGGTTAAAGGAGCATCAGCGGCTCACAATGAATATGGCGAATGGAGATACCAGATGCCAACTTATTCCGGCAAAAAGTGTAGGTAGAAACTGATAGTAAATTTTTAATGACAGCACTGCTTTTCTTGAGTAACAATAATAAACTTAAAACTCAATTAAAAGGTACAGCTTTAATATCATAAAAATATTACATCATCTCAATGTTGAAGATGCACCAACAGCAGTATAAACCGTGCATTTAAAGGGTCTAGGACAGTTCAGCGCCACCGGTTCATGACCGCAGTTTCATTGCCGGCCGGTTCATCACCGGGTGTTTCCTAGCCAGTATGTATATACAGTAAAACCTGCAGGAGGCGGAAGGGACCGGTCAATTTTTCCATCTTTCACAGGTTTTCTACCTTAACAAGTTAAGATATTTTACGCACCTATTTCTGAGAACATTGAGGAGCTTTTTCATAAAGCAAAACAGCCTATGTTATATTTGTCATGGAGATAACCCCGGTTCAACGTTATCTGCCTAATAAATTTTATTTTGATAACATTATAATGACTTTATTGCAATTAAAATTTTGATAACATTACATTGAACGTTATTGTTATTATAACATTATTATAACGATATGTATTTATCATTATGCTATTATTTTAAAAAAGGCAATTTAATTGTTATTATAACATTACCGGGTATTGTTATGTTACGTTTTCCATCCCTGATTTAGAATAAAACAAAGCTTCAAAAAAAAGAAATAACATAATCCCATTTTTAAAATATTATTTTTAGTCAGTGGTCATTTTGAAAACAATGTTTTTTCTTCATATTTTTCTTAATTGCCGAAAATACAATAAATTTACTTTCGGAACTATACATTTATCTCTTAAAATAAAAAAGTTAGCCTATGCCAGCTTTTACAAAACTAGCACTGTATATACTGGCTATGAGCTTGTTGCCAGAAGTTTTACAATTTTCTCATTAAAATGAACCAAAAAGAAAAAGGTGCGTAAAATATTTTGACTTGTTCAAGGTGGAAAACCTGCAAAAGACAGAAAAATTGAGGTTCCTTCCACCTCACCCAGGTTTTACTGTATTCACATAATGGCTAAGAAACACCTGGTGATAAAATGGCCAGCAATGAACTGGGCCAGGCACTGAAACGGCGGTCATGAACCGACGATGCTGAACCATCCCATTCTCCTAAACGTTTCTTGGTCGTGTAGGTACGCGTAAACTTCATAGAATTCTTCACCTTTTGCAAGTATAAAAGTAGATGCAAGCGTGTTGCAGTAAATTTACTATCAAAACTAGCAATTTTTAAAACTTGGTCAGAAATCATCATGTATGACGCGCTCTCTCTTTTTTTACAGGCATTTTGGGAAAAAAGGTGCATGGGGTATGCATTTGCGATATTTTATTGAATTTCACCACCATAGAGATCGATCGTGATCACTAGGTATAGTTCATTTCGATAGTATCATTAAAAGCTGACATCAATCAAATTATAGGAAACTTTATTTGGTGGTTCAAGCTCTCCAAGAAATACAGTATCTTATTGGTTGAAATTAAAACATCATGGAATGCTCAAAAAGAATAGCACAGCACACTCTAAACAGTATTTATATAAATTTTTACTATTATGTTTATTTCTATTTTGTTAAAAGTTGGATTGTACATGACTTTGATTTTGCCTGAAAACGATTTCATGAGAAGTATTTTTAAGTGAAAAAGTGGGGATCGACTTATACGGCGAACATATGCCTAATCATGTATTTTCATTCAAAAAAGTAGGGTTCGAATTATATGCCGGAATATATGGTAGTTATTTTAAAAATACCCTGATAAATATGTACCCTCGTATAACACGCACCCTGCTTTTCATCCCCAAAATATTGGGGAAAAAGTGCGCGCTATACGCGGGTATTTACGGTATCTAAAATATCAAAAAATAAACAAATAAACATGTGGCTAGCATAGCCGTTACTGTGAATGAGGCTTAAAAGTGCATTATTTAGGAACCTGAAATAAACATTCTACAAAAATGAGTTGCTTCATATAAAAATTAAGTTTATGATAGAAAAATCAACTGCTCATGTTAATTTATAAAAAAAAAACTCAAATACTTTACTTTAATACCAGTTACTGATAGGAAATAAAACTTATACAGTAGATGATCGTTTATCAGCAAACATCCAAAAATGAAATAATTGACAACCGATATCAGTTTTAGTTAAAAAAGCCATCACCGCCTCAAGTAGCCTGGTTACCCTCCTTTAATCAGTGAACAACCTTCCTAATAACCATAAAATTATTTAAAAAAGTAATGTACATACATACTGGTTTAGGGAAATTTACTCCACGCCAGGGACTGAACATGCAATCGCACACAACCACGGTTTAGGGGGAATTACTCCAATGCCATGAACCCTTTTTTTGCTCACACACGCACAAATACACACAAGCCAAAAAACCATGTGTACTTCCTTTCTAAAAAATGCCTAAATACACACTTCAGAATAAACGATTCCATCGGCAGTAGGCAGATAAAAAATACGAAGAATCATGAGTTGAGAAGACTATACATATACACATGAAATGCAAGGGGGAAGAAAAGGAAAAGAAAGGGGGAAGGAAGAAATACAGTAAAACTCGTTTAATACGTATTTGAGGGGACCGACTCATTGCTTCGTTATAAGCGTGATTTTGTTATATACGAGAAACATGGTTTTTGGCCTATACATCCCATATAACACGTAGACACATACAGTAAAAGCTGTGCTATCAGGCTATTTAGAACCGGCCACCCTTAGATACTGGCAATTACACAAATACAATTCATTTTGTATTTCTTTTTCTTTTTTTATGAATTTTGTGAGAATTGTATATGTGTAATACCACAACTTCCACTTTAAAATTTCTTAAAATATAAGATGTATATATAGGTATTACATATTTACTCCGTATACTTCTGGGGCTGCCGAGTAAGCATGGCATTTTTGGTTACGTAATTTGCATTGTCTAGATTTTTTGGTGAACTCCTACAATTTCCAGTTTTATCGCTTTTTATTATTTAAAATATTACCCATCCATTTAATATGTCATAAAAATAAATACCTGAAGCAAGGGACAGGATAGAAAAGATCGTTTTAACACTAACACAAAAGCTGGAGCTGATCAAACGAATTGAAAAAGGAGAAAATAGAGCAGCCATAGCAAAAGAATTCAACATTGGATCTTCCACGCTCTACGACATCAAGGCTCTTAAGGCTAAATTAATGACATTTGTGTCATCTTCTGAGACGAGTAAATCAATTAATAAACATCATACGCTTCATAAGCCAAAAATGGAGGAACTGGGTAAAATATTATATGACTGGTTTTCACAGAAATGTTCAGAAGAATTAAATAATTTCACCCTTTTATAATAGAGTAAATAAAGATAAATAAGAAAGATATAATCCAATAAATTCAATTTTAGGAACAGATTCACTGTCGTACTCGCCAAACTTCCCAGATGCCCTAAACTTTTCAGTAGTCTTTTATTTTGCATGTAAGCGTAAGCATGAAATAAGAATGGGTAAATAGTATCTATATCTAAGTACATGTGGAAGAATTAAAATGGAAAATGCAAACCCCATGCATAGTTATGTTTGGGGAGTACGATATTGAACCTAAGCCCAATTTTGTTTGGTCATTGCTAAATTTGTGATGTCAAAATCGAAAAACGCTTCCCTAACCGGATATTTCTCCTAATCGGCTTTCCACAATCCCCAAGATAGCCAGATAACACAGATTTTACTGTATTTGCAGTGAGTAGACTTCAATGCCGTACTTACATATGCAAAGAGATGCTTATCAATTTCGCGGCATGTAAAATGTTCGATTGCTGTTACATACGATTTTTTAAATGGCCAATTAACATTATTATTATGGTCATTAATTTACATAAAAATTTCAATTTTTAATATAAATTTCAAAACAAAGGGAACGTGGAAATTTGTATGGAAGGGGTAGAGGGAGGAAGGGAACCTCTACCAACAACTGCGTGGTAAACGGGCGGAAACTATTCATTACTTATCGCTCTGCTCGCCAAACTTCGTTATATATGGGGCATTTTTTTGCCACAGGACCAAACATTTGTTCATTACAGCCGAGAATTCGTAAAATGCATGTTTGTTACATACGAGAAATTTAACCAATGCCCTTATGGAGAGAAGTTCAAGGGACCGAGACATTTCTTCGTTATAGCCAAGATTTCATTTTAGGCGTGATCGTTATAAACGAGTTTTACTGTACCATATTTTCTGGTAGATAATGCACACGTTATCTATACAAAAAAGTTTTTAAATTGAAAAAAAAAATGATAGTGTGATATATACAAAGGAAAATCACATTTTATTTCGCTCGTTTCAAAGAGAACTACAAATAATTTTAACTAGTAACAAAATTTCTTTAAACAAAAAATTCCTAATTAGAAACAAATGATTTAATTCTTCAACTCCAGAAATGCTCTCTTTTACAAATTGTCTAAATTTTATCACCTCCCAATCTACAGGTAGTTTCTGGCCAATGCTTGTCACAGCATGAACACTTAAATTGTTCCTCATCATGAACCTGAATCCCCAGGATGGATATGCTTTAAAATCAACAATGTTTTTCTCTCGTGCAATGTGCTTTGCTTGAAGTAAAACTCGAGTTGTTGAGAGTCTCATTCCTTTCGATCTTTCAAGAATCACCCAATTGTAAAGTTTTTTTTCAAGCACTGGCCAAAAACATTTCCTATAATGCATGGCACGTTTTCCGCGATGCAGTTTTAAGAACCAATTCATCTTTTCGCCATTCTCTCACACTAGCTTCGCCTACATTGAATTTTCTTCCAGCTGAACGATTACCATTTTCTTTTGTGAACTGAACAACTTCTAATTTATGCTGAGCTTTGTATGATTTGCATGTTTTTGCTTTTCCGTTTTCCATGGGCTCCTAATTATTCTAACAAATTACAATTTATAACAAAAGCACCTATAATAACACATGTAAAGTAGGCTACTTTATCGTTATTCATTTATCAATAGAGATGTATTTTATAAGAGAAAATTTTCTGCGCATTATCTATAGTTTTAAAACCTATGAAAATTTTGAAGTGTGTGTTATCTACTAGGTGTGCATTATCTACCAGAAAATATGGTAGTTACTATGTAGCGATGGGGAAGTTGGAATGACTGCTATTCGAAAGAAATAGCAAAGTAGTGTTTCCTATTGGACCTGTGTCTTAAGAATAATGTCTTTGTTTTGAAGAATGGCTAAACTTTTGGCCGCATCTAGAAGTTAGTGACTGGAAATAGGTTTCAATAGTTGAAGGTTTTTGAAGAAAAAGAGTGTTGGGTCTGAAGGATATGAGTTGCTATGCTCGAGTTATCAAAGTTTCCATTTTTTAAATATGGTGTTATTTTAACCTAGTAATGATTTTTCTTTTTGTTTGACCAATATAATTTTTTCACAATTATCACACATAATTTTGTAAATCCTGGATATTTCAAGAATAGGGGTAGGATTAGGAGGGTTGCTCACTGATTATAGTTAATTAACCATAGGGCTTAAGAGGTAGCAAAACCAAGAGAAAAATAAGTTTGCTCACTATTCAGCAACAACAATATTTCCTAAATTTATTTTACATTTTAAATTGTTCATTTTTGCAATTTCCAGTTAAACATGGATGTTATTTGTTGATTTCTCATCTAAGGATAAATACAGATACATCTTCACGTATTACGCAATATCTTCAATGTGTTTAGGTCGCAAGATGAATCACGTGATATATTGTGTTATACAAAATGTTTTCTGTTTACTTTATTTGTAACATCATATAATTCTACCATACCTTGTTAAAAACATATTTTTTTGGTTGATGTGCTGTGTAACAGTTAAGACATCCAACATCCAGAAATATCATTTATCTGAAATGGGTCAGACCCTAACTGTTTCGGCTAAACGATCTTCTGCTGTACATATAAGTTTAATTAAATTCATATTCTACCAAAAATACAAGAAAGTTAAATGAAATAAATATATCAGGATGGCAAGAAGAATTAAATTATGCAATTACTGTAGCAATGCAGTAGCCCCTTGACATTCACAAGAGTTATGAAACTAGAATTCACTTTGGATGTCAAAAATATCAATGTTAAAACAAAAAGCTTATATGTAAAAGTGTTCAGCTCCTAATTCACAAGACTGAAAATAAGACCAAAAGAATATGTATATGTGTGTGTGTATATATATATCTTGAGGGGATCATCCTGAAAGCTTCTATTAACCTGTGTAAATGTGTCACTCTAACATCCTAGTGGCTCTCCTTTTGGAAAGCGTTCACTGGGTTTCCTTCACTCAAGGCCTAGTTGGGCTCGATACAAGACCTTTTAGCCCTTTAACAAATGTGATTGTACTAGTACAATCAACATGGACTGTACTACTCATATAACAATTTTCCTTGTCTCACAGTGTGAGATTGTATTTAGTCGGGCCAGCGAGAGTTGATCTCTGACAAGTAAGCAGTGCTGGAGGGGAGGGAGGGGAATGAGCCTATCGTGAGCCTTTATGTAAGGCGCTATTGCCAGTTTTTAATTCTCACTTTCTCACCTTCTGAAATTCTAAACATAGCAGTAAAAATCCCAGGGGGAGTTCTCCCATTCTTCCTCTTACAAAGGATGCTTACATATTGACTACTGAACAACACATTCGGAAACAATTGTAAACATTTCAATGCAGTTGTCCTTAGACCAATTCTTTAAAATTCACCAGGGCCTCCTGTCAGTGAGTCTCAACCAGGCCCTTCAAGCAGAAAATGAAATTGTGCTCAGCTCAACTCTTCAGCAGGACTTACAAGTCCCAAGTCTCAACTTGATTAGGTCAGTTCCATGTTTATTTTCTTATTTTATTCCTTTCTTAATTTTTTCATATTTTTACAATAAATGAAAACCCAAATTGCGCATTACATATTAGAACCATTTCCATAACGGAAGTTTTCATTTATTGAGACCAGTCGTGGGAGTTAAGGTATGTTATAGTAATGCGTATTTGACAATATTCATTTATTAACACCATAAAACACGTTTTAAAATTTATATGCGCAGTAATGTTTTGCCAGAAATGCATCCTATCATTCATCTAATCTTATTGGAAATTCATTTTCATTTGTCGTGTGTTTAAGTAACGGGATATTTTTCAGGAACTCATCAACAGCATTAAACAAAGGATTCCTGTACAGTACATCTACTGCACATAATACAACTATTAGTATTTCCTGAACTTAACCGCATGGATTTACCTTTTTGTTTGTGAATTTCCAGTCCAATAACCTTCGGCCACGTACCGGTTAATCCAATATAACATTGTTCACATGGGTATTTAATATTCGCATAACAACGTTTTGCATAAGGACGCTTTTTCATGGAATGAATTAACATCGTTATGTGAGGGATTGTTGTATGTTTACTCCTGCATCTTCTTAATCACCTAATATTCTTCGAGAATGTAATACTGAGGTAATTTTTGTTTTCTAAGATGAACCGATAATTTGGTATGAGTGCTTGAATTGAGAAAATACGAAATTTGGTGACTGAGTCTAATAATATGGCCAACCACTGTATAATTATGAAAAAATAGAATATCAGTAAAATAATTGTTCATTAATTTAATCTTTATGACCTAATCTTTCATTAGAATGATCAAGTGATAGGTTAAAGTATTTCTAAACAGTGGAATCAGTTAAAGCAATGACTGATTAATTTTTTTAAATGAAGCATTAATCTCAAAAAGTTAATTGTTCGATAAACTCGTCCTTGAAATATTTTCTTTCGAAGAATTAATCTATAGACCCATTTATGTTGCTCGAAAATTTACTATTCCACGCTTCAGGATCAGAGTGGTTACAAGTCAGTCGAGCGGAGGGGAGGGGCATTCAAAGCAGCAACACTGCATCCCTTCCACTGTTGCAGAGATCAACTCTCAGCGGGCCGACTATAGGTACAATTACTTTTGAAGTTGACTGGAAACTTTTGTCATTTGTTGGGAATTGACTCAACTAAGTGCTCACGGTTTTTGCTCTATGGGTTGTTTTCCTTTGCAAGGTTAATCCATATAATGACAGATGTTAAACAAAGCTCATATAGAGACAAGGCAAGCAGAAAAGAAAACAAGAAAGTGCAAGAGCATGACATCAATGAAGTATAAACTGCAGCAGTGTCTGAATGGTTAGATGTATAGAGATAAAAAAATGGTACAATATGCATAGCACAAACCTAAGTGCCATGCTGGTTGCCTGCACACAGCAAAAATTTCACAGCATATGTCATTCTATGGGTATGCTGTATAAACAGCTGAGAAAATCTTTCTCCATTGCAATAAAAATGAGCAAAAGTCAAGGTTATATATGAATTTAAACTCCAAAATTTTTTTACCAGAATGTGGGCCATAAAGAGCCAATGCCAAAAGAAAAAACAAAATTTAACTAAAACTCATAAAAACTGTAGCAGGAATATATCATATTTTATAAACTGAAAGCCAACCACAGCTGTTTAAATTCACTTTAACCAATTCAAAAAATGAATGTAAAAGAGCCCTTCATCAACCAGCAAAGCCTGTAAAGCATAAGAATTGATGTTTATTGTTTTTCTGCTACACAATAGCACATTAAAACACAAGAAAAATGTGTAGACTTGAAATTAGGCATGAAAATGTTTAAAATCAAAATGCATATAAAAAGTGATGTAAAAATTTAACACAAAATGCTTTTAATAAAATCACAAAGTGTAACAGTAAATTTTCTAGTTCCTATAATGACACTGAGCCTGCATTTGTCAAACCCTGATTATATGTATTCTCAGGTTGGTATCAAGATTCTCGGGATTCCCCTACGCTAGATCGGGGGCAGGGAAACTCAGGAATCCCATTACTATCACTTAGTCTCCTTGGAGGAATAAATGTTGAATAACTGATTGCAGCAACTATTCAAGTTCTTATTGTGACCCTAATATGGCATATGGGCTTAATTCTGTGGAGTTAAAAAGAATAGCCAGCTCAGGCAAATGAAAAACTCTCATAGGCCCAGATAAGGACTGCTACCATGAAGTAGAATAATTTCCAAATGAGTTTACGAGTTATTAAAAAAACTTTTCTGTGAGCCCCAAGATTATTCAAATAAGAGCTCGCTAAGTCTTCTGAGATCTAGGGATCAATCAAGGCAATTGAAAGATCAGTTGGTCTCAGATTTCTCCTTGGGTAAACAAGTTTGTTGGGCATTTCTAAGAATCTCATTTTTTGCATGTCAAGAAGAGTTCCATTTCAAACCCCCTTAACCCTTTGCACTCGGGTTTTTTTCCTTATTCCGTTAGTCTACTGGGCATTTAATTTTTAAATACCCACGTATTTTAAAGAATATGACACTCTGATGAATTGCTGTATTTTATTTCCTTATAAACATTTATTTGCATTTTTTTTACATTAAAATAGATGTTATAATTCAGACATTAACCCTCTTAGTGCCACGGGCCGATATATCAGCTTATGCTACTTGAGCGAAGAGTGCCATGGGCCGATATATCAGCTTATGCTACTTGAGCGAAGAGTGCCACGGGCCGATATATCGGCCTGCGCCTAGACCGAAACAAAACTTGTAATAGTTCATCATAGATGCGATAGATGGCATTTGATAATGTCATCATCTGAAAGAGGATGCTTCCTACTTAATAAATCTTTTTTCCTTTTGTTATACTTCGATCATGAATTTATCACTTAAGCTTTATAAATGGTGATATTTGTGGCGTATAGTCGTCTGCGTGGTATGGAACGCAAATAATCTCGACCTTCAAAATTTTTTTTCTCTCATTGGGGTAAAGTCCTGCAGCCATGATTCCTTTTGTATCCTATCCTGAATGTTACTGCCCTCTGCTGTGACATTTTTTAACTGGATAGTATCAGTAAGAAAGCGAATAGATGCTTTCATGCGTAGGCCGTTCAAGAAATGTTGGCGCTACAATTGAATTAGTTGTAGCTATACATTTGTATTCTTCAAAGTATAAATAATATTTTAAACTTAATAAATAGTGCGTTTATTTATAATGTAAACAAAATTTCATGTAAGGTAAAGCAAACGAAATATTCTCTTTCGAAGTAAAGGGCGCTGACCGTGTGAATACGCAACCAGATGTGCGCACATCTGGTCATGAGAAATGCACATATGGATGATCCCTGAATCCTCATAAAAGAGAAACTCGAACATTATTGAGGGTCTTGAGATAGAGTGGTAAGGAAAGAAGGACTCAAGTGTACCTCCACTTCAAGCGGTTTGGGTGCACAAAGAGAGAGAGATTCAGAATTTGGACTAAGGAAACTTCCAGGCAGGAAAGAAAAAAACTGCGTTATACGTATGTAGTGGAAAACGTGATGGGAAGAGAATGAGGTATCGCACAGTGTGCGTAGAACGTGAAAAGGGAGTGCATTGTGTTTGTTTGTCAAGACACAAATGTGTACTTTTTTAGAAGTTATTTGTTACTAACTAACATATGCAGACGTTCACTGAAATAATTCTATAGATTTTTTCTATTCCTTGCTGATTTTTGCTAATTATATTCTTTAGTTTTTATGTTGTATAATGAAATTCAAACGTAAATTTTTTGTGATATTTTTGTTGCAATGTGATGTGCAATAAATTTTGTTTTTAATTAATAACTTCATGTTCGATTGATTGAAAAATTATGTAGTTTTGAATAATGTGTCATTATTTAATAATCATACAGAAATTAACTTATTACATTAAGTATAATTTTATTAACACAAATTTTAAGTCCAGTCGGTTATTTGCTCCAGATGCAAACATCCAGGAAAATATCTGTATTTAATATAATTTTTTGTATTCATTGCTGATTTTTGCTAATTATATTCTTTACTAATGTAGGTTTTATAATTTATAAGTTTTAATGCTGTATAATAAAATTAAAATGGAAATTTTTGGTGACAAACTTTTTTCTTTTTTTGTTGCAACATGATATGCAATAACATTAGTTTTTATTTGATAAATTTATTATTAAAAGAAATAAAAGTTATATTTTTTTGAAGATTAGAGTGTTTTTTACAATTACTGAAAATATTAATAATTTATCTTAAGAAATAATTTCACAATGATAATTTTCCTAAGGTGATACAAACTTCAGGAATTGCCCTTGGCACTTCTGGCTCTACCTCCCAAAATTTACGTGGCACTAAGAGGGTTAACTTTAGTCCCTATATTTTTTCATAGTATGGTATTTTTTGAAACATTCTCCTACACGAAGACCTGGTTTACATTCACATGTCTCACATATGTAAATTGTCTCTCTTCTTCCACCTGGGACTTTTCTATTGGAACAAACAACAGTCTTTATGTTTTTTATTAGAGTGAGGTATGATTATATGCAGCTTTCCATCTAAATGCTGTTCCTGATCTGTGGATGGTGGTCTACTCTTAAGAGTTGGTGCACCCACCCTGAAATCTCCCACTAATTCAAGCACAAGTTTCCCTATAAATTATACATGATAAATTGGTTTTTCATTTTTCCTTTTTTGGCATTCTTTGTACAAAATGTATGAATTCACAACACTGACTTCAAGTTTCCAGAAGAATAATTTCCGCCACCATTTTAGGGTCTTCTGCATAAAACAGTACGTGCTGGTGTACTGATCAGCTACATCAACTCCTCCCATATACTTGGTGTAGTTCACCACAACCTTGGGCTTGACTACTCTTTCTTTCCCACCACCTCACATATTCCTCTCCACTGCTTCAGTCTCTGAAGTGTCCCACATACTTAGCATTGTGACTATTCTCTTATCCTTCCATGCGAGAAGCATTATGTTGTCATCCCTATAAGCCACTATCTCACCTTTCTTCAATTTTGGGTTTTTTATAACAGGTGGGTTGTCTTTCCGGTTTGGCATTACTGTTCCTGTCAAATGACATTTTTCTTTGAGCAATTCTCTTGCAAGAGTGGTACCTGTGTAAAATCTATCCGTAAAGAGGTGATAGCCTTCAGCATCAGGAACTGAGTTTTTCAACCTATCATAAAGTTCTAAAACAATTCTGGTAGTAAAAGGGAGTTCAGGCCTTACCAGAGATTCGGATGTTATTGAACCATAATAAGGCATAAATGAATGTATGTAACCAGTTTTAGAATCTGCTAGGACATATAGCCGAATATCCCATTTGGTTGGCTTTTTAGGATTGTATGTGATGAAGCGCACCTTTCCCTTGAAGCCAACAACAGACTCATCAACAACAATCTCTCTTCCTGGACAGAATCTCTCCCTAAACTTCATCTCTAGATATGACAAAAATGAACTCACCTTCTCCGTCCTTGTCCTCAAATCTTTATGTTGTTTTTGATCAGTTTTCAGGTGTAACATCCAAAATGTTTGTAAGAACCTTTCTCTTTTGAAAATAGCTCAGAAAAATGGTATGTGAGAAACAAACTCCAGAGACCAATAATCCTGTATGTTGGGATGATACAGTACACCCATATTAATCACACCTAAAAAAGCCTTCATTTCCTCTATCGTCAGTCAAACTATTCCAGGTGGATCGCTTGGATCGAGCCTTCTGCTAAGTTTTTTCCTAGAATAGTCATTGGTCTCGTCAATTATATTTTTTATCAAAATTTCTGTAAAAAACAACTGAAAAATCTGATGTGGCCAACACACGACTTTCTCCATATTTGGGGAAGAGATATTTAAATTATTATGAATAGCATTATAAGGCAAAATTATTATTTCATATCGTAAAAGAATACAGTCGTCCTTATTGCCATAAATTAGGTATATTTTGAATGTTTACAGAATTCACCGCTACATGGTGACGGCGCTATATACTCGAAATTAAGAAAAAACAAAATATCTCCGAAATGGATGGTTCTACGAAAATTTGTTTCAAACAAAACTTGGAAGAAATATTATTCTCTACAACTTTGGTCCTCACAAAGATTACCAGTAACGACGTTTTTAAGGAGATATTCGACGGAAACCTAAAAAACCGATTATTTATAAATAATTCCTAAACAATAACTGCTATGGAAAATTCTTTGAAATAAAAGATGTAGGAAATTATACTTTCTACATTTTTTGTATACAATAATGACGTATTATCGGAGAAATATCGCAAAAACCGAATTGAGTTTCGAATAAATCTCGACTTCCGGTTAACCGGTATTGCCCAAAAACTAATCAGTTCTTTGTGCTCATGCTAAAGTGTTATATATGAAATTTGGTATTAATATGACAAGTACTTTTTGAGTTAGAGCGCTCACAATCACATACATACATCCATCCACACACACATACATCATTCCGAAAATAGTCTAAATGTGTTCTAGGGACCTCAAAACGTATATTTCCATTGAAATCTCGAAGTCGATTTTTTTCGTGATCACAATACTTTCCCTATACTACGTATGGAGAAAGTAAAAAAGTTAACTGCTTTCGTGCAATCAGAAGGAACATTTGGGCCAACACACATTTGTCCAGTGGAGAAGCTCATCCTATTAGGCATCTGATCATTGGCAGCATTCCACTTTTGTTTTGTTTGTTTTTCAATTTGAATATCACTTTCAATGCTGTTACTCGAGTAAACAATTCTGTGTCATGGTTTTTTCTTCACAATTTCAATATCATTAGCACTGCCACTGTCAGTATCATTCCCTTTACCTTTGTGTGAAATAAGGGAAATTTTTCTTTTCACAACTCCACTTGGACCAGCAATCAGTTCAGTAAGCTTAGATTCCGTGTGAACGGAGTATTTACTATCGTCACTATTATTTTTTCACTAAATACCTAATTGTCTAAGTAAAACTCATCACCAGTGCTTTCTAAATCAGATCCGAGAATTCTGGAACACTTTTCCATGGTTACAATGGGTGATTCTTTCTGGAAGAAAGACTACGTGCGACTGAAACATCGAATCAGCTGCTGGGATACTCAATCGTAATAGCGTACTGAGTCAACAAAAAAGAAATTTGAGATGATTTGAGGAAAGAGCATGTATCATTATCTGTTTTCTTAGGCGGCTATCGCTATTGCCGAAAAAAGAAGAACGGGTGACTCAGCATAGCTCACGGGGAAGCATTGTGAAAAATGGCCCATTCAAGCCTGGAGGTTTCATCAGATGGTT
Organism: Uropetala carovei; assembly: GCA_036926305.1. NCBI lineage: Eukaryota > Metazoa > Arthropoda > Insecta > Odonata > Petaluridae > Uropetala > Uropetala carovei. The sequence continues at coordinate 9,205,611 of JAXCHB010000011.1, forward strand.
CCTTTACTTTATTTTTCTGTCCATAGCAAATACATGAGTCCATCAGCATATCCTTCAGTGTTTGCGATAGAGAACGGAAAAAACTGAATGATAAAAATAGATCGTAATTATAAACAAATTGGAGACGACAGATGCAAACTCCGCCTTATGAATTCAATGATACCCACAAGTAATGTTTTTATCTGTAATAAACAATTGTCTTCAACGTAATGATAAAATGGTTGTCAAAAATAGCTTGCATCTCCAAAAATATACGAGATGAATGCATCCTACACTGTCGGCAGCACTCGGCTGGCATAACTCGCTCGGCCGGCGAAATAAACTCTTTGCTTTTAGAGGGGTATTGTTAATTTATAATTGAATCAATGTTGCATTATTATAGTTTTATATACGCTCATTTAGTCGGTTACTAACAAAAAGTTATTAAAAAACGTGGGCAAAAAACCACCTCTCATCACAATGAAATGCGTGTCGAGTGACGCTTGACATACGAGCTGCTACCGATGCTAGCGATGTTGAGCGACACGCGACACTCGACACCCGAGTGCAAAGGGTTAATGGCACTGAAGACCTCCCTGATTCAATGTCAGATAGTTCAAAGATGCAATTATTCTCCAGCTAATACAAAAATTTTTTCCACGTTCTTAATATGGATATCGAAATGTCTACATGTCAGCTTGGGCTTTGAATTAACTATTTCTGATAGACAAAAACATTGAAAGAAGTAACAGAAGATGATAAATTGAAAAACAGAAATATTACAAAAGAAGTAATTGTATTTAAAGAATTAAAACTTAAAAACAACAAATAGTTTTAGTCATACAAATGTCTAACTTCCTACTATCATGCTTAGCACTATTAACTTTCTTATGGAATCCTAATAGACCAAATAAATGTATTTGTAATGGAACCCATGCATTTTCACATAAAAAGTGAGAAATCTGGACAAATGTCATGAAACAAAGCAACACTTGAGTCAATAAAAATGTCATGAAGTGTGTGCAGAGCAAATGAGAGCATACTGTAGTCAAATTTCAACTGGTTGAGGCAACTATTTATGAATAATATCAATGAAGTTTTTCTTTTTTCGGAGATGGAGAAAGTGAGGGTCGGCTTACATTTGATATTAGCTTACAATTGATGAAATGTGGTATACACATAAGAATATCATCAGAAAAGAAAACATAACATGGCTGCCTAAACACTGAAAGCAATAACATATGCATGTCACATGTTAAGCCATGAATAGCAAATCTATATGCTGCAAATATTAAACTGGCATGAACAAAAACCTCCATAATTAATAAAACTATGAATGTCGAGGGGCCACTGTAATTAACATTATGAAATGACAAAGTTGAGAAATTATTTAATAAAAAGTTAAATTTCTAGTGCTTAAAGAATAAAACAAATTTTTACGTGAACATAACTAAAAATTGCTCAGAAATATTCAGTTTTGAATAGATAAGACTTACGTTGCTACAACTAAATTACTGATAACAACCATTCAAATAAGCAATGTGTTACTTTTTTGGAGCAAAATTAAACCTAAGAACTACATGGTAAGCCCTTGAAAGTAGATTTCAATAATAATATGTAACATTTACATTAAATGATAAATACCTGTCTTAGAGGATGATTCCGAGCTCCAACTTTGGTCAAGAGGAGAAGCAACTCCCTCAACCCCTATGTTGTCTTCTACATCTGCATGATCACTTTCTTCCTTGTGGGCTGCAGCTGCACGCCCTCGTCTCTTGCGACCACGGGCCAAAGCAGGACGTCTTCGAACACCAACGACATCAACTTCAACCTCATCTTCTTCAGTCACAGTCAAGTCTAGGTTGGATGCTGCATGCCTTACCATTCTTCTCCTTTCACTTTCAGATACCTTGGCACTCTCCAACTCTGAATCTGCTTTAACAGCTGGAACTTTATCCTAGCAAGCAAGAATAAATTATGTAAACATTATGTAAGCAAGATATAAGTTAAATAGGGCCAAAAAACTTCTATGGCTCTCAAGAAAAGCAATGGGAAAAAAAGACAATGGGCCAATTCTTTTACTTAATGAAGGGCTTTTAAATCCTTCCGAAATTTAATTAACAGTTAGGTAATAATGTTTTTGATTGTGTTTAGCTTTTGTAATCATGTTCCTCACAAGAAAAATAGTATTCCTTTACATTAATTCCTTTCAAGAATCTGCTAGTTTTTCTTTGAATGACTTTTTATTTTAGTTTTATCATCTATAGTTCTCGAGTAATGGGTATTAATTAAGCATAATTACGGGCATTTAAAACCCAAATCTTAAAGGTTGGCTATGCATTTACAGTCTGAATAACAAGTTGCAGGCAAGTTGTTTTTTTGACAGTTCAAATAGATAAGAATTAGGAATTCTCCAATGCACATTTTAAGTCCAAATAACCCATAATAAACAAGATTGATACATTTTTGACAATTCAGATAGTTTGAACCCCAATAATTCAGAAACATTATTTTTTGGTCCCTTCAACTTTGAACGAATGAGATTTTATTGTATCTTAATACCTTTGCCTCAGCCTCTTGGGAGGAACCATCATCATCTTCATCATCCTTGAAAGGGCTAGAAGGATGGGCTAGCAATGGAGTCCATCGGAGGCATTCCGGATCTAAAGGAATGCGATTTTTGGAGCTGGTAAGGGCCACCCTCTGCATGTGTTCATCTACTAATTTCCAATCAATGCAAAGGACCATCTTTGAAACTTCTTCCCTACTTGTTTCAGATGCTGCTGTACTTGTTCCTGGTTTGTATTCAACTAGTCTCCTAGAAGAAATATTTACCAATAGGAGACCACTTATAATCCTTGTACAGGCTCTAAAAACAATTAACAAGATTTTCACAAAAACAAAAAATAATAATTAATTATCTAACAGATAATAACTATCTGAATATAAATGAACTTAAATATAAGAAATTAATGATAAAGTCTACGTACATATGAGCAACTGTTGTTTTTTAAGCAAAAATAAAATATACGAACATGCATTGACAAAGCACCTCGTCATGTAGTGCAGCATAATTAAGTTATTTAAATTAATGAATCAGATACTAGTTCTCTCATGAAAAAGATTATTTGGTTAACATAAATGAGACCAGTATATTTCAACAACATGCTCACAGAATAAACTAATATTTTCAATTTTTGCACAATGAAAATTCATCCTGATGTCTTGGTTATTTAATAGAATATAATTTGATCATAAATACTTATTTACTCAATTTCATATTGCAATGAGCAACAACTCAGCAAAAGATAAAGTTCTTTGAATGCTTCAATAAAGTAAATTATATGTAAATTATGTAGTTTACCTGGTCATTCCTAATGACTGCAGAGTAAATGCAACATCATGAGAATACATTCCAGTTGCATGGCTTATATCCTGAATAGATAATGCATTACTATTCCGGTGAGTGTGAAGGTACTCCAAGATCACAGATCGCCAATACGCATGATAAGATACTCTGCCCAAATCTGAAAGGGGCTTTTCTGGAGTACCAGGTTGACCTTCTCTTTTGGAAAGCAAATAACCTAAAAGACATGCAAATAAAAATTTTTTAAATCACTCTGCTTCTATTAAGGCACTTCGAATCCTAGAAAACAACTGATAAATATGTGATGGATATACTAACATACATAAAAGGAAAATCAATGAAGCTTTGAGATGACTTACACAGATGACATCACACTCATGTCACAGTATACAAGGTTTTATACAATCAGCAATTATCTTCAGCTCTTTCTGGTCATCAGCATAAAGAAGAAAAACTTCTATTGCTTCATTCAATTCCTTCAGTAATTGTAATTTGAAGTTGTACTTCAAACAGAATTGTACAATTCTGATAAAAATAGAATTGTTAAGATTTAACGGAAATATACTAAAACAGAAAATAAAAGACAGGTGTCTGTTCATTAACTCACCAGTAGCAACCAACACTTAAGCCTTTCTGCACAATAAAAAACTAGAAAATCTCTTCTTTGTAATAATTTAAAAATAACAATTACAAGTGGCTCCTTCCATCCTTTTCTAAACCTGCCACTGAATGAAATGCCATGTAACACTAATCATCAGTGTTTGAATGTTAAAGCATTTACTAACAAACAAAAATTCAAATAGATTTGTAACTTTTCATTAAGTTACCAGCAAACATTGGAAGTTCAGCTATAAAGAGGAAATATACACTCGATATTTCTTTGTAAAATGATGCATCATAGCCAGATACTGAAATTCCACAGCACAGTTGCAAAGCTTTTATTGATTTCATCCTATTCCAAAGGTTCATCATCTGATACTTCATATTCCTCAAATGTTGTCCTCATAAATCCTGCCTTTATGAAGCATTTATTAACACTTTCAATGCGGATGAGGTTATATAACCTCCTATGGTCCGTCCTCACTGACGGATGAGGTCCTATAACCTCATGCCTTACCCAAGGTTGAGCGTTTCAAATTTTTATGGTACAGAGAGATAGTCATTCAGTATCATTCTAGCTACGTCCATATGAAGACCGTTCTTGAAAATTGTGCTCTCTTTTTTATTTAGAGAAATATTTGTGAAAGTAAGTTTCTCTTCGGATACAATATGTTCGTTTTGTTATTTTTTGTTTTTATTTGCAGTTTGAGTTTAATATTTCATTCACTGTTTAAAATTGATACATACATATGTAGCAGTGATGTGTAACTTGAGAATCACGGAAGAATTGACTGTTGGTGCTTGCCGTTGTTTCCTTTTAGAAGGGGACCGTAAATCTGAGCGAGTTGAACTCGTAGGGCCTGGCATAGGTAATAAACTACGCAACGTAACTTCAACTTAAATTGTGCATATTTGTTGCATTATGATAATATTTTGGCGACTTTTTCGAGAGGCCACTACGGTGGTTGCTTCAACGGGATAACCTTGTACGTACGTATGCATATACCATCAAATGATTTCTATTGGTTATTCACATGCAAATTTTCATTGCAAACTAGCTTAATTATTTTATCCATAAACAGGAATACATTATTTTACTATATGGATGTTGTTTTTTATCAGGGGTGCATTTTCCCATTACGATATATGGAGAATTACGAAAATACGGAGGTACGATATTAAGAGGTTTGTCTATACCGTAACATACAGTTTTGGTGGGACCCAAAAGATATTATGAAATATGGAGGTTTATGATACACGGAGGTTCACTAGATAGAGGTTTTACTGTATATCTAAGTCCTATTAATAATTGATTGTGGTAAACCTTACAGTATAACAGCAAGGCCGTATTTAGGGCCGGTTGCACCATGTACGGTTACTAGCTGCAGTTACTTAACCTCTAGCTACGTCGTAACCTTCAGTTTGCAATAAGTACCGTTTCACAAGAGAGTAATGACTGGTAGCTACGTAATCGAGGCCTATTGTGATTTCATACTTCTGGATGTAGAATGACCGTTGTCTTTTTTTAAGCTCGTCACATTCAGTCAGATGAAAGTGTTACTCATAATAGAAGAACGTAGTTGGTTTTCCTCGTGCCTCTCGAGACAGGATAAGAAGGATCTCCCAACGGACTAGGAAGAATACTTTGTTACTCTGTACACAGGTTGATAATGGCAAACCTTACTACAGAGCAGTAACGCTGTTTTCAGTCCCTTAAGCCCAAACTATAAGCAATACTCAAGTTTAACAACTCACCTGTAAGTAATAAAGTGTTCTATTAAATTCAGGTACACTTCAGTTATATCGTTGGATAGGCGGATTTACCTAAATAAAGTATAATTTTAAATGAATGCCTACAAATAAAATATTATACCATAAAATAATTCAGTATTATTTTCAAGGCAAATCGACAGTATATAATAACAATAATTATCAAAAAAATATTAAAGTGAGGAGCAACTATTTTAATTCAAATATTCTGACAAGCCATATGCAATTGAAAAATTTAGAGATACGAAAATGGAGTCAGTCTCTCTATGCTTGTAACCGACTCTGTCTCTAACTCCGACTCTGCAAAAAACTTCCGACTCCACTACTTGGACTCCGGACTCCAAATCTGACTCCACAACTCTGTTTTCCCTGAAATTTTCAATTGCAAGTGTTTTCTCGTAATTTTTTAGGTGTGAAACTGAGCACGTTTTCTCGGAACGTCCGTCCTATTTACATGCATTCGAATATACTCGGAAAGAAAGGATGGCCAATCATGGCACTTGAAAATAAACCGGTAATGGCAAACAAAAGAGAAAGCTGAGATTTCCGAAGGCTTCAATTTGTTTCGAATTTCCCATACTACTCATTCTAAGAATCCTGAGTCCAGGGACCTATGCTATGTCGCAGAGGGGAATAAAGCACCTCTTGGGTCATTTTCATATGATAAGATCAACCAATAGGAGCAGTGCCTTAGTGAAATGCAAGCATATATTAGTGAGTCAGTTAGTATTGAGCATTGAATTCTAGTGTAAGGTTCATCACTTGTCTTTTTCAGTAACTGTAATTGTGGATTGGTGATTTATCACATTTTTGGGGTTGGAAAGGCAAATGCTTCGATTCACGAGTAAACAAAAGAGAATCAAATTGACTGAACACCTACCAAGAAATAAATTATGTAAATAATATGTGGTGCGTCAAAGTCTTAAAGAACGCAGCGATAGCGCTCGTATGTGTAAGGAGCTAACACGTTTCATTTTACTCGTGAATCAAAGCATTTGCCCTCCCTCCTCCACCTATCATGTTTCAGTGTTAGCTCCTTATGCATACGAGCACTATTGCTGCGTTCTTTTAAGACTTTGACGTGCCACGTATTATTTACATAATTTATTTCTTCGTAGGTGTTCAGTCAATTTGATTTTTTTTTGCATATATTTAAAGTAGATAGTTTACTTCCACTTTAATACACTTATATCTCGCGTTATAATGTAACTACGGACATAAATTCGACTACTTTTTTTGCCCCCGATTCAAAGCCAAGTGGCAATTTCTGAGATGGTAAAAAGGTAAGAAAAGGTTGCCTTACAATCGATTAAATACGGTATGTACTAAAATATAAAAAGATAAACTTTACCTAAAATAAAAATATGACCATTTCCTCTAATGAAAACCTGATGCAAGGCATGAGAAAAATAAAACAATGTCACCACTTGTATATTGAAAGCAGCTACTTATCTCGTGCCTCTCGAGACAGGATAAGAAGGATCTCCCAACAGACTAGGAAGAATACTTTGTTACTCTGTACACAGGTTGATAATGGCAAACCTTACTACAGAGCAGTAACGCTGTTTTCAGTCCCTTAAGCCCAAACTATAAGCAATACTCAAGTTTAACAACTCACCTGTAAGTAATAAAGTGTTCTATTAAATTCAGGTACACTTCAGTTATATCGTTGGATAGGCGGATTTACCTAAATAAAGTATAATTTTAAATGAATGCCTACAAATAAAATATTATACCATAAAATAATTCAGTATTATTTTCAAGGCAAATCGACAGTATATAATAACAATAATTATCAAAAAAATATTAAAGTGAGGAGCAACTATTTTAATTCAAATATTCTGACAAGCCATATGCAATTGAAAAATTTAGAGATACGAAAATGGAGTCAGTCTCTCTATGCTTGTAACCGACTCTGTCTCTAACTCCGACTCTGCAAAAAACTTCCGACTCCACTACTTGGACTCCGGACTCCAAATCTGACTCCACAACTCTGTTTTCCCTGAAATTTTCAATTGCAAGTGTTTTCTCGTAATTTTTTAGGTGTGAAACTGAGCACGTTTTCTCGGAACGTCCGTCCTATTTACATGCATTCGAATATACTCGGAAAGAAAGGATGGCCAATCATGGCACTTGAAAATAAACCGGTAATGGCAAACAAAAGAGAAAGCTGAGATTTCCGAAGGCTTCAATTTGTTTCGAATTTCCCATACTACTCATTCTAAGAATCCTGAGTCCAGGGACCTATGCTATGTCGCAGAGGGGAATAAAGCACCTCTTGGGTCATTTTCATATGATAAGATCAACCAATAGGAGCAGTGCCTTAGTGAAATGCAAGCATATATTAGTGAGTCAGTTAGTATTGAGCATTGAATTCTAGTGTAAGGTTCATCACTTGTCTTTTTCAGTAACTGTAATTGTGGATTGGTGATTTATCACATTTTTGAGCGTTTTTTACAGACAGAACTGTCCACAATAATTAATTCAGATTTTACTTATGGTTAATGGCAAACATAAATAAGAGAAAGTCATATACCATTAATGAAAAACTAACAATTATTAAAAGCGTAAAAAGTGGTTTCAAAAGCACAAATAAAAAATTCTTGTAAAAAAACAAAAAATTACTGACTTTTTAAAGAATGGATTAAATAAATTTATTAATTTATTGTACTGATTTTATATTGGTGTTTTGTATTAAGTTGTTTGTAGCAATTAAAGAAATTTTAGCAAAAGCTGTATGTACGTGTATTAAGCAATACAATCGTATCCTCGGTTATACAACGGTTGTCTTGTAATGCGGGTCAGAGTCCCTCCCCCTAAACCCCACATTATAACCGGGGCACAGTGTACAAGAAACTTATAGGAAAAGAAGGGTTAGGTAGACCACTCCTACAAAGATTCAAATGAAGGTCCACCACTAATAACAACATATGTATAGCCTATGAAATTCACGTTAATTATGCAAAATTAATATTATTATAGGATAGTTAATTAAGAGAAACATATGGAATCTTAATAAAAAATATTACAATTAACCATATGGGTAAAACAACTTCAATGCACCAGCGAGATATAACAGATAACTGCCATGCAAATCTCAAACATGTCCAACAGGTCAAAATAGGAGACCTTAAACCAGTAGTGTACACGGCTGAAAAAAAGGCTATGACAATTCAATTAACTAATTGTGCAGGCTAAAGATGAATAAACCTGCTTATGTTTTTATTTGAACAATGATGAGGAATTCTTTCTATTCTTTTGAACGTGGAAGAAGAAAGACCTTAATACTGTATTTAATCGATTGTAAGCCGACCCCGACCCTCACTTTTCACAAGGCCACACAAGAAAAAAAATTGATTTTAACCCTCTCGCGACCGGACTGCCCGAGAATGCCCGTAAATTTTTGTACTCCTGATCGTGGGACCCCCCGAGACCGCCCGGAAAATACGCTTTCAAATTTACCTCTGAAAATGTTGACTGGATGGCTTCTCTCTTGGAAATGACATAGTATACCATACAAACACGAGATTTAGATCGTATTTGGCAGATTTTTCTTAACTTTGTATACGAAGAATTTTTTAAAAAAATACTCGATCGAAATTCGCTATTAAACTTGGCCTTCCATATCTACTACTCTGGAATGCACCTTTCGGTGGGCTCGCGAAGCAGAAGGCAACACAGCACTGAGAGACTCGAAGTTGATACAACGGAGGCCTGAGAGAGAATGACGTGGAGCGAGTGGATCCCAGTGACGCTCCGCCTCCTTCATTCCTATTGGTTCTGGCATGGTCACGTTTTGGGACTCTTTCTCTTTCCCCTCTCCCTCAGCCACAAAGATAGTTGAAAAGCACTATTGACACACTGAAACATGATAGGTGGAGGAGTGAGGACAGGGGAGTGGGGTTGGAAAGGCAAATGCTTCGATTCACGAGTAAACAAAAGAGAATCAAATTGACTGAACACCTACCAAGAAATAAATTATGTAAATAATATGTGGTGCGTCAAAGTCTTAAAGAACGCAGCGATAGCGCTCGTATGTGTAAGGAGCTAACACGTTTCATTTTACTCGTGAATCAAAGCATTTGCCCTCCCTCCTCCACCTATCATGTTTCAGTGTTAGCTCCTTATGCATACGAGCACTATTGCTGCGTTCTTTTAAGACTTTGACGTGCCACGTATTATTTACATAATTTATTTCTTCGTAGGTGTTCAGTCAATTTGATTTTTTTTTGCATATATTTAAAGTAGATAGTTTACTTCCACTTTAATACACTTATATCTCGCGTTATAATGTAACTACGGACATAAATTCGACTACTTTTTTTGCCCCCGATTCAAAGCCAAGTGGCAATTTCTGAGATGGTAAAAAGGTAAGAAAAGGTTGCCTTACAATCGATTAAATACGGTATGTACTAAAATATAAAAAGATAAACTTTACCTAAAATAAAAATATGACCATTTCCTCTAATGAAAACCTGATGCAAGGCATGAGAAAAATAAAACAATGTCACCACTTGTATATTGAAAGCAGCTACTTATCTATAACTATGGGTTAACCCACAAATAGCCAAGTTTATGTGCCAAGAATGTTACACAGAAACCTCCCATGAATAAAAAAAAATGTATGTTATTCTTTCACTGCCTACAAAACTGATTTTAGCCATTTTTCTTTGAACAGATCCATATAAATGATACTTACTAAAGTGGATGAGAAATCTTCCAAATCCTTTCCGCTGATACTGAGGCATGGTCATTATGCAAGAAACATTGTACTTTTGTTGGCAATGCTTTTCCTTTGAAAAATATCCAACGAGATGACATCCCTAAAAATGATCAAAAAAACAAAAAGTTACTTTCTGTTAAGGTTTATATACATATAGTACATGCAGGGCCAGCACATGAGATTAGATTTTGATTATTACCACAAGCACCCAACATCGCATTACACCCCAACTCTGTTACTAACGAACTAATTTTTTTATTAGATAGATACAAGAGAATTGAGTATCCAGTAAATATTTTGGAAAATATTTTCTTAAAAAATATATTTTGCATAAAACAAAATTTTAAATTATAAAAAATAAAGAAAGATATTTATTAGAATAAAATACTAAAATGCTGAGAACCTGAAACATTTTTTTGCAAGATTTACATAAAATAACGAACATTACAGATGTCTTATTATTATTCATCTATACATGTATCGTTCTAGACTTAATGGCAGCAAACTCTTTCATCAATGCATCAGTATCCATATTGACAGTCATATCAATCTCTAGCGAAATAATCATGAGCTTATTTAATCTGTCCTCAAGCATTGTAGCACAGAGCTCTTCAACAGACTTAGTTTTGAGAAGCTATGCTCTCCATATGCAACTGCTACAGAAATTGTAAGCATTACTCGAAATAAAACAAAATTGGAAATAATGACAAGCTGATTACTACAAATGTAATGTAAAATGCCCTAGGGGACATTTTGTTTTTTGATTCTTCTTAATAACGCCCTTATTTCATTAAAAAGATCTTCTGCATTTATATCTTTGTTTTCATTGTATTTGCAAATATTCCTTGGTAAGGCAGGATGGCTGCCCTTGGTGAGGGGCCATCCATGCCTAGAACCAGCCCTTTCTCTCCTTATATAAAAAGTTTAGAAGTTAAATTTAATTAAATGTTAATACCCATAAACAAGCATATTACGTGAGCAAGTTCTCCGAAGCATGATAAAAATAACTTAATAGCATACCTTGTCATTAAATATTATTTTTATTTTATGCTTCAGAAAAAATTTCAATGTGGATAGCATAAAAACATGGAGATCAGAGCCCTATGAAACTTTGGCCATGTCTTAAAACTTCACAATATACTATAAATTACTTGGTAACAAATTAACTTTTTTCCACTTAAACCCTAATATAACCAAGGTTTCCACATCATCATCATATATTAATGTTAAATTGTGGCACTTGATATGAAATGCACATGAGAAATAAAATTGGTCACAATGAGAATTTGGATAACAAATTTTTGTTGCTAATTTAACCCGTAGACACCGTCTTAGGCAATATTATGTCCTCCAAAAACTGTCCAATTTGCCATCTTACGTACTATTACGTCCTCCGTCAGCACTACATTTAATTGTCTTTTAACACAAGAGACATTCTTAAGTCTAAATAACCTTTATATATTTTGAAAGAGGAAGCTTTTGCCTTTCTAGTAATGCATGTTTTGTAATTTTATAATCTACGTTAAAGTTTGTGCTGGATTTTTCATTTTTCCCACAAAATTATGGTACGCCAGCACTAATTTTAATTGTGTTTTGATGCAAGGGAATTTCATAAATCTAAATAAGCTTTACATATTGTGAAATAGAAAGCTTTGGCCTTTGTAGTAATGCGTGTCTTGTATTTTTTACTGTGTTTTAGTATTTTATAGTGTATGATAAAGTTTGCGCTCGATTTTTCATTTTTGCCACGAATTTATGGTGCGCCATCACATTTCATCGCCTGTTGGCGCAAGGAAGTTTCATATATCTAAATTACCTTTACATATTGTGAAAGAGGAAGCTTTCACCTTTGTAGTAATGCATGTCTTGTAAGTTTTATAGTTTTTATGTTTTATAATCTACGTTGAATTTTGCGTTGGATTTTTCATTTTTTCCACAAAATTATGGTGGTTCTCATTCTAAAAATTGCTTTTCAATGCACTAGGAATGCTTTCCTTGGCGTCTGAAGTGAGGTAAAGGGGATGTTTATTTTGTCAAAGAAGTAAGATATTTTTCCTGCCACATCTGTTTTTTTGTGGGGTTTTTGAGAAAGCTCTTCGTCTGTTTAACTCATGAAAAGGAAAGGCCTTGTAAATGTTTACACATAGCCTACTAGAGATTTTTCCGATGCAATTCATGAACTAAGTTGAGGAACTTCTTTGTCCCTTCCACGACAATTGTTACACTTCCCACATCCCAGAAGAAGAAAGCGTCTCCCCCAACCTCCTTTCCTTCGCAGTGAGTGGCAATTCATGACATATACAACAAATTTGAGTGAAAACATGTGGAGACATATTCACTCGCTTCCCTTACCGGCGAGGGAAGTGTATATCCCAACCTCTTTTCATCCACCTTATTCACATTGGGTGGGTTTACCAAATATTCTAGTATCTCCAAAGCAATTCAGTTGAGGAGGAGCCTTTGGTCTTTACAGAAGCAAATTCTTTTGACTATTTATTATTTATCTTTTATGTATATTCACAAAACATTTCATCAAAATAAAAAAACAAAAAGTTATGAATTTTTTAAAAAATTTCCAAATTTTGCACGTTTTTGCATCTTTTTCATGTTTTAAAAAAAAATCATTTGGCGAATAAGGCAGGTTTTCATAAATCTCTTCCGGGCTTGAGGGGTTAAACACCACATAATAGCATAAGGTCCTGTAGTAGTATCTGGACCTCATCACCTAGTTCAACATTTCCCCACTAGATGGCACTACTTATGTTTCCGGTCTGTCTACTGAGAACTTCATATTTTGACCATTACGTGGCACTGTGTGCATTACTCGATATGTCTGTAATGTTTCTACGTCCTCATTCCAGGCAGAATGGGATTTTCCTGAGTGCACACGACACTTGAGTTTTTCGCTACTTTTTTGTTACTTGCAAAGGAAGATTGGTGACAAAGGTGCAAAATATCTCTCCTGACTGTTACACCAAAAATGGAGCCAATTTACCTTGCAAACCCGGACTGAGGGATAGATTCCATTTTAGGCAACCATTATAACTTTTTCGCAAAACGTAATTGTTATAAGAAAACCTTGCAAGCCAATTTAGCTTGCAAACCAGAACTGAGAGATAGGTTGCATTTAAGGGACCCCGTAATCACTTTAAGCAATGGTTGGGTTGTGGCGATCTCTGGACTCGGGGAAATCCCATTCGGCTGGGAATGAGAACGTAGAAATATCGCAGACATATCGAGTAATGCACACAGTGCCACGTAATGGCCAAAATAGGAAGTTCTTAGTAGGCAGACCAGTGTGCATAAAGTAGTGCCAACTAGTGGGGAAACATTGAACTATATAGTACTAAAGTGCCTAGCATAATTATGCATAAAGAATAGTACCAAAGAAACCACTTCTAAGTGCCAAAGTGAAATATGAATGAGCTCCAACTCGCAATAAAATCTTATAGAATGCCGAAGCTTAGTAACTGAGAAGTTCATCTCATTTTTAATTTTAAAAAGGTGAATCCTTGACTATATAGCTCTTACCTTCCTGTCATTTTTTGTAAGAACATAGAATAGAAAAGGCTCGACATCATAGTAGAGAGTTTTATGATCCAGAAACAATTTGGCCAACAGACAAAGATTTTGACAGTAAATTTTGTTGACATTGCCATCCACCTGAAACAGAACAGAAATTAAGTATATATTGAATTTAAAATGATAAAAAGTTAGTTGTATATCAACAATTACAAGTTGAGGTCTATAATGCATGTATATTATCAATACCTCAAACACTGACAAATCATCCTGTCGATAAATTTCAGTAGCAGGAGGATGTCTCCATCTACATTTGCTTTGGTGCCTTACTAACACTTCCTTACTCTTCGTATATTTGAGGCAAAATTCACATAAGAATAGTTTTGGTAACCTAGAAAATAATCAAACGAGTTATAAAATACTGATATTATTGCGGTAGGCTGGTGCTATTTAAATAAATATAAAATAATGCATAAAAGACAAAAATTGCAAACCTGGCATACTCCTGTGGATAAGGAGAAGAATACCATGTCTGTATTTCATATCCACCAAACTCGATTGCTGCTGGGCATCGTGGTTGCATGTGAACTGTTGTCCCTGCAGAATTACCCACAGCAGAGAGCATAGCATCAACATCAGGTACAACCCCATAGAATATCTGTAAATAGAAAAAAATGGTATCTTAAAAGAAAAGTGAATACAATTTGAACATTTGATCTTAGTGCTCAAATGCAAGATAGCCCTGATAACTTTTTCTATAGTTTTAACTATCCTCCAAAAGTTGCATTAAGTGAAACCAAGACTCATATAGATGAAAAGTGTGAAACTGAGGGGTTAAAAAAATGCCTTTGGGATTCAAATTATCTGAAATTTAAAAAATATATCAATCTTGTTTATTAGGAGTTATATGAACTTAAGATGCACAAAAGAATTTCTAAATCTTATCTATTCCAACTGTCAAAAATAAATTGACTTGCCTGCAATTCATTATTGGCAACAAACAAAATGTAAATGTGACCCCAATGAATCCATAACACTCCGGCATCACTAACCATAAAAACATTTGGCAAAAGTTTAAAGTGTATATATAAAAATTTTTAATTATACAAAAATTTAAAATTATAAGTTATGTATGGATATATGCATTGCATCACTGAGAATGACTGGGCAAATGAAAGAAATATAACAAGTCTTTTGCACTGATATATTTTATAATCATAAAACTTGGTGTGTGTGTGTGTGTGTATATATATATATATGTATATGTGTGTGTGTGTGTATATAATATATAGTAGGGGCTCTGCCCCTGCTCGCTGCGCTCGTCAACCCCGGTGTGCTTCGCGCGCTCCCTTCGTGCATTGTGAGCGGATTGCACAATATATTACTGTTACTCCGCCAATCAGTGTTAGTGAATGTAATGTTAGATCAGAGTGCAGGAGAAAATATGTCGAACAATCGCTAGAACAGAGAAATACTACAGATCCTTTTTCCCAGACGCAATAAGACAGTCCAACAGAGGAATTAGTTAGAGTTCACTTGGTGTTGGGACACGCCGTCAAACGCTTCTGGCGGCTTGCAGGGTATTGATGTAAATGTTATCTATGCCAACGTACTAAAGTCACTATTATTTAAATTATAAAATTATTACATTTTTCATTGTACTTGTATATATGGACCAATCCCTCGGGACCTCGCTGCCCATTCTCCTCCATCACTGAGGTGAAAATATAACTCTATTAGGGATGCACCGAATATCAAAATTGCCGAATAACGAATAAGTAACTGAATTCTGTTAATAAATAATAAAAAATACCGAATAAATAACCGAATACTGGTATTGCTGAATACCGAATACTTAACCACCGAATACTCACATAAAAGAAACCTACTTGTAAAATTGATTCCAGTAAAATCACTAGTATTGGAAGTTTATAAAATACCTATTAAATCAATACCACAAAGAACCTTCGGTGTTTGGTAATTAGAAACTTTACTGTGCCTTATTGTGTCCTAATTATAGTAAAAATATTTAATTTTAATTTTTGTGTAATCATTATTATGTGTGGTTGCTATGTGATGGAAAACATTTCACTTCAGTAATAAATACTCGTGTTTGAGTGTTGGGTCTTGGAATTTTATTTCTCTTTTAAGCTTTGGCTCGTTATCAAATTTACCTCCCTTTCCCACATTTTCAAGAATCAGTTTTATAGTTTTTTTATTCTTTCTCATTTTTAATATTTTGAGTTTTTCAGTCTGTATCGTAATTTAAGTTGAATATTTTTAGAATTACTAATTTTATGATTTCATTTTCAATGTTTGCTGCTCATCATTCGATTTGATATTTGATAAATTTTAACCGAATTCGAATACCAAACCGAATATCCATTTTGTCAAATTCTGAATACTATCGAATTCCGAATAGTGGAAAAATGGCCGAATACCAAATAGTTTTCGAATATTCGGTACATCCCTACTATCTATAGATTTCTTAATACTTCATCGTACACAATATTTTGAATCATGTGAGTTTCCGTCGTTTTTAGCTCCTGTAATTTTGAATTTGAGACGCCATGGATCGACACAGAGAGAGGGCCATGTATAGCTGACCGTGACCAAATATTGGCTTAATCTGATAGGTTACAATCACAAGAATATTCCTCCCGGGGAATTTCCTAAATCATTTCCAAAACACTACCAACCTGAAGTACCAACTAATGAACTCTAATGTTTTCTATAGAAATCTATTTAAATTCTTTGTTAATATGAAGATATATACAAAGAATCCCAGCCCTGTTAAGTTTATTATATATTCTGTTATATAAAAAATGTCTGCACTTATGAAATTCAAAAATGAAACGAAAACTCAAGTCGACATTGTGTCATTTTGGTTTTGGCATGATGGCGCTACTGTTTATACGTCATATTACGTGATGCAAAAACGTGAACCAGATGTTAGAGGTTGTCTGCTACTTACACAGTACTGTAAAACATCAAAAATTCCAACTAATGAGCATTCTAAATAAACGAATTGTCCACATATTGGAACACACTAATATATACTATGTCGTAAGCCATAAAAACGAGTAGCACATAATTGTCAGGCTGAATCCGAGATATGTGAATTGTACTGGCAACAACTCAATGTATTATGCTTTTATTTAGTGTTTTCAGCTTTCTTCTATTATGTCATTATCATTTTTCGTTTTATCAAAAAAATATGTAGTATTCGGCTATTCGGCCATCCAAAGGCCGAAGCCAAATAGCAGATTTTGGCAGAATACCGAGGCTGAACTTCGGTGCATCACTAATATACAGTAATACCTCATTTTACACCAGGTTTCGGTTCCAAGGGGGCACTGTTGCAAAGTGAAGCGGCGCAAATTGAGGTAAAATTATAATGTATTTAAATGAGATAGGTTCCTAGAATGTTCCTAGAATACGAATAGTGACCGCTAAAAGTACTTTTTGGTAATTTAAATGCTGAAAATAAAATATTAATATTTTTATGCAAGTAATCAATTACAGTACAGTAAATAATAATAATAAAACAGCAATAATAAAATAAAAATTTCACTTCAGAGCCACTTCTGGAGTGACTATGCCACTGTCTGGCCCCTACGTTGATGTTCTTCGACAGTGGTGTTCTGGGGCGGCATTAATGAGACGGGCCTGGCGAAGGCTGATCTGGGTCAATAGCTTCTCTGAGTTCAGGTTCCTTCTTTATGAAAAACTGCAGCAATGATGTCTGGGATTAGGAGAGACACCTGCATAATCTTGCATTTTTCAGAACATTTTCGCAGTAAATTTCTCGACAAAAAGTGAGTGAATACTGTAAATGTCTAACGCTGCGAAATCAAAATTTCATCGCACGAAAAATGTTCTCTTGTCACTCTGAAAAAATCAGTCTGAGTGAACCTTTTACGTTGTGCAGAGGCAGGTTTCGTTTGCTTTTTTCCTGTGGTTACCTTTACGATTACTTGCTTATTTAAAAATACTCGAAGTTATCATGTGCTCAACCAGTAAAAATAGGCAAGCAATACAGGGTGATGAAAAGGAGACGGAAATCTTACTTGGAAGTGATTCGGAAGAAAGTGTGAGTTCGGACAGTGATAGTGAAAATCATATTGATGATCGTACTCAAACTGATTCACTGACACACAATGATAGTGATCACGAGGAGGATAATGTGGAAAACTACTTGTGGGAGGGCATGGGGAATTACGTATGACGAAAGGAAAATTTCATTGGTGGTTATAAACCTCAAAAGGCAGCTAAGGGTTTGACTGGCATTACAGATACTTTTCTATTGTTTTTCGATGAGGAATTTGTTAATGCCATAGTAAATGAAACCAATCAATATGCTGAACAATATATTAAATCAAGTGAGCAAACATTTTCTATAAAATCAAGTATTTCATTGTGGAAACCAGTTACCGTGAAAGAAATGTAGTTTTGGGAATTTTTATGCTGATGAGAATTGTGCAGAAGCCCACGCTTCGTTCCTATTTTTCCACGAAAAGAGTTTTGTCCACACCAGGCTTCGGCGATGTTATCGCTAGAGATAGATTGGAGATTATTTGCAAATTTCTGCATTTCAGTAATAACAAAGAAAAGCATAATGACAGTGTACCTCCAAAGTTACAGAAAATATTTCCTGTTATTTCACATCTGAATAAAAAATTCAAGGAATTGTTTTTACCAAAGAGGGAAATTTCAATAGACGAGTCCCTAACATTGTGGAAGGGCCATCTATCTTTCAAGCAATATCTCCCTCTGAAGTCCTCCAAGTTTGGAATCAAGACCCTTGAGCTATGTGATGCAAGTACTGGCTACTTATGGTCATTTATTGTATACATGGGGAAGGATACTGTTTCATCTGCCCCTTATCCCAGCTAATGCAAACAATTCCACGGCAATAGTTTTGAATCTGGTGGAGCCTCTCCTGTATCAGGGACAGTCTGTCTGGATGGACAACTATTATAACTCCCCTGCACTCGCAAAAGTACTAAAATGTTCATATCATACCGATTGCATTGGAACCTTAAGACTGAACAGGAAAAATGTCCCTCAGTACGTGAAGGAGAAGAAGCTAAGAAAAAATGAAGTAATTGGACAGCATTCTGGTCCTATTTCAGTTATCAAGTGGACAGACAAAAAAACTGTCACAATGATTTCAACATTCCACAGCGACGATATGAGAACTGTAATGAAAAGTGGTAAAGAAAAACTGAAGCCCATTTGTGTGTTAGAATATAACAAATGTATGGGAGATGTAGATCTGAAAGATGTTACTTCACACATATTTAATTAAAAGGAAACGTCATAACAAATGGTATATGAAATTATTTCGAAGACTCTTGAATACTGCAGTCCTAAATTCCTTCATCATCTACCGGGCGAACACAGGGAAAAACGTTGACCACCTCTCCTTTAGAGTGCAACTGGTGAAAGGGTAATTTTTGAAATATGCCAAAGTAACTGCAGACAGTGTCCTCGTATGACATTCATCAGACAATTTAGTGCCACGGCTAACAGAGAGATTTTTTGAGGAGGATACCCCCTACAGGAAAAAAAGCTAAACAGCAAAAAAGGTGTGCTGTTTAAAAAAAATACCATACTATGAAAAAATATAGGGACTAAAGTTAGTCTGAATTATAACTATTTTAATGTAAAAAAATGCAAATAAATAAGTTTCTAAGGAAATAAAATACAGCTATTCATTAGAGTGTCACATTCCTTAAAATACGTGGGTATTTAAAAATTAAATGCCGAGTAGACTAACGGAATAAGGAAAAAAAAATCCGAGTGCAAAAGGTTAAAGTGACCAGACGCCCAGCATTATGCTGTATTGTACAGCATCTGCATCTCCTGTACAGCATTGGAAAGTGTACATCAAAACGTACAGCATTTTAAAAATTTGCCCGCCAAAATTGATACTAATTGCAATAATTTGTTTTTATTATTTATGTCAGCAATATAAAAAAGTACTTAAATGCAGAACAATAATTTGTTTTCTGTGGTGTGGTTGTAGCTCTATACTTCATGGTTTTGTTTTACTACTACACCCATGGTTTTTTGTCAAAATGAATGTATCACTCATAACACATTAGAAAAATCTATGGTTATAGCTGGTTTCTGTGGTTTTAGCATATGTCACCTGTCACAGCCTGCGAAGCACCCGCAAAGTTTTAGTTTCCTCAAGTCATTGTCACAAGTTTCAAAAAGTGAAGTACTTTGAAAATTGAATTAATTTATGTTAAGGTTAATTACATGATTTGTTCCAATTTTATTTTGTATTTGTTTGTTTTACGAAAAATAACATCAAATGCACCGTGAGGAGGGTATGACTTTGGAGAATTAGTACAGTAAAACCTCTATATATCGAAATGGAAGGGACCAGATTTTTAGGCATTTTGATGGAGGTTCACTATAAAGAGGTTTACCGTAAGACCTTCATATTATTATTCATAAATGCACACACAAACTGGTAATTAAAAGTACTATTGTCTTTTTAATTACTATATTAGTATATTTATATATACACAACATAAATTTAATATATTTATAATATAAATACCAACCTAACTGAACAAAAAATGAATATGTACTCTACCTATTGTTTACTGGAAAAAAAGCTGGTAATTTCAGTCTGTGTCATCTTTTTCTTAAATTCATTGGATACAACATTTTCTATTTTATTTAGTAGCAAGAGATTATCACCACTGCAATCCTCCATATTCATAAAAAATCTTTCTTGCACACTCAAAGCCTCTTGCACTTCACTCTTTTTTGGAGATGGAATTATTTCCTCTTCATCATTTTCTTCTTCTTCTTCCTTATTAGTCTCTGTTATAGTCTCCCTTTCAACTTCTATCTCCACTTCTACCATTTCTCCCTCAGTTGGTGCACAAGTTAATAGGGAAGTGTCAACATTAACAAAATCATTAAATGATGTTTGAAGATGAATTATTTTATTGATTTCATCCTATTCCAAACGTTCATCATCTGATACTTCATCTTCCTCATATGTTGTCCTCATAAATCCTGCCTTTATGAAGCATTTATTAATAGAGGCTGATTGAACATAATTCCATGATAGGCAGAGCCTATGCATGGCCTGCAATATATTCCATTTACATTTTGTAAGATCATTTGTTTCATCCACATTTCTTAAAATATAGAGCACCAACTGCTGTCTGTAATTTCTCTTAACACTAGAAATTATGTCCTGATCTAATGGTTGCAGTTTACTTGTGGTATTTGGAGGAAAATACATTATTTTAACATGTCACAACACGATCCCCTCAACTTTATGAGCAGTGCACTGATCCAGAAAAAGAACTATTTTTCTGTTCTTTATGCCCATCTTTGCATCAAGCATGCTTAGCCACTCACTAAATATAGCTGCAGTTATCCATGACTTTTTAGAATTTCTGTATAAACAGGGAAGTTTTTTTATATTCTTAAAACATCTGGGTTTTTTATATTTCCCAATCACAAGTGGCTCTAATTTCTCAGTGCCATCTGCATTGGTACAGAAAAGCACTGTAAATCTCTCCTTGCTTTTTTCCCCTCCATGGCAGGGTTCTCCTTTAACTGCAATAGTTCTATCTGGGAGTAAGTTATAAAAAAATCCTGCTTCATCTGCATTGAAAATGTCTTTAGGATCATAACTCACTAAAATTGTTTGCAGAGTGTTTTTCCACTCTTCTACCACAATTGTACTTACAGAAGCTTCTTCCCCACACATTTTTAAAGTTCTTAGGTTCTAGCACACTTTAAACTTCTGTAGCCATCCATTTGACCCTTTAAAGTCATCTATTCCCATTTTCAATGCCATTTCCCTAGCCTTCTGTTGTAGAATAGGCCCAGATATAGGTATGCTTCTGGCTCTAGCTTCCATCAACCAATCAAACACACATCTAATTCTTCATTTTTCACTGCCCGAGATCTTTTATTGATGAAACCTTGATGTGCTGCTACTTCAGTATCTTTACGTTTATTTAAAATAGATGTTAGAGTCGATGGTGGTATGCCAAAGGTTTCTGCCACATCTATTTTTCTTTTCCCCTCATCAATGGCTTGGAAAATTGCTAACTTCGTTTCTATTTTCAGCAGCCGTCTTTTTCTATGATTTACCATGTCCATTATGGGTCTAAAATTAATTTATTCATAAACATATTCATTAATTACTTGTGTATTATTTGTAAATATTGCACTTAATATTATACAAGGCATAATGAAGTATATTGTTATACACCTAACAAACTTTAATTATAATCGGAAAATTAATGCATTAATAATTACATGAAAGTTGTGATATAATAAATAATATACTC
Organism: Uropetala carovei; assembly: GCA_036926305.1. NCBI lineage: Eukaryota > Metazoa > Arthropoda > Insecta > Odonata > Petaluridae > Uropetala > Uropetala carovei. The sequence goes on from JAXCHB010000011.1 coordinate 9,227,911, forward strand.
ACGTGATTAAGGACAAAATTAACGTTTAAAAACACGTATTTGTAGATTATGTATTCACTACAGCTTAATAACCAGTAATTTTGACAAGCTCCTCGTATTAGGCAAACATAAGCACTACACGCTCATACAAACTTGACGCATACCGGCGTATAGCTGGACGCCTGCATGAGGGGATAAACCGGGACGTGTGAGGGGATTCACCAGACGAGAAATCTTCGCAGCAGAAGCAGTACCTATCTTAAATATTATGTCTATGTAACATTATAGTCATGTATTCACGGTTATTTTCAGATGTGGTAAAAAGTGATACGTACGTAGCAGTGGTGCGTTGTTAACCTCAGGACCGCGAAAGAATTGACTTAAATATTGTCTTTGCAATGTTACAGTTATATATTCGTGGGTTTTTCAGAGGCAGTAAAAGTAACATGAGAATCACGAAAGAATTGACAATTAAATGCCTTTGCAACACTCTAGTCATATTTTCAGGGCTCTTTTCAAAGGCCGTGAAAATTAATAAATACGTAGCAATGGTGTGTTAGCTGAGGATCGAGAATTAATTTACGTTTAAATGATATATCTTTGCAACATTGTAATAATATTCTTGTGACACTTTTCACGAGTGATTAAAATTGATACGTACATAAGTAGCAGTGATGTGTAACTTGAGAATCACGGAAGAATTGACTATTGGTGCTTGCCGTTGTTTCCTTTTAGAAGGGGACCGTAAATCTGAGCGAGTTGAACTCGTAGGGTCTGGCATAGGTAATAAACTACGCAACCTAACTTCAACTTAAATTGTGCATATTTGTTGCATTATGAGAATATTTTGGCGACTTTTTCGAGAGGCCACTACGGTGGTTGCTTCAACGGGATAACCTTGTACGTACGTATGCATATACCATCGACTGATTTCTTTTGGTTATTCACATGCAAATTTTCATTGCAAACTAGCTTAATTATTTTATCCGTAAACAGGAATACATTATTTTACTATAGGGAGGTTGTTTTTTATCAGGGGTGCATTTTCCCATTACGATATACGGAGAATTACGAAAATACGGAGGTACGATATTAAGAGGTTTGCCTATACCGTAACATACAGTTTTGGCGGGACCCAAAAGATATTACGAAATACGGAGGTTTACGATAAACGGAGGTTCACTAGATAGAGGTTTTACTGTATATGATTAATAAAAAAATTGGATTTTATTATCTTCGTTAAAATTGATGTTTTTAATAATTCAATAGTGATATATTATTGAAATGTTTTTATTTTGTTAAACAGATTCAAAAATACATATTGTATTTTGTATGTTTTTCATTTTGTACAGCATTGAGCTTTTGGAGATCTGGTAACTTTATTTTAGATGCCATGTCAAGTAATAAATTTATAAATAAATCAATAAAATAAATAAATTTAAATAAAAGATTAACAAAAAAAATTAAATCAGCACAAATTCAAACGATTAGAGCAGATATAACTACATGTACACCAAAACTAAACCTCGCGTGGTTGGTCGGAACCAATAACTACGCGACGTTTATTCCGCGTATATTATCGATCGGCGGGATCGAAATCTCGAATTAATCGAAACTCGAACAATCGAGACTCGGGAGTCGCCTGTATATCATACATCAAACTATCCTATATCAAAATACTGATGTTATTACTGTAACTATGACAAAGTCAAGAATTTTGGTTTATTCTATAGATATTAACCATTACATCTTCATAACATAGCACAACTATTTCTAAAATTAACTTCATCGGTAAGAAACTACATTTCTTAGACGAAATAACTACTATATGACACAATAAAACCTTACAGCATTAGCTTTTTCCTGGGAGAGGTTGTATAGCTCAACATCCCTGGGAGTGACCCCTGGAGGAAGCCTTGGCCGCAGTGGAGGAGTAAATGTGTCAACATCTGTTAAGAAAGAAAGTAGGGTTATAATGAAAAGATGGCTCTAGCAGACTATTGCATATGTTATCCAGGTTTAAGACATTACACTTATTACATTATACATAAACATTCAAAATAAAACCTGAAATTTTAAAGTATCATAAATATTAATGTGCCGTTGGAGGAGAAATATTCTGAATTTGAATGGGAATCAAACCCAGGTCTCTCACTAGCTGGGTAGGTTCTTTAACCAACTAAACTATCAAGTAAGTATAATTCTCTATTCTCAAATTAGGGTATTTATGGTGAGGAAGGGCTGACTCAGTAGTAAACCTTACAACACAAGATGTCCTCACTGAGGAAAGCACCCGTACCCCATCTCAAGAAAGTGTCAAATAACAAGATAGAAAGAATTTCTCCTCCAAACACATTCGTGATTAGTCTAAAAGCTACATTCCCTTTCATTTTGTCTTGTTACCTTAATTATTATTTCAAATCCAACAAAATAATTAACAAATACTTTATCTAAAAATAAAATGTGCTAATTATTAAAGGTCATTTGAGTACTTAATCCAATGCATTAATTAGAAATAGAATTATTTTCATTTGTCAAATTTTGATTCTCATTTAATACCACTTGAATGCCATTTGGATAAAAAATCTGAAATACAATAATTTTCGTGACAAACCAGCAATATTCAATATAAAAATGATTATGTATAAAAGAAAAGGGAAGAAAAGATTATCAAAACAGTCAAAACAATTAATTATTTTAAAATTTGCAAATATCTTGACAGTGGTGTTTGAATGAATTGACATAAAGAAAAAATTGTGCTTCTGGAAATATGAATTACCATTAAGTATAATGGTGCTACAAGTAATGATGGTTTGGAATGAAGTTTCTCTCTTTTTAATACCTAACTTTAAAAATGTCAACCCTTGACATTTAAAATTTTCACATATCTGTTTAACCAAATCAACCCATTCTGAGACCAATCTTGCCATTCCTGCAACATTTTAAGTTGATTCTAGATTTAAAAAGACAAACACTGCAGCCCATGCGAGCTTAAGAGCAAAAAATCCAAACTCCCAAAGTCAGTCAGGCACATTATCTGAATTTCTCATGGTGAAAGCATTACGAGCACACCTTTCACCTGCTATAAACTTGTAATGAGTAATTAAAAGAAGACAGGTTAGACTTAAGTATGACAGCAAAAACCAACACTGCAACACAAGCAAGGGTAGGCATTACAGCTGTAATGCAAACTGACCAACTCTGGCAGTAACCTCTTGTTGAAGGAATATGGTTCAAGGGTTTATCTTGTATGGAGGGCATCTGACCACTATCTACTCACCTCCTATCTGATAAGATGTTTAATTCTATAAACTGGATTTATTGTTATATGATAATTAATGCAATGAATGCATAATTAAAACCTTATAGCAATTAACCTGTTCTGAAAATAAAATTTCATTTATGATTGAATTTGGCTTACAGATGATATTAAAATTACCTATCCTAAGTTTCCTTAATCATCATTTGGCCATTGGTCCCTTGGTTTATTATTTCTCATCTATATTGTTGATGTCACATTAAATCATCATAATCATATATAAGAACAATATAACACAAAATAGTTTATGCATGAATTTAGCATGCATTAACATATCACTAACGCCAATGTCAACAAAGAATGTTTCACATGACAATCTTTTATCTATTGCCTGCTGTCATCTACATTTGACTAACTACTTGGGCCTTCTAACATACTAACACAAGACTTTCATTTAAAATGTATTTAATATCTAAGTAATCAACATCAAAAAGATGAACTTTATAAGTACATATATTTGATAACCTCTAAGAATGCCTATACATTTGTACCACAAAATTATTAAGTGAATTTTGTATTACTAAAAGTTATTATGATGCTGATTATTTGATTTCAATTAAGAATTTCATTAGATACTGAAAGAATATGATACTGAAAACATGAACTCTATCCAATAGATATAAAAAATTAGAACTTGAACACTTAAATTTCAAAGACGTTCAACAGTTTGATGGGATCAATCCTACTAAGTTGTGAAACATAAGCAGAGTGACTGTTTTAGAAGAGTTAGATTTCAAACTAAATACATTTTGTTAAATAATGCATGTAACATTAAATAATGTATAACATTAATTTTTTTAAATGAAAAATATAAAAGGTAACTGCAATTTTTGGAAATTTTTCTAGAGCAGAAGCCACCAACAGAAAAATACAGAAATAAGAAAGGTGGTGATCCAAAACGTGATTTGTACAGGCCTCAATAGTTCTGGATTCATTTGGTTGTATTGTATTTTAAAAAGTAAAGGGAGAAAAGCATGATGAATATATAGATAAACATAAGGGGGCATGGTTGATGAAAAACCAAAAATAAGTTTGCAATAGTTAGGTATGAATAAAAAAATTAAAGGCTTGATGAAAGAGTTAAGGAGCAGAGAGAGACCATGAAATTTATTGTTTACCTCAACACATTAGTCAACAATATGATAAATTTCCAAGAATGTTTCCAAAAGTGGAAAAATCGTTGAAGTCGGTGTGTGCAGTCTCAGGGGGACTACTTTGAAGGGGACAAATTCAAATAGCATGTAAGTACCCCCTCTTCCTAATTATTATGCTACTGTATGAACTTTTCAATCATACCTAGTATATGTATGCTTAAGTAAAAGGAAAGGTAATTATAAAGGTGGCAACAAAACATTGGAGTAAGCCCAGTGGACACTTACCAAAACTGGTGGAGAGCCACCGAGCGAGCTGAAGACACGAAAAACTACACAAATTTTAAAGCTTTCTGGGTTGAAGCCCTTCATCAGCAATGAAGAGATACGTACTCACTCCATTGCTGACGAAGGGCTTTGGCCCAAAAAGCTTTCAAATTTGTGTTGCTTTTGGTGTTTCAGGTTTTTGTGTCTTCAGCACCCTCAGCAGCTCTCCAGTTATGGTACGTGTCCACTGGGCTTCCTCCAATGCCTTGTTTCCACCTTGTAGCCACCCACCTTTATAATTACCTTTCCTTTTCCTTAAGCATTATATATATATATATATATATATATATTATTTTAAATAAATCTACAATGAAATTCGAAGTCATGAACTGGTCCAGTGACTCATGAACAGTTCGTTTAATTTGAAACCTCTATCCTTAGTATGTGTAAGTGGAAGGTTCGCATCACATTTTTCTTTCCCATTTATCACACACAAAATACATATAGTGCCCCAAAGAGGTGATACCTTTTTACTTATTTAATAGTAGGATGACCATACATCCCATTTCTAAGCCATTTCCCGACCATTGTTGTTTTGGTGAAAAAAGACAATTTGAAGCCCATCATAATTAAAATTAATTAGTAGTAGTTTAGTATATGTATAGTAGTGATAATGTAGCTGATATCGCTATTAGAAATTTAAGATTCTCAGAAATATGGAGCTTATCAAATGAACAACAAATGTTAATTATAGTAACAATTGTCAGATTAGCAAATCTCTGGGCCAATGATAAAATTGAAGTGGCAAACCTGGTCTCCACATATAATACCTTGTCTGGGTTTTCCCCTAACTTATTCCCTCCTGAGTTTCGTCTTATGACACTAGTCAGATTCTCTTTAGATTGTGAGCTTTGTCCTAGTCTGACATGTACCAGATTGTAAGGAAAGATAGTATTGGCATTTTTTACTATAGACCATGATAGCGGCAGATATACCATTTTAAAAAATCCCGCAAAAATTTTGAACCACTTTGTCCTGTCTTTTTTTCTTACAAATGACAGGAAATTTCCCGTTTTCACCTTGTTGGAATATGGTCACCCTATTAATAGTCAATGTGAAATAAAAGTTGTAGATGATGCAAATAAATGAATTGCCTTATCCTTGTGAAGTTATGTTTATGCTCTTGGCACATCACTCAAAGCAAATGATTTTGTGTGAATGCTCACATTCTCAAGCAGATAGCAAAATTTGAGAACCAAGCTGAAATGAACTGAAGTTGCAAGAACCCGTATTATCTTAATCTTCATGATCTCCCAAACCTGGGCAAGGTTTTACTCATAAGTGTTATGCTCCAGAAAAGACGAAGGAATATTGATTTCTGTTACTTAACCAATTAACAAATTAAACGCATTAAGCCCATCAGCTTATTTAAGCATTGAATCAACGGGATGTTGCAGTATTCTATTTAACAACAAGTAATTTCACTCTACTCCTGGTAATTAGAGTGCGTCATAATGTATCAGTCATTTTTCGTTCAAGGTTTCATAATGCAGTTCTACAATAAATAATTTATGAGTTTGATCTCTCAGAGAAAGTTAGTTCGTGGTTCAGTAGATGCATGGAAATGTTTCAGCATGTGGTTGAACGTCTTTTCTTCTGAAATGCGAAATAAAGAGTAACATGAAATGTACTGGGAAATTCAGGATGTTCACTTGAGCCTATTATTTTTCACACGCTGTGATGTTTGTGAATCGTAAACCAAGTGTTCACTTCAGCTCTGTTTGAAATCGCAATGTATACTAACAGGTAAGGCCAATTCATTTGTAGAACTTATAGATAAGATTCTGTATTGAGATTTTACTGCCCAAGTAGTGGATCATAAGAAAGTTCAATTTTTATGAAAGTTTGTATATTTTGAACCCGGATACTTTGAAGTCTAATTTTTTAGTCTTTTGAACTTCGAAATAATGAGGTTTTACTTTATATATAACTATATATTATAGATATGTATATATAGTCCAGGTGTTTTGCTGGCAGAAACATAACACTTCAAGATATCAAAAAACTGTTAGAACGTCAAAGATGGAAACATTATTTGTTTTAAGAAAATAATTATTATTTGTATTAAATATGCATAACGATCAATATAATTACTTATTACTCATTTCTCAATGTTCAACAATGCAAGTTTGTTTCACACAATAGAAATATTCTCATTAAGAGTTTTCTCAATGTAACATGGCTGTTTACCCATCAGGTTATTCTGTACATGAATGACTGGAAGATTGGGTTTCTTGCTCTTCAGTCACCATGAAATGCAATTTTGTCATTTCTGGTTGAGAATGGGACAAATTGTGCGAATGATAAAAGTTGGCCATAAAATATAGATACCAAAAAGCAAAGAAGCAAACATCCACATAACATGTTTCGATGATTTCTTCTGCCAGTCAACCAATATCTTTTTGTGTAAAAGGATCTGAAATCATCAAACTAAAATTTTTCAGTATAATTTAGAAAGCACAGAAGATGTATTTTACTTTGATAGTTAGGTATTTGATCAGGCAAAGGACAGTGAATTGGGAATAAGCAATTTTGATCGCATAGAAACAAGTTTGTCAGCTGATTGGTATTTGCAGAGATTGTACCTACTTTCATCTGTTTCCCACAAAGACGAAAGTAACAATAATATATATATATATATATATATATATATATATATATATATATATATATATATATATATATATATATATATATATATATATATATATATATATATATATATATATATATGATATTTGTGTTTTTCCCAATGCATGGGTCTTTAAAGACCAGGAGTTTTTGAAAATTAAATCTGAGTGTACCACAAGTGGTAAGGGAAAAAATCCGAGTGTAACAGATTAAGTTGCTCAGGACACTTGACTTGTAACTGACACTCAATTATGAAACAACTAAAACTTTACAACATAACATACCTTTCTTAATAATCATTTGTGATGGATTTTCAAAATCTTAAGCTTTACCTGAATGTTCTCAATGAATTTGCATTTTTTATTTTTTTACAATTTAAAAATGGAAGCCTTGGTACTTAAAACTCGATTATGAAGACATACGTTAACATTATGATGAGATAGTTTTAATGATTCATAGACTTCAACATATTTTTTGTGAAAAGTTTGTCTTGAACATTCTTTCATTTTTAATTAGTAAGGAGTATAAATTATATACCGGCAGATACATACATACCCTTGTAATAATTTGAATATAAATTTTCTGAAGTTTTTATGTAACATTTTTTCCTAAATCTCCTTTTCAGATGAAAGCCAATTAAATGAAATTCAGATTCCCTACTTTAAACATCCTGTACCATATTCAAAAAACCTTTGACACGAGCATAACTGACAAAAGCCAAAATTACATACATACTGATGCTCCTGACTAATTCAAACAGCTAAGTTATTATTTTAACTAGTTAACATCCTCGTACATTTTTATTTAATTAACCAAAATTGTTGATTTATTATTACAGATTTAATTTCAATTGCTATTTTTGGTACAGTTGTATTAACATGGCCACACTACCTGGATATATGTTTCCCCGCTAGATGGCACTACTTATGTGCACCGGACTGCCAACTTAGAACTTCTAATTTCGACCATCACGTGGCAGTGTGCATTACTCGATGTCTGTGATGTTTCTATGTTCTCATTCCCGGCCGAATGGGATTTCTCAGAGTTCAGAGATCGCCACAACCCAACCATTGCTTTGAAACCCTTACGTGCGACAAACTGTGTTAAAGTGATTATGGGTTTCTTAAATGAAACCTATCTCTCAGTCCCAGTTTGCAAGTTAAATAAGCTTGCAAGCTTTTCTATAACAATTATGTTTAGCGAAAAAGTTGTAACGGGTGCCTTAAATGAAACCTATCTCTCAGTCCCGGCTTGCAAGCTAAGTAGGCTTGCAAGCTAAATTGGCTTGCAAGGTTTTTTTATAACAAATACATTCTGCAAAAATGTTATAACGGTCGGCTAAAAATGGAACTTATCCCTCAGTCTGGGTTCGCAAGGTAAATTGGCTCCATTTGTGATGCAACAGTCAGGCGAGATATTTCACACCTTAGTCACCAATTTTCCTTCGCAAATAACAAGAGTAGCGAAAAATGCAGTGTCATGTGAACTTGGGAAAATCCCATTCTGCCTGGAAGGAGAACGTAGAAACATTGCAGACATATTGAGTAATGCGCACAGTGCCACGTAATGGTCAAAATAGGAAGTTCTTAGTTGGCAGACAGGCACACATTAAGTAGTGCCATCTAGCGGGGAAACATAGAACTAGGTAGTGTGGCCGTGTTAATACAACTGTACCCTATTTTCTATTAAAACAATGAAAACAAAAAATGATTGCTTCTTTTAGTTTAAATATTGTGGTATTTTAATTGAAACACTGTAAAAGTTGCATACACAATCATTTTCAGAAGGAAGGGACTTTGTGATACATGATATAGGCAAATCAGGTATGCGGTTAAATGTCAACAGACCATTATTGGGATCTAATGTGGCCATATTCCTTGTGTGTTCTGAACAAAACATTATCACTATCCTTCATGATGTACATAGACTGCCTTAATGTTCAAAATAAAAGTATCATATCTTTTGTCTTCATGTTAGATAAGCAAGGGTCTAATACATTATCTCAGAAAACTAATTGAGTAAGGTACCAAATAAGATACATATCAGCATCTCTACTTAGTGCCCAGAGAGATAATTCATAGTTAACAAGTGTTGGAAACCAATGGTTTGCAGTTTAACTAATAACTTTATGAGTATATAATTCTTTCAGGTCTATCTGAAAAGAGCCTGTAATTTTCATTCATAAAAGAAAGTATAATAGGTTTGTGGATTAAGCTACCATATATACCCGAATCCAAGACGATCTTTTTTACCAAATTTCCGCCTGTGAAAATCGAGGGTCGTCTTAAATTCGAATACAAAGATGGATTGCATGTTTAAACGAAGTTTTTACAATGAATGGAACGTAAGATACACCAATTCACAAAAGAATTAAATAGTATAAAACAATGAAATAAACAATAACAACAGCAAAAAAACAAAAATAATAATAATAATTATAAGAATACCGTATTAACTCGCGTTATTTACCCACTTTTTACCTATACTTAAAATTCGCCTGTAAGGTAGTGTAAATAATTTTACATCTTTTTGAAAGTAATGAGTCTTAATGACTGAACAACATATGCAGTAAATCACTTAGCGTCCGTTACTCAGCAACCTCATTTACGTGATTAAAAACGAATTCGCATGCTTGCTCAACGTAAATAGTTTTGTTGAACATTGGTGAAGACACGCATACCTACCGATGACTAAAAGTTGGACTACATAAATTACGGCATTATATGATTTATACCAAAATTCATGACTAAAAGTTGGGGTGCGTAAATTATGCAGTGGCAAAAATTACGTGAGTAAATACGGTATTCATCAACAAGTCCACAGTGAAGAATATGCCGCCATGATGCAGAGCCTTTCGCAGCTGTCAAAACAAATGGCTGCGTAATTCCCCTTGTTTGAACGTGATTTTAAATATCATATTGTGATTTTGTTACGCATATTACCTATTTTAAAATACCTACATCGCCCTCGAATTTAAAATGGCAGAAATAAGAGGTACAAATGCAAAGGGAAAGATATTAAAAGGAGTGAGACGTAGTTATGATGCAAATTTAAAACTGATCATGATAAATTACGCAGAAAAAACAATAATTGTGATGCTAGTAAAAAATACAATATTTTGACTAGAATACTTCTATTTTAATTTTTTTACAACCAGAATAGCCTTCCGATGCAGTTCGAGCACTAATTTTATTATGTAAAATGTTCAAGACAATTCAAGAAAATCATAGAAGAATACAAATTTCTCCCAGGTTTGTAGATTTTTTAATTTTTACTTTCTCATACGAAGTATCGAGAAAGTATTGTTATCGCAAAAAAATTCGACCTCGAGATTTTTATGGAAATATATGTTTTAGGTGTTGCTGAATCCGAAAAAGTGGTTTTTGCAATGCCGTCTGTCTGTCTGTTACTGGCTCTGGAGCCTAAACCGTAGAGCAAAAATTAATAAAATCTCGTACTTAGGCATTTTATCATACTGAGCAGAGTATACATAGAAATGGTTGACATTGCTCAATAATTAAGAGTAGTTTATTCTACGCATTTTTAACAACAATTCGATTTTCTCAAAAACGCCTATAACAATTTTGATCAAATTTTGTACATATACTTGAGTTTACCTCTTCAATAATACTGTATAGTTCATATTTCTCAAAAAATGAATATAAGGCTAGTTTATTCTAGGCAACTTTAACAGTAATTCGATTTTCTCAAAAACAGCTCTAACGATTTTGATCAAATTTCGTACAGTTACTTGAGTTTGCATCTTCATTAATACCAAATAGTTCATATTTGTCAAAAAATGAATAAGGCTAGTTTATTCTAGGCAACTTAACAACAATTCGATTTTCTCAAAACGGCTCTAACGATTTGATCAAATTTCATAGTTACTTTAGTATACCTCTACAATAATACTATGTATTTAATTGTTCTCAATGAATGAATATAAGGCTAGTTTATTCTTGGGCAACTTCACCAAAAATTTTTATTTTCTAAAAACAGGCTCATACGATTTTCATTTTCTAAAGATAACTAAACGACGCATTAGTATATGAGAAAGTTTGTACAGTGTATGTTATAACGATTTTTTGTAGTTATGTCGGCCATAAAATCTTTTTCCTGTTTTGACAGTCATCCAAGTGGGGGTCGTCTTAGATTTTGGGTAATCTTGGATTTGGGTAAATATGGTATATTGTTTCAAAAATCACCATGGTTATCAAACAAGAGAGACAAGAGAGAAATGACAGAACATCAGGTTGACAGGTTAAAAAAATTGGTAAAAGTTGCTGAGCAGAGTTCAGTTGGAAAACAGATTTCTGAGTGAAACTGGCATATTTTGAAGGTATTTAACTGCCTACATCAACCATGGAGATAGCTGCTGGTGCAAGTGTTATGCAAATTTGCATCCTCTCAGTTATCTGAAAATTTTAATGAACTGAAATACAGTTGGTCCTAACCAATTTTGATACTTAGAAGTCAACCAGCAAGTGCTCATTTTTATGTTAATTAATAATCCTTCAGATTAAGTATTTACGATTCATATAATTCTTTTGCATCACAAGTGATAATCTGTTTAATCCATTCTAAAAAAAGTTACATTTAGATATTTGACTAAGAATGAGAATTAATATTATCCAAATGAATGAGATATTCTGTAATGGTTACATATATGTCAACACTAAAGAAGTTAAATATGCACGAGGGAGCATATTTATTCATGAATTACCAAGCTCCATTACACATTTATAACAACAAAATCTTAAACAAGTAACAATTAACTCAAGTATGAAAGCATAAAATTTGAATAACTGAGTTCATATACTTCACCACTGAGAAAGAATGTTTTTATGTTCAATGACACAAGAAAATCATGAATAATTATTATTAACCATAGACCTGAAAATTGTTATAAGTACAAATATTTAAGCAATTTGCATCATTAGTAAGTTCCGACAATTATATTTCTAAAACTGAAATGCTTGAGTTTAATCAACACACACCCTTTCCACATTAAATAAAAAGAAACCCATATAGCTATAATGTTAAAAATTCTTGGAATTTAGTGGCAATTGTGGCAAACTTTTAAGCCCACTACAACAATTTGATAAAATGGAAAGATAACTTTTGTAAAATTGAAAGTTAGTGATTGCAACAGATACATATGCCATGCTTATTATTATTGCACCTGGGAAACAGTAACACAGCAAAATTTTCAATTTTTTAGTTTTAATAAGATTAAGTTCAAGTGAAATGCTCAAAAATTAACTAAAAACAATCACCATCCAATATTCAATACCATTTCCCCACCCATGCCAAAAATATATCACATCTTTACATATAACAAAATTAGAACAAGATAGCCAGCCCTTCGGGTTAGAGGTAGAAAAAGAGACTTCATAGATACCTATCAATGTTTACCATAAGCCCTGTTTAAAAACCAATTCATAAGTATCAGACTGAATAGTTTCACATATCTTAATTTTGAAGTGCAGTGCATTGAGCATGAAATGGGATCTTTGGTCCAAAAGCTTGGTAGGTAAAAAGAGGTCCACTTGGATTTTTCAAGGGCAGGCATGTGCATGAGTGACTCATTTAAAGTCTGAAATAGCATACAGTTTACCAACTGGGCACAATCACACCATGCAAAAATCACTCTTAACTTAGTTGAGTGTGTTCAGTCATTGCAATGAGAAAAATAAAAACAAAGCAAAAACAAAAGTTCTTTGTTCTGACGTTAACAAGTTTATCTTAGAGTAAGAGGTTGTGATAAAATTTTATGTAAGTTTCACTAGTTGGGGTTGAGATGCAAAATAAATATAATGCAAGGCACCAGAGTTAAAAGCACAACACGAGACATGGAAATGGCAATGAGGAAGGTTGGCAGCATTTCCATGTTGAGGGTCAGGGAGAGAGCATGGAACCAGGATGGGATGGGAGGAAGCAACGAAGCACATTCCCACGAGCGTAGCTCCTCCAATAGGATCAAATATAAGCTTCGTTTCCTCTACACTTTCACCACATCCCACAGCATGCTTAATCAAAGCTGCCCAGCACATCCACTCACTGCATCCAGTCACTCCACTACTATTTCAGCTAGGAAAACTCCAGTCTATTCCAGCCATTCTAAGAAGTTCAAGCAGTTCAAAATTGGGGCAGTGATTTAGGGATGCTTGTAGCAAGTGACTGGGATTAACAGGAGTAGGAATGGAGGAGGAAGTAGGAGGTAAACCACGGCATGGCTTACCCGTAGTTGGCATGGACGGCACAAATCGGGTCGGGATGCCTTTGCTGAGAGGGCTCCTTTTCTTCGAGGTTTTCAGCCTCAGGAGCTTGTCGCCAGCCTCCAGCAGAGGCGTGGGTGGAGCAGCAGGCCGGGGGAGCATCTCCCTTGGGGGAAAAACATTCTTTGAGCCTAGCCCCAAGCACCCTGATGCTGATACCACCACTTCTCCCTTTAACTGCCTCCTCCTCTCAAGCTCAAACTTTTTACTCTTGACAGCTGTTTTAACCAATTTTGAGGGAGACATATATATTGACTCCGTGGCTTCATTACACCTTTCTGAACTGCTATGCGGCCTTAAAATGTTTCTTCCTCCAGTTTGAGATACTGATGATGATGACGAATTTAAAATGTGAAGACTTTTTTCCTCCTTATGCAGAGTAGGTGTTGCCTGATTTACTGGAAGAACTTTCGTGCCTCCTGAGGCTTTCTGATTATTTATTTTGGTATTTCTTAAATTATGAATGGTGTTATCTAAAGACATTGATGCTTTGCAGGCTGAAAACTGGCATGCCACACTGTCACATGCTGTATCGCTTTTCTCTGATGAATTTGTTTTACTTTGTTTCCTTAACCTCCTGGTTGTGGTATAATTCGGTATAGTTCTCATTCTACTCTCAGTTGGGGTGGTAAAAAGATGGCTTAGACCATCAAAAAGTCCTTTAAGTTGCCCCCTATTTGCATTTAATTTATAGCAGATACTTGAAGATGATGATGATGATGAAGATGAGGAGGAATTCAATTTATCTTCCCTCATGTTATTACTTTCAGCAACACCACTTTCCTCTATGGATTTTGAGCCAGTTTCCTTTGAGTCATATATAGCATTCTTTTGGCTACAAGTCACGGGCAAATGGCCAACACACTCATAGTCCTTCTTTACTGTTCTTCTAAAAGAACTGATTCCATCCAGCATCTTTGGCATTGGACCACCGGTGGCTGGGTTAGTAAAGGGGCTTGGAGGCATGATTGTTCTGAGAGGTCTATTGGAAAAAGAGAAAGAGGAGTCTACACGAGATGTGGCAGAGGAAGGAGGTTTGGAAACAGCAGTGGGAGTGGATTGTGTGGAATCTTGGAGAAAAGGAGATTTCTCCCAAACACCTCTGCTGCTTTGATTCAGAGAAGAGCTGCTTGGGGAGCTAGTGTAGTCCGTGCCACTGCTACTCATCCTGCTGGCACCACTCCCGTTCCCAACACACCCACTCCCTCTGCTCACACATGAGACCCCCTGACCCAAAGATTTGCCATGGCTGCCACCAACAAATGCTCTTTTCGGACTCGAATAGAAAGCACTTAGGCGAAAAAACTTTTGTTTCTCTTTTGAGATTTTATCACTTTTTTCCTCCAACCTTCTGGGCTTGTGAAAAGTGCTACCTGTCCCAGGACCACCACATATCGACTGATAAAGGAAGGAAGAGTTGGTATTACCCTCTGAGCCCGAGCTGCTGTCATGTTGTCTCTTCCCTTTCTTTATCCTATGCTCCTTGGGTACGCCTGAACTTGGATATGACCTGCAAATAAACATACTTTTACTATGCCAACTCTTTCAAACAAAAAAACTGATATTAATCGAGAAAGAGGAAAATTTCACGTTGCTTTTTTGTTATATTTGCTTATCAAAACTACTTTCTCATTTTCAGTAAAAAAAATTTGCACTCAAAAGCTATATCAGAGAAAATAACAACTCTGGATTTTCTCAAACGAATTGTAGGGAATTAAATACTTGTACAAAGAACAAGTATTATTTTGAAAAAAATTCACTTTATGCAAACCATAATAATAATACAAAAGTTATACAAGTGTATGTTTGTGGTTAAAAATGCTGTAATGACATCCATAAATATTTGCTTAAGCTTACGAGAGCCATGTTCCAGAGTAGTTTCAAATGTTAACTACGCACAAAAACTTTATAAAAATAAATACCTCTCTATTCATGATTTAGATCAATGATAATACTGTTAATGATCACTGTGATTTTCTAAACTTTGCATAACCGAAAAGTAAGATGCATTATATTTTGCATTCATTTTAGTAAAAATATAAATGATTAAAAACAAATTTCATTGTATTCTTACACAAACTGGGCAATTTTGCTAAGCCTTACAAGAAACTAAGTCTGAACTCAAGCAAATGCAAAACCTCCAATTATTTTTTCTGTAATTTTTCATAAATAAAATTTCATTTGGGTTAAAACAAAAACCAAGAGGTCTTACTTCTTCAATACTTCTGTCAATTTTCTAACTACCCCAAACTCATCTCCTGATATGTTTAAAAAGCCATTAAGAAAAGAATAAATTTTTTATATAAATCATCAAATTTCACGTTCAGTTCTATGCACAATAAAAACTCTCACATGAAGAATTTTTGATTTATGAAATACTACTCGATCTAAATTTGAGAATAAGATGGAGTTAATTTTTTTGGAGAATGTGATAAAATCATCAAGACAACAAAATATTGAGACCATACCATTTGAAAATGACAAATACACTGAGAAATGGATGTAAAACACTTTTTAATCCAAGGGTAAATACAGACTTTAATTGGCCAAGTCCTAATTAAATACATCCTCTCATATAACACTACATAATTTATAATTCCATACAAACCTGTACTTGAAGTTCCCACTGTGACGATTTTTAATCAATTTCTTGGAACCCTTTATGCCTTTGGAGGACACATTTTGATTTGCTAAACAGTTCTTACAAAACAAAAATCCAGATCTCTTATCTCCAGATGCACTAGGGTGTTGTTCCAAACAGCTGACATGATAGGTTCGACCACAGCTGCAGCATAACAGTAGCACATTCTGTCAATTATGAAGTAAACAATCAAATAATGTTAGAAAAATCTATAGCTGGAGAAGTAAAAAGTCTTTAAACAATCAACTGATGGTTAAATAAAAATGAGTCTATGATTAAAAACTTATTATTTTTACTATTCCATTTCAATGATCAAAATGTATTAAAATGTTAAATTATATGTGATTACTTTGAGTAATTCAAGTGCAATAGACATATCAACTACACTGTCTCCATGCAAGAAAAAAGGAACATGCAATAACAAATAGCAGTGACCTAGTTTCTACACATACCTAATATAAGTTGCTTACATATCAAAAGTCTAAATAAGATTAGATTACATTAAAGATAAGGAATAACTAAAATTGGAAGAAAAGAAACTTGAAACAACCACACATTAAAATGTAAAAAAAATCATTTGTAACAGCAATTTAATCATTAAAACAAGGTATAAATTATTTAAATATATAAGTAACATAAATTCTGTTGTAAAAATTAACAAAATAATACATATTCAAAATATATATTTCTCGAGTGTGAGGTCAAGATTGACAGTAAACAATTCAATAAATAAACATAACATTGGTCAAAAGGTTAACACTTGTATCCATTACTTCAATTTGCCTACCTATATCATAAACCTTAACTTACACAATAATAAAAGCAAAGTATGTCTTTTTGGTCATATACACCCAAAATATTTTAATTCCATCCTATACACAATGTTGGACATAACTTTCCCGATGGTTTTCAAAATTTGGAAAAACTTTCATAACATTAATTTCACATATGTTCAATTAAGAAAAATAGTGCAGGGCAAATATTCAAAGTATTACCTTTCATGGATCAAACCAAACAGTACCTATAAAATACAACTTCGTAAACTATAGGTAGAAACAGGCCAAAACAAAAGATGTGGATGACAATGGAAATATTTAATGAATAAAATTATTTATGAGTAAAATGAATGCTCAGAAATAAATAAACACAAAAAAGTTTTGGCAGCTATGTTAAAAAATACCAAACAAACAAAAACAATGTTAGAATATGTTTTAATAAATACGGTGTAAATCTTTTTTTACATTTTAGTTCCAAAGGGAATATTCATTGTTTATTGGAACATTAATATACAAGTACCTCCAAAAGTATATAATTAAAAACTATTCAATAAAATAATTAACTCCAACTTCACAAAATCCTACCACTTAAAAAGATGTTTCTATACTGCACACAATTTAAAGAAAGTATTGGCATCACTTTAATCCTCCATATTCAATAAATTAAAAAAAAGCTTTAAAGGTATTCCATTAAATTTGCACCTTTGTGTCAAATAGTACAAATATTATAAATCATCGTATGACAGGTAAACATTGAATTTGTAACTAGTTTTAAAAAATACGAATTTGACCTTCCACCAAAGAGAGTTAATCTGAGTTAAAAACAAAAGAAAATTTAAAAAATTATGGTGCAGTTTTGAAATACAGAAGAATCACTGAAATGACTTCAGAAAAGCATGCAACACTACTATGAATTAATTAATTAATACAACATATAGTGAGATAATATGATAAATAAGGGACTAAAGAATTTTCACTAATTTATAGAAATTTCCTTACACAAAGTGACATTGGTTTTGTGACAAATGGCATTTTATTTTAAAAACTGAATGTTACACAATAATGTAATAAAGTTGAATGCCCAATCCTAGGTTTCATAAACAAAATTCAAAAAATGATTTCAACATGTAGCGCAATATTTCTTATGATGAGTAACTAAAAAACTTTTAAGGAGGAGAATTGTAAAGTTCAAATAAAAATTAATATTTCCATGGGAAATTAAATCCTTCAATTTGCAATTTTATTCTTAATACATAAATTTCTTCTTAAAAAGAAGTCAGCGATAATACTCAGTATAACAACAATGAAAACTTTTATTTAGTCATCATAAATTTTCAGTCGGCAATATAAAACAAAAAGTGGAATTTTACTAAATTAAAAAGATAAAAAATATGAGTAATAAAGGAATCGTCTCTCAGCTTTCATTTTCAATAGCTCATCCCTTTGTAGAAAGCTTAATGACAAAGACAAAGAATAAATCTGAAAGAACACATGCCTTTAACATAATGATGTATATTTTCCAATTATATGATAAACTTACATTCTAATTGAAATGTATCATAAACTACCACAAAACCAACTTTTATAACGAAAAATATCACCCAAGGTAGCTAATAATAAAAGTTTTCTATATTATGCAACAAATTACCCCAGAATCTGATAAGAAGCTGCTTCTCATATACCTCATTTGTTCGAAATTTTCAGATGCTTGCACCATTTTTATCATGGAATTTTTCTGAAAAAGTTGCTGCACTTCATGCAGGCATTTTATTTTATATTAAACAAGCAACAAGAATTATAAATAACAAATTGTTCATTTTGAACATTAATACAAATAAATGCAAATAAAAAGGAAATTCTAGTTTATGGTTGTAATTTAAAATTATCACTGGTGTAATTAATACAAAATTGTGCCTGCTATGCAACCTTGCATACCAAACACAATAGTGGAGATTTCACACACAATAGCATGAATTTTATCCATAACAATTTATATAAACATGGCACACTCCCATTTTTCCTTTTCATTTAGCATTTGTTTACTATATACTTATCTTAATTACTCCATTCTGAGCAGTTATTTCACAACACGTACATTTAGCACATATAAAGTAATATTTGAGCATACGTGCAATTGAGAAAGCATACATACACTACATACTTTGAAATTAAGAGTAAGTTTAAGCAAGATCAATTAAAATAGTTTCCATAGCTATCAGATTTAGAATGGAACATGTTATTTAAAAAGAGAACTTTGTAGAAGTTAAATAAGTGAGAGAAAATGCAAGATGTTTTAATTATAAGCTTTCTTTACCTCAATAACAACACATACAAGATTTCCACTGCCAACAACAGCTATTAATTGTTGATGAACCTCATGAGAATGAAAAGATTTATTTCTACAGGTAATAATCCAAGAAAATTATTTACAATAAGTTTCAAAATATTTAAGGATTATTCAAAGTAGAAAATGAAACCATCTCAATAAATATTTTTAAATTTTTTTACTTTTTCATTTTTGATTCCTCATCCTGTACATGCTGTCCCTGAGTAATTGATCTTACTTTCATCAGATACATGTGTGTGTGTGCTTGTGTGTATTATATACATATATACATATATATACATACATATATACATATATACATACATACGTATGTACATACATACATATATACATACATACATACATATATATCAAGGGCAACTAGGTGTTGAAGGAAACCCAATGAGCACTTACCAGAAGTAGCGCCGCTGGGATGTTGAAGAGAGACATTTGTGTCTCGCTTGTACTTATGAAAGGACCATCCCGAAAGCTCCGCCATCTACCTCTACAAATGCATCTCTCTGACATCCCAGCAGCTCTACTTCTGGTAAGTGCTCACTGGGTATCCTTCAACACCTAGTTCCCCTCGATATTCTTATTTACTTTCCTCTTCCACATGTGTGTGTGTGTATATATATATATATATATGATACATACAAACACACATATTCACACACATTTAAGCAGCCTTGATAATGCACTGCTACAAGTGATTAGACTTATTTGCAGGGAAAAGTGAGGGTAAAAGCAGCAGGCACCATTACAACAGACCTGCTCTCCTAGCTGACCGCATCGGGCACAGGTGCGGCATTCTTCACAGCACCATGGTGCACCAGCTTGAAGTCTGGAGCAAAGAAGCTCATTTCCTCCCCACCCCCTATGGCCACTTCCTGCTAGTGCCAAGCATGTTGCATGAACTGACACTCCGCATTCTGAACATGAGCTCAGATTCTCCGGACATCCATCCCGGTTCTTTGCTGCTGTACCCAGGCACTCTCTGCACACCGGCATAGGGACTGGCTGCTAAAAAGTACCACCCTGTCACTTCTATGGCTGAATCGACTCCAGTGGCTAAACCATTTTCAATTCACCTAGTATCTTCCTTTTTATTAACTAGCTCCTTGAATGTATCTCTCAAAGAGTAATTCAACCAGAACAACTTTGGCTTTTCCATAATAATATGATGGCTCTTAATTTAAAATTTATGAGCAGCATTATTTGCAAGCATCAAATTCAAACTTTTTAATCCTCTTTATGTTTACTCCTTTGTAGCGACATGATAACAGAAAAAAGAGCATACAATTTGAATTTTCTCTAATGGCTCAGTGGAGGAACTTAGTTGAATTATGCATACATACCATCATATTTACTTCATAAATTGAGTTTATATATTGAAAAATCAAAAGTACAACTCCTTGTGACCTGATATCAAATACATAAGTTTAAAAGGGCAATACAAGAAGATAGAATTATACATTAAGTCAATGAAAATATTATATTCTTTAGTTATACAGATCAATCATTAACTAATTTAATTTTAAACAATGTTAAATTAAACAAGAAAATGCTTTTAGTGATGTATGTCTGAAATTTTATCAAGCAAGACAATTATGAATCTCATACATACACTGTATTTTTGCAATAGGAAACTACTGACATTTCCCATTAACATTGCTCTATATCAACAAAATATTAGATTTAATGCCAAGTCCAATAAAAATTTTAAGCAACCAACACAACCAAAGGTATATAATCAACACAACCAAAGTTATATAATCAAAACAATGGATGTTATTGATTAATGAATATTGTTATTCAAGTATTAAAGAGATGCAACTTATACACTTAAAAAACAGAAAGTAATAATAAAAAGACAGATGGAAGCTTCACTTTGTTGTGCAAAAACATTATGTAAAAACATTGATGCCAAAAAATAGCAAACATAAAAATAACAAAAGCAAAGCATGCATGTAAACCCCAACACCTTACAAAAACTAAAGAATGCACAACTCAAAGAAAACAAAACACCACCAAAATAAATTAGCAAATAAAAAATTAAAATGATAAATTACTATTTACACCTATTATCAGTTCTTAATAAATACCCTAAACATTTTAAGCCTAATTTTTCATCTGGAACTCCTAAATATAAATTGTTTATTTTTATGCACATAAGATCAATTATCCTTTTAAACTCTGGACATTTTAATAAACTTCAATAAAATAAGCAAAATAATGCAATAATAATAGCTCAATGAATATTATAGATTTTCACTAAGATAAAATTGCAATTCAATATGATTTTGATTGCATATTTACTGATCCAGAACACATCAATTATGTTAAACATTTATATCAGAAGTATCACAAATAATTGCCATAAGTTTATGCAAGACAATGTTGATAATATGATGGTAATAAAGGTTATATAAATAATTTTCTGAAATTTCTCTGCATCTGAGGTCACAATCTGTTTTTTCCGTTAAAAATAAAGACAAAAAGAAATAAAAAAATCACATATTAAAAGAAATTTCAAAACGGCTCACTAATGCAGGAGGAATTGCAGGGATTTTAGCCAAGAGCAGGACATGCTAATTAAATACATTTTAAAATTATTATACAATCAATGGCAAGAAAAAGAAAGTTGCAATAACAGTGAGAGAACTCAAACAGGGATTGCAAATAAGAGTTGATAGGAACTGCCACTTTAACTGAAAAGAGAAATTTCATAGCTATATAGAGGGTAACGTATATTAACAGCATAGAGAATAAACAGAAACTAATTGCTATAAGAGTCACACTTTCCTCAGATCAATTAACACAAAACATTGCTAAGGGTCCTTGAAAAGCATAGTTAAATAAATAAAGCAATGGTTTTGTAATATTGATAGGTTTCTAGAGCAGTAATGTTCTCTGATAAATTCACAATGAACTAGTAACAAAAATGCACCCAAATGTTGGGGTATTTGAATATAAAAAATATACAACCATGTTTTGAAATGGGCATGCCAAAAAACTCTTTATTATTAAATGGATACTACACCTGCAAAAATATTGGGGCCACTACCATAACCATTTAATGATATTTACAAATTCTGTAGACATCTCTAAATTCATTACAGATTACGAATCAGTGTCACAAGAGAGGAAGCACCATTGCTTTAAGCTATCATTGCCCATGAACATAAAGAAACAACTTTCTGAACAAGCAGACTGAGAGAAAAGATCATATTGAATGGCTGCATAAAAAAATGCCTCTTGATCACTTTCTGTAGGGCTCCTTCATGATAGTGGTCCACTCTCACAACCCTTGAAACTTAACCCTTTGTATGCCAGATTACTATGTATGATCCTTTGCAAGTTGAGCAAGAAGTGATGGATAGCTTGAATAATTATGTCATGTAGCAATGTACATTGGTTCACATTA
The DNA here is from genome assembly GCA_036926305.1 of Uropetala carovei. NCBI lineage: Eukaryota > Metazoa > Arthropoda > Insecta > Odonata > Petaluridae > Uropetala > Uropetala carovei. The sequence continues at coordinate 9,250,706 of JAXCHB010000011.1, forward strand.
TTTATCTGAGATTTAATGTATGCTTATCTGGTAACCCTAAATTGCAGAAATTACGTAGCTTATAAACCTCATACCAGGTTTAAAGTTTGTCAAATTTTTAAATGAAAATAATTTTCAAATTCCACCCCATATCCAAATACGTGAAAGAAAACATCAAACTTGAGAGAAGTATATGTTATGGATGATGACCATCTTTCAGCTTAGAATACTAAATATTAAATACACTACTACAAGAAAGTCCCTTTTATAGGCCTGACCACAGAGATATAAGATAATAAGTTATTTAACACAAACAGGTTTCCCTAATTACATGTGTTATAACAGATATATAACAAGTACATATGGCTATGCCCTCAGCAGGAATCAAATCTGCCACCCTTGCATTGGGAGCTAAACATGCTAATCACCCCTCAACCAAGGCCAATTATGAAATAATGTGCTTGGAGTTTTAACAACTGGTGTTGTTTGGAATGCTGTGCCATGCTGATCTCAAATTAGCACAGTTATAAATACATGTAACTTATTACATTATCTAATTTAGTTTTTTAATGGAAATAATCACTAAACAACATTTATAAAATGATATTATAAATAATGTGCAGAAAGTCCAGTACATATTTTGTAATAAGAACACCATCACCCTTAAACGTAAACTGTTCCTAAAGCTCTAATTACTCATTCTCAGGTTGTTAAATCTTACATAATTCAGTATCCCTGTTAACTTTCAGCATACAATTTAAAAAGTTCATTATTCTGTGCATTATTATCATAAATTGAAGAACGACTACTATATTCCAACACTATAACATTATGACTTATACCATAAGCTAACTTATTATAATCTTTATTTTCTGAGTTTATGTTCCTCTTTTTCTCATTTCACAGCTAGTATGATGTCCTTGTAAAATACCTAATTAATACGTTCCACAGAGGAGTACATATCTTCAAGTAGGCAACATAAATAAAATGTGCAGTGAACTATTGGTACCCAGTGCCACATGCTGTATATGAAGAACATGTTAGGGATACCAGATTTCTTTTTTCTCAGACATCCTTTTCTTAAGGTGTCCGGAGGTTTATGTGGGCTTTTAACATATGGCCAGAATATTTTCTGACCTCTAAGGTGCTCCTTTTCTTCCAAAAATTCTATAAAAAACCGATCAGAATCTTATGGGTCAGCAGTACACAGGTACTTCAGTCATTAAGACCGCATAAGAACAGGTTGAGTTAAATATTGTTCCCAATAGTAGGAGAAACAGTGCTGTTTGCAGCCAGAAGGTTGAACAATGGGAAAATACTTTTCCTGTTGCAAATGAATCAAATGTTGTGATGAGCAAAGCAGAAACTTTGTAATATTCCATCAATAGCCATAAAATAAAAGAAATAATTGCTAATCCAACATCAAAATTGTCTCACAAAACCAGTGATAGATATTTCAGATACAAATAATCATCACTGTGGTAAAGGATCAACATGGTGTCTTCGTAACTGATATTTTGTGATTTTAGAATTAGTTTAGGAGCTATAAGCACAACTTTACAAGTTTTGCCATGAATTTACTGCCTATACTGTCCACCGTGTTTTCCTGTGATGTTGTATGATAACTAACTCATTTGTGAATGACTTGCATTTGTCATAACTAATACAGTAATTTGTCACTCCATGTACAATTAATACAATAATTTGTTGCCCCAAGTAAGTTTAAGTACCTTATCAGGTTTTATAATAACAAACTCAAGTAAGTGGTTATTTTAGCATGCTACATAGATGTTTTTCTTGTTAACAATCTACGTACAAATATATGCATTGAAAACTATTTTCTGAAAAATGTCTTACAATGCAGTTGCATCCTATCAGCCCTAGTACTTACTTCATCATAAAATGTGGTGGCTCATTTCTATAATTATGATTTGTTTCTGCTCAGCCTAAGATTAACCGTAACACAAAGTACTAGACGGCAAAGCAAACATTTTTGTAATGTTATATATTATCATTGGCAGTGCCAATAATTTGAAGCATCAAATTGCAGGATGCTGAATGAAAGAAATTTTGCTGTACTCTAAATACCTGCATATACTTTACACCTACATATAAGACAGGTTTTTGGCCTCATATTGTGTGATTCTTCGATATACCCATGAATAGAACAAAGAGGTTTCCAGCATTTAGTCTCAGTCACATATTTATCAATTAACACCAAAAATGATGTTATGTCATCAATACCATTGTAATACGATAAATGAATAAAAATCTATATCCTCTGTCTCTTACTATACAAGATAGATTCTCTCTCATTTCAGCTAAAAACAATCCTGCTACTATAGAGATGAGCTGGTTACATAGCTGTGACAGTGCTCCAGGGGAAAGGTGGCAGTATTACATAGTCAAAACAGTAATTCAGCTGTACTTAGGACCCCACAGCAGTGGCCAAATGGCACCATGTGCTAACCACCACTGTACAAGTGGATGCGACAAATTATAATGTAGGTAGTATCAGATAAAGTGTAACATAACATAACATGTTTGAAAACTATGCATCGATGGATTACAAGACAACTTTCAGATCCATCTACAAGTAAAACATTAAACTTTATGGTGCAACTGGTTAATGGAATGAGATTCATATGAGAGTAATCACATTGTTTTACTCTCGACATAATTGTTTTGAAGGGTGCCAGAGAAATATACCAGTTGAAACATTTTTATGAAACCTAGGACAACTACAGGTGAATTTCTTTAGTTTTCAGAACCTAATTACCTAGACCGACATAAAAAGACGTATTGGGACCTCTTTATGTTAGCCCAAAACTGGGCTGACTTAACCTAAATGCTGCCTGGGTTATTGTTTTTTAACCAAAAATATTTTAATGCAGGTATTTATGGTATTAGAATATTTTAATGTTGTGTTGATGTTGTATGCAAATATACAGAGACCAATACATCAAAAACAGAAAACTGAGAATTCAATATAAAAATTTTCTTGGGAATCTCAGCATAACTTAAATCTTTCTTTCTATTACATCGATGGCTGCTCCAAAAGGTTTTCCCATTATCATAATAAACAAAAGAAGAATAGTTTAGTATTTTCAATCTCACGAGCTCTAGTATTCATAATATCATCCTTGTCTGAGAGAACGAATAAACCTTTTCATAGACATAAAGAAGATAGTATATGAATCTATTTAATGATTTTCTATATTATTATAATTTTATTCTAATGTTAAAATGCCCATAAAAAATATTGACAGTACAGATGGACTGACACACAGACAAACTGAATACATAAGCAATTTTTTATAGTGTTAATGATGCCTAAGGAGGTCATGCCTAATGAAATCATAGGGCAAGTTTAAGAAAATGGTTGGATGGCTGGTGTGCTGGCGCTTGACTCGTTCTGAGCTCATCAGTCTGAAACGGTCAAGAAAAGCATAAAGAAAACTAAGTTGTATATTGCAGTCATATCTGGAGGAATTACCTTAATACTTCAAGTCCTTAGTGTGGTAGTGAATAAGTCATTTTAGGACAACCTGATAAAGCGGCATGAAAAATGGCCACTGGTAGGAAATCATCTGTTAACACTAATGGTGAAAATAAAAAAAAACCATCCACCTCAACACTTTATGAACAGATTTTGGCAGCTTGGAGATATATTTTCATTAAATCCATGGTAAATCACTTAAAAAATGCTGGATTTCTAATGCTCATACAGATCAGAAGCTTTTGTGAGAGGAATTGACAAGAAGCAACATGGACGAGGACAGCAAATACAAGGGCTAAATGCATAATATTTGTGAAGAAAATAAAAATTTTCTTTGTATTAATGTTCCTTCTTAACATTTCATAACAAAAGTTTGAGTTGTGTATTGCTTTGAACAAAAATGGTTCATATTTGTCTTCGCCCCAGGATTGTACCACAAAATTTCAACAACAGGTTATTCAGTATAATACAGTAATATTACACATTTAAATATCATCACGATCATAAAAGAAAAATTTTAAATTAATCATTTTTCAATTATTCCATCTATCTAAATCCTCAGTTGTTCTGTTCTATATAAGAACATTTGATCAGGGATTTCTAAGTTATCTCAATGTTACAAATAATCACGTAAACCTTCAGTCTATGCAAGGACAAACACATCACTGATGTGTTTTACATAATTAATCTTGATTTGTTTACTTTCATTCCTCAGTTTCACCTGTACTCATTTGACAATTTTAATGAGTCACTAACTGGTTCATTGATCTGCTTCCAAACACTTTTTATGTTTTTATAATCAACATTTTCACAATCTTCCAAATGTTGAAAAAATTTTCAAGTTTAGGCATTGATAGGTGATGCGATGTTGATGTGAAAAGACAGTTCCCAGTGCGTTTAGCATTTTCTATGACTATAAGTCACTGTGCCATACTTTTCATAATATATGTCTTTATCTTCCTAAACCTGTATTCAGCCATGGACAGCTTTATGTAGCACTCTCAAGAGTCAGATCCTTCGATTCACTTAGTACTGTATCAGATAATCAAAATCAAGTCTTAAATGGTGTTTATAAAGAAGTATCCAGTAAACTTGATTCGTGTTTTTACAATATTTTGATAAATATATTCTTATATATATTATATATATTATATATGTTACATGCGGGTGTAGCTAGTTCTACTAATTTCTAGATATGCCACTGATTTTGCTTATTCTCTGTGCTCAAAAAAGGTGACAATGAGGTGATGACATCAATCATTTTCCCATGCTAGTGACTTAACATTGAAATACAATGAAGATTTAAATCCTACAGAAATTATTGCAGAAGTAGAAAGTTTTAAACATCAAGCATTATCAATACTGCCAAATATAAAATCAGCCACCCCTTTAGATCTCCTACAATTAATACATGATTATTCTCATGTAGATTCTTATCTGAATATATAGAAGTCTGTTTATGATTTTTTCTTACACTACCGGTCACTGTAGCTTCTTGTGAAAGAAGTTTCAGTAAAATGAAATTAATAAAAAAATATTTAAGATCATTAATAGGACAAGACCGACTGTCCAATATGTCGATTATTTCTATAAAAATGAAATTGCACAAAATATCAATTCTGAGAATGTAATCGACGAATTTGCAACCATGAAAGCAAGAAAAATCAACTCTAAGCTCTAATGAATAATAATAATAATAATTTTTTATATGCCCGAGGATCAAGTTAATACATGACATAAGGCACATCAAGACAACAAGATGACAATATAATGAATATTAATAAATAATTTTCTATAACCATAGTACCTAAACAAAATAATAATAAAATGTGGAGCTTCGCATCATTTTTGGCTTTGAACAGATTCCAATGAATAACTATAAATGGTGCCTTCTGCAAGTTTTAAATGAAAAATCTGATGTGGCCAACATGACTTTCTCCATATTTGGGGTATAGATATTTAAATTATTATGAATAGCATAATGAGGCAAAATTATTATTTCGTATTGTAAAAGAATACAGTCGTCATTATGGACGTAAATTATATTTTGACAATGTTTACAGAATTCATCACTACATGGTACTCGCGGTATACTTGAAATTATGAAAAAAGTTCAATATCTCCGAAATGGATGGTTCTACGAGAATTTGATTCAAACAAAACTTGGAAGAAATACTATTCTATTCAACTTTGGTCCTCACGAAGATTACCAATAACGATGTTTTTAAGGAGATATTTGACAAAAACCGAAAAAACCCATTATTTATAAATAATTCCTAAACAATAACTGCTATAGAAAATTGTTTCAAATAGAAGTTATAGAAAATTACATTCTCTATAATGTTTGTATAGAATTGTATATACAATAATGATGTTTTAACAGAGAAATATCGCAAAAACCGAATTGGGTTTCGAATAAACCTCGACTTCCTGTTAACCGTTATTGTCCAAAAACTAATCAGTTCTTTGTGCTCATGTTAAAGTGTTACATATGAAGTTTGGTAACAATATGGGAAGTACTTTTTGAGTTAGAGCACCCACAATCATATACACACACACAGACATTCCGAAAATAGTCTAAACGTGTTCTAGGGACCTCAAAATGTGTATTTCCGTTGAAATCCCGAAGTCGATTTTTTTCGTGATCACAATACTTTCCCATTACTTCGTATGGAGAAAGTAAAAATATAGAATGCAACAGTAAAACTTCAAAATTAAATTATAATCAAGGCAACATTAATTCTAAACGCAATATGAAATTTAAAATTTCAGAAAGTGGGGAGAGAGAGACAACACTTAAACAGATAAAAATTTCTTTTAAAAATGCTCATGTTCAGTGATTAATTTTAAGAGTACATGAAGATATGATGCCACAGTACCGGGGTTCCCAAACCCTGGGTCGCAACCCAAGTTTGGGTCGCGAGGGGTTTCTGATAGGTCGCGGAAGGCCCTTGACCGAAAAAATTGAAAAATGAATAATTCATTTTCTTCGTTACGTGCAGAGTTAAAAAATTCTTACGTATATTAGATAAACAAAAGTAGAAGAAACGAAGCTGATATGTTTAGTCCTATTTTTCTTGAAAGTCGAGTGGGGCAGTTAACCCAAAGGTACCGATACCATTAGGGTAGCGAGATGAATGAGACTTTGAATTTTGGATCGCGACCAAAATAGTTTGGGAACCGCTGCCATAGTATAAGAATTTATCATGCAAATTCTACAAAAAGCACAACTATGAAATGTTAGTAATTAACTTTTCAGGGAGGCCCTCCATACATACATATGCACTATGAATACAATTCATCCATATAACAATATTTTTAGGATTTTTCCATACTGGTAACTTGTGCTCTGCAGATGTTCACTAGTCCCTCTTGTTAAGCCACAAACTTTATTATGCAGGGGGAAAACATTAAAGCAAATGGTTAATTGTTATGAAAATCTTAATAACAGTCTTGAATAGTTAAGGATAATTGGAAACAGAATGTAACATTAGGATAATAAGTCCTAACAGCAACATTAAGTGATTATATGTTAAAGTAAAATAATGCTGATGCTAGTCCATTTCAACGACATGACTCCTTTTAGCAAAACAGTGTACATAAATTATATAAAACTTCAAAATGAATAAAAAAAATCACCATTGATGGATAAATACCAAACCACATTCTTTAAGTTTATCTAAAAATAAAGTTAATCTCACTCTACAACAAAATGCTACAATTAAACGAAAACATTAACAAATTAGGAATCCTTAATTAAAATCATACAATTTCTCTAAAATTAAAAACGCAAGATAATTTACAAATAGGAATTTCATTTTACAGGAATAGTAATGCTCAATGATAAACAATGGAAAATATAGTTTCAAAAATAAAAAATCGGTACAACATACATTGTACAAACTTTCTCATATATGGGTACTAATGCGTCGTTTAGTTATCTTTAGAAAATGAAAATCGTATGAGCCTGTTTTTAGAAAATCCAATTTTTGTTAAAGTTGCCAAAGAATAAACTAGCCTTATATTCATTCATTGAGAAAAATGAAATACGTAGTATTATTGTAGATATATACTCAAGTAACTGTACGAAATTTGATCAAAGTCGTTAGAGCCGTTTTTGAGAAATTCGAATTGTTGTTAAAAATGCGTAGAATAAACTACTCTTAATTATTGAGCAATGTCAACCATTTCTATGTATACTCTGCTCAGTATGATAAAATGTATGGGATTTCATTCATTTTTGCTCTACCGTCTACGCTCCAGCGCCAGTAACAGACAGACAGACGGCATTGCGAAAACCACTTTTTCGGATTCAGCGACACCTACAACGTATATTTCCGTAAAAATCTCGAGGTCGATTTTTTTCGCGAAAACAATACTTTCTCGATACTTCGTATGAGAACGTAAAAAGAATTGAACACTTTCAAAAATTTATTACTCAGTAACTAGGTTATATATGAACATGTAGTCAAAACCAATTAGTAAAGGAACTATCACAGTTATTTTTGTACTCTTACAAATGCTCAATATGCACCCCTCGTGATTTGACTACATGTTCATATATAACCTAGTTACTAAGTAATAAATTTTTGGAAGTGTTCAATTCTTTTTGAATCACCCTGCACAATAAAATTATACAATTATTTGAATATTGCTTTACCAATCGTAACAATCTAATATAACTGCGACTTTTCCTTGTTAACACTAGTTTTTTCTTTAAAAATGTGTATTTACGCAGTGAAATTAAATAGGGGTGGTTTGGTGTGCCGCAATGTTCTTAAAGCATGCATGATGGTGTGTCGTGGAGCAAAAATAGTTGAGAAGCACTGCAATAACAGACAGACGGCATTGCGAAAACCACTTTTTAGGACTCAGGTACACCTAACACGTACATTTCCATCAAAATCTTGAGGTCAAATTTTTTCACAATAACAATACTTGATACTTCGTATATGAGAAAGTAAAAATCGCAAATTTTTTGTTATAAATTATTTACAGATATCATTGCTTGAAGGTCAAATTATACATCAAACAGTAGAATATTTACACAACTGCTTTCCAATTATAGAAGAATCTGTTTTGGTGTATCCTGAAAACTCTGGTGTTCATGGCATCAACAAGCAGGAAGAGGCCTGCAAAATTGCAAGAAGAAGTGGCAGAAATGTTGCAAGAAAGTGATTCAGAAGAAAGTCTACTGGTGTCTGATAGTGACAGTGATGATGCTATTGACGAGTGGACTCAAATTGATTCGATTGAGCCTGATGAAAGTGAACAAGAAGAAGAAGACCGTGTGTTAAATTTCATGTGAGAGAATATGGAAAATTACCAAGGTAGGAAAGAAAAATTCATAGGTAGTCATGGTTCTCAAAATGGTGCTAAAGAAGTTAGGGATAACGTGGATTCTTTTGAATTATTTTTTGATAAAGAATTAGTTTTAAAAATTGTCAAAGAAACCAATCACTATGCTGATCAATTCATAGTTTCAAGTGGAAATCTATTTTTGTGGAGGTCGATAGTAAGATCATGGAAACCTTAACAGAGGAAAATATTTACATAGTATTGGGATTGTTCATGCTAATGGGGATCATTCAGAACCCTACTTTTAAGTTGTACTTCAAAACTAAAAGACTTCTGTCAATGCTAGGCTTTGGGGATGTCATAAGTAGGGATATATTTGCACTAATATGTAAATTCCTCCATTTTAGCGATAACGAGAAAAAAGTTGCATACCAAGGTCCACTGAAACTACAGAAAATATTCCCTGTGACCTCTCATTTGAATAATAAAGTTCATGGTTTGTATTTGCCAAATATGAACATTTCCATTGACGAGACCCTTACGTTATGGAAAGGCCATCTCTCATCCTGACAGTACATTCCCCTAAAGTCATCGCAATTTGGTATAAAAACTTTTGAGCTATTTGGTGCAGTTACAGGCTATTTGTGGTCATTTTTAATATACACAGGAAAAGACACTGGAATAGCTTCACCATCTCTGAAGGCACAAACAAAATAACAGCCATAGTTTTAAATCTAATAGAGCCTCTTCTGAATGAAGGACGGACTGTTTGAATGGACAATTTTTATAACTCCCTAGAATTGACAATGTCTCTTAAAATTTAGTACCAGACAAGTGTTGGGACGTTAAAATTGAACAGAAAAAATGTTCCTAAAACATAAAAGAAAAAAATTAAAGGAGAAATTGTTACGCAACACTCCAGTGTAAGTGATAAAGTGGTGCGACAAAAGAAAATGTCAGCATGATTTCCACATTCCACAAGGATGATACCATGATAGTAAATGTAAAAGGGAATGACAAAATAAAGACAATTTGCATAATAGATTACAATCAGCATATGGGTGGGATAGATTTGAAGGATCAGCTCCTGCAGGGTTACCTTATCGAGAGAAAAAAATTGAGGAAATGGTATATGAAGTTGTTCCATAGGCTTCTAAATGTTTCAATATTAAATTCCATGGTCATTTATATAGAGAATATAGGTGTTAAAATAGATCATGTGACAGAGTGCAGTTGGTGGAAGGTCTGTTTTTATAATTTGGCAGCATCGCCGGAAAAAAGTACCTGGTCGACATTCAATAGAAAACACCATTACACACCTAATCGAAAGACATTTCATCAAAAAAATTCCCCCTACACAGAAGAAAGCTAGTCTACAAAAACGATGTGCCGTGTGTATGAAGCATGGACGCAGAAGAGACACTGTGTATTGGTGTGAAAAGTGTGAGGTTGGATTATGTTTCGAGGATTATCATACAAAAATAAACCTTTAGGGTATATTGTATTTCATTTTGTATGTTTAAAAGCGATAATTAACAAATCAATAGTTATTTTAAAATTTCAATGAAATCTGATTAATTTTAATGTAGTTAGCGCATGTAAAGTAAATTCTTGCAAAGCTTTTAATTTAAAGGCAAAAATCCTCCATCCTGTGGGTATTTAAATCGATTTAAATCCTCCATGCCTGAGGGGTTAATAGTATTTATTGAAAGCCATGTGCATTTGTGACGACATAAGTCATATTTTGTGAGGAGTTCATTGAAACAATCCAATAACCATTGAGGTCTGTAACAAATATTTGAATGACAAGCCTTCTCAAACGTGTTGATAGAGTACCTGGTTGCATACATATAAATATATGATTGAACAATAAGATATAAAAACAATAAATGAAAGAATGGACAGAAATAATGTAAAAGTAAAATAAAACGTCAAGAAAACCTGCACTATTAAATATCACCTGCTGCATAAAACTTAATTCTATTGGAAACAATCACTTGCACTGACAGCAGCCAAAAAGTTATATTGTTGCAAAACAGAAAAGTGAACAAATGGGGCAATTTACAATGATAGATATGACTTAGTAAAAACATTTCTTTATAACAATAAACAGCTACTATGCAATATGTATTTAAGGCAAAGACATTCCTTTTAATGAAAACTATAAAAGAAAGTGGATAGTCAAGCCAGAGTCAGGAAAGACGGTTGAGATTTAGAGTATACATATTATTTTTCTCACTGTATTTTTCATTTTTATATTAATACTAACATGGGTACTTAGGGAGTAAGCGGCTTGCAGTACCTAGTCAACATGTAGCCACTAGATGGCACTTCTGATGTGTGCCAATGTGCCTCCCAAGAACTTCTTATTTTGGTCATTATGTGCCACTGTATGCATAAGTTGCTCAGAAGCGGTATTTCTTCCATTCTCATTCCAGGCAGAATGGTCCAGAGAGCACCACAACCCAACAATTTTTTTGAAGCCCTGATGTGCAACAGTAGTGCTGTAAAAATTACATTTTGCATGAAAGTTATTATGGGTGCCTGAAATGGAACTGAATCCTGAGTCCTGGTTTGCAAGCTAAATAGGTCTGCAAGTTTTGTTAGAAGAATTATGTTTTGCATGGAAGTTATTGCAGGTGCTGGAAATGGAACCTAACTCTGAGACCTGGTTTGCAAGCTAAATAGGTTCCATTTGCAGTGTAACAATCATGGGGGGACACACTGAACTTGAGTCGCCAATTTTCCTTCGCACATAACAAAAGAGTAGTGAAAACCACAGTGTCGCGTGCACTCGGGAAAATCCCATTGCTATTAACACTGAAACACTATTATTTGAGTTTTTACTTGTTTTTAACATTTCAAGAAAATTTCATTGTCCATAACACAATTTTCACTGAAGAACTGAGTGCGATATAAGTGCCACAAGAGCAATCAAATGTTAATACTAGCCAAAATCTGAGCATACCGCGAGCTTCCGTACAGTGTGAATCAGCCTCTATGCTCAATAACAGGCCTTGCAAAGGCAAAGCAGGAAGAATTCCTTAATAAAAATGCACAACTTTTTGCCAGCAGGTTAACAACCCTTTGATGACAGTGCAGGTTACGGTAAAACCGAACAAATTATGCAAGTATTCATGCCAACAAGTGAGAATACTGCAAGGAGGAGATGCCACAAATACCAGCATGTATGACACACTTCTTCAAATAATTTTTGGTTCAAAAATGGGATGCATCCTATACATGGGTACATAATACTTATGGTTTTCCCTAGCAACATTTTCAGTTAGAAATGAAAATCAAACGACAGAAAACTACAATATATTGATTACAGAGGTTTATTCAATAGCAGCTATTTAAATATCATGAAAAGAAATTAAATATTTAAAAATCACAAATTAAAGAGCAAGAAAATCCTGGTCGTTGGTCATTTAATTGTTATGAAAAATTGCAACAAGTTATTATATTAAATGCTACGAAACGTTAAAATCATCTCCACTAGTCGACCATGATGCTACCTTATGCATTTCACAACCTTTCTGGTGCCGAGGCTCTCCTATGTACTCACAATTCCTGAAGACGTACTTCCCCATGAAAAGTTCATGCATTTTTTTCACTTTGTCAGCCCTGCACAGGATCAAACAAGTTAGATAAAAAGAACATTACGTTCTACTCATCACGCAGACCACCAATAAATATCACATCAACCCCAAGTTGAGGACACTATTATGAGACAGTGTAAATTTTAATTTATTAGACAGAGTGGAGAGAGCTTATGTGGAGTGCAGCCCATCCCTCGACTCTCGTGGTCAGTGGATCTACCTCCCTCGTATAAACAACTAACAACTTGGAGAAGGTTTGCCTCTTGAAATGTTCATAAACAGAACTCAGCTAGCTTTAATAAAGCATGCACTAACTCATTTGTTTTAAAGTTGATGCAGCACGTCATCTTAAAGGCACAGACTCACGAAAGACGTTATTGCTCTTGAGGAATGTAAATGGGGGATGTGTTTAAATTTTTAAGCACACCAAGAACCCATACTGCTGACTCGTGATTACTTCAGTATCTCACATGCCAACATAAAATGTTTGTGACTTCTTAAGTTTTGCGAGTGCTTTTATATCTAAACAATTTTAGTGTAAGTTTTTAGACGAAATGGGTGATAAGGAAAATGAGTGAAAAACAAAAAAAACAAGGCATTGAGGAGAAAATAATCATTACAAACATGACTTCTGGAAAAAGCAAGATTTCACAATGATTTCACAAATAGTATGGGAGGGAGTTCTAGTGCAAGTGATAGTGAACCATCTAATGCAAGCTGGAGGTGGTTCTGAAGTTTTAAGATTCGTGCTAGCCTACATAACATCAAAGTAACAGGTGAAGCTGTGAGTGCAGATGTTGATGCAGCAAATTAATATCCTATGGCTCTTGCGAAAATTATCGAAGAAGGAGAACACTGTGCCTGTCGGGTCTTGTTTAAATTATTATTTTAAAATTTGAAGATATTTATTTGTTTTAATATACTGTATACGTTTAAATGAAATGTTAATTAATTTATAATTGCAATGGTTCAATATTCCAACTTGACTTTGAGTGAAAATATGGGCTTTTACATTATGGCAACGCATCTCCATTTCTAGCATTAGTTTCTATGGAAAATGACCATCTGCTTAACGTACAACTGCTTATCGTATGGGTTTTCAAGAATGTAACCTGTACGTTAAGTGGATGCTGCCTGTAACTTAGAAGTAATGAGAGAAGGAAAAGTGAAAAATTGTAAGTAATGAAGGATTGGAATACTGTAGTGGAGCAAGGCAGTGAGGGTGGGGAATTAGGCATAAGAGGGAGAAATGAAAGATGAAAGAAAATGTTAATTTCTGTAAAAGAAAATTTGATGATGCAGTTTAAGCATGAAAATAGAAGAAATACATGAAAAATACAGAGGATACATGAAGGTATAAGACTGATTAATTTATGGTAAAATGTACTAATGGTGTTCCTGACACATTTTTTTAGAACAGATGCAGATTCTCATAATGTAGAGGTCATGAGGTATTGTCTGAAATTTGAAAAAATTACTAAGAGGTAATCGAGTACCAAAATATGATTTAGAAATACGCAAGGGAAGGAAGAAGATAAGCAAGAGGTTGTCGGGCAGACAAGTGTAGAGGGCAACTGAAGTTATTAAAGCATGTACTATTGAAAGTGTGGAAGAAACTATAAAAAAAGATAACCTCAAAGAAAATTATAAAGCTGTGAGCTACAGAAGATATGAAAATGGTGGAAGAGAAGAGGAGATGGAAGTTGGTTAAAATAGAATAGTCAGTCATACATGACACACACTACTGCAAGTTAGGAACACTGCATTCAACTAGAAAGTGTGTCGTTTAAGGGTCGCACATAGGGTTGCCACCTCTCCCGGAATTTGGCGTATATAGACACGTGTCTCCCGGCGGGAGGTCAAAATCTCCCGGAATTTAGGAATCTGCTGATCCGTGGCTATATTTACCTAGTTGAAATTTGTCAATTTAGTTTGGCCGTTATATTTAATCCAAAGTAATGGATATTTAATGCAAAGATGTATACTTTCTCAGCGACTCCCTCATGGAGATGACAATTTTTTAACAATGTACTCACAAGCATTTTTTATTGTTTCACTTAATCCTTCTTAGAGAACGTTAAAGCAACATTCTTTGAAAATTCATTCTGGTTTGAAACTTTGTAGAATATAGAGGTCTCACTTTGACTGTGGCTGGTGAGACGACTAATACTTTGTTGCAAATTAAAGTCGTGCTTTTCTACTCACCAGGTGCCCAGCTGTCTAGAGAGCATTCTGCTTATACAGATCACGCAGAGAACGTAATTAATTTGACCATGTCAGTGCATACTTTATTTTTCTTTTCAACCTGCAGGCTAGACTGAGTTTATGTTTTGTCTGAGAAATCACTCCGTGAGGTTGTGTCACATATTTGTAGTATGTGGAGTCAATAATATTTTTGTGTTAATAAAATAGGCATTATCCAGTAAGTATTCATGTGGCTTTCATTAAACTATTCATATTAATTTCATTACATAAGTGTCTGGTAATTTTTTAAAAATATTATGTTTTTTCTGTTTCTTTTAACGCTTACTTATGTGCACTACCTATAGTATGTACTCTATTTTTATGCGCTGGTTGTCTTGTAGCTATCTTAATAAGCCTGAATATATATAGTATGAACGTCATCTAACAACCTAAATACGTTGTCTTTTAGATTCACTAACCATCCCCAGAAAAATGACAGCTCCAAAAAAAAAAGGTAAAATATTCCACAAAATTTAATGATGGATGGTTAAATGAACCAGAGATGCAAAGTTGGCTTGTGAAGCGAGATGAGTTTCATGGTGAGTGCAAATTATGTAGAAAAGGTATCTCTGTTAAACATGAAGGAAAAAGAGCATTAACAATCCATTCAGAAAGTGTGGCACATAAGGTAGCAATAAAACAAATGACTGAGTCTCAGTCGATATCCAGTTTTCTTCTAAGGATCAAGAAAAGTTAGTTACTGCAGGTGAAGTTACGTCAGTTTATAACGGGGTTAAACACCATCATAGTTACAATAGTCAAGATTGTAACAATAAGTTGTTTCCTGTTGTATTTAGTGATTCCAGCATTGCAAACAAAGTAGCATGTGGCAGAACAAAGTGCATAAGAATATGTGAGAGTATTCTGGCACCTCCTGCTCAAGAACTGTTTCTACATGATTTAGCTGATTGTAATCATTTTTCTCTTGGCATTGACGCTTCAAACAAAGGAAATTTAAAACTGTTTCCCGTTGTAGTGCAATACTTTTCATCTAAAGAAGGTATAAAACAAGGTCTTCTGGACTTTTATGAAGACCCCAATGAAACAAGTGCTTCTATCAAAGATCGACTGATTGAAGTTCTCGAGAAAAATTTTCTTAACATTCAGTCAGCTTCTTCATTGTCTGCAGATAATGCACCTGTAAATTTTGGTAAACACAATTCTGTGTACCAATAACTTCTTGCAGATAATGAAAAACTTTTAAAGGCAAATTGTAAATGCCATATTTTACATAACTGTGTTAAATTTGCACTAAAAGCACTTCCTTTTGATGTAGAGATGTTGGTTATGAAAGTATACAGTGAATTTTCTGCTTTTGCTAAGTGCACAGAAAAGCTAAAATCATTCTGTCAATTTGTCAATGTAGAATATAAACAAATTCTAAGACGTGCTAACAAGATGGTTATATCTACTACCAGCTATTGAAAGGGTGCTCTCTAACTGGGTAGCTTTGAGGAAATATTTTTTAGAGGAAGGTGAAACTGAGCGTTCCCAAATAATATGGAAAGTATTTGGAGAAGCAAGCTCTCCAGCACTTTGATATTCGTATTTTTTGCAAAATATTTTGAAAAATTTTGAGCATAGTGTGAAAATTATGGAAAGTGATGATGTTATATGCACGGAGTTGCATGCAGTTAAATTAGAAATTCGCTAAAAGATTACCAATAGGAAAAATGATAAATTTTATTGCCAGAAAACATTTTCTATATTGAGTAGCTTAAATGAAGTGGACAGATTGAAGTTTACTGTAAACGTAGACAATTTCTTTCAAAGGTGCTTAACTTACCTGGAAAAGTGGTATGATTTTGAGAGTTATACATACAAAAACATGAATATATTATCAATGGAGAAAGAAATTACATGGGATGAACTCAAAAATCTTGGACATACACTAAAATTAGCAATCGATGAAGACAAACTGTGAAGACTTCTGTATATTCCGTGGCCTCCATGAAGTTGTTGCGGCTAGTACCAAAAGGGTGGACTTAAGATGGGATGATTTCTTTTCTAAGGTGAATGAAGGAGTTGGAGAAGAACTGAAAAAAATTGTATCGTTTGTGCTCTCGATTCCAGTGTCTAATGCAGCTTGCGAACGAATTTTCAGTGTCATGAATGAACTGTGGTGTAAAAACAGAAACAAACTAGGCATACATCATGTTAAGGCTGAAATCCAAGTCTGCACAAATTTTAATCTTTCTTGTAAGGACTTCCATGCTTTTTTACTATCGAAACCAAAACTTTTGGAGGCTGCACGAAGCAATTCGAAGTACACTTTTAAATTTAATAAATAAATAATGGTTTTTGAAATGATACTCTGTTTAATATTTGCTATAATTATGTATGTAATACAATCAATGTCAAATTTAGGTTAATTTTTTCATTTATTCTAAATGGTAATTAAACGAGTTTCATAGGTCTTGTATAGTAATAACAAAAAACTAAGATTTATTGCTTGGGTTATATGTTTTTTGACCGAGAGAAAATCTCCCGGAATTTTCACCACCAAAATTAGAAATCTCCCGGAATGAACCTCTCACAAGGTGGCAACCCTAGTCACACACATTCTGTGCTTGGCAGGTAGGCAAAGTGTTGGCGACATGTAAGCATCCTGATCTCACACTCAGTCCTCAGTCTTATTTCTCATTTGTATTCGCTTGATGCAAACTTACTTATACCCTCTTGCATTATGCCTTACAAGACACTGTTATTTCGATACGAGCAACATTAGTTATTTCACATAGAAATAAAGAATATTCTTCACCACTAAGCAATGCTTCAGCTGAACCACCATTTTCAGAACTGAAACAAAGAAACAATTATGAAATGCATTGTCAAAGGATCATTTATCATCACTTCCTGAGTGAGTGAGTGAGGAAATGAATGAGATGGATTGACTTAACCCTTTACACTCATATGTCGGAGGAGCTCTGACATTTTGAATTTCCTGTTTCACTCATAGGTTGGGGGTGCCCCAACAAATTGGTTTTGCAATGCACACATTTTTTCTCATCAGAAATGTCAATGTAATTGATACCTACTCCTCTGTGATACTTTGTATATCACTGCAAATAAGTGTCATCTTTCTTTTTCAAAAGAATCAGTTTCGAGAGCATTTTGAAGAAAGCAGTGCTCACTGTTGGACAGCAAGCTGGTGAAGATTTTCTCATCACTATCCATGAGAAACTTCTATAAATTAGTGTATTTTTTAAATTTATCAGTGCTGTTTTACCTAAATGTACATATTCTGTTACTACAGAAGTACTTTGACTGCTGCAGTTGCTTTCAAAGTTTAAGCTTTATTCTGGTGAGTTTTGAAAAAACATTTCCATAAATCTCTATTATTTCAAAACTTTGGGATTAGTTTTTACAACTCCTTCGATATTATTATAATTTTATACATGGGTGGCAGAATAACACTTTGTATTATGGACGAAGACATTTTTGATGAATTAGAACCCGAGTTGAGTGAGTATGAAGACATCAATAGTGACACATTTTCCAGTGAGGATGAAAGTGCACATTGGAGTGATAATGAATGCCATAGTAATGACGATGCTACAGAATCCTGTGATGTAAAGTCAGATAATGGTTGTTGGAGTGTATTATCATAAAAATGATCCTGATTTTAAGAAATTTAGGTTTTCTGCAGATTCAGGTTACAAACCACCACAAGGCAATAAACCAAAGAAAGAACTCAATTTTTTTCAGCTACTTTTAGTAACATTCTTCTTAGTGAAATCACAAACAAAACTAACAACTATGCTAAAAATAACATTGCAGAGAGAGGAACTTTGAGTTCAAGATCACTATGGAATAATTGGAATGAAATCATTATCAAAGAACTGAGAGCCTTTCTCAGAGTTATTCTAAACATGGCTATGAAACCTCAACTGGATCGACAAAATTATTTCAGTAAAGACTGGGTAGATAAGTGTCCGTTTTATAAGGATGTTTTCCATCATGATCGAATAGTGCAAATTTTTTGGATGCTACATGTTTGCCCACAAATGTTCTTCCTACAGGGGTACGCGGAAGAATTTCTAAAATTCATAATGTAGTTGCATATCTCGATTCTAAATGTAGGAAGTTCTTTTTCCCTGTGCAAGATGTATCAGTTGGCTCAAGTACTGCTGGAATCAGAGGTAAAATATAATTTAAATGTTACAATCCACAAAAGCCAACAAAATGGGGGTTAGGGTATTTGTGCTTGCAGTAGAGTCCTGCACAGACCGGGCCTAGCCTGCCTAGCCTAGCCTGGTAAGTGCCGATCCTTAGGAATTAATTACAGGCCTAGGCTGGTCTTTAAACTTTACACGAGTCACACTAGTCCTTTGTACTGAATGGGTTCCAGCAAAAAAATGGCAAGGGTATTTTAGGTAAACTAACCCAGGGATAGTGAGGAACGAGTGTGACTCATCCTCTGTATTGAATTGGTTAATATATTTTTTGCCTATAACATTATATTGGTGTATTTTGTATAGTAATTTATTTTGTTTGTGGTCTTCCAAGGCATACAAATATATGGATTAAAAATCCTTTTCAAATCACTGAATAGCACACAGATGTTGGTAGAAATTTGGAAGACAATAAATACATTTTTAGAGCTGAGGGGCTTCAAATGGGCTGTGAGTAGTCCCACGGGCCAAGCTTGCTATTTCTTCAACAATGTATGGGCCGGGCCGGAATTCGTATGGGCCAGGTATAGAAAATCAGGCCCGTGCAGAGCTCTAGCTTGCAGATTCAGCAACAGGGTACATTGCTGCTCGAGCCTTATTTTGGAGCACATACTATTGCTTTGTAACCTCGCCCTGAACTCTCATTTACTGCTAGAATTGTTACATCTCATTGAGAAATGACTGCAGTCCACCAATAATGCAACAGGATATCATGTTTTCACCAATAGATATTACACAGGATATGATATTGCAGTTGAACTACTGAAAACTACTGGAATCCACATAAGAGGTACAGTCGCAAGCATAGATAATCTAAGTCCGACTTTGCGGAGTTGAATGTAAACATACAGTAGTCCAGTTGGAGGGTGGGAAGGGGTGTGAGGGTCAGGTCATGGTATACTAGGAGGGAGGGAAGCAGTGTGAGTAAGGCCAGGTTAAGCTATATCTACATGCACACTTCATTATGAGGGAGGGAAGTTGCTGAGGAACGTCCCTATCCTATGCGACGTCATCCAGTAAAATGGGGGAAAGTAGGGAGAACATATTAGCTAAGAGTGAAACAAAGATGTCTCTCATGTGTTTACCTGGAGAAGTTCAAAGACGCAATAGGGAGGGAAAGGAAAGAAAAAAGAAAATGTTTAAATAGGTGATTCTCTCGTAGTTGCGGTATTTCCTTGGATTAAAATTACGTGTTTAAACGAAGTGTTTGCCCCATTCTCAACAAATAGAACGTCTTCTTTTAGTTATGTATAATACGCATGTGAGATACTGAGGTCGTAGCGTGTGTTGTCGGGATGCCAGAGATGGATTCGTCCATCTTCGTCCGATCAAAACACTTTTTCATTGGACCATATCACCAAATTCCAAAAGTCTTTGGACATGGGGATATGCTGCAAAGCAAAGCCAATGCGAGAGGCCCGGTGTTCAGGGTCATATTTTCTTTTCTCGCTGCCATCCGATGGTGAAATCCTGCAGCACGTAGACGCCTTCTGACTGTCATGGGGTGCACTTCCAGGTTTAAAACTCGGCTGATTTTTGAGGCTGATGTAAACGGTTCCTTCTTAGTTGCCTCGATAACTGCATCATCCACTTCAGGAGTTGTCCTTTTGGAGGGTCCAGGTTTTCGGCGAGTTTTCAAACCTTTCTCTTCCTCCTCTTCAAATCGACGGATCCAGTATCTTACAACATGCTCTCCCCTTCTCATGGCATTAGAGACATCAGATACGAGATGCCCAGCTTCCCACAATGCGACCTCGGGTAACTTCTGAAGTGTAGGCCATCGTGGTGTTGCGCTGAAAGCTTGTTCTGTTTCAAACAACTGGACCTTCTTTGCATATATGTGGGTAACATTACTTGAACTTCCTCAGCCACCTTCCCTCCTGCCTAGTCAAGCGTGCGTGTAGATATAGCTTAACCTAGCCTTACTCACACTGCTACCCTTCCTCCCAGTATACCATGACCTGACCCTCAAACCCCTTCCCACCCTCCAACTGGACTACTGTATGTTTACATTTAACTCCTATGGAATCATCGAGTCAAAAGACACCATCGCAAAGTCAGACTTAGATTATCTATGTTCGTGACTGTACAGTAATGCCCAATAGAAAAGTCCTACCAGATGGTGTAAGGAAAAAGTGTGGCATGAAATTGAAAAAAGCATCAAGTTGTCACTTTCAGAAGAAATAACATAAAGACACTGTTATTGAAAGAGACTTGTGGTGATGTTGAGCAACTGGCACAATATCACCACACAAAAGATTCAAAGAAAAAGAAAAGAAAATATTGTAGAAGTAGCAAAGGCTGCTGAACAAGTAGATTATAATAAAAATATGGGAGGAGTTGATAAAGCAGTCCACTACATATCTAGCTCATTCACTCAAAAATCAATTAAGTGGTGTAGAAAGTTTTCCTTCTGGCTTTTGGATGTTTCTGCAGTTAAAATCTTCCATTTTTCAATGGACAGAAAGCTTACCAAAACAATGATAAAAATCAGCCAAACAATTTAGAAAAAATTTACCATAATTTTCTGATTATGATACACACCCATATTTTTATGAGTGAAATGTAAAAATTGTCTTATCACCATGTATAATACGCAACTCATTTTTTTGTAAAAAGATCACCATAGTTTTTACTTGGTTATTAGCAGGATCGAGACAGTTCTCGCCTTGCTGCCAAATGAGATATGTGCAACAGTGTTTATGAAAGCTTCACGTCTATATAGTTTTGACTCTCAATTTAAAGATTGATACAATGTATAAAAATCTGATGCCTTCATACAAGCCAATCGAGGTATGTAAAATAAAATATTTGTTACTTGCAATGCCATGGAAGGTTCTGAAGATGACATCATATGGGATGATGATTTTGCCGAAGTGGATAGTGAAGCTGGAGACGACGTTCTCGGCGATGCCATTTATGTAGACGATGAGAGAGAACACATAATCATCGACGAACTATTTGAAGACAGTGAGGGCAGTAATAATGAATTCAGAGGCTTTAGTGATTCGGACAGCTAAAAGTAAATAAATAATTATTCTTATTTTTGTTTTGAAATATGATATTTCAAGGAATGTTATCAAAATGCATTGAAATGTACGATTTATTGGTAAAAATGTCCAAAAATATAAATTATTTCCTTTCTAAAAAAGTTGTATGTGCTTGTTACCATGTATAATACGCAAAAAATGCATATTATAATCGGAAAATTATGCAACTCGTGTCTGATGTTAGAAATATCTCCAGAAAATGAGGCCAATAAGCTCAGATGCTGAAGAATGGCTAAACGGACGTCCACATTTTATTTATGCAAATAAGGACAGCAAATCTAAAGATTGTATTGTGTGTTCCGATAGAAAGGCAAAAAGTGGTAAGAGAGAGTTTTTTCTGCAATACTTGCATGAGGAAGCCAGGATTACATCCAAGAGTACGTTTTGAAAACTATCATACATTGCAAAAATTTTGGTAGATGATAAAGATAATGCAGTGATTGTGTTATATAAACCACTTATAATGATTTAATTACACACATATTGATAATATTCTTAAATTTTTTAAGATACGTATGTTGAATAAATTAAATGAAATTCTTTTTTTAAAAAGTCATTTTAAATGCAACCTGTGTGGAATATTTATTCAAGGGGAAAGGGTTATTTGTCAATAAATTTGTTAACAAGAAACCGAGGAATGCATAAGCCACATAATATTTATGCCTAACCAATGTTTGTAACTTTATGTGCAACTATTTTCTTTACATTTATCCTACTTCTACATGCCTATATTTATATAATTTTCTTTTGTATATCACAGACATGGTTTTTAACTATATTTTCTGTACAACAAATCTCTTTACATAATTAGCTAAAAATCTGGTCATGCTATACGGAGTTAGATGGAAGAAAAAGGAAAACCGCCCATAACTAAAAAAAACTTTCAGGAATCACTTGGGTTTTCAACTTTTCAATTTGAAACTGCTTGCCGTGTACATAGTAGTCCTAGGCTTGACTCCAAGAGCAAATCTTTTCTCCATACGAATAACACGGGCAGAGCTGAAACGAAGCAAGCCAGCATTTTTTCTTTGGCATTTTAAAATATCTTTAAAATGAGATATCGACGCGGGATTTTCAGTTATGCCGATAAAACTATGGAAATTAATTTTCATATCGTAGAAATTCAAATCTCATTCGAAAAAGGGCAAAAATTGAGCAAGTTGAGGAAGATAAACAGGTTTAACGCTGTAAGACTATCGTTGTAGACATCGAGGCCGCTCGAACCGAGACCAAATTACACTGCTCCCCGGTTAAAACGCGGGGTTTAGGGGGAGGGGCTCAGACCCAAGTTATAAAACAACCTCGGTATAACCGAGGATAAGATTGTATTGTACATACATACAGCATATTCTACAATTTCTGTAACTGCTACAAACAACAAAACAAAACACCAATATAAAATCAGTACAACTTTTTTTAATCAATTCTTTAAAAAGTCAGTAATTTTTCGTTATTTTTTACAAGAAAATTTTTTCTTTCCTAGAAACGGGGAGGAAGGAAGACCCGCGGTATATCTGAATCCACTGTATAACCAACGGCGTTATGACCGGGGAGTACTGTATTAATAAACGAAGCTGCGGTAAATTCAATTAATACGAGAAAATATAATTTTGCTAAAAATAAAGTTTACGAAATGAAAATTACTTATATAAAAAATATATCTGTTAAATTTAGGCTGCATGGGCCCCAGTTTGGGTTGCCACCCATTCGGAATTTCTCCGGACAATCCAGAAATTCGTTGCATTGTGCCGAAACGTCCGGCATCCGGAATTCTAGCGATTGTTAGCGGCAAGAATTATTTCCGAATTTTGCTGCTTAGCCACTAAATTTTATTTATAATTATTAAGAAATACATGATTTATTTCAAAGTTAACACCTTTTCCAGCATAAGGCATTTCCGTTTTTTATTCAAAAACCTAACAGTAATTGTAAAGTTTGGGCAGAACATGGCAGTACGCGGTGCTAGACCGCAAACGTTTGACCAAAATTAACAAGCTTTTATTGTGGCGCTAAATATTTTAAAATATACAAGGTCCATCGATACAAAAGGAGACCCAATACTGTATGCTACAATACCTCTAATTCTAATTTAATTTGTATACATGAAAATATATAACTATCATTCTAAAGTGAAATATTGACATACATAGCTGTACAGTAATGCCCCGATTTACGCCGAGGACGCATTCCTGAAAATAACGACGTAAATCGCAACCGCTTTCCCCATATGAAGCAATGCTACAAGGGGGATGACGCGGGCAAGACGTCGGAAATTTTACCTTGAATATTACTTCTTTGCCTTATAATTTTTTTCGATATTAAATATTACAGTACAATAAATGAGTCAACACGACCTTACCTTTTGTACCTTTTGGCTTCGCTGGAGACTTTTCTGATTGTTTACTTCTGTCGCCAGTTTCGAGAATTTCTTTCTTATATTTTTATATTAATTTCTCACTTCCTCTTTTTACTTTCTCCATACGTAGTAATGGGAAAGTATTGTATTCACGAAAAAAATTGACTTCGAGATTCCAACGGAAATACACGTTTTGAGGTCCCTAGAACACGTTAGACTATTTTCGGAATGATGTCTGTGTGCGCGTATGTGATTGTGGGCGCTCTAACTCAAAAAGTACGTGCCATATCGTTACCAAACTTCATATATAACACTTTAACACAAGCACAAAGAACTGATTAGTTTTTGGACAATAACGGGTAACAGGAAGTCGGGGTTTATTCGAAACCCGATTCGGTTTTTGCGATATTTCTGCGTTAAAACATCATTATTGTATATACAATTCTATACAAACATTATAGAGAATGTAATTTCCTATAACTTCTATTTGAAACAATTTTCTACAGCAGTTATTGTTTAGGAATTATTTATAAATAATGGGTTTTTTCGGTTTTTGTCAAATATCTCCTTAAAAACATCGTTATTGGTAATCTTCGTGAGGACCAAAGTTGTAGAGAATAATACTTCTTCCAGGTTTTGTTTGAAACAAATTTTCGTAGAACCATCCATTTCGGAGATATTCAACTTTTTTCATAATTTTCAGTATACAGCGCCAATACCATGTAGCGGTGAATTCTGTAAACACATTCAAAATATGCGTAATTTACGGCAATAAGGACGACTGTTATTCTTTTACGATACGAAATAATAATTTTGCCTCATAATGCTATTCATAATAATTTAAATATCTATACCCCAAATATGGAGAAAGTCGTGTTGGCCACATTCGACTTTTTTTCCTTTACCTTTAAGGTTTTTTAAATTAAATAAATCCTAGGCTCCCTTTTTACAATCATTAAAAGATTTCACTTTTTCACATTTCGCGATGATTAACAAGTTTTTTAAACAAACCAACATAAATAGATAGTTATGGTGCCATCCTATCGTCTCATGTAATGTGAAAAATCAAATTTTCAATACATACAAATATAATGATAACGATATAATTAGCATTCTTTGTGAGACTTACTAAATGTTGACAATGTGCCATTCATATTTTGAACACCTTTTGTTTAATGGCTCTCCTTCATTTACGGCTGAGCATAGTGGGCAAAGCTGGATCTTATGTGAGAGATATGAACCAGTGTTTTATGTTGTGCTGTAGTAGACTTACTAAATCCGTTGAAATTCAAAAACACGCAAGTGCGTGGGGTCCAGAGGGCCCACAAGGGGCCGACCGAATCTCATCTCGCCTCACCAAAACCCTTTCCAAGTGTTGCCGTACATATCACAAAGCTTGCAATACAAGCAATTACTTGTTAAAATTTTACGATTTGGGTGGGGCCTTAAACATACCGTGCATGGGGCCCATGCAGGGCCGTTTTATCCATTAGGCACAATAGGCACAGTGCCTAGGGCCTACGAGCCTTTCAAGGACCTATGAAAACGTTTGATGCTTGAATAAGTGTTGAAGTATTGTTGAAATAATTTCAAAAGCAAAATTATAAAAATGCTTTCGAATATCTTTAATAGCAAAAAATTAGATTTAACGTGGGTGCATTTTAATGTATTTGATATGACGTAGAGTTGAGCCTTCGAATGCAAGAGTGCCTAGGGCCTACGAAGGTCTTAAAACGGCCCTGGGCCCATGGATCTCTTAATCCGGCCATGCCTGTATATAATACTATAGCAAAATTACCCGACACTGTTCGGAGTGATGTTTTAAATCGATATGACTGCAAATTAAGATAACTATTATGAAAAAATACATCATCTGATTCGCTACAATCATCAACATTTATAATTTCTTTTGTTTTTTGTTTTGATAACGTAACACCGGAAAACTTGGTTTGCAAATGCAAACGGTATAGCATGAGAGCAGTTCACATTTAAAAGCATTGGTCTCATTGATTTCCATTGTTACAAACATATAAAATACCTCTTTTCATTATTAAAACTAAATTGTACGCTAAATCAGCTTAGATTCTGTCTGTATAAAATATTAAGTTGATTCTCAGCTTAATACATGTTTTTGTCCTGAGTTCCCATCTTCAATTTATGCCATTTAAATTTGCAAAAGAATAAAAGCACAGCAGGTAATTGATTTTTACGTGTTATTTTATGGAAAATGTGAATCCCCTATATTGGCATCATTCGCTAATCCCGGTTGACCAAACCTTGTCTATTCACTAAGTAAAGATGTATGTACGAACCGTACCAAATTTGGTTGTTCTAGGTGTTATATTTTGGGCGTGCATAATGAGACTCATACACAAACATTCGGAAATATTATTTATTGATTGGGGCGTGTTTTCGGAAGAGCACGAAATAAAACACTACGAATTCGAAATATCTCTTTTCTTTGCCCCGACATACGGTGACCAGATTTTGACTTTATGGAAAACGGGCAAATGGCTTTAAAAATAGGTGAGAGGAGAAGAAATAAAATTGGCAGTAAAATGATTTTTGGAAGGATAACAAATTTTGTAATCTAATCCCTGTAAAAGTGTGATAAGTTCTTTAGTTTTGACAAAAATGCACCCTTGTTAAATAAATGCCTTCTCGGTATTGTCTAATTACTATTTTTTATTTGTATATTTATAGAAAACTAGCTGAACCCACGCAATATTTGCGCGTTTTTTTAAATTAATTTATAAAAAAATTAAGGAGTGTGTAAAGTTGATCTCAATAATTCACATTTAACTATACTAATGCATTTTTCAGGTATTGGAAAGGTTCGCGGGTTCGAATCTCGCTCAGGGTATGGCTGTGTGTGCGTACTGATAATTTATTATGCGAAATCAGTCAGAAATCTGCATTTTAAATTTCATATTACAGAGGAAATTAATGCTAAGCAGTAATTGATTGCGAACTTTTCCATTTCCCATAAAATAACACGTAAAAATGGAATTCTCGACCTGCAGGCTTTCATTCTTTTTGAGATAAAAATAATGAAGTATTAACCTACAATCTTCGGTTATGAACCTTTTTGAATAGAACATTATAAAGTTTCTTTTTCTGTTCATCATTTTCTGCCTGCAGTTCGAAATAGCTCAATTTAAACGTTTAATGCATGTAATACTGGAATTCAAGTGGAAAATAAAAGGGTAATTGAAATGGTAATATTAGTTTATAGAGAAATGTAAACAATGGATAAGGCAACTCCACAGAGGTATATTTTTCCACTTCCATTATCTCAACGAAGAGAAGATAACCATGTAATGTGTCAAAAAATTAACGTATGTCCCTATTCTCATCTAATCTGAAATTTATGCGTGAGATTATTTGCGTTAATAAGCATTATAGATGTATAATATAATGGTCCTACGTATTAAAATGTAAGATTCCAGCATTCAAACGATGAAATGAAGATTCACCTGCTTTGAATAAATCGTTAGAAACGCTTCCCATACGCAGTTAACTGAATAATTAACCGTAAATATTTACGTTTATATGTATACTAAAGTTTGAAGTATTCTTTATAGTAACTAATATTATCGGACTATGCACTCAAGTCGTATGATCATATAGTTCAATTCAATTCCTTCCGCTTGAGGTTTCTTTAAGTAAAGGAGCTCAGCCCCTGACCGCTGTCCGGTTTCAAACCGTGAGATTGGTGGTAAAAATAAGAGCATATCTCTGTTTAAGAGCTGGTTTGTTAAGTCTTCCGTCTCTTTTCCACATCCATTCGGGAGAATAACCCGTAAGTCAGTCAGAAATCTGCATTTTAAGTCATATTAGAGAGGATATTAATGCTACACAGTAATTGATCACTAACAATTATGTTTATAAGTTTCTTTGTTTCTTATTATTGAATAATATGCCCTTTATTTTTTATATAACATTATGAGAAGTCAGTCAGAAATCTGCATTTTAAAAGCCCCAACCTAAGAAAATATTGCTGCTCAGAAACAGGAGGATTAGTCTGCTACGATAGTAGAATATACGCCCGGCAAGTGGATGAACCCGGTTCGTATTCCCGGAAATGGCATATATTTTCTCCTGTTTCTTCATTTCCCTACACAGTAATTGATCGCGAACTTTTATGTTTTACTTTTTATTCAAATATATGTCCTTTCTTTTTTATATAACAATAAATGCAACCGTTTATGTAGATTATCAATGAAGAGATGATAACCGTGTAATGTGTTTAAAAAAATAACGTACATCCCTATTCTCATTTAAATTTATGCGTGAGCCTATTTGCGTTAATAAGCATTATAGATGTATAATATAATGGTTCTATTTACAAAGATGTAAGATTCCAGCATTCAAACGATGAAAGGAAGATTCAACTGCTTTGATTAAATCGTTAAAAACGTTTCCCATACGCAGTCAACAGAATAATTATCCGTAAATATTTATGTTGCTGTGCATCATTAATTTCGGCGCTTAAACAAAAGTGCGAAGCGAATAACGCTTTTATTTAACCTAGGTTTAATTGGCATTAATTTAATCGGAGGCAACAATGACGGTCGCCTTGGCAACGCCCGGAAAGAGTACGAAATATCCGTAAAAATTCGAAAACAATTGCATATTTCTGAAAATCTCGACCGTTTAACATGTAAACATCGCAAGAATGAGATAAAAACAAGAAAATCGGTCCATATTTACTTCTTTTAATGAGCGAAGGAAAAAAACCTTGCACTCTGAAAAATCGAAAATCCCGTGTAAACTTATGGGAACATATTATTCTCTCCTGGGGTCGAACCCGGGACTTTATGAAATTGAGAATAGTTTTCTGGTGACCTCCTAGCTTGTAGAAACAAAACTCAGTTTACCGCATATCTCTACGACGAACGGCTTTCGAGTAGAGGGGGGGACGGACGGACACTTCCAAAATTATATATAGGATGTGCGCGAAACATGTCGGATTTTCAGGAATGAAAAGGAAGCAAGACTAACCCCTGTATAACAATCAAGACGATCCCTTCCCTTGTGAGTAATAAATCACGAACCAGGGCCGCGCCAAGGGTGTTTGGCGCCCGGCTGCAAAATAATTCTGCAGCACCCCCCCTCCCCCCCCTTTTCCCTCCTCCAAAGTGACTACGAGACAATCCTAAAAAAAAAACCGCCACTTTCCCCTACACAAATGTTGGCGAAGATACGATCTTATTCGTATTATGGACAGCCTCTAAATTAAAAATACTTTATCGATAATGTTTACAGTTAAACTTTGCTACGTTTGATTAATATTAGCTTCAATTGCCAAAGGAGCGAATTGCTCAGCTTTATCTTAAAAGCATTTCGAAGAAGGGACAAATTTTAAATGAACGACAAAAACAAGGATACAAATATCTTAATGGGAAGGCGCCCCCGACTAGTTGGCGCACAGGTGCCGTGCACCCCTTGCACCCCGGGTTGACGCGGACCTGTCAGGAACTAATATTAAACTAAAATGTTATAATCCGACGAATAAATGTGGTTTCAATTTCAATATAATATAAGTATAGATTAAAACTATTTTGTATAAATGCATGAACAAATAGTTTAATAGTTGATAACTTTAGTGATTCTGACAATGAGTGAGCCCCCTTCCCCGGTAGGCCCATCCGTAACGCGTATGCTGCTTTTGTATAGCTACGTCAATGGTTCGGTCACATTCTCTTTGATTGGAATGTGGAATTAAAAAGAGTTGAGCATTTTTGTTCTATTTGCTTTATTTATACTGTACGCCTTTGCTAATTAATTCATTCGCGAGGCTTCCATATTTTGAAAGGCAAACGGTGAGTAGCCATAGTTTATAGAGATATTAACGTGGTGTAGCATTTATCATTCGCATCTATGACTCCTAACACTGATTAAGCAGGCACGAAAGACAGAGGTAGCGAGCCAAGATCTTTATACGCACTAGTTCCTCGCATTCAGAATCTACGCAGAATTGGATGACTAGTGCTACTCTTTAAAACAAAGTTATACAAGATAACATCGTTCCATAAAATTTATTACGTCGTATAATTGTAATTTAAAAATACTTTCCGACTAAATGAGTTAAGTAAAATAAATCTGAGCCACTTGCACTTTTAAGCGATATTTTTTTGAAAGAATGCACTACGTTCAAGCATTGGGAACAAAAATATACCCCTCACGTATATTTAAATAACTCCTCGAAAACGAAAAGAAAGGGGAAGGAAATCCATGAACTGTATTCCGTCGTATTCTAATGTCATTTGGTGGATTGGCAAACCAATGAATGTTTACGCAAAGAAATTCACTGTAAATTTACAGAAGTGCAGCTGAACTAGATTTTACGTTATTAAAATCTTTTACGTAATACCTCACGGCACTTTCAAACTTTAAATAGCGAGCTCGGTTCGTAGCCTGTATACATGTTAAAGACATTCTAAAATCAATCACTTTAGGCCTATGAGAGTCACCGACAACTTCATGATGTAAAATCGAGATTAAGGCAAACTTTAACCGCACAGCTCTTTTCAAT
This sequence comes from Uropetala carovei, assembly GCA_036926305.1. Lineage (NCBI taxonomy): Eukaryota > Metazoa > Arthropoda > Insecta > Odonata > Petaluridae > Uropetala > Uropetala carovei. Next base: position 9,281,447 of record JAXCHB010000011.1, read on the forward strand.
ACATCTACATCATACCCTGCAAATCACCAGCCTGGTGGGTGGCAGGAGGTGCAGCGCACCAAAACCTACCTAATAACGTCCCTCGTGGGAATCACTCATCTATTATGATCCCGTATGGTCCTTGGGAAAAACGAGTCCTGATATCGCTCGGTCCTACAGTCGATCTCTCGTATTTTATCCTCGTGATCGTGCCTGCCCATGTACGTAGGTGCCTCTAATATTCCTGAGACCGTCTCTAAGTGACGTTCCGACCAATAACGTTATGCCTGACGAAATGTTCCCTAAATAAAGCCGCTTAAATTTTTCGCTTATATAACCTCCCATTTTAAGAATAGGAACAGCATTTTCTGTTAACGGCGCATTCACAAGTCAAGGAATTTTACACTTGCTTTTATTCCTAAGGCCGATTTCATTTCTATTTCTTGACAACCTACTTTAAACCAATCGGGTGTCCACGCTACACATCGTAAAAATATTGCTAGCCTATGGCGCGTTTCCGAAAATTTTATGGCCATATTCGAGCATGCGTTGAAATTATGCGTCCTCTTTATTTTAAACACCTACTTCGGCGTCGCAATAAGAGGTACCACGGTACGCTTGCTTCAAGTTACTGACGGTGGATGAAATGATATTAGTGGCTTTCAAGGTTTGGCTCTCGATTGGCCAATGAAGGTCACGCATGATAGAGGGACACGCCTCTGTTATGCTTCAATGCATGAAATGAGTTCCCCGACAAACATTGAATAGGAATGGAAGCATCTCGCCCATTCGTAAATTAGCAAAGGTAATCTTTCGAAATGGTTAATTATTAAACACCCTCACGCAGATAAGTGACAATATTTAACAGAGAAGGACTACGAACTAAACTTCAAATGTGGAAGACCACTGGTTGGTATTTCAAATTTTCATCATCTCTGGAACAGCATGCGATAAATATTGTATAAACTTTTCAAAACTATTACATAATAAGATTCCAGATGAATGAAATACTTTGTTTTTAGAAGAACAAAACTACCGAGTTCATTCAAATTCCACGGAGGAACATCGCTTAAAAGCAAAGCCGATAAAAATTGAGACGAAAAATATTTACCTACCATATGTTATAGATAAGTTACTGTGAGTAATAATACATCCACACGTGCATCGAACATCCATGCGCATTATTTTCTCCATCATTTCTGCAGAGACTTATAGTAGAACAATTTAATGTCATCCATTCAGGATCGATAACGACATGGAAACACCGGTCAATGCTTGTACTGATTACTTTTAATACTTCGGGTTAGAATGAACAACGCAATAGCTATGGAATCGATACTTTTTTCAATCGCATTAACCGAGAAAATTGCATAATTATTAACTAATTGCAGATTTAGCTCACCTGGAAATATCATGCGAGAACAGCATTCGCAAGCTCAAACATTTTGCGTCTCAATAACCAATGTTATATTAACGAAGATATATTGCATATATTAACGAATATTTTAATAAAATCACGAAATGTTATTCTGAATAACCCACATTACAGTATAGTCATATTGTAGTCGTTTCATAACTTGATCCCTCCTTTTCGAAGTCTAAAAAACATTACGGCGTAAACGATTCTACATTATCGCATTAGTTGATCCACAGGAAAACAATTTCTCCCAGTAAGCATCGTAAAACGGAAGCAACCTGTGGACCTTATGAATATATCGGGAGAGGCAGTAGCAGCAAGGAACGCAAAGCCCACCGCCCGCCACATCTCCCCTCGCTCACTTTCTCCCGGACACCATAGAGGTGATCAATAATGGGTTCAGCCGGTCGACGAGCCCCGCCCGGCCTTGCGAAAAAGCATCGAGTCACCGGAGTAAAAGCAAATAAACGAAGGTCCGAAAAAACAGCCGTGAAGCGGAGCAAAATGCCGGAACACGAACGCTGTTATTCCGGCTAGCTATCCCCAGACTCGGAATAACCGCGCGCCCTCTCATGACACCCTTGATCGACATCGGCAACGGCGTGCACTGCTACGACGCAAGCAGCAAATACATGGCGACGGTTGTGAGACGCTCTCCATTATCACTCGCTTCCCAACCGCCGCTGTAAACGACCGAAAAATAACTGCATAGTCAAATCCACAGATTAGATTGGACTGTGTTATTACCAACGACTGCACCTGTTTTTCGAGTAGATGTTTTCATGTCAACTCGTACAAACATGATAATTAAAGTGACCAGATTTTCTAGATGTAAAATCTGTACATTTTTTTATTTCTTATATCTATGAAACAAAACTACATTTCAATATAATACTTTATATATTGAAATTTTATACAGTATACATAGGTATATAACACTATTGTTTTATATATATATATATTGGATACTCTTGCTGAAGTCGATCAGAAAATGTTTTTTCTTCTATTTATGGCAGGGTCTTTAAATATAATTAAATACGAATATTAATAATCTATTCTGAGGATAATGTTAATTTACTAAACAGCATTAAAATATTATACTACTCACACGACATACACAACCATAACTACTATTGACTGGAAGACATTACTTTGGAATTGAGACTTAGTTGTAGAGAAGGGGTGGGGCTTTGGAAGGAAAGACTGAAAATCTCTCCTCCCTCATAGCCAATAATAGGTGGAGGGCAGGTAATGTTTGCTAGGGGGAACTACTCAGCGTTGCCACAAGTCCTCTTTACACATCGCACCCGAGCCACCTCAACCGTCAATCCCACAGTAAATGAACTAAATAATTGTATATTTTTTCTTCTTTTAAAATCAGTACAACTTTAAAATTCAGTACATATTTGAAGTCAGTATACAATGTCTCAAATCAGTACGTCTGGTCACTTTAATGATAATACATTCACGCGATTCGCAAAGAATAATAATATTCGAGCCCGGCACGTCCCTAGAATCTAAGTTTTAATGCTTCGTTTAAGCAATAAACAAGCTTAGATATCATACGACCACCACCGTAAGTTAAAACCGAACTAAAAACATTGCTCGAGGCATATACGCCATATTTTTGCTACTAATGCTAACTCCACAATTGAGTCATCGTTTTGAGCTGCTATGCTGTTTAACTTAACAAGTCATCGTTTGAATATAAATATTCAAAACATCTCAATACAGATATTTCAGTGTTGAACGAATTTTCGAATAGCAAACGCAAAACATACGACTTAGAACGCAGGAGTGATTGTTATTTTTCGAGTGGAACCTGGACGCTTTCAGGCAGCGCACGACGAAAGGAAAGGCCGAGCGGTGCGAGCGCAGAGATACATAGCTGCGGTTCCCGAACTTCGGTCGCGAAAACGTTATAGTTTCAATATTTTTAAAAATTCAGATTCACATTTTATAATTATTGGTAGGTGGATGGGTGGTTTTAAGGATATCGCGATAACATAAGCTTCCTTAAGGGGGAGAGTTTGGGATAACGGATTTAGAACTTAGAATTCATGTAGATTCTTTTATTACCAAAGGAATCTTTCCCGCAGTCCAGATGGAATACAACACATCACACTAAGTTAATTCATTCCAGAGCAACATCCAATAACAATGTTAATTTAGCATGAAATTAAAAATGGATATCTTCTATACTAGGGGTTCTCAACCTTATTTTGTTAGCGTACCACTTAAAAATTTTTGGAAAGTCAGTGTACCACCACAGCAATAAAACTTGGAAAGGGGTATGAATAAAAGAGCATTATTGTTTACATATGTATTCATTATAACCTTTTATCTTTTTATAACAGTACAAAGTATTTTGTTTTTAGTACAACTGAGATTTGAGCTAGCACCAACATTACTAGTATTTCCACTGCGAGTTGCTTCTGTTCAAGTAGCATCATCTGTTATGGATGATTTTTTTCTCTTTCCATGAGCTTGTGAGGGTGATTTTAGCCACATCCATTTTAGGGATTATTTATTTTATATTTATCTTCGACTCGAAAAGAGCTATAATATCAAGTCAAAATGTTAGTTTATTACAGTATATCGCCAAATAGCCAACACTATTCAGTTGGAAAAATGCACTCGTAATCAGCTACTTGCCACAAAAGTAAGCCGCAAGTAGAAGCAAGCAAACGCAGACCAGGACTGAATGACAGAATTCGATGCAGAGTCATAACTGAAATAAATGACATACCTAACAACAATAGCGCAATAAAAGAGAACTTGTACGAAACAGGTAAGAATCAGAACATTCATGGATTTCATTTACATTTACATCAATACCCTGCAAGCCGCTAGAAGCGTTTGGCAGGGGGTGTCACAACACCAAGTGAAGTCTAGCTAATTCCTCTGTTGGATTGTCTTATCGCGTCTGGGAAAAAGGATCGGTAGTATTTCTCTGTTGAGAACCGTTGTTCTATAGTATAGAATCTACACCATTGGTGGGCAACCTACGGTCGCATGCGGTCATCGAGAGCGTTTTATGCGGCCCGCGAAGCTTTTGAAATTTTGCATGTGGGTACCTTTCCGAAATTCATCAATGGGAAAATTCCAAAAACTCCATATTTATTGGTTTAATTAGGGCAAAAGCACTTTTAATATTGGAAAATGGCTTTAATTAAGTTTTTCAACGCTTTATGGCGCTGATGAAATTTGTGCAGAAATATCGAAAAATAAAGTATATCGTTGTTTATTGTTTATGAATAGTCATTTTATGTGTTGAGAAAAATGGTTTAATGTATAAAGTATTAAAAACATACAGATATGAATTTCTTGAAGCGACATTTACAGTTTCTGCCTTTAACCTGGATTGAAAGTTACTGTTAAGGATTACGAGATTATTTTTTAAAGTGATTTTTCTCTTTCGACATCTTGGAAGTTTTACTGTAATTGGAGTGTTCGCCTACTTGAAAACTCTGTGGAACTACATTACTAGGATATCTTTATACTCCTGGTTGAGCCCGGAAACCTTCTCACCGGCTGTCTAGCTTAGTTATGTCTGCAAAGCCATTATCATGGTTATGCGAAACTATCCCTGCCCCAAAAAATGAAACGGTGGCTTCAACCAATAAGCACCTTTTAAACCAATACGTGCTTATAACTCTGTGGATAACGAAACTAATGTGGACGAAGCAGTAAATTGTCCGGTTGAGTTTTTAAACTCACAAAACCCACCAAGGATTCCTCCTCATAAATTGCTCATAGAGGTTGGCGCACCAATTATATTGCTTCAGAATTTCGACGTTCCAAAACTCTGTAATGGGACCCGTTTGCATATTCAAACTTTATATCCCCATGTTATTGAAGCAGTAATTTTGACAGGATGCGACAAAGGAGAGTGTTTTATACCACGTATCCCTATGATTCCTAGCGACTACCCTTTTGAATTCAAAAGATTTCAATTTCTGTTAAAGGTTTGTTTTGCAACGGCTATTAATAAGGCCCTAGGTCAATCGCTAAAATTTGTCGAGATCGACTTACGTGCGCAATGTTTTTCTCGTGATCAGTTTTACGTAGAATGCTCAACAGTAAGTAGTGGAAATAATTTGTATATTCTTTCGCGAAGTGGAAATACCCTCGACATAACTCATAAAGAATGATTGTAAAAGGTTTTAAGAACGTTATACAAGATAATTGAGTTCAAGGAATAGAAATTATTAATTCAAACCATGAAAGATTATAGGTACCTGCCAACGGGACTTGACAAGATATTAATTATATTTACTCCGGGTGAAGAATGGGCTACTCTGCTAGTATTAAATATAACGCAAATTTAAAACCTTATAGAAAAAATTTCTTATTAGTATAGGAGACGAGCTTTCTTACGTCACGTATTTAGGTAAAATGCGATGCACACTCAATGCAGAACCGCGTATAAATACATTTTACACGTATAGGATAAAGTCAAATATATTTATACGTTCATCGTTAAATTCGAGTTGTGGAAACCCACGTCAAATAAAGTGGTAATGTATTTCAAATTCACAATTATTTATACTAAATCTAATAAAGCAATTTCTGAAACGAACCTCCAAGTCATTATATTTTCTTCTTTCACTAAGACCCATCACTGTTATCATCTTGATATGAAAAACTAGATCATAAAAATGTCGGCACGTCATATCTCTAATGAATAAAACGTACATTTCCATCGAAATTTCGAGATCGAATTTATTCGCGATCACAATACTTTCTTAATATATTTCGTATATGAGAAAGTATAAATCGGTACAATATATATTGTACAAACTTTCTCATATAATAATGCGTCGTTTAGTTATCTTTTGAATAATATGAACTATGTAGAATAATTATAAACATCAACTTAAATAACTATACGAAATTTGATGAAAATCGCATAAACCGTTTTTATGAGAACCAATTGTTATTAAAGTTGCCCAAGAATAAATTAGCCTTATACTAATTTTTTGAGAAATATGAACTATGTAGTATTATTGCAGACGTAAGAAATTTAATCAAAACCGTTGAAGCCATGAACTATGTAGTATTATTGCAGACGTAGGAAATTTAATCAAAACCGTTGAAGCCGTTTTCGTGAAAATAAAATTGTTGTTTAAGCTGCCTGGAATAAACTGCCCTTAATTATTGTGCAATTTCAATCATTTCTTATAGTTTCTAATCTGTATGATAAAATGCCTAAGCACGAGATTTCATTCAATTTCTCTCTACCGTTTAGGCTCTAAATCCGCGAACAGAGAGAGAGAGAGACGGAAACGCGAAAAAAACTTTTTCGGACTTGGGTACGCCTAAAACGTATATTTACATCAAAATCTCGAGATCGAATATTTTCACGATTACAATACTTTCTCAACATACTACGTATGTGAGAAAGTAAAATGAAGTAACGAAAGAATGGCTAGATAAAACTTCATTCATGTTTAACGTGATTTGTAGGGAATGTAAAGGTGCAATACTTATCTGTTACACTTGATACACATCCACTCGAAATAAAATGTTTTTCATTCAGAAATTTTATATATATACGGAAAGATAACTGCAACAAATATTATTATGGCACGAAGTTATTTGCTCTCTCAGTTCATAACCGTTACATTAACTTGCGAAACGAATGGTCTACTTAAGTTGTTTGCGCGAAATTCCAAGGAGGAAAACAAGAGAAATCAAGAAGTGGAAGACAAAATGCCTTTTTTCCAACGGTACTCGGTAGTAGCCAATCGCGTGCGGCTCACTAGGTCGCAGTGATTTTTAAAACGCATAACGAATGACACAATACGTTACGATTCAATTCGTTTCTAGCACGAAAATAATGAGTGTTATTAGGCGCGAATGAAGGATCGGAAGGGTGAGCAGTTCTTCGACAACCCAACCACTATCGAGTGCAGAAGAGAAGAGGAAAGACGTAAGTACACTTAAGGAATTCGCACCCAAGGCCGTCAGAGGGGTTGTGAGGGGCAGGGGACTGAAAAGGTGGGTGATGGGGAGAAGGAAAAAAGGGACGTCAGCCGGCTCGCCTATCGAGTGTGTGAGGTCAGTACCTCGACGTAAGGGGTTAGGGGAGGCAAACGGGTGAGTAGATAGGATGTTTTTGAGGTGCACATGTATACATGCTATATAAAAATGACCCGCATTCGATTCAGTTTTCCATGGTGGATTTAATGGCGGGATAAAAACTACAAATAAGACATTTACACATCAAAAATTCGGGTCATTGCCAGGTGCAGTAAAATCGATCACGCTCTTAAGCAATTGGGGAAATAAATTTCAAAACTACACTAAACTTCTACATTTTCGTTCTCCTTCCTACACGAATGGTAACAACATTACACGTTCACGCGTACCTAAAGGGGTTCAAAGCTTCATTTTTTTTTGTAAAATACTTCTCTAAAAGGCTAAATATATTAAATTTGGCAAGTTGTTCTTAAAGTTTTCATTTTCTGGGGTTTCTTCGACCTGTCCTTATAAGAAAGATGAGAGTTAGCCGAGGGAATTCCAAAAATGCACGTTGAAATTATTTAAAATTTACATGCGAATTCGAGACCTAAACAGATCTGAAAGCAACGAGTTTAATTTAGCCGTGGGGTATATTCAGTTACGTCTGGAAAATGTTTCAATCCGAGAAAACGCAACTTTTTCACAAATGAAATTTGTATTTAATGGATACCGCTCACAATATCTCACCTGAAAATTTTGTTTTGATGAACATGTGTGCGTAAAATATACGAACAATCCGACTTGTTTTGCTGATGTGTAACACTATATGATAGTTCTGCCCGATACAGATACATCTACATAATACCCTGCAAGTCACCTTATTAGTGGATGGCAGGAGGTGCAATGCACCAAGGTTCCCTAGTTACCAGTAACATTTACAAATATTTAAGTGCGATATGAACAGAAAATGTATTTTGATTTCGTTATGTTTATTAGTTCAAAGGATAAGATTTCATTCATATAATTAACCGACCGCATTGGAAAATCGGGCAAAATATCCAAATTACCAACTTTTATTTATTTTTTCATTTATAAACAAATTTCGTTCATAACTTAAAGAAATAACACGGCTATATTTAACATGTGGGTAAATGGAAACAAAGTTTTATAAGTTAAATGAAAATAAGCTTTAAAGAATTGAGCATAAACTCAAAATTGAAAAGTAAAAACAGATATAGTAGATTTGATTGCACCTTTCACTTTTTCATCTTGGATTTCTGAATAGCCGACAACGTTGTAGCAAAGATCTTTTATCAGACAGGCACACAGGCCGACAGTCAGTGTGGCAAAAAACACAGTCGATGGTTTCTGAGTGAGATGTTGCATTTTTTGTGAGGCTAGGTTAAGTATATACTTATCCTCAAATAGGAATGAGCTGACGTAATAACGAAGTGTAAACAAAAGCATTCGGTCATTTCTATCTTGTGCAACTTCCAGACAGAAAGCAATGCTGAGTAGGGAAACCCTCTATAAAAATATGAGAAAGTAAAAAAAAACGCTGACACAAAGAGCCCGTAGGTCAATGTAAGTAAATAGATAGTGAACTCGAGAAAAGGCATAGCGAAGACGAGTTACATATGAGGTTGTAAAACTAAGAAAACGAAAAGCATGCAATCTCTTAAGGGTTAAGGATTAGAACGCATTCGAGCAACATAATTGCCTCTTGAACACGCTCGTGAATTATATCACGGCGATAGATAATTTTAAAAATTCAGGTTTTGTATTGCCGAGTATTTTTTGCATTGAAAATTAGCAATATCTTATATGAATTAAAAATGCATGCGCCACATTCCATATAAAAACCTTCCTACGCAATTTCGCAAATTAAAAATTATCAACAAATAGTTTGATCAACTGGACGACGAAGTTGGCGCATATATAAGACTTCAGTGATGAATATATAACTGATGATGATATTCTAACACTGAAACCTCGGCTGCGAAAAACTTTTTTCTATTACATAGAAATTTCTTAGATACTTTTGCTCACTCATTTATAGCACATTATGAAGCTATCCTGTCTTGTTTTGTACTGTCACATTCTCTGCGTTGCCATTATGCCAGGAACATGAATAATGAATGATAGAACAAATATATAAGATGGGCAAGACTGATAAATTATATTATATTATCATTTTTGGGCAAAATTTTTCTGTGGAAATGTTATGTCCTGATAATGTTTGTATGTAATATAGTTTGTGTTAGACTTAATGACGGCACGAGCCCAACTTTTCCGCATAGAATTTCTTTATATAACGAAAACCTGTTTCAATTTAATATAAAATAGTTGTTAAGAGAAAATATGGCATTTAAAACTGCTTACAGAATGCAGGAAATACAAACAGCGTGTATGTATACGCCAAATACTGGGCCTTACAGTCAAATGTAAAACAATATGATTATAATGCTATTCTTAAATATCACGGGTCTATACCGAAGACAAACATTACAAAAACTCGAAATTTGATCAGGGAATTTTGAAAAGACAATACGAAAACATCTAACAGAGCAAAGGCAAATGTATTATACGGCTTTCATAGTTACATTCCAACCATAACCAACCATTTTTACATCAACAGTTCATGAAATGCCTAGGAAATAACAGATCAAATACAAAACGCGCGCTCTCAAATTAGCAATTGCCATCTCAAGATAAACTACGTCACCCAGGCGCAAATTTTATCGATTTGTACGCCTCACGTAGCCGATTCATGATCTCCACCATAACTACCGAGTTCACCAGAACGGTGCAAGCCTTTTCATCAAAATCGTCGATGGGAATGTCATACCATTAACGTCTGAAACGTCGAGACTCGAGGAAGAAAGCAGATCGGCATGGCCGCCACTCATCGCTCGAGCGGGTGGGTGGGGCGTGGGAAGAGAAGAGCAGCCAAAGAGCGGGGAGGGAGATTGTGGTCTAGTGGGCGTGTCGTCACCACCAGTTTAGGGTCAGATAAGTAATTCTCACCAGCCATGTAGCTGCAATGCCTCACCCGCTCCTTTGCATCGAGAGCAGACTTAATACATTTTTTCAAGAACCGAACACCCTTAAAATTAATACGCCATTTAGTTTCCCTTCCCCCACATACAGGCAACACCTGTCCCACTGGATGGGGAAACTTCTGGAACCACTTTTTCAATTAAGACATGAATATGCGTCCACCGCCGTTCAACACATTTTCTTACAGCGGTGACACAATATTCCACTAAAACTGTTACTTTCACGCAAAGAAAAAAACGCCGTGTGACAGCTGCTCCTAATGAAGCGATTCTTAAAAACTATTTTCGAATTTTGAGGAACGGAACATCTCGGATACGTATGTTTTTAGAATATGAGGTAAATAGGAATGCGAACGGCAACTCTCTCTTGTACTGACGAAGGGATCATCCCGAAAGCCTCTATTTGGTACTGTAAATAAATTTCTCTCCGACACAAAAGCGGCTCTCCTATTGGTAAGTGAGAACTGGACTTCCTTCACTCAACACCTACTTGCACTTGATATACCTATTATTCTTTTCCCTTCCATAGGCATATAATATATATATATATAGAAATGAAAGCGGTGAAGGTTAGGGGTTGAGGAACTAACAAAATTGTGAACGATGTTACGACTATATTTCGATCTGTAGTCCAACGTCACATCCTAGACGAACTGCTAAATATACGAATATGTGTATTTTGGAATCTGCGACGAAAGCTGATTCACACCATAAATTGGCGCTATGTAAATATTGTTTCGTAAATTATGGATAATCCGTTTAGAGACAACATAAAACAATCTACAAGCCTCAGGAAACCAAGAGCGAAGATCAAGGTGATTACATCTACGAATTGAACTCTTCAACTGCTGCAAATCAACTGAAAAAAGACGAAATTAATCAAACATTAACACTCCGCTGTACCTAGAACAGTCTTTCAACCAACGGAATGCGTTGTTTAAATCTAATAGCCAAAATCTGAAAAATTGAAATAATACCGTGGGTGTCGGCTAGCAGTGCGCCGGACACTATGGATATCTCAATAATCAATAAATCCCTCAATAATCTAATTTATAGACCTCTAAAATTTGTATGCTCTAACTACCTGTAAGGACTACTTTTTTCAAATTTCCCAATTCTAAATGTAACATTTCCTGTTCATTCGCATTAAAGATAAAAATGAACGATCGCCTAATACTCAACAACAAGCAGAAAAATTGGAGAAAGGCGTAGTCAACGGTTCCCGAAGGAGGTGATGGCGATCACGGGATTGCGAAGACGGTTCAGCGTACACTTAACTTTCTACATTTTAATGTAACTACCATAGTTTATAACATTATTAATATTAAAAGACTTCTTCTCTAAACATTCCATTCACACTTTATATTTATTGGTAGCTGTAGAGGGTTGAGGGAGTCTCGATAAGGTAAGCTGCCTGAAAAGGATCCCTTATGTTTGGGAACCTGAGCCGAAGCTTAGAAGATAGCAAGTCACCGCCCTCGAGCGACGCAAAAAAAACAACAAAAGTCACTCGCTTTATCCGACGCAGTCTTGCGCAAGTATGTGCTGCCCGATACATTGCTTAAGGGGACGTCCTTGCTTTCGGGGAAGGATTTATGTGACTAAAGAATATGACGAGAAAAGAACGTGTACGTCGCGGCGCACGCAAGGTGGAAAAAATACAACTGAAAAACCCCAAATGGTCGTGGTACCTAAGATCAGCCAACTCCGAAGACGCCCCTCAGAAAAGAGCAGCTGTGGAGTGAAGGGGGAATGGTAAGGGAACAGGAAGGGGGGAAGAATGGATAGGAGAGAAAAAGAGAACGGGAAGGGAAAGACTCCCGCCAAGTAGAAGGGGGAGTAGAAGAGAGAGCGAACTAGGGTTCGAGGTAACTTATCAGGTCAACTTGCACCAAGAGAGGGACCTAAGAAGATGCACGTAAGGCAACGTCGCAATTGCCGTTATAATAGTATCGGAAAAAAACATTTGCCGTATGTACGACAGGATTTGATCCTCCGTTAGGAAATGGATACCGGTAGGTGGTTAACATTTGCCTAACTGGTTAAAATAACTTACTTCCCGGTATCTGAAATTCAGCAAGAGAGCCGTTTTATGCGTTACAATACAATCGCCTACTCAATATTTTTAACCACCAGAACGATTCCAACTACCAGAGACTGTAAACAAGCTTAAGGTTTGTATTTTCTAAAAAAATATCTGACGCATGGCCATAATGCGAGCCGATGTAAAAATCAAAAAGATGTTTTCCATGTTCTAATACTATAGAAATGAGCGGATACTCATTTGGCAACACTGCCTTTTTATTGGCCTACGACAATATTGTAAGCCAAAACAACTTAGTGTCAATGAACCGTTATCACTTATAGCAAATCTGATAAGAACTTTCGAAGGGTTTCTTTCTGCTCCACAATTTCAAAATAAATTATTCTAAATGAAAATTCATGTCTTCTCTGAGTCGAAAACACTAAAGCAATTACCTCATATTACATTTCAGTGTGTGTGCGCACGAAAAATTCTTCTTGACTAAAGTAATGATACTTCAAAGCTAGAAAACTAGGCTGTAACTTAAAAAGCAATTTCAAACATTTGTAGATATTACATCGTTATTGATGCTCAGCTGTAAAAGTGTTATTTATATTTGGCTCTTGCCTGTATCAGTCGTCATCACATTGTCACACTGCAAATTGCAGCACAATTTCAACAATAACAAGGATTATTTAAAAAAATAAATTCGATATTAACGTGAAAATGACAACACTCGAGATATTTTTGAATCCTTATTAAAAATGCAAGCAATTTTTGTTTTTAGGGATGCTGTAGTATTCTCTATATTTCGAAAAATTTGAAGGAAAATGTTTTGGCATTTAGTAGCTGTCATATAATTGTTCACTTAGCGACTATAAACTACCAGCAGAAAAGAATGAAAGTTGCAGAAAAATAACTACTGCAATTTCATACATTGGGTGGGACACAACGCGCGTTTTCAAGTCCAACTCCTGTGTAGCTAATGTTATGTAATACGGATAAATTACTTTCATTAACGATGCGAGAAGGAGCGTTTCGCGTAAAATTAACTATATAATATACTTCACTGCGTATAACGAGGCAGATATACATGCAATACCGGGAGTTTCATTTGCAGAAGCACGAAACCGCGGAATAAATCCAGCAAAAACGGGTTTCGGGTATTAATTCAACCTTTAAACCCTCAATTGTGATCAAGACATAATAAGGCACACGGTGCATTTTCAAAAGTACGCAGGTACGACCTCTAATAAACGCTTACAACGAAACCCTGCGACGGAATGCGTCGCAGAATTGTAACCTCATATTGAGTTAGCACTTATCAATAACACCCCATTAATATGCATTTACATTAATGTGGATAACACGAATGTTAAACTATGATTAAAAAAGCTGAAACCCATTCCTCACCTCCAGTAAGTGCGCAACAAGCAACCCCAGCATAATTTACGACTGCGAAGAGTTAGATAAACGTTAAGCAGGATAAAAGAGGAGAATTTTCGGGTAGAAGCAAACCATACCTTGTGACACGATGAATCGGGAGAAACAAATCCAGCGCGTGGATCATCATCGTCTTCGTCATCGTCGTCCTCATGGGTCGGAGCAGAGCGGGCAGCCGCGGCCGCCGCAGCTGCCACGGCCACCGATACGCTCGGAGGTCGGCCGGTCAGACGGAAGAGGCGACCCTCTTGCACCACCAAACCCCTCGCTACGGCTCGCTTCACGGATAGCCGCAGTAAGGAAGACAAATCCACATCCTCGCTCTGATCGAGGGCGTGCGACTGCCTTATGTACCTTTCTATACCTTTGAGCGCAGAACCACCCCTCTCACCTAATTCACGCAGTGCTTTCACTATCACTTTGGATAAGTCAGTTCCCTTAGTAATTTTCAACTGCCTACTGTTCACACCGGGATCTTTATATGAACATTGTCCTTTGTTAATCACTCGTAAGACTGCACCCTCCTTCACAGCCAATTCCAATTGCTCGGCGATGCATTCATCACGAAACTTGTGGTGTTGCCGTATTGCATGAGAAATTCTTTCCACTGATGGTCTCTGCTTTTGGTGGCGAATCTTCTGTATAGCATCGAGTATCCACTTAAGCCACGTACTGTGGCTTACGTGCCCCATTGGGGCTTCGTGGCTGTCCCTCATGGTTCCGGACTGTAATACTCGGGGACTCGGCGGAGCTTGCTCCTCACCTCCTCACTCCTAACCAAGCCGGTCGCTCCGAAACTACCGTCTCGCCGGCGAATAAGGCCGGTGGCGCGAATGCCCCTACCCCGCCAGCTTTCCTTTCATTCCGCCATCTAAATAAATGGCTCCTGCCGCTGCACTATTATGACACTGGAATAAAACCACGGCTGCTCGATGATGATGGTACACATTTAAACTACATCCGAATCACCGTAACCTGGGGCTAGCAACGGTTTCACACAATTCCTGTGAACTAAAGAGAGGATAAAATGTAAAACCCGATATATAAATGAGTCAAAACAGAAAAAACACGCAGAAACTAAATTAGTAGTAAAAACAAAGAAGCCCTGTCATTCTATATCCAACATAAAAAAAACTCCTATGCATAAAAATGGGAGATTGGTATTGTTAGGGAAGTATAACGCTAAAATCGCCCAAAAGAACTAAAGTTAAAAACGATACGTTGTCTATAAAAGGAGAAATTAAAAATCGGATGAAATTTGTTGCTTCCAAAATGAAATCATATGTTTTGAAACTAAAAAATACAAAAACAATTCCTTAACATTGAAGCAATGAAACTGATCATCTACAAAAAACTATCGTATGAAAAACTAAACCATCTGCATATAAAAAAAGTATTTATGCAAAGCGTCTTAGCTTGATGTAAAACCTAAAAATCCAGAACGTTTAAACCGACGTAATAAACATTTCACAACACGAAGAAAAGTACTTGCAAAGGCAGCGGCGGTAAACGAGAATTTTTATAATAACTTCTAAGGTTAACAAAAGGAAACGTTCGACCTTCATTAGAAGTTATTTACAATGACAAATTAATCCCTTTCATTATATTTGTCCGCCATCTTGGGCGGTGGACTCGAAAGTAACAATTAAAAAAATTACATTATATGCACAGCAAAATTCATTTAAGAGCAAAGAGGACGGTGGAAAAAGGTTTAATGACACGGCTGAAATAAGAAAAAAATGACTAAAAACCATGACAAAGTAGGAAAGTGCCGTAAAAACTGAGAGCACCGATTTACCATTTCGTTTACAAAATAACTCCGTCTTATACACTTTTAAAAGCCACACAACAAATACGAAACAAAGCTCCATGATCAGATTTGAAACACTCACATCCCGTATGTTCTTGAAACTAAGGTGTGCATCCTAGACAACAAAAGTCACGTCACTCAATTTCCTCTCGCAAGCTCGACGCCTGTCCGCGACGAGGTAACAGGCTTATGTTAAAATGGCCACAACGATTCGAGCGCCCTTTAGTCAATTTTATCATTGGTTTCATATAGGTACTCGTACAAGTATAGATCCAATTAAGAACATTATCTTTATAAATTTAAAGTAACTCTGGTAATAAAATATGTTATTTAACATACCTTTCATTTTCATGTCCTGAAGAATTGGCAAACCTGTAACATAATATAATATAAGAACAGCAATCCAACTTAGGAGCATTGTGAACGCATTAATTCTTATTTTTTGATATTACATACACATATATAACATTTATATACGGGAAAACGTATAAAACAATTAAAAGTGCAATTACTTCATATAAAATATAAAATACAAATAGTAGTAATTCATATTCATAACTATTTCGTAAGATCCTTGTGGAACTACACAACTGCCATCTCTTGTCGAAGTAGTGAACTTGAAGGTTAGATGACGTCTCACAATTAAGCGGGATATCGATTATTTTTTAATCTTTTAACTGTTGAGTTTAGGAAAGGAGAGAATTGGGTATATGCTGCATTTTTAAAAAGAAAATCCGCACATTATAATATTACGTTTTTACAATATATTTTAATTTATTTAATAAAAAATGGTATATTTTCCTGTCATCAAAAAAGTTTTTGCTATGATATAACGCGTGAGTAGCATTGAAAGCACGAAAACGTTTAACGCATAAACGTGGTCACAGCACTTAACACTAGGATGCCCGGCACTGGCGACCCCCTTCGATGCCCGAGGGAGTCATTTTGACTCCTTGTGAATTTTCTTCCTTATTTTGAAATTTTCAAGCCCTTTATGGCTGTAATTTTTTGTCTTATGTTCTTGCATGTCATTTATGGTCACAAACATGTCATTTGGATATATTGTGGACATAATTTGGAACTCACAGTCATATCAAAGTACAATACTGTAAACACTTTATTAGCATTAATTGACTAAAAACAGACGTTACTTTTTTCTATAACAAATAATGTCTCAAACAATTGTAAATACACTCAAAGCAGTAACTAATACACAATAATTCTTAAGCTGAAAATCTACATATGTCTAATCATCTGCACACCTACATATGTAGTGTACCTTAGCGCTTCACGTTCCGCAAACCGCCTTTCTACATTGCCTGCAAACTCCAATGGTGCGATCTTTCTTGCAATGTTTCTTTACCTGAGAGTATTTAGTTGTGCTCATACCAGCCTTCTCTGTTTCTTCCTCCTCTGATGGATCAAGAGGTACAAGACCTCTTGACTCCATATTTGGCTGTGCCAGCTCCGTCGCCAAATTCTGGAGAAACTCCCGTCGGCTAATTTTCTCTCCTGTGATTTCCTTGTATAATACCCAAGCATTTATGACTGCAGATCCAGAGTATTTTGTAAAGAGTGAACAGGCCATCTTCTATAGCAGGGGTTCTTGACCTTTTTTGTGCCATGGACCCCTTTGGTAGTCTGATGAAGGCCACAGACCCCTTCTCAGAATAATGTTTTAAATGCATAAAATAAAATACATAGGATTACAAAGGAAACCAATTATAATGAAATGCAGTTATCAAAATATTTTTTTAAACAAATTTATGATATAGTAATATACCGTATTTGCACGAATCTAAGACGATGTTTTTTTCCCTTCCGGGACTTCCGAAAATAAGGGGGTCGTCTTACAATCGTAAGCAAAATTATTTGACTTCAATGGCATTGCATAATCTAGATTTCCGCGTTCACCAATGTGTACATAGTGAAATGCCATGCGAAGCGAAAGTTTCATTAACGTTATCTAAACTCACGATATTATCGTATTAATGGTTACAATTTACCTAATTCGGATTTAAAATGGAGCATCCAATCCTGTTGCGACGTATTTACTTAGTTCCACCAATGATTCATTCACCGGGGCATTGTACCAATGCCCCGGGACCTGCGCGGGGTTTGCTGACACTTGATACCTCTCGTGAGGGTGCGGTGTCAGCTGTCTTCCCGTCACCGGTATAAATTGCAAAAGTGTCAGCGTATTGGTTTCGAAGCAACGATACGAATGCGTCCCAGTTTTCCGTGCACCTTTTTTCCCAAAACGCCGGTGAAAAAAAAGGGTGTGCGCGTCTTACACGAATTCTTTTATTTGCCGCGCACCTTTTTTCCTAAAATGTCGTGTCAGTAAACAAATATAGGTTAAGCTAGCACCCATGACGCATCTATTATTCTATTTCCAAATTTCGGTGTATTTAGTCATTTTCATTCATTGTATAAAAATTTTAAATGAGTTTTAAGTTTATTAACGGGTGCTCCCCAAACTCGACGAAGTCTTCTGTTGCAATCGTCACGCGCGACCAGTTTGGGTTGGTGGGGGTTTTGTGCTCACAGCAGACGACGCCTACCATGTTCAGATATGGCATGCTTCCTTTATTCTCTGATACATCTATGAAAGTCATGGCCGCCGTGGTGATAATTAAATGATCACCGATCATAATTTTAGTTCGCCAAAAAAATGACGACCACTACGGTAGCGATCAGTGACCATATGGCTAGAAAATTACGTACAGCAGAATGATCGGTGATCGCTCCCGCAGCGATTTCTGCCGAACGTGACCAATATGACGACAAAAACAGTTAAGTGTTTAACAAAAGAGGACTATCGAGGTGATTTCTGCTAGTACAGATATAAAGAGATCACCCAATAAATTCATCGCGTAGGAGTGTGAAGATGCTTAACTTGAGCGTAACATTTTTGAGAAATAGGACTTGGTGATTTAAAAAACCCTTTTTCGGCTCAAATTTTTTCCCCTATAGCCGGCCCAAAAACCGGGGTGCGCGGGAACGCGGCTTACAAGAGCAAATACGGTATAATGAATTTTTAAGTAAGTATTATATTTTTTACTTACTATCATTGATTGCTATTCAGAATTAATTTATTTTCCTTTGAGAAGTTCTAAAAAAAGGGGGGTCGTCTTAGATTCGTGCAAATACGGTATGTGCTTCTTTCTTAACGCATTAAATAACAGTACAATACGTTTAAAATATAGGAAAGTTAAAGTTAAATTTTATTTTTCAAAGACATGTCAGTGTGAAGGCTGCTGTTGTTTATATTGAATAAGAACATTAAACTGTGGGGTGGTATTTGACAAGGCAACACGCATGTCATGTTGGACATCCAATCGATTTTGAGTTTTTGTTTTGATAGTTACAAATGTTGAAAATCCCGATTCACAAAGATATATTGTTGCAAATGGAATTAAAGCTTCCATAACTCGCTTTACAATGTGAGGATAGGAACACCAGAATTCTGCAAGGCTTTTTGAGTTAAACTCCAACTGTAGTAAGTTTTTTGTCCTAAGATCAATGAGTTCTTCTTTGGCTAGGTCAACATCTTCGATACAGTTTATATCAGAAAGAAAAGGATTGCAGATCCATGGTTCAACTTTAATGCCATCAAGATAGAAATAGCTTTTGAAAGAGTTCTGAAGTGTTTCCAAGTGTTCGCAGATTTGTCTTTTCAAAGAAATTGACAGAGAATTTTGTATCTTAACTCTATCTTGGTAAAGCACTTCCTCCAGCATTTGAAAGTTTGCAGGCATGCCAGCCTCTACTCTCTTCTTCCATATCGGTAGCTTAGCCAAGAAAGCTTGTAATATTTCAGTTGCATCCATAATGGTGACTTCAGGACCTTGAATGGAAAGATTTATCTCATTCATATGGTGAAAAATATCTGCCAGGTAAGCCAACCCATGGATAAAATCCTTCCTTTCAAAATGTTCCAAGAGTAGGTTTTCTTTTTCTTTCAGAAAAAGTGAAACTTCTGCCCTTAGTTCATACAAGTGCTTCAAGACTTGTCCTCTTGAAAGCCAGTGAACTTCTGTGTGGTAGAGAAGCACTTCATATTCTGCTCCCATTTCATGACAAAATCTTTTAAAAATGCGATGACTCAGAGACCTGCTTCTGATAAAGTTGATAACTTTTATGGCTGTTGACAACTTCTTTCAGGGCATGTCCGCGTAAAAAGCAATGAGTGACGACGACCTGAGGAGCTTCCTTTTTCACTAAAGTAGCAAAACCAGATGTATTACCAAGCATAACAGGAGCTCCATCTGTGCAAAGAGAATGAAGCTTTTCTTTCCAGTCAAAGTTTCATTTGTAAAAAAACTTTTTACCTTTGTAGTTTCCAAAAGGAACTCACAAAATAAGAATTCTTCTTTGATGGTGTCAGCATGCACATAGTGAACAAAAACAAGGAGCTGGCTACATTGAGAGATGTCTATAGTTTCATCCAGTTGCATACTGAAGGGGAATGGCGAGGTTGCCAATTCATCGATGACCTGCTTCAAAATGTTAAAAGAAATATCAACTATTCTAGAATGTATCACATCATTTGACAAGGGAACCGCTTCCAGTTTTTTCCTCTGTTCCAGTCTACAAACCAGTTCGACCATTTCCAGCGCACATGGCTTTACTAAAGTCTCTCCAATAGTGTGGGGCTTTTTTTGTTTGACAATCCCGCAAGTGGATTTTAGCTTTTTATTCAGCACCCAACTATAGCCCACGTGGCACGAGTCGCGGAACGGCACAGCGATGTTACTTCGATGGCGGCGCAAGCTAGAGAGAGCGTCCGTTCTCGGGGTTCACCTCTCCGGCCGCACGGGTCCTCCGGTGGCTCCATCCGGTGGCGATCCGCTAGACAAAACAATTGCCATACGACATGCGCCGCTGTCCAGACGACGCGCGATGCGTAGTGGAGAATGTTCTTTCCACTACATCACCCCCCTGCCAGTGGTTTGCTTGGGCAAAGCACGTGATCCTGTTGGTCAGAAACGACAAAAAAAAACAACGAACAAGAACACAAAAAAACAAAAAAAGAATTGGTAACAGAACAATAGATTTAGTGGCACACAAATTCCTTAAAATGTTCGGGGAAATGAACAGTTCACCCTGACTTAGTGGTTGCTTGTTGGGGAGGACGTGGTGCACTGTCCAATAGCGTTGCATCTTCCACCAGAATGTATGCGGGTTTGAGTCGGTCAATCGAAACTCGGGTAGGGCGTCCTTTACACAAGATGACGAAATTTTTGTTTCCGCGTTGGCGGACTTCATACGGGCCCTCGTAAGGTGGTTGCAGAGGGCGCTTCACCGTGTCGTTCCGCAGGAAGACATGGGATGCGGTAGCCAAGTCTTCGTGGACAAAGGTACTCCTGTCGCCATGATGGGAGGTCTGCACGGGCTTCAATCGCTGCATCTGCTTCCGCAGCTCGGCGGCGAACGTACTTTCTGGAACGTCCGTGGATGGGGGACTCAGGAATTCGCCGGGAATGCGAATTGACTCCCCGTATACCATTTCGGCAGCGGTGTCTGATGTCCTCCTTCCACGCCGCTCGAATGCCAAGGAGGACCATTGGAAGTGCGTCCAACCAAGTATCCTCCGCATGACACATAATGGCGGCCTTGAGTTGCCGGTGAAACCTTTCAACGAGGCCGTTTGCCGCGGGATGGTAAGCCGTTGTGCGGAGGTGCTGGATTCCGGTAGTCCGGGCCAACTCCTTGAAGAGTCGAGACTCGAACTGGCGTCCTTGGTCGGTCGTTATCCGGAGGGGTAGTCCGAATCGTGAAATCCATCCGGCGAACAGCGTCCGTGCAACGGTTTCTGCGGTGATGTCCTCCATAGGGAACGCCTCTGGCCAGCGTGAGAACCTGTCCACGCATGTGAGGCAGTATGTTTGCCCTCTTGCATAGGGCAGAGGTCCCACTATGTCCACGTGTATGTGGTCAAATCGTGAGACGGGGACGTCGAAATTCCCAAGCGGAGCGATGGTGTGGCGATTTACCTTCGACCGCTGGCACGGGATACACGCCCGGGCCCAAGTGCTGCAATCCTTTCCCATCTTCGGCCAGACGAACCTCTCAGCGATCAGTTTTGCCGAGGCCTTCACACCTGGATGGGCGAGAGAATGTAGACTGTCGAAAACTTGTCGGCGGTAAGGCGCCGGGACGAAAGGTCGGGCCGTCGTTGTCGAAAAATCGCAATACAGGCTTGGATAACCCTGTAGCGCGATCTTTCGGAGGTCCACGGAGGAAGTGGATTGGAGGAGAGTCTGCAGTTCATCGTCGGCGTCTTGCGCGGCAGCCAATGTCGCCATGTCGACCGGCTGGTGAACTGCATCGATGCGAGAGAGGGCGTCGGCGACGACGTTGTCTGCCCCGGCAACATGGCGAATGTCCGTCGAATACTGCCCGACGAAATCGAGATATCGAAACTGCCTCGGGGAGCATTTCTCGGGCTTTTGGCAGAAGGCGTAAATCAAGGGCTTATGGTCCGTATAGACAGTGAAGACGCGGCCCTCCACCATATGCCGGAAGCGCTGCACAGCCCTATATATAGCGAGAAGCTCGCGATCATAGGGGCTATACTTCCGTTGCGCCGGGCTTAACTTCTGAGTGAAGAAGGATAGTGGTTGCCAGCCCTTATCCGTGAGCTGTTGGAGGGCGGCGCCGACGGTGGTGTCCGATGCATCGGAGAAAAGGGCGAGCGGAAGGGATGGATCAGGGTGGGCAAGGAGGGCCGCATTCCCTAAAGCCTCCTTGCAAGCGTCGAAGGCACTGCGTGCCTCCTCCGTCCATGCGATAGCGTCGTTGCCCTTCACACTCCCTGCTAGCAAGTCATTCAGCGGCGCTTGGAGGGTGGCGGCTTTGGGTACGAAACGCCTATAAAAATTGAGCATACCCAGGAATCTGCGCAGTTGTTTAGCTGTATCCGGGACGGGAAACTCCAACACAGCACTCACCTTGTCCTTAATCGGTCTTGTGCCCTCACCCGAGACCGCATGCCCGAGGAACGTTAATTCGGAGACACCGAAAAGACACTTCGAGGGGTTAACGAGGATCCCGAACTCGCGGAAGCGAATAAAAAGTTCCTCCAGGTGGCGCGCATGCTCCTCTTCGTCCTTGGAAGCCACCAAGATGTCGTCGAGATACGCGTAGCAGAAAGTCAACCCGCGAAGTGCTTCATCCATGATGCGCTTGAACGTCTGCCCTGCATTCCTCAGGCCGTATGACATGAATGGGAATTCAAATAAACCGAACGGCGTGGTTATCGCGGTCTTCGGAATATCTGGTGGGTGGACAGGGATTTGATTATATGCACGAACCAGATCGATGGACGAGAATATCCGCTTACCGGCGAGGCTGTGCGCGAAATCCACTATGTGCGGAATGGGGTATCTGTCCGGGATTGTTCTTGCGTTGAGGCCGCGGTAATCGCCGCACGGACGCCACTCGTCACCTTCCTTCGGCACGAGGTGAAGTGCCGAGGACCAGCTGCTATCGGACCTCCTGGCTGTACCAAGGCGAACCATTGCCTCGAACTCCTTCTTCCCGATGGCGAGCTTGTCGGGAGCCAGACGTCTTGGTTTGCAGTAGACTGGCGGGCCAGGCGTCGTGCGTATGTGGTGGACGGTGGAATGAGAGGGCGCTCTGTGCACACCCGCGGGCCTCGTAATCTCCGGGTAGCGTGCTAAAAGATGGTGGAAGCGGGAGGCGCCACAGATTACCTTCACCTGTGACTCATTGCGTCGGGCGACGCTACCAGCGACGGACAGCGTAGTGGTGCTATCGACGAGGCGCTGGTTCTTCACGTCCACCAACAAACCGTAGTGCTGCAAAAAGTCGGCTCCGATGATGGGTTTCCCGACGTCCGCGACCACGAAGCGCCAAGTGAAGTCTCTTCGCAGCCCGAGATTTAGACACAACGTAACCCACCCGTACGTTGAAATGACCGAGTCATTCGCCGCGTACAGATCATAGTCCGTCTTTTGCCTGACACCACGCACATACGATCGGGGATAAACACATAAGTCTGAGCCGGTGTCCACCAAGAACGACACTTTGGAATTAGAGTCAGTCACAAACAAGCGGCACGAGCTCGGGCAGCAGTCGGCGGCCGCCTCTACCGACTGCCCCCCTAGTTTTCCGCGCTGAAAGAGCATGGCCCCACGCACTTACGGGCTTCCTTGCCGAAACGCCAGTGATACCAGCATTGCCCGCTGCCTGATGCCCTGCGCGAGCGGCTAGATGAACGGCTGCGGTTGCGGGGACGGGACTTAGGCGTTCTCTCGCGATCCGGCATGTTCTCCCACCTTGCAGACATGGCGGCGATTTGGCGCGAAAGTTCCTCCACCTGCATTCGGAGGGATGTTACCTCGGATGGCGGTTCCAACGCTGCAACCTGATGCCGCGGGACGACCTCATGGACTCTGTCCGCTATCTGCGCGAGCGCGTCTAACTCCACGTTGTCCTGAGCGCTCACTATGGGCTGCAGGTGCGAAGGCAGGCGCCCCACCCACAGGGAACGCAGGAAACTATCCGGCGTGGTTTCCCCCCGCGAGGCTTCGAAGATGGCGGAGGAATTGCGAGGGCTTCCTATCCCCCATCTCCTCGTGCTCCAAAAACTGCCGTATTCGTTGCTCGTCCGAGACAGAAATCCTCCGGATGAGCTCTTCTTTTATCTTCCGGTACTTCCCTTCGGACGGGGGATTAGTTATTACGTCCTCCACCTCTACCATGTGCTTCGGCCCGAGGAGATTCACCACGTGGCCTAACTTGGTCGCGTCATGCGTTATCCCGCTAAGCCCGAATTGTATCTCGAGGTGCGAAAACCAGAGCGCTGGTTTCTCAGGTCAAAACGGTGGAGCCGAAAAACTAACCTTCGCGATGGTGGGTGCCGAAACCGATTCGCTAAGCATGGCGACAAAAAATATTAAAAAATAACTGCTCCAACGACAATAACGAAAAAACGATCACGTCGGGGTCACCACTTTGTCGTGGAGGTGGTTAGATCGGAATAATAACTCGCAAGTGGATTTTAGCTTTTTATTCAGCACCCAACTATAGCCCACGTGGCACGAGTCGCGGAACGGCACAGCGATGTTACTTCGATGGCGGCGCAAGCTAGAGAGAGCGTCCGTTCTCGGGGTTCACCTCTCCGACCGCACGGGTCCTCCGGTGGCTCCATCCGGTGGCGATCCGCTAGACAAAACAATTGCCATACGACATGCTCCGCTGTCCAGACGACGCGCGATGCGTAGTGGAGAATGTTCTTTCCACTACACAACTTTATAGGATGCTTCAAGAAAAGGCTTTTGTGAAATGGCAAATCCAAGTTTTGGAAGTGTCCCCGCTTTTTCGAATTGAGCTTTTTTCATACTAAAAAGACCCGCATCCTTAGATGCATTTTCGGGATGGACAGACGTGAGGTGCTCTTTCAGTTTTGCTGGCTTCATACTTCCGTTCGCAAGAATTTTTCCGTACAAAAAACACTGGCTTTTGAGTCCCGTCACGTTCATTAATGCAAGTGAAACCAAATATTATATAATCTTCATCATACTTCCTTTTCTTCGACATTTCAACTTAAATTGGGTCTGTAAAAAAATAAAATAAATAAAGCTAAAATAAAATACCGTATTCACCTGAATCTAAGACAACCTTTTTTTCCAAATTTTCAGCTGTAAATATCAAGAGTCGTCTTACATTCGAATACGAAATATATTTAAGCATTTAATCAATGGTTTTTACAACAAATGGTATATTAGAGTAAACAATTCACAACAGCAAATTCAAGTACGTACATAAAGAAGTGAAATAAAGAAATAGTAATAACAATAAGAAAAACCTGACGGGAATAATAATTATTTAGACTAATAATCATCGTCGACGATCATAACACAGACGACGTACTTTCATCTTGCACGTAATGGCAACCGCAATGTCAAAACAAATGAGAGCGGAAATCATTGGGTTTCCCCTTTCAAACGACGCACCGTAATTCACTAAGTGTGACAGTAATTTTAAGTTGTGCATTCTTGATTTAAATGCACAACTCTTAAGTTAAAATGACAGATCATGTTGAAGTACGTGGCACGAGTGCAAAGAGAAAGTTAACAAAGGAATTAGACGGAGCTAAGATACAAATTTTAAGCTGATCGTGATGAATTACGCCGAAAAAACTAATAACTGTGATGCGAGTAAAAAGTTCGGTGTATCTGAGGCAAATGTGCGTCGATGGAAACTCTCAAAACAGGAACTAGGAAAAGCCAAAGACACAAGGAAGTCGCTCAGTGGTACAAAATTAGGTCGATTTCATGGCATTGAAGAAGAAGTAGTCAAGTTTGTGCGCACCATGAGGAAGAACGGTATGCCTGTTTCGACTGAAAGTATTATACTTAAAGCTAATGAAATTACTAGAGGACTTAATATATCATTGCAAGAATTCAAGGCCAGCAGAAGTTGGTGCGTGAGAATGATGCGACGAAATAATTTTTCTTTACGGTGACGAACTTCGCTGTGTCAGAAATTGTCAGAAGACTATGTTGAAAAACTTCTCGCTTACCAGAAATACGTAATTGGACTTAGAAAAACCAATAATTTTTTAGCCAAATAGGAAATGCCGATGAAACTCCGGTTTTCTTCTACATGCCATCTAATTATACTGTGAACGAAAAAGGTGCGAAGTCCGTCCTAATTAAAACTACAGGCAACGAAAAAATGCGAGTCACGGTAATGTTGGCGGTTTTAGCAGATGGGACTAAATTACCACTATATGTGATTCTAAAGCGGAAAACAATGCCTAAGAAACATTTGCCAAGTGGAATAATAGGTGTCAAGAAAAGGGGTGGATGACTAAAGAACTAATGAGAGATTGGTTACATGTGGTGTGGAATAGACGGCCAGGAGCTTTACTGAAACAAAGAGCAATGCTTTCACTGGATGCATTCAAGGACACATCTCCTGAAATTAAAAACATAATGAGTGCGATGAATATTGATCTTATTGTAATACCTGGAGGAATGACATCGCAACTTCAACTTTTAGATGTTGCTGTCAATAAGTGTTTTAAAAATAATTCAAAGGTTTTGTATTCTGAGTGGTTACAGAGTGGAACTCACACTTTAACACCAAAAGGAAATCTTAAGAAACCTGAAGGTGCAATGGTCTGCCAATGGATCAAGGCATCGTGGCAACAAATAAATACAAAAGTAATAGTGAAAGGATTTAAGAAATGCTGCTTATCTAATGCCATGGATGGGAGTAAGGATGATGTTTTGTGGGAGACTGATGATGAAGTTGAGAGTGATAAAGATAGTGAGCATGAGGAAAATAGTGAAGGTTGCATAGACAGTGATGATGACTAACACAATAAAATGATTTTATGCAGCACTTGGATTGAAATGTTTTTTTGTTGTCCTGAAATGAGTATATTCTTTCAATGTATTTACTTTATTTTTAATGTTATCTTAAAATGAATGCTACCATTTAATTTGTTTGAAAACCTGAATGGTTCTATTTGTGATGTGATCTTATGATTTTAAAATGTTAAAAGACAATGACATTCAAGAAAATAAATATTTCACAAGATTTATAATTTTTGTAGTCATGAAGGTCAATTTGAGCTTTTTTCTGTTTTGGAATCATCAAAATGGGGGGTCGTCTTAGATTCAGGGTCGTCTTGGATTCGGGTGAATACGGTATGTGATTCAACTGACTTTTTTTGAAACTCAATATTTTTGAATGATTTTTAAGTAATTTGTTTGATAAATCTGCATATAAATAAGTAATTTGTATGTTAATTAAGTAAAGTGTACGATATTCAAGAAATTTATATGACAAGTAAGTAAAATAAGGCAGGTTTTACAATTTATCCAAAGTTGTAACACTTTTAATGGCTTTTAGCCCTCGGATAGACATGCAGATTACAGCAGTAGATTAGGAGTCGTGTCCTGTTATCTCAACCATCGGACATGTCTGAGCTTGCCTGGTCTACACACGTAGCCCGCACGCCTATCCGTGTTACAAGAGGCCTCCTTATGGAGAGTTACGAATTCCAGTTTTGTAAAACTTTAACAAACGATGAAAACGACTCACCTCCTTCCACGTATTGATCAACAAACAATTGTAGATAGGGAACACTGGGAAGTAACGCAATCTCTGGGCAACCAATGTGAGAACACTCGACTTCACCATTTGGTGGCTGAACAACTACTAGGTGCAGAGTTGCCCTATAGTTTGCCAGCTACGTCGAACAATCGTCTGTAGACAGCAAGACTGCGATTAAGTGCAATCTAACGGCGGGTCTAATAACTACCGTAATTTCAAAGTACTGATGAGCATAAACGATATTTCGAGATATCTGCAACAACTATTATGTGATATGAAAACATCTGTTCTGTTGGTGACCACAGATAAAGCTATTACTACTGTGGCTTATTGCCTACATTCATAATTGAAGGAAATGCTAGATTTCTGTTAGAGGTTAGTGAAAATAAAGATAAGTAATTTTTTCCCATCCAAGCTCACGTACCCCCTGAAATCCTTCCACGGACCCCTTGGGGGTCCGTGGATGCCAGGTTAAGAACCCCTGTTCTAGAGCTTGTCCTGGTGGAATACTTTTTCGCCATTTGGTTGTCGATGTCCACGCCGCACTTGGTTTCATTGTAGCATTTGACAGTTTCAGGTGTTTTCTTGAGATTTTCTGAGATGTAAACATTTGGATGCAGCGTGCTTAGAAGAACCACATTCTTACTCGCTTTTTCTGGATAAACGGTGTCATCTCAAGACTACACTAGAGAGTACATCACTACACTAGAGAGTAAGGGGAGGAGAGTGAGGGTAGGGGGAAGGTCAGGAATGCACTGTAGGCGAGCGCATACACGCATAAAATCGAAAAATCAAAAAACAAACAAAAATCTCAAGCGTTCGCATGAGTATTGCCCTTATAAATGCCTTAGACTAAGCAAGGAGTCAAAATGACTCCCTCGGGCATTAAAGGTAAATCATGAAATATGTCGCCAAAAAATCATTGCTCGCACTTAATATTTTTTCAACGTGTTTGGCCTTGAAAATAATTAAAAGTCACGAGAGGTTTTTTTCCTACACATCGCGTAAGAGAAGTAACGATAACAGAAACTTCCTGAAGGAGTCAAAATGACTGCACTGGGCATTCTAGTGTTAAAGGGTTAAATGAAGGCATTACTGTATACTTGATATTTAGATATGATTAATCCCACAAGCACGGAGGACATTTCTTGAGGTCGAAGGAGATTTTTTTAATGTTGCGATACTGCTGCGAAATTATTTTTAAATTAATAACTTTCACCTTTTTATTGAATTAAAATAAATATTTTGAGAAATTAAGCAAAACATGATGTTTTAAAAATATATACTTTAAGTTATCTTTCGTCACGTACAAACTCTTAGCTGGAGAGAAGGATCCACAGATGATATGTCCACAGTCTTTATGTCCACTGCCCTTATGTCCAGAGTCTTTACGTCCACCGTAATATATGTCCACAGTCTTTATGTCCACTGCCTTTATGTCCACTCTTATATGTCCACAGCCTTTTCGTCCACTGCCTTTATGTCCACTTTTGTTTATGTCCACAGCCTTTTTGTCCACTGCCTTAATGTCCACTATTATATATGTCCATAGCCTTTTCGTCCACTGTTTTTTTTGTCCACTTTTGTATATGTCCACAGCCTTTTCGTCCACTGTTTTCTTTGTCCACTTTTGCATATGTCCACAGAGACTTTATTTCGAAGTATGAAAAATATGAAGGGCAAACCTGAAGATGGAGGAGAGTTTGAAGGAGAGGGAGTAATCCGAAGGAAACACTGCGGACATTGGTATCGATCGACTAGGAATTTTATAACAATTACGAATATAAGGCGAAAAAATTGAAAATGGAGGGGGTGTAGAAGGAGTGGGAGGGAAAAGGAGGTGCGGAAGGAATCCGAAGGTAATACTGCGGACATTGGTGTCTATCGACTAGGAATTTTATAACAATCCTTAAAATATGTATATCGAGCATACCTGCCACATTTAGAGTTTCTATATCTTTTTTTATCTAGTTAATCGCATTTTTCTATGATCACCAACCAACCAACAAAAAATTGTCTATTATTATAAGTGACTAGCGTAATTTCCCGTGAAATATGACGGGTAGGCGTGAATTGAGCATTACGTTAAAATAAAATGAAAATTAATGACACCAAATTTTATGTACACTAAAACGCAAAAAGAATATAAAATCCACATAATCGAATGGTCCAGAGAGTAATAATAGTCATGGACATATAAAAAACGATTTTATCACGACGAATTGAATAAATTCGTAAAAAATTACGAAAAATATAAATTAAACCTAATTTTTGGCTTTTTTCGAAAGAGATTTGAATTTCTACGATATGGAAAATTATTTCCATACTTTTTTCGGCATAACTGTGAAAATACCTCGTCGAAATCTCATTTTTAAGATATTTGAAAATGCTAAAGAAAAAAGACCTCGCTTCGATTCAGCTCTGCCCATGTTATTCAAATGGAGAAAAGATATGCTCCTGAAGTCGAACCCAGAACTACTATGTACACGGCGAGCAGTTTCAAATTGAAAAGTTGAATAGTCAAGTGATTCCTGAAAGTTTGATTGAAAAAGGTTGTAAAGCTTTTTATTTATGAGCGGTTTCCCTTTCCTCCCATCTAACACCATATAACAACCAAGAGTTACACCCTCCGCACCGTCTCGCGAATGTCTGCTTTCATTACAATCCCGTCCGAAAAATCTTAAAGAGTTTGGTATTCCTTGGCGTCAAGATTAGATGTGAGCGTAAATATGTTATTATTTATCGTAGAATTCCGTTAAAAAGACGCTCTTGATCAGCGCATTAACCCGAATATGTTGCTTGAGTCACAATCGCACTAAGTTAACAACATAAAATAGTTTAAATTTTATTGCAAAAGACGTGGTCGGCTAGTGCCCCCCCGCTGAGAGGGTGAAGACACCTGAGCTCGGATTTGAGGATGGGTCTCGAGGTATGGGCCTCTAACCCGAGTTAATGACGGTCGAAGGGACCGGCTTCGCGGTCACTTTTAAATGTGGTCCCACTTAGTCGACATAAGCCGGAATTTTATAACAATTACTAATATGAAGCTAAAAAATGAAAATGGAGGGGGTGTAGTAGGAGGGGGAGGGAATAGGAGGTGCGGAAGGAATCCGAAGGAAATACTGCGGACATTGGTGTCTATCGACTAGGAATTTTATAACAATTACGAATATGAAGCTAAAAAATGAAAATGGAGGGGGTGTAGTAGGAGGGGGAGGGAAAAGGAGGTGCGGAAGGAATCCGAAGGAAATACTGCGGACATTGGTGTCTATCGACTAGGAATTTTATAACAATTACGAATATGAAGCTAAAAAATGAAAATGGAAGGTAGGAGGGGGAGGGAAAAGTAGGTGCGGAAGGAATCCGAAGGAAATACTGCGGACATTGGTGTCTATCGACTAGGAATTTTACAACAATTACGAGTATGAAGTTAAAAAATGAAAATGGAGGGGGTGTAGTAGGAGGGGGAGGGAAAAGGAGGTGCGGAAGGAATTCGAAGGAAACACTGCGGACATTGGTATCGATCGACTAGGAATTTTATAACAATTACGTTAATGAAGCTAAAAATTGAAAATGGAGGGGGTGTAGTAGGAGGGGGAGGGAAAAGGAGGTGCGGAAGGAATTCGAAGGAAACACTGCGGACATTGGTATCGATCGACTAGGAATTTTATAACAATTACGTTAATGAAGCTAAAAATTGAAAATGGAGGGGGTGTAGTAGGAGGGGGAGGGAAAAGGAGGTGCGGAAGGAATTCGAAGGAAACACTGCGGACATTGGTATCGATCGACTAGGAATTTTATAACAATTACGTTAATGAAGCTAAAAATTGGAAATGGAGGGGGTTTAGTAGGAGTTGGAGGGAAAAGGAGGTGCGGAAGGAATTCGAAGGAAACACTGCGGACATTGGTATCGATCGACTAGGAATTTTATAAGAATTATAAATATGAAGCGAAAAATTAAAAATAGAAGGGGGGGGGGGATACTAGGGGTAGGGAAAAGTGGTGTGGAAGAAATCCGCAGGAAACACTGCGGACATTGGTGTCTATCGACTAGGAATTTTATATTTTATTCATCCAGGATGATCAATTCTGATAATGAATCTGGAAGACAAGGACAAGAGTAAGCAGCAGCTCTATGAAGCATTGAAAGTACGTTCTCATAGCTGGGCAAAGCAGAAGTAGCTTCTATATCTTAGGGATCCAATTCTTTCGTTAGTATTTCACTATCTTATTAGGCAAAAAATTTTATTTTTGAATTTTTTAAAAACCTTTTCTCGTTATATAAATAGGTGCTCCAAAAACTTGAGTTGCATGGGGACCCAAGCAGTTGTGCAGGGGCACTCAGATCTATGTGGATGCCACTTTCAAAACAACGCCTAAGCTATTTTTCCAGCTATATACAATACATGATGTGGTGCAGGGGCGTGTATTTCCATTTGTATATTGCTTAACTAGAAGAACAGACGAAGGTTCTTATACATCAATATTTTAACAACTCAAACAACACTGTGACTTTTTAACTTATAATTTTAATCCAGAACTGGTCATGCTTGATTTTGAATTAAGTGCTATAAATGCAGTGCGGAAAACATTCCCCAATTCTACCATTAAGGAATGCCTCTTCCATTTTTGTCAATCCATATGGAACATGTAATGGCATCAGGTCTAAAAGCTCAATTTAATAATAACGACATTATTAGGAATGGTATACGGATGCTGATGGCATTACCGTTTATCCCTGTTGAGGACGTGCTTGATATTTTTGACCACTTGCTTGCAATCCTCGGCCCTACACTAGGGGATCTAGCAACGTATGTGGAAATAACTTATATACGAGGAAGGGAAGGCAGTGGGATGAGATGAGCCATTCCTCCTAGGTTTGGTCTGGAATTATGGAGTGTAGGTATATGAGCAAACTGTAAACAGACAACAGCGGACCAACAACGCCGTAGAAGGGTGGCACTCACGCTTCCAAAGAATGATTCTTACGCACCATCCACCAGTTGGACATACATGTCATAGAGGATGTTATTCCTGCATCTTTCGTTTCGAGTATTTTTCTTTAAACGGATATTGAAGGAGAATCGATTTTTCATTCTACAAAGATATTCTAGGACTGGTATTTTTTATGAACAAAGCAATTTGAATTAATGAAAGGAATCCTTTATGCTTCACTAAATATAATTAACCAATTTTTCGGAATTATTCTTTTGTGTGTGGGTATTTGTCGCCGTATGAGAGAGGCAGATTTTTGACCTTCTATATTTAACGTCATTTATCCGAAATCCTCAATCTATATTCATTGATTTGATTGAAGTCGCAAATACTCCCTAGATTTCGTGAAATACCTGCAATGGGATGTCTAAATTTACTTTGGGATCTTTTTTCTTTCCAAGCAGTTTATATGAAAATCTTTATTATGTTTAATTTTGAATTCCAGCGAGGTAATAAAGCAAGTTATTCCCTTGTAACACCGTTTGAAGTATTTTCCATAGATCGGAATTTTCAGGAGATTCAACTTTTTCGTAATTTTAATTTCTCCATGGGAAGTTATTTAACAAACAAATACACTTGGCATAAATGGAAATAAATGTCTTAACATCCCCATAGGAACTCATTCGTAAATTTACAAGTGGGGGATGCCACATCATTCTATAAGCACTCTTCTTACAGAGGAGGATATAGGATATAGGAGGATACTAATGTCTGGCCCAAACTACAATAGTTGGAGAGCTGAAATTTAATACATAGGTGAATCGAAAAAAATAATCAGGAAAAATTGCAACGTTTATTTTCTTGGCCGTTGAAAATTATAAACAATTTTACAAACATTTCATGGTTTAGGTACTACTGAATGTGCTATGAAGCAGAAATTTTTTCTAATGGTAGAATTTGTCAAATAATGAATACGGGATTATAGAAATTTGAAAATTTTTATTCGTTCGGCCGTAATAAATTCCTAAATGTTAAACAAACTGACTAATGTTTATGTATATTATGAAGATCTAGGAAGCTGAAAATGTTAACAAAGTTAGGAAATAATGTTCCATTGAAAATTACATAAAAGTTTTATATTGTGTCTGTTAAAAATTCATAAATGTTAAACAATGAAATTCATATAAATGCACTACTAGAGGCGCTATAACGATGAAATTTTGCATAAATGTGAGGTATTCGTAAGCGTCCAAAATTACCAAATCAGAATGTTTCTCATACAACTGTTAAAGCAAGAGTGACAATATTCTTACCAATAATCTGAAGAAGGGGTGGATGTTAGAGGAACATAGCCCTCTAGTGAAAGGCTATTCCATTCTATACTTCGTATTTGGGAAAAACCCTTTTGGCAGAATCCCAAAAATACTCTTTCCCGAGGTTACACACAATGGCGTGCACTTCGGTTGGTATAGATAGGAAGATGAAACGACTCCACGACCAGCGGCAACATTTATGAAAGCTTCTTTTGGCCATTTCGCTCAAAAGACAAAGGGTGTAAATGGACGGTATGCAAGACCAGATGTCCCAGTGAATAGTGGGTCGTAGTGGGGGAGGTAAACCTTTCCTCTTGTACCTGAGTTTTGGGTGGGACGGCGTCACAGCACGACACAAGTGCGAGGGGTACGGAGGAATTTGAAATCTAAGGTCTTTGAATGCTGGGGAAATCCAGATAGCTCCTTTTGCCGTTCCTGCGAGAACGAAAAATTTTTAATTTCGTTCTCAACTCGGCGTTACTCGAACGAATATTTCGAAAGTCAGTACACATACGGAATATTTCTAACACCTGAAAGGTAATTTTATGAAATATATTAAAATAATCGAGTTACTATCTGTATATTCAGCGATGCGCGAATTAGTTCAAATATGAAATGAACTAATCCTCACAAGCGTTGAAAAATGTTCTGAGAATATAGATAAAACAAAGATTACCTTAAATGAATCGCAGAGGAAGTTTAAACATTTATTGCCATTTCAGCCCCGAATTACGTTTCTTCATTCATAAGTAAATCCTATGAAGATATTAACATTAAGAAAAAGTTGTGTATCAAATTTGTAGACTAATTTGAAGATTATTTAAAAACCGACTACAGTGAAAACCGGTTAACACGAATTGCTAGGGACCGACATACTTATTTCGTGTTATCCGAATTTCGAGTTAACCGACTTTCATGTTCACTGATTTAATGGTTACATTTTCATTTTTCAAATATGGAATTAGGCTCGTTGACAAATCCATAATACATATCTATAATAGGATGTAATACACAGCAGAGGATATTATCGCAAACATGGGAAAACCCTATCTCAAATGCCATTTCGCATAATCCAAAGAATTTTGCATGCATTTATTTTCGTGGGACCGAAACATATTTTCGTATTAAGCAGTATTTCGTGTAAACCGTTTCGCGTTAGCGAATGAATATATACCTACTGAAAAGTATAGGCGCTGGAACGGACCGAGCACGCGTTTCATGTTAACCGATATTTCGTTTTAAGCGATTTCATATTAAGTGGTTTCCACTGTATAAGAAAATGAATTTTCATTCTTTTAGACGCTGTTTGGTACAAAGTAGCGAATTACTACGCGTAATTGTAAGTAATTTTAAAAGCAACGAAAAATGCAAGGCAAAATATGCTATACAAGTTTCTTTGTGGGTGGGGGTGCGAGGTACCAAAGTATCACTAATTTTCCTCTGTTCTGACTGAAACTCTCCTATTATGTTCCCCGATTGTCCTATAACAGGGGTTTCCTTCAGATTCTTTCCGCACCCCCCTTTCTCTCCTCCTCATACTACACCCCCTCCATTTTCAATTTCTCGCTTCTTATTCGTAATTGTTATAAAATTCCTAGTCGATCGATACCAATGTCCGCAGTATTTCATTCGGTTTCCTTTCGTACCCCGTTTTCCTTCCTCCTCCTATTACACTCCCTCCATTTTTAATTTCTCGCTTCCTATTCGTAACTGTCATAAAATTCCTAGTCGATCGACACCAATGCCCGCAGTATTTCCTCCGGTTTCCTCTCGTACCCCCATTTCCCTACCCCTCCTACTCCACCCCTCCATTTTTAACTTTCCGCTTCTTATTCGAAATTTTTATAAAATTCCTAGTCGAAGGATACCACTGTCCGCTGTGTTCCTTCGGATTCCTTCAACACCCCCTTTTCTCTCCCCCTCCTACTCCACCTCCTCCATTTTGAACTTTCCGCTTCTTATTCGTAATTGTTACAAAATTCCTAGTCGATAGATACCAATGTCCGCTGTGTTTCCCTCAGACATCTTCCGCACCTCCTGTTCCCTCCCCCTCCTACTACACCCTCTCCATCTTCAATTTTTCGCTTCATATTCGTAATTGTTATAAAATTCGTAGTCGATCGATACCAATGTCGGCAGTGTTTCCTTCGGATTCCTTTGGCACCTCCTTTTCCCTCCCGCTCTACTACACCCCCTCCATTTTCAATTTTTCGCTTCGTATTCGTAATTGTTATAAAATTCGTAGTCGATCGATACCAATGTCGGCAGTGTTCCTTTCGGATTCCTTCCGCACATCCTTCTCCCTCCCCCCCTACTACACCCCCTCGATTTTCGATTTTTTGCTTCATATTCGTAATTGTTATAAAATTTCTAGTCGATCGATACCAATGTCGGCAGTGTTTCCGTGGGATTCCTTCCGCACCTCCTTTTCCGTCCCCCTCCTACTAAACTCCCTCCATTTTCATTTTTAGCTTCGTATTCGTAATTGTTATAAAATTCCTAGTCGATAGACACCAATGTCCGCAGTATTTCCTTCGGATTCCTTCCGCACCTCCTTTTCCCTCCCCCTCCTACTACACCCCCTCCATTTTCATTTCTTAGCTTCATATTCGTAATTGTTATAAAATTCCTAGTCGATAGACACCAATGTCCGCAGTGTTTCCTTCGGATTGCTTCCGCACCTCCTTTTCCCTCCCACTCCTTCTACTCCCCCTCCATTTTCATTTTTTAGCTTCATATTCGTAATTGTTATAAAATTCCTAGTCGATAGACACAAATGTCCGCAGTGTTTCCTTCGGATTCCTTCCGCTCCTCCTTTTCCCTCCCACTCCTTCTACACCCCCTCCATTTTCATTTTTTAGCTTCATATTCGTAATTGTTATAAAATACCTAGTCGATAGACACCAATGTCCGCAGTATTTCCTTCGGATTACTTCCGCACCTCCTTTTCCCTCCCCCTCCTACTACACCCCCTCCATTTTCATTTCTTAGCTTCATATTCGTAATTGTTATAAAATTCCTAGTCGATAGACACCAATGTCCGCAGTATATCCTTCGGATTCCTTCCGCACCTCTTTTTCCCTCCCACTCCTTCTACACCCCCTCCAATTTCATTTTTTAGCTTCATATTCGTAATTGTTATAAAATTCCCAGTCGATAGACACCAATGTCTGCAGTATTTCCTTCGGATTCCTTCCGCACCTCCTTTTCCCTCCCACTCCTTCTACACCCCCTCCATTTTCATTTTTTAGCTTCATATTCGTAATTGTTATAAAATTCCTAGTCGATAGACACCAATGTCCGCAGTGTTTCCTTCGGATTCCTTCCGCACCTCCTTTTCCCTCCCACTCCTTCTACACCCCCTCCATTTTCATTTTTTAGCTTCATATTCGTAATTGTTATAAAATTCCTAGTCGATCGATACCAATGTCCGCAGTGTTTCCTTCGGATTACTCCCTCTCCTTCAAACTCTCCTCCATCTTCAGGTTTGCCCTTCATATTTTTCATACTTCGAAAGAAAATCTCTGTGGACATATACAAAAGTGGACAAAAAAAACAGTGGACGAAAAGGCTGTGGACATATATAACAGTGGACATTAAGGCAGTGGACAAAAAGGCTGTGGACATAAACAAAAGTGGACATAAAGGCAGTGGACGAAAAGGCTGTGGACATATAAGAGTGGACATAAAGGCAGTGGACATAAAGACTGTGGACATATATTACGGTGGACGTAAAGACTCCGGACATAAAGGCAGTGGACGAAAAGGCTGTGGACATATAAGAGTGGACATAAAGGCAGTGGACATAAAGACTGTGGACATATATTACGGTGGACGTAAAGACTCTGGACATAAGGGCAGTGGACATAAAGGCTGTGGACATAAAAGAGTGGACATAAAGGCAGTGGACATAAAGACTGTGGACATATCATCTGGGAACCCTTCATTTGGATTTCTTATAATTAATTTTATCTTATTATAAGGTTCTATGTTTCTGGAGATCATGTCACCTTGAACCATTAACCTTTTCAAGTCTTTCCCCACCCACTTAAAAAAAAAAACACTTTCATTTTTAATTATTTGAAAATGTTAAGGATCTTCTTTTCTCCTAATTCACAGGAAACACATTGATCATTGGAAACTTTCCTTCCATAAAATGAGTAATTTTATTTCAATACAGCATCAAACAGCTGTAATAATCAGTTGTATTTGTATGGTAAAATATGGAAATAGCTTTGAAATAATTATCTGTTAAAAAGAATGATGTACTTTGTTGTGCTTAATTTTGATTTTTAATCCTTGTATAAAAGTAACTTTCCAGGTAATTTATTTGACGAATTTCTTTTACTCATAAAAAAATCATCTATCTTAATCCCAGGAGGAGCTTAAGGGATGTTCACCGCACTGGCAATTTTTCACCAATGCAGCGTTTTTATGCGAACACCTATTCATCATTTCCCAAGCTGTTGGCTCTTTTTAAGACTGATCCAGAATCATCTACATCAGAGTTTGAAGCATGGCATCCAAGTCTTCGAGAAGACATCTTGGATGTAGTACACGATGCACTCAGTCGAATGGTATGTATTTAACTGACAGTCAGCAGCTATGAGTGGTTTTTTCTAAACTTATAAAGTAATGTTGACCTTCCAGACCTAATAACAATTAAAAATCTATGAGAACTGACAAGAATCTGTTCATTTTTTATTTGGTTGAAGGCAGTTTGAAAAATGTCTTCTTTAGTATTACTCTGACAATTACTTTGCTATATTCGTAAGTAAAAAGTCATTTAAACATAACATTTATTTCAATTTTACATTATGCTATGTGCTTTAAAATGCTACAATTTATCATTTTGAAATCTCGATGTTGATCAACAGTGATTTTCTGAATACAGCCATCACTCAGAAAAGATTACAGCAATGGATATGAAAATTATACAACTACGGTAGAAGATCGTTTATCCGAAATGGTCAGGATCTGACCCATTTAGGATATACGATATTTTAGGATGTTAGATGTCTTAACACTTATGCAGCATATCAACCATGAAAAACATTTGTAACGAGGAATGGTAGAAATAAATGATGTTACAAATAAAATAAACTTAGATAACATCTTGTATAACAAAAAAAATTACAGGTGTCACCTTCTGATGTAAGTACAGTGAATATATTAAGTAATATTTAAAAGTGTATATGTATTAATCCTCGGATGGGAAATCAACAATTAACATCCGTGTTTACCTGGAAATAGCAAAAATTAACAATGTTAAATGATGGAATGTTTTGAATCACCTATATAACAAACTAAAGGAGGGTAATCAGGCTACTTGAACCGGTGGTGGCTTTCATAACTACAACTGATATCGGTCATCAGTTATTTCGCATTTTGGATGTTTTCGTTGTTTGGAGTTTCAGATAAATGATCTTCTACTGCACTTCTTTGTATTGTACATTATATTCCATTAAAAAAGTTGTATTTTTCTGTTAACATCTACAGTAGGACCTCAGTAACCGTCGCCATTGATAATTGTTATTTCGATCAACCATTGTTTGTCGCCAAGTGGTAGAAAATAATGAAAAAGCTCCATTGCCATTGTTTAATGAAGCAGACAAATGAATAAGACAATGATTGCACTGTGACTGAGAGAGAAACATTGCTATCACAGTGGTGGGCAACCTTTTCTACATGGTGGGGGCCTCATTGGTGGCAGTGAACCCTTATGGGGGCCGCATTGGTAATAGACAGCGGATTTTAGTTAAATTGTAAGTTACCTAGAGATTCTTAGGCACCATATGCGTAGAAATAAAGTTAGAATTAGATTTTTAGGGTTAACATTTCAATATTAACCCTCGAGTGGGCGCGTGGGTGACAGTTGTCCCCCACTGATTTTCAACTTCGTGTGTCTGTGACAGTGGAGGAGTGACGCATGTGCAGATCTCAGTAGCTGGCCTTGAGAGACCCCTCTTTACTATGCATGAATCAGTTTCTTTGTGCCTTCCCTAAGATTCGACATGAGCAACAGATAAGTTTTGCTGGGGGACATCTGTCACCCATGCGCCTTGTCGTGTTACTGATTTTGGTACGCCGCGCAACTCCTTTTTCGTGATCTTTTTCACTTTAATTTCATTTAATTTTTTGTAAATTCACAGTACTCTTTTTAGTTCATCTGCAGGCATTTTTGGCAATCAGTTATTTTACTTTTACAGAAGATACGACGAATTTTTAGAATATATCGGCCATAAATGCTTTATGTATCAATAAATCTAATAATAGCCAGAAAAAAGTTTTGAAGACAGAATTCTTGGAAGAGATTGCTTGGGAATGTATAAAATCACAAATAATGCGAGAAGTACAATCCCTCAAATACCAGGACAACTTCGGCAGCGTGCAAGAGTAGAAGAAAGATCAGCTGTTACACCACCAAAATGACAAGGATCAAGAGGTCGATGTTACTAATGTGGTCGAAGTAGAGACAAAACAACGTGAAAATGGTGTATCATATGCCAGAAATGGACATGCAATGATCATTTAAGAGAAGTTTGTGTAAATAGTTTGGAATTAATGTAAGTCGAGTTGAACTAATCTCAGATTTTGAATTTCTATTTTTGATTAAAATTTTGATTAAAATTTTGCTTAAAACTATTGCTTGTTTTAATGCAGGACCCCAAATATCCCGAAAAAATCAATAACTGTTGAATGAAAGTGAGAAATAAGTCCAAAAATGGAAATAAAGTGTTGGGGGACCTGTGTCACCCACGTGCCCAAAGACGTAACTCGAGGGTTAAAAATCATGATGGAATTCAATCTTACAAATATCTTTGAGAAAAAAATCAAAAACAATATTAATAAGAACTTACTTGAATCAAGAAATAATATTTACTAAGAGGTCACAATTCAACGTTAGATATCTTAACAGATTTTTCTACACAGAAAATAATATTTGATAGTTAATTAAAATAAATGAAAAAGTTTTGAAAACTATGAATCACTGACGGTGGGCCGCATAAAATTGCTTAGTTGGCTGCATCCGGCCCATGGGCAGCAGGTTGGGCACCCCTGATCTATTGAAATGGTGACTGTGGCTGTTCTCGGAGAACATTTAGTCGATCGTGTTAGAGTGAAACATTTTGAATAAATTGAAATGGTTAAACAAAGACTAATAGTACTTAGAATGTTGCCTTCAAATATAAGAATCAAACAGCAAAACATTCCTTTGTGGATTGTTGCAGTACAACTGTCAACAGTTAACGTATTTCTTAAATATTTTATAGCTACAAGGTCCAGAAATGTGACATCCCTTAAAATAAAACTAGAAGTGAATGAATGAAAATGATGCAAAGTCTAAAATTTCAAGCAAACTGAGGCCTAATAATTCAGTTTTATATGATGCCTGTAAGGTCTTTTTGAACGAATTATTGACCCATGACATTGTTCCTATGGAAAAATCGGTTTTGACTTTCGTCATTTCGGTAATCATCGGGGATTCCAGGAACCAATTAAAACGATGGTTATCGAGGTCTTACTGTACAGTGCTCCCCCTCCATAAATTAATTTGTGATCCATTAATTTTTGCAGCCTCAAACCATCCACAAGACTGTACTTAAGAGTAT
This sequence comes from Uropetala carovei, assembly GCA_036926305.1. NCBI lineage: Eukaryota > Metazoa > Arthropoda > Insecta > Odonata > Petaluridae > Uropetala > Uropetala carovei. Next base: position 9,323,105 of record JAXCHB010000011.1, read on the forward strand.
TATCATTGCCCTATTGCAGGATAAAGAGTAAGTGGCTACATTATTTTATAATATTTATTGGTTTTATGTGTCAGGTTTTGTTGTATCCTTTAGATGTTTAATAAACAATCAAATATGACAATTTTAGAATTAAAATTTTTCTCATCAGATTAACACCTGCTGATGAGGTTCGAGCCCTGTTTGTCCTGATCCAGAATCCTGTATTTGCAGCTCAGTCTTCGTATACTGTATTTGCACATCTGCTCAGGCATATAGTTAATCTCTCCAATGTCCACAAGCAACATATTATTCAGTGGTTTAAGGGGTAAGTCTCTATGTAATAAATTCCTAATAAATATCCTTTGATATTGTTTCCTAATCTCAAGTGGCAAGTTACCATATCTGCCCGAATAGAAGTCAACCCCGGATTTAAGCCGATCCCCCAAAAATTTCTGCAGTTTTTTGGCAAAAACGTAAATTTCGTAGATTTTATGCTGAAGTGTGCCGGGCATTCATGCACATCTTAGAATACATTATTCGAGATCAAAGAAATGTGTGGGAAATGGTTTAGTTGTTGACATTTTGAAACATTACTCCAATTAGTAATTTTGCGTTGCTGAATAATGTTCCACATTCAGTGGCAATAACTTCATTCATCTTCATTTTCACAAAAGGTCAAATATAGTAACAGCGATCTCGCCAAGATATTTTTTCATCCAAGTCTATTTCCAATGAAATTAGCATTTACATTGCCTTAAGAAAGTTCATTTTTATAATTATACATATTCCATATAAAGTTTTACCGAAATTCAAACTGTTGAGCGTTCAAAGCCATCAACGCATTTTGCGTAATCGTCAATTTACGTGTTCTCGCGAAGATATTTTTATATATATTCATCGTAGGTCAAATATTTACTTTACGAAAAATATAGTACTATCATTTGAATGAGCGGGAGTTAGAGAGAGTGGAGTGATGGAGAAAAAAGTGAGAAGAGTTGTTCCTCGCAAGGGAGAGTGTGCTAAAGTTTCCTGTCGGACAGACTGTAACGATAAGTTGACATTTTCTGAAGTGGTTAAGCTGTGAGACTTACGTCTCAAGAGCATTTGTGTTGTTAATACTTTATTTCTTGTACAATATAGCATTTAGTTAGAGCAGTATGTGGCTATGTTTATTGGTCGCCACAGGGGGAAGTCCGCAACTAACGGAGATTGAAAAAAGAAAAAAGTTACAGAAAACACGACCGAACACTACATAATACATATTCAAGTTAGAGCAAAAGCGACATTGTAGCGACTTAAATTGCAACCTATACGAGGCGTCTGCTGTCGTGAGTGCAGGCAGACCTCGTGCCGCGTGCGAAATTCAAACATCTTCGCCTTCGTTATAGCGAGAAGGTCTTCGTTATAATCGAAAGTAGTATCAAATAAAAACCTTCATTATAGCGAAACTTCGTTAACCGAATGTTTGTTAAGCAAGGGATGGCTGTATTTATAAAAGTGGAATTCAGTAGAAGATCGTTTATCCAGAACTCTAAACACCAGAAACATCCTAACAACAGAATAATTTATGACTGATTTATTTTAGTTCCGAAAGCGACCACCACCTCAAGTATAGATATTTACGTCGTAAGATGATTCATTTGATTTTTTGCATTTAATAAAATGTTTTCTAAGTCTGTTTGATATTTAACATTATTTAATGTTAATTAATTGATGACTGATTTGTTTTAGTGGTTTCGAAAGCCATCACCACTTCTTGCCTTTAATTACGCGCATCTACTTCTGGGATGTAACTATGAGCATGGCACAGTGTGTGCTGCATCCATACGATTTTTGATTTCAACGTAAAGAAAATAAATGTAATTGACATGTTTATTTAGATAAATCAAATGTAGGAGTAGTATGTGTTATTGTTGCCAGTTTCAGGTAAACATATTTTCAATTGATTCACCATCCAAACATGATTACAGATATTTAATGTATTCTTCAATTGATTAGCCGTGTTCCATTGATTCGTATAATATTTGTATTAAATAAAAGGTTTTCTAATTATATGTATATGCTTTTTAAAATTATTTATTTCTTACCATACCTTACTAAAACGTTTTTTTCTGATCATTGTGCTATTTTAGGGTTAAGATATCTAAAATCTGGAAATATCGTTTATCCAGAACAGGCCAGGTTCCGAACCTTCTGGATAAATGATCTTCTACTGTATATCATCCTTACAAAATTATTGCTCCTATAATTTTTCTATATCTGTAATTAATGAAACTGATGCAGTTAACATAATGTTGAAAAATAGTCCTAATTGAAGAGGATGAAATACTATCCTAATCAATTGTGCAGTTTTAATATTAACACTTTATTTATTAAATTAATTATAAAAATTAGTTGAAAAATACCAAGATTCACCAACTTATGGTTACAGAATGTCACTTTGAGTCTATCATAATGTGTGAGATATGTAAGAAATATGTAGAACTGAATTTTAAGAATTATCAGTCTTGCCTTGTGGGTGAAATATAAATTGAAAAAAATGTTTCTCCAGTAGGAGTTCTTTTTAGAATCACTGCATCACCAATAATAATGGCTGTTTTTCTGTTAAAATGCGCATACAGTTTTTCAAACTTTTCATGTTATCTGAGAAACACTGTTTTCCAATTATTTGTGTGTTTATTAAAAAGGGACTTTAAAATATTTTTACACAGGTCCATTCCAAAGTTAAATACATGATGGAAATATGTTTTTAAATAATATTGGTACACTGCTCCACGGTTATAACGTGGGGTTTCGGGGGAGTAGCTGCAACCTGCATTATAAAACAACCGTGGTATAAATGAGGACATGATTGTATTGTCCAGTACAGCATGTGCATACTACTTTAAAAAGCCAGTTTTGTTTTTACTTTAGTACTTAAAAAAACGACAGGACTTTCTAGGAGGAAGGGGTTGATGGAAGACCTATGGTATATCGGAATCTGCCAGGGGTGGATCCAGAAACTTCTCAAGGGGGGGGCAATCGCTCCTCCACCTAGTGAATCCACCCCTGCAAACTGCCCCATATTTTGAAAATCCCTACCCCTATCAGAATCCTTTCCCTTGCTATACAGACCTAATCTGCGGTGTATAATTGAGGATTTTTGCGCAGAATGAATTTAAGAAAGCATCCAGTGGAGTGCAATGGGGTTATCTAAGGAGGGGGCAATCGTCCCCATCGCCCCCCCCCCCCCTTATGGATCTGCCCCTGGAATCCGCAGTATAACCGGGGATCAGTGTACTTAGGGAGTAAGCAGCTTGCACAATGTAGTTCAATGTTTAGACGCTAGATGGCACTTCTTATGCATACTGTTGTGCCTCCCAAGAACTTCTTATTTTCACCATTATGTGGCACTGTATGCCTTACATGCTCTGACGATAATGTTTCTTGTGTTCTCATTCCTGGCAGAATGGGATTTTCCCGGAACCAGAGAGTGCCACAACCCAACCATTTTTTTGAAACCCTGATGTGCGACAGTAGTGCCATAACAATTACATTTTGCATGGAAGTTATTATGGGTGCTTGAAATGTAACGTAACCCTTAGTCCTGGTTTGCAAGCTAAATAGGTCTGCAAGCTTTGTAAGAAGAATTACATTTTGCGTGAAAGTTATTATGGATGCTTGAAACGGAATCTAACCCTGAGACCTGGTTTGCAAGCTAAATAGGTTCTATTTATGACGCCACTCTCAGGGAGGGATATATTGCACTTTCAAAAGAGTAGCGAAAAACCCGGTGTTGCATGCATTCAGGAAAATCCCATTCCGCTGGGAATGGGAAGGCAAGAAACATCACAGTGAGATCAAGTAATACACACAGTGACACTTAATGGCCAAAATAGGGAGTTCTTGAGAAGCACAACGGGGCGCATACAAAGTACCATCTAGCATAGTGGTTCTCAACCAGGGTGACATGACACCCCAGGGTAATGCGACGGTTATTGAGGGGTGATGCGAATATTCGATAAATTCATAATGTATCATATTCTGGCTTAGAAACATAATTAAAACCAGCAGAATAAACACTTGTGCTTATTTAGATGCTAGAATTTTATCTGTATGTGGTTAGGGAAAGCCCAATTTATCTTTAAAGGTGACTTGAAGTTAATAGAACTGTAAACGGGATGACGCACAACTGAACGAACTGAACATAGGGTGATGCAGGCAAAAAAGGTTGAGAACCATCTAAAGTTTGAACTAGGTGGTGTGAGCCACTTACTCAGTGCTTGAAATGGAAAATGTTACAAAATGGAACTGTATCATTGGCACGTGTGATAAGCCATAATATTTATTTGTTGATATTTAATAATTTAATAACACAAAACTGAGTTGTTCAAATCTTTATTCATTAGTATCTTTTTCCTCTTTAATTCAGATGCATCAAATGAACTTTCAACACCATCAACATGCTTCCTATCATCAGATGCATTGTCTGATCCAACACTGTCTCCACCTCCTCCACTTCACTATACAGATCTGTACAACACTGCCTTGGATCACTTGGATTTGATGAATGACTTTTCTACGTGGCAGAGTAACACTCAAAGTCATCCAGGACAGTTTTCATATTGTCAGTATCCATTCCTTTTAAGTATAGTGGCAAAACGCACCATACTTACAAAGGTAAGTACCATTAAAAATTTAATTTCCTGCTCGAATGGAAATTTAGCCATTAATATTGATATGTAGGACGACCAAAAAATTCATCTCAGGGCTGCATTTTAATTGACCGTGAGAGTCAGAAAAGATACTTGTAAACAACATCAATACAGTAGTCCCTCGCCATTTGTGAGGGTTAGGTTCCTGAAAACCCTCACAAATGGCAAATTCGTGAATGGTAAATAACGGGATATATGAAAAAAATAGGGTTAGGTTCTTAGTCCCCCAATTCCACTACGTAACTTGTATTTTAATCGGTAAATACATTCATAAAATAAGAATTTAACACTGAAATACATATGTAATAGAAGCAATATTGAGCAATATTAATATTAAAAACTATGGAAATGGCACAATAAATTCATGAAATAGGCGAGCAACTGCAAGTGAACACTACCATGGTGACTATGAGACTGTTTGAGAAAGAGTGAAACTTGAGTGAGCACTACTTAAGTGACTGGTGGCACGGCATGGTGTTTGGAAGAAATTAATGGAGAAGTTTTGAAAAGAAATGTTGCAGAGTGAGCGGTACTTAAGTGATCATTTGCGGATATGCAAATTTCGGTCTCGGGAATGATAAAACAGGTATTCAAAATGAAAATCGCAGACATGCAAATTTTGCGGATGGCAAATTTGCGAATGGTGAGGGATTACTATATATAGAAAATATAGCCATATTGCAAGAACCAAGATTAAAAAACAAGTTGTTTTCACATAGGCATTACAGCATGATGTTAGTGGAGGTAATACTTTGAGGGCCTGAGAATAGGTACCGTATTTGACCGAATATAGCCCCCCTCCGAATATAGCCCCCCTACCCATTTTTCTCCCACAAATCTAGAAAATATTTTAATACCCTGAAAGGACATGATCGTTTTTAGGACATTAATGTCATGAAACATGCTGTATAATTTAAAGAAATATCAAACTTGCACTCATTTAATAAAAAAGTACCAATTAGCGAGTGATAAAACGCCATGCTAATTCGAATTTTAAGGTTTTCAGATTTGTACCTCAGAATTCAGAGGGTATACTAACGAAGGAGATATTTGACAAGGAAATGAACAAAAATATATTTTTTGGGAGTAAAAATAAACTTTAAAAAGTCGAAATAACATAATAATTAATGCAGCAATATTAGCAAGTCGAAATAACATACCAATTTATGCAGCAATATAAATTCGCACTTTGCTCATATTTCGATGCGCAATGCTAATCTATCTTTCGTTTGTGTAATTAACAATTCGAGCTTAGCCAGGCAATTAGTCCATTCTCGGGTAAGGTTAATTTTATTGGTATTACCGTATTTGCTCGTGTAAGCTGCGCATCTTTTTCCCCAAAACGCCGGTGGAAAAAAGGTGGTGCGTGTCTTACACGAATTCTTTTATTTGCCGCCCACCTTTTTTCCCAAAATGTCGTGTTGGTAAACAAATATACGTTAAGCTAGCACCCATGCCGCATCTATTATTCTATTTCTAAATTGCGGTGTATTTAGTCATTTTCATTCATTGTATAAAAATTTTAAATGAGTTTTAAGTTTATTAACGGGTGCTCCCCAAACTCGACGGCTTTCTGCTACAATTGTCACGGAGGCCACGGCGCATGCGCAACCAGTTTGGGTTGGTGGGGGTTTTGTTCTCACGGCAGACGACGCCTACCATGTTCAGATACGGCCTGCTTCCTTTATTCTATGATACGTCTATGAAAGTCATAGGTCATAGCCACCGTGGTGATCATTGAATGATCACTGATCATAATTTTAGTTCGCCAAAAAAATGACGACCGCTACGGTAGGGATCAGTGACCATATGGCTGGAAAATTATGTACAGCAGAATGATCGCTACCGGAGCGATTTCTGCCGAACATGACCAATATGACGACAAAAACAGTTAAGTGTTTAATAAAAGAGGACTACCGAGGAGATTTCTGCTAGTACCGATATAAAGAGATCACCCAATAAATTCGTCACGTAGGAGTGTGAAGATGCTTAACTTGAGCGTAGAATTTTTGAGAAATAGGAATTGGTGATTTAAAAAACCCTTTTTCGGATCAAATAAATTTTTTTCCCTAGAGCTGGCCCAAAAACCGGGGTGCGCGGGATACACGGGGGCGCGGCTTACATGAGCAAATACGGTAAAACTTGCAATTTGACGATAATGAGAGCGATCAGGTAATTGAAAAATCCTTCCTATATGGTGACGTCAATCAGCCTTGCAAATAAATATTCGCAACCCGAGTAGTTTAGTCTTACAATGGATAGAAACACTTACTGACTCGAAAGAAATTCATCATTATTGAAGCTTTGCACACTTGTTTGTACCCACCTAATTTTTAGTGCCCGAAAATAACACCTCCCTCAACTTTTGCACTTCACTTTTGGCCAAAAACAGGGGGGCTATATTCGGTCAAATACGGTATTACTAACACAAGTTCGAATCCTTTTTTCTTGATATAAGAAGTTTTTATATGTAATCATCTTGTATTTGGAGTCTTGTTATGTTCACATAAATTTGATATACAATTGTTATGAGAATTATAATTGAATAATATAGAAAAATGTAATTATTTTTGTAGGATTCAGAACAGCAAATGATCCAAACAGCAAGGCGTAGCATAGAGGCTAAAGGACCATTTTATCGATATCGGTATCGATATCAACCACAAATGGATCTTTTTTTTCTGAACATAAGAATCAGAAGATCACATCTTGTCTCTGATTCATTGAACGAGGTATGGGTGAGACAAAGAAATAACTAAATTATAATAATTATGAATTAAAAGACAGACAATGTTTTCAAAACTCCAAATGATTAACTTGTTATATAGGTCATCAGAGGATGTTTAATAACTTGTAGATGATGTAATATAGATCATCAGATGATGTGCAAGACAAAAGAAGATTAAAAATTAACATATAGTAATGGTAAAGATAAGATGATAAATGAGTTTATTCTTACAACTTTCTATTTCAATTGCCTAGTCAAAAAATATAGCCTGCTAAATTCTAGCATTGCAAAAATTAATTAAAAGCGCTATGCAGGAAATTTATTGTTAGACATGTTCATTTATGGAAGAAAATGAAATTAGAATAAGGGAAATTTTACCATAAGTTCCCTTAGAAAAATGTCTTAATAAAATTGAATATTATTTCCAGATTGCCACCAAGCAGCAAGATCTCAAAAAGAAATTAAAAGTTTCCTTTGTTGGTGAACCAGGACTTGATATGGGTGGACTAGCGAAAGAATGGCTGCTTCTTCTTATAAGATACATATTTGAGGTTTGGAGTAATACTTTAATTATGCATTCAACTTCTTGCAACAAATAAAAGGAAAATTTTTAATGTAAATAGCAATGTCAATGAAAATGAGCATTAGTAATTGTGCTAATCCAAAATTTCGTTTTATTTTTAATAGCCTGACTATGGAATGTTTGTCTACCATTCAAATTCTCGGTGTTACTGGTTTAGCACCTCAGCAGGATGTATTAACGGCAAAACAAGAGCTGTAGAAAAGAAAGAAGGGACAAGGAAAAGACGTGGAAGTGGTTACAGTAACTCTAGCAGTAGTAGCTCTGGTGAAGATAGTCCACAGCCCAGGTAACACTGGCTTTTTAAACTTTCTTGATGATTGTTTGGTGGTGTAAAAGTTAATATAGGTATGTTTATTCATTATTTTCATAAGTGTCATATATATGTATATTTATTTAAAAAGCTTAAGCTTTATCCACTGCTATCATAGAGAAAACTGCAACTGCCCAAGTTTTCTTTTCATGTGTAATTTAATTTGTCCACTTTCTTCACTTATAAAATTTCATGAACCTAAAAATCTAATCCTCAAGATGAAAAAATGCCTTACAATAAATTGACTTTTAAAGGCAAGATTTACTTTCCTTTATATTATGAAAAGAACGATCATATTGAGATTCACTTAATAATTTATAATTTAAGAGATTATTTATTAAATAGAACCTAAAATAAAAAAGTCCATAAAGTAAAAACATGCTATTATTTCTCATTCATTTCATTTTCCACCAATTAACTTATTGATTAAAGGTTTGGTGGCCTTGGTTTTCTTTAAAAGCAAATATTTTTCTTAGCAGAAGCAGACCAGGGAGCTATCAAAGTCATATAATAAGCCAGAGCAAAAACCTTCGAGAGTACAACTTGATTGGGGTGTTAATGGGATTGGCTGTTTACAACTCCATTACACTTGATCTCCATTTTCCATCAATATGTTATCGTAAGCTGTTGTCACCACCTGTGGCTCCTTGGGGCTCTACGGCAGAAGCTGAGGCAGAAGATGAGCATGAGGAATTAGTTTATGGGACAGATGAAGACACATCAGATGAAGAAAATACTGAATACAATGCAAGTGATGATGATAGCTTAATGCAAGACCAAAGGAAATTGATTTCTAGTGTTATACTTTCGGAGCAATCTCATGTTAGAAATTCTGGAATTAACTCCTCAAGGATAGACAAGGTTGGATTGGTTGAGGCACCATCAATAGAAGCATTGGCTGAAATCATGCCTGTAAGCATCTAGTGTGTATCCATTCATTGCTATATTTGGCATAGTAATGGTGATGAATTTATTTCGTTTGATAGTCACTTTTAGTAGAATATTTTAAGTTATTTGTTGAGTATTAAAATATGTAATTATTTATATGGATTATATCAATTACATTAATAAAATTTAAATTCTAACACGCAGGATGTTGCCCGTGGTCTATCGGAGCTGCTAGCTTATGAAGGGAATGTTGAAGAAGATATGTGCATGAATTTTCAGGTTAGATCTATCATCAAAATTGTGAAATAAATGGTTATTAATATTTTCAATCACTGAATTTAATTGCCAAATATCAACCAACAGAATTTTTTATCATTACAATATCAAATTTATAATGTTGCCTTGAATATGACTTTTAAGTAGACAAGAGGATTATGCCAATTGTGATATTCATTTAATGATTCAGTGAAATATCTATAATTGACTTTTAAGAAGTTAATGCAAAAACACATAAAGTAGGCCCAAATATTCATGTTGTGCCAAATGAATTCTTGAAATTTCATCCCAAAGATGCAGTTTATAAAAGAAGTACTGTGATTGCAAATCAGAAATAATGGGTAGTATCAACAAAGTATTAAGTTGATATTAAATGAGATCAAGATGGAGACCTTAGTCAGGTTTTTATTTAAAATAGCGACTTAAATTAAAAATCCAAGGTTCATTGTCAACTTTTAAGGAATTTTACAAAATATATGGTAATTATTGCCTGTAAAAGGACAGGAATGAATGATTTCCAAATATTTCACCTTTAATCTCTCTACTCCACACAGTGATTTCCACTCTAGGATGCACGCACCTTCTATGCCCATCTTTTCTAATGGACTTCACTCCCCTCCACTCTACATATTCCCTCCAATCCCCGAGGCCTAAGGTAGCTCCTAGTAATTTTCAGTCACTACGTTAGGGGAACTACCTGTACTCTACATGCACACTCTCTACCGGAAGCTTAGAGAACGATCTCCACCTGGCAAAAAGCATCACCTCACCATGTCTAATAATATAAATAATTTGATAATCAATCCATTTATGATTGGAAAGAGCAATTATTTGTGAACTTCATGATAAATTTTACTTTTAAGTTGATGAATTTTTTTCATTTTCTGTATTGGAACTCGAGTTTTTAAGCTAATGCAGAAATTACTCAAGCTTTCTTGAATAGAGAAATAAATGTTATCTATTTAGTCAAGAAGTTCAAGTCCCAAACATATTTTGGTTTTTACTATTTGTTTAACAGATACAAAAAATATCCTCACTCAATCACAGGTTAGTAAAATAGAAAAAATAAACCTATTGAATCCATGCCCTTATCAGGGATGCATCAAATATCTGACAAAATATTCATCAAAATTAGACCTTCCTTTAGATATTTGCATTAATTCCTAAAATTTTACACAGAATGACAGAATAAAACTAAATTTTATCTTAATAGAGATTTAATTTGGATAGGTTTCCTTAGAAGAGTATGGTGAAGTTAGGACATATGATATGAAAGAGGGAGGAGCTGATATTCCTGTTACAAATGAAAACCGACATGAATATGTTGCCCTGTATTTGGATTGGGTACTTAACTCTGCCATATACCATCAGTTTCGAGCTTTTTACCTTGGTTTTCATTGTGTGTGTGACTCCTATGCTCTCTTGGTAAGTATTAGTAATTAGTATATATATATATAGTTGCTATATATTCTCACCACTTTATAAACTCGGATCATAGCATGTAATTTTTCTGCATGCTATTTTTTATATCATTCTTGAAATTTGCTTGTGAATACATTTTAAGAAAGCATAATCTGACAAAAAGTAAATCATTGAGATGAGTAAATTACATTGTGACACTATTTTGCATGCATTCAAAATAAAATGGATCTTAAGCCTTGGGCAACATGATTTCAAATCAGATATCTCATTGCTTGAAATGTAAGTTTAAAAACCACATCATTTGCATCATGAATAAATTTTGAAAACCAGTTGCTACGCCCGGAGGAGGTGGAGATGCTTGTTTGTGGTTCTCCAACTATTGACCTTCACGAACTTCAGAAAGTAACTGAGTATGATGGCTACAATGAGGATGATCCTGTTATAAGGTAAGTGTAATTCTGAAGCCTTCAAGCATAATTTTTTGGGAGACCCTTGTAAAGATTAAGAAAAATTTTTAAATTAACTACTAACAAAAAACATCAGTAGGATTCAATTTATTTATTATTTGTATTAATAGATGCAGAACAAAAATATGTAGTTCAATTATAAGAACTAAAAATTAATGAAACATTTTGAAATGATATAGATACCTAATTAATATTGGCATTTGCATATGCCCATGAGCAGTATATGATTGTGCATTTGCTCAAACTGGCTTTGCATAAGGGGCTCTAGTATTATTAGTGTGTTTTATTTTTTACTTCTTCGCTAACATTCTTCATAGAAACAAGATTACTTTTAAAATAAATATTTATGGTTTGTGAGATCAGCAAATTAAAAATAAACTCAAAACAATCCTTCACAGAAAGTGTAGGAAGTCACACTTTAAATGTAGATGGGCATAGCAAGGGTGGGGCGACTGCCCCGGGTGCCGAAGCCCAAGGGGCATCAAACAGGCAAAATAAATCAAGTGGATATTTTGAAATTAGTATTCAATAATACTTCAGCAAAATTGTTACGGATTATTTATCGTATAGCTTTCTTTAATTGACGTTTTAAAAGAGACGAAATTTCATCTTCGGCTGAAGGCAAAGGGGCGTCCGAAGACCTCTACTAAGCATGAATGATGTGGGTGACTGTTCAGAACTACCTGGAATTGGTGCGATCGCAATGTATGCCAGCTACCGATACCAGGGGATGGTGTTTGGTCCTCCCATTTACAGTTCTTGGTCCTCGCTTTGGCTTTTCCCAACTTTAACCACTCCTTTTCCATCTCCTACTCTCTGCTTCATAACTTTCCATGGAGTGACACAAGTCACACATGGTAAAAGAAAGCACATTTTACGGCATCCTACTGTACGTGCTACTCTCATGACTCCTCTTCCCTCTTGCTAGAACCCCCGATGTGGCATAAACCGCTGGGCAATGTCTTTGACGGTTTCTTCCTAGCCTACACATGAAAATTTGCAAGCAAATGCATTGGGGGTCTTTTTTGCATCATTATTTCTATCCCTCTCCCCTTTACTCCTTCCAATTTCTCGAAAAGGATACCACTTCCTAGCCTTCACTTTTACTTGGCTTGTCCTCGAAGTAATACGGGTAGTGAGAGCTACGTGTTGTATCAATATTTTGTGCATTCAGTGTCAAGTTAAATATAGCAGGTTAGTACTTTCACTCGTAAGAAAATCATTAATGTGATGGCTTTGATTCTAGATGGGTGTGGTTTCTCCTTTTGATGAGCACGAGAATGAGTTTAGCATAGGTTTGATTTATATTTTAAAATAGGTCTATGTAAATTTATTTACTTTTGTTATATATATATATATATATATATATATATATATATATATATATATATATATATATATATATATATATATAACAAAAGTGAATAAATTTACATAGACCTATTTAATATATAATAATATATATATATATACACATATACATATATACACACACACAGGCCCTATCACAGGGGGGGTCAGCCGGGCCATTTGGCCCGGGCCTCATATTCACGGGGGCCTTAAATTTACACAGGGACGTATAACTATGAAAAGTCAGTTAATAACATTCTAAATTAACAATTTCAAAAGAAAAAATTCTCTCTAAGCAGTAATGAATGAAAGTTGTTTTTTTTCAACGTGATCTTTTTAGAGTACCCTAAAAATGTGCTACGCATTCATTGCAGAGAGATTTCTCAGAGTGTATAGTTGTGTCAGTGTTTCCGACAAACTTTCCCTGTGTTACTTGGTTTTTTAGCTAAACCCAGTGGCGAGCTGTAGTGGGCTCGCAAGAGCCCATTGTTAATTTTTTTTAAATCTGTGAGCCCATTGTTAAAATTATCGTTTATTATACGAAAAGGACTAATTTTCCTCATATGTGCCTTATCTTGTGCAAAATCAATACGGGACTAACTTGGTGACAAAGCGCATCCTATATTATTACATTATGGCTTCTAAATTTTGACCATCTTTAAGTCGGTCCAATGCATCTTTCGTATGCGTATCTCGAAGATAATTTGAACATCTCGGACATCGCGTTGGATTTCAAAAGTCATGTCAAAAATGTGATGAAATGTTATACATTGTTGTAAAATTATTGAAGAACTATACAGTGTTGCATGAGCATTATAATATTCTTAGTTATAGAGGAGGGGAGAGACAAATGACTGAAAATTTCTGCTGAAAAAACTATATCCTATAGACTTACTTCATACTTTGTAAATTTGAATTTGAATTTGAATTTTGAATTTGAAACTCGAGACAAATGTAACATTGTAGATTATCGTGTCATGAGAAATCTAGTTACATACATTTCGTCAGTCCGACAGTCGGGCGCCAACAATATTTGGCGGAATCAGAAATGCAAGGTGTCTTGTTGTGGTTATTTTGCTCTGAGAAATAAAAAAGAATGGTGCTTTGTGAACAGGTGGCAGAATAAATTGGTGAGCCTTATTCTTTTGTGCTTCGTTGCATCGCAACTTCTTGAATAATATTAATAACAATACCTTGTTTATCATTTAGCAGATCATATTCGTTGTTTGCCACTATAGTGTTTGACGGTGCATTCAACCAAACGTATGCAAGGATTGGATTGACTATTATAGCATAACTGAACGGGTTCTGGTAAGTTATCAACTTTATTTTCGATTAACTAAAAGGAATGATAAATTGTAAAAAGCTTGAAATTTTTTGTCTCCTTGGAAAGAGGGAGAAAAAAGAATAGGAAATTTAAGTTTTCTTATAAAATATGAAATCCAAATCACGATTTTAGGGACTTGGTGGACGAGTTGAAATGCGAATACAGTAAACCCTCGATTTAACGGACTTCGGATTTAACGGACAAAATGTTGTTAAGGTCAATAACGGACGAAATGCATCTTTTAGTTAATCGGACCAAAAAATATTCTCCGATTTACAATAGTGAAACGTTATAGGCAACCCTCAGTTTACGCAGTTTAAATATCTCTTTTTTATTAAGAATAATGCCAGTTCTAAATTTGTGCCGCGATGTTTTTTTCGAGTATGCCGTCAAAATGATGAGACATATTTATCCAAGTGTTTCGTGATGATTACGTGAAAATATATAGTTTATTTTACGGCTAATAGAGAAAATCAATTCAGATATATCCATAGGATGCAATATTTATGGTATTTTCAATGTTAACATATTTTCTTCAAATATCCAAAACAAAAAACGTTTTTAAAGGAACAGTGTAGCAGCATTGTTTTAAATTCAGTTTCATAGTGCATCTTCCAGCGAAAGCTGTATTTTATGCAGTAATTATCATTGCCATTGATAAAGGAGGTTTTCTCATGCCAGTACGCATGCGTTTTTGGTATAAAAAATTCCATTAGCCAATTAACGGACATTCGGGTTTTACGGACAACCCTTCCCCCTATTAGTCCGTTAAATCGAGGGTTTACTGTATATTAATACTGACAATAGATTTATTGTAAGTTAGAATCATTTTCATCTTAAGTATTTCGTAGTTTCATTTAATTGGGTTTTGATTTAATGGTTTTATTTAATTAGGTTTTTATTTAATAAGAATAGGAAATAAATTTAATACAAATTGTATTTTACATATCTTTTTGCAAAATTATGAATTAATTATTTCAGATTTTAAGCGGTCCCCATTCACTACGACGAGAAGTTTTGAAAGTGGTGCAAGAGGAAACGTAAACAAGCAAGTGAAGCAGCAATTAAAGAATCAAAATTAATAACATCATTTTTTAACGAAGCTAACTTTTCTTCTTGGATGGACAGTCCTACAAACAATGAAACCTCTGAAACTCCAGCAAAAGATATTTCAATGTGACTAAAAGAGCGAGATTAAGGACTTAGTCAAGAGAATGATATGCCAGCAGATGCAGGCGAAGGTAATGGGTGTGATTTTGTAGAAGAAAGTACTGCAGGTAACAAACCTTCTAGAGCGATTTCTACAACAGCACATTTGAATACTTCAGTGCGAATATCTAACAATGGTGAGAGTATACAAGGAGATGTGTTAGAAATAGCTCCAACAAAGTCATCAGAAAATTCCACTTGTAATCAAGAAACTCATCAGCAGGAGATAAATGAAAATATACTTCCTATTCATCAAGAATCATTCATCACTACTACGGCTTTTTGTGTGAATGACATTGGAGTTCTTGACAAAAACAATGCTACCCAAATCCATTCGTTCCTCAGAATTCATTCTTTTGAAATTCCAGACAGCATTCCACACGACGCTGGAAACCATGCTTTTCCTAGTCGTCTACTGAAAAGAGTTTTACCTAATGGTGAAACTCGCACCAGAGATTGGTTATGTTGGAGCACAGTAAAACAATCTCTGTACTGTGTACCATGCTTTCTTTACAATAAAGTTTCTACAAATGCATCAACTCTCTCTAATGAACCAGGATGGAGCATCAAAAGAGGCTGGAGGAAGTTGAAAAACAGAATACCATCCCATGAGAGTTCAACATCACACAAAGAAAACTATGTGGCATGGAAATTAGCTGGCAGAGCAGCATCAGCTGATAAGTCAGTAGAGAAATTACTTTTGTCTGAAATCTATACAGAGGTTAATTCGTGGAAGAAAATTCTTGAGCGCATCCTAGATGTCATACTTTTTCTCTCTGAACGGGGATTGGCTTTCTTCGGTTCTAGCCAACGCATAGGCGATCATAGTAATGGAAACTTTCTAGGCATCATAGAACTGTTAAGCAAATATGACCCAATTCTAATGGAACATGTAAGAAAAGTTCGAGAATCACAAGATAATCAAGAGCGTATGCAAGTACATTACCTCTCCACACGCATTCAGAATGAATTCATTGAAATTTGTGGTTCATTTGTTCAAAATTCTATTCTCGATGATATTCAAAATGCCAAATATTTTGCATTAATTGTTGATGCTACACCTGATTGTACCAACAAGGAACAAACTTCTCTTATAATTCGATATGTTAAGATTCCCGATAACAGCTCAACATTTTCAATTGAGGAAAGGTTTATTGGTTTTGATAATTTCAATAAAAAAACTGGAAAGGAAATTTCTTCTTGAATTTTAAGAATTCTAGAGGAACTTGGGTTGAGTTTTGAACTCTGCATTGGTCAAGCTTATGATAATGGGTCGAACATGGCTGGAAAATTTAATGGAATACAAGCCATTCTTCTTGAGCGTAATTCAAATTGCATTTTCTCTAGCTATGGAAACCACACATTAAACCTTGTAGGTGTTGACTGTGCAGAATCATGCAATGAGGCTATTACTTTCTTTGGAACCATACAGCAAATGTACAATTTATTCTGTAGCAGTCCACAAAGGTGGTAAATATGAAAGCAACACCTTCCTGTATCATTGCACCAAATTTCCAAAACAAGGTGGTCTGCACGGATTGATGCTGTTCGTCCAATTGCAAATCATTTGGGTGAAATCAGAAACGCCTTAATTGAATTGAAGTCTCTCAATCTTACAGCACAGGCTCGAACTGAACTTAATATTATCCAGAAATTCATGTCCAAATTTGAATTTCTTCTAATCTCATCTTTGTGGATTAAATTACTTACAGTGATCAACCAGACTAATTTGTTAATTGAAGCACGTAATGCTACATTTGATGTTGAGAGAGATAACATTGAAAGCCTCATTAAAGACATTCAGCAGATTCGTGAACAATGGCATACGATCTTGTGTGAGACCAAATTAATAGCTCAGAATATTGGTATTTCATCTGAGATGATCCCACATCGGAAGATTTATAATGAGTTTAATGTTGAACAACATTATAAAATTAATGTCTTCTATGTTATCATTGAGTCCATTATATCGGGTCTTAGGAGGAGGTTTGAATCTCTCAATACAATTTGCAATCTATTTGGATTTCTGTGGCAGTTTGATACCTTAAATAATGAAGATTTACGGGCATCAGCAGAGCGATTCCAAGGAAAATACACCAAAGAAATATCTACAGATCTGTATGATGAGATCATTTTTCTTAAGCGCGTACATTCCGTAAACTTCAAACCGGATTGCAAACCCAAAGAATTGCTCCAAGAACTACTTCAACTTGGACTTGCTGGTGTGTTTCCAAACATTGCAATTGCATAGAGAATCTTTCTCAGTCTACCTGTGTCAGTAGCTTCAAGTGAACACTCTTTTAATGTGCTGAAACAGATCAAAAACTACCACCGTTCAACTATGGGACAAGATCATTTGAATGGCCTTGCTACCCTAAACATCAACCATGACATTGCAAGGCAACTAAATTTTTCATCAATAATTGATGCGTTTGCACAGAAAAAAGCTAGAAAGGCTTTTTTAAAATGAAAAGGAACATTTGTTATTTTTTTTAATTATTGGAGCGGCATGTAACTGCATAGTTATATATGCCGATGTTCAATCTTGTTAAACTAATGCATTTTTATTTCTTGTGTATTAAACTTTTCCACTTTGTGTATTAACTATTCCATTTTTATTTCTTGTGTATTCTATAATTATTTCTTGTGATTAAACTTTTAAAACCTATATTTTTGCAAATTTGATCATTTAAATTATAAGTTTTTATAACTATGGTTTGGCATTTTTAAAAATTTACCGGGGGCCTCAAAAAGGTAAGTGGCCTGGGCCACTCTCGGCCTCTGAAAGGCCCTGTATATATATATATATATGCAGGGCCGGCCTTAGGCCAATTGTACCTATTGGACTCAATCGGGCCCCGCGGCTAAGGGGGCCCCACACCTTGCTCTATATTTTTTGGGAAGGGAAACAGCTTGCGGACATCGAAACTTCAAACTGCAAACTACATTAAAAGACAGTTTTTTAGTATCTGGTATCCAACGCCCTAGTAGACGAATAAGACGTTGTCGCTATCTTCCTTCCTTTTCGTAACGTTGCCGTCAAAATTCGTTTTTAGCAAATCGCTCTATATCGCCTCTAGGTTCTTTTATTTCTTTTTAGACTTATCCATAGTCCCATCCATACCCAAGTGGTCTCATGAGAGGCCATCTGATGCTCTCAGAATGCAGGAAATGCGTTGGCGGCCTGGGATACACCCCGGATCCCCACCCCCTGGCTCAGCCTTTTAGGTCTTGTTGCTTCGGTCCTTTGGACCTCGCTTGTTGTGCCCCTCCCAAATCTTTCTTTTCAAACTATGCCTTTTAGATGTAGGAGCTCCGCCAAAAGTTTTCTAATTGGGCCCCGCAATTTCTAGGGCCGGCACTGTATATATATATATTATATAATATCAATATAACTGGATGGAAAAAGAGAAAGATGTAGGAAAAGGTTTCAGCTGATGGATGACTTGAAAGGGAAAGAGAGCTATCAAGACATGAAGAATACAGCAGAAAATAGGAGCATATGGAGAACCAAGTTTAACCATGAATAATCACAGACCTGTCTACAGAAAGGCTATCTATGATGATGATGATAACCTTGTATTAATTTCTAATTAAAATCTTGGAAGCATTGGATTCGTGGATGGAAAGGGGGGGAGGCTGAAAAGTTTGTGCACCACTGCTTTAACACTAGGAGTATCGGGTGCCGTCAATTGACGGTTTTCGGTTTTCGCAGAGCTGTAACTCTTGTATGATTGATCGTAGATTTCTTAAATTTTCTGACTTTTAATATTTTAGGCTAATGTTCTTTTTGCACTGTGTTGTAATTTTTTCTCCACTTTAGATTCTTCATAATAGGATCTTTTACCTACTAGTACCACGACCCGTCAATTGACGGGTAGGCTATTTTTCTACCCTTTTTGCCTTTTTATGGAGGAATTTTGATGCTTGAAAATTGTTCACCATCTGACAATGTTCCATAACGTATTTTGGTATGCAAAAAAATCGTATTTGACTCTAAAAATGACGTATCTTGCGTTATTATTAGTAATAAAGGTGTCTTTTCAAATGGTAATTCGGCTTTTTTATGCAAGCTAGAGCAAGGAAGTATCGAGGGGAACTCTTCTGGGCGGGAGGGTGAAAACGTGAGGCCGTCCCAGCTTCCATACTCAGCTCCCGCAAGCAATGCCAGATTGGGCTCTGCAACAAAAACAGAACAAAAGATTTGTGTGAAAAGTGCAAAAAATTAGTGTGCGGACAATGCCGCAGTAAGATTTGCAAGAAAACTTACCTGCCTAGAGTCCGTCCTCTACTTACCTGTAAAGAAAGTACAAAAGCTGAATATCTTCTTCTGTGACATCACAAATTATTCTTTTGATCATTAGTCATATCTGAAATGTTTTATGCACCTCTTTTTGTGAAAAAGTGATTCCTAAACTTTACTTTATGTGTAACCACAAATTCAAAAAAACAAATTTTTTTTGTTTTATTTGCGTATTTGGATGTTATCTAAGCAAATAATATCGCAGAACATATGATAAAAGCAAGAACATTGTAATTTCATCATTCTGAATGGGCCTCGTGTTCTTTGCCACGAGAAAAATAAATTTGTTTGTTTTACTGTAAACTCTCCGTTTTCCTTGCATTGTACCTTCTCTGCCCAAAAAATAGGCTCTAATGCGGTAAGACGACTCAAATGGATGAAACTCATAAAAATACATCTTATTTATTGAAAACCAACACATTTATATTTAAAATAGGCGTCAGAAGCGAGAAATTCCTCCACCCGTCAATTGACGGTACACGTTACTTGCAGGCAGGCCGCTGACTCCGGTACCCCTAGTGTTAACCAGTGTTTCTCAGTTGGTGTTCCTCAAGCTTTATTTAGTTTGTATTATGGTTAGAAACCCATAAAGTCAGTAGTTTGACTATTTATACATCTAAATAAAGTTGAAAACGATCTTTTAAATCTCATAAAATTTTGAAACTTTCTATTCAAAGGATATAATTAAGACATTAGATTTATTGAGGGTTCCACTTTCTAAAAAGGTTGAGAACCACTTCTCTAAACTATTTACAACTGGAAACTTTACATTGGCATATACTGTAATTTTCCGATTATAATACGCATTTTTTTCTTGAAATAGTTGACAAAAAGTTAAGGTGCGTATTATATATGGTGATAAATGCATACAACTTTTTTCAATATAGAAATAATTTATATTTTCGAACATATTTTTACCAATAAATCGTACATTTCGATAATGAACATGTTTTTACAAATAAATTGTACATTTCAATGCATATCAATTACATTCCTTTAAATATTTTTTTCAAAACAAAAATAAGAATATTTATTTATTTACTTTAGCTGTCAGAATTACTAAAGCCAAGGAATTCATTACCTCTCCCCTTACTGTTGTGTTCTCTGTCATCATCTACGTAAATTGCAACAAATAGTATTTTACACACCTTGACCAGCTTGTATGAACTGGACTTGATGTTCACGTAAATGATGTCACTGGGCAGCAAAGGACGAACTGTTATTCCAGCCGACCAGGTTAATACAAAAGGCAACATTGAGACTGAGGTTTTTATACGTTGTATTGATCTTTAATGGGAGTCAGAACATAACGTGATATTTTTGTAAACTCCCTCACACATGTCTAGTTTGGCAGCAAAGCGCCAACTTGTATTCCAACCGACGAGATTAATACAAAAGACGGCATTGAGACAAAATGTTTTTAACAGCATAGCAATCTTTAACAGGAGAGTCAGAACGTAACGTGATATTCTTGTAAACTCTCACACATATCTCATTTGGCAACAAGGCGAGAACTGTCCCAATACTGCACAAAGTCAAGTAAAATTACAAAAAATTGGTGTGTATTATACATAGTGATAAGAGAATTTTCACATTTCACTCGTGAAAACATGGATGCATATTATATAGGTTGTGTATTATAATCGGAAAATTATGGTACTTTGTTTGTTCTTACACTGCAGTAAATTAATTAGAGACAGCAAATGGAGAAGAAGTAGTAGGATAAAATGAGCAGGAAGTGCTAAGAGCAGAAGAAGTGGAAAACTTTTTTATTAACAGCCAACAGTTAAAGACTGAAATATCAGTTACCTCTTGTTATGATACAGCCATAAATTTCAGTGACCCAGCAACTTGGCAATACCCGTATCCATGAAATTTCTTTTCCACAATAGGAGAACATGGTCCTGAACAAGACGTTGAAGCTGATTACATTCAGTCAATGTCAGAAGATAGGAGACATTTCAGTAAGGAATGGTTTAAAAAGATTCTGAATAGAGAAAAAGTTGAAAGAAAATGGTTTCTATATAGCAAAACTAAAGGATCTCTTTTCTGTTTCCCTTGTATATTTTTTCCAACCTCAGCCATAGGAAACCCAGAAAAAGGGTTCTGTAAATGGAAAAAATTAAATCCCAGGATTGATGAATGCGAAAATTCCATAGAACATCGCAAATCATACATGAATTGGAAAGACTTAGAAACACGACTTAGAAAAGGCTATACAGGTGAGCCCCGCTTAACAAGGCCCCGGCCAACGCAGATTCGTTATAACGTGGATTTTATTTCAAATTAATTTTTTTTAAATATAGATATCTTATGCACAGTGCGACCGCTGCAAGTTTCATAAAAAATCAACCGGCCGTTTTTGCGTGATGTGGTAACAAACAAACAGACAGACAACAATTCTGCAAACCCGTTCAAACGTCTTCTTGTGATGCAAAACACACAAAAAAAGTGAAACCCGACAAAAAATCAAATGTACAGACAGAGGTTACAATTTTATTTATATAGATATAATTTACGGCAATAAGGACGGCTATGCTTCTACGATACGAAATAAATTTTGCCTTATAATGCTATCCATAATAATTTAAATGTCTGTACCACAAATATGGAGAAAGTCATGTGTTGGCCACATCAGATTTTTTATTTATTATATGTAGTGCTGTTTATTCACTTTCATGACTAAGTTTTCGTTTTTTCCCTTCTGAATTTTAAACACGATCTTTATTGTTTTATTAATTCTACTATCCTAAAGTTCTGAAAATACCACGTTTTTTTCTTTTTAAGTGTCTAAGTATTAAGTGCTTAAGCTCTACTAACACCTACTTTAGGGATGTTATTTTATTTAACATTCACTAGTATTATTTTCGTTCTCGTAGATGTAATATTTAGTTTTAGCTAACAGATTTCATTCCCATGCATAAAATTTAGTAAAGCAAAGATTTTACATTTTTATTTGGGTAGTTCAGAGCCCTCCCTTTACTTCCTATTCTTGTAGTCGACCTTGACTCAAGGCGTGCAGGTCACTTTTTACCTGCGTTGTTTGTGTAGTGAATCACCCTCACCCTTTAACTTTTTACCTGCGGTAACCCTAGATTACAGCGCTTAAGTCAGCCCACGAATAAGTTAGCCGAGTATTTTAAGTTGTATTTTTAAAACAGTTAGCTAGTTCAGATTAGTTTAGAGCAGTGGTCTTCAACCTTTTTTCAGTCACCACCCACTTTTACCATATGTTGTACTTTGAAATAAGTTCACCGCCCACCCAGTGGCGTGTTGAGGGTTTCTGGCGCCCGGGGGGGGGGGGGGGGGGGGGGGGGGGGTTCAAATCGCACCTCGACCCGACGGGTGCTAATTTGATATCTTTTCGTCCCCCTGCACTCGGCGCCCGGGCAACTGCACCCCCCTGTTCCCCTTCACTACGCCACTAAGCCCACCTACCGTATCAACTTAATAGTAAAGTTTTTAATAAAATAAATGACAAAATAAAGACAAAATTTAATTATGTTTATTAATCCCAAAACAATGTTAAAATCAGCATTTGGCATACATTTCAATGCATACTTTGTGTTTGGTGCCTACAAACCACGGAATCAATGTCTGGCTTAAAGTCTGTAAGGACATTCGAAAATCTCCTCTTTCTGTTATGTATTTGTAAGCGGTTTCTTTTTTGGACAGGAGACTGTCGACAGCACTGAATCCCTTCTCGACTAGATATGAAGTTGGGAAAGCTAACAAGAGCAACGATATTTTCTTCCACAAGCGTGGATACTGAGAGGGAATTTTCTTGTTCTGCCAAAGTTGTACTTTGGCATATACATATCCATATTTACGACTTGGCAACGCAGAATGAAGGCAAACGACGACAAAGTAATTAGGGTCTCAGACCAAGGGCTCCTGATAATCGCTATTAGCCACCACCAATCCTCGAAATCCTATTGGCTAAGCACTTTAGCGTGGATACCTTCTCTTTCACTTATGTCTCTATTAGCGAATGCATCTGTTTTCACCATTACCAGAGCACACAAATCAGTCCCTCCCTCGATTTCCTACAGGATGGGTCCGAAACGGAAGCTTTATTTGCTTGAACGTTATAAAATTTTATCACGAATATAGGAGTCTGCAGAAATCAGCTAATAGGAGAACCGAGACGCAAATTAAAGCCGAGGGCAAATTCAAGGACGCTCTAAATTACCTCTTTGTTTTGGCTCCTAGTAATGTCTTTGAATTGATTAAAGTTGAGGAAGACAAGCAGTTCCTTATAAACCAAAGAAAGATAGGTCCTCTCGGTAGCATGACTTCGACTGACGAAAAGCTGCTCAAAAAAGATAAGAGAAAAGCTGAAAGAGAAGAGAAGAAAGTGAAGAGGGAGAATAAGTGGAAGATGATAAATACCTCAAAGGACATAGCGAGTTTCAAAGACGAAGAAGGTAAGAATATTTCATGTATTAGAATTTATGAACAACTAACTGATTTTCTGCCTCTAATTTTAAGTTTTTTTTCCTTCAAAACCTTTATTACGTTCTTACGTTATCGGTTTTCTCTGTTATTTTAGATGATACAGCATCAGATTCCTTTATTGAAGACAAAAATGATGTTCACGAGCGCTGCGTAAAAGGAGAAGAGCCGTTTATGCTCGCCTCAAGATCAACCACCAAGAAAAAGTCAACTATCACGTCTCCAAAATTGGCTGCTGTCTTAGACTCGACAAAACTCAGCAACTATCAGGCCATCATGGTACTAATAATACATATACATACTAATATACATATTATTACTACCATGCAGGCCATGAAAGTTATCTGTGCGGCTTCGGAAACTCTTAATCAAGACATTAATGATTAAGAATTGAAAATGGCGCTTTTTAAATCGCAGTGAACTCTGCCATCAGAGAAGGAAAATGGAATTCGGCAAGTGTGCATTTTTGTGACATTATTGTACGCAAAAGCGTGGTTTTCAGCGCCAATAGCAGTCAAAGCTCCGATCCAAGAATTGCAGTTTTTTCGTGATATTTGTGCATATAAAAATTTGAATAGTGCTGTTTCCATGGCGGCAGTGAAAACTTTTTCGAATTACCTTTGGTATTTAAATACGAAGCTGACAGCGTTGTCCTTTTTTGACGATTCAGTACCAGCTGGCATTAAGAGGGAGATGGTTTGGGCTGTGAAGGACATGACAAGAGGAGAAAATCCCTGTCGTAGACCAAAAATTTCTCCTGAGGACGCCAGTTTATTTTGTTCAAAGGAATTGCATGACTTCCTGACCCCAAAATCCCTAAAATTGTTCGAACGTTTTGGTGTATCTACCTCTTTCTTGGACAGTGATCCTTTAGCGTGGAACGATCTCCCTGATTTCGAGAGAGGGCGTAAAATAATTAATTCGATTAAAGTAGCCAATGATTCAGCCGAAAGGGCTGTTGCTATGACTAGCGAGTATGCTAACATTCTCACGAAGAAAGAAGAAGAAAAACAAAGTGTCCTTCAAGTTGTGAGTATAGACGGCAATATCCTGATACAAAGAAAATAACCCTTTCTAAAATGTATAATCATTAAATATTGACAAGTTTGAATAAATCATGAAAAAGTTGAATTGTTATTTTGTATTTATAATTTCAAGTTTTTACAACCCATTATTTCGAATGAGGTTTTATTTTTTTAATGCTCCGCGAGAGTAGATGACAGAAACAGGAAGCAAACTAAGCTCCGGAGACACGCCCCCTTCGGAGAGGTGCGCGGCGTAACAAAGAAAACGATTTATTTCTTGGTTAAAAGGAAAATTAACATTATCTAGCTTTCAGAATAATACATATTATTCAAATATTCATTAAAAAATTAGAAAACGCGAAAAAAATGTTATGAACATGAATTTTAGCCGGTTGTTCTAAATTTTCTGAAAAATTGTGAACTTTGACCCCTCTGCGGCATGGGTTAGAGTGTACTGATGAGGCTAAAATTTTACTCACGTCATTCTGACAGGAAAAGGAATAAAATTAAGCATGAGCACCCGAACATTTAAAACTTTCGATTTTTTTGAACCACCCTAACCTACGTACATACACGGGCAGGAACGATCACGAGGATAAAATAAGAGAGATCGACTGTAGGACCGAGCGATATCAGGGCTCGTTTTTACCAAGGACCATACGGGATCATAATAGGAGAGTGATCCCCACGAGTGACGTTATTATGTAGGTTTTGATGTGCTGCACCCCCTGCCACTCACCAGTCTGGTGATTTGCAGGATATTATGTAGATGTAGATGCTAAAGTGTTAAATATGAAGTTTGGTAACGATATGGCAAGTGCTTTTTGAGTTAGAGCGCCCACAATCACATACACACACAGACATTCCGAAAATAGTCGAAACGTGTTCTAAGGACCTCAAAACGTGTATTTCCGTTGAAATCTCGTAGTCGATTTTTTTCGTGTTCACAATACTTTCCCATTACTACGTATGGAGAAACTAAAAAGGAAATATTTTTGAAAATTAGAAAGTTCTTTTGCGATATTCAGCACCAGATTATTTTTTATGGTCAACCATCGTTCGCTGTAAAAACTGCAAAACAGTAACGTATAACCTCTCAATTTTTACTTTCTCATATACGAAGTATATTGAAAAGTATTGTTATCGCAAAAAATTCGATCTCGAGATTTTTCCGGAAATATAGGTTTTAGGTGTCGCTGAATCCGAAAAAGTGGTTTCCGCAATGCTGTTTGTCTGTCTGTTACTGAAGCTAGAGCCTAAACGGTAGAGCGAAAATGAATGAAATCTCGTACTTAGTCATTTTATCATACTGAGTAGAGTATATGAGGAAATGGTAGACATTGCTCAATAATTAAGGAAGTTTATTTTACGCATTTTTAACTACAATTTGATTTTATCAAAAACGGCTGTAACGATTTTGATCAAATTTCGTACGGTTACTTGAGTTTACGTCTTCAATAATACTATATACTTCATATTTCTCAAAAAATGAATATAAGGCTAGTTTATTCTAGGCAACTTTAGCAATAATTTAATTTTCTTAAAAACGGCTTAAACGATTTTGATACAATTTCATACAGTTACTTAAGTTTACATCCTCAATAATACTGTATAGTTCATATTTCTTAAAACATGAACATAAGGCTAGTTTACTCTTGGGCAACTTTAACAAAAATTGGATTTTCTAAAAACAGGCTCATACGATTTTCATTTTCTAAAGATAACTAAACGACGCATTAGTACCAATATATGAGAAAGTTTGTACAATGTATGTTGTACCGATTTTTTTATAACGTGTTAAAATATTGTGATGGATTTTTTTGTAGCTGCGATATTTCTTTACTTTGGAAAATCGCTATGATACACAGAGATGAATCGCAGCATCTAGAACTATAATACCGAGACGAGCATTATTTAGGCACGAAGGCATTGCAACGCGGGAAGAGAATTATAAAGTTTTGTTAAAATAAATTTCATGGTAAATCCGATTACGCATGTATGCATTTTCCAAAAAATTGGCAAATATCTTAAAATTTCAAAATCTTTTAATTGTTTTTCGTAATCTGCGTATAACATCCTTTCTGATATATACAACGATATATCTACGTTGCTATTGGACATATTGGAACAATTTTTTCTTTGTGGCTTCTGTAGTGATTATGAATAAAGACCGTGTAAATAAAACATTTATAAGGTTTATGAATTTAAAAAAATAATTTTCAGTCCACACATGAAACATTTAACCTGCGAATAAACATATGAAAGTGTGGTAAAGTCAAGTGAGAAAATGTTTTATTTTCATTTGTATAAATACAGGGAATGTAACAACAACAACAAGGCATTACAATAACAAGGTAATATAAACAGTAAATATAACGTAGCATAACCTGCACGTATTCTCTATAATGAAAACGTTGTTCTGTAAGGAACGCAAGATGGCCGACATCGAAATGTAGTTCTCATTCTGCCCAATAGATGGGCGCCACATGTACGGCAACAACTCCCCTTTCTTTCGGTGAAAACGTCGGGAATATATAATAAAAACATGTTTGTTTATGTAACGGTTTCTACGATAAACAATTAGTTTATTTTTTGTCAATAGGGATCTCCAATACAATGACCTATTCAATCGTCAAGAGAACAGTTTACAATGTTGAAATAAATTGGTTATTTGTTTTTGTTCAGATAGTATTCAAAGAAATTATTCCGCTGATTGATTAATTAGTTAGTTTTTAATTGAAATCGTTTAGAGAGTTTTATTTACATAACGACGGAGAACATTATTGAGGATTCGAGTAAGCTTTCTTTCTTCGTCAGTACAGAGTACAATTTTAAAACAATCATAACGTTAAGTGCACGAAATTTAATTATTTTCCCTACGTTATATATGTACACATATAATTATATCCCTGTCTTTGCACACCGACAATTATATGTAGCATTGACGAGAACAAGGTGGGAAAAGAATATTAGAATTTTATAGCCGAAAATAAAAACCAAAGGCATTTACTAAACGACAACAGAACATTCACTAGAAATGTAATATATGACAAAATATTTCATATGTAATAGTGTGCTATTAATTATTTTAAATGCAAATATTAATAATCAATCTATCTATAATTCTTCCGTTGATATTTCAAAGGGAATTGCACTAGTTCAAACTAAAAACCCTATTATAGGCTTATGGCCTCTTCAGGGTTGCACTTGGTATTGATTGTTCTTTAATATTGTTTAGCCCAGAGGTTTCAAACTCAAATCGGCGTGCTGGCCGCATAATGGCTCTCCATACTTCCTCTGTCCTCACACCTTTTCGTATTCTTTGGAGATTCGCTGTCCCCTTCCACTAGAAGTTAAAACGACATATAACGCGGTCTTGAACGCCGCAGCCATTACAAAAATGCTAGATTCGGCGTCAATGATTTAAATACTTCGAAAGAAACGCTGGCAGTGGGAGAAACATTCTTCAGTAACTCAAATGTGCAGTCTTTTATAAATGGGAATGAGGAATAACCCGCAGATATTTTAAAAGTACTGATTTCATTCACTTTATAGATTATGAACAAACATTTAGGTGAAATATTTTACAAGATATACATTTGAATTTTGGTCGTGTGGTAAAAAGTAAATTACTCGCGGGCCGCATAAATGCACCACGCGGGCCTCATGTGGCCCCCGGGCCGCGAGTTTAGTTTGGCCGGTTTAGTCAATTGACAGCTGGAATCGTGGGCGTGCGCTGGACAGATAAGCGACCTGTGTGCTATCTCTTCTCTCGGTTCCCAGATGATATGTCCACAGTCTTTATGTCCACTGCCTTTATGTCCACTCTTTTATGTCCACAGCCTTTATGTCCACTGCCCTTATGTCCAGAGTCTTTACGTCCACCGTAATATATGTCCACAGTCTTTATGTCCACTGCCTTTATGTCCACTCTTATATGTCCACAGCCTTTTCGTCCACTGCCTTTATGTCCACTTTTGTTTATGTCCACAGCCTTTTTGTCCACTGCCTTAATGTCCACTATTATATATGTCCACAGCCTTTTCGTCCACTGTTTTTTTTGTCCACTTTTGTATATGTCCACAGCCTTTTCGTCCACTGTTTTCTTTGTCCACTTTCCTATTCCCCTTTTCTCATGTCAGTGCTTCCACCTCCTCCCACAATCACAACCCCTCCTTCCTCCCACCCCTCCCCATAAGTAATCTCGTAATTACTTGTTACTTGATGATGGTGATTATTCACCGAAACCGATAGTGTTTTGCAAAATTTGTGTGGAATCTGTAATAGTTTATTAAATTGTTTTATTATACGAATTATTCGTACTAATAATTCATCCCATCCTTTTATGATGGAATTCCACGAAGTCTCAGCCTTATCTATTAGTTTTAAATCATAAAATATCTAGGTAGAGGAAAATAAAGTGGATTAATGGGCCTTACCAAAAAATTTTCTTTTCAACCCATGCAAACAAAATACATAATGGCATGTTTGGAAATTTCTCGAACTTCTATTGCCAAAACTATTAGTTTTAATTAAGAGCTCTTGCTGACATTTCTGTGGCAATCATAGTATTTTCTCCAAAAAAGTTTTCAAGCAGAACTTAACAGATTATGGAGAGGAAAACATGGTTTCCCAATTGTCTGCACAAACAATCTTATAGCAAACAGTGTTAGCGATAGTGTTAGATTTACTCGGGAAAGGTTGGGTACCTCATTTATTAAAAATTAATTAAGAAATAATAAAACAGAAATGATATTTTTTTAGGTTAGGGAGGTGCTGCTACATGGTTTATTATGTTAATTGGGATAATTTAGTTATTTTCTATGATGAATCATTTAAAAATTCAAGTTAAAGTTCATGTTATATTTGAAGTCACACATCTTGTTAATGTCTTAAATTGAGAAATTTAAAAAATTAATCAACAGGGATTTCTGGGAGGTGCTTGAATCTTTGCCATTGGATCTCCAAAAGAAGTTTCTTCATTTTACCACTGGGAGTGACCGTGTTCCTGTAGGTGGGATGTCTGAAATGCCTTTCAAAATCACAAAACTTCCCCCAATTCCCAATCGAGGTTTCAACAGAATGAGAAGACGGATTGGGGGAACCAGGGGAAACAAGCAAAGCGAGGCGTGGGAATCTGATGAGCAAGAAGAACAACTCCCTGAAGCTCATACATGTTTTAACCAGCTTGTTTTACCCCCTTATCGCAACCAAGAAACACTGAGACAGAAACTGATCATAGCAATCTCTAATGCAGAAGGATTTGGATTGGAGTGACTGGGAGCATATTTTCATCTGCTTGCTGCAAAAGTTATTTCATTCTTGCCAGTTTTTAAAAAGACACTTGAGCTTATAGTAAAACATACAAATCCAATCTCAGTTAAATGAGAAGCAAAATTTATGAATCATTGTTCTGAATTATTTTAATATGTTTACATATACTATGTTGAAAATCATGTGTGCAATTTGAAGATTTATAAAATAAAGATTTTCTATTTGAGAAATGCGTAGACATTTCATTTACTTAATCACCTACATTCAAGTAAAAACAAATGCTAGCATAATAGTCATATGAAATGGTAACATAAAGATATTACTTAATAACTAGTAGAATTGCCCTTTAAATATGGCGGGGATAAATAGTGTGCTTTATCATCGGGAAATGTGCATGTGTAAACATGATTATTTCATGTGAAAATATTCATTTTAGATTTTCAAAACATTCTCACTATATTACTGTCAAGTACATACTTCAATTTTTAGTAAATCTCAAGAAATGGTTTTCGAAAAAGCTATTTACATTTCACCATGACTGAAACACACATCATTTACACAAATTCCTTCTTTGTTCAAGATTTTTTCCTTAGGATTTAAACATTGTTTCTCTTAGTTCAAGAATCAGCTATTTACATCCTGGTTGCTATCAGAAAAACAATTTATGATTATCCCTTTTTTAATTGTTGAAATTTACTGCTCATATGAAGAAATAAATTCCGAATGGCTTTATTTGAAAACACATAAAGTTAAAACATTCCATAACATATCTATTTATAGGAATGCAGTGTCAAATATGTTACTGAATTTTAAATTGTAAACAAAACAAAGTAAATATGCACTCATTGTCAGTTCCATATAGTTTCAAATCCTTAAGTTTTCCAAGCATAACTCCGTGCATCTTATTTACGGCGAAAATCGTTCTCGAGTACAATCATTATGTTCTCCTTCATAATCCTGATATATTGGGACTTTGTATACGTGATTTTAAATTAATATGATTCGAATGAAATCAAAATTATTATACTTACTAATAAATAAAATGAACTTCCGTATACTCTGTAGCTAGATTTATAACCTAAAACCTTTTTCTTAGTTCCTTAAGTAGTTCTACGTTCGAATTCCGTTTTCTATTTCATTGATGCTTTAAAAGGATTTACTCAAGGATTGTGCTTTTACCTTCTTTCCAGTACTTAAATTTAGCTTTCATTGTAAACTATTAAATAAAGCCAGTGTTAAAATTTATTAATTAATTAGCTGAAGTTCCCGTTGAATTTCAACGGATTTAGTGAATCTAATACTTCAACCGTGTTACATGTAAACATCGCAAGAATAACATAGTTCACAGTTAATTTTGAATTCTTAAAAGACATCCGATAAAGTAACGATAAATTCCTACAGCTTAGAATGCTGAACGGAGATGTAGCGCGCGTTAATGGTGATTTTCCTGGAATGGTTTCAGTAAACATGCATTTCGCGAATGTTCTTTCGTTCAATTAAATCGGCGCCACGAAATTTTATTTGAAGCGCCGCCAACCCAGAATGCACTAGAAACATTGGTCACGTGAGGAAAGGGGCGTGTTGGCGTAATGCGTTATTGAATTTTAAGGTAAGATTTTCGTAGCTTATTTTCGTTCACGGTCTTGAAACATTGAATTTGACTGTAATATGATGGCATTTCTGAGAGATATTCTTCACTATTAATATTTCTTTGTGTTGTTTTTCATGCAGGTAGAAAACTGTTTCATCCGAAGCCATGCCGTTCGAATTTCCATTTGTAGGTGAGCATGTATTTCGTAATTTAATATCCATAATCGCAGTTAGTAACAGCATTAGTTGATTCAATTACTATTGTTAATATAATATTTCTGTATTATATATTATTTACGTTATTATTAATTTGTGAAGAAAGAATCATTTTGGCAAACGTTTGATGACATTTAAAAATATTTTCAAAATATATCAGACCTTATAAATATCGCAGCATTCAACTTTTTAAAAAGTCTGGTTTTTGTGCATCCGTGGTATCAATTATTTTGGGCAATCAGCACTGCTATATTTACTGTTTTTCATGTCAGTATAAAGTTTTATGTCCCATAGTTACTATTATTCAACCATATAAATTCTGATTGAGAAATGGCTTGAGAATCTAACTGTTAATTCTATTTTGAGCATTTGGTAGAATAATTTAACATTACAAACTAGGTACCCTTAAGACACGTCATTTTGTGGCAGAAGATTATTTCTGATATAATTCTCTTGTTGTTTTAGCAGCGTAGTTTGAAGTTGATAGCTGGTTATTCTGACTTGGAGGACTACCATGTTTCAGTCATCCTTCATCAGCAAGACTCTTCTTTCATTAGATGACAAGAAATCATATTGGTGAGTGCCATTCATTCTTTGTGTTACAAAGCAGAACGAATGAGCTTACCATTTTTGCTATCAGGTTGAACATGTTTACTGAGATTTTGGACTCTTTTCTGTTTTTCATCATATTTGTATCCTAAGCATCTTTTATTGTCCTGTAATTCACTTGAATGCATAAGTTTTTTAAAGCAATAGTGCATAGTATATTATTTTAATTCATTGCAGAAATAGAAGTAAATGCATTTAGTTTATGAATAAGAATTTTTGTTGAGATAATAAAAAGAAAACTATATTGTTTTAAATTGCCTATAATGATTAATAACCAAATTATACTCCTAAAAATTTGAGAAGGAATATTTCGTACAAGTTTTGGTCCAACCTTGTGGATTAGGATAATCTTTCTTATTTAAAACAGAAGCAAATCTTTGTAGCCTTCGAGGCTTTACTCAATACAACTGTTTGTGCTGCTCTTGTGTTATCTTAGGTTGACAAATGTTACAACTTGATTTATTTAAACAGGATTAGAGGGAGAAGTAGAGAAGAGAATTTAAATTGGTAACTAATTAAAAATTACAGTGGAGAAAGTAGAGAGAGTGGGAGAGATGAAAGATAGTGAATAAAAATGAAATAAATGGTCTTTAGTGTTTAAGGTAGAAATGGAGACATGTGAGAGCCAAATTCCTTAGTTAAAATTACAGTTGTTTGAAATCATTCAGTTAAAAACTTTTAGATTCTAAACCTGTGATTGATGGGATTGTTAAGATTAAATAAATTATTATGCTTAAAAAAATGTGAGTTCAATGATCCTATTTCTTCTAGTTTAGCCTATGAAATCTTGTTCACTCCAATTGACAAATTGTTCATGATAGAATTTAGCATTTAGAAATAATTTAGTGTGTGCAATAAGAGAATAGAGTGCAGATTTCTGAGTAGGCTTAGGAGAGTCTTGAGAGCTTAAAAGAATCATCTAAAAATCAGAGTTGATGCCAGGGATGTTAAACGAAACCGAACCCAAAGAATAGTTTCGGTTCGGAACGAAACTATATCTTTTCTCTTGCCATTTAGTTTCGGTTCGTAACGAAACTGTATGTTCCGTGATGGGTTTAGTTCCGTTCCGGAACGAAATTGTTTAGTCGGAACGAAATATTTCGTTCCGGAACGGTTCCTTTTCTTGAATGGGTTCGGGTTCAAGTTGAGAGTTTTTGGGAGATACGTTCAGTAGTTTCGTTCCAAGCAAACTGCACCATTATTCTGGTCTTGGAGCAGAGAAGAGAGCGAGGTACTCGCATAGAGTTGAAGCCTTAGGGGCTTAATTAGGCTTAATTTTATTCTTCTAATGTAAGCTGTTTTAACATATTCAATATCTTCTTGGTTTTTTAGATCCATCCCCAATGGCCAACCGAAATTTCACTATTTTTTTAAATATCGTTTTTCCGGAAAAATTCGCACTAAATACAAACTAACCGATGAGCAAACTGACGAAAACTAAACTGAGGAGCCGGCTTCCTACGAGGAGCCAATGTGCGAAGCCGTCGCTTAACGGTACGGTTAGGGGCCGTCCATATATCACGTAAGACGTTTGGGGGGAGGGGGGGTGCGGATGAGTCTTACGTTGTCTTACAAGGGGGGCTACGATTGGTCTTACGTAAGATTTTACTTTAGCGAAAACGCAGTTTGCGTCCCAGAACACTACTCTGAATGAAACGCATTTAACACCGCTAATGCGGCGCTCCCGCGCTCCAGCGATAGCAGGACTCACTGTCAGTCGAAGCGGGCGCCGATGCTCTGCCCCATGAGGGCGCTGCACTTTTATTGCTGAGCTTTCTTGTACCCCCACCCCGCTCCCTGAGTCCCAGTCTGCATGACGCACATGCTGCAAGTTCCAACCTGACGCGAGCCGCTACCGGCAGACAGGAGTGCTGCGCGAGGGTGCCGCGGGTTTAAATGACTTACTTTCGCTCGAATGATGGGGTCTAGAGCAGATCTCTATAAAAGGCTCTTTGAAGCTTTCAAGAATTGCTACCCAAGCAAAACTCCACAAGAAGCCCAGGAGGAGGCAAATGTCATCTGGCGAAGAGCTAAAACTGAATTTGGGAAGGATGGTATGGCATTTGAAAAACACATTGACAGTAAAATTCAGCAACTGAATCAAGAAGCTACGAAGAGGAAAGCTACTTACTCTCAAGAGCTTTTTTGTGAAGGTAAGCATTGCGGATGACACATTTCAGATATGTTTTGCAATTACAGCCTGTCTCTGCATGCACGAATGTCTCGTAGAATGCCCCTCCGCATGTCATGCCCATGTTTATTAGTTTTATTCGATGTCTAGGGGGTTCACCACAACAGGGGTGCCAATACGTCGGCATGTCTTTATTTTTTTTTCGATGCTCCAAAATCTATAGAAGGTTTTTATTACCTATTTTTTTATGTTGTGAAAAACGTTTACCTTTATGTGACTGTTAGCCAAGTACGGCTTCTCACTGAAATAATAAACATTTGTTTATAAATAATAGGGGAATTATTTACTAGACCATCTGACTACCACCCCTGAAAATTATCTAATACTCATTCGAAGTGAAACATCAGTAGTGGTGAGCTCGCGAGTGAAAAAAACCTCAGATTTCTTACGTAAGATTTAGGAGGGGCGGGGGGGGGGGGGGTCCCATTGGTTCTTATGTTTTCTTACATGGGGGAGAGAGGGGGTCAAAAAGTGGCCTAAAACGTCTTACGTAATATATGGACGGTCCCTTATTACGGAGCGCGAGATGCGTCGACTACGCGTCGACGCCGGTCGTCTGCGCGCCGTAGCAACCGTCGGTGGTGGTGGTGATATTAGGAACTAAGATCCCCCTCCTATCCTTGACCTCCCCTCTCGCATTCCCCCCTCGCCCTCTCCTCTCGCCGTTAGACGCGAGTAAAAACCATTGAAAACTGGCTGGAACCAAAGCTGGAACCAAAGTAGAAGGAGCCGGAACGAAACTATTTCATGTGCGAACCCGATCCGGAACGGTTCAGTTTCGTTCCATCGACATTTCGTTCCGAAGATTTCGTTCCTCTTTCGTTCCGGTTCCACTTTCGTTCCACGACTTTGGTTCCTTTTTCGGTTTGGTTCCTCTGAACCGTTCCTTGAACCGAAACCTATCTGGAACCGTTCCTCTTTAGTGGGTTCGGTTTCGTTTAACAACCCTGGTTGATGCCAACTTAGGTTTTAAAGCGATGCAGTAAAATCTCGATACAGTGTAACTCTTCAGAGCATGAATTTTTATATTTTATACTGAAAGTACGGTGTACTGTAAATACCGAAATACATGTCTATATATATATAACGCTAATTATAAACAATTTTACAAACATTTCATGGTTTAGGTACTTCTAAATGTGCTATGAAACTGAAATTTTTTCTAATGGTAGAATTTGCCAAATAATGAAAACGGCATTATAGAAATTTGAAAATTTTTATTCGTTCGGCCGTAATAAATTCCTAAATGTTAAACAAATTGACTAATGTTTATGTACATTATGAAGATCTAGGAAGCTGAAAATGTCAACAAAGTTAGGAAATAATGTTCCATTGAAAATTACATATAAGTTTTATATTGTGGCTGTTAAAAATTCATAAATTTTAAACAATGAAATTCATATAAATGCACTACTAGAGGTGCTATATCGATGAAATTTTGCATAAATGTGAGGTATTCGTAAGCGTCCAAAATTACCACATCAGAATGTTTCTCATACAACTGCTAAAGCAAGAGTGACAATATTCTTACCAATAATCTGAAGAAGGGGTGGATGTTAGAGGAACATAGCCCTCTAGTGAAAGGCTATTCCATTCATATACTTCGTATTTGGGAAAAACCCTTTTGGCGGAATCGCAAAAATACTCTTTCCCGAGGTTACACACAATGGCGTGCACTTCGGTTGGTATAGATAGGAAGATGAAACGGCTCCACGACCAGCGGCAACATTTATGAAAGCTTCTTTTGGCCATTTCGCTCAAAAGACAAAGGGTGTAAATGGACGGTATGCAAGACCAGATGTCCCAGTGAATAGTGGGTCGTAGTGGGGGAGGTAAACCTTTCCTCTTGTACCTGAGTTTTGGGTGGGACGGCGTCACAGCACGACACAAGTGCGAGGGGTACGGAGGAATTTGAAATCTAAGGTCTTTGACTGCTGGGGAAATCCACATAGCTCCTTTTGCCGTTCCTGCGAGAACGAAAAATTTTTAATTTCGTTCTCGACTCGGCGTTACCCGAACGAATATTTCGAAAGTCAGTACACATACGGAATATTTCTAACACCTGAAAGGTAATTTTATGAAATATATTAAAATAATCGAGTTACTATCTGTATATTCAGCGATGCGCGAATTAGTTCAAATATGAAATGAACTAATCCTCACAAGCGTTGAAAAATGTTCTGAGAATATAGATAAACAAAGATTACCTTAAATGAATCGCAGAGGAAGTTTAAACATTTATTGCCATTTCAGCCCGGAATTCCGTTTCTTCATTCAAAAGTAAATCATACGAAGATATTAACATTAAGAAAAAGTTGTATCAAATTTGTAGACTACTTTGAAGATTATTTAAAAACCGACTACAGTGAAAACCGGTTAACACGAATTGCTAGGGACCGACATAATTATTTCGTGTTATCCGAAATTCGAGTTAACCGAATTTCACGTTCACTGCTTTCATGGTAATATTTGGTACATGCGAAAACGTATGGATGTGTTCGGTAAGCGATGCGATGAATGGTTTTATGTGTCCTCACGCGATACTTATTGTTAGTTTCGCTCTGGTTTTTCTTCGCGACATTCATCTTTATTGACTGGGTGTGTTGGAGAAAAATAAATGTCGAAAAGGGATGAAAAGTAACCCTTATACATTATTTTTTTATCCCCTTCGCCTATGCGGTCGCCAATAGGAAAGGAATTGCGTATTTTCTGTTGAAACGATGGATTCATTTACATTTATATCAATACCCTGCAAGCCGCTGGAAGCGTTTGGCAGGGGGTGTCACAACACCAAGTGAAGTCTAGCTAATTCCTCTGTTGGATTGTCTTATCGCGTCTGGGAAAAAGGATCGGTAGTATTTCTCTGTTCTAGCGATAATTTCGACATATTTTCTCCTGTACTCTGATCTAACATTACGTTCACTAACACCGATGGGGATTGATTGAGTCGCGGACGTTAAAAGCTACACTCAAGATATTTTTAGTGTGTAAAACACGCTATGGATAAATTTTAACTAATTTTTCATCTTCCTTGTGAAATAACCTCTGAATAAAATATTTAAAATAATTCGAGATTAAACTGCAAGAATATTCCGATCAAATTTAGTGCATGGTAACGTCCATTTATATTTTGAATAAAATGTTACAGGGTTTTTAATTCTATTTACTGTATAGCATTATAGCGCGTATTTACATTGTCCTAAATAACTTCGCATATTATGCATTTATTTCTGATGGGGTATCCGAAAAAAACAACAATCGGAAGCATTTCCATCCTCAATTAGTTCAGATCAAGGGTTTCAAATTCGTACCGCAGTGTCACTGACGTCACATCAAATTCGAGGGTTGCATTCCTAGTTATCGGCTTTCCCATTCTTCAACCCGCTTCATATTCTCCTCACATTTCCTCTATTGGGTTCCCACATCGCCCCAAGGATCCTCTCTTAAACCAATTCCGTATGAAAATACTAGATTTTGCGTCACGTATTAGTAATCTCGGACAATGGCAACGAACAAGCTGACGACGGTAAGGACCTCCTGTTCTGTGCCCCAAATTTTTAAATAAATAAAGTTCAGACTTTTTTGGAAGTGTCCGTATCTGGCACGATTAACTTTTTTTAAAAATCTTACTTGTAAACATTTTTATCTATCGGGCCCCATTATAGTGCGGTACCAGACTTTTTATCCGGCAGGCTTTTGACCCGAGTATTGTCGGTTATTGCCAGTATTGCCGGGTAGGCCCGATGAAGTGATGCCTCTATTCTATGTTGACGCCTGTAGCGGAATTTGTAAAAATTATACGTACATAAAAAGAAAGATTAAATGACTGGTTTTATACGTTGAAAAAAATAGCCTGTGATGATGATGTTTGAAAACAAGCGACTCCGCCATGCAATATGGCTCCTTAGAATTAACGAAAATCGTAGTAATGGATATTACAATTAATTTATACACTACCTTAGGTAAAATTATCAAATAACGAGTTAAATCGGCGGACTCCATGGTGCAGCGATAGCGCGTCTGACTCCAGATCAGAAATCAGAAGGTTGCGTGTTCAAATCACGTCGGGGTCAAAGTTTTTCCCGCGTTCTTAAAAAAAACATTTTGAATGATTCTCCAACACTACAAATTTAGTGTATTTAGGTCCAGGGCTGGCCAAAGAAGGGATACAGTGGATGCGAGGCATCCGGGCCCCCGAATAATGGGAGCTCCAGAAGTATTAAAGTATCGAGTAAATTTTGCAAAAACTTACTAAAAAGTCATTTGAAAACTGATTCACAATAGAGAAACACTCCATAAAGTTAGTAATACTAATAATAATAATAATATTAAACTGGAGCTCCATAAATCGCACGTTATTACTATAGATACCCTTAGAAATTTTATTACTGAGAATATACAACAAAACTGATGGCAAGAATAATACACATCACTATTGCAATAAAAATCTTGCGTGTCTGCCACACATCGGTAAACATTTGAACTAAATTCTTGTGCGAATGCGGTGCAGCCTTTATGGCTTCGTGAATTAATTATAAAATTAGTAAATTTGTAGATGTAATCACTCCAAAATCATCATTTCTTGAACGAAAATATGGCTTTACTGACACACAATTGTAAAAGTTTAGCAAAGAGTGATTATTGAAAAACGTCCCAAGGAGAAATAAATTCATGTTTTCCCATTATCAATCTTTAATATTTCCAAAATTGCCCGAGAACGAAGATCGAGGCGTCTCGTTTTAAAATAACCGATTTTCTGAACTTTCCGGGTTTTGGGATACCGAATATGAGGATCGGTACTATATAAAACAGCTTTGTCCAACAGGATTTCAACTCGACAAATAGTGCCAAATACATTATATTTAATAAGAAAAATTCTAATCCTTTTAAATAGGTTTCAGGTTATATTATTTAGCATTAACTATTATTTTTATATATTTTTATACAGAACAAGCGTAAGTAGTAGCATTAATGTACTGAAAACTGAAAACATTACTAGAAATGTAAACTTTCAGCGTGACACTTGGCAAGCCTTTTCTTTCAGCGGTCTATTAAATGATGACAGAAATTCTTCAGAAACACAATCAATCCAAGAAAACCATCAACGTCGGTAGGCTGTTGGTAAACAAGTCCGAGATTATTCTTGGTTAAACTTGGTTCTCCAAATACTCCTCCTTTCCGAAATCTTCTTTTCTTGATAGCTCTCTTTCCTTATCAAATCGCTGAAATCAGCTGAAACCCTTTCCTACATCTTTCTTTTCTTCCTTCTAACTCATCCTTAACCATGCCTCTCTCTCTCTTCAGGTATCCAGCTCTTTTTATTGTATGTATAATTTTTCAATTTTCTTCTATTATCACAGGTAGTCTGTTCGTGATTATTCATGGTTAAACCTGGTTCTCCATATAGCTACTCCTATTTTCCGCAGTCTTCTTCATATCTTGATAGCTCCCTTTCCCTTTCAAGTCGTCTATCAGCTGAAACCTTTTCCTACCTCTTTCTCTTTTTCCATCAAGTTTTCCACCTAATACGTCTGTAATCATATACTCTCTCCTCAATCCTTCTTCTATATTTCCTCACTTTTCATCCTGCCTGTCTAGTTTATCTTCAGCATTTTCTCCATGTCAATATTTCGAAGCAATTCAACATTCAAGTATTTTATAAATTTTTTTAATGCTGCTTCCAAGGTATGGTTGAACACAGGTTTAGCTTGTTAACTGTCGCATTAAAAGCAAAAAATTTAATCCTTCTATAATACTCTATAACATTAAACAATACATGTACACACGTACAAACAAAGAATGGTAGCGTTTTATTACATTTAAAATAAAGTTTGAGAATTAAAAATAATATTTATAGGAAAATGTACTTTTGGTACTTTTTCGGGAACGTTTGGTGCAAGGGCGGATACAGAAACTTCTCAAGAGGTGAGGGGGGGGGGGGGGGGGGCGATCGTCCCTCCACCTATCGAATCCGCCCCTTACAACTGCCCTATATTTTGAAAATCCCTACTCCTATCAGAATCCTTTCCCTTGCTATACAGACCTAATCTGCGACGTATAATTGAGGATTTTTGCGCGGAATGAATTGAAGAAAGCGCCCAGTGGAGTGCAATGGGGTTATCCAAGGGGAGGGGGGGGGGCGATCGCCCCCCCCTCATGGATCCGCCACTGCATCTTCGCCATATTCTAGTAGCGACACTGCACACACATACGCCTCTCAATCACTCGCCCATTCAATCCCATACGGACACCCTATCGCTCAACCTCTCTCTCACGCTCCTACATATTCGCTCACACACATCCATTCACACCAAATCACCCACCAAACCGGCGTAAACACACTCTAGTATTCTAGCGCCGAAAAACCTATTTTCTTTTAGCTATTTACTGACTGAAGGGCAAAAATATTCACAAAACCAGTCAGAAAAAATCGATTCCGTAAACCAAGGATTTTGTGCTTGACCGCCAAATTACAGGTTGCCTTGACTTTACAATTCCTTATAGTGCTCTGGGGTTTTCTGAATTGTAGAGGAGAAGGGGTTCCAAAGCAAACCTGCATCACCCCCAATTCCTCCCAGACATTCCATTTGACGAATACATAATTCGCATCTTTCTCTTTACTCGGCATAGCTGACGTGTCTTCCTTCCCTCGGGTTTCGCATACAACCCTCGGAGATCCCTAAACCGTACCCACTCCTACCGTAACCTTTACGTCATGTACTCCCGCTGTGACTTTCCTCCTCTTGTTGTCTTCACTAAACCGTTTCCTTCATACTTAAACCTCCACATCCTCCTAGAACGAGGAAGTGTGACCGATACCTATTTAAATGCCTATTTCCGATTATTTTTCGCGTTTCATATTAACCGATTCAGTATTTCATTAATCTCGCGTTATGCCTCAAGCGATTCCTTCAGAGGCGATTCATTTATCTATGCTTAGGTAAGTTTAACCGCACGTAACGTCGAAAACCGCGATGCTGACTGCAGTAGATAAGAATAACGTTGACCTACGAGCTATTTGATATTTTCCTGTCGAAATATCGGTTCTCTGTGTTCGCGCCACTACATCCTAGAGGGAAACTAGCGCCCTCTTATAGTTAGTGGAAGGAACTAATCAGTTTTAACCGAGACGGCCGAGGATGTCCGAGACGAGCATGGACGTTCGTGATTAGGATAAGGCGTTCTCCGTTACGAATATTAATTTTACAGGTATTTTGATAGTAGTTTAAATATTTTTAGATTGTATTGACTCGGATACATTTCACGAGACTTTACACAAATATTGTTTAACTATTCGTTAAATTGTTATTGGAATTTTGGCTAGTAAGAATGTTATAATAACGTCCAATACTACTATTTGAACATTTCTAGTGTGCTGTGACGCAGTGGTGAGGTCCATGTTCGTCTTAAGAGGAGCATTTGTTGCACCCCAGAGAATAGTATCCCACTGCTGGATGAGTTTTCTCAGCTATGGTAATGAAACTGAAGTAGACTCTATATTGAATGTTAATTGGGTAAACAGTATTTCATAGTAGGGATGGCATCGCTTGTAAACAATTACAGTTATTGCAGTTTACTGCTGTATAGAGGAATCCTTGTACATGGCTACAGAGTTAACTATAATCCATACAGCTTACTCCACATTACAATATTTTAGGCAAAAATCTTCCTAACAGACATTTCTCTTATCTTTTGTGGCTGAAGTTGGAGCATGCTACATTTTTTTGTATGACAGATAATTATTAGGCAACAAAAAACCTACGTGTTTCCAATTAAAACGTAACTTCCACATAAATGTATTTCTTCAAATATTATATCAATCCTCATATTTCATTGTTAAAAGCAAAGCTAAGTGAAGACAAATCTCACTTATCACAGTTGCAGTTGGACTTAATTATCCCCCAAACATTACCACTTTTTACATAGAAGTTTTCCTATTCCCTCATTTTCCCAAGTTTCCCTTCTTACTAGTAATATTACCTTAGAAGAGGTTAGATAAAGAGAGCAGAATTGGGATTTAGTGATATAATATTGCTGATACAAGTATTTATTTTGTGTCACTGAGATGGAATAACTCAATTTCCTTACTTTAAGAATTTTCTTTGCTCTAAAATTTATCTGATGTTTCACATTCATGTGAATGTCTCCTTTGGTAAGAAGGCTTTCTGGCAGCTAACTTCTTAATCGTATCCATGCTCATTCTTGGGGAAAAGTGATAGAATTTTCTAGCATTTCATAATTCTCATTATTAGTTAGACAAATGAAA
The DNA here is from genome assembly GCA_036926305.1 of Uropetala carovei. NCBI lineage: Eukaryota > Metazoa > Arthropoda > Insecta > Odonata > Petaluridae > Uropetala > Uropetala carovei. The sequence continues at coordinate 9,366,267 of JAXCHB010000011.1, forward strand.
AGTAGTTCAGTATTTTATCTTGTAGTTTATCTCAAGCAAGGGATGGCCAATGCTTCATTATAAATGTTTGATAAAATAGTCGACTTAGAACTGTTCTGGGTCAACATCGATCACAGCACCAATTTGTCAAGTGGGAGAGTGACGAACTATGTCAATATTCCTAAATTATTCCTAAGGAACAATTTTCAAATGTTGCAATATAAGCATATCACCCTTTTAAGATGGAACCGGCTAAAGTTTAGTATAGGTGACGTCCCTGTGGCGATGACTCAATCTCCATACTTCCTGACTGTTGCTCAACTATCAACCCGTATTATGTTTGCTCTGCTTTGGGCACCGTATCTCTGGGATGGGGAGGGAGATATGGTTCCAGTCATGGTGACGAAGCTAAGCAATTGTTTGATAATTCAGCCATTTGAAAACTGCTATGCGTAAAGAACGTCTATGATTCACGTGCTACGTAGTTCATTTTCTTGCGTGTTACGGTACTGCGATCGACATTGACCCACAACATTTCTGTTCCAATAGTCTTCTTGAATTTAAATTCTTGTACATGCAATAATAAATGTAATATTTATTCTACATATTTGACTAATGCAATAATTATTCTTATAACTGTCAAAGTCTGGGGAAGTGTTCTTAACTACAACTTCTTGCTACAGTGATGACAGTATGACATGTTCACTGTGTTACTGAATTATTGTCGCCATAAATACATTTTTATAGTAGCAAATTTTGTTCCTGGAAGTTTTGTAATTTAAAAAATAAGAATTGATTACATAGAGACATAATAACCTAAGATGAATATCAATGGGGTCATAGAATAAGCTTTTGTTAGTATTAATTTAGAGTGGCAATTATTTCAAATTGATGCAACACCACATCTCTTTACTGAGTCAGATTTTCCCCAACTTTTTAATCGCACATTTTTTCTACTGCGTAAGAAGTGAAATATTCGTAGTCTTGAGCACTTTTTAAATTGTAACACATTTATCTTTGAATTATAAATATTAATTATGTATTTATTTTGATATCAATTTTCGTAATCAATAAATAACCAAGTGTTTTGGAACTAAAAATTGTAGTTTAACTGACCAACTTAGTAACAATGTTATTAAAGATGTATAAAAAATAATTTTACTTAATTTCTTCTTTAAAAATTTTCAAATTAAAGGGCAACATGCGTTTTTAGAAATTTAATTCTGTAAAATTATGCAATGATTTAACATGAGGGATGTAAGAATACCACTAATTGTAAGTGCCTTAATGCAATGGTTTCATAACTGTTGGGTGCATTCTTAAGGGGGCATGGTTCAGCTGGTAGGTGAGGGCATAAAACATTTGAATTATATTTACAATCTGTTTAATAATCATAATATTGAGACCTGGAATGTGCAGCAGTCAAATTCGAAATCTCATATTGTTAGAATTTATGACCGTTTTATTTTGATGGTTATATTCATGGAAATTGTATATCCAACAGATATTGTCAATGAACTATGTCTGAACATAGTAGAGAGGAGGTAAGAAGGGGCAAGGTATTGTTATGTTTGCCCTAATTTCAGCATGACATTGTGTTGTACTAAATTTTTGATTTGTTTCTTTTGTTGTTTCAGAAGCATGGTTCCAAGAAATATATACCAGGCCATTGTGAACGTGATCTACCAAACTGCTAAATTGCTGGACCTGACATCTTTTGTGATACCAAAGGATACTAGGTGTGAGTGGCATCAATTTTTGTTACAAAGTAGAATGAATGAGCTTCCCACTTTACATGTTGTACTTATCAGGTTGAATCTCATGTGTGATGGTTACATCTTGCAAGGTGTCAACTAATGTTCCAATGTTTCTTTTTGATCTATTTATTCATGCAGAAGCAATAGGAATTGGAATGTAAAACAACAATCAAACACCTAGCTTGAACAATCTTTAACTCTAAAATTCACCTCTGATATTGTTATTACCATTTTGATTTCCTTTAGCATGTTGTTAAATAGTTCTGGAATAATGATTTTTAATTGATTTTAACATTTACGTTGACATCTATCTTAATTTATTGTCATTTTAATTTCTTAAAAATCTTTTAGTCTTAACATCAAAAAATAAAATTTTCACAAAATCAGAACGAATCCATTACTATTCCATACAGTGTGTTGTATAATATAATACGAATATATTTTGTTCTATTAGGTATATTATAAAATATACTTGTCTAATAACCATGTTTTTACTTTGGACTTTACCTCATTCATTGTCCTTAGTTGTCTAATTTTGCGTGGTAATTCATTAATAAAAGTAGTTTCTAATACCTATATCTGGGCTTTACCTTTCTTTGTATAATATTTTGGTATTTCATATATCACCATATCTCATAGGGTTATGCTTGTTTCATATGTTTTCCTTTTCTTGTTTTTGTTAGTGAAATAATTATCAATGATTATTACATACTTAAATAGATTATCATCAATTGGCAGTACATTTATTGTTTGAAATGGCTCATCATTAAATGCCCCATTTTTACTATTATTCCTGTAAAGTATTATTTTTTCTATAAGCCTAGCTCGACTTGATTTTAATAACTGGATACACATTTTCCCAGCATAACCCCATACAGATACGCAATACCTCAACAGATTCTCAACGAGAGAAAAATACATAATTCTCATCACATGAATTGGAACAATATATTTAACATGATGAAATAGATAAGAAACATTCTGTAACTTAGAATTCAGATTTTTAATATGTGAATTAAATCTAAAATTTTCATCAATAACTGTACCTAAATACGTATATATTCATTTACCTGATCCAAAGTTTTACAAGCACAGGCTGTCAATTTTTTATACATACAATCATGGTTATGAATAACTATATTGATATTTACACGATCACAAGTTTTGTTCATAAAATACATTAACTTTGTTTTCTTTTCTTTAACTTATGATCATGCATCCACATCAATATATTATTTAGATCAGTTTGCATGTCTTTTTAACTTCAATAACATTCTTATGAGGGGCTATTAAAACTATCATCTGCATATAAAAGTATTTTATAATGTTTTACCACATAAAACATTTAATTTACATATATAATGAAGAGAATGGGACCAAGTACAGTCATGCCTTGTTTAGAGCAAAGGATATGTTCCGGACAGTCTTTGCGCTAAACAAACTGATTATAACATGTACTTAGTAGTGATCAGTTCGCGAAATTGCAAGGTTCGCTGTTTCTTTGTTTATTTATTTAATATTAATTATTAAAAATCAATATTAATACAATTTTAAATCTTTTGCGGCGGTGCACGCATTTATGTATAGATCGCTAGGTTCTGCGAGTTATCATTTTCGTCACTGCAGCGCTAAAATCTACGCATAAATTACTTATTGTATGTATGTTGGGGGGGTATTTACCATTTTCAATAATTGCTTGAAATTCGTCAGGAAACTTTATATCTGCATCCAGGACCACCGAGATCCAGAATGGGCCCAGGGGAAAACAACCTTCAGTCTTACCTGAATGCTTCAAATATGCACAGACAACTTCTCTAATGTCAGTTGCTGTAAGAGGAACATGCCACTTGGAACACAAAATTAATCTCTCCACCTGTCTCTCCTCTTCTGCTTTGGTGAGAGCTGTTTGTCCCCCATGCTCTTGCTATACTTGCCTTTTACATTATCACAAGTAGATGTGAAAGGCACACCATACTTCTCAGATGCTTTTCTTATTGTAATAACTCCTTTCTTAACCTCTTCCACAGCTTTCCGCAAATTTTCCTCACTGTATTTATGTCTCATGTTTGGTCCTAGCTGCCTTAGGTATTTTCGTGGCATGATCAGTATCATCTCTGAATAAGCAAAAAAATCTTTTAAAATCTGTAAAAAATTCAAAACGTGAAGTATTAATCTGAAAATTAGGTTGGAGTTCGCAAATAAAACTTACTTTAATGTAGCGATGTTACAAGGGGTCTCTGATGAAATCAGTAGTCCCGCCAATAGAACGTAAACAATACTTCTAATTTTTAGCAAAACCAGACAACGTGTATCTCAATTCACGATGACTTACTCTGACAAAACTAGGATATTAACTACATTACATCTGGTCTGTAGTCTTACATCACATCTGGAAAATGATATTAGACGTAGTTTCCAAGTGGTCTCTAGGTGGCAGAACCATGCAGGTAAGCAAGTGCATAGATGATCGTTTTCACTCCGTCTGATTGATATCGCCCTGGTTTACAGAACTTTCTGACATCCATTCTTTCATAGCTTGAATTAATTTCCTAGGTTTAACTTTTGTGCACTGCTTGTAAGATGCACATAAGTCCCCTTCTATTGTTTCAGTCATATTGCACACTTGGATTTTCAATCTCCAGTACAGTTTCCCAATTCTTATTTTTTATCAGGTTATTAATTTTTCCCTTATTTATACAAGAATAACTCTTCTGTATATCCCTTTAGCTTTATTTTTTCTTTTCAAGTTTGATAGATCTACTGCTATTTCATAATGATCTGAGATGTTAGATTTTATAATTATACCCACAGTATTAAATAATTTGTCTTTATAATAAATATGATCTATACAAGATTTATCCAATCTTCCATCACAGACACACTCCCTTGTATAGTCATGTATTACTTGACTAAACCCTCGTGCAGCCAAGGCATCCTGATATTTAAGACTGTATTTCGTCCTTGTCTTTCACATTTATATTTACATCACCCGCCATAATCATTTCTTTGTTACAGAACTTTCCTAACACAATACTTAATTCATGCATAAATAATATCTTACTATGTTTTGGTGTTCTTTATACACACAAAATAATTATATCACTATTATCTATTGTGACATTTAAACATTTTGACACAAAATAGGTTGTGTTAATTAACACATCCTTGCATTTTATTTCATCATTTACATAAATTATAATACCATCATCCCTGTGACCTTCTCTTAACTTAAAAAACGTATTAAACCTTGGTATTTTATATAATTGTTATTCAAATTGTGTTATATTTACCTCCATTAATACAATTATTCCTAATTTATTTATAATAACATTAATATTTAACAAAACTTCTGTCCAATGTTTCCTTAAAGATCTAATGTTTAAATGGTACAAAAGAGTAGAAAGTTACTGAGTTATATGTCTTACACTTTATTTTCTCAACCTTTAGCAGATTAATCAAATCCATATCAAAACTATAAACAATAAGCAAGTAGAAGGGATATACATTTAAATTATTTTGTTCAATTCCTTCTCATTTAGGATTTTTTAATTTGGGAATTTTCATCCTTTTTGATATTTTTTCGGCTTTATACCAAACAAATTTATAACCTAATAGCTTTACTGCTTGCCTTTCAAAGCAACATACTGTAATACCCAGTTAGATGATCGTTAAAGTAAATATTAGCATTATACCTTTTATTTCTTTCTGCTGCAAACCAACTTTCTTAGCCGTTATTTTCTTCTTAATATCTTTGGATTTAAATCTTATAATAACGTTAGTATTTTTGTTTTGCCGATTTCTATTTACTATATAAATATCATCTACAACATCAGAAGAGATGTTCTTCTGTAACCACACTAACTAACTCACGTACATTAACTTTTAAATTGTCTATAGTTGTGTTTTCACTTTTCAAACCAACAATTTCCATATTATTAGCCAGTTCTTTTTGCTCTAGGATATTCATTCGTGTTGTGAACTCCTCAATCACTTTATCCTAATTTTAATTCTTGTTTCAAATCAGCTACAACATCTTTGAAACACTTGATGTCATCATAAATTTTTTTCACATCTACCTTAAGTACATCATAATCATCACTGAAGTACTTTATAGCTTTTTTAAGATCTTTTATTTCAGCCACTAATTCTTTTATTTCGGAGGAGTAATCATTGTTACTATTACTCATGCTAGCCACTTCAATGTCTGTACCAGGTTCCTCTTGATTCCGGCAGTCAGCACACCAGTCTTCCTTCTTTCTGGCTGACTTACTTTTCCAGGTACTCTCTGATACATGTGCACATGCAAAGTGCATATTTTCATCACAACCACAACATTTCACACATTACCCGTCCTTTGGGAGTTGTTTAAGGCACTTCTTGCATACAACCATTTAAAAGCAGTGGTATGAGATTATTAAATACCCAGATTTTAAGTATTCTGAACTTATTATAGTAAGGAACTTCAAAAAGTGCTATTACTTGCTAACACTCACACAACGGGATGAGATTATTACATACCTAGTATATAATGATTCAGCACTTATTATCACAAAAAAACTTTTAAAAAATGCTAATAAAGGTGAGATATAATAAAACAGATGCCATTCAGTGGACATCAATATATAAGTATGTAAATACAGTGAAAACCGGTTAACACCTAATGATAGGGACCAGCACAATCATTTCGTGTTATCCAAATTTCGAGTTAACCGAATACCATGTTAATAGTTTTAATTGTAAAATTTTCATTTATCAAATATGGAATGAGGCTCGTAGGCAAATCCATGATACTTATCAATAATATGATGTAATACATAGCTGAAGATATTATCACAATCATGGGGAAAGTCTATCTCAAATAATTTTGCATGTATTTATTTTTGTGGGACCAAAAAATAATTTCGTGTAAACCATTTTGCATTAACGAATGGATATATACTGAAAGTTATAGGCACTGGAACGGATCGAGCACTTTTTTCGTGTTAACTGATATTTTGTTTTAAGCGTTTTCATGTTAAGTGGTTTCCACTGTATATTGTTTCCAGAGTGTGGATGTTGTCATGATTGAGTATGGAGGCAGAATTAACAGCAGCTGATGTTTAAGGTGGATTCAGAAAAAATAGTTAAGGGGAGTGATGGCAACCAAAATTTTTAACAACGGGTTTGTTTTAAAATACATTTTTATAATTATTTGTTACATTCATATAATTATTTTAAAAGGAATTTATTGAGAAAATTAAAAAGAAAAAATCAATTTTCCATTCAATTTATTTGTTTTAAATGTAATTTTTTAAAAAAACTTCACGAAGCAATATCATTTTCCGAATATTTTTTTGCTACGGATTTTCTAATTCTTGCATCAACTGCTGTATGATGATCTTATCATAGTCACTTTTTAATGAATAGTGTGGCATCCCATTCTCAAGTTGATGGTCCAAACAAAGATATAGTCATTACATCGGCGATATTTTCTACAAGAAGTAAATTTCTTTTTTCAGTAGCATATTATTCATGAGACTAAATGCTATTTCAGCTTCTGGTGAACTGACAGCAATCACTTTCATAATTTTTTTAGCTTTTTTGATGCTTTGAGGAATTTTGCTGTAAGTGTTATCTTTAACTTTATCTTACAATTAGCTTAAGGGCATTAGAAATTTATAAAGATTAACTATTATATGGAATTGTCATTTTTTTAAACAGGAAGGTATTCAGCCCTGTCAGGGCCGGTGATACTGTTAATAATCCTCCATGCTTCTTTGGAATTATTTGGAGCATTTGCAATCCTTGCATCATTTGGTAGTTTTATTAGATTTCTGTATTGATTATTTTTGGTGGAATATTGCTGATGGGTTACTAAGTTGCCGGAATATTTAATGTTATAGGATAAAATTTTGATATGATGAGACATAGTTAAGGTGACCAGACATCCTGCTTTTTTTTAACTCTTCCATCAAGATTGACACCAGTATATTACAAGGGTTCATTGAGGAGTACAAAAGAAAACAGTTTTGATTAACCTAAAAAACTTTAAGATTTAGTTGTAAACATTCTTACATAAAATGTTTGTTAAATCTTGGATGCATAATTTTATTATGTTACATGAATGACTATATATAGTTTTCTGACATTCAACTGCTTAAATGCAAATGCAGTTCCAAAGGCTAGATAGCATAAGTTGAGAGTTTGAATTAGGCTTTTTCAGAGGGGTAATTTAATTTTCTGCGCTGGTGAATAATTTATTTGCATTCGAGAATTATTTCCGTCGGCCCTGAATTATTGTTTCAGGTGCGAAATTAATTAGTAATTAATTTTTCACACATGATTTTTTTTGTGCCAGTGTATTAATTATTTATGGCTATTTACTTATTCAGTTGTGGATACTTTTCACGTTGGAAAATATTTTTTTGTCGTAAGTCAATTTTTTGATTTCGCGATTTTTTTTAAGCGCTGAACGTTTTTTTTCGCCGGCGAATTATTTTTATTCGGCGTTAATCAATTTTTCAATTTTCTCTCTGCCGAATTTATCTTGTGAATTTATTTTAAATTTTCCCTCGCATCTCGTTATTTTGCAGGGGAATTTATAAGTACATAATAAGAAAAATAATAATTAGGAAAATGGGCGCCGAGTGCGAGATGAGCGTAGTGGGCGGCTTTCTTTTCGGAGACGACTTTTTCTATGGCGTCCTTACTTTTTTCGGTTTCGACTTATTTTACTCGGCGGCGATTTTTCTAGGCGGTTTCCTCGTCCGCGACTTTTTTTCGGCTGCGATTTACATTTAGATTTCCCTTTTTCCCGTTGCAAATATTTTTCGGTTGCGATTTTTTTCTGTCGGCAAAATTTGCTAATTTCTTTCCGATGGCGAATATTATTTTCCGACTACGAATATTGTTTCTTATTGCGATTTTCTCGGCGACGACTTTTTCTCGCCCTCGACTATTTCTTTCGGCGTCAAGTTTTTTCTCCCCTGCGACTTATTTTCTCGATTGCTACCTTTTTCCTTAATCGGCTAGTTTTTTCTCGTCGGCGTCTATTTTTTTCCTTTCCTTTCTTTTGGCTGCGACCAATTTTTTTAGGTTATGCATTTTCTCCGATTGCAAATATTTTTCGATTGCAATTTTCATTTCCTTGGTTTAAATTGTCTAATTTCTTTCCGATGGCGAAAATGCTTTTCCGGTAACGATTCTTTTTCTGCGGCAGACTTTTTTTTTCTGCGGGGAACTTTTTTCCGTTCTTCGACTTTCTTCTCCGCTGTATTTGTTTTTCTCCGGCGTCGACTTTTTTTGCGTAGAATTTTTTCCTCGGCGATGGATTTTCCTCGTATGTCATACATACTCTGCCGTGAAATTTAAAAAAGTTGTCAGAAAAATAACTAATAAAGAAAACGGAAGCAAAACCCGCCCAGAGGCCGAACAACACCACAATGGGAAAGTGCTTCCCCAAACAATGCAAAGAAGAAGCGGATTCGACCACGGCGGCGGATCGACAGAGTGAAAAAATACCTTGTACTCTGGGCGGGGGGAACTTCACAGTGTTCACGCAAGGTAATTTTTTCACTCCGGCCGGCCCATCGGCGAACGGTCAGCCGCCGGGATCGAACCCGCTTCCTCAGCATTGAGGGGAAGATACGCCGCCTTCCCCACTGTGCTATCGAGACGACGAAGAAATGTAGGAAGTTTAAGCTATTTCCCTTTCGGCAGGCATTCGGAGGGGAGTGGATAGAAGAGGGGAGGGAGGTAGAGGGAAGAGAGGGGAGGTTCCCCCTGGAGTAGGTGAAAGAGGGGAAATGAAAGGGAGTTGGTATGGTAAGCGGGAGTCGTTCGATTCCGATAAGAAAATTGCAGTTTCTCATGACGTATAAGCAACAGAATTTCCTTCGTAAATGTAGGTGACTATAATATCACTGCTTCGCATCCCTTATCGAATAGTTCTGTATTAGAGCGTTATTCTCGTGTTGTTTATAGGTAATGGCGTCCACATAGTCATTTCTGGCAAAGAAATTTGACGTTTGCATTATAAGAAACCGGGATAATGTATTTTTTGCGTGGTTGAAGATTCTCAGATACGCGTTTTTGGTATGATGATCTGTTTTATGTAACGGTAACGATTTTTTCAAGAATTTTATTCATTTTTTTGCACGGTTTTTGATTTGTTAATAATTCATCACATTAAACTTAGGTGCTATTTTAAGTCATGCTTGACTTGCCGCTGCTTTTTGATCACATGCAAATTCTTGACACAAAACTACCATTTCACTGTATATAATTGATTAATTTTCGTTGAACTACTTCGGAGATAGAATTGGTATATTTCACAATGTCCTTGTGCATTCTCATAATGGCTTCATAAACCTGTTAGGTCTTTCGGAAGCGTGTTTACGCTGTTGCACGATTGTATCTTCTCTTTGAAATGCCTTTCAGACTACGTTCGCTTTACCATCATTCTCGAATACCGACCGGCCAATATGCTTTAAGTTTCAGAAAAAAAGATCGATAATCTGAATTTAACTGTTCGTGTATGTGAATAATCGATGTCCTTCCTTTCTAGGATTTTCCGGAGTTAGAATTCTCGAAAAATACCAATATCGAGTTGTGAAATAGCGTCTATCGAAATGCAGTCAGTCTGAACGTCTGAAAGATTTCTTGCGGCTACTTTTTTTCGACAGCTGAATGTGTCTTTCGGCGGCTAAATATTTTTTTCGACGTCTAATGTGTTTTTCGGCGGGTAAATATTATTTCGGCGTCAACTTTTTAGAGGTATATACTTTTTTTCGGCCTACTTTTTTTTCAGTGGCTAAGTATTTTTTCGGCGGCTAAGCATCTAAGCATTTATTTCGGCGACTAAGTATTTTTTTCGGCGGCTGAGTAATTTTTCCGGCGGCTACATTTTTTTTTCGTTGGCTAAATTCTTTTTAGGCTGTTAAATATTTTTGGCGGTTAGTTTTATTCGGTGTCTATTTTTTTTCGGCGGCTAAATATTTTTTTCGACGGCTACATTTTTTTTCGGTGGCTAAATTCTTTTTATGCGGTTAAGTATTTTTTCGGCGCCTACTTTTATTAGTTGTCTACTTTTTTTCGATCTACTTTATTTTCGCTGGCTAAGCATTTTTTCGGCGATTAAATAATTTTTTCAGCGGCTAAGTATTTTTTTCGGGGGCTAAATATGTTTTTGGAAGCTAAATATATTTATCGGCTTTCTCGGCGACTAAATATATTTTTCGAATATTGTTTTTGACGGCGAAATATTTTTTTGTGGCGACTAAATATATTTTTCGTCGGCTAAATATCGCATTTTCCTAATGCGATTTTTCTGCAGGTTAATTTTTTCCAAAGTCGTATTGCTTTTCGGAGGCAAATTTTTCAGATAGAAATGTTTTCCGCGTCCTAAGATTTCTTTTAGATGGCTAATTTTTGGAGTCTTTTGTGAAGAGGAAGCATTTTTCACAAGGCGAATTTTTTATTCCGAAAGTGAATTTTTTCCGAAGGCGTGTTTTTTGCAATAGCGAATTTCTTTCCTATTTCGCATTCTTTTCCGAGGGAGGACTGTTTTCTGATAGATGTTTTTTCAGATTGCTAATTTTTTGCGAAGGATATATTTTCTTATGGCGAATTTTTTCCGTTGTCAGACGTTTTCCAAGTGTCGGTTTTTCCTGGGGCTACTTTTTTTCAGCGCATGCTTTTTCGGCGACTATATGTTAATTATTTTTTTGGCAGCTAATATTTTTTTCGGCGGCTAAATATTTTTTCAGCGACTTAAATTATTTTTTTGGTTACTAAATATTAATTCTTTTTTCTGCGGCTAAATAATTTTTCGGTGGCTAATATTTTTTTCGGCGGCTACATATTTTTCCGCCGGCTCAATATATTTTTTCGGCGGCTCGGTTATTTTCACCGCGACTAAAAATTTTTTTCGGCGAATTTTTTTCCCTGCGGTGATTTTCTAATTACGAGTTTTTTCTGATATTGAACTTTTTCATGTGTCGGTTTTTTCCTGTGGCGAATTTTATTAGATCTTGTTTTTTCTCCGATTTAAGATATTTTGCGATTTCGATTTCTTCTTTATTTACTTCTTTTCTCTGCGGTTATTTCATTCCGCAGCTCCATTTTTCCGGTAGCTATTAATGTTTCCACTGGCTAACATTTTTTTGGTAGCAAACGTTTCTTTCCTACTGCGAGTTTTTTTTCGGCGGCAAGATATTATTTTTGCGGCGGCAAAATATTTTGTTTGCGGCGAGTTTATTTTTCGGAGGCTAAATTTATTTCTCTGACGTCTTTTTTCACCGGATAAATATTTTTTTCTGTGGCGAGTTTTTATTTCACTAACACTTTGATAAAGAATGTCTACAAGTTGAAAACTTACAAAATAACCCTTTTGCAGAATGAAGATAACAAATTCTGACTTGGATGGCTGCTATGAAGCTGATATTGGGATTATCTGAAACATCGATCGGAGAAGGGAGGCTTGATAATTCTGTTTTGGATTTGGTGAAGGTAATGTAACGTCAATTACTGCATAAGTTAATAAAATCTAACTATATATATTAATTTTACGTTGACGTCTTTAGACATTTGTTTACAATTTATATCGGCGTATTTCTCGAGAACCGTTCGTCGTAAAGATATGCGGTAAACGGCGTTTTGTTTCTACTGGTTATGAGGTCCCTGGAAAAATATTTTCGTTTGCTAAAGTGTCCCGGGTTCGAATCCAGGAGACAATTATATTTTCCCATAAGTTTACACGGGATTTTCGATTTTTCAGAGTGCAAGGTTTTCTTCCTTCATTCGATAAAATACGTAAAAATGGTCTGATTTTCTTTATACTATCATATTATTGGTATGTTTACACGTTACACGGTCGATATTTTCAGAAATACGAATTCTTTTTCGAAATTTTGCGGATTTTTCGTACTCATTCCGGGCGTTGCCAAGGAGACTCTCATTGTTGCCTCCGATTCATTTAATGTCAATTAAACTTTCTAATAGACGAAAGAAAAGTTATTCGCGTCGAACTGTTGTTTGAGCATCGAAATTAATGAATCATAGCCACGTAAATACGAATAATTCGTCTTGTCGACTGCGTATGGGGCAGTATGGGAAGCGTTTGTAGCTGTGTGAATAACGTGTAACAAACAAGTTCCCAGCGAATTGTTTTATTTTAAATTGTGCAATTTGTTTTTATTTTGTTTAAATTGATTCTATAAAGAATTGTTTCATTTTAAATTGTGCAGTTAATTTGAGTTTTAATTTGTTTCAATTGATACTATAACGTTTTAAAATGGTTACGTTGACGACTGTCAGCATTTGTTTACAATTTATTGTTAACATCTGTATAACAGCTGTCAATAACATGTGTATAAGAAATCTAACTATATGTTAATTTTACGTTGACGTCTGTCAGCATTTATGTACAATTTGTTGTTAACATCTGTAGATGTACTAGAAACTTGGTAGGATTATAGGTTTTACGCTTACTCTTTAAATTAAGGTGAGATAGAATGCATTTTTATTTTAATACTTTGCATTTCATTTATATTTCATTAATTATTCAATAAAAATTATTTCACTAAACCTTCAGTTTATGTAAATTGCATTGAGGATCGGAGATCCGGGGCTGCCCTACTAGTGTGCATTCATTTTGGGTTACATGTAGATAAAAAATATCCTCCCTTATTTATTCCTAATCAGGTTAAATTGTTCATTTAACCATTGTTAGTCATATTGTAAAAGTTGGCCAAATATTTCTTCTGCAATCACTTTATATGCTAATAGGTAATAGTTTCTCAATCAAACCCTAAAAAACTCTTTCTTATAAATTTCATTACAGCCTTTTTCATGTTCTTTTAAATTAATTTCATTACCATTGCTCTACATATCATTTACGTAATAATCCATAAGCTGGAATAACTGGAGTCGAAATAGAAAGTTTATAGCAAATATTTCTATTTTCTCATATGCGAAGTATATTGAGCAAGTATTGCAATCGCGAAAAAATTCGGTCTCGAAATTTTGATGGAAATATATGGTTTAGGTGTACCCAAGTCCGACTTTTGCAATTCCATCTGTCTGTCTGTTCGTGGCCCTAAAGCCTAAACGGTATAGCAAAAATAAATGAAATCTCGTACTTAGGCATTTTATCATACAGAATAGAAGTTGTGAAGAAATGGTTAAAATTTCAGAATAATTAACGGCCGTTTATTTATTCAAGGCAATTTTAACAACAATTTTATTTTCTCAAAAACGGCTACAACAATTTTTATCAAATTTCATAGTTAAGTTCACGTATGCAATAATACTACATAGTTCAAATTTCTCAAAAAATGAATGAAAATTGAACTTAATTCTTATAAAACTTCAATAACAATTGGATTTTCTAAAAAATGACTTACAAATTTCGAGTAGTTATTTAAGTTAATGTTTTTAATTATTGTACATAGTTCATATTTTTCAAAAGATAACTAAATGATGGATTAGTATATGAGAATGCTTGTACAATGTATATTCTACTGATCTTTTATTGAAAACCTCTGATCAAAGCGAAATTATTACGTAAATGATATGTAAAGAACATTGCTGAAAAGAAGATGATTTTACTTTTGAATTTTTTAAAAATTCTTACTTGTTAATTTTTCTCATAACAACTGTCCTTTTCTGTAGTTAGATAATTACAAAAGCTCTCTCTACTGACCCTTTCTAATTCATGTGAAATTATATACCGTATTTTCTGGCCTAAAAGATGCAACCCGATTTTAAAACAGAAATTCCAGAAAAAATTACACATGGATTTTACCTTACCAAATTGACAAGAACAAAAACAGTTTCTCTACATTAAAATAATCAACTTTATTCATAGTATAAAAGCCAACTAAATTGTCATCATTGCTGCTACAATCATCATCACTAGCACTTTTGTATGAATCTTTAATAGCTTTGTTCAGCTGATCATCTTCAGGTGCATGTTAAGGAACATTTATAGTTGGCAAAATTCCTAATTCTGATACACAATTCAATCACAAAGTGATAGTCTTATTTTGTTTGTTTAATAAATTACCTTGTATGGCTTAAGAAATCTTTCTTTTCATCGGTCAAAGCACTCTACAGAAATTTATCATCTATTATTAATCTCAGATATTTAGTATAATCTACTTGAGCTATGGATTCACAATTACACCATGAGTTAAAAGTATTAATTCGACGTAAGCGCAATCATGTTTGTAAAGTTTAATAGGAAGAAGTGTTTAGGATTTCTCATGCATGCAGTTTGTCGTCTTTATGTTAACTATTAGATAATGATCATGAGACTAGTTCTGAATACTATTGAAATCTTGTTGGCAATAATCTATGGCTTTGTTAATATTTTCATGAACACTTACTAAAATGATATCAGCATATAAATAAATCTCTGAATTTGTTACAACTTCAAATATACTATTTCCATAAACAGTATTGATCCCAAAATTGAGCCTTGAGGCACACCAAGTTTAACATCTCTTAGTTTGCTAAAATAATTGTCTATTTTTAGTAATTTTTCTATTATTTAAATAATCCTTAAACCAATCTAACATTATGCCCCTGATCCTAATTTCCTGCAGTTTTTTAATTAAAACAGAATGTGAAATGGTATCAAATGCCTTACTATAATCAACAAACACTAGGATGATATGATTATTTTTGTGTAAATTAGCGGATGATATTATTTTTGTCTAAATTAGCATTGAGCTTCTCAGATAAGGCTTCTAATAAAAGTTTAGTGCTTTTGTTAGGCTGAAAACCATACTGGTTTCTGTGTATAATGTTATGTTTGCTTAGGTAATTTAGCAATTTATTAGCAACTAATTTTTCCATAATTTTATCAATACAAGGCAAAATTGCTATGGACCTGTAATTCGTGAGATCATTATGCATTCCTCCTTTGTATATTGGATGTACAAGTGCTGTTTTTAAATCTACAGGTATAACTCCTTCTAAAATACTGTTATTGATTAATTTTCTCATGAGAAGTGTGATGTCTTTATTCACAATAAGATCTAATTTTGTCAACTCCTGGTGACTTTTTGTAATTTAGGGATTTAATAACAATTGATTTCTTTAACTGTCACTTCCGTGAAGAAAAGAGTATTTCCTATTGTATGGGGAAGATGGTTACATATTTTAATAGTACAATTGTTTTTCATGTTTTGTATTGACTCGGTAAATTGTACTGCCAGATTTCTTGTTCAAGGTATTTACTCCCCATGTATTTCCCTATAATTGTTCCTATACTCTCTTTTCTTTTACATCATAATAAAATGTTTAGTTCTTTCCATGTCTCCTTAATATTACCTTTCAGTGAATCAAATTTTGTATAATCTTTTTTTGCTTTCCTAATTAGATTCACAGATTTCTTTGCTTCTTATAGTTTAAATGTTGTATTAGAGGGATTGTTTTTCCATAATTGATATAACCTCTCTTTTTTGTATTTCCTTCATAACATTGTTGTTCATCCACCTTTTTTTCAATACAAATTTGCATTTAGTCTTCTCTGCATTATCGTAGACACTATTCATTCTTAGGTTTAAGTTTTCATACAAGTTAACAATATCTATATCATGCAGGTCCTGTTATTTAGTGGAGTTAATGCGTCTTTTTACTTCCTTTTCATCAAGATAACTGGAGTGAATAGGAGGTTGCTCTACACCATCTCTATAAATAAATCCTGTTAAGTAATGGTCAGATATTTTCGTCTGAAATATAAATGATGAAATATCTTTTATAGGGCCTCTATAGGCAATATGGTCAATACAGAACCTTACCATTCTATTTAATCTAAATTATTCTCTTGTATATGTCTTTATTAATTGAATGAAACCTTGTGGTGATAGAAAATTTTGGTATCTCAATGAATGTATGTCAGATTTATCTTTTATGTTTATATCTCCTGCTTTGACTACTATTTTATATTTACAATCAGTTAAGGCTAGACTTAATTCCTCAAGAAATTCATTTTTATTTAATGATGGGGGTCTATATATACCATTTAGCAAAATTTGCATGCTCTTAATATTGATTTCGCAAGGTTACTTCAGCAGAGTTCATTGTAATTACTTTTTGATTAAAATATGTCATCCTTAATGTAAAGGATTTGGCTACCACCCCTCTTATTTTGCCTTAAGTTATACACCATATTATATAAATCTATATTATTAGAATTCACATTTACCTCAGTAAGCAATACAAACAAATATTGAGAGCAATATGGTAGTTCTTGAATAATGTATAAAATTTCATCCCAACTGTTTGATAGACTTCTAACATTCAGATGATAGAACAGAAGATTTGCAAATGATACATTTTGTATAAGGCTGTTTAAAGAGCTTGTCTTGTTTCTTAATTTAACGATAATTTTTTTGCTTTTCTCCTGGTCCTTTTGATTAATCACAAATTGACAATGTCAAAAGGATGAAAATTTTTACAACCTAGATCATTCACAAGTTTCTTGATGTGATCCCAAGGTTATCACCTTTTTCAATCAGACCAACTATTACTATGTTAGAACCTAAATCTTTTTACTCCATGATATTAACTTTAGTGGTGAGACCTTCAATTACTCTGTCCTATGGAGATCGACCACCTCCTGCTTTACTTCTTTAATAATATTTTGATTTACGCATAGCGTCTCCCTTACTTCATCATACCCAGTCACAAAGGAAAGATAAAATTTTCTTTGTGTGTGTATTAAAGTCTTTTTTGATACCTTTCAATTCATGCATAATTAGGTTTAAATTTCTTTCAATGTTACACCAGCCTTTGAATCTTCTCCGTTGTATCCATTATCAGCTGGCCTCGCTGTATTTCTGCAGCTTAAGCATCTCCATTCATCCTTTGCTTTAGTCGACTCGGATTTCCAGGTTGAATTCCATTTTAAATAAAAGTAATAATTCTCCTGTTGATATTTCAACAGGCATTATACTAATTATGTATAATGCACATGTAATGGCATCCACACAGGAAAAATAAAAGTACAAATCATCAGTAGTGATTGTCTAGAAGTAATAACGAAGTAGGGAATTCTTTGTTTCAGAGACATACTCTGCATAAATCCTAATTGACTGCTCTCTGTGGATATCCATTCCGATGCTACAGGAATGATGGATAATGCTGCTCTGAGACACCAGAATTTGCAGTCAGTGTTCAACTCATCTCTGCACCTGCATAAAGAAGAAATTGGATGTTTGACTAAAAATATGTACATATTAACATAAATGTCAATCTGTATAGAATCTTGTGATTAAATTAAAATTATTTTTCGGCTTTTATTTTCACTTTAAGGTGAGAGAAAATGCTTGCAGAATGCAAGCACACATTTACCTGTATCCTATATCGTATATCCTCTGTAAAAAGAGTCGATATAGAATGATATATATAGGAGGATACTAATGTCGGCCCAAACTACAATAGCTGGAGAGCTGAAATTTAATACATAGATGAACCGAAAAAATTAATCAGAGGAATAATTGCAAAATTGCAACGTTTATTTTCATGGCCGGTAAAAATTATAAACTATTTTACTAACATTTCATGGTTTAGGTATTTCTAAATGAGCTATAAAGCTGAAATTTTTTCTACCTGTAGAATTCGCCAAATAATGAAAACGGGAATATAGAAATTTGAAAATTTTTATTCGTTCGGCCGTAATAAATTTCCAAACGTTTAACAAATTGACTAATGTTTATGTACTTTCTGTAGATCCAGGAAGCTGGAAATTTTAACACAGAAAGTAATGTCCCGGTGGTAAATAACAATGAAAATTTTAGAAATATTTATTGCTGTGGCTGTTAAAAATTAATAAAATTTAAACAATGAAATTCTTATAAATGCACTTCTAGAGGTTCTATATACATGAAATTTTGCATAAATGTGAGCTATTCCTAAGAAATGCAGAAAACCTATAAATGTTTTATAATTATAAATTTTAGGGGTTGATTATACCCCAATATTTTCAAAACAAAAAAACGTAATTCGGAACCGAGATGCGAACGTATGCATTGAAAATTGTTTTTCGGCTTTTATTTTCACTTTAAGGTGAGAGAAAATGCTTGCAGAATGCAAGCACACATTTACTTGTATCCTATATCCTCTGTAAGAAGAGTTGATATACAATGATAGGATACAAGTGAATGTGTGCTTGCATTCTGCAAGTATTTTCTCTCTTTTAATAAAAAAGACTAAAAGCCGACAAAAAATTCTAAATGCAAAAGAGCCCTGCACCTATTTCAAGGCTTTCCTTTTGGGAAATAGTCTCAAATTTGAGGCTACCTGGAATCGAACCGGTGACACCTACGCAGGAGTTGTCAGATACTATGGAGATATACTCATGACATCTACAAGCCCTGAAAATATCATTTATTTATTCCTCTTGGTTTCGTCTATATGAAGGAATTCATTTTTTCCATTCTTTCTTATGGGAGATATACCGGGTCATCCGGAGTCGAACCCAGGACACTTGCGGTTAAGGTGATAACGGTTCCCTATAGACTCCTGGGTATCTAACAACCCTCCAAGTTTGAATTCTCTACCTTATCGGAAAGTGCCATAAATTAATTTTCAAATATGCCGCAATGCTTTTCTTATGGGAAAAAAAGTAAATTTAGGAATTTCTGGAGTCGAACCCATGACACCTAGGTATGAGATCTCAATTTTTCTGGCGGTTTCTCCGTGCCATCTACAATTACTGAAAATTGCAGCTCTGCATCTAATGTAGTTTGGGCCAGACATTAGTATCCTCCTATATATATATATATCCTCTGTAAGAAGAGTCGATATAGAATGATAGGAGGATACTAATGTCTGGCCCAAACTACAATAGTTGGAAAGCTTAAATTTAATGCATAGGTGAATCTAAAAAAATAATCGGAGGAATAATTGAAAAATTGCACAATGTTTATTTTCTTGGATGTTAAAATTTATAGACTATTTTACTAACATTTCATAATTTAGGTACTTCTAAATGCGCTATGAAGCTGAAATTTTTTCGATTGGTAGAATTTGCCAAATGATGAAAACGGGATTGTAGAAATTGGAAAATTTTTATTCGTTTGGCCGTAATAAATTCTAAAATTTTAAACAAATTGACTAATGTTTATGTACTTTTGGTAGAGCCAGGAACCTGAAAATTTTACCAAAATTAGGGAATAATGTTCCGGTGGTAAGTAACATTCGAAATTTCATGGAAGTTTTATATTGTGGCTGTTAAAAATTCATAAATTTAAAAAAATGAAATTCATATAAATGCACTTCTAGAGGTGTTATATCCATGAAATTTTGCATAAATGTGAGGTATTCCTAAGAAATTCTAAAAGCCTATTAATATTTAATAATTATAAATTTTAGGGGTTGTTTTTACCCCAATAATGACCTTAAGGATAAAAACATAAATCGACAAGAAGGTGTAAGCTGTTGCTTTTAAAAATTATTTGTCAGCTCATACTCTTTGCTTTAGGGTGAGAGAAAATGCTTGCATAATGCATGCACACCTTCACTAGTATAGTATATTCCCCTCTGGCCCAAACTACAATAGTTGGAGAACTGAGATTTAATACATAGGTGAACCGAAAAAAATAATTGGAAGGAATAATTGGAAAATTGCAACAATGTTTATTTTCTTGGCCGGTATAAATTATAAACCATTTTACTAACATTTCATGGTTTAGGTACTTCTAAATGCGCTATGATGCTGAAATTTTTTCTGTTGGTAGAACTAAGGATATAATGAAAACTGGAATGTAGAAATTTCAAACTTTTTATTTGTTTGGCCGTAATAAATTCTCAAATGTTAAACAAAATGACTAATGTTTATGTACTTTCTGAAGATCGAGGAAGCTGAAAATTTTAACGTTAGTAAGTAATGTTCTGTTGGTAAATAGCATTGAAAATTTTAGAAATAATTATTGTTGTTGCTGTTAAAAATTCATAAATTTAAACAATGAAATTCATATGAATGCACTTCTAGAGGTGCTATTTTGATGCAATTTTGCATAAATGAGAGATATTCGTAATAAATGCTAAAAACCTATAAATGTTTTATAAATATAAATTTTAGGTGTTGTTTGTACCCCAATATTTTCAAAACAGAAAAACACGTAATTAGGAACCGAGATGCGAACTTATGCATTGAAAATTATTTTTCGGCTTTTATTTTTACTTTAAGGTGAGAGAAAATGCTTGCAGAATGCAAGCACACATTCAGTAGTATTGTATATTCTTCCAATATTCTATTTTTAAAACATAATAAATTTATTTTTCGTTCTTTTTGTGATATTATAAAAGGATAACCAGTGTGTGCAAGAAGAAACACCATTGCAAAGACGTCGATGACAAAACAGAGAAGCACAAGCAAGACATAGAGCTCGACAATTGAATGAGCAAATAGAAGGTAGGAGAACACAGGATCGTGAAGTAGCTTCCAACAGGAGACACAATGAACGTTATGCTCAAATAATGTGCAATTCAGACAGCTAATGAGAATGAGCAACAAACTATTGTTAGACCTCTATATCATATTGTTAATTCAATCCTTATGGGTATAAACATGCTTTGAGTGCTTTTAATACGAGAGGGGGGGGGGGGGAGAAGTAGAGGGAGAAGCGAGAGGGAGGGGAGGGAAGTAGGGGGGGAAGATGGGGAGGGGGAGAACGGATAGGGAGGGAGAGAGAGGGTGTGAGAGGGAGGAAAGAGGCAACTATTTTAAGTTTAACTAAAGATAGCCCGTCAACAACAGAATATTCACTAGAAATGTTGTATATGGCAAAATATTTCATATGTAAAAGTGTGACATTAATTATTTTGAATGAAAATATTAATAATCTATCTATCTATAATTCTTCCGTTGATATTTCAACAGACATTATACTAGTATTTAAATAATTTAGAATATTAATTATTTTAAATATTATTTTGAAAGGTTACAATTGCCAAGGAAATATTTGTCTGGAAGTCAAAAACATAATATAGGGGGGGCCCCTCCCGTGCCCATGGCCTAGAGGTCTGCACGGGCCGAAATCTTCGGCCCAAGCCAGGCCCGGCCCAATCATAATTGAGTCCAAGCCCAGCCCAAAATTTACCCCATTTTTGCACCCTGGCCCGGCCCGAGGCCCAAATTATTTTAAACACCCAAATTCGGCCCGACCGTGGACATTTTGTACATTCTTCAGTAAACATACGTATACCCTTTATAAAGTATCTTTTTATGTTTAGAAATTTTCCAAGCATTTCAAAGGTAAACGCACTTTTTTCTTAAATTCCTTGATTAAATCCATTCTGGTATTTTAGGGATTTATAAAAAGTTTTAATAACACAAAATACTTATATTTCAAAACGCAAATGTACGAAGAATACAAGTTACGTCAATTTCTATCAGTACGGAAGACCAATATCATCTGCTACCCAGAGCGAACTGGCGGCCAATGATGGATACAAAGGGGAGGGTAGGGAATGAAGCTTCAGATGTAAGACTCCCAAAGATCCTGCTATCTCCTAAGGCAAACAGAACCCTCTTGATAGTGATATAAGTAGTTGTTTAAGAGATGGTCGGCTGGTAGGAATTCTTGGATGCTCTAGTGGCGGCCTGGAATATGTGTCACTTGTGAAGGAGATAATGGAGAACTCTCCCTAAAAGAAATATGTGGTGAAGACGAAACAATGCAGTGTGGCGCAAACATGACAGGGGTCCACTGGTTCCTCAACTGGCCCAAAGTGGCTCAAACGGGAATGGCGTCAGATAAATCGTCTAGGTCCAAGCCTGGCCCGAGCCCATTACTTTTCAGTCTTACCCGGCTTAAGCCCATGGGCCGGGTCCGGCCCGTGCAGACGTCTACCATGGCCTATGGGCAGGGGGAGGGGGGCCCCCAGGTGGAAATTTGCATCCGGGCTCCCGTAGATAGATGGCCGGCCCTGCCCCCACACATACATACAATAAGTAATTTACACGTAGATTTGAGTGCTGCAGTGACGAAAATGATAACTCACGGAACCTAGCGATCTATGCATAAATGCAAGCACCGCTGCGAAAGATTTAAAATTGTATTAATATTGATTTTTAATGATAATTAATATTAAATAAATAAAAAATTGTATTAATATTGATTTTTAATGATAATTAATATTAAATAAATAAAAAAGTAACATTAGTGAAACTTGCAATTTCGCGAACTGATCACTACTAAGTACATACATGTTATAATCGGTTTGTTTAGTGCAAATTTGGTTAGCACAAAGACCGTTCGGAACGTATCCTTTGCGCTAAACGAGGCATGACTGTGTGTGTGTGTGTGTATATATATATATACATACATACATATATATACACACCGGATTAGTTGAAAAAAATAAGTTCCTTTCATTTGGTGACATTTAGGTTGCATTGCCAATTTAAAAGAATTGGTGTGGAGTAAACTACAGATTGGCATGCGAAGGTATTCAGAAATTTAATAACCACCAAGATATTACTGTTGTAAGCTTTTACTGATACATTGTAGGATTTAAAAATCCACACGATGAATTTTAAAAATATTTCATTGCAAATATCAAAATTATTAATATGTGAGATTCTTATTGATGTCAATTATATGAAAATATGACGTTATATACGAAAATTCTTATTGATGTTCTGTATTTAAACTTTTTACTTTGCACGGGAACTAGGAGATTGAAAGAAATTCCAAAATTGCAAAAGAGAGAAAAAACTGTTAAATATGGAAGTGTTTTCTATATCTCCAAAAAATTCTGTATTTTTAACTTTCACGCAGAATTTTTGATGTACAACGGATTGTAATTATTATTTAATATTTAATTACAGAATAATTGTTTCAAAGATGGTTTCGAAAATAAAATAGTCCACTGCTTTTAGATATTTATTTCTCGGTTGATACACTTTACTAGAGGTTTTGTATTCATTGGGTTATTGGATATTCTCAAGAAGTCGCGATAAAATTCCTCATTAACTTTTCAGTTACCGAAAGTTCGCTATAAATGTCTATTGCATACTTGCGTGTATGTAGCATTTTAAAAGTGGCGTGCAGTATGGCGTTTCGCGCCTTTTCTCTCCTCCCTGAATTGGCTTCGCCCCTATAGCCTAGAACAGCGTTTCCCAACCTGGGGTGCCGTGAAGTGTTCTGATGGATGCCGCAAAAATTATTCTGCTTTCCCATTTTTAACCTCATTTTGCATCGTCGGATTTCAAAAATCAAAACCAGAGTCAAGACGACCTTCATTTCGTCGCTAAGGCACTTCGAAATGAAAGAAGATATGGAGAAGGGGGTTAGGGGTTCAACTTCACTACGATTATTACTGATGGTGGATAGGAAGGGGTGCCGCCAAATTATGAAAAGTCACTTAAGGGCAGCCCTGTGCATCTTACTCTTGTGGGAAATAGGTTCAAGTTACGACTACATTTGTTCATAGATGGCACCACCGTCGCACCAAGCGCGCGCGTTTAAAATATCAGGTTATTTATTCCTCGTAAAATGCTTAATATATATGATCGCAAAATTTTAAATAGAAATATAAAATTGAAAAAACAACAAAATTATTGTACGTTATTGATATTGCTTTATTTAAGCTTCGTTAGATGTACACATAACAAGTAAATGCCGTATTTTAAGTGAGAAACAATTCTGTAGCATTTCAGCTGAGATTGCAAACAGGTTTTTGCAAACATCACAAATTATTTGCGATATACACTCAGAAAGATGGCACAGTTACATTACAAAGTAGTACCAGATGAAAACAAACAGTTGCCAAATCTCAATTCAAACATTAGCAATTCAACAGAGATCACACATGGATTATAACCTACAGATACAAAGTCACAAAGTTCTTTCAAGGTTTCTGTTCTGGCTGTGAATACAGAAAAACGATTATAAATTGTAACCAAATTTGATTCAATATCAATTAGCCAGGAATCCCTTGCATGCTGAACACAATTATGTAAGATATACGGGCAGGGCATTTTATTCCAAGTAATTCCCCAACTTCTGCAGACAAGAGTACATAAACATTGCTCTGTCCATTTCCATCAACATAACCAAAATTGGAGTTGCAGTTATCCCCTCCAAATGCGATACACTCTTCTGGCCAATCATATGTTTTTAAAACAAGGTGACTTATAGTCCCCTCTGATTCATTTTAAACATTTCAATTCAACTAGCTTGTGTGAGTCCTTAAACATGACGATCAAAATACTGTACGAGTATTCGAAAAATTTTTCGTGATAAATTATTGCTACCATCAGTGGAGATCCTGATGTACATATTCAAGTTTAATTTTTATTAAAGGTAGAGAATGTGGAGCTAATACCTTGTCAACTATTGCTTATATCTTAGCTGTGGCTGGTGAAATTTTAGTAGCCATCTTTGAATCCGCAAATAATCTTATTTGTGCAAATCACTGATCGATAACTCAAAGTGATGTCAAACTGAATGAAAGCCTAAAGTTACAAGCAGAAACAATTTCAGCCTACTTTCTATTTTTAGTAATAGCATCATTTGTAATTTTTCCTCATGTAGTGCCAGAATTACTGTTTCTCATATGCTTGGCTGAATTTAAATGCTACTCCAAACCTAATTTTCCCTTTTCCACTACATATATTGATTTTACAAGTATTGCTTTTGTCACCATCTTTGTGAATCGGTGTAATGTAAGCAATTTTAAAGAGGTCAGAAAAAACGCCACTGCTAAAAGATTTTTAAATAGTATAAACAGTGGGTAAACCAGTGATTGACTGCACTTTTTAAATAAAAAAGGGAGAGAGTTCATCTGGGCCAGTACACTTTGTAACATTTGTAGACAATAATTTCCATAGTACATCCTCAGTTGAAACTGTCATTTTGCCAAAGGAAAACGTGTAATTTATGTCAAAGGCAGGCTTTGTGTCAGGTATCACAGTACTGTGGACCTTAGAAAAGTTCCTTACAAAGAGGTTTGAAATATCGTGGTCATTATTTGCAACATGTTCTTCATAATAATACATTATGCTTGGTATTCTATCCAATTTTTGATGATTTTTAACATGTCTCCAGAAATACTTTAAGTTATAGGGAATATTTGTTTCCATGTTATTTATATTGTTTTTGCAACATGAACCAGAATGTTTTTTGCATTCACCTCGGATTTTAGAAAAATTATGATAATCATCATTACTCCCAGTAATTTTGAAAATTTTATGGTAATGTTTCTTGAGTTTGATACATTCCTTTAATTCAACACTAAACCATTTAGGATAAGATGATGTTTTGGTTGTTAAGGTAGGAGTACACAGTTCTATAGCTTCATAAAGAATAGAGTAGAAAATTGATAGAGCATTATTAATCTCCAAATTGCACAATATTCCTAGCCAGTTTAAAGTATCTAAGTAGTTAGTCAATGTAGTATAATGACAGTTTCTATAATCATAAATAGTAAATTGATAATTGTTATAATCTAGTTCTTTGGCCAACTTTACACTGTAATGAATATCAAGGTGATGATTAACACATTTTTAAATAGGATATGGATCCTTTTCGGAAGTTACTTGCCCTGAATTACAAAAAGCTAGATCTAATAGTAAATTGTACAAATAGTACTCATCTGCTTAAGACCCAGTAATGTAAAACTTTCATTTATAATTCTTGCTTGAGTGGTGAAAGACATGCTATCACAGTCAGTGTTCCAACAGGGATCAAGTAAATTGTAGTCCCCAGTACAATAATATCAAAAAATTGTTATTATTCACAATATCTTCAACCACTTCACAATGAGATAAGTACTTATCAATGGCAGAGGCTGGGGGGATATACACTGCCTCTTGACTACAAATGTTTACAAAAATGTTCTACATTAATAATTTGGCTTATAACCTTTACAGATTGCAATTTTGTTTTAATAGCAATTAAAACCCCACCACTACGAACTTTATTAGAAGTAATTACACTGCGATCATGTCTATAAATGTCTAAATGAGGTAAGTCCAATTCAGAGTTATGTCTTCACTGAGCCTAGTCTCAGTGAGTACGATAACGTCATAGTCAGCGGTAGAAATAGCTAGTTTAAGTTGCTCTAATTTTGTCCTTAATCCCCTTACGTTCTGATAATAGATTGAAAGCGTTGTTAAGGACATAAGTCTTTTGACACTTTTTGCTTTTTTACTATGTTAGGAGTGACAATACTACTTGATATGCTACTCCTTTACATTCAAAGGAGGAATAGTGGCCTTATGTTTTTATATAAATTGTTAAATAACCATATTAAAAGCCCAGAATTACTTAATTTAATAAACCTCAGAGTGCCTTTAATGTATACAAGGTTAGATATGACTTTTCATATACCATATATGGACAAATTATATGTGCATTTTACCTTTGTATACTATGATGAGAGACTACAACCTTATAAGTCATAAAGTTGATATATTCAATGAATCACTGCAATCATTTAAAACTAAGCTGCAATGCCTAACTTAAATGTGGTAGAAATTTATGCCAACTTATGTCTATTTTAATTCAGGTAAATTTTTATTAAGTACCATGAATCTGATATAATTTTACTTTATGCCTTAGAATATTTATTTATTTATCATTTTTAAAGTTTACCCAACAAAATAATTACAGGATAAACTGGTTTACATTTTAATAAATACACTTGATTCTAATTATCTTGATATCAAGATGGCAAATTATATATGTAACGAAAAAGCAATACAAAAGCATATACATTCACAAGCATAAAATATTCATTATTCAATACAATGATATATATATATTACCATACATGACCTATGAACTATTTATAAATAAGGCAAGTAACAATGGTAGTTATACAATTGTAGTTATGTATTACCAATAACAACGAATGAAATATATTTATAAAAGAAGTGAGGCAGATAACAATCATATATTCCTTCATTTTCAAGATATGTACATAATTTCAAACAATGGTGAAATTATAAATTCATACATATCTTTTATTGAGTACCCCAATAAAGCCGATAATTATGTTATATACTCAGACTTTCTGATAAAAATGTCTAGATTAGAGAAGTACTTATTATAACTAGCACATATCCTCGTTAATGTTGAGTTCATACAAAGGTTTGTACGATATTGTTATATTGTCAGATGTATTTTGAGTATAATTTTTATAGGATTTGTGATTTTTATGTGCGATAGTATAATTTTTCTTACTCTTGTGCTTTAATGGTTTATATTGTATTAGAACGCACGTTTAAATATTTTGGCTTATTTTTAATACATTTCTGATTGTATTTTTAGGAAAAGGCCTTGTCCCGTAAATAGAGTATTATTATTATCAGTGTAAAATTCATAATAGAGAGGAGTTTACCTTTATAAAATATACGATAATATTACAATAATAAAATTTTATAAATTTCTATAAATTGATGCAAAGGATGATTCGAATATACTTATGTGACAGGCATTAGCTGTAATAATGGGAGATACAAATGGAGAAAGACGGTCGGACAATTGTAAAATTAGATAAAGGATTTGTTGGAAATTGACGCACGAATGCTTTTTTTGAAAATATATTACGTGAGTTTTTGGATTTCAAATAGGAAATGAGGTGGAAGTTTACCGTGAAGAAGGAATCACCCGAGTTTTTTATGGTTCTTAAGTTCTTATGAAGGCTAATTCACTTACTAAATAGAGTATCTTAGTTAGGACAATTACAAGTGTATTTTTCTACCTGTTCCGGACATCTGTGTTTGTAAATCAGTAGGTTCCTACGGTAGGTACCTACATTTCAAATTTATACGAATATTTTATCGGTATCAATTGAATATACCACAGGTTTCCAAAGTACATGGATAAGATAAAAACCTGAAAGTATTTTCCGGAGTATAATTGCTATTCTTATAATTACACTCGTGAATAGTTTTTAATAACTAATAATTGTTTCCGCATAATTTGTAAATGCCGCCGAAACTACCCATGTAATTGTTTATGAAGACGTCCTACAGAAAAATAAATGTTACAAAAAAACGCATACGTATTTGGACCAAAAATTCGTTATTAATTAATTAATTACATTGTCGGTTATTAAGCAATCTGAAAATATATTTTAATGCCTTATTTTTACCCCTCTCCATGACGAATCCAAATTTAGGTTTGCAAAGCAAAAGTTTAATGCCAACAAATTTGATTTACTGCAAGTAATTTATAACATTTAAGCAAATTTTATCGATGCTACAATAAGTTATAATTGTGTTCCTACTAAAATGAGAAATCAAGATATAAAAAGGAATTGTTTATTTTTTGTGGTTTTTTTGTCGAAATTGTAAATATCCAGGTTTATAAGGGGAAATGTTGGTTAGCCTGCGCGCCTGCGCGTTACTTCTGTTTACTTCGTAGAAATCTTAAAATGGCTGACGGGGTTGTCTGTTATGTGCGTAATACAGTTCGAAATTTATTTTGTTTCCATCAGACCTTTTTAGAAGGAAAAAACTAGACCTTTTTATTGTATTCGAAATTTAATGTTGATAGTTATGATCGTGATATATGTTTGGCCGTGTGTTCTTCGAAAACTGGTCCACGTGATAATCATTTTGACAGCAGAGTTTTAATACTTTTGGTTATTTTATGTGTTTACACCAGAACTTTTTACAAGTAAAAAACTAATCCTTTTTATTGTATTCGAAATTTAATGTCGATAGTTTTGATCTTGACAAAATTTTGGCCGTTTATTCTTCGAAAACAGTGGTGCATGTGACGCATTTTGACAGCAGTTTTTAATTATGTACTTTTAGTTTGATTTGTGTACGTTTTAAGACACTTTAAGTGAAGTGAAGTTTTATCTAAAGTTTTTTATAGTTTCAATGTGTGTAATCTTCACATTGCTTACTGGACATTAGTTAACGTCTCTTAATAGTACTATTTCTTATTTTGTAAATCAATGATATGTGAATTTGTATATGTAATTATTCAGTATGCCCTGTTTTGCCACTTAATTGTAATTTATGGTGATGTTTTGATGTATTATTGTTTTTCGTTAGTCCACTCGTGCTGTTATATTGTTTTACTTTGTATTTTCTTTTGTGATTGAGTTTGTCTTATTGATTTGCCATGTAACTTTGATCTTCTGGAAAATAAATGTACTGTTATTATTGTGTGATACAGCTGTCCTGGTCAATCTCCTCGAGGATTTATATCTACAAAGGTAAGGAAATCTTAAATAACTTCTCTGTTCATCTTTGATTTATAGTTGAAATATCTTTACCGTATATATATGTATATAGGAAATGTTATATTTATCATATTTATGTATAATGGAGTAATTATTTTTATAAATTAGTCCTTATGTATAACATTTTGTTACTGCATAACATGTTTAATGAGTGATTTTATCGTTGTAAAGTATCATTTTCTGTGAAGAGTTGGTAAAATTTTTTGCAAGGACATTTGTTTATGGGCAAATATAGCCAAGATATGGCGTTACACTCTTAACGTAGGATTAATTAAGGGTTTGTTATCAATATATATTGTGTTTTGAACGTAAAAATTATAGTTTACCTCATAAAATGAGAATCTGTGTTTTTAAAAACGTATGAATAATACATTATTAGCCGGTTTCCATTACTTTATAAACTTCAAATCAAAAGTTATTGTTAAGGCTTTGTAGAATTTTTATCCTTTGGGTGCGAGATTTCTGAGTTGGTTCTGTCGTTGTTTCAGATGCGAGCCTCCGAAGAATGAAGCCTGAAAACGCAGCCAGCATGGTAGATCTTCCACAGGCCAGCTCTGCTTTGCGATGTCAAGAAAGAAGATGGGTGAGTGTGATTGATTTTGCATTTCAAATTAGAACTAATGAGCTTCCCGCTTTAAATATATATTTCATGTCCTGGCATGTGCAGAAACTACATTAGTCTTACGTATTTTTACACATAGGGGTATTTTCTCTCTACGGCAGTTTTAATATATCTGGAAGCTGCGGAAGTGCTCTTCTCGTACCAGCATCTGTTATGCTTTTCTCAGTTATTAAAAAACAAAGCTCTACGATATTGACATTCTTTATTAATTTTTCCTAAATGTGAATCATCTCGTCGAGTAGCTAATCCGTTTCCTATTGCTGAGTTTAAATTTGTGTCGTTTCTTCGTCTTCCGCCGTTGGCTGCATCGATTCTGTTTTGGCTTCTTCTTATATTACTCCCTTCTTCAGTTTGTTCGTTTCTTCTTTGTTACCTGATTTCGTTTATGGTCTCTCTCGCTGTTTGCCTTTGCTCATCTGTCCGTATTTTATCTTCTCACTCTTTCTCTTCTACGTCGTTCTTCTTTATCTTCTTCTGTCTCTATAATATTTATTTATTTATTCATTTAGTCACATGGTGGCTGGATGTGCCAGGTGGCGACAAGTAACATAAAATGACACAATAAAGTACGTTTGAATCAGATTTACATTAAAATTTTCGAAAGAATCAATTTAGATTCACGTCATTGGTACATAAGTAAAAATTACACAGATTCAAAGGCCTCGTTATCTTCTTCTTTCTTCCATTTGATGAATTAATGGGCTATTATTGCCTTAAACTTTAATTAAAAGTTATATTTGTAGTAATTAAAATGCTGATAGTAACAACAACCTGGGAAATTGCAATTGATAGTGCTTTACCGTCAGAGGTAATAATGAGTAAAAGCGTTGTTATGTAAACTAAACAAACAAAATTATAAGTTCTATTTGATGAATTAACGGAGTACTAGCTGTACCCACACAGTGTTTTTACTGTTTTTTCAATTAATTTATAAAAAATTAAGAATTGTGTAGAATAAGTTGATCTCAATATTTCACGTTTAACTCAATAATTCGCATTTAACTCTGATAATGCATTTCCCCAGTATAGGTAAGGTTAGCGGGTAGAAATCTCGCTGAGGGCGAGGCTGTGTGTGCATATTGACAATTAATTATGCAAAGTCAGTAAGAAATCTGTATTTTAAAAGTCAAATTAGAGAGGAAATTAATGCTACACAGTAATTGATTGCAAACTTTTATGTTTTTAATTTTCTTTGTTTCTTTTTATTGAAGTATACGTCCTTTTTTTCATATATCAATCAATGCAACCGTTTATTTAGATTAACAATGAAGAGAAGATAAGTTTCGGCGAGTTCTAGGTTATCAATCTAAAAGAAATGTTTTCATGCTGCTCCTGAATAAACGTAGCCCGTCGCCTAACATTCTTTGTCATTTAGATTATCTACGAAGGTGACATAACCATATAACTTTCAATTTGTTAAAAAATAATGTACGTCCCTATTCTCATCTGATTTTAAATTTACGCATGAGACAATTTGCCTTAATAAGCATTATAGATGTTTAATAGTTTTACTTACTGAAAAAGTAAGATTCCAGCATCCGAATGATTTTAAATAAGATCAGTTGCTTTGATTAAATTGCTAGAAATGCTTCCCATACACAGTTATTAACTGGATAATTATCCTTAAATATTTGTGTTGCTATCTATAAAGTTTGACATTGCTACAGCATTAATTTCGATGCTTAAAGTGTGAAGCGAATAACACTATTCTTTCACTTATTTGAAGGTTTAATTGGCACTAATTGAATTGGAGGCAATGCCAGGAATCTTTCTCTCTCGGTCACAGTGCAATCATCATTCATTTGTCTGCTTCATTCAAAACTGGCATCGGAACTTTTTAATTTTTTTGTACCATTTGGCGACAAATGAGGGTTGATCAAAACAACGATTATCAATGGTGATGTTTATAGAGGTCCAACTGTATTTCAAATGTTTATATAAACTCAGATAGCGCTTGCAATTGGGAGCTTTTAGAATAACAAAAGATTGTTTCATTTTTAACTCTTTTTAAGTACTAAGTTAAGATTCCATTATAAGCACCTGTTGGCATAGGTTTGTAAAAGTTTGAAAGGATTGAAAATATACGTTGGATTCGTTATAACTATTTTAATTTTTATTATTCCAGAGCTTGCGATTATATACTTGATACGTTTTCGTGTATGGTATATTCCAAAACGTGGTATTGTACACAGTCCGACATCGCATTCTTTACATACGTACAGTGAAGCCTCGATATATTGGACTAAAAGGAGGGGAAGGCCTGTCTGTTATATCCGAAACATCCGAAGGAAACGTATGTGTTGCCTTAAATTGTTAAAATGCGCATGTTATGAAAGACAGTGTTTTACTCTGCTATATATTTATACAAATTGTTAAGAGCGCATGAAATAATAGCACAGAGTTTTCTAATTAATTTAGGAAAATAGGAATCGTATTAATTTTTATATTTTACTAGTAAAAGGTGCTTGCAGTGTGCTAGCAGTAGCATACTTTTATAAGAACATAATTAAGAATGAAATAAATTATAGTGACCATAAGAAAAATTGATTTTCCCTTGCGTTCTTATTTGAAACGGAATTATTCTTAGGAATGGAACTTGGGATACTTTTTCGAGATTTTAGATTTTTCCGGACCCTGGTGGAAATTGGCAGAAAGTAACAATGAATACAAAGAATGTTTTAAGACAAACAAACCCCACAAGTAATGCAAGTCAGTCAATTTCAACCAGTCACAAAGGTCAAACGGAGGAACAATTAATTTTTGCGGATTTGCTGCACCAATAAATTATACATTGTATCTACCATATATACTCGTGTATAACGCGCTGTTTGAAGACCACATTTTCAGGTCATAATGTAGGGGTGCACGTTATACACAGGTAACACTTCTCTGCACTTAAAATGGGAACCTACCTCGCACCAGATTCACGCTTTTTGGGTTAATTAATGGGAAAAGCACAATAATTATTGATACTCCAGGTTATACATACATAATTATATGTATAGAACACCTAATTACTTCTATACATTTATAATTCCATCCTCTCTAATTATTCCTCATTTCACTAGCTCATCAGCTGATTGCTGTAATTTTTGCAAAATCACAAGATAGTCTTCCCGCAAAACACACATCAAAAACAAAAAAAACATAGAATAAGCAAATTGAAATAATTTTATTTAGTAAATGATTCTAGTGTCTACGATTGCCAACGTAAGTAATTTAAAACCCATAGAATCTCGTGTGTGAACTTAATCATACCTGTCGCGTTTCCTGTTTCCAGATTTGTTTGTTAAATTTTTACGTTATTCCTTCTCTTAAACAGTTTTAGAATGAGATAGGAAAGAGAGAACCAACGTCCACTTTAAATCAAAACTAATTTATAGATCCCTTTTTGTCTGATTTAAAAGGATTGGCAACAGTGGCGCTGCAGTTTTCTACACGGCATCACTTTGCCCAACTTACCATGTGAGGTTGCTGCCATCTCAACTCAGTCGCTTTAATTATTGACGATGTCTCTCTTAGACATAATATGGAGCTTATTGAACGTAATACACTTATGGACAAGTCCAAACGTTTTAAAATTCTTATACCTCCCAAAAATCAAGGATGTGTGTCATACACGTGGTATCAGAAAAAGTCGGGATTTTTTGGAATAAAGTACGAGTGCGCATTATACACGGCAGTTATACACTGGGACGCATCATACACGAGTATATACAGTAATTATATACATTATAATATGTATATATATATCCATATATTGCGATGTATAAGTCGACCTTGAATTTTCAACTTGAAAATACTAGATAAGGTATATGTTCGCAGTATAAGTCGACCCCCTTTGTTTCACTTAAAAATACTTCTCATGAAATCGTTGCCAGGCAAAATCAAGGTCCTGTACGATCCAAGTTTTAACAAGATACAGAAATAAACATAGTAATAAAAAAATATAGGAATATTTTTTCGAGTCCGTGCTATTCTTCTTGAGCCTTCCATTTGACAGGTGTTTTAATTTCAACCAATAAGAAACTGCTATTCTCAGAGAGCTTGACCAACTAAATAATGGTTCGTATGATTTGATTGATGTCGGCTGTTAATGATGCTATCAAAATTAACTGCACCTAGTTATCGCAATCAATATCTACGGTGGTGAAATTCAATAAAGTATCGCATGTTGGCAGGCTTGAGGATGGTTCTGATAATTACATTATTCCCCTTTTCAAAAAAGGAAATGTTTTTTCCGCATATTTTTTGATTATTTTTTTTTGTCTTCTTTCATGTACTTTTTTGTACTTGATTTATTTGCATATTCCACATATAATTATAACTTGCAATTAGTATGGTTAATTCCGATCGAAGTGTACCTCTTCTATCTCACTTACTTCTACAGCATTACAATACTTTGGATGATACAATTAAAAAAACAAGGTAATTGTCCGTAATAAACATTTCATAAATGTCGTATTAAAGAATTGATATTTTAATAAACAATCAAGTAATGATTATAACATTCTAAATTTTATTATTTATTTATAATTATAATATCATAATTATATGTGGAAGGTGCAAATAAATTAAGTACAAAAAGGTACGTGAAAAAGACAAAAAAAATAATCACAAAAAATTGAGGAAAAAAACAAAAATACAAAAAAGACATAATAATAATACAATTTTACTAGTTAAAATATATGTACAGACCACTTCTGAAAGAAAAAAATGCTGGCTGCTGGGAGCGAACCCCAGCCCATCCGATACTAGACATTCATTCTACCCATTCAGCTATCGCTGCTTCTGTTTGTAACCTTAAGGTTAATGGTATATGTTGCGTCCGTGCTTACACCTGAATTTAAATTGTTAAGATCTTTTAAACAAGGGCCCATTGGCAAAAACGCAGAGAGATATAGGTGATGTTTTAGTTCTAGTTTCACCTCCTAAAAGGGTATTACGAATTTCAATATTAATGTTATGGCCTCCCCTTGTTGGTAAATATCGATGTTATTCATCTGTAATTTAAGGTTCACAATTTTATATTTGTCGTATAAGTCGACTTTAAGTTTTAGGAAAATTTTTTTAAGCTTCAAAGGTCGACTTATACGCCGTGATATACGTTAGTTATAATGTTGCGATGTATTCATTAGGCCTTCGAAATAACGCAAATGTGATAGGTCCGCATGAGACACAATGTAGTAGTGGCGTCATTTAACTGTTTTGCATCGCCGGACATTCTGTCCATTATATCCTAAGTACGTTCCATCAAGGTCCAGTATGCAGAGGGTTCAATGTACTGTGGATTTCTTCCTTTTCATTGGCTTCGTGGTACTTTTGTTTCGGATGATACACTTCCTCATGGCTAATCTCATCACAATTTACCGAAAGAAGTGAATAATATCAGTCAGTCTCTCTTTTACAGTAAGCACCGCCTCGAAATATTCCAATTCATTTGCATCGGAATCAAACCATTATCAGTTTTGTCTTTTCATTGGGAATCAGTGGTCTAATGAAGTTTATTCTAATGAGTACTTGAAGTTGTTTTATTTATTTAACTAGTTTATAATTTTTACTTTGCAAAAGCCATAAATAATGACTTGAAACGCTTACAGAATGCAAGTACCTTCTACTTGTATATTGAACAAATAAGTAACATATCATTCTTGTCATTAAAGACAATTTTTAGTAATGTATGTGTATCTGTAAATGTAATTACATGCAAGGTTATTTGTCAGGTGCGTTTCGCTTCCAGCATAAGCGCCTATTAGTATTAGTCTCCATCTGGTCTGTCTGCATGTTCGTTATCTGCTTCTACCAAGCAGATTTTCATGAAATTTGATATTAAGGACTTACGGTCAAAGATAATAAGAAAATCACATAAATGAGTCACGTAAGCCAATCAGGGGTACCACTTTACTGGTGATAAAATATGAACTTTCCCTCATATCTCGTAAAGTATCGGTCATATCAAAATATTTATCAAGTAAAACTTGTGCAACTAATAAAGCAGGGTATTTCTTTTCCTCTACATTTTTATCGTAGGAGTCGCCGTTTGCGAGAAAATCGAACAAGAGTCGTAATTTGAGTTGAACTTTGAAATTTTCTAGCATGGTTACTTCTTCATTGTTGCTAACGTAAACAATCTCACGGAAATACGTTTAATTTCCTTACATATGCATGTAATATTTTTAAATGGGAAGAAAATGGATTATTTATGATGAAGAAAAGAACTTTATAATGCTATTTCCCTTCCAAACACGTAAATAATTTCTTTCAAATACTCCAATGCACAAAACCCATTTGTGTTACGTTGTACACTTTCCTAACTTGTTTATATCTTAAAATCTCATTATAAATATTAGTGTTATTTTAAACTCTTGTACTAATTTTTAAACGAAGTAATCAACTGATATTTTGTAATTAAACAGTTTGCGTAAGCACAACATTAAATTACCATAACTTTAATGTATGTTAACAACAAATTGTTGACAGCATATTTGTAGTGATTCTGAGATAAATACAGAGTTCATAAAATTATTTCTAACGAAGAATGTAAATTAAACTACAAAATATCCTTCTAAGATTTAGTCACATTAAACGTTTATTAGGAAAATTACACTGTAATCGTTTTTGTGCATCAAATCTTGGAGTAATTATTGGAATTTATTTTACAATGCTACACAAACATCTTTATATAGTTCTCTGGTGAATAAATTAAATAAAAATGGTATTGCAAAGTTCTTTGCTTATAAATAACTAGCAAATTTACCCAGCGTTGCTCAGGTTATGTTTTAAATCATCGTGACTTCAAATTATGGCAATAATTATGAACAAAAAATTATATCTATGCTTGAATTAAGTTTTATTTGGGAAATTTTTTCATATTTTAATTGATATAAATGAAAGAGTTGGAAAATATTTTGAGGATTCGTAATTAAAATTGACAATCAACGCAGTCGATTCATTTTGTGAGGTGATGCTTTTTGCCAGGTGGAGTTCGTTCTCTAAGCTTCCGGTAGAGAACGTGCATGTAGAGTACAGGTAGTTCCGCCTAATGTAGCAATTGAAAATTACTAGAAGTTACCTTACGCCTCAGTGATCGGAGGTAATATGTAGAGTGGAGGGGAACGAATTCCATTAGAATAGAGGGGCATTGAAGGTGAGCGCGCTTCCTAGAAGGGAAATCCCCTTGCACGCAGAGTAGAGAGGTGACTTCTTAAGTCAGTTACCATACGGTAGCTTTGCTTTACGCATGGACAGTTATATGCGGGATGCTCAGGAGTTCAAAATAAACATTCTTTAAAAATTCAGATAATACCAGGTTCCTAGAAAGGAGCGTCTGTCTCACACAACATTGTACGAGGGTTTCCCAGAAAGTAATGCACCACATGTTTTGAAATTACTCACATTTAACGAATATGTGACAGATTTTGACTTTTATCGATAAGTTTCCTGGACAACGAATGTCATTGTTGAGACTCGAGATTCATATTATTGCCTAGCGAGGGATAAGGGGGGGAACAGCAGAGGGAGGGAGGGGGATAAGGCATTGTCGAGTACAATTTGTAACATGTTAACAAAGGTATTGCCCACTTATTGTAACAAAGTATTATTCACTTGACATAAATTTATTTTAATAAAACTCTTTGCTTAGAGAATCGTTCTAAGAGTCAGAGCATTGAATTCCTGTGTGATTTTAATTCTCTTTTCTACTGTTTTTGTTTTTCGTTGCATTAATTCTTTTTGTTTGTTCATCTGTTGTTTGTCGTTTTGTATTAACCAAACCACATCCAACACAGTGTAATGTGAGCAAATAAAGTAAGTGGTAAATGTTTTCACTTGTATAAATTGTGTAGTATCGAAAGTAAGATTGCGTAACCCGGCCGCTGTATGGGTTTGTTGTCTAACTAAGTAGGCTGTTATGAAGGTTGGCGTTGTAATAGTGTCTCATCGCACCGTCAAATGTCATGGATGTCTGTGTTGACCAGCATCATAGCTAATCCTAATATACAATAAACTTTGAAGCTTCTTTGTTTATTGTAAAAAATTCTTTCAACATTTCAAATTTGAAATGCAGGCATCTCTAGTGGAATTGTAAAATGTTATATTCCCCTATATTATTATTATTATTATAGCACTGACTATAATTAACCAATTGACCAAACCTTTTATACATTCATCAAGTTAAGATGTTAATAATAATTGTACCAAATTTTAGTTATTCGT
Source organism: Uropetala carovei (assembly GCA_036926305.1). Lineage (NCBI taxonomy): Eukaryota > Metazoa > Arthropoda > Insecta > Odonata > Petaluridae > Uropetala > Uropetala carovei. The sequence goes on from JAXCHB010000011.1 coordinate 9,405,042, forward strand.
GTCTTATAGTTTATGGCATGCATAATGAGACACGCAAACAAACTTTTGCAAATATATATAGATTGTGGGAAGCTCATTCAGTTCTATTTGGTATAATAATTATAGGATATTTATTTTGTTTCTCAATTTTGTAGTTATTCTTTTGATTCTCAGGTTGGTCTCTATGTAAATATTAACGTTGTCTTTTGTTGGTTGAGTTATATTTTAGATTACTTAACAATTTCATGGCTGTTGTTTAAAATATCTTCATTAAGTTATCGTAACGATAATTTCGGTAAACTCCATATGAGATTTTGACTTATTCTAACATAAGCGTTACTGAAAAGGAATTCTTTAAATTTATTAACATAAATAACTCAATTGTATACAAATATTTAATGAAATACTTTAGTTTTTCGTGCACTCAATACTTTCATAAATTACAATCTGAAAATTCTTCAAATATAAGTTTTTAAATAAATGTTTTGTAATGATAATGTATTGCTACTTACAATTTGCACATTTATAATGTTAAAAAATATAATTATTGATAAATTTTTAATGATTTGATTTGCTGATTTTCCTTTTAAATTTGACAAATTGGCCATGAAAGTGTTAAGCTATCGATAAGGAGCACTGTGATTTGTTAACGATAGTGAGTTGAGTCACGCAATGCAATTACTAGTTAAATTTAAAGTAAATTAACCTCAAGTCGTTAAATTTTACGCACTTACTGTACATTACCTGGAAATATAAGACAAACTTTGAGAATATGCTATATTTTTTCATAAATAGGATGTTTGCTTTGATTAAATCAGTTATATTTTTGCATAATAGCTTTGAATCTGAACTTTACATTAGAACAAATATGTTTTTGATGTTGTAAATATAATCTCACCTTGATTAAGCAGTTATATTTTTAAATGCAAGATAATTTTTAAAGACAAAATGTATTTAGTTCAATCTTTGCTGTTATAAAAATTAAATTGCTATCAGAAGTAAATCTTTGTTTATATTATGCTATTAATCTTTTTCAAAAAACAGTAATACGTCTAATTGAGGTAATATAATTTGTGCATTTATACAATAATTAATTTGGCAAATATAAAGGTTTAATTTTATTAACATTTGAAATAGGTATGACATGAAATTTTAATATTGCATTTTTGAAGTTTATTTCTGACTTGGAATAGTTTATAAAAATGTTATCCTGGCATTTAAGTAATTCCAATTAAGCATTGCTTTGCGAGATTCATTATTTTTTCGTCATTTATGCAAACATTGCTCCCATTTGGAATCAGTTGCGTGCATTCAATTTTACGTATTTCTTGACCAATAAGAGACATTGTTAATTGTAATTAAGGTCATTGATAATGTGAAATGTTTCTTTTTTAAGTGTTTCCAGAACAAGTACTTTGAAAGATTGCTTGCCTCAGATAAAAATAGCTGCGACAGAGTAGTGAAAAAATTAATACATGCATTTCGACTTCAGAGCAGTTGTCGTCAGTGGCATTTCGCCACTGATGACGGCTGTTCTGTAGTCTAAATGCTTGTATTAATTTTTCCACAGCTCAGTCGCAGTTATTTTTATCAGAGGCAAGTAACTTCTTCAAGTGCTTGTTCAATAATTTATTTCAGCTGCAAAATGTGTTTGGTTTATTTTTTCATGTTATATATGTATTTATGTCAGCTGTTGAACAACAGTTGAAAATATTGTGTTATATGTAATATGTCAGTTGTTGAATAGTTAAAATGCAGATAAATTGTCATAATGTTGAATAATTTGTTCAATAATCAGCAAAATTTGGCTGAATTTGTGGTCAAAAATGTCATTTTTAGGCTAAAAGTGTGCTAATTCTAGCAAAAATATACCTAAAAAAACCCCTTAAGTCCAACGGTACCTAAAAGAGGCTCCGAGAAAAAGAAATTATTCCTATCTAAAAGGAGTCAAAAGGTTTTGATCATAATAAAATGTCTTTATTGCAATTAAAACAATGTACAATGTATACATACAAGTTCAATAAAAATTTTACAATCTGAAATAATACATTTTGTCTACTTATTTTATCCTGCACCTGAAAATAAAAATTATACTGGACTTAAAAGAATTTTGACTTGAGAAAAAAAATTGATTTGTTTACAATTTGTACTTACAAAAACTTTTGAAAAAGTCCCAATTCCAGAAATCTTTCAAGTCTAAGAGTTAAAAACTATTGTCCAATTTGTAAAGTAATTTGTTTACAATCTGGACAATAATTTTTAACGCTAGACTTGAAAGATTTCTGAAATTAGAACTTGAAAAAAATTAATTTGTTTACATTTTGGACTTAGAATAATATCTGACTTAAAAAATTTCTGAATATTAGCACAAATCAAAATTGCCATTTAAAAATATTCATGAACTGCAGAAAATTTTTTAAATATAACAAGCACTAGAATAAAAGTTGGACATTTTTACAAAGTACTTTGCCAAGGATAATATTTCTTTAATCATTTCTATTGGTGAGAAAGTAGAGAGGAAAAATAGCATGGCTTAGAAAAAAATATGAAATGAGAGACGATAAATATATACCCAAAAGCGCTGCTAATTCTGGTTTGTTCAGATTTAAAAAAATGGCAATAATTATACAGAATGGAAAAGCAATAGCTTATATACATTTAGACAAAAGAATTTGCAATTGTTCTGAATAATATATAAATAACACAACACTTTGGAAACGTATTTACAAATAAATAACATCTAGCAAATTGGATATTGATGGAATTATTAAAAGAACTTTTTTCTGGACATTGACTTTAATTAAGAATAAAATAACCTGCACAATTTTTCTTAATTAAGAAATTTAACTCTCCACAAAGTTAAATCTTTTTCTAAATATTGTCTAGAATCAAGAACAATTAAACTACCATTTCCGATGCATGGCTTAATAATTGGAGAATATAAACTTTTCACAATGAAAATACTTTACATAGTCTGGATTTTCAATCAAAACTCTCAAAACTAACTGAAATTTCATTTGCATTTTATCTCTTTATCTGATTTTGATAACTTGAATAATGAACTGAATTTGTATTTCCTCAGAATTTTTTCTGCCTTGAATAATCAAACAATAAAAACCCCAAAGAATATTTTCTGAATTAATTCAAGCAGATCCTACATCTCCAAATTTCTTTAAATTATTAAATTAAATCTGGAATTATTTAACCACGACAAACCCTCTTGGTAAAATATTAAATGTAGAACACCAAAAATCCCGATACAAATAATCTTTTTTAATGGCTGCTCCTATTTTAAGATTAAATTTAATTAATTACTTTCCAACATCCAATTTGCGGAACGATATTCACATGACAAGTCTGCAAACATGAGCAAATACAGTGCTGTCTCAGAAGTCAATACGAAAACTTGGCATTTTATAAGTTTTCTAAAGTTTTTAAATTCAACATCTTCGGAAATTCGTAAATAACTTGTTACTACATTTGATTCTTATTAACGGAAGTGAATTTAACAAAAATTTAAAATTTATAGAAGTACGCTAATAAACCTTCACAAACAAAATGGAATATTCTTTATAAAATCAAATTAAAGAAAGTTTTCAGAGTTCAAACTGAAAACCAACACCTTATATTCTTGTAAATTTATAATAAAAAATTAAATGCATTTTATAAAAAAGTTGAGTTATCAGAAAGTTTTTAAGATCAAACAGAAAATTGATGCCCTACATTCTCAGAAATAAAATACTCTTACGGACGATATCAGATAAAACTTTTTTTTCAGACGTAGCACTATATTTTCCATTTACTTACTTTTAGTGTAAGTTGATTAAACAATATTTTTAAAAGAAATCAAATTCTTGGGGAATCGTTTAATCCTATCGTAAATTTCTGCTCATTCTGAATGACAGGAGAAAAACCTCCTAAAAATTGGAATTCTTATTGTATTGTATTTATTTTCATTGGTTGTGAGCATAAAGCTATAATAATGCCAAATTTGAAGCGTTTAGCTCATCTGAAAGGGACTTATAATTTACAATCTCTCCTACATCCTCCGTAAGATGCAGCTACATATTATACAAGATATTTATCGCCTGACATATTGAACAAACCAGAATATAGCAACATATAGGTATAAAAACCTTCTCTCATCCCATATGTATAGCCTCCAGCTCAGATTCCTCTATACTCTCGCACCCAGGTGTATCAATTGTCGTCTCAGCAAAGCAGTACTCTTCGATTCATGGTTCCTCGACGCCTCAAACCATCGCATTTTCACTCAGCATCAACTGTGAATGCCTACAATGAAGAGGAAAAATGGTTGTGGTGAATTCAATAAAGAAATATTAACTAAAAAATCTAAATATAAAAGATTAATTTGCTTAAACAACATGAAAGAGCACATTCACTTATCAAGGTCTATTTAGAATCTTAAAATTTTAAATTCTTTACGAGTTTATTCAAATTATTATGTGAAAGATTCGTTTGACAATTAGTTTTAAAATTTTAACCTTCCATAAGGTGTAGTGCTTAGCGTGTCAGCTTCCCATTACAAAGCTGCGGGGTGCGATCCCCGCAAATGGAGGTTTTTTTCACAAAAAAATTAATTACTTAATTAATAATAAAAAACTATCATTGGTGTCTGGCAGTAGGCAGCAGTACTGTCGGTACGGTATAGAGATGAAAACAAATGATGTTGGTTGGGTATATATTCAATAGAACAGTAGGCATGATTTGATCGGCTACAGTACTGCGATGTGGAAAGCAAGAGGGAAACTACCACATTACATTTCCCTAATAATGATTATATTATATAATATTCCGGAGGTAAAATAGTCCCCCAATCAGATCTCCGGGCATGGACTGCCTTGAGGAAAGCAACTGTCGAAGGTAACTTATGCAAAGATACTTGGAATTTAAAAACCACGAGGAAGGCAGAAAAGCTAGAGAACCTGAAAAATGAAATAGGATTGACGTCATAGGGCTGAGCGAAGTCAGATGGGAAGGAGAAGGGCAGATCCGCTCGGAAGAATTCACGGTAGTTTACACCGGAGGAAATAGTGAGGCAAGGGGAGTAGCTCTGGTACTTAAAAGATATGATGAATAGCGTGACAAAAATAACAGCAACGAACGATAGGTTGATGGCAATAAAGCTAAAAGTTGTCCCAGTTAACATGTTGATAATCCAGGTATATATGCCAACAACCGCTATTGAAGAAGAATAAATCAGGGAGATGTATGAGCAAAAGAATGACATTTATGAAGTAGAACTGCACAATAATGGGAGATTGGAACAACACAGTTGGAAAAGCCCAGGAGATAAAATGAGATGCCAAATAGATTACATCCTAGTAAAACAAAGATTCAGGAACAGCATAAAAAATACTAAGACATTACCAGGAGCAAACATTGATTCAGATCACATCCTTCTAATACTCGATGTAACCACAAAGCTGAAACAAATAAGGAAAACGAGAAGAGAAAGACAGACTTGGGACCTAAAAAAACTGAAAGAAAGGCAGAATGCTTTCAGCATGAAGTCGGAAGGTCGCCTTAGAAATTTGGAAAACAAACCAGAGGCCGTGAATACAGAATGGGAAGAAATTAAAGCCAGCATCAAAGACACCTTGAATAAAGAGATTGGGAAACAAGAGAAGAAAATCAGAAACCCATGGATCACTAAGGAAATGCTGGAGATAATGGATGAGAGAAAAAAATGGAAAAAAATGTTAACAGTGAAGAAAGTAGAGCCAACTATAGATGCACAAACAATGAGTCGAGAAGGGTAACAGATAAAGCTAGGGAAATTTGAATAAAAGGAAAATGTGAGGAAATACAACTGAGAAGTTAGGACGGTATGATATGATGTATGCTAGGGCACTGGAGTTAGAAGATTAGAAGTATACATTAAGGAACTATACAGCAAGCAGGCAGGATCAGCACAAACAGAACGGAAGAAGAGGATAACATTGAAGAAGACAAACTTGGGAACAAGTAATATGGAAAGCGAAGTACAAAAGGCAATTCTGGAACTGGATAAAGGGAAAGCTACAGGCAGCGATGGAATACAGGCAGAGGTACTTAAAGTCATGGGATCGGAAGGACTAAAAGTGATTACGAAACTAATTAACAAGCTTTACAACTCGGGAAAGAGGCCTCAGGATTTCTTAGATGTGACAATGATCCCTCTAAAGAAGAAGCCAAAGGCAATGCAGTGTAAGGACTACAGAACGATATCCCTACTGTCACACACTTCGAAGATCATCACGAGGATTCTTAATAAAAGACTAGAGAAAAATGCCGAAGAAATGCTAGGGGAAGATCAATTCGGCTTCAGAAAAGGACGAGGAACCCGAGATGCTATCCGTGTAGTGAGAATCATATCAGAAAGGGCAATAGAATACAGTCAAGATTGCTGTGTATGTTTCCTCGACTGGCAGAAGGCCTTTGATAAGAGTAAATTGGGTACTGCTGATGAGGATATTAAAGGATATAGGTGTAGACTGGAAAGACAGGAGACTGATCGGTAATCTATACGTAAATCAACTGGTAAAAGTCAGGTTGGAGAATGCGGATACCAGCGGAGTACATATCGGTAGAGAAGTAAGACAGGGCTGCTGTCTATCGCCGATTCTATTCAATATATATGGAGAGAGGCTAATGCAGGAACCGTTAGAAGGCATGGGAGATTTCTAAATCAGAGGAAGGATTATAAGAACAGTGAAATACGAGGACGATCAAGTACTCCAGAAAATGATAAATAGACTAGTGATAACAGGTAGGAAATATGGAAATTAATACAGAGGTTTAACTACTGACAAGTATTAAATATTATCTGTTAATAATTTCAAGTAGTAACAGCAATATTCATTCTAATTTATGCTATAAAATCAACTAATTTGATCAATTAACTTTATAAAAATCATTCCATGTACTCTTAATTGGAAATTATCGACAAATCACAGCATTTATTATAATGTCTATATCTATAATACAACCTAAAACCATTGTCATATTGGATAAAATTACAGTTTGTTTTTACCTTTAAAAACGATCAAAGAACATGAATTCAGAATTGAATTTTAAGCCAAGAATAGTAAGAAAATATTTCTAATCTTCCTAAAGCTTGCATTGTGACAAGACTGCACTTAAAGAGGTAAAAACTGACATTATCGCTTCTGACTTGATCTCACTTCTTTATTCATTGTCTTTAATACTTTGTAAATAACAGGCTAATAAGATAAAAATCGTTATGTTAATGCTATGAAATATGTTTCACATTTTAAAAAGCATTGGACCTCTTGTCGCACACCAGTTCCACCAAAAATAAAATCCTCTGTCATAGTAATAAATGGCATAACACATGACATACACCCCGCAAACATCAGCCTTCTATCTCTTACAGTTAAATTTCTGTTTTGATTTGATTGATTGAACATTTATAAAATAAAATGCACTAAAATAGTATTTGAATAAATTTTCTACAATTTTTTGATGCTCAACTGATGATTAGCCAACCACCGATGGAAATAAGCATAATAAAAACCAACTGTCACGATAAACTTCCATTAGCATAGCAACTTTCCAAAAATTTGCATGTACTCCAAGAATTCGACTAACTTTGACTAATAAATCTTTTTCCTTAAAATATTTCCTTGATTGTGTCAACAATTTCCGTTCAGACACCTTTTCCAAAGTATTTTAATCACTTTCAACTGTCTGAAAATGTCTCCATAATTTCAACATTAAATAGTTTACACATCACCAAAGAGTAAATCCAATAAACATTTCACATTACACTGTCGCTACAAAACTAATATTTTTGTTTCTATGAAATTATCTCATATTTTTAATTGATTTACGTTGAATTGGAAGTCAGTAGACTGAAAAGTAAAAGTTCTCCAGCTCAAAGTATTTCATAAAATATGCCAAAAATTGAAGCGTTGATAACACTTATGTTAACGATAATTAGCAAATCTTTGAAGGTCTAAATTATAAAATCAATTTTATTCTATCAACAAAATATCCACTTAAAAGATGTTGAGATTTATCACTTTCCGATATACGCTGAAGTTACTACATTTTCACCGTTAATAGATGAATAACTAGCACAATAAGTATTGAACATATAGTAAAAAAACAAATGCATGGTTACACGACTAAATTCCTCCTAGCTATTCATTCAAATAGGTCGATAATTCTCACTGGGAACTTCTTGAGGTAACAGCCAACAAAAGTATCACAAAACAACCAATATGTCAAATGCAATAGGCAAACTACTTAAAAGAAACACACGGAATATACTCACTGTTATTATTTCTTGTTATCACACACAGGAGAATATAACAGCTCAGTCCTGTGATGTCTGCTGCAAACATTCCTATGAAACGAGAATAAAATCTTAAAATATATACTGTAATTTCATGCTGAATAATATTCCAGATTACATTATGTAATGTCTCTCGTGCTAAATCACTGAGGTAACATTGGAATCTTTTCTATTGTAACTCAAATTCAAAGATTTGTAATGAAATTAAAGACTTATATTACTTAAGTGGCTTGGTTAAGCTCAATACTTATTTCAAAACCACCTGACTACCATATATTGATTACGGAAATGAATATCAACTAAATAAATCATTGATTTGAATGAATTTTTCGGTAAAGGGTTTCCAACATTTAATAAGTCTAGACAGGAGTTTGCCCGAAAATTGAATACATACTTGGGAAGAAACCTTGTCAATATACTTTCAATTATTCATTAAAATAAAATCCTTCGTCATAGTAATAAATGGCATAACCACATTTCAGCCTTCTCTCTCTTACAGTTTAATTGCTATTTTGATTTGATTGACTGAATATTTATAAAATAAAATGCACTAAAATAGTATCTGAATAAATCCTGTACAATTTTTGCATGATCAACTGATGATTAGCCAACCACCGGTGGAAATAAACAGAATAAAAACCAATTGTCACGATAAACTTTCATTAGCATGGCAAACTTTTCAAAAATTTGCATGTATTCCAAGAATTCGACTAACTTTGACTAAGAAATCCCTTTCCTCAAAATGTCTCCATAATTTCAACATTAGTTTACACCTCACCAAAGAGTTAAAAGTCAATGAACATTTCACGTTACACTGTCACTACAAAGTAATAATTTTGTTTCTATGAAATCATCTCGTGTTTATAGAGCATACTTAATTGATTTATGCTGAAATGGATGTCAGTAGATTGAAAAGTAAAATTTCCCAGGTACAAAGTATTTCATAAAATATGCCAAAAATTGAAGCACTGATAACACTTATGTTAACGATAATTAACAAACCTTTCAAAGTCGAAATTATAAAATCAATTTTATTCTCTCAATGAAATATTCACTTAAAATAAATTGAGATTTATCACTTTCCAATGTAAGCTTAAGTTACTACACTTTCACCATTAATAGATGGAAAAATTAGTACAATAAGTACTGCACATATATAGACGCAATTAAAACATGCGTGGTTACACGACTAAATTTATCCTATCTATTCAGTAAAATACGTCGATAATTCTCACTGGAAACTTCAAGTAACAACCAATACAAATGCAATTGGCAAACTACTTAAAAGATTGTACTCACCGTTAATATGTATTTCTTGATATCACACAAGGGAACATGACAGCTGTTCTGTGACGTCTTCTGCAAACATTCCTCTGAAACAAGAGAATGAAATCTTAAAATATGTACCTACTGTATTTTAATTCTGAATATTATTTCTGATAACCTGATTACATTATGTAGTGTCTCTCGTGCTAAATCACTCCGATAATATTCGAAAATATTGTATTGTAACTCAAATTCCAAGATTTGTAAAATATAAGACTTATATTCCTTAAGTTGCTAAGTTAAGCTTAATACTTATTTCAAAACCATGACACTAGTATGTATTGATTACGTAATTAATATCATTTCAATAAACGAAATACAGCATTGCTTTGAATGAATTTCTCGATAATGGTTGCCAAAATCAAATACAGCTGCACACGGAGAATTCTGTCTGAAAACTGAATAATTAGGAGAAAACCTTATCAATATATTTTCAGTTGCGCATTAAAATATTATTATTTTATCAAACATACGCTTTAACGAGATTAAAATACACGAAAATGAGATGGATTACCTCAGAAACCCATATCAAACTCCCACCGTTGGCCAATCTGATCATAGGCTAACACCGTATACATATATCATTTCTAAAAATCAAAGTTGATAGAAAACGAACCTTTACCTTCAAACTATACGCTTACACAACCACTCGACAAATTAATAACCATATTCATGTCTCAACTTGACTCAGTTCACCCAAAATACACGTGATTAACTTTCACCAAGGAAAATAATTGCATAGATCCACATATATCTTATGTAAAGGTCTCTCCTAATTAATGTAAAGATTATGCCGACATAAAATTCAGTGAAGAGATCAACCATTTCGTTTAATTAAGAAATAATTTCACAAAAGCTATGAACTAAGGATCAGAAGAAATAATGACCTTGAGACAAAATTGAACGGTAATATTAATGCGATGATGCTACCCCGATGCGTCGTTCCGACAATTAAATTTTCGCTTAATTCTAACTAAAGCATTTAAAACCGACAATCAATCACAGTAACACGAGGTCGACGTAAATCTCTTGCGAATTACGAACGGAAAGTTACTTACCCGTTCACGACCCTACTCTTCCTGGACGTAGAATTACACCCAGACCCATCCCCTCCCCCACTTTCATTTTGAAGCGCACCTAGTGACACCTATCAACAAAGATGAGCGTAACTTGAAACTCTGAAAACCGTTGAGTTGCCAGGTGCTGTCCTCGGCCGTCTCGGTTAAAACTGATTAGTTCCTTCCACTAACTATAAGAGGGCGCTAGTTTCCCTCTAGGATGTAGTGGCGCGAACACAGAGAACCGATATTTCGACAGGAAAATATCAAATAGCTCGTAGGTCAACGTTATTCTTATCTACTGCAGTCAGCATCGCGGTTTTCGACGTTACGTGCGGTTAAACTTACCTAAGCATAGATAAATGAATCGCCTCTGAAGGAATCGCTTGAGGCATAACGCGAGATTAATGAAATACTGAATCGGTTAATATGAAACGCGAAAAATAATCGGAAATAGGCATTTAAATAGGTATCGGTCACACTTCCTCGTTCTAGGAGGATGTGGAGGTTTAAGTATGAAGGAAACGGTTTAGTGAAGACAACAAGAGGAGGAAAGTCACAGCGGGAGTACATGACGTAAAGGTTACGGTAGGAATGGGTACGGTTTAGGGATCTCCGAGGGTTGTATGCGAAACCCGAGGGAAGGAAGACACGTCAGCTATGCCGAGTAAAGAGAAAGATGCGAATTATGTATTCGTCAAATGGAATGTCTGGGCGGAATTGGGGGTGATGCAGGTTTGCTTTGGAACCCCTTCTCCTCTACAATTCAGAAAACCCCAGAGCACTATAAGGAATTGTAAAGTCAAGGCAACCTGTAATTTGGCGGTCAAGCACAAAATCCTTGGTTTACGGAATCGATTTTTTCTGACTGGTTTTGTGAATATTTTTGCCCTTCAGTCAGTAAATAGCTAAAAGAAAATAGGTTTTTCGGCGCTAGAATACTAGAGTGTGTTTACGCCGGTTTGGTGGGTGATTTGGTGTGAATGGATGTGTGTGAGCGAATATGTAGGAGCGTGAGAGAGAGGTTGAGCGATAGGGTGTCCGTATGGGATTGAATGGGCGAGTGATTGAGAGGCGTATGTGTGTGCAGTGTCGCTACTAGAATATGGCGAAGATGCAGTGGCGGATCCATGAGGGGGGCGATCGCCCACCCCCCCCCCTCCCCTTGGATAACCCCATTGCACTCCACTGGGCGCTTTCTTCAATTCATTCCGCGCAAAAATCCTCAATTATACGTCGCAGATTAGGTCTGTATAGCAAGGGAAAGGATTCTGATAGGAGTAGGGATTTTCAAAATATAGGGCAGTTGTAAGGGGCGGATTCGATAGGTGGAGGGACGATCGCCCCCCCCCCCCCTCACCTCTTGAGAAGTTTCTGTATCCGCCCTTGCGAAGATGACATTTTGCCATATGCACCTCTTGCAAAAATGCACCAAACGTTCCCGAAAAAGTACCAAAAGTACATTTTCCTATAAATATTATTTTTAATTCTCAAACTTTATTTTAAATGTAATAAAACGCTACCATTCTTTGTTTGTACGTGTGTACATGTATTGTTTAATGTTATAGAGTATTATAGAAGGATTAAATTTTTTGCTTTTAATGCGACAGTTAACAAGCTAAACCTGTGTTCAACCATACCTTGGAAGCAGCATTAAAAAAATTTATAAAATACTTGAATGTTGAATTGCTTCGAAATATTGACATGGAGAAAATGCTGAAGATAAACTAGACAGGCAGGATGAAAAGCGAGGAAATATAGAAGAAGGATTGAGGAGAGAGTATATGATTACAGACGTATTAGGTGGAAAACTTGATGGAAAAAGAGAAAGAGGTAGGAAAAGGTTTCAGCTGATAGACGACTTGAAAGGGAAAGGGAGCTATCAAGATATGAAGAAGACTGCGGAAAATAGGAGTAGCTATATGGAGAACCAGGTTTAACCATGAATAATCACGAACAGACTACCTGTGATAATAGAAGAAAATTGAAAAATTATACATACAATAAAAAGAGCTGGATACCTGAAGAGAGAGAGAGGCATGGTTAAGGATGAGTTAGAAGGAAGAAAAGAAAGATGTAGGAAAGGGTTTAAGCTGATTTCAGCGATTTGATAAGGAAAGAGAGCTATCAAGAAAAGAAGATTTCGGAAAGGAGGAGTATTTGGAGAACCAAGTTTAACCAAGAATAATCTCGGACTTGTTTACCAACAGCCTACCGACGTTGATGGTTTTCTTGGATTGATTGTGTTTCTGAAGAATTTCTGTCATCATTTAATAGACCGCTGAAAGAAAAGGCTTGCCAAGTGTCACGCTGAAAGTTTACATTTCTAGTAATGTTTTCAGTTTTCAGTACATTAATGCTACTACTTACGCTTGTTCTGTATAAAAATATATAAAAATAATAGTTAATGCTAAATAATATAACCTGAAACCTATTTAAAAGGATTAGAATTTTTCTTATTAAATATAATGTATTTGGCACTATTTGTCGAGTTGAAATCCTGTTGGACAAAGCTGTTTTATATAGTACCGATCCTCATATTCGGTATCCCAAAACCCGGAAAGTTCAGAAAATCGGTTATTTTAAAACGAGACGCCTCGATCTTCGTTCTCGGGCAATTTTGGAAATATTAAAGATTGATAATGGGAAAACATGAATTTATTTCTCCTTGGGACGTTTTTCAATAATCACTCTTTGCTAAACTTTTACAATTGTGTGTCAGTAAAGCCATATTTTCGTTCAAGAAATGATGATTTTGGAGTGATTACATCTACAAATTTACTAATTTTATAATTAATTCACGAAGCCATAAAGGCTGCACCGCATTCGCACAAGAATTTAGTTCAAATGTTTACCGATGTGTGGCAGACACGCAAGATTTTTATTGCAATAGTGATGTGTATTATTCTTGCCATCAGTTTTGTTGTATATTCTCAGTAATAAAATTTCTAAGGGTATCTATAGTAATAACGTGCGATTTATGGAGCTCCAGTTTAATATTATTATTATTATTAGTATTACTAACTTTATGGAGTATTTCTCTATTGTGAATCAGTTTTCAAATGACTTTTTAGTAAGTTTTTGCAAAATTTACTCGATACTTTAATACTTCTGGAGCTCCCATTATTCGGGGGCCCGGATGCCTCGCATCCACTGTATCCCTTCTTTGGCCGGCCCTGGACCTAAATACACTAAATTTGTAGTGTTGGAGAATCATTCAAAATGTTTTTTTTTAAGAACGCGGGAAAAACTTTGACCCCGACGTGATTTGAACACGCAACCTTCTGATTTCTGATCTGGAGTCAGACGCGCTATCGCTGCACCACGGAGTCCGCCGATTTAACTCGTTATTTGATAATTTTACCTAAGGTAGTGTATAAATTAATTGTAATATCCATTACTACGATTTTCGTTAATTCTAAGGAGCCATATTGCATGGCGGAGTCGCTTGTTTTCAAACATCATCATCACAGGCTATTTTTTTCAACGTATAAAACCAGTCATCATTTAATCTTTCTTTTTATGTACGTATAATTTTTACAAATTCCGCTACAGGCGTCAACATAGAATAGAGGCATCACTTCATCGGGCCTACCCGGCAATACTGGCAATAACCGACAATACTCGGGTCAAAAGCCTGCCGGATAAAAAGTCTGGTACCGCACTATAATGGGGCCCGATAGATAAAAATGTTTACAAGTAAGATTTTTAAAAAAAGTTAATCGTGCCAGATACGGACACTTCCAAAAAAGTCTGAACTTTATTTATTTAAAAATTTTCGGCACAGAACAGGAGGTCCTTACCGTCGTCAGCTTGTTCGTTGCCATTGTCCGAGATTACTAATACGTGACGCAAAATCTAGTATTTTCATACGGAATTGGTTTAAGAGAGGATCCTTGGGGCGATGTGGGAACCCAATAGAGGAAATGTGAGGAGAATATGAAGCGGGTTGAAGAATGGGAAAGCCGATAACTAGGAATGCAACCCTCGAATTTGATGTGACGTCAGTGACACTGCGGTACGAATTTGAAACCCTTGATCTGAACTAATTGAGGATGGAAATGCTTCCGATTGTTGTTTTTTTCGGATACCCCATCAGAAATAAATGCATAATATGCGAAGTTATTTAGGACAATGTAAATACGCGCTATAATGCTATACAGTAAATAGAATTAAAAACCCTGTAACATTTTATTCAAAATATAAATGGACGTTACCATGCACTAAATTTGATCGGAATATTCTTGCAGTTCAATCTCGAATTATTTTAAATATTTTATTCAGAGGTTATTTCACAAGGAAGATGAAAAATTAGTTAAAATTTATCCATAGCGTGTTTTACACACTAAAAATATCTTGAGTGTAGCTTTTAACGTCCGCGACTCAATCAATCCCCATCGGTGTTAGTGAACGTAATGTTAGATCAGAGTACAGGAGAAAATATGTCGAAATTATCGCTAGAACAGAGAAATACTACCGATCCTTTTTCCCAGACGCGATAAGACAATCCAACAGAGGAATTAGCTAGACTTCACTTGGTGTTGTGACACCCCCTGCCAAACGCTTCCAGCGGCTTGCAGGGTATTGATATAAATGTAAATGAATCCATCGTTTCAATAGAAAATACGCAATTCCTTTCCTATTGGCGACCGCATAGGCGAAGGGGATAAAAAAATAATGTATAAGGGTTACTTTTCATCCCTTTTCGACATTTATTTTTCTCCAACACACCCAGTCAATAAAGATGAATGTCGCGAAGAAAAACCAGAGCGAAACTAACAATAAGTATCGCGAGAGGACACATAAAACCATTCATCGCATCGCTTACCGAACACATCCATACGTTTTCGCATGTACCAAATATTACCATGAAAGCAGTGAACGTGAAATTCGGTTAACTCGAATTTCGGATAACACGAAATAATTATGTCGGTCCCTAGCAATTCGTGTTAACCGGTTTTCACTGTAGTCGGTTTTTAAATAATCTTCAAAGTAGTCTACAAATTTGATACACAACTTTTTCTTAATGTTAATATCTTCGTATGATTTACTTTTGAATGAAGAAACGGAATTCCGGGCTGAAATGGCAATAAATGTTTAAACTTCCTCTGCGATTCATTTAAGGTAATCTTTGTTTATCTATATTCTCAGAACATTTTTCAACGCTTGTGAGGATTAGTTCATTTCATATTTGAACTAATTCGCGCATCGCTGAATATACAGATAGTAACTCGATTATTTTAATATATTTCATAAAATTACCTTTCAGGTGTTAGAAATATTCCGTATGTGTACTGACTTTCGAAATATTCGTTCGAGTAACGCCGAGTCGAGAACGAAATTAAAAATTTTTCGTTCTCGCAGGAACGGCAAAAGGAGCTATGTGGATTTCCCCAGCAGTCAAAGACCTTAGATTTCAAATTCCTCCGTACCCCTCGCACTTGTGTCGTGCTGTGACGCCGTCCCACCCAAAACTCAGGTACAAGAGGAAAGGTTTACCTCCCCCACTACGACCCACTATTCACTGGGACATCTGGTCTTGCATACCGTCCATTTACACCCTTTGTCTTTTGAGCGAAATGGCCAAAAGAAGCTTTCATAAATGTTGCCGCTGGTCGTGGAGCCGTTTCATCTTCCTATCTATACCAACCGAAGTGCACGCCATTGTGTGTAACCTCGGGAAAGAGTATTTTTGCGATTCCGCCAAAAGGGTTTTTCCCAAATACGAAGTATATGAATGGAATAGCCTTTCACTAGAGGGCTATGTTCCTCTAACATCCACCCCTTCTTCAGATTATTGGTAAGAATATTGTCACTCTTGCTTTAGCAGTTGTATGAGAAACATTCTGATGTGGTAATTTTGGACGCTTACGAATACCTCACATTTATGCAAAATTTCATCGATATAGCACCTCTAGTAGTGCATTTATATGAATTTCATTGTTTAAAATTTATGAATTTTTAACAGCCACAATATAAAACTTATACGTAATTTTCAATGGAACATTATTTCCTAACTTTGTTGACATTTTCAGCTTCCTAGATCTTCATAATGTACATAAACATTAGTCAATTTGTTTAACATTTAGGAATTTATTACGGCCGAACGAATAAAAATTTTCAAATTTCTATAATCCCGTTTTCATTATTTGGCAAATTCTACCATTAGAAAAAATTTCAGTTTCATAGCACATTTAGAAGTACCTAAACCATGAAATGTTTGTAAAATTGTTTATAATTAGCGTTATATATATATAGACATGTATTTCGGTATTTACAGTACACCGTACTTTCAGTATAAAATATAAAAATTCATGCTCTGAAGAGTTACACTGTATCGAGATTTTACTGCATCGCTTTAAAACCTAAGTTGGCATCAACTCTGATTTTTAGATGATTCTTTTAAGCTCTCAAGACTCTCCTAAGCCTACTCAGAAATCTGCACTCTATTCTCTTATTGCACACACTAAATTATTTCTAAATGCTAAATTCTATCATGAACAATTTGTCAATTGGAGTGAACAAGATTTCATAGGCTAAACTAGAAGAAATAGGATCATTGAACTCACATTTTTTTAAGCATAATAATTTATTTAATCTTAACAATCCCATCAATCACAGGTTTAGAATCTAAAAGTTTTTAACTGAATGATTTCAAACAACTGTAATTTTAACTAAGGAATTTGGCTCTCACATCTGTCTCCATTTCTACCTTAAACACTAAAGACCATTTATTTCATTTTTATTCACTATCTTTCATCTCTCCCACTCTCTCTACTTTCTCCACTGTAATTTTTAATTAGTTACCAATTTAAATTCTCTTCTCTACTTCTCCCTCTAATCCTGTTTAAATAAATCAAGTTGTAACATTTGTCAACCTAAGATAACACAAGAGCAGCACAAACAGTTGTATTGAGTAAAGCCTCGAAGGCTACAAAGATTTGCTTCCGTTTTAAATAAGAAAGATTATCCTAATCCACAAGGTTGGACCAAAACTTGTACGAAATATTCCTTCTCAAATTTTTAGGAGTATAATTTGGTTATTAATCATTATAGGCAATTTAAAACAATATAGTTTTCTTTTTATTATCTCAACAAAAATTCTTATTCATAAACTAAATGCATTTACTTCTATTTCTGCAATGAATTAAAATAATATACTATGCACTATTGCTTTAAAAAACTTATGCATTCAAGTGAATTACAGGGCAATAAAAGATGCTTAGGATACAAATATGATGAAAAACAGAAAAGAGTCCAAAATCTCAGTAAACATGTTCAACCTGATAGCAAAAATGGTAAGCTCATTCGTTCTGCTTTGTAACACAAAGAATGAATGGCACTCACCAATATGATTTCTTGTCATCTAATGAAAGAAGAGTCTTGCTGATGAAGGATGACTGAAACATGGTAGTCCTCCAAGTCAGAATAACCAGCTATCAACTTCAAACTACGCTGCTAAAACAACAAGAGAATTATATCAGAAATAATCTTCTGCCACAAAATGACGTGTCTTAAGGGTACCTAGTTTGTAATGTTAAATTATTCTACCAAATGCTCAAAATAGAATTAACAGTTAGATTCTCAAGCCATTTCTCAATCAGAATTTATATGGTTGAATAATAGTAACTATGGGACAGAAAACTTTATACTGACATGAAAAACAGTAAATATATCAGTGCTGATTGCCCAAAATAATTGATACCACGGATGCACAAAAACCAGACTTTTTAAAAAGTTGAATGCTGCGATATTTATAAGGTCTGATATATTTTGAAAATATTTTTAAATGTCATCAAACGTTTGCCAAAATGATTCTTTCTTCACAAATTAATAATAACGTAAATAATATATAATACAGAAATATTATATTAACAATAGTAATTGAATCAACTAATGCTGTTACTAACTGCGATTATGGATATTAAATTACGAAATACATGCTCACCTACAAATGGAAATTCGAACGGCATGGCTTCGGATGAAACAGTTTTCTACCTGCATGAAAAACAACACAAAGAAATATTAATAGTGAAGAATATCTCTCAGAAATGCCATCATATTACAGTCAAATTCAATGTTTCAAGACCGTGAACGAAAATAAGCTACGAAAATCTTACCTTAAAATTCAATAACGCATTACGCCCCTTTCCTCACGTGACCAATGTTTCTAGTGCATTCTGGGTTGGCGGCGCTTCAAATAAAATTTCGTGGCGCCGATTTAATTGAACGAAAGAACATTCGCGAAATGCATGTTTACTGAAACCATTCCAGGAAAATCACCATTAACGCGCGCTACATCTCCGTTCAGCATTCTAAGCTGTAGGAATTTATCGTTACTTTATCGGATGTCTTTTAAGAATTCAAAATTAACTGTGAACTATGTTATTCTTGCGATGTTTACATGTAACACGGTTGAAGTATTAGATTCACTAAATCCGTTGAAATTCAACGGGAACTTCAGCTAATTAATTAATAAATTTTAACACTGGCTTTATTTAATAGTTTACAATGAAAGCTAAATTTAAGTACTGGAAAGAAGGTAAAAGCACAATCCTTGAGTAAATCCTTTTAAAGCATCAATGAAATAGAAAACGGAATTCGAACGTAGAACTACTTAAGGAACTAAGAAAAAGGTTTTAGGTTATAAATCTAGCTACAGAGTATACGGAAGTTCATTTTATTTATTAGTAAGTATAATAATTTTGATTTCATTCGAATCATATTAATTTAAAATCACGTATACAAAGTCCCAATATATCAGGATTATGAAGGAGAACATAATGATTGTACTCGAGAACGATTTTCGCCGTAAATAAGATGCACGGAGTTATGCTTGGAAAACTTAAGGATTTGAAACTATATGGAACTGACAATGAGTGCATATTTACTTTGTTTTGTTTACAATTTAAAATTCAGTAACATATTTGACACTGCATTCCTATAAATAGATATGTTATGGAATGTTTTAACTTTATGTGTTTTCAAATAAAGCCATTCGGAATTTATTTCTTCATATGAGCAGTAAATTTCAACAATTAAAAAAGGGATAATCATAAATTGTTTTTCTGATAGCAACCAGGATGTAAATAGCTGATTCTTGAACTAAGAGAAACAATGTTTAAATCCTAAGGAAAAAATCTTGAACAAAGAAGGAATTTGTGTAAATGATGTGTGTTTCAGTCATGGTGAAATGTAAATAGCTTTTTCGAAAACCATTTCTTGAGATTTACTAAAAATTGAAGTATGTACTTGACAGTAATATAGTGAGAATGTTTTGAAAATCTAAAATGAATATTTTCACATGAAATAATCATGTTTACACATGCACATTTCCCGATGATAAAGCACACTATTTATCCCCGCCATATTTAAAGGGCAATTCTACTAGTTATTAAGTAATATCTTTATGTTACCATTTCATATGACTATTATGCTAGCATTTGTTTTTACTTGAATGTAGGTGATTAAGTAAATGAAATGTCTACGCATTTCTCAAATAGAAAATCTTTATTTTATAAATCTTCAAATTGCACACATGATTTTCAACATAGTATATGTAAACATATTAAAATAATTCAGAACAATGATTCATAAATTTTGCTTCTCATTTAACTGAGATTGGATTTGTATGTTTTACTATAAGCTCAAGTGTCTTTTTAAAAACTGGCAAGAATGAAATAACTTTTGCAGCAAGCAGATGAAAATATGCTCCCAGTCACTCCAATCCAAATCCTTCTGCATTAGAGATTGCTATGATCAGTTTCTGTCTCAGTGTTTCTTGGTTGCGATAAGGGGGTAAAACAAGCTGGTTAAAACATGTATGAGCTTCAGGGAGTTGTTCTTCTTGCTCATCAGATTCCCACGCCTCGCTTTGCTTGTTTCCCCTGGTTCCCCCAATCCGTCTTCTCATTCTGTTGAAACCTCGATTGGGAATTGGGGGAAGTTTTGTGATTTTGAAAGGCATTTCAGACATCCCACCTACAGGAACACGGTCACTCCCAGTGGTAAAATGAAGAAACTTCTTTTGGAGATCCAATGGCAAAGATTCAAGCACCTCCCAGAAATCCCTGTTGATTAATTTTTAAAATTTCTCAATTTAAGACATTAACAAGATGTGTGACTTCAAATATAACATGAACTTTAACTTGAATTTTTAAATGATTCATCATAGAAAATAACTAAATTATCCCAATTAACATAATAAACCATGTAGCAGCACCTCCCTAACCTAAAAAAATATCATTTCTGTTTTATTATTTCTTAATTAATTTTTAATAAATGAGGTACCCAACCTTTCCCGAGTAAATCTAACACTATCGCTAACACTGTTTGCTATAAGATTGTTTGTGCAGACAATTGGGAAACCATGTTTTCCTCTCCATAATCTGTTAAGTTCTGCTTGAAAACTTTTTTGGAGAAAATACTATGATTGCCACAGAAATGTCAGCAAGAGCTCTTAATTAAAACTAATAGTTTTGGCAATAGAAATTCGAGAAATTTCCAAACATGCCATTATGTATTTTGTTTGCATGGGTTGAAAAGAAAATTTTTTGGTAAGGCCCATTAATCCACTTTATTTTCCTCTACCTAGATATTTTATGATTTAAAACTAATAGATAAGGCTGAGACTTCGTGGAATTCCATCATAAAAGGATGGGATGAATTATTAGTACGAATAATTCGTATAATAAAACAATTTAATAAACTATTACAGATTCCACACAAATTTTGCAAAACACTATCGGTTTCGGTGAATAATCACCATCATCAAGTAACAAGTAATTACGAGATTACTTATGGGGAGGGGTGGGAGGAAGGAGGGGTTGTGATTGTGGGAGGAGGTGGAAGCACTGACATGAGAAAAGGGGAATAGGAAAGTGGACAAAGAAAACAGTGGACGAAAAGGCTGTGGACATATACAAAAGTGGACAAAAAAAACAGTGGACGAAAAGGCTGTGGACATATATAATAGTGGACATTAAGGCAGTGGACAAAAAGGCTGTGGACATAAACAAAAGTGGACATAAAGGCAGTGGACGAAAAGGCTGTGGATATATAAGAGTGGACATAAAGGCAGTGGACATAAAGACTGTGGACATATATTACGGTGGACGTAAAGACTCTGGACATAAGGGCAGTGGACATAAAGGCTGTGGACATAAAAGAGTGGACATAAAGGCAGTGGACATAAAGACTGTGGACATATCATCTGGGAACCGAGAGAAGAGATAGCACACAGGTCGCTTATCTGTCCAGCGCACGCCCACGATTCCAGCTGTCAATTGACTAAACCGGCCAAACTAAACTCGCGGCCCGGGGGCCACATGAGGCCCGCGTGGTGCATTTATGCGGCCCGCGAGTAATTTACTTTTTACCACACGACCAAAATTCAAATGTATATCTTGTAAAATATTTCACCTAAATGTTTGTTCATAATCTATAAAGTGAATGAAATCAGTACTTTTAAAATATCTGCGGGTTATTCCTCATTCCCATTTATAAAAGACTGCACATTTGAGTTACTGAAGAATGTTTCTCCCACTGCCAGCGTTTCTTTCGAAGTATTTAAATCATTGACGCCGAATCTAGCATTTTTGTAATGGCTGCGGCGTTCAAGACCGCGTTATATGTCGTTTTAACTTCTAGTGGAAGGGGACAGCGAATCTCCAAAGAATACGAAATGGTGTGAGGACAGAGGAAGTATGGAGAGCCATTATGCGGCCAGCACGCCGATTTGAGTTTGAAACCTCTGGGCTAAACAATATTAAAGAACAATCAATACCAAGTGCAACCCTGAAGAGGCCATAAGCCTATAATAGGGTTTTTAGTTTGAACTAGTGCAATTCCCTTTGAAATATCAACGGAAGAATTATAGATAGATTGATTATTAATATTTGCATTTAAAATAATTAATAGCACACTATTACATATGAAATATTTTGTCATATATTACATTTCTAGTGAATGTTCTGTTGTCGTTTAGTAAATGCCTTTGGTTTTTATTTTCGGCTATAAAATTCTAATATTCTTTTCCCACCTTGTTCTCGTCAATGCTACATATAATTGTCGGTGTGCAAAGACAGGGATATAATTATATGTGTACATATATAACGTAGGGAAAATAATTAAATTTCGTGCACTTAACGTTATGATTGTTTTAAAATTGTACTCTGTACTGACGAAGAAAGAAAGCTTACTCGAATCCTCAATAATGTTCTCCGTCGTTATGTAAATAAAACTCTCTAAACGATTTCAATTAAAAACTAACTAATTAATCAATCAGCGGAATAATTTCTTTGAATACTATCGGAACAAAAACAAATAACCAATTTATTTCAACATTGTAAACTGTTCTCTTGACGATTGAATAGGTCATTGTATTGGAGATCCCTATTGACAAAAAATAAACTAATTGTTTATCGTAGAAACCGTTACATAAACAAACATGTTTTTATTATATATTCCCGACGTTTTCACCGAAAGAAAGGGGAGTTGTTGCCGTACATGTGGCGCCCATCTATTGGGCAGAATGAGAACTACATTTCGATGTCGGCCATCTTGCGTTCCTTACAGAACAACGTTTTCATTATAGAGAATACGTGCAGGTTATGCTACGTTATATTTACTGTTTATATTACCTTGTTATTGTAATGCCTTGTTGTTGTTGTTACATTCCCTGTATTTATACAAATGAAAATAAAACATTTTCTCACTTGACTTTACCACACTTTCATATGTTTATTCGCAGGTTAAATGTTTCATGTGTGGACTGAAAATTATTTTTTTAAATTCATAAACCTTATAAATGTTTTATTTACACGGTCTTTATTCATAATCACTACAGAAGCCACAAAGAAAAAATTGTTCCAATATGTCCAATAGCAACGTAGATATATCGTTGTATATATCAGAAAGGATGTTATACGCAGATTACGAAAAACAATTAAAAGATTTTGAAATTTTAAGATATTTGCCAATTTTTTGGAAAATGCATACATGCGTAATCGGATTTACCATGAAATTTATTTTAACAAAACTTTATAATTCTCTTCCCGCGTTGCAATGCCTTCGTGCCTAAATAATGCTCGTCTCGGTATTATAGTTCTAGATGCTGCGATTCATCTCTGTGTATCATAGCGATTTTCCAAAGTAAAGAAATATCGCAGCTACAAAAAAATCCATCACAATATTTTAACACGTTATAAAAAAATCGGTACAACATACATTGTACAAACTTTCTCATATATTGGTACTAATGCGTCGTTTAGTTATCTTTAGAAAATGAAAATCGTATGAGCCTGTTTTTAGAAAATCCAATTTTTGTTAAAGTTGCCCAAGAGTAAACTAGCCTTATGTTCATGTTTTAAGAAATATGAACTATACAGTATTATTGAGGATGTAAACTTAAGTAACTGTATGAAATTGTATCAAAATCGTTTAAGCCGTTTTTAAGAAAATTAAATTATTGCTAAAGTTGCCTAGAATAAACTAGCCTTATATTCATTTTTTGAGAAATATGAAGTATATAGTATTATTGAAGACGTAAACTCAAGTAACCGTACGAAATTTGATCAAAATCGTTACAGCCGTTTTTGATAAAATCAAATTGTAGTTAAAAATGCGTAAAATAAACTTCCTTAATTATTGAGCAATGTCTACCATTTCCTCATATACTCTACTCAGTATGATAAAATGACTAAGTACGAGATTTCATTCATTTTCGCTCTACCGTTTAGGCTCTAGCTTCAGTAACAGACAGACAAACAGCATTGCGGAAACCACTTTTTCGGATTCAGCGACACCTAAAACCTATATTTCCGGAAAAATCTCGAGATCGAATTTTTTGCGATAACAATACTTTTCAATATACTTCGTATATGAGAAAGTAAAAATTGAGAGGTTATACGTTACTGTTTTGCAGTTTTTACAGCGAACGATGGTTGACCATAAAAAATAATCTGGTGCTGAATATCGCAAAAGAACTTTCTAATTTTCAAAAATATTTCCTTTTTAGTTTCTCCATACGTAGTAATGGGAAAGTATTGTGAACACGAAAAAAATCGACTACGAGATTTCAACGGAAATACACGTTTTGAGGTCCTTAGAACACGTTTCGACTATTTTCGGAATGTCTGTGTGTGTATGTGATTGTGGGCGCTCTAACTCAAAAAGCACTTGCCATATCGTTACCAAACTTCATATTTAACACTTTAGCATCTACATCTACATAATATCCTGCAAATCACCAGACTGGTGAGTGGCAGGGGGTGCAGCACATCAAAACCTACATAATAACGTCACTCGTGGGGATCACTCTCCTATTATGATCCCGTATGGTCCTTGGTAAAAACGAGCCCTGATATCGCTCGGTCCTACAGTCGATCTCTCTTATTTTATCCTCGTGATCGTTCCTGCCCATGTATGTACGTAGGTTAGGGTGGTTCAAAAAAATCGAAAGTTTTAAATGTTCGGGTGCTCATGCTTAATTTTATTCCTTTTCCTGTCAGAATGACGTGAGTAAAATTTTAGCCTCATCAGTACACTCTAACCCATGCCGCAGAGGGGTCAAAGTTCACAATTTTTCAGAAAATTTAGAACAACCGGCTAAAATTCATGTTCATAACATTTTTTTCGCGTTTTCTAATTTTTTAATGAATATTTGAATAATATGTATTATTCTGAAAGCTAGATAATGTTAATTTTCCTTTTAACCAAGAAATAAATCGTTTTCTTTGTTGCGCCGCGCACCTCTCCGAAGGGGGCGTGTCTCCGGAGCTTAGTTTGCTTCCTGTTTCTGTCATCTACTCTCGCGGAGCATTAAAAAAATAAAACCTCATTCGAAATAATGGGTTGTAAAAACTTGAAATTATAAATACAAAATAACAATTCAACTTTTTCATGATTTATTCAAACTTGTCAATATTTAATGATTATACATTTTAGAAAGGGTTATTTTCTTTGTATCAGGATATTGCCGTCTATACTCACAACTTGAAGGACACTTTGTTTTTCTTCTTCTTTCTTCGTGAGAATGTTAGCATACTCGCTAGTCATAGCAACAGCCCTTTCGGCTGAATCATTGGCTACTTTAATCGAATTAATTATTTTACGCCCTCTCTCGAAATCAGGGAGATCGTTCCACGCTAAAGGATCACTGTCCAAGAAAGAGGTAGATACACCAAAACGTTCGAACAATTTTAGGGATTTTGGGGTCAGGAAGTCATGCAATTCCTTTGAACAAAATAAACTGGCGTCCTCAGGAGAAATTTTTGGTCTACGACAGGGATTTTCTCCTCTTGTCATGTCCTTCACAGCCCAAACCATCTCCCTCTTAATGCCAGCTGGTACTGAATCGTCAAAAAAGGACAACGCTGTCAGCTTCGTATTTAAATACCAAAGGTAATTCGAAAAAGTTTTCACTGCCGCCATGGAAACAGCACTATTCAAATTTTTATATGCACAAATATCACGAAAAAACTGCAATTCTTGGATCGGAGCTTTGACTGCTATTGGCGCTGAAAACCACGCTTTTGCGTACAATAATGTCACAAAAATGCACACTTGCCGAATTCCATTTTCCTTCTCTGATGGCAGAGTTCACTGCGATTTAAAAAGCGCCATTTTCAATTCTTAATCATTAATGTCTTGATTAAGAGTTTCCGAAGCCGCACAGATAACTTTCATGGCCTGCATGGTACTAATAATATGTATATTAGTATGTATATGTATTATTAGTACCATGATGGCCTGATAGTTGCTGAGTTTTGTCGAGTCTAAGACAGCAGCCAATTTTGGAGACGTGATAGTTGACTTTTTCTTGGTGGTTGATCTTGAGGCGAGCATAAACGGCTCTTCTCCTTTTACGCAGCGCTCGTGAACATCATTTTTGTCTTCAATAAAGGAATCTGATGCTGTATCATCTAAAATAACAGAGAAAACCGATAACGTAAGAACGTAATCAAGGTTTTGAAGGAAAAAAAACTTAAAATTAGAGGCAGAAAATCAGTTAGTTGTTCATAAATTCTAATACATGAAATATTCTTACCTTCTTCGTCTTTGAAACTCGCTATGTCCTTTGAGGTATTTATCATCTTCCACTTATTCTCCCTCTTCACTTTCTTCTCTTCTCTTTCAGCTTTTCTCTTATCTTTTTTGAGCAGCTTTTCGTCAGTCGAAGTCATGCTACCGAGAGGACCTATCTTTCTTTGGTTTATAAGGAACTGCTTGTCTTCCTCAACTTTAATCAATTCAAAGACATTACTAGGAGCCAAAACAAAGAGGTAATTTAGAGCGTCCTTGAATTTGCCCTCGGCTTTAATTTGCGTCTCGGTTCTCCTATTAGCTGATTTCTGCAGACTCCTATATTCGTGATAAAATTTTATAACGTTCAAGCAAATAAAGCTTCCGTTTCGGACCCATCCTGTAGGAAATCGAGGGAGGGACTGATTTGTGTGCTCTGGTAATGGTGAAAACAGATGCATTCGCTAATAGAGACATAAGTGAAAGAGAAGGTATCCACGCTAAAGTGCTTAGCCAATAGGATTTCGAGGATTGGTGGTGGCTAATAGCGATTATCAGGAGCCCTTGGTCTGAGACCCTAATTACTTTGTCGTCGTTTGCCTTCATTCTGCGTTGCCAAGTCGTAAATATGGATATGTATATGCCAAAGTTCAACTTTGGCAGAACAAGAAAATTCCCTCTCAGTATCCACGCTTGTGGAAGAAAATATCGTTGCTCTTGTTAGCTTTCCCAACTTCATATCTAGTCGAGAAGGGATTCAGTGCTGTCGACAGTCTCCTGTCCAAAAAAGAAACCGCTTACAAATACATAACAGAAAGAGGAGATTTTCGAATGACCTTACAGACTTTAAGCCAGACATTGATTCCGTGGTTTGTAGGCACCAAACACAAAGTATGCATTGAAATGTATGCCAAATGCTGATTTTAACATTGTTTTGGGATTAATAAACATAATTAAATTTTGTCTTTTTAAACATTTATTTTATTAAAAACTTTACTATTAAGTTGATACGGTAGGTGGGCTTAGTGGCGTAGTGAAGGGGAACAGGGGGGTGCAGTTGCCCGGGCGCCGAGTGCAGGGGGACGAAAAGATATCAAATTAGCACCCGTCGGGTCGAGGTGCGATTTGAACCCCCCCCCCCGGGCGCCAGAAACCCTCAATACGCCACTGGGTGGGCGGTGAACTTATTTCAAAGTACAACATATGGTAAAAGTGGGCGGTGACTGAAAAAAGGTTGAAGACCACTGCTCTAAACTAATCTGAACTAGCTAAATGTTTTAAAAATACAACTTAAAATACTCGGCTAACTTATTCGTGGGCTGACTTAAGCGCTGTAATCTAGGGTTACCGCAGGTAAAAAGTGAAAGGGTGAGGGTGATTCACTACACAAACAACGCAGGTAAAAAGTGACCTGCACGCCTTGAGTCAAGGTCGACTACAAGAATAGGAAGTAAAGGGAGGGCTCTGAACTACCCAAATAAAAATGTAAAATCTTTGCTTTACTAAATTTTATGCATGGGAATGAAATCTGTTAGCTAAAACTAAATATTACATCTACGAGAACGAAAATAATACTAGTGAATGTTAAATAAAATAACATCCCTAAAGTAGGTGTTAGTAGAGCTTAAGCACTTAATACTTAGACACTTAAAAAGAAAAAAAACGTGGTATTTTCAGAACTTTAGGATAGTAGAATTAATAAAACAATAAAGATCGTGTTTAAAATTCAGAAGGGAAAAAACGAAAACTTAGTCACGAAAGTGAATAAACAGCACTACATATAAAAAATCTGATGTGGCCAACACATGACTTTCTCCATATTTGTGGTACAGACATTTAAATTATTATGAATAGCATTATAAGGCAAAATTTATTTCGTATCGTAGAAGCATAGCCGTCCTTATTGCCGTAAATTATATCTATATAAATAAAATTGTAACCTCTGTCTGTACATTTGTTTTTTTGTCGGGATTTTACTTTTTTTGTGTGTTTTGCATCACAAGAAGACGTTTGAACCGGTTTGCAGAATTGTTGTCTGTCTGTCTGTTTGTTTGTTACCACATCACGCAAAAACGGCTGGTCGATTTTTTATGAAACTTGCAGCGTATCTTTAGACTGGTCCAGCTTAAAATATAGGCTATGTGACGTATCTCAAAAAAAATTTAAGTGGGGGTTTGTAGGGAATCTATTTGGTTTTTCGACGATAACTCTCCAGTAAATTAACTTAGGAAGTTGAAATTTGATATTTGTCACTTTCAATGCAAGTATAAGATCAAGTTTGTAGATGAGCAAAATCAGACTAAGGGGAGCGGGGGGTGTGGGGAAGGGGGGCACCCGTAAGAGAAATCGCTGATTTCAGGCCAACGGTTGATTACATCGAAGAAGTCTAACAATAAATATTTTAGGAAAACAATTTGGGTAAATATTTTAGGAAAAAGTATGTCTGTTTGTTTGTTTGTTATCGCATCACGCAAAAACGGCTGGTCGAATTTTTATGAAACTTGCAGCATATCTTTAGACTGGTCCAGCTTAAAATATAGGCTACTAGCTGAAACGCCCGGCTTCGCTCGGGAAAGTTTTCTTTTCAGTAGCAAACGATTTTTATTGCTCGGGGCAAACGTTCCCCATTCCTTAATTACGCAAGCGATGCTTACATTAACATTTACCATTTTATGTATTGCATTGTAAAGTTTTACCGTTAATATAATTACGCATTAACGTCTCACTTAATATTCACATGGATAGATGCACCGAACCCTTTAAAGCAGCAATAAAATTATGTGGATTATGTCAATACCATTAGCCAAAACGTAAACAACAAACAACATCTTGGTTACCGAACAAATGTAAGTAGATGTATTGATTTATGTTGCGATAAATTTTTCAATGTTAATGGTAAAAGATAACAATGTTCTAATATTCCTGAAAAATCATTTGACTTGAAAAGTATTCATAGACTATATTTAGGCATGAATCCATTTGTACCCTTTATCTTGGAGTTAGCTATTCTTCCTCTACGGCGCGCCACGTTGTGGGTATCTGTGGATATCTCTAACTTTGAAGAGGACAACAATTAAGAAATCTAGCTTTCTTGCCGCCTGGAAAATGTTCATCTAAATCGATAAATTTTGCGCTTAAAAGAAAATTTCGAGCGATTTAGCATGTAATATGACAAAAAATGAACAGAATTAAAATATTCAGTCTTTCATGCGTAAAATAAGCCATTTCCCGTGATCGTAAGTTAATATTTAGGTATATTTATATCCACATCAGTGAAGAGCTGCATAGCATTTTGGGGTTTCTCCACACCATTTCCCACGCATTCTTATGGAAATAGTATTTTGTTTTCCCCATGGGGTATAAGAAACTCCACGGTCTGCAAACCTAGACCAAGTTCTTCCTTTGGTCCATGGGATGGCCCCTGAAACTTTTTAATTCGATAGCTTCAACGGTGTAAAAACGTATAAAGAACATACATACACATACACTCTAAAATATTTATAAGATGTGGTGTATCCCAAAAAAACTTTAAGTGGGGGTTTGGAGGGGCATCGATTTGGTTTTTTGATGATAACTCTCGAGTAAGCTAACTTAGGAAGTTCAAATTTGATATTTGTCACATGCAATACAAGTATAAGATCAATCTCCTATATACTGATGAAAGTTTGTCTGATTGTGCATCGATACATTTCCACACCGTTAAAGCTAGAAGAATCAAACTTTCAACAAATACTTTCTCCACAAATAGGAAGGTCATAGGCTACGTTTTAGTCCCAAATGTTTTATATTAATAAAGAGCAAAATAACTTGGTATGCTAATGCATTGCCATCTAGAGATGAGTCAGAAAGAACGGGTCAATTCTCTCCGAACTGTTCTGTCCAATAAAATAACTGTTTTCATAAACTTCCTGTTCTCAAAGAACAGGTAACTCTACATCTTATACATAGTGAGAAAGGAGGGAAACTACTAGAGCCTTATCTGTAATTGGACGGCGAGGACTAATTAAACTACGCGTATTTTCCCAAGTCTCACTATTGATTTGAATCAAATTTGGTACGATTGTGGAGTGCTCCTAGAAATAATTCATACATGGTTTTTGTTTCTCTCTGCCCGTTTTATTCAAAACAGCGGCCGAGTGAATTCTTAAATACCATGTATCATCTAGAATTCCGATCGGATTTGAACCAAATTTCCCTGGGCAACGCCGGGAATTTCTGCTAGTCTACAATAAAAAACACACACCTCCATACTTGAAGCTTTTCAGCCACCACTTATAATATTTTAAATATCATCAGACCATATAGACTATCACTAATGTTTGAAAGATGATAGGAAAGCTAATGAGCTACATGAAATCGTTTACGAAAATTATGTGTCTTACAATGTCATATTGACATTGCTTACTCAAGCATATTTTCCCAGATATCTTACCTGCTTAGTAGAGAATAAAGTTCCCTTCTTAAGCTTTCTTTTCTACTTACACAGAGGTCACAGGATATGAAAGAGTCCTGAAGTGACATCCCATAATTTAAGTATATTTAAATGGAACCTTCTCCAAAATAGATGAAGAAATTGGAAGATAGTAAAAATATGATGTGTGCTGAATTTATGAAACCTGAAGTATATTAAAAATTCATTGACCATTATTAAATTTTTCCTAAGCCCTTGGTTGTTACAGTAACAGCTGTATTTTTTCTTAGACTACAAACGCAAGAAAGAAAAAATATATAATAGAGGAATAATAAATTGTAGATTCACAGTAAGGGTTGCCATAATAAAAGGGAAGAATTTTTTTCAAAACAATGGATGTACTGCAAAGTTAAAGAAATACATACATTTATAAAGGATAAGCTTTCACTTTATAAAATGTTCAATACAAAATTGTTTATAGATGATACTGATAGAAGTGAGAACATTTGAAAGATTTCCTTTCCCAGAATCAGCAACAGGGATGAGAAGTTGAATCCATAGGAGGAGGTAGCCTGTGCAATGTTTACCAGTTGGGGTGAAGTGGAAAGAGGAAAAAATTGGAATAGGTGAGAATAATATATTCATTTCAATCCATAATATGTATACATTTTGTGGAATGGTTGAAAATATAAATGAAGATTTTATGCATATCTCAAATATATATTTAGCATTCATAAACATATAAATTTCTTTATATTGCCATGGAACAGCTCCCTTTTGACTCACAAAATATTCATAAAAGTAATCTTTAACTTGAAGCCCATTTGAGAGATTTTCCATTCCCCTTGTAGGAGACTGCAAGTGAGAGAATCATCGTATTTGTATCTATCTCTTCTCCTTACATAATTGTGAAGGATGCATGCTGCGTTAACTATTTGTAGCAAAGTCCAGGGCCAAGAGGATTTTGGAGTGCAACACTTGCAACTAGTTTGTAAGTATTCCAAAGGAACACTCAAACCTGCTCGCATGCGTGAACCTATAATGGAATATATGCTTTCAAATATTAAAATTTTTCTACGGTACGGTCACTATAAATTTATGTTGATGCCTCATCTTTGACATAAACCCATGGCTATGGAAAGTTTTTTGTGTTTGTCATCAATATTGGAGCAGGAATATTTAGAGTACCATTGCACATTTTTTCCCTAGCCTAGAGTGCTTGAAAACATTGTTGTCATGTTCTCTGCCATACACTCCAACATCAATAACTGTATAGCAGTAATTTGTATAAGTTATAGTGAGAAATGTAATTGAAAAATATTTTTTGCTGTTGAAGTAAGTCAATCCACTGCTGTGAGGATATAAGGCATATATGTTTACCGTCTATTGAACCAAGACAGGAAAATTAGTTCTAATGTAGAATTCTTCTCAGTTCTTCACCTACCTCTCTTCCGTAGGTTCTGGCATTTCTATGGTTTGAAGTTTGGTCTAAAGAGCAATACAAGATTCTTTCATTATCACAGATATTGTTCCTCTCCTCCTTTGAAAAGTATACTTCATTACTTCAAAATTAGTCCTAATTGCTGAGTACCTGTAAAGATAATTTTATTTACGGCCAGCTGATGTGACATTTTTACTAACAGCTAATTCTAAGGAGTTAATAAATTTCAAGTCAAAGAGTTCAGAATATAAAACTGGTTTTCTGCTAATTTTCTGTTGAAATGATAATAATAAAGTGGAATAACATATAAGATTGCCTCAAGAAAGAATTAACCCACCATTGGTCATTGGTTGCATGGTGAGTGTCGCACTCACCATGCAAATGAAAACATTATTATGTACTTTGTTTTCTGCATGAATTCTGACCTTGGGTTGTCATCTACCTTCTTATACAAGGTGAGTATATTACATAATGGCAATGAATCCATATCTGCATCCTTATTTGTTGAAATTTCTTGGGCTATCATTCTAGCACTAATTCTCTTGTCGGCTTTGATGATTTCACGTATCTTTTCAATCATTGTGATTGGACATCCAGGCTGTGGTTCGTCCTTTACGTTCATATGGCCATCTTTAAATGAAGCAAACCATCTAAAAATGTTCTTTCATGATAAGCCTCATCTTGTTAAGCTTGTTTTAACAATTTGTAGGTTTCACTTGCTGATTTACCTAAAAAAAAACAAAATCTGATGTCATATTGTTGCTCTAATTTTTTCTCATTTGACTTTTTGGCCATGCTTATTTTTTATACCTGAAAAGAAAACAAGCATAACTTTTTTAGTATTAAATATTTATATTATTTTTCATACCAAATCAAAGTTTATGCTTTCTTCTTTTTGATGATGATAAGTATTTGGTAAAAAATTATTTTATTTTGTCTTTACAGAGTCATTGCCACTATTTAATAGACACCTTGTATGAGTTCCATGAAACGGCAACGATATTTTTCCAGAGATTTTTTTTGTTTACCGATTGGTAATTTAGTCTCCGTTTGAAAAGTGAGCTCAGTGCTCACTCACCTGCGACCAAGCGTGTTACACCTTCTTTACCCTGTGACTTTCTCATTGTCTTAGGTTTTCAGTTTACTACTGTGGTAAAATTTTTTTTACCATTATTATTGTAGCAATGACTTGATGAACGCTTATTCAATTAAAAGAGCTTCTGTTGAGAGTCTTCCAATTTCACTTCACCTAAAAATCAAAAGGCATGCCAGAATATCAACTAATGTTATAAAAAAATGACATCAAATGGTGACCGTTCCAAATGCTCTTTCTTTCCTCAAAAGAATAGCAGAATAACAGTCCCAAATATCATGACTGTTTCGCATCTATACATAACATTCAACTGTCATGGTCACCATGACGTTGAAGGAACAGATAGTGAATAGCTAATAAAATATATGTATTCCTTATTGATTTAAAAATGTTAATAGAAGCAATATAAATGATAATAGGTATTACATAGTAATTGAAGAAATTAAAAGGCATAGTACTTTTTAACATGTTTTTTCACACATTCCTCTTTGTTATTTGGAATGGTTATTAAAATTTTTATGTTACTCATTATGCATCTCCTCAGGAAAAAACTTTCTTGTTTGTAACCCTATCATCAAAGAAAATATCACCTTATTTAAACTAATAAAAAATTTAAATATACGGTTGAGTGTGGTGCTCACCCACAACCAATGGTGTAACAATGCATGACATGACTAACTGAGGGTTAAGAAAACAGAAGAAAATGAGTTCAGGAGAAAAGGGAGAAAGAAAAACTAAATACAATTTCTTTGACATCTTGACACTTCTTTTGCTTGAAACAGAATGTAGAAGGCATGCTCCAACCTTATTTAACCTAACTGTCTTAGATTAAAAATTTTATATCCTTCATGTTGTCTATTCTTTCACAGAACAGAAAATAATATACCCTTCCCCTGAAACAAGTGAAACAACACCCGAGACTGAAGTCCTTTAATTAGAAGTAAAAGAAATGAACAATGCTGAACAAGATGTTGATGCTCGCTTTATACCACCCCCAACTAAGAGAAAGAAAGGGCTACGAAAAGTTGCTCTTTTGAAGAAAAGCTGTTAGAGAATCAGAGATAAAGAGACCTCCTTCTTTAATTTCTTTATACCAAGTGTAAAAAAATTAACAGACCATCAGAAAGTTGAATTTATGCAAATTCTTCATGGTCTAAAAAAAGTTCAAATTTTCAATTTGCAAACATCTTATCCATCCAACTTTTTATCAGTTTTCCCTGCAGTATTTACAAGAATACTGTCTGTAGAATCCAAGAATATTGCTAAGTGGATACTGTCCAAATAACCCTCAGCATATATAGCAACTTGATATATAACAAGAAAACAATAAAATATTCTTCAGGTATACAAATGATCCTGAATATCAGATATTAAATACTCATCATCATCATCATAAAGCACTCCCTCATAAACCTCAAATGTGTCATCAGAATTAGAATTTTTTCAACTGTAATTCATTTTATTCGTAAAACAATTTTATTTAATAGATGATGTGCAAGTTACTCACCTTAGGGTTTCCGTTTACTTTTCTTTTGTGCTAACTGATTGATGAAACATTGAATTTAGTCTTTTGATGTTGACTTTCAATAATCCAAGCAATTCATCAGAGGACTCAATTGCCATCTTATAATAATAAAAAACTTTTCTGGATGCTGCCTTTATTTACTTTAAAACAGTGAAATTGCCCATAAAATATGCTCATTGCTTTGCACACACCAAATATTGTTTTTTCTTGAATTTTAAGGGGTTATTTTTTCAGCATTAAAATGTGTATACATCTTTATGAGACACCCTGTATACACACATACATATACAATGAAACCTCCCAACAGCGGACACTCTTGGGGATGGAAGAAGTGTCCGCTATTGAGAGATGTACACCATTGAGAGGGGGCCACATATCTATACAGCATACGTACTATGTACATAGACTCACTTTCTATTGCACGTATTACTTATTTTCACAGGGAAAATTTCTCACAGTGAAAATTAAAAGTTGTTTTTTCAATAATGTTTTTATTTTTTCATGTTTTACATTACAAAAATAATTATCTCAAAATATTGAACAATGAACAAGATGAATAAAAAATAACAGAAACTAGAAATGCAAGGTTGCAACTGCTTCTGTAAAAGAAAAATACGTAATTCATTAGGTATGTAATGAAAATGATGAATAATAGAGAAAATTATAACTTGTAACTTAAAAAGTGACGCTTACAGCAAAATTTAACAAACTGTAAAATAAATTTATAAACTTACGAGTGTCAGCTAAAATGGATACCATCCACAGTTTGTCATTTGAAAAGCTCGCTGGCTGCATTTGTCTTTTTTCTGATGATCCCCCATGGTTGGAGGCTGTCCAATGGTCTGCTTTAAGAAATGTACATAGAAAATTATTACACAGTTAATGTGATAAAAATTTATGCAAAAATTTTACTTTGTATACAAAGTTATTATACTTACTGTCTTTAAAAAAATCTGTTATCTTTTCCTGCTTCCCTGCAGATTGGCCAATCTGTTTTTCCAAATGTTGCTGCAATTGTGCAGTAAAATTAAGTCCACCAGCATATCCCCATCATAGAAAATATTCCTTTAAGTCCTGTACACTCCTCAAGGCTTCTTTAGTATTTTTCATTAAAGTCTCATCTGAAGCGCATCCCTTTGATGTATCGTCACTGTCCTCGTCGCTTTTAATTTGGCCAGAATCAGTTGTCTGCATATCTGCAACCAGGTCTTCCATATTCAGGCACTAGTCTTCTGTACACAGGCACGCGTCGATATCTGCATACGGCAACGTTCCCTCCTCCCCAATATTTTCCAATAAATTCTGTAGTCCTGCATCATCCATATTAGAGTGATCAGTGGTTGACTCACCTTTGTCCTGTTTTGCAGCGAATCCTGCTTTTATAAAACAGTTTTTTACAATATGTCTTTCTATGTCCCTTATGGATTGCATAATCCATAAAATCACATCGAGAACATTCATCAATTTTGATAAATCACCTCCATCTTTCGATTTTTCTATCATTGATAAAATATGCTGCAGTACACGCTTCCTGTAGTGAAGTTTAAAGTTATTAATTATGCCTTGGTCCAAGGGCTGGCAAACAGATATTGTGCTCGCATGTAAGAAGATTATTTGTATGTTTTCCAGGCACAAATTTGGATGGGATGATGCATTATCCATAAATAAGATGACCTTTCTACCCCTTCTATTTTTCGGTCAAAGGACATCAGCCAGTCTGTCATGCAATCTCAAGTCATCCATGCTTTTTGATTTGCTCACCAATCCACCCCAAGGAGATTGACATCATTACTCTTGAAACAGCATGGCTTTTTGGCTCTTCCGATTACTAAAGTCACTTCAAATTCACCAACCATATTTACACATAGCAGGAATGTCTCTCTTTTGACACCGTTCCACAGGAGCATTTTTCTTTTTTCAAGTACATTGTTTAGTCAGGAAGGGCTCGAAAGAATAACCCAGTCTCATCACAATTATAAATGTCCTTTTCACCGTAGTCCTTGCACAAATCTCATAGTCTGGAAGCCCACTCTAACGCAATAACATGGCCAACTGAAGCAACTTCTCCACACACATTTATATAGGAAATGTTGTGACGAGTTCTGAATTTTTCAAGCCACCCATTGGAAGCTTTAAACTTATCATACCCCTTTACTTTTGCTATTTTGAGAGCCTTTTCTTGAATTAATGTCCCTGATATTGGAATGTTGAAAGAACAAGCTCTACAAAACCATTCGAAAGTCACATTATCAATAGCCAGCCCCTCAGTTTTGAGAAACACTCTTTTCACGTCCTCACTTTTGTTCTCAGTCCATTCCTTCAACAGTCTCTCCTTATTTTTTTTAGAATTTCACTCACTTGAGTCTTGCCTATGCCATACCTTGCACCAAGCACACGAACACTTAAGTTTTCCGATTCTGCTAAACGTAAAATGTCCAATTTCTCACCTAAGCGGCCATAATCGAGGTAAAGAATAATTTTCAGCCAGCGTCAACTGCTATTGAGTTCTTCAACTTGAGTTGTAACTAAAGACATCAGAAGGCATTTAAATAGCAGTGATGCTACTGGGAGGGGTGGAGCTGAGATTATGTGATTGGTAATGAGAGATGGGTTGGGGGTTGAAGAAGCCAATCAATGCTACGAATAGACATAATAATAACAATAATTTATTAAACACAAACAGAGTATCCCCAATTACATGTGTTCTAATAAAAATGTATAAATATAAAAATAAATAAATAGAACAAGACAAATCAAAACACTATACATAATCGTACAAAAATACACACACAGTCATAACACTTCAGTGTTCTCAGTGTGTTCTGCATATGTCTCCTGAATACAGGA
Organism: Uropetala carovei; assembly: GCA_036926305.1. Classification (NCBI taxonomy): domain Eukaryota; kingdom Metazoa; phylum Arthropoda; class Insecta; order Odonata; family Petaluridae; genus Uropetala; species Uropetala carovei. The sequence continues at coordinate 9,443,068 of JAXCHB010000011.1, forward strand.
AGGGAGTCTTCATATATGTCCATAGTACTGGTTTTGGCATTCACCTCATTGTATGTCTGAATTGCTCTGGGAATAGGTGAATGTTTGTAGACATTCACTCTGGAGGATGGCTCTTGAAAAAGTGGCGTGTGACGGGATCTATGAAGGGAGGCATTGAGGCCAATTAGTGCCACTATTTCTTTGGAATCAATGACTCTGTTCACAATATTTCTTAGGTAAATAATATCCGAGATCATTCTCCTATTACACAAGGGGCTAAGTTTGAAGTCCTTACAAAAGGAAAGGTATTCTTCTTCCTATAGATTATATTAGCTTTGTAGCATAGCCATTTTAGGAAATGCCTTTGCACTTTTTCAATGGCATCTACATTTTTTGGGCGGGATTCCAAATAACACTTGCGTATTCCAGCACTGGTCTCACTAGTGCACAGTATGAGCTATAATGGTGGGGAGGAAGAAATGTTTTATGGAATTCCGTTTAATAAAACCCAGGAGTATGAATGCTCTTGAGCAAATGGACTGGATGTGTACACTAAAATTTAGTTTGGTCTCCATAGTTACACCTAAGTCATTAATAGTTTGGACACTCTCAAGTAGAACATCATCTATGGCATAAAGGTACAGACTCATTTTTTTCTTCCATGAAAAAGAGATTACATTTCTGAATGTTGGGAAATAATTTCCATGTTTGAAACCACAGGGAAAACTTATCAATTTCACCCTGGAGTCCTACACAATCTTCCAAACTGTCAACCCTACTAATAATTTAAGAAAACTGAAGAAGCATGTACCTGCGGGGTCTGTATTTCACCAATAAACAAGTCTTCATTTGTTTCCTACTCTCCCCTTCCATGACATTCAAATCCGAACCTCTTAATGTTCCACTTCCGTTTTCCTTCCCACTAATCCTCTGGCTAAGCAAAAAAAGCAATCTTCCTTGAAAAGAAATGTCTCATATTCACTCTCCCATTATCCTACTCCTTACCCCTCTGACAAATCTCCCATGCCAGACCCAGCAGGGGAATTCCCTAGCTATGGATGGCCAGAAGAGAACTGCAGGGAGCCAGGGGAAACCCATGAGAGGCATTTCTGTCTATTAGCAGAGGTATTTCCATGATGAGTCATTTTTTTGGACTGTCCCTGTACATTATTGAGAATGTTCCCTATTCAGAGGGGATAGTTCCATAACACTGCCTGATATTCTGCAGGGGATTGAAAAACTGTCTGCTTTTAAGCAGTTTCTGCTATTCGAAGGTGTCAGTTAAGAGAGGTTTCACTGTATTATATTAGAATCAGCATCATGGACCTTGCAGTAATCCTTCATCTCGTCCTGTCCTTGTTTCATTGCTTTCACCATGCTCCTCATAACTTTCAGCTGATCCTCCATTTCCACTGTTTCACTTCTCGATACTGGCATGAATCCTCCGAAATTGGATGTGCTATGTGTATGTCGCAAAACCCACCAATGTTCTGGAAATTTCTGACATGCTATGTTGCACCAGTGTTGCATGGACAACGCTTAGGGATTTTTGGCAAAAATAAACAAGTCAATCAATCCAGTATTAGAAGCCAGAATAAGTGTTTATTTCCAGGATTCCATTCCCACTGCTCCTCGCTCTCCACACCATCCTTGCGTGAACCTGCACCCTCTCCTCCATGATGCATCCAAGGCCTTATCGCTCTGCTGTACATGCCTGGGCCCACTTGCACTCTTCCCATGGCGCTCGCTGCCACAGCTAGCCCGGACACCCTACCTAGGGTGTTACAAAATTCACGAACCTTCGAAATCTTAATGCGACACCCCCCAAATCGATGCTCCCTCAGCAGAAAATAACTTTGACAAAGTTTGAAGCAAATCGGATAATATTTAGAGGTCGCGACCTCCTTTAAAGTTCGATTTTATGGGTGAGCAGTACTGGCCTAGTCAGGCCACTGTAGTTGCGGAACTAGGGGTCCCACAAAAATATTCATTTGACATTTTTTAATGAGAATGGAACAGCAAACTCGAAGCGCACCTTGGAATAGCATTCCGACGTGATTTAGATTTTCAAGTTGCCTACCTATCAGGGGCAAAGTCAAGACAAACGCGGAGTCAACTGTACGGCTTGGTTCTCAGTTTATTTCGTGGCTTGGAACTGGTCTGTATTGGTAGAAAATGGTATAAAAGAGGGGCAATTGGATAAATGAGATATTATTTATTATAATAACTAAACATTCCTGTGGAAAACATAGTAGAAAAGAATTATTAAGATCTGCGTTTAATGTTTTTTGGACGTATTCGGATGGAGCTTCCTCTGTTCTCTGACCACATGCAAGAGTATACATACGTGCAGCTGATCAAGGCCAAATTTGATCATCTCGTCGGCAATATCCGATAGAGAATTCTTCAGCAGGTCATCAGACGAAAATATATCAAATTTTCCTGTAACGAATGTAATATTTGAGAAAATATGGACATCATGCATTCCAAGAGAGTAATAAACTTACCCTAGACAGCATAAGTAACCAACCTTAGTCGATTGGTTTCCAGGCTGTCCAGAATTTATTAAAAACTTCAACTGTAGGAGTTTTTTAATATCCCACTGCAACTTCAAAAGTATCCTTGAGAAGGATTTCCATTATGTGATGCCTGCAAGCAACACCAAGAAGATCTCTTCCCAGAGACAGTCTAGCTTGTCCATAAATTAATCTTCGACATTTCTAAATTTGAAGCGTGGATTGTTTTTGTTCTTCTGAAGACCAGTATATTCTTTGTGAAGCTCTTCAAGTATAGCGATAGCATCTTTTCCACTTTCCTTGGAATTCTTGCCTTGTCCCAGAAGGGCAAGACATCTTTGATGACGAGTCGTGCACTTTCTTGGATAGTTTTCTTCTCTATCTTGTGGTGGTGAAAAAAATCACGCAAAACTTGCCCGTTCGATGAGAGCCTGCAACCTTTGATGTCCTGTTCCGGATATCCGACCAACCACAGATAAGTATTTTCTCTCAATTGATGCCTGGTCATTAGAAAGCACTGCAGTCACCACTAACCACTTATCACAGAACAAAACAAAGACAACTTCCCTCGCGTACTGCACTACCGTCTTGCCTACGGAGGATACCGCCGCGCCTACGCGCTTGACATTCGACAAGTCACAACTGGCACCGAAGAACAACGCGTTGGCGCTAATTGCATGCCAGAAAGCAAAACACATCGTCGTCGTGAATGACGTCGCGGAAAGGGGAGTAGCCCTTATGATCGAATACAACCGCCTGCTGATAAAAGTGAAAGTCAATTGCAGAATATCTTGCATGTGGTCAGAGAACAGAGGAAGCTCCATCCGAATACGTCCAAAAAACATTAAACGCAGATCTTAATAATTCTTTTCTACTATGTTTTCCACAGGAATGTTTAGTTATTATAATAAATAATATCTCATTTATCCAATTGCCCCTCTTGTATACCATTTTCTACCAATACAGACCAGTTTCAAGCCACGAAATAAACTGAGAACCAAGCCGTACAGTTGACTCCGCGTTTGTCTTGACTTTGCCCCTGATAGGTAGGCAACTTGAAAATCTAAATCACGTCGGAATGCTATTCCAAGGTGCGCTTCGAGTTTGCTGTTCCATTCTCATTAAAAAATGTCAAATGAATATTTTTGTGGGACCCCTAGTTCCGCAACTACAGTGGCCTGACTAGGCCAGTACTGCTCACCCATAAAATCGAACTTTAAAGGAGGTCGCGACCTCTAAATATTATCCGATTTGCTTCAAACTTTGTCAAAGTTATTTTCTGCTGAGGGAGCATCGATTTGGGGGGTGTCGCATTAAGATTTCGAAGGTTCGTGAATTTTGAAATACCCCATCCCTCCCTTATACCCCCGACAGGGGAATCCAGAACGTACTCGGGGGTTTGGCGGGGCTCTTCCTGAACATTCCAAACATCTTAGTCAAACGCCCTATCAAATGGTAGACATGATCCCCTCGGCTGCCCTAGTTGCGCGTGGGAGCAGACTCGTTACAACACATTCAGAGACGGCCCACAGTAGCTGTAGACATATTATATAGGTTTCTGAGAAGAAAAAAGTGTGAGGTATGACAAAAATGGAAGTAATGTTATATCTTGTACGAATTCTAGCCACTCCAGTTCTGAGCAAGGTGGGAGTGGTTCATCCCAACCAAATTTGGGATTTCAAATAGTTTTGCATGAAACATTTAGTCTACAAGAATACAAGTGAGGTCCAGCCAGCAAAGGGTATCATGTATTCTTGTCTGTGCTGAAGATGGCTTCATCCGTGGAATTCATTTGATCAGTAATATTCACATTGTCATATTTGAGAAAATGCTGGGAAACCCGTCCAAGCGTCTGTAGAAAACAACCTCATTGACCACCGTCCACATCGATACTCCCATGCATGTCCATGCCACACACTGTCCAGTCTTGATGCACAAGCATAAACAGTTGGCCCTGTGGCCGCCAAGGGTGCTGTTCAACACATATGAGTCAATTCACAAATACACATCAATTCCTCTCCCATTCAGAAAATAAAATCATTACACAACAGAAGATAGACTAAAATAACAACTACAGAATTAATTAGAATCACGTCTAATTTTTTAGGTGGCGTTATAACCCTTCCACTTCTGGATACTCGTGCCACATCACCCAGATCCCCAAACCCTGAACCATGATCCTTGGCATTCACCGCACAATGTTCTGGAACCTCTTGAGGGTGCTCAGGAACTGCTGGAGGCACGTGCTCTGCTTACAGGAGGATATGATGGCCTGTGGCTGGTGACGTATCCTGGTATGAAGGTTGGGGTTTGTCAGTGGTGACTTCACCTGGACCCGCACTGATTACTGGAAAGTCATGGTATGTCGGCGGTGACTTCAGCTGGGCCTACATCAGTTACCAGAAAGTCGGGGGAAAAGTCTTCGGTGACAAGACGGAGAAAATCACTGATCTCGGTGCTGTTCTTCGAATCTTTGATATCTAAGACAGCTTGAACCATGTTCTCGCAATTGCCTATACCCAGTTCACAGAGCCTAAACCCACACTACTCTATGGTGTGCTGTAAGAATGTACACTTGCTAGCATTGAGATGGACGTCGTGCTCGGCTTGTCGTTGGAACACTTGCTACAACATGAAAAAATGTTCCTCCAGGGAGTGTGTGCTGATGGCGATGTTATCGTACATACCTACAGGTTTTGTTATATCTCGTTCGCCACCGTTATGGCAATCACACAATTGGTCCACAAATTTGTAGATAAACACTTCTTGTTGGGGACCACAGTCCAAAAGATGGCTTCGTGTTTCTCCCCATCGCTACCGGAATGGTGGCGAACAGCATATACTTTACCCTGACGCTTCAATTTAATAGGTGTCCTATAGTCAGTTGACCTACATACTGGTGTTTCATGACCCCGCTTCCCACACTTGTTGCAAACTGCATTTTTAAACCTGAAACATGATTAGATAAACCGCAACCGTAACTCCTGCAATGTTTGTTTGGTAGATAGCACTTATCTTGTTAGACTGGGCTGTAACCTATTTGCAGCTGATGCTGTAAGTGGCTCCCTTGGAATGTCAGTTGACAAACTCATGAAAGCCTTCTAATTCAATTCAATGTTTGATGCCAATTCAACGACCCCCTTCTCGAAAGTAAGATTGATATCTTCCAAGAGAGTATTAGACGTACTTCTTCTGATTTCAAGCCATAAAAGAAGTGTGTGCATAATGCATCATGAAACCAATCTTTAGGAAACTTACAATATCTGGTGAGTTTCTTCAACTCCTCAGCGTAATTATGTGAAGACTCTTCGGGCAACTGTGTTCACTGTAGAAAGTGGATACATTCTGATTTAACGTTAGGTGCTGACTGAAAGTGTTGAGTCAACAATGACGTCGATTCAATAAACATTTTCCCTTCTGGCTTGACATGCTCCCATGAATCACGAAGTCTCTAATACGGTTCAGCTTTGGGGAGGAATAAAGAATAACCTTTGGTTGGAAGGATGGCCTATTTATTGGTGAATCCCTGACAGATCTCACCTGAACAGGGCCCAGGGCGTAGAGGTACTTACAATGTATCATTTTCCTAGGGATCATTGTATATGTGACAGCAGGAATGCTACAACAAATCCTGTTATTCGGTCTACAGGTCTGGAGAACACAATCCCATAATTAGCATTTATTAGAGAAATTTAAATGGATTCACTTTCACTTTTCTATTCGACTAGGATATATTGAGAATTAACCCATTAGAAAAGACACCATTGAAGAGAGTAGAGGCTTCTTAGTGATTAGAAATTGATTTATACAGAAATAAACTGCTCTGAGCAGTCATCAGAAATGGGGAAATGGCCACATTTTTCACAGAATTTCAATAATCCTGGAGGTGTGACCCGGTTATCTAACCTCTATTTAAAACACCCAATCTTTGCTGAGTGTAATCACTGGCACTGGGTGGTAGAATATTTTTTTGGAAAAGCAGAATTCAAAATTCTACATTTGAAAGATGTATTGAATGAATTTATTTATTGACTTCAAAGGAATGTACCTGAAACGTTCTGATATAGACTTTTTCTCCTGGAAATGGTGCAATGAGAAACATGCAGAATTTCTCACTAAAGAAACTGACAATTTTTTCTGAGTCATGTCATAAATGTCGAATATGGCTCAAAATATTCTCTGACTCATGTAAAGTATATCCTAGATCTGAATAAGTTTCATGGACTTTATAGAAATACTTAAAATAAACATTTTCTTTGATTTGTATCATTGTAGCCTTCAACAAGAAAATGTTGAGAATAACCCCTGAGAAAAATTGCTATTGATGACACTTTATGGTTTAGAATGTAGAGATTGATCCAGTGAAATAGTATTGAGAACATAAAGAATTGCCACTCGGACTCTGTCTTTAGGACGAAATAAACCTATTACATTTTCTTATGGGCCATTATAAATGTAACAGAAGGAACACTATGACACATCCTGTTATTCAGCCTACAGGTTGAGAACACAATCCCATAATTAGCATTTATTAGAGAAATTTAAATGGATTCACTTTCACTTTTCTATTCATTGGTGCTGTCAACTGCAATATATTGAGAATTAACCCACAAGAAAAGACTTCATTGATAAGAGTAGTAGCTTATTTGTAAGAAGAAATAGATTTATATAGAAAGAAACTGCTCGGTACAGTGAACTGGAATGGGAAAATGGGCACATTCTTCACATTATTGTAATAATGCCTAGAAGTGTGACCCGGTTATCTAACCTCTATTTGAAATACCCAATTTTTGCTGAGTATAATCACTGGCACTGGGTGGTAGAATATTTTTTTGGAAAAGCAGAATTCAAAATTCTACATTTGAAAGATGTATTGAACGAATTTATTTATTGACTTCAAAGGAATGTACCTGAGGCGTTCTGATATAGACTTCTTCTCCTGGAAATGGTACAATGAGAAACATGCAGAATTTCTCAGTAAAGAAACTGACAATTTTTTCTGAGTCATGTCATAAATGTCGAATATGGCTCAAAATATTCTCTGACTCATGTAAAGTATATCCTAGATCTGAATAAGTTTCATGGATTTTATAGAAATACTTAAAATAAACATTTTCTTTGATTTGTATCATTGTAGCCTTCAACAAGAAAATGTTGAGAATAACCCCTGAGAAAAATTGCTATTGATGACACTTTATGGTTTAGAATGTAGAGATTGATCCAGTGAAATAGTATTGAGAACATAAAGAATTGCCACTCGGACTCTGTCTTTAGGACGAAATAAACCTATTACATTTTCTTATGGGCCATTATAAATGTAACAGAAGGAACACTATGACACATCCTGTTATTCAGCCTACAGGTCTGGAGAACACAATCCCATAATTAGCATTTATTAGAGAAATTTAAATGGATTCACTTTCACTTTTCTATTCATTGGTGCTGTCAACTGCAATATATTGAGAATTAACCCACAAGAAAAGACTTCATTGATAAGAGTAGAGGCTTCTTTGAAAGAAGAAATAGATTTATATAGAAAGAGACTGCTTGGTACGGTGAACTGGAATGGGACAATGGGCACATTCTTCACATTATTGCAATAATGCCTAGAAGTGTGACCCGGTTATCTAACCTCTATTTGAAATACCCAATTTTTGCTGAGTGTAATCACTGGCACTGGGTGTTAGAATGCATTTTGGAAAAGGAGATTTCAAAACTGTAAGTTTTCAAAGCTGCTTAGAATGAATGAATTTATACCTTGTAAAGGCATGTTTGGATCTAGGGTTATTATCAATGAAAAGCTCCAGTGAAAAACAGGCTGAATTTCTCAGTTCCAAAACTAGTACTGCTTTGGTGAAATAGGACAGAACTGTCGAATATAGCTCAAATTATTGTCCAACTCATGTATACGATAGATTAGATTTCAGTATGTTTCATGGATTTTACATAAATCCTTCAAATAAACATTTTCTTCATTGGTTCTGTTGACCAAGAAATATTGAGAAATATCCCACGAGAAAAGAAACCATTGATGAGAGTAAAGGCTTCTTTGTATGTAGAAATAGATTTATATAGAATGAAAATGCACCAAACTGTCACAGGAATGGGAAAATTGGCACATTCTTCACAGAATTGCAATAATCCTGGAAGTGTGACCCGGTTATCTTCCCTCTATTTGAAATACCCAATCTTTGCTGAGTGCTAATCACATGCACTGGGTGTTAGAATATTTTTTTGGAAAGGCAGAATTCAAAGTTCTGCATTTGAAAGCTGCATAGAATAAATGTACCAGTGGTGTTCTGATATAGGGTTTTTCTCCTGCATATGCTCCAATGAAAAAACAGAATTTCTCAGTACTGACACTATTATTTTTTTTTAACCAAGAGCTGAATGGAGGGTTAAAATTTTAGATGATGCCTTATCTTGTAAATCTTGTTACTGTGGACCGGTGAACAGAGTGCTAAAATTAGTCTGCACGTAGCAGATAGCTTCAACAAATGTTTTCATACTACCTGATCAAATTTCAGTACATAATCCACTATAGGAGATGAAGTGATCTGATTCGATTAAAACATCCCCTAGTGAGGTTGGACAAGTCTTCAATATGACCAACTTACATGACCATTATAACAATAAAAGCTATACAAAACTAGAAGCACTTGGCATTGCTGAAGTCAACCATGCACCATCAATATAATTGTGGGCCTTGGAAAATAGCTTACTGCTGTAGTTGAGGAGAGCATGAAATTGTGGTGTAGCATTTAAAAATAGAGATATAATTTCATCATAACATTAGGAACGCGAGTAGCCACCAAAAATAACCAACACACTCTCTAAGAAGTGTACATTACGAAAAGGAATGAACATCGTATTTGTAAATGTAAAAAAAAACTTTTGCTCATGTAACACAGCAAAACCAAGGCACACAATTGCCATCTGTTATTTCCCTCAACCGATATACCTAAACTGTTCCACAATTCCTGTTCCAACACCAGGTGATACTGATTGGTAACATTAGAGAACAAGTAGGTGGAGTATAATTTTCAAATTTTAGGAATTTCAAAGTGCATACGCATGCTAAATAAATAAGAGTTAAATTCACAACAGCTGAATATAGTGTAGTATGTAGCATGCCTACAGGTTTTCGTTCTAGGAACTTGGGCGGGGCTCTTCCCAAACATTTCAAACGCCTTTATCGACACCCTGTCAGAAGGCAGACATGGTCCCCTCGGCTTCCGTAGCTGTGAAGGGTAGCAGACTCATCACAATAAATTCAGAGATGGCCCACAGTAGCTGTAGACATATTATATAGGTTTCTGAGAAGAAAAAAGAGTGAGGTATTAGAAAAATGGAATTATATAATATCTTGTACGTAATCTAGCCCCTCCAGTTCTGCACAAGGTGGGAGTGGTTCATCCCAACCAATTTGGAATTTCAAGTAGTTTTGCATGAAACATTTAGTCCACAAGAATACAAGTGAAGTCCAGCTAGCCAAGTTTATGAAGTATTCCTGTATCTGCTGGTAATGGCTATGTCTTTGGAATTTATTTAATCAGTAATATTCACGTAGTTACATTTAAGTAAACGATGGGAATCCCCTCCAAGCATCTGTAGAAAACAACCTCATTTACCACTGTCCATGTCCATGAGAAAAGATATCATTGAAGAGAGTAAAGGCTTCTTTGTGATTAGAAATTGATTTATACAGAAATAAACTGCTCTGAGCAGTCATCAGAAATGGGGAAATGGCCACATTTTTCACAGAATTGCAATAATCCTGGAGGTGTGACCCGGTTATCTAACCTCTATTTAAAATACCCAATCTTTGCTGAGTGCTAATCACCTGCACTGGGTGTTAGAATATTTTTTGGAAAAGTAGAATTCAAAATTCTACATTTAAAAGATGCATTGAATGAATTTATTTATTGACTTTAAAGGAATGTACCAGTGGCATTGTGATATAGGCTTCTTCTACAGGAAATGCTCCAATGAAAAAACAGGAATAATTTTCAGTACTGAAAAAATGAATTTTTTGTGAACCATGTCAAAAATGTTGAATATGATTACTCCTCTGAAATAAAAGAATAAGTAGATGAAATAAAAGATCTTAAAAAAGGTTTAAACTATTTCAGTGATGATTATGATATACTTAAGGTAGATGTGAAAAACATTTAAGATGAGATAAAGTGATTCAAAGATGTTGTAGCTGATTTGAAACAAGAATTAAAATTGAAGGATAAAGCGATTGAGGAGCTTACAACAGGAATGAATGTCCTAGAGCAAAAAGAACTGGAAATTGTTTGTTTGAAAAATGGAAACACAACTACAGGCAGTCCTCGACATCCGTAAATTCAACATCAGTACAATTCGCTCTTTCCTACATTATAAATTCTCGCCCCTAAACAGCCTTTCGTACTCCGAATTCAAACTTTTGTACATCAGCTGACGAACAAACATTTCGAGCTGTCGCATAATGGCGCTGTCTGTCAGCCAAGTCAACACTTTTAATAAATTACCAAATTAAAGTATGCTATGTAATAATATACGTATTATATGTAATGTTTTTTAATATTGTACTGAAATTTGACAAGATTAATATCACTGTAAAGTCGGTTAATAATCAATAAATTATTATTATTATTCAGTTTCGGCAACGTTACCATCTTTGTTTGTACGTACAGCAGTGTTTCTTTGTTTGTGCATTTTACACCTATTATTTTATAAACATGAGTGAGAAACGGAAAACTGAAAGTGCTAATACAAGTGAAAAGAAATGTAGGACTCATAAACTGAACACGATTAAGACAAATATAGAAATAATTAGGCGTGCCAAAAACGGCGAATCTTTAGCTTCAATCGGACGCTCATTGGACTTAAGCCGGTAGTGTGTGTGCTCAATTGTGAAGGAGAAGAACAAATATAATAATACAATACATACTGTGGTGTTCTGAATAAATGCCACATTTTTTTAAAGAGCAAGGAACCGATCTACACACGCCTCAATGACATTGACGATATCCCGTTAGCAGACCACAAAACAATTTGAGACATAATGATCGTGCAGTTGCTTGGCTTTCTCATGAATGACAAGTGAACTCAGTGAGATTTTCTTGCAAGTTTGGGTCTTGATTCACAGGTTTAAAGCCTTCTCTGTCTACTCTACATATGGATTCCTAGGTACAAAAGACACTTATGTACGCGTTGAAGTACCACTTGCAACACTAGCTCTAATCACTTCTTCACTTTCCTTATCGATTTTATTGTGGACTCGGTCACACCAAGTAATTTACCAACTGATGAAGCAGATTCATTATGCACAAGCCTATCTAAAACTTCAATTTTCTTCTCCAAACTCAACGCTTTTTCCTCCCTTTTTACAGACTTTTCTTTCATTTCAACCATCATTCTCTTTGGAGCCATGATTAGGCAATATTACAAAAAACAATGAAAATAGCAAAATGCTTAAATGAAAAAAACTTGAACTTTTGTTCATATTACATTTATACCCCTACACCGCCTTCTATATGCCGAATTCGGACTTTCATGCATCAGTGAAATGACGAACGAATATTTCGGGTGCTGCTGGTTGCCAGCCACCAGGCCACCAATTTCTGCCGTGCCAGCATCTTTGTCTGTACAGTAGTGTTTATTTGTGCAATTATTTAAATATTTTATTGCTTTTTGCCCTATCTCTGTATATTATAAAATCGACGATTGTGTCTAAAAGGCCCCTGCTCAAAAAACTAAACATTTATACCATAATTAGAGATTTTATAATATTTTTTGGCTCTCTGGGAACGGAATCCCCCCTATAACATGTAAATCTATGTTCGATACCCGTACATTTGATTTCCGTACATGTTTTCAAGAATGCATTATGTACGGATGTCGAGGACTGCCTGTATAAATGAATTAAAAGTTAATGTATGTGAGTTAGTTAATGTGGTTACAGAAGAACAAATCTCTTCTGATGTTGTGGATGATATTTATATAATAAATAGGAATCAGCAAATCAAAAATACTAAAGTTACTGTAAGATTTAAATCCTAAGATATTAAGCAGAAAATAATGGCTAAGAAAGTTGGTTTAAAGCAGAAAGAAATAAAAGAAAGGTATAATGCTGATATTTATTTTAATGATCACCTAACTGGGTATTACTGTATGTTGCTTTGAAAGGCAGGAAGTAAAGCTAAGGAATTAGGTTACAAATTTATTTGGTATAAAACAGAAAAAATATTCATAAAAAAGAATGAAAATTCTCAAATTAAAAAAATCCTAAATGGGAAGAAATTGAATAAAATAATTTAAATGTATATATAGTTGCTTATTGTTTATAGTTCTGATATGGATTTGATTAATCTGCTAAAGGTTGAGAAATTAAAGTGTACGACATATAACTCTGTAACTTGTGTAAAGTTACATTCAGAATATTCTACTCTTTTGTATAATTTAAAAATTAGATCCTTAAGGATTTATGAGGTTCTACTGTATATGTAAATGATGAAATAAAATGTAAGGAAGTGTTAACTGACACAAGCTATTTTGAGTCAAAATGTTTAAATGTCACAATAGATAATAGTGATATAATTATTTTGTGTGTATATAGACCACCAAAACATAGCAAGACATTATTTATACATAAATTAAGTAATGTGTTAGGAAAGTTCTGTAACAAAGAAATGATTATGGTGGGTGATGTAAATATAAATGTGAAAGCCAAGAATGAAATACATAGTCTTAAATATCAGGATGCCTTGGCTGCAGAAGGGTTTAGTCAAGTAATACATGACTATATAAGGGAGTGTGTCTGTGATGAAAGATTGGTTAAATCTTGTATAGATCATATTTATTATAAAGGCAAATTATTTAATACTGTGGGTATAATTATAAAATCTAACATCTCAGATCATTATGCAATAGCAGTAGATCTATCAAACTTGAAAAGAAAAAATAAAGCTAAAGGGAAAGAGGATACACAGAAGTTATTCTTGTATAAATAAGAGAAAAATTAATAACCTAATAAAAAATAAGAATTGGGAAACTGTACTGGAGATTGAAAGTCCAAGTGTGCAATATGAAACAATAAAATGGGACTTATGTGCATTTTACAAGCAGCGCACCAAAGTTAAATCTAGGAAATTAATTCAAGCTAAGAAAGAATGGATGACAGAAAGTTTATTAAATGAATTGAAGTTTAGGGATATGTTATTTAGGAAATGGAAAGACTGTCCATCTAATATAAATTATAAAAAGCAATATCATGACTATGGAAATAAGGTCAGTTCATCCATAAGGATGGTAAAATCAAAGTATTACTCAGATAAGTTCGCATCGATTGAAAATAATTACAAAATGATATGGAAAGAATTAAATGCTATTACGGGTAGAACCAGGGACTATACATCTGATGAAAAAATAACAAAACATATTAAGGGAAAGACTAATATAGATAATATAGAAGACTTACTTTTAAATTACTTTATTAATGTAACCCCATCAATAATAACTGTTGTAACAAACTTTGCAATATACCTAAAAAATAGTATTGCTAATAGTATATAAGTTCCAGATGCTTCAGAAAATGATATTTGTAAGGTAGTGAGTTCTTTGAAATTAACATCAGCTCATGATAAAATGAGAATTCATGAAATAAAAGTCAACCGCTCATTTATACCAATCTTAACCAACTTAATTAATAAATCTTTAACAAAAGGAATTGTACCCGATGGATTAAAAGTTGCTATTGTGAGGCCAATATATAAGGGAGGATCACATAAAGATTTGAATAATTACAGGCCAATCTCAATACTTACCACTTTTAGTAAAATATTGGAAAAGTACGTATTATGTCATTTACTTAGTTATTTGGAAAAAACAATATAATATCAGCAGGACAGTATGGATTCCAAAAAGGAAAGGATACTAAAACGCTGCTGAAGAATTTGCAGAGACCGTTCGTGGGAGTATAGATAAAGGAAATGCAACTATAGCTACATTTATTGATATGAAAAAAGCTTTTGATACCCTTGATATTGAATTACTCCTGAATAAGTTGGAAAGGATTGGTATAAGGGGTATCATATTAACTTGGTTTAAAAGTTATTTAACTGACAGAAAAATTGCTGTAAAAGTTAATAACAAACTCAATATATTTGAAATGGTAAACAAATGGGTCTCTTAGGGATATCTACTTGGTCCAATACTCTGCATTATATATGTAAATGAAATGTTTTATGTGGTAAAACACTGTAAAATACTTTTATATACAGATGATACAGTTTTAATAGCCTCTCGTAAGAATGTTAATGAAGCTAAAAAACACAAGAAAACTGATCTAAATAATATACTGATGTGGACGCATGATCATAGGTTGATTGTTAATGAAAAGAAAACAAAGTTAATGCATTTTACAAACAAAACTTGTGACCGTGTAAATATCAATATACTTATTCATAACCATGATTGTAAAAGCATGGTTATTAGACAAGTAAATTTTTTATACCTAATAGAACAAAAGATATTCATATCATATTATACAACACACTGTATGGAATAGTAATGGATTTGTTATGATTTTGTGAAGATTTTATTTTTTTGATATTAAGATTAAAAGATGTTTAAGAAATTGAAATGATTATAAATTAAGATATATGTCAATTTAAATGGTAAAAAGTGTTCAAGCTAGGGGATTCATTGTTGAAATTTAAAATGATTGCTTGGTGTGAACCAGTGTACTTTGTATGTAATGCATGAAATCCATGCAACAGAATGAGTATGAATAATTGTAACAACTGGATATAGATATTAGTAAATAAAAATAATCATTTGAATAAGTACTCATTAAAACAAATTATATTGGTATATCGATATTTTGTGAAAATAGCACAAATAATATTGGCACCCCCTGACGAGCCAGTTACAGGCTCAGGGGGATTAGAATGATTGCCTTTTGTATTATTTTAAGTATTATGTTATGATCCATTAAATGTGTTTAAGCTGTATGTACAAAGTATACAATAAAGAATTATTATATAATAAAATATTTTCCGAGTCATGTAAACGATGTACAGTAGATTTGAATGTTTCATGAATTTTATATAAAACCTCCAAAGAAACAATTTTTTTGATTCATGTCATTGTTGCCGTCGACAAGAAAATGTTGAGAATAAACCCACAAGGAAAGTCACAATTGATGACAGTTTTTGATTTAGAAGATAGAGACTGATCCAGTGAAATAGTATAGAGAACAAAGATTTGCCATTCGGACTCTGTCTTTCGCACAAAATTACATTTCTTTTATTTTCCCAGGGGCCACTGTAAATGTGACAGCAGTATTACTATGACATATTCTATTATTCGGCCTTCTTATCTGGAGAACACAATCCCTAATCAGCATTTATTGGATAAATTTAAATGGAATCACTTTCAGCTTTTTATTCATGGGTGCTGTCGACTAGGATATATTGAGAATTAACCCATGAGAAAAGACACCATTGAAGAGAGTAGAGGCTTCTTTGTGATTAGAAATTGATTTATACAGAAATAAACTGCTCTGAGCAGTCATCAGAAATGGGGAAATGGCCACATTTTTCACAGAATTTCAATAATCCTGGAGGTGTGACCCGGTTATCTAACCTCTATTTAAAACACCCAATCTTTGCTGAGTGCTAATCACCTGCACTGGGTGGTAGAATATTTTTTTGGAAAAGCAGAATTCAAAATTCTACATTTGTAATCATTGGCACTGGGTGGTAGAATATATTTTTGGAAAAGCAGAATTCAAAATTCTACATTTGAAAGATGTATTGAACGAATTTATTTATTGACTTCAAAGGAATGTACCTGAGGCGTTCTGATATAGACTTCTTCTCCTGGAAATGGTACAATGAGAAACATGCAGAATTTCTCAGTAAAGAAACTGACAATTTTTTCTGAGTCATGTCATAAATGTCGAATATGGCTCAAAATATTCTCTGACTCATGTAAAGTATATCCTATATCTGAATAAGTTTCATGGACTTTATAGAGATACTTCAAATAAACATTTTCTTTGATTTGTATCATTGCAGCCTTCAACAAGAAAATGTTGAGAATAACCCCTGAGAAAAATTGCTATTGATGACACTTTATGGTTTAGAATGTAGAGATTGATCCAGTGAAATAGTATTGAGAACATAAAGAATTGCCACTCGGACTCTGTCTTTAGGACGAAATAAACCTATTACATTTTCTTATGGGCCATTATAAATGTAACAGAAGGAACACTATGACACATCCTGTTATTCAGCCTACAGGTCTGGAGAACACAATCCCATAATTAGCATTTATTAGAGAAATTTAAATGGATTCACTTTCACTTTTCTATTCATTGGTGCTGTCAACTGCAATATATTGAGAATTAACCCACAAGAAAAGACTTCATTGATAAGAGTAGAGGCTTCTTTGTAAGAAGAAATAGATTTATATAGAAAGAAACTGCTCGGTACAGTGAACTGGAATGGGAAAATGGGCACATTCTTCACATTATTGTAATAATGCCTAGAAGTGTGACCCGGTTATCTAACCTCTATTTGAAATACCCAATTTTTGCTGAGTGTAATCACTGGCACTGGGTGGTAGAATATTTTTTTGGAAAAGCAGAATTCAAAATTCTACATTTGAAAGATGTATTGAACGAATTTATTTATTGACTTCAAAGGAATGTACCTGAGGCGTTCTGATATAGACTTCTTCTCCTGGAAATGGTACAATGAGAAACATGCAGAATTTCTCAGTAAAGAAACTAACAATTTTTTCTGAGTCATGTCATAAATGTCGAATATGGCTCAAAATATTCTCTGACTCATGTAAAGTATATCCTAGATCTGAATAAGTTTCATGGATTTTATAGAAATACTTAAAATAAACATTTTCTTTGATTTGTATCATTGTAGCCTTCAACAAGAAAATGTTGAGAATAACCCCTGAGAAAAATTGCTATTGATGACACTTTATGGTTTAGAATGTAGAGATTGATCCAGTGAAATAGTATTGAGAACATAAAGAATTGCCACTCGGACTCTGTCTTTAGGACGAAATAAACCTATTACATTTTCTTATGGGCCATTATAAATGTAACAGAAGGAACACTATGACACATCCTGTTATTCAGCCTACAGGTCTGGAGAACACAATCCCATAATTAGCATTTATTAGAGAAATTTAAATGGATTCACTTTCACTTTTCTATTCATTGGTGCTGTCAACTGCAATATATTGAGAATTAACCCACAAGAAAAGACTTCATTGATAAGAGTAGAGGCTTCTTTGAAAGAAGAAATAGATTTATATAGAAAGAGACTGCTTGGTACAGTGAACTGGAATGGGACAATGGGCACATTCTTCACATTATTGCAATAATGCCTAGAAGTGTGACCCGGTTATCTAACCTCTATTTGAAATACCCAATTTTTGCTGAGTGTAATCACTGGCACTGGGTGTTAGAATGCATTTTGGAAAAGGAGATTTCAAAACTGTAAGTTTTCAAAGCTGCTTAGAATGAATGAATTTATACCTTGTAAAGGCATGTTTGGATCTAGGGTTATTATCAATGAAAAGCTCCAGTGAAAAACAGGCTGAATTTCTCAGTTCCAAAACTAGTACTGCTTTGGTGAAATAGGACAGAACTGTCGAATATAGCTCAAATTATTGTCCAACTCATGTATACGATAGATTAGATTTCAGTATGTTTCATGGATTTTACATAAATCCTTCAAATAAACATTTTCTTCATTGGTTCTGTTGACCAAGAAATATTGAGAAATATCCCACGAGAAAAGAAACCATTGATGAGAGTAAAGGCTTCTTTGTATGTAGAAATAGATTTATATAGAATGAAAATGCACCAAACTGTCACAGGAATGGGAAAATTGGCACATTCTTCACAGAATTGCAATAATCCTGGAAGTGTGACCCGGTTATCTTCCCTCTATTTGAAATACCCAATCTTTGCTGAGTGCTAATCACATGCACTGGGTGTTAGAATATTTTTTTGGAAAGGCAGAATTCAAAGTTCTGCATTTGAAAGCTGCATAGAATAAATGTACCAGTGGTGTTCTGATATAGGGTTTTTCTCCTGCATATGCTCCAATGAAAAAACAGAATTTCTCAGTACTGACACTATTATTTTTTTTTAACCAAGAGCTGAATGGAGGGTTAAAATTTTAGATGATGCCTTATCTTGTAAATCTTGTTACTGTGGACCGGTGAACAGAGTGCTAAAATTAGTCTGCACGTAGCAGATAGCTTCAACAAATGTTTTCATACTACCTGATCAAATTTCAGTACATAATCCACTATAGGAGATGAAGTGATCTGATCCCGATTAAAACATCCCCTAGTTAGGTTGGACAAATCTTCAATATGACCAACTTACATGACCATTATAACAATAAAAGCTATACAAAACTAGAAGCACTTGGCATGCATTCTCAATGACATATTGATTGTGAAAGGGGAGTCCGAAGTCCACATCCACAAGTAAGAATGCCCTGGTCAAGTTAATCTTGGAAGATGAAGTGTTACCAAAGAAAAGGATTGTAGGATAACAGCTGAGCTTAGAAAACAATAACCATTTACCAAAGATTTCAGACATTGGACTCATAGTCATTAATGTAGAATACGTGATGATAAATTTTATGATAGCTGTTGAAATCCATGGTAGATACCACACTTTTTTGGTATGACATTTAAGTGTTGTCATTTGTATGACTCATTTGATTGCTGAAGTCAACCATGCACCATCAATATAATTGTGGGCCTTGGAAAAAAGCTTACTGCTGTAGTTGAGGAGAGCATGAAATTGTGGTGTAGCATTTAAAAATAGAGATATAATTTCATCATAACATTAGGAACGTGAGTAGCCACCAAAAATAACCAACACACTCTCCAAGAAGTGTACATTACGAAAAGGAATGAACATCGTATTTGTAAATGTAAAAAAAAAACTTTTACTCATGTAACACGGCAGAACCAAGGCACAAAATTGCTGTCTGTTATTCCACTCAACCGATATACCTAAACTGTTCCACAATTCCTGTTCCACCACTCAGGTGATACTGATAGGCAACATTAGAGAACAAGTAGGTGGAGCATTATGTTCAAATTTTAGGAATTTCAAAGTACATATGCATGCTAAGTAAATAAGAGTTATTTACATAACAGCTGAATATATGGTCTCGTGCACCATGACTATGGATTTTCATTCATGGTGCTTTGGAGAGGGTCATCCTGAACATTATAAACGCCTTTATCGATACCCTATCAAATGGCAGACATAGTCCCCTCGGCCTCCCTAGTTGCACAGGGTGGCAGACTCGTTACAATACATTCAGAGATGGCCCTTAGTAGCTGTAGACATATTATATAGGTTCCTGAGGAGAGAACAAGGGTGAGGTATGACTAAAATGGAATTATGTAATATCTTATACGAACTCCAGCCCCTCCAGTTCTGCACAAGGTGGGAGCGGTTCATCCCAACTAATTTGGAATTTCAAGTAGTTTTGCGTGAAACATTTAGTCCACAAGAATACAAGTGAAGTCCAGCTAGCCAAGGTTATGAAGTATTCCCGTATCTGCTGGTAATGGCTATGTCTTTGGAATTTATTTAATCAGTAATATTCACGTAGTTATATTTAAGTAAACGATGGGAATCCCCTCCAAGCATCTGTAGAAAACAACCTAATTGACCACCTTCCACATGGATAGTCTCATGTACGCCAACGCCAGACACTGTCCAATCTGGGTATACGAGTATACACAGTTGACTGTGTGGCCGCCAAGGTCACTGTCGAACACACACGAGTCATTTCACAAATACAGATCAGTTCCTCCCCCATTCAGAAAATAAAGTCATTACACAACAAAAGATAGACTAACATGACAATTACAAAATTAATTAAAATCACAAGTTTAATTTCGTAAATGGCTTGATAACCGTTCCACTTCTGGAAACTCTCACCCCATCACCCTGATCCCCAAACATTGAACGTTACTTGGCAATCACTGCAGAATATTCTGGAATCTCTTGAGAGTGCTCAGGAACTGCTGGAGGCACAGGTTCTGCTTCCAGTAGGATATGATGGCCTGGTGCTGGTGATGTATCCTAGTTCGCTATTATTAAAACAAGGATTTTTTTGTGAACCATGTCAGAAATGTCGAACATAGCTCAACACTTCCACTTCTGGACACTCGCACCCCATCACCCTGATCCCCAAACACTGAACCGTGATCCTTGACATTCATTACACAATCTTCTGGAACATCTTGAGGCACATGTTCTGCATCCAGTAGGATATGATGGCCTGGTGTTGGTGATATATCCTAGTTTGCATTGCATCCTGAAGGTTGGGGCATGTCACTGGTGATTACTGATTACCAGAAAGGCAGGGAGTGTGTCGGCGACAACTTCACCTAGGCCTGCACCCGTTACCACAAAGTTGGAGGAAGAGACATTTTATATGATTTGTGTCGTAGTTGCTGTCGAAATGAAAATGTTGATAATAGACCCACAAAAAAAGTCGCTATAGAAGACACATTATGGTTTAGAACATAGAGATTGATCCAGTGAAATAGTATTGAGAACATAAAGAATTGCCACTCGGACTCTGTCTTTAGGACGAAATAAACCTATTACATTTTCTTATGGGCCATTATAAATGTAACAGCAGGAATGCTATGACACATCCTGTTATTCATCCTACAGGTCTGGAGAACACAATCCCATAATTAGCATTTATTAGAGAAATTTAAATGGATTCACTTTCACTTTTCTATTCATTGGTGCTGTCGACTATCAATATATTGAGAATTAACCCACAAGAAAAGACTTCATTGATAAGAGTAGAGGCTTCTTTGTAAGAAGAAATAGATTTATATAGAAATAAACTGCTCCGAACAGTCTACAAGTATGGGGAAATGGGCACACTTTTCACAGAATTGCAATAATCCTGGAGGTGTGACCCGGTTATCTAACCTCTATTTAAAATACCCAATCTTTGCTGAGTGCTAATCACCTGCACTGGGTGTTAGAATATTTTTTTGGAAAAGCAGAATTTAAAAATTCTGCATTTGAAAGACGCATTGAATGAATTTATTTATTGACTTCAAAGGAATGTACCAATTGTGTTCTGATATTAGGTTTTTCTCCTGCAATTGCTCCAATGGAAAAAACAGGCAGAATTTTTTGTGAACCATGTCATATATGTTGAATATGGCACAAAATATCGTCTGACTCATGTAAACGGTATATTATAATTGAATGAGTGTCATGGTCATTGCAGTAATACTTCAGATAAACATTTTAATTTATTCATGTTATGAATTGAACCGACTTCCAGTCAAGCATATGCAGATCACAGAATGAAGGATATGAAGGTCAGTAATAAAGGAAAGGGTAGATGTGAAATGGTGAATAGCAGTGGGTTTTTCACTCCGGAGGGGGCTGTCACCAGAGACTTTGATATTAGGGTAGGAGGCCCACGGAAAAGGATATGAGGAGTGAACAAAAACTGAAACATTACATAATCTTCATTTGAAGAAGAAAATTGAGCACAGAGAGACTGGCACCTAAGCAAGTGATTATTGACACTTGTTAGTTGAACTACTTCGAGAAGCTTCTGTAACTTGAATTCAGACGTTGTGTACGTGGCTTAAGAGGAGAGCAGGGCTGCAGAGCAAACATGAAAGGATTCCTCAGCTTCAGCCTGTTCGACATTAGATATATGTTCATGAGAACAACTGTGACCCATACAATGTCCTCCATTTACAGATCTGTAGGACTCCTTTGTCACTCGAAGCCCTGACAAAGGGTGTTCACATATTATTGCACCCAATGACGAGCTATGAGCTGTCCAACTGCTGCATTAATTTCCACTTGGTCTTCTGGGTATGAATAAGATTCTGCAAACTCGGCTCAGAAGGTCAACAAAAGAATAGACTAACTAATAAATGTTCCGAGATTACAACCTCGGAGACAGTTACTTACAGAAACCTTTGCATGAGGACGATTGTCTCATGACATTACTATTTTATAAACAAAGTAAACAGCCCCTGGAGAATGTGGGCTCTATATTCAATGACATGTTTCATATTATACTTGGCACATTTTATGCTAGCCTCTCAAATGTCCCCAAAGTTAGGGCTGAATGGAGGGTTTTAATTTTAGATGATGCCTAATCCTGTAAATCTTGTTACTGTGGACTTGTGAACAGAGTGCTACAATTAGTCTGCACATAGAGGTTAGCTTCAACAAATGTTTTCATACTATCTGATCGAATTTCAGTACACTTTAGGATATAAAGTGATCTAATCCCGATTAAAACATCCCCTAGTGAGGTTGGACAAATCTTCAAGATGACCAACTTATGTAACCATGTTAACAATAAAGGCTCTATAAAACTCTGAGCACTTGGCATGCATCCTCTATGACTTATTGATTGTGAAAGGAGAGTCTGAAGTCCACATCAACATGTAAGAATGTCTGGTCAAGGTAATCTTGGAAGATTAAGCATTACCAATGAAAAGGAACGTGGGATAACAGCTGAGCTTAGAAAATAAGAACCATTTACCAAAGAATTTGGACATTTGACTCATAGTTATTAATGTAGAGTATGTGATGATAAATTTTATGATAGCTGTTGAAATCCATGGTAGATACCACACTTTTTTGGTATGACATTTAAGTATTGTCATTTGTATGACTCATTTGATTGCTGAAGTCAACCATGCACCATCAATATAATTGTGGGCCTTGGAAAAAAGCTATCTGCTGTAGTTGAGGAGAGAATGAAAATGTAGTGTAGCATTTAAAAATAGAGATATAATTTAATCATAACATTAGGAACGTGAGTATCTGCCAAAAATAAGCATCAAACTCTCTAAGAAGTGTACATTACAGAAAGGAATGAACATTGTATTTGCCGAAATATAAGGTGATGATAACCCCAAAACAGTTGAACTAAGGGGTATCTATATTCCACTCTATTTTATTGTAGTGATGAATTGCACGTGTATATAAGTGGAATAAATATTATTATTATCATTATTATAAAATTATGCTGGCCATAGCTGCATTTTTCCATCTCTTGACGACCATATTGCCAAGTATAAAAGATTATATGGAGGTAGGTTATATATTTGTTAGGTGGTCTGTATTAAGGAATTTTCTAACTGTGTTACAAGTTCTAAGGATGGTTGCTTTTTGTATTTTGGCATGAATGTGTATCAGTAGTTGTAAGTTTCTAGGGTTTTCGGTAGGCTGTTGGGAATAATACCGGTTAGCTATATAATGATGGAAATGATGTATACTTTTTGTTGTTACCATATTCTTTTTTTTTTCTATTGCTAGAGGCGAATATTTTTCCATTTTTTCATTGTTTTTCTTGAATGTTATTATTAGTTGTAATATAAAATAACTTTTACTCATGTAACATGGCAGAACCGAGGCACTCAAATACCATCTGTTATCTCCCTCAACCGATATACCTAAACTGTTCCACAATTCTTGTTCCACCACTCGAGTGGTACTGATTGGTAACATTAGAGAACAAGTAGGTGGAGCATTATGTTCAAATTTTAGGAATTTCAAAGTACATATGCATGCTAAGTAAATAAGAGTTATTTACACAACAGCTGAATATATGGTCTCGTGCACCATGACTATGGATTTTCATTCTTAGTGCTTCGGAGAGGCTCACCCTGAACATTATAAACGCCTTTATCGATACCCTGTCAAATGGCAGACATAGTCCCCTCGGCCGCCCTAGTTGTACAGGGTGGCAGACTCGTCACAATACATTCAGAGATGGCCCATAGTAGCTGTAGACATATTATATAGGTTCCTGAGGAGAGAACAAGGGTGAGGTATGACTAAAATAGAATTATGTAATATCTTGTACGAACTCCAGCCCCTCCAGTTCTGCACAAGGTGGGAGTGGTTCATCCCAACCAATTTGGAATTTCAAGTAGTTTTGCGTGAAACATTTAGTCCACAAGAATACAAGTAAAGTCCAGCTAGCCAAGGTTATGAAGTATTCCCGTATCTGCTGGTAATGGCTATGTCTTTGGAATTTATTTAATCAGTAATATTCACGTAGTTATATTTAAGTAAACGATGGGAATCCCCTCCAAGCATCTGTAGAAAACAACCTAATTGACCACGTTCCACATGGATAGTCTCATGTACGCCAATGCCAGACACTGTCCAAACTGGATATACAAGTATATACAGTTGACCCTGTGGCTGCCAAGGTCACTGTCGAACACATATGAGTCAATTCACAAATACAGATCAGTTCCTCCCCCATTCAGAAAATAAAATCATTACACAACAAAAGATAGACTAACATGAAAATTACAAAATTAATTAAAATCACAAGTTTAATTTCTTAAATGGCTTGATAACTGTTCCACTTCTGGAAACTCGCATCCAACCATCCTGATCCCCAAACATTGAACCATGATCCTTGGCAATTTCTGCACAATATTCTGGAATTTCTTGAGAGTGCTCAGCAACTGCTGGAGGCACAGGTTCTGCTTCCAGTAAGATATGATGGCCTGGCGCTGATGATGTATCCTTCTTTGCTCTGCATCACGGAAGTTGGTGCATGTCAGTGGTGACTTCAGCTAGGTCTTTACCGATTACCGGAAAGGCAGGTGTGTTGACGATGGCTTCAGCTAGGACCGGAAAGTCGGAGGAAGAGACATTTTATATTATTCGTGTCATTGCTGCTGCTGACATGAAAATGTTGATAATAGACCCACAAAAAATGTCACTATTGAAGACACTTTATGGTGTAGAACATAGAGATTGATGCAGTGAAATAGTACAGAAATGTTGAATATGGCTCAAAATATTTGCCCAGTCATGTAAATGATGTATAGTAGATTTGAATATGTTTCATGAAAGTTATATAAAACCTTCAAAGAAACAATTTCTTTGATTCATGTCATTGTTGCCGTTGACAAGAAAATGTTGAGAATAAACCCACAAGGAAAGTCACAATTGATGACAGTTTTTGATTTAGAAGATAGAGACTGATCCAGTGAAATAGTATAGAGAACAAAGATTTGCCATTTGGACTCTGTCTTTCGCACAAAATTACATCTATTTCATTTTCCCAGGGGTCACTGTAAATGTGACAGCAGTATTACTATGACATATTCTATTATTCGGCCTTCTTATCTGGAGAACACAATCCCTAATCAGCATTTATTGGATAAATTTAAATGGTATCACTTTCACTTTTCTATTCACTGGTGCTGTCGACTAGGATATATTGATAATTAACCCGTGAGAAAAGACACCATTGAAGAGGGTAGAGGCTTCTTAGTGATTAGAAATTGATTAATAAAGAAATAAACTGCTCTGAGCAGTCATTATGAATGGGGAAATGGTCACACTCTTCACAGAATTGCAATAATCCTGGAAGTGTGACCCGGTTATCTAACCTCTATTTAAAATACCCAATCTTTGCTGAGTGCTAATCACATGCACTGTGTGTTAGAATATCCTTTTGTTAAGGCAGAATTCAATATTCTGCATTTTAAAGCTGCATAGAATGAATGTACCAGTGGTGTTCTGACATAGGGTTTTTCTCCTGGAAATGCTACAATGAGAAACAGGCAGAATTTCTCAGTAAAGAAACTAATAATTTTTTCTGAGTCATGTCATAAATGTACAGTATGGCTCAAAATATCATCCGTCTCATGTAAACGATATATTATAATCGAATGAGTGTCATGGTCTTTGCAGTAATCCTTCAAATAAACTTTTTAATTTATTCCTGTCATGAATTGAACCGACTTCCAGTCAAGCATAAGCATATCACAGAATGAAGGATATGAAGGTCAGTGATAAAGGGAAGGGGAGATGTGAAATGGTGAATAGCTGTGGCTTTTTCACTCTGGAGGGGGCTGTCACCAGAGACTTTGATATTAGGGTAGGAGGCCCACGGAAAAGGATATAAGGAGTGAACAAAAACTGAAACATTACATAATCTTCATTTGAGGAAGAAAATTGAGCACAGAGAAACTGGTGCCTAAGGAAATGATGAGTGACACTTGTTAGTTGAACTACTTCCAGAAGCTTCTCTAATTTGGATTCAGATGTGGTGTACGTGAATTGAGAGGAGGCCATGGTTGTAGAGTAAACCTGGTAGGATTCCTCAGGTTGAGCCTGTTCCACATTATATATATGTCCATGACAATCCCTGTGAACCATACAATGTTCTCCATTTATAGAACTGGAGGGCTCCTTTGTCACTTGAAGACCTGTCAAAGTTTGTTAAAGTATTTCTGCACCCAATGACAATCTATGACCTGTGCAACCACTGCATTAATTTCCACTTAGTCTGCTGGGTATGACTGAGGTCCTGCAAACTTAACTCAGAAGGTCGACAAAAGAATAGACTAACTAATATATGTCCCTAGGTCAGAACCTCGGAGACACTTACTTACAGAAATTTTTGCATGAGGACGAATGAGTCATGACCGTACCGTTCCACAAGAATACAAGTCAGGTCTAGCCAGCCAAGGGTATCAAGTATTATTGTCTGTGCTGGAGATGGCTGCATCCTTGGAATTTAGTTGATAAGTAATATTCACATTGTTTGTTGGATAAACTGCCAGGATGTCTGTCCAAGCTACCATAGACAATCTCAATGACCACCGTTCACATGGATACTCCTATGCATGCCCACGCCATATACTGTCCAGCCTGGATACACGAGCATACACAGTTGTCCCTGTGGTCGCTAGGAGCACTGCTGAAACATAAGCATACTAACAAAAATACTTATCAATTCCTTCCCGAATGAGAATAAAAAATCATTACACAACAAGAGGATAGACTAACGTAACAATAACAGAACAAATTAGAATCAGACTAACATAACAATCTTTAGGAAAATTACAATATCTGGTGAGTTTCTTCAATTCCGCAGTGTAATTATGTGGACTCCTCGGGCAACTGTGTTTGCTGTTGAAAGCAAACACGTTCTAATATAACCTCAGATGATGGCTGAAATTGTTGAGTTAGCAATGATGTTGATTCAATAAACGTTTTCGCTTCTGGCTCGACAGACTCATACAAATCACAAAGTCTCTCATACATTGATTCACGTATGGCATCTAGAAGCACTAACACTCTATTATAGCCTGGGACATTATAAAGTTCTAACCGGTTATTCAGCCATTTAATATACGTTTTCTAGCCTGATGTGCTTGGATCAAAAGTCTCAACATGAAAACTAGACACTGGTTTAACATGAAAACTAGACATTGGTTCAGTGGCATTTGCCGGTGGGTTGCTCGTAAAAGCCTTATTAGCATCACTCACAATGGTAGGGAGGTCAATAATATTTTATAAAAAGATACGTCAAACGACGCAATCAACCCCCGAGAGTAGTTCTCGATCTACGTCACCAGTGCTGGGAAGTCCATCCAAGCATCCATAGACAACAACATCATTGACCACCTTCCACATGGATACTGCCATACATGCCCACGCCACACATTGTCTAGTCTGGATGCATGAGCATACACAGTTTGCCCTGTGGCCACCAAGGGCGCTGTTCAACACATACAAGTCAATTCACAAAGTCACATCAGTTCCTTCCCCTTTAAGAAAATGAAATCATTACACAACAAGAGGATAGACCAACATAACAATTACAGAATTAATTAGAATCACAAGTCTAATTTCTTAGGCGGCTTTATAAACCTTCCACTTCTGGACACTTGTGCCACATCACCCTGATCTCCAAACACTGAACCATGATCCTTGGCATTCACTGCACGATGTTCTGGAACCTCTTGAGGGTCCTCAGGAACTGCCGAATGCACATACTCTGCTTCCAGTAGGATATGATGGCCCGGGGCTGGAAACGTATCCTGGTTTGCGCTGCCTCTCGAAGGTTAGGGCATGTCAGTGGTGACTTCAGTCGGGCCCACACCAGTTACCGGAAACTCGGAGTAAGTGTCGGTGGTGAAAAGATGGAGAAAAGCGCGACTCTCAGTGCTATTCTTCAGTTCTTTGTCATCTAAGACAGCTTGAACTATGTTCTCGTACTTGCCTATACCAAGTTCACACAGCCTATACCCACAGTACTCGATGTGTCCTTAAGAATGTGCACTTGCTAGCATTGAGACAGACGTTGTGCTCGGCTTATCGTTGGAACACTTGCTGCAACATGAAAAAATGTTCCTCCAGGAAGTCTGTGCCGATGGCGATGTCATCGTACATAACTACAGTGTCTGGTATATCTTGTAACAGCTGATCCACCGTTTGCTGCCAAATCTCTGAAGCCGAAGCCATCTTGAAGGATAAACGGTTGTATTTATACAGACCTTTAGTTATATTAATAGTCATAATGTGTCAGTGCTAGTCATGCACTTCATTATGAGTAAAAGCCTATGATACATCGATCTTTGAATATATTTTCTTTTTCGTAATTTTGTGGTAACTGCCTCCGCCCATGTTATCGGATATTCTTCCACAAGTAACTGTGGGTTAACCATGATAATGAAATTGCCACAGATATGGACCGTGTCATCTTTTCCACATTAGATATATGTCCATGACAATCCCTCCATTTATAGATCTGGAGGACTCCTTTGTTACTTGAATCCCTGCCAAAGGTGTTCAACGCAGTCCTGAAGGTGATAATATAAACAGCATGGTATGAAATTAACACTTATAAGATCAAGTCAAAGAGATTTTATGCAGGTAAACCTAATCTAAATTCAGGAAATTTATCTTATAATGACCACCAATACATATGAAAACAGTACTATCAGACTACAGATTAATATCCAAATGATTGAGTATGTTTGATTATGATGATGTTTTAATGAGAATTTCTGTAATCATCAAATATGTTGTTTTTCAAATTTTATCATTCTGAAAATTACACCATGATTTTAACAGTAGTCACAACTGATATAGTTTGACACTGTCTTAGAATCTTTTTGTGTATAGGAATAAATGAAACTCATTATACAGACAGCATGAGCTCAGAAAATGAGTACTGGCACATAACAAATTATAACACAAAAGCATGTGGTTGACAACCTTTCCCAAATGGTAGAAAATTTTCAGCCAGCCGCATTGGAGGTTATGAGTGCTTCTGAGGCCTTGATACAAGTCTACATTGTAACTTACCAAGAAATTCTTTGGTACATTATAATTTAAAATAGCCTAAATGACTCTTATCACCATAATTTCAACATATAAGTTTTTACAACATTAACTTAATTAGGAAATATGAAATTGTCCAAGTTAATTTTCTTCATTTTTCATCTTAACTCAATGGTGCCCATAAAATGACTTACATGATTAAGAGTTTCAATCACAATAAAAATATCTTTAACCAAAACTGTACAGCAATTACAAAAAGTGGTTTTTTTCCAATTTCTCCATTGAAAATTACATAATCTATATATGAATCTAATAGTGTACACATAAAAAAAAGTCCACAGAGAATGACGAGCTATCCAATTTGCGTAGTTGAAACAATAAGCATGTGACTTCAGTAATATCTTTAGTCCTAAGTATTGTACAATGAAAGACTACTAAAGTTAACATGATTATGAGTAACTACATGATGAATCATCACAGAATTTAAATGTGATCTCATGCAACATCTTCACAAATACATTCTATTCATCATAATAAAGAACTAAGATATTTCTAAGCCCATCCTATAGAATGCAAGCTTACATGTTCTTACATTTTATTCTGGATCTTCATTCATTGACCCAAAAACAGTGATTCTTTTCTAAATTAACATGTGACGATGGATGATGGAGATTTCCATTTTTCGGAGCCGAAAGTTGATAACAGATGAGAGAGATTTGCATTTTTTGGTATATATATGATGTTTAACTTTATTTGAGGGAAATTTAATTGTAAATATATTTTTCTATTAACTTTAAGTAACAAGTACGGTTTTTACTGCATAGTAAAAATATTTTTGTCAAAAGTTTTTTATTGTTATTTCTTGAAATAGATAACAATTTTTATAATTTTTTCTTGCTGAGACACATTTAATTCAGTATACTTATTGCCCATATTTTAGATTGTAATTTCTGAATAATGTTATGAAATATTGCCATTAGTTAACCTATGCTTACAAAGGCTTTTGCTCTTTATAATCTGTGTAAAAGACAGATTTTTATCATATGAAGGACATATTTCTGAGGTAGTAGTCAGTCTTCGCTTTGGACGCACAAGACAGATGAAATGTTCCTGTTCTGGATATGGGATGTTTGTACACAGTTGAAGTATAGGCTTTTATGACCTTACATTCCAAAAATAAACAGAGTATTACCTTGGAGGAATTTTCAAGAGGACACAGAAAAGTTAGGCGGAGAAAAACAAGTCCTCGAGTGACGATGCATCAGAGTAAGAAAAAGAGTTGACTCAACAAGCCCCTCGAAAGAATCATCCTCCATTCTAGATAACTGGTAATCTGAGGAAGCATAACCTGGAGAAGATATCAGGCAAAGGAAAAATAAATATTCTTCAAGAATATACCGATTGTGTGCGGCTAAAAAACTGAGGAAAGAAACGAGGTACATCTGCTCTTTCTACAAGGTGCTATCACACAATAGAAAAATACTAGAATCGTTGGTGAGTAAAATGTTTCAAATTTTTTTCAAATATGTCAAAAACAAATGAATTTATTTAATGAAATTGTGTTAATTTAGAAAGAAATCATTTAAATGCCTCGTCCTACGTGAACAGGTTGGATTTAAATGCCCCATCGTCAACGTGTTAATGAAACATTGTGGACCAAAATATACAACATATTATCGCATATAAGTTGACCTTTAAAGCAATAAAAAATCTTCAAAAAACTCAGGATTGACTTATATACAAATTGTAAAATGCAAACCTCTAATTCTGGACAATTGATGTAGAGTAGTATCTGAAAATGGCTTAGCCTCCAGTTTTATATTTCATCCTTTCCAAAGACAGAGCCAAGATGAGGGTACTTATTTGTTTTGAATAATACAATGCTACATAATAAATGTCACATGATCACTGAGGATTAGCTGCATATTTCCCAATCAATACATAATTGGTTGTTTATATTCATGTTTTCATTCAGAGATTTGAGTACCTGGATTTTCCCTGAAATTTTTTTAAATACCTGTAAACTGAAAGAAAAGATCAACTTATACAGTGAGAATGTTATTAAACGTGGAATTTCAAACCCAAAAAAAGGTCAACTTATACGTTTGGTGAATTTAGGTACCACAAAATATTAAAAATACAGCAACATATTTGCATTTCAATACTTTCTTAAACCAAGCTTTCTATGAGATAGGAAGGGAGGTGGCAAAGAGGGGCACTCCCCCCCCCCTCCCCTGGAAATGTGTAAAAACGTAAATACAGTAGAACCTCATAAATCCGGCACTCAAAAATCCGGAATTATCAAAAATCCGGCACTTTTTAAAATTTTTGCCGCGGGTAGCCTAATCCACTATGGAACGATATACGCACCGCTTCGCATCAAAATTCGCGAATTCTAGAACCAATTTGACGGCAGCAGTTACATTGTATGTGTGAGTCAGCCCAATTGTCAGCTGACCAATACATGTTGGTACGTGTCAGGGAATAGTTTCCACAGTCACACTGTATAACTTGTAGACAGTCGCGTGTTCAGATTCGTAGCAATCGCATGTGTCTTTCATTAGTGTAATATTGCTCAAGTTCATGTTGGAATGTCTTCAAAAAAAAGCTGAAAACCCCTCCAGTAGTATTATCAAGCGTAAACATAAATCTCTTTATATTGAACAAAAAGTAGATTTATTAAGAAAACTTGAAAAAGGTGCTTCAGTTAAGAGACTGTGAAGAATATAGCGTAGGCAGTTCTACTGTGTGTGACTTGAAGAAACGAAAAAATGAGTTGCTGACATTTTATGCAGACAGTGACACTTTTAAGGCCGAAAAACATTACACACTTCCAGGGTCAACGATATCGATAGAGTATTGTTTGAATGGTTTCGACAAAGAAGAAGTGAAGGTGTACCGGTATCAGGCCTATTGCTAATACACCAAGCAAAGAAATTCCACGACGATTTGAAAATCAATAAAGCTTGCGATTATTCGCAAGGTTGGCTTCATCGCTTCAAGCTACGCCATGGAATACGAAAATTAGCAGTGTCTGGCGAAA
This sequence comes from Uropetala carovei, assembly GCA_036926305.1. NCBI lineage: Eukaryota > Metazoa > Arthropoda > Insecta > Odonata > Petaluridae > Uropetala > Uropetala carovei. The sequence goes on from JAXCHB010000011.1 coordinate 9,475,781, forward strand.
AACTTAGTGCCGATTCGGATGCTACGGAAACATTTGTAGAGGAGTTTACGAAGTTAATTTCGGATGATAATCTTACTGCAGAGCAAATATATAACGCGGACGAGACAGGATTATTTTGGCGATCTCTTCCTCGGAGCACACTTGCAGCCGCCGATGAGGATATGGCATTTGGTGTGAAGGAGTCAAAGGAGAGGCTGATGATTCTTGCGTGCGCAAATGCAGCAGGTACGCGCAAACTAGAGCTAACTGTAATTGGTAAAAGTGCACACCCTCTTGCTTTAAAGAGTGTAAAGAATTTTCCTGTCAACTACCGTGCTAATAAACGTGCATGGATAACTACTCAATTAATGTTGGATTGGTTTTTGAATTATTTTGCACCGGAGGCACGTGCTCATTGTAATTCTAAGGGACTAGATGATGATTGTAAAATAATTCTGACATTAGATAACTGTCCTGCCCATCCTGATGCATCACTTTTGGTATTGGGTAACGTGCGTGTGATTTATTTATCTCCAAATTGTACATCTATTATTCAACCTGTGGATCAGGGAATATTACGCTCACTAAAATGCTATTACAGACAGCAATTTATGCAGAAATTGCTTGTTGCTTGCAATAGAGGCCAAGGTGTTGACGGATTTAACATTAAGGACTCGATTTGGACTCTAGCTAAAGCGTGGACTGATGTAACGGCCGCAACACTGAAAAATGCCTGCCATAATTTGTGGCCTGCAAGCATGTTTGAAGAATGTGATGAATCACCACCAGATTTTCTAGGTTTCAATGTTAGTGACAAAAAGAGACTGGTGTCTGAAATTATGGAATTTGCTAAGGGATCAACGAATAACGCTTTCACGAAGGGTCTGGAAGAAGACGTTTATAACTGGATGGAATTCGACTATGAAGTGCCTGTAGTGAATCAGCTAACTGACAGAGAAATAGTTAAAATGGATTTGGCACCCGAACGTGAGAATTATGAAAAAAGAGAAAGTGACGATGATGACAATGCAGCTGCAAACAAGCCTTCAATAGACCGTTGCATAGAATTAGTCACTGATACAATATCGGCTTTAGAGCAGCGGTCATGCATCGAATCACAGGATATGATGAATTTGTACCTAATTAAAGATAAACTTATTAAGGAAAGATCACTATGTATGAAGCAATCTGTGTGATATGTTCAAGACAATTTTGCAGAAAAACCTTCAAAAAGCTTCCAACACTGAAATTTATGAGCCTTACATTCCCGCAACTAAAGACGCTGTCTCGACCTTATCGTCTAGCCATCGAGAGTAGAAACGAGACGTGTAAACTGGTGTGCATTAAATTTGCTATGACCTTATTCCAAATTCGTCGACTTATTAATGATTCTTTCTTTTATAAGTTTTGGCGTAAATTTTGGATTTTAATGTTATGTATTTTATTTTTTTTACGTATAGGTCGTGATATGGTATAAAGGTGCAGTGGTGTAGCTAAGGGTGGCAAGAGGGCAAGGCGTCTATTATGATTTATTTAATATTTTGCATGTTTATTTACAAACATTTTGTGTATGTATTTCATATTTTAAAATATTCTGGCGTGATTTCTGATTAAATTTTGAAATACATTATATAGATTACAAAAAGCTTTCTTTTGTTTTATCTCGCAATAGGCCGATTTGTCCCTGGATACTTAGGCAATGTGCAGCATTTTCAAAAAACCAGAATTTTCTAAAATCCGGCTCGCGCTAGGTCCCGAGGGTGCCGGATTTATGAGGTTCTACTCTATGTATTAATCTTTTATTTGCCTTAATTTTCAGGAAACAATGTCCAATATAAATATTGCATGTTTATAATATATTAAAATACCATCCTCTACCCTTTGATATGGAAAACAGCCCACGTTACACCTGTACACAAAACGGGAAGTAAATTAAAAGTGGAGAACTACCGCCCGATATCATTGACATCTATTTTCTGTACGGTTTTTGAGCACATTATCAGTAGCTCAATGATGCAATTCCTCGAAAGTAAAGATGCCCTGAATAGAAATCAACATGGTTTCCGGAGAGGCAGGAATAGCAGTAGATGCAGTACTTTTAGACTAGGAAAGCCTTCAACATCGTCTCCCATGAGAAAATAGTGCAAAAATTAAAAGCTCACTCATTTAATGAGAAAATTGTAAATTGGATTGCTTTGTTCCTTTCCGATAGAACCCAGAGAGTAGTTCTTGGTGGAGTTGCATCAGACTTCATCAAAGTGACTTCCAGAGTGCCTCAGGGAAGTGTAATTGGGCCACTGTTATTCATGATATATATAAATGATTTAGCAGATAATATAAAGTGTAAAGTCAGACTCTTTGTGTATGACACACTTGTGTATGGTGAAATCAATGCCATATACGACCAGGAGACTTTTCAAAGGGACCTTCAGGTCATTGTGAAGTGGTGTAAAGATTGGCAACCTGACCTGAATAAAGAGAAAAGTGCCACAATGAATTTCACACATTCCATGAATTTCATCCGTTACCTGTACAAAATATCTGGATTAAAGCTAAAATACATCAATAGCTACGAATACCTAGGAGTCACACTCAGTAGCAATTTGTCTGGTAGAGAGCATATCAAAACTGTCATAGCATTGGCAAACAGGGTTCAAGGACTTTCCTCTATAGTTTTGCAGGGATGCCCCTCAACTGTGAAGGAAATCGCATACTATTCCTTAATCTGACCCATTGTGGAATGCTGTTGCGCCGTCTGGGACCCTTTCGAGGAGGGCCTAACTAGGGAGCTTGATATGGTTCAGCATAGAATGGCTAGATTTGTAAAGGGAGAATATCTGTATGATGTGAGTGTATCAGAGATCTTGAGTGACCTGAAATGGCAGACGTTGAAGAGTAGAAGAATTGAGTACAAAAGGAAACTACAGTATAACCCCCAAATTCGTTGGGGTTACGTTCCTGAAAACACGGCGAATTTGGAATCGGCAAAAATAGAAGCAAAGGACTTATGAGAAAATGGGGGTTAGGTTCATGGTTCTCCATTATTTTGACAACAATAAATGATGAAAATGTAGGCTAAAAGTGGTTTTTAACCAATACAATGTGGCATTTAAATCTGCCGTAACCGTACAGTTTATCGCATATTGCCTGCCTACTGATGCCGCACTCTGGCCACTAGCATGTTTATTTAGTAACTCAATTTACTCACTTAAAGTCATCATCTTCTTTTTGCTTCTGATTTCTGTATTATCACTTGATTTCCTCTTGGTAGACATTTTCGAAAAACGGGGTCACAGCATGATAAAAAAACCTCACAGATGGGAAATACATTTGTTTAGTGCTTTTTCTCTTCACTTCAAAGATGACAGCAGTAGTCAAAAACTCGCAAAACTGCGAAGCATGTGAATTTGGAAGCTGCGAATTTGGGGGTTTTACTGTATTTGAAAAGTTTAAAAGGTCCGAATTCATTGAAGACGTACATGGCATAGTTGTACCAATAGGTGTTAGTGAACGTAACATTAGATCAGAGCGTAAGAGAAAATATGTTGAAACAATCGCTAGAACCAAGAAATAATACAAATCTTTTTCTCCCAGATGCAATAAGAGTCCAACAGAGGCATTAGTTAAAGTTCATTTGGTGCTGTGACACCCTCCTAAATGCTTCTGTTGACTTGCAGGGTATTTATATAAATGTAAATGAATGTTCTGGCACATGAAAACTTTTTTCGAACAATTTTTAGATGATTTTGGATGTACAGTCCATTGACCAAAAACTTTATGGTTAATTACATGGAACGAAAAGTCCTTCTGCTGTTTCCTTTTCAGCAAAATTAGTGTTTCGGAAGAAATCCTCTAAGGTAGAGCAGGAAGTGGCATTACTTAAGGCTTTCTTATGCTTTTCTGTTGCTAAATGTTTTGTGATATCATATCTGCCACCATGGGAGACAGAAAACCACCATTACGTTTATAGAAACGAACGGTATCTTCAATTGTAGTTCTTTTCAAAAAAGAAAAATCTTTCACCAAAAGTTCATTGAACTTGCAAGTTCTTTTCCTGTTAGATTTTTTTTCCTATTCCTATAGGTAATAGGAAAGAACTTAATTTTTAAAAACTTTTAAATTTTTAAAGTATTACCGCACCTTATATGTTCACAAAATGATAACTCCCACCAAACTATTTTATTAAAAACCAAGATTACACCAGGATTTCGCTACTGACAGCTGGTAGTGAACGAGCCATAGGGAATCACAGAAATGAATCATATTACAACAAAATGCAGTACCTAATCCCTCATGCATACTGCTGAAGAAGAAAGTGGTACCAAACTACAATGGCATTTCCAAAGGAAAAGTTAAAACCTAATGCCCAACAGTGGCTAAGTATCAGTGCTACAAAGTTAAAGTCATGTTTGAATCGAAAAATACAACCAGCTCCCACCTCTCCTTTTTCTGCAGCGAATAGGAAAATATATAAAGAGATTACTTACGTACTAACTGCTACTGCATCTTCCTGACACCACCAAAAGAGACCTTATTGTCTTTACTAGCAATTCTTTACTGAATACCTGGCTACCAATTCACTGACTAGTTCTGCAGTCATGAGGGTTTTCCCATTAAATTCCGAAGCATAAGGACAGCCAACCTGCTCTATTGGACTAATATTACCGATGACTGCACCCAAAATATAGATTGGGAGGCATAAAGGTTGGCCTAACCTTTCTTAAAGGGATATCCCCTGCTTCCAGCATTGGTCGGCGACCAATGGTCATGTCCACTTAACAAATGTCTTAGTAAGAATTGACGTAGGTTGTTTCTTTCAAGAATATGTTAACATGAACTATCATGGGAATCCAGAAACTTCTCAAGTGGGAGAGAGAGGTGGTATTCAATGGGAGTAATTGTGCCTATCATCCTCTCAGACTTCTGTAGACAAAAGAATCTTCTATTAGTGCAACTCTCACTTTGCAAGGATATTTATTTGCTTAGAACTAACCTCCGGCGCAAATTCGAGATACTTTGTACTGAATGCGTCTAAGAGCGCATTTTGCTCAGCACGTAGGATGAGGTTTAGGAGTTAATTTTTTCTAGTGTTCAGAAATCTTTGGGGGAGGGGGTAATTACCCCCTTTACCCATCCCCCTCTGTATCTGCCCATGTGTTTGATAGTATGTTGTCTTAGAGGTGACAAAATCTTTGCTCACAGTACCAGGAGGTAGCAACGCCGTTGTGCCAATGACAGTTGAACAAAATGACGATTATTGATGGCTAAGTTTAGTGAAGTCCTATTGTACATTTGTGACTGCTAGAAAGCGGGACATTTTCTGGATTGGGTGGGCAGCGGGATGGATTCTCAAAAAGTGGGACTGTCCTGCCTAAAGAGGGACATCTGGTCACCTTAATCCAAGCAAATTGAGGCCCATACGAGGAGGGGGCCTCGATGTGACACATAGACTGCATACCCTAGAACAGTGGTTCCCAAACTTTTTGCCATGACGCCTTCCTTTTGGTTTTCACTAAGCCGTCATGCCCTAACATGTTTTTCATTGAAATAAATGTAACCCTTTGCACTTGTATTTTGTAATTATCAACTCGTAATGTATCTGGTACATATTGGGAAGATTGAAAAACACATTTAAACTATTTCAGCAAAATTTGACAATAAAAATTGAATTTTTTCTCATGGCCTCATGACCCACAGTTAGGGAACCACTACCCTAGAAGGCCGGCCCTGGTGAACAATAAAATGTCTTTAACAAAATCTTTCATTACATGCAAGCAACCTTTGTAATTAATAATAGCTAGAAGAAAAAAAGCTTGTATCAATAAATAAGATGTTATTGTTACAATAAAGTGACATGTTTGAATTGCGAAAATTCTCGCCATCCGTACACAATGTGTTAAGTATTTTCACATGTAAGTTTTTTCACACTCTTAAATAAGATCTAATATAATACAGTAGAACCTCATAAATCCGGCACCCTCGGGACCTAGCGCGAGCCGGATTTTAGAAAATTCTGGTTTTTTGAAAATGCTGCACGTTGCCTAAGTATCCAGGGACAAATCGGCCTATTGCGAGATAAAACAAAAGAAAGCTTTTTGTAATCTATATAATGTATTTCAAAATTTAATCAGAAATCACGCCAGAATATTTTAAAATATGAAATACATACACAAAATGTTTGTAAATAAACATGCAAAATATTAAATAAATCATAATAGACGCCTTGCCCTCTTGCCACCCTTAGCTACACCACTGCACCTTTATACCATATCACGACCTATACGTAAAAAAAATAAAATACATAACATTAAAATCCAAAATTTACGCCAAAACTTATAAAAGAAAGAATCATTAATAAGTCGACGAATTTGGAATAAGGTCATAGCAAATTTAATGCACACCAGTTTACACGTCTCGTTTCTACTCTCGATGGCTAGACGATAAGGTCGAGACAGCGTCTTTAGTTGCGGGAATGTAAGGCTCATAAATTTCAGTGTTGGAAGCTTTTTGAAGGTTTTTCTGCAAAATTGTCTTGAACATATCACACAGATTGCTTCATACATAGTGATCTTTCCTTAATAAGTTTATCTTTAATTAGGTACAAATTCATCATATCCTGTGATTCGATGCATGACCGCTGCTCTAAAGCCGATATTGTATCAGTGACTAATTCTATGCAACGGTCTATTGAAGGCTTGTTTGCAGCTGCATTGTCATCATCGTCACTTTCTCTTTTTTCATAATTCTCACGTTCGGGTGCCAAATCCATTTTAACTATTTCTCTGTCAGTTAGCTGATTCACTACAGGCACTTCATAGTCGAATTCCATCCAGTTATAAACGTCTTCTTCCAGACCCTTCGTGAAAGCGTTATTCGTTGATCCCTTAGCAAATTCCATAATTTCAGACACCAGTCTCTTTTTGTCACTAACATTGAAACCTAGAAAATCTGGTGGTGATTCATCACATTCTTCAAACATGCTTGCAGGCCACAAATTATGGCAGGCATTTTTCAGTGTTGCGGCCGTTACATCAGTCCACGCTTTAGCTAGAGTCCAAATCGAGTCCTTAATGTTAAATCCGTCAACACCTTGGCCTCTATTGCAAGCAACAAGCAATTTCTGCATAAATTGCTGTCTGTAATAGCATTTTAGTGAGCGTAATATTCCCTGATCCACAGGTTGAATAATAGATGTACAATTTGGAGATAAATAAATCACACGCACGTTACCCAATACCAAAAGTGATGCATCAGGATGGGCAGGACAGTTATCTAATGTCAGAATTATTTTACAATCATCATCTAGTCCCTTAGAATTACAATGAGCACGTGCCTCCGGTGCAAAATAATTCAAAAACCAATCCAACATTAATTGAGTAGTTATCCATGCACGTTTATTAGCACGGTAGTTGACAGGAAAATTCTTTACACTCTTTAAAGCAAGAGGGTGTGCACTTTTACCAATTACAGTTAGCTCTAGTTTGCGCGTACCTGCTGCATTTGCGCACGCAAGAATCATCAGCCTCTCCTTTGACTCCTTCACACCAAATGCCATATCCTCATCGGCGGCTGCAAGTGTGCTCCGAGGAAGAGATCGCCAAAATAATCCTGTCTCGTCCGCGTTATATATTTGCTCTGCAGTAAGATTATCATCCGAAATTAACTTCGTAAACTCCTCTACAAATGTTTCCGTAGCATCCGAATCGGCACTAAGTTTTTCGCCAGACACTGCTAATTTTCGTATTCCATGGCGTAGCTTGAAGCGATGAAGCCAACCTTGCGAATAATCGCAAGCTTTATTGATTTTCAAATCGTCGTGGAATTTCTTTGCTTGGTGTATTAGCAATAGGCCTGATACCGGTACACCTTCACTTCTTCTTTGTCGAAACCATTCAAACAATACTCTATCGATATCGTTGACCCTGGAAGTGTGTAATGTTTTTCGGCCTTAAAAGTGTCACTGTCTGCATAAAATGTCAGCAACTCATTTTTTCGTTTCTTCAAGTCACACACAGTAGAACTGCCTACGCTATATTCTTCACAGTCTCTTAACTGAAGCACCTTTTTCAAGTTTTCTTAATAAATCTACTTTTTGTTCAATATAAAGAGATTTATGTTTACGCTTGATAATACTACTGGAGGGGTTTTCAGCTTTTTTTTGAAGACATTCCAACATGAACTTGAGCAATATTACACTAATGAAAGACACATGCGATTGCTACGAATCTGAACACGCGACTGTCTACAAGTTATACAGTGTGACTGTGGAAACTATTCCCTGACACGTACCAACATGTATTGGTCAGCTGACAATTGGGCTGACTCACACATACAATGTAACTGCTGCCGTCAAATTGGTTCTAGAATTCGCGAATTTTGATGCGAAGCGGTGCGTATATCGTTCCATAGTGGATTAGGCTACCCGCGGCAAAAATTTTAAAAAGTGCCGGATTTTTGATAATTCCGGATTTTCGAGTGCCGGATTTATGAGGTTCTACTGTATTTGTTATTTGTGCCAAAGTATTTAGCCGTTCGGAGTGGATTTTAACCTGCTTCGAGGGAAAGGCCAATCATCACTCGCAGAATAAATTATTCATTTAAAATATACTTTGTTAATTTCAAGAGGATATTCAGTACAGTGATAATATTATTCATAGTGATTCATTAATGTGGATTTGTGGTCAGATGAGGGTCGGTTAAGTAAAATTTCCCAGGTTGGAAAAAATTGCATCCACCCCTGGGTATTAGGCATTTTTGTTTTTCCCCCTCCTGCAAAATTTTATTTGTATTTTAGTGAATTCTACTCAACGGCAACTTATGAGCTTATTTTATGGGGCTCTACAGTAAAACTAGACAAGGTGTTTAAACTTCAAAAAGGGGTCTTTCATTATATTGCAGGCAAACCTTACTATATACCAGAAGTGCTCAGAGCTACTTATCATTTCCCACTTACGTGGCGATCGACTGCCCAACTTCACTGTTAAAAATTACTTCGAGTGGGGGAGGGGGGGGGGAGGTGATTGACTTTTGAGCAGGGCAGGAAAGTTTCAGAGATCTACCTAAAACGAGTTGGTGATCGACATCTTGAGCACCCCTGCTATACACCATGCCATCCAATCTACAAGGAACTTGATATTATCCCACTGCCGAGTGTTTACATCTATCTTTTTACTAGTCTTTGGTAAGACAGACAGATGTAATTTCATATCAAACAGCAATATTCAAAACCATAAAACCAGACATTGGTTAAATATTCATATACTGCATCAGAGTTGCAAGATGGCAACAAACGGCCCATATGTAATTGTCTCTATGTTTATAATCACTTATCTAGTGCCTTAACCTTCCGGCGGGTGTGCCTTTTTACGTCTTACGAGCAGGCGCGTCGTGCACTGAGTAGATGGTGATGAATAATTAGGAAGGATGAGGTAATTCATTACATAAAAAGAAAATTTGTGTTGTGATATGTAAAATATATATTTTGACATGTAGGAATACAAAAATTGTTTACATTTAATAATAAATTAAACACAATATTAAACTTAGTTCGACAAAGACTCTTCCTTTTCGGGTTCATTCACACACGAAAGGCAGGTTACGTCGATTTGTGAGTGTTTTTTGCAGATGAATCTGTTATAAGTTGTACTGCTGTTAACGCACAATCTACATCGCCCCCGTTTCATGCCAGACGTTGATGCTTGTTCTATATCTTCTTGCGGGCGGTAACATTTCAGATACACAAATATATCCACAGGCAAACTGTAGATGGTCGATCTTTCTACTAAATGATCTTTCATTAAACCCATAGATAAATCTTTAAGGAATAGTCTGCGCTGATACTGATCTTTCCCTAGGCGTTTGGCAAAATACAAAATTTGCGTGTTGATTCCTGCAATGTTTAAAACAATAAAAAATAAAACGAGGTGCCATCTTATTGTGATTCGTGACACAGAAAATGCCGCACACATTTTCTTGACTGTATCAACTGCTCCTTTCGTCGCATTGTAATGTAATACAATTTTGGGCTTATTCGTTCTTGCATCAATGTCTGGCAAATCATGAATTGTTGATAACAAGATGACGGCTTTGTTCGCATGCGGTACGCACGACACAATTGTTGCGTCGCGCTGGAAACCGAACAGAGAAGTGCTGACTTTCCTAGCTTTATTTGGCAAAAATTCCAGCGGTATTTCGCAGTTGTTCTTACGCATCATACCTAGGAATGTTATTTTTTGGTTAAAAGGTACTTGGCTAGTTTATAGCTGGTGTACCAATTATCGGTTGTCAGATTGTGGTTGCTGTTCTCAATTGGTTGCACAAGACGTTTGACTACGTCCTCAGGAGAGTTCGAAACTTTATACGGCCCATCCATCTGTTTCCACAATAGACTTCCAAATTACCGGTATAGAAAGTTTTTGAGTCACAACATGCTAATATTTTTAGACCATACCTCGCCAGTTTACTCGGAATGTACTGAACAAAGCTACAACGACCACTGAACGGGTATAACATCTCATCGATTGCGACAAACTCGTTCATCGTATAATTCTTCCTACAATTTTCGACAAATCGATCTAAAATAAATCGTATAGGGGCAAGCTTATCGCTTTTTTTTCTCTCTACTCTTGTCATAGAATCATCGAATCGGAGACATCGCAATAAATAGAGAAATCTCTTGTAACTCATGACAGCTCAGTCAGAATTCCACAATTCTAAAATGTTGGTATGCTGACTGTGGCGGGTGCCAATCAGGAAGAGAACTCTGAACAAGGCGAGAATTTCGGTTTTCGATGTAACCTTGCAGTCTCTTTCTCTCGCATAGTTTACATCTGCACATTTACGCATTATAAAAATGTTTGTGTATTTCACAATTTCCTCGACCATTTTGTGAAAAGCGCTACATTCATCGGTGATATCTTCTGCACAGCGTGTGAGTCCAGGTTGAATTTTCAAAATATTCCTCTGTTCCGTTTTTGTTTTGTCCGTATAGGGGGTTTTTTTTCACTTGTAGACATCATCGATTTCGGAAAGTGTTACCTGAGGTTTTATAGCTTTACCTCTCCGGCATTTGTAGAGACCAGCCGGTCGTTTCGCAGGTAAAACTTTTGCCCCCTTGCCGATGAAGAAATCCTCCATTGTCTCGATGTCAGGAAAGGTTGCGGTCTCGGGATCCTCACCCTCCGAAGCCTCTTGTTCTGAATTCGTATTGATACTGCTTTCATGGATTTCTTCTGCTTCATTGTCAGATCCATTTTTGGAGTTGAAACAGTCTTCATTCTCCTTATCGTTGAAGTCCAGAAGGAACTCCATACGGATTGGACTGCAGCTTCTGAAAAATGAAAAAAAAATCGAGAGTTGGGAATATGATATTTTTTACAAAGAATTTATGCAAACTTCACAAAAAAATTGTTTTCATTATTATATGTCGTAATAAATGAATCAATACAGATAAAAGCTAAAAATCGATGCAAAAAGTAGAGATAAATGCACTTACGTAGATGGGGAATGCATGTCCAGTCGAGTCGTGCACTCAGTATAAGCTTCTGCGCATGCTCTGCTTAGGGGTTCTCTATAAACTAGTTGGTACTGATTTTCAAAACAACAACTGCACTCTCCGAAGGCCAGACGAATAATGGAAGAATAGGAAAATGTCCCAGGTCGGTCCCCTAACGGAAAAAAGGTTTCCCCCACCAAAAACCGACTGCCATGTACTCCGCCGGAAGGTTAAAAAACCTAAACAGTACCAGCATGTTTAAAATTTAATTGAGATCTCTGCTACTAAAGAAAATGTGCTATTAAATTAGGAACTTTTCTTTAGATAGAGATATTGTGCATCTAACTATAATTGTGTACTTATGTTCTACTGTACTGTATATTCTAAACTCATGACATGTCCGATATCACATTGTATGATCGTTGGATTAATAAAATTATTATTATTATGCAATGATTTTGTAAATGGAAACAAATGATCAAGGATGTGGCAGGTTAAACATTTTTTACCTTTAGTTCATACAGCTAGCACTACAATACCTAAGGAAACACATCAAACAGAATTTAACAAGACCATCTACAGCAGTGGTTCTCAAATGGTGTGCTGCGGCACATTAGTGTACCGCGAGGAAGGGACTAGTGTGCCGCACACCGAAGATATTTAATTTTAAAATTATGTATGTATTTAATGTACAATAAAATTATACAATTATTGCTTTACCAATCGTAAAAATCTAATATAACTGCGACTTTTACTTTTTACGCTAGTTTTTATCTTTTAAAATGAGTATTTACACAGTGAAATTAATTAGGGATGGTTTGGTGTGCCGCGATGTTCTTAAGCATGCATGAAGGTGTGCCGTGGAGCAAAAAAGGTTGAGAAGCACTGATCTACAGCATGATCAGGCCTCTAGTTTCCCTGACTAGTTTTTTTTTGTGAATTAGAAGGAGCATAAAAGTCTGAGAAAGTCAGTCTATAGTTGCAGCAAAAGGCACTGTAGCTTACCAGGAACCAGCACACTTAGGCACAATTTCTCCTTGAAATAATTCTTACAATTGGGCAAATTAAATATTTCAGGTAATCCTTTTCTGTTTCCCAGGAAATATATCTAGAGCACCAAGTCTGCATCCAAAAATATCTCCTGATTTGCAAGCAGCATTATGTTAAAACCATTTCCCCTAAAATGGACAACATATTGTCCATTTTCACAGAGCCGGCGCTCTGAAAAATCGCACCTGAGGCGAGCGAGAGAATTGCTGCCTCCAAAAATAATAAGAAAGGGAAAAAAGTGAAAAATGCTGCCCTAGATAAATGCCGCCTGAAGCCGTCGCCTCTCTGGCTCACCCCTGGCGCCGGCCCTGCATTTTCATTATAAATTGTACCACAATATCACCCATTTTCATTAGTTCAATAATTGATAAACAAAGATACAAACATAAATGATGGGGATTTATTACAAAAAATCTACTTGCAAGAGATTTAATTCCCTTAAGAATGACCACAAGATAATCCAGAACACTGCTACTGCTTTCGCATTTTTGTTGAGACTTCTTATTGAAGCACTCATAAATTTCAAATCGATAAAAATATTCACATGCTATAGAGTAAGCTATAGTTCTTCCATAGAAGATAGAATTGCACTGTAATTTCCATAGCCTGGAATTCAAAAATTATAATGCAATACTGTAATTACAGATACACCAAAAACAGAGTTGCTTTTAAAGTTTATAAAAGATTAATAAAATATCACAGAAAATGTACTGATTGTTAGTACAAACTGGTAGTTTTAACACTACAAGTCTCCTGATGTACTGATAAGCAATTTCTTATGATAATGTCATTATGTGTTGCCCAAAAATATTACCACATCCATAGAAATAACTCATCTTTTGTGGAAAATTTAATATCTTTGTAGATTTGAAACTAATATAAAATGCTGGTTTTACTTGGAGAGTAAAGGTAGGTTTAGACCAGTGGTTCCCAACCTTTTTTAGCCCGATGCCCCCTTTTTGCTGAAAAATATTTGCCACCGCCTCCTTAATGAATACCGTCCTACACAACTAAAAAACTATGGTCAGCCTGTGGTTTTATGACAGGTTAGGTTCCAGGCCACTGTCATAAAGCAGATTCCGACTTAAAGCAGAACCTATTATTTTTGGGGCCTGTGAATGTCATAGAACTAATACAAATAAGTATAAACCTATCTAAACGTTAATAAAGACATATATGTAAACATTTTCAATACATATAAATAAAAACTATTACATAATGTATACAATATTTCATAGTGGCATAAAACTAGATTCGACGACTTAAAACTGGATTATTTGTATGATGGGAAAACCGATGTAAAAGCAGGGGCTGAATGTATATCTCATGCTAAAATATATCTGAGTATGGTTTGTTTGCCACATGCAGCGATTGGGGACGTGTTAGATGCCGTTTACTCTGTAGACGACTCTAATGTCGAGTCATTCTGACGGTCGCCCACATGTAAAACCTGCTCCAACTAACACCATACTTACTTGTATAGATTTGTATTAGTACAACTTCTTTAGTCTGCAGCCTTTGGGACATATGCTATGCCGTACTATGGAATTTTCCAGACAACGGGAATTACCCATAATGAAAGGTAAAAAAATCTATGCAATCACTTTTGGTTTTATGCATTGAGTGATTCGGTGTCCAACTGCATGCATTGCATACGAACAGTTCTGTACTTTCTTATCTGGAATAACCATTTCACTATGCCATTCTGCCGATTTCATTTGATTCATCAAGCTCAATTGCGAAAAACTTTATAGGCGATGCCCAAAAATTTCACATAAAGGTGATTATTGTGCATGCATTGTTTTTATAAGGTGCACTAAACTGTAATTGTTTGCAATGAATTGCCAATGAGTTAACTTACGTAGCTTTTCTCATGAATGCCTTACGTTGAGGGTTTTAATAACTTTTAATACGAGTTATGGGCCTTGAAGCAAGGCAAAGTAAGTGTGAGGAGAGGGTTAGATTGGACTCGAAAAGGAAGTTTCTTAACATAATCTTGAAAGAAACATGTTACAGGTGTTCACTGTGGATAAATTTGTATTGCGACAATTAATTATTCTTTGAGGTGTTTTATATTGCCTATTATATTGATTTTATAGGCTGCGATTAATAAATGTTGCTTGTTTACGGTATCTATTCGGATATGAAATAGTCAGTGAAAAAAGAGATATTGTTAAACTTTTGGTGACATTATATTTAAGTGATTAGGTTTATGTTTTCACCTTCCTATTCTGAGAGGGAGTTTATCTGTTATGTGACGTGTATGAAACAATTTTTTGAGTTTTTAATTTAAACGCACTGACGTGAGTGTGACGGTATTGGAAAAAACTTGATGATTTGTTCCAAAGCACGGGAGTCCCTGGATTAAAGGAACACACTTTAATAAAGACGTTGCACTGAATTGCAGTCTTCAATTAACAGTTTTGATCTCTCATAGTCTATCAACACCATACTATTATGATGCATAATGCCAGTTTCTTAAATTCTCACATGCAACCACCTTGATGTCCTTCGCCCCCACAAAATTCCTTAACACCCTCTGGTTGGTGTTATTACCCATGTTGAGAATCACTAGTTTAGACAGTGCTTCATCAGCATGCTGAATTTTATGCTACTCTCCCATGCATATTAGTGTGGGACAGTTGCATGCAAAAGAGCATGATAATTTTTGTTTACACGGAAGGAGAACCAGAATGCTTTAAGTTGTCAAACGAGTAGTTATTTACTGGCCTTTTCCATGCAGTTGCACATCTTACACATTTTTATATGCATCACTTTTTGAAAGTTTGTCTTTATAACTCTCATTAACTACAAAACAGAATATTCATGGTATTTTCCAATGAAATTCACAACTTTTTCATTGCTCCTCTCATCAATTTTGTTTATAGAACACAGAGACACAAAACACAATAAACAACCACTTCCACAATAAAAAACTAATCGAATGAGTACTTTCTTTGTATTATTTTTTGGTTCTTGGACATGTTGATTAGTAGTTGGACATGATGATTAGTAGTATGTGCATTGGTAATAATTAAATTGATGATAAAATAATGGATTATATGGATTAATTGCTGGTGGTTGCGTGTCATCTAGTATTAATTTAATTTCTGCGATATTGTTGACTTTATCTCACGTTTTCTTTTGTTTTTCAGAAGGTTTTGCAGCCACGATAGTTGGAGTTGGTGTAAGAATTGCACAGAGTTGCTCACTAGGAATGGATAATCCTGCAACATCGCATACTTCTGGATAAATCATATGGTTTGAAGCATGCTTCATGTGGCCACATGGCATGCAACAAAAAGCATATGATGAATTGCCTGATAAATTGCACCATGTAAACTCTCTCCCAGCCAAAGTACTCAAAAGTGTTTAAGATGAAATTGGCACTTCTTGTCTAAAAGTTGGAAAGCGTCCAAATTATTTTTTCCTAGTAACCTTACTAGTGGCGTATATTCTAGGCTAGCTGCGAAGCCCAGAGAATTCAAACAAATAGATATATTTAGGAACGTGTGTGAATTCATTCGCTTTGACTAATTGTACGAGAATTAAGTCTCGCAAACAACGGTGCCTCCAAGGCCGCTGACGCAACCCGCTCAACCGTGTCTTCGCTGAGTGATGGCGAAGCCCTCACCAGAGGCACCACCATCGCGTTCCTACTGCAAAGGAAAAGGAGGTGGAGGGGGGGCGTGAGTCATACGTTCCAAAGTCTTCGCTTCGCTTTGAGATAGCCTTGTGTGGTGGCTTACTTCAGCGAGGGTAAATACAAATTCTGCACAAGTTATTTTAATTGTGGCCTGTGTGTAATTATTGCGTCTTATTGAATTAAAATGAGTGATATTATGTGTGCTGCATAATGAGTGCTTAGTCTTAGTGAATTAGTAGGTAGGCTGCTATAATATGCTAAATTATTTTGTTATGTTAACATGCACCTAAAATATTATTTTATTACTTAACAACTCAGAAAGTTTGCTATTTCAGTTTTTAAAAATATTCCTTGTTGAGGGTTAGGGTGAGATAGCCCACGTCTTTAACTCAGGATACGCCTCTGAACCTTACAACCAAGTTCAAGTTATTGCCAGTAACATGAAGAGAAGCACTTAAAGCAACATTTTGTAAAATTATTGGGTCACAATTGGATATCCAAAGTTTTAAATGGGCTGGGAGAGGGTTAATGCAGAAGAGTGTTGTTATCACTTAATATTTAAGATACAAGGGTAACTCAATAAGTATCTTCCTTGACATGAAGTTAAACTGCAAGAGTGTGTCTGTCAGTACCTGTTCCAGTTGGCCAACAGCATACCTCAGAAGTTGATTACTCTTTATGAGACTGTGTGCTGTTAATCAGTTTCTGTGCCAAAGTAATGTAGGTGATCAAATTAGAACAATCTGTGATAAATTTTATTACAAGAAAAGGGGAAGCACCACAAGAGAGTTATGAACAAATGACTAAAATTTATGAAGAGATTTTCACTTCATATTATCAATTTATGTTTTGGTGTACAAATTTTAAGAAGGGCATAGAGTCAGTTTAAGATGTGTGGTCTGTCGAAGATTCTAATCTTAAATCTATAAAAACCTTCTTCTGTCCCTTTTGTTCTTTTGTGACTCCCTCTGTCATACTTTGTAAGTCGAAGGAGCGAGAGTGAGAGTTAGCAGCTTTGTCCAGGAGGGGAGGGAGCTTACATAGTATTGCATTTCGTCAGAGCTGTTGACAATGATAGAGATGGAGGAATAAAGGTACCGATTCAGAAAGAAACAAATACTGATTGAAGACAGTTTGCCAGAGAGACAAACGGTTCCTACGCTCCACTCCACTCATCTTCCCTCTCACCACTCAAGAGGACGGCAATTTATTTTTATATTTCTATAAAGTGATGATAATGCTGGAATATTGAGAGTAGCTCATTTTCCTTTTCCATGGACTAGGTAGAAGATAGAAATTTGGCAAAAATGTTTTTGTTAAAACTTGAACTTCAACTGTTGTCTCAATCCTAATACACACACAAAAGATTACATTATGATTTAACTCAAGAACATTCAAATTTGTACCTGTCATTTTTGATGAGCAGTTACTGTAGTCAGGAAATAAATGTTTACAAGTTGGGGACATAATCATGGAAAATGGTTGTATCAGGGTTTGAGTCTTTGATAATGAATTAGGCATTTCAGAAGGTATTGTCATGAAAACCATTCATGCAATACTAGAGATGTCAAAAGTAAGTTCTAGATATGTATCCAGAACAACAACTTCCACTCAGAAAAAAAGTCAACCTGAAATTTGAAAAGACAATTGAGACCTTTTTAAGCAAAATGCAGGACCACCCATGATGATCACTGGTTATGAACCAGGAGTATACAATGAGATTCTGAAATGAAAGAAAACTCGATGCAATGGAAACAAAGCAAATCCTATGCTGAGGAAATTTCAGGTACAGAAGTAGGCGACAAAGATTATTGTAATTGTTTGATAGCTTAGTTAGGCTGGAATTCTTGTCAAACAAGACTACAATCTGTAGAATCTTATGCTGCCACAATGAAGTTCTTATCCAAAAGTTGTGGAAATTGCAGGGAGAAGTAGGAGAGTATGACTTTGAAGAGATCAACCAGCCAACTTACAGCCTCAGCTAGTTCCAAACGACTATTTCCTGTCCAAGCACTTTAAATTTACTAATACCGTTCTTATTCAAGTTTTGTCCATCTTGGGGGACTTAAATTGTATGAGGGCCATATAGACAACTTCCGTGTGTGATAATTTAGAAATATTTGACTGGCGACTTATAATAATGAGTAAGCATTTTGTTGAAACTTTAAACAACATGATTTAAGAGGATATACACTTTAATTAAATACACTGTCACAAAATTCATAACTATTAAACATTTATACATTATTTCAAATCCTCACTACTCCACCTTTGTCTCTTCTATGTAGCTAAGGTAGAATCAAAGTAATAGAATGGCTGCAAATACTGGACTGACAGACTGCTTGGGTCTAGCTGATGACACTAACTTTAAACTGCAATCACAACATTCATATTCATCCCGAGTTTAATTTTCCTGTCCCAAAAGATGACAGGTAGATGATGCCAAGACAAAAATGTATGGTTGAGGAGGCAAGAGAAATTATTATGATGATACAATAATATCACATTATGCATGTCTGGTCTGTTGACAAGTGTAAGTATGCTAGGCAGAGGCATAGCAAGAGGGGGCAGGGAAGGGCAGTATCCCCTAGTGCAGGGCTGAGAGGGAAAAAACTTGGACCAAAAATTACATTTTTGTTTGAATTTTATTTGGAGGGCTTCTAGGTTGTGCAATGCATTAATGATTAATAATAATTATCATTTAAAACAATGAGATGATTAACTTTGTCATACGAAAGGGAACTTAAGTTTCCATTAAAAGTTTGTTGATAAACAATTTCTTTAATTTTATATGTCCTTAATTGTCAGTTGTTATGTAAAATACCATGATTCTATATTTACCATACTAAGAAAATTTTCTGATTTCATTTAGAAAATATAATCAATAATTTATGTTAATGTTGTGTTTGCAATGTCTTTGATACAGTAATTTCATTAAAAATAAAAATATTGTGATACATGCCAAATATTATCAAATGTATAGCAGGGCTGCCACCAATTTGTTTTTTAAACCCTGTTACTGACATCAAAATATCCTGTAAAATCCTATAATATGTAATATCTTGTTTTTTTAAGCAACATACAAATTTGTGCTTTCAATATTATCAGCACCTGCATTGCATATTTTAAGTAAAATTATTTATAACTGTCTATGCATAGTCCTGTAACTTAAATGTAATCATGTTTTTTATGAATTTTAAAATTACTCTGAATTACAAATCAAATGTATTAGCATAGAAAGTTTTAAAAAATGTATTCAAGTTTTAAATATACAGTAAATAGCACAAATGCACTGAAAACAATAAGTAACCATAGGCCTAGTTTACAGGATAGACCTTAGATTAGGAAATCTGTTAAATAAAATAATTTTCACTTTTAACGATACATGTCAATATAATGGTGCAACAAAATTAGACAAAATGAAAAAAAATCCACTTATTTCGCGGTTTCGCTTCAGAAAGATGTTGCCGTAAAATATCAAAATCGAAATTTTGGAAGTGTGGGCATTACAGAATTCCATTTTTCCTAACATTTAACTGTAAAAACGGGGTTGTGGGCATTACACGCGTGTGGGCATTACTCAAGTACATACGGTAATACTGCGCATAACGTGAAACAAAATAATCCCTGAATTTATCGTAAAAGGAGTAGAAAAACTGCAGAATTTTTCACATCACAGTTACATACAAAACTCTGGAGATCGCATTACCCAAAACTGTTCCATATGACTTAGTTTCTTTAAGAAGTAATTATGTTGTAGCTTCAAGTAACCCAAAAAGTAACAAATTCGGCCATAAAGTATCGCTGTTTATTAAAAATGTATTTTCTGTGGCCGTAGCTGGAGGATAACAAAATGCAGTAATATCCTTCCCTTGCTTATAACGTGAAATATACTGCGGCACACCAAGAACTTTATCTTGGCACACCGTTTGTGGAGCTCTGCCGTATCAGCACAATACCAGAAGCATACATACAAATCTCTCAGCGCAACATTTTTATAAGGTAAAATAATTACATGAATCAATTTGTCAGTATTTTTTCTTTAAAATGTTTTAATTTGAAGTTTTTATAATTTACAGTTTACGAAAAATTTAAAGGTTAATTTTGGCTTTGACTTGTCAAACTGCGTCTTAGCAAGGCGAACCACAGCATCTTCTGAGGTTTGGTAGTGAAATGCATACCGTGTTTTAGCGAGTTCGCATCTTGTGAATTCTCGCTATGTTAGGTTTTACTGTATAAATATGTCATAGGTTGCTGATCCAGTTAAACAGCTGGTTTTTGCATTCAGTCTCACAATAAGTTTGAGTTTTTGCGCTTCACCCAAAGTACAGTAAAACTCAGTTATAACGGCATTCAAGGGACTGGAAATTTATTGTCGTTATTACCGAGTGTCGTTATAACCGAGATGCATGGGAACATAGAATTAGTTTCCAAATTCTAAATTTTATATTATGATCTAATAAGTACATTAAACATTATATTATATTATGACAATACATAGTACATTATATTATGACATAATAAGTACATTAAACATAATAAAAATATTTTTTATGATTAGTAAAATAATCTGATATTTTTTTGTGTCGTATGTGCCTACTTGAAATGTTTTTCGAGGTCCTCCTCAATGCAGTGAATAATACTAAATGTCTTTTTATTAGTCTCCCTCGACTCATAAAATATCACTTTTATTGCTTGCATTTCATCTTCTTTTTCACTCCACTTTCCATGCTGCCCTTCCATGACCTCCCTCACGATGCTAGGTCTGTTTGAGCTTCTTCCATTGCCGCTATAACCATGTTAATACATTATAACCGAGGTGAATACATTGCAATATTGTAGAAACAGGGATGGGACCTGAAGAATATGCTGTTATATCTGAGTTGTCATATTAACCAAGGCCATTATAACTGAGTTGTACTGTATATTACGATACATACGTACTTACAGAACAATTTCATCGAATGCATATTATTTACAGGATTCATATTATTCGTAAAGAAATACAGGTAACCTCCGATTTACCTCGTTCCGATTTGCGTTGTTTCGCTATAATGTCGTTACCTAACAGGTGGAGAGTTTTTCGTTTAATGTCGTTCCTCTCCGATATAATGTCGTTCCTCTCCGATATAACGTCGTTTTGAGTCAAGCGCCAAAAACATCACCCTGTCTCGTCTTGCAACTCGGAAGAATGGCAACATTGCATCGCACTGTTGTTTATTCTATGCATTTTTAACAACAATCCGATTTTCTCGAAAACGGCTATAACGATTTTGATCAAATTTCGCACAGTCGCTTGAGTTTATGTCTTCAATAATACTGTATAGTTCATATTTCTCAAAAAATGAATATAAGGCTAGTTTATTCTAGGCAACTTTAAAAATAATTTGATTTTCTCAGAAATGGCTCCAATGATTTTGATCAAATTTCGTACAGTTACTTGAGTATACATCTTCAATAATACAACGCATTTCATTTTTCCCAACGAATGAATATAAGGCTAGTTTATTCTTGGGCAACTTTAACAAAAATTGGATTTTCTAAAAACAGGCTCATACGATTTTCATTTTCTAAAGATAACTAAACGACGCATTAGTACGTATATGAGAAAGTTTGTACAATGTATGTTGTACCGATTTTTTTGCATAAGCCTTTACCCTAAACTATGAATGGTAAGCGTTCCGCATTAAATTCATCTTGAAGTACACATGCCAAGAAGACCCGTAAGGCTATTACTTTGGAGGCTAAGTTAGATGTTGTGAATCATTATGAGCGTGGGGAGTGTGTTGTTGACATTGACCGTGCACTTAACCTCCCTCCAACAACAGTCAGAACTATTGGAAATAGCAACGAAAAAATTAAAACTAGTGCTAAAAATGTGAACCCCAGAAGTGCAGTTCATATTACGAAGGGGAGATATGGTATTTTGGCGAACATGGAGGGATTGTTAACTGTGTGGTTAGAGGATATAAATAAGCGAAATGTGCCCATGAGTATGTCCCTGATTCAGGAGAAAGCCAAGTCGCTCTTTCAGGACTTGAAGTGAAGGTTCATCTTGTGATGTTGAGACTGAATTTAAAGCAAGCAGTGGTTGGTTTCGGAGGTTTAAGATTCATGCAAACTTTCAAAATCTTCGTCTGAAAAGGGAGGCGGCCAGTGCAGATAACGTTGCAGCAGCAAGTTTCCCAGCTGAACTCAAGAAACTCATTGAGGAAAGTGACTATTCTCCCAAACAAGTTTTCAATGTTGATGAGACGGGGTATATTGGAAGAAAATGCCATCCCGCACGTACATTTCGAGGGAGGAGAAAACTGCCTTGGGTTTCAAGGCTCCAAAAGATTGCCTCACCCTTCTACTTGGTGGCAACGCAGGAGACGCCAAGTTGAAACCTCTCTTGGTTTATCATTCAGAAAATCCAAGGGCAATGAAAGGGTACAGCAAGGCTCATCTCCCTGTAATTTGGCGATCTAACAAGAAAGCCTGGGTGACGATGTCATTGTTCCAGGATTGGGTTACGTCATTCTTCTCACCCTTTGTTGAGAATTATTGCAAGGAACAAAATCTTCACAACAGGGTTTTGCTTATTTTAGACAACGCCCCTGGACATTCTGTTAACACTGAAGATCTGGCTGACAACATACGAGTCGTATTTATGCCACCAAATACGACCTCCTTGTTACAGCCTATGGACCAAGGGGTGATAGTGACGTTCAAGGCGTATTATCTCTGGCGGACCATGCAACAGCTGATCACCGAGACCGATGGGGAGGGCAAACCATAAGTTCAGGAGTCCTGGAGAGGCTAAAATATTAAGAAGGCGGTAGACAACATTGGGTCGTCATGGGCGGAGGTCACTCAGGCTACGATGAATGGTGTATGGTGAAAGATTTGTCCGGAGTGTGTTCAAGATGTCCAGGGCTGCGCCGATGTTTGCGGAATCCAACAGCATATTGTGACATTGGCAAAGAAGATTGGATTTGAAGAAGTGGACCAAGATGGTGTAGTGGAGTTGCTGGAGTCGCATGGGCAAGACCTGACCAATGAGGACCTGATCGAGTTGGAGCAATTGAAGGCAGTAGAGCAGGAGGAGGAAATGGAGTCAACACCACAACTGAAACAGCTGAAAACGAAGAGGATGTCTGAAGCCTTCAGCTTCTTCGAGAAGGGAATGGCAATCCTCATTGTAGATGACCCAAACACTGAACGAAGCGGCAAATTCAACTGAGGATTGATTGAACTTTTGCGCTGCTATAAGGAGCTGTATCAAGAGAAGAAGCAAAAGGCTGCTCAAACTTCCATCGACTTTTTAAAACGTGTGTGATAAAGGTGAATAAATGCTATTTGTCTATATTTTATTCTATTACGTTTCCATACTAAATCCTTTCATTTTTGTTATTTTAATATGCATTCAATTGATGCTTACATTAGTTTTGCAAGTTTGAAAATTTTATTCCGGGAATGCTTCTCCCTTTATAATGCTATGTCTACAGGAGAATCATTTCTCATTAGCGTTGATTATATTTTTATTACTGTTTTCATAATACATCTTTTACCCAAGTTTTGTCTCTAATATGCATTCAAGTGATGCTTAATTTAGAATAGCGAGCCCGAAAATTTGATTCAGGGACCACATCTCACCTTTATAATGCTAAGTCTACGGGAAAATCATTTCCGATTTACGTTGTTTCAATATACATCGTCGTTTCTAGGAATGCATCCTCGATGTAAATCGGAGATTACCTGTATTAATAATCTTGGAATTTCTTAGTAGTCTATGTATTTTTTATGCAAACATCTCAGATAACTAGGGAATTTTTCCTTATAAATATCTGTGAATCATGGAAATATCTGTTTTTCGTTAAAAAATCCATGAAAACAGCAGCCCTGGTGTATAGTATGCATAGGTTTTCACCACATTTATAATTTGGCTAATATTTTGAGCACGGGGTGCATATTTTTTAACTTGCCCCAAGGTGCAGAAGATCCTAGCTATGCCACTGATGCTAGGTCAAGACTTCTTTAATGGACTATGTCCTATTCATAGGAAGTTAATCATCAGTGAGAAACTTAAATGCTTATGCAAGAAGTCTAAAGTTGGCACAAGTATATAACATTTCTCTTATATGAATGTAGTATATTACTTTCCAAGTGGTCCTTGCTGTACACATACCACTATATATAATCATTCCTTAAAATGCCT
Organism: Uropetala carovei; assembly: GCA_036926305.1. Taxonomy (NCBI): domain Eukaryota; kingdom Metazoa; phylum Arthropoda; class Insecta; order Odonata; family Petaluridae; genus Uropetala; species Uropetala carovei. The sequence continues at coordinate 9,500,150 of JAXCHB010000011.1, forward strand.
TAATTGATGATGACACATTTTGCAGTATCAATAAAACAATGTTACGTAACTGGCCAAGTATCCAATCATAAATTTTACATTTTTCTTCTCATCTCTCATATGATCTTCATCTACAGTGCTTAACTTCACAAAATATTTCTATAATCTAGAATGGCTATTTTTCTTACAGCTAATAAATACAATAATATACTAATAAATAAGTTTTTCACTGATGTAATTTAAATGCAGATGATAAAATCATAGGAACTATTATATTGTTCAAAAAGTAAAATAAGGTTGCCACCTTAACATTGATGAGTGGAAAAACTAACAATGATGAAAAACAAAGAGAATGACGAAAAGGGACTTACCAAATATACAGGCACTCACTCATAGGAAGTCTTCAAGCCATGGACCTGTAGCGAACAGGAACACTTCACAAGTAGATTTTTAGTGTAAAAACACCAGCACCACTTCATACATGTACAGATTCTTTTTTATCTAGTATTGTAACAGCTTAACACTAACACCAAATTCCATCACTGGAGAACAGTTTTTGATTATTTAGCAAATTCTATGACAAGAAGTTGAAATTAGCTTTGTATATTGTTCTTTCGGTTGGTGGGATCATGTTGAGTGTATTAGTTGCATTTGAATAAATTTTACTGCAAATCTCAAAAAATAACAAAGGATGATACTGACATCATATTCCATGAGACCATAGGACAGTGATGGGAAACCTAGGCTAGTGAGTGGGCCATGTGAGTGGCCCTTTTTTATCTCAGTAGGGTGTAAGCTTACAATTGGGCATGTACACTTAACATGACCCCGGGAATAAATTTAAATACATTTAATACAGGCTGAATATTTCATAAGGAGTTATAGAGAATGCTTTTTCATTCATATATTAATAAATTTTTTTCAACTTCAAGTAGCAACAACAAAAGATATATTTTTTACGCTGTCCTTACAATATATCATCATATATGTGTCATCTGGTTGTCTGTCCTCCACCAGCTTTCTTAGATTAGGAGTTAGGGATGTGCAGGTGTATTGCAATTCAGCAATGTGATTTTCATCTGTTAATCTGTATCCCTTCTTGCACTTGATGTGTCCCACATCAGAAAATGTCTAATCCCATGTGTATGTTGAGCCAAAGATTGAAATCAGCATTGCAATGCAATGCCAAAGAATTTCCCCAGGGATATTCTCCCTAAGTTCTCATATACCTTCCCTCTTCCACTTTTTAATTTTGTCTTCATCCAGAGCATGAATGTAAGTAACCCCTCCTTAAACTTCCTTTTATCAACTCCAAACCTTTGCCATACTATGGCAGATTGTTTCAAATCATTCAAATGGATTTGGGAGCAACAAGCTAAAGGGTTTCAGATAACTCACAGAAGAGAAGCAGTTCTCAATGCCAATGTAGACAGCACTTCCATGTGAGCTGATGAGCAGCTCCCAGCTCTCATTAACCATAACCTATTTTCCTCTCTTTAGACACAGCTGCTAAGTTTACATCTTCCTCTACACCTTTTGATCTAGCACTTGATTCTTCTTTCTCCATCTCTATCATACCATTTAAACACAAAGTGATCCATGATAAAATTAAGGGCAGATTATTGGCAAAAGTAATATAGGTAAGCATGACCATTGGCAGTAGCACACTTCCATGCTAAATAGAGAGAAGTTGGAGGCATTGCTCATACAGTGTTGCCACCCATGCAACAAATGGTCGTCAGTGTGCTTCTTGTATGATTCTTTCATGTATTAAGGCAACTGTCAACAAAATGTCTTGTGGACTGTACTTAGAAGCCTGATGGGATTCAGGTTGCCCACCACTGCCATAGGGGAATTTCTCATAATATATTTCCAGATAGGAATTTCCCTTTATATTTCATGTTCATCAAATCAGATGTTCATAATTGAAGTGCTTATTTCTTGTTTTATTCAAAATTTGATCTAGATTTTGCCTAAACCTTCTAGAGATATTCATTCCACATTTGTATTTCAAAACTTGAATACTTCTGGACCATGATTTCATCTTAAGATAGATCTTGTGAAAACTATTTTTCAAGTCAAAGAGGTGGGTTGACTAATTTGGGGAATGCATGCCTAGATGCATTTTCATAACAAAAAATCAAAGTTCATTTGTATGCTGTGATATGAGGTAGATTATGCTATTTTTAAGGATATTTTGCAAATTCCACTCAACAAAAGTCCAAAATACAAAGAGTATTATCATTAGGACAGCATAAATGTCACAGTTAATATATCAAGAAAAGGCTTGATGTTTAAAATCTGAAATAGACTTGGAAATTCAGTCTCTCATTTTGAATTAGTGATGATAAAACTTCATAACATTTGCTTGCCTTCCACAGAAAACTCCACATCAAATAAGTAACTTTCATAAAATAATTATAAATTTGTTTCATTTAAATTTAATAAATGCTTAAACAATAAAAAGTACAAAGAACCATGAGCTATTTTATAAAAATATACAGTGGAACCCTCTTAAGATGTTTTTCAAGGGACCAAGTGATTTGAACATATTAAGCAGGAAAACATCTTAAAAGGGTAGAACCAAATTTACTTCTAATTGAAATTTTTGAAGGGAGGGGATAGAATTTAATGTTTTGATACTTTCCAAAAATCATACATAGGTGTTAACATTTATTAACTTTATTTTAAATCATTTTAAATAAACAAATAATGAAATATTTTCTAAGTAGGAACCATATAGTAATTGCACTTACAAAGATTTTATTAAATTTCCAAACAAAAGTAGAAAAATAACTTCATTTTTGGAAAAAAAACTGTCCAGTGTACTCTGCTTAATATTTTTCTCAAATGCTTTTAAAGTAAAATTTTCTAAGTCTCTTAATTTTTGCATTATTGAGCTAGATACATCAGGGATGCTAACAACAAACCTCTTGTACTCTTCTAAATTTTGTATAGCTTCAGCACAAGTTGGCACTGATTTGTGTAGGTCTTCATTTTCATCTTCTTCTGTTCCTGAATCATCTTCATGACAAAGTTCGTCAACATTTTTAACCCCACAAGGTACAAGATTGGCATCTGCATTGATGTAATCCTCAAGTCTGGCATTGAAATCAAGCTTTTCCTGAAGAACGTTCCATACGTCATCATCCACTCTTTCCTCCTCCACCTCTTCACTTTCTGAGCATGTATCTCCAAATCCTGCTTTCCGAAAGCTATTTCTTATAACCTCAGGAGGCACTGTCTCCCAAGATGCCTCCAGGAAATATACTGCTTCCAGCAAGGACAATTTGTTTTTGTTTATATTGCCGCTTAAATTGCGGAATAGCACCATAAAGTGCTTTCGAAATCTTTCTTTTAAGACTTTTATAATGCCTTGGTCCAAGGGCTGAAATACAGATGTGGAGTTGGCTGGAAGAAATTCTAAATGCACATTTTTCAGATGGTGAACATCCTTAGGATGAGCTGCACAAACCAATTTTTCGGTTCCTTGATGCCATTTTTCTATCTAAACATGTCATAAATTCTTCAAAGATTTTACATTTCATCCATGCAGATTTAGTATGCCGATAGGTGCATGGGAGGGACTTAACATTTTTGAAACATCTTGGATTTTTAGACTTTCCAATGACTGCTAGTGTCAGCTTTTCAGATCCATCCATATTGGTACACACTAGAACTGTCACTCTTTCTTTGCTTCATTTTCCCCCATGGCAATTTTCTCTGTTAAAAGCAAACGTTTTCTCTGGGAGCAAATTAAAAAATAACCCAAATTCATCTGCGTTAAATGTATCTTTCTCGTTGTACTTCTCCATTAGTCTAGGAAGTACAGCAGCCTTCCATGTTTCAACTTTTTCAGTATTTACACTTTTTGACTCACCACTAATTGTCTTATAAACGAGCCCTGCATGTTTTTTGAACCGGTCAATCCATCCATTCGATGCAGTGAATTCCAAATTCATTTTAAGAGCTATCTCTTCCACTTTTTCTCGTATAACAGTTCCACCAATAGGAAGGTTTAACGCACGTGTTTGTTTAAACCATTCCAACAACACACTTTCCAGTTTCTCATTTTTTGCAGATTTCATCTTCTTTCGACTTGGTTGCTGAACAAGGGAATCGTTCAGTATTTTTTTCCGATTAGCCATGATGTTATTGAGCGTAGATATGGGAATATTAAGTCATGTTGCCATCTTCACACGCGTACAGTTTCGATTGGCATCTACTTTACTTATAACCTCCAGTTTTTCATTTAGTGAAAGTGGTTTTCTTTTAATTCCCTTTTTAGATGACATCCCTATTGAAAAATAATATGCTTGGGTTAATAAACTGAATTTAAAAAAGGAAATCTACGACACAGCCACAAACACACTTCGAACACGCTATCGTAACTGAATGGTCAGAGCCGAAAACTACAATAACATAGGAAATTACAATACTGACTGGAATATAAGTTGATGGTTTTTTTGTAATTATTTGAAACGTCGCGTCCAGTGATTTCCCTCTTTAAAATTTTACCGCTTCGTAAGTTAGCCTCTTGAGCTTGTCGCTTCGAGTTTGTCAGCTGTTTCGTCTGTTCTTGGCATAATGTGTTCATTGTAATGTTATTTCATAGAAACAATATTAGGTGGCAAGGTGTGCCATTCCAAAACGAATGAAAGACTGGGATATTAGATTTCTTTTTATAGAAAAGTTTTAAAAATATTTAGAGAAAAATTACATTTCGACTAATATGGTAAATGCACACGGGAATGTGAAAATCGCATTCATTTTTTATGTAAGAAATGAAATTAAAGTTTCTGGCATATGTATACTTGAAACATTTTGGTGGACAAGTCATGTAAAATGTAGTCAAAAACATATAAATGAGGTACATTTCCATTTTTTAAGGTTTGTTATGACCATCTTAGGCGGGAAAACATTTTAAACAGAAACACATTAAACAGGAAAAAATTACATTGTTCTTATGAGGAAATTTTTGGGACCGAAAGATTTGAACATCTTAGGCAGGAAAACATCTTAAGCGAGAACATCTTAAATGGGTTCCACTGTAATACAAAAAATCTCTGGTTAACTGAATATAATCATAAAAACTTTGCTCTACAACTATAACATGAAATGTTAATTACAATACTGTTTATTTATTGTTTATGTAAAAAACTAAAATATGAATTACCCTCATATTAATTTACAAAAATTCAATATCACAGTTTTGAGCTTTTTTTATTTATAAACATTGTCTTATTTATATGTATGAAACTTTTAACTAAAGGAATGAGTCACACTTATAAATAAGACATTACTTCCCCTAAACACAATGACTAGACTTATGGAAGGGTAATTTTCATTGGGAAATTCTAGGGATCACAGACTTAAAATTACATAAAAAAACATCAGCATCAGCTGAAAACGGATCTTACATATGGCATAAAATAAAGTATACAGTAAGCTGTGGCAAAACAAAATATGACCACCAGGGAGACTAGTTTTAATCAAAGACCTTGCATATGGTTATCCAATTATATATGCCATATCACAGAATTAAAATTATAGAGATCCTAAAATTCTAATTTACTCATGTTTGTAATCATTGACCGAATTGCTCTTGCTCGATGCTCGAGTTCTATCATTTCCTTCAAACTACTTAGGACTTGATCTACTGTACATAACGGGAGTTTTATATCTTGAAAAACCTCTGAAATCGATATACCAGGTGACATCATATCATCATCTTCCTCATTTTCAACGTTATCTATCGTTTCAACATCAACATCTTCATCCTCATCAGTAGATTGAAACGGTAGATCTACATTATCCTCTTCCTCTACCATCACAGGATTAAGATCAATAACTTCTTCTTCACCTGCTAGCATAGGATCAGGAAGTAATTGTCCAATACAGACTTTAAAAGGTGCCACTTTTGAAATTACTATAGGAAGAAGTGGCTCTTGGAACGATGTGGATGGAGCATCTTCCTTGATATCAGAACTGTGATCTGAAAATAAATATTTGAACATATTCTTAAATATTCAATCTCAGAAAATTTGTGAGAAAACAAGGCGTATATACAAACAAGGGGAGGACCCGGACGTGGGGTCATGGATTTTGCTGAAATTTCGTAGGTGCGTAGCGCTAGGCTCCAGGATCATAGCCAACCTCCCTTTTGGGCATATATGAGCAGTAGTTTTTCTGTAAATTGCGTTTAAAGTTTGCAATTCTGCAACACGCCCAATAAGTATCCAAATGACCGCAGAGTTAGCCAACACCAGCCATAGCCCAGCGCTAGGGAGTTTGGCTAGGAAGCTGTAAGTCTGGAGTTCATGCCCTCGCTTCCCCTCGCTTTTTCAAAATTCAACCAATCATTGATTATTTGCAGAACAAATTTTAAAGTATCTATCTGCCAAAGGTAAATATTGCTGTGGATGATCTCTTACGCTTTGGAAGGGACATCTGTCATTCAAACAATATATTCCTTTAAAATCATCAAAATTTGTCATAAAAACATTTGAGCTTTGCAAATCAGACACTGGTTACTTATGGAATTTCATTGTTTACTCTGGCTCAGACATGACAATTTCTACTTCAGAAACTCCAGATGGACTCAAAACGTCAGCAATAGTGATTAAATTACTTGAACCTTTATTTAGAAAAGGAGTGGATTTGAAAGACCGTTTAGGCCATTTAGTTGAGAGGCTCTTCATCGAAAACATACCGGCAACGGGAAAAAAATACAGGCCCAAAAGAAGATGTCAGTGTGCTCTGCCAATGGAAAGACAGAGTACTGTGTATTGGTGCCCAGAGTGTGATGTAGGCTTATGTTTAGAAGGTTGTTTTGAAACATATCACACGAAACTGCAATTTTAGGAGACTAGTGTCATCAGAGGAGTGTAAGTTGGGTAAAACACCAACTATGCCATATGTAATTTTTTTTATATTTACTTAACATTTCTCTACAAGTAACCAAATTTTTATGATATTTGATCTATATTTAATAAAGTTATAAAATATTGTCCACGAAATTGTGCCATCAAAGATTTTCGCAAAATTTACTACCGCGAATAGGGCTTACCGGCATTTAAATTTTGACCGGGCAGAAGGGTTAAATACAAAAATGTGGGTTTCTTTTGCGATTTCCTTATACAGTAAAAACTGCGAGAGGCAGAACCTCACGGGACCGGCATATTATTCCATCTTTCGCAGGTTTTTCGCCTTATACAGCTTTAATTTAATACCTGGGATGATCTTGTTGAGCAGAACAAAACCTATCAAAGCAGGGTGTCAGAATCGATAAGGCAAATTGAAGATCATCCTCAATTTGTAATTTAGAACGGAATTGGGATTTTATTACTGCCACAGCAGAAAATCCACATTCACACAAGTAAGATGTGGCAAATGGAAGCAGTATATTCATTGCCTTCTCTGTCAATATTGAATGTTAATTATTCATTTCCAACCAAAACTCAACAATTCTGGCTGAAAAATCTGATGCAATGTGTTATCACAGGACAAGTATATTAGCTGTTCTTCTTCTATAGGCAATAAATTAGTCTTTGAATAATTATAAAATGAATTTCAAACCCATTCAAACTTAGTCAAATCAATATCTTGAAAGTAATGGTTGAAATAATTTTCTAAGCTTTCCAAATGTTTTATGAACACATCACTTTCAACTGAGCTTGGATATTCATCAGTTGCACTTATCAATGTTGAGTATGTAGCAAGGGTTTTATTTATAAAAATTTCTTTCCATAACTTGCATTTCTTCGAAAAACTTTTAACCCGTCAGCGTCGTCATACGTACTGGGAAGTCGGACGAAAACTCCACATGCGGTCGTAATACGTACTGGGTATGTCGCGGAGGTCGCTAGCTTTCTTTACTTTTTTGACAGTAAATTTTCTTAAATATGGATAACCTTTACATATATTTTAAAAGAGGAACCTTTGGCCTACCTATTTATCGTCATTCTGCAATCATTTTGTCATTTTTATTACACTTAATGTGCATTAAATTTTGTGATTCATTTTTCGCGAATTGGGGAATTGCGTCTTCTAAAAATCTCCTATCCAATGCTGAGAGGAACCGCATCTCGACATGAATGCTTCTACAAAGTGAAACAACATCTGGACTACTCATCTGTCCACAAACTTTCTTTTCTTTGGTTTTTCTTATGAGTCAGAGGTTGAGAGGTATAAGACGAGGGCAGCCGAACAACGAAAACAATTGTTCGGCTCTCTTCGGGCCATGTGCTAGCTTAAGCAATTCTTTCAATGCTTGAGACCATTACAGTATGAGAGAGAAGAAGTCTCTTCTTGGGTCCAAGGTCTGTTTACAAAAATAAATCACAGATGCCTAGTAATCGAAAGTTTCGGAGCAAGTGGTTGCATCATGCCCTTATTCTTGGGCCTTCGCAGGAGAAATATACTTGTGTTGTTCTCAAGAAGTTAGTCTGAAGTGAATGCTAGTAAAAAAATTCAATAGAGATAATTCATTGAAGTTATATTTTCTTGTAAATTTCATGGTAAATGGGATAAAGCAAATGCCTTTTAAAAAAACTTCTAATTTTCTTATTATGCATATATTCTGATACATACAACATCCAACTCCATTTCAACTGAATGAAATAGGACAAATTTCTCCAGGTAAATTCTACAATGACTATGAATGACTACTGTACAACTCAAAACTTCATAAGCTTTATGAAACGTCTTTTAAAAATATATGAAATGTAAAATTTATTTCTAAGTTTTAGTCAAAACATGAAAAAGTTGACCTGCGAGAAACTTTTTACTTTCTCCATACATAGTAATGGGAAAGTGTTGTGATCACGAAAAAAATCGACTTCGAGATTTCAACGGAAATATTCATTTTTAGGTCCCTAGAACACATTTAGACTATTTTCGGAATTATGTCTGTGCGTGTGTGTATGTGATTGTGGGCGCTCTAACTCAAAAAGTACTTGCCATATCGTTACCAAACTTCATATATAACACTTTATCATGAGCACAAAGAACTGATTAGTTTTTGGACAATAACGGTTAACCAGAAATCGAGGTTTATTCGAAACCAGATTCGGTTTTTGTGATATTTTTCCGTTAAAACATCATTATTGTAAATACAATTCTATACAAATGTTATAGACAATGTAATTTCCTACATCTTTTATTTCAAACAATTTTCCATAGCAGTTATTGTTTAGGATTATTTATAAATAATATTTTTTCGGTTTCCGTCAAATATCTCCTTAAAAACATCGTTAACGGTAATCTTCGTGAGGACCAAAGTTGTAGAGAATAATATTTCTTCCAAGTTTTGTTTGAAACAAATTTTCGTAGAACCATCCATTTCGGAGATATTTTGCTTTTCCTTAATTTCCAGTATACAGTGCCACCACCATGTAGCGGTGAATTCTGTAAACATATTCAAAATATACGTAATTTACGGCAGTAAGGACGACTGTATTCTTTTACGATACAAAATGATAATTTTGCCTCATAATGCTATTCATAATAATTTAAATATATATACCCCAAATATGGAGAAAGTCATGTGTTGGCCACAGCAGATTTTTCAATTTTCAGGAATCGAAACCGTGCATTTTCGAAAATTTTTAAAAAACTCTTATGACCTCAAACACGGGATTTAAGGAAACGTCCTGCACGCTTGAAGGGTTAATTTATCACAGGAGTTTAAAATATGTATTTGTTTTTACTCCTTGCATAGACACATTTAAAACGTTTAATTTTTCAAAAATATCAACTAAGTATCCACATTTATGCATGAAGCTTCCATCATTTAGAAGGTATCTTCATTTTTGCTTTTGGCAAGAAATATGTCAATTTCATTTTTTAACTCATACACTCACTTTAAAAACTTTCCACAGGATAGCCATCGTGCTTCACAATAAAAGAGCAAAGCTGTATGCTCAGAGTCCATATCTTCGCATAATTCAGCAAACATTCTAGCTTTTAGCAGATGTGTTTTTATATAATTTACAATACATACAGGTAGTCCCCACTTAATACGAGTTCGCTTAACACGAATTTCACTTTAGCATGATTTACCAATTGGGTCACCTGTTCACTTTATACAAAGATGCTCCCGTTAGCCTGGTTTATACTTTATTTACGTCTTATGTGTATTGTTTATGCATTGTATTGTATTTACACTGTATTGGTTATTACATTTTATTTATAAAAAGGTAAGTAAAATGCACATTAACCACTTGAGTGGGTAATTTTTTTTTCAGAGAACACATCCCGTTTGGGTATTTAATTCTGGGAAATAGATTTTTTTCAAATAATTCAATTTCTCCCTCAGATTCACTGTCACTTACATCATTTCATTTATATATAGTAGTGATAGAAGTGACTGTCTCTCTCTCGTGCCTCCCCTGGCAACCTTCCACTTTGAGAACCACTGAGCTAAGGGAAGGTTGAGGTTTCATTGCTTGTATAGTCTGTTGACATTCCTCTAGCAACACAATTGAATCTTCAGTGGTAAGCTCTTTTACCGAAGATCCCAGCAACCGATTTCCTTCAGCAGCATCCACTCCAAGGTGAACTTGTCTCCTACTTACAACTTCCTCTGATATCTGCTCTGGAGTCTCCTTGAAGCCTTCAACAGAGACATATTGAGAGCAGAGCTTCCAAACATCATCCACTCTTGATTCCTTCCTTTTGACCCTGCAGGCAACAATGTATCATACCACATAAAGGAAGTTGTAGCCATTCTATTGGTTCATTTCCTCCATCAACGCTCCTGAAGCCTGAGCTATCCCGAGATAACATTGCTTGAAGGTAGCAATAATGGTCTGGTTCAAGGGTTGCAATAAGGAGCTTGTGTTTAGGAGCAAAAACATCACTGTGGCCTTAGGATGCAAATCATCCAAACTGCTGAATGACCAGGGCCATTACCCAAGATTAACTTCCACTGGCTGTGTGTATGTACATTTAAATGTACATCAAATGTAAGCACTGATGGCTGAGCACACATATGAATGTATGCTGTGTGATAAGAATTCAGAGGCCTGTGATACCTTCCAATCTCTGTGGAATTATGTATGTGCATGGAACCTGATAAACAATGCTTCAAATGGATGACTAAACAATATAAGGATTGAATTATCATAGAGATAGTTTATTTTTCACTTGAAAGGATGACGATGTGGAGGTCTTGTTTGCGAGAATGCTTATGCTGTGGTGCCTCTCGATTTTATGACACCCTCTGCGATGTGCCTCTTGACTCTGTCTCACACATCATAATCCTATGCTTTTCTTCTATCATGTGGTATTAGGATGTCCCCTGGTCTTAATTAGTTGTTGGTCAACCAATGACTTGTGTGGCAGCAAGCTCCCTTAATTTTGAAATTTTTTCTGAGTTGTCATGGTTTCAAAAGGCAAAAGAATAAAGTTACAAAAAGAGTAATTGTTATTTGACAGTGTTTCCGATGCTTATGACAAGCTGAGTGATGAGAGTCAAGGGGAAAAACTTGGGTTCTAAGTTCAGATGCAATAAATGTGACATAGGACATTGTGTCATTCCTTAACACTTTCAACGCGTTTACATCAGTTCAATTTACCTCAGTGACAGGATACTTGAGAAAGAAAAAATTAACATTAGAGTATATTTTCACATATTACTTGGTATATGAATAGTTGTTATCCAACTTTTGACATTTATAAACAAAAAATTAATGATGAGGTTATATTACCTCATCCGTCAGTTCGCATGTCTTATCCGAGGAAGTTAGGCTAACCAGCGGCACACAATCTCCTATCTATGCAATCCGCATCACATCCTACTTGATTCGAGTTTCTTTCGTATACATATTTTCTTTATTAGTTAGTAGGAAAATGAAATTTTAAGTAGTAAATATAATAATAGAAAGAAGAGGAAACAAGAAAGATAATAATAACCAAGTAATAAATTGTTATAATCCCGTTTATTTAATATTGTATAAAAATAACTAGAACGATACTGAATGACTGATAGAAATGACAGAAGGCTTCCTATTCCTAAGAAAAAACAGACGCACGGGAGCAGGACGTTTTCCTCCCAGACTCAGGTAGCTGCTAATCCAACAGGACATTTCCCTCCCGGGTCGAGCAGGTAAAGGAGTGAAGTTGTGATGTCAACATAATATAGACAAAATGATGAATATCTCTACATTTTGTTTTTGTACATACGTACATACTTCTTGTGCGTTCCTTGGGGTTTTCGGTAATATTTTTCTTCTTGCACGATAAACCGCCTTCCGCATATTCTCAATGTCCGTCCTCCTGAACGACTCAACGTCAGCATCTCTCAGCTCCTGGTTCATTATTTTGTAAGGCCTCTCGCATATGTCGTGGACCGCCTTCCTTTTAATTCGTTCCGCAACTTAGAACGATTAATAGTGGAGTCTGCTTGTTTGTCGTGATTGTGGTTGTCTACGATGTCAAAAGTCCCAACCTAAGAAACTATTGCCGCTCAGAAACAGTCTGCTAAGGTAATTCAGTGGTAGAGTATATGCCCGGCAAGTGGATGACCCAGGTTCGTATTCCCGGTCACAGTAGATATTTTCTCCTGTTTCTCCATTCACAGTAAAACATCGCGAGCTTTTATGTTTTTCTTTTTATTCAATTATATGTCCTTTCTTTTTTATATAACAATCAATGCAACCGTTTATGTAGAATATCAATGAAGAGAAGATAACCATGTACTGTGTTTAAAAAAATAACGTATGTCCATATTCTCCTTTAATTTTAAATTTATGCCTGAGCCTATTTGCATTAATAAGCATTATATATGTATAATATAATGGTTCTACTTACAAAGAAATAAGATTCCAGCATTCAAACGATGATAGGAAGATTCAACTGATTTGATTGAATCGTTAGAACGCTTCCCATATGCAGTTAACTGAATATTCATCCGTAAATATTTGTTGATATGTATAAATGTTGACATTGCTACAGTAATAATTTCGATGCTTAAACAAAGTGCGAAGCGAATGATGCTATTCTTTCACCTATTTGAAGGTTTAATTGGCATTAATTGAATCGGAGACAACAATGACAGTCGCATTGACAACGTCCGGAAAGAGTACAAAATATCCGTAAAATTTTGAAAGCAATTGCATATTTCTGAATTATTCGATCATGTAGCATGTAAACATTGCAAGAATAAGATAGTATAGAGTTTCAGCCGTCGAATAAAGCAAAAACGAAGAAAATCGGTCCATATTTACGTGTTTTAATAAATGAAGGAAAAAAACCTTGCACTCTGAAAAATCAAAAATCCCGTGTAAACTTATGGGGAAATGTCTCCTGGATTCGAACCCGGAACTTTATGGAAATGAGAATAGTTTTCTAGGGATCTCCTAACTTGTAGAAACAAAACGCAGTTTAGCGCATATCTCTACGACGAACGGCTTTTGAGATACAGGGTGGGACGGATGGTATATATTGTATTGTGTGACATATAGTATATATATCGGTGTTTATTCCTTTATAATATAAAAAAATGATATTGCAATTTTTTCCATACGTATTGCCTGAAGATGTTGTTGTGCACATGAAACCGGTCGCACATTAATGTTTTATAAGTGGAAATTACCTAGTTATTTACCGCTGTACGTCATGGATTGCTTCCACAAAGTAATGCCTTAAACAGTGAATGAAATATTAAACTCAAACTGCAAATAAAAACAAAAAATAACAAAACGAACATATTGTATTCGAAGAGAAACTTACTTTCACAAATATTTCTCTAAATAAAAAAGGGAGCACAATTTTCAAGAAAGGTCTTCACATGGACGTAGCTAGAACAATACGAATGACTAAGAGAACTAACGGAAAGTCTACGGCTTCCTATCTCTCCGTACTATAAAAATTTGAAACGCTCAACCTTGGGTAAGGCATGAGCTTGTATGACCTCATCCGTCAGTGAGGACGGGCCATAGGAGGTTATATAACCTCATCTGCATTGAAAGTGTTAATTCAATGACTACCACACTCAGGCAATCATTTGACAATATCCTGTATGAAGTTCGAGTCATCTGTGAAAATGTATAGAAACCAGTGAGCAAGAATGTGAGTAAAACAGTGTTTCATTTCCTTTGTTCTTGTTTTGGATGAATTTGTATACAAATATATATTTTTATGTAGTTAATTACCTAGTACATAGTCTTAAAAAATTGCAATAACCCGAGTCTTATGACTGGATGGCAGTGCATTCTTTATAACTCCCTTAAAAGTCCTTGGATTTTCACCATGGTACACAATGAAGGGGCTTGAGCTTGAAAAATATTGCTGCATTACCACCTTGCAAATATGTTGTTTTATATGCTAGAGGTATAAATTCACGCTAGGTAAAAAATTTAATTATGTAGAAAGGAAATAAATTGTATGCTGTACAAATAATGTTGGAATTTATAAGTTATGCTGAGGTCTTGGGAATCAGTCCACAGCTCATTTCTTTGAGGTTATGTTGGGTGCATGCATGAATGGCAACCACAAAAAGGTATTCTACTACACACATTAGGGTGTGCCAAAAATGAAAAAAATTCGAAAATTTATCGCGACAACCCGTAAAAAGTTTCCTTTTGATGCAAAAACACTCCTTGCAAAATTTGGTGGAAATAACATTACTTTTAGAGGTCTCTATTTTGTTTCAAAGTTTCTATTTTTATGCGAGAATATCACTGTCACATATTCCTTCATATCTCATCACCTGTAAGACCTACAGAAAATTTTGTTTAATGTGTTCAGTGTGGCAGGGATATTGCTGCCCGCTCTCCCACCCCCCTACCTCTCCCCTTCCCTGCCCCTCTCCCTCCGCTCCTCCCTCACCCGCCGCTTTCTGTCCGTCCGAGCTGCAAGTCTGTGCCTGTCCGGCGCTCGCTCTCGCTGCTTCCTGGAAATATCCCTCATGCTAGTAGTATCTCGTGTGTATTTCTGCAGTCGTGCTCAACATGCAGCGGAGGAGTGACACCGAAATTTGGCTCATAGGCCAGCTGAATGATAAAATATTAGGATGTAAGCTTGCATCAACCCGTCAAGTGTTACAGTTGTTCTTCCATCGTCACAACACACTGAAAGAGACACTAAGGAACAGTACTAGGCATGCCATCGAAGAAGCTGTCAACTTCTTGAATAAGGCCAGGATACCAACGCAGACGGTGAGTTGTGCATCCGACAAGTTGCTCATAGTCCACAAACGATGGACTCACCTAAAGAAAAACCGAAACAGTCTGAAACTCAGAGAGCTCATAGAGAGGGTTTCACTAAAGATGTGGACTGCTTATTTGATATTGCTAATGAAAATGTCTTGACACTGATGACTGTTAAAGAAGACAAGGAATTTCTCCTTGCGCAAAGGTAAATTCCAGGCTGCAGATCAGGAAATGCATTCCATACCCAATGCAGATGATGTGATACTGTTTTTCAAAGAACTGCTTGAGGTGAGATAAATTTTCAATTATGGGCTTGGTCATTACATTTCCAAAAATTAAAGGTTCCTAATAGGAATTATGATCTTTTCATTTGATTTTTATAGGGTTTCCAGCCATGCGACGATTATAAAGAGCTTTTAGAGCTCACAATCATCTGTCTTGGTGGAGTGCCTCCCAATGGTGTCAATTTAAAGCAGCCCAGGGCATTTCACAGAGCGCATTGGATGGCCAAGGCAATATATGTTCTGAAAATTTGGCTCTTTAGGGCAGAATTTCACCTTGCAAGAGGAGAAGATGTATTCCGAGCGTTAACTGTTCTTATTGTTTCCACGTATGTCGAGTTCTGGTTCGCATCTGCTGCAGCTGTGCAGGCTCCAGACTATGATCTATGCATGCTGAAACAATTGAAGAAGGAAGCTGGGCAGTCACGCATGTGGAAGGCAGCCTATGACAAATTTTCGAATCATCTATGGTACCTGAGTGCTGAAATGGTTCCCCTTGCATTGTTTGACATCACGGTGACAAACGAAGCGAAAAAAAGATAGTGGAGGCTTTCGGGAGAGGGATGGCCTGGAAAATCCACCAAAGAGAGCTTTCATAAGGGAAGGCGATGTGGATGTGGATTGTCTGGAGCTCCACGATTTTGCCAGCCTTGGTATTTCTCCTGCATTTATGGACACTGAGCAGACAGAATGGGAGTCACATGATAGCTATAAGGAATCTCTTTGCAAAGTGCAGCATTTGCGCGTCATAAACGACAGCGCAGAAAGAGGTGTGGGTCTGATGAAAATGTAGAATACCATTCTTACAAAGGGAGAAGAGGATAAACAGGCTCTCCTTTACACTGTAGCGGAGCACAGGAAGGCCTTTCCAAAGTGTAATAAAGCTAAACAGTCATGAAAATTAGCAAAATATTTTGTGTATTATGTGACGTTTCACAAGTTTTCCTTACATTTTGTGTTATATTTTTGAACTTCTTGACATTAAATAGCATAAAGCATGTATTAAGTATCATTTATTACCAATCCAACACTGATGTATTGAATAATGGGACTGTTTAAGCTTTCCAGCTGGAAAAAAACGTGTTTTCCCCTTTGAGGTAGGCGATCGAAAAATCTAAAACAAGTCCCTCAAAACCGGTATGGCCCAAAATCGATAGAACACCTCAAAACTAACAATTTACCTTCTCAAAAATTTACTGTAGGTCTTATTGGTGACGAGATATGAAGGAATATGTGACAATGGTATTCTCGCATAAAATCTTAAACTTTGAAACAAAATAGCGACCTCTAAAAGTAATCTGATTTCCACCAAATTTTGCAAGGAGTGTTTTTGCATCAAAAGGAAACTTTTTACGGGTTGTCGTGGTGAATTTTCGGAAATTTTTCATTTTTGGCTGCAGCATTTAGACAGTGGGAGCAGCAGTCAAGGTGACCCTGCAAAAACACCATCCATGGGAGATCTTTGTCACCTCCCTCATCCTCTGGAACAGGTACAAGCCAAGAGAAATTTTCCAGCGAGAATTGCATCAGAGAAGATCACAAGCATCACAGGTTACTATGCAGTGACATATTGCAAGTGGCAGAATTGGAACAGCAGAGGATTTTCAACAATGAGCAGCAGCAAGAGAAAGAGAATTCTTCTGTTGTTAAAGTCAATTCCTCCCCTGTGAGGAAAAATGTCAGCTCATCTCCAAAGGTTAATTGGTGGCAACATCACTCCAAAAATTTCATATCACTTGGTCCAAGTATTAACCATACCAGTTATTCCAGTGATCTCAAAAGTCCAAAGATATAAGCTACCAAAAGAGCATTCTGAAAAATGCCAATGCGATTATGAATGCTAAAGAAGGAGCAAACAGCTTGTTAAAGAATTCTAACAGCAAGATGGTGTTCACATCACAAAAAAGCAACAACGTGAGGAAAGATACGTCCATATGCATCATAAATAGCTCTAATCATACCAAGGCCATTAACCCTCTAAGGACAGAGCACCGATATTTCGGTGCTAGGGTACTATCCTATGCTGCCACCTAGTGAGAGGTGATTTTGTTGCTTTTATTGACTTTTTTGTTCTGGGTGGCTGCACACAGTTTGAAGGTCTGCTCTGTAGACATTGCACATTTTTTTCTCTGTGGTTTTCTTTTTTGTGCAGCTTTGAACTTTATACTTATTTTTTGAAAATGGCACTCAAGAGGAAGTGGAATGAGGATCGTAACTTGTGTGTTTGTGCTTTCTATCCCAGAGGATGGTGTCAAAGGTAATGTAGATAGTGACAGCGATATTCCTGAGGAAAAATTCAGGAAGAAAGTGAAAACATTCGACCTTTACATTCATCTGATGAATCTGAAGAGGAGGAAGCAGAGCAAGCTCATCATGATAAAAGAAACAGACTGACCTGGTCCAGAAGAGGTTTGATAAGTGTAGATAGTAATCCTCAGTTTACACCCAAGACATTATTACAAAAAATGTGTCACCCTTAGATTATTTCATGTTATTTTTTATGGAAGATATGTTGGACCATTGCGTCGTGCTGACTAACTTGTACGCAACCAAGAAAGTCTCAACTACAAGTAAAAGAGAAAATATTTGGGTATATCTCACTGTAGATGAGCTGAAGGCATGGTTAGGTATTATTTTCACAGTGGGATTTCATGACCTTCCCAGCCTCAGACTATTGGTCGAAGAATAGGGCCCTGAATGTACCAGGAGTGTCAGGAGTCATGGCAAGGGATAGGTTTCTGTCAATTTTCCAGAACTTTCAATTAAACGTTAATTCAATGCAGCCTCCAAAAAATAGTACTAATTTTGATTTACTTTATAAAATAAGACCAGTTCTGAATGAATTGAATGACAATTTTAAGAAATACTATAACATTTCCAAGTATCAGGTAGTGGATGAAGCAATGGTCAAATTCAAAGGTCGCTCCACAATGAAGCAATACATGCCAATGAAACCAATCAAAAGAGGATTCAAGTGGTGGGAAACAGCAGATGGAACATCGGGATATGCTTACCATTTAGAATTGTATACAGGGAAAGGGGCAATTAAAAATAGTAATTTGGGTTTAGGTAAGAATGTTGCAGCCTCTCCATGGAACTGGCTGCACCATAATATGCGATGTTCTGTTCTTGTCTTTATCCTTTGGAAATTTCTACGAATTGCATAGTTTTTACTTTTAGGCTTCTGGGCAGATTTTTCAACGTTGCACAAATTTTCAAGTAGTCTGCGCAGAGTTCTTTTGAAATTGTTTTCAAAAACTTCCTGTGGTGGATTTAACTTTGTGTGTTACTCTATAGTATAATAATGCCATTGATTCCAGCTATATTCATTAGTGCAAAGATGCAGTAAGATGCCAAAGACAGCTAATATAAATTTGTAAAAAAAACGTGTTTGAAAATAATAATTAGTGCACATAAATAGTATGGACAAACACGATAATTATCGGTCTCAAACACTCAACACTTGGCCCGCAGGACACTTTCACAGGCAAAGGAGTTGAAGATTTCTTCGAAAAAAATTGCATTTTTGTTATTACCGCACAGAAATAAAATATCTAGCGAATGTGAAGTAAGATAAGGAGGCCAAGCATTAGATATTGCTGAAAAAGATCACAGTCTTTTAGACCGTAAACCACCTCTTTAGTGACCAACTAGCAAATATCAGTGATGGCAAACGAAAAAAAATACGTTTCGTTACGTTTTTCGTTACAGTCAAAAAAACAATATCGTTTTTCATTATTGTTAGATGTATCGCAATTTGTTGCTTTTTGTATTTCGTT
The DNA here is from genome assembly GCA_036926305.1 of Uropetala carovei. Lineage (NCBI taxonomy): Eukaryota > Metazoa > Arthropoda > Insecta > Odonata > Petaluridae > Uropetala > Uropetala carovei. Next base: position 9,519,344 of record JAXCHB010000011.1, read on the forward strand.
TCTTTTTTGTTTTTCTTTTGTCTTGCTGGGACCTTCAGCAATAAAGAGTTAGTCTTCTTTTGACTACCGAGTATAACGGAAGTTGCTTCCTCATTTAACTATATACAGGTTATGGGCCCAGATGCCCATTTAAACGTTAAGGTTCAACAACGCGATTACCTGCATTCGGCTGAACATTTGGCAATTACAGGATGGCGGAAGATGATAAGTATCGGGTGGCACTTTTTGATGGTACGAACTTTTATAACTGGAAATATCGAGTAGAAATGATATTAGACGAGAAAGATTTGTTGGATCATGTAAAGAAGCCGTTAGAACAGATTCCTGTGATTCTCGCGGGTGATACTTCTGAAGTAAAACATCGAAAGGTGGAGGAAATTCAACAAAACGACAAAAGGTGCAAGTCCGAAATAGTAAAGCGGATTGCAGACAGCCACTCAGAGTACGTGAAAGACAAGGAAACGGCACACGAGGCATGGAAGTCGCTGACAGATATGTATCAACGGAAAGGTGTGGCCAGTCAGCTGTTGGTTAGAAAAGCTATTTTGACCTTGAAATTCTGCCCGGCGACTGAAACGTTGGAATCACAATTCATAAAGTTCGACTGTCTCATCCGAGAATTATGAGCAAGCGGTACAAAGGTAGACGAAGAAGATGCGGTTTGTCATCTCCTGCTCTCCATAACATCGGAATACGAGTTTATTGTTACTGTCCTGGAAACACTCTCCGAAAAGGACAACCTGACTCTGTCGTTTGTGAAGAGAAGACTACTTGATGAGGAGGCAAACCAACAGGGAAACGGCAAATCCAGATCGAAGGATCTTTCTTCAACAACGGCATTTGCATCACAAACAGGGTACCGGAAACAATTGGGAACTCTGCAGGTGCATCCAACCGGAACCTTTGGAAACTTCCCTTTCAGCTGTCACAGCTGTGGGCGGAAGGGTCATAAGAGATCGCAGTGTCCCAAGATGCAGCAGCTTTGGAAGAAGATGAAGCAAGCTCATGCAGCCGAATCAGCAGAACAGGCGAATGAGGGAAGTGGTTATACATTTTTCGCCGCAACAGGGTTAGTATCTTCACATGAAACCAGTAAGCTGGGAAATGCTAAAGATATTAAGTGGTATCTTGACTCAGGTGCTATACCTTGACCACGTGGAAAACGACCTTCTTGGCGACCAGTGGGCAGAGCTAAGGATACCTACCCCACCTCCACACCTTCCCACCCCTGCTATCCCTTCCCTCACTCTCGAGCGGAGAGTCCCTTGTAAGCAGTTCAGTGTTGTCAGTTTCCCTCAAATGTGGGCCGTAGGCCTGTTTTCCACTTATGAAAAGTAGTGGCGCTTGTAATTTTTCGGAAAAAATAACAAACAGCAAAAGCTGGCAACCGCGAGGGACGTTCACAATGGAAGGAGTTATAGCGGGAGTGGGGGTATACCCCTCCTTGGAGGGGATGTGCGGCAATTTCCACTCAGGACGTTTTCTATGTGGTCAAGCTATAGTGAACATATGGTTAATGAGGGTGTACCTGTATTGAATATGAAACAATTGCATAGTGCAGTAAAAATTAAGATTGCTAAGTCGGGAAACTTTTTAAATGAAGTTAAGGGTGGTGACATCTATGTAAAATCAGTGGTAGGAAATGTGGTAAATGATATAATTATAAAAAATGATTAATTGTACCTGAATTAGAATATAATCTGTTGTCTGTACGCAAGTTAGAAATGAATGGGTATACAGTTATATTTTCTGATGGTAAAGGAAGTATCTTGAAAGAAAATAAGGTGCTAGCAATCGCCTATACGAAAGGGAAATTGTATGAATTAAAATTATTTTACAATAACCAAAGTGCCAATGTTTGCCATAGCGAATGTAGCGCCAAGTTATGGCATTTAAGGTTAGGTCATATTGGAAAAGAAGGGCTAAATAAGCTAAAAGGATTGGTGGATGGTTTAGATGTTAATGTAAATGATGGCACACTGGATAAAGTGTGTTCTGTTTGTATGGAGGGTAAACAGACTAAATTACCTCATAATCAGACACGAGTTCAAGCCTCTCGTCCATTGGAACTGATTCATAGTGATTTGTTTGGTCCTGTTACACCTGAATCCTATGATGGCAAACGGTTTGTTTTGACATTCACTGATGACAATACCCATTTTGTTGTACTGTATCTTCTGAAATCAAAAGCAGAAGTGTTTAAACATTTTAAAGTCAATGAATCAATGGTAACTGCTCAATTTGGTATCAGAATAAGTAGGTTTAGATGTGATAATGGTATAGAATATATTGCAAATGAAATGAAAAATCATTTTGAAAAACAGGGAATACAATTTGAGCTTACAGTTGCTTATACTCCACAACAGAATGGTGTGGCAGAAAGGATGAATAGAACTATAGTGGAACGTGCCAGATGTATGCTACTTAATTGTAAACTTAAAAAATTATTTTGGTCAGAAGCAGTCCTGGCAGCTGCATATTTGCAAAATGGAAGTCCTAAGGTTGCATTGAATAATAAAGTACCGGCAGAATTGTGGTATGGCGAAAGACCAAATGATAATAAATTAAAAGTCTTTGGGTGTGTGGCATATTGGCATATTCCAAAAGAATTAGTTAAAGGAAAATTTGACACTAGAACAAAGAAATGTTATATGCTGGGATATTGTGTAAATGGTTATAGGTTATGGAGTCCCAAAGAAAGGAAGGTTGTTATGGGAAGAGATGTAGTATTTGATGAAAGTAGATTTGTGATTGATGACAGCCCATCTATACAGGGTGATTCAAAAGGTTTTTCCCAAACTTCGTGAGCGTATAGAGGGGTCTAAATGCAACAACTTTTGAATAGTAACCCATGTCCATTGAAGCCAACCTGCAGTGCTACAGTCGATTAAAAAATTTTACCATTCAAACTTGACGGCAAGATTTCGAACTTGATCACGAGATCGCCTGCAAAACTTGCATGTGTTTGCGCTTGTTATTCATGAGCACACAGACCCGTGAGTTATTTATTGTTTGTTTGTGAGCTGATAGTGACGTAGATTAGTAGCATGTGTGTGCAAAAGTGTATGGCTCCATTTGACGGGTAGCAGTGAACGTTAAGAGATGTACTTGTATTTTCAAGGCAGCAAGACATCAGTCACTATCAGCTCACAAACGAACAATAAACAACTCACGGATCCGTGCGCTCATGAATAACAAGCGCAAACACAGCAAGTTTTGCAGGCGATCGCGTGATCGAGTTCAAAATCTCGCCGCCAAGTTTGAATAGCCTGTCGCGCCGCAGGTTGGCTTTGGCAGACACGGATTACTATTCAAAAGTTGTTGTATTTAGGCCCCTCTATACGCTCACGAAGTTTGGGGGAAACCTTTTCAATCACCCTGTATATGAGTTTGATGAAAATATGAATCTGATGAGTAAAAATGATGAATATACTTTATCAGTTGTAGATCGGTTGGTAAAGCAGGATTTAGGCAGAGATAAAAATGTAGATAGAGAAAAATTTGTAGTGTAACAAATTGAGGAACAGGGTTTGTGCAGAAGTGAAAGAAATAGAGTACCTCCAAAATATCTTGATGACTATGTTGTCCTTGCACTTAATGCTGAATCCTTTCCGTTAGAGGTACCAGAATCTTATAAGGAAAATGAAAGGAGAGATGATTAAGAAGAATGGTATAGGGCAGTAAAAGAGGAAATGAAAGCACTTTTAGAAAATAAGACTTGGGTTTGTACTGAGTTACCTCAAGGAAGGAAGGCAATAGTGGGTATTTAAAATAAAAACTGATGAAACTGGCAATCTTGACTGTTACAAAGCAAGATTAGTATCAAAAGGTTGTTCCCAAAAGAAAGGTTTTGATTATCAAGAAACTTATGCCCCAGGCGCACATATGACTACTGTTCGCATTCTTTTTTCAGTGATTAACCAAGAAAATTTGTTTGCTAATCATCTTGATGTAAAAAATGCTTTCTTAAATGGAAATGTTAGTGAAGAAATTTTTATGGAAGCACCCCCAGGATATCAGGTAAAACCGGGAACAGTATGTAAGCTATTGTCCGTAAGCTGGTCTGTAACAAGCTCCACCTGTGTGGAGCTCACGATTTGACATATTTATGAAAAGTTTAGGTTTTGTTCAATGTTTGTATATGTATATGGTAAATAATGTCAAGGTCTATTTGTTGTTGTATGTTGATGACTTAATATTCGCTAGTAATGATGAATCTCTCCAATGCAAGTTTCAAGCTTTTATGACAGAGTTTAAAATGAAAGATTCTGGTGATCTCAAACAATTTTTGGGTATCAAAATAGATCGTACAGATACGGCTATGATTCTTAGTCAACCTATGTATCTCAATAAATTATTGAAAAGATTTCAGATGGAAGAATGTAATCCGGTCAGTACACCAACTGAAGTAAATCGAATAAGATATACAAGTGAGGGACCTTGTATCATTGAATGTAAACCTTATTGTGAATTAGTTGGAAGTCTTATGTATGTAATGCTAACAATAAGACCAGATCTTAGTGCTGCAGTGAATTTTTTTAGTAGACATCAAAGTAATGCCACTGATGCTCATTGGAATGGATTAAAGAGTTTTGAGATATGTTAAAGGGACTATTAATCTTGGACTGTTGTTTCCTAAATTTATTGTTGTACCTCTATTGGGATATGCTGATGCTGATTGGGCTGGTGACATTGATCGGAAGTCAACAACAGGTTATTTGTTTGAAGTTTATGGAGCACCTGTCTCCTCGGTAACTAAAAAACAGTCTTCTGTAGCCCTGTCATCTACAGAAGCAGAGTACATAGCTCTAGCAAATGCATCAGCAGAACTAATTTGGCTCAAAGGAATGTTATGTGACTTAGGAATTAAATTCACCAATCCTGTTGTTATTTATGAAGACAACCAATCATGTATTAGTTTGGTAAAAAGGTCCGAGCATTGTCATCTGAAACATATTGATATAATTTTGTAAAACATTTGTATACTGCTAAAATCATTGATGTGCATTATATCTCGACAAGAGATCAGAAGGCAGATATTTTGACCAAAGGTTTAAGTCGAGGTCTCTTTGTACACTTGAGATCAGAATTGAAATTTATTTGTATGTATCACATTTTTTTTGTTTGTATTATTGAAAATATTGTTTGCGTAAATAGCAACAAATTAAGGCAGAGTGTTGGATGTATTGCAATTTGTTGCTTTTTGTATTTCTTTTCTTTTTTGTTTTTCTTTTGTCTTGCTGGCACCTTCAGCAATAAAGAGTTAGTCTTCTTTTGACTACCGAGTATAAAGGAAGTTGCTTCCTCATTTAACTACAAGAATTATGTTTTTCGTGACACTCGAATTTAAATTTCGTTTTTCGTTACCATTTACGTTATAACGAAAAATTTTAGTGCATATTAATGAAATCGAGCTAATTGCCCTTTTTACTTTCTCATATATGACAATTAGAAATATCGAAAAAAGCCAAATCGCAAACTGAAGCCTATCTCAAAACAGTTTTAGATAGGGAGTTGGCAACATGGTTATGTGCATTGTTGTCTGCACATTACACCACTGTCTGACCTACGTGTCATTGTGCCTGAGTGCAATGGAGACTCTACATGTGAAAGCACAGTGCGTTCTGTGGTTTGGCTGAATTTAAATCAGTGATTTGCATGCAAAGAGAATTCAGTCAGATGCACAACAGAGATCCTCCCATGGTTTAAATGATCAGGCAAGGGTATCAAAAGTTTAAAGAAACGAGTAGTGTCTTGCCAACATAGCAGCCTGGCCGAAATTGATTATAGACTAGAAATCTGCCGTGCGACAAAAGGAGAACACATAGAAGTTTATTAGCATCAGGTTTTAAACTTTTTTAGTTATACATTTTTATTGTTTTTCATTTTCTATTATATCTGTATTGGTTTAAAAAATATAGCTTCTTAAAATACCAGCAAGATTAAATGGATACCCTGTATATTGAGAAAGTATTGTAATCACGAAAAAATTCGACCTCGAGATTTTTACGGAAATATACGTTTTAGGTGTACCTGAGTCCGAAAAAGTGGTTTTTGCAATGCCGTCTGTCTGTCTATTACTGGCTCTAGAGCCTAAACATAGTTCATATTACTCAAAAAATGAATATACGGTAGTTTATTCTAAGCAACTTTAACAATAATTTATTTTTCTCAAAAATGGCTCTAACAATTTTGATAAAATTTCTTACTATTACTTGAGTATACGTCTGCAATAATACTACATATTTCATTTTTCTCGATGAATGAATATAAGGCTAGTTTATTCTTGGGCAACTTGAACAAAAATTGGATTTTCTAAAAACCGGCTCATACGATTTTAATTATTCCTGTAAAGATTTTCATTCCTTCTTTATGTCAAAACCAAATCTTTTGGAAGCTGCCTGAAGCAATTCCAAACAGAAATTCAAATTTAATAAATAAATTGATTTCTGGATTAATGCCATTTTTGAATTATATTGAACGGTAATCGTTTCCTGAAAATTATGGTGAATCAAAGTTTAATACATATTTGGGTACTTTCATGTTTTGGCCCTGCAAAATTTTTAACTGTTAAATTTTATTTCATATTACGACCGAGGATATTGGCGAGCCACAGGCAGATCAGATAATTTTTTGAGATAACCCTTTCATGCAAAACGAAAGCTTGCAAACCTATGACTGATCTGCCTGTGGCAACATTTACCCACCCGATCACCGGACAATGGGGTGGGATAGTTTCGTTCCAGAGAGGCGAAAGGCGCGATAGCGCCCGGAGATGGCTACACCCGATATAAAAGGCATTATAATCTAAATAGAAAGCTAGGCGAGGCTCGCCAATATCCTCAGTTACTTGTAATTAAAAATTCCAACTATATGCAAGATTAAAGAAAAAGCGAGTCGAATAAAAATAAAAAAATTGTCAATGGTACTAAAATAAATAAAATTGAACAATTGTAAGTAGTCAAATTGCAAATTGCATTCCTTTCCCTGGAACCGCCACGTTTGCTCGCTCCCAGTACCTCCACCCCCACCCTGACGTCCCTCTACACCTGTGTCTGTCATCACATTCCTGATACCCAATCCCTCTGAAGGTTCCACCCCAAGCATGCGACAAGCAACGTCGGCATTCTCAGACCAGGGAAGGAAAGAGAGCTGCACGGAGAGGGCAGTTGGGTTGAGAACACGTGAAGACAAGGTGTAGACAAGCCAAGGGAGAATAAAATGAAAAGCGACATTGGTTTTCTTATTCATCCTTCCTCCACTCTCCGTCATGGTGTCCCGGCAAACCAGCACCACTGATTTGGCTATTACACAATGAAAAATACTTGCGGGACCAAAACGGGAAAGTACCCATAATGAAAATCGTATGAGCCTGTTTTTAGAAAATCCAATTTTTGTTGAAGTTGCCCAAGAATAAACTAGCCTTATATTCATTCAGTGAGATAAATGAAATACGTAGTATTATTGTAGATGTATACTCAAGTAACTGTACGGAATTTTATCAAAATCGTTAGAGCCGTTTTTTAGAAAATTGAATTATTGTTAAAGTTGCCTAGAATAAATGAGCCTTATATTCATTTTTTGAGAAATATGATCTATACAGTATTATTGAAGACGTAAACTCAAGTAACTGTACGGAATTTTATCAAAATCGTTTGAGCCGTTTTTGAGAAAATTGAATTATTGTTAAAGTTGCCTAGAATAAATGAGCCTTATATTCATTTTTTGAGAAATATGATCTATACAGTATTATTGAAGACGTAAACTCAAGTAACTGTACGAAATTTGATGAATATCGTTACAGCCGTTTTCGAGAAAATCGGATTGTTGTTAAAAATGCGTAGAATAAACTTCTCTTAATTATTGATCAATGTCAACCATTTCTACGTATACTGTGCTCAGTATGATAAAATGCCTAAGTACGAGATTTCATTCATTTTCGTTCTTTCGTTTAGGCTCCAGAGCCAGTAACAGACAGACAGACGGCATTGCGAAAATCACTTTTTCGGATTCAGCGACACCTAAAACGTGTTTTTCCGTAAAAATCTCGAGGTCGAATTTTTTCGCGAAAACAATACTTTCTCGATACTTCGTATGAGAAAGTAAAATGAAATACATGGTAAAGTTGCCTAGAATAAACTAGCCTTATATTCATTTTTTGAGAAATATGAACTATACAGTATTATTGAAGACGTAAACTTAAGTAACTGTACGAAATTTGATCAAAATCGTTAGAACCGTTTTAGAGAAAATCGAATTATTGTTAAAGTTGCCTAGAATAAACTAACCTTATATTCATTTTTTGAGAAATATCATCTATACAGTATTATTGAAGACGTAAACTCAAGTAACTGTACGCAATTTGATCAAAATCGTTAGAGCCGTTTTTGGGAAAATCGAATTATTATTAAAGTTGCCTAGAATAAACCAGCCTTATACTCATTTTTTTGAGAAATACGAACTATATAGTATTGACGACGTAGACTCAAGTAACTGTACGAAAGTTGATCAAAATCGTTCGAGCCGTTTTTGAGAAAATCAAATTGTTGTTAAAAATGCGTAGAATAAACTTCCCTTAATTATTGAGCAATGTCAACCATTTCTTCATATACTCTGCTCAGTATGATAAAATGACTAAGTACGAATTTCATTCATTTTCGCTCTTTCGTTTAGGCTCCAGAGACAGTAACAGGCAGACAGACGGCGTTGCAAAGACCACTTTTTCGGATTCAGCGACACCTAAAACGTATATTTCCGTAAAAATCTCGAGGTTGAATGTTTTCGCGATAACAATACTTTCTCAATACTTAGTATGAGAAAGTAAAAAGGGGGTGCGCGTCTTACACGAGGATTTCTGAACAGGTTATATAAATTGTATCGACAGTCAATTCTCTGCAATATGCTTGCGTCTACGTTTATATTCGTAAAAGACGCCGAATTCTACGAAGTATATGCGTATTTATGCGACCAAGCAAGCGTGTAAGTTACTCCCGCGCTGCAGGCAAAAACTCGCAAAAGTAGGCAGAAAGGATACGCCGACTAACTGATAACTAGAGTTCAATGACTACTGAGGGTTTTCTGGCTTGAAAATAGGTAGGTTCAAGTTTGGTCCTTTACCATCATCCACTTCAAGGAATTCAAGCGGTGAAATTTTTTTGTGAATGAAAGTTTTCATCGTTCGAAAGGAAGACAGAAATTCATATCTCAATTGTTTGGACTCGTTTGTTCCTAACCTTCCAATATTTACTCACGAGACGATACGAATAGATGAAATAATATTTCGTGAAGCACCGTATCTGTTCGTACTATTACGTCAAAAACAGAAGCGGAGACGAAGTTGCGTAATAGTACAACAACAACAGTTAAGGGGTTAACAAAAGAGGACTATCGGAGAAGATGCTTAACGTGAGCGGAACTTGTTTGAGGGAGTGGGAATCGGTGACTTAAAAAAACTTATCTGGCTCAAATAAATTTTTCCCTCCGAACCGGCCCAAAAATAGGAGTGAGCGGGGTACACGACGAGTGCGCGGGTTACATGAGTAAATACGGTATTAAACAAAACACTGCAAATATGTCACTGGAAATGATTACGTGAAAACAACTTTCCTTTATTTTTTTAAACAAAAAAAAGCCCGCAAAAATGGGCACCGTGAACAGTAACGTACCATATATACAAATTTTATTTAAAAAATAAATAAAAATGTATACCACGGGATTCCAATTCCGCTATATTGAAATTGCGCTAAACAAACGTGCGCTAAACGAGGCATGACTGTATGTATATATATCCTAGGGTATATATAGTCCGTCAAAAATTACTGGAGTAAAGAAAATTCGAGAAAGTGTAGTATACCCCCCCCCCCCTTCCAAAATGGCGTCACTAGAAAACGTATATTTCTTGGAAATATCACAACCATAAATAAACAAGCATATGAAACAAAATTAGATACTACTGGGTTATCCCGGACCCCATTAGAAAAATTATTTTTTGCGATAACCCTTTCCGGAAAAAACATTAAAACAAACTAAGAAAATGAGAAATTGACAAAAAAACTTTTTATTTACGAGTAACTGAGAATATTGGTGAGTCTTTGCCTCGCTTTCTTTTTAGATTATAATGCCTTTTATATCGGGTGTAGCCATCTCCGGGCGCTATCGCGCCCTTCGCCTCTATGGAACGACACTATCCCTCCCCATTTTCCGGTGATAGGGAGGGTAAATGTCGCCACAGGCAGATCAGTCATGGGTTTGAAAGCTTTCGTTTTGCGTGAAAGGGTTATCTCAAAATATTAGAAGGGCAAAATATTATTGATTGTTAAATCCCAAATACATAAACAATAACACAAACTAAATAAACAATAGCATAGAAACTGTCGCAAAAAAGAAAAATCGGTACAACATACATTGTATAAACTTTCTCAAACATAGGTACTAATGGGTCGTTTAGTTATCTTTAGAAAATGAAAATCGTTTGAGTCTGTTTTTAGAAAATCTAAGTTTTGTTACAGTTGCCCAAGAATAAACTAGCCTTATATTCAATCATTGGGAAAAATGAAATACGTAGTATTATTGAAGACGTATACTCAAGTAACTGTACGAAATTTGATCAAAATCGTTAGAGCCTTTTTTGAGAAAATCGAATTGTTGTTAAAGTTGCCTACAATAAACTAGCCTTATATTCATTTTTTGAGAAATATGAACTATACAGTATTATTGAAGACGTAAACTCAAGTGACTATGCAAAATTTGATAAAAATCGTTATAGCCATTTTCGAGAAAATCGGATTGACATTAAAAAGGCGTAGAATAAACTACTCTTAATTATTGATCAATGTCAACCATTTCTATGTATACTGTGCTCAGCATGATAAAATACCTAAGTACTCAATTTCATTCATTTTCGTTCTTTCGTTTAGACTCCAGAGCCAGTAACAGACAGACAGACGGCATTGCGAAAACCACTTTTTCGGATTCATCGAATTTTTTCGCGAAAACAAAACTTTCTCGCAACTTCGTATGGAGAAAGTAGAAACTGATGGAATGCCATCAGGACCTGGGGATGAATCCTACTTTAGAGACTTACATGCTTTAGTGATTTCTTCTCTAGATATACTCAGAAAACTAAGATGGAATTGAAAATCATCGTCTTGTGATGGCAGTGTAGAAGAAGCTCTTGAGTCTTTATAAACGGAATTGAAAAATTCAGCAAATAAAGTATAGGATTCTTTTGCATTTTTTGAACTATTACTATTAAAAGTGATAACAGAAGGAATTCGCTTAACTATACGCTTTTTATTCAAGTAGCCAAAGAAGGCTTTCGGAATATTTAGAAAATTTAATTTTTTGAATTTTTTCTTTCTCTATACATGGTAATGGGAAAGTATTGTGATCACTAAAAAATCGACTTCGGGATTTCAACGGAAATACACGTTTTGAGGTCCCTAGAACAGGTTTAGACTATTTTCGGAATGATGTATGTGTGTGTGTCTGTGTGGATGGATGTATGTGATTGTGGATGCTCTAACTCAAAAAGTACTTGTCATATCGTTACCAATCTTCATATATAACACTTTAGCATGGGCACAAAGAACAGATTATTTTTTGGACAATATCGGTTAACCGGAAGTTGAGGTTTATTCGAAACCCGATTTGGTTTCTGCGAAATTTCTCCGTTAGAACATCATTATTGTATATACAATTCTATACAAATGTTATAGAGAATGTAATTTTCTACAACTTTCATTTGAAACAATTTTCCAAAGCAGTTATTGTTTAGGAATCATTTTTTTAAAAATAATCTGTTTTTTCGGTTTCCGTCAAATATCTCCTTAAAAACGTCCTTATTGGTTACCTTCGTGAGAACCAAAGTTGTAGAGAATAATATTTCTTCCAAGTTTTGTTTAAAACATATTTTCGTAGAACCATCCATTTCGGAGATATTTTGCTTTTTCTTAATTTACAGTATACAGCGCCACCACCATGTAGAGGTGAATTCTGTAAACATTCAAAATATAATTTACGGCAATAAGGACGACTGTGTTCTTTTAGGATACGAAATAATAATTTTGCCTCATAATGCTATTGATAATAATTTAAATATCTATACCCCAAATATGGAGAAAGTCATGTGTTGACCACATCAAATTTTTACTTTCTCATACGAAGTATCGAGAAAGTATTGTTTTCGCGAAAAAATTCGACCTCGAGATTTTTACGGAAATACACGTTTTAGGTGTCACTGAATCCGAAAAGGTGGTTTTCGCAATGCCGTCTGTCTGTCGGTTACTGGCGCTGGAGCCTAGACGGTCGAACGAAAATGAATGAAATCTCGTACTTAGGCATTTTATCATACTTAGCACAGTATACGTAGAAATGGTTGACATTGATCAATAATTAAGAGTAGTTTATTCTACGCATTTTTAACAACAATCCGATTTTCTCGTAAACGGCTGTAACGATATTCATCAAATTTCGTACAGTTACTTGAGTTTACGTCCTCAATAATACTGTATAGTTCATAGTTCTAAAAAAATGAATATAAGGCTAGTTTATTCTAGGCAACTTTAGCAATAATTCGATTTTCTCAAAAAAGGCTCTAACGATTTCGATCAAATTTCGTACAGTTACTTGAGTATACGTCTTCAATAATACTACGTATTTCATTTTTCCCAATGAATGAATATAAGGCTAGTTTATTCTTGGGCAACTTTAACAAAAATTGGATTTTCTAAAAACAGGCTCATACGATTTTCATTTTCTAAAGATAACTCAACGACGCATTAGTACGTATATGAGAAAGTCTGTACAATGTATGTTGTACCGACTTTTTAAATTAGTTGTACTTAGACAGGTGATAATCTTTACTGCCATATCAACACCTTATGTCACCTTCATTTTGTTTGTATGTACACCTCTCCAACTCTTCCCCTCACCTTCATCTCTCCCTCACTCACTCTCCCTCCCTTTTTTCCTTCACTTCTTCTGCTAAATATGTACGTTTTCATCTTATTTTATTAATTATCTTGTTCATTTCTCATACCATTAAAATATATTTTGTAAATCCTATCTTGTTAAACTTGTATGTGTTATTGTAATTTCACTATTGTTATTTATGTATCTAGGGTTTTCGCAGGTTTTTTCCACTCGCCTTCCCTTCGTGGTTGTTTTCCTGCATGGTCTTTTACTAGGATGGCCAAGTCAGGTGTTTCCTAGGTTTTTATCGCAATTACTCTGTCTTTTTATAGAAATTTTCCGAATTTGTAATTTGGTATTTTGCTTGTATTTATTTTATTTTCCGGTTCTTTTCTGTGAAATTATTATTACTATTTTATTCTCATTTGCAATTGTTGACGCAGGGTTAAATGTAAGAAGGGACTATGTCAGTGATGGCGAACCTTCTATAGTTCGCGATCCAATATTACCGAAATTGTCGAATCTTTTCCGCCTCGCGTGCCATAAAAAGTCCTTGATTTTTTTTGGGTGCCAACTAAATTAAATTCGAGATCAATAAATAAGATTGTAACCGTAAAACTAAGGTTTACATCAGTTAACTAAATAAAACCAATGTTTTTGCGGCGTTAAATCAGTACGATAAATGCTTTGTATGGGTTTCGCCTTTCGTTGGCGGGTCAACCAGAATCGTCTTGCGTGCCACTTATGACACGCGTGCCATAGGTTCGCCATCACTGGACTATATAGTCTCAATTTCACCCTAATAAAGTCGTTTGTCTGACTGTCTCTCTCGTATTAAAAGCATTCAAAGCACGCTTACACCCATAAGGTTTGAAATAACAATAGGATTTCAAGATCTAACAATGTAATTGGCAGGAAAGGCAACATCCTGTTAAAATGGCAAGATTTCCACAAAATGTGTGAATTAAATTTTTAACATGAGCGATTTTGAACAGTAGGCAGAAAAAGGTCAACAGGATAAGAAAACTTTATAATTTTTTCTTCAAATGGTTTAGATCAGGAGATCGTAGTTTAATTCTTTATAATTTTAATCTTAAAAAAAAATGAAAGCCTGCCCGTCGGAAGGTCGTGTTATTTTATGGGAAATGAAAATGTCTTCCTTGGAGTCGAACCCAGGACTTTTTCTGAGATATCTTTTCTTCATCACCTTAAAATTTGTGAACCGAGCATTCCTGCCAAATTTAGAGTTTCAATCTCGATTCTTTTTCGAGTTAATGCTAGAGGGGTGGTTAGCGTGACTAGCTACCAATGCTAGAGTCGCGGGCTTGAATCCGGCCGAAGGCATGTAAAAATAAATATTATTAATCGCATTTTTCCTATAGAACAGGTATATTATAAAATCGTAATGGTCATCATGATGCGTAACTCTCTAATTTTGTGAATACCTCGATTAGAAATAAACTTAGCAGCCTGAAATTTCTCAGGTTTTCAGTGTTGATGAATCTTTACGTTATTACTAAAAAAAATTCGAAAAAGGTCACGGGTTCGACTCCAGAGGATGAATGTCGTTTCCCATAAGATAACACGTAAAAATCACCTTTTTGGTTTGAAGGCTTTCATCCTTTTACTCCTTAAAATATCTTGAAATTGAGTTATCGACAGGAAATTTGCGCTAAATCACGCCAAAATGATTCAGGATTCTTATCTTTACCGTCGAATACCCAATCTCATTCGAATTCGTTCATATTTTGAATTTATACTCGAGTTTTGGTAAATTTTTTAACAACTCAATAATAAGATTCCATGGTTACCGGTATTGTTGTCCTCGGTAATTTCCGTGCATATACACTTAAATAAAGGCTTAAAGATCGAAAATAAGATTAAAACTTGCTCGAAATGACCGAAGATATGAATTTAATGCAAATAAATCGAACGCAGTATTCAGGTTATTTATATTTTTTATCTATATTGCTAAAATCCTATTTCTGGTTGTCACTCTCTCTTTCTCTTTAACGCTCTATACCTCAGCCATTTTTAATCTCTGGGAATTTCAGCCCTTCAAGTTTATTTTTTATCGAGTTATTCAACTAATTTTCTTAATTTGTTATTAAAAACCAAACATCCCTTATAAAATATATTCATTAAACTCATATTCAAAACATATTCCCGTTAAAGTAATGTAAATCCAATAGGTACATGGTAGGAAAGAAGGAACATCCAGCAAAGGGGGGGAGGGGGGGGGGGGGGGTTGGCGAGCGTCAGCGAGCAGGGGGCTTGCCCCCTACTATAATAATAACGAAATTGAGTATCTCGAAGTGTATCGCCACAAAATCGTAGTAGAGAAAAATAATTTTTGAATACTGCGTAATTGCTCTGTTTGAGGGAGGTGCAGGGATGGCTGTGGTTTAAGAGAGTGGTACCAGATCCTGTTTTCTGGATTGTTCTACAATGCTCGGGGCAGGTCGCGGAACGACTCTCAAGGTCAGTCTTATCACATACACATTAAGTGATTGGAATTGCGTGAGTTGTGTTACTTTTTGACGTTTTGCCTCATTACACATTCGCAAAAATCTGAAACGGCTGGAAATGCCACTGCAAATTTTCCAAAGAAGAGGTCTCGTCTAGCTTTCAATTTGGTTATTTTTTTATAATAGTGCTTTTTGGGTATTTATGATTTTGCGAATTAGCACAAAAAATAACCTCCATGAACGTATTTTATCATTAAGTCAACGGGAAAACAGGTTTCGATTAACGTCATTTAGCTTAACGTATAGTTGTACAGGAACGAATCCTCGACGTAAATCGAGAACTACAAGGTATAGAACTCATACGTCTAACAAGGGGACGTTGTCAAGAATCCGGTTGAAACTTCTTGAGGTGAAACTAGAGACAAAATAAGCGGACAGATGTCCCGGCTTTCTTCCCCATAGGCCCGGGTTCGAGAAAAAATGGGCAAAATAGATTAGCACACGAAACGTATACCAGTATTTAATTCATCCATCTCAAAGAGTGCCGTACCTGCGGCCGCTAAGGCGTTAGCATTGTAAGAATAAGGTCGGTGGTTCGATTCTCACCGGCTGCAAACTTCTTTTTCGTTTTTATTTCCGTCTATTTTTTCAAATACCAAGCTGGGTACGTTGGTATTTGAAAAAATAGACGGAAAAAAAAACGAAAAAGAAGTTCCCAGCCGGTGGGAATCGAACCTTACAATACTAACGCCTTAGCGACCACAGTCACCGCGCTCTATAAAATGGCTGAGTTAAATACTGGTATACATTTTGCATGCAAATCTATTTTGCCCATTTTTTCTCGAACCCGGGAAGAAAACCGGGACACCTGTCCGCTTATTTTGTCTCTAGTTTCACCTCAAGAAGTTTCAACCGGATTCTTGACATCGACTTGACAACGTCCCCTTGTAAGAAGATAAAAATCAAAGTCTCATACCTCGTATATCCATCAGAATAGAAACAATGCACCAAGACAGGATGGCCTTCACCAACTTCTTCACGGGTTAGCTATCAAACTCGAGTATATTTCATTCCTTAAAATATTCAAACTGGCACAAATGAAAGACTCACAAAAGACATTTTGAACTGCTACGAATACACTGGAGAAAGTACATGAATAATCATGGAATGATAACGCATTTCTTTCTATCAACGTTTGAGTTTTAAGAGCATATGCAAGCACTGAGTTAACGTGCAGCACTTAACGACGGCGCCCGATTACTGAGAACCTCGCCTGAGCAACAGAGCTACACCTGGGCTGGGAGTGCTTATTGATTTTCAGCGACCTGTGGCGCCAATACCTGTCAAGCCCAGGAGAATGCTCAGGAACTAGCATAATTTTAATTTTTATACAGTACGAAATATGAAACAAATTACTAATTTTGCATAAAGGACATATCATTTCGAGTACAATCACCAAAAAATCGGTACAACATACATTGTACAAACTTTCTCATATACGTACTAATGCGTCGTTGAGTTATCTTTCGAAAATGAAAATCGTATGAGCCTGTTTTTAGAAAATCCAATTTTTGTTAAAGTTGCCCAAGAATAAACTAGCCTTATATTCATTCATTGGGAAAAATGAAATACGTAGTATTATTGAAGACGTATACTCAAGTAACTGCACGAAATTTGATCAAAATCGTTAGAGCCGTTTCTGAGAAAATCAAATTATTGTTAAAGTTGCCTAGAATAAACTAGCCTTATATTCATTTTTTGAGAAATATGAGCTATACAGTATTATTGAAGACGTAAACTCAAGTGACTATGCAAAATTTGATCAAAATCGTTACAGCCATTTTCGAGAAAATCGGATTGTTGTTAAAAATGCGTAGAATAAACTACTCTTAATTATTGATCAATGTCAACCATTTCTATGTATACTGTGCTCAGTATGATAAAATGCCTAAGTACGAGATTTCATTCATTTTCGTTCTTTCGTTTAGGCTCCAGAGCCAGTAACAGACAGACAGACGGCATTGCGAAAACCACTTTTTCGGATTCAGCGACACCTAAAACGAGTATTTCCGTAAAAATCTCGAAGTCGAATTTTTTCGCGAAAACAATACTATCTCGATACTTCGTATCCGAAAGTACAAATCTGATGTGGCCAACACATGACTTTCTCCATATTTGAAGTATAGGTATTTAAATTATTATGAATAGCATTATGAAGCAAAATTATTATTTCGTATCGTAAAAGAATACAGTAGTCCTTTTGCCGTAAATTATATTTTGAATGTTTACAGAATTCACCTCTACATGGTGGCGGCGATGTATACTGGAAATTACGAAAAAAGTTGAGTATCTCCGAAATGGATCGTTCTACGAAAATTTATTTCAAACAAAACTTGGAAGAAATATTATTCTCTACAACTTTGGTCCTGACGAAGATTACCAATAAGGACGTTTTTAAGGAGATATTTGACGGAAACCAAAAAAACATTATTTATAAACAAATCCTAAACAATAACTGCTATGGAAAATTCTTTCAAATTAAAGTTGTAGGAAATTACATTCTCTATAACCTTTGTATAGAATTGTATATACAATAATGATGTTTTAATGGAGAAATATTGCAAAAACTGAATCAGGTTTCGAATAAACCTCGACTTCCGGTTAACCAGTATTGTCCAAAAACCAATCAGTTCTTTGTGCTCATGCTAAAGTGTTATATATGAAATTTGGTAACGATATGGCAAGTACTTTTCGAGTTAGAGCGCCCACAATCACATATACACACGCGCGCGCGCACGCACACACCATTCCGAAAATAGTCTAAACGTGTTCTAGGGACCTCAAAACGTGTATTTCCGTTGCAATCTTAGTCGATTTTTTTCGTGATCACAATACTTTCCCATTACTACGTATGGAGAAAGTAAGAACACATGCATGTCATACATCAATTTCGATTGAACTTATATAACTTCGGCAAGTATTGGAACACATTTTATGGCAAAATTCTGGAATATTTTAATCATATGAATATTTACATACTGCAGACTGCAAAAGAACATTTTTGGGTATATGTAGACTTACCATTTAAAGGTACTATGAAATTTGAGTCTTCTGGATTTAAAAAAGGCATATGATATTTTGAACAAGATTACGTAAACGAATGCTTGATTTTTTCCCTGTAGGCTAGTCACGGATGCCAGAATATTGATGAAAATCTTCTTTCACAAATCCAGAAGCTCCATATGCATATATTTATGAAATTGTTAAAATTCTGTTTATAATTTTTTCTAGCCAGAGCAGCTTATTGCTGGTCTAGTCTATTTTCCCCTATGCATATTCTGTAACTTGAACTGAAATTTGCATATAGATTAAGTATGTTAATAATTACATGAATTTGGAAGAAAAATGCCTACACGTATGGGCGCCCGCCAGGGCCGGATTTATACTTAGGCGCATGAGGCGCTAGCTGGGGGCCTCGTCCCAAGGAGGGTCTCAATGAAGATGGTGGGGCAGGGAATTTGCTCGCTTTTTTGCTATCCTACTCCTCGGTCGGGGACCTTCCAGACGCATTTGATTTGGGCATCGAACAGAATGGGAATCCCCAAGTTTATTGGCAGGTGTGTAGTCGAGCCAGGGCGTCGCCCCGGTAATTTTAAAGCAGCCCGGGCGCGCCCTGCCTCTTTTCCGTGGTGACCTTATACTATAAAGATTCAACTACTAGTAGCGTCCCCGCTAGCATCCATAATATGGGGAAATGTGAGCACCTAAACTTAACATCCTAAAATATGGGTCGGCGCTAAATCTTTCATTTCCCTTTCACTATTCCTGTCCGCCACTGTCGGACTTACTTACACTTGTGACTCCATACGGGCCCGCCCTGACCCAAGCAGCATACTACCCGGGCGGCAACCCATGAGGCGGAAACTCACGCAGCGCGACGACAAGAAACTTAAACTTGGTCTTTCCATCGCAACCAAGGCTTTCGTAGGTAAACTGGGTTCGAAAGGCCGACAGTTAAAATACTACCAACGAGTCCGGGTTTCCTTTTTGAAGAATATGACCCGAGAAATGGTGCACCTCCCGGGTTTTTGCGCCCCTGGCAGTCGACCGTCCCTTGCGATGGCCCTGATTCTACCCCGACCACTTCCGATTATCCTTGAGGACCTGTAAAGTCGTCAATTCTGTCTTCATATTTCAATGATTTCATAATATCACTTTCTATTGACATAAGTTATAAACCAGTTAACTATCGTCAGACGTGCGTAAATAATTCTTGATAATTATTAACTGTGAAAACGACCTTTCTGCAGATGCCACTGTCAAAGGTAAGGTTAACAAAATTCTAATGGCTATGACGGTATTGGGATAAAGAGCAGTTAAGTGGTTTTGGGTGATGAAATTCAATTCATTTATAGGTAAAGCTGTTCAATTACCTCAAGTTATAAAGGAAACTAAAATACTCACTGTAATTTTTAAGGAGCTGGAACCTCTCCCTTTTGGAAGCAATTGTTTAATCCAACACTAAATAAAAGAAAGTTTTCTTGAGGATCTTGAAAACTTTCACCGACCTGCACACATTCAAAATTGGAATTCTTTCTTTGTGGCCGAATTCATGTCTCTTGCGTAAAATTTGGTTCTGTCTCTAATTTTGTTGTCAATTCTCGAGTATCTATGAATATTTTATTTAACCATATTTTTGACCTACAATCTTCGAAATATGCTTGAATCTGTGTAAGGAAATTTATTGAAGCCTTCATATCAACGGATGGCAGTGGCGGATCGGGGGGGGGGGGGGGCGATCGCCCCCTCCTTGGATAACCCCATTGCACTCCACTGGGCGCTTTCTTAAGTTCATTCCGTGCAAAAATCTTCCATCATACGCCGCAGATTAGGTCTGTATAGCAAGAGAAATAAGGATTCTAATAGGAGTAAGGATTTTCAAAATAGAGGGCAGTTGGGAGGGGTAGGTGGAGGGGCGATCGCCCCCCCCCCCCCCAGAAGTTTCTGGATCCGCCCTTGATGGATGGACTTTGCAACAATTTACTAGTTCCATTTATCTTTTTAAAAATGCCATACCAAACAACCAGCGAACAAAAAAATTGGAATTTTTTGATTATTTTTGCTAAATATTTGGTCTCATTTCTTGAGGCAGAATCTCGCGAATCATTGCTCTGTATCTCAAAGAAAGCACCATAAATTTCCCCAATTTGATATCTTAATGGCTTTAAGGCATTGATACGACTTCCCCATCGGGTGTCACTCAAGGGTTTTAAGGTCATTCTGGAAACTTGTTTTATTAGTACTTCCCATCGTTTAGTTGAAGCGGAGAAGATATTAAAAAGTTCTTGCACAACAGAAAAAAATCAGTTACTTTGCATGATGTTTTTACAGCATCACTGACAACTAAATTTAGAGAATGCGCACAACAAGGAATAAATAACGTCATGAGAATTAGATTTCGTATCCTTGATTGGACGCCTCAATGCTTGCCTCGCATGTTAGACGAATTATTGTATCCTTGCCCTCTCATAACATTTAACGGTCATTTTACCTTATTCAGTTCCTCCAATAAAAATCCGTTAATCCTTCCACAGTTTTATCCTGAATTGGAAAGAAACCTAGGAAACGTTCATGGATTTTTACATTTTATCCATCTTAAAATGTAACATAACGACTAACAATTGATAATTGTTCTCGATGGCTTTTATCAGGTGTGCAATCCAATATTACTGAATAATATTTTGCCTAAAGGGTTATATTTATGATATTTTGCTTAATGCACCAAGAAATTGATTCTATAAGCTCATTCCGTATGTTTTTTCCTAAGTAATGCGCTTGCAATTTATTGTTTTCCGGAATCCTTTTCTGTTTTTCAATTCTCCGCAAGTGCTCTCCAATATGACCGTCAAACCGTCCTCGAAATGCTAAACATTGTTTGGCAAGATATTTTACTATTTCCACAGCCCATTTCAAAACTTTATACCAATGCTGTTTTTCGCTTTCCAAAAGAATGAATGAATGGAATCAACGGTATTGTTATTTTTGATTCTTTTGAGAATTTCTATCCAATCGTCGTACTTCAACAAATGTGTTCTACTGGTTTCGTGTTGTTTCAGAACTCTGAATATATTTTTCCAATTTGAAAACCCAGTTTCCCCAGATAAACTACTGTCAAAATTTCTATATAGTTTACAGCAAAAACAATAAACCGAATTTCGTATTTCCGATTACACTAACCAATCTCTATGCATTTTCTCGCCATGTGGCAACAACCTATTGTAATTTTTAACAGTAAAAGAATTCCATCATTTTTTGGGAAACTAAAATCTTGAAGCTGCACTGGTCCCCTTGTCACCCGTTCCACGAAACTCATACTTTGTGCCCTTCCCATATATTGTTTCCTACATCCGGAAACTATTAAAAGGGGCGTTAAAAGGTCATGGAAAACCCAAAAAAGGGTACACTGAGGGCTCTTGTCCCTCTACCTTCCTCCACTTTTCGGAATATGCCTCTTTGAGCTGGGTGGTCTTTACACCATGTGTGACACCAAACTTAGCTTACTTAGAGGCATAGGCGCCTGAAGCCAGTCTTTTCTTACTAGTTACTAGAGAAAGATCGCTCCGCTTTTGTGCTGCGGAAGTGGTTGCTGTAGAAGTGGGAAGTTTATATACTACTAGTATAGTAGTGTGTCCACTCTGTCTTTTTTTGCTGAATGCATACACATCATCATCTTTGTTGCCATAGGTGTTTATTTCTGCAAACATTCCTGCCCTTGTTAATTCATATAGAAACATCAGAAGTGGCATTTTCTGAATAAGAAGAGATCTTGTCGCGCGGTCGAGTGTAGGTGTCTCTAGCCATTTTCGTTACTGAAATGTAGTCATGTATGACCAAAAATTTTAAGATGCATTAACATTAAAATATATGGAAACCTAGTTTGCCAGACTCAAAGTTTGACAATGTATTGTATCTATTGGAGAAACAGCATGAAATTGTTTTATGTTGAGACAATGTACAACTTTGTATTACATTTTGAAACCATGTATAGGACGCGTGAACAATCAGTAACATCTAGGAAAGGAGCAGATTGTGCATGAGTCAGAAATGAGGTTTCCGCGGGAACAGTGGATTGCTTTACTGGAGGCGTACTTTCAATGCAAATCCTATCAGAGGTGTGTAGAGGTATGGCAGTGCAAATATCCCGACGCCAGGCAAAACCACACTCTACGAACTGGTACGTCAGTTTCTTGACACTGGTTCTGTGGAGAATAGGCTGCTTAGTGGCAGACCATCAGTAATCACTCCGGAATTCATCGGAGATATCCAGAGGCCATTGTTGCAGTCGTCCCAGAAATCTGTTCGGCGTTTGTCTCAACAAGCTGGAGCTTCACGGGGATCCGTTCATAACGCAATCAAACGTTTGAATTTACGTGCGTACCGAGTAAAAGTGGTGCAGGAGCTTAAGCTGCCGGACACAGAAAAGCGCCTTCATTATTGCCGGTGATTTAAGAATTTAATTTGAAACAATGTCGCCATTCTGGAGAAGACTTTCTTTACAGATGAGGCATGGTTCCATTTAAGTGAGTACATCAACTCTCAGAACACACGAGTTTGGGCTACAGAAATTCCCCATGCTTTACATCAGGTCCCGCTGCATTCCCAGAAAGTCGGCGTTTGGGGTGCCGTATCTCGTCGGAGAGTTGTGGGTCCTCTGTTTTTCGAGTGCACGGTACACGGTGCTGCATAGAGAGATATTGTCCAACAGTTTGTGGCATTGCTGGAACCGGATGAACGTTACTGCTGGTTTCAGCGGGATGACGCAACGTGCCGCACTGCTAATGAAACCATGGACATGCTCAGAGGCTTTTTTGATAATCGCATAATCTCTAAGAACCTCTGGCCACCTCGCTCCCCAGATTTAACTTCATCTGATTTTTTTTCTGTGGGGTTCTTTAAAAGAAAGAGTTTATAAAGACAACCCCCGTACATTGGACGATCTGAAGCAGAACATCACGCAGGCAATACACGCAATCACTCCCACAATGCTGAGACGCGTGTCACGGAATATGTGTAAGCGTGTGTAATTGTGCTTGCAGGAAAAAGGTGGACATTTCCAACAATTACTCTAAACAGCGTCCAATAGGGTGTCCGGGAGAGTTGCCACACTTTTTTGGAAAAGTGAATTAGCTTCAAAATCTGGATGTAGAAAATGTTTATTTTACTAGGTATGCAAAGATCATTATGTCTACTATTAACCCCATGAATGACTCGTCTTAATTAATAACCATTGCTGGATTACTGTATGATAAAAAAATATTGACATCGCGGCGTCTCTCCCGGACACACCGGGAGAGTTGCCGCACTGTCCTAGGAGAGATGCCACGAGCAAGGTAGAGATGCCACACTCTTTAAAAAATGTGCTTGACTGCACTTTTATTGGGAAACAAGAAGAAAACAATCATTGAATGATAATATAATGGTTAATGTTGTAAAAACTAGGTTATCACTACTCATAAAGTGTTACATGGCAGTAATACAACATTCTCAGTGGAATATAGGTCTAGTTAGGTGAACGGAAAGCATGCGGTTAGCGTTAATAAAAATACTAAAAACTAACATAGTAATAACAAAAGTACCTGGAAAAATAATGACTATACTCTAATTTTGGCCCCTCAGTTCATCTTGCTGTGGAGGAGAGAAAATAGGTCTAATAAAATGTAGTAAAAACTTAGCCTAACATTATAAAAATATCATGAAAAAACACTGACCTACACTTCTAACTTTTAATACGATAAAATAATTGAAATAGGCCAAGTTGATACAAAACGGTCTTTATTGATCTTCACAATTTCTTTACCAAGCAACATTAATTAAATAAGAAAGAAGTAGCCTACGGCTTTCGGCAAATGGGCCTATTTTTCTCTCTCGTGGCGTTTCTTTTACAATCAATACACGTCTCCGGATAGGGAGAACATGTCTCATGAAACCAGCGTTTGCAAGATCTGCACTGAACCCAGTCATCTTTCTTC
The DNA here is from genome assembly GCA_036926305.1 of Uropetala carovei. Lineage (NCBI taxonomy): Eukaryota > Metazoa > Arthropoda > Insecta > Odonata > Petaluridae > Uropetala > Uropetala carovei. The sequence continues at coordinate 9,543,753 of JAXCHB010000011.1, forward strand.
TTAGTTGATTCATAGGTCTCCCAGCACTCACAGCAAATATTTTGTTCATCAGCTGATATTCCTGTAACACTGGAAGGCTCAATACGGTCCATCGTTTTAGGTTTTGGGTTAGAATATTTTAATCCCCCCTTTTTCATGGTTTTTCCCTTTTTTCCTCTTCTTTCTTCTTTCATCGCTTTGCTCTCTTGTTTCTTTCTGTTTACGTCAATATTAGACTCCATAGTTAAAACCATTCCTAGCTGTCTTCTAGCTGATGTCTTCTTTTCTGGTAACTTTGGAACAGGTGTGATTTTCTTTAGGATTTTTGAGGGTGTCACACTTGGTGTACGTGTTGTAGCTGGCACCGGATCAGGCCTTGAAGGCAAATCACAGATTCTCGTCGGTGATGAATCAAAGATTGTTGCTGGTGAAAAGTTTTCGCTCATTTGAACTTCAGTAGCTGTGGCAACATCTGAGATTGAGAAATACTCCTCAGGAACTTTGTTTGGATTTAGGGGGAAGATGCCCGTTGATTCAAAGCCACTAATGGCATTACCTACTGTTACTGCTTTTTTCCAAGCGTTGCCAATCAAAAACCCCATATCACTCCATTCAATTTTACGTTTTTGATTTTTTTGGTTGGCCATCCAGGCACTAGCTTCCTTCTTAAAATACATTTTTAAGGGCCCAAAGAAACACTTGTCTAAGGGCTGCAGTGACTGGGTAGACATACGAGTATGACGTCATTATCAACACACTGCTGTAATAGCTGGGGAGAATTGCAATGGGAGGCATGCCCATCCAGAATTAGCGCTGTTTTACCCGCAGGTTTGTGTAGCAAAAAGTGCTCATTAAACCATTTCGAAAAAAGATCAGCGCTAATGTATGATGATTTAGCGTTCACGTAAACACTTGAGCCTGGTGATAAACCTCGACTGTATTCTGTCCTAACATTTACACCTTTGAATATCAATACAGGGGGCAAAAACTGTCCACCAGCATTGCAGCAGCCTATCACGGTTACGTTTTCCCCCTTTTCACCAGACGTCAAAACGTGTACGTTCTTCGATCCTTTTTCTGTGATAACAGAACCACCTTTGTTATTCGCCTGCAGCCCCGACTCATCAACATTAAAAATGTTCTGAGGCTTGTCAATAAGGTCATTTTCTCTTAAAACCTTTTCCCACAGCTGGAAAAATTTTTCGACGTCTTGCCTGTTCATTCCCTGAGCTCTTGCTATAGACAATCCTTCTGCCTGTCGCAGACTTAACTCTGGATTTCTCCTAAGAAATGAATTAAGCCAGTCATATCCTGCAGTTTCTGTTTCCGCATTAAAATTGTGTGGCAGCCCAAGCTCTGTTGCTAGCCTAAATGCTATGGACCGAACTGTTGACCTATCTGGAGCAAACCCGGCAGCCAAAAGTTCTTTTATATGGTTCACTATTTTTCTTTCATTCTCCGGTCCAAGGATTCCTACAACAAATAGAAAAAATCGGTATCAGATACTTCCACTGCTAACTGGAATTACCGAAGCTTTCCGTTCTTATTTCTACCATAGGCCTAACTTTGGGGTTTTTTACCCCCTCCCCCCTGCAACCAAATAATTTAAATCAGCATAAAAATACACTTATGCAATAGCCTATATAATACCCAAGTCGAAGTTTAAAGAATTTTTTAAATTACCTGTAGGTCCTAGTCCTGTTTTTGCTAAGTTCCCTGATCTCATTCTTCTTGCTAGGGTTCTTGCTGGTATTCTATAATACCCCTCAGCCTCACGAAGACCAATTTCATCATTTCTGAGCCTTGATACTGCTTCTCTGAGCGTGTCTTCCGTCCAATTTCCTCTGTTTGAACCACGCTTTCTCTTATATTGCGTAGGCATTTTAGCACTTAGGGAAAGAATAAAAGCGAAAGTTAACTAAAATTCACAATTTTGATCCTCTGTTCAGGTAATATGGATATTTGATTAATTTTTAAACTTTGCTACATCCCAGTCAGGCGTTAATCGATGAAACGTGATTTTTTTCTCCCTGAGGCATCTATACCTGAAACAAATGTGGCATTTCTCCCATTCTTCAGGGAGAGATGCCACACCCTGCTACTTAGGCACAAAAAGCCTCAAGATGGCTACACCTCAACCAGCATCTACGATAAGAACCAAATACGATACCAGTATCCAACCGTTCAATTCTTACGTTGAAATTGTTCAAATGGGCTATAAGTGATAGGTCAGAAAAGTTTTGGAAGTTGTTGGACGGCACTTACCTAATAAAATTCCTTGTAGAACGGAAACGAGAATGCCGCGGTACACCTTACGTCGTAGCCACAACTCTACTGACGTGAAGCACCTAGTACCTACAATGCCACCTAGAAACTCCCTCTTGAACTACCGTTTCCTGACTGTGTAGCGTCTCTCCCGAAGCGGCATCTCTCCCGGACTTACCCTTTACCAGTAACTATGTAACACACAACTAAAATGTATTTCGTGTGATTAAATTTTCAATAAAAAATTTTCAAACTAGAGTCTGGTGACTTTTTGGACACCCTGTATTAGTTATTTCGTCCTTATGAAATTATTTTTAATCTTTTCTCTTTCTTTTTCTTTTCTTCTTCTTTCTCATACTTAACAAAATAATTTAATACTGGATATAAAAATATAACAACTTTAATTTAGGATATATATAATTTCTATTCGCTTTTTTGAAATAAAAAACAAAATATAACTTTCCTAAATAAAATAAGATCTTTTGTCCATTGCTTTTCAATTTTTCGAATGGAATCTACTTTTCGTTATAAAATTTAGCTAGTTTTTGTATGATAAATGTTAATTAAAGTTATTTTAAACTAGATTTACTAAATTAATTTTAAAAAGCATTTACATCATAACACTTTTCAACATATCCATTTAGAAAATGAAGAAAAGGTTTGAATCCGGGGCAGAAAAAAGGAAGAAACAGAAATTGAGAGAAAAAATATAGAAAAGCAAAGAAACGCTAGTACTGCTTTTTTATTGCCTCCTATATCAACTGAAAATGATAGACCAACAAATGAAGAGATATCCATATTAAACCTTAGAGAAGAAACAACGCAATTAACAACAACCGAAGAACTGAAAGATGAAGAAATTAAAGCCATTCAAGAAGAGGAAGTCATTGAAACTTAGAAAACAAATACAGACATACCTGTTTATAATTTAAACTACCCCGATGATATTGCTGTGTGGCCGAGTAATACAAATGTAAATGACAAAATGATAGAATATTATTTAATAAACAAACCTTGCAATGTAGGAAATATTGAAAACTTAAAGGTACCATATAAGAAGCATGATAGAATATATTACAGAAAATTTCAAGTCAAATTTTTACTGTATTAAAAGAAACTGAGAAAAAGAAGTGCGTGAATGGTTATTTTTTTCTGATACAAATAAATCAATTTATTGCTTTGTTTGTAAATTATTTTGTAAATCGTCTAATAATGTGATTACTGGATATAATGACTGGAAAAATGTCTGCAGAGCATTAACAGTACATTAGCATTCTAAAGATCATATTGGAGCAATGTGTGCTTACAAAAGAAGATATGATTCACAATGGGAAGGCACTACTGACCCCCTACCGATTTGGCTGAAACTTCGTAGAGATAATGTCCATGGTGTCCGATTAACGAAAATATATACATATCATGGCCAATACCCAGCCGTTTTTATTTTATTAATAAAAATAAGTTAATATTTCCCGAGTCAATGCTTAAGTACCATACACGGCAACAAACCTTCTAAGAAGCGGGCCTGGCGTAGCGGTTAGCACGCTTGGCTGTAAATCTCAAGATCTGTTGTCCGAGTCCTCGTTACGAAACTTTTTCATTTTTTCCCACATTTTCACTTTCATCATTTTAAATGCTTATTTCTTAATACCGCTATATATTTTTATTTTTTAATAGTTAATATTTCTAATATATTGATGTGCACTTTTGAAGAATTATTTATAGCGTACATAGCGGTTGGTTTTCCTTGTCAAAAATTTTTTCATTGTAAAGCGATTTATTAGTTTCTCCTCCCCATGAATAAACAATGCAAAGAAACTTATTGTCTTGCACGTATTGTTTCACAATCATGACATTGTCGAAAAATACTTTGAAAGCATTTGGAAAAGGATCAGAGAGGAGCGATTTCAAGTGCTACAAGATCAGTATTGCTTCTTTCATTAGGGCATTGTGAGCATTTTAACTAGTGTGTTTCGAAGTGTATTTTTAACATACTGCAGTTTTTGCTGTTTCAAAAATGGAATATACTGCTTCAACAACTTCAGCGGGGAATCCTGTAACGAGCAAAAATATTACATCCTTTACGTCTCCTCCTTTGGACGATGAAACAGGGAAAGATATGTTGAACACCACCACGCACTACTGCACGAAGCTCCTCCGAAAAAATTGATTGATATCGGATAAAGAAGTTCCCAAAAGTGAAGGTGACCGTAGTGTTGTAATGGCCCAAGAAATTTATACGTGTTGTGGATATGCTTGGCGAGATGAACTTCCATGAAGATTATGACCTGGTGGGGCCCGATGAAGTCAACGAAATGCACGGATATGAGTTAGCATATAGTTATATATACTACCATTGTGATTAGGAGTTTTATTTAGAAATAAACGGATATTTAAACTTAAAGCACTATTAGGAAATTAGGTAATAAATACTTTAAATGATGAAAGTTAAAATGTAGGAAAAAATGAAAAAAAGTTTCGGAACGAGGACTCGAACAACAGATCTTGAGATTTACAGCCAAGCGTGCTAACCGCTATGCCAGTGCCGCTTCTTACAAGGATCCACAAGGATCGTTGCCGTGGATGGTTCGGGAAATATTAACTTATTTTTATTAATAAAATAAAAAGGCTGGGTATTGGCTCTGATATGTATATATTTTCGTTAATCGGACGTCATGAACATTATCTCTACAAAATTTCAGCCAGATCGGTTGGGGGTCAGTAGTGCCTTCCCCTAGTCAGTGTATTTGGAAAAGACAATTTTAGATAGTTTAGAGGAATTAACACTTGATATAAAGAAATGCAGGGGACAAAGTTATGATAATGCTGCCAATATGTCAGGAAAATATTCCAGTTTACAAGCTAGGTTGAAAGAACATTGTGCAACTTCGTTTTATTTACCATGCGCCAGTCATTCTTTAAATTTAGTAGGGAATCATGCAACAGAGTCATGTTTGAAGGCATTGCATTTTTTCAATTTTATACAAAATTTGTATCTTTATTTTTCTGCATCAACACGATGTTGGAACCTTCTAATAAGCTGCTGTTCTTTAACTTTTAGAAGCAAAACAGCTATGAAAATATTTCGAAAATTATGAAACAGCTTTACTTACAATATTGTGGAACAAATTATTACAGAGAATCAATGCTACCAGTAAATCACTTCAAGACACGCAAACAAATTTATCAAACAGCGCTAATCTTCTTAAATCATTGTCAGAGTTCGTTCTTGATACGAGAAACAATTTTGACATTATTGAAAAAGAAGCAAAAGTTTTGATTGACAATACAACGTATGATATTCGAATAAAAAAACGGAAAACGCTACTTTATGAAAATGAAGTTATTCTAAATGACCGGCAAGCAATTATTGTTAATACATTTTGTGATTTGTGATACTCTTAACTCTGAAATATCAAAAAGAGCAGTAGTTTATCATGATGTATTAAATATGTTTAATGTCTTTTTTAAGCATGACGTCTGAAAATGAAATAAATTTATGTATTGATAAGATAATGCATGCATACAAAGATGATATTGACATTAATCAGTTCAAAGATGAGGCGCTGCAATTTCTAAAATTTGCCAAAGAACAAAATGTAACAAATGTAACGGATATGTATAATTTAATAATTAGTGGTCTACGACCTACGTTTCCTAATGTGGAATCAATCATTAAAATATTTTTAACGATGTCAATTAGCAACGCAAGTGAGGAGCGCTCATTTTCTGTACTGAAGAGAATCAAAAATTATTTGAGAATAAAACAAGTGATTTGTCTCTTTTATTTACTGAGCACGATGTTGCCAAAGATATAAATGAAGTTACTTTAATCGATTTATTTGCTAAGAATAAATCACAAAGAAAACTTCTTTAAGCTCCCAGTAGAAGGATTTGATTTGCTTGATATTTTCTTATTTCATGCTAGAAAACTCCAGAAATGATTATTGCACTGTTAAATAGATAATGTAGGCTGTTTATAATATTTTAGGTATTAAATAATATTTTATTTGTATGAAATAGGAAATTCTCAATTTTCAGTGCCATTATTTATAGGATTTGTAAAAAATATTAAAGGTAATTCTTTATTGGGAAATGTTTTTGCTAACCATTTTCATTGATACAAATTTAGCACATTTTAATAATTCATGTTTCATTTTTAAAAGAATCAGAATCACTATCACCTTTATATATATTTAACACACATAATTTTTGTAGTTAAACTTCAGTCTGTAGTTTAAGATGCAAAATTATAACACCTACATAGAAATCAGCCACCTGTTGCTCCCTAAATATTGTTATTTTTGAATTTTTTTGGTTATGTATTTTAAAAAACAACTTTCCTTATGTAATGTAACTCAACGTTTTATATATATATATATATATATATATATATATATATATATATAATATGTAATGTAATTTTACTTTCAATATGTAATGTAAAAACAACTTTCTATGGTAACTTATGTACGTATTTCTTATTGCAATTGATGCCACTACCACTTATGTTCCTAAATTTTGTTTTTTTTAGCCACAATGTGGCTATATACCTTTCTATGGTAACATATGTATTTTTTATAGCAATTGATTGTTTATTTATTTTTGTGGATCAATGTATTTTTTACTTTAATGGAATTAATGTTGTTTTAAAAATGGTATATATTATATTTACTCTATATTAAATGTTTGTTAACAACATGTATTTTGTCATTTTTTACAATGAATAATGAAGGGGCCTCGAATTAATCTTTGCGCCTCAGGCCTCTGACAGACTAAATCTGCCCCTGGCACCCGCAGAAATTTTTTCAGGGGTAGGCAAAATGCTCACCCATTAGCATTGGTTGCTCACCTCGCAAAGACTACTTACACAAATATAACAAAAAAAAACGTTTTTAAATTGATTTTTTTAAGCAGGACCTGATTTTTGTTTTAGGGGAGTAGTATTGCACACCGCAGATAAAATGTTTGTTTCTAAAATTCTCCATAAAGTATTACATCTAATGTTATTAGCAATGCGAGTTAGTTGCCGCGATAGATATCGAAAGATTCCAAATTACTCAGCGATGTAGGTTTTTTTGTTATAGATAAAAGTAGATTGCCTACATTGGATCAGAACTATTCGTTTTTAATCAAAATATTCGTTTATTTGTTATTCGCAGTCGCACAATAGAAGTAAACCTCTCCCCGCTCCGGCTGTGCACCTGCTTGCAGTACTGCCCTGCTAAAGTTTCAAAGATTGATATCTCTGCTACTTTCTATTCAAGCATAGGGCACTTGGAATAATGCCGGAGAGCAAATAATTACATTAATGTGTTCAGTCTTTTCTTCTTCCATTTTGTGAATGGGTTTCCAAGAAGTCTCTCAGCAAGTGCTCGGATTACTTGTTCCATTACTATTGATTATACAGAACCCAAATGGCAACAAAAATGTCAGGAAAATTACATCGTCATCTGCATTCCTTATATTTCTTACAATCAACATTCGGAAATAGTTTCAACAGAAGGAGTATGGGAGTTTTATTGCACCCAAAACATTTACTTGCAGCCACACTTGAGCAGATTTTTGCCCAGCCGCAAATAAAACAAATATTTTTAGATAGCGCAGGGCCCGGTGAAGTCCCACTGTTTGCACTGCGAAATGTCAGCTCTGCTTGTGCAAGCGTAAACTTTAAAATGCCATATGTAAAATTTTTTGGGAAATGCAGGGAGGGGAGGGGCAGTGCCCCCTCTTGCCCTTACTGCAGGAGACCATGCCTACATGTATTAAAATGTTAACTTCCTAATGGGCCATTAATGAAAATTACATTCCTTAGCATCCCACAAGAAAATATGCAAAAATGCTTCATGAAAAAGTACATAACAGGGAGAAAGTTTCACTTAAAATCTGATGGAGTGCAGATCTCACATTTGAATGCTTAAATAACTTTCTAGTTTTGTCATTTTTACTTTCTCCATACGTAGTATAAGAGAAAGCATTGTAATCGTGAAAAAAAATCGAATTTGAGATTTCAATGGGAATACATGTTTTGAGGTCCTCTGAGTACGTTTGGACTATTTCTGCAATGATGTCTGTTTGTGACAATTTTGTGGGCGGTGTAAAGGCCAATTCACACTGGATGGTGAGGGCACGGTGAGGGCAGGGGCAATTTTGTAGTGAGTATTCATACCAGGCGGTGAGGGCACGGGCAATGCGAGGGCCCACTGCGGGCTGTCAGCTAGAAATGCCATTAGTATTTCCAATTGCTTTCCTGCGGGCATCCACATAACATGCTCAGGGACCGCTAAGACAGCGCCGTAGTGATCAGCACTATGTCGGACAGTTTGGACACTGAAATGTTTATTGTCACTGCCTTGTTGGAACAAGGAGAAAAAAAAAGAGAAGGAGACATATCTGGGTAAACAAGATATTCGTAAGAAGACACTGCTAAAATCAGCATTTCATCATCCATGGTGACACCGGTCACCTCAGCCATGACGTATCTACACCGTCTTCACTGATTGAATGCTCCATGTGGCCGAAAAAATATTCCCTCACCCAATCAGCAGCAGTGGGGAAGGGAGGGGAAGCGACGGGCACCGACGGGCAAAATATTCTCAGGCGGGTGACTGTGCCCGCCCGTCCCCTGCCCTCACCGCCACCGTACCCTCTGGTGTGAATATAACCTATGATACCAATATTTTGGGCGGGCATGCCTGAGTCTGCCCTCACCGTCCAGTGTGAATCGGCCTTAACTCAAAAACCAAACAGATCGGTACAAAACTTTATATTTTTAAATTTTATTATTAAATGAAGATCTGACAAGGAGTTGGCTGAAACTGGTCAACCGGAAGTGAAGGTTTATTCTTGTCGTTTCTCAGTTTTTTCCATATATCTTCTTTAGAACTCAATTTATGTAAATATTTGTCATTGTAAAAGTTGTAGACAATGTAATTTTCTACAAGTTTTGTTTGAAATATCTTTTCATAAACTTGATAATTTCAGAGATATATTGATTTTTCGTCTGAATTTACGTACTCTAGTTTGTTCGACTGCAGTGCCACAAGGTCGAAACCAGTAAACCGCCAACTAAAAACCAATCATGATGTCAGTGGTGCTGAACCTGAGGCCCACAAAGAATTTTAATGCGGCCCGTGAAGCCATGATGAAAAAGTAATCCGAAAATTTTAACGCACAAATTCAAACATTGTTATGAAATTTTAGATAATAAAACTTTTAACATAAAAAGGTCATTTAGTTTTGATTTTCACTAAAATGGCACCTCAGAAAAAGAAATAACTTCCGATTAAAACTCTAATACGGCCTGCTGAATAATTGACAAGTTCAACAGCGACCCACCGAAAGATTCATAACCATCGATATAGCCCGTCATGTAGAAAAGGTTGAGCACCACTGGTGTACGTATTGGATAGGCATCCTTAGGCCAGAGGGCCAAATACGGCCAATGAGAATCTATGTAAAAAAGTGGTCGGTAAAATATAGCATAGGCAATATCATCTTTTGCAGTAAAAGTATAGCCTCAAAAATTGGTCAGCCTCAACCAGAAGTGGAGTTTTATTCTGGTTGTTTTCCCGTGTTTTCCAAATACTATACTATACTATACTATAATGTTTTTAAGCCCTTCTTGAAATGGGAAGTTATTTTGTAGGATTAGTATCATTTGGTTTTTCTTTGAAACAACATCAACAGTTCGAATTCGTATGTTTCGTGAACAGTGAGCCCTGGATAACTCGTTTGAAAATACGCAAAGGTGATTAAGAGATTCTTCCAAAATTATTAATTTTTGTGGTTTGAACCGAACATTTTACATTTATCACGAGTGTTTCTCTTCAGACGAAGGGAACAGCTTCGGAAGTTCTTGAATGCCGACCTATTCTTTTTCCCGGCTACTTTTCCAAAACAACCACTTTCTATAGTATCCAATTGGCAGTATTTGGTAAGTAAAACTAACTATTTTATGCTACGTAATATTGTTTAATTTTCGTTGTTAATAATAAAGTCCTTTAAAAACTGAAAGCCTTACCTCAATATAATTGAATGATTTCAATAAAGTATTTTGAAGTAAACTCATAACAACTTTAATAAAAATCTGATGTGGCCAACACATGACTTTCTCCATATTTGAAGTATAGGTATTTAAATTATTATGAATAGCATTATGAAGCAAAATTATTATTTCGTATCGTAAAAGAATACAGTAGTCCTTTTGCCGTAAATTATATTTTGAATGTTTACAGAATTCACCTCTACATGGTGGCGGCGATGTATACTGGAAATTACGAAAAAAGTTGAGTATCTCCGAAATGGATCGTTCTACGAAAATTTATTTCAAACAAAACTTGGAAGAAATATTATTCTCTACAACTTTGGTCCTGACGAAGATTACCAATAAGGACGTTTTTAAGGAGATATTTGACGGAAACCAAAAAAACATTATTTATAAACAAATCCTAAACAATAACTGCTATGGAAAATTCTTTCAAATTAAAGTTGTAGGAAATTACATTCTCTATAACCTTTGTATAGAATTGTATATACAATAATGATGTTTTAATGGAGAAATATTGCAAAAACTGAATCAGGTTTCGAATAAACCTCGACTTCCGGTTAACCAGTATTGTCCAAAAACTAATCAGTTCTTTGTGCTCATACTAAAGTGTTACATACGAAATTTGGTAACGATATGGCAAGTACTTTTTGAGTTAGAACGCCCACAATCACATACACATGCGTGCGCGCATGCACGCACGCACACACACAGACATTATTCTGAAAATAGTCTAAATGTGTTCTAGGGACTTCAAAACGTGTATTTTCGCTGAAATCTTGAAGTCGATTTTTTTCATCATCACAATACTTTCCCATTACTGCATATGCAGAAAGTAAAAATTGCTTGTAATTTACATAATAATTAGAAGTCATTTATTTGCTTAATATAATTATTATATAAACTGTTTGAACGTGAATATTTGCCATTTGTATCTCATTCCATTTTCAACGATAGCAGCAAATAAGGAATTCAGAATACATATTTCAGAAACAACCTATTTCAAAACAATTTTCTTATACTGGATGTTTCAATTATTTCAATTGAAAATGAACTTTGTCAAAATTTAGACTATAGTGAAGTAATATCAAACTTTGTGTGCAAAAAAGCAAGATAAATTGCTATTTAGAATAAATAAATTTATTTTGTTCACATTTTGTAATTATACGTTACCTATTTTTTTGTATAAGATAATCTTTTCAATAAATTTGTAATGTTTTTTATACTGACTATGTATATCTTTTATTTACGATTAGAAGGTAAAAATTTTAAAATTTGTTACAAGAACGTGACCTCAAAGAAAATTCTTTCACCTGGGGCCACAAAAAACTTTTTTCTAGGGCCTCCATAATTGTAAGGCCATTCCTGAGCCTATGGAGCCCCTGTGCAAAGTTCGATTTTATCATCAATCTATCATAGTTGATATAAGATATCTGGGGCATTTGGGGCCCCCCTTTGGCTGGGGACCTCAGCGCACTGCACCTGTTCGCTACATGTACGCTACACCTCTGCTCTATGTAGAAGAATAGTGCCATCGCATCTCGTGCATACCCAGTTCGCAGTTCCTGACATACATTAAGGGCCAACAAGAGAGGAGGGGGAGCAGGTACAAATTACCTGGGCCCATGGGGGCCTGGGCCCAGTGCCCTGTCTTAAAGCACAAGTGCACATAAGCATGCGTTTGAAGTACATATCTAAAATTATTATTGTTACTCAAATCAAAATACAGCAAAACCTCTACCTTACAAACTCCATTACAACAAAGAACTTCATATAAGCTGCCTAGTGGCAGCAGGATTTCAAGGTGGTCGGATTTAGGGACGGAAATTAAAACGGATTTTGGGGCTATCCTTGTAGAAGATTTTTTGATCTACAGAAGTTACTTATCTGAGAGGACAATAGGCTCAATTGCTTCCTTTGAATACCATCATTTTCTCTCTCTCTTCCTCGAGAAGTTATTTTGGTTTCCCCTGGAGGCTTAAGTTTATGTAAACATATTCCTGAAAGAAACAACCTACATCAATTCTTACTCAAACATATTTGTTAAGCGGACACGACCTAAGCTGGAAGCTTTAAGAAAGGTTTGGCCAACCTTTACGCCTCTGCATTTCGCATTATGGATGTCATCATTAATATTATTTAAAAAGAGCAGGTTGACGGTTCTTACGCTTCGGGATTTAATGGGAAAACCGACTGCAGAAGTAGGGAATCGGTAGTCAGGTGTTCAGTAAAGAATTTGAATGAAAGCGCAGATATCTCTTTTGGCAGTGTTCGGAAGACACTGTAGCAGTTAATAAGTAAGTAATCCTTTTATATATTTTTCTATTCTTGATGGAAAAGGGCGAGGTGGGAGCTATCTGTATATTTTCATCAGGAAGAAATATGCTTTGCTTGTATATGGAGACCTTGTGTATCGCTATTTCGCAGTCCCAATTTACGATTAGTTTCCCTTTACATGATATCCTAATTCGCGGTTGAAAATTTATTAAAAAGATTGTTCAACACTTTAAAAAAGTTAAAAGTTATATGCATTCTGCTATATTTCAAGAGCATTTAACAAGATAAGCAATTTTAGCGATCGAAAGTTATGCATTGCATCATATAGTTATGGATGGATTTTCGAGTTAAAACAAATGGAAGCACACAAAATATTGGAATATTTAGATGAACTGGCTGGTGAGAGTGAATCATCGTTTATTCCAGTAAGCAATAGAGCATCAGAAAGTATAACTGACAACTAGTATATTAGGACATAAATTAGCTTACCTAAAAATACTGCGAGTTTCTCTTTACTTCCAATAGGTTTCTGAGCATTGCATCCTGATAAATCTCGGGATTGTTTCGTGAAGTTAATAACAATAATCGAAAAATGAAAGTTTCTTCTTGAAAAAAATAAAGAAAAACAACTTTCATTTTTGGATTATTTTTACGAAGTTCACGAAGTCATTATTGTTTTTCATTGTCTTGTGTGTGTGTGTGTACATATATATATGTATGTATATACATACATACATACATATATATATATATAAATACTAAGGAAGAGGAAAGGTAAGTAAGGATATTTTGGGCAACTAGGTGTTGAAGGAAACCCAGTGAACACTTACCGGAAGTAGAGCCGCTGGGGTGTCGGAGAGACACATTTGTAGAGGTTAGAGCTTTCGGGATGATCCCTTCGTCAGCACAAGAGAGACACAACTGATATGGCAGTGACACTGGGGTGAAGGTGTGTGGGTGGAAGGGAAGGGAGCGTGGAAAGGTCGGGGATTGGAGGATGTAGAAGGGGGAGGGGGGAGAGGGGAAAGAGAGGGTGGAAAGAAGGAAATATTAACGGATATTGAGGCCGGGAGGAGAGAAAAAGTTTAAGATTTGGATATGGGCGTTCCCATTGACGGAGTTGGGGGGCGGAAGCGTCGTCCGGGAGGGTGCGGATGGCCCTCACCGTGAAACAAACATTGAAACTGAGATTGTGGTTATTCGCATGCACGGCCACGGGTAGCTGTCGTTTAAGACTAATGCTGTTGCGATGGCCGTTCATGTGAATGTTGAGGGAATTGCTGGTGAGTCCGACGTAAAAGGCAGGGCATTGGGTGCAGGTTAGTAGGTAGATGACGTTGCGGGTGGTACAGTTGGTAGGGGATGTTATGGGGTAGGTGATGTTGGTGGTGGGGTTTAAGAATGAGTTGGAGGGTGGGTTTATAGGGCATGTTTGGCATCGTGGTCTGCGGCAGGGGTGGGACCCTGCAGGGTGCAGAGGAGTGGGTGATGGAGGTTCTTTTCTCCACAAGATGTTGGCAAGGTTGGGAGGTCTGCGGAAGGAGAGGATTGGGGGTGTGGGGAAGGAGGCCTGGTTGGGGGAGGAAGTGAGGATTGGGTGGGCTGCCTTTAGGTGTGTCTCCAACACCCCAGCGGCTCTACTTCCGGTAAGTGTTCACTGGGTTTCCTTCAACACCTAGTTGCCCAAAATATATATATATATATATATATACACACACACACACACACTTCGTAAAAATAATCCAAAAATGCATGTTGTTTTCCCTTATTTTTTTCAAGAAGAAACTTTCATTTTTCGATTATTGTTACTAACTTCATGAAGCAATCCCGAGATTTATCAGGATGCAACACTCAGAAACCTATTGGAAGTTATATATATATATATATATAGACACAGGGCCGTTTTAAGATCTTTGTAGGCCCTAGGCCAGTGATGGCGAACCTTCTATTGCCCACGTGCCAACATTGTTGAAATTGACGAATTTTTCCTGCCTCGCGTGCCACAGAAAAGCCCATGATTTATTTTGCGAGCCAACTAAATTAAATTCGTGATCAAGACAAAAGAGATTGAAATATTTAACCATAAAACTAAGTTTACAATAGTTAACTAAATAACACAAACGTTTTTGCTGCAATAAATCAGTACGATAAATGCTTTCATTGGTTTTTGCCTTTCTTTGGCTTGCCGACCAAAATCGTCTTGCGTGCCACTTATGGCACGTGTGTCATAGGTACGCCATCACTGCCCTAGGCACTCTTGCATTCAAAGGCTGCACTCTACATCATATCAAATATATATTAAAATGCACCCACGTTAAATCTAATTTTTTGCTGTTGAAGAAATTTGAAAGCAGTTTCATAATTTTGCTTTTGAAAATACTTCACAATACTTCAACACTTATTCAAGCATCAAACATTTTCGTAGGCCCTTGAAAGGCATGTAGGCCCTAGGCACTGTGCCTAATGGATAAAACGGCCCTGTAAATATATATGCACACACATGCATGCACGCACGCGCATGCACACACACACACACACACACATATATATACATATGTATACATACATACATACATACATATGTGTATGTATATATATATATATACACACACACACACACATACACACACACACATATACATACACACACACACACACACATATATATATATCATATAAAAGACAGTGTCACACTGTCACTTTGCAATCGCAAAAACCGAATCGGTTTTAAATAAACCTCGACTTCCGGTTAACCGATATTATCCAAAAACTAATCAGTTCTTTGTGCTCACCCTAAAGTGTTATATATGAAATTTGGTATCGATATGGCAAGTACTTTTTGAATTACAGCACCAACAATCACATACACGCATACATAGATATCATTCCGAAAATAGTCTAAACGTGTTCTTGGGACCTCAAAACATGTATTCTGTTGAAATCTCGAAGTCGATTTTTTTCATGAACACAAGACTTTCCAATTACTACGTATGGAGAAAGTGAAAATTATAATAGTAAAAGAAATCTGTGGTCCTGTATCTTTTCTTTTCTTATTTATTACTTTCGCCTGTTTTACTTTGAGATTCAATTTAATAATATCGATGTTGGACAATAAGAAAAAGCAGAGTCAGCATTATTAAATAACATTACTTCCATCCATCTCCATCAAAAATGAAATGACAGAAACCAAGTGGTGGCTATTTCAGGAAATTGCGGGGGGAATCAAGGTTGATCAAAGTTCACAAGGGTTCATGACAGCTTTTCTGAAAAGAAATAATCTTTCAGCAGATTCAGACATTTCAGAAAATCAGGAAAGTAAACCTGTGGTTTCGCCGATTTCAAAAAATCTGAATGGCAAATTAGATGTTTCTCAAGACCAAGAAAATGAATCTAGTTTGCCACAGTTTGATCAATCAATAGACAGTGAAGAATACCTGGAGAAGTTAATTCCAAATAATTAAGTGCTGAAAATTTCAGAGTGTACAATTGTAGACAACCAAAGCATCGCAGTCGTCAGCTCAAATGGCTCAATTCCAGATCCTACAAAGGAAAGTGATGAAGTGTTTGTTTGGACTGATGAGGAACCTATAGATTGTGCATGCTTACAAGATATAAGGACATGGCCAATTCGAACTTCCGATTCTTTTCGTGACTACATGGTAAAGAGAGGAACTATTCAACTCCAGAATAGTGACAGTCATTTTCCTGAGGACGAAAGTGGACAATCATTGAGTAAGCATTGGTTCGAAAAGAAGTTCAAGAATGGTGATAAGGTGGTCCATACTTGGATGTGTTTTTCTGCTTCTGTTGTATCTTGTTTAATCAGAACTATCCTAATCAGAGATGCAAATTCAACAGCAAGAATGGGTTTACAACTTGGCGTAAAATAAACCCTCATAATCAGGATCACGAAAATATCTCTGCACATCGCTCTGCATTTCTAGCATGGAAGGAGTTGGAACGTGGTTTGAACAAGGTGGATTAATTGATGACCATCTCCAACAACAAATTTCTAAATTAGCTAAAAAATGGAACGACATTCTTGAACGTATCGTTGCAACAGTTCAGACTCTTGCTCAGCAGAATTTGCCTTTTCGAGGTCATAGTGAGTCACTTGTCAGTGATAACAACCCAGGAAATTTTCTGGCTCTGTTGAAGTATTTGGCAAGTATCCAGGCAGGGACTGCTAGTGTGGAACGTCTGTTTGACTTCTTTTCATGTTCAACTTACCGATGGAGTGTTCTGAAAGACTTTGTTAATATTACAGTGAAGCGCCATTCTGATATTAGATGGAGCTCTAAGGCTGCTGCAGTGAATGCCATTTCAAGTCAGCTTGAAAAAGTGATTGCTGCCCTTGACAAGTTGCATGATGCTCCGACTGAAACGCTCGCTACACGTGAGGATGCAGCTCTAATTCTTAATGGAATTGAAAAGTTCGAATTTATAGCTCTGCTGTTCTTCTGGTCAAAAGTTCTCTCTTTTATTGATCGGATTCAGAAATGTCTTCAGGCTAAAACTATAAATTTCCATCAAGCCCTAAATGAACTTGAAACTTTGACTGACCAAATCAGTAACTGGAAAAATGAGCTTTGTGCAACAGCAATTGCTGATGCTGAAAAATTATGTAATGAATGGGGTGTGGCAATGAATCGGCAAATTAGGAAAAAACGATCTATGCCTGGTGAAAAGGCATTCGATGTGGGATTGGCCACTCAGGAAGAAATGCACCATTCTCTAAGAGAAACTCTGGATAAAATTTGTGCTGAAATTTCTGACTGTTTTTCACAGTTGCATGGATTAGAGAATTGTTTTGGCTTTCTTTGTAATGCTGAATTTTTTGTAAATCAGTTGGATCTTCAAAATCAAGAACAGCTTAGTGAACTTTGAGATAAATGTACTAATCTATCACGGCAGTATTCAGAAGATTTGAATGAACTGGAGCTGTATGACGACTACAAGGACATCACTGCATCCCTCAAAAGGGCAAAACAGAATGGGGAAAAACTAGACTTTTCTCCAAAGGGGCTGCTGAAGTACATTTCATCAATGGGATTGGAGGCATACAAGACCTTGGCCACAGCTCTTCAGATTCTACTAACATTGCCGGTTTCAGTAGCATCATGTGAATGTTTGTTCAGTAAAATGAAGTTGATAAAATCATATTTGCGGTCTACAATGGCACAAGAAAGACAAATCTTGCAATGCTTTCGATTGAAAATAGTGTAGCCGGTACCATAGATTTTAGTGATATTATCAAAGATTTTGCAGCCATAAAGTCAAGAAAGTGTCAGTTTTGAAAATTCCAAAAGAAGGGATTTTCCAAATTGAAAAATTTAGAACCGATCATCAGTTATACCCCTAGTATTTTCACAATAGCATTGAGGTAAAATCTTAAGTTCTAAGGATTATCTCTCCTGTTAGACTCGTTCTTGCTGGTTTTGGTTTGTGCCGGAACTGCGCGAATGCCGATCCCTCATGAGATGCACCCAGAGAAAATACTGTACTCCTTATGGTATTTTCAGCATACCGTACTTTCAGTATAAAGTATAAAAATTCATGCTCCATAGAGATACGCTGTATCGAGATTTTACTGTAGTCTTACAGCAGTTTTCTTTATTTGAGGCTTCTTTGATTTTGGCATTTACTTCAAGAACTTGATTGCAGATGGCAATTTATGCATAATCATTATTCCCTGTTCCAGTTGTAATACCAATAAATCCATTTCTAATGTGGATGTTTCAGCAACCAGAGGTTTGAGCATTGGACAGTCATCAGTCACCAAACAGAAATGGGTTTTAAAAATGCAAAGAAAGGTCTCAATTTCTATAAATAATCCCCTTTGGCTTAAAATTCATTCATTCAAGCAATTAATCTCTGTATTCCTTAAGTTTGTGATCTTCAATTCCAGGAAATATATTTCTTTCTTTCTTAAAGTGGGGGAAATGGTTTAAGTCTCTTGATGTAATTTCCTTTTGTAAAAGATTTACCTTCTTCTGAAAGCTATAAACTGTTTGAGTAAGGTCAAGAATAATTTATCACTTCTCTGATGTACCATGTTGAAAGTTTGTTAAGGCCTGTACAGACTGTGAAACAATCGCTGGAAACTTTGTGTCCTAACTGTCGGCCGACTGTATCTTGAGTGTGTCCTGGCGACAAGACATAAATTCCTGGAGTGGGGGATACAATCGGCCGACTGTTTGTGGGCAAAAGATCAAACAAAATCAGTTGTTGCTTGTTTCCCACCAGAAATGGAAAACATCGTTCAGTCTGTACGTGTCAACAGTTGTTTCTCAAACATAAGAGGAAGTGGATCAGGTATGTATATTTAATAAAAAGATAGCAGCATGATAATTGGTATCAGCTTTAATTATTCTTGGAGCTACCATTTGAAGAATTGCCTCAAAATCGGTAGCTGACATCCTCACAAAATTACAAAAACCACTTCCGTCTTCCAATTTCAAATCAAGACATCAGCCGTCTCCATATTTTTTGCCGTTGTCTGAAACTTTTCTTTTTCACTATCTTTTTTGTTTTTACTACAAATAACAATAAACACGGCACTAACACCAGCGACAATTTCTGCCCATTCCATATTGGATACTAAATCAGTGTGGACGCGACACACTGTACCCTGACAATCGGCCAACTCCATCTCCAATGCCAGCTGATTGCATCCCGACTGTAGGCCACGGTCGGGATACAAAGTCTCCAGCGATTGTTTCCCAGTCTGTACATACCTTTAGTGCTGCATAATATCAGAAAAAAATATCATATGTTGTATGCAATTGCTTCCTCCAGTTGTTCATATTTCCTTCCCCCCTTTTTCAAGTCAGTAATGATAGAATCAAACAGTTCGAAAAACCAATCCCAGATTCAGGTGCAATTTTTCCGGCCCCCTTGCTGACCATATCCATTTTTTAAGTTCAGTGTTTTACCTATTTTATCAGGAGGATTATTACAATACACTAATCATTTAATAAGCAAGAATTATTATTATTGTCATTTGGTTTTCCTCCTCTACTTATTGGAATTGAGATATTTGGAAATTTAATTGGGACCGAGTTAGTAGCTTCTTCATTATCAGTCATTGTAATTAACTGAGATTGAGATAGTCGACACTTAACAACATCTGTGAGTTTATAACACTTTCTTGCTTCATGTGCCATTTTCTTTCACTTTATCACGCTCTTTTGGAGCACCTCCTTTATACTCTCTTTTCTTACCTTTTTCCATAGGTTTATTAATAATTTTCAATAAATAATACTTGTTAAATTTCGTTAATTAACATTACTATGAGCAGAAATCAATAACGCCTCACTATGTTACTACACAGTGGAAGTTTCCACAAAAATGCAATCGGTTTGATCAGACATGAGTTATAACTACAAGAAGTCACCCAAAGCTGAAAGTGCTCCTCCTAGCGAAGAAAGCTAGTTTATGGATTAAATAAAAAGAATTTTGATGATATCATCGCAAAAAATAATAATAATAAATCAAACTAATTGTTATGAATTTATGATGGAGCTCTAATACTAGAATTATCCATAGAGACAATAGATTTGTACATTTAAAAAATGTGAATCTATATTATTCATTCTTGACCTTAGTTTTGTACATTAAATATTAGTGGATGAAAACGCTCTTTCTGATTCGACACTTGTTGGTGGAATAATCTGGTTAATATAAAGCACATAATCATATAGTGCAAATAGAACGTAATGCATATGAAAAACAAATACCATGGTCGAAATAAATCAGTATGGGATACAAAGTGAAAAATATGGAAAGGTTTTTTTTCAAGATGCAGACCTTCAACAAAATTGTCCCTGAATTTTTTTCAATCAAGTGAATGAAATTGACAATTCCTAGTCATTTTCATACTTTAAATATTTGCTTGTTTATGAATGAATTATACAGTGTTGAGGGAGAAACTTTTGAAAGTTTGTTATTTCAAGATTTCCAGTAAGGCCAATAATTTTATCCACCACAGCAGTTTCGCCACCTATTGCAACACTGACAAGATTTCCAGGTATGGTATTTATTAATATTCTGCCAAGTGTGTTCCTATTTCAACACCACAAACTGTTTCTAGCACCACAAAGTCCAATATTTCTGTGCTTCTCACCAGAACTGGGAAAATTATGATTGGGTTATTTTAGAAAGGTCTAAAGGTTATAGAATTTCACATACTAAAGTTTTACTCAAAGCTAAAAATTGGTCTAGTTCGAGTACATAAGCGTTTGTACAGCATTGGAAGGCATGCATGTTTTTGCATTTAAAAATTACTTAGTAAAAACCTGAGACTATTATCTGACCACCTCAATGAATAAAAATGCTTTTTCTGGCCACTAATTTTTGATTATGTGTTAAATCTGTCAATAAATAGTCTTGGAACTTGAAAATTTTATGTTTTTAGTGGTGAAAAGTCTTTAGTCATCATATAATTTCCAACAATTACGTACTTTCAGGCTTTTAAAAAGAATGGGAGAAAATATTGTGAATTTGACGTCAAAAATAAATGAAGAAACAAAGCATAAATAAATTTTTGTCATTTTCACTTCTTTTCCTGTATATAATGTGCACATCCAATATTTCTAGATTTAGAACTTTTTTGTATAGATAATTCGCATGTTATCTACTGGAAAATATGGTAATCATTATTTCTGGACAGAGTAATCAAAAAAACCAAACCTTTTCAGGATATTCTGGAATACTGATTAATAAGTGCAATTGATAGGCTTTACCATGGATTTGTTTTAATTGAGTATGTATTGGTTGAGGTGGTAGGGGGAAAGGACATGAATAATATTTTGCCACGAGCCCTTCTGCTCCTAGTTAGGCCACTGTTTTCACAACTACATTTTCTAGGAAACTATCCATCATGATTTTAAAATTTGGTTTTCCACACGGAAATAAGTGTAAGACACCCCTAATAAAGGAAAAAAATTATCAATGAGATGTATCTAACTAGATATTTTTGACCAATTACAATCAGTTATGTAATAAACAAGGAAAGAGCTGCTGAAGCAGACAGTTAATGGCATTTTTTTTATTTCTAACTGACAGGTAGACCAACTGAGAAAATGCACACAAGACAATATTGAATCAACTGATGATAAACTTATGTCTCTAGCTACTTTCATTTAGAAAAAGTCAGTGTGTCAGATGGACAAACTGAATACATAAGTGGAGATTTTTGAATAACCACTAGAAACTGACAATTGTGTTTCATGCAATATTTTTTTATTTTCTGCAGAAAATGTGAAAATCTAAATCAGAGGGAAGAAAAAACTATAAGGTACAAACAAAAAATTAATGTTCTCCAAACTTTAGAAAATTGTTTATGCTCATTTAGACCTTTATTTGCTTCTTTCTCTTGTAAAACAGATATCGATCTCCCATCAATCTTACGAGTGTTTTCAATGATTCTTGGGGTATTTCATCCTGACTGAAGGATTATGTGACTAAAATTGTCTGCCTTGCCTGTAACCTTTCTTGTTAGCATTGACCATGAGTTTTCAGGGGACCTTACTGGCCACTTCAGCATAGTAACATTTTACTTTTCTAAAGCCCCATCCACACTGGAGCAACAAGTGTCAACATTTGTGTCGACAGATGTATCAGTAACTTGGAAACCAGGGACGACAACAGGAAACTTAGTGTCCACAAAGAAGCGACATGTTTCTAGTGACATTTAGGAAGTGACACACAGGGACATGTTTCTTGGTGTTCCTTGAAACAAAGTGTCCACACACAAGCAACAGTTTCCATCGTCATCAGACAGAGAGTGTTTGGGAGAAATAGTAATAGTGAAATATGTGAGATGAAGAAGAAGTTTTGGTAGCTGCTGCAGCTTACGTAGTAATTGTTGTTTTTGTCTTTCAGGAACAAGAGGTACTTGTACGCGAATCACTTGGCAATTCTTTCAGCTCCGGCCCCAGACTTCTTCAACTGACGATACCTCCTACACTCTCAGTAAAACTTCATTTTTTGTTTTACTTCTGTGACATCAGCTCCCACAGCCAGTGACAAGTCTTTCCATGCATTGTTAACTGTATTTTGACATTTGTGTTTTGCACTTCTGGGATTCCACAAACATTCATTTTCTTTATAAAGTTCAAGAAGTTGAATAATTTTATCATTGGTACAGAAAGTCATTTTACTACAACTAAAAAAAACTACTACTTCAAGCAAAAGACAGCTGCAACCCCGCACAACTACTGAGATTGAGCAACAGGCGACAACTGGTTACAAACCGTCCACACACAAGGAACATTTTGTTTCTGTCGCTGCATGTTGACTCGTGTTTCTTGTTTTCCTTTGATCTTTACCGCTCTAAATGGAAACACGCGACAAGAGGAAACTTTTGTCTCTCGCGACGTAAACACTAAGGAACATCTAGTGACATGAAGAAAAAAACAGCAACTTTGTTTCAGAAACATGTCGCATGGAACAAATGTTGACTCTTGTCGCTCTAGTGTGGACGGGGCTTAACCATTCTCACATACCAGCTTAAGAGTGGATGGTTACATTTTCCTACTGAAATGTGAAATCTGTTCCATAATGCAAGCTGATAAAGGGTAAGAGATTCTCTAAGAGTGTGCAGATATACGCTGAACTGTTGACTTTCCAAGAATTGAAAAAGCACCCCAAATCTTGATCAAACCTACTCCAAATTGCCTACAAGAAAAATTTGTTCTATGTATATGCCTCACATCATACCAGTTACACTGCCAGCCATCAGATCCTTTGAGTTTGAAATTATTTCATCAGAAAATACAGCAGACACCCATTTTTCCTCATGCCAAGTGATTTTCTTGTGGCCCATAAAATATTATTGTGTCTGAGTCAAAAGTGTGTTTTTTGTTTTTGTATAAAAAGTGTGGATGAATTAGTAGCAATTACCACACAAAGTGAACATTAACAGATATCTCAAGTTGCTGTTTCAGATCTCTAGCACTTGACTTTCCTAAAGAAGCTCCATGGAAAACCAATCTATTACCAGTATGTGTTGGTGTTAAGGGTCTTTCAGAAGCAATTTTGATTCATAGGCTTCCAGATCTTTCAGAATGGGGATGGACAACTTATGACCCATGGAGGGTTTTTGTGTTGCCTACCAAGCTATGATGAAAAAGCAATAAAAAATTAACACACAAATTCATAATTTTGTTTTGGAAAGCTTTCATAATAATACTTATAATATTGAAAAGATACCCATAAAAACCTTATTTAGACTTTGACTTGCATGGCATCACAGAATATATAGGTAACTTCCAATTTAAACTACTCTGGCCCAGAGAAGAATTGGCAACTTCCACTGTGGGCAAAGTCCACCATGTAGAAAAGGTTAAAACCACTGCTTTAGAAAACATATCACAACTGTTCTGCTTCATAAAATATTATCTGCTATTTCTTTAGGCTAACCCTTGGCTTTTTTATCTCCTCCAAGATATTTACAGAAGAGAAAATTGGTATTTGTCATATCAGGTAACCATTCCTCATTAGTAATTCCCTACACTTTACTTTACGTCCCTTATGTCACTGTCTTAAGGATGCACACTGAGCCCTTGCAGGATCCAAAGGCAAGGATAAGAGACAAAATAATATGATTGGTTTATTGCATTCTTCCATTACCCTCAACCAGATCTGATACTCATTATACACTTGGGTCATTTTCATGTTATTAGTTATTAGTTGCCACATTCCATTTGCCAAAAGTCAGGTTATGATTCTACAATCATCTGCTTACACCACCCCATGCCTGCTTTAAATATGTTTAGTGAAAATTAAAATTCCTTTGCCACTTCTAATACCATAAATGTTATAACTTTATAGGTGATGGGAGAAACTTTACCTAGCTTTTCTAAAACAAACTCGAATATATGATTCTCAAGTTCTTCAAATCTTCCCTTTGATAGGCTCCTAAACATCTTCCTTGTTAAATTAGCACATTCATGTTTTTCTAAATTCTTATGCCATTGACGTATGTTGACTTCAGGGATACCGTACCATAGCCTGAATATTGTTACCCTTTTTACAACCCGTACTATTTTAGAATTCATACAATAGTTTCACCTGACTCAATTTAAATCTGGGATTTAGACAAACCTTTCATCTCAACATGATCAGCAGCATTCCTAATGATAGCTAAAGTTCAATGGCCACTGCAGGGTTGCAGGCTGGAGAATATTTATGTACAAGTTTGGTCTTGACTGACCTTGATCTATTTGTCTCTCAGATATTGAGTAGCAGTGTGGTACAATTTAACAAATATACCTCTTATACAAATGAGCAACTATTAAAGTGTTTTTATTTAAAAAAAGTCACTAGCCTTCTGATATAATGTGAGTACAGTAGAACCCCCAAATTCACGGGGGTTATGTTCCCGACAACACCGCGAATTTGGAATCCGCGAAAATAGAAGCAAAGGCCTTACGCAAAATTGGGGGTTAGGTTCATGGCTGCTGCGTGCGTATGAAGCCTCGCATAATTATATTGGCGTATTCCTCGAGAACCGTTCGTCGAAAAGATATGCGGTAAACGGCATTTTGTTTCTACTGGCTATTCCAGCAAAAATATAGGTAGAAATTGATAGTAAATTTTTAATGACAGAACTGCTTATTTTGAGTAACAATAATAAGCTAAAACTCAATTAAAAGGTACAGCATTAATATCATAAAAATATTATGTCACCTCAACTTTGAAGAGTATAAATTGTGCATTTAAACCCTAAATGTTTGCTTGGTCATGTAGATACATGTATACTTCATAGAATTATTTGTCTTTTGCGAGTATAAATGTAGATGCAAGCGTGTTGCAGTAAATTCACTATCGAAACTCTAAATTTTTAAAACTTCGTCAGAAATCTTCATGCATAACACCCAGTCCCTTTTTTTAACAACATTTTGTGAAAAAAGGTGTGCAAGGTACACATATGCGATATTTTATATACCGTATCTGCCCAAATGCAAGCCGATGTTTTTTGTCAAAATCTATCATGAAAAAAACACCCCTCGGCTTAAATGCGAGTCCGAGGAAAATTTGGGTTATGGTTAAATCTGGAAGTCTGTCATTGCCTTCGTGTTCAAATGATACTACTATATTTTTCGTAAAGTAAATATTTGACCTATGATGAATATATATAAAAATATCTTGGCGAGATCGCTTGCGTAAATTGACGATTACGCAAAATGCGTTGACGGCTTTGAATGCTCAACTGTTTGAATTTCTGTAAAACTTTACATGGAATGTGTATAATTATAAAAATGCAGTTTCTTAAGGCAACATATATGCTAATTTCATTGGAAATAGACTTGGACGAAAAAATATCTTGGCGAGATCGTTTGCGTAAATTGACGATTACGCAAAATGCGTTGACGGCTTTGAACGCTCAACTGTTTGAATTTCTGTAAAACTTTACATGGAATGTGTATAATTATAAAAATGCAGTTTCTTAAGGCAACATATATGCTAATTTCATTGGAAATAGACTTGGACGAAAAAATATCTTGGCGAGATCGTTTGTGTAAATTGACGATTACGCAAAATGCGTTGAAGGCTTTGAATGCTCAACTGTTTGAATTTCGGTAAAACTTTACATGGAATGTGTATAATTATAAAAATGCAATTTCTTAAGGCAATGTAAATGCTAATTTTATTGGAAATAGACTTGGATGAAAAAATATCTTGGCGAGATCACTGTTACTATGTTTGACCTTTTGTGAAAATGAAGATGAATGAAACTATTGTCACTGAATGTGGAACAATACTCAGCAATGCAAAATTATTAATTGGAGTAATATTTCAAAATGTCAACAACTAAACCATTTCCCACACATTTCTTCGATCTTGAATAATGTATTCTAAAGCCGCATCCGAAATGTGTACTTCTGACTAGATAGCATGCTTGGTCTTGTTGCGAGTGAACTTTCACTTTTGACGGAAACGCCTAAAGACTGTCCGAAATCGTAGCATGCAAGATCCAAGCTGGAAGCCAAAGTCTAAGACCGTAGTCAGAGGAAGTGCAGTCTTAGAAGTGAACTTAAGTGGTGGAATCCTTTAAATCAGGGGTCGGCAACCTACGGCCCGCGAGCCTCATGCGGCCCCCAAGTGCGTTTTAGTGATCGGTATAATGTAACACAGCCAATTCCATATTTTTAAATGAAATTATGGTCTAAAAACCTTTTCTGGTGGACTTTTAATGCTAGTAAATGAGTAAGAATTTATTTTCATTAATATTGGAGTGCAAAATCTCAAGGTAACTCCTAACTTAAACGTCCATCTGGTCCGCCAAAGAACTTGTGATTTCCAATGCAGCCCTCCGAAGCATTCGCAACAACGAATGTGGTCCGCCATATAGAAAAGGTTGCCGACCTCTGTTTTCACCTTTAACAACTACCATTGGGTCAAAATTGACCCGAGCGAACTTTGAAGGAATAGTTCTCCACCTTGTTACTAGGTAGGGTTATCATACTTTATGTATTCTTCTATCAGTGAGTGTTGCATCAGTCAGTCTTGAGACGCTCATGACACCTCTTTCCATTTGTCTGTAAATTTGGCGCCCGGGTCATTTTTGACCCATGATAGTAATTGAGTTACCATTTTCTCTAGTCTTTGTATATTTGAGTGGGTGAATAGTTCTCCGCCTTGTTACTAGATAGCCCTATAATACTTTACGTATTCTTCTATCAGTGAGTATTGTATCAGTTGGCATTGAGACGCTCATGACACCTCTTTCCATTTGTCTGTAAATTTAGCACCCGGGTCATTTTTGATCCATGATAGTAATTGAGTTACCATTTTCTCTTATCTTTGATTTCAGTTGTTACCATTATTATGGCAGAAGATGGGTTTTATGTTGACGGGAAGCTCTATCTGGACTGGAACGCAGATATTCGAGAGGGTGATGATGAACTAAACAGTGATGAAGCTTATAGTTACGATTTGCATGATGCATCGTATAACCCCGAAAGTGATTTCAGTGATGCGGAATCCATACACAGTGACCACAATACTGACTCAGAAATTGATGGTGACGATATCCCAGAAGTTGACAATAACAGAAACAAGGTACTATGGTAGGGGAAAAAAGTATACATGGGCAAAGCAACCTCCATCATCATCAAGAACAAGATCATGCAATATTGTCTTGCATTTACCTGGACTAAAAGGTTCAGCTAAGACCAATAGGCCTTGTACTCCAAACGATGCATGGTCAATACTTATGAATGATACAATTATTGAAAAAATTGCAGAACAGACAAATAAAAAGATAACGGATGCCTCTCAAAGATATAATGTTAGAAATACTTACACTGATCACGTTGACAAAGACGAACTCAAGAGCTTTCTTTGGATTGTTATATTTTACTGGTGTACTCAAATCTGCTCATGAGGATGTTGATTCTTTGTTTGCTACTGATGAGTTAGGAAGACCTATATTTCACGCAGTTATGAGTAAAGAACGATTTTTATTTTTGTTGTCTGTCCTTCGATTTGACGATCAATCTACCAGAGAGGAAAGGAAGAATGCTGGAGATAAATTGGCTCCTATCACTGAAATATTCAACCTATTCATGCAGAACTGCGAAGACAATTATTCCTGTTCAGAATTTAAGACAGTAGATGAGATGCTAGTTCCTTTTCGCGGCCGATGTTCATTTCGCATGTACATTAAGAGCAAACCAAACAGATATGGCCTGAAAATTCAATGTCTTTGTTATGCCAAAACGAACTATTTGCTCAATGCCTTCGTGTACACTGGGAAAACAAATACACCGAATCCTAAAAAGATTAAAATACCGACACTAACAGTTCTATCACTCATTGATCCAATTGCTCATACCAACAGAAATGTAACTGGAGACAACTGGTTCTCTTCATTAGAATTAGTTGATGAATTACGGGATAAAGGTTTGGCATATGTTGGAACTATGAAACATGACAAGAAAGAAATACCTGTTCAGTTTCTTCCTGATAAAAATAAACAAGTAGGCAGCTCAGTTTGGTTTTATAAGAGATAAAACCCTCGTGAGTCATGTGCCTAAACAAAATAAATCTGTTGTACTGGTATCATCAATGCACCATGACGACAGAGTACTAAGCAACACCAAACCAGAAATAATTGATTTCTATAATGCAACCAAAGGAGGTGTCAACACCTTGGATAAGAAGTGCACTTGCTATTCTGTGGAAAGGAGGAGCCGAAGATGGCCCCTTACCATATTTTTTTAGAATTTTAGATATAGCTGGTGTCAATGGCCACATAATTTTTAAAGCAGCGCAACCTGAACTCAAAATTAATAGAAAAGAATTCATGGTGAGCGTTGCAAGGGGGCTAATTTCTAATCACGTAAAAAGGAGGGCATTGATTCCAAACCTCAGACACGATCTAAGACCAGTGGTTTAAAAATAGCGGGGATGAGCGAGAAACAACAAAATTCACCCCACAACTCCCGACAATCAGAGGAGAGTCGGAAAAGGAAAAGGTGTTACCTATGTGTCAAAACTAACCAAAAACATTCCACAGTCTGTGACAACTGTCTGCGACATGTCTGCAAGAATGATTCTGAAGAAAGACGCCTGTGCAATCTGTCCAAAGGTGAGTAGAGGTCTTGTTCCAACTTTTTGTAATGGGTAAAATGCATCACGGCCATTATCCTCTGGATGAATTACTGATATTTTTTTAATTTTCAGATTGAAGTGTTTTATATGAAGGAAGAAAAAATAACTTGAGGAACTTCTGGGATTTCTCTGTGAGATGGAATAACTTGAAATGGAAAGCATCCTAAATTTTTGTATATGTTCTGTTTTTGAAGATAGATATCCTGACTGATTAACTGTTATTTTGGAATTTATTTTTGATTTCGTTCTCTTTTTAATAATAAACAGAATAAAAATATTGTAAAAGAAAAAGTGGAAATTTTTCCTTTTTTTAAACTGAATATATCTGTGGGTCATATTTGACCTATGGTAGTAATTATGAATGACAAAAAGATGGTACTAGTTAAAGGTTAAATGTAAGAACGATCGTTGTGCAACTTCTTTTAAATGTGATATATATTAAATTGTGAAGTTGTAAGTTTAAATTAAAGAACTAAAATTACCTTATCAAGCATTGTATTAATTATAAATAAATGCCTAAATTCCATATTAAAACTTAGTACTGAAATACTACCATGTTTATCTCACTAATCTTTAACTATGAAATACTTAAATATAATAAATAAATGGCTACGCATTTATTCTTCAGGGACGGACGATATTACAATGAAATATATAAAATTACGAATTGAAGCAGACAGAAGGTTCACCGGAAAAAGAAACGTGACCAAGGCAGCGTACGAATAAGTACGGTTGGACGTTGTAAATATTTATATTTTAATCCTTTGCAAAAAATTACAAATTTGAAACATAACAATCACAAAACATATAGCCAAGGAAATTTAGTACATAATCAATCACAGTTTCATTTGCCAAAATATTAAAAGAATAATAATGATTACGCGCTCTGAAATGTTTTTCAGAATTATCATTCTCTAATTACCAGATTCCTATTTTGACACCTCCATACCGCCATTACAGCTAAGATTCTTTCAATGTGCATCTTCCAAACATTAACCGAAAGCATCAAAATCTCAAGCTCCTCCATTACGCTGACAAACTTACTCCAAACCTGATATGTTTAACGGCCGTTCATGTCACCACTATCGCCAAGAGCGACCGAATCTGAAGTCCGTAGCTGGATCTCTAAGCAGACTATTTTCTACGTCACCATGACGTCACGCTCTAGCATGCTATTGGCTAAGCATGCTACCTTGAAGTGTGCATTTCGGAAACTGCTTAAGATGTGCATGAATGCCCGGCACACTTCAGCATAAAATCTACAAAATTTACGTTTTTGCCAAAAAATTGTGGAAATTTTTGGGGGGTCGGCTTCTATTCGGGCAGATATTGTAATTTCACCACCATAGAGATCGGTCGCGATTGGAGGAACGCAGGTTGGGCAGCAGAGGGCTTTCTTACCATAATACTCTAACAGAGTTCCGATTTCGGAGCTGAATGTGCAGCTAGTCTTATATATAACTTTAGAAGCGTCCGTCTATCCATCCCCCACTGTATCTCAAAAACCGTTTGTTGTAGAGATACACGGCAAATGGCGTTAGTGTTTCTACTAGCTAAGAGGTCCCTGGAAAACTATTATCATTTTCATAAAGACCCAGGTTTGATCACAGGGAATGACTTCTGTTTCCCATTAGCTAACATGTAAAGATACATTTTTCAACACACACACCATCAATCTTTCACCAACCTTGGTAGATGGGTGGTTAATATGTCTAGATCCCAAAGCTAGAGTCACAGGTTCGAATCCTACCAAGGGCATTGTCGTGTGTTTCGTGCATGTTATTGCTGTTATGATATTTCATGTAATTGACCTTGTGCTGTTTCTGAATTTTTGCCATTTAATAAATAAATTAAAATTACAAAAAACTGACATACAATCTTCGGATTTTAACTATTTTAAAGGAAAATGAATAAGGTTTCTTATTCTAATCATTGATTTTTGCCCTCAGTGCTCAAATTTTTACAGATAAGTTACGTATTTGTGAAAAATCTTGGGTTCATTTCTGGAGGTTGCCATGGCGACCATACCATTGTCAACCCACAAGACCGCATTATCTTCTCAATCTGCATTTGCATAATATATACTCGTGCATTGAATGCCTTAATGGAAGAAAATGATAATAAATTGTCAATACGCACACACAGCCATGCCCTCAGTGAGATTCGAGCCCACGAACCTTAAATTGGGAGCCAAAGACACCAAAATCTTATACCGGGGAAATGCATTATACGAGTTAAATGTGAATTATTGAGATCAATGACAGTTATTACAAGCATAATTACTTACTTCACACACTTCTTAATTTTTTATAAATTAATTGAAAAATATCCATGCAAGCATTGCACGGA
Organism: Uropetala carovei; assembly: GCA_036926305.1. NCBI lineage: Eukaryota > Metazoa > Arthropoda > Insecta > Odonata > Petaluridae > Uropetala > Uropetala carovei. The sequence continues at coordinate 9,575,293 of JAXCHB010000011.1, forward strand.
TACAGCTAGTAAAGATAAATACAGTGGAATCCCCATTTAACGTTTGCATCGGGGACAAGTTTTTTGACCTTAAATCGAGTAATACATTAAATGGGGGTTATCTAAAACTGAAAGACTAAACGGCAGTTCACTGATCTCAAATATGTTTTATTAGTTAAAACACAAATATTAAGTGTACAGATTAATTACGATCAATTTTTTCATTTGTAAAATTTCACAGAACGAAGAGAATAATACCAACCGTTAAGTCCTCCGGCGAAGGTGATTCTTCTATCTTATGCTTTTTTTGCAAAATTAGTGGTCATTTCATGGCTGTGACCCTCATTGAACCTCCTAACAGTGAATTTGCGAACTTTAATTTTTCTGAGACAAACTTTCTTAAAACTTTTAAGCAAATAAACACACTTAATTGAAGCGCTCCTATATAGAAGGAATCAACCAAGCGTGCAGATCCTTTCAGTTTTTTAAGTTTGCAAGCTATAATGAATACATAGTATAATTGGGCTCGCATGGGTTATATAAGATAATACAGTAAAACCCCGTTATAAAGCGGGTTTCGTGATACAGAATGTACACGCGCATTATCGGCAACCCGTGGCATTTCAGGGAAATAATTTAAAAAAACGTGAAAGTATATGCGTTATAACAAATTTAATTGAAAAATACTATTAAAAACTGATATCGTATTTTGATAGAAATGCATACCTTACTTCAGACGGTGTTTTTAAAATAGTCCGATATTTTCTTTTGGCGCGACAGCTGATGGCGTTCCTTCGTCACATACGTCTTAATGTTTTGCAAATGTAAAAGATGAAGACGATCACAATCACTCTCTCTCTCTCCATCCAATTCATCATTTCACTGATGTCATCCAGTACTTTGCTTATTCAAGGGGTCTCAACCTTACACATCTCTTAATTCTCGGTCATCTTCCGATAATTTTTCTGCTCTTCCGCGGTTCTGGACTTCAGCTACAATTTCTTATCATTCTTATAGACAGCGACGGGAGTTTAGCATCGCGGTAAAATTTGAACCAAGTTGTTTACGAAGAAAATAAATTGCTGTAAAATTTGAACCAAGTTGTTTACAAAGAAAATAAATCCCAGTATAATTTGAACCAAGTTGTTTACGAAGAAAATAAATCGCGGTAAAATTTGAACCAAGTTGTTTACGAAGAAAATAAATCGTGGTAAAATTTGAAACAAGGATGTTTACGAAGAAAATAAATGGAATCATTTTGGGGAACACAACTAGACCTGCGGTATATCCAAATCCGAGGTATAGTGAGGCGCGTTATAACGGAGTTTTACTGTAATTACGAGTTTCCAATAATTATCCTTCAGTTAAGCAGTGTGATGTGTGCTGGCAGACGTTTCGACACCTGTTATCGGCTGACTGTGCATAAAATCACAACGCTAACAGTTCCAACTTCCTTTTAGTTTCATTTGTTACATTTCGGCCATTTATGCGAAGTGGGCTCGCAAATTAGATTGAGTGTCTTGTGCGGTGTAGGGAAATGCTACAGTGACTGAAGAGTAAGAACATACTTCCAAAGTTTTAATAAATCGCCGCCTCGATGTAGGTAATAATAACATTGTTGTGAATAAGACCCCTTTTTTTGGGGGGATTGTCTACCTTTCGGGTTAACAAGGTAAATATGGCTGTGGTAAACGCGGGTGGCCCAACTAGCTAACGCGTCACGTTAGTGAGCGAGCGCCTGTGAACTGAAACATAAAAAAATCCGTGTTCACGTGATGATGTCATCACAACTTTCGTGAAGTATGTAACAGTTTAGGACATTTAAGGTGGAATGACAAAACAGCACGACTGCATATTAATTCTTTTGAGTTTATTTAATGTAGTAACAACACCAGTATGTGTTATGCCATTGATGGTTAGATTGAATTAATAGATTACATCAAATTACACCAAATGAAATATTCTCGAGTCACGGGACCAGAATTTTGTCCCTTAACTGCGGGCAATTCACAAAATCAAGAAACACTAAATCGGGTGATACAATACGTTAGTTATATGGAGTTTTGGTTGGGGCCGCTAAAAAAACCGCCTTAAATGCGGGTAAACCTTAAATAGGAGAACCTTAAATCGGGATTCCACTGTATGTACAGCTAGTATTAAAATAATAATCAATAAACTTAGTTGTTTTCTCATGGTTATTAGACTTTGCTTTTGCATTCATTCAATATTCTATAGTGGGGCATCAGGGTTCATAACAACATCAATGCACATGGCACACACGGAAACCTTGAAAATATAACTGTCTTGCTTGTTTCTTTGTATATAAATGTGTGTTGAAATGAGAATGGTTTTACTGATTAAACATTTATGGGATTTAAAATTTCATAGTGTAGGCAAGTATACAAAAGAAAATCAATAGAAATTTACTTAAACTTAACACAGTCAGTTAATTGCATATTTACAAGAAACGTTTTTGCAGACATACAAAATTTAGCAGGCTGCCTTTGTTGTCAGTGAAAAAAGTACTGAATATTTTATATCTCCTAATGCAAAGCTTGAAAAAGCCGTTTTGTAATTGCCCATTCCAACATTTATTGTAATGTGAAAGTGCAGCCCCTGATTAATAATTGTAATCTACAGTACATGTAAAAGGGGTTTCTGACTCACCTTGTACGTAATTATAAAATAATAAATAGTAAATTGAACAGACTGCTTTTTAGACAAGCTTTGCAGACTGGAAAAGTGATCTTAAGATAATACATAGAAATAAAGCAGGTAAAAATTATGGGCCATTTCTCAATATCCATGCTGCTACTTCACTATATTAGTGTGGTTAATCAGCTCATGGGCTTCTGACATTTATATGATAATTTTGGACCCTTAAACATTGTTCCAAAATACATTCATATTTTAGTTAATTTTCTAGAACGAAATGTATAATTTACTGATATTAATGACTAGGGTCAGAAAACTACTCAAACATCCTTGAGATGGTGACACTAAACCAGGGATGGCAAATATGTGGCATGCATGTGATTTTACTTGGCACATCTAAGCTAGCATTTTCTGTATAAAATATTAAATTTCTTAGAGAAAGAGTAAATTAGTGGAACATGAAAAAAATTCCGATGATTCACATTACTTTCTTGGCACACAACACAAAAATCATTTGCCATCCCTGCACTACACTGACAAACTTTTTGCACATCCAGCCATGCTATTTTAGGCAGTAAAAAAAGTATTATGAAGAAGACAACATAGAAAACAAATTTTTAAGTCCTATATAAAAGAGAACTTCCAATACATTTCCATAAATACTGAAACTGGTAAGTTTGCCAGCAACTGAGCTCTTAATCACCATCCTATGTGAAAATAACTGAGACTTAATTGCCAATAATAAGTTTGCATCAAATCTCAAATTTTACTCTAAACTGCATTCATACAGTTACAATGTATGCCTGAAGGTCATCTATTTTTCTACTTTATATCGAAGGCATGCTATAATAAAATACTTAACAGATATATAGGCAGAGAGGAAAATGTCAAAATACCATTATTATTTTTTGGAAACTGATAACTTCTCAATTGCTAGCTGTGGTAGAGGGGTGCTTAGCATGTTTGCCTCTTAATCATACTAGCAGGTTTGAATCCTGCTTTGGGCATGGATGCATGTGTTTGTCTTTGTTACTATTAAAAGCTCTTTGTAAAAGGCCATAGATGTGCTGTTTAAGAGCTATTGAAAATAAAATTTAAGACAAATTTTGTTCACTGTAGTCAATTAGATCCTCTTGCTATAAATGCTTTCTACTTCCATTGTCATTTCCTTTAAATTTCCAACACCAATTTAACACCAAGTTGCCTGGTGTTCAGGTTGACATGAAAAGTTAACATTAACCCTTGAGTAGTCGCATGGACAGCAAATGCTACATCCTAGCATAAAAGTTGTAAAAACACACTAACTACTACATCTGAAAATCTTTAATTTTTTAATTTTCTCTTTCAACTCATCATAGAGCAAAAGAAGTTGATTTTAATCACAAAAGTTGCTGGAGATTATTTCATTTTATAATTCCACAAAAGGGAGAGTGGGTACAATAGACCAAATGTCTGCTAATTACACTGTAGCAAGAACCAAAAGATGGCCTATGGTGATACTCTTTGGTCTACTTGATCTTGCGACTGCTCGCCGCTCGACTGAGCCTTTTACGAAATTTGCATGCCTCTACCTAGCGCTGGGCTACGGCTGGTGTTGGCTACCTCTGCAGTCGTTTAGGTAATTATCGCGTGCATCACAGAATTGCAAACTTTAAATGCAATTTACAGAAAAACTACTGCTCATATATGCCCAAAAGGGGAGTTGGCTGTGATCCTGGAGTCTAACGCTACGCACCTACGAAGTTTCAGCAAAATCCATGACCCCCACATCCTGGTCCTCCCCTTGTAAGTCATATCTTTTTAGAAAGTTAAAGTTCTTTACTTTTTGCTGTAATGGTTGTGTCAACTTAAATGATGCTTTACTATATAATGGAGACAGGAGGTAATGTGACATAAGTTAATATTTTATAACATGTTGGATGGAACATTACAAAAATTCTAAATTGTATCAATCATTTTGTAACTGATTCTGAACAACTGTGGTTCCAAGACAATGTTTTCCGTAATTATATATCCATTTTAAAATTATGTTTCATTAAGTGTTAGTTTGCAGTGACTTGGCCTTTGGAAATCTTCATCATTCCCTCCTATCATACATTTTATCTTTGATTTTGCTGGGACAATAGATCATAAACTTATGTTCCAAGCCAAACATTTGAATTCAAAATTTCTATCAAATTAATCCATATCTGAAACAAACACATCAACTTCTTAATCAATATGTCACCTTTAAAACTTGAAAGTGATTATTATGAGGTGGTTAAATTCCTTGCTGCTAGAGGAAGTGCTGTCGCCTCTCAACAACCAATCAAAAATTTCCCAGACCCATACACATAGTTCCTTTCAGATTCATATCATCCCATAAATACTTGCAATTTTTTAACAGTAAAAATTACATTAAATAACAACAGGACAAATGATATTTCCACCGTATCAACAATTTTTCTTTTCCATCTTGATAAAATTTTCCTGGTTTAAAGGTGAAAAATGGATGCCTTCTTGGAGGTCCTTCATTTGCTGAAAATATTGTCCTTTTAGAAGTTGCTGCAAAACTGGGAATAGGTGAAAATCTAATGGGGCAAGATCTGAAGAATATGGTCGATGTGTCATTAGCCCTCAGCCAAAGTCCTTTATTTTTTGGATGGTCATTTTTGCTGTATGGTGGCAAGCATTATAATGTTGAAGCATGACTCCTCTTCTATAGACTAGCCATTGACAATCACATTCTATAACAGCCTTCAATCAGTCAAGCTGAGGATGACAGACCTTGGCTATAATGGATTTGTTTGGTGGTAGCAACTCAATGTGAGCAATTCCTTTGATATCTTACCAAATGCTCAACATTACCTTCTGTGGATGAAGACTGACTTGTGTAGCTCAGTCATTCACAACACTTAACATTAGCATGAAGGACCCATTTAACATCCCCACTCACAATCTGGTCCAAAAAGGTCTCCTTAACACATTCCAGACGATGATCAAAAATGCGATTTTCTCCTATGGTTGAAATTTTTGGAGCGTTAAGGAATTATTGTAATTCGATGATATTTTGGAAATACAGGGTTTTTGGGGCAGAGGACTCAAAAATTGCACCAAAAACTGATTAGAGGTCCCAAAGCTGATCAAAGGGTCTAAAAGTGGGCCAGGGCCCCAACTCTGCTCCTTCGACAAATATGACAAAATAATGATTTACCAGAAACATAATAAGGAGCCCGATATTAAGGAATCGGGAATGTTTGTTTTCCCCCTAGAAGAACTGTCAGGCTCCCAACAGAGAGAGCCTGCCCAGTGTCTCCATCCAGAGTGCAAAATCAACAAAGTCTACTGGGCAGGCTCTCCGTCCAGAATGTGTTAAGTTGATGACTTTGAAATGAAAGGCAGATGCAATTGCATGCAATTTACGATGAAAATTCATGTGGGACCCACCAATTGAACTTAGAAATTTTTCCAAACTTTTGCCAAAATTGGGATCAAGGGTAGTTTGGATAATCAAAAATTTGGATAATTGGAAAAAGTAAAAAAATGTGTTAAGTAGAAGGGTACATGTATTTTGAACGCTTATTTAAAAATACACTTTATAATTCATTAGTCACTAGAAATACAGAAAATTAATTTAGTGGTCAACAAAATGCATATGAATGTGCATAAAATGCAATGTTTGAATATAAAATAATTTATTTAAGACAAGAACTGAATGATTAATAGCTGTTTTGCAGATTTCCTTTTTGCTAAATTCACAATGTTTTTAAACAAAGCAGTTGGGCTGAATCATACTCTTCCTGCCCCTCCAACCATGTCATTGCTGTTTCAAGGCATATGAAGGCTTCTGACTGGGAAGGGCCCTCATAACCATTATCATCATCTGCCTAATTTTCTTCCTGAGCACCATTCTCCCCTTCTTCTACTGTTTCAATAATTTCCTCTTCTGATAATAGTTGAAAACCAGGGCCATTAGCGTCACAGTTTAGTCACTCCCTGACATTTTCTATATCTCATTCTGAGCACCCAGGAATTTCTTTTAGTGCTATTTTTGTAGCATTGACAATTTCTTCTTCATACATGACCTCCTCAGGCACAATTTTTAAAATTTTATTCCATGCCTTTTGATGAGAAGTTTTTAAAAAAGGAATTACAAAAATCTACCACCATGTAACAGCATTCTCTAATATCAAGATTTCTTAAAAATATTACAATTCCTTCTTCGTCAGCATCATCGGCCAATAAAATTTTTTGAAGGAGTTACTTCCTATATTGACATTTAAATGTTTCAATCACATCCAGAACTATTGTCTGTATTATATAAGTGACATTTGAAGGGAGAAATATAACTTTAAACATGCCGTCATCACGTTCCAGAAGTTCAGCTGAGGGATGAGATGTGTATTGTCTACAAGAAGCAGAACTTTTTCAACTTTTCCGAATCTCTCTTGGTATTTTTTAAGTATCCCATGTTTGTGCATTTGTGAGTTATGAATTTTTAACATGTTTACTTTACAATGTAATGTTGAATATATAAGAAGTTTGATTCTTCCTTTAGGGGACGTGGTTTTGCAAGTATGATTTTAGTTTTCAAGGTATCACAAATCATACTGCTTATTCGAACTTAAGTCAACTTTGAAAAAACAGCTAGGTTTACAAGGAGAAGATAGCCACAATGTGTTGAATAAATTTGGCTAGGATAATTGGACGTTCGGATAATCAGTGTTTGGATAATCGGTGTTCGGATAATTGGTGTTCAGATAATCGGAGTTCTACTGTATATGCGAAATATTTTGTGCTCCCACTCCTCCTCCCAGACCTATCCAGTACCCACCCCCAAGTTGGTATGTCCCACAGTTTGAAAACCAAGGCTTTAACCCATTCACATACTATAATTTTACAATGCGAAAATTCAAAATTGTGTTTATTACAGGAACCTCTAAGAAGGAATGTCAGACTATCTAACATCTTTACCAATGGCTAACAAACCATTATATTGATAATAACAGCCTTCTTTACAAACCCATCTTGCAGACAATTAGTTACAGGCTAGACACTTTTACTGAGGCTGTCTCATACATCAATGTGTTAAATATATCCAGATTTTCTTAGCCAGGTCCAACTGGGTGATGTCAAAATGAGCTAGATTTCACCTGGCCATGTCACACAGATTAGGTATTAGCCATGACATAAATGCACTAACACACAATTGAACAAATGTATACAAAGTATTTACATCCATATTTACCTTTAGGGTAATTATCCTCATTTAAATCCATTTCTTCTTTATACAACTGGATACACTTTTTGTCATCATCTGTTGTATCTACAAAACAAAAACAAAAACTAATTAATAAATCAAGTAAACAAAAGCATGCAAACCATAACACTGTTCAGTTTATCTTAAATCAATAGCACATTGCTTTTATTTTAATTATATATAATTAGGATATGGATTGTTCAGGTTAAAAGAATTAACACTCAGCAGGTAATTATCAGGTTTCATTACTTTTTTAAACTTGAGTAAATTTGGGTTTAAATAAAAAGCTCATCTAAAATTTTTGGGTTTTATTTTAGTTTTTATGATTCATATACAACAACATCTGCATGTCCAGTGTATCTTCAGTAATATTATTCCTTTCCAGAGTTTGGAAATGACACAAAAGGCTAAATCAGCACCCAACACCATAGCTACCTATTGGCATACATAGCAACGTTAAGGCAAACTTGTTTAATTTAGGGTATCGTACTCAAGCACCAATCCAAAACATAACAATATCCAAATCTTTGTTTAGAGGTGAGGACCCTAATAAAGAGTCTGCAAATTAATCTGCTAATAAACCAATTTTAGAGTGATACTGGTCTAAAAACAAAGCTTGCAGGCTCCATTTTTTCCAAAAATTATGTTTTGCAAACACTTGTTCTTTTGCAGCATTTTCTTCATTGTGTCCATAATTCAACATTTCATGCTAATTCTCGCCCCAATCCTAAATTGTATAAAATATGGCCAATTTATGATCAACTCAGCAAGTTGTTCAGACCATCACCAACTTCTCAAAGAGATATAATAACTGATGAAAGCCTTATATTATTCAAGGGAAGATTGGGATGGATGCAATACATCCCACTAAAGAGATCTAGATTCAGGATAAAAACATATATGCTATGTGGGACGACAACCGGCTATATTTGGTCAACCATTATTTATACAAAAAAGGGGACTGTTATGGATGAAGAATATAAATACCATATTTCTGGCCATATAAGTCACTTTTTTTCCAGAAATCTATCTAAAAAAATCACCCTGCATCTTATAAGATGATGGTCATGATTTTTCCTCGATGATTCCTTGCGGAAACGATATGTATGTATATGTACGTATATAAAGGTCAAAGATTGAACGTTATTTTTAGAGGAGAACAAAGATCGCCCAAAGCTTTATTTAAAATTTCTAATCTTCGAACAAACAAAACAGCAATGCATCCCAAGGTTAAAAAATAACAAACAAATATCACTAAAAACTGTTAAAACTTAAATGAACGAATTAGAAAGGAAACAGTAGAGAAAAATCAAAAAAAAATGTCCAAATAGAATTAAAAATAAATAAAAGACGAAAATACCAATATACCGGTAATTTTATGAAAAACTTGCTAAAATGTTAAAAACGTCCAAATAAATTAACCTTGGTGGATCTGTTAAGGTACCGTAATGAATATCACGTAGTCACTGCACATGCACACCAACTTTGAACTGGGCAAGGAGCAGCAGCTGGCTTTTTTCTGCCATTTCAGATACAGAACTTCTTGGTATATTTTTTCCCTAAATAATCTTTGCTAAATTATGGGTGTGTCTTATATGGCGGGAAATACGGTAGTTATCTAGGCCATCACAAGTTGTAATGACTCTAATGAAGCCGCTTTTGGAAAAAGGTTGTTGTTTGGTGCTACGTCCACACCCTCTGCCAAGAACCAACAGACGCAGCCCCGAACCAGGCCCCCCAGTCCCTATATACCCGCGACAACCAAGATGGCTGCCACGGATCTATAGGTGCTGGATGGCCCCCGAGGGCTGCTCAGCCGGGTTGGCGTCGGATGGGACGTAGCACCAAGTGACCCTGTGGTCACAATTCTTTATTAAGAGAAATAAGTACAATTTTCTCACAATATTATACTCAAAAATTTTTCCCCGTCCTTTCCGAAAAGAATACAAAACAGCTGTATTATCTACATTAACAGTAATTTCGGTGGGCTCTTGCCCTTCTAATAAATCTAATACTAAGCTTAATCCTACGAGAGCGGCAAGCCCCTCGGCTAACAATATAGGCAATCGTCAGTGTACATAGTATGCTTTATAAATGGAAAGCTGGTCACACACAACCGCTAAAGAACTAGGGGCAGCATCTGTATATACGGCTACTGATTTACACTTCACGCCTAACTGGCAGGGCCCTGCAGGTTAATGCGGCGCACAAAAAACTTAATCCAGTTACTGATTCCACAATGCATGTCTCTCACCAAAAACATAGGTAAATTTAACAGGTAAAATACCCAAGAGACATATCCCGCAATTCGCTGATGGTCTTTCAGAGATCCCACCGGCATGAGATCAGTTAGTTTGTGCACTTTCTCAACTGATTCCTGGGACAAGGACAAGGTACGCGCACTTGTGTCAATCCACACGCCAAGGTACATTAATCTTTTGACCGGAGTCAACACAGATTTGTCCCTACTAATTGTAATATCCAATTTTTCCATTAAAAAGGTTAAAATACCTTGCTGTCTTGCAACTGATAATTTTTACACTTCTCCTGAACTGGCTGATATGCTCATGAAACAAAAAACTGATATCAACGGTATGATGGAACAAAATAGAAAAGGATTATCCGAAGCTTTTCAAATGAAGAATCTAAAAAAACAAAGAATTTGCCGCTTACCAAAAAAGAAAAGTACAGCAGAATCCCCCTTTTAACGTTTGTGTCGGGACAAGTTTTTTGTACCTTAATCGAGTAATACATTAAATGGGGATTATCTAAAACAGAAAGACTAAATGACAGTTTATTAATCTCAAATATGTTTTATTAGTTAAAACACTAATATTAAGTGTATAGATTAATTATGATCAATTTTTTCATTTGTAAAATTTCACAGAACAAAGATGATTGAGAATAATACCAACCATAAGTCCTCCGGCAAAGTTGATTCTTCTAGCTAATGGTTTTTTTGCAAAATTAGTGGTCATTTCATGGCTGTGACCCTCATTGAACCTCCTAACAGTGAATTTGCGATCTTTAATTTTTCTGAGACAAACTTTCTTAAAACTTTTAAGCAAATAAACACACTTAATTGAAGCGCTCCTATATAGGAGGAATCAACCAAGCGTGCAGATCCTTTCAATTTTTTAAGTTTGCATGCTATAATGAATACATGATATAATTGGGCTCATATGGGTTATATAAGATAATACAGTAAAATCCCGTCATAAAGCGGGTTTCGTGATACAGAATGTACACCCGCATTATCAGCAACCCGCGGCATTTCGGAGAAATAATTTTTTAAAATGTGAAAGTAAAGGTGTAGGGAAATGCTACAGTGACTGACGAGTAAGAACATACTTCCAAAGTTTTAATAAATCGCCACCTCGATGTAATAATAACGTTGTTGTGAATAAGACTTCCCTTTTTTTGGGGGATTGTCTTCCTTTCAGGTTAACAAGGTAAATATGGCTGTGGTAAACGCGGGTGGCCCAACTAGCTAACGCGTCACGTTAGTGAGCGAGCACCTGTGAACTGAAACATAAAAAAATCCGTGTTCACGTGATGACGTCATCGCAACTTTCGTTAAGTATGTAACAGATTAGGACATTTAAGATGGATTGACAAAACCGCACGACTAAATATTAATTCTTCTGAGTTTATTTAATGTAGTAACAATGCCAGTATGTGTTGTGCTATTGATGGTTAGATTGAATTAATATATTACATCTCCATCAAATGAAATATTCTCGAGTCACGGTGTAAATGCACCTGAAATTGAGGCGATGCCCCAAAAGGGACCAGAATTTTGTTCCTTCATTGCGGGCAATTCACAGAATCGAGAAACACTAAATCGGGTGATACAATACATTGTATATATGGAGCTTCGGTTGGGACCACAAAAAAACCACCTTAAATGCGGGTAAACCTTAAATGGGAGAACCTTAAATTGGGATTCCACTGTATGTGTTTTCATATGGAAACACAAAAAGGATGTTACAGTACTATCTACTATACATAATCCAGAGATGTTTGAAGTTCAGAGACAAAATAAAGCAGTCATGAAACCACGAACATTAGTTGATTATAACCATACCATGGGAGGTGTCGGTAGAGTAGACCAATATTTGAGCAGTTAACCTACCATAAAAAATGTGGCAAGGAATATTTAGGTTGTGTCAACTAACTGGGACCATCTCAAAAATTGACCATGCTGCAGACCCCTTGAGCTGGAACCTCGAGGCCCAGACTCCAACCCAAACTCGAGTACCTCTACCCCCTAATAGCAGGGGGATACTAGCCGACCATGTCTTTTGCAATAAAATTTCAATTATTTTATGTTGTTAATTTACAAGGGGGGGGGGGGGGCGTGACATGGGGATCGTCGATTTTCTTTAAATTTCACAAGCGTGTAGTACTCGTCTAATAATGTGAAATTACAAAGGAAGAATGTTATTTCAATGTCAAATGAAACCTTTCCAGCCTGCGTGAAGAAAAGGTCAGACAAATCCAGGTTTATATGACGAAATATTTCTCGACGATGTTGGTGAAGTTACATGCATCGGTGTGTATATTATTAACATCCTGTTATTTTTCAATTTTCCTGCAGTAAATAATTAAAAAATAAATGTTTAAATAATTGTGGAAAGTATAATGACATATGGAGGAGAGGGATGGACTCTCACGGAGAGGTTAAAGAAACGCATTAATGCAGTAGAGATGGATGGCCTGAGGCGTAGCATGCGTGTATCCCGATTACAACGGGTAAGGAATGATGTGATTCGGCGAGAGATGGAAGCAGAAGAGACTATCCTCGACCGTTTGGAGTGCAGGTCACTTCAATGGTATGGACATTTGCGGAGAATGTCGCAGGAGAGATGGCCGAAGCGAGTATTCGACTGGTCACCCCCAGGACGCAGGAAGCGAGGACGCCCGCGCATCACGTGGCGAAGGCAGATGGAAGAAGCTATGAGAGCACGCAACCTGAGAGATGGCCAGTGGGAGGACCGACAACTGTGGCGATTGGGAGTACAAGGCAACTGCTAAGCAGTGGAGAAGCCTTTTCGTAATAATAAAATAATGTTTAAATAATTAAAGGAAAGCTATCCCTTTGCCAACATTCACGAAAATCGCACCTTCTCTTTTTTGCGTAAAACAGATGTAAAGAGCAGTTAGAATAAGGAAAAATATTTAAAAAGGTTAATTTATGGCCAAATGATATTCACAACATATAACTGTGCAAACAAAACGAAAAAAAAATTGAAAAATAGTGATTGAGGGATTCAAACCATCCTATAGTTAAAATAGCTTCTAATGCTTCTAACCCCTTGGCCATCTGTACCTTGGTCTTTGGTCAATGACAGTGGTTCCTAATCTAAGAATCAAATTCGAGTGAATGTGCTGATTAAGAGTGTCTTTTAAATGTACTTCTACGATAAGTAATAAGATATTTATGCTCACATCTAATCTTGATGCCCAGAATACCACCCTGTTAAGAGTTTTTGGTACGGGATTGTATTGAAAGCAGTTATGACTACAGTGGGTCCCCATTATTCGCAGAGGATACGTACCAGAAAATGGTCATGAATACCGAAACAGCAAATACCAGGGAATTTTTCCAATAAAAATACAATATATAAGGGAAAGTTAGGTTCCGATTTGCCAATAAAATCACTCATGTGATGAAAAAGGGGTATTTTCTCTCATAACATTTCATGTAATAATGGAGATTAGGTTTAAGTCTTTGCCATTGTATCCTAGGGCATCCACACTAAGAAAATAAGTCTGTTTATGGGAGTTCTGGTCGTTAATATATAGGACAGTACATACACTGCACATTGTCTAATCTTAATATATGTACATGAAAATAACTTAAAATTACATAAATTCGAATGGAAAACACACACACAGATAAATAACTCGCATGCACACACACAAGTAATACATGTGCATACAGTTACTGTGGGATAAAGCTTGTGAGAATCTCGGATACGATGTTCACGGCACAATTCCAAAACAAAGCATGTGATGATGGTGCCTAATAACATACAAATGGTAAGATGGTGTGTTAGTTCAATTCCTTATGCTAGTTAAAATGAATAAAAAAGTAAAAAACAATTACCAGAGACGGCTAGGAAAACCACGGGGCCCGGTGCAAAGTGAGTCATAACTACTTTCAATACAATTCCATCCCAAAAAGGTTGGTATTCCTGGACATCAAGATTAGATGTAAGCATAAATTTCTTATTATTTATCATAGATTACGTTTAAAAGGTGCTCTTAATCAGCGCATTCACCTGAATTTAATGCTTAAGTCACTATCGCACTAAGTTGAAGCTGTTATCTGATTGAAATACTAAACAAAAATCACGTTGCGATTAAATATCTGTGCTGTAAGATAATAACAAAATGAACAATGATCTTAAAAATACTGTTTCACTTCATACTCAGGACCAGGGCCGGATTAAGGCATATATAAAATAGGCCATGACCTAGGGCCCTGCAAACTCTTAATTCGGCTATGACTGAATTGATAAATTTCGTAGTTTATATTTTTAAAATAAACAAAGATCTGTCATCACCTCTCAAAACGTTAATGCACATCCGAGAATCTGGTGTTGGCGATGTGTTCCCAAACATGTAAATAGCTCTATGAATATATCTGACGTTGCCAGTATCAAACGCAGAAGAATGCTCCTTTTCTGTTCTCAGGCCGGTAAAAAATAGGTTACGTTCCAACCTAGGCCAAGAAAAAGTGAGCGATCTATCAATTTTAACCATATTATTCACCTATTACTCGAAATTTAAATTTTAATCAAATAATCAAAAGTTTCGCTAGAAGCAAAGCACAGAAAAAAGGCAATGTAAAATTTAAACCTTGTACTTTTGTTTTATTTAATACTGATTTATGTACCTAGATGTATCAATAAAATATAAGTAACGATTTCATTTTGATTAAAAGCAATCAACAGAATGCACGAATATGTTTACACAAACACTTTTCGATTATTTTTATTTTTTATGTAAATTAGCCAAAAGATTTTTTTGCAGTAAAGCTGAATGCGAGAGGGGTTATTCTGCAAGAAATATAATTGCAACAGATTTGCACTTGAAAATATTGGTGAAAGCATCAGCAATTTACTAACAGTTAAAATAAATGGACCAACTCTGGATGAATTTATTCCGGCCAATGGAAAAATTCACACAGATTAGTTAAAGATAGCCAATCAAAAGAAAGGGCGTTAAAAGTGAAGATGAGTTGAATCCTTTACAGGAATTGTGCAAAATTATATAGGTAAATAATTTTTTCAAACAAAAAACACGATAATGCTCTTATTCTAAAGATTGTATTTGTACAATTCCTACTGGAATAAATTTTATTTTTTTCTTTTCTATTCACCTCTTCTAAAACTTTTCAATGAGTTTTTATTAATATAATATTTAAAATCCGTGGAACACCAACATTTCTTGATCCACAAGACAAGGGATACACCAATCCAAATGTTTCTTCATGCGTATGCCAACTTTTTTTTTAGATAGGACTACACCTCTGCATGAAACACTCGAAACAACTGGGCACAGGACCAATTTTTTCACATCTGAGCTGACTGGGGAGTCACATGACATCCAACTACCTCTTCCTCTAGAATTTGTCATGAATATGTCATTTAAATGAAGTTATGATTTTTAATCGTAGTAAATTTCACATTAAATCTAATTAGCAGAGCCCGGAAGTTCAGGCATTTTGCCTAGTTTTGCCTTACTTGCCTATTTTCGTGATTTTTTGCTAAAAAAAGCCTTTTTCTTATTTCTTTGCCTATTCCATTTTATACTTTTTCCAGTTTTTCATTTTGAGTTATATTGTATGTTTCATATTTAAAAAAAATCCACTTTAGTGCATATCTCAGACGTCTTTATACCTGGAAGTCCCATTTCCATTACCTCCCCAGGAGGCAATGGGCTCCCTTTCATTAGTGTTATACCCGTTTTCTACTCTTATGAAGCTTGACCTTGAAAATCCTAGTTGTATGCTTACTGCGGCAGCCAATGAAAGCTCGAGAGACTGTCGGTGGGGAGGGGAGAAAGTCAGTCGGTCTCTCGCCATCGTGCTGTTCACATCGCTCCGAGCTCGACTGTGTTGTCAGATCTACCGCCTTTACGCCTTAGCGTTCGCATACGACTTTCTTCAAGAGCGGATATCGGGCAAGAGCGTACTACTTTCCCGCGCCTCTCGAAAACTTCAAATGGTGGTGGAAGGGGAAAACTCCCTGATTGGCTATTCGCTGAGCCACAGTCAAGCTTCATAAGAGTAGAAAACGGGTATAATAACATAGTATGTCCTTAAAACTTTCCTACTTTCACTTCAGTTTTCCCCATTTTTTGTTCAGCATTTGTGTAGTGCACATCACTTCCTACAAAACTGTCTAGTTAGTTTAGTTCATAGACACTGATTTTTAAATGCCAAAAACCGCTTGCAGTAGTAGCGTTAGAGTTAAGCATTTTGTGAAGGAATTTGGTGAAGATATTTTTTTAACTGATGGCAAAGTGTTATTGTGCAAATATTGTGAAAAATCTGTATATTTCGAGAAGAAGTACTTCATTTCTCAGCACCTCGCGACTTCAAAACACAAAGTCGCAGCTGCACGTAAATCAGACAAAAGAAAGCCGTCTGATTTCTACTTTCCATGATAAGGTAAACAAAATTTCAGATAAGCAGTCGCAGTTTTCCCTTGATTTGTGTGATGCAGTCTTAGCCGCTGGTATTACCCTTTGGAAGCTGGAAAACCAGTCGCTGAAGACTTTTTTGAGGAAATACACGAATGAAACAGTTCCTGGTGAATCTACTTTATGGAAAACGTATTTGGACATAAGTTACAATATTGTTATTAAAAAAATCGGAGTGAAGTCTTTGGCAAGAAAACTTGGATCAGCATAGATGAGACAACAGATGCTGTCGGGAGATACGTCGCCAACGTTGTCATAGGAACAATGACGCCTGATGCACCTTGTAACATTTATTTGCTAACTACAGAAGGACTTGAAAAGGCAAATAGTTCAACAATTGCACAGCTCTTCACCAGTGCCCTCACAAAACTACGGACCGACGGAATAAAACACAAGGATGTCCTTCTATATGTAACAGATGTGGCTCCTTACATGAAAAAAGCAGCCAGAGCTCTGCAAGTTCTTTTTCCTCAGATGCTGCATCTGACATGTATGGCTCACGCTCTCCACAGGATGGCTGAAGAAATTTGCGGACTATTTCCCATTGTTGACCTTCTAATATCCAATGGAAACAAAGTTTTTCTTAAAGCTCCAACTTGAGTTAATCTAATCAAAGAGATTGCTCCGAACCTCAAACTGCCTCCGCAACAGTTCTTACTAGATGGGGAACATGGCTATCAGCTGATATGTACTATGCCAGGAATTTCAGAACATTCTCTGATATTATGAAACGATTTGACTCAGATGAAGCCACATCTATTCCCGTATTGAAAGAACTATTAACCAAGACATCTCTTCAGAATGAGGTAAGTTTCATATCCGCCCACTTTTCAATGTTACCGGATGCTATTACGTTGCTAGAAAAAAGAAATGATTCCGTTGTGAACTCACTAAAAGTTGTGAATGACATTGTAAAGGTATTATCTATCGTTCCAATTGAAAAAGGACGTGCTGTAAGTGCTAAGCTTGAGAAAGTGTTGAGTGCTAATCCTGATTTTGAAAAAATAAAAAGTGTAGATAAGATTATTGAAGGTAATAGTAAGGTTTCGGTCGATATGGAACCATTAACACTAGCTTGTTTCAAGTACGCCCCAATCACTTCTGTAGCGGTGGAACGATCTTTCTCTGTTTTAAAAAATCTTCTTACTGACAAAAGAGAAGCCTTTTCTTTCGAAAACTTGAAAAAGCATTTTGTTGTAATGTGCAACCGTTCTTCTTTTTTTGTAATATAGTTGCATTTTGTGCTCTTGTAAATTCTCTGCTTTGATGATTCGTTTTAGGAAATGCTGTTTTTTGTGTAGATATGCTCAAATTATTTTAGTATTATACTGCGTCTAGGGATTGCAAATTTACCAACTTTTGATTTACCGGTAATTCGGTAAAAATTTTCACAAATACCGGTTTACCGGTAATTTATAGTTTCAAAAAATGTTAAATTGAAAGAAAAATGATAGGTAAATATTAATGGAAGACAAATTTTATTCAAATCAACTATAAAACTAACAAATTTAAAAAATTTTATTCAAAACATTTATTCCAAACATAATTTTAAGTTTAATGTTAATATAAACAAAAACACATTGAACAAAATTGTATTCCAAACATAATTACAAGTTTTATATTTATATAAACAAAAAACACTTCGAACAAAATTGTATTCCAAACATAAGTATAAGTTTAATATTAATATAAACAAAACACTTTGAAAGTCTTTCTTATGAGATGTCTTTTTGGTTAAAATAGGTTCACAGAAAACATAATTTATCGAGACTATGGTCACCTAACTGCAACCTTATTTTAATACATATAAACCCAGCCGCTGAAAAAGCTCGTTCAGATTAAACACTTGTTGGTCGCCTGGTCATTAGGAAATCGAAATCCATTTTTAAATATTTTCCTCTTATTTTTTATTCTTGAAAATACATTAGTTCCTTTCTTACGACTTGTGTTAGGTCTTTTGTGTTTTTTTTTGTTTTTGAGATGAATCTTCATAGGCTGAGTCAGTTTTTTTCTTTATCGCCAGTTGAAGTTTTTCCTTCATAGACAATGCAGTTGATGACGAAGGAACTGAAGTCGGTGCATCCTCAGACTGGGAGTTGGAATCGTTGACTACTGTTGATTTAGTTTCAGAATTGCGTTCAAGTAACTCTACAATTACCTTTGTTATTGTGGCCTTGCTGGTTTTATTCAAAATTCTGTAATCTTCATCAATTGATTTATTTGGATCATGAAGAAACTGTAGAACATCAGAATAAGTTGTTTGTACTTCCTTTATGAGAGCTATCAATGCTTCTTTAAGGTCATTGCTTAAAAATGTGTTTTGATTTCTTAGTTCATCAAGCATCAATTTTAATGTTACATCAGCAATATACAAATTTACATTTTTGGAACATAGTGCTTTTACAGCAACTTTTATTGGCTGCAATGCTAATATTGTATTAGAGAGCAGTTAAAGTTTATTTTCTCTAAAGATCAACAGATATTAGTGCTAAGATATTAATGTTTATAACGCATTATCTGCATTAAACATATTCAGAGAATAATATTAAAAACAGAAAAATAACTACTGACATTACATCACCATAAAGAAATATTTTACTAAGGTTTAAAAAGTTCATGTAGGAATGAATCACTTCGTAGGAGCCGCCACTGTACATGATCAAATACTGCGGGAAAATTACTTTCCATTTACGCCATTTTCGATTTACGCCATAAACCTCAGAACGTATCTATGGCATAAATCGAGTGTCGCCTGTACTTTCTCATTATTGCGTCAGCCTTCAGCACATGCACAATTGCCTGCCGAGAGAATCAGGACTTGAGAAACATTGAAACATTCAAACACGGGATTATTATTTTTTTAACATGCAATAAAAACATTTTTTATTTACCGAATAACCGGTAAAAAATTACAAAATTACCGGTAAATTTTTACCAGATTTTTGAGATATTTACCGGTAAACTGGGAAACCGGTATTGCAATCCCTAACTGCATCTTACTTAGTACGAGGGCGTGTCAATAAATAAGGTGAATTTAAGTATAGCATCAACATAGTTTATTCCAAAAACATGCACATACACTATTTTTCAATGTAATCACTTCCTCTCTCGACACTTTAGTCCAGCGACTGACAAGCTTTCTGATTCCATCAGAGAAAAATAATGGGTACATATGTCTGTGAAAAATGTAAATTCCCCTTATTTATTGACTCACCCTCGTATATTGCTGCCTTATTTATAGAGTGACGAAAATGTAAAATTAAGTGTGTTAATTGAGATTTGGATAAATTTATCTTAAAATACAAGTATTCCTTTTTGTTTATAGTGCCTTTTTTTCCTTTTTTAAGTGCCTTTTTTGAGAAAATTTGTTGCCTATTTGCCTGCCTATTTTGCCCTTGTTTAGTGCCTGAACTCTACTCTACTATACTCTACTAATTAGGTATATTATAATTTTCTAAAAATTCTATAAAAGTACTTAGTATTATAGAAACTAAAAATTTTGGGATGATAACAATATTAATAATTTTAATTCACTTTATTAATTCTGACTCGACATTCTTAAACATTATTATCCAAAAGAATATGCACTTTTTCTACTTCATTGATTAATATTGCTCTGCAAATAAGAAGTACATATTTCCTTATAACAAAACAATGCCGTTGCAAGGAGAATCACCTCATGTGGCTATGTCTGAAGTTCGTATTAGAAATGCAGCAATGTTGCCATCCTATAGTGGATGGCCTGATACGGAGCACTGCCATTTATTCGGACAGGTAATCTATTACCTACATTTTTTCCTGTACAAACTCGGACTTAATTTGATGAGTACATATCTAGTGCCAGCATTGACGGGTTACAGCAATTGGTTTTTCCGAACTATACTTAACTCCTGCATGCATCCCCCCTCGTTTCATTGATTCTTATGAGAAAAACTGCTTTGATTTACGTCAATTCGATTTACGTTGCATTTTCTAGGAACTCATCCCTGACGTAAATTAGAGTATACCTGTATGTTGTTAAAAAAAATTACTGTTGTGTTGATCTTTGCATTTCATGTTTTAAAATATACCATATGCAGCTAAATTTCTAAAAGTTTGTAATTACTTAAAAATTGTCAAAATCCTATATATAATTTTGGAAGTGTCCATCTGTCTGTCTGTCTGTCCATCCGTCGGTCCGTTCCTGCCAGTATCTCAAAACCCATTCATCATAGAGATATGTGGTAACCTGGGTTTTGTTTCTACAAGCTAGGAGGTCCCTAGAAAACTATTCTCATTTTCATAAAGTCCCAGGTTCGAATCCAGGAGACATTTATATGTTCCCATAAGTTTGTACGGGATTTTCGATTTTTCAGAGTGCAAGGTTTTTTTCCTTCATTCACCAAAATACGTAAATATGGACCGATTTTCTTCGTTTTTACTTTATTCGATGGCTAAAACTCTATACTAACTTATTTTTGCAATGTTTACATGTTATATGGTCGAAGTTTTCAGAAATAGACAACTGTTTTCAAATTTCTACGTATATTTCATACTCTTTCCAGGCATTGCCTAGGTGACCGTCATTATTGCCTCCGATTCAATTACTATCAATTATACCTTCACATAGGTGAAAGAATAGCGTTATTCGCTTTGCACTTTTGTTTAAGCATCGAAATTATTGCTGTAGCAATGTCAACATTTATACATAGCAACATAAATATTTATGGATAATTATTCAGTTAATTGCATATAGGAAGTGTTTCTAACAATTTAATCAAAGCAGTTGAATCTTCCTTTCATCGTCTGAATGCTGGAATCTTATCTCTTTGTAAGAAGAACCATTATATTATACAGCTATAATGCTTATTAACGCAAATAGGCTCACTCATAAATTTAAAATTAAATGAGAATAGGGGCATAAGTTATTTTTTTAACACATTACATGGTTATCTTTTCTTTATTGATTATCTATATAAATGGTTGCATTGATTGTTATATAAAAAAGAAAGGACATATACTTGACTAAAAAGAAACAAGGAAAATTAAAAACATAAAAGTTCACGATCAATTACTGTGTAGGGAAATGAAGAAACAGGAGAAAAAATTTGCTATGACTGGGAATACGAACCTGGGTCATCCACTTGCCAGGCATTCTACCACTGAACTATCTTAGCAGACTAATCCTCCTGTTTCTGAGCGGCAATATTTTCTTAGGTTGGGACTTTTTAAATTCAGATTTCTGACTGACTTCGCATAATAAATTGTCAATACGCACACACAGCCCTCAGCGAGTTTTGAACTGCGAACTTTACATTGGGAGCCAAAAACATTAAAATCCTATACCGGAGAAATGCATTACTAGAGATAAATGTGACTTATTGAGATCAACTTATTTTACATCTCAATTTTTTATAAATCAATTGAAAATATACCACACAAACATTGCACAGGTTCAGCTAGTAATAAATTAATATTCACTGTATGATTGTTTTATTTATTCCAAAATGGTTTAAAGAATTAAGTTTTAACAAACATATAGACAATTTGGGTAGAAATTTTAGAAAATTATAAAACTGGGATGGGATTAAACAGCCTAAAAAAATCATAAACAGTGAACCAAAAGTTTTAAATATTAGTTATTTTTCTGGATATTATTCTTGCATATTTTCTGAGAAATAAATTCAAATCACACAAGTTGTATTCTGTGGTATTGAAATCATGGAGATGGCCATTTAAAAATCATGTTTGAGAAGTTAAACAAAACCTTCACAATGTACTGTATATACTCGAGTATTTTGCGGCCCCGTATAATTTACGACCACTTATTTTTTGACTCAAAATCTTGTTTTTATCCTGTGTCATGTAATGTGCGAGTTGGAATTTTTGAGTTCCGGTAGCGCGACCTTCAGTTCCCCCTAAAATATAGTGCGTTTTCTTTAGTCCATTTCCATACGATTTCTATCTTCATGAAAGCAAAGATAAAGCATTCAAATGTATACCTGTACTTCTAATCGAAAAACTACATCTTAATTACCTGTATTTACATAATAACGAATGGAAAATTAGTGAATAACTGTAATTATCATGGTTCGTAGCTCACTAGCCAGAAATGTTTTAAGAAAGTTATGTTGTGGGAACAGCTAAGAGCCAAACAACTGCCTGCCTACTAGTGCATCTTTAACTATCGTACAATGAGAACTTTATTAAATCTATATACATAATAATAAGTTACTTAAAAATTAGAAGTTCATGAGACAAGGCCTCAGATCAAGGTTACAGGTTAGAAATATGTTCAAAACAAGAGATGATTTCACCGTTTCAAGAACATACCTCGTTTAATTTGCAACCCCCTAATTTTTGGCTAAAAAGTAGGTCTCAAAAAGTTGCAAATTACTCAGGTATATATGGTAATTATAGGGAAATACTTCAGTAATTGATCACAACAAGGAACTTGATCATTAGAAATAAAACGAAAACAAGCAAATATGATAGAATAAGTAGAATTAGCATGTACCATTCCAGTCATAGTGGAGTTGGAAAAACTGCTAAATGTTGGATTAACATAGTATTCCAAAACCTGAATTATTGTAAAAGAAGAGGTATTTACAGGCAACTCATGGCTATCCATGTGTAAATTATCTACTTAGTAGGCTATCCTCACCAACATCTATTATGCACTGACCATCAGTTTTTACCAACTTTAGAAGATGCAGTAAGCTGGCAAACTAGTGTTTACAGGATGTTTTGTGCTTAGAAACATCCTTGTTTAAGCTTTCATTCTGTAGCAAAACAGAATGCATATTCAGATGATAGCTGTTATAGAAACACTTGCCACTATATCTTCCAAAATATCATGCAAGCTACACTTATTTAGTTTGTAGTTCTGAACCTTACTTTGATGATAAAACATCAAATCAAAACAAAGAACTACTAAAATAATGATTTTGTTAAGGATTTCATGAAATTAAAAAAAATTTAGAATATCACATGCTTATCCTTTCCTTTCATATTACAGTGTCTTATATACTACAGGCTCATAAATATCAACTTGACAAATTCTTAGCAAGGACTAAGAACTTACCATTTTCCACTTCATCTGATCTGTCTACCACACTAAAAGGTTTTCGCTCAGCTTTCTTTATCTCCCTGGACCTCCCTCTGAAATATTTAAATGGAAAACATTCTGGATCAATATCTATATATTCCATGTATTACACACATCATAAGACAAAAATCATATATATATATATATATATATATATATATATCTATATATATAAAGCGCTATTGTCATGATATATAGTATATGTAAACATGTAAACAAACCTCTAACATAAGCACGACTGTCATTATTTTACTTAATTAATTTTAATGAATTTTAATTATTTATTTAATTAAATAAAAGCAGTTTAAGCAATGTGCAGAAAGGAAACAGAAAATATTCTATCCTTTAATTTTTATGAAAAATATTTTGAAATTTTTGGAAGTCCATCACGGTAATAACTTGCATAGCAACAGACGTAAAGAAATTTGTTATCAACATAACAGAAAGAAGCATTATCAGGTAGGTGATATAGGTGGATAAAATAAAGCGCAATTATAAAGTACAGGGTGAAACAGTGAACTGATATTGCTTTATTATCCACTCAGCCAGTCTTAAATATTTTAGAAATACTGTAAAGAAACAGCCGTAAACAAATTTGATATCAACATAACAATAAGAATAATTATAAGGTAAGTGATAGAGTGGGATAAAATAAAGTGCAATTATAAAGTACAGGGTGAAACACTGAACTGATATTGCTGTATTATCCACCCAGCAGGGCTTAAAATTTTTGGAAATACAGTAAAGAATATGTGCAGCTCCAGTCGAAAAGAATATCAGAGAAACTACCAACGAAACAGATGCAAGAACGAAACCTCGGAAGAACGAGAATAAAGATTGTTTTCACTATCTGAAAATCAAAAGCGACGATTAGCAGCGGAATCACAAGACGTTCGACAACAACGACTAGTCACTCTTTCTCGGAATCAAAAACAAAGAATAGCAGGAGAATCTGAAGAAGATTGTCAACAGCAACTATCTAAATTGTCACAAATTATCATAATAGGCAAGAAGTAGAAACTCCTGCTGTAAGAGATGAGCAAAGAGAGCAAAATAGGAATTTGCTGCAAATAAAGCGTCGTGGTCGTTTGTTATGATCAAAATACAATATCGCAAGACATTTTGGAGTGAATACAGAACGAAATGATATTGGTTCATTATCTATACAATGCAGGCATTGCAATGCATTACATTTCCACGGAGAGCAAATTCGAAATTCATATGAATTCAATTTGTGCTGCAACTGAGAAGGAAAGGTCAAACTTCCCAACGGAATTTCTAAACTTCCTCACTCCTCAAGGGATGCCATGACAAAAATTACGTTTAAGAGTTAGTGCAATAGTTATGCGTCTTAGAAACATAAATGTTAAAAAAGGTTTGTGCAATGGTACCCGCTTAATTGTAAAACAATTGGATAACCATACAATACAATCTGCAATTGCTACAGAGAGCTATAGAGGACGATTAGTATTATTACCAAAAATTGATCTAATGCTGACATCAGAAAGCGAACTACCATTTGAAATGAAGCGACGTCAATTTCCCATTGTTCTGGCATTTGCAATGACAATCAACAAGAGCCAAGGACAAACATTTGAAAAAGTAGGACTGATTTTAAATAATCAAGTTTTCGGACACGGACAGCTTTATGTTGCTCTGTCTTGAGTTCGAAGGAAAGAGCAATTAAAAATATTATCTAGCAAAAAAGATAGAGTTAAAAACATTGTTTATGTAGAAATATTTTTGTAAAATAAATTTAAATTCTTGAAATGAAAAAGTTATGTAGTTTTGTTGTTGTTATTTGTTGGCAAGGAGTAACTCTGTTACATATTGTACAATTATCTGAGTAAAAAAAGCTTTGGCTCTGTCACTTGGTGACAGGGGTCACTAGTATATCAATAATATAGGATTATTCATAGTGACCTTTATTCAAAGACACTTTAAAAAATTCCAGCACAACAATAATGCTTCTAACTTGTACAGCCTAATATGTCATAATACTGGGTTGGTCAATGCATATTCTAATAGGTGATGTTATTAACAAGCAATTAATGTAACAGATGCCAAATCAAACTTTCATTCCACAAATGAACATCGTAAGCAACAGAAAAATAGATTTTGCAATTTTACAAGTGATAATAAATTTATTTGAAGGGTCAAAAAGAGTGAAAATCAAGTGCATTCATATCATGTGATGCTTCATGAGTTTAAAAAAGAAATAATCCCACAAATGCAGTAAAAATGTTGTGATGTTTATGGAGAAGTTGCTTTAGCTATTCAAACTCTTCAAAAGCGGTTCAAGAGATTCCCCAAGGGTAATTTTTGGAGAATGTGACATTTTGGTATGGCCAATATGATTCAGTCAGTTTGTTGTGGCCAGTTCATCATGGCCAGTTTGGTACAGGGCCTATTTGGTATGGCCAGTTCAGCACTGGGCTGATAGCTCAGTACAGGATCAGTTATGCACATACCCTAGCATAATATACCTTAGGAACATATAGAAATACTAGTGAAGGTGTGCTTGCATTCTGCAAGCATTTTCCTCACCTTAACACTTTCATTGCGTACAGATGAAATGTACCGACCCCAGTAACGGGAATCCAAAAATTAAAAATTTATATATAACCGCATCAATTTATCATTCTTTTTATATTTGGAACCGCTCTGCATAATACATTTTAATACATGAGGTAGATCTACCTCACCTGTGAGTACGGATGACTAAGTTATGCAACCCCGCATTACTTGTTTCGATCTTTACGTCGTTCCAGTATTTTATGCATATACAAACGGCCTTTGAAGGTAAGCTCTGTCATGAAATAAACATTTAGAAACAAAGTTTAAATAATAAATAGTTTTATTTTATGAAATACAAAAATAAAGCAACATTTTTTCATTTTAAATGTTAACTTCTATTAGATATTGTTGATGTGTCTACAAAAATTTTTACGGGATTCTATCAGCTATTATAATTCAAATAATACAAATGAAGCCTACGTTTTTTAACTTACATTACATATGCATTAAAGTATGATATCTATTTACATATTATAGAAATTAAACCTACTACTAAAATACATTATTATTATATAAATACAACTACAAGATATATACATATTACTACATATTACTAAGTGCATTACACACACGCACGCGCGCACACACACACAAACAAAAATCATTACATTATATAGGTACATATTTATATTCAAAGATATTTACAAAAATGAATTTATGCCATGGAGAATCCTTTGTCTATATGAAATTTAACGAAGCACTTGTCCAAACAGAGGCCAGGTTCCCCCTCACAGGCAGGACAATAGGTTGAAACCCATTTTTTTGATTGATTAAAACAAACCCTGCACCTCTTCTGTTTTTTGCTGGATTTTCAAGTGGTGGCAGGAAATAGCTTGGGGAAATGGGTGGCATTGATGATCAATGAACTGCGTAGCGTTGGAAATGGACGAAGAAATTATTTTTTCATTTAGTCAATGTGACAATCCTAAATAGTTGGATCCTCCTTTGCTCGTGTGGTGGCGCATTTTCCGATCGGCAATTCCGACTTTCCCTTGTGCGGCAATTTGTAAAAGAGGGAGCTCGGGCTCTTCCTTCCCAGACACTTCCGAGGGGGTGACCTAACACATGTGGGACCCAGGTAAAAAGAATGGAGGCCAGAGAGAATAAATATTGGCCCACTTCGGGATCCCGAATCCATTGTCATTTGTTTTCCTCTAAGAAAAAATATACCAGAACAAAATATAGATGTAAGGACTGTGAAATGGGGCTGTGTTGAGCGCTAAATAAATAAATCAGTTTTTTTGCATTTCATTTTCATTTTTATCAAGAACATAGAATTTCAGTGCCATAATTTAGTGTATTATACTTATTTTTCCCAGCGTATTCCTATAAAATGGCTGGCTCATGTAATTATTGAATAGTTTTACTACAAAATACTTTTTATTTCAGCCTTTTATCACCAATAGTTCACGAGATATGCAATTTTTGCGAAATACACAAAATTTTTAAATGCCCAAATTTAAATCCTAGCTGCGGGACTCTCGATATTCGTCAAATTCATACTACATATATGTGCAGGTGGTTGTAAGAATGCTTATTTGCGTCAAAAATGAAGAACAGAGAGGTACTGCAGTATGAAGGCATACCCACCTACACATTTCCGAAGAGTATCCAAGGGGATGGGGGGGCGATCGCCCCCCCTCCCCCCCTTGGATTCGCCCCTGGTCCCGCCACATTCTGATAAATTAATTTACGTGATCGGTTCCGGTTTGAGAAACACAGGCATAGGGAATACATTTTAATTATTAAAAGCTGTGGAGAATAAACATCATTGAGAAGAATAAAGGAAAGAAAAACATACGAACCTCCAAAAAAAATATCAAAACCAAACTGTCCTACTGGGTCCTATTTTATTTCAGACACTCTAATACCCCTGAAAATTTAAATAAGTAGAACTTGTAGCAGTATTATAAAATAATATGTAAAGACATGTTGTTGAAGTTAAAAAAAACATCTTCTCAAAGATGTAGAAGAAGCAAGCACAAGTGTTGAGCAAAAGGCTCTCGTCTACATGCTGCGCAAGAAACTCAAAGAGGGTTTCAGAGAGGCCAGGAGGTAGATCTACCTCCTCCGCAAGGACACGTGACCTTCATGAGGTAGATCTACCTCATCCACATCGAACGTGTTAATATAAAAAGTAAGATCTGAAAAATAATTTTTAAACGCAAAAGTTTGCACCTCTTCACCGATTTACGTGTTTTCCTTATTGGAAATTTTTGGGGTAAAAACAACCCCAAAAATGTATAATTATAAACATTTTATAGGTTTTCATCATTATTTTCAAATACTTCACATTCCAGCAAAATTTCACCGATGTAGCATTTCTAGAAGTGCATTTATATAAATTTAATTGTTTAAAATTTATGAATTTTTAACAGGCACAATAATAACACTTTATAAAATTTTCCATGTTAGTTACCACCGGAACATTATCACCTAACAGTATTAAAAATTTCAGCTTCCTGGCTCTTCCGAAAGTATATAAACATTAGTAAATTTGTTTAACATTTAAGAATTTTTTATGGCCGAACTAATAAGAATTTTCAAATTTCTATAATCCCGTTTTCGTTTTTTGGTAAATTCTACCGTTAGAAAAAATTTCAGCTTCGTAACACATTTAGTAGTATATAAACCGCGAAATGTTCATTTAAAGGTTTATAATTTTTAACGGCCAAGAAAATAAACATTGTCGCAATTTTCCATTTATACTGGTGGTTTTGCGAACAAACCTACCTAAGTACCATATTTCAGCTAACCATCTATTGTAGTTTGGGCCAGACATTAGTATCCTACTATATCCTATATATCATTATATATTGACGGGTCTTACTTAGGATATAGGATACTAGTGAATGTGTGCTTGTATTCTGCAAGCATTTTCTCTCAACTTAATGTAAAGAATACAAGCCGATAAATAATTTTTAAATGCATTAGTTGGCACCTCTGCGCCGAATTACGTGTTTTTCTTTTTGGACAAAATTGGGGTAAAAACAACCCCTAAAATTTATAATTATAGAAATTTATAGGTTTTTAGCATTTGTTACGAATATCTCACATTTATGCACAATTTCATCGATATACCACCTCCTGAAGTGCGTTTTGTCCGAGTCCATCAGAATTGTCCTTATCATTGTAACTGGCAAACTCAAAGTTCTGCCTATGTCTACAGCTGTTTCACCTCGTTCACAGCGCTTAACAATATCAAGTTTTCACTCCAAAATAATTGTCTTGCGTGATTTTTTCGCTGGTAACATATCGCCATTATGGCCACACGCCTTTGAACCCATTGCTAAAATAATATTGTACTAAATTAATTCAAATCAATTAGAACACTTTCCGCGTTCAATTACTGCGATCCTATACAGCTGATAGGACGCTGCACAACTGCTGTGCATGAACGCAGTTTTTTTTTGTGCATCATTTCAATCAGGGCAACGTTAACTTGAATCATCAACAACGTAAATTCGAATAGGGGTAGTAATTTTGAGCGACGTTAATGCGAATCAACGTAAACTGAAGCAACATTAAATGAGGACACACTGTATTTTGACTTATACTAGTAAACTCCTGTATGTTACCCTGCCAATACACCAGGATGATACATTAACTTCCATTATTTTCCAATACTTTAAACTACATAGAATGTTCTACATTAATATGGTGATGTATGAATGAAGACATTAAAAATGTTAACTTATATCTCTTTTAGCCGTTACTATGTGAGAATGTGCCTGTAAAAAAATTTGGTAGTCCATAATTTTTACTTCAAATAAATCTACGTGAACTAGCCAAATTAATAATTACTGCAAAAGACCAGGGTCGGCTTATACATGAGATATGTGAAAAACGAAAAATTTACTTAAAAATTCGGGGGGGGGGGGTCGACCTATACACGAGCATATACAGTATATAAATTTAATTGTTTAAAATTTATGAATTTTTAACAGCCACAATAATAAATATTTCTTAAATTTTTAATGTTAGTTACTACCGGAGCATCATTCCCTACCTTGTTTAAAATTTTCAGCTTCCTGCACCTTCAGAAAGTACATAAGCATTAGTCAATTTTTTTTCATTTGAGAGTTTATTACGGCCGAACGAATAAAAATTTTCAAATTTCTACTATCCTGTTTTCATTATTTGGAAAATTCTACCACTAGAAAAAATTTCAGCTTCATAGTACATTTAGAAGTAGCTAAATCAGGAAATGTTAGTAAAATGGTTTATAATTTTTACCGACCAAGAAAATAAACATTGTCGCAATTTTGCAATTATTCTTCTGATTATTTTTTTCATTTCACCTACATATTAAATTTCAGCTCTCCAACTATTGTAGTGTGGGCCAGACATTAGTATCCTCCTATATTCTATCATCATTCTATAAGCACTCCTCTTACAGAGGAGAAGGATATAGGATACTAGTGAAGGTGTGCATGCATTCTGCAAGCATTTTCTCTCACCCTAAAGTAAAGAGTATGAGCAGACAAATAATTTTTAACGCAACAGTTAGCACCTTATTGCCAGTTTACGTGTTTTTCCTGATTGTCAATATTGGGCTAACAACAACCCCTAAAATTTATAATTATAATATTTTTTTATGTGTTCATCATTCATTACGCATACCTCACATTTGTGCAAAATATCAAAGGTGTAGCACCTCTAGAAGTGCATTTATATAAATTAAATTGTTTAATATTTATGAATTTTCAACAGCCACAATAATAAATATTTATAAAATTTTCATTCTCTACCTTGTTTAAAATTTTCAGCTTCCTGCACCTTCAGAAAGTACAGTCATTTCGAAAAGTCAAGCCACGCCACACATAGTCCGGAGTTGAAAGTTCCGAGTATGTTGGTATCCACTGCTTGAGGGGAAGCAGAATAGGAGAATGATAGGGAGGGGAGGAAGAATGAGGAGGTGGGTTTCGAAGCCTGGGTAGGCTTGCAGGGAGAAACGAACTACGAGACAAATCCCATTCAACAGTGTGAGGGCATCCATTCCAACTCGGAAAAAAGAACTCTCTCGGTGGTTGCCTTCGCATGCCAAGGGTAACAAGAAAACCTCCGAGAGAAGGAGGTGTGTAAACGGTTCAAAGAGAGGGGAACATGAAGAATATGCCGCGTCTAGAAAGCATTTGCGGAAAAGATGCAATATTTTCATCTTTGCGGACGTTATTAATGTGAAATGCTAGGCTGCACTTCACTCCGGAAAGCGTAAAAAATCATCAATGGGTCAAGGGCAAAAATTATATAATACTCCATAAATTACGATAACAAATATGAGAGCCGTTGATTTAGTGGAGATCCTGAATGAGCATCCTCTGCCTTATGTCAGACAGATAGTGCCAGACGGCGAAGACATGGCAGTAATACAGGATAATTCATCGTTAGATACGGCCGGTGTAACTCGACAATTTTTTTGACCAGAATTGGAATATCAATGTTCTGCTATGGCCAGCTCGTTCGCCGGAATAAAATTTTTATTGCACTGTACTGTATAGCTCAAACGTCAAGAAATAGTCAGCATGAAAACTGCTTTTTTGGGAGAACATTAGGAAATATTTACATCATTTATCCAATCAGTTTTACCAAAACTCTAATAAATGGCAATTTATCACATGTAGCACTTTTCTCACAGATAGTGGATACATTTGGCCGCCGTCCGATTGAGCCCCAGAGTTCCATAACATTCTCATCAAGAGCGGCTGCCGTCCTCAACTTTCCTCCCGTCCACTCATTCACCATTATACCCCATAAGTTCACAATGGGATTCAGATTCGGCAAGCGAGCTGGCCAGGGCAGAACATTGATATTCCAACTCTGGCCAAAAAAATTATCGAGTTACACCGGCTGCATCTAATGATGAATTAATTATCTTGTATTACTACCACGTCTTCGCCATCTGGCACTATCTGTCTGACATAGGCAGAAGATGCTCATTCAGTATCTCCACCAAATCAACAGCTCTCGCTTTTGTTATCCTAATTTATGGAGTATTATATAATTTTTGCCCGTGACCCATTGATGATTTTTACGCTTTCCGAAGTGAAGTGCAGCCTAGCATTTCGCATTAATAATGCCCATAAAGGTGAAAATATTGCATCCTTTCCGAAAGTGCATTCTAGCCGCAGCATATTCATTTATGTTTCCCTATCCCATTGTAAGACATCACTGTGGACTTCGAACTGTTTACACGCCTCCTTCTCTCCGAGGTTTTCTTGTTACCCTTGGCATGCGAAGGCAACCACCGAGACAGTCCTTTTTTCCGAGTTGGATTGGATGCCCTCGCACTGTTGAATGGGTATTGTCTCATAAGCTCTGATTCCGTTCGTTTCTTCCAGCACGCCAACCCAGGCTTCGAAACTCACCTCCTCACTCTTCTACCTCACTATCATGCCCCTCGCCTGCTTCCCCTCAAGCAATGGGTACCAACATACTCGGAACTTTCAGCTGCAGAGTGTGTGTGGCATGACCGAGCCGTGTTGCTAGACTTTTCGACATGAGTGTACATAAGCATCAGTCAATTTGATTAACATTTGAGAATTTATTATGGTCAAACGAATAAAAATTTTCAAATTTCTACAATCCCATTTTCATTACTTGTAGCCCTTCTTTACTTTAAAAAATGCTTGCCTGGAGTCGAACTCCCCCCCTCCCCCCCCAAATTCCTATACCGTGACCAAATTATTTTATTAAAAAAATACACTATAGTGATTTATTTGTTTTCAGACTACTTCAAACAAACAATTCTAAAATAAAGCACCCTTTAAAAAGATGGCTTCATTAAATGCAATGACAACAAAAAAGCGAATAGATGAAGGCCGTCAATTCAATGATCGTTGGACAAATGAATATTTTTTCTTTTACACAATGATAAAGCACTTTGTCTGATATGCCATGAAACTATTAATAATTTTAAACTGTTCAATATTAAGAGACACTACGAATCTCGTCATAAGGAGTATTCATTGTTTCATGCAGACGTACGACTGAATAAGTTGAATTCACTGAGGAAATCTATGCACCAGCAGCAAGTTTTTTTTAAAAAGTTGTAAAAGAAAACTTGTCAGCTGTGCGTGCTAGTTACCACGTGGCTAAATATATTTGTGAAAATGGAAGACCGTTCACTGATGGCGAATTTGTAAAGAATTGCATGTTAAAAGTAATGAAGGAAGTGTGTCCTGAGAATTTACATTGTATTGAGAATCTGAGTTTATCCTCATCTACGATTACAAGACGTTTGGAGGATTTGGGAGATGATCTTTATGCTACATTAACTCAAAGAGCAAAGGGATTTCTATACTTCTCTTTAGCTCTTGACAAGAGCCTTGACATAATAGATACTGCTCAACTATTAATTTTTATTAGGGCTGTAGATTCAAATTTTGTGGTTACGGAGGAGTTTGTGCACTGCAAAGTATGACAGACACTACAACTGCAGAAAATATATTTTTGAAAGTATCCGAAACTTTGAGAAATCTTAATCTGAGTTGGGATAAACTAAAAAGTGTGACAACAGATTGCGCAAGAAATATGATAGGGAAAAAATCTGGGGTAGTTGCCCAAATTAACGAAGAAGTAGTGAAAGTTAATACTGCCATTCCTATGCAACTTCACTGCATCATTCACCAACAGGCTTTATGCAGTAAGATTGTAAAATTCGAAGATGTAATGAGTGTTGTTGTATCAAGCATTAATTTCATCAGGCGTTATGGATTAACTCACCGGCAGTTTAAAAATTTCCTCTCTGAATTAAATGCAGAATATGGGGATGTGCTGTATCATGCAGAAGTTAGGTGGCTTAACAGAGGATAAGTTCTTAAACGATATTTTGCTCTTCCGCATGAAATTGATATTTTTCTCACTGAAAAAGGAAGATCTGAAGAAGAATTTTCTGACCCAAAATGGGTTTGAGCTTTAGCTTTTTTAACTGATATCACAGATCATTTGAATAATTTGAATTTAAGATTACAGGGCAAAGGAAAGCTGGTGTCAGACATATATGCTGAGGTGAAAGCATTTGAGGGGAAGTTAAATATTTTGGTGAAACAGTTTAGTGAAGGTAATTTTTCACACTTCTCTTGCTGTAAAGAACTAGAATCTGACAGAAAAATGGTTTCTCATTCTGCTCTAGAAAGATGCACAGAAGCACAAACTCTTGCAGGAAGAATTGAAGAACAGATTCAGGGATTTTCACAAAAATGCGAAGGAAATAAGAATGTTTCAGAATCCATTTGAAGTAGCACCAGAGGACTCACCTGCAATGTATCAGATGGAATTAATTGATCTGCAAGCCACAGATGCTTTGAGAGACACAAAGAAAATAGCCTTTTGAGTTTTTATTCAGGACTACCAGACACATTTATGAACCTAAAGACATTTGCAGCAGGCACGTTCTCTATTTTCGGTAGCACATATATTTGTGAAGCAACATTTTCAAAAATGAAAATAATCAAGTCGAAGTGTAGGACAAGGCTTTCAGATGATCATTTGCATAAGATTTTAAGGTTTTGTGTCACGAACATTGAAGTATATATTAATAACCTTGCTAATAAAATGCAGCCTCAAGTATCACATTGAATATATGTAAAAAATAATAAATGATAATAAATAAATGTCTTTATTTCATAAATTTAACTTTCTTTTCCGAAGAAGTGAGTAATTTGTTTTGTTTATTTATCTTTCACAAGATATGTCCATTGTCCATCCTTTGGATGGACGTGGTTCGTCTATCTTTAGGTAAAGATTACTATTTATTAGTAAAATTTTCAAATGCATTATTCTGCATCCTTTCCTGATGCTGAGAAGGAATCAATATGACGAACTGACTCTAAAAACGATTTTGCAATGAACTGCTACTCTATAAAAAAGGTCAACAGATTTTTTTTGCTTGCGCCCCGCGAGGACTTTCGAATTACCAATGCGGCCCACTGGAGGTGTAAGGTTGGGGACCCCTGGTCTAAATAGTCCATAATTGCATGATCTTTCACGTGTGAAGACCCAGCCATTACTATTTTTATAAAAAACACTATACTGTATGCTTATACTATAACATAACGGGCACCAAACTTTTATATACACTATTATAATTCACTAAACTAAAAAATAATTATCACTAAATGAAAGAAAATGCATGGCAAAGAAAAGGAACAGAACATGTCCTCTCATGCACTACTGTCCTCTCACTCAAGCACTACTGACTATGAACTTGCATCCATATAGAGAACACTTTTCTCATAACAACAATGATACTCTCATGAGTAGTATGTATAAATTATTCAACTAGTGGATTACAAAGTATCATTTCAATTTATGGCTCTGCAGATGAGTCGTGGTTATGGCAACTCATCTGCAGGTTTGTCAGCAGTTTGCTCTGAGAAAATAAGGCGATGACTCAATGTCGTAAGGAAGAACCATTAATGATCATCGAATATTATGACTGGGATAAACAAATCAAATATTCTTATCAGCAAAAGATGATACCGAGCATTATGTATAGAAAATTACTTTGAAATATATCATTATTTTCAAGTTTTACTATTTTTCAAATAACATCTATGGCCATGCTGGCTGAATCGGCTTCGTCTGCGTGACTGAAGTTTCATCAAATAAAAAAATATTATTAACGAAATAAAAATTACAAAATTAGAAGTAATAGAAGAAATGGTATACAGACTTTCATTTTAAAACATTTTCAATATAATAAATATATTTAATTGTTTACAATTTGATTTAAAATCCGAGGCTGATATATCGACCGCTTGGGAGTAAAAGGGTTAATGCTCCATACAGGATAACAACTTTTTCTTGTATAACAGATGAACTCAAAGGTATGCGGCATTGAATATTGTCTTCAATAAAAAGCATAAGGAGCTGTTCTATCTCAATCATAATAAATTTTGTAGTATTCAAAGGAGTTGCTATTTCTCCACACTTTAATTTTGACTTTATTTTTCAAAATCATTCTTAATGCCGATCCTGCTAAGTAAAAGGCTTTGTTAACATCAACTTGCAGTTCTCCAGCTTCAATTTGTCTTATCATATTACGTTTCACTGGAAGAGAAACTTTCTTAACAGAAAAATCCTTAGCACATGTATTTTCCAGCTTTTGACTCATTACAAATAATATGAGGAGTCAAAAAACACAGAAAATAATTCCACTGATGCATTAACGCTAGAACCGCCAGAGCAGTCATTTTGACCACTAGAAACTTTTAAATCTTTCGCAATTCCACAATTTTTATTATAGGTGACTGAAATTTTGTGACTTTTCCTAAGTCTATTTAAATACAATATTTCACCAAAGATGATATTTTTCTGATAAGTCGATGCGGAGTTATGAACAGCTATACCTAGAACCGCCAACAGCAGTCATTCTGACCGGTACCTTAAATACATTGGTTAAATCAATTTTAAGTTCATTTATAGGTACTTATGAGTGTATAATAAAAAACTGCTTTTGAAGCTCATTCTTGGTAGTCAGATACTCAATAAATTTATATTTAAAAAAAGAAAATATAAATTTTGCTAACCATAACCACTGATTTTATCAAATTTACTTACAAATATCTATCATAGTAATAATTTGGAGATTTCAGTAATAGAAATGTATTTTTTATTATGATTATGTTGTTTTGTTTTTGTTAATAATATTATTGAAAAGCACAAGGAATGAAAATATTTCCAAGAAAAGTTCCAAGCAAACCAAATGAATAGTTTC
Source organism: Uropetala carovei (assembly GCA_036926305.1). Taxonomy (NCBI): domain Eukaryota; kingdom Metazoa; phylum Arthropoda; class Insecta; order Odonata; family Petaluridae; genus Uropetala; species Uropetala carovei. The sequence continues at coordinate 9,612,265 of JAXCHB010000011.1, forward strand.
ATAGAAGCCAGTCAGTAAACAACATCGGTGAATTTCTAAGAACTCTCTCAACGATGTTTCTCATATCTTCCTTTTCTTTCAGTTTATATTCAGCATTAGTTGTGTAAGGATGTCACATCCAATACAGTCTGACGCTGAATTATTGAGATTGTGGCGCGAATTATCGGATGAAGATTCTGAGGGAGGTGAAATCGAGGGACTTGACTACGAAGACGAGCCAGTGCAAATTCAAGAACAATCAGATAGTGAAAGTGACACGTTTAGTGATAAAAGTGAATGTGATGAAATTGATCAGTGTCAGGAAGTGGATTCTGTTGTATTTGAGATGGCTAAGGATGGATCAAAATGGCAGGTAATGAGAAATAACTATTCGTCTCCAGGCCACTTACCAACCCACAATATCTTACGGGAGAATCCTGGACCCTCTTCTTACGCTAAACGGGAAATATCTTGTGACAGTCCAGTTAGTTCTTGGCGATTGTTCATTGATACATTTATAATAAAATACGTACAATCATGCACAGAGTTGGAGGCAAAAAGAGTTTTGAAAGGCGATCAATGGATCAATGGAGCATTAGTCTCCGTGAGCTTGAAGCGTTTATTGCTTGCATCTACATTAGAGGTATGCATTGTGCCAACGGGATAAAGTTAGAATCTTTAAAAATTAGGGGTTTTCGTTCTTCAAGGACACAATGCCACGAAATAAATTTAAAGAAATCTTAAAATATATTCGATCTGATGAAAGATGGTTGCAATCAGAACATTTGATATCTGACAAGTTTGCTCTGATTTCTGTTATATGGGACCGTTTTATAGAAAACTGTCAATCTCACTATAAACCTGGACAAAATCTGTGTGTTGATGAGCAACTTTTCCCTACTAAGGCCAGATGCAAGTTTACACAATACATGTCAAACAAGCCCGATAAGTTTGGTATAAAGTTTTGGTTAGCTGTAGACGTAGACTCCAAGTATTTATTGAATGCTTTTCCATATCTTGGGAAAGATGAGCAGCACCCTACTGGACAGTCTGTAGGAAAAATGTTGTCCTAAAGCTTTTGGATCCTTATATCAATAAAGGCCAAAACGTTACAATGGATAACTTTTTTACTTCCTTGAGCTTAGCAAAAAAACTAAGGGCGAAGGATACCAGCTTAGTGGGAACTCTCAATTGTTCCAGAAGAGAGGTCCCCAATTCTGTGCAATCTATGGTAGGACAACAATTGTTCGATAAAAGGGTTTTGAAACATGAAGACATTACTCTGATGGCTTACCAAGGAAAGAAGAAGAAGAACGTTCTTCTCTTGAGCTCACTTCATCCAGACATTCCAATTGGATCTGATGTTAAGAAATTACCAGAAAGTGTCTCATTTTACAATAAGACAAAATATGAAATAGATATAATCGATCAAATGGCGCGCAAGTACACTGTCAAGGCAGCCTCTCGTCGCTGGCCTCTTCACGTGTTTTACAATATTTTGGACTTCGCCGCAATCAATGCATGGATTCTTTATAAGAAAGTTACAGGCAAGAAAATCAGCCGTAGAGAATTCATCCAACAGCTATCAGAAGAATTGAGGGAAGAACATTTGAAAAGTAAACTTTGTCAAGAAGAGTCAGATACAAATGAAGAAGCTCCTCCAGCGAAGAGAAAGAGACGACAATGCCAGGTTGGAAAATGTACAAATAAATCCTCTGACGTATGTTCTTCCTGCAAGAAGCCTGTTTGTAGGAAATGCAGCTTTATAACAAAATTACAAGTGTGCAATGATTGTAAGAAAAGATAATTTATCACTAATTGTAAATCTGATATAACACAATTGTAAATAGTTTATTTTTATTTCTTTCTTTTTAACCTTACATTCAATTTATAAAAAACAGTCCTTAGACTAGTGTTTATTTTCGAGTTACTACTGATAAATTATTTTTTTTTAATGAATACTAACTTTCTATTGCTGCATTTCGTTGTTATATTCATTATAGATGTTCAAATATTGTGTATATATTCTCATTATTAGTATATATGCTTTTAACTTTGTTACCTGATTTTCTTTATTTGCTTACGTAATAACTTCAAAATTTTTACGTTTAATATTTTTGCATTTTAAAAATGTTAAAACATCCACAGATTTTATGTAAAACTTTAAGAAAACAATAAATAAATACATTTATAAAGTAACAGTAGATTTTTTAAATGTTTTGGCTAATTTATACAACAGTGGTCAAAATGACCGCAGTTGGCAGTTCTAGGGAGTCAGAAAGTCTGGCGGTTCTACTGTTAAGCTCGCAACTTAGACCACAGGAGACAGAAAACTAAACGAGGGTGTAGGGCAGTTACATTGTTTCTCGCGGGGCACTTTTTTTCTTGCTTTTTACTGAAATGCTGCCAATCTCCCCACTCAAAAAGCTGTGCATTTAGCATTGCCAGCCAATGCGCTTACGTGTGCATCTACATAATACATTCTTCAAAGTCAACTTGCCTTAAAATGATCCTAAACAAAAATCACTTTCGTGTCGGTTTGCAAGCTAAAATGTGCACGGACATCTCTGTCAGAGAAGTCGTAACTAGCTAAAATAGTTAAAGTACAAGTAGTGAATATAAGAAAGAAAACAAACAAAGGTGACATGCTGCAGCGTCATCTAATGAGTAACACCTAATATTGCAGACATCCCATTTTTTCAGATTAGCTGCAATCGAAATAGCATAAAAAAAACTATACGAGAGCCTTTTTTTGCAAATTGGTTTGTATAGCAATATTTAATTTAATCGTAATTTACCTATGAGTGCTAATTAGTCATACTAAATTAGAATAAGTTATGCGCCTCTTTTGTAACCAAAACAATGTGGCAACTGCACAACACATAAAAAGAAACCGCACTAGGTGAAGCACCCTATAGAGACGGATGCCTGTATAACTTTCTTCTATAATGCACATGAAGAAAGTAAAAATACTTCAGGTGAAGGTTTTCAGTCGATTTTTGCTTTATGGGAAATGGAAATGTCTTCCTTGGAGTTGAACCCAGGACTTTTTTCAAGAATAAAATATGTAATTTGAGCATTCCTGCCAAATTTAAAGTTTCTATCTCAGTTCTTTCTCAAGTTATTGGTAGAGGGATGGTTAGTGTCTCTAGCTCTCAATGCTAGGGTCATGGTTTCGCATGTCTAAAAATAAATATTGTTCCCATTTGTATAGTGAGTGGGTGTAGCAGTACAGCAGACAAACCAACAAACAAACATACAGATCGCCGAAACTATTATAGTAATTTTTCTCGAATTTTTCAAAACTTCTAATATACATACGCTGATTCGGCATGAAATTTACTACCATTGCACATGATGATTTCACTCAACACACTGAAGCCGAGCACCATCTATTGATGGCGTTCAGACTTTGCCGAGGTTCGAGTGCTCTCAATAGAGGATAAGCAACTACGCAGATCTGCCTTGGCTTTCAAACTCTCGTCCCCTTCCATTTCTGCAGGTGTAACTCTCGAACCATCACAGTTGAAGCCTGCCTTTCATGTGCTATGCATTGGTCCTCAGTCCGAGTTTTTATTTTTTGTAACAGTGGCATTTTGCAATAGGCATTTCTGTTGAGGTGTTTTATTTCTCCATATTTTCCTTAGTTTTACTACGTTGTTTTAATATTCCCTTTTTTGTTGATAGAAGCTTTTAATATTTTCTTTAATTTTTGATTCAGGTGATGCTAATGAATTCCTATCTCCTGTACAAAAAATTAGTTCTAACAAAATGACCTTGTATGAATACTTGTCCATCATAGACACCCTTGCCAAGAAAACTACTCGGCAGAATGTGTCTGTATTAGGGAGACCCTCTATAATATCAATAGATTCACATTTTTCCAAAATACTGTGAAAAAAGAAATGATAGAAGGGTCCAAAAGAGGGGTAGGCAATGTTCAAAAAAACAAAAGAAAAAGTGCGGTGATAACATATTGCCCTGACTGTCCAAATGAACCCGGCCTCTGCTTGGAGAACTGTTTCCAGGAATACCATAGGCAGTTGCCATAACTCAGCTTCTGTTCATTGCCTAAGTTTGTAATTATTGTAAATAAATTTTGTTTGATTTATATAAATTTAATAGTATAGAATATAAACACTGACATTTTAATTTTTTAGTAGTAAGTTGTACACGAATCTACCATAACTAGTCTAAGTACATAATTTCTAAGTACAGGCAACTCCTGAGATTCGACAGGGATGCGATCCTGAAAACGTGGTCGAATCTCGAACCGTTGAATGTCGAATCAGCACAAATTCAAACAATTAGAGCAGAAATAACGATGTCTAGACTGAAACTAAACTTCTCGTGGTCGGGCAGGCCGAAAATTACTTCGCGTAAACTAGTTTCTAATTTGACCGATCGATCGGCTGGGTCGATTCGACCGGTTGAATTCTCGAGTAGGTCGAATCTCGGGAGTCGCCTGTATTATAAAAAGCTTAAATTTATAAAAGATTTTGTAAATATATCACACTATATTTTTTGCATTTAACAATTTTTATAATCAATTATGTAACTATGCTAGTGAAGAAATTAATTCTTAAATGTATTTTATTGAAATTTTTGTGAAAGATCGTACATTATATTTTTTATTTGTTTTTGAGTTATTTATATTGAAACAACTGTAAATCTTTTGTTTGAAACACTAAATCTCAAGAAAATATATATTAATTTCAAAAAGTGTTTGTCTTTTCGTTTACAAGAAATAAAGAAATGCGAATTTCAACAAAAAATGGTTACTTTTCAACAAAAAAAAATAATTTACCTTTGAATAAGATAAGTAGACTATTAAGAAGAAATATCACAGAAATAAATTCTAGGATGTCAGAAACTCTCAGAAAATACTAATCGGGTTGAAAGTGTTAAATGACAAATTCACCATAATCACAACAAATTCTAGCGGGAGAAGCTAGTAGTTAGATGCCATGTGGTCAGCTCGGACATGAAAAAATCACTCCAAACATTTTACGTCCAAATTCACCAATTTTTTATCACTAGGTTCCCTAGTTACAAAATCCTTCTAAGGCAACATATTAAGCAGTCACATAGACAGCATTAGTCTGAATACAAAGTGAAGCAATATACAGTAAAACCTCACATAACGCGGTAGTTGTGTTCCTTGAAATCGCGTTATATGAAGCATTAAGTTAATAGGAAATATGGGGTTAGGTTCTTGTAGGGTGACAACATGACCCGTATTTTACAGGACATCCCGTTTTTCGGCCAATTTTTCCTTAAATGTCCCGTATCCCATGTGAAATCAATACGAGATGCACTTTTCCCGTATTTTTTTTATTATAAGAAATATATTGACTTCTGATACGCTCAGAGGAAAATTCCATCGATAATCAATATCTATTTAAGAAAACATATACGTGGCGTGAAATAGAAGTCTTGATTTTGTTCTCACATTATGATTTTTTCTAAATTTCGTTCCTCTATATATCGTTAGAATGAATCTTTTTGTATGCGTAGTTCCCTGAAAGACAATAAGATCACCTCGGACTCCACGTTAGATTTCACAAGCCATTGAGAACATATATGCGATACATTGTTGTAACGTCATTGAAGATTCAGAAATTGTCGCATGAGCATTATAACATCCTGAGAGAGTGAGGGAGAGCAACAAGTGAAAATGTTTTCCTGAAAAAACTACATCCATTGGCGATCCAATCGATATCCTTCATACTTTCTCTTATTTTGAGGAAAATATTATATGACATTTGAGACAAATGTAACATTGTAGATTATCATATCCTGAGAAATTGAGTTACATTCGTTAGTCCGACAGTCAGGTGCTTACATCTTCTGAGGTACCAGAACCGTAAGGTTAAAAAGTCCCGTAAAATTTTTAACAGTCCCGTTTTTTTGAAGGATTTGTCCACCGTAAAATCGTCAAACATATGTGGTCACCCTAGATTCTTGGATATCATATGTAAGATAGCTGTCGTATTGTTGGAAGACAACACCTCTACGTTTTTGTCAGCATGCTGCAGCGTAGCTGGGTGCCCAGGGGCATTATCACGTAACAATAGAACCTTATAAGACAAGTTTTGATTTTCAAGGTATTCTCTCACCTGTGGTATAAAACAAAATTTGAACCAGTCAGTAAATCTTCGGTTTGCATTCCAGTAGACTGGTAGGTATGCCTTATTTTCGCCCCTCAAAGTGCGTGGGTTTTCAGCGTGGTAAACAAGCATCGGTTTACACTAGAAATCACCGGACGCATTTGAACACAACAATAGCATAAGACGATCCTTAGAAGCCTTGAATCCTTCGAAATGTACATTCTCTCTGGCATTCGCTTCCAAAGTAGGGTGGTTTTGTCTGCGTTAAAAATTTGTTGCGACTTATAACCTTTTTCTTCAAAAGAGTCTCATGCAAATTCTCCAAACGCCGTAAGGCACTTTGCTGAACAAGTTAAATTAACCTAGTAAATTCTGGAATGAAATTTTCGGCCGCCTGGTGATCAGTAGAGGCAGATTTTCCCACTAATTTTACATTGTGGTAGTTGAAGCATTTTGTGAACTTCTCAAACCAGCCTGCACTTGCACTAAAGGGAACGTTAGTGGATGATTCAGAATTTTGTTCGCTTACTGTTTTATAAAGATGCAATGCTTTATCACGTATGAATGAGCCACTCAGTGGTGCCCTCTTCTGGTTTTGGTCTTCAATCCACATGCATAGTAATTTTTCCACTGTGTTTAAGTGTACATTTCATTTTGACATTCTTTTAATTTTTTCACCTGCAGAAGTTGCTGCACTTACACTGGCTCTTATTTTTTCTTCGTTTTTTCGTATGGTACGAATAGTCGACTCATTCACCCCATAATCCCGCCCTAGCACTCTGCTTCCATGTCCTGATTTAAGTTTATCTAAAATTTCAATTTTTTTGTCTAAGGTAATTGCTGTGCGCTGAACTCTTTTCTTCTCAATTGAAAAATCACTATTTTTTGTTTACGTTCCATTTTCAATAAGAAAGATAAATATTAAGGATAACAATAATATTTTAAATCACAGGAGGCAAGGTTATGACAACCACTTATGATAAGACACACAGAGAGCCTGCTGATTGAACGAACAATACGAACATGAGGTTACAACCAGGTTACTCCCCGAAATTCTTTCAGCTTGGAAATTATTGAGTGCCATGCGATAGATCGAGACTGTAACATGACATTGGTAGACAAAAGGGCAGTGGAAGATGTAACATTGTTGCAATTTCAAGTGAAACAGTGTAACAAATTCAGCCATACTGTATTGAGAAGCATGCATATGAATCTCTCAACGTAACATTTCTGTAAATGATTACATGAATCATTTTGTCAGTGTTTTTTCTTTAAAATGTTTTAATTTAAAGTTTTTATCATTTGTAGTTTACGGGAAATTTGAAGAATGATTTTAGCTTTGACTTTTCAAACCGCGTCTTGGAAGGAGAACCACCGCGTCTTGTGAGGGTTGGAAGTGAAACATAAACCGCGTCTTAGGGAATAGCGTCTTGTGAATTTGCGCTGTGTGAGGTTTTACTGTATTTAAGATTGTCGTTTATTTAGATGTTATATTACAGAGATTAGATATTTAGATTGCAGCATGTGATTTTTATTTGGTATTTTAAACAGATAATAGCTTTAGGAAGGTGGCAACAAAAATTTACAAAACCTTAGACGTCTAACAATGTAACTATGACACAGAACGTAAATCAATATTCAGGTATTAATTGATCAGAAACATAACTTTTAGTCAATATAAATCGGGGTATATCACTACATATGTTAACATAATGAAAGCATCCATGTTTATCATATCATCCTTTATTTGAGGTGATCATGAAAGATGAAACATGACTGGGCCAAGTTAGGTAGAGCAAGGAATGAAGACAATTCCTGAATCACCCTTCTTAGAACCTCACTGAATCTGTATTGAACTGTTTACACAAACAAATCCTCTACATGCTGGAAACAAAGTCTTATGACTCTAAAATATGCTTGACTAAAACAAGTGTTCATATTAACCTATTACTTGAGTTCTTGGTTCCTGAATTTTGTTTGAAGTTAGTCTTAAGTGAATTTTGCTTAAACTAACCAACTCACATACATTATACATTCAGGGCCAGAGAAAATAATTTTTTGTATAAACCAAGTGCTTGTGTTAGCTGAGTTCATACTAATGAGGGTTTACTGTATGAACAAAATGAAGCAGTGAAGAATACCGATTTTATTTTGTGCCAGACATTAATGTAAAATATATGGAGAATACTTATGAACCTGGTGCTACATAAAAAAATACTGTTGATGAAGAATGAATAAATTTAAAATTATTTCAGTAATAAAATCCAGTAAATGCCCTTCATACTTATTAACACAAAATTTACCTTGATGAATTACCAAAAGACATCTTCATTGCACTCCCACTCCCTCCATTTGGATCTTCTGGCTGGCTTGTAAATTGAACGTTGACTGGAATTCCTAAGAAGAAATGTCATTAATGCAATAAATTGCTTATTGGTTAAAAGTCTTAAATGATTCTTAATAATGCAAGAAACCAGAAGGGTAAATAAACTTTGTACAATATTGTCATGACATAAAAATTACAAAAGTAATTTTGAGTTGAGCTCAAACTTAATTTATAATGTTACTTGACTTTTAATAAAAGTTTTGCATTAAATATATTTTCATTTACTTAATAAATACTTAAATTCAATTTTTCCATTTTGGATTCCTTCGTGCAATAATTTGTCCATATTTATCTTATTCCCATGGATAAATACTATGAGTGGGAATTGAACCCAGGTCTTCCATTTGCAAGGCAGATATTCTACCACTAAACTACTGGAGCAGACCCATTCTCCAGTTTCAAAATGCGAATGTTTTCTTAGGTTAAAACACATTGAACTATTTTTAATTAAATTACTCTTAATTGTATATCTGCATTACTGCATCAGTAAAAGTAAATACCACTTTTAGGAGGCACAGAATTCTGGTTAAACTTTTTAATGATGGAGTAACTTTGAATCATTGTAAATATTTGCTAAGTTGACCTTTGGTCATGCTACTTCAAGTCCTCATTACTGTAGAACTACTGACAAAACAAAATCTGTTGCCAAGACCACAAAACCCTTATTAAAAAACATTATAACTCAAGACATGATCCTTATTTAGCACTTTTATACTTCATTATACCTCTTAAAATAATGCTTTCCCCAGACCAGATACTGATGTAAAGATCACTGCATAATAATGAGTCTATGTCATTAACATTGTTAGAGCCTTAACCAGCAGTGAAATTGTCTAAAAGGCAAATAATAAAGAACCAAAAATTATTAAATCAAGATATGAACATACTTGTCTTGAGTAATTATTATCTATTAATCAAAATGTAACATTTAACTATCTCCTAATTCAGACTAGACACCCAGAAAAACAGTAGCAACATTCCTGACACCATTATCCTACATAATACTATGGACATGATAACTCTTACAGAAAGAATATTATTGCAAGGTGGAAGGAAGCCCCAATAATCTGAGCAACAATTTCTATGGAGCTTAGATTATTATACCACATGGTTGGGGGGAATGGCTAAAAGAATGATACTTTTTGAAAAGTAATTAAGTTTGACTGGTTACCTCAAGTCTTAGAACATTATGCACTTAATTTGGAAGAACTAAGTATTACTACATTAGTAAGGTTCCTATTACCTTGTGATTTAATATTTCATTGTGATCCATAGAACTTACATGACTGTTTCTAAAGACTATTAAGTAACGTAATTAAATGTAAAGAGCAAGGTATGAAAAAACAAATAACAAAAACAGGTTCAATTACGAAATATATCTTCCCTTCCTCCAATAACGACGACCTGGTTTCAGAAAATTCTAAAAGCAGTTATCTTTTACAAACAATGTTACAAGGTTCAACGTGAAAGTATATAATACCAACAGTGCAATCTATCCCCACTGATGAAACATGAAAAAATTAAATGAACGTCAAGCAATAATATAAATTTTAAAATTTTACATTTCACAAATGTAACTCACCTCGAAGAATTTCTAATACAACCTCAGTCGACATTTTCGATAATTCTTCCAAACATATCTTTTTAAGCTCTTCTCGCGATGTCTTCTGAAAATATATATATTTATAAAATAGTACTAATACTGAACACCTAGTTTTATGGTAAAAATAGCTACTACTTTATAACATTATCATTTATTGAGAGTTATAATTTTTCGAATCAATAAGCAACTATACGATTTCTAAAGAATTTGAAAAATTAATGCAAAGAGCTACCTGTAATATCACCGGTATTTTCTCGACAAGAAACCGTTCTCCCACAGCAGCAAAACTTCTCTTGATCATTTCTTTCCGATCATTTATAAATGTATGTAGGTCCCAGTCCGATTCAGTGCACTTTTGGTCGTTTTTTTTGGTGCCCTGAAATGACACAATATATATATATATATTTCGTATATATATATATATTAACTACCACTTCAAATACGTAAATTCTTTAGGAAAAAACATACGACCTTTACCTTTTGTTTTCTCTCAGTGTGGGTCTTTGTTGTGCCTTTACGTTTTCGCGATTTACCAGTGCCTTTCCTTGCTCGCCGGGAACCCATTTCTATAATTACGAATCCAAACTTGATTAATCTGAAAGACTGACGTCGAGTTTTGTACAAATATAAAAGGACATCAATTATCCTTTAGATGCATACTGTTTCTCTTATATCTACACCTCACAGCTGACTTAGCAATAATTTGTCTTACGAAGATTACAGGGATAAAATAATGCCGATTTAATAACTCAGATCCTTCCTATACAGTTTCTAGAACATATAACACGTACAAAACAGCACAAATTTAACGAATCAAATATTTTCGTAGTGGTTCCAACTGACTCAGATTTGTAATGCCAACGTCTCGAAATAAATTAACAATAAAATTAATAATAATAATTCTCCATTTAAACAAAATATAAATATTGCATTTAATCAATACGTTGTATTTACTATTAATTAAATTTCACAGTCGTTAATGTTTTATTCTGAAGCACAATATGATCGTGAAATGTTATAAGGTAGAATATCTAATAAAATCGAATCGAACGTAAACTTTAAGGGCGATTTTTGACAAGGAGGTTATAGGTATGCGGAGGCGCTGAAAGACGACTTTCTAGGCCAGTGTTTCCCAACGTTTTTAGAGTCGCGGCACCCTTAAGCAGCCCCTGGCAACTCAACGGTTTTCAGAGTTTCAAGTTACGCTCATCTTTGTTGATAGGTGTCACTGGGTGCGCTTCAAAATGAAAGTGGGGGAGGGGATGGGTCTGGGTGTAATTCTACGTCCACGAAGAGTAGGGTCGTGAACGGGTAAGTAACTTTCCGTTCGTAATTCGCAAGAGATTTACGTCGACCTCGTGTTACTGTGATTGATTGTCGGTTTTAAATGCTTTAGTTAGAATTAAGCGAAAATTTAATTGTCGTTGTCGGAACGCCGCATCGGGGTAGCATCATCGCATTAATATTACTGTTCAATTTTGTCTCAAGGTCATTATTTCTTCTGATCCTTAGTTCATAGCTTTTGTGAAATTATTTCTTAATTAAACGAAATGGTTGATCTCTTCACTGAATTTTATGTCGGCATAATCTTTACATTAATTAGGAGAGACCTTTACATAAGATATATGTGGATCTATGCAATTATTTTCCTTGGTGAAAGTTAATCACGTGTATTTTGGGTGAACTGAGTCAAGTTGAGACATGAATATGGTTATTAATTTCTCGAGTGGTTGTGTAAGCGTATAGTTTGAAGGTAAAGGTTCGTTTTCTATCAACTTTGATTTTTAGAAATGATATATCTATACGGTGTTAGCCTATGATCAGATTGGCCAACGGTGGGAGTTTGATATGAGTTTCTGAGGTAATCCATCTCATTTTCGTGTATTTTAATCTCGTTAAAGCGTATGTTTGATAAAATAATAATATTTTAATGCGCAACTGAAAATATATTGATAAGGTTTTCTCCTAATTATTCAGTTTTCAGACAGAATTCTCCGTGTGCAGCTGTATTTGATTTTGGTAACCATTATCGAGAAATTCATTCAAAGCAATGCTGTATTTCGTTTATTGAAATGATATTAATTACGTAATCAATACATACTAGTGTCATGGTTTTGAAATAAGTATTAAGCTTAACTTAGCAACTTAAGGAATATAAGTCTTATATTTTACAAATCTTGGAATTTGAGTTACAATACAATATTTTCGAATATTATCGGAGTGATTTAGCACGAGAGACACTACATAATGTAATCAGGTTATCAGAAATAATATTCAGAATTAAAATACAGTAGGTACATATTTTAAGATTTCATTCTCTTGTTTCAGAGGAATGTTTGCAGAAGACGTCACAGAACAGCTGTCATGTTCCCTTGTGTGATATCAAGAAATACATATTAACGGTGAGTACAATCTTTTAAGTAGTTTGCCAATTGCATTTGTATTGGCTGTTACTTGAAGTTTCCAGTGAGAATTATCGACGTATTTTACTGAATAGATAGGATAAATTTAGTCGTGTAACCACGCATGTGTTTTAATTGCGTCTATATATGTGCAGTACTTATTGTACTAATTTTTCCATCTATTAATGGTGAAAGTGTAGTAACTTAAGCTTACATTGGAAAGTGATAAATCTCAATTTATTTTAAGTGAATATTTCATTGAGAGGATAAAATTGATTTTATAATTTCGACTTTGAAAGGTTTGTTAATTATCGTTAACATAAGTGTTATCAATGCTTCAATTTTTGGCATATTTTATGAAATACTTTGTGCCTGGGAAATTTTACTTTTCAATCTACTGACATCCATTTCAGCATAAATCAATTAAGTATGCTCTATAAACACGAGATGATTTCATAGAAACAAAATTATTACTTTGTAGTGACAGTGTAACGTGAAATGTTCATTGACTTTTAACTGTTTGGTGAGGTGTAAACTAATGTTGAAATTATGGAGACATTTTGAGGAAAGTCATTAAAATATTTTGCTTGGAAAAGGCTATCTATATGGAAATTGCTAAAGCAATCAATGAAATATTTTGAGGAAAGGGATTTCTTAGTCAAAGTTAGTCGAATTCTTGGTTGGCTAATCATCAGTTGAGCATCAAAAAATTTTAGTGCATTTTATTTTATAAATATTCAGTCAATCAAATCAAAATAGCAATTAAACTGTAAGAGATAGAAGGCTGAAATGTGGTTATGCCATTTATTACTATGACGAAGGATTTTATTTTAATGAATAATTGAAAGTATATTGACAAGGTTTCTTCCCAAGTATGTATTCAATTTTCGGGCAAACTCCTGTCTAGACTTATTAAATGTTGGAAACCCTTTACCGAAAAATTCATTCAAATCAATGATTTATTTAGTTGATATTCATTTCCGTAATCAATATATGGTAGTCAGGTGGTTTTGAAATAAGTATTGAGCTTAACCAAGCCACTTAAGTAATATAAGTCTTTAATTTCATTACAAATCTTTGAATTTGAGTTACAATAGAAAAGATTCCAATGTTACCTCAGTGATTTAGCACGAGAGACATTACATAATGTAATCTGGAATATTATTCAGGATGAAATTACAGTATATATTTTAAGATTTTATTCTCTTGTTTCATAGGAATGTTTGCAGCAGACATCACAGGACTGAGCTGTTATATTCTCCTGTGTGTGATAACAAGAAATAATAACAGTGAGTATATTCCGTGTGTTTCTTTTAAGTAGTTTGCCTATTGCATTTGACATATTGGTTGTTTTGTGATACTTTTGTTGGCTGTTACCTCAAGAAGTTCCCAGTGAGAATTATCGACCTATTTGAATGAATAGCTAGGAGGAATTTAGTCGTGTAACCATGCATTTGTTTTTTTACTATATGTTCAATACTTATTGTGCTAGTTATTCATCTATTAACGGTGAAAATGTAGTAACTTCAGCGTATATCGGAAAGTGATAAATCTCAACATCTTTTAAGTGGATATTTTGTTGATAGAATAAAATTGATTTTATAATTTAGACCTTCAAAGATTTGCTAATTATCGTTAACATAAGTGTTATCAACGCTTCAATTTTTGGCATATTTTATGAAATACTTTGAGCTGGAGAACTTTTACTTTTCAGTCTACTGACTTCCAATTCAACGTAAATCAATTAAAAATATGAGATAATTTCATAGAAACAAAAATATTAGTTTTGTAGCGACAGTGTAATGTGAAATGTTTATTGGATTTACTCTTTGGTGATGTGTAAACTATTTAATGTTGAAATTATGGAGACATTTTCAGACAGTTGATAGTGATTAAAATACTTTGGAAAAGGTGTCTGAACGGAAATTGTTGACACAATCAAGGAAATATTTTAAGGAAAAAGATTTATTAGTCAAAGTTAGTCGAATTCTTGGAGTACATGCAAATTTTTGGAAAGTTGCCATGCTAATGGAAGTTTATCGTGACAGTTGGTTTTTATTATGCTTATTTCCATCGGTGGTTGGCTAATCATCAGTTGAGCATCAAAAAATTGTAGAAAATTTATTCAAATACTATTTTAGTGCATTTTATTTTATAAATGTTCAATCAATCAAATCAAAACAGAAATTTAACTGTAAGAGATAGAAGGCTGATGTTTGCGGGGTGTATGTCATGTGTTATGCCATTTATTACTATGACAGAGGATTTTATTTTTGGTGGAACTGGTGTGCGACAAGAGGTCCAATGCTTTTTAAAATGTGAAACATATTTCATAGCATTAACATAACGATTTTTATCTTATTAGCCTGTTATTTACAAAGTATTAAAGACAATGAATAAAGAAGTGAGATCAAGTCAGAAGCGATAATGTCAGTTTTTACCTCTTTAAGTGCAGTCTTGTCACAATGCAAGCTTTAGGAAGATTAGAAATATTTTCTTACTATTCTTAGGCTTAAAATTCAATTCTGAATTCATGTTCTTTGATCGTTTTTAAAGGTAAAAACAAACTGTAATTTTATCCAATATGACAATGGTTTTAGGTTGTATTATAGATATAGACATTATAATAAATGCTGTGATTTGTCGATAATTTCCAATTAAGAGTACATGGAATGATTTTTATAAAGTTAATTGATCAATTTAGTTGATTTTATAGCATAAATTAAAATGAATATTGCTGTTACTACTTGAAATTATTAACAGATAATATTTAATACTTGTCAGTAGTTAAACCTCTGTATTAATTTCCATATTTCCTACCTGTTATCACAAGTCTATTTATCATTTTCTGGAGTACTTGATCGTCCTCGTATTTCACTGTTCTTATAATCCTTCCTCTGATTTAGAAATCTCCCATGCCTTCTAACATTTCCTGCATTAGCCTCTCTCCATATATATTGAATAGAATCGGCGATAGACAGCAGCCCTGTCTTACTTCTCTACCGATATGTACTCCGCTGGTATCCGCATTCTCCAACCTGACTTTTACCAGTTGATTTACGTATAGATTCCCGATCAGTCTCCTGTCTTTCCAGTCTACACCTATATCCTTTAATATCCTCATCAGCAGTACCCAATTTACTCTTATCAAAGGCCTTCTGCCAGTCGAGGAAACATACACAGCAATCTTGACTGTATTCTATTGCCCTTTCTGATATGATTCTCACTACACGGATAGCATCTCGGGTTCCTCGTCCTTTTCTGAAGCCGAATTGATCTTCCCCTAGCATTTCTTCGGCATTTTTCTCTAGTCTTTTATTAAGAATCCTCGTGATGATCTTCGAAGTGTGTGACAGTAGGGATATCGTTCTGTAGTCCTTACACTGCATTGCCTTTGGCTTCTTCTTTAGAGGGATCATTGTCACATCTAAGAAATCCTGAGGCCTCTTTCCCGAGTTGTAAAGCTTGTTAATTAGTTTCGTAATCACTTTTAGTCCTTCCGATCCCATGACTTTAAGTACCTCTGCCTGTATTCTATCGCTGCCTGTAGCTTTCCCTTTATCCAGTTCCAGAATTGCCTTTTGTACTTCGCTTTCCATATTACTTGTTCCCAAGTTTGTCTTCTTCAATGTTATCCTCTTCTTCCGTTCTATTTGTGCTGATCCTGCCTGCTTGCTGTATAGTTCCTTAATGTATACTTCTCATACCTGTGCTACATCCTTTGGTTCTGCGACTATTTTTCCATCTGCGTTCATAATTGCTTTACCACAAATCCCATTAGACTTCTAATCTTCTAACTCAAGTGCCCTAGCATACATCATATCATACCGTCCTAACTTCTCAGTTGTATTTCCTCACATTTTCCTTTTATTCAAATTTCACTAGCTTTATCTGTTACCCTTCTCGACTCATTGTTTGTGCATCTATAGTTGGCTCTACCTTCTTCACTGTTAACATTTTTTTCTCTCATCCATTATCTCCAGCATTTCCTTAGTGATCCATGGGTTTCTGATTTTCTTCTCTTGTTTCCCAATCTCTTTATTCAAGGTGTCTTTGATGCTGGCTTTAATTTCTTCCCATTCTGTATTCACGGTCTCTGGTTTGTTTTCCAAATTTCTAAGGCGACCTTCTGACTTCATGCTGAAAGCATTCTGCCTTTCTTTCAGTTTTTTTAGGTCCCAAGTCTGTCTTTCTCTTCTCGTTTTCCTTATTTGTTTCAGCTTTGTGGTTACATCGAGTATTAGAAGGATGTGATCTGAATCAATGTTTGCTCCTGGTAATGTCTTAGTATTTTTTATGCTGTTCCTGAATCTTTGTTTTACTAGGATGTAATCTATTTGGCATCTCATTTTATCTCCTGGGCTTTTCCAACTGTGTTGTTCCAATCTCCCATTATTGTGCAGTTCTACTTCATAAATGTCATTCTTTTGCTCATACATCTCCCTGATTTATTCTTCTTCAATAGCGGTTGTTGGCATATATACCTGGATTATCAACATGTTAACTGGGACAACTTTTAGCTTTATTGCCATCAACCTATCGTTCGTTGCTGTTATTTTTGTCACGCTATTCATCATATCTTTTAAGTACCAGAGCTACTCCCCTTGCCTCACTATTTCCTCCGGTGTAAACTACCGTGAATTCTTCCGAGCGGATCTGCCCTTCTCCTTCCCATCTGACTTCGCTCAGCCCTATGACGTCAATCCTATTTCATTTTTCAGGTTCTCTAGCTTTTCTGCCTTCCTCGTGGTTTTTAAATTCCAAGTATCTTTGCATAAGTTACCTTCGACAGTTGCTTTCCTCAAGGCAGTCCATGCCCGGAGATCTGATTGGGGGACTATTTTACCTCCGGAATATTATATAATATAATCATTATTAGGGAAATGTAATGTGGTAGTTTCCCTCTTGCTTTCCACATCGCAGTACTGTAGCCGATCAAATCATGCCTACTGTTCTATTGAATATATACCCAACCAACATCATTTGTTTTCATCTCTATACCGTACCGACAGTACTGCTGCCTACTGCCAGACACCAATGATAGTTTTTTATTATTAATTAAGTAATTAATTTTTTTGTGAAAAAAACCTCCATTTGCGGGGATCGCACCCCGCAGCTTTGTAATGGGAAGCTGACACGCTAAGCACTACACCTTATGGAAGGTTAAAATTTTAAAACTAATTGTCAAACGAATCTTTCACATAATAATTTGAATAAACTCGTAAAGAATTAAAAATTTTAAGATTCTAAATAGACCTTGATAAGTGAATGTGCTCTTTCATGTTGTTTAAGCAAATTAATCTTTTATATTTAGATTTTTTAGTTAATATTTCTTTATTGAATTCACCACAACCATTTTTCCTCTTCATTGTAGGCATTCACAGTTGATGCTGAGTGAAAATGCGATGGTTTGAGGCGTCGAGGAACCATGAATCGAAGAGTACTGCTTTGCTGAGACGACAATTGATACACCTGGGTGCGAGAGTATAGAGGAATCTGAGCTGGAGGCTATACATATGGGATGAGAGAAGGTTTTTATACCTATATGTTGCTATATTCTGGTTTGTTCAATATGTCAGGCGATAAATATCTTGTATAATATGTAGCTGCATCTTACGGAGGATGTAGGAGAGATTGTAAATTATAAGTCCCTTTCAGATGAGCTAAACGCTTCAAATTTGGCATTATTATAGCTTTATGCTCACAACCAATGAAAATAAATACAATACAATAAGAATTCCAATTTTTAGGAGGTTTTTCTCCTGTCATTCAGAATGAGCAGAAATTTACGATAGGATTAAACGATTCCCCAAGAATTTGATTTCTTTTAAAAATATTGTTTAATCAACTTACACTAAAAGTAAGTAAATGGAAAATATAGTGCTACGTCTGAAAAAAAAGTTTTATCTGATATCGTCCGTAAGAGTATTTTATTTCTGAGAATGTAGGGCATCAATTTTCTGTTTGATCTTAAAAACTTTCTGATAACTCAACTTTTTTATAAAATGCATTTAATTTTTTATTATAAATTTACAAGAATATAAGGTGTTGGTTTTCAGTTTGAACTCTGAAAACTTTCTTTAATTTGATTTTATAAAGAATATTCCATTTTGTTTGTGAAGGTTTATTAGCGTACTTCTATAAATTTTAAATTTTTGTTAAATTCACTTCCGTTAATAAGAATCAAATGTAGTAACAAGTTATTTACGAATTTCCGAAGATGTTGAATTTAAAAACTTTAGAAAACTTATAAAATGCCAAGTTTTCGTATTGACTTCTGAGACAGCACTGTATTTGCTCATGTTTGCAGACTTGTCATGTGAATATCGTTCCGCAAATTGGATGTTGGAAAGTAATTAATTAAATTTAATCTTAAAATAGGAGCAGCCATTAAAAAAGATTATTTGTATCGGGATTTTTGGTGTTCTACATTTAATATTTTACCAAGAGGGTTTGTCGTGGTTAAATAATTCCAGATTTAATTTAATAATTTAAAGAAATTTGGAGATGTAGGATCTGCTTGAATTAATTCAGAAAATATTCTTTGGGGTTTTTATTGTTTGATTATTCAAGGCAGAAAAAATTCTGAGGAAATACAAATTCAGTTCATTATTCAAGTTATCAAAATCAGATAAAGAGATAAAATGCAAATGAAATTTCAGTTAGTTTTGAGAGTTTTGATTGAAAATCCAGACTATGTAAAGTATTTTCATTGTGAAAAGTTTATATTCTCCAATTATTAAGCCATGCATCGGAAATGGTAGTTTAATTGTTCTTGATTCTAGACGATATTTAGAAAAAGATTTAACTTTGTGGAGAGTTAAATTTCTTAATTAAGAAAAATTGTGCAGGTTATTTTATTCTTAATTAAGGTCAATGTCCAGAAAAAAGTTCTTTTAATAATTCCATCAATATCCAATTTGCTAGATGTTATTTATTTGTAAATACGTTTCCAAAGTGTTGTGTTATTTATATATTATTCAGAACAATTGCAAATTCTTTTGTCTAAATGTATATAAGCTATTGCTTTTCCATTCTGTATAATTATTGCCATTTTTTTAAATCTGAACAAACCAGAATTAGCAGCGCTTTTGGGTATATATTTATCGTCTCTCATTTCATATTTTTTTCTAAGCCATGCTATTTTTCCTCTCTACTTTCTCACCAATAGAAATGATTAAAGAAATATTATCCTTGCCAAAGTACTTTGTAAAAATGTCCAACTTTTATTCTAGTGCTTGTTATATTTAAAAAATTTTCTGCAGTTCATGAATATTTTTAAATGGCAATTTTGATTTGTGCTAATATTCAGAAATTTTTTAAGTCAGATATTATTCTAAGTCCAAAATGTAAACAAATTAATTTTTTTCAAGTTCTAATTTCAGAAATCTTTCAAGTCTAGCGTTAAAAATTATTGTCCAGATTGTAAACAAATTACTTTACAAATTGGACAATAGTTTTTAACTCTTAGACTTGAAAGATTTCTGGAATTGGGACTTTTTCAAAAGTTTTTCTAAGTACAAATTGTAAACAAATCAATTTTTTTTCTCAAGTCAAGAATTCTTTTAAGTCCAGTATAATTTTTATTTTCAGGTGCAGGATAAAATAAGTAGACAAAATGTATTATTTCAGATTGTAAAATTTTTATTGAACTTGTATGTATACATTGTACATTGTTTTAATTGCAATAAAGACATTTTATTATGATCAAAACCTGTTGACTCCTTTTAGATAGGAATAATTTCTTTTTCTCGGAGCCTCTTTTAGGTATCGTTGGACTTAAGGGGTTTTTTTAGGTATATTTTTGCTAGAATTAGCACACTTTTAGCCTAAAAATGACATTTTTGACCACAAATTCAGCCAAATTTTGCTGATTATTGAACAAATTATTCAACATTATGACAATTTATCTGCATTTCAACTATTCAACAACTGACATATTACATATAACACAATATTTTCAACTGTTGTTCAACAGCTGACATAAATACATATATAACATGAAAAAATAAACCATCAAACACATTTTGCAGCTGAAATAAATTATTGAACAAGCACTTGAAGAAGTTACTTGCCTCTGATAAAAATAACTGCGACTGAGCTGTGGAAAAATTAATACAAGCATTTAGACTACAGAACAGCCGTCATCAGTGGCGAAATGCCACTGACGACAACTGCTCTGAAGTCGAAATGCATGTATTAATTTTTTCACTACTCTGTCGCAGCTATTTTTATCTGAGGCAAGCAATCTTTCAAAGTACTTGTTCTGGAAACACTTAAAAAAGAAACATTTCACATTATCAATGACCTTAATTACAATTAACAATGTGTCTTATTGGTCAAGAAATACGTAAAATTGAATGCACGCAACTGATTCCAAATGGGAGCAATGTTTGCATAAATGACGAAAAAATAATGAATCTCGCAAAGCAATGCTTAATTGGAATTACTTAAATGCCAGGATAACATTTTTATAAACTATTCCAAGTCAGAAATAAACTTCAAAAATGCAATATTAAAATTTCATGTCATACCTATTTCAAATGTTAATAAAATTAAACCTTTATATTTGCCAAATTAATTATTGTATAAATGCACAAATTATATTACCTCAATTAGACGTATTACTGTTTTTTGAAAAAGATTAATAGCATAATATAAACAAAGATTTACTTCTGATAGCAATTTAATTTTTATAACAGCAAAGATTGAACTAAATACATTTTGTCTTTAAAAATTATCTTGCATTTAAAAATATAACTGCTTAATCAAGGTGAGATTATATTTACAACATCAAAAACATATTTGTTCTAATGTAAAGTTCAGATTCAAAGCTATTATGCAAAAATATAACTGATTTAATCAAAGCAAACATCCTATTTATGAAAAAATATAGCATATTCTCAAAGTTTGTCTTATATTTCCAGGTAATGTACAGTAAGTGCGTAAAATTTAACGACTTGAGGTTAATTTACTTTAAATTTAACTAGTAATTGCATTGCGTGACTCAACTCACTATCGTTAACAAATCACAGTGCTCCTTATCGATAGCTTAACACTTTCATGGCCAATTTGTCAAATTTAAAAGGAAAATCAGCAAATCAAATCATTAAAAATTTATCAATAATTATATTTTTTAACATTATAAATGTGCAAATTGTAAGTAGCAATACATTATCATTACAAAACATTTATTTAAAAACTTATATTTGAAGAATTTTCAGATTGTAATTTATGAAAGTATTGAGTGCACGAAAAACTAAAGTATTTCATTAAATATTTGTATACAATTGAGTTATTTATGTTAATAAATTTAAAGAATTCCTTTTCAGTAACGCTTATGTTAGAATAAGTCAAAATCTCATATGGAGTTTACCGAAATTATCGTTACGATAACTTAATGAAGATATTTTAAACAACAGCCATGAAATTGTTAAGTAATCTAAAATATAACTCAACCAACAAGAGACAACGTTAATATTTACATAGAGACCAACCTGAGAATCAAAAGAATAACTACAAAATTGAGAAACAAAATAAATATCCTATAATTATTATACCAAATAGAACTGAATGAGCTTCCCACAATCTATATATATTTGCAAAAGTTTGTTTGCGTGTCTCATTATGCATGCCATAAACTATAAGACACGAATAACTAAAATTTGGTACAATTATTATTAACATCTTAACTTGATGAATGTCTAAAAGGTTTGGTCAATTGGTTAATTATAGTCAGTGCTATAATAATAATAATAATATAGGGGAATATAACATTTTACAATTCCACTAGAGATGCCTGCATTTCAAATTTGAAATGTTGAAAGAATTTTTTACAATAAACAAAGAAGCTTCAAAGTTTATTGTATATTAGGATTAGCTATGATGCTGGTCAACACAGACATCCATGACATTTGACGGTGCGATGAGACACTATTACAACGCCAACCTTCATAACAGCCTACTTAGTTAGACAACAAACCCATACAGCGGCCGGGTTACGCAATCTTACTTTCGATACTACACAATTTATACAAGTGAAAACATTTACCACTTACTTTATTTGCTCACATTACACTGTGTTGGATGTGGTTTGGTTAATACAAAACGACAAACAACAGATGAACAAACAAAAAGAATTAATGCAACGAAAAACAAAAACAGTAGAAAAGAGAATTAAAATCACACAGGAATTCAATGCTCTGACTCTTAGAACGATTCTCTAAGCAAAGAGTTTTATTAAAATAAATTTATGTCAAGTGAATAATACTTTGTTACAATAAGTGGGCAATACCTTTGTTAACACGTTACAAATTGTACTCGACAATGCCTTATCCCCCTCCCTCCCTCTGCTGTTCCCCCCCTTATCCCTCGCTAGGCAATAATATGAATCTCGAGTCTCAACAATGACATTCGTTGTCCAGGAAACTTATCGATAAAAGTCAAAATCTGTCACATATTCGTTAAATGTGAGTAATTTCAAAACATGTGGTGCATTACTTTCTGGGAAACCCTCGTACAATGTTGTGTGAGACAGACGCTCCTTTCTAGGAACCTGGTATTATCTGAATTTTTAAAGAATGTTTATTTTGAACTCCTGAGCATCCCGCATATAACTGTCCATGCGTAAAGCAAAGCTACCGTATGGTAACTGACTTAAGAAGTCACCTCTCTACTCTGCGTGCAAGGGGATTTCCCTTCTAGGAAGCGCGCTCACCTTCAATGCCCCTCTATTCTAATGGAATTCGTTCCCCTCCACTCTACATATTACCTCCGATCACTGAGGCGTAAGGTAACTTCTAGTAATTTTCAATTGCTACATTAGGCGGAACTACCTGTACTCTACATGCACGTTCTCTACCGGAAGCTTAGAGAACGAACTCCACCTGGCAAAAAGCATCACCTCACAAAATGAATCGACTGCGTTGATTGTCAATTTTAATTACGAATCCTCAAAATATTTTCCAACTCTTTCATTTATATCAATTAAAATATGAAAAAATTTCCCAAATAAAACTTAATTCAAGCATAGATATAATTTTTTGTTCATAATTATTGCCATAATTTGAAGTCACGATGATTTAAAACATAACCTGAGCAACGCTGGGTAAATTTGCTAGTTATTTATAAGCAAAGAACTTTGCAATACCATTTTTATTTAATTTATTCACCAGAGAACTATATAAAGATGTTTGTGTAGCATTGTAAAATAAATTCCAATAATTACTCCAAGATTTGATGCACAAAAACGATTACAGTGTAATTTTCCTAATAAACGTTTAATGTGACTAAATCTTAGAAGGATATTTTGTAGTTTAATTTACATTCTTCGTTAGAAATAATTTTATGAACTCTGTATTTATCTCAGAATCACTACAAATATGCTGTCAACAATTTGTTGTTAACATACATTAAAGTTATGGTAATTTAATGTTGTGCTTACGCAAACTGTTTAATTACAAAATATCAGTTGATTACTTCGTTTAAAAATTAGTACAAGAGTTTAAAATAACACTAATATTTATAATGAGATTTTAAGATATAAACAAGTTAGGAAAGTGTACAACGTAACACAAATGGGTTTTGTGCATTGGAGTATTTGAAAGAAATTATTTACGTGTTTGGAAGGGAAATAGCATTATAAAGTTCTTTTCTTCATCATAAATAATCCATTTTCTTCCCATTTAAAAATATTACATGCATATGTAAGGAAATTAAACATATTTCCGTGAGATTGTTTACGTTAGCAACAATGAAGAAGTAACCATGCTAGAAAATTTCAAAGTTCAACTCAAATTACGACTCTTGTTCGATTTTCTCGCAAACGGCGACTCCTACGATAAAAATGTAGAGGAAAAGAAATACCCTGCTTTATTAGTTGCACAAGTTTTACTTGATAAATATTTTGATATGACCGATACTTTACGAGATATGAGGGAAAGTTCATATTTTATCACCAGTAAAGTGGTACCCCTGATTGGCTTACGTGACTCATTTATGTGATTTTCTTATTATCTTTGACCGTAAGTCCTTAATATCAAATTTCATGAAAATCTGCTTGGTAGAAGCAGATAACGAACATGCAGACAGACCAGATGGAGACTAATACTAATAGGCGCTTATGCTGGAAGCGAAACGCACCTGACAAATAACCTTGCATGTAATTACATTTACAGATACACATACATTACTAAAAATTGTCTTTAATGACAAGAATGATATGTTACTTATTTGTTCAATATACAAGTAGAAGGTACTTGCATTCTGTAAGCGTTTCAAGTCATTATTTATGGCTTTTGCAAAGTAAAAATTATAAACTAGTTAAATAAATAAAACAACTTCAAGTACTCATTAGAATAAACTTCATTAGACCACTGATTCCCAATGAAAAGACAAAACTGATAATGGTTTGATTCCGATGCAAATGAATTGGAATATTTCGAGGCGGTGCTTACTGTAAAAGAGAGACTGACTGATATTATTCACTTCTTTCGGTAAATTGTGATGAGATTAGCCATGAGGAAGTGTATCATCCGAAACAAAAGTACCACGAAGCCAATGAAAAGGAAGAAATCCACAGTACATTGAACCCTCTGCATACTGGACCTTGATGGAACGTACTTAGGATATAATGGACAGAATGTCCGGCGATGCAAAACAGTTAAATGACGCCACTACTACATTGTGTCTCATGCGGACCTATCACATGTGCGTTATTTGGAAGGCCTAATGAATACATCGCAACATTATAACTAACGTATATCACGGCGTATAAGTCGACCTTTGAAGCTTAAAAAAATTTTCCTAAAACTTAAAGTCGACTTATACGACAAATATAAAATTGTGAACCTTAAATTACAGATGAATAACATCGATATTTACCAACAAGGGGAGGCCATAACATTAATATTGAAATTCGTAATACCCTTTTAGGAGGTGAAACTAGAACTAAAACATCACCTATATCTCTCTGCGTTTTTGCCAATGGGCCCTTGTTTAAAAGATCTTAACAATTTAAATTCAGGTGTAAGCACGGACGCAACATATACCATTAACCTTAAGGTTACAAACAGAAGCAGCGATAGCTGAATGGGTAGAATGAATGTCTAGTATCGGATGGGCTGGGGTTCGCTCCCAGCAGCCAGCATTTTTTTCTTTCAGAAGTGGTCTGTACATATATTTTAACTAGTAAAATTGTATTATTATTATGTCTTTTTTGTATTTTTGTTTTTTTCCTCAATTTTTTGTGATTATTTTTTTTGTCTTTTTCACGTACCTTTTTGTACTTAATTTATTTGCACCTTCCACATATAATTATGATATTATAATTATAAATAAATAATAAAATTTAGAATGTTATAATCATTACTTGATTGTTTATTAAAATATCAATTCTTTAATACGACATTTATGAAATGTTTATTACGGACAATTACCTTGTTTTTTTAATTGTATCATCCAAAGTATTGTAATGCTGTAGAAGTAAGTGAGATAGAAGAGGTACACTTCGATCGGAATTAACCATACTAATTGCAAGTTATAATTATATGTGGAATATGCAAATAAATCAAGTACAAAAAAGTACATGAAAGAAGACAAAAAAAAATAATCAAAAAATATGCGGAAAAAACATTTCCTTTTTTGAAAAGGGGAATAATGTAATTATCAGAACCATCCTCAAGCCTGCCAACATGCGATACTTTATTGAATTTCACCACCGTAGATATTGATTGCGATAACTAGGTGCAGTTAATTTTGATAGCATCATTAACAGCCGACATCAATCAAATCATAGGAACCATTATTTAGTTGGTCAAGCTCTCTGAGAATAGCAGTTTCTTATTGGTTGAAATTAAAACACCTGTCAAATGGAAGGCTCAAGAAGAATAGCACGGACTCGAAAAAATATTCCTATATTTTTTTATTACTATGTTTATTTCTGTATCTTGTTAAAACTTGGATCGTACAGGACCTTGATTTTGCCTGGCAACGATTTCATGAGAAGTATTTTTAAGTGAAACAAAGGGGGTCGACTTATACTGCGAACATATACCTAATCTAGTATTTTCAAGTTGAAAATTCAAGGTCGACTTATACATCGCAATATATGGATATATATATACATATTATAATGTATATAATTACTGTATATACTCGTGTATGATGCGTCCCAGTGTATAACTGCCGTGTATAATGCGCACTCGTACTTTATTCCAAAAAATCCCGACTTTTTCTGATACCACGTGTATGACACACATCCTTGATTTTTGGGAGGTATAAGAATTTTAAAACGTTTGGACTTGTCCATAAGTGTATTACGTTCAATAAGCTCCATATTATGTCTAAGAGAGACATCGTCAATAATTAAAGCGACTGAGTTGAGATGGCAGCAACCTCACATGGTAAGTTGGGCAAAGTGATGCCGTGTAGAAAACTGCAGCGCCACTGTTGCCAATCCTTTTAAATCAGACAAAAAGGGTTCTATAAATTAGTTTTGATTTAAAGTGGACGTTGGTTCTCTCTTTCCTATCTCATTCTAAAACTGTTTAAGAGAAGGAATAACGTAAAAATTTAACAAACAAATCTGGAAACAGGAAACGCGACAGGTATGATTAAGTTCACACACGAGATTCTATGGGTTTTAAATTACTTACGTTGGCAATCGTAGACACTAGAATCATTTACTATACTACGTACCAAACTTAATGATCGCTGGCCAGGCCCCCAAAAATGAGGGCGTTCCCTTCGTCAACAAATCAGAGGCATCCGGCGTTGCCATCTGTTTGTTTCCTACTCAGGGATTTTACCGCGCTCTCTCTCTCTCTCTCACACACAGCAGATGCGTAGCGTCTTTTGTTTGCGGCGGATGAGTATTGTGTGAAAGATGTCTGAGCGAAAATCTGTGAGACGTGTTCTTCAGAGTTCCGCGCGGAATTTAGTTTTAAGTGTACGAAATTACTTCGAGAGGGAGAAAAGTAATGGTGGATCGTTACTTGCTATTTCGAAGGTTGTAAAAAGATCAGCTGTTGCCCTTAACTTGGGAACGGCTACAGTCAGAAGAATAACCAACGAGAAGTATTCTCAGGAAAACCGTAGTAGAACACACAAAGAAAGTTATCGAGGAGGCTTGGATTAAAGAAGGAATATTGGAAGAGGGAATTCAAGAAATTATAATAGCATTGACCTCAAGTTCGGATTCGAATACTAGCAGTGATGTCACTATTAGCGAAGATAACGTTGGACTGGAAGAATTAGGAGTTTCACCTTTGTAGAAGGTAACTATAAAAATTATAGAAATTATTTATATTTGTTTCATTCTGTTTAAATACTAAGGAAGGTAGGTATTGAATAATTACTCTTTGTTTAAAAAATTAAGTGTAAAATTAGATAATTACTAATATGCTGTATTGTTTTGCCATTTACTCATGAAATATCTCTTTTTTTGAACAGCTTCAATTGAACACTGTCAATCAGTCAACAATTTGTCTCCTGATTTAAATATCTTAATGTTTTACTAGGTAAGAAGGTGAGGTGAATGATGAGGTATAATTTCCTCTTGACTATTTATTAACAAGTTAAATTTTCAGTCTATGCCAAGTTGATCAGTTCCTCCATGGTGCCTTTGCCCAAATTTCCAGCTGCTAATTAATTTCCACAAGATAAGTATATTGGAGTATTACATTACCACACTATTGAATGAGTGTTTTGAAATTCATTATGCTATTCCTCTCTTTTTTGCAGAACCAGTTAATTCCAACCAATGTTCATACTTAAGTTTGATTATAAGTATTAATTCATAAGTTATAAGTTAAGGCAATGCTAATAATAAAAATAATCTGTAATGATATAACTAAAACCTTCATCAATTAATTTTATATGGTGAAAAGCCTTTCATTTTTTAAAAAATTTTCATTCTTTTCTGCAAGAAAAGTATATGATTCTGTTACATTCCTTAGTTATCTCTTAGGTGCAGTTTTAAATTCTTCCATGGCTTGCTGTAATCCCTACACTTCAAATGTGCATCAATCTATTTTCATGTGTCAGTGCTTACTTAAAATCCCTGTAGTGTGTGTTCATCCATCTATCCCACAGTGCTTTTACTCCCATTTTTAGTGATATAGTCTTGCCATTTCACGCTCAAATCGTGTGTGCTTCAGCTTTGGATATTCTTTATAATGGTTAACTTATTCAGTGCCTTTTCTACCAAATGTGGTTCTCCCTATTATCCTAATTAAAGTGTAAATTGTAATTTATTTGTATAGGGTCAGTGTCTACTTGAAATCCCTGAAGTGTGAATGTGTTTCTCCCTCTATCCCACAGTGCTTTTCCCTTTTTAGTGCTATAGTTTTTATATTTCATGCTCAGAGCATGTAAGTGCTTCTTCTTCTTTATGACTTAGCTTATTAAAGTTTAAATTGCAATCTATTTGTATAGTGTCAGTGTCAGCGCCTGTGTGTACATGATAATGACAGATTTAAATAACTTTAAGGCAGGTGAAGATAAGTGATTATTTCAAAAGTATTTTTGTCTTAACTTTTCTCATTATTATACATTTCCACTTCATTACTTACTGTTCATGCTTAGTATATAATTCCATTTCTGTTTATTTTATATCCTAAAATTGATTCTCTTATTTTTACTTCATCTATTTACAAATAACCTAAATTTTATATGTAGCTACTCTATTTTTAATTCACTCTGTCTCTGTACCTATCATTATATTTCAATAGTGACATTGATGTGGCTATGATTAATCTAATGTCATATGTTTTCTCAGGATAAATTTAATAATAGAATATTTGAAAAAGAGATAATTTCATAACTTTTGAGAAGCCAATAATTTATTTTGAATGATCTGGGATTTGAAATACTTTTCATCCTAATGTAATGACGACAGTAAATGTTTTAACCCCGTTTGTTCATAATAAAGTTTTGGTTTTCAGGAAGTTATATTACTTACTTCTTTTTATGAAATTCAGTAATAATAATATGCTGACAAAAACGGTTATTTTATTCTAGTGTTGATCTTACTATTTATGTGCACAATTTAATCGTGTTTATTGTTATGTTTTCTAATCATTGCTTCTTTTACAGCTCTCTATATCTTAGTTTACCTCAGTAGGTTTCGCAGTTTTTTCACGTCTCTTCTTGTGGCCGTTTTTCTGCAAATGGGGTTTTTGCCTTACTGGTTTTTCCCTGTAAAAATGTTCAATTTGTGTGCAGTTTTAAATATATTAAGTAATTTTACTACTTTGAATTTCTTTAATATTCCCATATTCATGCAAACGTTTACTCTGAATCACAGTGTATATAATATGTTATGGTTTATTGTCTTTGGAATAAGTAAAAGTACCTACTCAATGAGAAGCGTTATTTTTATTCTTTTATCCAATCATGATTTCCTAATAATATGATAATTATTAACTTATGTGTTTGCTTTAATCCGTGTAATGCATTTGTTATATTTAAAATATTAGTAACAATAGAAGTAAGAAAGTACTCGAAATGTAATTCTTCCGTAATCCAACTGCTACCTTTAAGAATATTTTGCTCTTCTTCTTGATGTGATCTATTAACTATTTGCAATTATATAGAGTTGATTGTTAATAATAAAAATAAATAGATGAAATTAAATATTGTGTATTTATTCCTACTCCGCACCCTCTTCCCTTTCATGATGCATATTGTACTACTTGGTTTTTTTAAATTAATAGTTCAATAAGACCTAAACTTTTAGAATGCTACGTCTTTACAACCTATGGCTAAAATTTCTGTATTTTCGGCAATACGAGATAGGATACGGAAAATATGGCAGTATTTTCATCTGGCTGAAATGTTACGAGATGGTTCTACGCAGTTCTACCGTTATATACTTAACAGCTGCTTGAAACCAGAAGCAAATAACTGTGAGAACGGAACATATGTTGTGGTTATACATGTGGTCCCTTAGAAATCCCACACCATTCTTTTCCCTCGTCCTTCCCTCCTTGTGTTTATTATGCTACCTGCTCCGACATTTGCCATTCGCATACCAAATAGTCTCATCTTCCTGCTAACTTTTTTTCTACGTATTCTCAAAAATGTAAAATATAACATCCTTTTCTCTTATTTGTCATATAAGCAGAGAATATTCTATATTGTTTAAATGACAATCATATAAAATAGGTACCCTATAACGTGGAAAATGTTTTATATCTACTTATGAAAGACAAAGGAGGAAGTAATATATTCGTAGTTACTACGATAATATTACCAAACGTAAATACTCGTAATTTCATTTTATGTAGCTTTAAATATTAAAGTTTTCAACATTTTTATAATTTCGTTTACTGATGTTCGCCTGTCTGACCCCACTCCTACAAAGAGTCTTATCCATCCAGCGTCTCTGCCAACTTGCGAAGCACTATAATTGGTCCACGTTTGTGGACTGATTCGGCAACAAGGTTCCCTTTCCACACATTTTAACCCTGCCTCCCAGCGATCATTAAGTTTGGTACAGACCATAAATAAAATTATTTCAATTTGCTTATTCTATGTTTTTTTTGTTTTTGATGTGTGTTTTGCGGGAAGACTATCTTGTGATTTTGCAAAAATTACAGCAATCAGCTGATGAGCTAGTGAAATGAGGAATAATTAGAGAGGATGGAATTATAAATGTATAGAAGTAATTAGGTGTTCTATACATATAATTATGTATGTATAACCTGGAGTATCAATAATTATTGTGCTTTTCCCATTAATTAACCCAAAAAGCGTGAATCTGGTGCGAGGTAGGTTCCCATTTTAAGTGCAGAGAAGTGTTACCTGTGTATAACGTGCACCCCTACATTATGACCTGAAAATGTGGTCTTCAAACAGCGCGTTATACACGAGTATATATGGTAGATACAATGTATAATTTATTGGTGCAGCAAATCCGCAAAAATTAATTGTTCCTCCGTTTGACCTTTGTGACTGGTTGAAATTGACTGACTTGCATTACTTGTGGGGTTTGTTTGTCTTAAAACATTCTTTGTATTCATTGTTACTTTCTGCCAATTTCCACCAGGGTCCGGAAAAATCTAAAATCTCGAAAAAGTATCCCAAGTTCCATTCCTAAGAATAATTCCGTTTCAAATAAGAACGCAAGGGAAAATCAATTTTTCTTATGGTCACTATAATTTATTTCATTCTTAATTATGTTCTTATAAAAGTATGCTACTGCTAGCACACTGCAAGCACCTTTTACTAGTAAAATATAAAAATTAATACGATTCCTATTTTCCTAAATTAATTAGAAAACTCTGTGCTATTATTTCATGCGCTCTTAACAATTTGTATAAATATATAGCAGAGTAAAACACTGTCTTTCATAACATGCGCATTTTAACAATTTAAGGCAACACATACGTTTCCTTCGGATGTTTCGGATATAACAGACAGGCCTTCCCCTCCTTTTAGTCCAATATATCGAGGCTTCACTGTACGTATGTAAAGAATGCGATGTCGGACTGTGTACAATACCACGTTTTGGAATATACCATACACGAAAACGTATCAAGTATATAATCGCAAGCTCTGGAATAATAAAAATTAAAATAGTTATAACGAATCCAACGTATATTTTCAATCCTTTCAAACTTTTACAAACCTATGCCAACAGGTGCTTATAATGGAATCTTAACTTAGTACTTAAAAAGAGTTAAAAATGAAACAATCTTTTGTTATTCTAAAAGCTCCCAATTGCAAGCACTATCTGAGTTTATATAAACATTTGAAATACAGTTGGACCTCTATAAACATCACCATTGATAATCGTTGTTTTGATCAACCCTCATTTGTCGCCAAATGGTACAAAAAAATTAAAAAGTTCCGATGCCAGTTTTGAATGAAGCAGACAAATGAATGATGATTGCACTGTGACCGAGAGAGAAAGATTCCAGGCATTGCCTCCAATTCAATTAGTGCCAATTAAACCTTCAAATAAGTGAAAGAATAGTGTTATTCGCTTCACACTTTAAGCATCGAAATTAATGCTGTAGCAATGTCAAACTTTATAGATAGCAACACAAATATTTACGGATAATTATCCAGTTAATAACTGTGTATGGGAAGCATTTCTAGCAATTTAATCAAAGCAATTGATCTTATTTAAAATCATTCGGATGCTGGAATCTTACTTTTTCAGTAAGTAAAACTATTAAACATCTATAATGCTTATTAAGGCAAATTGTCTCATGCGTAAATTTAAAATCAGATGAGAATAGGGACGTACATTATTTTTTAACAAATTGAAAGTTATATGGTTATGTCACCTTCGTAGATAATCTAAATGACAAAGAATGTTAGGCGACGGGCTACGTTTATTCAGGAGCAGCATGAAAACATTTCTTTTAGATTGATAACCTAGAACTCGCCGAAACTTATCTTCTCTTCATTGTTAATCTAAATAAACGGTTGCATTGATTGATATATGAAAAAAAGGACGTATACTTCAATAAAAAGAAACAAAGAAAATTAAAAACATAAAAGTTTGCAATCAATTACTGTGTAGCATTAATTTCCTCTCTAATTTGACTTTTAAAATACAGATTTCTTACTGACTTTGCATAATTAATTGTCAATATGCACACACAGCCTCGCCCTCAGCGAGATTTCTACCCGCTAACCTTACCTATACTGGGGAAATGCATTATCAGAGTTAAATGCGAATTATTGAGTTAAACGTGAAATATTGAGATCAACTTATTCTACACAATTCTTAATTTTTTATAAATTAATTGAAAAAACAGTAAAAACACTGTGTGGGTACAGCTAGTACTCCGTTAATTCATCAAATAGAACTTATAATTTTGTTTGTTTAGTTTACATAACAACGCTTTTACTCATTATTACCTCTGACGGTAAAGCACTATCAATTGCAATTTCCCAGGTTGTTGTTACTATCAGCATTTTAATTACTACAAATATAACTTTTAATTAAAGTTTAAGGCAATAATAGCCCATTAATTCATCAAATGGAAGAAAGAAGAAGATAACGAGGCCTTTGAATCTGTGTAATTTTTACTTATGTACCAATGACGTGAATCTAAATTGATTCTTTCGAAAATTTTAATGTAAATCTGATTCAAACGTACTTTATTGTGTCATTTTATGTTACTTGTCGCCACCTGGCACATCCAGCCACCATGTGACTAAATGAATAAATAAATAAATATTATAGAGACAGAAGAAGATAAAGAAGAACGACGTAGAAGAGAAAGAGTGAGAAGATAAAATACGGACAGATGAGCAAAGGCAAACAGCGAGAGAGACCATAAACGAAATCAGGTAACAAAGAAGAAACGAGCAAACTGAAGAAGGGAGTAATATAAGAAGAAGCCAAAACAGAATCGATGCAGCCAACGGCGGAAGACGAAGAAACGACACAAATTTAAACTCAGCAATAGGAAACGGATTAGCTACTCGACGAGATGATTCACATTTAGGAAAAATTAATAAAGAATGTCAATATCGTAGAGCTTTGTTTTTTAATAACTGAGAAAAGCATAACAGATGCTGGTACGAGAAGAGCACTTCCGCAGCTTCCAGATATATTAAAACTGCCGTAGAGAGAAAATACCCCTATGTGTAAAAATACGTAAGACTAATGTAGTTTCTGCACATGCCAGGACATGAAATATATATTTAAAGCGGGAAGCTCATTAGTTCTAATTTGAAATGCAAAATCAATCACACTCACCCATCTTCTTTCTTGACATCGCAAAGCAGAGCTGGCCTGTGGAAGATCTACCATGCTGGCTGCGTTTTCAGGCTTCATTCTTCGGAGGCTCGCATCTGAAACAACGACAGAACCAACTCAGAAATCTCGCACCCAAAGGATAAAAATTCTACAAAGCCTTAACAATAACTTTTGATTTGAAGTTTATAAAGTAATGGAAACCGGCTAATAATGTATTATTCATACGTTTTTAAAAACACAGATTCTCATTTTATGAGGTAAACTATAATTTTTACGTTCAAAACACAATATATATTGATAACAAACCCTTAATTAATCCTACGTTAAGAGTGTAACGCCATATCTTGGCTATATTTGCCCATAAACAAATCCGTCCTTGCAAAAAATTTTACCAACTCTTCACAGAAAATGATACTTTACAACGATAAAATCACTCATTAAACATGTTATGCAGTAACAAAATGTTATACATAAGGACTAATTTATAAAAATAATTACTCCATTATACATAAATATGATAAATATAACATTTCCTATATACATATATATACGGTAAAGATATTTCAACTATAAATCAAAGATGAACAGAGAAGTTATTTAAGATTTCCTTACCTTTGTAGATATAAATCCTCGAGGAGATTGACCAGGACAGCTGTATCACACAATAATAACAGTACATTTATTTTCCAGAAGATCAGTTACATGGCAAATCAATAAGACAAACTCAATCACAAAAGAAAATACAAAGTAAAACAATATAACAGCACGAGTGGACTAACGAAAAACAATAATACATCAAAACATCACCATAAATTACAATTAAGTGGCAAAACAGGGCATACTGAATAATTACATATACAAATTCACATATCATTGATTTACAAAATAAGAAATAGTACTATTAAGAGACGTTAACTAATGTCCAGTAAGCAATGTGAAGATTACACACATTGAAACTATAAAAAACTTTAGATAAAACTTCACTTCACTTAAAGTGTCTTAAAACGTACACAAATCAAACTAAAAGTACATAATTAAAAACTGCTGTCAAAATGCGTCACATGCACCACTGTTTTCGAAGAATAAACGGCCAAAATTTTGTCAAGATCAAAACTATCGACATTAAATTTCGAATACAATAAAAAGGATTAGTTTTTTACTTGTAAAAAGTTCTGGTGTAAACACATAAAATAACCAAAAGTATTAAAACTCTGCTGTCAAAATGATTATCACGTGGACCAGTTTTCGAAGAACACACGGCCAAACATATATCACGATCATAACTATCAACATTAAATTTCGAATACAATAAAAAGGTCTAGTTTTTTCCTTCTAAAAAGGTCTGATGGAAACAAAATAAATTTCGAACTGTATTACGCACATAACAGACAACCCCGTCAGCCATTTTAAGATTTCTACGAAGTAACCAGAAGTAACGCGCAGGCGCGCAGGCTAACCAACATTTCCCCTTATAAACCTGGATATTTACAATATCGACAAAAAAACCACAAAAAATAAACAATTCCTTTTTATATCTTGATTTCTCATTTTAGTAGGAACACAATTATAACTTATTGTAGCATCGATAAAATTTGCTTAAATGTTATAAATTACTTGCAGTAAATCAAATTTGTTGGCATTAAACTTTTGCTTTGCAAACCTAAATTTGGATTCGTCATGGAGAGGGGTAAAAATAAGGCATTAAAATATATTTTCAGATTGCTTAATAACCGACAATGTAATTAATTAATTAATAACGAATTTTTGGTCCAAATACGTATGCGTTTTTTTGTAACATTTATTTTTCTGTAGGACGTCTTCATAAACAATTACATGGGTAGTTTCGGCGGCATTTACAAATTATGCGGAAACAATTATTAGTTATTAAAAACTATTCACGAGTGTAATTATAAGAATAGCAATTATACTCCGGAAAATACTTTCAGGTTTTTATCTTATCCATGTACTTTGGAAACCTGTGGTATATTCAATTGATACCGATAAAATATTCGTATAAATTTGAAATGTAGGTACCTACCGTAGGAACCTACTGATTTACAAACACAGATGTCCGGAACAGGTAGAAAAATACACTTGTAATTGTCCTAACTAAGATACTCTATTTAGTAAGTGAATTAGCCTTCATAAGAACTTAAGAACCATAAAAAACTCGGGTGATTCCTTCTTCACGGTAAACTTCCACCTCATTTCCTATTTGAAATCCAAAAACTCACGTAATATATTTTCAAAAAAAGCATTCGTGCGTCAATTTCCAACAAATCCTTTATCTAATTTTACAATTGTCCGACCGTCTTTCTCCATTTGTATCTCCCATTATTACAGCTAATGCCTGTCACATAAGTATATTCGAATCATCCTTTGCATCAATTTATAGAAATTTATAAAATTTTATTATTGTAATATTATCGTATATTTTATAAAGGTAAACTCCTCTCTATTATGAATTTTACACTGATAATAATAATACTCTATTTACGGGACAAGGCCTTTTCCTAAAAATACAATCAGAAATGTATTAAAAATAAGCCAAAATATTTAAACGTGCGTTCTAATACAATATAAACCATTAAAGCACAAGAGTAAGAAAAATTATACTATCGCACATAAAAATCACAAATCCTATAAAAATTATACTCAAAATACATCTGACAATATAACAATATCGTACAAACCTTTGTATGAACTCAACATTAACGAGGATATGTGCTAGTTATAATAAGTACTTCTCTAATCTAGACATTTTTATCAGAAAGTCTGAGTATATAACATAATTATCGGCTTTATTGGGGTACTCAATAAAAGATATGTATGAATTTATAATTTCACCATTGTTTGAAATTATGTACATATCTTGAAAATGAAGGAATATATGATTGTTATCTGCCTCACTTCTTTTATAAATATATTTCATTCGTTGTTATTGGTAATACATAACTACAATTGTATAACTACCATTGTTACTTGCCTTATTTATAAATAGTTCATAGGTCGTGTATGGTAATATATATATATCATTGTATTGAATAATGAATATTTTATGCTTGTGAATGTATATGCTTTTGTATTGCTTTTTTGTTACATATATAATTTGCCATCTTGATATCAAGATAATTAGAATCAAGTGTATTTATTAAAATGTAAACCAGTTTATCCTGTAATTATTTTGTTGGGTAAACTTTAAAAATGATAAATAAATAAATATTCTAAGGCATAAAGTAAAATTATATCAGATTCATGGTACTTAATAAAAATTTACCTGAATTAAAATAGACATAAGTTGGCATAAATTTCTACCACATTTAAGTTAGGCATTGCAGCTTAGTTTTAAATGATTGCAGTGATTCATTGAATATATCAACTTTATGACTTATAAGGTTGTAGTCTCTCATCATAGTATACAAAGGTAAAATGCACATATAATTTGTCCATATATGGTATATGAAAAGTCATATCTAACCTTGTATACATTAAAGGCACTCTGAGGTTTATTAAATTAAGTAATTCTGGGCTTTTAATATGGTTATTTAACAATTTATATAAAAACATAAGGCCACTATTCCTCCTTTGAATGTAAAGGAGTAGCATATCAAGTAGTATTGTCACTCCTAACATAGTAAAAAAGCAAAAAGTGTCAAAAGACTTATGTCCTTAACAACGCCTTCAATCTATTATCAGAACGTAAGGGGATTAAGGACAAAATTAGAGCAACTTAAACTAGCTATTTCTACCGCTGACTATGACGTTATCGTACTCACTGAGACTAGGCTCAGTGAAGACATAACTCTGAATTGGACTTACCTCATTTAGACATTTATAGACATGATCGCAGTGTAATTACTTCTAATAAAGTTCGTAGTGGTGGGGTTTTAATTGCTATTAAAACAAAATTGCAATCTGTAAAGGTTATAAGCCAAATTATTAATGTAGAACATTTTTGTAAACATTTGTAGTCAAGAGGCAAAGGTTTTAATTGGGGCAGTGTATATCCCCCCAGCCTCTGCCATTGATAAGTACTTATCTCATTGTGAAGTGGTTGAAGATATTGTGAATAATAACAATTTTTTGATATTATTGTACTGGGGACTACAATTTACTTGATCCCTGTTGGAACACTGACTGTGATAGCATGTCTTTCACCACTCAAGCAAGAATTATAAATGAAAGTTTTACATTACTGGGTCTTAAGCAGATGAGTACTATTTGTACAATTTACTATTAGATCTAGCTTTTTCTAATTCAGGGCAAGTAACTTCCGAAAAGGATCCATATCCTATTTAAAAATGTGTTAATCATCACCTTGATATTCATTACAGTGTAAAGTTGGCCAAAGAACTAGATTATAACAATTATCAATTTACTATTTATGATTATAGAAACTGTCATTATACTACATTGACTAACTACTTAGATACTTTAAACTGGCTAGGAATATTGTGCAATTTGGAGATTAATAATGCTCTATCAATTTTCTACTCTATTCTTTATGAAGCTATAGAACTGTGTACTCCTACCTTAACAACCAAAACATCATCTTATCCTAAATGGTTTAGTGTTGAATTAAAGGAATGTATCAAACTCAAGAAACATTACCATAAAATTTTCAAAATTACTGGGAGTAATGATGATTATCATAATTTTTCTAAAATCCGAGGTGAATGCAAAAAACATTCTGGTTCATGTTGCAAAAACAATATAAATAACATGGAAACAAATATTCCCTATAACTTAAAGTATTTCTGGAGACATGTTAAAAATCATCAAAAATTGGATAGAATACCAAGCATAATGTATTATTATGAAGAACATGTTGCAAATAATGACCACGATATTTCAAACCTCTTTGTAAGGAACTTTTCTAAGGTCCACAGTACTGTGATACCTGACACAAAGCCTGCCTTTGACATAAATTACACGTTTTCCTTTGGCAAAATGACAGTTTCAACTGAGGATGTACTATGGAAATTATTGTCTACAAATGTTACAAAGTGTACTGGCCCAGATGAACTCTCTCCCTTTTTTATTTAAAAAGTGCAGTCAATCACTGGTTTACCCACTGTTTATACTATTTAAAAATCTTTTAGCAGTGGCGTTTTTTCTGACCTCTTTAAAATTGCTTACATTACACCGATTCACAAAGATGGTGACAAAAGCAATACTTGTAAAATCAATATATGTAGTGGAAAAGGGAAAATTAGGTTTGGAGTAGCATTTAAATTCAGCCAAGCATATGAGAAACAGTACCGTATTTTCCCATAGATACCGCGCGCGTTATCTATACAAAAAAGTTCAGTTGATGAAGAAAAACAAAGGTGCGCATTATACAATGAAAACAAGAAAATAGGTACAATTACCGCAAATAACACAACTGGAAGCTATTTTCAAACCACCCTGAAACCATGTTCAATCAAATTGTCAATAAAACAGCTACATGGAATTGTTAACTATATGTTAAATTACTTTACCATTAACATTTTATTTAAAAACTAAAGAAAACACAGCATACAAAAATTTTAATTTTACAAAGAGAATCGGCGCTCATCCAAGATGGCGGCCTCCGTGATAAACTCGAAAAATAGTAACTTCTAAAGTGGAAAAATTAGCGAAAAACAGTGAAAATGTCAATATTTTTCCTCCTCCCCCTTCTATAGACACCTGTGGACAAAGTTAACACGTCGGAAATGCCGTAAGTTAGGTGGGAAAATTGGGAACCATGCTGAAGTCTGCAAATATTTACCAAACAGCTCTTTTACATTAAATTCAACTTACATATTTACTTTTTCCTGTCATCTAACCTTTCAATTACAATTTGCAATGTTCATTTAATATAAAGGAAACAGGGTAAAATAACAAAATTAACCACGAAATGTTAAACAACATTTATTGCACACATAACTCAAAATATCACATCATTCAAAGCCAAGAAATTCATCTTCAGAATCTACATAAAAAGAATCAATAACATTCATAATTTCAGAAGGTACATCACAGAGATCATTTTCTGAAGACGATTCTTCGTCGTCTTCCGATTCTGGCATTGTATCACCCCGTAATTCGCCTAAAGCTTTCAAAAACCCATTTCTTACGCAGGTTGCCGTAACTTTTACGGGAACGAATCTTAGGATGTCTCAAGATAGTTTGAATATTTCACGTGTTCAGAAACCGGAAACAACAATCTTTGGTCTTTTTATTCGTATTCCGTTATTCATTTGTCTGTTTCATTGTGCGCCACCTACATATCACAGTGAGTATGACAAATTGCATAGGGTGCGCGGTATCTATTAGGTGCGCGTTATCTATACATTTTCACGATCATGAAAATTTTCAAGGTGCGTGGTATCTATAAGGTGCGCGTTATCGATGGGAAAATACGGTAATTCTGGCACTACATGAGGAAAAATTACAAATGATGCTATTACTAAAAATAGAAAGTAGGCTGAAATTGTTTCTGCTTGTAACTTTAGGCTTTCATTCAGTTTGACATCACTTTGAGTTATCGATCAGTGATTTGCACAAATAAGATTATTTGCGGATTCAAAGATGGCTACTAAAATTTCACCAGCCACAGCTAAGATATAAGCAATAGTTGACAAGGTATTAGCTCCACATTCTCTACCTTTAATAAAAATTAAACTTGAATATGTACATCAGGATCTCCACTGATGGTAGCAATAATTTATCACGAAAAATTTTTCGAATACTCGTACAGTATTTTGATCGTCATGTTTAAGGACTCACACAAGCTAGTTGAATTGAAATGTTTAAAATGAATCAGAGGGGACTATAAGTCACCTTGTTTTAAAAACATATGATTGGCCAGAAGAGTGTATCGCATTTGGAGGGGATAACTGCAACTCCAATTTTGGTTATGTTGATGGAAATGGACAGAGCAATGTTTATGTACTCTTGTCTGCAGAAGTTGGGGAATTACTTGGAATAAAATGCCCTGCCCGTATATCTTACATAATTGTGTTCAGCATGCAAGGGATTCCTGGCTAATTGATATTGAATCAAATTTGGTTACAATTTATAATCGTTTTTCTGTATTCACGGCCAGAACAGAAACCTTGAAAGAACTTTGTGACTTTGTATCTGTAGGTTATAATCCATGTGTGATCTCTGTTGAATTGCTAATGTTTGAATTGAGATTTGGCAACTGTTTGTTTTCATCTGGTACTACTTTGTAATGTAACTGTGCCATCTTTCTGAGTGTATATCGCAAATAATTTGTGATGTTTCCAAAAACCTGTTTGCAATCTCAGCTGAAATGCTACAGAATTGTTTCTCACTTAAAATACGGCATTTACTTGTTATGTGTACATCTAACGAAGCTTAAATAAAGCAATATCAATAACGTACAATAATTTTGTTGTTTTTTCAATTTTATATTTCTATTTAAAATTTTGCGATCATATATATTAAGCATTTTACGAGGAATAAATAACCTGATATTTTAAACGCGCGCGCTTGGTGCGACGGTGGTGCCATCTATGAACAAATGTAGTCGTAACTTGAACCTATTTCCCACAAGAGTAAGATGCACAGGGCTGCCCTTAAGTGACTTTTCATAATTTGGCGGCACCCCTTCCTATCCACCATCAGTAATAATCGTAGTGAAGTTGAACCCCTAACCCCCTTCTCCATATCTTCTTTCATTTCGAAGTGCCTTAGCGACGAAATGAAGGTCGTCTTGACTCTGGTTTTGATTTTTGAAATCCGACGATGCAAAATGAGGTTAAAAATGGGAAAGCAGAATAATTTTTGCGGCATCCATCAGAACACTTCACGGCACCCCAGGTTGGGAAACGCTGTTCTAGGCTATAGGGGCGAAGCCAATTCAGGGAGGAGAGAAAAGGCGCGAAACGCCATACTGCACGCCACTTTTAAAATGCTACATACACGCAAGTATGCAATAGACATTTATAGCGAACTTTCGGTAACTGAAAAGTTAATGAGGAATTTTATCGCGACTTCTTGAGAATATCCAATAACCCAATGAATACAAAACCTCTAGTAAAGTGTATCAACCGAGAAATAAATATCTAAAAGCAGTGGACTATTTTATTTTCGAAACCATCTTTGAAACAATTATTCTGTAATTAAATATTAAATAATAATTACAATCCGTTGTACATCAAAAATTCTGCGTGAAAGTTAAAAATACAGAATTTTTTGGAGATATAGAAAACACTTCCATATTTAACAGTTTTTTCTCTCTTTTGCAATTTTGGAATTTCTTTCAATCTCCTAGTTCCCGTGCAAAGTAAAAAGTTTAAATACAGAACATCAATAAGAATTTTCGTATATAACGTCATATTTTCATATAATTGACATCAATAAGAATCTCACATATTAATAATTTTGATATTTGCAATGAAATATTTTTAAAATTCATCGTGTGGATTTTTAAATCCTACAATGTATCAGTAAAAGCTTACAACAGTAATATCTTGGTGGTTATTAAATTTCTGAATACCTTCGCATGCCAATCTGTAGTTTACTCCACACCAATTCTTTTAAATTGGCAATGCAACCTAAATGTCACCAAATGAAAGGAACTTATTTTTTTCAACTAATCCGGTGTGTATATATATGTATGTATGTATATATATATATACACACACACACACAGTCATGCCTCGTTTAGCGCAAAGGATACGTTCCGAACGGTCTTTGTGCTAACCAAATTTGCACTAAACAAACCGATTATAACATGTATGTACTTAGTAGTGATCAGTTCGCGAAATTGCAAGTTTCACTAATGTTACTTTTTTATTTATTTAATATTAATTATCATTAAAAATCAATATTAATACAATTTTTTATTTATTTAATATTAATTATCATTAAAAATCAATATTAATACAATTTTAAATCTTTCGCAGCGGTGCTTGCATTTATGCATAGATCGCTAGGTTCCGTGAGTTATCATTTTCGTCACTGCAGCACTCAAATCTACGTGTAAATTACTTATTGTATGTATGTGTGGGGGCAGGGCCGGCCATCTATCTACGGGAGCCCGGATGCAAATTTCCACCTGGGGGCCCCCCTCCCCCTGCCCATAGGCCATGGTAGACGTCTGCACGGGCCGGACCCGGCCCATGGGCTTAAGCCGGGTAAGACTGAAAAGTAATGGGCTCGGGCCAGGCTTGGACCTAGACGATTTATCTGACGCCATTCCCGTTTGAGCCGCTTTGGGCCAGTTGAGGAACCAGTGGACCCCTGTCATGTTTGCGCCACACTGCATTGTTTCGTCTTCACCACATATTTCTTTTAGGGAGAGTTCTCCATTATCTCCTTCACAAGTGACACATATTCCAGGCCGCCACTAGAGCATCCAAGAATTCCTACCAGCCGACCATCTCTTAAACAACTACTTATATCACTATCAAGAGGGTTCTGTTTGCCTTAGGAGATAGCAGGATCTTTGGGAGTCTTACATCTGAAGCTTCATTCCCTACCCTCCCCTTTGTATCCATCATTGGCCGCCAGTTCGCTCTGGGTAGCAGATGATATTGGTCTTCCGTACTGATAGAAATTGACGTAACTTGTATTCTTCGTACATTTGCGTTTTGAAATATAAGTATTTTGTGTTATTAAAACTTTTTATAAATCCCTAAAATACCAGAATGGATTTAATCAAGGAATTTAAGAAAAAAGTGCGTTTACCTTTGAAATGCTTGGAAAATTTCTAAACATAAAAAGATACTTTATAAAGGGTATACGTATGTTTACTGAAGAATGTACAAAATGTCCACGGTCGGGCCGAATTTGGGTGTTTAAAATAATTTGGGCCTCGGGCCGGGCCAGGGTGCAAAAATGGAGTAAATTTTGGGCTGGGCTTGGACTCAATTATGATTGGGCCGGGCCTGGCTTGGGCCGAAGATTTCGGCCCGTGCAGACCTCTAGGCCATGGGCACGGGAGGGGCCCCCCCTATATTATGTTTTTGACTTCCAGACAAATATTTCCTTGGCAATTGTAACCTTTCAAAATAATATTTAAAATAATTAATATTCTAAATTATTTAAATACTAGTATAATGTCTGTTGAAATATCAACGGAAGAATTATAGATAGATAGATTATTAATATTTTCATTCAAAATAATTAATGTCACACTTTTACATATGAAATATTTTGCCATAAACAACATTTCTAGTGAATATTCTGTTGTTGACGGGCTATCTTTAGTTAAACTTAAAATAGTTGCCTCTTTCCTCCCTCTCACACCCTCTCTCTCCCTCCCTCCCTATCCGTTCTCCCCCTCCCCATCTTCCCCCCCTACTTCCCTCTCTTCCCTCCCCTCCCTCTCGCTTCTCCCTCTAC
This sequence comes from Uropetala carovei, assembly GCA_036926305.1. Lineage (NCBI taxonomy): Eukaryota > Metazoa > Arthropoda > Insecta > Odonata > Petaluridae > Uropetala > Uropetala carovei. Next base: position 9,656,810 of record JAXCHB010000011.1, read on the forward strand.
TTCTCCCCCCCCCCCCCTCTCGTATTAAAAGCACTCAAAGCATGTTTATACCCATAAGGATTGAATTAACAATATGATATAGAGGTCTAACAATAGTTTGTTGCTCATTCTCATTAGCTGTCTGAATTGCACATTATTTGAGCATAACGTTCATTGTGTCTCCTGTTGGAAGCTACTTCACGATCCTGTGTTCTCCTACCTTCTATTTGCTCATTCAATTGTCGAGCTCTATGTCTTGCTTGTGCTTCTCTGTTTTGTCATCGACGTCTTTGCAATGGTGTTTCTTCTTGCACACACTGGTTATCCTTTTATAATATCACAAAAAGAACGAAAAATAAATTTATTATGTTTTAAAAATAGAATATTGGAAGAATATACAATACTACTGAATGTGTGCTTGCATTCTGCAAGCATTTTCTCTCACCTTAAAGTAAAAATAAAAGCCGAAAAATAATTTTCAATGCATAAGTTCGCATCTCGGTTCCTAATTACGTGTTTTTCTGTTTTGAAAATATTGGGGTACAAACAACACCTAAAATTTATATTTATAAAACATTTATAGGTTTTTAGCATTTATTACGAATATCTCTCATTTATGCAAAATTGCATCAAAATAGCACCTCTAGAAGTGCATTCATATGAATTTCATTGTTTAAATTTATGAATTTTTAACAGCAACAACAATAATTATTTCTAAAATTTTCAATGCTATTTACCAACAGAACATTACTTACTAACGTTAAAATTTTCAGCTTCCTCGATCTTCAGAAAGTACATAAACATTAGTCATTTTGTTTAACATTTGAGAATTTATTACGGCCAAACAAATAAAAAGTTTGAAATTTCTACATTCCAGTTTTCATTATATCCTTAGTTCTACCAACAGAAAAAATTTCTGCATCATAGCGCATTTAGAAGTACCTAAACCATGAAATGTTAGTAAAATGGTTTATAATTTATACCGGCCAAGAAAATAAACATTGTTGCAATTTTCCAATTATTCCTTCCAATTATTTTTTTCGGTTCACCTATGTATTAAATCTCAGCTCTCCAACTATTGTAGTTTGGGCCAGAGGGGAATATACTATACTAGTGAAGGTGTGCATGCATTATGCAAGCATTTTCTCTCACCCTAAAGCAAAGAGTATGAGCTGACAAATAATTTTTAAAAGCAACAGCTTACACCTTCTTGTCGATTTATGTTTTTATCCTTAAGGTCATTATTGGGGTAAAAACAACCCCTAAAATTTATAATTATTAAATATTAATAGGCTTTTAGAATTTCTTAGGAATACCTCACATTTATGCAAAATTTCATGGATATAACACCTCTAGAAGTGCATTTATATGAATTTCATTTTTTTAAATTTATGAATTTTTAACAGCCACAATATAAAACTTCCATGAAATTTTGAATGTTACTTACCACCGGAACATTATTCCCTAATTTTGGTAAAATTTTCAGGTTCCTGGCTCTACCAAAAGTACATAAACATTAGTCAATTTGTTTAAAATTTTAGAATTTATTACGGCCAAACGAATAAAAATTTTCCAATTTCTACAATCCCGTTTTCATCATTTGGCAAATTCTACCAATCGAAAAAATTTCAGCTTCATAGCGCATTTAGAAGTACCTAAATTATGAAATGTTAGTAAAATAGTCTATAAATTTTAACATCCAAGAAAATAAACATTGTGCAATTTTTCAATTATTCCTCCGATTATTTTTTTAGATTCACCTATGCATTAAATTTAAGCTTTCCAACTATTGTAGTTTGGGCCAGACATTAGTATCCTCCTATCATTCTATATCGACTCTTCTTACAGAGGATATATATATATATATAGGAGGATACTAATGTCTGGCCCAAACTACATTAGATGCAGAGCTGCAATTTTCAGTAATTGTAGATGGCACGGAGAAACCGCCAGAAAAATTGAGATCTCATACCTAGGTGTCATGGGTTCGACTCCAGAAATTCCTAAATTTACTTTTTTTCCCATAAGAAAAGCATTGCGGCATATTTGAAAATTAATTTATGGCACTTTCCGATAAGGTAGAGAATTCAAACTTGGAGGGTTGTTAGATACCCAGGAGTCTATAGGGAACCGTTATCACCTTAACCGCAAGTGTCCTGGGTTCAACTCCGGATGACCCGGTATATCTCCCATAAGAAAGAATGGAAAAAATGAATTCCTTCATATAGACGAAACCAAGAGGAATAAATAAATGATATTTTCAGGGCTTGTAGATGTCATGAGTATATCTCCATAGTATCTGACAACTCCTGCGTAGGTGTCACCGGTTCGATTCCAGGTAGCCTCAAATTTGAGACTATTTCCCAAAAGGAAAGCCTTGAAATAGGTGCAGGGCTCTTTTGCATTTAGAATTTTTTGTCGGCTTTTAGTCTTTTTTATTAAAAGAGAGAAAATACTTGCAGAATGCAAGCACACATTCACTTGTATCCTATATCCTATCATTGTATATCAACTCTTCTTACAGAGGATATAGGATACAAGTAAATGTGTGCTTGCATTCTGCAAGCATTTTCTCTCACCTTAAAGTGAAAATAAAAGCCGAAAAACAATTTTCAATGCATACGTTCGCATCTCGGTTCCGAATTACGTTTTTTTGTTTTGAAAATATTGGGGTATAGTCAACCCCTAAAATTTATAATTATAAAACATTTATAGGTTTTCTGCATTTCTTAGGAATAGCTCACATTTATGCAAAATTTCATGTATATAGAACCTCTAGAAGTGCATTTATAAGAATTTCATTGTTTAAATTTTATTAATTTTTAACAGCCACAGCAATAAATATTTCTAAAATTTTCATTGTTATTTACCACCGGGACATTACTTTCTAACTGTGTTAAAATTTTCAGCTTCCTGGATCTACAGAAAGTACATAAACATTAGTCAATTTGTTAAACGTTTGGAATTTATTACGGCCGAACGAATAAAAATTTAAAATTTCTATATTCCCGTTTTCATTATTTGGCGAATTCTACAGGTAGAAAAAATTTCAGCTTGATAGCGCATTTAGAAATACCTAGACCATGAAATGTTAGTAAAATTGTTTATAATTTTTAGCGGCCACAATAATGCACATTGTTGCAATTTTGCAATTTTTCCTCTGATTATTTTTTTTATTAACCTCGGTATTAAATTCCAGCTCTCCAACTATTATAGTTTGGGCCAGACATTAGTATCCTCCTATATCCTCCTCTGTAAGAAGAGAGCTTATAGAATGATATATATATATACTAGTGAGTATTTGCTTTCATTCTGCAGGCATTTTCTGTCACCCTAAATTAAAATGTATAAGCCGACAAATAATTTTTAAACACAACAGTTTACACCTTCTTGCCGATTTACGTGTTTTTCCTTTTGGTCAACATTGGTGTAATAACAACCTCTAAAATGTATAATTATAAAATATTTATTGAGTTTTAGCATTTCTTAGAAATATCTCACATTTATACAAAATTTCATGGATATAGCACCTCTAGAAGTGCATTTCTATGAATTTCACTGTTAAATCTTAGAAATTTCTGAAAGCCACAATATAAAACCTTTGCGAAATGTTCAAAGTTATTTATCACGGGAACATTATTTTCTAACTTTGTTAGAATGATCAACTTTCTGGCTCTAACGAAAGTACATACATAAACAATAGTAGGATTAAAATTTAATAATTTATTGCGGCCGAACGAATAAAAATTTTCTAATTTCTATATTCCTGTTTACATTATTTACCAAATTGTACCTCTAGAAAAACTTTCAGCTCCATAGAACATTTAGAAGTACCTAAACCATGAAATGTTATTGAAATAGTTTATATTTTTTTACAGCCAAGAAAGTGAACATTGCTGCAATTTTCCAATTTTTCCTCCGATTTTTATTTTTGCTTCACCTGTGTATTAAATTTCAACTCTCAACTATTGTAGTTTCGGCCAGACATTAGTATCCTCCTATATATATATATATGTATACTAGTGAATGTCTGCTTGCATTCTGCTAGCATTTTCTCCCACCTTAAAGTAAAAATAAAACCCAAAAAATAATTTCAATGCTTAAGTTTGCATCTCGGCTCCGAATTACGTGTTTTTCTGATTTGAAAATATTGGGGTATAAACAACCCCTAAAATTTATAATTATAAAACATTTATAGGTTTTTAGCATTTCTTAGGAATACCTAACATTTGTGCAAAATTTCATGTATATAGGACCTCTAGAATTGCATTTATAAGAATTTCATTGTTTAAAATGTATGAATTTTTAACAGCCACAATATAAAACTTTCATGAAATTTCAAATGTTATTTTCTACCGGAACATTATTTCCTAATTTGGTTAAAATTTTCAGCTTCCTGGCTCTAATTAAAGTACATAAATATTAGTCAACTTGTTAAACATTTAGGAATTTTTTACGTCCGAACGAATAAAAATTTTCAAATTGCTATATTCCCGTTTTCAGTATTTGGCAAATTCTGTATGAAGAAAAAATTTCAGCTTCATAGCGCATTTAGAAGTACCTAAACCATGAAATGTTAGTAAATTTTCTTATAATTTTTTACGGCCAAGAAAATAAACATTGTTGCAATTTTGCATTTATTCTTCTGATAATTTTTTTTGATTCATCTGTGTATTAAATTTCAACTCTGCAACTATTGGACATTAGTATCCTCCTATATCCTATATATAACCTATATATATAGCCTATATCTATCGTATATCCTCCTCTGTAAGAAGAGTGCTTATAGAATGATATCATTCTATATCAACTCTTCTTGCAGAGCATATACGATACCACTGAATATGTGCTTGCTTTCTGCAAGAATTTACTCTCACCTTAAAGTAAAAATAAAAGCCAAAAAATAATTTCAACGCAGAGGTTTGCATCTCGGCTCCGAATTACGTGTTTTTCTGTTTTGAAAATATTAGGATAAAAACAACCCCTAAAATTTATAATTATAAAACATTTACAGGCTTTTAGCATTTGTTACGGATACCTCACATTTATGTAAAATTTCATGAATGTAGCACCTCTAGAAGTGCATTTATATGAATTTCATTTTTTTTAATTTATGAATTTTAACAGCCACAATATAAAACTGTTATGAAATATTCGATGTTATTTTCCACCAGAACATTATTTCCTAACTCTTAAAATTTTCAGCTTCCTGGATCTTCAGAAGGTACATAAACATTAGTCAATTTATTAAATATTAAAGAATTTGTTATGTCTGAACAAATAAAAATTGTCATATTTCAATATTCCCGTTTTCATTATTTGTAAAATTCTAGATGTAGAAAAAATTTCAGCTTCATAGCACATGTAGATGTAGCTAAACCATGAAATGTTAGTAAAATTGTTTATAATTTTTTCCGGCCAAGAAAATAAACATTGTTGCAATATTCCAATTATTCCTCGGATTATTTTTTTTCGGTTCACCTATGTATTAAATTCCAGCTCTCCAACTATTATAGTTTGGGCCAGACATTACTATCCTCTTGTATATATCCTATATATATCCTACAAGTGAATGTTTGCTTGCTTTCTGCAAGCATTTTTTCTCACATAAATGTAAGGAATAAGAAAATGTAATAATAGTTAAACGGTAAATTTTGCACATCTGTGCCACATTTCGTTTTTATTTTTGGAAAATTATAGGGTAAAAACAACCCCTAAAATGTATTATTTTAAATATTATATAAGTTTTCATCGTACTTTTCGAATACCTCACATTTTTGCTAAATTTCATCGATGTAGCACCTGTAGAAGTGCATTTCCGTAAATTCAATTGTTTAAAATTTTTGAATTTTTATCATCCACAATAATAAATATTTCTAAAATTTTCAATGTTATTTACTACCGGAGCATCATTCCCTACCTTGTTTCAGATTTTCAGCTTCCTGTACCTTCACAAAGTACATAGTATTAGTCAATTTTGTTACATTTGAGAATTTATTACGGCCGAACGAATAAAATTTTTCAATTTTCTATATTCCCGTTTTCATTATTTGTCGTATTCTACCTCTAGAAAAAATTTCAGCTTTATAGATCATTTAGAAGTACCTAAACCATGAAATGTTAGTAAAATAGTTTATAATTTTTACCAACCAAGACAATATGCATTTTTGCAATTATTCCTCTGATTATTATTTTAGATTCACCCATGTATTAAATTTCAGCTCTCCAACTATTGTAGTTTTGGCCAGACAGTAGTATCCTCCTATATCCTATATATCCTCCTCTGTAAGAAGAGTGCTTATAGAATGATATCATGCTATATCGACTCTTCTTACAGAGGATATCATTCTACCATTGAACGTGTGCTTGCATTCTGCAAGCATTTTCGCTAACTTTAAATTAAAAATAAAAGCAGAAAAATAATTTCAAAAGGCTTGTTTGCTACTATGCGCCATATTCCGTTTTTCTGTTTTGAAATATCCTATATATATCCTACAAGTGAATGTGTGCTTGCATTCTGCAAGCATTTTCTCTCACATAAATGTAAGGAATAAAAAAATGTAAATCATAGTTAAACCGGAAATTTTGCACATCTGTACCACATTTTGTTTTTATTTTTGGAAAAGTATAGGGTAAAAACGACCACTAAAATGTATAATTTTAGTTTTTTTTAGGTTTTCCTCATTCATATCGACTACCTCACATTTATGCATAATACCATCTATGTAGCACCTCTAGAAGTGCATTTATGGAAATTTTATTTTTTACATTTTATGAATTTTTAACAGCCACAACCATAAATATTTCTTAAATTTTTTATGCTAGTTACTACCGGAGCATCATTCCCTACCTCGTTTGAAAATTTCAGCTTCCTGCACCAGCAGAGAGTGCATAAGCAATAGTCAATTTGTTAAACATTTGAGAACTTATAACGGCCGAACGAACAAAAATTTTCAATTTTCTGTATTCCCGTTATGATTATTTTGCTAATTATACCTCTAGAAAAAATTTCAGCATTATAGAGCATTTAGAAGTAGTTAAACCATGAAATGTTAGTAAAATAGTTTATATTTTTTACCGGCCAAGAAAATAAAGTCCAATTTTCTAATTATTCATCTGATTATTTCTTTCTGTGCACCTAAATATTAAATTCCAGCTCTCCAGCTATTGTAGTTAGGGCCAGACATTAGTATCCTCATATATATTTATATATATATACAGTAGAACCTCATAAATCCGGCACCCTCGGGACCTAGCACGAGCCGGATTTTAGAAAATCCCGGTTTTTTGAAAACGTTGCACATTGACTAAGTATCCAGGGGCATATCGGCCTATTTCGGGATAAAACAAAAGAAAGCTTTTTGTAATCTATATAATGTATTTCAAATTTAATCAGAAATCACACCAGAATATTTTTAAATATGAAATACATACACAAAATGTATGTAAATAAACATGCAAAATATTAAATAAATCATAATAGACGCCTTGCTCTCTTGCCACCCTTGACTACGCCACTGCACCTTCATACCATATCACGGCCTTTACGTAAAAAAATAAAATACATAACATTAAAATCCAAAATTTACGCCAAAACTAATAAAAGAAAGAATCGTTAACAACTGGACGAATTTGGAATAAGGTCATAGCAAATTTAATGCACACCAATGTACACGTCTCGTTTCTACTCTCGATAGCTAGACGATAAGGTCGAGACAGCGTCTTTAGTTGCGGGAATGCAAGTTTCATTTCATTTCAGTGTTGGAAGTTTTTGAAGGTTTTTCTGCGAAATTGTCTTTAACATATCACACAGATTGCTTTATACATAGTGATCTTTGCTTAATAAGTTTATCTTTAATTAGGTACAAATTCATCATATCCTGTGATTCGATGCATGACCGCTGCTCGAAAGCCGATATTGTATCAGTGACTAATTCTATGCAATGGTCTATTGAAGGCTTGTTTGCAGCTGCATTGTCATCATCGTCACTTTCACTTTTTCATAATTCTCACGTTTGGGTTCCAAATCCATTTTAACTATTTCTCCGTCAGCTGATTCACTACAGGCACTTCATAGTCGATTTCCATCCAGTTTTCAACGTCTTCTTCCAGACCCTTCATGAAATCGTTATTCGTCGACCCCTTAGCAAATTTCATAATTTCAGACACCAGTCTCTTTTTGTCACTAACATTGAAACCTAGAAATTCTGGTGGTGATTCATCACATTCTTCAAACATGCTTGCAGGCCACAAATTATGCCAGGCATTTTTCAGTGTTGCGGCTGTTACATCAGTCCACGCTTTAGCTATAGTCCAAATCGAGTCCTTAATGTTAAATTCCTTTTTAAATCCGTGAACACCTTGGCCTCTATTGCAGGCAACTAGCAGTTTCTGCATAAATTGCTGTCTGTAATAGCATTTTAGTGAGCTTAATATTCCATGATCCATAGGTTGAATAATAGATGTACAATTTGGAGATAAATAAACCACACGTACGTTACCCAATACCAAAAGTGATGCATCAGGATGGGCAAGACAGTTATCTAATGTCAGAATAATTTTACAATCATCACCTAGTCCGTTAGATTTATAATGAGCACGTGCCTTCGGTGCAAAATAATTCAAAAACCAATCCAACATTAATTGAGGAGTCATCCATGCACGTTTATTAGCACGGTAGTTGACAGGAAAATTCCTTACACTCTTTAAAGCACGAGGGTTTGCACTTTTACCAATTACAGTTAGCTCTAGTTTGTGCGTACCTGCTGCATTTGCGCACGCAAGAACCGTCAGCCTCTCCTTTGACTCCTTCACTCCAAATGCCATATCCTCATCGGCGGCTGCAAGTGTGCTCCGAGGAAGACTTCGCCAAAATAATCCTGTCTCGTCCGCGTTATATATTTGCTCTGCAGTAAAATTTTCATCCGAAATTATCTTCCTAAACTCCTCTACAAATGTTTCGGCAGCATCCGAATCGGCACTAAGTTCTTCGCCAGACACTGCTAATTTTCATATTCCATGGCGAAGCTTGAAGCGATGAAGCCAACCTTGCGAATAATAACAAGCTTTATTGATTTTCAAATCGTTGTGGAATTTCTTTGCTTTGCTGTATTAGCAATAGGCCTGATACCGGTACACCTTCACTTCTTCTTTGTCGAAACCATTCAAACAATACTCTATCGATATCGTTGACCCTGGAAGTGTGTAATGTTTTTCGGCCTTAGAAGTGTCACTGTCTGCATATAATGTCAGCAACTCACTTTTTCGTTTCTTCAAGCCATACACAGTAGAATAGCCTACGCTATATTCTTCACAAAGTCTCTTAACTGAAGCACCTTTTTCAAGTTTCCTTAATAAATCTACTTCTTGTTCAAAAGAAAGAGTTTTATGTTTACGCTTCATAATACTACTGGAGGGGTTTTCAGCTTTTTTTTTGAAGACATTCCAATATGAACTTGAGCAATATCACACTAATGAAAGACACATGCGATCGCTACGAATCTGAACACGCGACTGTATACAAGTTATACAATGTGACTGTGGAAAATATTCCCTAACACGTACCAACATGTATTGGTCAGCTGACAATTGGACTCACTCACACATACAGTGTAACTGCTGCTGTCAAATTGGTTCTAGAATTCGCGAATTTTGATGCGAAGCGGTGCGTTTATCGTTCCATAGTGGATTAGGCTACCCGCGGCAAAAATTTTTAAAAGTGCACTTTTCAAGAACTGCCGGATTTTTGATAATTCCGGATTTTCGAGTGCCGGATTTATGGGGTTCTACTGTATATATATACACCAGTGAAGGTGTGCTTGCATTCTGCAAGCATTTTTTCTCACCCTAAGGTAAAGAGTATGAGCCGACAAATAATTTTTAAATGCAACAGTTTGCATCTTCTTGCCGGTTTACGTGTTTTTCCTTATTGTCAATACTGGGGTATAAACAACCCCAAAAATTTATAATTATGACTCTTTTATAGGTTTTCAGCATTTGTTACGAACACCTCACATTTATGCAAAATTTCGTCAATGTAGCACCTCTAGAAGTGCATTTATCTGAATTTCATTGTTTAAATTTTATTAATTTTTAACAGCCGCGACAATACATATTCCTAAAACTTTCAATGTTATTTACCACCGGAACATTATTTCCTAACTCTTAAAATTTGCAGCTTCCTGAATCTTAAGAAAATACATAAATATTAGTCAATATGTTTAACATTTGAGAATTTATTATGGCCGAACGAATAACAAATTTCAAATTTGTGTATTCCCGTTTTCATTATTTGGCATATTCTACTTGTATAAAAATTTCAGCTTCATAGCGCATTTAGAAGTACCTAAACCATGAAATGTTAGTAAAATAGTTTATAATTTTTATCGGCCAAGAAAATAAACATTGTTGGAATTTTCCAATTATTACTCCAATTATTTTTCTCGGTTCACCTATGTATTATATTCTAGCTCTCCAACTTTTGAAGTTTGGGCCAGACATTAGTATCCTCCTATATCCTATATACTCCTCTGTAAGAAGAGTGCTTATAGAATGATATATAGGATATATATATATAGGATACAAGTATATGTGTGTTGCATTCTGCAAGCATTTTCTCTCACCTAAAAGTAAAAATAAAAGCCGAAAAATAATTTCAATGCGTAAGTTCGCAGCTCGGCTCCGAATTACGTGTTTTTCTGTTTTGTAAATATTGGGGTATAAACACCCCCTAAAATTTATAATTATAAAATATTTATAGGTTTTTAGCATTTGTTACCAATACCTCACAGTTATGCAAGATTTCGTCAATATAGCACATATAGAAGTGCATTTATATGAATTTCATTGTTTAAATTTAATGAATTTTTAACAGCCAAAACAATAAATATTTCTAAAATTTTCAATGTTATTTATCACCGGAACATTATTTCCTAACTCTGTTAAAATTTTCATCTCCCTGTATCTTCAGAAAGTACATAATCATTAGTCAAATTGGTAAACATTTAAGAATTTATTACGTCTGAACTGATAAACATTTTCAAATTTATATATTCCCGTTTCCATTATTTGGCGAATTCCACATGTATAAAAAATTTCAGCTTTATAGCGCACTTAGAAGTACCTAAACCTTGAAATGTTAGTAAAATTGTTTATAATTTTTACCGGCCAAGAAAATAAACATTGTTGCAATTTTCCAGTTATTCTTGCGATTCATTTTTTCCGTTCACCTATTTATTAAATTGCAGCTCTCCAGCTATTGTAGTTTGGGCCAGACATTAGTATCCTCCTATATCCTATATATCATTCTATAAGCACTCTTCTTACAGAGGAGGATATACGATATATATAGGATATACAAGTGAATTTTCTGTCATTTAATAAAAAGGACTAAAAGCCGACAAAAATTCTAAATGCAAAGAGCCCTGCACCTACTTCAATGCTTTCCTTTTGGGAAATAGTCTCAAATTAGAGGCTACCTGGAATCGAACCGAAGTAATGCCTAGGAATAATAATGCAAATCACCGATTTGCCTTTAAGATATAAGGTTGGCCTAAACGAGGTAATAAATGCGAGAGCAATTTGTGTAGTTGGTAAAAATATTAGATCGACCAAAGATATATGTTCAGTCATTTCTAATAGCATCATCGAAAAAGGTAAAGGTCTGCATAAATATAAGAACGGAAGCGAAAACCCCTCATTAAGCATGTTAATCTTTCCATAATTTAGGGCTTTTGAAGACTTGAAAAATCCTATTTCAAGGAGAGGAAAAACATTGTTGTGTTGACACATTTCAGTGGAAAGATTAATATCAGCACTGCTCAATTTGAGCGGCTAATGGTGGTAGCAATTGGACCGATGAACGATCAGTCTTTGAATGCCCTGGTAAAACCCAAGAAAAGGTTGTCTTCTTTGAAGACTTCATATGTAAGACTCTAGTTTAAAAAAATCCTGGCATATAATCATTGTCGTAACTAGGAGCAGGAATAGAACAAAATATTATTCCCCAGCCCATCAACCAATACATGTTCAATGGAACCATTTCTAAAGCATATCAAGTTGCTCTTATAAATCAATTATCCGGAATATGCTGAAAAGGTTAGGCCTTTTAAATCAGGGCCGTAACTAGGTTTCTAAGGGCCCGGTCAAAGCCTAGGCAGAGGGGCCTCCACACACCCACCGCTTAGTAAATGTAGCTTCACCACTTCGCTTGCAGTAGAAAACGAGCCAAATGAAGGACTGATAGATATTCAAAATTAACCATTTTGAAGAATAAAAGAAATACAATAGGTGTAATTGTAACTTCGTTTTCTCGTAAAGACATCTTTAAATAAAAGCCGAGTACTGACTTGCAAAATTAAAAAAACAAGAAAAACCTTGCTTTCAACCTAACAGCTGACGTTTTATTGCATTTTTTTCAGCAAAACTATGTATTTTTTCTTCGTATCTGAAAGGGAGAAATTTTAGTTTTATTTGTAACAATTTTGGAATTTTTAATTAGCGGCTCTAAGTAATTTTAATTTAATATATTATAGCTTAAATAAGAAGTATAAGGGTCATTTTCTCATAATAACTGCATATTAGCAAACATTGTATGGATCCATTGGGCCTGGGCCTCTTCAGCCTCAGGGCGGTGCCACTTTGCGTCATGATAGTTACACCCCTGTTTTAAAAAAATAATGTATAACTGGAAAATAATTCAGAAAATAGCATAAAAAGAGAAATTGCGGAAAAAACCTTTATTTCTTCCATATTTGAAAAACTTCGATGGCTCACCAGAGTCCCCTTGGACACGTTAGTCCGTGCAATTTGGCCACCCACGCCTATTGTTACGCCACTGCATATAACAACAAATCCAAATCAAATTTTATTTTTGCAGTATTTTGGTGTTTATTTCGAGGAATCCAAATTGATTTTCATTCAAGTCGGTGTTCATTTCTCTCATCACCATCACATGTAGTCTGTCCGCAGACAGATTTGCGATTATTATTGATTAACCTTAGCTTTCCTCATGCTCCTCTTTTACGCATTCTTCTTTATTACTTTCTCCATACGTAGTAATGGGAAAGTATTGTGATCACGAAAAAAATCGACTTCGAGATTTCAACGGAAATACACATTTTGAGGTCCCTAGAACACGTTTAGACTATTTTCGGAATTATGTCTGTGTGTGTGTGTGTGCGCACGCGTGTATGTGATTATAGGCCCTCTAACTCAAAAAATACTTGCCATATCGTAACCAAACGTCATCTATAACACTTTAGCATGAGCCCAAAGAACTGATTTGTTTTTGGACAATAACGGTTAAACGGAAGTCGAGGTTTAGTCGAAACCCGATTCGGTTTTTGCAATATTTCTCCTTTAAAACATCATTATTGTATATACAATTCTAGACAAGGATTATAGTGAATATAATTTTCTACAACTTTCATTTGAAACAATTTTCCATAGCAGTTATTATTTAGGAATTATGTATAAATAACTGGTTTTTTCGGTTTCGTTAAAATATCTCCTTAACAACGTCGTTACTGGTAATCTTCTTGAGGACCAAAGCTGTAGAGAATAATATTTCTTCCAGGTTTTATTTGAAACAAATGTTCGTAGAACCATCCATTTCGGAGATATTCAACTTTTTCTTAATTTCTTGTATACAGGCCACCACCATGTAGCGGTGAATTCTGCAAACATATTAAAAATATACATAAGTTACGGCAATAAGGAAGACTGTATTCTTTTACGATATGAAATGATAATTTTGCCTCATATTGCTATTCATAATAATTTAAATATCTATACCCCAAATATGGAGAAAGTCATGTGTTGCCCACATCAGATTTTTGAGAGATATAATATAAGGAAGTTTATAACATATAAAATTTTAAATGCAAAATTCACTTTTCGTGTTATGACAATGTCATCTTCTGTCAATAGGAGCTTCAACAATGTCGTCATCTATCAAATTCAATCTACTGAACTCTTCCTCAACTTCCTCCTCTTCGGTTTTCATTTCTGCTCGATGTGATGAAAATCCACTTTTCTGTAGCATTTCGCAACTTTAGGTATACAACCCTGCATTCATTCATTGCCGCACAATTCAATAAACTGAAATAAGTGATTCCAATAATGGGAGGTTTTTTAAAACGTTAGATACAAAATGGTTTTGGTTTTATGGTTTTGGTTCAGTAAAGCGGCTGATTCAATTAACCACTGATTCTAATAAGTGGAACCCACTGTACCAATAAAAATATAAAACCTTTTTTCAAGTTGAAGATGCCATGAAATTCTACAGAAAGTTGGAAAACACTGCTATACGGTATCTGCAAATGATGGTCTGGTCAGTTTTTAAACTCTAACACAGAAGATTCAACATGCATATTACAAGCTTATTCAGAAAATGAGCAATAGAGAATATGGGAACCAAGACTTCTTTTAGCCTTGCAATTCATTTTCTGTTGCACGTGAGAGAATTAGAGTAAACATTGAGACAAGTAACGCACATCAGTTAATGCTAGTTAGATCACAAAGTACAAATTAAGATCATTCCCTTCAGACTTTTATCTAAATAGGAGTTTTCTTAAATTCGATGTCATCTTTCTTTGTGGAGAATATGGTATATTCCAGTGATGGCAGTTTTTGCTTGCATACCAAAATTACAAAATTTGGCTTCTCTTTAGCCTACTATTAATTAAAAATCCACCCAAAAAGAAATAATTTTATGGTTTAACCATGATCATTTTTTCTCAGACTAGAGCTCAGAAAACAATGCAATGATTACATAAAATTCAAGTTATCTAAAAAGATACATTGCCCAAGATCATTTATGAACAGACTACAATTATGGAGCAATTAGCTTCTCGACCCTGGGCAAAAGGTTACTATTATACAGTTATTTATCAAAATAGTTGCAATCTCGCTAGAAATAGTCTTTTATATTTAGTCAGAAATGGAAAAATATTAAGTAGACAGCAAATAAACGATTTTTTGCTGAGTGCCAAACAAAATCATCTCACATACCTAAAGTGGCATGCATGCCATAGATTTGCCATCCATGGTACATTTTAATCCAAATCCTGATTTTCATGAAAATTCAAGTCAATTTACTTTACTATTTTTTTGACAATTCTTCAATCAATTCCAACGGAAATAAAAAAATAATTCAGCCAGCACTTCCAAAGATAAATAATTACTATAAATTTTGTCTACATCGATCCTGATAAAAATACAAGCCGTATTTAAATGTAAATTTGGTCAGCACTACTTTATTTGAAGCAATGGTAATATTCAGAATGAAAAATGTAAATTAACCACGTCATACAGGAACTGCAGTGTGCATGAAACCCCTCAAGAAATTTCTGAACTTATGGCTTCATATCATGAAAGTCTCATTGTCTTTCTGTGCATTTTCTCCTCGCATGTCTGTTGATAAACTACAACTGAAATTGAAACATTCATATTGTAGTATTTTACAAAATACAGTAAACCCTTGCAGTTCTCAAGGAAACATAGTGAACGACAAGACCTTGATTAAATGAGAAATAGGGAGTAAGGGACTTGGGTTAGCAGCGCCTATTTTTTGTTAAGAGATCACCTTTTGTGACAAACATATACATAATCCTAAAATCAGGCATGGATGATTAACTAGTTGTTTATAATATAATCTAGACATCATCATCTCACTGCATGACACTTATGCACTGGTTCAAATTCCTCCAATCACACTTAAACTTAATGAATAATCACTGTGTTATTATTAAAGTAGCAAAATCATTAAATGTTTAAATTATATTATAGTGTCTTTGATTAAACTAGCTAACAGAGAAATACAAAATGAAGTATTGTTGTTAAATTCTGTTAATAGAACTGCTGAGAATGTTGAAGTATGATATATTGTTATACATGCCTCAGCTCTGCCTATTTAAATACTAATTTGAAGTTTTTCTTAAGGAGGTTTTATACCAAGGTGATTGGTTACAGTGATCTGATTTGACGGCAACTGAAGTTGCCAACAAATCACTGTCACCAATGTATTTATATCAAAGCAACTGATTTTTGATGGTGATATGATATTTATTTTTCCCTAGTATCAGACATGTCCTAAAGCGAAGAGGATATACTCCTTTACTGCACATTACGATGGCAGCGTCGCCGTAGTAAGTAGAATGATAGAAGATTTAGTATTCACCCACTTAATATTTTTAATTTACCACATAGCTCTTTTATATGAAGTGGCGAGTTAAACCAACAACCTAAAAAATTTCACTTGTTTTAGCGAATGAGCAAAGAAAAAGGAGACGGGGATTACTGTTTTAATAATACGTTTTTGGAAAGCTTTACCCAATGTTCTACGAATATGAGCTCATATTCAAACACCCTTCTTGAAATTGCCTACACTCCAGGGGCAAAAAATGAGGGTACCGGTTTAGTTGATCTGAAAACTTGTCACTTCACCCAAAAGTAAAAACAAAAAGTAAGGCTTATAAAGAAGTATTGGACCCTACATTTAAAAATATTATTATTAAAATTTACATAAATTTGTATGGTTTTTAAAAAAGTAAAATGTTAAAGAAAATGTTTTTAATAATAAATAAGAAACCTGCAAGTATATTCATAATAGTAATACCTATTTTGTTTAATTACGGTGTTGAAAGTTTCAGCGTTCACATACACGAATTAAATTTTTCCAATTTTTTCACTTAGGAAATATGTCTATGCTGCCGTTATCTGGGTGGATTTCGGAAAAGAAAATTTTTAGTATGCAAAATTTGACAAGCATAGATTATTAGGCTAAAGTTCAGGCTTTAAAAATGTCTTTGCTTTCCTTACAGCATAAGTGGTAGCGAAATTATAGACACTGGAAGTTTACGTGACTATATTTTCGAAGGTGATAACAGGCGAATGGCAGGTGACTAGAATCACAGGTGATCGGCAGGAAAAGTCACTCAGTGACTAGAGTTGCAGAGTCGCTTCCAAGTTGCATCACCATCACATTTCCGTCAACTTGGTATAAATGGCTCCATTTAAATGAATGTGTTGTCCAAGAGCAACTGAAGTTACCTTAAAATCACAATCACATCACCGTCACCAATCACCTTGATATAAAACCTCTCTTAGAGAATTGAACCTCTTTTGTATGAATTCCTAAATCAGATGACTGTCTTAGAACATTTCCTTATCTCATTCTTTCATTTCAATATTTATGATTCACTGCATTGATTGTTTCACGAAAGTTGAATTTTAATCTATGAAACTAGCCTTACAATGTTAAATCAAGCTTAAGAAAAAGACCAAAACATTCAATTGAAACTGACAAACAATGAACTAAAATACTGGCAAATCAAGTTGTAAGAAAATGAGCAAGGTATGTTGATGCATAAACTAACATAATACAAAATGCTTATCAAATGCTTAATTGGAATATTCAAATGTATCAAATTACAAATGCTGCACTTTCTGGATGATTTGAATGTTCATAATTCTCCTGTAAAATTGTAGTTAATTTCAAAAAAGAATAAAAATACATCTAAATTCAAATCCTAAAGTTACTATTTAACAATGGCTAGAATTGAGGCACAAAAATGGCACTGGGACAGGCATGCCTAAGTTCTCAATGGTATCTATTTTCCAAAAAAGCCAGTCTCATATGCATTGAATACTAGCATCTTCTATGATGCTCTTGTTCATAATAATGGGATTTTAGGCAAGCCCATTTGAAAAAGATGCTTTTGAATCAATGCAACATCTTTTGACTAAACATTGGTCAGTATGGAGGCATTTTTAAATTAGATCAAAATAAATGAATTGCAAACCATGTAAACTGCATAAAGAAAGGGTTAACTGCACATTTAATTCATTAAATATTATTTTAATATATACTCTTTCTTTTCAGCTTGTTCAAAATTTACCTATAAGCAAGTCAAACTCTTAGTAACATTCCTTATAAAAAGACTGCCATCTAAATGGATTTTTGAAGCCACCACACTGTCCTTGGATAACAATATTTAAAGATATTATTTTATCGTAGTTTTTATATCTTAATGTGTTTTGTTTGACTCTAGTTTCAACAAACCTGTCCTGCTAACCATTAAGGCTGACAGCTAGGTCCCTGAGGAAGGAATTATTATGAATAAACATATTTGGAATAAGATTATTACCTGCATGCCATTCAAATTTTAGTCCCCACTTAATGTGGCACTCTAAGCTAACAAAATTTATAAAAGCCTGAAAATTTCTTCACCTCCAGTGCAGCTTTCCTTTCCTCCTCTGCTGTTGACAGATTCTGAAAAAATAATCAAAACACATAATTAATTAAAATTGACAGCCATACTAACTCATTGCCAGCAAAAAAGCAAGGAATACTAAATTAATTTATATTGAACAAGAAAAACATATGCTGTAGTCATGTTTATCGAATTTATTATGTCTGAATAATCGCATTACTGTTTCAGTACCATTAAAAATTGTTGTTTTATTATATTCTGAACCATCTCCTGAGAACCTATTGCAAAACACTGCTTGATACATAAATAATTAAAAATAAGCCTCAAATATATATGCATAACATTTTTTCAGTCTAGGTGTAGTTATAATTTTCAAATCTCAGTAATAACCATCCCAACCTACTTCATGTCTCAGTGGTAAATTTAATGCAAGTCAATATTCAAACCAGTGCTCGAAATGAGCCGGAATGCCTCTCTGGCTGGTCATACGAACCGATGATACCCTTCCGTTTCGTCAGACATTTATAAATGCTGTCCCTTATAAAAAGCATTCCGTTTTGTAAAAATTTCTGTTCCACTACCTATACAAGCGTTCCGTTGTGTAACATTTTCCATTTCAAGCACTGATTAAAACAGCCTTGGCCCTCTGAAACGTTAACAACAATAGGTCATTTTATTTCCAAACTATTCTTTTATCAGTTTCCCAAATTAAATTTTCTACTATCATGGAAATCCATTCAAACGTTAATTGGCTGAGAATAAGAAAATAGCTAAATTATTTATCAATCTTAATCAGATAATTTGATGGAGCAATGCTAAGACCACATGGATTTTAAAATTAACTTTTTCATGGGACTCCATAGTGATACTCAAATTCAAGAACAAACACTAAAAAAATACTTGCCTCCAGTATCACCAATAGCCACAGTAAAGTTACAAAAAAAACGAGCATTTAAGCTACAAAAAATCCATCTTCAGTGGTAATACACCATCGGTTAATTTAGCCAAAATGTACATCTGTTTTTTTTATAACCTTGTTGGGGATATTGGAAATACCTGAGATAAGTATTTTTTTCACCCCTTCAATGCCGAGCTGAATGTTTTGGCAGTATGTGCCATTTTGAAAACCATTCTCTTAAAGTCAGGAGTTTTCACTATTCTCTGTAAAAGCACACTGCTATAATATGATGAAAAACTAATTTGCTGAGGTGAGACTAAGCAAGTGACAAATTGTTTTGTCAATAGCACTGAAAGGGTTAAAGTGCTTGTTCTTGAATATTTTTCTGCCACAAGACAAGCTCAATAATTTTGTTGAATTAGTGACAGCCAAAAGCAAAATACATTTTGCGAATACAAATGACTAAACTTTACCAATACATTTATAGCTATGGTTTGATTCTTTGTTAACTACCATAACGATTTAAAAGTTCAGCTCTCAGAATCCATTTTCCAATTAACACTAACTTTTGTTATAATTGTTTCTTTTATTGAATTAATGAGCTTAAAATGATTTTTGTTGACAATGTATTGAATGTCGTAAAATCATCAGCATTACTGAGGAATTAATAAAAATAAAATACTGTATCCTAATTCAATTTTTAAAAAATATTATGAAAAACATACTCTTACCTAGGTGCGGAAGAATCTCGATCAATATGGAAGGCACAAACTCATAAGAAAGACGTAACTCTATGGATATCAAGATGGAAATATCCCATTACATTAATTTTGTTTCTATCTTCTTTATTCTTCTGGTAATTTTTGCAAATTAAGATTATCTTGTTTACATTGGAATACAGGATATCTTAAGGTGACCGAGTTTTCTAAATAAAATGGAGTATATATTTACTTTTTATTAACAAAAAGGATAAATTTGATGAGCAATATACCTACAAATATATGGTTTACTCCACATTTATTTTAATAAAATGATTATAAATGGGTCCATGTACTACAACAGGCCTAAGGCATTTGTATTGCCCATTTTATAAAATATTGTATGCTTACAAGAAGAAATGAATGCCTTTTGGATTGACAGACATTCGGAAATACATCGTAATTTACAACATAATGTGTAGCATTAAATATACTTCACCTTTCCGTGAGCGATTTCCATTTTCAAAATTTCACCCACTGACCACAAATTTTCCTCTTGGGCCTAATGAAGTAAAATAAATACAGAATAATTACGATGATTAAACCATCCGCATACCGCTACACCGTCAAATACAATGTAAGTTTACTATTTCTGCCTGTATTAGCGCTGTAATCAGTAAAAGAATGTCGGAATGCATACACAATTTGTATGAAAAATTAGCTGACAATTTTGTTTTAGGATTTTTTTAAATCTGAAAACTGTAATAATAAATCTACGCTACTGATATTTTGTGGGATTTATTGAAACGGAAGAAGAAACTGCTGGAGGAATATAGGAAAAAGAGAAGGATTGAAAAGTATCACGTAGGTGTACAGACAGCGAGAGAAAACGCTCGAGAATTAATACGCTGCGAAAGAAGGAATCCTGCTGAGGGCATGGTTGCTCATTTTATTCGCAATATAATTATGTTAAACATGCGTTTGGATGCATTTTTCTATGAAATAAGTTAATCTTAAATCGAGTTATTAAAGAAAGTTCAACTCAATATGATTGGAAGTTTGGAAATTTAAGTTTTCTAACTTACTCCATTCGAAACAAAATGACTAGCTTATGTGTCAATTTAAATATATCCAAAAGAAAAAATTTTATGATTTAACTATGATTATATTATAATATAAAAAGTTTTTTCTGTTGCATGTTAACCTCAATTGTCTTGCGTGCAATAGGTTTGCTATCCCACTTAGGACGGATTTTATTTTCCCAAAGTATAGCACAGGAAAAGATAGCGGAAGAATATCGGGTAATCATGAAGTTTAGTCACTTTTATTATGAAGGGGTTATATCCAGTGGTGAGCTGCAGCCGGTTCACACCGGTTCGCGCGAACCGGTTGTTAAATTTTGAAGCAATTTTAGAACCAGTTGTTAAAAACTTCTAAAGAAAGCCGAGTCCGCTCGATCCATTATTCGAACCCGATGGATGTTTGGTTTCATAAGAATTAATTCTCAGTGTTGAATTTCGTTACAGTAATGTAATATTACAATTGAATAAAATATAATCCAGAACATTAAAATATCACATAAATTAATCGCATATAGCAAAAAGAGTTAATTTTGAAAGTGATTTACATATTTAGTATATGAATTTATCTTGATCCTTTTTATACGCGTCTTAATACTGTCGGTTTCCTCTGACACGCATAGACGACACCTGCAAAGATGTCGAATTTCCTTTGTAATCTTCTAGTATGCCGATAATTTCAAGATATAATAAAAATACGCAATTTAAATTATCGAGAAAAATTTCGGCAGTGTATTAATACTTTGGAGCCTTTTGCTCTGTGACATTTAATAGCACAATAATTAGTTAAATGGATTTTTTCTAGTGACAAATTAAATATGTGGTGTAAATTAATCGTGTTGAATTCATTTTAATCCCTAATATCGAGTTGGATTCTTGGTGTAGAAAAGGTGATTTATTGAAAAAAGATAAAAAGCGTATATTTTTACTTTATTTGTTTTGTTAGTGCAATTACGTGAAGTAGTCGCAACTAAACATTTTTCATTGTTAAGGCGTTGAAATGTGTATTCCTTTCGATTCCTAATAAATATTTATGCTAACTCGGAATTTAATTAATTTAATCTTGAATAGAAAAATAAACATCTTTCTTTTTGACGTCCGTATGTTAAACTCCGGAGTTCGTGTCTCGATTCTAACTAATTTTGAAATGAAAAGAATTATATCTGACACTCATTCACGTGTTACCGCAATGGGGAAAGTAAGCGCTATTGAATTCAAAACCATTATTTTGAGGAAAAATATCCGATCTAGGAGAGAACCGTAAACCCTTCTCTAAGGGGTGGAGGGAGAGGAAAAAGAGCCTTCACCCCCTCCTCTACTATCACTGTTGCCATATCGCTTGACAGTTCGTTCGAGACTAGTAGTTCACTGAAATTCCGGGGGAGCGCTCGTAAAGTGGTGCGGTGTTTTTGGCCACCACTGTACTTTAACTTAATTTTTGTATAAGCATGATCAATTTACTTTTTACAAATACATGAGCAGTAGCATCCACAAAGGTAAAAATTTGTGAAATTTTTCTTTATTTCTAAAATTTTCTTCTGACCATCTTAGAGCTGGAAATGTTTTTATCCTTGTTTCCTATGAATTTGCTTGGCTCAAGATAATTGTAGCTGAATCTGTAACACGGAATGTAAATTATGAAAGTTTTGTTTCGCTATAGTTAAGTTGCTTAAATAATTTATAGCATCGGTTTTTAAAGATTGTATCCAATTAATTCTTTATTGATTTTATCAATAATTTTATGAGGACATATTATGTATAAGAGTGAGCGAAGAATTCTGTAGTTACTCTAAATGGAACTACAGCAGAATTCTAATCAGGGCCGGCGTGATTATTTGCGGGGCCTAGTTCGATATTGAGCGGGAGCGGGGCCTATTTAATTATGTATATATACCCAGTGGCGCAAAAAATGACGTTTTTTAAAGAAAAATGATAATTTCTCACAAAAGAGGAGTGAGCTTTCTCATAGTCTGTGACATTCTTTTATTTTTCCGCTTGTAGTACCTCACTTCTCTGTGGTGATGAACGCTTTTTGTTGTGAAATTATTGTTGAATAGAGCCCGCCAGTCGGGCTCTCCGTCGGGAATGTATTAATAGGTTATAAAGAAGTTCCTAAATCTCAATACATGAGAATTGAGCCTTGCGCGGGTCCCCTAATAAAGCGCGGGGTCCTGTTCTGGGGAATCGGCTGCACATGCCTCACGCCGACCCTGATTATAATCATCCGAAATCCAACTAATCGTATCAAATAAAAAATATTTCAAAGTTTTTTCAGAAGCCAGTAATTTAGAGCGATATTTAATGATATTTCAAGTACATAAATAAATAATTAAATTTGTTTAGCCTCTGTGCGAGGTATGTAAATCTATACTTACACGCGTGGCCAGCCCCAGATCTAAGTCTTGTCTTAAGAAACCATTTATAGCCATTACATTTTGTACGTATGTTATTTTTTGCTCATTTATTGATAATATTATGCCAAAAGCGTATATTCGAAATGTAAAATACACATTTTATGATAATGCAGCAGCTGATTTTTACAGATGCCTAGTAATTTTTATTTTTGATTATTCGAACAATTGCTGGTCTCAATTAATTTAGATTATTGGTACTTAACTCAAGGGTCGCGACCCAAAATTGTGTCGCCAAGCCATTTTGAGTGGATCGTCAAAGATCTTCTTTCTTGTATATCAACAACCTAACAGCCTGTTCAATGTTAATGACTTGAGAGCTTAAATTCGTTTATTTATTAAATTATTTTTTATTTTATTACTTATTAGAAGGGAACTATTGGAGGACATAGGACCGGGATTTGGGTCGCAGCCAAAACAATTTAAGAACCACTGATTTAGATAATCTGAATTCTAATTTATCTATAAGATATTCTTATATTTATCAATTAAACCTGCGCATGATTTTTGAAATAACTGCACTCTTGCTGTTAAATCCAGTCCCAATTAGCCAGATATGAATGTGTTAAACTATCAACGAAGAGGAATTTTTGACAATTATATCTAAAATAATAAAAATAATGGTGAGACATGATGAAGAGGATGGATTAAGATGGCAGGAAGATGTCAAAGTGGGAGGGGACTGATTGTGAGAGGGACTGGCAGGGATAGGGGAATAGAATCCAGTTACAATAATAGGGAGTAATAACTAGTCCACGAAGCCACACTGCAGTATGATACACCACAATAGGCGTGTGTTTACATGTCACGCAGTAAGCTTAGCATGGACATTAATTTCAGCATTGCCTTAAAATTATGAGGAAGAAAGTTATGCTGCGCAGTTTACAGCCCAGAGCTACGGTAGTAATGAAAATAAAGCAGTGCTCGAATTGGGCGGGATTACATGGGAACGCCGTTACACTTGATACTAAATGAAACCCAAAGAGTTCCCGTCATTAAAAAAAATCAAACAAAAACGTTCCGATTACTACATTTCCCATTGCTAACATTTTCCAATTCGAGCACTGAAATAAAGGTTATATGAAATCTGAAAACAAAAACTTCTTGCAAAATTATTATCTTATAAAAATAAAATTAAAAAATTTTAAGCGAGAAATATTTTTTAGCATATATGTTTCACATTTGAGACGGTTTTGCATCTAAGGCAAGGAGCTGTTCCTAGGCATAAACCGCATCTCTCTCTCTCTCTGCCAATCTATACTATATTATGCACTGTCAAACTCATACAAGCGTTGTTGTCGTGCAAAACAGCCATAGTTGTCGCACAGCTGCGAAGGACCCGTTTATGTGTGTCTGAGGAAAGAGGGCGACGACGGTCAGTATAAGGAACAATCTAATCCAGCACCACTTTCCGCCCTCGCAAACCCTCCGCACGCAAAGCGTGGGGCGGGCGGAGGAGGCCCCGAGGGGTAGGGTATTTATGGACGAGGATATCTCTCCCCTGCATCTCTCGGACAAAGACGAATGGGGGAAGAAACGAGAGGCGAGGGACAAGATGGGGGAGAAGAATCTATCGATTTCCACGTCCACCCCCGCTTCACCCTTTCTGCTCTTCATACGTTGACCCTCCTCACCTCCTCGGCTGGCAGAGGAGAGAGGGGATGTGCAGTGGGCAAAAGATAGCAAGGAGGAGGAGTGCTCCCAAAACTAGAGGGGTTCGCAATTTCCACGGAGCTTTCCCTCCGCTCCTCTCCCTCCTTCCACCTTTGAAACCCTTTCTCGTATACCCCAGCAAAACGCCAGAAGTTGGAGGATCCGCATCAAAAGAAAAGACGCGTTTCTTGAAGGATCTTTAGCATTTGAACAAGTGAAGAAGATGATGAGTCATAAAAACCCTTCAGTCTATCCTTTCACTTTCTTTAGGTGTTGCATTTTTTCTTTTTAAGGCTCGTCGCCTTTCCTCGTCTAACGAATGCTCTTTTGCTTTTCCGTCGTTTTTTTTATGTCAAATCGAACTTTTTATGTTAAATCAAGTCCGTTTCTCTCAGAATCGTTATAAAGTGTGAACGAGATAGCTAAAAATAATCGGAATTGATCCTAAATCGAAGTGGTTGATGCTGAAAAAATATCCACTTGTATCCCAGGTAACTATGGAAGTAATTTAAACAGAACATACATTTCTATCGGGGATAAATAAGTTAATTTGTAAATGTTTCATTCCATTATAGATATATTTCGGCGGTTTATAATCTAATTATTTTCATGACCAAATTGACCAAATTCGCTATAATTTTAGAGCATACCTAAATAAGAACACTCCTATAAGTAGAATGAAATCCACACGTACAATGTGAAATTTATCTAGAGCAGATCAAATGAGTGACTATACTAAGTGACGAGCGATTTCTTGAATGTCGCCACTTCAAGGAACATGTTTATTTTAATCAAATAAAATAGTGTTGGAATTGAAAATATCTTCTCTCCGAATTCATTAAAAGCAGTAATATATAAATGTTCATATACTTAATACACGCTGTCATTTCATATGAAATATTATTAATGTTAAGTGCGATCTTAAATTTTTTTTTAGGTTTTGCTTTTATCCGGCGCATTGGCCTCAACGACATGACTTGCCGATTTTCTCCACAATTCTCTAGCTATACATTTCTCTTTCTTCAATATTCTTTTTCCCGTGCCCTTTCTTTCCCATCCTTTTTGTTCCTTTACAATTCTCTAGCTATACATTTCTCTTTCTTCAATATTCTTTTCCCCGTGCCCTTTCTTTCCCATCCTTTTTGTTCCTTTACTGCTTCCTTTCCAAGATAACTCCGTGACAACAAATCATGAATTCTTATCCACTCATATCATGTTATTATTCTATTTCCCGTACATATTTCTGCGTTTTTCTGTATTTGAGTTTTTCATTTTTTCTAATCTTGATATTCGACTGGAACATCGACAGAAGACAATATCCGTTAAATGGTGTTTATAAAAATATATGATGATAAAAACCTGCTGCTAGAATCGTACTAATAGCCCCAAAATTATTCTCGTCATTGGTGAAAACGAAAGAAGTTTACTGTTTTACACGTCGAAGTCTTTCTGAAAAAGAAACTTATACAAATGGAGCAAAACAAAAGAAGACATACGGAAGCAATTGTTAAAATTCTGCAAGTGGAGATTGCCTTTCATGGAGCGGAAACATGAACACTCAGTATAAATAATTTGAAATACATGGTAAGCTTGGAAATGTGGCCACGAAGAAGAAAACAGAAGGTAATAGAGACAGGATAAAAAATGGAAGCATCATTTGCCGACGCAATATGAAAAAGCGCATTTTATTTATAATGGTAAACAAAATTATTTGTAAATTTAGCAATATAATTATATGACACATGGTAATTTATTAAATAATTAATATAAAAATATAACTTTCTATCCATAATCACTTGCTCAGAATCTTAATTTGAAAATCTTGGAATCACCTCCTGCCACCCACTGATTTATCAAAAAATTCTTCCGCAATGTTATAAATGGCATTAAAGGTCACATATATAGTGAAATATTTTTTACGTTCTATCTATAACCATTTTCTCAGAATCTTAATTTGAAATGTTTAAAAGCACACCATCCCGCTCACCGATTTCTCCAAAAAGAATTCTTTCACGGCGTAACAAATGGCATCGTAGACCACGAATTATAATTTTCTGTTTCTTACCCTTTATATGCAATTTTGATTTAATTGACGGACAGACAGAGCGAAAACATAAGCGCGTTTATAAAATAAAACGCGCTAAAGATGAGAAAGTACTTAAAAGGATAGCAGAAAAACGAATGATTGTATAGATCTTAGCAAAGAGGGAGGCGAACCGGATCGGAAGTTTCCTGAGTATGATTAGATATATTTTAGAAGGAAAACGAAGGAAACGAGAAATAGGAAAGGTTCCAAATTCTATATAGTATGAAAACCGAAAAAAGGTATTAAAAAATGATGAATATTGCGGAAAAAAGGAATTTGTAGGGAACCAGGCGTAATCTATAATCACATTTGGAAACTAAAACGTTTAGTTGGGAATAACTATTACTGTATTTGTTTGAAATGCATTTATCTGCTATGGGGATAGAGAATATACGATTTCATCATTTCCTATTTTCATTTTATGATGCATTGTGTCCTATTATTTTTATACTCATTAAGTTTGGACACCGCTGAATTAAGGCATAGCGTTAGGTGAGAAATTCGTAAGGTTGATGGAATAATTTGATTTCTACACTCAGCAAGAAGTCATGATTGGGTTCCGATACGACCAGAAATGAATAAAGGAAAAACAAAGAAGAATTAAGAAAGTGACTCTTTAGGAGTAATTTATCCTAGCTCCATCTTCGTAGCCACCAATCTTGTGTAAATTTTACCTAAACTCAAATGTATTTATGTGTTCATTTTGATTTCTTTTGTTATATGTACGGTGTGGTAGAGCTGTTTGATTTTTTAAGGGCGAGTACAGATACGATGCTAGCGTATCAGAGCATTTGAGTGACAGAAGATAACAAACCATTAAGTGTAGAAGAATGAAGTGCAAGCAGAAACTGTTCGAAATGTTCGATAGCCCCGAGTTCACTGAGGACGGGCGTGACATATCTGCACCCACTGGTGCCATTATGCATTGGGGAAGATTAAAAAACCAGAAAATAGGTGAATATACCGCTAGAGCCGAGAAATGCTACAGATCATTTTTCTCAAATACGGTAAAATAATAGAGGCCAACAGTTCCTCCAAATATGGTGTAATACCACTCCCTCTCAAGCGCCGTTGGCGGCTTTCAGGGTAATAACGTAAATGTAAGTGTGAGTGTATGGCATCTAAGGACTCAGAAGTAATTTATTCTTACATATTTTTATCTGAAACCTTTATTCAAATATTTAAGTATTTATGTTTATTTTTTATTTCAATCGATTGGTTTTATTTCCCTATTTGTATATCTTCATATTTACACATACAAATAGAATTTAAAACCTATTTTGTATGCTAAACCACAATATGTAATATCAGTTCTAGGAGAAAAGGAAAAGGAATTCCCGAAAATGATATAAAAATTGGTAATATAGGTAGAAAACTGGAATTGAAATAAATTAAAATAAAAGAACACTTGAATATAATGATCGGTGGAAAGCCATTAGAACAAGATTAAGAATGTACCTTGCAGGTCCGGTTTTAGGCATGTGCGGGCAGTGCGGCCGCACATGGCCCAGCACTCAGAACCTACGTTCATTTATTTTCGTAAAATTATGATAAAAATTTGAAAAAACTTGGGCGAGCACGATATTGTTTGCAAGGCAGTTCAGTGCGGTTGACAGTGACAGTTTTCCTGTACCACTCGTTCACGCGCTCAGTTGGCGTTTCATTTGTCATTCTGGTATTTACCAGGCACTACAATGTCGTGTAGTAATGTGGCAATTAAACTGTGTGATAATAAGAGTTGATGGTGTTAGTGTTGGAATTGAGGCATCTGGCAGTAAGTATTCAAGTTGTGCTTCGTTTATTGTTTTTGTAAGGTAAGTTAAGTGAGTACGAAAAGAAAATCATCAGTTATGACCTAAAATTTTAATGTAACAAAATTATTGAAAAAGTATGCTGTAAATCAATTGCAAAGGCGAGTTTAGTTTTTGTTGAAGTTAAAAGAAGTAAATTCAGCAGAATTGATAGAACAACGCAAGGAAATTCAAAATATTCTTACTGATGATGCATCTTCTGTTATTGATGGTGTCGAACTGTTTGAAGAATTAAAAACATTAAAGCATTTAATTCCTCAGAATTCAGTTTACACGACTTTACCCCACTGGCACCTTAGAAGAATCCTAACAAGATACGCAGAATGAAATACTGACTAGAATAGCGAGAGGAAAAATCACATTAAGTTTGATCGACATTTGGAGGACCTTTGATAGTGTAAATTGGGCAATGCTGATGATAATATTAATGGATATAGTTATATATTGAATAGAAAAGGACACATTAACAAATTGTACATGAAGCAAGTTGTGGGAACCAGAAAAATAATACCAGCGGAATAAATATCTGAGGAAGAGTAAGATAAGGTTGTTACCTAACGTCGTTCCGATTCAATGTACATGGAGAAAAGTTATTGGCAAGAATAGATAGAATGTATGGGAGATTTGAATAACGGAGGATGAGTTATAAGAACAGTAAAATGTGATAATGACTAAATACTTCCAGCAAGCAAAAGGAACTCCAGGAAACGATAATTAGGCTGGAAATATCGTAGAAAATGTGGAATTGAAATGAATACAGAAAAATCCTATATCGTCCGAGTATTTGTAAAAAGAAAAATTTATGATAAGGATTGATTTGAAGCCCATAGAACGCGTTTCAGACTATTTACCTACGAAGCATCTTAGAAAGAGATGAAAAATTCCTCGATCACATAAGAACTGAAATAGCGAAATAAAAACCGTCTTTATGTGGAAGACATCTCCGCTAACAAGTAAAATAAACGAATACATACGGAAAAAATCGGATGTGTCCAACACATGACTTTCTCCATATTTGGGGTATAGATATTTAAATTATTATGAATAGCAATATGAGGCAAAATTATCATTTCGTATCGTAAAAGAATACAGTCTTCCTTATTGCCGCAAATTATGTATATTTTTAATATGTTTGCAGAATTCACCGCTACATGGTGGTGGCGCTGTATACAAGAAATTTAAAAAAAGTTGAATATCTCCGAAATGGATGGTTCTACGAACATTTGTTTCAAATAAAACCTGGAAGAAATATTATTCTCTACAGCTTTGGTCCTCACGAAAATTACCAGTAACGACGTTGTTGAGATATTTGAACGAAACCGAAAAAACCGGTTATTTATAAATAATTCCTAAATAATAACTGCTATGGAAAATTGTTTCAAATGAAAGTTGTAGAAAATTATATTCACTATAATCCTTGTCTAGAATTGTATATACAATAATCATGTTTTAAAGGAGAAATATTGCAAAAACCGAATCGGGTTTCGACTAAACCTCGACTTCCGTTTAACCGTTATTGTCCAAAAACTAATCAGTTCTTTGTGCTCATGCTAAAGTGTTATAGATGAAGTTTGGTTACGATATGGCAAGTATTTTTTGAGTTAGAGCGCCCACAATCACGTACACACACAGACATCATTCCGAAAATAGTCTAAACGTGTTCTAGGGACCTCAAAACGTGTATTTCCGTTGAAATCTCGAAGTCGATTTTTTTCGTGATCACAATACTTTCCCATTACTACGTATGGAGAAAGTAATAAAGAAGAATGCGGAAAAGAGGAGCATGAGGAAAGCTAAGGTTAATCAATAATAATCGCGAATCTGTCTGCGGACAGACTACATGTGATGGTGATGAGAGAAATGAACACCGACTTGAATGGAAATCAATTTGGATTCCTCGAAATAAACACCAAAATACTGCAAAAATAAAATTTGATATGGATTTGTTGTTATATGCAGTGGCGTAACAATAGGCGTGGGCGGCCAAATTGCACGGACTAACGTGTCCAAGGGGACTCTGGCGAGCCATCGAAGTTTTTCAAATATGGAAGAAATAAAGGTTTTTTCCGCAATTTCTCTTTTTATGCTATTTTCTGAATTACTTTCCAGTTATACATTATTTTTTTAGTAATTTAAAACAGGGGTGTAACTATCATGACGCAAAGTGGCACCGCCCTGAGGCTGAAGAGGCCCAGGCCCAATGGATCCATACAATGTTTGCTAATATGCAGTTATTATGAGAAAATGACCCTTATACTTCTTATTTAAGCTATAATATATTAAATTAAAATTACTTAGAGCTTCTAATTAAAAATTCCAAAATTGTTACAAATAAAACTAAATTCAGCGTTTGCCTAAAATTTCTCCCTTTCAGATACGAAGAAAAAATACATAGTTTTGCTGAAAAAAATGCAATAAAACGTCAGCTGTTAGGTTGAAAGCAAGGTTTTTCTTGTTTTTTTATTTTGCAAGTCAGTACTCGGCTTTTATTTAAAGATGTTTTTACGAGAAAACGAAGTTACAATTACACCTATTGTATTACTTTTATTCTTCAAAATGGTTAATTTTGAATATCTATCAGTCCTTCATTTGGCTCGTTTTCTACTGCAAGCGAAGTTGTGAAGCTGCATTTACTAAGCGGTGGTGTGTGGAGGCCCCTCTGCCTAGGCTTTGACCGGGCCCTTAGAAACCTAGTTACGGCCCTGATTTAAAAGGCCTAACCTTTTCAGCATATTCCGGATAATTGATTTATAAGAGCAACTTGATATGCTTTACAAATGGTTCCATTGAACACGTATTGGTTGATGGGCTGGGGAATAATATTTTGTTCTATTCCTGCTCCTAGTTACGACAATGATTATATGCCAGGATTTTTTAAAACTAGAGTCTTACATATGAAGTCTTCAAAGAAGACAACCTTTTCTTGGGTTTTACCAGGGCATTCAAAGACTGATCGTTCATCGGTCCAATTGCTACCACCATTAGCCGCTCAAATTGAGCAGTGCTGATATAAATCTTTCCACTGAAATGTGTCAACACGACAATGTTTTTTCTCTCCTTGAAATAGGATTTTTCAAGTCTTCAAAAGCCCTAAATTATGGAAAGATTAACATGCTTAATGAGGGGTTTTCGCTTCCGTTCTTATATTTATGCAGACCTTTACCTTTTTCGATGATGCTATTAGAAATGACTGAACATATATCTTTGGTCGATCTAATATTTTTACCAACTACACAAATTGCTCTCGCATTTATTACCTCGTTTAGGCCAACCTTATATCTTAAAGGCAAATCGGTCATTTGCATTATTATTCCTAGGCATTACTTCTTCGCTATGACCATGTAATTTGGGTAATTTAATAATTTATAACCAAGAGGTCGTTAAATTAAAAGTATTATGCCGAGGTATCACGATCAAAATCAAAACAGCAAAACAAAGCTAATGCTCAAAGTAAAGCATTTTAAAAGGAATATACTAAGTCACGAAGATCCGTAAGTCTCCACTATAACTCCCACCCTCAATTTGCTTATACGTTATGATTGAATTAAGGAACATATTACGCTAAGTGTCGTGTCTATTCGCATATAGGTACATAGTTTGTGCGGCGAGATTAAAATTCTGGCAAAGGTGATATGTATATGATTCCTTGGTGGTAATTCTTTACGTTACGTTACGTTTAGCTGAGTGAATGGCAGAAATGAGCAATGCTTAAACGATTTCTTCTTTCCTATGCTCTTGTTCAAATAGGGGAGCTCAAGTTAAGTGAGGGTGTCATCTCTAAATTACTACTATCCTTCTTTAAACTGTTAACATTATTAAGTCTTGAGCAATAGATTAATTTAGCATATTTTATATATTTATACTGTGAAATTTATAATATTGCTTAAATAAGTATTCCCCTTTGATTAATGCCATCACATCACCACTTCTCACCCAAACAAAAGTCCAACGCAAGATTCAAAATAAACTCAGGTGTCTGCTTATGTGCATTATTTTAATTTTGTTGACCAATTTGACGCTCATTGTCTTATTTTATTTATTATTTGTGTTAAAATTTGCACGTATGTGTCACAAAAATCCGCTAGGAATTTACCGATATATGTGTGTAACTATTATATATACTAGGGGCTCCGTCCCCACGCGACTCATATTTAGCCTCGTTAAGATATGAAAACTCAGTATTCAGAAATGAGTGGCACTTGTGTAACTTTTACGACAATATACAGCAAGGGTGCACAACTCAAAACGCGGGACAAAATCGACCTTAACTGGACTCAAGCGGACTGTACTAGGAAAGTATTGTCCATAATAAAAATTTAAGTACACTATTGTGGATGTATTAATTACCATAACAAATTTTACTTGCAATCCTTATGTGACGAAAATGAAGTGGCATGGAAAATATAATTTACCTACAAATTTTATTTGTATTATTGATAAAAAAGGAATGAATAAGCTGAGTTACTCCCCGCTTCTACCAGGCCGCATAAAATGTTCCGGGAGGCCGCATTTGGCTCGCGGACCGTATGTTGTGCACCCCTGAAATATATAAAACAATAGAATAAGGAAACCTCGTCCCTCTCTTTCCCTCCTTCCGGCTCTCACTCCCCCTCTTTCTCCATTCCTCTCTCTCTGCCTCCTCTTCCATCCTTCGTTCTATACCTCACTCTCTTTCTCTCACACTCTCTCCCTTTTCCGTTATCCAAATTGAATTCTATGTGCGTAATTTCGTGAATTCATCAGCAATACACATTTTTATTGGCAACGGAGGATTTTCTTCTCAAAACAATTTTATTGACCGATACGAATCGTATTTGCCAATCGACGGTAAGAAAATAAATTTACATTCTGTTGCGCGTTCTCTGGTTCAAGACTCGAATTTGTACGACAATTTTAAGTGATTTAAAAATGCAAACGAAAGATGACCTGCACTAATTTACGTATTTAAATTTAATATTTGATGGCCAAAGTTGCGATCGAATTTACAAAATTGGTGTGTTATTAAGAGATATGGCAATAAGGTTTCGCTATGCATTGTTTCGTTGTACGTCGCAACATTCAGGAACGTACCTGCAACGAATAGAGGGGAATTTTGTAGTGGCGAACAAAATTCAGTACCACTATTTCCACACGTTTGTAAGCCAACGTAATCCCCAGCGGGTTCCTTTTGATTCCAGCGTTGGCATATGTGACACTTCACCCAATCACACTTCGGTTCTTTCTCAAGGAAGTAGTGCCGATCACATGGTGCAAAAAAGTATCAACTTCGTCTGTATCGCAATTCATAATGTTGCATTCTGGAAGGTTTCACATATCTTCGCTATAAGTTTTCTCTAGAGATGGCTCCCTTTCCTGAATCTATCGAATCTCTTAATGGCCTTCTCTTCCTTAGCAGTATCCTTCGATTCCTTTAAATTTTGCGGTATTTGCTTTCCTTCATGAAAATCTGGTCATGTTCAAAGTTTATAGGAAATTATTGGACTTACAATTAATGTAACTAACGTAAGATAAATAAAGACGTAAACAATACATCCTTATCGTTTGAGGGCTAGAATTTGGCGGCTGCATATTGTAGATCTCACGATTAGGATAGTAAAACAGAGTAAATATATATTATATCTTTTGCGCCCCCCACCCTTTTCAGTATTAAAAATCATCAAAACTTGCATGATAAAATCGACCCTGCAAACGCGTCCATCGAGATTTGCCATAATTTCAAACAAAAAAAGTTGCTTCACAAGCTAAAGAGCCGAGAGTGTTTTTATAACATTGTTATAGAAAGATCGTAGGTTCGATTTCATATACAAATATGGAGAATAATACTTTAATTTGTTTGTTGCTTTTTTATTGAAGAGGTATGTTAAGTTAGTATTTTATTATAGCATCATCTACTAGTAAATTCATCGCGCGCCACTTTTATATACGGCAGCTAAAAACACATTTCCCTCTACAGCGTTAATCGACAGCAGCCTTGAATTGCCCTTCAGAAATTCCGGTGTAGGTACTGCTACGTGAGCGTAAATTAATTAAAAACGAATGTTACCCTCCAATAACTGTCCGGGATATATTCACACCACGGATATAATTTTTTAAACACATTCTCCTGTAGAGAAATCCAAGATTAAACGAGTATATTTTAAATGCAGTCATTCATACGGAACTTTTCTATGGCAATTTTTTAAAATGGCGCTTTTACGACTTACTTGGACGATGGTCGTGTCGTTAGAGGATCTTCTATGTGAAACGCCCCTAATATTTGAGCGTCTATTGCCCACACTCATCCCCATTTATGACTAGAATGCGCCGTGTCAGGATCTCTTTTTACCACTCAAAGGAATCTGCGAAAGAACTCGTTCCCTCGAGCGGGCATTTGCGTCTTGAGGAAACTTCCACCCTCAATCCACTCAGTGACGAACTTAAGAGGGTTACACTTAGTGCGCGTGAAGTAAGGGGTCCGATAAAATTGATTTATATATAATCTCAGAAATATTAAGTATCTCTATTTAAACATCACGGAGGAGACTCGATTTATTTGTATTAGACGGCGCCAGGGCCGTCCCTATGCGGTAAGCAGGTAAGGCACCGCCTTAGGGTGACAAATCTCTGGGGGCGGCAAATAAGTTTGCCTCGTGGGCGTCCAAATTGCGTTTGTCCTATAACTCATTGTCGTTGAAAGCAGACAACATATTCATATCCATCGGATACTGAAAAGAATGCCGAGGGTCAAGTTTAGATGCGAATACGAAAATCGGTATCAGTGTAAGCCTCTAGTTCAAGGATAGCAAACGATTTTTGTGTCGCGTGCCAAGAAAGTAATATGAATCATCGGTATTTTTTCGCGTGCCACTAGTTTACTCCTTCTCTAGGGAACTTCATATTTCACACAGAAAATACAAGCTTACGTGCGCCATGTGATATCGCCACTTCCGGCACGCGTGCCACGTATTTGCCATCCCTGCTCTAGTTTCTACATACCACGGCGACCGATAATAAAAGGCGGCATTTGGGTTTCCTTATTCTCACAGCACTAAGATTGGGTTTCGACGCACTTCCAAGAGCCCCTTCCCTCAGAAATCGTTTACTCAGAACCCCTGAAATTTGAACCGCATCGCTTTTTGTTCTGATCACGGCTGTTTGGACACCCATCGAGCGCTGACTTCACTGTATCTAAGGTTGTAATGAAGTATAGTCTCAGCACTACCAATACTAATGTTAACTTGCAACACTAATTCACGCACTGACAATCGCGTGTCCCTTCGAACGAGCTCATCAACCTGCGTAATTGTCACATCATTGACTGCAGATTCTGGTCCCGCTTTGTGTTCTTGTTCTCCACACATTTGCGACCCTCTTTGAATGATTAGTACCACCCAAACATAGAAAACCGAGACGGAAAGGATTCCTCATACTGTACTCGAAGTCACCGATGAATTTCAGTCCCTTTTATACCTTCCTTACAGGGAAATTTAACAATAATGCGTTGTTCCACTGAAGTAGAAACACGTTCAGATGCCATCTTTGTTAGCTCTGACATGAATGGCTATGGCAACAAAACATAATTTTGTTAAACATAACTTCAGCCATTTATCATTTTCAATCCCTTTCATATATGTAGTTATTATACCTATTACACATCATGTTTGAGTTCGATGTATTTTGCATTTTTTAATTTTTATTTGTCAATGTTTCTGGAATTATTGTTTTTATTTTTATTTAAAAAATAATAACGCGCTGAAATCTATCGTTTTCATGGAAATTTTTTATTTTGTTTGTTGCCATTTTCATTTTCTGATGTTCGACATATCAAAGGAATGTTGCTTTATACACCACAAGAACATTTTATATTTGTGGTTGGTTATATTTGTCTTCTTACAGTGAAACCTCTCTATGATTCCATAGAAAAACAATCGTTAAGAGGGGTCACATAAGGGGATAGTAGTTAGCTGAGGTTTCACTATAAATTTAGATTAAAGGATCCTAAACTGTTTAGCGTCAGGGCCTCCATAATGCCTAAATAAGCGAAATCAACCTTTCTGACCCAGATTAAAAATTCTGAACGAGTAATTGCTGGTTAATGCGGGAGGGACGTGGGCTGAGGTAGGGAGGCTGCTGCCTCTTTCGGTACTTTTCAATGGAAGGCATTTCAGGTGTCTTGCGTCTGCGACCTACAACTATACATTATAACCTGCGGCGATGTTTTGTAGTTTCGCGCCTTGCGGAAAATACTTATAACGCCGTCCTGAATTTACTGTAATAATATTGTGAATAGACAGAGTAAATATTATGCATAAAGTGCAAATTCCTGCTTTTGGAATGTTTAAAACTCATAATTAATTACTTTCCTTAATTTTACAGTGGCATAATGTACTACACGACTTTAAGGGGATTTTACAAATATAATTATACTACAAAAATATCGATTGCCTGTAAGGATTACTAACCGGCAAAGGCAATTGGTGAATTTCTATGGAACTAATGATTCTATTTCGATCAAACTTTCGCTTTTTATTCGGAGCGATCTGCATTGTGTTCAACCACCCCGATAAAATAAATTTTAAAATTTCCTTATTCAATTCCTCCATTTGAATAACACGGGAATGAGTGTAGCATATTTTGCCGCCATATCAGCCAGATTGTTGCTTATTACGTTCTCTACTTCAGGCAAGTAGGGATGAGAGGTTATTGTTATCTGTGCACGGAGACGACAACTTGTCGTGAGAGTGGAAGAAGAGTAAGTGCAAGCGGCAATACAGTTATTTTCTGCCCGTAAATAAGTGTATGAGGCCGATGTTATTTTTATTATTCGCAAATATCAGCATATAACACCTTTAAAAGTTTTTCAATATTTCCCACAGTAGAACTGCGGACTCTCCACTAGTTTACATAAAAAATTAAATTTAAAAATAAAATGCCACACACGCATACGTTGTACTAATTTCTAGCAGGAGAAGTGAAAAACTAGAAATTATGAATACATATGTGCCATGAACATTTTACGTGTAATAGAAACAAAAAAGTCCGAGTTTGCAAAAGGGTTAAAATCTAACCAACATTAAACGAATAAGACGGAAGAATCCAATGCATTTGAGTGATTTGTATTCAAGCATAGGTTGATTGGAAAACATTTCAAAATTAAAAGATGTTCACGAGCTATAGACAGTTAAATTCAATAAAATCGTTAAAAAAGAAATGAAAGAGGAGTAAATAATGGTTATTTTCATCTCATACACTTACCACTTTTTATTGAAAATAAATATAGTGAAGCTGGAAATAGCGTTGCGAAGAAAAAATGGCGTGGTGGTCCTATACAAAATCAACATATGACGTATAATTTTCATCTCTGATTATTACTTTGAGTAAATTACATAGTGCCCTTTTACCGTGTAGCCTGTAAACATCGTAAGATGCCGTACGTAATCGCTAGTTGGCTAACGTTTTCTCTTTTTCAATACGTGGAATTTTCCTCGCGTAAAAAAAACTAGCTGCAGCAGCAGTTCATGAACTTTGTGCATTTGTGACCCGCTCTTAAGATAACAGACCTAATCGGGACATCTTTAGCAGGCGCGGATTTAGGGAGCGTGGGTGCGATAGTACGTAGTTTGTGGGGACCATGACTTGCGAATTCTGAAAATATGTAGTTAAATTTTATGGAGGAAACAGGCTATCAAATTCTTAGTGATTTATTTTCATATATATTTAAATTTTAGCGGGAGGGCTTCTGAGATCGATGTCGATCGCATCTCAACGTGTTCCAGTGGAACCATTCGAAGTAATTAATTTTTCAGTGATACCCGTCAATTGAGACTGGCCTCCGCGTAATATCGTTAACGTTGACCGTTGTCATCATTTAGGATATATGACCGATTCTTTGTTTTGGAAATTGTCCACGCTGAATCTATATATTTATTTTCCCTTTCACAATAAGCTCCTGACTGTTAATATTAGCTCTCTTAAGGGAATCTATGCGGTCGCCTAGATCGCCTAGCCCTATATACGCTTCTGCTCCTTAGCCTCATCCATCTACTAGAGTAGGAAGTCCAACAGCCAAAGTTATCTGAAAATGCATATTCATAAGCTGAGCAGGACACTATGACTGTTTATAAAATCCAAGAGAAGCTTATTTAAGGAATTTCCGAGTACACGAAACAACTGAAAATGCACAGTGGCGCGTTATGGTTCCCGGGGGGGCTAGGCAAAATAAATTTGGGGCCCTACTCACTACCTAAATAATGTTTAAAAATCTGATGCGGCCAACACATGACTTTCTCCATATTTGGGGTATAGATATTTAAATTATTATGAGTAGCATTATAAGGCAAAATTATTATTTCGTATCGTAAAAGAATAGTCGTCCTTATTGCCGTAAATTAGGAATATTTTGAATATGTTTACAGAAATCACCGCTACATGGTGGTGGCGCTGTATACTGGAAATTAAGAAAAAGCAAAATATTTACGAAATGGATGGTGCTACGAAAATTTGTTTCAAACAAAACTTGGAAGGAATATTATTCTCTACAAATTTGGTCCTTACGGAGATTACCAATAATGACGTTTTTAAGGAGATATTTGACGGAGACCGAAAAAACCGATTATTTATAAATAATTCCTAAACAATAACTGCTATGGAAAAGTCTTTCAAATGAAAGTTGTTGGAAATTGCATTATCTATAACCATTTTATAGAATTCTACATGCAATAATAATGTTTTAACGGAGATACTTCGTCAAAACCGAATCGAGTTTCGAATAAACCTCGACTTCCGGTTAACCGTTATTGTCCAAAAACTAATCAGCTCTTCGGACTCATACCAAAGTGTTATATAAGTAATTTGGTGATAATATGACAAGTACGTTTTGAGTTAGAGCGCCCACAATCACATACACACACGCACGCACACACACACACACACAGACATCATTCTGAAAATAGTCTAAACGTGCTCTAGGGACCTCAAAATGTGTGTTTCCGTTGAAATCTCGAAGTCGATTTTTTTCGTGATCACAGTACTTTTCCATTACTTCGTATGGAGAAATTAATAAAAGGAGGTATTTATTTAAATGCTCCAAGAATCCCAGGTTTAGATTGTAATCCTAAAAATCTGATGTGGCCAACACATGACTTTCTCCATATTAGGGGTATAGATATTTAAATTATTATGAATAGCATTATAAGGCAAAATTATTATTTCGTATCGTAAAAGAAGACACGTCCTTGTTGCCGTAAATTACGTATATTTTGAATGTTTACAGAATTCACCGCTACAGGGTGTTGGCGCTGTATACTGGTATTAAGATAAAGCGAAATATATCCGAAATGGATGGTTCTACGAAAATTAGTTTCAAACAAAACTTGGAAGAAATATTATTCTCTACAAATTTGGTCCTTACGAAGATTACCAATAACGATGTTTTTAAGGAGATATTTAACGGAAACCGAAAAACCGGTTATTTACTTCAAGTATAGGCCTTCGGGAGTCAACTATGGACGGTTCGAGAACCTAACCCCTATTTCTCATTCGGATTTCTCATTCACGGTCTTTTCGGGGAAATGATCTCGCGCGAGTTTGACGGAGTACCCTGTACACACTGAATAGTTTTTATTGCAAATAAATATATCTAAGTTAGAACTAGCGTTTCCATAATAAAAACAAAGTAATAAACAGATAATCAGTATATTCCGATATCATGGAAGAATATTACATGAAGAAGACGGTGAAATTAATTAACTGACGAAGAGGTGCATCGATGATGGGGAAGAAGGCGATTAATACACTCCGTCGCTTCCGAATACCAATGAAAATTCTCGTCTGACTATGCACCTTCCACCATTTCGCCAATGTGAACAAAGCAATGGAATAAAATCTGATGTGGCCAACACATGACTTTCTCCATATTTGGGGTATAGATATTTAAATTATTATGAATAGCATTATAAGGCAAAATTATTATTTCGTATCGTAAAAGAATACCATCGTCCTTGTTGCCGTGAATTGCGTATATTTTGAATGTTTACAGAATTCACCGCTACATGGTGTTGGCGCTGTATACTGGTATTAAGATAAAGCGAAATATATCCGAAATGGATGGTTCTACGAAAATTAGTTTCAAACAAAACTTGGAAGAAATATTATTCTCTACAACTTTGGGCCTTACGAAGATTACCAATAACGATGTTTTTAAGGAGATATTTAACGGAAACCGAAAAACCTGTTATTTATAAATAACTCCTAAACAATAACTCCTATAGAAAATTGTTTCAAACAAAAACTGTAGCAAATTACATTCTCTATAACATTTGTATAGAATTATATATATAATAATGATGTTTTAACGAAGAAATATCGCAAAACCGAATCGGGTTTCGAATAAACCTCGACTTCCGGTTATCCGTTATTGTCCAAAAACTAATCTGTTCTTTGTGCTCATGTTAAAGTGTTATATATGAAGTTTAGTAACGATATGGCATGTACTTTTTGAGTTAGAGCGCCCAAAATAACATACACACACACACAGACATCATTCCGAAAATAGTCTAAACGTGTTCTAGGGACCTCAAAACATGTATTTCCGTTGAAATCTCGAAGTCGATTTTTTTCATGAATACAATACTTTCCCATTACTACGTTTGGAGAAAGTAATAAGGCAGGGGGAAAGAGCGGACTAAGTATAGGAGAAACATTGCGTGATTTCACTTTTTAAAGCTGTAGAAAATAAAAAAACTATTAACTGTGCTTAAATTGACTAAACCTTTCCCCGCATGTAATATAAAACTGCGTGTTAGAACGAAGTATGGAGATTAATTGGAAGTGATTGTGTAAATAATTACTAAGAAATAATTTCAATTGTTTACTCCCTTTACAAATTTTTCTCTGAATTTTACCAATAGTTACGTAGGCCGAAAAATGCTCAAATATTGGATTCTTTTTTCTAATTACATACAAATGGATATAAAATTTAAATTACAAATCTTAAAATTACAAGAAAAAAATAAATTTAAAAACACGGGAAATCTAATGCATGGAATGACGTAGGATGGGGAAAGAGAGGAGCATAGGAAGTTTGATAGTTTGAGCGATTAAAGATTCCAAATGTGAAACTTAAAAAGAAAACGACAGAAATGTAATTTAATCAGAATATTCCCATAATTTTTCGGGCAATTACGCTAGTAGAAGGTATCATGAATGTAATATCGCTTGAGTACTTCTAAAATCTACTTTTTCTATTCGGTTCGCAGACTAGCTTAGTGAGGGCATTTGAAGTAATTATTCAAGAGGATAAGTGGGCCCTTGCGTGTTTCGGGGACGCACGGAAAAGAAAAATAAAAAGACCGAAATGATCATTAAAAATAATAAAAAGCTGAGATTTTTCTGAGTACCTATACGAGATATTAATGGTAATCGTTATCAGAACGTGAACAAACGTAATTTTCTACAATCATTTCCAATTTTGCAAGAAATGCAAAGGAATAAACATAATTCGGAGATATTATTAATCAATGAACCTTTGAAAATATTGAAATGTAAAATTTAATAATTTTCAGTAGGAATGATAAATGAACAATGTTTTCGTTTTTCTAAATCTCTAATACTGTTATAAATTTCCAAGGCCAAAAAGTAATGAATATTAATACTAAATCTCATGAAGTTTACGGTACGTGAAATGAATTTGTTGCAAAATTATAAAAATCTCAAAAGCACTGAAAGCTCTGCGTATTGCGTACGAAGCGCTAAAGTTAAAAATTTATAATGAAATTATTAACGAATTTGTCGTGTTGATTAGCCATAACAACAAACTCCATGATTGAATTGGGGATTTTTAAGAATGAATAATTTAAATAATTTACCCGCCTCTTCACAAATTATTCTTACGGAGCCCAAACATAAGGAGAGGGAATTCCGTTAAAACCTTTATGCTCCGCCGAATCCACTAGAGCACAAGGAATTAAATATCAGTACTTATAAATTCATCACGATCTTTGGATCGGAAAAGTGAAATTGCGTGCAAGCGCAACCGTGCCGACATTCAATATAATCAGAAGAGCTTCTGAATTCAGACACACGCTATAGAATCTCGTTCGGTTATCGACTCTCCATCTGACTCATTCGTACAATCGATTAGGTAAACTGTAAAATATAACATCGTAAATTATAGAACATCATTGGTTTTCGATAAAAAAAAAAGTTTCCATACCGCAAAGACAAAAATAGTTCCATCGTGAACTAACCAAATTTTTAAGCATCTACATAAAGTCACTTTTTCAGATTTCAAAGTTGAAAATGTCTCCTCAGATGGTCGTATCTTTGTTATGCTGGTAATATTGAGCTCGAGGATTTAAAAGACGCATATTATCCCTGAAAAGAAATTTAACGTACAGTTCAACTTTCGACATAAATAAAGAGATAATTGCGTTGCTCGAGATTATTATAAAAGCTTCTCCAAATTTGGTGTCGTTGTTAAACCGTACATCAGAGCTCACCCTGGAAATGTATCTATCTATCTATATTAGAGGTGACCTCTCCGACACGGAGGTTGTCATTGAGTCCTTTCCGCGCATCTCTGCTTTGTGATATTCTCATAATTTCTATCAGGTTCCTTCATGATCACTAGACTATGCCATTCCCTCATTCTCCTTCCACACAGCCTCCGTCATTCAATCTTTCCTTCATGGAACGTTTATAGCTGTGGAAGTATAGACATTAAATTATCTCTAATAGTAATTGTTTTCAAGATGAAATTTGTAACTTAAGTAAATTTGTTTTTTCCTTGTGTATACTATGGAACAATTCCAAATGTTAAGCCTTCCACATTTAAATTTAAACTTTAAAAATATTTAAGAGGGCTCCGTTAGAATAAAGGTGAGTTTTTTTACTATAAATATATTATAATATAAAATAAATATACATCTAAAATGACACCGTGGCGCTTAGTTGAACTAAAGGTTTAATAATAATTCGTGAATAGAAAACGTTCCCATCGAAACCTTTAGATCTTACACTATTTCGTAATAGTTCTACGCTCGCCTTTTGTCTAAGTCATAAGGAATTTCGATGAAAATTCGACAACTAAGTTCAGAAACGGATGGAGGGAGAAAATCGAAACGCTTGTACGATTAAAGTAACGCCTTTTCAGTAGAAAACAGAGATTTCATTGATCATAATGAAATTCCCAAACGAATATTATCCGCTCCAATTTTTGGAAACAGGAATTTAAATAGATCTCACAAGAAAAAAATCTGATGTGGCCAACACATGACTTTCTCCATATTTGGGTATAGATATTTAAATTATTATGAATAGCATTATGAGGCAAAATTATTATTTCGTATCGTAAAAGAATAAAGTCGTCCTTATTGTCGTAAATTACGTATATTTTGAATATGTTAACAGAATTCACCGCTACATTGTGCTGGCGCTGTATACTGGTATTAAGAAAAATCGAAATATCTCCGAAATGGATGGTTCTACGAAAATTAGTTTCAAACAAAACCTGGAAAAAATATTATTCTCTACAACTTTGGTCCTTACGAAAATTACCAATAACGATGTTTTTAAGGAGATATTTAACGGAAACCGAAAAACCGGTTATTTATAAATAACT
Organism: Uropetala carovei; assembly: GCA_036926305.1. Taxonomy (NCBI): domain Eukaryota; kingdom Metazoa; phylum Arthropoda; class Insecta; order Odonata; family Petaluridae; genus Uropetala; species Uropetala carovei. The sequence goes on from JAXCHB010000011.1 coordinate 9,701,238, forward strand.
CCTATAGAAAATTGTTTCAAATGAAAACTGTAGGAAATTACATTCTCTATAACCTTTGTATAGAATTGTATATACAATAATGATGTTTTAACGAAGAAATATCGCAAAAACCGAATCGGATTTCGAATAAACCCTGACTTTCGGTTATCCGTTATTGTCCAAAAACTAATCAGTTCTTTGTGCTCATGTTAAAGTGTTATATATGAACTTTGGTAACGATATGGCATGTACATTTTGAGTTAGAGCGCCCACAATAACATACACACACACAGACATCATTCCGAAGATAGTCTAAACGTGTTCTAGGGACCTCAAAACATGTATTTCCGTTGAAATCTCGAAGTCGATTTTTTTCATGAATACAATACTTTCCCATTACTACGTATGGAGAAAGTAATAATAAGAGCTAGCTGTTGTAATTTTCAAATACCCATATTTTTGCAGATGAAAAATTAAATTTGTTTGTACACTATACAAAATGTGCGCCGAAAACATATAGTACTTCTTGTTTAAATTTAATCTTTAACAATATGGAAGTGGGGAACAAACGTTTAGAATTTTTAACTGTATGCAATTAGATAGAGAGAGGACCACCGATAAAATACATCATCAACGATATGAATTCTGGATACAATCCATGAACACTTTCGGAGTGAAGTATAAAGATCAATTTGCCCTTGCCTTCGATTTCCTTGTCCGAATGCCACAAGTTTCTCTTGCGCTCTTGCATATTTAGCGTTCTTGAGTTTCCCCAATTCACTTTGAAAATTGTAGTAAAATGTAACAGAAACAAACACTTTACCAAAATACTTATCCATGTATCCAGAAGAATTGTATTGGTTCTAGAAGGACTTTTTTCTCACAACACTATCAATAGGTATATGTTGGCTGTTTTCTCAAATAGATGTCCATTTTCTTAAACTTCTAAAAGTTTTAGCGTCACGACGAGAGGGAAAAAATCATGTTTCGCGGTCAATCTCTCAAACTTAAGATGATAGAAGTTGATGAGATCCACGGATACATAATGACGGCGCGGGAGTATCAACGAGGCAACCCTTAAATAAAAATTTTTGTTATGTAACTATACGCGATACACGCATTTAATTTTGATCATATTTACGTTAAAAGCAATAAATTCGTGGTAATACGGTACAAAAGCAAATTTTGCTTGAATTTTACTTTTGGCATATAAAATATTTCAATAATATACCAAGGAATAACCAAAATCACATCCCGAAAACTAATTATAAAAATCATTACAAAAGTAATTACCGAGAAATCATAAAAGTTTAGAAGTTTCCTGGATTTTAACCATAAAATAAATTTGAAAGTGACACACGCGAAACGAGCGTAAGAAGCAGAGGAGAGGAAAAGAGCGAGGGAGAGGTGCAGAATAGAGCAGTGGTTCACAAAGAGGGTGCCGCTCCTGATTTTTAAGGGCGTCGCGAGAAAATTTGTTTAGTAAATAAATCAACGAATTGGATTTGTTGATAGGTAATTAGTGCAATAATTTTTCTTCTAATAAATCGATTGCGGTGTAGCACTAACAAATGGATGCGTCCAAAAGTTCTACTACTCGCATATAAAAACATTCTGTTTATTTGTGGAAGGGCGCCGCGCATAAAAAAGTTTGCGAACCACTGGAATAGAGGGAAAAGAGCGTTTCTAATTTGAGAATCTTCCGTCAATTATGCGGTTAAACGCGTGCCTTTTTGCGGGAGTCGCGAAGATGCGACGTCTCAGAATCGCCGCTCCAATCACACGCTCCCTTTGTGCGCGACTCCCTCCTCGTGCCGCCCCACCCCCTCCCTCCCTCCCCCCGTTCACGCGGGGTAAACAAACTCTTCCTCTCTCTCTCTCTCTCTCTATCCTATCAAGCACCCCCGAACGTCGCACACTTTCCAGATGTAAAATAAAATTGAATTCCATTCCCCCTTCCCCTGTTTGAGCTGCCCCACCTATCGTATCACTCTTCATTCACGCCCGCCTCACTCTCTCCTCTCCCTCCCTCCCTTACACACACTCCTCCGTCATCTTCTTTTCTCCCTCTTCCACCCTCACTCTCCATCTTTCTTCCTCTCCGCCCCCCACCCACCCCCGCCACACTACACGTCACGTCAATCGATAGTTAGCTTCCTCGGTTCTCCGCTGGAGGGCGATACGCGAAGGGACCCATGTGGGGGGCCCTCTCGGCCGCCGAGGGAGGCAGACCGCGGCCAGGGAGCCCTCCAAGGCGCTCGTGCGACCTCGTGCTCCGCCTCGGACTATCCGAGAGCCTTTGGGCGGCCCCCGGCTCCCCTCAGCCCTTCCCGCCTCCATCGCTCTTCCCCCTCACGCCCCACCTCCGCCCTCACCACGTCGGGTCTCCGTCCCCATCGCCGCCCTTCTCCGCCCCTACGGCTGCCCCTCCTTCCCTCGTCCCCACTCTTGGACGCCCGAAGCGAGGCGCCGCCGCCGCCTCATCTAACCATTGCATTCCCTCCAGCGCGCCAGTTCGGTGTCGGCCGCTGAAGCGATCGCAAGTGGAAAGGGGGCGGAGTCACCGGAGGGAGTTTACGAAAGAGCTGGCGCTGAGGAATCCCTGGCAGATTGGCGGCAGCAGCCGAAAGATCGGCGTGGTCGGCATCAGCAGATGTACACCGTACCGAACGGCGTCTAGGCATGACCCGAAGCAACTTGATCTGATGGCCAGGTGAGTTTTTACTCCGAGGCTAAACGCTATCCCTCTCCGTCACTCACCGATACCACTATTTACGATTATTTTTAAACGTCGTTCTTAGGGAAAATAAGAACCGATGTGATGTATGTCTTAAAGTGACCGCTTTTGGACAGCCTTCGCGCCTTAACCGACTTCATCAGTGTGTTTTTCTCTCGTTCGTGTGAATTTTCTTCTCTGTGTGACGTGCTGTGTATTCCCTGTGTTCATGGCTTTCTTATTCCTCTGTGGCTTTATTGTGAGATCGAACCCTTGGTTCGGAGAATGTGTAAACAATAATCACCCTCCCGTGAAGTTGGCGATTTTTCGTGTGTTTCTTTGTTTTATTCCTGCAGAGTGACTGAAGGCGAAGATCCCTATCGCAGCGTTCACTTTCTGTTGATATCGACTGCGTTCTGCTTCTTCCAAAATGATATCTGAGAATCGGCCTTCCGACCCAACCCGAAAACCAGATTTGTGCGCCGAAGCGATAACGTCCGTATATCAATAAACAATTAAAGAAAGGAAGAAATAGACCCATATATTTATAATGACAAGACGAGAGAAAGTTGTACTTATAGAAGGGTTCTTTTAACATTTTATCTATTTGTTTCTCGTTTGTACGATTGTACATATACTGCGGTGGCGCGTTTTTCACGCGCAAACCCCGTTCATTAGAGGAAAACAGCGGAAAATTACGCTATCAGTATTAATTTTCTTGCAGCTTATAATCCAAATACTCTCGCATCCGAATAATTGAAATTATGAAAGATAAAGAACAACAGAACATTGCGCACGCAGCATCTCCTATCGGGACTGCGTACGATTTTTAATAAACGAGCGGAATCGAAGACGTTATTCTTTTGCCGTGGCAAGAATGCTAATGCAAGTGTTGTCGATCATAAATAAGAATGATAAGGAAAGAGAGAAATCCGTTTATTAGATTTTTACAAGTTGTTGTCTGATTCTAGAAGACATAATACGAAAATGAAAGCAATCAATCATTTTCGTAAGTTTTCTTTCGTCGAAATAAAAAGTATTTTGGCGTGAAAGAAGACAGAGCGTTGATCTTGCATTTTGAGATAAGTGAGAGCACCTGGTGCCACCTCTAAACCAGTGATAGAAAAGAATCACGTATTTTCGTAGCAACCACCTGGGGATTTAGGTCTTGCGTCACCGTGAGAATCCGTAACCAGGCGTTGAGGCCGAACATCACGGAGTGAGCGAAAGGAAATATAGATAGTGTTCATATTAGAAAACCAAACGCATTTTCTTCATTCCGAAATGATTTCCGTTCATTATTTTATAATAGACATTTTGTAAAGGCAGATATGTTTCTTTATTTTGCGAGTAAACAAATTCTAAAAAGAGCGGCTGTTTCAAACAAATTAGAAGAAATTGAACACCGAACCGCACTTATTCCTCAAAGTATTTTTTTAAATGTTCACTCCCCGTCATATGTAGTTTTTGTTTATTTAACATCTCCAGGAATTGTTTACGATGTCAAATTACAATATCATCAGAGAGAGTCGATTAGCCAAATTTCTATAGAAATCTAGAAATCACGACAATACATTACTAGGCCTTTCCACGTCTTTTGTAAAGATAGTTATCAATTGCAGCTAATATTGGGAATAATTTGAAATTAGGAGAAAATGTTTGCATGACCGGGAATCGAACCCTGATCATCTACTTGCCGGGCGGATATTCTGCCACTGAAGACCCGGTTTCTATTACCGACCATGGAAGAATTTTTCTCCTGATTTGAAATTATTTCCAAAATTCTAGTTTATTCCTGTCGCACGTTGATCTTATTATCAATCCATTCCATCGGTTTGCGATTAATATAGCTAAAACGAAGACTAATATGACGTCCGACATATATGTCCACAAATAAGCTTGCCGATAACCCTTCATTTTTTGAACTTCGTCTGATTAGATCCCAAAATGAAAATAATTCATCTTTAAAATAAATTAATAGGGAATTATGCAGTAGTAGCTATTAAACATGACAGGCGGATTATTTCGAATATTCTTTATCTTTACCTTTGTTTACATTTTGTACCAAAAATTGCAAGTTCCGAACATATATGAGGATAGCAACATCTCTCAGGGGTGTATATATAAGTGTAAAGCAATGCAATATTTTTATACTTAAATTTTTTCTTTTGTTTTGAATGAGTCGTATTCATTAATTGAGAACATTTCTAGATTTTATTTCTCATAAAACATATAAGTACCTATAATTAAAAAGGGTTGGAGACTACGGCGAGATGGATGTTTGAAAATCAAGGAAAAAACCCCTTTGTACGGTTAAGGAGTTTTTTCTTGATTTTGAAAGATATAGGTACCTATATCAATAAAAATTTCCTTGTCGACGCGGTCTTTTACATTGCCACGCTTTAATAACTTTATATTTAGTGTATTTTTCCATACCTGTAGCATTTTCACATTGAAATTTGCGATGAATTTATATGCCTCTTATTTTCGTTGTCGTTAGCGTTTCGCCGCTTCGATCTTTCACGTCGAGTTTACGAAAGAGCAGTGCAAGTTATGCATCCTATCGTAGCACTCGCCATCCCCCACCCCCATTTGACACACTCCTTCTACCTCTCCTCCCAACTTTCATTCCGCATCCTGGACCCCTTCTTCACTTCCCCTACACCGCCTGCCTCGTGCCTCCTCAATCCTCTGCAGATTTCTTCAATCATCCCCTCTCCTCCATTATATCTTGTTTTCTCGCTTTCTCCTTTTCGCGCGCATCTCTATTGCCTTTCGCATTCATATATTCACTCCACGTTTCGGCTCTCATCAACTTTATATATATATATATATATTCGTCAACCCTCGCCTCTTCTCCATTCTTTAATTCCTATCCAGATACTTGTATTTCTTCCTTCTACTCTATCACCACTAATCGTTACTTGCTCACGTCAAATCACTTTCTCTCACTTGATCCTCTCGATTCTTCTCTGGGAATCTCTCCCTCTCTTCGCCCTTTCTCCCGAGAATCCCTCTTCGCTTTTTTCCTGCCTCCTTTCTTCTTCTCTTTCTCACTTGGCAACCATCTTCGCTGACACTATCGCCTCCATTTCACCCTTATTTACTCTAATCGCTCCTTTCCTCTCCCACTCTCGCTTCATTTGCTCTTTATACATTCTTTATTACCGTGAGACGCCGAAATCGATCTTATCGCTAGTAATGCCTCTGTACCCATTGACCGGAATGGTGACTTGTTGGCTCCGTCATTGGAAGAGGAATAATAACAGACATATGCTCGTACACACTCCTGTGACAGCGTTCTTTCTTAGAAGAGCATTACTCCATCGAGTACATGTTTCGGATATACTAGCTAACTCAGGGATAGAGCCAATTTATTTCACTTTATTTCATTGACGGCGGCGGTACTCAACCTTTTTTATGACGAAAAAGACATTTTTGTTCATATCCTCAGAGTTATTGTATATAAAAATGCCACTTTTTTAGTTTTTCAGCGGTTCTGTTTAATAAGCGAGAGCGATTTACTTTCCCAAAATGATTCATAATGTTGTATACGAAAGATTTATCTTGCTTTGAGAAAATTTGTTCTTATTTTTATACTTGATTGCCAAAAACATTTACCGAAACAAGATTTTACTTATGGTTTGTAGTATTTCACCTTTCCTTCCTACTCTTCCGGTGGTTTAGTTTTTTTCGAAAGAGTTTTGAGTATCGAGCGTATCTCTCATTTACTCAGTGATTGCAAGTTAAATCTCTCTAAAGTTTTGGCGTATGTTAAGATTAATTTTCTCCTTTTTATCTATTTAATATAATGGCCACGTTTATGGATCAAATTAAAATATTACGAATACAGAGGTTTGCTCACTTCCTCTTTTTATTTAAATTTTTAACTGCTCTATCAGGTATCATAAATGGTTGAGTGCAGCTGCCATGAATGGAGTATGTTTTGTGTGTAGCGTGGCGGAGGGGGTGTCAGCCGTCCGGTGGAATAAGTCGAATGAGACCAACCGGTCGGTACCTCCTCGTTTCGCGGAAAACCTCATCACGATTCAATCTTTGGAAAGACATGACGCTCAGTGAGTGATAGGATCAAAAGGATTCGTCGCCGTTTTCTTTGATATATGGAGTCGAATGGAAACGAAAGATTATTAATGCGCGATCACGCCTTCGTTTTGTTTTTAAGAATAACATAGCGCAGAAGATAGAAAGTGAAATTCAGCGAGATAAAATATGTTTATTTACGCATCAGTCTGGAATGGATAGTTATTCCTCTGAGACGCTTAATTAGTATTCCGTATATTCGCCGTTACAGTATCTAGGAGAGGAGAGTGAGAGACTGCGATAAGCATGTAAATAAATCCCGTTATATTTCTAAAAACATTTCTTTGTTTGTTTTATTTATTACGCTTATAATCCTTTACCATGGAAAAACGATGAATTCTCAATCGATAAATTCAATGCGTATGAGACTGTAAGCAAGCAAATTTGTAAATATTTTAAATTTATATGAAATTGAATTAGCGATATCAGTTTGGGACTTATGTTGAATAACATGGTAAATTAATATGCAGATAAAGTGTCTAAGTAAACCATAGCTAAATTTCAAATAGATCAAGATATTGATTCTTGACAACTCATTGATTATCGATTTGAAAATTGTATGCAATTTTAAGCTGTTATGTAAAGGGTTATAGCAGTCATTTCAAGGCACTGTTTATTGGGCTTTGTATAAGTGCCGTATTTCCAGAGGAACTGTCTCTCTGGGAGAGGAAACCGCAACATTAACTTTCTGTGAAGTTGAAAAGAAGCATATTCCGGATTATAGATATAGATATCTATAATTAGTTTGTAGTGGTTTTCTAATAAGTGAAATTTATTAGCGGATTTTAGTGATTTAAATTGTCTGTAGTGAATATTTGACTAACATTTTAATTTTAATTTTTGCAATATGTTTCTGACGCGTATATTAATTGCCTGTTAGTTTTCCCTTTGTAAAAGGTATAGTTTCGAATTTTACTTTGAACAGGTTAACAATCAAATTGTGAATTTTGAATAAAATTTAGCATTTTTGGGAGCCATTGAGTAAACGAAGAGTTTAAGAAATAATGAAAATATTTTGAATTTGGAAATATCCCCAAATACAGAATCATTTAGTTAACTGAGGTACAAGAAAAGCTATTTGACTATGCAGGAAAAATTTATTATACGTATACTTTCGAAGAGAATAAAAAGTTTGTCTTACGTTCGAGAAGCTGCAATATTTAATAGACTAGACTGTAAACAAAAAGGAAATTAGGTGATAGCTTTCTTGCTTTGAAGTTATGCAAGAAATAATAAAACCCATTTGTCATGCAAATCAAGCATGTTTTTGGAGGCAATGTTCGATCAACTATCTCGGAAGGAATTAATTTTATGCTCGAAAATATTTTCAATTTAATTTTAAGATAAATTAACAGCGATTTGTTTAGAGAGAAGTTCTTAAGCCGTTTTCTCTCTCATCTTCATTGATATTTGTCGAGACACCTTCAGAGAATGATTATTTATATTTGACTGTTTTACGCGACATTTATATAAATTAAGATACAAGGTTATGAAATAAACTCTGTGTTGATATATTTATATTGTGCAAGTGATGTTATACACGGTATGTGTGGTTTATAATTACATAAATGTCAAACGTTAAGGAAGAAATGGATATTATTTGAATTATACAACACTTCTTTTGTCATTTATTTGGTCTAACCGAAAACTTCAACGGCAGAAGCATTAGGCGTGTTATAATTTGTGGTTCGTAAATTATTTGATTTTAGTTTTCATTGGAAATGAAGAATAATCTCGACAAATAATGATTTTATGTTGATTTCAATGGCGTATTTGTTGTGTCTGCAATGACGAATCGATAATAACGGAAAAGGGTGGTGATCATCACACACTACTTGTTGTTCTGAGAAGGTACTGAGAGGGATTAGGTAATTTCTTTCCCTATATATGAGAAATTTAAATACAATAGTATCCCACTCGACTATTGGAATGTTAAATACATCGTTTCAATGTAACGAAATAAATAAAATAAAATTTTGGCATGTTGGTAGCAAATATAATTTGTTTAAATAAAATTTAAAGGTTTTACACAACTTAAAACTATTACTTAGCGTGTATGGTTGTCTAACTATGCATAACTAATATTTTTATTACAAATATACTGATTAAGCTTAAAATCAGCTCTGAATTTTAGATATTACATAATCCGGCCTTCCTATAACGCGGTTCAGCGTTATATGAACCTAGATTTACATAGCGAAAGGTGGTTGGGTTCCATATCTCTTTGTGCTCATTCCTCCAAGCCGAAATGAACGCTCGAATATTAAGAAAAGAGGCGAAAATTTAATAGAATAAAACTTATCACTGCGAACACTAAGTGTGAAATACTTGGTTACCTCTACCCATTCCTAAGTTATTTAATTGTCTGTAATATTGTGAACGATAAGAAATAAATCTAAACACATTTGGAGATGAAGCATTCCCACTTCGGACACACCATAAAAAGTGGCTTATATTCAAGCTTATTAACATGATAAAGAGCTGTTTTAACCTCTAAGGCAGTGGTTCCCAAACTGAGTGCCGCGATAAACTGGGGTGTTGCAGCTGATTTGTAGTGGTGCCGCGAAAAATTTTACTAAGTAAATAAATCAACAATCTGTATGTGTTGTTAGGTAGATATGGTAGTGACTTTGCTGGGAATACATTGTTTATTCTGGAATGCCATGAAATGGGTTGTAATGTCCTTGTGTAAAAATATAAAATTTTATCTCAACGTCGAAACATATTGTTTATATTTGAAAGGGTGCCGCGCCTACAGAACGCTTGGGAACCACATCTGTAAGACCTAGAGCGAGTTGCACAACTCGAGAGCTGACACGGAGAAAAATCAAAAGTTATTGGACCTAAGCGGACCACACTATGAAAATTTTATCCATAGTATAAACTTTAAGCACTATTAGTTAATTAATAATTAGTATTAGAATTAATATATTTCTGAAAGTCATCATTGCAAATGATTTATAGAAGTATTTCTTTTGAAAATATTTACCGTTCAATTTGATTCAGCTTTTGATTTTGCCAAAATGCTGCTACGTGGTTTTTTAATACTAAAAATTGGTACAACGCAGATTATGTTCCGCATTAATGCGGCTTGGTCGGATTTGGGAGGTTGGAGCCAAGATTTGTGAAGGAGAAAGAGACATGTTGGGAAATTAATATTGTTTTATGTAATACTAGTAGAATTGTCCGTTAAAATTTAACGGAAGAATTACGGTCATTCGAATCATTCAGAAAGCGAAACGCTTCGATTATAATACATTCGAATACTATAAGTATTCTATACGGTCACTGTAATTTTCTGTCATGATAAATTATAGAATCTGTATATATGTACCTTGTTCTTTTTCTTACGATGTGTTTTGCCGGACTCGTTCTCATTGTCAGTTGTTCTTTTCCTTCGTTTACCCGGTGTTATTTCTTAGCCTCGCGACTTGATCTGACAATCCTTTAGTTCGTTGTTTATTGGTTTTAATGGAACGTTTTGGTCTTTTTGTTAGAGCTTAATTTAACGTTGTACAGCTAGTTTAATAATCAGAATAAAATTCAATTTTCATAAACAATCCACACGGTCAACAATAAATAAATATTGAAATCAACGAAAGAATGAGATAATCTAATGTTATGAGGTTTGTTTCATTTGATAATTATTATAACGGATATCTTCTGACGTTAATGCCCATCAAACGAAGGGCATGAATATGTTATTGATACTTTTAAGAATAATATAAGCTACGGAATCTAAGACTGTATTTGTTATACCACTCAAATAGTAAATAACAACGCAATATTTAGCTTTTTCCTAGCACTAAAATATGATATAAAAATTTGTTAATTTGAGCTTTTTCATTTAAAAAATAAGAAAAATTTACATGCCTTTATGTTTACCTCGTTTAAGCTTTCGTAATAATCAGAAGAAATTTTATATTGTATTCTTGTTTAACTGTGCGTATTTAAAAAGATAAATTAATTGGTCAAATGAAAAAAATATCGATCTAAAGACACTGTCACCACGATGTACACCTTTGTAAACAATCCGTTGTGGAGCTTATATCGATAAATATTATATCATATAAATAAAATATTAAGTACGTATAATAGAAATTTTTAACAATTAGGCCTTTTTATAACTGCGATATAAATATCAATCATAATTATAATTCTGATATAATTAGTTTTTTAATAGTTCCAATAGAATTTCACGCAATTTCATATGTAATTCGATAAATGATAACCATAGCTTCCATCTCAATGCAATTGAGATTACGCTATCGTGTTAAATCCCTAACAATTGGGTTGTCATGGCAAGGAAAAATTTTATCTTAAAAAATCTTTAAGTTTTTGATAAAACCTTAATTTTGGACAAATTTGGCTCGTATTTGAAATTCGACGGTAGGAAAATGAAACTTGAGTTTTTCCTCCGTTTCTGGGTTTAAGTCCGTCTTCGTGCCGTGATTTTAAGTAAAGTGTAATTTAAAAATAGTCTACACTCATCCCGGTGTGTCAGTTGCAGGACGCGGCAAAATACTTGGCGTTGGATGATTAAATCGTTCGCCATTTCGAATGAAAGTGACGGACAGAAATTAAACCTTAACCATTCACTAATTTAGGATGTAAGGAAGAAATGTCCCAAATTTGGTTGTTCTAGCTTTTATCGTTTAGGAGGAGTTCCATGAACAAACATACAAACTCTTTAAAATATGTAGTAGATTAATTACATTTCTAGCTAAAACGAAACGAAGTATTTTTCATTATGAAATTTCAATTTGTAGAGATAATTTTTTTTCGTTTTAATCTATTGTACAGATCACCTGCATTTACTCTACACTTTTTGTTTGTTTATAATTTCACCTTAATATCTATTAATTACTCGTTAGTGGAAGGTTCTAAACTCAAGTATAGCCATGTCACAGGGTAATAAACTGATGAGAAATGTGTACAGCATTTATCATAAATTTATTTGTAAGCAGGAAAAATTACCTCAAAGTTGTTTCTTATTTTTTTTCTGATCCATTTCTTGAAATTTCTTCAAATACGGATTTTCATCACTTATTGTTAGACGCACTAAAATATATTCTTAGAATATCGATCTGGCTTGAAACTTACAGTATACTTCGCATATTTGCTTTCGATATGAGTTTCTTCCCCACTTCTGGAGTAATACAAGAAAGCGTACACCTTATAAATATAATTTTCTCTAGTGGAAAATATTTAAATAAATAAAGCTGTTACCTTAATGAAATAGAATTGATTTGTTTTCCTCTATATTACGTTTTAGCAAAATTTCGATTCGTCTCTCAGTATTAATTTACCTCTATGAAAGTAGCGTTTCAAGCGATAATTCCCGGATTTTTACAATTGAAAATTCTAAATTAAGTTTATTAGCAAGGATTTACTACAGAAAATAATAATGAATTGAATATTAACAGTAACACGCCGTAAATACGTTTACATTGATCTTTTAAAAATATGGATGTTTTTATTTTCTCATACGAAGTATCGAGAAAGTATTGTTATCGCGAAAAAATTCGACCTCGAGATTTTTACGGAAATATACGTTTTAGGTGTCGCTGAATCCGAAAAAGTGGTTTTCGCAATGTCGTCCTTCTGTTTGTCTGTTACTGGCTCTGGAGCCTAGACGGTAGAGCAAAAATGAATAAAATCTCGTACTTAGGCATTTTATCATACTGAGCAGAGTATACATAGAAATGGTTGACATTGCTCAATAATTAAGAGTAGTTTATTCTAAGCATTTTAAACAACAATTCGATTTTCTCAAAAACGGCTCTAACGATTTTGATCAAATTTCGTACAGTTACTTGAGTTTACGTCTTCAATAATACAGTGTCGTTCATATTTCTCAAAAAATGAATATAAGGCTAGTTTATTCTTGGGCAACTTTAACAAAAATTGGATTTTCTAAAAACAGGTTCATACGATTTTCATTTTCTAAAGATAACTAAACGAAGCATTAGTATATGAGAAACTTTGTACAATGTATGTTGTACCGATTTTTTTAGAATATGATATATGAAACATTTCCGTTTTGCAGAAATTTCTAAAAATCGCAGGATGAGAGTTCCACTCGCTGGGGAACAAAACTTTTTAAATAATTATCTTCTGCTACTTGGCAGGTTTTCAGAAGAGGGAAAACCTACAAGATACCGAATTTGTGGAGTTTACGCTATGGCAGCGACTCGATTTCAACCCTCTCGTGATGTAAGCTTGCGTCTACCTCTAAACAACCTTCGCATTTCCATTTAGAGCATTGGAAAAGCTGTAGGTAAAAATGTTAAGTCCTTGTAAATCCTTATAAATCTAATATAAATGCCATTCCTTCATAAAAATGTCACAAATCTAAACAAGCTCTAATACTGTTTGTAAGCAGAAATTTTACTAAGATAGTTTGCATCTTGTATTATAAAACGTTAAATTAACAATGAGAATATAAGCAAAACGGTTTTACCTGTACCTTTTTATGCTCTCCGTAAAATTTTGTGATTTTTAATAATTTAAACTACCGTTGTTTTTGTTAACAATGCCTTCTGGGCGATGCTGTATATTTACTCGTTTGAAATCTGACTACTTCCATCACGGCGGAATTTGGTTTAAATTTGCATAGTAACTCGATGAAAATAATGTTGGTATTTGAACGATTTATATAAAATTTATTTATCTTGCATCCCCTTCTCAAAATTTAACATATGAAAAGTCAAAATTTGAACGGCTTGCTTACGAATAAAACTTTTCTATTTATTTTCACTATATTGCGACGATAGGTAGGGAGGATATGGAGTTCTACGTATGAGCTCACTCTGATTTATTACACGTCCTTCCTTATTAACAAACAGCGAAGTATTCATCTACATCAGTGGTCTTCAAGGTGGGCGATAGCGCCCACCAGTGGGCGTTTTTGGATTTTTGGTGGGCGTTAAAGAACTCACCAAATGCTACTCTAATTTTTACACTGAAAAATAAAATTCTATAAAAAAGCACACATATTCTGTACAACTATTTTATGTACAGCTATTACAGTTGGTTTGTCGTTAACTATAGTATCATATCATACTATACTAGCGACAAAATATCCAAGCTGCGGTAAAATTGAAAGGCCCATGAGGGTGGTCGGAGTCTCTCGCAGAAGCAGCGAATTATTTAAGTTTAATTTCATCAAATATATAAAATCATAAATTTTTAAACACTTATTACCACTGAGACCGTATTCGGTAATCTCATCTAACGACAATCTCACTAGTATTAGGGTTACCATACTTCCGTAAATCGCTTTGCTACTGGGGGCGCAAAATTATTCTTTGCCCCGGGCGCCAGAAACCCTCACTACGCCACTGGGTGGGCGGTGAACTTATTTTCAAGGACAACATATGGTAAAAGTGGGCGGTGACTCAAAAAAGGTTGAAGACCACTGATCTACATCTACATTTACAGTTCACCCTGCAAGCCACCGCAATGGTGTGTGGCAGGGGGTGCAATAGCACCAAGGGAGTTGGTAATCAAAGGGCAGCCAATAACTATTCATAATAAGATGTTTAAAATAATCTTTCATAATATTGGGACTAGGAAGTTGTCGATTTCAGTTACAGGATTTCAGAAACCTACGCCGATCGCATTTACGTATAACGCACTTACACATATTAATTTCATCTCTATTACAGACGAGTTGCCATTTCATCGAACGGTGCTTTCCTTTTATTTCTCCATATCGTTACCAAACAAACAGAAATGACAGAATATAAAACATTTTCAAATTATTGTACAGTCGTCGAAATAAAAATTTTACATTAATTTAGGGTTTTTGGCGTTTTTACAGAATAAAGATTAGGATAACTACGAGGGTCACTTCTTAAGTTATGGCAACTCTGCATTTTCTGCCGGAAATTTGGCAACGTAGGAAATCGGGTATATACGTTTGAAAGTGCGTGGCATGTACTTGCAAATGTTACTAAAAGATGGTGTACATCTACCGCGGTGTACAAGCACTACGAGCGCAAACATTCAGTGATTCGCAAACTGTTCGAAAAAGGTCACGATTAGGAGCCACACGTAGGAGGAAATCAAATACGAGTAACACGCGTTTTGAAACCATGGCTTTATTGTGAAGTACAGAGTGGATGTGGAACTACAAAATGTTAGCAACCTTCAAAATTGTCCCCATGACTACCTAAGGCTGGTTGCCAACTACGAGGAAGGCGGCGAACACAATCGGCAGCACCTGACTCATTAATCCGCGCCACCTCGCGCCTAACTGCTGTCGAAATGTCCTATCTGTTTGAAAAGCGTTTACCTCGCAGCGGCTACTTCAGTTTGGGAATCAAGTCATAATCACATGGACTGAGGTCGGGAGGGTGTTGCAACACTTCCCTCCCCCAACGTTGGAGAATGTTTTTAACAGTCTGCTGTGTGGGCTGTAGCATTATCATGCATTGTCAACCAGTTCAGGACGTTTCTCCCGAATAGCACGACGAAGGTGGTGCTGCAGAAATAACTTGTGGAACGGGATGACACAAAAGAACACCTTTGACATCATAAGCCAAAATGATAATCAGCTTCGTAGGTGAGTGATTTTGTCGAGCCTTTTGATTTCGTGATGACTGTGGATGGCGCCATTCGGATGACTGACGTTTGAGCTCGGGTTCCTAGGCCCTTGCCCACGTTTTATCGATTGCAATTATTCGATTTAACATGTTGTTGCCTTCGAGACGAAATCGCTCCAGATGGATTCGAGATGCTTCCTAGTGTGTCCACTGTCGTACCTTATTTAAGTGATGTGGCACCCACTTGGCAGCAATATGGCGCATTTTTAAGTTCTGTCGTAAAATTCGCAGCACCGTGGACTCTGAAATCCCTGTATGATCCTATAATTCCTTCAAAGTCCAACGCCTATCTTCATCCATGCACTGTACGAACAGACTCGGAACGTCCACTGCGATTCATATCGACCGTTAACACTCGGCCACCTTTGAATGCATGCACCCACATTGCAACTGCTCGATACGGTAGTGCAAGATCACCCAATGCTTCACGTAGATCTGCATGGCACTCCGTTGCATTTTTGCCGCGGAGCCCTGCAATTTTGATGTACTAACGCTGTTCCACTTTACTGACATCCATTATCGAACGGAGTTTGCGAATGCTTGCGCGCGTACTGCTTGTACACCGCGGCGGATGTACAACATCTTTCGGTAACATTTGCAAGTACATGCCACGCACTTTTAAACGTATATACAGTGAAACCTCACATAGCGCGAATTCACAAGACGCGGTTCGCATTTCACTACCAAACCTCGCTAAGACGCGGTTTGAAAAGTCAAAGCTAAAGTCATTCTTCAAATTTCCCGTAACCTACATATGATAAAACTTCAAATTAAAACATTTTAAAGAAAAAACACTGAAAAGTGATTCATTTTAATCATTCTACCAATGTCTTGTTATAATCTCGATATATCGCATGGCACTCGATAATTTCCAAGCTGAAAGAATTTTGGGGAGTAACCCGGTAGTAACCTCGTGTTCGTTCAATCAGCAGGCTCTCTGTGTGTCTTATCGTAAGTGGTTGTCTTAACCTTGCCTCCTGTGATTTGAAATATTATTCTTATCCTTAATATTTATCTTTCTTATTGAAAATGAAATGTAAACAAAAAATAGTGATTTTTCAAGCGAGAAGAAAAAAGTTCAGCGCACAGCCAAAAACTTGAAATTTTAGATAAACTTAAATCAGAACACGGAAGCACAGTGCTAGGGCGGGATTATGGGGTGAATGAGTCGACTATTGGTACCATACAAAAAAATGAAGAAAAAATAAGAGCCAGTGTAAGTGCAGCAATTTCTGCAGGTGAAAAATTAAAAGAATGTCAAAACGAAATCTGCACTTAAGCACTGGAAAAATTACTATTCGTGTGGATTGAAGAGGGCACCACTGAGTGATAAAGCATTGCGTCTTTATAAAACATTAAGCGAACATAATGGTGAATCATCCACTAACGTTCCCTTTAGTGCAAGTGCAGGATGGTTTGAGAAGTTCGCAAAATGCTTCAACTACCACAACGTAAAATTAGTGGGCGAATCCGTCTCTGCTGATCACCAAGCGGCCGAAAATTTCATACCCGAATTTACTAGGTTAGGTAATCAAAGAAAAAGCTTATAAACCGCAACAAATTTTTTACGCAGACGAAACCGCCCTATTTTGGAAGGGAATGCCAGAGAGAACGTACATTTCGAATGAGGAGCGAACAGCACCCGGATTCAAGGCTTCTAACGATTGTCTTATGCTATTGTTGTGTTCAAATGTTTTTTTGAGTTGACAACAGCTGATTGGATTATGGCCATAAGGTTAGACTTTATGGTTTATTTTTTCTTAATTCTACATCGAGAAATAAGGTTGCGTGAATTACGTACATATGCTTGACGATTTTACGAGTCAAATCCTTCAAAAAAAACGAGACTTTTAAAAATTTTATGGGACTTTTTTAACCTTACGGTTCTAGTTCCTCAGAAGATGTTAGCGCCCGACTGTCGGACTAACGAATGTAACTCGATTTCTCAGGATACGATAATCTACAATGTTACATTTGCCTCAAATATCATATAATATTTTCCTCAAAATAAGAGAAAGCATGAAGGAAATCGATTGGATCTCCAAAGGATGTAGTTTTTTTCAGGAAAACATTTTCTCTTCTGCTTGTGAAATCTAACATGGAGTCCGAGGTGATCTTAGTGTCTTCAAGGTATGTACGCATACAAAAAGATTCATTGTTACAACTTATAGAGGAACGAAATTTAGAAAAAATCGTAATGTGAGAACAAAATCAAGACTTCCTCTTCACGTCATTTATTTGTTTTATTAAATAGATATTGATTGAGTATCGATGGAATTTTCCACTGAACATATCAGAAGTCAATATATTTCTTATAATAAAAAAATACGGCACAAAGTGCATCCCGTACTGATTTCACACGGGATACGGGACATTTGAGGAAAAATTGGCCGAAAAACGGGACATGTGGTCACCCTATAAGAACCTAACCCCTTATTTCCTATTAACTTAATACTTCATATAACACGATTTCACGGTGATTTCAAGGAACGCAACTACCGCGTTATGTGAGGTTTTACTGTACCTGTTTCCCGCGTTGCAAATTTTCCTGCAGAAAATGCAGAGTTGCCGTGACTTAAAAAGCGACCCTCGTATAACGATTATTTATTGAATGTTGCATATTATTGTGTTTGTTTGTCTCCAAAAATGCGACAGATCTAAAGTTTCTGCAATCTCGAATGACTTGCACATATCTTTAACGGCTGATGTTCACCTCTTACAATTTCTCAATAAACAACGTTTATTCTGCGCTAAATAGAGAACAACATTATCAATAGAAAGAATCTATGAATAATTATTTAAATGTTGAATGCCTGAAAACCTCTTTTTAAATGTTATAAATTGAAATAACTAAATTAACAAATTCACTTTTAATTCGGATCAAAGGAGCTTTGAATCCAATAACAAATAAAGTATCGTTCGATTTTATATACATTTTAAAATTTGTTCACATTTAGTTTTCTAATATAGTTTTGCAAAACTTTAAATATAGCAAATATATACTGCTTAATTAAATTATATTGGCTCTTCAGTACTCATAAACTAATGCTCTTGCCGGAAAAAATCTAAATCTCTTCTCCGTTAGTAAACACTTTTTTGCTATATTTTTCTTTTGTGATACAAGGTATTTAGCGCACCTCAGGTCCGAGATCACTGAGAAATAATTTGATTATAATATTGATAATCAGAGTAGTATGACATGATTGAGACTATGCATTCACAGATATCATAGCAAAAGATGGGAATATCTCCATTGCGTTGCACAGAAGAAACACCGAAAATAGAAGCAGTAATAACACTCGTAAAAGCATTTTGTTTATTATTTCAGTTATTATGCAAACGATATATCATATTATAGTGGCTAATATCTTGGCATTCATTTGACAAATTGAAAATTATTTACACGTTCAGAAGGGTGAGATACCAAGATAAGTTTTATTATTAGTCGCGAATTGTATATAATGGAAGAAAAATCCTTGTTTAGTAGTCAAACCAGTGGATAACTTCAAATTGTGGAAATGAACTTCCTTATTCATACCTTTCAGATGTAACTGAAACCAGAACATGATTGAATAAATAAAGCGTAAATATTAAAACAATTTAGATATACGTTTCAATGCATGTAGATAAAATATTTAATTTTGTAAATAAAGTAAAATTATATAAGGCATTATGATTAACTCAAGGATCAGATATAGTGCTATAAATTTGGATCATCGCATCTTGTTACTATTGATATCGAATTTATCGATTATTATCATTGACACTTAGATATTTCTTAATACTTATATTTTAACAGCTCAGCCTGTTGTTAATGTTTATCCAATTTAGACATATTATCTAAAGTCCAATTTATAATGTCTATAGACAGTGTTTACACACACATGTAAAATAATGACATGACACTAGTGCAAGTACAAAAGAAAATATATCGTGTAGGTGTGTATATTCTGATATTAGCAAATTTTCTTTCGTTTAAAAATACTTTTCGTGGTAGACTGAATATTTTACCTCTTTTGTTAAAATGATATATGTAGAAACTATGCAGCACAAGAAAAATTTAATCATGCGCTTAAAAACAAAACAATGGAATTTTTATATACCCTTTACAATGTGTGACATCTCCTTTCCTCAACAAAGTCGGAGATCCATTAATTCTTAATTGATTAAATTTATAATATTGTCTAAAATACGATTAAATTTTTGTCTTTTACAACAAAGTCAAACTGTATAAAGTATGGAAATAAATTTATTTGCTAAAATTTATAGTTTATTAATGCATCCATAAAAACACTATTAAAATATCTATGTATTTTTCTTTTTGTCCAGTTCTTACAATTTATGCTAGCTCACTTCTCAGCTCACTTTCTCTTCCACTTACTCATTCGTCATATTTCAGACTTGATTTATAAGTCATAGCGATACACAAGCCTCTATGAAATTCGGGGTTTTATATTTTCCTTCGTTCGTAGTGCATTCCACTCTATAGTTCAAGGGTGGCCAAGCTTTTCCTCAGAGCCTCATACAATAATATTCAGAAGTTCAACAGCCGCATGACACTCATGACGAACAGTAAAAAATAACATGTATCCGAATAATGCATTTCCATTAAGCACAACACGTCTCAAGTCATACTGCGCCATTGTATTCTGTTGTGAAAAACGTGGACACGCCTCAGAGTGGAAATTTTAAAGAACTGCATGCGGGCAGCGAGGCGCGGTTTGGCCACCCTTGCTATAGTTCTTTTGGATTTAATCTTCTCCATACTATGATGCTGCGGATATCTCCCCTCTGCTCTTACAACTGGGAAGACCGACCTTTTAGCATGAAACTATTGGAGGACGGACAGATGGACGAAAACATAAGGGGATAGTACCGCTCATAAAGTCCTAACAAAAGCACGATTTTCCAAAATTGCTCATCCATGTGCAAGTAAATTAAACCTTGTTGAAGAACGTGTGATGCAATGTCAGTAAGTAGCTGGAAAATTCACTTTGTGAAAATAGTTAAATAAGATCCTAAACCCTCTAGCAACGGCCGCCCGTGTGCAAGTCTCTCATTGGCTGCCCCTAATCTTTACAAAAAATTTCAAAAGAACGCCTTATGGATCGTTACATGTATTTTATCGTAGAGGTAGCCGTTTTCAAGTACATAATTATAACAAAACTCTTAATGCACTATAAACTTGAAAAAATTCTTGCATAATTTCATAATCCAGGCAACTACGCTGAGAGGACTGAAAAAATCTATAGAGCAAAGCAAATTTATGCAATATAGAGAGAAAATGTAAGATGTTTGGTAGTGAAATTGGCAATTGATAAATTTCCGTAGCCAGTAAATATGAAAGAATATACGGCATATTATTATACAATACGCATTACTGTTAAAGGTACGGTACGTGTCTGAGTATAGGCAGCCCCCGTTGTGTGGCCGCCCGTGTGCGTCGCACAAGGATCTGTAAAAACGATAATATTAAGTTTATTCCCTTCCACTTAGGACAGGCTGTCAAGTGTTCTGTGGTATTCTAAGGACCTATTTTTCTTGCAATGTTTGATAACGCGATCCAAATAGAATAAAGATGTTTTTGTATTCTCATTCAAAACATTTTTAATCAACGCTATATCTGAAAGCTAACCTTTTTTGCTCCATGGCACACCTTCATGCTTGCTTAAAATCATCCCGGCACACCAAACCACTCCTAATTAACTTCACTGCGTAAATACAGATTCTTAAAGAAAAAACTAGCATAAAACACATAAAAGTCGCAATTATGATGGATTGTTGTGATTGGTAAAGCAATATTCAAATAATTGTATAATTTTATTGTAAATTAAGTACATAATACAACGTGTAAAAATGTTATGCTCTTAGACGGAAAATATAGGCTTGCCTTTTTGGTACAAAGATGCTTTATATTTGGCTCTATAATATAAAGAGCTACAAGAACTTCTTCATCTAGGTCCTTTAACATGCCCTTTTAATATTTTTCATATGGACAATTGACGGACAACTAAATTCGCATGAACACGTTGTTGAATTTGGAACTTCATTACGATGGCATATTCAGATATAGTTTTTTGCCAAAATACATCTAAAAGTAGCATACTAATTTTAAGTTGTATGATCGTTGCTAAGGTGGTTTCAGGATAAATTCCTTGCATGATAAAATTTATGCGAATTTGTTAGTTTGAACCGCGTTTATGAAAATTAAATATCATTGGATTGTGCGATACACTAATGCCTTCCTCGCGGCCCATTAATGTGCCGCGGCACACCAATTTGGAAGCACCGAGCTAAGGTTTAATCGAGAAATTCTAATATGATATAAACAACGAATTTTGGATTATATCTTAAAACTTGTACGAATAGAAAATGTGATATTAAAAAAAGAACATTCACCGAAGAAACTTTATTTTTAACATTTAATTAACACTACATTTATTAATCAATATCAATAATGTTTTATTCTGCTGAGAGAGTATCATATTGAAAAATACTTTATATCAACATATTATACATTAAAACGGTATTAATATGTGACAACATGGCACTCAAAAGACTACACCGTACGTAAGGTTTAGGCGCCTCTATCATAAATTGTGAGTTAATTTAATATGTAAATTAAAGTTTATATATGAGATTTTTAACTGCTTCCGTGATTTCCCCGAGTATACTCGGACGAAGATGTGCAGAAAATTCTGATGATCCCGAGTATTCTCGGACTACTCTATTTTTTCTTTTAATAATAATCTCAGATATTTTAATTCCTAAAATAGAATCCTGCGATGGCCCTTCCCAGTAAATTATGGTTTTACCTTGCCCCTCCCGATGTTACCCCGTGTCGAAAGCTCAGTTCACTATCTCTCCGACTATCAAAAGGTCCGGGCAAAATGAGTAGGGCGCAGCAAGGGCACGAATATATGCCTCTCACCGAAAGTGGTTGGTAGAATCAATGTATTTTTATATAGTCAGTGAAACTACTAGAGACGCTCTTACAAATAAGATTTTACGAAACGACACTTGAGGATAAATATTAATTAAAATTTTCTCCACTCAAATTACCAGAAAGATTATTTTCGTACGCGAATAAACAATATTTTTGTCAAAGTTATTCAAAAGAAAACAGTTGTAGACAATAAGATATGGTGAAAATAAAAAGCAATAGAGACTCTAAAATATTCGGGAGCTTAAACTTCCTTCTTCAAACATGGAAACGGATTTATGTATTAGGCACTCAATGTTGAAAAAAACTCCGTAACTTACACGTAACTCGATCGAGGTGGTCTTTGCTATATTCTTTTATAACTATAACATTTAATATTGAGCGTTAAAGTTGTTTTAATGCATAAACCGGGATTATACTATGAACTTTATTTTTAAATAAATATAAATAAATAAATATATATAAGCAGAGAACATCGGGATTGAGATGTCAAGGGGATATCTGACTAGGATGAATGTCGTTAAAAATAACCGTTATAATATTGTGTAATGACAGAGTATTTTATTTTTAGTTTCTATACTCCAAGATTTATGTTTTTTAATAAGAATAAGGCAAGCAATGAGGGATGAGAAAACTTTCCAAAAAACTTTACGTGAGCAAATATACATAGAACCATTCAATTCAACAAGGTCGACTAACTCGACAACGGATAAATCTATTTCATCTCTTCCTTCAGGTTCAATGAGCCCGTTGCCTAAAGAGGTTTTCGAATAATCTCCATGAAATATAATGATCCGGGTTTGATTCCATGGCCGATTCGTTCCTCTATTTGAATAACATTGGAATGGGTGCAAGGCATTTTTAAATTTCATTTTAAAATTACTTACAAATTTTGAATGACCTTGAGATTTGAATCGAAGAACTAAAAGAATCGCAATTCACATACTTCCCGTTGATTTTCAAACACCCGTCAATTTGTGGCACCGATTTGTATAAACGCGAGAATTGTACCTTTTTTGATGTGAAATAGTGTCGTCGTCAACGGAAAGCCCATTGTTGCTAATTTATTGAAATTACGGATGGTGCATGGCATCGTATGCAAAATGTACATAGTATAGGTATCACCTATATAAAAGTTGTTTACATAAATTATTTCTCATATTGTCGATTAAACCTGGAATCACACACTATTTATCGTTGATTCATATATATTCACACAGCAATTCAACATTTAAAGGCACTGTAACTCGAACTTACCATTGCACAAAGAATATATATTTTCCAATTTGCAGTCTCGCAATATAACTTTCAGAGGTATAATTCGAATCACTATTGCTTTCGTCTTCTGACTATCGATTTCTGAAAATATTTTACGATCCATTATGCTTTAGAAATACTAAAGTTCCGTAAGCTAGTCAGTTCAATTAAAAAGAACGTATAAAGCTATGTTAAGGCTAAATTTAATGAATATCACAAAAATACTTCATCATTCATGCTTTATATCTTATTAGTTGAAGTTATTTTCCCCAGGATACGTTACATACGTATATATAAAATTTATAACCATTCATTACATTTTTCTGAAACGTCAGGTACCATTCAATAAATGAGCGTATTTACAATTCTTTTCGAGGCGCTCATCACAGGCAACCTAAATCTTTCATTTTTCATATGGCTACTTAAGTCACCACTCATTTGAATTCGCTGTCCTAGATTTTTATTTTCCCCTGTCCTTGTTAAGGTGATCCTCTTCATACGAAAGGACCTTATAAATAAATTCATCAGGAGAAAATTCCTAATTTAAGAAGAAAAAATGCAATACACGAAATCAGGTTTGCTTTCTCTATGTTTTTTTTCGGTTGCATTTCATACCGAGCATCGCAATGCATTACTGCAAGGCAATATTTGCATATCTGATTATAATAATGATTTAAAATATTTTGTTATCAATGTAAAATTAATTACCATTTTATTTATCGTTCATTTGGAGTAGCGGTACCTCACCTTTCCTTGATCAAGGAACCTCTTAGATTATAACGGTCCTCTTCTAACTATCACCACAACTGTTTGTTCAGCATTTAATATGTGGTCTAACTATCATACATCTTCATTAATCGAATGATGATAAATTATCCTAATTTGTTACAAAAATATCCGATCAAAATTAAATAAAAATGAACGACTGATGTAATACTAATATGTATCTAAATCGATATATATCCGATATCTCATAAAATATATTAGAAACATGATTCTTATGAAAATCGCTATAAAATTTTGACACAATTGCAAATTTCTAATTTTGTTCCATACTCAAGTTCGAGTCCGACCTTTTTCAGTAAAAAATCTGATGTGGCCATGACTTCCTCCACATTTGGGGTTAGATATTTAAATTATTATGAATAGCAATATGAGACAAAATTATTATTTCGTATCGTAAAAGAATACAGTCGTCCTTATTGCCGTAAATTACGTATATTTTGAATATGTTTACAGAATTCACCGCTACATGGTGCTGGCGCTGTATACTGGTATTAAGAAAAATCGAAATATCTCCGAAATGGATGGTTCTACGAAAATTTGTTTCAAACAAAACGTGGAATAAATATTATTCTCTACAACTTTAGTTCTCACAAAGATTACCAATAACGATGTTTTTAAGGAGATAATTGACGGTAACCGCAAAACCGGTTATTTATAAATGATTCCTAAACAATAACTTCTATAGAAAATTACTTCAAATGAAAGTTGTAGGAAATTAAATTTTATATAACACTTGTATAGAAAAGTATATATAATAATGATGTTTTAACGGAGAAATATCGCAAAAACCGAATCGGGTTTCGAATAAACCTCGACTTCCGGTTAACCGTTAATGTCCAAAAACTAATCAGTTCTTTCTGCTCATGCTAAAGTGTTATACATAAAGTTTGTTAACGATATGGCAAGTACTTTTTCAGTTAGAGCGCCCAAAATCACATACACACGCGCGCGCGCACACACACACGCACACACAGACATCATTCCAAAAATAGTCCAAACGTGTTCTAGGGACCTCAAAACGTGTATATCCGCTGATATCTCGAAGTCGATTTTTTTCATGATCACAACTCTTTCCCATTACTTCGTATGGAGAAAGCAAAAAGGAAAATATCGCCGAAAATTCTACGAAAATTTGTTTCAAACAAAACTTGGAAGAAATATTATTCTCTACAAATTTGGTCCTTAGGAAGATTACCAAAAACGATGTTTTTAAGGAGAAAACCGAAAAACCAGTTATTTATAAATAATTCCTAAACAATAACTAGAATAGAAAATTGTTTCAAATGAAAGTTGTAGGAAATTACATTCTCTATAACATTTGTATAGAATTGTAAATACAATCATCATGTTTTAACGAAGAAATATCGGAAAAACCGAATCGGGTTTCGAATAAACCTCGACTTCCGGCTACCCGTTATTGTCCAAAAACTAACCAGTTCTTTGTCCTCATGATAAAGTGTCATATATATGAAGTTTGGTAACGATATGGCACGTACGTTTTGAGTTAGAGCGCCCACAATAACATACACACACACATCATTCCGGAAATAGTCTAAACGTGCTCTAGGGACCTCAAAAACGTGTATTTCCGTTAAAATCTCGAAGCCGATTTTTTTCGTGAATACAATACTTTCCCATTACTACGTATGGAGAAAGTAAAAATCTGATGTGGCCACCACATGACTCTCCATATTTGGGGTATAGATATTTAATTTATTATGAATAGCATTATGAGGCAAAATTATTATTTCGTATCGTAACATAATACAGTCGTCCTTATTGCCGTAAATTACGTATATCTTGAATATGTTTACAGAATTCACCGCTACATGGTGCTGGCGCTGTATACTGGTATTAAGAAAAATCGAAATATCTCCGAAATGGATGGTTCTACGAATATTTGTGTCAAACAAAACGTGGAATAAATATTATTCTCTACAACTTTGGTTCTCACAAAGATTACCAATAACGATGTTTTTAAGGAGATAATTGACGGAAACCGGAAAAACCGATTATTTATAAATAATTCCTAAAGAATAGCTGCTATGGAAAATTCTTTCAAATGATATTTGTAGGAAATTGCATTATCTATAACATTTGTATAGAATTATATATATCATCATGATGTTTTAACGGAGAAATATCGCAAAAACCGAATCGGGTTACGAATAAACCTCAACTTCCGGTTAACCGGTTTTGTCCGAAAACTAATCAGTGCTTTGTGCTCATGCTAAAGTGTTATATATGAAATTTGGAAACGATATGGCAAGCGCTTTTTGAGTTAGAGCGCCCAAAATCACATTTACACACACACACAAACATCATTCCGAAAATAGTATAAACGTGTTCTAGGGACCTAAAAGGTGTATTTGCGTTGAAAGCTGGAAGTCGATTTTTTTCGTGATCAAAATACTTTCCCATTACTTCGTATGGAGAAAGTAAAAAGCTAAATATCTCCGAAATGGATGGTTCTACGAAAATTTGTTTCAAACAAAACTTGAAAGAAATATTATTCTCTACAAATTTGTTCCTTAGGAAGATTACCAATAACGACGTTTTAAGGCGAAAACCGAAAAACCAGTTATTTATAAATAATTCCTAAACAATAACTAGAATAGAAAATTGTTTCAAATGAAAGTTGTAGGAAAATTACATTCTCTATAACTTTTGTATGGAATTGAAAATACAATTATCATGTTTTAACGAAGAAATATCGGAAAAACCGAATGGGGTTTCTAATAAACCTAGACTTCCGGCTACCCGTTGTTGTCCAAAAACTAACCAGTTCTTCGTCCTCATGTTAAAGTGTAATATATATGAAGTTTGGTAACGATATTGCACGTACTTTTAGAGTTAGTGCGCCCACAATAACACACACACACATCATTCCGGAAATAGTCTAAACGTGCTCTAGGGACCTCAAAACGTGTATTTCCGTTAAAATCTCGAAGTCGATTTTTTTCGTGAATACAATACTTTCCCATTACTACGTATGGAGAAAGTAAAAAGGAAAATATCTCCGAAATGGATGGTTCTACGAAAATTTGTTTCAAACAAAACTTGGAAGATATTATTCTCTACAACTTTGGTCCTCACGAAGATTACCAATAA
This sequence comes from Uropetala carovei, assembly GCA_036926305.1. Taxonomy (NCBI): domain Eukaryota; kingdom Metazoa; phylum Arthropoda; class Insecta; order Odonata; family Petaluridae; genus Uropetala; species Uropetala carovei. The sequence continues at coordinate 9,728,740 of JAXCHB010000011.1, forward strand.
CGATGTTTTAAGGAGAAAACCGAAAAACGGTTTGTTTATAAATAACTCCTAAAAAATAACTACAATAGAGAATTGTTTCAAATGAAAGTTGTAGGAAATTACTTTCTCTATAAGTTTTGTATAGAATTGTAAATACAATAATGATGTTTTGACGAAGAAATACCGCAAAAACCGAATTGGGTTTCGAATATACCTCGACTTCCGGTTACCCGTTATTGTCCAAAAACTAATCAGTTCATTGTGCTCATGTTAAAATGTTATATTTATATGCCGTTTGGTAACGATATGGCACGTACTTTTTGAGTTAGAGCGCCCACAATAACAGACACACACACGCAGACATCATTCCGAAAATAGTGTAAACGTGTTCTAGGGTCCTCAAAACGTGTATTTCCGTTGAAATCTCGAAGTCGATTTTTTTCGTGAATACAATACTTTACCATTACTACCTATGGAGAAAGTAAAAATAGTGAAAACTTGTTCTATGAACATCAAAAGGTGGGTTTCCATTGTTATCTCGGAATCGATTTTTTCGTGAAAACAAAAGTCTCTCTATACTATTAATTGCACTCAAAAATAAAAATAAAGTTTCTTTCGAAAGATTGAAATAAAATACCTATTTAATTAAAAATTTTCTGTACAGAATAAATTCCCAATTAAAATCCATTTCAAGATTAATTCACTAAACCCTTACACATTTTCAAAACATTTATTTGAAGTTAACTCCATCAAACACTCCTACTTTTGAAATTCCATGGATCGGTTTCAATGGAAACTTATTTTTGCCGTTTGGAGTGCTACGAAAGTTGGCAGTAAATGCATATTTTTAATTTAGAATTTGAGGTGTCATTACGGACGCCCTTGGAATATAATTTGGGAAACGTTGATTTGTAGCATGTTGCGTGACTTTCCGCTTACGACGATGTAACAATTGCGACGTATGAAAAAAAATCGGTAAAACATACATACATTGTACAAACTTTCTCATATATTAATGCGTCGTTTAGTTATATTTATAAAATGAAAATTGTATTAGCCTTTTTTTAGAAAATCCAATTTTTGTTAAAGTTGCCCAAGAATAAACTAGACTTATATTCATTCATCGAGAAAAATAAAATAAGTAGTATTATTGCAGACGTATACTCAAATAACTTTACGAAATTTGATCAAAATCGTTAGAGCCGTTTTTGAGAAATCAAATTATTGTTAAAGTTGCCTAGAATAAACTAGCCCTATATTTATTTTTTGAGAAATATGAACTACACAGTATTATTGAAGACGTAAACTCAAGTAACTGTACGAAATTTGATCAAAATCGTTAGAGCCGTTTCTGAGAAAATCAAATTGTTGTTAAAAATGCGTAGAATAGACTTCCCTTAATTTTTGAGCAATGTCAACCATTTCTTCATAGCTTGTATTCTGTATGATAAAATTCCTAAGTACGAGATTTCATTCATTTTCGCTCAACCGTTTAGGCTCTAGAGCCAATAACAAACAGACAGACAGACGGCATTGCGAAAACCACTTTTTCGGACTCGGGTACACCTAAAATGTATATTTCCATCAAAATCTCGAGGTTGAATTTTTTCGCGATAACAATACTTTCTCTATATACTTCGTATATGAGAAAGTAAAAATGATTGCCCCTTTGCCCTATAGCTTGAGAAGAATAACAAAGAAGTTACAAATATTGGCCTATTCGGTGGGCGCCGTGAGGGGCAAAGTTTTTCAGATAAAAAACGTCGAATTTTCGCGTTCAAAACTAATATGCATATCGATTTGATGCCTCTTCGAAAATCGGTGGTATTAAAATAAAAGTGTATTCTTTTAGGCGTTTTATTTTTTCATATCCCGATTTTCTACGGTGATTATAATAATTTAAAAATTCCAGCAGGAAATTTAGTACCCTTATTCCAATTCTATTCTGTTGGGAACATAAATGCCCCTGGATTGAACCTGGGACCTTGAAATTGCATGCAAAAGTGGGAGCTTCATTTGTGGATTATGTATGATAAAGTGCATTTTATTTAGAATTTGAATCTTAAAATCCGTCATACACTTAATAATGTAATTATATGGCATAAAGTAATTATGAAGTATATTCATACTCATGCATAGGTTTGTAATCTAATGGCTATTGGCTTATGATATGAACATAGTAAATTAATAAAAAGCGTCTTCCTGACCCTCCACTATTATTCAAAAAGAAATATCCGGCGTGGTTTAAAAGTGTAACTATATTTGCATTAAAAAACAAATACAGTGCCTGGATGTCGTACAAAAAATTCCAGAATCCCCACACCCAGGCTTCTTTTAAAAACCTGAGGCGGCATGCTAAATGTTTGCAAAAAACTGACTACGATAATTATATAACTGATGTTTCCTCGGAGGCTGCCTCAAACCCCAAGCGCCTCTGGACTCTTTCGAACACACGGAAAAAGGCTGGGACCATCCCTGAGGAAGTAGCTTCTGGTGGAAAGACTGCCTCTGGGAGCGCAAAGTGAAATTTATTTAATGAATATTTTTTCTCCAATTTTAATGGAAAATGGCTAACGTCATTCTCCTCTATAAATCTGGTAATATAAAATCTGTTGGCTCATATAGACCTATTTCTCTTCTTCCTATAATTTCGACCCTTCTTCAACGGATAATTTATCGAAGATGTCTGCTTTTACTCTTCCATATTTATCTCCTCAGCAGTATGGTTTTCTTCCTGGGAGTTCATGTCTAAATAATTTGGCTGAACTTCAGTACTCTGCTATAGAATCTCTCACAAATAAATCCCAACTTGATATTGTATACATTGACTTAGCGAAAGTTTTTGATACTGTACCTCACAAACTTCTGATGCATAAAATATCTAATAGATTTAACATTCATGGCAATTTTCTTTCACTTCTTTCTAGTTTTCTCTCTGATCGTAGGAAACAAGTTACTATTTCTGGTCTCCACTCATCATCTCTTCCTGTTCTTTCTGGTGTATCTCAGAGCAATGTGCTGGGGCCTTTGTTATTTTGTTTATATGTTGATGACGTTTGCAGTATTATAAATAACACCGATAATTCAATTTTATTGTATGCTGATGATTGTAAGATATTTAGAAATATTAACTGTTTGGATGATGCTGTATCTCTACAAAGGTGTCTTGACAAATTTTCCGAGTGGTGTCTTCTGTGGGGCCTCAAGCCAAATCCTTCTAAATGTTCCCATCTTTCTATTACATTACGTAAACATGTCCTTAGCTACACTTACTGTATTATGAATGTGAATATAAAAAAGGTTACCCATCTGAAAGATCTCGGCATCATCATTGATGATAAACTGTCATTTTGTGATCATCTCGAACATACAGTGAAAAAGTGCATGTCCTTATTGGACATTATTTACAGGCACACCGCCTTAATTAGCATTAGGGCCGTAGTAGGACAGAGAAATGGCCGCCAGTGTGACATGCCTGTTTTATAGTGTTATAGATGACATCAACGGTCATAGGAATAGTAAATATTTTTAACTCTATATCTATAACCATTTGTCAGAATACAGGGTTTTCACGAAAGAAGTAAACTTTCAGAAAATCCGTATGTACAAAGAAAGTGAATGCGTACAAATGATGCATGCAACAGTGTAAGAACATCTCTGAAAGTTTGTTTTCGTACCACCCGCCATAAAATATGACTCACCAGTTTGCCGCCAGGAGGCGATAACAGTAAATATGGCGGTCTCCAAGCAGGAGAAGGATTTCTGTGTGTTGGTTTACGCGCAATGCAAGTCAGTTACCATTGTTCAACGCAATTTTCGCAGACGTTTTGGGAAGGATCCTCTAACCAGGAAGTCCATCGTAAAGTCGAAACCACAGGGTGTCTGTGCAAAGGAAAGAGCCCTGGCCGTCCCCGTGTTTCAGAGGAGAACGTGCAGCGAATTCGGCAAGCTTTTCTGCGTAGCCCAAATAAGTCAATCCTCAAAGCTTCTCGTGAACTGCAGATTCCACAAACCACCGTCTGGAAGGTACTACGTAAGAATTTGCAACTTAAACCGTACAAGCTGCAGTTAGTGCAAGCGTTGAAGGCAAACGATAGTTGTTCGAAACAATTTTTGGTGTGATTTTCAAGCCATGTTGGACGAAGATGATGATTTCGTTGGAAAGTTAGTCTTCAGCGATAAAGCCACATTCCACATTGATGGTAAAGTAAACCGCCATAACTGCCGTATTTGGGGTACTGAAAATCCCCATGTCATGGTTGAACAAGAGCGCGATTCCGCAAAAGTCAACGTGTTTTGTGCGATCTCCCTGCAGAGGCTGTATGGACCAGTTTTCTTCAGAGCGGTCACCGTCACAGGTGATACGTATCTCGAAATGTTACGTAATTGGCTCATGCCTCAGCTTACAGAAGAATCAGAAGACTTTATCTTCCACCAAGATGGGGCACCTCCCCATTTTCATAGAGCTGTACGTGCACACCTAAATGAGCATCTGCCAAACCGCTGGATTGGTCGAGCCGGACAGGCGTACTCTCTTTTGATGAAGTGGCCCCCAAGATCACCGGATCTAACACTCTGTGATTTCTTTTTATGGGGACACATTAAGGATTTAGTGTATGTGCCACCTTTGCCAAGAGACATCGACGAATTGAAACGACGCATTTCGGAGGCAGCTGCATCTGTTACAGCGGACATGCTTGAACGAGTGTGGCAAGAGATGGACTACAGAATCGACGTTTGCCGCGTGACAAAAGGGGCACACATCGAGTCTCTGTAAATTACCACACAAACTTTCACAGTTACTCTATCAAACAAGGTATACCATATCGTTGTACTTTCTAATAAATATAATAAAATACATTTCTGAATGTGTTTACTTCTTTTGTGAAAACCCTGTATTAATTTGAAATTTTCGAAGGCACACCCTACCACCTACCCATTTCCCAAAAAAATTGTTCTGCAGACTAATAAATGGCATCATAGATCACGTACACCCTCAAGTCTTATGTCTCCTACCGTTTATTCGTTCTTTTAATTTAATTGATTACACAGACGGACAGACAGAGCGAAAACATGAGCGCGTTTGTAAAATGAGCTAACAACTCGAGAGTGATTCATGGTGGAAAGAAAAGATGATTTTTGCAGTAAAGTAAAAATAAAAGTTTAAGTTCAAAATTCTAAATAAACCTCAATAAATAAAACGCTCTTTTCCATATCGCGTCGGCAAATGAAGCTCCAATTTTTATTTTAAAATATTTTTTATTAACATCTGATAAAATGAACGGATGAGTCGGAGGAAGAAGTGAAGTATTTGGAAATATGGGGACTTTTAGGGCTGCTACAGTAGTCATGAAGCCTTGTGTCAAACTCTGAAAACTCTCTTAAAATCAATGTCAGTATGGTAATTTGGCTACCATTTTGATTTGAAGCCTAATTTACGCCCGGAAAAAGTTAATAATAATAACAACAATAATGATAATAATAATGATAATAAATCAAAGTATAATATTTGAAAATATACGCCGCATAAATTGCACGCACTTTCTCATATCCGTAATCTTCTACTTCCCACAATAATGTCACTTCTTATATTATTACTTTTTACTTTCTCATAGGTATCGAGAAAGTATTGCTATCGCGAAAAAATTCGACCTCGAGATTTTTACGGAAATATACGTTTTAGGTGTCGCTGAATCCGAAAAAGTGGTTTTCGCAATGTCGTCTGTCTGCCTGTTACTGGCTCTGGAGCCTAAACGGTAAAACGAAAATGAATAAAATCTCGTACTTAGGCATTTCATCATACTGAGCAGAGTATACATAGAAATGGTTGACATTGCTCAAAAATTAAGGGAAGTCTATTCTACAATTTTTAACAACAATTTGATTTTCTCAGAAACGGCTCTAACGATTTTGATCAAATTTCGTACAGTTACTTGAGTTTACGTCTTCAATAATACTGTGTAGTTCATATTTCTCAAAAAAAAGTGAATATAAGGCTAGTTTATTCTAATCAACTTTAACAATAATTTGATTTTCTCAAAAACGGCTCTAACGATTTTGATCAAATTTCGTACAGTTACTTGAGTATACATCTAAAATAATAATACTTATTTCATTTTTCTCAATGAATGAATATAAGGCTAGTTTATTCTTGGGCAACTTTAACAAAAATTGGATTTTCTAAAAACAGGCTCATACGATTTTCATTTCCTAAAGATAACTAAACGACGCATTAGTACCTATATACAGTGCGGTACCCTGTATCCGGCATGCTTGGGACCTGAGGGTTGCCGGATAAGGGGTTTTTCCGGAATTCGGTAGCCAGGCATAAAATGTACATACAAATGCACAACCTATCACTGTTATCCTTTCTTTTGAGTCTTTAAACCCACTGGGTGCTGATTCTTCTGGTGCAACAACAGTTTTTCTAGGAATATACCTCCAATATAAAGAAGTCTCGTCAGCATTATACACCTGCTCTGCAGTAAAAATATGAGCAAAAATCACGAGAATACAAGCCTTCACCTTCGACTGGTTATAAAACACATCAGTGGCGCCACCAACAAACACAAATTACTTGTCTGTTTCCGGTTTTCGGAATGTTCCGGATACTGGGTAGCCGGATATAGGGTCCCACACTGTATGAGAAAGTTTGTACAATGTATGTTGTACCGATTTTTTTCATACAATGAGTGCAGTAGTGAGTTGACCAGCTTGTGGTTTTAGCAAGGTATGGTAAGAAATAAATAATTTTAAAAAGCATATACAGTAAAACCCCATTATTTCGATCCCGTATAATTCAAAGTACAGTGTAATTTGAAGCTAAGATAAGTCCCCGCCCAACACCATAGGATTTTGCGTACTTTTTGGTACGAATTATTCGAAATACGCCTACAATGACATTCGAAGTGATGATCTAATCCGGTGACCCACGAACAGTTCGTTTAATTCGAAATCTCAATCCTGTGTAAGCGGAAGGTTCGCGCGCGCGCCATCATATCACGTTTTTGTTCCCCATTTCTCGCACACGACATGCATATAGCGCCCCAAAACAGGTGACTCCCTTTTACTTATTTAATAGTAGGATGACCAAACGTCCCATTTTCGCTGTGACAGTCCCGTTTTTTCTTTCTCATATGAAGTACCGAGAAAGTATTGTTATCGCGAAAAAATTCGACCACGAGATTTTTACGGAAATGTACGTTTTAGGTGTTGCTGAATCCGAAAAAGTGGTTTTCGCAATGCCGTCCTTCTGTTTGTCTGTTACTGGCTCTGGAGCCTAGACGGTAGAGCGAAAATGAATAAAATCTCGTACTTAGGCATTTTATCATACTGAGCAGAGTATACATAGAAATGGTTGACATTGCTCAATAATTAAGAGTAGTTTATTCTAAGCATTATAAACAACAATTCGATTTTCTCAAAAACGGCTCTAACGTTTTTGAACAAATTTCGTACAGTTACTTGAGTATACATCTACAATAATATTAAGCATTTCATTTTTCTCAATGAATGAATATAAGGCTAGTTTATTCTTGGGCAATTTTAACAAAAATGGGATTTTCTAAAAACAGGCTGATACGATTATTATTTTCTAAAGATAATTAATCGACGCATTATTACCCATATAAGAGAAATTTTGTGCAATGTATGTTGTATAAATTTTTACTTTCTCCATAAGTAGTAATGGGAAAGTACTGTATTCACGAAAAAATCGACTTCGAGATGTCAACGGAAATACACGTTTTGAGGTCCCTACAACACGTTTAGACTATTTTTGGAATGATGTCTGTGTGTGCGTGTGTGTGTGTATGTTATTGTGGGCGCTTTAACTCAAGAAGTACATGCCATACCGTTACCAAACTTCATATATAACACTTTAACATGAGCACTAAGAACTGATTAGTTTTTGGACAATAACGGATAAACGGAAGTCGAGGTTTATTCGAAACCCGATTCGGTTTTTGCGATATTTCTTCGTTAAAACATCATTATTCTATATACAATTCTATACAAAGGCTATAGAGAATGTAATTTACTACTGTTTTCATTTGAAACAATTTTCTATAGGAGTTATTGTTTAGGAGTTATTTATAAATAACCGGTTTTTCGGTTTCCGTTAAATATCTCCTTAAAAACATCGTTATTGGTAATCTTCGTAAGGTAAAAAGTTGTAGAGAATAATATTTCTTCCAAGTTTTGTTTGAAACAAATTTTCGTAGAACCATCCATTTCGGAGATATTTTGCTTTTTACTTTCTCCATACGTAGTAATGGGGAAGTATTGTATTCACGAAAAAAATCGACTTCGAAATCTGAACAGAAATACACGTTTTGAGGTTCATAGAACACGTTTAGACTATTTTCGGAATGATGACTGTGTGTGTGTGTATGTATGTTATTGTGGGCGCTCCAACTCAGAAAGTACGTGGCATATCGTTACCAAACTTCATATACATATAACACTTTAATATGAGCACAAAGAACTGATTAGTTTTTTAACAATACCGGTTAACCGGAGGTCGAGGTTTATTCGAAACCCGATTCGGTTTTTTCGATATTTCTCCGTTAAAACATCATTATTGTGTATACAATTCTATGCAAATGTTATAGAGAATGTAATTTCCTTCAACTATCATTTAAAACAATTTTCCAAAGTAGTTATTGTATAGGAATTATTTATAAATAATCGGTTTTCTCGGTTTTCGTCAAATATCTCCTTAAAAACGTCGTTATTGGTAATGTTCGTGAGGACCGAAGTTGTAGAGAATAATATTTATTCCAGGTTTTGTCTGAAACAAATTTTCGTAGAACCAACGATTTCGGAGATATTCAACTTTTTTCGTAATACCCAGTTTATAGCGCCAAAACCAGGTAGCAGAGAATTCTGGAAACATAATCAACATATAACTTACGGCAATGCGGACGGTATATCTATACCCCAAATATGGAGAAAGTCATGTGTTGGCCACATCAGATTTTTATATAACTATGTACTTGTAATATACATGCAGCTTGGTTCGTAATAACAATTTAGCTGCTGCTATTTGGAAGAGCTTAGCGGTAGCTGGGTGTAAAACTGGCATATCAGTGGAGAGCATACACTTACTTTTGAGAAATATTGCTTATAATTATTTTTTGTGTCGTTCAACTCTGTAAATGAATATCTACACGGCCAGTTCAGCCATATCGATATTATGTGAACATTGACAATTAAAATTACCTACCTTTTTTACACCATACGGTTGGTTCATTCGGCACACGCAATGGTTCTGAGAGATACATGACCCATATTTTTGTTTACTACTCGTGACTCACTATCTTGTGGATGCTGTGAGTCACAGTACCTTTCACCTAGTTCTCTTTGCATCTCTTATCAAATTTTGGTCAGTTTAGCTCAATTCGTCTTACTGTTAGTGTCGGTTTTCCACTGCAGCGTCTCGGATCGTATCTCTCAGATACGTTGCGTGCACTTACGTTAGTGTTGAAGTAGAGTGAAAGACCCTGCAACATTACGAAAAGAACTAGGTTGACGAAGTACTGTTGTAAATTTTGTGATTCATATATTTTTTTAGAACATGCCAATATGATTTGCTCAAGTGGCTGTGAAAATCGAACATATGGTTCAGCCTCTGATTCTGACAAATTTTATATCACTAAACAATTAAACCATTATTTAAAATTAAACAGTGTACATTTAGTAATGATATTTCTGTAGTTCTTACACTGATTAATTTTTGTCCTAATAAAAAATAATTAAATATACCATCACTCAAAATGCAGTAATTAATTAATACTTGGAAACTTTATCTATATAACTGCAATTAATAAAATATAAGCAAAAACTGGAGATATAATATTTTATTATTTTCAACGGGTATCTGAGAGGGTAAAAAAATAAAATCAGGAACTTTGACAAGTGTAAAAACATTATAATTTGCATTAGAAATATGATGTATCTTACATATACATGCGTGTGCTCATGTCTCTGAGGGCATTGGGTGTGACATATTTTGGGCGATAGCCAATACAAATATGAGATTTTATCAGTTTACTTCAAACCATTTAGCCCCCAGAGTAACTCACAGACGACATTATAAACGGAATGGTAAAAAAACTGATGTGGCCAACACGACTTTCTCCATATTTGGGGTATGGTTATTTAAATTATCATGAATAGCAATATAAGGCAAAATTATAGTCGTCCTTGTTGCCGTAAATTAGGTATATTTTAATTATGTTTACAGAATTCACCGCTACATGGTGGTGGCGCTGTATACTGGAAATTAAGAAAAAACAAAATATCTCCGAAATGGATGGTTCTACGAAAATTTGTTCCAAACAAAATTTGGAAGAAATATTATTCCCTACGACTTTGGTCCTTACGAAGATTAATAACGATGTTTTTAAGGAGATATTTGACGGAAACCGAAAAACCGGTTATTTATAAATAAATCCTAAATAATAACTGCTATGGAAAATTGTTTCAAATGAAAGTTGTAGAAAATTATATTCACTATAATCTTTGTCTAGAATTGTATATACAATAATGATGTTTTAACTGAGAAATATCGAAAAAACCGAATCGGCTTTCGAATAAACCTCGACTTGGTGAACCGTTATTGTCCAAAAACTAATCAGTTCTTTGTGTTCATGATAAAGTGCTATATATGAAGTTTGGTAACGATATGGCAAGTACTTTTTGAGTTAGAGCGCCCACAATCACATACACACACGCACACCCACACACGCGCGCACACACACAAAGACATCATTCCGAAAATAGTCTAAACGTGTTCTAGGGACCTCAAAACGTATTTCCGTTGAAATTTCTAAGTCGATTTTTTTCATGAACACAATACTTTCCCATTACTACGTATAGAGAAAGTAATAAAAATCTGTCCAACATACATTGTACCAAGTTTCTCTTATACTAATGCGTCGTTTAGTTATCTTTAGAAAATGAAAATCGTATTAGCTGGTTTTTAGAAAATCTAATTTTTGTTCAAGTTGCCCAATATTCATTCATTGAGAGAATTGAAATATGTAGTATTATTTCAGAAGTATACTCAAGTAACTGTACGAAATTTTATCAAAATCGTTCTAGCCGTTTTTGAGAAAATCAAATTATTGATAAAGTTGCCTAGAACAAAATAGCCTTATATTCATTTTTTGAGGAATACGAACTATATAGTATTATTGAGGACGTAAACTCAAGTATCTGTACGAAATTTGATCAAAATCGTTAGAGTCGTTTTTGAGAAAATCAAATTGTTGTTAAAAATGCCTAGAATCAACTTCCCTTAATTATTGAGCAATGTCTACCATTTCTTCATGCCTACGTACGAGGTTTCATACATTTTCGCTCTACCGTTTAGGCTCCAGAGCCAGTAACAGACAGACAGACGGCATTGCGAAAACCACTTTTTCAGATTCAGCGATCCCTAAAACGTATATTTCCCTAAAAATCTCGAGGTCGAATTTTTTCGCGATGACAATACTTTCTCAATATACTTCGTATATGTGAAAGTAGAAAATTCGAAGCCAATTGTTTAAGTTCACAGTAATATTGTAATATATTTCTATAATATAATTCGTGCTTGATAAATTAAACGCGTGCTTCTAAATCTAAATTAATCAATGAGCAATGCGGCACCCCGTTGACGAAACAACTTTTAAATCTTTACCTTTATGTTCTATAATTTCTTAATCCAGTTTTTACGCACATAATCTCAAGTATTAGAGTATTGTCACTCTCCTGTGTTTACGGAATTTCTGTTCTTCAATAAATTTGTCATAAGAATCAGGTACAGTTTTGTAAAGCATACTCTCTTCTCGTTATAAAATACCTTCGGTTGTGGTTTCGAACAGCGATACTCGAATAATGAAGAGACGAGAAGTAACACCTCATAAAAGTGATATAAAATATTCTCCTAAAGCAGCGTTCTCAAACAATATCTATAATTCTTCCGTTGTTATTTCAACGGGAATTACACTAGTATAATAATAAAATGCATTTAGTGTAAATATCACTTTCTTGGAAAAGGTAGGTGTTTTGATTTTATAACACTCGGATCCTGGTTTTATGATAACATGACCGGTGAGAGATAAGATGGGAAAGGTTGAGAACCTCTGATCAAGAAAACAGCGTTTTCTCATAAATCCTAACGTGCAATTTTATAATTATAAAGAATTGTACGTATATGCGAACCTTCGTGTAGCGACGGTTATATTTCATTAAATGTGTAACGAAATCCACTGATATCGAAGAATAATGTACATTCAAACTTTATCGTTTAAATATATTAATTAATAGAATCTATTTTTTCATTGAAACTGTGATAAGCTACAAGAATCAACAATCCAAGTTCGCTTAGGTTTTCAAAATTAATGTTATGAGCGAAGAAATAAACGAAATTCTGCAAAGTTTATCAAATAAATGGTATATTGTATTTCCTAGCAACGTTAAAATGTATAAATTACAACAAAAAACTTACTCTAGCTTCTATTTAACTAAACGAAACATGTTATTATTAGCGCATGAAAAATGCATAATAAAACAACCTAAACTATAGAATTCTCCAAGAAATTATTCCCACCGCAAATATAATTCAAAATATGTATATATTTAGTTGAAACTAGTTACGATTGAATATACATTATTAGATTTTGTCATAAAGTTCAATCATATAAGTCTTTAAAATTGAATTTTTAAGAATCCAAATTGATATATAGTTCTCTTCGATTTAATGAAAAATTACAGTGCTTTATTGAATTACAAAGTCTCGGACTACAACATAAGTTCACCAAAATCCGCGCTCTACGATGGAAGTGAAACATGTTATTCCTGCATGAAACAATTTATTTGCAGTTGATAAATATTGAAATCTCGCTGATGTGAAGCTGCGTACGCGTATCTCTCGATTGGCCGCGTACCTTGCCGCACTGGCAGCTGAAATTACCTCATGCGAAAAATTATATTTATAACAGGCAAGTTTTATTTTGTTTGCCTTCTTGTGAAATTTTTCAGAAGATGGGTACATATTCTCTATTTGTAATCTTTTATAATTAACACAGAAATAAATATTGTATTCTTCTCTATTAAATATTTTACGACTGAAATGAGCTTCAATAAAGCCATAATTACCTTCCAACGCTCAAACGAATTACCTTTAGCCAATATAAATTACAAATTTTCTTGTTTCGTATTATTTAAATATTTAGATTTTAAACTTAGTGAGACATTGAATAAATGGATTCTAGATTTATCTAATACAGCCAAAGGTATAGTAAATGCAGCGGATTCATTTAATCATAATATTTAACCTAAGACGGTTCCAATTCTTCTTTTTCAAATCAACTGAAATTGTGACAAAATAAAATTAATCAATATTGCTATTACGATTCCAGATTATTCGACTCACCGACGTTAATTCTACCGGACCGTATCTGCATGAAGACCAAGTCAGAGGAATCTAGTAAATTAGAACTTCTGGCGAAGCGGTAAGACGCAGAATTGAAGAAGCTGGCGCTAACGATGGCCTCCACGACAGTATCCGGTGGAGCAATGAGTGTCTCGGCTCCATCAGCTACATCTACAGCTTCCGGGTCACCAGGACCATTTGTGGATGTAATGGCACTAGGTGGCTCCTCAGATCCCCAATCAGAGGACGGAGAAGATCCCACAAGGAGAGAGAACTCAAGTGTCCTCGAATACGACGAATTAGACGAACAGAGGCCCCGAATATCGCCAAATAAAAGACGCTTAGAAGATCCAGAAATGGACTTTTGCCAAACTGCCAAAAAACGCAGAAAACAGTACAAACCCGTCAGAATTGCTGTTCCTATAGCGTCTACAATAGGTGAAGAAACAAACGCATTGTCGACTGCATATATACCTTCGGCACCAGGAGTTGCGGGACCCGAAGATGAAGGATACGAAGGAGAGGAAGACGGAGAGACCGCAGTGAAATATGACGATATGAGAGAGGGATTACAGGCACGCCTCAGCGCAGAAACTAAAATATTGGCATCAGGATGTTTGCAGCAGGGATTTGAAAGATCCGAAAGTACTTTCGCATTCAAATGTTTCGATTGTGCAGAAGCATTTGCGTCACCGGAAGCTCTTTCTGAGCATGATGATCTCATTCACCGGCAGCAAACGCAGCAGAACACCCCCGTCCAAGTTACACCCTCCACTGAAGATACTAATCCACCCAAACGGGAGACACCATTAGACCTCGCCCAAAGCCAACCTGTAAATGCTGACCCTCATTTGGAGTTCCCTTTAGGTCCCTGGGCTTCCGGGAATTCAGGAGCATCGTCTGGGAATGCACTTTCAGATGGTCTTCCAAAATCTAGAGGTTCACCATCTCAACTTCCCACTATGCCTTTCCCTATGAATCCTTTCAGTGATGGAAAGATCCTAATACCTAACCTCTTGGGTTTGGCACCACCGTTTCTCTTACCGCACATCCCTGAAAAGTCTTCTTCAGCTATTGTGTCGCAGGCCCAGTCAACTATAACTACGGGAAGCAATGAAAATAACTCTTCAACAATACGAATTTTTAATCCAGAAGCTTATTGCGAACTGTGCAACAAGGAATTCTGCAACAAGTATTTTCTGAAAACGCATAAAGCCAATAAGCACGGGATCTACTCAGACACTTCCACCATGAGTGGAGGGGGGAATAGTTTGGCTGGCGCTTCATTCAGCAACAGTCAACCAATGCCTAGCATAGTTCCACCTAGACCACCATTAGCTAATACCTCTCTCTGCTCCTCAAAGACTCAGGCGGAAATGAACAATCTCCCTAAATCTAGCTGTGGTGTTCAAATGAAAATAAACTGTGAGGTATGCCAAAAAAAATTTAGCAACCGATATGTTGTTCTTAGACACAAAGCCAAGGTGCATGGCTTAGTGGAGGAAAGTTTAATTGGAGCTGACCTGGCTGGAAAAATTGGTGTGGATTACTGGCCGAGATTCGAGAGAGAAGAACTCGGAAATACATCAACTAGCTCTGAAACCGGATCAATTCCATTGGAAAATCAACTAAATGAAAATAATACGGCAGCACAGGTAGACTTCATCGGAGATTCCCGTCCATTTTCAAGGGAGAAAACTAACATCAGTCCTCAAGTTTCCATGAATAAGTCTAGCCCCTCCATGAGCTTTAAACTAAGTCCTTCAAACTCTTTCACAGAATTCAATATCGAAACAGAAGAAACTAAACAACAATTTCAGCAAGACTTTTCTGTAACTCCATCTGTTTCCGAAAGCAGTACAACCCATTCCAATGTTCAGACATCCAATCCTCCACATACCTGGTCATCTTACCAAACTTCACCGTCCACCTCAACTTCAAAAGTATCCAATTTATCACATGATCGCCTTCGTAAACTGGGTGTCATAAATGCTGATGCTTTCTGCGAGATATGTTGCAAAGAATATTGCAACAAATATTTCTTGAGAACACACAAGCTCAAACGTCATGGAATAGTTACACCGGAGTTCGAGACAAAGGGAGGAACAGTGACTCCGGGCCGAGGTGCTTGGAGTCAAATACAAACAAGTCCTCTAAATTTAATTGTCGGCGAACAAGGTGGGAGCAACTGGAATCCAATAGAAAAAAATCCAGTAGTGGAAAGGTCCGATAATGAAGAGTGTAAAAAAGAGAATTCAATTTCTAATGGCACAAATATTGCGCAGATTGAGCTTCCTGAAGGTGAACGACCAGAATGCAACGTGTGCGGTCGCCACTTCCAAAGTCATTACCTCATGCAGATGCATCGAGCTTACATGCATGCAACGCCATCAACGGAAAGAAACACTGAAGAGTTATCCTTCTCTGAAGCGGCTTCTTTGAAACCACATGCTTCAAGATGTAACAGCAATGGCAGCAATAACAGAGAAGACCAGTCTCCTAGTAACATATTAAGCAGTTCAATACCATCGGAAAACAGCCCGCCAAGAGAATCAAGTGCAATGAGCCAAAATGACTACGTGAGCGGGAATCTGCAAAAGATACAGACGATGATAATGCAGCTTAACAAGTTTAACGAGGGAAAACTGAATTGTTGTTCCATTTGTAATAAAGAGGTAGAGGACAAGTTTATTCTACGCTCGCACATGATCACCGAGCACGGGATGATGATAGATGATGAGAAAGAAATACGTAACGACGAAAATTCTTCCGACAGCCCTAGTCAGCAAAGTTTGCTTTCTGCGTACTGTTCTATTTGCAAAAAAGACTTTTTTGCAAAATGTTTCTTAAAAAAACACATCACAGAGTTTCATGGAAATATATTGCCAAAAATAATGAAAGAAGAGGCTAAAGAAACTCCAGAGAGAGCACCAAACTTATCATTGGAAAAACAAGTTTCTGTGACCCCCACCAGCAGCTATTGCGAAATATGCAACAAAGAACTGTGCAATAAATATTTTATGAAGACCCATATGCAGAGAATGCACGGCATTGAGATTGAAAATGGTTCACAAATTGGTGGAGTTATTTGTGACATCTGCAACAAAGAATTGTGCAGTAAATACTTTTTGAGAGTACACAAACAAAATACGCACGGAATTGTTGAGGATCCTGGAGTACTACAACAAACCAAGGACAATGGAAATTCATCTCAAGGCACTCCACCAGCATCCGCAATAGCATCGGTGCTACCGGATTCCAATGATCAATCCCTGAAGCCAGCCGATGCAGGAGACTTAACTCACCGTTATTTTACTCACTTCACCGAAGTATGTCCAATTTGTAACCGTCGTTTCAGAAGCACCAAGTGGCTTAAAGCACATTTGATGAATGACCACAGTGAAATTGGGGTGGAAAAATGGAAAGAGCTTGAAATGCAATATCAGATACAGCTTCAGCAAACTCGTCACGTGGTGGCTAAAGCCCAATTGGTCGCAAATTTTTCTGGGAAAAGCAGCCAAGCAATGGAAAACGGCGGATTACCTACACCAGTCCAACCGTGGAAAACAAATATTGGAACTCAATCGGAATTGTCCATGAGCTATCCAGAATCCAGCGGGACAAGCGGAATAAGGAAGCTAACAAATGATATGGACGCATCATGCCACGATTCTCTTCAGCAGACAAGTATCAACTACGCATCTGACCAAAAAAAGGTACAGCAAAAAGGGGTGTCAATCGATAGTGGAAATTGTTCAGAAAAACCAAAGTCTACTCATTGCAATCTCTTTGGCGCAGGGGATCCTCCGGTGAAAAATTATCATTGCTCCTTCTGCGCCTTTAGGACACCTGTCCTTGCCTATTTGTTCGTACATGAAAAATCCCACGCTGGTCTCCAATCTCCACCGATGCCAGAAACAAAAAAACAGTTCCAGTGCCCGATATGCCATCAAAACTTCACCCATGCTGATCTATTTCAGCACCATCTACTGACTCATCAATATTCAGGGCTACTTGGATCAATCACTTCAGGTTCACCAGTGCAAAACACCTACAATCAGCCCACGGACAACTCACTAAATATGCAAAGATCTCAAAGACAAAGCGAAACCAATACAGACGTAGATATTTCCAACATACGTGAACCCATTGTTGAGGTTGTCATTGACGAGACTAGTGATATGCTAGGTGGTAATGAATGCAATACTGTTCAGTTCAACTGTAGCAAATGCATGAAGAGTTTTAAATCCCAAGATCTCCTATTAATTCACGCACAGAACAAGGATAATTGCCTACGCAAGGAGATGGGGACTTCGACGCCAGTAAAAGAGACCGATTCTCTGGCTTTTTCTCCAATGAACAATGATCTCAACAACGCCTGCTCCCCTTTCCCTACGTCTTCTTCTACGTCTCTGCCTGCCGAGCAAGATAAGTTCAAGTGCATGCAGTGTCCATTTTCCACTGACCATATCGCGACCCTCAAGAAGCATATCACGAAGGAGCATCCGGAGGAGGTTGCGGAGGCCAGTGAGGTCTGTTCGGCGAAGGAATCAGAGAGGGTGAAGGAGGTCGGGTGCAGCAGCGAGGGCGAGATGGAGGTTGCGGTCAAGGAGTGGGTGGGAGGAGGAGAGATGCAGACTTCGTCAGACGTGGCGACGACCTTCGAGAGTGGCGAGTTGGAGGCAGCTATGGAGCTACGTCGTCGACTGGAGGAAGCGGCGAGGCAGTCACAGGTGCCGGCGTCGTACGCTGTGCCACAACGAGTGCGACTTCGCGAAGAGGGCTTGGGGAGGTCTTCCTTCATCATGCAGCCCTTTCTTCTAGAGGAGCCGGACGAAGTGAGACCCTCTCCGGGGGACGGAACTCGCTTCCAGTCCCACTCGATCAACGGTAAATTTGTTCCTTCTTTAGTGTTCCTTCCGGTGAGAGAGAAACTGTCAAAGCCTCTCACTGTATCATTCTCTCTGACCCCAGCCTGAGATATGATACGTACTTCGACTCGAAGTCCTTTCTAAATGGGTTTGGTCGGGATTAGCTTTTCGAACAATTGATTCCAAGAATTCAAAGACAAAAACTCATAGGTCATTACGTTTAGTCCTTTGAATTATGGCGAAGCCTGTGATTTTTACCAAATGTGTTATCATTGAACAGATCAGTTATTATAATTTTTTTAATTTTCCGCATCAGCACGAGATGTTGAGAAAAGACTGAGAACACTCCGCTTGTGTTTCCTAGTGCATTGCCGGCAGATTGTTGTTACAACGTAAAATTTAAAAATGGTGATGTGTATTGAAGTTCCTACTGCCTCACTGCTCTAGGATCTCAGCTGTAGTGACAAGTATCTTCACCTCGCCTGCTCAAGACGTGAATGAGAATTTATCCTGAATGTAGCTAAAAAGAAACAGCTGTGTTTGTGAATTCATATTCTTCTATATTAACCTACTTACTATGATGACTTCCATATTGTCCTTATCCAACTCAGGGTCACATAAAAAGTTCAAGTACAATCAAGCAATGTTAGGTATCATCGCAGGCGGTGGACATTGTTTTGATGGTTAAGGAGCAAAATTTTTTCCCTCGGAATAACCTCGTTAGGCCTCTCTCATATTGGTAGTTGGTGCTAGGCTTCGGTGTGCGTGGAAACAATTTTCGTAGGCAGGAGAGGTAAATACATCTTCTTGCGCAAGACTTAAAAATCCTTTCAAAGCCTAAACAAAACCAGAACGCATGCAGTGTCACCCCTTAACCTCTATGAGTAAAAAACGAAAAAATAATTAGTTCTTTGATAATATGATGACGAGTTGGTGAGTTGGTGAGTTTGGGTGATGGAATTTTTCATTCGAAAATTATATGAGTTATCCTTTACAGTTTATGATGTTAAGTATTCTAATATCATAACACTCATGTCAATCAAAACATTGAGCTGGGGAGGACAGGGGGTTCTGGTTGTTATGGCCAATGTTGTTCTCGGGGCCTTCCCCTGATCTCAACCCCCGGCTCATACTACATTCAGGGAAGATTAAATATTAGGCACGTGTAAACGAGAGGTAGCTGTATAGATAGGTAAACTTAATTACTTCTTATATCAATGGATCTATATAAATATATATATATATATACATATATAAATATATTTAAATATAATAATTTCAAAAGAAAATTAACACTGTGTGATGTATAACGTAGTGTAGTTTCCTCTGTCAAAAAATGGCTCGCGAATTGTAGAACGCACCTTTGAAAAGTACGAGGTGAGATGTTGGATGCATCGTTATATATCCTATTGCTCCGATGGAGATCTCTTTATGTGTTAGGGATCGATGGTTGCAGAAAGGTAAAATATATGACTTTGTGAAAGATAACATAAATTCTGTTTACACATCAAAGCTTGTGACGTGCTATTGTTGTTGTTTCAAAGTCCAGTTGCGGATTGAATGAAAGAAAAGTTGACATAGTTTTCTACAGAAAATGTGGTCCGAGCCATCTACAATTTAAATCAAAACTTAAACGTTCCTGAAATATAATAAGTACAAAAATAGCTATTTTTGTGTTCTTGTGCCTTGGGGGAAAGTTGATTAACTGATCTTTGTTATGACTTTAAAAATTAACCTTCTCGCAGTCCCGATTTCTCCTCCTTACTTGTAAAATAAATAGGTCCAATATTTACAATCAAAAAGGGAAGGCAGATGTGCTAGGGTTGTTCTGCTTTTATATTTTGTTCTATAAATATAGCCATACATGTTTGGTGCTATCCCCCGAACTGTATCGCAGTATTTTATGACATAAAATAATTTTTAAACTGCTCTTGGGGTCGTTTCTTAATTTCCGTTAGACAGTAATAAAACTATTTCCACGCTGTAATTTGATGTTGTGGCGGTTTGAAAGTTATTGTCATTCTTTGGGAGATGTTCGCCTTTAAAAGCTGAAATAATGAGCAATCGGAGTGTACGGAACAGTTACGTTGTCACACTTCGCGTAGTAATGTCTTGGTAGCGTACAAACACATTTTGATTCATAGCTTGTGGGTTTCAGAAGGCCACACATAGCACAGCGGTCGGTGCCACTGGCAGTAGTCTCCCTTCCGAAGAATGAGTTTTGCGGGTGGGGGAGTGGTGCAGAGAGCGAGAGGGAGGGAGGGGCGAGGTGAGGGGAGGGAAGAGAGAGGGTGGATAGCGAGGGGAGAGAAAGGAATGGGGCTGGGCTCTCTCTCTCTCTTTCTCCTCTCCTTTCGCCGACCCCTAGGAAACCCTTTCGACCCCCCACTACCCTTGTTTTTAAGGCGCCTCCCCACCTTTCTCTTCCTGTCCTCGACAAAATGGGAGGCCCTCCTCACCGCTACCCACCTCCTCGGCCGACCTCCTTCTCCTTTCGCCCCCCTTCCGCTTACACGCGTCCACCTCGCTCCCTCCCCTCCCCCCTTCCCTCCCTGCCTCCCCGAACCTCCGACCTTCCCCCTCCTCCCCACCCCGCACATAGCTTCCGTCCCGGCTCCCTTCTCTCATAACTTGACTGCCACCACCCCTCAATCGATAAGAACATCCCCCGGCCGCCTATCCTCTCCTCTCGGTCGCCCCACACCACCCACCCCATCTTCGCATCCTCCTCTCCCACCCCCACCCCACCGTCGACCACATATCACTCACACGCGCGCACCAATACTCCCACGCCGATCCACATGGGGCCGCCCAGCCCCCTCGCCTCCCACACACACTCGCCACCCTTTTGCCCTCGCAAGCCTACCGCCTCCTCGGTCGTATCCCACACGCGTTCGTCTTCACACGGAGGAGGGGGAATATTGCGCGGCGGACGGGGAGCGAAGGGGAGAGGGGGGTTGGAGGGGAAAGATGGAGAGAGGTGAGGGAGGGAGGGGCAGTTTTGAAGGTTTTATCCGAGGGAGGGATGGAAAATGACAGAGGGAGAAACTTGCGAAGCAGCCGCCATTTTACAGCGGCAAAGATTTCTTCGGAGGAAATAGAGGAGAGAGAGTAAGTTCTGTTCTCGGATGGACCTCCTCCTCCTTTCCCGCCCGAAGACGTGGGTGAAAGTTCTTCCTTCGGCCCAATAACTGACTTTTTGTTCGA
This sequence comes from Uropetala carovei, assembly GCA_036926305.1. Lineage (NCBI taxonomy): Eukaryota > Metazoa > Arthropoda > Insecta > Odonata > Petaluridae > Uropetala > Uropetala carovei. The sequence goes on from JAXCHB010000011.1 coordinate 9,750,220, forward strand.
CATAACTAAACCAAAAAATATAACCGAGAGCATTTTTTCCTGCTTGCTGCACAAATAGATAAGTTTATTTCACAAAAAATGGGTACATTTCATGTTTGAAAATATGATTCATCGATGGGGTGGGTGACGATTATATGTGTCGATATTACTTCATAATTTGTTCGCTGGTTTGATTAGATTCGGACACATCTTCGAGGAAGGCGGATTTCATATTACAGTCCGGTGAAATTTATATTAAAAATGGTTCCACCGAAAAACCCATGATTTCTCTTGTTTTATTTTTTCATGTTGTCGTTTCAATGGACCATCGATTCCAAAATATTTTTTTGCCTACAGGACTCGCTCGGAAAGAATGGATTGTCCGTGTGTCCATTTATTATTTCTTGTGTTATTCATTATTATTTTTACTACACTAATTAGTATTATTTTATTAAATTTCTATTAAAATTCAAGTACCTTAAATGTAATGAATAGTCTTAGTCTTTCTGCTAGTCCTTGTGTTACTTTGTTCTATAAATTTACTGTTTTGTGTACATAATTCTGTACAAAAATTATGGAAGTGTTGCATATGTTTATCTGAGTTTTTCTAATGTTTTATTTTGTTTTTAAAATTATTTATGTAACTCCATAAGATATACTTAAGTCATATGTACGATGCATTGTAAAAGTTGGTCGCATTAAAGTATCCAACAGTGCTATGGGTTTTGTGTTATAACACACAAAACAGCAAATCGTTCACTATTTCATTGGAATTAAGATGGTAAATGTTAGTGAGATTTTCAATTGGTTTAGCAAGTAGCTGTCAATATAGAAGGCACAAATCATATCTGGGTAACAATGTGCTCTGCTTAATTACAAACATTAATGTAAGGCGTGGTGTGGCATTTTTTTATTTTCTGCAATATATGTCATGTTATTTTATTTTAATGTTTATATAAATTAGCTTTCATAAGATCTCACTAAGGCAGATCCTAGATGTTTTCTCCAATATTTTTTTACTGGTTGAACATCCAATGTATTATATGCTTATAATTTTTCAAATATTTTGTTATTATCAAAATAATCAACAAAATAGATGGCTAGTCGACTTTTAAATATTTTTTTATTTTATGTTACATTTATGATCTGTACTTTTTGTTCTAGTATGATTAAATATGGATGGCAATATAATTTCTTTTTATTTTGTTTTTTTACCCTAATTTCCTCTTTATTTGTATCCGACCGTAGACTAAACAATCTGCGAACAAACATTCCGTTATATATCAGAAAAATCATGGAAAGGAGATTTTTGCTTTAATGAGTCACTAAAAGAAAAGGAGGATTGATTACCCTTGAGGGATAAACGAGAGTTTGGATAGATGCATTGATCTTATAACATAAAAATAGCTCCCACCATTACTAAATGAAAATCAAATCAAGATGGTCAAATAGCACTCTAAATGTTGTAAATGAAATGCATGATTCCAGTTTACTTTCTGTATAGTAATGTAACTGCGTGGGGATAGCATATCTGTTGTTTTTGTTTTAATATGATCTTTTAATTATTCTATATGCATAGCTGCTTCTTTTCTGATTGCGTTTCTTACAGCTTTTATGTCAAATAAATATAGAATTGAAATTAAAAATATTACCTAGCCTAAGACTTAATTGTGGCGCATTAAAACATAGAATTACAAATATACGTAACTGAATACAAATTTCCGTGGAGTTGTTTTAATAAGTTAATTATTACAATTTTAAAATACATTCAGGTAATGTTTTCTTTACGTGAAATATCAATATTTCATATACAATTGAATCAGAAATTAGGGAAAAGTGGAAACTATTTAGCTCAACGTGTAGTGAATAGGATAGCTTCGTAAACTTCGAATAGCTTAAAAATAAAAAGGAAGCATGCGATATCTTCAACTAAAGTAGAAAGCGTGACAACGATAAGGAGCATGTTTGAAGCTATTAGGGAATTATTTTTAAACGAACTATAAAAAGTTTATTGCAACGACACCAATGGGACACCATAGCCTCAAACACATGCATTGGAGAGCCCGAAGTGCGCTGAAGTCCAGGTTTACGCCAAAGCCTCGTTCGGGGAAGAGAAGAGAGAGAGAGAGAGAGAGAGAGAGAGAGAGAGAGAGAGAGAGAGAGAGAGAGAGAGAGAGAGAGAGAGAGAGAGAGAGAGAGAGAGGATGGGATTCTTGACGTGGAAGGAAGAAAAAGGCGACAAGATGACTTGTGGAAGGAGAGAGTCACCTTCCACGGGAACTACACGCGAGGATAATTAATCTCGGGGATTTTACCCATCCATCTTTGTGCATCGAGAATCCCATCCCAGTTCACTGCCAAATTCCCGACACTCGCACCCTAAATATCCAATCCGAAGACTTCCACATCCAAACGCAACCTCCACTCGTTCCATGCCGATTCTATTTACGAGAATGGGCCATAACTGCGAAAAATCCAAGATTGACTTTCTTTCGTATAGACATCGTTCTAAAATTCTACAAATTTACAAAATTTTAATATGTACACCTCTCTCGCACACTTGTCTACTTCCCCTCGACCTATACCCCCCCCACATCGCCCTCCACCTCGCCCTCTACCCTCCCACCTCGCCCTCTATCCTCCCACATATCCTCGCCATCTTTTCCCACCCATCCCGAGAGAGCGATTGCGACCTATAGTTCTCCCTATTTTGAATGCATAATTTATAGACTCGGAGTTTACTGGCATCACTTTAAAGGCGGCGGTAGGGGTGAGTCCATCCCGATAATGGCCGAAGGGAGTAGGGTGGTGCGGATAGGGAGGAGGAGTCGTGCAGCGGGGGCCAGGGTGAGGGGAGGAGGGGGGGCCGCCGACCCCCCCTCCCCTCTCCCCCTACCCGCGGGATAGGGATCTCCTTCACGCCTCTGACCGTTATTTATTTACATGTATGGAGGCAACGACGCTTTACTTTCCCTCTCTCCAGTTCGTAGGTATGCTCTTCATCGCCTCCTCCTGCCCCCTCCCCTCCTCCTGCCCCCTCCCCCACCCCAGCCTCCGCGCGGATGCTGTCTTGGGACTGAGCGCGGGCAGCGCGGCGGGGGATTCCTCCACCCCCAGCTTCCCCTCCTATAACTCGAGTGCCGCCTTTAACTCAGTAATACACGGGAAGAAGAAACCGGTGTGACCCATAACGCACACCTCCCTCAACTCCGGCTTCCCTCTAACCCCTTCACGCCATTATTAATTCATGTCCTTCCTCCTAATTCCAGCTCTCCTATTGCTTTCATTTGACCGGACCAAAATAGCCTGACGGAGAACAGGAGGAATATTACCTTACGAGGAAAAGGAAAAAGCTCTATTAATCGCACTTTATTAAGGAAATAATTCTTCTCTAACTCCTTTCTCTCACCCAAAGCGATGGGTTTAACTCGCTTCTCCCCTCGCATTTCTCCCTTTCATTATTCCCTCCTCACCTCCTTATGAAGCACTTTGTCGTATGATTACGCAAGATTACACGGAAACACACGCACGCGCGCACACACACGTGTATGCATATACAATAGGGAGAGGAAAACTGTTGTTAATGATGGCGTTCGTGTGTATTGTAACGGGTAAAATTAAAAGAAGGTGACGCTTCTTCATTTTGGCCTCCAAATTCCTAAACGAAATGGACGACGTACGGCGGGTTAAATAAATTAACCGAAAGTGGCGTTTCGAGCGAAAGAAGGTGTAAGAAAGAGACGGTTTTGTTTTAGCGGAAGTAGAAGGTGAGAGGGAAATTGAAATAAAAAATGCTGGGGGAGGAATGCGTAGTTTTAACTCTTTTCTCCCTTCTCCTTGGCTCGGCTTCGAGACCAAAAACATAACTCTTTTTTATGCGTGTAGCGGTCGCTTATTGCCAGTAAAAAAGTTGGCCATGCTTAAAATGCTCGGTTCGAGGGTTGAATGCTAAAAGTTGGGCCCTCTCAAAATGGCGAGCTCAACTCCAATGGCGACCCAATAACTCGTCCGCGTGGATTTTTTTGATGTTTTGAGAAGTTACCGCGGGAATACCAAGCGAGGAGCTCAAAATTTACTTCGCATGGCACATTTATTTACAGCCCATTCCTGGGATATATGGGCAGTTTCCATCATGTCCAATTCCTAGAATTATGAACGATTGCATGATTCCCGTCCTTCTCTTCCTGCGGAGTGAGTGTAAAGGAAGGAAAGTGCCATTAACGGCGCGAATAAGAATACGGCCCGAGATATAAATCAGAGTAGATTCCAAAAACATCGAAGTGACTCTTCCAACGGAAATAATACACGCTGAATTTTCTTAAATGATAAAAATGTTAAAAACGCTGTAAAATTTTACGAAACAAATGTTTCGAAACGTAATTCCCAATTATAACTGTATTCTTACGTGGATATTCAATAAACGCTTTGTTAAAAGAAAAACATTTGGTAGACTAAGGGAGTCGTCGCAGTATAAATTCTTTTCAGAGCGTCTTTTTTAATAATAATGTTTTATTATTTTGCTTGATTCGGTATACGAAGAGGAAAATGGAAGTTCACGACTTGATGCCGGAAAAGACGCTTGTCCGGCACAAAATTGATTTTTAAATTTAATCACTGACAGTTTTTGGATGAAATGTATTCAGATAAAACGAAAATAAAACTTAATTCTGTTCCAATGATGAATTTGAGGACACGAAACAACATGCACATCGTTTGTTCGAATGTTCTACGGGTATATGGAGGAATCTATCGTTAATACGTGAACAATTTTCATGGAAATTAAGACACCGAGAAAATATTAATTAGTTTAAATAGTTGAATACAATTTCCACGTGGCTCTTTTAAAGAAAAATGTTCAGGAAGTTCATTTATTTCGGGTAAATTTCATGAGAAAATGTCAATCGAAGCATGATTTTAAGAACAGTCGTACTTAAAGGCAAGATACAAAAATCTTTTAGTTTGTTGAATACTTCCTCAGTAAATTAATAACAGCATTGATGTTGTTCTTTAACATATACTAATTAAAGTTTATAATTTTCTCATTTGAGTGTTATATTCCGTTTATTTTACATACAATAATCGAGGTTTAGTGATAGAATAACTAGTATTTTTATCTTATTGGTAAACAAAAGATATCTCATCGCCCGCAAGTCTTTCTAACATAAAATTTAGAATAATTTATATATTTGGATGCCGTATATTCAGGAGTAAATTGACGAATTGAGGCTTCAGAGTTAATAAATAAAGACGGATGTGGAGAGGTTTCTGTACTACCAATACATATCCATCATTATTCCGATTGATATTTTGGTGTAATATTACCCGGTCTTTTTCGTACAATCTCGCTTCACTCTCAATGAAAGTGGATAAAAATTTCCACCGCAGTAACGTAAAATGAACAATCAGCGAAAAGACACGTTAACCAACTCGTTCGTCGAATTAGACGCATTATTTCGCCGTCAATAATAATGAGGCTTCGAAATTTAATTAGTGCCGAACGCGCGCCCTTAATAGCCCCCGACAGGAAAGGATCGGAAAACAACGAAAGCAACTGGTTAAATCCGCTCTCAGCTCGCCTTTTCGCCTCCATCCTTCATACGCACGTTCATCCGAAGCATAATATAACCCACGGACTGTGAAATTACGCTCAAAAGAGGCTTAGAGAGCGCGTCTTAAGGGCATAAATCTTCTGGTCGGCCACTTCCAATCAATCCGAGCCTCTTTCGATTCTCTTTCCCGAAGCAGACGGCGCTCTATGTTGCCGCCGCCGCCGCCAAAGGGAGCGAGAAGTGGCCGGGGAAGGGGAAGGGGTCAGGGGTCAGGGAAGTAGGTTCCTAAATCCCGTCCTGGCGAGGTGGGCGGGCGACTTGCTCGAGGGGCTTCCTCATTTGAGGCGCTCGGGGCCTCGTGGTTCGACGAGAACGCCGCGAGGATCGGTCAAAAGGGGCTCGCGAGGGGAGAGGGGGGAGGGCGGAGGAGACGGGATTTCTGCAGCCGAATAGGAAGTAAGGAGAGAGTATTAGCATTCTCTCCCACCGTCGGCGAGACTAACGAAAGCTTTTCTTCCGTCCTGCGACCCACCCTCCTCCCTCCGTACCTCTCCCTCTGCACTACTCCCTCCACTTCTCTCTCCGCACCCCTTCCTCCTTTTATCCTACTCGCTCACCGCCGATCTTGCACATTTTGCACCCATCTCTCTCTCTCTCTCTCTCTCTCTCTCTCGGAGCCCACGACCCATTTCCGACAAAGTTTTTCCCTGGAAAGTGTTTCTGATATTGGCGCCCCCCTCCACAGCCTTCGCCCCTCCGCCTCCCCTCCGCCGCCTCCCCTCCACCGCCTCCTCTTCATCTCCCGACGGTTCTACTTAAGCCCCCCTTATGTACTTTACCCCACAACACCAAAAAATACGTCCCGACCCTTGCGATTTTTAGTCTCTTTTCCGTCCTTTTCACCCCATTTAGGGGTTGCGTGGTGCGGCTGGGGCGATTGTCAATCGCGGGAGGCGAAGAGTGGGGAATGAAAGGTCGTGCGACTCCTCACCCTTCCCTCTCCGCACCCCCCTCTCTCTCCTCTCCTGGCCTGGCTGACACATTAGTATGGAAATTGGAAGAATTCGAAATAATTCATATCCTTTCACGCTTTTGTTCATTCTGTGTACATTCGACCCCTTTTGCCCGCTTTTTTTTGCCCCTTCCAAAACCTCTCATCTGAGCCCTCCATTGTGCATTCCGAATTTTCAGATTTTTGTGAAAAACATCTGTCCCTTCGCTAGTGCCGCCCTGCACACCCACTCTCACCCTCCCTATCTGTACCTCTCCTCTCTCTCTCTTACCTTTCTCCACCCCCTCGCCCCCTCTCCATCTCTACCAACATCCACTCCTCCGTATCCTCCATCTTTTCCCCTCCCTCCATACTCCACACTCTCTCTCTCTCAACCCTCTCCTTTCCCTCCCTCCCCTTTCCAAGCACTCTCCTCCCTTTCTCCTTTCTCCTACCACCTTCCTCCTTATTTCACGATCGCCCTCCTTCCGAAAACTCTTCGCCTTCCTCCTCGGCACGAGTTGGAAGTAGGGAGTGCCCGGGTAGGGAAAACAGCGCAGCATTCTCTCCCTGCTCCCTCTCTCTCTCCCTCCCTCCCTCCCACTCCGCCTTCCTGTTCCTCGACCTCTCACAAAAGGGAAAACGGGCCCTACTCTTCCCCCTCCCTCAGACCATTGTGCCCCGCGCTGGATTTTTGGAAAATGAAAATTTTTGGACAAAATGAAAATTTATGCATCCTTTGTAGTAAAAGAGGCCCTTTCCAGGAGATTAGTTTGTGGATCCATTCGCTCATGCGCAGAGGGGAAGCGGCAACACAAAAGGGAGGCAGAGGAGGATGCAAATGAAGAGAGGAGGGTTTTCGGAATTGTGTGTGTGGGGGGAAGAGGGGGGGGGGGAGAAATGGTAGTTGATGGGAGGAGTGTGGAGGGGGAGGGTCAGCGTGGGGTACGGTTGGGGAAGGGGGAGAGAGAGAGACGAGGATGAGGGAAACTGTAGTTTGGGTCAAAAATCTGGATTCGGGCGATTTGTTCACGGGAGGTCATATAGAGACTTATAGTATGGGAGGGGATAGAAAAGGGAGAAAAACGTAGAAAAGAGGGAAAAAAGCTGAGTGTCGTTCGTTCCAATTGTTACCTTGATCCCTCCTCTCTATCGAGCGGGGAGAGAGCTAGAAATCACGAGAGAGAGGGATGCAAGTTGAGAGATTTCGATCATTCGGGGAAAAAGAGAGAGCGAAAAAGATTCCCTTCCTATTCAATTACTTTCGGTTCTTTCGGGAACGCGCAAATACCCGGATTATCTGCTCGTGAATGAGGCGGGATCTCCGTTTGCTACTCGGATCGCGAAAAAAAAAAGAAATTAAGACACGGCGATTATTTTTCCCGACGTCGCTTGTCATCTATTTGACGTGATTATGTTTTCCCCCGAATAGGGCCATTTGCCGTGTGTATTTTTTTTTTACTCTCGCCTGCTACGCCTTTCCCCGTGATCTCTCGTCGCTTCAATAAGACGCAACGGATTTTCCTTCGGATTTTTATGATTGGACGCGGGTCTTGTACGATACACGAAATGTCGAGTCCATTTTAATTCCAGGGACTATTCCAGTAAAAAGATGTTCGATGAGTTCATTCTTTTAGCGAAAGCAGTACGCAGTGTGTCAATTTCAAGCAATTCGGCTGGATTTGAATTATCTCCCGGAAAATTAACAACAAATTCTCTCAAAAACCACGATCAAATAAATGGTTCAAACAAAGTCACTTAAATGTCTAATTTTATCCAGCGTAACGCTCATTTTTATATTATATATTTTTTGTATCACCGAAAAATTCGGCAACCAACCCCAAGCACGTTCTACCATACAACTGTGGAATTGAAAAATTGCAACGTCAAGAACGAAACTATGAACTTTAACAAATTATCGGGTAGTTTCTAATAAGAAATGATAGGAAAAGAACTGCGCCATTGCCGACAGATAAAACTTGAACAAAATGGACACCATTATCTCGGAAAGATTTTGATTAAAATAAATAAAAGTAACGGTTTCAGTCGCAAAATCTTTTTAAAGGTTTTCTATATTGTACCGCAAATATATCTGAAAGAAGATGTCATTATTTCAATAGAAACAAGGCGATATCTTAAGAATATAACCAAAGGAAGTGAGACCTTAATAAATACAAGCGAATTATTCTTTCGCCAATTCTCCCTTCATCTCTAATCCGTCCTCTTCGCTCCTCCACCTGCTTCTCTCCTCATCCTATTGCTTCCCTTTACATCCCTTATCACGCAGCCTCAACGTGGCACGCGCCTCACGCACACGCTTACCCTCCTCAAACGCAGCCGCCTTCTCACAGGTAACACGAAAGGGAGAATCGCCTATACAAATTTCGAGTGAGATGTGACCAAATGGAGAGGTTTCGAGGATCCTCCTCGCTAGTTATGTTTTCCTCCGCGCACCCGTTCCCTCCCCTCCTCCTCTCCGCCTCTCCTTACCTCCCCTCCCCTCTCCTCCTCCCCTCTTCCATTTTCACGCAGGCTTTCCCCAAAATCGTACGATCGGCCGCCATGTGCCACTGTCATCTCACCCACTTCGTTTTTCCAAAGGGGAGTACGGCGAGGAGGAGGCTGAGGGTTGGGACGGCCCACGTCTCGTACGCAAAAATACTCCCTATTTGCGGTGCTTCTCCTACGATCCCACGTCCCTTTTAGTCGACGACGATTCACTAAGTAGGGGAGGGGGGCTCGTCAGCGGGGTTGGGGAAATTTGATTGGAGGCTGGGAAGTTTGATGAGGGGGGGGGGGGGGGGGGAGGCAGAGGTTGATGGGGTGTCGCCTCCTTCCTTGGGAAGGCCGCTGGAGGCAGAGGAGGAGGAGGGGGGAAGCCATTGACTGCAGTTTTTGGGAATGAGTGGCTGGCCGCTCACGTTGAAGAATCGCTCGTGTGTTCCCAGTTGTAGCTTTTGGTCGAGCGAGTCGAATCTTGGTGAAGGTACAAAAACATCGCTTCTCGCCTGCTCTTTTGCCTTCTTTTTTTGGGAGCTTCGGTTTTTTTTTCCGTTTTAGTCAACTTTGGTGGAAATTTTCATCTAAGTTCCTCTGGGAACGCTTGTTTGTTGTGTACGAGGACGTGGCTGAACTTATTAAGAATATACCGAGAGATTTTGACATTTATCCCGACAGTTCAGATTATTTTAATCAAATTGTAAAATGAGCTTCAAATGCCGGTTTCTACATAAATTGGGAATTATTTGGATCGTTGATGTAATTGGAAAATTATGAAATGCACCTTAGATAAAATAATTTCTTTTTCAACTATTATTTATTTTATTATGATTATTATCCTGATTCCCAAACGGTAGACCCTGCATAGTTTAAATGTTTAAATATATTAATTAAAGTATTTTTTAAAAATCTGTTTTATAACAATAAGAAAATTCCTTTTGAAATCGTATTATGAAATTCTTCGCCCGACTTTGCTTGACTTGTTATCACTCGGTTTCGATTAAAAATCTCTTTATGTTTGCTGCATATTATTACCAAATATTAATTTTGTTTGGGGATCCTCCCTCTTAATGTCGATCGATTTAACAATTTATTCCTACACTTTATATGTTGTACACAATAGTTCCTTAGCCACACGCACTATTTTCAGTATTAACATAATTTATCTCAACACGTAACAACGTATTCGGACTTCCTGGTGGTCTATTAGTTGAGCTTTGAATATAAGTACTTTGATCATAAGACGGTTTCATTTCTGAATGAGGTGAAATAATACGCCCTTTAGGCTTAGTCGAAATAAAATAAATGTGCTTTGAAACGAAATTACCCCGAATATCCGGCATATAGGGAGACATTTTTGGGATGCCATTATTTGCGAAACTGGATCGAATACATTCGAACGAACGTTGAATTAAATGAAAAAGTCCTCAGTTCAAAAAGGAGTCTTTTCCGAAGGGTGTAGAGTTTCCAACGCGTACTTATCAGTGCAGAGCAGACAGTATTTTTTTCAATTTCCCCTCCTCAATTGGAACACCAAATGGTTCCTTTTCCGTTTTTATCATTGATAATTTCCATGGAAACACACTTCCCTCCTCGCAATTTTAACTTTTTCTGTGTTGGTAGGTAATAAACATGTCAAATTATCTAGACACCTAAGTTGCATTTATTACTCTTTCGATCATGTAATGCGCTGAAAATATCTGTACTTTGCTTCTGTCGTGAAAAAAGTTATACATGTAAAGAGAACGGGATTAGAATTTTCAAGTCAATAACATGGAAACGTCAAAAACAACTCACTGCCGCTAAGAAAGAAGCGCGTTAAGGATAAAAACGGGGATAGGTTTACATTGCGTGAGGTTGTATGGGAGTAGCGGAAATTAATTCCATAAATTTCCAAGCAGTATTGATTTTTCAAAAGTCTACCATAGCAGTAGCGGTGAACGTTAAAGCTAGCCGGGATATCATTTTTTCTTTCGGATACAAAATGGCGGCCATAGGTTCTGGCATCAGTCTCAGTGCATGGTAGGGAGGGGTGGAAAAAACAACAACAAAAACGTTTCCCATTCAAGCGATTAACTTGGCCACGTATACCTAGTCATCCGTTTCCATTTACGTTTTCGATTCGCCCTAGTAGTAGCGACGGGAAGAAACGAAGGAAGCAAGAGGCGAAATACGGGATCATTAATTCATCTAATTACGAGTCTTTAAATATCCAAAAGAAGAGATTCGAGGGGAATGCTTCCCGCGAGTCTAAAGGGGAAAAATCTGAGCATTCGAAAGAAGTGAGCATGGAGGGCGACACACTTTCGCGCCGTGGGACACAAATATGCCTCTCGGAGAAATTTCTTCCGAGTTGATAGTCCACCGGGATAGCTGGTGGACGCCATCTTTCACCGTCTAGTTCAAAGAGAGGATGACTCAGTTTTCGGTTCTCCCGAAACTCCCCCGTCCATTCCAAAAACTGCCCAAAGCAAGCGGGATGTCGGGGGGGAGGGGATCTAGGGGAAAAGGCGAGGAAAGAGGGACGGGAGAGAGCTATGGCCAATTGACCGGCCCTACCCATCCCTCTGCACTTCGCACGGCCTCTTTCCACGAACCGACACTATCTCGGTTCGAGAACCCGCCGAGCCATCGCCTCGACTCTTCGACGGACGCCGACACCGTGTCCGGAGGCTCGCCCTCGAAGCAAATCGATCTGTAGTCGATGATTCCTCGACCACGGATGGAGTTAAGTCGGACCACGGATAAGACGGCGAAAAAAAAGACGCGGGGCGAGGATTTTTCTTTTTCTCCGATTCGGTTTCTCCGGCACACGCACGCGGCGTGCCTCTCGCTCCCCTCCTCCTCTTCCGCTCCCCTCCTCCTCTCCCGCTCCCCTCCTCCTCTCCCGCCCCCCTCCTCCTCTCCCGCTCCGCTCCGACTTCTTCCAAAAACACCATCATAATTGCAAATTTTTAAAAAGTTTCTCAACCTCTTCGTTATCCTCCGTGAATTAAACATTTTCGGGAGATAAGTCTACGCGTCTTTTTTTTTAAGCGAAACCTCTATAAAATACAACCCGAACGATTTCCCTCTACGATTTTCAATATATTTTTGGGTTTTTGGGGATAGGCAAGCGGGAGGGGAGCGGTGACAATTCGCCCCTCTCGCTGCTTCCCTGCCCCCTTCACCCCTCGCCACCCTACCTCTCCGGCCCCGTTTTCGGTTTCCAGCATTTGGGAAACTCTCTCTCCCCCCCCCCCTCCCCCCTTCCACCGCACCCTGCCGCCGCTCGAGGAGGAGTTGGGAAACATCTGCCCATTGTCGCTGCGGAATCCCGCCTCGCTTTTTCCTCTCTACTTTTCGATCGGGATGTGAATTTCCATCGGTGACGTCACCGGGGGAGGGAGCAGGTGTCCTTCCCTCCTCCACCTCCCCCCCCCGTTCCTCCCTCCTTCCTCCCTCCCCCCCTTCCGCCCCCCTCTTTCCTCCTCTCTTCCACCTCTCCGTGACGACGTCGCTGCTTTCTCTTTCCGCGGCACCCCGACGCATCAGACGGAAGGAAAGATACCGTACGCGTCCCTTTCTTTTGCACCTTTGCCGCCGCCTGCGTCGCCTTCTCAGCCTCCTCCGCCGTCAGCCTCCTCCGCCGCCGCTTCTGCCTCCGCGCTGCCCCTCTTGCTCGCTCGGGCGGCGGTGACGTCGCTACACGTGAGCCGTACAGCTGACGGGGAGGCGTGCCTGATGGGCGCGGTAGGCGGGGTGGGGGAGGAACGGGGAAAGAGGAGAGGAGGTGCGGGGGCAGAGAGAGAGAGAGAGGAGCGGAGGTAGGCGACACGGTTCACGTTGTGCGCGACTCGGGAGTTGCCACCAGATGCTTATCGCGGATTACTTTATCGCGGTCTCCTCCTCGCTCCGCACTCCACGCCGATGGCGAGAGAAACTTCATTGGAGCCGAGATCGATACTCCCTTAGTTGAAGGGCGAGGACAATTATGAAGAGGGATGCCTCGGGGGCGTGGGTGGAGAGAGGGGGAGGGGGGGGGGGGCGAGGGAGAGGAGGGGTGCACGTGGGTGGACGCCGGCAGAGAGGGAGGGGCGGGCGGATGGTCCCGACTCGCCCCCTTCCGTGGCTCGCTATCGCTTCCCTACCACCCACCCTCCCTTCCCCCCCCCCCCTCCCCCCCCTCGAACTCCACCCGCCGTTCCCGAGGTACGCGCGGGAAGGCGGAGAAGGGATGACATCGAAAAGGAAAATTCAGTGGATACGCCATCGCACGCCATGTCCATTTCTGTAAACAAACGCCATAATCGCAGTTCGGCGTCACATGTGCTAGAGGGAGTTTTATCAGGAAAGACGAAACTTTTCAAAATCACCCACGGCCGCACTCGGTTCGTGAAATTGTTTGAACTTGATTTTCAGAGAAAGAGAATCTGGATGCGAACGCTTTTAAAATTCCGGTTAAGAGGCTTTGAGGTGACTTAACGACTTTAGGTGAGCGAGTAAAGAGAAGATTATTCGGTATTATGAATCACCACAGTAGAAAATAATGCTTAACTGACCGAAGTATTTATTTATAACTTTATATAAATCGGATGGAATGATCAAACGCTACCAACTTCGGCTGTTTTTTTTTTACACTTAGAGATTTATTAGTTGGCTGCGGGATTTGCGAGTTGGAATCGACAGAGAGGTTATATCCAATTATTTCGAAAATTCTTTATTATCCGCTCGAGGTGTACTGAATAAATGCATGATTGTAGCATTACATAAATATTCTTCGTTCAATTACTTTTCAGCCGATTTCGATTGCGCCATTACTCCTGAAATAATGCGCTTTTACGTGTAATTAAATAAAATTTAGGATCGATTTCGTTAAATTATACTCATCGGTGCTTCTGACAAACTAACGTTAAAATTATTTCGTGAAAATTCAGCAATATTTTTGTAAAACATTCTTTATTATAAATTAAACTATAGTTGCTGTGTTACTTTTTTAAATGTTATATTTAGAACGTTGCATCAACCATCTTCATCTTCGACATTCATTCCTGTTTATTTGTTCAGTGATGCTGAAAAGCAATTAATAAAAATACACCAACTTACACATGAATTTTATATGAAAACAAGAAGAAAATCGTAGAATCTTTATTTCATACGATGAAATCCTCATTTATGAGGTGCCAGAGTTTTAAGCAAAAAATTTCCGTGGATTTATTTATTTATCATTACGATTGAACGAAACATTGTTGCAGAACTTGATGATCAAATTATAACTTGAACTTCATTAATGAGTATGCAATATCACAGCAATATTTTAACGAATATAAGAAAATAACACGATCCTTACTAAAGTTGTTATTGTGGCCGAATTTCCTTCTGCCTTTGTGGGAAAGCTTATTTTAACGAATGAAGTAACCGTTTGATGAATTTTTCTTGTCCAATTAAACAAATTTTCTCGTCTTTTTTATATATTTACCGAAAATGACAGAATATTGTTACGCCCAACATTAGATTAATTAAAAATGTTATATTTGGCATTGTATAATTGAAGCAAAAAACATTCTCTAATTATTTCCTATAATTTCATCTTTTAATCTTTATGGTTTAGTATCGGTTTATTTTTCCGATTTCTCTACAAAACACATCCCATTTTAATAGACCTACGCACTTCTCAAACACCAAACAAAATCGCTTCAAAGAGTAACCTATCCTTATTTCCTAATCAACCTATCAGAGAAAGGAGATAGTAATCCTTAAGATAGAATTCCATCTCAAAGTTACGTCTTATCCACGACAAGCAATGGATGCTCTGATAAAAGGGAACCATTCTTAGCCCCGAAATTCCCACCCTCTGAAACTGGAAATTCCCTTTTCCTCCTCTCTCCAATCTATCAGCACACTCCTCCTCCCCCTCTCCCCTCCCCCTCTCCCCGCCTCCTCCCCCGCCGCTCCCTCCGCACCCTCGAGATGGGAAGAGTGCGGACGTCGGAGAAGGAAGGAGCGGACACCGCCATCCCCACTCCCTCCGAGCACGACCCGCCCCACCTCCTCCTCTCTTTTTTCCCTCCCCTCCCCTCCCCCTTCCCATTCTCTCCTTTCTTCTCTCTCACTCTCCGCGCCTGCCAAACTTGATCTGCTCGTATTGACTGCCTCCCCCGCCTTCCTCGAAACAACCCCCGCGCGACCGTTCCCTCTGGTTCCACCCTCACGCCCTTTCCTTCCAGCCTTCCGACCACTCCCCTACTCCGCCCTCGCGCCACCTCGCCCTTTCGACCCTCCTCGCCCTTCGTGCCGCACCCTCCCTTCGCCCCTCCAAAACCGCCGGACCTCCCCCCGGACTCAGAATGGAACTGACCATATTTTTCGAAATCCACGTTTTCGCCGAATTTACGACCGAAGAGAGGGTGGGGCGCGGAGGGTAATAGGGGAGGAGTTTTTGGACGGGGATGGCGGATGGAAGGGGATGAGAGGGTGCGGTGGGTGAGTAATACACCCCCTTTTGACGATGAGAGAGGGGCCCCCTTCTTGCCGGGTAAATAAGAGTCGCATGTAGGAGGGAAAACCTTTTCTCTTTCCTCGCACCCTCCTCGGATACCAACTCTCTCTCTCTCTCTCTCTATCTCTTTCTTTCTTTGCTTCCTTCTCTCTCTCTCTCTTTCACTGCTCTGGAAATGAATCCTCTCCCCCTCCGATCCCTTCCAAAAACCAACCTACAATCTCCCAATTTGGCAAAATTCAGGAATCGTGTCGTTCTCTGCCTCGGCCTTCGTTTACCTCGCACCCTTGCGTCCCTTAAAACCCTCCGTCCGATCTACCACCCCTCGGTGATCTGTGAGGCCAGAAAGGGTTGCGAGGGTTGAGAGGGTCGCGTAAACAGGTCCACGTAGAGACCCGGCTACCATGCGTCGATGGACTCGCCTTCTATTCTGAGTGACGTGCGGCAACGGGAATCCATTGAGACCACTCCACAAATCCTCTGCATTTCTCCCTACCATTCTTCCCCATCGGCCCTCTTCCTCCCCCCCTTCCCCCTCCCGCTCCCTCTCGCACCTTTCCACAATTGCACGCTCCGACCAAACCGCCCTTCCACTCCTGTGTCGGGTATTTTTTCAGGAATGGCTCTTACCGTATGATTGAAAAGGAAACGAATTTTGTGGAGGAGGAGGAGGATCGGAGGAGGTCGATGGAGGCAACGACGCACTGCCAATGAAGTCGAGCCAAGTTTCGTAAACATCGTCTCGCGAATTTCACTACGTCTCGAATTGCTCGTCGGTTTTAGCATTTGAAGTTTAAGGACGGCTTTATCTCCCAAAAGAAAGAGAAATGCGCGCCGGAATATGGCGAAAAGTAACGAGGTATTCCGAGATTTATCGTTAGGAAAAAATCTTGCGCGACGATTTGCTTAATGTTTATTTTCGGGGAATCGAGAAGATAGAGCAATTCTTTCAAAATATCTAACGCGTTATTTTCCTTAAAGTTAAGAATGGAATCGTTTGTTAAGTTATTTGGAACAGAACTTCAATCTACCATTCTTCAGTGATTTCATATATAAGCCTTTACTGCTTCCTAAAAATTACCAGCTTTCGGGTAATGTACTATACTGCGCACGAAAATCAAAAGATTAATTGTGGAAATTTTAATAAAAAGGTTTAAAACCTAATTTTTAATTGTTATGGATGATTAATATGGTGTATTTCAACCATTGGTTTGTGTTGTTCCTAAATATCGTTGGTTACGTAATGAACCATAATCAATGGAATCCAAAAATTGATCATATGAGCTTTAACGTAAATGATGCCTTTCATCTCGCTCATTTCTCTGAGAATCAAAATGTGTATAAAATGCAAAAAGTACCAACATGACAGGGACGAACTGTAATATCCTGTACTTAGGCCCCATCCCTTTCGTCAAAAACGACAGCTTAATTTTGGAGTTAAATTATAAAATTGTATTATTTTATATATATTCATATGTATTGATTTTTATTTCGGTCTAAGCATTATCTGTAAAAACAAAAGAAGCTAACTTTTGTGATAATGATTTTATAATGTATGTATTTTTTGGCACGATTGATATTCCTAATCCAAAAGAGCAAAGCCTCTGAGAAAATAAAATATTATTACCTGAATTTATTGCAAGTTAACTTCCTCTTTAAATGTTGCGTAACAATAAAAAAATGAATGTATTCTGGGCAAGTTTAGCACGTGTTGGCGCGTTAAGTAATATTACTGAACTAGTGTGAATGGATGTGTGTGTTTATATACGTTTATAACATTAGAACTTCTCGCGCTCGGTGTTTTTGATTTTTATAAGGAGGAGAAAATTGAAAATTCTTCCATTTTCAGTGCAAATACTTAATTGTATTTCAATTTCTCCTCCCAGGCACTACACGTACTTTAGATATGGTAAGGGGCTCATGGCAGTCATGCTCAACAAAGATTTTGTGAAAATGGAACTAATTCCTCGCAAATTGTCAATTACTGCACGAGAATTTATGTCAATGGACAAAATAGCTACTACTGTCAAGTAGGTAATTGACATTAAATGTTGGTCGAAAATGAAGAGACTTCGAATAACAAAATGGCACGTTCGACCTTTTATGTTCTGTGTTATGTGTTGAGTGCTTCTCTCAGCATGTAACACGTGTGATTGTCTTATTGCCGTGTGTAAGCACCGAGCTCTAATTATAGCAGTTTCAGTAAATTTAATACCGCAATTTATTGCAAACGTTCTCAGGTGATTCGGGTTTCACTGACCCTTATATTTGATGCTCTGTAACTTTCTGTAAAAGACTATGATTTATTTTTTTTAATCACTAAGAATAGATGAACAGCATGAAGAATTAAAGAGCTCAATGCGAGTTGGTAGAAGTTAATATCACTATTTGGGAGGAAATAATTCGTAAAACTTAGTGTAAATACTAGTTTAATGTCTTGTGAGCCAAGTTTTTGTTCTTGATAGATTTTGGTCTTTGTTACATCAGGGATGCTAAGCAAGATGCTTTGTTAGGAGGATATGGAGAGATATTTTTTCTGCTAAAAACTACTGCGTACGTTGTAATTTTAATGTTAAGATCTTAACTACCCAAACTTACCGTTTATAAACGTGGTTTAGCTGTCAGCTAGAGATTTATTTCTCCTTAACAGCATCTAGCTAACGTTTTTCCACGCTTCTTTTCATAAATAAGATTGGGCATTTGAGATACTTAACAACTTTGCCTTGTGCCACGAGAATTTTTTAAGTTGATATATTTGTAATGGTAACATGTCGTTGGAGTAAAAATACATTTGGAGGGTTTATAAAATTTTGGAGATATATTTAAATTTATTATGAGCCCAGGTGAAGGGCCCCTAACTAAAAGCATAGCTTTTTGTGACTAAATCAAAAATAAAGTTAGCACGCTTGTTTCTATTCCCATTTTAAAATCTGATAAATTTTAAATAATGTAGTTTAGTGTTTTGCAGGTCTGTTTCTTTGTAAGCGAAACAAAAATTGTATAATTCGTTTGAATTTATCTGTGACTCTCACGGAGTCGGCCTTGTTTACAAGGATGACGGTGGATTATCATAAAAAATCAATTAAAATCATTATATTCCAAAGAAAAAGATGTTTGGTCAAATAATTTTATGAAAGATAGGGCTTCAAACACGATCGTTCTCGGTCGGAAGATCTCAAAGCATTGACGGTTCCTATTTTCCAAAGGTTGTCCGCCATGTTGATTGATCAAACGATCATGAGTCCCATTCGCCATCGCTACAAAAGGAGGAGGAAATTATGTAAATGATTTAGGGATATTGTACTCAATTTAATCCCTTCGTTTATATCCCGCTATAAAGTAAATATTGAATGTCGTCCTTTTAGGGATAGCCACCCACGACAGGGTTATAGGCTGGCAGTTCAAAAGGATTCACTGATCCTCATTGTCTCATCTCCTCCCCTCCCACCTCTTCCCCGCCCTCACACGAAAATGCCACAGAAATGTTGACTTTAAGATGGGAGGGAGCGGGGAATGGACTAAAAAGGATTTTTTTTAAGCTTTGGAAAAAAAAACTCGTTCACCGAGTAATTGTTGAGAAGAGCTAATTTAATGTGTTTGGTGATATTCTTCAGTCAAAATAGAGTGAAGCGTCACAGGAATTTATGTATAAATTACCAAAACACGCACTAACTCTCCATGAATCAGTTCCTCAGCTTTCGCCTTCAAAAGTATATAAAAACAATGCTAGCCCAAAGAAGACTACGACGCTCCGGATGGGAGTCAAAAGTGAAGATTTCCATTTTTCCACTGAAGCCTCTTGGATACATACAGGAAAGAATTACTGTCCCTTGTAAGCGCGAGTCCAGGTGATGGCCTTCGCAATTCACCTGAAGTGTGAGTGCTAAAAATACCATTATAAATATTTTGTGTGATTTCAAACACGCGGAGCTTATTGTATGAAGTATAATAATTATTATTATTAAAATATTATTATTATAGAATGTATCCAGATTCTTTATATATGAGATTGAATACAGAATGAATCTGGTGTTACGGTGATGCTTTAGTAATTTTAGAATTCCAAAGGGTATATTGTATTTCTCTCGTAAGATTGTCGCCCATCTCTATCAAGTTCTCTTGCTGATCAGATTCATCGTGATGTGTGACTTTGAGCGAAGGTCGTCTGTTCTGAACCTGTTGTTGTTGAGCTTTAAGATTGAGTTTCCAAGCGTCCAGAACAGAGGACGGGTCGGGTTTTGTGAATATTTTGAAAATGCAAGAAAATCAAAGCACTTTTTCCTGAAACATGTTGTTTGTGGTTTTGCACCATAGATTTATTCTTGTAACACAAATTGTTATACGGTAGGGATATAAGGAGACAGAAATATAGCTTTATCTACCGTGTTCACTTATTTGGTGAATGGTCTTTTTACTTTAAAAAATTTTCGATTCAGCAATGGGCTGCTCGTTTTTATATATCTGAGGAATTAATCAAAAGTGGTGAAATCTGAGAGATGTGTAAGAAGAAAGTAGAAAAAATGTAGGCTCAGTCTTATCTGCTTGGTCGTCGGGCAATGCTTGCTAATATGGTTGCTATGTTACATTGATCTCAAGTCTGCCCGGAGAAAGATATTTTTTGTAATTAATACAGAAAGTCCAGGTAATACACTCACCATGCCTCATAATGTTACGTTGTACATATTGTATAGAAAAGACGTCCAGGTGGATTGAGGCTGTATTGTCTGGACACTCTACTGATAGTATTAAAATTTGTAAAACTAGCTGAAAACGAGAGTATTTTGATAATAATTGAGGATTAAGAGGGTGATGGGGGAGGGAAGGAGGGAGGCATGAGGGCAGGGAGGAGATGGGAGGGGGAGGTGGGGTCGGGGTTGCGGGGAAAGTCCTAGGATCCTAAAGTTTTCCTCACTCTGGCCCCATTCAAATATCGTTCCTTTCCTTAGTTTATTGGTTCGTTGAGGTAAATGAGCAAGCTCATGGTCTCCAAAGAAAAATGAAATTATATCGAAGTGCCAAGGCCACGAGTTCTGCTCTCTCTTGCGATTTCATTCGTAGTGTGCTTACAAAACAATCTGATTCGAGAGAACTTGAATGATGTTTGTATGGTGTTTTTGCTGTACCGAAAAATCAAAATAAAATTTCCCGCGCTTTGTGGGCGGGGAGTGAATTTTTACATTTTGCATATTGTGTAAGAAGAGAGTTAATGTTGTCTTTGCCATGTGTACAACATTGTATGTATGTCAGTAAAGTGTAACAGAAAATAAAAACGCTTGTATTTGAGTGGGAATCAAACAAAAACAAATTCGCTTTTATTGATTAATTTATGTATAAGTGAGTAGTTGAGTTTCATAGATAACGATTGGTTATGTTTCTGTGTCAATTGATTAAAATTTTTCAAACCCCTCCAAAATTTAATGTACCCTATGTTATGATTGACAGTATTATAAAATAAGTTTTTTACTTTGTATTAGTTAATATACTTTCGCATATATGTATGGAAAAAATAATAATAACAAATAAATCTTGTATTAACCATATTATCTGTGCAGTGCTTTTACTCACGCTAATGTTAATTCAATATTTAAAGGATAAAAGCTATTCTTATATGAATTATTATATGCTTAATAGTTATTATTTATTATTATAATAATGACTGGGTTTCATTCAAAGTATACTTTTTGGTTACTTATTTATTAATTATATGAAATATTTAGTTTATACATATATATTTATATAGAAACACGCACAAAACGCGTAAAACGAAAATCACGACAAATAGGCAGAATTCTTTCAAGCTAAGTCCAAAGTATCAAAAATTTGGAATTCGAAAAAACCTGACAATTTCATATTGTGCAACATTCATCAGTAGAATAAATCGTGAACTGAATCATTATCTAACAGTATAATTTTTACAAAATCTTTCAAATTTACACATTTTTCATATTCTTTATTTTTGGCACGAGGAAGGACTCGATCCACTTCTGATGATTGCAAGATATAAATAAAAGTTATATGGCATTGCATTTATCACCTTACTTTAACCTCACTTTTGAGGAAGGCCTCTTTATAAAACGAATGATTCGATTGTTTACAAAAAATAAATATACTCTAGTTTACCGTCAGCAAACAAAAAGAAACTGCTGATTGGAATGAAAATGTCCTATTCATTTTTTAGAAATAAACAAAGGTAAGGAAACAGCAGCTACGATACATAATTTATGAAATTGATGGAGATTAATGTACATATTTCAAACAAAGCTGAATAAATAAATAACCGCTCAAATTGGAAGTGTTGCCTTTCAGGAACCGAAGGAGGAAAGGTAAGCCTTATATACAAGAAAGCAGTTGCAAGAAATGGAGATGAAAATGGCGAACGCAATTCCAAGAGGCAAATATAGATAGCAGGTAAGTGATAAGGAAATCAATGGGGGTAATAGCGGATTTATCGGTGTTAGGTATTTCGTGCAAGGGCAAAGAAAGCTCTTTTGAGAGCTTTCCTTCGATCGGAGCTCGAAGATGCGTTCTGTTGAAGCCTTTCCCCTTAGGGTCTCTCGGTGGGAGACAGATATCCACCGGTAAATGCTCACCTAGACCCTTATCACGCCATCGACCTCGTCATTTTAGGTGCCGTAACCTCGGTACTAACCGGAGGAAGATCACCTATTTCTCCGTGTCTTAAATCTCTCACCGTATCGATTTCTATTTCCCCCTGACCTGCCCCAAGTAGTGCACCCTCTGCTGGAAGGCCAGAGCAACAACACACTCCGGCGTCCGGCAGAACACCGCCTTCCGACGCCTTTGCCTCCCGCCCAGCGAAGCCATCTCATACCCCCCACGGACAAGAAACCACCCCCTATTCCCTTTCTTCAAACCCGAACCCCTGTGTCACCCACGGCTCGCCCCCACCAACCCACACCCCTCTCATGACCACCTATCACGACCAACCTTCACCCCCGCCGCCCCACACTCCCCAATTCCACCCACCCTCCACCCTCTTATGACCACCCTCCATTCCCGCCACCCTTTTTCCACCCACCCTTCACCCGACATATCACACCGCTCTGCCGACCCTCCCCTTGACAACAACTTTACCCCACTCCATAAAAGAAAGCCTCCCGTTGCCAGGACAACGACGCCGAGAAAAGCGGCAGCGATGTTAGATGTGGTGGGAAGAGAGGTGGGAGGAGGGACGTGGGTGGGAAGGGGGCGAAGCCAGAGACGGGATGGAGCTGGTTTCCGTATTCCCATAGCGTAAGAGGAAAGAAAGTCTTGGACACCATCTGACCCGAATCCTCACGCAACCTGGAGGACCACTCTGCGGTGAGGTAAAGACTGGAGAGAGGCGGGGGGGAGGGAGAGAGAGAGAGAGAGGAGGAGGCTCCTCCCTCCTCGGAGGCGTTTGCGCGGAGGAATGAGAGGGGCTGATGCCGCTTGTTGGTGGAAAGCCTCGAGAAGGTTATTGAGCGAAATGGGGGAGAGAGGCAGAAGGTGAGTTGCGACGACGTGAAGGAGACAGAGAGAGAGAGAGGGATAGAGAGAGAGAAAGAAAGGGGGAGAGAGGGAGACGTCGAAACGGAAGGAATTCACTGCTTGACCCCTATGACCGATAACTGAGATTTATACGACGGCTGAAACTCATTTTCCAAAATCGAGGAACTATAAGATACAAAATTTGCGGAGAAGCTTCACATTTTTAGAAAATGGTATTAAAAATGGTGAGGCGCATTTTTCGCAGATATCAATAGAAAAATACAACGAACAAGAATTGAAACGTGCATTATAATGGTTTGAAACCCGAATTAGAGAAAACTGGAATGATGTAACCATTGCACGTGTAAACATAACAGCCAGCTTAAAGATTTTGTATTATAATATCTAATAAAGAATATACGCGCACGGCAGTACTTTCCTAAAATGGTGTCCGATGAATGGCATCACAACAGCCACCATCGCCCAAAACGAAATTTTGTGTGTGTGTAGAGAGAGAGTAATCGGTTGTGATGTGTAATACGGCTCGTAAAGTGGAGTAGGGATGTATATCGACGTACTCGTACTGAAATCTTATAGGAAATCAAAGAATTACTTCCTGGCAACTCAGCTGACACTAAATCATACTACTGCCACTTAGCTCTGTCATGATTTTTATTAAGATTTAGAAAACAAAAATTTCTTAACGTAATTCCAACAGTTGTCAAACCTAAACTGCCATGGTTGTCATTTTTAGTAATAGTTTCAACCCCATGAATGGAGTTTTACAAAAGATATTTAGAATAAAGAATTTGACTTTGAATGGCAAAATGCAGGTATACTAGATAAGGCTAAAATGCTATACTATTCTACATTATTTTCATATTTTGGGGGAAACTGATAATTATATATTTTGATCATGAACTATATTCTGCACTTTCGTTGTCGGTATGTACAGATGCCTCGATTCCCAAAGAAAGCTACAGGTTAGAAGGAATAGAATCAAGAATTTATGATGGTGGCGAAAAATGGTTACTTAGCTGCAGCTAAGCGTTAATGTTTCTAGAGCTACTCTATTAAGATACGTGAATGATAAAAACTGAAGTCCAGAAAATGCAGTCACTACTTTCAGCGTTATATCAAAGAAAAACATTCCCAATGTTTTAAAAAAAATTTTACGGTTAATCCACAGAAATATAAGAAATTTTGAATATAATGTTAGTTAATGCTTAAAAAAGAAATTATTTTTTAAATTTATAGTGCGATAAGGATTGTTATAAAATATTTTTATATGTTATTTATTTATATCAAGCAAGAAGATATTTCAATTGTGTTCATTGCATATAAAACTGTTTTTCACTGTTTAAAATATATTTTGTAATATATTGGTAATCTAAACCCAAGCGCATTCCGAACACGTGTGGCCATATTACATAAATACGAATATATTAAGATTAAAGATTAATTGTGGGATAAAGTATTTTTTAAATGTAAATTATATTTACGGAAGTGAATCATTGATAAATATTTCAATTATGGGATGTAAATATCTTATTTATTTGAAATAAGTACACAGAGATCGTAGGGTATTAATGCATTAAACCTAAATTTCAGGCTCGATTTCAATCATTTTATAAAAATTATTAATACGATAATCTTGCTTTAGAATGGATAATATTACAACAAATTAATTGAGAAAAATAATTTACGAAATAAAAAATCCAAAATGACTAAATAATTGCTAATAATTGTTTCTGAAATTCTCTAAGATCGAGAGCTGAAATAAGTTATTATTACCTATATAAAAGCCCAATTTTATTACTCACACTTTTGGAGCGTTTTCATTGGTTTCCGAATTTCACCTATCACACTCGCCCTGATACGATATTTACTGTAAAATTAGTAGTAGTAGTAAGTAATAAGTCTTATCATACATAATATTTTAAATATAAATCATATTTAAACACAAATTGAAAATTAAAGTATAAATAAAAGTATATACGGTTAACTTACCAATAATGAAAACCAAATTGATACATTTCTGATCCAGGCTACGTTTAGTCTACAAATTGCTTTCCTTAAAATTGTCTACATTTCTGGGAGATTTCTCAATTTAGTGAATCAAAAGTATATGAATTAAAATTTTTCTGTTTACTTAGGTTCAAGCTTGGAACTTTCGCTTTGCTGCAATTTATTTGTTTGATAAAAAACAAGAATCAAATTATATTAAAAAAAGAGAAAGCAATTTCCGTTTGTCCTATAGACAAGTTGGCAGTCTCAAAAGTTTTAGAGCAAAATTCTGGGACACATTACTTTTAAAACAGTTGCAAATCATTGCATTTTACGAAAATAAATTTGGTTATTAAATTACTTAGGAAAAGAATTAATAAATGACTGTGTTGATAATAGTTAAAAAGACACATGTTGACCCAAGCTACATTTCGTCTACAAATTTCTTTCCTTAAAATAGTCTACATTGCTGTGAGATTTCTCAATTTAGTGTAGCAAAAGTAATTGAATCTAAATTGTTCTGTTTACTTATGTTCGAGCTTGGAATTTTCGCTTTGCTGCAATTTATTTGTTTGATAAAAAAACGAGAATCAAATTGTATTTTTAAAAAAGAGAAAGAAATTTCCGTTTGTCTTATTGACGAGTTAGCTGTCTCAAAAATTTGAGAGGTTAACACTAGAACCCCGGAGGCGGTCATTTTGACCGCTTTTCGATTTTTTTAGCCCGTTGTTCGTTATGTTTGCGGAGTATAACTATGATACTTCTTGACTTTTCCTAACTTTATCTTAAGTATGCGATACAATTATGTTGTAGCTGCGACGTCATTCGTATATCGTTTGTGAGAGCTACTACTTAGAACCCCGGAAGCAGTCATTTTGACCGCTCCGTTGTTATTATGCAGTTTTGAAGTTAGTGTTAGCTGAGAAGCCCCATAATTTTTTCAGTTACTGTTAGTAATGCGGCGCCACTAATATTTACTATTTAGTTACAGTGAAGCCGTATTTCAGATGGCCTCTGGATATGGGGATACTGCAGCAGCGTCTGGACAGTCGCGGGTGACTCAAGTAGCGCGGGGAAGGCGAGGGCGTCGAGAAACCGAGAAACTTGCTCCATGTACGAAATTTCTTGGAAAAGATGGTCTTACGGAATGGGAAGTGGTAGATCCTGGGCAAAATATCGTTAGGAGGGCCCATCATAATATCTTGAAAGATAAGTCACCTTTCGCTAAAAGACACGTGTGAGATGAAAGCCTTGCCAATTCTTGGAGACTTTTCGTCGATGAGATGCTCCGCCATATCAAGCACTGCACGGAGACAGAAGCGCGAAGGCAGTTTCACGACGATACGTGGACTATTTCGTTACAGAAGCTTGATGCTTTCATCGCAGTGATTTACTTACACGGTGCGTTGGGAGGCAGATCTCTCGAACTTGCAAAGCTTAGGTCGAAAAAGTGGGGCGCACCGATCTATTCTGAGACAATGTCTCGAGACACTTTTGTGGAAATCATGAGATTTCTTCGCTTCGACCTAAGAGAAACCAGATCAGAAAGGTTGAATACAGATATATTTGCATTAGCCTCAACTATTTGAAATAAATTCATTGACAACTGTCATTCCTGCTACGTAACTGGGGCGAATCTCACAGTTGACGAGCAACTGTATCCTATGAGATGTCGTTGTACCTTCACTCAGTACATGGCAAATAAGCCAGATAAATTTGGAATCAAATATTGGCTTCTGGGAGATGTAGATTCCAAATACCTTTGCAATGGTTCGCCATACTTGGGGAAAGATGAACAGCGATCGCAGGGTGCGTCTGTTCCGGAACATGTGGTGATGTCACTGATGAAACCGTACCTATTTGCTATCCACTGAGACCGGCACGTCATTACTCAGGCAATTTATTTCAACAAAATACGGGCCAAAAAAGGTTTGAAAAACTCTCTTGAGTTGCAAAATATAAGGAAATATCTAATATACAGATGTATGCGGATAAAACCGTCAAACACCCACAAAAACCACAAATTTTAAGGAAAAGTATAGTTTTCCCCCGAATTCCGGCAAACTGAAATGAGTACTTCACACGCCTCATGGCACGCACCGACAATAGTAATCTCTTAACTAAGTTAACAAAGTAATTTCTCACACTTTCTAGTAAAAGCAAATAAAAATTACGCAAAATAATAATGAGCGGTCCAAATGACCGCTCCCGGGGTTAACCGTAGAGGAAAGGTTCCAGGGTTCTAGTGTTAAACGTTTGAAGTTTTTTCGGAGAAGGTTTCTGATGCATTTAAAAATTTTTGGGAAATGGGTTTTTTTACATTCCGAACCGTCTTATGACGGGTTTTTACCGTAGTGTACATATCTATGCGGCCAAATTCTTACTCTGCGTATCAAGCACATGCGATTGGAATAACTATTGAGTCGAATTTATAAATATGATCACCTATAATATCAGTCATATAAACATTTAAGTTAGATATTGCTTGTTTCGCGGACGATTTTTATGGGAG
Organism: Uropetala carovei; assembly: GCA_036926305.1. Lineage (NCBI taxonomy): Eukaryota > Metazoa > Arthropoda > Insecta > Odonata > Petaluridae > Uropetala > Uropetala carovei. The sequence continues at coordinate 9,777,708 of JAXCHB010000011.1, forward strand.
CTACACGTCTTGCATAGAAAATGTATTTTTAGAACTAACTCAAATCACGTTCTTCTGTCTAATTCCTGCGGAGAAACGAAACATATTTTTAAGAGGAAAGTAAGACGAACTGAGTGGCTTTGGACGAAAATCATGGAGCTCATTAGTTGCTTGCGAGGGATGCAGTCGTTTCATTTCGTTGGGTAAGGATTACCCGCGAATCAATGAACAACGAATAAAAAAAGAACCAGTCGCCCTTGATTCATTTAATTACGTTTCCCGACGATGCAGCCGTATCACTGACTACGATCGGAGGGAAAACGCCTCAGTCAAATGAACTCAGCAATTATATTACCCTCCATGCGCTTACGTCCTCCTCCTTTGGAATAGCCACATTGGACACGGTTACCATTTTATAATTTTCTGATCCACTGAGATTTTTTTTTCTCGTCAGGCAATCTGCCGTAATTTGGAATTAAAGCGGCGCATGAGATATGAAAAAATGTAAGTTCGCAAATCCCTTATTCTCCTCTGTCATTTCACATCTCCGAGATCTTAATAGTTTTGCCGACTCTTGTGACCAAGTGTTGGGTCAAGAGTCATACTCCTTTTGAAGTAACCGCCTGAGCAAGATATATACGTATATAAGGATGCATACATGTACATATAAATGCACGTGACTGCGATAGCTGTCACGGTAAATAGCCGATTATTTCCAATCAATCGATTGTTTCGGGAATGAATTTATTAATTGAGCCACAACTGTATAAAATCAAAAAATTCGTTTTTAGAGGTCCGAGAAGCAAATGTTTAAAAGGCGTACCGTCATCTATGTTGTAAAGGTAATATATACAATTGAGCCATCATGTTATGCAATATCTACTAAATTATCTCCATTATTAATACTACACTAAACTTTTTCTATAAACGGTTTAGTCTACTTATCACAAAACAAACAAACGCTCTCGCTGCTTCATTTTTAAGTTAAATATAAAAGTTTCCGATATGGCTGATGTCAATGCTTTTATTTTAGTTGCTCACTGGACAAAAATGGTAAATTGGAGCAATTATGCTTATTGGATTTACCCTAGCATCATTAAAGGCGAGTTTTCTTACGGGAAATTATAATTTTGGTGATGTGAATTATATATTATTAAGTATTTCCGCGCAATATAATTGGAAGCATATATAATCACGGTAACTCCATTACCGAGGACAAAAAAGAATTAGGTTTACCGCCATTTTTAATTTGCGTGATAAACGTAATACGTGTTATTCACGTTACTTTAAAACATAACATACGCTTCCAGATGGAACCTAAAATTAATTTCAAATGAACAGCTGGTTACACTAGGTTCATAATTTGAAAAAACAAGAGAATCTTTATTGTGTCTCATGGTCGAATATAAGTAAAACCTGAAGTATAAATGCTCAAGTCGTCTTAAATGAAGATCTTCCATCCAAGTCAAAGAATCAAGGCGTGAGCGAACACCGACTCGACATAATGCCAGCCGCGATCTAATAGCGGTGGAGTGAAACGGCAACTCCTTCCATTCTCTCCCCTCCACCTCGCCGCCTCCACGTCTCACTGTAAACCTCGCCGCCTTTCCTTTTCTCTTTCAAACGCACAAACATCTATGTAGACGGTAAAGGATCAAGACAAATGTAATGAGAAGGATGGCTGAGTCATTAAAAGAAGTTCGCGAGAAGAATGCGTCTTTAAACTCTTAAGGAGAGAAGAAGATCAAGAGAAAAATTGAAGGCACAACGCATTGTAAGTAAAAATCAAAGCTTAAAGTCGGATAATGAGACGGTTTAAGGACAGACATTCTAAATTAACAACATTAGAATTTTGAACAAACATATTTAGTCAAATGTATTTGACCAAATGTCTTTTCTCCTTTCACAACACACCTTCGTAACAAAGCAATATTTACAACAAGGGCGTGCATCCTTTTAACGTGGCGGGCCGCATTAATATATTTGAGTGCTTTGGTGAGCCGTATAAGAAGTCACGAGTGCCTCGGCGGGCCGCATTCGAGTTCACATCGGAACTTACTCAAGGAATTGTATGCGATTTTAAAAGTGAAAATAAAGTTTTAACCATTTTTAGCGTACAAACTTCGCCAGGCAACGTGTTACGGCGACAATCGAACTTAAAATGTACAAAATTATCTGTAATAAATATCGCAGACCATATCTTCACCGAAGCTTCGCGGGCCGCATAAAATGCTCTCGCGGGCCGGATGTGGCCCGCGGGCCGTAAGTTGCACGCCCCTGATTTACAACATTTTACTTCAAGTTTTAAATTGTCCCATTTAAAGTTCAAGAGACACTGTCACGTGTTGGTATTAATCTCTTTCTACGTCCAGGCAGTTTCTACAAAGTGCGCAACTAATAGGTAGTTCACTTGAATATTCTTCTAAATTTGTCCGCAGCTGAGAAAGAATGACCGTATATTTCGTAATTAAAAACAGTGTAAATTCTATCACCACAACTGTATAAAATAAAAAAATTCGTTTTTAGAGGTCCGAAGCAAGTGTTTAAAAGGCGTACCGTCATCTACGTTGTAAAGGTAATATATACAATTGCAGTAATTACCTGAAATTGAAAAAATCGAGCCTTCGAAATTTACGTGTGTAAATTGTGTTCCTGCTCTAAGAGTGGGTGCTTGAATTAAAAACTCTGGTTTCAGATGTACGTACAGTAAAAAGTAATTAATTTCGTAAAGTAAAGAGATTTCAATATAACTTTGTATAGTTTGGCATACCTTTAGCACTAACTGCTGTAACTTACTACGATTGAGTAGCGAGTAATAAATCGATGATACATATTGCAACAAATAGCAATATTAATCAGGAAGAATTGTAACACTAAACAGCAACCAAGACCATGACATTGGTGGTTATTAGAAATATTTTTGGACATTTAACAACACAGCTGATGCAACTGCCTTTGATTAACACGATTCAATCGTAAAATTAATAATAAAAATTATTTTCAACGACGTCATAAAAAGCAATTAGGGCCTTTTACAATGAAAAAATTAATAATAGCAAAAATAATAAAATACGATCAGACGCAAGAGAGGATTAGAAACCGCGATATCTTCAATAAAAATATGATAGCGTTGTAATCGGCGAAGTGAATAATATTACAAAGTTTATTCTGACGTATGTCATAATGGTTTCCAGACGTCATTTACGGACACTACCAATTGACAACAATTACGGGGGAAATTGCTTCTGCCGTTAGATTCTGCGGCAATTCACAATTCAACGTAATGGAATAAACCGCCTTAATAGCAAAATTAGCATTTAAATGATTAATTAAAGCCAAATTTACAATAAAAACTTATCCACGAAAAAGATAAGACACCTACATAATTTATAATATTTCCTGAACATCGTTAAGGAAAAGATAGAAATTGACAGAATTTCACAAACGCCTCCCGAAAAATGTGGATACACAATTGACCGTAAGTAAACATCAATGTTTGCGAATTTATTGATGGATATGAGATAAATTTCCATGACAAATAATGTATTGCAATAGTAGATTACGAAAATTAAAAAAATGTGTTATATTTATCCTGCAAATTTTATTTGTTAAATACCTTTACAAAGCCGTTTTTATTGCTAACAGAATTAAAACGACTTATGTGCTAACAAAAAAGAAAAGTGGAAAACCTTCTGAAAACCTTTCGCGATCTCTAGTTTTGGAAACTGATATACGTGAGATATCGATAGACATCACGATTAAAGAATGAAAATATGAAGGCAAAGAATAAAAAGGATTTTCAGATATTCAACAGATAGTAAAGGAAACGAGGTTATAAAGAAACGAAGTTTGTAGAGGAAATGAAGATGTGGAGAACACGCTCTTAGATATATTTAAGAAACAGATTACTAATGATAATAATTACTTTCAAAATTTTGGGGTGCGATGAGTTCACCTCTTTCCAATAAAAATTCTTTGGTTTACGTAAGAGTTTATATGAAAAGTATAACTATTTAAATAATGCTATAGAACTAATTCTGAACGTGCTATAATGCTCCAAGTAATCCTAATCTATTTCCAAATCTGGAGAAAATCCATATTTATTAATAGATAAATTTCATTTTACAACATATACCATCGAAAAACGTATGATACTATACAATGTAAAAATTTACATTCTTCTCGATATGCTTCATTAGCTTGATTAATTTAAATATAATACTCTATTAAGCAAAATATGGATTATTTTTCTCAATACGTTTAGTCTTTCAATGAGATGTTACATCTTCAAAATTATAACACATAAATTTTCAAAGATAGTCATTGTATGAAATTTTTATTTCAATGAAGATCGTGATATCTTTTGGAAAATAAAATTTTAAACCTATTATAGAGTTATAATAGGTTTAATACTGAAACCTATTTTAGATTCAACGATTTTAGTTATAAACATTAATGGCTTAGTAAAGGGCCCTAAAATAACTAATTCGGCGTAAAAACTGGAAAATATACCAATAAAATGACACAGAATTTGTAATATTATCCCGTAACAAATAAATATAGTACTTCAATAAGAATGTAAGTTTAATTACGGACTAGTGTGCATTGTAATTATTTTAAGACTTACAACGGAAATAGCAATAATAAAGATTACGTCGCTTGCAATCCAAATAACTAAAAAACAAAAGGCCATCGCAAGTCTTTCTCCGTCACGAGACAGAAAGAGACCTTTAATAGGCTCGCAACGAATAAGATAATCAGTCTGTAAAACAATTGCCGAATTTTCTCTTTTCACCCGGAGACATTTGTGTTACTTCGTTCTGGGCGATGAGTGCAGCGATAGCGCGCGTGGTCCGGTCCAGTCATCGGTTCAGGCGAAAAGGGCGCCATAGAGAGAGAGAGAGATTGGCACAACGAGTATCACAAGTCGAAAATTCCTGAGAAGGGGATTATGAGAATGAGGAAAGAGGTTAGGTGCGTACACATGAAGGCGCCACCGGGCATTAAAGAGGAGAGAAGTCGCGGGGAATGGACGCCACAGCGTCTCAGCTATTGTCCACGCCCCCCTCCCCCCCCCCAAGCGACGCTCTTTTGTCACGGAGCCTGTCAGCGCTATCAGCTCTCCTATTTGGACCATACGTCAACCCACCTAACTCCTCCCGAACCCTCCAAGGATGAAATCCTGTCCCTTGGACTAAGGCCACGGGATCCATTACCTCTTTCGTGGGACATCGGAGTGGGAGGAAGAGATGAGAGAAGGGGACGAATAGGGAGGGTGAACGGAAGAGATGTTGAAGTGCTTTCGTGGTGCATGCCAAAGGGGTAAAGCGAGTAAAGAGGCTTAGACAAAATATTGAAGGATTTCTGTGATAGCGGGTGAGTCTAAATGAAATTAACAAACGAGGAATTCTCATTCTCGAGTCTTTAGTTTAATTTATTGGAATTTATTTAAGAAATAGCTTTCTCCTATTCTTTGTTTAGGATAATATACATTATATTTATATATCTTGAAGTCGACCGAAGCAGTAAATTAAATATAGAATATAATTTACATATATTTTAAGTTTTGTTCTTAAATTTTCCTTGTATTCTATAGTGAAATTATACGCATTCGTTGTTTCTATGCATAACCGTTGTTGACGGCGGATTACATCAGATACATAATTTAATTAGTGGTATTTTTAGGAAAGTTATCTAAACCAAAAGAGTACTATCCAGGAATTATGAAACAAACAGATGAATTTGCATTTTCAAAATCATTAAAGGATTTTCATTATAAAACTAAAGGTAAGTAGAATTTTATGAATCTGAACAATAGATTTTCTATTACAGTTATGTGCCGCTCTATTACGGTATGCAATTGAAATCTAACTATATATTAATTTTACGTTGACGTCTGTAGACATTTGTGTACAATTTATATCGGCGTATTTCTCGAGAACCGTTCGTCGTAAATATATGCGGTAAACGGCGTTTTGTTTCTACTGGCTATGAGGTCCCTGGAAAAATATTCGCATTTTCATAAAGTCCCGGGTTCAAATCCAGGAGACAGTTATATGTTCCCATAAGTTTACACAGGATTTTCGATTTTTCAGAGTGCAAGGTTTTTTAATACATAAATACATAAATATCGACCGAATTTCTTCGTTTTTACTTTATTGGACGGCTAAAACTCTATACTATCTTATTATTGCGATGTTTACATGTTAAACGGTCGAATATTTCAGAAATACACAATTGTTTTCGAATTTTTACGGATATTTCGTACTCTTTCCGGGCGTTGCCAAGGCGACCGTCATTGTTGCCTCCGATTCAATTACTATCAATTATACCTTCAAATAGGTGAAAGAATAGCGTTATTCGCTTCGCACTTTTGTTTAAGCATCGAAATTTATGAAGCATAGCAACGTAAATATTTACGAATAATTATTCTGTTGACTGCGTATGGGAAGCGTTTCTAGCTGTGTCAATAACATGTGTATAACAAACAAGCTCCCAGCGCATTGAGTTTTATTTTAAATTGTGCAATTAATTTGTTTTTTGTTTTGTTTATTCGTTTGAATGCTGGAATCTTACCTTTATGTAAGTAGAACCATCATATTACACATCTGTAATCCTTATTAACGCAAATAGGCTCACACATCAATTAAAAATTAGATGAGAATAGGGACGCACGTTACTTTGTAAACACATTATATGGTTATCTTCTCTTCATTGATAATCTAAATAAACGGTTGCATTGACGTCGCCTTTATAGTAGGTCCTGTGAGAAGTTAAAATCAGTGTTTGACAGACACTTGAAGTAAAGCTGTTTGTGAGTTCGTCTATAAGGGTGCAACGATAATCATTGGAACTAAGGTAAGGTAGAGCTATTAGCCCAGCTACAGCTGCCAGAGAAAGGAAGAGGAGCCAGAGATCAAAGGAAGAGTATTGTAGGAAAGAGAGAGAAAGAGATGCGGAAGTTCATAGGATTGCCCGTGTAGATGAGGAGTGGAGAGTACAAGAAAGACAAAGAAATAGGGAAACACGTCAAATGAATAGGTAATAAAGAAGATCTAACCTAGGGCCGAACTATTTAGATTATTTGCATTTCATTTATTTCATTAATTATTCAATAAAAATTATTTCACTAAACCTTCAGTTTATTTAAATCGCGTTGAGGATCGGAGATCCGAGGCTGCCCTACTAGTATTTTTTAAATTTGATTTACTACATGAAAAAATTTTCAGTGTTGTAGTTAGATCAAATATACTTCACCAATTATGTTGCTAAGGCTGATTATTTAACACTTTAAAATGCTAATAGGGTAATAAATAAATAGGTTGTGACGTGGAAAAATGCCATGTGTATTCCTGTTCTGTTGTTGAAGAACTGAAAAAAGGTTCCTTTCGGAATATAATCCGAGATATTTTTTATTTTGATGACATTATAGAAAATACGTCCTGGAATAAAAATCTCATCCAATAAGTGAATAAATACCTAGATCAAGTTATAGGTGATAGGGAAAGTGGAATAATATGGTTTAAAATAATATTTTCAATTAAGGGTACCTCATGTAAGAGCGGAATTGGCGATTTTTCTGGTTCTATTCGATACGACACTAGATGCGCTAATAGTTATGTTTTTGGTTTGAATTCGGTTTGGTTGGATCTTTAGCAATGAATGGAGATATTTTTGGGAGGCATTGTTGTGATGGGCTCAGCTGGATTGGTTTGAATACTTATATATTGTGAAGAACGAAACGTAAATTTGAAAGAAAAATTTTTAATTACTGCATTTAATTACTTGAGTTTATCATTCTTCACAGTTTTGATAGCACTTCAATCCATCATATTGACTCCGCCCATCCCAAAAGACAAGGTGGATTTCGCAGGGGATATATTGCGATGGGAACTTGGTAGTAATGAAGGGTTGGAATGTTGTAGCGAGGAAAGACAAGGACGGTAGCGAGGTTGAAGATTTTGGTCTAGGAGAAAGGAATAAAAGAGAAGAGAAAATGGTACATTTTAGTAAAAAAACAAGCTGATAGTAACTGATACGTGGTTTAAGCATTGCAACAGGCTAAGGTACCTACTTGGAAAAGTCGGAAGACATACAGAAGTGTCCAAGTATGTCATGGTCAGACAAAAAATATTGTCTTGGACTGGAATAGTTTTCCGGGGACAGATGCAGACTCTTCGTAAATTGGGGTCTCATTTGAAATTAAAAATATAGTAAAATTCGAAATACAGAAATGGGATTAAGAAGTGAGTTAGGGAATAAAGAGTCATGATTTTGAGGAGGCTGTTAGGCAAGCCTTAGAAAATACTACTAGGCAAAAGACGGTATGAAAGAATGTATCGTAGAAAAAGAGAATAAAACGATCAGGAAAATAATGGCAACGAGGATAAGAAAGCCATGGGTAACAGAGGAGATGATTAAAATCTTGGAAGAGAATAGATGGAAGCAAGTTAATACTGAATATGGAAGGAGGATGTATAAAGAATTTAACATTTAGATTAGGTGATAAACTACAAAAGCGAGAAATTTGTGCTGGAAAGGACAATATGAGGTCATAGAGGAGCTGCAGGGAGAAGGCAGAATAGACTTATTGTGTGGAAAATTGTAGAAATTAATGGGAAATAAGAATGGAAACACGCTGACCACAATTAAAGAAAAAAAATGTTATTTGGACCAGAGGATACGAGGAATAGATTGAGAGAGCACCTTGATTAGTTGTATGCAAACGTTTATAAGCCAGAATCTATTTAGATAGAGCGGGAGAAAGATGTAGATTGTGAAAGTGTCGTCCCGGGAATATTCAATAATGAGATTGAAAGGGTCTCAGGGATGTGAAGTCGAAGATGATGAAAACGTTGGAAAGAGATGTTTTATAGCTTGTGCCGTAAGATATATGGAGAGGAATAGTGACCAAAACAACTTCACTAGCTCAATATTAATTCCATTAAAGAAAAGTATAAATCGAATGAATTGAAAGAGAATACATCAATCAGCGTAATTTTCAATGCAGATAGTTTTCTCAGGATTTTGAACGGGGAGCTAGAAGCAAAAGCGAATAACTGTATATTCGACTACTCTATGCGAACTTCATTTGTGTTAAATGCACCAAAAAATGGGGAGTAGAAGAAACATACATAACTCTGATCAAAAATATCTACAAAAATATGGCATCGTTTATTCAGCTGCATAAAGAAACAAGCGCATTTCAGACGGAAAAGGGAAGAACGCAATGAGATGCCACGATAAGAAGTTACTGCCTTTGATGTGTTGCACGTGCAACATTCGTACAGAGTGAGAATATCGCTATTGTCGGATGACCTATACAATATAGCGGTCGAATGACCACACGTGTTGATTTTTGTCGTGTCCTACAAACGGAAAATGAATAGAGCGCGAGTTCATGACAACGCTTATCTTTCTCGGCGCTGCCTACGCCTGGAGTTCCTTACTCTAAACATAAATATTCACCGCTGCCTTTCGTGTTTCATCAGTACGTGCGATGCTTTCATTTGATTATTTTCTCATTCATAGCTCTAGGGATATGCGAAGTTACCTTTCTATAAACACCGTTCACTCTTATCCGCCCAGTGACGGGTTGAGTCTCCTGGGAACAAATTCCTGTGGGTCAATGACAAAGCAATGCATGCGACTTTCCAGTACGCTACAATAATTCAGTGAAAGGATATCCGCCCGACAATTGAAATATCCGGGTTCGATTTCAAATTATTCCAATTCTCTGAACTCATCTAGGATTTCTATTTTATCGTTCGGTTTTACTGGCATGTTCACTCTTTTGCACACATCATCAGCCTTCTTTCGTTATCACACATTTTGGGTGGTTAAATTAAGCAAAAAACGATGAAAAATCGATAAAGATATGAGATGATGCTGAAAAATTAATGATTAGGATTTTTGGATTTGTGCGCGGCGAATAAGAAGCTCCTACCGCGTAAACGTGAAACGGGCTACCGCGTAAATTGAAGCATAGGTCACATTATATGAAACGCGTATGCGTGAATCAGCGTAATTCGAAGCGGCGTAATTCAGGATCCGTGTGTAGTTTTGTTATTCCAATACATTTGCAAGTGAATTTCAATATAATAAAAATATAAAATCAAATCTAACATATAAGAATATTTGTAGCACATGATTATTAATAACTGATCACCTTCCGATCCTCTCCTACTCTCCGCCTTTCTTTCCCACTCGTCCCGTCCATTTTCCCACTCCCTCTCCTCCCTCCCTCACCTTCACATTCTCTAGAACCGTCCACCAACCTCTTTTCCCTCATCAAGCGTCTCCTCTTCCCTTTAATCCAATCCTAAATATCTCTATCCCATTTTCACGTCTCCCTTCCTCTTTCTCCCTTTCTCGCATCACTATTCTGTAAATCGCTAACTCTCAGGAATCTGGATGCGTTGCAGCCTATTTCTTTTCGTCATCTACTGTAGAAAGAAGGTATTTTCTGTGTTCGAGAACGCTTGTACATTGCGTATTTTTCATTATCCTCCTCCAAATATATCATTGCTTCCATGATGGAAAATGGGTTATCACTCTATTATCATAGGGTTGTGAGGAAATGATGGCACGAATGCATCGCTTTACCTCAAGGTTTCTCAAACTTTTTTGGCCGCGGACCCCTTAACACTAGGACGGCGGGACCGGACGACGCCCCGTGAACGGCGGAGGCGGTCATTTTGACCGCTCTTTATTTCTCCGTAGATTTTAAGCGGGAAAATTTACACAAAGATTGAAATCAACTTAATTAATTAGCGATTGGTTATTTGTTTGCCTTTTTGCCTCAGCTTCAGTACATTTCTTTATGTGCGCGATCATGGAATTATCAATAAGGTGTCGCAGAGCACTAACCGGTGAGCGTACTAATATTCGTCAGCATCATTAGTGTGGAATCAGATAATAAGTTAGATACAATGTAGATACGACGAACATAAATGCCGATGACAAAAAAATGAGAGACTAATGAAGATCTGCTGTAATAATCTAAAGACGGGTGAGGACAAACGCGCAGCGGTCAAAATGACCGCTGCCGCCAGGTAAGTTAAGGCTTGTAAATAAAAAAGTATTACAGGGATCAGCGTAAAGAATAGCTGAATTGTGCTTGACATTAATATAATAAAAGTCAGCAAAGGGGAAAGAGATCGAAGAAAAAACAAGAACACATCGAGATATAATGCAAAGCCCAGCGGTCAAAATGACCGCGCCTGCCGTTCTAGTGTTAAAACTCAATCAAACAATTGAAGTACCCTCTTATAAAATAATACAAGTATTACACAAAATAGACTTATTTAAAAACGAACGAGTTTATATATAATAAAGAACACTTATTGAGGTGAATGTGACTGTTTTCCATAACATAATGAATCAATCATTGGCTAGATTGAAGAAAGCCTCAACCGTAAGCCAGGTTCGACATGAAATTTCTGACGATGTTTTGTCTTAATTAAACTCAGAGGCGAAAATCCAGATTAGTACATGCACATTATGGAGAAAGGAATGAATATTTTATTGCTCTTTTAGACACTTCCTAATACTCGTTTGACAATTTTGCCCAGAAAGCAATCAAAGATACCTTCGAAAATTTAATTTTCAAGTTATCGTCAGTATAAATCTGTTCTTTTCCTGTTAAATTGCAACAGATTTCAACAGAAATACACGTTTTGGGGTCCCCTTAGTATGTTTGACCATTTTTTCGATGTTTGACCTGTGTGTGTTTAAATAGAAGTGAAATTAACCTTTGATAATTCTCCATTATTCCTATGTCACCACCCACAAATAAGAACAAACTTTTAAAACATTTAGAAAATAGAATATAAAGTGACCTTCAACCAACAATTTCAAATAATAAATCATCGAAAATCCTCAGGTGTGGAATTCACGACTTATTCGGAGTGGCTTGAAGTAAGGAGCAAACAAAGTTGAATTAACAGTTGATAATTCTTCGTTATTGCTGTCACCACCCGAAAATAAGAACAAACTTTTAACACATTAAGAGAATAGAATATATACTGACCTTAAACTAACGACTTGACAAATATTAATCGTCAAAAACTAAGTAGCACTGAATCACGAATATCACCATTTCCACTGCTAAGGGAAGACTGAAAATCTCTTAAAATTTATCTGGATAAGGGGAGAGGGAGGAGTTGAAGTCGGTTGCACATTGCCCTCTGATGGAGGAATTCACCATTCATCCATAGTACTTGGGAAAAACCCTTTTGGCGGAATGAATACATATCTCTCTCGAAGAAGCGCACTCCAGGACGAGGGTTGTTCGGAAAAGATAAGAAGACTGCTCAATTTTTTGTCCCACAATCACAGAGGTTTCTTCTGGCCATTGAAGTATACAATAGATTTTATCTTACTAAGGACAAAACGATGGCTCCTGGAGTGAAATGGATGGAAAGAACCATTGTCCTCAAGAGTAGCGAGGGCGGGGGGTGAGGGTGTAGGAAACCGCTGTTGTCCAATTGCGCAAATGGTCAGTTTTGACCCTTTTCTATAGGAAAAATATTGGCGCCAGCATATTTTCCATATACTGCGAGAAAGGTGTTTCAGCACCTGATTCGGAAATGCACAGAAATCAGTGTAGATTTCAAACCGAAGACTGCAGTGATGGACTTTGGGCCAGGTATTCACACGGCAGTCTCCAATGTGTGGCCAACGGTGAATATAACAGGTTGCCGCTTCCATTTGACGCAAACTTGTTGGCGAAAAATCCAGAACTTGAGGTTTACATCACACTATCAAAATCCAATTTTGGAATGTGGAACATGGCTGAAGAGGATATTTAGTCTTACTTATCTTGACCCATCTGAAGTCGAAGATCTTTTCGTCGAATATTTCATGTCAACTCAAAGAGTCACAGTTCAGTGACCGTCTGCGCAATACGATATAGAAATATATATAGAAAGGGGTCGAAACTGACCATCCGCGTAACCTTAACCCCAGGTTGTTCCGCGCAATTCGACCCTGTCCCTTACGATACCACAGAAGAACCCAACCATTACTCTTGAGCATTCCGCGGAACACTTCGTCACCCTAGGAAACCTTTACCTCGGTCTGAAACAAGGTCGAGTAATACCTACGTATTTGGGCCTAGATAGAACGTGTGCGCTTTTCTTTTCCAATCCTTGCAAAGAAAAAATATTTTCAATGCCAACATCGACTGTACGTTATTTCGACTTCATTGGGAGTGTATCATATGGATTTAACCAACCCTTCCTTTTTTCCCCAAATTTAACATTTATTATCTAATTAGTTACATCATGCCTTATTTACAGCCACGGTTGCCTTCAGACAGTTTTCCACCTTGGTGCTACATAAAAATTGCTGCCTTCTGCCCAAGGTTGCAGTTCATGAAACTATTTATGTGTAATACACGATGAATACAATTATTGTGTGAGAAACTTTTATTTGGCGCATGATTAAGATATAGTGTCATCTTGTCGATAGCATCAAGACGAATTTATATTTTCGTCTTCAAATCCATATAGCGCTTCTTGAATCACTAACTGAAAAAAACATTAGATCAATTACCGAACAAATTAAACTTCTGAATAATATTCTTCAAATACGTTTCTTTCTTTCGATTACGGATGATATTAAAATATCAAGAAACGACTAATCTTTCAAGCCCACAATTTCATTGTATTCACTGTAGAGAATATTTTTTATGACTACGCATTTTTTAAATTTGGAAGATTTTATTTTTTTTAAAGTAAATAAAAGAGAGCACAGCTGCTCGAAAACCATCGTCAAAACATATTAAACGGATTTATATATTTATTTATAAGACGAAAAGTCAATAAATATACATTAAGCATAGAAGAATTCCACGAAATTAGTGATTAAGCACAGGCGTAAAAATAACAAATAATATCTTAAAATTCTAAAAGAAAATTTAGCATTAGAGATTGGAAAATTCATCGTTAATATAAATGGAGGAGAACAAATACAACAATTATTGTAGTAAACATTCTTACCGAAGAAAAATATAAAACACCCCCACACTTTTCCGTAAAAGAGTCGCTGCCTTTTACTCGGAAAATATCACAAAACGGAATTCAAATTATCTTCGGAGTCTTTGACCCAAGAAACAAGCCAGCGATCAGATTGGATTCCTATAAAAGTCAACGAAAAAGCATTTTGCGTTAAGTTGGGACGGGTTTCCTGAAATGGAGTTCGAAGAGGATTTCAAATCAGGTGGTTGCATCTACGTCGGCATTTTTTCTCTGCATTCTTTAGCACATCGCATGCAGCCTCGGGCGAATCTAAAATAAGGTTTCGAGATATCGAAACGCAGTGAAAAGATTGGAAATAACGAAGCGGCGATATTTCGATGCGTTGAAAAAACGCCGCTGAATACTAACGACGTCTTCGGAAAAAAGAGGCATTTGTCAAGGCGATTATCGTCGTAATTAGAGATGTATTCACCTAGTGGAAATCACATGTGGGATGTAAGAATCATCATCGGTTCATCGTCAGAAACTGGTGTCAATAAGCATAGGGTGATGACGAGCGGCAGGGGAAGGGTAATAGGATTGGAGGTGAAGAGAAGTGATTGGATGGTGAATGGGGTATGCAGAACAGAATTTGTAGACGAAATGAGATGAGAAACGGGTGTCGGGATTAAAGCAGAGGCCTCGGATGAGATGGCGGCACTAACACTCCAAATTATAATGATATATTTATAAGGATTTCGTAAGGACACCGAAACCTTAAGTTATGGTTTAAAAAACGCCTATATTGAGAATATTAATATTATTACAGTGTTAGCAAGGAGATTTGTGTCTGAAAATTATTTAGGGCGTTGGTGCACAAACTTTTCGTTTCGATGGTCACATATCCCACTTCTGCACTCGGCTCGAGGGCCACATGCAGTTGAAAATACAATCGAAGAATAATTTAAGGAAACAATAGGATTGTCTGCCTTACCTAAATAGGGAAAGTAGTATATGTATTGGGAGATGAAAAAGAAGTGAATTGCTTTTAGTAAACTTGGAAAAAGAGGAAGGTGCAGAGGAGATAGGAGCATTAGACGGAGTTGAAGGTCAAGGAACACGGTGAAGTCGGGTAATAGCCTAAGTATCTTATATACTAAGTTAACAAGAAAATATTGCAGTGGTAACATTGTAATTTTACAGAAAGATACAGTAATGCTGTATTGTTTTGTGCACATATGTACTGTAGAGTTTAAATAGGTACATAAATGCTGAAAAAAAAATCATTCACGTATTTTACTTTTAAGTACGTGGGTTTCCTGAAATGGGGAAAAGGCTAGTAATAACGGTTGTAGAGCTCGTAAACTGTATTTGTGGTGTAAAAAGCTTGGTTCGTGAGATCGAAAGCTCGTTAATCGGGAGATTATTGCATTTCTCATTTATTTATATGCTGAAATTGAAGGCAGTTAATTACTAGCTCTGGATTTTTCGTTATTTTAAAAATAAAGAATTATAATAATATAACGTTAACCTTCGCTGCTGAATTTTTAAATTTGGTAGAAATGTATGGGAAATATTGCAATAGATTCTTGCCAAAAGAGAAAATGACCGTCTATACGTCACACTGTTCTATTCTAGTTTCATTGCTATAGTGAGATGATAGTAGAAGCTCCAAATTTCTGAGAGTTCGTCACTGAAAGTGGGGGCAAGTAGGTACGAGAGAGAAAAAACTGAAGTAAGCTTTTGTATGGTTTTCGCGGTGACTGATTTACGCCGTGATACAATCAGTAAACCGCGACTTCCTTTCAATTGATGTGAGTGAAAGACGAGAGGATTTACTCCACGAAATATAACTACATGAGTAGTGATTCTTTCTCCCAAGAAAGGGGAGAAGCATACTGGAGGACATAGTGTGCGCAAGAAGCCTTTTGAGCTTCACTTACAAACGAAGCCATTGCATTTAAAGAATACTTTTTATATTAGCCGTTAAAATGTGCTTATGAACAAATATTGGTTAATGGCAAGTCTATGGCTGAATATTGCTACAGTCTATCAGTAATATTACTCATGAAAGCTTGTAATTAATGTTTTATTTTTAATTTTTACATAGCTAAAAAAAACCTGTTTTATATGAGAGTTTGAAAATTTGTTTTGCCAAATGCATAAGCAGCAAACACTGGTTTCTGAGAAAATTGCATTGAACGTTTCGGTATTTTTGGTATTATATGTGAAAAATCGTTATTCTCATCTTTATGGCATTTATTGAATGAAAACGAGTTTGAATAAACGCGTGTTACATTACATTAGGTTTATGTAAATAAATAAGCATAAAATTTAAATTAAAATTAGAATTTATTTTGAACAAAAAGCTCAATATTTACTTTTTTCATGCAGGGATTACAATTCGTTATAACTTCTTGGAGAAATATATGTTTAATAAAATACCGCAGTTGTATGACAGCCTTATTGAAAGATACGCTATGTTTAAAATAAATATGAGCAAAATATTTCGAATGTTTTTCACTGATTTTACTTTTCAAGATCTCATGAATTCGAATCTATGGATAATTGAAACCGTACACGGTAATTATTTTCCAGTTTTAAACGAAGTTCAAGCGCTTCCTTCGCACTTAATAATTCTTTATTATTTCGATATGCTGCAATTTTTATGCGAGCAAGTTGAAATAGAAACTAGGTTAACCATATTAAGAAGTTCGTGACAAGTCGTCCGTAGATAGTATTCACACAGTCAATTTTGTGATATATTGTTCAGGCACTCAACTATCTTACGGCAACTCTGGAAATGATCCGATGATCCATGACATAGTAAATTATTGGTTATTGGTGACAATCGGAAAAATTGTTATCGATCTTTTATGTATTCCAGGTGAATCTCTCGGAGCGAAAGGCAATTTGTGACTACTCTCAGTAGTAATGATTTATCAAAAACGTCTTATTAAAGATAGGGGTCACCATGGTAGGTTAAGCGTCGAATACAATACCCTCTATATCACTGTTAGGTTTCTCGTGATTTATTCTCGTTAGGTGTTAAAATGAGAAAGGCTCGTAGAAACTTCGCCGAAAATATGTTATTTGGATAGGTCAATAAGGTTTCGTTAGGGTTTTGGTATCGTAAAGCAATCCCGCGTAAAGTGAACTAGTATCCAGATTAAACCGAAACTAGAAAGTTGATCTTTTCTATAGTGATGATATCGAACAATACTTTTACCGCGCGGAAATTAATGTGTTCATGCAATTGCTTTGATTCACTGCAACAGAAAACCATGTTACTCCTCAAATGACTCCAGTGTTGGTAATGGAAACAGCCTTATCATATAGGCATCCCATTTCATTAATTCGGTATGTAACATTATGTATATTAATTGCCTTTTTCAATAAAATCTTTCGACACTGAAGCATTAACTTATATAAAACCACTGTATATTTTAATTAGACTAATCGACAGATTTTATATTACACCATGTTGAAAACACTTCTTGCCTTCAACGGGAGAGTTTGAGCGTCAACAGAGGAAATAAACTACAATAAACTTAGCTCTAATAATATTAAGCGATGTCTCCTCCTTCACACATGTACGACGCCACACAAGGGCAAAGAAAACGTTTTTCATTGTTTCTACATTGTCGCAAAGATTTTGACTCAATGAAATTATTCCATACCAGTCTGTTATTCAAAAAAGAGATGCCAACGAAACGCGCAACGTAGAGTATTCCATTTTTTGTTACAGAAAAAGAATGATAAAAGCTGTAACTACATTACACTAGATGCCCTTTAGTAAAAATATGAATAACGATGGCCATTTTGTATCAATGGATATAAGGATTACTCTGAGCAAGATATGATTCGTTATTTCGATGAAAGATGTACTGGAAAAGGGGCATTCAAATATTTAATTATAATAAAATAAATTTGCTTTAAAATGTAAATATCACACAAAGAGTCCTTTGAAAGATATTTAAATTTACTTTCGATAAGAAAATATTTCTGTTGCTAGGCAAGATAAATAAATGAACGCAAAAATATGCGTTTCAGATGAACAGAGCGTATCAATTTAAAAGAAGTAACTGTTCGTTTATTTATTTGTCTAAATTAAACATAATTAAAAATTTTAATAGTTTCTCGCAAATTCACACCACTCCAATAGGTCCATAAAAATAATAAATAAATTATATTATGCAGCTATAGCATTTCCGTCGCGCAATCTTCTCTTCCAAAATGTCCAACTGCAAATCTTGCTGCCTTCCGTTGAACCCGTACCCCTGACGCACATTATAGCACTGGTCTCAATAATGTCAAATATGTTAATTCGCTTTTTCTCCTTTTGCTATTTTTAGGCTTCTCATAGTCTTCTTAAGCCTCTTGAAACGACATCGTCAATCTGGAGAGCACATTCGAAGTCTTTTGTTGTGTATACTCTTAGATACTTTGTCATAAAGTTACACTACATGAAATAAAATACGAGAACCTGCTCTCTTCTCTCATATTGGAAAACACGATGTGTTTACTTTTGTTTTTATTAATTATTCGTAGGATATACTACTTGCTATTCTAACCTTTTGCTTCCTATATTTTAAGAAATTTTATAACCATTCATCTTCCTACCCTAAAGAGAAGGCTTATGCTGGCGCCGGCAGTCCCTCTCAGGGCCGGTTCAAGACATTTTGGCGCTCCAAGCAGATTGCAATCATGGCACCCCATCGATATATAAATTTTGCATTAAAATTCGATAGTTTAGTAGTTTTATAGGATATAATTATTTGGATTTTTCGTATTTTTATGATTAAACAGTTTAATAAAAACAAGTCTTTATTCATTGAAAAATAAATTTGAAATGTCACAAAGAAAATATAAATTGTGCGATACTCATTTCAATGAAAATGAGATTGATTGGAACTATTGATCGATGTATGCACAGATAGGACTCAATCGATGATCGGCAAACTTGCTGGTGCAGTAAGTTTCATAAAGAAGGAATAAAAAAATGCAAAATCGACATATTGCCTTATTCATAGAAAATCAAGTGTTCCCAAACGCATGAATAAAGGCAGTGACACACTTATCTAAAGCTAAAGGTACAAATTGCTCTTGGAATGAAATAGACAGAATGAAATAGATTATTGATTGCAAAATTCACTTAGGAGTCCGTGAATACTGCAAATGAAGGATGCAGGGAAAAAGAAGCGACGAAACGAATGGAATCAAACCTTATCTTGGAAAGATTCCGATAATTTAAAAAAAGCGGGCTTTATCGTGAATAAATGAGACTCCAACCTTATAACTGATTACGAATTTCAAGAGCAAGATGAACAACGTCTATTACTTAGAATCATTACAACATGTCATGGACAACTTTCGTTAACAGGAGCAACGTACGAATTTGTTATCAACTTAAAATTGAAAATTTAAAACGACCTTCAGGATGAATTTCTTAAAAGGAAATAAAATTGCCCAATAATAGAGTCAATTACCTCAAATTTTAAAGAGAAAAACTTCTACACTAAACTACTTAGCAAAGGTTGGTTCAAGAAAGAGTATAATAGCAACAAACTTATTTGAATGAAACTAAAAAATAATGTAACCATACAATGTTAAAGATATACAGTAGGACCTCGATAACCGTCGCCATCGATAATCTTGTTTCGATCAACCGTCGTTAGTCGCCAAGTCATACAAAAAAATCTGATGTGGCCAACGCATGACTTTCTCCATATTTGGGGTATAGTTATTTAAATTATTATGAATTATTATTATTGCCGTAAATTAGGTATATTTTGAATATGTTTATAGAATTCACCGCTACATGGTGGTGGCGCTGTATACTGAAAATTTACGAATAAGCAAAATATCTCCGAAATGGATGGTTCTACGAAAATTTGTTTTAAACAAAACTTGGAAGAAATATTATTCTCTACAACTTCGGTCCTTACGAAGATTACCAATAACGATGTTTTTAATATTTGACGGAAACCGAAAAACCGGTTATTTATAAATAACTCCTATAGAAAATTAAATTCTCTATAACCTTTGTATAGAATTGTAAATACAATAATGATGTTTTAACGAAGAAATATCACAAAAACAGAATCGGGTTTCGAATAAACCTCGACTTCCGGTTACCCCTTATTGTCCAAAAACTAATCAGTTCTTTGTCAATCAATTGTCGCTTGGTCTGCTTGTATTGTTGAGCCGGCCCTGGGAATCCCTCCGCCCTTCTGTGTATGTTCGGTATGGAAGAGTTATGGCTATAATAGTCCAAAAGGCTTATTAGCCAAAAAAAACCAAAATTATTTCTCAAAATACATAATTAATATGTTTATCGGATATTTTACCTGAATAAAGAAAGCGATCAAGTTAAAATTAAATTCAGGGATGAAATATGCGATTGCAGGTCGAAGGGCGCAGTCAAATCGCAGCTCCGCCCCTACTCTTCCCCCCCTCGTATCCTCACCACAACTCCCCACTCTCTCGTTCTAACTGCCACCTGATGAGCGAAGTAAGAAACCCTGGAACGATAGAGGTGCAGAGACGTTAGCGCAATGAGATTTACGCCCAAGTACCTCCTTGGCGAGTTGCGGGGACGGGGGTTGAAGTGGTGGGCGGACGGGAGGCTGGCGTCGCCGCTTAAACCTCAACGGCGAATCGTGTTTCTCGCGCAGAAGGCCTCCCTTCGTTTCGTATTGTGGGGGTCACATCTCACGACACCTTGCGGAGCGGCCGCGCAAAACCGATTCACAGGTGGCTATTGTATCTCCGCCCACTTCCACTGGCCGAAGAAAGCAACGTTGTTGGCTTCTTCGCTCTCTGTCTCGGCTAATTAAGAGCGTAAAGTGGAGTTGTCAATCTTAACGGCCGCTTTGGAGTTTGCTGATTGTTGGAACTGCGAGAACAAAGGCACTATGCATAGCAATTGTTTTCGAGGGAAACGAAATTACAGAAAACGTAGCTTCTGGTAAATTCCAATGACTAACTGAAATAATTTTGTTATAATAATTCATAAGATTTTATTCGTTTATTACTGTGTTTATGTTTGCAATCAACGGAAACGAAAGGAAGTGTTAATTTATAATGTGGAACGGGAGTTTTTATTTAGTTAGCACGGTGAAAAAACAAACAAATGTGAAAGAGGATGGCAAATAAATCGTCGGCCGTATCGAGATTGTTTTCATTTTAGGACAATGGGCATTACAAGACAGGTAAATAGATCCGGCTATAACGTTATGGCGAAGCTAAAAGGCAAAGGTTTTGAGAGCGGCGCTGGAAAACAAGGCCGCGGTAAATACAGAAATTAGGTCGAAAGTTATTAAATGGGATAGTAAAAAGAGGAGCGTTGTGAAAAGAAGAATGAAAACACCTGAAAATGAAAAGAAGCGTAAATATGAGGAATGAGTAGGAGAATAAATGGTCTTATGATGTGAGTAGAGATATTAAGGGATAAATAGAGTTTACCAAACATTAGCTTTAAAATATGAAATTTTTGTTTCTTTTTTGGGTAAGAAGAAAACAATTCAGAGAGCGAAGGATTTCTATCGTACTGACTTTGACGATTTTTAAAAAGTTTACTCCGAAGTATCAACGCGATAACTGTTCACGTAATATCGTAATATGTTTCAACTCAAAGCATGATAAGTATCAAATCAAAAAATTTGTCAATCATAAAGAAAATAAGTAGTAAGCGAACATGGAAAAAGTTCAATGACGAAAAAAATAAAATCATGAGCGTCTTATTAAGAGCATATTTCATTTTGTAAATTAATCAACAAAGCGCGTGCTGTATTCTTCGATAGATTTTAATCTTTCAGCGAAAGTCTAATGGTCCATAAATGAACATTTTCACGACATTATAACGAAAAGAGTGCACTTAGCATTGAAGTCAGTTTAGGAATTTTGTGCCTCTCTTTGAAGTACTAATTTGAATAAAACGTGGTAAAATATTTTTTTCTGGGATCATCATTCGGCAGTATGGCTTACGCTGCACTCCACAAGCCTCTAGTAACGTTTGCGATAAAAAACTGAATATTGTATTTTTCAAAGAACTAGGAAAAACTCAAGTCTTGCGAATAAACCTTAACAGAATCATCAACGAACACGGAATCGGTCTTTGAATGAAATTCCGGTTTTACTTAACCTTCTAATGAGAACGAAGTAAGGACTTCCGAACGCGAAGATGTCTATATGCGACACGCCACCGCGTACTGGAAGACGGGAAGGAGAAATTGCTCGGCGATTACACTCCCTCGTCAACGAATCCAAGGAGAGCTTCACATTTGTTTCTTCCGCTGGCTGTCATTTTGAAAGAATGGACCCCGGGGCTCCTCTCAGCTCACGTGATATATCTGCTTCCCCCTCGTCATACAACCCATCCACTCCACACGATCCTCCTCCACGGATAAGTGAGATCTTAAGCATTTGAGGACGCTGCGGATGGAATCGATCACCCGGTGCTCTCACAAATTACGTTTATCTCGTGGTGGAAGAAATAAACTCAAAAGAGACTGACCACCCACGGCGACGAAAGCGAGAGTTGTGCGTTTTCGGTTTCACATCGGACGAGAGTCTATGTGGGAGGAATCGGGGAGCGGTACAGAGCGGAAAAGAAGCTCCGAAGTTGGCAGGGGAGAAAAATTGAACACAAGGAAGCGATTCGAGTAGTTTTCTCCCTTTCATAGCTGGCAAAGTTGGAAAACACTCCGTGCGATAATGATTCATGAAAATCCAAGCCTATATTCCACCTTTTTTATGCGCGGCAAATGCTTTCCGTGAACGCGTTATGTGCTGATAGAAAGTGCGCTTTCAGCTAACTGAATTGATCTTGTTTAATGTTCCTCGTAAAAAATCTAATGTACAAATATATGTATACTACGTCATTTTTAAATTTCACGTGGAAATCTCAAAGCAAAAAATATTTCACCCTTAAGGTGTTATTACGTTCTTTTGCACATAGTACAATAAATAATGGACAAATAGTAAAAAAAAAACGACCGTAGGTCGCATCCAGATGGTTTTTATAGCATTTTTATAAAATGAAATCTAGGATACTATTAATCGTAATACTACCAGTTTAAATTAATTACTTATGTTTGAGCATTAAGTACATATTATTTCATCTTAAGGGAGATTTTTCGAGCATAGCATTTGAAGATTTAATGGAATCAAAAATAATTTTATTTGAGACCTATCTTCAAAATAAAATCAATGACGCAAAATTATTAATATCGGAGTAAAATGCACGTAATTGTTAAAGTAATTAAAAGCAAAGCATGCTTTTATTGATTTTGATTATGTGATATAACATGCTTTGGCTACAGGAATGTTAATATGGATATTTTTATAGAGCTATTTAATTTTAACGAAACAAAATTTCTTTCGTTGTCCGTAAAGTCATCTGAGAAAATCTTTATTTATGCATCTACATGTAATTTAATATATTAAGTAAATAATTTTCTATAAAATGTAAGTTGCCGAACACTTGATACTAAATCAAGAGCATATACACGTTTGTGGATTGCAGCGAAATAAAAAATGAAAAATCTAAATACTTACATCCATACAAATTGAGTCCCTACAATTTTTCTATATTGGGAAAACTTCTGACGAAATTTGTGAAAAAAATTCTGTTTGTTAAGAGTAAGCGAATTTTCTTTTCTTAATAAAAATGTTTCGTATGAGAAAATGATATCAGCTCTAAATCAGTTACTCAGTATTTAAGAAACGTTTATCGAAGTAATAATTTACTCTTCTGAACCAATGGCGCGTTTAAGCATAGGGGCACTAGGTGCGCGTCTAGGGCCCCCAATGTTTAGGATCCCCCAATACACAAAATATTCTAGCAATAGGGGGCCAATAATACCACAGCGCTTATAGTGGTCTCGACTGATATAAACGCACCACTGTTCTGAACGCATAATCAGTACTACTAATTTAAGTTAAATTTGGGAATAAAATATCTGCCCTTTTGTTTGAAATATATTACTGGCGAACCCAGAGAGATAGCATTTTAATAAGTAACAACTGATGAATCACAAGTAACCAGTTATATGTTTACATCTTCTGCTTAATTAAAAGTATTCTTCGGTAGTTAAAGCATTTATGAATCCCATCAAATCAAACGTTGCTCACTCGCAGAAAATAAAATTAAAAATCTACTTTCACTTGGCGTCGCCCTGTATGATTCGAATATCGACGTACACAAAGACTTGAATCGGAATACACACACTCAGATTAATCAATAAGTTTCTTTCTAAATATCATCAACTATTACATCTGCTACAATGATTCTTCCTGAGCTTTGATTTTTTGCAGCCACATTGAAATGATAATGAAAGTTATTGCACATTTGTACTGCATACTGATTGAAATCAAGAAACATTCATAGTCATCACAAATTTAATTAATGAATATGAAAATATTTGTCGAAAATGAAAGATATATTTTAAAGAGATAAACGGAATTTTGAAATCCAATTACGAAAATCCATCAATATTGAATTTACTTAAGAAATGGGGTGAAATGGAGGCGGAGAGGCCGAGTTAGAAGAACGGAGGGAAGCATAAATTGAAAATGCGGAGTTACGCTATCTTACCTAACACATTCGGATGAATACTCACATTATGAGTCACACAGACTGTATGAATGTAATCGAAAGTGGGATGGATTTTGTCATTTATTCCAATCAATTATTTTGGTTTAAACGTAATAGTTGCAATAAAAAGGAAAGAATTCTGTCATCCCACGTTAGAACGATGCCTCATATTTATTCCGACTCAATAATGAAGTTTCCCTGAGTGTGCCTGTGTGGAAGCAGGGTAAGCCTGACAGGGTATGCAGAGTATACTGTGCATAGAGATCCCCGAATAGAAAGGGCCCCAAAAATGAAATTCTCCCTGTCCTCTTATCGCCTTCGATACCTTTCATCTTACAAGAAAAACTTAAGTACAGTAAACTCCCAGTTATCCGGCACTCAAGCAACCGGAATCCTCAAGCAACCGGCTTCTCCTGCCTCTCGATTTTTTATTACTTCTAGTTGGGAATGTTACCGATAATATTGGCGTTTTCAGCTGTCGCAATACAAAACTGTGGATGTTTCCTGAACTCGGTATTTGTGTTAAATAAAATATTTCGCACACCCTTTTTAAATGCCTCCTACAACTCCAATATGCGCTAAAGGTAATAAAAGGAAACGGGTTGTGCTAAGGTAAACCCAGAATCTTGATATATAAAACCGCAATGTTTTAATGAAGAAGTTCAATCTCGGTTCTTCCACTATTTACATTAAGGCACAGAAATCACAGTTAATGAAATTCATTACGCCTTCTGAGAAAACTAGAAGAGTTGAATATCGGCGCACCCTTCATATGCCGAAACTTGAGCAATTGGATATTAGTATTTATGAATGGTTTTCTATAAAGCGCTCCGAGGGAGCCCATATTTCTGGACCAATTTTGATTTAAAATGCCAAAGATTTTTATGAAAAAGTGGGGATTAGTGAACCGTGTGCATTTTCAGATGGATGGCTAACACGTTTTAAGATCAGACGTCTAGATATTTCGGGTGTTAAAAAATCGGCCGAACAAGAAGCTGCCGATAAATTTTGCGACTTTTTCTGAAATATTAGTTAAGGAATGTATAACTATCCAACACGTTTAATTGCATTATTTTAATATTCACTAACTGCATAGTATGTAATGGAGTCATGATTGCGTATCACTATTCGCTTCTCTTTTGTTTAATATCAATTTGCCTAAAGAATTTCTGCTAAGACATTTTGTTGGGTGTGGATAATTTCTCTCCTTTTCTCGGACAAGGAATCAATTTTTTTGTCTTAAAATCCTAAAAGTTGGACGAAGCTAACCCTTACCTCGCGTTGTTATTCGAACAAAACAGAAGTTAATAGCGATAGGCATACGAGAAATTCCATAGGATGTAATGCAGTTATTAAATGTCAAAATATTGCAATTAAACGTGTTGAATACTTGTATCTTTGAGTTTCATTACTTCCTCGAATGTCAAGGAATTATTTAAGAACAATTGAGTAGAGTACCTAGTCTACAGGTTAGCAATTCCAAGGCGAATGTACAATTCTGCATCTGTTCCTTATTTTGGTATCCAAATGCTTTATTGAAGCCTATCCAATAAAACTCTCAAGTAACCGGAATATTCACTTAACCGGAAAACCCAATTCTCCAGGCATTCCGGATAACTGGAAGGTTACTGTAATATGTACTTTGATCAAGAAATAATATTTCCAAATTATTGAACATATAAAATGGGTTTAAAAAACTGGAATATGAAATTCATTACGTACAAAATACATACGTGTACAAAATAATAAGCGTCGTTTTTCTTGAGTGGCGTAACTAGTGTCCTAAATTTGGAAATAAGATTCCAAAGATTTTTTATTTAAATTAATTAATTTCAAAACAAAACTTTGAAAAATAAAAACAAAGCCCATTCTGTTTCAATGTTTCGTCTCTGTTCTGAAAAAAACCACACGAGTTAATATGGTCAACTTTTTGCGGTAGATAAAACATTTTCCATAACATTCTCATGGATTTACTTTTTCAGGGTAAGAAAAACAAATCTAACACCATTACTTACAACAGTTCGTTCGTAATTCTCTATCAACAACACTTCCACAAAATAATAGCTCCATCTTAATATATGCCTATATTTCTTTAACGTTATCATTTAAAATCTATTTTATTTCCAAACAAATAAAATATTCTAGGCTTTGCGAGATATTTGAGCGAAAAATTACGATTTCCTCATAGCGACAGAAGTAAAAATAAGATCTAACGTTAAACAATAACAAAATAAAATTTATGAAAATAACGAAATTATTACTGTATGCTAAGGGTAGCAAACTCAATGCGCTATTGAGGAAAAGGGTTTGAGAATCAACTCGGTCTAGTTTCTGCGGTAAGGCGTCAGAAATGGTTGGAGCACCTTATTCACCGATTATGAGAAAAACCTTATTGTAGATGTAAGTAAATGGCAGACCGAACAAGGGTCAAATTACCAATTGGATGACTTAGAAAGAATAGGAGTAAACTTACATGGCTAGAAATCGGTACTATGGAAGAAAAGCTAGCCTAAGCGGCCATCTTTTACTTCTAGAAAGAAATAGATAAAAAGAAAGAACTTCAGAGGAGATTTTGAGTGGCCCATTGACTCCCCATTTCAGAAGACGTGGGATATACCCAATACACGCGTAAAAGGTTATGATGACTCTTTGAAGAGAGCAAATATCACAGGAGGTTGGAGTCAGCCCTGAATTTTCACCAACTACAATTTATCGACAGAAGTAACATTTTTAATATCTCTGTCAATATAAAATTCGTTCTAATTATGAGTAAAACTTCAAAATAATGTTTTAATTAATTTTAGTAGTTTACTTGATACGATATTCAGTCAATCATCAGAGAGATTTTATGTAGCCATAACAGCATTAAATTTATGTACTGAAACAAAAACTTAGAACTTGAAGAAAATTATTTTAAATTGGAACGTCAGACCATGATGGATGGCTGTAATGGTCTACAAGAAGAAGAAATTTTACCGAAGAATATTTTAAGAAAAATGAATGTTGGCGAACTGAATTCCGCACAAACATATATCGCGACGTTTCATCTCTCCCAGTAGTATCCTTTGCGGTCTCTTCGGGTGATCCCTAAGATACATTTCTTTAGTTCCTCTGCGTTGTTTGTTGTTATTGGAATTAATATTTTATGATTTTCATCCGTGGTCCAGAACAAGCAGAGCTAGTTGGTTTCTCTTCTTGACGAAGGCTGGAATATATGATTTGAAAATTATTGCATTCCATCCGACTGAACCCCATGCACTCTTCTCTCTCTTGTTGACTTCCCCAAAAAGCGATCCATCCGTCGTGATAAGTTGACCCAAATAACCGTAGCTTGTGATTTCTTCGAGTTTTGCGCCATTTATGATTTTCTCAGGAGCTGTGAAGGAATTGCACTTGAACATTACTTTATTATGATTCATTTTAAATCCAGCATTTCTGCTTGCCCGCTCCAGTTCCTCAATTTTCCATGGAGCACTTCTTGGATTCCTCCAAACAAAAAGATATCTTTGGTAAATTGCGGATGGCTCAGTTACGCAAAATCGCGCACTGAACAGAAAAACGCGAATGACAGGGTGAATGTATCAGAATACCGAAATGCGGTTTGTGCACTCAGGTGTACGCTGCTATTGATTGGCAAAATATGCATCCGAGAGCTTATAAGGGAGTGAAGAATTTTCCAGCGACTATCGTGCCAAAAAGAAAACTTGGATTACTAGCAGATTTACAAAGGACTGACCGAGTCACGACCTCACTGCAATAATGGTATTTAGATCCGGAGTCTAAAATTTTGTTTACCTTCGATAACTGTACATCCCACACCAGTACTGAACTGCAAGTAAAATACAATATGCACTTGATTTCATTCCCCTCCTTCATTCCGCCTCAACACCATGCTATATTACGGCCACCAAAGTGTCCATATCGATCTGAATTCATGCATCAATACCTTGGTGCCGTAAATTCTGGGATGCCGTTTGAAGTATTTTTAAACAATTCAATCACAAGGATGTTATTTGCAGACTTTTTCGTGCATGGGATAGTGGTACTCAATCAACGCTAAAAATGAATGGTATAAATCAGAGGTCGGCAACCTACGGTCCGCGGGCTTCATGCGACCCCCGAGAGTGCGTTATGCGGCCCGTGAAGCCAAGATAAAAAGTGATCGGTACAATTTAACTCAGTCAATTCCATATTTTTCAGTGAAATTGTGGTCTCAAGACTAGGGTTGGCAACTTTTAGATCTTCATGAACCGGAGATGTTATTACGGGTTGCCTACTTTAAGATATTCATGAACCGGAGTATGTTAGAAACCTGGATACATTAGAAGAAACCCAAGAGGAATTAAATGTAATGATAAATATATTCAATATTCTTAAAGGCACTCAAGATTTTAGGACATATGATTAAAAATCGTTTATCTTTTTAAATATCGCTAATTAACGAAATTGTAAGAGCATTAAATTAATTAAAGTTTTTTGTATAAAACAAAATACAATGGAAATTAAAGTGCAAACTATCTTAATTCGAATCATTTATTTAAAAATCGCAAAAAAATCATAAAAAGGGTTTTTCCGCTGCAATCGAAATTGAACCGGAGATTCGTGCTACTCACCCGGAGACCGGAGATTATGGCGATGACCCGGAGATCTCCGGCCCGAAAGCCGGAGGTTGGCAACCCTACTCAAAGACCTTTTTTGGTGGACTTTCATGGTTAGTATATTAATTAGAATTTATTTTCACTAATATGAGATCACAAAATCTCTAGGTATCCGGCCCGCCGAAGCTATCGTGATTTCCAATGCGGCCGTCCGAGACATTTACAACAACGAATGTGGCCCGCCATATAGAAAAGGTTGCCGACCCTTGGAATACATTATGACCAGCCTTGATGTTAGAAGATGGCGTGGAATCTGACGCTGATTTATCGGTTTTCATCGCATCGCAAGAAAAACGACTGAAGCATGAATTAGTAAGTTACGCGATACCTTTCAGTACACCTGCAGATTAGGAGGTAGAGATTGAAAACATCGTAAAATTGATGGATGCTGACAAGGATGTACCAGTTGTTCGTCAATAAACAAATGAATAAATTTTACAGATGGTGACAAATCCCGGCACGGAGAAGAAATAATGATGAGGAAAATAATGATGAAATAGATGAAGAAATAATATCGATTGATGAGTTTAATAATTCAACTAACAGGTTAATAGCAAAACTTAAGAGACGAAGTTTAACGAGAAAAGTATATAATGAGTATTTACATATTTCAAGGCGAACTCATAAAAGAAAAAGCTAAATACATGAAGCACACGTATGAAAAGCATATTCAAGAATCAGCAACTACAGATGCAGTTAACGTAGAAGATCCAGAGACTTCTACTTCTGGTGCCATAGACCAGTGTTTCTCAACCGGTGGGACGCGTCCCACTGGTGGGACTTCAAAGCCGTCTAGGTGGAACCAGAGCCGGCTGAAGACATTTTGGCACCCCAATCGGTTAGACTTTCTGGCACCTTCTCCTTTATATAGTTAACAGTCTCAGATGTAACTTTATGGAATTTCTTCATATTGTCGAAAAAAAAGATTTACTTGGTAATTCCACAAAAATTAATTTTTTAAAATAAATAAATAAATAAATTTTTGTGGAATAACCAAGTAAATATTTTTTATTTCAACTTTCTCCTTTGCGTCTACCAATTATTAATGTACTACTTAGATGCTTATAAACGTAGAAATACATTTATTTAAAAAAAGGAGGTTTTCCTTTATATCATGGTGGGACCAGGGTTTCTTGAAAAGGTGGTAGGTGGGCGCTAGAGGCAAAAGGTTAAGAACCACTGCCATAGACCACAACGACAAAGCCGGATAAAGGGGAGGGGGCAAAGGGGGTAATTACCACCCTCCAAGATTTCTGAACACTAGAAAAAATGAACCCCTAAACCTCGTCCTACATGCTGAGGAGCAAAATGCGCTCTTAGACGCATTCGGTACAAGATATCTAGAATTTTCGCCGCAGGTTAATTCTGATAAAATAAATATCGTTGCAGAGTGAGTGTTACACTGGTAGAATATTCGTTGGTCTGAGAGGAAGATAGGTGCAATCGCACCCGTTGAGTACGTTTTGACTATTTTCGCAATGATGTCTGTTTGTAATAGAATTTACTGGTGGCTCTAAATCGTAAACTAATAATTAGATGATCACAAAAGTTTATACTTAAGATTTTTATTAGTAAATAAAGAACTGAAAAGGTTTTGGCTGAAACTGTTCAAACGGAATGGAGGTCTACTTTTGTCGTTTTTCCGTTTTTTCCAAATATCTCTCTTAAAAACTCAATGTACGTAAATATTTGTTATTATCAAAGTTGTAGAAAATATAATTTTCTAAAAGTATTCATGGAACAATCTTATATAATGAAATTGAATGTCTATCCATCTATCTGTCCGTGGGTTCCTTATACATTCCCACGCCCTTTGAGCTATCGGGACCAAACTTAGCAAAATGACTTCATATGACTCTACGAGTAACATAGGATACCTGGGATTTCCAAAATCGACCCGAGTTCGATTCCAGGAGACAATTTTATTTTCCCATAAGTTTTCATGGGATTTTCGATTTTTCAAAGGGCAAGGTTTTTTTCTTCATTCGTTAAAATACGTAAATGTGGACCGATTTTCTTCGTTTTTGCTTTATTCGACGGATAAAACGCTATACTATCTTATTCTTGCAATGCTTATATGTTATACGGTCGAATCATTCAGAAATACGCAATTGTTTTCGAAATTTTATGGATATTTCGTACTTTTTCCGACGTTGTCAAGGCGAACGTAATTGTTGCCTCCGATTCAATTAATGCCAATTAAACCTTCAAATAGGTGAAAGAATAGCGTTCTCGCTTCGAACTGTTGTTTAAGCATCGAAATTAATGATGTATATCAACGTACATAGTTAAGGATAAATATTCTGTTGACTGCGTATGGGAAGCGTTTATAACGACAATTCATCGTGTGTATCCTGGAATCTTACCTTTTAGTAAGTAAAACCTTTGTATTATACATCTTTAATGCTTACTAACGCACATTTATAATACTCTCCATAGAAGTCACTCGACATAAGTTTGTGGTTGTGAATAAAACGTCTAATCTATACAAGTTTTTCTAGGACGCCAACATTTCCCCAGAAAGTGACAAATGCTCCTTTGGTTCGTAAATGACACACATACCGCACAGCAATATATGGGGCATTTGCTGTAATTAGAAGGTAAGTATGCTTTATTAAAGATTCGATCCATTTTGAATGTTCTTACAAGTTAAAATTCTTAAGATTTATGGATTACAGTGTAAAGGCGACTTTCTCTTGGTCACTTGGTTATGTGTTTGGCATAACCCGGGCATCGCCGGGTACTTTCAGCTAGTTTATTCATAAAACCGGCTGTTTAAGAGATATTTCGATTTTCCCCTGGACTAATGTTAAGTATCTACGTCGCTAAGTGATACCATTGATTCCGTTGCTATTATAACATGTCTAATTGTTGATAGTGATGAGTACGCTGCTAATATTAATACTAATTGCACATTGATATTTTCTTATCCATGGCAATAGCTAACAATTTTGTTTACTTATTGTTTTTTTTTTCGAGATAATGATTATTGAATGGTTTATTATCCATGAGATTCTGAATTTTAATATTACCTTGGTCACAGCAAAGGGATAATCCAACATATGTATAACTGTCCGTGATTGAATGTGGGTCGATTGATATGCAAGCCAGTATCAAAACTTTGCCCCTGGGATTTATTTATCGTCATATCAAACGCCTCCCTCCTACTCTCTTCCTCTTTACCTCCCTCCTCTTTATCTCTCTCACTCCATCACACCCTCTCTCTCTCTCTCCCCTCTACCCCCCACCCACCCTCTCCCTCCTCTTCTCTCCCTCCCTCTCTTCCTCCCTTTATCCCTCCCTATCCCTTCCTCCCTCTCAACAAACCTCCTCCTTTCCCAAACTTCCGCTTTTCCTCCTCTCCCTCTCTCCCTTTCTCTCCTTCTTCTCTTTTTCAATCTTTCTCCGCTATCCCAATATGGTCCTATGTCATTTTAGGATTACCGCAACAATGCTGGTTTTTCTTGTCAACGAAATAAAAAAACTTCAAATTTTCGTCTCCGAAACAGTTTTCTGAGCCAAATGGAGTCGTATTTGAAAATCAAAGGTACAGAAATAAATTTGAATTCTTTAGCACGTACTTTGGTTCGTCTTTAATTTTCATGACAATTATAAGTAATTTTAAAAAGCAAATGAATGATGTCTTACACTCTTTTACGTATTAATCATATGGAGAATGGAAACTATTCTGGTATCGAACTCATGGCCTTATGTTAGTTAACTGCACATCTATCACATGCAAAAAGTCACGCCGAGTATTACGGTTAAAGTTTCGTCGAAATCGGACTGACCTATCGCGATTTATTTAGCAACTTGATTAGACTAGTGCCACAGCACCGAACGATTTTAATATATAGAGAGATATTCCACCGCATCCAAGAACACCAATAAAGCATTATACACACCGCTATGAGGCATAACTTGCACGCAATGGGCTCGCGGGACGTGTCTGACAATGAGTTCGGATGCGGAAGCAATATTAAGAATAAGCCATTTATTAGTGGTTAGCTGGTTTTGCGATATTTGCCATATAACTTCGGACCGGTGAAGCCTGCCATTTATTAAGTCACGTGGATATCTTCTGGCGTCCGGAATTCTCCATAATTAGGCACCGATCTAGAACCATAGTTTCCGGATTACAAAGTTTTTCAATTTTTTACCAATGTGAAAATTTAAATATCACGGCAACTCGCGCTGTCGTCATAATTATGCGCCCAATTCCATTATATTGGAAAATTTTATCCTATTTAGGTTAATCAATTTTTGTGCATTATTTCGCTTTTCCTTTATTTACATCACAAAATATGTTTTGATTTTATTTTCACACGTATTTTTAAATTGTGTTAAGTGGTGCAAATCAAACGGACTGTTAAATTAAGTAACTTTTTTTATAAAAGACGTTTAAATCATCAAAGCATTATAATGGCGATATAATTAAAATGTATTTCGTATTACTCTTTAAATGTTCGCAATGATTCATGTTTTCATTCATTTAAGTATATATTTTGAATCAAGGCCTACAATGTAGATTGAAATAGATCTGTATTGTATGTAGGCCCTACATACAGATCTATTTCAATCTTAATTGAATACTTTTTCATGCACAATTGTCATTTATTATTAGCAATTTCACTAGCATTGAAAATAGGTACAATGTAAAGGCAAAAACATCTTAAGATTACGTAACAGAAGTCGTTTAATCATTTAAATAACAGTTAAGTTTACACATTTTTCGGTTTTATTATTAAAATACTCCTCAAGTTTAACATGGATTAAATAAGTAATTCAGCATAATTTATAAGCTCTTAAAAGCAGTACGATTACGATACCGATTTATTTTAGTTCTTGGAAAATTAAATTAGTGAATAGTTAAATAAACATTGGCTTCATCATCTTAATCGAAGGGTTTGGAGTGAAAATTGAAATCAGAGATTTTGAGGTCACAATTAAGTTAATCGTGTTAAATCGATGAGGATCTCCAACTTAAGCACTTGAGAATGAGATCTAAATTATCAATTAATAGAAAAAGCTTCATGAAATTTCAGGTTCATACTGTAACATGATCTCCTTTGCACACAACAGAAACGTAAATATCCGTTTAAGCCCCAATTTCGACACACGCCTTATTAGTCTCTATCTGTTGTATTTAAATATTACACTGCCATCAAAGTAATCATGTCATAGTTGCCGTGTAGATAAAATAACCTTAGCTACCTGCACTGCATGAAATATTTTTACATTCACTGAAGAACTCGCACGAGAATGAATATTTTGGCACATGTAGAAAATGAACGGCCAACAAATTTTGGTGCAATGATCCATAACAAAGAATTCCCTATGTATTCTTAATAATTACGTGAACATTTTAAATAATATTTGAGGGAGTGTTATGTTTACTGATGCGATTCTGCTGAAGTCATAATTAATACACTACCTTCTAATAAAATACTAAGCTTAATTTAGAAAGTGATATAAAAATTCAATTTCGTAGAAATGTTTTTGGATCCTCGCAATATCAATAAATATTGTTCCATTTGCTACGAAGAAATTCCAAAATTGCGTTGGATTATTTTAAATAAAAAAGACTGTCATGCCACCTGATAATAATGTATCGCTACCATTGGAATGCTATATTGGTAGCTTCAGAGTCCGTAAAGAGTTATAAATCCTCCATTTGATAAATACAAATACTATATTTTCCCGGAATTTCACGTCTAATTCCCTGCAATGCATGCGTTTCATCCAAGGAGTACCTGTTTCGCTGAATCGCCAAACTGATTCGTGCTACATCAAGACCACAATCGGATAGGTCCGAAGAAGGTAATGCCATTATATAGGGAGTTTTCAGTTGAAAAGTGTTCGATGAAATAAAAGGATTGGTGTTGATTGGATTCAACCGAAGCCTTTAAACGTCTCGACAAACACCAACACCAAAAAAAGGGAGAAGAGGAGAGAGAGAATGAACTTTGTGTTTTTCCACCGAGTTGGAGTTCGGCAGATATGGCAACCTTGCATTATATTAATACAGGTTTGCCTAAGTATTTGAGAGAGGCCTGTCTCAACCACGGCTCGATTTATACCCCACACCCACTATACATGGAAGGAGAGTGAATGCGGGAAATGAAAGGAGAGCACGGAGAGGAAGAAAGAGAGAGAAGTAGGAAGTGCAACGTGAAAGACGGGAAGGTGCAAAGAAGGGAGGGGTCAAAGAGGAGAAGTGTGGAGAAAGGGTATGAGAGAGGAAAAGCGTGAAATGTAGAGGAGTAGATAGGGAAATGGGATGAAGTTGGAAAGGGCGAGAGTGGGTGGGTGGGGGAGAGAAGGAGAAGAGAGATAGGAAGGGAGGAGAAGGGAATAAGAAAGGGAGAAGGAAGGAGAAGAGAGGTTGAGGCCGGAGGAAAGGGAGTAGAGTGGTGAGAGGGAGGGAGCACAGAGTGAGCTTGGGCGTGCAAGGTGTAGTAAGGGTTTGGTCGGGTCGAGAGGGAGGCAGGGATTTGGAACGAATGTGAGCGAGGTATGGAGGGAGCTAGAGGTTGGGGGAGGGGGAAGGGGAAGGGGTTGGAGGAAAGGGGTTGGCGGAAAGGGGTTGGCGGCGAGAGCGGCAAAATACAAGCAACGCCAGATATGACAGTATATGGTTAGTATTAGGAGGACATCGGACACACCTATCAGTTTTATTTTCTTTAAATCTAGATTATTTGATTAGATTCTCCGTCTACAGCAGTATGTCTGGACAGAAATAGAACGAGACCACAGACATTTTTTATAATTTAATATTATATTGAGTCGACGTCAACTCAAAATAATCTCTCGTGTACAATCAATGGATGAAGCCTTAACTTTCTGGAACTCCATCATAAATAAGAATGAGAAGAATCACTTAGTAAAAATTCCGCTTTATTTCAATAAAGTGGAATATTTTACTAAGCGATTCCCCTCCTTATTTATCTCTCGTATATTCCTCTGTTTCTTCGTTTGCCCAAGGTTTTAGAGAGTTGCTGCAACGAGGAATAAATAAGGACGATGGCAGTTATTATTAAGAAGAGGATATAGACTCTCGAAGTGATAAACGGAGAGGATTTCCTTAAATTTCACAAGATTCGATGCTTAGAATATTTGGAAGGTTAAAAATATCAATATAATAACCCATAAACGAACCAGCACTTGGAAAAACTTCTATCAGATGAAGTTTACCAGTGAAATATTATAACACATCTACAATAAGTCCCGCTATACTGACAAGAACTTTCTCAATGAAATTTAACTGCGAATGTATGTAAGTACAAATGGAGTATAGAAGACATTTCAAAAAATTATCGACAGATTTGTGTCTTTATTTAATGAGTTTGTTAGGTATAGATAAATCATGTTCTTTTTACATATGAAACGCTGTAATACGTTCTACATAGGTTTTAAAATTTAAGATGTTTTACGTATTATTCCCCTTTTGTACTCACAGAATTCAATGGATATAAAAATGAAATATTGGGACTTGAAAATCATGTCATAGCACAAGATCACTTCACGGAGTAATTGGATTAAGGAGAAATGAAATTTAGATCGAGGAATGGAGTATTACGCATAAATATTTCGAGGGCAAATGGAATCCTTTCCACGATTCCGAATATTAAAAGACTCAATGTGATTCGATGGAAACTTCGGGGAAATTTGTAATAGGATATG
Source organism: Uropetala carovei (assembly GCA_036926305.1). Taxonomy (NCBI): domain Eukaryota; kingdom Metazoa; phylum Arthropoda; class Insecta; order Odonata; family Petaluridae; genus Uropetala; species Uropetala carovei. The sequence goes on from JAXCHB010000011.1 coordinate 9,814,589, forward strand.
AGGAGAATTTGAAGGGTAATATTACAAAAGCGGGCAGATAGACGTATTTCGATGTATAACATGTATAACTTCTGAGAGTAATTAATATTTAAATGAAGCGTAATGCTGTTATTTAGGGTTCATTTTGTTTTCTGCAACACTGAAAATAATTTCTAACCTATTAGCTGTCGCAATGAAAATATGTATTCTTTGTAATCTTAAAATTGATACTTTATATGCCAAGAAAAAACAAATTCAATAGTTCTTGCAGATCGGTTCGGTCTGGTAGTAGCTAAATCTGACTCTTGACTGAGCTCATTTAAACCGTAGAAACCTTTCTGGTCGCATTTGAACATGTGATTGCTTTGTCGGGTTTTGGCAAGAGTTTAATTGTGTGTTTATATTAAGAGATTCAATGTTACTATAAGGTAAAAGATATGTCTAAAGATTTTTTAACGCTAAAACCTAACCATAAAAGTTTTTATGTAGATAATTTAAATTAGAATATATAAAATTGCCTGAATTATATTTCACAGATCATTATTATTTGAACGCTTCAAGGACTATTACATACTCTCGCGGGTCGTAGGTTGCATTAAAAAAGACATTCTTCGCGAAATTTATAAAATCTCATTAAAATATACGGCTGAATAGCTCTAAGAATGACTGAATTTGTGGCGACATCGCTTTACAAAATATATGCTGCAAAATCAAAAATGATTAATTTAAATACTGACATGATTTAAAGCACTTAGCTGCATATAATAAATATCTCTTAAGCAGGGATTTGCAGAATAAATAATGTTATATTACCAAAATACCTAGAAATGTATAGTAAATGAGTTATTACATTAATATTACTATCCTAAAAATTATTTACGATACTTTCTTTTTCTCGAGTTTGACGTTTTTATTCATAGTAATAAATACGAAGTTATTTAAATGTTTCTACCCACCAGGTACCTTCATCAGAATACAAAGATATCAATGTACTGAATTGCATTTTAACATGCTTTAAATCCTGTGTTCTAATCCGGATGCCTCATTAAGGAGGGATACAAGACATTTTTGTTTTATGTACTTCATCTCCCTCTCTCCTTTCTTCTCTATCCAGTCCTCATCTTTCTATCTCTCATTCACTTCTCCTCAAATTACTTCTCATCGTGTTTGTTCCCAATAATCTCCGTAAAGTTTTTCGTTTCATTTGATTTTCATCAACGAATGGAGCTTACTTGCCACTATACTTCCTTTCTTCCGGGGAAATAAGCTAAATTAATTGAGGACTTATCTCATTAATTACATTTATGGAACAAGGTAGCCATACCGTGACTCACTTTAAAACCTTCGAAATCACCGTTTATATGTATTTTCTCCAAATAATGATAATTTTATCGTTACTTTCTGCATATTAAAATAGAATAATTACGAGGACCGCTTCATTATATTTGCAGAAATTCCGCCATGTTTTTCATCCCGTAATATTGATGAAAATGTCTTTACGAGAGGTAAGCTCTCTTTTTACTTTCTGCATACGCAGTAATGCTAAAGTATTGTGATCATGAAAAAAAATCGACTTCAAGATTACAACGGAAATACACGTTTTGAGGTCCCTAGAACACGTTTAGATTATTTTTGGAATGATGTCTGTGGCTGTGTGTGTGCATGTTATTGTGGGCGCTCTAACAAAAAGTACGTGCTATATCGTTACCAAACTTCATATATAACACTTTGACATGAGCACAAAGAACTGGTTAGTTTTTGGACAATAACAGTTAATCGGAAGTCGAGGTTTATTCGAAACCAGATTCGGTTTTTGCAATATTTCTCTGGTAAAACATCATTATTGTATATACAACTGTATACAAATGTTATAGATAATGTAATTTCCTACAACTTTCATTTGAAAGAATTTTCCATAGCAGTTATTGTTTAGGAATTATTTATAAATAATCGGTTTTTTCCGTTTCCGTCAAATATCTCCCTAAAAACGTCCTTATTGATAATCTTCGTGAGGACCAAAGTTGTAGAGAATAATATTTCTTCCAGGTTTTGTTTGAAACAAATTTTCGTAGAACCATCGATTTCGGAGATATTCAACTTTTTTTCGTAATATCCAGTATACAGCGCCACAACCACGTAGCGGTGAATTCTTGAAACATAATCAAAATATAATTTACGACAATAAGGACGACTGTAGTCTTTTACGATACGAAATAATAATTTTGCTTTATAATGCTATTCATAATAATTTAAATATCTATACCCCAAATACGGAGAAAGTCCTGTGTTGGCCACATCAGATTTTTTTATCACTCATCGGTGAGATTTCAACAAACTGCAAACTAATATTTCTTGCTCGTATCCATTCCATAGCCTGTTATAATCGGCATTGGCAATACTAATGTAATCGAGCAATAATTTTAAAAAACACCTGACATGATACAGTTATTTCTTGAATTGGGGGCCATAGAATCATAAAACCATGGTAGTAAATTGAATCTAAAAACTGCAATAATTCTATTACGTATTGTAATTTGTGACTATTAATAGAGAACATTCTGGTACGATACGCATTATGACCGCATAAATTACTACACTCTTTGCATGATTACTAAAAGAAGACTTATAAAACAACCAAACCTACCTCACTTTCTTTAAATGGACGTTTTCTCACATACTACAAATAAGAAAAAGTCCTAGCACTCATGGAGGTTATTTAATATGATGGTTAAAACTATGAGAATTGTTTTTATTAATATATATGTACTAGCAATTTTCTAGCCAAAATTTGTCATAAATGCCTAAAAATGTTTTTACTCTATATAATTACAAAAGGCGGCATTATTCAACAAACAATACGACTAAATCTGTTCTTCATCCATGCAGAATAAGGAAACTTACAAGGAATCTTCCACGGTAGAATTTATCAGCATCAACTCAAGGAGATACAAACCCATCAAACCCACCTTTTATAGGGGAATTATTTTTATAGCCATGAGAATGTCATCGGTGCCACTTCATCATTTCCGGGAGAATATATATTCATGAAAAGCCGCGCAAGTTTGATTCCTTAATATAGTCTGACAAAACACTTAAAACATTTAAGATTATTTAGCGTACTTTCAATTGATTTCCTTACACCGAATTTTGTCTAAATAAAAAATAGATTGATTTTGACAACCTTTACGGGAGAGATATCCAACCTCAGAGGGGGAGATGCTCCAGGAGAAATTTTTGTGTAATTTATATACTTAAAAATAAAATGTCTTTAGAGTACAAGATCAACTAGAAATACTTATAACTGGAATATCACAAAACAGACAAGTTGTAGTGGAAATTTTTAATGATTATATCTTCGTATATAACGGCATCTTTGCCAATGGACATATTTAAATGAAATTTCTTGTTTAGGATATATCTTTAAGTAGAACACGAAAAAATGTGGATCAAATCATACAATCAGAGTTGATTATTCATTTGAAACACAAAATTGTGTCCATTTAACTTTTAAAATATTCATCCAAAAGAACAATTTCTTTTCAGAAGTCACAGAACGGAACAAAATAAACGTTTATTGCCGAATACATTTTTGGTGGTATGCATAATTTTGGTGAAAATAGTTTTTAAAATTTCTATCGCATATTTTTACATGGACGCATCAATTTCAACGTAGTATATTTGAGGCGTACTTTAATCATGCAAACCGAAAATGGCACATTTGTATTATATCGATTAATGAGGACTGCTAAATTTCAGCAATACTAAAATACAAAGTTAAAACGGCATATTTGAGTCAGGTCACTCGGTCAGGGCAGCCATATTTACAAAAATAAAAATTGAAATTTCATCTCCTTAATCCTATAATAGAACTTCATTAAATTCAGTATTAAAAATATTTTGAAATATAGCGAGATAATACAGATTTTAATCGTGTTGTTCCATCAGGGCGGCCACCTTACTAGAAACAAAAATTTCGGACCACATGTAGTTTTTCAGCGTTTGGTCGTCACATCTTACGAGCCAATATTGGTTTCCGGTTCGATTCCAGGCTTTAATCCACTATAAATTACACAATTGTGCCCAAGTAGCATATCAATATAAAAGTAAATTAATGTTGTGGTGCCAAAGGGAAAAATATAGTAAAATTTGCCATTCACTCTATTACTCGTTTTTTCACTTTATGGATTTTATAACATTATTTTAGCTATAAATACATATATCACAAGTATCTGCAGCTACCTACCGCTTGTACCTAGATCACATGATGAAAACAAGCGGTGTTTATATTTAAATATATTTTTTTTCAGGAAACAAGAAGCAAAAGCAAAATGAGTTCCTCCTCAGCATTTTTCATTGACTAAACAGCTATTAGCTACATTCCAGAATACATTGTAGTATCTCTCGTGAAATCACATTTCTAGTGGAAATGGAACATTATTTTAAAGCAATCGTTTATTAATGATTATCGTAGTAGCATTGCCAAATTTTCCATTTCTTGCAATTGAATATATAGATATTTTCGTTTATGATTATTTTATTGCAGCAGTAATTGCTGCCTTTAAATATTAGATTTTTAAATTGCACGGGAAGAACTCTTACGATACCGAATAGATTACTTCGCATTTGGTCTTATTTTACATAATGCTAACATTTAAAATGACTCATTGAATGTTTCCAGAAATAGTTCTTTTTAATGAGCTATGAAATTTATCTCATCACTTATACTGCTTATATGCGCTATTTTCTTTGTACGACCCTTTTCCTGTAATATTGGGCATTGTATATCTTTGCGCAGAATTGATATATAAAGTGTGCGGTTAATAAATAATTTAACATTTAATAGCGACTGCGCATAACTGTAAATGCTGCATCTACTCGAAACTAAATATCTTATAAACAAAATTCCTGCTCCTAATTCCAGGAAGTCGTTCAAATGTGATATCAGCAATTGTTATACATTGCTCTTTAATTATTTTGGCTTTCAGTTTTTATCACCTCCTTTGTTTACCACATAAAACATACGAACAATGTGTTTTCTACCACGGCTACTTTCAAAATTCCAAAAAACTATCCATCTCCGTGGTTAGTTACGATCCCGTGCGAGTTTTTCAGAAGTCGTCAACGACATGTTTCGTATCCTCCGATGCCGATAAAATATCATTATAAAACATTTTACTCGCGATGAACGAGTTACCGGTGTCGAAAAAAACGAACAATAAGTCTTGCCCAAGTGACACTGGTGTTCTAGTGTGTAAGTCTCGGAGTTAAAAGCAAGGTTTACCGCCCGAGGGTCGGGCGTGTCTTCATTAAGACTCCTCCGATATCGGAGAAGGTCAGCGGTTCTAGAAAGCCTCCCATTCCGCCTCCTCCCCCGCCTCCGCCCCCGCTCTCTCTTTTTCTCCACCCTCGCTCCCTCCGCCGCCCCGCTACAAACCACCAAAGTCCTCCTGCCGATGGGAGACACCTAAAGGCGAGGCGGAAGGGAAGAAGGAGGCGGAGAGGGAAGTGGCACGAGGGAGCGTGCGAGAGAGAGAGGCACCGCGTGGGATGGGAGAGGCCGAGAGGCGGAGGGAGGGAGTAAGCGAAAGGGAGAGCGGGCGTAGGAGAGAGAAAAGTTATCTGTTGACGCCTCTCTCTCTCTCTCTCTCTCCCTCCCCCAACGGCCCCTCTTCGGCCGCCCCTTCCCATTGAGTCGCTCAAATGAGACGCCTGGTCGCCATTCCCAATCAATAAAGCTACTTCCTCCGCGTACGGAGTCAGCCCCCCAGCCTCCTCCTTTCGGCCGAGAGCTAGCCGCCGCGGCCGGGAAGAACTCGACCCACCCCCGCACTCCCGTTGCCCTCCCTTCTCCCACCTCACCCCAACCTCCGCCTCAGATTCGCGCGCCTCCCCTCCTCCTCCCGGTGGCGTTCTTCCCCCGCGTCCCGATCCCCTTACGTTCTCCCCCGCGAGCCGGCCGCTACCCTCTGCCCCCACCGTCGTTCCCCCTATCCGCCTCCTCCCCCCGCCAGCCGCCGCCCCCCCCCCCCCGACGCACCCTCGATCATCTACCCCTCCCCCTCGCCTCCTCTCCCCTGCCTCCGCAGTGGCCGTGCCGAAGAAAGAACCTCAAAAGCGTTGGAGAGGCGCCTTAAAAATGGCAACACATTGTAGCAAAGAGCGTTGACTTTGAGACGAATGTCGCGAAGAGATCATTGGGAGGATATTGAGTTTCACTCTTTTCGGTTTCCAATAGCGAGATGAAACCCTCGTTTTCTTTTAATTATTTTGTCATTAGGATTGAATTGGTTGCGCTTAATCGACGTAACACTGTGATCGATAGAGATGTTACTTCGTCGAATCTTTGGGTGTACGTAGTGAAGACAACTATTCTTGATATATTTCATTTACAAATCCGTTGTCAGTTCATTTTACCAAAACTTTAAACAAAAAGATTCACGAAAGAACTTTAAATGTCGTGTAAAAGTTTTATGAAAATATTTATTCTTCCGAAAGGCTCGTCTTACACGAAAAAAAAAACTAAGTACGCGATTATCTTCATCTCCAGAGAAGTACATGAGATAATCTGCTCAAAGTGCCAATCATATTATTACCCGAAAAGCAAAATATAAAATGCCCCAAAGAACCAAACATTTACGTATTGTTCGGTCCGAGAAATAAGTTGTCGTCTCGCTCCATGGACAATTCGTAAAAATACTACTTTGAGGAATTCAACCGAGTCCTTGGAACGGACGAAAATAGACGTTAAATTAGAACACACCAAAGCGCTTAATTTTCCGTCCGTAAGTCCAATCGGCAAATAAACCATCGGAAAAGCAATTCTTGTCGAATGTGGTAAGACGGCAATAGCTACGCGACCCCAAAGAAGCGGATTTGAGGGCAAAGTAAGGGAAAGGGCGAGAGAAATAGGCCTCTTAAGGTTAGACGTTCGATTTCAATCGGCTCCCGTATAAACCGCATCAATTCCACGACGCAGCAATGGAATCCGATGGCGCGAACTTTATCCTTAGCCTTCGAGTAAGGTTCCGAGAATTTGCTTTCGTAGTGGACAAGATGATTCACTTTTGTATCACACTTATACACGTGCCAATCAAAGTAAAGTTCGCTTTCCGTGCGTCTCCTCGCATTATTATGATGCGTTCTCTGTTATGCAGCTCCGTTTAGAAGAACGGCTACCGCCTTTATCGCTGTCTAGAATAATCGACTCCGTTTAATTAAATTACAGTCCATTCCATTCGTTTATGTACATATGAGTTTAGGCAGTGATATCATAAAGATGTTTCGCCGACTCCATGCGTTTATTCTGGACATTTTTCTTCTCTCGCTTAGTTAATTAAGAATCATAGAATTATCTTTTACTATCACTAGAACTAGCTGTAAAAGTTATTGTAGCATGGTTATTTATAAAAATAGGAGTATCATTTGCGGGCGCAATATAAAAAAGCGGGTTTTATTTATTGAGGTTTACTTATAAGTTTTAACTAAAAATTCTTTATTAACCTTGTGATACAATTAAATGACAAATTACTTTATTCAATAATTAAAAAAGTATACCAATACTCTTACACATGTTAGAGTTACTAATCTAATGATTTTGGCTTATGATGTGAACATACTACATTACTAAAAAAGGGCCCTTTTGACGTTCTCCGATTTCTCCAAAAATAAGGGCCCCATCTGCCGCTCCCAGATTTTTCAAAAACTTCCTTCTGCAGTGCTATAGATGGATTAAAGATCACAAAGAGTGAACAATTTTAACTTTCTACCTAAAACGATTTGTTAAGAATCTTAATTTGAAATTTTTGGAGGCACCCCCTGCCGCCTACCGATTTTTCAAAAACATCCCTCTGGTGTGTAATAGCTGGAACTAAACGTCACAAAAGTAAGGAACAATTCAACTATCTATAACCATTTGCACAAAATCTTAATTTGAAAATTTAAAGGCATGCCCTTCTGCCACCCATCGATCTCTCCTAAAAATATATTTGGCAGTGTAATAAATGGCATCCTAGATCACATACTACACCCTGCAAATTGTAATCTTGCATCTCTTGCCGTTTACTCGCTATTTTAATAAGGGCAGACGGAGTGAAATCATAAGCACGTTTATAAAATTAATCGCGCTAAAAATTAAGATTACAAATAATAAATCGTACACGTGAATGTCAGTAATTTATGGTATCACAATATCACTTAAATCAGTGTTGTCCAACCTGCGGCCCACTAAGAAATTGTGTGCGGCCCATAGCCAGTGTTTCATAGTTTTTTTTATTTCATTTCTATTTTGGTTTACCTACCAATTATTATTTCTTTACCTAGCAAAATCTTTTAAAATATATTTCATTTGGGACCCTTTAGTAAATATTTCTCAATTCAACTAAGTTTTATTGTTTTATAAACACGCTAATGTTTTCGTTCTTTTTGTCTGTCTGTGCAATCAATTAAATAAAAATAACAATTAAACGGTAAGAGATAGGTAACTGAAATTTTCAGGGTATAGTATGATGTCATTTATTCTGCCGTCAAAGAAATATTTTTGGAAAAATAGGTAGGTTCATGGTGTTCCTTTACAGTTTTCAAATGAAGATTCTGAGCCAATGGTTACAGATAGAAAGTTCAATTTTCACTATTTGTGTGCCCTATAATGCCATTTATAACACTAGAGAACAGGGGCGTGTCTCACGGCCGCCCGTGTGCATGTCTCTCATTTGCCGCCCTTTTTAGGAGTTCTCTACAAAAATAAAAAAACGCCTTAAGGTTTGATAAATTTCCGTAGCCAATAAATATGAAAGAATATACGGCACATTATAATATAATCCTCATTACTGTTGAAAATACTGCAGGTTTCTGACGATAAATCAGCCACCCCCGTCGTTTGGCCGCCCGTGTGCGTCGTACACATGCCACAGAATAATGTCTTTTTAAGAATCGGTGGTCGGGCGTGCCTTCGAAATTTTCAAATTAAGATGGAATGAATTTCAAATTTAGATGAAAAGTAAAACTTTTTTAAATGAACCATGAAATGAATTTTAATTTTGTTTTTGTTCTTTTCTCAGAGGTCTTTCTTAGACTGAATTCCATCATGATTTTTAATATTGAAATTTTAACCTTAAAAAGTTAATTTTAATTTGATTTCATTCATATGGACCCTAAGAATTCCCAGATAACTTCCGATTTAACTTTAATCTAGTCTATCAAAGCACTGACAATTTCCGAAAGATTCATTGCCACCAATGCGCCCCACCATGCAGAAATGGTTGCCCTGACTTAGATGAATTATTTGATTGCAAAGTTGAAAACATACGGAAGAACAGCACTTCCATCAAATTTTTTTATTTCATTTCACATGTTTTGAAGTGATAATTTGCGTAATGCATCAATATCGCATCGAAACATTTCGCATTCAATTAGAGGTCTAAGTAGTTAAGGTTTATGCAGTGCTTAAATCTTATACGGCAAGCATTGAGTACACTTTGGAATTACAATTCACTCGCTCTCTCGCTCTCTCCCTTCCTCTATGAAACAACCGAGATCCAGACGCTTTTCCTTCTTATCGACTGCGTCTTCTGGCAGCCCATCTTCGCCAATCTCATCTCCTGCCTCCCTCCTTCCCCCCTCCCTCCCTCTCCTCTCTCTCCCGCCTCTCTCTCTCCCCCTCTTCACAGGCTGACAACTTCGCATATTCCCGCACCGATAAGGTAAGGTGGAAGCGTCTAACGCTCCTATTTTTCAAAGACTGCTTTTTTTCTTGACTTATCCTTCGACTTTTCCTTGAAATCAAAAAAGTATTACATTGACGGTTCCGTATATAGTACTTCAAAATCAGTTTAAATAAGCAAGAATTAAAATACAGTGTTATTTTTTAAAGATAAAATTAAACTGAAAGAAAAATTAACAAGCATTTAATTCGGAAATATTATTTGATATTTTGATCATCGAGAGATTTATTATTTATTGAAGCTTTTAAGTAAAGGGTAAATATAGTCAGTCTATAGATACTCATTTTCCTCACTTAATAGAGTATTGAATTAATGTACTCTATAGAATAGTTGCTGTGCGAATTGAAAAAATAGAATGCTCTTCTAGAAAATATCAAATTCCTTTGGCTACAATATTACATATATATTCTTATATCGATTATTTTATGAAAGTAATTTATTGTGATAGAGTTTGTATCAGTTAATCAATATGTATATTAACTGGTATTTAGACTTAATTGCAACATAAATCCCTAAATAGTTTCACTGTTATAGAAATAAAGAACGTAAAACTTCAACTCATTCAGATAAACATATAATGTACATCAAAGAATTTAGGGCGATTAAAAATGATTTAATGAATATCTCTTCATTGAATATTATCTGTGTGCCTATTTTTAGGTCGTCTTAATCGATTTCCGAACAATGGCTTCATGCTTTTTCGATTGAAACGGTTTTGCTTACTATCCATGGAATAATGAAAATACATGATGGAAGATACTTTTATTAAACTAAGGAGAATATACGCGTTAGAATAATCGTCGAACGGATTTTGCATTCTCTACCCGCAGTCAAGCGCATGAGTACAAAAAGATAATTCTACCGTAAGCGCGGAGTCGTCTTATACTACGTGTTCGGAGGCCTACTGTAATAATTTATACTTGATTGGCGATGGTTACAAACATTCAAATGCAGACGTAAATAATTATATAGTTTGCCGCCGTGGAGGGCAAAACTTAATGAATTAAACTTTCACCTGAATATCAAGAATACGCGAATGATTTACAGTTGAAGGTAGTTTTTCGGTTATTATAATGCTAACAGACGTTCGCCCTAACATCGTCAAATGCGAAAGGTTGAATTAGAAAAAAAGCGAATTCGTATTCAAGTAAAATGACTTCATCAACGTATGTCACATTCTCGAGGGAGATCGAAGTGTCTGTTTCTCTCTTTATATCGGCGAAATCCGTGAGATACGTTGAATTCGCGAATTCGAGGCAACGCTGCACTCGAAATCACTCATATTGTTAGGAAGAATGGAAGTAAGGAAAAGGTATACCGATGACTTCGTAATATATGTATCGATAATCATAGCAATAAAGCCTTACTTTCTTGCAACTCCAATGGACAAATTGAGGATATTCGGTTGCAAGACAATATATTTTTTAAATATTTTTTAATTTGAATTCTTTGATATATTCCTTCGAGCGTTGAATTTGGCAATTTTGCCTTGGACATTTTCCTCGCATCTTGACAAAATAACGCCCGTGGATAATATCCCTCATAGAAGGGTTACGGTGTTGCGGGAACGATTTGATCATACGAAAATATCGAAAAAAATAATTCAATCGATGAAAAATATCCTCGTTCGTTTAAAATTTGTACTTCCTTCACTTGGTAAAAATGAATGTAAAGATAAATTTTATAATAAAGTTATAAGTACGTTAGCTACTAAAAAACTGCCGAAGTTTAACAAATTCCAGGCAACGATTTTTAGCATCTCTGTCAAGCAAGGCCGTTGGCCGCCTCTATGTTTAAAATATTGGCGTAGAATTTAATTGAGGCGATCGCATACATGTCAGAGGATATTAAATAAATTTTAAATGCCATATCTGTAAATATTTTCCTTTATTATTTCGTTGGGCAAAGACTTGCCTATTAATCAAACATTTTATCTATTGAAGTTTAATTCCGAATTCATTCTATTCTAAACTACATAAAAGGAAATCAAACTCCTATGAAGTTTAATTTTAAATTTATCTGGTTATACATTGACTGAGGGATAGTAAAATCTATTTTTAAGCGATTATTTATTTATATTTCGACATCAGATAGACCAAATTAAATTTAAAGCTAAAATAAATAAATTATGCAATATTTCATCTTCAAAATATTATGCGTCTAAGTGAATAAAAAAGGATGATTAATTTTTAATGTCTTTATTTAGTTTTTTAGTTTCGTAAATTTAAATAATTTTAAAATAGTTGCTCCCGCGTTGATCTTTTTGATGATTCTTGCGAAAGTTTAATAAATGAGAGAACGCATTTCAATTTCATATTAATTTCAGATTTCCTAGTCTAATTCTAAGTCGAGCTCCACTCCAACATAGTATAAGGCTAAAGAACGGATGAGGCCGCACAAAGGCGAAAACCCTGGATTCATTTCCCTCTCCATGAGAAAATAACGGTGAGAGAGCCTCCTTAAAATTGATCCCAATAGAATTTGAATTTTATTGCCTGTTACGGCCGACGTTAAAAATATTACCATTCCTGGGATGGAATGAATATGGGGCAATTATCTGCTTTTGGCTCTGTTTTTGCAGAGAACTTCGAGAAGAAATGACCGAAAAATAAAAAGGGAAGCATCGGCGTACATTTTTAAAACATGGTTTGGCAATGCCGCTCTTCGATCATCGAGTCATCGCAGAGGAAAAGACGTAATAAAGTAAAGGAAAATAATTCGTCGGCTATAAAAAATAAAAACTAGTAGAAATGATAAATAATAATAAAAATGAGATCCTAGCGCTGGCAATCAAACCAATAGCAGGTCGGCACATCTTGCCAATTTAAAGAGGTCTCCGGAAGGTCACCAAGATCTATTCCAGAGTCTCGGCTCCCCCTTTTTATGGATAATAAATGTGTCTTTCACCTCGGATGGCGAATAAAAGGAACGACTAAGTCTTGAGTGAGTGTTTTCCCACATCCCGAATTATGGACCAATTTATGGCCAGAGAGTTCGACCCGCGCGAAGGATCATGGTCGCACCGATAGACCCACGCAGATGACCGCTGCTTCGACACGCGGCACAGATTCGTGAACGCGTGAGTCCCATATTCCATAAGACGAGGTACAACCGAGCGATAACGGTACGCTTTTCAAAACTTATAATTCCTTACGGTACGAAAGGATAAACCGAAAGAGAATAGTCTTACGCAAAGCAAGTGGAAAACGAGAACCAGTACTTACAGATGGGATGAAATGGAGCCATCAGGATTTAAGTTAACACCGCTAAATGGTCTTATAGTTGCCACCCGCTTCCCAACCCTCTTTCTGCCACGGTATTACCGGATCTCACATTTTCATTTCGGGATAACCCGCTAGATAAGTCGTCTCTATTATGCGCGGCAAGGAGGCGGCATAGGGCATGTTGGGTAATGTGCATACACCCGCGGCAACCCCGTTAAGGAAGGGATGTAGGGTTAAGAGAGCGAGAGGGTGATGAAGGGGACGAGAGAGAGAGGAGGTGGATGCGAGGACGGATGAGAGGCAATGAGGGGGAGGAGGGCCCGCACGGGTATCGACTCCTTGTCACTTGTAATCGATTCGAGAGATCAATCCCCTGTATCCGCTTCACACTCTTTTTCCAAGAAATGATGACTCGCCTATTCAATTTCAGAACCCTCTGAGCAAAAATATAAAAAGGACACTCGTAAAGTATCCTTTCGAGGGATCATTTATAGTTCATATCGGAAGGGGACGAGAGAGAGGGGAGAAGTGGGGGTTAGGGGGGGGGGGAGGGAGGAGAACGGGGGCCGTAGGAGCGCGAGGGAGGTGTCCAGAGAGAAAGAGAGAGACTCGAGGGGCGGAGGGCTGTTTTTCGAGGCGGTCTCGCTAGAGCCAGAGAGAGAGAGAGAGAGAGACTCTTCGTAATTAATCGGGGCCTCCTCTATGGTGCGTCGCTGCCTATACCTCCTATAAGGCATCTCCCCGAGGCCTCGGGCCACCTCCGGCCCCCTCCCGCCGCCTCGACTCCGCCCCGACTCCCTCTCCGCTCCCCTCCCTCTCCCCCTCGCCCCCTATCGGAGCGCCTTCGTGACGCGTTATGAAATTGAAATGCCATGTCCTGAGCCGATCTACAGCCCGACTTCATCACGACCAGAGTCGTTACTTCGCCGATAAAACCATATTAAAGGAGAGTTCATACTTTACGATCCTAACTTCACCCGTCAACTAATTTTCCACCCAATGTTCGCGACGTGGTCGTAGTATACTACACCTCTTCTTATCCCCACTCCCCGTATTCTAAACCCTCCATCCACCCTACTCTACTATTCCAACAAAAGTCGAATGTTCTCCCATATAATAGCTCTTGGGATATGGAACGCGTCACAGGAAAAGGTCGTTCATTGCATCCTCCCTTTCGTTACTTACTGTATTGAAGTTCTAACGCAAATTCTCGTATTGGCGTTAAATTACTTTACGGAAATTACTCCCGCTAGGAACTATTTCTGAAGTGTATTCCAAATTATCTCTGTGGTTCAATTACTTCCGCCAAAAATAATTTCTTGTCTTGTTTTGGGAATTGTATTTACCATTCATGTCGAGATTAGATATCCAGGAGAAACTACGACGCAGTAAAAAAGTGTTCCTATGATCCTTAGGAACATTCCATGATGAACAATATCTATGTAGGCAGTAAAGATACATTTTACAAAACTTATTTAACAATTGAAAATGGAATCGATACTAAAACCTTATCCATTTTTTATTTTTTATTTCGCTTAAATAAGAAGACGAATGTCAGCAAAGATAGAATTAAATGTTTCTCACAATACGATATTTATTATGGTTACATCGTTCATTCATCATTAGATTTGTCATTTACTCATGGTGCGACACGCTTATATTATTTATATGAAGTTGAATAAAAGCTTTATTACTGATGATGTCGTACGTCAGTCACTACAACGAATCGTGTTGCCTGTAGATGTCGTGCGCAAAATAAACAAGCAAAAAAGAGTATCGACCGCAGCGATGGAAATGATAAACGTTAAAAATAATGTTTTCCTTTCAGAGGATACTTGTTCGGATTGTATCAGCATACCTCAATTTATTTTGTACCGGAAAACTCAGATCTTAATCACGATTGATCAAAAAATCTTTTTAAAGCGCAATCTCTGGAAATTTCTGTATTAGAGCCACTGAACTGCACAAAAAGAATTTAAGTAATCGAAATAAACATATGTGGCAGGATAATGTGAAAAAGGAGTTCCAAGATTCGGTTATGGAAATGAATAAGTCTTTTTATTCGAATTTTTTTCTTCTATAGGTATAATTCTACCTAGTCTAGGCTAATTTCCCTTTTATGATTAATTACTACGTTGTTTATATTTAAATATCATTGTTGTCACTAAGATAAAAACAAATAACCCTACTCTCACCCTCAAAAGTTACGTAGCAGGGCCTGCCATTTAAAAACTTTCCTTACAAATATGTTACTAAGGTAAAACGAGTACTACAACATAGCTTGTAATCGTCAATCATCGCAGGTTATCACGGGAACATCTAAACAATTATCTTTCCGTTTCCGCAGTAAATGGGCGAAAATCCATGAGTAAACAGAAACATAACGAATGTCAAATGAAGAGTCACGCGATCTAATTCCCCTCTAATCCCCTCTGCTCAAAAAAACATTCCAAGAATATATTTTAAAAAGTCTCACGACGCAATCATCATTTATTGCAGAACGATTGCACCCAGCCATTTTTAATGTGAATTTAATGAAAGTTATAAAATAAAAAGGAAATTAAAAAAGGTAAAAAGGAAATTACAGGTGAAATGCCGCTTTGATTTTCTTTTTTTCGTGAATATTTTTATTTCCAGTAGCACGCAACTTATTCGATGAAAAATCACCGCTAACTCCATTGAAAATATTCTCCCTCGCCCCTTGGCAGTAACCTCCCCTACTCCAAGAGTCCCTTTCCGCATCCAGCCAATCCACCACCATACTCACACTGCCCCATCAACTTTTACGAGGTACTCGACTAAATTAAACAAGCTCTCATTGACCGCGCATAACAGAGGCACAAATCGCCATATTCTTGGGACCCGCTCTTAACGAGGATAGCGCACGTAGAAATGGATTCCTTAACCCCGATTTAGACTTAAAAACCAGATCGCTAAACGAGCTTTTCGTGAAACACGTTATTGCTAAGCGAGTTCGGCAAAAGTGAAACAGCCATTCGGCTTGGTTGGATGGATTAAGGGACTCTCTTGCGCACGGAGCAATTTATTTTCAGCTGGCGTCGGATTTTATCAAGACTGCCGGGTTTTGATTTACCTTAAAGTGAACCTGATTCACAATGTTACGGAGGAAATTTTTGTAATTCTTTTTATAAGTTTTATTGTCGTCTACTTTTGGGACTGATTTCACTATTCAAATAATTTTTATCAATTTCTTTATGTAGGCCAAGTTTTTAGATTTTTCATCACGATAATATCTCTTTCAGAGGAATACTTTTCATTGATTTCCCTTGACGGATATGACCTGCCAATATAATGACCACAGTATGACCAAAGACACAGCAAGGAAAAAAAGGCCATTGAAATTTCAGGTGTGCTTTACTTATGCATACGCTATAAAAAGTTAAACGCTGATATTCATTAATTTCGACAAGCCTGGATTTTATATCTACTTTTTTGTTTATTTTTCGGTGATTGACATAATGATTTTATTTCAAAGAATGGGACTGATCTGCATTTTTCTTTTATCAAAATATAGGGATTATTACTGAAATTACGATAAAGTGAAAATAAATGCCGGATTATTACAAACTCCGAAGTTAACAATAAAGTTGTGTTACTAAATTATGATCCGACGATAGAATGGTTAGTTTAGGATGTACTTCATTGGGACTTGTTACGTTGAGGTCCTCATAATCAATTATCCTTATACTCTTACTGCTTTTTATACTAATGATAATAAGCTTAGAAGATATTTTTATCATAGTAAACATCATATATACTTCTTGGATAGATCAATAAATTATGTAATAACTGTTGTCATAAAGAAAGCCATTGTTTTATCATTTGGTGGGATGATGGTATGAATACTTTAATAATTAAGATGAGCGCTTAGAGAAGTAATAATATGCATGGTGCATTGAAGTAACCTATTGTTAAAGAAATAAAATAACGACTTTCTTCGTAATAGCGTTTGTTGCCTTATTTATTGACACACTAGCAAAAATGTAAGATAGGAGTGCTGCTTGATAGTTTTCAGCTCAAAATTATATTCAAGTAAAAGTGATTTAGTTGATTTGTTGACTTTAAGACTTTAGAAAACGATTAAAGATACAAGAGACCATACGGTTAATATGGAAGAAAAGATTAAATCAAACTCTCCGGAAATAATGTGATAATATTGCAAATTAACTGGAAAAAATAACACCTCTTTATGTGTATTAGGTTCCATTATTTACTGATGGAATTGAAACTGTTAACTGAGAGACTATCGGTGTATGGTTATATTATTTTTAGGTTTGCCAATTCAAAAAAATCTGATGTGGGCAACGCATGACTTTCTCCATATTCTCCATATATTTCAATTATTATGAATAGCATTATAAGGCAAAATTATTATTTCGTATCGTAAAAGAATACCATCGTCCTTGTTGCCGTAAATTACGTATATTTTGAATGTTTACAGAATTCTCCGCTACATGGTGTTGGCGCTGTTTACTGGTATTAAGATAAAGCGAAATATATCCGAAATGGATG
This sequence comes from Uropetala carovei, assembly GCA_036926305.1. Lineage (NCBI taxonomy): Eukaryota > Metazoa > Arthropoda > Insecta > Odonata > Petaluridae > Uropetala > Uropetala carovei. The sequence continues at coordinate 9,832,044 of JAXCHB010000011.1, forward strand.
GTTCTACGAAAATTAGTTTCAAACAAAACTTGGAAGAAATATTATTCTCTACAACTTTGGTCCTTACGAAGATTACCAATAACGATGTTTTTAAGGAGATATTTAACGGAAACCGAATAACCGGTTATTTATAAATAACTCCTAAACAATAACTCCTATAGAAAATTGTTTCAAATAAAAACCGTAGTAAATTATATTCTCTATAACCGTTGTACAGAATTGTATATACAATAATGATGTTTTAACAAAGAAATATCGCAAAAACCGAATCGGGTTTCGAATAAACCTCGACTTCCGGTTAAACGTTATTGTCCAAAAACGAATCAGTTCTTTGTGCTCATGCTAAAGTGATATATATGAAATTTGGTAACGATATGGCACGTACTTTTTGAGTTAGAGCGCCCACACTAACATACACACACACAGACATCATTCCGAAAATAGTCTAAACGTGTTCTAGGGACCTCAAAACATGTATTTCCGTTGAAATCTCGAAGTCGATTTTTTCATGAATACAATACTTTCCCATTACTACCTATGGGGAAAGTAAAAAGTATAAAGCAAAATATCTCCGAAATGGATGGTTCTACGAAAATTTGTTTCAAACAAAACTTGGAAGAAATATTATTCTCTACAACGTTGGTCCTCACGAAGATTACCAATAACGATGTTTTTAAGGAGAAAACCGAAAAACCGGTTATTTATAAATAACTCCTAAACGATAACTACAGTAGAAAATTGTTTCAAATGAAAGTTGTAGGTAATTACATTCTCTATAACGTTTGTATAGAATTGTAAATACAATAATGATATTTTAACGAAGAAATATCGCAAAAACCGAATCGGGTTTCGAATAAACCTCGACTTCCGGTTACCCGTTATTGTCAAAAAACTAATCAGTTCTTTATGCTAATGTTAAAGTGTTATAAATGAAGTTTGGTAACGATATGGCACGTACTTTTTGAGTTAGAGTGCCCACACTAACATACACACACACAGACATCATTCCGAAAATAGTCTAAACGTGTTCTAGGGACCTCAAAACATGTATTTCCGTTGAAATCTCGAAGTCGATTTTTTTCATGAATACAATACTTTCCCATTACTACGTATGGAGAAAGCAAAAACTTTAAAATCTCAGTTTGTCTTAATCGTCGGAATGTTTTCAACAAAATGAAAAAGTTACCAAAAATTTGTTCTTAAAGAGGTAAGGTGGGAAATAATAATGACATATTTATCAATAACGAAAAGGTAATTATGTAACGCAATAAATTTAGTCTTATGAAAATGTTACTTACTAAATTTAATACAAAAATCATTAACATAACTTTAGCTTGGTAAATGTTTAAGAACTTATTTATACGTCAGAGCAACATATGTTATTGTCACTTTGAAAATTTGCTTGTCTCAAATAACTACAGTAATACCCCGCTATACGTCGGAGATGCGTTCCTGAAAAATGCGACTTATAAAGATGCAACGTATAGCGAAACAAAGTTTACCATAAGAACTATGATAAAAGTTCCTGGAGGATATTTTTTGACACATTTGTTTTCCAAATAATACATATCAATACAGTACACTGGACATACTATGTTACCACTATGTGTTTACCTCTCATTACTACTAGGGTTTAATATACATTTTACCGTAACAACGAGTAACCAATTGCAATAATAAATTCAGAAATCACCGAAAATACTTGTCTGTAATGTGATGGAGCACAAAAATTGTTCTTTACTTACACGTACACCGATACGCACTTTAGCGTACCAACGCAAACGTAAACACAAAATATTAGACACAACTGTTCACAAAGCTAAGAAATAGGTTTTTACACATCGTCATTAAAATTGGGACAGTCCCTTTTATCCCCTGTGTATCTTGTGAACCACCTAACCCATCGTGATCTCTCAAACACATGGCCAGCAAATGTTTATTCTGAATATGATTTTACACGAATTGATAAACATGAAATTAAATAAATTCATATAAATAATAATAAACATGAAATTAAAAGCCAAATAGAGGGTTATTATTGTTATAGTTATAATTTATGCACCGCAATTAGAATTTCTGAAATTTTGCTTTCAGTATTTCACAAACGACGAATATGCGAAGCGACACAACTTATAACGTAACATGTTCCTTAATTGATTGGCGACGTATATGCGAAACAACGTATAGCGGGGCAACGTATAGCGGGGTTTTACTGTAATTAAAATTTATTTTTCGGGTTTTTTCTGCGAAAAATCATTTATGTCATCGTATTTAAATTTTGACACTCTTTCGATTTCGATGTAAATTATCACTATATTTGTCAGTCTCTCTTGCAACATACACGAGCGCAAAGAAGATTTAATCAATTTGAGTACTGAAAAACCTCCCTTCTGCTGTTTCAATTGTTACGGGAATTGTAAGTAGTATACGAAATGTTACCAATATATTCGAAAATAAGTATTGGAAATGGTTCTACGATATAAACTGCGAAACTAAAATTGAGTTATAATTTTCTTTTGGCAACCGGATTTGTTGCATTCTAAGTCAATCTAAAAGTTATATACCGTTAATTTTCGTTGAACCGTTGCTTTCAAGGGATTTTTCCAAGCAACCCAGCCCAACTTTTTCCAATCAAGCCTGCAAGCGATTACTTACGTCGCTCACGCCTGAAACCGGCCCTGAGTAGACTCTGAGGAATCTTAATCTTAGCGCACACCAATGGCACTAATCTGAGCAATGTCAGCCACTAGTGGTCCAAATCCGAGTCCATCTCGGCGATTACTCCTTGTGTCAATATATATATATATATATGTGTGTGTGTGTGTATATATATATAATTAGTGTGTGTGTACATATATATATATATATATATATATATGTGTGTTTACACACACACACTAATTACCCGCTTTACGAAAGGGATGCGTACCTTAAAAGTCGTTCGATAAGCGTAAAATTCATTAAATAAAAATGAATTTCCCATTAATTTAAATTTAGTAATTAGAAATACGGCTATCTGAGACAATGTATACATATATAAATAATAGTAACGAAAGGTAAATATAAAGCAAACAGTTGTATTTATTTATTATAACGAACAATAACTAATTTGACGTTACATACATCAGGATATCGACGATTGGCAGGGCTTGCAACACACCCACAGCCAGGGGCGGATACAGGGTTAGGTGACCTAGGCGACCGCCTAGGGCCCCGCGCCTGCCGCCTAAAGACGAACAAGGAAAGAAACGCGTTGATGGTGAGGCGCGCTCGAAACATCGCCTAGAATGCCTTGGAGAATAGAGTTGAGCGATTAAAAGAAACATCTGGAGAGAGGAAGAAGGAAACACTGGGCGTGTGCAGTCACGCACGCAATGCCGTCGTGAAGAGAGTAAAGAGAAATTGAAAGCCTCTTGTGCCAAGAGTAAAATGTTAAAAGGTTTTGCGGATGTGTTTGGGATTCAGTCGAACAATGAAGAGAAATACACCACTACTAGCTCCATATCTCACTTGGAAATCCGAAATGAAAACAGAAATTTAATTCCGTTGCTGTTTTCTTGACGTAATTCGTACGTCGGGCGGCGGGATTTATTTATTTATTAAGCATCCAAAAACAGCGAAAGAGGCCTTTTACATTGGATGGTGAACAAGAAAAATCAACATATAAATATATAAATAACATAATGATAACAACAAGGACAAACAGAAAATTAAAACTGGTTAGTGACTCGAGAGACGTTTGAGGGAAGAGGTGAAGGTGCTCGGTAATGAAATGAGGTCCAGGATAGGGTGTCTGCCAGGGCATTAATAAGAAGAGGAATCCGGTAAAATAAAGTACGCTGGGATAAGGACAAACAAAATTTAGGGACGTGAAAAGGACTGATGTTACGATTAGGGCGTGGAGGAACATGTAGAGAAAAACTAGACAAAATATCAGAGGAGCGGAAATAGCCATTCATTATTCTGTAAATGAACTTCAAGTCCGAAATAACGCGCCGGTGGGGAAGATGAAAAATTCCTAGGGGCGACAGAATTTCTTTGCGTGAAGAATTACGATGACGGACAATCGTGAGAAAGAAATTGACGGGACGGTTAAGCTTTGTAAGTGTAGCAGGGGCAGCAATTGACCAAATTGCAGAGCAATATTCCAATACTTGTAAAACGCGACCAAGAAAAACTGTTTTTATAGCAATAGGGTCACTAATTTCAGCGAACCGGTGCAGTAAGCCAACTAAGGACATAGATTTCGCTGACATACTGTTAATGTTCTCCGTGAAGGACAATTTCTGGTCGAAAATGACACATAAGTCACTATGAGAAAGAATCGACTGGATTGGGTGATGAGAGAGTGGAAAGGAGGGGCTTACGCTTCAGGGAAAAGGACAATACAGCAGACTTAGCCGGGTTAATGCGAAGTTGCCAATCAGAGCACCATGTGTCAACGGAGGCTTGAGCATTTTGCAAGGAAAGGGAGTCAGTTACTGAATCGGCCTTTTTAAAAAATCTACAATCGTCGGCGTAAAGTAAAATGCTGCAACCACTAGCACAAACGTTTTCGACAATATCATCCACATAACGGCAAAAATAAGGGGTCCCAGGACAATCCCTTGTGGCACTCAAGATGTAACGGGGAGCACCATCAATCAGAACATGTTGAGAGCGGGAAGACAGGAAGTTGGTTAACAGAGATAGAAAGGTACCATGAATATTAAACCGTGATTAACTGTATCAAATGCTTTGGAAAAGTCAATATAGCAGACGTCAATTTTATTTTATTGAGATACACCACATCTTATAAATATTTTAGAGTGTATGTGTATGTTCTTTATACGTTTTTACACCGTTGAAGCTTTCGAATTAAAAGCTTTCATGGGCCATCCCATGGACCGAAGGAAGAACTTGGTCTAGGTTTGCAGACCGTGGAGTTTCTTATACCCCATGGGGAAAACAAAATACTATTTCCATAAGAATGCATGGGAAATGGTGTGGAGAAACCCTAAAATGCCATGCAGTCCTTCACTGATGTGGATATAAATATACCTAAATATTAACTTACGATCACGGGAAATGACTTATTTTACGCATAAAAGACTGAATATTTTAATTCTGTTCATTTTTTGTCATATTACATGGTAATCGCTCAAAATTTCCCTTTAAGCGCAAAATTTATCGATTTAGATGACCATTTTCCAGGCGGCAAGAAAGTTAAATTTCTTAATTGTTGTCCTCTTACAAGTTAGAGATATCCACGCCGCCGTGGCGCGCCGTAGAGGAAGAATTGCTAACTTCAAGATAAGGGGTACAAATGGATTCATGCCTAAATATAGTCTATGAATACTTTTAAAGTGAGTCAAATGATTTTTCAGGAATATTAGAACATTTTATCTTTTACCATTAACATTTAAAAATTTATCGCAACATAAATCGATACATCTACTTACATTTGTTCGGTAACCAAGATGTTGTTTATTGTTTATGTTTTGGCTAATAGTATTGATATAATCCACATAATTTTATTACTGCTTTAAAGGCTTCGGTGCATCTATCCATGTGAATATTAAGTAAGACGTTAATGCGTAATTATATTAACGGTAAAACTTTACAATACAATACATAAAATAGTAAATGTTAATATAAGCATCGCTTGCGTAATTAAGGAATGGGGAACGTTTGCCCCGAGCAATAAAAATCGTTTGCTACTTAAAAGAAAACTTTCCCGAGCGAAGCCGGGCGTTTCAGCTAGTAGCCTATATTTTAAGCTGGACCAGTCTAAAGATATGCTGCAAATTTCATAAAAATTCGACCAGCCGTTTTTGCGCGATGCGGTAACAAACAAACAACCAGACAGACAGACTTTTTCCTAAAATATTTTTCCTAAAATATTTACCCAAATTGTTTTCCTAAAATATTTATTATTAGACTTCTTAGATGTAATCAACCGTTGCGTTGGCTTGAAATCAGCGATTTCTCTTACGGGTGTCCCCTTCCCTTGGTCTGATTTTGCTCATCTACAAACTTGATCTTATACTTGCATTGAAAGTGACAAATATCAAATTTCAACTTCCTAAGTTAATTTACTGGAGAGTTATCGTCGAAAAACCAAATAGATTTCCCACAAACCCCCACTTAAAACTTTTTTTGATTTGATACACCACATAGCCTATATTTTAAGCTGGACCAGTCTAAAGATATGCTGCAAGTTTCATAAAAATTCGACCATCCGTTTTTGGGTGATGCGGGAACAAACAAACAGACAGACAGACAACAATTCTGAAAACCGGTTCAAACGTCTTCTTGTGATGTAAAACACACAAAAAAGTAAAACCCCGACAAAAAAACAAATGTACAGACAGAGGTTACAATTTTATTTATATAGATTTCCATTATACAGCGCCACCACCATGTAGCGCTGAATTCTGCAAAAAACATATTCAAAATATAACTTACGGCAATAAGGACGACTGTTTTCTTTTACGATACGAAATTATAATTTTGCCTTATAATGATATTCATAATAATTTAAATATTTATACACCAAATATGGAGAAAGTCATGTGTTGGCCATATCAGATTTTTACTTTCTCCACACGTAGTAATGGGAAAGTATTGTGTTCACGAAAAAATCGACTTCGAGATTTCAATGGGAATACACGTTTTGAGATCCCTAGAACACGTTTTTTCGGAATGTCTGTGTTGTGTGTATGTTATTTTGGGCGCTCTAACTCAAAAAGTATGTGCCATATCGTTACCAAATTTCATATATAACACTTTAACATGAGCACAAAGAACTGTTTAGTTTTTGGACAATAACGGTAAACCGGAAGTCGAGGTTTATTCGAAATCCGATTCGGTTTTTGCGATATTTCTCCGTTAAAACATCATTATTATACATACAATTATAAAAAAATTTTATAGAGAATGTAATTTCCTACAACTTTCATTTGAAATAATTTTCTATAGGAATTATTGTTTAGGAATTATTTATAAATAACCGGTTTTTCGGTTTCCGTCAAATATATCCTTAAAAACATCGTTATTGGTAATCTTCGTAAGGACCAAAGTTGTAGAGAATAATATTTCTTCCAAGTTTTGTTTGGAACAAACTTTCGTAGAACCATCCATTTCGGAGATACTTCGCTTTATCTTAATATCAGTATACAGCGCCAGCACCATGTAGCGGTGAATTCTGTTAACATATTCAAAATATACGTAATTTACGGCAATAAGAACTGCTGTATTCTTTTACGATACGAAATAATAATTTTGCCTCATAATGCTTTTCATAATAATTTAAATATCTATACCCCAAATATGGAGAAAGTCATGTGTTGGCCACATCAGATTTTTACTTTCTCCATACGTAGTAATGGGAAAGTATTGTATTCATGAAAAAAATCGACTTCGAGATTTCAACGGAAATACATGTTTTGAAGTCCCTAGAACACGTTTAGGCTATTTTCGGAATGATGTCTGTGTGTGTGTGTATGTTATTGTGGGTGCTCTAACTCAAAAAGTACATACCATATCGTTACCAAACTTCATATATAACACTTGAACATGAGCACAAAGAACTGATTAGTTTTTGGACAATAACGGATAAGCGGAAGTCGCGGTTTATTCGAAACCCGATTCGGTTTTTGCGATATTTCTTTGTTAAAATATCATTATTCTATATACAATTGTATACTAATGTTATAGAGAATGTAATTTCCTACAGTTTTCATTTGAAACAATTTTCTATAGGAGTTATTGTTTAGGAGTTATTTATAATTATAATTTCATAATAATTTAAATATCTATACCCCAAATATGGAGAAAGTCATGTGTTGGCCACATCAGATTTTTTTTCCGTGCAATCCCGGAAAAAACACTGTCTTAAAGGAGAAACGTGTGCCGGGGGTAAAATTGGCGAAGGAACGTTTGACTATACTTTTATGTACAAGTTTGACGGTACTCATAAAATACCCCTTGTTATTGGCAAATCTATGAAGTCAAGGTGTTTTAAACGTATATACCCAAACAAATGGAAGTCAAACGATAAATCTTGGATGTCTAGAGATATTATGACGGAATGGTTGAGCCAGTTAGACAAAAAAATGATTCTCCAGAGATCGATAATGCAGCATGTCACCACAAGATTATATTACAAAATATTGAAGCAGTGTTTTCCCCCAATATGACATCTATTGCTCAACCGCTAGATCAAGGGATAGCAGAAAATTGCTAGGTAAAATACCAACAGTTGGTGCCTAAAAACCTGATATCGAAAATGAATTGTTAAAATAACAGTAGTGTGTCAAAATTTTGCAAATGTATTTATGTACTGCAGGCGATAACATGGATTAGCGCAACATGGAATTGAGTGATCCCTTTTACAATTAAAAATTGATTCAACAAAGCAGGATTAAATTGCAGTCTAGAGGAGTGGTTGGCGTGTGTAGTTCCCAATGCTAGGGTCGCAGGTTCGAATCCTGCCGAGGGCATGGTCGTGTGTGTATCGTCCTTGTTATTCTTCTTACGATATTCAAGCCCTGTGCTGTCTCTGAATTATTGCAAATAAATAAATAAATGTGGTGGTGATAATTAACATATAGCTGATGCATCCATACTTAATGGTTTGCTACAGACATTCGGGAATTCTTCTCTAAGCGCCGAGGAATATGTTTTTGTGGACTCCAATGTAGCAATATAAAGTAGGAACACTGAGGTTCGGGACATTGTTAATGAATTTTTGAATAATGAAGAACATGAAGGTGAAGACAAAGATGAAAAGCCTTAAGATCAATGTGACTCCAAATTAAAGAAACATAGTGATGCATTAGATAGCTTAACAAATTTCAAAGGCTTCTATCTAAGCCAAAATTATAAGTTTAGACTGAAGCTGGTGACTTAATTTATTATACACAGTGAAAATAAAATTGCCAAAATGAAATGTTCCAAGCAAAGGACTTTATTTTCATTTTTTAATAAAAACTAATCACTACGTATGTTTGTGTGTAAAGCAAATGCACGATATTCAATAATAAAATCTGTATATGTAACAAATTACAATTAAGTATATTTAATTCACTGCTTTTCCTTTGTTTTTTGTTATACGTATTACATGCTTTATATATACACACACACCCACACACGTGTGTGCGTGTGTGTATTTGTATAATTTATACAAAGTATTAGTTTTATTCTCTTTTATATTGTATTGATTATATTGCACTTATTAAATGTACTTTTTACTGCGCATATTCAATTTATATGCATTTTATATTTCTGATATTCAAACCTCGGACGTTGACCTCTCCAAAAGGAACACCTCTATATAGCGGAAACTTTATTCTGTCCCACTGGTGTCCGCTTTAGAGAGGTTTCACTGTATAAAGAAGTAAATAAATCAACAGCTTAATAATAGAGGAGAAAGAAATGTTTGTATTGAGTTTGAAAAATCCCAACACAAAGATAACGTTGTAGACGATGAAAACGATCGTTGTAAAAGAGAGCTGGTGTTTTCGAGGATAGTTGGTCCGTGAACCGCCAATAGCCAAGTGGCGTTATCGCAGGGGATTTTATTGTATTCGTGAATCATTATCACAATTAACATCGTTATTCTAATACGACTAAATTATTAATTTATCGTTATTACTTTAAAAAGAATAATTAATCCCATTTAAATATTAAAATGTCAGGGAAAGATCGGGATAAAGGTAGAAAGTTTGAATCAAGAGTTTTAAAAAGGGAAAAAGCCTACTATTTTGGAAAAATCATAAAGAAAGTTTCAAGGATATTTGAGAAATATTTGATGGAGAGCAGTGAAAAAACTGATTCTAGTTGCAGTGTTAGTGAGAAAAATGACAATCTTATTGATGTTAGCTGTGAAAACAGAAATGAAAACATTGAAGATCTCAATATAACCGTGAATACAGGAACTGAAACAGGTATAATTATACAAAATGACTCAAAAAGGTGAGATGACTTCGGCACCAGGGCTCCGTCAACTTCGACGTCAACAGAATTGGTTGCTGTTGGAGAAGTGCCTAGTGTATTCTCCAGTAATCCTGGTGAGTGGATTTTTCCTTTGACCCATAATCAATTGAGCGATATTGTTCAGAAAGGCCCGATTCGCATTTAAGTCCGCCTCTGCGTACAGCTTGGCGTATTTTCGTTGAAGCGAGAATTCATTGCGTATACAGAAAAAAGGTATTATTTTTTCAAATACGTTAACGCGAAAATTCGTCAAGTGAATGTTCGTAAAACGAGGAGTTAGTTTACATATTTGCATATTTGTCGAATAGCAGTGAACATTTACGAAAATTTTAGAATTTGACGGAATGATTTTATAACGAGGTCTATATTTATTAAACGTGAGAATTAGACCTCTAGAAATTGAAGGTGTGAATACGACAAACAACAGATATCAACTAAAAGAAGAATTTTAATTGATCAAAACCGAGAAACCTCTCTTTTATTCAAATATAAATATTATAATCCCATGATAATTCGAAAATAATATTCCATCTTTATGGAATAAATATTCGTTGCGGAAGGGTAGAGCACAAACAGTAAATCATTAATGCAAATAAAGTTTTAGTCTTTCTCTCCTCCCTCCAACCCAAAATCCATTCGGAATTTGATTCATTTTTTCTTATCACGACTAAATGGAAAAGAGAAGTCATGGCTCTGCAGGGAACTTCCTTTTTTCCTCCTATTTGCATTTTGAAATGGTTCAAAACGGTTACCCTGGCGACCAAATGGAGTTCCGTCGAAAATCAAAATGGCTTAAACGGCGCTCTATTTCGTACACAATAGAAATATTTTTTTGTTTTATTTTTACTCGGTTCTATGAAAAATTCTCATCCTAATCGCTACTCCAAATGGATAATAATCGACACTGTTCACATTAGCATAAATACTCAAAGAATTTAAGCTATTTGAATTGAAATAAAATATTTTCAAACAGCATTAAAAATGAAAACGTAAGGAGTGTGACTGTGGATGTATAACGCCAATATATAAATGAATCCTCTTCTTCCCTCATCCGGTAAGTGAAGGGATGGATCTTTTATGTACCAAGGTTCTTCAGTTTTGTCTTTTCTGTGCCAAACCTACCATCTCTCTGTAAACTAGAATTATTTATTATTATTGTATTGCATCCAAATCACAACGCTGATATATTCCTATTTCCTTTCAAGAGCGTATCCTTCAATTATTAACTATACGGCTAACGGAGAATTTAAAAACTATTATTATAATTTTATTTTGAAACTATTGTTAATTAGTTTGAGTTTCTATGGCAGAATGGAAAATTTTACAATCAACATCGTTAACCAATAATACAACTTCACCGCTTTCAACCGTTGGTAAGTCTCAATAAAGAATGGCTCATAAAACTTCATATCACTCTGTATCCTTCTAGTCAATCAATCGGCCATTTTCATGGCGCATAATTGCTCATGACAAGCGTCATCTACCGAAGTCGTTTCTAGTAAAGCTCGGGCGATTCTGTTAGAGAGAAAGAGTGAGGCAGCAGCCTTGAATAACTCCTTGGCAACGCCATGCCCGCTTCCCAACCTTTCTCCACCCCACACTCGAGCAATCCAACCGAACTTCCAAACTAACTTGAAACATCCAATTCCGCTGACTCGAAAACCACGGAAATTTTCGAGTTCGAGTGGGGCGGGTTGGGTTGGGTTTTCGGGAGCAAGTTAAAAAGCTCGCAACCACCCCATCTCTCACTATCTTTTCCGCTTCCTACCACCCTCGCTCAGGGGAAATATGACGCGAATAAAGAGTGCAAGGGTAGCAGTATTTTCAATTTATAGCGTAGAAAGAATTCAGGGATGAGAAAAGGAAGGAGATCAAACTTAGGATGGTCAAGGATGAAAATAAATGAAGGTAGGTGAGCGAGGTTCCACTTTTGTCACCGAGAAAACATTATCCCGCTCTAATACTTTTCATTCCGTCAATGAATCCGCAACAAATATTACGTTATGCACGAGCGAAGTCTATCTATTTCATCTAATAAAATTTAGCGTATGTTCTTATTTTGCTACACATTTAAATTATTTACCGTAAAATAAAATGAACGCAGCTTACGAGTTAAATATTTAATATTTTATGCAGTTAAATTACTATTCTTTTTCGTCGGTTACATATCCTTAACTAATGAAGAGAAAAGTAATTTCCAAATCGATATGTTTGATCATTTTTATTGAATTTTGATAAGGCAGTTCGTAAATATCATATAAACTTTGGAGAGCTAATATACATTCGGCTATTATGGCTCTCTGAAGGGCAATACGAACAATCCTTCACTTTTGATTAATTGTTGGTCATATTAGCCATTGCTTGGTTTCAGTAGTATTATATTTACTTTGTAATTCGATCATTGTAACGAATTTTTTTAGATCGCTCACAGAATCTCATATCGATGAGTTGAATTTATAATGAATGCTTATCTGCACCGAGATTCCACTTCATACCGCTCTAAAAAATCTTATAGTTAGACATGTGCTTTTCTAATGTTCAATATCACATAATTTTAGCAACAATCCTTAACAGCTTCCAAATAGATTCTATCGCACATATAGAATAGAAGAGTGGTTCTCAGGCAGATCTGCCATGCGACCCCCTCCGTGCCGGTGTTCGGTCGCCACGACCCCATGCGATTTTTTGAGAAGTAATAAAAATATAAAAAACCTTTTTTCATTTATACTTTTTTAGAAAGGCCATTGAAAAGTAGAAAGTATATTTTTGGTTCAAGAAAATATCTAGTTATTAAGGAAAATTTTCATTGTATATGATCATGTATCTTTTTAAAAAAGATGTGTGGCATATGTTGATTAAATTATTCACTCCATTATAAATAGTCTGGAATATTCTTGTTGTTGCGCACAGATGGCTACAGAAGAATTCGTTTACTACGGTAGTTCAGTGGTGGAATATCCGCTCGGCAAGTGGAAGGTTCGATTCCAGGTCATAGCAAATTTTTTCACTTGTTTCAAAAGGAAATTAGTTCATCAAAAATTCAGATATCGCCATGAATTACAATAAAGATGAGAAATGTGAGGACTACGAAAATGAGCGAAGCTAGTATAAGTCGCCGTATTAATTAAAGTTTTGTTATTAAATTATATTTCTTATATTAAAATATATTAAAATTAACAATTGTTTTATTCTGAGGTTTCCAACCCTAAATCAAACAAAAATTAGACTTATAACCTATAAATTAAAATTGAAGGATTGATAGAAGGAGGAAAAAATCAGTTGGCATAACGAAGAATGCTTGCGAGCCCCCTAAAATTGTCTCGCGACCCCCCAATGTGGGTCGTGACCCTACGTTTGAGAACCACTGGAATAGGATAAAAGCTATAACACCCGGCATAGCGGGGTCGAGTCTTCTGTCTCAGATGTTAGCAATGGATAAGTAATATAAGGCTACACCTCCATTTGCAGCATTCATTGGAAGTTTATTTTTTATCATAGCTCCATTCCACTTTTATCCATTTTTATATTCATGACGCAGAAAAGCCGTACAATTGGCTTACGCGAACCGTGTTCAGAAACGTGACCTGGAAAGACAAAACAAAAGTTGTAGGGAGCGATCAATCTCTCTCTTCCAGGCGGCAATAAAGTGATGTATATGCGGTATAAACTTTTCATAATATATTCGATTCTCTTAAATAATTAAATTTATAAATGAATACGAAGAAAAGTGATTCGATGATTTTTATGAAACAGGTTAAAACCTGTTCTTCTATCTATTTAAAAATATAGCTTTAAAAAGGTATCTGACTTTTAATAACTTTGTTATGGCTATTGGGTGTAAGGAGATGTGTTTTCTACATTTAAAAATATTTTAGTGCATATTCTTGAATTTTTCAACCATAAGACGAGCTCGAAAATTCTCCGGTGAATTGGATGGTCGTATTCGATAAATTTGTAGGCGATTAATTTATTGTTTTTCTCATTTATTGCTATTTATCTAGATTTTCTTAACTTTATATCAGTAATTTTAGATAAAATGGTTTCGACAATGAAAAATTTATAAACTTTGTATGTATCAATCCGTATTTCGATGATTTTAAGCATTCAAACGACTTTAAACATTTCAAGGAGGATTAAGATTAAGTCATGAATGAAATGAGATTGAACAGAGAATGGGACCTAATGGCAAATACGAAGAAATCTTATATTAGCAAAGATTTAACTATTAATGGTTTTAGTACAGAGGCAGTGCATAGATGTGGAGATTTATATATGAATGTTCGGAGAAATGGCAAAATTAATTTGAAGAGTAGTTTCTATCTTATTGCCACTCCATAACTTCTATATTATAAGCAAAGCATTTCTTAAATTTTTCGCGATCGAACTCAGCTACAGTTCGCCTTCTAGAAATTACTGGCTCTTTTAAAATAAATTTCCCTCCTTATTCAAGTAGGCCTTCACTGATGGTGGATCTCATCTCTTTAATAATATCGTTATGATGTTATAAAAGATAATTCAATTGGTTTCTCAAGAAAACTAAACTTTTCGAAAGTAACCCAAAACTTGCGACCGTCGTCTTAGTTCCACTGTGGCGGCAAATGTATAGATAGATAATAATTTTATTGTTCCGGGACAGAGTCCCATAGAACATAATTACAAGGTACATTAACTATAATATACATAACAAGCAACTTCAATATTGAAGTGTGGAGACAATTCCGTTGAATACAGTACGCAGTACTACACACATATATAATAACAATACACACATATATACATGAACATATACATATATGTATATAATTCTTCCAGAAAAAGAAATAAATAAATCATATATAAATCATTAAAAATATGACGACAGGTCCAAGCTAGGGACAAAAATTTACGTGTTGAGAAGTAATAGACTACACGATTTAGTTTTAAACATAGCCAGTGTAGAGGAACGTTTAAGGTCGAACGGCAATTAGTTCCAGAGGTTAGACCCTGAAACAACGAACGCCTTTTGGAATGTCCTAGTGCGGTGACCAGGGAAATATAAGTATCCAGGGTCAGTTCTTGTGACCATGGCACTGTGGGATAATCTTGGAGGTAGCATGTCCATGATATATCCAGGTTTTTTATTTTTAAAAATAGCAAATACAAATAGTCCAAAAAATATTTGCGTCTTGAGCTTGTGCTTAGCCAACATAACTTATTAAAATAAAGAGTTAAATGTTCATCCTTTCGGAGGTTAAAGATAAAGCGAACACACGAATTTAAAAGACGCTGAAGCTTAAAATTAAGCTCATCGGTTAAGTCATTGTAGACAAGACAGCAGTAATCCAGACTAGGGAATATAAAGGAAGTTACAAGCAGCTTCCTGGTGGTAATTGGGAGATAATATTTGTTCACTTTAATCTGGTATAAAGTCATGTTAACTTTGTTGGAAATATTATTGGTATGGTCATGCCATGATAAATTGTTACACAATGTAACACATAAATTCCGAACAGTGTTTGAGTAAGGTATAGTAGTGTCGTGGACTTTAACTTCAGGAATAAGATCAAGGTTAATTTCATTTAATAACCTTGAGGTACCAAATATAATAGCTTTAGTTCTGCTACAATTTAGACTGAAAAAGTTTTTGTTGGTCCACTCAGAAATAGCCGTAACATCTTCATTCACTTTGGATACGGTTTCTTGGATTTCGTAGGGATGGCAATGGCAACAGATTTGAAGGTCATCGGCGTATAACATATATTTGCAATGAGTAAGGCAATTAGGGAGATCAAGGATGTATATAGAAAACAAAAGTGGACCCAGGGCGGAGCCTTGGGGTACACCATGGGGGACTGAGACCCACCGTGATAAATGGCCATTAGAATCCTTAACTGCCTGACGGCGGTTGTCCATATATGACTGAAACCAATTTAACACAGAACAAGAGAAATTCAATTTCTTATTTTCTGAAGAAGGTTGGCATGGTTCACCATATCGAAAGCCTTGCTGAAATCTAACAGCACTAGGATGGTGACCATTCTTTTATCCATCGCGCAACTATGCCATCCGTTACTTTAAGCAAAGCGGACTGTGTGCTAAAACCCATACGAAAGCCAGATTGGAAATAGTCAAATTTATTTTTGAGAGAAAGATAATCAGTGACTTGATTGTAAACAATACTCTCTAAGACTTTAGAGATCCCGCATAAAATAGAGATTGGACGATAATATGAAGGAGAGGAAGGATTTTCACCTTTTTTATCGGTCGAACTAATGATGATTTCCAAAGAGTAGGATATACGGAAGACAGTAAGGAATGATTAAAAATTTCTAGGATAATCGGAAATGTTGCAAGAAGTGATTTTTTTTATAAAATTGATAGAAATATCGTCAATACCCATAGTGTTAGATTTTTACTGGAACAGGGATTTGTTTAAGATATCATGGATAATGTATTGGAAATAAAAATTATCATCGTTAAAGGGCATAGTAGAATCTACAGAAGTAATAGAAAGGGGGGCAACGTTGTTGACAGATAAAGTGGTGGAAGATGAAATAAAATAATTATTCAGTTGGTCAACTGTCAAGTTTGAAACAATGGAATTGTCTCTGTCGAACGAGACCAAGATGCCTTAGTTCACACCATATCTGATTCGAGTCACTCAGACGTGAGAAAATAGTGGAATAGTGGAGACGCTTTGATTCTGTTACCAACATTTGAACTAGATTCCGAGATGTTTTAAAAAGTTTATAGATAGTTGGATTTTTTGTACGAATGAAATTCCGACGAAGTCTGCTTCTTTCCTTCATATGTTTACTAATGTCATCAGTTAACCACGGAACAGAAGGACGCTTAGGGAGGCAGGTAAGTCTAGAAGCATGAGAATTAACACATTCCAGGAAGTAGGAGTTGAAAGTTTGTATTTTGGTGTCGATTTGGGTGGAGCAAAAAACATTACTCCAATCCAAAGCAAACAGACCCTCTTGAAAGCTTAGAACATCAAGGTTTCTTAAGTCTCCGTAGATAAAAGGAGATGGCGGGAGGCGATTGGCAAAATAGAGATACTCATTTATTCGAGCATTTGAATCTTGTGTATGCCACCAAGACTGGCTATCTAGTTAGAATTGTTACATTTCCTGAGAAAAGTAAACAACCTTTGTTCGTTTTTACTTTCTCCATACGTAGTAATGGGAAAGTATTGTATTCACGAAAAATATCCACTTCGAGATTTTAACGGAAATACACGTTTTGAGGTCCCTAGAACACGTTTAGACTATTTTCGGAATGATGTCTGTGTGTGCGTGTGTATGTTATTGTGGGCGCTCTAACTCCAAAAGTACGTGACATATCGTTACCAAACTTCATATATAACACTTTAACACGAGCACAAAGAACTGATTAGTTTGTGGACAACAACGGGTAACCGGAAGTCGAGGTTTATTTGAAACCCGATTCGGTTTTTGCGATATTTCTTCGTTAAAATATCATTATTGTATTTACAATTCTATACAAATGTTATAGAGAATGTAATTTCCTACAACTTTCTTTTGAAACAATTTTGTTTGGTAATTATATATAGATAATCGGTTTTTTTCGGTTTCCGTCAAATATCTCCTTAAAAACATCGTTATTGGTAATCTTCGTGAGGACCAAAGTTGTAGAGAATAATATTTCTTCCGAGTTTTGTTTGAAACAAATTTTCGTAGAACCATCCATTTCGGAGATATTTTTCTTTTTCTTAATTTCCTGTATGCAGCGCCACCACCATGAAGCGGTGAATTCTGTAAACATATTCAAAATATACCTAATTTACGGAATAAGGACCACTGTATTCTTTTAAGATACGAAATAATAATTTTGCCTTATAATGCTATTCATAATAATTTAAATATCTATACCCCAAATATGGAGAAAGTCATGTGATAGTCATTTAAGGCACACGTTCGGTAACTATGCCCATAACTTTATATTATTCCAGCTTATGCTTCTCAAAATTGTGAAGTGATCTTTGAACAAAATTTGATCCCTTTGCTTGACCTCGCAATGAATGAATTTCTGCAAGTTTTTCCTATGCTTCAAAGTCAGCACCCTTTCACTTTACATATGGTACTACAAAGTAGACTATCAACTGAAAATTTTTCTCCTTTTCAGTCTTCACATTTGTGATCAGTATTATGCACACACACATATAAGTTAAATGTCCATTATTTCACTCTTGTTATTTAACATCTTATCAATTCTGGGATAAATAAGGGATGCTTTTCGCTGTTCCTCCGTGAGGACATCTAGTGTGGTAAGGTTTACTACTGAGTTAGCCCTTTTTTCATCGTAAATGCCCCAATTTGAAGTACAAAGAACTCAGAAATAAATTTGTCTGATTAGCTGCCAACAAGATAAAACCTTTTCCATTTTTTTCAACTTAAGCAAGTTGCAGAAGTGTATTTAATTTTATATGCAGGGACTCTCTCGACAATAAGTATTACCCAAGTTTGGTTTAAAGGAGCTTTAAAAACCCCCTATATACTTCTGTAGCTGGGGTACGCGAAGACTTCCCGAGGGGTACGCGGGCGCGGTGAGTTTAAAGGTTAAAAGTTGTTTAATTTACCAGCGAGCAAACAATGGACGCTACATATACCTACGTAACCCATAGAAATAACTGATTATTATTGATAAAAAATTTTGGGCGTTAACTTTAAAATATACCAGGGGGTACGTAATCATTCAAAAATCTTATAGGGAGTACGCCAGCGAAAAACGTTGAATACCATTGCTCTAGAGCTGTAATGCCCAACCTTTTCTACATGGCAGGCCACATCGGTGGTTCCGAATCCTTCGCGGGCATCATTGGAAGTTGAAATTCTTATGCGGGCAGGATTATTTTCAATCGGAAGATACCTATGCACTCTGAGGTACCATTTAAGTGAAAATCAAGTCTAAATGAGGTTTTTATGGTAAATATTCCAATATTAAAAGTTTTATTATCAACATTTTCATAAAAATCCATGAATTTGTTTGTTAAATTTTTCGGATTACTTTTTCATCACGACATCGCAGGCCACACAAAAACCCTTCGGGGGCCGCATCCGGCCCGCGGGCCATAGGCTGGACACCACTGCTCTAGAGGACAACAACATCGAAGCTATTTGTAATATTTATAATTCTCCCTATTTTGGTTCTATAAGGAAATTCCTTGACTTTCGAAAAAAATACCAACCCCGGTGGGCGTAAAAATACAGGTTGATTCGTCGTGTCGAGCCCCACTTTTACCTTCATCATGCATTCTCACAATACGAAAACTTAATGAATACCATACCAGTCTCTCCAAATGGAGAATCCCTCTTTTAAATCCCCTCTCTCCAGCCCTTCTCCTTCCTCCTCTATCGGTGCCCCTTTCACCTTGCTGCCATTTCTTTTGGCGACAATTCCTCTGAGTGTCCCTCCCCTCCCTTTCTCTGTCCCTTCTCCCCCTCCAAAACTCCTCCCGGCCCCGCCTCCTCACCCCGAGTCACGCAAACACGGGATTAAGTGGAAGAGAGGGAGATGCAAAGGGCGGGGGCGGATAGAGGGTCACATGGAAAGGGGGCACTTATTTTTGAATAAGATATTCAACCCATTCGGTAGAATTTTAAAGATCCACGCTTGTACTCTATCGTTGGCTGGCCATCTGCAGAAGGAGACATCGTAGGCCAGTACTTTGACAACGCGGGGCAGTCTTAACGATTTTACTTTTCGTGCTCGACGCGATGAATTACAGGGATTAAACTTCTCCATAGCGATTGAAAAAAATAAAACGGAGTGTGAAAATCTTGTGGCAAAGATGAAGGGAAAATACGTACATCCCTCAACGAATCCCTTCTACGGACAATATGAGAAGATCTTCGCTCTTTCCAAGAGTGTACATTCCGATAAAGGGAATTTTTAGTCGATGGCGGTTAGTGACCAATAAATGATCCCGCTTCTACGCTGTTTCGTTTATTCTGGTCCCCAAAATACTGTAAATATGAGGTTGGAAAGTCGTACTCTGAAATGGCTGCGATTAGCTGATATCTGAAGCAGAATTTTTCGCGTGGTATGTTATGAAAATTTTGTTTATACAAACTCAAGCGCATAATGGGTAATTTTATAACTTCATTTTATTATAAACTACTAAGTTTACTCTCTCCGTTTCACAACAAAATCAAACGAGAGAAATGCGAAGCCTGAGACACGCCTTCTCTCCTACATAACATCTTTTAAACGCGTACGGGGAAATTAAAAACCATCAAAGCCTAAGTTGGGAAGAAACCTTAACATTATTGAGTTAGGAAAAAAAGCTCGCTTATCTACCGTAATGTGACCGACAGAGAGAGAGAGAGAGACAAAGACAGATACAGAGAAAGACAGATATACAAAGAGACCCGAATCACGACAAAAAAGCGCCCAACCAAAGCCACTCAAAACTTGTTTTTGTCGGAAATCGCGTCCAGTGTTTCGAAGAGTGACTTGGATTAAAAAGCTCCGATACGACACACACGCGAAACATAAACGAACTTTCGGCACGAAAGGTTTTCGCAGGATGTGAATTTCGTACCACATGATTAATTTATAATTGTCGCAACGGATAAATAGAGGAATCAGCTCTTAATCTTAAGCGCGTCAACCAATATATTAGAGTTACATTAAACTTGAATAATCCGCAGAATTGGCAGAGGGTGATGGTAGGGGAGGATGCAAGAGAGAGAGAGAGAGGGTCATGTGGTGCAAGCATAGGATGTAGACCAGTGTCGTTGAGTAATGACGACGAGCAGAATGCCGGAGACAGAGGCGTTCCCTTTGCGGCAAAATAGGCACGCAAAAGGAGAATCCTCGAGAGATAGAAGAGACAGAGATGGAAAATGGGGAAGGCGAAGGTAGATAACAGAGAGAAGATAGGGGAGACTGGCTTCGAGGGTGGTGGGGGGCGGAGGTAAGTGGAATGGGGGAGACAGGGGAGGAAGAGGGAGAAGGAAAGTGAATGGGAAGGAGGTGGGGGAAGGGGAAGGGGGGAAGGGAGGGGGGTGGAAGAACGTCGGAAGGAGGGAGGGAGGGAGGGAGGGAGGGAGGGAGGGAGGGAGGGAAAGGGATTGGAGTAGGGTGGGAAAGAGGAGGAGAGGCAAAGTAGAAGGGACGCGATTGAAGTGGTAGCAATATAAGAGCGAAAGAGGGAAACTTTGAAGAGAAGTTCGGGAGATATGGATATTGTTTTTTTGCCTCGGTGGCATTTTCAGTTCTTCTTAAACCAGTATGTTGCTATCAATAGGGTGGGCCATGATGGACGATCCCCTTGGACACGGAAGGTTACACTGTGGATAGGATTCAAACACACGGCATTATCGTTGATTACCAATCACACTAATAGGTTGTAGCGTAAGAATTGAAAGGATATTTTCTTGCTCGCTTGATAAGGATACTGTCAACGGGTTATGTAGCAACCGTACGAATGGTAAAATATCTTGGTGTTAGCGGGAAAACAGAGAAATATTTTTTCAATCGCGCATCCGTTAAGATATAAAATAAAGAAGTGGATAATACCATTGAACGACGTTCACAAAGGTACAACGATGAACATAGTCTTAGGCTGGATATTAAATTTATGATTTTTTAATATATTAAACGCACAAAATGCTGACTCGAGTCACTGTACGTACATACATACGTAAAACTGGTACTAATGAAATAACGCGATAGTTTTTCTTGTAAGGATTTTAGAGATATTTTCTAGCTATAAATTACTATAGTAATTTGGGTCGATATTTAGACTTTCCGTATAAAAAGTAAAACAAGTTAGGAAAGTGTACAACGTATCACAAATGGGCGCGTTTCGCGCAGTGGAGTATTAGAAAGAAATTATATACCTGTACGTAAGGGAAATAGCGTTTTAAAGTTCTTTTCTTCATAATAAATAATCCATTTTCTTCATATTTAAAAATAGTGCATCTCTGAAGCTGTTGAGCGGATTTTCATGAAAGTTGGTTCTAAGGACTTCTGGGCAAAGGCAATAACAAAATGATATAAATGGTTCATATAACCTAATCAGGAGTGCCACTTTACTGGAAAAAATAAATTTTCCGTCATATCTAGTGAAATGTTCGTCATACCAAATATTCTTCAAATAAAACGTGTAGAATTGTTAAATAGAATATTTGTTACCTAATACACTTTTATCTAAGGAGAATCCATAAAAAGAATATTCTAAATCACTTTGAACTAATAAAATTTCCTGGTTTTTTTTTTGCTGTCCACGAAAATTACCTTCGTAGCTATTAAAGTAAAACATCTGCTGTAATTAAGCAAGTGCGTTTAATTTCCTTTCGTGTACACACTGCATTTAGTAGGTGAAAGGAAGTGGATTGTCTACTACGAAGAAATGAATGTAAATACGTTTCTCCAAAGTACGGCCCGTGGGCCACATTCGGCCTGCGTAGTGATTTCATCTGGCCCACCTTACCCATCAATTATATTGAGTTTTGTTTATTCACCTGCAGGAGTTTTCATTAGATATCATTCTTTATATCTAAATGATATTTTCCGAGTATTTGGATGCAAAATCGTTTTAATATATACGTATGACATATTAAAGAATTTCAAATATTCTCAAAACTTTCTTTTTGAAATTCTCACACGCCCCGATCAGTTATTTGAAAGGTCGTATGTGGCCCTCACAGTCGTATATGAAGGCTCACGTGGCCCTTTCAGTAAATGTTTGATGACCCCTGTTCTAAGTGATTTGAAATAGATAATTTACAAAGAAGGAATGAGCACGAACGTAACGATTACATGACAAGTACGTGATTCAAGTAGGTTTGCTTCAAACAATTTTCGATGCTTCAAGTTCTGTTCAAATTTAAAAAATGAATTCCCTTCCCAAAACTCGTAGTGTAGTAATAAAATTATCTAGAAATTTCTAAAGGAAAGAACAGTTACGCCGGATCAAGAGTTCCCTTTCACTTTGATTCGACGTCATATTCCTGTGTATTTGTCCTTTGCAATGACAATCATAAATAAAAGTCAGGGAAAACATTACATAACTTTAGTGGTTTTCTTCTCGAGCCGTTTTTCAATCAACGACAACTTAACGTCGCTTTTTCCAGAGTATTATCAATGAGGGGGATTAAAGTGCTCAAGACAGGTTTTGTGCATAAACAACATCTATAAATTTGTATTCTAGGAAATACATATTTTGCGTTTATGCATAAATTGTTGTTCTTATTACACTTTAATTTATAATGAAATACAGTACAAAATTACCTAAATCATAAAGGACGCTCCTGTCTCGCTTATATACACTCATGATGCGTGAATATTTCTTCTCATGTTATATCTAGGAATCATTTGTTTTATTCCATTATAATAATAGCCTAGACCTGTTTGTGTATATGGCCGGAACGCTCCCATTTCTGGGAAGAATTTGGCGGGACGTTTAACGAAATAACTCGAGAACGGATAGTATGATTTCGACTATTCTTTCGCGATATACTAGGATCTACCTCTTGCACCTTTTAGGCAACTCATCGTCTATCATAAGATCAAGGGTTCTTTTCCAGGAGCGTTTAATTTCTCCATTTGATTAATGTCGGTGTGAGTGTACCATATTAGTCATTTAAATATTTAAAAATTTTGGAAATATCGTTGGATTTTGGGGCTTGAAACATAGAACGAATTTTATTTTCCTGCCGTTGATTTTCGAATATGCATCGAATCGGTATAAAAGTTTGTTTTTAACGCAAAAATTTCACGTATTTATGCGTGAAATTTTCCGTCTTAATTAAAAATTTCCCGTACTTGAATTTGGAAATTATTCTATAGCATTTTACTGCATATTTGATGAAGCTGTTATTTATTTTACACCAACAGATGCTGTGACACTCTTAATATCTTTCTTTTTCATAATGATAACTCATCATAACACTAATTTATCCCATAAACACCGTTCTTTCTCGCCATCCTTCTAATAAATTTTTCAGGCCCAAGTCTTTTGAAGACCTTACCTTTGAAGTTTCATTTGTTTCGCTTAGATGCAAATTTTAATAAAATATATTGAACATGAAATTAAAATAAATAAAAACAAGCAAAAACTCGACTCTAATCACATATTATAAAGTTAATGAAATAAAAATAAAAGACTCCGGATCAGCGAAGCCTAAGATCAAACATCGCCGAAATTAAAAGACACTAATCATCCATACTGGTAAGATATCTTAGGTTAGAACATATGAAAAACAAAGTCCGATTCTTGAAGAACTTATCGCGATTATATAAGAACCAAACGATGATGTCAGCCACGAAGGGGAGTGGAATTATCAAGTAAAATAATGGATTCTGACAGATTGGAATAGCATTAAATTCATGTTCCGTGGTTTGCATAAGAAAAACATTCTTATAAAATCCCTTCTGTTTATTCTTTGTCTTTGTCACTCAAGTCAAGTCAGCATCGGGACAATTCAACTCATCCGCAGGGATATGTCATTTTCAGAAAAATATGTCTCTGTTACGATAGAATACACTTAACAGAAGTTAATCAAAGTGATCTATATCTGTCTTTCACTCATTTGGTTGCCTCCAGAAACAATGAGTTTTTTTCCGGAAGCCACCCACGCGAGTGTTGGAATCTGTCGAAAACAAATAAGCAAATTTGAAACGGATGAAAACGGATGTTTGGGAAATATGTGTATTGGAAGGGTAAGTTATGCGTGGAAAATTATTCAAAAGACAATATAATACAATTCTATACACAAATATCTTTTCATGCTGTCAACATTAACGAAAAGGTTAAGTTAGAAAGAAATTGAAAACAAGGTAAAGTAAATAATGTGCTCTTAACATGTTTATATTAGTGGATATTTCACGGTGTATTATCCGAATTTAATCAAATATCGAAGAAAATAGGACATGGTATGTTGTGCATAAGGTGAATTTTTTTGTTTCTATGCGATAAAATTAGTTAATACATTCTTCGTTTCCAACACTTTTCAAGAAATGTCTGAAAGTCAACCCCCACCCTTGTACATGTGTTGGGATGTCTCCCATCAATCTGTAAGAGTCTACTATACCTACGCATATTCTAAAATTGATGTACTCTAATATGGTAATTTTCCGTTGTAAAAAATGAAAATTAATCAATGAATTGTAGCGAAACTAATGGTTTAGTAAAGCATGAAAAACTGCAATTAAAGGGCAAATAGAAATTATTAGACAAAACAAGTCAAACAAAGTGGTGGAATGGCAGTTATAATAACGGAATGTTTAATTTTTAAAAACTTAAAATTATTCAGGAATAAGAATGATTTTTTTTAATATAGGAAGAAGAAAAATTTTATATAAGACATTTCCTAAAAACAGTATGTCAACCAGGGATATAAATATACGGAAGTACATGGTTCAGAATCTCCTTTCTTCCTTTGTGCTAATAAATAATACTAAAACTTGCGTAGTTTTTTCGATTGTCAATTTTTAAATGCATTTGAATCCTCTGGAGAAAATCCTAGATACAACAATGATTCAAATTCTCTGACAAGTGAGAAGTTAGAAGGGTATAAGTAAAAAGTAACTTAGGTGCCAGAGGAAGCAAATTTTGTGTGTGGGAGAGTTTGAATAATGAAAAAAGAAACAATTCAAAATAATGATAAAATAATTTTAAGAAGGAAAAAATAAAAATGAAACTCGAAGGAGAAAAAGGAAGAGCGAATAACTGAGGAAGATAACGGTAGAAGGGTGGAATGTAGGAAAGAGAAAAGAAAGCGAATTAGGGACAAAGGAAATGTGAGATAAAAGGAAGAGAAGAGGGTGCCGAAGAGAGAAAGAAAGAGATTAGGGCGAGGGAAAGTGAACGCGTAAGAGGATAAGTTATAGTTTAGGGAATAAATGCTGGCAGATGAAGACATGTGAATAAACAGGGAGATTAAAAGAAACAATAGGTAATGTTACAGAGGTGAGAATTAGAGGACATGAATGACGTCCAGAGTACTGAAAAAGTGGAATCAAAGAAGGCAATGGTGTGAATGAGCGAGGTGATCAGAAGGGGATGGGGGCGAGGAAAACGATAAACGGGAGGCGGAGTGAGGCGACTTCGGCCTCTCTCTCTCTCTCTCTGGCCGTGGCCATAGCGGGAGGCGGAGACAAAGGAAAGTGAAAGCATGACTCATACGAGTCGCTTCCCCTCCTCTCGCATCCTTCGCCCCTTCTCCCCCCCCACCTCTCCTCCACCTCTCCCCCCCCTCTCCCCCCTCACCCCTCTGCTCCTATCGCCGCAGCCTCCCTATCCTAATGGGACCTGCGCGTAAAGCTTTGGAAGCGTAAGACAGTGGGAACGAAGCGTTGAGTGTCCGCTCGGTGGACACGAGTGTTTAAGGGGCGGTAGGTCTTCTTCCACAGCGAGGACCCCGCATGCACACCTCATACTCTCTCCTCCTTTCCTACTCCGTGATATTTCGCCTGCTCTGCTGCTGAGGGTCCCTCGTATTGATTTCTGATTTCGGTGGCATTTCCAGAAAAATTATATTTGGACCAACTTGACCATGTCCCTCTCCGTTGAGTGTAGGAACCTCGGCTATATCATAAAAATTTAGTTCCTATTTTCTATGTTCGCACAATTCCAAGAATTTATTGCTTATTAGTGATGATTAACTTATAATTTAACATTAAAGAGGGTTCTTGAAGGATCATTAATCGGTAAAACTTAAATAAATTCACCTTGGATATACATTAATTTATATGTATAAGCCTTGATACTAAAGTTCAACGGTAATTATTCTTGGTTGCCTACGTTCCAGAACAAGTAAAACTATGTATTTAAATTTAATGCTATAAATTCAACGTTGATGTTACAAGTTTCACGGCTATTAATTCTCCGTTTAAAAGTAGAAAATATCACGTGTCTTGAAGAAATACATCAGTTAATTTAGATATAAAGTCATTCTAAAGACGTATATAAAATTTTTTAATAAAATTCACTATATTTTATTATTAAAATCCTCTTCGAAAGTAATTAAACTCTAAAATAAATTATTTTTTACGCTTAACTCACTGCGAGAAATATTTATTCAAATTTCCGTTACTGAGTTCTTATATATTTCTATTCAAAAAAAGGAGCACGAGTTCCGGTCCGGGTGATACAGAAATTTTATTCGCTTATTTATTTTGCAATGTTTAGATAATTACGGCATCAAATTTGATCAAAACCACTGAGGAGAAATCTGAAATGCTACTGCGTTGTTATTAATTTAAAAACTTATATTACAAATTAATATTTTAATTCGGTGTTCTATTTAAATTAAAAATTAATATCTCATCCAGTACAATAAAACTATTAAAATATAAGTAGAAAATTACAAGAATCGATAAACATTCAAAACTTTTTTACTTGACTTAAAAATTCCAAAAATAATTCAGCTCATCTTAGTGCGTCCAAAATCTAAGAATTTGCGTTGCCTAATGATAAAATACCACATAGCTACTTATTACCTTAATATAACGACAAATTCTTATAAAAAAGTTATAATAAGATTATGAAGAAGTATTGCTAATGGATAATGTATTATTTTCAATGATTAAACTGACATATAACTAAAAGAATCGTAAGCAAAATAAGCCTCAAAATGAAATTTTTCGAGATAATCTACGCTGGTATGTTATAGATAGAACTAGTTTTAAATCCTGATTTTCTGGTTAATTGCTACTATAGAAATAGCGTCAATTCAATTCATCACTTATCTGTTATAATTATTTCCCTAAAATGAGATAATATCAAATAATTTTCAATCGCACACTTCAAATAATTTCATGTAAAACTATAGAGTCAAATGCATAACTTTGTTAATGAATTATAAGTTTTTTGCGCTTATAGCTGCGTTATTTCTTAATAAAAAGTAATGAAATAGCCTAATAATATCATTTTTTTTAAATGAAAAAAACATCCAGAATTGGAGGATCGATGCCAGAAATATTCCACTTTAGTAAGGAAAGAAATGAGTAGAAAGCATTCTAACTGGATTCCACAGCTATTATTTGTACAATAAGAGTGCCGCGCAGACTGCTGATTGGTTGAGTAGAGGCGCCATTTTTTAAAGCGCCTGAATTTTAAAGTACGCAACCCGCATAACTCATCATACGAGAAGTTGCGTGTAATCGCGGGGCTTATAAACGTTGAAAGTGTCTATTACAATTGAACTTTAAATTGCACAATAACAAATCAAAATCTTATTGTTGAAACAGTAAAACAGCTTCGTGATTAAATATACAATTTAATGGGTGCGATTAAACCTCACGATTTCTCCGAAACTTACGAAATGACAGCTATAAAACCATGACTACGAAACGCAGCTCTAAAGAGTCACGTTTTGCGAGTTCAGAGCAAAACTCAACACACGAAGAGTCGCAGTATAAATGATTAAGAAGATGCGTATTAGAAAATTGTGATTCATATTTATGAACCATATTATAAGAAAATCTGAGGTTTCGGTAAGTTAAGAAGCGAGCAAATACGACGTTCCATGTGATTTATCCGATAGAAAGTTCGTTTAGACAGCCTCAACTAAGTCCTTAAAGAGTCGCATGCGGCTCGTGAGCAACGGGTTGCCAGCCCCTGCCCTAAAGGGTTGAAAGTGGAGTGGCCAACCCTCCCGGATTCTCCGAGAATTGCTAGTTTTCTTCGGCTTCCCGAGCTCAACTAGGTCGATCGGGTCCGTTACTCGCGGATCTACTATAAAGTTTCTAAGTAAAAGCGCTTATCTCTCATAATTCACTGCAAAAAGACAGACACAGGCTAAAGTCCTTAACGCAAGGTGTATAATGGGATTAAAACGAAAATATACGTGTGATGCCTCTTTTGTGTGTGTGTGTGCGCGCGTGTATGTGTGCGTGTGTGTGCGCGTGTGTGTAGTAGAACTCCAATTATCCGAACGCCAATTATCCGAAAGTCCAATTATCCGAACCGAAATCATTCAACACATCGTTGTCTACATTCCCCATATTTTTGCCCATAACAATTATTTCCGATCAGCTTGTAATTATTTTGATTACAGTTTTTCTATTTTTGTCTTACATTCAGTATATTTTGTTTTCTTTTACAATTCTTTGTGAAAAGGCAATACATTTTAATGAAAAACTTTGTGGTAGTCCAGAATTTAAGGCAAGCTCTGGGTGGCTGAGGAATTTTAAATTACGACACGGTATACGTCAACTGGATATTTATGACGAAAAGCTTTCCGCTGACTTTCACGGGGCCGATAATTTTGTAAAAATTTTAGAAGACTTCATTCAAAAAGAAAAATACGATGTGGACATTATCTACAATGCAGATGAAACCGGACTTAACTGAAAAACTCTGCCAAAAAATCACTTGCATCAAGGAGATAACTGACTGCACTCGGTTACAAAGTGTCCAAAGAGAGGGTAACAATTTTGTTATGTGCTAATGCCAGTAGAAATCACAAGCTGCCTGTGCTACTCATTGGGAAATCAGCAAAACCTCGGGCATTCAAGTGTTTCTGGAACGGTATGACAAAACCTTCATTCCCGAGGTTAAAAAATCAAATGCCTGGAGACAGCAATGGAATGGTTTAAGGGACAAGAAGAGTGTGATTCAGTGCTTAAGAAGATTACGAGATTTAGCTGCAAAAAAAATGAAGACTTCCGCAAAACAACTATCAATCATTCAGATCTTGTCTTAAATAAATGAAATTTTATATTCATATGTTGCGTTTTACGTACATTATATATTTTTGTAGACCACCAAATTAATATTATAATAATTTTTTTTCGTGTAATGCATTGTAGTATGTATTTTACAACATAAATACATGTTCCAAATACATGAACCTCGTTTACTCCAATGTTTTATTCTGTCCAGTTATCCGAATTTTCGATTATCCGAAGCACCCTTGGTCCCAATTAGATCGGACAATCGGAGTTCTACTGTATGTGTATATATATATATATATATCAGGGACTGAAACCGGGTTGCGGGTTGAAACCCGCGAAACCAGCTTTTTTGGCAAACCCGGGTTGAAGACATACCCGTTATTCTTCCAAACCCGGGAAAACCGCTAATTCAAATCCGGTTAACCCGCTACCTCAAACCCGGTAAAACCCGCAACCGAAAAGACAAATCTTTTAAAACTCTGCGCGAAAAAAGCTTTCAATGTTTACTCACTTCTTTTTTGTAGTATACAACCCATGCACCACAAACTTCTATATGAGACAGAGACGCTCGGACCGTCTAGGAAATAAAACCACCTAGCGGTCACTCCGCGAGACACAGAAAGCGCCGCGACCCACGAAAGCCCATTAGCTAGAATGCGCGCACATTTTATTTCGCAGATTGGTCGCTAGGTGGTTTTATTTCCTTGACTGTCCGAGCGTGTTATCCAATGTGTTATCTTTCCCGTGTTTCCTTTATGGTTTCATGATCGTGTTCATGTTTTTGTTGACCATCGGTGTACTTTTGATTGCAGTGTAGTGCAGAGTAACATGACAGCAGCAAACATTTCATGATTTATACATTTGTGCAGCTCATTATTGAAGATAAATCATTTATTATCGTCAAAACATGCCACGCCCTGTTGAACATTCTATTCAAAAGCATTTTGTTTATTCGCTGGCTGCAAATACAAGTGAATGTAAAGTCTGCAAATTACCACTGAAGGTAAGTGTACAATAGTATTTGAATACTACGTAACATAATTATTTACTTATGAGTTTACGAGATTGTGAGATCGCAGGTATGAAGTTCTCTTGTTCTCTTTCATCACTTCTGTACGAGTATATAAAAACAAAGATTTTTTTTCAGGGACGCCATTCAAACACGCTGCTGAAGCATTATCAGTTAAACATGCTGCCGTTTTTCAGCAAATGCAGCCTGAAGTTGAAAAATGTCGTGAAACAAACAATATTTCTTGCGAGAAGAAACAAAATGTTGGAGAGGCTAAAGGCAAATCACCCAAGAAGAAGAGAAAATGTGATGTGAAATGTGAATGTCAAAGTAAAAGTACGTGCAGTACTTTATTGCTTTTCTGTTTTTTTTTGTTGGTAGCTAGTAGCTACTATAGCATATAACAGTGCTGGGGTACGTTTTAAGTACATACATCCGTATTGGTACAGGTACAGTTACTCCAGTTAGCTGTGAAGAAGACGACCGTATATCAACCGCAACGGCTGTAAACGCTGGCGCAACCAGTTTCTGTTCATCATTTGAACTTAACTCATCATCCAGACTTGGCTCAAACACATCACCACTGGCAACACCCAAGCCTACTACTTTGGACTGTCAGTTGGTTGGTTCCATGATAAAAATTCGCATGGACAAGGACACGTTTTATAATGCATGTATAAAAATGTGTACTGTAGGAGGTGCACCGTTTTCACTAATGGATTCTGAGGGTTTCCGAATGTTGTCAGACCCAATATCAGAGGGATTAAGGCGTAAACCCAAAATGAATTCTAATAAAATTTGTGAGCTCATTACAGAGCGTGCTAGTCAGTGTAGAGAATCGATTAAAAAAGAGTGTGCCAACAGACTGCTTTGTCTCAAAATTGACTGTGCTTCTAGACTGGACAGAGGCTTTCTAAGTCTTAATATTCAATTTGCTGATGATGGGGAAACCAAACTGCGCAACTTTGGCGTGAGAGAGCTTCATTTTAGGCACTCTGCAGCTAATTTGACAACAGCAATTAAGGACATTCTCTCAGATTTCAACATTTCATTCAACCAAATTTATACTATTACATTTGATAATGGTAGCAACATGGTGCTCACTGGAAAGCTGTTAGATGAAGAAGTGAAAGCAATGCTGGAGATTAGAGAAGGTAATAGTGAAAGTGAGTCTCAGAATGAAGAAGGACATGATGTTAATACAGAGATAGGAGATGAGGTAGTTGCAAACATGCTAAGCAGTAAGGATGAAGGTGATTTTCGTTTTGAGGAAGAAAATGAAGAAATGAATGAATTTGAAGGTGAGGTGTACAATGCACTGA
This sequence comes from Uropetala carovei, assembly GCA_036926305.1. Classification (NCBI taxonomy): domain Eukaryota; kingdom Metazoa; phylum Arthropoda; class Insecta; order Odonata; family Petaluridae; genus Uropetala; species Uropetala carovei. The sequence goes on from JAXCHB010000011.1 coordinate 9,863,988, forward strand.
AGGAGTTACAAAAGGAGTCAGCATTGAATACAGAAATTAATTCTCTCAGGTGCGTTGTTCACACACTTCAACTAGCAGTTTTAGATGCCCTGAAAGCAACAAAAAACAAGTCTTTGCTGAATAAAATTAGAGTGATGATGAAAAAATTGCGCACGCCAGTGCTTGGTTATTTAGTTGAGCAAGAAAAATTTAAAAAACCTGTTTTAGACTGTGTAACTCAATGGTCGTTTACAGTCAACATGCTTCAGAGTGCTCTACAATACAAAGATATCTGCTCCAAACATGGAAATAGCTTTCCAGAACTCAAGGTGAGAGATTCAGAATGGTCACACATCCAATCAATAGTAGATGCACTGTTGCCACGCAAAATAGCAACTACAAATCTACAAGCAGAACAGCTCCTTATAGGAGACACATACAAAGAATGGAGCGAGTGTTACTTTAAGTTATTAAAATTAAGTAAGGAGGGCAACTCTTGCAAAAATGCTGGAATCATGTATGAAAGAACATGAATCTAGTTTCATGCACAACATTGTTGTGCTGGCAGGGCTTTACCTGGACCCTAGATTTAGCCTCCGTTTACACCCTTCCGCCGACTTTGAGGCAGTGAACTGAGACAGTTGGAAGGGTATATATATATATATATATCATCATCAGCCTTTTTCTATCCACTGACGGATGAAGGCCTCCCCCAGATATATATATCTATATATATATATATATATATAAGTTACAAGAAAATGAAGCAACATCTCTCGATCAGAAAGAGGCAGCTGATGGCCTTGATGCTAGCAGACGGCTCCATAACCCATAGTAGGAAACTGATCCTGAAACGGGTACAAGAATTTTACACCAAGCTGTATGAGGATCCTCTAGGAAATGATGAAGTAAATGATGATGCAAACATGCCCACCGAAGAGGTCCCAGGTATCCTTCCGGAAGAGGTGAGACACGCAATCAGAAGTATGAAGAATGGAAAAGCATCTGGAATGGATGGTATCACAGCGGAAGTATTCAAAGCAATGGGTAATCATACGGAAACAATTTTCGCTAAGATTTTTAATTCCTGTCTGAGGAAGAAAAAGATACCAGAAACATGGAACCACCCATGTATTATCCTTCTGCACAGGAAAGGTTCCAAAGAAGACTTGAATAACTACAGACCGATCAGCCTACTCCCAACAGTCTACAAAATATTCACCAAAATACTCACTATGCGCCTTCAAAACCATCTTGATTCTGCCCAACCCAGAGAGCAAGCTGGATTTCGCAGTGGGTATAGCACGATGGACCACATCCAAGTCGTGAGAGAGGTAATCAGTCGGACTAACGAGTATGAATTACCTCTATGTATGTGCTTTATGAATACGAGAAAGCATTCGACTCTGTCCGAACTTCGTCGGTGTTACGTGCACTAAAGAAACAAGGAGTAGAAGAAACGTACATAACCTTGATCAAGAATATCTACGAAAATGCGACAACATCTGTCCAGCTGCATGAAGAGACGAGTGCCTTTAAGGCCGAAAAGGGAGTGAGACAAGGAGATACTATGTCCCCTAAGTTATTTACAGCAGCTCTAGAGGAAGTATTCAAAACGCTAGACTGGGAGGAAAAAGGCATAAAGGTAAATGGAGAATATCTGAGTCACCTGCGCTTTGCAGATGATATCATACTGTTCGCAGGAAGCCCAGAAGAGCTCCTTAGAAGAACTGAAGAGCTTGAGCAAGCAAGCCGAGAAGCTGGACTTAAGATGAATCTTAATAAAACAAAGGTTATGTACAACCCCTTCACAAATTCTGAGAAGATACATATCAACGGAGCAGAACTTGGAGAAGTAACCAGCTATGTTTACTTAGGTCAACTCATCACTACTGATGGTTCGCTTCTTGGAGAAATCAACCGGAGAGTGAAGATGGCATGGAGTGCTTTTGGCAAGAATGCGAACATCTTTAAATCAAATATTCCAGTCTTCCTAAAAAGGAGACTGTATGACCAATGTGTTCTGCCTGTTCTGACATATGGTTGTGAAACATGGACCATGAATGCCAGAATGATACAGCGCCTGCAAACAACACAGAGGGGCATGGAGAGATGCATGTTAGGGATCACCCGAAGAGACCGCAAGAGGAACGACTGGGTAAGAAAGAAGACGGGAGTCTGTGACGTGATTAGAAGAGTGAAGGTGTTAAAATGGCAGTGGGCAGGCCACATTGCTAGAAGAAATGACCAGCGTTGGACGTCCAGTGTCATCGAATGGATCCCAAGAAACATCAAGAGACCAAAAAGAAGACCGAAAGACAGGTGGGACAGAGAGCTTGTTAAGTTCTTGGGGCAAACTTGGAGGAGGGAGGCAGTTGACAGGGAAAACTGGAAGAGTCTGGGGGAGGCCTTCGTCCGTCAGTGGACTGAAAAAGGCTGATGATGATGATGATGATATATATATATACATTTATGTATGTGTGTGTATATGTATGTATGAATGTGCGAGCAATAATTAATAAATAACCAGAATTTCATTCCTCTCATTACAAATTAGACGTCAATGGAAACAGTAAATTGTGTACAGCTTATGCTATGTATATTAAATTCTGTTCGGATCCCAACAAAGCATTTTGGAGGCAAAGTTTCACATGTGATGACGATGTTATTATAGCTTTTACCAACTGGTTTACATCATAGGTACGGCCTTCTATTGCAAAGGCACGAGCAGTATAAAAACTGCCTAAGGTCTCCGCGGGTAGTGATAACGGCCGTTATAGTTTGTGGTATATACGGTTGGCGTCCTCGTGAATCGCTGTATATATAATTCGCAACATTAACTGATTGGATTGCACTCAATTTAGTGTCTTCTCTCACACGTGCAGTTGCACGTCACTTCTAAACAGGAAATTATTTAGAAAATACACCAGGAGTATTATTGTATATCAGTAATTATTCAAAGCATCTCGTTTTTCCTGGAATCTGCCCCACCTATTATAATTATTCATATTATTGTTTGTTATCGTTTCTTATTTTTTTAATAATCTTCCATGTGATTTTATATCTGTTTTAAACATACGATGCGATGCAGGTAAATTTTAATTTTATCGTTCGTGCTTATGTTTGGGTACATTAAATATTTTGTATAGAGAAGTTTTCGCATTTAATTGTAAGCAGCGTTACAATGCCGTTTATATATCGATTTAAAGTGCCGTTGCATTGGATAGGTTATACGTGCGGCTTTAGGTACGACGGCATATTCTCTCACGAAGCACTTATGTGGCACCCGATGATACGGCTGAAACTCAAATGTATCACTTATAAAATATTTCACGTAAATACACTAGGAATTTTAAAATAATATATCTAATCATCACTTTGGAAATGTACGCATTTGCTCATTCGCATTTATGGCACCCTGGCCTGAGTTCAGAAGATTGTTCTTCCTGCCGCCAGCGTGTTACTTGCGTGTCCGCTGGACCTAACCCACGACGCCGATTCTACTACTTTTGTCATGAATGAGTGGGAAAGCACATCTAATAGTGGGGGCGATTTCCGCGCGTTGAGAATGGGGAGTGAACGTCCAATGAATATGAAACGGTGTGAGGATTGGGAAAGACTAAGTTAGAATGCGGCCCGCGGATTTCAAATATATGCAATATGTTTTACAGACAGCCCGGTCTGGATCGCATGAGTCGTTTGTTACAAATGACTCGCACGAGCTTGATAACATACATGCGTACATCTATCTATACATACAACTATTTATCGCAGCGAAATCAATATAAAAGTTATTATAACAGCACAAAATAACTTAAGAATAAAGAAACAATAAAATCACAAATATTTTTAAACTTTAAATCTTTTTCAACTGTGCTTACTGGACTTGGGTTATTAATTGAGAAGTTGGAAGATTTTAGTTGGAAGAAGAGGAGCTATTGGGTGGGGAACTGTTTATTGTTGTTATCAAATTATGTGAATTTATCACATCTTCTACAATTTTCTCCTTCTGTTTCACATAAGTGCTAACAGTTGAAGGACACATTCCCAACGATAGTGCGATTTCAGCTTGGCTTTCACCTTTCTCAATACGCTTTAAAATTTCTAATTTCAATTCATAACTATGAATCTTTTATTTGATTCCCTTACATTATCACTATTACAATTCCTTTTAGATGCCATGTCAAGTGATAAATTTATAAATAAATCAATAAAATAAATAAATTTAAATAAAAGTACAGAAAAAGAGTGAAATCAGCATAAATTCGAACAATTAGAGCAGATATAACTACATCTTCACCAAAACTAAACCTCACGTTTAGTCAGAACCTATTACTAAGCGAAGTTTATTCCGCATATATTATCGATCGGCAGGATCGAAATCTCGAATTAATCGAGACTCGAACAATTGAGACTCGGGAGTCGCCTGTAGTTCTTAGGGAAAAAATTAATTCAACTTACAAACATTCAACTTACAAAGCATTTCAAGGAATACATTATGTTCATAATCTGGGGATCGCCTGTATATATAAAATGTTAATTGCCTTCATTGAAACCACTTACAAAGGATTATAATGCTGCAAAACATTGCTCAAAATAGAGATGCAATGCAGAGCGGAAATTTTTACTGCTGTTTATTTTCAAGTGGATAGTTCACCGAGTTTATACAGACAAATGTTTCGAAAGATATTAAAATGAATTAACATGGCCATTAAAAGATTTATAAATGTTAAATTTATTAAAAGCCTTTAAAATCAGCTTCATCTTCGGAGTCAGAGTACACATATAGTTCTTTGGTTGTTTCGATATCCACTGTGTAGTTGTCAGTTTCATTTCCACTGTGGCCACTCTCTTCAATTCCACTTATAGTGGCCATTTTGTTGTCATCTTGATAGAGTGCATCATCTTCTGATCCATCCTTGGCATTCACAATTCCACATTTGAGAAAGGATTTTTTCACCATATCTGTTAGTATTGAATCCCAGGCCTCCTTGACCCACGCAACCACAACTGTTATGTCCATTTTCATTAAATTGCCTCCTTTAGTCAGAGTAGCAGAACAGGAAATCATCTACTCGGTCCACCTTTTACGTAGACAATTATTGAAAGGTTTATTTAGACAGACATCTAACAGTTGAAAGACAGATGTCAATCCTCCCAGAAAGACAATCATATCAGTTCAGAAATCTTTGATAATTTGTTTGACGGACTCGGTAACATGCGCCCAGAACATATCCCAAACAAGCATTGATCGTTTGCACCTCATTGCGCTTGGTCGTGTATTCCAAACCCGGTGCAACCATTGCTGGGTGCCTGCTTCATTCATCCAGCCTTTTTGGTGGGCCTGCACAATAACAACTGGTACAAATTTAACCTTTTTTGGTAACGTTTTCCTTTTGAAAATAACAACTGGCATCAACTTAATACCGTCAGCCATGCATGCCAGTACTACAGTGAATCGAGTTTTTTCATGCCCTGTAGTCTTGATTGTGACAGTTTTTGCACCAGATAAATTAACACTTCGACTTGGTGGCAGATCAAAGGTCATTGGGGTTTCATCCATATTTCTAATTTGTGATAAAACATACTGGTGTTGTTTTCAGTGCTTTATCACAAAATGATGAAAAGATTCTATCTTTTATTCTAATTCAGCCAACAGTTTTTGGGTGATTTTGGTGCATTGATGCAGCATCAACGAATGCGTTCATGAACTTTGAACACCAACCTGAAGATGCTAAGAATGTATTGATGTCTGGAAGATTTTGGTACTTTTCACTTTTATTAAGTTGTACTGCTCGAAGTCTAATACAGCCCTGGGTGATGAAGTAGCCATCCTGACCCTGAGAGAACACCCAGTCATTCAGTTTCCTCAGAATATTATTGCAAATATGAGTTTATTTTATTGGTGGTCTGCATGATCTAGTTAGTAAAAACAGTGTGCATTTTCAAATAGCTCAGTCAGGAAAGGAATAAGATTCAGACATTCAATTTCTTGATTAAATTTCTGAATTAGATCTTCATCACAGAAATTTTATGGAATAATTCAGTACATTTTATTAAAATCTGTATCTACTATATAGTATAAACCAGGAGTCTGCAGCCTTTTCCTAAGAAGAGCCAATTTTTCAAACTATGTATGACATGCAACATAAGAACAGCCACAGTCCAGTAGCACACACAGAATTCTCTCTAGGGGAGGGTCCGAAATATTTGACAAGTGCAAAACTTGCATGCAAGTTATATCAATGTCGCATACTGCATTATTAATTATATTTGTGTTAAAAACAAAAGGGGCAAACCGTCTCCAATTCCTCTCTGACAGCGCACATGAACCCAAATTCAAAATAACGATGTGTTTCCATAGTTTAGAAAAACCACAATTTTCCAATGGGGTGTCCGGACCCTGTGTCCCCCCCCCATGTGCACCACTGCCACAGTCATTGATGGATCTACAGGGGATGATTCTCCCCTCCTTGACCTTGCAGATGTTTTACTTTTTGCTATTATCTCTGTAAAACAAACGTTTATTCTAAGTAATGCATCCATACCTTTCTAGTTTTCTGCAATTTCTATTAAAAGTAATTTATGAAGCCAATTTCTTTTTTACAGGATTTATCAGTGAGAGTTCCTGTTGGGATCCACTTGCAAATTTCAGTCTTCTATCACTTATCATTTACCTGCTATTTTAATTCAATCGATAGCACAGACAGACAGATTGACATAAGCAAAAACATAAGCACATTTATAAAATAAAACGCACTAATAAAAATCAGAAAAGAATGAGATAATTTGATTAGAATCTGCATTCTATAAATTTAACAAGGGATATTTACTTCACCTCAGGGAATCACAACAATTTTATATATACAGGCAGTCCTCAGCTTTCGTACATAATGTGTTCCTGAAAACGTTTCCGAAAGTCGAATGTATGAAAGTCGAACATAGATTTACATGTTATAGGGGGGTTCCATTCCCAGAGAGCCAAAAAATATTATAAAATCTCTAATTATGGTATAAATGTTTAGTTTTTTTGTGCAGGGGCCTTTTAGACACGATCGTTGATTTTATAATATAGAGAGATAGGGGAAAATGCAATAAAATATTAAAATAATTGCACAAATAAACACTGCTGTACGGACAAAGATGGCGACGTGGTGGAAACTGGTGGCTGAAAACCAGCACCACTCGAAATATTCGTTCATCATTTAGCTGATGCGTGAAAGTCTGATCGGCGCACAAAAGGCGGTTCAGGGGTGTCAATCTATGCTATCTTGGGTTCTTATTCCCTTGTATTATCCTACGGTTATCACACACATAGTGTAATTGATTATTATCTTTTTATAATTTAACGTTATTTGTTTTTCATTCTTTTTTCTCAAGAAATTTTTATTACTGTAAGAGTTACATTTATTCGTACTGTTTGTAACATAGTGCTTCCATCCTTAACATAATCTAGTCATTGACTATAGTTATTATATCTTGGTATTAAGTTCCCTTTTTCTTGTTTATGTCTATTTATTTTTTTGTATTTTTGGTGAAATTACTTTGTTTATGGCAGTGTTTTTTCTGGAAGAGTTGGAAGACCAGCTGTTGCTGAACCCCAATACCATTTTACAGTATATGAGTTGGATAATAAATTAATTTGTGATTAATGAAACTTATTCTGTGATTCGTGACTACAATGTGATTACCGGCTGTAAATAAATATTATTATTATTAATGTGCGAGTTGTACGAATATCGAATGCAAGAAAGTCGAGTATCGCCTGAAGTGCACATACGAAACCCCTCTTTTTTCATTAAAGCATTTGCTATTTTCATAGTTTTTTGTAATATTGCCTAAACTTGGCTCCAAAGAGAGTGATGATTGAAATGAAAGAAAAGTCGGTAAAAAGGCCAAAAAAAGTGATGAGTTTGGAGAAGAAAATTGAAGTTTTAGATAGGCTTGAGCATAATGAATTTGCTTCATCAGTTGGTAAATTACTTGGTGTGAACGAGTCCACAATAAGATCGATTAAGAAAAGTGAAGAAGCGATCAAGAAAGTCCCGCTGAGTTCAATTGTCATTCACGAGAAAGCCAAGCTACTGCACAATCATTATGTCTCAAATTGTTTCGCGGTCTGCTAACAGGATATCGCCAACATCATCGAAGCGTGTATAGATCGGTTCTTTGCTCTTTAATAAAATGTGGCGTTTATTCAGAACGCCACAGTACGTATTGTATTATTATAGTTGTTCTTCTCCTTCACAATTGAACACACATTCGACCGGCTTAAGTCCAATGAGCATCTGATTGAAGCTAAAGATTCACCGCTATCGGCATGCCTAATTATTTCCATCTTTGTCCCAATCGTGTTCATGTTATGAGCCCTACGTTTCTTTCCACTTGTATTAGCACTTTCAGTTTTCCATTTATCACTCATGTTTATAAAATAATATGTGTAAAATGCAAAAACAAATAAACACTGCTGTACGTACAAACAAAGACGGTAACATTGCCGAGACTGAATAATATTAATAATTTATTGATTATTAACCGACTTTACAGTGGTATTAATCTTGTCAAATTTCAGTACAATATTAAAAAACATTACACACAAATCTTACATTACATACAATACGTATATTATTACGTAGCATACTTTAATTTATTAAAAGTGTTGGCTTGCCTGACAGACAGCGCCATTATGCGATACCTTGAAATGTTTGATCATCAGCTGACGAACGAAAGTCCGAATTCGGCGTACAAAAGGTGGTTTAGGGGCGATAATTTACAATGTACGAAAGAACGAATTGTACAAAAGTTGAATGTATGAAAGTTGAGGACTGCCTGTAATACAGGCGACTCCCGAGATTCAACAGGGATGCGTTCCTGAATACGTGGTCCAATCTCGAATTGTAGAATGCCGTTTTTCCATAGACTTGCATGTTATAATCGGGGGATATGTTCCCACTAGGGATTGCAATCCCGGGATACCAGGATCCCGCTAAATATCAGAGTCCCGAAATCCCAGGATTCTTATAAAGGAAATCCCAGGATTTCGGGATTTACAAATATTTAATATTAGTCATTTTTGTGCTGAGATTCGCTGTTTTTACATATCAATGGTTCAATTCTATAGCGAGACTAATCTGAAAATATTATTATAGTATTTATATTAATTGCTAATAAAGAATTATCCGGCATTGTTCGGCTTCAAGCTTATGTATAAATGAACCGAAAATTTTTTTAATGAATGAGCATTCACAATCCTTTGCTTCATCATTCGGATCTTTCTCTGCTTCTATAAACCAAATTAGTTGGTCCTACGAATTCCATCAAACATCATTTTTTAGGACAGTGGTTTCCAAACTGGGGCGTGTAAGATTTGGCTGATACAATATCACTTTTGTCCTAGTCGTGAGACATACGTTGCACCACTCTCAAATTCCATTCTAAAGGGGCCAGATCTTTTGCTTCTTTGCTTATCTTTAGGCATTAATCACATTCATACTCAAGTACCCTCAATGAATCTTCATTTCAGTTTAGTCCGACTACATTTAAGATGTTTTTGTTTATGTTAAGGTATATTCTAATTTTACCCTCGATTCCTATAGTACTGCTTTGGGGCAGTTTAATATTTCTTTCAGCTCTTGAGCTCAAGTGCTGCATCTCTCATATACCCTTAACGAATTCGTATCTTCTTTATTGGTTATGTGGCTCCGAGGTGTCTGTGAATATAATGTTGTATTTTTTCATTTTTTCTTTCTCACTGGGTTCCCATAGCATCGCACTTCACAATCGAAAATCTGCTCCAGCTCTAGTGAGTTGAAAATATTTTCACTCTTGTGCCGGTTGGAGAAAGATTGGCCGGGCATGTCGGTATAAACAAAAGGAACTACTCTCTCAAACTCTTTGCTCACATTTAAGATAGAATGCTTGCCATGGCTAGTTGGTGGCATTCTTTGGTGTTGCTCGGCCCAACATCTTCATCGTTGTTTGTCCCTTGTGCTTTATAATATAAGTGCACCTGATTATACAGTGAAAGTGTAAATTGAATTCGTTTTAATATAGTAGCATACAGTAAAACCACTGGCGTTTTATAAGATAAAAGTATGTTTTAATATTATTGTTTCACCTGTGTTGCTGTCTTCTTCCTTCACTTATTACAGTGAAGCAGTTTATATGTGTTATGGAAATGGGATAAATAAAACATTAGTTTCTGTAGCTAAAACCATGGTTTTAATATTTTTATAAAATTTTATAAAACGGGATCAGGACCCCAGGATTGGAAATTTAGAATCCTGAAATCCCGGGATTGTGAAATTCCTACGGGATTGCAATCCCTAGTTCCCACATCTCGGCTCGCGCGAGTCGTTTGTTACAAACGACTAGCGTGAGCCGGACCGGGCTGTCTGCAGTAAATCCCTGCATACATCTATCTATACATACAACTATATATTGCAGCAAAATTAATATAAAAGTTATTAAAAAGCACAAAATAACTTGCAGCCTCGCCAGTTAATTTAAGGTTATGCAAACCTGCCCTTCTCTTAAATCTGTCAAACCAGCCATCAAATTACTTGAATTTATCACGTTCTAGTATTTTCTCCTTCTGTTTCACATAAGTGCTAATAGTTGAATGACACTCTTTTATTTGATTCATTTGCATTATCACTAATACATTTCCTTTTAGATATCATATCAAGTGATAAATTTATAAATAAATCAATAAAATAAATAAATTTAAATAAAAGATTAACAGAAAAAAGAGTGAAATCAGCACAAATTCAAGCAATTAGAGCAGAAATAACTATGTATACACTGAAACTAAACCTCACGTGGTTGGTCGGGATGAAAATTACTTTGCGTAATTAATTCCCAATTCAATCGGCTGGGTTGAAATATCGAATTTGTCGAATCTCGAACTGTCGAATCTCGGGAGTCGCCTGTATATAAAAATTTTGCATTTTTATACAAATAAATTTAATCAGCAAACTGTGAATCCTTTTCTGCCTCTAGCAATGAAGCCCATTTTCATTAAATGTGATTTCATATGCACAACAAATAATTTTATGCCTATGCTAAATCTATTTGGTGAATTCAAAACTAGTACTAAAATTATCAAACTGCTCAAACAGATGGATGACATACCTCAAGTGAACTGTGGATGGTAATATCTAGTATTATCTTCTTTTATAACATCATTCATATTGTTGCACTATCTGGCTTCTCCAGGAAGTTAGTTTACCATATTTTGTACAAGTAGTAATTAATTAATCCCTATTAGAATTTATGAGATTAATCTTATGCCACTTTATATATTACAATATTCCATCAACCCTTATTGTCAGTGCATACATGTAAATGTACACTGGTCATTGAGTCTGCATGTATGAATTCATAGACCCATGATCTCATCCAGATTGGAATGATGTGATGTCCTGAGATATGAAAATTTATACAAATGTAAACATATAATATTTAAATATCTCAACTGCAATGAGTGTGAGACATAGCAGTGGGAATTTAAATGCTGTATGATAAGAGTTAACATGATATGGTGCTGAAGTTCATAAAGTTTATCAATAATATACTAATTTAGCCATGCCACATACATTGAGATTGAAACAGAAGCTTTGTTCAGTGTTTTCCATAAAAGTAATCGGTGAAACACGTAATATATTTTTTGAAAAACTGGATATTACATGCCCATCTTCCTCAAAACAGCAAATTGAACTTAGCTACTAACTCCCTCAGCATAAGAAAAAAACCAATAAATTCTTAAAATGTATCATTGTTAGATCAGCATAAGATGTGCGATTCACAGCAACTGTTTCCCACATTGAGTAATGACCCAAACAGAGTTATATAGGAGAGATTATCCTGCAATTGGCTGAAAGTAAACCCAATGGAAAAAAAATAAAATAAAGAACTCACGAGACATGGTGAAGACAGGATGAATAAAATTGGAAAAATACCTCCAAATCACCGTAAAGGCGATACTTACGTGCCAAGGCACAGAAGACTCGCAGGATCACTCAGGATGCGCGTTTCAACAGTAACGCTGTCATCTTCAGCAATGTCAAGGTGTGTAAGGTTGGACGGAATATTTATACTATTGTTGACCGTTAGAGAAGTAGGGGAGGGGAAAGGGAAACGTATATCAATCGTTAACTGAAATAAAGGGGAGTGGGGGATAGGGCCAGAGTCGTTATTCATTATCTTGTTTTGGTTTTAGTGTATGTAAAGGCTTTCATAGGCATCTAGTTTGTTTTCGTTGGTGACCGTTTTTAGAAGTTTTAAATTTTCAGTTGTGATAGGATGATGGCAGGTGTTAATATGATATGTCACACTGGACTTGTCTATTCTGTTGTTTCTGTAATGGGCTAAGTGTACGGCCTACCAAAATTACACAAACCTAACATTCCTTTAAGACCAATAGTTTCAGGAATCAATGCTCCCACATACAATTTAGCCCATTGGCCCAACAACGAATTTAAACAAATGCAATTTCCTAATGATTCATGCATCAAAACTCGACAGATTTCATCAACAAAGTAGAAAAGATAACTCTTTCAGACAACGAAATATTGGTATTGTTTGACATAAAATCTTTATTTCTTAGTGTCTCCATAAAAAACAATAGAATTTCTAAAAAAACTCACTACTAGAAAAAAACCTTCCTGGTCCGATTGTGGACGAATACATCTGCCTAACTTCCCTCTGTATGCAACAAACATATTTTCAGGTCAACAACTCTTTTTATCAACAGAAAGAAGGCACAACCATGGGCAAACCTTTATCTCCCTTATTAGCAGAAATCTTCATGACTAATTTCGAACGCATTTGTAAGAACACCTTTCTGTATTTTCCTAAAATTTTGCTCAGATATGTAGATGACATCTTCGCTATTTTCGACACATCGAAAGAAACATTGTTGAATTCTTAAACTTGTTAAACAAGCAGTTTGACACCATTAAATTCACACATGAAGCAGAAAATAAAAAATCTCTACCTTTCCTAGACATTCTTCTAACTAGGAAAAACAACAAATTACATTTCAACATTTACGGAAAACCTACACATACAAACACATACATCCACATGAGTTCTCACCATCACATTTCACAAAAACTAGCACCTTTTCATTCCATGATCCATCGATTACTCAACACACCACTATCAAATACAAATTTCTCCAAAGAATTATCCTATAAAAACACATAGCCATTCAGAAGGGTTTTAAACCATAACTCATTCATAGAATGTTAAAAAAACATCAATACAGAATGAACCTTAGAAACTGCACAACACTCAACAACAAAGATACCAATACAAAAAAATTTATGAAGCTACCTTACTATCCTTATGCTACCAAAAAACTTCAAAAAATCTTCTCCGAAATAGGATTACACAGTTTTTGTTAATGAAAATAAATTGTTAAATCTCGTTAAAAACCCTAAAGACAGCATACCTCCCCATAAGAAATCAGGCATATACCAAATCAAATGTGAAAAGTGTGACAAAATTTATATTGGACAAACGAAAAGGAAGTTAGAAACACGTTTCAAAGAACACTTAGCCCATTACAGAAACAACAAATAGACAAGTCCAGTGTGGCATCTCATATTAACACCTGCCATCATCCTATCACAACTGAAAATTTAAAACTTCTAAAAACGGTCACCAATGAAAACAAACTAGATGCCTACGAAAGCCTTTACATACACCAAAACCAAAACAAGATAATGAATAACGACTCTGGCCCTATCCACCACTCCCCTTTATTTCAGTTAACAATTGATACACCTTTCCCTTTTCCCTCCCCTACTTCTCTAACAGTCAACAATAGTATAAATAGTCCGTCCAACCTTACACACCTTGACATTGCTAAAGATGACAGCGTTGCTATCGAAACATGCGTCCTGAGTGATCCTGCGAGTCTTCTGTGCCTTGGCACATAAGGTGATTTGGAGGTATTTTTCCAATTTTATTCAATGGGAACAGATTTTGATATAAAATGAGTCTTCATTTTGGTGAGTTAACAGAACTTAAAGATTTGTTCTATGGTCTTATAGATCAGGGCCGGGACAAGGGTGGGGTGATCAGGGCTCTTGTCTGGGGCACATCATTCTATGGGATGCCAAAATTGTGATTATATGTAAATGTATTTTATATAAACATATATTTAATCTTTATCCAAAAATTTTCGAGTCGTATGGTGTTGTTTTTTAAAATTCTGCATTGGGCATTTGATGCTAAGTCGATTAGTGAGTGCTCCTCTTCCAGAGACAACTGGTTATCATCATGATCAGAAAATGGATCCAAAGCCCATAAGTAACCATTGCGAGGGTCAGATTTGTCAGGGAAAGAGTAATCAAATTTCTCTTGAAGGGTTAACATATGAGATGAAACGCAATCAAATAACTCTTCTGTTTTAACATTATTATAATTCTCATTTATCATGTCCGATAATGTAGGGAACATATCCAGGCATTGATTTTTGATTCTTTGAACCCACAACCTGAGTTTCCTCTTAAAAGCATCAATCTTATTGTACGTATCAAAAATAGTCTTGGTCGGACCTTGTAGGCTAAGATTGAGCTCATTTAATAAACTAAAAATGTCTGACAAATAAGCAAGTTTCGCCAACCAGTCAATGTCTTCTAAATAAGTAGCAAACTCAGAATTTTTATTTGGCAAAAATAAAGAAACTTCTTTGCAGAGTTCGTATAATCTTGTAAGAACTTGTTCTCGTGAAAGCCACCTTATCTCTGTATGCAGGAGTGCATTATGGGAAGTGCTCATTTCTTCGCACAAAACAGCAAATAATTGAGAATGAAGTCCAGAACTTTTAATGCAATTGATAATTTTAATTGATTTTGTCAAAATGTCATTTAGCAACAGATTCATTTGTTTTATAGCCAGCATTTCTCTATGAATAACACAATGACTTGTTTGCAAATCTTCTCCTGCCACTTTTTTATCCGCGCAACGAGTCCCGAGTGATGCCCTATCATGGAAACGGCACCATTGGTGCATATACTAATACAGTTGTTCCATGACAAATTATTTTTTGATATGTATTCGTTGATGACACGAAATAGTCCATAGCTGGTTGTGTTCCTTGGAAGTTCAAAACAGTTCAGATAGTCTTCACTGATGGTTTCTGCTGTTACATCGATATATCTGATGTATACTATCAGGAGAGCTTTTTTGGTGTTGTCTGTTGATTCAACCAGTCGAAGAGAATATCATTTTGATTCTTTAAGTTTATAAATTAATTGTCTTTCATTTCATTCATTTCATCAATTCTTCTAGAAACAGTATTATTAGATAGGGAAATTGAAGTCATTTTCTCGGCAGCTTCGTTGCCTAAGACTTCTCAACAAGCAACAATTATACATGGCATGATCAAATTTTTTCTGATTGTAAAGGATTTTTGTGCTTTTGCAATTCTTAATGATATTAAAAATGATGCTTTCACTGCAGAAGAGTTTTGATTTGAAAACAAAGTTATGACCTTTTTTTGTGCCTTTAGTACTTCTTTTCTTTTAAAAAACTCAACAGATTTGTCAATAAATTCTTTGTGCCTTGTCTCTAAATGTCTCAAAAGTTTGGATGGTTTCATAGCATCATTACTTAATGTTTCAGCACAGAGAACACACAGTGGGGTTGGCACTTCAGAACTCCCAAAAAACTAAATCCATATTTAATATATTCAGAGTTGTATTTACGAATGGGACCTTCTCTCCAAGAATTGAACAGGCAAACTCCATACGGCATGAGCAATCTCAGCTTTTGAGGCACTAAATCATTAAGTGTAAGTTATTGACTGCAGAGAGGTTGAATCTTGTAATATGAAGGAGTAGAAAAATCTTTAAGTTAACTAGGTACATTACTAAAGTATTGAATACCTGTGGTAGTGTAAGAATTGATTAACTTTTCTCAAAAAAAATTCAACTAAATATGCAGTTCATTCTAAAAAATTACATTTTGGAAACCTTCACGGACCACCAATGAAACCTCCACGGACCACAAATGGTTTGCGGACCATAGTTTGGGAAACACTGATCTAGATCATGTTTCCTAAATATAGTGAAATTTTTCCAGTGTTTTGTTTCATTTCCTAAAGATGGAATTCCACAAAATTAAGGTTTACTCACCGAATAAAATTTCAAATTGGTTTCAAGTGTTCATCCAAAACTTGACAACACACAACATCAGTAAGTTGTTGGCCAAAGTTTTAAAATACTGAACATTTTGCTATATGATTATCATTCGAGAAAACATGCATTCATTTTATGCTATGTTGCCAGAATGGAAAGGTTGCTTTAACATCCACACAATTTCCTGACACTAAAAAAGTTATTCACTGGTAACAATGAAATGTTTCACAATTTCAGGTACAACATTCATCAATACATAAACATGATATCTTTTGTTTCATTTGAAGCAGATGTTAAACTGCATCAAAATAGCAGATTATTCTGTTTTAAAATACTGGGTGACATGCATCATTGAATTAGTTCTATGTACCCAGAGCCAAATGAACAAACAGATGCATGAAAAGGTCTCTGAAAAAATCAACATCGCTAGAGGTGATAATTCTCAACCCATGAATTTTGCAATATGATTTCTTCATGAACCTTGACCCTACTGTATAAAATATGGCAGTAATATCTGGGTCCATTGATGGTACTCCTTCATCTCATAGGCATATAACAGTTTATCCAAAACAAGGAGAACTTCAGATAATCGACACTGACAGTATGCATTGTGACCCTATGACATATATGATAATTTACCCATAAAGTGAACATGGATGCCACATTTCCTTAAACATTTATATTGGACACATGAATGGTACATATCATGTTATGGATGGTCAACAGAACTATTTGGATTTACAGGTCATTACCAGAGAATCTGCTATAAGGTGGGCTTTATTACCATGCATAGAGCTCACACCATCTCACACAACACCTCCCTTCAACATCAAACCCAGGCAATTCCTCATACATCTTGAATTTGTAATGACTATGAATAAATCACTGGGACAAACGTTAGAGATAGTGGGCCTCTACTTGCCTGAGTCCATTTTCAAACATATATAGCATTGTTCTGTCAGGGCCTTTGGCAATTTAAAAATAAAAATTATACCCAATAGTAATCACACTGCTAACATTGTATAATGTTGTATAGAAGGAGGTACCATAAAGAACTTGTTGCATTTTATTCAAAAATCCTCAATTTACTTGCAAGATACTGCTGTGCAAACTACAAAATTGTGGTAAAGGCGATTTCGAGAAGGACAGGAAGAATCACAAAGAGTACAAGTATAGAACAAGGGTACTGTGTTCAAAGTAGATTGATTTTTGGTATAATTTCGTTAATTCGCAGTGTAATTCAGCACGTCAGTCAATGATGTACACATGAACCTGCTCTCCCAGGATCAGTAAGGAGCTTCTGACAAGGTAGAATATATTTACTTGTTCAGAATGATTGGTGCTTTTAGATTCAGGAAAAATATCCAAAACATCCTGAAGGCCTCACACATATGGGCAAATTTAGTCATCAGAGTATCTTCCGCACTTACTATCACTCTTAAATTCTTGAGAGGAATATAACAAGTTTTCTACTCTCTGGACAATTATGTAGTTTGTCGGAGTAATCTTTTCTTGCACTGAGTTGACATCAACTCTCTAGAATCTCACTCCCAAGGCTAGCAGGATATCATCTGCCAATCTCAGCCTATGTAGACAACATCTCCCTTTATTGCAAATGAAGACAACTGTATTAAAACTGATGGTGTATGTAAATCTACTCAAAAACATCTGGGGCTTTTTTAAATAAGAACAAATCCATAGGCTTCTTGTGTAGTTCTAGAAACAACCTCCTGACATATTATTGGGAATAATTTTTAAGCAATACAGTTCAAGTCCCAGGTGTCTGGATAGTTAATGATGTTAAAGAAAATGAAGAAAATATCAGATATATTGAAGAGAATCTCTCATCTTGAATCCAAAAATTACCACTTAGCAAGAAAGATGTCTATCAAAAGGTGAGTAGCAATCCCTAACCAGTTCATAGTGCTGTATTTATGGCATGCATTACAAGCCTGGCCAACTGAACAGGAACTAAATCAGAAAGTACAAATGTACCAATTTGATATTATATACAGTGATGAGAAACAGTGGATGATGCCTCATCTCATTTGCACAGCACTAAATAAGGGAGGACAGACTATTTAATATAAATAGTAAAAGAATGGCTTTCAATAAACTCATTGTCTAAAAACTCTTCTCAGGAGATAAGAGTAGATCCAAACACACTAGCAAAATGTAAGTAATGAGGTGAATCAGTCTTTTTTTGAAATCACTGTGATTTGTAAAATATAACAATTCTCACCTTCTATCAGTCTCTGATTAAACATTGCAACATCTACTGTAAGGACCCAATTACAGGACTTATAGGATGCCCCCACACATAGAATGCAGAGAGGTCTTTGAGCTCAAATTCTAGAAATATTTTATGCAAATGCACTGCATATGCATATTATGCAGGTAGGACACACATGTATTCTAGCAAACAATCTGTTTTACAATTATTTTATCATTTAACCCGTCAGAACATGCACTACCTTTTATAACACCATGGCACGTACGTTAGGGAAAAGACCAATTACTAAAAACTTGTTTTTTGAAATTTATTAATGCAAAAATTGTATTTTTACAAATGTGTTATTAAAAAAACTCGTAATTACATATTTTATAAAGAATGAAGATGATTGAAAATTACTATGGTTAAAAAACAGGAGTATAAATAGGAATATTGAAATACAAAACTTTTCATTTATTTATTCAGATTCTTCTTCAAAATTCGTTTGTTGATAGCATGAGGGACAAGTGAATGCTCTCTACTGATCAGCTTTTCACAACGATTACATCTTGTCTTGGTTTTACGGTTCTTTCTTTTAGAGCAATAAGCACCAAAATGTGCTCTATTTCAGTTTTGTCCATGTTGATTTTAAAGGGCAATAGCATAAAATAAATTTAAAGGGTAATAAACTTGTAAACCACATCAAAATCGAACAAATAAATCACTCAAAAATTCGTAGAAATCCACCAAAATTCAATTACATGGTAACACGCACCACGGGGAATCGACCGAAAAGATAAAAAAAGACCACTTACACACAAACACGTGCGAATTCGTCATTGGTGCAACTTCGACTAATTTTATGGACATAAACAGGAAGGTAGAAGAGTCTCTAGCTTACCCTATTGCTGGATGGCGAAATATTTGAAAAAATTTTTTTAAATGCGGGGATTCCCCATAGGTGCGCATTCTCCCGAGTTAATAGTGGGATGAATGATTTACCGAATGACATTGTAATACAAGAAATAAATTCATTAAATTTTACACTGTTTGTCTCATTATGTAGTGTTTCACAACTGGGGGTCCATGAGTTGAGTAGGATATGATTTTTATTTTAATCTATAACTTTTTTGATCCAATGTACAAAGCTTATTAATATTTTAAAGTAAAAAATGAGATAATGTATGAAAACTTTATTAACTTTTCAAAGGGAGGGATCCCAGAAAAGTTGAAAATCATTGGCATACGCAATAGACTACATAGCAGTGAATATGATGTACAATGTGAAGGTAGAAATGAAAACCATGACAACTGAAAATTCAATGTTTTTGTAATATTAAAATAAATATCTTCTAATATAATTAATCCTTTTAATTTTCTCCTTAATTTAAAAATATAAACATCCAAAGGAAGGCCCATGGTCAAACGAAGCAGTGAATTGGTACATTTTCCATCAACCACTGTCTTTTGCAATGGAATTAGAAATGGCATGGCATTTTGCACTAGATCAGTTTACAGATACCAAGTTTCTATCAAAAACAGGACTCAGACAGATTGATAAATACCGCTGACATGTGGATGGATTGGCATGGCACATCATCCCACTATATATGAAATGAAAATGTGTGAAAAATGATAATATTTGCCATAATCGTTTAGGGCTGAAGTATGAAATATATTGCAAAAAATATTCATTTTGAAAACAGAATAATAAAGGCTCATCTAATGAGATACTAAAAAATTGACAAAATTAATATATTTTCATGTTTTTCCAAGCATCTGCCTTCTTCCTCACTGCATATACCACTTAGTTGAAATAACTAACAAAACACCTTATGTCCCTGGTTCCTATGAAGATTGCTGGTGCCAGACTGTCAGACTAATGAATGTAACTTGATTTCTCAAGATATAATAATCAACAATGTTAATTTTGTCTCAAATGACATATCATTGTATTTTCTTGATATAAAAGAAAGTAAGAGTGAAATTGATCAGGTCACAAAGAAATATTTTTAGCAGAAAATTGTGTTATTCTCTCTCTCTTTCAGGATGTTATAATGATAATGAAAAAATTTATGGTATAACATTGCATAGCATAACTGTTCTCAATGGACTGTGAAACCCAATGCAGAGGTAGAGGTGATAAAATTATTTCAAAAGAATGAATACAAAAAGATTCACTGGAAGGACGTATAGCAGAATGAAATTTAGAATAAGCTGTTATATGATAACAACACCAGATTTCTTTTTCATGCCACATATTTGTTTCCTGAAATGGATATTTATTATGTGATTGCCAATACAATGCTCCTATATGATATCCAAAATCAACATCTCTGTTTTCATATGGTTATTTTCTATTTTTTTATGAAAAAATGGTATTCTTAATGGTTGATGCTCTTGTTTCTGCACTATGTAGAACTGATTCATAAAAGTATATACTATATAAGTAAATAAATACAAGAATTTGCATCAATATGTAGGTAGTTACGTTGGTGATATCACCCTCAGGCATCCTCCATTAACTGACTCTCGTCTCTTTGAGGCACATCAGATGCACATGGTAACCCCAGAATCATGGTTTATCACATACGATCCAGCATCCTCGTCAGAGATTGGGACGCGGGTTAGGTTGGGTTGGGTGGGAGAGGGGAGGGAGGGGGGAGGGGTTGAGAAGTGGCATGCTCTCCTGGATAACAGGTGGGAATCTCATTAATCCATTCATGTGCGTTACTAATTGGATGATGAGGCATTTGGCTACCTTATTAGAGTCATAGGCCTTCAGCCGGATGACGAGTTAACTGGCAACCTTAAAAGAATCATAGTTAATGCCACCAGATGACGAAGTAATAGGTAAACTCAAGAGAATCATATGTACTGCCGCTGGATAAGTACATTAACAACCTTAAGAAAATCTATAGGTGATGCAGACAGATGACGAGTTAATTCGCAACCTTAAGAGAATCATAGGTGCTGCAGCTGGATGACGAGCTAATCGGCAACCTTAAGAGAATCATAGGTGCTGCTGCTAGATGACGAGTTAATCGGCAACCTTAAAGGAATCACAGTTAACCACTCAACTGGGTAATTTTTTTTTCAAGTCCTGCCCTCAGTGGGTAATTAAATAAGTAAAGATAAATATCACCCAGTTTCCGCAAATATAAAACAGCATAACTGATAAAATTGCTTCTCTTAGAAACAAAACGTCTCTTTTAAATTTCAGAAGCAAACTGAACTTTCCATATACATGTACCGTTAGGATTACTAGCAGGAAAAACATTCATAAATAGCAGGATTGCCCTTGAGACAAAAGTGTATGCAGAGAAAAGTGTGAGTTTTTGCAAGGGAGTGTGAAAAAACCCGAGTGTCATAAACAGTCATTCAAGAAGTGGCGTAAACGGAAATGCAACCAGCAACCCATATACAGAGCTCCCTTATGAAGACCTGCTTCTCAAAAAAAAAGGAAGACAAGGCCATCTGTGGTAGGTAGGACGAATTAGAAGAACCAAGCTATAAGTGTGAGAAGCTACGGGATGGAAAATCATGGCATACCCATAGCAATCAGCATGAAAATTTCCATGACGTCTAAATCCATCATACCCAACACCAGTGCATCCGGCCATGACATCTATATATGGCATACCCAGATGAGTGGTTAATGCCCACGGATGAGGCAATTAGTAATCCTAAGAGAATCATAGTTACTGTCCTTAAGTAAGTAAACGAGTGGATAAAGCGAACCATCAGAGCACTACAATCCTTTAAAAACGACCCTAGAAAAAAACTGGTCCAAGACCTAGGAGTAATTTCTGTCGGTGAGTTCTTGCTGGTAACCAGATTTCCTTGTTGTCCAACTTAGAAGCACTGAATAGACACCTTGCCAGAGTATCCATCTATTAGATATGAGGAGAAAGGTATCAATAAAATATAAATAAATATTTCATTCAGATTTCAAACAAGTAATCAACAGAATGTGAGAATATGTTGACACAAATACTGTTTCCGATGATTTAAGGTTATCATTGAAATTAGCCAAAACATTTCCACGTAGCACAGCTGAATGTGAGAGGGGTTATTCTGCAATGAATCTGATTGGAAAACACCAGCAGTTTACTAACGATCAAAATAAATGGGCCACCTTTGGGTGAATTTATTACGGCCAGATACATATGTTGAATCGTAGAAAAATTCACACAGATTAGCTAATGGCAGCCAATTAAGAAAAAGCATTAAAAGTGAAGATGAGTTGAATCCTTTGAAAGAAATTGTGGAAATTATATAGGTAAATAAATTTATAATTTTTTATTAAACAAAAAAAAACAAATATTCTTATTCTAAAGATTGTATTTTTTATAATGCCAACTGGAATAAACTTTATTGTTTTGTAATCCTATTGTGGGTGTTTCTTAGTGAAAGTGACCATTGATCAATTACCGTAGCCAATAAATATGAAAGAATATACGGCATATTATGGTACAATACGCATTCTGTTAAAAGTACGGTACGTCTGATAGTAGAAAGGCTGCCCCCTATGTGGCAAATAGAGTTTTGGGTTACCGGTGATATTTTTTTCCCCAGGCAACGGGTATTAGATTTACAAATTTCCCAGGAAACTCGGGAACTGTAGTGATTTACTATTTTATTATTAAATAAACTATTTTTCAATGAAACAGGGTATGTATTATCGATACATCGTAAACATACAAAATGTAAATATGAATCCATTACAAAATGTAATGCCAGTACTTATAAATGAAATACATGAAGCAAGTTACAACAGACGTTGGCCGCCTTTTTAGAAATAGAAAATGACGACTAAAATGAAAAAATAAATAAAGTTAAAAACAAAATCCCAAGTAATTGACAGTTATATACAGATTTGCTTATTTTCTTAATATACCACTTATAAAAAAGGATTAATACATATTCTCATCGTGAATACCAAATGTATATTTTAAAAACTATTTTAAAAAGCATTACGCATCAACTGATTTGTTACTCAAACTAGCTCTTCTTCAGGTCACAAAATTGCCTGCTGCGGAAAACACTCATTCACTTTTGGTAGAAGTAGGTTTTTAACGCATTAAATAACAACAATAAATTTGGTGTTATTTTTCATTTTTTCTCATATAAATTAATTCTTTGATTAATGTAGATACATACTGTATGATTCGTTCATGGGTGGAGCGCTTTTTAAACTCTGTAATTTCGTATCAACTAGTGAAATTTTGACTTCTTCTTCTAAAGACGGGAATGGTTCCCAGATGATATGTCCACAGTCTTTATGTCCACTGCCTTTATGTCCACTCTTTTATGTCCACAGCCTTTATGTCCACTGCCCTTATGTCCAGAGTCTTTACGTCCACCATAATATATGTCCACAGTCTTTATGTCCACTGCCTTTATGTCCACTCTTATATGCCCACAGCCTTTTCGTCCACTGCCTTAATGTCCACTTTTGTTTATGTCCACAGCCTTTTTGTCCACTGCCTTAATGTCCACTATTATATATGTCCACAGTCTTTTCGTCCACTGTTTTTTTTGTCCACTATTATATATGTCCACAGCCTTTTCGTCCACTGTTTTCTTTGTCCACTTTTCCATATGTCCACAGAGACTTTATTTCGAAGTATGAAAAATATGAAGGGCAAACCTGAAGATGGAGGAGAGTTTGAAGGAGAGGGAGTAATCCGAAGGAAACACTGCGGACATTGGTGTCTATCGACTAGGAATTTTATAACAATTACGAATATAAGGCGAAAAAATTAAAAATGGAGGGGGTGCAGAAGGAGTGGGAGGGAAAAGGAGGTGCGGAAGCAATCCGAAGGAAATACTGCGGAAATTGGTGTCTATCGACTAGGAATTATATAACAATTACGAATATGAAGCTAAAAAATGAAAATGGAGGGGGTGCAGAAGGAGTGGGTGGGAAAAGGAGGTGCGGAAGCAATCCGAAGGAAATACTGCGGACATTGGTATCGATCGACTAGGAATTTTATAACAATTACGAATATAAGGCGAAAAAATTGAAAATGGAGGTGGTGCAGAAGGAGTGGGAGGGAAAAGGAGGTGCGGAAGGAATCCGAAGGAAACACTGCGGACATTGGTGTCTATCGACTAGGAATTTTATAACAATTACGAATATGAAGCTAAAAAATTGAAAATGGAGGGGGTGCAGAAGGAGTGGGAGGGAAAAGGAGGTGCGGAAGGAATCCGAAGGTAAAGCTGCGGACATTGGTGTATATCGACTAGGAATTTCATAACAATTACGAATATGAAGCTAAAAAATGAAAATGGAGGTGGTGCAGAAGGAGTGGGAGGGAAAAGGAGGTGCGGAAGGAATCCGAAGGAAATACTGCGGACATTGGTGTCTATCGACTAGGAATTTCATAACAATTACGAATATGAAGCTAAAAAATGAAAATGGAGAGGGTGCAGGAGTGGGAGGGAAAAGGAGGTGCGGAAGCAATCCGAAGGAAATACTGCGGAAATTGGTGTCTATCGACTAGGAATTTTATAACAATTACGAATATGAAGCTAAAAAATGAAAATGGAGGGGGTGCAGAAGGAGTGGGAGGGAAAAGGAGGTACGGAAGGAATCCGAAGGAAATACTGCGGAAATTGGTGTCTATCGACTAGGAATTTTATAACAATTACGAATATGAAGCTAAAAAATGAAAATGGAGGGGGTGCAGAAGGAGTGGGAGGGAAAAGGAGGTACGGAAGGAATCCGAAGGAAATACTGCGGAAATTGGTGTCTATCGACTAGGAATTTTATAACAATTACGAATATGAAGCTAAAAAATGAAAATGGAGGGGGTGCAGAAGGAGTGGGAGGGAAAAGGAGGTGCGGAAGCAATCCGAAGGAAATACTGCGGAAATTGGTGTTTATCGACTAGGAATTTTATAACAATTACGAATATGAAGCTAAAAATTGAAAATGGAGGGGGTGTAGAAGGAGTGGGAGGGAAAAGGAGGTGCGGAAGCAATCCGAAGGAAATACTGCGGAAATTGGTGTCTATCGACTAGGAATTTTATAACAATTACGAATATGAAGCTAAAAAATGAAAATGGAGGGGGTGCAGAAGGAGTGGGAGGGAAAAGGAGGTGCAGAAGCAATCCGAAGGAAACACTGCGGACATTGGTGTCTATCGACTAGGAATTTTATAACAATTACGAATATGAAGCTAAAAAATGAAAATGGAGGGGGTGCAGAAGGAGTGGGAGGGAAAAGGAGGTGCGGAAGCAATCCGAAGGAAATACTGCGGAAATTGGTGTCTATCGACTAGGAATTTTATAACAATTACGAATATGAAGCTAAAAAATGAAAATGGAGGGGGTGCAGAAGGAGTGGGAGGGAAAAGGAGGTGCGGAAGGAATCCGAAGGAAACACTGCGGACATTGGTGTCTATCGACTAGGAATTTTATAACAATTACGAATATGAAGCTAAAAAATGAAAATGGAGGGGGTGCAGAAGGAGTGGGAGGGAAAAGGAGGTGCGGAAGCAATCCGAAGGAAATACTGCGGAAATTGGTGTCTATCGACTAGGAATTTTATAACAATTACGAATATGAAGCTAAAAATTGAAAATGGAGGGGGTGTAGTAGGAGGGGGAGGGGAAAGAAGGTGCGGAAGGAATCCGAAGGAAACACTGTGTACATTGGTATCGATCGACTAGGAATTTTATAACAATTCGAATACAAAGCTAAAAATTGAAAATGGAGGGGGTGTAGTAGGAGGGGGAGGGAAAAGGAGGTGCGGAAGGAAATCGAAGGAAACACTGCGGACATTGGTATCGATCGACTAGGAATTTTATAACAATTACGAATATGAAGCGAAGGATATAAAATGGAGGGGATGTAGTAGGAGGGGGAGGAAAAACGTGGTACGAGAAGAATCTGAAGAAACACTGCGGACATTTGTGTCGATCGACTAGGAATTTTATAACAATTACGAATATGAAGCGAAGGATATAAAATGGAGGGGATGTAGTAGGAGGGGGAGGAAAAACGTGGTACGAGAAGAATCTGAAGAAACACTGCGGACATTTGTGTCGATCGACTATGAATTTTACAAGAATTATAAATATGAAGCAAAAAATTAAAAATAGAAGGGGGGGGGGATACGAGGGGTAGGGAAAAGTGGTGTGGAAGAAATCCGCAGGAAACACTGCGGACATTGGTGTCTGTCGACTAGGAATTTTATATTTTATTCATCCAGGATGATCAATTCTGATAATGAATCTGGAAGACAAGGACAAGAGTAAGCAGCAGCTCTATGAAGCATTGAAAGTACGTTCTCATAGCTGGGCAAAGCAGAAGTAGCTTCTATATCTTAGGGATCCAATTCTTTCGTTAGTATTTCACTATCTTATTAGGCAAAAAATTTTATTTTTGAATTTTTTAAAAACCTTTTCTTGTTATATAAATAGGTGCTCCAAAAACTTGAGTTGCTTGGGGACCCAAGCAGTTGTGCAGGGGCACTCAGATCTATGTGGATGCCACTTTCAAAACAACGCCTAAGCTATTTTTCCAGCTATATACAATACATGATGTGGTGCAGGGGCGTGTATTTCCATTTGTATATTGCTTAACGAGAAGAACAGACGAAGGTTCTTATACATCAATATTTTAACAACTCAAACAACACTGTGACTTTTTAACTTATAATTTTAATCCAGAACTGGTCATGCTTGATTTTGAATTAAGTGCTATAAATGCAGTGCGGAAAACATTCCCCAATTCTACCATTAAGGAATGCCTCTTCCATTTTTGTCAGTCCATATGGAACATGTAATGGCATCAGGTCTAAAAGCTCAATTTAATAATAACGACATTATTAGGAATGGTATACGGATGCTGATGGCATTACCGTTTATCCCTGTTAGGACGTGCTTGATATTTTTGACCACTTGCTTGCAATCCTCGACCCTACACTAGGGGATCTAGCAACGTATGTGGAAATAACTTATATACGAGGAAGGGAAGGCAGTGGGATTAGAGGAGCCATTCCTCCTAGGTTTGGTCTGGAATTATGGAGTGTAGGTATATGAGCAAACTGTAAACAGACAACAGCGGACCAACAACGCCGTAGAAGGGTGGCACTCACGCTTCCAAAGAATGATTCTTACGCACCATCCACCAGTTGGACATACATGTCATAGAGGATGTTATTCCTGCATCTTTCGTTTCGAGTATTTTTCTTTAAACGGATATTGAAGGAGAATCGATTTTTCATTCTACAAAGATATTCTACGACTGGTATTTTTTATGAACAAAGCAATTTGAATTAATGAAAGGAATCCTTTATGCTTCACTAAATATAATTAACCAATTTTTCGGAATTATTCTTTTGTGTGTGGGTATTTGTCACCGTATGAGAGAGGCAGATTTTTGACCTTCTATATTTAACGTCATTTATCCGAAATCCTCAATCTATATTCATTGATTTGATTGAAGTCGCAAATACTCCCTAGATTTCGTGAAATACCTGCAATGGGATGTCTAAATTTACTTTGGGATCTTTTTTCTTTCCAAGCAGTTTATATGAAAATCTTTATTATGTTTCATTTTGAATTCCAGCGAGGTAATAAAGCAAGTTATTCCCTTGAAACACCGTTTGAAGTATTTTCCATAGATCGGAATTTTCAGGAGATTCAACTTTTTCGTAATTTTAATTTCTCCATGGGAAGTTATTTAACAAACAAATACACTTGGCATAAATGGAAATAAATGTCTTAACATCCCCATAGGAACTCATTTGTAAATTTACAAGTGGGGGATGCCACATCATTCTATAAGCACTCTTCTTACAGAGGAGGATATAGGATATAGGAGGATACTAATGTCTGGCCCAAACTACTATAGTTGGAGAGCTGAAATTTAATACATAGGTGAATCGAAAAAAATAATCAGGAAAAACTGCAACGTTTATTTTCTTGGCCGTTGAAAATTATAAACAATTTTACAAACATTTCATGGTTTAGGTACTTCTAAATGTGCTATGAAGCAGAAATTTTTTCTAATGGTAGAATTTGTCAAATAATGAATACGGGATTATAGAAATTTGAAAATTTTTATTCGTTCGGCCGTAATAAATTCCTAAATGTTAAACAAACTGACTAATGTTTATGTATATTATGAAGATCTAGGAAGCTGAAAATGTTAACAAAGTTAGGAAATAATGTTCCATTGAAAATTACATAAAAGTTTTATATTGTGTCTGTTAAAAATTCATAAATGTTAAACAATGAAATTCATATAAATGCACTACTAGAGGCGCTATAACGATGAAATTTTGCATAAATGTGAGGTATTCGTAAGCGTCCAAAATTACCAAATCAGAATGTTTCTCATACAACTGTTAAAGCAAGAGTGACAATATTCTTACCAATAATCTGAAGAAGGGGTGGATGTTAGAGGAACATAGCCCTCTAGTGAAAGGCTATTCCATTCTATACTTCGTATTTGGGAAAAACCCTTTTGGCAGAATCCCAAAAATACTCTTTCCCGAGGTTACACACAATGGCGTGCACTTCGGTTGGTATAGATAGGAAGATGAAACGACTCCACGACCAGCGGCAACATTTATGAAAGCTTCTTTTGGCCATTTCGCTCAAAAGACAAAGGGTGTAAATGGACGGCATGCAAGACCAGATGTCCCAGTGAATGGTGGGTCGTAGTGGGGGAGGTAAACCTTTCCTCTTGTACCTGAGTTTTGGGTGGGACGGCGTCACAGCACGACACAAGTGCGAGGGGTACGGAGGAATTTGAAATCTAAGGTCTTTGAATGCTGGGGAAATCCAGATAGCTCCTTTTGCCGTTCCTGCGAGAACGAAAAATTTTTAATTTCGTTCTCAACTCGGCGTTACTCGAACGAATATTTCGAAAGTCAGTACACATACGGAATGTTTCTAACACCGGAAAGGTAATTTTATGAAATATATTAAAATAATCGAGTTACTATCTGTATATTCAGCGATGCGCGAATTAGTTCAAATATGAAATGAACTAATCCTCACAAGCGTTGAAAAATGTTCTGAGAATATAGATAAAACAAAGATTACCTTAAATGAATCGCAGAGGAAGTTTAAACATTTATTGCCATTTCAGCCCCGAATTCCGTTTCTTCATTCATAAGTAAATCCTATGAAGATATTAACATTAAGAAAAAGTTGTGTATCAAATTTGTAGACTAATTTGAAGATTATTTAAAAACCGACTACAGTGAAAACCGGTTAACACGAATTGCTAGGGACCGACATACTTATTTCGTGTTATCCGAACTTCGAGTTAACCGACTTTCATGTTCACTGATTTAATGGTAACATTTTCATTTTTAAAATATGGAATTAGGCTCGTTGACAAATCCATAATACATATCTATAATAGGATGTAATACACAGCAGAAGATATTATCGCAAACATGGGAAAACCCTATCTCAAATGCCATTTCGCATAATCCAAAGAATTTTGCATGCATTTATTTTCGTGGGACCGAAACATATTTTCGTATTAAGCAGTATTTCGTGTAAACCGTTTCGCGTTAGCGAATGAATGTATACCTACTGAAAAGTATAGGCGCTGGAACGGACCGAGCACGCGTTTCATGTTAACCGATATTTCGTTTTAAGCGATTTCATATTAAGTGGTTTCCACTGTATAAGAAAATGAATTTTCATTCTTTTAGACGCTGTTTGGTACAAAGTAGCGAATTACTACGCGTAATTGTAAGTAATTTTAAAAGCAACGAAAAATGCAAGGCAAAATATGCTATACAAGTTTCTTTTGGGTGGGGGTGCGAGGTACCAAAGTATCACTAATTTTCCTCTGTTCTGACTGAAACTCTCCTATTATGTTCCCCGATTGTCCTATAGAAGGGGTTTCCTTCAGATTCTTTCCGCACCCCCCTTTCTCTCCTCCTCATACTACACCCCCTCCATTTTCAATTTCTCGCTCCATATTCGTAATTGTTATAAAATTCCTAGTCGATCGATACCAATGTCCGCAGTATTTCCTTCGGTTTCCTCTCGTACCCAATTTTCCCTCCCCCTCCTACACCTACCCTCCATTTTAAACTTTCCGCTTCTTATTCGTAATTGTTATAAAATTCCTAGTCCATCGATACCAATGTCCGCCGTTATTCACTCGGATTCCTTCCGCACCCCGTTTTCCTTCCTCCTCCTATTACACTCCCTCCATTTTTAATTTCTCGCTTCCTATTCGTAACTTTCATAAAATTCCTAGTCGATCGACACCAATGCCCGCAGTATTTCCTCCGGTTTCCTCTCGTACCCCCCTTTCCCTACCCCTCCTACTCCACCCCTCCATTTTTAACTTTCCGCTCCTTATTCGAAATTTTTATAAAATTCCTAGTCGAAGGATACCACTGTCCGCTGTGTTCCTTCGGATTCCTTCCACACCCCCTTTTCTCTCCCCCTCCTATTCCACCTCCTCCATTTTGAACTTTCCGCTTCTTATTCGTAATTGTTACAAAATTCCTAGTCGATAGATGCCAATGTCCGCTGTGTTTCCCTCAGACATCTTCCGCACCTCCTGTTCCCTCCCCCTCCTACTACACCCTCTCCATCTTCAATTTTTCGCTTCATATTGGTAATTGTTATAAAATTCGTAGTCTATCGATAACAATGTCGGCAGTGTTTCTTTCGGATTCCTTCCGCACCTCCTTCTCCCTCCCCCCCTACTACACCCCCTCGATTTTCGATTTTTTGCTTCATATTCGTAATTGTTTTAAAATTTCTAGTCGATCGATACCAATGTCGGCAGTGTTTCCGTGGGATTCCTTCCGCAACACCTTTTCCCTCCCCCTCCTACTAAACTCCCTCCATTTTCATTTTTAGCTTCGTATTCGTAATTGTTATAAAATTCCTAGTCGATAGACACCAATGTCCGCAGTGTTTCCTTCGGATTCCTTCCGCACCTCCTTTCCCTCCCCCTCCTACTACGCCCCCTCCAATTTCATTTTCTAGCTTCGTATTCGTAATTGCTATAAAATTCCAAGTTGATCGATACCAATTTCCGCAGTATTTCCTTCGGATTGCTTCCGCACCTCCTTTTCCCTCACCCTCCTACTGCACCCCCTCCATTTTCATTTTTTAGCTTCATATTCGTAATTGTTATAAAATTCCTAGTCGATAGACACCAATTTCCGCAGTATTTCCTTCGGATTGCTTCCGCACCTCCTTTTCCCTCCCACTCCTTCTGCACCCCCTCCATTTTCATTTTTTAGCTTCATATTCGTAATTGTTATAAAATTCCTAGTCGATAGACACCAATGTCCGCAGTGTTTCCTTCGGATTGCTTCCGCACCTCCTTTTCCCTCCCACTCCTTCTGCACCCCCTCCATTTTCATTTTTTAGCTTCATATTCGTAATTGTTATAAAATTCCTAGTCGATAGACACCAATGTCCGCAGCTTTACCTTCGGATTCCTTCCGCACCTCCTTTTCCCTCCCACTCCTTCTGCACCACCTCCATTTTCATTTTTTAGCTTCATATTCGTAATTGTTATAAAATTCCTAGTCGATAGACACCAATGTCCGCAGTGTTTCCTTCGGATTCCTTCCGCACCTCCTTTTCCCTCCCACTCCTTCTGCACCACCTCCATTTTCAATTTTTTCGCCTTATATTCGTAATTGTTATAAAATTCCTAGTCGATAGACACCAATTTCCGCAGTATTTCCTTCGGATTGCTTCCGCACCTCCTTTTCCCTCCCACTCCTTCTGCACCCCCTCCATTTTTAATTTTTTCGCCTTATATTCGTAATTGTTATAAAATTCCTAGTCGAAAGACACCAATGTCCGCAGTGTTTCCTTCGGATTACTCCCTCTCCTTCAAACTCTCCTCCATCTTCAGGTTTGCCCTTCATATTTTTCATACTTCGAAATAAAGTCTCTGTGGACATATGGAAAAGTGGACAAAGAAAACAGTGGACGAAAAGGCTGTGGACATATATAATAGTGGACAAAAAAAACAGTGGACGAAAAGACTGTGGACATATATAATAGTGGACATTAAGGCAGTGGACAAAAAGGCTGTGGACATAAACAAAAGTGGACATTAAGGCAGTGGACGAAAAGGCTGTGGACATATAAGAGTGGACATAAAGGCAGTGGACATAAAGACTGTGGACATATATTACGGTGGACGTAAAGACTCTGGACATAAGGGCAGTGGACATAAAGGCTGTGGACATAAAAGAGTGGACATAAAGGCAGTGGACATAAAGACTGTGGACATATCATCTGTGGATCACGGGAATCTCCACTTTCTTCGTTAATGTCAGTATATGTACCTTCAAATTGTTTTTATTGTATCTTTGGCACATTTTATAATTTTATTTTTTTAAACATATCACCTGGATTTGTTTCAATGCATAGATTTCCGAGATATTTTATTAAAGATATCAACTAGCTCTGTCGCCTTTCCTCTAAATGATATTTTAATGTATTCATTAATTCAATGGAAAATCTCGTATTTATATAAGCCGTTTAAATCATAAAATGGCTCAAAATTCAAACAAAATAATTCCCTGGAATTGCTAAAAATTCTCCCGGGAATCGGGAATAAGAAATATTGAATAAATTCCCAGGAAGCAGGAATTTCCGGTTCCAAAATTATAGTGGCAAAGAAGAAAGCAGCTGCATCCTACACTGGCAAAGCTTGCACAGAAATATCTTGCCCCTACTCCAAACTCTGTTGAGAGCGAGCATCTTTTTAGCATTGCAAGTGTTCATTACAGTGACCGCAGAGGCAATCCGGTGGCAGACAACGCAAAGAAATTGTTTCTGAACCATAATATAAAAACTTGAAATTTGACTATTTTTACTGGCAGCATAAAACTGCAATAATAATTAAATAAATAAAAAGGGTATTTGATAAAGTTTCAAATTTATTTTTGTACTTTAGAAGTTAAAGTTATGACAGTGGTCAGCTGAATGTTAATTTTAATATTTGGCCATTCGGCATTGGGCCAAAATCCATATTTGGTGAATCTCTACCTACTGGAAAATCCATCCCTGTACACATCCATATTTTAGAAGAAAATGCCCAAAAAAAGGGAAATTCACAAGTATGAGAAATTTAAGTTAATTATGAGACCCTGCAAACATATTTATCATTTTTTGTATTTATTTATAATGGAGAAGGATAATTCAAGTACAACTGAGCTGCAAAAAAGGGAATGAAAAGAAAAAATCATTCAATTTTTTAGAATTTAAGGTAAAAATTAATCATTTAAAAAGTACATTTTTCATTTATATCAACATTTTTGAAGTGAATATAGAATGTTTTTAGCAAGGTTGTTTAACCCTTCAATGCATGATTATTTTATTTTCTCCAAATTATTTTTGTCTTCAATTGACTACTTGGTAAATAGGAATATTAAAAAAATTCATAACATTTTTTTATTTTAATAAAAACATTTCTGTTACAGACAGGGCCGGCCCATGAGATTTGATAGGTGTGGGCGAGATTTGATTTGGCTGCCCCTAACAAATCAAAATTTCCTTGCAACCCATTTTTTTTAAGAGGATAGGTTAACCCTGTTTCCATGTGATTACTTACCTCAGCCTTCATTAACACCATCATGTTATTACATGGCAACTCTGTGACTACAGGAAATGACTTTCTTATTAGACATACATAGAAGAACTGAGTCAATGGAAATTATTTTGTAAAATACAAAAATTTCATAAGAGATATATTTCGAAAAACATGCGCTTTTAAATAAGAAAAATTAAGAAATACATACTTATTTTTAAAATCATGAGAATTTGAAACATTTTCTTATAGCAAGACTTACATAAAACATGGAGTACCTAATACAAATGTCTCAAAATGCACCTAAAAATGTACCCTTCTTGACTTAATGGCAGCAAACACTTTGATTAATGCATCAATGTCAATATCGTTAGCAATATCACTCTCTAGGGAAATAAATGCGAGTTCATTCAATCTGTTCTCAAGTATTGAAGAACGAAGATAGTTTTTCAGTAATTTTAGTTTTGAGAAGCTATGCTCTCCAGACTCAACTGTTACGGGGATCGTAAGCATGATTCTCAACGAAACATACAAATTTGGAAATAATGAATGAAGTTGATTACTACAGATGTAATTTAAAATGCCCTTTGGGTCGTAGGAATTGCTTAATCTTCTCGACAATGCCCTTATTTCATCAAAAAGGTCATTGGCATCTATCTCTTTATTTTCATTGTACGTCAAAGCAGTTTCTAAATCTTTACAGCACTTGAGTAGATTAATTTCATCAATGTCACTATCATTAACAACATGAAACAAGAAACCCAAAACATTATTATATTGCTGTAACTGCTCTAATCTCTCATTGATAGAAGCTTTAGCTGTATCGATAATAGTGTTGTAGAAACAAACCCTAAATTTTGTTTCTGGGTCATGTAGTGGAGATTCATTTTCCAATTTACATTATTTTTGCATGATTGAAGTTTCATTTCATTTCTAAATTCAGCTTTCAAACCTATTGTTTCGGCAAGTATTATAGCTGTCTCTTTTAAACTTGAAAATTTGTCTTCGTGCCTCAATTCCTCAAGAAACAATTGGGTATGTTTCAATGACTCTAGTGCTGTGACCACATCGATCAATACTCCTTGTAGACACTTGCTAGAAATATTAATTTCAAATAAAATTTCATACCATAGAACAACACTAAATATAAATTGAAAGCAAAATACAACTTCGGCCAATACTTTGGCTTCGATTCTCGTTTTAACTCCATTTTGACTGGATGATTCATCTTCAGCAATTGAAACCAGTGTTTCGTACATGTAGGCAATTTGATATCTAACTGCTTTCACTGCATCCATGCGACTTTCCCAACACGTTTGACTCAAAGACTTAAGGGTTAAATTTTTAGCATTCTGTAGAAGCATATCCCATTGATGTGTAGATGCAGAAAAGAAATTGTAAAGATGTTGAAAAATGTTGATAAAAGAGGCAGTCTCGATATTGCAATTTGCAGCATCATTGAGGACTAAATTTAAGGAATGTGTGGAACAAGGAACAAAAAATGCCATAGGATTAATATCCTTTAATATTTTTTGGACCCCTCTGTTCTTTCCCCTCTTGTTAGCCCCATTGTCATACCCCTGGCCATGAATATTGTCTACCTGTAAATTCAACTGCTTTAAAATCTGTAAAAATTTCTTTAGCAATGCCAACACCAGTAGAATCCCTTATTGATACAAACCTTTCTTCTATTTTTACTGTTTCATTCATCTCTCCGCTTCTTTCATGCACCTTTACATACCGTATAATTAGTCATTTGCTCAGTGTGCGATACGTCTGAAGTACAATTTACAATTGCAAAATATTTTGCTTGTATTACGTCTTCAATAACAACCTCTTTTACTTTATTACCAAGTATGCTTATAATCCTATTTTGAATTCTTTTCCCTAAATAATGTACATGCGTCGCTTTGCTTGCTATTTTCTGCAAATGACTACATACTCATTACACTATCGAATTCTGCCAAAAACTCTATTAACTTCAAGAATTTTCCATTCTTTTTGCACCCAGAACCTCTGCTGTGCCTCTGAAAGCCATATTTTGCATAGCAAGCAATTTAACTACGGCTATTTTATGCTTCAACACATCCTCCCAATGCTTCTGTTCCGCTTTTACTAGACGTTACGTCTTTATCTATTGTTGTATTGGACTGGTCTATATTCTAAATCAATCCAATTCTGGAAACGATTATAGCATTCTTTATTCCTTTCGTACCTATGTAGCACTGATGATAAATGTTTCCAGTTGTGGTTCCCTTCCAATGTCAACGAAATCCTTATTTTGCTGAACAACTTACAACAAAAACAAAATATTGAATCCTTGAAAGGAGAATATACCAACCACTGTCTATCGATCACTTCTCCATTGCTCATTACACGCTTAAAATGTATTATTAAAGTTTTAATGTGGCAGAAAAGTGCCATGGAATTAAGCTCTGTATATAAAGGTTATCACCCTTTCATTAAAAATGGCAACATGAGCTCAATTAAATTTTCAAGATGCAGCTTCCCCAATAATAGAACAAATAAGTTATTTTCATGATCATACTATAATAGTAATGTTAATTATTACTGTATTAGTAGCTTATGTTATAGTAGCTATGTTCTGAAACAAGAATGTCAATCGAAATTTATTATATGGACAAAAAATTGAAACTGCTTGAAGTCTTACATGTATTTGTATTAATAATTATTGCAATACCTTTACTACAATTATTATATTTATTAGATGAAGTAAGAGATCCCGCAACTACATTAAAGACATTAGGACATCAATGGTACTGAAGTTATATTCTGATTTTAATCATATACAATTTGATTTTTATATAACCCCATATAATGAAATAGAATTCCAATTATTAGAAGTAGATAATCGAGCTGTCTTACTCAAGTATGTGTTCTTATTACAGCAGCTGATGTACTTCACTCATGAACAGTACCATCATTAAGAGTAAAGGTAGATGCAACTCCTGGACGACTGAATCAAACAAGATTTTTTATTAATCGTCCAGGTCTATTTTTTGGTGAATGTTCCGAAATTTGTGGAGCTAATCATAGATTTATACCAATTGTAATTGAAAGTGTAACAACAAAATCATTTATTAACTGAGAACAAAAGATAAGTGAAGCTTCATTGGATGGCTGAAAGTAAGTGTTGGTCTCTTAAACCATATGATAGTAAAATAACAAAATACTTCCAATGAAAAGATTAGTTAAACTATAACATTAGAATGTCAAACTGAAATTATTGAATAATTCAATATCTTTTAATTCCTCAAATAGCTCCAATAAGATGATTACTTCTATTCCTATTTTTCTCAATTATATTAATCTTAATTAATACATTAAATTATTATCTATTTATTCCAAAAATTCAATCTAAGACTTTAATGTCAAAGAATGAAATTAAAAACAAAAACTGAAAATAACTAATTTATTTTCCGTATTTGATCCTAGAACATCCATTTTTAATTTATCAATAAACTGAACTTCAACAATATTAGGAGTAATTCTTATACCCGTAATATTCTGATTAATCCCCACTCGATATAACTTATTAGGAAATAACATTACACTAACCTAAGGAATTTAAAACATTATTAGGACAAACAGAACTAAACGGAAGAACATTTATTTTTATCTGTCTTCTCCTTAATCCTTTTTAATAATTTTATAGGATTATTCCCATATATTTTTACAAGATCAAGTCACTTAGCATTCACTTTAACCTTAGAATTACCCTTATGGTTAAGTTTCATAATTTACGGATGAATAACCCATACCCAACATATATTTGCTCATTTAGTTCCTCAAGGAACTCCTCCAGTATTAATACCATTTACAGTATGTATTGAAACTATCAGTAATGCAATTCGACCCGGAACCTTAGCTGTACAGTTAGCAGCAAATATAATTGCAGGTCACCTCCTTATACCCTTATTAGGAAATACAGGAACTAGATTAAGTTACTCAATTTTATCTATTTTATTAATTACTCAAATTGCCTTATTAATATTGGAATCTGCAGTATCTATTATTCAATCTTATGTATTTGCCATATTAAGTACCCTTTATTCTAAAGAAGTAAACTAATGTCAACTCATAATAATCATCCTTATCATTTAGTAGATTAACAACAGGAATAGTAAAATGATTCCATACATTTTCTAATGATTTGTTATTACTAGCAGCTGTAGTAATTGTATTAACCATATTACAATGATGACAAGATGTAACTCGGGAAGGTACCTATCAAGGATTACATACTTACCCCGTTGTAATTGTATTACGATGGGGAATAATTTTATTTATTACCTCAGAAGTATTATTTTTTGCATCATTTTTTTGAGCATATTTTCTTTATTTCATTTATAAGACATTATTACAATAAACTTATTTTTGACCCAGCAAGGTAGGTGAGTGGATAACACGCTCGACTCGCATTGGGGAGGTCCTGGGTTCGATCCCCGTCACCGACCTTTGTCAGAACCTCCTCAATAACGGCCTAACTGTCGTGGGCACAGTGTGCAAAAATAAAAGATTTATTCCTCCAGAGTTCCAGGCAAATAAGAACCGCCCAGAGAATTCATCAATCTTTGGTTTCACAAAGAATTCAACTTTGGTGTCATATGTACCCAAACCACGAAAGGCTGTAGTACTACTTTCTACCATGCACCATACTAACTCCATTGACAATTCCAATAAAAACAAACCAGAAATCATTCTTCACTACAATAGCACAAAAGGAGGTGTGGATTCGCTGGATCAATTAGTACACGCATACATGTGTAAAAGGCGAACGAATCGGTGGCCGTTTGCCTTCTTCCTAAATGGTCTTGATGTCTGTGGGGTCGCAGCCTACGTGGTGTGGAAGAACCTTTATCCTACGTGGAACATTAGAAAACACAACATTCGTAGGCTCATCCTAGTACATGTCGCAGAAAGTCTCATACAACCTCATCTTCTTAGAAGATCGACTGTTGGACTTCAGAAAGGGATTCTATCAGCAATTGGAGTCTTCAACCCTTCAGAAAAAAATGATCCTCAACCAGAAGAACAGGGAAAAAAACGATGCTACATCTGCCCAGTAAAGAGGTCTTGCAAACAAAAGCAAGTTTGTGGCAAATGCGGGAATAATGTATGTAATGAGCATAGTCACATCATTCATATGTGTAAGAAGTGCAAGCCAAACTAGCGTAATCACTTATCATCATCCATGACAATCAGACATTTAACGATTTCTTACTATATAAGAAGTTTGTAGTTATCACAGTGCATTGTTATACAGTATTTATACTTGCAAAAATAAAAACCTATCATTACTCACCTTACAGAGAAAAATAAGAAATTGCATGCCATGTTATTTTAAGAATACACAGAACATAAATAATTATCTAAGTTGCATAATGTATTGGTTTTTCATTATTTGCTCTCTGAGGGGACTGTACACAACTTCACTTTACCTAAAATAAGAAAGTTTTCCACTCCAATCCCACATCCTTAAAAGTACATACATTTGTAGCATAGTTAAAGTTCAACGAACCAGAACGCCATGTTAAATAGATAGGGGTCCAACGGATCCACCTTGGCCTTTTACATTACAAAAAAAGTCGGCCGGATAAGGGTTAAAAAGGTGACTTGGAAATGAACATGAAGTACAATGTGCTATTTGTGGATTGAATGTTTTGGTTGCTCATGTTGGTCATACCGATATTAACAATCATGCCACATCAGTTGTGCAGAGGGTTTTTTCAAGAGGGGGTCAAAAACATTTTGCTCCATATAAACTACACAAAGTAGAAATCGGAGATGAAAAACAAGTCACCTGCTCACATAATGTACGAAACTTATATTGTTTATATTCCCCATATTTGTGGGCAAATAGAATAGAAAAAGATTCGCTATTAACCTTTATCCGCCGAATGGGCCAAATGCATGCCAGCAAATGTATCAGCTAGGTGACAAACTTGCCATATATGGCCCACTTACTTTCAAGGCCTCTTACAAATGGCCTATTTGCCTTGAAGTTGAGAAAGTGAGAGTAGAAAAGTGACCAGGCACCTGTTCTGTCTTCCTCCTCTCCCAAGGCATAAGGTCTAAAAGCCTAGGTGTGGAAGGGGTAAACAAACACTTAGGAGGTACACTCTCTCTCAAAATGTGGGTGTCAGCCATTGAACTATCTTTCTCAACTCAAGGAGAGGTAGTATATGGAACCCCAGACTTAAGTTCCAACACAAAGGACTTTGTTATTTTCTTCTTCCTTTTGCACATCTGCGTTTGTGATCTGCCTTGCTCATTCATTTGCAGACCACAAAGTTTCTTTAGCTTTTCGTCTTGTTAGTGATTAGAGTATTTTTTACATAGTTGTACATAGTAATATATAGTTATTAGATAGTTTTTGTAAAAATTTTTTGCAATGGCCTCTAAACTAGAGATCTGCACGGATACAGATTTCCGTATCCGCACCTGACCCATACCTGCTGGCTACATATCCGTATCCTATCCATACCCGCAAAAATTTATAAATCACTCGACCCGATCCGACCCGCACAAATAAATTCTCCGACCCGACCCAACCTGCAATCAAAAGTCATGAGAATACAGGATTTTTTTGTAATTTTTTTCCTTTAAAATAATGTGATACGTTAATGTTTAAATGTATAGAAATACCATTTGCATTGAAAATTCTTGAAAAAAATACATTAAAAACTACCGTTTTCAATGAATTTTATTTCTCACAGATGGACCACAAAAGTCTGAGGATTACAATTCAAACATAGAGTATATTGAAGATACCACTGGTCATAATTCAAGATACATACAATAGGTTAGGGTACAATTGAACCAACAGGCACTTACATCAGTCTCACAACAGCAGGAACAACATTTAAAACCACAGAATTTGACATTAACTTTAATTCAGAATAGTGATATCACGTTAATATTTCTATGACAATAATGACACTTGCGTCAATATGACATTTGTTGACTAATCTACCGTCACAACCAACACTTATTTTTTTCTCCAGCTTTAAGGCGAATTCCAATGCATACTTGAAAATAAATTGCAAACTCCTTGAGAAATTCCAGCAGTTAATTTTTCAGAATTTTAAATTTCTGAAAGCTGAGAGTAATACATAAGTTACAATAACCATTATCACTTTACTCCTAATTAAGTTACAGGTCAAGTAAGGTAAAACAACTTTAAAATCCAAAATCATTCATAAGCATAGCTCTAAAAAATTATATATTAACAAATATCATTCATCAAATAATATAAATTTTGTTTGCCATTACACTAAAAGACACGCGTTCCACCCATTTAGGCACCAGTACCAGATACAAGCCTTTTTATTTATTTTTAAGGATGTTATCTTATAAGTTTTACCTATACAATTTTGGAAATGCCTAATATGCTATATTAATTCCACAAAATTATGGGCAAATTACTAATGTGGAAATTAATTTGAACCTCTCCTTTTCCTCATTTCTCAAACAAATCCAATTTATCATGCATAAGAACTCTATAGAAAGAGTACTTACAATAAAGTATCAGTGTGTTTAAATGCTGAGCACACAAAATAGCTGATATATGAATCTGTATATACTCCAAAACAACTTTTAACACATTCTACAATACATAATATAATTGTAACCCTAAGGAAAACTGGATACAGCAATCAACATCAACCATGTATCTAAACTACTAAATTACTCACAAATAATGTAGTATGCCTCCTAAGTTTATCATTGAGAGATTAAAAAATAAAATGAGTACATCTGATTTCTTCTTTAACACAAACATATAATAAGTACATCAATAAAATTAAAATTTCATCGATGAACAACAAAATACAAAACAAACTTAGATTGGTAGAAAAATAACATGATCTTTGGAAAAATATTTTAATCTAAGATTTATTTTTAAGTACTTCAATATATACTTAAAAGAGTTTGCATTAATTAATCTCACAATGAT
The DNA here is from genome assembly GCA_036926305.1 of Uropetala carovei. Taxonomy (NCBI): domain Eukaryota; kingdom Metazoa; phylum Arthropoda; class Insecta; order Odonata; family Petaluridae; genus Uropetala; species Uropetala carovei. The sequence continues at coordinate 9,905,869 of JAXCHB010000011.1, forward strand.
TGAATCCACTAAATATCTTTACCATTTATGTTACTGCTCTGAATACGTGATTAAAATATGATATAATATCATCAAGGCAACACAAAAATTTTGCCTACACATCACCAGTTCATGCAACAATATTTATTAAATATTAGTACCCTTTTGTGGATTTCGTTCACAGTATGACTAGGGCAATGACTATCTTGGTTCATTATAAATCCAAATTTCCTTTATGGGATACTATGCCCACATCAGTATGGTAATGTTAACTAACTGTCACATCAATTGGAAACAGTCATGTCATTAAAATGTACTTAAATCTCAAAAACTTCAATCCAGTTAAGTAAGTTAATGAACTAGACTGGAGCAAGTCCAAGTTGTAGTTCAGCTTCAATTCCATGAAAACTCTTTTTGAATCTCGGCCAGATGCAATAATAAGCTGTTATTGCAGCTATTTTAGTTATATAATTTCACAGTTTTTGGCATAAATTTGTGAATTCAAAATAACTATTTTGGAATTCCACTTTTTGAATTCCAACATCATTATCATTTTTGGTGTGTTGTTATTTTACTTATATTTGAATAGCAGTTTTCATTTTATATATCATGATACAAGCCTGCTTATCCATGTCCCCAAATCGTATAAACAATACTGGTTAATGATTAATTCAAGATTCTTTGTTTGAATCTCAAAACATAGACACTATGTCTAGATTAAATCCCTTCTCATCAAAACATTTTCATTATTATCAATATGTTTATGAGTTTCTGTTTTGGGAAAATATCAAGTTATTCCCATTTATATCAAATAATTACATACTTAATCTATGTTTTATAGAATTCCTACAAATACTATTCTTCGATCTAAGTTACTAAAACCGGTTTTGTAAACATTAGTAGCTGTTTCACAAAATAATAGAGAAAGAGAGCTAAAATATTGACTCTAAGATTAATTATAAAAATTTTGCTGTAATTATTATGATATCTGCTTTATTACAGCATATGAGTCTACACATGTTGTAAACATTTATTATCTGCAATAAAATTATACCATGAATAACATATCTTGAAACTCCTTTTAAAACTCATTGATATTAATAGTATCTTAAATACTAAGTTGTAATTTCATAGAACATCAACTGCCTTATAATTACATTTAATAAGACTAATAACATAATTATTCTAAATTTTATACAGCCCTTACACTTTAGCCTAAGCCATAAGGATAATGATTACATTTCAATGAAATGGTATATTAGATCTAGGCAATAATAGCATATCTTATATTTTTCATATACTTCTCCATACATTACCCTAACATAACCTAGACTATAATTAATTGGGTACACAAGTATATATTAGAGTACAGATGCACTCACTTTAAAATTTGTAACTAACATATTAAAATTTTACAAAAAGTTTACAGAGAACATCTATGAATTTTCAAATGAAGTGTCCGTTAAAATGAGCATCGATATTTTTCATACTTACAATTAATAATTTTCAACTAGGTCTACATATTTTCCTAGAGTACCTATATATAACTTCAAGTTGTAGTTGATTCTTAACTACCACTATTAGTTTCTTACTTTAATGAAAGCTATTTAATGCAATTTCATTACATCATCATTTAGTCTTTAAATACCACATCAAAATAATCCATATAGCAACTCATGTGCAACCCACTATATCTATGAATATATGAACTTATTTTTCTTATCAAATCAGATTCAACAATTTTGAACTGATACATGCATGCATACTTATAACCATACATACATACATTAATAGATTAAATTCTATCATACGTCCTTATGTCTATAGCCTTATGTATGCATCTGCAATACCTAGATGCAAAAAGGCATTGATTAAATTTATTCTATATATTATATTATATCTTGAAAAGGGAGAGATTTTATAGGAGTAGTGCCACAGTTATAAAATGCTAGTACTTTGAGGGTGATTCAAACTTTTCATTAAGTCAGTCAGTCACAAATCCATATCAATTCGTAAGCAATGTGTAAAAGATGCAGCAGCTCATATGTAATACACGTGCACATACAATCTCATGTCCCCACTTGCATGCTTATACACTCAAAACATTACATGCAAAAATACATTTAATTAGGGTGTTACTTTCAACACACAAACTACAGATTTTATTTCAATTCACAAATGGAGTAAAAATAGAATAAATGATTTGATAGCAAATTTTGGTCAAAAATGCCATACTGCACAACAATCTAGGATACTTCATACAATTTTTAATGACTCTAATTAGTTTTCTACTGTGAACTGTTGTTTAGAGTCATACATCGCCCTTCAAATTGCCCTTATTGATTATCTGAGTATATTTCAATACAACTAACATTTGTGCAAACATGCTTTCCTATATATTATGGACCCTAACCATTCTAATTTATGATTCAATCTTAAATATTTAGTATAGATAACCTCAATAAATGACATTTTTACTTGAAAATGCCTCCATAATATTAATATGGTTTCCATTCATTTAAAATTATACATCAACACATTAATATTTGTAATAATTATACAAGATAAAATTACAATCAAGAGTGTAGGATTTAAATGCAATCGTTCAATAATATGGTGATCATAGTGTAGGATTTAAATGCAATCGTTCAATAATATGGTGATCATTTATTTTTAATTACATACCAAAGAAACATTGGACTTTGTTAACATGAGAAAACTACACTTGTGCAAACATCAGCTAACACACAAAATCAACATCCCACATTTAAATTACCTAACCTTAAGCACCAAGAGATGACTAAAGATGCATAGCCATCCTATCTCATCAGAGAGAAAATAACACCTAAAATTCTAACACTAAAGCAAAATCTATTCAGAAATATGAAATGGATCCATTCATAAAATCAAACCAACCTGTACAAAAATCAGCTAACTCACAAAATCAGCATTCCACATTGAAATTCTCTAATCTTAATCACTAAGATATGATGAAAGATGCATAACTAGGAAAATAACTCTTAAAATTATAACACGAAAGCAAAAGCTAATCAGAAATATGAAATGGATCCATTCATACAATAAACCATCATATCTACTTGATTACTATATTTACCATCAATTTTGCAATACTATGTTTTAAGAATGTATGGAAAATATAACTATATATATTGATTAAAAAATTAACTAAAAGTTTCAATTTGATGACAACTGTCATCAAGCAAAAGAAATTATTAGTGACATTACAGTTCATCAATGGCTCATTATTATTGATTAACTAATGGTATTATAATAACCGGGAACACATCTGGCTTGCATCACTTGAATTATGTACATGATAGTTTCTACTAACTGTCTTCTGGCATATAGCTCTACTATGCTACCTTTGATTCAATTCAGCAATAACGTGAGTTTTAATGGTAAATCACTTATATGAAACGGCATTTCTAGTTATAAATAACAATAAACTGGTGACATGTGAACATGACCAGCAACATTTTCATGTTCTATAGTCACAAGAAATTTACTCCTATTACTCAGAAGGTATTTTTAATTGATTTTGTACACAAATCCATTTCATTGTGACCTATTACGTCCGATTATTGTTGCATCCTTTGACAGCTAGACAAATTACGATGTCAACAACATTATAAATCATTCAGTGAATTCCCTGCATGGTTATTAGTGCATTTCAAAAATGAGAGAAACCAGGTATCACACAAGACAATGTATCTAATAATTGGCAATCCAAGGAAATGTAACAAGTGAAAAACATTTCTATTGTCCAGAAAATGTGTAATAATGTCACTTATTTGCTACTTCAAAACTGAAAGTTATGAATTCAATAAAATTATAAAAATATAATATAAAAATTATTTGAATTAAATATTTTTCACATGCTTTCCATAATTTTCAACTGCTAAACAAAAACAAAATGAAGACTGCACCCAAACAATGGAATCTTTTTGAGAGAAAAAACCTATTGGAAATAATTCCCAAACATTTTAGGCATGCCTAAAAAGTTTGAAATGCCTCTGAGCGTATTTCGTCATTAAATCTGCAATAAGAAAATGTTGGTAGTTGAGAAATCATGACTTTTAGGTCCAAATTCATTTACAAGTTCTGTAACTGCACAGCCATATTTGTGAAATATGACACTACCATTCCTTGAACATCAAAGATAATTCATTCACTGTAAATGCATTGTTATAAGAACGTTTTAATGGATTAACTGGTTAATTTGGCTGAAGGCCTTTGAACCCTTCAATTTTAAAGAGAAAACAACTATGCAGTAAGTAACTGTATCTTTTATGAAACCTGGCAAATTAATTTTAGAGTAAAAATAAAAAATAAAGCAAATGATTCATAAAATGCACTGTACGAATGTTGGAAGGTAAGGAACCAAAGACTAACAACCAATGCAACAAAATTTGTAAAATCAAACTTCTAACATACAGGCGACACATTATAAGTGTTGTTTTGTTCATTGTCTGAAACAAGGTGATAATACTATAGCCTAAGTGATCACTATTAATTCCATGAATACCAGAAGTGTAACTGCAAATTAGCCACATATTAAGTGCAAAGAGTGATCACAATGTTACAGTGTTGTAACTGTAAAATGTCGCTGTGTGAAACATAAGGGATTGCTATACTAAAAGTCTATCTGTTGAGTACTTCATTCACACTGTAGCATAAGAAATTAAATATACGGCTTAGTTTTTCCTTACAGATAACTGAATACATTAGTGAAACATGAAAACTAAAATACTGAATCCTAATGCAGAATCAGAACTGTTATGAAATTAAAATACACACCAAGTTATTTAAATGAAAATAAACCAGACAACTACTAATTCAAACTAATAAATTGTGTTTGATTGATTGACCATTAGCTTTATTTCATCATCCTCTGATGTAACTGGCAAACTAAAGCCAAATACTATTAGTAAAATGCTTTGAGAAAATATATCAAAAATATTTTATCACAAATATAATATTTTAAAATTCCTTCCCAAAATAATTCACAAGTTAATATTATTCTTGCTACATTTGACAGACACCTTAATCGACTAACCTCAAGAACCTTAAATGAATCATAAGAGCCATTATTTTTAGCAATAAGACTTAAGATTTTCAATCTTCCTCAACATAGAACGTAAAAGTTGACAATTACTGAAGTTATGCAGAAATGAACTATTTTACTGCAACAAAAATGTTTTTTTAAAGATATATAAATAGTACTGTTAACTACTTCATTACTCATAACCCTTTACATTCTATACTAACAATGCCAAACATGCTTTATCCAGTAAAGCAATGTTTATGCACAGTGAAGACAGCATCTTTACAATCACACAAGTATACATACATAATTTTCAGCTCTTAACCATGCATTCTTCTATATCTATCACTAGAGAACTTATTGATATCAATATAGAAAAATAACATCATTTAACAAAAAAACCTAAGGAAAACCCCATAGCAAACAGCTGAATTCAAGATCACACAGGACATTATGTAACAAAATATGATTTGAAAAACAAAGGGTGAAAGAAAACAATTGAGAGCAATATTCTGAAATTAGTTTAGAGATAAACAGCAACCTCCCTTTCAATACAAAAGGGAAGTCCTGTTATTTGTCTTGAAACACGCATAGCCTTTGCTTGAATGTCTCAACATGTAAATAATCTGTGGTCAAGCTGAAGTTGGTCTTTTTTAATACCCATGCTATTATGATGCCAATAACATTAAGCTATTCAATAGCAGGAAAAGGTATAATTATTACTCAGCCTATTCCACCTTCTCCATCAGAAACATTAGGCATGCGCATTTACATATTCACGTGATTTGATGAGTTGCATGTCAACATGACATAAAATAAATAGCCAATTTCAATAATGAGGTTGTGAATCATTAAACATAGCAATTTGAACCAAATGAAATTATAAGCAGAAATTTTTTCACCAATAGTGTTATAGAGAATTGTGACTAAATACAGACATAATTTTAGATTAGCAAAGTTTATTAGATTAAGCCAGAGGTTCCCATCTTTCTGGTGTGGCAAGAAGTAAATTATATTCAAGAATATCAAGTGAGCACCACCAGACGTGCAAAAATGGATTAATCATAAATAAAACCAAACCAATGTCCAAGTTACTGTAAATGTTCTTCAATATGGTTAGAGAGAAATGAAACAAATTAAATTACTGGTGCTCAGAAACATGATTTTAAGCAGTCCAGAAGAGCATGGACAGATTTCTAAAGAGCACAGAGGTACTCTTGAGCACCAGGTTGGGAACCCCTGTAAAACAGTACACTAAATACTTTAATTCCTTAACCTGGGCAATAATATTACTAAATACTTTAAGACTGTAGCTGTGTACAAGCTTATTTTTCCAAGTGAAAATATGCAAGTCTTTACATATATCATGTGAATGCATTTTGATTGCAAATATTTTTAAGTGAAGATAACAGAAGAGTAAAAAAGAAATGAAAGAGGAAATAGGGATTACTAGCTCATGCGTAACAATTCATTCTTGATTTACTTTCAAGAAAAACTTTGTAAAAAAACTCATTTATGTTAAAGAAGTTATCTCAACCAGCTTCTACCAGCATGGAGAAATAGGGGTTGCTTGTACACAATTCATTCATATGTCTACAATATTCCCTCAAGTCATTATTATATACTCCATTGTTATTTGGTGAAATTCAAAAGCGAACTATTCCACAGTGAATTTCTTCATTTGATACCAACAGACACCATCTTGGTTGAGATTAAAATCACAAACCATAAATGTTGTTATTAGATTAATGATTCATGTTGATTAGCATATATCCAGGCTACTCTCATGCATACAGCCTTAATCCCACCAGGAATTTTTATGTAGGGGCATTTGCATGCGCAAAATTATACAAGCAAAAGCAGTTCCCAATGTCCTACCTAACTTACCCCCACGCTCTCTTTGACCAGACACGAAATAAGAAAAATCATAATTATTTGTAAAAGCTGGATAATTGACATAACTTTTTTAATATGGATAAAAGAGAAACAAGTAAATTAATGTATTTTTTAATCCTTTGAAATATCTGGAGAGAGAGTGTTTAGGTGCACTCATGCCCCCTCAAATCTTCAATGGCAAAACCATTAGTACATGGTAGAGAATGTTGTACTTCTGGAAAGCATGAAGAGTAACAATAATCATGTTCAGGGTACAAGATGTCAATCCTTGTCATAGATTCATTTTGTTTTTTGCAAGATAATCTAGGTCAATTGGCAATTTTAATGAGATTAGATAAATGAAAATGCTTGTATTGAAATAATGAATAAAATAACTTTAGTTATGACAGCAAAACAAACTTAAATAACCCTAACTTTATTAATAAAAATAATCAATGACCAGAATTAAAAGAATAATTATATTAAACAAAATATGCCCTTAATTGATAAGACTATTTACTCCTTCACACCTTTAAAATTTTGCAGCATTGCAACTCAAACTTTGATTGCCTTGATGTATTGAATAAAATTAGGAGTTTTTATCAACAGGACCTGTACTAAGTCTCATTTTTAATCACTTAATATCACCATCAATATTAGTAGTTTTCTAGTCACTGTCTGATATTTCAGATGCCTAATATAAATAGTGATCATAGCCTTCCAAACAAAACATTTTAAGATGAATAACAGAAGGCTCTGAGAACTTTTTACCATATTTAATAAGAACAAAATATGATTTTTGCAATTTTACCTTTAACAAGTGATATAGTGTGGGTAGCATGAAAGATATAATAGCCGAAGTATTTTGTTGAAACTTAAATACATTCTAAGAATGGTACATATTTTAATAAATACTCATTTCTGATTAGTAAAATGTTTATATTGATACCAAATGGTATATCACACTATGACCATTTTGTCCAAGATCTTTTACCTACTTATGTAATAAAATCACAATTAACATGAGGGCTCAATGTTTAAGGCCCTGATATTAACTTCCCATGTACTTGCCTACTTTCATTTTTAATATTTCTATTAAACTATGATACCAAAACCTACCCAGTAATAATCTCTCCACTATTTAACCGAGTTCACCGAAAACTTACTTTAAATACAGTACCCATCAACTCCATACATAACTTCCTTTACTTAAAAGAATTTCCTTCAGAAGCTTTTATTACATCTTCACAAGTTACCATCAAAATTGTACTTAATATTGAAACTCGTTTCCAAAATAATTTTTATTAATATGATTCATTAATTTTGGTTTTTAATAAGCTTCTCTCATCACTAAATCCATTGTTGCAAATTCACTTTGAAGCAATTCATTACATTTTCTGCATATTAAGGTTTCTTGCTTCCACATAATGTCCTCATCTTTACTCAAACTTCTCTTAAAACACCATCAAACTTAGCTGGTATTCCTCATCACATTTATTCTATTCTCACCATTTCAGACCTCAATTGTCATCATTCCCATTCTTTCAACTTACACAGCTCTATCTATCACTGTTCTAACTTCCAACTTGGTATTACTCTCTAAAATTTTTAAAACCTACAAACACTTTTTAATTTCCTACAGCCTACAACATCTCTTGGATACTTCATAAATACAACTTAGGCACAACCCCTGCCTCTTCACATTCCCTCCTCTAATGAAATGATTTCTTTTCCAATTCCACCACGTCACTTGTTTCCTGATACTCTTTTACAAGGCAAATATGACATTTAAACCACCACCTATTTGTTCCAAGTATATCCTCCTTAAGATCTCTTCATCTCCACTCACTCATTCTCTATTTCAATTTGCAACCTTACTCCTACTCTTGCCCAATCCAAATCTTTCCAAAAGCATTCCCTTGCTCTTATACTTTTTCTAAAGCACCATTTGCCCTCCTTTAGAGTTTTGTTTAAAGGCCAATTAATGCTCTAACTTTGCTAGTGAAAGTTGTCTAAGAGCAAATGATATGCAAAGGCCAATTTTCTACTAATGAGGTCTTATTACATTATACGAGATAAAATTATCTTGTGCTGGGTTCTCCCAAAAGTCTTAAATATGCACCTAAATGATACATGCATCACTTGTAGATCACGATTTCATGAAAGGCAATGGACATCCACCCATCACTCTTGATACCCAATCATACAGAGTCTCTCATTATAATGGCCTCAGTATATATACATGCAAACACAACCACTTTTCCCTGAGTTCCTAACATCATGCCTCCTAACTAGGGATTGCAATCCCGGAGGAATTTCACAATTCCGGGATTTCGGGATTCTAAATTTCCAATCCTGGAATCCTGATCCCGTTTTATTAAATTTTGTAAAAATATTAAAACCATGGTTTTAGCTGCAGAAACTAATGTTTTATTTATCCCATTTCCATAACGGATTGACGGAAGTCATCGGACCAAACTAATTTGGTTTATAGAAGCAGAGAAAGATCCGAATGACGAAGCAAAGGATTGTGAATGCTCATTCGTTAACAAAAAATTTTCAGTTAATTTACATATAAGCTTGAAGCCAAACAATGCCAGATAATTCTTTATAGCAATTAATACAAATACTATAAGAATATTATCAGATTAGTCTCGCTATAGAACTGAACAACTGATATGTTAAAACAGCGAATCTCAGCACAGAAATGACTATATGAAATATCTGTAAATCCCGAAATCCTGGGATTTTGGGACCCGCATATTTAGCGGGATCCCGGTATCCTGGGATTCGGGATTGCAATCCCTACTCCTAACCAACTAAAACTGAAAAGTCTTTTTCTCCTAGCATATGTCATTTCTTTCCTCCATATCTCCATTTACCTAACCTCTTAACTTCTCGGCTCACTCATATATTACATAATTTACTATTTACAACAATTAACACAATGGGAATTTCATGCCATCTCTTATAATCATTACTCCATTTTAAAAATTATTTATATAATTTATGCTTCTATGCCAATTCCATGTTTTCTGGTTTTGGTAAAAATAACTAAAGATAATATTAATACTGCTATGTGAATTAAAAGTAATGCTCAAAAATATAGTTATAATATGCATTTTATCATATACCAATGTACTCACAAAAACATAACAGCAAAAAAGAGCGTATACACAGATTCACAGAAATGTAAGTTTTCATTAATGCAATATCAGTTCTTCTCCATTACACCAAAATCTTAGCCATATATTTTACTTAATCCACCTCACCTTACTTCTGTCGCATCTATCTTAAAGCATCCCTTCATTCAGTACTTTCATGCATGACAGCAGAAACTGTTTCAAAATTAGTTATTATTACTATATGCCAAAGTGCAAGGATCAACACATTATGGAAATAAAGCAATTATTGGGTTATCAAGTGATTCAAAAACTCTTTTCTAGTTTTTAAAAATACCTGCAGAAATTGGAAGTGCAGGGACAAAATAATTTTGCAAAAGATAGAGTATTCTGTTGTATCTGGTAAGGTATATGACTAAAATTGTAGAATAGAATAATATTTGGTATTGAGCACCATTTACAGCTTTTTTAACAACTACTATTACTACAAGAAATCAGTGTACACAGTGTTTCAATACCAACTCCTGATGTCTAATACACATTGCTATATCACAGATTCTTGATGTAACAATCCCTATCTATATTTTCTTGGGCACTTTTTCTATGCCTGCTAACCTCATCCGAAAACAATTTCACTTCCTCTGCCTTCTCAATGCATTTCTCTTATCTCATGCATCTCAAGCACCTTTTCTCCCAAGTTTAAATTCGTTTCTAAGTGAAAATCATTTAAAATCAAGTTGCAGTAACATTGAAGCAGCAATATCAATTGTTGAACCACTAATGCCATCCTATTTCACCCTCATTTATAAAGAAATTCCCCAGAATATTTTTGGTTACTACATACCTTTAATTATTGAGAGCTATAAAGTAATCCAATGTTTTTATGACAATATTGATTTATCACTACTTATGCCCACTTAAAAATTACTGGGTTGGACAGATAATAAACAACATAATTGCAGCCTTCACTTCTTCAAATAATACACCCAACAAAAGAGTTTATTTGACATAATCCTTCCAAGATAGAGTTAAAAGAAAATATTAACAATTTTTTTAAACCTTGTGATACACTCAATAAAATCCTTCTTAAAAACCTCCTTTTTCCTACCCAAATTTAGCATCTAATTTTTGTTTTTCTGCTGAACAATCCATATCCCATCAATGTATTACACTCTTTGAATTAGCATTCCTCAATTTGGTATTAGTTTAATGAATGTTTCTCTCTCAATGAATCTCTACATCAATAATGTGATGTGAAATCCATTTTCTGAAAGGTATGCACATATGAAACTCACTCCAAAAGTTTTGTGTCTACATAAATTCTCTAGTGTAAGTACCAAGAATTGAGTTCATTCATGGCCATTATTTCTGTACAGTACAAGGTGACACCAGATTTAAGGACACAACTATGTTAAAATTAGTAGACTGTACCTGTACATTAAAAGTTGTAACTGATTTCATGGATTCCTGGAATAGATATATCTACTTTTTTAGAGCAATAAATTGCATTAGAATTTTCATAGTGTTCATATATGTCATGTCCCAAGGCGGTTCTGAACAAATACTTCACTGAAAAATTAAGATTAACAGAGATAATTCAGCCTTAACTGTGTCTTCTAAGGAGTAATCTCCTTTAACTCATCATGATAAGTGGGACTACAGTAGCCACTTGTTCTTTTCAGAGAAAGACTAGCTGCCCATACAGCAACTAAATCAGAGCTCTGTTGGAGTATTGGTAAGAAGGCCCTCCACTGCCCAACCCTTGACAGTGCACCTCCATCTCCCACCTAGCTCTGCTGCTGCCGTGCAATGAGGATCGAGGCCTTCCCCCAACTAGCCACGTGCCCCCCCTCGCATTGCTCGCTTGCTACTGCACACACGATCTGTGCATCTCCTTCCCCTCCACATCCCCTCAAGCGTGGCTGATGGGGAACTTCGCTCCGGGGTGCGACTGACATAGGTACACCTTAATTAATATATAAGTTGGTAGTCCTCTCTTAGTGCATTTAATCTTCCTTACATTAATATTTTATCCAACATTTTCCTCCGGTAAAATAATTGATAAATACATTAATTACATCATATGCATCTAGCAACTAACTACTCATCCTCCATGTTTAATATATTGAAATGCAAACAAAAAAATGAAATGCAATTAGAAAAATTGGGAGTTTAAAATGCCTATTGACAAATTTAAAAGATGGCAACCTAATGGAAAATTATTAATTTAGAAGCCAAACTAACCAGTCTTGTGTATATTCAAGCAGATCAATGGCTATAATGAAACCAAGTTTTTTGCTGCAACTTTTTATAATTTTCATTTAGTACTTGATTAAAATGTACAAAATTATTTCCCTGAGAGAATCCTTAGGTGGGAATTTCAATGCAAATATGACAACTCTAACTGGCTATCAATACTTATAAATAGTGCCACATATTTGGATCTCTAATATAAATTTGAAGAGTAAAACAGTTTAAAATTTACAAAATATTGATCTTAATGAGCAAAAAAGGTTACACCTACAAATCATTGTGATCGCACTGATCTATAAAAATTTGGGAGGGGGGATATCAGTGTTATTTGCAAAAGATACTCCAATTAATGAATTAATGTACTGGCAAAGTATGAGTCAAAATATATCACCTAAATCTTTTCACCATATAAAACAGAAGTGGCACAAGTGCCTGGGTTGCCTTGGTGCAGTTAATATATTGGGCCACATCTAATTTAATTTTGACTGGTACCATTATGACTGCTTGATAGTTTTTCTTCAACATCCTACCTATGTATGCTTAAATTTTGATTTAAAACCTATTTTCTTAGTTTTTTGGATTTCTTCCAACCATAGTTCCCTCTAATTATTTTCATCCGTGTGCAGAACGAATATCGCTGTGTGTGCCTACATGACGCTAATGAGTGGATGTGCACCCAGTTTGGTGCGGCCCTGTTCGGATATATCATAAGATAAACACAGATGTGCAAACTTGAAAAATTTAGTGCGTGGCACTTCAAAAACTTCTGCATGGCAGCACAGTCAAACAGCTTAGAGAGAACCATGCTTCCAACGTTTCTCCATATGTTTATAAATTTCAGGCCCGATCTATCAATATAAACTTCTGCCACCCCTGCTATAAAGTTACACAGAATTTGACTTGAAAACCCAGTTACTACCTGCACAATTAATGCAGGGGATGCATTCCTGACAACTCCACATTAATCGCAAATCCATGTTCACCAGAGGTATTATAACCATTAAGCATGCATCCTGTATTTTTAATATTTGTCCTGCAGACCCCTGCATTAGAGCCATTATCCTATGTTCACACTGTGGATAAGATGTTAGGCCACGATTGCATCTGGCATAAGATATTTTACACTAAACGATTTTTCTTTTTCATTTTTTCACAATTAAATTTAAACTGTGTTATAAAGAATTCCCATTGGCTGGGGGCACATTAAGCGGGGGTCACCTGTATTACAACGAAATGCATACTTCTTGCTTATAAACAGAGATGTAAGTATGGAACAGCAGGTGAGGCAGCCGAGAAGGAGCCACACAGTGGGAAAGCCAGCCTTCTAACCCTGTCCTAATTACTTCACTAAGGATCATAGTGGATGAAACCTGCCCTAGCTGTAAAAATGCCCACTAATACCACATCATTTCAAGCACAATTAAATGTACGGCTTTCAATAACGAACTGAAATTTAACCATGCAATAATAACAATAATGAAATAAGAGGACAATATAATTCACAATGAATATAAGACCAACAAATATGATAAAACTTCAAAAATATATCAACACCCAACAACAACACTACTTCAACTATAATTTTCAACAATAACTATTTCTCCACAGTATCATACACATCTGTTCGACGCTGTCCAAAAACTGGAATTTGCTGACGCACCTGGTTTATGTTATTCATATCTGAAAAATAAATTTAAGATAATGTAATTTCTTCAACCAACTATAAAACAAAAATAAGATATGCTTTATATATAAATTCAAAAAAACACAAATAGTGTAGGGTATAATGAAACAAAAAGCTAGAAAATTATGCTAAGGAATTAGACAAATCAGCAAACCTAGGTGATACACACAACATATTTATGAGCATATAACCTGCCCCTGCATAAAAGCCACACCCCTGTTTTTCAAGATTGAAACCAGGAAAAAATTTACCTGAATATAAGCTGCAACCCATATTATTACAATGCAATCTCAAAAGTATAATGAGCAAGTAAATACAAATAAAACAGAGATTGTAATTAGTCCTAAAACATTCTGGAAAGATACAAGTCACTAATAAGTAACATTGGCTGTACATAAATATTTATTGACTAACAGGATGGAATATTAGGAAATTCGATAATGGAGAATAGACTGGCTGGTTAGCTTAGTTGGTTAAAGCACCTACCCAGCAAGTGGGAAACCAGGGTTCGATGCCAGGTCAAGTTCAGAATTTTTCTCCTTCTCCATGGTCACTTTTTTCATTTATAGACTAGTATAATTGCTCATCAAAAATGACAGGTATACACGAATAAAGTGTTAAAATTAAGGCCCTTAACATCTCTTTCATTCTCACAAATTTTGAATGAAAAATTAATTTCATGTATAAACAACAAGAAATATAACAAAACGTTCACAATACAGACAGTCCTAGTTAATCAATGGTTCAATTTCTGACGTTTTGCATATCTGATGCTTCATAATTAATACCATTTACTCACTTATAAAGTGCCAAACCCAGTTACCTGATGATTTTTTCGACTTGATGTCACGCCAATGGTTTACCGTATTGGCCCGAATACAAAGCGAGGATTTTTCCCTAAAACTTAAGCTGAATAATTCATACTCGCCTTATAATTACTGACTAAGCAAAACAACTATTATAACCATCAATACTGTCAGTGAGGGTGAAACTTTTCTAGCTCGCATGCTAAAATTACACAAATATGCAAGCATGTTCTGACCCAACACAGGAAACGCTGCAAATGTTTCGAAAACCAATACATTTTACCTTACTAATTTGGTACTAAAGAGTTAAAAACTGTAGCAATATAGCTGACGTCCCGCTGTAAATACTTCGAGATTGGTACGATATTGTTGAAATGACACTAGGCAGGAAACGGTCACTGAATATGTCTCTCAGTAACATAAAAGTTATCTTTTTACTTTTTCAGTTTTATTGTAAATCCTAGATTTGAGTTCCCAATAACGGGGGTAGCCTTACATTATATTCGGTGCCACCTTATATTTGCACCAATACGGTATTTTGTATGTTCGCTGCAGCGCTCTGTGGCACAGCTCGCCAGTCAGTTACTTTTCAGATTCTGTATTTTCAATGCCGATTTTTTATTTTTATTTGGTATAATTTCTGTGCACTGTATTGTTTTTATTGTTTTTTAATGTTTATTATTGATTTATTAAAGACTTAGATTGCCATTTTCTGAGGTATTTTGGTGAAAATAGAGTATCTGGTCCTTGGTCGGGAACCTAACCAATACTATTAACATTGTTTGTATGGGAAAAAAGATTTCGTTATCTGACGCTTAATTGCAGAATGCATTGTGTCAGTTAATCGAGGACCGCCTGTATAGGTTATTGTTTTGTATCTATAAATAATGGAAATTAAATATATTGTTATCATTTCAAATTTGGAAGTAGATTTTAAATGAAATCTTAGCCACAAATATTTTGGGTTGGTTTTTCTTTCATTTTGTTTTTATTTTGGTACACTTATTGTAATAAATTTTGATTGTAAATTAAATTTCATTTATAAACAACAAATTCTTACAATGATTCTAAGTAATTTTAATATGCAAATGATTAACCTTTATCCGCTGGATTTAAATACCCCCTGGTGGGGTCCCGCTGCCGGATTTAATTTTGGACATTTAAATATTTTGTGTACGTCTTTTGCAAAAATCGCATATCTCGTGAACTATTGGTGATAAAATGTTCAAATAAAAAGCATTTTGCAGCTGACACAACCCCAGTATTTACACTTCCCTATAGAGTCGAGCTAGTGTGGTATTCCTCGAAGCAGGGCTCAACACATAGTCCCACGTCACATGCCTATCACCTATATTTCGTCCTTGAGTATTTGCTCTTTGAGGAACACACACAGCAACGGATAAGGGTCTCCGAAATGGGCCAATGCTTATTGTCCTTGGCCTCTAAGTGCTTTATTTGCGTTCCACTAGCAATAGGTCGCCCCCTTGAGAGAGTCTGGGAAGGAAGAGCGCTAGCGCCCTCTTCAACCATTTGCCGCACAAGGGAAAGTTGGAATTGCCGATGTGAAAATACGCTGCCGCACGAGGGAAGGAGAATCTAACTATTTACGATAAATAGATCGACTAAATGAAAAAATACTTTCTTTGCCATTTCCAAGTGCAGCGACCAATGGTGTAGCTGTTAGCCATCTTATCTCAACTAGTTATATAAAAATAAAGGAATCACTAAAAAATAAACAGACGAACAGCTACAGATATTTTGCACGCACAAGTCTACACCCGCTCTACTTTGTGG
This sequence comes from Uropetala carovei, assembly GCA_036926305.1. NCBI lineage: Eukaryota > Metazoa > Arthropoda > Insecta > Odonata > Petaluridae > Uropetala > Uropetala carovei. The sequence continues at coordinate 9,922,447 of JAXCHB010000011.1, forward strand.
TCTGCAAATGAATGAACGTAAATGTAGTAAAGCACATAGGCATGTGTGTGGAAAAGGAAGAAGACAATAACGAAGGGAAGGGACCTTTGGCGTAGGGCTTAGTCCTGGGGTTCAGTTTATTACATCTCTTTGGGTTGCAAACATAGTAAAACACAAATGCGGAAAAGAAAGAAGAGAATAATAAAGGGAAGGGACCTTTGGGGTTCAGTTTATTGCATCTCTTTGGGTTGCGAGAGAGGGTCTCACCTCAGCGGTGGAGACATACACTTTCGATTGTTTGTTTACTCTCCCCTCCCCCAATACGCAAGACCTTCAACCCTGGGAGAGCAGATGGAAAAGAAGGATGCCTCGTCAATCTTCTCCTCCAAAAATTTCAATTCTATGGCAAAAACGACATCTGTGAGCGGCCTCGGAGCTAAGCGGGACACGGGTGTGCTATTCAGCAGGCTTACCCAGAAATTTGCCGGGACACTGGCGTGCCTTTCGGCATTTAAAGGTTAATATGTTACACTCATCCCATTGTTAAACAAGTGGAGAAAATAAATGCTCCTGGAATTGAGCCCATGACCTTCTGATAGACTATGACATTTAAAACGTGTGAGAATTAGATCTCAGTGAAATCAACGGAAAAAGCCTTTACTTGGTGGAACTCCATCATAAATAAAATGAGAAAAAGTACTTGGTATAAGTTCAACTTTATTAAAAAGGCAAGACCAGTTTCAACTAATATCTAGTCATCATCAGGTACAAAAACAAGAAGCAAAGCAAATATATACGGAATCGGAGGGGAGTGGGAGAGAGAAATGTGTAGAGGCTATCAATGAATGAGTAGGGGGAGGGGGAGACTGTCAAGGTATTGGGGAGGGGTGGGTGTTAGGGAGAAACAAAGTAAGCAAGGGAGAGTGGGTGGAGGAAATAAGTTCATTAACAAGGTTGAGTGTGTTATCATTGTAGTGTAAAAGTATTTCTAACTGTTCTAAAAGATTTAAACTGGGACCTTTAGTTGCAAAATGAATTACTTCCAAGTTAAAGTTGGAAGAATCGTTGTTTTCGAGTAAGTGTTTGGCAAAGTGTGATTTGAATGAGCCTTGTAAGAAAGATTTTCTATGTTCAGTTGTCCTAACTTGGAAATTTCTCCGTTTGCCCTATGTAAATGGTGTTACAGTCATTAAATAAGAGTTTATAGACACCGCTACAGAATACATTGTCAACCTTATCTTTATTGTTAGATAAAATTTTCCCTAGATTAGTGAGGGTGTAGGAAGCTGGACGTAATTCATCTTTGGGGATGCAATTCGCAATTATCTGGGAAATATGGTGGATATATGGTAATTTACACCAACGGGGTTTGTTAACAGAAGGCAGAGTATTAAAACAACGTTCAAGAGTTAGTTTGCTCTGTTTTCTATATAGGATTTTGTCAATTAATTTATGTGGAAAACCATTGACGGTGGCTATTTGTTTAATGACATTTAATTCTTTATGGAATTCTACCTGTGTGAGAGAGAAGTGTGGGTTAACTGGTGTATTAAAGCGTGACAAGCCGCGTGTTTGTGCAGAGTGGGGTGGAATAAAGTGGAACAAAGTGGAACTTATACCAAGTAATTTTTCTCATTTTATTTATTTTAAGATCTCAGTATATTGTGAAAAAAATTGCTATGATGGTGCTTTCCATTCACGATTTGTGTTAAACCATATTTGGCGTGTTTCTTTCCTCTAGAAAATAAAACCATGTAAGTCTTCAATAATTTTACCATAAAATGCTTTTAATTTGAACATTTTATCACCAATATTTCATGATATACATGTTTTTTAGGAATACAAGCAAAAATTATTTCAATACCCAAAATGAAATTTGGTAGCAGGACCCTGTGTGCAGGCATTTAAAACTGGCAGATAAAGAGTAGTGAAATCATGTTTTTTATGCACTTTAAAGTAAAAAAGAAATATAAACTTCACATAATAATATAGTAAAAATAGTTTTGGGCATATAAAATGGGTTGTGTAATGTTTAACGGATCAATTTTTATTAATATTACTTTGCCAAACAACTTTTATTTGTCCAAAACTGTTTTTTACTTTATAGAATATTCATTTATGTGAATGTAATATTTATTGTTCACTTTTTAGTGCATATAAAAGTTGGTTTAATTAATTTTTTATTAAAAATTTTTTTAACTTAATATTTAATGTTTGCATACCTGTTACATTTGAAGGGCAATGACCATAATTTGTTTATAATAAGCACGTTTTTTAAAGGATTGCATTCCTATACTTAACCTTAACGAGTATTTTATAAGGAATCCATCTCCATAACTCCCAATTTCCTCTCATGAATCAATGTTTCGTCAACCATGGGTCAAATCAGGAACATAACTCCCAGTTAGCAAGAGACTACTGTATGTAGTTATTGAGATAATATGAAATAAAAATAAAATTGACTTCGTCGTCGTCGGTGGGAAATCGGAACTCTGTAATGCTATTTTTTACAAACTTTCCGAGTAGCTAGAAGATTGACATTTGGTAGGAATGTTCGGTTCTTTAAGTAGAAGCCATTTACGAAATAAAAATCTCCAAAATCGACCCGGGTTCGATTCCCGAGAATGATTTCTATTCCTCATAAGATAACATGGAAAAATCGATATTTTGACCTGCAACCTTATTTTATTTTGCTTATTAAAATTCACATATTTGACCTACAATATCCAGACTTGAGACTGTATTAAAGAAAAATAAATGCAGTTTCTTATTCTTATCGTCTTTTATCACTTTCAAATCTAAATCTTTCAAATTTAACGACTTAATATCATATTTTGACAAAATTTAGCATTTTTAACGTGAAGTTGCCTTGCCAACCGATTACACTGTTAAACTCGAAATCCTATTACTCTCACGTATGCTCCCGGCCCAATTCATAGGTATCAGAGATATCTCAGAATTAGTTTTTACTTTCTCCAATATACGTAGTATAGAGAAATTATTGTTTTCATGAAAAAATTCGAAATCGAGATTTCAACAGAAATACACGTTTTGAGGTGCACAAAGGGAGAAATGATTGTATTACCATGTAATACATAATTTTATTCACCAAAGATGTCTGGCATAACCCGGGCATCGCCGGGTACTTTCAGCTAGTATGAAATAAAAACAAGCATGAGTGATGAAAAACTTTACCTCTCTCAGCAATAAGATATTAAAAAATCTACTAAAAGCAATTTAACCAGTTATCTTGCCATTAGATGCTAACACAGAATCATTCAGCAAATAACTTACCTAGATCAGCATAAAGAGTGGCTTCACTCTGCTCTGTTTTGGCAACAACTTGTCCCAGTGGATCAACAATAGTTGAATTACCCCAGGCTTTATAATTTGCACTTTGACTATATGCCCCAGATATACCAGCAACATAGACTTGATTATCTACAGCACGCCCCCGAAGTAGCAGCTCCCAATGGAGTGGGCCTGTTGTCCAGTTAAATGCTCCAGGATACAACAGCACATGACATCCTGAAATTCAGATAAATATTAAAACTGCAATTGAATTCCGGCACACCATATCTGCCTATGATTGAAAATTCACCTCTAAAATAGATCACACAGGAAAAAATTGGTTATAACATAACAGATATTTACTTCCCAAAAAACTTTTCCCAAAGGAGCACCATGATAAGAATATAGTCATAAACACTGTGGTTAAATTCTTTTGTTAATTAAAATAAAAATGCATGCATATGAACTGTACTAAAATTCACCGTTAACAAAAGAGATAACAAAACCACTAAATATCTTTGAGCAAACTCAAAAAACTTGAATTATTGTATTTACCTCTAATGCGATATATTTTTGCCAATTCCTCAAACCGAAGATCATAACATATGCCAATGCCAAATTTCCAATTATTGACAGTAAATGTTGTCACATCATTTCCAGCTTTTAGAATGCTAGACTCTTGAAACTTAATACCCCCAGGTATATCAATGTCAAAGAGGTGTATCTGTAAAGATTTTTTTTTCTTAATATCACTGTAAAAAAACTCCTGTTCGTATCATTATACAATCAAATATTACATGTCAATTGGTTGGCTCAAAAAGCAATCAGTGTATGTCAATAGTTTTCAAATGACTATTATTACTTGAAAGGCATTCTTTAAGAATAATTTTGGTACAAATGTGTCAAATTTTTCATTTTACATAATACAGTAAAATCTCGATACAACGTATCTCTACGGAGCATGAATTTTTATACTTTATACTGAAAGTACGGTATACTGAAAATACCCATAAGGAGTACAGATTTTCTCTGGGAGCATCTCAATGAGGGATCAGCATTCTCACAGGTCCAGCACAAACCGAAACTGGCAAGAATAGGAGTCTAACAGGAGAGATAATCCTTAGAACTTAATATTTTACCTCAATGCTATTGTGAAAATATGTGAGGGATAACTGATCAACAGTTTTAAATTTTTCAGTTCGGAAAATCCCTTCTTTTGGGATTTTAGATCTTTTCATACTAAAGACAAAAGATGCCTTCAAAATTGATGTAAACGACTTGAATGAGCAAGAATTGGTTATAGTCACTGCCATACTCTTTAAAAAAAACCAGAGGGTATACTGTATACTAAGGTAAAACTATGAGGGAGGGTTCTTACCTGGTTTTTAAAGAGAAAATTACGATTGTAATGTTATGATGCCAGGAGAAAATGTATGAGGTTTTTTTATCAATCGACCTGTGTAATTTTTCATAAGGCATGGGTATATGCTATTCGTTCGAAAAAGCAGAGGGTATAACCTATTCATTCAAAAAAGGTGGAGGGTATACGGCATATACCAGGGTTTTTCAAAGTTGAGGCCGTGACTGCGAAACGTTCGATAAGGGCCTCAAAGAAAGGGTTGAACACAGATATTTTTAAGCAAAATATAGGCTAAATTGTTGCCAAGATAACCAAAATCAACGAATGGTATTTAAATGTTATTAAATTCTACTGTTTACATTTTAAATACATCCTCATTTTCTAAATTAACAATTTTTTATAAGATATAATTTTGATGGGCCGAAAAACATATTTTCTATAACTAATGGGCTGCAAAGAAAAATGTTTGAAAAACCCTGGCATATACCACCGTATACCCTCCACTACAGCACTGGTTATAGTTGATCCATTTACGGGTGAAAGCATATGTTAAAACAACAAAAATCTTTTATGGAACCTCTCAATTTCATAAGTATTATTGAAAAGTACGTTAAATTGAAGTGCGTTATTTTGAAATATTTATACATCATTTATACGGGAAAATTGACAGGAATTAAAAAAAGTACGTTAATTTGAAACATATGTAATAATGAAGTATGTTGTAATGAGATTTCACTGTAATACACCACATCTCTGAACAAAATTACTCAAAAGGAATAGCTTCCAGCAATTACCGGTTGATTAAAAAAATATTATATCATCTCATTTCTAAACAGTCCATTTGTTATAAATTACACAAACTCTGCTGGTGGTAAAGGTGTATTACAGAAGGACAACCACTAAAATAATTGTTTAATTAGTGATTAAAATGATCATTCATATATATCATCATTTTACTGGTTCATGATTAAAATTGTTGTTATATTAAAAATATGATTCTCTCACTATATATATATATATATATATATAAATGCTTAAGGAAAAGGAAAGGTAATAATAAAGGTGGCAACAAGGTGTTGGAGGAAGCCCAGTGGACACTTACCTAGATTGAAGAGCCGCTGGGGGTGCTGAGGACACAGCGTCGCCGGCCTCCCAATTTCGGAAATATCCTGTGGAAGAAAGAACTACCCACTCCCAACCCTCCATCCGCTGCAGGATCTCAACCCTGCAGCAAACCCTGTTGCCTCACATGCCTCATCCACCCACACTCATTTTCTTTCACCAGCCCCTCCTCTATCACCACCCTGTCAACTGCCTCCCTCCTCCAAGTTTGCCCCAAGAACTTAACAAGCTCTCTGTCCCACCTGTCTTTCGGTCTTCTTTTCGGTCTCTTTATGTTTCTTGGGATCCATACGATGACATTGGACGTCCAACGCTGGTCATTTCTTCTAGCAATGTGGCCCGTACACTGCCATTTTAGCACCTTCGCTCTTCTAATCACGTCACAGACTCCCGTCTTCTTTCTTACCCAGTCGTTCCTCTTGCGGTCTCTTCGGGTGATCCCTAACATGCATCTCTCCATGCCCCTCTGTGTTGTTTGCAGGCGCTGTATCATTCTGGCATTCATGGTCCATGTTTCACAACCATATGTCAGAACAGGCAGAACACATTGGTCATACAGTCTCCTTTTTAGGAAGACTGGAATATTTGATTTAAAGATGTTCGCATTCTTGCCAAAAGCACTCCATGCCATCTTCACTCTCCGGTTGATTTCTCCAAGAAGCGAACCATTAGTAGTGATGAGTTGACCTAAGTAAACATAGCTGGTTACTTCTCCAAGTTCTGCTCCGTTGATATGTATCTTCTCAGAATTTGTGAAGGAGTTGTACATAACCTTTGTTTTATTAAGATTCATCTTAAGTCCAGCTTCTCGGCTTGCTTGCTCAAGCTCTTCAGTTCTTCTACGGAGCTCTTCTGGGCTCCCTGCGAACAATATGATATCATCTGCAAAGCGCAGGTGACTCAGATGTTCTCCATTTACCTTTATGCGTTTTTCCTCCCAGTCTAGCATTTTGAATACTTCCTCTAGAGCTGCTGTAAATAACTTAGGGGACATAATATCTCCTTGTCTCACTCCCTTTTCGGCCTTAAATCTCTTCATGCAGCTGGACAGATGTTGTCGCATTTTCGTAGATATTCTTAATCAAGGTTATGCACGTTTCTTCTACTCCTTGTTTCTTTAGTGCACGTAACACAGACGAAGTTCGGACAGAGTCGAATGCTTTCTCGTATTCGATAAAGCACATACATAGAGGTAATTCATACTCGTTAGTCCGACTGATTACCTCTCTCACGACTTGGATGTGGTCCATCATGCTATACCCACTGCAAAATCCAGCTTGCTCTCTGGGTTGGGCAGAATCAAGATGGTTTTGAAGGCGCATAGTGAGTATTTTGGTGAATATTTTGTAGACTGTTGGGAGTAGGCTGATAGGTCTGTAGTTATTCAAGTATTCTTTGGAACCTTTCTTGTGCAGAAGGATAATACATGCATGGTTCCATGTTTCTAGTATCTTTTTCTTCCTTAGACAGGAATTAAAAATCTTAGCGAGAATTGTTTCCGTATGATTACCCATTGCTTTGAATACTTCCGCTGTGATACCATCCATTCCAGATGCTTTTCCATTCTTCATACTTCTGATTGCGTGTCTCACCTCTTCCGGAAGGATACCTGGGACCTCTTTGGTGGGCATGTTTCCATCATCATTTACTTCATCATTTCCTAGAGGATCCTCATACAGCTTGGTGTAAAATTCTTGTAGCCGTTTCAGGATTAGTTTCCTACTATGCGTTATGGAGCCGTCTTCTAGCATCAAGACCACCAGCTGTCTCTTTCCGATCGAGAGATGTTGCTTCATTTTCTTGTAACTTCTATTGTTTTCTATGGCTTTCTCGATTAGCTCATAATTATATTTCTTCACATCTTTCTTGATGCACTTCCTTATAGTTTTGTTTAGTTCTGAAAAATGGATCATTTCTTTAGGATCATTAGTAATGATCATTTTCCTTCTTTTTTCCATCAGCAGTCTTGTTTTTTCGGTCAACTTTTTCTCTGGCTTTGTTTTAACTGTTCCGCCTATTTCTTCAGTGGTTTCCTTGAGTATCTCTATAAATTGGGATTCAACTTCTTGGTCTTCCAGTGCACTGAATTAATTTTTCAGTTGGAGCTGAAATTCTTCTTTTCATTCTTTTAGCACCTGCATGTTGATAATAGACTTAGGCTTCTTCTTTATAAGCTTCTGTCTTTCTAACTTTGAGTTGAATTTTATTCTGCATCTTACCAAGCAATGGTCGCTTCCAGTTTTAAACTGGTTGAGGACAGAACAGTCTTCAGCCAATTGCTTCTTATTGACTAGTATGTAGTCAATTTCGTTTTTGGTACCATTGGGTCCTCTCCAGGTTCATTTTCTATTGGGATTCTTTTTGAAGTAAGTGTTCGTTATATATAGACTAGTACATTCAGCAAAGTCCACAAGTCGGTCCCCTCGTTCATTTCTGTCTCCATAGCCCCATTTTCCAACTGCACTGCCGTCTTCCTTTTGTTCTCCTACCTTGGCACTGAAATCACCCATGACCACTTTTAGATGGCAGCTTCCTTTGTCGTGCAGTTCTCCAACTTCTTGGTAGAAATCTTCCACTTCCTCATCTGAGTATGATGACGTTGGCGTATAAACTTGGACTATTTGAAGTTGATATCTTTTATTTATTTGAAGCACTAGTCTAGCTGCCTGCTCAGATGAACTTTCCATTTCCGCGATATTATTCTTCAATTTTTTGTTGATGATGAATCCAACTCCTGTTCTTCCTCTGTCAGTTCCCCTGTAATAAAAAATATGTCCACTCTTCAACTCCAATAGGCCTTCACCTTTTCTTCTCACCTCATTAAGCCCTAAAATGTCCCACTTGATCTTCTCCAGTTGTTCTTGGAGCTCTTGAAGTTTATCTTCACTAGACAAAGTCCGGCAGTTAAAGGTACTTAGGTAGAGGTTAAAGGAATTGGGTAAGGATGAGAAAGAGTGGCAGTGGGCGTTTAACCTCCGGGGATTCTTAGCACCCTCTGCCTTCATGCCTTGTTCCTGACCACTGCCACGGTCAGAGGCAATCCAGCCTCCGGAGAATGAGGGCCGTTTTTTATGGGTGTACATGTCATGGGGGGATTGTGGGCCTTAAAACACCACGCTGGCCCAGAGCGGGTTGGTGAGTACCTCTTTCACTTTGGCCGGAGATATTGCAGAAAGACTTCACATTATGGTTGAACCTACCGGTGTCCGAGGACACCACTGTTCTTTGCCCTTTAGCCTCCGTTTACACCCTTCCGCCGACTTTGAGGCAGTGAACTGAGACAGTTGGAAGGGATATATATATATATCATGCTAATTTACACAGGTTAACTTTTAATAATTGCTTTAATGTAAAGATTATCCACGCCCTACCGATTGACACCCCTACCCCCTCTACTTCGACAGTGAGAACTTGCCTATATACACTTACTTGACTCTTTTTCCTCCTCCAGTCTCAATCTCCACAGGCTTTACTGGTCATTCCCCCTCCCCGCCTATCCTCAAACTCCTCGTATCACCCTCCTATATCCCTACCCAGTGCGTCACTTGATCAGTATTTCTCTCTCCATTGCTGACAAAGGGCTTCGGCCTGAAAAGCTTTCAAATTTGTGTGTTTTTCGTGTATCTTCCGCACCCTCATTGGCTCTCCAGTTTTGGTAAGTGCCCACTGGGCTTCCTCCAACACCTTGTTGCCACCTTTATAATTACCTTTCCTTTTACTTAAGCATATATATTCTATTATATATAGATGCCTCTTACATAGGATATATGATATAGGACAGTGTTCTTCAAACTTTTTCCATCGTAACCCAGTAGAATGTCTCACGACCCAGTCGATGGGAAGGCAACATGAAGAAAAATACGTTCTTAACTGAGTTTTCATTGACTCTCAATAAAAAGTAACTCATACTAAAATACTGGCATTTATATAATAAGAGCATTTAGTTTCTTGTAATTTTTGACACGTTTCAGCTTTTTGTGCATTGAGTGCTCATATTTTCCTCATGAGCCTCGCGACCCAGTAATGGGTCGCGACCCGTACTTTGAAGAACACTGATATAGGAGGATATAAATTATGAGGCAGTTCCAGATGAGCTAGAGACTTGAAAAGTTGCATTTAGGTGGGTCCTGTGACAAAACCGATCAGAAAAATCAAAAATAATTTATTTTTTGGTCGTTAAAAAAATCCCAAAATTTAAACTACTAAATATAAATGCATTTCTAGAGGAGCTACATCAGTGGTGCACAACCTGTTTCTATCAAAGGGCCACATTACACATTTTCTCCGAGTCTGCAGGATGCATTCTGAAAAAAATTATATTGAATACATAAATTTAAGGAAAATCTGAATTAAAATTTATTTTATAACATTTTATGGGATTTAAAATTTTTTTATTAATAATAATAATAATTACAAATTAATTTTCTGCATAAATTAAACTTTTAATTTAAATAAGAAAGCTCTGACACAAAATCATTAGAAAATAGGAACAATCAACCTTTCTATTTTAAAGTGAATTTAATTTGCCTCAATGCGATCGTTGAGCCTGCATTGCCGTTGTAAAATGCTTAATATTTGGTGTATTGTTTGTTGTGCTCAGCCACAAGATTGAACACAGATTTTCATCCGTCAACTGGTTCCAATGTTTCGATTTGATCAATTTCATCAATGAAAAAGAGTGTTTGCACACACAAACATATATATATGTGTGTGTGTGTGCTTCCAAACAGACTTGTGCAAATAGCTGCCATCCGTCGTAAATTTGAATAGGATTCTTTAGGAAGGCATTTATAAAAATTTAGCAGAATTCCCTCTATAAATTTTGACCTCAGTTCATCATTACTCTGAAGATCAATGAGTTCAAGCTGTAAACTGGAGTCAGCATCTTTATATGAGGCTTCAAAAGTGTTCATACATTTTTTTTAACAACATTTTGTCCCGCTCAAAGTCTGTAAATCTCTCACTGAATGACTGCTGGATATGTTCTATATGGGTGACATATTTGAAACTATTCACATTATATTTTTAAAATATTTGTTGGCAGTTAGGAAAGTGGCAGGTATTGTTCTTCAACAGTTGCTCCCCAAATAGTGATAATTTAATTTGGAATGCTGATACACTGTTAGCAAGTTCAAATATCAGGCGGTTTTTACCTTGCAATCTCAGATTCAATTCGTTTAAATGTGCAGTAATATCAGTCAAAAATGCCAAGTCATATACCCATGTTGGATGTTCGAGATGATTTACTGCTTGTCCCTTTTCTGTCAGAAACATTTTTATCTCCTTGAACAGCGATATAAAATGTTGTAAAACCTTGCCTCTGCTAAGCCAACGGACTTCAGAATAGTACAGAACATCGCAATATTCAGCTTCAATTTTCTCAAGAAAAGCTTTGAATTGCCTGTGGTTTAGCGCATGTGATCTGATTATGTTGACTGCACTTAAAACATCACTCATAACTTCACTAAATCCTAGATCCTTCCCAATTAGATTTTTCTGATGAATTATGCAGTGATGTTTTATTAACTCATTTTTGAGCCGCAACTTTTGGACATGATTGGATAGAAGAGATGCCATCCCATTTTGAGCACCTGTCATAGAAGGCGCACCATCAGTAACTATCCCCACAAATCTATTTAAGCCCATATTATTCTTGTGAAGACTTTTAAGCTATTCCTCAAGCCCTATCCTTTGGTCTGATCTTTCAATGGATAGGGCTCTATGAGTTCTTCATACATTTCAAAATCTGGTGTTAAACCACGTGCGAATATACACATTTGCGAGGTTGATGTGACATCTGTCGATTCATCTATTGCCAGTGAAAAGTAAATGCACTTATTGAATAGTTCCAAAAATTTGGTTTCAACATCACAAGAAATATCTTTCAGTTGCCATTGCACGGTCATCTGATTTAAGCAGATGGCTTCAAACTTCTTAACGCAATTTGTACAACATAGCTTTTGTGACACAATACTTAAAACATTTTTTCACAAAATCACCATCAGTAAAGGGTCTCGAAGATTTAGCAATCAATTGGGATATATAAAAACTAACTTCGACAATCTGCTCTGAAGTATTCGAACAATTTTTAAAAACATTTTGTTGTGCTCCCAGTGACTGAATCAGTGAAAAAATCTTTTGTTTTCTAAGTTCCTCAGAAAACTTTTCATTGAATTCTGGGTGCTTTGTTTCAAAATCCCATTTTAAGTTGTACTCTTTTGGTACGCTTATAATTTGGTTACAAATTAAACAAACAATTTTATCTTTTTGCACCACAAAACAATATCTTTCAGTCCAATATTCTTGGAACACTATTTTTTCTTCTTCTAGGGTTCATTTCTTCGTTTTCCATGTACTAGTCATTTTAACGAAGTCAGTTAGGGCAACTGCAAAATATTAAATTAAATGAATAAACAAATATAAAATACGGGCCATAATCATTTGTAAAACTAGAAGAAACAGAAAGAAAGTAAACCATAAACCACAAATTCAGGTTTCTTTTATAGATTACATTTGTCATGGAATGCGGGGCTCGAGATGAGGGAAGACTGACTTCACGTTTGGCAGTTGTATACATACCAAAGCAGTGGTGAGGGTAAAGAAACACTCAAGAGAGCTTTTAAGTCCAACACTCAGCAGAAAAATGAAGCGAGAAATGAGTTTTCGGGATTTATGAATTTCTTTGGGCTACCTAAACTGAAACGTTAGTGTTTTTTGTATATTCCTCAACTTTATATGTAAACATGAACCTGCATACCAAACTTCAGCTCAGCAACTATTATAGTTATGAGTGAAAGTTTTGAACCTGGTCTAGAGATTCTGATTTTTGTCTGTTTTTCATTTCCCGGGACTCGAGACACTTTCTAAAAATTCCCGGTACTCGATAAATTTAGTGAGTTTTCGAATTCAATCAAACAGGAAATATAATTTAAGTTTTATTTATTAAAAATTTAGTCAAAAGAACTACTATATAAACACACAAAATAAAAAGTTATAAATTATAACAATATTTTATTTGTCCAACATACTTCAATATTACTATAAAAAATTAAGTCCTCCTCGTAAGGCTGTTAATGACCACTGTGGTTGCAGACTTGCAGAACGCGGACATGAGTGGCAAGTTGCTACTTGCACTCACAATTCTTTACTGAGTTCCCACCTACTGAGTCACTGATCAATCCAGGAGAATCATAAGGGTATTTCCATTACATCCAAAATTGTAAGGATAGCCAACATGCAGATTTTGTAGAGTAATATTACAAATGATTTGGAGTCTAATGCAGAAAGGTTAACCATCCCTGTCACACAGGGGTTTCCCCAGATTCCGGTACTCCACGTCCCCCATTCTTGAGTAAGAATTGACATCAGTTGTTTGTATCCGCAATATGTTTACAGAACTCAAGAGTATCTTCACCTCCAAGAACGGAAACAGAAAATTCTCAAAAGAGAGGCGATAGGTTTTATTCAATAGGAGCGATCCTCCTCTCAGATACGCAACTTGCAACGACCATGATTTGGGTATCTCTCGCTCTGCAAAATTTGTTTGCCTTTCTCAGGAAGAACTAATCTGCGGCGTAAATTCGAGTGTACCAAATAGGTGGTCAAAGATTGCATCTTGGAGTGGAAGACTGTGACTACCAAACGAAGATGCGATCGCCAGTACAGGTACAGGGTGGGCGGAAAGTAATTGAATATATTTATACCTGTATATCTCGCAAGCGAAACCTACAACACGTTTGTATCTTTATTTCTCTCAAATAAAACATATCTCAAGCTAAAATATGTCTCATGTTGTGATTAGGGACCATGTTAGATGCCGTTTATCCAGTAGACACCTCTAATGTCGAATCGCCCACATCTAAAACCGACTCCTACAAATACCATACGTTACACTCCTATAGATTTGTCTTAGTACACCCTCTTTAGTCTGGTGCCCTTGGAAAATAGGCTATACCAGACTATAAAATTTTCTGGATCACGTGAGTTAGCCACAATGAAGGGTAAACAAAATTTATGCAATCATTTTTGGTTTTATACTTCTATACATTGAGCAATTAGGTGTCCACTTGCATGTATCACATGTGAACACAGTTCTGCACTTTCTTATAAGGAATAACCATTTCACAATGCCTTTCTGCCAATTTTATTTGACTTTTAATCATGAAAATATTTATGAAATACAAAAAAAAACACACAAAGGTTGCATGTGCAATTTCTTTTTAGGTGCACCAAATTGGAACTGTTTACAGTAATGAATTACTTTAATATAGTTTTTCTCATGAATACCTTTCCTTAAGGGTTTTAATAACTTTTAATATGAGTTATGGGTAGTGGAGCAAAATGTGCAGTGTGAAGAGATTGTTAGTTTCAACAAGTAAGTTAAAAACTCGCAAAATTCTTTCATACAACAGATGAACTCACTCTCGGAGTGGAAAGGTAGAAACTCAAACCTAATTACTTAAATATAATGTCAACAAAAGTGTAATATTCTCCCTTTTCTCTCAGTTTCAAGTATTTCCTATTCAAATGGATACTGCAAGGGAAAACGTTACAGGTGTTCACTATGGATACATTTATTTCATGACAATTAATCATTCTTTGAAGCATTTCAGATTTCTTATTATATTGATTTTATAGGTTGCGATTAATAAATTTTGCTTGCTTGCGATATCCATTCAGATGAGAAATACTTGAAGCAGAGAGAAAAGGGAGAATATTAAACTTTTGTTGACATTATATTTAAATGATTAGGTTTGAGTTACCACCTTCCTACTCCAAGAGTGAGTTTATCTGTTGTATGAAAGAATTTTGCAGGTTCTTAATTTAAATGCACTGATATCATAGCGACGGTATCAGGAAAATAATTTCATGATTGGTTCCGAACAATGGCATTTCCCAGATTAAAGAGGTTATCCTGTATTACTTGTCTTCAATTAACAGTTTTGAGCTTTGTAGTCTATCTATACCTTACTGTTATGATCAGTGTTGTTTTTGTAGAAAAAGATACTCCCCCCCCCTCCACCTGCATTCTCTTCCCCCTTCTCTATTGAATTTTTGATGAACTTTTAATAACAAAGTTGATAATTAAAATGTTTACCATTTATAGAACCCATTTATTACAATAAGTTTTAAAGAATTCAAGAAATGAAAGTGTACCAAAATTATCCGAGTGTCAACATCACTCTGAGAAAAGGTGCCAGTACACCGTACCAGCATGTACCGTCACAAAAAAAAGCACTGGTTATGGTACATAACGCATTTCATAAATTTCCACCTACAACAGCTTTGATGTCAAGTGCCCCCACAAAATTCCTTAATGCCTAACAGGGGGCAGTACCACCCACATTGGGAATCACTGATTTATCCGAACAAAATACAATCATGGACCATGATCATATTTGTTTCTGGAATCTATTATTAGTTTCATGCCACTAATAACTACTATTAACTACTCCATTCTGGTAAATAACTAGGTACTGACAAAATTAAAAGACTGGGAATCTCTGCTACACATTAATTTCCCAAACACATTTGATAATGGAGTGCCTCACCTTTCTGTGGCGACAGATAAGATCACCATCTGGACTCCAAACCGTGGATGTGTTGAATAAATCTTTACCTTCTCTTTCAGGTATTGATCCACCAACTAAATGAATTTTATTTTCTTGGGAGAGCTCCTTCAAAAACCTACAAGTTTCACCATCTGGAATTTCCTCAGCATATTTTTCAAAATATTCTGAAAAACATTATTTGTACTGGTAGAACATATAAATTAATGTTACAGAAATTTTCATCAATACACTTTTTTGTTATGAAATATATGAAAAAATTCCTTTGAATTTAGCAATTTTGCTTACTTTAATCTATGACTAGTATAAGCAAAACAATTTTACCAGAATTTGAGATTTGAAAATTAAATAAACTATAATTTCTTTTAAAGTACTTAATAATTAAACTAAGAAGTCTATCAATAATTGACCTAAAAGTAATAGTAAGTCATTGCAAATTATACAATTACTTAATTGATACTGACAATTAAATTAAATAAATTATGCAGACAAATTAAAGTGACCAGATTTCCAAAAGCTCAATGCTGTACAAAATAAAAAAATACAAAATAGAATACATATTTTGGTAATCATGAAGTTTAGTCACTTTTATTATGAAGGGGTTCCAAGCTAAAGTTCAGTCACTTTTATTATGTAAATGGATATACATACTTCAAACAACATTGAAAGGATGTATTGACGAACCTTCAGCTCGCTATGTTTTAATGCGTAATCAGCTCCGGGCGCTACCACACCCTTCACCTCGCCCAGAACCATAGTTACCCTCCACGTTGTCCGTAGATTGGGTTAGTAAATGTCGAGACAGGCCAATCAGTTTCTTGTCCGGAGATTGGGTTTGTAAAAACTGATTGGCCTGTCTCGACATTTACAAACCCAATTTCCAGACAGGAAACTGATTGGCCTGTCTCGACATTTACTAACCCAATCTCCGGACAATGTGGAGGGTTACTATGGTTTCGGGCAAGGCAGCACCCAGAGCCGACTACCCATTAAAACAAAGCGAGCCAAAGGCTCATCAATATATCCTTTCAATGTTATATCCTCTTGACTGTTGCGCCGCAAATGGAACCAATGTAATTTATTTGGCGAAACGCATTTCGTTGATTCAGATCTTTTTAATAGCTTTTTACTTTGTGTTATTGAGGGGTATGTTTTGTGATTCACTTGAATTTATATTAAACATAAAAGTAATAAATGTTTTAAAAATTGAATTTGGGTGTTCCTGAGTGCTAAAACGTCCTTCATAATAAAAGTGACTAAACTTCATTAGCTTGGAACTCCTTGGATAATAAAAGTGACTAAACTTCATGATTACCCATATTTTTGAATCCGTATTTTTAACAAAATAAAAACATTTCGATAATACATCAATACTGAATTCTTAAAAACAACAATTTTAACGAAGATAATAAAATCCATTTCTTTATTAATCATATATTAATTCTCCAAAGTCATACCTTCCTCGCGGTTCGTTTGATGTTATTTTTCTAAAAACAAACAAATACAAAATAAAATTGGAACAAATCATGTAATTAACCGTAACATAAATTAATTCAGTTTTCCAATTACTTCACTTTTCAAAACTTGTGCCGATGACTTGAGAAAACTATAAAACTTTGCAGGTGCTTTGCGGACTGTGACAGGTGACATATGCTAAAACCACAGAAACAACCAGCTACAGCTATAGATTTTTAAAAGTGGTATTTTGACAAAAACCATGGATGTAGTAGTAAAACTAAACCATAAAGTAAAGAGCACATCTAAAGCTAAAACCACACCACGGAAAACAAATTATTGTTCTGCGTTTAAGTACTTTTTTATATTGCTGGCATAAATAATAAAAACACAAATTATGGAGATTATTATCAATTTTGGCGGTCAAATTTTTATAATGCCTTACATTTTGCTGTACACTTTCCAATGCTGAACAGGAGATGAAAATGCTGTACAATACAGCATAATTCTGTACATCTGGTCACTTTAAGACAAATGCAGTATGATTGTTTTTAAATATTTAAAGTTTATCATAGCTTATTCTACACTCGTTTCACCTTCATGAATATAGAATAACACTTCGAAAACCGTTAAAAAATCAGAAATAGCTAATTTGGAATCCAATATAGTTGAAATACGGTTATTGAAAATTTGGGTGTATACTTCTCAATAATCAATATGCATGTTAGAGAACTACTTTAAATGATAAAGCTTCTGCCACTTTCCGGCATGTATGACAGCAGCAATGAACTATACACTATTACCTGTTCCATAAGGAGAGTTGAAGCATTCTGGAAGTACGACAATGTCACATTCCGATCTCCCAAGCTCTTCTATCTTATTCTTTATGACACGCAAATTTTCTTTTTTATCTTCTGTTGCACTGGACTGAATGATTCCCATACGCAAAACTGAAATATACAGACTTGTAGGCTATTTTCGTGCACGGACAATCAAAACGATCCGTAAATAAACCAATTACATTAAAAGAATAACAATAACAAGCATAACGATCACAAACATGGTTTTTGTCCCATCCTTACCTTGTTTTTCCATGTTAGGATATCTTAAAGATGAGCGGAATGTAGAAGATGCAACTTTTCTTATGATAGTGTTCATCAAGTCTAAAAAATAGAGCACATCAACATTCTAATGTAACAGTTTTCTTTTTACGTCGATGTTCACAAGAAATCACGTTCCTCACTTTTGTCTACGGATGTATCCCGATATAAACAAAACAGCTTACTAAACGACAAGTTGTGTTTCTAGCATAAGTTGGCAATAACAAAAGTTAATATAAAGTTATTCAGCTTAATTTATAGTAAACATAAATAGTATGCGGAAACAAGAAATAATTTGATAACTAAAGAAGTCGAGAGCAGCGCAACTGTTGGTTTATGAAAGGAATGACTAATTTCGCGGGACACCAATTTGAAAGCAAGCTAAGGGGCGAAACCACACAGTTGCGCTGCTGTCAAATTCTAAATAACGTCCCAAGTTACCTAAACTAGGTTAACCGAAGAACAGACCTCCCACCTCTGACCTGAGAACCGAGATGCGCATGCACCGTTGCGCGATTCAGTGAGCGGGCGGAGCCAAAAATCTCGGATGTTCATGGAAAGTAACGTAATCACAGCAGTCACCGATATTGAAAAGAAGAGACTTTAGATTCGTATTAAAATTTCTTAAATATTTTCGCTATTTTAAAATCAAAATGGCTCATGTAAATCATTTGTAGGAGGAAAACTTGACGGTAAACGACGATCCCCTTCATTGTTCACTCATGCATTTGTAACTCTAAATTGTAGGAAGCTCTCTTCGTGCTTTATAACTAAATTCGAACTGTCTTTATTCCTATTTCTGATATACTTGCCTTCATGGGTTGTTAGAAGAAAACGAAGCAGATGATTTTTGCAAAAAGCGATTCTTGATGATCTCACGTAACATTCATGGATTAAAAAGAAGTTATTGGAAACAATTTGCACTCATATATGATCAGTAAAGACGTCTAAATATAGGAATTTCAAGTATAAAGACATCAAAACTCGAAAGTAATCAGGTTGTACATCAAAACGCAGAGAAAAACTCAGAAGGAAAATTAAAACTAAACTGAATTTTTACAATTAACACTAAACGCCTCCAGACGGTGAGACTTGCATCTTGAAAATTAGGTATCGCAACAAGTAGCGCCACATGTATCAACATGTGTAGTATGGCCCTTAGCTGATGTAAATTAAGGTGCTGGTTTACTCGCTCAATAAACGTATAATCCGAAATTTATCAAGGAGAGTGGAATGACGGCCCTGGGCTCGAACAAGCGAGCCAAGATTTGCAACTGATATTTCTACAAATATTATTCTAAAATTTACAATAATCCTGATTTTTATGCTTATCTTGCAGTGAGATTGGTCGCGAATGGTTTTCTCCCGAAAAGCGCACGAAGAGGAAAGAGTAAAAGGAAGAGGAAAGAACAAAGAACAGCTAAACTCCATATTAAGCGTAAATACGCGCACAATCTAATCCTCTATAGCAGGGGTCGGCAACATACGGCCCGCTGGCCTCATGCTGCCCCCGAGAGAGTTTTATGCGGCCCGCGAAGCCATTATGAAAATGTGATCGGTATAATTGAATTCCATATTTTTTAGCGAAATTATGGTCGCAAAACTATCCCTGGTGGAGTTATAACGCCAGGGCCCTAGTTCAGACAAACCTTTGGCGCACAGAAAGTATTTAAATGCATCTTGTCTTATAAATAAAAATGCTACATGGGCATGTAGCTCGCGAGCGTATATTCGGAACTAGGCCATGTAATAAAGAGTTGAATTAAAGAATTGTAGGGAATTAGAAGCAGGCTGCAAACCTGTTCTATTGTGAATGTTTCTCGCCTGGAACTAATTTATTTGCATGCTTTCGTCCTAACCTCATTTAGAATATGAAATTGAACGGCAAATCAAAAACGTAAGCTCTATTTTACATTGCCTTACAGCAAGTACTATAAAGGCAATTTGCTACAGGTGTCAAGTGAGGAAATTTTTAAGCTATTTCTTTGAACGACAGTAGAGCATTGCTTTTATAAATGGTTTTGCAATGAAAATGAAATTTAATCCCGATTTTGTACAAATTTTTCTTAACAGTTAAATGTAGTTTGCGCGCGGGGATTAAAAAAAAACTCTCCTATGTGTTCATGGACCACTTGGACACCGTTGCTAGTAGCAACAATCACGAGTCATAATTCACCCCTGTATTGATCCGGTCGCCTGCACACCTGCATGCAACCTGGGACTTTTTCACCCATGAATTTCAATGTTAAGTAGTTTTTATTTCGGATGATCTCACGATGTGCTTCTTTCAATTTTTTTAAGACGCGCTATTTTTATCCTTCTGTTGCTCGTAAATCTTCCATCTACCCCTATAATATTTTCAGTATATTTTTTGTTTCATTTTAATAGAAATCCAAATATATAAACATTTCTCAAAAAGTATTAAGTGGATGGGGTTTAGTAACTACATAAGCTGCTAGATATCAAAAGAAATCAATTAAATGACGCCTCGTGACATGCCGAACAGGAAATAACTCTATTGCAAGATTCTGTCTCACATAGCAATTTATATAGCTTTGTATAATCAAGTAAATGCAATTACTCTGCTTAGCATTAAATCTTGGGTCGAAATCAGAGAAAAATGATAGGGATTGAACTTTATAAATGACTGTGTGGCGAAGCATAGCAAATTAAATTAGACTAGAAAAAAATATCGAAAATAATTGTAGAGAAGGAGGATTCAATCGCTACAATTAAACGTCTAAGAAAATATAGGAAAGTCGAGAGTGTGGGGAGGAAGGTGTTAATTCAATGAAATACCAAAAAAAGGTGGGAAGTTCGTTTGAGCTGAGGAGGAAACGAAATATAGATTTCAATGCGAAAGTAAAGACCGTTCTGAAAGAGTATAACGAAGGAGAAGATTCTACTAAAGATGCATTGGGTAAATAAGTTGACTAGTAACGCAGAAGTGATTTCATTGATGAAACACCCTGCTAGGGCTAACGCGACCAACCGGAATTTCCGGGAATTAGCTGCCTGTTTATTGATTCAGAAAATAATCGCCGGGGGCCGCGTATGGTCTGGAAGAGCGTAATTTTAGATTTCATAACTTTAGTATAGCGTACGCAGTATTAATTTACCAAATAACATCTTAATGCTACGATTCTTCTTGATCATTTTTTCGTCAACGAAATTAAATCTAATGCTAAAAAAGTTAGTCTAAATCCAGAGGGACTAAATTAGCCAATAAATATATTACTAGTAGACGGTGCTTAGGTTCTGCAAGCATTTAATCTCACCTTGATATACACAGTAAGAGCCGAGTTCTTATAACTATTACAAATAATTTTTAAAACCAAAAGTTTGCACCTCTGCAATACGTGTAGAACATGGATTCTCTTACTTGAGATCATCACTCAGATGGAGGTATATCTTAGGAGATACACGGAGAAAACTCAGTAAAGGGGCAGATCCTTTAAGAAACCAATTTATTTGCCCATAGCAGCCAAAGGTCCCTTGTGCTAAAGGTAGTGAGTGATGAGAGCGAAAAAGTTTTCTAAACAAACTCAAACTGAAATGCGATGCGAAGTTTTGTTCCGAGACGCTTATTTCCAAAAATTGCTTTATTAGTTCATCAATTTCATTTTTTGTTTCAGACGCTTCAATGATAAATAAACATGATTAATAACCGATCGTCGGCATGAATTGGCTGCCAACGTCACCGAACAACTTCGTAAAATCTGCCAAAGCGAAGGTGTTTATTATTCCCTTGCTCTAAACGAGTCCACTGTGAACAACTGTCAATTTTTATTGGTGTTGTGACTTCAGATTTTAAGTGCCATGAAGAGTTACTGGCTTTGGATACGCTTAAAGGGAAAACACGTGGAATTGACATTTTTACTGCCTTTCAGGAGAAGCGTCTGGATGCAAATCTGAATTTGTGTAATCTCGTTAGATGCACCTGCTATGAGGGGAAAACGTGAAGGTTTTTTTGCTTTGCTACAGAGGGCCCGTGCCCTCCCCCCCCCCCTCCCCCCAGGAAAGATACAACTGACCGATTTCTGTTCGCAAAGAATGTGCTGGCAAAACATGCAGCCATTTTCGGTCTTCTTCACTTACCTTTTATTTTCCCTCTTCTCGGTTTTCCCCAACTTGAGCGTTTCATCCCTCCTCCCCTTGCATTCCCGAGGCAATAAAACCGACCACCCTCCCGCAGTTACTCTTTGAGTTCTTTCTACCCCTTATCCTTCAACACTTGCTCTTTCTATATATTTCGTATTTATGACATCGAAAAAGAGCAGATCCCCATCAGGCCCGTCTTATAAATATAGTAATATGAAATCCCTTAAAAATAAAGAGAAAATGTTGAGATAGGATTAATTTTATTTATTCTGTTTGTAAACCTCCCTATGTGACTGCTGTCAGAGCCGGTTTTGGGAGAGAATGAGCCGGGAAGTCCTCGGGTCTGCAAAATTTTTGCAGCATGCACTGTACAAGAACAAGGAAATATCGCATTGTTTTGGCCTGATGTTTGACATAATTTTCTCTTTCTATTAAAAGATTAAATAGAAGAACAATTATATCGATTACCCATAGTAAAAAAGCTATAGGGATTTCCAGGAAATGCTCTTTATTCTGAGAAGAAGGGTTCGAAGATGGGAGAGACAGAAAATGCTCCTCGTTTTCAGAAAATGGTGGGTGAACAAAGAGCAGAGTGCAGGAGTGATGTTAGAAGGAAGCTCCTGTTACAAAGAAAAGATCCCTAAGTGGGATGGAGGAATGGGGAAACATGAAAAAGGCGTGACATTGGGTGAAGGGTGTGAAAAAATTAGTTACAGCACACTGCTTTGTGGCATCGTTTGTTGTTTGTTGAACCCTCCTCCCGGGATCCCAAGAGAATCGCCTGAAAAAACAATATTAATTTATGATCTAATGATTCCAAAATTAAGTAAACTTTTTGATTTTATCATGAAGGTGAAAGTATTTCCTGTCATCTCAGCGGCTCACCATGCAAAGTCGTGGCCCGGGAATTAATCCCCGTTACCTCGCCCATAATTTAGTTCTTGAGGAATACCATAAAACTTACATTTTTATAATGGAAAAGCACGTGATGTAGGCAATAGTCGAGAAATCTTTAGTGAAGCCTATAATAGACCTCGGGACGATGGGTTGGAATTCATATCTAGTGAGGTAGGTCAAAAACCTGGGATCGAATCAGAGGAAATGATCTTTATTCCAAGCAGCATATATGCATTTTTATATTCAATAGACTTAGTTTGAATACATATCTGCATTTATATGTTAATAATTAGTTTTGAAATGAGGAACATTGTCGAGCGACCAGATTTCATGATAGATACGTAAACGCAAATTCGAGCGCGTTTGATTTGCGTCAACTTCGCATCTGCCTCCGTCGAAAGAGGTTACTTAGCAACCGTTGCTAGTGGCAACTAATTTTATCGTGACATAGAAACGCCCATTTATCGATTCAGGCCTAACTCAACCCCTGCGGGGTATGCGTGCTTATTTTTCAAACGTAGGGCCCTTACTCAGCCTTTACAACATGCGCTGCTTCCAATATTTTGGATTTTCACGCTTCTTTTGTATATATATAGGTCATTTTTCTCTTCTTCATTCCTTTCATCGTTAGCCAACTTCATTAATTTGAAAAATATTCTTGCATATACATTCGATATTTCTATTGAATAATGCTTAACTGAAAGCAATCGATGACTTTAAGGCAATACATAGGGGACGATTGTGCTGACGAGGTAATGCATATAGAACTAAGAATAACGAATAGAAGTTATCCACAAGTTCCTTTGTATTTTACATATAATACGCAAACTTACTTTATGCTAAAAAGTTTAAACACTTGAAATATATTTTCAATGTTGCGACATCATCCTGCTGAAATTTTAGAGGTTAACGCATGGAAAATTAGTCG
Organism: Uropetala carovei; assembly: GCA_036926305.1. NCBI lineage: Eukaryota > Metazoa > Arthropoda > Insecta > Odonata > Petaluridae > Uropetala > Uropetala carovei. The sequence goes on from JAXCHB010000011.1 coordinate 9,946,249, forward strand.
AAAATAAATGAGAGCATAAACTGTGCCAAACGTTGCTGTGTCACCTGTTGATGAATCCTTATGGAGCCACGCGCCCTCAATGCCAATAATTCCACGCAGGAATTCTAAGTAAGGGAACCATGGCCTACCTCAGCATTCGCCAAGTTGCCCTTTCACCGTTCTTCTCCGCCTCATGTTAACTTAGAATTTTTGGTGAAAAATGAAATCCCTCAGTGTTTTATATTTATATATCATTGTCTTTAGTTCCATATGCGTAAAATTGAGTAAATACTGAAAAAGGTGGTCGATTTGAAGAATATAACTAAGAAATTAAGGAAATGATGTACACCAAATTTTCTATATCTAAATATTCATGTACTTGATCGCTAGCCTTTTTCTTTATATTTGAATCTACGAAATAAATCTTTTCCTTTCATTTAAGAGGTAGTAATGGTATATTATTTAGTTACGTGGAGTAAAAAGAAAATTCTTATCACTATAAAGTAATGATTTTAATTTTGCAGCCATGAAAACGGTGATTTTGTGTCGTTACGTGGATCCGCTACTTATATGCAATAACCTCATCTTGGATGGTACAGCGTCACAAAAAATCAATATCTATAGACTAGGAAGTCTCCGAGATGACTCATTTTAAATATAGATTACTTTGCTCCCTGCATATTCGAACGAACCCAAACTTTTATTACAATATTACGTTTAATACTTTGATTTCTTTAAACTTCAAAACCTATAAAATTTACCTTTATCTTATATAAGAGTGTTATGTTCTCCTATAGGACACATTTTTATTTGATAAATCTCTTCATGGAGACAATGTAAGTAACGGATCTGTGCTTTATCAGCACTTTAGATGCTATTTATATTTCACCTGGATATGACTGAGCAAAATGCCTCCTCAGGACAAATAAATGCGTTGAGGGCGATTTAAATATGACTTGAAAGGCGAAAAAGGTAAAAAATCTGATGTGGCCAAGACGTGACTTTCTCCATATTTGGGGTATATATATTTAAATTATTATGAATAGCATTATAAGGCAAAATTATCATTTTGTATCGTAAAAGATTACAGTCGTCCTTATTGCCGTAAATTACGTATATTTTGAATCTGTTTACGGAATTCACCGCTACATGGTATTGTTGCTGTATACTGAAAATTACGAAAAAAGTTGAATATCTCCGAAGTGGGTGGTTCTACGAAAATTTGTTTCAAACAAAACCTGGAAGAAATATTATTCTCTACAACGTTGGCCCTCACGAAGATTACCAATAAGGACGTTTTTAAGGAGATATTTGACGGAAACCGAAACAACCGATTATTTATAAATAATTCCTAAACAATAAATGCTATGGAAAATTGTTTCAAATAAAAGTTGTGGGAAATTAGATTCTCTATAACTTCTGTGTAGAATTGTATACACAATAATGATGTTTAAACGGAGAAATATCGCAAAAACCGAATCGGGTTTCGAATAAACCTCGACTTCCGGTTAACCGTTATTGTCCAAAAACTAATCAGTTCTTTGTGCTCACGTTAAGGTGTTATATATGAAGTTTGGTAACGATATGGCAAGTACTGTTTGAGTTAGAGCGCCCACAATCACATACACAACCCCACACACAGACATCATTCCGAAAATAGTCTAAACGTGTTCTGGGACCTCAAAACGTGTATTTCCGTTGAAATCTCGAAGTTTATTTTTTTCGTGATCACAATACTTTCCCATTACTTCGTATGGAGAAAGTAAAAAGGAATATTCATAGAAACTTTCGTCGTAATACAGGTTCAAATGATCACTGGACGCGGAAAGTCATGTCACAGTTACAAGGTAATAAAGTGACAGGAATGGCTATTGAATCTGACATCTATAATTTACTCGATGAAGTATTTCTTCGCAATTAGAAATAGTTAAAGCAATTTGATATTTAAATTATCTGGAAAATATGAATCAATAAAAACTTTAAAACGAAACAGAAATGTGCTACTTATTCAAAATGATGCGTGGAGTGTTCCTAGCTTAAAGATTCTCTCCGCCGTCACCGTCTGCAATCGCTCTGCCGTTCTCATGGTAACCGTGTCCATAGAAACAATTACGCTGTATCATCTATATTGATCGGGCCATCTTAATACTCCTAGGGAGTAGGGAGGACGCGAATTAAACCAGAATACGGTTCGGAGAGGCATTTAGTTCATTTCCAAACGAATTGCATTTGATAACATTTTTCTCGCGTTTCCCTCGTTTTTAACTTTTTAGAACTTAAGCAATTCGCAGAAAATCAGAACATCAAACTTTTGAGTACGTTTTCCACGATATTTTATATGAAAAATTCGAGCCAAAAATTGTCACTTTCGGCAATTCGTCTTATTTCTTATTCGACCTTTTATATTTTTATCTTTGAAATTTATTAATAAGCCAATCAAGTAACTGTCATTTGAATGGACATGCAGACATAAGGGTGAATTTACATTTAAAATATTGGTGATATATTGGGTGGAATACGTATTACTATTTTTTTGTAGGTATTATTTTCAAGCGAAGTTCATGCACTTCTTGAAAATTAGCGAGTAACTAATTTCTCGAATCCACGTTTGAAATTAACAAAATATTAGAACGATATAATTTCAGGAAGAGAGACACTGATACATTTTAAGAAATCCACCGAAGAAATAATATAAAATAGAGCAGGCACAATGAGTCATTAGTTGAAAATATAGAGAGGTTCAATGGGAATTTTACGAACGAATGCATAAATAAGAAGATTCAGCGCGAGTGTGAAAAAGGAAGGGTTTGCTAATAATTAAAAACTGTTACTGTGGGTAGTGGGCTGTAGATGAATAATAGGTATCATCATCATCATCAGCCTTTTTCAGTCCACTGACGGACGAAGGCCTCCCCCAAACTCTTCCAGTTTTCCCTGTCAACTGCCTCCCTCCTCCAAGTTTGCCCCAAGAACTTAACAAGCTCTCTGTCCCACCTGTCTTTCGGTCTTCTTTTCGGTCTCTTGATGTTTCTTGGGATCCATACGATGACACTGGACGTCCAACGCTGGTCTTTTCTTCTAGCAATGTGGCCCGTACACTGCCATTTTAACACCTTCACTCTTCTAATCACGTCACAGACTCCCGTCTTCTTTCTTACCCAGTCGTTCCTCTTGCGGTCTCTTCGGGTGATCCCTAACATGCATCTCTCCATGCCCCTTTGTGTTGTTTGCAGGCGCTGTATCATTCTGGCATTCATGGTCCATGTTTCACAACCACATGTCAGAACAGGCAGAACACGAATAATAGGTATATACCTATGTATATTCTAGGTCAGGGGTTCCCAACGTTTTCCCTAAGAAGCGCCTCTTTTTACTTTCTCCATGGGAAAGTATTGTGTTCACGAAATAAATCGACTTCGAGATATCAACGGAAATACGCGTTTTGAGGTCCCTAGAACACATTTAGACTATTTTCGGAATGATGTCTGTGTGTGTATGTGATTGTGGGCGCTCTAACTCAAAAGGTACATGCCACATCGTTGTCTCTCTTCCTGAAATTATATCGCTCTAATATTTTGTTAATTTCAAACGTGGATTCGAGAAATTAGTTACTCGCTAATTTTCAAGAAGTGCATGAACTTCGCCTGAAAATAATACCTACAAAAAAATAGTAATACGTATTCCACCCAATATATCACCAATATTTTAAATGTAAATTCACCCTTATGTCTGCATGTCCATTCAAATGACAGTTACTTGATTGGCTTATTAATAAATTTCAAAGATAAAAATATAAAAGGTCGAATAAGAAATAAGACGAATTGCCGAAAGTGACAATTTTTGGCTCGAATTTTTCATATAAAATATCATGGAAAACGTACTCAAAAGTTTGATGTTATGATTTTCTGCGAATTGCTTAAGTTCTAAAAAGTTAAAAACGAGGGAAACGCGAGAAAAATGTTATCAAATGCAATTCGTTTGGAAATGAACTAAATGCCTCTCCGAACCGTATTCTGGTTTAATTCGCGTCCTCCCTACTCCCTAGGAGTATTAAGATGGCCCGATCAATATAGATGATACAGCGTAATTGTTTCTATGGACACGGTTACCATGAGAACGGCAGAGCGATTGCAGACGGTGACGGCGGAGAGAATCTTTAAGCTAGGAACACTCCACGCATCATTTTGAATAAGTAGCACATTTCTGTTTCGTTTTAAAGTTTTTATTGATTCATATTTTCCAGATAATTTAAATATCAAATTGCTTTAACTATTTCTAATTGCGAAGAAATACTTCATCGAGTAAATTATAGTTGTCAGATTCTATAGCCATTCCTGTCACTTTATTACCTTGTGACTGTGAAATGACTTTCCGCTTCCAGTGAGATAAATGAAATGCGTAGTATTATTGTAGATGTGAACTAAAGTAACTCTACGAAATTTGATCAAAAACGTTACAGCCGTTTTTGAGAAAATCGAATTGTTGTGAAATTTGCCTAGAATAAACTAGCCTAATATTCATTTTTTGAGAAATGTGAACTATACAGTATTTTTGTAGACGTAAACTCAAGTAACTATACGAAATTTCATCAAGCGTAGAACCGCCGCGCACGCATGTGGAACTCTTCCTCCAGGAGCCGTACTGCTAAGGAGGAGTGGACTGCATCCGTCGTCACTCCCCTCGGGTAGCCCAAGATGGTCCGGAGGCAGTAATACTGGGCGATCTGCAATCTCTTTAGGCCGCCAGGAGGTAGGCGACCACTGCAAGACGGCGAAGCGTAGGCCAGTACTGGAAGGATGACGGCCTTGAAGAGGTGGAGTCTCGTCCTCTCGCTCAAACCTCCATCTCTTAGCAGCGAGCGCAGCTTCCTCCGCGCAAGTCCAGCACACGCTGCCAGGGCTTGGGCGTGCTTACGAAAGTGCAGCTTACGATCCAGGAGGACTCCCAAGTACAGGACTTGAGACTCCCAGTTCTTCGTGCCTCCGTCGACGACAATGCCCGCAGGGTCCTTGGTCAACCCCGTTGTGAAGACGATGGTCTTGGTCTTCTTGGGGTTGACCTGCAGCTTCCACTTCCGGAACTACTCCAGCATCGTGTCGGTGGCTCGCTGCAGGTATTCAGCCGCTTACCACTTATGCGATGATCTGCAGAGCAGGGTGGAGTCGTCGGCGTACAGCGGCAGCATGGTGTTCCAGCCGAAGTCCCTCGGGATGTCTGATGTAAAGATGTTGTACAAGACCGGCCTTAGGATCGAACCCTGGGGGACTCCGGACTGCATCACCCTCGTCGTGGACACTGCATGTCTCCAGGCTACCACAAACTTCCTGTCGCTAAGGTAATCCTCAACCAGAATGACAAGCCACCAGCCGACGCATCTTATGGATGAGTCCGTTCTGCCACATGCGGTCGAAAGCCTTCGTGATGTCAAGGAAGGCCCCTGCTGCATGATGGCCCATGTTGAAGGCGTTGGTATTGAAGTCGACGACACGCACCAGTTAATGGGTCGTCGAATGCTCCGCACGAAACCCAAACTGTTGGTCTGGGAGCATGCTGCGCTGCTGGAGGTGTCGCAACAGGAACGGCAGTACGACTCGTTCAAACAGCTTGCCCAGGCCATCCAGGAGGGAGATAGGACGATACTGGGCTGGGTTCCGCGAAGCTCGCCCCTTGGGAAGGCACACTATCCTGGCTACCTTCCAGGTGGAAGGAAAGCAGCGCAGACGGATGCAAATCGTGAATAAGAAGGCCAGCCAGACGACCAGGGACTGCGGGATTTGACGTAGGATCTCGTTCCGCAGCCTATCCGGTCCCGAGGACTTCTTGCACGGAAGATAGCGGAGTCCGCGCCCGACGTCAGCCGAGGTGATCGTTGGAATCGCGTCCTGGTCCGCCATGGGTGACGAGGGCGGAATATCCGGGAGACTCTCGTTCTGCGCCGCTGTGTTGTTAAAGACCTCCTGGAGGTGGTCTGCCATGGCCGACGCTTTCTCTGCTGCCTTGTAGCAGAAGCCCGTAGCGGTGTCGAGGGGCGGCTCCTGTGCTGTGTCCCTCCGCAACGATTTCGCCATCCTCCATAGCGACCCATCATTCGCCTTGAGGTTGGCTATCTTCCGACTCCAGGCCTCCGCACGAAAGGCCTTAATCTCGTCTCGGATGGAGTGATGCGCCTGAGGAAGCTGCCTCCGTAGATGTTGGTCTCCGGTCCTCTGGAAGCGCTTACGTAGCTTGTTCTTAGCGAGGATCGGAAACAGAATGGACGTCGGAAGTTGCAGGTAGTCCAGGGTCCGACACTGGCGGCGCGGGACAGATCGCTCCGCAGCACTGGTGAGCATGGTAGTGATGAGCCCCAGGCAGTCCTCGATTTCAGCCGCAGATTGCAGAGAAGGGAGCTTCTCCGGGAGCCCACGGTGATGTCGCGACGAAATCCGTGCCAATCTGCTTTCAGGAAGTCCTGGACGGTTCCGGCGGGAAGGAGCAGAGGTCAGGCCCCCAGGTGTGCAATCACCGGCTCGTGATAGCTGGTAAGGCCGGTGAGAGTAGTGACACGCGATCCTCTCGGCAGGCCCCTGTGGAGGTAGATGTCCAGAATCTCGCCCATGCCAGTATGATGGTACCGCGTGGGCTGAGAGGGGGGAAGAATGGTGGTCCCGTTCGCCTCTGCCCAAGCCTTGAGGGCCCTCCCTCTAGCGTCAGTCCGCGATTAATTCCAGGACAGGTGTTTCGAGTTGAAATCCCCTCCCAGAAGACAGCGCGCGTCGTCACCCAGGACCAGGTCGAAGTCTTCCTCCAGCAGACGTCGGGTGGGAGTGAGGTAGCAGGAGGCCAGCCGCAGCCACGTGTCCTTCAGGCGAAGCAGGATGACTGAGGCTACCCTCAAGGTCCTGAAGGCCGGGAGGAGTGATGTCCACGGCCTCGATGTTATCTGCTACCAGGATCGCAGTCCCACCCATGGCGCGGACTCCGGCGAAGAAGGCATGTCGTTCCGGAACACGGTGTATCCCGGAACATTCCAGGGGGAAGTCTCCCGGAGGTGAGTCTCCTGAAGCAGGGCAGAGACGATGCCCTGTGACTTCAGGAAACCCTGCAGCTCCGGGGTCTTACCTCTAATGTCACCCCCTGCGTTACAGGTGACAACTGCCAGTCCCTTGCCCACTCGCTTAGGGTTGAACGCGAATGAGTGCAGAACTCTTCCTCAAGGCGCCGCAGAGAGCTGTCAGCTGCTGCTGCAGGGCAGTAGCTATGGTGGCAAGGGATTAAATGGCCACCGCAAGTGCATCTGCGGGCGCCCGGTCATCCTCTTCCTCAACCTCGTCTTCAGTAACCGTGGCTGCCGGTGGTTGCCGCTGACGCCTCTGCCGCCGAAGTGAGACGCGGAGCTCCTCCGCCGTCTTACGACGTGCCTGCCTCGGGGCTGAAGGAGGTGTAAAATCCTCTCCCGATAAGTCGAACCGGAGTTGAACCTCGACTCTGCGTCTCGGAGTGCGGCTCTGCACAGGTGGCAAGCGCGGAGCGTTCCCCCTGCCCCAAGCGTTCTGAACACCAAGATTCCCAGGTCGCGCGGTCCAAGCCGACTGCAAGGGCGGCACAGCAGGCCTCGGTACTGGCGGCTTGGTTATCTTACCCTGCCTCGCCTTGTACCGCTTCTCTTCCAGCCTATAGGTGGGACAGGAGTCGTGGAAGGGTGTGTGCGCCCCGCCACAGTTCCAGGAGACAGCTACTACACTGGCCGGCTTCACACACATCAGTCCCGAGTGGCTACCGGCGCATTTGTAGCACCGAGTCGCAGCTGAGCAGTGCTTGGACGAGTACCCGAACCTGTAGCAGTTGAATCAGAGCTGCGGACCCCGGAAGACGTAAGGCCGAATCGGTACCAGGACACCTCCCAGGCACGCTGGTGATGCGTTTTGGTGGCCACTCCGGTGACGGGATGATCGCCGCGACGAAGGAGTCCGATTTAGAACGCTGACCTCGTAGATTCCGGACATGGACAGCGTGGATACCCGCGGAGTCGACGTCGTGGAAGATATCCTGCGGGTCCATGTCATTGTCATGGCCGTAGATTACGAAGTGGGACGCCCTCTCCCCCTCGTAGTCCCAGGAGGCAAGTTGCGCCTTCTTGGACAGCAGGGCAGCCCTGGCCTTCCTGCAATCCTCAAGCTTGTCGAAAGTGACCCTGACGGAGGAGGCCTGCTTGTTGTACGAGAGCAGGAAGTCGGATGACGAGATGACCTCTCGGAGTTCGGCGCGCAACTCACGCAGGAAGCACACCTCTTAGACCACGAGGCTCGGCTTCCCCGCGGGTCCTTCTTCGTTGCCGTGGGTCACTCTTTAAATAACACTAGCATGTTAATTAATTTTATTTGTCTCAAATAAAGATTACTAAAATTTTATTAAAAATACACACTTTAGATCATTCAAGGAATTCTGCGGGAAATGAATGCCTCCGATCCAAGGGATCAGCCTAAGCCCTCACCTTTTTTTGCTGGAATATAAACCACCAAGTAATGGAAATACCTATCATAGAAGAACACCACAAGAGAGTTGGAAAATGAATGATGTCGTTGAAAGCTCAGGCCGTTGAGAGCAACAATTTGAATTTTTCTGAAGAAAAAAATATGAGGAGAATTAATGGTGTTCTAAGAAAGACACAGCGGGGCATATTTTCTCAAGTCTGCTAATTACAAAGCTGAAGGGGATGATGGTGATGGTAGAGGCATGGATTTTTCTTTCGGCACGAAAGCGGATTACGGCTCCTTTCTAGGTCATTGTAAAACGACCATTTTGCCTGCGTTCAGATAAAGATCTTTCGATATTCTGTTGGTCGGTTTCTGCCTAGTGTTTGACCCGGATATTGTCGCAGTTGGTGTCCCCATAACCCTCACCATAAATGTCGTCTGTGGATAACAATAGTAGCAGAGAGGAAAGAGATAGGCACTCTCTCCTTTGAAGCAAACCCGCTGGTTTTTCCAATGGAAATTCCTGGTCTTTTCCTTGGTCCGTACTTTGTGGATTGAGATCGAACCGAAACCAAACCACTTTTGGAAAAAATTACGGTTCGGTTTTCGGTTCATTGAAAACTTAATCACTGGTTTCGGTTCGGTTCGCGGTTCAGAAAAATGCCTGCGGTGCGGTTCGGTTCAGCGGTTCGGTTAGCAGCTCTGATATATATATAATACTCGTACACAGGACCGGCTCAACAATACAAGCAGACCAATCGACCGCTTTGGGCGCCGATTTTTAGGGGCGCCAAATTTTCCTGACAAAAATTTTAGGAAAATGTGTACCTTAATTTAGTTTTCCATTGATATGTTTAGTGTTTGCAGCTGGCGAATAAATGTGAGAATGTGACTTCAAATGAATGTTCAGGGGCTTTACTCCGAATGGTAAAGAAGAAGATAATGAGCCAGACTGACCAAAAATCGCTGCAGCAAGATTTAAACGCCCTCTCAGCACGGTGTCAAGATTGGAAAATCGAAATTAGTCACAACAAATGTTCCCTGTTGAGTTTCTGGAAGAGTAAGAACAATGAATTAGACTCGGAGTACAGAACTGATAGATTAAATATCCAATTTGCAGAGTACGTTAAATATTTAGGAGTCACCATTTGTCTTGATGTATCGTGGAATATGCATATTCGAAGAATCGTAGGCGTAGCCAGGACTTGGCCACCGGTTTAGGGTTTTAGGGCTGCACTTTTAGTAAACATAAAAGTAATCCAGAGTAAACAGTATTGTACGAAATGGAACTAGTCCCACAAAACGAAAATTGCGCAAAAAAACAAGAGGAAATTTAAAAATGTCGTAAAATAACATCTTTTGTAAAACCATCTTCAAATCACCAAGGACAGGGACTGAACAGCGATGAAAGAATATTATCTGAATCAGAAACTCCACAACCGGTAGTGAATGAATTCGAATGGCCTGTGGAACTGGATACATTAGATGAGTTAAGAAATTGCGTTGAATTACCTGATGATATTGATTTACAATGTGCATGCCAGAAAGAGAGAGAGTTATACTCCAATGATATGAGAGAAAATGAAAGACGAACGATGTGAACCAAATCAACCAAAAGGACCGTTTCCAAAGATCCTAAACAGAATAAATAAAGGATTATGTTTACTGTCAACCATGCTGGTTATTCTCTAAGAAAGTTCCAAACAGTGTGGTAAATGGAAGTAGAGATTGGCAACATTTAACTCGAAAAATTCAACGTCATGAAGAATTTTCTGGTCACAAACAGTGCTGTGCAGTGCTGAGTCAGTGGCGTGAAGGAAAAACAATCTCTGATGAAATCAATCTCAAAATAAGACAAGAAGTCTCATACTGGAGAAGAGACCTTGATAGATTAATCAATATTACCTACACTCACATTAGCTTTGGGTTGCCATTCCGTGGTCATCAGGAGGATAAGAAGTCAGCAAAAAGAGGACATTTTTTTATTAATTATATATTTATTAGCAAAGTATGACGACGTGTTGGATCAACTCTTAAACCCACACCAAGGAAAAATAAAGTATTTATAGCTAAAAATTCGAAATGAAATAATTGAAATATTAGCAAAAGCCGTTTTAGAAAAAAACATTTCTGAATGCAAATCAGCAGCTTTTTTTCTGTATTGGTTGATACAACGCAAGATACATAAAAAATCGATCAGTTGAGCATCATTGTCCGTTATGTAACAATTGAGTACAATGCATACCATAAAGGCTCGGCGTTGAAAGTTAACGAACACTTTATTGGGTTCGCTGCAGTTGAAAATCATTCTGCAGAAGGACTGATGAACATAATTGTTTCAAAATTAAAGGAGATTTAAATCAATTGCACTTAGGATATTTTAAGGACCCTAGCACAGTTTTCATTTCAACGTTCAGGTAACTTACCTCGAAAATACTGGTTCACACATTGTTGATTGATTGCTAGAGTAATTTTCAGTGAATATAATAAAAATTTTCGATTCATTTTCCGTGAAAAAAATTACTTGAGCGTCACGATTCCGATTAATAACGCAATTTCCGTAGCAGCGCCAATGCACCGCCGATCATCTTTCTATGTTGCCACAATCAGGGGTCAATATGTAGGCTAAAGTAATCCCATGAAGTCATATCCATGCATGTGGATCATCCCAATAACAGACATGTTAGCGTGGTTATAACCGTTTTTAAAGAGAGAGAATAAAAGTTACGAAATTACGTTATGTGCTAATAATGCGATCGTGATAATAGCGATCATGAGTCAATGCCCGATTATTAAAAATCAATTACACTTAGGGTATTTTAACGACACTAGCACAGTTGTTTTTATTTCACCGCATCATTTGGATCACAACAAGACTTATTCGAAGCTCGCGCGCAGGCCTTGATGCTAGAATAGGAACTCGTTTCAAGTGGGGACTCGGCCTCACCCAAGTTTTAGGTCGGTTGATTTGCTTAGCAGAGTGACGAATACTGGCGGGACCCACTCTTCTCTTCCCCCCCTTCCCCTCCTCCTCCCCTCTTCTCACCTGCAGTGTTGTCATTCAGTTTGTACTCTCCAAAAAGTTCCCCAACTCGCCGTTAGGAGAACGTTAAGGTGTCCCAGTTTTTTCTTCGTGATTGTACATAAATTTAAAAATATAAATCGAAAAAATATTGGACCCTGTCAGAGCCGTGCCAAGGCGTGCGCAGCGTGCGCACGGCACACGAGCGCCGGCTTGGAGGGGCGCGCCGGGTAGAGGTCTGAATGGGCCGGCCCAAGGCCCACGGGTGCCAGGTCAGGCTCAAGGCACTCACAAACACTTGAGAAGTCTCTGGATTCTACTGGAGGTGAGGATATTCTTGAATTTATGTAAACATCTTATTGAAAGGCCAAACCTGTCACAAAGGTGACAGGCTTGACCAACCTTTGCGCCTTCACATCTAACTTATGGGCCTAACCATCGTAATATTAATACGAACGAGCAGGTTGGCTATCCTTGCGCTTTGGGATTCAATGGCTTTAATGTATTTAATGACTGCAAAACTAGTCAGCCAATCGGTAGTATTCAGTAAAGAATTGAATGTGGAAGCACGGTAGTGTATCTTGGTGGTGGATGGTGCAGCTTGTCTCCTCCGTGTTAATAGTGTTTCATATAATTTTTGTCTTTTTTGTGCAAGTTTTGTATTTTGTGTTATACTATAATGAATTTAATCTAAGAAAAATCTAAAAGGGCGGAATATATCACGGTTAAAAAACTGGTGTGAGAGGTGGGGTATGGGAAAGATTTGAAGTGCTTCGTAAGAAAGAAACGAACAAAGATGTGGATGCAGTCCAACATATAAAGTGCAAGTCTCTCTTCCGATATCGTGGAGTGAAAACTGGGAATTCACACTTAAGTCGGCATGTGTGCAAATTTTAAGTGAGTACAGTATTTATTTTTTTTATTTTACCACTTATTTAATTGGACACACACACACGCACACATAACCACACACTATATTTTTCATATTTTTAACTCTATTAAGAACGTCCTAATATGTTCATTGTGCTCAATTTTGGATTTTAACGAATTAATGTAAATTGATACTTCGGATTGGAACATATTTATACATCGCAAGTTTATTGTGACTAGAGAACGAACTTTTTCAAAAATTAAATTGATACACAATTATCTACGTTCCTCCATGTCGCAAGATAGGATGTCGAATTTATCGACACTCTCAATAGAACATCAAATATTGAAAGATATAGATATACACTCAATAGTTGAAAAATATGCCCCTCAAAAGCAAGAAAGGTTCATTTTCTATAAATTTTTGTGTATACCAATAATCATTGTATACTGTATTCTTTTTTATAATACCGTTGTGATTTCTTGTGTAGGGCAACTAATTTATTTAATAAATAATTTTAAAATGTACCTATTTCGTTTATTATTTTTATTTTTGGTAGAAAACAATTATCTTATGCACGCAAAGAAATGCCATTTATATCAAATTGATAAAGAAATTGCTACAAATTTGAAATTATATTGGGGGGCGCCGAAATTATGTTGCACACGGGCGCCAGAACACCACGGCATGGCCCTGGACACTGCCATAGCAAGGGAAAAAGTTGATTTCTTTTATTTATTAATCTAAGATTTTCCGCTAGCTAATCGTAAGATGCAAACACACTTTGCACTGGGCATCGCGAATGTTGAAGCCTGCCTTGGCCGCAGTGGCGTAGCTACCATATAGCAAGAGTAGGCAATGCCTAAGGGTCCTCGAACAAAAGGGGCCGACACGTTGTGTTGAAATTGTCAATTGTCAATATTTTCGCAAATACAAAAGCAAGGAAAAAGACATTTTAAGCTAATTTTTTAAATCCTTATATATCCTGTGCTGCATAATAAACTAGTGGTTGGCATTCTTTCACATCTTTCTCAAGAGGGCCCCCACCACAGAGAAAAATAAACACCGATAATGTATATTTAAAAAATCTTTTTACTAAAATATTTCCGCTTATATTTATTTTAAGCTAACTTTTTAAATCCTTATATATCCTGTGCTGCATAATAAACTAGTGGTTGGTATTCTTTCACCTCTTCCTCAAGAGGGCCCCCACCACAGAGAAAAATAAACACCAATAAAATATATTTTTAAAATCTTTTTACTAAAATATTTCCGCTTTTATTTATTTTAAGCTAACTTTTGAAATCCTTATATATCCTGTGCTGCATAATAAACTAGTGGTTGGTATTCTTTCACCTCTTTCTCAAGATTACATTACTAAAATATTTCCGCTTAGGGGGCCCATCAGCGATTCTTGCCTAGGGGCCCGATACCTCTAGCTACGCTACTGCCTTTATCCGCCGTTGATTGTTAGTTTGGGGTTGGTGGGAACTCTGATAGGAATACAAAATAATATAGAAGCTGGATATAATTATATAACCAGGGGGCGGATTAACGAATTTGCCGCCCTTAGGTACTGTAAACTTTGTCGCCCCTGTACCTATATGAATTTAAAAAAATATTTTTAAATAAAACATTTTTGAGCCCATTTACCTTCTATAACTCATATTTATTTGCAATTCAACATAGAATAGTATAGTAATTAAGTATTATTATGAAGTATTAAGTTATATTTTTTTGAATGCCACCACTAGAAATTTTCCGCCCTAGGCAAGTGCCTAAAGAGCTTATCCGTAAATACAGCTCTGGGTTTACCCGATCCGGATGGGGACATAGATGAAACGGACAGTTTTACCTTTTACGACATTTTTGACATTTAAAAAAATTCTTAAGCTGTGGAAACACTCTCTCTCTCCTCAGTCCTAAACTCTACGAAAGAGTTATGGATGTAATGTGTGGACCCCACTGTTTGTGTCATGTTTTTTCGGTCCAGGGCTAGTTGTTTTGAATCATGTAGTCCTTGGCCTATAAGATTTTTTGTTTGATCCACTCACCGTGTTGATGCTCGTCCTCGTCGGCGGTTGCCGCCCACTTTCCCTTCAGCCATTCTGAACCAGAGCTTTTTCCGGATCACAGAATTCCGAATTAGATAGGCAGTGTCGGATTACCCAATAGGCACAGTAGACACGTGCCTAGGGGGCCCCACCCCGTAGGTTCGCTTATATATTATTGAAACAAAAAGAAAATTTATTTAAAAAATGAATTAACAAGTAAAATGTAAAAATGCCAGTTTTTATTATTCTTAAGTAAGTATAGAATTGAAATACAACAATTAATACAATAATTCCTGCATGTAATTTCGACGTCTGATGTAACTAGTACAGTTCATTTGGTCCATACACTACTCGTCTCTTACGTCTACGCGTTTGACTTCCGTATGTTGTTACGCGGCAACACTTCCAGTCCAGTCAGGCACGATCATGGTCATACATTTTAACCAATCGCCGCAATATTCTTCTATTTTCCTTGGAAACTATTTCAGAACCCGAAGACAAAGGGAAGATTATTGGTGCCTATATAGAAAGTGAATCATAGAAATTCGTTTTCCCTTTCTTTTCCTCCAATCATCTTGCCAAAGGCATTTTTCTTTCCCTTTTACTCTTTGCTCAAAGCATAGAGCAGTATATCATAGATTTCTTTATACCATCTCAAACTACGAGGAGGGCTCCCAAAGTGCTTGTGCCTAGGGGCCCCAGAGGGTCTTAATCCGCCACTGTAGATAAATTCAACTGTAGTTACGATCTGAATAAAATTGTATAAACTCGCAGTATTCAACGTTATGATGACATTCTTACCTGGTCCAGGACAATAAACTACTTACGGCATAATTGAAATTTGGAGTCGTTTCTCAATGTCTAACAAGGCGTTTTTATAGTTGTTTGTATAGGATTAATTAAAACAGTAAAACTACGTGATTACTTTAAAAATTGCTAGAATATAAAGGTACAGGGTGACCCACGAAATGATCTATTTGTTTTTTTCAATAAAATAGCAACTATGTGGGTGAATGCACTAGTTCATGGAATATGAACATTATCTCCAATGAACTAGTGCATTCACCCACGCGATTCAATCTCCGTCCGTAACATAGTTGCTATTTTATTGAAAAACAAACAGGGGATCATTTCGTGGTCGAGGATCATTTCGTGAGCCACCCTGTAGCGTAACAAAAAAACCAGAAACTTGAATTGGGCTTGAGTAAATGTAACTAATTCTCCCGCGTTAAATAATTTAATCAAGAAATTGGAATTCCTCTCAGTAGTGCGTAAAAGCGTTCTTTTGTTGAACATCTATCGCTGCATCATTTGAATATTTTAATTTCAAGTCCAAAAAAGTATTAATGAAGTTTCCTTTTGCTTTTTGGGTGCTGTGAACTTCTTTCTTGCCTTGTAAACATGATAACCTTCATTTAGGTCAAACGAGACGTTAAGGTTAAGAGCAAGGACTCTGACCGGAACCCAAGTTCGGCAGTCGACGACCCATTTATGCGAACAATAAGAAACGCAAGAAAAAATATTAAAAAGCATGTATTCAAGCAGAAAAGTACTATAATTTTTTTTAAATAAAGGCAGCATCCGCTTAACGTATAGGTTACGTTCTTGAAAATCCAAACGTTAAGCGGACGATCATTTTCCATAGAAACTAATGTTATAAATGGAGATGCGTTCCCTTAATGTAAAGGCCATATTTTTTCACTGAAAATGAAGTTGGAATATTGAACTATTGCATTTATAAATTAACTAACAATAAATTTACACATACATACAGTATGTTAAAACAGATATCATAAAACTTAAAAATAATAATTTACAGAAGACCTGACGGGTACAGTATTCTCCTTCTTCGATAATTTTCGTCAGAGCTCGAGGAAATTCATTTGCTGCATCAACATCTGCACTGCCAACTTCACCTTTCACTTTGATGTTATGTAGCCTAGCATGGATGTTAAAACTTCGGAACCACCCCCAGCTTGCATTAAATGACTCACTATCACTTGCACTAGAAATTCCTCCCAATTTTTAAATCTTTGTGAAGTCTCCTTGCTTTTTACTTTCTCATACGAAGTATCGAGAAAGTATTGTTTTCGCGAAAAAAGTCGACCTCGACATTTTTACGGAAATATACGTTTTAGTTGTCGCTGAATCCGAAAAAGTGGTTTTCGCAATGCCGTCTCTCTGCCTGTCTGTCTGCCTGTTACTGGCTCTGGAGCCTAGACGGTAGAGCGAAAATAAATGAAATCTCGTAGTAGGCATTTTATCATACTGAGCAGAGTATACATAGAAATGGTTGACATTGCTCAATAATTAAGAGTAGTTTATTCTACGCATTTTTAAAAACAATCCGATTTTCTCGAAAACGGCTATAAAGATTTGGATCAAATTTCGTACAGTTAATTGACTTTACGTCTTCAAAAATGCTGTATAGTTCATATTTCCCAAAAAATGAATATATGGCTAGTTTATTCTAGGCAACTTTAACAATAATTCGATTTTCTCAAAAACGGCTGCAACGATTTTGATCAAATTTCGTACAGTAACTTGAATATACATCTACAATAATACTACGTATTTCATTTTTCTCAATGAATGAATATAAGGCTAGCTTATTCTTGGGCAACTTTAACAAAAATTGGATTTTCTAAAAATAGGCTCATACGAATTTCATTTTCTAAAGATAACTAGACGACGCATTAGTACCCATATATGAGAAAGTTTGTACAATGTATGGTGTACCGATTTTTTTCATTTTATCCTGATTAGCATGCAATTTTATGACGACCAATCAGTTTGGGGATACATTATACGCCTTCTTTTCGTCGTCTCTGTTTATAACAGTATTACTTTGAAAGTTATTCTAAATCTGCGAGAATGTTCTTAAGACATCGCTTCGTCCCAACTAATAAAAAATTATTATTACGGCGAATTTGAAAGTGGAGAATATATTTCTACTATTTAGATATAGGTTGAAAATGCATAAATCACTGTGACAAGGATGGAAAATACTTCTTTCTGGACTACTATTAATAGGAAAGCTCAATGTTTTATGGACCTCTCTCATTCATACTTGTAGATTTTATATATTACTCTTTAATCACATTCTTTTCGTATTCATACAATTCTTCATTTTCGGCGAATACTTTTATAATCACATCAGCGAAAGGATACCACGTAACTCGACTCTGTGTCCTTAACTTCGTCAAGAAGTGTTGGGGAAAAATTTATGCGGTGAAAACTTATCTCGAGGAATATCTAACTATAGAATAAATTACACAGAAAAATATAGCATTAGGTCATCGACTCCATAGCATCAATGCGAGCTGAAAGCGCAAGGGCTGGAACGGCAACGCGGAAATCTATCTCCTGGTGCAAAAAGACAACACTCCGCCCCATTTCACGATACATTGGCTCCGTAACTAGATATTTTAGCGCTCGGGGCAAACTACTAAATATGCCTCCTCTCCACCTTCGAAAAATTATTTTCTCTAGTTTATTTAGTTACTAATTTGATTTTTTGCGCGCTTTGCTTGGTTGCGCCCGGGGCAAACGCCCGCCATAATTACGGCACTGATCGGAGCAGATCGGCGAACACACTGATATAATTCCGACGCATAGAAAAGTACCGCCTGAGATGGTCGCCTCTCAGACTCAGGCGACGTACCTGCTCAACGGTGTCATCTTTTTCAAAATAATTTTAAATTAACTGATTCGAATGGAAAGAAACGGTGTTTTACAGTCAGTGAACCTTCGACGTAGTTTGAAACAAGTTTCTATAAATTAATATATTTTATGCAAATAACTTGAACACCGTTAAAGCAATCTTAGCCATAAAAGTGTGCAATATACCTACGTATATTCTGACAATGAGGTCAAACCAGCTACCATCTCTTCCTAGTCACTCTGAGCATACGGTAGAAAGTGGGTCGTTTCATTACCGTGTAATACTCATATTTGACTTATGAGCAAAGCAAGAGCATGGAGAATAATTATCTAACAGCTTACTGATGATTTATTTATCCCTAGGATTGGAATTCAAACTTATATGAAGCAATCTATAAGTGTGAAGCGTAGACAAAATCAGAGAAGAAAATTGAGTCGTAAATATGAGATATACAGAATTAGCCAAAAAAAATCGAAAGGGGAAGATTGTAATTCTAGCATATACTAAATTAAACGATACTTGGTGAAAGATTTAGAAAAAGATGTACATTTGAATCGTTGAAACAAATAAACGATTTGAGGAGAACTGATTTATTCTCCTACGCAGTAAACGAGAAAGCGCAACGCATCGACTGGAGATAAGAGTAAACACAAAGAGTTAATTATTCGTTTTTTACTGTTGGAAATTTACCTAACGAGTCGAAAATGAATCCATTACATTTGATAAATCAGCTTAAATGATATTAAAGGCGTTTTAATGGTTAGATTGCCGTTTCAGTTTTAAGAAGGAAAACTACGCTATTTTTTGTGCTATTGATGTAGAAGTCAAGAAAATTTCTTTAAAATCTGATTGAGTTTAGATTAATTAAGAGCGTCCACCTTCTTTACTAGCAAAATGAAGGCAAATGGTTTCAGTATTTTAGATATACAATTACTTAGCATCTAAATATTATTTTCACAAACATTTTCGATGAAATAGCTGTATGGTACATTTTTCAATGATTTCGATTGAACTAAAATATCGGAATGTGGTAACTGCATTGCTAACATATTCACCCGGAACTTAATACGGTCTAAAAGTTTAATTTTGCATTTTCCGATAAGTTCGGCGAAATTGCGCCGTGGTTGTCGTAAAATTTAATGATGGGTTAGCAAAAACATGATACGTGACCGTATCATGTGATTTTCCTCGACGGCGGACTAAAGGGAAGGTGTGAGGGATGCAAACGAGCGATTTGATTTTTTTTAAGTTTTAAGCGAGATAGTAGGAGAAGAGAGGTAGGGAGAAGCAAGAGTAAGTAAAGGAGTGGTTATGTATGAGGGTTTGGATTGGAGGAAATATCGCTCAGGATGGGTAGGGGAGGGAGGAGTGGGAGGTGCGGAGAAAATCACAGTCGACCTTCCAAAGAACACCAAGAACATCTGAGGGCGACTTGAAGGTGTCACACTTCTCCCAGAGCTTTAAGAGTGCTGTTGCGGTTGAGAAGCTCCTGAGAAATTGTTTAGTGATGAAGATATCAGTTAGGGTGAGGGGTGACTGGCTGCAGGTTCCTTGTAAAGATGGTGAGTAACTTTTGATTAAATACGCTACTTTTATATACTGTCAAAATAGCTATTATCGTTTTATGCCCATGCTTCTATTAATTGTGCACGTAATTATATCGCACTGAATCCTCATTCGCTTAAATGACAAAAGTGGTAATGCATCGATTTTAGAAAGTAAGAAAGGAGAGAAAAATAAAAATATCATCCTTCTAGGGAATGTAGCCTTTTATTTTATTGTAATTTTATGTATTTAGATAATATGTATCTCGAAATTAAGTGTAAATTTCAGTGGCGTTTATAATGAGAATGAAAACTAGGGACAATAATAGTTATACTATTTTTATTACGAGATAATCGTGTTAATAAATTAATTTTCAGATAGTTTTAAAAAATCAAAGGTTTATTATTTAGAATAATTTTAATTTAAAAATGAGGACGATTATATGCTCTATCTAATACGATAATGTACTCGTAGCTATTGTCAATATGCCGCCTTAACTTCTAATATACACGAAAAAGTTTAAAATTTAGTTTAAACTTAGAAATATGGCCTTTTAAAATTTTTATAGATTTATAAACAGTGCAATCAAATATTAAAACGAATTTCAGGTAAGATGGCAATTGAGGGGAAAGTGCCGTTCTTTTAGGCGAGATAGCTGCATCTGAAATTTTAATCGGTAGAAATCATGAAAAAGCGCGGAGACAATGCGGCAAATTCGAATTATGATGTTTTCTATGATACATTGATCAGAAGAAATGCAAAAAACAAATAAATTTGATAATCGCTAACTTTTTAAAACCTAAGCTCTTTTACTTTTGTATTAAAAGTAAAACTTTTTGTCAATAATAAAATAAAGATATTTATTCAAATTTTGTATCTCTTACGACGATTTAGAAACCGACTTCATGCTCGTCAGATCTCTGCCCTTATCATTAGATTTCCATTCCAGTTACTTTTATGGAAATCTTTGAGGCATTAAATTGCAGATGACGGCTGTAGCCATTTGTAAAATTATACCATGAATGGAGTAGTAGAAATATTTTCATTCATTCTCTCTTGTGCCAATTCGTATGCACAAAATTGAGGCTTTGTAATGTTAAAAATACATTTATACCTAAGGGACTAATTTAAAATCATTAATCAATGTTTCATTTTTGTAATCCAGATTTAATTATGCTGGATTAATCGAAAAAAGTGAATCATAATATGATACACACGTATTTAGCAAAGACGCAGGACAATGCACGGAAAAAATCGAGGATAATTTGAAATATTGAGAAAACTCAAATACGTGCCGGTTCGTAACCTTTGACTTCCGTCGAAATAGTGTACCCAGTAATTAACACTTTGATGCTGTATAATGTTCCACCGTTGCTCTGGCTATTGAGCGCACGTTGTCTCCATGGACAACAGTATGCGCGGCGGCTCACCTTCAGCAAGAAGTTGCTAAGATGCAAGGTCATAGGCGCCTAGCTACGGGTTCGTTTCCTGACGTGCATTTTTTAATAGACGGGAAAACGAAAAACTAACAATTGGCGTATGAGCCCATAGCAGCAACGAGTCCTTGTAATGTGAAAGAAGTGCAGCGTTAATTCGGCCTAGTCTTGGAACATTACCGTTGTTTGCTGATTAGTTCTAACCAGAAAAGTAAAGATATCGTTTTGTATTTACTGGCACTTTTAAAAAGTCTTAAGTTCGCAAATGAACTCATCACTTACAAAATAAAGAACTTGTTAAGATAATGTTAAATCTCGGGAATTAAATGGCATCGTTAAAATGTTTCGTAATAAAATCAAATAAGAATTTTCATAACTTAATAACAGGCCGGATATCATTTTGAAAATCCAAAATTCATATGGAGTATTAACGTAGTTAACTAGCATAATGCGTGTCCGATGAATACGAGTGGTAATTTATAATTTGGTAATTCATCTTGCGCGGTGTTTTTCTGGAATTTCCAAAAAATTACTATCGAATAAAAAAACATTGAGTCGGAAGATATTTAATGGGGTCCACTCAGCAAAGGTAATTAGTCAATTGAAATTGTTAAAAATCACGATAATTTTAAAGTGAAACACTAATTCACCAGTTCCCAACGTTTATGTTGGCGCGTCACCCTTACAAAAATGAAGTTTCGTTGCACTCTCACCTTGAAACATAGTTGCATATTTATACATACAGGAATCTCAGCGTTTGGACACATTTGTTGGCACTCCTAAATTTATTAGAGGAAAGGTTATTGCCATTATGTATTATCAATAATTTCAGATCGCTGATTAATTTATCAACGTTTTTCGCGGAACCCCTAACAACCAGCTAAGAGAACACCTATGGGAAAAACTTAAATGGAAACTTTTCTTGTAAATTGGAAATATAAATGTTAATCAAAGCTTAAGAAACTCAACGAATCAAACACGCTCTTTGGATTTTAATATAGCTTCTCATATTAATTATTATAATACTAAACAATTTTCCGAAATATACAAAAATTAAGTCAGAATTTTATGATTTTTAATCCACTGAAAAGACTAAATTAAACACTTATTATGATAAGGAGTGTTATAACAAATATCAATAACAAGCAATTATCAGAGAAAAAATTTCTAAAATTCTCGATAAACTTACTGATTTAGGTGTCGTAAAATTTAAGTTTTTCTTGTCGAAGTCAAGTTACATAAATGTCACACAATTCCAAATCAATTTTTCCAATCTCTGTAACAGGAGTCTCCAAACCACGATTCGCATCAATTTTCTTAATACATATATGCATATTCGTATATTTTGCCAACAGGAGATGTCAATAGATATCATTTATGAAATCGAAACTATATTTTCGAGAACGTGATGGTAACACACACTTAATATATTCATATCACACGCTAAACAATCAAAAAACTCTTTGAAATGTATATATTAGTAATTTGAAAGGTCGTATATAGCCCTCACAGTGGTGTATAAAGCTTAATGTGGTCCATTTAGGAAAAATATATATTACAATATTTTACAAACCTTTTTGACCAATTTCATGTTGGTCAGGAAATTTTATATATTTTCATATATTTAAATATATATCTCCGCAACTGTATTTTAGTAAGTCTGTCTGTCTGTCTGTTCCTTTATGTACGCCCACATTTCTCAACCGATTCCGACCAAATTTGGAATGATGATGATTGGTCACTAAGGCAAAGGTCATGACAGGGTCCGTCTATCTTGGTCTGTCCGCTTGATTCAATATGGCGGCCGATTTAAACATTAAACTACACGTATTTTCCCAAGTCCTACTATTGATTTGAATCAAATTTGGTACGATTGTAGAGGGCTCCCAGGAATAGTTTATACGTGGTTTTTCTTTCTTTCTGCCCGTTTTATTCAAAACGGTGGCCGAGTGAATTCTTAAATACCATGTATCATCTAGAATTCCGATCGGATTTGAACCAAATTTCCCCGGGCAACGCCGGTTATTTCTGCTAGTGTTTTATAAAATTTCTTAGCGCTATTTATAGTTTCAAATTTCCTTTTCCTAATTCAAATTTTTCCATTCCTGGCTGTTGATTTCTCAACGCGTGAGGCCGCAGTGCATAACACGATTCCTCTTAAGACGCGGGCAAAATATTTATCGCTACTTCATGAGAAAATAAGAATGTGACATGCATATGAAAACCATATTACTGAGTTATGTCACAGCGGCCGAGAAAATAACGTTTGTTTTCTAATCATCGTATAAGACTCTCAGACACAAATATTTGAATAGAAATTTGTAACGTATGAATGTTAGAAATGTTCCACAGAGACAAAATTATTGGGAAACTTAATATTATCTTATAATATATGTACATAATGAATAACCATTATGAGTTGCAAAATCAATATTTATTTTTTAAGTGTTTCTATAATATTTCGTCTTCTGACCACGATAATGCCAATAAGTGGCGTATCCAGGAGGGGGTTTTGGGGGGGTCATAACCCCCCCCTCTCGATTCATAAACTTCCTTCACGCTCGCTCATCACTAAAAAATCGGTACATCATACATTGTACAAACTTTCTCATATATGTGTACTAATGCGTCGTTTAGTTATCTTTAGAAAATGAAAATCGTATGAGCCTGTTTTTAGAAAATCCAATTTTTGTTAAAGTTGCCCAAGAATAAACTAGCCTTATATACATTTATTGGGAAAAATGAAATACGTAGCATAATTGTAGATGTATACTCAAGTAACTGTACGAAACTTGATCAAAAATGTTATAGCCGTTTTTGAGAAAATCGAATTGTTGTTAAAGTTGCCTAGAATAAACTAGCCTTATATTCATTTTTTGAGAAATATGAACTATAGAGCAAATTATGCTAATTTATCAAAATCGTTAGAGCCGTTTTTGAGAAAATCGGATTGTTGTTAAAAATGCGTAGTACTCTTAATTATTGAGCAATGTCAACCATTTCTATATATACTCTGCTCAGTGTGATAAAATGCCTAACTACGAGATTTCATTCATTTTCGCTATACCGTCTAGGCTCCAGAGCCAGTAACAGACAAACAGACGGCATTGCTAAAACCACTTTTTCGGATTCAGTGACACCTAAAACGCATATTGCCGTAAAAATCTCGAGGTCGAATTTTTTCGCGAAAACAATACTTTCTCGATACTTCGCATGAGAAAGTAAAAAGTATCATGGGGTTTAGCTTCAAACCCACCCCCGCCCTCGAGTTCGGGTTCAAACCCCCCTCCTGACAAATTCCTGGATACGCCACTGATGCCAATTATCTATAACTTTCGTTAATTGATAATTGTAAAAGGTAATAATGATATTTATAACATTTCGCATCGTCATTTTGCATTCAAGTTCCATTCAAAGGATGGTCTCAATATTAGATTCCCCATGAAATTCAGCACCTGCGTATGTTCCCTCCTCCACTTGCGAATTATTTGCTCGCAAAGGTTATTTTTGAAAATAGAAGAATAATGAAGAATTTTCTCCTAACCGTTGAACCACTTCGAGTTGTTAACTCTGAATGAATCCCAATGTAGTTAAAGATTATTAGCGAGTGAGTGGTTAATGTCCTTGGTGGGACTGCCTCCGCAAGGATTCCCACTGGACCCGGTAGCTGGGTGGAAACCGGAGTAGGGTATGAGGAGTCTCCCTGAGGATATAGAGGAGAGGAGGAGGTGAACAAGGAAGAAAAACACGATAGGCAAATATGTATGGCGCGACTCTCTACGTCACCGGATTGGCTAAAGAGCAGAGGCAGGTAGAGGTGTGACTCGAGATGGACCAATCACGAGCGTCCAGATGATCAAACGTCAGACACACGGAAGTTGGCCGAAAAAGGTTAACATTTTTCAACTCGTTATTCACGGAACATGGAGGCCACGTGGTTGAACTTGAGAATCCGCTTGGAGGTCTACAGTTCTTCTGTAAGCCAACGCGCTTACAAGCATCTGAAATTTGAACATTTTATACAAATTTACAGAATTTGTTTAATAATGTCACCTTTACAGGACATTTGAAAGTTTCGTCAATTTTCCTCATCGGGAATATTAGCTACGATGTATTTTATGCTTGTCGTAAGAACTATTAGCGATGAAACTAAGGTTTGGGTTTTTGCTCGTCTTGGTATTTTTATTTTGCATATTGTATTGGACATAACTTTCCAAATCGAAAGATCTCCAAAATTTTTATAACAAACAGAATTTTAACTTAATGCTCTACTTGGCTGGAAGGTTATCTAACCTCTGATTGAATTCTAAAGGTTCACTTTAAATCCTCAGAGATAAAGCTCCTCCAATCTGAAAAAGATGAAATATGTATCAAGAATGGGCAAGGTTTGTGAAATGAAAGTGTGTAGGACAAAATAAAGGATATAAAAATTTCGTGATGTAATTGGTGTAATAATAATGATATGCTGAGAACTTTGGGAAGTAAAACATGCTTTTTCTCAACAGGGATAAAAATACACTGCCAGATTCATCGGTTCCGAATTTGTATATTATATATAACAGTAGCAATTTTTCATTTTTTACAATATTATTTTTCGCGTAGAGCGCATTATTTTTAATTTTATGAAATATTAAGCGGATGTAATTAACACCCATAAGTATGTGCGGACAAATAGAAACGTCTGCTAAAACACGTTGGTGGTTTGTGATAAATTGTACTATCTTCAATGGAGACAGCAGAAGCTTTAAAATAGGAGGCCGTCGGCCTAAGCGATTATGAATAGTACGAACAGGTGAAAAAGTCATTTTTTCAGCAGAAAAATGAAGTTTTCTCATTGGTTTTTGCTATATTGTAACATTATCTCTTGGGTACATACGTCTTTTTTTTTATAAATATGCGTCGGAATTTATTCATTGTAATCGGATTTCTTTTTCGTCAGGATTGATCTGCACATGAAAACGTCCAAATAATTTTTGCAAAAAATTATTTATGCTCCGCATTTATCGGATAACACATTAACGAACTTCAAGCAGGGGCGGATTGGGCCGCCGGGAAACCGGGCAAAGTCCCGGTGGGCCGATGCTGCTCCTGAGCCGGGGCTGCCTTTGAGGTTGATGCCTCGGCCAAGAGCTGGCGCTTTTTCGAATTTTAAAGTAATGTTTCGCAAAATATGGGCCGCGGCCTCCTAGGGGGCCACAACATTATTTTAGTTGTTAGGTGGACCGATATCCGAGTATTTGCTCGGGCCGATTTTTGCTCCCAATCCGCCCCTGACTTCAAGTAATCATCTTGTAATACAATAACTATGCTACTGTATAAGTTATCCTCATTTTGGCTGCATTATCCAAGCTTGTTTCGGTTTGGCGTCAATTTCGTTTATGGTTGATGCACAATATCAAAATAAGCGAACGTTTATATTAATATTAAGAATAAAGCATTTTATGCAGCTTAGTTTTCAATAAAAAAACTTCAGTAACTTATAACGTTAACATGAAGTTGATGTTGAAATTTAATATTAATTTTCTGAAATAATTCAATTTCATTTTTGAAGATATGTACATATGACGTTTTTAGGCGCACTTCGCTTTCAGCATGAACGCCTATTAGCGTCAGTCTGTCCTTCGTAAAACTGTCTGTCCGTCCGTCCGCATGTTCGTTCTCGGCTTTTACCGAACGTACAATATTTTCATGGAATTTGATATTAAGGACAATCAAAGATAATAAGAAAATCACATCAATGAATCACGTAAGCCAACCAGGAGTACCACTACTGGTGACAAAAAAATGAACTCCGTCATATATCGTAAAGTATTAGCCATACCAAAATAGTTTTCAAATAAAAATGGTAGAATAGTATTTCTTTTCCTATGCATTTTTTACCGTAGGAGTAGCCGTTATCAAGAAAATCAATCAAGAAAGTCTTAACTCGAGTTGAACTTAGAAAATTTCTTGCTTGGTCTTCTTCATTGTTGCTAACATAAACTAAACAACAATCTCACATAAATACGTTTTATTTCCTTACGTGTGCATGCAATGTTTTTAAATAGGAAGAAAATGGGTTATTTATTACGAATAAAAGAACTTTAAAACGTTAGTCCCCTTACGCACACGTACTCTACCATTTCTTTCAAATACTTCATTGCACGAAACGCGCCCATTTGTGATACGATGTACACTTTCCTAACTTGCTTGAATCTACTTTATGCTCAATTATGGCGATGCATCGTGAGAAACAATTGAGCTTTGGATAAACAAATGGTAAGACCAAAAGCTCATTTGTAATTATAACCGATAATATTTTCATGTTTTTAGTAAGAATTTTGCCTGTGTTGAAATAAACTGTCCACTTATAAGCATACAGTCTAAATTCTATAATTCGTACGTCTATCAGCTGAATTCTGATAACACGAAGCAAGTGTGTCTACATGTACATGTTACCCCACAATTCGCTAAGCGTATGCAATGCACCAAAAAGTGGTTAATAATTTTTCTCGCAGATCTGACTCTCATTTATCATCTGTGATTGTCCTAGGAAATGATATCGCTTTGTCTTACAATCGATCTTGCCTGTTTTATCGTCCTGGTCGTGTCTACTGATTTACGTAGGTATTCCAACTATTTCTGCGTTTTCCTTCACTAAATCTTCCGACCTATACTTCTCCAGAGACCTTAAAGTTCAGTCGGCGGTCTTCTAGCGATGCGCAATTTAAATCATTTAATGATGAAATAATGATTTGCTTATGGTCGGATATTTATTTTACCGGTCTAATTTCTAACTTATTCACGTATCTTTCTCATGAAATTTGCGTATGCTTTACGTGTATTCGACTTGTGGTTTTTCCAATGCAAAGTATCACGTTTCTCGCACTTTTTTGGTACTATTCCGCACTTATTTACTTAAGATTAATATAATTATTAATAACCCTAGGGTTAATTCAATGAAAATTAATATAGATGCAACTTTTGGTACTTCAGCATGCGACCCCCTATGGGGTCGCCTCCCACAGTTTACCCACCCCTATCATAGTTAACTTGGAGGGTACAGAGAACTATCAAGAAACGAAAAAGATTATCTCGTAGGTAGTCTCTCTTCAAACGATGTCTGCAAGAACCACACCATAGATCTTTGTTTTCGAAGATTAAAATCGAGAAGGTCCAACCGAGTCCGCTTTTACACATAAATCTCATGTGCGAAATTGTTTTTAGAACAAATGAAAGCAACAAAAAAGAAAAACAACGATGTTAAAATTCCACTTCGTTTACTAAAATCACGACCTTGGTATCACCTTACAATAGCATCGAAAAGACGTATTCTGAATACGTCTTATTTTCAAATTAAATTTTTGTTTTTGAATGAACTTTTCTAGGAGCATTTGGATTGACGGTAGAAGAAAATTGTTCCGATGAATACTGAAAGTATTATGCTATGCCAAATACTTCAATTTAAATATCGGTAACGTTTCAAAATTAAATATCGGCAAATTACCACTGAGGGTGGCTACTTTGTGGTTAAAACATGCATCTTTTGAATGAAGTAGCTATTCTTCATTATCGATTGGATTTCAGTCGATAATTAATTATAGTTTTTCAACATTACCTAGGTTTACATTTGATTCAGTAAATAAAAACGAGCAAAATAAAAAATAGTTTATATTTTTATTCCCGGTATAAAAACAATACAGAAGTTTATATATTTACAGACAATATTTAACGAATGCAAAAATGTGCTCAATAAACTCAACGAATGGGGACATTAAATCGAATATATATTCAGCTATAAATTTTAGATAGAAGTTGCAAACCAATGAAAATGTCGACGAAAAAACGTTTTGCAGATGCTTTTATAAGTGAATTCAAATTTTAACATTAAAATGATAATATGAGATACCGCTCCTTTCCTCAAGAACATGATAGATTTCTAAGAGCTCGCGAAAGAAGGCAAGCATTTCTAAAAATAATAACTTGAAGCAGAATAAAATACAAATCACATTTTTTATGATTTGTAATCTTAAAACGAAAACTCGAGACTAGGAAATGCATCACCTACTTAGGATCAAAATCTTAGTGGGGATAATAAATTCAATAATAATTTTATACGAGTTTATAGGATGCTGCAAATAATATTAATGGGCACACGGAAAACGCCTTTATATCATTTTTTAAAACTCGTTCGTTTGACATAAATTTATTCGTCAACAACGAATTAAGGTTAAGACCCATTTTTTCTCGTTTCCAAAGTAAATTTTCCTAAAACGGAAAAAAGCTGTAACAGAAATGTATAGACCAGAGGTGGGGAATTTTTTAAAATTAGAAGGCCAAAAGTCGCTCCAATGAGTCCCCATATGGCCGCAGTTTATCGTAGACAGTGAAAATTATATGCGCGATGTAAAATAAGTGATTGTATTTTCCCCATAATGCATATGTACATAATCGAACAAGTAATGTTTCATCCCTTCACATTCACCAAATTTATTTTTATTACGAAGAATTAAACAATTTAATGACTTTTAAAGAACAATGTTGCATTCTTTAACATTTACCAATTTGAAGCAAACATTACGAAGAAACTCACACAATTTAATGACTTTGAAAGAAAAAAATGCTGCATTCCTTAACATTTACCAAAATTAAATAAAAATTACGAAGAAACAAACACAATTTTATGACTTTTTGCATGTTTTCTTTTGTTAATTAAGAACTTGATGTTTGGTTACAGCACTGCTGTCTTCAGGTTCAATAGGTCTTACAAATGACTGTCATCTAACTACCTAACTATTCCTAACGTGTCATCCAACGTTTAGACTTGGCACATAGGCTCTGTTGATACAGAATGCAGTGAAACGAAACTAAGCCATCCGGTTTCCGTAGTCCCCTCTGTAGCATAGCAAAAAAACCTTCACGTTTTCCCCTCATAGCAGGTGCATCTAACGAGATTACACAAATTCAGTTTTGCATCCAGACGCTTCTCCTGAAAGGCAGTAAAAATGTCAATTCCACGTGTTTTTCCCTTAAGCGTAGCCAAAGCCAGTAACTCTTCATTGAAACTTAAAATCTGAAGTCACAACACCAATAAAAATTGACAGTTGTTCCGAGTGGACTCGTCTAGAGCAAGGGAATAATAAACACCTTCGCTTTGGCAGATTTTACGAAGTTGTTCGGTGACGTTGGCAGCCAATTTATGCCGACGATCGGTTATTAATCATGTTTATTTATCATTGAAGCGTCTGGAACAAAAAAATGAAATTGGTGAACTAATAAAGCAATTTTTGGGAATAAGCGTCTCGGAACAAAACTTCGCATCGCATTTCAGTTTGTTTTTGTTTATAAGAGTATGCAAAAAGGCCGCACTGAGGGTCACAAAAGGCCGCATGCATCCTGAAGGCCACAGGTTCCCCACCCCTGGTATGGACTATTCTGTCAAGTAAATGAGGCATGCATCAAACCTACTCTGATAATAGGGAAATTTCATATACTTCTGGTAATACTTTTCCGTGATATTTACAGGGAAGATAAACGTCAAGTGGCTGGGTGAGGAGGCGCTTCGGCGATACCAGAAACTGCGATGGGGTGGAGACCTCGGTCCGGTGGACTCGGAGGGGAGGGTGAGGGAGGAGAAAGTTCAGGAGGTGCGTAAAACACGAGGTGGGGTGATCCTCGACCCAGACGACCTTGTGAAGGATATCCTTGACGACAACGATTTCGTATCCGTAGGTAAGAAACATCCGGATGAAACCAGTTACGCGCTTCGATGCACATTTGGATGAAAACTGAGTCGTTCGTAAAATAAAAAAATATATTCCATCCTTTCGAGAACTTCATATCCCGTGCACGTGAAATGAAATGATCCCAATTAATGGAGAAAACGTCGTTGGCTCATGTTTGATAAAACAATCCAAGTTAAATACTAAAAGATGAAGCCGAGATAAATTATGAAAAATATTAATGGATATTTAATTGTGTGATTAATTATTTTTCAGTGCTTACGACAGATAGACCCAACCCTGCGATTGCACCTGCTGAGATGAATTACGTTACCGAGCAAATGTATCCTTTTGAAAATAATAATCTTCCAAATAAGCTATATTAAAATTGTAACCCTGTGTAATTTTACTTAGGAGTTTGTGAAAGAAACCAATCTACAGTTAATTTAGCCTATTTCAAACATTTTTCTTTTCATTAAAATTAAACTAGCGTAATTGCCCGTCAAATATAAATATAACGTTAAAATAAAATAAAAATTAATGACACCAACTTTTGTGCACTAAAACGTAAAAAATTAATATAAAATCCATATAATCGAATGTTCCAGAAAGTAATAATAGTCATGAACATATAAAATGATGTTTTAACACGATTTTTCACAATTTTTGCTCATTTCTTACGCATTAGAATCGAGCCAACAATGGACTTAACAATTGCAGTTGCCATGGGGATGAATTGAATAAATGCGTTAAAATCACTAAAAAAATAATCATTAAACTTAATCTTCGGCTTTTTTCGAATGAGATTTGAATTTCTACGATAGTTTTCTCGGCCTAAATGTGAAAATCCCGCGTCGATATCTCATTTTAAAGATATTTTAAAATGCTAAAGAAAAAAGTCCCGCTTCGTTTCAGCTCTGTCCATATTATTCTCCTGGAGTCAAACCCAGGAATACTATGTTCACGGTGAGCAGTTTAAAATTGAGAATTTGAATAGTCAAGTGATTCCTGAAAGTTAGATCGAAAAAGGTTGAAAAGCTTTTTGGTCATGAGCGGTTTTCCTTTTCTCCCATCTATCACCATATAGCAACCAAGCGTTACACCGCGCGCACACACACACACACACACACACCAAGAGAATTATATACGTTTTAATTAATACAGCCAGAGCGATTACTAAATTAGTCATCTCCAATATCCTTAAAACAGTTCGGAAAGCCAGATGCGCATTTTGGCTACAAAGCAACCGTCGTCAGTGTGGATTTATCGATATCCGCCTTGAATTTTATAATTACTTATTATCGTGGTAGGAACTCGAGACTTGAACCAA
Organism: Uropetala carovei; assembly: GCA_036926305.1. Taxonomy (NCBI): domain Eukaryota; kingdom Metazoa; phylum Arthropoda; class Insecta; order Odonata; family Petaluridae; genus Uropetala; species Uropetala carovei. The sequence continues at coordinate 9,978,307 of JAXCHB010000011.1, forward strand.
AAACGCCTGAAGGAATACATCTTTTATTATCATATCGATGATTTTCGAAGAGTCATCAAATCGGTACGCAATTTTTTTAACGCGAATACTCGAATTCTTAGCTGAAAATCTTTGGCGCTCACGGAGGCCACCGAATATTTCAAATATTTTGTACTGTTTGTATTCCTTTGGATCTGGACATTCTTTTTTTTCGAAGTACGAGGGTTCGAGTCCAGTGCAGTTTTTGCTTCGTTTACGGGATCTATCACCAAATAAATTTTTTAATTGGCACCTCAGATTATATAAGACCTAGGGAGATTATCGATTTAAATTGTTCTCAACAAAAATCTTCCTTTCACTCGGCGTAGACAAGACATTTAATAAGGATAAAGTTCCCCTGTTTGTCATAAGTGAATAATGTGATTTACCCAGGTAACTTCAGCTTGTAGTTATACATAGTATCGCCACTTATGGTGGCTGTTTTGCAGTCGAAATGCGTATCCGGATTTCCAAATCTATTTATAGCTATTGGAATTACCTAACCCAGCGGTTTCCAAACTTTACAAATCCGCGTCCCACTTCCACTAAGAAAAATGTCCTTGCACCCCCTTATGTATGTCATATATATGGCAAATGATACATCCTAGCCACTTGAGAGCTAGAATTCGGCGACTGCATATTGTAGGTCTCACGATTGTGACAATGAAAACTACAGTAAATACAATGTGAAGTCTTTTTTCACCCCCTCCCCCAGGGCGCGCGCCCCACATTTTGGAAACCACTGTCCTAACCCATGAACTGGATTCCAACGATTATGCGAGCTCGATATTTGTTTTTAACCATAGCGTTTATTGCTATTGTTTTAATGAATATGACTTTAACTTATATGACAGACCGGGAAAATATGAGCCACCAGACGAGGTAAATTTCTAATAAATGTTATATACTTTGAACTCCGTTAACTCTCCTTAAATTTCTTATGAAATATAAATTATTTTGATTTACAGTATATTTTGCTGGACGGAAACAGTATATCCACAGATGACTTGCTTCAGCTTGGAAGAGGGAGATACAAAATTAAGGTAAATTACCGAATATAAACTTCCTTCCGGAGGATGCCAAAAATGAGGACTTTTCCGAGGAAATGAGGTAATATTGTAGCCCAAACCCTAACCCCTGCGTCTTCTTGAGGCTGCAGTAATTTTTAGGCATCACTTACTTGTAAATTATTTTTCTCCATTCTGTGATTTGTATGGCAGTTTAGACATTTATAGGTATTTTTTCAAAAAGAACGTTATTTCGAAACGAAACAACGTATACGGATATTTGTTCTCTAATGTGACTGCGGTGTTACATCGAAAAATCGTAAAACTGGACGACGTATCTTTTGCAACATAATGATCAGAAAATACGTATAAAAATAAGGAATAAAATTCAGAGAAAGTAACAAATACTAATTTCGAAGAAATTTATAGAAACATAAATTTTATATCTTCCATAATAATAACATAACAAGAATAATACACACATCAGAAAAGCATCAATCGGTTTCAGAAGAGGAGGAGAAATTAGAGATGCTATGAGAATAATGATAATCCTATCAGAAAGACCAATAGAGTATAGTCATTAGAACAGCAAAGTCAGCTGAAAGGTGAGAAAAATGATAAATAGAAAACCATCCTTAACAAGGAGAGATTGAGACCAAATCTACAGCTTTTGCACCATTAAGAAGATTAAAACTGAACCAATTTCTAAAATGCAATTTTATGTGCGTTATGGTGATAGAATGAAATCTTCAAAAAAAAACCAAATACTTAATAAGTCGGCAACAAATTTTTTCTCGCCAATTTAGTTTCGCAACAAAATAAAAACTTACAAATACAAATAAAGACATAGGTACTATTTTATTCCAATTTAAATATTAAAATGTTCGATAAAACTGGTCAGCATTTAAAAAAAATTATGATGATTGAAATATAATAGGTGATTTTAAATATTTTCGAGGTGCTGATTTCAAATTTGATATCCATTTTTCTCCATCACGTCAGATAAATCTACAAATTGGAGAGGAAAAAAACAAAATAATGGAAAATTTGGCTTTCCTACACATTGAAAAAATTTGGAATATTAACGCATGAACAGGTTTAATTGTAATTTTTGCTAAAGAAACCATATATAGCTTAAAATTATACAGTTCCTCAAAAGTTTACAGTGTATCTTCAAGTAGGATGAAATTTCGCTTTTTTGATTTTCGTGTATAACTTTGGCTCTCGTCTTTGGAAATGTCTCTTTTCAGCATCCAACAGTAATCTGCCAGCATATTTACATTCCACCGTCCTTGATACCTCTTTTCCATATCCTTAACGTCCTGATGGAATCGTTCTCCGTGCTCCTCGCTTACGCTACCTAGATTTTTGGGAAAATAATCTAAATGTGAATGCAAGAAGTGCATTTTGACACTCATGTTGCAGCCCAGATTTCGAAAGTTGTTGAGCATATCTTCCTCTATTTCACTGTAATTTGGATCCTTCCTGTTTCCTAGGAAGTTGTGCACAACATTTTTAAAGCTCAACCATGCTTGTTTTTCAATTAGATCCATGGTCTCCTTAAACTCGGGATCGATCATTAATTTTCGGATTTTCGGGCCAACAAATATACCCGCTTTCAGATTTTCTTGTGTGATGGACGTAAATTTGCTACAAATGTATTTAAAACACTCACCATCCTTGTTGAGGGCCTTTACAAACTGCTTCATTAACCCCAACTTAATATGTAAGGGAGGAAGTAAAACCTTCGAAGGATCAACCAAAGGCTCGTGTTTTATATTTTTTTGATCCAGGTGAAAATGAACTTCTAGGGGGCCATGCCTTCTTTTCCCAATGTTGGCTTTTTGCCCGGCTGTCCCACTCACACAGAAAACAGGGCATTTTCGTGTAACCTGACTTGAAACCAAGCAATAAACCAATTACTTTAAAGTCTCCGCACACACACCACCCATGCTCATCGTACTTAACATCGTTCAACAGAGCCTGTAGGCTTTCATATGTTTCCTTCAAAGAGACGGAATGGGCGACAGGAACAGACGCATAAATGTTTCCATTATGAAGCAAAACTCCTTTTAGACTTGTTTTGGAGGAGTCAATAAATAACCTCCACTCCGAAGCACTGTAAGCCACACCAAGATAATTCATCACACTGTAAACGTCCCTGCAATACACCATTGATTCTTTTTCTGAAAAATATGGAACTAATTCCCGTTCACGATTCCTATACCAAGCAAAATGTGTCCCTGGTGATAACAGGTTCCTAGATTTGAGTCTTGAACCAAGAAGCTCCACAGATACTTTAGGTAAGTTCAGATCTCTCACCAAATCATTCATTTCATGTTGAGTAAATAGCTGTGGGATGGCATCACTCACTTCGGGTTGATATACATCCGTTTCTACCTCCGGTAACAATTCTGAAAAAAAAGTTTTATGATATATTGCTTTTTATATTTCAAATTAAATGTAATTTTAATCCACTTCGGCCAATTCAATTTTTATTTACCTGGTTCATCCAGTTCATCCAGTTCATCAGGCACATTCTCCAAAACAACTGGTTGGCAGGGAACAGGAAGATCATCTCCATGAGGCACCGCTCTGATTGCTGATGGAATGTTGGGGTAGAGAATACCTTTCTTGGTTTTTGCACTATACCCTTCTACTTTTATAAGGCAAAAATACCAGTCGTTGCTATGGTTCATCGGTTCCCCCCATACCATAGGAATTGCAAATGGCATTGCCTTTCTCTTTCCTTTTGTCCACAAACCTTCGACACAGGATCGACACACTTTATGCAGCGCCCATGACTTGTCTTGAACCCTTAACTTTATTTTGAAATATGCAAAATAAGCGTTCTTTACAGAAGCCGATATATTCTGTCTTTGTTTTAGCACAACATAGCTTCCACAACTATAACAAAATATGTCTGGATTATTCAGACAGCCACGTGAAGTCATTTTCGCACAGAGGACGAACTGTAGAACGACTGACACCAAACGTGACTTTCTCATTCAACTGCTATCATTAAAAGAATGATCAGTCTGCAGGAGGAATAGCACTCATCTCCAGGACAGCCAGTCAAGTGAACTGCAACAGTGTTACTACATAAACACACAAAATATAAATTACACACAGGCATAACATTTTGTGTGTAATTTGTATACCGTGTGACGAACTTCATAAACATAATGTATAAATTACTCACAAGTGACAATGTTTATGTTTAATTAACATATTGTGTGAAACTTGTATATTAAATGAATTTAGGTATGATGAGCTCTATGCTGTGAACGCAATCTATGTGGGTTAAAACATTTGAATTTCAATTGCACTACTAAGCCCTCTTACCCATTTCTGAGTGAAATTCTGAGAATAAACATTTTCCATTATCAAAAAAATCTGACGTGATAGAAAAAAACTGTCTCCATTTCTGAATTCAGCGGAAAAATTCTGTTAAGAAAAAGCACATACTTTTCAATCCATGCTGACCAGTGTAATATTTCAGGAGAACTTAAAACAATTGTTCTCTGGCTAACTAATTTCAGTGATATACTGGTTTTACTAGGAGATAAACCTAATAAAAGCGCTAATTCCAGTGAGACACAACTACGAGGTAGAATAGGATGGAATACAATTGGGCTGTGAGAAATAAATTTCGAGAGAGGCGTAGTGATTCGTGCTCTAAGAGCAACCGCCATATAAGGATGAGCACATTCCCATCGAACCCAAATGCGTTTGAACACTACTATTTAATTATTTTTAAATTGCATTTTCTTTTATTTTACCAAAAATACTTAAAATTCCGACAGTGGATTTTCTCAATTTCAATATAGTGTGGAGGGATTAAGGAATAACTGGGGTATAAACGAAGAAGTTATAACAAATATGAGCGGTGACTCGGAGAACGCGTTATAACGCAACATAAAAATCCAATAGGGATCCGAGACCTCCAATTTTTCAATTTTACAAGAAAAGGAAATTGTCGCTGGGAAGATGCTTTATGTAGGCATAAGCTGATTCGAGAAATAATTCGAGTTCAAAGGAACGGGCTCCATTGCAGTTTCTATCGAGTCGTAAGCGGGGACTCCAGATTAAAGTGAAAGGGTGGGATAGATAAAATCAGACAAGTATATTATACTCTTGCATTCGTATTCACATTATTATATTCCGTAACCGAAAAGAATACACTTTTTTGACCTGAATATACGAAACGGCTATCCGTGTGTCACGTTGGCTAATTGTAGTTATGCAGGTATCTGAATTAAGTTTCTATTCATAAGTTAGCCAAATAATTTATATATATATATATATATATATATATATATATATATATATATATATATATATATCATCATCATCATCATCAGCCTTTTTCAGTCCACTGACGGATGAAGGCCTCCCCCAGACTCTTCCAGTTTTCCCTGTCAACTGCCTCCCTCCTCCAAGTTTGCACCAAGAACTTAACAAGCTCTCTGTCCCACCTGTCTTTCGGTCTTCTTTTTGGTCTCTTGATGTTTCTTGGGATCCATTCGATGACACTGGACGTCCAACGCTGGTCATTTCTTCTAGCAATGTGGCCCGCCCACTGCCATTTTCGCACCTTCACTCTTCTAATCACGTCACAGACTCCCGTCTTCTTTCTTACCTAGTCGTTCCTCTTGCGATCTCTTCGGGTGATCCCTAACATGCATCTCTCGATGCCCCTCTGTGTTGTTTGCAGGCGCTGTATCATTCTGGCATTCATGGTCCATGTTACACAACCATATGTCAAAACAGGCAGAACACATTGGTCATAAAGTCTACTTTTTAGGAAGACTGGAATATTTGATTTAAAGATGTTCGCATTCTTGCCAAAAGTACGCCATGCCATCTTCACTCTCCGGTTGATTTCTCCAAGAAGCGAACCATCAGTGGTGATGAGTTGACCTAAGTAAACATAGCTGGTTACTTCTCCGAGTTCTGCTCCGTTGATATGTATCTTCTCAGAATTTGTGAAGGAGTTGTACATAACCTTTGTTTTATTAAGATTCATCTTAAGTCCAGCTTCTCGGCATGCTTGCTCAAGCTCTTCAGTTCTTCAAAGGAGCTCTTCTGGGCTCCCTGTAATACATGTTTTGAGGTCCCTAGACCACGTTTAGACTATTTTTGGAATGAAGTCTGTGTGCGTGTGTATGTGATTGTGGGCGCTCTAACTCAAAAAGTACGTACCATATCGTTACCAAACTTCAAATATAACACTTTCACATGAGCACACAGAACTGATTAGTTTTTGGACAATAACGGTTTACCGGAAGTCGAGGTTTATTCGAAACCCGATTCGGTTTTTGCGATATTTCTTCGTTAAAACATCCTTATTGTATATACAATTCTATACAAAAGTTATAGAGAATGTAATTTCGTACAACTTTCTTTTGAAACAATTTTCTATTGTAGTTATTGTTTAGGAGTTATTTATAAATAACCGGTTTTTCGGTTTTCACCTTAAAAACATCGTTATTGGTAATCTTGGTGACGACCAAAGTTGTAGAGGATATTTCTTCCTGGTTTTGTTCGAAACAAATTTTCGTAGAACCATCCATTTCCGAGATATTTTGCTTTTTACTTTCTCCATACGAAGTAATGGGTAAGTATTGTGATCATGAAAAAAATCGACTTCGAGGTTTCAACCGAAATACACGTTTTGAGGTCTCTAGAACACGTTTAGACTATTTTCGGAATGATGTCTGTATGTGTGTGTGTGTGTGTGTGTGTATGTGATTGTGGACGCTCTAACTCAAAACGTACTTGTCATATCCTTACCAAACTTCATATATAACACTTTAGCATGAGCACAAAGTACTGATTAGTTTTTCGATAATAACGGTTAAACGGAAGTCGAGGTTTATTCAAAACCCGATTCGGTTTTTGCGATATTTCTCCGTTAAAACATCATTATAATATATACAGTTCTATGCATATGTTATAGATAATGTAATTTCCTACAAATTTCATTTGAAACAATTTTCCATAGCAGTTATTGTTTAGGAATTATTTATAAATAATAGGTTTTTTCGGTTTCCGTTAAATATCTCCTTAAAAACGTCCTTATTGGTAATCTTCGTGAGGGCCAACGTTGTAGAGAATAATATTTCTTCCAGGTTTTGTTTGAAACAAATTTTCGTAGAACCATCCATTTCGGAGACATTCAACTTTTTTCGTAATTTTCAGTATACAGCGCCAATACCATGTAGCGGTGAATTCTGTAAACACATTCAAAATACATATACGTAATTTACGGCAATAAGGACGACTGTATTCTTTTACGATACGAAATGATAATTTTACCTCATAATGCTATTCATATTAATTTAAATATCTATAGGCCAAATATGGAGAAAGTCATGTGTTGGCCACATCAGATTTTTGAAGAAAGTGTTCATTATATATAGACTAGTACATTCAGCAAAGTCTAAAAGTCGGTCCCCTCGTTCATTTCTGTCTCCATAGCTCCATTTTCCAACTGCGCTGTGGTCTTCCTTTTGTTCTCCTACCTTGGCATTGAAATCGTCCATGACCACTTTTAGATGGCAGCTTCCTTTGTCGTGCAGTTCTCCAACTTCTTGGTAGAAATCTTCCACTTCCTCATCCGAGTATGATGACGCTGGCGCATAAACTTGGACTATTTGAAGTTGATATCTTTTATTTATTTGAAGCACTAGTCTAGCTGCCCGCTCAGATGAACTTTCCATTTCCACGATATTATTCTTCAATTTTTGTTGATGATGAATCCAACTCCTGTTCTTCCTCTGTCAGTTCCCCTGTAATAAAAAATATGTCCACTCTTCAACTCCAATAGGCCTTCACCTTTTCTTCTCACCTCATTAAGCCCTAAAATGTCTCACTTGATCTTCTCCAGTTGTTCTTGGATCTCTTGAAGTTTATCTTCACTGGACGAAGTCTGGCAGTTAAAGGTAGTTAGGTCGAGGTTAAAGGAATTGGGTAAGGATGAGAAAGAGTGGCAGTGGGCGTTTAACCTACGGGGATTCTTAGCACCCTCTGCCTTCATGCCTTGTTCCTGACCACTGCCACGGTCAGAGGCAATCCAGCCTCCGGAGAATGAGGGCCGTTTTTTATGGGTGTACATGTCATGGGGGGATTGTGGGCCTTAAAACACCACGCTGGCCCAGAGCGGGTTGGTGAGTACCTCTTTCACTTTGGCCGGAGATATTGCAGAAAGACTTCACATCATGGTTGAACCTACCGGTGTCCGAGGACACCACTGTTCTTCACCCTTTAGCCTCCGTTTACACCCTTCCGCCGACTTTGAGGCAGTTGGAAGGGATCTTTATATATATATATATATATATATATATATATATATATATATATATATATATACACAGACTACCTATGATGATGATGATGATATATGGCGGAAGGGCTAGCGCACTGGCCTACCATCACTGAAGTCGCGGGTTCGAATCCCGCCAAGGGCATGGATGTTTGTGTTCATACTCATAATTCGTATTTTCATCACTCATGTGTGTGTATGTCTGATGTGGAAGGCAACGGGAAACCACCACATCATATGGGTTTATTCCCTAGTCATGTCAAACCAATCTTAGGATTGAAAACCATGAATATATATATATATAACTTGATTCCATATTTAATGAAATTGCTTCATTATTTTTATAGTTAACCAAAGAATCCGAAGAAGGTGTACAGAAATGTAGAAACCTGGTAGAAAAAATTCTTCAGGAGAATAAAGGTGAGAATTTTCCTTTTCCTGGTTTAATAATTCTCTGATTTTCATTAGTGTTAAGTAAAATTATACTGAATTTGACTCGTTATAAACTGCTCATAATTATTATATGAACATTTACTCATTATTTCAGTTGTTTATGGGATAACTACGGGATTTGGCAACTTCGCAAGAACTACCATTAGCGCAGAAAAACTTGAGTGAGTCATTTTACTAGGACATAAGTTCAAAACATAAGGCACATATTCTGTGAATAATGATACGCTTAATTGAAATAAGAGACTCGCAGAATATTCTTGGCAGTAGCGCACTCAGGAATTCTCTGAGGCTCATTTGTCACAGAAAAAATTTTCTCACAAAACATGAAAACATTATAATACTTACAAAAATCTCGTAATAAATTACTCTATATTTTTTCAAAATCTAAAAATTATCGTTTCTCTTATAATTATTTGAGGTTTCCTAGGGGAGGGGGGGGAGGCTTCTTTGAGAAAGCTCAAGCCCGTTAGCCCCTGTGCCTGTGTGCACTACTGATATTTAAACCATCAATCTAAAACGCTATAATTTTTTATCTGAGACAGTCATAACACTCCGACATACTTCATTATTTCGCATGGTGTAAGATTATTTTCATTAATGTAATTTTCCTATATTTGATGCCGATTTTAAATTTTGATTTATTAAATGAACTTACCATTGATTGTATGTATTCTAGGGAGCTACAATACAACCTGATTCGCTCCCACTCAGCCGGAGTGGGAATGCCGCTTCCTCCTGACCGCACGCGAATGCTTCTGGCGCTTAGGATTAACGTCCTCGCAAAGGGATACAGTGGAATATCTTTGTTCACCTTACGTCAACTGATAAATGCATTCAATGGTAAATATAATAAAAGAGCAAACCTCATTTATTTTCTCTCCAATATATGCAGTATGCGGTTACACAACTGTAACCAATTTCGCAGTCTGCACATCGAGTTCCGCTTACTCGTGGTCCTGTATCGACCACGATCTCCCTTCCCTCCCACCGAAAGGCAAGTGTATATTTTATTCTCCAAAATATAAACAATTTGGTGAAGGGCATCATAAAATTTCATTTGAAACTTGAGATACGAATTAGCAATTTATTTACATCTATAACCACAAGAATAGTTGTAATGTGGATTGGATTTACCTTCTGAATTGGCCAGAAAATTGGTTTCTATCTGAAAGTCAAAAGCTCTCGTGTACCTTATATAAACTTCAAAATTTTTAAAAATATAATTTTTATTGTGTACCAAGTGAGGAAAATGTTAAATTTATCACCACATTTGCAAAAACTCATTTCTAAAGCCATATTTTAAAAATATTCATGATAAAATATGGACTCGCGGTTCACCTTTAGGCTGCCCCCCCCCCCTCCCCCCTCCCCCTCCCCCACCCCCCCTCTCCGTTGCTATGGCGCAGTGCTGTAGTGGAGGGTATACGGTGGTATACGCCGTATACCCTCTGCTTTTTTCGAATGAATAGGGTATACCCTCTGCTTTTTCGAAGTAATAGCGTATATCCACGCCTTATGGAAAAATTATACAGGTCGATTGAATAAAAACCGCTCATAAGTTTTCTCTTGGCATCGTAACATCACAGTTGTGTAATTTACTCTAAAATAACAGGGTAAGAACCCTCCCTCAAAGCTTTATTTTAGTATGCAGTATACCCTCTGCTTTTTTACGACTACAACACTGCTATGGCGCGTAATTGTTCTCTCAAAACGACGGCGTTGAAAATGCGTTTGCGCTACAAAATTCCACCTCAACTCCAAAAAGATTTCTATAGTCCCAATTTCGTCAAAGTTTTTCTGTTGAATAGCACTCTTAGTTGATATTGAAAATGAGTTATCCTCACACTGCCACCATTAAATTTCTTTTATTCGTTTAGTTTATGAAAAGCGATTCTCATAATACCTATATTACACAAATTTTCCATCTTCCCATTCACTCTTTAAACTTCTTCTTACTTTTTCCGTCTTCCCCATCGTTTTCTCGGTCTCCCAACTCTCCTCTTCCATTCTGCCTTATAACTAAGTGCTTTCTTTGTTATTGCATCCTTTTTCATACCTTCTAGATGTACAATCTATTTCTTTCTATCTTCATAAATTTTATCCTTTGTTGACCTTTTCTTAGGTTTTCTCTTATTTTTTTCATTTTCCATCTTCCATCAAATGGTTATTCCTTTTAGCCTTTTCTAAAATCACATTTCTTCGGACTGAATTCCGCTTAATTTCTTACCCGTAACAACACAGTTTTCACTTCCGCGAAGTAAAGAAGGTAAAGCCGTTATTTTATGAAATTTTAATTGGCTCTCTATTCTTGCTTTATTTTTTAGTGTCCTTCTTATTGCTTGATATATCGATAACTTCTAATCGACAGCATGACCGTATTCATATAAGATTTCACATCCTAAATAACAAAAGTGATCCACTTGTTAAGAACTTCGTATGTTATAAAACAATTTTTTAACAAACTGGTTCTTTTTCACGGAAAGCCATTACTTTCGTTTTTGTGTGTTTATACAATAATTATATTTCCCTGTTATCTTATGCAGTTTATTAAGGCCTATCTACAGTTTCCGTTTCTCCAAGAAGTACTTGATCATCTACGAAAGAATTACTATTCACATAAAAATCGTTTAAAAATAATGTTATCTATTTAAATATGGAACAGCGTCGGTGATTAACTACGTTGAATAAAGAAACGCTCCAGGAATCGAACTAGCGTCGCTGTCGTAGCTGATGATTACCCGGGAAAATGTGGATTAACTAAGTTCAAAACAAACCATTCTCGACTAATTCGCGTTCAAAGTTACTCCCATTCAACTGTGTAATGCTTTCCCAAATGTTATGCAAAAATGAGGAATATAAATTAAGTAGAAACTATGAGATGAAAGGAAACCAGTGGATACTTGTCTGGTTCAGCGGACGTTTACGGCGACTGAGGAAAAGTTGCGCGATTCGAACTTTTTCGTCATTCGAACTTTTTCGTCTTCTTGAGTAGCGGAGGAGAAATCGCGTAAAACACTTCCAGCATTCCTCTCCTTTTAGCAAGCAGTTTTTAAGCCATAAACCTTGATTTTCTCTCGCAAATAAAACGATCACATCCTTTTGATTTAACTACATATTTCCAAAGTGAATTCTTCAAAATTCCGTTTAAAATTTTAAGTTACTTATTTTTGGGACTATCACAGTAGTTTCACAAATCAAAAAATATATATCGACGTTTTACCTGGTTTAAATGACAACGAAAGTTGCTCCTCCCAAAGAGGATTAAATTCTCTAACAGATTCTTCATACTCTCGCTCAGATGCATGGTCTCCCGCAGTAAGGGGCAAGACGGGGCACTTGCCGCCCCTACGTTTCCCAAAAAATTTTACATACGGCATTTTAAAATTTACGCTGGCACAAGCAGAGCTGACAGATCGCGGTGTCAACGGTGTGACTGCACCGGGCCCTGCGCTACCTAAAAATATTTGTTTTATTTGCGGCTGGGCGAAAATCCGTTGAAGTGTGGCTGCAAGTAAATGTTTTGAGTGCAATAAAACTCCCATACTCCTTCTGTTGAAACTGTATTTCCGAATGTTGATTGTAAGAAATATAAGGAATGCAGATGACGATGTAATTTTCCCGACATTTTTGTTGCCATTTGGGTTCTGTATAATCAATAGTACTTGCTGAGAGGTTTCCCGGAAATCCATGCGCAAAACGGAAGAAGAAAAGAAGGAACACGTTAAAGTAATTATTTGCTCTCCGGCATTATTCCAAGTGCCCTATGCTTGAATAGAAAGTAGCAGAGATACAAATTTTGAAACTTTAGCAGGGCAGTACTGCAAGCAGGCGCACAGCCGGGGGGGGGGGGGGGAATATTTCGAATATAAACGAAAATGAATAGTTCTGATCCAATGTAGGCAATCTACTTTTATCTATAGCGGAAAAACCTACTTCGCTGAGTAATTTGGAATCTTTCGATGTTATATTGGATAAATTATTCCCGAATAGTATTTCAAATGATTAATTTAGTTGAACCGAACCACTTGTCAAAATTCTCGTCTGAACCGAACCATGAACCGAATCACTTCCAAAAATTTAGAACCGAATCACTCCAAATTTTAAAGTGGTTTGCAGCTCTGGTTTCTTTGCTGTTTGTGCAAGTAGCCCCTGCGAGGTGAGCAACCAATGCTAATTGATGAGCATTTTGTCACCCCCCCCACTGAAAAAATTTCTGCGGGCGCCCATGCTCAGATGAACTAGGTTTATCCAAATATACCGTTAGCGCGAAAAAGAAACAAAGTTGATGAGCCTCAAACAACCGGCATTTAAAGGGAGGAGTTAAGGATTAGGAACACGGCGCAAATAATAAATATTTAGTCAATCGACGCCACCCGCGCAGAGAGCGTTGTTAAATCAAGGACGTCCAAATTAAAGAAAACGCATCTGCGCACAAGTTTTTTAGAGAGGCTGAGTACATGGTTTCCGATAAACGTAGGTACAATTTTCCCACATACAACGACAGAAGAAAGTCATCGGTCACTGAACCATTTGCTTCAACATATACAGGTAATTCTTAAATATTTAGTTTTTTTTTAAGGATCGTCTTCCTTTTTACAGAGTCATGCCTATCGTGGGTCCCCGAGCAGGGTTCAGTTGGAGCAAGTGGTGATTTGGCTCCTTTAGCGCATTTGGCTCTTGGTCTTATGGGCGAAGGAAAGATGTGGAGTCCTGACACCGGCTGGGGTGATGCGAAATACGTGAGTTATGCGTCATACATCATTCACAACGTTCACTTACATTCAGAGATTGGAATGAAGAACCCACGCCCATGAACCTCTTTTCGATTCCATGAAACAAAATGCGAGATTTCTCGGCAATACTGCTTTTTGGGTTATTCCTCCAGTATTTGTTCTTCTTTCCATTTGAATAATTTACTCAGTACATATGGGAATATTTTTTGGAGAGGGGATCTTCAATAGGGATTGGAAATAACGGATGATTAATTTATATGATGGCATAGAAACTCAGAAAACTAAAAAGACAAAAATTCCACCGTGTAAATGTACAAGAAACAGCCACTTCCTGGAGTATAAATATTTAACTAAAATGATTTCAATGCCTTCTGAAAACTTTTGTCGTTCAGATAATGCAATTATTAATTGACAAACAAGTTTGGTGGATAGTCGTAAATATTCTGGAACACACTGTATCGAGAATTCCTGCAAATAATGCAAAAAAAATAATAAAAGGGCGAACGGAATCTGAAAGTTTTCGAATATAATTTTTTTTATTGTCCCCCGAATGTTGTAAAGACAAGGGCCGCGACGCACTTCCGGTGCAAATCACTTTTTTACCGCCCGCCAGCCTTTTTCAAATCAAAATAACGCAGTGACAAATAAAACGGACGTTTTAGGCATATGCTGTTTGTAAAAGTAAAGTAACACAATCTTATTTAAATAAATATACGAGGTCATTCAATAAGTAACAAGACAAATGTTAATAACTGTAGAACGGTTTATTATAAAAATACAAAATTTTCGCTATTTTTCTATCAAAATACATTTGTCCCATCTGTCCACCAGCTTTTTGATGCCGTCATCAAAAAATTGCTTCGGTTGACCTCGGAGCCACTTCTGCGCTTCCATTTTTACTTCTTTGTTGTCTGCAAATCTGCCGCGTAATGCGTTTTTGAGGGGCCAAACGTGAAAATCTGACGGGGCAAGGTCAGGGCTGTAAGGTGGGTGAGGTAGCACCTCCCAATCCAGTTTTTCGATTGTTTCGTGCGTTGCTCGCGCCGAATGTGGCCGCGCATTATCCTGCAGTAAGAGAACTCCTTTTCTTTGAAGTCCCCTTCGTTTAGACCTTATTGCAGGCTTAATTTCGTTCTCCAGCATAACGCATTAGGACGCACTTGTAACGGTTCTCGAATTCTCTAAGTAATGGCAATAAATCGGACCATTAATGTCCCAAAACAGCGTGAGTTGAACTTTATTCGCGGACGGCGTCATTTTGAATATTTTTTCGCGGGAGATGTTGTATGTTTCCACTCCATACTTGGACGTTTGGATTCCGGTTCATAGTGAATCCACGTCTCATCGCAGGTGACATTGCGCAATAAAAATTCCTCCCCTTCTTGTTCATAACGACTTTTCAAGGCTATTGAAATTTCGTCTTTGTTTTTTGTGATTTTCTGTCAACATTTTGGGAACCCATCAGGAACGTCTTTTACGAAAATTCAGACGATCGGTAATGATATTGGAAACTGTGCCCACGTTTACACCAAATTTCGTAGCCAACTCCTCAACGTTACACGTCTGTCCACGTAAATGGCCTGTTCAATGTCCTTCACAAGCATTTCGTTCGAAACTTCGGTTGGTCTGCCGCTACGCTGTTCGTCTGTCAGTTGCGTTCGCCCGTCTTTAAACATTTGTATCCACTTAATACACGTTACTACGGTTTATACAGTTAGCGCCATACTTAATACGCATTCTACGATAAATTTCCGCATCATTAACGCCTTCCCATTTCAAAAATCGTTGCTCTAGGATTGTGCATTCGGCTAACGACTCGTAACAATCCAACTGACACTGGAGAGAACCAGGAGAAACGTAGCTGGGCACATGCGCTAACATATCTGCGGATTCGCAGTCGGGAACGATACAGAATACTTTGTCTCGTTACTTATTGAATGACCCTCGTACATTTTGGTCGTCAACCGAATTTATTCTTTGATTATCACGTGCAATCTTTCGGCGGGGCTTCCAAATATAAATTTTGCCGGTCACATTCTCATGGTTTGAAGTGGGATAATGCCTCTTCTGGCCCTCCAGTTCCTGCGTCACTGCAGAGCCGAAATACAAGTTACCGAAAAGTGGACGTATGCAGGGACTACATTTGAAAACCAAAGATTGTGATTGATAAAGTGATTTGGCTCCTTTAGCGCATTCGTTTCTTGGTGTTATGGGCGAAGGAAAGATGTGGACCCCTGACATCTGATAAAAACGTCAAATGTA
This sequence comes from Uropetala carovei, assembly GCA_036926305.1. Lineage (NCBI taxonomy): Eukaryota > Metazoa > Arthropoda > Insecta > Odonata > Petaluridae > Uropetala > Uropetala carovei. Next base: position 9,994,107 of record JAXCHB010000011.1, read on the forward strand.
ACTCTCAATCGACAATCGGCCGCCCGAGTGTGCTGCACACATCGCACAAGCCCTAAAGGAAACAACTTTCTCTACCTTTCGTTCCACTCTCAAAATACGAAACCGCATCTGATCCATATGAAGAACCGGAAAACGAGTTCGGGTTTTATAGTGGTCTTATAGAAACTAGGGCAGCTGATTTACATCATAACTCACTGATTATCATAGAAATCTCAAAACACGTGGTTTGTAAACAGAATTAATGAATAGCTAATGTATGTAATAAATGCTGCAGCTTAATGAAGCTTTATATTTAACTTTCGTCTAAGAATCAGAGAAAAAGTCGAAAAAATACATCGTATATTTTTAACTGGCATCACGGAACATTCTACAGCATGCCTTGTTCAATTTAATATTTATAAATATTTTTATAAGAATAAAAGTTTAATAACTCAGAAGATTGTTTATTAAATAATTACTTCCGTGAAAACACATTTCGGGTAACACTACGAGAAGAGAAATTCTGAAATTAGTTTGCGCGAAATGTAGAAAGAATTGTGTTAACTATAGCTGTGGGCCAATTTTTCTCTAATTGTAAGCTGTAACCATAGCCGTTTTTTCTTACTCTTCCTCAAAACCGTAAATCCGTCTGAATGAAAAAGTCAAAACGCCGCCCCAAATCACGGCACATATATAAAGATCTGCAGCGACAGAGATATACTACCTATCTTAAATGAACATTTATTTTCGAGCCCGATTAGGTACAATTGGCATTTGTTGCCCATAAAAACCACCAGCGTATGGATAATGGAGGCATAGCAGTACAAAATTTTTATGCTTAAATTTCGTGTATCAACTTTGCAATCTATAGAAATATTTGTATTATTTTTTTACGAATACTCTAAGATGGAAGTTTGGTTTATTACAGAGTATCATTTTAAGCCACTCATATAGGTCAAAAAAAGCGTTTTAAATAATGGGGACAGAAATTGATGATATAATAATACCAATAAATTAGCTAAGTTACCATATTAAGGTTATATATCAAATAAGGAATTAAAATATTCGTAAATCAGTACAGAGTCTATCGGTACATATCATCAGTATGGTTGGTCACTTTAATAATGCCTCCTGAAAGAGTGTCACCTCTCAAACTCACCTCATGCGAAGGTCCTGCTTTTCCTAAATATCTTTATTAGGGGTCCTACATAATGTGAAAAATAATTTTTTGGAGGTCTTTACGTCTTTACGAAATGATACAATTATCAATGCAATTATTTCTTTCATAGGTGTTGGAGGCTCATGGTTTAACACCCATTCAGCTGGGTCCAAAAGAAGGAATTGCCCTTATAAATGGTACTCAGCTAATTACCTCCCTTGGTGCTGAAGCCTGTGAGAGAGCTGAGAGGTTGGCTCGACAAGCTGATGTGGTGGCATCCCTCACATTAGAGGTTCTTAAAGGTACATCCCGTGCCTTTGATTCAGATGTCCAGAAGATTCGTCCACATAAAGGACAAGCTTCTGTTGCAAAAAGACTTCGAGCGCTTCTGCATTCAACTACATATCCTTCACAAATTGCAGGTAAGTAAATGAAGAGGTAAAAATAGGCTAAAATATTCAAAAAATTATACTTCCAAAAATAATATTTTTTTAAATTTCCAATTACAGAAAGTCACAGGTTCTGCAATCGAGTACAAGATGCCTATACATTGAGATGCTGTCCCCAAGTGCATGGAATAGTACATGACACAATCGATTTTGTTCATGGTGTCATTACTGTAGAAATGAACAGTGCAACTGATAATCCAGTATCCTTTCCAATTGACACCTTCAATGAATTATTGCCTTTTATTTTCAGATAAAAATTATCATTGACTGTATAGTTAAATGAAACCTCAGAACTGAAAAGTTTGTTTAGTAAATGTGCATTATAAGTAAGACACAACAATATGGCTCACCTGAAAAATTAGAAAATGTTTAAAGAGGAGGAAAGTGAAGAATAAAAAGGAGTACCTATATCTGAAAAGGGATTGCCCTTCTCATATGAGGATCTCTAGATGCAATAGCGATTAGGAGAAGTACAGAGCTAATTTCAGTAATTTAGGTATCCAAGTTATACTAGAAGTAAAGGTGTATGTAAGAAGTTGAAAATTCTTCAGTGAACCAGAGCAATTATAAGTCACGTAATATTGCTTTTGTGTGACTGATTAAAATATAATATTACCATAAAATGGAATTAGAAGTTTATACACATGCATAAATTATCTCTCAACTTAAGATACCAATTCTTAGGAATGATTTTGCCGGTATGTTGACAATATCACATGCTGAATAAAGATTGCCAAATAAAAATAGCACAAGTTAAGGATCATATCTCAAAATTTAAATTAATAAGATTAGCTAACCATAAAGGGCTACCTGAAGTTACAAATGATTAAATTTTGAATCCCATAATTCAATTTCATAAAAGATTGCTTAAAGCATGTCTTTATTGCTGATAAAATAACAAAATAAATTCATAGAAATACAAATTAATTCACATATAAATTCTTAACATTAAAACAGATTGTATTTGCAGAGCGAGGTGAAATAATTTCAGCAGGTAACTTTCATGGAGAATATCCAGCAAAAGTGTTAGACTACTTAGCAATTGGAGTTCATGAACTTGCATCTATGAGTGAAAGACGAACCGAAAGACTAGTCAATCCAGGTAAATATTTCACATAACACTTATCTGATTTTTCATTTTTCTCTATTTGAGTTACGATTATTTCTCTCCTATTAATAGCTCTGAGTGAACTCCCAGCATTCCTTGTCCAGGATGGAGGATTAAATTCTGGATTCATGTTAGCTCATTGTACAGCAGCCTCACTTGGTAACAAGCACTTATTTCTTTCCATCATTCTTCCAAATTGTTTTTTTAGTTTTTTACATCATGGGCAACCACAATAAGGGGCAAGTGGAGGCACTTGCTCCCTCCCCTTTATTTCATAAAACATTGCATGTTATACATATCAAAGCCCATGTCTTTTCTTTGGTTGGTTACTTTATATACATTTTCCTCTCCCTGAAAATTTTCTACAGGCACCCATGCCTAGTGTCAAATATATTAATTAGAAAGGGAGGCTTAAATTGACTGTTATTCAAACTTATATAATAAACATGCACTATTCAAAATATATTTACACAAATGTCAATACAGTTTCAGAGAACAAGGTACTCTGTCATCCTGCTTCAGTAGACTCCCTTAGCACAAGTGCTGGAACTGAAGATCATGTATCTATGGGCTGTTTTTCAGCCAGAAAATGTCTCAAGGTATGTCCACTAAACTGATGAATAGTTTCTTTAAAAATAATTTTTAGGCTTACAAAATGGCTCATTCTTCCTGGTTTTACTAACAAATGCCATAATGTCATTTTGAGCTAAAAAAAATGCCTATACATCCTTTTGAATATATTTTACTTCCCATTAATACTTAAATATTTTTTAAATGATTGTTTTAATTGATATAAATTAATGTTCCTTTATAATGGAATGCTTGTAATATACAATACTCCTTTTTAATTGCAGGTTGTTGAAAACTGTGAAAGAGTTATTGCAATTGAGCTATTAGCAGCATGCCAAGCAATTGAATTTTTAAGGCCACTGAAAACAACAACACCGTTGGAGGAAGTTTATAAAAGCGTCCGATCTGTGGCAGCGTAATACTCATATTCTTGTGAAACTTCAATCTTTAAAAAAAAATGTCTATATTTACATCAATAATCACAAAAATTGCTGTGATTAGATGAACATATTGTATAAGAGGAAGGAAAATCAAAACAAGTAATATTGAAATTTAGGGACTTCTTAATGCTATAAAAAGAAAATGGGGAAAAATACCCACTTATACACAACAGAATCACCACATACACTTAAACCTAAGTGTGCATAATATGTGAATAGTCGTCCCTGCCATAGAGTAATTTCACCTAAACCTAAGTGTGCATGATGTGAGAAATAATCGAGTACCTGCTATGAATAAATTTCCCTTAAACTTTCATGTGTATGTGGTTACGTGTACGTAGTGCATGTATGGAGGTTCCCTACAGAGGAGTAACTTCCTCGAAACCTATGTATGTATGTGGGGCTTCTGATGTGCATGAGCAAGTATTTTTCCCACTTTTGTTTTATGGCAATAAGGAGTCTCCAAATTTCAATGAATTTTTTTAGCTGTAGAGCTCTTACCATCTCCAAAACAAATAAGTCAAAATATTTAATATAATAAAAAGTATAATTGCATGTGTAGAACTTATATATATATATCATACCTCACTTTGCACCACAGATAGGTTTCTGAAAATTTCTTGCTAAGGAAAATTCGTGCATAATGATGTCACAAATAGATTATTTCTATGAGGATAGGTTACACGAACCTGAGAACTAGAGTGTATCGTTAATAAAAATATGGTTAATCTGAAAAAATACATCAATGCCAGACATTTCTCAACAAATTATTTTTAACGATATTTTTCACAGTATAGAAAACTAAAAACTTCATTATATTCAAATAAAAGTGTAAATATTTCATGTATGAATGAAATCCAAAATAAATCAACAAGGAAGTATTATTTGGAAAGTCACCTTACCTTAGAAATAATAATGCCAAAATAACCATCAACTGAGTGATAAACATTTTGCCATACTAGGGTTTTATTTTCTAGATCCTGACACTAAATGGAGATCCATAGATGATTATACTAAAATCCATAAATCTGTAAAAAATTGGAATTTCTAATACAGTAAGGGTTACATGTAGGGTTGTATAGTCAGGCCACCTTAATTGTTGGCTGCCCTTGTTTTGAACACCTGGTAGACGCAGGTCTGTTTTGCACTATAACGAATTTGCTTGAAATGAGGTTGCACAAACCAATATATATACACACACATCACCATCATTTTCATTGACCTTGGCACTATAAAGGTCATGGCAGTATCCCAAACCATTCTAGAATATTCAGTTGAAAAGCTCAAAGGAATCCATTAGCACTAAGGAAGAGCAGTAGTATATAGTGGAAAGCTAAATCAAGATGTGATTTTATTCAGTTTATAACAATTTATATAATACATATGTTATTTTAAAAAGTTCAGGACTATACAAAACTATCAGATGTAACAAAATATCGTAATCTTTACATGGCATAATTGATTTATCTGCTTTTAATATAGCTAGTTGTAATTTGTTCTAAGAACTTAGCATAAATAAAGCATAGAGTGCCTTTACCAAAATCATTCTCTAAGTAGAATATATTGTTTGATTAACTTCACGCATTAACCCATTGGCATACTTTACCATCTGCAGATGGCCTCAGCAAAAGCGTCCAGCTTGTAATGGTCTATTGGTCAGGTTTGTAAAGAGGGCTATTACCAATAGAATGGTTTGTTATTCAACAATTAAGTCATTTGATGGTATGACATAATTTCTTATCAGCTCTTGTAATAAATAGTTAAGAATTTTTTACCTTAGTCAAATTTATGCATTGTAAAATAAATTGTATGCAAATGGGTTTATGCACATACAAATCATAATGTATTTTTTAAATTTTTCTGATAACAACATTCAAATATTTTACTTATGCAAATTTTTGTTTATATGTAACATATGGCATACACACATACCACTTTGTAACATTAATGAAACTCATTTCCAATTCACAGAAAATGGGACAAGGATCGTTACATGGCACCAGATATTGATGCAGTAACTGCATTACTAGTTGAAGGGAAGATTTGGTCTTCTGTTAAGGCATATATTGAGCACTATCACTCATCACAGGTACTAACATTTAGTTTATTTTTTCATACTTAACACCAATTCAAAATTTATAATGTTTTTATAGCTAAAAAATGTCATCACTTGGTGATGTGGTTAAAATATTTTGTAATTTCTTACATTGTAATTTAGCTGAAAAAATTATTTTTTATATGCTGCACACTTCAAATCAAGCACATATATCTTCCCAAAATAAGTAGATCTTAACTATAACAAAGACATTATATTTCCAGGAAATTGAGACTCGCGTATTCAGCCCTACAGCAGTAATGGTTGGTGGTCATCAGAGGGAGAGGGCTAAAGCAAGCCGTACAAATGGAAAAAAGAGACGCCACAATGATGTCAACAACATATAAAGATAGAAATGTAGTTCTTTCAACAAAATCAGAAGATAAGCACTGTAAACCATGTAAATCAGTAGCAGAAAGTATAGAAAAGCAAAAACTAAATAAATGTTACTTTATTTGATTTCTGATATGCTAGTGTAATCCTCTTTCTTTTTAAAATCATATTTTTCCTAGCATGTTTCCCATAATCATATCAATTGGTTTCACTACACGTATTCTTATCATGATTTGATATTAAATAGTCACATTTCAATTATATACATATATATACATATATATACATATATATACACATACACACATACAGTGAAACTTCGATTTTACGTTTTTGAGGGGATCGATTTTATAAAACATAAAATCAAGGAAAACGTAAAAAATTAAAATACTTTACTCTGAAGAAAAATCTTGCACTGTTTATTACATATATGTGAACTACTTGAATGTAATACTATAATCTTATAATAGCCTTCTTTGTGTACTGACGCTCTCCTCGGCGCCTCTGGTGACAATGCAATGTAAAATACGAACATTTACATATGATAATTTTACAGGATAAGTAATAATTTTGAACTTTGAGAATTAATTTATACAAATCAAATGAATTCTAAACTGTATTATTAATTATTTATCGAAATCTTAACGAAAATTGGACGAAGAATAAACCAGGCAATGTAATTCAGAATTTTTTATTATCAACGAAGTAAATAACGATTGAATTGTCTGTCATACGAATTTAAGGAATCCTTTATTGCAATTACGTTGTGAAAACGGTAATAAAACTAATATAAATTGAAACTTCTTATTAAATTCAAAACTCAATTATTGATTGCATTGTTAACTACCGGATTAGAAAGATGCAGACATTAGAACTGAAAAGGCTCTTAAGAAAAAGAGTAAATTACAAACATTAATGAAGGGCTTTAATAGTAAATATAATACATATTTTGAGCGATTTTTTACAAATTCACTTTTCTGTCCGTCCGTCCGACTGTGCAGACAATATTTCTGAAACGGCTCAACTTAGAGAAACCAAACTTTCAGGATAAGTTACTACATATGAGAGCTATATGTGGCAAGAATTTGGTGGATCTAAAATGAGCTGTTGGGGGATAATTTGCCGCATAAGAAAAGCACGTAAATTGGTGATGAGGTTTATACATTTGCTTTTTTAAATTATTTCCCATCAAGATACAAACTCAGTACTTTAACTGTCAGAAAGTTTAGAAATTGTAGTTTCTTATTTTGAAGACCGTATTCAAATCCCTATAGCTTTAGCATATATTTTTAGTTTTTATTGAAAAAAGTGAGTTTTTCTGGATCTCAATAATCAACTACCATGACAACAAGCTCAATGATTCTATTGGGTAAGCTTTTAATGGGAATCAAAGGGCTATATTCAGCGATGAAAAAATTAAGAACCGGCTCTCTAAAAAAAAGTCTTAAGGAAATTTTGATAAGGGTGGCAGGATGCCTACATGCCATGGGCACCAGATCGCTCCAGTTTAGTAATACCGTTCCGTTAGTTCAGTTCGTAATATATTCCATTTCAAACACTGTCAGAATTGAATGTCAGATGGGGCAAAATGTACTTGAAAGGACAAAATCAATAAATTTTCATGATTTCTAAAAATTTAACAACCGGCTCACACGAGCTCATCACTGGCTATATTGTCATTAATATTAGACAATGAACAACAGAAGAAATTTATTTTTTTGTAAAATAAATCCTTATAATATCTGTTTTCACAGTACTTTCCTAACTTATTATTGTTTCTTTTAAAAATTGTACATACTCATTTGTTTCTTTTTCTGTTCCTTTTAAATTATATAATTCATTTTCAATCTCATTGCACATCATTATTGCACTACCATTGTAGTTTTAAATATTTCCTTGTTCCTTCTATTCCCCAGAGTGCAACCAGAAATGTAGTAGGCATAGAATCTTCCAAAACTTCTAACTTCTACAAGAACAAGGGACGAGGGATACAGCAGTGGAGTTCTAAGGGAAATTTTGTAAGGCGCATACTGATAGAGCAAAACAAGACGAAACTGCTCCAAGCAGTTTCAAGAGATGAAAAATACAAATGAATGAGAGTGCACACATTGATAAGACGAAGTGAAACATCTGCTTCAAGCCGGTTAGAACAGGATGAATCGTGTCATGCTGTTTCTCGTCCCTTTGTTTCGTTGAAACGTTTCAGTATTACTCAAGCCATGGAGTGTGGTGCTGATAAACTCGTGGCCCTTGTACATGAAAGAAGTGCAATTTATGACTTCACCAGCAAAGATTATAGCAACAGAGCAGTAACAGATAAATTGTGGAATGAGATAGCGACTGAGATGAAGGCAACAGATATTTAAATACCATACATTTAAGGTATTTGGATTGCATTAATTACATTAGTAAATTATTATTGTATTGAGTGTTCCTGACTTTTTCACCAACCAGTCCCAGAGAATGGGAACAACCTATCATCAATGCTTGACATCCTGAAATGAAGTGTATTTTCTGTACAAATTGCATCGTTTCGTTTCACCTAACCAGTGTGCTACCTCCGGTCTTTGAAACGTGTTGAGATGTTTCCTTTCTTCACAGCTTGAGACAGTTTTGCCTTGTTTCATTCTATCAGTGTGCACCCGGCCTAAGGCAGATAACTCTTAAGAACGTAAAATCGGGTGCAATTATATTATACGGACTTCAAATTTGGAACGTAAATTCGTGGAAAACGGAAAATTGTGGAAACATCAAATCTGTTCAATTTTAACATTGTTCTTATGTATCATTTGCCAGGACCAAGAGAAAAATGCGTAAAATAGAGGAAAACGTAAAATTGGAGATCATAAAATCGAAGTTTCACTGTGTGTGTGTATATAACACATACATACTCTTACTTGTGGAAGAGGAAAGGTAAATAAGAGTATTGAGGGCAACTAGGTGTTGAAGGAAGCCCAGTGAGCACCTACCAGGAGAGCCACTGGGATGTCTGAGAGACACATTGTTAGATGTCAATAGACTTTCAGGATGATCTCTTCATCAGCAGAAGAGAGACACAACACACACACACATATATATATATATATGCCAGAGAGGGACATTTGTAGATGTTGTCTCTCTCTTTTGCTGCCAAAGAGATCATCCCAAAAGTTCCACCTACATCTACAAATGTCTCTCCGACACTCCAGCAGCTCTCCTTTTGGTAAATGCTCACTTTCCTTCAACACCTAGTTGCCCTCAATACAAGGCCGGCATGATGGCAGTGGAAGGGGTGCAACTGCACCGGGCCCCATACTTGATAAGGCCCCATGCTTTGACGTACTTATAAAGTACATGCATTTTTTATCTGAAAATATATCAAAGTCATAGTGAAAGAGATTGCTATAGTTATTGAAATTTACTATTAAAAATTTTTGATGCGTAAGAGGCCCAGCATGCAATATTTCAAGTCAACTTCGCCTCAATATCTTTATTTACCTTTCCTCTTCCCCCCCCCCCACACACATATACACGAATACTTCAATAAGAAGCATTACTAAGGATCATACTTACCAAAAGGCAAATTTATTCAGCAAAAAGGCTAAGAATTCCCATTTTCATCAATTATTTTCCATAAACAAAAACAAGTCAATTTTGTTTTTCTACTGATGCTACTTTATTCAACTGTCATCCCATTACTTCACAATTGCACTTTTACTGTATGTGTAAATACTTTGGTAGAAATTGTTACATTTTAATTCCTCCTGAGATATCATACAGAAAATTTTGGTAAAACAATTTGGAAACATGTTTTTACTTAAATAACATTCGGTTAAGGTAATAACAGAAGCAGGGCAAGTTTTAGACAGACCATAGTTCTTAAGAATATTTCAGCAGAGAATTGATATCTACTATATACGCCAAACAGAAGCATTGGGTACTTTCAAACATTTCTAAAGATATCTTTAAAAAATTTAAGGCCCAAAACTTTAACTCATCAATAACAATAGAAATTATTCAAATACCATCTCCAATTTAAAAAATGTGGCTTCTTCAGAATCCTTTATGAATTCTGGCTATCTCATGAAATTTTTTTAATTCACTCACCTTCAAGATAACTATTTATATATCTAATCAGACTATAATAAAAATCCATAACAGGATTACTAAAGGATAACCGTAATGACTCTCCTCAGTGTGTTCTTAAGCTCTTAAGTACCCTGCACAAATACACCACTATTAAATTTTAGCACTGAAAAACTAATGTTCTCCCGTGTACAATATTTAACATGGTATGCCAAGTACTATTTACTGGGAATAAGGAAAGCCTAAATAACTGGAAATATTTTAGTAACATAAATTACTTGCATACTGATTAATTTTTAATACTTTTACTTTGTTGGCTATAATAAATTTATTTTTACTCAAAAAAAGTAAAACTAAAAAATGTTGGTTGACTGTCTAATGATTATTCCGAGTCATCTTACCGAGCTCTTCATTAAGTAAAAACTAATAAACTTAGACAATTAAAAATCAGTATCTACATACTTGAAGGCATCCTATAAAAACCATTGAGAATGTTCTCATGCCTTTTCTTCACATAAATCATGTACTCTTTATAATAGACTTGTTATTCTTTATGATTCTGTTGCTGTAACAATGTTCTTGAATCCTCTCACACAATAACGCAAAAAAGTTCTTCTTGCATCTCAAGTCCACCACATTCATAATGAGCAAATTTCAGCAAATCCTGCCCATTGGTGTTTACAAAGAAAGTAATCACTCTCATACAGCTTTACCCTATCAGAGAAAAGAATCTCATAATAGTTTTTATATCTTTCATAGAACACTTTTACCAACTGTTCCTAGCTAACCTGTTATTCCAAAATAGAAATATTCAATGAAAGTGACCTTCCGAACATCAAAAAAATTTTATAACAATGTAATCAAAGCATATAACTGAGCAACATCAATGAGAGGTTAAAGAAATTAACAAGGTTTTGGTATTTCCATTTACCCCAACATCATTATTCTTCTTAAAAAAATAATCTTTTATTGAATGAACAAAGAATTATTATTAGGGGGCTGTATTTAAAATTTGTCTGAAATGTAATGAAGAAATATTCTGTATAGCATATTCATGAATGTGAAAATTACATTAAAACTACAAATTTTATATTAATTAATCTAAATGATTTGTTATGCACTTTGAAGCTATCACAGGTATCTGATGAATGAAGGGGCCTGTCAGATGAATAGTTCACCATAATTCATTAAAGCAAGGATTTAGCTGATATACCATATATACCTGAATATAAGACGAGGTTTTGTTCCAATTTTAATGACCGAAAAATCGCGTCGTCTTATAATCGTGCGGTGCATAATAGTTTGACTGACAGAGGAGCAGAAGGCAGAGCTGGGAAGAATCGAATAGCTATAATCGAAATACAGGCAGACCTCGTCTTTCACAGCTTATCTTTTGCGTGTTTCGATCTTTCGCGGTTCCGCATTTGCGACCAGTTTTGTCTTTCGCGGTCTTATGTTTCACTCTTTCGCGGAAAAAATCACGGAAAAGACTGCGCGAAATTTTCTATATACGGAATCAATCGCGTTTTCCTCAATTTTCTCTCATAGTCAGGCCTGAAAAATGTTGTTACGGTATTCTGATATGTAAAAATATTTACGTACCTAATTTTAAAAAATCGATGTATCTATTTTTTTAAAGTATATATATAAGACACGTGTACGTGTTTTATATATACTTTTAAATATTTTTAGGATGCAATCCTCCCACTCTTTTCTGTCACTTCCCACGTGAAAAGTTGCAGAATATAAGCTGGCATAACCATTCAGGAGCCTTCTGTCTTTATTACGAGAGGGAAGTTCCTAGGGGAAAGACAACTCTTGACCCTTCCGATTCAGGATAATTGGGTTATTTGCTCAGGTTTGACATAGTTCAAACACTTAAGCTTTGTGTTTTACGCATCATTTATTATTGGTGGAGTTTCGCAGTTTTTTCAGGAATGTAACCCCACGAAAGATGCGGTCTGCCGTATTTGGGGAATTAGCCCCTGCAAGTTAGGCAACCTCCATTTTTTTTCTCGATTCTACTACGGAAGTTAAATAAGACTATTTTCTGATACTTTTTTGTCTTCTTTTAACTTGTTTAAGTCTCACTTTCATTGAAGTTAATTTTTCCATCACTTTCTCTATTTTTCTGCGGTCACAAATACTAAGGACAAATGATCCGTTCTTGCTGGGATGGGAACCAAACCCTGTATTTCCCATTGCTTTAATTACTTCTCTTTCGCGATTTCATCTTTCGCGGTGTTTTCAGGAACGTAACCCCCGCGTAAGATGAGGTCTGCCTGTATTCGATTCTTAAAATGATTCGAAACAATCGATTATAAAAGTAGTAGTAGAAAATGAATCGATTCAAATGTATTCGAATACAAATACTCTTTTGAATTTTATTATATTTATGCATTTTGCTTCATTTGGTAATTTATTAAAAGTGTTAGCTTGGCTGACAGATACCGCCACTATGCGATAGCTCGAAATGTTTGTTCGTCAGCTGATGTACGAAAGTCAAACGTACGAAAGTCGAGGACTGCCTGTAGTAGTAGTAGGTTGAATGGGCAAAAGATTTTGCACCAACATATGTAATATGATCCTGTCACGATATCATAGTGTATTGACCACAGACAAAGTGAACCATCTATGACTGTATTAAATTGCATGTGAATAAAAGTCTTCGTGATTGTTAACTATCATTTTACGTAAAAATATGGGTGACCACGTTGAGAAGAGAGGTTCTACAAATATCGAAATCATTGCGTAATAGTTATGATGCAAATTTTAAACTTTTAGTGGCGAAATATGCTGATGATACTAACAATTGTGCAGCAGCAAGAAGGTTTGGTGTCACTGACGCAAATATGAGGCAGTGGAAAAAATCCCAGGAAATGCTATTGTGCAAGTTCAAATCGGAAAGCATTTCGTGGGCCTAAGGAAATTTAGAGGACCAGTTAATAACATTTGTGCCAAATATTTGTTCCAAAATATTCAATTGAAAATTCCAATCAAAACTGCTTATTTCAATTGGTTCAATGTTCATTACTCAATGGTATAATAAACCTCTGTCATTGTGTCCACAATAAATTTTAGAGTCGTCTTATATTCGGGTATATACCTGTACTAAGAACATACATTAGAGGGGAAGATAAAAAAATTGAGAAGCTGTAATGTTTGGATACTTCATCAATAAATTCTATTATTCTTTCAAAGGTCTCAATAACACTTTTCACAATTTATTTTAAGGAATTCTACCCCTTGGTACATGCTTACTCTCATAAGGAAAATGGGTAGAATACTAACTTTCCACTGAGTGATCCAGGATCAAATCCCTGAAGAATAATATCTCTTCCTTTACATGAATGAGATAAATGCCTAGATATTGGTAAATAACTATTCAACAATTTAGAATAATTCTACCTCAACTTTGATGAGTAGAAAAGGATGCAAAATGCAGAGGCTTTTCCAGAAATATCAAAATGGAACTTAGGTGAGAAAGAGTAATAGGTAATTATAAGAAAAAACAATCAAATGCACAACCTCCAAAGAAGCAACCATGCATGGGGGATGTTTTTCTTACGGTACAAAAATAACAATACAAAACTGAACATGCTGCTTGGAACACATTAACATGCTATAAACTGAATTTACTGTAAAAATGCAATGTATCTGGTATGATTTTGAAAAAACCTGTTTAGTCAAGGTGTTAAATTAAAAAAACACAGATTTGAAAAAATATATATAGTTTCATATAAGTACATTACATACTGAAATTATAAGGAAGAATTTTAATGGAAAAGTTGAAGAGTTGACAATTTTTTCATTTTCTTTTAAAATGGAAAAGAGAAAATTCTCTTGGATAATCTAAATTCATTCTTATATAAATAAAACAAGCACTTATTTAAAAAAACAATATTAATTACATCATAACTCTGCAAATTTATGATATTTCAATAAGTATCTATATGATAGAAGGTCTCTAATGCTTTTATCTGAAAAATTTTTACTGCAGATATGATACTCTAATCTGAGAAGTTTTTTTCAGAAACAACTTTATTTGATGATTAACTGGTGAAACACAGTTTCTGTTCAATCTAAAAATGTGTTCATTTATCACCAAAAAAAGCTACAAAATATACAAGAAATATTTTTAAAAAACAAGCAACAGAGTTTATATAAGACTCTGTGGAATACATCCTATACAATCACATCTGGAATGGTAATTTCCACAATTTTTACCTAATCAGAAGTGCACTTTACAAGGATCCCCAAAGTAATCAAAATCACTTAGCTACAATAAATTTCTATTATATAAATTCACACCTCATGCCAGCATAGGTAATATTTATATTTTGATATTAACAAATTTAGAATATTGAATACACAATATGAATTAACAATATTATGAGCCAACTCAATATCAATGCACATTGTTTCTCAAATTTACTTAAAGAACAAAAAATGGATCTAACACATTAAAATAAAACTATATTAAAACAAATGCCAGAATTGCAAAGATATATTTTTTACAAACCATGTTTTTTATTTGTGTAAGGTAAATACTTAGTGTCATATCATCTAGAAACTAATCAGTCATTGACAAAAATGTTAATAATGTTTCCTAAGATTTTTAATCCCTCATTAAATCGTTTTTGCTAAAAGCAAGAACACTTTGAAGTCCAATAAATACAGGAAAATAAGACCACTAAAATAATTACTATCAATGAATATAATAGCATTGATGTTACAACACAAAAAAATCATGTAAATAAATCTCAAGATTCTTTTAACATACAATTACAATTTTTTACTATCCTTAACTGATGCCAATATTGATTTGGAATCAATAAAACAAAAGAATGTTTCAATGAAGGTTCATAGAAGCTGGCAAACTGCAGCAACAATCACACAAAATTATACTTGAGACAGGCAGGACTAAAGCAAAAAAACTGGGTGAAAATAAAGTGATTTAATATAATGAGTCACTTTCCTCATTATGTCAAATTTATATGCATTTATCCACACAGTATCATTTAAAGCAAAATAAAAAAATCAGTGTATGGCAGATTTTTTCCACAAAATTATAGCTATTCGCCCTGTATGTGTAGACATTTTATAATAATATATTGCATTATACTTTTTGGGATCTTTGAAAATATTGTTATTCTTTCTAAATGAGAAAAAATAACTTATTTGCCACACCAAGACTGATATGGAAATATTTCATTGACATTATTTTTGCAGCAGCACCAATGCATCCATACATAAAGAAATATCAGCTAAATATAACATTATTTATTCACTGTTGGTTTGCCTATAAAACTCTAAATTTTTAAAGACAATAGTAAAATACATCAATTTTGTAAGTAAAATAATTATTTACAAGATCTGTGTACAATTAAACAAATCTTTCAGGAGTATGAATTCACATAACTTCTTAACATTTACAGGTATTTCAAGTATCTCTCTTGCCAATTTATTTTTACTTTTGACAAGCAGCTGAAAAATAAACAAGGGCATTGGTGTTCAGTTTTATTTTTTCCATTAGAAAGGTCTCTAACAAGGCTTTAGACCTAACGAGTCAAGCCTCATTCCTACCATTTCTTTGAAGATGAGACAATTTTCAAATAATGGCAAGAATTTCAGAAATATCAAATGCATAACATTTGACATTTTATGTGAGCCATACACAAAGTTATCAAGCAATATTCTATGACTTAGAAACAAAAACTTTCCTGATAAAATATGCAACATGATCATATTCCTTATGGCAGAAAATTTATCATTGGCTCACAGTTATATATACTATGGAAAACATCAAGTTTTTTTAGGCAAGAAATTAAAATGAATCATAATGATGACTCAAATATAAAAGAAGATTATTATCACAAAATATTTGGAGGGGTGAAGTAAGTTTTATTTTTCTCAATTGAAAATGAAAAAATCGCTACTCCCTGTACCAAATTTGACATTTAATTGATAATGATCACAAGCTTAGAATTTCTAGACATTAACAATATCAAACTAACTGAGGTATAAATTTATGTTAACGAAACATTAATTTTCTCAAGGAAGAAGTAATCTAGAATCTTTGGACCACGAAAACCTAACCTTAAATAAGGAAAATGCTTGCATATTGTATTCATATCAGCACTGATCCTCATTAAAAACTCCTAAATAATACCTAAAAGAAAGTCTAATTCATATACATATGTGACAAAAGAATGCCTTGAATAAACTGTTTTACAAGACATGACACAAAACATCCAATTCAAAGATATTGCACAACAGAAAGTATAATGTGCATATACGACATAGCAACACTATGGTTTGCCAAAAATCTGGGCATACAGAAAATTCACTTTAAATTGTTATAGCGAGAGAATATTTTAAATGTAAATAGATGAGACAAACTCCTCAATGCGCTGGAAAAAATTGTCTAATTTTTTTGCCACTCATTTCAAAGGCTCCCTTCCACCACTGGAAAGGAATGGTCATTGCCATGCTATTGCTCAAAGAGGCAATAATCAGATCATGCCACCAAATCCATATCCACAGCTAATGAGTCATCATCTTCGGTAATGGACTGATGGTCCTGAGCCCTGTGGGAGGGGCTTGAAACATGGAGGGAAGAGAGCATAGGGTCTCCATTCACCGGATGGTTATCTTCCATTAGATCCTCAACCTGTGTAGCACTTAATGTGGCTGCCTCAGTCACGACATCTGGCATCTGAAAAAGAAGTGCATGTCTGCCTGTGCCTCCCACCATGGACTTCATGCACATATGGAAAGTAGGCCATTTATACCAACTCCTTGCATTAAATAATACGCTAAGCCCACAGTACAGCATACGACAAGCCATTTTTGCAGGTGAAATTATTATAATTTAGCTCATGAAAAAGAAGCCTTGAGAATGAAAAACTTATCAGCATAGCATTTTCTTATAATACTACAAAATAATAGAATGTTAGGTTTTATAAGTATGTTAAATACAATACAATTTTATTCATTATAAAATAGCAACGAGAGGGACAAAAATAACTAAAATAATTGCCTGAAATTGGAACAAATATTATAAAGAATCTCCTTTTTAAATCAACTTTTAAACCAGGATGTCCATAAACTACAGTCTGGAAGCTATATCTGAGCCACTCACAAATTAAATCTGGCCTGCCTTCTCTCGTTAATTTCTTTAAAACATGCATATTTGTAACTATAACAGCACGGGGTGACATAGGAATTGTTATCGATATATGTTTTTCGAGCATCTGGGTGCAATCCGCTTTTTTTATATAAACGAATGACCTATTGCATATTCAATAAAACTCTCTAAAATAGCACAATGAAATTTTCACACAAGTTGATCAGCCAAACAAGATGCCATATTGGTCCTGCTCAGCAATATCTAAAGTTTCATGTGGCCCTTTCTGTAAAAAGAATTACCTCAAATTCAAATCGTTATTATGGCACTATGTTTTCAAACTCATCAGAGATTATGAAAAACTAATGACAAAATTATACAACTGTGATAATCTATGAGTTAGTTATTTTTCAGGGAAAATTTTTAATTAAGTTTTAATGATCAAAGCCATAACAATGACATTTTGCAAGTACAAGATTATATTCTCACTTAATTCAGTTACCATATTGGAACAAATATAAGGGGAACTTTTCTTTTACAAATTAATTATTTCTCAATTAAAACTGAACTTATATTCACAGACTAAGCAAAATAACTATTGTAACCTTCATGGGCATACCGAGGGGAGGTTCCATGTAATTTCGGTCCCGATAATTTGAGTACCGGTAATTTCAGTACAGTAATTTGAGTCCCAGTAATTTCGTTCCCGGTCAATTTCAGTCCCAGTAATTTCATTCCCACTTACTTCATTCTTTTTGTAAATAAGCAGTAAATGTAACTTTTACTTAAAAATAGTTTATGATAGCAGTAAATACCAATCAACACCGTTAATATGAATTTGTTGAAAGCATATATTACTGATCCTTTTAACATTAAAAGCCCAATTTCTCGCATAAAAATTTAGTTAAATGTTGAGAACGCTTAACAACTCAAGGAATACATTTCTCTAAGGATGTTGCAATAATTGAGTAATAAATACATTAGTACAAAATTATTATTGTTTTTGTATAAGTTTTTAATTTTAAGAACACGATTTTTCACATTTAAATTTAGTGGAATGTTGAAAACGCATAATAAATAAAATAAATAATAAAAACTAAGGAAACACAGCCGACATTGGTATCGATCAACTAAGAATTTTAAAACAATTACGACCAAGGGCAGATTGGGAGCAAAAATCGGCCTGGGCAAATACTCGGATATCGGCCTACCTAACAACTAAAATAATGTTGCGGCCCCCAAGGAGGCCACGGCCCATAGTTTGAGAAACACTACTTTGGAATACGGAAAAGCAACCGCTCCTGGCCACGGCATCAACCACTCAAACAGCCCCGACCCAGAAGCAGCATCGGCCCACCAGGATTTTGCCCGGTGTCCCGGCGGCCCAATCCGCCCCTGATTACGACTATGAAGCAAAAGAATGAAAATGGAGGGGGGAGAATGAGGGGGAGAGAAAACATGGTGGGGCGGAAAAAAAACTGAAGAACCACAGTCGACATTGGTACCGATCAACTAAGAATTTTATAACAATTGCAAATATGCAGCAAAAGAATGAAAACAGAGGGGAGGAGAGAATGAGCCGGGAAATCCATCAGGCCTGCAAAATTTTTACAACATGCACTGTATAAGAACAGGGAAATACCAGTGGCGTAACTATCGGGGTGCAGGGGGTGCAATGCACCCGGGCCCACTCCGCAGAGGTGGCCCACTCAGTGGCGTAGCCAGGACTTGGCCACCGGTTTAGGGTTTTAGGGCTGCACTTTTAGTAAACATAAAAGTCATCCAGAGTAAACAATATTGTACGAAATGGAACTAGTCCCACAATACGAAAATTGCGCAAAAAAGCAAGAGGAAATTTAAAAATGTCGTAAAATAACATCTTTTGTAAAACCATCTTCAAATCACCAAGGACAGGGACTGAACAGCGATGAAAGAATATTATCTGAATCAGAAACTCCACAACCGGTAGTGAATGAATTCAAATGGCCTGTGGAACTGGATACATTAGATGAGTTAAGAAATTGCGTTGAATTACCTGATGATATTGATTTACAATGTGCATGCCAGAAAGACAGAGAGTTATACTCCAATGATATGAGAGAAAATGAAAGACGAACGATGTGAACCAAATCAACCAAAAGGACCGTTTCCAAAGATCCTAAACAGAATAACAGATCATTCAATGAATGTTATTATTTTCAAATCACGAAAATTGGGATTCATATTAGAAGAGATTGGCTATGTTATTCTAAAATACAGGAATATGTTTACTGTCAACCATGCTGGTTATTCTCTAAGAAAGTTCCAAACAGTATGGTAATATGAAAATTCTATGTTAAAACAATTAATTTAAATACAAAACATATTTTGGAACATTAAACAAATTTTCAGAGCAAATAAAAACGAGATTTGAAGCTATGAGAACAATCATGGAATATTTTTCAATAATAACACCAAAGTGTTTATCAACAAGCACTACAGAAGAGGTCCACACAGAATCAAGAAATATAGTAGAAAAATATAAAAGTGACTTATCGCCAGATTTAGGGTATTGATTGGTGTTTTTTAAAACAATTTTTGAAAAGGAGTGAAAAATATTACAAGTATTAAAGAAATGGCAGTCCTTCTGATTGATAACAGTGAACTAGCTCCTAGTTTTCCAAATGTATGCACTATATTCATGCTTTTGCTAACATTGCCAGTAACGACCAATACCTAGGAACGAAGTTTTTCGAAACTGAAAATAATAAGTTACTTACGAAGTACTATAGTCGAAGAACGACTAAATGGCTTAGAAGTTCTTTAAATCGAGAATGAAACGGCAAGAAAATTGGATACTTCCAAAATTATTATAGAGGTTTTTGCTAATGAAAAGGTCAGGAAAAAAATATTTCAAGGATTTAAGTAAAACATTTTAAGGTAACATTGTATTTCAAAAAAATCATACAATATTTATGTTACACAAACGTTTTCATCTTCATGGAAAAGTTTTGTTTTAAAATTTCTAATAAAGAGATTTTTGATAATAAATAATTAGAAATTTTTTTAATTTTCATATTCACAAATATTGTATATTTTGAGGTAATTTTATTAACGTAGTGTTATAAAACATTTATAAAGACAAATTTTGTTTTGTTTTTATTAATTTGTTTTGTTTTTTTAAAAATTCAATTAGAAACTAATATGCTAGGGGCCCACTTTCTGAATTTTGCCCATCAAAGGATTGTTACGCCACTGGGAAATACCGCATTGTTTTGACCTGATGTTTGACATAATTTTCTCTTTCTATTAAAAGATTAAATAGAAGAACAATTATATCGATTACCCATAGTAAAACGTATATACACGGTGACCCAAAAGTTTCTGGACCGATTTTTAAGTGCCAATATCTCGGAAAGTATCGAAGCTAGAGTCTTGAAAAAATCACCAAATAAAAGTTCAATTCATCCACTTTCCAATGATTTGTGGTTTTCCAGTCGTAGGTGTCATGCCATGGCCACCATGGCCATTTGAAAAAACAATACCTGAAAAAAAATTTGCAAGCATATTTTGATGCTGCTATCCTGCATCCCTGTCACACCCGGGAAGACCAGACAGGCAAGTGTACCATGACTGGCACCATTAGGTGCATAGAAATTGTAAGATTCTGACCAAACAGCTGCCCAGCAGACAGTTAGGGAAAAGGAAGTGAGGGATTAGGCGGGACAAGTGGGACGCCCACGCTTCGATGTTCGGACGAGCTCAGTTGTTATACCCGTTTTCTACTCTTACGAAGCTTGACCTTGAAAATCCTAGTTGTATGCTTTCTGCTGCAGCCAATGAAAGCTCGAGAGATTGTCGATGGGGAGGGGAGAAAGTCAGTCGGTCTCTCGCCGTCGTGCTGTTCACATCGCTCCGAGCTCGACGGCATTGCCAGATCTACCGCGTTTACGCCTTAGCGTTCGCATGCGACTTTCTTCAAGAGCGGATATCGGGCAAGAGCATATTACTTTCCCGCGCCTCTCGAAAACTTCAAATGGTGGTGGAAGGGGAAAACGCCCTGATTGGCTATTCGCTGCGCCACGGTCAAGCTTCATAAGAGTAGAAAACGGGTATACCTCAGTTTACAACTTTTTTTTCATATATGGTTTTTTCAAATGGCCATGGCATGACACCCACGACTGGAAAACCATACATAATTGGAAAGTGGATGAATTGAACTTTTATTTGGTGATTTTCCCAAGTCTCTAGCTTCAATACTTTCCGAGATATTGGCACTTAAAAATCGGTCCAAAAACTTTTGGGCCACCCTGTATGGTGCCAGATAAAAAAGCTATAGGGGTGGTGGCAGCAGTCCGTTTCCCGGGAAATGCTCTTTATTCTGAGAAGAAGGGTTCAAAGATGGGAGAGAGAGAAAATGCTCCTCGTTTTTGGAAAAAGGTGGGTGAACAAAGAGGAGAGTGCAGGGGTGATGTAAGAAGGAAGCTCCTGTTACAAAGGAACAATCCCTAAGTGGGATGGAGGAAGGGGGAAACATGAAAAAGGCGTGACATTGAGTGAAGGGTGTGAAAAAATTAGTTACAACACACTATTGCAGTATGAATTGTCACATTGAAATACATCCTTACTATATGGTTTCTGGTGTTTAACCCCTAACAGTGTCACTGCTAACTCTTCGCCATTATGCTGCTACAATTTCGTTGGAGTGGTCATTTGTGTCGGAAGTTTCTTGGCGTGAAGTAGACAGTGTGAAAGGAGACTTAGTGTTTGTCTTCTTGAGTGTTTATCCTGTTTTTGTTCAATTATTTGGGTTAATTTCATACTTTCCACCTGGTCGGTGAACACGGCAATTCTTCACAGCCACTGACAATCTTTTGTCTCATTCACCTCTTAGAAGTGACATCACCTGTACAGGAAAGCTTCATCGAACGGTTGGAGACGTGTATGTTAGTGACCGTAATTCTTGTGAATGGAAATGTTCTCCAGTGTTACCTGAATTTTCTATATGTACTTCCTAAAACCTGTGAAACATGAACATAGTCGTGAGGTGGCATGTTGCGGTGGAGCGACTGCTCTTAGAGCAGTGGTTCTCAAACTTTCAACTGTCGTGAGCCCCATGAATGTTATGCAGCCTCCTTTGAATTGAAAATAGTAAAAATAATAAATTTTAATACTAATTCCTTTATTTTATATAATTGTAAATCATTTTTATCGCATTGTATTTCCTAAAATTTTATTATTGGTGAATATTTTATATTTTGAAATTTTCACCTAACATCTAAAATAATTTTGCTGCCCAAAGTTTGAGAAACACTGCCTTAGAGGACTCGGACATTTTTCAAGTCTTGAAGGAATTCTGAACTGGAAACTTTCGAATATAAACAGAAATGAATATTTTAACTCCAATGCAGGCAATATATTTTTATCTATAACAAAAAACCTACATGGCTGAGTAATTTGAAAACTTTCTACATCAATGGCCGCAACAAACACGTACTGCTAATAACATTTTATGCAAGACTTGATGGTGAACTTTAGTAACTAAAGTTTAATCTTCGGTGTGCAATATTACTCCCCTAAAACGAAAGTCAGACTGCTTCTAAGGATAGTCCTTTAAAAACTGTTTTTTTCATTTGCGTAAATAGCCCCTGCGAGGTAGGAAACCCACACTAATAAATATATTAATGCAAACCTGAATCAGTGTTGGCAATCTAGCGAATATGTAGCTAAATCTAGTGACTTTCTACTCAAACTAGCTCGGAAAAGTCAACCGTAGTGACCTGTCACAAATCTGGCGAATCGAAAAAAGATTTTAGCTTTTTCTAGCTACTATCTAAAACATCCTAGGTAAGTCAAAGATATGGTACCCCAATAAACAACTAGCAGTTGCAGATATCCTTGAATGTAAAGGAGGGAATAGACTCGCAAGTTACTTGCGACATCTCGCGCAAAGGACTCGTCTGTGGGTTTACACTGTCAACAAAAATTTACCTCAAAAACCAAGGTTTATAGAGGACAAAATTTTTTAAATGGTTCACAATAACAATCAATTAAAGCGTAAGTTATATTATTTTTCGGTGAGTTATTGTTCCTTATTTTTACTTTAGCTTAGTTTCACCGAGAATTTCTAAAAACATTTTACAGTAAAAGATATGTCAGAACAGAGGAGACAACCAAAAAATCTAAAAAAGCAGACAAAAACACCAATAACAGCATGGTTTTGACAATTGGAGTCTGTCTTCCTATATACTTTTCATAAAATTCTTACAAAAGAAATATCCGGTGCTGGGAAAAAGGCTTTAAAAAGTTTTTCAATTAGCCAAGAAATTGGTTGAGGGGAAGGTTTCATCTTTTGTGTCTGTGTAATAGTTGATGCATATGCTCAGCACACAATTACAATACTCTAATAGTTTAGAAACATCATATGGTTAGCTTCCTTGCACAGCCATGAATATTACAGGTAATTACCGTATTTAATCGATTGTAAGCCGACACCGATTGTAAGCCGACCCCCACTTTTCACAAGGCCACGCAAGAAAAAAAATTTATTTAGGGTTAAAGTATTAACTAAAGTATTAATTAAAGTATTAACTAAAATTACGGTGACAAAATACATTTTATTCACTTATTCATAACAACTTCTACGAAAAAGGTAATTTGACCTCGTTATCCCCTGGGATCTTAATATAATAATACCCCAGGAATAAATTATGTAAATAATATGTGGTACGTCAAAGTCTTAAAGAACGCAGTGATAGCACTCGTATGCGTAAAGAGCTAACACAATATTTCATTTCACTCGTGAATTGAAGCATTTGCCCTCCCTCCTCCACCTATCATGTTTCAGTGTTAGCTCCTTATGCATACGAGCGCTATCACTGTGTTCTTTTACGACTTCGACGCGCCACGTATTATTTACATAATTTATTTCTTTGTAGGTGTTTAGTCAATTGATTCTTTTTTTGTATATATTTAAAGTAGATAGTTTACTTCCATGTTAATACACTTATATCTCACATTATAATGTAACTACGGACATAAATTCATTGACTACTTTTTTTTGTCCCCGATTCTAAGCCGAGTGGCGATTTCTGAGATGGTAAAAAGGTAAAAAAAGGTCGGCTTACAATCGATTAAATACGGTAAATATTCTAGCTACCAAGAAGATAAAATCTAGCTCCCTAGTGCTAAAAAAAAAGTGGCAACACTGATCTGAATTGGTGTGTGTTGTTCTGTGCCCCCCCCCCCCCCCCCCCCCTCAATCTTCATTTCTTCATTTGAATTCTACAATCTTACTCTTTTGTAAGTAAAATCATCTGTAATGCTTATTAACGAAAATAGGCTCACACATAAATATAAAATTAGATAAGAATAAGGGCATACGATAATTTTTTAAACATACTGAAAGTTACGTAGTTCTTTTCTTTCTCTTCATAGCTAATCTAAATAAACGGTTGCATTGATTGGTATATAAAAAAGGACATATATTTCAATAACAAGAAACAAAGAAACTTATAAACATAAATACTCGCGATCAATTACTGTGTAGCATTAATTTACTCTCTAATATGACTTTTAAAACGTAGATTTCTGACTGACTTATGGGTTATTCTCCCTTGCGCCGGATGGATGTGGAAAAGAGATAGAAGACTTAACACACATGCTATTAAACAGAGCTAGAAAGATACGCTTTGTTTTTACCGCCAATTTCACGGGATAGAGCCGCACTACACCCAGAGGTGCCCCTCTAGTGAAAGAAACCTCTAGTGTAAGGAATTGAATTGATCTAGATGATCATACGCCTTGAAAGCATAGTCCGATTATACCATATTTACCCGAAAGGAGGACGAGGTTTTTTCCAAAAAATGTCCGCAAAAAATTAGGGATCGTCTTGAAATTGAGTACGAAGTTTTCGGTAGGAAAAATGCGTGCATTTTAAACACCGCACGGAACACCCGGATTTCGAGTATATGTCCATGAAAACGCATTTATAAATGCATTCAACAATACATTACATTTAATTAATTATTATAATACATTAAAAGTGCGTATCATAGTTCTTAAAGTTGCACTTAGTACGAAAGATTACCTCCAAGGTACTGATGGAAGGGGTGTGTTTACAGCTGGGTAGGAAATCTGATATGTGTGACAATGTAGACGGTTAAGCAAGGATTGGCGGCTGTATCTGAGGTATATTGTTACATTTTAAACATGTCTATGTAATACAATTTAAAAATCTGCTACCTTTCGATTGGTGCTCCAGCAGCAGACAAAAGTACACGTGAATTTTAAAGAGTATAACATTTGTGAAAGCACTCCATTAGTACTCACTTCGCCAAGTTTTAATGTGAAGGGAAGACTAGTCATTATTTTTAAGTTTAAATTAAGTTACCCCAAAGATATAGTGTCACTACAAAAACTTCCGGGAATGAAAAATTACTCGTTACGGTAATGCTGGTTGCGTTAGCGGATGACATGAAGTTGCCGCCGTATGCTATTTTAAAACACAAAACAAAGCTTAGAGAACTGCTACCTAAAGGAATAATTGTTAGATGTCAAAGCCAATGCCTTTTTACTTTCTCATACAAAGTATTGAGAAAGTATTGTTATCGCGAAAAAATTCGACCTCGAGATTTTTAGGGAAATATACGTTTTAGGTGTCGCTGAATCCAAAAAGTGGTTTTCCCAATGCCATGTAGAGCCCAAACGGTAGAGAGAAAATGAATGAAATCTCACACTTATGCATTTTATCATACTAAGCAGAGTCTATGAAGAAATGGTTGACATTGCTCAATATTTAAGGGAAGTTTATTCTACGCATTTTTAACAAGAATTTGATTTTCTCAAAGACGTCTCTAACGATTTTGATCAAATTTTGTTCAGTTATTTGAGTTAAGTCTTCAGTAATACTGTATAGTTCATATTTCTCAAAAAATGAATATAAGGCTAGATTATTCTATTCAACTTTAAGAATAATTTGATTTTCTCAAAAACGGCTAGAACGATTTTGGTCAAATTTTGTACAATTACTTGAGTATACTTCTGCAATAATATTACATATTTCATTTTTCTCCATGAATGAATATAAGGCTAGTTTATTCTTGGGCAACTTTAACAAAAATTGGATTTTCTAAAAACCGGCTGATACGATTTTCTAAAGATAACTAAACGACGCATTATTATATGAGAAAGTTTGTACAATGTATGTTGTACCAATTTTTTATTCATGCTTTTAGTGTGCTATTATTTAAAAGTTTTTCGTAAATAGACCTTGGTTTTTTTAGGGGTCGTCTTAAATTCGAGGTCGTCTTCCTTTCAGGTAAATATGGTATTAGTTACTAAAAAGAATATTCCTGAAGAATTAAAATAGGATTTCATTTCCGCTGCATTTAAGGTACATTTATTACTCTTAGCTTTTATTAATAATAGCAATGCTTCCTTTCTGATTCTTATAATAGTTAAAAACAAACATTTCTTAGCAGTCTAAGCAGAAGCCTACAGCAGAAGAAATTCTATTATATGATCATACAGCTTTTAACTTTGCGGCATGCTTTGTAGTCCGATTAGATCGCTTGGAGTATGGCACGGGGTTGGGCACTGGAGCCACCAGTGGGGGAGCCCCTAGTTACTTTCTCCATACGAAGTAATGGGAAAGTATTGTGATCATGAAAAAAATCGACTTCGAGATTTCAACGGAAATACACGTTTTGAGGTCCCTAGAACACGTTTAGACTATTTTCGGAATGATGTCCGTGTGTGTGTGTGTGTGTGCATGTGATTGTGGGTGCTCTAACTCAAAAAGTACTTGTCATATCGTTACCAAACATCATACATAAAACTTTAGCATGAGCACAAAGAACTGATTAGTTTTTGGACTATAACAGTTAATCGGAAGTCGAGGTTTATTTGAAACCTGATTCGGTTTTTGCGATATTTCTTCGTTAAAACATCATTATTTTATATACAATTCTATACAAAGGTTATAGAGAATGTAATTTCCTACAGTTTTCATTTGAAACAAATTTCTATGGGAGTTATTTTTTAAGAGTTATTTATAAATAACCTGTTTTTCGGTTTCCGTCAAATATCTCCTTAAAAACGTCGTTATTGGTAATCTTCGTAAGGACCAAAGTTGTAGAGAATAATATTTCTTCCAAGTTTTGTTTGAAAGAGATTTTCGGAGATATTTCGCTTTATCTTAATACCAGTATACAGCGCCAGCACCATGTAGCGGTGAATTCTGTAAGCATATTCAAAATATACGTAATTTACGGCAATAAGGACGACTGTATTCTTTTAGAATACGAAATAATAATTTTGCCTCATAATAATTTAAATATCTGTACCCCAAACATGGAGAAAGTCATGTGTTGGCCACATCAGATTTTTTTTATTAAATGCTCATTTTCAGCGTATATCTTTTTGCGGGCCCAAGGTTTGCCAGTTTGATGAAATTGACAAAATTGTTGGTGATATTGTAATTGAGAAAAGAAATGAAGGAATACCAAACAGGTGAGAAACAATTCAAATGAAATCAGTAAATCCTTAAATATACCATTTCATCAGTTCAATGTTAGCCTAGGGTGATGCAAATGAATGATGTGTAGGAACAGCCTAACTCTGTGACAAAGAACTACCGTATATCTTCAAGTATAAGTCGAGAAATTTCTTCCTTTTTTAGGCCGATCAAACCCTACTTTCGACTTATATTTGAGTTGCAAACTAGCTGGACATTTTCTGGGCCAATAATTATGCATGACTGGTGAAAAACAACATTTGACTGACTTGAAGTGCATTAGTATGAAAAATTCACTCTAACTAGCAGAAAATGCAAAGGCTAATGGTAAAATTATACAGCATCATCGTACTTATGCAGTTAGAAAGGAAAACTTAAAATTTATATTTTACCTTTAAAAAACTTACCCACATGAGTGGATTGAAGAGAAGAATCAATTCAGTACTCAGGTATTGATTTTTTTTATTTTGATCCTGAATTTTTGTTTTGATCCTGAATTTTTATTTTGATCCTGAATTCAAATTGTTAAACACAGTTCCATTTCTTCAACAACGGCATTTCGTTTTTTACTTATAATCATAGACTGAACAGACTTCATTGCAAATAGTTTCCATTGAAAGCACTCAACATTTTTTACCACTCTAAGCACTTTCGCAAACAACATTTATGACTGTTTTCTGTATGTCAAGGGTAATAAAAACAATACTATATAAACACGTGCCCGTACGGTTTCAAATACAAACGGCAAATGACAAGTGTTGATAAGTTTATGTTCTTACTGCGACCGATGTTCCAAAGTGCGTGAGGGTGTGTTTGTAAATGAAGTGCAAGACGCAATTCATTGGTATGTGGAATGTTCGTAAATACGAACTGTTCGTTTCTTCAATGTTCATAAGTAGAGGTTCACCTGTATATATATTAATTTCTTTGTAAATTTCAAAATTATCGTTTTAGTTTTCTTTACTTTGACTTAGGGTCGAGTCTTGGATTTTAGACACTTATTTAGGCTAAAAAGTACACTTCGACTTACACTCGAAGATATACGGTAATATAGCATAACCCCTGCCAATTGAATTAGCTGAAAAACTGATTTCATTCCGTCATGTGATTTCATTATGTCAGCAGCACAGCTATGCCTTGGAACATATCAGTGATGCAGCCCATACGCCTGTTTGCCATCTTCTGTGACAGTTAGCAAACAATGAAAAACCGGTTATTGTGAGATCAACAGGTAATAAAAACTGGCATATTACAATGATGTTGACTGTTCTAGCTGATGCATTTCCAATGGGCATTTAACTTAAACAAATGAAAACAGACTTAGTGGTTATTCCAGGCAGCATGATGTCCCAGTTACAGGTGTTGGATGCAGCCATCAACAAACTGTTTAAACACCACCTTTGTAAAGCCTACTCAATGAGCTAATAACTGTTGATCATACCCTAACACTGTCCAGTAAGATAAAAAAATGTGATGCTACTGTGCCAGTGGGTTTTATAAGCATGAGAAGCAATCTCCAGGGACAGCATTATTAAACGTTTTAAGAAATGTTGCATTTGTAATTCGATGGATGTCATGGAGGATGATATGCTTTGGGAAGACGAAGGAAAAGACTGAAGATAATGAAAAGAAAGAAGAGGATGATGATTAAGCCAAATGTTGTGACTGGAATTAACTAGTGACGATAAAGAAAATATAATATTTACAAGTATGTCATTTGCAGAATAAATAAAAATATTATTTTTTTATGTAAATTCCTAGATTAGAGTTCTTAAAAATGGAGTTCACCTTATATTCGATGCCGACTTTTATTTGAGCCAATACAGTACTTTTTTACATTCTTTAATGAAGGAATGAGATGGTTTTACTACCGCTCTGTAACAAAAATAATTTTCACTTTATGATGTATTTACCTTTCACTAACACCTACTATTGAAAATAATAATTTTTTATGGAAATATACGCAAAGGCTTTTCCAAAATCAACCAGCAACAGTAGTATCATAATGAACAGGGAATAGGCATTTGAAATAAAGGATTTTTCTTAAATTTATTAATATAACATGCTATTTTCAATAAATAAATATTTTTCAACTTAAGTCACAAAAGATAGGAAAACTTTCATTTGATGCATATGCAATATTACTAGAGCATACAGCTTCTACAATAATGCAATAAGTGTCCTCCTTTATATAGACTGGCCACTTTAAATTATTGTTAATAGCTTTATGAAGCAGATTAGATAAATGTTCCAGTGTTTATGAGTAAACAAAAAACTACACTAACATCAAAATTTTCACACGAAAAAATACCTGTTTGTGGACATCATGAGGTGATGAATTAGACTTAATATACGTATTAATCACAGTAGAAGGGGTTGTAGGCTGCCATGTGAATTCTGACACAGGAATTCCATGAGCCTTTACTTGTAGTTCCAATTCCTTTAAATATTACACAAAAATTATAAATTACTCATCAGTTACCACAAACACTGAAAATAATATTAAGCAGCATATATTCAAACATTACCTGGATCCTCAGCAATAATCTTCTATTCTGTTGTTCTACCTGCTTCTGCTTTATTTCTGCCTGCTTCATTCTCTGGAGTTCATGCTTCAGGCACTTTATATATTCAACAGATGACTTCAAAATGGTGCCCTTATTAGGCCTCACATCCCTAACGATTTCATAATAGCTGAAAAGTAAAAAAGTAAACTAAAATCTTACATTTAAAACACAAAATGGAAAATAGTTAAGAAACTTGTTTACTTAGACATGCAGCAAAGAAAGTGGTAATTGTGAATTAAGGATCTTGAGTTTTCAATAAACAAGTAGATTTTATATGGCACAACTTCCAAAAGAACACCGTTTGTCAGCAATCCTATCAAACCTAATCAGTTAATCATATATTTTTATTATTTTGTATTAATAAATATTAAATGTGCCCATGCAAAAATTGCAAGTTTTAACCATCAACATACACCCACAAATGTAAAAATGATAAAAGGTACACATTGACTGAGAGCCAGGATCAGCATGGGTTCATATGGACACCTGCAGAGGGAACCGTGAACACTGATGACGGGTGCCACCTAGTCATAATTGCACAAACTTGAATTGCCTCACTGAGATAATAATAATAATAATTTTTATTCAATAAAAATTGTGCATACAGGCATCGTATGTAACAGTCATCAGGAGCCGTCAAATGATGGTTACAATCTCACAAACCAATCCAATGGATAGGGTTAGAAACAGTGCCAGACACTCAAGTTTTGGGGCCCTGGGCTAGTAATTTTTAGGGGCCCTATAAAGTTATAAAAATATAATCAAAATGTAATATTGATATTATATATTTTATTACAACAAAAGAATTACAATACATAAAGAAAAGAGGCGGTACATTATTACTGTATTCAGTGACGTTTGAGTAACCAGGCAATCAACGCAAATGGACAACAGACCGTCAAAAGAAAATTCTGGTGTACCAGTATTTTTAAAAAAATTAAACAAATCACAAAAAAGTTTTTTCTTTCATGAGTGGGGCTTTGAGACTTTCAGGGCCCTAAGAAGCAGAGTCTAAGGAATTGTCCAGACTGAAGAATTATGGGGCCCTAAGCATTGTGTGGTCCTGGGCTGAAGCCCATTTGGCCCATGCCTATGTCCAGCTCTGGTTAGAAATTATGCACAAAACACCAAGTGTCAATGTGATTGATATTGTTGCGCTTCACGTTTTCTTTTAGAGTCAATATACAGTATTTCCCAGTGTATAAGATGCACTTTTTGTCACAAAAATTTGTGCTAAAATCATGCTACATATTACAGAACAAAGGTTTATATGTTGATAATATATTTAACTTAAAATATATATACACACACTTTTCAAATTCTCACAACACTGTTTTTCGGTATAGAGAGGTTTTCTATGCAGTACTAAAAATTCAAACAGCTGCATTAATTCTGTAGGATTCTTACTGTTATTATTTAGAATAATAAAGTGTTTCAGTGAATTATCTGTAACCAAACAGCAAAATGATTATTTCACAGGATACAAAGGGCAATATTACTGAAAAACCTGGAATGCATAGATTTTTACTCAAACATGCTGTGTGTGGAAGGCACCAAATATCTCAACAACTTAGGAACCAAAAGAAACACTACTGAAATATATCTCACAATAGAATTATTGGAATATGAGACTAAACTGTGATGATCCCTTGATATTTTATCAGCAGGCTAATGGTGTTAATTTAGAGATCACTGGCAAAATCTGGTGTTTGTAATCCATCATCCTTAACAATAACAATTCTTTCCCTTTTTATTATTTCTGGTGATTATGTAATGTTTTAATATATCACATGCTGCACATTGAAACACCCAGCCATTTAACAGAATCCTAGTAAATTTTAATGATCTCACTTTTTTTTTATTTTTCCAGTTTTTTTCATTGCATATAAGCAACATTTCCATCCTGAAGATGAAAAATTTAGAAAAAAACTAGCTCATATGCAAGCAAGTACAGCAATTTAAAAAAATAAACTAATAGATGCTTTTCAATGAATAATTAACTTGCTCTATGTTGTTTTTTAATCACCGAAGAATCTTATGTCCTTATCCAAACATGTTTTTATGAATAAAAATTTAAACCTGGAAATACCTTATTTTTGGGGTACATCCAACACACCAGAAAATACAGTATTCGACTTTGGCACTCTAAGGGCTAAATCTTAAAAAAATAACTTGTAAACACTGAATCAGCAATCACCTGCACTGGAGAATGACCTGTATTCAACCACTATTCTATATCAATTGCCCAGAATTCAAGTTTTGCATTTGTATTCACATCGTATATATCAACCACAGTTTCTAAAATACTTTTTGTCACTTTAAAGGTCAACATACACACTGCGATATACAGTACATATAAAATGCATAGTAAAATTTAATGGTGTTTAAATACAACAACAGCCAACAAATAATATAATCTTAAAGACCATAAATTTGCCTATCTCGCTTCACTCTTTATGTAGCTACAAATGACATTGATAATAGATAGCAAAGTAAAAGGGTAATCACAATACAGAATAAATAAATTATAATATAAAACATATGCTAATAAATAAATCTTAATTGAAATTATGAACTAAATTTCAAGAAGTCTACTAAAACCTTTAATACTTACGGATCATTATTCTTTGGGAGAAGAGTTCCAAGCTCTTTAATGCGGTCGTTAATGTTGAAACGCCTTCTCCTTTCAACTGCATCCAACATAAAAGACAAATTTTTAAACTCATAAGTAGAACAAAAATCATACTAATCTTATGTGTAGCTGAACATGTTGTTGGAAATACAGATCCTATACAACTTCATCACTCGTGAATGTAGAAATTAGTTATGGTTGCTCAGGAATTTCAGTACAACACCAATTTTTGATGATTTCATTTTCATTTATTTCATGAATTTCTTAAAGGAGCATAATAGAGACCCAGGCTCACTTTTAGACTCTGATAAGTTTTGGGGCTCCTAATCAGTTTTATATGCAATTTCCGAGTCCTCCGCCACAATAAACCCTGCACTTCCAAAAAATTTTCAAATTTAAAAAATTCCTTCGTGCTCCAAAAATTTCAATCATAGGAAAAAATCGTATTTTTGATTGCCATCATGAATGGGTTAACATAGGTTACATATTGTTTTACCATTCATAACTATCCAATTCATTGCTATCTCCTCAAAATTTTTTTTTACTATAGGAATAATTCACCTTCATTACCACTACAATAGATGGTTATAATTTTACAATGGATTTAACTTTCTCAGATACAAAAAGTATGGGGAATTTATTTCATTGTGGAAAATTTCTGACTTCAAGATTTAGATGAATATGCGTGTCTTTAGGTGCCTCTGAGTTGCAAAAGTGGTTTACCTTATGCTGCTTCTCTGTAGTCTGTTATCTATGTACAATATCTGAAGAAATCCTGACATGTGTATGGTATCACTTGGAATGGAAACCACTGAGTGATGTATGATAATATGCATTAGATGAGGGTGGTTCATTCCTGTAGATTTTTTTCAAAGCATGAATTTACTCATAAATGACCCAAATGATTTGGATCATTAATATGACTTTAAAATACCATTCTCAAAAGATAATTACACAGCATCCAGTGACTTTATAACATATCAAGTTTTATGCCCAGCTACCACCAAGCAACTCGCCTCTTGCTCAGATGCAGGATCCCCCTCCCTCTATATCTGCTTTTGTCTGTCATCCAGTCAAAGAGAGCACTATTGATATGAGACAAATTAGGGAAAACATTTTCAGCTAGTAAATATGTATTAATGTAACCAGTGACACAATTGTAAGAACTAGAAGGCTACAGAAATGAGAAAGTTTGTGCAATGAATAGTCCACGGCAATGTTATGTCATGAGAAAATATTATCTGTCGCAACTATTTAATAGATCTGGAGAATGAGATGGATATTATGTGCATAAGGTTTAACCATAGAAATGCTATGCAATTATTGTTACTCTATTTACTATCTGAATCCTTGCACCTTGGCATAATTCTTGGACCCTAATTTGAAAATGTGAAAAGTAGAAAATTTTAACCCTGGAGTAATACTCATACTACATGCTATCCTTGCAACAAGACAATTTCTATGGAGGAATTCCAAGGAAGATTAAAAATCTGAGGAAGAAGAAGGTGGTAACAGGGCTGCAGCTTTAAAGTTCACCAAGTCCCATTTTAGTTTGTGTCACAAAATAATTTGAAATGTTTATTTTTCCTTTTTTTACTTAGGGTTTATGAAAGATCAAAAGTTCTTCTCTACAATGTAGAAAATGCTTGCCAAAAGGTGTCCCTATAACACTACTTTTGGCATGATGATAAAACAATGTTTTCTCCAATCATCTCCATATCTTTAATGTGCACATTGTATTTCAAGCAGCTGAAAATTACAATATTTTCGGTTAAATAAATGTTTAAAAAGTGGACTTATCGATCCATTCCATATAATTTTTCCAATAAATGTGCAAATATATTGTGAACTAGGTAATAGCCCAGGGATGGCAAATACGTGGCACGTGTGCCAGAAATGACACACAAGCGATTTTACTTGGCATGCATAAGCTCATATTTTCTGCATAAGATATGAATTTTCTTAGAAAATGAGTCAACTAGTAGCACTTGAAAAAAATTCTGATGGCTCTTATAACTTTTTAGGTAAGTGACTCAAAAATCATTTGCCATTCCTGTAATAGCCCGTCTATATGATGGGTCAAAATAATATATCAAAAATGGAAATTTCAAAAATAATTCTATTCTTTTCAAAAGAAAATTTCTCCTTCCCCCTCACTCTCTCTCATTTTATAAAAGCATTCAAAACATGCTTACACCCATAAGGATTGAAATAACAATACGATTTTGAGGTCTAACAATGTACAATTGGTAGGCAGCACAACATCCTATTAAAATGATGTCTTCAACAAAATATGGGAATTATAAACGTTTAACATGAGCGATTTCGAACTGATGGTGGAAAAAGATGAATGGAATAAGAAACTTTATAATTTTATCTTGAAAATGGTTCAGATCCGAAGATCGTAGGTTAATTCTTTTTAATTTTAATCTAAAAAACAATGTTAGCCTGCACGTCAAAAAGTCGATTTTTACGTGTTATTTTATGGGAAACAGAAATGTCTCCCTTGGAGTCAAACCCAGGACTTCTTTCGAGATTTTTTTCGTCATATCCTTAAAATATGTGAATCAATCATTCCTGCCAAATTTAGTCTCTATCTCAATACTTTCTTGAGTTATTGGTAGAAGGGTGGTTAGCATGTCTAGTTCCCAATACTAGGGTTGCGGGTTCAAATTCTGCCGAGGGGATGTAAAAAATAAATATTATTATTCGCATTTTTTCTAGCGAGTGGGTGTAGCATTACATCAGACAAACCAACAAACAAACCAACCAACAGATCGCAGAACCTATATATAGAAGAGGTGTAATATTACTGCAAAAAAATACTTGTCTGGTCAATGCTGGCATGATCCTCACACTCAGTTTTTTGTTGCAAAAATATCAAAAAAGAAGTGTGAGGATTATGTCAGTAAAAACAGTGCTTTCGATAACCATCAAAGTCATGAACTTGAACACATTAAGAAAGAACACATAAATTATTTGATATTAATTATGCCATACTTGTCTGGTCAATGCTGGCATGATCCTCACACACAGTTTTTTGTTGCAAAAATATCAAAAAAGAAGTGTGAGGATTACATCAGTAAATACAGTGCTTTCGATAACCATCAAAGTCATGAACTTTAACACATTAAGAAAGAACACATAAATTATATGATATTAATTATGCCTTGATAGAAAGGATGATCCGAAGATCCTTATGCAACAGGCATAAGCTGTTATGATGGGAAATGAAGAAACAGGTGAAAAAATCTGCCATGACCGGGAATCAAACCTGGGTCTTCCACTTGCAGGGTGGATATTCTACCACTTAACTACCATGGCAGACTAATTCTCCTGTTACAGAACGGGAATATTTCCTTAGTCTGGGACCAAGCTAGCTATGCTAGTATCAATCAGCCCCAATGGATGTCCTCAAGGAGATACATCAAAGAAAACCCCTACCCTCTCAAATGGTCAGAATGCCATGATATAAACTGATAGAAAGGATGATCCGAAGATCCTTTGCGACAGGCATAAGATGTTATGATGGGAAATGAGGAAACAGGTCTGCCACGGTAGTTCAGTGGTAGAATATCCGCCCGGCAAGTGGAAGGCCCGGGTTCGATTCCCGGTCATGGCCGATTTTTTCACCTGTTTCCCCATTTCCCATTAATTATACCAATTAAAATAAAAACCTTTTTTTAGAATAGTGATGAAAAACAGTAACATCTTAATTTCAAAATTACCCTCCTAGTCCTCTTTCAGAAGATTACTTGAATAAAGCCCCGAACTATCTTTGATTTAAAAATTTCTTTGATATTTAACAAAATAATTCAATTAATGTCTAAGGCAATAAAAATAATTTGTAACAAAATATAATGATAATTTTTCGCAATTACCAATATTCTGGCTGAAATGATGAAACACATGATTTTCCTAAATAATATAAAGTGTTAAAAGTGCACTAATAAAAAATCCATAGAATTTTTAAAACAAACATATTTGAAGAAGAAACATAAAACCATACTTACTCATGTTATGATTGTCCTTCTTCTGCCTATCTTTGGCAAGAGCAGTGATTTCAGCATCTGTTAAAATTAAAGGTTCTGGTTTTATCTGAGGGAGATCTGGTGGACAAGAATTACTAGTTTTTAAGATAGACCCACCATTATAATTTACAAACTGTTCATACAGGCTGCCAGTCCCTGTCTGCAAATACAAATACAAAGACAATGTTTTCAGTTTATCACGTACATTTACTATTAAAATACGTATGATTAAAGTAATACAAAAAATACGTACTCTAAATGTTGCTCAGGAGGAGCATTATTTAAATATGAGTAACAAATGCAATAAAAAAGCATTTCTGAAATAAACAATCATAAG
Organism: Uropetala carovei; assembly: GCA_036926305.1. Taxonomy (NCBI): domain Eukaryota; kingdom Metazoa; phylum Arthropoda; class Insecta; order Odonata; family Petaluridae; genus Uropetala; species Uropetala carovei. The sequence goes on from JAXCHB010000011.1 coordinate 10,031,496, forward strand.
AGACCATATGCTTCATCCTAAGAATATTCATAAAATATACTTCACATTTGTAAATATAATTAATATTAAAAAACTTAAATACCTTGAAAATACATACGTGAAAAATGGATCACTTTTTTAATCTGAACAACACCGTGTACCTAGTAATACCTTATAAATTATAAAACATGACAATAACATAAACGATACCTGTAAATCTGAAGACACATTAAGAGAAGCATCATTTAACTTGAGGCTTTCACTTGTAATAGATGAGGCCTCATAAGATAATAGATCCTCAAGCAATTCTTCGTTCTACAAGAAAAAGCAATTACAAACAGTAAGTTAACATAGTTCAGCAAAGGGTTAAATGTTTTAATAGAAGCTTAAATTTCTGATTCAGACAAAGAATTTAATATGATGAATGAAAATTAAAATGATTGAAAAATGCATTGACAAAAGAGCAATGTATTAATCATATTTAAGAAATACTAAAAATGGGTGGAATGAACTTATTTCTGCTATTGTCCTCTTGTAAAAATATAATATTTTCTCACAAAACCTGTGATTCTCAGGTGAGGATTTTAATGCTTCAAGATAATAAAAGTGATTAGCTTATTTTAACCCTGATTTGTTCATTGATATTTTTAATGGACAATTTAAGCCGTCAACACATCTGGAAAAATGAAACTCTCAAAAATAGAGAAATGTCTTATAAATTAAAAAATTGCAGGGGTATACGAACACTTAAGAATTTATCTTATTTATGATATTAATGAGACAAATAGAAATAATTCACTTGCAATGTTATAAATAAGTCAAATAAAATTAAGTAAAAAAACATTTTTAGTGTATACACACTTTTACTTAAAACTGCACTCAAAGGTACAAAATATTTTTTTCTGGACAAAAAATATTGTTCAAAAATTTGTATGCTTCATAAAAGTGGGTGGCATTAATATGAGTATATATTAAGTAAGTGTCCAACAATAAGAACTAATTTATGAGGAAGATGAAATACATATAAGAATTAGAAGAGAAAAAAAGCCACCCACTTTTAGGAAACAAATTTTTGAATAATATTTTTTGTCCAGAAAACATTATTTTCTACTTTTAAGTACAGTTTTAAGTGAAAGTGTGTATACACTAAAAAAAAGTTTTTTACTTAATTTTATTTTTATCTTTTTCATCTTATAACTGTCATAAATAATTCATTTTTTACATGCATGAGAAATAATTATGGAACATAGAATTTAATAAATTTGGAATAACTGTTGTAATGCAGAACAAATACGCAACGAAAAATTTACGTTTTATCGGGCCGATGAACTTTTCACTAAATAATAATTTTGATTTAACAAAACTTCAGATGACGTGAGAGTATGGTACTCAAAATTCAAAATTATGTTATCATACCGAAATTTCCAAAGTGAGAATAATTATAACTTAAATTAAAATGTTATGTATATTCTTCCATGAAAGAGAATGAATTTATATTCAATATAATAATTTATGAATGTTGTTTACTTTGGTTGATATGAAAAGCATTTCCCTCGCCTTCCTTCTCTCTCACTCTCTCTCTCTCTCTCTCTCTCTCTCTATCTCGTATTAAAAGCATTCAAAGCATGCTTACACACACATAATAAGGATTGAGATAACAATAGGATTTTGAGGTCTAACAATGTACAATTGGTAGGCAAACCACATCCTATTACAATGATAAGTTTTCCCCAAAATATGGGAATTATAAACGTTTAACATGAGCGATTTCGAACTGTAGGTGGAAAAAGATGAACAGAATAAGAAACTTTATAATGTTTTCTTCAAAATGATTCATATTCAGAGATTGCAGGTCAATTCTTTCTAATTTTAATCTAAAAAGAATGAAATCCTGCATGTAGAAAAGTCGACTTTTACGTGTTATTTTATGGGAAACAGAAATGTCATCCTTGGAGTCAAACCCATGGCTTTTCTTCGTCAACACCTTAAAATATGTGAATCGAGCATTCCTGCCAAATTTAGTTTTTTTATCTCTATTCTTCCTAGAGTTATTCTCATTTTTATAGCGAGCGAGTGTTGATGTGTGACAAATAAATAATGAAATAAATATGAAGGGAAGTTAAATAAAAGTGTGTAAAAAAGGAACTAGCTTTTCAGCATGCTATGTGTACAGGTTCTAATATCTTCACAATATTATCAATTTTGAACCAACTACTGCCTGATGTGAAACTCTTTAATGGGTACTGCTAAATCTACACAAAATGATTATCTCTAGCAAAGATGAGAATTCAAGCAGAAAACAATGTAATAATGTTTTCATTTACATGGTGAGCGTTGCACTCACAACGCGATCAATGGCGGGTTAAAATGGCGGCAGAGTAAGTCATCAAAACATCGGCCAATATTTTTGCTACCACCTGGCTAGAAACCCGAAAAGAATTCATCAAGAATATAGGGAGTTGGTAACTTTTTTCACAATTCCTTAAACTTTATGCATTGTGTGCAAAACAACAGCCAAATTTCTTGCAGAAATTTTCCAACAAATTTGGGTATTTCTTTAATTCTCAAAACAAAATATTTTTTATTTTATTTCTGGTTAAGTTTGCAGTTCAGTAAAAGAAAATAATATTCGTTTCAGTTCATTTTGTGGTTCAACAAATTTGTATGGTTTGGTTGAACAGTTCAGTTTGCTACTCTGGTTGAGAAACCCTTTTTACTTTCTCCACGAAAAAAATCGACTTTGAGATTTCAATGGAAATACACGTATTGACATCCCTAGAACATGTTTGGAGTATTCTCAGAATGTCTGTGTGTGTGTGTGTGTGTTGCGCATGTGCGAGTGTATGTGATTGTAGGCGCTCTAACTAAAAAAGTACTTGCCATATCATTACCAAACTTCATATATGACACTTTAGCATGAGCACAAAGAACTGATAAGTTTATGGACAATAACGATTAACCGGAAGATGAGGTTTATTCGAAACCCGATTCAGTTTTTGCGATATTTCTCCTTTAAAACATCATTATTGTACATACAATTCTGTACAAGGGTTACAGAGAATGTAATTTCCTACAACTTTCATTTGAAACAATTTTCCATAGTAGTTTTGTTTAGGAATTATTTATAAATAATCGTTTTTTTCGGTTTCCGTCAAATATCTCCGGAGTAAATACATAATATATACATCTTATATTTTAAGAAATTTTAAAGTGGAAGTTGTGGAATTACACAAATACAATTCACACAAAAATTCACAAAAAAAAGAAAAAGAGATACAGAATGAATTGTACTTGTGTAATTGCCGGTATCTAAGGCTGGCCGGTTCTAAATAGCCGGATACCATACGTGTTATATGGGATGTATAGGTCAAAAACCATGTTTCTCGTATATAACGAAGTCACGCTTATAACGAAGCAATGAGTCGGTCCCCTCAAATACGTATTAAACGAGTTTTACTGTATTTTGAATATGTTTACAGAACTCACCGCTACATGGTGGTGGCGCTGCATACTGGAAATTATGAAAAAGTTGAATATCTCCTAAATGAATGGTTCTACGGAAATTTGTTTCAAACAAAACCCGGAAGAAATATTATTCTCTACAACTTTGGTCCTTATGAAGATTACAAATAAGGACGTTTTTAAGGAGATATTTGACAGAAACCGAAAAAACAGATTATTTATAAATAATTCCTAAACAATAACTGCTATGAAAAATTATTTCAAATGAAAGTTGTAGGAAATTACATTCTCTATAACCTTTGCTTAGAATTGTATACACAATAATGTAGTAGTAACGGAGAAATATCGCAGAAACCGAATCGGGTTTCGAATAAACCTCGACTTCCGGTAAACCGTTATTGTCAAAAAACTAGTCAATTCTTTGTGCTCATGTTAGTGTTATATATGAAATTTGGTGACGATATGGCAAGTTCTTTTTGAGTTAGAGCGCCCACAATCACATACATACATCCATCCATCCATCCATCCCCCCCCCCCCCCCCACACGCACGCACACACACACACACATCATTCCGAAAATAGTCTAAACGTGGTCTAGGGACCTCAAAACGTGTATTTCCATTGAAATCTCGAAGTCGATTTTTTTCGTGATCAAAATACTTTCCCATTACTACGTATGGAGAAAGTAATAATAATTTTGCCTTATAATGCTATTCATAATAATTTAAATATCTATACCCTAAATATGGAGAAAGTCATGTGTTGGCCACATCAGATTTTTGTATACATTAAGCATTACAAAAAATGTAGAAAATATAATTTCCTACATCTTTTATTTCAAACAATTTTCATAGCAGTTATTGTTTAGGAATTATTTAGAAATAATCGGTTTTTTTCGGTTTCCGTCAAATATCTCCTTAAAAACGTCGTTATTGGTAATCTTCGTGAGGACCAAAGTTGTAGAGAATAATATTTCTTCCAGGTTTTCTCTGAAACAAATTTTCGTAGAACCATCCATTTCGGAGATCTTTTGCTTTTTCTTGATTTCCAGTATACAGCGCCACCACCATTTAACGGTGAATTCTGTAAACATATTCAAAATAAACCTAATTTACGGCAATAAGGACGACTGTATTCTTTTACGATAGGAAATAATAATTTTACCCTATAATGCTATTCATAATAATTTAAATATCTATACCCCAAATATGGAGAAAGTCACGTGCTGACCACATCAGATTTTTTAGATTAATAAGATTCAGACTTGCGAGTGTTACAAATAGATGCAAAATGAGTTGCACCAAACTTCAAGCTATTAATCTAACATGATGAGATTCTTCCCTGAAGAGTTCAATTCGAATATTAATGTGGCTAATAGATGGTGGGAAATGAAAATTAAGCATTTGAAAAGAGCACAATGAAAGTGTAAATCAGTCAGCTATCCAAACCTTCTGATGGCATCAATTATTTCGCCATGCTGTGTTCTCTAGTTTTGAAAAATAGTTCAAATAGTGATATATCCTAATAAAACCACTGATAACAAATTCATAGGAAACTCTTTACACATAATATGGTAAAATTACTTTCATTTTACTAGTTAAAATTAGTGATGTACCGGGTACTAAAAAATACCGGGTACCCGGAGAAGGAAAGAAAAATTGTCTGACCGGGTATCCGAAATCGAAATATCTAAATCAGGATCCTATAAATTGCTCAATTAATGTTAAATGGATTATTAAAATACCACTGTAAATGCCAGTCAAAAATTATGGTTATGTAAGTTAAAGTTTAAATAAAAGTAGAAAATTCACATAATTGAATATTCCAGAAAATGAAAATAGTTTTCGACTTATAAAAGCTATGTGGTAAGGAAATATTAATGAATATTTATTCTTTACACATTATACTACACAACTTTCATATGACCAAAACTATATTTATTTTCTGGAACATTCAATAATTTGAGTTTTAGATTTATTTTTTACTTTTAGTGCATACAAAACGTGATTTCATTAAAATAAATATATATATAAATTAGCTTTTTCTGTTTTATCCAAAGATTTCGCAGAAAATGTCCTCAAAGACTTTCCAAAACTCATCAATTTTAATCTTCAACTTCATTAACACAATATCAATGAGTAATTGAATAGTTGCTTATTTTCGTTACACCGTCGTATTATTTATAGTAACCAAGGAATTGTTTAAACTTCAAAACACAGCAAACATTTCTTGAATATGTGTGCAGATGCGACGCGAATTTACAACCCCAGTCAATCACACGCAATCACAAGAAACCTCCAACAATGCAAATCACCTTGACGACAGATTTTCACGTAACAACGCGTCCAATTTTGGCGTTAAAAAACATCCGAAAACGCATGACTCAGCTGCGACATTCGGATTCGTCCCACCGCCTTGGAAATACTTGCTTTCGACACTCCTGCATTCGGGATCCACTTTTTCCTCTGAAACACCCTCAAAATACCTCCTGGATGTTCTTCTTCGCGTAAATACCAACACGATGTGCCCCACCCACTTTAGGCCTTGACCCTGAGTGGAAGGACACGTGTTCGAACGCTATAAATGCTGTTTTTGATGGGCTTTCCCCTGTTTTGGAGAAGTTACTGCAAATTTTATGGCCCTGGCGATGATTCTAAAGGCATCTTAAGCTATGTACACACTATGCGAACGATGGCGAACGAACGACAGCGAACGAAGTTTCGCGAATTCGGAGTCATTCGGAGTGTGCAAGCGAATGTTTGCATACGTTGATGTTCTGTTATTTAGACCAGTTGTCTTTCTGAACGCTAATTCAATTGTGTGTTTCATTTTCTTTTTTTTAATTGTAATTACAACGTCCGACGAATAAATTATTATCGCAAGTGCATCATTCATAGTGTTAAGTGAACTACTTAGAAAAAAACTAGAAGAGACTTTAAATATTCCGCAATCTCCTTCCATGCGCCACTTTTTTAATGTTAATTTATAGTTTTTATTTGTCGGGTCCCATAAATATGGTCTTTCCCGATATAATTTAATTCATTCAAGTATGATGTCATTTGACCACTCCATTATTTATTTCTTTATTTACAACAGGTGCGAGACTGCAAGTTCGTTTGGCAGTTAAAAATCCAACTAGAATGTGCGACCGAACAGCGAATGCTAACGATTTCCATCCACACTGCGCATCGAATTCTCTTGATTTATCGCTCGGCTAGCGAACCCTAGCGAAGGCGAACGCATGCATTCATAAGCATTCGTGCGCATAATTTTGACTGTACACACTAAACGAATTCTTTCGTTCGCTGTCGTTCGTTCGCCATTGTTCGCATAGTGTGCGCACAGCTTTAGAGGAATTTGCCAGGCATTTTTTGACATCTTTCTTGATTAGCAAACGTGTATCCTTCCTCATTTTTTTCATTCATATCCAGTATTCAGCAATTACCCTGGAGTTTTTTTTTACATATTATGAGGCAAGTTTTGTTTGCATAATAATACCGTGTTTGCTCGAATAATTCGCACACTTTTTATCATAATATCCCGATAAAAAAGACGCATTGTGTTCCGTCTACCGACCAGTAGCGGAAAATGCTCACACGACTACCGCACCAATTCGTATTACTGATAAACAATTGATCTTTGCGTTAAACTAAAATCGTGTTTATTTTTCAACTCGCAGTTGCCCTTCCTTTTTTCAAGTTATCCGGACAACTCTTGGTCCCAATTGGTTCGAATAATCGGGAGTTCTACAGTATATGGGTAACAACTGCAACCTATACCTTATTTTACCTTCATTCTTCTTAAGCGTGTGTGTCATAATAAAATCATCGCGCACTTTTTAAAAATACAGTGGAACCTCGATAACCGTCGTTAATTGGTTTCTAGAATCCCAGACGAATATCGAAACGACGATAGTCGAAACCGATTTTCCGATACGTCAATAAATCGTTCAAAAAGACCTTACACGGATCATATAAAACTGAATTTTTAGACCTCAGTTTGCTTGAAATTTTAGACAGCGTCATTTTCACTCAATCGCTTCTAGTCATATTTGAAGGGACGTCACATTTCTGGACCTTTAAGAAGCAATGTGACTAACACTGAGTTTTGGGACCATTTTTATCACGAGGTTTAATTAGCTATAAAACATTTAATAAGTGTGTTAAGAGTTGACAAATGAGTTGAGTTTTACTGCAGGAATCCGGGAAGGAACGTTTTGCTGTTTGATTCTTATATTTGACGGCAAAACTCTAAAAACTATTAGTCTTTGTTTAACCGTTTCAATTTACACAAAATTTTTTCTTTCTATCACGATCGACTAAATGTTCTCCGAGAGCAGCCGCAGCGCACCGTTTCGATAGCCAACCACTACCAAATACTATCTTCCGTGTAGCAAAATCTGATAAGATGTGTATAACGTTGAATTGCGACCTCTTAGTAAATACTTCTCAAATCCAGTAAGTTCTATATATTAATGCTGTTTTTGATTTTTTTTCTCAAAGACATTTCTAAGACTGAATTCCATCGTGATTTTTAATATTGAAATTTTAACCCTAAAAAGCTAATTCTAACTTGATTTCCACGCATATGGTGCCTAAGAATCTCTAGGTAACTTACGATTTAACTATAATCCACTGGCCATTTCCAATGCGGCCCACCGAAGGATTCACTGCCACCAATGCGGCCCACCATGCAGAAAAGGTTGCCCATGACTGTGACAGCAATCTTTCTCTCTCACGTCAGTCACAGCGCAATAGTCATCTTATTCGTTTGTCTGCTACATTCAAAAATGGCGACGCAACTTTTTCATTTTTTTGCACCACTTGGCGACAAACGTAGGTTGATCGAAACAACGATTATCGACGGCGACGGTTATCGAGGTCCTACTGTACAGCTATAACCCGCCAATCGCGGGGGTTGCAAAAACAAAAATTACGTAACGGTGAAAATGGGGTCCGGTTATCACATCTGCAAGAATGGGCCACTGCGCGAATTTCTTTACTGTACTGGCGAACGTAGGATACACTAGCAAATAGAAAGGAACATTAGAGAGATGGAGAAAAGCAAGATTAAGAGATTGGAAAAGAAAAAGAAAACGACAAAGTTGACTTAACTCGAATGAGGCCGCAGGCAAACTTAAGATGCCGGGGACGAGGATGTTTCGAGAAGGGTGTAAGTTGGATATGGAAGCAGCGATGTGTTGGTACGAAGCTACCGTCCTTTAGTTATTATTTTAAAAATAAATTTCTACAAAGGGGCTACCGCGGTGGAAATAATTCTCTTGCAGTTGATGCTTTTTACACGATTGCTTTCTCTATTAATTCTCTTGTCCTTTTAGCTGTCTCCATTAAAACCTTCGACGACGAGTGTGATTTATTAGTCACCTTGGAGCATTCGTCAGCAAAATATTCTCTCGGCAGATTTCTGCCCAAATCCATTATCTACCGTATAGATCCATACACATATACGGAAAGAACGTTTTAGAATGTGATAGAGGTTTTTGGGGTTCCTAATACATATAAAATTTATTTTCCATCGCATTATCACTACTTCAATAATGGTTTTCTCGCTTGAAGGTCTAAACTGCGTTGAATTCATTCTTACTCGAGCGAGAAACAGACTGCGGGAGTGAGGCCCACGAGAAGGACCCAGACGGCAGTTCTTGAAGATTAGTGACCGCGTACGGCTTCCGCTCTGCCTTGCTCCTTCGCCCTCTCCCTAACCTCCCGACAGTAGCGACAGCTGCTAAGAGGTAAAGGATTTGTATGAAAGTCGCAAACTAAATAAGAATAATTTACCGATTTCATTCTAAAACCAGAAAATAATGAATTTCCAAAGATATTTAAACTGCTTCAGTCACGATAAGTCGAGGACTCGACTTCGACATAATCCCCCATCAAATAGCGCCATTTACCTCGTTGCCACTATGGCCACATTATTACGTATCCAACCAATATGATAATGGAAATTTCTCCGCAAAAACGTGCCACACGCTACATCTTAAACAACGTTTCGATTTTATAAATTAATATACTACATAACAAAAGATAAATGTTAAATTCAGGAATAGTATATTAAACTACGAATAAAAAAATCCACTCTTCACGCTCGTTCAATCAAACAAATATTTCAACATTTCTTAAACTATTATTTACCACAACACAGCGTTACCCAAAATGGGGGTTGCGGAATGATCTCAGGGGCTCGCTAAGACGGAGCTTTTTAAAGTTTTATGCATTATACCAGGGGTCTCCAACCTTTCAGCACCCAAGATCTACCATTCATTTGTCAATTTACCGAGGATCGACCCAGCGGTGTGAGTGAGTCTTGATACGAGAAATACTGTTGAGCAGGAGGGGGAGGGGGGATACATGCAAAATTCTCCCAAACTTTAAGACATCAAAACCAGCGTCATAGCATAAAATGTCCTGCTTAACACGTCAATCCAATTGAATAGCAAACAACTTTTTCTTCGAGTTAAACAAAATCGAATAAATATTTATTCGAGTTTTCGTGCTATACAAGAGAATATCTTAGTTCAAATAAAATTGATTAAAATTTTATCAACCAGGATAATTCAATGTATTACTAACTAAGTTTTAAGCTATTAGAAGTTGAATAAAAAGGCTATTAAATAAACATACAGACGGATGAAATCAACCAAAACATAACTTGTATTAGTTAATCAAGTTACACATAAAGTCGCAGTCAGCGTTTTGCCTTTTCCAATAATTCGCGATTGGAACACCACGTATCGAGCTACACTTAAATCAGGGTCGATAAACATCGATACGCTCCTGTCTCACAGTAAGAACTGATATCGAGAGATATCTATACTATTTGATTTATGCATTTCAACTGCTCTTAATTTTCGAACGATTATGAAATTATAAAATCACCTGCATAGCTCGATAAAAAAAGTTCGAGCAAATGGCGATATTAAAAGGTTTTTACAGAAAAATGAATATGAAATGAAAAAATAGCATTTTTAATAATTTCGATTATCCCTGGTATACTTAACAGGGGTAGGCGAAAATTACCACGGGGGTACGTGAATTAGAAAAGTTGAAAACCACTGCGCAAATTGTTTCTTTTGATGGAAAATTAATTCGTGAGATGGCCAAAACGTGTTTGTTCACCGAGGCATCGAAACAGACCAGTTTATACCTGCCTCTCTCTCGCACACACGACCGCCCTAGCGATTCATAAAAACTGCTCGTGTTTTTTATAATCTCTCGAAAGTTAATGATCAGCGTTCCCTGTCACTTGCGCGGCCACTACAGATATAAAAAGCGTTACTTCATCGGAAATCCTGCGCTAGGAGTATATAATATCAGCCGATCCAACTGTGCATAAATGCAATAATCAAAAGCCATAATAGCTAATAACCACTAGAGCAGACCTGGCGAAGAGTCAGAACGTACGGCTACCTTAACTTGCTTAGAAACACAGAGATCCAAGGTTATGTGGCAGTTTCAGCGGGAGGCGCGGCTACACGCATCATAAGATTCCCCCGTGCATTAACAAGAATGCCTTACCACTGGCACAATAGCAGTTATGTACACACAACTTTTTAATAATTATAACTTACATTCAATTAAAAACGCTAATATAGACATTACAATCGTCGTGATAAAAAATTCTCGGTAAAACACAAACCGAATATTTAGGAGGGAAGAACTGCGGCAAATATGAATCCGCGATACACGCGACGCCGTCATGCGCGGCGAATACTTTATTTGCAAGTTTTTTCTCCGAGAAAAACAATCGACTTCTCTCACGGAGAGAACACAAAAACTCTCATCAAACGCTTCGAGTGGAAAAATCAACTACCGAATAGGAGACTCGTGTCGTAACGTCAAGCAGGAGACATCTTTTCGAGGAGCAAGCAAATAAGAATTCGCGCCATGTATTGGGGCCACATTGGCACACTCATCGAGTTAAAAAAATATGAGGCCCTTTGGGGTCCGGTCCCGCCCTCCCTACATTCCCTGCCGCCCACAGCACTCTCCCCAACGCCACCCAAAGGAGAGCGAAATAGGAGAACGGCAATCGGGGTGACGATTGCCAGCGAAAGAGAAGGGGGCGGAGGTTGGTCAGAGGGGCGGGAGTGGGCGTGGGGGACTGGCTCTCGGGACGGCGCGCGATAGAGGTGGGGTCGGAGGAGGTCGCACGGGAGGCCGAGAGAGCGAGCGAGGGGGTGTTTTTTTTTGGGAAGGGCGGCCGAGTAGATAAGAATCTGATGAGTGACATTTATCAAAGCAGCGCTTGTTTCTTTCGGTTTCTACGCTACAATACATTCGGTGACTATTCTTAAAAAAAATACCAACATTCTGACGGCCACACGTAGCATTAATTACAAGTCCACTAATTTCAATTACTTTATAAAAGCTTTTAGATAAAAGAATATATTGTACATAGGTATAAAGGAGATACCCACGTAGTTATAAGACTATCTACGGCGTGGGTTGGCAATCGGTGTAGAACTAACGGAGGTATAATAAATGCAATAATTTGACTTTATTACATAATATCAACAAGCGTTAAATCGGCAATGCTTTCCGGAACCATGGCTTACAATAGAGCAAATGAAAATAAAAGATGACATTGGTATGGCTTATCATAAAAATACAACTGGAAACAAAATCTCGACAATAAATCGCGTTTGAACCTTATCGCAAAGCGATAAGAAGAAATCAAAATACAGGCAACCCTCGCACTTACGGCACAAATGGTTCCTGAAGTCGAAGTACATTCTCATAAGAACAATTTTATTAAGTGGGGTTAAGTTCTTTATTCATCGGCCAGATAATATATTTTCACAAAAGTGATCCTTACTATTCTGTTAATGAAAACATTTCTGTCAGTATAACTTATTTAAGATATGACAACTCATTTTATTCTAATTAGGTTCTTCTCTCTGTATATTGCTCTCAAGAAATGATTATGATGAGTTTAGTTTGGAGCAGCAACTCTCAACCAGAAATCTGTCGCGGACCGGTGGATATTCTGAATATTCCAACAAGAACCAGTAAAATCAATTTTTAAACACCAATTATTTGAAACTTCTACACTTTTGTGGCCAGTTTCCAACTGAAAACACAAACAAGTATCTCATTAATCAGTGATGCCCATCATCTTATGCGAAAAATGGAATGTCTTGGCCTGGAAAATAATTGTCCGCAGATCGGCGGTTGAGAAACGCTGGTTTATAGACTAAAAATGGGCTACTGCTTTGGGAGATATTTTCAGGCGATCGTGGGCGCAAAAGTAAAACCGTCACCTCAAGAAGTACAGGAATGCGAAAAAGATTTTTTATTATCTCAGCCTGAAGCTAAATGAGAGAGAGAGAAAGGGAAAAGATAGTTTCGGAAGGTCTCGGATTAGTTTCATTTACGGAGTACTTTCGATGTGTTTTGATTTGAAGCCACGTTGAATTACATTATTGTATGTTTTGCGTGGCGCGCCATTACTTGTCGTAAAAACTGTTGCCCGAATTGGTCTCAAGGCGTCAAAAATCGCTTCGGCAAGGTCGAGCGTCGTTAAAGTGTGGATCGGCGCCGAGGATATTCCCTGATTAGAAGACGCATAGGTTCGGAGCGTCCTAGGTAGAGGACTGCCTGTATAAGCATAGAATACTATGATGTAAATGAAATTTTTTAAAATCATTCCTCTTGAACTTCATACATCCCGATGTCATCCCCCGAAATTCACGGTATTATTTATTTCACGCAGGAAAGCGAATGGACTTAATATCGCAAAAAGTACAGTTATCCGAAAAAACTCCCTGCCGCGTAAAATGCGATAGTTTTTTTACGGCGACGCCGACGCTACGACGAAGACGATACACGCTGAAGAGACGAGGGCAATGCGGAAGAAGCATCGGCGGAAGGTTTGAATATCGCCTCGACGAAGACCTAAGTGGATGACCCCAGCGACGCTCTCACGGAAGCAAACGTCGGCGGCCGCGCTAATTATCTATCGGCGCTTGCTTTTTGCTTTTGCAGTTGCACAACCAACGGATTCCAACATTTATCGGGTCGATGATCTCGTGTTCGGAAATCGTGAAAAATTACTCCTCTGGCATCTCCACTACACGTTGCCTAAAGCGAGGTTAAAACCAGCGACCTAAATGCAGCGCGCGGACACACTACACCTTCGACCGCAAAGGAAAGAGTATAGATGTCTATAGAAGTAAGAGAGTTGTTACTGGAATAGTTACAGAATGAGACCAAGCCATTTTAGAATAAATCAAAGCGAGTCTTTCGTGCTAGGAAATGGCGAGAAAAACAAATATTTAATAAAGAAAGCTCCTTTAAATGTGTTTAAATGTATTTGATTTAATCATACAATTGCCAATTGATGCCGCCAGCCCTTGGTCCTTGTGCTGAAATGAATACCATAATTTTATTCTTCTCAGCGCGTAAACAAAGCGAAAAATCATGAACCACCTGTGACTCAAAAGGCAAAATCCTACAATCACGCGAAATAGATCGATTCGAAGACGTAAACGGCGCATGAATCCTCACGAACACTTAGGAATTGCAACTTAAAACTATCCTCTTAGCAAAAAATTGAAAAGGCATAACAAATGTAAAAGTTATCAAGGATCTCAGAAAATATTATACACATTTCATAAATAAAAACACACGAACATGGGGATAATGCTAAGCCTACATGAAATAGGACTATGAAAATTGAACCTAAACGAGTATTTATATTTTGGCCCATAAATGAACAAGAAAATAAAACCAGTACCTGTTGAAATCGCAGCAATACACCTTTTTTCAATGAGTCTAATTACTTTCTCCATACGTAGTAATGGGAAAGTATTGTGAACACGAGAAAAATCGACTTCGAGATTTCAACGGAAATACACGTTTTGACGTCCCTAGAACACGTTTAGACTATTTTCGGAATGATGTCCGTGTGAGTGCGTGTCTTTGTGATTGTGGGCGCTCTAACTCGAAAAGTACTTGCCATATCGTTACCAAATTTCATATATAACACTTTAGCATGAGCACAAAGAACTGAATAGTTTTTGGACAATATCGGTTAACCGGAAGTTGAGGTTTAATCGAAACCCGATTCGGTTTTTGCGATATTTCTCCGTTAAAACATCATTATCGCATATAAAATTCTATACAAGGGTTATAGAGAATGTAATCCCTACAACTTTCATTTGAAACAATTTTCCATAGCAGTTATTGTTTAGGAATCATTTATAAATAATCGGTGTTTTCGGTTTCCGTCAAATATCTCCCTAAAACGTCGTCATTGGTAATCTTCGTAAGGACCAAAGTTGTAGAGAATAATATTTCTTCCAAGTTTTGTTTGAAACAAATTTTCGTAGAACCATCCATTTCGGAGATATTTAACTTTTTCGTAATTTTTCGTAATTTCCAGTATACAGCGCCACCACGATGTAGCGGTGAATTCTGTAAACATATTCAAAATATACCTAATTTACGGCAATAAGGACGACTGTATTCTTTTACGATATGAAATAATAATTTTGCCTTATAATGCAATTCATAATATTTTAAATATCTAATTTGCAGCAGTACAAAAACTAATCCACGGTGTTATTTTTATCCGTTTTAACAACGCACCAATTAAGAACACAAACTATACCCTCTTTATAATTTTAAAAAGTCGAAAATAGCTCTTAACTTATAAATATGACGACAAGTATTCAGTTGTTTGAGATAATATTTTAACGGTCAAGTTTTATACTATCAAAATATATCACTTCTCATTCGCGAGAACGCCCATCGAATTCACTCAACAGCCGCCACAAGGACAGAATAAATCGCACAAGTGATCAAAGTGACAAATAACGCGGCCCTTCACTCCAACTGGGGAGAGTGGAGCACCTAACGCGTGCTTCTGGAAGAGGGCGGCTTAAGGGTAAGGAGGAGGAAGCGTAAAGGGAAAGGAGGGGGCGTAAAGGGAAAGGAGGGCGTTGTAAAGAGAAAGACAAGGGGGGGGGTAAAGGGAAAGGGGCGGACGCGACGGAGAGGGGAAAGTCCCGCACGCGAGAATTCACCTCGGTGGACAGCGGACGCCTTCTGGTAGGCACCGCGCGATAACCAAAGCGACTCCGTCAAAGAGTCCTATGGACCGCCGCCAGCCCCAAACCACCACTCGCGACACTTGATTATAGCGAGGCTCTGACAAATTTATGGGGGCATCTGATAACTCGTCTAATAATCACACCCAAAAACATTATTTAAATCGTCTCCCGCGTACATCTTGCTAGGAATCGTAACCGACACTGACAAACTACACGTTTCCGTCTAAACCAGGGGTGTACAACCAACGGTCCAAAGGGCGCATCCGGCCAGGGAGAGAGCATTTTATGTGGTCCGCGAAGCTTTCGTGAAGATGTGGTCTGCGATATTTATTAAAATTTTTAACATTTAATAACTAATGTTATCATAACACATCCTTGAGAAATTTTCAAGGTAAAAATAATTAAAACTTTATTTGTAAATTTAAAATCACGTATCAACACTTCCGATTTAAACTCTCATCCAGCCAGCCAAGATACCTGCGACTTCTAATACACACTCATACGTATGAATTCCGCCCACCACCTAAAAAGGTTGCACCCCCCTGGTCTAAACATTTTACCTAACTAAAGTAAACAATTTGATGTGGCCAACACGTCTTTCTACATATTTGGGGTATAGATATTTAAATTATTATGAATAGCATTATGAGGCGAAATTATCATTTCGTGTCGTAAAAGAAAACAGTCGTCCTTATTGCCGAAAATTATATTTTGAATAGGTTTACAGAATTCACCGCTACATTGTATTGGCGCTGTATACTGAAAATTACGAGAAAGTTGAATATCTCCGAAATGGGTGGTTCTACGAAAATTTGTTTCAAACAAAACTTCGAAGAAATATTATTCTCTACAACTTTGGTCCTCACGAAGAATACCAATAACGACGTCTTTAAGGAGATATTTGACGGAAACCGAAAATAACTTTGATGCTAATGCTAATGGCAACCCATTATCTGTCGGCTCCTTCATGCACGCCCACAATCAACCGATTCCAACCAAATTTGGTTTGTTAGTATTTGTATGTCCACTTCATTCGAAATGGCGGTCGATTTAAACATTAAACTACGCGTATTTTCCCAAGTCCTACTATTGATATGAATCAAATTTTGGACGATTGTGGAGGGCTCCCAGAAAACATTCATACGTGGTTTTCGTTTCTCTCTGGCCGTCTTATTCAAAACGGCGGCCGAGTGAATTCTTAAATACCATGTATAATCTAGAATTACAATCGGATTTGAACCAAATTTCCCCGGGCAACGCCGGGAATTTCTGCCAGTTAAATAACAATATTTCATTATCTTTAATGATTTGTGGTTTTAATCATTTCAAATATAGACAGGAGACAAAGAAATTATAGTAATATAATACATTTATATGTAAAATTTGTTATGTCACAAAGAAAACCCATTATATATGGAAATTAAATGATTTCTTTATACTTTGTATTATTTAAAAGGAAAAAGTTAAATTAAAGCATCTTTGATGACATTATATACAAATACACATCGTTAAAACGAAAAAAAAATTTATTAACTAAGCGACGGTAACGAACCCCGGAACTTAGCATCCCACGTCCAACGCGCTAACCATTACACCAACAGGACCGGAAGTCATATCTGCGCAGTTTAAACTTCCGGTTACGTTGGTGTAATGGTTAGCGTATCGGACATCGAACGCGAAGTTCAAAAGTTCGAATCTCAAGATAATTTTTAAACACTTTTTTTTCGCTTTAAATGTATATATTTATCTAGAATATGTTCTTAATTAACTTTGCGTATATAATGTGACATTTTCAGTGAAATATTCATCTTCAGAAAATTAATTTTCATTAAGTTGCATAATATGCGTTTAGTAACATATATACATACATATATACGTGCATACGTACACACAAACACCTTCTTTTTCGATTTCTATATATTCCGACTTTTATTTAGTTACATTTGAGTTCTTAGATTGACATTACCTTAAAATATTTCTATTAAATAATAATATTTCATTAACTTTAATAATATGAGCTTTTAATCATTTCAAATATAGATAGGAAACGGAGAATTTATAGTTATGTAATACATTTATATATAAAATGTGTTAAGCCACAAGGAAAATCCATTATATATATGGAAATTAAATGTTTTCTTTACATTTTGTACTAGCAGAAATCTCACCTCTAGATGGCAGTACATTAGCATACAAAGTTATTTTGCTTTTTGTACAATTAATATAAAACATTTGGGATTAAAAAGTAGCCTACGACCTTCCTGTTTGCGAAGAAAGTATTCGTTGAAAGTTTGATTATTCTAGCTTTAACGGTGCGGAAATATATAGATGCACAAACAAACAGACTTTCATCAATATATAGGAGATTGATTTTATACTTGTATTGCAAGTGACAAATATCAAATTTGAACTTCCTAAGTTAATTTACTCAAGAGTTATCGTCGAAAAACAAAATCGATGACCCCCAAACCTAGGGTGACCAGACATTCTTTAAAGAGTACATGTACTCTTTTAGAGCTCAATTTTTTCTGTACTCTCTCTTTTTTCTAATCGGTGGAAATGTACTCTTTTTTAGCTGTGCTGTTAGTGCATACTAAGGTATGCTCTAAGAAGTCTACAATGTATCGTGATTGGTAAGTCAACCTAATATCGCAGTGTTCACTGAGTTGGAACATTTATCTACATTGTATCGGAATTATTGTGTTAGGCGATCCTTAAGATACTTTTTCTCTTTCCTTTCTTTCTGCCTACCTCTAACTCATCAAAACTGACGTGATTCGGTCAATATTTTTCAAAAATTTGTTACTGAACAGTGTCGCATTTAATTTACAAGAAAAGGATTCTTTGAACTTTATTTGTTCTGAAATAGGTGAGTAAAACTTTACAATATCACTATTCAATTCATTTAATACTAGTTCCACTTTTACCACTCATTATAATTACTGTGTCACCACCGTCATTACTGAAGATAAGTGCATAGGTACCCAGCATTTTTTTTCGAAGCATTATGACTATGAATTAGAGTAGTGTGTTGCTATTTAATTTATTAAATTGAACTCATATATTCTCTGAAAAACGTAGAAAATTGTTGAAAGTAACTTGGGTGACCAGTCTTACCGATTTTGTTGAGGTAGTCAATGCTTTTCATATTTGTTCCACGCTGTAGTTTTTTTGTCTTAATCCCTCCTTCCGTACTTGTCGCGTGGTTTCCCTACTTTTCAAAAATTAATGAGATTATCATTATTTCTTGGTACTATTAAATTTCAAGTCTATGAGTAACACACTGTGTTTGTCTATTTTCCGGGCCAAAATTTCTATTCTTAGTAATAAGTTGGTCGTCATATTGTCTGGGAATTTATTCTTTGGACTAAAGAAACTAAAAGAATCATTAATGGATTAGTTATGGTGTTTATGATTTTATGCAATGAAAAATCGAATAATCAAATGAGAATATTAATTGCGCAAAACTTAAGAGTATAACTTCCTTTCTTGATATATAATATTTTTAAGCCTTTTTATTTTTTCAAATATTTATTTCATATTAAATAACATTTCAGAAACTGAATACCCATGTCTCGAAGAAAGTGCAAGTTTAATGAAGATTTGGAAAAAGAATATCCAAATTTTAAAAAGGGAAAGACAGAGTATGAGGTCACGTGTGAAACATGTCATGTAGTGGTTTCTATTGCCAATAAAGGACGAAGTGATTTAGAGCGACATTTGAAGACAGATAGGCATACCAAAAATTTAAGAATGGGACATAGTTCTAAATTAACTTCTTACTTTGTCCCTAAAAATAACAAAACAGAAGAAGCAGTTCTTGCTGCGGAAGCTACATTAGCATTCCATACAGTTAAACACCACCATGCTTATAGATCTTGTGACTGTTCCTCAAAATTATACCGACAGTTATTCAGTGATTCTGAAGTCGCATCTAAATTTTCTTCATGCAGGACTAAGACCGAGGCTATAGTGAATAAAGTTTTAGCCCCTCATTCCATCAAAATAGTTTTAGAAGACATTTGTATAAATGCCATCAAGTATATTGGTGTATCGACGGATGTCTCCAATTACGGTTCCTTCAAAGTATTCCCAGTTTTAATTCAGTATTTTAAAAAAGAGAGTGGAATAATTCAGAAACTGATTGAATTCAAATCCTTGACTGATGAAAAATCAGTAACCATATATGAATTACTAAAATGTACATTAGAAAGTGCAGATTTATTGAATAAATGCATACCATTTACCGGTGATAATTGCAACACTAATTTTGGAGGCATTGAAAGAAAGGACAAAAATAATGTTTTTTCATCTAAAAAACGAATTGAACAAGTCCATAATAGGAATTGGATGTCCAGCTCATGTTTTAAATAACTGTGTCCAGCATGCAATAGATGAGTGGCCCTTTGATATAGAATCAATCATTCTTAAAATCTATAATTTCTTTTCTATTTACACTGTTCGCACTGAGTCCTTGAAAGATTTCTGTGCTTCTGTAGGTTTAGAATACAAAACTTTATTATGTCATTCTAAAACGAGATGGTTGTCTCTTTTCCCAGCAATCCAACGTCTGTTAGAGATATTTCCAGCTTTGAGGACGTATTTTCTCTCTCAATCTAATACTCCAGCAAATCTCCGTGTTTTCTTTGAAAATCCAGTGATGGGTGTTATATATGGTTTTTACACTCATTATCATATATGTTTAACCGTAAAATTCAGGCCATGGAAAATGAAAGAAATTCCCTCAAAGAAGTGATGGCAATTTTGTACACACTTGAAAAAGAATTAAGTGAACGAAAAGTCGAACGATTCTTACCTATGAAGGTTAAAGGAATTATCAAGAAAATCAAATTTGAAAATAATGATGAAATGAAGGTCATTAGTACGTTATTAAAAACCTACGATGGCTGCATTTTATATTTGAATAAATGGTTGCAATCTTTTCAAGAATTCCGCTTATTTGAATGGATGGCATTAAATGAAGTGCCTAATTGGACAGATATTGAAGAAAGTGTCCATTTTCTTAACGAAAAGGGCTTGACTATAAATGATTCAAAATTGTTTGATCAGGCCATAAATTTAAAATCATTTGTAAATGAAATGGGAAAAAATGATGTATTTTCAAATATGTTGGCTAGTATGAAGTGGGTTAAGTATTTTGAAAATCGCAATGAAGAACGTTCATCCGAGTTTGTAAAAACTTGCGAATATTTCTTTTGCATTCTCTCACATAATGCTAGCATAGAAAGAAATTTCAGCCTGATGAAAGCGCAATGGACCCAAGAATGAAATAAACTCTTAACCGAGTCTGTTAAAAGTTTATTGCTTGTTCAATATAATTTAAGGACGTTAATTGTGTTGAGTTCTACAATTATTGCTTGAGAAATAAAAAAATTTATATGAAGTTAAAAACTGATAAATATAATTAATATTGTTTATTTAGTGACTCATGCTAAATTGTGATTTTTCTAATAATTTAAATTTAGGGTCAAAATGTATCTTTATATAAAAAGGCTTTCTGAAAAAAAAACCATGCATTAATGTGTAATAAACATGTATTCTACATTTTTTATCTTTATATTTGTTTAGGAAGTGCAATATTTTTATAGTGTTTGTAAAAATAATGTAATTGCCTTCCTTTACGCAAGTTGTCATAACATTTTCATAATAAATGTATAAACATTTAACACTTCTGCTATTTAATACTTGATGTATTCTTTTATACTCTTTTTAGTCTTAATTTTTCCTTATTTGTCCTCTTCTCTGGCACTAGAAATCTGGTCACCCTACCCAAACCCCCACTTAAATTTTTTTTTTGAGATACACCATATCTTATAAATATTTTAGTGTGTATGTGAGTGTGTGCGCGTGTGTGTTATTTATACGTTTTTACACCGCTGAAGCTATCGAATTAAAAAGTTTCATGGGCCATCCTATGGACCAAAGGAAGAACTTGGTCTAGGTTTGCAGACCGTGGAGTCTCTTATATCCCCCATGGGGTCAACAAAATACTATTTCCATAAGAATGCATGGGAAATGGTGTGGAGAAACCCCAAAATGCCATGCAGATCTTCACTGATGTTGATGAAATATACCTAAATATTAACTTACGATCACGGAAAATGGCTTATTTTACGCCCGAAAGACTGAATATTTTAATTCTGTTCATGTTTTGTCATATCACATGCTAATTTGCTCGAAATTTTCCTTTAAGCGCAAAATTTATCGGTTTAGATGACCATTTTCCAGGCGGCAACAAAGCTAAATTTCTTAATTGTTGTCCTCTTCAAAGTTAGAGATATCCACAGATACCCACGACGTGGCGCGCCGTAGAGGAAGAATAGCTAACTCCAAGATAAAGGGTACAAATGGATTCATGTCTAAATATATTATATGAATACTTTTGAAGTGAGTCAAATGATTTTTAAGGAATGTTAGAACATTGTTATCTTTTACCATTAACATTGAAAGATTTATTGCAGCATAAATCGATACATCTACTTACATTTGCTCGGTAACCAAGATGTTGTTTATTGTTTACGTTTTGGCTAATAGTATTGACATAATCCACATTTTATTGCTACTTTAAAGGCTTCGGTGCATCTATCCATGTGAATATTAAGTAAGACGTTAATGCGTAATTATATTAATGGTAAAAACTTTACAATACAATACATAAAATAGTAAATGTTAATGCAAGCATCGCTTGCGTAATTAAGGAATGGGAAACGTTTGCCCCGAGCAATAAAAAGCGTTTGTTGGTTAAAAGAAAACTTTCCCGAGCAAAGTCGGGCGTTTCAGCTAGTTTTGAATATGTTTACAGAATTCACCGCTACATCGTGGTGGCGCTGTATACTGAAAATTACGAGAAAGTTGAATATCTCCGAAATGGATGGTTCTACGAAAATTTGTTTCAAACAATACCTGGAAGAAATATTATTCTCTGCAACTTTGGTCCTCACGAAGAATACCAATAACGACGTTTTTAGGCGATATTTGACGGAAACCGAAAAAACCGACTATTTTTATAAATAATTCCTAAACAATAACTGCTATGGAAAATTGTTTCAAATGAAAGTTGTAGGAAATTACATTCTCTATAACATTTGTATAGAATTGTATAACCAATAATCATGTTTTAACGAAGAAATATCGCAAAAACCGAATCGGGTTTCGAATACACCTCGACTTCCGGTTAACAGGTATTGTCCAAAAACTAATCAGTTCTTTGTGCTCATGCTCAAGTGTTATATATGAAATTTGGTGTTAATATGACAAGTACTTTTTGAATTAGAGCGCCCACAATCACATACATCCATCCATCCACACACACACATACATCATTCCGAAAAGTCTAAACGTGTTCTAGGGACCTCAAAACGTATATTTTCGTTGAAACCTCGAAGTCGATTTTTTTCGTGATCATAAATTTTCCCTATACTACGTATGGAGAAAGTGAAAAGATTTTTATATTTACCGGCATATGAACACTCGTCGTAGTACCAGAAAAATGGTTGTGAATATAGAGTTGCAACTATAATAAAAATATTGAAATTAAATGTAGACCGATTTAAATATTCGGGTAGTCAGTCTCTCGACTAAAAATATGCGCGAATTGAGCACGTTTGTTTCTCGCATTACTGTCTAATAAGAGACTGAATTTATGACAGGAAAGGAAGTATCAAATGAGCTTCACGCAACCTTCGTTCTAAATATTTGGTACGAAATAAGTTAACACAATATTTGCGGGAAGTACAGTAAGGTGACGGAGTAGAAACTTCACACATGTACTTATATGATTTTCTGTCTTCAGCCTCTCGCCGATAACCATGATAAAGTGATCAGGCCGGCAGTATGTAAGCCAAAAATCAGATAAGACTTGTCAAGGAGAGTAATTATCCTTGAAAAATTAATCAGATATAGCGCAACTTTTAATAACGTGTGCCATAAGGCTGTTTTTAATAAACAACGAATATAAATTTTATAGTATAATGAATTCAACGATTTCAAACGCTAATACGGTCGATTGAGGGTACTAAGTTGCATAAATAGTTTATAACAAGTATAATATATCCGAATATATGCCTGTTAAAATATAGACAAGATAGCAAAAAATAATCTACCAAAGGTGACTTCCCTTTACGTCGAGACTTTCGCTAAGCAATTGCTGTGGCGCAATGAAAAGGTTTGCAATATTAGGCTTAACTTAGTTTCTTTCAGAATAATGGCATCTAAAAGACAAAACAAAATATGGGAACGTTGTAAACCGCCTTCCCTTCACAACGCGCTAAGTGGACACATTAATATTGGACTCGAATTTTAGAGATTTACAAATAATTTCTAATCAGAGAATTATCATAACATTCTTTTCGTCTCCAAAAAGCATTAGCTAATGCGAAACGTTTAACCTTCAAATCGTTGCGTCCTCTTTTCATGGAATTTACAATTATTGCAGTACGCGAAGGAGGTTTATGCAATTCAAGGATACCATAAACGGAAAAGCATATGCAATCACAGTAAGCGACCGTACCAACATCCCCATTTCTTCAAGAGAGAATTATCGAGCTTGTTTTAAGGCTGAAAAAATTCAATAACAAGTACTTAAAAAAGTACCTATCTCAGGTATCCCCAATAACCACAACGAGGTTATGAAAAACCATATGTGTTTTCGGCTACAAAGCAAAGCTTTTCATAACCTTTTTGTGGCTATTGGAGATACCTGAGACAAGTACTTTTTAAGTGCTTTTTCTTGAATGTGTATTTCTATAACAAAAGCAAATGCAATTTTTAGTCAAATAAAACTATATAATACTCTCAAGAACTATAAAAATACTATACACGTCAATTTACGGGAAGGGCATATGGTAAGGCTTCACTTCCAGATGCATATAAAGGCGCTCTTTGGCGGCTCTCTCGTCGAAATACCGACGAAGCAAATTAACGGCACGAGACTAATTAAGCATGTGGGTGAGATACCGAACCTTCCTTATCGTGCCACATGCTCGTAACCAAGTTATCACCGGGAGTAGGTAGCCTATAATCGGCTTCCTAAGAGGATGCAAAGTTGCCAACATCGTGGGGTCAACATTAGAAGTGACAAAATTAATAGCTACGCACTAACAACCATGGATTCCTACACCTTTTCGGCTCCATATGCTACACGCCTCCATTTTTCGACCACACTTGTATTATATCGTAATATCAAAAAATCTGATGTGGCCAACACATGACTATCTCGATATTTGGGATATAGATATTTAAATTATTATGAATAGCATTATAAGGAAAAATTATTATTTCATATCGTAAAAGAATACAGTCGTCCTTATTGCCGTAAATTAGGTATATTTTGAATGTTTACAGAATTCACCGCTACATCGTGGTGGCGCTGTATACTGGAAATTACGAAAAATTACGAAAAAGTTAAATATCTCCGAAATGGATGGTTCTTCGAAAATTTGTTTCAAACAAAACTTGGAAGAAATATTATTCTCTACAACTTTGGTCCTCACGAAGATGACCAATTACGACGTTTTTAAGGAGATATTTGACGGAAACCGAATAAACCGATTATTTATCAATAATTCCTAAACAATAACTGCTATGGAAAATTGTTTCAAATGAAAGTTGTAGGAAATTACATTCTCTATAACCTTTGTATAGAATTGTGTATACAGTAATGATGTTTTAACGGAGAAATATCGCAAAAACCGAATCGGGTGTCGAATAAACCTCGACTTCCGGTTAACCGTTAATGTCCAAAAACTAATCAGTTCTTTGTGCTCATGCTAAAGTGTTATATATGAAATTTGGTAACGATATGGCAAGTAATTTTCGAGTTAGAGCGCCCACAATCACATACACACAGACATCATTCCAAAAATAGTCTAAACGTGTTCTAGGGACCTCAAAACGTGTATTTCCGTTGAAATCTCGAAGTCGGAATAAGTCAAAGACGTATGCTGTGATGATGGTGATCGAAAACTTTTCGAACGCTCTACCAATGGCACTGTATTAGAGGGTTAATATTGAGTATTGAGTGAGGCTGAATATGGCTTTTATAGGCCATTTTCCGTTAGTAGTAATCAAGTAACATACATCTAATGTAGTTCGTTAGATCGTTAGACAATGGATTTGCAGAGTAATCTTCACCGAATAACTAAAAATCGCTTAAAGCTTCTCATAGGCTAAGTTTTCATTAGTTAGAGCCAGATACGCCACTTAATGCGTTTGTTAGAGTGCTCTTAGAGAACAGTTGCGAGACAGAACATCCCTGTGACTTACATCCTATCAGGGCTATGTAAATGAATAAATACGTTGGCGTACATTTAACATAATTAAGCTTACGAACTATTCATGAATAGCGAGTTACTTTAATTTTAATCAAATAACAAGAAAAAGAAAACGCTTGCGTTTCATAAAATAGAACACTGTGGCAAAAGGATCCTGAGTAAGAATAGAGCTCAATAACGAACGCTAACGATCTCAATGCGTTCTCACACTAGAGGCCTAACAATAAGGTGCAATGGGAGGCCAAATGCCACAGACCCTCGAATTTTTTCGATTATAGAAAACAAAGATATTTTTGCATTTCCTCTTTTTTATCCTAATTTCTGAATGACCTTCCAATTAATAATTATTTTTCGTGAGAATTGTTTTAAAAAATCACATTTTAAGCACATTCCTGGCAATCGATCAATAAGCTCAATTTGGTATTTTCTAAAATGGATTTCATTTTTAATTGAACATTTGTATTAGTTGGGGAGAGGGACCATCGATCATATTCTCCCGTGGAACCTTGCGTTTCTAGTTACGCCACTATCTCTCATTAAAATCCTTATCTTGAAATTATAGCAAAGAAACGATGAATGGAGAGAAAGTGAGTAATTCACACTCGAGTGGTCGCGTGGTCGGTGAAATGTTTACGTTAATGTGAAGAAAGGCTAGATATATTCACGCGTTGAATACCTACCACGCACAAATACACCCCAAACTAGGGATGGGCGATCTTACCCTGAAAGATCGATTCTGTGAATCGATCTAGATCGCATTAATAAAGATCGATTTACCGATAAGATCGAACCAAAAAGATCGATTCAAGAAAGATCGATCTTCGATTCTAGCCACAAGGAAGGTTATAAACTAAAAGAATAATTTTCGTGTTACAATTTTTTTATTATAATAATCTTTGATTCAAGCCATAAGAATCAACATTTTACATTAACATTTTATAATCATAATAAAAAGAAACAAAGAAAATTAAAAACATAAAGTTCGCGATCAATTACTGTGTAGCATCAATTTCCTCTCTAATATGATTTTTAATTTTACAGATTTCTGACTGACTATTATTCGCATAATAAATAGCTATGCCCTCAGCGAGATTCGAACCCGCGAACCTTACATTGGAAACAAAATACATACATTAAAATCCTATACTGGGGAAATGCATTATTACAGTAAAATGTGAATTACTGAGATCAATTTATTTGACACACTTCTTAATTTATTATAAATTAATTGAAAAAAACCGCGCAAACATTGCGCGGGTACAGCTAGTAAGGTTAAGTTGCCGACTAGGTTTGATGCCCACAACTAGAGTTCACCACTTTCACCAATCACCACTGCCTTTCTTTATTTTTGAGAATTATATCCAT
The DNA here is from genome assembly GCA_036926305.1 of Uropetala carovei. NCBI lineage: Eukaryota > Metazoa > Arthropoda > Insecta > Odonata > Petaluridae > Uropetala > Uropetala carovei. Next base: position 10,058,670 of record JAXCHB010000011.1, read on the forward strand.
TTTCTTATTTGTCGCCATAACATACTCGTATTCGGAAATTGTTTCAATCGTTATAACTACTATACGCGTTATGAAAATTTTTTAATTTCGGTCGAATTATTCGTTTTCCGAAATTGCGAAACTGAATCGTGCTTCTTATGAGAATGAACATTTCCTGGTAAAAACGGAAACCATCATAAAAGTAGGATATTCATCCAAATGTTTATAGGTGATGAACAGCGCTGCCCAGTTAAATTTCGCTGCTCGCCACATATGAGGCGAACAGGTCTCATTATTCACCACACGATATAAAATACATGAAAGATTAATAAAAATAATTCGTCTAGAACAGCGGTTCCCAAACCTTTTTTTCGCGTACCACCAAAAACATGACAAAATTTCCTCGTACCACATAGTACTAGTAAGTATGAATGTAGTGAATGTAGTAGTGAATGTTGCACCAAACTCACGTACCACAATTGATCTGTCCCTGCTTCTTCCTATTCGAAGCAGGTATTCTGCTGCTTTTCACTCTGCTCGCGTACCACTGGCAAAAGTTTCACGTACCACTAAATAGTGGTACGCGTACCATAGTTTGGGAACCGCTGGTCTAGAATATTAATTTCGGATATGGCTCGGACATACGTAATCCCAAGGAAATAGGCAGCCCGGGCTGCATTCAAACACACGTTTTCCCCAATATTATCCTATCGCCTAAGACTGTTTCTCAAAGTGTGAGCCCCCCCTCCATTCCCCAGGGGGCCGTGAGGATTTTTCCCGGGGGAGCGCCAAAAATGGGCCGATAACAAAGATGCTGAATTAATGTAATCCTAAATAAACAATAAGCCGATAAAAAATATGCTGTTTAAAAAAATGATACAGTATTACAGTATGTCGAAAGGAAATCTTTTAATATTTAATATGGCACTGTTTTCCAATCACCATGCTAAAGTAGTGGGAGGAACGCCTACGTCAGTCGCTTGTATTTTTTGCAATGATAACAAAAAGCCACATTTAATAACTAATTTTCATTAGTATTTATTTTTGAAACTGCTAAATCACATTGCAAATCAATTTTATAAGTTGGAGGGCCTCGAAATTTTTATGCGCATCAAGGGGGCCTCAGACTGAAAGAGTTTGAGAACCACTGGCCTAAGAAACCTAATGTGTTTGCCTATCGTTTGGTTATCAACTTCATGATTAGATCTCTCAAGCAAGAGACTGTTTACAGTTGGAATAAAAGGAATGAAACAAACAAACGCTTCTGCTATTCAGCAGACCTTATTGTTGAGTCAGTATGTCTTCCCTACCACGACCGTCTTAAGGGGGGCAGCCGCCCCGGGCCCCGCGCATATGAAGGCTCCGCGCTTTACCCTTATTAAGTGAAGGGAAGGGGGGCCCGCGGCAGTCGTCTCGCCCGGGGCCCCGCGGATCCTCGAGACGGGCCTGTTCCCTACCACGATCCGAAGGAAACTCATTTTTGAAAGTTTTTAGCGGGAGAAAACACGAAGAACGTCAATTCGACACATATGGCGAAACAGTGTAAACACGCTGGAATAGAGCATCTAACTTAAGTAACTACGAAGATTTTCGTTGGTCGACGAATAAAAGTTTCCGAGCAAAAGACGGTATTATAATCGGTGCACTCTAACTAGAGCTCTCAGAGCCAATAAAAATTCGAGAATAAGAGCTCTCTAAAAACGCCCCAATATAACTAAACAGCAACATTGCCACAAAGTTCAAAACCGCTGTTCCTGTGTTTGACCCGTGTCCGTTTTTGGGGATGACATGGCAACGTCGCTCCTCCCCTAGCGTCAGAGCTCAAGTTAGACCGATTCGACTATAACGGTACGCTTGTACCATAAATATCTGCCTTCTTTTGGATTAGATTCATTCGTTCGTAGAAGTTATCCGTCTTTTCAGCAGAACAGAAAAGCAATCCCATTCTCACGTCTAGCGCGTTCTAGCCTACGATTATCCTCCATAAACAAAAGAAAAGGCGGTTATTCCATTCAGCTACACGTATAATCACTCAGGAAATGAAATGGCATTAGTTCCTTGTCGACTTGACACTGCTCATGACAAATGCGACGACAGACTCGCGTCCAAACGTCCTTTCGGAAGGACAGCGTCACAACGGTGTCGAAATACCGACTGGAGCTTGACACGCACAATCGTCTCCATAGCATTCTATTAACTATACTTTCTCGCCATTTTCACAATTTCGTCACGTCGTTTAATTTCCCTGAAACGACGATAATAACTTTTGCTATACGAATAAATTAATACCTCACCCGCGCATCAAAATAACAAAAAATTTAATTCTCTTGACTTCATTTTTTCACCTAAACATTCTTATCTCCTGCCGTCGTCTCCAACGCTTCCTGCAGCATTCGCTCGTGTTTAAGTGATTAAGTTTTCCTTTGTGCCAGTGTCAACGGTTCACTTTTTAAGGTCAGAACGTGACAGAATACGATATACTGCCTTTTAAAAAGCATGCCAGCTCACAGAAGATATTGCTTCATACGTAAGGAATTTTTATGCGAGGATTGTAAAAGCTTCTTCCGTGACAGTCTACCTTGCATCACTACTGGGAGGCGAGAATATTTATTTCTCCTTAGATTTTTCGATACTTCCGACCTCGTTTCAATCAGGAGGAGCGGGCCTAAATTATTCGGCAATAATAATACTTTACGAATTAGAGTGCCAATGAATATTCCCCGTTCTCCTTGCCCAAACATTCTGACGATATCGTTTGGAAAGCAACTCGAGCGAACACATTAACAGCCAAAATATCACCTCGCCGCCGGGGAACATTCATGAATTTCCCGTCACAACAATGACACCAACCAAAGGAAAAACAAAAATTCCACCCACCAACCACATTTTACACAAACCTGAGCGACAGATTATATTGTTCGAAACGCTCCTGTCCCAGGGGTAAATGGAAAAAGAAAACGGCTTCTCCCATCAGGACCACTGTCCAGCGGTTTAGGAGGGATTTAAACGTTCAAATCCCCCCGACACACACAGACACGCATTCACCTTCCTCCGAAGTATTTGGAATCCCTCCAAATGAAACCTACCCTCCCCCAACCAGAAGCGAGGCTGGGCCGCTCACGAAATACAAGGCGGAATGTTAGGACTACCCCTGAGGATATTCACTGTGACGGAGAAATGGATTCTATCTGTCACAATCGCTTAAGACTCGAATCGCTAATATGTCTCGATGCCAGTGATGTAGGATGCTGCGGAGAAAGGAAGAGAGAATGAACGAGGAAGAGAGGTGAATAGCGAGGGAGCAAGAAGGAAGAGAGTGCAGTAGCGAGAAAGTGATGGAGCATTAAAAGAGATGAGAGGGGAGGGGATAAAACGAGAGGGGGAGGGGGATGGGAAGATGGGGAGAGAAAGATGGAGAGAAAAAGGAAAAGAGATAGCGGAAGGAAGATGGACAGAGTAGGATGGGGAGAGGAGAACGGGGAGAGAGGAAGACGGGGAGAGTAAGATGGGGAGAGAAAAAGGGTGAGAGGAATGGAGGGAGTGTAATAGGAAGAGGGAATGAGATGAAGACGGGGAGAGAGGAAGATGGGGAGAGAGGACGGGGAGAGAAGAGGACGGGGAGAGAGGAGGACGGGGAGAGAGGAGGACGGGGAGAGAGGACGGGAGAGAGGAGGATGAGGAAAGGATGGAGAGAGAGGAGGATGGGGAGAGAGGAGGATGGGGAGAGAGGAGGATGGGGAGAGAGGAGGATGGGGAGAGAGGAGGATGGGGAGAGAGGAGGATGGGGAGAGAGGAGGATGGGGAGAGAGGAGGATGGGGAGAGAGGAGGATGGGGAGAGAGGAGGATGGGGAGAGAGGAAGATGGGGAGAGAGGAAGATGGGGAGAGAGGAAGATGGGGAGAGAGGAAGATGGGGAGAGAGGAAGATGGGGAGAGAGGAAGATGGGGAGAGAGGAAGATGGGGAGAGAGGAAGATGGGGAGAGAGGAAGATGGGGAGAGAAAGAGGGTGAGAGGAATGGAGGGAGTAAAGGTCTGCCCAAGCCCGGCCCATTCATAATTGAGCCCAAGCCCGGCCCGAAAGTTCACCCCATTTTCGCACCCAGACCCGGCCCGAGGCCCGAATTATTTTAAACTGACCGTGGACATTTTGCACATTCTTCAGTAAACATATACCCTTAATAAAGTATCTTTTTATGTTTAAAAATTTTCAAAGCATTTAAAATGTAAACGCACCTTTAAAAAAAATTCCTTGATTGAATCCATTCTGGTATTTTAGGGATTTGTAAAAAGTTTTAATAACACAAAATATATTTCAAACCACACAAATGCACGAAGAATACAGATTAGGTATGTCAATTTTTATCATCATGGAAGACCAATATCATCTGCTACCCAGAGCGAACTGACGACCAATGGCGGATACAAAGGGGAGAGTAATGGGATAAGGTGTAGAGGTAGGTAATGAAGCTTCGGATGCAAGACTCCCAAAGATCCTGCTATCTCGTAAGGCAAACAGAACCCCCTTGATGGTGATATAAGTAGTTGTTGAGACGGTCGGTTGGTAGGAATTTGTGGGTGGGTGGGTGTAGTGTCGGCCTGGGAGATGTGTCGCTTGTAAAGGAGAGAATGGAGAACTCTCCCTAAAAGAAATAGCGAAGACGAAACAATGCACAGTGGCGCAAGCATGAGGTGGACCACTGGGTCCTCAACTGGCCCGAACGGCAATGGGGTCGGATAAACCGTCTAGGGCCAAGCCCGGCCCGAGCCCATTGCTTTTCAGCCTTACCCGGCCCAGGCCCGGCCCGTGCAGAACACTAGGAGGGAGTGTAATAGGAAGAGGGAGTGAGAAAAAGAGAGAGAAAGGGGAAGAGCTTGGGTGAGGGAGATTGGGGAAGGGGGAGATAGCACACAAGGAATGAAATAGGGAAGGAGAGAAAGGGAGAGAGATATTTGGAGAAAGAACGAAAGATATACGGAGGTTTGCCAGGGGGAAAGGAATAAATAGAGAAGGTTTATTGGCACGCGTCCCTTCCGGCTGCCTCTTAAGACGCATATCTTTTTAGCTTAGCGTCTCCGAAGACGATATGCCACGAATGACGCCATGTGGAGCCAAAAACTATTGTGTGATATGAACACTTGTCACTCTTGAAGTGTAATTAAATTCAAATGTAGTAGAACGGGTGAAAAACTTGATGCTAACTCCACATGAAAACGAAACAACCCAGACATTTGGTTATTTGCACAAAATGAGATGTTTTTGTGAAAATGTCTGATGAAAGAACGGAATGCTAGAAAATATTTTTTCTTTTTCTCTACTGTGTGTACGAACATTAAATACACAGTCGCATACCCATTTCTGTCTCAGATTTTTCAAATTTTCTCCAATTATTTTACATAAAACGTCGATAAGGTATTCAAAATTATTCCTTGGGTCCTACTCAATGTTACTAAAATAATGATTGTCAGATTAAATACCATAAATTAAGTGCGTTTTAGTCATTACCTAATCTTTTGAAATAACAACACCTTTTTTATCGCCAATTAATTGCTGGAATTTTGTGCTCGAATGGGTGATTGTAGGCCATGACCGAGAAAAATAGAAAATCTCAGAAGACAAGTTTGTTTCCAGGAACCTATATTTTATTAGCACAATTACTTTGGAAACCTAAGAGACAGCAACAGTTCGCATTTTTAGCAATGATTAATTATAAATACCATCACATTTGCGAGTACAATACTTTTATAAGGGACACTAATTTCAATTCTGTCTCAACTGCTCTACACAATTTTATTTTTATTTTGTTTAAATAGCAATACCCAAGTAGTTGATTTTAAAATCAACAGTTTTTTCGTGCGGAATAAATTTGTCCAAGGCAAACGGTCTGTAAATTCTATGGATAACTTCAATCATCGCTTAAAAATCATACAAATATAAAAATCGCGATATAATTATTATTTATTTTACGAAACTCGTTAAATGTTTAACATGAGCTATGGATTTATTTACGTTACTATTTGAATGAACACCAAGTTAAGGTCTTGGACTCCTTTAGTTTTAATTCAACGCTACTTTTGTCCGCACTTATCATTTTTGACGGGCAATTAATCTAAAAATTTCATTCTTTTAACAGTTTTTAAAAGTTTGATAAAAATAAATTTCAAAACTGATAATATTCTAAATGTAACGCGAGTAGTTTTCGTTTCTCTCTTAAAATGAACAGTTAATTCTAAGACATAGATACATAGATAGATACAGACAAAAATTATGATTATATAAAATAGATGGGGTATCTTCAATATAAAAGGTACTACGACGTTTTTCGCAAAACAACTATTCGTACACAATTTTCAATGGACCCGAAGGAAGGAAGGATACCATTAATTAACTATATTATGTTAAAATTAAACGCAGTGGGCTATCTTATTTAGACACGTGGCATACAGTTTGAATGTCTTGGTTTGGTGGTTTGGGATTTTTATGCAAAAGTTTAGAAGATAATAGCAGTTTCCGGTCAAGTTACTAATCGAAAGATATCTCGCCTATTATGTACTGCCTGCCCATTGGTTGAAACTGGCATAACGTCTGCCTTTCGGTATTTTTGGCCCTTGAATATCATAGGTTGTCGTCCGTTGATCAAGAACTAAATAAATATAGCTTATTGTTAGTTCACCAACAATCTCCAATATCGGTATGTATTTTAAAAGAAGTCAAAATGTAATCGCAGAATTTTCGCCCGTACGTCATAACAAAAAATAAGTCAAAGTAGGAAAAACATTTCTTGATGGATCGCTGAAATGATGTACCAATAAAAAGTTTTAACGGATTAACCATGAGATAAGGTAAAAATCTTGCATGAAATCACCGAAAATTAGAGCGAAAGTATGAGAAAAAGTTGGTTGACCACATCATGCTTACCGTGAACGAGGAATTCACGCATTTATCTGTGAGTTTTCTAAACACATTCATGAGAATTAAAGGAGGCATAGCGAGAAGAAGGCACTTGAATGACGACACTTAGGTCGCAACACTTCGTCTTTTACACTCGAGACTACTCCGGCCACAAGGATCTCAACTAGTCAAGATGTATTCAACCGAGAAAAATCTCGCACCTCATTCCGTGCTATAGACGAAATCGTAAATATTCGTTCCAACTCGGATGTGACAAAAGTATGCGAGAGACTACTTTCGAAAGAACTTGCGTCGAGCTTCATTAACCGAAGTAAATGTCTAATACGAATGTTGGCTATTGTAGGTATCTTTTTCATTGCTAATAGTAAAAATGAGAGATTTATAACAAAAGCCATGAACGAATCTTTAAAACTGTACCTTCATGCCTTGAAAATCCCGATGTGGCCACCACATGACTTTCTCCATATTTGGGGTATAGATATTTAAATTATTATGAATAGCATTATGAGGCAAAATTATTATTTCGTATCGTAAAAGAATACAGTCATTCTTATTGCCGTATATTATACTTTGAATATGTTTACAGAATTCACCGCTACATCGTGGTGGCGTTGTATACTGAAAATTACGAAAAACGTTGAATATCTCCGAAGTGGATGGCTCTACGAAAATTTGTTTCAAACAAAAGTTGGAAGAAATATTATTCTCTATAACTTTGGTCATTACGAAGATTACCAATAACGACGTTTTTAGGGAGATATTTGACGGAAACCGAAAACACCGATTATTTATAAATGATTCCTAAACAATAACTGCTATGGAAAATTGTTTCAAATGAAAGTTGTAGGGATTACATTCTCTATAACCCTTGTATAGAATTTTATATGTGATAATGATGTTTTAACGGAGAAATATCGCAAAAACCGAATCGGGTTTCGAATAAACCTCGACTTCCGGTTAACCGTTATTGTCCAAAAACTAATCAGTTCTTTGTGCTCATTCTAAAGTGTTATATATGAAATTTGGTAACGATATGGCAAGTACTTTTTGAGTTACAGCGTCCACAAACACATACACACGCGCGCGCGCGCGCACACACACACACACACACACAGACATCATCCCGAAAGTAGTCTAAACGTGTTCTAGGGACCTCAAAACGTCTATTTCCGTTGAAATCTCGAAGTCGATTTTTTTCATGATCACAATACTTTCCCATTACTTCGTATGGAGAAAGTAAAAAACCGACAACACCGATTATTTATAAATAATTCCTAAACAATTACTGCTACGGAAAATACTTTCAAATGAAAGTTGTAGGAAATTACATTCTCTATAACCATTTTATAGAATTCTACATACAATAATAAGGTTTTAACGGAGATATTTCGTCAAAACCGAATCGAGTTTCGAATAAACCTCGACTTCCGGTTAACCGTTATTGTCCAAAAACTAATCAGCTCTTCGGACTCATACCAAACTGTTATATATGTAATTTGGTGATAATATGACAAGTACTTTTTGAGTTAGAGCGCCCACAGTCACATACACACACACACACACACACACACACACATACGTCATTCCGAAAATAGTCTAAACGTCTTCCAGGGACCTCAAAACGTGTATTTCCGTTGAAATCTCGAAGTCGATTTTTTTCGTGAAAACAATACTTTCCCATTACTACGTATGGAGAAAGTAAAAACGAGATTTTTCAACCATAGTAATCGAAAAGTAGTCAAAATTTCTCGCAAGCGATGCTGGAAATAGAGATTCGAAACGAGGAATAAATCGTCTAACTTCAACGTTGAAATGGCACGTTCTTATATTAAGCTTATAAAATTTACCTAACGTTTCTCAAAGAAAAAAGCCACAGATTATAGCACGATATAAAAATCGATATACTTACGCATTTACAAAACGTAATACTTTAAGAATATTGCACGTAAAAATTATACAAATACGTCGCAATTTGTCTTCACTTTAATGTAATTTTCTTCTTACATATGGAAGATAGAACTACATTGACCGTTACTTCAATCTTACACTAAAATCCGAGATAAAACGGCATTCATCTAAAGATTAATTTACTTAAATACCAAAACAATATCTAATACTTTCCTTATGTTCACAGGTAAAGAATTATAGTGCCAGAGATTTTAGAGCGACCATTATAAAAAATTCAATCAAGGAATCCGGTGAAAATGCAGAACGTGATAATATTCCAATCAAGTCAAAATCTTCGCACGACACTCGCGCTCACCAATGGAAAGTGAATCGCCAAAAGGATATGATCCATTATGACATTTACCGCGGGACAAAAAAAAACCCTCAGCCAGTCATCCGCGCCCTGTTTTTTTAAGGAGCTGTTTTGGCCGATAGCCCAGTGGCGCAAAAACATAGACCTCTTTCTCAATCGAGAAGAAATATTTTTCCTGGCAATTTTTACTTTCGAAACGCACAGGTCTTCGGTGTTATCTTGGAGGAAAAACCTCATACAGTGAAACAACTATATAGCGACACTTTATAAAACTCATAAAAATACTCGTTCTAACGAGTACTCGTAGTATCCGAAAAGAGAATTTCGTATAAGTAATGTTACGATATTGACAGTGACGGCGTTTTCGCTCGCTATAATGAAGTTCTCGTTATATTCCGTACTCGTTCTACGGAGGTTATACCGTATTAAGATTCATTCAAGGCAGGAAGACTGTAAAGGCACAAAGAATAGCGTTGGTAACATAAATAAAAAGTTTACCTACACGTCTTCTCTTTAACACAACGTCTATAGCCGATTTTTCCCTTAGAAGGTACTTGAAAATTACTAACTTATTACTTTTATGGGAATAATGTCATATTAATCATTGAAATACGCATTCTCGGAAAACTTAAGCGTAAGCCTACAGAGCTGATAAATCACTGAACTATTAGCAAGTGAACAAATGAGCTATTACAAAGTAATAAACACTGCCGAATTACGCCGCTTTCTTTTAGAGGAATATCATATAATACACGCCACCCGGTGCCGATAATTAGATAAGATCGACGGATTAGTCTTTCAGATTGCCTAATAGAAGGATAAATTCTTTACAAAAGCTTTCTAACCTTGCCTGTTTCCACTAAGACGATTCATTACGATAGAACCCATTCATCCTAAACAGTTGTAGAAAGTAGATTTTAGAAAACCGTGACAAACAACCATTAGCCGTAAGAATCGTGACAGGCAGCGACAGGGAGAAAACAAAATAACCCCTCTCCTGTTCCTCAGCCCATTCCTTCCCAATGCCAAACATTAAGCGACATGTATGCTATTTTTATGTGAAAATTGGATGAAAAAAACGCGTAGCGGCGAAACAACGGGGGTGGCCGATTTCTCATCAGACACGCACAGTATTTATAACAGTAATGCGGACTGTATTATAATATGCCGTATATTCTTTCATATTTATCTAAACATAAGGCGGTTTTTTATTTCTGTAAAGAAAGCCTAAACATGGAGGCAAATAAGAGACTTGCACACGGGCGGCCGTGGTTATACGACACAACATTTGCCATTCGTGATCGATCGATTCTTACACGATGATAGGGTTTTGCTTCCTATAGGCCGCCTACAACTGTTCATAGAATTATCACATCCGAAACTATACTTTCACAGATTGTTTCAGAAATCACAGTATAAATCAGTACCTACCTGAAGCGTTCCGCTAGAATTTAGGCATCGGACTGTGATACGACAACAATAAAGATATATACTTTTACATTCACAAAGACTAATATCATGAAAAAGTAATAACCAGAAAATTTTATCATCATAAATAACAGTTCGCAACGACTTTGAAGCAAGAATACCGAAGGACAATGAAATCAAAAGGAATCACTAACTCGTTGAAAAGATTGCACGTCACACGCGGTATCTGAAAATTCCGTGATCAATATACTGAGATAACAATTCTTTAACGAATTACATTGAAGAAATTTTGTTGATAACTTAGCTCCTACCATTGATGGTGTGTGTGAATGGCTACTGCTAAGATAGCTGTACATGCAACAGCATTAACAGCAGTATCCTTGAAAAAACCGAGCATAATCAAGCAAATGCATACCCATTTTCAGAAATAAAATAACAAAAATGCATATACTGATGTGGTGTTAAGTGGCGTATAAAATTGAATTATTTTGCTAGATTTAGCTTCACCCGTGTCATAGCTGCAAAGGCGTGAAGAATGAGAAACTCAATTGTTTCGCTATAGCAAAGCCGTCAACGAAAAACACCCAAGTTATCCTTTTCTGTGCATACATCTACTTAAAAGTTTGAATTTTCCTCATCAACGAAGAATAAACATTATGGATATAAAAAGATGAAGAAACGACGTAATTTAAGCTAAAAATAAAGATTAGCGAAAGAAATATAGAAATCTCACCATAAAAGTTAAATAACACAATGTCATTTAGGATAAGTACAATTTCAAATTAATTAGTTTACAAATACTTATCAAGAGATTCCAAATAGGTTTATCGTCCAACTGTGTTATTTTAACCACTTTCATGCCAATGCCATAAGATTTTGTGGCTCCAATTACAGCGATTGGATTTTCAATAATAGGAATAGACACGAATAAAAACCGATTACATAATTCGCACTTCAGATTAAAATCGGCCTTGGTAGAGGGTTGGTTAGCGTTTTTAGCACCTAATTACACTAACAGATCAGAAACGGCTGTTTATGATCTAATTAAAAAATAAGTAGATAAACTTTTGAGAATACATGTTGCGTACATAGGCATTTTCTTAAGCGCAAGCAAAAACCGGCATAATTTTAATAATTATAATACACAATCCTGGGTAGAATTTCATATCTGCGCCACGTTTAGTTTTTAAAATTAAACCTAAACGAATCAACCTGGGGTGTCGGCAACAACCACAAGAATGGGTTTTGGGATATTTGTCAAAACAAGCTTTTATTAACCCGGGGTGTAGGAATTTAGCAGCATCAACCAGCACATTCAGATGAACGCCACAAAGAAGCACAAACAAAGCGATCCCTAGACGCAAATTCGTGACGCGAGGAAACAAGAGGCTGTAAATAGTCGACGAAGGGCAAAGGGTGTAGAATGGAGGCGATGAGAGAGATTGGAAGGCCGTCCCCAAAGCGATGCAAGGGCGAGAGGGAGGGAGTCCATTCCTATTTAAAAGGTATCGAATCTCTCTCAAATTTCGGCTAGACTTAACAAATGACTATCAAAAAAAAAAAACAAGAACGGAAAAGCAAAGAGGAGAGGAAAATTAGAAGGATAGGATGTCTGGTAAAAGGGAGAGAAGTGGCCGATGGGAGGAGAAAGAGGCAGCGGGGAAGGTTGTGCGCTGATTATTGAAGTTCCCCCTATAACGTGAGGGATATGTTCCTGGAAAACACAGTGTAATATAAAACCACATAATAGGATGCCTTAAGGGAAATAGGGACCCGTCAGACAAATTTTCGATATTAAAACTCCGAATAACATGGCATAATATAACGATAAATCGGCATATTAATACAAATTTTCTTTAATAAAATTGAATTATAGTCTGTTCACTATCTAAAGTATCTTGGCCTTCATAGAGCAAGTAGCCAATCACGAACGTTTCCCCTTCCATCGCCCCTCACAACTTTCGCGCGGGAGGACAGATACCCAATCACGAACAGCAACAGCAAGGAAACGGCGGTAGAAATGGCAACGCAGACCGATGTGAACGCTTCGAAATCAAGAGTAACACCGAGTTCCCCCCACTACCTTCCCAAACGAACCGTCTCCTATTGGCTGCTGCTAAGTGGCGTCTTCAAGGCCAAGAGACTTTAGATAGTGAACAGACTATAATATAATAAAACTTGGATTATATAGCAATAAATATGTATAATTATTATAATTTTACGTAGCGTACATACTGTAATCCAATTCATTATTAAAAATCGGAGAAATCGGGCTTCCAAATTCAACGTGAACTCGGTGAACGCGGTCCCCATTCTGGAATACTATCGTCAAACTTTATAAATCGCGTACACGTGAAACCGCGCTCTAGTATAATGTGTTCTAATACCGTACCGTACCGAATGTGAAAGGGTGAAAAGAGAATAGGCGCGTGGAGATGAAAGAGGAAGATGGTTGGAGGAGAGCAGAGTGAGGGAGAGTGGCTGTCCTCTTCGCTCTCCTACCTCCATTAACACGAGGATGCCACATTTGTGGAGCCTCATCAGAAGAGATAATTAAAAAGACTGGAAGAGCAAAGCAGTATCGATAGTTAAGTCACAAACAGCAGGTTATCGAACAGAAACTTGCTAGCAGAAGCGGAAATAAAAGTTTAGATATAAATTCCTTCAAATTAAAGGTCGAGTAAAAGAAGAGGGCCTTGATGCCAGAATACGTATTATTTTATAATCATTATTTTACGCCGTCTGACACGAAAAAGTAAAAGATGCCTTAAATATTGTCACTGATGCTTTTATTGCAGCAAATCTGAAGTCTCTTAAGTATTTCTAAGATATTATTACATCATTAAATCATAATTAAGGCAATTTAAAAGTAATACCGATATGGTTAATTAAATAGGAATTCGATATATTTCCGCAACTTCGTTTATAACGACGACACCAAATGTACTCTGCAAAATAAAAGAAGTTTGCACATACATATACACACCCACATATAATCATATTCTCCCTGTTTCTCATTTGCCCTTGTCCTCAGGCGTGTGCACTGGGTTCCCCCGAACAGGGCCCCGCGCAGGGGTAAATTCTCATGTATTGCGATTTAGACAATTTTTTATTACATATTAATATTATTACATAATAATAATTTTAAAAATTAAGTTTAATAACTGTTTTCCATTAAAAAATATTGCAATTGTTCTTTAAAAATCGTCATTTTTTGTGCCACCGGGTATATATATATACATAGATAAATAGGCTCCGCTCACAATCGAACTAGGCCCCTATGGTTTATCAATAAAAATGCTAACTTTGACAAATCCTGCATAGCAACTCACATCCTTCAGACCCAACAATCTTTTTCATCAAAAAACCTTCAATTATTAAAACCTATTTCCAGACACTACCTTCTCAAAAACAAAAATCAATCAAGACACAGATCCAATAGGAAACGCTACTTTGCTTTCTCTTTCGAATAAGTGCCATTCCAACGCGCTTCCTAACTTCTCCATCGCTACATTATAACTATTTCTTCTCCCCTTTTTTCTTTTCCTTTTCACCCCTCTCATTTCATTTCATGTATATATACTCTCCCCGACTCGTTCTTTGTCTTTACTATTACAATGACCTATAATATTTTAAAATGTAGCCTTCATATGCGTCAGCAGCCGGTGTTTTGATCGTCAGATTCAGCATTGTAATTTAGTTTCTGAAAAGTTTATAAAGATGGAATAAATGGATCGTAAGACCACTAAGCGACCGATAATCGGGAGAAAATTTTGGCCGTGACCGTGAATCTCCTGATTTTAAATTGTTCCCGAAATTCCAGCTTATGCATTTCGCATAATTATCTTATGATCCACTCATTCCATCAATTTATAACTAAGACAATCTCACTATTGCGAGGGTCGGCGTTTCTTCGATGTATCTCCTGGAGGGCATCCGTTGGGGATAATACGAGGAAAAGTCAGAAAGTAAGGTTTCCTATTTTTTTATTTTGAATGTAAACAAGTTACAATGCGGAACACATGGAACAGATATAGGAACATATTCAGTCTATTTTTCAACATAGTCGCCTTGTCTGTTGAGGCACTTATCATAGCGGTAGATCAAGGAATCGAAGTCATGGTGGTAGAAAGATGCGTCCTGCAGACATAACCAACGTTTGACCTCTTCTTGGACAGAATCATTACTGGAGATGAGACTTGGGTGTTCCATTAGTCCTGAGAGTAAAGCCGAATCAATGACATGGAAGCATCCTCGTTCACATGTTGCAAAAAATCGGTACAACATACATTGTACAAACTTTCTCATATATGGGTACTAATGCGTCGTTTAGTTATCTTTAGAAAATGAAAATCGTATGAGCCTGTTTTTAGAAAATCCAATTTTTGTTAAAGTTGCCCAAGAATAAACTAGCCTTATATTCATTCATTGAGAAAAATTAAATAGGTAATAATATTGAAGACGTAAACTCAAGTAACTGTACGAAATTTGATCAAAATCGTTAAGAGCCGTTTTTGAGAAAATCGAATTGTTGTTAAAAATGCGTAGAATAAACTACTCTTAATTACTGATCAATGTCAACCATTTCTATGTATACTCTGCTCAGTATGATACGAGAGTACGAGATTTCATTCATTTTCGTTCTTCCGTCCAGGCTCCAGAGCCAGTAACAGACAGACAGACGGCATTGAGAAAACCACTTTTTCGGATTCAACGACACATAAAACGTGTATTTCCGTAAAAATCTCGAGGTCGAATTTTTTCGCGAAAACAATACTTTCTCGATACTTCGTATGAGAAAGTAAAAAATTCAAGACAACGACAAGCCCGGGAAAAGTGATGACAAGTCTGTTTTGGGACATGCATGGAGTGCTTCTGGAGGATTTCACTCCTCGCGGCGCAACAATCAATGCAGCTGGTTATCAGGCCACCCTCAGGGAACTTAAGGAGGCTGTTCGTCCTATCTGATGAAGACGTCCAAGAAGAGGTCAATCGTTGGCTACGTCTGCATGACGCATCATTCTACCATCAAGGCTTCGATTCCTTGATCTACCGCTATATAGACTGAATATATGCCTATATCTGTTCCATGTGTTACGCATTGTAACTTCTTTACATTCAAAATAAAAAATAGGGAACCTTACTTTCTGACTTTCCTTCGTAGATACTAGATTGGCTAGCCCGGCCCCAATTACAACAAACATCACATTCTGAAATGGAAGAATTAGTCTGCTGCGATAGTTTAACGGTAGAATACCCGTCCAGCATGTGGAAGGCCCGGTTCATGCCAGAAATTTGCCCCCGATTTCAAATTATTCCATTTATAAGGCTAGCATGGTTCAAAAGCTTTTTACAATTCCTATATATTCGTATTAATCTTACAAGAGACGTCAGTTGTATTCGATGTTAAGACAGTACCATGTCAAGCTACGTAAGTAATTATCAATTTCTTAATCTTCCAGTTTTTATCGTTTCCAGGCAAGGGAAACCCGATTTCAATGAATTAAACTCTCACGCACCAAGGCGTTTGACATTCTCTGACGTGGAACTGGTCTATGCAACCCTATGCCACGCAACCAAGGCAACGTTATTCATTGATTTTGAAGGTAAGCCAAATACATCAATTTGTACAATTTAATATATTAAGCGAACAACATAGGTTTTCGTAACAGTCACGTAACTGGAGGATCAAATCGCATAAAGTTAATTCAAGCAGTTTATGACGCTAGTGCTACATTTCTTCCATTCGTGTCGTAATGCCGGTGACCGATACCGCACTGCGAACTCCTGACCACTTAACGTGGACCTTAATAAAAAATTAACGCATACATAATGAAGTTCGATCCTGTTATCTAAATAATAACAACTTGGACCACAAACCATCACATTTCCTCACTCGCGTTTATGTTCACAAACGCTGATGATATGCTGGAGATATCGTGGGCATGGAAAAAAATCTGATGTGGTCAACACATGACTTTCTCCATATTTGGGGTATAGATATTTAAATTATTATGAATAGCATTATAAGGAAAAATTATTATTTCCTATCGTAAAAGAATACAGTCGTCCTTTTTGCCGTAAATTACGTATATTTTGAATGTTTACAGAATTCACCGCTACATCGTGGTGGCGCTGTATACCGGAAATTAAGGAAAAGCAAAATATCTCCGAAATGGATGGTTCTACGAAAATTTGTTTCAAACAAAACTTGGAAGAAATATTATTCTCTACAACTTTGGTCCTCACGAAGGTTACCAATAACGACGTTTTTAAGGAGATATTTCACGGAAACCGAAAACACCGATTATTTATAAATAATTCCTAAACAATAACTGCTATGGAAAATTGTTTCAAATGAAAGTTGTAGGAAATTACATTCTCTATAACCCTTGTATAGAACTGTACATACAATAATGATGTTTTAACGGAGAAAACCGAATCGGGTTTTGAATAAACTTCGACTTCCGGTTAACCGGTATTGTCCAAAAACTAATCAGTTCTTTGTGCCCATACCAAAGTGTTATATTTGAAATTTGGTAACGATATGGCAAGTACTTTTTGAGTTAGAGCGCCCACAATCACATCCATCCCACGCATCATTCCGAAAATAGTCTTAACGTGTTCTAGGGACCACAAAACGTTTATTTCCGTTGAAATCTCGAAGTCGATTTTTTTCGTGATCACAATACTATCCCATACTACGTATGGAGAAAGTAATAACGCATTCTAAAATGGAAAGCGCTCTCGTTTTTGCGCTAATAGATCGAGTCACGACGATTATTGCGACACTAACTCGGCCCACACCTTATGCAAAGGATAGGTCACGATAATGAATTTTGTTTCATTACCACAGAGATGCAGAATTGAGAAATCTCGGTGGCGATTCGAATTTTGTGAAAAAGAAATGCGCCCAACTAAACATCTTAACTCGACTGATGAGCAAAAACTCATTTGAGGACTCGTAGGAAAACTTTTCCAGGAAATAAAAATGGAATTTCGTAATCCCGACGTCTCGAGACCAATAACCTCGTTTAATCCATAATTTATGATAAAAAATTAATTTAGTTTCAGTTTATCACGTTACATATAAAAGGACCAAGTCCCCTCTAAATTTACAGTCGCGACACAAATGGAAAATGAACATATAAACCTTTTTTCAGAACTCTAAGCTTATCGATGACGTAAAATTAACACTAATCTACAGCTATACTCGACACCTATTCGTGGAATTATCACTGGTAAAAAACCGGACGATATCAGTTGCGAAAAGCCTCTCTCGACCCAATAATAAGATAAATACTACAGCTTCAGCTGAAATTAATCACCTTTACAACGCTCACAGCTCAAATGTCACGAGTAAATACGCTTTCTTTAATTTTTTTATAACGAGAGGAAATAGTCAAATAATACTGCGACTGAAATAATTGGTCGTCTATTAAGTGAGTCAGTAGCACGACAGCAAACTTTAGGAAATGCTGAAAAAGAAACAAATATATTTTTAAGTTTGTACAAATATAAAAACATAACCCCCATTTCTTTACCTAGAGTAATAAATTGAAATTCTCTTTAATACAGTCCATTCCGCTTTTTGGATTAGTTGGCTAATGGCAAATCGCTTAAAAATGAAAAAGGAGATACCAAAACCGTTCCCATAATAACCCTTATAAATGTGGAACACATTAGTATCGGAATTCATTTCTTCCGTGACAAAATTATACTAAAGGAAAATAATGTACATGTGCTTGTCCCAGAGGCGGAGCTTCCAAAGGGGAGCAGGGGGAGGGCGATCCGGGCATTGACCAGTAACCCTCTTGAGCCCGCCATTGCCGGAGACCCTTTTATTTTGGAGATCCCTGCCTCTGTAAAAATCTTTCTTTCTCCTGCCCAGCGGACATAATCTTAAGCGTATAGTTACGGAATTTCGCGCGGAATGGGTTTAAGAATGAACCCAGAGGCCATTGAAGGCAACCAGGAGGGGATCCCCTACTATCTGCCACTGCCTTGTCCTATACATTGGCTATTTAGGGGCTACCGGACAGAGGGTTTTCGACCCGAATTTTCGTCGACTGATTACTCGGAATCCGTTCAACATAAAGGGCTAAAATTTTGGATATAGAATTCCTAAATCGATAAATCCGGGACGTGTCTCACTTTTTTGAATTGTTGTTTTTTTTTTAATTCTTCTAAATTGTTAAATATCTTTTAATGGAAAACAAAAATGAAAAATATCGCTCGCACGCCGGACAGGTCATATTTTTCTCTTTTAAACTATTCTTAAATTGTCGATGTAGCGTAATTTTTGACAAATAAATCAGTAGAAGTTGTTAATAACTTCGTTAACTTCGCTCTGATAAGTTTTCCTTCATTTCTTGCATTATTAAAAATTCAAACTTGAGAGTAACAATAACACCAAAATAGTCAATAGAATGAGAAAAGTATGATTATGCAAACGAGTTTAAAAGTACCGTCAAAGTATATGCCTAGAAAGATAGGAAGCAATGAAATGTCTCGTTATGTCGCGACAAGTGGCTTGTAGAAAGGATGTGAAAGAAATGTAAGGAGATTTAGGGTTTAAGAGTGTTACCCATCACAACATTCTTCTTAGAGTCGTGCGTAAGATCCCTTTACTCAAGAATCTCCTGCATGAATACATGGAATTTATAATGACTGCCTATTTTGATCTTCCACGGCGATGAATTATATGAATTGTTGGGTCCTAATAATCTGCCTTTTATTAAACTTAGGTAGGATACTTGAAAAAGTGCATAGGCCTCGTCTATAATGATAGCGATGACTATGCAGCACTAAACATAATTTACTGGTCTTAAACTAAGAGAATACGATACGACGCCAAGATATATTTACCCTGATGAAATAATTATTCGAAAGAGGAAACATTTCATCGCTTCGGCAGAACTCGATAAACAGGCGTACCAGAGACGCGGATGATAAGAGAGTACTAACAGAGCTGAAAAATGGTTTTGGTCGCGTCTGGTTCAGATTCTTACAATCCCTTTCATCACTCTAATAGTAATATATCATTGAAATAATCAAACTTTACTTTTACTATTGCTTATGACATAGAACAAAAAGCGAAGGGTGACTTAATTTACCAATAAAAAAATCTGATGTGGCCAACACATGACTTTCTCCATATTTGGGGTATAGATATTTAAATTATTATGAATAGCATTATAAGGAAAAATTATTATTTCCTATCGTAAAAGAATACAATGGTCCTTATTACCGTAAATTACGTATATTTTGAATATGTTTACAGAATTCACGTGGTGGCGCTGTATACCGGAAATTAAGAAAAAGCAAAATATCTCCGAAATGGATGGTTCTACGAAAATTTGTTTCAAACAAAACTTGGAAGAAATATTATTCTCTACGAGTTTGGTCCTTACGAAGATTACCAATAACGACGTTTTAGGGAGATATTTTACGGAAACTGAAAAAACCGATTATTTATAATTCCTAAACAATAACTACTATGGAAAACTGTTTCAAATGAAAGTTGTAGGAAATTACATTCTCTATAACCATTGTATAGAACTGTACATACAATAATGATGTTTTAACGGAGAAATATCGCAAAAACCGAATCGGGTTTCGATTAAACCTAGACTTCCGGTTAACCGATATTGTCCAAAAGCTAATCAGTTCTTTGTGCTCATGCTAAAGTGTTATATATGAAATTTGGTAATGATATGGCAAGTACTTTTCGAGTTAGAGCGCCCACAATCACATCCACCCATCCATCAACACATCATTCCGAAAATATTCTAAACGTGTTCTAGGGACCTCAAAACGTTTATTTCCGTTGAAATCTCGAAGTCGATTTTTTTCGTGATCACAATACTTTCCCATTACTACGTATGGAGAAAGTAAAAACAACGACACTAAGAAGAAATATAATAATTTCGTTAAATTTAAACTATGAAAGTAAAACAATATTTTTTTAATGAGGTAGATTATAAACAGCACTTTACAGTCATCTCCCAAATAATTCCACATTCTATCCTTATGGCAATGTATGTTGTTCGTAAACCTATTTCAAATTCATGTTCGTTCTCAGAAAAATACAAATGGGAATAATAACTGTTCATAAATAAACCATATTATTAAAAACCATAAAGTTACATGAATAAACAAAATAAAACGGAGGGAATAACGTAAAAGATTAACGAACATCTTAGAGGAACTCAGAATGCACTTCACCATCCAATATAATAAAATTACTTCAGATTTGATGCGAGCTGTCACAGGGTCTAATAAAAAAATACTAATTTACTATTCTCTGATCAAAATGTATTTTGCTATATAACAAGTTAAATAATATATTAAGCAATATTAATTTCATCTGTGAATCGGAATCCGTAAAATCCTCAAGAGTAATTCATGGAAACGTACACCAGGCTCAGCTAAAAATAAATCGTTCAATTGTCAGTTTATAGGTTAACTTCTCAATCGCGTGAGAAACATGAAGATAGGGCAGTTTATAGACAAAGTTAACCGATGATATATATATATTTATATAATCTTTTATATGCGTTCGTCCGATATTTATTTATTTATATATTTGGGGTTGATCATTTTTTGCTCCCTCAGATCTCCTGAACAAAAGATCGGATCGAAATGAATGTTGCATTGATTGAAAGCTTATGGCTCGTAGATGGTTCAAAGACAACAAACAATTTCTCATCTCATCTAGAAGTTAAACTGTGAAAGTTCGAATTTTCCAAAAATCTATTTCGTGTCGGCGGCTCTGCCGGCGGGTTTGGGAGCGTTTTGATTGGTTTTCTAGAATCGACAGCCCTGCCTTTAGCAGCAAGAAATTGAACTATTATACTTCATAGTCATAACGCTGATGTTGCGCTCTGACGGTAGAAACGATAGCGAGAAATACGGATTCCACCTGGGTTGTCTTTGAGCAATAGATAGCGAGCGCGGTGACAACGCTTAATCGTACGAAAAATGTCGCTTATTTCGCTTATATCACTTTATACTTCCGCATAGTTTACTATTAGTTACAAAATTGTACTTTTTCATAAAATCATTGATAACTAGAAATCAGTAGAAGATAGAGTAATGGTTCCTTTGAGAAAGTAATTTTATTCCTCACGCTGCGATAGATGGCTTCTGGGTAGTAAGGCATCTGCGAAACTTGACAACTTTCACATCAATCACTGTCAATTATTTACGTTCGTTGTATGTTACTCGTTTTATCCCTTAAAAGATGAAAACAAGTAAGAATTTTTTAAAAACTCAAAAATAATATCTTTTTCCTTAAAAGGATGAAACAAGAAAAATTTCCGACTATTCTACATCTACATGATACCCTGCAAATCACCAGAGTGGTGGGTGGCAGGGGGTGCTTTACTCGTTATAAAAGATTGCTTTACATATCATTTACGTAATAATTTCACTTTGATCGGATGTTTTCAAGGTTGAGCAATAAAAAAGGTGTATGCTGTTTATATCCAGTATCCTTTTACTACAGCTTATGGAATGAAATGATTATGTAAATGATATGTAAAGTTATAGTACTGATAATAATATGACACCAAAATCTTTAATAACGAACAAATAGCCTGGTTTTTCATGGTTTACCCTTTTAATGGCGCCTTTTTTGTAATACAAAAAGATATTAATTTTCAGTTTTTTTTTAATTCTTACATGTGAATACTGAAATTAAAAAAAATTGATGATTGCCAAGACAGAAATGTCTTCATTGTACCGTAGAAGTCAATGTGAACCATTAATATCGAAAAAGTTGCACGTCAGGGCAATCGTTATATCCTGACTAAGCAACTTCCCATACAATGGAAATGATTTTGTGGACCTCAGGCCAGAGCAAAGAAAATTCATCCAAGGTCCTACACGTTCGAAAGGCCACGGTGCATCGTGGAGGATTTGGCAAAATTCATTTGTGATGCATGCAGCATTTGAGGAGGAGGAGCGTTCATTACTAAATGATAATAAAAACTACCAAGACAACGTAAAGTCACGATAAGAAAAAAAGTGTCTGAGTGGACATTGTTTCATTTCAAGTAAGAATATCGAAATCATACTTTTACTTTTATATTTAAATAACCCATACCTTACTTTATGTTAATTAAAGACATCAATAGCACATAAAGCAACTCCATCGGATTTTACCACCTTTTTTCTGGCCCTTAAAAACATTACTTAGAAAGCAAACACTGAAGAATCGAGAAAACTCCGCGGATTATAGCCATGAAGTCGTCACAAACAAAGGGTGCGCTCAAAACAGTCTCACGCGGATAAAAAACGACGATTGCATGGAGTTAAGACGGTAGGAAAGAACAAAATAGCTCTCTCTACAGCCATCTTCGCGGGAGGTAGCGACAGGCACTAAGGGGTGTCTGTGGGAGAGAAGGGATTGTTCTCGTAAGAGGAAAAAGTGCCAGGGTAAGAAGTGGGAGGGGCGAGGGTGCGCTGAAAGAAAAGCTTCCTCGGAGATCGAATCTAATCGGAGAGAGAAATGAACGCGTTGCTTTAGATTCGAGATAATTGATAGCGAGGGCAATGAAAAGAAACACGTGCGACGCGACAGAAAAAAAATTATTGCAAGTGATTGCGTTGTGAAACGAGCTACTCTTTTCCATAATCTGATGCTGCCGTCATCGGCAGTTCTTTGAGTTGGGTTATTCCAACAAAGGAATACAATTGAGATGATGTGACACCTAATTTAAATGTAAACACACTGAGGAAAAGCAAGCTTTCTGCTTATACCGAGAATAACTTCGATAGTGGAATGCCTATGAAATAAATTCAAGTAATATTGATAAGATTCGAAGGAAGGCTGCGAGAAATAAGGTAGATTTATGGGGGAAAAGGAGTCACTGTAAATTTGACAATGCGGAGAACCAAACACGTAAAAAAATTAGGCAAAAGATTTCCGTTAAGTATCGACAATAAAGCACGTCAAGAATTAAAAAGTAAGATAGATAAGCTAAAAAGAACATTTAAAATTTAAATGATGTCACATAAAACAAATACTCCAAAAATGAAGTCATGGAATGGAATATGATAGATTAAGTTCTCTTCAAGCCGTTGTCTAAGTACATTAATTAAAAGAACGAAGTATTTAAATATTTATGAAGCTGCAGAGTAAAAATGACGACGGAGTTCGTGGAATTAAGTGAATGCTTGGTGAAGTGAAATACAGCGGGAATTCCGTTAAATGCGTATCCTGTATAGCCATGGATGTCTATCTCGAACTTAGGAAAATAAACTCTATTGTACTAACTAAACAACATTAACGATAGGTATATGTATTTATTATATGTACATTTTATAAGTGAATTACTATAAAAACTTTTTGCAACCTATGTTTCAGCCTAACAGCGACAAACTAGATTAAATTATTATTGGTACCAAACTATTTTTTTTAAGCTTTTAATTTTGCTGTACTCAAGAATAGCTTTTCAAATTAAAATATTTAATACTTATACAATTATAGAATCCTGAAATCAAACAATGTATGTCCAAAGCTTCATAATTTGAGAGAAAAAACAGCAATTTTGTTACGAGTAGTTCACAGGATTCATCGCCCTAACAACAAAAATTGTTAAACCTATTAACAGTTTCCAAAAAATACATAAACACCTTAAAAATAATGTAAGCACTGTATTAAATAATATTAAAAGAAAATATCTTGGCTCATAAAATAAATTTTAGTATAATAACATTTTCACAAATCTTAAGTGGAAATGGTGCAGTCATCCCAGTAACGGCTCTTATCCATGTGCGCAGTTGCTGAAGAAGACAAAAGGGAGTACAAAAATCAACGGCGAGTCCAGAATGTGAACGTCGTAGATAAGACCCAGGTCGAATGCTACAGCGCAACAAAGAGGGGGCAGAAATTTTTGTAAAAAATTGTCCTGAGTCACCGAGGTAACATAACTTTTATTCCCACCGATCCTCCATTTATTTCAAGATTGTTCAAAAATCAGGCGGATGGAATGACGTAGTATATAACATGCGCAGCATAGGGAATGTTACTTGGATATTTCAGCTGTCAAGCAGTCTTCTCCATTGGTAGTTCGCCGACCATCGATTCTAATTAGACAACTGTTATATACAATACATTTATATCTACAGATATAGGCCATTGCATAAGAATCGTAAATGATCAAATTTGTTCAACTGTGAAGCTAAAAAGAAATAAACGTGGCTTTAAAACGAATTTAACGAAGGAAAGATCCAACCTCATTGCTTTACAAACAAATATATCTCCGGCGGCTGTTACCAACGACTGCGAAACTAGAAAGCAGATGGCCAGGCTACCAGCATGACGACGAGATAGAACGTTACTATCTAGCTAGCCACTAATGCCGAGGGTTCTCACAGAAGAAAATCAGACATTTTCAGTATTTGTATCTTTACCAGTTAATTCCACGCAATAATCCAGTGCAAACACGTTTAGATTGTTTTCTAATTAAGATAAAGGTGATAATACAGAAAATATATCGGGATATTATTGTTCAATTTCTGCCGTTCATAAAATGTTCTTCGGATCTTCGGGAAAAAACGAATGACAAACGATTTTGTATCCCGACAACCACGTCTATAATCGCTCACACCAGCAAAAATTTTCATTCGAGGCGCCTTAAAACTCAATTCAAGGGAAATATTTTTTATATTCCCTCATTTCTCCTTCGATGCCGCCATCTCATGCTAGATTAGATAAGGCACGCTCATCTTACCCCGCCTCCGCCGATACCACCATCGCTATTGCTCTCAACATTGCTCCAAGGCAAACAATATAAATGAGAATCCATTCACACCAACGGCGGACTAGTATTTCTTAATTTGAGGGTAAATATGAGACATGAGTTATCTGGATTAACCGGTTAAGGTTAGATAAGACGAGGATCGAACGTGAAAAATCCAACGAACCGATCAAATCCGAATAGGGCGCTGACACGACACCCGGAAACATAACAAGCGACATAACGTGAAGTAGGACGAGGACCAAAACACGGACTATGGTGTTGAGACGATGGTTGTTCCATCAAATATTTACGACAATTTGGTAACACGCCCATTCGCAGAAGTACAGTAACAGCGAAAACAATGCGATGACATTGATGTAGCAAGATGGCAATTCTAGAGCGGGGATGGCAAATGATTTTTGCGTCGCGTGCCAAGAAAGTAATGTGAACCATCAGAATTTTTTCGCGTTCCATTAATTTACTCCACCTCTAAGAAACTTCATGTTTTATACAGAAAATACAATTTTACCCGCGCCAAATAAAATCGTACGCGTGCCGCTTCGGGTACGCGTGCCACGAATTTGCCATCCATGTTCTATAGGATAGCATCGAGCTTAACTTAATGGACGCAAGCGCACCAAGTCTTTCATACAACTAGAGATAGGGGCAAAAACGGGCATATAAATTATAAAAGTAATAGTATAGAATGGACAGCATGGAGTAAATACATTAAGAAATAAAAACACTATAATATTATTTTTAAATAAACTTTTAGAATTCAATAAAATTTAAAAAAAAAAGCTGAAATTCAAAAATCGAGCTAATTAATCGTAAATTATAAAATTATAAATTTGTGACAGTAATCTAAAGGTCTAGAGTCATCTTCTAAAAATTGTGGGATTTTTAATGACTAACTTGGGCCATATAAATTTCGCTATAAGATACTAAGCTATACAAATTTTAGATGAATTTTAGGAGACTGTGACAATGCCTTTTAGCGCATTCTTGAAGTTGATCGAAAACAATTAGTTTTTTTTTCTTTCCTTTTTAGAAATACAAAATTATTTTTGTCAGATGGATATTATAAAGGATATATAAATTCACACAACTCAATTTTATTGCAGGGTTTCATACGGTATTGCACTATTAATGTTAAATTCAAGGGATTTCTACAAACAGAAAACTTTATTAGCCAGGGACAACTTTTCTGAGGACACAAACATATCTATTTTAAAGAAAGTCTCAAGAGCATTCTAAAGTGAAATTCATGAAGGGACGCGCTGGGAACAAATGTGCAATAGAAGATATTACCGCCAGGAATACACTTCGCTGAAGACAACTAAGTATAGCCTTAAAGTATCTCTGCACATTCTTTGGGTGAATACAGATAAACCTATATACAAAAACCAAGCGAAGTTAAAATAAAAGTTGCTAAAAATAGAAATCAAGATGGCGAAAAGACGAAATTACGATAAAATTTTAGTTAAAAGATGGAATATGAGGAATCATATACTTTAGAAGGAAAATAGTTTACATGAATATATGGAACGGCAGACTGCAATGAAATAGCAGAACTACCACGAGAGTAGCTTCGGGTAGCATCTAATTAAGGCGGATTAGCCAAGTGAAAATATGCACAATCCGTGACATGAACAATATGAGCACCAGTTCCGGCTATGAACGAACAATTAAATTCTAGAATAACGCGGATACCTGGATTGTCGAATATACATTGCAGATGACGACGCAGAAATACAAATCTGCGAATTTCCAAAAAAAAAATATCCAAATCCGCAACAAAAAACACAACAAGAACGGGAAACAAACCAAACAGAATTTTTGTTTATTTTCAAATAACAACCAAAAATCATGACGGCGATAAGTCATCGCTTCGCAGGCTATGGTAAAGATTAACGCTGGGAACCGAGGAGAGACGAAATAAAAACTTGGCGGCAGCGAGACGAGAGGAATAGACGAGTGCGAAAGAGAGAGGAAAGAGAGACGTGAGAACGTGCCGGGGAGAGGAGGAATAACAAGTTCAGCATGGTAAAGGGAAGCGCGGGAAAGTAGATTGCGCAGGATCCCTACGAAGAGCAGCCACGAGAGAACAAAAATTATCCCACACCGCATACTCAAAGAATGATTAACGTCTTCGGAGCTGAACTGAGCTAATTTTTCCTCCTCGAGAGTGCGAGAATGGCACTTACGAAGGCTTTGGACTTCATATGATGGGATGCGAACCTTCGAGATCCTTGGCCAGATGCCACAATTAAGCACTATTCGTACGTGGATCCGAAGCCGGTGGACGCAGAACCTCCGGATCCATTAATCGCGACGAGGTCACAGGTCAGTCTGCGTGGGATCGCCTGTTTACATAGTAGAGAAACGAGGGTTAAGACGCTGCTATGGTTCTGAGAGGCCCTTCTCATCGTTGATATATGAACAATCTTGGCCTCGCTTCGATCCCAATGGACGACGTGCTAGCGATGGGAGAATGTGAGAACCCAATCGACGGGGAAAATCAAATTGGGGTTTTGTTGGTGCGACGACTCAACGAGAAATTGTATAGCGAGGGAAAATGCTTACTCTAGTGTTAGCACGGTATATCGATCCAATAAAAATAATGAGAAGGTGATAAAACAGCCGAGGTGCCATGGAAGCCATCGACGATGCCCCATCGTAAAAGCTGATAATGCCGTTTTTAATGGTGGTAGATAAGAAAGAATACCACAAAAATGGTTTCAACCACTCGATGATACTCGAGGAGAAACATTTAATAAGTGGTTCACATTTACTTAATAATTTATCTTTAACGCCAAAACGTCTTAGTTCCACAAATATTATTGTCCATTAGACGCAATATGAGAACACAGCAAAAATCTGTCGGTATAAATAATTACAATTTTAATACTATTCAATACAAAGCTCGTTGATTTTTCGAGCTATGGAGAAGGTCGAATCCGAAATCGTGAGTCGACGACCACGAAAATAGGAAATGTGGTTTGCTTGGTGCTTAGATAATATATCCCGTATCGTGACAACAAAACTAAAATCGTTTATATAAAAAAGAAAACTTTAGAATGAATATAAAAGTTATACAACGTTCTCAAAATTTTAACCCTGCAATAATTAAACGGAGCTTTTTAAATTATTTGGAGGACAATGTATTTTCATAGAAAAAGACGCCAAGTCCGAAAATCAACGGAAGAAGCCTTTACTTGGTGGAACTCCATCATGAATAAAATGAGAAAAAATATCACTTGGTAAAGTTCCAGTTATACCAAGTGCGATTTTTCAGCTTAAAATGCAAATCGCAGAAATATTACCTACCACCATTTCTTACACTTAACAAAATCCGAAGATAATTGACCTAGTAACAAGAGAATTTTATAAACAATTATAAACATAAATAACATTATTAATGACAATTAGAGACTAAAGATGAGCGGTGAATCTAGCCCAAAAATAAAAGAGGAACAAATATGAATATTCAAAACTCGCCTTATGGCTGCAATCTAATTGATGGTTAAGGTAACACCAATAGTTATGAAATGGTTACCACTGAAGACGGCTTATTAGCAGACGAACTGCGAATCTGACTTTCTCAATCGTTTTGTCGCAATAGGAGCTATCATAACCGAAAAGGATGTCTATCAAAAAGCCCAACCGAAGGAACAAACCGAAGCTTTAAAATCAGTGCGTCATGTATTGCCCAAAACTTCTCATATCCGTACTCTCAAACTCCTCGCAATAATGTCACTGATTACACAGAGTGCCACTGATTACATTAATGCGTATACACGGATTTTGATTCGTAGATATAAAAACCGCTGCTATTAGTGGTCAGACCTTGGAGGTATGTGGGCGTAAAACCCGGCATGTTACAATTTCACTGGACACCACACATTTTTTGAGAATTATAGCTCGTGCATTAGTGTTTATAACACTAATCTCTGTTAGCGCACCAATTTTGATTACAATCCATACAGCCATTTTTGAGTAAATTGACATTTTGTGAAAATAGAAAATAATAAATTATCCTCGAATGTTGCTTTATAGAATTCCTCTCGACAAGGCTTCTCTTCTTGGTAATACCCTCGATAAATAGGAAATTTCACTGTTTAGCTCATAGAGTCGCGCACAGATGATAAACAACAGGCAGACGGAATTGCAAAAAACCATCATTCGAACACAGGTGCACCTAAAACATGCGCTTTCATCAAAATCTCTGTCGAAATTTTCCCACGACCACAATTCTTTCTCTATGAAAGAAGGTAAAAATACAAAATGTAACGGTAACAGCACAAAAGCCTTAGCCAAAAAGATATATGGAAACTTGGTGTATAAAGAAGTTCTCTTGGACACTACGGAACTGGAGGCCAATGAATGCCAAGAGCGGGAATTATTATCTCTATAGACAACGAGCAAAGATGAAACCAACCCAACTAAAGCACTTTTAAGAACTGGCATTCCCAACTCTAGGTACGGAAAGTGATTGCTGGGTCAGCTACGAAGGAGGGCATATGGAAGTAGCTCTCTTTAGCTCACGGGAAAGAAGCCGAGTGGTGGCGGAGAAATACGAGAGAAATGGGGAGGGGGAGAGAGGAGGGAAAACAGGTGATGGAGCCTCCCTTTCCTCCGAAGAGAGGTGGGACGAGGACGGGGATCGAGTCCAGCCGCATGACGAATCTATCGATCATCATCCAGTTCTTAGCGAGCCTCTATTGCAGAACAAGCTCGCATGTGAGACAACCTGCCATCTTAGGTTGAACACACTGCTTTTCACATTTTACGACTTGAGTAAATTCATATGTAGATTTTATCGCTTCGCTCAACGGTCTGAATGCCCTACATTTTCTCGGGGTAAGCTAATAAAACACTAACCTTTTAAGACTGACTACTATGAAATAAGTGAACTTATTCATTTATTATACTAAATGACCTTAAATACAGCACATATTCTATTATCGTTAAGCATAATAACCAAAATAAAAGAGAAAACAATCGGCCATGCAAACTGTGGGATTGAAAACAGCGACTTAAAAAATTTAAGAAATACTTAACCAAACTACTAATACCAGCGCTTAAAATCTTGATGAGACATCTGCATATTAATAAAAATTAAAGCAAAAACGCGATCTAGTTCTTGCAAGGCGAATTCCAAGCATGAGTTAGTTGGCGACGCAATTTTCAAGTATATTTTTTAATGTCTCCGTTATCTCCTACCGAGTCAGATGGAAAACGACGAGAAATTTGTACACTTGAGTCACTCATAAAAAATCGGTACAATACACATTGTACAAACTTTCTCACATACTAATGCGTCGTTTAGTTACTATGTAGAATCATTATAAACATCAACTTAAATAACTATACGAAATTTGATGAAAATCGTATAAGGCTGTTTTTAGAAAATCTAATTGTTATTAAAGTTGTCCAAGAATAAACTAGCCTTATAATCATTTATTGATAAATGTGAACTATGTAGTATTATTGCAGACGTAAACTCAAGTAAAGGTTAGAAATTTGATCAAGATCGTTGGAGCCGTTTGTGAGAAAATCAAATTATTGTTAAAGTTGCCTATAATAAACTAGCCTTATATTCATTTTCTCAGAAATATGATCTATTTGGTATTATTGAAGACGTAAACTCAAGTAACTTTCCGCAATTTAATCAAAATCGTTTGAGCCGTTTAAGAAAATCTAATTGTTGTTAAAATTGTCTAGAATAAACTGCCCTTAATTATTGTGCAATTTCAACTATTTATTCATAGCTTCTATTCTGTATGATAAAAGCACGAGATTTCAATCATTTTCGCTCTACAGTTTAGGCTCTGGAGCCGCGAACAGACAGATCCACAGACAGACGGCATGGCGAGAACCACTTTTTTGGAATCAGGTTCACCTAAAACATATATTTCCATCAAAATCTCCAGTTCGAATTTTTTCGCGATTACAATATTTTCTTAATATATGTACTTCGTATATGAGATTGTAAAAATAAGTGTAAAATATACCTCGCACACTTTCTCACATCCGTAGGTACTCTTCTACTCCTCTAAATAATGTCACTGATGACATTAATGCGTATACACGAAGTTTGACTCGTAGAAAAAGAAACTGCTGCTCTTAGTGGGAAGACCTTGGAGGTAGGTAGGCGTAAAACCCGGCATGTTACAATTTCACTCGACACCACACATTTTTTTTTGAGAATTATAACTCATGTAGTGTTTATACCACTAAGGTCTGGTAGCGCACCAATTTTTATTACAATCCATACGTCCATTTCTGAATAAATGGACATTTTGTGAAAATGGGAAAGAATAAACTGCACGCCATTGTTGAGCGATAGGGGGTTCCTCTCAACAAGGTGAAGTGATATCCTTTATAAATGCGAAATTTCACCTTTTAGATCATGAAGCCGCGCAAATATGACAGATTATAGACAGACGGAATTGCAAAATTCCCTTATTCGAACCCTGAGTCACCTTATACGCGCATATTCATCAACATCTCGAAGACGATCACTATACTATCTCTATCTACTTCGTAGGGAGAAAAATTTTAAATGATATTTCAAGATTTCTTCGCTTACTCGGTATGGTTCATCCCTCTTAAATTTAGTATGAATTCCATAATAAAATATTACACTAACATTATTTGATACACTACTAAGCTACGCGGAAAAAACAAGTATTCCATATGATTGCTATAGCAGTTGCGACCCATTTCGAACATTACAAGAGCGTGTGAAATGCGATGTTTCAGCGTAGTATACCAAAAATGATTTGCAAAATGGTATGAATTGATTCTTCTAGAGCACATAATACGTTCGTTTAGCGAAAACGGAACGCCCTATTTACGGGACTCAACGCCTAAGTTCTGCCTTCAGAGAAAAAACCCCAGGTCCCAAAAAATGTATCCGTGAAGCTGTACACAACAACCTACCACTCGACCGTTCAGGGTTTAGAACAGGTGCACAAAGTGCGCCCCGCGGGCCACATACGGCCCTCCGTTGGTTTGTGCGGCCCGCGGAAGATTTTGCATCATAAGGTTAATACTGAACAACGTTTAGGTTAGGTTAATTGGGTAAATCATTAAGTGAAAATTATAAGAATGCAAAGTACTAAGGTTAACCAAACGCGCCACTTTTAAAAAATTTGTACTCCTGAAAATTTTTACTCCTTTACTGGTTCTTTCAAGAGAGTAGTACACCTTTTCAAACATTTCTGATAATTTTGCGTTTCATTATTGATAAATAAAACTGCTTTAACTTGTTATCTAAAATGTTATTCTTGTTTAATTTACATTATTCAGCTTTTAATTAAGTGCGGCACTTGGATAAGTACAAATCATCAAATGCGATCCGCGGGTGTGAAAAGTTTGTGCAACCCTGGTTTAGAACAAAGCCAGGCATCGCCATCACGTGCGCACAGTCACCATTGTGGTACATATCGCACTAATGGAAGTAATTTTGATCTCCCGGTCTATTTAAACCTTTTCAATTACAGGTTCCCGATTTAAGACTGTAATACGTTATTGAAAATCGCAACGTAAGTCGAACATCACTTTCTAAGAGACTTGTATGTTATAAATTGAGATACGTCCCAGGACCTTGGAGAAAATATGTACCAAGCTTTATTTAGGCTATAACTTATTAGTTTAAGAACAAATGAGTTATATATTGTATAATAAACATTTTTAAGACTTAAAACAATCAATGAATGAATATCAATTTCCCATAGACTTACATGTTACAAATTGAGATACGATCCAGGACCTTGCCGTATTTAGGTCATCAATTAATAGTTTAAAGAGCCAATGAGTGTTATATGTTGTATAATAAACATTTTAAAGACCTAAAACAATCAATAAAGTAATACCTACAATACGGACGTCCAACTGAATATCGGCCGAAAATACGCACAAGAAAGTAGACTCGATTTCGAGGAATCAATGTATTAATGCCCTAAGACCGGGTTTATCGTAAGTCGGGAACCGCCTGTATACTAGGAAATGAATTCCTACGATAATTTTTAAAGCTGAAATATCTTATGTAATAAAATCCGTTGTTTTGGCGTTATTTTGTGGAATTTATCCCTTATGGAGAATAAACAACTGTCACACTTGTACTTTTTTCACTATTTTATTTGATTTCAATATAGAGAGACGACCATGGTTTCACTACACAGTAGAATCACTACTGTGTAGTGAAACCATTGTCGTCTCTCTATATTTAAATCAAATAAAATAGTGGAAAAAGTACAAGTGTGACAGTTGTTTATTCTCCAACTTCTGTAATAGTTCCATGCATACCTGCAAGAGCAAAATTTTAAACCAACTAATAATCAAACAACCAATAAGACATTTCCTCTTCAAAGCTCAACACGATAAGCTAATGACTAGCATATTTAAAATCTTGAGTCGCTTGATACAAATTTGTTGGGAATAGAAAAAACGGCTTCACTCGTCTAACCTAGCTTAATTGACGTGGACTAGTTTTATGAATGACGAGAAACAGTTTTTATAACGATGCGTTAATTTATTCATCAATAAATACAGGTTTCCCTCAATGTACGCCGGGGATGCGTTCCTAGGAAAGAACGTATCTCGAAAAAGCGTATATTGCGAAACATTTCCCCATATAACCTTATGTTATAATGATTAGTATGGTCCCAGCTAGAAAATTCTTACTTTTTCGTTACCTAAATATTGATGTGATCGGCCATAGTTTGCTAATACGTTGATGCAATTCCTTTGCTGATCCCTTAATTCTCTGAGCCTGCTCTTCAATCCAGATATTAAGTAACTTATTCATCTTCACCAAAATACGATTCTGTTTCACAAGAGTAATCCGAGAAGCAGTCAAAAGCGAAGTAATTTTTGCACATTCTTTTATCTTTTCACTAGACTTCAATATTGGTCGCACATTCATAATTAGATCTTGTGAAAAGTACTAAGTGTATTTCATTATGAATAATATCAAAAACTTCCACGAAGCCATGCCTGAGAACAGCTTTATCGTGCTCACATCTGTTGGTATAAAGTTCAAAGCCGTAGCTTTTCTCAAAGCGATTCGCAACTTCGAGTTTTATTTCAAGGGAAATGTTTTCTCTTAGATGCAACTTTAGCCTTCAAAATATACGTAATTTACGGCAGTAAGGACCACTGTATTCTTTTACGATAGGAAATAATAATTTTTCCTTATAATGCTATTCATAATAATTTAAATATCTATATCCCAAATATGTAGAAAGTCATGTGTTGGCCACATCAGATTTTTATAAAGGCATCGCGGGCCGCATAAAATGCTCTCGCAGGCCTGATGCGGCCCGCGGGCCGCAGTTTACCCACCCCTGATCTAGGTCATTATTAATAACCAGAGAATGTTATCTATAATATACGATATAGTTGCTTCTTACATAGGATATAGGAGGATACAAATTCTGAGTCACTTCCAGATGTTCTAGAAACTTGAAATTTGGCATGTAGGCAGGTTAAGTGGGACAACCGACGAGAAAAATCGAAAATTACAAAAATGTTTATCTTTTTGGCAGTTAAAAAGTCCTAAAATTTAAACAAATATTTAATTGTTTAGATATTACTAAGTGTGCTACAATGCTGATTTTTTTCTAATAGTAGAATTAGTTAAATAACGAAATCGGGATTTTATAAATTTAAATATATTTATTCATTTGGCCTTTAAAAATTCATAAAAGTTTAACAGGTGGACAGATGTTTATGTACTTTCGCTCGAGCCAGGGAGCTGAAATCTTTCAGAAAGTCAAAGATTTGTGCACTAGAGGCAATTAACATTGAAAATTACAATGAAATTTATTATTGTGGCAGTTAAAAAATTCTTAAAATTTAAACAATTAAATAAATAAAATTGGACTTCTAGATGTGCTACAACATTAAAATGTGGCATAAATGTGTAGTAATCGTAACAAGCGATGGAAAAAATATAAAATTCGTAAAATTTCCAATTTTAAGGGATGTTTTTACCCCAATATTGTCCCATGAGGAAAGCACGTAAATTGCTGCAGAGGTGCAAACTTTTGCGTTTAAAAGTTATTTGTAATATATTATAAGAACTCTGCTCTTACTGTGTATATTAAAGTGAGATGAAATGCTTGCAGAATGCAAGCACCTATTACTAGTATTGTATATTTCACATGGTCTTTCTATTTTCTGTGCGTCTTAAATGAAAATGAGATGCTCAGTAGAGTTGGATTGGCAGTTGTGTAGTGTACCGCTCGTCATAATGGCTTTAGTGATGTCCGTGGGAGGATGGCGTGGCCTACTCAACCCTCTTCTCTTCTTGCTATTCCGGCCTCGAGTAAATGATTGAAATCCATGCGGGCGGACATCCATTGGAGATTAAGTGGTCTTATTTGGGAGCTCTTGCGGCGAGATTAAATAGTTTTATTATTTATTTGTTCCTAATTGCGTAAGACGGATGTGACTTGCGATTCGAGTGGTCGAGACCCAAAACGTACCAATAATTGTCATCTTCCTGCTTGTATCGATAAGAATGAGCGCATAAATTCATAGTAAGTGCAGTCGATTCATTTTTAAGTAATAATTTAGTTCAACGCCGGCTTAAAATATCCGAGTTTTATGAATAAATTCCGTATTTGCAACATTATTTGGGTAGCAGTTATGGTTGTTTAAAGAAAAGACTAAATGAAGAAAGAAAAGATAGTTAACTAATTGATTGGTGGGCACTAGTTCTGATGCACGCAAATATTCATACATGAGAATACTCGTATACATAACATTCGACTTCTCACCCACCGACCATGACGAAGCTAAACGTTATGCAATACCTTTAAAAATATTTTTTTTAAATTCGATGACACGAGATCAGCGTTTTGTGGAGCACCCCTTCATCTTTTGGCTAGATAGTTGAATAATTTATGTCTTCACAACACCATAAGAGAAGGAATTATTTTTTGAGGTCTACTCTTTATCCAGCCTGAATTGTTAAAAAGAATTATTTATGGATTTAAGACGTCGGATTTATACAGTGAGAATAAAATCTGGAGCTATAGCATACCGTTGCAGCCTGTGTAACGAACATACAAACTAGAGTGGGATACCAGACGATAAGACTACTCAATAGTGAAGCTAACACAGCATACACACATGTATGACAATAACACTTCATCGTCGCAAACTGAGACTTTTCTATCCATAAAGTGCATTTACTTTGTACACGAAACTTTCTTCAAAATATTTTTTAACTGAGAAAAATGAACCTCAATGCTCATCACTGTACAGACGTCATTATTATAATAGTTTTTCTACCTTTCGGTAAGTTTTCGGCTTACCCTAACCAATCTGTCCCCCTCAAGGTCTTTCATAACAGTACTAATCAGTTAAAGAGTTATATAATTCTACGCTCAATTAAGCACTAATTATGATCACCGACGAGGAAACGTTCTTTAATGCTCAGAATAGGACTCGTATACACGACTCATCATTCCGTAACTGAATGAGACTCCCCCATCAAAGATGAATTAGTAATAATGATAACGCTACGAAATGATTATGGATTAATTCATCCGCTGCCATTTAGAACGTTGAAATAGCTGAATGTGGAAATATTTCACTCTTTCTAACAATATACGAAGCATAACTCTCCAATCCTATCATTACACTTTGCTTTTAAGTACTCCTCTTAAAACCTGCTCTTTACCAGGAAAGTATTGTTTTCGTAAATGAATATATACCGAGACACCTAAAACCGACAAATTTATGTATTTTATAAACAAAGAGAAAGAAACACTCGTTATGGGTCCTGAGAGACTATCGAAAAACACAACAGGATAAGGGATACAACTAGTGTAGTAAAAGGCTTCTTCGATCGACTCCTCGGGTGGCGGGTCGAGAATCGGCGTAGTCATGAGAAGAGTACGAGAAAAGAGGACTCTAGGACAGGGTTTCCCAACCTTTTCAATGTGGCGAGCACCAACTTGTACCCTAGAATATCAAGCGCGCACCAATAGACTTTTGCAAAAATAGAAATGATGATAAATAAAATCGAACCAACGCCAAAGATAATCATTGTGTTAACTTCGAGCTAAGGTTTTCACAGCGTCGTGGCTGTGAATTACACGTGGCTTTCGGTTGCAGCTGTGTCTGGTTGTGATATCTTCCCAACGTTACAGGGTGCATCTTCAGGGTGAATATTCATTGTGTTCTTTGATGCGTGGAGAAAGTAAACAGGTGAACAGATTAAATTATGAAATGCGATTTTAAGCATCGTTGAAGAGGACGGTCAGACTGCCAAAGAGTACGGCCGTGCTCGCAAGCACCAGATTGGCTACCCTTACCACAGGGCAGGGTTTCTCAAACTGTTCCGAGGAACCACAGGGTTCCGCAGATGCTAAATGGGGTTCCGTAATAGAGACCTAACACGTTCTTCTTCCTATTATTTATAGCAGGAAACATGAGCCTCGCTTGTAAACTGTATACTGTAAGAAACATAAGCCATATAAATAAACATTATGATTTTAGGGTTAATTTTATTTCGATTAGGCTTACCATGTATTAGATAGGGTTCTGCAAGAAGAAATATTTGAATATAAGGGTTCCGTGGCTTCACAAAGTTTGGGAACCCCTGCCCTAGTTGCTTGAAACATAGAAGCCAAGCGTGAATGCCCACGAGCTTGAGTAAGATAAGGAAAGGAATAACGGTCCAGAGCCCAATATGTCTACAGAGCAAGGGGACGAGTGGGGTGCGGGGAATGGTAGCGATGAGATGGTTACGTAAGACGGCCAAAAGGAAAAAGATCGCAAGATGATTGAGAATAACGTAAGTAAAATGAATGGAAATCCTAGTTTTATATCACCACAGTTAACATCGTTCGAGAAAGTGAAGATTCATAAAATATGAAAGCGCATCACAAATTTAACTAAGAAGAACTTCATGAGCGATTATCTAAGATCGCAACAACGTTCTACTAATATGGACGCGGCAGGCTTCGAGATCCATGAGAGAAACCATGGCGAATTGCAACACCGGAATCAGTGACAACACCGAGTTAAAAGCAGGCAAAATTAACTCAAGCTAACGGGTACAGCTAACTTCCCTTGAAATAATAAAAATTAGCTAATTCTACACTAACTACCTAATAATGTTATAGCGGCTTCAAAAAAATTATGACACTCAAAACATTTTATGGATCCCTTTGGACAGAAAAAACGGAACGTAAGCTATAAAATCACTTCTGTAAAAATTAAAGCGATTGCATAACTACAAAAATAAAATAGAGAAAAAGTTCGATTCATGTCGACAAAGGGTTCCCAACCTTTTCAATGTGGCGAGAACCAAGTTGTACTCAAGAAAAGGGTTCTCCAAACTATGGCCCGCGATCCCATTTAATGTGGCCCTCAAGCATGTAATACGTCTTTGCCATTCTTTAATAGATATAACTATCAAGCAGTGTTGGATAACGCTATACGTAACATAACGAAATGATTTTTGAATAACGTAACGAAAAAAGTTAACGAAAAGTTCAAAATAACTGTAACGAAAAACGGCGTTATTTCGTTATGTATTTCATATTATATAAATTTATGTTTGTTTATTACTTTCTCCATACATAGTATGGGGAAAGCATTGTGATAACGAAAAAAATCGACTTCGAGATTTCAACGGAAATACACGTTTTGAGGTCCCTAGAACACGTTTAGAATATTTTCGGAATGATGTCTGTGTGTATGTGACTGTGGGCGCTGTAACACAAAAAGTACTTGCCATATCGTTACCAAATTTCATATATAACACTTTGGTATGGGCACAAAGAGCCGATTAGTTTTTGGACAATAACGGTTAACCGGAAGTCGAAGTTTATACGAAATCCGATTAGGTTTTTGCGATATTTCTCCGTTAAAACATCATTATTGTATATACAATTCTATACTATGGTTATAGAGAATATAATTACTACAACTTTCATTTGAAACAATTTTCCATAGCAGTTACTTTTTAGGAATTATTTATAAATAATCGGTTTTTTCGGTTTCCGTCAAATATCTCCTTAAAAACGTCGTAATTCGTCATCTTCTTGAGGACCAAAGTTGTAGAGAATAATATTTCTTCCGTGTTTTGTTTGAAACAAATTTTCGTAGAACCATCCATTTCGAAGATAATTTGCTTATTCGTAAATTCCAGTATACAGCGCCGCCACCATGTAGCGGTGAATTCTGTAAACATATTCAGAATATACCTAATTTACGGCAATAAGGACGACTGTATTCTTTTACGATATGAAATAATAATTTTTCCTTATAATGCTATTCATAATAATTTAAATATCTATACCCCAAATATGGATAAAGTCGTGTGTTGGCCACAGTGGCGTAGCTAGGATTTGACCGGGGGGGGGGGGGGTTCAGGTTCAGACCTATGTACCGGATGGGGGGCTACCCCGCCGCGGCGCGCCGGAGGCAAGACATTTTTACTTTATGTAATGATTTACACATGTGTTCCGTAAATCCCTATATAGATTTTTGTTATAAATGAATAAATTGTGTTGCCTCACCGAAATTAAAAATTTTCTTATAATATAATGAAATTCGTGGGATTTATAATTAATAAACGGGATATTGCCAACCTCATCGAAGCGTGTGTAGATCGGTTCCTTGCTCTTTAATAAAATGTGGCGTTTATTCAGAACGCCACAGTACGTATTGTATTATTATATTTTGAAGGGCAAAAATGCAAGTAACATGCTGGAATAGGGACTCTAAGAACCAAAGTATTTTTTCCATATACCCAATTACTTACCATTCGCGAATTTGCCATTCGCGAGGGTTTTCAGGAACCTAACCCTCGCGAATGGCGAGGGACTACTGTACATTCATTTTTTATCATAAATGCATTTTATACAACGTTAGTAACAAAGACATAACTAGGAATATTGGCGCCTATGGCCAAGTTATCAAAATTCGCCTTTTTATAACACAAGTATTTCTATAGTAGCATTTATGTATTATTTCTGAAAACGATCAAGCGAATTACCTTTGAATGTATAACGTATGATTAAAATATAAAATATCTTGTATGCCTGGTTGATGTAACGTCAGTAATAAATATAAACTTTAGCTATAAAAATTAATTTATGTAAATTTTCATCTTAAGGATTCTGGAAAATACTAACATTAAGTCACATTGTCATTTATCCGAGACATTAAAATTTTTAGTTGAAAAACTCATCGCTACAAATACTGTTATTAAAATATGAAATATAAAATTCTATATAATGTTACTAGATGCATTAAATTTTATAACTCCCATTCACGGCCGTCGCGTCAAAAAATTGCCGTCTGAGGCGAGTGTACTTTATGACGCCCTTTTGCACAGTAACAGTATTTACATTTTTTAGACCCAATGAATTTTCTTAATTCCGAAAAATCTTGATATATTTCAAAAGAGGAACCTTTGACCTTTACTTTTTCAGCTCCATTCTACAATTTAGTGCATATAATATACATCAATTTTTGCGTTTTTATTTTCATGCAAGTAGAGAAATATGGAACTCGTCTGCGTAAAAACCCCATATAATTCTGAGACGAATCTTATCTCGGCACAAAAGGAAGGAGCCATCGTCCACACGTATCTTATGTCAGTTACAATGAAACCCTCAAAGAAATTTACGATGTTTATCTCTTGACCGAGAGTGAGTCCGAGATGCGAGGGAAAGATTCTCGCGTTCAAGTTGCATAGAAAACCCTCTCCCGTCGCCATATCTCCGGTTCTAATGAACAAAATGCAACATATTTTGTGTATGACTTCTATAATATTTATGAATAATGATTTTGTAACTATAACTTCTATATTATTAATGAGCTGTCTTTAAAAAAAATCATAAACGCAACATTTTCTTGAAAATTTCCAGTCGAAACGTCAAAAAATTGACCTGTGGTAAACTTTTCCACTATTTGTGTTAGAGAGGTACACCCAGCGGATGAAATGTTTAGATGTTTCTTTGAATAAGATTGCATATCAATAGATTCAATAGTGTTCACGATACTGTAAGCTATATGAATACCGCGAACGCACCGATCTTGGCCAATGGTGGAGCTTAGGTAGTTTTTTCGATTTGAGAATTAATTGCTATTATTTACTTTATATTACGATTAAAATTCCGCGTTTCTATGATGATTATTAGTATTTTAGAATTCCTCTGTTTCCTACAAAATACGATATCATATATACCAATTTTCTGATAAAAATGCTGCCATTATATTGATGAGCGATTACGTACCTAGATGTAAAGATGATCCAGGAAGAAGATGTCAGTGTTATTGGCTGAAACAGTGGTAAGGATGCACTTAGGACCCCTCTGCAGAAATTGAGTGTAACCGTAAAGCTACACTCGGACAGGCTGCCCTACATTAGACGATACCTGCAGACTTGCACTATTTGGAGAGTTATCTTCTAACACGACCGAGTCCGGTGATCCCGTAATTCTGACTGGGAACTAAGATGCAGCAAGCGAAGAAAGGCATGCTAGATCCTAAGAATTTAATTAAGCGGAACACGAAACAGATTCCAGCCAAAGATACACAGAAGGGAAAAGAAACTCTAACTTAAACATCCCCAGTCCAAGGGCTAGCTCTAAACGTCACGGAGAGATATTTTTAAAAATTCAAATTATTTTTTTTTTAATGCTCTGAGTGCAAAATCATGTACGCTTAGTTGATGTTGAAGAGGTGAACGACAATGTATGGGCACCCTTTTCTCTTTCGCAAATCGGCAATTGCGGTTGATTTTTGTCTCAATATGCGTCTGAAAATGCCGCCCCGAGCTAAACGCCGCCTGAGGCGGTCGCCTCACCCTTGGCGTCGGCCCTGCTCCAATTTATACCTTTAAAAATGTGTACAGTAGACAAAACTAATCCATAAATAGCGAAAATAAAGCAAGAATCAGCGTTCTGTAATAATTTCAACCCAAGGATGTACGCGCTTCAAGTATAGATGATCGCTCGCTGTTTTTTTCTCATGTTTACACGGCTTTCTTTGTTATAATTTCGTTAATTACTTTTTACTAATAAGTTCAATTTTTTCACTGGATGTCATAGTTGTAATAAAAACAGGCAAAAAATAATAATAAAAATAATTTTTTGATTTTCTTATGGGGGGGGGGGGGGTTTGAACCCCATAAACCCTTGGCTACGCCTCTGGTTGGCCACATCAGATTTTTATAACGTTTTTACCTTAAGCAGGTAATTTTTATACCAGGTATAATACTGAATTTTTTACTTTCTCCATACGTAGTCTAGGGAAAGTACTGTGATCACGAAAAAAATCGACTTCGAGATTTCAACGGAAATACACGTTTTGAGGTCCCTAGAACACGTTT
This sequence comes from Uropetala carovei, assembly GCA_036926305.1. NCBI lineage: Eukaryota > Metazoa > Arthropoda > Insecta > Odonata > Petaluridae > Uropetala > Uropetala carovei. The sequence continues at coordinate 10,101,371 of JAXCHB010000011.1, forward strand.
AGACTATTTTCGGAGTGATGTCTGTGTGTGTGTGCAGGGCCGCCCCAAGACATTTTGACGCCCCAAGCAGATTTCAATTATGGCGCCCCATCGTTACATAAATTTTACATTAAAATTCGGTAGTTTAGTAGTACCTATAATAGGTTATAATTATTTTGAACTATACCTAGTGATCGCGATCGATCTCTATGGTGGCGAAATTCAATAAAATATCGCAAATGTGTACCCCGCGCAACTTTTCTCCCAAAATGTTGGCCATATATGAAGATTTCTGACCAAGTTTTAAAAATGACGAGTTTCGACAGTAAATTTACTGCAACACGCTTGCGTCTACGTTTATACTCGCAAAAGACGAAGAATTCTACGAAGTTTACGTGTATCCAGACGACCAAGAAACATTTAGGGTTTAAATGCGCTGTTTTTACTGCCGTTGGTGCATCTTCAACATTGAGATGACGTAATATTTTTATAATATTAAAGCTGTACCTTTAATTGAGTTTTAAGTTTATCATTGTTACTCAAAAAAAGCAGTTCTGTCATTAAAAATTTACTATCAGTCGCTACCTACACTTTTTGCCGGAATAAGTTGGCATCTGGTATCTCTATTCGCCATATTATCATCGTGAGCCGCTGATGCTCCTTTAACCCGGGGGAGAACCATAGTTCCTTCTAATTTTCTTCATCCATGGGCGGAATGAATATCGCTATGCGCGCCTACATGACGATAGTTCGCGGTCCTGTTCCGATATATTCTAAAATACACACAATCGTGCGCGCTTGAAAAATTTAGTGCGCGACACTTCAAAAACTGCTGCGCGGCCGCGCAGCTTACAACTAGAGGGAACCACGGAGAGAACACACCTACGGTGAATCCCCACATTTTTTTGATTTTTTCTAATTTTCCGCCGCCGTAGACATCAACTTATTAAAGTACGAATTTATTTCTTTCTCCTCGAACTGGTCCAAAAATAGGGGTGCGCGTGGTATACGAGGACGCGGATTACGTGAGTAAATACAGTATTAAAATTAATTATTATAAATCTTCCAAAATACCGTATTTACTCATATAACCCGCGCACCCGTGTACCCTGTGCACTCATTCTTTGGGCCGGTACGGAGGGAAAAAATTAATTTGAGCCAGAATAAGTTTTTTTCACCACTTCGAATTCCTTGAAGTGGATAAGGGAAATGAACCAAACGTGAACCTACCTATTCTCAAGCCGTCAAACACACAGTAGTCATTGAACTATAGTTATCAGTTAGTCGGCGTATTCTTTCTGCCTACTTTTGCGAGTTTTTGTCTGCAGCGTAACTTACACGTTTGCTTGGTCGTATAAATACGCGTATACTTCGTAAAATTTGACGTCTTTTACGAATATAAACGTAGACGCAAGCATATTGCAGAGAATTCACTATTGATACTCAAAATTTATATAACCTGTTCAGAAATCCTCGTGTAAGACGCGCACCCCCCTTTTCCCCGGTGTTTCGGGAAAAATGTGGGCGGGGTACACGAGTAAATAAGGTAAATGCCATAAAATGTAAATACTGGAACAAATGACTCAAAATAGCGATCACCTACACCAGTGGTCTTCAAGGTGGGCGATAGCGCCCACCAGTGGGCGTTTTTGGATTTTTGGTGGGCGTTAAAGAACTCACCAAATGCTATTCTAATTTTTACACTGAAAAGTAAAATTCTATAAAAAAGTACACATTCTGTACTACTATTTAATGTACAACTATTACAGTTCGTTTGTCGTTAACTATAGTGTCATATCATACTATACTAGCGAAAATGTATCCATGCTGCGGTAAAATCGAAAGGCCCATGAGGGTGGTCGGAGTCTATCGCAGAAGCAGAGAAGCGTTTAATTTTATCAAATATATAAAATCATAAATTTTTAAACACTGTTATTACCACTAAGACCGTATTCGGTAATCTCATCTAACGACAATTCCACTAGGGTTACCATACCTCCGTAAATCACTTTGCTACTGGGAGCGCAAAATTATTCTTTGCCCCGGGCGCCAGAAACCCTCACTACGCCACTGGGTGGGCGGTGAACTTATTTCAAAGGACAACATATGGTAAAAGTGGGCGGTGACACAAAAAAGGTTGAAGACCACTGACCTACACCAAAAGGTGAACGGTCTTCTTAAATATCGATGTTATACATTTTTAATTTAAGGTTAACATTTTTATGTTCGGCGTATAAGTCGACCCTAAGTTTTAGGAAATTTTTTTCGACTTCAAAGGTCGATTATACGCCGGAATATTGGTATTCAAGTACGCGAGACGGTTTTTAATTAGCGTGTGTACTTCGAACAGGAGTAAGAAAATAACGGCTTAGACATTTAGTCCCAAAGCATTACCTAGTGAACGGTATACATTAATAACACAAATTTCATTACTGAAAATATTTTTAACGGTCATCTATCACAATCTCACAAGTCTCTGCGTGTCGACCGAGTAGACAATTATTTCTTAAACTCGCGTGTTACTTAAACCTACTACCACGCATTTGGAATCGAGATTGATGGCCTGAGTTGTTTACTAGTGTGATCCATGGATGATTTATTTAAGGAAAAACCAAGGCCGCAAGCTGGCGAATGGGACAACAGTTCCGTTTGTCGTTTCCTCTACGAATGCAATGAGTATTTTTCGAACCTTCACAGAAATCCTTCTGAAAGCGAGACACGTGGGTAAATTGTCCGAAAACATCTGCTTAAGACCAACGGCTGATAATACGATTCGTATTCGGCATTATATTTTGTGTTTAATGCATTACATCCTCTTTATATCATCCTTCTGCTCGAATGAAGCCACATGGGACTCGCGCCCTCGAAGGAATCTTTTTGTCTCATACGCTAAATAGCCACTCTTCCTCCTAGGTACTTTTCTAGAATCTTAAAAATGGATTAAAACTACTCGGTATTTTCATAAGTACGTTGTCCTAAAACTTCCATACCATGAAGGGCTAAAACTCTCCCTTATCCAAAATTATTTCCAGGTAAACGCTATGTAATATTTTAATAGCTAATCGCCCGAACCCCGAAATTATATAGCCTTAAGACTGAGACTGACAGTCCGTACAGCATAACACTGGTGGGTCGGCTTATGCGCAGCATTGGAAAATTAGAAAATTCACACCTCCCAACTCACGCAAGATACCACGATTAAATCTTCACTAAATATTTTCAGTTTAACCAACATTTGAGGGGTATGAGGCAAAAACATGGTAACCCACAAACTTATCTATTTGGAGCTAGGTTGCGTACAGAAAAGAGAAAAAACTTCAATTATGATTTTGAAAATTTGTTTGTTATTTGTTGTAGTTCATATTTTGTAACATGCGTTTATTTCTGATTAAAACATAATTTCGGACCAATAAAATGTCAATTTTCTCAAAACAGCAAAAGTGTGGGTTATCACATTTTTGCCTCACAGCCCTCATTTCATACATGGAATGTATGGGATTGATATAAATATTACGAGATTACGTAGCACGTTTCTTTTGCGATAAGGGGCTTCAAAAATCGTGGTCACTTCTTATGATTTTTATCTCTCAACTGGTAACATATATTTACAAAAAATTAACTACGTTATTAAGGGGCTATACAAGTAATAATACATAAAATTTTCTAAGTAATTTCACTGATCATTTCTCCAAAACCATTTCAATAATAAAAATCTTCAATTACAGTTGCTTTTTTGGTAAAAACCGAGATATTTAAGTTGCAAATATTTTCGCAGAAAATAAAATTTTCAAAATAATTCTGCGTACAATTTCCGAAGAAGGAACCTTTTTCGTGCACGCAACTGAAAGTTCAATTTGGTAACACCTTACTCCCCTTCCATCAGATGGGAAATATGCGAAATTTTAATTTTTGTGGTTGATTTTATCACATTATTGCCCCATAAGAGGATAATAATTATAAGGCGCTTCTAGATGGGGAAAATCCGAAATTGGTGACATTTTAAATGTTAGGGATTGTTGGCAGAAATGTTTGTAGAATGCAAACCATGTCTACTCGTATAATATAGAATTCACAACAGTTCCAAAATTACTAGAAAAAAAAATTAGCGTTTTCACGAATGGTTGTGTCATAGGCTACAATGCACACAAAATTGCAGGTTTCAAGAAAACGTCATGGATTGATCGAATATATAATATTTTATTAAACTATTTTCATATGTTATTCGGAGAAACCAATAAACCTAATCATTTGAACTGAGTAATACGATTAAACGTAACGATCGAGTCAAATGCTCCATGAAGCGAATTTTCAAGAAAAAATCGGTACAAACTTTCTCATCTACGTACTAATGCGTCGTTTAGTTATCTTTAGAAACTGAAAATCGTATGAGCCTGTTTTTAGAAAATCCAATCTTTGTCAAAGTTGCCCAAGAATAAACTAGCCTTATATCCATTCATTGAGAAAAATAAAATACGTAGTGTTATTGTAGATGTATACTCAAGTAACTGTACGAAATTTGATCAAAATCGTTAGAGCCGTTTTTGAGAAAATCGAATTGTTGTTAAAGTTGCCTAGAATAAACTAGCCTTATATTTATTTTTTGAGAAATATGAACTGTACAGTATTATTGAAGACGTAAACTCAAGTAACTGTACGAAATTTGATCAAAATCGTTAGAGCCGTTTTTAAGAAAATCGAATTATTGTTAAAGTTGCCTAGAATAAACTAGCCTTATATTCATTTTTTGAGAAATATGAACTATACAGTATTATTGAATACGTAAACTCAAGTAACTACGAAATTTCATCAAAATCGTTAGAGCCGTTTTAGAGAAAATCGGATTGTTGTTAAAAATGCGTAGAATAAACTACTCTTAATTATTGATTAATGTCAACCATTTCTATGTATACTCTGCTCAGTATGATAAAATGCCTAAGTACGAGATTTCATTAATTTTCGCTCTACCGTCTAGGCTCCAGAGCCAGTAACAGACAGACAGACGGACGGCATTGCGAAAACCACTTTTTCTGATTCAGCGACACCTAAAACGTGTATTTCCGTAAAAATCTCGAGGTCGAATTTTTTCGCGAAAACAATACTTTCTCGATACTTCGTATGAGAAACTAAAAATAACGGATACCTATATCGAATACAGTAATACCCCGCTATACGTCGGAGATGCGTTCCTGAAAAATGCGACTTATAACGAAACAACGTACAGCGAAACAACGATTAGTTAGGGGTTTCGTTCCTGGAGGATATTTTGTGACACATTTGTTTCCCAAATAATACATATCAATGAAGTACATTGGACATACTATGTTACCCCTACGTTAGGGTGGTCAAAAAAAATCGAAAGTTTTAAATGTTCGGGTTCTCATGCTTAATTTTATTCCTTTTCATGTCAGAATGACGTAAAATTTTAGCCTCATCAGTACACTGTAACCCATGCCGCAGAGGGGTCAAAGTTCACAAATTTTTCAGAAATTTTTGAACAACCGGCTAAAATTCATGTTCAAAACATTTTTTTCGCGTTTTCTAATTTTTAAATGAATATTTGAATAATATGTATTATTCTGAAAGCTAGATAATGTTACTTTTCCTTTTAACCAAGAAATAAATCGTTTTCTTTGTTGCGCCGCGCACCTCTCCGAAGGGGGCGTGTCTCCGGAGCTTAGCTTTGCTACCTCTTTCTGTCATCTACTCTCGCGGGGCATTAAAAAAATAAAACATTCCAAATAATGGGTTGCAAAAATTTAAAATTATAAATAAAAAATAAAAATTCAACTTTTTCATGTTTTATTCAAACTTGTCAATATTTAATGATTGTACTTTTTAGAAAGGGTTATTTTCTTTGTATCAGGATATTGCCGTCTATACTCACAACTTGAAGGACACTGTTTTTCTTCTTCTTTCTTCGTGAGAATGTTAGCATACTCGGTAGTCATAGCAGCAGCCCTTTCGGCTGAATCATTGACTACTTGAATTAATTATTTTACGCCCTCTCTCGAAATCAGGGAGGTCGTTCCACGCCGAAGTATCACTGTCCAAGAAAGAGGTAGATACACCAAAACGTTCGAACAATTTTAGGGATTTTTGGGTCAGAAATTCATGCAATTCCTTTGAAGAAAATAAGCGCGTCCTCAGGAGAAATTTTTGGCCTACGGCAGAGATTTTCTCCCCTTGTCATGTCCTTTACAGCCCGAACCATCTCCCTCTTAATGCCAGCTGGTACTGAATCGTGAAAAAAGGACAACGCTGTCAGCACCGTATTTAAATACAAAAGGTGATTCGAAAAAGTTTTCACTGCCGCCATGGAAACAGCACTATTCAAATTTTTATATGCACAAATATCACGAAAAAACTGCAAGTCTTGCATCGGAGCTTTGACTTCTATTGGCGCTGAAAGCCACGCTTTTGCGTACAATAATGTCACAAAAATGCACACTTGCCGAATTCCATTTTCCTGCTTTGATGGCAGAGCAAACTGCGATTTAAAATTTTTAATCATTAATGTCTTGATCAAGAGTTTCCGAATCCGCACAGATAACTTTCATGGCCTGCATGGTACTAATAATATGTATATTAGTATGTATATGTATTATTAGTACCATGATGGCCTAATAGTTGCTGAGTTTTGTCGAGTCTAAGAGTGAAAGAGAAGGTATCCACGCTAAAGAGCTTCCCTCAGCCAATAGGATTTCGAGGATTGGTGGTGACTAATAGCGATTATCAGGCGCCCTTGGTCTGAGACCCTAATTACTTTGTCGTCGTTTGCCTTCATTCTGCGTTGCAAAGTCGTAAATTGTTCGACATTGTGGTTTTTTGCATAAAAGTTGCGTATTAGTGGCTTATTTCTCTTCCATGACCCAAATTTTTATGTATTTCTAAATATGAGTACGAAAAATTAGCAACATGCACTTTAGAAATTATAAACTTACATTTTTTTAAATGCTGCGCGAGGTTACACGACGGAAAGAAGACGCTGAACTCCGGAGAAACGCCCCCTTCGGAAAGGGTGGCGGCGCGCCGCGCCTCGGCGCAACAAAGAAAACGATTTATTTCTTGGTTAAAAGGAAAAGTAACATTATCTAGCTTTCAGAATAATACATATTATTCAAATATTCATTAAAAAATTAGAAAACGCGAAAAAAATGTTATGAACATGAATTTTAGCCGGTTGTTCTAAATTTTCTGAAAAATTTGTGAATTTGACCCCTCTGCGGCATGGGTTACGGTGTACTGATGAGGCTAAAATTTTACTCACGTCATTCTGACATGAAAAGGAATAAAATTAAGCATGAGCACCCGAACATTTAAAACTTTCGATTTTTTTGAACCACCCTACCCTACGTGTTTACCACTCATTGCTACTAGGGTTTAATATACATTTTATCGTAATAACGAGTAACCAATTGCAATAATAAATTCAGAAATCACCAAAAATAATTGTCTATAGTGTGACGGAGCACACAAATTGTTCCTTTACTTACACGTACCTTGATACGCACTTTAGTGTACTTTTCAAGCAGATTTCGCAATGTTAGATAAAACTGTTCAAAAAGCTCAGAAATAGGTTTTTACACATCGTCATTAAAATTGGGACAGTCCCTTTTATCCCGTGTATCTTGTGAACCACCTAACCAATCGTGATCTCTCTAACACATGGCCAGCAAATGTTTATTCTGAGTATGGCCGGGTTAGACTGGTTGGCAGTGTGCCAGCCTTTAACCCAAAGGTCGCGGGTTCGAATCCCGCTTCGGGTATGGATGTTGCGTTATATGTTGATTTATGTCTTTGTCTACTGTTAATATTTCACTGTAAAATGGCGATTACGCTGTATGTGAAATTATGTATAAATAAATAAACTTGACACGAATTGATAAACATGAAATTAAATTAATTCATAAAAATTATAATAAACGTGAAATTAAAAGTAGAATAGAGGGTTTTTATTGTTATAGTTATAATTTATGCGCCGCAATTGGAATTTCTGAAATTTTGCTTTTAGTATTTCACAAACGACGTATATGCGAAGCGACACAACTTATAACGAAACAAGTTCCTTAATTGATTGGCGACGTATATGCGAAACAACGTATAGCGGAGTTTTACTGTATATAACAAATATACGAAATTTGATGAAAATCGTATAGGCTGTTATTTGGAAAATCCAATTGTTATTAAAGTTGCCCAAGAATAAACTAGTCATATTAATTTTTTGAGAAATATTAACTATGTAGTATTATTGCAGACATCAACTCATGTAACTGTATAGAATTTGATGAAAATCGTATTAGCCGTTTCTGATAAAATCAAATTGTTGTTAAAGTTGTCTCGAATAAGCTAGCCTTATATTCATTTTTTGAGAAATATGACCTATGTAGTATTATTGTAAACTCAAATATCTATACGAAATTTGATCAAAATCGGAGGCGTTTTTGAGAAAATCAAATTGTTATTAAAATTGCCCTTAATTATTGAGAAATTTCAACCATTTCTACATGGTTTCTATTTTGTATGATAAAATGCTTAAGTCCGAGATTTCATTCATTTTCACTTTACCGTTTAGGCTCTACAGCCGCGAACAGACAGACCCACAGACAGACAGGCGGCATTGCAAAAACCACTTATTCGGACTTAGGTATATCTAAAATGTATATTTCCATCAAAATCTCAAGATCGAATTTTTTCGCGACTACAATACTTTCTTAATACACTTCGTACATGAGAAACTAAAAGGGAGACGAAATCCCGTCAGAAATAATCTAAAAATTGGAACTTTATGCATTAGATTTACAAAACATAATAGCTCAATCGCATGAAAATGCTCCTAATAGTATAACCGGTAAATTTATTAATTTATTTCGCTGGTTTCACATCAAGATGGATTGCACTCATGGACGTCCTTAAGTTGATGTTGAAAAAACATGGCACAACACGATGTTCATAAAGAGCAAATGCAGTGAATTCATTGAGGTTACAATTGAAGCAAGTTTTTAGGGTGTTAATAAAATTAAAGAATGAACACGAATGCACAGATATTGAAGGTTTGCTAAAACAATCGACGTGCAATTTATATTTTTCTCGTTAGATGATCAACCGCCTCACTAGATCTGTTCAGGGTGCCGATCAAAAATTTGGTACCAGACACAAAATTTCAAAGTTACGACTGGAAGAGTATATGGAAGAGGCAAAGACATTTTGCGATGAAAAAGGAATCCCGAAAATAAGAGCAAGAAAAAGGAATTTAACGACACGATGGAAATTGTAGCACCCTCAATACCTGAAACAACAAAATACTATTTACGATGCAGTGAGTTAGGCAACAAATTGTCTTCAAAGGCAACTGTAGGCACGATTTACATCTTTATACGAAATTGATAATGATTCAAAATTTTTAACCCGTCAGCGTCGTCCTGCGCACTGGGTACGCCGGACGAAAACTCCACATGCGGTCGTCCTGCGTATACACTGGGTACGCCGCTGAGCATTTTTTATTTCTTGTTTTGACAGTAAATTTTCTTAAATATGAATAACCTTTATATATTTTAAAAGAGGAACCTTTGGCCTACCTATTTGTCGTCATTCTGCGATCTTTTTGACTTTTTTATTACACTTAATGTGCATTAAATTTTGTGATCGATTTTTCGCGAATTGGGGAATCGCGTCTTCTCCGCCGGAGAAATATTCTCGTGTCGCTCTCAAGAAGTTAGTCTGAAGTGATGCTAATAAAAAAAATTCACTAGAGATGATTCATTGAAGTTATATTTTCTTGTAAATTTCATGGTAAATGGGATAAAGCAAATGCCTTTTTAAAAAACTTTTAACTTTTCTAATTTTCTTATTACGCGTACATTATGATACATACAACATCATAGCTCCGTTCCTACTGAACGAAATAGGACAAATTTCACCATGTTAATTCTATAATGACTATGAATGACTACTGTACAACTCAAAACTTCATAAGCTTTATGATATGTCTTTTAAAAATATATGATACGTAAACTTTATTTCAAATTTTTAGCCAAAACATGAAAAAGTTGACCTGCCAGAAACTTTTTTCCTATTTGGTTTAGGTAGGTACATCCAGCGAATGAAATCTTAATAAAAGATGAAATATTATTTTAAAAAAGACTGCGTATCAATGCTGTTTATAGTTTTCGTAATACTGAAAGATATATGAAAGCACGGGTGCGCGCTAACTGGTCGGCAATCGGGGTGATTTACGTATTTCTCTTCTCTCCTGTAAAGATTGTGCTTAACGTAAGATAATGTAAAAGAAATTGTTTATAAATGTTATGATCTACTAAAATCTTCAAAAAATTTTATACAAATCCAATAAAAACGAAAAAGTTACGAATTTTTCAATTTTCAGGAATCGAAATCGCGAATTTTCGCAAATTTTTAAAAACCTCTTCTGACCTCAAACACGGGATTTAAGTAAACGTCCTGCGCGCTTGAAGGGTTAAGTTGTGCTTTATATTGTATAATACTACTGAAGATGAAATGATAAATACATGCAAAAATGTTGCGTATACGTATAAAATCAATGTGGATGAACGCGAGTCAATCGAAGAAGTTCCCAGTTTGAAACACCACCTGCCTTCGATAAAAGGTGTAAAAATTACACAAAGAAATATTGGAATTTCTTCATAAATATGGTGTCCTAAGTTCTTTTCTCAATGTGGAAATTTTGCTGAGAATTTCTTGACATTCGCCACATCAATTTCAAGTGGAGAGCGTTCTTTTAGTAAACTGAAATTGATCAAAAATGACCTACGGTCATCAATGTATCAAGAGAGACAGACTATCCGGTCTAGCCATTTTATCTACTGAATATGACACTGCTAACAATATGGATTCCAATGACATAATCAATATTTTTGCTGTAAAAAAAAGCCCAAAAAATAAATCTGTAAAGACACGATTATTTTAGTTAAATACCCCTTTTAAAATAGGCACATCATTTTATTCGATTACACTGGGGCGACAAAAAATCCTCTGCCAAAAGAGGTCACTAATGCCCTCTGTGTGTGTGTGTGCGTATCTTTTATAAATTTATTTATTTATATATATGTATGTATTATCTAGGCTAGATCAAGATATTTCTCGAGAACGAGACGGTCTATGAAACCATCGCAGTGGACGAGGAGAGAAAGTAAAGAGGTGGTGACACCGGGAAGGAGGAAAAGAACGAGTTCCCCATTTACGAGCACATATAGTACTGTTAAGCCGCAGGAGGAGGAAATGGCAATCTCGTATCGAGAGAGGGATATTCCCAGACTCCGTCTCCCCCGCCTCCGACGCCACCCTCGCTTCCCTCCATTCGCTGCCAATTACACAACTCTCGGACATGCAGCTTACGCCTCGACACCTGACCTTGGTGAGTTGACGCTCGGAAAGAGACGAAGAAAGCGGGCGAGAGGAAGAGGAATCGTTATTCGAACGATTATTTTCCGCGCCGTTTCGAAAATCGCGTTCCCCGTCATCGGAACGGGAAACGGCAGAGGCACGTGGAAAATACCCTGACAAAAGAATACGACCAATGCATGAACAATCAGCCGAACGAATGGATCCTTTTTCATGTTAGATTCGTGGAGAAAGCAATTTATCCAATGCCGCATAAACATAACGCGATAATCACCTCACAAATCAAACAATCAAAATTATATGAAGTAACGCGATGTTTAAATCTTTATTGCTAGGATTAATTGCTCAGAATACTTTAAGCTGCAAGGATTACTTTAAATTGCAGCATTATCAGTTGCTCGACAAATACGATATTATTAGCGTATAAAGCATAATTGAAGATAATTCTAAGTCGGACACAGTCGCGACTTAATAAACCTTTATGCAGTTGACATCGAATGTATCGTAAACCCCATCTGTTATCTCGATAATACCTCAAACATTATCGAAATTGAAAAACAGAATTAAAATACATAAGAAAACAAACAAGATATATTTCCGCCGAGTATATGTGGGCAAACAAAGCCTAACCTCTCAAATATGAGAATTTACGAGCAAATGATTTATTTTAAACTTTGTACGCTGATGACATAAAGAAAATATTTCTAATCGTGAGGAGGATTCAGTTAAGTTGATTGAGTAGCAAGTGAGATTGACTGCATCATATTTCTAAGGCTCATTTAAAAGTAATGAAAGTGAAGATTCCCAAAAACTTAAAATAAAAACAAAGCAGTGGATGAGCAATGGGATCACTTAAAACTTAAAATAAAAACAAAGCAGTGGATGAGCAATGGGATCACTTAGTGCAATACACTAAACGTGCCTTTTTCCTAAACACGAAGGCTCGTAATTCCTCCGATTGGGAAAAAAATCAACTTCTCTCATCGATGTTCGTGGAAATGAACTCCGCTTAAAACCATTCTCATCCGTCAGAACCAACATTTAAAAAACGTTTCTGATAAAACTTTCGAGCGCTTCGAGATTTGGCGCAACATAGATAAGCAAGTTGAGCGCCCCTTCTATAGAATATCTATCTCTCGGTTGTGCTAACGGCGCGAAACGATTACAAGGTAAAACCTATTCGAGTTATCATAACGTCCCTGGAAGCGCGGTATGAATGACTCCCGACAAATGTACACTAGCGGTGTCATCATTTTCCAGAGCGAGAGCGACAACGATCCTGGTACCAATAGGAGTAAACAACCGGGGAGTTGGGTGGCGTTTAAAAAGACGTCGGATCCAAAGAAAAAGACCCGCGTCTCGGAATAATAACGATCTGTCCAAGCCTTCGGTTAAGCGACAAGCAACAACAGTTTCGAAACGAGCCATGCACGCATCGAAAACCAAGCCAACGGAAAAATACCAAGTTTTCGTTCACTATTCTTCTAACGACAAACTGCAATAAACAGATAAGTATATCAGCAGCCGAAATGAATTTCGCCACCGAAATCACGTCCGAGGAAAAAGACAAGGGTGCCACGGGCGCACGAAAAAAACAAAACGAGGCGAACGAAACTTTTGTCGAAGGGTACGATAATAGAGCAAAATCTCTCGAAACGCTGACCCGCGTCCGACATTTCAACCCTTGAACCTGTCAAGTCTCCAAGAGCAGTCGTCACGACCACAGACACGGACGGTCTCCGACGGGGTCACCGCGAGCAAAACAGAACTCGAATGCAGACAAGAACGGGAGAGCTGAGAGACGAACCGTTCATCATCCGAGTCGGAGCATATCGTAGTATCCTACCTTGAAGCGAGGGGACACCAGATCGTTGACGGGCATCTCGTCCGACTCGAAAGAGCATGCCGTACTCGGAGACGGTTCGAGAGATGAGCGGCGCCTCTCGACGCTTGCCGACGCCTCCAAACCTCCACCGCGGCCCCTACTCCTCCCGCAAGTCCACACGACCACTCCTAAGATCGCCACACCGGCACGAAAGGTAACACGCGGGGGATTCGAACGCGGCACTTTCCGCCGCCGCCAAATGCCACTGAGCACGCTCTCTCGACTGCCGCCCGAGCGTTACCACGGCCACGAACTGACTACGGCCCTCGGGCCGCCACTTTCGAAGTGCGTTGCGCAAACACTAGAGGCAAAGACACGCCCCCTCCATCCCTCCCTCCCTCCCTGCCCCTCCTCACTCTCTCTCTACTCCACAATCTCTCTCCACAACCCCGACGCTCCCGTTCACGACGCGCGGAACTACTCGGACCTTCCCCTACCCCACCTCCAAACCTATCCACCCCCTATCCGCTCCGTAAACGTGATATCTTTTCGAACGGATGGCTCTTTTCGAATTCCCGGTGATAAAGATGCCCTATCTAGTTCGATCGAAAGACTACATCGGCTTACTACATCTTCCCAATAAATGCTATCATCAACTTATCGACACAATTGATAGGTTATTCACGAAAACTGATTTGGAGAGGAAATTTACGAATGAGCTGGCGAAGGAGTAGATACTTAAATTCATGGTTCGGCAGCGGTGACGTACTCTCGACGACGCTTTTGCAAAACCATTGGCTACATTAATCAAACAGATACAGAATAAGGCCAAGTGTGAGATTAACTTCGCGAAATGTTATCGCGCGTTATAATCTCTGGGAAGGTTCGAATATCCATCTGTTAAGTGTATGGTGGCGGAATTTATCTTGCCAGCAATTGTTTATTTTTGTAATATTGTGATATATTTCAATAACACTAGATCAATTCCACATGAAAGTTTCTTTGCAAACAATCTGGATTATAGTTCATTAAAACGCAATATTCCGATTAAGTTAAACCCTAAAAGAATGACGTGGCATAAAACGTAAAATTAGAGTTCCAGCGAGTGCCTTTCACTAAACATGTCCACTACGAGGATACAGGAATGGAAACAAAATTTCCCTGAATAAAATTGTTTCCGTTACACAAGATAATGAAAATCCACCAAGCTAAAGGTAGTTTGGAGAAATATATTCTGAGAATATTGTTTTGGTCATCATAAGATATTCTTCAGAGTGAGACGGCAGTATTTCTTTTAACTTTCAACTGCGGGCGAATCGGTTTCGGAGATCAAATTACAAGCAAGCGCGTATCCGTAAAAAGAATAAGCTAAACAATTACAAAAGACAATCTTGTTTTTCGAGCCCTAATGCGAGTTCGACTCCCCCGTCTTCCCTCCAGTGCTCGAAATGCAAAATGTTACAAAACTCAACGTTTGGAATGGTAGTGGAACGGAAATTTTTACGAAACGGAACGCTTGTTATAAGGGACGGTATTTCTAAATGTCTGACGGGTCGGAGCGGCGTTCCGGCTCATTCCGAGCACTGCTTCCTTCTCTCCCCTACTCTCTCTCTCACTTCCTCCTCCCCAACTATCTCTCCTGGCCCTCGCCCCTACACTCCACCTTCTCCCAAAAAAAGAGCTTTTCCGTTTCACCAAGACGCATCAACTACCAATTCACTTTTCGACTCTTTTAATAGAGGGCACTCAAGAGGAGAAAGTTCAACCAGATAAAACTGGGACGGTCAAATTCTTTTGATATTTCTGTAGTTATATATTTGGAGATAGACATCGAAAATGTCGTGCTTTGTTTCTAATTCGAAAGTATTGATTGCCTAATGTTTAAGTGTGAACTTTGGGAAGTATTTCGAAAAAACATCGCATTTCTAGGTGGAAATCTGCAAGGAGGACACCGAGAAAAATCTATGCCTTCCTTCGAAAGGCTTTCACGACAATGGCCTGATACAAATGACTCTAAAAAAAACCTTGTTCCCCTCAAAGCCGCGACCCCCGAGAGAACGCGTGATATCGGAGAATGGGAAAGGTGAGAAGGATACAGCGAGGGATGAGGCTTCGCTCCACCAGAACACGGGACCCCAGTAGTAAGCCCTTACGTCCAGAAACAGGGTCGTCGGGTCGAGGGATGAAGAGGGTCGAAGCCTTACGACCCCACCCCTGAGGGGCGGACTCGGTGGTCGCCGTCCATCCGCTTCGTGCACTTCCATTACGAGTGCATACGAGAGAGACAGCGTCGCCTGAAGCGATGAAGGACGACGTTGATGCGAAAGATAAATTCGCGGTTCGGGACTCAATTAGCCGCGTCGTACCATGACGCGGACGCGTGACATGGCCGAGCAATAACACATGAGAGACGAGTCCCATTTTGGGAATTTTCCGCGTTATTCTCCATCGTTCGCTGGACTCATTAAAAAAAATCCAATGTTTCTCCGAATCGAAGTTTCCTTGGGAGGCGAAGCGTTCCACGTCAACTTTGTTGTTTTTATCGTTACGTAAGGTGTGTTTCTTCTCCAGTTTTATTTACATTTTTGCTCGATTTTACGTAACTTGAAGGCTGTTAACAAAGCGACGCCATTGGCTTTTAGGGCGTAGATGACCTTTTGCATAAAATAAAACTCCCCACGTCACACAGGCGTAAAGGTGTATTATACGTGGGCAAGATTGATACGAATAAAACATAAATTTTCCTTTATCTGCTGAACTATAGTTTTATTCCTAAACATCACAACTTTGAACCCATAACAATTTTATCAACACGTTTCGAGATAATTTAAATAAAGAAAGAAATAAAATTATACGATGCAAACATATTGTCTTCCATTATTTATCTTATCTATATCTATGAAATCGATACAGTAGACCGAAAGTTAATCAAAGTTTTCAAAACCTGAACCTTATATGTTGCACAAGTAATAACTATGACAGCGACTACACAAAGTGGCCTAAGAAAAAATTGATTGATATCTCACATGCATAAAATGGGATTTAAAAATGGTGGACCACTCCATCAACAAATGGAATGATGGTAGTTGCCCACAGCCGTGTCTGCTATGATAACAAATAAGAGCAACAATCAAAAGAAGTTTCCAGGAATCAGAGTGGAGAAGAGGGAAATGGAGTGAGAGGTATTTCTTGATAACATAGCGAGGACGCCAGCTGAAAGCTATGATGAACTTTGGAGCGAGTTATCTGATGAGCCGATAACGATTTCAAAGCACCGAGTTCCAGAAATCACACGGTGGTGCAGACGAACAACGTAAAAAGACACTACAGTTCATATAAATGGTAATTATACTAAAGCATAGAAGAGCAGTATCAAAGCTATATCTAAATTGTGAATCATATTCTACAATATTAGAAGTGGTTGGGCAAACCCCTTTTCCCCTCCACTAGACTAGTCATTCGCCGCTCTTTTCGCCTCGTCCTTTCCGATATTAACCGCTCTTTCAACACTTTCCTCCAAAATTCATCTCCATTACTTCCTGAAAAATATTTACTATCTTTTGATTATAACACTCAAATTTCGTTTTCCTTTCCAAACACTATCGTTTTATTTCCGTACAGCTCATCTTTAGGTTAGAAGCATGTAGAAAATAAAGATCGTGGACTTTCAATACATTAACGAAGATAACCTTAACACGTATCAATTAGAAGAAGAATAACGGTTCAAGGCGGGATTGCATGAAAGACGCCGATTAAATTTTTAAAACGGCAAAATGAAGATGAGAGGAAATGCAGACGCGTGAGAGTGAAAAACACGACCGAGGCAGCGAGAGCGAGAATAAACTGGTTGTGCGATATAATTACTTTTGAGGGGGGAAACGCTGATATAATACACTCTAAGAAGGAATGTAAGCATATGAAAAGATTCATTATAAGACATTTCAGAAGAAATGAAATACCGGAAAAGACAGTCTCATTATTCCCAGATAACATTAACGAGAAAAGAGTATTATAAGCATTACTCTGCCAGTCATTAAGCCTTAATTTACGAAATAGTCCATCCTTTTTGAAAGGTACTCAGCCTAGGCAAATCAATCCAAGTTCCATTTCTAACAATGGCCTGAAAGAAAGTAACCAAAAGCATGCGCAACTCATAAGACGGAGTTTATCCATCGAAAACAAAAACTGCCATAATAAAAGAGCGAATACCTGCTAAAATGTTGTTTATCTCAAAAACTAAACAAGATGATTACTTAAATAACGAAATCGACGAACGCGGCGAAAAAGCTCAAATGACTGCCAAAGAAAATCCTATTTAAATAATCGTAAGACATTTTTATAAAACGAGAAATAACTCGCTCATAATACTTTTCCGAAGAACTTCTCTCCTCCGCCCCCTCTTCAGTGCTCCACGAAGACGCGGGTCGCTCCGCAATCGCGCGAACAAAAACTTTCACCTCGCCTATGATGAAGGCGCTTTGAGAAATGAAGACGGCGGCCTCTGCTGCCCCAGTGGAGCGAATTTATGACAGAGTAAGCAAACGGCTGATAAGTCATTCCCCGATCAGAACCGGTATACACGGGTGAAAAAAAACGGCACGAAATTTTTGCCGTGCGGTGCAATAAACCCATTTGCAACATATACGAGTTTATAAATATATTTGCCTATTGCCTACCACCCACTCGATGCAGAGACTCAACCTAATCTCTGAGATGACGTCTTTCGAAATTAGGCAACCCGAGAAATATAAGCCTCGCCTTAAAAAGGTCAAATAACACGACGAGCCTTCTAATACTACAAGTATAATATTTCCAACTTCGTGAAAAATGATTTAATTCCTTCGCCGGAAATGCTATACCTAAATCACACGGCGCTCATTTCTACATTTCGGTCCGAGATGATAAACACCGCTGCATTAAATGAAAAAAATCTGATGTGGCCAACATATGACTTTCTCCATATTTGGGGTATAGATATTTAAATCACTATGAATAGCATTATAAGGCGAAATTATTAATTCGTATCGTAAAAGAATACAGTCGTTCTTATTGCCGTAAATTAGGTATATTCTGAATATGTTTACAGAATTCACCGATACATGGTGGTGGCGCTGTATACTGGAAATTTACGAATAAGCAAAATATCTCCGAAATGGATGGCTCTACGAAAATTTGTTTCAAACAAAACAAGGAAGAAACATTATTCTCTACAACTTTAGTCCTAACAAAGATTACCAATAACGACGTTTTTAAGGAGATATTTGACGGGAACCGAAAAAACCGATTATTTATAAATAAATCCTAAACAACAACTGCTATGGAAAATTGTTTCAAATGAAAGTTGTAGGAAATTAAATTCTCTATAACCTTTGTATAGAATTGTATAACCAATAATCATGTTTTAACGGAGAAATATCGCGAAAACCGAATCGGGTTTCGAATAAACCTCGACTTCCGGTTAACCGGTATTGTCCAGAAACTAATCAGTTCTTTGTGCTCATGTTAAAGTGTTATATATGAAGTTTGGTAAGGATATGGCAAGTACTTTTTGAGTTACAGCGCACCACAATCACATACATCCATCATCCATCCACACACACACACACATCATTCCGAAAATAGCGTAAACGTGTTCTAGGGACCTCAAAACGTGTATTTCCATTGAAATCTCGAAGTCGATTTTTTTCGTGATCACAATACTTTCCCTATAATACGTATGGAGAAAGTAAGAGATATTGCCAAAAAGTCTTTTTTCCTATACATATTCGGAAAAATTCGAGGGTCCCCGACATTTGGCCACCCACGCTGCCCTATTCTTACGCCACTGCAGCTTAACAAATCATAGTCAATACAATTCCCTTCTCGATCAACGTTTTCTTTTTATTAATGCAGTATATATGTGATACGATTCATTCATTCAAGAAAGACAAATTTCGTAGTTGACTCTCTCTAAACATAACTACAGCTACTGCAACGCCTCATCAAAGACCTTAATCACAGATATTATTCCTTTTTAGTACTCATGTCAGTGGGAATTAAGGGAACACTGAACCATGGCAAAGCACTCGAAGCGATTTATGAGTCCGTATTCATCGCATGAGCAGGCAATGCAGTATGATACGAAAGGTTTCTGCGTTATAACAGCGGTCTGCTGGTAAATCACTAACGAACGTAGAGAATACCCGTATATATTGTTCTTACTGTTGTTTAAACTTTCACTCTTACACATTAATTGGCTAATTAGTCGATTAAAATATAACAATCTACAAATTAATTTATATATCCTTGTATACTGAACAAAATGTTCAGAAACTTGATTTCTAAATAATAAGAGAATAATTTAAGAGAATTACGCATAAGGCTATAGAGCAGTGGTCATCAAGGTGGGCGATAAGCGCCCACCACTGGGCGTTTTTATTGTTAAGTTCATATGGAAAGTGGGTGGTGAACTTATTTCATATAGCAAAATATAGTAAAAGTGGTCGTTGACATAAAAAAGGTTGAAGATCTATAGTATACAGTTGAGAGAATTCTGATCAAACATCAATAATTTGTTGATATATATCCCAACGCCATGAGATTCAACGACCGTGTTTTATCCAACTCGACGCTGCGTACTATATCCATGCATAGAAAAACAGGCTCCCAAACGATTATGAAAAAATTGTTTCTTTCCTGCCGTACATTTCTTCCGCCGAGATTGACTAACTTCTAAGTAAGCAAGCGACTGACCTACATTTCAATTAAAGATAAAGGCAGCGGACCAATGGCTACCTTCCGTCAAAGGAGAAGGACGGGTTGAAGGGAAAAAAAGAACGAAAACCTGAGCCGAAATGGAGATTAAGTCGGTAGAGCGCAATCGCGTATTTCATTATGTTCGAAATGGTGCGTGAATGAGATTGGTGAGATAGAGAAACGAAATAAAAGGGAGCCGAAAGCGCGGGAGCCGAAAGCGCGGGAGCCATGCGCTAGGCTCCGATGATTAGCGCCGGGGGAAAAGTGGGGAAGGAGCGGGAGAAGAAGAGGGGGAGAGAAATGTCTCCCAAAGGTGTAGGTGGGACAGAGGGGGGGCAAGGGGGGGCGACCGTCCACTTAGCGGAGCGGAAGAGCGAGGGCTATGAGAGATCGCAGCGACTACGGCAGCTGCTGTTTGTCCGTTTCATCGACCAAGACGACATGATAACTAGACTAAATGAAATGAGAGAGCTCTCTCCCTCTCTCTTTCCTTCAAACGCTAACCCACATGACATGCACGTATTCCTCTGATAAGAATCGAACAGAATTTCCACCGCGATGGGTAAAGCTTTTTATACTTTTTTATTATTAACTTCACTCAGATATATACACGTATTGAAATCCAAAATATAAATGTATATTAAGAAATTTGAATCAAAATTTGTATATGATAATAAATACTAGGGCGTCTCACGATTAAAAATATTTAAAGTTTTCACGTTCTTTGTATTTTCATTTTATTTTGTAATTGTAGAACAGATCGATTGCTACACTTATCGCGCACCTAGTGACACAAAGCGGCAAGAAAATGCGATACGATTGAAAACAAACTACGCCATATTGAGTTTCATTTTAAGGTCGTCGTCGTATTTTAATTCAAAGAAACTCGAGACATGAAAAAAAACTATCCGTGAAACGGAGGAAGGCTAGTGAGATTAACGAGACAAAACGTATAGGTACTACAATAAAATAAGATAATAGAACAGAGTATAGAGAATGAAAATAAAAATAAGCGTCTGGAACGAATACAAAAGTTCAAAGTAAATTATGAATTTCGTGTAAATAACGACACACAAGAACGTTTATTTAAGCTGGGGGAAAAATCAATCACGACGTTTGGCAAAAGAAACCGAAGGTGGGTGAAGTAAACGTCTAAATCAGTGAAATTAAATCGATCTCCACATCTTAGCAATAAAATTCTTACCGACAAACATAGTCGTTTCACAGCTGACACCCACAAATTCGCCGATCAAATTTGTTGTGTTTGCAAGAAACTGTTATGAATTCCAGTTAAGAAACCTTCCTATTTAATCTAAATAATATGAGCCTTTGAAATTGTTTGGATTTTTTCGGAAAAATCATCTACGTACAATTTTACTAACAGTTTTCTGATAGGCTATAAAAATACAGAGGAAATTTCCTGTGAGTAGATGTATTTCATTACAATGATGAGCAGGGCATCCTATGTCAGCTTAGGTTCCACAGTGGTAAATTCTTATGCGTTTTATTAAAATGATGAATTTCAATGACCCTTCAACTTAGATTTTTAGTGACTTGTTAAAAGAAGTGTTGAGCATAAATTAATAAGAATTCACATACAGAATCAATGGGCAACTTTTTTAACATGAGATGAATGTGTTTTCTGGTAGCCAAATTGATAGATTTCATGGTATGCACGAGAGTTAAAAGTAATTAATTTTAAATTACATTAAAACTTTATTTCAGTTGATAATTTACTGGTAGACTGAGCACCTCCAGTTTAAGTTTCATATTGTGTTAACAGTCTCATCTGCTATTTTAAAAGCCCAGATATATTTTAATCATTTCAAAGCTAAATAATGTCTTAGTTCAATTCTGGGAAAAGCATTTTTAAGGGGTGCATAGAGCACAGCATAAAATCATAGTTTGGCGAAATGTACCAAAAAGAATTCCTTATGAAAGTTTTATAACAATATTAGCTACCATATAAATTTCAGTATTCAATAGTAATGTCTGATGCAAATGTAAACATCACAATTTGATCACATTGTCATAATTATAAATTCATTTCGTCAAAAAGTATAAAATAAAAATATATTTTAAAACTTTTTAAATTATACTCTTTTTATAAAGCGCGTTGAAAAATATAAAATAAATTTTTGTGTTCAAGGAAATATCTGGATATAAGGAAAATTGTCATTGTGTTTACGATCATGAATCTCTCTTAAATAAATTGATGTGTCCAACACATGGCTTTCTCCATACGTAAGTTGTCAACTAAAATCAAATAAATACGGCGATTGGAACAGTTCAACTTACACGCTTCAGCGCTAGCGATTCAATTTTCACTACCACGTGCGCGAGCTGCCCACTAACCGTCAATTTCGAAGAAAATTGAATATCTCTTGAAATATTCCTCATATGAAAATTTAGTTCAAACAAAAGTCGTAAAAAAAATAATACCTACAACGTTGTGCGTGTGCGTGCGTGCGCGTGTTTTTTTAAAAACATTCAGTTTTAAGCGAAATATTTCAAAACAACTAAAATTTTACAAGAGTAAACCGCTACTTCCGGTTGACCGATTGTTATCAAATTTTTTTAAAATCTTAATAATATATATAAAATGACAAATATAGAATTTCACCCTGATCTGATGAATAGTTTTTGAGTTAGAGCGCACGCAAGATTTGTCACACACATACGGACACACACACACACAGAATAGATAAAACGGTCAAAACATGTTCAGGGGACCTCAAAACGTGTATTTCCGTTGAAATCCCGAATTCGATTTTTTTCGTGAAAACAATACTTTCTCTATATGGAGAAAGTAAAAAGAGGTATGGCAGATGATGATATAAGCAAGAATTTACATACTATTTACATGGTAGTGAATAATTTATTCAACATATGCCATACCACTATTTTAGAGAGATTCATGATCATATAGAATGAAAATTTTTCTTAAGATCCAGGTATTTTCTTGAGCCCAACAATTTATGCTATATTTTTCAGTGCGCTTTATAAAAAGAGTATAATTTAAAGTTTTTATATATTTTTATATAGCGACGAATCGATGCGCTTTACACCAAGGTAGAGAGAGAGAAAGAGGAGTAGAGAGTGGGAGCCGAAGAGAGAGGAAAAGAAGCCGATAGTGTCGAGATGAGGAAAACGGGAGAATTCAGTTCAAGGGGAGATTAGCTCGAAATGGGATCTCCGCCGTATAATGCCACGAACTCCGCCGGTTATGAATGGGGCTTTAAGGCATTTAGTACGTTCCACTCTCCTTGTGCGAAGGAGATATATCCAGAAACGAGATTGGGCGCGGTTAGAAAGAAGTGCATGTATAAACCAGAGTGCGAACGCTGCGAAATCGAAGCCGATTTTCCTCGTGGTGCGAAACGAAAAAAAGGTGGAAAATATTGGAACTGGAATGCCAATTGATATGAGGCCCTGAGGAACCCCTTCCGACGTTAATATCAAATAAAACCTCTCCCTGTATTTACCGTTAAAATTTTCAATGTTATTAAATATAATTTTAAGGAAACCAATTTTTGTGGCAATGTTGTAGCGAAACACTCGGATCCGTTAAATGCGTTCGATTCAAGCAGATTAAGTCCAAAAAATCTGATGTGGCCAACACATGACTTTCTCCATATTTGGGGTATAGATATTTAAATTATTATGAATAATATTACGAGGCAAAATTATTATTTCGTATCGGAAAAGAAGACACGTCCTTGTTGCCGTAAATTACGTATATTTTGAATGTTTACAGAATTCACCGCTACATGGTGTTGGCGCTGTATACTGGTATTAAGATAAAGCGAAATATATCCGAAATGGATGGTTCTACGAAAATTAGTTTCAAACAAAACTTGGAAGTTCTCTACAACTTTGGTCCTTACGAAGATTACCAATAACGATGTTTTTAAGGAGATATTTAACGGAAACCGAAAAACCGGTTATTTATAAATAACTCCTAAACAATAACTCCTATAGAAAATTATTTCAAATGAAAACTGTAGGAAATTACATTCTCTATAACATTTGTATAGAATTGTATATACAATAATGATGTTTTAACGAAGAAATATCGCAAAAACCGAATCGGGTTTCGAATAAACCTCGACGTCCGGTTATCCGTTATTGTCCAAAAACTAAACAGTTCTTTGTGCTCGTGTAAGAGTGTTAGATATGAAGTTTGGTAACGATATGGCATGTACTTTTTGAGTTAGAGCGCCCACACTAACATACACACACAGACATCATTCCGAAAATAGTCTAAACGTGTTCTAGGGACCTCAAAACATGTATTTCCGTTGAAATCTCGAAGTCGATTTTTTTCATGAATACAATACTTTCCCATTACTACGTATGGAGAAAGTAAAAATTAGGCCCTCGGAGACAGGTAATGCACCAGTACATTGAGCAAAAATAAAAGTAGATGTAATTTAAAATGCGCTAGCATTTTGAAATGACGTGCCATCTTCTTCCAAAACGAATTAATTCTGATGTCCTCGTTGTTCAGGATCTTTTGGTCCTCGACGATATTCAATGTGAAAATCCACAACATTTCTAATTTTAGAAAAACCTCTCAAAGTAATAATAGGCATATTTAAGATATTATATTAACCCCTAAGCAGAGTTTCATTAAATTCGAGGAAATAATTGAGGACGTTAACGGCATTTGGCAGAATGTATTGAATTATGATTCGCATAACTACGACGCTATCCGAGAGAGTAGCAGAACCAATTTCGCATAACACCCGATTAGCAGAAGCATTAATCGACGTTTAGTAGCCGAAGCATTTTGTAAGAGATTCTAAGAGATTCCGAAGGTAAAGCGTTTAACATTCACTTAAATTACATAAAATACTCGATGTGACATTCCCATACTGTTTTAAGGTAGACAGAAATGATGTAGCCTACCTATAAATCTGAAGTTCTGTTTGTTTGTTTGTCCGCTATACAAATCCACACATTTGAAGATATCGTCACGAAACTTCGCATAGGTATATAATTTACCCCGCGAGTAACATAAGCTATATGGCGATTACAAAATTTGGAGGACTAAGAAAATATTCCCGTTCTGAAACATGAGAACTAGTCTGCCACGGTAGTTCAGTGGTAGAATATCCGCCCGGCAAGTGGAAGACCCGGGTTCGATTCCTGGTCATGGCAGATTTTTTCACCTGTTTCCTCATTTCCCCTTCAAATAGAGGGTTATGCGCTATCTGTTATCGAATTTAACGCCCTTTGTTCCCTTATACTCTTTGGCGCACACGGCGGCCACAGAATGCGCCAACATTTTCTACTGTTTCGTTATTCTTTTGGAGCTGAAGGGCAATACAACAAGAATCGAGTCCAGGTGCAATTTTTCGTTTATGGGATTTGCGTGTGAAGCAGCCTTGGGAAATTCTCGATAGTGTAACGAAAACGATAAATTCGTTAGGACTGTAATCTTTACAAATTACAAGGAAACTAAATAGGCTACGTGGGATATTTAAAATTTTTAATAAGGAAGGAGCATGGGAAAATGTGGAATGAATTACCTGAGGAAATCTTTAATCCCTTTCCAAAATATGTTAAACAATTTTAAAAAAATGTAAATGTTTTTTGAAATGAGACGAAGGAGCCGGAGGAAGTAGAGTGAATGCTTGGTAGGGTGAAGTACAGTGGGCCCCTGGGCCTCTACGGTAGCCGTGAAGGCCTACCATGAACCTCGAAAACTTCGGCTCTGAGGGTACAGGATATTTTATATGCATTCAACAGTTCATCAGAAATCTTATCGAATAAGAAAGTTACAAAAGCGATGGAAAACCTATTTTTCAGACATATTTCTATGTACTTCTGTGCATTTCTCTTAGAGCTGTAATTTCAATATGTCCACCATAAATTCTACTACGTTTCACACGAGCTGCATACTCCCACGTTCTTCCATCCCAAAAACTGTGCAAATCGTTCCCAGTTATGAACTATGTACGGCACTACTACTTGCCTAAACAGGTTATCATCAAACTTGTCGCTCCTCAGTAAAAACGCGAAACGATTAAATAAACCGTTTTCTCGGGATTTCCATTAAAATAAATAATTTGTTTTCGCACGTTCTAACACTGTTTTGAAAATTCTCACAAGCCTGGAATTATACGCTACGTTATCACATTCATAACATTATAACGTACTTATGTTATAAAACACCATTGCTAACAAACAAATCCTTTTTAGGCGCGTTTCGCTTGCAGCGTGAGCGCCTATTATCGTCCGTCCGTCCGCATGTTCGTTCTCGGCTTCTACCGAACGGATTTTCATGAAATTTGATATTAAGGACTTTCAATAAAATATAATAAGAAAATCGCAAAAATGAATCACGTGTGCCAATCAGGGGTACCACTTTACTGGAGACAAAAAATTAAATTTTCGTCATATCACGTAAAGTATTGCTCATATCAAAATATTTTTCAAACAACAGTTGTACAACTGGTAAAAAAGAGTATTTCCTTTCCTATACATTTTTATCGTAGGAGTAGCCGTTATCGAGAAAATCAAACAAGAAAGTCTTATATCGAGTTGAACTTGAAAATTTCTTGCATGGTTACTTCATTGTTGCTAACATAAACAATCTCCCAAACAAACGTTTAATTTCCTTACGTGTGCATGTAATATTATTAAATAGGAAGAAAATGGATTATTTATGATGAAGAAAAGAACTTTAAAACGCTATTTCCCTTACGTACAGGTATATAATTGCTTTCTAATACTCCACTGCACGAAACGCGCCCATTTGTGATACGTTGTACACTTTCCTAACTTGTTTAAATGTATGGTTGGTTTTTTAATTCCGTTCAATTTGATAAACACAATGCAATTAAACTGATATGCAATTCACCAATCAAATACATACTTGCTAATTGTCTTTTAGTAGTAAAACAATTTTATATTTTGTAGTTCTGCTAATATCTAAATTGTTCACGAAAAATCAAAATTGTTACTTCGAAAATGACGTCGGCCAACATCATAAATTGTCTCAGAAATCGACATTATAAAAATTGTATTTTGTTTTATCTAGTCCTTATATGATCTGCAAGGTATCGATTAAAAAGGTATTCAGGTAGAGCAGTGGTTCTCGAATTGTGGACCGCAAAATAATTTTCGATGTTAAGTGAAATGTCAAAATAAAATAAAATCACCAATAATAAAATTTATCGGGAAATTTTAGGAAATACGATGTGGTAAAAATTATTAACAGTTACATAAAATAATTTATATTAAAGTTTATTATTTTTACTATTTTCAATTCAAATGGGGCCGCATAACATTCAAGGGGGCCGCGACAGTTGAAAGTTGGAGAACCACAGAGGTTGAGGACGACGTTGGCTACAAAAAAGGCCGCGACAGCACGTATCTACGAATTATAGTTTCCGAGAAAAAAATTTGATATTGCTCCCACAAATCACATCAGTGCATTTCTTACGAGGAACAGAAATTGTGCAGGGGTGCTGAAAATATTTCATAAAAAAGAAGTGCAGCAAAACTTCCCCCAACGCGGGGGTTACGTTCTATAAGGACACCGCGTTGTGGGAATCCGCGTTGGGGAAATCATTAAAACTGTGGGGAAAATTGGGTTCGGTTCCAATCGAAAAAACTGACACTGAAAGTTATATTTTCTCTACAAAACGATCATTTTGTTTTAAATTTCTTTCCAAGTTATTTTTATATTGTATATATTAAATCTGTACAGCACTATGATGTTTACGCAGCCATTTAGTCATATTTAAGATTAAATAATAAGACAATACTCGCCGTATAAATCTACCCCTTCTTTCGCTTAACAAATAATATTATGATTATGATGATGGCTGAAAAATATTCTAGCATTACACATAAGCCTGCGGTATAAAACCATTTGCGATTTTTCTATACATGAAACCATTTTTATATATCAGATTATTCATTTTTATACGAATTGTTTATTTTGATATAATTCTTACGTAGTAGTTTACGAGCGTTCAGCGACTTCTTTATTCGGCGGCTATAGCTCAACTACACCGGCCATTGTCTCAGACTTGTTACAATAATGCTCCACTGCGGATGAAAATTACCTCAATCGCTACTGTCTCGATATCTGAACGCAAGTTGAAATTATTACTACGAGTGTAAGTTTGTTTCCATAATCAAGGAATGTGCTAGTGCCTACAGAAAAATAATGTAAAGAAGCAATTACAATCAGCGCTTTTATAGATATCGCGACGATTTGTCACGTACCGGAACAGTTACGGCTTAAGCGTAACATAATTAAGAAATCTGCTAAAATTGTCTTGAAAACTGCAACTATGGTAATTTTCTGCTATTTGGCCGTTAAATATCGAACCGCGTAAAAGCGAATCACGTCACCGCGTTCGGAGAAGTTCTTCGCATGTTGTGTAAAGCGTAAAATCGAATCCGCCTTCGTTCGGTGATATTTTTCTGTATATAGAATGTTTGGTAGAAACTGACATAAATCAAAAGTGGAAAAATCCAGCTAATTTTTGTCGTATATCTTTAAAAATACGCTAAACAGCGGCGGAGCACGTGCCATCTGCGTGTAGAGTACAACACTAATAGGTCGCCAGACGGGAAACAGGACAGACAGGAAAATTCTGGAGCTTTCGTTTTTATATAATCGTTATCTTTAAAAAAATAAACGTAAAACTTACTTTCAACGAA
Source organism: Uropetala carovei (assembly GCA_036926305.1). NCBI lineage: Eukaryota > Metazoa > Arthropoda > Insecta > Odonata > Petaluridae > Uropetala > Uropetala carovei. Next base: position 10,129,971 of record JAXCHB010000011.1, read on the forward strand.
CGTAAACTGGAAAAAAATACATCATCGCGTTAGATTTAATACGATAACTCACCCCAATTAACTGATAATTAGTAAGAGATAAATTCGAGTTTACCGAAAGAAACAAAATAATAAACAATTATCACAAGAAACTACAATTCAGCGTCTTAACTTCAAAGCTAAATAGAAAATACATTTTCGACGCACGTATTAAAGGAGGTAATTCAACTAATTTCAGTTTATTTATGCAAATTTAAAGCTCAGATTGTCGGTTTTAGATGAAAAATACGAATTTCTGCAAAGAAATGCAATAATTTTAGTATTCCAGCTCCCAACATTAAAACTTTTAAAGCAGTGATTCCTAGAAAGGGTGCCGCAGATGATTTTTAGGGATGCTGAGAAAAACGAATTTAAATGAATTTGAAAATGTTCATAGGTCATTAGAGCAATAATTTTCCTATGATACGTCGGTTAAGTAGTAACAGCAAATTAATGCACCAAAACATTATATAACTGTAAGTATACATAAGTAACCTTGCTCTATGGCGGGATATGACGAAATTCTGCTAATCTTTGAGGGGATGCCGCGCCTACAAACGTGCTAGGAACCACTGCTGTATAAAGGTTTACCTTGGATTAAGTAAACTTATATTTACATAAGATACTGGTGAGAAAAAAACGTAATATTATTACAGGGCGAAAAATCTTAATTATTTTCTGGAATATTTTGCAAAATTAATACAACCCGATGTCAAGCGCTTTATATCCCATAAACAGCAAGAACCCCAGCAGCGGAAGCACTATCACACGAAATAGATAAATCACCACATAAAGTCTTATTTTTCACTTCCGCGGACATGACATCACCACTCAAAGGCAAAATACGTATATTAGGTTTACTACGGATTTGCACTGCATCCAGGAATTTTCCATTACAAAACCTAAGGGAAAAGCCTGACGTAAATCACATTCCATCGATTCGTAATATATTAACTGAATATGGGATAAACTCATACACTCAAAAGAAAAGCGAAGGTAGAGAATATAAAATTACGTATTAACGCGAACTAAATGCCAAAGACAAAAAAAGAAATTTCCATGTTCCAGCAACAAAATGCGTCGCCAGAAAATGTTATTATGAAGGCATTCGTGGTAGCAGTTATATTTTGTCTCCAACACCCTACCTGCCACCTCTACCCCCAAAAAACTTTTCTACCTGAGAAGAGACAATAGGCATAATCGTAGTACTTATTTCGGATTTTTCGTGTGAAGGGAATAAATAAAATTAAGAGAAAACTAATTTTAATCCAAAAATACGGGAGAGCAGAAGGGTAGGCAAACCCCAGTAGACGATAGAGGTCTGAACGGGCCGAAATTTTAGGGCCCGGGCCCGACCCGACTAGGAGGTTATAGAGACCGAGCCCGAATTGGCAGTAAATTTATCGAGCCCGTCTAGGCCCGATTTTCTTCTAACAAGGCCCGAATTAGGCCCGACTTAAGCGTGTCATAAATGACCCAAACATCCAACGATCTGTCGATACAACCTGTTGTCAAACTCGTTTGACAAACGCGCGTGCATCACACACGCGACTACCTGTTTGTCGACAAGTTGGACATATTTTAGTTCGCGAGAAGCGCTGGCTATGAGTAGTCGTTTTGTGCTGGAATACTAGGTATAGTCGATCCGAAGTCGGAAGACTCCTGGCCTCTAAAAAGGGGCGGACACGAGTTAGCAGCAGCCAATAGGAGACTGTTTGTTTGGGAAGGTAGTGGGGAGGAAACCAGTCTCACTCCTGCTCTCGAAGAGATCGCATCGTACTGCGTTGCCGTTTCTACCGCCGTTTCCTTTTTATTTAGAAACTGCGTAGTATATCAGCTGAGCAAGAGCTGGCAGCGCGCATCGGTATCTGCTCTCCCGCACGAAAGTTGAGAGGGGCGATGGAAGGGGAAACGTTCGTGATTGGCTACTTGCTCTAAGTAGGTCAGGAGGCTTCCGACTTCGGATCGACTATAATAATTGTTAATAATGTTACAATTGGACCGATAAAGAAAAACAATGTTAACAGTAGCATTCGTATTGTGCGTGGATGAAGTATAATGGTAGACGATTCCTGTTTCCAATAAGGTAGCATGCAATAGAAAGAGAGGGAAGTGGGATAAGAAAAAATGAGCAGAACGCTTGGTGAAAGAGCTTCTTATCTTCCCAACCACTGACAAAGCTACAAGCACTTAATTCGACACATTATTCTACTAGTCACGAGTTACAGACATCACAAAAAGTAGATACGGGAAAAGAAAAATCTACAGTACATGTGAGGGATGGCAAATGATTTTTGTCTCGCGTGCCAAGAACGCAATGTGAATCATCAGAATTTTTTCGCGTGCCATTAGTTTACTCTAAGACATTTAATATATTATACAGAAAATAAAATCTTAGTAAAATCGTAAGCGTGCCACGTATTTGCTATCCCCAGTATACACCTTGTTTAATCAAATTTCTTAACTTTTAACATTATTACCATATATGACCTCACTGTGACGTAAATTTCAAGATCTTGAGGTAGCCAACCAAAAGAATCGCAATCCCTCTATAAACAAAAGTTAATTTAATAATAGATATGTATACCATATTTTATTAAAAATAAACAGTAGTTCAACAACAAAATATCATTTACAGTTACTACTTGAAGTGCTGCGCTACAATCCTCCTCCGAATTTCTAAGCCCCCTCTTACATGGTTTATGTCTTCCACATGTAGGTCTTCAACTTCCTCAACTAAAAACTCTTCATGTGGTACACAATAGTGCACTGCCATATTGTGCAATACTGCACAGGCATTAATTATTATGCCTAAAGAAGATGATTGATTTCATTACAGATATAACCTCTGTCAAATAAGATAGAGAAATAATTACAACATTCACTTGCTCGTTCGGGGGTATAATGCAATGTCCTGTCTTTCCTCAAACATCTAAACCATGACTTCCAGACACCAATGCACCTTTCCACACAACTTCTAGCATGGGAATGGCTTGCATTATATCTTTCTTCAGGACTGTTTCAAGGTGGATTGGTTATAGGTGTCATTAACCAGAGCTGAAGAGGGTAACCTGAATCTCCTATTAAAGTAACATAAGTTTAAGCATTGGAACAGTCACAGGCAAGACATTCTCAAGTCACTCCATCTCTCACCTAGCAGCCAAGTACTTCGGTCTCCTTGATCAAAAGTTTGTCCCATATGGAGGCATAACTGGGTTGTTCTCCATATATGCGCATCATGGGACCTTCCACCATGCCGAGCATTTAAAGAGAGGATTCTCAAATCATAGTCGCAAACCTATGAGGGCAACATTTTAAAAGATCGCAATTTCATTTCTTGCTACATCTCTTTTTATATAATTTTGTCTTATATCCTCAACAAGGAAGAAATAATTTGCCAAATTGGGGGTGAAATCAACTAAACAAAAACACACAATTTGGACATTTTTACTATGAAAACCTTTCCTATTTATAAATATGTGCTCCCTTTCTCGGTTTGGGGGAACAATGGCGATGTGCGTCCCATCAACGGCACCAACAACTCCAGGAAATTCCGTGTTATTCATAAACCTGAACGTCAAAATGAATTTTGTTATAAATATACATTCCAATTATTAACTACGGCAGTTATGTTACCTCTCTTTTACTCGCTGCTTTTCTAATTCGGAGATAGGGAATTTTATCCATCTAAGGAGCAGGTGACGATTTATTGCATTGCTAACTATCTTCACGCTTTTACTAACTTCAGGCTGCGACATGGCATGTAAATAATCCTGTCCTACTCTCCGTTGATAGCTCCCACTAGCAAAGAAGTTTAAGGCACAAAGAATCTGAAATAATTATAGGTTATTATGCGTGAATTCTATGAAGACGTCATATAATCATTATCGTAAATAACTCCCATAAAACAGAAATAAATATGATTTTAATTATAAACACCCTTAAATTGACAGGAATTGCTGTCGATCGTGTTGGCTGCCTCACATGGGGAGTTAATGCATTCACCAAATGTATAACGCCTTCCTGTGGCAACCTAAATAACTTTCGAAATTCTTCCGGTGGAAGATCGAAAGGATTAATTGCATCTCTCAGATGCCTACGGTTGATGGTGTCATTATCTCTGTCTAATTCCTCTGACAAAGCATAAGCAACAACAAGACGAGCCGCCATGTTTGCTTACTTCGAGCAGATTTCACGGATTTCATCAAGCAAAAGGAAATCGAAATGGATTTCGACGGGAATCGAGAGAGATTTCGATCGAAAGTGAAATCTTGAGTTACAAAATCGCAAACTTCATTTCGATCGAAAACTATCCAAAGATGGCTGACATTTCGATCGAGATCGAAAAGTGAAAAGTTACAAAACCAGTCAAGAGGACAGTTTTTCCTTCTGAATCCATCATCCTACGTACGCTACCGCAGGCAGCTAGTAATCCAGGCGCCTGTTTTCCGGCACGAAAACGGGGACTTAAACTCATAAGCCCGGGGCGCCAAAATTATTCGGGCTGCCCCTGGTTCTACCGCTCCTAGGTACGATTTCATCCGGCGAGTTCGCGCCCGGGTCGCCGGCTTGAAGGGTTAAACTAAATATTTTCTGATGCACAACACTTTCCCTATGTTTATTTATTGCAATAATTTGCACAACGGAAGAAGTCATTAACTATCCACGTTAATTATATCTAATTTTAATTCATGTTACTGAATAACAATAATTAAGATAATTTCAATAGCCATAAAAGTCTGAAAAGCTTGATCGGCATTTCGGCTATGAAGTAGCTGTCCTCAGTAGTGAATTTGCCGATTGCTATCGTGTTTATCAATGAAATTCCAACAATAAGATAGTCTCGATAATTTATTTTAGGAAGAAAGACAATTAAATAAAAATATATGCACAAGTACACTTTTTGACGGATTAAATGTTAATGGGAAAATTTCTGATTGGTATCGGTCATTTTCAACGATGACTCCAACGCGGAATATTATAAACCTGATAGCCTACTTCCTAGACTCCTGAAATGTGATTTTGACGTCCGGAAGCAAGGGCGGATCCAGGCTTCATCTATGGTGGAGAAGGGGATAATAGCGTGGGAGGAATGCACGCAATAATATTTCAAATATAAATAATTAATTTAAAATTAATGTCTTATTACTCATATAATTGTTATACTATTGTAGCAGGGGTGTAGCGAGGGGGGGGGGGGGGCAGAGGGGAGTTGCCCCCGGGCGCAGGGCTTAAGGGGCGCAAACTCGCGGACCGATTTTTATAGGTGAAGGCAGATTCGCTAAGAGGTCGTAATATAACGTAATATCCTAGCGGATTAACCCTTTCCGGCATGAAGCGTCCGAACCTAAACTGACCTTATGGCACGAGGCGCTCGAAAGCGCACGCAGATACCAAGATTTATTCTTTCTCTTCTGTGGTGTTATGAATGACTTATTTGTGTTGGGACTGTTTCTTCTCTTCCCACGTATTCATTTCATTCCCATATAGACACTCCTAAAAAATAATTTTCTAATCGCAGTCTGTTATTGCAACCGACAAACGAAGAAACGAAACAAAACACATGACCCATCTAAAAGGCTATCATCATCTCGGATATGAGGTTTATTTGGTGATTGTGGTGGTATATCCTTTGTAAGCAAACCTTCTCCTCACGTACCGATATGCTGAGTGCTAAAAAAATATCTTTTCTTCCGACGACTGCACTCATCTGGGAACACGGCTGAGATGAGTGAGGATGCCAGGGGCGCTTTAGGACATGCGCCCGTAGGCAGGCACTCAGTAAAGAACTGTGAGTGAGAGTTGGTAGGTGATTTTTGGTGGCATCAGGAATCAGCAGTTAATAAAGTAATTGCAGATGCATTTCATAACAATCAATGCTTATCATTTTTATTACTTGTATTAATGATGTTACTATCAGTATTTGTCATTCCTGAAATAATTTTACAAACTTACTCTGTATTGTTTGCACACTTGGATTATTATTTTTTTAGTACGCATGAAGCATACTGAGGTCCGGTTTGAACCGCAATGAGTTTGACATGAAGTATTATTACGCGTGCAGATGTAAAATGTAGTAGGATGGCCAGAAGGTCTCTCTTATAGAGAACAAATTACCTATTTTCCTCGGATCTTTTTCACTTTTTAACGAAAAAATATTTTTTCTCTTTTTAACTACTTATGAAAAAATTACTTTTTACGACTGAATCACAACGTTAAAGAATCTGATGGGCCAACACATGACTTTCTCCATATTTGGGGTATAGATATTTAAATTATTATGAATAGCATTATGAGGCGAAATTATTATTTCGTATCGTAAAAGAATACAGTCGTCCTTATTGCCGTAAATTAGGTATATTCTGAATATGTTTACAGAATTCACCGCTACATGGTGGTGGCGCTGTATACTGGAAATTACGAATAAGTTAAATATCTCCGAAATGGATGGCTCTACGAAAATTTGTTTCAAACAAAACAAGGAAGAAACATTATTCTCTACAACTTTAGTCCTAACAAAGGTTACCAATAACGACGTTTTTAAGGAGATATTTGACGGAAACCGAAAAAACCGATTTATAAATAATTCCTAAACAACTGCTATGGAAAATTGTTTCAAATGAAAGTTGTAGGAAAGTAAATTCTCTATAACCTTTGTATAGAATTGTATAACCAATAATCATGTTTTAACGGAGAAATACCGCAAAAACCGAATCTGGTTTCGAATAAACCACGACTTCCGGTTAACCGGTATTGTCCAAAAACTAATCAGTTCTTTGTGCTCATGCTAAAGTGTTATATATGAAGTTTGGTAAGGATATGGCAAGTACTTTTTGAGTTAGAGCGCCGACAATCACATACATACATACATACACGCGCGTGCACACGCACACACATCATTCCGAAAATAGTCTAAACGTGTTCTAGGGACCTCAAAACGTATTTCCGTTGAAGTCTCGAAGTCGATTTTTTCGTGATCACAATACTTTCCCATTACTTCGTACGGAGAAAGTGAAAATGTTTAAAATTTCAAAACAATGGAAAACTACTAACGGTAAAACCAAATACATAGGCGATTTTCGTTCCACCTGGGGTGAAAAAACATTTTTTTTTAAATGTTTTTATTTTTTGTCTTAAATATGGTATATGGCCACCATATGCAGGAGGCGGGATTTTTTAAGTTTAAGATTGCGACGTTTAAAAAGCTATTTAAGTGAGTACTTGAACCGTGCAAGTGATATCGAAGAAGAAGAGCAAGTGCCAAACTGAGTTTTTATCGTGAGAGTGAAATCAACTGAAATGAGAGTGTGGGTATATGGTTGAAAAACATCATTTTTTATAGTTTATAACCAATATTTATTTAATTATTCAGTTGATTCCTAATTCGATTGCTGTAGGAACCGGGAATGACGAAGAAAAAACAAGAATTTTCAGGGATTGAAAAAATATATTCTAAACCCTTAGTCAATTTTGAGTTCTTTCAGTTTTTCTTTTTCGCAGTACACATTTGTATTCATTTTTCGATAAATAAAACTTGCTCACATTGTCGAGAGTCTGTTGTAAATGAATGACCAAAATTGAAATTCAGAAATTAAACGGGTATTACGGTAACATCCTAGCGTTTTAAGACTCAAGAGAGGCGAGTCACCAAAAAAGCTTCTGGAAACTGGTCCGAGATGCAATGAATCACCCTCGTATTTATCTTTAGGATAGTGATAACGTAGCTTGTTTACGTTTAGATGGTCCCTGAGACTTAAGAAATGGCAATCGTAAGCAGGTCAGAGAAAAATATTTACAAAACTCCCTGTCTATCGAAAATGTGTGTTAAGTCCCGCTTCGGGTTGCCACCATGGGCGCCCGCAATAAGGGGCAAGAGGGGGCACTTGCCCCCCCCCCCACGTTTCCCAAAAAAATTTACATATGGCATTTTAAAGTTTACGCTGGCACAAGCAGATCTGACATGGCAGTGCCAACGGCGTGACTGCACCGGGCCCTGCGCTAACTAAAAATATTTCTTTTATTTGCGGCTGGGCGAAAATCTGCTAAAGCGCGGCTGCAAGTAAATGCTTTGAGTGCAATAAAACTCCCATACTCGTTCTACTGAAACTGTATTTCCGAATGTTGATTTTAAGAAATATAAGGAATGCAGATGACTGGATGTAATTTCCCCGACGTTTTTGTTGCCATTTGGATTCTGTATAATCAATAGTAAAGGAACAAGTAATCCGAGAACTTGCTGAGAGACTTACCGGAAACCCATTCGCGAAACAGAAGAAGAAAAGACGGAACACGTTTAAGTAATTATTTGCTCTCCGTCATTATTCCAAGTGCCCTATGCTGGAATATAAAGTAGCAGAGATATCTTTGAAACTTTAGCAGGGCAGTACTGCAAGCAGGCGCGCAGCCAGGGGGGGGGGGGGGTTGCCATATGTCCCGATTTTCGCGGGACTGTCCCGACCTTGATAACATGTTTCCCGCGTCCCGACTTACCTTTAGAATGTCCTGCTTTTTAAACAAAACTGTTAAACACTCAAAATGTTAATCGGAATATTTGGTGGGATACATTGTTTAACTATTGGAATATAATTTTTCAATCACTTTGTAAATTGTAATAACGATTGTATTATCCTGAGCGTCGTTTGGATGGGGACGCGACGCTGCCGTCGAGTTTCGGGACGGTGTTTGGCGTTTTATGAAATGTGGACTTGGATATTTTGTATGAAAATATTTTAAGATTAAAAGTGTTTTTCTCCGAATCTTGGTCAAATAAAAAGCCGATCGCAGAGAAATGGGTTGTATTTTTAAAATTAAATGTAGATCCTAATGAATTGTTAAAAGTCGTCAGCTTTGTTTCATCATTACCACATTCGAATGCAGCGACAGAAAGAATAATTAGTTTGATGGCTGTTGCGTGAAGAAAACAGAAACAAACCATTGCTTTCCAAATTAGAAGTTGACCTTATGATTAAGGAGAACTTTCAAATGAATTCTACGGAATTTCGATATCTAGATACAGAAGCTGGTACTAAATTCTAGAGGAAAGTCAATCAAGCTTAAAATATTTATATTTAATTTCAAAATTATTTCTTTAATGTAAAATGCTTGTTTGAACTTTAGCGTTTGTAAAAATATTTATGAATAAATCAATCCTTTAAAATTACTTTTTGATATAATTATGTCTTGAATTTTATTTCATATAATTGTCCCGCCTTAATATTTCAAAAATTCTCGATTTCATGTAAATGTCCCGATTTGTGATTTCAAAAATTTGGCAACCCTACTAGGTATTATACAGGATTGACCCGTATTTCATTGCCTTGTCCCGTTGTCCCTGAAAGGTTTATCGGGACATAGGAAATGCCCGGTATTTACGTTGCCTTAGACTACTGAATTTAAAAAAGAAATCAGGGAATGTTAGATTGTATTGTAACCCGATCAGCTTATCGAGTCATTCACAAATTATGCATCCACGTGTTACACAATACAATGCAGTCTGCATTTGACATACTATCTACTGATATTGAAGTGATTGTTGTGAAACTATTTTCGCATTTCATCATCTTCACTGTGCGAACAGAGAGACTTAAGGATTTTTGTCATATTTTTGGCGTAGAATATCAAGCAATTCTCACACTCATTAGCCAATGCAGTGGACAGGATTCTTAAGCTGTATGATGCGGTGAAAACATACTTTCTATCTGAAATAAACACTCCTAAAATCGTGGAAATATTTTTAATGATCCATTAAGTGAAGCGTATCTCCACTTGGTTTACAGTCTGATGAGTATTTTCAACAGAAAGGTCATAAAATCTTAATTTGTAAAATTTTAAAATAAATATGCCAGTTAATTTTTAAATTAGTATTACAATGTTAAATGCCAATAAAATTTCGTTAATGTAAGTCAACTAGTATTAATAATTTTCCATCTTTCTAATTAATCTTACAATGTTAAATGCCAATATAAACTTTCTAAATATAAGCCAACGTGAATTAATAATTTATCTTTTTATTATCCCCTTTCAAAACTGTATGTTCCGTATTTTGAAGACGGAGATTAATTTTACAATATATACGTACAAATTTATATGGAGTTTTTCTTGATTTTTTATTGCTTAAAATAAAGATTGACGCTAGGAATAGTTTTAACGCACAAGAATCGAGATTATTTCCGATTTTTTAAGCGTCCCGTATTTTAATGAAGAATTTGGTTGTCTGTCCAGTATATTGAAAAAACAAAATCTGGCAACCCTATCTATAACGAACAAACGTACATTGCTGAGTAATTTGGAATCTTTCGATATCTATCGCGGCAACTAACTCGCGTTGCTAACGACATTAGATGTAATACTTTACGGAGAATTTTAGAAACCAACATTTTATCTGCGGTGTGCAATAATACTCCCCTTAAAAAATCATTTTAAAAACGTGTTTTTGCTATATTTGTGTAAGTAGCCCCTGCGAGGTGAGAAACCAATGCTAATGGAGGAGCATTTTGCTCCCCCCCCCCTGAAAAAATTTCTGCGGGCGCCAATGGTTGCCACCTCTTCATGTCTCACCCGAAGTCTTTGTGGTTATCGCTAATTCTTCGGGTTACACTTTTGTTTTGCCTGAATATTTCCTTAGACTGGATTTCGCTTGCAGAAGATGTTTTGCCTATGGGTCAGGGGGGTTGGCAATCGAGTTGCGGTATCTCCTATCATCAGGGCCGGCTCAAGACATTTTGGCGCCCAAAGCAGATTTCAATTATGGCGCCCCATCGATACATAAATTTTACATTAAAATTCGGTAGTTTAGTAGTATAATAGGATATAATTATTTTGAAGTTTTGTGTATTTTTATGATTAACCGTTTTGATAAAAAAAAACAAGGTTTTATTCACAGAAAAATAAATTTGAAATGTCATAAAGAAATTATAAATTGTGCGGTACTTATTTCAATGACAATGAGATTGATTGGAACTATTGCATCGCTATACGTATGCACAGATGGGGCTCAATCAATGGTTGTCAAACTTGCTAGTGCAGTAAGTTTCATAAAGAAGGCATCGAAAATTCAACATCGACACATTGCCTTATTCATACATAAGCACGCATTGTAAAACGCATGAATAAAGGCAGTGACGAACTTATCTAAAGCTAATGGTACAAATTGGTCTTGGAATGAAATAGAAAGGATGAAATTGATTCTTGATTGCAAAATGCACTTGGGAGTCTGTGAATACTGCAAAGGAAGGATGCAGGGGAAAAAGAATCGACAAAACGAATCGAATCAAACCTTATCGTGGAAGTGCCCTTGGAAAGACGTTCCGAAAAAAAATTATTAAAAACATATGGGTTGGGATGAAAAGCGGGCTTTATCGTGAACAAATGAGACTCCAACTTTATGACTGATTACGAATTTAAACAGCAAGATAAACATCGTCTATTACCTGGAATCATTACAACAAAGGACAACTTTCGTTACAGAAACAGCTCACGAATTTGTTACCAATTTAAAAGTGAAAATTTAAAACGACCTTCAGGATGAATTTCTTAAAAGGAAATAAAATTTCCCAATAATAGAGTTAATTACCTCAAATTTTAAAGAGAAAAACCTCTACATTAAACTACTTATGAAAGGTTGATTCAAGAAAGAGTATAATAGCAACAAACTTATTTGAATTAAATTTAAAAATAATTTAACCATACAACGTGAAAGATATAGATATAGAAAAAGATCGAATAAAAATATGTATATACTAAATTCCTGGTTTAGAAATTCTTCGTTGATCGTAAACTAGGTATAGCTCCAACTTCAGGGTGAAACACCCGCTTTTATCAATGGGTATTTTTCCCATTTACACTAAATATTGACGTCTCTTCTTGAGCAAAGACAAAAACATCAATTATGCCCAAGGAAAACTAACCTGTTATAGAAAAAACTTGCTATAACTTGATAACAGATTCTTCAAACACTAAAAGACGCACACCACTCGACTGACTTTTCCACAGCGATGGGCGTATTGGAACTAATGCGGACAAATATTTCTTTTTCGATGTCACCAAAGCAAAATGCGAGGGAGGAGGAAATGTTGAAGGAGAAGGGGCTGAAAACAGTGGTGTGAGAATATGTACCCCGTCCTCACACACCCTAACACAGCGTAGCAATTACTAAGAAGCAGTAAAAGAAACCCAAAAGATATATATTTCGTCCTCAAACAAGAGCCGCAACCAATCACCGAGAATTTTGAATGTGCCTGAATGAATGCACGTGGAAACAAAGAGGAAGTGCAGGAGGGAGAGTCTTGGGATATCCCGCATCCTCCTCGGAATTTTTAAGGTTTTCCTTGGCTCTTGGGCACCCTTGCAAATGTCTCCCGCTGGCCAACTTCTGATGAGACTGCAGAGGCTAGTAAGGCGGGGGCGATGCCGAGGCATGACCTTTCTCCCCCCCCCCCTCCAACCTAAGGGAATGCTCCTCTCTTCAGGCCTTTGGCGCAAGGGGTGCATTGCACCCGGAGAGAAACCCTCGGGGGCGGCAAATCACAGAGGGAATCAGCTAAAAATATTAGGGGTGGTGAGAACTGCTTTCACCCGGTCGACAAAGATCCCCAGAATGTAAAGGTATGTACACATATGCGCATTTCCCTGCAACAGAACAACGAACCTAGCAAAGTAGGGCAAAATTTTGGCGAACGCGAACACGAACGTGCAACATTTCCGCGAACTATCAAAGGATGTTGCGCGCGCACGCTGCAACCTGTCTGGACGGGCGTGCAACATTTAAGCGAGCGTAGACGTGTTTACATTCAGTTATCATCTTACCACCAAGAAAGACACGTCGTTGTTCGCATGTGTATATCGTTCAGTTGTAGAGTGTATTATTAAAATGGAGTGGCCAAATGAAACGTTGTTGAAATTTATTGAAATCTATAGCAGCAAACAGGTTCTTTGGGATGCAAAGAACAAGAAGCATTTTAATAAATTAATGAAAAATGGTGCTCGGGAGGAGATCGTAACTGAATCGGCTTCTCAGGTGATGAATGTCAGAAAAAGATGTCAAGTTTGTTATCATCATTCCGGCGGGAAAGAGCAAAAATTTGTAAAAGCCGTGGAACAGGAAAAGCTATGTATTTTTGCGATTTGCACGAGAACGAAGTGGACTGTAATCTAATTTTAATTCTATGCGAGAGACACTGAGACGGGAACCCAAACCTGAGACAATAATCCACCACTCACCTCTTCTCTTGGGTCCTTTGCCTTCAGTATTAGGGAACTTTCGGCTCCTCCTTGTCGATCCCCACTCCTCCGGTATCCACGACGACAACTTTCGACAGACTTCTCCAACAACTCTCAATCCACGACGACAACCTTCGACAGACTTCTCCAACAACTCTCCGTCCATTTCCTCAGTGAAAAACCACCTAATGACAACAACTTTATTAACTCATCTCTAACCTTTACCGCCTCCTCCGCTGGAGGACTCGACAACACGATGTCATCCATGTAAGTTGCTCTGCAAAGAGCTTGCGCTGCGGCCGGGTAAGATTCCCCTTCATCCTCGACTAATTGTTCCAACGTTCTTATTGCCAAGTATGGGGCCGATGCCACTCCATAGGTTACTGTTGTAAGACTATACTCGACGAGCGGCTGTTCCGAACTTGCACGCCAAAATACTCTCTGGAAATCATAATGCCTCTTACTAATACAGATATTCCGGTACATTTGGCGAATGTCCGCGATAAGAACTACCTTGTGCATTCTAAATAACAACAAAATATCAACGATGTTCAATTGCAGCTTTGGGCCGCTATGTAAGATCTGATTGAACGAAGGGCCGTTTTCAGTCTTCATGGAGGCGTCAAAGACCACTCGAAACCTTTCGAATTTATCACCGTCGCGATAAATATAAAAGGGCGGGGAGACTATCGGTGGCCCCACAGCCTTAATCATATGGCCTTGCGCCTCGTAATCCGCCATAAAGGCATTATAGCATTGCCTAAGTTTCTGCTGTTTATCAAGGCGCCGTTCAAGTTGGTGAAACCGGCGAAATGCACTGTTTCGACTGTTTCCTAACAGCGCCTCATCACTTCGAAAAGGAAGCTCAACTACGTAACGACCAGTTTCCAATCTAGATACGGTTGACTGAAAGTGAGATTCACATTGTTTATCATCCTCACTTAGGTAATGAGTGACCGGAGGATCCTCCACCTCCCAAAATTGAGATTCCATCGTCAAGCAAAACGAATCAATGCGGTTGGCCTCTTGAGGCACCTTTCCCACTGAACAATAGCCCCAAACTGTCTATATTGCACACGGAACGCCCTTTGGACCTATTACTGCATTACCAATCATTACTGTGCCCAACCATTCAGCACCCGGCAAAATATCAATAGCCTCAGGACGATAATACGATGGATCCGCCAGCGTAAGATTACGTATGTGCGGCCACTGCTGCCTTGCTACCTCCATCGTAGGGCAACGCGCAATATTTTCTATAACTAAGGCTTCAAGCTCTAATGCCCCCATCTTCGGAGTCGGTTCTAATACACAAATTAATTTCCCTTGAGCGACGCCCACCGATGTTTGAGCTAAACCGAAAATGGACGTGATCATCCTTTGAATAGGCAAACCCAAGCGCAGAGCGCACGCCTTCGTAATTAATGTTCCTAGACTTGCTCTGTCAATCAAAATTTTTACACTCTGATAATTTCCATGTCGGTCCCGCACCCGACCTTGTGCGGTGGATAACAAAACAACGTACTTTGTAACTTCCACCTGGGTCTTTGATGAATCAACAACTGCTTCCACAGGAGTGGCCGACGTTATAGACGCACCTTCAATCTTTCCTTGAGCAACGGAGGTGCTTTCTGTATTCGCTCCCTTTTCCACGCTCTTGACTACCCTTTCACTACCCGAGGCTTGATTCCGTGGAGTGAAATGCAGCAATGAATGATGACTAAACGAACAGTACCGACAGGGGTTTCGACTGCGACAAGTTTTAATCAAATGCCCAGACTGCAAACAACTTAGGCAAAGGCGGTATTCCTTCGCCACACGAAATCTATCATCAACAGATAAACCCTTAAATTTTCCACACAAGTATAGTGGATGCTTAGCTCCGCAAAACACGCATTTCAAAGACGCAGGAGAAGGATATGCATCCGTGCTTGCCACCTGAGTACTAGTCCGGGCCCCATACAATTTATATTTTTTCTCCATTTGTATTCCCGATGATCTAATACCTGGCGAACTTCCTTTCGAAGGCCCACCTTTGGCTGCTTCCAGCACCCGAGCCTCCTTTTCCAAGAAGGAAATAAAACATTTCAGCGTCGACAACCCTTCCTCCGAAACATTTTTCTCCCACCTCTCTCTCAGATCTGCGCTGAGCTTCTTTCGTAAAATTAACAAAAGAAGTACGGCCCAATCTTCGACGCGATGCCCTAACACCGTTAGAGCGCCCGTATTTTCCGTCAACAAGGTAACGAAAGGTCGCAATTGTTCGGGTGCTCGCTCCACTAATTTCAAACCCAGTAGCCCTTCCAAATAGGCGTTCGTTAACAACGACGGTTCACTGTAGCGTGACATCTACAACTCTCACGCCACCGAATAATTCGCACTAGTAATGGGCAAAGATGACACCAACGACAATGCTTCTCCTTTTAGACATGACCGCAAATACATAAATTTCTGTATATCAGACAATTCGGTACTATGATGAATCGTAGCCTCAAACATGTCATGAAAACCTTGCCAGGCCTTAAGGTCTCCATTAAATTCAGTTAAGTTCAATCTGGGTAGCGCAATGCCCGATATCCCTGGCCTGGTCATAATGTTAGGAGAAACTGACGCATCTTTATTTGACCCCGATCCCTCCAAAAGAAGCATAATTGCCCATACCGCCTTAATGTTATAGTAACTAGATTCAAACTTGACAATCTTAGACTGAAAAACTTCGGCTTGGTCATCATTTTGTTTCTTATAATTCAACACGATTTTCGCCAGAATTTCATGATAGCGATCAAACATTTGATCCAATCCTTCCGACATTACCCGCAATAACGCCGCATCTTTCTTGTTAGCCGGATCCCTTTTGACCCGACTAGCCACCTCCTCGATACGAATAATTTTCTGCGAAATTAACTCCTCCTTTACTAATAATTCTTCGATCGTAGGCATGCTTACCAAACGAAAAATGCAACAAATGCCACTTTACTATACAAAGTAACAAATTCTAAGCGAAAAGATATGGAGGAAAGCCGACAAACTTTAACGAAGACGAAATTCATTTAACGACAAATTTTCATAAAACCCATAGGCCATCCGGCCCGAAGGACCAAATTGTTTGCGATTTGCACGAGAACGAAGTGGACTGTAATCTAATTTTAATTCTATGCGAGAGACACTGAGACGGGAACCCAAACCCGCGACAATAATCCACCACTCACCTCTTCTCTCGGGTCCTTTGCCTTCAGTATTAGGGAACTTTCGGCTCCTCCTTGTCGATCCGCACTCCTCCGGTATCCACGACGACAACCTTCGACAGACTTCTCCAACAACTCTCCGTCCATGACGAAAACCTTCGACCCACTTCCACCGAGACACAGTGCCTTCATAAAACCCCGACAGCGACCAACCCGTGAGCCGTGAACTCATGCCCCAGGTGACTCCCTCTCGCGCATATATTACGACAGTCCAAGAAAATAGTATACCGCGCGTATTCAATCCTTTAAATGGCGCGAACAGATACATAATTTATTTCTTTAACCAAACCAATTTTCCTTCTTTTCTTCTTGGAAGCGTATTTATGCACAAAAATATAAGCTGCAGCAGCTACTTGAAGAGCAGTCATGTCTACTCGGAGACCGAAAGGATACTGGCGGAAAACAGATGAACAACGATTTGCAACACCGTGCCGAGCGCCATCTTGTTGCAAGGTTTGATTCGCTGCTTGGTTCGCTGCTCGATCCGCTGCGCGGTTCGCTGTTCTGTTGCCGGGAAATGCGCATATGTGTACAACATACCTTAACAGTAATAAAATGTTGGAAAACCACATCCAGCCATCTGTATTCGGTAGTTTTCTCGGAAGCCGCTTTCGGAAATACTATTTTACCATTCGGAGTAAAGCTGCCCCTGAACATTCATTTGAAGTTAAATTTTCACATTCATTCGCAACCTGCCAACACTAAACATATCAATGGAAAACCAAATGGAAAATTTTTGCCAGGAAATTTTGGCGCCCCTAAAAATTCGGCGCCCCAAGCGGTCGCTTGGTCTGCTTGTATTGTTGAGCCGGCCCTGCCTATCATCTAGTCTTACTCGAACCAATTTCCCATTCAAATGTGTTTGTTGCACGTTTGATTTTTCCAGAGCCACCCTAATGAGGTAGCAAAACAGGGAATACCCTAAAGACGCCAACACGCTAAATTCAGTACAGAAGACCCCGTAAATCCTTCCTCCCTGGAACGCCTCAGCAAGAAAAAATCTGATGTGGCCAACACATGACTTTCTCCATATTTGGGGTATAGATATTTAAATCAGAGCTGTAAACCGAACCGAACCGCAGTCATTTTGCTGAACCGCGAACCGAACCAAAACCACTGATTAATTTTTCAATGAACCGAAAACCGAACCGTAATTTTTTGCATAAGTGGTTCGGTTTCGGTTCGATGTCAATCCACAAGGTACAGACCAACGAAAAGACCAGGAATTTCAATTGGAAAAACCAGCGGGTTTGCTTCAAAGGAAAGAGTGCCTATCTCTTTCCTCTCTGCTACTATTGTTATCCACAGACGACATTTATGGTGAGGGTTTTGGGGACACCAACTGCGACTACTGTAGCAGAAACCGACCAACAGAATATAGAAAGATTTTTATCTGAACGCAGGCAAAAGGGTCGTTTTACAATGGCCTAGAAAGGAGCCGTAATCTGCTTTCCTGCCGAGAAAAAAATCCATTCCATCACCATCACCCCCTTCAGCATTGTACTTAGCAGACCTGAGAAAATATGCCCCGCTGTGTCTTTCTTAGAACACCATTAACTCTCCTCATATTTTTTTCTTCAGAAAAATTAAAATTGTTGCTCGCAACGGCCTGAGCTTTCAACGATATCATTCCTTTTCCAACTCTCGTGTGGTCTTCTTCTATGATATTTCCATTACTTGGTAGTTTATATTCCAGCAAAAACAGGCGAGGACTTCGGCGGATCCCTTGGATCGGAGGCATTCATTTCCCGCAGAATTCCTTGAATTATCTAAAGTGTGTATTTTTAATAATATTTTAGTAAACTTTATTTAAGAGACAAATAAAATTAATTAACATGTTAGTGTTATTTAAAGAGGGTCACTCTACATTTTATAATCGTTTGTTTTGAAACATAAGTGTTCACACTTCGTATATTGAATAATCTGCCCCGAACTGTAGATTAATTTTAAATTATTCTTCTAACGTAATTTTACTATCATATTGATTTTTTGATTACTTTTCTAATGTGGCAAAAGAAAAAAATTAGCAATATGTAATATGTTTGGAATTGAGCTAAAAGTGTCTTTTTGAATGTATTATATAATAATTCGCTGTAATATTTTATTCCATATTTTTTAACCAATTAACTAATTTAAATATTTTATCTACATAAATTTATTATTGAAAGTTGGAAAAATTGAGACGCCGCGCATCATCGCCATTGGAAAGCAAAAAACTGTCTACTTCAAAAATGAAATCTATCATTCAATCAAGGAAATCTGAATAAGGGCTTACGGAAAAGAATTTTCCTAGTCGATGAACTGTGTTTCGGTGAATTGTGGTCGGTGAATTTTCCTAGACTCTTGATAAATATAGCGAACATTTTTTATTTTATTTGTTATAAATGAACCAAAGGAATAACACTTTGTAACTTCCATTGTTTTTATTTGTCTTACAACCCGGGTTTCGACATTGCAATGCTATCGTCAGGTGCAGATATGGTGAGAATAAAAAGTATATACAGAGAAATGGGTAGAGGAGGGGAGGGAGGGTAGTTTGTAAGACGGACAGGAATGGGAGAGAAAGGGGAACCTTTCTCGGAGGGTTACTGCAGAGGGTAGGTTGTAAAGGGATAAAGGGGGAGGGGAAAGGAAAGGCTGGAGACCATCTCGGGAGGGTTTGGGGAAAGACTAAAAAGAAAGGCCTTGTGAAAGACAGAGGGTGAACTCCAGAGAGAGGAGCGAGGAAATTATCTATGCGGCAATGGGTATGTGTGTGGGAATAAGGAAAATAAAAGCATGTGTGTGGGAATAAGGAAAATAAAAGCAAGTGCAGGTGGTAGAACAAAAGAGGTTAAAAGTTAAATATTGGGAGACTGGCGGTAAGGCCCTTGTTATAAATCTGTTTCCTCTAAATAATTTTATTACAGATAAGAAAAAGAAATAAAATGTCTGAGGAACTAATTTTCTTTGAATTTTAATTATTTCTTTAAAACACTATGTTTTCGGCTTGTCCGTCCATCCAGGGATAATCTCAAAAGCGGTTTAAGCTAGAGGCGCATTTTCTTTCTGATTATGTATGATTGTGTATGTTGGTAAATGAATTTGAAGTGAATACATTCAGAGAATTTTTAACTGATATGTAAACAACAATGAACATAAAAATCATGTTAGGATCAAAAATACCATTTTTAAAAAGATAAATAAATGACGATGATGATGGGATTGTAACAGGAACGGATTAGGAGCAAAAATCGGCCCGGACAAATACTCGGATATCGGCCCACCTAACAACTAAAATAATGTTGCGGCCCCCAAGGAGGCCGCGGCCCATAATTTGAGAAACACTACTTTAGAATAGGGAAAAGCAACAGCTCCTGGCCGAGGCAGCAACCACTCAGGTGGCCCCGGCCCAGGAGCAACATCGGCCCACCGGGACTTTGCCCGGTGTCCAGGCGGCCCAATCCGCCCCTGGATTGTAATATATTTAAAATATAAATTTTTCCTTTCTTTAAATAAATTCTTCTTTCGGCTTGTGGGACCACATCCAAAACTGACCGCGACGCAGACCCGTCGACCGTCATTAACCCGGTTAGAGTCCCATACCCCGAGACCCATCCTTAAATCCGAGCTCAGGTGTCTGGACCCTCTCAGCAGGGGGGCACTAGCCGACCACGACTTTTGCAATACAATTTAAACTATTTTATGTTGTTAACTTAGTGCGATTGTGACTCAAGCAACGTATTCGGGTGAATGCGCTGATCAAGAGCGTCTTTTAACGGAATTCTACGATAAATAATAACATATTTACGCTCACAACTAATCTTGACGCCCAGGAATACCAACCTCTCAAGAGTTTTGGGACGGGATTGTATTGAAAGCCGTTATTCGCGAGGGTGTAACGCTTGGTTGCTATCTGGTGTTAGGTGGGAGAAAAGGAAAACCGCTCATAACTAAAAAGGTTTTCAACCTTTTTCGATCAAACTTTCAAGAATCGCTTGACTATTCAACTTTTAAATTTGAAACTGCACGCTGTGTAGATAGTAGTCCTGGGTTTGACTCCAGGAGCATATCTTTCCTCCATTTGAATATAATGGGCAGAGCTGAAACGAAGCGAGCGAAAAATGTAGGGAAATGAATTTCCATATCGTAGAAATTCAAATCTCGTTCGAAAAAAGCCAAAAATTATGTTTGATTTATATTTTTCGTAACATTTTACGCATTTATTCAATTCGTCGTGATAAAATTGTCATAAAATCGTGTTTTATATGTCCATGACTATTATTACTTTCTGGAACATTCGATTATGTAGATTTTATATTCTTTTTACTGCACGTAAAAGTTAGTCATTAATTTTTATTTTATTTTAACTTAATACTTAATTCACGCCTACCCGTCATATATTATCATATGCTTGATACTGAGCCAGTGGTTTTGAAGTAAGACGTAAATTTACATAATACGACAATGATTTTCTTCTTGCTTTTACGATATACTACTCGTTTTTTATAAATAATAGAAAAATTATGTGAGTTATGATTATGACGTTATCAGAAGTTTACGTCGTACTTGAAAACTAATGGCGCAATACCAAGCATTGAGTTAATATTACAGATTTATGAATCTGAATAAATTATCCTGCAAGCCACGGCAATTGGTGTGTGGCAGGGGGAGATTATCTCCAATTATAATCATGCTATCCGTATTATTTTCAGAATTATTTCTTACTTTTTCGCACATATTAACGATCTTTATTTGCATGTAGGGTGATGAGTAAGATATAAATTGATGGAGTTCGCCAATTGCTTCAGACGTGCCTCTTATCCGTTGCAGAGAGGACGGATTTCCTAAACAGCATTTCGTCGTTCAGAGCACACATATCGAAGGTGGAAATTATCTATTTCCTTCTTTCAATGGAGCTGATTTCGCAGAAAAGGAATTATGTGGATACCTGCGGAAAATATGCTCTTGAGGGAGGGAGCAATTACCTGTGTATAGGTGTGGGGTAAGGCAGGGCCGCGCCAAGGGTGTTTGGCGCTCGGGTGCAAAATAATTCTGCAGCGCTCCCCTCCCCCAAAGTGACTACTAGTCAATCCTAACAAAAAAAAGACCGCCACTGTCCCTTACATAAATGTTTACGAAGATATCCGTTATTATTCGTATTATGGACAGTC
The DNA here is from genome assembly GCA_036926305.1 of Uropetala carovei. Classification (NCBI taxonomy): domain Eukaryota; kingdom Metazoa; phylum Arthropoda; class Insecta; order Odonata; family Petaluridae; genus Uropetala; species Uropetala carovei. Next base: position 10,151,605 of record JAXCHB010000011.1, read on the forward strand.
TCTAATTTAAAAATAATTTACCGATAACGTTCACAGTTAAACTTTGCTACGTTTGTTTAATATTAGCTTTCAATTGCCAATCGAGCGAATTGCTCAGCTTTATCTTAAAAGCACTTCGAAGAAGGGACAAACTTTTAAATGAACGAAGATACAAATATCATAATGGGAAGGCGCCCCCGGCTAGTTGGCGCCCGGGTGTCAGCACCCCTTGCACCCCGGGTTGGAGCCGCCCTGGGGTAAGGAACTGCCGAAAACGGAATTCAATGAAGAATGGGACAATATTCGCGAATTTACGAACTAGTTGCGAAGATGTCCTGACAATAGTAGTGGGGTGGATCCAAAAATACCCTATATCCATTATTTCCAGGGAAGCATGGCTACGTAGGCACACTATAGGAAGATAATGCAGCTTTTCGTGAGCTCGTTTGTGGATGGCTCATCGAAAAAAGCAACAAAATCGGTGGTGTAGGACGTATTATGGAGAAAGTGCGTTCGGGCATCGAAAGTAAAACCGAGGCCGTATTCGCAAGACATGGTGGGTTGTAGGCGGAATCGACCGGTCCACTCGCGAGCTTTTCCTGTGCGTGGTGCCCAAACGTGACGCAAAAACTTTACAAGAAGTTATTACAAAATATGTTGAGAAGGGAACTTCCCTTAAAACAGATATGTGGAGGGGATACATAGGATTTGTGGGGTTAGGGTACTGCCACCAAACGGTGAACAATTCAGTGAATTTCGTCAGCCCGAAGGACAAGCAAACCCACACTCAAAATATCGAGTGCTACTGGTCCAAAAGACTTCGGTGGATACCTTTGAGTGATATCTTGTAGAATACGTATGGAGAAACAAGCACCAGACGGCCTAGGACTTGTTTCTTGATTTTGTAAATGTCATTAGGTGCTTTTATCTTCATATAGAGGTAGTAGTGAGGTTAATTTCACAAGGCTCCAAGCCGTAATACTTTGACAAAGATCTTTTCAGGGCTGCAGGATTCATCACTCTGTTTGGCTCTAAACAACTGGTCAAGCATTTTGATGCTTATAACAGACATAAAATTACTCAGCTATGATTGAAAAACGTGTCTCTCCCGAATCTAATAGCGCAGTGTGATAAAGAAAATCATCATTTGTTCGTTTTACAAACCGCGAGCATAATGCAGATTTTCAGCGAAACTTGTTTACCTTTTATTCATTTTAACTAGCGTAAGGAAGTGAAACAACACACTATCTTACCATCTGTATGTTATAAAGCACCATCATCACGTGCTTTGTTTTGGAATTGCGGCGTGAACGTCATATCCGAGATTCTCGCGAGTTTTATCCCGTAATATGTGTGTGCGCGTGTATTATTTCTGTGTGCACATGTGAGATATTTATGTGTGTGTCTGTTTTCCATTCGTAAGGATTGAAATAACAATATGATATCGAGGTCTAACAAAGGAATTGGTAAGCAAGACAACAACCCTTTAAAATGGCAAGATTTACTCAAACTATGTGAATTAAACTTTTAAATTGAGCGATTTCGAACTGTAGGCGGAAAAAAATGAATAGAATAAGAAACTTCAGGTTTTCTTCAAAACGGTTTATTATATCTAAAGATCGTGGACCAATTCTTTCTAATTATAATTGAAAAAAGAATGAGTCTGCAAGTCTTAAAGCCGAGTTTTACGTGTTACCTTATGAGAAATGAAAATGCCTTCCTTGTAGTCGAACCCAAGACTTTTTTCGAGATTTTTTTTGCCATCACCTTAAAATATGTATATCGAGCATACCTGCCACATTTAGAGTTTCTATATCTTTTTTTATCTAGTTAATCGCATTTTTATATGATCACCAACCAACAAAAACTTGTCTATTATTATAAGTGACTAGCGTAATGGCCCGTGAAATATGACGGGTAGGCGTGAATTGAGTACTACGTTGAAATAAAATAAAAATTAATGACACCAACTTTTACGTGCACTAAAACGTAAAAATAATATAAAATCCACATACTCGAATGTTCCATAAAGTAATAATAGTCATGGACATATAAAACACAATTTTATCACAATTTCATCACGATTGAATAAATGCATAAAAAATTACGAAAAATATTAATTGAACATAATTTTCGGTTTTTTTCGAACGAGATTTGAATTTCTACGATATGGACATTCATTTCCCTATATTTTTCGCTCGCTTCGTCTCAGCTCTGCCCATGATATTCAAATGGGGAAAAGATATGCTCCTGGAGTCAAATCCTGGACTACTATGTACACGGCGTGCAGTTTCAAACATGCAAGCGATTCTTGAAAGTTTGATCAAAAAAGGTTGAAAACCTTTTTAGTTATGAGCGGTTTTCCTTTTCTCCCACCTAACACCAGATAGCAACCAAGCGTTACACCCTCCGCACCTTCTCGCGAATAACGGCTTTCAATACAATCCCGTCCCAAAACTCTTGAGAGGTTGGTATTCCTGGGCGTCAAGATTAGATGTGAGCGTAAATATGTTATTATTTATCGTAGAATTCCGTTACAAAGACGCTCTTGATCAGCGCCTTCACCCGAATACGATGCTTGAGTCGCAATCGCACTAAGTTAACAACATAAAATAGTTTAAATTATCACAGAGGATCGAGACAAAAGATGCGGGAATGAGAAGAGTTCGGCGAAGAGGGAATGTAAAGAAGAGATCGAAGAGGGGATGGGAAGAGGAGGGCGACGAGGGAATGAGGGGGAGGGCGACGAGGGGATGAGAGGGGGAGGGCGACGAGGGGATGAGAGGGGGAGGGCGACGAGGGGATGAGAGGGGGAGGGCGACGAGGGGATGAGAGGAGGAGGGCGACGAGGGGATGAGAGGAGGACGACGACGAGGGGGTGAAAGGCTGTCGTTTGCTATGCTGCGGTGGGAATCAGATGAGTCACGATGGCGGCTCCTCTTTCGCTCGCTCTTCCTCTCCGAGATTCATTTTTTTTTAATTCACATGAGGTCACGCATCTGGGGACGTCCCTCTTTGTGAGATCGGAATGGAGCGCTTCCTCAACTCCCTCCGACCCACCCCAACCTATTACCAGACGACGGCACCCAATCTCCATTCACGGAGACCAGACAATCGAAGTGTACGATTTGAATCGAAATTTACTGCCAACTTCTTTCTTCCTAACTTAATCAGGATTCTCAATTTATCCATCAGATATTCGAGGTTTCAAGAGTTTATTTTTAATATCTGTTTATTTATACTCACAAGGGGAGGGTCAGACGTTCGGGTCACCGAATCTTTTCATAATCTGCATGCATGTAGTACACGGTAAGGACTATTGAGTGTGGAAGCCATAGGGCGCACCTCTCAAACATTCTCGAGAAAATCAACCGAGAAGATTGGCGTGTTAAACTAATACGCTCAAACCGAATTTTCCCAGCATGAGTCACAGTGGTGTAGTGGTTAAGGCGTTGGCATTCAACCGTGAAGGTTGCTGGTTCAATTCTACCCGTCTGTACTTTTTTATTTTTTTTCTCACAGCTGTGATTTTATTTTAACATTAACAATAAAGTGTGGAAAATTACGTGTTTAATTTTTTAAATTTTAAATGCGTTTTTATAATTTTTCACTTTTATTTCTTTTTTGTATTCTTGACATTATTTTTCAATCTTTTAACTTCGACACTTCCTTCTTTATGTACAGTTTTGCATACTTATACTGATAGTGATGAATGAACGTAAAGTATACCATAAGTAAAATATTAACAAATGAAGTTGTAAATAAATTGAACACATTTAATACTGAATTTTCATTTATTAATAAAATGCATTTTTGTCAAAAGAAAGTGTTTTATATTGTTATTCGTTATTATTGTATTCCTGTATAAGAATTAGTGCGTAACAATAAGTAGCCTATTTCTTCTGGACTGTTCTGAAAATATCTAGTGTTTTTTAAATTTACTTCTGACCACGCGAAACTGCATGTAATTGTAAAAACTATATTGGACAAACTATTTCTGTCAGGTCTATTGTTGTACTTTTACAGGCCTCATTCATCGGTTATCTTTTGTGAAGGTGAGACGAATATTTAATGTAGGGCAAGCGTGAGCTTGTTGCTGTTATTACAAAAATGGAGCCTGTTCCTTGTTCTTCGAGACCTTTGAAAAGTGAGTGTGATGAAGATTCGCTTCACAGTCAAACGGCAAAACTTCGACTGAAAGATGCGTTCTTGTACTGTGAGCATCTTCTTCTGGAAGATGACCTTGTTGTTCTAGAATCATCTTCAACAATTTCTGAAGCCGCTATGGTGATGGGAGAAGAGCTGTATCAGTGTACTGTCGAAATGTTAGGGGAAAAGAAACTTTTGAGTGACGAGGTGCTCATCCTTATCCACGAAATTGATGAAGAAGGGCTCTTCCATGAGGTTGAAGGGGGTTATACAGAAGATGAAGATTATGTGCCAGAGGAGAAGAAGAAAAAAGTCGAATTCATTCCACTGGAAAAGAAAATTAAAGTCGTGAACCTCGCTAGTGAACACCCTAAATAGAGTCTAGAAACTTCAGAAAAAAGGATGTCATCGATTAAAAAGAAAGGACGATTTAAAGAGGTGGAAAGAAAATATAAAAGCTGGAGAGTATTCTTTACATTCATTCATCACTATCAGTAGAAGTATGCGAAACTGTACATAAAGAAAGACGTGTCGAAGTTAAAAGATTGAAAAATAATGTCAAGAATACAAAAAAGAAATAAAAGTGAAAAATTATAAAAACGCATTTAAAATTTAAAAAATTAAACTCGTAATTTTCCACAATTTATTGTTAATGTTAAAATAAAATCACAGCTGCGAGAAAAAAAATAAAAAAGTACAGACGGGTAGAATTGAACCAGCAACCTTCACGCTTGAATGCCAACGCCTTAACCACTACACCACTGTGACTCATGCTAGTAAAATTCGGTTTGAGTGTATTAGTTAAACACGCCAATCTTCTTGGTTGATTTTCTCGAGAATGTTTGAGAGGTGCGCCCTATGGCTTCCACACTCAATAGTCCTTACCGTGTACTACATGCGTGCAGATTTTGAAAAGATTCGGTGACCCGAACGTCTGACCCTCCCCTTGTCAGTAAAAAAAATTTAAATAGGACGTATGGAACGAGAACCTGATTCGGATTCCAATGCCTGTTTCGATTGCAGATCACCAGTTTAAACCTGTCTTAAAAGTAGAAATGACAAATATTCTGCCTACGTTATATTTGATGTTATTCATATTAGTCCACGGCCTATAGGAGTTCGGTTTTAGAAAAATAGGATTTGTATTACTTTACACCAAATCAATTACCAAAACAGGCGTTTTATATCTATCTATATCTACAGCTAACCCTGCAAGCCACCGCAAAGATGTGTGGCAGGGGGTGCAATAGCACCAAGGGAAAGCGCATAATAATGAAAAGTATCACTCTACGTCGGCTGATTTCTTATCGTAACTTTTGTTCTGCTCAGCTACCGTTCTAGGGAAAAACGAGCCTTTGTACCTCTCAGTCCTACAGGTTATCTCTCTTATTTTACGAGGATGGTCCATTCTACCAATATAAGTTGGTGCTCTTATTATTTCTTCGACATTGCTGGAGAAAATATGCGTTCTAAATCTTTCAAGAAGTTTTAACCTAGAGCGTGATCGGCGCTCAGTTAGTGATTCCCATCCTAAGTCCTGTATCAAGTCTGTAACACTTTTGTTTCTATCTTAACAATTTTTGACGAATATAGCGGCTTTTCGCTGCACTCTTTCTAACTCTGAGATTGATCCTTTCTTGTACGGATCCCATATGCTCGACGCGTACTCTAATAGCGGTCTTACTAACGAGAAGTAACATGTCTCTTTGACTTTTTCCTCAGTTAAGCAGCCTTTACGGTATTTCTGAATTTCTTTCTTTGCATACCGCAGTAGTGCAGGATTAAACATCAACTGCCTTCGTGCTTAACCATCACGGAGAGCGTTTAAGGGTATTTTATATTTTTACATTGGACGTCGAAGTTGTAATATCCACACTAGAAGGGCCATAGATACAGTTTGTAGAAATGAAAAATAATTGTTCGAATTGCTCTGTCAGTTCATTCGACATTATCTATCAGGACGTTCCGATAGGGTAAAAGCCTCATTTTGTAAAAGATATCAGGTCTACCCTCCATAAAGACGGAATTAGCGGAGATTTCATCACAACAGGCGTTCCTTTAAACGAGGAGCAAGTTTGCTAAATATCGGCAACCGACATGAGAGTCAAAGTTAAGATACATAAATCAAACCGGCTGATTCACACGGCTTATTAATAATGACGAGATAGCCGACCTCAAAAGTTTAGAACTAAAATTCGGGACGAGTTCTATGGTCCGTCTTGAATAGGCGACTTTGCGGGTCAAATACACGGAATGCCTTGAGCCTAATTGGCGAGTCAGACAGATTAAATGTTTTCCGTGAAGCGCCTGTCTCATCCAACTGAACGTAGATAATGGCAACGCTATGAGGTCAAAGGGTTTCGGGAGAGGGTAAATAGCGATAAGAAAACCGAGTGTGTTATACCAGGAAATGGATCCGACAAATGCATACGGTCAAAAACTCCGGGTTTCCAAAAAAAAAGATTAAAGATATAAATTGCGACCCGGACATCGCCAAACATAAACCCACTTTCTGACAAATCAGCGGTTTAAATAAATATTTTGCGCTAAAACTCAGAAAAAACGTAACATGTAAAAGACACATTAGAAAACTAAAACTAGCTATCTGCACGCAATGTTGAAGACGTTAATGTTTTAAGGCTGTAACCCTGCCACACAAGGGCAATGAAATATTCAAAATGAACGTCTATGGCAGGAGTTGAGAGTACTTCGGCACAGTGGCAACATGCGGATCGCGAGGGCATTTTATATGGTCCGCAAAAGCTATGCTGAAAACGGGATCAATGAAATTTAAACCAATTGTATATCTGTTAATTATAATTTATGACATATAACTATATATAACTACATATACTTAAGTTTAAAGGGCAAACATTGTTTTGACTTCATTTTCACGTATATGATAAGAATGCACCTCTAGACGACTTCGTGTGCATCTATTATCCGGCTCTCCGAATTACACTGCTACGACTGCGGCTCGCCATTTGGAAAGACTACGGACCTAGGTTATTGTTTTGAGTTTAAACCGGTGAATATCAATTTCAACGGTAAATTATTTCCAGTTACATGTGAAGTATTTAATAAAATACTATTGTTTAAATCTTGCAACACTATTGCAATTGGCGAGTTTTTTTTAAATTGGGAATATACGCCTATCTTTATAAGGCAAAAATGTAAATATTCAATTTCAATAGAGACTTGTTAAAAATACTCGGGGTAAGCTTTCATACTAAATTTTCCTTGCAACAGAGCTAAGTGTTATTCCAGAGAATAAGAGGAATTTTATGAAATTTGACTCGATACATGTTCATCACTGACGCCACAATATAAAATGTTTATAATAAACAACTAATCGTCTTTTATAAGCGAGCTACAGCAAAAATGCAATAAAGGTAGTTAAAGCAAATGTGAACTTATACTGTTAGATAAATGACTCGCTAATTACACTGCGATTAAAATCGGTTTATCAATTAAGACAACTGAGAGAGACATGCTTACGAGTATGCCCAATTGTTCAACTAATAAACATTATGGTTGTGATATCGTGGATTCACACTGAATATCTGTATTTATCAGCAAATAACACAGGCGTGGCCAACCCGAGCCTCGTGGGCCATTTCATTACCCACGAAGACTTTCAGAATGACCCAAGGGGGTTGGGTTGGACCCAGGGCCGGCGTGATACGTGTGCAGTTGGTTCCCCTGAACAGGGTCCCTTGCTTTATTAGGGGCCCCGCCCAAGGGTCAATTCTCATGTATTGAGATTTAGACAATTTTTAATACATATTAATATTATTACATAAAAATATTTTTTAAATTTAATTTAATAATAAGTATTTTTATTTTTAAGAATTACTACTGTTCTTTAAAAACGTAATTTTTTGCACCACCGGGTATATATACATACGTAAATAGGCCCCGCTCACGCCCACTATCAAACTAGGCCCTGCAAATAATTACGCCGGCTTTGGTTGGACCGTTGAAGGGTTAAACCCAGTGCTGTAGTATACTACTACAGCACTGGGTATACGCCGTATACCCTCTGCTTTTTTCTAATGAATAGGATATACCCTACGCTTTTTCGCCTTATGAAAAAATATACAGGTAGATTGAAAAAAAAACTTCATACATTTTCTCCTGGCATCGTAACATCACAGTCGTGTAATCTGCTCTAAAATAACTGGGTAAGAACCCTCCCTCAATGTTTTAATTTAGTATACAGTATACCCTCTGATTTTTTACGACTGCAGCACTGGTTAAACCAGAAGCATTTTGCATTCTTCACCACATATCATACCTCCATCTGCACACCAAACTACCCTACTACACCCAACCAATGAAATTCTAGATATCTATACTCTACTCTTTCCATCAATCCATTACCCATCTCCGACGGCGGAATAGAGAAATATCCACCCATAATCCATTTGGAAATTGTTGACATTAAAAATCACTCTGTACCCACAACATAATTACGAGAGATGTGCGAGTCACAGATTTCCCGTTTAAAACCCTTTTGGAAAAATTGTTCCTAAAAGCGGCTATGTTAAAATGCATTACCTTGCTCTCCGTTTTACTCGCAAATTCGGATCCACCTACGATTGTGAGCATACGACGTCACTTTATTAATAATAATTAAGAATGCTTTAGCAGATGGTAATGTGCTAAATCGACTGTTTTCACCATAGTTGAAAATATTTGTTCTACTATCGAGATATTATATTCACCGAAGCAATTTCAAAAATCGAGTTGAAACCTTAAAAAAACAATACTTTTAGTCGTCATCAATTAAGATTAAATCTTAAATTTTCATGTGTCCTCTTTTAATAAAAACCTTTTAATATTTTACCGTTTTTATTATTCCTGTTTATATTTGGCGTATTTTAATATGGCATAAGCCATCACTTAAAGCTGGATTTAGAGACATTACGACAGTGATCCGGTAAAAAATTCGCGTAGTTTCATTGGCAAGGCATGGAAAAAGCTTGGTCACCCCTGATAAGTTGAATATACGCATCCCATTTCATGCTCTCTGAAAATTATTAATTCTTCACCGAAAGTACCCTTTATTCTTACTTGAAGCAATTATATGTTTTTCGGTATAACGGCTGAAATTTGTTCAACATAGAAAATTGTTCAATTTGCGAATTTTCTATTGGATAACTACCAGTACCCCCACATCACCAGTAAGATTCATTATAATATTAGCATTATCATACTCCTTCGCATAAAGCTTTTCGTTTTTGAATAGAAAATTGTTTATTTGTTGACGCATGAAAGTGACATCCTGCCTTGGGCGTAAACTATGTCGTTGTCATTGCTATTATTAATAAGTTCATTGATATTGACCTAAACTGTCACTATTGGGCTTATAAGTATATTTAGTAAGAAGTGAACGTTACAAACTGACAAATGACCGATTACGGAGTAAAACAGGGTAATTTCTCGTCAAGACATCTCTAATGAAGTCATTTTACGGGAATAATAAATATAAAACACTTATATTCCTCTCACTTCATCCAACAAACGTGGAAAAGACAATTTTAAAAAATTTACTTCCTGAATAAAAGAATAACATCGTTTTATTTCATATAATGGCTACATGGAAAAATTATCAAAATCTAACGAGAGTTCCTAATACCACGTTACCGCGAGAATCGTTATTTTTTCAGATAAGAGAAAGAATAAGGATAAAGAAATGGCAAATTCACGATAATATTTTTCTATGATGGATAAGTTAAGAAATCATTGTAACCGCTCAATTGAAAAGGCTTTTGGCACAAATCAACTGGATATCTTAACCATGAAAATGGTAACTTTCTTTTTAATATTTAACCAATCAGGTATCCAGAAATACGCTCACCACGGGCGAGCTAATGAGGAACAGTGGCGAGCAGATTTTTAGCCTAACCTACCACAAAATGAATTATGAGCGAGTGGATTTTGTTAGAGGGCGAATATGTTTTAGCTGTATATTTTTAGCACTGTAGCCACATATATAAAGTCAGAGAAATAACAACAATATTCATTCATACTGCTTTTACTATATTCGTTTTCTCTTCGTAAGCGGTAAATGTGGTAGTGTAGGAAGGAAAATTAACAGTGACTAAGTAAAAGAATACACAGGACTTCATTCAAACAATGGCCCTAAAATTATAGTAAAATTTTTAAATGCGAATTTGAACTTTCCAATAATAAAGTGATCAACATCTCAGAGTTTAAATAATAAAGCATTTTCCGTTTAATATGCTTAAAAACAACTCACTATTAATGATCTTCACTTGGCTGATCCTCTAAACAAACCAAGAGTTCGCGGATATGCAAACGGCTTTACAAAGCATCTTGTGCGCTGGTCAACGAACCCGCGATTACGATAAAAGATAAGGTAAGGCAAAAAACCCTTTCCCTCGTCCAAATGAAGAATAAGAGGACTAACGCAAAACTATTCCTCTCTTTCTCTCATTCCAATCCCACTCTCCTCTAGTGTACGCCGGTGGTTCCTTGGGCTCCGTGCCAAATAAACTGATGACAAGTTATATTTCGAGCTCTCCAGTTTAAGTTTTAACAACAGCACACAACAGCAAATTTTCGCAGAAATGCCTGCATTGTACATAAAAAGCGTAGAATGCGAGGAAAAAGTAAAACGTCTCTTGATAGCGGAAGAATACCAGAGTTATAAGTGAACTGAAATTGCATATACTATAACCTTGAGGCCGACGATCGTAAAATGGCTAAAAAAAGAGGTAAATAATTTGTCAGGAATGACTTATTCCGAGCTCCGATAAAGAAAGCTAACCAGTAACAAACATAAGTAACGGAAAAATTAACCAGGCAGCAAATAAACCGCTCCATTGCGACGCGACTATAACAACGGTCAGATTATGAACGAAATACCTAGTCGAGAAATGGCGATTTAAAATATTCCACTAAGACTTACAGCAAAGAACCGACACTATTTAGAAAGGTTCTTTTCGAGAGAATATTTCTCCGAGGAAAGGCTCCTGGATCGAAGCAACCTCGTAAAAAGACCGATGAAAATGTCAATTCCCAGAGCAAGATCTGAATGCACGACCTAAATTCGGGAGGAAAAAGAGGCGCGCGCGCTTTGCAACAAACTCGTCCCGTTGCTGGTCGTCGGCCGTGTTTTCAGCACGAGAGGCGGTCGCATTAAAGCGGCCCATAAACAAAGCGCCGGAGGCGATGGCCAACAGCCCACCCTTGCCGACATCCTCCGCCGAAAGAAGAGCAGCGAAAGCATGTCAGAGCGAAACTAAAGCGACACGGCTACCTCGCAGACATTTCCCTCGCCATTACCATCCGCATCGCACCCTCCCACACGCGCTCACGGCGATGATGCCAGAACACTTCCACACGCGCGCACACACACACGAGCCACAACACAAATACCCTCCGACGAACCCTCCCCTTCCACGATTCTCAGAATTGGCGCTAAGTAAAAAAAAGAGAGGAGTTGGGAAGGCCCCACGCATAATCGCGAGTCTCTATTTGCGACCCTCGAGAGTTCTGCGAAGGGAAGACGTAAGTGTAAGAAAGTGAAGGTAACCGAAGAGAGAAAGAGAGAAACGTCACAGCACACGTCGTGCGATTCGAGACTGGAATTTAAACGAGCGGATCCTGACGAAAAATTCATGGACTGACTCTGAATTGACACGATTTCATTGAACGGGAAAGCTAGGCCATCACCCTCCTCTCTCTCTCTCTCTGTGTGGTATTGTGTCATACGCGACCATACGACCATAGGTGTACGTTTTGATTAAGCGCTATGATAGCATACATTTGCACGTATATGCGTCTTAATTTGTAAAGGATGTTTACGTGCGGTCGGGCTTATTTGCGAAGTAACACTGATTCGGCAACGCCAAAACTCGTCGCTCGGCAGGACTACGTATGAATCCATTAAAAGGACCAATGTATTGTTTATACACAACTGTATATTGTTCCTGTTCCTTTACCTTAAAAACCCTCATGAATAAAAACAACCATTAAACTAAATAAATTGTGCACGGCTTCCACCACATCGCGTTGATGCATGTTCACAGTATGAAGTACAACAGAATATAGTTTTCCGAATCTTTTCCATAACAACAAATAAATCTTTATTGCTAATAAAACCTTGCTCAACCATATCTACGAAGCTGTTTCTAAGCGATATCTCCGATTATAACTTCAGTAGAAGTGGCTGTATGGATCGTATCTGGAATTATTCAAATATCAGAATAGGATGAACAGATTATAATAAATTAAATTCGAGCGTACAATTCAGAAAAAATCGTGTTTTCATTCCAATTTTATTATAAAACAAAGGGAGATAATAACAATTTCTTTAAGAGCCTGAAATTAAATTGGGACCGAGTTGGTGACATTTTCAATCCTTCGTTATTTTTCATTCCGTTAATACACTTCACTTTTTAAAATTCAGATCTACGATCAAAAAAACGTTTTGTGTAGCACTGAAATCTGAAATCAGTTTCGACAAAAAAAATTATGCAGATATGGAGAATGTTAAAATTCGTATTCTTCACCTTACGATTGATAACTTAGCAACGGGAAGGTTAATTATCTTAGGAAGCAACGAAATGTCACTAATGTAACACAATACGCGTGTAAAGCAGTAAAATTAGGCTGCGGAGCAAAAAAACGTGCAGGAATGAGAAATAATTATTTGAAACTAAAACGAAAAACAAAAGCTGCAGTAGTAAAACTGAGCAATCAAATTATTTAAAATTTGCCTCTTCCATATTGCGATAAAATAAAAGTTTGTAACTTTAATTAAGGCATCTGAAATGACTTCAATATCATCTACATCAGGCCTGTGCAACCCGCGGGCCGCATGCGGCCCATTCCGAGTTTTTTGCGACCCACTAACATCTGGTTTTCCACACAAAAGTGGCCCATCTCTTGCAAATATCGTCTATTTTCGATTGACGTGGATGCAAGCAGAGTACCAGCACGATTGCAGCTGGAGATAATTGATTTGCAATGTAATATTGAATTAAAATTCATTTTTGAAAAGAAGAATGATATAGTCAAATTTTATAACAAATACGATGAAGAACCAAAATTCCCAAACTTGAGAAATCATGCTGCAAAAATAGTTGGCGCTTTTGGGAGTACTTCGCTTTGTGAGTCCCTCTTTACTTTCTCATACGAAGTATCGAGGAAGTATTGTTTTCGCGAAAAAATTCGACCTCGAGATTTTTACGGAAATACACGTTTTAGGTGTCGCTGAATCCGAAAAAGTGGTTTTCGTAATGCCGTCCGTCTGTCTGTCTGTCTGTTACTGGCTCTGGAGCCTAGACGGTAGAGCGAAAATGAATGAAATCTCGTACTTAGGCATTTTATCATACTGAGCAGAGTATAAATAGAAATGGTTGACATTAATCAATAATTAAGAGTAGTTTATTCTACGCATTTTTAACAACAATCCGATTTTCTCGAAAACAGCCTTAACAATTTTGATCAAATTTCGTACATGTACTTATGTTTACGTCTTCATTAATACCGTATAGTTCATATTTCTCAAAAAATGAATATAAGGCTAGTTTATTCTAGGCAGCTTTAACAACAATTAGATTTTCTCAAAAACGGCTCTAACGATTTTGATCAAATTTCGTACAGTTACTTGAGTATACATCTACAATAATACTACATATTTTATTTTTCTCAATGAATGAATATAAGGCTAATTTATTCTTGGGCAACTTTAACAAACATTGGATTTTCTAAAAACAGGCTCATACGATTTTCATTTTCTAAAGATAACTAAACGATGCATTAGTATATGAGAAAGTTTGTACAATGTATGTTGTACCGATTTTTTATAAAATGAAGTTCGCAAAGAATAAATCTAGTGGCTCCTAGGAAGATACTGTTAGAAAATCAGTTAAGAATGTCTACCATAAAAATTGTAGTAAACTCTGATAAATTAAGTCAGTGCAAAAAAAAACAAGTCCCATTGAATAAATTTTGATGTTATGAAAAATCAAGTTTATTTTAATTTTTCTCCTGTGGCCCGCCCAAAATATTTGTCCTCAAAATTGGCCCATTGAGTGATTTGGGTTGCTCAGGCCTGATCTACGTAATTGTGAGGATTTATTAATATTAATTACAAGAATTTTCATGTATATGTGTACGTTTTTAACGAATTAATGGTATTTTGAAACTAGCAAATCAATAAACAAGCACAAGCAGAAAAAAAAAGGAAAAAAGTTTGTTACGAAATTAAGTAAGTAAATGAAAGAAATCTTTATCTGGAATCTGAAAATGAGAACTTTACTGCAAATATAGATCCCCATAACATTAAGGTTAACTCGGTGAATTATTAACTTCTTATTCCACAAAGAAAGACCGTAAAGAAATGTATATAATGTCCCTATGTAGCGTTCTATGGAGATAGGAAAGTAATAACAGGTTTCACTAAAAGTCCCTTTTGTCAACTGGTTCAACAATTCGTATATTAGGAAATTCTAAATAATAGAAGGTGGTCCTTACCTCAGAATTGCTGGTAGCGACGGAGCTAAGACCAGGCGACATGACATTCTCCGGACTGGCAGCCAACGTAGCAATGGCAGCGACCGTCGCCTCCGGTCCAGCCGTCTGGTGAATGCGATGCACCAAAGGGTTTTCATCCAACGAAGCCGACCGAATACCCTCGCCTCCATTGCTCCTCACTATACTGCTCTCTCCACCTTGGAATGACTCGCTTAAGTACTGCCTAACTTGACTCTTTTGCTTCTGAATTACGTGATACCGTGTTGGATTCTCCAATACTGTCTGCACCTGTAGAGAAAAGGAAACGTCTGTAACAATGACACCCAACGAAAATCAATTTTATAACTTGAGTCATAATCATACAAAGGAAACTGAGATATTTGAAAAAGGAATTTAAGGAGAGAAATAGGAAGTCACAGGTAACGAGGTTAAATTTCATCTTAAAATTAAATAACCTGGTGGAAAACTCTAAAAAGTAGTAGGTAAACAATGGTGCAAATAGCGAAATATCAATAAAACAAAATAATTGGGGAGAAAAACAAAAAGATAATCCCAATCAGAGAAAACACAAAAAACGTATTTACCTTCAGAACTTGTGGAGGAACCTCGACTCCAATAGTCTGCACGTTCAGTGGGACTTTCAATGCTGGGGCCGTCGGTGGTCTCTTTTCCAAAGCCTTTGCCTCTGCTTCCCTTCTCTCTTGCTCTTGGAGTTGTTCCCGCATTAATTGCAATTTCATCTGAGTCCGAGATGTCGGTACGACAGTCTTGAAGGTTGGAGGGCTGTGCGAAGCAAGAGAGAGAAAAATCACATTCCTCTACGGCGGAGACATTTTGAAATCCTATTTCATGGGCATTAATAATATTCCATAAGGAAGCAACCTGTTAAGAAATGCTAATGTAGCCCGCCTTCGCCGATTTGATGGATAGCATTGCTTTTGACTTCATATCCAGTTTTTTTACCTCTGTTGGTTTTCTCACGGTATTATTTCAAAAGGTTGTATGCAAAAATAGATTTAAAGATGCTCCTCTTTAAAAGACATATCGAATATAAAATTATAATAAATATAGATAAAGGTGAGGTAATTGTCACAACTTTAGCTATTCGTCATCCGACAATATTCAACCAATTTAAGCTTGTATTTCAACGATACACACACTAAAAATGCCTTAAGGTTTGATGAATTTCCGTAGCCAAGAAATATGTAAGAATATATGGCATATTATAATAACACTCTGCATTACTGTTAAAAATACTGTCTGATTCCACAATAAAACCAGAATGTAGAAACAAATTAATATTACAAGACCAATAAATAATATATCTTATCCCATTAACTGAAATTTCATGTTCCCATCCGAAAAAATAGGTGATTTAGGAATTATTCCTATGTTATAGAAATAAAACGCGGTAAACTGACACTAGAGATAATTTTGACACTATTTCCTGAGAAATAATAAATGCTACCAATTCTCAATTAGTTTTATTGTATACAACACATGAATAATCCTTAATATGGAGTTCCACAAAGCGACAGCATTTCAGTGGATTTTATCTGTAAACCATGGTACATATAGTCCGTCAAAAATGACGAGAGCAAAATGACGTTATCTAACCTAAATTTCCAAAGTGATAAAAATTATATCTTAAACTTAAAACAGTTGTGTATATTCTTCCACGAAAGAGAATGAATGTATATTCAATATAATAATTTACGAATGTTGTTTACTTTGGTTGATATGAAAATCATTTCTCTCAACTTCTTTCTCTCTCTCTTGTATTAAAAACATTCAAAGCACCCTTACACCTATAAGGATTGAAATAACAATAGGATTGCAAGTTCTAACAATGTAATTGGTAGGCATGGTAACATCCAGTTAAAATGACAAGATTCACCAGAAATATGTGAATTAACCGTTTAACATGAGCGATTTAGAACTGTAGGTGGAAAAAGATGAACAGAATAAGAAACTTCATTATTTTTCTTCAAAATGGTTCAGATTTGAAGATTGTAGGTTCTTTCCAATTTTAATCTAAAATAAAATAATAAAAACCTGCACGTCGAAAGGCCAATTTTTTCGTGTTATTTTATGGGAAATGGAAATGTCTTCTTTGGAGTCGAGCCCAGAACTTTTTTCGAGATTTTTTTCGTCGTCTCATTAAAATATGTGAATCAAGCATTCCTGCCAAATTTAGAGTTTCTATCTCGATTCATTCTTGAGTTATTGGTAGAGGTGTGGTTACCATGTCCAGCTCCCAATACTAGGGTCACGGGTTCGAATCCTGCAGAGGGCATGTATAAAAATAAATATTATTGGCATTTCTATAGCGAGCGGGTGTAGCATTAAATCAAATAAACTGGAAACATATAGATTGCAGAAACAATATAAATATCGAGATTATAATTTTAAAGTTAAAAGTTGACAGATTTATCTCGGAAATAAATTTTAAAACTTTGCATGATAAGGTGGATCCAGCCACACAGTATGATTTATTGGTTAATCAATTTCAAGTGGTCTATGAAAAGGCCTCAGAAATGAAAGTTTGTAAATCAAAAGTCTTGAGGAAATGCTGGATGACTAATAACATTTTGCTATTGAAAAAAACTAGGGACATAATTTTCAAAAAATGGAATAGCTGTCCATCGAACCTGGATTACAAACTGGATTAAAAGTTTTATTGAAAAAAGTTAGTTGAGAAATCAAAAGAGCTAAATTTACATTTTACTCTAATAAATTTGAAAATATTAGGCGTGATAAAGGACAGTGTGTAATGAAATTAAGGCTTTAACTGGCACAAATAAACATTTCGATATGGTGCAACAATTTAAAAACACCTACAGTAAGAATGGGCTACTACATTTATTTTTGGCACACTTTACAAAAGCTATAACAACCTCAACGTTAAACTGCTCCCAGAAACTAAATGATGATACGATAAGACTTATTCTGAGTAAATTACCAAATAAAGGCCCTGGAGCTGATAAAATAAGGATAGCTGATCTAAAGAATAGTAATTTTAATATTTCGGTGCTCACTAAACTTACAAATAATAGCCTTAACTTAGGAATAGTGCTGGATGGCATGAAAGTGGCTCTAATAAAACCTATATTTAAAGGTGGAGTGAAAACTGATTTTAATAACTATAGGCCTATATCAGTCTTATCTTGCATTAACAAAGTTATGGAGAAATATGTGGCAGAATACCTATCCGAGTACTTAGTAAAGAATAATTATTTGTCTGATAGGCAGTTTGGCTTTCAAAAAAATAAAGATACAAAAGAAGCCTTACAGAGATTGTTAACAATGGCTTAGATAAAAACACTCATGTGTTGGCCCTATTTATAGATTTCAGAAAAGCTTTTGACTCTTTAGATATTGAAATACTGATTTGTAAATTAGAAAGGAATGATATTCGTGGCCATATTCTGGAATGGTTTAAAACTTTCCTCTTGCGGCGCAGTATTAGAATTAGGGTTGATAATCTGGTCAGTGAGCCAGCACATCTATCCTGTGGTGTTCCACAGGGTTCTATTTTAGGCCTGACACTTTTTCTTATTTACATTAATGACGTATGTCAATTAAAAGTTATGAATTTATTTTATATGCTGATGATGCTGTATTACTGATGAAACACAAAGACTTTAATATGGCTCAAAAACTCTTACAAGAGGATCTTGACAGGGTTAATAAGTGGTCTCATGATAATAATTTAATTATAAATGATAAAAAATCAGATGTGGCCAACACATGACTTTCTCCATACTTGGGGTATAGATATTTAAATTATTATGAATAGCATTATAAGGCAAAATTATTATTTTGTATTCTAAAAGAATACAGTCATCCTTATTGCCGTAAATTACGTATATTTTTAATGTTTACAGAATTCATCGCTACATGGTGTTGGCGCTGTATACTGAAAATTACAAAAAAAAGTTGAATATCTCCTAAATGGATGGTTCTATGAAAATTTGTTTCAAACAAAATTTGGAAGAAATATTACTCTACAACTTTAGTCCTCGCGAAGATTACCAATAACGATGTTTTTAAGGAGAAAACCGAAAAACCGGTTATTTATAAATAACTCCTAAACAATAACTACAATAGAAAATTGTTTCAAATGAAATTTGTAGGAAATTAAATTCTCTATAACTTTTGTAAAGAATTGTATATACAATAATTATGTTTTAACGAAGAAATATTGCAAAAACCGAATCGAGGTTCGAATAAACCTCGACTTCCGGTTAATCGTTATTGTCCAAAAACTAATCAGTTCTTTGTGCTCATGTTAAAGTGTTATATATGAAGTTTAGTAACAATATGGCACGTACTTTTTGAGTTAGAGCACCCAAAATCACATACACACACACACATACACAGACATCATTCCAAAAATAGTCTAAACGTGTTCTAGGGTCCTCAAAACGTGTATTTCCGTTGAAATCTCAAAGTCGATTTTTTTCGTGAACACAATACTTTCCCATTACTACGTATGGAGAAAGTAAAAATCACAGGTTATGTATATATCCAATATTGTACCTAAAAGACAACATATAAATGTAAAATATCATAAACACTTCTGCCTACATGCCCATATGTTAGACCTAGATGATGACTGTAACTGCAACACTCTAGCTCAGGTGACAAATTATACTTACCTTGGTGTGACAATAGATGAGAATTTTAGATTTAATCTACACATTAATAAAGTTAATGGTAAAATAAGACAGATTATGTACCAATTTTTCAGATTTAGATATATTTTACCAAAGCCAGTGAAAATAATGGTCTATCACGCTCTAGTTGAGAGCATACTCCGATATGGCTTGACCATATGGGGGAATTCATCGAAGACATGTCTATACACTATTATAAGGAACCAAAAGAGAATCATAAAACTTATTGATGTGGATATGAATAATGTTATCAAAGCAACTAAAACAACCTTAAGTGAGTTATGTAATAAATTTAACCTGCTCCCAGTGGATAAACTATACATGTATCTAATTATTTCTGATTTTTACTTTGTTAATGAGTATAAAGTTTTAAGTTCCGATACTCATGGAATGGCTAAAAGGGAAGCTAAAGCTTATGCCATCCCTAAATACAACAAATAAAAATGGTAAAAACCAGATGAGAGTCTCAGTTCCAATGTTGTTTAATCAACTACCTAAAAACCTAAAGAAACTTGAGAGGGTAATGGAAGTTAAAATAAAAGTGAAAATGTGGCTACTTGACAGTATAACTGACATTTAATATACATATATGATGCTAGTGTGTGATTTGTCTTTAAAACATTATTATTGGCATTAAATAACATTGGTGTATTATTGTATGCAACATTATATTTCCTTATTTTATTTTTATATGTAGCATTATGTATGATATATTTTATAACATGACTGATGTACGTTGTTTGACACCAAAAACCCCTAACCAATTTTTATAAATATTTATGACTATGTACATAAATCATTTTACTACTGTTGACTATCGATCATATGCAAAAATTGGCACCTCCTGACAAGTCCTTGACTTGGGAGGACCAGGTCTCTTGATCTCACCATTGAAGACTGCTGTCTTTTATAAATATTGTCCGTATCACAATTCTTTCCTGAACTAATGATGATTTGTTCTCTTACAATCTGTGCTATTTCGCAAGTATGTACTTTTTGTATTTTTGTGTGTTAGCAAATAAATAAATAACTTTAAAAAAATTGAAATGCGGAAATTGATCAATGGGTCATTGGTATATTACAGCTAATAAAACTACCTAATTCTACTGACAAGCCATGAGCTGAATCCGATTATTGTCTAATGTAATAAACTTGAAAACACAACATATGGTCAGATAAGTGCCAATCTGAGACCAGACACAACATTCTGATAAGAAAATAAAAATAATGGAGTAAAGCAGTGTTTGCGAACCTTTTTATGCTGCAACCCTAGATTTACCAATAGCACCTCACGACTTGTACTCCTAAATGAGCGAAGGTACAATATAGAGGGGTCAGAAAGAAAGCAGTACAAAACACCACTGGAAGTGGACAGTGCAATTATATCACTATTGCACCACAAATTAGGTCAGTCTCTGTTATGCTAATTTTCTCGAAAATGATCATGTGTCTGGTCTCAGATTGGCACTTATCAGTCCATTTGCTAAGTGTTTTCAAGTTTATTACATTTGGCTAATATTAGACGTTAATAATTGGATTAATCTTATGTCTTGTCAATAGAATGAGGTAGTTTTATTAGCTGTAAAACACCAATAGAATTATAGTGAGAAACCCGTGTTAGCTAGCGGGTGTGCAGAGAGAAAATTTTCGATTGTACCGGTATTCCCGCTTTTCCCAACCATTTTTGCACAATGGTGCTTAAACTTCGAAAGACAAGGTGCTTGCATCGGCATCTTTCCAATATATAAAGATACAAAGTGACTGTAAGGAAAGTTTTCTTCTGATGACCCTTCACGGCCTCACTGAGTTTGGCCACCATCCAAGGTTGGGAAACACAGAATTAAATAAACCCACTATAATGAGGGATATATTTAAACAAAAAACATCCACCAGTTGCAAATGTAGCTGAAACTAAAGTTACAGATGCGCTTATAAACTAAACGAATATATTAATCAGTGAATGTGAAAAAGCAACTTCCTCAAAATGGGCAGAAACAAGAAATGTATCGAACTTTCAATTTGATTGCGATTTGTCATTTCTCTAAAGCACAGGAATATTTTTTAAGTATTCGAAATGGTGTCATCGTATCTTTAAGAACTCAAAAATTCAATTCATCGTTTCTCGACCAAGGAATCTCATAAAAAACAAAAAATACCAATCTAATTAAGTTTTTAATTTAACGCCAACTTCAACATAAAAAAATTTAATCATTATACAAGTATTTCTTAGATCGAAATGAAAAATTTAACAGAAAAATTAAAACTTCACCCTATAAATCCGACAAAGATTAAGTTTGCAGTTTAAATTCCATGGCATCGAATTTAGAAAGAAAATTGAAGTGTTCCACCTAAATGAGAAATGCATACGATTATCTCATTAAATTGATAAGAAAGGATAGCATTTTGCTTTGCACTTTTGAAAAGTTGCTTGTGGAATCTCTATTGTGTAGCTCAGAATCAACGAGAAAGTCGGATTCGGTTTTTATAACCCACTGATACTTAATCGTAACTTGTTAAGATAAAAAAACAATGTTATTTTCAAATTAGCCATGAAAAACAGCATTCAATTAGTTCGTATGCTAATTTTCAGCATTAAAAGCAACCGAGTAATTTGTGGATGAAGAAGATAGAGCGCGATAAGGGTAGACGGAGAAAGGATATGGGGGAGAAGGAAGAAGACTGGACAGGATTAAGGAGAAAAGGAAGGAGAATGGTAAGGATATGGGGGAGAAGGAAGAAGACTGGACAGGATTGAGGGGAGAAGGGAGGATATTGGAAAGGACTGAGGGGAAAAGGAAGGAGACTGGAAGGACTGAGCGGAAAAAGAGAGGAGGCTGGAAAGGTTTGAGGGGAAAAAGGGAGGAGGCTGGAAAGGTTTGAGTGGAAAAAGGGAGGAGACTGGAAAGGTTTGAGGGGAGAAGGAAGGAGACTGGAAAGAGGGCCAAAGAGGTGAAGGAAGTGGAAATAAAAACACTTCAGGCAACCAGTTCACTCGAATCTGGCAAATAATCGGCAATGTTTTTTTTTCTGGATCCGAGATTACTTCTCACATAATTCCTCTACTCGTGGTACGATTACCAAATAGGTATATATACCATCGCATTACGAGCCGCCTTCAGATTTATGAAAGGAAGAGAAAAAAATAAAGCGACTCTCAGAGCTGAGGTCGCCAAACTTTCTGACCCTCAAAATTCATTCGTTACAATGTCACTCACCATCTGAGGTAGCCAAAAGATATCAAAGAGTTAATGACCTAATGGGTCCTCTAATTTGGATTCAACATAAAGAATCTACAAGTTCTGCCATTTCAATGCTGCCAGTGAAAAACTTCAGGAAATAAATACAGAGATTAACAGATGGCTTTGTTTCTATGAAATGACGCTGTTACTGAGAGCAGAAATAGAAATGGTGGTCACTTTATGAGATGTTAGCCTTTTCTTTGCGCTCAGCAAATGGAAAACAACAGCAGCAATTCCTGGAAAGCTACTCTCGTCTCTCCTAATCATGTCAAACCAACGTATTCTTAATAAACTACTTAAACCCAACGCCTCATTGAACGAAACGTCCATAGAGTTATTTTAAGTACAATATATTTTTAATACAAAAACAAAAAAATCCTGCTTTTTAATCTGCTACATTCACCGATACACTTCAGCCTTAATATAGATAAATTTTATTTTATGTAAATCCCCACGTTTATATGTTGAATACAAAAAAGAGACAAGTCGTGAATACGTAGAAAAATAATCCAATCGAACTAAAATGTATTTAAATTCGTAATTATACAAAATATCCTTAAATAGTTTATCATCAATTTTTCGAAACCAACTGCGCAACAAGGCATAAAGTGCATTTTTTTATCAGCAATAACACAGTTTAAAAGAGAATATTCATTACAAAAACAATAAAGCTGTGCCACGGATAAATAAAATTATTCAAAATTACCGAGAGAATAATTTTAACTAAATATTACAATTTCCGAGTTTAAATAACTAAGAATATAAAAGCGATTGCCATTTTTAACCAAATAGAATATAAAGATTAAAAACTTCATACACAAAGGAGAAAATGATTATTTTTCTTTCCTTCTATAAAAAGCACTGCTATAAAACTTATAGAATACATGCGATTTATAATAAAAGCAATTATATAGACCAAAAATAAGAATATTGATTGTAATAATAGAGTTGAAAAAGTAAGCTACTAAATTTAGTCGCATGTTTATTGGGTGTATGTTGGTAAACCCAACTTGCAGCATGTCGACCATTTTAATAAAAGAAAATATTTAATGTCTCTAAACATATTCCGCTTTATGACAAACATTATAAATGCCACAATCAATTCACATTGAAGGAGATTTCCACTTATACTGAAATAATCCGATAGGTGAAGGCATACCAATCATTTATTATAATTAAAAGGCATGCTAAGTATTACCACCTTCTCAATGAAAGATAAAATTTTACTCCGAAAATACCTGATAGTCATTAAAAATTTGAACTTCAAGAATGCACAAAACCACGATAAATAACAAATTCGCCATACTAATAGTACCTATGCAAATATTTGGAAATGAATGCAACCCATCGATAACAAGGGCGTGGATTTTATAAAATATGTGTGTATGTACCAAGCACTCCAAACCGGCATATCTTTAAGTTGGATTAGGGTTAACTTCAATGATCAGAACCACTCAATGCAGATTTCAAACACAACAAAACATGCAAGGAATGTGCAAATTAGAGAAGGATATAGTTGCATGCCCGTAGCTTACAACTTGCTTCAAAATACATGTTTAAAGATAATAATTATCATATTACCGAAATATTCAGCATTTTTCACGCATAACATCATGATGAATAATCTCCGTAAATTTCATATTAACCAAGAGGAAACGAATAGTTCACCCCAGCATATTTTCCAGGATGTTCATCAGCATAAATAAAGGATTCGTTGAAATTAATGAGCAAAACATGTTAGGAAATCGCATAACAAAAAACTGCGGTGTTTTCATAAAACCGAAATGCTGATTTCTTTCTACAACAAACAGACGCATAACGCCATCATATATTTAAATATATACATATATCAATATATATGTATGTATAAACAACACGATAATATCGGATACTGACAGTTAAACACTCAGTCCCACAAATGCATTTCTAGCAAATATACGAATGAAAAGAAACGCGGTCAAAACAAAGTCATCGGTTAATACGCTTTTCCGATCGATTATGAAATGCCCCTTGGCTGGCGATGACTTGCTTACAATACTTGTCCACGTACGAACATAACCGCTCTCCTTCTCAACCCCAACTAGACCAAATATCCACGAACACACTCTGAAGTCGTGAAAATATATCCATCTCAAGGACAAGGGGCAAGGTGATCGAGAGTAACGTACGGTATCCTTTAGGAGACTTTATTAAGGTTCACCTGTGTAAAAGTGTCCTTGTTGCCCTCAATACAGGAGCGAACTCCTGGCGCCAAGAGAAGGGGAGTGGCGCTATCCGACTAGTCCATTCGGACGGGGATCGTCCTCTCGAGGGTCCCGCTATACGGACGCGCTCGGCCAACATTACGAACGGGCCTCCTAAATTCAGTCACTCCCATTCTTCACTCTCGCCAAAGGTAAAACGACTTCCGACGACGATTTCTGCCACAACTACCACAAGGTCACGCGACACCCACACATTTCGTACCCGCCTGCCATCGGCGGAAGGCCCAGCACCCTGTCGCACTTGGTGGCGGGGCTAGGCGGTGCCACGTCCATCAGTGAAGGGTCCATGTCAAGAATCATCTTCAAGTCCTCGTCGATACCCTCAGATAACACGTTGAGACGGACGGCGGGGCTGTGTCCTCGAAGCTCCGATGCCGCGGGATCCTGCGCCGGGTCATCCGGGATCGCCTCCACGCGGGGCCCTACGCAGGACAGCGACTCGGCCGATGCGCTCCTTGAGGGCGGTGGGGAGGGAGGAAGGCCCACCGGGTATGGCGGGGGAGGTTTCGATTCACTTCCGTTCATTCGGTCCATCCTTTCGATAATCTCTTGAAATTCGTCTAACTGGGCCCTCGTCCTGGCGTCGACGGGCCCGTTGCGCGCTTCTCCGCCGTAACTCGCGCTCCTTATCGCTCCGAAATCGGGGACCTCGAGAAATTTTCCTTGCGAGGTGTGCTCGCAAGATCTCGAGGCCGTGGCCCCTGGTCGAGGCGTCACGCCGTTACGCTGTAGGTGAGGGTACGGAGGCATTTGGAATTGCGAGAAGACGCGGGGCCAGGCCTCCATAACTCCACGCCTGCGGCCGCCCCTCGCGAACTCGTGAACGTCCGGTCCAGGCTTACACGCAAACCGTTGAGACCTTGAGAACACCGACTATTTCTGCTCCACTAGATATTTGAACAGAATCCAAGTAGCCTACCGATGATAGTGCCACCCGTCCGACCGCCTGCGGAAGCTTCTACATGACACAGTCTGAAACTCAGGCGGCAGTTCAGTATACGCCCTAGAAGCCTAAACAAGGCACAGCGAGCCAATAATTTTCAGAATTAGAGATTGTAATGGCTTGAATTCTAAAAAAAGAAACTCCGCTCTTGGGGAGCCTGGAATAACCTAAGTCCAATGCACGACTGTTTTAGCACGCCTCACTATGTGAGATATATTTCCGAATATGAATGCAAATCCAAGAATACGACGCATATATTTTTCTTATTCTTCTTTTCTTTGCAAAACAACATACAGTGATATAGTTACGATAGCTCTAATGAAATTTAAGAATAACAATTCTGCAACCTGCATAAAAGGATCTATTTTATTACTTTCTGCAACCTTATCCAAAATTATACTACCATACTGCACATTTTATCCAAAAAACGACATTTTAACGAATGAAGCTTATTTTCCTCGAATTCTTCAATCATTTTGAAGATATTAAATAGAAAGTGACGCTTTCAAAATAAGATATTACTTTAAATTTATTGACGGAATCACTCCGTCCATGTTGTGACATCACTGCTCTAATTAGGACAATGAGCTGATGCTAAAAGAGTTGAAATTTTTAAACAGACAAAAACGCAGACCAATCCTACAGAATAAAAAACAGTAACATTCCACATATATTCGATATACATTTAACTCTTTCAGCCATAATGACTCCAATTGAAACCACTGAGAATTTCCTATTTCATTAATATTTGAGTCACGGTAATTTTAAATTTTTAAAATCTTCGTAATTTGACAATTTAAAAAATTTCGAAATGCTGCAAGTAAATTTGGGAAACTGAACTAGAAATTTAAAATTAATCCTGACACAACCATATATTCAGCTCGGCATATAACCAATTATAAATCCTTATATCTTATCTTAACACAATTGTATGAGCGTGTAAATGAAAGCACTACGCTTACCTCCAATTTCACCTTTATCATGTACGCATATAACCAATTATAAATCCTTATATCTTATCTTAACACAATTGTATGAGCGTGTAAATGAAAGCATTACGCTTACAGCTTACCTCCAACTTCACCTTTATCGTGTACGCATATAACCAATTATAAATCCTCATATCTTATCTTAACACAATTGTATGAGCGTGTAAATGAAAGCATTACGCTTACCTCCAACTTCACCTTTATCATGTACGCAATTTCCATTACAATTAAAATTATAAATCTATTGGAAGCAATCGCCATAAATTATACTGAAATGTACCTCCTAGCTCACAACGAAAATTTGGAACATATATCGGGGGTAATTTAAAAGTTAAAATGCTATATTTTACGCTCATGCTCTATTGTGAAGCAAAACTATAAACTAACGACTTTTGTGGCAACAAATTCTAAAATTTGGAAATACAGATTTTTAAAGAATCGCTATAGCTAAATACGCAACAAACGCTTTATGCACATAAAACCTTCTTTGTATAAACTGCAAATTTATCGAATTAAAGTGGCATAAACGGGATGCCTCTAGGTGCATCTTTGAAAAATATTTTTCAATTCGCATACATAATGTATAAAGAATTAACGCGATAAAACTGGAACATTGATTCTTAAGAAAAGACTTTAAAATGTAAGTATTTCAAACCTCGAGAGCAAAGAATTGTACGGACCATTCCACATGTGCTCAATAATTAAATAGATAAAACGATTTGCAGATACCTAAATGCTGTATGGGAAAGATTCCTACCCTGTATCAAATACAAAGAGCGCGGCTGCTGCATTTATCGCTTCAACAATACCTTAGTAGTAATTGAGCAAATTGTGCATAAATATTTATGCGGGTTAAACTCCACGGACAAATATCTAAATAACGTAGTCTTTTTTAAAATGTTTCTGCTAGATAAAAATTTTTACAATTCGGCATTGTTTTAAGGTCTAACTTTGATCTGGAACATGACGATAGCTTAAACAAACGGAAACACTACTGAATAAACACAATCTGTTCAAGTTGCGTTTACTAGACAAGCTATGAAATCAACCGTGAACTGATCCTATCCACGCATCACTGATCACAGGACTAAAAACAAAGGTAAGCATAATCTATCAACTCTTCATTCAAATGGAAATAATTTATATGTAGTGATGATTTCATAAGATTGATTCGTTCAACAAAAGAAGATGCAGTAGTCAATTGGGTGATTTAAAGATTTGAACGTAGTCAAGAAGATTATTAAAATGCCGATATACTTCAACTCCGTGGCTTTAATATAGAAGGGATGAAGGTTGTGCTTCGGAACAGCGATGACACCAATGTTAAGAATGAGTCATAATAATGACATCGCTGTTTTGAAGTTTTTCTTTCCACTCAAAGTGAAAGAGCTCAACGATTAACGTGTGGAGTTATTTATTCAGTTTACTCCACGGAATGAAGTAACTGCCGCGGATATTTGAAGGGGATAAGTAATATAATCAAACAACAGCCAAATCGACCGTTTCCCCGAAAGGAGTGAAAATCTTCAATACAAGGATGTATAAGACAATCTAAAGAAATAACTTTGCCTATCCGTAAACCAATATTCGCCTCATAAAAATCTTCACCAGTAAAACCACAACAAACTTAACAAAAAAAACACCTTGGGAATGGATTCTATATCTATACCGTTGCAAAAGATGAGATCGACGATAAATAAAATAAAATCAACGACAGGATTTTTAAAAATTATCCAACGCGTTCAGAATGAAATATTACGAACAAATTAAGTTATATATATATATACACACACATATATATATATATATATATATATATATATATATATATATATATATGTATATATGTATATATATATATATATATATATATATATATATATATATATATATATATATATATATATATATATATATATATATATATATATGTATGTATATATATAGATATGCACTGTTGGTGTAGTGGTTAGCGTGTCGGCTTTCCGTTACAAAGTTCCGGGGTTCGATCCTCGCGAATGGAGGTTTTTCACAAAAAAACTATCATCGGTGCCTGACAGTATGCAGCAGTACTGTATGGTATAGAGCCGAAAACAAAATATCTTGGCTGGGTCTATATCCAATAGAGCTGTAGGCGTGATCGGGACGATTTGAACGGCTACAGTACTGCGATGTGGAAAGCAAGGGGGGAACTACCACATTACAAATTCCCTAATAATGATTATATGGTTGGACAATAAGAGTTCTCTCGAGGTAAAATATTCCGGAGGTAAAATATTCCGGAGGTAAAATAGTCCCCCAATCGGATCTCCGGGCGGGGACTGCCTTGAGCAAAGCATTTGTCGAAGGTATCTTACGCTTAGGTACTTGGAATGCAAAAACCATGAGGAAGGCAGGAAAGTTAGAGAACCTGAAGGAAGAAATGAGAAGAAATAGGATTGATATCATAGGGCTGAGCGAAGCTAGATGGGAAGAAGGAGAGTTCGACTCGGAAGAATTCACGGTAGTTTACTCTGGAGGAAATAGTGGGGCAAGGGGAGTGTAGCCCTGGTACTTAGGAAAGATATGATGAAGACCGTGACAGAAATAACATCAACGAAGGATAGGTTGATGGCAATAAAGCTAAACGCAGTCCCAGTGGACATGTTCATAATCCAGGTATATATGCCAACATCCTCACGAAGAAGAAGAAGACATTGTGGAGATGTATGAACAAATTAACGAGATTTACGAAGAAGATGGAAGAGGAAAGGTAAACTGCATAATAATGGGAGATTGGAACAGAAGAGTTGGTGAAGGACAAGAAGAAAATGTTGTCGGTCAATACGGACTTGGGAAAAGAAACCGAGGAGGAGAAAAACTGGTAGAATTCGGTGTTAATAATGACCTAGTAGTGACTAATACATGGTTCAGAAACCATAAACGAAGGCTGTACACATGGAAAAGCCCAGGAGATAGAATGATATGCCAAATAGATTACATCCTTGTAAAACAAAGATTCAGGAACAGCATAAAAATGCTAAGACATTACCAGGAGCAGACATTGATTCAGATCACATCCTTCTAATAGTCGATGTAACTACAAAGCTGAAACAAATAAGGAAAACTAGAAGAGATAAACAGACTTGGGACCTAGAAAAACTGAAAGAAAAGAAAGATGCATTCAGCACAAAGTTGGGAGATCGCCTTACAAACTTGGAAAACAAACTGAAGACTGGGAGGAAGTGAAAGCCAGCATCAAAGTTATCTTGAATAAAGAGATTGGGAAACAAGAGAATAAAATCAGAAAACCATGGATCACTAAGGAAATGTTGGAGAAAATGGACGAGAGAAGAATATGGAAAAATGTTAATAGTGAAGAAGGTATAGCCAATTATAGACACATAAACAATGAGTTGAGAAGGGTAACAGATAAAGCTAGGGAAATTTGGATAAAAGAAAAATGTGAGGAAATACAACAGATGGAGAAGTTAGGACATTACGATATGATGTAAGCTAGGGCACTGGAGTTAGAAGATAAGAAGCCTAATGGGGTTCGTGGTAAAGGAATTATTAATACAGACAGAGAAATAGTCGCAGAACCAAAGGATGTAGCACAGGTATTGGAAGAATACATTAAGGAACTATACAAAAAGCAGGCAGGATCGGTACAAATGGGACTGGAAAAAGAAAATTGCATTAAAGAAGATAACTAGAGACCAAGTATTATGAAAAGCAAAGTAGAAAAGGCGATACTGGAGCTGAAGAAAGGAAAATTTACAGGCAGCGATGGAGTACCGGCAGAGGTACTTAAAGTCATGGGATCGGAAGGACTAAAAGTGATTACGAAATTAATTAACAAGATTTATGAATCGGGAGAGTGGCCTCAGGATTTCTTAGATGTAACAATGATCCCTCTAAAGAAGAAGCCAAAGGCAATGCAGTGTAAAGACTACAGAACGATATCCCTACTGTCACACACTTCGAAGATCATCACGAGGATTCTTAATAAAAGACTAGAGAAAAAGGCCGAAGAAATGCTAGGGGAAGATCAATTCGGCTTCAGAAAAGGATGAGGAACCAGAGATGCTATCGGTGTAGTGAGAATCATATCAGAAAGGGCAATAGAGTACAGCCAAGATTGCTGCGTATGTTTCATCGACTGGCAGAAGGCCTTTGATAGATTAAATTCGGTACTGCTGATGAGGATATTAAAGGATATAGGTGTAGACTGGAAAGACAGGAGACTGATCAGGAATCTATATGTGAATCAAGTTGTAAAGGTCAGGTTGGAGAATGCGGACACCAGCGGAGTTCATATCGGTAGAGGAGTAAGACAGGGCTTTTGTCTATCGCCGATTCTATTCAATATATATGGAGAGAGGCTAATGCAGGAAGCATTAGAAGGCATGGGAGATTTCAAAATCAGAGGAAGGATTATAAGAACAGTGAAATACGCGGATGATCAAGTACTTCTAGCAAGAAAGGAAAAGGAACTCCAGAAATAAATAGACTAATGATAAGAGGTAGAAAATACGGTATGGAAATTAATACAGAAAAATCTAAGGTTATGCGAATATCAAGTAAAGAAGAAGAAAATTTGAACATAAGTATTGGAGGAAAGCCATGAATAATCACGGACCTGTCAACGGACAGACTACCTATGATGATGATATATATATATATATACACTAAAATACATGATTTTAAGCATCGCAGAAGTGCCAAAGAGGAGAGAGTTGCTCGTGAGCATCAGGTCCTTTATGAAAATATCACCTCAGAAGCCCGAGAAACAGTTCTGAGATAGTTTAAATTGAAAAAAAATATATTTAAGACTACAATCTTTGATTTTAAAATTACCCATAGGACCAGTGGTGTTATGAGAGAACCTCTATGTGGCAGTTATTTTAATGCTAATATTTCTTTTCAAACTGCCTTCGAGTTAAAAGGTATATACAACTATTACAAATGTTTCAAATATTGAAATGATAAAAGATGGCCTTTTCTAATATTAAACATGCATCGTGTAATTAAAAAATTGTCAATTTACCTAAGTCAATGAAATATAAGACTTACATAATTATTTCTACTGTCGAGGCTATCTCTCAAACATTACGAAAAAAATTGAAGTCATCACTGTGGAAAGAAAAAATGTGGAAAAAAGGATCAAACAGAAGCAAAGAATAATCGAGTTTATTTTTTAAAATACTACTTCTGTAATTATTGCCTACGTCTACTTATTAATCGGTATTTTCATTACACTCGAAGTCGCAGCACACAAAATTAAACGTAAATACATTTCAATGGTTCATAAAGCGTACCTACTGAATGTGTTTCAACTGTTTAAAGAAAATATAAGTTTCCACAAGTTGCAAAACATTACTCGCAGGGATGAATGGCAAAACGGAAGGTAATGTGATGTTGCCATAAATTTATCATAACCCGATTAGGTCTTTTAAATGATTTCATTACACAATTAAAACTACTCTATTATCTGTGGAATATGTACAATATGGCATTAGAGTTGTACGACGATAACTAAGATAAATAGAATTGGCGAGAAACAGGCGTAGATGAAGGGAATGTGCATATGCTATATAGACCTAAATAACAGAAAACGTGGTACGACAGCTCCAACTAAAACTATATCGAAATAGCTTAAATGATATAACAGAGAACGATAAATTAGATAATTTTTCCAATCATTCATAAAAATATCTTACGTTCTCTATACTTGTTCACCTATGTCACATAATGTAGGTAACTAGTGGGAGAATAATAGTGAGTGACTGATTATACAGAGAAGATTTTGAGAGTAACTGGGGCGATTTCCTCCGCTATAACCCTCAATGTTTATCTACTAAATCAAGCTGCAAATGAAAACAGAAACATCACTTTTTGAAACAGCAATAGTTGCACATAGTAGGCCATAAATGTATACCGATTTCAAATTTAAAAAAATAAATGAACTGCGATGAGTGTCAAATAAAAACCAATTAAATAGAGATCTTTCCATTTTATTTCCATCGATACAGATTTTCAAAACGTCTTCCCTCATTCTTTACACACATGCGAATGTGTGCAGTACAGTTGCTGATTACAGCCCGCAGGGTTACGCGCCTAATATTGACTACAGCTGCTGTAAACTTACTTGAGGGATTCGGAATATACAGCAACAAGGCTATTTAGTAAAAAAATTGTTTTTTTATTAATGTGGTAACTGTGGGGAATGGTTGACTTCCCCGAATGCAAGCAAAGAAAACCTACAAATAAAAATTACGTCACTCCAACATAAATTACTCATTTATTTTTATCACTTCACACTTCTACTGGATGTACACTATCTGGAATAAACTTGATTTTAAAAAATATGGAAAATCAACTTCCGAAAGGTTTCTAAGATTTTTGAAGATAACATGAGATTCAAAAATTATCTTTGGCTGCCTTACTAAAATACGAACAAAATATTACGAACGGTTAGGTATATCTAATTTGGTGTTACTATTTGAAACCTTAAAAAGCGCGGTATTCTTCACTTTAAAAATGTATAACAGCAATAAAAATCAAATCGTAACTAAGTTTTTGTCATACCAAAATAAATAGCATATCCTAAATAGAATATCGAAGACAAATTATAAATATAAATATCTGGCGAAAACAATCTTCACATAATCGAACCAAACTTATTATTACACCAAACCACAACTTTAATATCAGAACATCAGATATTCAAATGAACAAAATAATAATGATACAAAATGCAACAAATACCTGAGCCTATTTATTACTGTTAATTAACGCTAACAAAGACCTTGAAATGAAGAAAGAAATGCAATGTTTTCAAAATAGGATCACATTTGCGGAGGATAATACAGTTCTTATGTCAACAGAGAAGCAATGTAATTTTTATTATGTTAACATATAAAATTAAACAGAAACATCTATAAAGCCCTGTTTTTATGACACTAGAATTTTTTAACGACGTAAAAGGAAGTTTGACAGCCAGCTACAAAACTTACTTCCTGTGATAAGGCCTCCGATTAATTGAAGAGATAACAATACAATAAAATATATTAACTTAAAGGCCCATATTCAAAAGAAAATAATTACCTTTCTGGCAGAGTCCTCGATTTCAACTCATAAAACATGAAGTCGTGTACATTTCCAGTATTCAGAATGGGTAACTCATCGTTAACAAGTTCACATTGTAAATCTAAATCCTCTGATGTTAATGTGGCCAAATCGAATCCAAGATCAATACCTGATTCATCCATCGTTAACCATAAGCTGTCACCACAGTTAACATTAAATACACAAGATTTTATGTCTTCGTAAAGGACACAATTTTCCGTGTTAAGAGCCAAACCTCACCACACCACACATTAAAGCAGCGCCACAACAGAAAAATTACCAAACAGCATTAAATAATTTAAATTTACTTTTTAGTATAGTAAATCTTTAAAACAGTGTTAAAATTAATGTTATGTATACTTTTATTATTGAAAATCTCCTCTGAGTAAACTAAGCAAATATTAAACGAAATTCCCTCATTGGCTAAAAATTATGTCAAAGCGCATTGGATGACTCATGTGCCGATGAACGCGGGAATTTCATATTTTGGTTTAACTAAAACTAAGCAATTGTATCACATTATTTACTTTAATTAAATATCATCATCACCGAAGAATTTTCTATAGCGAATAATTCTTCCAAAAAATAAGTTATTTTCCAAAAATCTAATTAATTAACCTAAATATTTGCTTTCGATGTTTTCATTATTATTAACAAAATTCAAATAATTTGGTCGTGATTAGCAACAGAAAAATAGAACTTAATTACGTTTAAGTATGAAATATGTTATTATATTTTTTCTTCGTTTCATAAGTAATTAAAAATAATATGATTACTTTAAGAAACCATTAACTTAAGTTGGTGTATATACCACACCGAAGTACTTTTTCAATCTTTCTGCCAAAAATCTCGTGAAACTGAATGTGGACTCATATAAACCCTCAAAACAGAAAATCTTCTGTTCAAAGATTTCAAAAAGTCGCAATATGAAAGTAATGGATGTTAAAGAAATCCATTAATTTAAGTTTCAAAGTCCATTGCCTATCTATTTTGATTTTAGCTGTTTGTTGGAAGGGCTCTCATATTACTGTAATGAACGTTACAACTTCACTTACTCCCCTTCTAAACCCAATAAAATATGAATTTACAAAAATTATTTTAAAATTTCCAATGAAATAAAAATGTAAAACTTTGAAAATGGTACAATTTCTCATTTTCACATCCTCCAATATTTAATTTGGGCCAGCACTGGGTGGGGTGGTAATATTTTGAGTAGCCTTTTTATATTGAACAAGCATTTGTGCTGATTATCCTCAGCATTGCAAAACTAATACAATAACGTATTAAGTTAATATCCTCATTGGTCACCTCTGATTTAGAATATTTAATATAGCACATCATTTTATCTTCCAGATTAACCCCTAAACGGTTTCTTTATTTTTAGGCTGCAAAATTGTGGGTGATGCAATAATTTAAAACTTTTCATCTTTCAGGACTAATAATACTTATAACATTTGCTTCTAAATGGAATATAATGGTCGCAATGGTAAAATCTTTTGACGAGTAGCAAGAGAGTAATATTAGGTCAATGCAGGGATCTACGTCTACATCTACATGATACCCTGCAAATCACCAGACTGGTGGGTGGCAGGGGGTGCAGCACACCAAAACGTACCTAATAACGTCCCTCGTGGGAATCACTCTCCTGTTATGATCCCGTATGGTCCTTGTGAAAAACGAGCTCTGATATCGCTCGGTCCTACAGTCGATCTCTCGTATTTTATTCACGTGATCGTACCTGCCCATGTACGTAGGTGCCTCTAATATTCCTGAGACCTCCTCTAAGAGAACTTCCGAACTAAATTTCTCCAGAAGCCTTAATCTAGCGCTAATTCTGCTATCCTCTAGCGATATCCATTTCAACTCCTTCAAGAGTGATGTGACGCTTAATTTTTGCTCATATTTTTGCTTAACGAATCTGGCTGCTCTGCGTTGGATTCTTTCTAACTCAAGTATCTGTCCCTTTTCGTACGGATCCCATATGCTGGAAGCGTATTCGACATGAGATCTGACAAATGATAAATAACAAGTTTCTTGTACCTGTTCTGTGCTACTTCTTACTATTCTGCCTATGAAGCCCAATTTCTTATTGACTGTGCCTACAACCCTTCAAATATGCCACTGATGGATACTGAGGCAGAAACTGATGAAGATTCTGGGGAGGGAGATGATTGTGATCCGAATAGAATGAATCATAATCAACTGACTGCACCAGCAGAAGTTTCATTCCATGATGATCAAGATGATCTAATTCAAGAAATGGAAGAGTTGAAAAATAAGCATGCAAAGAAACAGAAAATCCCCGTGGCAGAGCTGAACCATTCCGGACTCCCCCGCCAAGGACCTCTGCCGACCTCCCCCCACCCCCCCCGCACACTCTAAAGGTCGATTTACACCTCACCGTACCATACCATTGCCATCCATTCATGTTGTAAACTTTTAGAGAATCCCTTATTTTACTATTCACATTCTATCAAGATTTTGCTAAAAATGCTATGCAAATATTTTAAGCGAAAGCATTTGTTTAGTTCTGTTAAATACACTAGAAATAGTACAATTCGAATTTCAACACAATGCATGCAAATTCACTGAAAGCACTTTGCCAGGTGCCACACACATCGCCAGTTCGATGGGAACAGTACTGTCAGTGTCAGTAACAAAATTGTGAAAACTTGAAAAATAGCTGACGAAAACTTGCCGACAATATCTGAAAATACGGCACAGCACTGGATATATTTAAATGCATTAGAGATACATTGGACAATAATAGCTTCAGGGTGCCGTAATGAACAGCACCATGAATATTTATTAACTTACCTGTTTCAATGCATAAAACTCAGAAAATTAACATAGTTACATTTTTGGTGGCAATTACCTCTAACAAGGCTTATTATATAAAAAAATATAAACACGAAAATATAAATGCATCATTTTTTCATTCTCATGGGATGAAAACTCGAACCACTTGGACACTATTGCAGTTAGAAAAAGAAATTTAATTTTCTGAAATGCATTTCCCAACATTTGATGTTATTGCCGAAAAAAGCATAAAGCTTTTCAGTGATAGCGTAAAATGTTTTCGTTTCCAGAACATCCTCAACTGCATCTCTGATCACAAGGTTCAAGTTATGAGCTGCACAGTGAATGTAACAAGCAGTTGGCTGATTTTCTCTAATTCGTTGCTGAACACCATTATAAATTCCACTCATATTTCGGGCACCATCATATGCTTGACCTCAACATTTAGTCAGACTAAGACCACTTTTTTCAATCGTATATACAATTTCACTTTCTAATCCAGAGGCAGTGAGAGAAGTGAGGATTCCATTGTCCATGGTTAATTTACAAAAAGTTCTTCAAAAATATTTACGATTTGCCTCTAATGAAGACTGTGTCCGAATTCTTATTCATATTTAATTGTGCAATTCTTATCACAAGAAGAAAAATAAATTTTAATCAATTGAAAAGTAACAATTGGATGACTCATGAGATAGTGAGACAGTCCAAAATCATTAAGCAGTTGTCCCAGCACTATAGATTAAGTGGTAGCATAGAATCTTGTTTAGACTTCCTGAAGGCAAAAAAGGAGTATCAATCTCAAATCAAAGCAGCAAAAAAAATCATATAATGACAATAGATTAATAAATGCAAAAAACAAAACAAAAGCATCTTGGAAAATAGTAAAAAATGAGTTAGGTAGACAAAACACCCAATTTCTTCCTAAAATCTTTGATGAAGAAGACAACCCCATCTGCAACCCTCACAGTATATCTAATATCATTAACCAACAATTTTTAAATCTCCCTGAGCATCTCCAGAATCTGAATAGCCCTACCAATAACTACACATCTGTAATTAGTCACTGTTCACATAAGTCAATTTATTTATACCCTTGTAATGAAGGGGAATTACTGTAATGCTTCAAAAAACTAAGAACGAGTAGCAACTGGGTGAAGGAGATATTGAAGAAATCAATTCGTTACCATTACCAGGTGAAGATATTTTTCTCTCTGTTCTAACTCTGTCTGAACATTCAGAGCCAATTGATTTTTTCCATTTATTTCTCACTCCCGAAATTATCAGTGACTTGTCAAAGTATACATCCTTGTATGCCTCTCAGAAAAATTCCAGTCTCACAACAGAAAATGGTGACATGTATGCTTTCATAAGAATACTGCTACTTACTGGTTATAATAAATATCCCTGGAGCAGAATGTATTGGGAAAATCAAACAGACACTGAAAATTCTCTAGTGAATGAGGGGAAAACACATTGACAAAATTTTGCATCATTTCCATGCATGTGATTATTTAAATTTAGTCACTGATAATAGATATGCAAATGTAAGACCACTCGTAAATAAAATAAACAATTCATATGATTCACTCCAGTAGAGAGTTGCATATCTATTGATGAGTCAATGATTAAATTTTGGGAAGCATTCTTGCAAGCAGTTTATGAAGGGAAAACAAGTGCGGTTTGGGTACAAGGCATGGTCGTTAACCTTAAAAACTGGGTACTGCGTACAGTTTTCTTTGTATCAAGAAAAAAATTCAACTGAAGAAGATAAGTACAGAAACACATTTGGTTTAGGAGATCAATTGTTTTAAATTTTGCAAGTTTACTTGAGTCATCGTATCCAAGATTGAAATTTGCATTATTTATTTATTTATTTTCATATTTAACAGGCTGAGGCATACTTACAGTATAATATAACATAATTAGTAATTGATATAACATAACTACAGTATAATGTAAAATAGTGTACAAGATATAATAATATCATTTGGAATAAATGATGAAATATATGGGTTATACAAGGTCATTATTAATTAAGTGCACATAGACATTATAGGAATAGAAGAAGAATAGATAATGTTACAAAATCATGTAAAATAAAATAGGGTACCTACAATATGGTGTAATTAGTTTAATATAATAGAACATACAATATTATATAAACAGTTGCTATCA
Source organism: Uropetala carovei (assembly GCA_036926305.1). NCBI lineage: Eukaryota > Metazoa > Arthropoda > Insecta > Odonata > Petaluridae > Uropetala > Uropetala carovei. Next base: position 10,190,443 of record JAXCHB010000011.1, read on the forward strand.
CAGAAATAGAGCTTTAAAACACAATTGTACAAAGGCATTGCCAGAGGACATAAACAACTGTAAATATAGCAAGTAAAAGAAAGACAATACTTTGATATAATATAATTTGCTTACAAGATTATCCTATTTAAATATTAAGACAAAATAATAATAGAAATTTGAAGTACATAGTTTCATACTAAAACATTCATAAAAGCAATACTGATTGATCATAAAAATAAATATATTACAAGGAAACATACTTCCATTAATCAGGAGAAATCATAATTATTTAATGACAGTACGTGCTAAATTAATGAATTTGGATAAAGAAAAAGATAAATCAAGTACAGAGCCATAGGTGTTGGCACACTTTTGCATTCTGGTTAAGGATGAATATTTTGCATAATTGGTTCTATGAAATTCAATTTCAAATACTGGTTGATTTCTACTAAAGTAACTTGGAATATGGAAATTTAAACAGGCCAAAAGGACAGAACAGTCCAACAAGGAATTAACAATTTTACATAAAAAGATCATATCTGAAACTTCTCTTCTAACTTTTAGAGGTTTTAGATTGAGGATAGAGTATAAATAGGAGTAATCTAAATCAGCTTTAGGGATTCCAAGTTTAAAATTTATAAATCCCAAAAAAAGTTTTTGAACATTTTCGATTCTACATACATCAACATTGTAATATGGGGACCATAATACTGATAAATATTCTAGTTTGCTTCTAACAAGGGCAACAAAAATAGATTTCATTACATAAATATTTTTAAATTGCCTACAGTTTCTTAAAACAAAGCCCAACATTTTAAGAGCATCCTGAGTTACTACATCAATGTGGGTTTTAAATGTTAGCTTATGGTCAAACCAAATTCCTAAGTCCCGGACTGCTTGAGGCCTGTCCAATATTACATTATTAATTTGATAATCAAATATAATAGGGTTATATGACAGAAACTCATAACATTACTCTTAGATGAAGTAATGGCTAGCTTATTGTTATTTACCCACTGCATAAGTCTATTAAGGTTTATTTGGAGTACATTACAATCTTGAATATTTTTTATTACGTTAAAAACTTTTAAATCATCAGCAAATAATAAGAAATCCACATCTGAAAAAACATCAGAAACAACATTTATAAAAATGATGAATAACAAGGGCCCTAAATGAGACCCTTGTGGTACACCTGAGCTGCAATGATAAGACTCTGAGAGGGAGGAATTCACTTTCACTACTTGTGATCTTTTGTTTAGGTAATTACCTATCCATTGCGGTAGCACCCTATGTATGCCAAGGGCTTTGAGTTTAGATAGCACAATGGAATGGTTAACTACATCAAATGCTTTAGTGAAATCCAAATATATAGAATCCATTTGATAATTAGATTCAAAACATTTTAAAATAGCCTGTTTATAAACCAACAAGTTCGTAGCTGTTGAGCACCCCAAGAAGAATCCATGCTGATTTGGAATTATTATGTTTCTAAAATATGGAGAAAACTTGGAGATCACGAGCTTTTCAAATATTTTTGAAATAAAAGATATAGTCACTATAGGCCGGTAATTGCAAACATTAACTCTATCATTGGATTTATGAATAGGTTTAACAAAACTCGATTTTCAAAGTAAAGGGAAGTTACCAGACTCCAGAGAAATATTAAATAAAAGGGTAAGTGGCTTCTACAATGAGAAGGAACAATTCTTCAATAAGATGGGTGGAATATTGTCGGGGCCACATGACTTGTTAATATCAAGAGATTGAAGAACCCTAAGGACTTCCTGATTCAAGAGTTGAATGGATCTAATATAGTAGTATGTATTACCAGATTCAAAGTTTATATTAATATCAGAAGAGTTTTTATACACCTTGGAAAAATACAAGGCAAAAAGGTTAGCAATGGATATGTCATCTGATGCTCTGATATTGGCATAATAGAATGAGATAGATAATCCTTTGTTACTTGACAGAGTATTAATGTAATTCCAGAAGTTCTTAATATTAGATTGAATGGTATTTTCTATTGTAGATCTGTATTCTTTATAGCAATGATCAGCTAATTGTTTGCATTTAGTTCTTAAGAAAGAAAACTTAATATAGTCATCATGAGAACCACTAGCCTTAAATCTTTTCTGAGCCACTTTTTTGTTGAAGATGAGCTCCTTTAGCTGGGTACTGAACCATCTAGGAAATTTGCTTAAGGTACACACATTCTTTACAGAAACAAGTTTTTCAATAGCATTTTTAATAATCACATAAAATTCACTCACAGCCTGGTCAATATGCAGTGAACTTAAGAAATGCCAGTCAACAGCATTAAAATAATCATTAAGTAATTCATAATTAGCAATTTTAAAATTACACTTGTGACTAAGGAACATTAAATCTATCTCACAAGTTAAAAATAAAATAAAAAAATCTGATGTGGCCAACACATGACTTTCTCTATAGTTGGGGTATAGATATTTAAATTATTATGAATAGCATAATGAGGCAAATTTATAATTTCGTATTGTAAAATTATATTTTGATTATATATCTGTGACGAATAAAAAATCATAATCCATAATGCTTGCACTAACTCGTAATTCATGCAGTTTGGTTTGTAAACCATGTACATTCTAATAAAAGGCACTAAAGTTTTTGGGATTTGAACAAGAATCACAACTAGAATTAGAATTTTGTAAAATAAATTAAAATTTGGTATAATCAGTTAGTTTTTTGGGATATATTGTTACATAATTTTTGGAACTCCTCTTATATATTTAATCATTAGGTCTTTCTCACCATTTTTAATCCTCATATCAAGTTCATTACGCAGTTTAGTGAAATAGTTGCGCTGAAATGGTGTGCGATCATTATGCAAAGAGATACCATCAGGTAGTTTCCTACTGTTTCGAATCAAATAAATATTCTTTGATAATTATTTTACAAGTACTAAAATAGTATCAGAGCTTTATGAAAGGGGAATGGGTGCAACTGGCTCGGCCTGTGAAAATAGAGCTGAAAATGTGCCGTTGTATCAAATAATGAGATGAAGAAAAAAGCAGAGGGGCAGTAGACAGGTGTGTTGATAAGAACAGTAATATTATAGCTGTGAAATGGATGGATAATAACGTTGTTTTATTGCTGTCTAATCAATTTGGTGTGTAGCCATTGAAAAAGGTTGCTCGATATTCATTAAAAGAGAAGCGTAAAATTGAGATTTCTCAACCATGTATAGTCACTATGTACAATAACTATATGAAGGGGTTGACCAAATGGACAACCATGTCTCAAATTACCAAATAATCATTAGGGGAAAAATATGGTGCATGCCAATATTGTTTTGGACAATAGATGTTGGTGTAAATAATGCTTGGCTTCTGAGCAAAAGTTTTGGTAGTAAGTTAGACAAGTTAGAATTATCCAACAAGTAGTTAATGGATTATGCACAACTTATGGGACAAATCACAAAAATCTGGGTCCATACAAAAAAAATAGAGTAAGTCAGTCGCAAAAAGATGTGGGATGGTATTTGGTTATAACCGGTCAGGTAAGGAAAAATTGTGTATATTGTAAAAGTAAAACTGTCACTGCATATGAAAGCTGCAATGTTGCCTTACATGACAAATGCTTCGTACTTTATCATAAAATTATTTTAAAATGTCAAATAATCGATCATTCTATAATGATGTGTTATAACTGTAATGAAGATTTTCCTTGCAAATAATACTTCTTTGTATTGTCTTATTTTGAAAAAAATAAAAAAGCTTAGTGGTATTTGGTATTTTCTAGCCTCATTAACCCAAACGGTCGTTTTCGCCCTCCACCTAAAAGGTGTGAAAAACATTAAAATTTTTATGATTGCATGTGTTTCTTATTTTGAAGTAAATTAACTACAAAATCCAGAATATAATAAAAAACAACAAAATTAGAATTACGAGCATTCGGAGGTATTGTATTTTCTATAAGTCTTGGCTGAAATTGGTTAATAATATAGTATAAAATAGAATAAAATACGTTACCTTAAAATTTTCACCCGCCACCTAGTTTGAAAATCACTGCTCTAGTCACAAGCATTACTATTACCAAGTAACTACTAAAAATTATACGTTTTTTATCCAATACATACATAGTGACTAACACAATGTTGAGAATTCCTCCTGAATTTTGAATTGAAAATTGAAATAATTGTTATTAGAGACATCTGTTGGCAACGTTACGGCATTTGTTGCCGAGTTGTCGTTTTTCTTGCGTAGTGATTGGTTGGAAGTCCATGTGGATTTGCTCATGAGGGGTGAGGTGGGTGTACGTGGCTGCTGTTGAAGATCATTCAAGACGAATACTGTCGTACAGGATCGTTGTATTGTGTTGTGTGGACGGAATTATTTATTTTTTATTCAATTCATTTGACCTCTTTTATACCTTGCGGTTATTATGATGAAGCTAAATTTTGGCGTAGTACTTCTTTTGGCCTACTTTTCATCAACTTATGGCAAAACTTGCAGTAATCCTGAAGTCTCTGCTTCTGCATTCACCACTCAAGATGCCACAGTGTTAACTAATATTGCGTACGTTTCTGAGTTTACATTAAAATGTTCAAACGGTGCAGAGAAGGATCGTTTGCCGTTGTATGCGGAGGTTAACGGTAAGTTTACAAAATTCTTTGATACCGGTGCATTGGAAACTTATGTTTCTATGTTACATTAAAAAGCTTAAGTTATTTTCAAGAAATCCCTAATTAACTTGAATTATTTTCGTGTTTCAGGCGTTACGTTGCCTACGGCAAGAATTGGACCGGAGGGAAATGGCAGATATCAAGTAAGTAGAGTTATAATCTACAATAGCTTTTGAAATGCTGCAGTCTGGAGTTGAAAACTTTGGTTGTATTTTTTAAACGGTATGTTTTGTAAGATTTTTTCTTTTGTAGCTTATGAATGTAAACCATCCCAAGGATACAAACTTAGCGTTAGTGGAAAGGGGGTTGTTTTTATACAGTGCATGTAATGCTACTGCCATTATTCTTTCGAGAAGTTAATTATTTTTTTATGAACTTTTCATGTAGATTTATGACTCTGATTATGCGGTGCTTTTTTAACGTCACCCACCTTGTGTTTTATCAGATAAATTAGGAAGTGAAATGTGGTATGTAGATCTGTCGATAAATTTAGGGTTGCATTAAATGTTGTTCCCCTGTATCATATTAGGTGAGCTGGACTGAAGAAATAAGCAAGGCACATACAGGAGATGTTTCTGTTCATCTGTTTGACGAGGACGGTTATGCAACACTGCGAAAACTTCTCAGGAATGGTGAAGATACCTCAAGTGCCAAACCTCTAGTCACCATTGTTGTCAACCATCCCGGTGCCTACCAGGGTCCCTGGGTTAATTCTGAATTTATGGCGGTTATGCTCGCTGCCCTGGTCTGGTATTTGGCATTCACCGCAAAATCAAAGCTCTTAGCCTGAGCTTCTATTTTAGGATTACATTTGTTAACGAAGTTTCAACTCCAAACCGTTAATTTGAAGCACAAGTGATGCAGAAAAAAAAATTTTATAATCTGTGAATTCCCTTGAAATTTAACGTGGACTATTTATTTTTTTCCAAAAACGAAGTACGCCATGTAGGAAAAAAAGACTGAACGTTGTTGTGGTGCTTCATGTCCTGTTTTGTCATCAACATAGATGAATTAATTTTACCTTAAGTTTTTATTTACATACAGATTTTCAATGTAAATAATAATAAACACCAGTTTTGAATAAATAATATTTTGACTTGCCTCTTTGTATCATTTACCAAATTCTACACATTTCTGTGGTAAATTCTTAATCAATTGGGGTTACTGGCCTGTTTTGCATATTTCAAATATTTTGATTGCATGTTTTATCATCAGGCACTCCATAAATTTTTGGTGTGAAATCCAAGCAGTAAAAATGCTTTTTGGGATAATGGTTTTCACACTAGAATTCCGTCAATGTTTTGGAGAGGATTCACTTAAAGCTTTTCAGTTGAGAAGTGTTAGACTGTCAAATGAGCTGTAAAAGTTTTTCATTGTACATCTCATTTGTTGGTACAATTTCGTACTTAAGTGGCTTTATGAAAGCTGTGCATTGTGAAATTCAGTTTTGTAAAAGTATTCCTTGGCCATTAATTTGTGCTACCTAAAGGAACTGCATTGGAATCTTGCTGCATGTGCGCAGATAATGAATTTTCCTAATACTGAAAGTACATCCTATTGAAAATGATTGCTAAATATACAGGAAAATTTATACTGCACAAGTTCTTTAAAACGGATATTTCATTAAATTTTCATTAAAATCGTTTTCAACAACATATAGGCAAACTAACAATTTAACCTGGTATTAACGTTCTGCCTTTGTCTTTTGTTGACTTTTAAAACATTTCTTCATTTTCTATTTCATTTCATTCATATTTGTGAGAACTATGAATGGTTCAATTTAGATACATACAGAATTAAAGTAAAAATACTTCTTTAAATTAAATACTTAATGCACACACTGCCTGCTAGGTATTCCAATGCATCATCATGTTTATATTCGTGTTATTAATTTTAGAGTTTAAACCTTAAAAAGTCACCAGATATTTCAAATTTAAATTTAACATATTGAAAATAATCATTCTAATAGATAGAATATGGACCAGGAGGAAGATGCCAAAGCCATTTAGAGAAAATAAAAGGCAAGCTTTTACCTGTGTTTATTGAAAATTGCTGTGCCAAGGACCCAATCTTTCAAACAATTTTCTAGACAGTGCATTTTTCACTGAAGGTATGGGGTACACAATTTCCTCCTGTAAAATCATGTTTTCTTCCTTTTCACTCTACCTAATTAACATTTAACTGTGCTTCACTTGAAATCAAAATTATGGCCGAGGAATTGTTCCCATATGAATACTTCATAAATACCAAATTAATCCTTAATATTTCCTGTATTTTAAAAATTAGTAATTCATGAAACACTTTAGAAAACTACATGGAAAGCTTCCTTTGCTAATTATAGTTTGAATATAATTCAAGATTATGATGATTCATAGTCCAATTTTCATTATTCATATTTTTTATATTTATAACTTGTGAAAATGATAATAATTTGACTTTTTTCAAGGGCGATATTTAGACAGTTTAGTCCATTCTTACATACAACCCAATGATTCGTGGATACAATTAAATATTAATCTTAAAAGAGTTCAAGATATAGACCTTAGCTAAGCATTGATTCAAAATAGCAAGGTAAATGAACAAATCCATGGCTTGTTGTCCTGCAATGTACTTTGTCAGTTATATCATTATTATTATTATATTTACTTGGATGATTTAAAGCTGGTTGGCAATCTTCTCTGTATGGCAGGCTGAATTCACAGATGAGAATTCTTCTGAGGTCTGGATAATGTGATTCACATTTGTTCCAGCATTTTGCTATGTCAACTGTAATTTTGTAAATCATCAATTATGACAATATTGTGCCACCACACTCGTTACGACATCACTACCACCATATGCAGTGACTTATGCACATCCTATCAGCCACTGAGAGAGCATACTGATGTCTTGGCAGTTTTTGTTGTTGCTATCTTTCCTAGTGCTAAAATATCTCACTTTGCTGTTGTTCATCTCTGTGATTATAATTGCTATCCTCCTTTAATTTATCCATTTATGTGTTAAAATGAGTTTCAAAAGAGCAGTGATTACATTATAGGAAAGAAGGAAGTGAAGAAAGCTAGAAAGTCACTTTCCTTAGAAATTAAACTGAAAGGGCTTAAAAGTGGGGTTCCCAAACCCTGGGTCATGACTAGGGATGGGGCATGGGAATATTCCCATTCGGAATATTCCCACGGAAAGAAATTTATGCGGGAATATTCCCACTATATTTTTGGGAATATTCTCAGGGTCGGAAATTTATTTTTTCCTCTCATAACAACATCCTTAGCTTGTTCCACTTATCACTGAAATAAACCTTCAATTGTTTAATATAAAAAAATTTAAACCTCTGTTCAAATTCGTGAATATACAGAATGCTCACACACAATGCTGAATAACACTTGACATGTAGAGGTGCCAGAAAAATCCTGTGCATTGAAAAGTTCATTGAATATTCTCGAGTAACTTTGTTGCCTTCTTAATCAACAATACTTTGTAGAAACAGACTTATTGTGTTCACTTTGTTCAAATATCACAAGGAAATATTCAGTGGTAGGTATTTACACAAAGTGAACACAAGTCTGTTTTTACAAAGTATTGTTCCAAAATAAGAAAAAATATCCTGCGAACAAATTCTTAGAAACGAAAACCGGAAAAACCAATGGGAAGCAGAAACGAGAAAAAATACGAATGGCATCGAGGAGTGGGGAAGCACATTGTAGTTCTGCGTCACGCTAAACCACTTCCACGACATCTCAGGGTGATGAGTCAACCCAGTTGAGAAGCACTGGTCAAGAGTGTGGGAGTGTGAAACTTGATTCTCAGTTGTTAGCTTGTTTCTTGCAAGACCACACTGAAGTTACTGCAAGAAGTGATTGTGAGGAAGATATTACTTTGGTAGGTTTTGTTTGATATTTTACTTATGATGTTATTATTATTTATGATATAGTCCTATACGTAATATTTACACAAGAAACATAAAGTACACTATACTTAGGACCAAATCAAATTTTTAGCAGGTACAAATCTCTGATAAATATAGGGAGAAGACTGGCAGACATTAGAAAATACTTTAATTTTGAAGCAAATGGTAAACAAGCTAAATGAAAATTTTTTAATCAGTTATATTCTCATATCAATGTAACAAAAATGTTTAAGCATCTAGAAAAAAATGCTCCAAATGCCCCCTTGAGGTGAAGAAACTGCTTAAATGACCAAACAAACAGGAGTATTAATCTAAGAGGAAGATGGCAGTCCAAAGGCTTCTACTTTGCAGTCAACCAGTTAAAGCTCACCTGTGGCTTCCGAATCATGTTTTGCAACAGTTCCCTTATGGACTAGGTCCAGTTCAAGACCAAGGAGCACTAAGTCCTTCATGTCATCATTTGTCGATCAGATGGATTAAAATGAACAAGTAAGAACTTTTATAACTACCTGTACCAGTGCAACTTGAAATATTGTAAGGCCTAAATTACCAGAAACCACGGTTATCACTTATATAAAATGTTATTTAAATGTGTGTCTGTTTTATGGTTATTCAGCTTCAGCATAATTCAGTTTGATCCAAACTAGATCATCTTCAATTAAGACGGATAATAAGAGACATATCTGGTGTAACACAAGTTCTATATATCTGATTAATAATTTTTCTTGCAGGAAACAGTGAACCAGGCTTTGGCAAGAGCCATTTATGTGAGTAGGACTCTTCTGATGGTGGAACATCCACTTTGGATTGATTTCTTCAAGAAACTTCGTCCAGCATATCAACTTCCTACGCGCAAGGCAATTTCTAACAGATACCTTGACATAGAGTACATGAGAATGCAGGATAATATAAGAACAATGCTTGCTGATTTCCCAAATCTAAACCTTCAGTGTGATGGGTGGAGTAATATTAGAAATGAGAGTACAGGCAGATCTCGTCTTTCGCAGCTTTATATTTCGCGTGTTTCGATCTTTCGCGGTTCCGCATCTGTGACCAGTTTTGTCTTTCGCGGTCTTATGTTTCGCTCTTTCGCGGAAAAAATCACGGAAAAGGCTGCGCGAAATTTTCTATATATGGAATGAATCGCGTTTTCCTCACATTTTCTCTCATAGTCAGGCCTGAAAAATGTTACGTTATTCTGATATGCGAAAATATTTACGTAATTTAAAAAAATAGATACGTGTATATATTTTTTTAAAGTACGCACGCACACACACACACGTGTCTCATATATACTTTTAAATATTTTTAGGATGCAATCCTCCCACACTTTTGTGTCCCTTCGCACGTGAAAAGTTGCAGAATATAAGCTGGTATCACCGTTCAGGAGCCTTCTGTCTTTATTACGACAGGGAAGTCCCGAGGGGAAAGACAACCCTCAACTCTTGACCCTTCCGATTCAGGATCATTGGGTTATTTGCTCAGGTTCGACATAGTTCAAACGCTTAAGCTTCGCGTTTTGCGCATCATTTATTATTGTAGTTTCACCGAGTTTTTCAGGAATGTAACCCCAAGAAAGACGCGGTCTGCCGTATTTGGGAAATTAGCCCCTGCAAGTTAGGCAACCTCCGTTCATTTTATTCCGATTCTTCTACGGAACTTAATTGATTATTTTCTGATACTTTTTTCTTCTTCTTTTAACTTGTTTAAGTCTCACTTTCATTGAAGTTAATTCTTCCATCTCTTTCTCTATTTTTCTGCGGTCACCAATACAGAGGACAAATGATCCGTTTTTGCTGGGATGGGAACCAAACCCGGTATTTCCCATTGCCTTAATTACTTCTCTTTTGCGATTTCGTCTTTCGCGGTGTTTTAAGGAACGTAACCCCCGCGAAATTTTAAATTTTGTGATCACTACTCCAAAACCAGTCTTTGTAGATTTTGTTAATACAAAGGAAAACCGACATACCTCAGAGTATCTAGCAGAGCAGATCTCTAACATACCTGTTAAATATGGACCAAGGATTGTTTGTTGTTACAGGTGACAATGCTGCCTGTTGCGTCCACAATGCATGTAGTTTTCTGAAATGCCACCAGGGTTCGTAGGCTATACCTAGCAATGTGAATGTGTGTGATTTAGAGTGTGAATGAGTTAGTTAGAAAGTCGTCGTAACCCCGAGAAACCCCATGCAGACGTTAAGGAGACGGAGTCGAAATAACGAAGGAAACCACTATGGCTAGAGGTAAGTCATTTGAGCCATTGGTGGTTAATAATCGAAATAATACAGTCCACTAATCCTAGAGGCAGGATTACTTTAATTTAAGTAAATTGAGTTCCTGTCCAAACACTGCCAATGTAAAGAAAGCTCTCAAAATTGTCCAGGAAAGGTATTCACATCTTTTCACCCATGGATGCAGGGCTGGCGCATAAAAAATTGCCGCCTGAGGCAAGCCCATTTTATGCTGCCCTTTTGTACAGTAACAGGGAATACGGGCGGAGCAAGGAAACATTGTGGATATACAGCAATGAAATGACATAAATTAAAATATTAGATTTAAGTTTTATTATACAAACAAAATTAAATTAAACTTTTCTTTAAATAACAATATAATTAAAAACAATAAAAATTAACTGTACTTTGCACGCTTTTTCTTTACCAAAATCGTCTATAACATCTTCGAAATTTAAATTGGTTGAAATGTCACGTTCGATGGACAATAATGCTATTTCTGTCAACCTTTCCTGTGCCATTGTAGAATGTAAATAGTTTTTAATTAATTTCAATTTCAAAAAAGATCGTTCTCCGCTGGCAATGACCACAGGAAGAGTTAACAGAATTCTGAGTGATGTAAAGATATTTGGAAAATTTTCTACTGAATTATTCTTATCTAATTTAAAACATTTAATGGTGTCATCTCACTATTTAAAACACTTCTAATAATTAAAATTTGATAGTACAAATTTAAAGGTTCTATATCATCTGTCAATGCTATATGCAAATCTTGACATTAAAAAAAAATGACATTGAATCTGTATGGATAAACAATGTAATGTCGTACAAAAATTGGTTGGTTGGTTATGTGTTTCTAGTTGGGAAAATCTTTCCTTGATATAATTGATGCAAACATCTATTACATAATTAAAAAGACTCGACTTCAATTTTTCAAAAGGATCTACGACTGGTGTATCTCTTCCCTCGTACTCAAATTGTCTGTTTTTATGTCGAATTCTAATTGGAAGTGCAAGTTCAAATTCTGCTGTTATTTCAATTGTCAGAGCAATTTCTTTGGCAGAGTAGAGCATTTGTTGGAAACCATTACAGTAGTACGGTATTCTTCCAAAAATGAGCTAATACTTTTTAAAATTTTAATGCATTACCATGTTTGTGCTTTGTACAAACAACAACACTGCAAGCAAATTTAAAGCTATAAATTTTATCCGCCAACGAATTGCTTTTGTTTTTTGGTATCGCTCTCTCTGCACATCCAAAGAAATTTCCACCAGTGCATCATTAACCATAAGGTTAAGCGAATGACACAAGCAACATACAAAAAAGGCTTTAGGATTTTGATTTAAAATCTGTCTTTGGACTCCAGAATGGGTACTTTTCATATTTGCCCCGTTGTCATAACCCTGTCCGCGCATGTTTTCAATTTTGATGCCTAATGTGTCCAGCTCTTGCAATATCAATTTGGTCAATCCAGCTCCACTGGTTAATTCAACAGGCAGAAATTTAATAAAATATTCTTTAGGAGAATATTCTGGCTGCTGTTCTTTGGTCACAATGCGAACTAAAAACGACATTTGCTCAATCCTGCTAATGTTCGGAGTGCAATCTAATATTATGCTGTAATATTTTGCTTCCTTAATTCTAGCAACAATAGTATTATGCATTTTTTCCTAGCAGATAAATAAGATTATTTTGAATGTCTTTGCTCATATAATGGACACAGGATTTTTTGAGGCTCTTCTTAAATGCTCACTTGTAACAGGATCGAACTTTGCTAATAACTCCATGATTTTCAAAAAATAACTTTTTATGGTCAAATAATTTATCTGAATTTCCCCTAAATGCCAACAGTTGTGAGGCACATAACTGAATAACAGCTATGTATAATTCTCTTTAAAATATCTTGCCAATGTTTTCGTTCGAGTTGTGAGATTCGTTGATGTTCTGTATCAATGGTTTTGCCAATCTCCAACCTGGTATCTAACTCTATCCATTTTTAATAATTTGGAGTAATATTGATGCTAATAATAAATGATATAATGAAGAAAATGAAATAAATAAAATACAAAAAAATAGAATAGAAAAACATATTTTGCACGAAATTTACACTCGTTACACAGATTAATTACTTATTATTATAGCAACAGCAAGTACTAGGACTTCCACGAAATGTTAACGCAAGGCGTTTGATCTAACAGACCTAAATTATCCAGTCTGCATCAATGCCTGTGCATGGTGAGCTTATCGCAATCAGTGACGTTCAGCCAGGTTAAGTCCAACCGCTGTCAGCGATGCTGAGATCGGCTGAATACAGTCATTGCTAGTGCTAGTACTATAGTGGAATAAACAACTCGCTTAGCGGCATATTACAAATGTAGCTGAATGCTTGTATGTGTGCCGATAAGAAAATATTGCAAAGGAAAGCTGCCGCGCACGCTGGTGTGTGGGAAAAGAAAAGAATAGCTACACAGGAAAAACCTTAATCTGTCCGCAGTTGCCTTTGTCTATGGGCACCCTTTTCTTTTTCTCAAACCCACAATGGCGGTTGATTTTTGTCTTAATATGCGCCTGAAAATGCCGCCCCAAGCTATGTGCCACCTGAAGCGGTCGCCTCACCCCTGGCACCAGCCCTGCATGGATGTCTGGCTCACTTGTTGCACCTTCTTTGCAATGATATTCTGAAATGTGATACTGTTGCAAACTTGATGCACAAAGTAGTTGATGTGATAAAGACTGTTCAGAAATCTCATGTTCTGGCAGCATTATTTTGAAAAATTAATAAAGAAAGGAACTGCCATGTTTCATTACAGTTGCCTTGCAAAACAAGATAGGGAAGTTACCTTTCCTCTTTAGAGAGCATGATTACTTTCAAAGTCAGCCTTCAAATGCTTGCAGTGAATGAAGAAGCCTCTCATGTTCTCTCAAAAGAAATGAGAGCCTCACTTTTGAATGATGAAACATTCTGGCCAAACATTACCAAAATAGCAGTTATGCTGCGACCACTCGTTTCATGGGTTCAGAAGTTGGAGGGAGATGGACCTTTGATTCGCAAAGCTCATTCTGCACTAAAAGAAATTGAAGAGAAAATGAAGGCCTCTCTACCATCTTCACCATTAGCAGAATCTAAAAGAAATTATGTCATGAGAATGGTTGCTGAACATAGAGAATTTGCCTTAGGTCCTGTTCACCTAGCTGCAGCTATGTTGGACCCTGCAACTCAAGGAAATGATTTGACTCCAGAAGAACAGCTTGATGCAGTAGAATTTATTGACAGGGTTGTTTCAACAAAGGGAACCAACATTTTGCCAAAACTTGCTGGTTACCGTTCCAAATCAGGAGGGATGTGGAGTAAACAGTTTTTGTGGAAGAGTGTCTCGCAAATGTCTCCCATGACATGGTGGAAAGGAATGTGTGGAAATTATGACTTGTCAAAAATTGCTGTAAGAGTCCTTTCAGCTCCAGTCACTTCAGCAGCTACTGAAAGGACATTCAGCACCTTTAATAGGATTCATAACAAGAGAAGAAATAAACTAACAACAGAAAGAGCTGGCAAGTTAACATTTATATCTCATAACTGGAAGTTGAAGCTCTCTGCAGAAGGGCACCAGGGTTCCAGGGCTGGTATTTCTGGTGAAGTAGAAGAAACCTTCAGGGATCTGTCTGAAGAATCACCAGGCACCTTAACTTCGCAGTTCTACTTTAATGTTGAGGAACAAATGACAGATGAACCAGAAGAAGCAGACATTTTGGATGACAGTGATGCTGAATATTACAGTAATTAACTTGGATATGAAAAATAATAAATAATAACAATGATACAAAGCCATCACTGGTAATTTATAAAATTTGCTAGGTAATGATGACAGTAGTTCCTGATTTCACTGATTAATTTTTTTCTGCAATAAAATTTACGGGAAGTCATTCATTCTAAACACTTGTAATTGTAACCCTGGGCCTGGATTGCCAATATTTGGAGGACCCGTGTGAAAATGTCTCCATAATATGAAGCTTGTTTTCAAAAGGTATGTATTAACTAATGCATGGTTCTTTGTATTATAACGTTACCCTCATATATAATTTATCGTTAGTTTAATACATTTTTCTGTGAATAAATTAATCTTGCAATGTTCAATAATTTACGAAAAGCATCCATGAAAATCTACTCTGAGTGATCAAATCTTCGTTATCGATTCCGATTTTGCAATCCTCGTTTTCAGCTTAAGATTTGATGACTGGGAAAATTCCCGGAAATATTCCCGAAAGAAATGTTCCCAGGAATTTACCCATCACTAGTCATGACCCAAGTTTGGGTCGCAATTCATTTTCTTCGTTACCTGCAGAGTTAAAAAAATTCAGCATATATTAGATAAATAAAAGTAGAAGAAATGAAGCTGATATGTTTATTCATTTATTTTTCTTAAAAGTCGAGTGAGACAGTTAGCCTGAAAGTACGATTATTGGTCATATGGACTGAGCACCAAAACCAGCAGAACTGTTTATTATCCATGGCGATCAGTCAGATGAATTTCAAAAAAAAATCAAGAAACTCCTTAACCGTAACGTTACGGTTAAGGAGGTTCTTGTTTTTTTGAAATAACTAATTCACCGTGGTCTCCAACCCACCCTTTATTACAGTCAGATGAAGGCAAGAATTTACAAAGAATAAGACGAACATGGTTCATTTTGCTACTAGCGATAGCTAGTTAGTTTGATTTAAAAAATCTTAAAATGACGGGAGAAGCTGCTGGAGCAGGTTCGATTGCTGCAGACGAATTTCCAATGCTCCTCAAAGCACTGATTGATGAAGGAGGCTACACATCACAAAAGGATTTTAATGTTGACGAAACGCGTTTTGGAAGTGAATGCCAAACTGAATGTACATCTCCATGGAAGAACAGTCAGCACCAAGATTCAAAACAGAAAAGGATTGTTGCACACTATTTCTTAGTGGAAATGCTTCGGGCAATTACAAGATCAAGCCTTTACTGGTTTACCACTCAAAAAATCCTAGAGCACTGATTCTAATTCATCCCTTTATTGTTTAAAATGTAATTAGCACATTTGTAACAGATTAGCAGCATACCCCTGCATATAGCGAGCCAGCCCATTATTAATAGATTGGCAGCTCACCCTTGAGTAACATGTAATATACAAATCCAAATTGTTGTATTTTAGAGACGTAGTGCTTTCCATTTGTATTTTAAATAATTAGTGTCATAGTAATGCAATAGGATTTACACTTCTCTTGTAGTTCAACTGCTATTTAATATTCTATAGCAGTGGTTCTCAAACAGTGAGTCGTGAAGATCCAGGAAGTGTGTCTCGGAAAATTTGTTTGAGCATCACATCACAACATCAATATTGCATCAGACCTAACTTATACGGAAAAAAAGTTAATCGATGTATCTTCAGATACCCAGTGAAAATTAAAATTCATTGGTTCCGCTGTTGTTTCTTTTTGAATGTCCCTGAAAAATGAGTAATATGTAATCGCAAATAAGGCATTGGACATTTTACTTCCCTTTTCGACGTCACAGGTGTGGCTGCGCAACAGCTCTTAAAACAATAAAGTAAAAAAATTGGTCGAAACTTATAGACATTTACATTGAGATGCATGTGAGTTTGTCTACGGTTCGACCCCGTATCAAGAGAAACTGCAGTACACATCTCCCACTGATGAAGTAAACGAATATTACAAATTTGCAAAATAATAATAATTTAATAACTTTAATTTTAATAACACCTTCTAAAAATACATTAAATTCTGTTGCATTAGCTATATCTGTTCTTATGTTTGTTTACATTAAATAGCAAAGTTAAAACAAAATATAATTCTAGGATGGTCTGATATAGTAGGACACATAGGGCCAGGGGTCAATGGGAAGAGGAATTTCAAATCCAATTAGCAGCAATCCAATTTAACAACAATAGAGTTCTATCATAAAGATAAATTTTCACCTAAAAATGTTAAATTTTCATTTTTGAAACTAATTTATGGACATATTCAACGCGTATTTCAAAAATGACAGTAGGAAAATGAATTTTTAGCCTTCATTCGTACGATGGTTATAAGTAATTTTAAAATGCAAATGAAAAATATGCTGAACTCACTTATGCAAGCATATCTTCCATATATAATATAGCCTGAGGCTTCATATGCACACATGCAGCTTCATGCATTCTTAATAATATAGATTACTTAGATTTATATTTTTTCATAAAATACTTGTATTTATTAGGTAAATAAAAATAACCTGCAATATATTTTCTGTGTACATATTTAAAAGAAAATTGTTATATAAACTATAAACATCAAATTCCTAGGTAATGATGAATTGGCGACACAAAGCTTGGGGGAGGGGGTGGCAATTTTTTCCCTGCCTCAGGGCAGCCAAGTGTCTGAAGCCGGCCCTGGTCTTGGGGCCTCAAAATTTCATATGGCATCGGGGACCCTTCTTACTGAAGGCCAGCCCTGAATGAAGTTACTGGTATTCATTTTTCTTCGATGTTTAACATATGAATCTCGTAGTAGTAATTAGGTTTCTAGGTGCGTCAACAGCTAAGGTTATTTTGCACCGTCAAATTCTGTTAGAGAAAATCAACATACATCACAACATCCATGCCCGAAGCGGGATTCGAACCCACGACCTTTGGGTTAGAAGGCAGGCGCACTGCCTACCAGTCTAACCATATGAATCTCTTTGCAAATTTAATTTCAATGTATTTAAAACATATCGCACAAAACTAAACTAATAAAACATAGGTATAATTTGCCCAAGTTTAGGAATAGAACCTCCTTAATTTACATGTATACTATGGGGAAATTATTTTCGATTTACACCATAATCCTCAGGAATGCATCAATGGCATAAATTGAGCATCATCTGTGTTAGTAATGTACAGTATTTCTTTGTACTTTAAACATATTTTCTTTTGTATTTCTGTATAATATGTTTTTTGAAGCACAGCATGCTTATTTTTAACTTTGAAGTGAAGACTACAGGGCTTTGAGAATGCCTCTCGGGAATCTCTCCCCCTAACACCAATTTCCTATAAGCCCTGGCCCCCCTCAACTGTGGTTTTTCCAACTGTGGGCTAAATCAGTAATGTAAAACCTGTGATAGATGAGAAACTACGTATATGTATCAGTAAAGTCAGCAATCAACTGAATCACTAAACACAATAGAATTGACTGTCCAAATGTTTATAGGTAAAGCTGGATAAAATAATTAAAGACATCACTGCTACAGTAGGTAACCTTTAAAAATCAATGCCCTCAGTATCTTCACTAACAAAATTAAGGAATTTATGATGTGGGAATTTATTCTTCACAAAATATTAACAACAAACTGCATACATAAACTAAATTTTATGCAAACATGAGAACTAGTATATCAGCCATGCTTTCCAACAGATTTAAAAAACTATTATTTAAATTCAGACTTCCATCACTTCAATGGCAGAGGGGGACATTTTTTCATAAATCAAAAGTTTTAAGCATGAATAAGTTTTATGTTTTCATAACATTTGAGTACAGCATTCACAGAATTACTTAATTAAAATTTAAATAAACTATCAATAACGACTGGACAATAACTTGTTAAAATCTACATATATTAACACTTAAAAGCATTGGAAGAATAATTTATCTTCTGGAAAAGATAAGATAACTGCCAATAATTTGTCACTGTTGAGCACTGTTTTCTAATCAGGCAGATTAGTATAATTAAACAAAAGAGAAAGTAGCATATTCTTATTCGATTTAGTCTGCAACTATTACTTAATGCAGGAAATCACATCCTGAGATTGTCTTTAATGTATATAATGATGTCTGCCAAAACACTCCACATGACCTTAACAGTGCTAAAACACACAAATTTTCATTTTGGCATTAAGCCAAATGGGAGGCAGATCATCAAAACCCTGGCAGACTCCAATTATGTCAGACCTAGAAGAAAGAAGTCATTTTAAAAATTTTCTATACAAATATCTGTAAAGCTCATTCCAACTAATTTAATCATTAAATATGCCCAAAGTATTTTTGTTATAAAAAGGATTTATAATTTGTTTTTCTTCACACATTACTTCTTATTGTTTATGCAAACTAGAAAGTTTTTTAATACTTTTTCTTTTAAATAAAATCGACTTTTATAACATTTTCCAAGCACTAAAATATCAAGTTTGTGAATTTAACAAATAATAGTTAACTTTCAACACAGCCAATTAAAAAAATCTGATGTGTACAGCGCATGACTTTCTCCATACAGAGTAATGAATATGATTGCTCTTGACCTCTGTGTCCTCAAGAATCAGCAATTACACTTGTGAACAATTTTTAAACAATGAATGATTTTCAGAGTGAAAAATACTATGAATCAATTTGCAGAGTGAAAAACAATAAGTAAATAAAATTATTAGCTGTTGCTATGGATAACAAAATATTGGTGCTCAATTAAAATTACCCTTGGCAGAGTATGCATCGCTATCAAAAATTAGAAAAATTTTATCATGGTATGTACTTAACATAAATTCATACATATAATCAAAATATCTCTTAAACAATCCGTTTTATGAAAAATGCTTCACACAAAACTTACAGATTACACTGTCTACAACTTTAATAATGGCAGATATTTACAGAAATTAAGTCCTAAAGAAGATATTTGGAAAAGGCGGAAAAATGACAAGAATAAACATCCACTTCTGGTTTACCAGTTTCAGCCAAAACCTTTTTAGACCTTGATTAATTAATAAAAATCTTAAATACAGCGACTCCCGAGATTCAGCAGGTACGCGTTCCTGAATCTCGAACAGTCGAATGTTGAATCAGCACAAATTCAAACAATTAGAGCAGAAATAACGATGTCTAGACTGAAACTAAACCTCTCGTGGTTGGGCGGGCCAAAAATTACTTCGTGTAAACTTGCTTCTAATTCGACTGATCGATTGGCTAGGTCGAATCGACCGGTTTAATGCTCGAGTTGGTCGAATCTCGAACGGTCGAATCTTGGGAGTCACCTGTATAAAGTTTTTTGCTGATCTGATCATTATGTTTTTAGTTACAGTGTTTACAAAATTCCTACCACACATGCACAGACCTTGGAAAAATAGTAAAAACATAGAGGAACTCAAAACCTATATTTCCATTGAAATCTTGAATTTGATTTTTTCATAAATACAATACTTTCTCCTATACCAATGGAGAAAGTAAAAAACATTTGATAAATATCAAACTTAAACATTTTCAGTAGACATTAACGAATTTTCTTAAACATTTTATTAAAACAAATACATGGATCTGTTAGCACCTACACCAGAGGTTCCCAACCTCATGTTTACAAACTTGCTCTTGGCAATTTGATGGTGCTCTTCTATGTTTGTTAAAATTTTGCTTGTAAGCTCCAGGAATTTTATTTGCCAAGTCGTTTTCTTTCTCAATGTATTGACAAATTAATAATAGTTTCAATATAAGTTTATTTCCATGTACGAGAATTTCTGATTTTTCTAAAATATCAGGGTGCTAGCTTGATATTCTACAAAATAATTTAGAGATTTTCACGTCAAAAAGGTTGGGAACCCCTGACCTAATCTATCTGAAAACATTAATTCAAAATATTTTTATTCGTGTTTATTTCAAAACTTATTTTTCAGATTAGTAGATAGAAATGATAGATGAGTTTAAGTATCCAAGCATTAGGACTTTAATGGGTGTTATGGATTTTGCAATGGACACTGATTTAAAGATTTAAAAAAAAATTTTCATGCCAAGTTCACAGTGAAGACTTTTACAATTTTGTTAAAGGGCTGAAATTTTTTAATTTTGGAAAAGAGTAAATTCTGAAAATAATTTTGAAAATAAGCAACAATCTCTTGCTTCAGCAAGGGTAAAGCTAATAATGTTAAATGCCTTTACTACAGACAGAGAAAGTTATCTTTTAATCAAATAACTTTGCTAATTATTTGTATTAATCCCATAGAAATTATCAAGCTCATCTTATAGCTGAAAACGATTAAAGAATAGCAAAAAATGAAAAAGTAAGTCCTTAGGTACATCCAATAGCCACAGCAAGGCTGTGAAGCATAATATGTGCATTTTGGCTATAATGCAGCCATCATCAATGGTGATTCACCGAAAGTTTTTTAGAATCTACTTTCAGTAAATCAACACTGATGATGGCTGTATTTCATAACCTTATTATGACTATGGGAGATATCTAAGCTAAGTACAGTAAACTCCCAGTTATCCGGGACTCATGCAACCAAAATTCTCAAGCAACCGGCATCTCCTGACTCACGATTTTTTATTACATCTATTTCGGAATGTTACCGATAAAAATTGGCATTTTCGGCAATTTTTTGTTTACATCTAATTCAGAATGTTACTGCTAAAATTTGTGTTTTCAGCAGTTGCAATACACAATTGTGTATATTTCTTGAACTCGGTGTTTGTGTTAAATAAAATATTTCGCACACCCTTTTAAAATGCCTCAAAAAACTCCAATATGTGCTTAAGGTAATAAAAGGAAACAGGTTGTGCTAACCTTAACCCAGAAACTTGATATACTAAAATGTTTAGAGAAAAGTGAGAACCGCAATGCTTTAATGAAAGAGTTCAAAGTCAATTCTTCAACTATTTATGACACTAAGACACAGAAATCAGTTAAGCTTGATTCACACTATGGGTAACCTCATGCTCAACTCAAGGGACGGTCACGCTCAAGGGATTTAGGCTATTGTTCACATTCAACGCTCAGCTCAAGGGAAGGTCACGCTCAAGGGATGGCTCACAACGCTCTTGAGACACTGTCGTGTTTGTCGTTGTAGTGATAGCTGAGATCCTTTGTGTGTACGAGTCTTGAAAATGTTCAAACATTTAAATAGTAAGGATTTGGCATTAATAGCATTGTTTTTGGACCAAGAAGAGGAGGGAGAAAGATTGTCTAAGTGGAGAAGAATTTGGGTGTATATGAGTTTACATTACATCAAAAACTCGAAGGAGAATTTTTCACTCTCTTCCCACAGTTAACTGATGATGAAACCAGATTTTACCATTACTTTTGTATGCAAAGGAATAAATTTGAAATTTTACTTTCGAAAGTAGAAAATGATTTACAAAAGCCACGCACAAGTGAGTGCGGAGTGATCGGGGGTTGACCACGCTCAACGTGTTCAGACCTGCACACTAGGTTGGATAGGGACGGTCACGCTCCGCTCAAATATTCTCGCCGACTTTACCCATGCTCTTCTGAGCACCCCTTGAGTGAAGCGTGGCCTCTAGTATGAACACACAGGACCAAAATCATTAAACTATATTTGAGTGGACCATCCCTTGAGCTAAGCGTGAGCTTACCCATAGTGTGAATCAAGCTTTAATGAAATTCTTCTGAGCCAACTAGAAGAGATGAATATCGGTGCACTCTTCCTAAGCTGAAACATGAGCAATTGGATATTGCTATTTATGAATGGTTTTCTATAAAGCATTCCAAGAGAGCCCCTATTTTGGAGTAAGGTTGATTGAAAAAGCCAAAGATTTTTATAAACAAATGGAGATTAGTGAACCATGCGCATTTTCAGATGGATGGCTAACATGTTTTAAGATTATGCATGGGGTCAGACGTCTATTAGATGTTCCAAGTGATAAAAAAATTGGCTGATCAAGGAGCTGCCGATAAAGTTTGTGACTTTTTTGAAACATTATTTAAGTAACATGGCCTAGCTCCTAATCAAATTTATAATTCCGATGAGACCAGTTTATTTTGGCAATGTTTACCACATTCAACTCTGTCTAGTTCAAGTGAGACTTGCACTGAAGATTTTAAAGCATATAAAGATCGCTTAAATGTGCTTACATGTGCCAATGCTGCAGGTTCACACAAAGTGAAACTTCTTGTGGTACGTAAATATACTAAGCATAGATCTGTTAAGGGTGTTTCTTATTTACCTGTTGAGTACAAAGAGTTAGCAATTCCAAGGTGAATGTACAATTCTACACCTGTTCTTTA
Organism: Uropetala carovei; assembly: GCA_036926305.1. Taxonomy (NCBI): domain Eukaryota; kingdom Metazoa; phylum Arthropoda; class Insecta; order Odonata; family Petaluridae; genus Uropetala; species Uropetala carovei. The sequence continues at coordinate 10,213,228 of JAXCHB010000011.1, forward strand.
TTTTGGTATCCAAATGCTTTATTGAGGCTTATCCAATAAAACTCAAGCAACTGGAATGTCGACTTAATTAGAAAACCCAATTCCCCGGACATTCCAGATAACTGGGAATTTACTGTACTTACTTTTTTAAATTTTGATATTGAAGTGCTTATTCTTGAAGTACTTGTACTATCAATTGAATGTATGTACAATACCCAACCACTTATCAGGAAAGCTTGGGACCAGAGGGTGACTGAAATTTGGTATTATCCAGATTTCAGGTTAAAAAGCCTAGCACATACATTACTTTCAAAATAAATTACACTAATGGTATCTAAATAGTTAAGCTAATCATTGCTAATAAATTAAGAGAAATAATAACTGTATTACTTTATGAGATAAGTTTCCATTACATCTCATCTGCTCAGCTTTGGGCTCACAGTCATGATTGCAAGCACTTTATAAATTGTATAGACCAGAGCCCTCTGCTAGTGGCTGTACTTACCGTGGGTGCAATGTGTGCACTGCAAACAGTCGGAAGCAAGCAACATCAACAGATATATAAAGGCGTGTTTGTCAATAAACAAATACAAGCACGACTGAGTAAATCAGATTTAAAATTTAATTCAAGTGTTGCTACATTTGAGTCATTAAATCTGTTGTCTAAAGTGTGCTAAGTGCTCTTTGAAGCGTGTTTCTAACTTTCATTTTGTCTGCCATACGTCTATTTTATTGCATGTTCCGCAAGATATCTTGTAAATTTCATATTGTGTAAAAATGGTATTGTTTTTTGGGTTGTGGAGAAGATTGGAGAGTTTATTATTGTTAACATGTACAGTTTTAAGATCATGTTTAGAGAAAATATTAGAGAGTTTGCTGGTGACACTGGGAGCAAAAGGGATTTTTAAGTATTTTGAATTTGTGGTGGAAATGTTTGCCAGTGTTGTATGATGTTTTATGTGGAGTGTGTGTTTATGTTTTAGTAGCATGTTTTCAACCAATTGGGTGCTGTAACCATTTACAAAAACCTGGAATTTACAAAATATCTTAAGGAATATGCAATAAAATATACATAGGACAGCAGGGCTGTAGTCGAGCCAGGGCATTGCCCCGGTACTTTTTTAAGCAGCCAGGGCACGCCCTACCTCTTTTCCATGGTGACCGTATACTATAACGATTCGACTAGCGTGCCCACTAGCATCCATAATATGGGGAAATGCGAGCATAGTCATGGTCACCTAAACTTAACATCCGAAAATATGGATCGGTGCTAAATCTTTCATTTCCCTTTCACTATACCTGTCCACCAATGTTGGATTTATAGCCTCACTTGTGACTCCATACTCCTGACCCAAGCAGCAAAGGGTCATACTACCTGAGCGGCAACCCTTAAGGGGGAAACTCACGCAGGGCGATGGCAAGAAACTTAAACTGGACCTTTCCATTGCAACCAAGGCTTTCGTAGGTAAATTTCCTTACAATTTCTTATATTTAATATTGTTTATATATAATTTTTTAAATAATTGATTGTTATAAACCAGCTATTCAACGTTATGTGATTATAAAGTAGTGATGTACAGTTGTTTTCAAAAGTCTATCCACAAATGGAGTGGCGCCACTTTCGCCCTCGTTGATGTATTTAACTTCATCCATTACCTATGTATTCCATGACTGAAATAGAACCGAATATTCCCACAGTGAATTATGTCCAGTATTTTAGTTAAATCACCTTTTTATCAATGATTACTGGAAAATAATGTTCAGAAGTGAATCAAATCCATCTATTTAAGTAATTTAAATCCTTTGCATCTAAATTTTCACAGACCGTTTGAAAGTAATATTTTATTTCATCGCATATTGCTACCGGCGATTTTTTTGTTTAGGCGCATTCATAGCATTAGCATTAAAAACAAAATTCTATAACCGTTGCATCGATCAATTCCTTTCTCGATATCTTTTTGAATGAAACTCGAACGCAGACGTGAAAAGGAGAGAGCTTACAACAATTTCATAACATCTACATCACAGGTTTATGTGGCAGAGTGGATAGAGCGTCTGCCGTCCATCCTTCCATCGCTTCTGATCTTGTATGCAGAGACTCAATCCTTGGTGGGCTTAATTTTTTTTATTTGTTGCGATTACTTAGTAGTAAATGAATTTTATGAAGCGATTCATTGACTACATATTATCGCTATTTTCTTGAAATAAAGGAATGGTGACGAAGTTTGCACAAGTATTCATTGAGTTATAATTAGAAGCCAGGAAAGTAGAAGATTTTTCAATAATTTTTAGCACCGAGAGAAATGTCACAAATCACATGGAATATAAATTTAATTAAGATGATCGAAGAAGCAAACTTCATGGCCTCATGGTGAAGGAATGGTCCTACGCTGGCGAAAGGAACGAGGAGGCGTTAGAAGCCCATGTAAGGGATGTTTGGGCTACGTTAGGACGGCGTCCCAAGCTTTTAGAAAATTTAGTAGTCGATGAGATCCAGACTTGAATCTGTAATTGGGTGTGATGGTAATTTAACAAAATATTAAAAGCAATTTATTTACTGTGTCTTTTCTTCACCAAGGCTTGCATTTTGTATAATTCCTAGAAATGATTGGCTTGCAATTGAAGTTTGCTTCTCCGATCATTATTTAAATTTATGTTCCATGTGATTTGTGACATTTCTCTCGGTGTTAAAAATTATTGAAAAATCTTCTACTAAAAATTTGCGAGCCACAATAACAAGAATGAATAAGAGCTAATAGAAGTCACTGTTGTGCTTATTTATGGAATTCATTGCAGGGCAAGCGAATCACTGTAACCGAAGATCTAAGTACTAAAGTGACGTATCAAATATGAATATTCATTCTTTGATTCCGCTTCTTTCACTTTAGTTGCACATTCTATTAATTTAATCTGGCATTTCCTGGCTTCTAATTATAACTCAAGGAATACTCGCACAAACTTCATCACCATTTCTTTATTTCAAGAAAATAGCGATAATATGTAGTCAATGAATCGCTTCATAAAATTCATTTACTACTAAGTAATCGCAACAAATAAAAAAAATTAAGCCCACCAAGGATTGAGTCTCTGCATAAGGGATCAGAAGCGATGGAAGGATGGACGGCAGACGCTCTATCCACTCTGCCACATAAACCTGTGATGTAGATGTTATGAAATTGTTGTAAGCTCTCTCCTTTTCACGTCTGCGTTCAAGTTTCATTCAAAAAGATATCGAGAAAGGAATTGATCGATGCAACGGTTGTAGAATTTTGTTTTTAATGCTAATGCTATGAATGCGCCTAAACAAAAAAATCACCGGTAGCAATATGTGGTGAAATAAAATATTACTTTCAAACGGTCTGTGAAAATTTAGATGCAAAGGATTTAAATTACTTAAACAGATGGATCTGATTCACTTCTGAACATTATTTTCCAGTAATCATTGATAAAAAGGTGATTTAACTAAAATACTGGACATAATTCACTGTGGGAATACTCTGTTCTATTTCAGTCATGGAATACATAGGTAATGGATGAAGTTAAATACATCAACGAGGGCGAAAGTGGCGCCACTCCATTTGTGGATAGACTTTTGAAAACGACTGTACAATAACGCCTTAGTTATTTTTGCGTATTTAGGCAGATCATGAACTACAGTATACAGGTATCCCTCGCCGTTCGCGGGGGTTACGTTCCCGAAGACTCTGCGAACGGCAAATGCATAAACTAATGGAAGAATGGGATTCTGTTCCTACATCCACGATCGTGGTCCTAAGTGATTATTTACTTTACCTTACTGACGACTGTAGGCCAGAGAAACAAATAGTAAGCTTAAAATATGAAAGGAAAACCAAACCGACGAACGTTTATATTTTGGAAAACTAAGAAAACAGAAGTTTATTAACTCACCGTGAATTATGTAGAGTATACGTAGGATATTGACAATGGAGGTGTTTCGGAAGAGCATTACACCATTTTATTTTTGAGGTTTTGTAAAAATTAAATTTATTTTACTCATAATCCGTATTTGGAGATGGAAGAGGAAGATGAGGGACTTGGCTTCAGAAATTCTGTGATTTCGGGCTGTTTCCCTTTTGTTTTGATTTTTTTATAAATTTCGTCATAGGGAGATATTGCAGAGTCAATTATTCTCTTAAAATTGATGCTCCTTTCCATAGATGGATCGGCTTGCATTACTTTCTCTTTCAACTCGTTAGCCATATTTAAAATTTCTGTTAAGTTCTTCGCTGAAAACTGATTTATAGTAGGCTCTACATCTTCTTTGTTTTCGCTTTCACTTGATTGTACAAATTCTTAAAGTTCCTCATTTGCTAATTCTTCTTGTTGAAAGTTGAGCAATTCCTCCACTTCTTCCTCTTTTAGATCTTCAAAGCCCTCTCCACCTACATTTCTAGCCATTTCGATGATCTCTTCAACTTCTCCGCAAATGCTGGGATAAACTTTGGAACGAACAGCATCGGGTCAAAGTTTCCGCCAACATGCATTTATTGTCGATTGCTTTACTTGGTCCCATGATTCTTTTATCATATGAATTGCTGTTCGAATGTTGAATGAACTCCAACATTCACGAACAGAAATCAAAGAATTGGTGTCCATTTGTTGTAAAATATGTTTGAAAGTTCGGTGAATATAATATAATAATATTTGAAGGTCGCAATGATTCCTTGGTCCATCGGCTGTAAGAGTGGTGTTGTGTTTGGTGGTAGGAATACAACTTCTACGTCAGAATAGGCTTCTGCAAGAGAAACTGGATGACCCGGAGCGTTATCCAATACGAGATGCACTTTAAATGGCAAATTCGTCTGCCTCAGATAGATCTTCACCTACTGGATGAAGCAGTTGGCAAACCAATCTTCGAACAGTTTACAAGTAACCCATGCCTTCTTATTAGACCTCCAAAAGACAGGTAGATCTGATTTAATCTTCCCTTTTAGAGCACGAGGATTTTCTGAACGGTAAATTACCATTGGTTCGCATTTAAAATCTCCCGAAGCGTTTCCACATAATATTACAGTGAATCGATCTTTTGCAGCCTTAAAACCTGGAGCAGTACATTCCTCTTTGGAAATAAAGGTCCTATTTGGCATTCTTTTCCAATATAAACTGGTTTCATCGACACTGAAAATTTGTTCTGGCTTATAACCTTTCTCCTCGATAAGCTTAAAAAATTCACCGGGGAATTCCATCGCTGCATCTTGATCAGCTGATGCAGCTTCTCTTGTTAGCTTAATGTTATGCAAATTTAAACGCTTCTTTAAATTATCAAACCAGCCCTTACTCGTTAAAAAACAGGTAGAAGAATTCTCTTCATCATCGTCTTCAGTTCCACTCTTTAAATGTTCATAAAGGTTAAGTGCTTTATTTCTTATTAACTCCATGCTAAGGGGAGCATTTTTCTGTGTTTTATCCTCTATCCATACACTTAAAGAGTTTTTCCATTTTTTCTAACACAGGGTCACGTCTACTTACAAAAGAAACTTTAGCACTAGACGGAGTAGAAGCCATTACACTACTTCGTATTTTGTCTTTGACCCTTTTTATAGAACGTATGGTTGATTCATTTACTCCATATTCTCTACCAATGGAAGCATAATTAGCTCCACTTTGTAACTTATCTAATATCATGATTTTTTCCCTCAAAGTCATGACTTTACGCTGGCTCTTAGCTAATGCGTCCCTTCCACTTATATTAACACGTTTAGATCTCATAATAATGTAAAAGAATGGGTTAATTAAAAATGTTTATAAAAGCACTCTACTATAATACAATGCCAACGTCACTAAGCATAGTCCTGCCTAATTTAAAATGAGAGAATAAAATGAAACATCACATTAATACCACAAACACACCAAGGATATCAAGTCATGTTGCTTGCGGCACTATAGAACAGAAACTGATATAAATGTGGAAAATGGAAGCTTGCGAAGGTCCCCCCATATTCCCGTAAAAGTCCCTTTTTCAACAAGCCGCGTGTCTTTTAGTCCGATGGCCATATTTATTCCGCGTAAAAACAAGCAGACAATACTGTTTACACAGGTGGCGAGACAAATAAATAGAACATAGAGTGGAGCAAACTGGGAGATTTTCCCGTTCAGTATTCTATGGATCCTTCAGGAAACGGGAAGATTTCCCCGTTCGGTACGACAAGAAAATGAGTAATGGGTGTTGCTGAGAAACCGCGAATAAGCAAAACCGCGAATGGCGAGGGATACCTGTATATAAAATCTTAGTGCCCTGGTACTCTTTTTTAGGACTACACCCCTGTAGGACAGACAAAACAAAAGCTAAAAACATACCTCAACGGGCACTTAGCACACTTTGGACACAACAGATTTAATAATTCAAGTGTAGCAACACATATACAAGAAAGCAATCATCCCATCACCATCAACAATTTAATACTGTTAAAATCACAACACAATGAAAACAAACTAGATGCTTACGAGAGCATGTTTATCAACAACTACAAGAATGTCATTATGAATAATGACTGCACACCTACTCCACTCTCTACAGTTTAAACGTTGACCCTCTCACTTTCCCTTTTACTTCCACTTCCATGCAAACCATCCACAGGTTAAATACCGGACACAAAACACCATCATGCCATCAGCTACTGATGATGAGAGCTTGGCTCTTGAAATATGTATTTAGCTTTACTGGTTTTCTTTAAGTCATAACTTGTATGGTTCGGAGCCATAATTTCAAGTTATCTATTTTTAACACTTTTACTTTTACATTAAGCATATGCAAAGTTATTCATATATAAATATGACTATAGATATACAACTAAAATACATAATGTTTAAAATTTTCAAATTCAGAATAGATACTTTGAGAAGGCTAAAGCATCATAATCTATATACATAAAATTATAACCTCTGTCTGTACATTTGTTTTTTTGACGGGGTTTTTGAACCGGTTTGTAGAATTGCTGTCTGTCTGTTTGTTTGTTACCGCATCACGCAAAAACGGCTGGTCGAATTTTTATGAAACTTGCAGCGTATCTTTAGACTGGTCCAGCTTAAAATATAGGCTATGTGATATATCTCAAAAAAAAATTTAAGTGGGGGTTTGGGAGGCATTGATTTGGTTTTTTGATGATAACTCTCGAGTAAATTAACTTAGGAAGTTCAAATTTGATATTTGTCACTTTCAATACAAGTATAAGATCAAGTTTGTAGATGAGCAAAATCAGACTAAGGGGAGGGGGGTTGTGGGAGGGGGGGGGGGGGGGGGCACCCATAAGAGAAATCATAAATAAATGCAAGTTACAACATATGAACCACAACAAATGATAAACAAATTTCCAAAATCATAACTGAAGTTTTTTTTCTTTTCTGTATGCAACCTAATTACAAATAGATAAGTTTGTGGGTTACCATGTTTTTGCCTCACACCACTCAATTACAGTAATTGCTGAGCTATCCTGAAAATTATGCAATATTGCTTCAAGACATCATTTACATTTGCATTTCTGGATTTAATACCTATCTCCTATATATTTATAAAAGTTTGTTTGTTTGATTATTTGTGCATCTATACATTTTCACACGGTTAAAGTTAGAGTAATCAAACTTTCAACAGATACTTTATTCACAAATAGAAAGGCCATAGGCTATTTTTAATCCCAAATGTTTTATATTAATTGTACAAAAAGCAAAATAACTTTGTATGCTAATGCTAATGGCAGCCCATTTTCTGTCGGCTCCTTTATGCACGCCCACAATCAACCGATTACAGCCAAATTTGGCAGGATAGTAGGGGGCACTAAGGGGAAGGTCAGTGGGGCGTTTTAGTGTTTGTATGTCCACTTCATTCAAATTGGCGGTCGATTTAAACATTAAACTATGTGTATTTTCCGAAGTCCTACTATTGATTTGAATCAAATTTGGTATGATTGTCGAGGGCTCCCAGAAAAAATTCATGTGGTTTTTGTTTCTCTCTGCCCATTTTATTCAAAACGGTGGCCGAGTGAATTCTTAAATACCATGTATCATCTTGAATTCCGATCAGATTTGAACCAAATTTCCCTGGGAAACGCCAGGTATTTCTGCTAGTGAGAAAATAAAGACTAAGTACCAGCTCAATTTTAGCATGAAAATAATGAATAACAGTGGCTATAATGTTATTCTCAGTTCACAGATTTAACTATGAACAATACAATAGGTGGATTGATCCATTCATTTTCAGCACATCTTTAACTATTGGTATGCAACAAAAACTTCATGACCTTATCTCATTATCATTCAATCTCATTTTTTAAAATTGTCATGCATTTTACAGATTGTCTAATTTAAAATTTGCTAACCTTTGATATGACGCACACAAAAGTAGTTAAAATTTGAAGAACATTTTGGCAGGCACTTGAATGATAATACTGACAGGTATGAATTGGTTTATGGTCTAACATAAACCAATGTCAGTCAAAAGTGCCATCCCTTAATTCTGTGTAACCTCCAAAGAGCTTAGGACAAAATGACCTATTGTCCAGCTGATTTCTTCTTTTGTAATATATCATTCTGCAAATAAATAATAAGAAACAAATCAACCAAGCAGAGCATTGTGACAAATAATTTAACCATTGTAAGACAAAAAAGTAAAAAGCATTATCTTGATGAACAAGTAAAATTAGTACTTTTAATTATTAGGAACCAAACAAATATTGCACTTTATGTTTCAAAGAATTGAGATTATTTCCAGCTATATTTGAATCATGACCACTTGAATTTGACTGTAACCAAAGTAAAGTTTGTAAAACCTTCTTTATTGGAATGTTTTGATAAAAATAAATTTGATGCAGTTTTATTAACTAAAACACATCAATAAATCTTTTCTTGTGAAAGAAATTTAGTTTTTATTTTCAATAGCAAATATGTAAATGAATATTTTCTTTCTGTTTTCTAAACATCATGCAGTAATGTTTATTGACAGGCATCTCAGGTAAGCCAAAAGAGCAACAAAATTATATTTGCTTTAAAGTAAATAAAATGAATAATGAGTTGAATATTTATAGCTGTTAAACAGCAGTGAAAAGGCAATCACACTATGAATGTAATAAAAGTTAAGATAATGAACTATCTGCATAATGGTAAGTTTCAAATATGAACATCAAACCTCACTTCAGTACTAATATAAATCAATATTAATTTTAACAAACATTGTGACAAAATGTTTAAAATTCAATTTTTTATATATTTCTCAAACATATGCATCTTATGAAATAAATAAATAAATTATATGTATCATTCTTTAGTTTCTTGGGTCACTTAATAGCTTTAATTTATTTGTAAATGTAAAACAATTCCTTTTAACAAGTCTAAGACAAATGAACAGCATTATTAAATATTCAATAAGGTTTGTATGTAAAGGCATTTCAAGTGTTAGCAACATTTCGACATCATTATTAAATAATCTGTATAGAAATAAATTTTTTAAATCTCAAAATAATGCCAACAAAATAGCAATTAAACTATTAATGTTAGACAGCCAAATAGAAACCAGGTCACTTTTATTTAATAAATTAATTTTCTTGACATGATGCAAACTCATCTTGATTGTTAGAATAAAAATGCAAAATAAGGTGCATTTAATATTATTTTCTTTAAGGAAAATACAATTTCACAGAAAATAATTGTCAACCAACTTAAAACTTCCAATTTCAGCCTAAAGAATCATATTTTTTCTTTTTCTCAGCATCATGCAATCAATGCTTCAATTCCATATTAAATCCCATAAGATTTACAGAGACAAAGTCATTGATCAGGGCATTACCATGAAATTATAATTTTTAGGAATATACATCATGTATACACCAGTGCTTGAAATGACCCAAAACACCACTCCGGCTCGTCACACGTGCCAATGATACCGTTCCATTTCATCAGACATTTATAAATACCATCCCTTATAACAAGCATTCCGTTTCCTAAAAATTTCCATTACACTACCAATACAAGCATTCCGTTTAGTAACATTTTCCATTTCGAGCACTGGTATATACCATTAAATTATAGGGAACTACTAAACCTTATCCAGTTTATTTTTCCTTTATAGAATTATATTTTCGTAACTTTATTCATTATTATATAAATAAATATGTTATATAGTTTCAATTAATTGGTGATGTACAACTGAAATAATCTTCACACAAATGGAAATTAAGGTTTTATTATGAATTAAGCTTTATTTTATAATGAGTTTCAGAATGCATGCATTATGATAGCTTTGATGTCATATATGGAAAAAATAACAAATGGTTTTGGAGCCATTTAAATATGTGGAAAGCAAACTCAAGCAGTTACCAGTCATCTCCTTCAGTCAGCTGCATGTGTTAATTTAAGCTCAAATGCTACTGCATAGTTCAAGCCTTCGAAATTCAAGAAAAATATCATTAATTAAAGGATATCATGACTCCATACCCTAAAATTTTTATCTAATGGATTATTTCCCAGTCAAAGCGAACTGTTAAAAAGTGTTAACATAATCCATAACCAAAAGTAAAGGATTAGAAAATGTTTGCAATCATTGTTCAACAAATCAGTACTGTTACCATATCAGTAAATCTTAAGTTGCTTTGGTTATATTGAAGTGATAGCAAACATATTTTAAAATTATAAACAAGTATTAATTGTGCTTTTAAATCTCTTTGTAATTTACATGAAATTTTTAAGAATTGTTATACCTAACATGAATTTAACTTCGGCGGTACTGGATGCCCATTAAGTATGAGAAATATCCACATTTAGCCATAAGGTTACATTACAGATAAGTTGTTAATGTTGTAATAGAATTGAGCAGGGTCTGTTAAATCCTATCATTACATGAATGGTTGATCATTTGGTTTCATAAATACATTGAAAGAAATAAAAAAAAAATTTTTCATAACATTCCATTTCTGCATGTTGCACCAATTGAAAATATCCAAGTCTTGCGAACGATAGAAAAGTGACAAACTTCACTACGTGTAACACTACTCCTGAATGAAGTGCTAGTTAAGTAATTCTATTGAGATTGAAATCAACGCAGCAGGAAAACTACTTAAATATTTCCCTACACCAATATCTATGACACATTATCTTATGATGTTCTGATAATTATCAACTATTAGATCTAATCCAATCTTCTAATGTGGCTAAGAATTTTTTTCTCAATAATTTTGAATTATGAATTGGTATTTAATAAATTAAACTACAGACATGACAATTTTGATGCCAAACCCCAAAGAATAATAAAGCAATTCATTTCCACATTGGTTATATAATCACTGCTGGGTGTGTATACATAAAGCCTCCATAACTTCAATTTTCTTATTAAAACTTTTTTAGAAAAGCAACAACGATTTTGGCAAGAATATTCCAAGATTTTCTAGCTAGAATTAATGAGAAACAAGAAGTGCATCAAACTTTCAACGAGTTCCATTATATAAAAAGTCAACCATAACGGAATGGTAATATAATACATTCATGAAGTACTTCAAGCTCAAGTGCTTCATCATATTAACAGAAATAGTATACTGTATGACTGGGATGTATGATTTTCAATATTTTTTACAATGAAAATATCCTCTGCAATCATTCTGAAAAGATGTACTTGAAATAAATTGAAATGTTACATGCATAATAATGATTTCTGGTTTAATAAATATGTCATTAATTCACATGCTTATCAAAGTTCCATTTTGTCAAAACAATATTTTCAATGTAATGATGTAGCCATTTTTACATGAAAATTGTTCTCACATGTTTCTTAGTAGCACATCACACAAATTCAAGTCCAATAGATCTTTGGCACCATCTTCAATATTTATGGGCTAAAATATTTCTCTTTTCATGCATTTTCAAAACAGTACAATCATATGTCTATTGTCCATAAAAATACATAATATTGATACATCATTTGCATTCCCATGTAGATCAACGAAATTAATTCTTACAGAAAAATTACAATAATACCAAATAGGCTGCTTTGACTTAATTCTGTAAAATATAAATTCATTGAACAACATGTTTGGTCACAAGTGCATATAAAATTGAATGTTTCATAAACAGACTTAATTCTGTAAAATATAAATTCATTGAACAACATGTTTGGTCACAAGTGCATATAAAATTGAATGTTTCATAAACATTCAATTTTATATGCACTTGTGACCAAACATGTTGTTCAATGAATTTATATTTTACAGAAATAAGTCAAAGCAGCCTATTTGGTATTTTTGTAATTTTCTGCTTTGACTTAATTCTGTAAAATATAAATTCATTGAACAACATGTTTGGTCACAAGTGCATATAAAATTGAATGTTTATGACAATATATTTTTATGTACCTCATTATTGATATTGAAATAATTGCTTAAAAATGATTGTATTAAGACAACTTGTATGCTACAAGATCTCATTATAGCATTACAACAGCTGTTTTATTACTGTCACTACTGGTAAGTGTTACGGATGGAAAATAATATGAGATGGTTGGCTTAACTTATGCTCTTAACAATATCATGTAACAATAATGAAAATTCTATAAATAAGTTAGATTAACAAGTTCTTCTAAAGATAAAATCTCAGTGCATTAGCAGCTGTTCTTCATCACAATACATAGCTAAACAATACAAATGCATTCTACAGCAACTTCATGCTGGCAGGCTCACACATGCTGATGCACTCATAACTAACACTCTAGCACACACACACACATATGTAAACCCAAGGAAGAAAAATATTCCCTCCTAGAGAATCTTTCACTGGCATTTCAACTTACCAAAAGTGGTAAATGTCCTTGGAATCAATATCACTTGACGCAAATAAAGCATCAAAAGTAAAACTGTACATATATATACAAAATCGACCATCGATAATTAGTGCAACACAATAAAGAAGGTTTTAGAATCCATATGGAACACCTTACACAAATAACACAGTGCAATACTGTTTGGTATACAGTTCAAAAATCCACATTCATTTAGCAATGAAGATATTGCCAAAATAGAATATAGATAAATATCAAATAGTGCTCCACAACAAAGTATTTAACAATGAAGCTTCCCCTGAGTTTAAGAGATGGATGAGCAACCCCTAGGCAGCAACAACTCTCTGGCTTTCACTAAAAACTTAAAAATGTCACTCAATCACTTCCTCCAAATACATTTAAAATGTAAGAAAGAATCTGAAAAGAAAAAGAGCTTAAATTAATAACGAGAAAATTCCAGGTGCAAGGTTACAACAAAAATCTAAAACTTCAATCGTTGTTATCTCCAGTGGGATTATTACTCACCTCACCCTATGCACCCTGCTGCCAAAGTGACAAACAATGCCAAAATCACAGTTCCAATAGGTTCAATGGTTGAGACTGTAACTGATGAAGCTGAATGTATATGGGTTTTAAAGCTATCTTCAGCAGTAAGTTGATCGCCATACTTCCACAACATGTCCATTATTATACCATTGGTCCAACCAAATCCAAGTTGTATCTCATATTCACCACCTCCACCATGACCCCCAGGAATAGTAGCATCATACTAAATTGGTAAGAAGACAAATGGTTAGGGCCACCTACAAACAAATTAGCCATTTGAACTAGGGCTTTTTCCTAAACTAAACAAAATGCATTTTTTTCTGAGACATGTATAGTAGGAATCCATTATATCTTGCAACGAAAGTTCGTTAACTTATTTGTGCCTCATGGCTTGATTTAAAAATAACTAATTAATTTCAAATTGACAAAAATTTCTAAAGATCTCTCTAAGCAACAAGGGTTGTCATCACATATTTTTGGCAAATTAAATACAAAATAAAAGGGCCTCTCTAATAGTATTAATGGTAAAAGAGAAAATCAAACTATTTATTATAATACCTTTTCATACATAGCATTGGACTCCTTGAAGGCCTTAAAATTCGAGCGCACCCATCTCTCAGTTATTTCATAAGCCAGATCCTTAGCAAATGCGTGACCAGTGTTATCTAATCCAACAGTCATTATGTGCTGAAGGGGAGGCCATGCATTAGGGTAGTCCCATTGTTCTCCAGAATGCTCAAATGTTGATGGGATTCCTCCCTGATTGATCATTATTTTCATTTTTATAAGATATTCTAAAATTTTTACTATTTTCTGCTCCATGTTTTCAAACTTATAGCAACCAGTCCAGAGAGGAGCTATGTTTGTTGGATAAAAATAATCTCTCTTCACTTCATTTAACCTATCATAGTCCAACCATGCACCCACTTCTTCATGCCAGAGAACATCAGTAACAGCTTCAACCCACTCCTCTGCTATTCTCTTATACTTTGCTGCCATTTCTGGCATATGCAGTTGACTGTAAAAATTTGACAATATTTTGGCATTCCAATATATAATGGAATTTAGGTCAACAGGAACAATACTTCTTGTTTTAAGGTTGGTTAGGTTGCCTAAAAAAAACAATTATTATAAATTATCTTCAAACTTTTAATTACTAAAACAATGCAACTATAATAATATCTGTAGTCATAATTAATCTTAGGTTAACTGAAAATCCTTTCAAATAGCTCAAATGATACACACCTTTATTTGTACCATTCAAAATGAACCACCGAGTAGAGAAGTCCCAACCAGATTCAGCAGCTGCCTTCAACTCAGAATAGTGAGCTTCTTTCTCTTCTTCTGTTTTGAAAACATGGGCACTGCCTATGTCTTCCCTATAAAATAAAAATGACTGTTATTAAAACTTTCACAAATAAGAATTTGTTTAAAATATTCTACTACTAAATTAGCATGCCAAGGAATATGCAAATGCAACAAAATGCTTACCTATATGATTCGGGTCGAGGTCCAGATGAATCCTCTTTGTAAACTGCTAAAGTGTAATTTCTTTTTCCCTTGGTTATTTGCACAGTGCGATTTGTCATCCAGAATGAAAATTCTTTCTCCAAAGTGTTAATGTTTCGTTTCAAAAACTCGAAATCTTTAGTGGTGTTCACATAGGTTTCTACCATTGGAATCAACAGAGGAGGCTGTGATCTCATGGCATAATATATTCGACCTCCATTTGGGATGAATCCATAGGTATCAACAATTGAGATGAAATTACTGAGCATTCCTTTGACTGTATCATACATTTCCGATAATAGCAACCCACGAACGATCCAATATGAATCCCAATAATAGAATTCTCTAAATCGACCCCCTGGTACAATCACAGGATTAGGAACGTAAATAATTGAGTAACGATCTGGATATTCTGCTACTTCGTCCTTCACTTTTCTACCCAACATTTTCCACCGATCATTCAACTTGCTTCCCCATTCCCTCAATGCCGGATCTGCAATTTTATCCAAAAACTTTGGATGGGCTTTCCAATCGGTGGGATTCCACACCTCCAATTCACTTCCAGGGGGATCGAATGTTTCGTTTACAAAATCTTTCACCTCCTCTTTTGTTGGATTAGAGCCAGTTCTTTTCATCATGATATCGAATCGTCGAAGTATTTCGTCCGGGGAGTATTTCATCTTCATATCGACAAATGTCTTTGAATCGTGAAAAATGAAAGCCTTTTGAACCACGTCCAGAAGAGGCCCATGACAATAGATGTTGCTGTATAATAGAAGAACAGAATTAAGTAATTAGGCTCGAAAATATTTGCCGAAACGCAACCTTAGTTGCATATCGGATAGTAATAAGGCAGAAACAGTACAAAACAAATAAAAACTACTTTTCAAAAGTTTTAACTCGAGTTAGAACGTTAGCAAAAACACCCAACAAACGTTAAATGTCAGTCCAAGCAGAAATAATAAAAAGGTAGATAGAGAACGTAATACGATGTGAACAAAAGTAGACCGTAAAAAAGTTCTCGGAATAAATTTTGTGACTCGAGTGGGACCAAGTAATATTTTATCCCAAATCGAGCGTACCACAAAAATCAATTTATATCTAATAAAGAAGGCAAAAATATAGGTTGAGTTCATTTAAGTAAATGATTAAATTTGGGGATCCCTTAGTCAATTAATTCCCACTGCCTTCGATCTGAGAGCCGTAAAAATCATGCGCGGCAAATTCAAACCCCACAAACTGGTAGGAAAAACAGGCGAAAGAAGACGATTAATATGAGGCACCCACTCCTTACAACACTATTCCAAACCACTTGTTACTCACCTTTCACAGGTGGGTAAAGTCTCCCTCAACCCAAATGTATAGGATATGAGAATCACTATTCCGTACAGGCACTTGCTCATTTTGAAGCTCACTTTGGCACTTATACAAATTAACAAAGCGAAGAAAATAAAGTTTACGAATTTTTCTACTAAAAAGATTGTTTTTTAAAGAAGTCAATTGAAGAATGTCACTCAAAAACTAACGGCCACACACTCTTCGGACGACGAAAAGGTAACGATCCTTACTTCCTCGTAGCCCGCTTCTCTTCTTGCTTGATTGGACCCTTTCTTCTGAGAGTTATCAGTAGTTTCATCTCCGCCCTGATGTCTTCATACTCGTCTCTGCCAAGGAGAGAATAGAAACGGGTTCTTTAAGAAACTGCGGTCTCTAACCGCAGACTCGCTCGCTTTCAGCTCTTCGCTCAGCTCGACTCGACTGACTGACTACGGCGGACGAAAGCGCCTTTTGGTTAGTGCGGAGGGGAGGGCGACCGCAGAGTGGAGGGGGGAGTGAAAACCGGAGGGTCAGTCCCGGTTACATCAGCCGCTTCCCTCTGAGTGGCGGACGATGGCGCCAACCTCTTCTCCCATTGGTCGCTCCCTCGGAACACACCCCTGACTGACGGTCCTCTCTTCTCCTCCTTCCCCCTATTCCACCCACCCTTTCCTATAACTGCTTCGCGAGCGACGAAGACTGTCACCCCTCACTCCAGCACCGACTTCGACCTTCGCCGACACCCCTCGACTCTGCTCCTGCACTCTCCCCCGCTCCACTTACCTATCGCGCCTCCCCTCCTCATACCTGGACTTACCCCCCCCCCCCCCCCCTCCCCCCCGACCATGAATGACAAAGGATTAATGTTCGGCCAGGTTTTATTCAATGGGGTGTAAAAATTTTATTTGCCGATACCACAATTAATATTCTTAATCCTTACACCATTAGTCTATGAGGTTAAAGGGTAAATCAATATGGCCCTAAAAACTAGAATTCCATATTTATTAGCATTGCGAATTTATTCATGTTGGACCCTTTCGTCTGGAAGATTGTACTTAGACAATTATAAGGCATGCAACGGCGACGAAGAATAGTAATAAATACGAAGCAAAACTCAGGAATAATTTTAGCGAAATGAAACTCTAACAGTTTTCCTAATAATGTCCGAGAAAGAACTACGAATCCTCGAAACATTTTCCACTGCGCTTATCAATATCTTTATGTTAGTAACAATAGTAATTTACGAATCGAGTAACCTATTAGGATTTTAAAGACCTTTGAAAACTGTACAACGGAGGGAGGAGTCATAAAAAGCTTTAGAGTGACATACGACCATTTTTTGTTAAGAAGCGAAAAAATATTGACGAATATGAAAAAGAAAACGTTCCTCGAATATGTAACGCCAGTACTAAAATCGTTATGTGTTTTTTCTATTTTTGGTAATGTGCCTTGAATACAATACAAAAAGCACTTCCTCGGTCGCTATAATTTGATTAAAGGAAAACAAATTTAGCCCTTAGAACGGAATCGAGCTATTTCCACTAAACCTCTTGCGAAAATTCGTGCGGCATACAAAGCTTTCGATTTTCCTACTTCGAGAAAATTATTTCGTCGCGTAATTCCCGAGGAAATTCTATAATTTGTTCGACTAACCACAGACCAGAGTTCGAACCAAGATTAGAATGCGTATACAAACTGTGCTAACGATATAGACCTTTGATGCGTGGCAATTCCACACGAGTTTGCAAAATGTATTCGCGTGAACAAAGTCCAAAACGACAATTGTGCCGGAATCCCATCCTCGTGGCGCGTAATCTAAGAGTAAACTGATGCATTGCGCTATATTGTAAATACAAATAAAAAGTTAACTTATCTTTCAGTGGGGCGCTTTATGGTATACCGTCGACAGTCCATAGTTCATATCTAAACACACCCACAAAATGTGACGTACATTTTCCGCAGAATTAATCCGGCAGGATAGATTACTTTTTGCAGCATGTCGACGGCGAACCGATTTCTTTGTAACGATAACCCAAATAAGGCATTCCACAGATTCTTTCGAATGTTTTTCGAGAAATATACATTTACGACGGAAAACTATCCGAGTCCGGGAGTCGCTATTTATTACAGCTTTATTAGATAGGATTGCACTTTTTTAAATTAACTGCAAAGATGACGATATATTTTGCCAAGAAGAAACAACTATGAAATGACCATGTTTCACCTATCATTGCGAAGTCAAAACAGTCCAAGGCAAGAAAATGGCCGATTAATATCGATTTTAATTGAATTTTCAATTTTTCCCCGAAACATGTGATTCGAATCACCGATCGGCAGTAATTGAGAGTAAAAAAATCGGTACAACATACACTGTACAAACTTTCTCATATACGTACTAATGCGTCGTTTAGTTATCTTTAGAAAATGAAAATCGCATGAGCCTGTTTTTAGAAAATCCAATTTTTGTTAAAGTTGCCCAAGAATAAACTAGCCTTATATTCATTCATTGGGAAAAATGAAACACGTAGTATTATTGAAGACGTATACTCAAGTAACTACGAAATTTGATCAAAATCGTTAGAGCCGTTTTTGAGAAAATCGAATTATTGTTAAAGTTGCCTAGAATAAACTAGCCTTATATTCATTTTTTGAGAAATATGAACTATACAGTATTATTGAATACGTAAACTCAAGTAACTACGAAATTTCATCAAAATCGTTAGAGCCGTTTTCGAGAAAATCGGATTGTTGTTAAAAATGCGTAGAATAAACTACTCTTAATTATTGATCAATGTCAACCATTTCTATGTATACTCTGCTCAGTATGATAAAATGCCTAACTACGAAATTTCATTCATTTTCGTTCGACCGTCTAGGCTCCAGCGCCAGTAACAGACAGACAGACGGCATTGCGAAAACCACTTTTTCGGATTCAGCGACACCTAAAACGTGTATTTCCGTAAAAATCTCGAGGTCGAATTTTTTCGCGAAAACAATACTTTCTCGATACTTCGTATGAGAAAGTAAAAACTGTACGCATGGCCAGGATGAGTCAGCGACGAAGAGTTCAACATTCGCGCAACCAAACATTCGCATTACGTCATTAAGTGTTACGGACTATTCGCTATTAACGAACAAGCAGTCATATAAACTAAATAACGCAATGACAGTTTACAGGAAAAAGGAGGCGAAAATGACGCAATCGGAGGAAGGCGAAAGAGGACGCCTTCGATAGACCAGAAGCGTTTATCTGGGCGACGTGATTCGCGGAATCAAGTGGGTGGCGGCGGCCACGTGACGCAAAGAGAAGCTCTCTCGGAAAGACCGCGAACGGTGGCAAAGAGCCGGTGGGTGAGACCTCACGTGGAAAGCGTCACGGAGAGTTATAGAGACGTGCCGAGAGACACGCAACGTGGGGGGAAAAAAAGAAAGTAGAAATCCCAGCGCGTCGCTCCCGCCCCTCCCTCCACAGACACCCACCCCATCGATGCGCTCGCCTCCAAGAATGCACCCGATCTCGAGGCGGGGCGGGGCGGGCCTCTCGGTTCGGCCTATGCGAGGCGAGGAACGCAGGCAACTCCTGCCTCGAGGGAATGACGACGAGGAATTCACAGATTGGCGAGTTTTCAGAAAGGGATGAATGGTATATGCGAAAGGATAAAACCGACGCGACGCCGCGACGTCATTCATCGTGTTCCGATTAAGTTTATCGGAACCACGCTTCTTATGTGATAAAAATTACAATACAATATTCAAATGCCTTCGGATGGATAAGTAAAGATTATACGCATAGCCTTGATTGAAAATTAGGCTTACCATAAGTCCCGGTTTGAACGGGAATTTCCCGGGTTCGAGGTATTGTCCCGGCCGGTTTGTTGTTCTGTCCCGGAAAATTAATGAGAGAAAGTCTGGGGTAGTGGTAAATAAATCATGTTTCTGAATAAATAAAGTGGTTCCTAGTATCAAACAACTTCTTTTTGATAAAATATTGATATTTAATATTGTAATATTAAAACAGTTATTTGTTTTCCTTTAAATAGTTTTTTTACTGCTACATCCCTCTCACCTTATGAAGTGCGGGTTTGGTGGTTTGTAAATATAGTACGCCTAACTATTATACATAATATAGCATTTGGCAAATTAGTAAAATTATTTCATAGCGATAGAAAATACATTTAAGCTATGCGAAGTTCGTACATATTATGTACATTAAAGTTTATGTAACGTACACAAATAATAAAAACTTGGCAAGTGACAATGTCGTAATTGATCTTCTATAACCAGAAATAGCATGTTTCGCTCCCAATGCAACGGTCACGGGCTTGAATCCTTCCGAGAGCACGGTCGCATGTCTTTGTTATGACGCTCATTGCAAAAAGCCGGTAATGGCTGTTTACGAGCTAGTTATAATGAATAAATAAATAAAATGTTTACGAGAATCACCAATAGTCCAAACTCCAAAAGGGTTAACGGAAATAATAAATTAGCTACAAATAGACGAATCGCTTTGAAAAAACGCCAGCGACTTCACGACAGTGGATGCCAAATATGACAAAAAGCACACCGCAAAACCCTTTTCGGCGCCACACGCCACCCAACGGTAACTCTGTTTTTAGTCAAACCCCTCAAAGACCGCATTACCGGAGGAGGAGGAGGTTCAGAAGGGAATTCCACCCTCGCCGGCCACCAATCCCAGAACAGATGGAGCGAAAGGAAGAAGCCCGTGGGGGCCGATGACGCGCGCGCGCGCGAGCCTGATAAAAAGGAGGGTGGGTGCGTCGGATATGGGTCACCCCGGATCATAATACGGCCCACGGGCTACTAAGAGGTGTTTGGCGAACATTTTCTCCGCAGCCAAAAATCTGTCTGCGGCCACATCCGACGAGGTAGGGAGGATGAGCGTCAGAGGAAAGGTGGTGGGGAATTTTGCGGCGGAGGAAAAAGGAAAAAATACTGTTGACGCTATACGACGGCTTGGGTTACTTGTCTCACGCTACGGGGAAGAAGGCAAAGTTATCGAGCGCACCACCTCTGGAAAGTCGCGATTTTCCGTATAGGAAATGGTGTGTAGATAGAGCGTTCACATTGGTCGCTCGCACCGGACAAATTTCCTCCAAGCGGGGAAATTGCGCCCGGCATTAACAAGAGATTTCAACAACCGTCTGTCCGAAGCGGTAGTTATACAGGGAATAAGACGACAAAGTATTTTTATGGCGCAAAATACTAATATAAAATATACATTCGTACGTGTCTAACAATAAATAACAAAAGTAAGGCGAGCATTTGATGCTCGGAAGAGCCTCGAAAATTCTCTCGAGTGGCATTCGGCCATCGATATTTTCTCCATCTCCAAAACGGAATATATATTTTAAAGACATCTATTAGTAGGACACAAAATCGTCTCATCCAGATTATTATTCGAATACAAAATTTGGGTTAATTATCTCATTCTCATATGTCTTTAAATTTGGTTTTGCGTAAAAGAAAAACATTCATGTGGCAATAAAACCATTCCGAGATGAAGTAAATATAATCGTCTATTTTTTGCTGCACGTTCAGGAACTGCCCTCGTCAAACAGGTTCTCAAATACCCGCTGACGGATCTACAAGTGAGTGCCAGTTTTCCTCATTGCGGTCTCACAAATCCTTTTAAACCTGCTCTCCTCTCAATGGAAGATTTCTACACAAGAGCTAACATGGAGAACGGAAAAACTCGAGAGCGAAGAAAACCTCCCAACCAACAGCTTTAAATTAAAAATACATCAAATGCGAGTTCGTTCGGCAAGGACGGCTAAAAAAAAAGGTTAAGAAATCAATAACGAAGAAAAACCGAGTTGTTCTAAAAAATAAACAGGATTAACGAAAACTATTTTCAGGGTTCAATCATAGCACATTTTTTTAATTTTAGCTTTCAAAGCGACAACATAGTTATTTACCAATATATTCACGTTATTTTATCTAAAATACTGAACTGAAATCAGCCTCGAAATGGGAGTTTTAGGTAATCGGGAGAGTAGGATAAAGCGAAGGTCGTCGTTATTTTTTCTGACCGCTGCAGCACTCATTTCACGACAGTTCGAAACAATGGAACAGGACCTGATTTACTCGACCTTTGGCTAAAGCGAGTGTAAATGCTTGAGAGAACACGGCCTCTCCGAATTTTGGAGCGTATGTCGAGAAATTGCAAAAGAGTCCGCTCAGCGGCATAGGACAGGAGAGAGAGAGAGAGGGAGGGAGGAAGTGAGACAGAAAAAGAGATAGACGAATAGTAAGGGGGGGAGAGATAGAGGGAGAGAGAGAGATAGAGGGAGAGAGATTGGGGCATTTCCCACGTAGGAATGCACCTCTCCAACTCTCGCCTTACTTATTGCGTCATTTAACCTTGAATTAAAAATTTCGGTAATATTTTCACCACAGCGACAATCAACACTAGGCTCTTTTATAGGCGGAATCTTTCTAAAGCTTGTAGCTTAAATATATAAATAATCAGGAGAAATTATAGAACTGAAGAGGCCGAACTGGAGGAGGATAAAAAGATGTTTCCCGGGGACTTGGTGTTCAAGGAAGTTGGTTTGGCAGGAATATATGAAGCCTTGGAAACAACAGGTACTTGGGTTTTTTGTAACACCTATGAAATCGTAGTTCAGCCTAGACTTCGTCGACGAAAAAGAGTTCTAA
The DNA here is from genome assembly GCA_036926305.1 of Uropetala carovei. Lineage (NCBI taxonomy): Eukaryota > Metazoa > Arthropoda > Insecta > Odonata > Petaluridae > Uropetala > Uropetala carovei. The sequence continues at coordinate 10,236,029 of JAXCHB010000011.1, forward strand.
ACGACCATTCCAAAGCGTAATTTATTATATTTCCTGTACTAGAAAAGAAAATTCAATTAGCGTGATTATTTGCAATATAATCGATACCGTTAATGCAAGCTCGGATAAAAAACACGGTCAAAACGCTTTACGTGATTCATGTTACAATCGAACAACACATTTCTATTCTATTAGAAAAAATTCTAACTAAATGTATCGAGTTCATTTACTTAAGCGCCGAGTTCATGCAATCACTAACAAATGCAGCTGCGCGTATAATTTTTCCTTTTTCCACCAATTCCTTGACGGAATACATCTGCTATCAGTTATGCTTCAAAAATTACAATTTTTCTTCTAATTCCGAAGTTGTTTGTATTAACGCTCTTATTCCGCGAGGAACATTTTAAAGTAGTAATTTATGTATGGTATAAGTTACGGGCATGCATGGCTTAAATTTTAAATTTAAATAAAAAATGAACGAAGCCAACCTTTACAAGCAATAAAAAGTAAACAATAAATATAAAATTTAAATAACTGAATGTTTCAGGAAGTAAATATAGTTTTGAACATTTAAATTTGTCTAAAACCAATATTAATGAATATTTATTTGATAATTATCATGATAGTTAACTTTTATATGCCTAAAACTATTTTAACTTTCTGGAACATAATATGTATTATGTGAATTTTATATTATTTACATTTCAGAGCATATAAAACGTTTCATTAAAGTAAATTTGTAAAATAATATTTTTCTGTTTTTAGTCCGAGGTTAAAACTTAGCTTTCGCAAAAAAATTAGTCAATTTTTTAGGATTCAGCAATTTAAATCTCTGTAAAATCTGACTTTGAAGATTAATAAGCTACGCTCAACCCCGTGTAAATCAAACGAAGCACATAAACGCTCCTAGAATCGAACCCACGTCTTCAATATGGACGGCGAGCAGCTTAAAATTTAAAAGTGGCGTTGACAACTAATCCCTTACCGATTGGTCGACAAAGAGAGGGAATGTTTTGAGTTATAACCATTTTTCTTATTCTCACATTAAACTCCGTATAGCGTCACGAGTCACATAACTTATTGTATAATTAGATATTATGTATTTTGCACTAGTTGGAGAACATGTTTGTTCCTAATCGCAATATACGTGGCGAGTAGAGGAGTCGATTTGAATGCCGATGCTTCAGGTGATGAAAGACAGCACGATCTAGCCAATGTCCTAATAAAACTGAACATCAACTACTACTCGACTTCATTTCAAATAGAAAGCAGAGCAAAAACTAGGAAGTTTCTTCTCTTGGCATCCACATAACATGGGGTAGCATTAAATCATCCTCAATAATATTTATTCCTATTACTCAATAGGCAATAATTCGCATTCTCTAAACAAAACTCGATAAGGCGGCAAAAGCCATTTTAAAACCACTATAAAGATATTAATGCTTGTGGCCTAATGCAATTTTAATACTCAACTAGAACAATAATTGAATCAAACTAATAAATTGTCTTCAATTAACTTGGCTGACGCTATATTCTCTTATAATAACATCGAACGGCGAAAATAAAATTTCCCTGAATTTCTAAGAGAGATGAAACACGAAAAGCGCTTCCAAGAACGTCGACTAGAAATCTAACCGACACACTTCACAAGAAAAAGACATTAGTCATATATTATATCATCAATAGCGTAGCTTCATTTTCAAATAAATTTCATCAACTGTTCAAATACTGAATATTAAACAAACACCTAGAGTAAATAACTGGCAAAAAAGCACTCCTAAAGGAAACTATTTTCCAACAAAAACACTAAAATGTGATCCACGACCCTCACCAAAGAGAGGCACAACGAGGAAAGAGAACGTATGAATACTGAATAATTTAGCGTAGTGATTCATCAATGGAGTAACAGGAAACATTCACGGGGAAAAATATTGAATATTTTTTTTTATGCGAATGCTAGATAGCCACGCATTTAAGATATATTCTCCTAGAATATTACAAACAAGTAAGGAAAGAATTGATGAATCGGATATTAAGAGTGGGTTTTTTTTAATTACCGCACTACAACCCTTAGGCTGCTCCTGGTATTTCTTAATTTCAACTGCGGGAAGAATTTATGGCCACGAGCAAACTCTCAAAATTTGGTTGCTCTTACTTGAGCGGTGTAGTAGTAGTTCACCGGACACGGAAGTGTGACGGACGGACAAAACGATCACATTAGCGGATTTTTTTAATCCGCTTAAGACGACTGTCGGTGAGAATAAAATTGCCTCGTGTGCAAGGTTGAAGCCGAAACAAATTTTCCATGAGTTTGTGACTATGGTGAAGTCTGCTATTTGTATTTGGGATGCTTTTCTCGCCGCTTAATTATTATTTACATCATCTATTAAACGAAAGTTTTCATGACATGTAAAGATTTCGAAAGCATTTCTTTGGTAAAACTTGACCAGACGCAGAGATACAATCTAAACGCAGGGAGAGTTTATAAAAAGATTTGCATTTTCATGACCGAATCCTCAATTTCTTATCCGGAAAATACCACAATATACCTACATTTTTTCCATTTTATATAAATAATTACCGAGATTCAGTGCATTAAATACAAGTGACTCGAGCGGAAAATTTTCCGATAAATTTAGAAATGACCAAATTTTCAACATACTAAAGGAAAGTTCAATTCCATGTTTAGATCAAAGTACGTTTATTAATCCAGGCTGTTACCCGCTAAGTAAATTACGATAACTCTTATGTCGCCAACCAAAGGTACTGGACTGGACCCTCCGTAATGGCTTTTGCACTCACCTGGCTAGAGATATGGAAACCAAAGTAGGAGGAAGCTGTGATGAGTCATCGAGATATTCTGGAGACAGAGGTTACTTTGTTCCGCGATTCCAAGAATTGATCCCATGTTGGATACAACTATTGCGTCAGCATCATTATCAAGCGATTTTCAGGGGTTTCGCGGACTTGATACGAATTATTTTGATAAGAGAACCACAAAATTTTTCATGGGAACATAGAATGGGCATTCAGAATAGGACGACTTACTATCAAAATCCTTCTTTACGTGTATGCGAGGCGTTATGCTTTTCAAAAAAGCTGGATTTTATTTTAACTGATAACGAACCAAGATTTATACTTCTACATCTGTTTACTAAAGTAAATGGAACGACGAATAGATTGAATAATAACATAATTTGAATTAACGGAATAGCATAAAATGCGAAAAGATCGACATGCAACACTGGAGGTTGAATTAAAATAAACATTTTATCTACTTCACTTTCCCTGATTCATTACATTTTATAATACTTTCATGCGTCTAATTATGATTTAATTAAATAATAAAACCATTTTGGACATTTGAAACGCATTAGCGATAGAAAAGTGTACTGCTTTTAAACGTATTAACAGGAGAAAAATGGACACAATTAATACCCTGAAAAATATAATATTAATTTCAAAATGTCATTTATCTATCCCACGAATTAACTCAAAACGTAAATATTACAAATATAAAGGGATTAATTGAATATTTAATATTGATAATAAGTGATGTCCATCCACAAATATTCTCCAAAATAAATATTTTCCAATTTCCTTTCGTTATCTCACCCACATTTGAGGGCAGGTACATGTCCTTAGGAGGATGAAAAATAAAGTATTTAAGCAAATACAGTCGAACGTCGATAATTCGAATGAAAAATAAAATATTTAAGCAAATACAGTCGAAAGTCAATAATTCGAATCTTCGGAAAGTCAAAGTAGTTATTTTTACATTGATGCTCATAAACATTAAAATGAAGTTCTACAATTAGAAACTTCGATAACTCGAATCTTCCCTTGACATTCGAGTTGTCAAGGTTCAGCTGCGCATAAGCGAGAAAGAAGCAAGATTAAGGGGAAAGAATAGAACTCGTCGCAGGTAGCAGCGCGCAAAGCGGATAGCTCCCTGACCCAATGGCCTTATTATTTATTTATCCGCACTTACACGAATCTCCTTTAACTTCTTTGGAGGATGACTATGTATCTCATTCCTATAAATGGAACGGCGCAAAAACTTCAAAATCATTAACACAGTTACTGGTTGTTAATTGCTAACGCTAATCTGCTCTCCACGAAACTTAAAACGAAGTAGATTTCTTCCAAAAGCAGGAGCGCATCTTCTCACAAGATCTTTCGGCAAGAAAACAAAATCGGAAAAACCGGTTCCTTCCGAGAAAAGAGGAAACTCGGAAAATTAGAAAAGTAACCTGACACGCAGACTCCTTATTTTCGGACTGGTCTGGCGGCCACTCCCTTTAACGCTCCGAAGTGTAAAAACGTTGTCTACCTGTAAAATTTACATCAAGAAAAACCGAAAAACTTATCAGGTCTGAAACAATGAGTCATTCCGCGATCTCGGCCCCACCGGCGAAGATGAATGGGAATAAAATAGACGCGCGAATTTCCTTGGACATAAATAGTGCTCGGAATGAGCCGGAACGCACCGAAACGCCGCTCCGGCTCGTCACACGCGCCGATGATACCGTTGCGTTTTGTCAGACAAAAGTACCGTCCCTTATAACAAGCGTTCCGTTTCGTAAAAATTTCCGTTCCAGTACCAATACAATCGTTCCGTTTCGTAACATTTTCCATTTCGAGCACTGAACATAGATGGGTCCAGTAGGATTCACATCCTCAATCAGAGAAACTCCCTTGGGAAATACCAAGAGGAAAGTCTCACAATTACAAGACAAGTTATCCCAAAGGTGTGGAAAGGAGGATGATGAATGTTAACGCGAAGATGATTTGGCGCGAATTACTGGCGACTACTCGAGCGGCGGTATAATATTTGATCGCGAAGACGTTTTATTTGTAATAAAATTGCACATTTGTTACTAACTTTCTAGGTTTATCGGAGCTGAAAAGTTTTTATTGTAGCAATAAGACTGATTATAGTCACTTTGGCCTGGAATGCTATTTTATTTATGATACTTATAATGACACAAAATTGCCTTAATATTACCAGCATCTCCTGCGCCTATTAACGAAACAACAAGCGAATAAATAGGGGTGATGCAAGACACATTGCGAAACGGAAGTAAAGATGCTAAGGACGAAGTTCGCTCTTCGGAAAGTCTTAAGGACGAAAGAAAAACGCATGCAGAAAAGTTCTAGCAGAACCAAACGACGACACACACCGTTAAAGGGAATCAGCCTCAACACAATTTGGCTTATTGTGAATGAAAAATTACGGTTTCCTCCATTGCGCTTGCGAAAATTATCGCAAGAAATTAATGCTAGAATTGCTTTACTGTGAAATTGTTAAATGACGAATACGGCATCCCTTTAATCCGCTGTATGATGTATCATGCTCGGGCAATGAACAAACACTATTTCAAAACTGTTAAGGAAAAACAATAAGGTGAGTTTACAAAAATACATCACATTTTCTTGAGCTACAATACGGGAATGGCATTTAACAATTTCCCCAGTCAATATAAAATTTGAAAATGTCCTTGACAAAATATTAATACATAAAACTATATTTCTGCTAGACGTGGATACGTGCCACCCTTCAAATAAACAATTTCTTAAATGAACGCATCAACAACTATTTCATTCTCTGGGCCTCAAAGATCTTACGCGACGGAATACTTTCGGTAGGGATGAGTTTTTCCGTTAAAAGTGAACCCATTTAGTAATTTCGGAGACGCAGTTGTATTTTAGTGAAGATAATTTATATGAATCTGAATACTCAGACTTTGTGGTTGGACCTAAAAGCCCTTCAGAACGGGAACTGAGGGTGCCTTATGGCGTTCTGGTATGTCGCATCAGGGCCGCGCCAACACGGGGTGAACGGCACCCGGGCGCCAACTAGTCGGGGGCGCCTTCCCATCAAGATACATGTATCTATATATTATTGAAACGCGATGAATGTGCGATGTTTTTTACCCTTTCACTCCGGTCTTTTTCCCTTCAAGCAGAAAGGGAAAGGCAGAAAAGCAGAGCGATACAAAATTTCTCAGTCAAAATTTACCTCGGAACCCTGACAGTATGCATTCGCACTGTTCTATTCTCGGAAAGGGTGTTTTATTACAGGCGACCGAAAATCGGAGCTCGGAGTCAGCAAGGGAGATGGGGCGCTGCCCTAACTGCACTCTCCGTCCTAGCGAGGGTCTTTGGCGGTATTTCGTTCGTACATTTCCCACGACCTTAGAGGCGATCGTAAATCGGTTCTCGGACTAGGATTGACTATAGTGCGTTTCCCGAAGTCGTACGGGTCAGATTCGCAGTATTCCGTCCGCATTCGGGTTATTTCGCTTAGGCTACGACCCAATGTTGCCACATTTCGAATTTCGCTCATTTCAACAGCAGCTGTGGACGAGTGAAGTTCTGAGAGCAATCGTGTCAACAGCGCTCGTCAAGAATTTTTGAAAGGCGTGGGAAATTTAAGACCTCTTATTGGCTGACACATTCTCTCCCTCACCCTACAAGTCTAACCGTAGACACGCCTCACCCGTACGATCTCTGGAAACGCAGAATAGTAGTAACTTTGGGGGAGGGTAGGGGGGCGTCACAGAATTATTTTGCACCCGGCGCCAAACACCCTTGGCGTGGCCCTGTGTCGCATGGGGCACCGAACCGCTGAGAGGATTTTTGATATTTTCTATTTCAGATTACACTTTCTTAGAAAAGCTTTTTTTAAACCAATTCTTCGCCAAATACTGTTATATGAGGTAATTTGCTACAAAATTTTCTTCGTCGCAATATATTCATTTCTTCGAAAGGGCCACGCGAAAAATCTCAATTTCAATATTAATATTGTATTAACGTGGTCCAAAGGCGCTAAGCTCAGCAACAAAACTTGTTTCGCGCAAGAACTAGGTATTATACCTGCAGTAAATAAGGAGAAAAACCACTTAGTAAAAATTCCACTTTATTTCACACGGAGTTCCACGAAGTAAAGGCTTCATCCGTTGATTATACCTACAGGTTAAACAATATGCGCTAAAAAATTCCCCTTCGATGCACCTCAATGACTGCAATAAAACGAAGCCAAATGGCACGTTGAATCCTTCCAAGACAGCTATCTAATGACTTAGCACTCTCATCCTAAAAAAATGATGATTCATTATGACCTAACAATTTATACAAACTCCGTGGAATTCCAGAGGACGCATGGGAGAGATTGAAGGGGGGGAAAGAGGGGGAGGGGAAGAGAGAGGGAGGGAGAGAGAGGGAGGGGGGAGAGAGGGAGAGGGGGGGGGAGAGAGATATCCGCGGAAAGTGGTCGTAAAGGAAAGGTACTCTTATCTCTCCCAACGGGCGTGACGTCAGAATAGCGTATCAGGCAAATGAGAGGGAAGTGGAGAGCGCAAGTTGATAGCAGAGGCTGAGGTTAAGTGCAGGTTATTGCCGAACCACCTAACGCCGCCAAAGCAGGAATTATTACGGGCTCTTGGAAAAGTGCGTGAGTGGGATGTTAGCGTGCATTTAAAGAGATATTATGGTGTTGTGAGAGGAATGAGAAGGGTGTGGGGTAGATGGCGCATGAGAGGGGATTGGAGCCGTGAAAGGGGGGATTGAGGTACGAGACAAAGGCGAAACTTCTCTCTCTGGAAGGTCGTGGTGCAGATAGAGAGAGAGGAAACCTATAATTTTCGCGAGACAATAGACAATGAGGCTTGCGAAACACGAGGGTCATATACACCGATATAACTGCCGGAAAGATTTTTAAAAATTTAAGAGAGAGTACTTGTATGAAATTCGTTATAATTAAAAAAAATCTGATGAGGCCAACACATGACTTTCTCCATATTTGGGGTATAGTTATTTAAATTATTATGAATAGCATTATGAGGAAAAATTATTCTTTCCTATCGTAAAAGAATACAGTCGTCCTTACTGCCGTAAATTACATATATTTTTTTATATGTTTACAGAATTCACCGCTACTTGGTGGTGGCGCTGTATACTGGAAATTACGAATAAGCAAAATATCTCCGAAATGGATGGTTCTACGAAAATTTGTTTCAAACAAAGCTTGGAAGAAATATTATTCTCTGGAACTTTGGTCCTCACGAAGATGACCAATTACGACGTTTTTAAGGAGATATTTGACGGAAACCGAAAAAACCGATTATTTATCAATAACTCCCAAACAATAAGTGCTTTGCAAAATTGTTTCAAATGAAATTTGTAGGAAATTACATTCTCTATAACCTTTGTATAGAAACGTATATACAATAATGATGTTTTAACGGTGAAATATCGCAAAAACCGAATCGGGTTTCGAATAAACCTCGACTTCCGGTTAACCGTTATTGTCCAAAAATTAATCAGTTCTTTGTGCTCATGCTAAAGTGTTATATATGAAATTCGGTAACGATTTGGCAAGTACTTTTTGAGTTAGAGCGCCCACAATCACATTGGCATACGAAAGTTTTCCACTACCGGTTAATGACGCCGAAATAGAAAGTGTTTGGTGTGGAGTTGTGGAGTTAGAGGAAGCGATTACACTATAGCAAATATATGCGCATTTTATAGGCCTCCCAATGCAAGTTTAGAAATTATTCATAATCTCGAGAAACAAGTAGCAACTTACCTTCAATAGACTGGAGTCATAATTGCTTAGATCTCGGTGGTAGAGAGCATGAATCATGCGAAGCACTTATAGAAACCTTCGTCAAACACTCGTTGTGTCAGCTAGTAAGATGTCCCACGACATCGAACAATATGTTAGATTTACTCGTAACGAACTACCCCGAGCGTATGAACAGGCTTTCCATAGAGGAAGGAATAAGCGATCATAACGCCGTGTACGTAGAATTTAAGCTAAAAGTGGAGAAATAGGTTAAGGCTAGAAGATGCGTATATATGTACGCCAAAGTCGATTTCTCGAAATTTAGGTATTTTTAGAAACACAATTCCCTTATTTCTGCGAGGCATCTATCGACGCTAGTACAGAGGAATTATGGTGCGTGTTCAGGGATATGATGCGAGAGGGTACGGATAAATTCATTCCACATAAACTTAAACGTGATGGTGCGGAACCAAGATGGTACAACCAGAAAGTTAGATGCGCTCTTAGACGGCAAAGAAAACTTCAAGCTCGCTTAAATACCAATTCTTCAAAAGTCACAGAGGAACAGAGGTCAATGATACGGCATCAATAAAGGGGGCGCGGTCAAGAGCTAGAGTAACAATGCGAGAAGCATTTAATGATTACAAAAAGAAAGTTTTGCATTATAATTTGAAACAAAATCCGAAAGCATTTTGGTCGTACGTTAGAGAGGTTCATGGTAGAGGCCCCACCATAGCGTCGTTGAGAACGGAGGCAGGTGATGTAGTACACGATAGCGCGGAAAAAGCGAACTTGTTAAATGAACACTTTCGGAAAGTGTTTACTTCGGTGAGCAACGAATTTGAGGAACCAGCTTTGAATGATGAGGGAAATTCGATGGAAGATTTGATATTCCCTGAAACAGGTATCGCGCACCAGCTAGAGTCGATTAAGCAAAATAAGTCTCCCGGACCGCGCGAGTTAAAAGAGCTAGCCTCCGTAATTATTTGAAAATAATATTCGAAAAATCCGTTGCACTTGTATCGTTCCGAAATACTGGAAACTACTATACGTAACGCCCATCCACAAAGGCGGTGATAAAGAGAACCCCGAAAATTATAGACCGATAACCTTGACGTCATTATCGTGTAAGATTCTATAACATATAATCGTTAGCTCTGTTCTGCGTTATTTAGATGGTCGTTCTTCACTAAGCAAAAGCCAACACGGGTTTCGGAAAGGTAGGTCATGTGAAAGGCAGCTCGCCCTGTTCGTAAATGATTTGTTGCAATGCGGAGGGAAAAACACTCAGGTTGACGCCGTTTTCATTGACTTTAAAAAGGCGTTCGATAAATTAATAGGAAAACTAGGAAAGTACGGCATAAACCCTAATATCGTGACTTGGGTAAAACACTTCCTCTCCAACAGAATACAGATATTAGTTATTGATGGGAAATCCTCATACCCGGTAAAAGTCGCATCAGATGTTCCACAGGGAAGTGTCATAGGCCCACTACTATTCCTGATATATATAAACGATATCTGCTTGGTAGTTCGCTGCAAAATCAGACTTTCGCTGATGACACCGTCTTATATAAGGAGATAAAGAGCCAGGATGACAAAAAATCGCTCCAGGAACATTTGAACGTCCTTTCAGCATGGTGTCAAGATTGGAAAATCGAAATTAATCACGGAAAATGTTCCCTTTTGAGTTTCTGGAAGTGCAAGAACAATGAATTAGACTCGGAGTACAGAAATGATAGATCGAATATCCAATCTGCGGAATAGGTTAAATATTTAGGAGTCACCATTTGTCGTGATCTATCGTGGAATATGCATATTCGAAGGGTCGTAGGCGCAGCTAATAAGAAATTGGGCTTCGTAGGCAGAATAGTAAGAGATAGCACAGAACAGGTACGAGAAACATGTTATTTATCATTTGTCAGATCTCAGGTCGAATACGCTTCCAGCATATGGGATCCGTACGATAAGGGACAGATACTTGAGTTAGAAAGAATCCAACGCAGAGCAGCCAGATTCGTAAAGCAAAAATATGAGCAAAAATTAAGCGTCACATCACTCTTGAAGGAGTTGAATTGGATATCGCTAGAGGTTCGCAGAATCAGCGCTAGGTTAAGGCTTCTGGAGAAATTTAGGTCGGAAGTTCTCTTAGAGGAGGTCTCAGGAATATTGGAGGCACCTACGTACATGGGCAGGCACGATCACGAGGATAAAATACGAGAGATCGACTATAGGACCAAGCGATATCAGGACTCGTTTTTCCCAAGAACCATACGGGATCATAATAGGAGAGTGATCCCCACGAGGGATGTTATTGTGTAGGTTTTGGTGTGCTGCGCCCCCTGCCACCCACCAGTCTGGTGATTTTCAGGGTATTATGTAGATGCATGGAGAAAGTAAAAACAGCTTATTGGAATGCAATTCGGGCTTATATAAGATACGTATAAATTATAGGCACCGAGCGCAATCGATTAAGCGTTTCTAAATCTAACGTGTTTCATCAAAATGCGATATTATCTTATCACAGAGAAATAAAGTACACAAGGCAGGGTGCTGCAAGAAAAACAACTTTCTTATCGAATCGAACAGGCTTTCGATATTAGTAGTGATTAGTAGGGGAAGAATTCATGAAAAATATACATGGCGAAGAAAAAATTCTTTCAGGAAAACAATGAAACGATAGTTCAAGGGAACTGAAAAATATCGCCTACGATACGATGTGCCTTTTACAAATGCTACAACAAAGGAATACTCAAACTGTATTTTCAAATTATTCCCTTCACCGTGTTATCAAGTTATAATTCACTTCCCACAGATCCCTTTCGTAATGTAAATCCAGTCCAAGGAAAACAGTATTAAACTCTAACGCAACGTAGTGAAACCGTAAGAAGAACGGGAATCAACGACCTAGCATCAATATGCTGACTTAAAAGATACGCACGCCACGAAACAATCCACGGGGACGTTATTCTTAAACAGCGTCACAACGCACGACAGAAGGGGAATGTACCAACGCAGCAATGCTCGCTTCTAACCCGTTGGGCTGCAAAAAAAAACGCAGGAAACGTACGAACCCTGCATCCCCTATCTTCGGCGCAAAGATAGTTTTGAGGGTCTTGATGCACGTGCCGCGACGAATGGTCCCCCTCCTACGCATTCCCCGTCGACGCCTCCGCAAAACGAAGGTGCCGTCCGTCGGAAAAGGGCTATTCTGCACCCCTTCCTACCATCTCTTCCTTCTCCCCTTTCCCTCCGTCACTCTTTCCGTTCGAACGTCGATAGAGAGCTAGAGAGATCCCCGACCACTCCACGGCTCTCGTGTATTTTTTAATGTCGATGACGGTCCACTTGCACAACGTCGGCCGTCACACGGTCGATTCCGTGACGCCGTGGAAACCGATTGCGAAAGCGTCGCTATTTCGGCTATCGATGCGCCCTCCCGCGCACCTAAACCATTTAGGGGAGAATGGGGTGACGGCGGTCAGCGGGTAATTCCGGTCGGTGAAGTTTCTGCGAGCTGGAGAGTTTAGAATCGAATTCTGATAGGTGCCACCCTATCTCGAGATCCTAATGAACCTAAGCAGGAAGCCAGGTCATCTTGTCATTGTTTGTTGCTGTTCTGCTGTGGGATGTATATTTCCTGACTTTTTGAAGTAACGAACACTTCAAAGTATTCATGGTAGGTCAATACTTTATCGCACGGTAGACCATTCTCTTTGTTTTTTTGCAGGACCACTGCAATGTCTAGTTTAAGAAATACTGGTTGTTTTTCTGATTTAAAACATCGTCGTCTCGTGACTAACCCAGGGCCGTCTTAAGACATTTGGGCGCCCTGGGCTAGTAACATGATGCGCCCTCTTGTAGTGGGGTGGGGATTACTAAGTCTTAACCCTAGAACTACCAAAAGGGGGGGGGGGCACCGAGGCCCACAAATTTTGTTTTCGTATGTATCTCTATTAAAAATAAAGGTGACGTCTTGATATTTAATTACGTTATGCAGAGACTTATAGATAACAATTACTTGATGTTTCCCATCAACGTATGCATATTTCACTTTTCTGCAAATTATTTCGTCATTGGCTGCATGCCTTGACGAGCGGGTGGCCTAAATTATAGAGCGCCTTCTGATTGATCAATTTTATTCTTGAAACTCCCGCCTCCCGGTATTGCTATTTATATTCAAATTATGTTGCATTTCGTTCATTTCCACACCCTCCTTATTAGTAGTTCATTTGTTTTCTCATAGAGCAATGTATCGGCATGTAAAACCTTACATGCAAGCAAGGATGTGGGAGGATTTTTGTTTTGTTTCTTTCAATATGAATGCGACATTTTGGTCCATACCAATAAGCTATGGCATCGTGGTCATTTTATGACAGTATGACAGCAAAAAGAAGGGGCGGTCAAACTCGCGGTCTCGTAAAACCTCAGGCTCAGGGAACCAGGAAAAGAATGACCCTTTCCAAACGAATAGCGGCCCAAGCCAGGGCACAGACCTTGAGGGTGAAAATAGTGTATTTTACGACATGATAACATACTGCATTGTAATTTTTCCATTTCAAAAGAATTCGTCGCGAGCCAGAAGATGCCATATGATACCGAAAAATCCTAGATAAATATTTATTATAATTCCATTTAAAGAGGAGTCGATACTATAGATCAGATGGCAAGGTAGTACATATACTACAAAGAGAGGCACGAGGAGATGGCCGTTTTCGATGTTCCATACTTTTATTGGGAAATCCACCATGACATGCTCACAGTGTGTGCTCACATGTGTGCGGAAAGCACAGTATGAAGCGTGTTATTTGTTTAAATTGTTGTGTCAGATGTAGCAGATTAAATTGTTTTTCTAATAAATTTGTTATTATTTCTGTAAATACAATCTTACTGCAAAATTAATGTGATATTTAAAACATAATGAGGAAAAATGTAAAAAAGTTGTTTTTATGCAAACACTTCTATCTTTATAGTAGATAATGTACATATAATTTCAAATACTTAACCAAAATTACATAGTTTTATTCCTATGACGTTTCTGCAGAGCCGTCCCGATATAGGGTGCGATGTTTGCACCGCACACGGGCGCCGACCTTCAAGGGCGCCGGCTCACAGTGGGATGAAATCCGAAAAAAGCGGAAAAAAATCATTTTCTGAAATGAAGCATTTATTGATGGGGGTATTTCTCCATCCCATTTGATGCGTCAAAGTAGGGGTACGCTGAACTGTTCTCACTTCACGCGGAGCGTTTGCAAGCGCTCCCCAATTTCATCGCGAGAAACATTTGCATATGTACATGCGATGGTGCGAACTTGAATTATACGTCAACAGATGCTACGTGTCCTCTTTTCGAAAAACGCATGGGATACTGGTATTTGTTAAGAATAAAACACGTTTTGTCCGTATTTATAGAGATCCATATTATGAAGAAAATGAAACATTCGACGAGTCGTTTCGTAAAGTGTTCCGAGGTGTTCCGGGTCGAGATTTGCGTCAGCGTATTCCGCAATACATTACATACGAGAATGTGAAAGAATTAGCTGCTCATATCTGCTCCTTCTGCTGCCACGATTGTTTTTGTTTACGGGTCGCAACGCGTGAGACACGAGCCGCCCGGCCTGGCGTCACGTAGCGTCGTCCTTTTGTCGCGTATTTGTGTAGGTGATAGTGTTATAAAGTATCACTGTCTATAAAGGACACTGCTTACATTACATTGTTTCATTCTGTAACAATGTAATGTGTATGATACGATTTTTTAAAAATCCTTGGGGCGCCACATGTGTTTCGCACACGGGCGCCGATACACCACGCGACGGCTCTGCGTTTCTAAATATATAAAAATTGATTCAAAACATTACTGTGGCTTCTTATAGTATTTTAGACACATTTTTATTAAAACAAAAACTAGAAAAAATAACAAAATAGAAACTCAAATAATAACGAAGCAGAAGTTATATGTAAGGAAGTTAGTGTCTCATAGCCCATTTAGCCCAATGGTTAGGGCAGCGCTGCCTAAGCCTAACGAAGGTAAACCACAAAACTAGATATTTCTGTACAAAAGGACAGGTTACCACGAGTCGGGCTGAGTAATTAATTGATTTTGATAAAAAAATATAAGACTCACTTATATAGTTCTTAATCCATCTTCTCCAATTCGCTATTCTTTTTGTTTCGATGCACTGGAATGGAACATTCTTTCTACTTCACGATCCATTCTAAAGAAGGGCAAAACTCCTAATGTGTAGATTTCGGAGAATGTTGAAAATAACAACACGATTCAATCTGTGTAAGTACATGTACATCGCAACTGCATTCACGTAAATTTAATATGTATTTAATACAGTAATACTGCAGACTACCTTTCGTTGTAAAGACTTCCATCGGACCAGCCACAGGGCACGAGAAAGATTCCTGGGAACCGAGAAACAATTATCACAGGGTATGTAGGTCCAGATTGCAATCTGAAGTGGTATGGATATTTGTACAAACAGACGTAGCTTATACTCGTTTCGTCTCGTAGATGTGTGCATTCTATATGAATGAACCTTTATATCATCATGTTTCGGCATCGAGAAATGCTTATGGAAAGAAATCACATGGCCCGAGAATTTTCCAATGTAAACCTGAACCTTCGTTAAGCCCTCGTAAATTCGCCGGACCTTCACTTCTCTTCGGAGTCTCTGAAGTATAGCTATTATGATTCTGTCCAGTATAGTGTGCGACGAGCGAAATTTTTTAATGCTGCCGTCCTACGTAGTACATACTTTCGGAAAACCCCTAGCATTTCCGATTGCCCAAAATATTTATGAATTACAGGGAAGTAGCCACATATTCACTACCTGAAGCATGTAATAGATGGTGAGCCTCTTGAGAAATAAAAGGCTATGACAATTTATACTTTTTGAGTTTAAATTACAAAGATGCGAAGTTGAAAAATATATATATTTAATTTGTGGAGCGGCGGCGCCGGGCGTCCTAGGGCTGCAGCCCATTTAGCCCATATAGTTAAGGTGCTCCTGGGCTAACCTATAAGTGGAAGCATGAGTTTCGGGTAATGGCGGTCAATCGATGTGGGGTATTTACGGTCACTCGAGTAAGTGACCGGCGAGCTCTGGTATCTCTGTACTTCTTGCGGACTTTGGGCACACAAAGCTTGTACCGGTTGGGACAGTGCAGAGGGTTACACTTGCGATCGATGCAACTGAAACTTACAAATTTATGATTTTTCAAACTTCTAATTTTGTAAAACTTTTGTTTTTATGTATTCAGGAGACTTACCTTTTATTATATTTGTTTGAATTTAAAAGGAAAGGTTTTCACAGATTTCAAAATTGGATTTTCTTAATATTTTCTATGAAACATTAAATATCAATTTCCTAATCTAGGTTTTTCATCTCATGTGTAACAGATACCATTCCTCTTGTCTAATAAATGTAGTTCATTTTTTAATAAAAATTGTGTTTTTTATATTATTGTCTAATTTTCCTATTTTACTTATATGGGGAAAACAATGACCGCTATGACAAGCTAAGTGGGGAAATACCGGTCAAATCACCTTTTTTAATTTTGGGGTGTCTCCTTAGAGGAGAAAGTTTTGAGATTATTTTGGACTAGCAGGAGTGCCCGTTGAATTTCAACGGATTTAGTGAATCTAAAACTTCGACCATGTAACATGTAAGCATTGCAAGAATAAGATAGTACACAGTTATACCCGTCGAATAAAGCAAAAATGAAGAAAACATTTTCCTATTTAGATGAATGAAGGAAGAAAATCTTAGGAAAATAACGTATAAACTCCCTCCCCCTCCCTTCCACCCTCTCCTTCCCTTCTCCCCTTCCCTACCCTCTGTCCCTCCCATCTCTCCCTCCATCTCCCACCCTCCCCCTCTCTCTCTCCACCCCTTCCCTCTAATTCCCTCTCTCCATCTCCCCCCTCCGTTACCATCCATCTCTCTCCCTCCCTAACTCGTATTAAAAGCATTCAAAGCGAACAAACACAAACATTCTCCTTTATATGTTAGATTAGAAGATAATTCAATTAAAAACAACAAATATTTCAATGAAATAAACAACAATTCAACATTTATACGTAAGATATGGAATGTTGGTAAATTTCTATAATTCAATAATGCCATAAATGCGAAAATTATGTTTTACAGGAATGAAAAATTTATATTTTTAAACCTATTTCAATTCGTTGCTGAGATATAGGTACTCAAAAAACCAAAATTTGAACCGGCCATTACATTAAGACCTTTCGATCCAGTGGACTGATTTTGTCCATTTTCAGCTAGAAAATGTATATCATCAAAACATTGATGTTGGTGTAGGATTCATCAAAATCGGTCCAATGGTTGCTGAGATATCCTCAAGAAACTGAAATTTTGACAGACCGATACGTGACACCTCCGGGGTCACGACCCCGTGGGCCGATTTGAATTATATTCGGCACTGCAACTCCCATGATCAACCTGAAGCTGCTGTCAAAATTTCAAGCTCCTTACCTTATTCCCTGATGAGTTATGGCTGCCACAGACAGACAGACAGACCTCTTTCATTTATTAGATAATGGTTTTAAAAAGCCCACATTTTAGCCTATAGATTTCGCTAAGCAACTTCAATATTCCACCATTTTCCCTCGTGTTATACCAAATCTCGCTTAGGTGACCGCAATTACCCCGTTCTCCCCTACGAACGCCATGTTCGGGAAAAAGGAGATGGGCTCCGGAAAGCAAGCCCACGTCCTCGCTTCTTATCTGCTGCGGCGTATCTTTTGGCCGCCGCCAGCTATTGCCCAAAAGAGCGCCACCCTTGGGCTCACCCGTTGCCGAGGGAAGCACCCAGGTGCCATTCGCTGCACGCACCGCTTCTTCCGCGGCGTTTCATGCGATGCGACTAAATGCGTAAAAAGGCTACACGCTGTGTTTGAATGCGCTCGGTACAATAATGCAAAGGAATATGAAGATAAACGCTGCTAATTTTCACATTATTAATAAGACAAGTACGATCAAGTCACCGTCAGGAGATAATTAGGTATAAAAAACTAGTACATAAGCCCGTCAATATGACGGGAAGGAATACATCATCTACCTTCAAATCTCATAGTTATTATTCATATAAACAATTTATTTATAGCCACCAAATATGAAAAATTTATTCAAATTCCATCCACAAATAACTTCGAATTATATCATAACATATGTATATTCTATTAGTTCGCGTTTCTTCCACGCCTTAGAAACGGTGCTTCAGTCGAGCGTCACTGATATAAGTGATGTCTCGAACATTGATTGGCTTGCCATTCAATCAATGATAACTCCGGCTGGGCATTACACCATCGCGCATAACCGATAAAATTATATAGAGGGGTTGATGATACCCAAATATGATACCTTAACAAAATCAACGCATTCTAACATTACTTCAGTAAGACAAATCTTCGACTTTTACATGAACTAATAAGGTAGGATAATCGGCGGAAAAATTTACCAAACGTAACATAAAATAATAAAAAGTAATGGAGTAATTCAGTGCGATGCGAGTGTAACATTCCAAACGTAAACTAAGTTCTTTTTCACGCGTTTGGAGAAATTAAAACCAGTTATCTATGGAAAGAGCTTGCCTTCCTATACTAATCCTTAGGAACGGCAAATTGGCAAAGTAAATATTAAAAAATAAAGGGCTTATGTCGACTGAGTGGGACCACATTTAAAAGTGACCGCGAAGCTGACCCCTCGACCGTCATTAACTCGGGTTAGAGGCCCATACCTCGAGACCCATCCTCAAATCCGAGCTCAGGTGTCTTCTCTCTCTCAGCGGGGGGGCACTAACCGACCACGTCTTTTGCAATAAAATTTAAACTATTTTATGTTGTTAACTTAGTGCGATTGTGACTCAAGCAACATATTCGGGTTAATGCGCTGATCAAGAGCGTCTTTTTAACGGAATTTTACGATAAATAATAACATATTTACGCTCACATCTAATCTTGACGCCAAGGAATACCAACCTCTTAAGATTTTTCGGACGGGATTGTAATGAAAGCAGACATTCGCGAGACGGTGCGGAGGGTGTAACTCTTGGATGTTATATGGTGTTAGATGGGAGGAAAGGGAAACCGCTCATAACTAAAAAGCTTTACAACCTTTTTCAATCAAACTTTCAGGAATCACTTGACTATTCAACTTTTCAATTTGAAACTGCTCGCCGTGTACATAGTAGTTCTGGGTTTGACTTCAGGAGCATATCTTTTCTCCATTTGAATAACGTGGGCGGAGCTGAATCGAAGCGAGGCCTTTTTTCTTTAACATTTTCAAATATCTTAAAAATGAGATTTCGACGAGGTATTTTCACAGTTATGCCGAAAAAAGTATGGAAATAAATTTCCATATCGTAGAAATTCAAATCTCTTTCGAAAAAAGCCAAAAATTAGGTTTAATTAATATTTTTCGTAATTTTTTACGAATT
This sequence comes from Uropetala carovei, assembly GCA_036926305.1. Taxonomy (NCBI): domain Eukaryota; kingdom Metazoa; phylum Arthropoda; class Insecta; order Odonata; family Petaluridae; genus Uropetala; species Uropetala carovei. The sequence continues at coordinate 10,255,044 of JAXCHB010000011.1, forward strand.
TATTCAATTCGTCGTGATAAAATCGTTTTTTATATGTCCATGACTATTATTACTCTCTGGAACATTCGATTATGTGGATTTTATATTCTTTTTGCGTTTTAGTGTACATAAAATTTGGTGTCATTAATTTTTATTTTATTTTAACGTAATACTCAATTCACGCCTACCCGTCATATTTCATGGGAAATTACGCTAGTCACTTATAATAATAGACAATTTTTTGTTGGTTGGTTGGTGATCATAGAAAAATGCGATTAACTAGATAAAAAAAGATATAGAAACTCTAAATGTGGCAGGTATGCTCGATATACATATTTTAAGGTGATGGCAAAAAATATCTCGAAAGAAGTCGACTCCAAGGAAGGCATTTTCATTTCCCATAAAGTAACACGTAAAACTCGGCTTTACGAAAAATCTTAAGAGGTTGGTATTCCTTGGCGTCAAGATTAGATGTGAGCGTAAATATGTTATTATTTATCGTAGAATTCCGTTAAAAAGACGCTCTTGATCAGCGCATTAACCCGAATATGTTGCTTGAGTCACAATCGCACTAAGTTAACAACATAAAATAGTTTAAATTTTATTGCAAAAGACGTGGTCGGCTAGTGCCCCCCCGCTGAGAGGGTGAAGACACCTGAGCTCGGATTTGAGGATGGGTCTCGAGGTATGGGCCTCTAACCCGAGTTAATGACGGTCGAGGGGTCAGCTTCGCGGTCACTTTTAAATGTGGTCCCACTCAGTCGACATAAGCCAAATAAAGTTTAAAATATACCTTGAGGAGTTTCAGTCTAGATGATTTTCATGCACGATCATAAAAACAACTCTGGATAAAGAATTGTTATCACTGGAGTTTTTAACGGCAAAAACAAGAATTATCATTCGAAGCCTTGACAAATTACGGCTTTATCAAATTTAACTCAGGTAACTTGTATGCCTATAGAAACTGATGTAACAATAGCTCGCAAACAGCACTCGTGGAATTGCAATAATAGTTTTAAAAAACAGCCACAATCGTCCATATCCAAAATGGAATTCGAACACGTTTGGGGAACGAGGCACTCTGCCTAAATGAAAGATGCAGGATAAGGACTATGGCGGGTAAGTTCCATGGTATTACACCACCTTTCAGTTATTCATCTTTAGGACTTTCTCTGTGTGTTCTGAAGTGTTATCGTAAACGTAATAGATCCAACCCACGGATTAAAGGAGCCGATCTTCATCTATTGAACGCTAAAAAGTACACGATTTGAAACGAACCAGTTTGAACTTTGATCGTAAGATAAAGGTTTGACAATGAAAACGTCTTTTATCAATCATCTACGAATGAAAAAAAGATGCAGATAGATTTCGGTAACACATTTCAAAAGCTTCGGAGAAATACACAAAGAACCACTATGACAAATTTACGCACGTTTACTTCAGCTGAGACATCTCACGTACCAGTCATTTGAACAGCAGAGGAGTAAAAATCATCCATTTTTCGAAGGAAATCCCACCATCTATTTTTTAAAGACTGGTGGGAAGGTATGGGAATTGAATATTAGATCCCACCAACCAGAGTAATACGGTGAAAGAATAACCTATGCCATCAAAATTCTAATTCGGTTAGTTATTGCATAAATTACGGTGAAGAATAGTTCTGGAGCTATAATTAATCCAACTGCTAAGATGGCGGAGTAGCGGATATACCTACGCCGTAAATATAAATGTGTGAGAGGGAAGTGAAACCGCGACCTCTTTTGTCGAACATTAAACCATGAGTCGACTACGGATCTAACTCGACCGAAAGCTTTATAGTTTGAAGAATTTCCTTATCTAAGGATAAGTAATGCCTTAAAATTCAGTACGACACTCCCAACCGAGTCCTCTGGAGTCCTCTGTCGTTGCCTTGAAAATGCTATCAAGGAATACCGAGAAATTTCAGGGAAAAATCCTAAGATAAATGACGGCAGATAATTCCAAACTACGTGCAATGAAACGAGTATTGCGGACAATTTGTATTATGCAGATTAGATGTCTTGCTCGGCGGGTCAAGAAGACTGAGATTTTATCGAAAGTTTTGTATTTAACGGAGTATTTCGCAAATATCTCACATATTAACCTATTTTCACCAAGGTAATTCTTAGTATATTAGCTTAATTGCCTGTCAAATAAGACGGGTATTTATCCACGTGTTTATCAAATGGAGAAAATAACGCTCCTAGAATCGAATCTAACACTTCAATGTAGACGGTAAGCAGCTAAAAATTTCAAAGGGCTAAGTAAATCCTGAAAGTATGAGTTGAATGGAGTTACAACAATGCCCCTGGATCTTATGCCGCAGGTGGTGCTTTGAGCGTTACTGACATACAGAAAAACTTGGGATTTTATAATATCTGATCCTAGGATTTATTCGTGACCCGCCCTGTTGTTGTGCCGTACCCTATTGGTGCGTCTGCTATATTGTTGCGCTTCACTCTCTTCGTGGACCCTACTCTATTGATGCGCTTTGCCCTCTCAGTTCTCTCTGCTCAGCGGCCCACAGAGCGACTGGCCAAGTGAACGAGCAGTTGCGTGAGACCGAGCCAAACGCAAAATCGAAACTAAAACAAAACGGCATAGGAATGTACTCACTTTGAGAATGAGATAAATACGGATAAACTGAAGATTTTTAGAGCGTGTGGTTTGAATGAGTCGATACCAACAGCTAAGAGAGGAAAATAACTTCCGGGAAACGTATTTTATCCGACCTACGAAATTCGACACAAATGAGCTGCAGCTTCTCTCAAGAAAGACAGAACTCGTAATTAAATGAAGAAAAAATCTTATGAAACTTTAAAGGAACAGAATTAAACAATACCATGAAGCTATTAAGATGGAATTAGAGCTTTATATTTTGGATTAATATTTGGATAGCCTTAGCATCTATATCGTCAGAGTAATTGATTCAGTGTTTTGAGGACATAGAAATGATTTCTCCGACAAGATACAAGCAGAACAAGAAAAATTAAAATGGAATAGGCACTTAACCAAATAACGAATGGTAATGAGGGTATCTTCAACGCTTCCCTTGATAAGACGAGTGAATAACTGACTTGTAGCAATCCTCATCATAAAACTAATAATGTCAATTCATGCTTAATAATGAATGGGCATTTAGAAATGGGCAGCGCGGGCGTGCCAGGATATCTAACAAGGGGACGTTGTCAAGCCGATGCCAAGAATCCGGTTGAAACTTCTTGAGGTGAAACTAGAGACAAAATAAGCGGACACGTGTCCCGGCTTTCTTCCCCATAGGCCCGGGTTCGAGAAAAAATGGGCAAAATAGATTTGCACGCAAAACGTATACCAGTATTTAACTCGGCCACTTCATAAAGGGCCGTGGATGCGGTCGCTAAGGCGTTAGCAAGCGTAAGTTCGGTGGTTCGATTTCCACCGACTGCGAACTTCTTTTTCGTTTTTATTTCCGTCTATTTTTCCAAAACACGTTTCTCAACTTCGTTATTTGTGATTAAATGTTTTTTATAGTATTTACGAGTTAATTAAAATAATTTTTGGGAAACTATGAACTATTCTTCTGGTTTACCAAAATTAGAAGCAACGCATCGTCGAAGCTTGAAAAACGAAGCCGACCTTGCTTTTCTATGAAGAAAAAACAACGTGCAACGCAAAGATAGCCACACCACGCCGTTAAATGAGCGTTTCTCACCGTGTCCGTGACGCCAAGCGGGGTGACGCGCATGCTAAGACTACATATTTACCCGCGACAATGTTGCAATACACGTGCTATTGTGGATCGCTCTTACAATTAAAGGCCGTAGATCATCACCAATTCAGTTATTGCCGTTCGCTGCTTTTGCTACGTGCTTCTCTCGCTTTACTCCTTTGATTTGCTTTTTTGATATCGACCTCTGCTCTCCTGGATCACTTACTCTCCCGTCAACGACCTCTGCGCTCTTTTTGGATTACGATTTAGCTGTTTGATCGTTCAGCATTGCGATTTTTCGTTTTTTTTACGATTATCGTAATATTTTACGATTCTTGATTACCTCCCTGATTTCGACTTTTGCCTTCATGAACCATTTCGCTTTATCGATGGAGATCGATCCAGTTGCCGGACTCTTCTGAAGTAGCTTTGCACCGGACGATGAAGACGTCGTCAATGCTTCGTTTTTATCAGATAATCACGATAAACGGGGGCTGTTCGTTTTTTTATATGTCAGCAATTTACATTAATATGGTATCTTGTGGCTGTCTTCACCCGCATTCCGAGAAATGCTCCAGAATGCATGGTATGCATCGAAATTAGCGGACACCAGAAGTGTTTTCATGAACGTTGGGGAGGATTGTTTTCCCCAAGGCCTACGCAAACGGAAGTGCCTATGTTTCGCAATAAGTTTCGTAAGATGCGCGTGGTGCAAGGAATATCTGTGTTTTCCTTGTTTTTACGATAAATACCATCCAAGCCTTTGCCTTAAAAATATTCAGTTGAATGGTGAATGGACCACCTCTTTTTACCGCTGGGAAATAAAAAATGAAAGATTAAAATATGAAAAATTATTTTATTACTATAAAAAAACATTTAATCACAAATAACGAAGTTGAGAAACGTACCCAGATTGGTATTTGTAAAAATAGACGGAAATAAAAACGAAAAAGAAGTTCGCATCCGGTGAGAATCGAACCACCGAACTTACGCTTACAATGCTAACGCCTTAGCGACCTCGGCTACCGCACTCTACGAAATGCCCGAATTAAATACTGGTATACGTTTTGCGTGCAAATCTATTTTGCCCATTTTTTCTCGAACTCGGGCCTATGGGGAAGATAGCCGGGACACGTGTCCGCTTATTTTGTCTCTAGTTTCACCTCAAGAAGTTTCAACCGGATTCTTGACATCGACTTGACAACGTCCCCTTTTAAGATCAAGGGAAACCTATTGAGTCTGAAAGCATTGTATACGACTTAATCCGTCCCCGTCTAGCTATCTGAAAAATGGCATTCAACTACTTTTTTGTACTAGAAAATATCTTAAAAGATTACATGCGGTAAATAAATAAAGAAATCTTTCCCAAATCGATAGCTATTGGTATTGTCCTCCATAATCCATATATATATAAAACTACACATTAAAAATCATTATAAGTTATTCACTTACACTCAGATTTGACAGTTTTAACATCACCATCAATAACTCCCACAAAAGCAATTTTTGAAATTGTTTTTAAGATACAATTACACAGGTAATCTTAGCGCATGAAAAAATGAAACAGCGCCGAATTAAATTCAAGATACACAATTCAATGGACGAGAGTCAATTCATATAACCGAACTTTCCCATGCTTAACAATCAATGCCTCGCCATCACCCCTTTTGACCTGCTACAGCCTTCATGGCCATTTCTATATAGTCCAGCAAGGACATAACTCACCGACCTCGACAATCATCCACCCTTTCATAACCTACTCCATCAATTTAATACTCCCATTACTACCAAATGCGATAATTCCCTAACACGAGGTCCATTCTGCAGACACCAGTACTCACTTCTACTCCTGATTACAACCGCACATAAAGACACCTAACGAGTCCGGAGTAATCTTAAACCTTTGCACAGCAGTAATGAATGGTCAGCTCATTTTAGTTTTATGCAATTTAAGCCGTCTAAGATTATTTCACCATGGCTCGAGTAAAACGAAACTAGGTCCACTTTAAACCACCTGAAAATCGAATCAAGCTACTATTTATTTGGGGCCCGGAATATACAAAGACAGGACGAAATCCGGAATGTCGGAAGTGGTCCGACATATGACCGCAAAGGATTCATCTGCGATGGAAGCATGGAGGCCCTGTAGTGGAGGGCTTGGAAGGGGCCGTGACCCCCCTTAGTAAGTTCTCGGACCCTTTATAGCCCCCTGCTGAATACTGTACTATATTAAAATATGAATTAATCAAGTATGTTGTTTTTGTTATTAATAAAAATATCTTTCATTTATTTGACTATAGTAGTGAAAATTAGTTAAAACATTTGTTTTTATCATAATTTTTATTGTATTTTTAACAAATTTTGGTGTGCCCCTAGAAGTGTTTAGACAGTCATGCTACCACCCTTTGGACCAGACGGGCATTAGTCATTGCGGTTGCATAGGTGGGCCGCATTAGGGTCCACATCAGAAGTTATTTGAAGAGATGTGAATGTTTCTACCTGTGAAAATCGACAATTAATATTAATTTATCGTCTAATCTTCACAAGAAAAGGTTTTCCGGCCCTAATTTTAACCAAAAACTACGAAATTGTTTGTGTAATTCGTTTTCGTAATGACATCGCGGGCCGTATAAAGTGCTCCCGCGAGTCCTAGTTTCCCCACCTCTTGTGTCAACCCACAGTTGGGAGACTTGTTACGTCTCTGTGAACCACCTCCAGAAGAAATAATACAACAGACGTTCATCTTACAGTCAATTTCGCGAGGCAAAGAAGTGCCATCGAGGGCACTACCACCCACGTGCGTCCTCCTCGTGAATCCCTCCACGATGAGTGACGCACGCAGTCCCACCACGCGACCCATTCACTGGCCGATCCGTCTCTCATACGCAATCGCCTGCGATCCCCGCATTGTATCTCCCATTACCATTTAAAAAAATACTCTTAGTAGGGCGGCGAAAACCGGTTCAATGACTGAATTGGTGGGAGTGACGCCGCAAAATCGTGCGCATTTCGCTAAATCGGGGCAAGAAAGGAGGTGTTCGCGAAATGAAACGCATCGCGAACCAGACTCGAGTGCTGGATAAGTCGTTTTGGATGACGTCGCAGGTAATCAATCGATGCTTTCGGTGATTTTGGTACATAACAATTCAGGATCAGACCGAACTCGAACAAAATCGTGGACTTCCGCCAAAACTCGTCGCTTTTTGGATCTCGAAGATATATCTAACGATGGAAAGTCGATTTTATTCAAAGAATGACGAGTTAGTAACGTGCACGCTGAAAATTTCGACGGCGAGAGGAAGTTTACCTTAAATATCAGGTTTGATGGCATTATTTCTATATTGTTTTTGGAGCTAAATATCGAGTCGAGGACAAAAATTGGTATGAAGCAGAATTGGGGTAAATTTTATTTACAGCAGCGGTTCCCAAACTGGTGGGACGTGAGAGAGTTCCCGGGGGGGGGGGGGGGGCATGTGTAAAAGAATCAATTTTTAATGTCAAATTCAACTAAAATAGTTTAAACGTATTTTTCAATCTTCCCAATATGTACAAGATACACGTGTAAAATAATTACGAGTTAGTCGATCACGAATAATGATGTAAATACGAGTGCAAATGGTTTTCATTTATTTCGATCAAAAACATGGTGGAGCATGGCGGCTTAGTGAAAACCAAAACGGAGGCGCGTCATGTCAAAAAGTTTTGGAATCACTGAATTACAGGATATTGGTATATAGCTAGAGACGAAGCTCATTCGCTCCACATACATTTGTTTACTCGAAAGGGAAATGGAAGACAAAATATTCAACTACCGATAACAAGAATAACGGTTATTAAGTTAATACCAAATGTTATTCACTGGGTAATACAAGAAGAAACTTTAACACCAATAACACAAAATCGAGGAAATTATTTATCCACCCTAGTCTTAAATGATAGTATATTTTAAGAGTAATTTAGTAAAGGGAAAAGTGGGCTATATGAAGCAGCGTTCACCTAGATTCCAGCCGAAAGGAAACCAAATGGACTTTTGACTATTGCAATATGTCGTTGTTTATTTTGTTTTACAGGCGCTACTCTTATATGAGTGTATTTTTTTCTTCAAATTTCTTTTAAACCTGTGACGTGATAACAGTCCTTGGTCTATATTCTGTTAAATAATCTCCCTGTAAGAGTAGTAGAAGTTTGGATAAGAACCATCGAAAAGAGATTACAAATATTTATCTAAGGCATAACGGAATGCATTCAACCTACATATAAAAAAAATAAACTATCCAATGTCCGTTTTATTGCCAAATGAAGAACCTGTATGAAATCTGTACCATAATTTATTTTTAAAACTATGTTTATTATACGCCAAATTCAGTATGAAACGCTAAGGCTAGTAAAGCAAAATATGATAGTGAACCATTAAAAATTAATTAACTCCAGATTTTATGTGATAATATGGCCCTAATTTTATATTGCTGTCAATAACTCCAACTGGGGTGGAAAAAGATAAAATCTTGTTTTAATTAATATCAAAATAAACAAATGTTATCCATGCCAACGGAGCTCCACGAAAACAAGAATGAAGGAGAAATGCATAAAATATATTAACCTGTTGTTATCGATTTATCGCCATTAAAAAGAGACAACATTACCTGCATAAACTTATTACGCATTTTCAGCGAACGAAGAAAAATGATTGTGCATTAGATTACGGATGTTATACTTAGAGCAAGTAGCCAATCACGAACGTTTCCCCTTCCATCGCCCCTCTCAACTTTCGTTGCGCGTTGCCAGCTCTTGCGGATTTTCGCCTTCAGCTGATATACTACGCAATTTCTAATGGCAACGCATCCCGATGTGATCTCTTCGAGAGCATGAGTGAGACTGGGTTCCTCCCCACTACCTTCCCAAACAAACCGTCTCCTATTGGCTGCTGCTAATTGGCGTACGCCAAGAGACTTTAGCTGGTGAAATGACTATAGAAAAATAGAAATTAACAGAATATGAAGGTAGTCATTTAAATTTGCAATTTTACATTTATATAACTACCCTGCAAAACGCTAGTAACGTTTGGCAGGAGGAACTACTCCAACAAAAAAATCTAGCTAAGGCCTCTAAATGATTAGTAGTATTTCTCGGTTCTAACGTCTATTTCGAGGTACTTCCTGATACGATGTGATCTCGCCCTACGCTCAAATTCGGAGTAATTACAGTAAAAACACTATGAAACGTTTTAAAATATAACTCCTCGGCAGGGACCTGATATCACACACGATGTCTGACAGGTCCCTGTCGCTGTCGAAAGACATAAACTTGCAGACATCGTGCGTGATATCAGGTCCCTGCCGAGGTGTAACTTCGCGTAAACATGGTATTATTGCCTTTCTTACCCCTTTACCTTTTTCCCTATTTGTGCGAGCGCATGTGGTTGCTGAGTAGGTCCCTGTCGCGATCGAACAGATTCACAAACCTACCAACAACAGTGTGAGTAAGGGTCACTGACGCATGTTAACGCCTCGTAAACTATTTCCTTTTATCCTTTCCACCTTAGGATTAGTACTTGTGCGAGTGAGTGTATGAGCGATTAACAACAGGTCCCTGGCGAGGATTACTACCCTGTAAACCTGTAAGTGTACCTTCCTTTTTTGTTATTTTTTCTTCCTCTGCCCACTTTTTAACTTTTACTGTTTGTATTGTCTCTAAATATTCGCTTTGTACAGTTAAGGAGTTTTTCTTAATTTTGAAACATCCATCTCGCGTGGTCTCCAACCCTTTTTAATTAAGGTCGGTAATTACTAACGAGTGAGCGCATTACATGAAAACAAGTTCTAGGAGAACTTAAATAATGGAAAAGTCCAATAAAAATCCAATTTAAACGTAGACATCTACATCTACATCTACATGATACCCTGCAAATCACCAGACTGGTGGGTGGCAGGGGGTGCAGCACACCAAGCCCTACCTAATAACGTCCCTCGTGGGAATCACTCTCCTGTTATGATCCCGTATGGTCCTTGGAAAAAACGAGCTCTGGTATCGCTCGGTCCTACAGTCGATCTCTCGTATTTTATTCTCGTGATCGTGCCTGCCCATGTACGTAGGTGCCTCTAATATTCCTGACACCTCCTCTAAGAGAACTTCCGACCTAAATTTCTCCAGAAGCCTTAACCTAGCGCTAATTCTGCGATCCTCTAGCGATATCCAATTCAACTCCTTCAAGAGTGATGTGACGCTTAATTTTTGCTCATATTTTTGCTTAACGAATCTGGCTGCTCTGCGTTGGATTCTTTCTAACTCAAGTATCTGTCCCTTTTCGTACGGATCCCATATGCTGGAAGCGTATTCGACCTGAGATCTGACCAATGATAAATAACACGTTTCTCGTACCTGTTCTGTGCTACTTCTTACTATTCTGCCTACGAAGCCCAATTTCTTATTAGCTGCGCCTACGATCCTTCGAATATGCATATTCCACGATAGATCAGGACAAATGGTGACTCCTAAATATTTAACGTACTCTGCAGATTGGATATTCAATCTATCAATTCTGTACTCCGAGTTTAAGTCATTGTTCTTACTCTTCCAGAAACTCAATAGGGAACATTTGCTCTGATTAACTTCGATTTTCCAATGTTGACACCATGCTGAAAGGGCGTTTAAATCTTCCTGAAGCGATTTTTGGTCATCCTGACTCGTTATCTCCTTATATAAAACGGTGTCATCTGCGAAAAGTCTTATTTTGCAGCGAACTACCGAGCAGATATCGTTTATATATATCAGGAATAGCAGTGGGCCAATAACACTTCCCTGTGGAACACCTGATGCGACTTTTACCGGGTATGAAGATTTCCCATCAATAACTACTATCTGTTTTCTGTTGGAGAGGAAGTCTTTTACCCAACTCACGATATTAGGGTTTATGCCGTACTTTCCTAGTTTTCCTATTAATTTATTATGGGGTACTTTGTCAAACGCTTTTTTAAAATCAATAAAAATTGCATCAACCTGACTGTTTTTCTCTCCGCATTGCAACAAATCGTTTACGAACAGGGCGAGTTGCGTTTCGCATGACCTACCTTTCCGAAACCCGTGTTGGTTTTTGCTTAGCGAAGAACGACCATCTAAATAACGCAGAACAGAGCTAACGATTATATGTTCTAGAATCTTACACGATAATGACGTCAAGGAAATCGGTCTATAATTTTCGGGGTTCTCTTTATCACCGCCTTTGTGGATGGGCGTTACGTATGCTAGCTTCCAGTCTTTTGGAACGGTACCATGTGCAACGGATTTTTCGAATATTATTTTCAAGTAAGGTGCGATTACCGAGGCTAGCTCTTTCAACACACGCGCGGGTATGCCCTCCGGCCCGGGAGACTTATTTTGCTTAATCGACTCTAGCTGGTGCGCGATACCTGTTTCGGAGAATATCAAATCTTCCATCGAATTTCCCTTATCATTCGAATCTGGTTCCTCAAACTCGTTGCTCACCGAAGTAAACGCTTTCTGAAAGTGTTCATTTAACAAGTTTGCTTTTTCCGCGCTATCGTGTACTACATCACCTGCCTCCGTTCTCAATGACGCTATGGTGGGACCTCTACCATGAACCTCCCTAACGTACGACCAAAATGCTTTCGGATTTTCTTTCAAATTATTATGCAAAACTTTCTTTTTGTAATCATTAAATGCTTCTCGCATTGTTACTCTAGCTCTTGACCGCGCCTCTCTGTATTTTTGCCGTATCATTGACCTCTGTTCCTCTGTGACTTTTGAAGAATTACTATTTAAGCGAGCGTGAAGTTTTCTTTGCCGTCTAAGAGCGCATCTAACTTTCTGGTTGTACCATCTTGGTTCCGCGGGTGGAAATTAAAACGAGTACGAGGCGTCGCGAAGAAGAAACGAGTGTGATTATAAACGTGTAGTGAGGGTAATAGGAGGAGTGGACGGGCAATTCAAACCCGAATTGCCGAGATGGAAAAAGAAACGGGATAAGAGAAGTAGACGGCTGAAATGTGACCAGTGAACCAAAAAGCCCCGCAGACTGAATTACTGAATAGCTCATACAGCCAATTTGAATTTTCCATTTTCCTTTACTGCAGTCATTTAAATAGATACGTGATTTCCCGTTAGTACAAGCAACCCATCATTTGAAAGGATCTGCCGAGTTATGAAACGATTTCCAAGCAATTGCTCCGAACGAGACAAATTAGGAAAATAATAGCAGCTTCGAGGATACAGAGGGAGTTTATCTCCAGGTTTGAATTTTGTTCCGCGGCAGAATTTGCATCTCGATTACGAAGAGATTTTTGTAGGACTGTAATTTGTAATATTCAACGCCTTCAGCAGAAATTTCGGTTTGTCTCAGATCCGGGGCGATGTTTTGGAAGACTACCTGCTCTTCGCGTTAGACCGTCATTCGCATCCCTTGCTCCGACTCAGACCCCGACCATAGCTCGGTGTAGCCTACCGTCATAGCGGGTGGTGAAATTACCGATCTATCATTGCAAAATTGTAATACTTTTTTCAAATAAGACGATTGAAAGTTACACCATTGCATTACGGTGAAAATCCTGATTATTGGCGTTTTTTAAACGAAATTCTACGATACATACCAACGGAGTTAGGAAACAGGCGAGGTAGGGGGTGGGGGAGAAAGGAAACTGAACGGAGAGTGAGAAGTACCAACGTAAGCGCTTCGACCTGCCTTAAGCTTTTTAGGATGGACATTTGAAATCGACATTGGCTTTCCGAATTACAACACGAACAGCGACTCTGTTCTTTCAGCCATCCCTTTCAAATAGTCTACAGAGCCCATAAATATTAAACATAAAGTAACGACGATGGAAATATGATTGTTTTCATTGTCATTGGTCTATGTTACATGATTTTCTCGGGATTTCAGATTTTCTTCTTTGGAATAAATAGGAACAGGGTCTGCTAAATTTTTTCGTTGCGCTTTTCTAAGTCTGAAATTATTAATTTTTGATTTATTTGCGAGTAAAAACAAAAAGAAACTGGGACCAAGTTTTACTGAATGTTGTAAAAACGTGAACTTATAGAAGCACTCGAATTTCCTCATTTCAAAGCGATATGATGATCCAAAGAAAACTGCATTAATATTTTCAGCGTAAATCTGTGCCTTTACTGAATCACTTGAATTATGTCTGGTGCAAAACTCTCATATTTTGCGCATATGAGACTTTTTTCAATTCGTATCTCCTGAAGTTGTACTTTATCATCTTAGAAAAGCGCAACAGAAACGTTTATCAGACCCTGCTCCTATTTCTTCCAAAGAAGAAAATTTGAAATCCCGAGAAAATCATGTAACATAGACCAATGACAATGAAAACAATCATATTTTCATCGTCGTTACTTTAACGAAACTCTACGATACATATCAACGGAGTTAGGAAACAGGCGAGGTAGAGGGTGGGGGAGGACGGAAACTGAAGGGAGAGTGAGAGGTACCAACTAAACATAAAGTAACGAATGAAATGAAAAAAGTCTCATTTGCGCAAAATTTGGACTTGCTTTTCTAGCTTGATCGCTCTTAACTTAATTTATTTATTCAAATTATATTTATATATTTCATCCTAAAGAGCGCTAAGGAGGGAAAGTGTTTTAAATATGAAGATTGATTTTGAAGGCTGCTAAAAACATTAAAAAACATGAACTGTCATCATTAAAATCCATGTCAATCAATGCTTTAAGCAGCCCTCAAGAGATGAACCTAGCCTAAAACTTCTGTTGTTACATAAGTTACTCATATACAAAATGTAAAACTCACATAAAAGTCATAACTTGGGATAGAAACACCTAATAGCCTTTATAAAGTCCTTAAACAAATCATCCTTGCTACAGTGTTTTCTTCGCCACACCTATTCTAAAAGGTAGTCTTCCAGGCGCTCTTCCGACATGCGGCCAATTCTTCTCCGCATATCACTTTTTATAACGGACCAGTATTACACTAAATATGTCCTCAATTGGAATCTTCCATGCCGCAAAAAAGGTCCCGCTGCGAATGGCCGTCTTTTTTCTGCAGCCTACCTTTATGCACCTATATACAGGTTGATTATTTGTTCCGCCATTGTGGCTGATCCCTCTCCATCGGCAGCATACACACATTTTCTGCTCCGCTATTATATCAAAAGATATTAAAAACGGCAGAAGTCCAGCCGAAGAAACGCTGCAATACTTCGGAGGTATGTATTCCATTTTTCTGTTAAAGAGTGATGTGCCTCTTGGCGTCTAAATCAGACTGAGTTGCACCGCTGTACAACGATGGCTGATTCCGAGAATCTACAAATCGGGGAGTATTGCCAGAGAGCCAATGAAATGAAAAGAGATTCTTGAAAAGGAGAAATCTCATTCGCTGTAATTGTAAAATTCGGATTTCAAATTTCCCTCCTGAAAAGCTTAAGGCAGGTCGAAGCGCTTACATAGGTACTTCTCACTCTCCGTTCAGTTTCCTTTCTCCCCCACCCCCTACCTCGCCTGTTTCCTAACTCGTTGGTATGTATCGTAGAATTTCGTTTAAAAAACGCCAATAATCAGGATTTTCACCGTAATGCAATGGTGTAACTTTCAATCGTCTTATTTGAAAAAAGTATTACAATTTTGCAATGATAGATCGGTAATTTCACCACCTGCTGTGACGGTAGACTACACCGAGCTAGGGCAGGGTCGAGTTGTCTCCCAAGAAGGGAAAATTACCTGATCACTGAAAAGTTCGTGACCGAATTGTCTCCCAGAAGGACCAGGTATATTTTATCGCGTAGGCCGAGTTGTCTCCCGGTGACTAAAAAGGTCGCGACCGAATTGTCTCCCACAAGGACCAGGTATATTTTACCGCGTAGGCCGAGTTGTCTCCCGCTCACTAAAAAGGTCGGGACCGAATTGTCATTATCAGGATTAAGTTCATGGCATAAATTTATAAGTTGTTTATTTAAAAAATATCTCTGATTAACAAAAATGTCATAATAAAACATAATCCAGAATACTTTTTCATTTAAAATTATTAATTCAATTGAGACACTTTAAAATGATAACAAATAGATTTCACAAAATCAATATTTTTTAAATTTACATTTTGTTCCAGTTCTTTAATCTTCGATTCTGCAAAAGCCTTTCTTTTCAATACATTAGTATCGTTTATTTTAATTACATTGTCAACACTTCTGATTTTAATATAAGTGTGGATTTGAAAATCTAATAAAACATTTAAAAACTGATGTATATTGGGACGTGGCGTATAAAAGGATGCATTATATTTCGAATGGAAAGACTCGCATGCGTTAGTAGTTCTCTGCAAGGAGGAGGAATGTTCAGCCCACATATGTGGAGGAAATCGGGAATTTTCATCGATGTAGGTATCCACTAAGTATTCCGAAAATCTTGTCACTAAATCATTGTCTGGTTTAAATTCAGCGAAATCCAGTGCAAAACAATCACTAACATCTTCTGGCTTTAGAAATGGTAGGCCAAAAACGTAGCTAAGGTATCTTGACACTTCTGTTTCATCCTCCTTTTTCTTTTTATATTCGGTGGACAGACCTAGTTCTTGAATTTTTCTGTTACCATGATTGTCCTAGGTGGAAGCGGCAACCTCTAATCCCACTCTCTGGAAAAACTTCAGCTATACTTCTATGTATAGCAGTTTCAAAGTCTGCAGTTATGATACTTGGTGAGATGGTGCAGCTCAGTTTCGTACATTCTTCTTTCAAGAAAGTGAAACTCAATTTATAACTGGCAGCGATTTCATTAGGTAGTAAACAGAACACTAGAGGAATATAATGTCCATTCTTCAGTCCATGAATTGTAAAAAGTTGCAGAAAATACTTAGGACAATATTCAAACGTACCGTCTACATATAAATGCGATAAAGTGGACAGAATAAGTAAATTGCTTTTCCACGAAAAAATCACAATGTTGCTAACTTTATCATTTTTTATAAGAAATTTTTCGCCGTTGTTGGTTTTTATTTCTAGTTCGGTTAACAGGTCATTAAATTCACCAGGGTTCTTTGGCAAATTCGGCGGATGAGAAGATCTTGCATGGTACACATTTTTCCGAACTCGAACAATGTCTGTGGTTGTGATAGTTTCAGGGTCTGATTTCTTTAGTTCCTTCCGTATGAGTTTCATTGGCCGTCCACTAATATCGTCGATTCCTGCCCGTTTGACACTATTACTTAAAATTTGTCTGTTTATCACTTTTACGGAAATTTTCTCGTGATTGTGCACGAGCACCGACTCCACTATAACGTTTTCCACACCTTCCGTTTTCACATATGCTTTACATAAAGTTCTTCTTGAAGTGCACTACCACCTTTTCATGGTATTTCCCGCTACCATTTTATGAAAACTGAACTTATGTCCCTCGATAAGTAAGAGACTTTTTCCTTTTTCACTTAAAACAGCAGCGCTCATCTTGAAAGGCGATATTTCAGTGACGGGAAACACAAAATTAAATTTATGCCTTGCAGTAGCCCTTTTATATGTGGGGGTTGGTGTTGTTACTGCCGTAGGCACCCCATTGGCTGCCGACTTTCACGCCACTGACCGTCAAGAATCGGCTCGGGGACAT
Source organism: Uropetala carovei (assembly GCA_036926305.1). Taxonomy (NCBI): domain Eukaryota; kingdom Metazoa; phylum Arthropoda; class Insecta; order Odonata; family Petaluridae; genus Uropetala; species Uropetala carovei. The sequence continues at coordinate 10,271,305 of JAXCHB010000011.1, forward strand.
GGTTGTATCTAATAGAACTGAATAAAAAGTTAGGAAAGGCCTTGAACTTAATCCTGATAATGACAGCAGTTTAAAATTTGACCGGCAGACAACTCGGCCGACGCGGTAAAATATACCTGGTCCTTCTGGGAGACAATTCGGTCCCTACCTTTTCAGTGAATGGGAGACAACTGGGCCTACGCGGTAAAATATATCTGATCCTTCTGGGAGACAATTCGGTTCCGACCTTTTTAGTGATCAGGTAATTTTCCCTTCTTGGGAGACAACTCGACTCTTCCCCCGAGCTATGGTCGGGGCCTGAGTCCGAGCAAGGGATGCTAATGACGGTCTGACGCGAAGAGCAGGTAGTCTTCCGAAACATCGCCCCGGATCTGAGACATGAACCGAAATTTCTTCTTTTTTCCTTTTTTCCAGCTCATACAACCGGAATTCCGCCGTGTACATCCTTCTAAACTGTAAAAGATATCTTGAAAGATGTATATTATTGGCGCATTCTGAGGCTGCCACGAGTAAAATAAACGCCGAGATAAACTCTATAAGAATTTTCGGAAAATAACATTGTCAGCATGCTAAAAATGGTTACGGATAGGAAATAAAACTTTCAAATAAAGCGTGCGGAATCGAATGCAACGACCCTGAACGAGCACTAATTAATTAAGCGGCCTAAATTCCGAGAACAAAGAGTTCTAACCTTGATCACGTGATAAAAACTTGGGTGACAAAGGATACATTTTCTGTCGCCAACATTATATGCACCAATGCCAATGAGTCAGAGAAAGATTTTAGATACTAAATGAAATACTAAACTGTTTTATCAACAAGGCCATTTCAAGTTTTAAAATTTTCTTTTAACCAAGGGCTAAAGATACGTATATCCACTAAAAGATACACGTCAATGAAAGAGCCGAATTCTCAAAAATTATCTCCATTTACTTAATCATACCTGAACATAAGCTCTGCTTACCCCAAATATCGCTTCGAAAGGCAAAGAAGTTCCATGGGATATCTAGTAAACCACAACACCCAATGCTTTCCAGTTCATAGAGCGTCTAAAACATTTACAAATAAATTAAGCATTTGATAATTTAAAAACGCACTTCGGCATTTCCAAATAAGACTCGGAAAGATGATGTGGGGATCAAATATCTCGTTTAAGTGCTACCTACTCATTACGCTCATATGAACGCACGTTTCAGACAATCTGTGAATGTAATATGTACTTTAAATAAAAAGGGAAATTTTTAGATAAAAGGAATAAAATTTGTGAATTTTGTAACTTCCGACATTTTGAGGTGTTATAAGTCACGAAAAATATTAAATGCTGAATCACTGAAATACTTTACTTCGATTTTTAGCGGAGGAAATGCCAGTATAAATTTTGCCTTTTGCACAAATGAACAAATTATTTCTGTATATAACAGAATGGCGGTTTTACATATTTAAGATGATTAATTCAGCGGTTTAAACTTATCTGGGGAAAATAATTAATTTTTGGAAACAAAGGTCCAGGGTCGAGTCGCAAAAGGGGGATGAATTTCTTGTCACGTCAAGAAAATGTGAAAGGTGGGAAAATTCTTCGATAATAATCCAATTGTGAGCATTCTAAGCTGTAAGCTGCCACATATTATACAACGCAACGCAACGTTTGAACCTTTCTCGAAAAATAAACATTGCGTGCTGAGTAAAGTAGCGTAAGCCTTCCGGTAACAGAGAAACTTTCCTGAGAGAGGCACTAATTATTCCCTCCTTTTTTTTTCGACTCTCACATACATAATTAATAAATTTCCTTAAACGTGAAAATAAACTTCCAGAAAGTTCTAGTGATCAAAATAAAAAACTGAAAAGTATTTGACGTCGTAAAGCTATTAAGAATGATTAAATTGTGTAATAATATGTTTATTGCTTAAATTTGGTGGCATGGTATGAAAGAACGAGGGCCTTCCAAGCTGGAAATAACTTCGAATATTTACAGGAATCCCTAATGGTAAAAAGGAAGCGGGAAAATTGGGAAACTAATCAATTGGCCCTATGACGTCAAATTTCCGTTTTATTTACCTCGAAAACGGCCTAAGAGAAGATAATGGGCCTAGTGATATAACTTACGTCAGCAGTTACATATTGATTCAAGAACGAGTTTAAACCGATCGAAAAATTCTGAAATCGATGTTGATCTAAAGATATCGACGCACTATGCTCAGGGAGGATGAGCGTAAGGAATACAGCTAATTGGTCTCTAAGGAGTATTTGTTAATGAAAAGCGAGCACTAGGATATATTTATAACCACCAGATAATATCTTCTACTGCGTAATACAATGAACTTTTTAAATTTTTACTACACTTTTTAAAAATAATTTATTATAAATATAGAATAGATTGGAATGCATAAATTTTACAGAAAGCCAAAATAGAAAAAATGCACGCCGTTTAGAGAGAGGGAGCAAAACCAACGCAATATAGGAAATGGAATGAAATAGGAAATACATTCGACGCAGGGAAGACTTTCAAATTACAAAAAGTAAGTTATTTGAAAACCTAAACCTCTGAGTGGTTTGTTAATAACAAAATTTTACTATAATGATAAAGACAGACGAGATTGGACTGTTAAAAAACACTTCCTCACAAAAAAAAGTAAACATATGCTCCATATTTTATGAATATTGAAAGACGAGAGGGGAAAATGAGTTTTCAAGGAATTAGTTCAGCGAGGGAAGGTGTTTTCTTAGGTTACCATTGTGCAAATAAAAAAGTTGCAGAAGAAGAAGACTTAATCATACCTTGAAAATGTGTATACTGCATAATTAGAAGGATCCGATTTAACAGTGGTTAACTTAGAGAGATCATTTAGCAATTAAGCACATGGCAAACTGAAATTGGCGATAAAGTTCAGTGGAAAATAGTATTTCTCTTAGCGGAAAATAAGTACTTGTGAAATGTATAATAATATGTCAAAATTTGGAGGCAACAAAAATTTCATTGGAGTCTTACTTTCACAATCAAAGCGTTCAACATGACTATTTAAATGATAAAAATACGTCATTTTCGCTGGAAATTTGAATGGAAGCCGTAAATATAAAACATTCCGACATGCTTATGAAATTACCTATTACGATAGACTCGAAAGGAAAACTATTTATAGCTTTTCCCCCTAAAACCAGAGTCGGCTTGGAAAACCGCGGTGCTCGGTGCATTGTTTTAACCGTAAATTTTAATAAAATATGCGACTTTTCTTCTCATTACGAAGTTCAATTTTTCCCGATTAAAAAAACGTAATTCACATTTACAATACATATTTTTTTTAGAGAGATCGGGGCCTGGCACCGTTGGCACCGCCACGCAAAAAACCTTTCATTCTCTAAAAAATTATTCCACAATTTCGACTAGAATCAATCAATCAAATGAATGTTTCACGAATCATACCAGATTTCATTTCCTTGTCTTTAAAAAAAAAGAGCTCTGATTATATTACCTACGTGCGTCATTTTCGCCCTGTATTTCAATACCTACCAATTAACATCTTACATCACAATACGCCGGGCTAAATATACCTCAGACGTGCGTAATGACGAACAAAGCTATTAAGAACTTCTTCGGCCCAGAAACGAGCCTTAACACATGCAATAACATCTTCCACCACATCCAGACTGTACATTATTCACAACGTGATCCCACAAATACCATTTCTTAAAACAAAGCATAACTTTACTCGGAATTTAAAGCGACTTATGAATCACCATCTCAAAAGCGCTTAAAAGCTTACGCGAAAATGACCTCCGTAGTATTAACTTACAACCGAAAAGGCTGAATTTTCCGAATTTCCCCTCTATACACTGCATGTACTACAAAATACAAAGAACGAGTGAAAAAACGTCATACGAAAAATTTCCGAGTGAACTGTTAGTCACAGAAGGCTCCTCGAAAATCGTCACCTTAAAAAACAACCGTGAAAATGATTTTCACGCTAATCGAACGAGAAAATTACCCCATCCCCTTTCTCCTAACCCGCAGCATATTTGCGGCCTTAACCCAATTAAGCTGTGGTGTGCCTATGATCAGCATTAAGACTTGTAAATCACCTTGAAATTTTCAGCGCATAAAAAATCACGAGGTAATAACTCAGCATATAAAGATACCCAAACGGATTAGAACTTCCTTTAGTTTGACCGTAGAATCATAGTAAAATATGAAAAATCAAGTGAAATTCTCCCAGCTCCAATGAGAGCTTTTGCCGAGCTGGAAATCATGTTACACAGAATAAATCGTTGGACACGCTGAATTAAGGTTTCTTTGCATTTTTCATGGCTTGAATTCTTTATCTTCAACTTTCGAAACACAAATTCACGTGGAAAAATAAAATATCGTTACAAGCATTTTCACTGTTTGGCTCATTCCGTAAATAACGACTCTTAACGACGCATAATGTGAAAGAACAGTTATAATATTTACAAAACATAAGTCGCCCCATGCAAACAGAAGAAACGATAAGTAGCTTAATACATAAATAAACGTCGATAAAACTACTGCATTCCAAACGTCACTTCGTTATCGAAACAACAGCCACTATGGTAACGGCTGCTGTTATTAGATGCATTTTCCTCTTAAATCGTTACATAACTCTTGTCTATTCTTTAAACTCCACGCATCTGGAAGCCAGGTGGATTACTTGCACCCACCAATCCACTCTCTCGTTCCACTCGCCAAGGTCAACCAGACAACTCGAGTTTTTTTTATACTCGATTGCAAAACGATTCATCCAGGAAAATGGACTCTACTCGTACATAAGGACAGGAAACGGAGGACAAAGTTCGATCCGAAAGCCGTTTTCATCACCAATACAGCCTTCATTTAACGCGTGTGTGTGTGCCTCTCCACAGATTTTGAAAAATATAGAGACCAATATTCATATAAATATGGATTACGAAATGGATATATCTGTCTACGAATTTATGCAAAATAAATTTGATAATGCGAATTTTAGCCCGTTCTACTTGGTAACGAATAATAACCAATGTTCATTCTATTTTGGTATTGAAATGCCTTTAGGAAAATTCCACGGGATCAGAGTGGGAACCGCATAGGAAAACACCGAGGTAGTTGCATAACGAAGAGAAATTTATTCTTCTTACTGACCGAAAACAAGGCCATTAAGCTCTTTCAATTATCAAATTGCAACTAAAGAATAATTTTACACAAGTTGCAGAATTACGGTAAATTCTTCTCAAAAAACGTTAACAAAGAAATTCAAATTACGAAAAAACTTTATTTTTCCGCTTATACTTTAAACAAATCGTTTATTCGTTGAAATTTGAGTATGTGACCGTCGCAGTGGTACTGCTTCGACGTATATTTTAATGAACACATTTCCGCCAATTCTAGACGTAGTGCGACTGTAGGGAGTCGTTGACGTCTGCATTGCGAACCGGTCTTAGAGCAGTCGTTACGGTCATATTTGGTGTTAATCAAATGAACAACAAAACGAAAGCCGAAAATTTATTTTGTTTTCTGTCTTTCGTGAGATTAATTTAAAATGAACCATTTTTCTACTTTAAAAGTAACCAAACGTTCATACAGTCACTGAGACGTCATCCTCGCCATTTGCTATTTGCTTTCATTGAGTTTTAAAACCATGATTAAAATTAAATATAATAACTGAGTAACTTCAATGGCCGCTAAATTCAAAATAAACGTCAAATTTCTGTACTCTCTAATAGGGTCCAACTCAATCCTTCAAATAAATCGGTAAAACGTTCAAACGAAGCTATATTTAACATTAAATAGTACTTTTTTCAGAAAACCATCGAATGTAATTTATCAAGATCGCTATTCCCTTGTAAATTGCGTTGAAATTTCTTTAAGTTACCTCTTATTAATGAGAGGACGAGAATGAAGAAGAGATATTGCCTAATAAATTGCGTACATAATTCACTTGACTCCGCGCAAAAGAAAGTTTAACGTATAAATGGCGGAAAACGCGGTATTTAACGACTTACATAATACCTATGGAAGATGTGAACTCGTACAGAAAAAAATTCTTGGGGTCATATGTGTACATATTACATACATTATTAGTCGATGTTTCTGAGTTGCACATCTTCGAAGGCGTGAACGCTCAATACAGTAAAAAAACATAAGATAAAATGAAGATAAAATAAAATATCCCATTAGAAAAGTCGGATTCCAGCAATTCCTGCAAATCTTAAAAGAAGAAGCAAAAGTTCTTGAAAATAGTAATAAAATTCTATAGCGAGCAAATAACGAAAGTCACTTAGCTGAGAAAACATGCCCAATCATCTGTACATCAGATCAGATTCCTTCTCTAGAAGGATATTATTCAGGAAAATCAAAAACATTCAATACTACGAAAATGGGGATTTTAATTATAAATTCCGTTTAAAATGAAAATTTCGCTTTTTAAGATAAGATAAATTTTCAGAAAGTAGTCCTGGCTAACAGTTAGGTTAGGAAACCCGACACCAAAAAACTGCAAGAAACACTGATTCATACAGGAACTAACAATGGCCAAATCACACATTTCCTCGGAAACTAAAAAAATCCGTTTATACTCGTTCATTCTGTCATTACGGGTGTAGGCTAAGGCAGTGCTCCTGAACCTTTTTAGCTCCAAGGCACACCTTCATGCATGCTTAAAAACATCGCGGCACACCAAACAACCCCTAATTAATTTCATAGTAAATACACATTTTAAAAGAAAAAACTAGCATAAAACAAGTAAAGGTCGCAATTATATTAGATTGTTATGATTGGTAAAGTAATATTCAAATAATTTTATTGTAAACTGGCAGAAATTCCCGGCGTTGCCCGGGGAAATTTGGTTCGAATTCGATCGGAATTCTAGATGATACATGGTATTTAAGAATTCACTTGGCCACCGTTTTAAATAAAACGGGCAGAGAGAAACAAAAACCACGTATGAATTATTTCTGGGAGCCCTCCATAATCGCACCAAATTTGATTCAAATCAATAGTAGGATATGGGAAAATACAGGTAGTTTAATCAGTCCCCGCCGTCCAATTACGGATAAGGAAGTAGTCGTTTCCCTCCTTTCTCACTGTGTATACGATGTAGAGTTACCTGTTCTTTGAGAACAGGAAGTTTATGAGAACAGTTATTTTATTGAACAGAACAGTTCGGAGAGAACCGACCCGTTCTTTCTGACTCATCTCTAGATGGCAATGCATTAGCATACAGTTATTTTGCTTTTTCTGTAATTAATATAAAACATTTGGGATTAAAAAGTAGCCTACGACCTTCCTATTTGTGAAGAAAGTATTTGTTGAAAGTTTGATTATTCTAGCTTTAACGGTGTGGAAATGTATAAATGCACAAACAAACAAACTTTCATAAATATATAGGAGATTGATCTTATACTTGTATTGCAAGTGACCAATATCAATTTGAACTTCCAAAGTTAATTTACTCGAGAGTTATCGTCGAAAAACCAAATCAATGCCCCCCCAAACCCCCACTTAATTTTTTTGAGATACACCACATCTTCTAAATATTTTAGTGTGTGTATGTCTTTATACGTTTTTACACTGTTGAAGCTATCGAATTCAAAAGTTTCATGGGCCATCCCATGGACCAAAGGAAGAACTTGGGCAAGGTTTGCAGACCGTAGAGTCTCTTATATCCCATTGGGTCAACAGAATATTTCCTTAAGAATGCATGGGAAATGGTGTGGAGAAACCCCAAAATGCCATGCAGCTCTTCACTGATGTGGATATAAATATACCTAAATATTAACTTAGGATCAAGGGAAATGACTTATTTTACGCACGAAAGACTGAACATTTTAATTCTGTTCATGTTTTGCCATATTACATGCTAAATCGCTCGAAATTTTTCTTTAAGCGCAAAATTTATCGGTTTAGATGACCATTTTCCAGGCGGCAAGAAAGCTAAATTTCTTAATTGTTGTCCTCTTCAAAGATTTGGATATAAACGCCGTGGCGCGCCGTAGAGGAAGAATATCTAACTCCAAGATAAAGGGTACAGATGGCCTAAATGCCTAAATATAGTCTATGAATACTTTTCAAGTGAGTCAAATGATTTTTAAGGAATAGGTATTAGAACATTGTTATCTTTTACCATTAACATTGAAAGATTTATCGCAACATAAATCGATACATCTACTTACATTTGTTCGGTAACCAAGATGTTGTTTATTGTTTACGTTTTAGTATTGACATAATTCACATAATTTTATTGCTGCTTTAAAGGCTTCGGTGCATCTATTCATGTGAATATTAAGTAAGACGTTACTGCGTAATTATATTAATGTTAAAACTTTACAATACAATACATAAAATAGTAAATGTTAATGTAAGCATCGCTTGCGTAATTAAGGAATGGGGAACGTTTGCCCCGAGCAATAAAAATCGTTTGCTACTTAAAATGGCTAAACTGCAGTATAGTGGACCACTTACCTATCGCCGGCTCTAAATACATACCTACGTATTATTGAGGAGCCCTACTTAAAAATATAAATACGGAACAAATATTATTTTCATTGTTTTAATTTTTCAAAACAACATTAACAGAAACTGACTGGCCGGTCTCGACATTTACAAACCCAATCACCGGACAACGCGGAGGGATACTTTGGTTCCAGGCGAGGCGAAGGGCGCGGTAGCGCCCGGAGACGACTACCCATGAAAACAAAGCAAGCCGAAGGCTCGTCAATATATCCTTTCAATGTTATATCCTCTCCATTTGCGGCACAAATTAGGTTAGGTATATTTTCCATGGTTTTGTTATTATTATTATTATAGATTAATTTGAATACGTTTCTAAGGTAAATTAACAAATTGTAATTCTGTTATTGGCCAAGAGACGGCGATAGGTAAGTGGTCTACTATACTGCATTTTTCCCCTTAAAAGAAAACTCCCTCCCGAGCGAAGCCGGGTGTTTCAGCTAGTAGCCTACATTTTAAGCTGGAACAGTCTAAAGATATGCTGGAACTTTCATAAAAATTAGACCAGCCGTTTTTGCGTGATGCGGTAACAAACAAACAGACAGACTTTTTCCTAAAATATTTACCCAAATTGTTTTCCTAAAATATTTCTTATTAGACTTCTTCGATGTAAGCAACCGTTAGCTAGAAATCAGCGATTTCTCTTACGGGTGCCCTACCCCCCCCCCCCACAAACCCCCTCCCCTTGGTCTGATTTTTCTCATACACAAACTTGATCTTATACTTGTATTGAAAGTGACAAATATCAAATTTGAACTTTCTAAGTTAATTTACTCGAGAGTTATCGGCGAAAAACCAAATCGATGCCCCCCCAAACTTAAAACAATTTTTTTTTTAGATACACCACATAGCCTATGTTTTAAGCTGGACCAGTCTAAAGATATGCTGCAGGTTTCATAAAAATTCGACCAGCCGTTTTTGCGTTAAGCGGTAACAGACAGACAGACAGACAACAATTCTGCAAACAGGTTCAAACGTCTTCTTGTGATGCATAACACACAAAAAAGTAAAACCCGGACAAAAAAACAAATGTACAGACACAGGTTACAATTTTATTTATATAGATTAATTACATACACAATTCAACGTGTAAAAATGTTATTCTCTTCGACGGAAAATTTAGTCTTTCCTTTTTGGTACATTTGGCTCAATAATAGAAAGAGCTACAAGAACTTCTTGATCTAGGTTTTTTAAACATGCTCTTTTAATATGAGCCGTTGACGAAAAATTAAATTCGCATAAATACATTGTTGAATTTTGAATGTCATAGCGATGGCATATTCAGATATCGAAGGATATTGACCTTTAGCTTTTAGTCAAAATACATCTAAAGAAAGAATACGAATTTTAAGTTGTATGACCGTTGCTAAGATCTATCAATCACTCTCGTAGTTTCAGGATAAATTCCTTGAATAATAATATTTATGCGAATTTGTTTGTTCCAAACGCTTTTGTGTAAACTAAATACCCTCAGTGTGCGGCACACTAGTGCCTTCCTCGCGGCACACTAATGTGCCGCGGCACACCGGTTGGAGAGCACTGGGCTAAGGCAAGGGTTTCTACGTGACGGGCTGCATTCGTAGCTCCGAATGCTTCGGCTGGCTGAATGTGTATATGTACATCCCAAATTTCCAAGAAATTCTGTGTTATAACTTACAATAAAGTCTATTTTTATCATTAACATTTCAACATGAAATGCTTCCCGACCATAATTTCAATTGGAAAATAGGAAATTGTGCGTTAAATTTGACGGATTGCTTTTTCATCATAGTCTAGTGCAGGGTTTCTCAACCTTTTTGGTAATACGACCCATTTAAGCCTCAGAAAATCATCCGCAGCCCACCTAAACTACAAGAAAGTTTCCGCGGCCAACCTATATATGAATAGGTGGATATATAGGCAGGAGAAAATTCTATATTACTGACTAAAAATTGCGGGTTACTAAAAAAAGTAAAGCAATTTATTAAAATGTTCATTAGCTATTTATAACGTTTGATTTTTATTATACATTAAGTTTTCGCTACTTTCTTATCCGCCCTTAAATTTTTTCACATTTTCGTGACCCACATCAACTCCTTTTGCGTCCCACCAGGGGTTCGCGACCCACCCGTCTAGTGGGCCTTTAAAATGCTCTCGGAGGCGCCTTACGTTGCCAATCCGTTTAATCACTATTTCCGGCCATCCGGTAAGGCGCTGGACGAATTGGTGGATGGAAATTTTAAGAGAAATAGTTATCTGAGGCGCCAATGACAGCACGAGGAACAAATCGAAGGAATAACGGCGGGTGACTCATCGAGGGAAAAAGTAATCGAGCGTGGCAATTAAATACGTCGCTCGGTGTATCCTCCCCGTCGTTCATCCACGTGCACCGAAAGGAAGATACGTCATGACTCGGCTTCGAAACAAAAGAGGCAGAATTTGCGCCAGAAAATTACCCATCCTTATTAAGAGAATTGGACATTCATCTTATTAAAAATATACGAACGACAACCACAAAGGGACACAGGAGGCGAGGAAAGTGCTGGGGTGGCAAAGGGAACGACAGGCGCCAAGGGTAATTTTTACAAGGAGTGGGTGTCGCAGTCCAGCGGACAAGGACATTCTGCAAGAGATGAGGACAGGAGACAGCGATTGAGGGACCCAATCCATTATACTGCGTTTCCAGAGATCGTACGGGTGAGGCGTGTCTACGGTTAGACTTGTAGGGTGAGGGGGAGAAAGTGTCAGCCAATAAGAGCTCTTAAATTTCCCACGCCTTTCAAAAATTCTTGACGAGCGCTGTTGACACGATTGCTCTCAGAACTTCACTCGTCCACAGCTGCTGTTGAAATGAGCGAAATTCGAAATGTGGCAACACTGGGTCGTAGCCTAAGAGAAATAACCCGAATGCGGACGGAATACTGCGAATCTGACCCGTACGACTTCGGGAAACGCACTATAGTCGCATATCCCCGTTCTTTGAACGCCTGCTATCTCCCCAAACCCTCACGACACAGGAGTAACCACGGCTGCCGAGGAGCGAAATTACCCGGCTAATTACGAAAAATCAGGGTCACCAGCCATCAAGCGAGACGTCTCTCGTGGAATCGCTCTTCTCCAAATCCGCTTTTTTAAGAAGACGGTAACAAAATCGAGGATAATCACGGGATGAAAATATTCATACACTCGCGAGTGAACGGGAGAGCTAATAATTTTCGAGCCAACGAAATCTTTATTCTTCCAAATTTTACTCACAATCAGTAAAACCGTTGAATAATTTATTTGGCCGTTATTTCGGCAAATTAAAGTGAAGTGAATGCGCAACTTCCATCCTGAAAATTACTTGTTTATATTTCTAAATGTTTGAAACAGGACGATAAATTAAACTTTCTACATTATAGACGTCATTTGGGCCATTATGCTAGATTAAGATCGCCTAGATTCAAAACAGAATTTCTGTATAGTTAATAGAAAAATATCTACTTTCCTGAAAACGACAATAATTTCATAACGTCTCTGGATCATATTCACAGATATTTCTTTGCATTTTGAAAAGCATACCGTACAACAGGTCAAGGAGAAATGAGTAGCAGAAATAGTAGAGTATGATCAGATTTCATTATCCTTGCAGGGACTAAAGCAACTCTCTCAACACCCAAAATATAATTGCGGATTTCACGTTAAAAAAGCAAATAATTACACAACTGATGGGAGATGATTTCACAAGCTCTACCATCTTCAGAGATATAAATTATTACTTGTCTGAAAGATGATGCAACTAAAAATCCGCCAATCTTAAGTAATTTCCAAATCAATCCAGTAGCTCTAAACCAGTAATTCCAATTAATGGTTTTTACAAACAAATCATGATATAATTTCGCAGCTCGATTTTTTTTCTCGATGACACTCTACCTAGCACATTAGAGATTAACAAAATTCAAGCAATTTCAAACAAATATATACGAGCATAATAAAAACTGCCGCTATACGTTGGGAAGGTTAACTTAAATTAGGGAACTGAAAAAAGCGGCATAGCATTTCGGTAATTGCCAACAATAAAAGTACACAGCAATTCACGATACTCTCTCTATTTTCTGTTAATTTCTATGACGTAGGAAACCTTTCAAAATAGGAGCGAAGACTTCAAGCAACCATAAAAACTACTCTTCAAACGACAGATGCCGAAATTTGAAAGAGAATGGGCTTTTTACAGAAGTGTCAAAATAATACCTAACAGCACTTGACTAAATATCCAATAACAAGGTTAAATTGGTTCATTATTACAAAGGATCGAGACAATGACACGCAATAAATGTTTTACTGACTTCCTAAGAATAAATATTTATAACTATAGAAGTGAAATTGCTATTCTTAACTCTTAACTGCCGTCGCGGTGTCTGTGAGACACTCCGAGTGTTTTTTTCTACCCCCTCTATTTCTAAAATGTAAAACTTTTTGTTTATTTTGTATAGTTTGAGAAAATGTATGCGTAATTTTATTTCCCTATATGTATAAGCTTAAAAAACAAGGAAAAAATAATCAAAACCTCCTAGGGTGTCTGTGAGACACCCCACGGCATTTATGTCACAAACATACGCGACGGTAGTCAAGGGTTAAGTTGTCCATGGCTAAAACGATTTATTACGAGAAAATGCGTTAAATCACGTGGTGACTGTTTGTGCGTTCAACTCCTGCCAGATGCAGAGATAGAAACGTATACATAGGGGAGATAAAGAGTCCAAAATTACGTAAATGACAGAGAATATAACGATAATTTAAAACGAAGGCCGCGAATAGAAACTTTCGCCGAAAATTGGAAAGGTTGAAATGTCATATCGTTTTCAGATAATTATCAAAATATAACAGAGACTAAGTAAAAAACACATTTAATGCCACTTGATTCAACAAGAATATACAATCTCATATTTTTACTTTACTTTGGGAATGGCTCATCGTAATCGCACCATAACTGCACAAAATATATGTATTACTGTATATAAATTATATATGACAAATTTTTAACGAATGTTCGGTAACGTATCCGAAACATAACATGCAAAAAAAATTTGGCGGCATACTGTACAATTCTGAATAGACGACGGGTATAATTAACGCACTACGTAATCCTAATTACGCCTCGTAGGAAAGAGAAAATCCAACGTACCATGACGAAGCACTACCCCGAAGGTCAAGGTCGCGGTATTAACTCCACCAAAAACAGAGAGGTTGCGACAGCTTATTTCTCTTGGTGCATAAGTGGCTAAATTAACACTAATCTTAAAGTTAACAAAACATTCAGAAGGAAAAAATATTCCGAAATCGGAAGAAAGAAAAACCACGTTTTATTTAGTTTGCTGAATAACGGGCTTAACCGCATTATTACAATCAATACATAATTACTAACTGCAACCTATAATTAACCAAACCAAGAACGAAAATGATAGAATTATATTTCAAACAATGAGAACGATTTATCCTATCTCACGAGCAAATCGCACGATACTACTAATCTTCCACGATGCATCGAGCTTTCCTCGTTGCTCTCGAGAAAAAGCAATGAGCCACTAAAGCTCTCCACAGATGAGATTTTACATTAACTGAGAAGGAATCGAAACAGACGCCGTAGGCCCAGATATCGAGAGACCGTCAGAACGCCATTTAAAACATTTGATGTTAACTATCGAGGCAGTTACTTGGCCACGCAACCGAGCATAAGGGGCCGCCCATTTAGTACGTACGCAAAAAATCAGCCATTTTCGACCATCCCCCCCCCCCCCCCCTTGTTGCATTGTGTATTTTTTCTACCCCCCTCCCCCGTGCGTACGTACGTTAGTGCTTATTACTCCCCCCTCCCAACTGCACAAGTTCGTCGCAAAAAATCATTTTTTGTAATTAAAATACCAAAACCGTTTATTTATTTCTATTATTTATTTATAATACTACGCGATTATTATACTTAATATTAAAGTTCATAGAACTTTGTATTTATACTTCTGTGTTGTATTTTAAGATTCACATACCTGTCTCTATGTAGTTGATTTCACGTGCGTACGTAATAAATAGACGGCCCCTAAGCAGCGGTCAAAATTCCTTCTGATTACGAGCTTTTTGGATGCACGCGTCACATAGCGCGTGAGAGGAGAGAGAGGGTGGGGGGAGGGGGGGGGGGGGCTTCCCTCCCTGCGCCCACCCTCCTCAGCACCACTCTCCACCATCTTCCGTGGCTATTCCCGAACTCTCACCACGTGACTGCAGCCCTCTGATCCGCCCCCGTGGCCACCTCACGAACATCCCCTTGCGCTTGAAGGACACTGACAGTCTTACTCGAATCCAGCTTAAAATCCGAATAAAAATTTCCCGGAATAAACGGAATCCTTCAAATGGAATGTTTTGCTTTCACAAAACGAATATATATCCACAATCATTTCGAGCCAATATGTTAAACGAACGATAAATTAGGTTCGAATAAACTTTTAAGATGGCAGTCTCCCTATTCAACCCATTTATACGTAGGTGATCCGGTGACAATAAAAACCCGTCTTAATTTGACGTCTCGTGAGAGGCTCTTCCCTCAAATGGAAATCACGACGCGTTCGAGAGAAGTTAGTTTTAAGCGAACATAATTGAGGTCTAGTTTGGACAAATACAAAGAAGTTACACAAGGTTTCTTAGATAAATGGAAATACGAAATATTGAGCCCCATTAATTGACAAGATTTTTACACCAATAATCTAATTACTGACTCTACATTAATCTTATTTTAATATAAAAATCGCAAAATTACTAAACGGTACGTAAAGATTAAAATTCGTGAGGCCCATTAAAATTCCTCCAAGAAATGTAGGATTAAGTTTTTAAAATGATTTTTTTATAAAATACACTTTTCGAGCGAGCATGGAGTCAGGACGACAATTCAATTCTGTATTCTTTGGTAAATAGTTTACGGAATGCGTATGTGTAATGTTAAACGGGATGATAAAAATGCGAGCAAAAGTTCAAAAGTTTAATGCTTTGGAGAAACTGCTTTTCCTTAAAAGTCGTAAATCATTTACTAGAATAGACCTTTTCCGAATGAGAAATATTTTTCGGGTACAGAGACACAGTAACCAGGGGAAGGAGATACAAATACGTGATTATTATGGTATTTTGAAATGGGCGTACTCATAGTTGTGATAACATCCAACAACGAAGCAGGATATTTTGTTTCCGTATCAGAACGATTTTTCAACGGAAAATAGAAAGGGAAGCGGTAATGGTGAATCCGCCGGGCCAACCGTCGCGACGCGTCGGTGGACTACGGCTAAAAAAAGAAAGGCAAACTCGTACGTATACTCGGCCACTACCATCGGGCTGTACTTCATCCCCCAATATGCATCCTGGAACGCATGCCAAACGCCACGAATCACCGATGACCTTCACGCAGCTAAACCCGAAAGCCACTATAAGCATCCGTATATTTTTCATATTTCTTTAATAATCATTATTGTCTCATCCACACTTTCTTTTCCACCATTTTAAAGTGGAATCAAAATAACGAGAGACTCGCAGTTTTTAACTGGCGGGCACCACGTGTATGAGGCCCTATATCTAGTTATCGGATTCGATTAATCTATATCTACACGTTACCGTGCAATTCACCAAATTGGTGGGTGGCAGGGGGTGCAATACACCGACGCCTACCTTTATGTTTTCTCGCTGGTTTGACTTTCCTACTATGATCTCGTACTGTCCTCGGAAAGAACGGGCCTCTATAACGTTCCGTCTTACAATCGATCTCATGCATTTTATCGTCACGATCATTTCTACCTACGACCGTTGGTACTTCGATTACTCCTAAAACCTCCTCTGTTAGACATTCCGACCTATATTTCTCCAGAAGCTTTAACCACGAGTATATTCGCTCTAACGACTATACATGTCTATATTGAGGAAGATCACGAAAATTACTACATGAACTTCAAATCAGCATGAAACTTTTTCATATCCTACCAAATTGTGGTTGGCCTCAGATACGCCGATACCAAGATATAAACTTCGCATTTGGATTCACGCATTTTTGCCGTTAACTTTCCTCAAAGTGAGCTTGTGTGCGCCTTGTCTGGCGAATAAGCGTCTTGGGCTACGCTATCGCACGGACAGCCCAGAATTTGCTACCGTTTCTAAAAATAAACCAGACATGAATACAGGAAAGGATCCCACGCTATAAGAAGTAGACTAATACAAAGTAAATCGTATTGTGTATGACGCATACTGTTGAAGTTTCAATCCAATCAGGATAAAATCGATGAGACATTAAATTATAGACTAAAAGGGAACTCAAAGGAAACAGAGTAAGATAAAAATTAAGCAACAACCGCTTGGAACGCAGTATTAAAACAGAACCAATTCTAGCAAAAAACTATTTTAATAACTACTGAAAGCATAAAGGCGAAGAATGATGAAAGATACGAAAAGCAATAAATGGCATAATAAAACGATCAGCAAGGGCAAGTGCAAGCGAATGCGACCACGAGGCATGCTAAAATGTCCGAGTGAAAGTTTTATTTGGAGCCAGCAGCAGAAACCTCGAGCGGATGTGACGTCCAATGATGACGATAATCTGCATGACCTAAATATTATACAGCATTATAAACAGGATAGGGAATCTGGAGCACTGAAATACCCTCTTCTCGGTAAAACGATTGAAAAGGTAGAAGCAGGAATATTCTAATCGTCTTTTTTTGAACCCGTGAGATTTAAATAAGCGGCTTTTCTAATATCTAAGATAATCAACATCAAAAATTTTTTCAAGAAAGCTTCCTCGCACTATAAACTAATCTTGTTCGGTAAAGATGAAACTTATCGTAACGATGTTTCGCGAGGGTGAAACCAAGGAGTAAATTTAACGAGATCGTTAATAAAATAGTGATCTTAAATTACACTGAAACTCCACCTCGAAATCTTTTTGCATCGTTAGGTAAGAGTTTCTCAAACTTTTTGTCTCGCGAGCTAATGGAGGGAAATACAACAAAAATAAGACAATATTAGCACGAAAAGAATCATTAACTCGAATATACAGGCAGAAATATTTTTTGCAACGCGAGGATTTCTTTCCCCTCATTTTCGATATATTTCACCTGATTATTCGTCGAGTTCTCACATTTAACTTACAAATCCAACGACGTAGTACTAGTTCACGAAGCTTGCTTTGAAAAACACTCATTTAGGGAGCAAAGGCAAATACGTACTTGGGGATGTTACAAAACGGAATAGCTAGTGCACTCATATACGTGGGATGAGACTGGAAAAACAGGTCAACAGACTTGTGAACATTTCTACGACTATTAGGGATAAATATCTCCGCTCTCGAAGTATGAATCTCGGCCTCACACCACGGGCGGTCATGCGGTGTCTTCAATGGGATAAGGACACCTCGGACGACACATCAGGTGAGACACACTCTCGCTCACCGTCCCAGTAAACGTCTGTCTCGCCACCCATTCCCCCTTCTTCCCCTCCGCCACCCTCTTTCCTTCCACCACCCTCTTCCCTTCCACCCCCTTCCCCTCCACCACGAAATCCATCCCCACCCTCAACAAAACTCTATTCTAAGCCGCTTTGTTTCTCGACTGTCGTGTCACAAATCACGTGGTGGCGCTTAACTAACGACCTCTCTAAATGCCATCCTAAACTATAATTTATCAGGCTTCTTTTCTATAGTCCCTTACAAGTTTTGAAAGAAATAATCTGTCGTAATACAGAGACAATACCTCGTAACATCAACAAATTACATGCGTAATGGATTCTCTTATGACGAAACGTTAAGGAGTAATTACTAAATTAAGCGCTGACTTTAATTACTCGTCTTCCAATAAGGATAAATATAAAAAACAGTCCTGTTCAATATAAGAAATAGTTACATTCCTTGAAAGTACCATAAATGCTAAAATTATCCAAAGACGGTGAGAAAATGACTCTTCCAAACATTGTGAGATTATTTACTTCTGAAACTTCACATATTAATCTGCTACATTATCACCTTTTCGTCATTCGAAAAAGTTATAGTATAATAATGACCGAGATTATAACGAATACAAGATTAAGGTTGACCGTTTCAAGCTTCAATTTTTCCTCAATAGCAGAGTCGGCCAGGCTCTGAAAATATCAATGGGGGCCCCACGATATAAATATTTATAGTAATAACGTACGATTTATGAAGTTCCAGTTAAATATTATAACTTTTACAGAGCGTTTGTTTATTGCAAGTGATTTTTAGTAAAAGTTTTTGTAAAATTTACACTCGATACTTCAATAATTGAGAACTTGTAGGGCCCCCATTATTCGGGGGCCCGAATGTTTCGCATCCCCCCTTGGCCGGCCCTGCTCAATAGACGAGCACGGAAGGATGTTAAGCACCTCTCCCCACTATCCGAACCAAACTGACACGTATGCCATAATGAAGACGTAATATAATAACACAAGCAATAACTGATGCATATAATTATAAAAATAACGAAAAAACTGCAACATGAGCGCCAAATGAAAGTCCTGTTGCAGCGTTGATGGAATACAAATCTCTTGGTACTAAAACATTTCAGATAGCTCCATAATAACTATAAAGCTAGCATAAAGAGGGAAAATACAAAATAACATTGCAATTAACAAAAGTGTAAATCTTTAGGTTAAAAGGTTAAAAATCCTCGTTTATCACTTTTAGCCCTCAGCCGCTCATAACGTCTCTGTAGGATCGAAGTCGTAACTCCCCCTGCCGTCCAAAACGTCTATCAAAATAAGGTGTTCAATTTTTATGTGATTTAATTTTTTTTTCGAGGTCATCCTATTTTTAAACTTCGGTGATTTAAGTTTAAAAGGTATTTTTTAAATATATGATTGCTTACCTAAGACGATGGCGATATAAATCTGATTGAAGCACTTTTTTCAGCTTAAATAAATACTTTAATGTATCAAGGAAAATAAAAAATAACGAACATTACTCAATAGAGGTCAATCATACTATCATCTTCTTCCGCGATGACACTTAGTAGGAAATCCAACTCGATATAAAGGAAAACCATAGAACAACATAAAAATATATTTTAAAACTTTTCATTTCTACTCTTTTTACTTTCTCATACGAAATATCGAGACAGTATTGAGTTTCGCGAAAAAATTCGACCTCGAGATTTTTACGGGAATATACGTTTTAGGTGTCGCTGAATCCGAAAAAGTGGTTTTCACATTACCGTCTGTCTGTTACTGGCTCTGGAGCCTAGACGGAAGAACGAAAATGAATGAAATCCCGTACTTAGGCATTTAATCATATTGAGCATAGTATACTTAGAAATGGTTGACATTGATCAATAATTAAGAGTAGTTTATTCTACGCATTTTTTAACAACAATTCGATTTTCTCAAAAACGGCTATAACGATTTTGATCTAATTTCGTACAGTTACTTAAGTTTACATCCTCAATAATACTGTATAGTTCATATTTCTTAAAAGATGAACATAAGGCTAGTTTATTCTTGGGCAACTTTAACAAAAATTGATTTTCTAAAAACAGGCTCATACGATTTTCATTTTCTAAAGATAACTAAACGACGCATTAGTACCTATATATGAGAAAGTTTGTACAATATATGTTGTACCGATTTCTTATAAAGCGCACTGAAAAGTATAAAATAAATTTTTGGGTTCAAGAAAATATCTGGATCTTAAGGAAAATTTTCGTTACATATGATCATGTTCACATATGATCATGAATCTCTTTTAAAAAATCGGTACAACGTACACTGTACAAACTTTCTCATATATGGGTACTAATGCGTCGTTTAGTAATCTTTAGAAAATGAAAATCGTATGAGCCTGTTTTTAGGAAATCCAATTTTTGTTAAAGTTGCCCAAGAATAAACTAGCCTTATGTTCATCTTTTAAGAAATATGAACTATACAGTATTATTGAGGATGTAAACTTAAGTAACTGTACGAAATTAGATCAAAATCGTTAGAGCCGTTTGAGAGAAAATCGAATTATTGTTAAAGTTGCCTAGAATAAACTAGCCTTATATTCATTTTTTGAGAAATATGAACTATACAGTATTATTGAAGACGTAATCTTAAGTAACTGTATGAAATTTGATCAATATCGTTACAGCCGTTTTTGAGAATATCGTATTGTTGTTAAAAATGAGTAGAATGAACTACTCTTAATTATTGATCAATGTCAACCATTTCTATGTATACTCTGCTCAGTATGATAAAATACCTAAGTACGAGATTTCATTCATTTTCGTTCTTCCGTCTAGGCTCCAGAGCCAGTAACAGACAGACAGACAGACGGCATTGCGAAAACCACTTTTTCGGATTCAGCGACACCTTAAACGTATATTCCCGTAGAAATTTCTACGCCGAATTTTTTCGCGAAAACAAATCTTTCTCGATACTTAGTATGTGAAAGTAAAAAGAGGTATGGCATATGTTGATTAAATTATTCACTACCTTGTAAATAGTCTGAAAAATTCTTGTTTAATTGAATGTCAGACAGGACATAATGTACTTGAAAGGACAAAAATCAATAAATTTCATATTTTCTAAAAATTTTACAACGGGCTCCCAAATTCTGAGAGAAATTAGCAAACGGCTCGCACGAGCCGACTTCAGCTCATCACTGATTACAATACAATAATTACGATCTTAAAATCAAACTCAATATGGCGTTGTTTGTTTTCACTCTTATTGCATTTTCTTGCTGCTTGGTGGCATTAGGTGCGCGGAAAGTAGAGCAATTGATCTGTTCTTAAATTTCAAAATAAAATGAAAATACCGAAAATATGAAAACTGTTTAAATATTTTTAATTGTGGGACGTTCTAATATTTTCTATCATGTACAACTTTTGATTCAAATTTATTTATTAATGTACACATTTAAATTTCGGATTTGAATACATGTACATATCTTAGTGAAGTTAATAAAGAAAATAATAAGAAAGGTGACCACAGTGACGCAATAACATACCAAAAGAACGTTATCGCACATCCTTTTCGATTGAATCGGCCCATATTGGGTGGATCAAAATTTTATTTAAATATTAAGGAAATTTAAATAAACGAGACTTATCAGTATTACTCCTAATTTACGCTTTAAGTGATAAACTTGTACTTGCTTTCGAAGGAAAATTCCTGCTTTGTAAATGGATAAAAAAAAGGCATAAAAAATAATTTACAGTTTAAAGATATAATATCAGCATTTTAAAATTCCTCCGTCGACGAAACTCGGTTGGACACGCCGCTGCTGCAACCAATTCAAACATCATAATGGGAGACCATTAACGTTTCTACTACGGGTGCTAGGCGCGAGATTACGACGCGCGTTTCCAAAACATATCGTCGGCACACTTCTAAAGAATTACGTTCACCGGGAAAAATTACACGAGTACACAATCTGGAAGATTGACACTGACCGACGAAGTGTTAAGTTAGAAGCCACTGAAGTAGTCCTACCAAGTAAACGAGGAGGCTGAGGTTTGATAAGGAGAAATTTGGAGAGCGGGGTTGAGCTGTTACGGGAGTACAGGAAGATGTACGTGGGATGCTGGTTGCGCAGGTAATAAAGGTGCAAGGCGAGCGTCTATAGGGAAGATGGAGGGTAAGAGGAGGAAAGGGTGAGAGGGGGAAAAGAGAAAGAAGCGAAGGGGAGGGGGAGGGGGGAGCGAGAGAATTGACGGAGGAAAGGTAGGCAGGATATTACAACTTATCTTGGCCGCATCATTCTGGTGCTACGTTATTTCTGTTGCTCCAAAATGGCGGTGCGGGAGACTGCCAAAGCAAAACAAAGACGAGGTCTCTTCTTCGGGAGATCCACTCCATCCCGTCACACCCTCCCCCTCTCCCTCGTCCCCTTTCTCTTCCAACCAACCTACTCCTTCTAGCACACCTCCTCCCCTCCCCCGTGTCTTATTTAACTATTTCCCATCTGGCCAAGAGGACAGAGCGAAGACCTAGACGATCACTCGCGGGCGTATATCACGTGCCGCCCCAACAATGCTGAATTGGCGGTAACGACTTAATGTCAGGACATAATTCATAATGGTCAACATCCTTTTGAAATAGCAATTAAAAGCATTTTCGCGGAGCGACGTAAATTTCGCGTGACTTCTAAAAGTTGCGCTACGAATTAAAAGCCGTTAAAGACATTCTTTTAGAAAACAAAAAAGTACGATGTTTAAAAAGATGAAACTATAAGCCAAAGAAATAATTTTTTACGTTAGGCTTTATTGTTTTTAGTGCCTCTATATTGATATTTCTTTTCAATAAGGAGAAAGATTAAAAACCGAATTTTAACAAGTGAGGAAAGAGATGCTGAATCAGACAGTAAATGGCCTTTTATTTTCAAAAATAATTTTATATAGACGGGCAAACCAAGAAAACGTGCACAACGGGACAGAACAATGAATCGATTGGCGAAAAAATAAACTCTCTAGCTGCTTTCGTTTGGAAACAGCTTGCGCCTCTGATAGACAAACGGACAAACCGAACGCGTGGGCGGATTTTTTAAAAATAGGCTAGTGACAAGACGAGCACTCGTCTCAATGTGGCTTGCCTCGAAAAGAATGACCTGATTGACGGATAAAGATGTATTTTCTCTTCTTTTTCAAAGAAATAAAAGACGAGGTGAAGTTCTGCAAGCCCAATCTCTACTCACCACCCACACTAATTCAGAAACCTTGCTCCCACTTCATCCCATTCTAAACTTAAAACGATCAAGATGGAGAGAATTAGATCTTTGTTATATCCACACTCAACGACAAAAAACTGGTAGAAAAAGCTTTCCAGCTCCTTAGGCAAAAAAAAGAATTCTTAAGACATCAAAAAAGAGTCATTCAAGTTTTACAAACTAAAAAATCCATCATTTACGCAATATTCATCGGCGTGTGATAACAAAATAATATTTTACAGATTCAAAAACTTCCTAAACTAGACCAATATTAATTGGTTTCTTTTCAGGAGAACTTTTTAAAACTGACCGCACCTAAACTATAAGACAAAATATATCCCAAGTATGAGTTCATAACATGAGAATCAAAGATTTAAAATCTTTTGTTCTTCCACTATACACAAGAAAGTACATAATTGTAAATTTTGTAGCGTTATCAGAGGCTAAAAGACATAGTGAAACGAAATATGTCAATGAAAATAACTGAAAGGATTCGGAAGGATAAGACGATTCCAGTATTACACATCCAAGTACAGAGCGTAAATATCCAAGATGAAAGAAATGCCACAAATTTCATGAAATTTTTTCAGTGATTCATCGCAGTCGAAAGGAATTCTAGGGAACCGGATTGAAGCACGAAGAAAAATGTTCGAATTTCAAGTTTCTTCCGAATGAAACCTTAAATCTCAAACGTCATGCTTAACTCCTATCTCAGATTGCGTAGCAAAGTAAGTAATGCGGTAAAATGTGGTTGTGTAACAAGGGTATCGCTGAAAAATTAGCAGAATAATTTTCAGATTAATCAAAAATTTATATTCGAATGTTTGAAACGTCATTATTTAAATAAACCTGTCAACATAAGGTTCTTTTGAGGTAAACATTACATTGAACTCGTCATACTCCGAATTTTTTTGGTACATCAAATTTGGAAATTAACTAATTACATATTACACCATTTATAACCGATTCATACAAGGCTAAAATGGAAAATGCCGAACTCTGAAATGATTGTTAACTAAAAATGTAATTATTTCTAAATTTAAAACTGTATAGAGGTTTTCTTTGCACAAAAATTAAATTAGCAAGAACAAAAGTGCAAAAGAAGAATGTAAAACGTTTCACATGGGCTACGCATTCTGTTGCTTTGAATAAAAAACAGCCTTTGATACTTTCTGTGAACGCCACATACAGTGACTTCCTGCAACAGTATGAGGTTTGCTTCACTTGTCGAACAAAGGTTTTTAAGTTCATTACGCCGCTTACATCTGACTACTGTTACTTATCCTCCCACGTAGTGATACCTAGTGAAATCTCAATTGAAAAAGACTCGTTAATCGCTAGCAGAAATATGCATCAGATGATGCGCAGCTTCCGCTATCTATTCATCACGTGCCAGCCCTTATGCGTCCAACGCCTTCATTTCGCCATTGTGAAACAGCTACGAGAGAGAGAGGGATTAGCGCACTTGGCAAACCTTAGCTTCATTCTACTCAACCATTTTTAGTCTCAGGAAAAAGTAAACGACAACAAGTTGATTACCAAAAATGCAATAAAAATGGACCTCAAATTACAACGCTAGGTTACGTCAATAACTTAAATAAACGCGATGAATTATGAATGACAATAGCTTACATGCCCGTTAAAGAAAATTATTTCGTGTTTTGTGGAGCTAGGTTCTTTTCGCGTGGATAAAAACACAAATGAATAAATAATGCATACATGGGAACATGAAACACAAGCGTACGAAAATGAGATATTTACATTTACTTTAGAAAGAAACAATTCTTCCCCGAATGCCCAACATTATCCATAAACACTACTTACAATCAGAATTTTATTGTGTATTGATAATTCGAATTTCAAGATATGATTGTATTTTCGAACAATGAAATATCACTTATCTACCAGAATATTGCGACAAATGTTGATTCTAAGCGAAAACAATACTGCATTATCTACAAAAAAGTATGAATATGTATCAGTGCAATGGAATTTAACACAATAAGCAGTTTATTCAAAACAATACGCCCACAAAATATTTCCTCCTAGCATGATTGCATATGACCTTGATATCAACCTTTCCCTGAATCGAGCTTAGGAAAAGAAAATTTTAGCAGAGAGGAATGCGCTATAAAATACCAAATCACCAATATAAAAGTAATTAACGGCCGTTAAGCCTCTTTTTAAACAAGGACCCCAAAGACATAAATGCAATCAACAAGAAAAATAAGTTAACATAAATTCGAGTACCAAAATAAAATTTGTAGAACGTAATTAATGGGAAGAATGCCTCTTTTTTAAACGGCATCGAAGAAGACCAATATACGTATACCAACTAAAATAGAAAAAATTGTCTAGAATCGGAGTGAGTCACCTTCGTGAATACGGTCCATGTAAATACAGTCAGATGCAAATGGCCGCCCAACTCCCTTCGTAAGATCAAAATCAAATGCTTGGCAACGAGAAAGAGGAATCAAATTTAGATCCACAGACTAGGAATCCAGCCAACACGAGATACCAAAGATTCTTAGTATCGAGTGATAAGAGCTGCTTTGTATGACCATTCCGCAGCAACACGCCTGAGTGAAAAGACCTCTAAAATTTATATCACGCCGAACTGAGTTCACTCGAAACCTAAGGGATTCCATGTAAATTGCAGTGCAACAAGTACGAAAGTTCTGTCGATTCCAATATAGGTCACATCCTTTCACAAAGAGTACCGCGTGATTTTTCATAATTGTTACCCGTTACGCTGCAAGGTTGCGTTATTGGGCCACGTTGATAATGAATTGCATACATGAACAACGTGTGGAATTGCAATGGAGTCACGGACTAATACCAACCTATATAAGGCGCTCGAAGACGACGCTAATGATAAATCCCGAATGATTTATGTTTCCCTCATGGAGCCGACAGGCTCCTTTTTTAAACCACTCGAGATACGTCATATCAGCGTAAATAGGAACTCTGCCAAAGTGACTCGTAAGAGAGAACATACGAAATGATAGCGCCAAGACGGCGCAAAAGCCACCTAGGAATTAAGGCAGAAACTAAAACAATAAATCAAAACGAACCTCGCTCGTTCACCACCATATCGACTCGGACGTTACGTGCGCATATGGCAGCCACGTAACTGCTTGGCGGGAGCCATCAATCCCATAAAACTAAAAAAGATCGACTACCACTTGGTGCCAAAGAAAATCCTATTAAGTTTGTGAATGTTGAGTATACAAAGATGTTTTCGAGGGACAAATATACGCCGAAATGCCAAAACTTCCGCTGATCTCATCGTACATGTACTTCAAAGTTAAGCGCTAAAACGTTTCAATTTTGCAACATCATCATAAGGATCGAAGCGATGAAAATGTATGAAAGAAGAGAGGATGACATACTGCAAGGAAAAAAATTAATGCGCCCTATGAACTTTCAGTACCAGAGTACTAAAGGCATTCTATCAACGGACAACGATGTGCATTAGAAATTAGGTCCATATGACGACAGAGAGAAAGATTTCGATGGGGATTTTCTGAATAAAGGGTTGTCGGCATTGGTCGATTCAAGAGGAGAGAGAAATAGGACGATTGCCCCTTCCCACCAACCTCCCTCCGGAAGTTTCTCGATCCGTCCTTGAGTTACATTAATTATAACCTGATAATGACATTTTTAAATGTCGGTCCCGTAACATCTGCAATTAAATTGGATAAAACGCCTAAATATGCCAATGAATTACGCCCCGCAAAAAATAATTTCTTTACTTGGCAGAAAAAACACGAAGCAACAGTAAACTGCTTTAATCGACATCACACCCTTTATATTACCTCCCATAAATTAGGCGTTAGACACAACATCTATTAAATCTCCAGTTCTAACATTTGAACGTGGAATTCTCGTCCAAACCAAGGCTACCATATAATTCTTCCAATTATCACAAGTGAAAGTAATATGAAAATTTCTGAAAAGTTAATAAATTTTCAACATTATATATGTATCAGGCAAAGCAAATGGGCTTTCCAGCACGACACCTCGGACGTGGCTTTTTAAGGCCACGGCGGTCTATCGCCGGCATCCATCAAGATCTCGTTTCAAACGCGTTGACTATGTTTAGCGTGTCACGCGCCAATACTCTTTTTGTGAATTCCCAGGACACGCTTAGTGCCCTGCTCTTATCTATTCCCACTGTTAAAACTATGATGACGAAATTACCTTTTACACAATCTAAACCAGAATCCTTTATTGGACAAATAAATGGTTTCTAAAAGTAGGCCACATCAAATGAATAAGGAAGCGGAAACAATCAAGTGGCCGATAACACTCTTCGATGAACTGGAAAATATAGAAAGCTAAGTTCCGCGTTATATGCCCGTTAAATTTAATTCGTAAAATCGCGTTCTACTTATAACACAAAAACAAACAAACAATGAATGCTACTTGGGATACAATTAATTATATCCGCTTCTGTGATACTCGAGATCCATTCTCATGCACTAACGCAATAAAGGAGTAGGTATATTACGAGAAAAGTCACAAATAATACACTTTAATACTTTAATAATATTTCTTTAATTTCAGATACGAAGTTGACTTTTTCTTACTTTCCAACCCCAACAAAGCCTAAATCCCAAGAGAATGTTAAATAGTTATGCTTACACATTACTATACTTGGGCACAGTCTTGAGTCTTTAAAAAAAAACTTTTATAAATTTTAAAACAAAATATTCATCGTTTTTTCGTGACAAAGGGCGAAGAATTCATGACTAAATACGGATTTGTTCGCTCCACTTTTTCTTTCACATGCATGTAAACGTAATTATTTCTCATCCGCGCCTTAAATACATTAACAACACCGTAAATAATTGCTGCTGGAATTTTTACAGCCAAATTAGCCGATAATGGAAATTTTCGCACAACTGCTAATGCTGTGGTAGGAAATCTGGAGCGTTACCCCTTTTGCAGCAACGTGAGGCACGTCGCGTGTTAAAGGAAGGATTTCTGAGAAACGTTTTCATAACCACTTTCGCCGGCGAGAGGATGTGGTACAACTGACGCTGTATTTACGTAGGTACGCGAGAGGAAGACATTCGAATTAAACTCGAAAACTATTTTTATTAAAAATCTACTCAAATAAGGTTCTAAATCCATTTCTTACTTCATTGCGTCCTCTTATACTCACGTAGTGGCATTTTTCAGGAATTCCGTTAGAATTAAAGAATGAATTTGTACTAGCAGTCTTTTTTAAAAAAATAATCCGAAATTCCATTTTATTCTGTCGTTGTCTCTCTGAACGATGATAAATTGAATGCCAAGGATGATTCAAAAGTCAATCTTCCTGCATATTCTATCGGTTATCAGTAAAATTCGTTATATTAATATTGCAATTCCTCGATTAAAATTAACTTCCTAAAACAACGATACACTAACAATGGGAGGCCATAACATTAATATTGAAATTCGTAAAACAACCCTTTTAGGAGGTGAAACTAGAAATAAAGTATCAAATACTAGCAGAATTTCCCGTTGAATTTGAACGGATTTGGTGAAGCTACTACAGCACAACATACAAACTCTTTAAAATATATAGTAGATACTTTTTAAATTACAATTAGCTTTTCTTAACAATTAATCATATTTGCTTGTAACAATCCGTTTCCGAGCCTATTGCATTCAAATAAAACGATAATTTTATTTCCTATCATATTACTTTCGCCAAATCCAGCTTCATTTCTTGTGTAATTATGCCTCGCTGAAATATTTACTTTTATGTCTTGTAAGCAAGAAACCCGTGAAAAAGCAACGTACAGTTGCCCATGATTGAACACTGACTCCGGTAAATGTACACCAGATACGTGAGCTTCTTTACGTTAATAAACATTATAATGTAGAATATAATGATTTTACTTACAAAAAATGTAAGATTCCAGTTTTCAATAGACGAAAGAAGGTTCAATTACTTTCATCAATAAACTCTTCCTGAATAATAATTAGTACTATTTACGTTGCTATCCATAAACCGATCGTTTCGTTGCTTAAACAAAAGTGCGAATCGAAAACGCTAAACTTTCGTCTACTTGTAAGCTTCATTGAAGCTAACTGAATCGGAGGTAACGATGACGGCCGCCTTAGTTACTCCCGGAAATAGTACGAAAAATTCACAAAATTTCGAAACAAATTGCGTATTTCTGAAACTTTCAACCGTGTAACATGTAAACTTCGCAGGAATAAGATAGTATAGAGTTTTATTGGTCGAATAAAGCAAAAACAAAAAAAAATCGGTCCATATTTACGTATTTTTATGCTTGAATGAAGAATACCTTGCAAATCAAGAAATGGATTCATACGTGTTATGTTATGCAAAAACGTTAATCCCCTATATTGGCAGCACTGATTAATCCCGGTTGACCAAACCTTGACAATTCACTAAGTTAGGATGTAAGGAAGAATCGTACCAAATTTGGTTATTCTAGCTTTTATCGTTTAGGAGGAGTTCCATGAACAAACACACAAACCAACAAATACACCAATACACAAACCAACAAATACTCAAACACACAATCCAACAAACACAAGCTTCAAAATATATTATAGTAGATATCTCTCGGCGTTTTTGACAATGGGCCTTTGTTTAAAAGATATTAACAATTTAAATTCAGGTTTAAGCATGGATGCGTCATATACCATTAACCTTAAGGGCAATACAACAATTCGCAATAGCTGAACGGTAAGAATGAATGTCTAGTAATCAGATGGGCTGGGGTTCGATCCCAGCTGCCAGCATTTTTTTCATAAATTCTCAGAAATGGTCTGTATACGTATTTTAACTAGTAAAATTGAATTATTATTATTATGTTTTCATTGTATTTTTGTTTTTTTCTCGTATTTTTTGTGATTTTTTTGTCTTTTTGCATGTACTTTTTTGTACTTGATTTATTTGCACTTTCCACATATAAGTATAACATTATAATTATAAATAAATAGCATAATTTAAATGTTATAATCATTATTTGATTGTTTATTAAAATATCAATACTTTAATGACATTTATGAAATATTTATTATGAACAATTACCTTGTTTTTTTAATTGTATCATCCGAAGTATTGTAATGCTGTAAAAGTGAGATAGAAGAGGTACACTCCGATCGGAATTAACCATAATATTGCAAGTTATAATTATATGTGGAAAGTGCAAATAAATCAAGTACAAAAAATCGGTACAACATACATTGTACAAACTTTCTCATATACGTACTAAAGCATCGTTTAGTTATCTTTAGAAAATGAAAATCATATGAGCCTCTTTTTAGAAAATGAAAATTTTTGTTAAAGTTGCCCAAGAATAAACTAGCCTTATATTCATTCATTAAGAAAAATGAAATACATAGTATTATTGTAGATTTATACTCAAGTAACTACGAAATTTGATCAAAATCGTTAGAGCCGTTTTCGAGAAAATCGGATTGTTGTTAAAAATGCGTAGAATAAACTACTCTTAATTATTGATCAATGTCAACCATTTCTATGTATACTCTGCTCAGTATGATAAAATGCGTAAGTACGAGATTTCATTTATTTTCGTTCGACCGTCTAGGCTTCAGCGCCAGTAACAGACAGACAGACGGCATTGCAAAAACCACTTTTTCGGATTCAGCGACACCTAAAACGTGTATTTCCGTAAAAATCTCGAGGTCGAATTTTTTCGCGAAAGCAATACTTTCTCGATACTTCGTATGAGAAAGTAATACGCGAAAAAAAACAAAAATACAATAAAAACATAATAATAATAATTCAATTTTACTAGTTAAAATACATATACAGACCATTTCTGAAAATTTATATAAAAAATGCTGGCAGCTGGGATCGAACCCCAGCCCATCTGATTACTAGACATTCATTCTAACCGTTCAGCTAATGCCAACTGTTGTACTGGTCTTAAGGTTAATGGTATACAATGCATCCATGCTTCAACCTAAATTTAAACTGTTAATATCTTTTAAACAAAGGCCCATTGGCAAAAACGCCGAGATATATATTTGATATTTTAGTTCTACTTTCACCCCCTAAAAGTTTTTTACGAATTTCAATATTAATGTTATGGCCTCCCCTTGTAAGTCTAATAACTATTGAAGGCTAAGTTCTGAGGAATGTTAAAATTGTTTATATGGCAAAGGCAGCCCATTTAAACATCCAAACCAATATTGTACTGGTACGAACTAAAATTTTGGCAGGGGTAAATGACATTAAATTAGCCAAAAATTTATTCGCAAATCGTGTTTGGGAATGAAAATAGAAACAAATATCACACAAATGCAAAAAATAGTGCTAAAAATCAGGCAATTTCGTTAGTATAGAATTATAACAAATAATTTGAAATCCTTTCCTGCTTATCATTCCATTAGCAGTCTGTCATGAATAGACTGAAGAAGAATAATGATGGTGGTCAATCATCTACACAGTAACCAGCTTCAGCCTGATAAGACTGGAAAGGATAAAAGACACGACCTCACGATTACCTCAAGTTCTCGATCATTGCGATCTGTTTATCAAATGAGATAATAAATGGCCCCAAGAGGGTAAAGAATACAAAACATCTCCCAGTGAACTCCTCTCGGTTATACAATGCAGCCTGCCATTTATGAGATTAGTTCTTCTCACTCCACGTCACATAAAAGGGATTGACATCGACAATGGGGACGAGACTCAATAGTCTGGCGTACCACAGTTTTGCGACACCATGATTTAATTCTATCAACATAGGGAAAATTCACAGCCACAACATTTATTTTATTAGTGCAAATATAAACACAGGATAAAAATACAGACTAGTATTTTAATGAAAACGTTATAATTCAGGCAGGTGAATTAAATTAACCCAAATCACGCGCGACGTTTGGACTACCCAAACAATATGAATGACTTCGACGAGGTAGAATCGCTTATTTTTATATTTCGAGCATAACTTAAACTACAATTATAATAGGAATACAACAAACATTATTACATAAAAATAATTTTATACAGACTTATAATTACATAGGCAACACAAAAGGAAATACGAGATTCAGTCAAAAACATCAACTACGGGAAGTTACGTGCGCGCACTCGGAAGTTCGGTGTTGCCGCATTATCAGCATATCGCCACGCCGACTTTTCTCCCTACGAGCACATTGACAGCTTATCGAAGGGTAACGTCGACCAGCACGAGATGCGGTAGGACATGGTCACGGCAAGAGTCATCCTCGGAGACGCGGGGAAGGTAAAGGGCCCCATAGACGGAGCGATTTATCGTCAGATCTATCGCCCGATAGATCGTTTCGATCGGTCTTGATGGGTGCCTCGCCCACACACGGTCGACGATATCCCCACAGTCTGTGACTAGGCCGGCAAGTTGTGTGCATGGAGTGCGAGATTCTTTCTTACGCTGCAATGGCTTTGTTATTATACGAAGAGAAAAAGAAAACTGTGGACCAAAGATTGGCTTTTAAAAAGAAAGCGTTATTCTCATATTAATTTGATGAATGAATTGAGATTTCACCCTAAGGATTGGCACAATTATTTAAGAATGTCCGAAACTGCTTACCTTGACTTTCTGAAAGTGGTATCTCCAATAATTTTGAGAAATGACACGAATATGAGAGAATCCGTATCTGCTCAAGAACGCCTGACAGCTACACTGCGAGTTTTAGCTACAGGAAGGTCATACGAAGATTTAAAATATTCTACTCTGATTTCACCGCAATCACTGGGAAAAATTATACCAGAAACCTGTAAAGCTATTCACGAGACATTAAAGGATTATTTACAAGGTAATAAAACAATTTTATTTACTCTTTATAATGTAATTTAGATATTTCAATTGTAGCAATAGGCATGAAAATCATAAATTACATGTTAAAATTATGCTTATAATCCACAATTAGAAAAGTAATTCTTTAAAGTAGGGACAGATTCTTCTGACTGATCTTGGCTTTCTTGCTGCTGTTGTTCTCCTTCGGGTTGCAGCTGTGATCGATGTTGCTGTAACTGCTGTTGTTGCGGTGTCATTAAAAATTGCTCGATAAATTCGTGCAAGAAATCTTTGGTCCACATAGCCATCGTCTTTCCGTCGCGTGGTATAAAGAGAGAATTAAACGAATGGATCTCACACAGCGTGGACGAGGTTCCGAGCCGAACTGACGCGATATCGGACGACACCGTCGATCGGTCGAACGATCGATCTGAACAGACCGATCGGATGCGATAATCGATGGGAATCCGTGGAGATCACAGATCGATTGTACGACTCAAAAAATTGCTCCAGATGTTTACATACACGTCAGATCGGTAGAACGACTAGGCGATCTGACGATAGATCTGACGATATGGGGCCCTTAAGGTCAATCGGCGATCGGAGAGCAAGAGGACGTTCCCCGAAAGGCGGGCCCCCCTTCCCCCGATGTGGGGACCGCGGAAGCCGGGACCAGCGTCCCTCGGTGATTCAAGGACCGCTGGAAGGGGGGCGGAAAGATACAGTCGGCCTCGACACATTGGATTCTAATTGAGACCCAACACACAAATGGACGTGGGCGGCGCGCTTGAGGAAGGGACTAGGGATTGCAATCCCGGGATCCCGAATCCCGGGATACCGGGATCCCGCTAAATATCCGAGTCCCGAAATCCCGGGATTTTTATCATGGAAATCCCGGGATTTCGGGATTTACAAATATTTAATATTAGCCATTTTTGTGCTGAGATTCGCTGTTTTAACATATCAATGGTTCAATTATACAGCGAGACTAATCTGAAAATATTATTATAGTATTTATATTAATTGCTAATAAAGAATTATCCGGCATTGTTCGGCTTCAAGCTTATGTATAAATGAACCGAAAATTTTTTGTTAACGAATGAGCATTCACAATCCTTTGCTTCGTCATTCGGATCTTTCTCTGCTTCTATACACCAAATTAGTTGGTCCTACGAATTCCGTCAAACATCGTTTTTTAGGTCAGTGGTTTCCAAACTGGGGCGTAAGATTTGGCTGATACAATATCACTTTTGTCCTAGTCGTGAGACATACGTTGCACCGCTCTCAAATTCCATTCTAAAGGGGCCAAATCTTTTGCTTCCTTGCTTATCTTTAGGCATTAATAACATTCATACTCGAGTACCCTCAATGAATCTTCATTTCAGTTTAGTCTGACTGCATTTAAGATGTTTTTGTTTACGTTAAGGTATATTCTAATTTACCCTCGAGTCCCATAGTACCGCTTTGTGGCAGTTTAATATTTCCTTCAGCTCTTGAGCTCAAGTGCTGCATCTCTCATATACCCTTAATGAATTCGTATCTTCTTTATAGGTTATGTGGCTCCGAGATGTCTGTGAATATAATTAGTATTTTTTCATTTTTCTTTCTCACTGGGTTCCCATAGCATCGCACCTCACAGTCGAAAATCTGCTCCAGCTCTACTGAGTTGAAAATATTTTCACTCTTGTGCCGGTTGGAGAAAGATTGGCCGGTCACGTCGGTATAAACAAAAGGAACTACTCTCCCAAACGCTTTGCTCACATTTAAGATAGAACGCTTGCTACGGCTAGTTGGTGGCATTCTTTGGTGTTGCTCGGCCCAACATCTTCGTCGCTGTTCGTTCCTTGTGCTTTATAATATAAGTGCACCTGGTTATACAGTGAAAGTGTAAATTGAATTCGTTTTAATATAGTAGCATACAGTAAAACCACTGGCGTTTTATAAGATAATAGTATGTTTTAATATTATTGTTTCACCTGTGTTGCTGTCTTCTTCCTTCACTTATTACAGTGAAGAAGTTTATATGCGTTATGGAAATGGGATAAATAAAATGGTTTCTGTAGCTAAAACCATGGTTTTAATATTTTTATAAAATTTAATAAATCGGGATCCCGGGATTGGAAATTTAGAATCGCGAAATCCCGGGATTGTGAAATTCTTCCGGGATTGCAATCCCTAGAAGGGACCGAATGGAGGGTCGTACGCTGCGTATGAGTCAATACGATAGAGAAAACGAGGAGCGAGGGTGAAGGATAATGGCCTAAGAAAAGCCCTTCCTGTTTCAAGCAGCTAAACGAAAATGATACTAAACATTAGAAAGACGATTCTGGCCTCTCTCATCTGGGATATACGTCACAGCTATAAATTCGAGAATACCATATTTACTCGCATAATACTTGCCGATATTTTTACTGTAAAACAGGGCGAGAATTATCCGAGTCATTTTAAATTCAGGTGTAAAAATGTCGATATGGATACTATGGCTAGTATAAATTTACGAATCATAAGATAACATTTATTTTATTACTTACAAAGCGATATACTATAGTTATTTTCCCTGCAGCTGAAAGGTGAACGTTGCGTTAAAAGGAAGATGGAGAAATTATGTTTGACATTTAAAAATATTCCATTAAAATTCCGTGTGGGCTCCGGCAAACAAATTCAGTAGAATTGGATATAAACAATGAAAGTAGCGCAAAATATCTTCCTCTGCCGAAAATTGCTAGCAATAAAACTCCGACGACGAGAATAAATTATCATCACATAGCTCCTGCATTTATATCCTAATTTTCAAGCGGAAAAGAATAATGTTTTGGTAGATAAAACTTTATTCCAAATTTTATTTTGTTTTCCTTACATCATATTAACTTTACTTGAGAATTCATGTTTTAGTCTACACGCAATACACACTAAAATGGTCCGAAACAATTAAATTTTCCAAGACAACTAAAACTTATGGAATGGCTAAAAAGTTCAAAGATGATAAAATACCCCGGAGTCACGAAATATTCCTCGATCATAGCCTTTTATTTATAAACCAACTAATTATTTAAAGAGCTTCAATACAAGGCTCGGAAAATACAATGTTCATTTGCGCTACACTCAAGAGGCAATTCGCCGATAGAAGATTCTAATTAGAAATAATCAACTGATCTTTCCAACCTTATTATGCCTAACCGAGCTATCTTTATCTCCAATATCATAAGGTAGCTAGTGAAAAAAACCTTATAAAATACAATTGTAAAAATATCTATGCACATTTTAGATAATCTATGGATAAATTAACAAAATCATCCGCTTACTACCATTGTTACCGATATAAACAACCGAACGTTGCTTACGCGACGCTACATAGGAAGGACGCAATACTCGAAACGGCGGCGAAAGTACATATAGCTTTATATACATTCAAGATTTCAATAATTGATACTTAAGAAAACTAGAACTCATCCCTTCCTTGAGATTCGAATTATAGTGGTTCAACGAGAGTAGCGATCCACATATGCTGAGCGCAGGTGGCCTGTTTTACAATCACATCCACCATCAGAAAAATGTACGTGGAGGCAAATTTTCCTTTATAACAATGTCCCTACCAGGCTTCAAGCAGAAGTGCCGCAGGCGATTAAATACAGTTACATAGCTCCTCGGGCAAAAACGCGAGTGCTCGTTGCTCGGGTGATCTCGATCATAAATCCGAAATAGTAGGCACACGCGGCAATTTCAGCTACAAAACAGCCGCACATCCGACGTTGTCTTGGATTTGAGAGGGAAATGTCAATATGGCGGTGTCTATTTGTCACGCGGGCATAAAGAACAGAGTTTGAAGCGGGATTAAAATGCTAGACGAAAACGAGCGTTTACACCAGAACACGTGACTAAAACGATTCAATTAAAATTTCCTTTACCCACTTGGCTTTCATATCCGTCATCAGGGAAGGTACGCCACGAAGAATTATCATTGTATCATACGTTCAAGCTCATTGAATTCATTTTAATTCATTTTAAATCTTTAATTCGGCCACATCCAGCAATTCTGTTCCTGAATAACGTAAAAATAAATCTGACGGTATTTCAGGTCAACCCCTTTAACGTTATTGGTATGCGATTATAAAACACAGAGAAACAGCAGGAGCTTCGAATCAATACCTTGAACGAAAAGTCACCAAAACGAAGAGAAATTATTGACGGCCATAGTGCATTTAAGGAGCCCCTTTTCAGCCCAGCGATTTCTGGAATATTCGATATGAAAGAGGACCCTTATCGAAAATAATATGCAGCATCATCGGTGCAAGATGAATAGGCTGTGCATATAAGTTTTGAACAAAAACAGGATGTGGCAACGGCTAAACACGGCACCTCTCGTGCATACCAATCAAAAACCACTTAAACCACTTAAACGTGATGGTGCGGAACAAAGATGGTACAACCAGAAAGTTAGATGCGCTCTTAGACGGCAAAGAAAACTTCATGATACGGCATCAATATAGAGAGGCGCGGTCAAGAGCTAGAGTAACAATGCGAGAAGTATTTAATGATTACAAAAAGAAAGTTCTGCATAGTAATTTGAAAGAAAATCCGAAAGCATTTTGGTCATACGTTAGAGAGGTTCATGGTAGAGGCCCCACCATAGCGTCATTGAGAACGGAGGCAGGTGATGTAGTACATGATAGCGAGGAAAAAGCGAACTTGTTAAATGAACACTTTCAGAAAGCGTTTACTTCGGTGAGCAACGAATTTAAGGAACCAGCTTCGAATGATAAGGGAAATTCGATGGAAGATTTGATATTCTCTGAAACAGGTATCGCGCACCAGCTAGAGTCGATTAAGTAAAATAAGTCTCCCGGGCCGGAGGGCATACCCGCGCGTGTGTTGAAAGAGCTAGCCTCGGTAATCGCACCTTACTTGAAAATAATATTCGAAAAAACCGTTGCACATGGTACCGTTCCAAAAGACTGGAAGCTAGCATACGTAACGCCCATCCACAAAGGCGGTGATAAAGAGAACCCCGAAAATTATAGACCGATTTCTTTGACGTCATTATCGTGTAAGATTCTAGAACATATAATCGTTAGCTCTGTTTTGCGTTATTTAGATGGTCGTTCTTCGCTAAGCAAAAACCAACATGGGTTTCGGAAAGGTAGGTCATGCGAAACGCAGCTCGCCCTGTTCGTAAACGATTTGTTACAATGCGGAGAGAAAAACACTCAGGTTGATGCCATTTTCATTGATTTTAAAAAAGCGTTTGACAAAGTACCCCATAATAAATTAATAGGAAAACTAGGAAAGTACGGCATAAACCCTCATATCGTGAGTTGGGTAAAAGACTTACTCTCCAACAGAAAACAGATAGTAGTTATTGATGGGAAATCTTCATACCCGGTAAAAGTCGCATCAGGTGTTCCACAGGGAAGTGTCATAGGCCCACTACTATTCCTGATATATATAAACGATATCTGCTCGGTAGTTCGCTGCAGAATAAGACTTTTCGCAGATGACACCGTTTTATATAAGGAGATAACGAGTCCGGATGACCAAAAATCGCTCCAGGAAGATTTAAACGCCCTTTCAGCATGGTGTCAAGATTGGAAAATCGAAGTTAATCACAGCAAATATTCCCTATTGAGTTTCTGGAAGAGTAAGAACAATGAATTAGACTCGGAGTACAGTATTGATAGATTGAATATCCAATCTGCGGAATACGTTAAATATTTAGGAGTCACCATTTGTCGTGATCTGTCATGGAATATGCATATTCGAAGGATCGTAGGCGCAGCTAATAAGAAATTGGGTTTCGTAGGCAGAATAGTAAGAAGTAGCACAGAAAAGGTACGAGAAACGTGTTATTTATCATTAGCCAGATCTCAGGTCGAATACGCTTCCAGCATATGGGATCCGTACGAAAAGGGACAAATATTTGAGTTAGAAAGAATCCAACGCAGAGCAGCCAGATTCGTAAAGCAACAATTAAGCGTCACATCACTCTTGAAGGAGTTGAATTGGATATCGCTAGAGGATCGCAGAATTAGCGCTAGGTTAAGGCTTCTGGAGAAATTTAGGTCGGAAGTTCTCTTAGAGGAGGTCTCAGGAATATTAGAGGCACCTACGTACACGGGCTGGCACGATCACGAGAATAAAATACGTGAGATCGACTGTAGGACCGAGCGATATCGGAGCTCGTTTTTCCCAAGGACCATACGGGATCATAACAGGAGAGTGATTCCCACGAGGGACGTTATGAGGTAGGTTTTGGTGTGCTGCACCCCCTGCCACCCACCAGTCTGGTGATTTGCAGGGTATCATGTAGATGTAGATGTAGATGAAAGGGAATTGAAGCCACGTGTAATTTAAAAACCCTACACACGCGAAATACCTATTTGAATTATTTCCACGCGATCGTAAAAAAATGACAATTATTTACAGTTCTATTTTCATTTCATGAAAAGATACAGGGGGTCTCCACTTAACGTCGTTTCACTTTAACGTCCAAAATTTATCGAGGAAAGTTTTTGCTTAACGTGTAAATGGCTCACCTTAACGTCCGTCCTTTTCTGTCTTCTCGACGTTTGTCCTCCGACTGGTCACTAAACTCGTCAAGACGTCAAGACAGGTCATTTAAACATTTAGTCTAGGTCAGGGTTTCCCAAACTGTGTTCCGCGGAACCCAAGGGTTCCGCAGAAGCTAAATGGGGTAAGATACACAATCTATGTAAATAAACATTATAAAGATTTTAAAGCTAATTTTATTGCGATTAGGCTTACCATCTTTTAGTTAGGGTTCTGCGAGAAAAAATATTTAAATATAAGGGTTCCGTGGCTTCAAAAGGTTTGGGAATCCATGGTCGAGGCAATTATTAAAAGGTGTTTTAAAAGTTCAAAGTAAGGCTAAATGAAAATGTGTTTTATAAAGAGTACTTTTACATTGTGTTTGTGTTGAAATGTTTAAAAAATGTTGGACTTAGTATGAGAAGGACGTAACACCTAACCAGCCCGTATTCTATTGATCCTGAAGGGAGAAAATTTCAACTTTTCTAGGACGTAAGCGGGGACCCCCTCTACTCCGAATATTTCAACTGAGTTGCATATCCTCTCGTCGCATCCATGGAGAATTTCACCGAGTATGCAAGACGAGAAATGTTTTCTCTGCGCGCTGTGTATAACATCCCAGGTTGTCTACACTGGAAATGGCTACAGAAGGAAAACGGCAATGAAAACCCTTGTCTAAAAGCAGTGAAACCGGTTAAGCGAGCGCGCTTCGCTGCACGCGGATAGTGCAGAAGAGGCAGACAATGGAAGGTAGAAATAAAATGCAGCGGAGGAAGTTGGGATTCAGCAAGTAAGGAAAACAATCTCAGAGGGATAATCACTCATACATATAAATATTAGTTGAGTATGTTAAGCTTGATTCATCCTTTAAATAAATCGGTAAAATATACATTGTACAAACTTTCTCATATACTAATGCGTCGTTTAGTTATCTTTTGAAAAATATGAACTATGTAGAATCGCTATAAACATCAACTTGAATAACTATACGAAATTTGATGAAAATCGTATGAGCCGTTTTTTAAGAAAATACAATTGTTATTAAAATAGCCCAAAAATAAACTAGCCTTATATTAATCTTTTTGAGAATTAAGAGCTATGTAGTATTATTGCAGACGTAAACTCAAGAAACTACGAAATTTGATCAAAATCGTTGAAGTCGTTTTTAAGAAAATCATATTGTTGTTAAGGATACCTAGAATAAACTACCCTTATATTCATTTTTTGAGAAATATGAACTATGTAGTATTATTGCAGACTTAAACTCAAGTAACTGTACGAAATTTGATCAAAATCGTTAGAGCCGTTTTTGAGAAAACCAAATTGTTGTTCAAGTTGCCTAGAATAAACTTCCTTTAATTATTGTGCAATTTCGACAATTTATTCATAGCTTCTATTCCGTATGATAAAATGCCCGAGTACGAGATTTCATTCATTTTCGCTCTACCGTTTAGGCTCTAGAGCCGCGAACAGACAGACCCACAGACAGACGGCATTGCGAAAACCACTTTTTCGGACTCAGGTACACATAAAACGTACATTTCCATCTAAATCTCGGTCGATTTTTTTTCGCGATTACAATACTTTCTCAATATATGAGAAAGTAAAAAATACATAAAACATCCCAAGATACATATCATTTTCATATAAAACCCAATCAAAGGGGTGGAATAATCTCATATTACAATAGCAAAACGACAGTCATTCGCACGTGACTTTTAACTTATTGATATGACGGAGAAATTCTGCCACAAAAAGAAATAGCAAATAATGAATAACGGGAAAATCGAAATGAACAGCGATTACTTTTTCGCTATCGGTAAACAAATTTTGTAATAGAGTTATTTCCCGTTAGTATCTTATCGGACTCGAGAGCATTACCTTTTCTATCATATAATCGGATAGCTATAAAAGGTCTAGTAAATGCGGTGCACGACGTCTTTTCCAAGCTATTAATGATAGAGAGAACGCAAGATTCACCGAAGTTTGCGCCAAAATTCACCTCGTGAATTACGGTTCTAGGATTCAAGGTTAACGGAAAAATGACGGAAAAGAGAAACATTCCTACAGAATTCCCGTGCATCCACCCTTTGATTCGTCTGCGCCGTGGGCCCACACAAAAAGGAAGAGCGAAAAAGTCGCTCGGCTGGGAATTTTAGAGGTCACAGGAAGTGGTGCCATTTAAGAGGGATTCACCAAAACGAGTGCCTGCCAGCAAAAATGACAAAAGGATAATACGGAACAACACTGTCAAGGCTAATGATATCGACGATTGAAATGCCAAGGTCATAACGAGGCAATGGAAGTTAACAGAAAAAACTGCAGCTGATTTATTATCATGAATGACAGAAAATACGACAGTATATTCCATTTCAGTGCTAATTTGATCAGTAATGGCAGAAATACGGAAGTTAAATTTCAAATATACTAAAGCTTGTGTCCAACCACGATCAATCTTCAGTTATTCAACGTCCGCTAATCTTGAGGGAATCGTGTTTCAGGTCAAGTTCGGAGGAATATTATAAGATATAAACGCTATGGGTTCCCTATAATGAACATTATCCGAGCTCTGACGCCCAAACTTCTATGGAACCACTGCCATACAGCTTCGGACAGACGACAGACAGAATCTCAATAACCCTTATTCGGATTCGGAATAAAGAAAAAGAAAATATTCATCAAAATCTCGAATTAAAATGCTTTCATGATCGCAATATAGGTAACCTCCGATTTACGTCGGGTATGTGTTCCTAGAACCGGCGACGTATATCGAAACGACGTAA
Source organism: Uropetala carovei (assembly GCA_036926305.1). Classification (NCBI taxonomy): domain Eukaryota; kingdom Metazoa; phylum Arthropoda; class Insecta; order Odonata; family Petaluridae; genus Uropetala; species Uropetala carovei. The sequence goes on from JAXCHB010000011.1 coordinate 10,313,575, forward strand.
ATCGGACATGTTTTTCCCATATATTTATCTCTTATATATTTATGAAAGTTTGTTTGTTTGTTTATTTGTGCATCTATACATTTCCACACCATTAAAGCTAGCGTAATCAAACTTTCACAAATAGGAAGGCCGTAGGCTACTTATTATTCTTCCGATAGAACCCAGAGAGTAGTCCTCGATGGAGTTGCATCAGACGTCGTCAAAGTGACTTCCGGCGTGCCTCAGGGAAGTGTAATCGGACCTCTGTTATTCTTGATATATATAAATGATTTAGCGGATAATATAAAGTGTAAAGTTAGACTCTTCGCGGATGACACACTTGTGTATGGAGAAATCAACACAATACACGATCAGGAGAATTTGCAAAAGGACCTTCAGGCTATTACGAAATGGTGTAAAGATTGGCAACTCGATCTGAATATAAAGAAATGCGCCGCAATGAACTTCACGCGCTCCACGAATTTCAACCGTTACCCGTACCAAATATCTGAACTAAAGCTAAAATACGTCAATAGCTACAAATATCTAGGAGTAACTCTCAGTAGCAATTTGTCTAGTAGAGAGCATATCAAAACCGTTATAGCATCGGCAAACAGAATTCAAGGGCTTTCCTCTAGAATCCTGCGGGGATGCCCCTCGAATGTGAAGGAAATCGCATACTTTTCTCTAATACGACCCATCGTGGAATACTGTTGCGCCGTCTGGGACCCTTTCGAGGAGGGCCTAACTAGAGAGCTCGAAATGGTTCAGCGTAGAGCGGCTAGATTTGTAAAGGGAGAATATCGGTATGATGCGAGTGTATCAGAGTTATTGAGGGATCTGAAATGGCAGACGTTGAAGAGTAGAAGAATTGAATACAAAAGGAAACTATTTGAAAAATTTGAAAGTTCCGAATTCGTTGAAGACGTACGCGGCATAGTCGTCGCCATCGGTGTTAGTGAACGTAATGTTAGATCACAGTGCAGGAGAAAATATCTCGAAATTACCGCTAGAACAGAGAAATACTACCGATCCTTTTTCCCAGACGCGATAAGACAATCCAACAGAGGAATTAGCTACACTTCACTTGGTGTTGTGACACCCCCTGCCAAACGCTTCTAGCGGCTTGCAGGGTATTGATGTAAATGTAAAATTAATACCAAATGTTTTATATTAATTGTACAAAAAGCAAAATAACTTTGTATGTTAGAAAGAATGGAAGTTCTTTTCGAGCTGTTCTGATACGTAAACTGTTCAATAAAATAACTGTTCTCTACATCTTATGCATAGTGAGAAAGGTGGGAAACGACTACTTCCTTATCCGTAATTGGACGGCGGGGACTACGCGTATTTTCCCAAGTCCTACTATTGATTTGAATCAAATTTGGTACGATTGTGGAGGGTTCCCAGAAATAATTCATACGTGGTTTTTGCTTCTCTCTGCCCGTTTTATTCAACACGGCGGCCGAGTGGATTCCTAAATACCATGCATCATCTAGAATTCCGATCGGATTTGAACCAAATTTCCCCGGGCAACACCGGGTATTTCTGCTAGTATGTTATAAAGGGATTAACTAATTAAATGATTAACTCGAATTCTCCATCTGCCTAGCGATTGAAAGGAGAAGCATTCGGTACATTGCAGCGGTTCGGTCGACGTTATATCGGACATAGAAACGACGAACGACGTAAAACGGGGAAACTGTCCCCTATTTGTAAACGACGTTATATCGAAACAACGTAAAACGGAGATTACCTGTACTTGATACATTTAGTTTATGAGAAAGTAAGAATTCTGAAATGTTATGTTATACTACTACTTTGAGGGAGAAGTTTTGTAAGGCATACTTGAAAAATCGGTACAACACACGTTGTACAAACTTTCTCATATACTAATGCGCCGTTTAGTTATCTTTAGAAAATGAAAATCGTGTGAGCCTGTTTCTAGAAAATCCAATTTTTGTTAAAGTTGTCCAAGAATAAACTAGCCTTATATTCTTTCATTGAGAAAAATGAAATTATTGTAGATGTATACTCAAGTAACTGTACGAAATTTGATCAAAATCGTTAGAGCCGTTTTTGAGAAAATCGAATTGTGGTTAAAGTTGCCTAGAATAAACTAGCCTTATATTCATTTTTTGAGAAATATGAACTATACGGTATTATTGACGACGTAAACTCAAGTAACTGTACGAAATTTGACCATAATCGTTAGAGCCGTTTTCGAGAAAATCGGATTGTTGTTAAAAATACGTAGAATAAATTGCTCTTAATTATTGATCAATGTCAACCATTTCTATGTATACTCTGCTCAGTATGATAAAATGCGTATGTACGAGATTTCATTCATTTTCGTTCTACCGTCTAGGCTCCAGCGCCAGTAACAGACAGACAGACGGCATTGCGAAAACCACTTTTTCGGATTCAGCGACACCTAAAACGTTTCCGTAAAAATCTCGAGGTCGAATTTTTTTCGCGAAAACAATACTTTCTCGATACTTCGTATGAGAAAGTAAAAATCGGTTCAAGACACTACAAATTTTCTCATATACTAATGCGTCGTTTACTTATCTTTTGAAAAATATGAACTATGTAGAATCGCTATAAACATCAAATTGAATAACTATACGAAATTTGATGAAAATCGTATGAGCCGTTTTTTAAGAAAATACAATTGTTATTAAAATAGCCCAAAAATAAACTAGCCTTATATTAATCTTTTTGAGAATTAAGAGCTATGTAGTATTATTGCAGACGTAAACTCAAGAAACTACGAAATTTGATCAAAATCGTTGAAGTCGTTTTTAAGAAAATCATATTGTTGTTAAAGATACCTAGAATAAACTACCCTTATATTCATTTTTTGAGAAATATGAACTATGTAGTATTATTGCAGACTTAAACTCAAGTAACTGTACGAAATTTGATCAAAATCGTTAGAGCCGTTTTTGAGAAAACCAAATTGTTGTTCAAGTTGCCTAGAATAAACTTCCTTTAATTATTGTGCAATTTCGACAATTTATTCATAGCTTCTATTCCGTATGATAAAATGCCCGAGTACGAGATTTCATTCATTTTCGCTCTACCGTTTAGGCTCTAGAACCGCGAACAGACAGACCCACAGACAGACGGCATTGCGAAAACCACTTTTTCGGACTCAGGTACACATAAAACGTACATTTCCATCAAAATCTCGAGGTGGAATTTTTTCACGATAACAATACAATATACTTCGTACATGAGAAAGTAAAAAACAGGCTCCCCAAAAATTAGATAGTAAAAATTAAGAAATAAAATTTCATTTTTACTATAAATGGATACAGGTAAGTTAAATGGCGACCCCAATATCTAAATGGATTCCTATTTTCCAACCCATCAATAAGTTCTTGAGGAAGTTAGCGAGTCAGGTCATTGATTGTCACCACCATCTCGAACCTACATTAGTAATGTGGAACGCATTACGTAAGAATACATACTCGAATTTGATTAATTATTGCGCGGCTCCTAAATTCATATCGCATTGTTTTTTCTTCAATAAAAGGTGATTTTTTGTTGAATTTTATGACATTTCAAAGATTAAATTGAATTTTACTATGAAAATAGCTTCAAACTGTAAAAATATTTCTGAATGAGAACAGCCTGTATGAAAAGGTCATATGCACCATAACATCCTAGGTGATATTGCACCTCTATAAATTATCCCTGGATTAAAGTCGTTTCTAAGAAAAATACGAGATAAGAAATACACAATCAACCCGATAAATAGGATTTTTATTGGTAATTAAGTCACTATCGTACTTTGTAGCGATAAAACAACTAAAATTTTATATAGTTAAGCGATGAAGTTAAAACAATCAACTAACAGATACAGCAATCGAAGGTCAACTCAACGGTTAATCCACATACTAAATACAACCAGTATACACGGTGAACGACTCTACACTGGCATTCCCTTTCTTACCGGAAGTAAAGGGATCAACAAAGGAGAGTCGCTCTCGGCAAAATTATTGCCCAAGGGCAAGCAACAAGGAAAAGCGCGCACTCGGACCAATGGGAGCTTGCGGAGTAACAAATCTCCGCGCGGCGTCGCCACTAGGCGATGAGGGCACTCCAACGGGGTGGGGGTCACCTTGAAACTCCTTCGCTCGCCGCGGATGGGTTTTGCAACGGTCTCAATATACACGGATTAACTGCTACATCTCGACAGGAAGAAAGGAGGAGAAAGGTACGACCTGATGTGATGGAAGGGGTTGGTAGTTCTGCCTTCTTTAAGCGACGCTACTTTCGTGTCCTCTTTCCTTATGTGATGGAGTGATATTAAATCTAACAGTCGCAGCGATAAAAATGAAAAAATGTTGAGCGACCACTTATGGAAAGGAAAAAATACTTCTGGATCATGTGTCTGTGATATTCTTAGGCTCAAGTAATTTTACCCCAGTGTGCCATAAAGGTATGCCAGCGTACCCATACAAGAAGCGGAAATTCGCACATTATTTTGGTAACGAATGCCTCATATAGCATTTTTTCTTACATTTTGTTTTACTGCCAACAATATTTAAAACTAAATACAAATTTGTTTTTAACTTTTGAATTTGCTTACAGAAACTTCCAGTCCTGAATCGTTTGAGGAATCATACTAGTTCCAACTTTTTATATGCGAACTACATATTTCCGGAACAACATTAACGTACTGCATGGAAGACTTCACCTCCTACATAGAACCACAGTTATTTAGCCATATATATATATTTAACCTTTAGATATATTAAGCAAAATATTTTCGGCATTCGATGAAAGTATAGGTGAAATCGCATAGCATAAATCGAAAAACCAGGTAACAAAACTATAACAATGGACCAATTTTAGAATAATTTAAAATAATGAATATTTTGGCAAAAAATCAGAGTATCCAGCGATGTCATCACGATGCTATTTCACGGTATTATATTTTTGTATTGCCACTACATTTTACTGACATTTTAAGATCAGACTAGTCAGAGGTCCTTTTTAAGGGCCTCACTAAAAAGCGATACTAATTTTGAACAAAAAAAACATCTGTAGAGGAGTCAACTAGGGTTGCCAACCTCCGGCTTTCGGGCCGGAGATCTCCGTGTCATCGCCATCATCTCCGGTCTCCGGATGAGTAGCACAAATCTCCGGTTCAATTTCGATTGCAGCGGAAAGCTTTTTTTAAGACTTTTGCGTATTTTATAAATGATTCGAATTAAGACAGTTTGCACTTTTATTTCCATTGTATTTTGTTTTATACAAAAAAAAATTGACGGTGCTCTTACAATTTCGTTAATTAGCGATATTTTAAAAAAATAAACCGATTTTTAATCATACTAGTAGCCCGTTGCAGCTTCGCCAGCAATTTTATAAAAAAACACGGAATGTATAAAATATTATAAGCACTTCCTTTTTATATTCTCCCTCCCTCTCCCTCCATCTCTCTCCCTTCCCCTCTCTCCCTCTCCCTCCCCCCTCTCTCTCTCACTCCCTCACTCTCTCTCCCCCCCTCCCTCACTCCCTCTCCCCCCTCCCTCTCTCTCCCTGTCTCGTATTTAAAACATTCAATGCACGCTTACACCCATAAGGATTGATTTAACAATAGGATTTTGAGGTCTAACAATATAATTAGTCACCATGACAACATTCCGTTAAAATGGCAAGATTTGCATAAAATATGTAAATTAAACGTTTAACATGGAATACTTCGAACTGTGGGCGAAAAAAGATGAACAGAATAAGAAACTTTATAAATTTTTCTTCAAAATGGTTCAACACCGAAGGTCGTAGATTAATTCCTTCTAATTTTAATTTCCAAATGAATAAGAGGCTGCACGTCGAAAAATCGAGTTTTACATGTTAAGTAATGGGAAATGGAAATGCCTCCCTTGGAGTCGAACCAAGGAATTTTTTCGCGATTTAAATTCGTCATCATCTGAAAAAGTGTTAATCAAGCATCCCCGCCAAATTTCGAGTTTCTATCTTCATTACCTCTCGAGTTATTAGCTTTATGAATCTTAGCGTGACGGACAGTAAGCAATTTATTATATAGATGCCATAAAATCATGACTGCCTTTAAGAATATTGAATATATTTATCATTACATAAAAGTCCTCCTGGGTTTCTTCTAAAGTATCCAGGTTTCAAGCAAACTGCGGTTTATGAATATCTTAAAGTAGGCAACCCGTAACAACTTCTCCGGTTCATGACGATCTAAAAGTTGGCAACCCTAGAGTCAACATATACAATTACTAGAATTTTTTAAAATAAAATCTCGAAGACTTAGAAAAAGGGCACTTTTCACAGTTAAAATTATCTTGATGTCCAATTACACGGGAAAAATCCAGAAAAAATAGTTGCATTAACTTTTCTGATGCCAATATTGATAACGTTACTTTTTTTTCAAATACTTCAAAATCTTAGAACAACTTTTTTAAATGTTCAACGTTTTTAATCCTTCAGAGTTGACCTCTGTGAAGAGTAAATATCAGTCTTAAGAAACTAATTGATTACTTTTACTTTACATTTTGTATATAAAGTATTTTCCGCTTATATGTTAATGATATTTTAAAATATACATTTAAACTACATAGTAACTAGTTTGGATTATTGATGCATTCAACTTTATAATATTCCACATTATCCTAATTTCGATGATAAGAACCACTCTTGAGCCCAATTGGTTCGGATAATCCTAACTCCACCGCAACTCGATATTTTTAAATTTATTAAGATCGATATATAACAAGGATTAGAATGTATTAATTGTTGATACGAAAAATATTCACTAAAATCTGGCAATAAAGATGACCTTTTATAAAGTTATTTGACGGAAGAAGTTTTTTCATTTCATGAAAACAAGCGGTGCCTCATAAAAAAATCGCTTTTGGCTGCCACATATTTTTTCTTTCAGTTCAAGTACTTAAATTGACTGCTAGAGGTCCACATGCTCGGTGTCGACGACAGCGCAGCTTCTGGCGACTGCTTGGATTGAAAGCATTCCCGCTCATGAAAACCGCCAAATTTTGATTAACTTCATATGGTTGTGTAATTTAATCTCTTGCAACTAACTTATGTCGAAAGAATCTAAATTAAACAAATCACTTACAACTATTGTAAACCATTTGAGAATTTCAATTATTAAACATATACCACTGCTACAAAGACTGAGTTTTCATTTCCGAATCTTGTATGTAACTATAAATTAATACGTTTTTAAAGTAAGTAACAGTAATTTTGACATAATGGTATTCAACGTATAAACTTGTTAGGTTACACTCTTAATCGACGCCGGTCAATGCATTTCTTTCTGTTTTTAAAATTACCCTACGTTTATCGAGGTCACAACCCAATCAGTTCAATATGACTCATTCAACACATAAAATACACACACAAACATAATTATTCTGCTAACCTATTAAACTCACGCAAAAAAATGTATCGCTATCCTTCAGTTAATGCATTTTTCGAAATACTTTATCCACTTCCCTGCCGCAAAACCGAATGGACAAGCCAATCTCACGCCTTTGAACCCATAAAATACCACGGGTTTTACCACGAAAAATAGCTCTAATGACCTTGATTTTTTTAAGAACACCTTTGATGACCTTCAATTTTGGAAGAATAACAGTTGATGATTGAGAGTTCCCTAAATTCGAGTTCATGGGTACGAGGAAAACCAAAACCACCGACCGCATAAACTGCAAAAAGCAATTTAGAAACGCTGGTCCACTCTCCCAAACAAGAACATCATTTTATCAGATTAACTTGCGCGCATATTTTCCTCCTTGATTACTTCCTTATTCGTCCCGAAAGAAAAATGCGCTTGCATAAGTGAATTTGTTGAAATCTTTAGCAATCGCTTGCCCCAGAAAAGAAATTATAGGGCAAGTGGCCGTATGATTATTATCGAAAACTAGGAAGCTCCGCCCCCAGGCCGCGCTTTGCTTTATATATTCTATAGGTGGTAATCAATTTGTAAATTAATAATGCTGAATACAGATTAATACATCCGTATACAATTGCAATGCATACGAAATAGTTAAGGTTTCAGTATTCAAATGACGAAAGAGGAGTCAAATCCTTATATAATAACTATTTACGTCGCTATGTATAAAGACTGACATTGCAACAACAATAATTTCGACGCTTAAACAAAAGCGCGAAGCGAATATCGCTATTCTTCCGTAAATTTTAAGGCTTAATCGACGCTAACTGAATCGGAGGCAACAATGAGAGTCGCCTTGGTAACGTCCGGAAAGAGCACGAAAAACCCACAAAATTTCGAAAATGAATTTCTGAAACTTCGATCGTGTAACGTGTAAACATCGCAAGAATAAGATAGTATAGTTTTTTTAGCTGTCGAATAAAGCAAAAACGAATGAAATCATTTACATATTTTCACGAATGAAGGAAATAAACCTTGCACAAATCGAAAGGGTATCAGGAAAAGTTCGCCCACGACTACGACGATTATGGTAATCGAAATAAAATGGTGTTCATAATTAGTAGTCAACTTTGGGGAATCCGGTGGAAAACTTCTGATCTAGAGCGCAGGAAGCCTATATGAACGATGCATGGAAAAGGAGATGATCGGATCGCCGACCTAATTGGCAAACTTCCTAAGTACGCATAGAATGTTTTAGGTTGAAGCTATTTCTTGAAATAACACGTTCTATATTTAATACATTTACAATCCTTTGTCTCAACAAAGAGACAATCAGTTTAACTTGAAAGATCTTTGTGCATTGAAGTCGGACATAAATTTTACACTTTCGCCTATTTAACATGTTTCCCTACTTTTACCGATAAAGCCCAAGCCAAAACAAATATACATTATATTGCATTTTAAATATAATATATAATAATTCCTTGTTTCTTCGTCATATCCACCTAAAGTTACTGGCTTATATAATGCAAACTAATAATCATGCAGACAAAATTCATTCACGAGTTATCTTCTGGTGAAGGTACTCATTTACATACTTTATTATCCTAATTATAAAAATTCTAATTCTAAGTGTAAATTTTCGTTAATAAATCCCTATTGCGTGGTAATCATAGGATAATTAAGTACGACATCCTAAGTTATTACTACACCCATTTCCTTCGTGAGTTATATACATTCAAATTAATATTGCCCGCGTAAATTAAAACAATATCCACAACTAGAAATTCAAGTTTTATGGCGCCACATACCAGGCATCTACATATCACGAGTGATAGATTAAGAAAGTTGTGACGTTTTCAAAATTTTTCTTCGCCGCCCAATCATAATAGAAAATATCGTCCCATCAAAATTATACCTTATAAAAAATCTGATGTGGGCAACACACGACTTTCTCCATATTTGGGGTATAGATATTTAAATTATTATGAATAGCATTATAAGGCAAAATTATCATTTCGTATCGTAAAAGAATACAGTCGTCCTAATTGCTGTAAATTAGGTATATTTTGAATATGTTTACAGAATTGACTGCTATATGGTGGTGGCGCTGTATACTGGAAATTTACGAATAAGTTAAATATCTCCGAAATGGATGGTTCTACGAAAATTTGTTTCAAACAAAACCAGGAAGAAATATTATTCTCTACAACTTTGGCCCTCACGAAGATTACCAATTACGACATTTTTAAGGAGATATTTGACGGAAACCGAAAAAACCGATTATTTATAAGTAATTCCTAAACAATAACTTCTACGGAAAATTGTTTTAAATGAAAGTTGTAGGAAATTACATTATCTACATTTTCTGTAATGGACAATGTATACAATAATGACATATTATCGCAGAAATATCGCAAAAACCGAATCGGGTTTCGAATAAACCTCGACTTCCGGTTAACCGGTATTGTCCAAAAACTAATCAGTTCTTTGTGCTCATGCTAAAGTGTTATATATGAAATTTGGTAACGATATGGCAAGTACTTTTTGAGTTAGAGCACCCAAAATCACACACAGACATCATTCCGAAAATAGTCTAAACGTGTTCTAGAGACCTCAAAACGTGTATTTCCGTTGAAATTTCGAAGTCGATTTTTTTCATGATCACAAGACTTTCCCATACTACGTATGGAGAAAGTAATAAAATATTGTCAATTAAGAATTTCTAAGGATGCATTTAAAATCAAAACAGTACAATCATATAACCTTTAAATCTCAATAGTTGATTTTGATTATCTTGGAAACATTTTAGCCTATATTTACGATAAAATATCTTGGATTGACCTTTCTTTGAGGCCCTTACCGAACGTTTTACGGAACACCGCTGGGCTGTGGCCCATACTTTGAAAAACCCTGACGTAGTACACGATGCGCAATATAATGAAATAATCCAGGAATATGACATACATTTTAATAACTCCCTACGTCATTTTGAAGGAAAACTGCCTTTACACCTCTGCATGAATTCGTGATATTAAAAGAGATGAAAAGTGCGCATCGACAATGAGCAAAAAAATACCTTCACTGACCTTCACATATCGTCAGCGCCAACAAGTTCCGACTCAAGTTTTCTTTTAACACGCCTGGACTAACAGTTTCTCGTATGATTATATTTTTTTTAAGGCGAAAAATTTATCAGATTTTTCACAAATTCCGCTAGATGAATTTCTTTCGTAATCTCAAAACAGATGACTTATAAAATCACAGAAAATTCTGATCGAAATTATTCTATATTAATGAGTCAGTAACATAATTTTTAGCGGTTTAAAAAAAATATTTATTCCGTTTGCCTGATGCGCATTAATAATATTTCAGATATCATACTAGCATACATAAATTTTAACATTCTGTGTTAACAATTACGAAAAACATTTAGCTTTAGCAGCTCTTTCCTTACCTGTTTCAATTGAATAAGCATAAGTTTTTTCTAAAGTCCATTATATCAATGTAATACATAATTATAGATGTATAGTATACATGTATATGAAGTGAATTACTCAGTAATTATCTTCCTTTTGCAATGAACGATTTTCCAGACGAATGATTAGATATGGCATTCAATAAATACTGCTAAGGAGAATTGACACTATTTTACGCCCAGAAAGTTAAACAATATGTTAAGTCCTCAAAAAAGAGTAAAAATAGTAAAATAATTGCTAGCTTTTAACAAAAACTTTAATTTTGTGAATGAAAAACACTAATCCATAGAAATTTCTGAAGCTAAAATTTTGTCCACATATTCTCGTTAATATTCTTATAATTCTGCAATTAAAACTAGTCCGAAATTACAACATCAATCTACAAAATACTTACAGTTTAGATAAATTTATTTTTTTCGGAATATAATAAAAGACTATGCAATAAAAATTTCCTCACATGCCAGTCAAAACTCAAACAATCACGATTTACTCAAAAAGCAGAAAAATAAAAACGCATTTCATTCCTCTAAACTTTCTACAAAAAAACCGTATTAATGCTATTAAGTCTGAAAGGGGACGTCGAACTTCGTAGGGTCCCCTTCCGTTTAGATTAATCAAAACGTAATAATTAATAAAACACCATAAGAGGACGATTTTGTGACCTTCACCCAGCCAGAAAAAAGGATACTGGTTCGTCAATTGAAAATAACTTCCACACTGAATAAAATATTGACTTATATCTCAGCTACGTTAATAATTGTCAGGATAACTACACTAACCAAGACGAAGAAGATACTGCCAATTAAGATTTCACAACAGTCTGCCCAACAGAGTAAAATGATCATCCCATACCCTTCGAAAAACATCTTTTTCGATGAAAAATACAGGAGATAAGAAGACTGTGCGATGACAAAAGCAGTTTATAAAACAGGAAATGATGGAAGTATTTCATTGTCGCCATTTCAAACGCCTTGGGCTAATTTCCAACAAGGTACTTTGAACTACGACAAATTCTCTGATGTTAATTAATCCAAAGTCGTTATAATTGTCAATGAGTATTCTTTTGCGGTAATTTTTTGGCCATACTTAAGGAAAAAACGTTAAATACGCGAGGGGTTAACTTCTCCCTTAAAGAATCTAACTTCCCGATTATTATAAGGATTGGCTCAAAATCCAATATTGCCATACTGATTTCACAATTTTGACCCCAAAATGACAGGTTAATCATACTAACACGAAAATTCCGCGGCAGCCGAAAGTTACATGCAGTTCCAGTTATGAAATTTAAAAGAAACTAATAAGGTAGACGGTGAAGAAGTTTGTCGTTAAGAGACATAAGGAATCGCCCTAGTGACTCAATGCGAAGGATCAATTAGTAGTTTGAAGAGGAGTCAAGGGTGACGCCAGCGGAGGATTAATGGGGCAGCATGCCAAGAGCTGACATCCGAGAAGAGGTAACACTGGATGCCGAAGGGTGCAAAAGATCCTCCCCGTTGACCTTCACGCTTGCACCGAGGACGACACGTGACCACCCATCACGATTACTGTCGACCTTTGACCACCGCCAAGCCATCTTCAAATCTAGCCCCTGCCGTGAATGCTTAGGGACTAGGGGTAATAAGACCCTGCCGTATGGCCTTACGTCAACACGACACGCGAAGCATGATTCGACGAGGCGTACGTTCGACGAGCCATGCTCCGAGCCTTCCGGTCATATTCTTCCAAATCGATGGGCCACATAACCATTGCAAAACAACCGACGCCTCGGTCGATTACCGACACAATCGGCTGCAATTTCAATTTTCGCGTGAAACGCAAAAGGCATTGAAAAAGAAAATAACATTTGCGTGCACGTCTCTGAATGCGAAAAAGACCTCACCCTTCGAATGAATTTCTTTTTCGACGAAAAATACGGTGGATGAGGAGTGTCAAGGATCTGATTGTAATGACAAGAGCGGTTACGAAAAATAAGCAAACTTATCTTAGATATATCCTGTATCAACAATAAGGTTATTAGGAGGTCATAACCTTGTTTCTTTAGGAGATATCTAAGATAAGTACGTATTTTCCAACTTTGGATTCTTAAGTGATTATCTTTAAAATAATTTTTTACCAAAAGACGAGATCGATAATTCTATACCGAACAAAACCAGCTGATAACGAATTACGCAACAATAGAAACATGCCATTTTTACATATCCAAATGCAGTGAGCTAGTCTATGATAGGGGATCATGAAACTAGCAAAAAGGTTATTTTATTATTTTAATAAACATTAAGTTATTACGGTTTTTGATAGAATTCGGGCTTTTCAGGAATAAAAGAGGCCAGTATCGGACACACATGTGCTTTACTAGTTTATACCAGAACAACACACCCGATACAACAGTCGACAACGATTTACGACCACTCAAGAAAACGAGTAACGATATGAATAAATTACTTTCCTCAACACTCCACCTCAATTTTTCAATTTATTATAGCAAAAATAATCCACATGCAAAAATACAATTACAAAGTAAACATTACAAACAATATGAAGAATCTTAACATTCAACAAGTTCCAAAGATTCACAAAGATTTTTGATACACAGATGGTACATACTCCACATTAATAATTCCCTCCATACATAAATCATGTACAAAATTGTATTTGATATCTATGTGCTTCCGCCTTTTATGTTGTTGTTTACTTAATAAAGCAATACAAGATTGATTGTCTTCATACAATGTGATAGGATGCTGTAAATCAACATCAAGATCATTCATTAAATATTTTAACCATAACAGCTCAGCTGATGCTTGTGACACAATGCAACATATTCTGCCTCTGTCGAGGATTAAGCTACAGTGGATTGTTTCTTGGTGTTCCAGGACACAGTACAACTAAATACTTCAAACAAATATCCAGATGTTGATTTCCTATCTTGACTGTTACCCCAGTCTGAATCTGCATAGCCCACAAGAGGTTGATCAGTCTGTTTTGGAAAGTAAAGACATAGAGTTAATTTACCTTTAATATAACGAAGTACTCGCTTCAAAGCTAACCACTGTTTTTCTGTAGCATTGGACTGAAAATGACTGAGATAGTTTACAGCTACACTCAGGTCTGGTCTAGTTGTGAGCATTACATACATTAAGCATCCTATAAGCTCACGATAAGGTTTTGACTCAACAATTGAAATACCGTCATTAATGTCCCTTTCTGGACTGGTCTCCATAGGAGTACCAATAGGATTACAATTCTCCATATGAAATCTTTGAAGAAGTTTTTTCAGATATGCTGGCCGACTCAGCGTCATACCATTCTCAGAACGATCGATTATAATCCCTAGAAAACATTGCAAAGAACCCAAATCTGACATTAATGAATTCTTAATCGTTTGCAATAATTTATCATGATTTCCTGCAATAATTACGTCATCGACATATAATAAAAGATACACTAAATTCTGCCCTTTCTTATACACATACAAGCACTTATCATGTTCTGATTGCTCAAAATCAAGTTGTTAAACTACAAATCAAAGCAAGCATTCCATTCTTTTGGGGCTTGCTTTAAACCATAAAATGTCATTCAACTTACACACCAACTTTTGGTTCCCAGGCAATCCAGATGGGAGTTTCATGTACATTTCTTCTGACAGGTGTCTATGAAGGAAAGCGTTTTAACATCCATCTGTTCTGCTATTACACTCTTAGTATTTATGACAGCTAACAAGGTTCTCAATGTCGTGAGATGAGCAACTGGAGCATATGTATCAAAATAGTCAATCCCTTTCCTTTGACCTTTAACCAATAATCTGGCCTTATATCTATTAACATCACCATTTTTATCACGTTTAATGCGAAAAACCCACTTATTATCTAAAGCTACTGTACTAGATGGTAGCTCCATCACAGTCCATGTTTGGTTCTCCTCAAGTGCACTAAGTTCCTAACAGCATCATACCACTTGTCTTTATCTTCTCTGTGGCATATCTCATCAAATGTTTCAGACACATCATCAAGAAAAGTTTCAGAGACCTCAGCACTCATAGCATACACCGCTACGTCATAAAAAACATAATCCTTGTGCCAGTGTGGTCTCTCCTTGACTCTAGCAGATCTACGTACCTCAGGAACCTCTTCAGGTGAACTAACTTCACCTGAATCATTTCGATTATCATGGTTATTGCTGTCATCGATACTGCCAACTTGCTTAGGTACACTCTTTATCTCAACAAACTCATCATCTTTTGCAACACTGTACATATCATTTACAAACTTATTCTCATCAAAAATAACGTCTTTTCCAATAATTACTTTCTGGTCATCCTCACTCCATAACCTATAACCATTATTACAGTATCCTACCATAAAACACCTTTTGGAGTGAGTATGAAACTTGCCCTTCACTAACCCATTAGGAATTTTCAGATAAGTTAAACAACCAAAAACTCTCAACTTTTGTAAGTTTTGTTGATGCCCATCCTGCTGGAACATCATTTTCCACTGCTGTAGTTGGGCTCCTATTTATTACATAGACTGCTGCAAGTGTGGCTTCACTCCATAATTTCTTAGACAGCCCTGATGCTAGCAACATACACCTTGCCCTCTCTATAACAGTCCTATTCATTCTTTCAGCGACACCATTTTACTGTGGTGTGTAAATTCAAATTGAATGCCATGCTTTTCAAAGTGTTTAAGCATATCATGTGACATGTATTCTCTTCCATTATCACAATGAAATCTATTTAATTTGCAATTGAAATGTGCAGTGGCCATTGCCTCATACTTAAGACAACAACTAAAAACTTCAGACTTTGATTTTAAAAGATAGATCACTGTGAAATGCGAATAGTCATATATAAAAGATATCACATATTTCTTTCCGTCATGAGACACAGGTGTTATAGGACCTATCACATCACTGTGAACTAACTGAAGAGGACGTGTAGCTCTTGTGCGGTGATGGTTGTGTGGCAATTTTGTTTTCCTGACACACATGAACTGCATGGCTCTGACATTTCTTTTGCATTAAGATCTACACCATCTACAAGCTTTGTTAACTTTTCAAGACCACTGCTACTAACGTGCCCTAGTCGATTATGCCACAATTTGGCACTGTTAACTACTGCATTTGCACTTACTACTGATTCACTCACTATATCTAATTTATACAACACTGGATTTCGATATGCAATTGCCCACTCTTTGTTACATTTACTTATTGAAGCTTTTCCAACACCTATAACAATTTCAAAGCCCTTCATCTCCAGCTTTCTTACAGACAGCAAGTTAAGCTCTGAATCTAGCACAAACAGCACATCTGTAATAGTGATGTTATTTACTTTATCACCAACCACTGCTTTCACTTTGACTTGCCCTATCTTGGTGGCATACATCATCTGACCTGCGTTAGCAACTTTAATTAGCCTGGGCTCCTCAAGTTCAACAACACTTTCAAGGAATTTGTCAGTATTTACCAGATGTCCAGATGCAGCAGAGTCCAGATACCAGCCAATCTCCGCCACAGTGACATCTTCGCCACTGAAAGCGATGCTAGTGTCTTCTTCTCCATCCATTCCTGCAAGGTGAGTGCCACTTCCAGACTTCGATCCATTTCCAAAGTCCCTGCCTTGTTTTCTGCAGTCCGCTCGGGTGTGTCCTACACAGGTGTGGCAACGAAACTGGAAGTTGCTGCAGCCTCCTCTCCCAGGTATTCGTCCGACGCCTCTACTACTGCTTCGACCACGCCGTCCTCGAGTCGAACAACTTACGAAGGCCGTTGATTGGTCCATCAACTGGTCCTGCTGCTGTCCACTTCGCTTAGCTGCTTCATCCAGGAGCCGACTTTTTACAAATGACAGGGTTAGATTCTCCTGTGCCATAGTCTCTATTGCAGTCACTACCATTTTACACTCATCCGGCATAGTCAGCAGAAGGTTGTAGACGATGTCAATTTCATCAGGATTGGCTCCAGTGGCTTTCAGCTCTCGAATCTGCTTATCAGATGCCACGAGGTGCGATTCCATGGTGTCAGTTGCCGGATTCAGTTTCATTGTCAGTAGCTCACGTGACACACGTAGTCTACTGGAAACACTTCCACGATGAAACGTGTTTTCCAATTCTTTACAGATATCGTACGCTGTTTCCTTTCCTTGGGCATATTCCAATTGACTGTCAGCTATGAAGCGTACCAGATAGGCTTTGGCTTTCTTATCCAAAGATTTCTTCCGAGCATTTTCGGCAGTTATCTGACGCTGTTGCTCTGCCGTTGTCGAACTTTTCACTACGTCCAAAGTTAAAGGCGTTAGCACGAAGTGTAACAATTCCTCTTCATCAAGTAAAGTTTCCATGTAGAACCGCCAACTGTCGTAATTAGTCCCGTCGAACAAGGGTATTTTAATTTCTTCTGCCATGTCAACGTATTTAACTTCTCGACAATACAATTTTGATGGACAATAGCGTTAGTTAATGATTGTGCATACACCTGGGCCCATAACCTGATAGAATTCGAGCTTCTCAGGAATAAAAGAGGCCAGTATCGGGCACACATGTGCTTTACTAGTTTATAACAGAACAGACCCGATACAACAGTCGACAACGATTTACGATCACTCAAGAAAACAAATGAATAACGATATGAATAAATTGCTTTCCTCAACAGTTTTCAATGAATGAAATCAATATACTGTGCCGTAACTTGGTGTTAACCCATAATTAACGTGTAAACAGAAATTAAAAATTGTCAATGTATAGGACCCAGGGCCGTCTTAAGACTTTTGGGCGCCCTGGGCTAGTAACATGATGCATCCTCTTATAGTGGATATTAGAGGATTACTAAGTTTTAACCCTAGAACTACCAAGGGGAGGGGGGGGCCTCCGAGGCCCAAAAATTTTGTTTTCCTATGTATCTCTATTAAAAATAACGGTGACGTCTTGATATTTAATTACATTATGCAGAGACTTATAGATAACAATTACTTGAAGTTTTCCATCAATGTATGCATATTTCAATTTTCTGCAAATTATTTCGTCATTGGCTGCATGCCTTGACAATCGGGTGGCCTAAATTATAAAATGCCTTCTGATTGACCAATTTTATTCTTGCAACTCCCGCCTCCCAGTATTGCTATTTATATACAAATTATGTTGCATTTCATTCATTTCCACACCCTCCTTATCAGTAGTTTATTTGGAATCATGGTGCATGTTCAGGGATATGATGCGAGACTGTACGGATAAATTCGTTCCACATAAACTTAAACGTGATGGTACGGAATCAAATGGTACAACTAGAAAGTTAGATGCGCTCTTAGACGGCAAAGAAAGCTTCACACTTGCTTAAATAGTCATTCTTGTAAAGTCTCGGAGGAACAGAGGTAATGATACGGCATCAATATAGGGAGGCGCGGTCAACAGTAACAATGTGAGAAGCTTTTATTGACTACAAAAAGAAAGTTCTGCTAAATAATTTGAAAGAAAATCCGAAATCATATTGGTCGTACGTTTGGGAGGTTCACGGTAGAGGCCACACCATAGCGTCATTGAGAACGGAGGCAGGTGATGTAGTACACGATAGCGCGGAAAAAGCGAATTTGTTAAATGAACACTTTCGGAAAGCGTTTACTTCGGTGAGCAACGAATTTGAGGAACCAGCTTTGAAAGATGAGGGAAATTCGATGGAAGATTTGATATTCTATGAAACGTATCGCGCACCAGCTAGAGTCGATTAAGCAAAATAAGTCTCCCGGACCGCGCGAGTTAAAAGAGCTAGCCTCCGTAATCGCACCGTATTTGAAAATAATATTCGAATAATCCGTTGCACATGGTATCGTTCCGAAATACTGGAAACTACTATACGTAACGCCCATCCACAAAGGCGGTGATAAAGAGAACCCCGAAAATTATAGACCGATAACCTTGACGTCATTATCGTGTAAGATTCTGGAGCAGGGTTTCCCAAACTGTGTTCCGCGGAACGCTAGGGTTCCGGAGAAGTTAAATGGGTTCCGTTCTTCTTTCTCTAATTTACAGCAGGAAACATGGGCCTCACTTGAAAATTGTATACTGTAAGATACATTAGCTATATAAATAAACATTATAATGATTTTAAAGTTTATTTTATTGCGATTAGGCTTACCATATCTTATTTAGAGTTCCGCGAGAAAAAATATTTGAATACACGGGTTCGGTGGCTTCACGAAGTTTGGGAACCACTGTTCTAGAGCATATAATCGTTAGCTCTGTTCTGCGCCATTTAGATGGTCGTTCTTCACTAAGCAAAAGCCAACACGGGTTTCGGAAAGGTAGGTCATGTGAAAGGCAGCTCGCCCTGTTCGTAAATGATTTGTTGCAATGTGGAGGAAAAAACACTCAGGTTGACGCCGTTTTCATTGACTTTAAAAAGACGTTCGATAAATTAATAGGAGAACTAGAAAAGTACGGCGTAAACTCGAATATCGTGAGTTGGGTAAAAGACTTCCTCTCAGACAGAAAACAGATAGTAGTTATTGATGGGAAATCTTCATACCCGGTAAAAGCCGCATCAGGTGTCCCACAGGGAAGTGCCATAGGCCCACTACTATTCCTGATATATATAAACGATATCTGCTCGGTAGTTCGCTGCAAAATCAGACTTTCGCTGATGACACCGTCTTATATAATGAGATAAAGAGCCAGGATGACAAAAAATCGCTCCAGGAACATTTGAACGTCCTTTCAGCATGGTGTCAAGATTGGAAAATCGAAATTAATCACGGAAAATGTTCCCTTTTGAGTTTCTGGAAGTGCAAGAACAATGAATTAGACTCGGAGTACAGAAATGATAGATCGAATATCCAATCTGCGGAATAGGTTAAATATTTAGGAGTCACCATTTGTCGTGATCTATCGTGGAATATGCATATTCGAAGGGTCGTAGGCACAGTCAATAAGAAATTGGGCTTCGTAGGTAGAATACTAAGAAGTAGCACAGAACAGGTACGAGAAACTTGTTATTTATCATAGGTCAGCTCTCAGGTCGAATACGCTTCCAGCATATGGGATCCGTACAAAAAGGGACAGGTACTTGAGTTAGAAAGAATCCAACGCACAGCAGCCACATTCGTAAAGAAAAATATGAGCAAAAATTAAGCGTCACATCACTCTTGAAGGAGCTAAATTGGATATCGATAGAGGACCGCAGAATTAGCGCTAGGTTAAAGCTTCTGGAGAAATTTAGGTCAAAGTTCTATTAGAGGAGTTCTCAGGAATATTAGAGGCACCTACTTACATAGGATCACGAGGATAAAATACGAGAGATCGACTGTAGGACCGAGCGATATCAGGGTTCATTTTTCCCAAGGACCATACGGGATCATAACAGAAGAGTGATTCCGGCGAGATAAGTAATTCGGTAGGCATTGGTGCGCTGCACCCCCTGCCACCCACCAATCTGGAGACTTACACGGCATGATGTAGATGCACATATTAGGAGAATGAGCTGAGAATGGAGAGGATAAAGGATTTAGACAGAGAACTAAATTATGAGACACGAGAAAAAGAGGAAAGTTGAAGGGCAAGAATGACAGGGGTAAGGAAAATGTGAATGAAAGAGATGACGTAAGAGACGAATCACTTCGGGAACCGAGCGGATATAAACGAAGACAATAAGCAGTAGACATGGAGTTAAATGGTACAAATGAGGGGCAAGCGGGGGAGACTAAAGGAGGAAAAGGGGCGATAGAAGGGAGAAAGGGGAAGTGATTTGGGAAATTACACGTGTGAGATGGGAATGATGGGCAAAGAGAGGGAGAGGAGAGGATAATAGAGGACTGGATCGAGAGGGCAAGGCGATAAGGAAGAGGAGAGGAAAGGGCGGAGGCAATTACGAAGGTAGGGAATAGAGGGAGGAGGGGAGAGAAAGACAGGGAGGTGGGGCTAGTATGGAGGGAGGGAGGGAGGGAGGGAGAGAAGGGGTAACTAGGAGGGGGAGGAAGGAGAAGTAGAGGAGGCAGGGAAGGGGTGGAGGAGGCGGAAAAGGACAGTGGGAGGGAGGGACAGAAGTTGAAGAGAGTGAAAGGAGAGAATAGAGTGGGAGGAGAGAGTGAAAGGGGGAGGAGGTGAGATTGATAGGAGTGAAAGAAGAGGGAGGAGGAGGGAAAGGTGGCATGAGAGGCCTTGGCCCAGCACAGGAAGGTTGCCGTATACCAAGGCTCAACCGGCTACCTTAAAAGACTGGAATCGAGCATCGCCAATCTACATGCTGTTACTAGCAATCCCACAGGGAAAGTGAAACAAACGGTCACTATGAAGCAATTGAAATGCCACATAGCTAACAATTCCGTAAACACTGAAAAAATAAACGAAAACAGAATTTAACGGGTATTTGCACTAATATATATATTAGGGGGCCCATAATTTTCGACTTTCGAATTTTGTTGGTCTCACCTCCTAGAATGGTTCCAATTCCTAAAATAATGAACTACAAAATTTTTTAGCCCGATCGGAGAATATTAACAGGTGCCACAAAGGCCCCAAAGTTACAAAATTGTAGATTTTTCTGGATGTATCAATTTTTTAACGTATTTCAGGTAATATCTCAAAAATGTTAAGTCCTTATCGAAATTTTGGTGAGATGATGTCGATAGAGCATTAAATTTCCTACAGTTTTGGCATTTAAAACTTTTTTCGTGCACTCAACCGTTTTTGAGATAATTGCATTTGAATGTAGAGAAAGTAAAAAACCATACTAGAGATAGGGCATAAACCTAAAAAGAATAAAGGAAAAATGCTGCAAATAATGCTATTATTATAGTAAAATTTTAACACATTATATATTAGAAATACATCACTATCCATTACGATTAACAGAACAACAAAATCATTTTTTAAAACACACATAGAAAATTAAATTACCCACTTATTTTTGTAACAGCGTTTCGTTTTTACAGTCCGGATATTTTTTTCGATAATCGTTAACAACTTGTAACAGATATTGATTTTGACTTTCGTCTTTTGTTAAAATATTATTATACTCTTGTATTAACTTAATTGCCCTTTCTGACACATCGTTTACTACCGATAATTTTGTCAAGATTCGGATTCCTTTCTGATAATCATCTCTTGCTTCCCATGCATCGGGGTCTGCCTCTAAAAATCGGTTGGAATTTTAAATCTTGAAAAAAAGTTCGTTTCCGATGATACGAATTCGTTTAACTCTTTCATTATGAAATCCATCACATATCTTGGACGGAATAAAATCCTTTTAACAGTAATATCCTATGATTCCTCCGATAATTTTTTTTGCCTCTACCATTTTCAATTTCGTATCCTTTGGCACACGCGAATCAAAAAACGCGAGAGCAATACTCTCAGGAGCGAGGTACCATAAGTGTCCGCAAAACTTATTCATGGACGTGCGAGAAATATCAGAATCTGGATACTGCGCCAAGTTTTTTAATAATTGAAAATCGTTAAAAGGAGCTTCGATCGCAACATGAGCTCTAAACCGGGCTTCTACACACGAATGAATCAAAAAAATGCATGTCTCGAAATGCTCCCTCTTCCCTAGCCTGAAGCTGAAATTGATTTCGGAACATAAATACTTTTAAGCTATATATTGCTTTCGACATCCACCTCGCGTGATGGAAAGCACCAGGATATCGAAAGGAAATGCCACGAGGTGGAGTTGCTCCCAGAAATATAACTGTTAACTCCAGTAATTCCCTATAATCCTCCCTACACTGTTGGACTTTTAGAAAATGTATACAAAATTCTATAATCTGATTTAGGATATTCTGAATGGCTGATTTCACATATGTATCCTTTATTCCGACGTCAAATTCTGCTGCGTCGATATTGGGCCACGTTTCTTGAAATCTTTTAAAAATAGGAACGTCTGAACCCAATGTAGGCAACCTCAATTTCACATCGAACACACCCTCAGCACTAGTTCCAAAATATGGCGTCGACAGGGCAGATACAGAAGGTTTGTCACATTTCCTATCAAATATATTTCATCATGTGCACGAAGAGTGATACTTGCTGATGACGACGAAGATGCAGCCATTTTACAATACATTTTAATACTTTAACACTTTAATAAACACAATTAACACAAATAAACTTGAACGAAAGCACTGTCAAACATTTCAACTACCACAGTTTTACCACAACTGCCACATATACCTACTAGTAAGTGAACTCGTCACGTGGTCAATGTCAATGTAACTGGAGCCGCCAGAAAAAGCAAATCGCGGGGGAAAAAACCGAAAAAGCAAATGAAATCAGGGGTTAATATCACTGCGCATGCGCTGTCTGTTGTAAAGCGTTTGTTTATTCACGCTGCCACAAAAACGGCGACTTCCGAATCACTACTAGAGTTCTTTTTTGCTTTCTCTACATTCAAATGTGATTATCTCAAAAACGGTTGGGTGCATGAAAAAAATTTAAATACCAAAATTGTAGAAAATTTAATGCTCTATCGACATCATCTCACCAAAATTTCGATAAGGACTTACCACTTTTTTTTAGATATTACCTGAAATACGTTAAAAAATTGATACATCCAGAAAAATCTATAATTTTGTAACTTTGGGGCCTTTGTGACACCTGTTAATATTCTCCGATCGGGCTAAAAAAATTTGTAGTTCATTATTTTAGAAATTGGAACCATTCTAGGGGGTGAGACCAAAAAAATTCGAAAAAAAATTTCATCGTGTATTACTAAGGGCCACCCTAATAAATAAATAAATATATATATAGCAGCAAACGATGCCTTGAACTTCATTTACGAATACTACCCTCCAATTGATTTAACACTTAGGTAATATTTTAAACTGGTTAAAGGCATTTCATACAAGCCAGCAATAACATTCTGTAATTAGGTAGTTAAGATTTTCATAAGCGTTCGTTTTAATTCTATTGCACCTACACCAGCGTAGACGGGGGGAGGAATTTACATAACCACTCCGGTGACCACAAATTTTATACGCACCAAAACAAATGTGAAAAGAAAATCTTTAAGGAATGGCGAAAATAGTAGGTTTTTCTTTCCAAACGGAGTTTTTACGACAAAAATAAGTAAAATTAATAACATTTTACGATGAAAGTTCAATTATTGTTCAACTTTTGATTAATAGTGTGAAAACAAAAAGATCACAATGAATGATAGATGCTATTCCAAAACATATATTTGTGATGACAGGCAAATTTTGCAAAATGTCACGATAAATTAAATTACATAATTTCCTACGAAAGACATCACCGAGTTTAAACATCTTCAACGTATGTTATATATATTTTACATAAATGAAAGCCAATTCATTTATAAAACACTAATACATTAATTAATTTGTTAAACCAAGTTCATTTTACACACTAAAAATTGATCCGATTCACATACCGTGACCACGTTGCAATTACTCTCTTTGCATACGGACGTGGAATGATATCACTATCGTGGTTAGGTCAAATTATGCTTAAGCAATACGAGTGTTAAATAACCGAAGGAAGGACAAGAGGAGAAAAAGTCGAACAGCGGGGCGCGTCACGCGAGGCGATCTTCATTCTTCAATCGGGAATCGATCTTGTGAATGGATCGAGCGACGATCCGAAAATTGCTTTCATTAATCCAGCAAACATTGGATTGACCAGCGAAATTAAAACTGATAGTACCAGAATATCCTCAAAGGGGTACCGACAAAATTGATTCATTTACCTTGGCCAACAAGATTAATTTCATGGCGTGTGGGTACCAAGAAGTTAATAAAACTTACTAAGGGATATAGGAAACCTTTCAATCTTTCCCTAACCCTCCAGCCAGAGAGCAAATTTCAAAAAGTCAGAACTGTCCAGTTTTTGTCAAGTATGACGCCGTTTAAAGCATTATGAGCTATTAGAAATCGTTTTGTCACACTAAGCACGATTGTTATTGCGAATTTATCTTGCTGCAGGAAAATAATAATTTTATTTAACTAGGATACAGAGGGTCCCCGCTTAACGTCCTAGTAACGTCCCAGAAATGCTGAACGTTAAGCGAGGAATTTTCTCCCATAAGGATCAATGGGATACGGGATGGTTAACTTTTACGTCCTTCTCATACGAAGTACAACATTTTTTAAACATTTCAACACAAACACACTGTAAAAGATACGGGATGGTTAACTTTTACGTCCTTCTCATACGAAGTACAACATTTTTTAAACATTTCAACACAAACACACTGTAAAAGATACGGGATGGTTAACTTTTACGTCCTTCTCATACGAAGTACAACATTTTTTAAACATTTCAACACAAACACACTGTAAAAGAAACTTTATAAAACACATTTTCATCTAGCCTTACCACAACTTTGAACTTTTAAAACTTTTTAATAATTACCTTGATTAACTTTTAAATGTTTTAATGACGTGACTTGACGTCACGGTATACGAACTTTGCGCCCATTAGGAGGACAAACGTCGAGAAGACACAAAAGGATGGATGTTAAGGTGAACCATTTAGACGTTAAGCAAAAACGTTCCTCGATAAATTTTGGTCGTTAAAGTGAAACGAAGTTGATTGTGGACCCATTGTATAAATTCTGTTATTTTTAGGCAATATTTTGTTTGGTTTTATTTGTGAATTCCGATTTTTATCTTCACAGGTTATGAAAGAGTGGCGGACCGGATAAAAACCTCTGGCAGACAGGAATCTGTCCCGCGGGCCGCATGTCGGACAAACTTGGATCATAACCTTGCTTTGGCACATAAGGGTACACAATCCTACGCTGTGGCACGCCCTCCGGACGGCTTCGTTAATCGATGAGATGATTCCTCTCGTGTGACAAGTGTCCACTTCCACTGAGATCTGCCACTCCTTGACAAAAGGGATTTGTAAATGGTTGGCGAAAAACAACAGTTGAAGAACTTCCGGAAAGATTAGGTTTCCGTGCGTTATGAGCTGATCAGCCTCCTCAATGGATCAATCACCATGGTATGGCGCGGAGAGGAAAATCGGCGACGCACAAGTATTAGTTAACACTTTCATTACATAAATAATATTTCGACGAATGAACTCCATCGTTGCTGTTGTTTAGAGAATCTCTGGCCGCAACTGTGATTAAAGTCATGGAAATTGCCGATTGTTCTTCATTCGTTTTAATATGGATGCATCCCACCAAATGACGCCTACAATCGCGAGTCACAATTACATAAAAACTAATCTATATACATACACATCATTCCACTATTTACTTTAAAATCATATCATATTTACACCGTCTATAAACAGTCCACTTTCACGTAATAACCCAACAAAAACCTTGAACGATGTAAGGAAATGATAAATCACGTACTACAAAAAACATGTTTACCAAACAACAAGCCGATAAGTAAGAACGTCCACGCGGAAAAGAGAACTTAAAAAAAATTTCGAATAAAATCGCGTTCTAAAATGGCCTGCATTTACGACGGTGTTGACGACGACCGAAATCATCGGCAATTTTGAAAAGCAAACTTGAAAATTCACAACTTACATCAACGGCACATAGATCACCGCAGCGGGAAGTAAAGAATGGACAAGGTGAGTGGGTGTGCGGATGCTTCGCAATACTGTAGAGGCGTAACTCAGAGATGAGAGGGGACCGAAAATAGTTTCGGCCCCATTGGATTTAGAAAGAGGATGGAGAAAGTGGAAAGGGAGGCAAGAGCTCCATTTTAAAAGCCCTCCCCCTCCCGCCCTTTGCAACAGTGACGCCGTTCCTTCCTAGTCCTCGCCGTTGACGCACGCGCACTTTGAGACTACTCGTGCGTGTTGCGCTAATTCAACCTGGCCACCAACAAAGATGCGATTTTACGTATATAAATAAATGATCCGATCGATTACGCCTCTCGCGGAGTAAGATAAGTGGTATGCGACATTCTGGTTTGCCAAGAGACAATCATGTAGGCTAAAATAAAAGAACTCCGAACGACACGATTGCCGAAAATATTATAGTGGGATTATTCTAAATTGAGCTCTGACAGTTAGCAGGGGAGGGGGTGAGGTTGCCAAATCACACACAAGATGCCGATTAGTGAAAGGTTACGGTAAAATACTTAATTTTATAAAGGAGAATAAATCTGAAAGTAGAGTATGAACAATGAGGGAGACAGCTCATGGTTACTCGATTAGTTAGGAAAT
Source organism: Uropetala carovei (assembly GCA_036926305.1). Taxonomy (NCBI): domain Eukaryota; kingdom Metazoa; phylum Arthropoda; class Insecta; order Odonata; family Petaluridae; genus Uropetala; species Uropetala carovei. Next base: position 10,340,562 of record JAXCHB010000011.1, read on the forward strand.
CGGCTGGAAGTTTTATCTAAGTTTTCCGGCGTATTTTTACAACCATACAGACCTCTAATATCCCGAGTCTTCCTCACAAAATCCTGTTTTAAAGAGGTCTTGCTGGGTGTACCGCAGTGGACTACACGAAATAAATGGAACACATGGCCAAATCCGTGTAAATATAGAGGTCCGCGAACACACTGCGGCCGAAATACACCTGCTGTGCAGGCATTGGTGGCTCGGCCGCGTTTAAACGAAATTAACTGGTAAAAACAAAGTTCGACACGTGCGTCGGTTATTTTTACGAGCCCAAAGTGACCTGGCTCTACACTTGCGCCAATTTCAACGTAGAAGTTTCAAGAAAAATAAGTTCTCGCCGCACTAATCAAACATTCAGAATCCGCTAAATAAAATTATGCACATTACTCACAGGAAATTCATAAATTGGAATTTCCATTTCTTTCAGAAATATCACAGCCCAAAGAGGGCGATGTTATTCAAATTCGGTTTTATCTCACAGTAATAATGTTCTAAATCAGCGCACCGCAACCATTTAAATATCACGGCACACTTTCCGGTTCACTCGAGCTTCGTGGCTCACCGAACCAATTTTCATGGGACAATGTAGAATATTTTTACCAACCTGTAGCCAACAAATACGAAAGAAATAATAGGGCAAACAAGGACAATTACTGCTAAAAATTTACATCTTTCAAACTGTTTATACACACACACACATACATATATACATACATATAAACATATATAAATATATATATGTATATATATATATCCCTTCCAACTGCCTCAGTTCACTGCCTCAAAGTCGGCGGAAGGGTGTAAACGGAGGCTAAAGGGCGAAGAACAGTGGTGTCCTCGGACACCGGTAGGTTCAACCATAATGTGAAGTCTTTCTGCAATATCTCCGGCCAAAGTGAAAGAGGTACTCACCAACCCGCTCTGGGCCAGCGTGGTGTTTTAAGGCCCACAATCCCCCCATGACATGTACACCCATAAAAAACGGCCCTCATTCTCCGGAGGCTGGATTGCCTCTGACCGTGGCAGTGGTCAGGAACAAGGCATGAAGGCAAAGGGTGCTAAGAATCCCCGGAGGTTTAATGCCCATTGCCACTCTTTCTCATCCTTACCCAATTCCTTTAACCTCAACCTAACTACCTTTAACTGCCGGACTTTGTCCAGTGAAGATAAACTTCAAGAGCTCCAAGAACAACTGGAGAAGATCAAGTGGGACATTTTAGGGCTAAGTGAGGTGAGAAGAAAAGGTGAAGGCCTATTGGAGTTGAAGAGAGGACATATTTGTTATTACAGGGGAACCGACACAGGAAGAAAAGGAGTTGGATTCATCATCAACAAAAAATCGAAGAATAATATCGTGGAAATGGAAAGTTCCTCCGAGCGGGCAGCTAGACTAGTGCTTCAAATAAATAAAAGATATCAACTTCAAATAGTCCAAGGTTATGCGCCAACATCATCATACTCGGATAAGGAAGTGGAAGATTTCCACCAAGAAGTTGGAGAACTGCACGACAAAGGAAGCTGCCATCTAAAAGTGGTCCTGGGTGATTTCAATGCCAAGGTAGGAGAACAAAAGGAAGACGACAGCGCAGTTGGAAAATGGGGCTATGGAGACAGAAATGAACGAGGGGACCGACTTGTAGACTTTGCTGAATGTACTAGTCTATATATAATGAACACTTTCTTCAAAAAGAGTCCCAATAGAAAATGGACCTGGAAAGGACCCAATGGTACCAAAAACGAAATTGACTACATACTAGTCAATAAGAAGCAATTGGCTGAAGACTGTTCTGTCCTCAAACAGTTTAAAACTGGAAGCGACCATCGCTTAGTAAGATGCAGAATATAATTCAACTCAAAGTTAGAAAGACAGAAGCTTGTAAAGAAGTCTAAGTCTATTATCAACAAGCAGGTGCTAAAAGAACGAAAAGAAGAATTTCAGCTCCAACTGAAAAATCAAATCAGTGCACTGGAAGACCAAGAAGTTGAATCCCAATTTATAGAGATACTCAAGGAAACCGCTAAAGAAATAGGCGGGACAGTTAAAAAGCAGCCAGAGAAAAAGTTGACCGAAAAAACAAGACTGCTGATGGAAAAAAGAAGGAAAATGATAATTACTAATGATCCTAAGGAAATGATTCATTTTGCAGAACTAAGCAAAACTATGAGGAAGTGCATCAAGGAAGATGTGAAAAAATATAATTATGAGCTAATCGAGAAAACCGTAGAAAACAATAGAAGTTACAAGAAAATGAAGCAACATCTCTCGATCGGAAAGAGACAGCTGGTGGCCTCGATGCTAGAAGACGACTCCATAACCCATAGTAGGAAACTAATCCTGAAACGGGTACAAGAATTTTACACCGAGCTGTATGAGGATCCTCTAGGAAATGATGAAGTAAATGATGATGGAAACATGCCCACCGAAGAGGTCCGAGATATCCTTCCGGAAGAGGTAAGGCACGCAATCTTAAGTATGAAGAATGGAAAAGCATCTGGAATGGATGGTATCACAGCGGAAGTATTCAAAGCAATGGGTAATCATACGGAAACAATTCTCGCTAAGATTTTTCATTCCTCTCTGAGGAAGAAAAAGATACCAGAAACATGGAACCAAGCATGTATTATCCTTCTGCACAAGAAAGTTTCCAAAGAAGACTTGAATAACTACAGACCGATCCGCCTACTCCCAACAGTCTACAAAATATTCACCAAAATACTCACTATGCGCCTTCAAAACCATCTTGATACTGCCCAACCCAGAGAGCAAGCTGGATTTCGCAGTGGGTATAGCACGATGGACCACATCCAAGTCGTGACACAGTTAATCAGTCGGACTAACGAGTATGAATTACCTCTATGTATATGCTTTATCGACTACGAGAAAGCATTCGACTCTGTCCGAACTTCGTCGGTGTTACGTGCACTAAAGAAACAAGGAGTAGAAGAAACGTACATAACCTTGATCAAGAATATCTACGAAAATGCGACAACATCTGTCCAGCTGCATGAAGAGACGAGTGCCTTTAAGGCCGAAAAGGGAGTGAGTGTCCCCAAGTTATTTACAGCAGCTCTAGAGGAAGTATTCAAAACGCTAGACTGGGAGGAAAAAGGCATAAAGGTAAATGGAGAACATCTGAGTCACCTAAGCTTTGCAGATGATATCATACTGTTCGCAGGGAGCCCAGAAGAGCTCCTTAGAAGAACTGAAGAGCTTGGGCAAGCAAGCCGAGAAGCTGGACTTAAGATGAATCTTAATAAAACAAAGGTTATGTACAACTCCTTCACAAATTCTGAGAAGATACATATCAACGGAGCAGAACTCGGAGAAGTAACCAGCTATGTTTACTTAGGTTAACTCATCACTACTGATGGTTCGCTTCATGCAGAAATCAACCGGAGAGTGAAGATGGCATGGAGTGCTTTTTGGCAAGAATGCGAACATCTTTAAATCAAATATTCCAGTCTTCCTAAAAAGGAGACTTGATGACCAATGTGTTCTGCCTGTTCTGACATATGGTTGTGAAACATGGACCATGAATGCCAGAACTTAAAAATTCTGTTGAGGGGGAGGAGAGTGGAATTAGGATTCGGTGCCCCTGCCCTAGTGTACTCCTTTCAATTTTTGAAAATCTGCTCATCTTACTATAATTTTAAAATCTTCCACGGCACGCCCAAGAAGCATGTCGCAGCGTGTGTGCCGCGGTCCACCGGTTGCGGAGCGCAGCTCTAAATACTAAGTTTACAAATGTACTACAATAGGACCACGGAGTTGAAATTAAGTTTTTCTGCTAGATGGCATCCCTAATTGATAAATATGACTTGTATATACCTTTTCTCTCTTATATTCCAATCGAATCATTAAATGTATGTACTACGATAAAATTGAAGCGTCCATGCTATATACATTAAAATATATGATAGAGATTTTTCTCATAAAATGTAAGCTGCAGGGCATGTTTATTTTGCTTTACTCAACAAGTGCTAAAAACCCAGTTTATTTTTACTTTTCCGGTTGAATTTTTCACGATTTGAACAGAAGTTCGTTCTTTCACAATATAGTCGCCGCAGACTAACTTGAGCTCTGACAGCAGGGACGAGAATGCCAAATTACACACAAGAAAAGATCGATGTAAAGGTAGTAAGAGCAGTTGCGCACGATGTGATCGGTTGAAGCCCTGCATGCGAGGTCCCTCGATATTTTTCGGCCCTGAGAGCTCTAAGTCCATCATTTCTACTATAGTTAAGCGCCAAACATGATTGAATGATTTGACCAGAGTAAGTACATATATAATTTCGTGTTCTACTTGGATATAAATACTAAGTACTAAATATCATCGAGTATGTCCAACCGCTTTATAATTACCGCTACAAAGGCGAGAGCGCTGACGCAGCGATGAGCTTTCAATACAGATGAAAGGTGATTAACTCGCGTTTTTAACTAATTAGTTTGATGGCGAGAATGCGTCGGGATCAAATTTTACGCTTCCATTATGATCCTTTTTAAAAGATGATTGCCCTAAGAATCTTTTCTCTATACCAATGTTATCCGAATGATTTTTATACGAGTGATTGAGTAAAACCCGACTTAAAGGGAGTTCATTTTTAATGCAAAAATTATAATAAACTAAAATTTTCGCAAAATAGAGCACGTGCATGGAACGGGTCATCCGAGTTTTATATGGGATAAGAGACGTGTCTATGTGCACATTTATTCCTCTCTCGCTTTTTGACTTTTAATCACGCAGAATATGAAAGCGACGGAGGAAGTTTTGAGCTGATTCCACGAGTTTACCACGTGAATTATCTAAATTCAGTTTTATTACTAATCTTTCGTCCCTTTTAGTAGCACTGCGGTCGTGCATGTTACTTCCACTCTGCCTCACCGTGCTCTCGCTGAACTGAAGAAGGGGGGGGGGGGTGTGATTAATGAGATTAAATCACTATGATCGATTTTGGTACAACTGAATAATTTGGAAGAGGGCTATACTATTTGAGAAGCTAAGTTTGAACTTTGCCAACAGTGCAGTTCTGGCTATAGAACTGATAAATTTTTCAAGTAGATTCCTTATATAATTCAAAAGTGACTGAAATAAATTAGCTGTTCAAGACTGTAACTTTCCAGGAATATAAATAAAGAAATTCCTCGTGAACCATTCACACAAAATATTTTTCATGTGAAAGTAGGAGGAAAAAACGTGATGAAACTTGACGTCCAGTAGACTTGATAAGATTAGTCGTTTTAATGCAAACTTATGTCAACGAATTAGAATACTATGAAATGCAACTAGTTTATTACAAGCGGAAAGGCTTTATCTTCTGATGGTCGGCTTAGGAAAGAGGTTAACCGCGTACACTTCAGTGGCGGCTCATGGTGTACAAAGTAGGTAAGTGCTACCTAGTAGACACCAACATACATGCGTACTTAAGTTAATGCCCCCAATGCCTACGAACTAAGATTTTACTAATGCTACGATACGTGCAAATATGTAAATGTTTTTCACAACTCACCCTATTTCTCGTATATTAAGTCGATCTTCCTGTCTTTCAGAACAGCAAATTTATCGACGATATCTTCATAGAAAGGCTGGTTTTCGATGATATTGGATAATAGCTCCTTCTGTACAGAAATGTTGGCTAGTGTTGAAAGTCTCTCTTGTGCTGTAGTGTTTCTTCTGTAATTTTTCAATCTCTTCAGACAGTAGAAGCTTCTTTCAACAGAAACGCTTGTAGAAGGTATGGTCAGAACGAAGCAGAACAGTTTATAAGTTTCCGCAAAAATATTCTTATCTTCTTGCTGTACCTTAAGAATTTTTTCTGTTGTTAAGTTTCTGTAGGATTCATCAGCATACAAGAGACAAAGTTCATTCTTCAAACGTTGAATTTTGGTGGATATCTGTGGGTAGGATTGCTGTAAATTTTGAAGTGTTATATATGAAATTTGGTAACGATATGGCAAGTACTTTTTGAGTTAGAGCGCCCGCAATCACATACACACGCACACACATCCACACACACACATCATTCCGAAAATAGTCTAAACGTGTTCTAGGGATCTCAAAACGTGTATTTCCGTTGTAATCTCGAAGTCGATTTTTTTCATGATCACAATACTTTCCCATTACTACGTATGGAGAAAGTAAAAACAAGTCGAGCCGTACAAAACACCTCTCTGAGCCTGCTTGCCCTCGCGCACACAATCCTCCCTCGTTATTGCTCGAGTTCACACGGAGAAGCTATCTTTTGAAGGCAAAAGATGGCTCTCGATAGAGACTATCTCAGGATTCTCATATAATGTTAAAACACGTTTTTGAATCAATTAACAACACTTGCTAAATAGAGTAAGCCTTGGTAAATTATTACAAAGCTCAACACTACACACGTTTCAAATAAAATATCACTACCATATGAACTGGCATAATACACGCACTTTTTCCCTCAGACTTTTTCGAGCAAAACATAGGATTCTATTATTATGCCAGGACCGAACAGACGCGAGATTTTCTCTTCATTACTGCACTTTTTCGCAATACAGTTGGACATTTTATCGGATAAACAATGTTGAATATGGAAACTTCTTACCAGTAACGCAAAACCCATATCTAAATACGTAAAATATACTTGACAACTGTGGTAATTTACGGCTACCCAAAACCCAAAAGGTACAGTAAAAAGTCAACTTGAACAAAGGCGCCATATGTCGTTTGAACCACAGGAAAAAAGTTCTGATTCAGCGGAATCTTAAAGTAAGCATCTTCTATATTGTTGAGAAGCGCATTCTACCCTTCGTAAACTCCAAATATAAAGAGAAAAAATTTGATGTGGCCAACACATGACTTTCTCCATATTCGGAGTACAGATATTTAAATTATTATGAATAGCATTATAAGGCAAAATTATTATTTCGTATCGTAGAAGAATACAGTCGTTCTTATTGCCGTAAATTAGGTATATTTTGAATGTTTACATAATTCATCGCTATATGGTGGTGGCGCTGTATACTGGAAATTTACGAATAAGTTAAATATCTCCGAAATGGATGGTTCTACGAAAATTTGTTTCAAACAAAACTTGGAAGAAATATTATTCTCTACAACTTTGGCCCTCACGAAGATTACCAATTACGACATTTTTAAGGAGATATTTGACGGAAACCGAAAAAACCGATTATTTATAAGTAATTCCTAAACACTGCTACGGAAAATTGTTTCAAATGAAAGTTTTAGGAAATTACATTCTCTATAACATTTGTAGAGAATTGTATATACAATAATGATGTTTTAACGGAGAAATATCGCAAAAACCGAATCGGGTTTCGAATAAACCTCGACTTCCGTTTAACCGTTACTGTCCAAAAACTAATCAGTTCTTTGTGCTCATGCTAAAGTGTTATATATGATAGTAATATGACAATTACTTTTTGAGTTAGAGCGCCCAAAATCGCATGCATCCCCACACACAGACATTCCGAAAATAGTCTAAACGTGTTCTAGGGACCTCAAAACGTGTATTTCCCATACTACGTATGGAGAAAGTAAAAATTCCAAAATGTTGGATGATTCAGCAATCATGCATAAATGACTCATAGTATAGAAAATGGGCGGGGAACCTTTCTACACATCGCGCCTCAATGGTGAATCCTTAGGCAGCGGGTTACATTGGAAGTACCCAATGCAGGATTAGTGTTGAATCGGAAGTTACCTAGATATTCTGAGGTGTCATATATAACTGAAAATCAATTTTAAATGAGGTTTTCAGGGTTGAAATTTCAATATAATTCTATATTATTAACATCTTAATTGAAAAATATGAAATTCTGTGCTAAATTTTACGATCCCCTTTTCATAACATATTCGCGTGCCGCACAAAATTCTCTCGTGGACCTTAGTTTCCCCACTCCTCGACGATTTCTCTGAGATGAACAGGGACTTCAATTTATAGGGTTCGGAATCAATTATAATTTGTCGATATACATGTAAACAAAAATTGCGGTCATAATTGGAAGTAAACAGCCCAAATGAGTAAATAACACCACTGTCCACACCACATATAGGTTCTCGACTAATAGCCGCAGTAGGAGCGGGCAAAGGCGTATTGTGTAAAACCTTGACGCAACTAACGCATTAGTTACCTTTTTAGGTCATTTAAAAAAACGCCGAATGTCTTTCTCGGGCCTTATCACCACACGCTGAGGATTGGAGTAAATTTCACTTCTATTTCGACAGCGATAAAAATCTTCACAGTCTACCCACGTCATACCTCTCTTTTTAAGGCAAGAGAATGGCGAATTTTACAACAATGCAGAAACAGAATTAATTAAGGATTTAAAAAACATCATATGACATTGAAAGATTACAGAATGTTTCTTAATCAACAAATGCACACTCATTATTACAGAATTCCAAACTTTGCTGGATTCCATTCGCTTAAACCCCAATTCCCCAAATCAAGCTTTGTTTGTCTGCATCAAAGGCCAAGTGAAACCTTAATGGAGCACTGCGTAGGAGGAGACGGCCGTGACGTATTCGGACTCTCCAATCGCCTTGAATCACTTCTGAAGGGTACTAAAGCTTAACGAGGACTAATGGAGCGAGGGTCGTGGATACTGTTTCCGACGTTCGAACCAACTGTGCATGCCTTGCCCTACAGACCACAGCCTCCCACACGCCATCCCCAGACTTCTTCTCCGCTACGCATTAAACAAGGACCTAATTTTGCTAGCACTTTGAGTCATAACTTTGTCGTTTGTTCGGCGAATTGAAGTCCATCCATTAGTGTGTAAACAATACGTTGCGACTTCTTAAGACACGTTCACCCTTTCCAAGGAATACGTGAGCCAAAGAATGAAAAATCTGATGTGGCCAACACACGACTTTCTCCATATTTGAGGTATAGATATTTAAATTATTATGAATAGCATTATAAGGCAAAATTGTTATTTCGTATCTTAGAAGAATAGTCGTCCTTATTGCCGTAAATTATATGTTGAATACGTTTACAGAATTCCCCGCTAGTTGGTGGCGCAGTATACTGGAAATTTAAGAATAAGTTAAATATCTCCGAAATGGATGGATCTACGAAAATTTGTTTCAAACAAAACTTGGAAGAAATATTATTCTCTACAACTTTGGTCCTCACGAAGATTACCAGTAATGACGTTTTTGAGGAGATATTTGACGGAAATCGATAAAACCGATTATTTATAATTCCTAAACAATAACCGCTACGGAAAATTGTTCCAAATGAAAGTTGTAGGAAATTACATTCTCTATAACCTTGGTATAGAACTGTATATACAATAATGATGTCTTAACGGAGAAATATCGTAAAAACCGAATCGGGTTTCGAATAAACCTCGACTTCCGGTTAACCGGTATTGTCCAAAAACTAATCAGTTCTTTGTGCTCATGCTAAAGTGTTATATGTGAAATTTGGTAACGATATGGCAAGTACTTTTTGAGTTAGAGCACCCAAAATCACACACAGACATCATTCCGAAAATAGTCTAACCGTGTTCTAGGGACCTAAAAACGTGTATTTCCGTTGAAATCTCGAAGTCGATTTTTTTCGTCATCACAATATGTACTTTCCCTATACTACGTATGGAGAAAGTAAAATCTGCTAGGGCTAAATAAAACAATCACGTATGCGTTCGGGTTTCTATAACAGCATAAAATGTCTAAGTATTCTAACCCTAAACCTCATGATAACCGAAAACAAAGAGTACAACCTTTAAAGATTAATACGCAGTTCCAATTTATGTTTTCGGATTCAACAACCTTCAACTGATTGTGGATCCGTTAACGCCTCGGGTCAACTTCTTTGGGGAGATTAAAAAATTTTACTACGAAAATGCCATGAGTCAATGCGAGAAGACTGCTATTAAAACATAAGGTCCGTGACCTAATCAGTTGCGAACAACGACCGGCGAATGACGTATTCATTATAGATTTCAGATGTGATTCGACGTCACTTTGATGCAAGATATGACGCATGGACTGTCGAATAATTTATTAACCACTAGAATGTCACATAAATCAGAAGATCAAAACAATGACTTAGCGGCGTCATACTTAATAATAATGCCATTTAACGTCTGAAAATTAGAATCGAAGAAATCAGAAAATCAAAACAATGACTTAGCGGCGTCATACTTACTAATAATGCCATTTAACGACTGAAAATTAGAATCGAAGGTCAAAATCAATTTCCGAGTGAACATCTATATATCAAACCTATGATAACAAAATTGAAATTTCAACGACTTAATTTGCAACTGAAAGGATAGTTACCTAATAAACTGAAAGAATTAAAATAATCTAGTAGAATGTGGATATTACAATAAAAACAGTAACCTTTAAAATCACAAAATCCCCTAGATTATCAAATTTATTACAATGACGAAATAATTAAAACTGAAAAGTGTTGAATCGAACGAATTAGTTTTTCAGATTTTCTAGAATGTTCAAATAAAATTTGAACTGAATAAATTTTATTGGGCCAGAAGGTGGAAGTCAACTGTACTGTCTTTACCCACTGAATTGAAATATTTTAAATAAGTATTCTGATACACATAAAAGAAGGAATAACACATCACAATTGAGACAGCCCACGTATGACTGCAAATATAAACATTCTTAATAAGAAAAATGGGAGCTTCGTTTGCTGACAATGTGAAAAAGCTCTTTTATTAATTGGGGTCTATTTATAATTGCAAAACTTAAAAATTCTTTATAAACTTCATAATAAATTTGTATGACAAAGACCATAATTATTTTTAAGGGTTGGAATACTTAGACATTTTATGCTGTTATAGAAACCCGAACGTATACGTGATTGTTTTATTTAGCCCTAGCAGATTTTACTTTCTCCATACGTAGTATAGGGAAAGTATTGTGATCACGAAAAAAATCGACTTCGAGATTTCAACGGAAATACACGTTTTTAGGTCCCTAGAACACGTTTAGACTATTTCCGGAATGATGTCTGTGTGTGTGTGTGTGTGTGTATGTGATTGTGGGCGCTCTAACTCAAAAAGTACTCGCCATATCCTGACCAAATTTCATATATAACACTTTAACATGAGCACAAAGAACTGATTAGTTTTTGGACAATAACGGTTAAACGGAAGTCGAGGTTTATTCGAAACCCGATTCGGTTTTTGCGATATTTCTCCGTTAAAACATCATTATTGTATATACAATTCTCTACAAATGTTATAGAGAATGTAATTTCCTAAAACTTTCATTTGAAACAATTTTCCGTAGCAGTGTTTAGGAATTACTTATAAATAATCGGTTTTTTCGGTTTCCGTCAAATATCTCCTTTAAAATGTCGTAATTGGTAAGCCAAAGTTGTAGAGAATAATATTTCTTCCTGGTTTTGTTTGAAACAAATTTTCGTAGAACCATCCTTTTCGGAGATATTTAACTTATTCGTAAATTTCCAGTATACAGCGCCACCACCATATAGCGATGAATTATGTAAACATTCAAAATATACCTAATTTACGGCAATAAGAACGACTGTATTCTTCTACGATACGAAATAATAATTTTGCCTTATAATGCTATTCATAATAATTTAAATATCTATACTCCGAATATGGAGAAAGTCGTGTTGGCCACATCAGATTTTTTAATGTTTATACTTTCAATAGTAGTCTTTCTCATACACGATATATGTTTCACAAGCTCATAAACAGCACTTTATGGCCTTTTACAATGAGCGTATTAACAATAACAAATACGAACGCATACGACCATGCCCACGACAGCATTAGAACCTGCGACCCAAGTATTGGAGAGCTAAACACACTAACCACACTTCGACCAAGGCCGGATCAATTTATTCTAAATGAATATCTATATCAATTCAACTTTTATATTATTTCTTCATTATTAAAAAGGAATCTAATGACGCTCTCTCCAAAAAAGGGTTTCCATGACACTACCCGATTTTCCGAAAAGATTTCTTCTGCAGTGTTATAGGGGGCATCAAACGTCACACAAATGGCGAAAAAGTTTTAACTTTCTATCTATAACTAGAATCTTAATTTTAAATTTCCGAAGGCTCCCCCCTCTGACGCCCCCGATTTCTCTAAAAAAATTACTTTGGCAGCGTAATAAATGGCATCATAAATCACGTAAACCATGCAAATTCCAGTCTTACAGTTTACTAGCTATTTTGCACAGACGGACAGACAGGCAAAGCAAAAACAAACTCTTTTATGAAATAAAACGCGCTAAAAATCACAAATATAGGATTGAAGCATACACCCTTTTATTACGATCGTTCCCCTTTTCTTTTTCATTAATTATCGCACTTTTAAAAAACTCAATTCAATTGCCATCAGAATGCCTTATTATAAAAACAGTATAAAACCATTAATAATGGGATAGATTAACATCCGTCAGTGAGCCTTGGATGATATTTGAAAGTAGATTAGATTTGATATTGTCAAAGGTGAAATCTCTTGCTATAATAGGCACATTAACTCCACCTGCGAAAGAATTATAGTTGTTCGACAGAATAGATTGATCGCATGGTTTTCTAACATAACTTGTTTTCAAGAGTTGAAAACTCAAAAGAGAAAATGGCAGATTTCGCCAGATTGAAAAACAGGGAGTTTAGAATCACGTTTGAAAAACATGAAAATGTTTTAAACAAATATTAATAAAATACTATCAGAAAATAATACTATCGCGGACTCCTCGTGCCATTACTAAAAATTTGTTCCATGGACAAATATAAATCTTTCAGGAACAAATAGAGTAATGTTAAAATTTTAATATTACATAAATTATTCTAGTTAGCAGCTTTTACGCATGAAAGTATTAAGGATGACTATACCGAAACAATTAGCAAAGATCAATTAGTAGAGCTTTTCGAGAGCTTCCCGCACCGTCCTATTCCGGGTAGAATAAACGAAAAACGCCTTCCTTCGCTCTCTTCACCACTCTTTTTCTTCCAAAATTTTGCTTCTTTTAACATCGCCTTCCTGGTCTTCCTTCCTTTTCCATTTGGACTACTTGCTTTGCGATGGATGAGCTTCGACGTCTACTTTACAAGACTTGGCAAACTGATTTTCATTTTCGTTAGAATTGTTTAAAAAATTATTTTTATATGATTATACCATCTATTAGAGCAATCTTTTCTACATCATTATGTAATTAGGTTTGAAGTTCGACAGTAAAATAATCATTTAAACTTACTCCGTTTTTGTTCATAATGATTTTATAGGAGCTGAGATTTTAAGTAAGATTAAATAAAAATGAGCCATTTAACATTTTCACGAATTTTTCCGTGATGCTATAAATTTGATTATTTACCAAATTAATCACGTTATTTGGCACTTTTTTCTACTATAGATTTAAAGTACGAGAAGAAACCGTAGCGTTATTTTCAAGTAAAGCTTACGTTAAAATATAAAATCGAAAAAACTGGCTTTATACATCTATAAAGAAGACAAAAAATCCATTACTGCGTATTTTACGTAACATAGCGGACTTTCCTTTTTATAATTTAGTCGTACAGTGATAATTTTAATGCCATTACGAGACGAAAATGTTTATTAAATTTTCAATGTTTAGAAGTAAAAATTTGTGAGAAGTAACAGTAAAAATTTTTGAGACGCAACACTGGTCGACCAGCGCAAAAATTGCTCTGAACATACTCGACTCTCGAGACTTTCAAGTTGGAACCACCTGACGTCCTTGGGCCGTCTTCGATTGAAATAAGATTTAACAGAAGTAGTGACGACCTGTCTAACGTGGTAATGAAACCAAAGAATAGGTTTCCAAACGATAGGCTTAGCTTTCTCGATATTATCTTTTTAGTTTTAATTTCAAAGAAGGATATACTGCAGGAAGTTCTTAATCTTTACACATTTTCCAGACTTTACCCAATGGGAAGCGGTTAAAGACATAAACATTTAATAAAAATTTAATTTTCAGCACCTTACGGCTAATGATTCATGGGTACCGGGCGACCATAATAATAAAACGTATGCGTAGACGAAAAACACCACAAATTCATGGCTATTAAACCTTTTCACCCAAAATGTGGAACACAAAATTTGCCTGCGACCTTGACACATTTTACGAAAGCACCGAAGGAGAAAGATCTTAAATTCTCAAAAATCAATATGTTTAAAGTGTGGGTTACCAGCTCACGCCCATAATTTGACTATATCGTCCGCCAAGACGTTAGCATTCGAACAAAAAAGACCTTTGGAACATCTCATCTCAAAACCTGTAGATCCAAGTCATCAAACTATATCCACGCTCCACCTTCGGCGCGTAGGAAATTATTCATCCGTGCCACCAAAGGCATTCATTTTCTCTCGTGAAGCAACCACGTGGCAAAATCTCTCTCGCTAGACTCACCCTGCAATAGCGACATCGATCATTCCCCTCCACAGCATCCCACCCTTCTGACAGATACGTAAATAACCGAGTAACGCGAAGATCCGCGGACATCGGCCGAGGGTCTGCAGACGCAGTTACGAGAGCTCGACCGCGCGGTAAACGAGAGGGTCAGGTGGCAGAAAAAAGGCTTCACTCGAGGGGACGAGGATAAAAACATCGCGGAGGGTGGAGGTCAAGGGGCAAAAGAAGAAAGGCGGGGAGGGGAGCGAGAGGGGCGGAATTCACCCGGGCGTGCAGCAGGTAGGAGGGGAGACAGAGAGGGAGCGGACTTACTGAGGGCGCCGCGGCGGGGTCTCCGGAAGGGGGAGAAAACGCTCTCCCCGCTGCGGTGTGATCGGCCGCGAAGACTGGGACACGGCAACTCGCTTCTCCGAACCAAGCGGCTCGCACACCGGGAAGAAACTCGACGAGGGGCCGAGCGGAGTCAGGCGGTTTCGACGGGGTGGAGAGGGGGCAGGCGAGGTGGGGGGAGGCGAGGTGCGGAGAAAGAAGACGAGAAAGAGCGTGGACCCGAATGGAGAGTGGAAAAGAAAGACTCGCTCGCGAGTGGGTCAGACGCCGGGCTTGCCTCCTGGCCCACACCCGAGACGGGGATAAGTATGGGGGAGAGGGGGGGGGGGGTTGCGGATTCGGGAATCTCGTTCGTCCCTGGCGCGCGCCAATAGAGTTGATGCAACTTTCGTTGAATTCCGTGCGAGTGCGAGGAAACGAATTGGGAGAGTGGGGAAGCGTGAAGAGGAAAGAGGCGGAAAGAGGGAGCGGAGGCAATGGAACGCAAATTACATTTCCTAGGAAGAAATTTACTTCAGACTAGAGATTGTGTTCGAGAATTCTCGTCTCGAGAATTATCGAGAAATTCCTATTTTTCAAATTCTCATTTCTCGAGAATTTTTTTTCTAATATTCGAGAATCTAGTCTCGAAAACAATTTCTCGAGATTCTCTGCAAGACACAGGAATGAACCGTCCATTAGGCGAGAACACCTCTGAAATAAGTGCGAATCTCCTTGTTGCATTGAAAAAACAAATTGCCAGCAGAAGTGATGTGCCTTTAATTTCTTTGATAAAGTATCTTCAAGACAAAATGCCTACAGCTATGTAAAAAAGACGATTTCTTTGCGCTAAGTCCAAAAAATTAAATCGTCAAAACAGCTTTCGCACTCCAGATTTCTCGAGACTGAAAATAAATTCTCGAGAAAAAAATATTGGGAAAAAAGATAAATCTCGAGAATGAAAAAATGTCGAGAAATCACAATCTCTACTTCAGACGAAGTTTACTCTCCGAGGAATTCAGACGGCTGAAAGAGAACCGGCAGGGCCCTGCTAGCCGCCATTAGCCTTGAATTACAGGTTACGCACAGTATCGAAGACTTAAAAATTACTATTCTTATTAAAAATTTTAGTAATAAATTGTTTTAATAATTAATTGAAAATGTTTTGCATATCTCTAAAAAAAATTCTAAATGCTTAATGAATTTTACCGTGAGCAAGTTTTTGATTTTACTGTTCTACTGGAATAAAGAGCGATGCATTTAGGAACTAATGCAACTAAAAATATGGCTTGTGTCGACTAACTGGGACCACATTGAAAAGTGACCGCGAAGCTGACCCCTCGACCGTCATTAACTCGGGTTAGAGGCCCATACCTCGAGGCCCTTCCTCAAATCCGAGCTCAGGTGTCTTTACCTTCTCAGCAGGGGGCACTAGCCGACCACGTCTTTTGCAATAAAATTTAAACTATTTAATGTAGTTAACTTAGTGCGATTGTGACTCAAGCAACATTCGGGTGAATGCGCTGATCAAGAGCGTCTTTTTAACGGAATTCTACGATAAATAATAACATATTTACGCTCACATCTAATCTTGACGCCAAGGAATACCAACCTCTTAAGAGTTTTCGGACGGGATTGTAACGAAAGCTGACATTCGCGAGACGGTGCGGAGGGTGTAAAGCTTGGTTGTTATATGGTGTTAGATGGGTGAAAAGAAAAACCACCCATAACTAAAAAGCTTTACAACCTTTTTCGAACAAACTTTTAGGAATCGCTTGACTATTCAACTTTTCAATTTGAAACTGCTCGCCGTGTACATTGTAGTTCTGGGTTTGACTTCAGGAGCATATATTTTCTCCATTTGAATAATATGGGCAGAGCTAAAACGGAGGCCATTTTGCTTTAGCATTTTTAAATATTTAAAAAATGATATATCGACGCGGTATTTTCACAGTTATGCCGAAAAAAGTATGGAAATGAATTTCCATATCCTGGAAATTCAAATCTCATGCGAAAAAAGCCATAAATTAGGTTTAACTAATATTTTTCGCGAATTTTTACGCATTTATTCAATTCGTCGTGATAAAATTGTGATAAAATCGTGTTTTATATGTCCATGACTATTATTACTCTCTGGAACATTCGATTATGTGGATTTCAAATTCTTTTTGCGTTTAAGTGTACATAAAAGTTGCTGTCATTAATTTTTATTTTATTTTAACGTAATACTCAATTCACGCCTACCCGTCATATTTCACGGAAAATTACGCTAGTCACTTATAATAATAGACAATTTTTTGTTGGTTGGTTGGTGATCATATAAAATGCGATTAACTAGTTAAAAAACGATATCGAAACTCTAAATGTGGCAGGTATGCTCGATGTTGGAATATGTCGTAGCATTCCATACTAGATGTAAGGAGACAATATACTGACGTTGATGTGAAGCACCTAAGCCAGATTGAAAATATGCAACAAAACACCACAGTAATCATGTTTCATTGGCCATAAAAGCATTGTCTCAACAACTAATTTTACTTCATGCTCGAATTTAAAACGACCCTTGATTTTTCAAAAGTTGAAATTAAAAAAATCGTCTTGGATTAGAGTAAATATGGCAATTAAAACCAAATGAGAATGTGGCTCATGGTAAACAAAAATAAGTTTCCTATGACAATAGACTGGTCTTTACGAAAATTTCTGAATGACGATATTTTTTAAAAAATAAAGTGATTATAACCTTACAGCACATTTTCATAAATGTACTTAATGTTATCAGTATGTCTCTGTTCTTCTTCAGTTTGTTGATGCTCCCTATTGTTTTTAGGCTTGTCTCTAAAATTCTAATGAGGATTGATGTCTCTCGAGAATAACAGCTGCCTCACATTGGAATTTTCTCCATCAGTTAAATATTTTCTCATAGAGATGCAGGCAGTTGAAAAATCTAAGCTTTGAAGTCTATTATGCCTCAATGGTGGAAAGGTAAAATATAAGTTAACCTCACCAATTATTGCAAAATAATATAAAATTCAGTGATACAAAATTTTTGCCACACAAATTTAAATATTTTCACCCAAGAGTCCTCATCAAAATTATAAATATTTTTGCTACTCAAACAAAAATTAGCTACAACAATTTTTGAGCTCAGATTTCACAAATATGAACACTAGAAAACAAATATACAGAGTATATAAACAAGTTGTAACATTAGCTTATTTAATTTACAATACATGTAAAAACTATAGGATGGGGTAGGCAAAGTAGCTGAAGGTATAACAATTTTTAGATTAATATTTCATTAATCTTGACACCAATGATAATTGAGGTAAAAATGTTACATAAAACTATTTGTTATCATTTCTGAAAAGCAAAATAATTTTATCCAAATATAGCTTTTATTGAATTTTCTTGACTTTTGCGATATAATACTTTTATCTCCACTATCATATTTCACAAATTCAACTGATGCTGACGGTAGCATCACAAAATCTATTTACAGACTAAAAATGTAGCATAGTTATTTCAAGTGATACAACCTGTGTTGCCACCTCAAATTCCTCAATGACCCAGAGATTTCCTAATCTGACCCGGAGATTTCCTAATTTAACCCAGAGATTCTCATAGGTGAAGAAATTTAAGTATGTTTACTGTTTTTAAATGTTTAATACACAAGAGAATTAGTTTTCATAGAAATGTGAATGTGATGAGCCATATTTGGTCGATCTCTCACGCAACTTGGTGGCTCCCTTGAACACCAACGAAAGATTGCAGTGGTACCTACTTTATAACAGTGCCACCAATCCAAAATCACCGAATAAATGTAGTAATCAGAGCTACGAGCCATTTGCTTAGATTCAAAATTTGATGTTTCCGTAGATATGGTTTTAGCAAATGCATCTAAATGCGAGTCACCCACAACGTTTTAGCCGCGATAAGATTTTTTCTGTGCGCGTTTCACAAATTAGATGCATTTCCTACACAAAATACAGGCTACTTTGGGAATAATTCATTGTGCACAACTGAAAATGCAGAACTGAATGCAGGCGATATTCTTCTAAGAGTCTAAAGGTTTCTGTGTTTGTAAACTCAAAATAAATGCGCTGACTAAAGAGAAAATGTATCGTGGTCCTTGAGATGTTCCTTAAAATATGTGATCACCCTATGAGTGTCACTCTGGTCCATGTATGTTGTTGACCCGGAGAATTTTACCCTTAACCTGGAGACTAGTCCCAAAACCCAGAGACTTCGGGTCAAACCTGGAGAGGTGGCAACTCAGGATACAACCAATTAGATAATTTGAAATTGCAAAAAATTTTATTTTTAGAAGTTATTCCTTCACTAAAGTGCCATAACCCTCTTTGTAGCAAGAAAGATATGGAAATGAATGCAGAACATTGTAAAGAAGGATTTTTAAGAGTCAAATTGTTATACAAAATTTAACAGTTGTACATGCAACTGAAGAATAAAGTTATTTCAACAGTTGCAAAAATTCATAAACACAATGCAAAACACATGATTAACATCATCTGTAAAATGCAACTTTTTCTAATTTTTTACATAGAAATTTAATCAGGATGAATAACACATTGTTACCACATATGAGCTGCCCAAAAATAACATATTTTCTGAAGTGTATTGTTGATAAATTCAATAACATTGACAAACAATTTTATTTTTCAGTTAATGCCAAATAGAAATGTTGTGAGAGTTGTACAGCCAACTATGTATTAAATAGGTTGCCTGAATGCACAAAGAGTACATAGATACAAAAATTATTTTTCATAGGTTTGTGTGTTACTCTAGAGTTGGACTGTATTATAAATTACCAATCTTACATTAAAATATAGAAATACTTATTAAATTTAACTTGAATTTCAAAGCATAATAATTGTGCTAAAGATATTGATTACCAGCAGAATTATAATAATATAAATAAAAATTACATTAGGAGGAATTATTAGTGCATTTTTGAGTGTGTACCTTATTATGCTTTGGTGTGAACTGTTTCCTGAGGGAATGTACCTCCAGTTATTTAGTGCTTGTCTATAAGAAATTATGTCATGATATACCTAATTTTTACATAGAATATTTCATGGATGCCTCTGTTTTGAATTACAAGGGAGCTCTGCATATATGAAGTGGAGCAATGAGCAGCAAGAAGTAACAGAATCCTGATGGTGCAAAATTATATGCAGGCATGAAAAATATTTTGCATAATTTTTTTCAAGAAATGTGAAACTTCAACATCTAAAAGCTTAGTCATGCAGAATTAGCATAACATGGACCAAATAAATTTAAACATGCAGAGATATCTTAAGAATGCCACTATTACAAGAAGCATGTAATTGTGTAATATTCTTCCAGATTTGTGGTTCTGTAGCCACTTCAATGTAGATGGCCTAAAATCAACCCTGAAAATCCTAAATTCATGTTTATGTTAATTTCTGAAACTGAGATCTTAAACTATCTGACCACATTTGCATGCATTTCCAATAACAAAAATTGTACATAATTACTCAGAAGATAGAGCTTTGACAAAAAAATCTCAAACATTACCACTGCATAAGCATAAATATCTGACATGACTTCCTTTAAAGTAAAGTTTCAAAACACCTAATCCAATATCCTAATGGCTGCCTTTCTGAAAAATTATTTCTTCTTAATGTCTAAGCAATATTAACTTGAAAATAAAACCTTTCTTAAGTTCAGAGAGTAAGTACTTCAAAGAGGATGAGAAAATTGAGGATTTAGTTACAATAATTCACTTAAAAACTGTCAGATAACTATGGTAGACAGAAGTGAAAGACATAATGAGAATTGACAAACAACAAGAGAAAAGATTAAGGATATCATGAAGTTCTGGAGCAAATACAGAGATTGCAGCTTTGGAAAGCTTATGTGAGGAATCACCTGGGAATAGCTCCAAGCAGTTGCAATAAGAAAGGACATGAGAAATAACCCAGTCATAGAGACCAGCCTCACAAAGACACACTTAAGAATCTTACAGATAACTCTAACAGCCTATGGACCAAGGGGTCATTGCGACCTTTAAATCGCATTATATCCAACGAACTTCCAACCATATTTTCAAGGAAATGGATACAAATTCTTTAATGTCCATTTGCAAATTTTGGAATTCATTCAACATCCAAACAGCCAATGATATCAGAAGAGAATGTTGGGATGAGGTCACGGAATCAACAATGAATGCTTGCTGGCTGAAACTTAGGCCCAAAGCCGTTCATTCCAAAGGCTGTTGCAGCATTCACGGCAGTGGTGTAACTACAGGGGTGCAGGGGGTGCAATGCACCCGGGCCCACTTTGCAGAGGGGGCCCAGTCAGTGGTGTAGCCGGGATTTGGGGACCGGTTTAGGTTTTTCGGGCCGCTTTTTAGGTGCGTTTCGCTTCCAGCATGAGCACCCATTATCATCGGTCTGTCCGTCCGTCCGCATGTTCGTTCTCGGCTTCTACCAAACGGATTTTCATGAAATTTGATATTAAGGACTTTCAATAAAATATAATAAGAAAATCGGAAAAATGAATCACGTACACCAATCAGGGGTACCACTTTACTGGTGACAAAAAATTAAATTTTCGTCATATCTTATAAAGTATTGCTCATATCAAAATATTTTTCAAATAAAACTTGTAGAACTTGTAAAGAAGAGTATTGTCTTTCCTATACATTTTTATCGTAGGAGTAGTCGTTATCGAGAAAATCAAACAAAAATGTCTTAATTTGTGCATGCAATATTATTACATAGGATGAAAATGGATTATTTTTGAAGAATATAAGAACTTTAAAACGCTATTTCCCTCACGTACAGGTATATAATTTCTTACTAATACTCCACTGCACAAAATGCGCCCATTTGTGATACGATGTACACTTTCCTAACTTGTTTAGTAAACATAGGAGTCATCCAGAGTAACCAATATCGTACGAAACGGAACTAATCCCAAGAAACGAAAATTGCGCAAAAAACAAGAAGACGAAATTAAGAAATGTCAGAAAATAACATCTTTTGTAAAACCATCTTCAAATCATGAAGGACAGGGATTGGGCAGTGATGAAAGAATATTATCTGAATCAGAAACTCCACAACCGGTAGGGAATAAATTCGAAGGCCCTATGGAACTGGATACATTAGATGAATTAAGAAATTACATTGAATCACCTGATGATACTCATTTACAATTTGCATGTCCTAAAGGCAAAGCCTTATACTCCAAAGATATGAGTGGAAATGAAAGACAAACGATTATTTGATGTGGACCAAATCAACCAAAAGGACCGTTTCCTAAAGATCCTAAACAAAATAACAGATCATTCAATGAATGTTATTATTTTCAAATCACGCAAGCTGGGTTTCATATTAGAAGAGATTGGCTATGTTATTCTAAAATAAAGGATTACGTTTACTGTCAACCATGCTGGTTATTCTATAAGAAAGTTCCAAACAGTATGGCAAATGGAAGCAGAGATTGGCAACATTTAACTCAAAAAATTCAACATCACGAAGGATCTTCTGATCACAAACAGTGCTGTGCAGTGCTGAGTCAGTGGCGTGAAGGTAAAACAATCTCTGATTAAATCAATCTCAAAATAAGACAAGAAGCCTCATACAGGAGAAGAATACTTGATAGATTAATCAATGTCATGCTCACAGCATTGGGGAACTTGCCATTCCGTGGTCGTCGACATGATAAGAATACTGCAAACAGAGGAATTTTTTTTATCAATTATAAAGCTATTAGCAAAGTATGACGACGTGTTGGATCAACTCTTAAACTAACCCCAAGGAAAAATAAAGCATTTATTGCAAAAAATTTAAAATGAAATAATTGAAATATTAGCAAATGCCGCTTTAGAAAAAAAAACATTTCTGAATGCATATCAGCAGTTTTTTCTATATTGGTTCATACAACGCAAGATGCATAAAAAATCAATCAGTTGAGCATCATTGTCCGGTACATAACAATTGAGTACAATTAATACCACAAAGCCTTGATGCTGAAAATTAACGAACACTTTATGGGTTTGTTGCAGTTGAAAATCATTCTGAAGGACTGATGAACATAACTGTTTCAAAATTATAGGAGATTTTACAATTAGGTGGATTGGAGAAGCTTCGTGGGCAATCCGATGATGGGACATCTGTAATGGGTGGTGTTTGTAGTGGAGTGCAAAAAAGAATACAGGATATTCAGCCAAACGCCCCATACATACATTGTGCAAATCATGATTTAAATCTGGTTTTAAAACATGCTACAACAGATATTGAAGAAGTAAACGACTTTTTTGATGTAATTGATTCAGTTTATGTATTTTTAGTGACAGTGTGATAAGGTGGAATTTAATTAACAAAACAAATTCTGAGGAATCTCTAAAATCACTTAAACGTGTATGTGATACACGTTTTTCTTCTAAAAAAGACAGCTTGGAGGGTTTATGATACAGATTTGTTGATGTAATGAAATCCTTAAATGTGTTAAAAATATTACAAGTATTAAAGAAATGGCAGACATTCTTCTGATTGATAAGTGAACTAGCTCCTAGTTTTGCAGCTGTATGCACCATATTCATGCTTTTCCTAACATTGCCAGTAACGAAACTGAAAATAATAAAAAGTTATTTACGAAGTACCATATCCGAAGAACGACTAAATGGCTTAGCAGTTCTTTCAATCGAGGAAGAAACAGCAAGAAAATTGGATACCTCCGAAATTATAGAGGTTTTTGCTAATGAAAAGGTCAGGAGAAAAAATATTTAAAGGATTTAAGTAAAACATTTTAATGTAACACTGTATTTCTAAAAAAATCATACAACATTTATGTTAAGCAAACTTTTTCATCTTCATAGAAAGGTTTTGTTTTCAAATTTTTAATAAAGAGATTTATGCAATTAAATATTAGAAATTTTGTTAAATTTCATAATTACAAAAACTTGTATATTTTGATGTAATTTTGTATTTATGTAATGTTACAAAACATTTATAAAGGCAAATGTGTTCGTTTTTATTAAATTGTTTTGTTTTTAAATTCAATTAGAAACTAATGTGCTAGGGGCCCACTTTCTCAATTTTGCACCCGGGCCCATGAAAGGATAGTTATGCCACTGATTCATGGGTAAATTGACAGGATAATCAAAACGGTTAAAAATGTTGGTGAGTAGGGCTTCTAAGCCCTCGGGGGAGCCTGTAACCCCTAGAGGGCACGTCCCCAGGTGGCGGATAGGAGAATGCTCTGCAGATATGTAGGGTAGGAGGGAAATAAAATACCTCCCGTGGATCAACAGGCAGTAGCGTCTGTTCTCCATGTTAGGAGTGGCTACAAACAGCATCTGTTCCCCATATTAGGGGCGGCTACATGTATGGGCAGAAGGCAAGTTTCATCAAGAGCAAGTGGGAAGGAAAGATGGAAAGAGGATAAGGATTGGCACGTGGAATATAAGAACTCTTCTACAACCAGGGAAATTGGAAAATCTTAAAAGAGAAATGAGAATAAACAGGATGGATGTAATTGGAGTAAGTGAAGTGAGATGGGAAGGAAAAGGGGAAATAAAGAGTGATGATATTGTGATATACTACTCAGGAACTAGAAGAGGGAGGAGTGGAGTAGGAATAATTTTAAATAAGGGAATAGCAAAATGTGTGAAGAGGGTGATTTACGTAAATGATAGAGTAATTGGTCTTAGAGTAGGAATGTACCCAAAAGATCTACTGTTGATACAAGTGTACATACCGACCAGTCAGCATGAAGGTGAAGAAGTTGAAGAAGTATATGGAATGACTGAAAATACTATGGAGGAGGAAGGTAAAGACTGCTGCAAGATAGTGATGAGAGATTGGAATGCTGTGGTAGGAGAGGGAAGAGAAGGGCAAGTAGTTGGAAAATATGGACTGGGGATAAGGAATGAAAGAGGCGAAAGACTTGTAGAATTCTGCAAGGAAAAGATGTTCATATCAAACACATGGTTTGAAAACCATAAGAGAAGGATATATACATGGAAATCGCCAGGAGATGTAACCAGATATTAAATTGACTTTATACTAATGGAAGAAAGATATAGGAATGGAGTGAAAAAGGTACACAGACTACCAGGAGCAGACATTGATAGTGATCATGTACTCCTCCTGGCAGAAGTAAAACTAGTTTTAAAAAAGATTAAGGAAGCAAATATAGTAAGGAAATTGGACTTATGGAAAATAACAACTGTGGGGAAAGGAATAACAGGTGAAAAACTAGCTCGAGCAATGAAAGGAGGAAAGAGGAGGATATAGAGGAATCTTGGAATAGGATTAAGAAGGCTATTAAGGAAACATCAGATCAGGCTCTTGGATTTTTCAGCAGAAATAGAATTAAGAAACCATGGGTAACAAGGGAAATGCTTGAAAAAATGGATGAAAGAAGAAAATACAAAAATAAAAATGATGAAAACAGTAAAAGGACATATAGGAAGTTAAACAATGAATTAAGAAGAGAAACCCAGAAAGCAAGGGAGAGATGGCTGGAGAAAGAATGCTCAGATATAGAGGATCTAGAGAGGAAAGGGATGTATGACCTCATGTATAAGAAAGTTAAAAAGGTAACATGGGATAGGTGGAGATCAAGTACATGCGCAAAGGAGATTGCAAATAAAGAAGATAAAGTGCTATATAAGGAAGAGGTGGTGCTTAACAGATGGAAAGAATATATAGAGGAGCTGTACAAAACAAATGAGAAACCAAAGGACCTCTACACTGAAGAGCAGGGTGAAATAAAGGAGGATGAATTAGGGACACCAATACTAAAAATAGAGGTTCTACAAGCGATAAAAGACATGAAGTATGGGAAAGCAATGGGGATAGATGAGATACCAATAGAACTATTTAAGTGCCTTAATGAAGAAGGATTAGAGGAAGTAGTGAAGTTGTGCAATACAATCTATGACAGGGAAAAGTGGTCGGAAGATTTTGTCAAAACAGTCATGATTCCAATCCCAAAGAAGCAAGGAACTAGGAAGTGCAATGAACACAGAACAATCAGTCTAATTTCACATGCAGCAAAGATTGTTTTAAGGGTCATGAATAGGAGACCAATTAGTAAAATGGAAGAAAGTGTTGCAGAAGAGGTTTGGATTTAGGAAGAAAAGGGGCAAAGAGACGCAATAGGGCTAATGAGGCTGATTGGAGAGAGATATATGGAGGAGGCATTTGACCGAGTGGATTTGGTAAAACTCATGGAAATATTAAAAGGAAAAAGAATAGAGTGGAAAGATAGAAGATTAATTAAAGAGATATACATGAAACAGGAAGCAGTCTTGAGGATAAAGGATGCACAGACCAAATGGTTTGACCTAGTAAGAGGAGTGAGGGAAGGGTGCTGCTTATCGCCTACCTTGTTTAATATTTATATAGAAGATATGCTTAACAACGGAATAGAAGATAATAAAGGAATTAGTATTGGAGGTAGAAAAATAAATTGCATAAGGTTTACTGACGATATGCTCATCCTGGCAGAAGAAACAAAGGTTATCCAAGAAATGATTACTAAGCTAGAAAATAAGATGATGGAATATGGTATGAAAATGAACATTAAGAAAACCAAAGTAATGAGAATAGGGGATGAGGAAACTATGAAGGATGGAAGGATTGAGCAAGTAAAACAGTATAGATATTTAGGATGTCTGCTGGCAGACGACTGGAAGAGCGGAAAGAAATAAGATCAAGAATAGCAATGGCAAAAGAATCATTTTATAGGAAAAAAACTGTTATTGTGTGATAAAATGGAACTAAATTTGAGGAAACGTCTTGTAAAGTGTTATGTTTGGAGTGTGCTACTTTATGGATGTGAAACATAGGCGTTAACAAAGACAGATAAGAAAAGGTTAGAGGCATTTGAAATGTGGGTGTGGAGACGATTGGAGAAAATTAAGTGGTGCTATGTACAGTAGATGAAATGGTGCTATGTAGAGTAGATGAAATGGTGCTATGTAGAGTAGATGAAAAAAGAAAAATACTACGTGTGATAAAGCAGAGGAAGGCTAATTGGTTAGGACATATACTGAGAAGAGACAGTTTGTTGAAGGAAGTAATTGAAGGAAAAATTGAAGGAAAAATAAGGATAGGTAACAGAAGGATTCAAATTATTGATGAATTAAAAGAAGAAGTTATGAACAATTGAACAATATTGCTCAGGATAGAAATAGATGGAGAGAACAGTTTTATTTTAAATAAAGGACCTGTCCTATGAGAGAACTATAAGAATAATAATAAATTGTTATTTTTCATTTGTGTTATGTGGGTTTTTGAAATACTATAGTTTACTTCAATAAAACTTAAACATGGTTGAAATGTGTTATTTTGCTCATCCTCCTCCAAGCTTCAAACTTGGTTCAGATGGCCTTACTATGGACATGTGGGCCATAGTTTTGGAGCCCACAGAGCCTCTCAGAGGGAGGGGGGGGGGGGGGGGCAGAAGGGCCATTTGGCCTGGCCCTCAAGCACAAGAAAGCCCAAATTTGCATTTGAATGGATTAGCCGTGCTTAATATCAACTGTGAATTTGAATGAAAATTAGATTTTTCCGCAATAATTGGTACATTTGCATGAAAAGACTCGAGAATAGGATTTCTAAATAAAAAATATAAAAATTGACTTTCACTGTTATTTAGTTTTCATGTGTTTTTATTTTTATTATGGCCAGAGCCCTCAAAATCTTGAAGTGGTCTGGGCCTCTCTGAACCTCTTGAGAGGGCCTGAAAGTTGTTGGTGCAAGGCACCAAACCCTTGGTCTTGTATAGGCTTAAATTAATTAAATGCTATTTCACTGATAGTTTCCTAATTATACCAAAGGGTAGTTTAATGCTTCCACACTCACCTAAACAGCCTATACTTCCGTAGATTCTTCACGAATGCCTCCAAATAGCGAGAATAATACTGGATGATGTCTGGACGAAGTTGCAGATACTTTCCACTCATTGTGAATACCTTTTTCGTACGTGGAGTAATAGGTCTGATCACTTCGAATATTCGACTGCGAAGAAGGGCCATGCGACGAGTATTATCGGCACCCACAGTCGTTGAGGCCAAGTACCGACTCGTTACAAAATTCATGTCACTGGCAGTAATGAGTAGAACATCAAATACTTTAAAACAATTCTTAAGCATTCATTATAACTAAAGACAGTGCAGAAAATACTGTTGGTATAAATATGAGTGTGTAAGAAACTGTACCTTTAATATGCTATAGAATCTAAAAAGAATCTGAATTGTACAAACACATTAGACCATGTCTAACAATATAAATTTTAATATTATTTAACATTAAAACAAGTCACTGAAATTATAATGAAATCGTTTTTCTTCATAATATTCAAATGAGAAATAAAATGTTTTTGAATTTTTAGTTCAAATATTAAAGAAAGAACTATCACTTAAAATTATTCCTCTGTGATGTTCCAACAAAGCCACCTTAAGGTAGTGTAAAATCCACAAAGGGCATTATAACTTTATGTATAGTAATTCAAAATTATTTTAAAATAGTTTTACAGAAACCTAAAAAAAAGAATTTGCGTAAATAATTTTATTACAGCAAGTAAAAACATTAAACAACAACACCATCACATAGAGTCTTGCTGAAAATTCTGCACTGTCAACCAACTAATCAAGCTTACCTCAAAACATTATAAAAAGAAACCAGAATATAGAATTTTCCACCGTTCTCCACATCCCATCGAAAAAAATGAAAATGAACCGCGTAAAAGATAACGGCGCATTAGTATACTCACGTTGTTTCCCGCGTTGGATCTTCAATTAAATCATTTGATTTGTGTTTATAATTCTTAATAAATGGCTAAATTTTAGAAACTCAGATTTTCTGTTTTAGAATGACAGTAAGGTTAGCTCATACATAATTATTATCAAAAATCATTGACTTGTAAAAAAATGAAGTAGTTTACTTATTTTTAGTACTGCCAGGCATACTCTTTCTCAGTCGTAACTCATTTCCTCTACTTAATAGAAGGAAGGATACTAGGAAAGAGGTTTAAAGAGAAAAAGAATATTAGATTTCTTAAAAGTAGAGGGTGAGTATAACATGAAGAATAAGGCCTTGAATAGGACAGATTGGGTTGGGGAAGCCTAACACAGAGCGAAGGGTATAAAACCTATTATAATATACTTATTTACTTCGTCTTTTCCAAGCTGTCCAATATTGTAGTCTTAGTTTAATAAAAAAAGTCGCATTTAAAAGCCAACTAATGTCATTCGCTTTCCATTACTGAATGAATAGTAGTTGCTATACAAAACAGACTAAAAAGTAGTTTATTTAAAGTAAAGACTACCGAATCAATCGATAGTGCCCATCATTTACGAGAACAAACCTAAAATTATAAAACCTAAGGACAAAGGATTGTGAAAATTTCTAAAAGATTTACGGATTCCTGAATGCACAGATTGATGTTGGATATAAAAATTGTTTTAAAATGATATTTGTATGTAATTCACATTAAGGTATGTGAATAGATATGGAAATGAAATAGGTAATGAAAATGTTGTTAAGATTCATAAATGAAATACAAATACTTAAATGCAGTTCCTTTTACCAAGTACTAACAACTTTTTTCAGAAAATTCCTTATTAAAAAACCAAATTTTATTCCAAAAAAATAAAATTTTGAAAAACATACACCAATAAAATGAAAACCTCTTGTGAAAAAATGCAACTGTGATATGATACAACATTTTTGAATCATTAATTTCATATCAAGTATATTGAAAAATGAAACCCAGAATCATTTTCTGAGTTCTTAATGTCAGTTTTTTTGCTATTCCAGCACAAAATGCCAACAGTGAAAGGATTTTAAGCATAATGAAGGCACAGTGAACAGACAACAGAAACAAACTCTTAACTGAATCTATTAGGACTTTATTGCTAACCTGATACAACTGTATGTATTATACTGCACTGCATTTTATAAATTCTTATTTATAGGCAAAATACTCCTGTAAGAAATTTGAAGCTCAGAAAATTTTTCCCTTCCACCACCATTTGAAGTTTTCGAGAGGCGCGGGAAAGTAGTACGCTCTTGCCCGATATCCGCTCTTGAAGAAAGTCGCATGCGAACGCTAAGGCATAAACGCGGTAGATCTGGCAACACAGTCGAGCTCGGAGCGATGTGAAAAGCACGATGGCGAGAGACCGACTGACTTTCTCCCCTCCCCATCGACAGTCTCTCGAGCTTTCATTGGCTGCAGCAGTAAGCATACAACTAGGATTTTCAAGGTCAAGCTTCATAAGAGTAGAAAACAGGTATAATTAAATACTTCGATAGTTTTGTTTTTTGATGTGTTGATTTTTAATTAACTGATGAAGGTTCATTATTTTTGTGATGGAAGATTAAATATTGTTTATCGTTAACAAGACATTTAAAGCATTATTAAATGGTGGAAATAATATGGTATAATAATAGCACACAAGAAAAACTTTGCCTTTTAGGAACCACAGAATTTTATTTTAACAGCAATGCTATCTGGCTTTGACATAGGATATTATTATCAGGCACCTAGAAGAGACTGCATACAAATAAGAAGCTTCAATGTTAGAGGGTTATAGGAGGGAGCTGTTTTCTGGGCAGTGTGAATATGAGGCTCTTACAGTTGAGTTGGAAAAGACAAGGGGATTGAGAGAGCAGATGAAAAAGGTGAGAGTAATGCCAAAGGAGTAAAGCATACAGCAATACTCAAGTTAGAACAAAGGGCTAAGTGAGGCTAGGTGGTGGAAGGAAAACCATGATTGTGATGTTTTCCAATGAGGAGGCAGAAGAGGGAGAACCCAGGTTCAACCATTGTAACTTTGAGGTAGGAATACATGGGTGGGGTGTTTTCACTGTGCATGAGTGTTTTTAGCTGTTCAAGATGATTTACTATGATGCCTTTATGGTCTATATGGTCATGGTCACTTTAAGGAAATTGTGGGCCCTGGGCAAAGTATGATCTTGGGTTCCCCCCTCTCTTTACTTAAGCAAAGGAACTATTTCCTTGTTTAATTTATAAAATGATTTTAAATAGATGGTGCAAAATTTCTTCACACACGTGTCCTATGCCATAAAGCTAATATCTTTTGCGTAATTCATATTTATTTGTTGGTTTATGTTACCCACATCATATATTGATCGTTTTTTTATTGAAACTAGAATACTTGACGAGTATAAAATTGGATAAAATTTTATAATCAAAAAAGCATGATTTAAAACGTAATTTGTATAGGTCAAAATGCGCAGCCTACGAGTATTATAAAATCTTTTTTCGTGGTCTAAGGGTTAAATACATGGTACCGATGCTCACGTGACGTGGACCTCTAAAATCAGAGGGCCCTGGGCAGCTGCTCACTTTGCCCATTGGATAAAGCGGCCCTGTATGTGGTGAGGGATGAGAGTGATTTTCTGAAATTAAATGGCTAGACCTGGGATTCATTGAATCTATTAATAAAACATTTGCTGTTCATTGTCTCCCATTTTTTCTATCTTAAGCATCACAACTGTTGCAAGCTAGTTTGTAAATGCATAAATCAATCAGACCTTTACCATCGATGTTATTTTTGTAAATTGGTGAGACTATATAAAGCCATCTGAATTTTTCAGTTCCTCTTTTCAGATAATTTTTCTGATTTAACCTGCTAGAGCATATACATCACAACTATTTTTCTATTTCATTTATACTAGATATTTAAGGTGACCTTAAGTTTCAAAATCTGCTTTTCTCTGAATTCTATCAATAATTCATTCCATGGAACTGATGTTGTCAATTTGATGATTTGAAAACAAATAGGAATTTAATGTGATCGATTTAAATTTATTAATAATCTTAAACTTGTTGCAATCTAAAGCAGTGGTTCTCAAGTGCAGCCACCAACAGTTTCGGTGAGGCCACAAGAAAATTTCAATAATTGGATTTAAAGAAAAATAATTATTGATAAATAAATGACCATAGTCATTAAATTAGAAAGTATGTGGAAGTTTTTACATGCATATTGTTATAAATTTTCTTTAACCTTTCCTTGATGCGGCCCATGAGGAATGTTTGTGGCCACTGATGTGGTCACAAGAAATTTCTTCTAAGAACCACTAATATAATGATTCAAAGAGAAAAATTCAACATCAAACAAAAATAATCCTACCATGTACTTATGAGAAAAGTACATTTATTTTTCTTATGTACATAATTCTTATGGAAGCTTTGACAACAAGAAATACATAGCTATGAACAAAATAGTTATTTTTACAAATTTGAGGTCAACTCCACCACATTACAAACTTCAGTTAGCATGAAGAATTTGGACAATTAGCTCACATTATTAAATAGAGCCAAGACCACCACCATGCCTTACCCTTGATAAATATGAATTTCTTCCTTGTAAACCCTAATTTTTTGAATCAATAATGCTACGGCAGATTCTCAAATGCAATGCTAACAACTCAAAGAAAACGTAAACTTAAGAATGCTTTTTGAAACCGTTAATGGACACTTAATTTGAAAAACATTTCATTTGAAACGACTTGTTTCAATTGTTTTGCTAATTGCAGTAATTCCCCACTATACAGTGTCTTGTTTCAATTGCAAAATATAAAACATTCTGTAGTTTTAAATCAATGCCTTGTCTTGTTTTTAATTCCATATTTATTATTTATTTCATTTCGCCATCCCATATGAAGGTGAGAAA
Organism: Uropetala carovei; assembly: GCA_036926305.1. Classification (NCBI taxonomy): domain Eukaryota; kingdom Metazoa; phylum Arthropoda; class Insecta; order Odonata; family Petaluridae; genus Uropetala; species Uropetala carovei. The sequence continues at coordinate 10,372,980 of JAXCHB010000011.1, forward strand.
TGTATCCATTCACTGCTGAATTAACTTGTATGTGGTTGCAGTGATATCAAATTGAGAATTGTCCCAAGTGAGTGTCTTATGTACTGTATTATTTAGGGTGCAAATGGTACAAATGTCAAAAAATGTCTGCCAGGAATGTGACCCCAACTTTGATCATTATGCTTATGGGAAAATAGGTTTTGCTATACATCGTAATTTTAGCAGCGTATCTCCAACATATAGTGGGGACACTGCAATTATATGTTAATATCTATTTAATGAAGGTGAAAGTTACAGTCATCTTAAGAATGCATTACATAGAACAATAATATTCTTATAATAACAACTCTTTGAGTAATATAAAACAACTGTGCTGATTTCAAAATACAGATGTATAAACACACACTGATCTGCCAGCATATATATACACACACACACACACATTATCCACAGCCATAAATCCACTGGTTGCCAGTGATAACAGAACACTTTATGGAGGTTTTAAGACTATTATGGCTACCTGACTGTTAACCATAAAATACAGTATGACATTTTGCAGTCAGTGCATTTAATCATTAGGAGATAGCATTCTTTATAGTACTTTTAAATGAGTGAAACTGAATAACAAATATGCCAAGCTGGAAGTAGATGCTTTGCTACAAAAGAAGAAACAAATTTGGGTGGATACATCTCTCTTGATGGAAAACGAAATACTTTGCTGGTCCAAAATAGCTAATATTCACCAAACAGGTGGAAAAAATGGAAATTGAAAAAAATGAAAAACTTTCACTTAAGAATTAAAAATATAAATCCTCTTTAATTACAAAAATAGCAAGCATGCACAATAACAATTTCAAACATAAAACCGGCAATCATAACAACACTAGACAATTTGAATCTAGTTATTAAAAATGAACTCCATCAGAATACAAAAAATATATACGAACTGAATGATAATAGTTTAGCAATGACAAGTAGTTCTTACAGGAAAATGTATTCAAGATCTGGAAATAGCCCTCAAAGCACTTAAAGAATCCTATTTTCATCTCTTAACCAGACAATACTTTATACACTGTTTTCATAAAACATACAAGCCATTTATACGGACACATCTACCATACTTTCAAATAAATATTAAAAACTCACCATTTTCACAATATATTTTGTACTATGATCAGTGCTTTTCTTATTTAAAAACAGTTCATGAAAAAACAGCCATAAAATTGGCATATAGTCCCGTCATGAAAAAAGTGACTTCACAGTTATGTGTGGGTAATTTTGTAACAATTGGTTGTTCTTTTACACATTTCCCTAACACTTCTGCTCAACTGCAAATTCAGTTTTTCCAGGTACAACTGTAAATCTCTCTAGTAATATTATAGCAGAGATGAAGTCATTAGAGAATACAAAACAGTATTCCAAGTAAAACTAAATGATGCAAATGATGAAAAATAAAGTCATTGCTCTAGTCTTGAAATGGAAAATATAATCCTAAATCATGATATAATTTAAATTACATCTCAATATAAGAAACATCAGCAAATTACATAAACATGGTATTTCCTCACATGAAAATAACTCAAAATCTACTTCATCAATAAAACAAATACAAAAGTATCCATCCAATAATATCGGATATGACAACTCATGATAATGTGACTTAAAAGAGCACTAGTAGAGTTCCATAATTTAGAATATTAATTTCAACATTATTGTAACAAAAGTTAAAATAACTAGAAATCCATACAATTATCATTCATTTACTTTTACAGTGAATGCAATATAATTTCAGTGCATAAGACATACCTGCCAAAATCTATCATACAATAGTCCATACTTTTTTCAGTCAGTGCATCAGGTGAATGATACAAGAAAACCCTTGCTATTTTATCTTCCATAGATAGGAAACATCTAAAATCTATCATACAATAGTCTATACTTTTTTCAGTCAGTGCATCAGGTGAATGATACAAGAAAACTCTTGCTATTTTATCTTCCATAGATGGGAAACATGAGGTATGTCAAATTTTCAATGAATATTTTTAGAGAAATCTGGATGTAATAAATGAACTGATTTATTCATGAAGATATGTGAAAATCAAATAAAGAAAGATGACCACTGATGAAAGCAGTATAGTTGGCGGGCATGGCATAAATCACCTCAGTATGATGCTCCAATTGCATGAGAGGCATGCAATAATCAATACAGCTATCATGAACTTAATTTCACACTAACATATGAATATAGTTGACAAATCCCATACTACTGAGCTTGAGTAGGGTTTGTGGTTATCATAATTTAAATTATTCAAGAACCTGACCTTCATCAAAATGCATCAATAATTTTGCAAACATCCAAAAACAAAGTATGGTAACTCTTCAATAATTATTTAAGAAGTCCTCAAAAGCAGCAGATACTAAGAGTAAGATTATAACAATATAAACCAATTGCATGAGGTATATCTTTCATGTTTCCTGCATTTCTGAAACCAATGTTTGTTTTCTACATTATAACTTTTACTGAAATATTTTGAGTATCTTATAATATTTATGAAAAAGACAAACTTCAAAGGTATATAAATTATAGTATGAATGAAAACTTGAAATGAGAGTGGAAATTTGCCTAAACCAGTGGGTTCCAAAACTTTTTCAACTGACAACAACCATTCAGCAATTCATCCACACCAAAAAAAGACATTTACATTTTTCCTCTCTAAATATGCCTTGCACCTTCCAGAAATAAATTTTTGTTTTGAGATACAAGTCGAGCACCCTTTATCCGTAAATCCAAAATGATGCAAAATTTTTTTGATGTGTCAACACCAAATATTAGGAAAAAGGGAATGTCGCTATAACGCTGCTACCGCCAGATAAGTGCAATACTACTTCAAAATAATACATGTAATAACTAATACATAAATAATGAAATGCACTCTATCTTACTTATTAACCACGCTTAAATCATTAAAACACAGTACAATTACCGTATTTACTCATGTAACCCACTCACTCGTGCACCCCGCGCACTCCTATTTTTGGTCCAGTTCGGAGGAAAAAAATTAATTTGAGCCAGAATAAGTTTTTTTTTAAGTCACCGATTCCCACTCCCTGAAACAAGGTCTGCTTAAGTTAAGCATCTTCTCCCTTCTATGTGACGCAATTTATTGGATGATCTCTTTATGATGATACTAGCAGAAATCTCCTCACCGACAGTCCTCTTTTGTTAACCCCTTAACTGTTTTTGTTGTAATATTATGCAACTTCGTCCCCACTTCACCGTTTTTGATGTAATATTACACTCTGATGCGGAGCTTCGCGAACTATTTGTTCATCTATGAACAGGAACTTCCCTATGCGGATGGGGAGTTTTTCGCATATCTCGTGAGTAAATATTGTAAGGTTAGGAACAAATGAGTCCAAACACTTGAGATGGAGATTTCCATCTTCCTTTCGAATGATGAAATCTTTCATTCCCAACAAAACAACACCACTATGAATTCCTTGAAGTGGATGAGAGAAAAGGACCAAACTTGAACCTGCCTATTCTCAAGCCTGCAAATCCTCAGTAGTCATTGAACTATAGTTATCAGTCGGCATATTCTTTCTGCCTACTTTTGCGAGTTTTTGCATGCAGCGCAGGCGTAACTTGGTCACATAAATATGCATATACTTCATAGAATTCGACATCTTTTACGAATATAAACATATATGCAAGCATATTGCAGAGAATTTACTATCGATACTCACAATTTATACAACCTGCTCAGAAATCCTCGTGTAAGACACGCACCACCGTTTTTCCCCAGCATTTTGCGAAAAAATGTACATGGGGTACATGAGTAAATACGGTAAATCTTCATATTTTTCGCCACGTCGCTAAATGCAAAAAAAAATTGCTAGATGAAATGAAGTCTCTAAATCTAGCGACAAAATAGCTAAATTGTCATCACTGGGTCTTACATACTCAAAGAATTCTTTGTTGATGACCTTAAGTTATAATATAACCTGACATCTGACACTGCCCGCAGTGCATCATTCATCATAGCGGTTCATAGTGGTTGGTTCCTAACATACCGTAAGACATTTGTGGTTATTTATCATATTTGTGAAAGTGAACATGTCAAAAAGACAATCATACTCTTATGGGTAACAGTATAAAAATAAAAAGGAAGCAAAATTCATGATCAATTGATAAGAAAGTTGAGTTATAGCAAACTTGATCATGGTGCATCTGTGAAGCGATTAAGCGAGGACTATGGCGTGGGTATCACCACCGTGTATTCATACTGTGTATCGTGAATTGTTTACTGACTGTAGCAGTTATTCTAACATTCTTTCATTCCGTAAAAATTCACTAGGGAGATCTAATAAGGTGGAAATTAACAGCCCCACAGTAATTGTTTATTTGTATTTTTTATTTTAATATAGCATGTTATAATAAAACATTTAATAATTGTTCATTTGTATTGAAGCTGTTAAAAGGGTAGTGTGAGTGGTGTAGTGCTCACAGAATAATGTACAGGACACACTTACGCAGGAACGCTATGCATACTAATTTAATGTATAATATCCAAAAACCGAAATTTTCCCAATTCGGAAATACTGTTTATCCCGAGGATTTCGGATAAGGAGAGCTCGACCTGTATTTTGGAAAACTGCATATAACATAAAACTAAACCCACTAAATTAGTAACAATCAATTTTCTCCTACAATAAAAATTAATTATAGCAAATTTTTTGTTGTAACTTCCAATTAATTCAAGAGAAAATAACAGCAGCAAATTGAAAAATACATCATAAAAAACAATCACTCTGTTCAAACATGGACATGGTAACCTAAAACTGGTAATGCTATTTTAAGTTGGAACAATTTCAAAACAACTATAGCAAACATAAATATGGATTTTACACAAATAACGTGCTATATAAACTAGGGTTTAAAGTAAATTTAAACATTTGCATAACAAACCCAAACACAGCATGTGTAGAAACACTACCAGCTCTGTTTTCTGGTTTAATTGTATTTTTTTACATTCTAGTTTTATAAATCTGATTTAAGAAACAATAGAGAAAAAACCATGGTTTTTCCCCTGGCATTAAATTGAGAGTAAAAGTACTCTATATAACATGATTGATGCATAAATTTCATTTTAGAGTAAAATTCATTCAAACTAAGAATTGTTCTCACAAAATAAGTTAGTCATTTTGTATTTGATTTTTTTTAAATTAAGCACAACTAGCACAAAAGACAATAAAATTAAAGCTCACATTTACAATAATAATAATAGAAGTGGATAAAATTCACGATGATACCATAGTGTTGTTTTTAACAAACCTCAAAGTATGTGATGCCCCTCTTAAAAATTATTTTTGTCAATCAATATTTAAATATGTAACTTTCCATGTCACAATTTCAGTTTTGCATATCTCTCAAATCCTAAAATGTTTATTTTCCAAACAATAAATGAGTAGTAATATGACTAATTAATGTGCACAGAATTGCTCACTCCTCAAAAAATGTAAGCTTGAGCAACTTGGCTGTTATAAAGTTGTACAACAAACTTCTAAGAAGCAGACTAGATCTACAATCGAGAAAAATTACTTCTTTTTTCTATATACCATGTCTTCTAATGTAAAAAATCACTTTGAATGACACTTATCTTTTAAAACGATTTACTACCATGTTGATCAGCTTGCTTCTCACCTGTTTCTTATCAATACTACTTCCTCAAATTTGTGATCAAGTTAAATTTTGTAAAGAATTTTAAATTTAAAATTATATACATATTCACAGTACATTTTGATGAAGTACAGGTACCTTTTTGGACATGTTTAGTTGTCTTTAGAGCAAGCCACGAGAAGGCCAATTGGATTATTATCTAAAAGTAAAAAAGGAATGTGCTAAGAAACAACATTCACATTGCATTAAGATTTGGTAAAAGGTATTATCTTCCACTGAAATCTGCAAAATGTTTAGCTGCCAACAATGGTATACCATAAAGAAAGTATAATTATGGCTGAGAACTCAATTTGCACAATGAAAATGCATAACTTAATGTTGGTAATACTTGAAACACAAAATACTATGGAGATAAGGCCAGCTCTCTTGGAAGAAAAGCCAATAAGGCCCACCTGAAAAACAAAAAAAAACATTTTTTCAGTTCATACCTAGTACCGGGCTGCCACCAATTCTTTTTCTAAATCCTGTTACCGACATCAATATATCCTGTAATATGTAATATGTTGGTTTTTTGATGCAAAGAGTACCAATTTATGCTTTCAATATTTTCAGCACCTGCATTGCATGTTTTATGTAAAATTATTTTCAACTGTTAATGCATAGCCCTCTAACTTAAATGTAATCATGCTTTTTATGAAATTTACCCTGCATTACAAATCAACTGTATTGGCATAGAAAGTTTAAAAAAATGTATTCAAGTTTTAAATATACAGTAAATAGCACAAATGCAATGAAAACAATAAGTAACCATAGGCCTAGTTTACAGGACAGGCCTTAGATTAGGAAGTCTGCTAAAATAATTTTCACTTTTAATGATATCAATATAATGGTGCAACAAAATTAGACAAAATGAAAAAAATTTCTACTTATTTCACGATTTTGCTTCAGATAGATTATTCAATTGATGTTGCCATAAAATATCAAAATCGAAATTTTGGAAGTACGGGCATTACAGAATTCGATTTTTTCCGAATATTTAGCTGTAAAAATGGGGTTGCGGGCATTATACACTTGCGGGAATTACTCGAGTAAATACGGTAAGGTGAAACAAAAAAATTCTGAACTTATCATAAATGGAGTAGAAAAACTGCAGAATTTTTCACATTGCAACATCACAGGTACATACATACAAAACTGGAGATTGCGTTACCCGAAACTGTTCCGTATCACTTAGTTTCGCTAAAAAATAACTGTTGTAGCTTCAAGTAACCGAAACAGTAACAAATTCGACCATGAAGTATCGCTGTTTATTAAAAATGTATTTTCTGTGGTCGTAGCTGGAGGATAATAAAATGTAGTAATATTGTTCCCATGCTTATAACGTAAAATATACCGCGGCACATCAAGGATTTTATCTCGGCATGCCGGTTGTGGGGCTCTGCTGTATCAGCACAATATGAGAAGCATGCATACAAATCTCTCAATGCAACATTTTAATAAGGTAAAATAATTACATGAATCAATTTGTCAGTATTTTTTCTTTAAAATGTTTTAATTTGAAGTTTTTATCATATATAGTTTACGAGATATTTGAAGGTTAACTTTGTCTTGGACTTGTCAAACCGCGTCTTAGGGTTGGTAGGGAAATGCATACCGCATCCTATAATTAGCGAAATCGCGTCTTGTGAATTCGCGCTATGTTAAGTTATACTGTATAAATATGCCATAGGTTGTCGATCCAGTTCAACAGCTAGTTTTTGCGTTCAGTCTCACAATAAGTTCTAGTTTTCGTGCTTCACCCTAAGTATATTACGATACGTACGTACTTAACCCCTCAAGCCCGGAAGAGATTTATGAAAACCTACCTTATTCGCCGAATGAGGTTTTTTTAAAATACAGGTAGTGAGAAAATTTGCCAAAATTTTCAAAAATTCATAACTTTTGATGTTTTATTGTTATTTTGATGAACTTTTTGTGAATATACATAAAAGATGAAATTTTTAAACAGTATCATTTAAAATATCATATGTCGCACACAAATATTACTGCAGTAGAAGCGAATAAACACCAATCGTTTAATTTTCCGGTACGCGCTCACGGTTTATATTAACTTTCGGAATCGCGAGAACTATGAAATGTATTGACATGAAATCTTAATCAAAAAACATTTAAACATTACTGAACATTTATTCGCTAAATGTACCTATCTAAACCAATTAGGTGAAAAGTTTGTCACGTCAACTTTTCCATGTCTTGACTGGAAATTTTTAACTAAGTGTTGTATTTATGGTTTTTTAAATGTTTTATAAATAATATAAACGTTTTAGTTATGCAGTCATCATTCTTAATCATTACAGAAGTCACATAGAAAAAATGGTAACATTTCGTTCATTCGAAGCGGAGATATGAAGTTCTATTTATCATGAATGATTTTAGACAGAATACGTAAAACTTTTATAAGTTACATATTAGCTCACAAGTCCTTTCCCGATTGTTTTAGAAAATGTACACATGCGTAATTGAATTCAGCATGAAATTTACCTTATAACACTCAAAACATATGTATCTAGTAAGCTTATCTGTAAGCTTATAGTAAGTTTTCTCGGTCACGCCCGGCTTCCATGTGCTAACGCATATGGCTCGCAGTATCATAAACAAAAGATCCCTTCTTTCGGCCGAGGAAAGGGGGCCCAAAGGGAGCCCGTTGTTTTATAGGTCATCCGCTCTTTATGGGTCACGTTGAGAAACCGAAAGAAACTAGTGTGGTTTTGATCTATGAGGTGTTTGGTGAAATGGGATGATGGGTCATTCTTTAGGTAGCACTTGCAATGTTCTTCGGCGCGTATTATGAAATTTCTTCATGTTTGACGTATATATTTGGCATTGCAGTCGTTACATTCCAGTAGATAGACCCCGAATTTCTTGGAATTTTCTATTTTGTCTTTACTGTTGATGAGACATTTGCCGATGGTGTGGGAGGTGTAGAAGGCAGCTTTGTATTCTTCCTTCGGGAGAAGATTGGCCAGTTTGTGTGAAAGAGCGCCAATGAAAGGGAGTTTGCACCATTTGGGAGATATTTTCCGGGTTTGTTTAGGGAGAAGGCCGGCGAATAAATAATAGTTGCATATGTCATGAATTGCCACTCACTGCGAAGTAGGCGAAGGAAAGGAGACTGGGGGAGACGCTTTCCTTTTCTGCGATGAAGTGTAAGAATTGTCGTGGAAGGGACCATGAAAGGACAAAAATGCGATTGCTCCTCAACTTAGTTCATGAATTTCATCAGAAAAATCTCTAGTAGGCTGTGTGTAAACATTTACAAGACCTTTTCTTTCATGAGTCAGAGAAAGAGCTTTCTCAAAAACCCCACAAAAAAACAGATGTGGCAGGAAAAATATCTTACTTCTTTGACAAAATAAACTTTTCCTTTACCTCACTTCAAAGGCCAAGGAAAGCATTCCTAGTGCATTGAAAAGCGATTTTTAGAACGAGAACCAACGTATTTCTGTGGCAAAAATGAAAAATCCAGCGCAAATTTTATCGTGCATTATAAAATCCTAAACCATAATGAAAAATACAGGACATGCATTAGTACAAAGGCCAAAGCTTCCTCTTTCACAATATGTAAAGGTTATTTAGATATATGTAACTTCCTTGAGGCAAAGGACGATGAAATGTGATGGCGCACCATAAATTCATGGCAAAAATGAAAAATCGAGCGCAAATTTTATCGTAAATTATAAAATCCTAAAACACAATGAAAAATATAAGACATGCATTAGTACAAAGGCCAAAGCTTCCTCTTTCGAAATATATAAAGCTTATTTATATTTACGAAACTCTGTTACACCAAAAGGCAATGAAAGGTGTTGGCGCACGGTAATTTCGTGAAAAATCGAGCGCAAACTTTATCGTACATTATAAAATCCTAAAACAGAATGAAAAATACAGGACATGCATTAGTACAAAGGCCAATGCTTCCTCTTTCACAATATGTAAAGGTTATTCAGATTGAAGTATGTCCCTTGCGTCAAAAGACAATTAAAATTAGTGCTGGCGCTCCAAAATTTTGTGGCAAAAATGAAAAATCCAGCTCAAACTTTAACGTAGATTATAAAATATAAAATCATGCATTACTAGAAAAACCAAAGCTTCCTCTTTCAAAATATATAAAGATTATTCAGATTTAAGTATGTCCCTTGAGTCAAAAGACAATTAAAATTAGTGCTGACGCTGTCCGTAATTTTGTGGCAAAAATAAAAATTTCGTCGCAAAATTTAATGTAGAATATAAAATACAAAACATGCACTACTAGAATGGCCAAAGCTTCCCCTCTGAAAATATATAAAGTTTATTTAGATATTAGAATGCCTCTTGCATCAAAAGACAATTAAATGTAGTGCTGACGGAGGACATAATAGTAAGTATGACGGCGTCTACGGGTTAATGGAACAATTTCATCAAATGTATTCGTATTATTCGTATAGAAATATCTCGGAATTTCTTAGTAGTCTGCGTCTTTTTTACGCAAACATCTCATATAACTACCGAATTTTTCCATATAAATATCTGTGAATCACAGAAATATGTTTTTCGTTAAAAAAAATCTGTGAAAACAGATAAAATCCGTGAAAACAGCAGCCCTGACCTAGTATATTATAATCCATTGCAAAAAAGATATTTTTGACAATGCTGAGAAATTAGTCATTAAAAATCCATAAAATGATAAACACAACTTATACAAGAAGAGTTCTTGTTATCAGGGAAACATGTCTGTTACAATGAATACCATACTTACAATGGTTTTTACTTTTATCAAGGAGATAGCATTTTGTGTATTTTCAAAATTTTTCCCAGTCTTTGCTTTGCTGTGGCCATCCCCTTTTTTGGCTTTTTAGGCGCTAAAAGAAATATAATGACAGTTAGAAAAATATGGTTAGAATCATGAATAAAAACTCACAACAAGTCAATAAAAAAAACACTATAGTATTCAAGTAGGGACAGTTAACATGAGTAAATGATTTTTATAATGATAAATATTCTCCAATTCAAACTATTTATTTTTAATTTATTTAAAAGAGATTAATACATAACAAAAGAATATCAAACCTTTCTCTTCCACTAAAAAGATTTTTAATAAGATACAACTGGTTTCACTACGATTGTAGCATCATCAGATCATACGATCGTAGTGAAACTGGTTGTTTTATTAAAAACCTTTTTAGTAGAAAATACAAAGTTTTTATTCTCTTATTATGAGTAAATTCCACCAAGTTGAGCCTGGTTTCATTGATGTGAGATTAATACAGTTTTCAATATAAAGTTTAATATATCATACAACCCTTAATATTAATTATTATCAGAAAATTCAAATTACAATGGCACACAAAATACCGATAGTGAAACTTACATTTTACCAAAACTGGCTTCAATGAGATTTCTGAAGCAGGTACAGAAGGTTTTGGTTCTAAAGATTTTTTCACTTTTTTCTTTAGATATTGCCTCTTTGGAGCCTAAAAAGAATTTAAAATATCATAAGGATGGTCAGTAAGAAAATTTTAATTTGGCATGGATTCAGATTCTCTATTCAAGAAAAGTATACTTTGTTCTTTCAGCTGTACAGCTGTCTAAATCTACTACAGTGGAACTCGGTTATAACAAGATCCAAGGGGCTGAAGAATAATGCTCGTTATAACCTTTACTCGTTACAACTGTTATAGTAGGTAAACAGTATATACAAATGCATTTTTATAATTTACACAAATAACAATGAAGAAAAAAAAAATTCTGCTGATTATTTATGTATTTATGTATGTATTTATGTATGTATTTATGTATGTATTTATGTATGTATTTATGTATGTATGTGTGTGTGTGTGTATTTAGGGCAACTAGGTGTTGTGTCTCTCTTGTGCTGACGAAGAGATCATCCCGAAAGCTCTAACCTCTACAAATGTGTCTCTCCAACACCCCTGCAGCTCTACTTCCAGTAAGTGTTCACTGGGTTTCCTTCAACACCTAGTTGCCCTAAATATCCTTACTTACCTTTCCTCTTCCGTAGTATTTATATATATATATCCTTTATTGTAGCATATTAGCTAATATAAAACAAACTTTAAATCACATCACCCATACCATAATACACCAATCACACTCTCATTGTTAACAAATATTCTTTCACTCTCACAATAAATTGTTCCAAACATGAAATACTTTTAATATTATGTAGTAATAAATTAAAAAATTCTGCTCCTTTAATAAATAAACTCCTTCTAGTGCTCAACTTACATGCATATCTCACAAATAAATCATTTTTTCTTCTTGTGTGACACCAGGCCACCAGCGAGGTTTTCTTCCCCCGTAAATCTATAAGTGTTACTTTTGTTTTTCTTTCCTTTGATTCCTTCCTTACCGGTTTTTGGTTACCCTTTTTCATTGTTTATTTTGTCTCTAAATATTCTCACTTTGTATGGTTAAGGAGTATTTATATTTATGTTTTAATTAATCCATCTTGCCGTAGTCTCCGACCTTCTTTAATTATCAAAACCCAGGTTGTCAATTTTCTAAATGAACTGTGGTATTGTAAAAACAAAATTTTTGTTGTTTTTACTTTCCCCATATGTAGTATGGGAAAGTATTGTGATCACGAAAAATATCGACTTCGAGATTTCAACGGAAATACACGTTTTGAGGTCCCTAGAACACGTTAGGCTATTTTTGGAATGATGTCTGTGTGTGTGTGTATGTGATTGTGGGCGCTCTAACTCAAAAAGTACTTGCTATGTCATTGCCAAACTTAATATATAACACTTTAGCATGAGCACATAGGACTGATTAGTTTTTGGACAATAACGGTTCACCGGAAGTTGAGGTTTATTCGAAACCTGATTCGGTTTTTGCGATATTTCTCTGTTAAAACATCATAATTGTATATACAATTCTATATAAAGGTTATAGAGAATGTAATTTCCTACAACTTTTATTTGAAACAATTTTCCATAGCAGTTATTGTTTAGGAACTAACTATTTATAAGTAATCGGTTTTTTCGGTTTCCATCAAATATCTACTTAAAAACGTCGTTATTGGTAATCTTTCTGAGGACCAAAGTTGTAGAGAACAATATTTCTTCCAGGTTTTGTTTGAAACAAATTGTCGTAGAACCATCCATTTCGGAGATTTTGCTTATTCGTAAATTTCCAGTATACAGCGCCACCACCATGTAGCAGTGAATTCTGTAAACATATTCAAAATATACCTAATTTACGGCAATAAGGATGACTGTATTCTTTTACGATACAAAATAATAATTTTGCCTTATAATGCTATTCATAATAATTTAAATATCTATATCCCAAATATGGAGAAAGTCATGTGTTGGCCACATCAGATTTTTTAATCAAATACATAATTGAAAGCTTACTGGTAAATTGGCCCTCTTTGCAGCTGCAGCTTCAAGCCCTTTTTCCACAGCCGTCTTTTTCTTTCCTTCCCTCACAGGTCTATTCGTTTTTGGTACCACAGGACCGACTCGAGCTCGAGGACTCCAAGCTTCATCTAGCTTTTTGCTACTAATCCTTGATCTTACACTCTCATCTTCATCATCAGATGCATCCAGGGTTGGATAGACTGATGATTAACCCCAAAAGATATATATTAGTAACATGAAGGAGAATTATAAAGGGTCATTAAAAATGTATGATTATTTATAAAAAATGGCTGACATTGCCTCCCCTTACTCTACCAATTCATATAATTGAAGAGGTTGTTTTAAGCACCTCATTATCAAAAATTGAAAAAGTAAGTATTTAACTTAGGTATCTACAATAGCCATAACAATGTTATGGAAATACGGGTGAATTTTGGCTACAAGCTTCAGTGCCGATTCACTTAAAGTAAATTCTAAAAAAGAGCCATCTGTAAGATATTTTTGATGTTGTGTGATGTGGTGTCAAAAATGGTGAAGACATAATTGACATACCTAATCTGTGTCAACAGGATGCATTTGATCTTTTCTTATAGAGTCAACCCCTTCCTCCAGTTTTACGACAGGTTAGGTTACGAGCCACTGTCATAAAACTGAAGTTAATATCTTTGGGGCCTGCAGACTTTTCTTATCAAAAACAGCACTAGCATTATTGCTTACACCATTATCAGCCATTGTTTCTGAACAAAATATTTTTAATTTAGCCAAAAAACAGAAAATCACTGAACAGTTTAAGAAGATCCTGCAACAACGCCGACATAAACAGACTGGTCGGCACACTACAACATACAAAACTGGCAGCTGGGTGGCATGATGTTGTAAGCAATGTTCCCTCTAATAATAAAAGATTTTCCTTATTTCAACTTAAAATTATCCTTTAATGCCATACTTGTTTTGCTTGACAACATTCTGGTGAAAAATCTAATCTTGCCTATTAAAAGTTTTAAACATTAAACAACTCTCAATTTATTGACATATGTTTACCTTTGTAATTTATGAGTAATTACCAATTTTGCTATCCTTCATTGCATCTTTGCAATGAAATTGTGGTTTTTAGAGTAAACCCAAAACTATTCAACATCAATAACCTAGGATCACATTAGATCAGGGGTGGCCAACCAGAACGTGAGAAGAATTTACCAATTTTTTGTAATGATGTGTGAGTGCGTATTTCTGCATGTGTGTATGTACATACAATAGGACCTCATTGTTTGTGAAATTCCTGTTCAGAGATTTGCGGTCAAGTTTTTGAGGCACAGCTTTGTCATTCGCAGCTTAAACACCTTGACTATTCCATGGTTGGCACAGAAGCAAGTAGAGTCCACATAGTGATAGATACTGCAGAGTACTATACCAATGGCACAGTTAATATTATAGTACAATACAAGTAATAAATTACACGTTTGAAAAATTAACCACAATGAAAACAATTTAAAATTAAAAAACACCCATCACAACATTTGTATGTTTTGGTGTTCCTTCACAGTCAGGCATCAATAATGTACAGAACTTAAGTCACGTCAAATCTTTATCACCATCTGACTACATATTAGTACAAATGAGTTGTTCTTTATACAAAAGATAAAGGCTTTTACTTCACCATAAACAAGAATTAACAAGGATACTCATGAAGATATTTATTTATTTAAAAAATTTTCTTTATTGATTGAATAAACATTCATTTGCATGTATATTAAATTAAAATAAATTGTTAAATTTTAAAAGACAGTATATACAGACAGACAAATAACTTTACTTAGGGTGAAATTGAGACTGTAAAGTCGCTCCTTACATTTAACCCTTCCATACAGAGAGTGCTTAGAAATTATCTTCCTGATTTTAAAAATTCATTATTAAAAAATTAACTAAAATAAAGTGAAAAAGCAAGCTATACTAATAAAGAAAAACTCAGGAAGTTTTGTCAAGTTATTGGAGTTCAATGCATGCTTTGTTTGTGGCTCTGCACACATCAAAATGGTATTGTTTTCTGTCACACATTTTGGAGCATATCATACTGAACTTTCCAAAAGCCTCACATAAACTTCAAATTACCCTAAGGTGTTGGCAAGTGGAAGATCCAGGTTTGATTCCTGGTCATGGTGGATTTTTTCCTTGTTTGCAAATTTGCCAAATTCTAGCTTATACAGGCGACCGAGTTTCAACCATTCGAGATTCGACAAATTCATGATTTCGACACAACCGATCGAATTGGGAACTACTTTACGCAGAGTAATTGGTTCTGACCAACCATGCGAGGTTTAGTTTTAGTGTAGACATAGTTATATCTGCTCTAATTGTTTGAATTTGTGCTGATTTCACTCTTTTTTCTGTTAATCTTTTATTTAAATTTATTTATTTTATTGATTAATTTATAAATTTATCACTTGACATGGCATCTAAAAGGAAATGTAATAGTGATAATGTAAGTGAATCAAATAAAAGAGTGCATAAGTCTCATAGTTATGAATTGAAATTAGAAACTTTAAAGCATGTTGAGAAAGGTGAAAGCCAAGCTGAAATCGCACGATCGTTGGGAATATGTCCTTCAACTATTAGCACTTATGTGAAACAGAAGGAGAAAATTCTAGATGATGTGATAAATTCACGTAATTTGATAATAACAATAAACAGTCCTAGGCACGGTGCTGTGATTCCTAAAATGGAAAAACCTTCAAAACTTTGGGTAGATGACCAGTGTCAAAAACACATTCCTATTAGTGAGACCATGATTGGAGCAAAGGCTAAGGATCTCTATGATGATTTGAAGGAAAGGGATGAAATTTCTGTTGATGCACCTCCATTTAGTGCAAGTCATGGCTGGTTTGACAGATTTAAGAGAAGGGCAGGTTTGCATAACCTTAAATTAACTGGCGAGGCTGCAAGTGCAAATACTGATGCTGCCTCAAGTTATCCTGATGAATTGTGTGCATTGATTGAAGAGGGCAGCTATTGTTCTTGTTGTGTTTTTAATTGTGACGAAACAGGATTATTTTGTAAGAAAATGCCAGCCAGGATGTAGCTTGCCAAGGAAGAAAAAACTGCCTCAGGATTTTTAATTTTATTGTTTCTTTATTCTTAAGTTATTTTGTGCTTTTTTAATAACTTTTATATTAATTTCGCTGCGATAAATAGCTGTATGTATAGATAGATGTATGCAGGTATGTTGTCCAACTCGCGCGATCCGGACTGGGCCATCTGCACAACATATTGCATACATCTATCTTTGAAGTTCAAAACAAAAATTTATTTTTTCCTTTTTAGTGCAAAAAATAAGTTATACATTTTAAATATTTATTATATAATTTATTCATAATATAATATTGTTGTATTAACATATTAGTAATGTTATTTTATCTTTATAGAACGTGAGGGGAGACTTTTTCCCGAGATGCGGGAACGTATCCCCCGATTATAAGATGCAAGTATATGGAAAAATGGCATTCGACAATTCGAGATTCGACCACGTTTTCAGGAACGCATCCCGTCAAAACTCGGGAGTCACCTGTACCCGTCTGCATAGTGATCCTTGATCAATTTATTCAATCAATTCATAATTAGACAATCTCACCGTTTGATAGGGAGGGGTTTTTTCAATGTATCTCATGGAGGATATCCATTTGGTGTTGCTAAACACTAGCCTGACCCCAACTTAGAAAAACATTCATATTGTGAAACAGGAGAATTAGCTGGTCAAGACAGTTTAGTGATAGAATATCCACCTGACAAGTGGAAGACATGGAATCAATTCCCAGACATGGCAGATTTTTCTCAATTCAATTTATAAACAGCTTGAACAGAACTTATTGAGTTTTTCTTTGCAAATATAGTTTGCTTTTTATTGTATTGCTGTTAGTTTTTTCAATGTAAATTTTTAAATTGGGAAAATCATTTGTAATTGCCCTGCATATTAATATTTTATTCCTAAAATATTTTACTCCAAAATATCTTTCAAGCCAGTAACATAAGCCTTTAAACTTGCTGTTCACAAATTTGCCATTTGTGGAGATTTTCCTGAATGTAAACTCTGTGAATGGTGAGGTCCTATTGTATATAATTGCTGGACAGGCAATTTCTGTTTTGCACTCTGTCTCTAGTCTGTCAGGTGAAAAATATACATTTAATAAGATGACTGTGGCTCGCTCAATATAATTTCTTCCTGGGCATTATTCCTTAGTATCACCTCTTTTGGCATTCTTAAGTTATGAATACAAATTAAGTATACAATGCTATCCATTGAAGCTAGACTGTATGTTAGTTAAAATATTCAAGGTGAACCAAATTAACATCTAACTTAAATTAACATGTAGCTCAGGAGCTGCCAGTTTGCCACCCCTTCATTGGATGAAAACATTACTCACTGAAGTCATCATCTTGATGTACATTGTTAATTCTCTCTTCCTCATCATCAGCAATTGGGCCAACACTTAGGTGCTTGAATTTTGAAACGTTGGTTTCATGGTTGGACATTTTGCTCTTAGGAACCATTGCCCTGCTAAATGAGAGCATTCCTGCAATTGCATCTCTTGTAGCAGGAGAACTCACACCTGTTTGGCTAAAAGTTTTGTTTGATACATGCTTATTTCAGAAATACATTTATAATGCATAAGTCTACTATGAGGCAGTTTGTATAATTCTGATATTTTGGTAAAAAATAAATGAAAATGCAAATAAGAACATTAATCGATTAAAAAATGTAGAAACTAAACTTGTATTTAGCAAAAAAGGGCACAAATGATGTTTGCTCAGGGATAAATACTCAAAATAAATCTATTTCAATATTCCCTGAAGCAATTAGAAAAACAAAAATAATTGGACTAGTGATGGTGATGCTGAGATGCCCATTCCACAATAAATGTAGGTACATAGAGAGTTCACAGAAAAAAGAGCATCATGAACACTTACCCCTCTTCTCGAATTAAGTGTTCGTTAGTTGCCAAAGAATTGTTTATTACTTCAAGTTGATGATCATCAGATCTACAAACCAAAAACAAAATGCAATGACTGTCCAATACTTAATACAATATTAAATATTGAAGACAAAAATTCATGAAATACTGAACTCAGTTTCTGTAGTAATTTTCAAATGGCTTAATAAATAACATGTACATACTCTGATTCATCTTCAGCAGAAACACCCTTAACTGCATCTGATGTGAAAACAGAAGCCTTAAGAAGTTCTTCAATGCCATTTTTAGGTGCATCTGAGACAACATCTACCTCACCAGCAACTTCCATTTCAACAACAGGTTCTGATTCTCCATTTATTAAAATGAAACCTAAAGACAGGTTAGAGAAACTTTTACAAGCTTTTGAAATAAAACAAAGAACATAAAAGCAAATATTTGGATACTGAAAGCCATTTATAAGTTCTTCACGATAACTAAACATATATCTTTAATAAATAATTACCGAATATTGCAGCATATAAGTTGACCTTTGAAGCTTAAAAAAATTTCCTAAAAATTAAAGTCGACTTATATGCTGAATATAAAATTTAAACCTTAAATTACAGATGAATGACATCGATATTTACGACGACAGTTATCTTTCTGTGTAGGCGATCGCCATTTTGTATCAGCTGTTCCAATGTTTACATTTTATGACATTTATTTTAGAAGATTTAAAATAATTAATTTTAATACTATTTACGTGCATAACCCGTGCCCTCGTGTGCCATGCACACCACTATTTTTGGGCCAGTTCGGGGGGAAAAAAATCCGTGCTGGAATAAGTTGTCTACAGTGGGGGAAAATTAGAAAAAAATTAAAAAGTGTGGGGATTCCTCGTAGGTGTGTTCTCTCCTGGGTTAAAGGAGCTGAATTTGGCGAACACAAATACCAGATACAAACTTATACTGGCAAAGGTTGGGTAGAAATTGATAGTAAATTTTTAATGACAGAGTAACAATAATAAATTTAAAACTCAAAGGTACAGCTTTAATATTATAAAAATGAAACCATCTCAATCTTGAAGATGCACCAACGACAGTATAAACCACATATTTAAAAACTAAACATTTGCTTGGTGGTTAGATGTGTGTATACTTTGTAGAATTCTTCATCTTTTATGAGTACAAATTAGGGCTGCCACCTTTCGAGGATTCCAAAACCGGAGATATGAGCAAAAAAATTATATTAAGTATTTACATGAAAAAAAAAACGCTCATGTGACAATGTATGGTTCTTCAATGATGTTACAACAATGTATATCATTGCATCGCACATCTGTTCTCGGTGGGCTGTGAAATCTGAGTTGATCAAATTGTCTTCAAGATACACATACAAAAAGAGTCATTGGAATGACTTATAGATAAGCGAAATTTAGAAGAAGTCATAATGTCACAAAGTCTGTCCCGTATTGATTTCACACAAGATAATGGACATTTGAGAAAAATTGGCCAAAAAACATCCTGTAACCGGAGACTGGTTATAAAAACCAAAGACCGGAGATGAAATGCAAAAACCGGAGTCTCTGGACGAAAACCAGAGAGGTGGCAGCCCTAGTATAAATGTAAGTGCAAGTGTGTTGCAGTAAATTTACTATAGAAACTCAAAATTTTTAAAACTTTGACCTTCGGGCTTCGGACCTGGACTGCATTAAAAATTAATAAATTTTATTATTCTTATCATAAAAATTCGTCGTCTGCACACAAACTCTTTGTCTATGACTCGTCGGTTTTTCCCATGCCTGTGGGAGATCACTACGGGGGCAAAAGGTTCGCTTTAAAAGAAAAGGTGATTAATGTTTGTGAGGTGTCCCTTGAAAGTGGACACACAAGTTTATAATAGCTCAACTGGAATCTTTTTTGGAAGGAAAGGCAGGGGTGAGTTAGGATAAAGGGGTTGGGACTGGTATGGGAGCCGGTGGGAGATGCCGAAAATAGTTCCTAGATGGGTAGAAATGTTGCAGGTAGCAAGCAATGGGGAGTGGTGGCGAAAGGTGTACTCATTTACAATAAGAGCAGTATTTCTTGGAAGAACAAAAAGTTATCTCAAGTTTTTCTCAAGGTGCCTCTTAATTACCACATACAGGACTTCTACAGAAAAGCAGGTTCATGAGGTTTTGCTCCAACGACTTTATTGTTCACAGATCAAATCGAGTTATTTAAAAAAAAAGTTTAGTTAGGTTGTTATAATTTCATTTCAAATATAAAATGAAGTAAATATTGAAGGTTTTGATTGCTTAACGACACAAAAGCAATGACTATTTCGCTGCTATGTAAACACAGCAATGGGAGAACAGAATTGATATTAACTACCATATTTACTCATGTACCCCGCGCACTCCTATTTTTGGTCTGGTTCGGAGGGAAAAATTAATTTGAGCTAGAATAAGTTTTTTTTTTTAAGTCACCGATTCCTACTCCCTGAAACAAGGTCCGCTCAAGTTAAGCATCTTCTCCCTTCTACGTGACGCAATTTATTGGATGATCTCTTTATGACGATACTAGCAGAAATCTCCTCACCGATAGTCCTCTTTTGTTAACACCTTAACTGTTTTTGTTGTAATATTATGCAACTTCGTCCCCACTTCACTGTTTTTGACGTAATATTACGCACCAATTCGGTGCTTCGCGAACGATTTGTTCATCCATGGTCGGGAACTTCCCTACGCGAATGGGGAGTTTTTTCACGTATCGTATCATGAGTAAATATTGTAAGGTTAGGAACAAACGCGTACAAACACTTGAGATGTGGATTTCCTTCTTCCTTTCGAACGATGAAATCTTTCATTCGCAACAAAATTTCACCACTCCAAATTCCTTGAAGTGGATGAGGCAAAAGGACCGAACTTGAACCTAGCTGGCAAACACTCAGTAGTCATTGAACTATAGTTATCAGTTAGTTGGAGTATTCTTTCCGCCTACATTTGCGAGTTTTTGCCTGCAGAGCGGGCGTAAATTACACGTTTGCTTGGTTGCATAAATGCACGTATACTTCGTAGAATTCGACATCTTTTACAAATATAAACGTAGACGCAAGCATATTGCAGAGAATTTACTATCGACACTCACAATTTATATAACCTGTTCAGAAATCCTCGTGTAAGACCCCTTTTTTCCCTGGCGTTTCGGGAAAATATGTGGGCGGGGTACACGAGTATATACGGTAATTCCTATTTAAGAACGCTCGTAATTTTATCTTTTAAAAAAATAGTTACATTTATTAAATTTATTTACTTATCTTTTGGTTAGACATAATTCATAAACTTAAATTTAATTGTTTCTCACTTAATTCCTGAAATGTAACATTTTTCGTAGCTTTCTATACTTTGTTATTTTTTAAAATTGCTATCTCAGTGCTTGGCATCCCTTCATATAACTGACCAAAATCCTCCTCCTCCTATTTAAAATGAATAAAGTTATTGTTCAAATTCAACTTATAGCATTCATAAACAGATATTTGGTGTCGAAGCAAGGAAATAATACGTGAAGTAGTCGTTGCAACTAAACATTTTTCATTGTTAAGGCGTTGAAATATGTATTCCTTTCGATTCCTAATAAATATTTATGCTAACTCAGAATTTAAATAATTTAATCTTGACTGGAAAATTAAACATCGTTCTTTTTGACGTCCGAATGTTAAACTCAGGAGTTCGTGTCTCGATTACAACTAATTTTGAATTGCAAAGAATTATATCTGACACTCATTGACATGTTACCAAAATGGGGAAAGTAAGCGCTACTGAATTCAAAACCATTATCTTGAGGGAAAATATCTGATCCCTAAGTTCTGGGATAGAGCCGTAATCTTACGTAAACCCTTCTCTAAGGGGAGGGAGGGAGAGGAAAAAGAGCCTTCACCCCCTCCTCTATTATCAATGTTGCCATATCGCTTGACAGCTTGTTCGAGACTAGTAGTTCACTGAAATTCCGGTGGAGCGCTTGTAAGGTGGTGCAGTTTTTTTGTCCACCACTGTATCTTCACCATTAACCTTGCTGATGATGTTTCCGTGTTTTTCAATGGCTTGGAGAATGGTGACTTTTCTATTTTCACTTTTCATGCAAGAAGTACAAGTAGTAAGTATTGTGATTGAGAGGGAATTTACTTTGAGATTTTGACCCAAAAATATCCTCAGAATTGGAGCATCTCTCAAGTTTCAACAAGAAGTACCAAATGTATGGTGTTCACTAGCAAGGAGCATATGATAATTGAATATTCAGGCTGCAGAGACAGCTAAGCGGAAAAACCAAAAATTATAATAGGATCTAAAATATTATTTTATAAAGTATTTCATG
Organism: Uropetala carovei; assembly: GCA_036926305.1. NCBI lineage: Eukaryota > Metazoa > Arthropoda > Insecta > Odonata > Petaluridae > Uropetala > Uropetala carovei. The sequence goes on from JAXCHB010000011.1 coordinate 10,395,358, forward strand.
TAAATTATTAATATAACTAAATTTATTATGGCTTGAGAGTGCTTTTATTTCAACTAAGGTGTAAATAAGTTTGTATTTCCTGGCAAAAAAGAGAAGAAATCATAAATGATTGATCCCAAATGAATAGAACTTTTTTCTTGTAGCTAAGAGTTAATATAACAAAATATGACAAAATTTGGGATACTGAGCAACTGTGTTGTTTTGGACTCTGGTGACTTTGGTGTCTGATAAGGAATGGAATTATTTCAGCAACCACAATCTCCAAAATCACTTCAGTAAAGTACAAGAGGAAGAAACCAAACACCAGAGATTTCTCATTTAATGACTACAACCTTATTCACTTTCAACTAGTGGTATCAATAACAAAACGACTGATTTAGTTATTATCTATAAGTATCATCTGATGCATCAATACAGTAATACCCCACTATACATCGGAGATGTGTTCCTGAAAAATGCAACTTATAACAAAACAACGTATAGCGAAACAAAGATTACCATAAGAACTATGATAAATGTTAGGGGTTACGTTCCTGGCGGATAATTTGTGACACATTTGTTTCCCAAATAATACAAATCAATGCAGTACACTGGACATATTATGTTACCACTATGTGTTTACCACTCATTGCTACTAGGGTTTAATATACATTTAATCGTAACAACGAGTAACCAATTGCAACAATAAATTCAGAAATCACCAAAAATAATTGTCTATAGTGTGATGTAGCACAGAAATTGTTTCTTTACTTACATGTACCCTGATACACACTTTAGAGTACTTTTCAAGCAGATTTCGCAATCCAAAGTACATATATCCAATATCTCATGAGATATCAATGCAAACGTAAACACATAAAATGTTAGACACAACTGTTCAAAAAGCTCAGAAATAGGTTTTTACACATCATCATTAAAATTGGGACAGTCCCTTTTATCCCCTGTGTATCTTGTGAACCACCTAACCCATCGTGATCTCTCAAACACATGGCCAGCAAATGTTTATTCTGAGTATGATTTTACACGAATTGATAAACATGAAATGAAATTAATTCATATAAATAATAATAAACATGAAATTAAAAGCCGAAAAAGGGTTTTTATTGTTATAGTTATAATTTATGCACTGCAATTGGAATTTCTGAAATTTTGCTTTTAGTATTTCACAAATGACGTATATGCGAAGCAATACAACTTATAACGAAACATGTTCCTTAATTGATTGGTAACATATATGCGAAACAACGTATAGTGGAGCAACGTATAACGGGGTTTTACTGTATCTTAATCTTCCTGGTCATCTACACCACCTGTAGGTCTGACCTTCAAATTCTTACTTGGTATTTATAAGAAGAAAACACTACTTTACATTTATCACATTACTTTGTGAGGGCCCATTTGTATATTTACATGCACATATTAGTCATTTGGATTTACTTTTTGTTATTATAGCCAATAAAGACAAATTCTCATTGAAGACGTGTTTTTGGCTTTTCAAGTAACCAAATATTTGAAATTAGATACATTTGAAATATATGCATGGCATACAAGTAGAGTACACAGTGTGCCAATTAAATAACGAGACAGATATGAACGCAGAAAAATAAACAACATTGAGGTCGTGAAATGGTTATATATTTTCGAAATAATCTCCATTTAGTTTAATACATTGCTGAGAACGATTGTACAAGTCTTTGAAGCACTGTTCATACTGGTCCGAAGTAATGTCCTTCAAATGCTGCATCACTCCCACCTGAATAGCACTGATAATGTCAAAACACTTCCCTTTCAAATCCCATTTGATTCTCGGAAACAAAAAATAGTCAGCTGGTGCTAAATCCGGTGAGTACGGAGGGTGCTCGATGGTTGTGATTGATTTGCTCGCGAGAAACTGCTTCACGATGAGAGCGGAGTGAGCAGGTGCATTGTCATGCAACAACAGCCAGCTTTTTGAATTGAACAGTTCGCGTCTCACTCGACACATGCAGTCGTGCAGATGTTGCATTACACCCAAATAATAGTGACTGTTGACTGTGCTGCCTTCGGGAAGGAACTCCTTGTGAATGATTCCTTTGATGTCGAAGAAAATGATCAACAGAGTCTTGACATGTGATTTTGCCAGTCGAATCTTCTTTTGTCTTGGTGCGTTTGTCGACTGCTACTCCATGCCTTTTGGTCTCCAGATCGTATTGGAAACACCAGCTTTCATCTCCTGTCACAATCCGCTTAACAATGTCAGGGTCACTGTCGACAGTTAGGATGAAATCGCAACAGCAATCGACTCGTCTTTGTCTTTGCTCGGTGGTCAAACTGTGCGGCACAAATCAAGAACAAATCTTCCTTTTTCCTAAAACTGTTTTCATATTTCGTGAGCCGTTTCCTTGTTGATGTTTAACACCTCGGTAATCATACGAGTGGTAATTCTATGATCCTTGGTCACGAGTTGATGGATTTTTCAACATTTTCATCCGTTCGCACAGAAATCGGCCTCCCTGGCCTGTGATCGTTCTCAATCGACTCCCGACCATCACAAAAATGCGCAAACCACTCGAAGCAACGGGCACGAGATACACATTCATCCCCATACACTTTCTTCATGTCTGGTACGCTTCCGTAGCACTTATTCCCAGTTTAAAATAAAATTTGATTACCGATCTCTGCTCCATCTTCAACTTTCTAACAACACACACAGTCTTGCTTCGATGGCAATAACTCGCGAACAAATGAACCTATCTCCGCACACGTGTGCTCTGTTGAAAGAGCGAACTCTAGCGGTTCGATTGGTGTGCCATCTGTTGATCTAGCGTTCAAGGTACGAGTGGGAAAATTTGTCTCGTTATATGTATAAGCGATAACAAATCTTTAAAAAAACTAGGGTCAATTTATACACCGAGTGAAAAAAATGCAAACCTTGAATTTTGGGTGATTGATGTGGGATGGTACCTGAATAGAGCTAATACTCTTGCACAGGTGTCAGCTATATTGAAGCAGCTGTTTCAGTGTTTACAATTTATTTTGCAAGCATTTCTAAGATTTAAAATAATCAAATTATATGCCCAAAAATAACTATAAATTCAAATTATCTGTTATTCATGGCAATCTTCCAAACATTGTTACCCTTAAAAGCAAAATCATGAGAAATTTGGCTGCTGGGGATTTTCAAGAAGGAAAGAAATGGTGTGAGTTTAGTGTTCTGATATAATTTACAAGCAAAATGCATCCATATCCTCAGCTTATCCAAATTATTAATGAAAAAAGTCATCTTATCATCAAATAAAGCATCCATTAAAGCCACACTTGGAAAATGTCAAAATAGCAATAACTGACCTTAAATTTTCCAATCTACAGCAAGCAGACTGGCAACCTTAAATTCACATGTGTTGTGATGGGGAAGTCCCTCATTTAAAATTTCTTAGAGGGATTTGAGTGTATAGTTAGAACTTATGTGCTTGTGCTGTCCTTGAAAATTACCTCAGTAAAGACATCTGCGATTTAACATGTCTCATAAATGCAAAAATGGAAAAGAGGTGTAAGCATGTGGTGTCAAATATGCACTTGAAATTATATGCAAGCTTGAAAATGGTAGTCTTCAAAGCATCTTTTTATTGTTATGTTATTATTGTTCATTTGAAGTATTATAAACTCTGAGAAGGTCCAACTAACTGATATTCAAATATAAGTAAAAAATATATGCCACAGCTATATTTAAATGATTTTTGGATTATCTGCTGTTTTCAATTTTCTCCGCTACTGTTCCCCACCATTACTGTGGATAATAATTTATCAAATGTATAAATGATGCATACATAATGAATTTAATAGTGGATTGCTGGTCAATGGAAATTTATAGTGAATTCTATGACTTTTAATTTGAAACCAGCTTTATATTTCATACATTTCACAGATAGAGCAATGCTTAGGGTACGTATTTGTTGTCAGTAATATAATGTGTGAACATTGGGGATTATCCATGTATTTCCCAACCAACACAGGTTGAGATGTTTATATTTTAGTGTTATTCAAAGATTTGATTTTATAGGACCTGTATTGTAAATATTTTAAAAAAATACTTGTAGAGTGAAAGATTGACTTATACAGCAAATATATGCCTAAACATATTTTCAGCCAAAAAATCGAGTTTCACTTATATGCTGTGATAAGAAGTAAATACCTTCTCAGACTAAGGAATCAGATATGCAGAATGTGGAAAAAATCTGGCTTGTCAACAAGGAAAAAATAATGAAAGGGTGATATGTATATGACATGAGCTTACCATTAATCTATGCTATGAACGGCATAAATGGTCAACCATTTGTTTAAGCTTAAATTTCATTAAATTATAAGAATGTGAGGACCAATTAATTCTAAAGCAATTTAAAAAATCTTTGAAAAAAACTTGGTATACACATTATAAATTATTTAATTAAAGGACATTAGTACTTACTGGGCACTTTTGTTTTATGAGTAGCAATTCCATCTACAGTGTAATGACGTCGAATTCTTCCAGGATTTTCATCTATCATTAATGAATCTCCGTCGCTATCTTCATGAAAATCATAAATCGAGTCATTAACTTGAATCTTTTCAGTCTTTGTCCTGAAATTTAAGATTGGTTAAAAAATAATTAAACACTTGAAGGATTAAATTTAATGAGGATATAATAAGGTGAAGAAGCACTCACTCTAATTTTAGGCGTAAGACAGTCTTCTCTTTTTCCTTTGAAGTTATATTATTGCTTAGTTTTGGAATTTTCAGCTTACTTTTAATTTTCATATGCAATGGTGAATCAACAGAAGATGACCATGGTTTTCTTAAAATGTCCTTGTTTTCACTAAGAATATTAGTATTTATTTTTTTCTCTACTTTAGGGGATACAGTATAATTAACAGCGGCACCTGGAGCACAGGATTGCATAGGGGGCTTCAACAGTGTCAGCTTTATTGGCGACTTAGGTTTCTCTTTCATTGGTTGTATTTGGTCCCTCTTTTTTGTTGGTGCTTTAATACTCAGTTTAACTGGTCCCTTTTCATTGAACTGGAATAAGATGGGATGCATTAAGAATAATTTTTTAAATAAATTCTAGAATGCAAATTTATTTTTTAATCTAAACAAAATCAACTCTAAATGCAGATGTTCAAGACTAAAATGCTGTGAGATATTTTCATGAAATCACTATAACAACAATTTTGTAGGATAAGGTAAGTTGGACAAAACTTTTTTGCAATTGTATGCTTTACTCAGTGGATTTGGCATGCTAATATGAAAGTACAAAGCACAGAATTGGAGGACCTGACCATCATCCTGTATTTCAGTATTTTTCAAATGTTTTGTCTTGTTACCCAGTAGAATGTCTTGCAACCCAATGGAAGGGAGGGCAATATAAAGAAAAAATATTCTTACTTGAATTTTCATTAACTCGAGATTCTATGAGCTTAGCATTCATCTAATAGGAGCATTTTGTTCCCTGTCTCTCTCATTCATATACACACACACACACACACCATATCTGCCCGAATAGAAGCCGACCCCCCCAAAAATTTCCACAATTTTTTGGCAAAAACATAAATTTTGTAGATTTTATACTGAAGTGGGCCGGTCATTCATGCACATCTTAGAATACATTATTCGAGATCGAAGAAATGTGTGGGAAATGGTTCAGTTGTTGACATTTTGAAATATTACTCCAATTAATAATTTTGCATTGCTGAATATGTTCCACATTCAGTGGCAATAATTTTATTCATCTTCATTTTCACAAAAGGTCAAATATAGTAACAGCGATCTTGCCAAGATATTTTTTCATCCTAGTCTATTTCCAATGAAATTAGCATTTACATTGGCCTAAGAAATTGCATTTTTATAATTATACACGTTCTATGTAAAGTTTTACCGAAATTCAAACAGTTGAGCATTCAAAGCCGTCAACGCATTTTGAGTAATCGTCAATTTATGCAAGCGATCTCGCCAAGATATTTTTATATATATTCATCATAGGTCAAATATTTACTTTACGAAAAATATAGTACTCTCATTTGAACGTGAAGGCAATGAGAGACTTCGAGATTTAACCATAACCCTAATTTTTACTCGGACTCGCATTCAAGCCAAGGGGTGATTTTTTTCATGATAAATTTTGACAAAAAAAATCGGCTTGTATTCGGGCAGATACGGTGTGTATATTATATATATATATATATAAATACTAAGGAAGAGGAAAGGTAAGTAAGGATATTTTGGGCAACTAGGTGTTGAAGGAAACCCAGTGAACACTTACCGGAAGTAGAGCCGCTGGGGTGTTGGAGAGACACATTTGTAGAGGTTAGAGCTTTCGGGATGATCCCTTCGTCAGCACAAGAGAGACGTGTCTCTCCAACACCCCAGCGGCTCTACTTCCGGTAAGTGTTCACTGGGTTTCCTTCAACACCTAGTTGCCCAAAATATATATATATATATATATATATATATATATATATATATATATATCTATCATCATCATCATCAGCCTTTTTCAGTCCACTGACGGACGAAGGCCTTCCCCCGACTCTTCCAGTTTTCCCTGTCAACTGCCTCCCTCCTCCAAGTTTGCCCCAAGAACTTAACAAGCTCTCTGTCCCACCTGTCTTTCGGTCTTCTTTTTGGTCTCTTGATGTTTCTTGGGATCCATTCGATGACACTGGACGTCCAACGCTGGTCATTTCTTCTAGCAATGTGGCCCGCCCACTGCCATTTTAACAACTTCACTCTTCTAATCACGTCACAGACTCCCGTCTTCTTTCTTACCCAGTCGTTCCTCTTGCGGTCTCTTCGGGTGATCCCTAACATGTATCTCTCCATGGCCCTCTGTGTTGTTTGCAGGCGCTGTATCATTCTGGCATTCATGGTCCATGTTTCACAACCATATGTCAGAACAGGCAGAACACATTGGTCATCAAGTCTCCTTTTTAGGAAGACTGGAATATTTGATTTAAAGATGTTCGCATTCTTGCCAAAAGCACTCCATGCCATCTTCACTCTCCGGTTGATTTCTCCAAGAAGCGAACCATCAGTAGTGATGAGTTAACCTAAGTAAACATAGGTGGTTACTTCTCCAAGTTCTGCTCCGTTGATATGTATCTTCTCAGAATTTGTGAAGGAGTTGTACATAACCTTTGTTTTATTAAGATTCATCTTAAGTCCAGCTTCTCGGCTTGCTTGCTCAAGCTCTTCAGTTCTTCTAGGGAGCTCTTCTGGGCTCCCTGCGAACAGTATGATATCATCTGCAAAGCGCAGGTGACTCAGATGTTCTCCATTTACCTTTATGCCTTTTTCCTCCCAGTCTAGCGTTTTGAATACTTCCTCTAGAGCTGCTGTAAATAACTTAGGGGACACTCACTCCCTTTTCGGCCTTAAATGCAGCTGGACAGATGTTGTCGCATTTTCGTAGATATTCTTGATCAAGGTTACATAGAGGTAATTCATACTCGTTAGTCCGACTGATTACCTCTCTCACGACTTGGATGTGGTCCATCGTGCTATACCCACTGCGAAATCCAGCTTGCTCTCTGGGTTGGGCAGCATCAAGATGGTTTTGAAGGCGCATAGTGAGTATTTTGGTGAATATTTTGTAGACTGTTGGGAGTAGGCTGATCGGTCTGTAGTTATTCAAGTCTTCATTGGAACCTTTCTTGTGCAGAAGGATAATACATGCGTGGTTCCATGTTTCTGGTATCTTTTTCTTCCTCAGACAGGAATTAAAAATCTTAGCGAGAATTGTTTCCGTATGATTACCCATTGCTTTGAATACTTCCGCTGTGATACCATCCATTCCAGATGCTTTTCCATTCTTCATACTTCTGATTGTGTGTCTCACCTCTTCCGGAAGGATACCTGGGACCTCTTCGGTGGGCATGATTGCATCATCATTTCCTAGAGGATCCTCATACAGCTTGGTGTAAAATTCTTGTACCCGTTTCAGGATCAGTTTCCTACTATGGGTTATGGAGCCGTCTTCTAGCATCAAGGCCATCAGCTGTCTCTTTCCGATGGAGAGATGTTGCTTCATTTTCTTGTAACTTCTATTGTTTTCTATGGCTTTCTCGATTAGCTCATAATTATATTTTTTCACATCTTCCTTGATGCACTTCCTTACAGTTTTGTTTAGTTCTGCAAAATGGATCATTTCTTTAGGATCATTAGTAATTAACATTTTCCTTCTTTTTTCCATCAGCAGTCTTGTTTTTTCAGTCAACTTTTTCTCTGGCTTTGTTTTAACTGTTCCTCCTATTTCTTCAGCAGTTTCCTTGAGTATCTCTATAAACTGGGATTCAACTTGTTGGTCTTCCAGTGCACTGAATCGATTTTTCAGTTGGAGCTAAAATTCTTCTTTTCGTTCTTTTAGCACCTGCGTGTTGATAATAGACTTAGGCTTCTTTAAAAGCTTCTGTCTTTCTAACTTTGAGTTGAATTTTATTCTGCATCTTACCAAGCGATGGTCGCTTCCAGTTTTAAACTGGTTGAGGACGGAACAGTCTTCAGCCAATTGCTTCTTATTGACTAGTATGTAGTCAATTTGGTTTATGGTACCATTGGGTCCTTTCCAGGTCCATTTTCTATTGGGACTCTTTTTGAAGAAAGTGTTCATTATATATAGACTTGTACATTCAGCAAAGTCTACAAGTCGGTCCCCTCGTTCATTTCTGTCTCCATAGCCCCATTTTCCAACTGCGCTGTCGTCTTCCTTTTGGTCTCCTACCTTGGCATTGAAATCACCCATGACCACTTTTAGATGGCAGCTTCCTTTGTCGTGCAGTTCTCCAACTTCTTGGTAGAAAACTTCCACTTCCTCATCCGAGTATGATGACGTTGGCGCATAAACTTGGACTATTTGAAGTTGCTATCTTTTATTTATTTGAAGCACTAGTCTAGCTCCCCGCTCGGATGAACTTTCCATTTCCACGATATTATTCTTTAATTTTTTGTTGATGATGAATCCAACACCTGTTCTTCCTGTGTCAGTTCCCCTGTAATAAAAAATATATCCACTCTTCAACTCCAATAGGCCTTCACCTTTTCTTCTCACCTCACTAAGTCCTAAAATGTCCCACTTGATCTTCTCCAGTTGTTCTTGGAGCTCTTGAAGTTTATCTTCACTGGACAAAGTCCGGCAGTTAAAGGTAGTTAGGTTGAGGTTAAAGGAATTGGGTAAGGATGAGAAAGAGTGGCAGTGGGCGTTTAACCTCCGGGGATTCTTAGCACCCTCTGCCTTCCTGCCTTGTTCCTGACCACTGCCACGGTCAGAGGCAATCCAGCCTCCGGAGAATGAGGACCGTTTTTTATGGGTGTACATGTCATGGGGGGATTGTGGGCCTTAAAACACCATGCTGGCCCAGAGCGGGTTGGTGAGTACCTCTTTCACTTTGGCCGGAGATATTGCAGAAAGACTTCACAGCATGGTTGAACCTACCGGTGTCCGAGGACACCACTGTTCTTCACCCTTTAGCCTCCGTTTACACCCTTCCGCCGACTTTGAGGCAGTGAACTGAGGCAGTTGGAAGGGATATATATATATATATATATATATATAGATCTCAGCTGGTTATGCATGAGGAATACCTTCTTTAAGGAACTTCAGTATGCCATAAAGATGTGAAGGTCAGGATGCAGAGGGCAATATTCTCCTTTGTTCTTCTGATGGTACGGAGGAATAAGACTCCTTATCTGACGCTTTATCTTTGGCAATTGAGTATTGAGTATGTAGAGTCATTCAGCAATCTTGAAATTTTTTTTCTTGTAGTCGATCTAGATATTATTACTGTTGTGTTGCCTTTGTCATTGGATAAGATGAGAATATTCTGGCTTGATTTTAAGTTTAGTAGGGCCTGCCATTCTGCCAAGAAGATGTTGAAGGAAGGAGTTTTAGACTTGGAAATATCTCTTGTAACCTCCTGACATATTTCTTTGAATTTTCAGGATGGAATGTTGCATATGGATGCTTCTACATCTGTCACTAAATCTTCTTTGGGGATGCGTTTCGGAGCTACTGCAAAGTTGAGTCACTTGGACAAGATGGACTTGGCTGCATTGTCAAGTTGGAAGTTGGTGAGGTGAGAAAGAGGGTGCTGCTATGGTGAGCCCCCTCACACCCATGGTAGCAAACATATTCATGGAACACTTTGAGGAAGATGCCATCCTCCTGCCAACTAAAGCCATCATGCAGGTTACGTTACGTTAATGATACTTTCGTTGTTTGGCCCCCGTGGAAGGCAGTCACTCAAGACCTTCCAAGAGGAATTAAATAACATCCATCCATCAATTCAATTTACTATGGAGATAAATGAGAATGGTTGACTACCATTCATAGACGTGCTTGTGAGGAAAGAACTGAATGGTGAACTACACCATGCCATATGCCAGAAGAAGACATATAGGATTGGTATCTCTACTACACCCTCAACTACATATATGTTGCCAAATCACAAAATTTCATTTCACCCTTGAGGAACATGCAACAGTTGCAAAATGTTGGTTACATCATATTCCAGACTCAGTGGCTGTCACCAAAAACTGCTATAAGCATCAAATACCTAATGATGTTAACAATCAAGGGATAGGGAACATGTTCAAGTGATTGAAGAGGGAATTTCAAGGAACAGGGAAGAGATGAAATAGGGTTGATTTCTTTCATTTTTTATTTAATTTTATTTGAACTCATGTATAACTGTCATTTTTGACAGGCAGTTAAACTCTATTCACAACAAAAATTTTATGATATTAAACAAAGGAGACCAAATGCTCAATTTTACATCTTCATTTATTGTGCCCTGAAAAACAAATACTGTAAACACCCGCATACAGGATGCACTTTTTTGCCAAAATTTGTGAACTCATAAATGGGGCGCGTCCTGCACACAGGTGCATAATACTTCTTGTTTTTCCCAAGCGATAGTGAGAAACAAAAACCAAACGCTAGCAAACTACAAGTTGTACATCACTTAGATAAATAAATTAGAAGATATTTATTTTAATATTATGAAAACAAAATAAATTTTTAAAAAATCACATTAAAAAGCAAGAAATTCCTAGTCACTGGCTTCATCCTTGACGACATTGTCATACTGGTCAAAATTGTCATTTGTTTGGAAAGTATTAGATTCTATTGTCGCGGCCGTCATAGTTCTTAGTCACGGACCCTATGAAAAGTTAATAAATTTTTCATACATTCACTTAGTTTTCACTTTGAAATATTAATCAGCTCTGACATGGGATGAAATGAGTTATAGATAAAAAATAAAATCATTCCCTACTCAATTTGCAGACCCCTTAGAAATAACACAGACTCTCAAGAAATAATGAGCAGACCCCAGTTGAGAAACACTGCATTATGAGACAAAGGGCATACATTTTTATTTATTTATTTCTCGTATTACAAAGACATTCAACAATTCATTCATCAGTTTTACTGTTAAATGATAAAATATAATTAATTGACTCAGGTGTGACTTTGTGGAAGTAGGCAATATCATTCATATAAAATAAGACACTTCGTACTTTTCCACAAAATTTTTATTCTTGCGACCGGTTTCGCTAATGATACAGCATCATCTGCAAAACTGTTCACAAGTATGAAAAGTTTGCGGAAAAGTATGAAGTGTCTTATTTAATATGAATAAAAGGTTTATGGTACAGATCATTTGCTATAATGCATACGCAGGGCCGTGCCCAGACATTTTGCCGCCTGAGGCAAGATATAATATGGCACCCCCTTAATTTTTTTACTAAGTAATTTTATTATATGTTAGTCGGAAAGGATAGGGAAGAATAAAAATGTATTTATTCAAATCCATAACTTTATTTCAGATCGATCTAAACTTTTGTATATATTTATTATCAAGTATACTTCAAGATGATGATTTATTTGTGTGGAACTAAACACATTTAATTGAAAATTTGAAATCGTATGATAGGCTTAGACAGGCCTGACTCAAGACATTCCTGCACCCCAAGCAGATTTCAATTATGGCGCCCATAGAGTCATACAAGTTATATGAGGAATAGTTTATTAGTTTAATAGGATACAATTATTTTGATCTTGTGTGTATTTTTATGATTGATGAAATGAACTGTATTTTCACTTCTTACGAATTCTCTCAATGCTAGATCTTCTCTGAGGAATTTATGTAAAGACCCAGATTGATTTTTCAGTTCTAATTGAGTCTTAGCCTTTCTTATGCGATATTCAGCACCAGATAATTTTTTATGGCCAATCATCGTCCGCTTTAAAAGCTGTAAAATAGTAAGGTATGGCCTCTTAATTTTTCATAAGAGTAATATCGAAAATATACTAACACTAATAATTATTTATAGTATTAATTGATATTTGTACAACAAAATACATTTAATCCATATTTTTGTGAAAAGTCTTAATTAAAAAGGGAAGCGACAATTTTGAAGCTATACATCAGAGTATCTACAGCTAATATATTTTTCAATCTACTATTTTCAACGACAAAATAACATAAAATATTCACACATCGCACTATAAAGGCTTCCAATTAGCCCATAATCAAGAAAACCAAAATCTAAAAGAATTTATTTAATTGAAATGCAATTTAGATAAAAAAATAACGCAAGTTGACAGGACTCAGATCTTCTGCTCAATTTATAAACATAAAAAACATTATGTTAATCAGTTGTGCATTAAAAATTATTCTTTGCACCACCAACCATCCAGCAAAATTGTTTTATTTTTTAGTTTTTGTGGTGATTTTACCAAGAATAAAATTAATAAATATGGATTTAAAGTATACATGATTTTACTGCAAAAATAAATGACTATGGTTTTCCTACATCTCTCAATACATGTTTAACACTAGGAGTACCGGGCGCTGTCAATTGACGGTTTTCAGTTTTCGCAGCGCTGCAACTCTTGTACGACTGATCGTAGATTTCTTAAATTTTCTGACTTTTAATAGCTAATGTTCTTTTTGCGCTGTGTTGTAATTTTTTCTCCGCTTTAGATTCTTCATAATAGGATCTTTTACCTACTAGTACCATGACCCGTCAATTGACGGGTAGGCTATTTTTCTACCCTTTTTGCCTTTTTATGGAGGAATTTGGATGCATGAATATTGTTCACCATCTGACAATGTTCCATAACATATTTTGGTATGCAAAAAAATCGTATTTGACTCTAAAAATGACGTATCTCACGTTATTATGAGTAATAAAGGTGTCTTTTCAAATGGTTTTATTTCATACTAGCAGAATCTCCCGTTGAATTTCAACGAATTTAGTGAAGCTACTACAGCACAATATACAAACTCTTTAAAATACCTATATAGTAGATACTTTTTAAATTACAATTAGCTTTTCTTAACAATTAATCATATTTGCTTGTAACAATCCGTTTCCGAGCCTATTGCACTCAAATAAAACGATAATTTTATTTCCTATCATATTACTTTCGCCAAATCCAGCTTCATTTCTTGTGTAATTATGCCTCGCTGAAATATTTACTTTTACGTCTTGTAAGCAAGAAACCCATGAAAAAGCAACGTACAGTTGTCCATGATTGAACACTGACTCTGGTAAATGTACACCAGATACGTGAGCTTATTTACGTTAATAAACATTATAATGTAGAATATAATGATTTTACTTATAAAAAATGTAAGATTCCAGTTTTCAATAGACGAAAGAAGGTTCAATTACTTTCATCAATTGTTATAAATGCTTCCTGAATAATAATCAGTATCTATTTACGTTGCTATCCATAAACATCAATCGTTTTGTTGCTTAAACAAAAGTGCGAAGCGAATAACGGTAAACTTTCGTCTATTTGTAAGCTTCATTGAAGCTAACTGAATCGGAGTTAACAATGGCGGCCGCCTTGGCAACGCCCGGAAAGACTACGAAAAATCCACAAAATTTCGAAACAAATAGCATCTTTCTGAAAACTTCGACCGTGTAACATCTAAACTTCACAGGAATAAGATAGTCGGTAAAAGCAAAAACGAAAAAAATCGGTTCATATTTATGTATTTTGATGCTTGACGTAAGAATACCTTGCAAGTCAAGAAATTGAATCATACGTGTTATTTTATGAGAAAATGTTAATCCCCTATATTGGCTGCACTGATTAATCCCGGTTGACCAAACCTTGACCATTCACTAAGTTAGGATGTAAGGAAGAATCGTACCAAGTTTGGTTATTCTAGCTTTTATCGTTTAGGAGGAGTTCCATGAACAAACACACAAACCAACAAATACACCAATACACAAACCAACAAATACACAAACACACTTCAAAATATATTATAGTAGATATGCGATACGAAACCTCAGTTGGTATAGTGCTCATGTGAACAGGTAGTGCGTAATTCGGCTTTTTTATGCAAAGCTGGAGCAAGGAAGTATCGAGGGGAACTCTTCTTGGCGGGAAGGTGAGAGCGTGTTTTATTTGCGTATTTGTATGTTATCTAAGCAAATAATATCTCAGAATATATGATAAAAGCAAGAACATTGTAATTTTATCATTCTGAATGGGTCTCATGTGTTCTTTGCCACGAGAAAAATAAATAAATAAACTCTCCGTTTTTCTTTCATTGTGCCTTCTCTGCCCAAAAAATAGACTCTAATGCGGTAAGACAACTCAAATGGATGAAACTCATAAAAATACATCTTATTTATTGAAAACCAACACATTTATATTAAAAATAGGCGTCAAAAGTGAGAAATTCCTCCACCCGTCAACTGACAGTACCTGGTACTTGCAGACAGGCGGCTGACCCCGGTACCCCTAGTGTTAAGATAATATGAAATACTGACTTACCTTTATAAACCCTGTTCCTTTCAGTAAAAGGTATTTCGTTGATCTGCTAGTAGAAAACGTAGAACATATCACTTTCCTTCCTTCTTGAAATCGCACAAAATATTTATATCCAACAAATTTAAGACACAGGCTAACCGAGTGTCACCTAGCTCTTTCGCATTACTAAGTGAGAATGCAGCATAGGGAGCACTTCATAGCAGATTGATATTCCCAAGAATGGTTAAGCATTCTGAATATTCCAAGAAAAAACAATGAAACAGAAATATAAGACACTGAGGGACGCGAAGCCCTGCCGGGGGGCTTTGCCGGATGGATGAGAAGCATGCATTCCCTTGGAGGGTGGGAGAAGGGCGATTAAGAAAGGAGAGGCAGAAAAGGAAAACAGGCATCACCCCCACTGCCCTTGCCCTAAGACTCGAAAGTTGATCAGTGGGAAACATTTTCAAGGGTTTCTAAGATCAAGGAGTCTTTGGAACCTGGTCAGATTTTCCAATCCCTTCTCCGCGTGTAAGGCTTTGTTTTTCCAAATGGTATCTCGGGAAGTCTTCGCTGAACAGTGATTTGAGGCCGCATTTTTACTTATATTTTCCAGAAGAAAACACTAACCATATCTATCGAAAACAATATTAGATATTTTCCAAATATTTGTGAGTCAAAATTTCCGCCTCCAAAAATTCGGTGCTCCAAGCGGTCGCTTGGTCTGCTTGTATGGTTGAGCCAGCCCTGGGCTTAGAAAGTAAATTAAAGATGAGTCGTACCAGCAAAATGATGGGTATATCGTACGATAGGAAGGAAATGAATCTAAATTACCACCTATGAAGGATAACCACAGCCCATGTCACAACAAAGCAGGGCATCGAACCGTAATTTTTTTCGCTCTGGTTTTCATTCTGGTTCACTCAAAACACAAAATTCTGGTTCGGTTACGGTTTCGCTCCGGCAATCATCAGTGAACCGGTTCAAACCGTTTTTTTTCGCTCCGACCTTAAAATATTTTAGGAAACTTTCAATAACTGATTTATTAATTTAGGTAATTTTCTAATTAAATCAAATACATATTCACTATAACAATAGTGATATTTAAAAAACTAATAATCAAAACACGAGAATAAATTATTTAAAAGTGAATATTTAGTATGTATTTTATTTACTTGAGATTATATTTAGAATTGAATATTTACAAACCATACATGTGTCGCATATAATTTCAACAGGTTAGGAAAGTGTAAAGTAAATTATAAATAAGCACGTTTCCTGCAATAGAGTATTCGAAACTTATTATGTTATGCTAACCATCTCATTTCCTAATTTTCTGTGCTTAGTCTTCAGTACTAAATTTCATTAAAATCGGCGGAACAGCTATGGAAAAAAATTGCATCCTGATAGGACAGACGGACCGAAGTTAATATGAGCTAAAGTTGGAATGCATAATAATGAATTATTAATATTTTTATTTACAAATCGTGCGGCAAAATAAGAGATCTTGTTGTCTCAGTGCCAGTAAGTTGAATAAGACATTATGTTATTTTCATTAACAATTTATAGATCAAGTCCACTGCTCGTATTATAGTGAAAACTGTAAATGCACAGCTTAATTTTTTCATTCAAAGATCACGTAAATGCATGAAAAAATGTATAAAATATTTATGAGGAAATTGAGGGTCCAAGAATTCAGAAAGGCTGAGAAATGTTTATTAACATGATACAAATTTACGATGATTGAATATTTTTAACCACTTAAGTAGTGTGAGAATGTTAAAGTTCATTATTTCATGATATTGAAATGATAAGTACTGTTTTGAAAAACTATGACTAAGCAAAAGCATGTGATTTTCAACCGGCAGCAAATAAAAAACATCTACGAACATCCAGGGCCTGAGAGAGGTGAGATGCGGCCCGGGCCAGTCACAAATGTGGGGCCTCACCCCACTCCGAAAACCATACAAATATATGAATAAAAAAACTTTAGAATAAATTTTGAGGACCCCGCTGGGCCCGGGCCAAGTGGCCCTGCTAGCCCCCCCTCTATCTGGCCCTGCGTACATCTACATATTACCCTGCAATTACCCAAGCTGGTGGGTGGCAGGTGGTGCCGTGCACTAAGCAGTGCTTAACGATTTTTGTTGTCATGGGCAAGCCTCCAATTGTGATTCCTGATCTAAGTATCTTACTTACATCAAATATGCGAATGAATGTAGTTTTAGCTATCTATCAATATACCGATAAATATATATTCCCTTTACATTTTACTTTCCTAAGACAATCAGGGAACATAACAGAAATAATACTGTTATAAGCAGTAGCTGTTAGGAAAAATTTGATGCATCGCACCCCATGTCACCCACCAATGCGGTGAATTGCAAGATAATATCTAGATGTAAAAAAGCGATCTATTAACAAACTCCCTCAAAATGAAATTTTAAAAAATGTTGGAATATATTAATTTCTAATAACATTTTGAGAATCGGGGAAAAAAAGAAAAAAATATTGCCACCAGGAATCGAAGCCTAGCCCTTAACGTACAATGTGTACACACCAACCAAACCTACTGTTAGTAACAATGCTACAAATTATTATTATAAGGGACATACGATGTTTTGCATATTTTTGATGCTGACTTCTCGAAACCAGGGATACATTCACATAAACTCTGACGTGTGTGTGTGTGAGACACTTACTTCTATGTAGAATCACATGATCCAAATTTTGTACAAATATGTGATCCAAAGTTCTTGCCTCTTCTTTTTATTTTGCCTATGTAAATCTCGTGATCGTAAATTTATAGTACTGCATGCTTAGATAATTGAACAATGAACAAAAGAATTTTTGCCTGTGTGGATTATCCGTCTCGTTTTGGAAAAATAAATTACTAACTTCATTCAATAAACTCAACACTTATGAACAGGAAAAAAACAATTTCAACAATTAATAAAACACACTGAACAACAGAAATAAAAATGTCAACAAATAATAGCTTCTCCATTCACGCTGGATGATTTATCTTCTCATTAATGCTGGCAACACTTCATTATTCACACCGATAAGCTAAATATTTTGATGGGAATAACAAATATACATTAATTTTTTATTCCTATTTTAAAGAATGATCAACATTCAATATAAAATTTAATTTTTCGTATTTACAGAATATACCTATTTAAAATTACTAACCTGTAACAAAGGGCAACTAATGCATAACAAACATATGTGGAGCGATCCTTCTTCAATAATTAACAAGGCCAGACTGGTGGATGCTATGCACAGTTCATGTGAAGGAATGAAAGGTTGTGGACCTAGTATGTAGCAAACGAAATATTGGGGAAAGTTTCCCTTCTCCCACTAGGCATTCATAAGGTTCAAGGAATTCTCAAATGGGTAAATTTTCCCATAGAATTTCCAAAGGTCGGTAGTACTATCTTAGAAAAGACTTGAAGGTCGTATTCGTGGAATGAACCAAGGGACTTTAGGATTAGTGAACTTGGTTGGGGGTTTGGACCCCATGGCGACAGGGTATTGTAGCGTGAGGGAAGCGATGGCCATTTGAAGATTACTGAGTGGTGGAAAAATTCCACCTTTCGCTTACACTGTTTATGCGAACCAAAATAAAGGAGCGAAATAAATATTGGTTTTTGGTTCGGGTTCAACACACTTTGTTTTTTCAGTTTGGGTTCGGTTCCACTCCAGCCAAAAATATCGGTTTTTTTCAGTTTGGGTTCTCGGTTCAGTTCCTGTTCGATGCCCTGCTACAAAATCACTATATAATTAAATTAAGAAAAATTGTGGATTGTGTTATATTCTAATCTCGTTCTCAGCTTCAGAAGCCACAATTATTTAAATTTAATTTAGTTGCAGTATACATTTTACTTATAAAAAGCCATGAATTGTATTACAAGCATTAACCCTCTTAGTGCCACGCAAATTTTGGAGGGTACAGCCAGAAGTGCCAAGGGCAATTCCTGAAGTATGTATCACCTTAGGAAAATTATCATTGTGAAATTATTTCTTAAGATAAATTATTAATATTTTCAGTAATTGTAAAAAACACTCTAATCTTCAAAAAAATATAACTTTTATTTCTTTTAATGATAAATTTATCAAATAAAAACTAATGTTATTGCATATCATGTTGCATCAAAAAAAGAAAAAAAAGGTTTATCACCAAAAATTTCCATTTGAATTTTACTATACAGCATTAAAACTTATAAATTATGAAACCTACATTAGTAAGGAATATAATTAGCAAAAATCAGCAATGAATACAAAAAATTATATTAAATACAGATATTTTCCTGGACGTTTACATCTGGAGCAAATAACCGACTGGACTTAAAATTTGTGTTAATGAAATTATAATAAGTTAATTTCTGCATGATTATTAAATAATGATACATTATTCAAAACTACATAATTTTTCAATCAATCGAACATGAAATTATTAATTAAAAACAAAAGTCATTGCACATCACGTTGCAACAAAAATATCACAAAAAATTTACGTTTGAATTTCATTATACAACATAAAAACTAAAGAATATAATTAGCAAAAGTCAGTAAGGAATTGAAAAAATACTATAGAATTATTTCAGTGAATGTCTGCATACGTTAGTTAGTAACAAATAACTTCTAAAAAAGTACACTTTACGTTTGTGTCTTGACAAACAAACACTATGCACTCCCTTTTCTCATTCTCTCATTCTACATACACTGTGCGATACCTCACTCTCTTCCCATCACGTTTTCCACTACATATAACGCAGTTTTTTTCTTTTCTGTCTGGAAGTTTCCTTAGTCCAAATTCCGAATCTCCCTCTCTCTTTGTGCACACAAACCACTTGAAGTGGAAGGTACACTTGAGTCCTTCTTTCCTTACCACTCTATCTCAAGACCCTCAATAATGCTCGAGTTTCTCTTTTATGAGGGCTCAGGGATCATCCATATGAGCATTTCTCGTGACCAGATGTGTGCACATCTGGTCATGTATTCGCACGGTCAGCACCCTTTACTTCGAAAGAGAATATTTTGTTACTTTTACCTTACATGAAATTGTTACATTATAAATAAACGCACTATTTATTAAGTTTAAAATAAGTTTATTTATACTTTGAAGAATACAAATGTATAGTTACAACTAATTCAATTGTAGTGCCAACATTTCTTGAACGGCCTACGCATGAAAGCATCTATTCGCTTTCTTACTGATACTATCCAGTTAAAAAATGTCACAGCAGAGGGCAGTAACATTCAGGATATGATACAAAAGAAATCGTGGCTACAAAACCTTACCCCAATGAGAGAAAAAAAATTTTGAAGGTCGACATTATTTGCGTTCCATACCACGCAGACGACTATACGCCACAAATATGACCATTTATTAACCCATTCCATGCGGCATGACTGGAATTCCAGTCATCGTGGTTCAATCGAATGGCGGCATGACTGGAATTCCAGTCATAGCGCTACATCTGGTTCTAGCGGTCTGGGTAAGGGACCGCCGGCGGAATGAGTTTCCTATGCGTCTCCAGCCATCAGTTTGACCCTAACCAGAGCTTGAGAAAAGTCCGTTTTGCAATTGGTAGATTTTCTTCGGATTTTCGACTTTTTCTTTTTTTGGGAACGTACTCACTCTGATTTTCCTATAGTGATTGAGAATTAGTTTTATTATGAATTAAAGGTTATTTTATTTTCTTTCCAATTCCTTTTTATATTATAAGAAAATTCATTTGTACATCGATAATTTTTTCGACGATTTGCGTGTTTTTCCTCTAATAATTTTTCGGTAAGTACTCGATTCAAATTACCGTCAGTGAATGAAAATTAGTCGTTTTATTATCGATTAAAGGTTGTTTTCTTTTCTTTCCAGGTCCTTTTTATATTATAGGAAAATTCATTTTTATATTATTACTTTTTTTCGACGATTTGCGTATTTTTTCTGTAATAACTCGTTGTATCGGTAAGTATTTAAAAAAATCGTTAAAAATCTATTTTTGCGTTTTTTCGTTAAATTTTTTCATATCTGCATTTCTTGCACTAAATTCTACTGGAAATGTAAGGAAACTGGATTCAGTCACCGGCAAAGAACTCGGATTTTCGGTGCCGCGTTGAATGGGTTAAGTTTAAGTGATAAATTCACGATCAAAGTATAACAAAAGGGAAAAAAGATTTACTAAGTAGGAAGAATCCTCTTTCAGATGATGACATTATCAAATGCCATCTATCGCAACTATGATGAACTATTACGAGTTTAGTTTCGGTCTACGCGCGGGCTGATATATCGGCCCGTGGCACTCTTCGACCAAGTAGCAAAAGCTGATATATCGGCCCGTGCCACTAAGAGGGTTAAACCTCAAAAATCCACAAATTTACTTTACAAAGAATTTCTCATTTTATGCTTTTTAGTGAGTAAAACATTTCTATTTCAAATTATAACTTTTGAGAAAAATCGTCTAACTCACCACATTGAAATAGTTTACGACAGCTTATACGTTAACAACATAAGGAATCCTTACTTACATTGTCAAATACGAAGATTTATTTCGCGAACAACAATTAAAAATCCATATTTTCCTCTTCCTAGCTCTTATATGATCGGTGAAATACCAATTTAAAAAATTATTCGGAGAGAACAATATTTGCCACAAAAAAGTATGCGAGAGCACATATTTATATAAAATATAAATATAAAATAAAAATGAGCAAGTCCAACTATTTTTATTATTTAGATAAAGCAAAAAGAAGATTTCGACAAACCAAAACGAAGCGTCGAGTGAAAGAAAAATACTCTACCGTTTTCAAATGCGAGTGCGAAAATATGGAGTTTTGAAGTGATAAAAACTATGAATTGTTTTCACGCATGCTTTTTTTAATCTTCATAGGAAGGTTGTCAGAATTTATTTCATCGGAGTCAAGATATATTGCGTCTTTATTTGTGTAACAAAGTCGATCACTCAACCATGCTTTGCATGCTTAGGCTGAGGGATTCTTCTACAAATATGCTATTGTCCAACTCAATATAAAAATGAGTTATTGCAGCATTGTTTAAAAAGGAATAAACGATATTGAAAAAATCATGAATATAATACATTGTCAGTCCGAGGTATCGTATTTTGATGCCCAGCCCATCAAACAAACAGCACCCCCTTTTGTATATAAAAATTTCACAAACATACCGTTAATATTTATGTTCACTGATACGCTTTGTTGTAATAAATACAATCTTTCTGCTTCGTTAATATGTGATTCACTTTGGAATACAAAAGAGAAATTTGCAATAATGGATGGATATACGAGTACATAACGATATTAATATTTATAGTAATAATGAACAATTTATGTAGTCCCAGTTTAATATAATAACTTTTGAGGGGTGTTCTTTTATATGGAAATCAGTTTTCAAGTAATTTTTAGTAAAAGTTTTTTCATAATTTACACTCGATACTTGAATAATTGAGAACCTCTGGGGCCCCATTATTCTCAATTCAAAGTACACGCCAGGACGTTACCTCAAAATACAGACACCTAATTTTCTTGTAAACGGATGGGCTTCGCGCGAAACAGATACGTTCATGTTTGATCTAGTTACTCTCTGCTTTTGCACTATTATTTTGTCGCCATAATTTTGAAACACCCTGTATATTACATTAATGCACTTATGTAAATATTTTTATATATTAGAATAACGCAGCAATATTTTTTCAGGCCTAACTTTGAGAGAAAATGAGAGGAAAAGGCGATTCATTCCACATATAAAAAATTTCGCATAGCCTTTTCTGTGATATTTCTCCACGAAAGAGTGGTCTGGTCTGGTCGCAAATGCGGAACCGCGAAATATCAAAATACGCGAAAGATAGAGCCACGAAGACCTGTCTACCTTCTCACTCGAAATGCTTGAAATTACAACAAATACTACACTTTGAATCATTCAGGTGAGGTGGTAATAACAGCGTTAAAAACCGCATAGGTGGCATTGATTTCAGCTTTACAACAGCACGTACAATATTCTTTTTTTTAATTTTGCTATATGGAGGTTTGTTTTTAGCGGAATGGGTGCAATATTTATTTTGTAATTGAGAGGTTTCGTTATTATCAGAGGTTTGTAATATAGAGGTTTTCTGTATAGTTTTATTGGTGAATTTTTCGGGACCAGTTATAATTTTCGTTATATGGAGTTCTTCGTTCTAAGGGAGTTTGTAAAGTAGAGGTTTTACTGTGTTGTGCTGAGTCACCAGCCACTAGCTATATCATCCTGTCCTGTCTTGAGTTATGCACCAATAGGTAAGGTTGTGTTTAGTGTCAGCAGCGACTTTTTATTAGAGTTTTTGTAAGATAAAGGACCTAAAAGAACAGTGAGTATATATCAAGTTTTGTTAGAACTTGGGAAAACATCATCTGAAACTCACAAAATGTTAAAATAGCATTTGGAGAGCAGACAATGAGTAGAATGCAAACATTTGAGTGGTTGCAAGGTTCAAAAATGTTCTGACCTCTGTTGAAGACGTAGAACATCCAGGGCATCCATCCATGAGCAAAATTGACGTAAATGTTGCACAAATCAGCATGCTTAGCTATCAAAACAGGCACTTCAGCATCCACGAGTTGATTGGTGAAGTGGATATCTCATACAGATCATGCTAAAGCATTTTAACTGAACATGCTACAGATTGCAGCCAAATTTTTGCCCAGTCTGCTTACTGATGAACAGAAGCAAAATCAGGTCATTGCGTGTTGGGATCTCTAGGACCAAATACAGAATGACCCAAACTTCCTTTCAAAGATCATTACAGGAGATGAAACTTTGGTTTACAGTACAAAATGAAGCAGCAGTCTTCTCAGTGGAAAAGCCTGAAAAAGCCCACGCCTGAAGAAGGCCAGACAAATTCCCTCAAATGTTGCATGTTTTTTGACAACAATGGGAATTTTCATAAGAATTTGTTAATCAACATTTATATAATGAAGTTCTATAGCACCTAAGGAAAGATGTGAGGTGAAAATATCCTGAAAAATGGAGAATTGGTGATTGGTTACTACATCATGATAACACTTCAGCTCATTCCACCGTCTGTGTGTCAATTCCAGGCCAAGAAGAACATGGCTCTCCAGATCTTACTCCCTGTGATTTTTTTTCTGTTCCCAAAAATGAAATTTTTCATTCTATGGGCTGAAATTTCATGATATTTTGGAGATTCAGGAAAAATTGCAGGTTCTACTGAAAGAGATCATGAAACAATGGTTCCAGAATTACTTCTAACAGCAGCA
Source organism: Uropetala carovei (assembly GCA_036926305.1). Classification (NCBI taxonomy): domain Eukaryota; kingdom Metazoa; phylum Arthropoda; class Insecta; order Odonata; family Petaluridae; genus Uropetala; species Uropetala carovei. Next base: position 10,419,419 of record JAXCHB010000011.1, read on the forward strand.
GAATTGCCTAACTCACTGTATCAAGTCTTAAGTGGACAACTTCGAGGATAACGGCATGGTAATCAATTCTAACTTTCCTTTTTAAATATAGTTTGGTAACTTTCTGACAGGACCATGTATAGATGAATGTGCATATAGATTAACATCACATTAACTAATAGTCTCGAACGAGCAGTCAAGCGATATGGCAACAGTGATAGTAGAGGAGGGGGTGAAGGCTCTTTTTCCTATCCCTCCTTCCCTTAGAGAAGGGTTTACGTATCCCATGCACATTTTTTCCCGAAACGCCGGGGAAAAAAGTGGGTGCATATCTTATACGAGGATATCTGAACAGGTTATATAAATTGTGAGTATCGATAGTAAATTCTCTGCAATATGCTTGCATCTACGTTTATATTCGTAAAAGATGTCGAATTCTACGAAGTATACGTGCATTTATGCAACCAAGCAAACATGTAATTTACGCCCGCTCTGCAGGCAAAAACTCGCAAATGTAGGCGGAAAGAATACGCCAACTAACTGATAACTATAGTTCAATGACTACTGAGTGTTTGCCAGCTAGGTTCAAGTTCGGTCCTTTTCCCTCATCCACTTCAAGGAATTCGGAGTGGTGAAATTTTGTTGCGAATGAAAGATTTCATCGTTCAAAAGGAAGAAGGAAATCCACATCTCAAGTGTTTGGACTCGTTTGTTCCTAACCTTACAAAATTTACTCACGATACGATACGTGAAAAAACTCCCCATTCGCGTAGGGAAGTTCCCGACCATGGATGAACAAATCGTTTGCGAAGCACCGAAATGGTGCGTAATATTACGTCAAAAACAGTGAAGTGGAGACGAAGTTGCATAATATTACAACAAAAACAGTTAAGGTGTTAACAAAAGAGGACTATCGGTGAGGAGATTTCTGCTAGTATCGTCATAAAGAGATCATCCAATAAATTGCGTCACGTAGAAGGGAGAAGATGCTTAACTTGAGCGGACCTTGTTTCAGGGAGTAGGAATCGGGGACTTAAAAAAAAACTTATTCTAGCTCAAATTAATTTTTCCCTCCGAACTGGACCGAAAATAGGAGTGCGCGGGGTACATGAGTAAATATGGTAGTTAATATCAATTCTGTTCTCCCATTGCTGTGTTTACATAGCAGCGAAATAGTTAATGACTTTAAAAATCAAATGAATATACGATGTTAATCTTATATTTTTGTTGCATTAAACTGAGCACTACCGATGCTTTTGTGTCGTTAAACAATCAAAACGTTGAATATTTACTTCATTTTATATTTGAAATGAAATTATAACAACCTAACTGAACTTTTTTTTTTAAATAACTCAATTTGATCTGTGAACAATAACGACGTTGGAGCAATACCTCATGAACCTCCTTTTCTGTAGAAGTCCTGCATGTGATAAATAAGAGCCACCTTGAGAAAGCGGTCGTGAATTCTCGAACGACTAATCACAAACAGTTTCTCGCCCCATGTAAACACTCCCTGTGAATGACCTTGGGCGTCTCGACTAACTTCACGACTCGGTTTATAACTTAAGACATTGTTTGATTCTCCTTCAAGAAAGCGGGAGGGAACCATTCGTAGTGCTCCCAGTGTTGTGATTTTGTTAAATCAGTGCAAAATTGATGCCTCAGCGGAATGACACTATAATGAAAATTGTTTGTTATATGAAAATGAACGCATTTTGTGGGACATAACAAATGAAATTTAACCTCTGATAGTCTAAAAAAATTACAATAAGACATAGGGTCCTCTTCCTTCAGTTCTTTACAAATGGTGTTTTATGCTCCCAAAGCTCTCCACTGCATTACCCAATTCTTTACCCAAACTCTCTGCCTCTTCTTTTTAAGATTTCTCAAAACTTCACAAAGTTCATTGCACAGCATTGCAATGACAATATTAACACCGTCTTTTAAACAGTCCATCTTATTCAATGTCTTCAGCACGACTGAATGGTCATTTTATAAACCCATGCAGCACTTTTCTCAAACGTCATTGCGTTCGAGATTTCACGATCAGTTTATAAACCGATAATGTGCGTGAAATCACGACCCATGTTCTAAATCAGAATTTATTCAATTCAATTCTGAGTGGAAAAATAAACTTCGTTCTTTTTGACGTCCGTATGTGTAATGCCCGAATTCATGTCTCCATTTTAATTAATTTTAAAATGTATATTTTCGTGCACTCAAAATGCCCGTACACGAAATCCGTGGAGGAAAATGTTTTGTGCGACAACCGTAACACGAGAGAGAGAGAGCAAGACAGAAGGTTAGGGAGGGAGAAAGAAAGAACCCTTTCCCCCTTCCCGAAGCAGCAGCATTGTCAATTCGTGTGAGTGGCCGATCCGAGGTTGTAGTTCACTAAAATTCCTGTAGGGCGGTCATAAGGTGGTGCAGTTTTTTTTTGACCAGCACTGTACTTTTTATTAATGTACTTTACTTTTTCGTACTTTAAACATTTTATTTTGTATTTCTATATAATTTTTTATAGTAAGCATACATATTTAAAAAATTATTGACTCTATGGGATCACTCTCCTTGGCAACCATAGTTTTGTCGACTGTAAGTTAAAACAGGAACGTATCCTCTACTATTGTATTTACCATATCTGCCCGAATACAAGCTGATGATTTTTGTCAAAATTTATCGTGAAAAAATCACCACTTGGCATAAATGCAAGTCCAAGGAAAATTTGGGTTATGGTTAAATCTAGTAGTCACTCATAGATGGCAGCACATCTCATGATACCACTATATTTTTCGTAAAGCAAATATTTGACACGATGAATAATGAATAAATAATAATGGCTAGAATATTGAATTTAGCACTACCTGTGCTTTGTTACCGTTTAAGGCTGGGTTTTTCACATTATTTGAGTGGTCACATGATTTGCAGACAATTACGAAAATGCGTTGATGGCTTTTGATGCTCAACTGTTTGAATATCGGTAAATAACGAGAGATCTGCTGTGAAGGTATGAGCAACGGATTGAACTGCAAAATTCAGCTGATAATGAACAGGAAAACTTTACATGGAACATTATAAAAATGCAATTTCTTAAGGTGATGTAAATGCTAATTTCATTGGAAATAGACTTGGATGAAAAATTATCTAGGCGAGATCGCTATTACTATATTTGACCTTTGCGAAAATGAAGATGAATGAAACTACTGTCACTGAATATGGAATATTATTCAACAACGCAAAATTATTAATTGGAGTAATATATCAAAATGTCAACAACTAAACCATGTCCCACTTTTCTTTGATCGCGTATAATGTATTCTAAGCCATGCATGAATGCCCGGCACACTTCAGCATAAAATCTATGAAATTTACAGTTTTACCAAAAATGGTGAAAATTTTTGGGGGGTCGGCTTCTATTCGGGCAGATACGGCATCTTCTATCATTCTCACTGAGAGAGCAAGTTGCTAAAGAAGACGGAGAAAGAATGGCAGGGAAAGAAGGAACAAAACAGGAATTGTTTTTATATTAATTCAAAACTTTATTCATGCATACCTGTAATTCTTGAAAGGCACGTAAACTAGTCTTATAATATTTTCATCTAATAGTATCAAAGAAAGTGGAGATGCAGCAACAGAAAATATATCTTTTAAATTATTGCCAAAGTGGCAGAATAACTTGTGTGCACTCATATTCAACCATAGAAATGCCATTGTTTAATAATTTACAATTAGAAATACAGGCGACTCCCGTCTCGATTGTTCGAGTCTCGATTAATTCGAGATTTCGATCCCACCGATAGATAATATATGCGGAATAATCTTCGTTTAGTTATTGGTTCCGACTAAACGCGAGGTTTAGTTTTGGTATAGACGTAGTTATATCTGCTCTAATTGTTTGAATTTGTGCTGATTTCACTCTTTTTTCTGTTAATCTTTTATTTAAATTTATTTATTTTATTGATTTATTTATAAATTTATCACTTGACATAGCATCTAAAAGGAAATGTAATAGTGATAATGTAAGGGAATCAAATAAAAGAGGGCATAAAATTCATAGTTATGAATTGAAATTAGAAATTTTAAAGCGTGCTGAGAAAGGTGAAAGCCAAGCTGATATCGCACGATCATTGGGAATGTGTCCTTCAACTATTAACACTTATGTGAAACAGAAGGAGAAAATTCTAGAAGATGTGATAAATTCACGTAATTTGATAACAACAATAAACATTCCTAGGCGCGGTCTTGTGATTCCTAAAATGGAAAAACTTTTAAAACTTTGGGTAGATGATCAGTGTCAGAAACACATACTGTAAGCCATACTGAAATCGTACGATCGTTGGGAATGTGTCAACTATTAGCACTTCTGTGAAACAGAAGGAGAAAAGTCTAGAACGTGATAAATTCAGCTAATTTGATAACAACAACAAACAGTTCCCCACGCAATAGCTCCTCTTCTTCCAAGTAAAATCTTCCAACTTCTCAATTAATAAACCAAGTCCAGTAAGCGCAGTTGAAAAAGATTTAAGGCATGAAAATATTTTTAATTTTATTGTTTCTTTATTCTTAAGTTATTTTGTGCATTTTAAATAACTTTTATAATAATTTCGCTGCGATAAATAGTTGTATCTATAGATAGATGTATGCAGGTATGTTATCCAGCTCGCGCGAGTCGTTTGTAACAAACGACTCATGCAATCCGGACCGGGCTGTCTGTAAAGCATATTGCATACATCTATCTTTGAAGTTCGAAACACAAATTTATTTTTTCCTTTTTAGTGAAAAAAATAATGTATACATTTAAAATATTTATTATATAATTTATTTATAATTTAATATTGTTGTATTAACATATTAGTAATATTATTTTATCTTTATAGAACGTGAGGGGAGACTTTTTCCCGAAATGCCGAACGTATCCCGATTATAACATGCAAGTATATGGAAAAACGGCGTTCGACACTCGAATATTCAAGATTCGAACTCGTTTTCAGGAATGCATCCCCAATGAGACTTGGGAGTCGCCTGTACTATTATCCTTTAATAACATAACTGGTTATGTCAAAGATATAGAAAATTTCTTAAAATGTCACACCATGCAAACAGAATGTAAGAACAACAACAACTAAAAAGAGTTTTTGATAAATACCTTTGATGCAATAACTCAATAAAACCAATGGAACTTTTTTACTTAGGAATGTCTTATAATATAAATGAACTAATTTTGGGAGAGGACAAAAAGTAACATAATGCACTTTCTCACAGTGAGGAACTTTCAATTGAGAGGCAATAAACAAAAACATCAATAAAATACATTCATACCTCATCCAACCCTGTCAAAATGAGAGACTGAGTAATGTCAACGAAGTCCTCATTTGCTGGCTTTCTTTTCTTACGCTTAGACTCCCTCTCTGGCTTTGGAGGATTGAGAGAATTTAAATACCGCTCTGCATGCCTAATCTCTTTATTCAAATCTTTTAATAATTTATGATAGTCAATGCCTAAAGGTATTTCTTCTCGCCCATGCTTATGAAGCTAGAAAGTAAAAGAAAATCTCATGAAAAAATAAGAAAATATAAATTAAAAGTAATCATGAACCTATAATCCATAAAATCTGCTGGAAGTAAAGAGTAAAATATTGCTACAACAAATTATAACAGATTTATGCACCAATGAAAACATTTCTAAGCCAACTTCCCGTCAGAGAAGTACATTGCAAACATCTTTTCACTTTTTATTTGTTATTTTATTAATTTAAAGTTTGCTTACTTTCAATGAGATGAAATTTCAGGAATAGATTAGGGAAAAAATATTATAAAGCTTTATATAAAAAAATTATTGGATATATACAGGGAAATCAGAAGTATTTGCCATAACAGGATTTTTAAATAATTTACAGCCCAAACGTAAATTACAACACCTTTTACTTTCTCAAGTACAGTAAACTTCCAGTTATCTGGCACTCAAGCAACAGGCATCTCCTGCCTTTCGATTTTTTATTACACCTAGTTCGGAATGTTACCGGTAATTTAAATAAATTTGAAGTTCGTGTTGGCAGTCGCAATACGCAATTGTGTATTTTTCTTAGATTCAGTGTTTGTGTTAAATGAAATATTTCGCCCACCCTTTTTAAATGCCTCCTAAAACAGCAATATGTGCTAAAGGTGATAGAAACGGGTTGTGCTAACCTTAACCCAGAAACTTGATAATTAAACGTTTAAAGAAAGGTGAGAATCGCAATGCTTTAATGAAAGAGTTCAATGTCGGTTCTTCCACTATTAATGACATTAAGGCACAGAAATCATAGTTACTGAAATTCGTTACATCTTCTGAGACAACTAGAGGAATTGAATATCGGCGAACTCTTCATAAGCCAAAACTTGAGCAAGTGGATAATGGTATTTATGAATGGTTTTCTATAAAGCGTTCTGAGGAAGCCCCTATTTCTGAATCAATGGTGATTGAAAAGGCCAAAGATTTTTAAGAACAAATGGAGATAAGTGAACCATGTGCATTTTCAGATGGATGGCTAACACATTTTAAGATCAGACGTCTAGATGTTTCGGGTGATAAAAAATTGGCCGACCAAGAAGCTGTTGATAAATTTTGTGACTCTTTTGAAACATTAGTTAAGGAATATATAACTATCCAACACGTTTAATTGCATTATTTTAATACTTACTAACTGCACTGTATGTAATGGTGTCATGATTGCATGTCACTATTCGCTTTTCTTTCATTTAATATCAATTTGCCTCATGATTTTCTCGGACAAGAAAACAATTTTTTTTGACGAAAAATTCTAATGGTTGGACTAAGTTAATCCTTACCTCCACTTGTTATTAAAACAAAAGAGAAGCTAATAGTGATAGGTATACGACAAATATCCATAGGATGTAATGTAGTTAGTAAATATTAAAATATTGGAATTAAACATGTTGAATACCTGTATATTTGAGTTTCATTACTTCCTTGAATGTTAAGGAATTATTTAAGAATAACTGTGAGTGGAATTCCTAGTCTACAGGTTAGAAATTCCAAGGTGTATGTATAAGTCTGCATCTGTTCCTTATTTTGGTATCCAAATTCTTTATTGAGGCCTATCCAATAAAACCCTCAAGCGACTGGAATATTCAATTAACCGGAAAACCCAATTCCACGGGCATTCCGGAAAACAGGAAGTTTACTGTATACTTGAAATGAAGAGTGGGCTTGTTTTCTCAAGAGATGCATTACAAAACTTATCTCTCAAGGCAGTTAATATAATTGCAGATAACCTTAAAGAATTTTCACTTTCTCACATAGAAAGTATTGCATTTGTGAACAAATGTAAATGAGCTTTTGATGGATATTTACATTTTAGGGGCCCCAGAGTCAGAATAAGGAGTTTTATGCAATTCCGTCTGTCATCTGTGCACAGCTCTTGTGGTTACATGATTCTGATGAAATTTCATATTTATGATATCAATCAGAATAGAAGCCTTGTTGAAATGAACCATACTGTGCAACATACAATAGGGTATTCATGTAGATTTTCATATAATATCAAATTACACAAAAATGGTTGTATGGTTCTTGATTAAATTTGGTTTAGTTAATGCCATAAACAATAATATATGAGCTATATTTCAAAAACAATAAGTATACAGTGTCCAGTGACATTGTAACACAGTTTTATGCCCTGCTACCGTCAAGCTTTCTCCACTAACAGCAGAAGCATTATTTCTACCAAACTATGCATAAATATAACCAGTGACATCATTTTATTAATTAGAAGCATATGGATAAGAGAAAATTTGTCCAATGTATGTTGCACTGATTTATTGAGTTTTTACATAAAAAACATGCAAACAGAAATTAAACTGGGAACTTGTAAAGGTATAACATTCTTTATTTCCATTACTTAAATTAGTATTTCTTTAACCTTTCATAAACTAGCATAAAAACTAAATATATGCCAAAATTACATTTTAGACAATTTAAAATTTTCATTAAATGGAATGGAAAAGAACTTACATCTTTATCTTGGCTCCACTGTTTCAAAGTAATCACTAATGCTTTTAATCCCTGAAGTAAGTAAGTGGGGCATTTGTTTCCTAAATCATTGATGTGCTTAATGTCTTCAAGTAGACTTCTTGCAGCAAACCAATTTACTTTTTGAAAAGATGGATACAGGAATTTTTTCGCGATTTTCATACTATGTTCTATTTCATGTACCCTGAAAAAAAATAAAAAATAAAAATAATTCTTAAAGTGCCTTAATAATTACAAATATTGATAAGTAGCTGTTTACTCATTGGGTGCTAAACAGTTTTAGTTAGCAAATAACAATTTCCAACAAAATTAACTTACTGCAACTGTAGGGCAATATTTAACGAGTGAAGAAAATTTCCTCCAAATACTAACGAATCCATTGGAGTCAAAACTGCATGAATCCAGCCTGTTGGTATAAGCATTGTTTGGCCCTGTTTCAGCACACACTTGTAGCACATATCAACCTATAAAATTAAATGAAATCAATGTGCCTATTAATAAAAGTATAGTCATATATCACATTGTTTTATGGGGCAGTTAGAAAGTATCAAATAATGTGAATGTTATCAGAAAAATCCTACAGTAATATTTCTAATAACTGAGTTTGAAGTTATTCTACAATTGAACAAACATAGAAGCAACATAACAATATAAGTAGGAAAAATTAACTAACTGTAATAAGATTATATGTATACCTATCAGCAATATATTCATTTCTCAAGGTACAAAGAACGAATTTGCCAAAAATGTGCAGCTTTTTACACAAACATGCTGAAAGTGGAAAGCAACAAGAAATCACAACTTCCAAACTGAAAAAAAACACCACTGATGTTTCCCATGTTAAAATTATCAGAATATGAAACCAAACTGACACAATGCCTTGATATGTGTCAGGTTACGGCATTTTTCTCACAGGACTTTGGCATTCTTGTAGTGACTACCAGAAAAAAATGATGCTTGTAATTCTGTCATCAATAAGTATAACCTTTCTTTCCTTTTTAGCACTTTTTCTAAAAAATTGTTGATCTATTTGGTTTGTCTGTCCATCCGTCTGTGTGAGCAATATCTCTGGAATCCTGCTACCTGGAGTAGCCAAATTTTCAGGATATGTCAGTGTATATGAGTGTTAGACATGGTAAAAATTTGTTGGATCTAGAATCAGCTGCTGCAGAGAAATCAGTGTCTACATCACAACTTTGCGAATAACTTGATAAGAATTCATGCTAGAACTAGATATCTGATTTTTATAGAGAGGTATTCGCGATTCCAGCAAAGGAATACGCCAACTGGTGGTGAAAGTCATAACTAGTGCTTTGATGTCAAGCCTGAATGAGGCATATTTACATTGCATTGGTAAGCATAGTCTTGCAACGTGTGTTGAAGTTTCTTACTGCGTTATCAACGTTCAATCAGTTCTTTTCACCATTTTCATATTATTTAATCAGTTCTTTTCATAACTATCATTCATTTCATTCACTATTCATCAATTCAGAACAGTTCTTTTGAGAACTCCTCATCAGAACCATTTCTTCATTCTGTTCATTTCTTCATCTCCATTCTTTTCATATCTTGTTCATTTACTTTCATCCTTCATTCACACGACTTATAGTCCTTTTAAGAACTTCATCAGTATCATTGTGTGGTACAGTTAGCTTATTTGCTAACGGAAATAATTATGGAAAAGACCGGGGTGAAATTCTCACAGAGAAAAACTTCGGCGAAGCGAAACTGTTGTGTTCCACAATGTTTGTCGAAAGCCTGGTCGAACCCTGATCTCCGGTTCCATAGTTTTCCTCGGGAAGGCGAATTCGTTTTTTTGACAAATAAATGGAACATACGAGAAAGGTGCGACAGAAGGAAGGCTTGGATAAGGCTGTTGAAGATTGGGAAGCCGATAACCAAGAACATGTTTGTGTGCTCGCTTCATTTGATATTTAAATAAAAATCAATAAACATTTTAAAATTGTTTTATGACTTAATATTATTTATTAACATTTAACTGAGTGTAAAACATATCAATTCTAATAATAGGCTTCTGTAAGGTGTACTAGCGTTCCGCTTTCTGCGTCGCTACGCCTGCATGCGAAGTAAAAACATTATGTTCTGAAAGTACAAAATACAACAAACCGCCGATAATTTATGCCAGTTTCTTTTTTATATTATAAATTAACTCAGACATTGCATTAATAAATACATTAAAATTACATATGAAATTAAATAATACGTATTTAGGTACCAAAGAACGGCTGCAATGTGTTTACATTTTTCCGACAGTCCAACCTTGCAACTGCACATCATCTTCACCAAGCAGATGTTACAATCTTCTAATATCTTCACCTCCCCAGTAATTTGTATCAGGAAAGAGCCGCTACAAATTACTGGGGAGGTGAAGATATTAGAAGATTGTAACATCTGCTTGGTGAAGATGATGCGCAGTTGCAAGGCTGGACTGTCAGAAAAATGTAAACACATTGCAGCCGTTCTTTGGTACCTAAATACGTATTATTTAATTTCATATGTAATTTTAATGTATTTATTAATGCAATGTCTGAATTAATTTATAATATAAATAGGGTTGCCAGAAGTTCACAATAGAAAAAGAGAACAAATGCAAAAAATTATCTGAAATTTTTTCAAATGTATGAAATGTTTTAATTTGTAAATAGTAGTATATGTTGTAACTGTATTGTAATTCCTGCCTACGGGAGGCCTCCTGAGGGGTTCCCTCCCGTCCCTGGGTAAATACCAGGCAGGGAATGTGTACGCTCCCCTCTCAATATGTTACACACATATTCGTGTCATGACGACGTAGCCATCAGGACGGATCTATTTAATATTTTAATACTAATTATTATTATTTTTTAATTAAGCTATACTTTTCAGGGAAATTGTAATTTAAGAGTTTGCACGGGAAATTGCAATTTATCCCATTTTAAATGTTAATTTTATTATTCAATTCTAAATCCTTTTGTGTGAAAACGTGCTTTTAGTAATTTGGCACTTAAATGTAATGTTGCTGTATTATGAGGTGCTGGTTTGAAGAACTAGTCCCAAAATAGATACAACACTATCCTTCTTCCCTCTGCTTTAAGAACGCATTCCCCTTCAATAATATTTCTTGAGCCAGGGTTTCCTCCTAAGAAATTCACCATCTTTCCAAACGAGAGTGATAATTTCCCACTCATTGTTTTTCCCAATTAATGATAATGACGAATGATATCAAACACAGAAACACATGTTTAACACCTTTAACTACGCAAATCTTAACACCAATGCGTCCGCCATATTGCAAAATGACGTCACTGATTGCAGCGCCTCTATAGTTGATTTGAGTCTCCAATAGTATAGAACCTTTCATTCGGCAAGCTTGGGATATGGGGATAGCCAGCCAGTTATCCGGAATACTCATAACAAATGTTCGGAAAGAGCTAGAACCTACCGGAACGGTGTTCTGCTCCATCGCATGTGTCGATAATATTGTTCCATCTCATCAAACATTTAGTAATACCGTTTTGTTAACTTCATTTAATAAAAATAATATAAAAAATTTTTCTTTATTTTTATTCATTGTAGTTAAGTGCTGGACAAAAAAACTGCACCACCTAACGATCGCTCTACTGGAATTTCAGTGAACTATTAGACTCGAACGAGCTGTCAAGCGATATGTCAACAGTGATAGTAGAGGAGGGGGTGAAGGCTCTTTTTCCTCTCCCTCCCTCCTCTTAGAGAAGGGTTTACGTGGGATTACGGCTCTATCCCAGAACTTAGGGATCAGATATTTTCCCTCAAGATAATGGTTTTGAATTCAGCAATTACTTTCCCCATTGCGGTAACATGTGAATGAGTGTCAGACATCATTCTTTGCATTTCAAAATTAGTTAGAATCGGGAAACGAACTCCAGAGTTTAACATTCGGACGTCAAAAAGAACGATGTTTAATTTTCCAGTCAAGATTAAATTATTTAAATTCTTAGTTAGCATAAATATTTATTAGGAATCGAAAGGAATACATATTTCAATGCCTTAACAATGAAAAATGTTTAGTTGCAACGACTACTTCAAGTATTATTTCCTTGCTTCGACACCAAACATCTGTTTATGAATGCTATAAGTTGAATTTGAACAATATCTTTATTCATTTTTTCATAGGAGGAGGAGAATTTTGGTCAGTTATATGATGGGATGCCAAGCACTTAGATAAGCAATTTCAAAAAATAACAAAGTATAGAAAACTACGAAAAATGTTACATTTCAGGAATTAAGTGAGAAACTACTAAATTTAAGGTTATGAATTATGTGTAACCAAAAGTTAAGTAAATAACTTTAATAACCAAAACTATTTTTTTAAAGGATAAAATTACTAGCGTTCTTAAATAGGAATTACTGTATTTACTCCTGTACCCCGCGCACATTTTTTCTCAAAACGCCGGGGAAAAAAGGGGTGTACGTCTTACACGAGGATTTCTAAGCAGGTTATGTAAATTGTGAGTATCAATAGTAAATTCTCTGCAATATGCTTGCGTCTACGATTATATTCGTAAAAGACGTCGAATTCTACGAAGTATACGTGCATTTATGCAACCAAGCAAACGCGTAATTTACGCCTGCTCTGCAGGCAAAAACTCGCAAAAGTAGGCAGAAAGAATACGCCGACTAACCGATAACTATAGTTCAATAATTACTGAGTGTTTGCCAGCTAGGTTCAAGTTCGGTCCTTTTCCCTCATCCACTTCAAGGAATTCGGAGTGGTGAAATTTTGTTGCGAATGAAAGATTTCATCGTTCGAAAGGAAGAAGGAAATCCACATCTCAAGTGTTTGGACTCGTTTGTTCCTAACCTTACAATATTTACTCACGAGACGATACGGGAAAAAACTCCCCATACGAGTAGGGAAGCTCCCATTCATAGATGAACAAATAGTTCACGAAGCTCCGCATCGGTGCATAATATTACATCAAAAACTGAAGTGGGGACGAAGTTGTGTAATATTACAATAAAAACAGTTAAGGTGTTAACAAAAGAGGACTATCGGTGATGTGATTTCTGCTAGTATCATCATAAAGAGATCATCCAATAAATTGAGTCATGGTAAGCATAATGTTTTACACTCTCTTTAATCTCTCAGCTGATGGTTGATTAGGAAAGGGAAGAATATCACCTTTATTATTCTCAAACTAGGATGACAGAAAAGAATTTTTAATAAAAAAACGATACTCTGGTCGAATGTTACATTGTTTCATTCGCTTGAAAGTGCATCAAAGTCATTTATTAGATGGAGAATCTAAGTCTGTGGTGCACAACCCGCGGTCCACCATGGGTGTTTGGGTGGCTCCCGGCTGTTAAAGAAAATGTGAAGAATATTGTAAATTTTAAACAAAAATAGTTTTGGTGAAATACAGCTCCTCCTTGTGATATGACATTTTGATATTATTTCCATTAAAATGTTTTAATAATAAAATATATGTAATTCGGTTTTCTTTTGCAATTTATGTATTTTAAGTTTTCATGATGCAGCCCGCAGACTCAGGGAAAATTGGTTCAGCGGCCCTTTGATAAAAAAGGTTGTGAATCACTGATCTATATCATACCAGATAGTTTCTGGTAATGCGGTCTCCACAATTTTGTATGAAACTGATTGTGATTTTGCGATGTTGAAACTGTGAAAGTTTCTGCATTTTCTCTCCTTGTAATTTACATTAATTTACGAAGGTTTTTCAATAAGAATTGATTTGATCTGTGAACAATAATGTCGTTGGAGCAAAACCACATGAACCTCCTTTTCTGTGGAAGTCCTGCATGTGGTAAATAAGAGCCACCTTGAGAAAAACTTTAGATAATTCTATGTGCTTCCAAGAAATACAGCTCCCATTGTAAATGAGTAAACCTTTAGCCACCACTCCCCATTGCTTGCTACCTGCAACGGCAACCTTTCTACCCATCTACGAATTCTTGTCAGTATCTCCCACTGGCTCCCATACCCATCCCCACCCCTTTATCCTAATCCACACCTGCCTTGCCTTCCAAAAAAGATTCCAATTGTGCTATTGTAAACTTCTGTGTCCACTTAACTTTTGGTTATACGTAATTGATAAACTTAAATTTAATAGTTTTCACTTAATTCCTGAAATGCCATATTTTTCAGTTTTTTTGTTCTTCGTCATTATTTTTTTAATTTTGCCTATCTGAGTGATTGTAATCCTGACATATAACTGAGCTCTTTCATATAAGGAAAAACTATAAATTAATGCTACATAAAATAGGATAAAGATATTGTTCAAATTCAACTAATAGCTTTCATAAACAGAAATTTGGTGTCAAAGCAAGGAAATAATACATGAAGTAGTAGCGGCAAATAACATATTTTCATTTTTTTTAACCCTTAAGTAGTTGCGTGGCCTTTCGTAACTTAAGTGGGCACATGGGGTCTTTAAAGACCCCAAAAGAAAATGTTTATATCTATGCCATGTTGTTGATTTTCGTAACAATTATTTTATACGACAAGTCTAATACCTTATATAGCATCCATCAGATTTTCCGTATTGTTAATGGCATTTAATTATTTCTAATGTTTACGTTAATTGCTATTTTCGGGTGTCGCTGGTGCGCTTTAATGCAGATTCTTCTGCGTAAATTCATAGCGAGTTAACAAATTAATTTAATCTCCACTAAGGTATTCTATGAACTTTGTTTAAATATTATATAATTGTTATATTCGTTTAGTACGTTATTTAACGGGTGAATTTTTTTCTATAATATGCACCTCTTTTTCCTTCCAAAGAATTGTTACCTTGCATATGATTACACTAAACTCGAGTGCATTATTAGTTTTTTGCAATAAAATACAAATAATCTTTGCAAATAAATCTACAATAACTTATAAACATTTACTTGGATACATGAATTTGTTTCTCTCTTACTCACGTATGATCTCCACACACTGGAATTTTTTAGAATAAATATACGGTTATAGTACTCGATGTGTTACTAAACTAGAGGGTCAAAACAATACATCAGAAACCACTTTGGATGCATAAACAACACGCACATTTATTTAACCTCTTGAAATTTAACAACACAATCACTGCATACAGTTTTCATGTGATTTAAGCACATCGTAGTGGTACAGAAATTGCAACGCTAATTCGTTTTTTTGTCCACATTTCTCAGGCAAATTGTGCACCTAGTTCGAACTTTGGGGTCTAAATGAATGCGTTTTTCCAATGGTGGCGATCCCGTTAATTTAGCAGCCTTTTCGTGGAGTGATCTTGTCACATATGTAGTTAGATGCTACCCTTTTGCGAAAAGACGAAACTCACAGGTGCTCATTTGGAGTTGTGTCGGCGTGAGATGTAAGAGGCACACTACGATAAGTAGCTTGAAACACACAAACAGGGGGTTGAAACAAAATTTCTCCCATAATAAAATGGATGGTCATAAGGATTAGTGCGAGAAATTGACAATAGCATTGACGAGGAAAATGAAGAAACCAGTGAAAAGGTATCATCACGGGACAAGTGCTCACTCATGCAGGGGTCCTATCCCCCTTCTGCAGTCTTCCTGGAAAGGATCTGTGCAGGCCAAGGGTTTTCCCCGTGCTGCTAAAGAATTGCTTGTTTTCCTAAACCAGAATGCAGAAGGGTATTTCCAGAGGTCTCACGTCAAGGGAAGAGATAAAATCTAAAATATGGAATAACAGCGATTCTGCCAGTGTTCCACTACTGTCGCTTTTCTTGGAAAGCATTATAGCCCTTGCTAAAGGCTTTCACATAGCCCTGGTGAAAAGGAAACGCTTCATTTTATAAAAGGAAATACAGTCAGGTACGTTTCTCTGAGAGATTAAGAGAAAAATATATAAGTTCGAAATAGTCATGCAAGTAGGCGCGTGGAGTCTTAAATGACCCCAACATTAAAAAATGAATTTTTACGAGAAGGCCATAAAACATATTGTCAATATTTTTACACGAACAAAAGAACATAATTATTCTAGGAAGGTATTGAAAAAATCTACCTCATACATGTAATTGTAAGAGAAATACAGCGTTCTTAAAAGACATGGGGTCTTTAAAGACCCCAAGCACCTACTTAAGGGTTAATCTCCTTATTTGTGTTAAGGCGTTAAAATGTGTATTCTTTTCGATTCTTAAAGCCACATTTACACGAATCGAGAAAGTGGTTGTGAATTCTCGAACGACTAATCACGAACAGTTTCTCGTCCCATGTAAACACTCCCTGTGAATGACCTTGGGCGTCTCGACTAACTTCACGACTCGGTTTATAACTTAAGACATTGTTTGATTCTCCTTCAAGAAAGCGGGAGGGAACCATTCGTAGCGCTCCCAGTGTTGTGATTTTGTTAAATCAGTGCAAAATTGGTGCCTCAGTGGAATGACACTATAATGAAAATTGTTTGTTATATGAAAATGAACGCATTTTGTGGGACATAACAAATGAAATTTAACCTCTGATAGTCTAAAAAAATTACGATAAGACATAGGGTCCTCTTCCTTCAGTTCTTTACAAATGGTGTTTGATGCTTCCAAAGCTCTCCACTGCATTACCCAATTCTTTACCCAAACTCTCTGCCTCTTCTTTTTAAGATTTCTCAAAACTTCACAAAGTTCATTGCACAGCATTGCAATGACAATATTAACACCGTCTTTTAAACAGTCCATCTTATTCAATGTCTTCAGCACGACTGAATGGTCATTTTATAAACCCATGCAGCACTTTTCTTAAACGTCATTGCGTTCGAGATTTCACGATCAGTTTATAAACCAATAATGTGCGTGAAATCAAGACCACTTTCTCGACCCATGTTCTAAATCGGAATTTATTCAATACAATTTTGAGTGGAAAAATAAACTTCGTTCTTTTTGACATCTGTACGGGTAATGCCCGAGTTCATGTCTCCATTTTCATTAATTTTAAAATGTATATTTTCGTTCACTCAAAATGCCCGTACACGAAATCCGTGGAGGAAAATGTTTTGTGCGACAACCGTAACACGAGAGAGAGAGCAAGAGAGAAGGGTAGGGAGGGAGAAAGAAAGAACCCTTTCCCCCTTCCTGAAGCAGCAGCATTGTCAATTCGTGTGACTGGCTGATCCAAACTTGTAGTTCACTAAAATTCCTGTAGAGCGGTCGTAAGGTGGTGCAGTTTTTTTGTCCAGCACCGTACATAAGTAATAAATCAAAATTTATCTTGACCGTAAATGTTCTATCAGTTATTTTGTATCTACTGCTTTCAGTTCCACTACTACAATGTACGTTCCACTTCGTAATACAGGTTATGCATGAGATTCGACCGGGATGCGTTCCTGAATATGTGGTCGAATCTTGAACTTGTCGAGCACCATTTTCCCATAAAAGTAATGTTATTATAGGGGATGCATTCCAGCATCTCGGATGAAAGTCATTGAGTTCCATCTCATATTATGTAAAGTTAAAATAACATTACTAAAGTGCCAAGAAAACAATATTAAATCATTAAAAAGTATAAAATAACTTAAGACTAAAGAAAAATTATGTAAAAATATTTTCATTCTTGAAATCTTATTCAACTGTACTTACTGGACTTGGTTCATTAATTGAGAAGTTAGAAGTTCTGGTTGGAAGAAGAAGGGCTGTTGGCTGAGGGAATGGATAAAATAGTTTGAACCCTACAGTGCCAATGATATATTTTTTCTTAGAAAAAGTAATTAGGCAAAACCAAATTTCCTCTACCGCTGTGATGCCTGCTGCACTGGTTAACATGAGCACAAATGATAGTTCCTATGTCTTCACTTTCACTGTCACTGAATTAAAAAACTATCGTGAATTTCTCTTTTGGTCGAAACTACTTTTTGAAACAAGTCTTTCTTTCCATAAATTTTTTTACTTTCTCATATACAAAGTATATTGAGAAAGTATTGTAATCGCGAAAAAATTCTATCTTGAGATTTTAATTTATCTTTATAGTAAACCTCTATATATCAAACTACCAAAATTTTGGGTCCCTTCCATTTCGCTTTATAGAGGTTTTACTGTATATGATTTTTATTTAGTATTTTAATCAGATAATAGCTTCAGGAAGGTGGCAATGAATATTAGAAGAACCTTAGATACAAAAAAATGTAAATGAATACACCAATATTGGTGACATAATTTAGAATCGATGTAAATTTGGGTATACCTGTGTTTAGATTTAAAATTTCTTACATGCAACATATGATATAAAAATAATTTTGTTGTAATAAATTTGGCAGTTACTTATTGTACTTGTATGTGACCTCATTCAGTGCTTATCCTGATTTAGTGTACAAAAAGTTATTCCCCCAGGTTAATGCTAAATAGGGGTTTCAATTTATCTAAGTAACTAACTACTCACCTGATCCCCAAAAAATGTTTCACTCTGAGTAGTAGATGATGTCCAACGTTGATACAATGACAAGTTAGCTGGTGTAGGTTTTATGAGATAAAATATCTTTTCCCCCTAGAATAAAGCATTAAGAGAGATATTTATTAATACATACTGAAGAGAATTCATTTTAAATGTAGACTACCTTCACTAATAGATAAAATTATTTATTAAAAATACATCATGAAAATTTTAAAAATAATGGGATTGACTAAGCATCAGCCAGTTAGTTTAACAAGGTTCCAAGCAGATAACATTAGAAAGTTTAATTATTTTTATATACCAAAGGAATGAAAAATAATCAATTTCACTGTCATTCCACAAACTGAAAAATTAATTTAGGATTTGTATTTCTGTCAAAATGAAATCATATACGTATTTACACGAAAGGAAGATGAGGTTTTTACAAAAAATGTCCGCAAAAAAATTAGGGATCGTCTTAAAATCGTGTACGAAGTTTTAGGTAGGAAAAATGCGTGCATTTTAAACACCACACGGAACACCCGGATTTCGAGTATATGTCCATGAAAACGCATTTATAAATACATACAACAATACGGTACATTTAATTAATTATTATAATACATTAAAAATGCGTATCATAGTTCTTCAAGTTGCACATAGTACGAAAGATTACCTCCGGGGTACTGATGGAAGAGGTGTGTTTACGGCTGGATAGGAAATCTGATATGTGCGACAATGTAGACAGTTAAGCAAGGATTGGTGAGGATTGGCGGCCGTATTTAAGGTATATCGTTACATTTTAAACATGTCTATGTATTACAATTTGAAAATCTGCTACCTTTCGATTGGTGCTCCAGCAGCAGACGAAAGTACACCTGAATTTTAAAGAGTATAACATTTATGAAAGCACTCCATTAGTACTCACTTTGCCAAGTTTTAATGTGAAGGGAAGACTAGTCATTATTTTTAAGTTTAAAATAAGTTACCCCAAAGATATAGTGTCACTATAAAAACTTCCGGGAATGAAAAATTACGCATTACGGTAATGCTGGCTGCATTAGCAGATGGCACGAAGTTGCCACGGTATGTTATTTTAAAAAGCAAAACAATGCTTAGGGAACTGCTACCTAAAGGAATAATCATTAGATGTTAAAGCCAATGCCTTTTTACTTTCTCATACGAAGTATTGAGAAAGTATTGTTATCGCGAAAAAATTCGACCTCGAGATTTTTACGGAAATATACGTTTTAGGTGTCACTGAATCTGAAAAGTGGTTTTCCCAATGCTATCTAGAGCCCAAACGGTAGAGCAAAAATGAATGAAATCTCGTACTTAGGTATTTTATCATACTGAGCAGTCTATATGAAGAAATGGTTGACACTGCTCAATAATTCTACGCATCTTTAACAAGAATTTGATTTTCTCAAAAACGTCTCCAACAATTTTGATCAAATTTAGTTCAGTTATTTGAGTTTACATCTTCAGTAATACTGTATAGTTCATATTTCTCAAAAAATGAATATAAGGCTAGTTTATTCTATACAACTTTAAGAATAATCTGATTTTCTCAAAAACGGCTTGAACGATTTTGATCAAATTTCGTATAATTACTTGAGTATACTTCTGCAATAATATTACATATTTCATTTTTCTCAATGAATGAATATAAGGCTAGTTTATTCTTGGGCAACTTTAACAAAAATTGAATTTTCTAAAAACCGGCTGATACGATTTTCTAAAGATAACTAAATGACGCTTTATTATATGAGAAACTTTGTACAATGTATGTTGTACTGATTTTTTATTCATGCTTTTAGTGTGTTATTATATAAAAGTTTTTCATAAATAGACCTTGGTTTTTTAAGGGGTCGTCTTAAATTCAAGGTCATCTTCCTTTTGGGTAAATACGGTAATCTACCCCTGAAGTTGATCTGAAAAAATACATAAATACAGGCGAAAGATCAAAAATACTGCACAAGCATGATGAAAATAAATAACATAAACATAACAAATTCAATCACCTTAAGAGCTGAAAAGGATGTAAAAAGCACAAAATAATCAGTAACATAAATGTCAAGAAGAATTACAATTGCTTGAGCTTTCTAAATACTGTAATATAAGTATATACTAGTGGTGGCTATAATAGGGTGAGGAAGAGACCATCCCTTGGCTATCCCCATCCGTTTTAATTGGATGAATTCCTTTAACCCATTCCAGAAAAAATTCCTAGATTCTTTGCTGCAAATAAGTTTCATACAGCATGGAAAGAAAGACACAGATATTCAGAATAAAGGGTTTATAGCAGTGGTAGATTCAAGATGGAATATATGTGCTTGGAATGGTCACCCACCTTTGGAAAGTTTATGGATATGGCCATTTATGAACTTACTGTGGTGATAATTAATTCATTAATAAACAAGGTTAACAACAATAAATCCATTTACTCTTAATTGGACATCTATCTTTTCCTGTAAGTTCAACATGAACACATTTATAAACAATTTTTATGTAAAAATATCATGCATGTAAAGAAGATTCTCAGTCACTTTAGGTCCCTAAATAGTCACCAGTATTTTCAGCTGGGTGGTCAGTGGTTTAAAATAATTAAAACAATATAAACATTCAAGTCATAGATCAGGGGTGGCCAAACTTACCCTCAAAGCTGCATAAATAATCTTTGAAAGTTCAAGAGCCGCATGATACACATTCTGTGCTGATAAATTTGCGAAAAGTACATAACCTGTATCCAAAGCAATTAAGATACTGTATTTAATTGATTGTAAGCCGCCTTTTTACCTCCTTAAAAAATGCCACTCAGCTTAGAATTGGGTCTTAAAAATTGAAATAAATGTTTCGATAAATTCACTCCTGAGCCATCTCTAGTATGTGCATGTGCATAAATCTAGGATTCCCCAAGCCAACCGTCATTTCCTCATGCCTTTGCAAGCATAAATTTTTGTCATTTACATTGGCGAGTTTTTCAGTTTTTTTAATAAACCCATAATGTAACGAAAACATTATTCTGCAGACTTTAAGAGACGTGATAGCATATGACGAAGAAACATCAAATCTTGCTGCACAATGCTGCTACGGGATTGATGAGTCAAATGTGAGACGTTGAAGTGGACAAAGAGAGAAACCAGGATATTTTTGTTGCATGATTAAAAATCTGGGACATAACCGGGACAAATTACATTTTAGTAAAAACTGTACTGAATGCTTAAATATAACATAATTTGTGTTGTCGTAACTTTAGTTGATACCTTTTTTTATTTAATTATGAATTGAAAAAACCGTGGCATTCATACTTTTCGGTATTTTCTTGCGACAAATCCCGGAAAACAATGACATCTGTACACCCAACATGGAATTTTCCTTACATGCCTTTGTGAAAAGTGGGGGTTGGCTTACAATCGATGTCGGCTTACAATCAATTAAATACGGTATATTACATATCCATTAGGTATCCCCAAAAGGTCTCAAGTCGCACTAAGTCACTGTATTCTGCAGCAAAAAATGTCGAATGGAAATTTAAAAGAGCCACAAAACTAAGTTAAAAGAGCTGCAGTTTGGCCACCCCTGTTATAGATGTTTGAACAAGTATGTAAAATATCCATGAGGTTATGTCCATCAAAACAATATTTTTTCTAAAATATTTATTTATTTATTGGCAAGAATTCAGAGACAGCACAAGGCCAATTATACTGAATAACGTAACAACAATAACAAGGACAAACACACACGACCATGCCCTTGGCAGGATTCGAACCTGCGACCCTAGCATTGGGAGCTAGACATGCTAACCACCCCTCTACGAAGGCCGTCAAAATAATGAAAATAATAAAAGTTACATTTGCATAAATAGTAAGGTGACACTATAAATAGTAAATAGTTTGGTATTTAATACAATACTAGATGAATAACAAGAGTTAAGAAGGTATTTTAAAATAATGCCTATGAAATTAGTAATCAAACTACCGTATATTCCAGCGTATAAGTCAACCTTTGAAGCCTACAAAATTTTTCCTAAAACTTTGAGTCGACTTATACACCAACATTAAAATGTGAACCCTAAATTACAGATGAATAACATCGATATTTATAAAGACCGTTGATCTTTTGGTGGAGGTGATCGCTATTTTGAATCAGCTGTTCCTGTGTTTACATTTTATGACATTTATTTTAGAAGATTTATAATAATTAATTTTAATACTGTATTTACTCATGTAATCCGCTTCCTTGTGTACAACACACACCCCTATTTTTTGGACCAGTTTGAGGAGAAAAAAATAAATTCATGCTTCAATAAGTCAACGTCTACTGCAGCAGAAAATTAGAAAAAAAATCAAAAAAGTGTGGGGATTCCCTGTAGGTGTGTTCTCTCCATGGTTCCCTCTAAGCTGTGCGACTGTGTGGCCACGCAGCAGTTTTTGTAGTGACATGCACTAAATTTTCAAGTGCGCACAACTGTGTGTATAGTAAGTCTCTGACTTACACGGATCCGCAGATACACGGATGAGGGCAGCTGAACTGCCGTGCGTATACAGTTAGTTGGACAGCTGCTCGATAGATGGCGTTACTTGTACACTGCAGGAAACGTAGCAGACAGAAGTGCTTTTGTTAGATTTGTTTTTGATTGTGAAAAAGCTTTTAAGTGTATTAAAGTTATCTCGTAATTGCATTAAAACAAATTTGATAAACGAACTTGGTATAAGCCCTCATTATGGCTGAGAAACGAAAGAGTGGTGACATGACGGTTCACGAAGGTATCTAGAGCAGTTAATGATGCAATTGCATGCTATAAAATTATTTATGATGAGAAGAAATAAGCTACTATATAAACATCACTGGACAAGTACATACGTAAAACAGAGACAAATGATGTAATTCCATAGTCACCTGCAGTATCTGCTTAAATACGTATATACTATGTACTAATACTCTTCTTGCAATTACTAACATTTTTACTTAAGTATGATGTATTGTAATGAATAAATTTTCATTTTGTTATTATAAGCTCTACTTTTTTCGGCTTTAATTATCCATTGAAGTGAATATCAAATTTGTGTAACTGCCGTGCGTATTAGGTTACTTGACCAGCTACTCAAAAGATGGCGTTTGCCGTACATTTCCACTGAAGTTCTCTTTACATTGCCACTAGTACTGCACAGCCGACTGCATTGCTTCAAAAAAGGTATTGGTTTAAACATTGTTCGACTTACACGGAAATTTTTGGAACGAATTAACTGTGTAAGTCGGGGACTTACTGTATATATGGGAACAGGGTCGCATCAATCCCGGTGCACGTAGGCACGCGTAGCGATATTCATTCCACCCATGGATGAAAAAAATTAAAAGGAACTATGGTTCTCTCCCGGGCTAAAGGAGTGTCAGCGGTTCATGATGAATACAGCGAATATAGATGCCTGATGCCAACTTATTCCAGCAAAAAGTGTTGGTAGAAACTGATAAGAACTGCTTTTTCTGAGCAACAATAATAAACTTAAAACTCAATTAAAAGGTACAGCTTTAATATTATAAAAGTATTACATCATCTCAATGTTGAAGATGCACCAACGGCAGTATAAACCGTGCATTTAAACCCTAAACATTTCTTGGCCGTGTATGTACGTGTAAACTTCATAGAATTCTTTGTCTTTTGCGAGTATAAAATTTACCATTGAAACTCGAATTTTTAAAACTTGGTCAGAAATTTTCATGTATGACGTGGTATCTTTTTATTACCGACATTTTGGGAAAAAAGGTGCACAGGGTACACATTTGCGATATTTTATTGAATTTCACCACCATAGAGATCGATCGCAATCACTGGATATAGTTCATTTCGATAGTATCATTAGCAGGTGACATCAATCGAATTATAGGAAACTTTATTTAGTGGGCCAAGCTCTCCAAGAATAACAGTTTCTTATTGGTTGAAATTAAAACATCTGTCACATGGAATGCTAAAAAAGAATAGCACAGACTCGAAACAGTATTTATATATATTTTTATTATTATGTTTATTTCTGTTTAGTTAAAACTTGGATTGTACCTGACTTTGATTTTGTCTGAAAATGATTTCATGAGAAGTATTTTTAAGTGAAATGGCGGGGGTTGACTTATAGGTCAAACATATGTCTAATCATGTATTTTCATTAAAAAATGCAGGGGTCGACTTATACGCCGGAATATACGGAATATGAGATAGAATTGTTAACGTTAAATTCTAAAACATTGATATTCCTAGCTAGCAATCTGTAAATACATGAATAAGTAGCTGTAAATTATTAAAATGGAAGATTCAATTTGAAAACAATGCTAAAAAGGATGTTTAATCACCTGAATTGTGCCATGATTTATCTACTAACTCAGTGCTAAAAATTTGGTAGGATGTCATTCTGCTTCTTTTATGATTACAGCATCCACGGTGCATATTGCAATCAAATTAAAAGCCATAAACCTGCTGATTATATTTCTCGACTTGAAATTAGTATCTTTAATTTAATAATATCACTTAGAAGCTTATTTAGAAGTATACCAAACTGTTATATATGATAATTAAAATAACTTTAGTGTAGAAATAGCAAAAATTATTGGCATTTACTACATTTGGCTTACATTGAAATAACAAAGACCGATTCCCTTTTCACCCAATGTTAGCACTGAGAAAACTGGAGAATCATTCCACAAATGATTAGTATTCAACATAATGAAGAGAAGACTGAGATCTTACCCAAAGTAAATGATACCACACTGATGTTCCACCAAAATCAACATGAAAATCTGTATATGAATCTTTGACACTCATTAAGCAATACTTCTCAACTTGTGGTCTAACAAGGCTTCCATCATCTGGAACTTCAGTAGGCCATACTTGGTTCAACCAGTCTAATTTTCGAGCAATATATGGAGCTTCGACTAATGAGCTAAGCCTGAAAGAATGATACCTCTTTGTATAATTTCTTAGACTTACAATCATTACACTTTAGACTATATGATATTTAAAATTTAATGTTGAGAGCCACGAAAGAGGCAATAAGTTGAGATTCTACAAAATAAAATTGTTGTCATGAAATATAAACAATACATAATAGACTGCAGATAATTATTTGTTATGCATTTACTTCAACAGCCTTTTTTGTTTAGCAAAATCCTAACAGAAATCCATAACATTCAGTTGAAATAAACATCAACAAAAAAACAATGCTTATATTCTCAAGCATTTGCAAAAGAGCTTTGGTAAAACATCAATATTAACTACTAAGGCTGACTTAAATATAGAATTGTTAGATAAGACCAGATACAGATAATATTACAAAGAGCTGGCAAATGGCAGCCTAACCTGCAATCCCTAGCATGAATCAGTTCATGAAATATAAATCAGTTAGTTACCCAATAAAAATAATATATAAGGTTTACTTACGGAGTTCCAGTAAATTCCAAACTAATGAGATTCAGAACTTTAGTTCGGCTTGGACTTTTAAAATATTTAACAAAGTCACCCAGTTTCATTCTTATCCCTTCCTGCCTAGTAACATCTATCACATCCACCTTCCGTTCCGCACCTATGGAAAAATCTCAAGCCTTATAAATAAATCCTTTGAAAAATTTCTCAGATTAGTATGTTTATATAAAAAATAAATATATAATAAAAATCAACAATAAAAATCAATTTAAAGAAAATCTCACAACTGGTATAAAAAGACTAATAAAGACATTAATATAAATATTCTTAGATAGGCATCATTAACTTTCTATAAACTTTTCATGATTCTAATGTTAAATAAAGTAAATTTAATAATGTAGTTAAAATCCTTAACATGCATGTGAGCAGACATTTAAATTTAATTTATTTAATATCACATTAATGAATATAAGATATCACAACTTTTAAAAGTTTCTATAATTTTGAGTGAAAATTTATTAATCAAAGATGCTCTTATTTTGTTTTGGTATGGCATTGATTCAAGAACATCTCCCTTCATAGCAAAACTAAGAAGAAAATCAAATATATCTTGTATCCTTCACAGTTTTGTTTGTTGCACATACTCCACAATTCTTGTTGTATTTTTGTCCACAATCTTTTCTGTCATGGGTTTTTTATGACACTTAGAAGCCAATCTGAATGGTCATTCTCTGGGGCCTGATGCACCAGATTGTTTTCTTTGCCATCAGGTAAGGTATTTAAATTTCTCTCCTTTGGTATTTTTATAATCCAATGGCAATCAAAATTTTGTCTAAAACCAGTACCCCAGATCTAATCCTCAAATCAATGTCACACAAGTGCCATACTTCAACCTCACAGTAATGGTCTTTTATAGAAGCTTGCACCGCAAATAGAGAGACACTCCTTCCTCTGGAGCAAGTTTCAAATGCTGCATGCATACATAATGATATAAAATTTATAACCATAAATATAGCAGGTCTCATTTACTTCAGTTACTGTGAAGATTATTTACGTTGACAACAAATGCGTATCCATGCATGAATTTTTCTAAGTTCAAAGCGAATTCTACTTTCTTGTTTGATTTTCTTGATATTGGCTACTGCTATGATAAACATATACTGAACAAAAAAATTCTATTTTTCTAGTTCTACAAATTTTATTTGAAGGCTTTTTCGATATGACTAATATTTTAAGAGATATGCGGAAAAGTTCATTTTTACTTTCTCATCTACGAAGTATATTGAGAAAGTATTGTTATCACGGAAAAATTCGACCTCGAGATTTTGATGGAAATATACGTTTTAGGTGTACCTGAGTCCGAAAAAGTGGTTTACGCAATGCTGTCTCTCTGTGGGTCTGTCTGTTCGTGGCACTAGAGCCTAAACGGTAGAGCGAAAATGAATGAAATCTCGTAATTAGGCATTTTATAATACAGAGTAGACTATGAAGAAATGGTGAACATTGCTTAATAATTAAGAGGAGTTTATTCCACGCATTTTGAACAACAATTTGATTTCCTCAAAAACAGCTCTAACGATTTCACACAGTTACTTGAGTTTACGTCTTTAATGATACTATATAGTTCATATTTCTCAAAAACTGAATATAAGGCTAGTTTATTCTAGACATCTTTAACAACAATATGATTTTCTTAAAAATGACTGGAACAATTTTGATCAAATTTCGTACAGGTACTTGAGTTTAAGTCTGCAATAATACTACATATTTCATATTTCTCAAAGAATGAATATAAGGCTAGTTTATTCTTGGGCAACTTTAATAACAATTGGATTTTCAAAAAAATGGCTCATACAATTTTCATCAAATTTCGTATAGTTAAGTTGATGTTTATAATAATTCTACATAGTTCATATTTCAAAAGATAACTAAATAACGCATTAGTATATGAGAAAGTTTGTGCAATGTATATTGTACCAATTTTTTTTTTCCAGTAAAGTGGCACCTGTTTTGGTTATGTGAATCATTTATGTCATATTCTTATTGTACTTAGCCCTAAGTCCTAAATACAGTTTTACGAAAATCCATTTGTTAGAAGCCGAGAACGAACATGCATATGGACAAATGGACGGACTGAAGCTACTAGGTACTTACGTTAAAAATTCAATGTGCCTAAAAATTCCTACTAATGCAACATTCTGGAAAACCTTAACAGCCATAAACAGGCATTGGTTTCCTCTTAGTGCTCCTCTCCATTCTAATAATATTTTTTGGAGAACTGAAAATTATGGGAGCACCCCTTTACATTTTAATACACATATAGTAATTAAATTTTATCTTGCAATTGAAATTAAAGCAAATAAAAAATAAAACCTAAATTAAATACAGTGTACTCCCGATTATCCGTGGGCGGATTATCCAATTTGCGGGTTATCTGTGCATGATTTTTCCGTATTTCTCACGAATTTTTATTTATGAAAATTGCGCTTTGCACTATTCATGCATTAAGGCATGTGGAGTTGTGTAATACTTTCCGCTTGTATACTTATGAGAAGAAGACATATTGCATAAAAAAGATCGTACATAAGGTTTTTTTAAGGTAAACTGACCGTAACATGATATCATGCTCTTTTACTGCCGATTATATTACACTGCATCTTTTACGAATTGTAGCAGAGACAAATTGTTTCATTGTGATTACATTTTCCCCATGCATATGAAAATTCCCCTTCCCCTCTGTAGTCGTTTGTCAGTCCACTCTGTTGTAGTTTACTCAGAAATTCCTACACCAACACTCTCGTACTCACTTGGAAGTGTACATCCCAGAAAAGATGGCAGAAAGATGCAAGAAAATTGTGTTGAGAGCGAAGAGGAAAGAAACACCGAGCGCATGAGTCACGGCCTGGCACTCCACGATGTTGACAATATACTTGAATGCATGGGGCAGTAGAATTATCAATACAGTGACATTATAGCTGCAAGTAAAATCCGAGCAATCGTGAAGAGAAACCTTAATGAGTAAATAAAACAAGCTAAGATTACGGACTACTTACTAAAAGAAATGTAAACTGTGTTAAGTTTGGAAACGGGTTGAATAGAATGTAATATGACAGATGTGAAAAATAAAGCAAAATTTTGGATTATCCGTGTTTTCCAATTTTTTGTGTTTCTTCTTCCCATCATTAGCCCGGATGATCAGGAGTACACAGTACTACTCAAAATACTACTATACATATAATAACCTTATTCTGTTGGTCCGTTCGTCGGAACACTCTACCACAAATAATGTCTAATAAGTCAAAAACAGCTGCATGTATTTTAGCCATTCTTTCAATTTTAAAGAGTGCCACATATAAAGACTCTTATGTGTAATCACCGTACAAAACATCAACCCGAAATCAATTCCAGGGATGTTTACCTCCCCAATTGGATAACATTGGCAGGGGGACCATCTTTAATTTTTATCTCCTAAACTTTAAGTCGTAATTACATGCTCTCATGGAGGTTTTTGTTGCAAATGTTGTCCTTTATCCGACTAAATTTATTAATCGATACCTTATAAAGGGCGAGGTAGAGTAAAATATGGATTTCTTATTATTTTTGGATTAATGGCGTCTCTCTGACTGTGGTGCTGCGAATGGCAACGGACACAAACCGAACTATGTCAACCAGTGATGGCAAATGAAAAAAATCTGATGTGGCCAACACATGACTTTCTCCATACTTGGGGTATAGACATTTAAATAATTATGAATAGGATTATAAGGCAAAATTATTAATTCGTATCATAAAAGAATACAGTCGTCCTTATTGCCGTAAATTATGTATATTTTTAATATGTTTACAGAATTCACTGCTACCTGGTGATGGCGCTGTATACTGGAAATTATGAAAAAATTAAATATCTCTGAAATGGATGGTTCTATGAAAATTTGTTTCAAACAAAACTTGGAAGAAATATTATTCTCTACAACTTTGGTCTTTACGAAGATTACCAATAATGACGTTTTAAAGGAGATATTTGACGGAAACTGAAAAAACCGATTATTTATAAATAATTCCTAAACAATAACTGCTATGGAAAATTGTTTGAAATGAAAGTTTTAGGAAATTACATTCTATATAACCCTTGTGTAGAATTGTATATACAATAATGACATTTTAACGGAGAAATATCGCAAAAACCGAATCGGGTTTTGAATAAACCTCGACTTCCGGTTAACCGGTATTGCCCAAAAACTAATCAGTTCTTTGTGCTCATGGTAAAGTGTTATATATGAAGTTTGGTAATGATATGGCAAGTACTTTTTGAGTTAGAGCGCCCACAATCACATACACACACACAGACATTCCGAAAATAGCCTAACGTGTTCTAGGGACCTCAAAACATGTATTTCCGTTGAAATCTCGAAGTCGATTTTTTTCATGATCACAATACTTTCCCATTACTACGTATGGAGAAATTAAAAATACGTTTCTCTACCATTTAAACTACACTCGAATCCAAATTTTTTTTTTACGTTTAATGTTATAATAAAAACTCTTAGTATACATTAATGAAATTGAGCTAATTGCCCTTTTTACTTTCTCCATACATAGTATGGGAAAGTATTGTGATCATAAAAAGAATCGACCTCGAGATTTCAACGGAAATACACGTTTTGAGGTCCCTAGAACACGTTTAGACTATTTTCAGAATGATGTCTGTTTGTGTGTACGTGATTGTGGGAGCTCTAACTCAAAAGTACTTGCCATATTGTTACCAAACTTCATATATAACACTTTAGCATGAGCACAAAGAACTGATTAGTTTTTGGACAATACCGGTTAACCGGAAGTCAAGGTTTATTCGAAACCCGATTCGGTTTTCGCGATATTTCTTCATTAAAACATCATTATTATATATACAATTCTATACAAAGGTTATAGAGAATGTAATTTCCTAGAACTTCCATTTGAAAGAATTTTCCATAGCAGTTATTGATTAGGAATTAATTATAAATAATCTGCTTTTCGGTTTCCATCAAATATCTCCTTAAAAACATCGTTACTGGTAATTTTCGCGAGGACCAAAGTTGTAGAGAATAATATTTCTTCCAACTTTTGTTTGAAACAAATTTTCGTAGAACCATCCATTTCGGAGATATTTTGCTTTTTCTTAATTTCGAGTATACAGCGCCAACACCATGTAGCGGTGAATTCAGTAAACATATTCAAAATATACCTAATTTACGGCAATAAGGATGACTGTATTCTTTCGCGATACAAAATAATAATTTTGCCTTATAATGCAATTCATAAAAATTTAAATATCTATACCCCAAATATGGAGAAAGTCAGGTGTTGGCCACATCAGATTTTTAATATATATATATATATATATATATATACACATGATATTTTTGCATTTATTCAATTCATTGCCATGGCAACTGCAATTGTTAAAGTCAATTGTTGGCTTGATTTTAATGCATAAGAAATGTATAAAAATTGTGAAAAGTCGCATTAAAACATACTTTTTGGAGATTTTTGGATGATATTTGAAGTGGGATCCAACGTAATTACAGATATGTGGAGGGGTTACAGATGTTTGCGGCAGCTAGGCTATGCTCATTCCACTGTTAACCACTCCTCCAACTTTGTAGATCCTGCCAATCGTTCGACCCACACTCAAAATACTGAGGGATACTGGTCTGTTATAAAAAGAAATGTGCGGAAAAGAATTGGCCGCATGTCGGAAGAGCACCTGGAAGATTTCCTTTTAGAGTACGTGTGGTGAAGAAAACACTGTGGCACTAAAAAAGCAAGTCCAATTCTTACACAGAAAGGAGAGACTGTATTAAAATACAAGAGGAAAGCATTATTAAAATATTTTACCTCAGCCTAGAATGAAGTCTGAAATTATTAATTTTTAATTTCTTTGCAAGTAAAAACAATAAAACTGGGACCAAGTTTTATGGCATGTTGTAGAAATGTGAACTTATAGAAGCACTCAAATTTCCTCATTTGAAAGAGATACGGCGATCCACAGAAAACTGCCTTAATATTTTCAGCGTATATCTGTGCCTTTTTTGAATCACTTGAATAACGTCTGGTGCAAAATTCATATTTTGCACATATGAGACTTTTTTTCATTTCACATCTCCTGAAGGTCTACTTTAACATCTTAGAAAAGCGCAAAAAAAACGTTTAGCAGACCCTGCTTATTTCTTCCAAAGAAGAAAATTGGTCTACCAATGACAATGAAAAATCATATTTCATTATCGTTGCTTTATGTTTAATATTTTATGGGCCCTGTAGACTATTTGAAAGGGATAGCTGAAAGGAAGAGTCACGGTAAATGTTGTAATTTGGAAAGACAATGCCGATTTCAAATTTCCCACCTAAAAAACTTAAGGCAAGTAAAAGTGATTATGTTGGTACCTCTCACTCTCCCTTCAGTTTCCTTCTTCCCACACCCTCTACCTCGCTCATTTCTTAACTCTGTTGATATGTAATGTACAATTTCGTTTAAAAAATGCCAATAATCAGCAATTTCACCGCCATACAATGATGTCACTTTCAATCATCTTATTTACAAAAAGTATTGCAATTTTGCAATGATAGATGGGTAATTTCACCATCCTCTGTGAGGGTAGACTACATCAAGCTACGGTGTGGGACTCAGGCCCGAATGAGGCACCCTAATCCTCAATAATGAGGGTCGAACGTGAAGAGCAGGCAATCTTCTGAAACATGGTGCTGGATCTGCTACAGAAACCAAAGAAGCTATCCCAGAGAGTCGATAGGATACCTATAAAAATTAACAATTTCTTGAGAAATCTACAATGTCAAAAGCATACTTCCATCGGTGCTGCCAATATATGGGCTTAACAATTTTAAATGCTAAGCATGTATAATCACAGATATTCTAATATATAAAACCAATTCTGGGCAACAACAGACATAAATAATGTATTTTTCACCATTATCCTTTAATTAATAGAGTTGATAATCATGGAAAGCAATGAAACTTGAGATGAAAGTAAAAGAAAACTTAACAGGGGAGCACAAACTCACTGGAGATCTCACCAAATATAAATATTGCTGAAGCTAGGAGAAGAGAAATGGAACAGGATAGACAGAACAAACTGAATGATCAGAACAAACGGAAAGTGAGGCATAGAGCTAATGAGTCAACAGAAGCAACAGTAAATTGATTAACAAGCAACAGATTTATAGATGAAAGAAAATGAGAATCTGAAAGTTCATTACAATCTGAATAGCAATTATTGTGGATTAGGTTATTTATATTACCGTAACAAAAGAGATATAGAATTATTAAGTACGTTTAACGAATAAATCTTCATTAACATAATCTTTGCTGAATAACTTTTATATGCTCATGACTATTATTACTTTCTGAAACATTTGGTTGACTGGATTTTGTTAATTTTGTACGTTTTAGTGTACAAAATTTAGCGTCATTAATTACTTTCTCCATACATAGTAATGAGAAAGTACTGTGATCACGAAAAAAATCGACTTCGAGATTTCAACGGAAATACACGTTTTGAGGTCCCTAGAACACGTTAGGCTATTTTCGGAATGTCTGTGTATGTATGTGATTGGGGGGGTTTTAACTCAAAAAGTACTTGCCATATCATTACCAAACTTCATATATAACAATTTACCATGAGCACAAAGAACTGATTAGTTTTTGGACAATATCGGTTAACCAGAAGTCGAGGTTTATTCGAAACCCGATTCGGTTTTTGCGATATTTCTCCGTTAAAATGTTATTATTGTATATACAATTCCACACAAGGGTTATATAGAATGTAATTTCCTAAAACTTTCATTTGAAACAATTTTCCATAGCAGTTATTGTTTAGGAATTATTTATAAATAATGTTTTTTCTGTTTCCGTCAAATATCTCCTTAAAAACATCATTATTGGTAATCTTCCTGAGGACCAAAGTTGTAGAGAATAATATTTCTTCCAGGTTTTGTTTGAAACAAATTTTCGTAGAACCATCCATTTCGGAGATATTTAACTTTTTTGTAATTTTCAGTATACAGTGCCGCCACCATGTAGCGGTGAATTCTGTAAACATATTCAAAATATACCTATGGTAATAAGGACGACTGTATTCTTTTACGATATGAAATGATAATTTTGCCTCATAATGCTATTCATAATAATTTAAATATCTATACCCCAAATATGGAGAAAGTCATCAGATTTTTTAAATTTTATTTTAACATGATCCTTAATTCTCGCACAACCGTCATAAGTGACGGGCAATTATGCTAGTATGCAGTAACAAACATGCTGGGAAAGTTCAATGTTTCCTGTTATAATAAAATATGCAGGTAATATAACAAATGTAAATGACAAGACATACTGAAATAGTAATTTTTGCAAATTTTATAAGAAATAATTTTCTCATATAAAAATTTTGATTTATAGTTAACTCATATTATTAACAAATCCAATCTAAGTGAGTGATAGTTGGTCTGTATTTCAAGATAAATCTCAAACTTTATTAAAATTGTACCATCAGTAAATTACACAAGACATAGAATCAGTATTTTATCAAAGAAAATCCTAAAAAGCATATATTTTACCAGTACTTGAAGATCTTTTAATTTTAGCATATATTAAATTGATCACTTACCAACATAATATTCAACGTCATCCACAGCAAATGTATCTGGTGGAACTATCATACCCAAGCCTTCTTTTTGAGGAACCAAGATAGGATCATTAAATCCATTCCTCTGCAGATATGGGATGGTAAGTTGCTGTCCAGCCAGTTTCAAAATAATATCTTCAGCACTGAGAAGTAATATTGCTTACATGATAAATAAAGAATCTTTCTGATATCACTGGTAAAAATAAATTGAGTGATGCATGTCACATTAATTTTCCTACACTATTAGTTGATTTTGAGGTCATCAACATCCAGGAGTAATTTTTCTTAATACATATATGACCATTTACGAACTTACTGTGGTGATAATTACTGTATTTAATCGATTGTAAGCCAACCCTTTTTTACGTTTCTACCATATCAGAAATTGCCACTCTGCTTAGAATCAGGGTAAAAAAAGTAGTCAATGAATTTATGTCCGTAGTTACATTATAACGCGAGATATAAGTGTACTAAAGTGTAAGTAAACTTTAAATGTATGCAAAAAAAAATCAAAATGGATGAAAACCTACGAAGAAATAAATTATGTAAATAATACGTGGCGCGTCAAAGTCATAAAAAACACAGCAATAGCGATCGTATGCGTAAGAAGCTACATATGTACACAATGTTTCATTTTACTCGTGAATCGAAACATTTGCCTTTCCTACCCCCCTCCCCTCCCTCCTCTATCTTGTTGCAATGTGTCTAGCACGTGTGTACTGAGATTTCCTGAGCGAACCGTTACTTCCTCGTGCCTTAGCGGCATAGCAGCAAACTTGGGAGAATAATTTAAGAATAAAAGTGAAAAGGAATGCCCAGGTGATACTAGTGTAGTACTAACATATGTTATGTAATACGGTGTCCATATTTGATTGACGAGAAACGGCTATTTTTTTACGAGAATAAGATCGAGGGAATAACGAAGTCAAATTCCACTTTTAGTAGAAGTTGTTATGAATAAGTGAATAAAATGTATTTTATGTCGCCATAATTTTAGTTAATACTCTTTATTTAATTATGAACTGAAAATCTGAGACGTAATACGGTGTCCGTATTTGATTGACGAGAAACAGCTAATTTTTTTACGAGAATAAGATCCCATAATGAGGTCAAATTATTCTTTTTGTTTGAGTTGTTATGAATAGGTGAATAAAACGTATTTTGTCGCCATAATTTTAGTTACTACTCTTTATTTAATCACGAACTGAAAATCTGAGGCGTTCATACTTGTTGATATTTTGAAATAAATGACTCCAGCTGCCTAATCACTTTAAAATCAAAATTTTTCCTTGCGCGGCCTTGTGAAAAGTGGTGGTCAGCTTACAATCGATTAAATATGGTAATTCATTATTAATCAAGGTTAACATCCATTTACTCTTAAATGGACATTATTTTTTCCTGTAAGTTCAACATGAACACATTTATAAACAATTTTTATGTAAAAATATCAAGCATGTGAAGGAGATTCTCATGTCCCTTTAGGTCCCTAAATAGTAACCAGTATTTTGAGTTGGGTGGTCAGTGGTTTAAAATAATAAATACAATATAAACATTCAAGTTACAGATATTTGAACGAGTATGTAAAATAACCATGAACTTTAAGTACATCACAACATTTTTTGTAAAATACTGAAAATAATAATAGTTACATTTGCACAAACAGTCAAGTGACATGGAGAAAGTTTTCTCGGGTTTCCAGCCGGGTGATGTGGAATAATGCTTCAGACGTTTTGGCAACTCTCTCTGCTGCCATCTTCTCCTTGAAGATGGCAGCAGAGAGAGATGCCGAAACGTCGGAAGCATTATTCCACACCACCCGGCTGGAAACCCGAGAAAACTTTCTCCATATCATTCACCGGGAAAGACTCAAATCCTTTCTCAGTCAAGTGACATTATAAATCAGGGCACTGAACCGGAATTGAACGGGAAAAAACCAATATTTTAGGCTGGAGTGAAATCGAATCCAAACCAAAAAAATTAAATTTTTTGAACCTGAATTGAAACCAAAAACCGATATTTATTTCGCTACTTTTTTTGGTTCACATAAATAGTGGAAGGGAAAGGAGGGATTTTCCCACCGCTCAGTAATCTTCCATGTTCAAATGCCTATCGCCTCTCTCGCACTCCCATACCCTGTTGCCATAGGGTCCAAATCCTCAAGTCCCTTGGGTCATTTCACGGATATATTTTAGTTGAAAATGTACAGATTAGAGAAAAATTATCATGGAAAATGAATGCATGCTAGCTGCAGTTTACCTAGATCTATCAAATTTTACTGTCATGAACAAATAATAAAGGATATATTGCATTTGAAAGAGCGCTGGGGAATGATTGAAAATATAAGGAAAGGAAAAGCGACAAATACAGAAATAAGGGGCTTTGTTATTTTAAATGAAGATTCCGATGATGAGAATTTTCTCAAAATGAAGGAAAGAGAGATTAAATTGTGGTCTGATGTAACAAAAATTAACATTGATAACATTTTTTCTAGTTTTGATGGGGTGGAAAGATTTGGAATAAAAAGGGAGTGTTGGAATTTTGGGAAGAAAATCACTTAAAATATCCTCATTTGTATACTCTAGCTACCATTGTTTTTGGTGTAGAAGCTATCCAAGTCAGTGTATTGAGGCCTTTTTCAACAGTGAAATTAATCATGCGGGATAATAGGGATAGCCTGAGCGAAAGTACACTAGAAGATATTCAGCTAATTAGAGCTAACTTTGGTTGCTTGTGGCAACAGTTTTTATCTTTTAATAGCTTTTATTCCCACTTTGAGGGGCTATTTTGGCTCCTTTTCACCCCATTTTTGGCCCATAAGAAAACGTAAATTGGTGTAGAGGTTTTTATATTTGCACTTTAAAACTATTTCCCGTGAAGATACGAATTGGAGACTTAAACTATCGGATAGGATATAAATTGTAGGTTCTTATTTTTGAAGACAGAATTTCAATCCAAGTATAATTAGCGTAAATTTATAGTTTTTATCAGAAAAAAGTGGTAATTTTTCTGGGTCTAACAAGAGGCTTCCTAGGCAACAGCCTTAATGCTTTCATATGGGTAAACTTTTAATGAGAATAAGAGTCTTATATTTCTCCTTTAAAACCTTACTAGTGTAATGCTTATTGAAATATCAACGGGAGTACAGATTCGATCGTTCAAGCTATTTATGGATATCAAATTGGCATCAGAAACATTAATTGTATTGAAAGTCATTTCCCTCTCTCACCCACCCGCCCTTTGTCCCCTCCCTCCCTCTCTCTTGTATTGAAAGCAATCAAAGCACGTTTACACCCATAATGATTGTGTAATAGTACCATTTACTTACCTTTGATATTACTCGTGTTGCGCTTCGTTGATTTGTATACGACAAGAAATGTCTTCAGCCTTGATATCCAGATTAATTGAATATAACACCACCTCCACCAGTAAAAGGTAACTTATGCAGGTAATTTCACCAAATTTGAAGTAACGAATATAATAAATGTTAAAATAAAAAAGTTATTTATAAAAATTTATTTTTATACCCATTACTACTATTGTGACTTGTTTATTAAGTACATAAAATCTTATTACATATAATTTTATTATGGTTTAAGCAAAAAAAAGTTTTTGTATTGTTTTTAAAATCAGTATATTGTAAATAGCTTCTATTTTCCCCTCATTCTGTAAACTTATATATATTTGTGCAATTACCCATGAAACTGATTGGGAGGAAATATTATGTTTAATAAATTTGTAATATTTAATTCTAAATACAATCTAAAATAAATAAAATACATACTAAATATGTGCATTTAAATAATTTATTTTCATGTTGTGAATATTAGTTTTTTTAATAGCATTAATGTTATAGTGAAAATGTATTTGTCTTAAGTAAAAATTACGTAAATTAATAAATCGGTTCATGAAATATTTCTAAAAATATTTTAAGGTCGGAGCAAAAGAACGGGTTCACTGATGATTTCCTGAGCAAAACCAGAACCAAACCAAAATCTTGTTTTGAGTGAACCTGAACGAAAACCGGAGCAAAAAATTATGGTCCGATGCCCTGCTATAAGGTTTGGTATTTAATACAATAATGTATGAATAACAAGGGTTAAGAAGGTATTTTAAAATAATGCCTATGAAATTAGTAATCAAACTATATGAGATAGAACTGTTAATGTTAAATTCTAAAACACTGATATTCCTAACTAGTAACTGTAAATACATGAACAAGTAGCTGTAAATTACTAAAATGGATGATTCAATTTGAAAACAATGTAATAATTAATTACATTAATTTTCCTACACTATTAATTGATATTGAGGTCAGATCTTAATTTTCTATAATTTCATATTCTGGTATTTGTTTGAGATTATCTCTATATTTTGATGAACATTACCTATGAAAGTGACGAGAACGCAACTCCTTGATAAATACTGCAGTTCCTGACTGCACTGACTTATTCTCAGCATCAATTTCATACACATCATTACGGTGCCAATTTGTGCGCTGCTTTACTGTAAAGGAAATTAAATTATTAAATTAGGTTTGGGTTCACGATAAAAAAATATACTATAAAGATAATCTCATTAATGAAATCAGGTTCAACTTTATGGAATTTGCTCATGATACACATAATAAAGATACAAAGTTTTTTATTCTGTGTATCTAAAGATAATGTTTACCAAATAAAATACATTGTTTATAACTCCTTGTAAACATTATATATATGGTATCTAAATTAACTCTGTACAGAAAGGATGATCAGATTGCAAAACGTAAAATTGGGACATTTTCCAAAACCTAAAATACAAAAACCATATAAAGCAGTCACAAAAATTTTGCTACAGCAAGTTTTTCATATGATGGGCATATTTCATCCAAGGAAAATTTGACATATTAGAAAACATGGAATGTCGGCCAACAGGAAATATCTAACAATTTTGCCGTCTACACAGTAAACAGATGCTTGTCTAGTTCTAGACCCAAACACTCCTACTCACTTTCACTCTTGGAAAGCCATAAACATAACCATGAGAGGGAACTCCACACATGTATGTTCTCCTAATACTTTCTTCTTCCATTTGGGCATTTGTGTTTTTTTTAGCCATCATATACAGTCTATCAACTAGAGCAGTAGTAGGATAATGTGAGTGAAATTTTCGTAATTACAGTAGAACTCGGTATTATAACGGCCTCGCTTAATACGACAACTCAGATATAACGACATATTCTTCAGGTTCTATCCCCGTTTCTACAATATTGCAATATATTCACCGTGGTTATAATGTATTAACGCACTCAGTTATAGTGACAATGGAATGAAGAAATCAACCATGATGTTATATCAACAGAAGCTCAAACGGACCTAGATATCATGAGGGAGGTCATGGAAGGGCAGCATGGAAAGTATAGCGAAGAAGAAGATGAAGAAATGGTCGAGGATCAAGACCAGCAGTTACTGAAGCTATGCAAGCAATAAAAATGATATCACAGTTTTATAAATCGAAGGAGACTAATAAAAAGACATTCAGTATTATTCACTGCAATGAGGAGGACCTCGAAAAACATTTCAAGTTGGCACATACGACATAGAAAAAATATCAGATTATTTTACTAATCATTAAAAATATTTTTGTTTTATGTACTTATTACATCATAATATAACGTACAGTAATACCTCACTTTACGCCGGGTTTAGGTTCCAAGGGGGCACTGTCGAAAAGTGAAGCGGCGCAAATTGAGGTAAAATTATAATGTATTTAAATGAGATAGGTTCCTAGAATACGAATAGTGACCACTAAAAGTATTTTTTGGTAATTTAAAAGCTGAAAATGAAATATTAATATTTTTATGCAAGTAATCAATTACAGTACAGTAAATAATAATAATAAAACAGCAATAATAAAATAAAAATTTCACTTTGGTCCTTCGGAGCCACTGCTGGAGTGACAATGCCACTGTCTGGCTCCTACGTTGATGTTCTTCGACAGTGGCATTCTGGGGCGGCGTTAATGAGACGGGCCTGGCGAAGGCTCATCTGGGTCAATAGCTTCTCTGAGTTCAGGTTCCTTCTTTTTGAAAAACTGCAGCAATGATGTCTGGGATTAGGAGAGACACCTGTGTAATCTTGCGTTTTTCAGAACATTTTCGCCGTAAATTTCTCGACAAAAAGTGAGTGAATACTGTAAACGTCTAATGTTGTGAAACGAAAAGAAAATTTTATTGTTTAGCTTCCATCATTCTCATTAATAGGATGAGGATTTCATTCACTTTTGCTGTGTAACCAATAAAATTTGGTAATTCTGTATTTTAGCATGCTAAATTATTCTACCAATGTTCATGGAGCTAAATTAGACAGAGAGTCACAAATATACAAAAGAACTCGTAATTTAATAACTATAAATTTATCGCAAAAGATTGGAAATTACAAAATAACTACAAATTTATTAAATTTAATAAATGTATTGCAAAAGAAAGGAAAATAAGTAAATTACACGTTTAACATGGGAGATTTTGAATGTGGGCGAAAAAAGATGAACGGAATAAGAAACTTTATATTTTATTCTTCAAAATGGTTCATATCCGAAGGTCGTAGGTTAATTACTTCTAATTTTAATTTCCAAAACGATAAAAGTCTGAACGTAAAAAAATCGTGTTTTACATGTTAACTGATGTAAAATGGAAATGCCTTCCTTGGAGTCAAACGCAGGAATTTTTTCGAGATTTAAATTCGTCATCACCTGAAAATGTTTTAATCAAGCAGAAGATTTCGGCCCATACAGACCTCTAATGTAAATTGTAGCAATCCACCTCTCCACTCAAGTGATCAAACAACTGCACTCTGCATTCCAACTGAATGCAACAATGTCCAAAACTGCTTCATGCTGCAAGATAACTTTAATACAGTTTTTTCTGATTTTTCTAGATTTTTTTCAAAATTAAAAATTTTTTGGGGGTTGATTTTGCAACCGGCGTACAAGTGAATCGGCGTAAATAGAAGCATCGTAAATTGAGGTATTACTGTACTATGTATTATGTCATAATCATATAAATAAAAGCTTCAGCAAACGCTGTGTGTAATGCTTTTTGAAGCTTAATATCTCGCAAACGACTGAACCGAATTTGATGAAATTTTCAGGATAGCATTATGATATAATAAAAAAACGTTTTAATGTATCGGTAATATATAAAAGCCTTACTCTGTCCCTTTGTCCTTTTGTCACTCCCTCTGTCACACACTGAAAAACAGAACTATACCTGGCACGAGGGAACTAAGGTCAGCACTTGAAGCACTATAGATACTCGCGGAGAGGGTTTTGAACCTTCCCTCGGATCGAAGGCAACCCTCTCAGCCGGAGGTATGATTACAGGTCAAAGAAGACTGCCTCAATTTTATTTCAGAATAATCGATTATCCCTGTCATTTTTGATGGGCACTTATACTAGTATAATATAATGTTTAATGTACTTATTAGATGATAATATAAAATTTAGAATTTGGAAACTACAGTAAACTACCCGTTATATGGCACTCATGCAACCGGAATTCTCAAGCAACCAGCATCTCTTGCATCTTGATTTTTTTTATTACATCTAGTTCGGAATGTTCCCTCTAAAATTGGCATTTTCGGAAATTTTTTGTTTACATATAATTCAGAATGTAACTGTTAAAATTTGCATTTTCGGCAGTCGCAATATGGAATTGTGGATGTTTCTTGCACTCGGTGTTTATCTTAATAAAATATTTCACACACACTTTTCAAATACCTCCTAAAACTCCAATATGCGCTATAGGTGATAAAAGGAAACGGGTTGTGCTAACCTTAACCCAGAAAGTTGATATAATAAAACGTTTAGAGAAAGGTGAGAACCACGATGTTTTAATGAAAGAGTTCAATGTCAGTTCTTCCACTATTTATGACATTAAGATACGGAAATCACAGTTAATGAAATTCATTACGTCTTCTGAGACAACTAGCGGAAATGAATATCGGTGCACTCTTCGTAAGCTGAAACTTGAGCAATTGGATATTGCTATTTATGAATGGTTTTCTATAAAGCACCTATCTCTGAACCAATGTTGATTGAAAAGGCCCAAGATTTTTATAAAAAAATGGAGATTAGCAAACCGTTTGCATTTTCAGATAGATGGCTAACACGTTTTAAGATTAGGCATAGGATCAGATGTCTAGATGTTTTAGGTGATAAAAATCGGCCGACCAAGGAGCTGCTGACAAATTTTGACTTTCTTGAAACATTAGTTAAGGAACATGGCCTAACCTCTGATCAAATTTATAATGCAGACGAGATAGGTTTATTTTGGTGATGTTTACCACATTCAACACTGGCTTGTTTAAGTGAGACTCGCGCTGAAGGTTTTAAAGAAAATAAAGACTGCTTAACTGCGTTTACCTGTGTATGAATTTGCCTCAAGAATTTCTGCTAATACATTGTGTTGGGTGTGGATAATTTCTCTCCTTTTCTCGGATAAGGAAACAATTTTTTTGTAGGAAAATCCTAAAGGTTGGACTAAGTTGACCCATACCTCTAGTTGTTATTGGAACAAAAGAGAAGCTAGTAGCGATAGCCATACGAGAAACTCCATTGGATGTAATGTAGTTAGTAAATATTAAAATATTCCAATTAAACATTTTGAATACTTGTATATTTAAGCTTCATTACTTCCTTGAATGCCAAGGAATTATTTAAGAACAATTGTGAGTAGATTACTTTGTCTACAGGTTAGCAATTCCAAGGTGAATGTATAATTCTGCATCTATTTATTTATTTACTTATTTATTTATTAAGCATCCAAAAAACAGCCAAAGAGGCCTTTTATATTGGATGGTAAATAAGACAAATCAACATATAAATATCCAAATAACATAATGATAATAACAATGACAATAAAGAAAATTAAAACTGGTTAATGACACGAGACTTTTGAGGAAAGACGTGTAGGTGCACGGTGACGAAAAGAGGTCCAGGAGAGGGTAAGTGGCTGCTAGAGCATTAATAAGAAGAGGAATCTGGTAAAATAAAGTATGCTGGGATAAGGACAAACGAAATTTAGGGACGTGAAGAGGACTGTTGTTACGAGTAGGGCATGGAGGAACATGTAGAGAAAAACTAGATAAAAGATCAGAGGAGCGGAAATAACCATTCATTATTCTGTAAATAAACTTCAAGTCCGAAATAACATGCCGGTGGGGAAGATGAAAAATGCCTAGGGATGAAAGAATTTCTTCGCGTGAAGAATTACGAAAGGAGGGGATATGATAACGGACAATCGCGTGAAAGAAATTAACAGGACAGTTAAGCTTTGTAAGTGTAGTAGGGGCAGCAGTTGACCAAATTGCAGAGCAATGTTCTAATACTGGTAAAACACAACCAAGAAAAATTGTTTTTAGAA
Source organism: Uropetala carovei (assembly GCA_036926305.1). Taxonomy (NCBI): domain Eukaryota; kingdom Metazoa; phylum Arthropoda; class Insecta; order Odonata; family Petaluridae; genus Uropetala; species Uropetala carovei. The sequence continues at coordinate 10,463,274 of JAXCHB010000011.1, forward strand.
CAATAGGGTCACTAATTTCAGTGAACCGGTACAGTAAGCAAACTACAGACATGGCTTTCGTTGAAATACTGTTAATGTGCTCTGTGAAGGACAATTTTTGGTTGAAAATGACACCTAAATCACTGTGGGAAAGGACCAACAGAACTGGGTGATGAGAGAGGTAATAGGTGGAAAGGATGGGCTTACGCTTCAGGGAAAAGGACAATACAGCAGACTTAGCCAGGTTAATGCGAAGTTGCCAATCAGAGCATCGTGTGTCAACGGAGGCTAGAGCGTTTTGTAAGGAAAGGGAGTCAGTTACTGAATTGACCCCTTTAAAAATTTTGCAATCGTCGGCTTAAAGTAAAATGCTGCAACCACTAGCACAAATGCTTTTGACAATATCATTCACATCAAGCGCAAAAATAAGGGGTCCCAGGACACTCCCTTGTGGCATGCCAGATGTAACGGTGAGCAGAGAAGACATATCACCATCAATATGAACACGTTGAGAGCGGGAAGATAGGAAGTTGGTTAACAGAAATAGAAAGGTACCATGAATACTAAACTGTGATTGTAACTTATGGAAAGGAAGTGTGTGATTAACTGTATCAAATGCTTTGGAAAAGTCAATATAGCAGACGTCAAGTTGCGAAGAATTTTCAGAGGAGGAGGTAATGTGGTGGTGCAAAACGGAAAGATTAGTAAGGCAGGAGTCACCAGGAAGGAACCTGTGTTGATGGGATGAAATATAAGGAAGAACAAAGGATAAAAGGTGATTGTGGATGATGCGTTCAAAAATAATTGACAGGATTGGTAGGATGGAGATGGGGCAAAAGTTCTCTACTATATTTTTAGATCCCGATTTTAACATGGGGGTTAAATGAGCAGTTTTCCAAATGGAGGGAAAGGAGCCACTGGGAAAAAATCTGTTAAAGTTGTGATAGGGACATGAAGAGAGACAGCAGTACGAGAGAGAAAAAGGGAGCTGATATTATCAGAGCCAGTTGATTTATTAGGAGGCAGGGAGGAGAGATATCCAAAGACTTCCAGAGGAGTGGTTGACAGGGAAGAGAGCGACTGAGAACAAACGGGTTGAAGCGGTGGGAAGGGAGTACCAGGAAAGGATGGGGTAAAATTGAAGAAGTAGTCATTAAAAACAGTGGGTCTGTCATTCCCGTAATATAAGAGTCAACCCGAAGAAACCAACATAGGAATATGAAAGGATTTCCTTTTGGCATTAAGTAGAGAAAAATCTTTTTGGGTTCACCCTAACTTCGTCGATTGCATTTATATGACCACTATAGTCACGGCGAAGAAGAAAGCGGGCATGCTGTTGAAGGGTCACAAAGGAGGCCCGGGTGAGGGGGTTGGGAAAGAGCTTCCACAATTTCCAAGCTGCGAGCTTATTCCTGAGCATGTGGACGGTCTCAGCTGACATCCACAAAGGTCTTTTCTTGGAGACTCTACGGGTTGGGACAAAATCAGTAATAACACCATGGAGAAGGTCATACAAGACCTCGAGACCATCGTCGGGAGCACCGCTGACCAGGAGGTCCCACAGAAGGAGGGAGAGGGCACGATTGATGGCAGGCCAGTTGGCCTTATTCCATTCTCTCAAGATCCTGGCAGGGGGTGGAGGCACTGGCGAGGTGGGAGGGGGAGAGAAAGGGAGCACTCCAAGGACTCATGGTCTGTTAGAAAAATATTTCTGCCGATGACAACGGAATGCACTTGTGTGGATGATCTGTTCCTTATTTTGGCATCAATATGCTTTATTGAGGCCTGTCCAATAAAACTCTCAAGCAACCGGAATATTCACTTAACTGGAAAACCCCATTCTGGATAACTGGGTTTACTGTAATTCTATGTTCCCATGCACCTTGGCTATAACGACAATAAATTTCCAGTCCCTTGAATGCCGTTATAACTGAGTTCTACTGTATATTTTTCAAAATATTTCTTTTACAGGTTTCTTTCTTCTTAAACACGTCATGCAATTAGTCACAATTTCTGCTATAAAATGCTTTTTAATTGAAAATTTTACCACAAATAGTTCATCAGATATGCAATTTTTCCAAAAACAGACAAAAATAATTTAAATACTCCAAAATAAATCTGGCATTTAAAGGTTAATTCAGCATTGCATGGAGAAAATAACTGATGTTCACTTAAGAGTTATGGATATTAATTTTTTATATGTGGAGCTAAAAATGCCCAAACTGTACCTGAAAAATACCAAAAATTACCAATTTTCGACAGTAAACTTATCTTTTCCAAGCATATTAAGAAAATCGTATCTAAATCCATGTCCCTTCCAGGAATACTATATAGACTTAATGAAATAAAAGACCCGGCTGCTATGGTTTAATATTTTAATGATCCCATTTGGTGTACTGCTGCTCCTACAATAGAGAGGTTTTTCCTAGCCATAGTCCAACACCATGCACAGAATCCAAACTACAAGTTAACTTTACCCACTCTTTCTAACAGACGACAGTTTTCTGATCTTGCCTACTTTCATTCAATCATTAACGGTTTCCATCGCTCACCTGAAATGTCATCCTATTTTGCCCTACGTATTCCATCACGTACAACCTGTCTTCAAGATTTGTTTCATATTCCCAATTATCGCCTCTCTATTTCTAAGCGCTATCTTTTCTGCCATATTCCAACAGCATACAACAACCTATTGCATCACCACTCCAAAGTTGACATCTTTTTAGGTAATCACTTCAGAAAACAATTAGCTGCTATTTAAAAAATTGATTGCCTTCGCTTTTTATGTTAACCTGCTTCTTTGTTGTTTTGTGTTTGTTTATTGTTTCCAATGTGCTGTTTTTGGAACAAATAAATAAATAAATCCTGATTTCTCGCTACCCCTTATTGAAAATTTGTGGGGAGATGTTAGAGAGAAGAACCTAAATTTATATGAAGCTACCTAACTCAGCTCTTTTCAATTCAAGCCAAATCATGGCCTTTTTTCTTCTCCAAATGAAAATTGAGTCTTGCTCAGAAGATGTAGATGGTGGCTGTGCAACTACTGAAGCTTGCTGGCAAACCAGTCAATTGCACTGTATTTACTCACATACATACGTACGCTATATCCTTGTTTTTAAAGGATAAAACTAGGAAAACAAGTGAGGGAAGAATTGCAGAGCAAATCACTTTTTCCAACCAACTAATTTCCTTCCAGTGGAGTAAAGAATCTCTGATGTGATGTAATGCCAGTTGCCTAAGTTTGTAGCATCTCTCATTAGCAAATATTTTTATTACTCTCTATCTAGGGCGATCCCAAGTATTTTTAATAACAGATTATGATAATGTGGGTGGGGGGGTCCTCTCTCCTGTTGCTGACCTATCCTCAGGTCTACAAAGCCCTTACAGCCTTATCCATCATTTGCAGATTTTGCTATCTCTATATATTACCTCTTTCTTTACACACCACACTATTAATCACCAAGATTCCTCGCCATAATTCATATTGTCTCTTTACTTTCCATCCCATCTATTTACCCTGCATGAGTAACAAAGAGTTATCTGATAACATCAAAAAGCATTGGCGAGAGCTAAGAGCAACAAACAATGGAAGGTATGGAGACAAGCAGGTGAAATTTTAGGGATACTTAAAAGGTTAGGGTTTGCTTCAGAAAAATGGGAGCTGAACTCAAATTTTTCATTACTCTTACTTCTTGCCATTTTCAGATTTGTTTATGGCAAAATTGGATGGTATCCCTCATGTCAAAACATTTAGTTTTTATAACGAGTTTTAAGTCACTTCAATGATTTGCCTCATTACTTGCTAAAAAGTTACACTCTCCCACTAGTTCATATTATCTTTTAACCCTTCAATAAAAAAAATTGGAATCAAGTTCCAAAAAGTAAAGGGGGGGCCACAAAAAAGGAACATATTTTATGCTTTTATAACATATCTGTTCTATAAGAGATAAAAATGTAATACAAATTTTATACAATAGAATAAACCTTAAATTTATTTTGCAGATACTTGTGAACAATGAAGTTAACTCATTTTTCTATTTGCAATAATAAAAAGTTATCAATTTTTAAAATGTGTTCCTTTTTTGTGGCCCACCCTGTACATGTTTACTATTAGAGTGAGTTACTATATAATTATTGTGAAATGATTTACTGTTCCCTAAAGTTATATTCATTTGATGTTTCAGCACTTATTCTCATTATGTGACAAATTACCATATATCTTCGAGTATAAGTTGAAGTGTACTTTTTAGCTTAAAACAGCATCTAAGATCCAAGTCTCAAGTATAAGTCGAAGCAAAGAAAAAGAAAACAAGATAATTTTGAAATTTACAAAAAAATTAACATATGTGTATGCAGGTCAACCTCTACTTACGAACATTCAAGAAATGAACAATTCATATTTACGAACATTCCACATACCCAGAGCCGTAGTGAGGGCGGGGCAACCCGGGCAGGTGCCCAGGGCGCAGCTTTGTAAGGGGGCCCCAAATGGAAGTCTTATTATACACTTGACAAAATGTGGTTACATTTTCGATCTCTACGCAATGGCCAACTTGAGGTTGAGCTGAAGGACCATGACTGTACCACGTCATATGTTAATGTGTGCAAAATTAATTGGATGCTTCTACTCTTTACGCTCTGAATGTAATTTCTTTTATTTATCCTCATCCCCAAAAATGTGTACGCCTTATCCCATTACGTTAGTTGTGCAGAATTTTCATCCAAGTCGTTGATAAAAAAGTAATTACTGAGGAGAAATTTATTGCTATCAAATTGAAAAAATTGGTACAATACACATTGTACAAACTTTCTCATACATTAATGCGTTGTTTAGTTATCTATTGAAAAATATGTAGAATCATTATAAAAATCACCTTAAACAACTATACAAAATTTGATGAAAATCGTATGAGCTGTTTTTTAGAAAATCCAATTGTTATTAAAGTTGCCCAAGAATAAACTAGCCATATATTAATTTTTTGAGAAATATGAATTATGTAGTATTATTGCAGACCCACTAAAGTAACTATGGAATTTGATGAAAATCGTTTTAGCCAGCTTTTAGAAAATCAAATTATTGTTCAAGTTGCTTTATATTCATTTTTTGAGAAATATGAACTATGTAGTATTATTGAAGACGTAAACTCAAGTAACTGTACAAAATTTGGTCAAAATCGATTGATCCGTTTTTGTTAAAATCAAATTGTTATTAAAATTGCCTAGAATAAACTGCCCTTAATTATTGAGCAATTTCAACAATTTCTTTGTGGCTTCTATTCTGTATGATAAAATGCTTAAGTACGAGATTTCATTCATTTTCACTTTACCGTTTAGGCTCTAGAGCCATGAACAGACAGAGACGCCCACAGACAGTCTGATGGCATTGCGAAAACAACTTTTTCGGACTCAGGTACACCTAAAACGTACACTTCCATCAAAATCTGAAGATCGAATTTTTTCACGACTACATTACTTTCTTAATATGCTTCGGATATGAGAAACTAAAAGGGAGAAGAAATCGCGTCAGAAATAATCTAAAAACTGTAACTTTATGCACTAGATTTACAAAACATAATAGCTCAATCACATTAAAATGCTCCTAATAGTATAGCTGGTAAATTTATTAAATTATTTCACTCGTTCCACATTGAGATGGGTTGCACTCATGGAGGTCCTTAAGTTGATATTGAAAAAACATGGCACAACATGATGTTCATCAAGAGCAAATGCAGTGAATTCGTTGAGGTTACAACTGAAGCAAGTTTATAGGGTTTTAATAAAATTAAAGAATGAACATGAATGCACAGATATTGAAGGTTTGGTAAAACAGATCGACGTGCAATTTGTATTTTTCTTGTTAGAAGATCTACCGCCTCACTAAATCTGTTCAGGGTGCCGATGTAACTGTGGATTGATCTACAATTTGGTACAAGACACAAAAAGTTCAAAGCCACAACTGAAAGAGTATATGAAAGAGGTAAAGACATTTTGCGATGAAAAAGTAATCCCGAAAATACCAGAAACAACAAAATACTATTTACGATGCAGTATATTAGGCAACTTTCAAAGGCAACTGTAGGCACGATTTACATCTTTATACAAAATTGATAATGATTTAAAATTTATAAGTTGTATAATACGACTGAAGATGAAATGATAAATTCCTGTAAAAATTCTGCATGTACGTATAAAATCAATGTGGATGAACGAGAGACAATCGAAGAAGTTCCCAGTTTGAAACACCACTTGCCTTCGTAAAAATTACACAAAAAAATATGGGAATTTCTTCATGAGTATGGTGTTTTAAGTTCCTTTCTCAATGGGGAAATTTTGCTGAGAATTTCTTGACATTCGCCACATCAATTTCAACTGGAGAGCGCTCTTTTAATAAACTGAAATTGACCAAAAATGACTTACGGTCATCAATGAATCAAGAGAGACATTCTGGTCTAGCCATCTTATCTACTGAATATGACACTGCTAAAAATATAGATTCCAATGACATACTCACTATTTTTGCTGCAAATAAAGCCAAAAAAATAAATCGTAAAGAAACGATTGTTTATTTTAGTTAAATACCCCTTTGAAAATAGGCACATCATTTTATTAGATTATCTTGGGGCGACAAAAAATCCTCTGCCCAGGGTGCCAAAAATTGTCACTATGGCCCTGCACATACCAATGAATTACACCTCGCACTTCATTTATGAACACACCCTCCTGCACTTACGAACATCGGTCGCAGTAAGAACACGTAAACTTGTCAACATTTGTCATTTGCTGTTTGTATTCGAAACTGTGCGGGTGCGTGTTTATGTACGTATTGCTTTTTATTACCCTTGAAATATGGAAAACAATCGTAAGTTTTTTAAAGATAAAATATAAATTTTAAGTTTTCCTTTGAAACTAAGAATGGCAATGCTGTATTATTTTATCATTAGTCTTCACATTTTCTGCTAGTTAGCGTGAATTTTTCATTCTAATGTGCTTCAAGGTCAGTCAAATGTTGCTTTTTGCTAATTATTGACCCAGAACATGTCCATCTAGTCTGCGACTCGAATATAAGTTGAAGGGTTTGATCGACCTAAAAAAGCAAGAAATTTCTCGACTTATACTCAAAGATATAGGTAGTTAAAAAAATGCTGTGAAACGTACATCAGACAAAGTTTCTAATATGTGCATGCTTCCACCCCACACAATGTCACTGGTTATATTGATACACATGCACAGTTTCACTCATAGCAACAATGCTGCTCCTTTCTGTGGGGAGAGAGCTTGGAATTAGTTCGGTATAAACCTTACTATGTTGCAATGTCACTGGACATTATAACCTGCTTTGGAATATTTAAATCGTGTTCTCTGATAAAATGGGCAAGCTATTTCATCAGGTGCAGCCAAATTAAACAAAAGCCAAGATAAAACCCTAGACACAGTCATTATCTATCTTCCAGAACTGGTGATATCACATAGCCAGTTTTACGTGGCAATTTCAAGAGTGCAGTCATTAGACAGTCTCAAAATAAAGCAAATCAACTTGAAAACAAGGCACATTTCCCGGATTTTATGGCACATACACCAGCAATGTTGTTTTAATGAAGTGCTGGAAATTGTTTTCATGATTGAAAAAAAGTTCTGTAATTCTCAGAATCCAATTCTTTTAATTCTGCAGAATTTCTGTAGGCTTCAGTAGTATGTATAAACTGTATTAAAATAACAAAACATCATGTTTTTACTAAACAAGTGGTTCCCAAACTGTGGGGGGGGGGGGGCTTGAGAGAGTTCCAGGGGAGTGAGGCTATGAGAAAAATAATCAATTTTTAATGTCAAATTCAACTGAAATAGTTTAAACATATATTTCAATCTTCCCAATATCTACCAGATACAAGGGTAAAATAATTACGAGTTAGTTGATCATGAATAATGATGTAAATACGAATGCAAAGGTTTACATTCATTTCAATCAAAAACATGGTGGGGTATGACAGCTTAGTGAAAACCAAAGGGGAAGCATCATATCAAGAAGTTTGGGAACCACTATACTAAACCAATGATTGCCCCTTTAGGTCATTTTAAAAACTTACAAATTGATGGTCCACATATGGGCTCACATCTTGGACAGTGATATTTATCCACTTCACATGCTAAATAATCTTCTAGATCTACACAACTATAATGAAAGGAGAAAAACAAAGACTTAAGATTCAGTATCATAACCACTAATATAATAATTATTATTCTTATGTTATCTGAAATATCATAATAAGCACTGCATTTTCAATTAAGTTAACATTACCTCACATTTAGTTCAATGTAGAGCTAATTTGAAATAAATTTCTTTATTGTATTTATAAAAACAACTTTGAAAGCATTAGTAAGCATGAATCTAACAATAAATTCATATCCAGTAAATGTGGCAAATTATAGGATTGATATCTTATGAGACAAATAAATATACACTGCATACTAAATTCAAGATGGTATTACATTTATTATTAACATACAACAAAAAGAGCATTCATTCACCTACACACATTTTAATGCTTTGCAATGAAAAACTGGTATAGGATGCTTATTTTCTATAGTATTACAGAAAATGTATATATTTTTTGTCAATATTTAACTTATAAAACTATAATTTAAGAAACAAACAAATTAAAAAGCTCAGTGAAAGCAAATAAAGTTCAAGATCGATCCACATTTTTGTCTTTCAGAATTAGAAAAACTGGTGAACCAAACTTCAAATTATATTTTGGAAAACCACTCTTTTAAAAAAGCATATTCTATGCGTGGCATAGCATTAGCATAGTTCTGCTCATGTTAAAAGCTATTTTTCCTGACTTGGAATATTACATGAATGAATAATACTGCAATAAGCAATACTGCATAAAATGTAATGTCTCTTTCAATAGTGAGTTCAAAAGCAGACATCTAACATAAAAAACTATCGATAAGTTGAGACTTGTCCATGTATTTCTGTGTTACCTTCCTCCTTTAGCGTCAGAAAATTTTCAATCGATAGCTGAACCTGAGACACAAATGCAAACATTATCACCGTAATTCAAGACAACGCTCAGAAATATGTTTGCACTTCGATTGACGTCTCTCAAGATAATATCAAACCAAAGATACACTTTATAATTTGATGTATGACCACGGAAAAATGGAGGGAACGAATATTTTTCCCGTATCAGAACAATGGAGCATCCACCGATGTTCAAATAATACGTTATATATTATTGTGCAACTCAAGCGTGGTGACTACAGTAATAATGCATAAATAACTGAAAAAATAAGCTTGTCAATCTTAGCAAAACTTTCGCAAACTTTTGACATTGTCATAATAAATAACCCGCCTGTGCTACAACAATAAAATACAGGTGAGCGAATTATCCTTACAGACAACGGGTTAGTAAATGCTGTGAAGATTCATCATATGACTAAACTCATTATTTACCCCGTAAGTTTTTATGCGAGTGCACTTTTCCCAAAAACAACAAGTCACAAGAATAAAAATATGCGTGAAATATATATTAAAAAATTGGATACTGTATAAATAAACCTCTCGTCCCTTCAACATTATGGCATGAAGATTATGGGTACACTTTAAATTAACTCCCACTCTGATACTAAGGAACTATTATAAACTCACCTTCCGTGAAACCAATCTTTACACTCATCACATTGTATCATAAATCTCTCACTATCATAAGGTTGTCCGCATAAACAGTACGTCTCCAACTCCGCCATTTTAACAGTTGAAATTTTGTTGTCGCTAGCTATCGACGATTCACAATAGGTCGATAGCGTCGATAGTTATTAAGTCGGAAGTGGTCGAAAGGATAGCGATATAGGAACGAAGGAAAGGTAGTTGATTTTTTTCGAAGCTGAGATTGAATTTAAGAAATAGGTTTTCCCGTCATCATTTGAAGCATACATTCCCGAAATAAAATGGACGTGAGAGGTACGATTTTAAATATAATGCTCTATGTAATTCTCAGTTGGAGGACTAATTGGTAGTTGTTGCGATGTATTTGAGCCGTTAGTATATCGAAATCAGTGATCCCCAGACTTATTGTAGGTACAACACCATTTCAAAGATAAAAAGGATTTCGCGACATCCCCAACTTGAAAAAAGTTATTATTCTTATAAATACGGATATTACAACATTAGGACAACCACAGTTGGTACTGCACCATAATCAATCTATGGGATTAAACATTATTGCCATATTGACCTGTCAAAATTTTCATATTGTTGATTCATGTACTTAAGAAAGTTTTACGTGGCACTGAGTGTGGGTAACATTGATCCAAACAATTTCTTTCACTTAAAAGTTGATAATTTTTCATCATAAAATACCATATTGGTAGGGTTACCAGATGTAGTTTAAGTAGAGTATATATACTCTTAAAGGCTTTTCTGTATAACCTATTTCTATTTAAGTCTCTTGTATTTTTAATGCGACGTTTGAAAATATATATGCAATTTAATAAAAGCACCGTGGACCGATAAAAGAAACAAGTTAACTAACTCTCCATCCATATCCTAAAGGCTAAGCCTTGTCGACGCAACCATTCGCTTCTCTCTTCTACTGCTCTCTTCAGCTTTTCATATCCATCACATCCCATTATCACCTTGATGTCCTCTAAATAAGTTTTCCTCTGTCTTCCTCTACTTTTCTTTCCTAAAATCTTGCCTTCAGATATGTTTGAAATCAACTCATTATGCTTTATAACATGGCCAACAAATTTTACTTTCCATTTCTTTTAATAACTTCCTTTCCTCATTCACTTCCCTTAATAATTCTACATTTGATTTCCTTTCAGTCCAACTTGTTCTTGTCATTTTCCACCATATCCACTGCTTCCAAACGGGCTTCCTCATGTTTTCTCTAAGTCCAACTTTCACTTCCATAAAGTAATACACTCCATACAAATGCTTTTGCAAAAACTTTCCTTATTTCAATATTAATGTGCGTACTTGTTAATACATTCTTCTTGTTTTAAAATGCTTGTTTTGCCAAGGCTATTCTTCTCTTTACTTCTTCCGTGCACCTGTTATCTTCAGTAATTACACTACCTAGATGAACTATTTTACCTGCTCAACTTTTTTATTATCTATCCTTATATTCGTTTTTATTTCTTTGTTACTCGTAGTTATAACCAGCACCTTCGTTTTCTTTACGTTTATTCTTAATTCCCAGTGTTTAAATATTTCAAACATCACTTTTAACTTTCTAGTCATATGTTTTTCCGAATCTGCTATTATGACAATATCATCAGCGAATCTAAGACAGTGTATTCTTTTCCCATTTATCATTATTTCTTTTGTCTTTTCCTTCATGACTTCTATAGCTTCCTCAATAAACATATTAAATAAATACGGAGAGAGAGGACACCCTTGTCTTACTCCTTTTCTAATCCTTGCTTTCTTTCACTCCCATTAACATTTATTTTCGTACTTTGATTCCGATAAAGCTGGTAAATTAATCTTCTATCCTTCCAATCAATGCCTATTTTCTTCATGGATCTAAATAACAACTCCCAATTAACCGTATCGAAAGCTTTCTCTAAGTCAGTGAATGTAAGGTATACCTACCTTTCATTTCTAATCTTCTTTCCAATGTCATACGTAAGGCCAAAATTGCTTCTCTAGTTCCTCTACCGGGTCTAAATCCAAATTGGTCTTCACCTAAGTGTTGCTCTATCTTTCCTTTTATCATATTTTTTATTATATTTATGAGTAACTTTGAGGCGTGTGATAAAAGGGAGATTGTCTTCTAATCAGCGCATTCCACTGCCTTCCTTGATTTTGCTAGGGTAATCATTTTACTTTTCATAAAATCATTTGGGATCACTCCTTTTTCATAACAATTTCTAATTACTTCAAAGACTTATTCTTTCATATCCTTTCCTAAATTTTTCAGTAATTCTGCAGGTATACTGTCCACACCTGTCACCTTCCCCTCTTTAAGATTTTTAAGAGCTTGTTCAAATTCGTTTCGTAATGTAGGGGCCTATATCTTCTGTTGTGATTTCCTCTGCTTTTCCAATAAAATCTTTTTCGACCTCTATATCTCTGCCTATATACAATTCTTCTATGTATTGTTTCCAACGATCACATACCTCTTCACTGTCCATTAATAAATTTCACCTATTGTCATTAACCAATATAGATTTTGATTAACTCTAGCGTCTGTGAAAACAAATTAGTAACAATTATTTTACCTTTGTGGAATTTTGTCTTTGATAAAGAAAGTTTATCAAACGCAAGAATTTCAGAGAACTATACAGATGATTTTTTTAAATTTGTGTTTGTTTTTAAAAATTTATGTGATTTTTTACATTTGTTTGTTTTTTAAATTGGTTACTTTTTACAATCTTGTAAGAGTTCTCTAATAAAGGATAAATATTACAAAAATATTATTTTTTGTGGATGATAATACCCGCAATCATTTTTGGAAATTTAAAGTTGAAACTATTCATTTTTTGTCTGTAGAGATATGGTAACCCAACTAATTTGAAGAATTTTATAATGTTTTTTTAATGTGTTTTTATATACAGATCTTTACTCAGATTATCATCAATGCTCTTTTGATAATTGGAGTGCAAATTTCAAGGAATTTCTTCATGAAAATATTATTTTAACCGTGCCAATTGATGTAGTTAAGTACTTGCATAATGATATCATGGTCCTACCTCAAAATTCATTGTTTTCACGGAAAGATGAAGTTACTGCGAACGGTTTTTGGTCTACTGCAGAAGATGAGTTAGAAGTGAGTATTATAAATTACACAACTTTGGAATCTGTCTAATATCAATGGCATACAAAATTTCTGTTTTCTTTCAGGAACCTAATTTTTTCGAATTTGATGAAAAAATTAAAAAAGCCATCAAACAACTTGGAGGGAAAGTTTTCATCAAATTAAACTGGAGTGCTCCGAAGGTAATATTGAATTATAAATTTGGGTCTAAAGTTTCAAGTCGGTAACTTTCCCTTTATGAATTTTTATGTTTTTCATTTATAGTTATATTTGAATAAGTACAGCTTCGCAAGGTTCATGAGTACTTGATGCCATTAAGCAAAAAGGAACATTTGATGTAAGTCAACATCAATCGCAGTGCCAATTTGTGTCAGGAAAATGAACTACTATTGTAAACAAAAATATACACTCATCTAATATAGTATCTATTTATTTTAATTAGTCCGTTTCATTTGAATCATAGACGTTCTCTATGTATAGCAGGTTTTGAATGACTGACATACCATACCGTTGCTTAGCTGCTATGTAATTTATTTATTTATTTGTTGATATTTCAACCTTTTAGTTGTTGACGTATACTGTATATCAAGGCATATACAGGGTGGGACAGCGTTCACCTACCATTTTCAAACGTTCACTGTGCATTCAATTATTGATCAACTTTATTTAAAATACTGAGAAATGAGAGATACATGTTTGCCATTTGTCACAATACAAACAAAATCATCACTTTTTTGGGATTATTAGCCCTTATTTTTTTGAGGATCAAAATTGCCATCCAGATACTGTGACGTCGAACCGGTATGTGGGTATGCTGACTGAGTTCGTGTTTCCAGAATTTCACAATCGTGACATTGACCTTGCTACAGTTTCTTCCAACTAGATGGAGCAACTGCTCATACCACGCGACAGTCGATGAACACTTTAAGGATGGTGTTTGGACACCGAATAATAATGCCATTTGAAAACGTGGTCAGTCGAGTGCGCGAGTGTATCAACCTAGACGGACAGCATCTAAGAGGAGTTATTTTCAAGAAGTGATAATTTTGTTTGTATCGTGACAAATGGCAAACATGTATCTCTCATTTATCAGTATGTTAAATAAAGTTGATCAATAATTGAATGCACAGTGAACGTTTGAAAATGGTAGGTGAACGCTGCCCCACCCTGTACAAGGTGTGATCAAAAAGTTCGGGGACTGAACTAATATTTAGGAAATGATGAAGTTTACCAGCTATTCGGATGGATCTCCTTCAAAGTAGTCTCCTTGACACTGTATATGCTGATTCTAACGCTTCTGCAACGTCTGGAAGTATCCTTGAGAGGCTTCTTTTGGAATTGGTAATAGTTCCCGTGTCGCATTCTGAATAATTTCCTCAGTCGTTACAAATCTGTGCCCTTTCAAGGAGGCTTTAAGGTTGGGAAACAAACAAAATCAGAGGGAGCTTAATCCGGTGAATATGGCAGATTTGGGTCAGCAGCAGCACGTTGACGAAGATTCTGACATGCGAGAATTCACCGCTTCCTCTGATCATCAGTGTGAATGCAAGAGACAAACTTGGCTGAAACGCGTCGCATTCACAAAGCTTGTGTTAAAATTGATTGACATGTTCCATAAGAAATACCAATTTCACTAGAAACTTCACGGTTGGTTAAACGTCGATCATTCCTGATCAGATCACCAAAACCAGCTAGTGAATCATTGGTTTTTGAAGTTGAAGGATGGCCAGAGCAAGGATCATCTTCAATGGACATGCGGCCCTCTTTAAACTTTGCGAACCACTGAAAAGTCTTCAAACAACACATAACATCTTCTCCGAAAGCTGTTTTTAACATTTCCTGGGATTCTGTAGCACTTTTCCCTAATTTGAAACAAAATTTGATGCAAATTCGCTGCTCAGTAAAATCACTCGTTTTAAAATGCGGCGGAACACATAAAACACCTTCTATTCAACACACACTAATTCAGACTGACTGCAGATAAATGGGTGATTCATGAGTTACAATGTCTAGATGAGTCACTGAATATGTTGCAACAAGTCGCAACTCGCTATGATGCTGCATTTTCAAGATACAGAGTCAGTCCCCGAACTTTTTGATCACACCACGTAAGTCGACCTTGACTTTTCAGCTTAAGATACATGATTAGTCATATATTTGCTGTATAAGTTGACAACCATTGTTTCCAGTGCTCGAAATGCAAAATGTTATGAAATGAAATGCTTGTAGTGGTAGTGGAATGGAAATTTTTATGAAATGGAATGCTTGTTATAAGGGATGGTATTTCTAAATGTCTGACGGAACAGAACGGTATCATTGGCGTGTGTGACGAGCCGGAGCGATGTTCTGGCTCATTTCGAGCACTGATTGTTTCACTTAAAAATACATCTCATCAGTGGCGTAGTGGAATTATTCTGGGCCCTCTGCCACGGACAACAAATAGGAATAATTCACTTTCATACATTATAAATTATGCACTTTTCATATCCTTTAGTATATTATTTTAATTATAATGAGTAAAATTTGGAAACTAAACATAATTACACTTTTAAAGGCAATTACATATGTATATAAAAAAATACATGAAAATCTTATTATTTTTTCATTCTCATGTGAAAAAAATTTCCATTTGAACACAATTTATAGCAGTTAAATAAATTTATCTGTAGGTATATTTTGTCCTTTAGGAGTTTTTTTCATAATAATCTACACTGAAAGATCTATTGTGTTTTAAGTCTATTGGACAAGATCCGTTCGGTTACAGGATCCATAGATCAAAATAAATGTTTTAATGTTGGGATAAATAATATTTTCAGAAAATTTTCTTGTCCGAAAAATATACTGGCAAACCGATTTTTCAAAATCTAGGGAACATCTCGCTTTGAAAATTGTTCACTTTCTACCATTACATCAACATTTTCATGATGAATACTACTAGAGCTACTTATTATTAAACTACATGCATCACTACACTGTACATTACCCAGTGTCTTGCATACATCTTTAGTGTCACTGCGATGTTTTACTCCCAAAGACAAGGTAGAACTGATCGCTGGCAGATTTTCTTTTGTTTGAAAAACTTGTAAATAATTTTGCATTATTTTGAAGGGAACGTTCACATTCTCGTTTAAATTTATGTTTTTGAGCACTACTTAAATTAGTTGACTTGGACATGTTAAAATATAAAGGTCATCAAATTTTATATTTTAAAATAAAGGAAAATATTTCACTAAAACACACTTTAATTAATTCACAGCACACAAACTGCTTAACTTATGAGCAAAATGAGAACATCACAAATCAGTGCAGACACTAACTTCTTCTTTTTTTGTTGATGTCTTGGCAACTCTCAAATTCACCTAAATGCAACTACTGGAATAAAAAGGGCAGCGAAGTCCGTAACAAGCAAAGTTGTGGTTAACAAGGAGAGGCTATGGAGTGTAACTCTCAGATTTGATTCATCTTCTACCAGTGGAAAGTTTAGGTCAAAAAAAAAATACCATTTCGGAATTAGGGGCCAACACCTCTTAGTTTAAGAGAAATAATTAATTAAAAAGTACAAAAATGGGCCAATCTCAATACCGGCTCCTAACTAATAAATTGTAGCCATGGTGATTTTTTAAAAATAAATCAGAAATTTCATAAAATTGTAATGGTTCTTTTGGGCCAAAATATCAAAATGAGCTTGGGAGTGAAATGGTTAAAATGGAACCTAACTGTGAGGCCTGGTTTGCAAGCTAAATAGGTCTGCAAGCTGAATAGGCTAGTAAGCTGAATAGGCTAGTAAGCTAATTGTGTCAATTACATTTGCATAGAAGTTCTAAAATTTCCTATGTTGTCATCACTGCAAAAGACTTTTGGTGAGTAGAGATCCCAACCACTTATTGAAACCCTTCTTACAACCAACGTGAATATCAATTAGTTGCTACAGGCAACAATTAAACACATGCGTTCTGAAAATTCACATAGCTAATTACTCTCTCTGACACAAATTGGCGCTGCGATCAATGTTGACTTATATCAAATCTAAGCCAAGCAAACATTTTATCTTTAGAAAGAATTTCTTGCATTAATGGCCAATCAAAATTATTAGTAAATTAGGATGGCCAGGTTGATAATGCATCCTTTGTAAATTTCTGATCAAGTATATAGTAATGTGTGATATACTCAATTCTTTTATGTAACCTCATTAATATCTTTCAACTAATTTCCATTAGTTATTGATGCGCAAGTGACATCATTACTCATTATTTAGAATTTTTAATTAGTGACTCTAATAAGGGAAGGGTCTCATCACCGGGAGACAGATTTTTTTGAAACTTGGTAAGCACATAGTTCTGTTCATCAGAATCAAGGATTACCCCCCTTTTGGGCATAACTGACTTATGGTTTAAACAATAAAAGGATTTATTTATTTGAATTTATTTTAAGTACACTACAGATGGCATTCTGATCAAGATGGAGCCTTGGTCAAGCAGATAAAGCACCCGATTTCTCTACTGTTAGTCATTTATTCAAACCCTCTTTAAGTCACTTTTTTTACTTTCTCATATACGAAGTATGTTGAGAAAGTATTGTAATTGCGGAAAAATTCGACCTCGAGATTTTGATGGAAATATATACGTTTTATGTACCCGAGTCCGAAAAAGTTGTTTTTGCTATGCTGTCTCTGTCCTTCTGTTGGTCTGTTTGCAGCTCTAGAGCCTACACGGTAGAGCAGAAATGAATGAAATCTCACACTTAGGCATTTTATCATACAGAATAGAAACTTTGAAGAAATGGTTGACATTGCACAATAATTAAGGGCAGTTTATTCCAGGCAATCTTAACAAAAATTTAATTATCTCAAAAACGGCCCCAACGGTTTTGATCAAATTTCGTACACTTACTTGTGTTTACATGTGCAATAATACTACATAGTCGTTATTTCTCAAAAATAAGGCTACTTTATTCATGGGCAACTTTAATAACAGTTGGATTTTCTAAAAAACAGCTCATACAATTTTCATCAAATTTCGTATAGTTATTTAAGTTGGTGTTTATAATGATTGTACATAGTTCACATTTTTCAAAAGATAACTAAACGATGCATTAGTATATGAGAAAGTTTGTACATTGTATATTGTAACGATTTTTCATTTATTTATTTTTAAGGTTAAAATTTAATTACTCATCCTTAATTTTTATTTAATTATTTTTATTCTATAATTAATTTTTAATCTTGTTTTTACGGTTTTCTGTTTTTTCATATTTCTTTTAGCAATTAAAATTTCCATTTTACATGTGTACTTCTTTTTTCTTTGGTTTTATCCTTCATCCTCACAGACGCTCGGATGGTACATATCATAGAAGCGATGGAAAAAATAACATTCATGACACTGTGAACATCTAGCATAACATTGCTCCCCACAGATACATTTATATTTTATAACCTCTTTAGGAAAAATTACATTTTTACATTGCAAAAAATTTCGTGTTCTCTGGCTAGTTGTGAAGCGAACCAGGCATACCGAATTATTTCCTTGAAAATAGGTGCCAACAATTGATTTTGGATCTATGTATCGATTTTAATCATGTCCACTTGACTGGTAATATCACGATTCTCGCACAACAGAATTGCTACATTTTGCAGCCATGAAATAAAATTTTTCACCTGCCTTCAGGAAGCAAGAGTCCAGAAAAATGTTGATGATGCGATGGCATGATTTAAAAATGTGTATGTTACTTCAAAAAAATCTGGGAAGATGCTGACAAGTACGTATAAAGAGTACCTGGAAAATGTTCTTAAGCCTTATGTAGTAACAAGAAAATTCCTACTAATGATATATTTGTGGTCAGGGCAAGTAAGTCGGGCATCATATGACAAATGCTTTGTCAATAATAATAATCAAGTGCCGTGCCTAATTAAGGTTATTCCACCTAAATGTACGCCAATACGCCAGCCATGTGACATATATTTTTACAGGCAGGTGAAAAATTTTATTTCAATGCCGCAAAATGCAGCAATTCTGTAGTGCGAGAATCGCGATATTACCAGTTGAGTGGACGACTGAAATGTACGCATTGATCCAAAATCAATTGTCGGCTCCTGTTTTCAAGGAAATGATAATAAACCCATTTATTGTTTAAACTAGAAGTCAGTTATGCCCAAAAGGGAGGTAATCCTTGATCCTGATGAAGAGTACTATATGCCTACCAAGTTTCAAAGAAATCCATCTCCCGGTCATGAGACCTTTCCCTTGTAAATATGGTAACACTGATGCTGAATTTTCTAAGAATTCATTATTTCTTATTGAGGATCAAAAATGTAACTATTTTTGCAGCTAACATCTATGTCTTAAAAAGTTGTAATTATAATTTATTATAAATAATATTAAAAATAGTAGGAGTACTACTTTTAGTTATTTTATGCCTGTTGGTTTGATAAATTGATTAATTCTACATCATGACAAATTGGAGTTAATATTTGAATAATTAATTTTTTAATCAACCAGGATGCCAGTTGGATAACATCTACTAGATCATTATGTTGTTCAGATCCCTCTGATATTTATCTGCTACTTAAGAGTTCTACCTGTATATCTGATGATCTCTCATGGCTGCATAAGGTAAAATAGTTTACAAGATCTTGTATTGTAAACTCATGCTTGCTTATTAGTGATGAATCTCTCTAATTGGAAAGATTGTTTGATCATAAATTTTGGCTTATTCTGAGTGTACACTCTTTAAGTTCTGAATGATCATGTATTTGAAATGAAGAATAAGTACCATCTGTAATTATTAGAAAAACTTTGCTCTAAATTGATAAATATCTAATGGTCTTATGTCGGCATTGCATATTATTTCCAATTAGAGCAACCTCTGTTATGGAGTTAAGGATTCTTTTTTGCAATCTTCTGGGAGAACAAGTGTGCAAATATGATAAATGAAAACAGGAGACATTTTTAATGCCAGCTCATTTTCTAAAATCTGGTTAATAACATTGATGGCAGAGAAGATGGCTCAGATGACACTTAATGTCACCACTTTTGAATGTGGTAGGTGTGAAAAATTTTCAACCATCACCAGGGATGTGCCGTACACTGACTGCCCTTGTGAAAGTCTATATTTGGCCACCCTTTATTAAACCATTACTGACATTATATTGTGACCTAAGAGCAATTTGGCTCCAAGCTGCCTGTGTGCCCCGCACACATCGTACATATGGACGGCACACCCCTGACCATTACACTATGTAAGATAAGTTAAAAACGTTATCCTCCCTTTATGTTTTTTGTCTTTGCATTGTTTTGATGTTCATGCAATCATAAATGTCATAACTAAAATATTTCTGTAGAAATTTCATTTGAAGAGTACCATATATACCTGAACATAAGACGAGGTTTTGTTCCAATTTTTATGATCGAAAAATCGCTAGTCGTCTTATAATCGCACAGTGCGTAATAGTTTGACTGACAGAGGAACCGAATGCAGAGTATAAGCGAAATATTCAATTCTTAAAATCAATCGAAACAATCGATTATTAAAAGTAGTAGTAGAAATTGATTCGATTCAAATGTATTCGAATACAAATACTCTTTTGAATTTTATCGTATATATTATGCGCATAGTGAAGCTGCGTGTATCCGTATGAAGTCTCGCGTAATTATATCGGCATATTTCTCGAGAACTGTTCGTCGTAAAAGATATGCGGTAAACGGCGCTTTGTTTCTACTGGCGATAGAAAAATATTTTCGTTTGCTAAAGTGTCCCGGGTTCGAATCCAGGAGACAGTTATATTTTCCCATAAGTTTACACGGGGTTTTCGATTTTTCAGAGTGCAAGGTTTTTTTCCTTCATTCATTAAAATACGTAAATATGGACCGATTTTCTTCTTTTTTGCTTTATTCGACGGCTAAAGCTCTATACTATCTTATTCTTGCGATGTTTACACGTTACATGGTCGAAGTTTTCAAAAATACCCATTCTTTTTCGAAATTTTGCGGATTTTTCGTACTCATTCCAGGCATTACCAAGGAAACTCATTGTTGCCTCCGATTCATTTAAGGCCAATTAAACCTTCAAATAGATGAAAGAAAAGCATTATTGTTATCTTCTCTTCATTGATAATGGAAATAAACGCTTGCATTGACATCACCTTTATAGTAGGTCCTGTAAGAAGTTAAAATCAGTCATTGATAGACACTTGAAGGAAAGCAACTGTATATGCCAACTAACACTACAAAATTGCTTATTTGAATTGGTTCAATGTTTATTAGTCAATGGTATAATAAACCTCTGTCATTGTGTGAATAATAAATTTTTTCCTTTTATTAGGAGTTCAAAATGGGGGGGGTCATCTTATAATCAGAGTCGTCTTATATTCGGGTATATACGGTATATCTGTCAGTTCATTAAATATTACGTATTTAGTAAATTTTTTCTATCTGCTAAATGTTGATGTACTTAATTTGATCCTAGTATATTATTCAATTTTGAGGAATAATGCAAAATTATGTCTATACATTTACCTATTTCCTGGCTAAGCATAAACATTTAAAATGTGAGGGATGTTCAGAAAGTAACTACTGATGGTATATTTTGCACAAACTAATGGAAATTGGAATTTTTAAACTTCACGCCGGTATAGAGCATACTACATTTCACTAACAGGCCATGAGAGAGTAGTGTGAAGCCATTATCAATGCAACATTGTCAGTTTGAATGGCGACACGTTTGGATAAGTGGTCAAAGGAGGAAGTATGTGCTGTGATTCAATTTCTGTGGGCAAAAGGCATCGCGGCTGCAAAAATTCACCAGCAATTGGAAGAAGTGTATGGTTCAGATTCTATGAGTGTTCGTGGTGTGTCAGGATGGTGCTTAAAGTTTGCTACAGGGTGGCCGTCCCTGTCAGATGAGCGGCGAAGTGGCAGACCATAAACATTGCAAACATGATAATGTGGCATGTGTTGAAGGCCTGATCTAAGAAGACAGGCGTTTGACCATTCGAGAGGTTGCAAACATTGTGAATGTGGCCATTGGAATTGCCCATCACATTCTTCACGATGTGCTGTAGTATTGCAGAGTCGTCGCGATGGGTGCCCCATCAACTGACGGCCGAACACGAAACACTGCAAATGAGACTCAGTTTGGTTCATCTGCAGCGATACTCATGGGAAGGTCTGGTATTTCTCTGTCACAGACGATGAAACCTCGGTGCAATGCTACACCCCAGAATCCAAAGTGCCATCCATGGAATGGAAGCACACAACCTCACCTGTCAGGAAAAAATTCAAGAGACAGAAGTCTGCAGGGAAGGTGCTACTGACAGCATTTTGGGATGATCAGGGCGTGCTTCACATAGAGTTCCTCAAATGAGGAATTACTGTGAATGCCGAGCATTACTGTGCCACATTGCAGCATCTGAAGGTCATTCGACAGAAAAGACCAGATTTGCTGCGGCAGGGCCCACTTCTCTTTCATGACAATTCCTGGCCCCATTCAGCGAACGTTACCAGAAACCTGTTGCAACAATTTGGCTGGGAATGCCTTGAAGACCCCCCCCCCCCAATAGCCCAACCTCGCACCAAGCAACTTCCACCTCTTTGGGCCTCTACAGAAACATCTGGAGGGAAAACGCTGCCAGCGTGGTGAGGACGTGATAATGACAGTGGATCTGTGGTTCAGGTCTTTAAGCCCTGATTTCTTCAGCTACAGAATACAAAAGCTTGTGTACAGATGGGACAGGTGCCTCAACCGTTATGGCGATTATGTTGAAAAATAAATGCCACAGTAGTTTCAATTTGTACATGGAGGATATTATTTGACATAAGAAATGCTTTAAAAAATTCATCGGAAGTTACTTTCTGAACATCCCTTGTATATTGATACTTTTTGCTAGTTGTATTTATTGGTTTATTCTTCTAGATTCTTATGCAGGACATTATATGGATTTTGTTGAAAAGGATGAATGGCAATATAAACAGCTTTGTTTGAAATGTTTTTAAAAATTCTGTGTAAATAGATTTTGTGGTTTTGACTTTTTTGTAAAAAAATATGGATTTTAGTTCCATTATCCTTTCACTTCTTCCCTACCATACATCCCAATTTTCCTGGGTGTCCACCAGTAATTTGTGTCTTGTTTCTACTAATTTTAAGTTAAGATGAAGCCCAAGTCAAAACAAAGAAATTTAAAAGGGACAATATTTAAGGAATACCGTATTTAATCGATTGTAAGCCGACCCCCACTATTCACAAGGCCACGCAAGAAAAAAATTTTGATTTTAACCCTTTCGGGACCGGACCGCCCGAGAATGCCCGTAAATTTTTATAGTCCCGATCGCGGGACCGCCCGGAAAATACACTTTCAAATTTACCTCTGAAAACGTTGACTGGATGGCTTCCCTCTCGGAAATGACGTAGTATACCATATAAACACGAGATTTAGATCGTATTTGGCAGATTTTTCTTAACTTTGTATACGAAGAATCTTTTTTAAATATTCGATCGAAATTCGCTATTTTTTTGGACCCTGAACAATCTAATATGTCTCGCAGTAATTCTTCTACTTCGGAGATTTTTCAAAATATATATTTTTGTAGATGAATGTATAATTGTTTTATTTAATGTTTCCCATTTGGTGGCCATCTTGAATTTCTCCGGACTTTTAATGTCAGCAGGTGCCCCACACCTTAATATAATCTTAATATAATAATACCCCGGGAATAAATTATGTAAATACATACGTACGTGGTGCGTCAAAGTCTTAAAGAACGCAACAATAGCACTCGTATGCGTAAGGAGCTAACACAATGTTTCATTTTACTCGTGAATCGAAGCATTTGCCCTCCCTCCTCCACCTATCATGTTTCAGTGTTAGCTCCCTATGCATACGAGCGCTATCGCTGCGTTCTTTTATGACTTTGACGCGCCACGTATTATTTACATAATATATTTCTTCGTAGGTGTTCAGTCAATTTGATTCTTTTTTTCCGTATATTTAAAGATCTCGCGTTATAATGTAACTACGGACATAAATTCATTGACTACTTTTTTTCTCCCGATTCTAAGCCAAGTGGCGATTTCTGAGTAAAAAGGTAAGAAAAGGTCGGCTTACAATTGATTAAATACGGTAATATCATTTTGTACAAGAGCTGTGATTCATCAAATTAAATGGATGTCACAATTATTGAATAGATTGTTTTGGTGGAAATTTTAATAGTCCATAATGTAGTAGCCTTAGCACTACTTCTTTGTTCTGAATACTTTTAATTGGTAAATGTCTATGTTTTACTACTTAGAATATTATTTTTGACATTTAAAATGCATTTCAAGCATAAAAAGGAAAACACAAAACTTAAATATTGGGAAGGCAAGAATTGATGCTTAATAAAAGTGGACTTAGGTTGCAACACAGAAAAAATTGTCATTCCAGCAATATAATCCTTCTATATTAAATAAAAACAGGAAAATATAAAATATACCACATTTATGGTGTGCAAGTTGACCTTTGAAGCTTTAAAAAACATTAAAATAAATAAGGGCCAAATAGTCCAGGAAAATTAGACGATTTTTTACCAAATAGCGGAAAAAATTCGAACAAAGCTGATTTTTGGCAGAGATGCTCAGACTGGCATCTGGTTCAACATACTAAAAGTCCTCAATGATCCGGTGTGAGCTTCGGCCGCCATATTAGAAAAATGGCGCCCGAAATCAGTTTTTCGTAAATATCTCGCGAACTGTGGGACCTAGGGGAAAATTTTGAAATACAAAGTTGGAGCGAATTAAATTTCCTACAAAAAAGGTCCTATCACTTTCTGTCGTCAGAGTAACTATTCTCCGTCAAAATAGCGAAAAACAAAGTGAACTAAATGAAAACGGCGAGAAAAGTGGCGAAATCCGTATGAGTATGTGTTGGTAACGTCTCCGCATCGCTGTTTTTACTCCACTGCAGGCAAACATTTGATCACTTCAATCAGGTTTTTCGGCATCCACAAGCCTGGCGACATTTTTTAGTACAGCTGCAAAAAAAACTTTCTAAAATATTATCTGGAGCAGGTGGTTTTGTTAATCGAAGAGGTGAGAAATTAGGTTGGATTGGCCAGCCCCAGTTTTCAGAAAGCATCTTAATGCCACGCCATAACTGAATTTGATGGTAAACACGATAACTGTGCAGGCGAGCAGCGTCCTCGGTTAGGGGTAATGATGAGAGGTTCTTTTTTCCTCGAGCAACTCCTTTTTTGAAGCAGATGAAAGGGTGATTGTTTAGAGATTGTTCATCTTTATTAAAGCCATATAAAGGAAGAAAAACAAAATTTCCAGCATCAGCAATATCATCATGAGAAGCTTCTTCGTTTTGGAAAATTTGAGCCGTTTCTCTTACGTCTTCATTTTTTTCTAAAACTTTTGCAAGTGACATTTTGCCTTTCCTGAATACAGCAGACGTCGAGTCACAGCCGGGGAAAAGATGCAGAAACAAAATATTATTCTTTACGTTTGCTTTATTTTCCAGACTGTACGATGAATACAAGGTTGTTTGAATTTTACCTCTACCTGGTTTTACAAAGAATATTTCTTTCTCTGGAGGCGCTAAAGCAGTCAGCAAAACAAGATCAACTTCCTCTCCAATAATAGCTGTAACCTCACCAGAACCTGCTGTTTCAATAGCCGTATTAACAATTAGCGTGTCTGCATCCCCTTGAGCCTGCTTTACGTTAAAACCCTTTTCCGAAAATGTTTTCATAAGCATGGAGACAAGATTCGTCTTATTTCGATCATTATACAGAAATTTTTCTTGAGGTATTGTTACATTCGTGTGTTCATCAAACTGGATATCAGGCGCGAAGTTTTTATAAGAGCGACGTGATCTTTCAGCTGCTTTTGTATTGTATACGTTTTCTGAATAACCGTCAAAAACGACAATTGATTTACGATTGTGGATTCGTTCGACATATGAAACGTAATTATTTGCAACCCTACAATATGTGCTACCTGTAGGCCAAATAACGCGATGTAGAAGCCATCCTCCATCTATGATGCAGGTGCAATCATCCGGAACCGTAGGATCACTTTTCTTTTCAAAAACTGCATAAAATGCTGCTTTGTTGGTTTTTCGCATGCCGTTTTAATCAAAAAGAGACAAGGGGAAAGGAGCAAGCTCATACTGGAAGTAAGAATTCAATTCTTCCTCAGACTTCAAAAATACTGAAATACGCTGAAAAAGGAGCAACGGATTGGCAGTGACAACAGAACCCTGGAATTAAAAGAATTATTGACCATTGCTATTGTTTGTACTCAGTCTTTACGCGAAAGTTTTACATCACCAAATTTTTTTCCAACATTCGCCTTCATTGCTTTGTTACGGATATTGTGAGCATCATTGCAGTTTATTTATTATATGTATTCGATGATGATAGAATGGAGTGTAGTGACGTATTTCCTTCTACATCTACTGAGGATGAACCAACGACCAGTAGAGCTGTTAAAAGACTGAGATTGGAATAAGCTGAACGATATTTTGTGGACTAGACCTACTGGGGATACCATATTAAAAAACGCGCCATATACTTTACCTCCAGGGTGTTGTGGAAATAAGTATAAAAAGATGTAAATGTGAACATCAGAGGTATATCATTCAGCGCTTCTTTCTCCAAGAATGAAATTTTTTAGGGAGGGTCATGCTCCCCCCCCTCCCCCGGTTTGACAGTGACCATTCCCCCTAACCACCCCCCTCCACGACCAAAGCACATATATAAAAAAAAAAAGCGATGCGGAGACGTTACCAACACATACTCATACGGATTTCGCCACTTTTCTCGCCGTTTTCATTTAGTTCACTTTGTTTTTCGCTATTTTGACGGAGAATAGTTACTCTGACGACAGAAAGTGATAGGACCTTTTTTGTAGGAAATTTAATTCGCTCCAACTTTGTATTTCAAAATTTTCACCTAGGTCCCACAGTTCGCGAGATATTTACGAAAAACTGATTTCGGGCGCCATTTTTCCAATATGGCGGCCGAAGCTCACACCGGATCATTGAGGGCTTTAAGTATGTTGAACCAGATGCCAGTCTGAGCATCTCTGCCAAAAATCAGCTTTGTTCGAATTTTTTCCGCTATTTTTCCTAACTTTCCTGTACTAAAAGTATACATTGACTATAAAATGTGAACCATAAATGTCATTGACCTTGATGGTGGCATTATCCTCCTGTGTAGAATATTATCATTTGGAATCCACTGTTTCAGTGTTTAAAGTTTGTTTAACACATGTTGTTGACTTTCTGGATAAATATTGTAAAGTCCAGTAGATATAAATTATTGTTGCTAAGTGACAACATACGTCATATGAATGATTCAATTTTATCACTAATTACTCAATTATGAAATCAGACACATGTTCTTGAGGTGTTTATTTCAATGTTTTATTGAAAAATTAACCGTCTATAAAAAGATTTCACAAAAATATTGATAATCAGAGAAGTGGTTCAACTTATATAGTCACTATATCCCTAAACATGACTTTTCAAGCCAAAAATACCAGTTATTCTTAAAACCACATTATATGGCTATTAAATTAAAATGGAAAATGAGTTTTAACCACTAAGAGAGGATGGTATTTTAGTAACATCAAATTTTTAATTATGCTTTTAACTGTGATATGGTGTTTTTGACATCCTTGTCAGGAATCTGAATCAATAAATCCTAACATGTGCTGCTTGGTTCTTAAAAAGTGGGAAGAGATTCATCCTGGAACAGAATTCCGCTGCTTTATCATGAACAAAAAACTTCTTGGTGAGTTGTCATATAAAGAAATATGTATTTCGTTATAATGCTGAACTGTAAATGAAGTGGTGATTTTCAGCTAAATTTCTTTGGGTGATGTTTGGAGGATTTTAATTAAAAAAAGAATTATTAATCTAACAATTAATTTGTTAGGGATGGTTGAATTTTAGGCTTAAAAGTTGAGTTAAATTATATTGTTTTGTCTGGTGTGACATTACTTGTTGTAAACAGTGTCTGAATTGGCCTTATGTAATTTAAATGCTTAAAGGAAAGGAAAGGTAATAATAAAGGTGGCAACAAGGTGTTGGAGAAAGCCCAGTGGACACTTACCTAAATTGGAGAGCCATTGGGGGTACTGAAGACACGCGAAAAACAACACAAATTTGAGAAGCTTTCAGGCAGAGGCCCTTCCTCAGCGATGGAGAGAAACATACTCTCTATATTTATATATATATACAGTGGAATCCCGATTTAAGGTTTACCTGCATTTAGGCTAGGGCCACATGAGCGTTATTTCACACTGAAGATAGGCGTGGAGAAAACGTTATTAAATAGACCAAAGGTTTCCTTATGGAAGTGGCCAAATTGTTGTTTTTCGCCCGCTTGGCCAGGTAGAGAGGGTCGCGTCCTCAAGGTCGAACGCCGAGCAATGGGCCAGGGCGCATTTCGAAAGCGTTGCGCTAACGCTCGTGGCTGGCCACATGGAGCATTTTCTCTCGCTCCGTCAGTCGTCGAGTTGACTCACGTCAGACCAGTTGAAAACATTGATGTGAGCAGTTGTGAGGGCACGACAGAATGGAATACTTCGACAGCGACATTCGGTAAAACTTAAAAAATTTCGGTGGGTATTCCTTCAACTTCTCATGGAGCTATCTGAACTTCTCCCTCGTTGTCCTCTCTGTAATTATGGAATGAATCCACCACTTCCATTGTCATTGTCATTGTCGGCGATGCACAAGCAACAAAGCTACAATCGCGTTTGCTTGCTGGTCCATCACTGCACGCTGAATAGGGAAAATCATAAAATATACGTGCAGCGCTGTCTGTTGGTCGGGTTTTTCTCGCCTGGTCTGGCATCTCTAGTGGATTTAAACAATCGTTTAAAAAAGCCTCGTATGGCCGCGTCTAATCGTCTACTTGCGCAGGTCTTTTTTTCACACTCGCCATTGGCATGCAAAAACGCTCGTCTGGCCGTAGCCTTAAGGTGGTTTTTTTGTGGCCCCAACCAAAGCTCCATATAAATAATGTATTGTATCACCCGATTTAGTGCTTCTCGATTTTGTGAATTGCCCGCAATTAAGGGACAAAATTCTGGTCCCTTGTGGAGTATCGCCTCGATTTCAGGTGAGTTTACGCCATGACTCGAGAATATTTCAGTTGGTGGAGATGTAATATATTAATTCAATCTAACCATCAATGGCACAACACATACTGGCATTGTTACTACATTAAATAAACTCAAAAGAATTAATATTTAGTCGTGCTCTTTTGTCAATCCACCTTAAATGTCCTAGTCTGTTACGTACTTCACGAAAGTTGCGATAACGTCATCACGTGAACTCGGATTTTTTTTAGGTTTCAGTTCGCAGGCGCTCGCTCACGTGACTCGTTAGCTAGTTGGGCCACCCGCGTTTACCACAGCCATATTTACCTTGTTAACCCGAAAGGAAGACAATCCCCCAGAAAAAGGGAAGTCTTATTCACAACAATGTTATTATTACATCGAGGCGGCGATGTTATTAAAACTTTGAATGTATGTTCTTACTCATCAGTCACTGTAGCATTTCCCCGCACCACACAAGACAGGCAATCAAATTTGCGAGCCCACTTCGCATAAAGGGCCGAAATATAACAAATGAGACTAAAATGACGTTGGAACTGTTAGCGTTGTCATTTTATGCACGGTCAGCCGATAACAGGCGTCGAAACGTCTGCCAGTGCACACCACACTGCTTCACTGAAGGATAATTATTCGAAACTCATAAATACAGTAAAACTCCATTATGATGAGCCTCACTATACCGCGGATTCAGATATACCACGGGTCTAGTCATGTCCCCCAAAATGATTCCATTTATTTTCTTCGTAAACAACCTTGTTTTAAATTTTACCACCATTTACTTTCTTGCTAAACAACTTGGTTCAAATTTTACCGCGATTTATTTTCTTCATAAACAACTTGGTTCAAATTTTACTGCGATTTATTTTTTCGTAAAAAAGTTGGTTCAAATTTTACTGCGATGCTAAACTCCCATTGCTGTCAATAAGAATGATGAAGAAATTGTAGCTGAAGTCCAGAACCGCGGAAGAGCAGAAAAAATTTTGGAAGATGACAGCGAGAATGAAGAGGTGTGAGGTTGAGACCCCTTAAATAAGCAAAGTATTGGATAACATCAGTGAAGTGATGAATTGGATGGAGAGACAGAGTGATTGAGATCATCGTCATGTTTTACATTTGCAAAACATTAAGACGTATGTGACGAAGAAACGCTATCAGCTGTTGCGCCAAAAGAAAATATCAGACTATTTTAAAAACACCGATTTAAGTAAGGTATGTATTTAAATCAAAATACGATATCAGTTCTTATAGTATTTTGCAATTAAATTTGTTATAACTCATATACTTTCACGTTTTTTTAAATTATTGCCCGAAATATTGCGGGTTGCGATAACGCGGGTGTACATTGTCTCCCGAAACCTGCGTTATAATGGGGTTTACTGTATTATCTTATATAACCCATATGAACCCAATTATATCATGTATTCATTATAGCATGTGAACTTACAAAACTGAAAGGATCTGCACGCTTGGTTGATTCCTCCTGTATAGGAGCACTTCAATTAAGTGTTTATTTGCTTAAAAGTTTTAAGAAAGTTTGTCTCGGAAAACTTAAACATCGCAAATTCACTGCTAGGAGGTGCAATGAGGGTCACAGCCATGAATTGACCACTAATTTTGCAAAAAAACCATAAGCTAGAAGAATCACCTTTGCCGGAGAACTTACAGTTGGTATTATTTTCAACCATCTTCGTTCTGTGAAATTTTACGAATGAAAAAATTGATCATAATTATTCTATACACTTAATATTTGTGTTTTAACTAATAAAACATATTTGACATTAATGAACTGCCATTTAGTCTTTCAATTTTAGATAACCTCTCTGTCTCACCTGTCTTTCGGTCTTCTTTTCGGTCTCTTGATGTTTCTTGGGATCCATTCGATGACACTGGACATCCACTGCTGGTCATTTCTTCTAGCAATGTGGCCCGCCAACTGCGATTTTAGCACCTTTACTCTTCTAATCACGTCACAGACTCCAGTCTTCTTTCTTACCCAGTCGTTCTTCTTGCGGTCTCTTCGGGTGATCCCTAACATGCATCTCTCCATGCCCCTCTGTGTTGTTTGCAGGCACTGCATCATTCTGGCATTCATGGTCCATGTTTCACAACCATATGTCAGAACAGGCAGAACACATTGGTCATACAGTCTCCTTTTTAGGAAGACTGGAATATTTGATTTAAAGATGTTCGCATTCTTGCCAAAAAGCACTCCATGCCATCTTCACTCTCCTGTTGATTTCTCCAAGAAGCGAACCATCAGTAGTGATGAGTTGACCTAAGTAAACATAGCTGGGTACTTCTCCGAGTTCTGCTCCGTTGATATGTATCTTCTCAGAATTTGTGAAGGAGTTGTACATAACCTTTGTTTTATTAAGATTCATCTTAAGTCCAGCTTCTCGGCTTGCTTACTCAAGCTCTTCAGTTCTTCTAAGGAGCTCTTCTGGGCTCCCTGCGAACAGTATATTATCACCTGCAAAGTGCAGGTGACTCAGATGTTCTCCATTTACCTTTATGCCTTTTTCCTCCCAGTCCAGTGTTTTGAATACTTCCTCTAGAGCTGCTGTAAATAACTTAGGGGACATAGTATCTCCTTGTCTCACTCCCTTTTCGGCCTTAAAGGCACTCGTCTCTTCATGCAGCTGGACAGATGTTGTCGCATTTTCGTAGATATTCTTGATCAAGGTTATGTACGTTTCTTCTACTCCTTGTTTCTTTAGTGCACGTAACACCGACGAAGTTCGGACAGAGTCGAATGCTTTCTCGTAGTCGATAAAGCACATACATAGAGGTAATTCATACTCGTTAGTCCGACTGATTACCTCTCTCACGACTTGGATGTGGTCCATCATGCTGTACCCACTGCAAAATCCAGCTTGCTCTCTGGGTTGGGCAGAATCAAGATGGTTTTGAAGGCGCATAGTG
Organism: Uropetala carovei; assembly: GCA_036926305.1. Lineage (NCBI taxonomy): Eukaryota > Metazoa > Arthropoda > Insecta > Odonata > Petaluridae > Uropetala > Uropetala carovei. The sequence continues at coordinate 10,495,040 of JAXCHB010000011.1, forward strand.
AGTATTTTGGTGATTATTTTGTAGGGAGTAGGCTGTATTTTGTTGGGAGTAGGCTGTATTTTGTTGGGAGTAGGCTGCTCCGTCTGTAGTTGTTCAAGTCTTCTTTGGAACCTTTCTTGTGCAGAAGGATAAACATGCATGGTTCCATGTTTCTGGTATCTTTTTCTTCCTCAGACAGGAATTAAAAATCTTAGGAGAATTGTTTCCGTATGATTACCCATTCCTTTGAATACTTCCGCTGTGATACCATCCATTCCAGATGCTTTTCCATTCTTCATACTTCTGATTGCGTGTCTCACCTCTTCCGGAAGGATATCTGGGACCTCTTCGGTGGGCATGTTTCCATCATCATTTACTTCATCATTTCCTAGAGGATCCTCATACAGCTTGGTGTAAAATTCTTGTACCCGTTTCAGGGTTAGTTTCCTACTATGGGTTATGGAGCCGTCTTCTAGTATCAAGGCCACCAGCTGTCTCTTTCCGATCGAGAGATGTTGCTTCATTTTCTTGTAACTTCTATTGTTTTCTATGGTTTTCTCGATTAGCTCATTATTATATTTTTTCACATCTTCCGTGATGCACTTCCTTATAGTTTTGTTTAGTTCTGCAAAATGGATCATTTCTTTAGGATCATTAGTAATTATCATTTTCCTTCTTTTTTCCATCAGCAGTCTTGTTTTATCGGTCAACTTTTTCTCTGGCTTTGTTTTAACTGTTCCGCCTATTTCTTCAGTGGTTTCCTTGAGTATCTCTATAAATTGGGATTCAACTTCTTGGTCTTCCAGTGCACTGAATCGATTTTTCAGTTGGAGCTGAAATTCTTCTTTTTGTTCTTTTAGCACCTGCGTGTTGATAATTGACTTAGGCTTCTTTATAAGCTTCTCTCTTTCTAACTTTGAGTTGAATTTTATTCTGCATCTTACCAAGCGATGGTCGCTTCCAGTTTTAAACTGGTTGAGGACGGAACAGTCTCCAGCGAACTGCTTCTTATTGACTAGTATGTAGTCAATTTCGTTTTTGGTACCATTGGGTCCTTTCCAGGTCCATTTTCTATTGGGACTCTTTTTGAAGAAAGTGTTCATTATATATAGACTAGTACATTCAGCAAAGTCTACAAGTCGGTCCCCTCGTTCATTTCTGTCTCCATAGCCCCATTTTCCAACTGCGCTGTCGTCTTCCTTTTGTTCTCCTACCTTGGCATTGAAATCACCCATGACCACTTTTAGATGGCAGCTGCCTTTGTCATGCAGTTCTCCAACTTCTTGGTAGAAATCTTCCACTTCCTCATCCGAGTATGATGACGTTGGCACATAAACCTGGACTATTTGAAGTTGATATCTTTTATTTATTTGAAGCACTAGTCTAGCTGCCCGCTCGGATGAACTTTCCATTTCCACGATATTATTCTTCAATTTTTTGTTGATGATGAATCCATCTCCTCCTGTTCTTCCTGTGTCAGTTCCCCTGTAATAAAAAATATGTCCACTCTTCAACTCCAATAGGCCTTCACCTTTTCTTCTCACCTCACTAAGTCCTAAAATGTCCCACTTGATCTTCTCCAGTTGTTCTTGGAGCTCTTGAAGTTTATCTTCACTGGACAAAGTCTGGCAATTAAAGGTAGTTAGGTTGAGGTTAAAGGAATTGGGTAAGGATGAGAAAAAGTGGCAGTGGACGTTTAACCTCCGGGGATTCTTAGCACCCTCTGCCTTCATGCCTTGTTCCTGACCACGGCCACAGTCAGAGGCAATTCAACCTCCGGAGAATGAGGGCCGTTTTTTTATGGGTGTACATGTCATGGGGGGATTGTGGGCCTTAAAACACCGCGCTGGCCCAGAGCGGGTTGGTGAGTACCTCTTTCACTTTGGCCGGAGATATTGCAGAAAGACTTCACTGCATGGTTGAACCTACCAGTGTCCGAGGACACCACTGTTCTTCACCCTTTAGCCTCCGTTTACACCCTTCCGCCGACTTTGAGGCAGTGAACTGAGGCAGTTGGAAAGGATATATATATATATACACACATATATATATATATGTCAGAAAACACTACACCACCCTCCAACTTCCTCCTCGGGGAGGCACAACCGAAAATAACACAACACGTCCAAGGGACTCCAACTTTATTTAAACCCGAATTAGTAGTTTTATTTGACATAGAATTCATGGTGAATTGGATGTTTCTCAAATTTGTGTCCCAGTCGCCTCCATCCTCTTGTGCATACATAGTGGATATGGCGTTTGTAATGGATGCGTTTGATCGCTCTACTTGTCCATTTGCTCGAGGGGTAGCAGTCGCATTCTTTATATGCTTTATCTGGTTTCTTTCGCATAATTCTTCAAATTCCTTCGCTGTAAATGCCGTACCTCGATCTGTAATTAAACGCTCAGGACACCCAAATAAGCTCGTAATCTCACTGATAGCTTCACACACTGGCTTGGTTTTTGTGGTTTTCACTGCCTTTAGTAGGATGAACTTTGTAAAGTTGTCTTGATACACGAGAACATACTCGTTGCCCCTTTTACTCCTTGGGAATGGCCCTAAGTGGTCCACGTGAACTGTGTGAAATGGGATGGCTACACGCTCTAAACTGTGCAACTGCCCCTCTTTTTTACCTCCTGGTCTCTTATGATAAGCACACTCAATGCAAGCTGCAATATATTTCTTTACCCTTCTTCTCATCTTCGGAAACCAAAAATATCTCTTCACGTGTTCTAGGGTTTTCTCTTCTGCATAATGTCCCATGTCATCATGACTTCCCTTTAGAATGCGCCAAATAGAGTTCTTAGGCACAACCCAACGGACCCCACCGTCTACCTTTCTACAGACACGGTTGTCTTTCAGCACATAGTCTGTGTAAATCTGCCTATCCTCATTGGCGACCGCAGGTTGCTGTAAGGTGCGATGTATTTTCTGGATAGCTACATCCTGCAGCTGCATCGTTAATAACCAATCATCCTGATTAATTCGCAACGTGAAGATTTTCAAGTCTGCTGTATCCGGTTCCTCGGAACCTCCCACGGGATTTCGACTGAGGGCATCAACGTGACTCATGTTGCGTCCTGGTCGGTACTCGATCGTGAAATCATACTCTTGTAATCGAAGCCACCACCTCGCTATCCGCGGTAACAGTTCTTTCTTGGACATGGTGGTCTTTAAAGCATTACAGTCAGTAACAACTTTGAAGGGTCTGTTCAATAAATACATTCGAAATTTGTCTACGGCTTCAACTACTGCCAACGCTTCTAGCTCATAACTGTGATAGTTCTTCTCTAGATCTGTCGGCTATAATATGCCACAGGTTTTTGGGATTCTCCTTCTCGACGCTGTAAGATAATCCCCGCTAGTCCATTCTTACTGGCGTCAGTGTGAACTTCATGTTCGGCATTTACATCAAACAACGCAAGTGCCGGACGCTCGATTAATCTTTTCTTCAGCTCTTGAAATTCGTTTTCTTGTTTCTCTGTCCACTCGAATGCCGTATCTCTCTTCGTCAAGAGCGTTAATGGCTTGCTTAACGTAGCGAATCCTAATACAAATCTTCTAAAGAAGCTCGTCAAACCAATAAATTGTCGCACTTCGTGAACATTCTCCGGCCTTCGAAATTCTTTAACTGCCTGAATTTTTCTCTCGCCTGGTCGGATCCCATCTTTGGTTATTTCAAAGCCCAAATAGTCTACTCTAGTTTTGAAAAATTCACATTTTGATACTTTTAGCGCTAGCCCCAATTTCATCAGTACTTGCAACAGTCTTTCTAACCTCTCTAACCCTTCCTTCACCGTTTTGCTGGGTATCAACAGATCATCCATATAGACTAGGACCTCTCCTGGTTTTGTCATTCGCACTACCCTTTTCATCATTTGATTAAACACTGCAGGTGCGTTTACTACTCCGAAAGGCATTTTTGTGAACTCGTACAGTCCACTTGAGGTGACAAAAGCTGTTAAGGGTCTCGTCTCTGGGGCCACAGGGATTTGATAGTATCCCGACGCCAAGTCTAAAATGGTAAAATAACTGTTTCCTGCAAGCGCGTCTAATTGTTCCTCAATGGCTGGCATGGGGAATTTTATTTTTTTCGTCTTCAAATTCAGTGCTCTGTAATCGACGCACAGCCGGTCTTCTCCGTTAGCTTTCTTCACTAACAATGCTGGGCTTGCGTATTCTGATGTCGACTCCTGCACGATACTCATTTTCATTAACTCATCGACTGCCTTTTGCATAGTCGCTCTTTGGGCGTACGGTAGGCGATACGGTCTTAAATTCACAGGGTGGTTATCCCACAATTCTATCTCGAAACTGGCAGACTCTACTATACCCAGTTCACTCAAATTCTTCGCAAAACATTCTCGATACTCATTCACCATTTCGTATACCGCATCCTTCTCCCCTTCGGACAGGTCGTTATTCAAATTTATTTCTTCCATTTCTATCCCGGTCCTCTCTTTGACATTTCGAACTTTGGCTTCCAAGTTACTTTCTTCCTCCTGCCCATCAGTCTCTCTCCTAATTACAAGTTTCTGATAGCTCTTCTCAACTCGAATCCCCGATTGGTCTAGGGCGCTTCGTCCTAGAATTATGGCATCGTCTTGCGAACAGTTTGGGACCACAAGCACTTCTACCTCAATGCTTACGTCGTCCACAACAAGGGTTAACTGTTTGGAGCCTATTACGTTACTTTTCCCACAGCCGAATCCAATCAGACTTTTTTGACTTGCAAAGTATTCTACACCTAGCTGTTCAGCGACATCTTGCCTCATGGTGACAACATCGCCCCCTAAATCAATGAACCCAACAACTTGTTCATCATTAACCTTTATCCATTTATAATATTCGTCTTTAATTTGGTCGTTCGGCACCGAAATTCTTTGGACTCGCCTTTTCATTTTCAAATTCTGTCTATTAACTTGGGTTCCCTGAGGGCATTCCTTCATCATGTGTCCCTCTTTATTGCATCGGAAACATCGCCTGCTCTGCTGTCGTTCCGGGCAATCCTTAGCCATGTGTCCCTGGCCATTACAATTATAACACTTCGCCTGCGTTGTCTGCTTATTTCTCCTCACCACATTACCTTCGTTTAGCGGTTCAATTGGGACACTATAACGGTTAGCTAAAAACTGTCTTTCACCTAATCTCGCTCTTTCTGTAATACTTTCATAGCGCTTTATCTTGAGCAGTAACCTTCAACATCTTTGAACTCATACAAAGCCATCGACCTTACTAATTCCTTGTCACCTAAGCCGTTCAAAATGTATTTAATCAAGGATTCTTTATCTATGTTACCTCGTCGCGCTATCGCTTTCATGGCATACACGTATTACTCATAGGTTTCGTCGCGCTGCTTCTTCCTCTTCGTGAGACTCATGTGGACATCGGCCTGATCAGCTGTTGATGGGAAGCTATAAAGTAACCTTTCTTTAAAAGTCTCCCAAGAATGCACTTCTTCCGCGACACTATTTAACCACAATTTAGCTACTCCTCTCAGCTTATTCACCGCATGAGTAAGCAATACGGAATTGTCCCACGAATATGCGGAAGCGACCCCTTCCACTCGCCGCACCCACTGTTCGGCGGTAAATCCTAAGGTCGTCGACGCGTCAAACTCGGGCAACAATCTTTCCGCCATGTCTCGGTGAGCAACTACAGTTGTCGCCATCGTACTACAATGTCCCGCTTCCATTATTTCTCTTTCGTGGTCTAACAACGCGCGCTCTCTCTCCAGCAACTGTCTTTCTCGTCGTAGAATCTCACGTTCAAGGTCGTTATCGCTCGCCCTAGGCGCTAAGTGGTTCTTTGGTCGGGTCACAGAGTGCGTCGACATTGCTCTCGGTAGCTCAGGAAAGCTTGCTGCTCGCGTCAAGAACGCCTCGCTTACTCCTGTTCCCGCCACTGGATACGTCATTTCCGGTTCCCCACTAAACGCCATGCGGTCACTTTTTTTCGCTAATTTCGCTTTTTTAGGTCTGTTTCGGCGCTCACAGCCCTAGTTATACTTGGGATATTGTTCACTCGGGAATCACTTTTCTTTCACGTACTTACGGAGGAGTACAGTCTTCATCGGCAAACAGTCGACTCTCTCACGACGTGCTCTTTTCCGAAAACTGGTTTTTGATCTTCTTATCCTTATCTGATCCCGATCCCGCCGCTGCTCTGTCAGAAAACACTACACCACTTTCCAACTTCCTCGTCGGGGAGGCACACCCGAAAATAACGCAACACGTCTAAGGGACTCCAACTTTATTTAAACCCGAATTACACTAGCATTCTGCCCTCCAGCAGAAGCTCTTCCACGAGCCAACACACGGCCCACGCTACCACGAGTCCCGACACACACTCTTCTCTCTCGCGTCACTTGATCTCCCAGTACTCTCCTTCACCGTCCTGCCTCTGGCAGCACTTCCCGGGGCGGTCGTCCTCGCTTGCGTAACATACATATATACATCATATTGGTGGGATTGATGGAAACCTAAGATCTCGGGAGAGGAAAAGAGCTGAGAAAGAAGTAGGTATAGAAAGTCTTGCAAGATTGGCGAGAGAAAGATTTGGCAAAACAAAGGAACTCAGGTACGTTGCATGCGTGTCAGGGCAATGTGAAACGGTTGAAAAAGGGATGATATTAAGCTGTAATTTTGTTCTTTAGATGAGGTGATGGAGCTGATCCGTCAGTGGGAACTGGCCCATATCCAAATCTTAAACTCTTTCTCTCCTCCCGGCCTCAATATCCATTAATATTTCCTTCTTTCCACCCTCTCTTTCACCTCTCCCCCCTCCCCCTTCAGCATCCTCCAATCCCCGACCTTTCCACGCTCCCTTCCCTTCCATCCCCACACCTTCACCCCAGTGTCACTGCCAAATCAGTTGTGTCTCGCTTGTGCTGACGAAGGGATCATCCCGAAAACTCATCAGAGGTGTAAAGATTCGCGAAGGAACAGAGGATCCTCCCAAAAAACGAAATGTCCAGCTCCGTTACATTCCTGAAATGTCTGTCGCCGATCTAGCTACTACAGCGACCAGTGAGTTTTTCCGTATCCTTGAAATAAGCACAAATTTCTTTGATCTTTCGGTGAGCATGTGGGAGAACCAGAGTGATTACAAAAGAGGTCTTGAAATTGTATCTCACCTCAGAGTCGTTAATGACAATGCCGAAAGAGTCATTAAACTCATGCAGGATTTTAATAAGTCCATGATGAAGAAGGAAGAAAATTTCCAAAATCTTCTACTTACGGTAGAAGTCCATAGGAAGTGTTCCAGATTAAAAAAAACGTAATTTAATCCGCAAGTATTCTAAGGATAAAAGCACAAAAAACATATGAATGCAGGTAAACAAGCGTAATTTCAAATTCAACAATACAAATATTGAAAATTCGCCATCAAGATATAATAGAATACATGTAATATATTCAATATACATATGTAGATATGTCAAGATATAATATATATGTAATAGAAATATTGAAAATTCATTTACAATCCCAAAGAGGCTGATTTTGAGCTGAATTTGTTCTTACCTTTGTTCTTGAAATGTAAAGAATCAGTTAAAATGCATTCTAGTCAGTACTTGCAAAAATTGAAAAAAATAGAGATTGCCTCACGTTAAATTACAGAGCTATATAATTTTGCATAAGCTTCCAAACCTCTCCCAATCCACCGAGATGCAGCAAGTCAGAAGCGGGGCGCTAGGCGCTGCAGTAGGGGTGGGGACCATCTGCTGTGGCGGTGCCGGCGCCATCCAGCGGCACCGCGTCGCGTGCTATGAAGGCCAATATCTCGAAAACGGCTTGAGATTCGTTAAAACCGACGAAATTTTGGCCCCAAAGGTTTTTAAAATATCCTCTTTTATTAAGTACGATTTTTTCCAACCCGAAAATTCGAATATTTGAGTTGGTCGCAATTAGGCCCCTTGAGGCACGGGTTAATGCTGTCGCACTGCAATCGGACTGAAACATATTCATTTTCTCACCAAATCCAATATTTTGAAGGGTCGAAACCATAAAAATTCGAAATTTCGAAAAATAAGCACCACCCTAATGCGCAGTTAGCTCTCATATCGTTTAGCAATTGTTTTTCCCTTTATTTTTAACATTTGCTTTTTGTTTTCCGATGCATAGCATCTGCTGCATCCCCCAACATGTCGGCCCTGACTACGACTGTAAACCTTAGATTTAATTTAATATGACCTCTTTAAAAAGATTATTTTCTTGTATCATTTGAAATATGAGCAGTTCATGGCTTAAATGTCATCATTCGAGAGTAAACGCCCAAGGTTTTTGGGCCTTCCTCAACTACAATTTAATAGGATTTAATATGACTTTACAAAAAATGTAAGTACTAGCAGAGTGCGTTTGTACGTTGATTCTAAGTGTGGGATACGACGTTTTCACTTCAGCTTACGAAGCACAAAAGTCTTCGTAGAAAGCTTCCTTCTTGCTGAAAATCAAGTTACTTATTCTGCAGTATGATACTTCTTCGATGAAAGCACAGAGAAAAGTCATCACTTTAACAGATACAAACAAACCAACGGGTAAGAGGTCCTAGAGCTTTGGCATCTCGGCCGGCCGCCCGGCTCGCCCGTACCTCGGGCCGGCCTGTCTCCATCACTAATCGCGGGCCAGGTAAAATCATGCTGCGGACCAGATGTGGCCCGCAGGCCACCAGTTGGACAGCCCTAATGTATATCATTAATATTAAAGCATACAGATGTAAGTAAATGGTTTGGGAATTTAGCTGTAAGTCACAAATGTTCAAAATGCTCACCATTAGCATCAATACATTTTTGACAACAATGCACAACAGACTGACACACTTGTAGACATTTTGCTTAACAAGGGAATCCAACCAGCTGGGTGTACACATGGGTGGAAGTTTCGCCAACAGGATGTTTTGCCGACAGGGCGTTATACTGGCAAAACGTTTCGCTGACTGGACGTTTTGCCGACAGGTCGTTTAGCTGACATTTTGTTATGCTGACAGGACATTTCGCCAACAGTACAATTCACCAACAAATGTTTTGCCGACAGTAGGTTATGCTGACAGGACGTTTTGCTGACAGTACCTTATGCTGACAGGACATTTTGCCGACATAAAAATAAAATATTAAAATTTATTAATGATCAATCTTAATGGTAACTGTAAATATATGATATTGATTGATGATGCAAATAGCGTTTCATAGATATAAATATTGCGCAATGGGATAATGTGTTATGGCTGTCATATTCCTTGCTCTGTCTGTAGTCACTCTTTTCAGGTCCTTCCAACTCAGTCTTAGCTCCTCAATTGTTTCAGACTCTCAGAAATATAAGTATCTTCACTGTTAATCATTTCTTCGAAACTTTTAAGCTCTGCTAAATCTTTGGTTATGTTGAAAATTTTACTAGCCTCTCAAGTAAAAATAATTACGTGTGCTATATCGGAGGCATCATTACTCTTGCCCAATGCTAGAGAGAAATTTTTAAAACTATGAGCGTTTTAAGTTAAGAAAAATGTTCACTCCCAAGTCTTCAACCTTTCTAGTACAATACTTGCAAATAAATATATTTTTTATTTGGACACACATCTTCAGTTACCATTAGAGTGCAGTTTTTAACATATTCAACACTGGTAAATGGTTTTCAACAATGAGTTTAGCAAAGTGGTAGCTGGCTGCAACATTGTCATTTGTGCACTTTTTGAAAATTTTTTTACTTTCTAAATACCATTTTGGAGTACAGTAAATAGCAAACATTTTCACCAAAACTATGCTTAATGAAGGATAGTACAACTACTGTTTTAAGATCTGAATGTCAACCTAATTCACTTAATGGTGAAAATTTTAATTGCAACCTGATAGTGAATTAGTGCTAGCTATTTGCTGCAAATATTCTGCATAATTGGGAGTCACCTATATTTATTTGTACAAGGATGTTTGTCATGAATATCACTTGGAACTGAAAAGGTGTTCTTGTCACAAAATTGTTGCTAGGAATTTAATTCTAATTTACTGGCTTGCTTGGTGTATGTGCATCATACGTTTTGTCAAAAAGTTGTTTGCACAATGTTTGTAAAAAGGTGATACAAAGACTATTATTAACCAACTTCTTACCATTGTCAGATCAAAAATCAGAGAAAATTTTTATCACAATAAGGTGTGATCATATGATGCAACAGAAATTACATGCTTTAAGTTAGGCTTTTTTTTGGAACTGCATTTGATTACAATTGGCAACTGATAACAATAACCAGTCATAACAATAAGTGGTCTTTACATATTACTAGTATAAGTGCCCATCAAAAATGATGGGGATGATTGATTATACTGAAATAAAATTGAGGCAGTCTTCTTTGACCTGAAATCATACCTCCTGCTGAGAGCGTTGCCTTCGATCCGAGGGAAGGTTCAAAACCCTCTCCGCGAGTATCTATAGTGCTTCAAGTGCTGACCTTAGTTCCAGGTATAGTTCTGTTTTTCAGTGTGTGACAGAGGGAGTGACAAAGGGACAGAGTAAGGCTTTTATATATTACTGATACATTAAAATGTTTTTTTTTATTATATCATAATGCTATCCTGAAAATTTCATCAAATTTGGTTCAGTCGTTTGTGAGATATTAAGCTTCAAAAAGCATAACATGACAAAAGGACAAAGTGGCACTGTCTTTTATATATGTTTTATGATGTTTCTACGCTTAATCAGTTGATTTATTAAATTTTCAGGTATATGCCAACGTGATGGCACATCTTACTTCAAGTACATTAATGACTCTAAAGAGGAAATAGTAAATGTTATTACAAACTTCTATCTCAATCAAGTGAAAAAAAAGTTTAATCTCAACAGCTGTAAGTATATAAAGCTAATATGTCTTATATTAATTTCATCTTCAATTTAACATAGAATAGGAGGCATATATTTTGAATGCTACCATTAAATTTTCATATAAAAGCAACTTCCATAGTATTGTATGTTTTTCTTTCCATAAATGTCCTTGAATGTGATAATTTTATACTATAGCATAATTAAATGATTTTTTTACTTTTATTTTTTTGTAGATACATTTGATGTGGTTATTACACCTGGTAAGAAAGTTATTTTATTAGATATTGGTGTATTAAACAAAGACACAGAATGTCTTTTCTTTTCATTTGAAGAGTTAGAAAGAAAAGTAAAAAATCATGGTCCTGAGACTGGTTTGAGAAACTGCCCTAACTTTGAAGAAGAAAAATCTTCCGGTCTACCCAAGACCTTTCTTGAGATTGAGGTATAACTTGAAGGAATTTTGCATTGTGTTTTATGGGTTACCTATGTACTTATAGAAAGGTTTAAGTATAAAACTATACTTTACTTTCTAATATACATAATATACTGAGAAAGTATTGTATTCGCGAAAAAATTGCTCAAGATTTTGATGGAAAATATACATTATAGGTCTACCTGAGCACAAAAAAGTGGTTTTTGCCATGCTGTCTGTCTGTTCACGGCTCCAGAACCTAAACATTAGAAAAAAAATGAATGAAATTTCGTACTTTATACCTTGTAAAGGATATGCATTTTTAGAATCACATATCCAAAATACCTTAATGCCATATTTTGCAGGCTTAGACGGTATATATTGTGTAAACTTCGTGCGACCACGATACGGGAACAATTGCTCGTAAACGGTTAAATTCGTGTAAGGTTTGTATGCAGTTCTCAGATTTGCATTGAGCATGACCCATATATCTCTTATAGCTGCCGCTTTGCCGAGTTGTTGACGTCTCTCGTGTGTAATATGGCTATCAAAGTGAACAAATCGTTGAAGCAAGTGAAACTGATCACGGCTCATATTTGCGCAGTATATTGGTAGAGCATCGCTTTTCCAGAGCTGTGATGTGTGCTCCATGTTGGAGTGATGTACGCCCGCTGCAATCAGAATCCCCAAGAATGCATCAAATTCAGTCGTGTTGACTGGTATCCAAACTCTTGGTCTGCTCATAGGATGTGCTTCGTCATATGCTTGAAAAACTGCATTGCCTTTCCTATTTGTTTCCCGAATTATGATGTCGCACATCTCGTTCGAAAGTATGGTCTTAAATATTGTCACAGCTGTAAGCATGGAGGTATCGCGATGTGGACCACCTCTCTCACGAAGAATATTACGGTGAACAGTTTGTGATATAGCAGCAGGTAATTTATTCCACAAAGTGCCATCCTTGGATCGGAAAACAGATTGGGTGCCTGAATCGGGGTCGTCTAAATCAGTATTGGTAGGCTCCATCTCCAACTCGTCTTCATTATCCTCTTTGGGTACATGTTTAATTTCAACATCGTCGACGTCAGACTCTTCTGAGTTCATACAGTTTGGAAGCCATTCTTCATTTTCATCGCTGCCAAATGGTTCACCTTCATATTCTGTGTCCTCATTCTCTGATAACATTGCCCGTATTTGGTCCAATGTTATACTAAACACAATTAAAACGTAAATAACAATACTTGCCACTAATAATAAACTAAATAAAATTACCAGTGCAACCGGTGCCTGGGTACGCCAACTGCTGTGTTCAATGGAATGCCCAAATTTTCATTGTTTTCAGCCATTGTATATGCAGAATATATGTTTACACTACAGTAGGACCCCGGTAAAAGTTATCTCACTATTCTGCTACACGTGACGCAGTAAAGCTTCTAAAAATGTCGCACTAAAGGTTTATCACACTTCCCATAATTTCCCCTTCCATTTTGACACTCGTGCGCTGTGAGTGACTGTATGTCTGCACAAGCGTGGAAACCCCAGCCAATCTGGGAACACTGCCTACGGTGCGACGTAACCACGGTACGGTGTAGGAACGCAAGCTGTAGTGCGACAGAAATGAAAAATAAACCACTTTGTAAATTTCCGCCGATGAAATTATCAGTGGAAATTTGCAAAGTGGTTTTCTTTTCATTTCTCACTATGCAATTCCACAAAGTGATGCCTTCTACCATTGAATTTATTTACTGAGACACTTTCCACCCCTACATTCATGTCAAACAATCTGTACCGGGGTTCTACTCTATTTGAAATAAAACCTCTTACTGACGCCTGAAATAAAAATACACAAATGACCATTCAACAGATATGTAAATAGAAATCAGACCGTTATTTTATTCCATTTGCCGGTGAGTTGCATACAAATTCCATACAAAATGTATGTAGGTACCGGGGTACCTTCACCAGTTTTTAAAGTTGTAGGGTTTTGCCGGAACATAAGGGCTAACAACAATGTGACTTTCTTATAAAGTGGCTTCAACCATTTTGATCAAATTTTGTACAGTTTCTTGAGTTTACATCTGAAATAATACTACATATGTCATATTTCTCAATGAATGAATGTAAGGCTAGTTTATTCTTGGGCAACTTTAATAACAATTGAATTTTTGAAAAACAGGCCCATACGATTTTCATCAAATTTCATACAGTCACTTGAGTTTAGGTCTGCAGTAATACTACATAATTCATATTTATTAAAAATATGGCTAGTTTATTCTTGGGCAATTTAATAACAATTGGATTTTCTAAAAAACTGCTCATTCGATTTTCATCAAATTTTATATAGTTATTTAAGTTGATGTTTATAATGATTCTACATAGTTCATATTTTTTAAAAGATAACTAAATGATGCATTAGTATATGAGAAAGTTTATACAATGTATATTGCACTGAGTCTTTTCTTGTTGTAATTGTATTGTGTCTAGACTTGAACTGTATTAAGCATTTTATTTTCTTTCCATGTCTAACTTATTTACATTAAACATTGCTTCCGCAGTGAAGTTGCGGATTAAGACCCTCTCGGGTCCCTAGGTACCGGCACTTTGGAGACCCTCCTCATAGTTTGTGATGGTATTAAGAAAACTATGATATACTGAAAAGCGTTTTATTGACAAAATAATATTATATTATTTTTTTCCTTTTTCAAAAACCCCAAAGATAAGCCTCGCAAATGCACCTTCCGAACTTTTGAGGCAGCAAATTTCTGTATCACTAAAGAAAGATTTATTTTTTACTTTCTCATATATGAAGTATATTGAGAAAGTATTATAATAAAAAAAAATTCCATCTCGAGATTTTGATGGAAATATACATTTTAGGTGTACGTGAGTCCAAAAAAGTGGTTTTTGCAATGCCGTTTGTCTGTCTGTTTGTGGCTATTGAGCCTAAACAGTAGAGCAAAAATGAATGAAATCTTGTACTTAGGCATTTTATCATACAGAATGGAAACTATGAAGAAACGGTTGGCATTGCACATAATTAGTTTATTCTAGGCAATTTTAACAAAGATTTTGATCAAATTTTATACAGTTACTTGAGTTTACATCTTCAATAATACTACATAGTTCATATATATTCATATTGTACCAATTTTTTTTAACAAAATCATGTTCTATGCATATTAGACTCAGTGCATTTAGACGTTCTTGATGCATTATTGTTTTTTTCTCATTTTTTATATGAGAACGTGTTGAAAAGGATTTCCCTCCTTCACAGACCAAACAAGGCATTGTCAGATAAATCCTGAAAGCAATGTCAAACATGGCAATGGAAAACATTTGTCTGATAAAATTCCTTTCATGATATCCATGACCTTCGAGGAACTTCTTACATCATTCTCCTTTAGTTCCCTGACTTCACTCATCACATGTTAATGGAAATGGATTAATTTGTTTGCAAACTCTTCTCCTAAGTCATTTGAATATTTTTCAGTGAGTTTTTGGATGCTTTTCTTTTGTCTTCGAGATCTTCATTCCTGTAGCCATAGAGGAAAGAGAACTCACTATGCACACATTCATATGCCACATAGCGCTTCTCCATCTCCAGGATGAGACTGTCACATATAACTATGAATGTTTGATTCTTGAATTTCTCTTTAGGGGTGAGTAGTGTACATAGTATATGGACCAAATGAACTGCACCAGTTAGATCGGATGTCGAAATTACATGCAGAGATTATTGTATTAATTGCTGTATTTTAATTCTTTCTTTACAATAAGACGTATAAAACTGGCATTTTTACATTTTACTTGTTAATTAATTTTTTATATTAAATTTTCTTTTTGCTTTCAATAATACTGTCTATATAACAGTCAACCTATGGGGTGGGGACCCCCTAAGCTTGGGGCCCCTAGGTATGTGCCTATTGGGTAATCTGGCACTGCCAAAGTGTCTAATGTATAAGCATCTTTTCCCCTGATAATCCGTTGTCATGTTGGTACAGCATCACCCTTTGTATGTAAGATTTCATCTTATTCAATCTCAAATGAAAATTTGAATAATAGATCTATGTTGAATTTTATTTCTAAATCCTAACAATATTGGCAGTTTTTATTTGTACTTCAACAATTATTGATAATAAAATACGATTGTCTCTCATAGGTATAAGTTCTTCATTTTCAAATTTTTTCAGAGTGGTGAGAAGGTAGAGTTCCAGTTCGTTGATGAACATACTGATGTTATTCAAAATAAGTGTAAGCACTATGGAATTCCTATTGATGTTATTCACTTCTGCAGGGATAAAAAAAGTGTAATGGACTTTATTGAAGATGTAAGTTTGTATTTAGCTGATAATGTTTCTCTTGGTATAATTGAATATTTTAAATAATAATTAAAAAAATTCGATTTAAAGCGGAGTATTTCTTGTAAAAGTCCGTAACTGTAAAATTTACAAAATATGTTATCATTTATAATTAATTTTCCTTTTGCATAGTCATTTGACCTCTTTCCATCTCATGTATTATTTTGGTTACCATGAAAGAATGGTAATTAATATCTATTTTAGCACATTTGTAAACAGCTGAATTATTTCAGTAAAGCATTACTACATTGAAGTTGTTCTATAAATTTTAAAATATGACTTTATGTGTAACTTTTTTTCACTGGTATCTGCAAACTTAACTGCAGATTTTTTACCATCTCCATTTCCTTCTCATTCTCACTAGATTTTATGAGTAATTCCCGGTCAGATTCTTGTTGTGAGACCTTGAGTCTCTCTCTGCATTGCCTCTATGTCCTCAAATCCATACCTACAACAGCACAAGACGTCCTCACTCATTATCATCAACGCTGTCAGTCTTATGACTGGTATTGCTGACTAGGGATCATATGTTTCATGATGGTTTCCCGTTGCCTTCCACACTGAACACGTACAGAAAAGATGAGGGAAACCCAGTGCCAGCATTAGTCGACTCTTACAAAGGACACCAAGGAGGTCAAATGCTTCAAGTCCCTTCCAAAGAATGTAACATTGACTTGCTTGTTCTCAAACTACACAAGTAAGGTACTGGATGACTCCAGGTTCCCTTCCAAAGAATGTAACATTGACTTGCTTGTTCTCCTCAAACTACACAAGTAAGGTACTGGATGACCCCAGGTTGAAAAATATAACCACCAGATTTGAACCTGGGACTGCTGTTTGGAAGGCCAGCACTCGAGTCACTCTGCCACTGCAACCTTACATCCAGTACAATATTTCTATGAGAAAAATTTTGAGCAATTTCAGTTTCTTATAAAAACTTGTATTTTTATACTCTTAAATTTCTAATAGAGTTCTCGCAGGTATTGCCATGCAACATTGCTTATACAACTCTTTGATGTTCATTATGCAATTAGCAATATTGAGGAATGTGATCACAACACTGTGCCGAGGAGGTAGATGGCAGTTTGGTAGCGAACTGCGAAAAAGTGAAACCGCTGTGTTTGAACCCATGAAGATTGAGGGTTTACTGTTACTAGTATTTTACTTGTGTGGAAAAGCTAGTAGCCAGAATACCTTGAGTTCTGACCTCTTTTACAATTATCTTACCTTCAGAAGCAAGTTCACATTTTGGAGTTGGCATGTGCATTCTTAGGCTCTCCATCCTTGGTAATTCTTCCTGTTGCGGTTGAAACTATTTCTTATTTATAATTACTTTATTTTCTCTTAATTTATTTTACAACCTTAAATTTCTCCATAGTAAAAACTTTCCCGTAAGTAATTAAATTTGATTTTCAAAGGAACAACCTAAAATATGCTTCTTTTCCTAAAAAATGAGAAATCAGGTGTACAAAAAACAGCTTACATATGAATGAAAAGTCTTAATGCTTGTATTTTAGTAAACAAAATTTCTTGACTAGTTCAATTTAGAAGTCATTCTTGTGGAAAAAAACCAAAACAATGAGTTCATTGCAGATTTTCTAACTTTAACTTTTTTCTGTTTGTACTAATAAAATAACATTGGTGTATCTGAAAATAAGTGACTTCTCTTCAGTTTTCTGCATATTGTACTTATTTTTGTAGAAATCATTTTTGGGGATTAATATTATATATCCTGCATTGAAAAATCTCTCCCTATTTAGTGTTGAGTGTAACTTAGTCCAAGTATTTTTTACTGCTAATATCCCTTCCCATAGCCATGTGTTTACTAGATTGTATGTGGTTAAGAGAATTGTCTTTTAATAAGGAGAAAATTACGTATCTTTCAGTGGCATAATATATAATATTGCACGAAAAACTGGCGATGAAGCAGCAGGAAATCATATTTACTTATCTTTCTAGTATAATTCATTGAAAGCTATTATGTTGTGAAAAAACTGGCGATGAAGCAGCAGGAAATCATATTTACTTATCTTTCTAGTATAATTCATTGAAAGCTATTATGTTGTGAATTTCACAATATTACAATATTTTTTCTGTGTGTGTGTATGTTATTATTTTACACTGATTTAAAGTGTACATCATTCTAAGGAGAGCATCATATGGATGGGCTCTACAATTAAGTTGACCATTTTTTTCAACTTCGGAGAGACCAAAGAGGAAATGACTAATGCAGGATATGTAACATTAACCTCATAAAAATGTTATACATTGTAAACTTGGAAACAATAGTACTTTAACAAATGTTTTAATATTTTCCATTGTTCTTTTCAGGAAGTAATTAATCAGAAATCATGAAATTCACAAGTTTCACTGAATTTAAATTTGTTGGAAATATGGCCAAAAATCCAACAAAGCAATTTTACCTTTATAGTCAAATTATCAATATGAAATTGAAGTGATGCTGGGAAAGAAGCCCACAACTGAATCATGGATCCTTGAATTAATTCCTGTAGAGTGATATATGAATGTATGTGCGTGTATCTACTAATGGAAAATGAATTGAAAATAAAATTTATGCATTTACTATGAAATATTATTGCTGAAAACAGAACTGCAGAACTTGTATATTGTGTGTGTTTTTAAGCAAATCAGCCTCTTGGGCTCTTATTGGTGTAACTTTACTTACGCGACTCTACACAGACTTTGTGCCAGTATTAGCCTATTCTATATGAAGAGATCCAAAGGGGCCAACTGCTTAATGTCCCTTCCAAAGTAATGAGTGTTGACTTGTGCATTCTCCTCAAACCAGAAAGTAGGGTACGGGGCTATCCCAGGTTGAAAAATCCAACCTATGTCAGGTTTGAACCCTGGACTAGTGCATGGAAGGCTAATGGTCCTAAACATGGTTAACCAGTTCAAAAGTAGAAGAGAGTTTGAATGTAACAATAATGGTGTAACAGAGAGATACAAAACAATATAACTTTATTTAATGATTAGGAACTATGAAAATTTCTTTGTAATTACATTATATACCATTTTGAATCCTGTGCTTATAAATTTCAACAATGCTCAGGCTCATTATTATGGCATGCAGCTTGCCACATATATAGAAATTATCACATGCAGCCAGCAATCTATTTAAAAATTATCTCTATGGTTCTCATACAATTTGAGTATGAGATCTGTGTATACTAAAGAGCCTGTAGATTACCAGACATCTTCAGTATGAACAAACTAGTCCTACTATCTTTGTATTTACTTTGTCCATACATTGTACAGCGAAAGTGTTGTTTTCGGGAAAAAATTGAATTAGAGATTTTCAACAGAAATACAAGTTTTAAGGTACCCTGAAATGTTTCCACTATTTTCTTGATGATGTGTAAGACAGGAATTTTTTTGGCACCCAAACTCTGAAACTGCTATCAGATGTGGCAAAAATTTTATTAGAAAATCAAGACCTGATTAGATTAGGGTAAAATTGGTCAACTTGAAGTTGAGGTTTACTCTTGGCATCTTTCCATTTTTGCCAGATATCTATATGAGGACTTTATTAATGCAAATATTTGTCTTAAAACTTGTAGACAATTTAATTTTCTATAGATTTTGTTTGAAACATTTTTTATAGAACAGTTTGTTCCATAGATATTTCAATTGTCCATCTGAATTTGTTTCATCACTAAGTGATTCCATTGCTATGATAAAATTTTTTAATTGTTAATAGTGATGTCTTCTCTGCCAAGGATAATTTTATTTACGATCAAAATTATCTTCTATTCTATTCTAGCGTATTTTGCATATTTTGATCTCAGCACAACCAATCATTGTTTTAATCACACATCGATATTTTGTTATCCATAGAAACAACAATTTTGTTGGCCTATTGTTTTTTCAATGTGAAAATTGATTAAAGTATTTATCACTGTGAAAATTATTCAATGTGTAATTGCCGATAATTATTCTTTAGGATGTTGGTGTCCAGACCAAATTGTAAGTACTTTTGCAATTACCATATTTCCCGGCATATAAGAAGCACTGGCACATAAGTTGAACCCCGATTTTGAAACAAATACCAGGGAAAAAATGCATGTACTTTATCTTACCTTATGTACAGGAATGGAAACATGCTTCATATATGCCAAAAGTTGATTCATCGTAGAAGTCTAGAAAATCATAAGAGGTGCTTTGTCCATGTTTCCTATTTGTCGTAAATCAAAACACATTCTCTTTCTCATGTTTAGATCATATTTATGGAATTCTTATTTTTGTACTCAATTGGCATTTTTTGTGCTATTCTAGTTTTGATACACATACTTAACCCACCGTGACGTTGTCCCAAAAAATCAGTAATTCTCCTTTCAATTGCAGTTCCTCTTGCTTTAATTTTAAAATCATTTTCGTTGATACAGCAATTCCATTCCTCCTAAGATCAATAACCCAGTTTTTAACATCTTCAAGATTTTGCAGCGCACCCATGGAAATTTTTCTCGCTTTTGTCTACCTTCATTAAATCTTTTTGCTTCCTCCATTCCTGTATCATTTTTTCTGTTGGAGGTGGACCAAAATGCTTTCAGCTACTCAATTTCTGTGATCTATGGCATACTTCAGAACTTTCAGTTTAGACGCTATAGTGTACAAAAATATTTTATTTTTTGATCCCATTACGCACTAGAATTTGCACTTTATATTTTAACATGGTAATTATGTATTGAATGTAACCACACTTAGATAAAATACTATATCAAACATGCAACGCATAACAACGAAACACACGTCAATGTGCTATACTCTCGATACGGTCACCCTGTTCAGAGAAAGCAAGGTGATTCCCTGTATCCAGGAGTGCAATGTTTAAGATTGAGATGAATGTGAGAAATTGTATACTAAGTTACATTTATAGCTGGCAAGCTTACGACCAAGTCCTTCACTAATACTGATACTTAGTTTGATCGCAAAGTGAACATCTTTATTATTATGGCATTATTTTGTAACAAAAGCATGTATCGTTTGTTTCGTAAAAGAAGTTGGATATAGGCTTAGCAAATGTTTCTTTATTTTTATCTCATTCAGACTTTTATACAAAGTATCAGCACATCTATACAACTGTGAAAATATTTACCCCCGATGCATAAGACGCAAGTTGATTATAGGCAATGTTTTTCGCAGAAAAAAGTGCATCTTATACGCTGGAAAATATGGTATATTGATTACTCTGTATGGAGAAAGTTGTGCTTGGCACATCCGATTTTTCTGTTTCATTCATATAAATATTCTATATATATATATATAAATACTACGGAAGAGGAAAGGTAAGTAAGGATATTTAGGGCAACTAGGTGCTGAAGGAAACCCAGTGAACACTTACCGGAAGTAGAGCTGCTGGGGTGTTGGACAGACACATTTGTAGAGGTTAGAGCTTTCGGGATGATCCCTTCGTCAGCACAAGAGAGACACAACTATATATATATTAGTTGTTATTTGAAAACAATGCAGGGTAACTTCAACAATTGCACACTAACTTGAAGTAATTGAGCTCTAATACAAAGTATATACCACGTGAATAAGTGGATAAATTATTAACCTGGAATATAAAAATAAGCATATCTATGGAGGGGATGTAATCTGTCTCATTTTCCTGATTATTCAGAGCCAGCACAGGCATACAGTCCGATTGAAAGCTTGTGGCGGACGGATGCGCTGACTGCCTGGCGTTGGAAGGGAAAGTGCATAAGGGAAGGAACGCTTGAGGGGAAGAGTGATAAGCTTAACAGGTTCACCAACTTAGTTGCATTTACACGGTCTTCACGTGTGACGTGACGGGTGACACTTGGGATGTAGAACGCACAAAGAATTTAGACAGTTTTTAAGTAAATTGTAGCCTTTATCAATAAAATTCACTTTGCGGTACTGAGTAGGTTTGTTGTTAAGACGAGTGGAGAGGGAAAGAATGTTTTTACTAATTCTCAGAAAATAAATTGTTCATAAGTTGAGAGTAAAAGCAATTCTTATATGGCATATGTATAGTTATTAGAAATTCCTTATTTAAGACCTCGTGAGATAGGACAAAACAATCTATGATTGGGAACATGAAGTTTTTAAGAGAATGGGGTGCTAGTGAGGTTAAATGGTAAAAATCATAGATTACGGTGAATAAATCCGTTAATTTCTCTTCAATAACTTTGGTATGTTTTTTTTACATTTTTAGATAGAGGAAATATCACTGTGTAATATACTAGATTCTAGGAAAAATGGCATTTACTTGAGAATTTAAAAAAGTTTTTTCCTCTCCTTATCTGCTTCTCTCCATCATTGCGCTATATGAAAACATAGGAATCCCCCTGACATTCATTTGAATTTTTTATAAAAACAAGTGCAGTAAGGCTTTGTTTTTTGAACTGAATTGATAAAGAATAGTTTAAAGAAGCAATATAGATAAATTTATTAAAATGCCATTTAAATTTCGGGGCAACCTCCTTAAGAGATAGGATAGGATGAACCAACCTATGATTGTGAGCAGGGAAGGAAAAGTTTTTGAAGAGGCAGTGAGCAGCAAGGACTCCAGAACTAAATGGTCAATGACCAGACCTTCCTAGAATTACCCCCTGCTCCTGCCTTTCTAACCCTTTAGTGCCACTCCACCCCCTACTGCTCTACCACGAATTTTACAAATAACATTCCTCTCCCTAGCACACCACTTCTACATCATTTGCTTACAGTTTGGTATAGAGACTTCGGGTTTTTGTCCAATTTTTACCGTCTGATTGATTTTTTTTTCGAATTTGGGTATAACCTAATATTATTAATTTTCTTTAAAGAAAATGTTTTTCACATGGAATTGGTGCACCGTTCTTCCCACTACATGGGCATCAAAACTGTAGACCGTCAATTTCGGACTCTTCTGCATCTTATTCTTTCGTGGAGACAAGAAGGCTGTCCTGCAACCTTTTTCAATAAGTATCTGCTCCTTCCTTTGAAATTCGCTCTAATGTGCGACGTGACATGCCTGTTGCTGCTTCAGACCGCTCATAAGCATTTTTAGTAGGAATGCTGATTCCTTCCACAGCCTTCTTCTTCATTAAACTCAGTATGTTATAAAGAATTTCCCGTTCCTGGCTACGGATAACTTTCCTATTCCCTAGCTTTTAGGTGGATGGAGCAGGATCCATATTGTTAAAGTTGTTAATAACTAAAGGAACAACAATCTTGAGCATAGTAACAAAAATGCGATTAATAAAATAACAGAAAATAACAATAACTCTATAGCAAAACTTAAAACAAAATTACAACAACAAACAACAACATGAATGGATAACAAAAAATGAATGAACAAAAGAACGTGAAGTATAAAATAACAATAACTTGATAACAGATCAGCAATCAAAACAATGGAAACAAATAATGACAGGAAGAGCAAAGCAGCAGTTGGCAACTCGGAAGCATGAAGCTAACTGAATGCACTTTCTCCCACATGGAAAATACCCTCACCCCTGCGGTAGTGATGTTTCACCAATGAACTCGCCTAGGCTCAAATTCGTCTACTGCGCACTGCCATAAGCTTTCAACCGGACTATACCTGCCTTCACCTAATGATGTATAAACTCCCTGTTTATCTACATTTATGCCTGAGGATATAAGTGCAATGAAATCTATGTCTTATTAAAGTGAAAAAAAATTAAAAGGAAATTGTTGCTAAATACAGGGTGCGGCAGAAACTGAAACAGTTTAAAATTTTAATTATGCGTTTCTCCGATAGGGTATCATAGAGTACATGTGACAGAGCTATAGCAATGATCTTAGAATTCATTTCAATATGGAGTGTTGAACAGTAATGGAGCATGTGTGTGCTGTAGAGCTTTTCATGCAGACACGGTCCATTACAGGTACTCAATGTGGATTTCGACGGGAGTTTAACCAACATGAAGCCCCTTTTCCAAAAGCAATTCACCGATGGGTAAGACATTGGCATGAACAAGACTGTCACTTGTAAAGAGCCACCTGGACGACCTTGTTCGGTTCGCACACCTGAGAATATTGTCCGAGTGTTTGGGTTCGTCAACCGCAGTCCAAGGAGGTCTGCACGTAAGCATGCTAAAGCTTTACGCATATCTAACAGGAGTGTATGGCGCATCCTGCATAGTGACCTAAACTTTCACCCATACAAGTTGCAAGTTATGCAACAGTTAAGTGACCGTGACAAAGAGGTGAGCTTGCAATTTTGTTATCAGTTTCAGGAAATGTTTACTGGTAATCCTGACTCCTCGTTCGCCAGACCTAACTGCCCCTGACTTTTTCCTCTGGGGATATTTAAAAGATAAAGTCTATGGTAGTTGGCCAGCAGACTTAGATGGGCTAAAAGCAAGAATCTGAGGAGAAATCACCCACGTTTTGGAAGAAACACTTCGAGAAGAGAGGGCAGCTTCTCAACTTGTGTGCACGAGTGCATTCAGGATGGTGGTGGTCATCTAAAGCAATGTTTCTTAACCAGGGATCCATGGGTTGTGCCTAGGGGGTCCACGAGTCTAATTTGGGATGTGACTCATCAATTCCCGAAACTTCCTTACTGGAGAAAGGAAGAAAGCAAGTATACAGTTCTTCGCAAGACAGAGTTAATTTTAAAGAGCATACTTTGTACATTACCAGATTATGTTACATGTTATCTGTTCTTCAATACCTAATATTAGGTTTATTAGGTTTTTTGCCGACGACACAGTCATTTATAGAGAAGTAAACAATCCGGAAGACCATCAGTATCTCCAAAATGATTTAAAAAGCTATTTCAGTGTGGTGTAAGGAATGGCAGCTAGAAATCAACCAAAAGAATAGCTGCATCATCAATTTTTGGAGAACCAAAAATAGCTTGCTACCTGTTAAATATTCGTTCGACAGAGTAAGGATTCCCATTTCAGATTCAGGTAAATATTAAGAAAAAATTTTGTAATTGTTGATAGCAGTGCATACACTGCCAAGGGTGATTTAATTGCACATCGATATTTTGTTAATCATAGCAATAGCTAACAATTTTCTATATTGATTGTTTTTTCAAGAAAAAGATTATTGAAATTGTTTAAAAATTATTCAAGGTCATGGTGCATAACTGGGACATTGAATTTATATTTTCTTGTTCAAATTCATAAAGCTTTTCTTGAATCATCGTCTTAAAAAACATCTTTGATCAATTACACAACAAATTCAACTTCTGAATAATATTCTTCAAATGGGATTCCTTCTTTCGATTACAGATTATATTAAAATATCAAGAAATGCTTAATCTTCCAAGTCCACAATTTCCACTGTAGAGAATATTTTTTATGATTATGTAAAGAAAGATGATCAGACTGATTAGAAAGTGAGCTCTTACAATGTATTCGAGTAGATAATTGAATGTTACTTGTTAGTTCCTGCTTTACGTAATCTTTGACGGGGTGGCAACTCCCTTGAAAAAGTCGTTTATGGAATCTTGCGGGGGCCTCGCACGAGAGGGCAATAGCGTTGCTCTTAACCAGGGTTGTGATCCGGTACGAAATTACACTATAAAGTCCGATACTTAAAGGTTTCGGACCTCATACACTAAACCGAAACCGATCCGAAACAGGCACGAAATATGAGGCACGATATGACTGCCGGTCCGAAAAGGCACTTTATTTTCGGCACGAAATAATGCATTTAGTTTCGGGTCGGACCGCTTCTCTTTAATTTATAGTTTCGGATCGGTTATTTAAGTATGATTTGGGTTATTGGTTTTTCATTTTCATCTGCATCCGCAGCAACAATGTGACCAGGGTAGAGACCCTTAATGAAAATTTTTAATTACGAATCTCTCTATACCAGGGTAAACAGGGATATACCACGTATTTGGCTATCTTTTATATTCATCCAAGGTTGTTTTGTTTTGACTCACATCCAAGTTTTTAATAGACATTCCCACGGAAATGTGACCAACCCCGTTCTTTAGGAAGAAGTTACGTATAACTAAGACTCTAAAAGGAACATTGATGCTACTTTCGCACTGAAAAATTGAAAATGCATGCGGAAGCCACTATCGTGGCTGAACGACATTTATACTTATTCTACATACATACATATACATACATACATGTGTGTGTGTGTGTGTGTGTGTGTGTGCTGTTAACAGACAGACAGATGGACGGACAAACCGAAAGCGTAATGCATCTTTGATAAAACCAAAATGACAACTATACATATAGCAAATGTTACTCACCTTTAGTACAGCCGTGCAACCCTCTATTTTGCATTTGAATACTTGAGCCTCTTCATCGTAATCATAGTATCGCTGGATGAAGTTCAAGCAAAAGTGAGATAATGTCTTTTTTCTTTCTCCATGCATGCCGACGATAAATCTATTCTCATGAAGAGACGACACTGAGACTCAATGAATAAATACATTACTAATAAACAAATGTATTTCTCGTTGTTTTGCAATGAAAAAATACATTCAATGGCCATTTCTTTGGAGTAAGAAGTATTATGAAGGGTAGAGGAGCCCCGCAGATAATTAAGATGGACCTGTTCACATGTTAATATAATAAAGGAAATAAACTAAAAATTTCCCCAAAGCATCGTCCCTCTCATATCTGTTCCGTAGCTCTCTTTTCATCTTTCTCCATCTTTCCCACTCTCTCTTGTTCCTTCCCCTCTTCCTGAGCCATTTCAGACAGATTAATGGTTAGAAGGAAGTAAAAGGAAGGAGGCACAGGCGTACCTAAAGTATTTGGCACCCGGGGCAGATCATTCCTTTGGCACCCCCCATAAATAATTTTAAAATTTAAACACACAGAGAAATATATTATGTTTGCAAGTAGATTTTTAAACAGTACAGTACTGTCATAAGCAAATTGGGGAAAAGAAAAATGCAGGGTATTAAAAATACAGTGAACAGGTAAAACTGCATTTTATTTTATACAAAAAACACAGGAAATCCAGTCTCAACGCTCAGCCTATTCTTCAAAGGTAAATAGAGAGGATTCATAGTCTCTGCTTTCGAGCCTTAATTTCTGCAAATTGATCAATGACGTCATCAAAATTCATCTTCTTTGCATATTCATGTTCAATTGAAAGTAAAGCCAGATTTGTCAATCTTGTCTGACTCATGGTCGAGCGTAAGAATTTTTTTATCAATTTCAATTTGGATAAACTTCTTTCACATGAAGCAATAGACACACAGATAGTCAAAAAGAATCTCAAACACTGTGACAAGCTTGGCAGAGATTCACAAAAATCTCATTTCACAATAAACTCCAGAAACTGCAATGCTGTCCATTTCTTTGCCTCTTCAACGCTGATTTTGGCAGCTTCCAAACGCCACCAAAGTCATCCAATATCCACACTGATATCTTCATCAGAGAATTCATTGAAAATCTGAGTCAAATTTGGAATATACGTCCGAAGTTCTTCTTCTGTTGCAACAACCAAAGTGTTTGGCTGAGTAACAGCGAAGATTGACAGAATTTGATCCATTGCCTTAGAACGAATCTCCAGTTCTTGATGAAAGCGATCAAGACATTCACACATAGTCCTTTTTACTTCCTCTGGCAATGTGAGACCAGCATCCTTTGCCATCTCTCCTGGCATCCTTTTTCGGAGCTTTACTCTCCCTCTTCTCTCCATAGAAATATTCATTTCCTCAGACTTTGTAGTTGCATAATGAATGGCCCTCTCCACAGTTTCATTGCGCTGATCTTCAAGAAACAGTTTTAGATCTTGGAGCTTCACAATGCACTTTTCAAGGCTGATCCCAACTGTTTGCAAATACTTTTGTGTGAGATTAATTTCTTCCAGGACTTCACCCCAGAAAGAAAGGTAACTCAAAAAAGAGAAATCACATACAGCAGACAGCAAAATCTGAGCTGATCCTCTTGTGTTCACATTTTCCTTAGGATCGCACAGTACTTCAAGGGTTGAGGTTAGCTTTTCAAAATTTGCCTTCACTGGGTTCACAGCATCATAATGAGCACTCCATCTTGTCTGGGAAAGTCTTTTGACTGTCATGCCTACATTCTCCATGAGCATTTCCCATCGATGAGGTGAGACTGAAAAGAAGGAATAGACTCTCTCCAAGGTTCCAAAAAAGTCACACATGAAGAAATGCTTCCAAATGAGTGCACTCCGCAAAGGTTCGGAGAATGATTTGCACAAGGCACAAACAAAGCCTTGGGATTAATCTCTCTGATGATTGACTGAACACCACCATGAATCCCAGCAATAGTTGCAGCATTGTCATATCCTTGACCGCAGCACAGGTTTATGTCCAGTCCATCTCTCTCTAGATGTTCCAGGATATCCTCTGTGAGCTCAGCAGCAGTCTTTCCGGCAATAGGGAAGAAGCCCAAGAATGATTCCTTTACTTCAACTTTGTCACATTCAATATGGATGTATCTGATCACTTCACACATCTGATAGTGTAGGACACATCAGGAGTACTATCAAAAAGAATCCCAAAATACTTTACTTTCTTGATATCAGCCACTATTTTCTCTTTGACGTAATTCCCCAAAAGGCAAATGAACTCATTCCGAATCTATGGAGATAAATACGAAGCCACTCTCCTCCCAGATGGAATAGAATGCTTAATCCTTACAAAATGTTCTTTCAAAACTGGATCATAATTTGACAGCAACTCTACCAATTCCATGAAGTTTCCTTTGTTTGCTGATGACATGTTCTCTTTGTGACCACGAAAAGGAAGATTCTGGTGAGCCAGAAACAAGATTACGTCTAAGAGGTGATGTAAAATATTCCTACATTTATTTCTCTCCTTGTCCATTGCTGCTTGATGGACTTGATCAATGGTTTTTTGAAGCTCCAACCCTGTTCCCAAGGTCTTCCATTTCTCCAGGCATGAGAGATACTGCTCAGAAGCCTCATGGTCAGACACACCTTTGGGTTTAGCTTCCACCATGCTTGAAACCCAGTGAAAAAGCTGGATGTTCCAATTCCTTTGTCATCAAGAGCAAACAGTCTGCAGCAAAAACAAAACAAACTTTCTTTTGATTGAGAGTAAATCATCCATGTTCTCAGAACTTTCTCACCATTTGGCAGAGCCTTATAGAACCATGCAGTGGTCAGCTGTTGATTCTTCCCTTTGGGTTTCTCTCCTTGTCTTTGAAAATTGAAAATCTATCCGTCTCCTCTTCTTCATCAGAGTCTTCCTCCTGTTGGTGTGGACTTCTGCTGGCGTCTCCTTCCTCTTCATCAGTTTCACTGCTTTTAGAAGATGAATTGCCATCCTCTAATCCTTGCTCTCTCTCATTTAAATCCTCTTGTGAAGATGCTTCTTGTATTTACCCTTTGGATTCACCAGGCTGAATATCTTCAAGACTTTCTCCTATTGCACTTGGTGTTAAAGGTGTCACATACTTCAAAATTGATCCAGACATTGCCTGAGCCACCTGTTCTCTTGCCTTCTTCATTTTTCTTTGTTGGAATCCACTGGGTCGATTTTGCTTCATATGGGTGTTTTCTGCAAAATTTCAAAATTATTAATATATATATATATATATAATATTGTATTTTCTTATTTTTGAAGACAGAATTCAAATCCGAGTAGAATTAGCATAAATATATATTTTTTATGGGGAAAAAGTGGTAATTTTTCTGGGTCGCAACAATCTGGTGCCATGGCAACGAGTTCAATGCTTTCATATGGTTAAGCTTTTAATGGGAATCAGACGCTTATATTATAATGCCATTAATATTAAACTATGACTAATGCAAGAAATCCGATATTGATATAATCCCCATTTTTGGGGCTGTTTTGTGCCATTATTGCTCCATACAAGAACAAAAATGATGAGCCAGCTCAATATGAGCTAGAGACTTGAAATGTGGGACGAATATAGGAATTTCATGAAAACCGAAGGCAAAAATCAGATATTGTAAAAATTCCTATTTTTATGGGCTGTTTTGCTCCATTTATGCCCCATATCAGTGCGAAAATTATAAAGAACTTCTTAACGAGCTACAAACTTGAAATTTGGAAGAATCACAGGTTTTCCATTAAAACAGGAGGAAAAAATCCAATATTGTAAAATTCCTAAATCTTAGGGCAATTTTGACCAAATTTGGTATAATTATAGGAAACAGCAAGAGGAAGATCAGCACGGGATTTCGTTTCCATCTGCCTGTTTGATTAAAAATGGCGGCCGATTTAAAAATTAAACTACGTGTATTTTCCGGAGTCCTGATATTGATTTGGATCAAATTTGGTGCAATTGTGGAGGGCTTCCAGGAATAATTCTTAAGCAATTTTTATTTCTCTGCCCGTTTTACTCGTAACGGGTGCCAATTGAATTCTTAAATACTGTGTATCATCCAGAATTCCGATCGGATTTTAACCGTATTTTCCCGGGCAACGCCAGGTATTTCTGCTAGTATATACTGTATATTCCGGCGTATAAGTTGACCTTTGAAGTCTAAAAAAATTTTCCTGAAACGGGGTCGACTTATACACTGAACATAAAAATGTGAACCTTAAATTACAAATGAATAACATCGATATTTAAGAAGACCGTTGATCTTTCGCTGGAGGTGAACACTATTTTGAATCAGCTGTTCCAGCATTTACATTTTATGACAATGAAAGAAGGTCGGATTTTATGACATTTACCGTATTTTCTCATGTACCCCGCGGACAATTTTCCAAAACGCCGGGGATAAAAGGGGGAGTGCATCATACACAAGGATTTCTGAACAGGTTATATAAATTGTGAGTATCGATAGTAAATTCTCTGCAACATGCTTGCGTCTACGTTTATATTCGTAAAAGACGTCAAATTCTACTAAGTATACGCGTATTTGTGCGACAAAGCAAACGTGTTAAGTTCCGCACGCGCTGCAGGCAAAAACTCGCAAAAGTAGGCAGAAAGAATACGGCGACGAACTGATAACTATAGTTCAATGACTACTGAGGGTTTGCCGGCTTGATGTACCACGCGCACCCCTATTTTTGGACCAGTTTGAGGAGAAAAAATAAATTCGTACATTAATAAGTTGATGTCTACGGCAGCGGAAAATTAGAGAAAATAAAAAAATGTGGGGATTCCCCGTACGTGTGTTCTCTCCATGGTTCCCTCTAAGCTGCACGACTGCACGGCCGCGCAGCAGTTTTTAAAGTGCCGCGCACTAAATTTTTCAAGCGTGCACGATTGTGTGTATTTTACAGGACCGCGTCAACTCCGGTGCATATCCGCGCACTATCGTCATGTGGGCACGCATAGCGATATTCATTCCGCCCATGGATGAAAAAAATTAGAAGGAACTATGGTTCTCTCCCGGGTTAAAAGAGCATCAGCGGCTCACGGTGAATATGGCGAATAGAGATACCAGATGCCAACTTATTCCAGCAAAAGTGTTGGTAGAAACTGATAGTAAATTTTTAATGACAGAACTGCTTTTCTTGAGTAACAATAATAAACTTAAAAATCAATTAAAAGGTACAGCTTTTATAATAAAAATTTTATGTCATCTCAATGTTGAAGATGCATCAACGGCAGTGTAACAGCGCATTTAAACCATAAACGTTTCTTGGTCTTGTAGATTCACGTAAACTCGTAGAATTATTCGTCTTCTGCAAGTCTTAACGTAGATGCAAGCGTGTTGCAGGAAATTTACTATCGAAACTCGTAATTTTTAAAACTTGAACAGAAATCTTCATGTATGACAAACATTTTGGGAAAAAAGGTGCGCATGGTACACATTTGCGATATTTTATTGAATTTCGCCACCATAGAGATCGATCGCGATCACTAGGTATAGTTCATTTCGATAGTATCATTAGCAGCTGACATCAATCGCATTATAGGAAACTTTATTTAGTGGGTCAAGCTCTACAAAAATAAGTTTCTTAATGGTTGAAATTAAAACATTGTCACATGGAATGCACAAGAAGAATAGCACAGACTCTAAAGAATATTTATATATATTTTTATTATTATTTCTCATTTGTTAAAACTTGGATTGTACATGACTTTGATTTTGTCTGAAAACGGTTTCATGAAAAGTATTTTTAAGTGAAAAAGTGGAGGTCGACTTATAGGGTGAACGTATGCCTGATCATGTATTTTCATCCAAAAAAGCGGGGGTCGACTTATACGCTGGAATACACGGTATATATATATATATATTATCCAAAGCACCCCCATGCAACTTGGCTCAGAAATCGTGACAGAGTTTTGTGGGGCCTCACGTTAGTAGGTGCTGATGTCGAGTAAAAGATAAAAGGTGAAAGGAATAGAACGGAATTTTGTAACCATTCTCGATGCGATATTATTCACCTTTTAAAGTGCACTCATCTTGAGAGTTTGAGTATTGATGCTTTTTGAGCTGAGGTATAAACTTTGTCCTTTAAAATGTAATCATCTTGTGATCATTTAACGACTGACGCTGTTTTTAACTGATATTTAAACTTCAAATTTTTTAAACGTATCTACTCATCTTGTGATAATATGAGGGCTGACGCTGTTTTTAGGCTGTGTGAGATTTCAACTTCAGTTTTTTTAAAACTCATCTTGCGATAATTTGAGAACTAATGCTGTTTTTAAGTGATATTTAAACTTGCATGGAAAAATGCCGATGATTATAAGGTGTGCAGTCGTTGGTTGCGGGAATGCACAGGAAATTCCTGGCATAAAGTTTTTTAGTTTCCCGAATGACAAGGAGTTGTAAGTAATTTTCTAGTTTTTCGAGTAATTGGTGCCTGCCGTGCGAAATTCTTGCTGAATACAGACATATATTACTCGTATATAATACTAGTTAATTGTGCTTTCATTCTGAAAGCATTTTCTCTTACATTCAGCTTAACATAAATAGTATGAGCTGACAAATAACTTTTAAACACAAACTTTACACCTCTGCACTGTTTTACGTGTTTCTCTCTTTGGGGATATTGGGGTAAAAACAAACCCAAAAATTTATAATTATATAAGCTACATAGTTAGTCATCATTTATTACGAATACCTCACATTTATGCAATATTACATCGATGTAGCACCTCTCTAAGTGCAATTATGTATATTTAATTGTTTAAACTTAAGAATTTTTCACAGCCACAATAATAAACTTTACTGTAGTTTTTTATGTTAAATCATGTTAAAACACTATTCTCTAACTTTCTTAAAATTTTCAGCTTCCTAGTTCGACGGAGCTGCTTGTCTACACGAATCTGCCTCTCTTCTACACTTTCAACTACTCTTATTAAAGCCAATTTTTTTGCACCTGCAGTCTTTCTTCCTAGCTGACTTTTTCTTTTTACTGGCATATTTTATAAAATAACTAGCATTAATCCAATATTATTACATGAGCACGAGTTAATTTGAAGTGTGTTACTAATTCTTTTTCTGACAATTCCCGTTATGGTGGCAACAACGGAACAAACGTTTTCAAAGTAAAAGACAATAAAAAAGTAATTACGGAATTGTATGGATCATGAACAGTTATAAGAACTAGCCCTCTGAAGTATAGAAGCGAAATGGCAGAATACATGGAAGTTTCAAAACTTATTGATGATTTTGCAACTATGAAATCTCGGAGAAAGAAATTTTAAGCATTTTTGTTCAATTCAATTTATATTTGTTTAAGTAAGGGACTAGGGTTTTCAATTCAAATTCAATTTGGATTTATACCTATTTTATTATAAATTTATTATTATTATTATTCTTGATTACTTGTTTACCTATATTGTACTTCACCTGTGTTATTAAAGAATATCAGTACATCTTAGAATATTTTATTCTCGCTTTATTAATACCTATTAACAAAAATAGTAAAAAGTATAATATATATTACCTATTAAATCTAAGTTTGGGTACTGGTAAGAGCCCTTGATCTATGATTGCATTGGTGCCGATGTTCTCTATAGAGCGTTCCATCTTAAAGTTCAGTATGGTTTCAAACGGCATCGTTTCTCCCCTCTCCTGCAGACTTAAAAAACCAATCGCCCCCTCCTTCTCTACGACACCGGGATTGCCAAATTTCACTAATAATTTAAAGTTGCATTAAAATAATAATTCAAAATTTCTAATTGTGCTCTTTTTTACTCAGGATCTGATCATATACTTTTAAATGAAATCTAAAAATTATATTCTATACAAAATGTGATAAACAATATTTGACCTGAAATGGACATTTTACGGTCACGTTTGTTTCAGTCGATGATATATACGTTCTGTTTTAAATTAATGTAATGTAGTTTTTTGCATTAGGTTCAGGAATTTTTTAGGATCGTAATGGTGCTACTGAAAGTTTAATAAGTTGATTTTAAATATTTGTTTTCTGCATTTAATTATAAAAGTTCCTTTTGCATGTTCCAGCCTGACTTGAAAAAGTGTGTCTGCGGGAAACTTTTTTATTTATAAAGATACTTTCATGGTCTAAGCGAGAAAGTTGTAGGTAAATGTTTGAAGTTATTTTTGGTGCACCCAGATGTGAGGTTGGGTTGCCAAGGGGACGGTGAACCATGCGAAAGTTTTATTGCAGTCTGGACAAAGGCAGGCAGTTCACCCTCGCCCGTTCTTCTCTCAGTTACAACTCAGCAGTTGGACTATCTTGTGCTTTCGATTTTCATATTGATATTGTGGTTTTTGTGAGAAAATGGACGTCTCAACGAGGAAAAGAAAGCAAGGTGAGTTCGGAAAAACAAACAATATTGAATGTTCTTAGTAGTTGCCTCAATGAGTCTAATGAAATCCTGTCACCTGCTGTTAGTATGACGAGCAAGCTATGTGGTGTGTCTCAGAGGAAAATTTACAAGATTAAAAAAGAAGCAAATGAATTTATAATGTTGGGCAGGTAAAAATTTCCTCAATTGCAACTTAATTTCCGTTATGTATAGCGATCAGCATAAAATAATCCAGTTGTTATTTTTACTTTGGAATTTTGTAAGCAATTATTCTCATACAAACATGCTTAACTATTTTCCTCTGATCACATTACATCTAATCTTAGTATATGCAAGGAAGTTAATCCAAAAATAAGATGTGAACACAGTGTACCTCTGAACTCACATTTATCCAATTAACTATGCTACGATTTTGTTAAACACCAATTTACATCATTTTGGTGCTTTTTCCGCAAATTAGCTTAGAACATAAAATGATTACCTATTTTAAAACGCCCTACAACTTTTATTCTATACATTTTTCTCTAAACAAAATATTTACCAAGTTATGCATAAAAATGCAAATAGCAACTACAATGCTAATTTATTATTTACAAAGTAAACTATGCATTTTTTAAATATGTACTATTTAAACTTTTATTTATGATTTCAATAGCCTTTCAAATGAAATAATTTTTGATTGGGAAAATATATTTTTAATTTTTAGGCAGTATACGGCATAATATATCGCTGTTGTTAAGGAAACGTTTTTTAACATAATAACACATTTAAATCAAACTAATCCCACAGGTCGAAGGACATTTATCACCTTAACGGGAGAATTAATTTTTCTTATCTTTCAGCTGGTGGGGAATTATTCCTTTCTTTCAAATAATTTGAATGTGACTTTTTCTTGATCTACTTGTTATTATATGATGTTCTGTGAAGTTGGTAATGGATATTTTACAATATTAACGAACTTACACCATTTGTAAATTTATAAAATTTCAATTTTTTAAATTAATTATTTGATCAGAAATTATCACATTTTTATCATGAGTGATTTTTCCAATTATAAAACAAAAAATATTTTTTAATTTTTCTACTATTTTGACATTTTCGCAAGGGTAGGTAACTTTACATCACAAGATAAAGGACTACCTAAGACTGGTTTAGACAATTGAACGCTAGCACAGAAAAAATGAATCTGAGCGCATAGGGAAAACAAGGGCACTTCAATGGGATTCTATTCTTTTAAGCTCCTTTTTTTACTTTTATGAGGGTTTTGGGACCGCAAGAGTGTTTGGGGCACTATAGCAGCCACGTGTAAAACACGCTTGCGGTACGTAGCGAGAGAAATTTTACTACGCAGTATTTTTGTTTTGGTTTAGAAAATCGTGTATTACGGCAAAAATTGTAACAATAGCATTTACTTAATAAGTTACATAAAGGAAATTTTAAATTACCAGATTTTTGCTGGTGTTAGGGTAGTGAGACGTGGCAACACCGCGCTCCATTTACCCAATCCTGACACTTAAAGATGGAACGCTCTATTGTTACGCCAATGGATCAAGATAGGAGTGCTGCTGACATGTTGAGAGGAAAGGTTCGTCTAAAACTTTCACGACTATTATTATTATGCGTTATATAATGTTTTCGGGGTAACGAAGAAGACTCCGAAAAGGAGGTGAAACGTAGGCGAGAGCCTAATTATAAGAGCGGGATTACCCTAAATACAGGGCATAATCAGGGGTGTAGTCGAGCCAGGGCGTCGCCCCGGTACTTTTTTAAGCAGCCAGGGCGCGCCCTGCTTCTTTTCCGTGGTGACCGTATGCTATAAAGATTCAACCAGCATCCCCGCTAGCATCCATAATATGGGGAAATGCGAGCACCTAAACTTAACATCCGAAAATATGGGTCGGCGCTAAATATTTCATTTCCCTTTCACTATTCCTGTCCGCCACTGTCGGATTTACTTGTGACTCCATACGGGCCCGCCCTGACCCAAGCGCACCTCCCGGGTTATTGCGCCCCTGGCGGTCGACCGTCCCTTGCGATGGCTCTGATTCTACCCCGACCACTTCCGATTACCCTTGAGGACCTGTAAAGTCGTCAATTATGTCTTCATATTTCAATGATTTCATAATATCACTTTCTATTGACATAAGTTATAAACCAGTTAACTATCGTCAGACATTGTTGTGCGTAAATAATTCTTGATAATTTTTAACTTTGAAAACGACCTTTCTGCAGATGCCACTGTCAAAGGTAAGGTTAACAAAATTCTAATGGCTATGAAGATATTGGGATAAAGAGCAGTTAAGTGGTTTTGGGTGATGAAATTCAATACATTTATAGGTAAAGCTGTTCAATTACCTCAAGTTATAAGGGAAACTAAAATACTTTGATTTTTAAGGAACTGGAACCGCTCCCTTTTGGAAGCAACTGTTTAATCCAACACAAAATTTAAAAAAGTTTTCTTGAGTACCTTGAAAACTTTCACCGACCTGCGCACATTCAAAATTGGAATTCTTTCTTTGTGGCCGAATTCATGTCTCATGCGTAAAATTTGGTTCTGTCTCTAATTTTGTTGTCAGTTCTCGAGCATCTATGAATATTTTATTTAGCCATATTTCTAACATACAATCTTCGAAATATGCTTGAATCTGCGTAAGAAAATTTATTGAAGCCTTCATATCAAAGGATGGACTTTGCAACAATTTACTAGTTCCATTTATCTTTTTAAAAATGCCATACCAAACAACCAGCGAACAAAGAAATTGGAATTTTTTGATTATATTTTGCTAAATATTTGGTCTCATTTCTTGGGGCAGAATCTCGCGAATCATTGCTCTGTATCTCAAAGAAAGCACCATAAATTTCCCCAATTTGATATCTTAATGGCTTTAACGCATTGATACGACTTCCCCATCGGGTGTCACTCAAGGGTTTTAAGGTCATTCTG
This sequence comes from Uropetala carovei, assembly GCA_036926305.1. Classification (NCBI taxonomy): domain Eukaryota; kingdom Metazoa; phylum Arthropoda; class Insecta; order Odonata; family Petaluridae; genus Uropetala; species Uropetala carovei. Next base: position 10,532,168 of record JAXCHB010000011.1, read on the forward strand.
GGAACTTGTTTTATTAGTACTTCCCATCGTTTAGTTGAAGCAGAGAAGATATTAAAAAGTTCTTGCAAAACAGAAAAAAATCAGTTACTTTGCATGATGTTTTTACAGCATCACTGACAACTAAATTTAGAGAATGCGCACAACAAGGAATAAATAACGTCATGGGATTTAGATTTCGTATCCTTGATTGGACGCCTGAGTGCTTGCCTCGCATGTTAGACGAATTATTGTATCCTTGCCCTCTCATGACATTTAACGGTCATTTTACCTTACTCAGTTCCTCCAATAAAAATCCGTTAATCCTTCCCCAGTTTTATCCTGAATTGGAAAAAAACCTAGGAAACGTTCATGGATTTTTACATCTTATCCATCTTAAAATGTAACATGACTAATAATTGATAATTGTTCTCGGTGGCTTTTATCGGGTGTGCAATCCAATATTACTGAATAATATTTTGCCTAAAGGGTTATATTTATGATATTTTTCTTAATGCACCAATAAATTGATTCTATAAGCTCATTCTGTATGTTTTTTCCTAAGTAATTTGCTTGCAATTTATTGTTTTCCGGCATCCTTTTCTGTTTTTCAATTCTCCGCAAATGCTCTCCCATATCACCGCCAAACCGTCCTCGAAATGCTAAACGTTGTTTGGCAAGATATTTTACTATTTCCAGAGCCCATTTCAAAACTTTATACCAATGCTGTTTTTCGCTTTCCAAAAGATGCTGTTGAATGGAATCAACGGTTTTGTGATTTTTAATTTTGTTGAGAATTTCTATCCAATCATCGTACTTCAACAAATGTGTTTTACTGGTTTCGTGTTGTTTCAGAACTCTGGATATATTTTTCCAATTTGAAAACACAGTTTCCCCAGTTAAACTACTGTCAAAATTTGTAAATAGTTTACAGCAAAAACAATAAACCCAATTTCGTATTTCCGATTACACTAACCATTCTCTATGCATTTTCTCGCGATGTGGCAACAACCTACTGTAATTTTTAACAGTAAAAGATCTCCCTTCGTCATTTTTTGGGAAACTAAAATCTTGAAGCTGCACTGGTTCCCTTGTGACCCGTTCCACGAAACTCATACTTTGTGTCCTTCCCATATATTGTTTCCTACATCTGGAAACTATTAAAGGGGGCGTTAAAGGGGCATGGAAAACCCCAAAAAAGGGTACACTGAGGGCGTTGCTCTTGTCCCTCTACCGCCCTCCATTTTTTGGTATATGTATCTTTGAGCTGGGTGGTCTTTACACCATGTGTGAGACCAAACTTAGTTTAAGAGGCATAGGCGTCTGAAGCCTGCCATGTGTGCCAGTCTTTTCTTACTAGTTACTAGAGAAAGATCGCTCCACTTTTGTGCTCCGGAAGTGATTGCTGTAGAAGTGGGAAGTTTATATATTAGTGTGTCCACTCTGTCTTGTTTTGCTGAATGCATATGCATCATCATCTTTGTTGCCATAGGTGTTTATTTATGCAAACATTCCTGCCCTTGTTAGTTCTCATAGAAACATCAGAAGTAGCATTTTCTGAATAAGAAGAGATCTTGTCGCGCGGTCGAGTGTAGATAACTGTCTCTAGCCATTTTCGTTACTGAAATGTAGTCATGTACGACCAAAAATTTTAAGATGCATTAACATTAAAATCTATGGAAACTTATTTTGCGCCTAATGCTTCATCGTTCATAATTAATTCGAACATGTTTTAGTTTGTCCCAATCTTCAATAAAGACCCGAAGAAGTCTGGAATTGGACGACCAGCGAGTTTCAGCCACAGTTGGAATTCGTCTAGCGGCCACGGATTCAATTGTATGCGTTCGTTTTGCCGAATGATGGAAAAACGAAACAATTCCACTAACCGTTGCAAAAAATATACGACACTTAGACATTTTCTTAAAACTTTGCTGTAGTACCAAGTTTAGGCGATGGGCCATACAATGTACAAAACAGTTTGAGGCGCCTTGTCTTTAATTCTCTTTTCAAGACCATTTAAATGTCCGGACATTACACTTGCACCATCATAGCACTGCGCAACTAATTTATTTTCATAGCAAAATTCTTTTAAAATGCCGTCTAGCAGATCAAACAAATTTTCAAATGATCTACCAGCACTAACATCGTAAAATCCTAAACACCGTTCAACCAGTGTACCATCTGAATTCACCTACCTAATAATGACAGAGCATTGTGACTTCTGAAATATATCTGTGGTATCATCAACTTGAACCGAAAAAAATGCTGTATTGTTAATTTCCATTTTCACATGGCCTTGTATGTACTCCGAAATGCATTCAAATAGTTCATTTTGTATTGTTTTTGAATTACCACTGAAAACAGTTTTAATTTTGCTGTAATGGTTTTGAATTTCTAAAGAACTTCTGGATATTAACAAAGCCAAGAGTTCCTTAAAATTTCCACGATTTAAGGAAGAAGTGGTTTCCTCGTGTCCCCTAAACGCAAGTTCTTGCTTACTCAAATATAACACTACATCAATCACTAGTTGCAGGAATTGTCGATTTAAACGGACATTTTCATTAAATTGATGAGTTAACAGTCGCACATTTTCCTTGAGAGCATCAGCAATAGTATTTCTGCCTTTTTCAAAAGTTTTTAAATGTAATTTGCACTATAAATGTTCCGCAGATTCTTCGTGTTTGTGTAGAGAACGAGTTATATTTTTAAAATCTCCAAATCCCTGTTTATTCCAAACCTTTCTTTTAGTACTAAATAGAAGGCAAGGCCAGCAAAATAATTTCTGCAAATTTCGGCGACTGCATAACCATATAAAGTCTGTAAACCAAGATTTTTTAAAAGTAATTTAGTAAGATTTTCCACTTTTCTTAATTTCCTTATTGAGGCAAATATCAAGTAAATATGTAAGTCGTCCACAATTTAAAACGTCTTTTTTGTCTTCATCCTTCCATCTACAAAACGGTGTTTCTAACAAAGTACAAATAATGTCATTAACAGGATACATAAGAGTTATTAAATGTACTCACACGACAGTTTAAAATGATAAAATCGTTTGTGGAAGTCCGCAATGAATGTAGAATCTGCTCACCTGCTTACACACAAGTGAAAAAAAAATCGGTACAACATACATTGTACAAACTTTCTCATATACGTACTAATGCGTCGTTTAGTTATCTTTAGAAAATTAAAATCGTATGAGCCTGTTTTTAGAAAATCCAATTTTTGTTAAAGTTGCCCAAGAATAAACTAGCCTTATAGTCATTCGTTGGGAAAATAGAATACGTAGTATTATTGAAGACGTATACTCAAGTAACTGTACGAAATTTGATCAAAATCGTTACAGCCGTTTCTGAGAAAATGGAATTATTGTTAAAGTTGCCTAGAATAAACTAGCCTTATATTCATTTTTTGAGAAATACGAACTATACAGTATTATTGAAGATGTAAACTCAAGTGGCTGTGCGAAATTTGATCAAAATCGTTAGAGCCGTTTTCGAGAAAATCGGATTGTTGTTAAAAATGCGTAGAATAAACTACTCTTAATTATTGATCAATGTCAACCATTTCTATGTATACTCTGCTCAGTATGATAAAATGCCTAAGTACGAGATTTCATTCATTTTCGTTCGACCGTCTGGGCTCCAGCGCCAGTAACAGACAGACAGACAGACGGCATTGCGAAAACCACTTTTTCGGATTCAGCGACACCTAAAACGTATATTTCCGTAAAAATCTCGAGGTCGAATTTTTTCGCGAAAACAATACTTTCTCGTTACTTCGTATGAGAAAGTAAAAACACTAAGTTTCTCAACGCTTCACATGGCGCAAAAATAGTATAGCGGAGGCAGGCCGCGTGACGTCACGTTGTCATGGCAACTGCACGTCGTCACAGGGGGCGCACTGATATAGCGAAGTGAGGACCGCCTGAGGAGCCAATGGGAAGTGATCCAAATTTACGTCACGTCACGTGGTTAGTTGACGCGATTCAAATCATATTCAAATGTTTTAACCGTTTTCATAGACCGAGGTTCTCATGGCGTAGACAGGGCCGGATTTAAGTTTTTGGCGCCCATAGACACAATTTTTCAATGGGCCTTTTCTCATTAAATTAAATTTTGTAACAAAGGCGCTTAGATTGCGTAAGTTACAAATATGCTACCACGCAGCAGAAGGCCAACTCAGCATAAACATATAAAATACGGGTTGTTGCAACATTGTTTAAAAAGGAATAAACGCTTTCTAAAGCAATAATGACTTTTTTGGATATATTTTCATTGCAGTGAAATTCTGGCGCCCCTTTCGAGAGGCGACTGAGGTGGTCGGCACAATACTGCTTGTTCCACACAGAAAACAATGATCGATTGAGCCGCCATCGAATAAGAAAATTATTTATATGAAAGGATTATTCTGTGTGTATCCGTCAGAATTTTTGCCTTAGTACTACCTTGAATATAATGTAAAATATGACATTTAAAATTTGCGCATTTTTCGAAGAATCCCATAATTACTGACGGACATTACGCTTGTGTATTCTTAAATGAGGCGAAATAATTCAAAATTTGTGTGAAAACTCCGATATTTTGCGTCTTTCATAATTTGGTACCTTTCATAATTAGGTGTCGTTCATATTTTGGCGCCTCTCATTATTTGGCGCCGTAGGCAGTTGCCTATGTTGCCTGTGCGTAAATACGGCACTGGGCGTAGATGTTGTGGCTGTGCTGTTTTACATAAATGCATTGAATCCATTCAAATCGGTTCGGACAGGTCTGTGTTAAAACGTGTGTTAAAACTTGTGCTAAAACGTGGGTTTCGTTATAAATTAGAAGTAAAGCATGGTTAGCCCGAAGTGCTGTCCCCAATTGCGGCGAAAAGTTTATTTCTCGAGTTAGATAAGTTTTTTGACAAAAGTCAAATATATTCCTTTAGCAAAAAAATACTTTGCTTTACATAAAATTCCTTGTATGTATGTACTTGTTCGAAATTTTCATCTAGCAAGCCTACTTCTTCCATATTATACTACGTTCACGTCCTTATGGCGCTTGGATTTCTCTTAGGCTTTGCCCAATGGAAGCGCTTTCCCCCTCCATCGCCCCTCGCTCCTTTTCGCGGGAAGACAAATATCGGGCAGCGCTGCCAGCTCTTTCGAATTTTCGCACGCAGCTGAAATGCAACCGCAAAGAATGAAGGTAGATTTTGCACCACTGTCGAGCTCACACCGACATGCACACTCCGTCGCCAACACAGTCATCTACGATTGGCTGCTATGAACTGACTTTCAGCTACTGTCCAAGGTCATGCGATATAGGGACGTGAACGCAGTATAGTATGAATGTAACAACGATTGTCATTGAGGCATCGTAATTGCATATATGTACGTGTAATTTTTATGCAGTGGCTGTCAGAAGTCGTCGGACGTTGAAACATTTATGGAGATTTACACGATTTTATGAAAAAGTATACAATGTATATTCATGTTCTATACAATGTGTGAAAGTAAAACTCAAAGTAACGCAATAAATATGGGAATGAACTCCAATAATCATGTGTTTCTGATAAATTACGTCTAAATATAATGAATTAAACGATTTTATTGTCAGAAAAGTATTTGTATGCATTGTCTGTTTTGCTTGTAGTATGACATAATTTTTAAAGACGAATGTAAGTTCAACATTTTTGGATCCGATGGGAGGGTAATAGTGTGGAGTAAAGCAAATACTTAGTGAAATGTTTTAAATTTGCGTTCCACAGTCAAGTATAGGGCTGGTTCTGTAATGGCTTGGGGATGCATGTCAGCGTATGGAGTTTAATATTTAGAATATATTGCAGAGACAGATTCAAGTATGTAGACATTTTAAAAAAGAATTTGAAAGAGCTACAAAAATGAGTATTTCTAATACATTCAAATTTTATGAAGACAATGACCCTAAACATAAGTCTTTATATTTTATAAGTGATCCAGGTTCCCTCATCCCTCTTTGGACCCACATTGGCAATTTGATGTTTGGGTAAAGCTGGCTGGAGATCCGAACCTACTCTACATGGACCGAATGAAACTGTATAACAATAAAAGAATTTTCCTGAGACATTTCTCCCTGAAGAATTTTATTGTAGGCACCTGGAAACTTCGGAAGGATACCATTCCAGATTTAAATCTCCCAGGTAAATTACTTAGTGATTTTTGCATACACACTGTTTGTCTAGTGACAACTGTGTTTTCATCTTTTCATGCATCTTTTCCAATCATGCCTTGTGCATGCTATGCGTATTGTTTTGTGGTAGTTGAATTAATGTTGAACTTTATTGTCTTCCTGCAGCAGCTGTGCAGGAAGCTGCAGACTTGCAAGCTGTGTGAGGCTGTTTCCTCCTATCTGAGAGAATGTAACTATTCCTATTTTTATAGTTCCTTTTCATTTGCTGCCAAGGGTTATTTTAATTGGGTATCGACATGTTTTTTATCCATAGAAACAGCTAACAACTTTGTTTACCTATTATTCTTCTAATGAAGAAAAATGAAAATGTTTTAAGATTATTGATAAGTGTAATTTCTGATAATTATTCTTGAGGAGAATAATGTTTAGAGCAATCATTCATTGTTCTGTATGGAGGCAGCGGCTGTATACCCTAGAAGGCCGACCCTGCCTTTGAATGTATGCACTTTTAATATACCAATAATGTTTAGAATTTACTGTTTTTGCTTATGATGTGCTAATAGAGAAGCTCTTATGAGATATCCATTCTTGTTTGTACAAAGACAAACTTGACTTGTCTTATATCTGTTTATACAGATCGAAGGACTACTAAATACAACTGTTATTATTATTGTCATTACTATTATTGTTATATTTTGTAAATTTGCCTTAATTTTGTATCAATAAATTTGTAAAGGAATATGTGTTCTTTTCTTTAAGAAGTGTGTACCAATTCCCCACATCCTTATAAAGGTACAGGAAGTTTTCAGGTAACCAAATGGGGTTTAATTTTTTCATAAATATGATGTTATAATTCCTTAATTTTATTTTGGTTCTTTGAATAATTCCCGCTCAAACATTTGATGGGGTAAATTGTTCTCAGAACTTAAAAAAAATTGGAGGATCATAGCGTAAAATTTATGGAATAAATTAAACTCCATTTGGTTTACGGAAAATTCCCTGTCCCTAAGAAAAGTGGTCCGTATGACGGGAGGGGTATAGTGAGGGGGGGGGGGGGAAGAGGGGAGGGGCTGTTTACGTAGCTAGTATTGGACCAATGGGAAGTGATCCAAACGGCATGTGACTACACTTACGCCTCGTTTTATAACGTTGAGAGTCGCAACTGTGCTTCTAGTCGCACGATCCAAATGATGGCCGAGGCTCGCAGTCAATCCAGCCACATGAACTGACTGAACGTGCATTCGTAAAATCACAATGCAATGTTCCATCTTCGCGATATATTAAAGTAAATAATTAATATAAAGGAAACATAATTATTTAAAATAAACATGTATTTTTGATTAAAATAGGTGAAGTACCACTTCACTTACTTCACCTAAATAGCCGCCACTGGACAGAAACACTTAACAACCTAAACTTTTATCAAAATTTCCTCATAAGGAAAGGCAAAAGAAGACATAAAGCCAAAAGGAATCTTTATCCCAACACTAAACTTTGTAGCAGAAAACTCCTTTAATCATAATACAGAATTAGAGTCTGTTCACTTTCTTAAGTCTCTTGACCTTCATAGATCAAGTAGCCAATCACGAACGTTTCCCCTTCCATCACCCCTCACAACTTTCATGCGGGAGGACAGATACCGGTGCGCATTTCCAGCTCTTACGGATTTTCGCATTCAGCTGATGTACTGCACAATTTCTAAATAACATAATTTCCCTCCTATTAGCCATTGCAGATCACGAACTCAGCAAGGTAACAAAAACAACAAAAATAATAACAAAAAATAACAGTAAGAATAACTTAGAACTTTACAGCAACAGCAAGGAAACAACGGTAGAAATGGCAATACAGACCGATGTGAACGGTTCGAGAACAAGAGTAAGACTGAGTTCCTCCCCACTACCTTCTCAAATGAACCGTCTCCTATTGGCTGCTGCTAAATGGCGTACTCCCTGTATTCAAGGTCAAGAGACTTTAGATAGTGAACAGAGTATAGTGAATTCAACATACACCACCTAATATTTTTGCAAGTTACCAGAGCCACTGAACTATACTAAAATTACACTATCCAATATTTGCTTCTAAATTAAAATGTCAACTTTTCTTTTTGATTTCTGTAATTCGTTTAAAACATTTTGATGGCTAATTTTAATGTCCCGGTGTATATTTAAAAGGGATAAACCATTTAAACGGTCTTGAGACATAAAATACGTCTTCAACCTTCACAAAGTCGAAAATGATCTTTCACTGGTACATGTAGGAATTGGAAGGGTGGCAAATATTTTTAGCAATATGAAAATACTTGGATACTTTATCACACTGTATCAATGCATCTATAGCATTCATGGGTGGCACTATTGCATATACTGAATTTTCAAAACGTTTGTGCCATATTCTTAATTCTGCCTTTAAGACACTCATTTGTTGAAAGCACGTCGGTAATGTGGAATTCAACAAGTTCCAAAAAATCGTCGATCTCACTTTGTTTTAGCATTTCTCCTTTTGGTAGAATACTGTTTAATTTAAGTAGCACTTCCCGATGTATAGAAAATCTCTCATTCATCTGACTTAGCATATGGTCTGCGAAGGGAATTAATACAGACCTCCGATAATATTCCTCCGTAGTTTCAGATGAGTGATGCAACTATATATCCCTAAATTCTTCTGTTGAATTAGTTCGTACACCTTTTATTTGTCTAATGATATTACACACGTGATTAAGTGCTGCATGAAGGTCACTATCAAGTTATAGTTGGGCCGGTGAGAGTTGATCGCTGAGTAGTAGGCAGAGCTGGAGAGGAGGGAGTGAAATGGACTAATCGCGAGCCTTAACGGAAGGCTCTGTTGCCAGTTTTTAATTCCCACTTTCCCTCCTCACGCAATTCTAAACATAGCAGTCAAAAACCCAGGAAGATTTCCCCCATTCTTCCTCTTACAGAGGATGCTTACATATTGACACTTGAAAAACATATTTGGAAAAAAATGTAAACACTTCAATGCAGTTGTCCTTATACAAATTCTTTAAAAGTTCACCCGGGCCTCCCGTCAGTGAGTCTCAACCAGGCCCTTCAAGCAGAGAATGAAATTGTGTCCAGCTCAACTCTTCAGCAGGATTTACAAGTCCAAAGTCTCAACTTGATTAGGCCAAATTCCATGTTTATTTCTACTTTCTCATACGAAGTATAGAGAAAGTATTGTTTTTGCGAAAAATTCAACCTCGAGATTTTTACGGAAATACACGTTTTAGGTGTCGCTGAATCCGAAAAAGTGGTTTTTGCAATGCCGTCTGTGTGTCTGTTACCGGATCTGGAGTCTGGATGCTAGAACGAAAATGAATGAAATCTCGTACTTAGGCATTTTATCATACTGAGCAGAGTATACATAGAAATGGTTGACATTGATCAATAATTAAGAGTAGTTTATTCTACGCACTTTAAACCGATTTTCTCAAAAACGGCTCTAAAGATTTTGATCAAATTTCGTACAGTTACTTGAGTTTACGTCTTCAATAATACTGTATAGTTCATATTTCTCAAAAAATGAATATGAGGCTAGTTTATTCTAGGCAACTTTAACAACAATTCGATTTTCTCAAAAACGGCTCTAACGTTTTTGATCAAATTTCGTAAAGTTACTTAAGTATACATCTACAATAATACTATATTTTTAATTTTTCTCAATGAATGAATATAAGGTTCGTTTATTCTTGGGCAACTTGTACAAAAATTGGATTTCCTAAAAACAGGCTCATACGATTTTCATCTTCTAAAGGTAACAAAACGACGCATTAGTACCCATATATGAGAAAGTTTGTACAATGTATGTTGTACCGATTTTTTGTTTGTGGATTTACAGTCCATGAACCGATAATTTGGTACGAATGCTGGAATTCAGAAAATACGAAATTTGTTGACCGAGACTAATAATATGGCCAACCGCTGTATAATTATGAATAAATAGAATATAAGTAAAATAATTATTCATTAATTTAATCTTTATGACCTAATGTTTCATTAGAATGATAAAGTGATAGGTTGAAGTATTTCTTAACGGTTGAATCAGTTAAAGCAATGGTTGATTAATTTTTAAAACGAAGCTTTAATCTCGAAAAGTTAATCGTTCGAAAATTCGTCCTTGAAAAATATTTTTTCCAAGAATAAATCTATAGACCCGATTATGTTGCTCGAAAATTTACTATCCCAAGCTACGAGATCAGGGCGGTTACGAGCCAGTCTGGCGGAGGTGAGGGGCGTTCAAAGCGGCAACACTGCATCCCTTCCACTGCAACACTCAGGGATCAACTCTCACCGACCCGACTACACTTCAATAATTTGCAAAGTGATAATTTATAAGAAAAAAATCGGTACAACATACATTGTACAAACTTTCTCATATATGGGTACCACTGCGTCGTTTAGTTATCTTTAGAAAATGAAAATCATATGGGCCTGTTTTTAGAAAATCCAATTTTTGTTAAAGTTGCCTAGAATAAATTAGCCTTATATTCATTTTTTGAGAAATATGAACTATACAGTAATATTGAAGACGTAAACTCAAGTAACTGTACGAAATTTGATCAAAATCGTTAGAGCCGTTTTTGAGAAAATCGGATTGTTGTTAAAAATGCATAGAATAAAGTACTCTTAACCATTTCTATGTGGACTCTACTCAGTATGACAAAATGCCTAAGTACGAGATTTCATTCATTTTCGCTCTGCCGTCTAGGCTCCAGAGCCAGCAACAGGCAGACAGACGGCATTGCGAAAACCACTTTTTCGGATTCAGCGACACCTAAAACGCATATTTCCGTAAAAATCTCGAGGTCGAATTTTTTCGCGATAACAATACTTTCTCGATACTTCGTATGAGAAAGTAAAAATCGGTACAACATACATTGTACAAACTTTCTCATATACGTATTAATGCGTCGTTTAGTTATCTTTAGAAAATGAAAATCGTATGAGCCTGATTTTAGAAAATCCAGTTATTGTTAAAGTTGCCTAGAATAAACTAGCCTTATATTCATTTTTTGAGAAATATGAACTATACAGCAATATTTAAGACGTAAACTCATGTAACTGTACGAAATTTGATCAAAATCGTTATAGCCGTTTTTGAGAAAATAGAATTATTGTTAAAGTTGCCCAGAGTAAACTAGCCTTATATTAATTTTTTGAGAAATATGAACTACACAGTATTATTGAATACGTAAACTCAAGTAACTGTACGTAATTTGATCAAAATCGTTAGAACCGTTTTAGAGAAAATCGGATTGTTGTTAAAAATGCGTAGAATAAACTACTCTTAATTATTGAGCAATGTCAACCATTTCTATGTAGACTCTGCTCAGTATGATAAAATGCCTAAGTACGAGATTTTATTTATTTTCGTTCTACCATCCAGGCTCCAGATCCAGTAACAGACAGACGGCATTGCGAAAACCACGTTTACGGATTCAGCGACACCTAAAGCGTATATTTCTGTAAAAAAATCTCGAGGTCGAATTTTTTCGCGAAAACATTACTTCCTCGATATTTCGTATGAGAAAGTAAAAATCATTGACTATGAGGCGGAAAACCTCCCTGCGTCTTATACGCGGTAATTTACGTTATTTTATTTGTCTTCTTATGAAATAAGCTTTACCTATAAATGATAATATCTATTCTTTTTTTATTAATAAAAGGCTTGCAAAAATTCTCACTTATTTAATACTAATAATTATATATCTTAATTGATATTAATTTAAAAAATAGATAACAAGTTCACTAATTAGATTAATAAGAATTATTTGAAGTATTTATTCATTATTTCATTTTTAACGACTATTAGCGACGTTTTATTTGAGTTTAGGACTTTTTGTGGTGGATTTAGCAACATTTTCAAATTTATTTTGGCAACTATTGTCCGGCATCCAATGAGCTCGCTTTTGAAACCCTGCCCCCAACTGCAGTCCTTCGGAAGATTCACGGAGGCGAAGTCGTTCGCAAGATCGAACGGAGAATACTGTTCAGCGAGGAAATGACAGGCATTCGACGAGGCGAGTTCGCGGCCATACCCCGGCCATAAGCCCAGCACAAGAGGCAGTTCACCGTACGGCCAGTGGCGTAATTAAGGGGGGCCGCACATCACGCGCCAGTAAGGGGGCCCCGAAAAAAACATTTTATGTATAATCTCAGAATATTAAATATCTCATTTGAAAAGCCAAGCCAAGAACGAAACTTTTATTTTTTGCACTGCGATACGTAATTTATTGAAAAGGGGAGTCAAATAAATGGGTAGTCGTTAGGTTTCAGTATATGCTACGGTTGCAGGGCCCCCAATAATTTAGCACCAGGGGCCACAATGTCATAGCGCCAAGGGCCTCAGAACATCGATAAGGCGCAGGGTCAGAACTCCTCGAGAGTCGGTATCTACATTAATCAGGATAAGCCTCTGTTCGGTCACGGTCAACTGCACGTGGTCCTATCTCGAGGTCGATCGAGAGGTGGTGACAAGAGAACACGATTTCAAATATCGTGTTCAAAGAAGTGCTACAATCAAGGATCAATGAAGTTATTTGATTTTTTATTTCTTTTCCCTTCTTCACACCTTCCGCTCGACCCACACGAGAGTCTGCTAACGAGCCCGCGAAGCGGGCGAGAAGGCGTGCGAAGCGAGTTGAGGCGGAGCCCCTAGTAATATCTAATAATGTTGTTTCGATTCTTTATCGGACGAATAACTCTTTACATTATAAATTACGAAAGGCGACATTCGAATTATTTTTCAGTATTTTATACTTTTGTATTTTAGTAATCCATTAGAAATAACGAATGAAAATTTTAAAGTTATATAGTTTGTTGACGACGATGCTGGAAGGATCAGTAGAAGGTGGAAAGAAGAGAGGACGTAGGAGGATAAAAATGATTGATGACCTAAAAGGAAGGGGTAGATATCAGGAAATGAAAGAACTGGCAAGGAACAGGGAGGAATGGAGACAACGCTGGTGCCAGGGACCTGCCCAAGGGCAGAGAACCTAATGATGATGATGATATTTATTTTCAATAATACAATTCCTATATAAGGCTGTATTTTTACTTACATGCCCGTACAAAACTGTCATTTTGATTGCTTAGTGTAATGAAGTATGAATTAAATGTATAAAAACGAAGTAAGCGTCCAGTTAATGACACTTAAAAAGAACTGTTAGGTTAACAATATATATTAAATCTAAAATTTTGTCATGATTACTCTCCCAAGTATGATTTGTAGATGTAATAAATATTCTAAAATATTTGTTGAAATAGAATTAGAGGCGTTTAATTTAGCAATTCATCCATAATAGCGTATCATAATTGTGTAACCGTACTTAAAATACTATAGCGTATCATGAATTACTGATTATGACATGCCGGATTCGTACTTTGTCGCGGAAAAACTATCTCTTTAATGCCGTCAGGTACAAATGTCAAAATTAGGATTTAACAATTAAATTAATAAATAATTCAAGTTATTTTCTATAATAGTAAATTCCAGATGATCAAACTCTCGATGGTATGGAGTATCTCTATATTTTTAATATGATTCTATTTCAATTTGAGCTTAAACAGCGGCAGATTCGCTATCTGCGAACATTGAAGACGCATCTAATTTAACTATTAATACGTTATATTTTGACTCAAGAAAAATGCATTTGCTTTGACTCAACTAGTGACCTCTAAGCCAATCGTATATGGCGGTACTGCGTGCTTGGTTCTTTGTCAAAGATGTCGGACGATGAAGGAACACAGGATACTCGCCGGAGTTCATTAAAATCAACGTCTTCGATTCTATTAGGGACCTCTAGTTATCTGTACCAGGTAATATAGATTCTAATAAGTATGATATTCAAATTTGTACGTATAGTTACGATTTGGTTGATGTATTTCTTCCAAAGTGATTACACCATCCGTACGCGTAGCAATCCGCCATGTTCTGTAGCATGAAGTTCTTTAAGTCATTTTGTTTCTGTTTTATTTCGTGTGTAAAGGAAAAGTTTTCACGATACTTGTTACACTACAATTCTGAATAATCTTGCTGACATAGAAAGTATTTGAACCCTATAATAAGGGCCGACTGTTCTGTCTTCGGTGGTAAGCGTAAATGTTTGTCTCCGCCATATACTTTACATGAATAGATAGAAACCACGAATTTGTCAACATATTGCTCATGCAGTTGTTTTCAAATTGGTATGTTTTTAAAATTTTGACGATTGTGAGGTATATATGACAAATTTGTACTTATTTGCATTGCTTGAAACGAGAAAACATCAATTGCGATACGATTACGGTTGTATGCACTCTATTCGTTGTCACGAAGTTAAGGTGACTCTGAATCAACCGTTAATATTTAAGTAAGTTTCTTGTTGTGTGTAACGCTTCGGTACTTGATTGTGTCGTAAAATTTTATAGGAATACTCGAACGTATTTAATATAAAGCGAAATATTTGTTTTCGAATATTAGTGTGTGAATTATTGAGGAAGGATGGATTCAACCCAGTCGGAATTTGTAGCTCTCATGTCAATATTTAACGAGTTATAATACCTTCTTGCTCCGTGGTAATAATATGTCTTGCACCTCGGGGCAAACTACTGAGTTGGAGCTGTAAATTCTATCTCACACACTCCAATGATTGGAAAGTCTGATGTAATTGGTGATTTTAGAGTTTATTACGAGTTTGGCAAAATACACATTTGATATCCTCGCAAAGGATCCAGCTCTTCACGATTAAGAAAAGGCCAATAGGTACGAAGTGTTTTGTGTTTGAAGTGTTATGAATGTCATTAAATGCTCAGGTCCTATGCGACGTTGATAAATCCCAGGAAGTGTTGTAGTTGGTGATACTATTCAATATAAGTGAGTAGTAATGAGTATGAAGATTATTAAGGGTGCTGAGAAAATAAGTGGGTGAAGCAAGCACTCCCTAAATGGTGTTCTGTTTGGATTAACGTGCCTCATAATTTCATCATCTGATTTTGGATTCCGGTGACACTTGAAGGTAAATTTTTGATTTATTTTGAATAAAATGGAGTTTCAACCATCATGGTGACTTCAAAAGTAGGCCACTTTTGATCTCAGCGCCTCTATGGAATAACTTAATGCATAAAAATTGGTTTAATTTTGTTAATTATTTATGGGTAGATGTCTTGTCTCGCGGAAAATAGCCCTGTCACTGCAAATTTGAGTACCTTTTGTGTTGCTTATAAATATCGCATATGCCTGAAAAAATATGATAGGAGCATTAGCCATACTCGTTTTAATTGTTAAAAATTGTATTAAGTATGGACTTGCATTAAATCGCTAAGAGGCATTCATTAAATATTTTTTATGATGTTTTATGTTTTATACATTTTTGCGTTTGTCACTTATCCATATTCACACTCAATTACTTTCACATGTCATTTTTAAATAAACAATTTATACGCAGTTTTCATCAAAATAAGCTCCTCATTTAATAATTGCATGGCGGTTTTTATTATTGGTTTTGGAAGGTGGTACAACAAAATATTTTTATCACCTATGATATTGATTGCTCTTGTTACCATTAAACAATAACATCTCATCGTATTAATGTAATTTAAATATCTTATATATTTAACTATGTATATTCTTATTCCAAAGTTTACTTTTTGTTTGTATTACTTGTGGGTGTTTTGTAGTTGATGCAACATTTTGAATGTTTTTATTTTCGCCCATTGATGGTTTTCAGCATATTATATGTTGGTTATAATGATTTAAAGTCTACTTTATTTGACGTATTTACCTTTTTCTAAATATGTTACAAAAGGCAAGTATTTATTTGTGAATATCATCCGAGGTTTCCCTGTTATTTTTATTCTTTTTATAATTATATTATTATAACTTTTTGTATCCATGGCAAAGTGCTGTAAAATCTTATCATTCCTTTTCTTTCGCATTTCTCCAAATTTTGTGCATCAAAATGTTTTATGTGAGGTACTTCTTTAATAAAATATGTTGTCTTTATTCACACTAATTAGTATGATTTTTTCCAACCTGTTCACTTTTAATCAGACAGGAAGTGCTTATTCTGCTTTTATGCATTCTTTGGAAAATTTTCTGTTATTGGTTATATAGTAGTTTATATTATTTGATATGCCAGTGTTTATGAATGTATGTTTTATTTACTGATACATTTGATTAGTAAAAGCCTGATACTTTGTTAGGATCATAAAAAACGTGACCTTGGAATTTGCTAGTTTTAACTAGCTGGTAAATGTTGGTTGGGATTATTGAGCAGTAGTTTGCATTTTGTTGCTAAGGTTTCCGTCCATGGTCATTACTAATAGGATATATGCTTTTTGGTTGCTGTTATTTTTGTAATTGCTTTGGTTAGGGTGTTGATTCACTTTTTATGTTACCTACCTATCTATTTTAAGAAATTATTTTTCTAGCAGAAATAAATGTCATTAATTGCAATTAGGTTAAAGAAAATAAAGGAATTTTCTAAAACTTTTGGTGTAATCCTAGCTCTTTTGCTCAAAGCAACCCTTTTGATGGCTTATGGGATTAATCTTGACCTCCATATGTATATGGTGTTAATTTCAATAGATTATAATTATGTGAAACTGCTCTCTTAGTTGCATGTAAGTTCGTAGTGCTTTGAGAGTTGAAGTTGATAACACACAGTCCATATTATGAGCTCCACTTTATTTATAATAATGGTTTTTGCTGTTAATGGTTTATGAAGCTTAATACTTAAGATTTTGTTTTCACAATGGTTTCATCTACAATTGCTAGCTATTGGAATGCTTAGTTGGATATTTTTTGAAGAAATTATGTTAATTTCATGTTTTCTGTTTACCGAATGATATGAAGTTATTTCTTAAAATTTTACATTATGTACATGTGATGTGATTAAATGTTATGGTACTGTCCAAGCCTAACGCAGTAAAACTTTGTTAATGCAAATTTTTTTTTCTTTTTGATGTACTCATTTACATGAAATAAATAATATTATACGGTTTATTCCCGTTCAGAATTGAATCCATTTCTAGGCAGTATAATTCACTTAGTTTATGCAGCATAGCATTTATTATCTTATTGGGCATGCACTTTGTTCGGATTATACTCCAGTTCAGCTAATGAAATGTATTCTTGGAAATTACATGTTGCTGTGTGGTACAGTACATAGGGACTATGAAGTTTAACCATTAAAAAATAATTCATTAAATGCTGCACTAAGCTCAATTGGCATTTTGCAGAATCAATTTAGACAGAATGATGTAAAGGTAATTGAGACTTGATGGTGATTTGGCCAGCGTATGTTTTGGTATTTCTGTCAAACTTTTGACGGTTACTACTGTCAATCAGTAGTTAATTTTAGAGATTCTGTTTTAAATTTTCGTATTCCTTGAGAGTCTTAGTGATTACTGTTAGGAAGTGTTGTCATATGAACTTTTAATGAAGACAATCCTGGGGGTGATGGGTCTATTCCAGATAAACCTTGATATAATTATAAGATAGTAGCAGTGCTCGCATTACGCCATGCTTCTCATGTGTATACTTGTTTGCAAAAATTACAATTTGGTTTTCACTAATTTATAATTATGATATGGGTGACAGCTTGGGAATTAAACAAGGTGTATTAATGCAAATGAATTATTGTAGAGTCATGCCTAGTTTAGCATATATTTGTTTAGTGCAATTTTCATATTTTTTTAAAATTTAAAATTAGTACTTTTACTTTAAAATAAAAATACTGTGCATCACTTTTCGTGATAAAAAACAATAAGTAAATAAGATTGTTAGCTGTTGCTCTGGTTAACAGAATATCGACGCGCATTTAAAATTTCCCTTGGCAGCATGCGTATCCCTATCAACAATTAGAAAAGTTTATCATAGCAACAAAAACAGTGGTTCTCTTAGCAACGTACTTAACGTATTCAGACAAAAAATTGAAATATCTCTTAAACATTTGATTTTATGAAAGCAGTTATTTGCAGTAAAGCTCTTTCTCTATTTGAACATTTAAAGTGGGAGAATCTTCTGAGAAATTTAATGTCTGTTCCAGTAACTGTGAGGAAACTCAACATGCTCATGTTTTATTATGTTAGGAATAAATTAGAAACTCCTAGTGTTTTAGATTGATACTAAAAGTTCTGATGAATTCATGCCCCTTAGTTATTTGCAGTAAACCTCTTTCTCTATTTGAACATTTAAAGAGGGAGAATCTTCTGAAACATTTAACGTCTGTTCCAGTTGGTTTCAAAATTTAAATCGCCTTGCAAATACTCATAGTGCTTGTCTGGCGAATCAGCAATTGCTATTTTTATTAGTAATAATAATATTAATCAACTAACTTAATTTTCCCTAATATTCTTGTGTATTATACATTTTTTGTTTAACTTGAAAATATAGCTAACCATCATAAACATCCCAATTGAGTATTATGGTATAAACCATGAATGCTCAGACTTAACAAGCTAGGGAGCTACTTATCATTTCTCACTTATGTGGCAGTCGACCGTCCATCTTCACTGTTAAAAATTATTTCTAAGGTGGAGGGAGGGGAGTTTGAATTCAATCGCAGGAAGCTAGAGCTGGTGGTTGTTTTAATTTGATATAATCAATCTAAGTGAACCAAATTAGACCTCACAGGCAGTATTTAATTAAATGTTATTTGGGCTTGAGTTAAACCTCGGAGCTACGTATCAATATCCACTTACATATTGACTGACCGTCCATTCACACAAAATTCTTTCGAGCGGGGCAAAAAAGTTTCAGAGATACCTAAAACAAGTTGGCTATCGATGTCTTGAGCACTCCTGGTATGAACTGTTTGTTTAGGGCAAATTTGGTTAGTGCAAGGACCTTTTGGAATACATTTTTGCAGTATATGAGGAATTGTTGTAATTTTAAATTTTATTGACTTTTCTATTTAATGCCAAGTGGAAGAACTGTGACAAGTGGAAACGTTTCTTAATACACAGTGTTTCGTATATATGTGAGATCCAGGAGAAACCTTAGGAGAGATTTCAGGAACTGGATGAGTTAACTATACTTAGGAACTTAGTAGCCAATAGAGAAGATTCACTTATGGTTGAAAATTATCGGATATTTAAGTTTTGAATCCTTTTTACCGATATTACATACATTTTCATTATAATGGTTAAAAATGAAGTTCTTTCAATTTGTACTAACAAGGTTTTACTGTATTTTTTAATTTTTATCTAGAGAATCCATCTAAATTATAGTGTGGCCTTGTCTTGTTTGTTCCTGAAAGCACAATTTTTATTTGTAGTTATTTACCATTATTTTTTAATTGCAAAACCAAGTAATGTTTTTAGCTTTCTGAAAGCGGTGGCATAATTTTGGGTGTTTTTTTCAATTGAATTTCATTGATTTCTGGAATTTTAATTCACATTTATGTTAGCGTACATTACGGTGAATGCAATATGATGATACAGTAGGCAAATTTTAATTCTGAAATATACCATGGGGAAATTTCCTTTTAGTTCGTTCCATTACAAAATTGTATGAATTGCATCACATCTGTCTGCTTGATCATTGATTTCTTTTTAATTGTGTCGGAGATTAGTTCCATTTGGTATTCATTTTTAGGGAACTTGTATATTTAATATTCAAAATTCAGATGTTTCTGTATTCAGGCTTACGAGAATTTTCCTATTTAGCTCTTCCTTTGATTTTATTATCTGGAATTATTTTCTCAAGGCTAGATTGTTCGTTTTTTTCTTAGTGGGTGCAGTCAACCTCTGCCTGATTTAAAAAGGTTAACAGCTCTTTGAGACTGTAACCTTTAACATTTATTGAAGCCCGGTGAACTGGATTTGAATAGAAGATTTTGGGCCATATGCAGGCAACTGCCATTGATGTGACTGCATCTCCAACAATAAAATTGGTACAACCTGAATGTCGTCCCTGTACTCCGTCCAACCCCCGGTGAGCTTCATTCTTATTTAAGCATGTGCTCCTGATTCCTTATAGAACTATATCACTGGAGAAGATACATCAATGCAGCATGGATATTTTATTGCATAATACTGAACTGTGGATTACCTGCAAAATTTGTCTCATGTTGTCTAATAGTGTGATTTTGATTTGTTGAGCTTTGATTTCTATTTTTGTTTTCATTAACCCTTCCATCATCCCCTATTTTGTAATCATGATAGGTCATGGAAATTACGGTTGTATATTCTCTTGGTATTCTTATTTGAATTCTTTTTTTGCCATTCTGATGATGATGGTGTGTTGTGTGGGTGCTTGTGCGTGTTCTAATGTATACCAATAGTTAATGCTCCTGGGTAGTAGATTGTCCTTTCAGAATGGATGTAATTTCTGTGCTAAGCAGGTCAATGTAACATTTGCCATTAGATTGAAAATATTTTAATATTTGTACCTACTGTGAAGAAAAGGAAGTAGATGTAAAATTTTGCTTTTGCAGAATATGGTGTACCATGATTTATTTTGAAAGTAATTGCTATCTGGAAGAAGGTTTCTTCAATGTAACTAAATTTAGTGAAAGGTTTTGTATCTCAGAACAATAGTGAATGACAGACTTAATAAGTATATTTTCATTGTAAAGAATTTTTTGCTAAGTATCTTATTTTCTTCATGTTTTTTATATATTATAGCTTAATATTATGGAGAGGAGCCATAACTGGGTTTAAAGCATGCATTCTACTTTTAAAGGACTTGCTTCTATATTATGAAATCTATTCATGCACTTTTCAACTCCTCTCTGCTGGTGATATACAAGGGTAGTGTGTAAGGAGTTTAATATGGGTGTTATTAGCTATTTATGTTGTATGGGAAGTGTTTCCTTTAAACTACATGAATCGGTTGGTTGCAGGATTTTTAGAAATTATTTCATCTGGATCATTTTGCTGTATTTGTGCAACACACAAATTAACTGATATAAAATATCATTCAAAAACTTGTATAAATGCAAAAAGGGTGAAATTAATGGCAAGTTAGGGTATCTATGGTACTTAACCACTTTTTTCTAAAGGTTCCAGCTGCTCACTTATTATTGTTTCCATTGTTTACAGTTAACATTTTCTTTCATTTGAACATTGTGTATGTGTTTGTCTGTACACTGGATGCTGATTAGATGATGGTGGTTAAATTTCACCTTGTGGTTTTTAAATACCAATTGTAATTGCATTATACAGCTTTGGATTAGGTCAATTCCAACACTTACCATTCCAGAAAACTGAAAGCATTTGATATTATCATAAATATGATTAGTGTTACGTCATGATTTAGGGAAACACTGTAGATTAATACAAAATTACAGTAGTCCCTCGCCATTCACGAGGGTTAGGTTCCTGAAAACCCTCGTGAATGGTAATTGGGTATATGGAAAAAAATAGGGTTTGGTTCTTAGAGTCCCTGTTCCAGCATGTATAGTCCAGTTGAAAGTTTATGCGCAGTAGACGAATTTGAGCCTAGGCAAGTTCATTGGTGAAAGATCACTACCGCAGGGGTGAGGGTATTTTCCGTGTGGGAGAAAGTGCATTCAGTTAGCTTCATGCTTCCAAGTTGCCAACTGCTGCTTTGCTCTTCCTGTCATTATTTGTTTCCATTGTTTTGATTGCTGATCTGTTATCAAGTTATTGTTATTTTATACTTCACGTTCTTTTGTTCATTCATTTTTTGTTATCCATTCATGTTGTTGTTTGTTATTGTAATTTTGTTTTAAGTTTTGCTAAAGAGTTATTGTTATTTTCCATTATTTTATTAATCGCATTTTTGTTACTATGCTCAAGATTGTTGTTCCTTTAGTTATTAACAACTTTAACAATATGGATCCTGCTCCATCCACCTAAAAGCTAGGGAATAGGAAAGTTATCCGTAGCCAGGAACGGGAAATTCTTTATAACATACTGAGTTTAATGAAGAAGAAGGCTGTGGAAGGAATCAGCATTCCTATTAAAAATGCTTATGAGCGGGACGAAGCAGCAACAGGCATGTCACGTCGCACATTAGAGCGAATTTCAAAGGAAGGAGCAGATACTTATTGAAAAAGGTTGCAGGACAGCCTTCTTGTCTCCACGAAAGAATAAGATGCAGAAGAGTCCGAAATTGACGGTCTACAGTTTTGATGCCCATGTAGTGGGAAGAACGGTGCACCAATTCCATGTGAAAAACATCACCGATCATTTGCAGATACACGAATTTTGGCCTCGCGAAAGAAAAAAAACGTACTCAAAAAGAAAATTGCGGATATGCAAATTTCGTGAATGGCAAACTCGCGAATGGCGAGGGATTACTGTTCATTAAAAACTGGTTTAATTCCTTGTACCTTATTCCATATGCAGGTCTATTTTATGACACTAAATTGATTGACAATAATTCTCATTTCAACAAAAAAGTATCCATTCTCATTGGTAATTCATCACTTGTTGATTATGTTAAAAGCATTGTTGAGATTATTTGTTTTAATAATGTAGTTAATGGGAGGTGAATCATTGTGAATAGGTGTATGGGATTGGCTGAGGGAAGAAGAGATGACAAAAGGTGTATTAGGCAAGGGCAGATCCAGGCTTCATTGTTGGAGAAGGGGTAATTAAAGATGAAAAATTACTTGAAAATACCTTCAAAAGGATACAGATTAAAATATGCAAGAAGAAAATAGATAACATTTTGTACTACAAAATAAATACAGTGAATATGTAATGTTTCGTCAGTATTTTTATTTGTTATTATATGAATTTTTACTTTCTTCATACATAGTACGGGGAAAGTATTGTGATCACGAAAAAAATCGACTTAGAGATTTCAACGGAAATACACGTTTTGAGGTCCCTAGAACACGTATAGACAATTTTCGGAGTGATGTGTGTGTGTGTGTGTGTGTGTTTGGATGGATGTATGTGATTGTGGGCACTCTAACTCAAAAAGTACTTGTCATATTAATACCAAATTTCATATACAACACTTGAGCATGAGCACAAAGAACTGATTAGTTTTTGGACAATACCTGTTAACCGGAAGTCGAGGTTTATTCGAAATATTGGATTTTGTGAGAAAACGAATGTTTCAGTCCGATCGCCATGTGACAGCATTAACCCATGCCTCAAGGGGCCTAATTGCAACTAACTCACATATTCGAATTTTTGGGTCGGAAAAAATCGTACTTAATAAAAGAGGGTATTTTAAAACCCTTATGGGCCAAAATTTCGTCGGTTTTAACGAATCTCAAGCCGTTTTCGAGATACTGGCCTTCATAGAATGTGATGCGGTGCCGCTGGATGGTGCCCCCACCCCTAACTAATTTGTGGTGTTATTGGAAGCTAAAGATCCTCTTTCTTATTTCTCCTTTGGGTAAAAACTAGTTAATATATAGTTTCTTAAGTAACATAGATTTTTATATAAGTAAAATTAGCTAACTAGACAGGGTAGCATGGAAAACTACAGATACTCATGACTGGATACCACGGTTGGCAAAACCAGGTATAATTTTCCAACTATGGATACTGTGCATTTGACTAGTAACTACTGTAATTCAATGATAGATAACCACCCAATGTAAAACGTACCTAATTTCTATAATTAAGAATAGTTTGATTGCTTATAAAATTGTTGTCTGTGTGCGACCGGTAGCCCTTTAGGAAGATTTGAGTCACTCATGGAGGCAGCGAGGTGGTAGAAAAATTAAAAACTGAATTTGAAAAACGTTTTCCAAATTTTAAAGACCTCTAGCCCATTGTAACAGTTTTTTCATTTCCTTTGCCTAAATTGACGAAGAAATTTCTAGCAAAATAGGAGATGTTCAACATAGATGCAATAGATCTGGAAAATGAAATAATTATGTTGTAAAGTGATATAGAGTTAAAAGTAAGATACAGCGATTCAAATTATTGGAAAGTTGTTTCAACTGAAAAATTTTCAAATATGAAAAAGTTGCATTTATTTTGAAAGCATATTTACCTTCCATTTATTTATGCGAATCTGTATTTTTCAATATGAACCTAATTAAATTGAAAACTAGGAATGCACTCTCCAAGGAAATCTTAAAGTTTGTGTATGCCTCCCAGTTTCGAGTTACAAATGCAATTACTAACCACTGGCTGAAGATATGCTGTGTAAATGCACCCATAATCATTTAAATAAAGCAGATAGTTAAATAAATTCAACAATTTTTATAAGTGGTGTATAATAAATTCTTTTTTAAAGTTATTTTTACGTTTAATTTATAGTTACAATACTTTATGTATACATTAGAAATCGGTACAATATGCATGTGCAAACCTCATATACTAATGTGTCGTTTAGTTACCTTTTGAAAAATATGAACTATGTAGAATCATTATGAACATCAACTTAAATAACTACGAAATTTGATAAATCGTATTAGACATTTTTTAGAATATCCAATTGTTATTAAGTTGCCCAAGAATAAACTATCCATATACTCATTTTTTGAGGAATATGAACTACCATATATTCACGTGCACCACACGCACTCGTGTAGGAAGCCCACCCCGTTTTTGAGCATCAATGTTTAGGAAAAAAATTAATTTGAAAAAAACGGGAAATAAATTACAGCAACAATGGCAAAAATCAATTTTTTTATTTGAAAGTAAAAGCATTCGTATCAAGCAAACAATTTTCTGACGAAATTAAATTATTTATGGCTACATCGTTTTTTTACACCAAAAACAATTGATGAACAGCGAAATCAGTTGCCTCCATCTGGTCAATTTAGATATTTCCCGTGGTAGAAACAATTACATGCGATTTAGAATTTTCTTAAAATTGGGATATACGCAGAAGAATATATAAATGAATATAAGAAATATTTTTATCCTGACCTTCAGTCTTCGTGACTCATGCTATCTCTCTCCAGCAGAACTCGCACCTTCTTTGTCGCTAGTTTCCCAAACAATACTGTCTTCACTCCCACTTTATTCGTGATGCAACATTTCTTGAAACTTTTATCTATCAAGTCCTCTTTAATTAGTTTCCATGATGTGATGACCCATTGGCAAATCTACATCAATCCTGGCTTCTTTATCCTACCTGTCTGCGTAGTTTCATGAACGGTGCTCACCATCTGTTCCGACGGTGACTCGTTGTGGTAAATGCAAGTAGACTGTATAATTTAATAAGGTTAACATAGGTGGAACACTCCAGATTTATATTTCTTCGACACAAGGGGTAAAAAACAGACTTCCAAAAAACTGAACACTTAAATGAATCCTCATTAGTACTGCGTATCTAAGTACATTGGCAGTGAGTGTTTGAATTGCACTTTTTAAAGGATAAACACTTCCATTACACTTCGTGTGTGAAGCTCACCAAAAATACTTCTCGTCGTGAGAGCGATCATGTATAAACTCATATGAAGTTCTTATTCTGAAGGTTTGTGTGAATCAGACACTAGATCACCATAGAAGTCAGCTAGTAAAAGATCTGAACTAAATGTGCCTTGATCATCAATACAATGCATTATGAAGAAGGTAGGTTACAACTTTAGGCTTTAGGACCTTATTGATTCTCGACATTATCTAATGAAAGTGAGATTTGTGTAATTGCTCACGTAATGTGTATTTTTGAAGAAGAGATCTTCATTACTATGAAGAAATTCAGCATCATCTTCCACATGTGATATGGCATAAGTTACGGGTGGACTTATCATTGGTCTTTCTTTCATGATGGTGGATAAACTGGACAAAATAATTGGATATGCTTGAACAGTGGCTTATTCCTGACCTAGACAGATGGGAGTTAATTAATAATGTCTTACAGAAAGGTGGTGCACCACAGTAAGAGAATTTTTGTCACAGCAATTTCCTGTCTGAATTGGTTGATAGGGGCCACCTGTAGCTCTTATATGATTATTTGGGAAAATTGGCTTTGGACATTTTTAGAATTTCAAGTGAGCAAGGTGCAGATGTAAAATGTGGAAGATTCGAGAGCATCCATTTGCAATGTTATTGCAAAGATT
The DNA here is from genome assembly GCA_036926305.1 of Uropetala carovei. Lineage (NCBI taxonomy): Eukaryota > Metazoa > Arthropoda > Insecta > Odonata > Petaluridae > Uropetala > Uropetala carovei. The sequence continues at coordinate 10,558,241 of JAXCHB010000011.1, forward strand.
GCTGCTGAAATGTTTGAGAAGACCATCCAATTGAGTGTGGCATTGATTTCATGATGATTACTAAGGAGTCTAAGATGGTTGTATTTTGTACTCTGAATAATCAAGTATTTCTATACTTCTTTAGAAAAATTTCCTTTTTAATTTTTATTTCCTTCATTGTAATCAGTTGAACTTATAAACCACCATGTTGTTAAAAGATTTTGATTCCAAAGGATTGCTAAGAAAATAGCAAACAAGCAGATGAAGGGTTTTATGCCGTTCTTGAACTAGCTATGGTGTACTTGAATAAGTTTTGACATCTGCAATGTTTTCTAAGAACATAACTTTAGTGGATAGATGGAACCTACTGCACTGAATTCTTTGAGGTAGTAATTTTATCTCTTTTTTACTTCTATAGCATAGATTCTTGAAACAAATCTTTTTATGGTAGGCTTTATTCACTAATTATTAGATATTTGTAATACTTTGTGTTCTAGGGTTTTGTTCCAAAAAATAACTTTTCTGCAACATTGGTAACATAGTGTGCAACTATGATGTAACTTTCTCTCAGAATAAATATTTTCCTGTGACAGTTTCAACATTAATAGATGGTTTTTCTCATTTCAAGGGTTACAATGTTCTAGCATTACAATCATAAACAATAATAATGCTTAAAAATCATTATTTCAAGTATGGATGGTGTTGTAGCATGGGTAGTGCATTTCTTAATAAAACTGCTACAGAGAAGTTATTCTTTTCCTTTTCACTGTGGAATAACCAAAATGTTAAGGACGACTACTGATTCTATTGTTATTTCAAGTATTTGTATCAGTGGTAATGTCTCTACCATCAGAGAAACAACCTATGAATCAGGATTTGCTCTGTTTAGTATTATGATTTTAATGAAACATTCTTTCAGTATTAGATTTACCGTTATTTTAAGTTTCTCATAAATATACTCATCTGACAATTATCACATGAAAAAATAAATTAGAAAGTAACCCGTAAAAATTATTCCCCCATCCCATCAGTACAGTGTTTGACTTTTTGACAGCCTTATGCCATCTGTGAATCAGCTTTGTTCATGATAGTTTGATTCTAGCAACTTAAGTTATTTTGCCCAATTTCTATTTAACTTTGCATTTGATTAATTTATCTTGGTGTATTCCTGTAATAATTAATGAAAGTTATTAAAAGGAAGGTATAAGAGATGGTTTAATGGAAAACTGACTGCCAAAAAGTTATCATTGAAAAATAATCTGGAATTACAGTAGAGGCAGACCTTGTCTTTCGTGGCTTTATCTTTCGTGTGTTTCTATCTTTTGCGATTGCACATTTGCGACCAGTTTTGTCTTTCGCAGTCTTGTTTTGCTCTTTTGTAGAAAAAATCACAACAAAGCCTATGCAAAATTTTCTATACAGGCAATGTAAAGAAAGAAAGGAGAAAAATATTTGAAGCTGCATACTGCAATCAGGGCCAGATTAAGAGACCCATGGACCCCAAGAACAGCACGTTTAAGGCCCCACCCAAATCATAAATTTTTAACAAGTAACATTATTGCGAGGTTTGTGATCTGTGTGGCAACATTTGGAAAGGGTTTCGGTGAGATAGGGTAGGCTCAGTGTGGGCCCCCTTACCCTCAGGCCTCATGCACTATCATGTTTTGTATATGGCTTAGTCTGGCTCTGGCTGCATTAAACATAAATGAGCCACATGGGGCGGACAAACATCCTCTAGTTCTAAGGGACGTGCCCAGACCCAACCCAAAATTATCCTATAGGCCTAGGACACACCCTCACCTGAACCAGTACGAAAAACGGTTGGCAAATCATAACAATAAACATCAATCCACTGTAATAACATACCTTCTGGCTATTTGCTGGTTTGCAAGGTTTATACTCCTTACACTTATTAGTATCGAGTCTCTTTCTATTGCGGAACCCCTAAAGCAGTGGTGAGCAACCTGCAGGCCAGTAGCCCTGGAGAGCATTTTATGCACCCCGTGAAGTTATGATTAAAAAGTGATTTAACACAAATTTATATAGTATACATTCAAGTTACGACACCAAAATACTTGATATTGATGTGTCATCCCTTGAAACCTAATTTAGACTTCATTTTCACTGTTATGATACCTCAGACACTCTATTTAATGTCTGATTTAAAGTCTAATCAGGCCCACCAAAGCATTGACAAATTGTTGTGGACCGCAGAGGAATTTTCAACCACCATTGCAGCCCACCAAGTAGAAAAGGTTGCTCACAACTACCCTAATGGGTTCCGGGGAACCCGGTTTGAAGACCTATGTTCTATACATTTGCACGCTGTTATGATAATTAGTGTATTTAAATCGTTGTTGGCATTGAATGTGACAGAGATTGAATATGCTGCAATTGCTTTTTGCTCCAGCAATTAGGAATATTGCCATCCAGTTCTACATATTTTTCTTTCATGGTGATAGGCTTGTTCCATGTGACATGTGATGTATTTGTCGATGTTGATGAATTTAAGGATGACTCTTAAGCCCTGTTCACACCATCCCTCACTAAAGATGCATCAGTCACCTTAGTTCATGAGTTGGTCGTATGAAGGACGCTAGCATCGTCCTTCTCTTTTGAAATGGGTGATGATCCATTTCCAAGTGACTGATGTGAAAGTGGAAGAGATGTGGGATACCGTCTTGTGCATTCGTGTTTCAATTGTCAGATGTTTCTGTTAACGAAACGGAAATACTTGCCTTCAAATAATGTTGCAATAAGCACTGGTGTATTGCTCTACGCACCTCTTGTATTAATAATGAGATGGTGTTCTTTGGAATTCTTGTCTAGAACATTAAACTGCTATAACTTTCTCCAGTGTCCAGGAATCTCAAAGTGAGTGCCAGTCTGATTTCCTGTGAAATTGATTCCCTCATTACCGTATTTTTCTTCGCTATCAAACTTTTCACTTTCGACAGAAGTTAATTGAAAGTACTTTCCTTCATTCTCAGAAAGCTTTGAAATTAATATGGATCCTCAACAGATAACTCTCGGAAGAGTAAAGAAAATACAGTTTCTGCATTATCTTCTTGCCTTCTTCTTATCCATTCACGGACCCACAATTTTTTTCCCGCTTCTCTCCTTTTTTTCTTTCTTATATAATATGCAGCTGCAGCAGCTAAAATCACTTGAGTTCTTTACATTGCGATCCACAGATTAACGTGAAAGTAAACATGTTGATTGTGATTGATGTAAGTTTGACTGATGTAACTTGTGATAATGTGAACACGTGTCATTAAAGTGACTGATGTATATTTGAATGATGTAACTGAAGGAAGCAAGTGAAGGATAGTGTGAACAGGACTTTAGTCTATCACTGATGTTTCTGGTTCACAATCTTCTTCTACAGAAGCTCCAAATTCTCCTATTATAACAGCATTTTTGCTGTTGCTATCAATTCTCCTACTTTTATGATTTTCATTCTATGTATGGCTGAAATTTAAAAAAATATAGTAGAGTAAATATACAGGCGACTCCTGAGATTCGACAGGGATGCGTTCCTGTAAACTTGGTCGAATATCGAATTGTCGAATGTCGACTGCCATTTTTCCATAGACACATGTTATAATTGGGGGATGCATTCCTGCATCTCGGCTTGCGTGAGTCGTTTGTTACAAATGACTCGTGCGAGCCAGACCGGGCCATCTGGAGTACATCCCTGCATACATCTATCTATACATACAACTACATATCACAGCGAAATTAATATAAAAGTTATTAAAAAGCACAAAATAACTTGCAGCCGTGCCAGTTAATTTAAGGTTACGTAAACCTGCACTTCTCTTAACTCTTTCAAACCAGCCATCAATTTACGTGAATTTATCACCTCTAGAATTTTCTCCTGTTTCACATAAGTGCTAATAGTTGAACGACACTCTTTTATTTGAGTCACTTGCATTATCACTATTACATTGCCTTTTAGGTATCATGTCAAGTGATAAATTTATAAATAAATCACAATAAATACTGTATATACTCGCGTAGTGTGCGATCCTGCGTAATATACGATCCCTTATTTTTTGCCTCAAAATCTTGCTTTTATCCTATGTATCATTTAATGTGCGAGTTGGAATTTTTTAGTTCTGGTAGCGCGACCTTCATTTCCTTTTAAAATATAGTGCATTTCCTTTAGTTCGTTTTCATACAATTACTATCTTCGTGAAAGTTAAGGGAAAGCATTTAAATGTATAACTGTACTTCTAATTGAATAACTACCTTTTAATTACCTATATTTACGTAATAATGAAGGGAAAATGAGTGAATAACTGTAATTATCACAGTCTGTTTTCTATTTACAGTATTACCGGTATAATGGTTTGTTTTGTATGATGTAATATTTTGATTGAACTACAGTGTAATAATTTTTCCTTCTTTCCATACCTCTTTCATGATGAAAGTTTCATCAATATATAAAATGGTTAAAAAATGTACGCTTGGCAACTCAGTCTAATACCGTAAGCGTTAGAATATGTTGCATGAACGGCTACCTGATTTTACCAAGGTCTTTACATGTAAACAAACATTTATTCTTACATTTATTTAAGAATTTTCGGTAACTTTTTGGATCTTTCTTTTTCTTTTCATAATGGAGGTAGAAAGATTAAATAAGGTTATATGAGAACTTCATTAAATCTACATGCATAATATTAAGTTAGATAAAAATTAGAAGTTCGTGAGACAAGACCTCAGATTGAAGTTACGGGTAAGGCTACACTTTTCAAACCGTTTCAAAAACATACCTCGTGTAATTTGCGACCCCCTAATTTTTGGCAAAAATAGGTCTAAAAATCGCATATTACGCAAGTATGTATGGTAAATTTAAATAAAAGATTAACAGAAAAAAGAGTGAAATCAGCACAAATTCAAACAGAGCAGAAATAACTATGTCAGCACTGAAACTAAACCTCGCGTGATTGGTCGGGACGAAAATTACTTCGCGTAAACTAGTTCCAAATTCGATCGGCTGTGTCGAAATCTCGAATTTGTCAAATCTCGAATGGTTGAATCTCGGGAGTCGTCTATACTTGAATGTGAATTTCTAAAACTTTGCTAATTTCAGTAGTTATTATAATTGTTTCTTCATAGAATTTGTATAATTAGATAGGTTTAACACAATTAATCCAATAATTCTTTTAATTTAAAAAAAATTTACCTGGAAGATCATAAAAATAATAATGTTGATGAATCTAAAGAATAATCTTCCACTGAGATTCCTGGTCTCTGCTACTATGCACTCCCGATTTTACTATTATTCCAACATCTGTGTTATTGCTATTAATTGTTTTTCAACTTTTACTGATAAGATTGCCTTGTCTTTTCAATCTGTATAGAACTGAAAAAAATATTAAGTATACTTTTTGTGAATTTTCCAACACATTAATTTCAGAAGTTATTATAATTGTTTTTCTTCATCATAAAAGTCCTATAATTAGATGGGATTAAACTATAACATACAGTAATTAATCTTTTTAAATGTTTTTAATTTACCTGAAAGTTAGTAAAAAATCAATGCCACCATCTAAAATTTCCACTTGAATAATTCATACACACCAGCATTATGTTCTTTGAGCACATGGTCTGATTCAGTTAGTCCCAGGATAAATTAAAACAAGTTAGCATCACACCAACTCTCTTGTCAATAGGGCGGTAGTTTGCAAAATAGTTCGCATCCCTGTTCCATCACACATCTTGGTATCATAGTTCTGTTTTGTCAGATATTTAGTATTACCGGTCCACTAATTTCACAACTGTTCGGCTCGTAATGTATTTGATGCCCATCATTATCGGCAACTAAATTTTAAATCATGTAACATCTATTTGAAAGGAAGACAATATATTTTAATATTTTCAAAAAACTTAACAACCGGCTTGCAAATTCAGGGAAAAATTTACAGCCAGCTTGTGCGAACCAGCCTAAGCTCATTACTGGTTATATCCATTGAAGTGCATAGTATTTCAAAAATTTGATTTGCTCAACAGATGAACCTCAGTATCTAAAGACTTTTCTTCTACTCTCCTGGTAATTGTATTACAGTAAAACCCCATTATTTCGATCCTGGATAATTCAATGTATGGTGTAACTGTAGGATTTTGTGTACTTTTTGGTACGGATTACTCTAAATATGTCTACAATGAAATTTGAAGTAATGATCTGATCTGATGACTCACGATCAGTTCGTTTAATTCAAAACATCTATCCTTAAGGCATGTGTAAGGGGAAGGTTTGCGCACAAGTTTTGGTTCCCCATTTCTCGCACGCGAAATACATATAGTGCCTCCTTTTTATTTTTTTAATAGTAGGGTGGCCATGCCTCCCACTTTGCTGTGACAGTCTCATTTCATAGCCATTTCCCGACACGTTGTTTTGGTTAAAAAAGGCATTTTTTCCCGTTTTTAAGCCCATCTCAATTAAAATTCAGATTATTTGATAGTATAGCTGATATCGCTATTAGAAGTGTAGGATTCTTAGAAATATGGAGCTTATCAAATGAACAACAAATTTTAATTATAGTCACAATTGTCAGATTAGGAAATCTCAGGGTCATTGATAAATTTGAGGTGGCAAACCTGGTCTCCATGTATAATATCCTGCCCGGGGTTTTCTCCTAACTTATTCCCTTCTGAGTTTTGTCTTACAATGCTAGTCGGATTCCCTTTTGATTGTGAGCTTTGTCCTAGTCTGACATGTTCAAGGTTGTAAGGGATGTTTTTATTTGCTTTTTTCGCTATAGACCATGATAGTGACATCCACCATTAAAAAAATCATGCGAAAATGTTGTCCTGTTTTTTCTTGCAAATGATGGGAAATGTCCCGTGTTCACCTCATTGGAATATGGTCACCGTGTTTAATAGTCAACCTGAAATAAAAGTCATAGATGATGCAAATAAATGATTTGCCTTATCCTTGCATCACTAGATCTCTTGTGAAGTGTTGTTTACGATATTGGCGTGTCACTCAAAGCAAATGATTTTAAGGGATCATAACCAGGGAGGCTCACCTCCCCAGGGGAGATAAGATGTAATATAGTCAGCATGGCATCTACACAAACTCAGCCATCCATGCACAAGCGCTTGTAGCTTTCACTTGTTCAGACAAATATAATGTTATGAAGTGCCACATGTGCCAGTTGCATTTTGGAGCTCACAGAAAGTTTTATATACTTGTGTAACCCGTGCCCTTGTGTACCATGTGCACCCCTATTTTTGGGCCAGTTCGGATAGAAAAAATAAATTTGTGCTGGAATAAGTTGACACATACCGTAGTGTAGAAGTACAAAAAATTAAAAAATTCCGGGGATTCGATATAGGTGCATTCTCTGCCAGGGTAAAGGAGTGTAAACTTCTCACAATGAATTTGGCGAACACAGATAACAGATGCAACCTTATACTGGCAAAAGTATAGGTAGAAATTGATAATAAATTTTCAATGACAGAACTGCTTAATTTTGCGTAACAATAATTAACTTAAAACTCGTTAAACCCTCTTAGTGCCACGCAGATTTTGGGGGGTAGGGCCAGAAGTGCCAAGGGCAATTTCTGAAGTTTGTATCACCTTAGGAAAATTTTGATTGTGAAATTATTTCTTAGGATAAATTATTAATATTTTCAGTAATTGTAAAAAACACTAATCTTCATAAAAATATAACTTTTATTTCTTTTAATGATAAATTTATCAAATAAAAACTAGTGTTATTGCATATCATGTTGCAACAAAAAAGAAAAAAGTTTATCACCAAAAATTTCCATTTGAATTTTATTATACAGAATTAAAAAATATATATTATGATATCTACATTAGTAAAGAATATAATTAGCAAAAATCAGCAATGAATACAAAAAATTATATTAAATACAGATATTTTCCTGGACGTTTGCATCTGGAGCAAATAACCGACTGGATTTAAAATTTGTGTTAATAAAATTATACTTAATGTAATAAGTTAATTTCTGCATGATTATTAAATAATGATACATTATTCAAAACTACATAATTTTTCAATCAATCGAACATGAAATTATTAATTAAAAACAAAATTTATTACACATCACGTTGTAACAAAAATATCACAAAAAATTTGTTTGAATTTCATTATACAACATAAAAACTAAAGATTATAATTAGCAAAAATCAGCAAGGAATAGAAAAAAATACTATAGAATTATTTCAGTGAACGTCTGCATACGTTAGTTAGTAACAAATAACTTCTAAAAAAGTACACTTTACGTTTGTGTCTTGACAAACAAACACTATGCACTCCCTTTTCTCATTCTATGCACACTGTGTGATACCTCATTCTCTTCCCATCACGTTTGCCACTATATATAACGCAGTTTTTTCTTTCCTGTCTGGAAGTTTCCTTAGTCGAAATTCCGAATCTCTCTCTCTTTGTACACCCAAACCGCTTGAAGTGGAAGGTACACTTGAGTCCTTCTTTCCTTACCACTGTATCTCAAGACCCTCAATAATGCTCGAGTTTTTCTTTTATGAGGGTTCAGGGATCATCCGTATGTGCATTTCTCGTGACAAATGTGCGCACGTCTGGTCGCGTATTCGCACTGTCAGCGCCCTTGACTTCGAAAGAGAATATTTCGTTTCTTTTACCTTACGTGAAATTTTGTTTACATTATAAATAAACGCACTATTTATTAAGTTTAAATAAGTTTATTTATACTTTGAAGAATACAAATGTATAGTTACAACTAATTCAATTGTAGCGCCAGTATTTCTTGAACGGCCTACGCATAAAAGCATCTATTCGCTTTCTTACTTATACTATCCAGTTAAAAAATGTCACAGCAGAGGGCAGTAACATTCGGGGTAGGATACAAAAGGAATCGTGGCTACAGGACCTTACCCCAATGAGAGGAAAAAAATTTTGAAGGTCGACATTATTTGCGTTCCATACCACGCAGACGACTATACGCCAGAAATATGACCATTTATAAAGCTTAAGTAATAAATTCATGATCGAAGTAAAACAAAAGGAAAAAAAGATTTATAAAGTAGGAAGCATCCTCTTTCAGATTATGACATTCTCAAATGCCATCTATCGCATCTATGATGAACTATTACGAGTTTAGTTTCGGTCTACGAACGGGCCGATATATCGGCCCGTGGCACCAAGAGGGTTAATATTATAAAAATATTATGTCATCTCAATCACCAAAATGTCCATCATGATCTTGAAGATGCACCAATGGCAGTGTATACTGCACATTTAAACCCTAAACGTGTGCTTGGTCGCATAGATACTCATATACTTTGTCATATTCTTTGTCATCTGCGAGTATAAACATAATGTGTTGCAGTAAATTTACTGTTGAAACTCGCAATTTTTAAAACTTGGTCAAAAATATTCATGTATGAAGCACAGTCCCTTTTTACTTTCTCCATATGTAGTATAGGGAAAGTATTGTGATCACGAAAAAAATCGACTTCGAGATTTCAACAGAAATACACGTGCTCTAACTCAAAAAGTACTTGTCATATTAATACCAAATTTCATATATAACACTTGAGCATGAGCAGAAAGAACTGATTAGTTTTTGGACAATACCGGTTAACCGGAAGTCAAGGTTTATTCAAAACCCGATTCGGTTTTTGCGATATTTATCCGATAATACGTCATTATTGTATACAGTGACCATTACAAAAAATGTAGAAAATATAATTTCCTACATCTTTTATTACAAACAATTTTCCATAGCAGTTATTGTTTAGGAATTATTTATAAATAATAGGTTTTTTTGGTTTCCGTCAAATATCTCCTTAAAAACGTCGTTATTGGTAGTCTTTGTGAGGGCCAAGGTTGTAGAGAATAATATTTCTTCCAAGTTTTGTTTGAAACAAATTTTCGTAGAACCATCCATTTCAGAGATATTTAACTTTTTCGTAATTTAACTTATTCTTAATTTCCAGTATACAGCGCCACCACCATGTAGCGGTGAATTCTGTAAACATATTCAAACATAATTTACGGCAATAAGGACGACTGTATTCTTTTACGATACGAAATAATTATTTTGCCTTATAATGCTATTCATAATAATTTAAATATCTATACCCCATATATGGAGAAAGTCATGTGTTGGCCACATCAGATTTTTTTTATCATCATTTTGGGGAAAATGTGCATTGGGTACACCAGTAAATACCACCCATTGTCTTATAAAAAAGATTTCAAACTTATTGTACTTTGTCACTACTGACAGCAAAAATTAGCAAATTGGATTATAAAAACTTAGCGAGTCACTTGGCTCACATGTTGATAAGCACATAAGACGCTAGATACCATTATGGTTTGCATGTCGAATTGGCATAATGTTTTTGTCCATTGACATTTTCTGCAAAAGAGCGGTAGCTGTTGAAATTCAAATTGTTCTATGATGCTGGACAAAACTGAATGGTACCAGTATGCATGGAAAATATAGCGCTTTCGACAGTCTCGACACAGCGAAGACACCTTGCGGACTGGTGGAAATTAAGTCAAGGACCGGCATTTGGTAAACACTGAGTTACAGTATAGGTATAAATTGTCATACCCATTCCTCTTACAACATGTAAATGCTGTATAAATTTCCTGAGTGATTAGTTATCAAAGAGACCTCATAAAGGTGTTTTTGATTAGTTATTGTGCTGGAGATGTGATAATGAATTTTTCATCCAATGGGATTGTGTCTGTTGAAAGATAGTCCAGGAAAATTAGACGATTTTTTACCAAATAGCGAAAAAATTCGAACAAAGCTGATTTTTGGCAGAGATGCTCAGACTGGTATCTAGTTCAACATACTAAAAGTCCTCAATGATCCGGTGTGAGCTTCGGCCGCCATATTGGAAAAATGGCACCCGAAATCACTTTTTCGTGAATATCTCGCGAACGGTGGCATATAGGTGAAAATGTTTTATTAGAAGGTTGTAGCGAATTAAATTTCCTACAAAAAAGGTTGTTCGAATTTTTTCCGCTATTTTTCCTAATTTTCCTGTACTGAGATAATTTATCTGAAAAATTTCAATTTTTTTTGCAAAATATCTGTATTACTCTAAAACCAATTTTTTTATTTTTGAATGGCTCCACTCTTCCTTTGTTAAGTGGTTATGTTAACATAATTTAAAGTACATGACTAAATTTCTTCACAGAGTAAATCTATTATCTGAAAAGCCGTAAACATCTTTTTCAAATTGCCATTTTTTTGTGTTAGTGATTTCCCTGTTCAAATGTTGTAATTTAATAATAACCACTTAATGCAAAAATCTTAGCACTGATTCAAACTACAAATGTGTTGTGTTTTAACCATCAATTCATAGTTGTCTTCAGTTGTGTTGTTACTTTAATCTTTTTATGGGATTGGGTGATACAGAATGATTAAATGCTTAAATTTCATTTGTCCTGCAACCACTTTTTTGTTGTCTTATATGTGTGTTACTTATAGATTATCCTGTTATTTAGTTGTGTATATTGTGAAGAAAGATTTTGAAGGTGATTTTTATCAAATGGAAGCTGGATTACCAAAACTCGATTACTATTTTGATGCAGAACCCTTCGAGAATGTCAGCCGATCATCCACCACATTCAGCCCTATGTTTAGATGTGAGCAGTGACCTAGGAGTGAGCATTCAGGTAATGGAGAAATTGGTTAAGCAATTAACCCATATAGGAGCATATAGCATACTAACAATCCACATAAAGTATTTATCAGCTTGAATGCTTGTTAGGTTTTTTGCTATTATTTCATTCTGTTGTGATCTGTATATGATGCAGTTTTTAATTTTAGAAGGCCTGTTTATACATATGTCAAGTGTATTTGATTTGTTTAGGATATTATGAATGATATGTACAAGATGTAGAAGCTACTCAATACCTTATTTATCTTAATATAAGACTGATATTCATTTATTATTTTAAGATGAAAGAATAAATTGTCTGTTATTCATTAATTACTTCATTTATATACCATACATACTCGTGTATAACGCACCCTCGTGTATAATGAGCACCCATACTTTTTGCCAAAACATTCCGACTTTTTCTCATAACCGGTGTATAACGCATATCCTTAATTTTTGTGGGCTATAAGAAGAAAATTATATCGTCATGTTAAGTATTAACTAGAGTACCGTAAATAAATGCATTAAAGCAATAAATTATTGCCAGTGAACAATTTTTGAACCATATTTCCAAAGAAAACTGTTAAATTCCACAAATTTAACAGAGTTATTATTTTCTTCGGAAATATGAATATCAATTACCACAAAGTTCAACCAAATTCCTTGGATTTTTAAAAATTTTAAAACGCTTGGTGTTGCCCATAAGTATTACGTTCAATAAGCTCCACATTATATCTTAGAGAGACATCATCAATAATGAAAGCAATTGAGTTGAAATGGCAACAACTTCATACAGTAAGTTGGCTTAATTGATGCCCCGTAGAAAACCACATTGCCACTGTTACCAATCCTTTTAAATCAGATAAAAAGGGATTATAAAATAGATTAGATAAAATAGATTTTTATTTATAGTAGATGTTGGTCCTCTCTTTCCTATCTCATTCTAAAACTGTTTAATAGAAAGAATATCGCGAAAATGTAACAAACAAATCTGGAAATAGGAAATGCGACAGGTAAGATTAAGTTCATACATGTCATTCTACATTCTAGGGGTTTTTAATTAATTACATTGTTAATTGTACATACTAGAATCATTAACTGAATAAAATTATTTCAATTTGCTTATTGTATGTTTTTCGTTTTCGATGCATCTTCTACGGGAAGTGTATCTGGCGATTTTGCAAAAATTATAGCAGTCAGCTGATGAGCTAGTGAAATGCGGAATATTTGGAGAGGATGGAATTATCACTGTTTAGAAGTAATTAGGTGTTTTATACGTGTAATTAATATATATATATAATCTGGATTATCGGAAATTGTTGTGGTTTTCCTCTTAATTCACCCAAAAAGCAAAAATCTGGCACGAGGTAGGTTCACTTTAATTTCCGATTTTAAATGCACAAAAGTGTTATCCGTGTATAATGTGCACCCCTACTTTATGACCTGAAAATTTGGTCTTCAAACTGTGCGTTATACACAGTATATGTGGTAGATCCTATTAAATCAGAACAGATGACTTTTGTTCTTTTTTTGGGTAAATGATAAACATAATGTAATTGTACTTCATTTTTAAATTTTAGGCAGAATGATTTACATAAATCCATTCATTCCACCTTTTTAAGTCTTCCTGTTGACAGTTTAGTCAAACCTATGCATGCAGTTTTTATCTAAAAGTGTTTCATGTAATTTTTTTGCTGTAAACTGGGCTATTTTGTTGAGAAGTAAGGTTAAACTGAGTGACGATTGCAGCATCATTGAGCAAACTCCAAAAGTAATTTTATTTTAACCTTCTGAAAAACGTTACAGCATGCACAATACGGCATCACTGAAGAAAATGCGAAGCAGAGGAAAAGATTAATAGAAAAACTGAAATACAGCATTTCTAATTGGAGAAATTGTTGAATTAGTTAAATATGAAGGCATTTTGGCGTGGAAATCCTAAAAATTTGTACCTGGTTACACTGAAGAATAGTTATGATTAATGTTTTAGAAGTAAAGTGTTACTGAAACTTTGAGGGAATACATACGTTTTTTTAATTACTGTAAAGAACTATCATCTTTGAACTTGAAAAAGTTTAGTTGTAGATGTTGTAAAGGTAGAGCTCCAATAACATTGTGTAATACTTCTCATGAGAAGTTTAATACAAATACATATATGATGGATCACTATGTTCATGAGCTGGAATGGCTTAGCTCTTGGTTGAAAACATTGGCAACTAAAAAGTAATTAAATGTCTGTATTGTGTGATTTACATGTGGAATGAATATAACTTAACCCTATGCAAATGGCTAATGAAAACTTTTTTGATGTGGCTTAAGCATAAAGGTCTCAACAAAATACAAAATATGTTTGTTGACAATTGCTGATAAAGATCGCATTCATATTGTCAGTTTTGTTGGCTTGACTAAAATGTCATATTTTTGTCATGATAAAGAGAAAGAACATGTAAAAATGGTAACTACCCATCTGCATGATGGTGTAATTTTGCAAAGATGTTGGTTGAGTAATAAATTGATGATCCAATGGCTCAGTTATGTTTTTGGACAATTGGCCAACTGAATTGCCACAGAGCATAGTTACTTGGTTGCAGAAACATGCATATGATTTTTTCAGTTGCTTTACATCTACAGGCCTTACCTAAATCATTGATACAACAAATATTATTATACTCAGGAAAATGACCACTTTTATGTGATTCTCAACCAAATATTCAAATATCACCTGGGTCACCATTGTGAAGACAGGATGCTCTCTGTGGCTTGTAGATTTTGCCAGATTGGAAAAATTGAAGGAAATTCATTTGAGGATGTTTTTTGAATGAGAAATTTGCGCCACAAAGTTAAAAGTGGATTGGATGGGTGGATTTTTGTCCAGAAATACTTTACTAATGTAGTTCTTTCTCTAGTGCTGGTTAAATATTATGCTGTAAATGGAGATTATTAAAATAGGAAGGGGGTCTTATATTCAGGTGAATATGGTATTCTTATCCTTGAAACTATTTATTTGCTGTAATTCTTATAGCTCCAATGTAATTATTTGTATACCAAGTATATTTTTCATTGAAATTTTAACCAAAGGACTTCTTGAGTTATGAAACTTCTGTAAAGTGGCATTTTGTTTGACTTATAGCCTATTTTTTCTGCATATATAGTGTGTTGTATTTATACATGGACGTTGTATTGGTATTATATAATTTACTACAGGTATACCTTGCTGTTTACACTAATTGCATTCAATACTGTTAACTGTAAAACTGTAAATGGCAAGTAATTCAAGTAATGGAGATAATTGGGATTGATTTTCACATGGGATAATGGACTGGTATACCAACAACTATAGGACATTGAAATAGTAGAGTAAGACAAAAAGCACAAAGGGAGAATTTTTTTACCTTGCCATGATTATTTTAGTTTGTTTATCGGCCTAACAATCCCTGCTAATATCTTTGCTTTTAATTGTGGTTTCTTCGACTCTATAATTGCCTCTGTGCAGACACCAGCAAATTTTCATCCAAACCCTTTCTTGCTCAGAAATTAAGATCAAGTGATATAGGTAAACAGAATGTTTCTCCTCAACCTTCACCACTCTGTCTTGCTCTTATGTCCCTTTTATTATTTTTCCTACAACGGCCTCCTCCAGCAAAAATTGACGCTGTAAAAATGCAAAACTGGTCTCTATTGGGACCATTACATATAAACAAATTCAAACAGCAAGGTATACCTGTAGTGTAAAGCTTTACAAGTGAATAGTTTTGCTTGACAATATTTGTCTTAAAACTGGTATTTTTCTTATAAAAAACTTATAATTCATCCATTTTATAATACCGGATGTGCCACGTTAGGCTATTAACAAGTGCACTTCTCTACTTTTTTGTGAAGTTTCCCACCTGATTTTATTTCAAAGGGGCATTTAAAATTGTTCATATAATACAAATTTCCCAACTTGTATTGTTATACTTCTGATTCCTCTCATAGGAATATTTTAAATTTTCCTGTAATATCTGTTTGTCACTGCACAGTAAATTTAACTTACAAGGGGAGGCCATAACATTAATATTGAAATTTGTAAAACCCTTTTAGGAGGTGAAACTAGAACTAAAATATCAAATATATCTCTCGGCGTTTTTGCCAGTGGGCCTTTGTTTAAAAGATATTAACAATTTAAATTTAGGTCTAAGCATGGATGCATCATATACCATTAACCTTAAAGCTTCAAGCAAAAGTGGCGATAGCCGGATGGATAGAGTGAATGTCTAGTAATCGGATGGGCTGCCAACATTTTTTTTCATAAATTTTCAGAACTGGTCTGTATATGTAATTTAACTAGTAAAATTGTATTATTATTATTATTATGCTTGTATTTTTCTTGGTTTTTTCGCATATTTTTTGTGATTATTTTTTTGTCTTTTTTCACGTACTTTTTGTACTTGATTTATTTGCATTTTCCACATATAATTGTAACTTGCAATTAGTATGGTTAATTCTGATCGGAGTGTACTTCTTCTATCTCACTTATTTCTACAGCATTACAATACTTCAGATGGTACATTTAAAAAAACAAGGTAATTGTTCATAATAAACATTTCATAAATGTCATATTAAAGAATTCATATTTTAACAATCAAATAATGATTGCAACATTGTAAATTATATTATTTATTTATAATTATAATGTTATAATGATATGTGGAAAGTGCAAATAAATCAAGTACAAAAAAGTACGTGAAAAAAGACAAAAAAAATAATCAAAAATGCGGGAAAAAAAACAAAAATATAAAAATATAATAATAATAATAATACAATTTTACTAGTTAAAATACATATACAGACCACCATTTCTGAAAAAAATATGCTGCCAGCTGGGATTAAACCCCAGCCCATCCGATCAACAGACATTCACTCTATCCATCCGGCTATCGCCGCTTCTGCTTGAAGCTTTAAGGTTAATGGTATATGATGCATCCATGCTTAGACCTGAATTTAAATTGTTAATATCTTTTAAACAAAGGCCCACTGGCAAAAACGCCGAGAGATATATTTGATATTTTAGTTCTAGTTTCACCTTCTAAAAGGGTTTTATGAATTCAGTATTAATGTTATGGCCTCCCCTTGTAAGTAAAATGTACCTCAGGTTCTTTTCTATTATGGATTGCATAGCAGAGGTATTGCCAATGTTTATTATGCATTTACTGTAAAATAATAACTGGGATGAAATGTTCTGAATTTATCATTTTTAGGGTAATTTTAGTGTTTAATCTTTTACAAACTGTGGTATATATTTTATATAAAAACCAAAATGATTTTTTAAATTGTGTGATACTGTGTTATACTGATATTGATTAGTTATGAAACCATTTTTTATTTACTTACTAAACAATTATTTTAACTATAATCTTCTTTAATTTACTATAGGTGATTTGTTTTATTGCTACTGCATGTGTGTAATAATAATTTTTACTGCATAAAAACTTCTATGGAGATAAAGCTGAACTAACCTTATGGCTTCCTGGTTTTCTCATCATGCATGTACACCTTAAAAATGTATTATTGTTCATAAACTTGTTTAAATGCACAAAATTTGGAGACATTGCTAATTTAAAATTTTGAGATTGCATTACTCATTGGAATAAAAAAGCTGTATATAAATGATTGTATGAATTAAATCCATTTTCTTTCTAGTGTGTTATTGGTTCTGATAAATGCTTGTAAATGGTACTTGCCCTTATTTTGTAACTTGGTCAGTCATTCAAGTAATAATTTGTTGATATGTTATTTTGCTCATTTTTACTTTCTCCATATGTAGTATAGGGAAAGTATTGTGATCACGAAAAAAATCAACTTCGAGATTTCAATGGAAATATGCGTTTTGAGGTCCCTAGAACAAATTTAGACTATTTTCGGAATGATGTATGTGTGTGTGTGGATGGATGTATGTGATTGTGGGGGCTCTAACTCAAAAAGTACTTGTCATATTAATACCAACTTTTATATATAATGCTTTAACATGAGCACAAAGAGCTGATTAGTTTTTGGACAACACCGGGTAATTGTAAGTCGAGGTTTATTCGAAACCGATTCGGTTTTTGCAATATTTCTCCTTTAAAACATCATTATTGTATATACAGTTCTATAAAAAGGTTCTAGAGAATGTAATTTCCTACAACTTTCATTTGAAACAATTTTCCATAGCAGTTCTTTAGGAATTATTTATAAATAATAGGTTTTTTTGGTTTCCGTCAAATATCTTCTTAAAAACGTCGTTATTGGTAATCTTTGTGAGAACCAAAGTTGTAGAGAAAAATATTTCTTCCAAGTTTTGTTTGAAACAAATTTTCCTAGAACATTCATTTCGGAGATATTTAACTTTTTCGTAATTTCCAGTATACAGTGCCACCACCATGTAGCGGTGAATTCTGTAAACATATTCAAAATATAATTTACGGCAATAAGGACGACTGTATTCTTTTACGATACGAAATAATAATTTTGTCTTATAATACTATTCATAATAATTTAAATATCTATACCCCATATATGGCGAAAGTCATGTGTTGGCCACATCAGATTTTATCTTCAGCTGCTCGTAACATTTCAGAAATTCCAAAGTCAAAACTCCTCTCTTGTCTATGATATCTATAGAGCTATGCAAAATTTACATTTATTTTTTGGAAGTTTCGCACTTAAAAACAGGTTTTTTGCATTTATTTGCAAAATGTGCTCTTGAGCCGTAAAAATGCCTAAAACATCCTAAATTTTGCCCAGCCCTCGTGCATTTGTGTGTTTTATACAGGAAAATGTGCTTACTTAATGTATTTCTTGGTGATAGTGCATTTAGGAAGTGATGTTATGGATCCATTGCAAGATATTACAGGTATTGTTGATAGAAAACACAATTTATTACTGTTTTGGTACAAACATAGCGATCTATTCTTGCTTCTCACTGTTAAACAACACCATAGTATATATTTCCGTTTTCTTAGCCTTGAGAGATCGCCGTCGGTCTGAAAAAACGAGTGAATATGCCCAGAGCGATCTCTCACAATCCACATTATAATAAAGCTTTCTTGCCTGAAACGCGCCACCCGCTTGGCCCCCACGCGGCCGTTTTCTTGAAATAGAGCCCCGTTGGCTTTATGACGCGGCCGTTTAGCAGCTGAACTTAAGTTGGGACAGCAACAATGTAAACGAATACGTTGGCGTCCATCGGAATTATGACATTGTAGCAACTAGTATCATTCCACCCCACTTAAGGTAGTGGCTGATCACATTTTTGTTCGCGCTGTTAACCCCAGTGGACGAGCCGCGACATCGTACTGAGTGAAGTCCTTTAATTAATGTAGAAGCATATATTCATATTTTACAATGCGTTGGGCCTGAAAACGGTAGTTTTCGCTCGTATTTCACATTTATTATCTGATTTCGCATTTATAGGCTGATTTCGCATTTATTCGCTAAATGCGAAATTTGCATAGCTCTAGATATCTATGAATGGTAAGATGTCAAAATTGTTAGATTTATTGTTTTTGGAATTTATTAGGTTTCATGAATTCATACTATTTTTAAGCTTTAGCAGTTTAAATTGTAAGGACATTTAAAAATATGATTCTTTAGCTAAGTCTATGTTGAATTTCCTCAAGTGTGACTTGGGTTTACATTTCTGCTTGCTTATTGTAAGCAAGTCTTGTGAAACCAATGAGTGATGCCTAGTATTTTTTAAAATTATATGGAAGGTTTTAAGGTCAAACCCTATTAAAAACTCTGCTACTCTGACAATTTATTTGACATGCTGTATTATATTGCTATGTGCACAGGTAAAAAAATCTGGGCAGTGTGTGATGCTACCTGCTATTGTTTGCTTTATAGTTGTTGCTACTCTTTTCAGTGGTCTTCTTGATGTAGATTACAGTTAAATTTTTAATTTTTAAAAATTGGATGATTTTGATATTCACAAATAAATATTAGCATTTACATTTGGTGTGTCCCTATACATGCTTTTTACTGGCTTCTTGGTTTGGTATTACATTTCAGAGTTCGTAGTATTTTTTGTACATAAATTCATTCAAGTATTAATAAATTTTTTTGTACATATCATTTACTATGGAGAATCAGTGGCGTATTAACATAAAGAATATTGGAGATCCATTTAATTTTCTGTGAATCAGCTGTTTGCTTACTCTACATGAGTGGTCTGCAACCTTTTTGGATGGTTTTTGGAAAATGCGATGAATTGTTTAAAATTTTTGAATGAAAATGGAAAATCAAACAGGATGTTTATATAAACTATATTTACTAATTGAATTACACATTTATTTTCAAAACAAACTTTTCTTGGCATATTTACCTTTGTGAGGCACTCATATCGTGATGGCAGCACTCATTGATCTGCAGGTATCGGCTGTAGATCACTGCTCTACATAAATTTATTTTAATACAAGTACCTTATAGAAATGTGTACTAGTTTTACGTTAGTCATATTGTATATATGTTGTATTGATATTCGTTTGATAAGTTGTTATTTAGCATGTGAAAAAAGGTGTGAGTAGTATACTGTTTCAATTTGTTTCTAGAATTGTAAAAATTGGGTTTCAGATATTTGGCAAAGAGGAGATTATTTGTGTTTTAATGAATGAAGAATAAGCTTGAAAAAATGTGGACTCATTTTAGTGTATGCTTTGTGAAAACAAAATGTTGGTATCTTGAAGTAGTTTCTGAGTTAGAACTTTAATGAAAAAATGCTTTGTTGAATATGTAGAGTATCAGATGTAAGATTGAATTTCTTCTGGTAAAAGTCACCTAAAATATAGTTTTCTTAATGGTCAAAAGTACCTAGATACTTTAGTCATTAAATTCACAAGTGAGCAGTTAAGGTCTAATGAGTGTTACCACCAGTATCAGAAACTGGTCTTTGCTCTTGTTATACCCAGAACTCGAAAGTGCTTTCTTAATGCTGATGATTCAGTGGTATTTTGTGAAGACAAAGAAATAACATGATGTGCCAAGGAGGCTTATACTTCATAGAATTCCAAGAGCATAAAGAATCATGGAAAGAAGTTAAGAAATGCAAACATTTTATAAAATAAATGATAACTGCTACAATTACAAAATTACCTTCATGGTACAGGAGGAAGTGTTAACTTAGTGATAGAGATATGTATAGGTATATCTATATGACTGTCCATTGCATGAAAATCTTCTGCATGAGGTAAAATGACAAAATACCATCCTAGTTCATAACACAGTTGCAGATCAGCAGTAACACTTGTTTTAATGCCATGAGGGACACTTAAACCTATGCAAACTTTCATGAATGGATCCCCTTTTAATATTTCCACATTGACCCTCACTCCTGCTAGGATTAGAGGAAATTCATACTGTAAATTTTTATTTTAAAGCAAAGCTTTATGTGCCTTTTGGTTTACAAATATTTGAATAATGTCTATGTGGTCAAGACAGCAAAGAATGTCTACTTCTGCACTCATGGGAAGATTTGTGAGATGCCTTATGGACATAATTGTCCATTGCAAGTTTTTGGTTAGCTCCATTTTCTAAAAAGATTGTTTATGAGAACAATTTGTTATATTTTAGATAGACCTTTAGTATCTGTCTTAACACGTTCACGAAGTCATGTACCATTGGTGGTACATGCCACCTTTCCCTTTTATATCCTTCCCTAACCTAAACGGAAAGCTGGAAGTCTTTCGTTTTACGCAGACAGTTACGAGAAATACATTTTTGGATGCGTGGAGCACTGGTGTGATTTTTTTATTTCTGCTGCACTTTTCAAATCAGCACTCGTGAAATCTATGGTATGAAGGATTCTTTATTTGATAACCTATAACCAAACACATTATTTGATATGTTTTACCTAGAAAATAACATAATATTACGCATTATGCAGACGGCCACGAGAAAAAAATGTCTGATGTGTGTACCACCGGTGGAGCATGGGTGTGATTTCTTAAATTTCAGCTGCACTTTTCAAATCAGCACTCGTGAAATCTATTGTATGAAGGATTCTTTATTAGATAATCTATAACCTAACATTATTTGATATGTTTTACGTAGAAAATAACATAATATTACATATTATGCATACGGTACAGGGTTTGGTTCCCATCTCAGCAAAACTGGATCATTTGTCCTCTGTATTGGTGACTGCAGAAAAATAGAGAAAGAGATGGAAAAATTAACTTAAATGAAAGTAGACTTAAACAAGTTAAAAGAAGACAAAAAAGGTATCAGAAAATAGTCTTATTTAAGCTCCGTAGTAGAATTGAGAAAAAAATGGACAGAGGTTGCCTAACTTGCAGGGGCTAATTCCCCAAATACTGCAGACTGTGTCATTCCTGAAAAAACTGCGAAACTCCACCAATAATAAATGATGCGCAAAACACAAAGCTTAAGCATTTGAACTATGCCACACCTGAGCAAATAACCCAGTGATCCTGAATCAGAAGGGTCAAGAGTTGAGTCTTTCACCTTGGGACTTCCCTGACGTAATAAAGACAGAAGGCTCCTGAACGGTGATGCCAGCTTATATTCTGTAACTTTTCACGTGCGAAGGGACAAAAGTGTGGGAGGATTGCATCCTAAAAATATTTAAAGGTATATATAAGACGTACACGTGTCTTATATATATACTTTAAAAAGTAGATACACGTATCTATTTTTTAAAATTATGTAAATATTTTTACATATCAGAATACCCTAACAACATTTTTCAGGCCTGACTATGAGAGAAAATGTGAGGAAAACACGATTCATTCCATATATAGAAAATTTCGTGCAGCCTTTTCCGTGAATTTTTCTCTGAAACAGAGAAACATAAGACCACGAAAGACAAAACTGGTTGAAAATGCGGAACCGCAAAAGATGGAAACACGCGAAAGATACAGCAGCGAAAGACGAGGTCTGCCTGTACGTATATATAGATGCCAGAACTTATCATGACAAAAAATTACAATGACCTTATAGAATACTTAAGTATTCGGATGTATTATATTTGAAACATTGGCTTTCGGAATGATTTGAATGATCATAATTCTGTCCTTAAATTTTGACGGTATCATTGTTAACATTAAATTTATCTTTTCTACCGCAAGCCTTAATCCATTTTGTCTTGAAAACGGCATCCTTTGGAAACTTGTACTATTTTACTAATTGCAACATTTTAGATTTGGTGTAATTACGAGGGCTGCTCCGAAAGTAATGCCTCCGTTTTTTTTATGGGATAGCATTGCAGATATGCAAATAAAAATGACATGTCAGTTACTTTAGGTCTTTAAGTACCTCCATTTATTTTTCCACGTATTCACCACCATTTTGAATACATTTTCTCCACCACTGAAGAGCCTGCATCCCTCGTAAAATTTGCTGTCATTGTCAGCTAGCCACTTCTTAACAGCCACGATAACAGCATCACTATTGGCGAAGTGTTCCCCTCGTAGGGCATCCTTCATCGGTCCAAACATGAAAATTGGACGGAGCAAGGTCAGGACTGTACGGTGGATGTGGGAGGACAGTCCACCCGAATTTGGCGATTTGCTCTCTTGTCAGGAGGCTGGTGTGGGGCCTAGCATTGTCATGCTGAAGGCGAACATTTCCTTTCTTTTCTTTCCTTACTCTTGCAATTCTTGCCTTCAGTTTCTTCAGTGTCTCCACATAGCGAGCAGAATTGATTGTGTGTCCTTGTTCCAGGGTATCCACTAGGATAACCCCCTTCCTGTCCCAAAAAAATGAACACGAGTTTTCCAGCCGAGGGTTGAGTCTTGAACTTTTTTTTCTCGGCGAATCTTTGTGCCACCACTCCATAGACTGCCGCTTTGACTCCAGCTCATAATGGTGTACCCAAGTCTCATCTCCGGTGACGATACTGTCAAGAAAAGTGTCACCGAAGCTCTCATATCGCTCCAGAAGGTCGGAGCAGGCAGGCACTCTCTGCTGCTTGTGATCTGGGATTAGCATTCATGGAACACTTGTACACAATTTTTTATAACCCAGCTGGTCCAGAATTGTGTTCAGTGCATTGAAGCCTATTCCCACAGTGGTACACATTTTCCGGGTCGTAATGCATTGGTCTTCACGAATAAGATGATCCACTCATGCCACATTTTCCGCTGTTGCTGCAGTGCAAGGGCGGCCTGACCTTGGCTTGTCTTTCAGATCACTACCACCATCACTGAGTCGCCTAACCCTAAGACTAACAGTGCTCACATCAACTGCCATGTCTCCATAAAATTTCATCAAATGCCTGTGAATCTCAATGAGTGCAATGTTCTCACCATTCAAGAACTCAATAACACCTTTGAAAAGCTACTACAGCCCTGTCCTCTGCTGTAGAGTTTTCCAACTTGCAGGATATTGGCGGGAAGGTTTAAGTGTTCACCTGACACCATTGAATTTTATATGTGACTACGCATTAGCAACCAAAAAAATCAGAGGCATTACTTTCGGAGCAGCCCTCGTATTACACCCATAAACGGCACAAGATGGCATTTTTATGTGACAGAAATTCTTCTGATTATATAACAACAGCAGTATATAACAACACTAACAATATATAACAACAATAACAAAGTGTAATAATAAAGCACAAAATAAATCAAACCGTGAATATTTTCCCAAGCCTCTCAGTAGCACATAGCCAGTAGCACACTATCCCGAAGCCTACGTCACAAGTAGTTTTGTGATGCACTTCCACCTGTGCATGAACACACATTCTAGTCTATCCGCCATGGTTGTGTTGTGGCAGCAAAATGAACGCAGAGTAAAGTTCACATGAAGATTATTGGTTTAAATATTTATACATTGCTGAATACCTTACAATGCTGTGGAAAGGTTGTTTTCGGTGTGCAGCACTATGATGAGAGATGTAACCTTGCGATAACACACACAAACACGTGGTTGTTATAAATAAAGTTCACACTTTCACTGTGGAAATTGTTGTTTTCAGTTTTATACATCGCAAATACTTTTGAAAGGAGTTTGTTGTTTCTGTGAACCTGTAATATATTTTAAAGCCATCATGTAGTGTAGCATAATGTTCACGTATCACGTTGATCCAGCCCAAAGGACCAATTTTTTTAAGTCGTGCCTTCGGTTCACAACATAAAAATAAACTTATTTTTGCTGGATGTAGTGGACTGTATTTGTTTTGTGCTGTGGATGCCGATGTACGCTGATTAAAGCATTGCTACCACGTTCGACACCTCTGCCAGTTATCATTACAAACTCTTCCTGGTAGTGTCTTCTATGCCAGTGGTTCTCAAACTTTTGCCTCTTGCATCCCACCTACCCACTTTTCAAGAAACCCTCGTCCCACCATGATATAAAGAAAAACCTCATCTTTTCTAATGTATTTCTGTTTATAAGCATATAATTAGTACATTAATAATTGGTAGACGCAAAAGAGAAGGTCGAAATAAAAAACACTTACTTGGTAATTCCACAAAAATTTATTTATTTAAAATAATAATTTTTGTGGAATTATTAAGTAAATATTTTTTATTTCGACAATATGAAGAAATTCCATCAATTTACACCTGAGACTTAACTATATAAAGGAGAAAGTGCCAGAAAGTCGAACTGATTGGGGTGCCAAAATGTCTTCAGCCGGCTCTGGTCTCACCTAGACGGCTTTCAAATCCCACCAGTGGGGCATGTCCCACCAGTTGAG
Organism: Uropetala carovei; assembly: GCA_036926305.1. Lineage (NCBI taxonomy): Eukaryota > Metazoa > Arthropoda > Insecta > Odonata > Petaluridae > Uropetala > Uropetala carovei. The sequence goes on from JAXCHB010000011.1 coordinate 10,583,539, forward strand.
AAACACTGTTCTATGCTACTGATGTTTTTACGCAAAGAAAAGAAACAGTAGGGAGGCGACATCTGGTCACCACACAAATTAATCACAATTGAGTACAATGTAGTCACAACATGACAATGTGGTCTTTTGTTGCAACACATATTAATGAACATTTACTCAATTTTTAATCAATTTGTCTCACAATTAAGTACATTTCCATTACTTTAAAATTCAATAGTGTTAGAAATATAACTAAATGTTGGTACTCAAACTCACTGGTGTTCTTCTTCGAAGTTTACAAACTGTTTGCGAGTTACTTAACATGTTCTTTACTTTGAAATTCAGAGTAAAGATTAAAATATACATACAATCCTATATATCATTGAGGTTTGCATTACTTCAAATTCTTGATGTCCTACTATAAAGGTTTTACACAGTGGCGTAGCTAGGCATGCACGGGCCCCCGGGCTAAATTTTTTCTGGGCCCCATTATAAGTGAACATACTCCGTAGTTTCAGGAGAGAAATTTGCCCAAATTTAAAATACGTTCTTCGTTTTTTGGACCTGCTCAAATGTTTGATCTTCACAATAATGAAAATATTATGTAGATGAAATAATTATAATCGTTGATTGCTAACGAGAGAACTGACTTCCATCAGCACGAAGACAAAATCTCAAACGGAGTTAGCTATGGCAAAGCAGTATCGTGCTATGGGAAGTGGACCAATCACCAGATTCAAATCCAGTGTTCAGAGCATGCTAAGAAAATCACGAGGCCCAGTGCAAAGTGTGCGCACGGGACCTTTTACGAGTCAAAAAATTTTAATAGTAAATTTCAGTAACTAAAGTAATCTCTCTCACTATGACACATTGATGTTTTTCAGATTTTATTTAAATGCGTGTACTTTTATAGGAAGCGCAGGACCTGGTGCAGTTGCTCCGACATCAAGCCGGCTCTGCAAGTATTTTTTTCCTTCGGTCCTTAGCACTCGAAACCATCCGTTATCTCATAACCGAAACAGCATCATCTACAAGAGTTATGAGACTCTTATTTGTAAGGAATCTGTTTCTACTCTTTGTAAACAGTCTATTCATCCTAACCACATGACCCTATGCTGATTGATTAAGGTTACACAGAGAGGTCTCTTATCTTGGCCTATTCCTATTGTATTTCTTCATCGTTTTGTATTTTTTCAGTAAGTGAGGATTAGAATGTAGACTTCTTATGCCTATACTGCTTCCTTTGGGTCTACAGAATGTTTCTTCTTTTGCATGAGAAAGATGGTTCGAAATTGTCCCAGCAAAGTTAAAGAAATTCTTAACATTTTGGTCTCAATGTTCAATCTCTTGCGGGCCCCCGGGCTTCACCAGGGCTGCCTGGGCAGTATCTACGCCACTGGTTTTACACCTTTACATCCTGTTCAAAGAAATGTTGCATGGCTTTGTTAATATATTTTGGAAACATGAATGTTTTGGAATTGAATCATACATTTTCGTTGTTTTAAAGTAAATTTTTTGGATGTTGTGCAACATTTTCTTCATTGAAATAATATTAATGCTGAACTTGAAAATTATTGGATATCATGTTATTCAATGAAATTCCTGGGTTATTGCGAGAAATGATTTTTCGCACCAAAAGTAACTTATTGTCATCTTGTGTTGTGTATTGATGAATTATATTTAGTTACTTTGAAAATTTTTGGCAAAGGCTTCCATTATCGTATGTACTCGTGTACAGTGGATCCCCGGTATTCGCGGATTCTGTATTTGTTATTCATGTATATAATGGAACAATGTTTCGGCATTGCAGTTTTTTGTTTCGCTTATTCGTCACTCGGACTATTGCCGTGGCGAAGTACGAAGTCGACATGCATGCTACTTGTTCAACAGTGACTGCCTCATTAAATTCGTTTTCTTTTATTTTTTGACCTATTTTGTTAGTTTTTGTTATTTATAATGAATATACTATGTTGGTAATTACCAGAGCCGGCTTCATTGAGGTGCAAAGAGTGTGACTGCACCAGGCCCCGCACTCAGAAATATTTGTTGTACTTATAAAGTACATGCATTTTTGAAAAAATGTCATTGTCATAATGAGAAAGATTGCTGTAGTTATTATACTTTACTATTAAAAATTTTAGGCATGCACACTTTGCACTGGGACCCGTGATTTCCCTAGCCATCTCTGGTAATTATTTTTTACTTTGTTTATTCGTTTTACCTAGCATAAGGAAGTTAACTAACGCACCATATTACCATCTGTGTTGTTACGCATGAGCATAATGTGCTTTACTTTGGAATTGTGCCGTGAATATCATATCCGAGATTATCGTGAGTTTTAGCCTGCAATATCTGTGTGCACGTGTATTATTTGTGTGTGCGCATATGAGTTATGTATGCGTTTGTGTTTTCCATTCATATTTATGTAATTTTAAGTTATTTTCATTTATATTAAGATAAAGCAATGTTCAGTTTATGCACTGACCTGTATATTGACCCTTTCACGACCGGAACGACCTTAAACATAGTTGTTCTCGTAGTTTGGATGTCGTAGGGTACAGCAGTAACGACATAAACCTAATTTATTTTTTTTTATTTATTTATTAGGACACCAATAGCAGCAACAGAGGTCCTTTAAAATGAGTGTAGTAACAAATAAATTATTTGAAAAACTAACAAAATAACAAGATAACAAAAAATATAATAGTATTAACAATAACAAGGATATAATAAGCATGATCTTAGTTGTTTATGTGATGTTTGATGAAAGAGATGAAAATATTAGGGGAGGTGAAGAGGTCCAAAGACAGCTATTTTACAGTAAGGGTGTTGAAGAGGGAGGGGAGTCGGTGGAATAGGGATCGCTGGGAAATAGATAAATGGAAGTGAGGGATGTGCAATAAGCTCATGTTACGGGTGGGGCGAGGAGGAATGCAAAAGGAAAAGAAAGAGAGGAGGTCTCCAGAGCGAAAATGTCTGTTCAGTACACTATGTAATAATTTTAGGTCAGCTGTTAAGCGGCGGTGGAAGAGGTGGGAAAGCCCTAGGGATGACAACATGACTTCTCGTGAGTGATACCTAAACAAAGGAACGCGATATCGGACAATGGCTAGGAAGAAATTTACCAGGCGGTTGAGAAGTTTGAGAGTGATGGGGCTGGCAGTAGATCAGATGGGTGAGCAGTATTCCAGAATGGGGAGTACACAGCCAAGAAACACTGCTTTCAATGCAAGGGGGTCAGTAATTTCGGAGAAACGGTAAATTAAGCCAACTATGGACATTGCACTCCCGGAAATGCTCTTAATGCGTTCTATGAAGAGTAGTTTGTCATCAAAAATTACGCCTAAATCAGTATGTGTTTTCACAGAAGGGATAGGATGATGGGAGAGGGTGTAGGAAAATGAAATGGGATTGTGCTTGACGGAAAAAGACATTACAGCCGACTTAGTGAGGTTAATATGTAGGTGCCATTTGGAACACCAAGCGTCGACAGATTTAAGAGCAGATTCAATTGATAAAGAATCGGCTAGAGAGTCAACTCTCTTAAAGATTTTACAATCGTCTGTGTAAAGAAGTATATTGCAGCCCGATGGGAGTATGCATTCTACGATGTCATCCACGTAGAGGACAAAGAGAAGGGGGCCGAGAACGCTACCCTGAGGAACACCGGAAGAGACAGGCAATAGAGGAGAAGAAAAGCCATCGATTAAAACTCTCTGATTGCGAGAGTTCAGGAAATTAGAAATTACTGATAAGAGGCGGCCATGGATATTGTAACGAGTCTCAAGTTTGTGGAGGAGGGTGTGGCTCACTGAATCGAAAGCGTTAGAAAAATCGATGTAGCAGACATCGAGTTAAGATTTTAATTCAAAGGAGGAAATAATATGATGTTGTAAGACAGAAAGATTGGTGAGACAGGAGCTACCAGGAAGAAAACCATGCTGAAAGGGTGAGATGTATGGAAGAGTGAAATGTAGGATACGGTTGTGGATTATACGTTCAAAGATGATAGAGAGTACTGGCAAAATGGAAATAGGGCGATAATTTTCAACGTTGTCTTTTGATCCTGACTTTAAAATGGGGGTGACGTTGAAATTCTTCCAAAGAAACGGGAAAGTTCCTGACGAAAAGAATTTATTGAATAATAGGGAGATGGGAACGTGGAGAACGGCAGATGTGCGTTTGAGAAAGAGAGACTGAGCCGGTAGATTTTGAGGGAGGTATGGAGGAAAGATGAGCTAGAACCTCCTGTGGTGAAGTTGTTATAAACGCAAGGGAATGGGTGCACATGGGCTGAAGCGGTGGGAGAGGAAAGCTGGGGGAGGTGGGTGTGAAATTGGAGCAAAAATACTCATTGAAGGCTGAAGGCTTAGCATCCCCTTGGAACGATGTGCCGTTGGCAGAGATGGAAATTGGGATACGATGTGTTTTTCTTTTGGACTTTATCAGGATCCAAAATCTCTTTGAAGTGTTTTTAATTTCGTCTGTTATCCCTTCCACAAAATTCGAGTAATCTCAGCGAAGAGGATAACGGGCGTGCCGACGTAGGGTAACAAAGGAGGCACGAGTGTGGGGATTGAGGTGGGACTTCAACAATCTCCACGCTGAAAGCTTATTCTTTAGGACAAGGGTCGTCTCAGGCGATACCCAAAGACGCTTTTTCTTTGACACTCGTCGTGAAGGGACAAAGTCCTCGATGACTTTGTGGAGAAGGTCGTAGAAGAGGTCAAGCCCATCCTTGGGATTACCGCTCTCGAGGAGGTCCCAGGGAAGGAGGGAAAGAGTGCGGTTAATAGCGGGCCAGTCCGCTTTGTTCCAGGTTCTGAGGGACCTGGGCAGGGTTGGAAGCATTGGTGCAGCTCGCCGGGGGTGTAGGGAGTGGGAGGGATAGCGAACACTCAAGGGATCCACGATCAGTTTCAAAAATGTTACGGCCCGCAGCTACGGGAGACACTGGGACGGAGGACAGAATTAGATCCAGCGTTGCCTTATTTCTAGTAGGAAAAGGATTACACTGAAGGAGGCCTAAGCCGTTCATGAAATGATCGAGAAAATAATGATCAACGTTATTAGATGAACTGCCACTGGTGGATGAGGTCCAATTGATGGATAGGTTGAAGTCTCCAAATAAAATAAGGTCACCTAATGCACGAACGCGAAGAACTGAATTAAAACAAGCCTCCAAACATGATAAATCATTGTTAGGTGGGTGATAAAAACAACCAACAAATAATTTAACTGAGTGATCACTGTTGGTACTACATTTCACTCGTAATTCGGTCCACAAAATTTCACAATTGGTTTCTAAATCCACCCGTCGGGTAGCAGGGAAGTCAAAATCAATGGCAAGGAGAACACCGCCACCTTGGGAAGTTCGATCATGACGAAAAATTTGGTGGGTAGTCGCAAACGCAAGTTCACTGTCCAAAACGTTGCTGTTAAGCCAAGTCTCCGTGAGTGCAATAATGTTGTAAGCCGAAAGTTCACTAATGTGTGAAGAAACCACAGAGAGTTTGTTCCGGATACTCCTCACATCTTGATAGTAAATATCACAAGAGGAAGGACCGGGATTGAGATTCACATCTCAGGAGAGAAGAACGAGAAGGGCAAGACGTTTCCATGCCAGGGAGAAGCGCCCGCGGTTGCCGGGAGACACCCCGGGTGTAGGCAGGAGGCAATGGCAAAAGTTCGACAAACCAGTGAGAGCGAAGCCATTCCAAGTAAATTCACAATAACTAGGGGACATGATGAAATATCCCGTAACAAACGAAGTATTGTGAGAGGGGCACCGCAGGCCAATCGCAAGTTGTTGAGAAAGTGTCAAAGAAAACACTGTTTAAGCAAGGAAAGACACAAGTATCACAGCGGTAAAAACATGCAAATGCTCATCGGCGGCCATTATTAATATACATTTATATTTCAGATACATCTTAGTGAAGTTAATAAAAAAAGAGTATAATAAAAAGGAAGCGAATGTTTTTTGTGAAGTTTTCGGTAGAAGTCGAAAATATCCTGGATTGATAAGGAATGTTAGCAAGCCTGCGTGTTTAAGGATGGCAAAAATCACAAAAACATTCCATTATTGCATGAAATCTGATGAAAATTCCCCTTTTTTCGTCACAAGTGATTTTAGTGGCAAATCAGAACGTAATCCCCCCTTATAGAAAGTACTCTAAGGCTAGGGCCACACGGGCATACCGCATATCTTTATGACAAACGGTTCTCGAGAAATACGTGCATAATATATAGGATGATGATAGGATTGTAATATGAATTTTTAAAATATAAATTTTTCCTTTCTTTAAATAAATTCTCCTTTCATTTAAAATAATAATGACTGCTGATTGATTTACTTACAGATTGATACTGAATGTGTAATGTATATATTGGATAAATTATTTCTGGATAGTATTTCAAATGATTAATTTAGTTGAACTGAACCGAACCGCAAACCGAACCGAACCACTTGTCAAAATTCCCGTCTGAACCGAACCACGAACTGAACCACTTCCAAATTTTGAAGTGGTTTGCAGCTCTGCTGCAAAGCCAAAGGCTTGTCTGCAGGTAAGGGAGAAACCCCAAGACGAATCACAACGTCCATGCCCGAAGTGGGATTCGAACCCACGACCTTTTGGTTAGAAGGCAGGCACATTGCCTACCAGTCTAATCCAGCATACATACTTCATTAATGTAGATTATCCAAACTTTTATCGGTAATGCCTAATACCAGCAATGCTGAGAATTTTCACATGCGATAAATAGAACCAAAGAGTTAAGTCATGTTAATCCATGAGATGATGAATGAAAGCAAGTTAACGTCCCCTTAACAATCAAATACTGGAGAAGTCCTGATGTACATAATGATATACAAAACACGGCAAAGTTCAAATTAAACAGTGTTAATTAATCCCTCAAGCTTCAGGAGTGGTATATAAATTTGCATCGAGTAACGAAAAATGCAGTTTTAATTATTTGGTCCGAGTTAAAAATTACTTGTCCAAACCATTTCAAACTCTTTCAAATATTCAATTATTACATTAACCCCTCAATCCGGAAGCCCGAGTATGTACTTGCCGGATGACATCAGTACAAGTGGCGGGAGAACAAGCACATACTAAGGCTGCTGGGTTGAGGAGTTAAACCTTGGATTGATAAAGTATCATTTATGATCAGATACAAGAACCAAGAAAATTAATGCACCCAGGGCAGGTCAGTAATTGGTTATTACATGCAACCTCCAGATATACTGTATATATTTGTGTATAATGTGCTGTTTGAAGACCAGATTTTTAGGTCATAAAATGGGGATGTGCATTATACATGGGTAACACTTCAGTGCACTTAAAATCGGAAATTAAAGTGTACCTACCTTGCACCCAATTCTAGCTTTTTGGGTGAATTAAGGGGAAAAACACACTAATTGCAAAATCACCTGATAGACTTCCTGCAAAACACGCATCTTAAACAAAGAAACAGATTAAGCAAATTGAAATAATATTATTTAGTTAATGATTCTAGTATGTACAATTAACAATGTAAGTACAGTAGAGTCTCAATAGTTCGAGTCCCATTCATTCGAGGTTCCATTTAGTCCGAGGCGATAACTGCCTCGATTTCCCGAAAAACCATGAAGAAAGCTGAATATGAAAAAAACAGTGAAGCTTTGTTCCTGTGGTTTTCACAGCAGAGATTGAAAGGAAGCTTCTGAAAAGATGGCGTGATGTTGCAACAAAGAAGCAATCGCAGTTTCAAATGCAAAGAAACATTAAAAAAATTTTGTACGTTAAATTAGAAGGAAACTTTTTAATTTTTTTTATAATTTAAGTAAATTTATACAATATACTATTATCGGTAAAATCCTACACGTTGTAATTTGTCTTTTTTTTAGGATATATTCTGTATAGTCCGAGATTTTCGATAGTTTGAGGCGACCTCAGTCCCTTCCACCTTGAACTATTGAGAGACTAGTGTAATTTAAAACCTGTCTCGTTTCCTGTTTCCAGATTTGTTAAATTTTTGCATTATTCCTTCTATTAATCAGTTTTAGAATAAGATAGGAAAGAGAGAACCAAATTCCACTATAGATCAAAATTTGATCTACCATATTCACCTGAATCTAAGACGACCTTTTTTTTCCAAATTGTCAGCTGGAAATATCAAGAGTCATCTTAAATTTGAATACGAAGTATATTTACACATTTAATCGATGTTTTTTACAACAAATGGTATGTAAGAGTAAACAATTCACAACAGCAAATTCAAGTACGTACATAAACAAGTGAAATAAACAAATAGTAATAACAATAAGTAAAATATAACGGGAATAATAATTATTTAGACTAATAATCATCGTCGACGATCATAACACAGACAACGTACTTTTATCTTGCATGTAATGACAACCGCAAGGTAAAAACAAATGAGAGCGGAAATCATTGGGATTCCCCTTTCAAACGACTCACTAAGTGTGACAGTAATTTTGAGTTGTGCATTCTTGTTTTAAATGCACAACCCTTAAGTTAAAATGACATCATGTTGAAGCATGTGGCACGAGTGCAAATGGAAAATTAATAAAAGAAATTTTAAGCTGATCGTGATAAATTACGCCGAAAAAACTAATAACTGTGATGCAAGTAGAAAGTTCGGTGTATCCGAGGCAAATGTGCGTCGATGGAAACTCTCCAAACAGAAACTAGAAAAAGCCAAAGCCACAAGGAAGTCGTTCAGTGGTCCAAAATTAGGCCGATTTCATGGCATAGAAGAAGTAGTAAAGTTTGTGCACACCATGAGGTAGAACGGTATGCCTGTTACGACTGAAAGTATTATACTTATACTAAGTTCATGAAATTGCTAGAGGACTTAATATATCATTGCAAGAATTCAAGGCCAGCAGAAGTTGGTGCGTGAGAATGATGCCATGAAATAATTTTTCTTTGCGGCGACGAACTTCACTGTGTCAGAAATTGCCAGAAGACTACGTTGAAAAACTTCTCGCTTACCAGAAATACGTAATTGGACTTAGAAAAACCAATAATTACCTTTTGAGCCAAATAGGAAATGCCGATGAAACTCCGGTTTTCTTCGACATGCCATCTAATTATACTGTGAACAAAAAAGGTGCGAAGGCCATCCTAATTAAAACTACAGGCAATGAAAAAATGCGAGTCACAGTAATGTTGGCGGTTTTAGCAGATGGGACTAAATTACCACCATATGTGATTCTAAAACGGAAAACAATGCCTAAGGAACATTTGCCAAGTGGAATAATAGTTAGGTGTCAAGAAAAGGGGTGGATGACTAAAGAACTAATGAGAGATTGGTTACTTGTGGTGTGGAATAGACGGCCAGGAACTTTACTAAAACAAAGAGCAATGCTTTCACTGGATGCATTCAAATGACACTTATCTTCTGAAATTAAAAACATAATGAGTGCGATGAATACTGATCTTATTGTAATACCTGGAGGAATGACATCACAACTTCAAGTTTTAGATGTTGCTGTCAATAGGTGTTTTAAAAATAATTTAAAGGTTTTGTATTCTGAGCATTTACAAAGTGGAACTCACACTTTAACACCTAAAGGAAATCTTAAGAAACCTGAAGTTGCAATGCTCTGCCAATGGATCAAGGCATCGTGGCAACAAATAAATGCAAAAGTAATAGTGAAAGGATTTAAGAAATGCTGCTTATCTAATGCCATGGATGGGAGTGAGGATGATGATTTGTGGGAGACTGATGATGAAGTTGAGAGTGATAAAGATAGTGAGCGTGAGGAAAATAGTGAAGGTTGAATAGACATTGATGATGACTAATACAATAAAATGATTTTATGCAGCACTTTGATTGAAATGTTTTTTTGTTGTCCTGAAATGAGTATATTCTGTCAATGTATTTACTTTATATTTAATGTTATCTTAAAATGAATGCCACCATTTAATTTGTTTGAAAACCTGAATGGTTCTATTTGTGATGTGATCTTATGATTTTAAAATGTTAAAAGACAATGACATTCAAGAAAAGTATAAGAGAAAATAAATATTTCACAAGATTTATAATTTTTGTAGTAATGAAGGTCCATTGGAGCTTTTTTCTGTTTTGGAATCATCCAAATGGGGGGTCGTCTCTGATTCGGGTGAATACGGTATTTTATAGATCCCTTTTTGTCTTATTTAAAAGGATTAGCATCAGTGGCACTGCAGTTTTCTATGCGGCATCAGTTTGGTCAACTTATTGTGAAGTTGCTGCCATTTTCACTCATTCACTTTGATTATTGATGATGTCTCTCGAAGACATAATGTGGAGCTTATTGAACGTAATACTTATGGGCAAGTCCAAGTGTTTTCACATTGTTAACTGGCAATAATTTAATGCTTTAACATATTTATTTACAGTACTCTAGTTAATACTTAACATGACGATATAATTTTGTTCTTGTAGCCCAAAAAATCAAGGGTGCACGTTATACAAAGGGTATATAAGAAAAAGTTGGGATTTTGTGGCAAAAAATACGGGTATGCATTATACACGAGTATATACGGTAGGTTATAATTTAAAAAAATAAAAAGTACTTAACATATATTAACTAATTCAACAGAATTATTGAGCTTGTCTTATTGCTGAAAAAAATTCACTTAAAAAAGTATCTATCTCAGGTATCTCCAATAGCCACAACAAGGTTATGAAAAACCAGATGCTTTGTAGCCAAAATGAACAACTAAATTCTTATAACCTTGTTGTGGTTATTGGAGGTACCTGAGATAGGTGCTTGTTCTTGAATATATAACTACACGAATTGTCACATTACATTATGAACAATGAAAACCAACCCTATTAAAGCACGTTCTGCATACTGTGGTGTCATACTAGTGACATAGACATCAACTTGACTAGCTGCCACTTACCATCTTAAATCATTCATCATATTCACAGTGTTGCCCAGTGTAGGAAAATGTCTAGGTAAAGGTAACTTTTGTATAAAATTAATTTAGGTGAGGAGATAGGAATTTGTTTTGTTTTAGTATAGAGTTGACATGGTTGTAAAATAATTTCTTGAATAACTTATAAATAAAAAATTTATAATTTTGAAAATTGTGAAAACATATCATTCACCATTGCCTACATTTTCTCACATACTCCCTTATGTCTTCAGGTATATCCCTCGGGAGTATGCATATCACAGTTTCAGAAACTGCATATCTTTGTGCTTCTGTTTTCAGTAAGTTCATGGTTTTTTATGCCATTGCATAAGTTTTCAAGCATTATTTTAATTGCAAATTTCTGTAGTTTTTGCATTTGAGAACATAAAGTTGTTAATTTGATTTTTCAGATGCCTCTATGTAGTATTTTTAGTTTATCTTTGTGCATTGCACTACATTTTTACTTAAGATTTCATTTGCAAGGAAATGGTTGTTATCAAATTAGAGTTAATTGTAGGTATCATCTTATGCATTAACTATCGAGTAATTTTGTTTTTACTCCAATTGGTAGAAGGAAAATGAACCATAATTTTTTATCTCCAGCTTATATTTTATGTATTTGCTCTCTGTATTAAACATTACAGAGGTAGATTTATCAGGTAAATCAGATTTCACATAATGGCAAATGGTTGATTTTTACATTTATGTGCCATTGTCATATAGAAATTTAGTGACGTTGTATTTAAGGCAAAACAAAATATAATTAGTATTAGTGAGATGGTTTAAGCTGGCTTTGAATATTAAGGCCAAATGTTACTAAATCATTTTAATGTATATAAATTAACCAAAGAGCTTGTACGTCTAAGAGATGTGTAGAAATCTAATGAAACAGTTTGTGGCTATTATAGTTCTGCAATTATACATTCTATGTCAACACAGAAATCTTATGCAGGGTGAGTGGGAAGTCCCTATACACCTTTCTTATATTTAAAAAGTTTAATAGCTATGAGGTTAAGTGCAGGCGACTCCTGAGTTTCAATCGTTCAAGATTCGATTAATTCGAGATTTTGATCCAGCCGATTGAATTGGGAACTACATTACGCGGAATAAATTTCGTGGAGTAATTGGTTTCAACCAACAACGCGAGGTTTAGTTTTGGTTAGACGTAGTTATATCTGCTCGACTGTTTGAATTTGTGCTGATTTCTCTTTTTTCTGTTAATCTTTTGTTTAAATTTATTTATTTTATTGATTGATTTATAAATTTATCAGTTGACATGGCATCTAAAAGGAAATGCAATAGTCATAATGTAAGGGAATCAAATAAAAGAGGGCATAAGATTCATAGTTATGAATTGAAATTAGAAATTTTAAAGCGTGTTGAGATAGGTGAAAGCCATATGTGTCGTTCAACTATTAGCACTTATGTGAAACAGAAGGAGAAAATTCTAGAAGATGTGATAAATTCATGTAATTTGATAACAACAATAAACAGTTCCCCATCCAATAGCTCCTCCTCTTCCAACTAAAATCTTCCAACTTCTCAATTAATAAACCAAGTCCAGTAAGCGCAGTTGAAAAAGATTTAAGGTATGAAAATATTTTTAATTTTATTGTTTCTTTATTCTTAAGTTATTTTGTGCTTTTATAATAACTTTTAATTTCGCTGCGATAAATAGTTGTATGTATATATAGATGTATGCAGGTATGTTATCCAGCTCGTGCGATCCGGACTGGGCTGTCTGTATAGCATGTTGCATACATCTATCTTTGAAGTTCGAAACAAATTTATTTTTTCCTTTTTAGTGCAAAAAATAAGTTCTACATTTTAAATATTTATTATATAATTTATTCTTAATTTAATATTGTTGTATTAACATATTAGTAATGTTATTTTATCTTTATAGAACGTGAGGGGAGACTTTTTCGCGTGATGCGGGAACGTATCCCCCGATTATAACATGCAAGTACAGTCATGCCTCATTTAGCGCATGTTTGTTTAGAGCAATTTTGATATAGCGCAATTGAAATCTCATGATATACATTTTTATTTATTTATTAATAAAATACATACTGTATGCATGGTACGTACTGCAAAATGAAAATAGTGTTCACGGTGCACATTATTGCTGGATTTTATTTGCTTATAAAAGAAAGGAAAGCTGTTTTCACATAATCAGTTCCAATGACATATTTGCAGTGTTTTCTTTAATACCGTATTTACTCATGTAACCCGCGAACTCGTGTATCCCACTCACTCCTATTTTTTGGCAGGTTCGGAGGGAAAAAATTAATATGACCTGAATAAGTTTTTTTTGTCTCTGATTCCTACTCCCTGAAACAAGTTCTGCTCAAGTTAAGCATCTTCTCCCTTCTACGTGACGCAATTTATTGGATGATCCCTTTATGACGATACTAGCAGAAATCTCCTTACCGATAGACCTCTTTTGTTAACCCCTTCACTGTTTTTGTTGTATTATTATGCAACTTCGTCCCCACTTCTGTTTTTGACATAATATTACGAACAGGTGCGGAGCTTCATGAATTATTTGTTCATCATCCTTAGGTGGATGGGGAGTTTTTTCTTGTATTGTCTCGTGAGTAAATATTGGAAGGTTACGAACAAACTAGTCCAAACACTTGGGATGTGGATTTCTGTCTTCCTTTTGAACGATGAAATCTTTCATCCGCAACAAAATTTTGCCACTCCAAATTCCTTGAAGTGGATGAGGGAAAAGGACCAAACTTGCACCCACCTATTCTCAAGGTGGCAAACCCTCAGCAGTCATTGAACTATAGTTATCAGTTAGTTGACGTATTCTTTCTGCCTACTTTTGCGAGTTTTTGCCTGCAGCGCAGGCTTAACTTACACGTTTGATTGGTCGCATAAGTACGCATATACTTTGTAGAATTCGACGTCTTTTACGAATATAAACGTAGACGCAAGCATATTGCAGAGAATTTACTATCGATACTCACAATTATATAACCTGTTGAGAAATCCTCGTGTAAGACGTGCACCCCCTTTTTTCCCTGGCGTTTTGGGAAAAAGTGTGCATGGGATATAGGAGTAAATAAGGTATCTATGGCGAAATAAGATTTTAGCCGTAAATAGGAGGAAATAATTTCAGTAAATCATGGGGATCATGGAAGAGAGGAGAAAATTGAGTCAAGGAAGTCTAAGTGTAGAAAATAATCCTAAATTATCAAGGAAAAGCATCAATCTTGAGGAAAAACTTAAAATGATTCAGTGTTTTGAACAAGGTGAGCATCAGAGCAATATTGCACGTAAGTTTAACTTCACAACTTCTACAATTCATGCAATTTTGTTAAATAAAGAGAAAATAAAAAGTTCCATTGAAGCAGCCAGTGCAGTAACTGAGAAGAAACTCACACGATCACTTATTGTTAGTAATATGCTTGAAAAAATGGAGAAACTGCTTGTGTTGTGGATTGATTCTAAGCGTTCTAATGAACACATGCTCCTTAGTCAAGCACTTTCTCTGTTTGAATGCGTAAAGCATGAAAAGAGTGGAGATTCTTCAGAAACTTTTCATGCCAGTTCCGGTTGGTTTCAAAATTTTAAATGCCGCATTAATATACATAGCGTTCATTTTACAGGTGAATCAGCAAGCGCTGATAAAGATGCAGCTATAAAGTTTCCTGACGAATTTCAAGCAATTATGGAAAATGGTGAATACCCCCACACATACATACAAGAAGTAATTTACGCGTGGATTTGATCTCTGCAGTGACGAAAGTGACAGCTCGCAGAACCTAGCGATCTATGCATAAATGCGAGCACTGCTGCGAAAGATTTAAAATTGTGTTAATATTGATTTTTAATGATAATTAATATTAGATAAATAAAAAAGTAACATTAACGAACCTTGCAATTTTGCGAACTGATCACTACTAAGTACATGTTATAATCGGTTTGTTTAGCGCACAAACCATTCGGAACGTATCCTTTGCGCTAAGCGAGGCATGACTATATATGGAAAAATGGCGGTCGACATTCGAATATTCGAGATTTGAACACGTTTTCAGGAACGCATCCCCAACAAAACTCGGGAGTCGTCTGTACCCATCTAATAATGTTGTGGAAAATGACGAGTAGGATATGGCACGTGTCAAGAAATTGACAATATATAATATCACCTACCCAGATGATGCTTGCATGCATTTTGTCTAATTTTGCTGGCATTTATCTTGCATTTCAAGCTTGCTTAATCTATTGCCCTTCAAACTGTCTTTTCTTATATGAAGTGACAAGCATGGCATTGAAGTATATTGTAACTTAATATTGGCAGATATGATTGAGGTTACAGGTTTTTTATCTTGAGTGGTGGAGATGGAAAGTGGATAATTTTGTCACAGTGCAAGGTAACTTATATCCATTGTTTTCATACTTATTTTTTAAATTGCCAGTTTTGAAAGGGTCCTATTCTTGGACTTCCAGATTTTAGAGGTTTTACTGAAACTTGTACTATTCAAACTTTTACCTTAAGTTTCCAAAGTAATGATATTACTGTATATTACTATAATCATGTATGCATACTTATGAACATATGCCGTTAGCAGATCTTTGGAAACCATCATGAATTACTCCCAGAAAACAATCTAAATGGTATTATTTAGGTATATGAAATGAGTAAATTGCATTTTATAGGAATTGTGATGCTAGATTTTTAAAAATGTGCTCTCACACTACTATCATTTATGTTTTCTGAATATTCGGATGTAAAATTACATTTTTCAACTCTGCTTGTCAGGTAATTGATTACCTTAATATTTTATAAAATGCTATTGTATGAGAATGTTTATGGGTTATTTATGTAGTGTTAATGTTGCTTTTCCCATTTTTAAAATTCATGTAGTGGTAATAAGTTTACGTTGAGTAGATCGTTGGTTCTCAATCTTTCTTCACCATGATGCGCATTACGATCGATGCTCACGTGCTACACACTGCACATTACAATCCTTCGAACTAAAAAAAGGAGTTACGTGTAATAATGAAGATTTTAAGGCTAAGCATCGGTAATAATAATGCAAGGGAAAAAAATGCTTAACAATATTTATTATTCTTTTTAGAATCTATTATTAAAATATTCGGCAGCACATCTCCCAGCTCTTTGCAACACACCATTGTGTCGCAACACAGATTGAGAACTGCTGGAGTAGATAATAGTTTGAGCAAACACTTTTGGTGTGCTGCTTTTTGTTAGCTGTTGTTAATGATTGTTCTGCATGCTCATGAGAAAAGATTTTACCAGTGATCATTGATTCATAAGTTTTAGTATGTATTTCTGATTTTTCTTTTTAATTAATTCATATTTTTCTGAATAAAATGGACATTGATAATTCTTATGAGAATTTTAAGTAAACAAAATGTTTGTCTAGGTCAGGGATGGCCAACTCAAAATTACCTAAGGGTCACCTTTCTGAAATTTACAGGCCGGCGGGCCAGGTTTTATAAATATATCTCATATAAATAAAATTGCACAGACACAAAATAATTTATTTATTATTATGTTATATCATGATGACATGCAAACATAATAAGTATTTTCTAGTATGTGATATGGTTATAATATGAGAAAACAAACAATTAGAAACATTCAGCGTACTTTTTGACAAAGGCGGCAGGCCAGACCGAAAGACCTAGCGGGCCGAATGTGGCCCGTGGACTGCCAGTTGGCCATCTATGGTCTAGGCAATATTATACCTATTCAGAAAAAATTGTTTTGTTTCATTTGTTCACAATAAAATCTGAAACAACCTTTGAAAATGGGATAATTTAATGGAGAAGTTGTACTACTGTTAAAGGAAACTGAAGTGGTGTATTTAAGTAATTTGGAAACATTAAACTACCATTGGATTGGGTCTTGAAGGTGGTTGTTGCACTTAATGCAATAGTTTTTTTTTATTCTTTACAATGTTTTAAGTGGTTTTCTTTTCTGATCTTTCTTGGATATTTGCATTATAACATACCTATGTAATAATATTAGATTTGCTGTGGAGTCATTAGACATGGATTTTGAGCTAGTCCTTGAGATTTGTATTTCTGTCTTTCTAGGGTTTGGAAG
Organism: Uropetala carovei; assembly: GCA_036926305.1. Classification (NCBI taxonomy): domain Eukaryota; kingdom Metazoa; phylum Arthropoda; class Insecta; order Odonata; family Petaluridae; genus Uropetala; species Uropetala carovei. The sequence goes on from JAXCHB010000011.1 coordinate 10,600,522, forward strand.
TGGCAATAAAGAATCCCAAGAAGAAATATCAGGACAAAGTGAGTGCCCTCTTGTCAGGATGGGAAAGGCTTGCTTCTCTCTCAAATGCTCCTCCTGCTGCAGTGAACAATCTGGCAGAGTGCTTGTACAGGTGAATTATTTAAAATTTTCTTCTTAATATATTAATTATATGTAGTTCAGTTTAAATAGAATGTTTTGTATTAGGAGGTTGTTGATACTACCACCCCTTTATGATTAATGATGAGAATAGGATGCCATGAGCACTTTTTACAACTCAAACATGTCAAACGTCTGCTAAAATGGAGGGACTCCATAGTACTTTCACTCACACTCATACATGCGGTATTTGTACATGCAATTGAATCTTGGGCAAATCATTCTGCTTTTAAATGTCAAATGTCTGCTAAAATGGAGTGACTCCATAGTACTTTCACTCACACTCATACATGCGGTATTTGTACATGCAATTGAATCTTGGACAAATCATTCTGCTTTTAAATTTCCTTTTTCATTCTTTTAAGAGAGTGCTTAGTGACTGTGGATTCATTCATAAAGGAGTAATGCATGATGACTGGATTAGAAAGATTAAATTTGGTCTAACAAATATAAAAGAAACCTTAAGAACACTGCTTAAAAATGAAACTTATTGTTGTAGGGAATGATGATTCAGTAATAATTGACTTTGTTGTATCTTATTCTACTTAAATTGTATTCATTGTAAATAAACTCTACCTTTGTCAAATATTTCCTGGAATAAATCTTGCACCTCAGTAAAAAACTTGCTGAACTGGAATAACTTTATCTTCCATTGTTGGGACCATTCTCTACTGGGTATCTGAGAAAAGCCATATGTCAGGGTTGTGCATTACTGGAAAAGCTAATTCATTTCAGTGCACATTGATTCTTGAATTGCTCTGTATTTATGTATGCACAGGCAGTCCCCACTTTTCGTCATTCCACTTTCCGTTGTTCTGCTCATACCTTAATTAAGTTTTTCCATTTGGGTTTCCATTGATATGTTTAGTGTTTGCAACTGATGAATAAATGTGAAAATGTGACTTCGAATGTTCAGGGGCAGCAACCAGGCTCCACTCCGAATGCTAAAATGGTATTTCCGAAAGCGGCTTCCGAAAATACTACCGAATACAGATGGCTGGATGTGGTTTTCCAACATTTTATTGCTGTTACACGCCGGGGGCCTTTGCCGACCGGGTGAAAGCAGTTCTCACCGCACCTAATATTTCTAGCTGATTCCCTCTGTGATTTGCTGCCCCCGAGGGTTTCTGTCAGGGTGCACTGCATCCCTTGCACCAAATGTAGTCACGGACCTGAAGAGAGAAGCATTCCCTTAGGTTGGAGGGGAGGGGAGAAGAATGATTAAGAAAGTTCATGCCTCGGCATTGCCCCCGCCTTACTAGCCTGCTACAGTCCGAGGTTGGTCAGCGGGAGACGTTTGCAATGGTGCCCAAGAGCAAGGAAATCTTTAGAAAGTCCGAGGAGGATACGGAATATCCCAAGACCATCCCTCCTGCGGTTCCTCTTTGTTTCCATGTGCATTCATTCAGGCACATTCGAAATTCTCTGTAGCTTGGTTGTGGCTCTTGTTTGAGAAAGAAATATCTTATGGGTTTCTTTTACTGTTTCTTACTAATTGCTATGCTGTTTTATGTCGCATTGAGGACAGGGTACATATTCTCACACCACTGTTTTCAACCCCTTCTCCTTCAACATTTCCTCCTCCCTTGCATTTTGCATTGGTGGCATGAAAAAGAACTATTTGTCCATATTAGTTCCAATACTTCCATCGTTGTGGAAACGTCAGTCGAGTGGTGTACGTCTTTTAGTGTTTGAAGAATCTGTTATCAGGTTATAGCAGGTTAGTTTTCCTTGGGCGTAATTGATATGTTTTTGTCATTGCTGAAGAAGTGACATCAATATTTAGTGTAAATATTATTTTTCCCATCGATAAAAGCGGGTTTTTCACCGAGGTTGGAGCTATATCTAGTCTACGATCAATGAAGATTTTCGAAACCAGGAAGTCAGTATATACATATTTTTATTCGATCTTTTTATATACCGTATTTAATCGATTGTAAGCCGACCACTACTTTTCACAAGGGCACACGAGGAAAATTCCATGTTGGGTGTACATCCTAGTTTTCCGGGATTTGTCGCTAAAAAATACGGAATAGTATAAATGCCCCGGTTTTTTTCAATTCGTAATTAAATAAAAACCGTATCAAGTAAAATTACAACAACACAAATTACGTTACATTCAAGCATTCAATACAATTTTTAATAAAATGTAATTTGTCCCGGTTATGTCCCAGATTTTTAATCTCGCAACAAAAATATCCTGGTTTCTCTCTTTGTCTTCTCCAACGTCTCACATTCGACTCATCAATCCCGTAGCGCCATTGTTCAGCAAGATTTGATGTTTCTTCCATATATTCAATCACTTTTCTCTTCAAGTCCACAGAATAATGCGTTCGTCCCATTACGGGATTATTAAGAAAAACTGAAAAACTCGTCAAAGTAAATGACAAAAACTTACGCTTGCAAAGGAACGAGGAAATTACGATAGACTCGGAATTCTAAGATTATGCGCATACTAGAGATGGCTCGGGAGTGAATTTATCGAAACATTTATTTCGATTTTAAGACTGGATTCTTAGCAGAGTGACAATTTAAAAAATGGTCGACTTACATTCGATTAAATACGGTATTTTTTTAACGTTGTATGCTTAAATTATTTTTGTTTAATTCAAAAACGTTTGTTGCTATTATACTCTTTCTTGAACCAACCTTTGGTAAGTAGTTTAATGTAGAGGGATTTCTCTTTAAAATTTGAGGTAATTAACTCTATTATTGGGCAATTTTATTTCCTTTGAAGAAATTCATCCTGAAGGTCGTTTTAAATTTTCAATTTGTAACAAATTCGTAAGCTGCTTCTGTTAACAAAAGTTGTCCTTTGTTGTAACGATTCCAAGTAATAGACGATGTTCATCTTGCTCTTGAAGTTCGTAATCAGTCTTAAAGTTGGTCTCATTTTCATTCCAACCCATATTTTTTTAATCATTTTTTTCAGAACGTCTTTCCAAGATCACTTCCAAGATAAGATTTTTATTCCATTGGTTTCGTCGCTTCTTTTTCCGCTGCAGCCTTCATTTGCAGTATTCATAAACTCCCAAGTGCATTTTGCAATCAAGAATCAATTTCTCGTTCTATTTCATTCCAAGAGCATTTTGTATCCCTAGCTTTAGATAAGTGCGTCACTGCCTTTATTCATGCGTTTGGCAACATGTTCTTGTCTATGAATAAGGCAGTGTGTCGATGTTGCATTTTTTATTAAACTTACTGCACCAGCAAGTTTGACAACCATTGATTGAGCCCCATGTGTATATACATAGATTCAATAATTCTAATCAATCTCATTTTCATTGAAATAAGTACGGCACAATTTATAATTTCTTTGTGACATTTCAAATTTATTTTTCTGTTATTAAAGTCCTGTTTTTTTATTAAACTGTTTAATCATAAAAATACACAAAACATCTAAATGTTTATACCCTATTATACTACTAAAGTACCAAATTTTAATGTAAAATTTATGTATCGATGGGGCGCCATAATTGAAATCTGCTTGGGGTGCCAAAACGTCTTGACATCGATGCTGGTCGTCTGCGCGCGGTAGCAACCGATGATGGCAACATTGAATGTGTTAATGATATGGCGATTTTTCCGCGAACACCCATTTTCCATCAGCGAGAAAAACAACTCCATACGAGGTCGGCGTGCACTGCTCATTGCACACTACATCTTCCCGGTGGTGATATTAGGAACTAAGATCCCCCTCCTATACCCGACCTCCCTTCTCACATTCCACTCTCGCCCTATCCTCTCGCCGTTAGACGTGAGTAAAAACCATTGAAAACTGGCTGGAACCAAAGCTGGATCGGTGTAGAAGGAGCCGGAACGAAACTATTTCATGTGTGAACCCAATCCGGAACGGTTCGGTATCGTTCCATCGACATTTCGTTCCGAAGATTTTGTTCCACGACTTTGGTTCCTTTTTCGGTTTGGTTCCTGTGAACCGTTCCTTGAACCGGAACCTATCTGGAACCATTCATTTTCAGTGGGTTTGGTTTCATTTAACAACCCTGCTTAAAACGTCTGTGATGCAAGGACATATGCCTTACAATTTTGTTAGTAATTTTAATCATCATACTCATCACCTCATTTAACTGTTTCAAGGATGCTTTCGCATATAAATGTTCATGAATTATGCAGTGGAATGAAAGTATTGGTCTTCCAAGTTCCTTCTCTAATAGCTTCAGAAAGCCAATTTTTTCCTTAACATGGCTTGAGCACCATCTGTAGTCACAGAAAATAATTTTTTCTTCAAATCTGAAATGTTTCCATTTTCAAATTTAAAGAAATCTTGTACTTTATTCAAGATGTCATTACCTTTCGTAGTACCTAACATTGGTGCCAGTTCACATTCTTCACGAATACTTGGGGAATTTATTGTTCCATAACAAGCAACTATTGCAAGCCTTGCAATATTATTTATGTCAATACTTTCGTCACTTGCTAAACTGACAACATCGCTCTTAAACAGATCAGTTGTAACCTGCTCATTAACATTCTTGGACACATCGACACGACGCTGAACAGTGCTAGCAGATAAAGGCATTTTTTGTATTCTCCTTAAGATTTCATTTTTATTTTGAAAGTCGGAAAATATCTCTTCAGAACACTCGAAAAATTTTTTTTAAGAACTCACCATCAGTAAAAAGTTTACCGTGCCTGGCTATGCCAAGCGATGCAACAAAACTAGCTCGTGTTAAGGTCTCGTCTGAACTCATGAACTTAAAGACTTTCTGCTTGGTGTAATTTTGTACACATTTTGCAATGTATTCCAGTCTTTCTTCCGATTCCATTTTAGATAGAGATGCATTATGTTTTGATGAATAATGGCGCTCTGTGTTGTATGTGGGAGCAGTTATACTCTCACCACAGGGAGTGCAATGAACACTTTCACCAAGTTGAACGCATCCATAATTTTCTTCCCAGACAGATTGAAACTGTCCTATCTTTTTTGATTTTGGCTCAGACATGGGCTGTAATCGAAATTTTATTTTTTATTTAGTTTCTAAAAATATATGTTAAAGTTACTTGTAGGCGAAAAATTAGCTATTAGAAAATAAGAAATAATTGATGAAAGGTTTTGTAAAGTAGGACAATAAAATTGTTATGTTTGTCGACATACTGCTAATGTAAATTATCTATAAATATCACTACAAATATAATAATTAATAAGTAATACGTCTGTCTGATTTCTTAATTAATACAAATAAAGTACTTAAAGAATAGTATTAATTTACTACAATGAAACCAGAGCTGCAAACCGAACCGAACCAAACCGCAGTCATTTTGCTGAACCGCGAACCGAACCGAAACCACTGATTAATTTTTCATTGAACCAAAAACCGAACCGTAATTTTGTGCAAAAGTGATTCGGTTTCAGTTCGATCTCAATCCACAAAGTACGGACCAACGAAAAGACCAGGAATTTCCATTGGAAAAACCAACGGGTTTGCTTCAAAGGAAAGAGTGCCTAACTCTTTCCTCTCTGATATTATTGTTATCCACATAGAAATCATGTTAGAATCAAAAATACCATTTTTTAAAATATAAATAAATGAAGATGGTGATGGGATTGTAATATATATAAAATATAAATTTTTCCTTTCTTTAAATAATTTATTCTTTCATTTAACATAATAATGACTGCTGATTGATTTACTTACAGATTGATACTGAATGTGTAATGTTTATATTGGATAAATTATTTCTGGATGGTATTTCAAATGATTAATTTAGATGAACCGAACTGAACCACTTGTCAAAATTCCCATCTGAACCGAACCATGAACCGAACCACTTCCAAAAATTTAGAACTGAACCGCGAACCGAACCACTTCCAAATTTTGAAGTGGTTTGCAGCTCTGGATGAAACACACCTGTATTTGGCCTAAGAGTGCCTGTTACTATACACTTGTACATTGAGTACAAGAAGTAAACCAAAAATATAGGAGTGACCTGAACAGGATTACATAGTTGTTCGCATACAATAAATCTTCATAAACGAATATTCACACGGAATGCTATAATTATAAAAAGAAAAGACCCCACAATGAAAATTTCTCGCTTAATACTGCCAATTCAAAATATATTAAAACTTACAGCTTGTTATTGTGAGGAAAATAAAAATCTCCAAATCTTTGCTAATTAATAAGCATCTAATACTGAGCAATTGTTACAATTACCCATCTACAAAAAACTTTAAACTTCTAAGAGACCACAACGGCTGCAAATATGTTACATTTGGGCCATATATGATGCCTAAGTTCGCGCCAAAATGCTAATACAGCCAACTATATGCATAGAGGTGCAACACCCCAGCGAAAACAAATGAAGAATGCATTTTTCCCTGGTGAGAACTAGCTTTTCATTGGCTCATAAATTTTTGAATTTATGCAGCTATATTCAACTTTTGAAATAGTCTATCATAAACGTTCTCTTCCTTTTTTTATATAGGCAACTTAAATAATAAAATGTATACAAAAATATTATTTTTAATGCAAACAAATTTCCAATATCCTTGTAATAGTGTGCCGTCACACGATTTTATTTTTAGAAAGAAATCAGAATTTCCTCAGTGGGTCAGCAAAATGTTCCCGTGGATCACTAACTGACCTGCAGGTCATAGGTTGCCAACCACTGCTCTAGATTAGGGGTGTCCAACTGATGGTCCGCGGGCCACATCCGGCTTGCGGTGTGATTTTATCTAGCCCGATGTAAGGGCTAGCCGGGCGGCTGCCTGGGATGCCAAAGCTTACCTGTCGGTTCGTTTGTATCTAGAGAATACTGGTCAGCTGCCTAAACCATACCAGTAATAAAACATTTTTCCCTGAATGTCTCTTCCCCAGTCCGAAATATTTACCACCATGTGCTAGAACGGATGGAGAAAAGCGGGAAGACAAAAGCAGTCGAATAATTTCCCCTGCACACCCACTAACAAGGGTATCCACTATGGTTCTGTATTTCTCTTGGAAATGCCCCTAAACTGACTAAGTTAGGGAAGCATGGGAGATACAACAATGATGCACGTTGGGGGAGCATGCTTTCAGGCCTATCCCCGATCTTTGCTTGAACAAAATTTCTCCTACCTCCCAGCCCCAGTCAGGCCCAGCAGTCAGTGGCTTTCAGCATATTTGGCGCGCCACATCAAAGAAGTTTGACAGCCCTATTATCTGTTCATTTTATCTTTGCGACTGAGGTTTCGTAGGAGCCCGTACCCGCTCGGTTCTCTTCGCCACTAGGAGGTGGGGTTTCACAACTAGGGGTTTGGGGAGATGTCTCCTCGCCGGAGAACACGCTAGGCGTTGCCACGTCGACTGAAACATAATTCCTGATACGAGTCAGCTCTCCCGCGGGAAAGGGCGCTACTTCTATAGTGAAATACACGATTGCTTTTAAGACCTTTATTTTGGCGTCATACGTTTAAAGCTCCCTCGACTCGCGATGAAATAAAAATTATAATTTCTTGATTTTGGTTATATTTTAAGAAAATCTCGACTCATCACTCCGAACTAATAACAAAACCATCCAATGTCCTAATTAAACAATGTAATTTCGTCAATATCGCAAAAACGAAATACGTAAGCAAAGCTTGCCCTTTCGTTAAATTTTCTCTACACACCAGTTGAGAATCGTTGATGAAACCTCTCCGGACTATGAAATTATTCAGGACAGCCCATATTAACCCTCATGCGGATTCCTGATTTTTGTAACGAAAACGGATTCTCGGCGCGGCGCTGAAACGCTGGTATGTCAAATATGGAGGTGTTAAGGAAAAAATAAACATTTTCAAGAATACATGTTTATCGAATATTGTGTATCACTGCAAAAATAAATGTAACATAATGACATTGTTAATTTACCTTTTTCCTTCTTTTCAAAATGCTTGTGAAGGACTTCTTTGAGAGTCGTATACTTTGAAAACAATAACAGTATAAAATAGAAAAATTGAAACAAATTATGTAGTTTTTTGCAATCTTTATCGGAGCATATACCACAAATAATATGAGAATGTTCCATATATGCCTTCAACGAACTGAACAAAAGTACAAACTACCTCGTAAAGTGAAAGTAACTTATTTCCTAGAAAATCATCAGCGGCAATTTTCTTGGTATCCATTTGGGAATCCCTAAACAGCAGGCGGTGGAAGGTGGTGTACATTTCAGACCGAGGCATTGAATAGAGGGGAAAACCTGGGAGGATCAGCAAATACGGAATAGAATATTGGACGATTTGTATAAAAATAGACAACATATTCTAGGAAAAAATTCCCCAACGGATTCGTCTCGAAACATGCACAACCTTTACCTGATCAAAGGATTTGACCAGCAGCGAAGTGAAAATTGAAATATTTGCGCATCAAGAATGAACAATAGAAAACGTTTGTTGGGTATGATATTGCTATAACAATAATACAACCAACGCAACGGTGTGATTCCTAACTGAGAACTCCGGTGACAACCTACCACAAAAATTTCATTCAAAATTCTCTCAAATAAGACAAAATTCTACGTTACTCTCACAGAACAACAAAAATATTAAAATTTTTCTTATTAATAACTATATTTAACAGGAAACTACTAGTATATAATTTAATTAAGATCCGTATGACGAGTAATGCAAATTGAACTGGCATCAAGACCTACAATATTTCATGGCGCCGCAGCGGCGCCAGCTATCCGTTTACGTAACATTTTCGAGAATTATTTAATACCATTAAAATAAAATGCATATGCATAGCTTACAGTGCCTCGAAAAATAATAGACTACTGAAGGTCCCAAAACTAACATTTCTAGGCAAATTCAAAAACCCAAAGCGCCGTGGCGGCGCCATGAATCCGTATGAGGGTTGAATTCTATGAAATATTTACTTAATTTGGAAATAAAAATTTCTTTTAAGGTTGCATTCAACACATTTATTTTATGAAAATATACAAATGGAAAAGATTTAATTTTCGTCCAATGGCAAGGCTAAATTATCCGTCTCCTCGTCTGTTTCTTCTTCTTCATCTGAACGCTCGCTGTCAGACTCACTCTCCGCAAGCCGCACAATTACGGGATCCATAATGTCATCCCTTGCAATTTCTTTTTTGAAATCCTCCTCCTGTAAGTTCTCTGCGTGACGAACGCATGCAGCCCACGCTTCTTGCGTGACTCCGTCCAATGCCTGCAAAAGATGACAAATTGTACTTTTGGAAATGATGTAAAGCACATTTTAATGTATCCATTTTTGTAAATCTTTGTCATTCTTACCTGGTTAGCCAGACTTTCCAAGTCGTTTATTCGGAACGTAGTATTTCGCTCCGCTATCTGTCTCTTAACCTGCGACCAGACAAGCTCAATCGGGTTATATTGGCAGTGATAAGGTGGCAATCTTACCACCATGTGTCCTTCAGCTGCAGCCTTTCTATCAATGGCATACTCTTTAGTGAAACCCTTTGCCGGTTTCACTAAAGAGAGCAACTCTGCCCTTGTCTGGTCGCAGGCGTACGGAATCCCTTTTAAAGACAGCCACTTCTGTATGTCTGCTTTTCTCGTCGATGTCGTTGGTGCTTTATCAATCACCACTGAATGGTAGCTGGCATTGTCCATCACAATGATGGCATTGTTTATTTGTCTCGCCTTAAGAGCCTCCAAAAACTCATCAAACCTGTAATATTAAGGTAGAAAAAGATTTTAATTCAGTGATGACGATATATTCACAGTTAAATCGAAGAGAACGTAAAATATATTTAAACACAAATGTCTAATTGCAAAGACTGAAACATCCGAACCTGTAATATAAAAAAATGAATAATAATTACCATTTCGTGAACACTTCGGCATTCATATCCGTGTGATAGTCGGCACTATTCTTGCCCTTCTTCCGGAACACAAGTTTGCATTCCTTGATGAATCCAAATTCGTCATAGGTTTGGAGCATGGTTTCCGCTGCTTATATGGGGATTTAAACAGAGGCGATCCCGTTTCCGTTACAGAATCTCTTCCTGTAACGAGACATAATAATTATAAATAATGGCGTTCAAATACCGATGTAAATATAAAAATAAATCATTACAAATTATAAAAATCATTAATGGATTATCATTCTTACCTTCACGAGCAACCGACTGCATTCTTCGTCTACTTAGACCACAGGCATCGGCTGCTCTCTCTTGAGCTTTCTCAAAAGAAAGCATAGTTCTTCCTAACGCTTTTTCTTGAAGAAAATATTTCAAGACGTTGTGCGCCATGCTCTTGGCTTGACTGCGAAGAACGGAAAAGTATTTCTTCTCCATTGCCGACGCAAGGGTTGTGAAAACTCCACGAACGGAATAAACACACTCAAAAACAACAACTCAATAGTAAACTCAACGATAACAAAGTAACAAAAACTCAACGATAATAAAGTAACAAAAACTCAACGTTAACAAAGTAACAGAGTAACAAAAACTCAACGTTAACAAAGTAACAGCGTAACAAAAACTCAACGATAAACACGTGGCAACAGCGCACTCTAAGACTCGTGTGATCACCAAGGAAGCAAGAGAGAGAATGAACTTTCTCCGGGAAAGAATCCTCCTGCCTCGTTCCGATTGGTTCCCTTAAAGTCACGTGATAGGTAGAGCTCTTCTCCCCCTTCCCTCCGAGTCGCAAAGATAGAATGAACAGATAATAGTCTAGATGTTTTGGTGTACTACTACAGTTTCCAGTTTTATCACTTTATATTATTAAAATAATTACCCCTTCATTAAATATGCATCAAAATCAATACGTAAAAGCAAGGGACAGAAGAGAAAATTTTGTTTTAACGCTAACACAAAAGCTGGAACTGATCAGACGAATGGAAAAAGGAGAAAGTAGAGCAGCCATAACAAAAGAATTCAACATCGGATCTTCCACGCTCTACTATATGAAGGCTCATAAGGCTAAATTAATGAAATTAACGATTTTGATCAAATTTCGTACAGTTACGTGAGTTTATGTCTTCAATAATACTATATAGTTCGTATTTCTCAAAAAATGAATATAATGCTAGTTTATTCTAGGCAACTTTTGCAATAATTTGATATTCTCAAAAATGGCTCGAATGATTTTGATAAAATTTTGTACAGTTACTTGAGTGTACTTCTGCAATAATACAACATATTTCATTTTTCTCAATGAATGAATATAAAGCTAGTTTATTCTTGGGCAACAAAAATTGGATTTTCTAAAAACAGGCTGATATGATTATCATTTTCTAAAGATAGCTAAACGATGCATTAATATATGAGAAAGTTTGTACAATGTATGTTGTACCAAAATTTTAATATATGGGCCAATACCCTATCTCATCGAAATACATGTTTTGACCCCCTGACGAACGAGGATTTCGCAGGAAGCAGCATTGCCAAGAATACATTTACCAGGTTATGTGGTGATCACATGTGTGTTTAACCCCTCAAACTGGTTAAAACGTAAAATCTATTCTCGATATTTGTCAAAAATCACTGTGAATGCTACTTGCTCTTAAAATGTTTTTTATAGTCTTAAAATGCAAATAAAATTTTATAAAAATTTGGCAGATTATAGGACACCATCTGATAAATATAATAAATATTTTACTCATGTGTACTCATTGTTTTTATTAATAACTTTTATATTAACCTCGATATATGTGTGTGTGTGTGTATAGAGAGAGAGAGTCACCTGTGCTTTGCAGATGCAGGGAGCCCAGAAGAGCTCCTTAGAAGAACTGAAGAGCTTGAGCAAGCAAGCCGAGAAGCTGGACTTAAGATGAATCTTAATAAAACAAAGGTTATGTACAACTCCTTCACAAATTCTGAGAAGATACATATCAACGGAGCAGAACTCGGAGAAGTAACCAGCTATGTTTACTTAGGTCAACTCATCACTACTGATGGTTCGCTTCTTGGAGAAATCAACCCGAGAGTGAAGATGGCATGGAGTGCTTTTGGCAAGAATGCGAACATCTTTAAATCAAATATTCCAGTCTTCCCAAAAAGGAGACTTGATGACCAATGTGTTCTGCCAGTTCTGACATATGGTTGCGAAACATGGACCATGAATGCCAGAATGATACAGTGCCTGCAAACAACACAAAGAGGCATGGAGAGATGCATGTTAGGGATCACCCGAAGAGACCGCAAGAGGAACGACTGGGTAAGGAAGAAGACGGGAGTCTGTGACGTGATTAGAAGAGTGAAGGTGTTAAAATGGCAGTGGGCGGGCCACATTGCTAGAAGAAATGACCAGCGTTGGACGTCCAGTGTCATCGAATGGATCCCAAGAAACATCAAGAGACTGAAAAGTAGACCGAAAGACAGGTGGGACAGAGAGCTTATTAAGTTCTTGGGGCAAACTTGGAGGAGGGGGGCGGTTGACAGGCACACACACACATATACGGGGGTGGTTCCAAAACTAAGGTACACTTGCTCATTAAATAAAAAGTTTTTATTCAAATTTAATGAAAAACATCAAAATTTAACTTAAATTCTACTTTATTTTTTGACATAATCACCAAAACGATTCAAACCTTTGTCCCAACGTGACACCAATTTCAATATTCCCTCTTCATAGAAATTAGCGTCCAAGTTGGTGAGATAGTTTCTTGTTTCATTTTCTACCTCTTCATCCGTGGAAAAGCTCTTTCCTGACAAATGTTTTTTGAGATTGGCAAAGAGGTGATAGTCCAAAAAGGCTAGGTCAGGGCTGTAAGGAGGGTGGACGAGAATTTCCCCCCTCATCTTTTCGATGGCTTCACGTGTTTTTGCAGCCGTATGGGGAGTTGCATTGTCGTGCAAAAGTTTGACGTCTCGAGACAGCATTCCGGGATGTTTTCTACTAATAGCATTCTTCAAATTTTCCAAGGTTTGGATGTAAAGGTCAGCATTTATTATCTCATTCTTGTGAATGAAATCATCAAGGAGTCCCTTCCGGTCTCAAAAAACAGTTGCCATCATTTGCACAATGAGATCGTCGTTTTGAATTTTTTGACACTTGGTGACGATGGGTGTTTCCAGTTCATGGAGTCTCTTTTCGATTCAGGGGTTATGTGGTGGACCCACGTCTCGTCTCTTGTGGACCCACGTTTCGTCTCCTGTGACAATATTGTCCAAAAAATCGGGATTCTCATGATAACCGAGAAGATTGTTCAACGACACTTCCATGCGCTTCACCTTGTGTTGCTCTGTCAGGTTTTTGGTACCCAGCGTGCTGAAACTTTTCGATGTCCCAGTGTGTTGTGCACAATTCGATATACAGTGGTCTTCGATAGGTTCAATGCATACGCGATCTCCTTCAATTGCAGGTGCCCATCGGTCTGCAGCAGCTGATCAACTTGTTGTTTATTGTCATCAGTGCACACACTTGCTGGTCTTCCTGCGTGCTCCTCGTCTAGCAGTGACTTCCGCCCCTCTCTAAACATTTTACACCACGCAGACTTGTTTGCGTGACATTACATGTTCACCATACACTTCCACAAGTTCCCTGTGAATTTCAGTCGGCAATTTTTTCTTCGCGTAAAAAAAACAAATCACTGCACGGAACTCTACGCTGGATGGATTTTCGATCAAAGGCATTTTGAAAAACGTCCAGCAAAACTAAACTGCTAATGCTACAAAGATGAAACTAATACTGACTGGTAGACAAAGGTAGGCAGTTAAACGTGCCGGTCGTCTGGCCTTGGATGTACACACACACACACACACACACATTAGCGTAATTCCCGTTGAAATATCAATGGAAGAATTATAGATAGATTGATTATTAATATTTGCATTTAAAATGATTAATAGCACACTATTACATATGAAATATTTCGTCATATATTACATTTCTAGTGAATATTCTGTTGTTGTTTAGTAAATGCCTTTGGTTTTTATTTTCGGCTATAAAATTTTGATATTCTTCTCCCACCTTGTTCTCGTCAATGCTACATATAATTGTCAGTGTGCAAAGACAGGGAAATAATTATATGTATACATATATAACAGGGAAAATTTAATTTTGTTCAGTTAACATTATGATTGTTTTAAAATTGTACACTGTACTTACGAAGAAAGAAAGCTTACTCGAATTCTCAACATTGTTCTCAGTCATTATGTAAATAAAACTCTTTAAAAGAGTTAAATTAAAAACTAACTAATTAACCAATCAGCAGAATAATTTATTTGAATACTATCTGAACAAAAACAAATCATCAATTTATTTCAACACTGTAAACTGTTCTCTTTTACAATTGACTGGATCATTGTATTGGAGATCCTTATTGACAAAAAAATAAACCAATTGTTTATCGTAGAAACCGTTACATAAACGTAATTGTTTATTATATAGTCCCATGGTTTTTGCCGAAAGAAAGGTAAGTTTTTGGCATACATGTGGCACCGACCTATCAGGCAGAATGAGAACTACGGTCTGTGGCATCGCGTTTATCGTCACGCATTTCTGATAGCATGGTTATTTTTTTAAATATTTGTTATTTTCTTCATAGGTAGGTATGATATTTACACTAAAAAATAAATGTGCACTCGAATGTTAACAGCTACCAAAAATATATTGTGATAGAATGCGTTCAATATTAGCTAACTGCAAAACATATTTTCAAGTGGTCTAATTAAATTTCGCTGTCAGCCATCTTGCGTTTCTTACAGAACTATATTTTTATTTTATATATATATATATATATATATATATATATATATATAAATAAAACGCGAGGTTTAGTTTTGGTGTAGACATAGTTATATCTGCTCTGTTTGAATTTTTCCTGATTTCACTATTTTTTCCGTTAATCTTTTATTTAAATTTATTTATTTAATTGATTTATTTATAAATTTATCACTTGACATGGCATCTAAAAGGAAATGTAATAGTGATAATGTAAGGGAATCAAATAAAAGAGGGCATAAGATTCATAGTTATGAATTGAAATTAGAATTTTTAAAGCGTGTTGAGATAGGTGAAAGCCATACGATCATTGGGAATGTGTCGTTCAACTATTAGCACTTATGTGAAACAGAAGGAGAAAATTCTAGAAGATGTGATAAATTCACGTAATTTGATAACAACAATAAACAGTTCCCCATCCAATAGCTCCTCTTCTTCCAACTAAAATCTTCCAACTTCTCAATTAATAAACCAAGTCCAGTAAGCGCAGTTGAAAAAGATTTAAGGTATGAAAATATTTTTAATTTTATTGTTCCTTTATTCTTAAGTTATTTTGTGCTTTTATAATAACTTTTATATTAATTTCGCTGTGATAAATAGTTGTATGTATAGATAGATGTACGCAGGTATGTTATCCAGATCGAGCGAGTCATTTGTAACAAACGACTCGCGCAATCCGGACCAGGCTGTCTGTAAAGCATATTGCATACATCTATCTTTGAAGTTCAAAACACAAATTTATTGTTTCCTTTTTAGTGCAAAAAAGAAGTTCTACATTTAAAATATTTATTATATAATTTATTCATAATTTAATATTGTTGTATTAACATATTAGTAATGTTATTTTATCTTTATAGAACGTGAGGGGAGACTTTTTCCCGAGATGCGGGAACGTATCCCCCGATTATAACATGCAAGTATATGGAAAAATGGCGTTCGACACTCGAATATTCGAGATTCGAACACGTTTTCAGGAACGCATCCCCGAGACTCGGGAGTCGCCTGTGTGTGTGTGTGTGTGTGTGTGTGTGTGTGTGTGTGTATTATATATATATATTTATTTATATATAGGTATATATATATAGGTATATATAGCGGTTTGTGCCCACTTCATGAAGGCTTATCATCCTAGCAAGATTGGTGGCAGACCATGGGAACGGTGCAAATTCATTGGGTGATGCTTCCGATGCAACTAATGTGATAGGGATTAATTATTTATTATTTTAATAACTCAGAATCAGTAATATATCCTATTAAAATATACAATTACCCTTAATTTTTACTTTTACTCTTTGTCTGGCATCTATCGAATAATCGAACAATCTGAGCTTGGTCAGATGGGCGAGATACACACAGCATACTTCAACTATGAAAACATTGAGGAAATAGTAAACTATTTCGTAGTTTGACACTTTTTCTATTATAATTAATAACTGAAAACCAGTAAGGGATAGAGCAATGATTTCTTAAGTATAATTAAGTATACCGACAGTCGTAAATGTAGTTATTCGCAAGATAGGTGCCATATCACTTTTACAAAAGTTCTAAATAAAGTTTAGTAAATCAACATTGTTGAGCAAGAAGGAATTTATTCCACTGAAATTGTTGTAAATTTTGTTCCTCCTTACCAGCCAAACTCACGATCGATAAATAAATAAAAATTTATTTTTTCCTTTTTAGTGCATAATATAAAAGTTATTTTTTAAAAAACCTTTTTGAATTAATTTATTTTCAAATTTACACTCTTAATTTTGACATTTCTAAAAGTGCAGTTGAGTGAAGTAAATATTGAATCAAGCTTCTCAGAATAGGTCTACATCACAGTCTTGGCACCAAGACGCTGTCTTTTCTCTTTCCTTTAGATGAATACACTGTAAATCTTTTTTGGGCTTTAGATTTTTACCCATAGATGGTAATCTTTCGTTGAATTCCCTCTCAACTAAATGATGTGGTGATGGATTTAAAGATTGTCATCTGGCATGTGTTTACTCCGAGGCACTTCCTTATTTTTCTTAGAGTAGTTGTATTAAAATTTGACAAATTCAGTTGCTCAACCTTATTTCAGCAACTATTTTACGTTGTTAATACATTATGAATTGAAACATTTCTTGGTCATTTAAATATTTGATGTATCACTTATTTTTTTGTTCTTAGAAGTAAGACTGAAGTTTTTGGTGTTTCAAATTCACTCCCATTGATTTTTACTTTCTCCATACGTATAGGGAAAGTATTGTGATCACGAAAAAAATCGACTTCGAGATTTCAACGGAAATACACGTTTTGAGGTCCCTAGAACACGTTTAGACTATTTTTGGAATGATGTGTTTGTGTGTGTGGATGATGGATGAATGTGATTGTGGGCGCTCTAACTCAAAAAGTACTTGCCATATCGTTACCAAACTTCATATATAACACTTTAACATGAGCACAAAGAGCTGATTAGTTTTAGGACAATAACGGTTAACCGGAAGTTGAGGTTTATTTGAAACCCGATTCGGTTTTTGCGATATTTGTCCATTAAAACATCATTATTGTATATACAATTCTATACAAAGGTTATAGAGAATGTAATTTCCTACAACTTTCATTTGAAACAATTTTCCATAGCTGTTATTGTTTAGGAATTATTTATAAATAATCGGTTTTTTCGTTTCCCATCAAATATCTCCTTAAAAATGTTGTTATTGGTAATCTTCGTGAGGACCAAAGTTGTAGAGAATAATATTTCTTCCAAGTTTTATTTGAAACAAATTTTCGTAGAACCATCTATTTCGGAGATATTTAACTTATTCGTAATTTCCAGTATACTGCGGCGCCACCATGTAGCGGTGAATACTGTAAACATATTCAAAATATAATTTACGGCAATAAGGACGACTGTATTCTTTTACGATAGTAAATAATAATTTTGCTTTATAATACTATTCATGATAATTTAAATATCTATACCCCAAATATAGAGAAAGTCATGTGTTGGCCACATCATATTTGTTATATTCTAAAATGCAAACAGGTTTAAATTTGTCATCTTTTTTCTGGAAATGATTGGAATGGAAAGTTGAAAAGAATGCTACTTGTTTTTTATCTTTCCACTTCAAAACCATAATGTGATCACGAGAATTCGCCACATACTCTCTTTTCCTCAACTTGGCTGATTTCACCTCTTTTGGAACATTTTTTCTATTTAGATACAAAGTTCTAGTGACATTTGTACCACAACTCTTTAAAAATTTTGCCAAATCAGGTGAATTAGAGTCAAGTCCTGATTATCTGAGGTGAATGGGATCGCACCGACCTTGGATAATCAAAAACTCAGATAATATGGATCGTTGCCCATATCAGGAAATTACATGTCAATTTTTGTGGGATATATCATTAACAAAAGCTGTCACATATTTACCCCTTTATTTTCTAGGCCTAAATATCCAAAGAAAATATAGAATGACTTTATATATATAATTGCAATGAACTTGCATTATAGCTGACTCAATTTCATTATGAGGAACATAAACCAATCCAAAGCCAAACAAAGATAACAGAAAAAATCAAAAGCCAATTAGAAGAGGTTATCCCAAGGGACAACCCTAAAACAGTGTTTCTCAACTGGTGGGGCACGTCAATCTGGTGGGACTCGAAGGTTGAATGTGAAGTTTCATAGATGATTGTCATAAACTTTTTCTTGACAAAGTTACTGTAATATTTGTGTTCCTTAAAATTTCCTTTAATGATTAATATAATACAGTAGAAAATTGTTTATCCGAGACGGTTGGGGTCTGACCAATTTCAGATAAACGATATTTTTGGATGTTACACAGCATACCAACCATAGAACAAATATTTGTAACGAGGAATGGTAGAAACAAATGATATTACAAATAAAATAAACTTAGAAAATATTTTATATAGTGAAAAACATCACAGGTATCATCTTCCGACGTAAACAAAGTGAATATATTGAGTAATATGTAAAGATGTATTTGTATTAATCTTCGGGAGATCAACAAATAACATTGTGTTTACCTGAAAATGGCAAAAATAAACAATGTTAAATGATGGAACACTTGAATCGCATATACTCATGTAATTTACAAAATAAGGAGGTTAACCAGGCTTCATGCGGCGGTGGTGGCTTTCATAACTACAGCTGATATCTGTTGTCAGTTATTTTGCTGTTTCGATGTTTCATTGTTTGGAGTTTCGGATAAATTATATTCTACTTGACTTGAATTCAGTTGACTTAATTCACTTCTTGGAAAAGGTGAGGTTTGTTTATATTATGGTGAGACCAAGGTTTTTTTTGAGAACTACTGCCCTAAACAAGTTGAAGAAGCAAAAAATTTTCAAATTTTTTTAGTGTCATGAATGGATAATCATGTATTCTAAAGTTATGTTTATGAACAGGATCTTTCTATATGACAATAGCATCTTTTATATCCCAGAAAACCCAATGAAATAGTTAGGAGGGGTTTTTTTAATATGGTATGTCCCAGTACAGCCCTCAAATAGGGCCAACATACTGCTGTTGGGATCCGTGCATAGGGGCCAATTACTGAGCTTGCCCTAAAGCTAAAAACAAATTTAAAAAATACATTCACTTAGGTATCTAGGCCAAGCCCTAACAAGGTTATGAAAAACTAGATGTGCATTTTGACTCAACACTGCCATCTTCAATGGTGCAAGTAGATTTGAAAAGTGTATTGCATTTTAATTTCATTTAGCGAAAATATGCATCAGGTTTTTCATAATCTTTTTATGGCTACTGTACCAACCTAAAAAAGTACTTAATTTCTCAATTTTTTATTTTTAAGCACATTTTTTTAAATAACCTGTGTAATTTAATTAGGTAGAACAAAAGTTTTTGAAAACTGCAAGTGGTCAAGTCTAAGTAGTTTATTGTGAAATATGTTAAATTGGAAATGTACTTTGCATTTCATCAAAACTATGTTGATTGACTTTATTATTGCTATATTTTCCTTTTATCTCTATTAGAAAATGTTTTTTCAACAAAAACTTTTATTGTAGTTGAACCATTTCTTAAAATATGCATGAGATTTTTGAAGTTGATGTTTGTCTTAGTTTAACTTAATGGTCAATAAACCCATGGCTGATGTACATTTAACATAATGTTGCAAAAATAAAATGAGAAAGATTACTTGGTATAAGTTCCACTGTATTAAAAAGGAACGACCGGTTTCGACTAATATCTAGTCATCTAGTCATCACCTGATGATGACTAGATATTAATTCCTTTTTAATACAGTGGAACTTTTACCAAGTAATCTTTCTCATTTTATATATGATGGAGTTCTACCAAGTAAAGGCTTCTTCCGTTGATTTTATAATGTAGCAACTTCACTAAGAGGCTTGCCCTTTGGCTGGAATTCAACTGATAAATTAGGTTAACTCCAGTAGCTATAAATAGGTTGGGAAAGCCAGGTAACACAATGTAGCTTTAAAGGAGCCATCATAAGTAAAGATTCATTGTTGATAGATTCTAAAAAAAGAACGTTTTTTTAGAATATATTATCAGAGGATCACAACTAATGGCTGATTTGAAGTCAAATGAGTACATGGATTTTCCAATATTTTACAGCAGCTACCTTTGTATTTGTTGTTTTTTAATTCAGTGTTGTAGTGCAATAAATTACTTTCATAAAAAACAAATATTCCTTGTATGGGAATAGTGCTAAGTTTCCTTATTTCTTTCTTGTAAGCATGATGAAGTTTTACAATGTTAATTTTACAAAAATATTTCTTAGAATTTTGTAGCTTTTGTTGAAAGCTCTTTGAAATTTGGTTTAACTATAATTCTTTTTATAATTTTTTGTATATTTCTTCAAGATAGCAATGATTTAGAATTTTAGTGCTATTCAGCAAGAAATTTGATTCATAAGATAAAGATTTTATTTTCCTTGTTTATAATTGGGCTGTAACATTTTGTTAATTATTTTCAGGGACACGTTAACCCTGGTTTTAAAGGGCCATTGGCCAAAACTATCACCTGCTACCAAAACCCATCTAAGTGTCACACTACAACGTTGTGTTGGGTCTCTCATATGTCCCAGTGCTCTTAAAAAGTGTCGTGATTTAATTGGGTTGGTTAACAATCCTTGGGGTAATCCAACACTTACAGGAATATTTAACAATCCAGAGGGAATTGATGATGCTGAGGGTAAGGCATAGCTTTATTGAAAAATTTTGATAAGTTTAATTAAATGACAATTTTATAGGATTTTTTGTAAAGTGTGTAAATTTCATGTGCTTAATAATTAGGTTTAAATTTAATAACATAAGAACACTTTAAATCCAAAAGAGGTCATGAAATCATTACTCTGCTAATATGTTAGAATGAAACTACTGCACTAATGGAGCATTCCTTTTGTTACTACAGTAAAACCTCCATATAATGAATTTAGCGGGACCAAAAAAAGTGTTTGTTGTAGGAAGATTATGGGGGTTATATAAACACAGGGGCAGTCCAGCCCTGCACAAGCATGTCAGGCTTAATCATGGGGCTCAGCTGATCAAATGACGCACTGCCAAACCATTGAATATATGAGTAACAATACATAAAGATTCTATGCTAACATTAATATGTTCATTATCATAATAGTGCATTTTAAAGACAATAATAGTCAATATTAATGTCTTGCTATGAATAAAAGTACAGGATGAGATGAATGGCTGGACATTAATATGCATTCAATGTGTTTATGCGCCCCATCTGATATCGGGCCGAGTATTTATGAATGAGAGCACATAAAATAGCTCATGTTATTAATTCGCTATAAAATGGATTGTACATATTACAATTTCTCATGAAATATAGACCAAAAATTTATAGTGCATATTATATTCTCAGGAATAGTCACTCCGGTTAGCATTAAATAATTTCTGATTTTGGAAGCATTCTTGATGACAGAAAATGGGTGTTGTTAGTGTAAAATATGAATATAATATAGTATTAGTAACTGTATCTATGATTAAGTTATTAAAAAATTCATTTGAAAATTGCTAGCAGTATTACCTTATAACTCAAGATGAAAAACTAATGTATACCAAAGTAGGCATAATAATTTCGATAGAAAAATAAAAAACTCCACAAAGAAAATCCACAAGTTTTCAGATTATGAACTACCACTAGCACTGATGGCAATTCTTGAACTGATAATTTGCGAATGAATAGGAAAGTGAAAGAGTGGGGAGGGAAAGGAAAAGGAAGGTGATGATAAGATTCCCGAATGGTTACCTACTGTAGCAAAAAGTAACACTTTGTCGGATTCCACCCTCTTTTTATCATGAAATATGTGAGCAGTCTCTAGGTCAATGGTTACTAAACTTACCGCAACCCCATTCGCTCAAGAATCTCTGCTGTGCCTCCACCCCCAACCTAGGTAATGTGATGCCACGCTAGGTGTTCAGTGTATTTTGAAACATTTCCTATGTTAATTGCAACAGTGCAATATATATCATAACAACAAATAGTGAGTGCAACAGCTCAGAAATAGTCAATTTTGAGATACCATTAAGGCAACCTCCTACTTTCATACACATACGTTCCTGAAAACGTGTACGAAAGTCGAATGTACGAAAGTCAAACATAGATTTACATGTTGTAGGGGGGTTCCGTTCCCAGAGAGCCAAAAAAATATTGTAAAATCTCTAATTATGGTATAAATGTTTAGTTTTTTGAGCAGGGGCCTTTTAGACACAATTGTCGATTTTATAATATAGAGAGAGAGAGGGCAAAATGCAATAAAATATTTAAATAATTGCACAAATAAACACTGCTGTACAGACAAAGATGGCGACTCAGCAGCACTGGTGGCCTGGTGGATGGCAACCAGCAGCACTTGAAATATTCGTTTGTCATTTCGCTGACGCACGAAAGTCCGAATTTGGCATACGGAAGGTGGTTTAGGGATGTCACTGTATAATAAACGAAAGTGCCAGTTTTTTTCATTGAAGCATTTTGCTATTTTCATAGTTCTTTTGTAATGTTGCATAATCATGGCCCAAAAGAGAGTGATGATTGAAATGAAAGAAAAGTCGGTAAAAAGGGCGAAAAAAGTGATGAGTTTGGAGAAGAAAATTGAAGTTTTAGATAGGCTTCGTCAGTTGGTAAATTACTTGGTGTGACCGAGTTCACAATTAAATCAATAAGGAAAGCGAAGAAACAATTAGAGCTAGTGTTGCAAGTGTTACTTCAACGAGTACAAAAGAGTCTTTTGTACCTAGGAATCCATATGTAGAGAAGACAGAGAAGGCTTTAAACCTGTGAATCGAGACCCAAACTCACAAGAAAATCTCGCTGAGTTCACTTATCATTCGCGAGAAAGCCAAGCAACTGCACAATCATTATCTCTCAAATTGTTTCGCGGTCTGCTAACGGGATATTGCCAACGTCATCGAAGCGTGTGTAGATCGGTTCCTTGCTCTTTAAAAAAATGCGTTTATTCAGAATGCCACAGTATGTATTGTATTATTATATTTGTTCTTCTCCTTCACATTTGAACATACACTCGACCGGCTTAAGTCCAATGAGCATCGATTCGCCGCTTTCAGCACGCATAATTATTTCCATCTTTGTCTCAATCATGTTCAGTTTATGAGTCTTACGTTTCTTTTCACTTGTATTAGCACTTTCAGTTTTCTGTTTCTCACTCATGTTTATAAAATAACAGGTATAAAATGCACAAACAAAGAAACACTGCTATACGTACAAACAAAGACAGTAAGGTTGCCGAGACTGAATAATAATAATAATTTATTGATTATTAACTGACTTTACAGTGGTATTAATCTTGTCAAATTTCAGTACAATATTTAAATACATTACACATAAATCTTACATTACATATATTATTACACAGCATACTTTAAGGTTAGTTTTGTCTTTAGAAATTTAAATGTTAGGTCACTTTCTAGAAAGTCATCAATTGAGTAGAATGATTTAGATTTCAGCCATGAAGCCATTACGCTTTTGAATTTTATTATATTTATGCATTTTGCTTTATTTGGTAATTTATTAAAAGTGTTAGCTTGGCTGACAGACAGTGCCACTATGAGTTAGCTGGAAATGTTTGATCGTCAGCTGACGTATGAAAGTCTGAATTCGGCGTACAAAAGGCAGTTTAGGCGTGAAAATGTACAATGTACAAAAGAGCGAATTGTATGAAAGTCAAATGTATGAAAGTAGGGGGTTGCCTGTACACAGAAGCGATGTAACTATTTGTTCCAAGGTATCGATTTCGTTCGTTGCCCATATTTTTTCTTATTATTTCATAACTAGCCCAGTTAAGACAATTGTTATTCACTTAAGTAACAACTGGTGGAAAGAACTTGACATGTAAGCGATAGTGATATTTGTATGAGCGTTTTAAGTACAATAATAATCCAATGATTGCACTTTGCGATGGCAACAGCTTAACCCTTTAATGCTTGGTGGCTAAATAATAATAAGTAATTAGCGAGCATGATCCATTTGCTATTCCCAGCTAGGAATGGTGATTCGAGGGAGTTGGAAGATAGATAGGCATGTCTTGCATGGTGTTATGGTGACACTTTTTATGCAGAGACAATCCAGCAATAGCCAATATTTACGATTTTGTTTTTGTCGAAATTTTGTTGTATGGAGGTGGATTAAATTTTGGGGGCCAGGTTCAGGTTTCGCTTTACGGGAGTTTTGGAGGCTTGTTATAAGGAGGCTTCTTGTATGCATTTTACATGTTCCAGGGGCGGGACCAAGATCAGAGTTCATTATACGGAGGTTTTTGTTGTAGAGAGGTTCGTAAGATAGAGGTTTTACTGTATTGTCTAGTTTAGGAATTAATTAGGTATTATCAGTGTGTTTTCCTTAAAATTATTTAGATAGAAATTGATGATAAATAAATTTTGAACAATGTTTATGTATTTTATGATCTGCTAGATATATGCCATTATTTATTCATTCTCTTTTTCAGTTCTTGAGTTTTGTCTCTCAGAGAAAGAATCCATGCTTTTCATGAGGTTGGACACACTATGTGACTCTAAGTGTGAGGATCTTGCTCTAAAACTGGCACGTGCATGCCTACGCTGCCTTAGATTACCTGATACTCGATTCCATGATGTTTGCACCCAAGATGAACTAAATTACATTTTAGATTTGTACATTTTCCTGTTGTACAAATTTAAAAATGTTCAAGAAATAATTAATGAGGTGAATAACTTGTAGATATGTTAATACATCAAGTTACGTGCTATTATTTTTATGAGTTATAGCTGTTCCTGACTTTCTCCATTATTTTCAGCTAAAGCATTTAGATTTAAAAGAAGGACTTGAGTTAATTAGAAGATATTCTGCAACAAAAAATGTTAACATTCCTCCAAGAATTTGGAAGAATAGTCAGAAAGTTGCTGAGCTAGCTGCTCAGTATTTCTTGGCTGTAGCAATGGTTAAGCCTGTGAATGAAACTGTTGGACTTCTTAAAGATCTTATGACAGAATGGGCAATACTTCACTGCAGAGATGAAGTTATTTCAGAGAATCTAGCTAACATGATACGTAAATTGATCCAGCCAGCTGAGTCTGCCTTACATGTTTACATATTTATTGAAGTTCTTGTTGATAAGGTAATTATATTGTTAAATTTTCATTAAATTGTAATACTTGCATTTCTTTTTTATCATCACTAATTATGTTTGCCAATCTCTATTATTGTGTTTGTCACCTTTTTAAGTTTGTTTAATTTGTGCTTTGATTAAAATCTTTTTTTTTCAGTTTGGTTACAGCTTGAAATCACTGTGCATAGAGCTTTATATTCGTGGTCTTACTATGGACATGAATGAACTAGAACACCAAAAAGTTGTTGGGGATGAAGAAAAGGTGAAGGAAACAGAAGTGCGACTTTCATATGGTTTTCAAAAACTTGCAGATCTTCTCAAAGATAATGTTGGTGTGTCTCGTGAATGCATACTTACAGCATTCTCACTTTATCCCACAGATAGTAGCTATAAACAAATAAGAGAGATGGCAGTTGCAAGTGGTAAAATAAAAAATTGTAGTCCTCAATTAATTTTGAGGAAGCGGAAAACAAAGATTCCTTTTAGGGCTAGAGAGGAAAGATTGTGTAAATCAGTGTATAGGAGAAAAGTTGCACGTGTAATAGAGAATGATTCAAGCAGCCATAGTCCAGCCACTTTAAATAGGTCTCTAAAAAAATGTTATGCAGAATTGCTCAGTGGAACATCAGAAATTCAAAACTTTCGAAGGACAATAAACCAGAAGCCTTGCCCAAGTGAATTAAAATCACCAATCATCAGACGACAAAGTGGTAGTGAATATTCTGAACAGAATCAACTGGGAAAAGATGATCGAGTCAGCTTGAATGTGACAAACTGTGAAGGCCTCACTATGGTGTCAAGATTAACTAGTCAGACTGATATGTCATCATCTTCGAGTATTAGTAACACACACAGATGTAATGCTTGTAAGGGTGATGACTTAATTTTTGCAGGGGATGGTGCTTCTCAGAAGGATATGTCATTATTAGTAGATGTTGTTAACCCAAATCTGCGGTCAAGGTCAGGGTCTTTGAATTTAGCAGAAACAGATACATGTGCAGATATATCATCTCCTGTGGATGTTGATACAAATAAACGTTCTAGGTCTAGATGTGTTGATGAAGGAGTTGATGTGCCATCATGTGTGGAAAATGGGAGAGCTAGGTGTAGATCAGCTGAAACTGTTTCATCACACTCTTGTAACACAGTTACTCCTGTTGCATGTAGATTGCGTAAAAGGCCTATACCTGCTCCTAAATGTCTTTGTGGAAGTTGTCTAGAAGGAACTAAAAAATTAGATCACAGTAGACCTAGGAGGAATAGTGTTTCAGTAGAGTTAATAAAAACGAATGAACCCTCAAGGGTTAAGATTTCAACAAGTGATGGCAGTCAGAGATCAAAAGTCTTGCGTAGAACTAAGTCTGAACTTTCATTGTCTCCCTGCAAGTATTATAATGCTAGAAAAGTTTTAAGGAATTGTTTGTTCTGTAAACCATCTGTATATCCTAATAGCTTAAGTTTTAATGATTCAGTTAAATGTGAAAATACAGGCAGGAGACCTAGATCTCACTCAAGGCAAGGTAACAGTGCATCTAATCAAGGTGTTTCTAAAGATCCCAAATTGAGACGTGCAAAATCATGCAGTAGGATACATGATGGGTCAAAATATGGGACTTTATACAAAAGTATATCTTGGGGAGGCTATGGTAGTGATTACAACCACAAAGTAGAGCATATGACTCATGAAAAGCATCATGAAAGATGCACAGTCTGTGAAATTAATGTAGATGACTATACATTACCTCTTGTAAATATTGAAAAATTGCCAGTTAGTTATCGTGAAAAATTTCAAAGCACAGCCAGTGAGAGTGAATTAACTTGTAAAGTTTGTGGTAATCTTCATCAGGAGTCAACTAGTCGAGCTAATAATCCTAGTTTGTTTCTTGGCATTCAGTCTATATCTCCACATAAAAAAGATCCAAAAAGTATGGAATTTGTGACATCAATAAATGATAGTCATGTGAAAACATCCCTAAATTATGATGTGCTTTCTGCACCAAATGAAGTACTAGATGCTGAAAAGTTAGGCCTTACTAGTCAGCTCTGTGATGACTTGGCTGTAGTGCTTAGCAGTCCTAGATGGCATATGCTAAGCTGGGTCTTGGACTGGTCTCAGTTAAGTTCTCTATGTGAAAGATATCTTCGGGATCGTGAAGGAATGAGAAATGTTACAAAGGAATTAAAGTATTTAAATATTGATTACAATCAGTTTAAAGACAGGCCTAGTGCAATAGATAATAAGGATGAATATTGTGGAATTGAAAAAGGTTATGAACAGTGGGTTGATGTAAGTAGTGATCATTCTGACCAGGATTTTATGTATTCATCTGCATACAAGAAGTCTGGATCCATGCAGAGTCATGAAGATACTGACTCAGACTCATCAGTTCTTTCACAAAGACAAAAGTGTAATGTTCACAGTCCAGATTCATCTCAATCTGAATTGGATTTCAATGTCAAGAAAATAAAGAAAAAACCTTTTAGAACTTTGTCAATTTCTGATTCTGACACTGGAACTCAGGATAGTAGAGCTGAGAGCCTTGGCAGCGATGGTTGCTACAAAGAAAGACCGAAACGGAAAGTACCTGAATGTAAAAGGAAAAAGATCCCATTAGTTAAGAGAATAGCTGAGAAAAGGCTTCATGATCTTTCTAAAATACGATTAATTGTGGAGGAAGATATACGGAAAAATAGTCATGACTCAAGAGAATTATCCGGTAATGCCAAAGAAGTAATGACAATCTTTTCTCAGATAGATGAAGGAGGGAAGAAATCTACATCTAAACCGTTTAGCCATGGTTCATATTCATCTCCTCCAGTCAATCCAATTCTACCTCCCGTAACAAAGAAAGATAAGGATTCAAAAACTTTAAAAAGTTTGAGGATGTTTAGGCCTAATCATCTAAAATCTGTTCGGGATAGAATTTTTTCTCCTTTAAGTGAACCGAGTAAGCTGAAACCCAAATCTAACGATGAAGGCATAAAATTTGCTCCAATGCTTAGCACTCTCAATCTTAACCCTAGGATATTATTAACCCGAGCTGATGTGAGTAGTCATTATTTGAAATCCAAAAATGTAACTCCAGTCATAGTGAAAAATACAGCATTGAATGCACAACAAGGAACAAAATCCAATGGAATGAATGCAAAAACTAGCCAGTGCTTAGGCGAAAAGAAAAACATCTTTTCAACTAGCAGAAAAGGTACTTTTTCAAAATCTCACAAAAGAGTGTTAAAGAAGTTAGATGTATTGAGACCTGACTTTGAGCTGATTACACAAGCAGTAATTGAAAGTCAACTTCTAGCAAGAACAGTTCCTGGGCTTAATTCACTGGACATGATGGTGCCTCCACCTTCTGAACCTACGGTGCAAGTAATTCAGCTTCCTCATAATCCACCATCATCAACGAGTGGTAACCATGGATCAACTACTGTATCAACTCCCCAAAAAGTGACTGCAACTCAAGGTGTTCAAACATCAAATTCAACACCTCAAAAAGTTACCACAACTCAAGGTGTTCAAACATCTCCAATTTCATCATCACAAAAGAGTACTGTTACTCAAGGAGTCCAGATATCTCCTGGGTTGAATCAGGCTCCTGTTGGTGGTGAACCAGGACCTTCAACAATATCTCACCACCCAGATGAGCATTGGCAAACACCGCACCTTAGTGTTTCTGCTACTGATGTTTCTCACAATGTACCTGCTTTTTCAAGTTCATCATCTCAAGGAGAGCAAACTTTTGCTGGAGTACTAATGGAAACTCGATATTTTTCTCCAAGCAATGTTCCTGGTAATGTCAATACTGGTACACCTGTTACTGCACATATTCAAAGAGTTGGGCAGCCTCCTGTTGGTCTTGATGTAGATGGAACCTCATCTTTGCGACGATTGCATCAATGTCCACCACAGTTACTGAGTGGGACCCATATCCCTATTGTTAAAGGAGTTAGTCTTGACATTGTTGCTAATTTGAGGGCTGAGGCATTGCGTAATGCAGACCTAGCTGAGTCTTTTTCATCAAATCTAGGAACACCACGTGGCCTTCAAATTTCAGGATCTCTTGATGCTCAAAAGGTCCATATTGTTACTAAGAAAGATGGGAAAACGTACAATTTAACTCCTGTTTCTAGTACACAGACAAGTCCTGAAACCAAGGTAAAGCAGACTAGAATTCAAAAAGTTGATGAAGATTCTCAGACAGACAGTGTTGTTCATGGGGCAGTTTTAACTGCTACAGAGGAATGTTCAGGGCAAACTTTTCT
Source organism: Uropetala carovei (assembly GCA_036926305.1). NCBI lineage: Eukaryota > Metazoa > Arthropoda > Insecta > Odonata > Petaluridae > Uropetala > Uropetala carovei. The sequence goes on from JAXCHB010000011.1 coordinate 10,630,189, forward strand.
TTTGATGGAAGATGGTGTTTCAAAGTTTGTTGGACCAGGAAAGAAACAGCATTGTGTTAAAGTTATGAAGTCATCTTCAAGTCAAGTAGCCACATTGCCTAAGTTTCAGCAGGCTTTTGGGAAAACTATTTATGCATCAAACTCTCCAGGTGCCATTGAACCAACAAATAGGGCTCAGAATACTGCTATCGAGGAACGTGTAAGCACAGGGTGTATTAATCCTGCAACAACTGTGGCAACAGAAAAATTGGAGTCAATGTCTGGGCCTGGATCTGTTTTGTCTAAAGGTATACAAACTACAAGCATAGGAGGATCATCACCATCAAAGGCCTGTGTGAATATTCAGCCACCAAATAATTCTCTCTCTGATACTGTGAAGTCAACATCAAGTGAGGATGTTCTTACCAGGTCTGTCCCAGTATTATGTGCTGTACAATCTGTATCTTCAGTGGCAACACAATCAGAAACCCCTTCTGTTAGCTCTTGCTCCCTATCTACTTCAAACTTTGTAAATTCGCCTGCTACGACAGGATCAGCAGTATCTCATAATGCAGTACTTTCTGAGGCTTCATCAGTTGCTCATAAGATACCAGTTGTTACATCATCGCAAGTCATAGGTACTCTATGTGAAGTACATCAGACCAGTCAGCAACAGCAACATCCAATTACCATTCCAATGAAATTAAGCATGGTCTCCTTAACCAGCAATCTTAGTGAAAAAGAGCTTTCCCTTCGTAGTAAAATGACTGAACTTTTAAATAGAGCATTGCAGAGAAATGTAACTTCAACAAGTATGACCTCAACGAATATTTCAACTAATTTTTCTATAAAAAATTTAACAGGAGTTGTACAAGAAAAAAATCAAGAGGCTTATGCATCCAGCTCTGATGATACTGGAAGTGAGTCAATTGAGTCAGTCAATGATCAAGAGGAGTCCAGAATAACTAACTCCGAGAATGTTAGGTGTATTATTCAAACACCAAGAGTCACAAGGCCATTGATTGAGGTTGCTGTTGAAGAAAATACTGTCTCACCTGTAGGTAATCATGCTGCAGCCCTTCATGGTGCCTTAAGGCCTCAGCATTCTGTCACTGGTCATGTTCCATCTGTTCTCTGCAGTGCTTCATCAGATACCTCAGTTGTGACTGCACAGGTCTCTCAAAGTGTTGATGCTGCAAATAGCCTAATATCCCATAACACAATACATCCAACTGTTAGTTCGACTACGCTAGAGCAGCTGAGGGAGTTTGAGTCAGTACTAGAACAAGTGACTAATACTTCACAAATGAAAGAACGAAAATCAGTTTTACCACAGACTGAAAGTGAGACAGCCAATGATTTGACACAACAACTTTTGCTTTCACAAACCTCAACACCAACTAACTCCACAGATTTTGATAGTTCAAATACCCCATCAACTTCATTTTCCAGGGAGTCATTTCCATCATCTCCTCCAACCACATCGCCAAAGGGAGGAAGTACCAGTTTTGCAAATCAAGCAACTACAATTCATACTAGTGCTTCCTCTGCAAGAATATCTTCTACAACTCCTGTAGTTGTTGTGACAAGTTATTCTCAGCCTATTGCATCACCCTCTTTAAGTGTGACTTCTCAAAGTTCATCTAGTCCGAATGTAACACCAGCATCTACCCCAGGCAAAACTCCACCAAAATCATCCCCAAAAAATTCAAAATCTAAATCGATGAAGACCACTCCAACTACTACCTCTAAAACAACTCCAGTTACTAAACCTCAGCAGAAACCTCAGGAAGATGAAGAAACTGCACAGCGTATATATGCTATTTTAGATCAGTATGCTGAGCAATTAAAAAATTCTCCTGACTTGATCAATAAGCCTGCTCCAAGACGTCGCTCGAATCCTCCAATCAATCCTATAGGATCATCGAAGAGAAAGAAATCGACACCAACAAAGCTGAGGCTTTCTGGGCATCCACCAGTGCTCACAGAATCCAGTCCAGGAGCAGATGACCCTAGAACAGCAGGTAGTGAAGATAGCTCCAGTGGTATAACTCAATTGCCACAGGTGCATGATTCTCCTGTGACTATTCCTTCAAACTCAGATGATACATTACGATCAACTCCTACCCATGAGAGTCCGCCAACATTTCAGCTTCGACGTGCATCTAATGTTGAGTCATGTGAATCAAGGGAAATAAATCGTGCATCTCGTCCATCTTCAGATACACAGGCAGCACCTACAGATTCATCATCTCAAGAATCTCCTGCAGTAGGAGCATTGCCAGTTGCTACTCCTACCCCATCTTCTAGTGGAACTGTTGTTGCTGGAAAATCTCTAGTTGTTGGGAGTGCCACAGCTTTGCCTTTGTATGTTCCTGGCGGTGTACGTCAGGTTTTATTTCCTGTAGCATCTGGACTTACTGCTTCAATGCAGGGACGACCCGTAGTTGTCACCAAAGGATCCAAGGTGATCAGAGTTCACCAGGTAACAGTTGCCGGAGGATCTCCAATGCTGGCTGGGGCAGTAGCTGGTGCCAAACCTCTCCAGGTAACCACAGGTGCAACAGCTGTTCAAGGAGCTTTGGTGGTGCGGCAAATGTGTGTAAATAAGGCTGCAGTTTCGACTCCCTCAGTGCCTGCCTCCCAAGTAAGCCCTCTGACCATGGTGGGTACAGCAAATGCAGTTAAGCAGTTAAAACTGCCGGTAATGCAGGCTGTGGCTGGTGGAATTTCTTCTCAAACTATTGCTGGTGTCACTGCTCAACCACCTGTAGTGTTGCCCCCAGGTAGCCATCCTCTCACAGGTGCCTCCATCCTACCTCCTAACTTTTCTTGTTTACAAGGAGCCCCTTCCTCAGAAGATTCTAAAGAGGCAGTCGGGACTCCTATGCATGAGGAAAATTCCATTGTTTCAACCTCAATAGATCTGCTTCAATCAAATCCCAGCTCATCACAAGAACAAACTGTTGATTCTGCTGTCACTTCCACTGTGCCACTGACTCATTCAAAACCCGAAGGTGCTGGGGAAGTGTCAAGTTTGAGCAGCTGTGAATGTGTTTCTGCCAAAGGTTCATCTGGGGTGAAAACATCCTCTGTAGGATGTGAGACAGAACCTCATCCTGAAGCAGGCCAACCAGCATTGGCTCGGAGCATTGTATCATCTCACTCAGCTGTTGGATGTGTTAACACCAGCCAAAATGAAGAGCCTAAAAAGATTGTTACTAATATTTCTCTGGTTAATAAATATGAGATTAAGAGTTATGAGGATAATATCCGTGTTGATACTTCTGTAGATTCATCATCAGAACAAACTGTTGTGGATGCTGGTGGCATTAATTCTCGTAATGTCATAAATCCCAATTTTCAAGAGTCTGTTTTAGTAGATACTGTTCCAGGTAAAGTGTCACAAAGGAATGTTAAAAATGATTCCTTGAGTGTGTTACAATGTATAGATGCAGCAAATCCTGGTAAGGGAGGAATGATTGGTGTTGTTAGCAATACCTACCTGGAAAACGACACTGGCTCGAGATCAAACACAGAACAGAATCTCCTAGTTGGTTCATCTGTGATACAAAGTGGGAGTTCTAATGGATCAGAAAGTATCCCAGAAGTGATAAGCAGCTTGCCGCCATCAGCAAATTGTGTTCCTGGAAGTATGATGGACTCTAGTAGGAGAGTTCCTAATAACCAATGTTCCATAACTTCATCCGCAGGTTAGTAATTCTCTTTATTTTAATCCATTTTCATGCATGCATAATTTTATTAACTCTTCTGTAATTAATCTACTTGTCATATTAAAGTTATATATATATATATATAACTTTTATATATATATGTATATGTGTGTATATATATACATTTATATGTATATATCGGCCAAAAATGATTAAAATAATTTTTTGCACCGCCTGCTTTGCTTGTACGTGGGACGGAGCCTTAGCCTTGCCTATTAAATTTAAAAATGATACTACTAATAAGTTCTGGGTTTACGAAAAATCTGCACACATCCCCAATGTTGACTGTGAAAGTTGGTTACAATCGCAAGAATATTTCTCCCGGGGAATTTCCGAAATAGTTTTTAAAACACTACCAACCTGAAGTACCAACTAATGAAAACTAATGTTTTCTATAGAAATCTATTTAAATTCTCTGTTAACATGAATATATATGCAAAGAATCACAGCCTTGTTAAGTTTATTATATATTCTGTTATATAAAAATATCTGCACTTATGAAATTCAAAAATGAAACAAAAACTCAGTCGACTTTGTCATTTTGGATTTGGCACGATGGCGCTACTGTTTATACGTCATATTACATCATGCAAAAACGTGAACCAGATGTCAGAGGTTGTCTGCTACTTACACAGTACAGTAAAACATCAAAAATTCCAACTAATGAGGGGGAGTATTCTAAATAAACGAATTGTCCACATATTGGAACACGTATATTATACGTTGTAGGCAATAAAAACGACTAGCACATAATTGTCAGGCTGAATCTGAGATATGTGAATTGTATTTGGCAACAACTCAATGTATTATGCTTTTATTTAGTGTTTTCAGCCTTCTTCTATTATGTCATTATCATTTTTCGTTTTATCAAAGAAATATGTAGTATTCGGCTATTCGGCCATCCAAAGGCCGAGACTGAAGCCTAATAGCAGATTTTGGCCGAATACCAAGGCTGAAGTGGAGCTTCAGTGCATCACTAATCACACACACACACAGTATGCATTTGGCTAATGTAAATTTATTATATATTTTATAAATTTTTGATGTGTACTTCATACTGAAAGTTGGGATTTAATAAGCAAACTATTCCTTAATAAATTTTATTTATCGTAGGAATTTTCTCTGGCTTATTTAGATTATCTTAGAGGAAATAGTATAAATTATCACCTTTTTCTTGCCAGAAAATGATTAGTAGCATCTTTTTTTTTTTTTGATTAGATAAAATTGCCCTATACTTTTAGTTTTTATTCAATACAAATTGGATTGAAGAAAACCTTGGATGATTTCTGCACTTCTCACATTATTATACTCTTGTTACTTTCTCCATACGTAGTAATGGGAAAGTATTGTGTTCACGAAAAAAATCGACTTCGAGATTTCAACTGAAATACATGTTTTTAGGTCCCTAGAAAACGTTTCGAGAATTTTCAGAATGATGTCTGTGTGTATGTGCATGTGTATATGTGATTGTGGGTGCTCTAACTCAAAAAGTACGTGCCATATCGTTACCAAACTTCATATATAACACTTTAGCATGAGCACAAAGAACTGATTAGTTTTTGGACAATAACGGTTAACCGGAAATCGAGGTTTATTCGAAAACCGATTAGGTTTTTGCGATATTTCTCCGTTAAAATGTTATTATTGTATATACAATTCTACACAAGGGTTATATAGAATGTAATTTCCTACAACTTTCATTTGAAACAATTTTCCATAGCAGTTATTGTTTAGGAATTATTTATAAATAATGTTTTTTCGGTTTCCGTCAAATATCTCCTTAAAAACATCATTATTGGTAATCTTCCTGAGGACCAAAGTTGTAGAGAATAATATTTCTTCCAGGTTTTATTTGAAACAAATTTTCGTAGAACCATCCATTTCGGAGATATTTTGCTTTTTACTTTCTCCGTACAAAGTAATGGGAAAGTACTGTGATCATGAAAAAAATCGACTTCGAGATTTCAACGGAAATACACGTTTTGAGGTCCCTAGAACGCGTTTAGAATATTTTCAGAATGATGTCTGTGTGTGTATGTGTGTCTGTGTGTGTGCATGAATGTGTGTGCGCGTGCACGCATGTGATTGTGGGCGATCTAACTCAAAAAGTACTTGCCATATCCTTACCAAACTTCTTATATAACACTTTAGCATAAGCACAAGGAACTGATTAGTTTTTGGACAATAACGGTTAACCGGAAGTCGTTTATTCGAAACCCGATTCGGTTTTTGTGATATTCCTCCGTTAAAACATCATTATTGTTTATACAATTCTATACAAACTTTATAGAGAATGTAATTTTGTACAACTTTCATTTGAAACAATTTTCTATAGCAGTTATTCTTTAGGAATTATTTATAAATAACCGGTTTTTCGGTTTTGTCAAATATCTCCCTAAAAACATCGTTATTGGTAAACTTCGTAAGGACCAAAGTTGTAGAGAATAATATTTCTTCCAAGTTTTCTTTGAAACAAATTTTCATAGAACCATCCATTTCGGAGATATTTTGCTTTTTCTTAATATCAGTATACAGCGCCAGCACCATGTAGCGGTGAATTCTGTATACATATTCAAAATGTACGTATTTTACGGCATTAAGGATGACTGTATTCTTTTACGATACGAAATAATAATTTTGCCTCATAATGCTATTCATTATAATTTAAATATCTGAACCCCAAATATGGAGAAAGTCATGTGTTGGCCACATCAGATTTTATAGGGATTGCAATCCCAGCGGAATGTTTCAATCCTGGGATTTTGGGATTCGAATTTTCCAATCCCGGGATCCGGGGATTGTCTTTTTTAGGATTATACATACAAATTAAGAACATAATTTCAGATGCAAAAACAGCTAGTGTTTATTTATGCTAATAGTATTTATACATTCCATTCTTTCTGTAGTAAGTGAAATAAAAGAGAAATGGTGAATATATACGATGTAAATGTAATGCATGAGTGTGTAAAAATGAAAATGCTTACCTTACATTTTAGAAACTTGAATATACAAACCTCATTACATTGAATCCATTGGCAAAGCTAACAACACATGCACACACACGGCAAAGTATTTTCTTAAAATAATATTTTTATTTTAACTAAACTTCAATCAATTGGATTTTTATGATGCAATTGTAACATTTGTAACAAGCATTGATAATAAGGCAAAATAATTGTTCTTTATGAAAAAATAAGCATTATTAATTGACTCCAAATCATATTTCAAAAAGATTTAAACATTTTTGAAGTATGCTCTTAAAAAGGAGAGTGCGTCTAATGTTATATTCCTCACTTTTGATTTGTACTTCTTGCACAATATGCGATAATTGTCCCGGAGATTTCCTAATTTGACCTGGAGATTCTCATAGATAAAGAAATAAAAGTATGTTTTAAATAGTTATTTCACAAGCTTAGTTGCCACTTCTCCAGAGACTTCAGGTCAAACTAGGAAACTTCGGGTCAAACCCGAAGAGGTAGCAACCCAGCATACAAAGTATCACAATAATGAAATGTGCGAAAATTATAATTGTGATACTTTGTATACCTTTAGTAATTTAACTATGAGTGGATGAGAAACTCACCGATAGAGTATTTCAGTTGATGGAAATGGTGCACTGTAGGTTCACTGTACCTCATAGGATGTTAGCAGGTCGTTGTCTCCTCAGCATACCACTGAAAGCCATAATTCACGTTTTTGCAAAAATTTACCACCGTGAGTAGGGCCTGTGCGCTCAAAAATCTCAACCTACTTCAGGGATCAACTAACATTTTTTTTCCTTTTACGACCTGCTGATTCTCTCTTGCCTGTGCACAATGGGTATCTAAGAGATAGTGCAATGAATAGCTGGTCAGTTTCAAAAGTTTAGGATGAAAGATGACTTCCCCATATATGGAAATATGAATGTTTAAGTTCCCTGTTTCTAGTCTCGAATATGTCAACTCCCAATTGGGAGACCTTGTTACTTCAAACGACTCCAGCGCTAGAAGGCTTCTCAGCGTAAATCACAAAGCAAGGTAGGAGAGAAACCCGGTGCCGTCATTAGCCTACTCTTAACGAGAAACACCGAAGGGACCAACATAAAATATTTTAAAGAATGTGTTGTTCGCTGCTTATTTTTGGATCTTAACCCCTTGATAAAAACACAGATTTCCCAACTGTCATCTCATATAGTTCAATGTTTATCATTTTTACTAGTTTCTAACATTAATGACACCTTGTTAAATGTTGATGACTGATATTTATTAGTAATTACTGATGCAATAATTGTTTTATTCTACATCAGTATCAAACGTCGAAGTAGCACCATCCATTAGCAAAAGCGAAACCAGGATTTTTTTCGAAGTCGTAATAACTTTTTCAAGTACAGTAAGTCCCTGACTTACACGGATCCAAGTTACACGCATCCGCAGATACACAGATGAGGGTAGTTGAACAGCCGCGCGTATACAGTTAGTTGGACAGCTGCTCGATAGATGGCGTACTTGTACACGGCAGGAAACGTAGCAGACAGAAGTGCTTTTGTTAGATTTGTTTTTTTATTGTGAAAAAGCTTTTAAGTGTATTAAAGTTATCTCGTAATTGCATTAAAACAAATTTGATAAACGAACTTGGTATAAGCCCTCATTATGGCTGAGAAACGTAAGAGTGGTGACGTGACGGTTCACGAAGGTATCTAGAGCAGTTAATGATGCAATTGCATGCTATAAAATTATTTATGATGAGAAGAAAAAAGCCACTATACAAACATCACTGGACAAGTACATACGTAAAACAGAGACAAATGATGTAATGCCATAGTCATCTGCAGAATCTGCTTAAATACGTATATACTATGTACTTATACTCTTCTTGCAATTACTAACATTTTTACTTAAGTATGATGTATTGTAATGAATAAATTTTCATTTTCTTAACATTTTGTTATTATAAGCTCTACTTTTTTCGGCTTTAATTATACAATGAAGTGAATGTCAAATTTGTGTAACTCCTGTGCGTACTAGGTTACTTGACCAGCTACTCAAAAGATGGCGTTTGCCATACATTTCCACTGAAGTTCTCTTTACGTTGCCGCTAGTACTGCACAGCCGACTGCGTTGCTTCAAAAAAGGTATTGGTTTAAACATTGTTCGACTTACACGGTTTTCGACTTACACGGAAATTTTTGGAACGAATTAACCGTGTAAGTCGGGGACTTACTGTACTCTTTTGGAGTATTTGGATTTTTTCCTTATCCTCGAACAGATTACTATATACAGAAATTGAACCTTTGATGACTACCAGAAATACATCAGAAGGCTTAAAAAAAAGGGGAGAAACTTTTCTATATGTTAAATTTCCAATAAATTAAAATAGAAATTTGAATCCCGAAATCCCGGGATTTTCTTGTTCCTAATCCCAGGATTTCGGAACTAATTTTGGGCAAGGTCCTGGGATTGCAATCCCTACTCTTGTATCTTCAAATATCTTTTACCCCTTCATTTCTGAGTTACTTTTGTCTTCTTATTGGTCCAAGTGGACCCTTTTTGGGTCTTTGATACAATTCTTGAGCATGTGCATATTAAATTCCTTCATAATTTTTCATAGCTCATTGTCCATAATATTCAAGCTCCAAATATAATTTAAGATCTATTAAATGCAATGGTCCCTAATTCACTATGGATTACATTTCAACATGTTACATGAATTTTTTCTTGTCTTGTATTATGGTCTCTGTCTTAGTAGTTTCGGAATTAATCCTCGAGCCTAGAGGTATTTGCTTGTATAAATCTCATGCTATGAGGTTTAAGGGAATTTCATGAATATTAATAAAAGTCACAAGCACAAGTACAATTTACCTTCATTTTCTATGATTTGGTGATACGATGGCTATTAGCTTTGGGGCTTCAAGCTGGCAGTGATGTTTTTAGATCTGCAACTATGTTAATCTTTAACATCCATTGTTTTCGGCGTTATCTTGTGGAATTTATCCATTTTGGAGAATAAACAAATTGAACATTTGTACTTTTTCCACTTTTATTTTAACATACAGAGACAACCATGGTTTCACTACACAGTAGCATCATCAGGTGACAAGAAAGAGTGGATATCGGGAATATATACCGACAGAGGAGTGGGGGTGGTAGAAACAGGGAGGGGGGGGGGGACGTGAAGTGTAGGGCAGGTGGAAGTTCGTGGTGGTGGGTAAATTCAACTGTGTGGAGGGAGAGGGTTTCAGGGTATTGAGAGAAAGGGTGAGGTTGGCTGGCATCTTGGGCACCACAGGGGTGTAGGAAATCCTGGGGTTTATTGGGGTAGCTGAACAGAGAATGGAGTCCGAATGGGAGAAGGGGGGTAAGTTGGATAAAATAATGTGGTGGTGGGGGGTTATTCCAGTGGGTGGGGTAAATCTAGGATAGGGGAGTGGTTAATAAAATTATACTCGTTTGTTAACGTAGTATTTCTTTTTCTGTGGCATATTATTTCATTCACTTCCAAGGCGTCCAGTTTGTGTCCTTTATCTGCGGGAAAAATTCCAACAAAGAAATCAATCGTGTACATAATGGATAGGCATCTAGGCCAGAGGGCTGAATATGGCCAATGAGAACTTCTCCCGCAAATCTATGATAAAAATGGTAAAATGTAGCATAGGCAATATCATGTTTTTAAGTAAAAGTATGCCCTCAAAAATTGGCCAAATGGAAGTGGAGGCTTATTCTTGTCGTTTTTCCAAATATTTCCTTTTGGACTTGTCTGTATAAATATTTGTCACTATCAAAGTTGTAAATGACCGTTTAGTTAGAGATACAGCAAAACCTCGACTCTATTTAATGTTTCTCTGGGGGATAAAATTTTTTTACACTAAATTGGAGTAAATAGTAAATAGGGGTTATATACTTTTACAGCAAGAAACATATATTTATCACAGAATAGTTGTTTTATATCATTTTCTGCCTGTAAGAATTGAATACAAATTTTAAACTTAAATTAAGGTGAGGATACCATACATGGACACAGAATTTTTCAAACTATTCAATATATTTCACATACAAAAATAATCTGTAATTCTAAATTAAGGTGAGGATACCATACATGGACACAATATATTTCACATACAAAAATAATCTATAATTCTGCTAAATTAAAGGAATTAACATGGTGACTCCACCACTGCACTTAACATTCATTTTCACATAGTATTTTCTTAATTAAATATTTTATTGATCTTGAACATCAGTTGATTCAGGAAATGCTCTTAACAGGACACTATCTATAAACTTTGAAATTTCCTTCACTTGTAGTAGTGTTGCATCTGTAAAGAAATTTAAAAATTATAAAATTGAAGTTGTTTGCTTTTGCTGACAGTTCGGTCAATACTAAGCAGATATGTTCATTGTTAAGTCATCAATTTTGAAGAAGGGAATTATCTTCACATCACATCAAATCCATCAACTTCATCTCTGAAAGTTGCTTGTGCAGGATGTTCTTCATTGTCATCTTTCAGTTCTTCTTCTGCATTGCTCTTCCCATTGCTCTGCGTATTTCTTCCTCTTCCTGAAGACTTGTGAGGACATGAGTATCACAAGTTACATACTCTTCCAAATTAATAGTTTCATTTGATCCAACTTGCATCCAATCCACTTCCTCAACCTTGTCCATGATTTGTTCAATACATTAAACAGCTTTCATGTTAAATCCTATTTTCCTAAAACAGTTTGCAATTGTTTCAGTACTAACTGCATTCCATGCAGCAGTTAGCATATGCAGCACTTGTAATACATTCAACTTTAGTTTTTCATTCCTTTGTAGATATGATACAACCTTCTGAACTAAAGATGCCCTGTACTTCATTTTCATACAATTTATTATTCCGAAAATCAAGTGGCTGTAACATGCTAGTGCAGTTTGCTGGGAAAAACACCACCTTACATTCCGTAAAACAGATGTATCAGGTGGATGAGCTGGACACCTATTGATAAAAAGCACAACCTTTCTTGCAGCACCTCCTATTTTTGCATCAAATGCCCTCAGAAAATGCAAAAATATATCTATTGTCATCCAAGAATTAGAATTATGAGTGTAACTGCATGGGAGAGTTGTTACATTCTTAAAACATCATGACTTTGAATATTTACCAATCACAAAAGTCTTCAATTTTTCTGTCCCATCTGAATTTGTACAGAGTAAGACCAACAAGGGAACGGTCTCATGACCGGGAGACAGATTTCTTTGAAACCTGTTAGGCACATAATATTCTTATCAAGGATCACCCCCACCCCCCCCCCCCTCCCCCCCCCCCCCTCCCCCCTTTTGGGCATAACTGACTTATAGATTAAACAATAAATGGGTTTATTTATTTTAAGTGCACTATCGTATGCGTTCCGAGCAAGGTGGATCGGTGGTCACTCACATAAAGTTCTATACTGTAGGTCAGTGGATCGAATCCTGTTTATTTCACCTTTTTCTTCGTTTATTTCTTTTTAAGGTTAAAACAGACTTACTCATTCTTAATGTTTAATTCATTGTTTAATTAATTTTAATTATTTAATTAATTTCATTTTTATGAAAAAAAACAGTAAATAAAGAGGATTTGAGTCATTGACCTACAATATACAACTCTGGCACAGTACGTGCATGACCACATGCTTGCTCGGAATGGGTACCATAGTGCACTTAAAATAAATTAAAATAAATAAACGAACTGATCATTACCATAAGACAATGCAATTTGCAGTACATATGTGTTCCTAAGCTTACGAACAAAGCCAATTTAGCATTTTTAGTATTTAGTTTATATTGAACTAGCAGAATTTCCCATTGAATTTCAACGGATTTAGTGAAGATACTACAGCACAACATACAAACTCTTTAAAATATGTAGTTGATATCTTTAAAATTACAATTACCTTTTCTTAACAATTAATCATATTTGCTTGTAACAGTCCGTTTCCGAACATATTGCATTCAGATATAATGATAATTAAGAGTAGTTTATGCATTTTTAACAACAATCCAATTTTCTCAAAAACGGCTCTAACGATTTTGCTCAAATTTCGTACAGTTACTTGAGTTTACGTCTTCAATAATACTGTGTAGTTCATATTTCTCAAAAAATGAATATGAGGCTAGTTTATTCTAGGCAACTTTAACAATAATTCGATTTTCTCAAAAACGGCTCTAACGATTTTGCTCAAATTTCGTACAGTTACTTGAGTTTATATCTTCAATAATACTGTATAGTTCATATTTCTCAAAAAATGATTTTAAGTCTAGTTTATTCTAGGCAACTTTAACAACCATTCGATTTTCTCAAAAACGGCACTAACGATTTTGATCAAATTTCGTACAGTTACTTGAGTATACATCTACAATAATACTACCTATTTCATTTTTCTCACTGAATGAATATAAGGCTAGTTTATTCTTGGGCAACTTTAACAAAAATTGGATTTTCTAAAAACAGGCTCACAATTTTCATTTTCTAAAGATAACTAAACGACGCATTAGTACCCATATATGAGAAAGTTTGTACAATGTGTGTTGTACCGATTTTTTGAAATGCTTCTGCCATTCTTTTTAAGTTGAAATGTTTTTCTTGAGATTCCGACACTACCTCAGTGGTTTCTTCATCAATTTTCATTTCTTTCTCAGTATCCAATTGAACCAGATCCTCGTACTATAAATCTTCTCCGTGGGAATCCAGCAATTCATTAACATTGTCTTCCAATTCTAGATCTAATTGTCTTCCCATTTCAATTATATTCTGAGTAATATTTTGAACAGTCTCCAAAAACTCATGAATATCATTGACGAAAGGTGAATGCAATTTCTTCCAGGCAGAATTCGTTGTTTCCTTCACTTCATCCCAAGAGTATCCAATATTTTTCACAGAATTGTAAATATTAAATGTCCTCCAGAATTCCTTCAGGGTTTTGGCACGTTCGTTTTCAGTGGATTTCACAGCCATATAAAAAGTCTTATGAGTGTAGAGAGCTTTAAATGATCGTATAACACCCTGATCCATTGGCTGTAATATTGAGGTTGTATTTGGGGGAAGATACATTACTTTAACATCAGGATGAAAATCATCTAAATGAGATGGATGTCCAGGAGCATTGTCCAGCACTAACAATATTTTGAAAGGTATCATATTCTTTTCACAGTAATGCTTCACCTCGGGAATGAAGTGCTTGTAAAACCACTCTTTAAAAATTTTGAGAGTCATCCAAGCCTTTTTATTAGTCTTCCAAATCACTGGCAAAGATGTCTTATGTTCTTCATTGCACCTGGATTTTCTGAATGGCACACTAGAAGTGGTGTAAGCTTGAAATCTGCTGCATTACTGCCTAGCAATAAAGTTAAGCGGTCTCTAGCAGCTTTAAATCCTGGCACTTTCTTTTTATCTAATGAGATGTAGGTTCTTTCAGGCATTTTTTTCCATTCAACATTAACCGTTTGATTAGCACTATATCCACCCTCCTTCACAACTTGCTCAAATAATTTCACAAATTCTTCAGCCGCTTTTTCATCAGCACTTGCCGATTCACCAGTCACTTTTATGTTATGCAAACGAGCTCTGACTTTGAACCTCTTAAACCACCCTCTGCTTGCTTTAAATGCTGGTGCTTCATCACCAAACTCATTCACTTTTATGTTCTCATACAAGCTGAAGGCTTTTTCCATGATTAGTCTTAGGTCAATAGGAATGTGCTGCTGGTTTTGATCATCTATCCACTAAAAGGCTTTCCATCATTTCAATGGCACCTGTTCTTTTTGCTGTAATTATTGTTGATTGCATTGTTGTCGACCGTTTCACGTTTCAAAATTTTATTTTTGTCTTTTATAATAGTACCAATAGTCGAACGATTTAAGCCTAAAACATTGCCGATGCATGAAGGAATTTCGCCTTTTTCGTGTCTCTTTATAATATCTAGCTTCATTTCAAAAGTTATCCATTTTCTTTTCTTCATAGCATTTGTTAATTCACTAACACTTTCCTTTTTCTCAGCCATTTTTGAGAGCTTGATTAGTAAGGGTAACTTTAATGAGGTGTACTGGAAGTAGATATGCACATGGTCACATAGAAGATAGGAGACTGACTCAGAAGCAAGGGCGAGGGAGCATTGTGGCATTCATCGCTGTCTGGCGCTTCTCGGTCTTTCTAGGAACACAATAATGCAACTGTTTGTTTGTAACCTAGGCATCTGAGTGTCTGAATGAACTCATCGAAGTTATGAGTAATTTGACAAATTTACACCATGCAAGAGGCATAGGAGAGCAGTTCATTGAATTTGCTCTTCTCTTTTTTTTCAAAGGTAAACAAATTCTCTCTAACATATATTTTCTTGTTTACTCTCTCTCTGCTTGACTCAGCTCCGATGCCTTCAATAGATCAGGGAATACGAGAGGAAGTAGATGGATGAGTAAGGGATAGAATAGAGGAAGCGTTGGTCATCAAACAATTGAGCAAATCATAACAGGTGACCCGGAAAAAATGAATCGTTCATATAAATAAACAATTTTGACCACCACTAGTATGGATAACTATCGTTCAATGAACGTTCGTTGAACGAATGATCGCTGTAATGAATTTTAATATTAATTGAAAGGAATTTTACAAACGCTTCCCAAAAACGTACGCTGTTCGTTGGACGAGAGTTGCTTATATTCAGGGAACCGGTCTGTTCATATCTCCGAACATTCGTAAGTTGAACATTCATAAGTCGACGACTGAGTGTACTGTTAAAAAAGTTTTTAAAAAAAATAACTATATTATGCACTAAAAAGGAAAGAAACATTTTTATTTATTTATTGATTGAGTTCGGTTGGTAAGGAGGAACAAAATTTATAACAATTCTACACACACTTAACGTGGCCCTGGTGAATGCAGATTCGTTATAACGCGGATTTTATTTCAAATTAAAAATTTTTTTAAAAATACAGATATCTTATGCGCAGTGTGACCGCAGTTTAATATCTTATGATTTTTTAAATTTCGCACTAATCAAATTTCATAAAGTATCCTAAATATTGTGATATTTCAGCAGTGTTACATAATATTGCATCGTCTGGTGGCCAATTTCACTCTTTTCCCTGTAAATTTCACGGGTCTAACACAAAAATATATCTCCTAAGGCGGAAAACATTTGAAAAAACGGAAATAGAAATATGATTCATGCTTCATGTTTGTTTGGCATCATTGGATCATAAAGAATGTTTTTGATGATTTATATTTTTAAAATCTATAATTTTTGAGTTACTTTATTAGAATTTTAATTTACCGTATTAACATGTCATTATAAATAATAATAAAACAACGCTACACATCAAAAAATTATATAATTTTGATCTACATATGGAAAAACGTGGTACGTGCAGAGGGATCTTAATGTTTGAATGCATATAATATGGAGAAAGTAAAAAGGGGGTTGGGAAATCTTGATAACAGTGGCAGGAGGCCTATATGCCAGGGGCACCATATCGCTCTAGTTTAGTAATACCATTCCGCTAGCTTAACAAGTGTTCGGTTTGTAATATATTCCATTTCATACACTGTCGGTAATTGACTATTAGATAGGACAAAATGTACAGTGCTAGACAAAAAAATTGCACCACATTACGACTGCTCTACAGCAAATTTAGTGAACTACAAGCTCGGATCAGCCAGTCACACAAATTGACAATGCTGCTGCTTCAGGAAGGGGAAGAGGGTTCTTTCTTTCTCCCTCCCTCCCCTTCTCCCTCTCTCTCTCTCTCCCACTCTTGTTACCGTTGTCACACGAAACATTTTCCTCCACGGATTTCGTGTTCGGGCATTTTGAGTGGACGAAAATATAAATTTTAAAATTAATCTGTTAGACAGACAACGCGGTGTGAGCAGGCACGTTATCGTGGTGGAGCAACCAGTCTTTTGATGCCCACAGGGCCGGACGTTTCCTCCTCACATCCTCTCTCAAACGTCTCAGGACTTCAGTGTCAAAATTTTGATTCACTGTCTGCCCCTGAGGAACAAATTCTTTATGCACAATTCCCTCCTTGTCAAAAAAAAAACGATCAGCATGCTGTTCACATTGCTCTTGACTTGCCTGGCTTACTTCGGTCTTGGTGATCTCGGACTTTTCCACTGGGATGATTGTTGTTTTGTTTCCGGGTCGTATCCATAAACCCAACTTTCATCGCCAGTGATGACCTTAGAAAGAAAGTCTGGATCTTTTCCGAGCTGTTGTTTGAGGTCTGGCATCAGCAGGCGAGGCACAAATTTTGCAGCAACTCGCCTTATGTTCAAGTTTTCTGTCAGAATGCTTTGACATGACCCATATGATATCCCAACAATGTTTGCAACGTCCTGGATACCCTGATGATGGTCTTCAGGAATGGCCTTTTGCACTTTTTCGATTTTCTCGTCAGTTTTGCTGGTTGATGGACGGTTCATTGTCCTCAACCGTTTGTCCTTCCTTAAACCGGGAAAACCACTCGAATCATTGGGTTCTACCCATGGCTTCCTCACCAAAAGCTTACTGAAGCATTTTGTGGGTCTCTGAAGCCGTTTTACTGAGCTTAAAACAAAATTTCACGCACACTCGTTCTTTCAAAGATGTCATTTTTTATTTAAAAAGGATCGCAGACACATTGACACAACATGAAACAAAGAGCTGCCAAAACAATATGCTATGTGCTATTGCACTGTTAACCGGCAGACAATTGCATAATAAAGTATAATGCGCATCCCCGCTTGCACAAGTGCAGGGTTCATACGAGAAGCGCTCCACGCGGCCAGTCTGGAAACTTTTTGGCAGCACCTTGTATACAATATGATATAGAGAAAGATAGCATATATGCCGTCAATGTAATTGGAATGTGGTTTTGTAGCACCATTTGTTATATCGGCATATTCACTTCACTTTGGTCCCATGGGTGCCGCTAGAATGGGCTTTTACTGTACTATGTATGAACTTCAGAGGTCCTTAAAAAAAGATTTTTGTGGTTTTAACATATGTTTTCATTCATAAATGAGTCGAGTATAACTAATTCTTGCTCATTCAAATCGTTTTACCCCAATTTTGAAGGCATCTGTTGTCTTTAGTACGAAAAGATCTGCAAAACTCCGCCAAAATCCCAAAAGAGGTTTTCCGAACTGAAAAATTTAGAACCAGGGTCAGTTATCTCTGATGTATTTTCACAATACCATAGAGATAAAATCTTAAGTTATAGGAATTACGTCTCTTCTTAAGCTTCCATTCTCACCAATCCAAAATCGGTGAGAATGGGAGCCAGATCACAAACGTGTCATTTACATATCTTTAGAAACACTTGGGGTGTAGTGGCTCAGAGTTGAGGGCCTTTTCCTCGAAATCCTCCATGAAGAGGTTGGCAATGGCCGGAGAGAGTGGCGAGCCCATGGCTACGCCATCTGTCTGTTCGTAGATCTGCCTTTTGTAGAGGAAATAGGTGGATGACAGGGTATGGCGGCCCCATGGATCAGAAATGTTACCGGATTTTCTAAAGCATCTTAACAGCCTGCACCCCAGCATACAGTTTACCATGGAGGAAGAAAAAGACGGTTGTCTGTTCTTTCTGGATGTTCTGATATGGTGCAAACCACATGGCACCCTAAGCCACGGTGTATACAGGAAGCCGACAAACACCGACCTGTACCTCAACGGGGCAAGCCACCATCACCCATCACAATGTAAGTCAGTGCTGGCAAATTTGGCCCATCGGGCAAAGTCCATCGCCGACAAGGAAAGCCTCCCGGAAGAAATGAGGCATCTTCGACAGACGGACACAAAGAACGAGACATAAATATGGCCCTGAAAAGGGCTGGACAACCTCCCAAAAACAACAGGGAACAGGAAAAATCCACAGCTACGGCATGCTTGCCGTTCACCTCCACGGTATCGGGGAAGATCGCGAGGATCCTATCGAGACACGGCATCAAAGCTGCCACGGAAAATTGAAACCTTCCTACCCCAGGTGAAAGATGACCTAGGTCTAAAAAAATCGGGCATATACTCAATACTGTGCAAATGTGGCCAACAATACATTGGACAAACATGTTGCACCATAGAGACCAGGCTGAAAGAACATGCAGGATGCATCAGACTAAACTACCCTGAAAAATTTGCAGTGGCCAAGCACAGCCTGGGTGCAGATCACCACATAAGGTTTGAGGAGACGAAGTTACTTTTGAGAGCCAATGGTTATTGGGACCGCCTCTAAAAGAAGCCATTGAAATCCAGATGAACAAGAACAATTTCAACAGGGATGAAGGTTTCATCCTGAGCAAGGAATGGGATCCCATGATAGCCCAACTGATTAAAGGACGCACGACCATTAACCCACCCAACCGCCAATCACCGACGAGCCGCCATCCTACGGCGGATATATAAACCCAACCCAGACTTCCGTCTGCACTCAGGTTCCCTGATGATGGCGACAGAGTAGCCCGGCTAGAAACCTGAGAAAATTTCTTCATGATCATCCACCGGGAAAGTTTGAAATCTTTCTTTTTCTTACTTTATTGATTTCTAATTGAATTATCTTAAACCTTGTCTAAAGATAAAACATTATATTAGAAGCAGAAAATTTCATATAATTATTTAGTCCTTTTATTGAACTTATAGTAATATACAGGGCCGTAGTGGCCACTTTTGTCGACCTGGGCAGAGGAGTTTTTGGCGCCCCAAG
This sequence comes from Uropetala carovei, assembly GCA_036926305.1. Taxonomy (NCBI): domain Eukaryota; kingdom Metazoa; phylum Arthropoda; class Insecta; order Odonata; family Petaluridae; genus Uropetala; species Uropetala carovei. Next base: position 10,649,568 of record JAXCHB010000011.1, read on the forward strand.
ATGTTCTAATAAAATATAAGTTCGTACTTTTAAAAGGGTATTTAACTAAAAGTAAACAATTATTTCTTTAAAGTTTTATTTTTCGTGCTTTTGTTACAGCAAACATATTGATCGTGTCATTGAAATCTATACTTTTAGCAGTGTCATATTCAATAGATAAGATGGCCAGCCCAGAAGGTAACCCGTCAACTCGTCACAGTCAATTCGTCGCAAGGCAACTCGTCATGCGTCAATTTGTTGCGAGGCAACACATCGTATGTCAATTCGTCACAGGACAAACTCGTCGCACATTGCCCAATAAGAGAAGCCCGTAAATCGGTGTAGGGGCTTTTAAGTTTGCTTTTTAAAATTATTTCTGGTCAAGTTTCGAACTCGTGATTTAAATTATCATAAAGATTTAGCATAAATTATTAGTTATTATCGAAAAAATTCAATCAAAGTCAATGGTCAAGTTGAATCAAAGCCAGTGTTCAACCATGGGCAACGTTGCCTATTCATGAGTTTCATGCTTACAAAACATAAAAGTAAACATTTCAGAAAGGCATAATTACACAAGTAATGAAGCTGGATTTGGCGAAAGTGATTCGATAGGAAATCATATTATCGTTATATTTGAATGCGATACACTTGGAAGCGGATTGTTTACAAATAAATTTGGTTAGTTGTTAAGAAAACCTAAGTAAAAAAGTATTCTTTATAGGTGGTTTTCAGTTTTTCGTAGAATAAAATATTTTTGTATATCCTGCATATGCCCTAGAATTGGCAGCGAAACTAGATTCACAAAATCAGTTGAAATTCAATGGGTACTTACACTTATTTAAAGATAAAATGTCATATCTCGGCTTCTATTACTCCAATAGGGACAATTAAATTTATTGTGCCTCTTGAAAGATTGCTTATATCAACTGTAGAAATCAAAACACATACAGTAAAACTCGTTTAATACGTATTTGAGGGGACCGACTCATTGCTTCGTTATAAGCGTGACTACGTTATATACGAGAAACATGGTTTTTGGCCTATACATCCCATATAACACGTATACACATACAGTAAAAGCTGTGCTATCCTGCTATTTAGAACCGGCCAGCCTTAGATACCGGCAATTACACAAATACAATTCATTTTGTATTTCTTTTTCTTTTTTTATGAATTTTTGTGTGAATAGTATGTGTGTAATACCACAACCTCCACTTTAAAATTTCTTAAAATATAAGATGTATATATTACGTATTTACTCTGTATACTTCTGTGGCTGCCGAGTAAGCATGGCGATTTTGGTTACGTAAGCCATTTGCACTGTCTAGATGTTTTGGTGTACTTCTACAATTTCCAGTTTTATCGCTTTTTATTATTTAAAAAATTACCCATCCATTGAATATGGCATCAAAATAAATACCTAAAAGCAAGGAACAGGAGAGAAAAGGTTGGTTTAACGTTACCACATAAGCTGGAGCTGATCAAACGAATTGAAAAAGGAGAAAATAGAGCAGCCATAGCAAAAGAATTCAACATCGGATCTTCCACGCTCTACGATATCAAGGCTCATAAGGCTAAATTAATGAAATTTGTGTCATCTTCTGAGACGAGTAAATCAATTAATAAACATATAATCCAATAAATTCAATTTTGGGAACAGGTTCACTGCCGTAATCCCCAAACTTGCCGGACGCCCTAAACGTTTCAATAGTCTTTTTGTTTTGCATGTAAGCGTAGCAACGTATTAAATAAGAATATCTAACTACGTGTGGAAGAATTAAAATGGAAAATGCAAACCCCATGCATAGTTATGTTTGGGGAGTACGATAGTGAACCTAAGCCCAATTTTGTTTGGTTATTGCTAAATTTGCAATGTCAAAATCGAAAAACGCTCACCTAACCGGATATTTCTCCTAATCGGCTTTCCACAATCCACAAGTTAGCCGAATAACACAACTTTTATGTATTTGCAGTCAGTTGAGTCAATGCCGTACTTACATATGCAAAGAGATGCTTATCAACTTCGTGGTATGTAAAATGTTCGACTGCTATTACATACGATTTTTTAAATGGTCAATTAATATTATTATTATGGTCATTAATTTACATAAACATTTCAAATTTTTAATATCAATTTCAAAACAAAGGGAGCGTGGAAATTCGTATGGAAGGGGTAGATGAAGGAAGGGGACCTCTACGAACAAGTGCGCGGTAAACGGGCGGAAACTATTCATTACTTATCGCTCTGCTCGCCAAAATTCATTTTATATGGGACATTTTTTGCCACGGGACCAAACATTTGTTCGTTACCGCAGAGAATTCGTAAAATGCGTGTTCGTTACATCCGAGAAATTTGACCAATGGAGAAGTTCAAGGGACCGAGACATTTCTTCGTTATAGCCGAGATTTCATTTTAGGCGTGATCGTTATAAACGAGTTTTACTGTATTATTAATCAAACGCCTTTGAAAAATTAATAACATTACTCGTAAAATGTTCCACTATCGACGTGTTTATTTCTCTTTAAACATAAAATGGCATATCTTGGCTTTATTAATCCAATAGGAACAATTTTTTTTGTTGTATCTCATGATAGATTGCTTATAACAACAGCAGAAATCAAAAACATATATTATTACTCAAACATCTTTGAAAAACGAATAACTTTTCTCATTCACCGAAAGTTTTGCTTGACAAATAAAAAAGTCGGTCTGCGGAAAACTTTTTCCCTAATTAATGCAGAGGGATAAATTAAGCGAAGAAAATGTGCAGAAATGTTTAAATTTACTTTTGGAAAAAATACCAATCCTATTCCGTTTGTAGTTATGATATGGGTGTATAAACAAAAGCGCAGTCTATGCCAGCCGAGAAGTAGATCGAAGCGATATTTTCACGTTGTGCCTTCCTAACTTTTTTTAAACCGAGGATGCCTAAAGCCATAAAACATATATAGGAGGTGCTACCCAAAAGTTCCGGGACTGTAGCCATAAACTACTGTAGGCTTATCTGAGGTTCTAATCGCCACCATCACCCTTGAAGTAGTCCCCTTGGGAGTTGATACAACGTTCCCAGCGCCTCTGCCAGTAATGGAAGCACCTCTGGAACTGTGATTTTGAAATGCTGTTTAGCACTTCCTGCGATTCTGCCTGGATGTCTTCAACGGTGTCAAATCTCCATCCCGTCATACGAATTTTCATCTTGGGGAACAGGAAGAAGTCGCAGGGGGCTGAGTAGGGGGGATGGGGGACCACTGCCATGTTGTTCTTGGCCAAGAACTGCTACACAGACAGAGCGGTGTGCGTGGGTGCATTGTCGTGATGCAGGAGCCAGTCTTGTGTGCGCCACTTCTCCAGCCGTTTCCGTCTCACGTTGTCTCAAACGCCTCAGGACTTCGGTGTAGAACTGCTGATTCACCGTCTGACCTTGGGGAAGAAATTCCTTCCGGACAGTTCCATCTCCATGTCCACCTTCTCTCTCAAAGACTGGTGCTTTGCAGCAAAACGATCAACATGCTCTTTACATTGCTCTTGACCTACCTTGCTTTTTTCGGTCACGGAGAAGATGGAGTCTTCCACCGGGAAGACTGCTGCTTGGTTTTGGGGTCGTAGCCATAAAACCAGCTGTCATCACCGGTAATGGACTTGGAAAGAAAGTTTGGGTAGCTTCTAACGTGCTCCTTGAGTTCCCTGCACACACTCAGTCGATGTTGGTTCTGGTCCTGGGTCAACACACGGGGCATGAATTTGGCTGCAATCTGCCTCACGTTTAGTTCATCAGACAGAATTCGTTGACATGTCCCGTAAGACAGGCCAACAATGCAGCTCACACCTTGGATGGTACGCCGACGATTCTCGCGAATGACCTGTCGTACTTTTTCTGTATTTTTGTCCATTTTGCTGGTTGAAGGCCGACCAGAATGCTCGGAATCTACAACAGACATTTGTGCACGTCTGAAACGCGAGAACCACTTGAAAGTCTGGGTTCTACTCATAGCCTCGTCACCGAATGCTTGCTTAAGCATTTCATGTGTCTCGGATGTGGTTTTGTCAAGCTTGAAGCAAAACTTGATGCAGATGTGCTGCTCCTTCAAGTCTGCCATTTCACTACACAAGAAAATCGCAGAATGCCGGTAACAATGGGTTGAAAAAACTCACGTGAAAAGAAAACACGTGCACACACACATCTGAAACATTACACACTGCTTCATAAAGGATGTCTTCAGCACATCCTAGCGGCAGAAGTCCCTACTACTTCCGGATAGCGCTCCACGTGGCCAGTCCCGGAACTTTTGGGTGGCATATATTTATATATGTATATATATATGTGTGTATGTATGTGTGTATATATATATATATACACACACGCGCACACGTATGTTACAAATAATACCCATCAGTACGCTCTTCTTGGGGCAGCTATATGTGTGTGTGTGTGTGTACACATACACATATATATATATACACACACACACATACATACATACACACACACACACACACACACACACACACACACATACATACACACACACACACATATACATATATATATATATACACACACACAGTAAAACCTCTACCTTACGAACTCCCTTAGAACGAAAAACTCCGTATAACGAAAATTATCGCCGGTCCCGAAAAATTCACTAATAAAACTATATAGAAAACCTCTATATTACGAACCTCCGATAATTATGAAACCTCCCAATTACGAAATAATAATCGTACCCGTTCCACTAAAAACAAACCTCCCTATAGCGAAATTAAAAAAAAGAATGTACGCGCTGTTGTAAAGCAGAAATCAATGTAACTATGCGGGTGTTAACGCTGTTATTACGACCACGCCTGAATGACTCGAAACGTAGTACGTATTTGTTTTAATTTCAAGCATTTCGAGTGATAAGGTGGACAGGTAGACGTCGTCTTTCACGGCTTTATCTGTTGCGTATTTCAATCTTTTGCGGTTCCGCATTTGCGACCAGTTTTGTCTTTCGCGATCTTACGTTTCGCTCTTTCGCGGAGAAAAATCACGGAAAAGGCTATGCGAAATTTTTTATATGTGGAATGAATCGCATTTCCTCACGTTTTCTCTCATAGTCAGGCCTGAAACAATATTGTTGCGTTATTCTAATTTGTAAAAATATTTACGTAAGTGCATTATGCACGTAGTGAAGCTGCGTGCGTGCGTCCGTCCGTGCGTATGAAGCCTCGCGTAATTGTATCGTCGTGTTTCTCGAGAACTTCGTCGTAAAGATATGCGGTAAACGGCGTTTTGTTTCTACCTGCTATTAGGTCCCAGGAAAAATATTTTCGTTTGCTAAAGTGTCCCAGGTTCGAATCCAGGAGACAATTATATTTTCCCATAAGTTTACATGGGATTTTCGATTTTTCGGAGTGCAGGGTTTTTTCCTTCATTAATTAAAATATGTAAATATGGACCGATTTTCTTCTTTTTTGCTTTATTCGACGGCTAAAGCTCTATACTATCTTATTCTTATGTTTTTGACGGCAGGGAAGTCTCGAGGGGAAAAACTCAACCCTCAACTCTTGACACTCCCTATTCAGGATCATTGAGGTATTTGCTCAGGTTTGGCGTAGTTCAAACGCTTAAGCTTTGCGTTTTACGCATCATTTATTATTGGTGGAGTTTCGCGGAGTTTTTCAGGAACGTAACACCCCAAAAAAGAAGAGTTCTGCCGTATTTGGAAATTAGTTCCTTCAAGTTAGGCAACCTCCGTTCATTTTTCTTGATTCTACTACGGAACTTAAATAAGATTTTATTTTCTTATACTTTTTTCATCTTCTTTTATCTTGTTTAAGTCTCTTTCATTGAAGTTCATTTTTCCGTCTCTTTCTGTATTTCTTTGCAAATATAGAGGACAAATGATCCGTTCTTGCTGGGATGGGAACTAAATCCTGTATTTCCCATTGCCTTAATTACTTCTCTTTCGCGATTTTGTCTTTCCTGGTGCTTTCAGGAACGTAACCCCCGCGAAAGACGAGGTCGGCCGGTAACTATAATTAAGTATGAAAATTTATTATAAACGTAATAAAATATGAATTCTTTCTCATGAATAAATTTTTCTCTAGATAGGTTCTCGTTAGTAGCTCTTTGTGGTCATCGTTTAAAACCAACTGAATACATAACTTTTATTTAAATAAAGGACTTAAAAATATTTTTTCATTAATATTTTTTGTGCTACATTTTCATTTACTTTTATTTTTCTGTTTGTTGATATACTATCGTCTCTAATGTACACAGTGTTAAAAATAGCAAAATTGGCCATTTAAATATTCTGAATACTGAAAAAGTAAATTTAGTATAAAGTAATCCAAGTCTTGATAAATAATAATGATAAAGCTCAGTAGCTCTACATCAGAAATTGCCACATCGTATAGATTGTTTTTACTATGAAAATTGATCTATGTTACAGGAATTAAAAAATAATATATTGCTTTTTATCATAAAGTGACTATTTTGGAAACATTCTTTAATTAAAATATTCGTGTTGAACTAAATTATAACCAACAATAATATGCTAATGTGTGTATACAATGAATCTGAAAAAACCTCCATACAAAGAACCTCCTTACAACAAAGTGCCAAGAATTGGGTCCCTTCAGTTTCGTTATAAAGAGGTTTTACTGTATCATCATCAGCCTTTTTCAGCCCACTGATGGATGAAGGCCTCTCCCAGACTCTTCCAGTTTTCCCTGTCAGCTTCCTCCCTCCTCCAAGTTTGCCCCAAGAACTTAATAAGCTCTCTGTCCCACCTGTGTTTCGGTCTACTTTTCAGTCTCTTGATGTTTCTTGGGATCCATTCGATGACACTGGACTTCCAACGCTGGTCATTTCTTCTAGCAATGTGGCCTGCCCACTGCCATTTTAACACCTTCACTCTTCTAATCACGTCACAGACTCCCGTCTTCTTCCTTACCCAGTCGTTCCTCTTGCGGTCTCTTCGGGTGATCCCTAACATGCATCTCTCCATGCCTCTTTGTGTTGTTTGCAGGCGCTGTATCATTCTGGCATTCATGGTCCATGTTTCACAACCATATGTCAGAACAGGCAGAACACATTGGTCATCAAGTCTCCTTTTTGGGAAGACTGGAATATTTGATTTAAAGATGTTCGCATTCTTGCCAAAAGCACTCCATGCCATCTTCACTCTCGGGTTGATTTCTCCAAGAAGCGAACCATCAGTAGTGATGAGTTGACCTAAGTAAACATAGCTGGTTACTTCTCCGAGTTCTGCTCCGATGATATGTATCTTCTCAGAATTTGTGAAGGAGTTGTACATAACCTTTGTTTTATTAAGATTCATCTTAAGTCCAGCTTCTCGGCTTGCTTGCTCAAGCTCTTCAGTTCTTCTAAGAAGATCTTCTGGGCTCCCTGCGAATAGTATGATATCATCTGCAAAGTGCAGGTGACTCAGATGTTCTCCATTTACCTTTATGCCTTTTTCCTCCCAGTCTAGTGTTTTGAATACTTCCGCTAGAGCTGCTGTAAATAACTTAGGGGACGTAGTATCTCCTTGTCTCACTCCCTCTTCGGCCTTAAAGGCACTCGTCTCTTCATGCAGCTGGACAGATGTTGTCGCATTTTCATAGATATTCTTGATCAAGGTTATGTACGTTTCTTCTACTCCTTGTTTCTTTAGTGTATGTAACACCGACGAAGTTTGAACAGAGTCGAATGCTTTCTCGTAGTTGATAAAGCACATACATAGAGGTAATTCATACTCGTTAGTCCGACTGATTACCTCTCTCACGACTTGGATGTGGTCCATCATGCTGTACCCACTGCGAAATCCAGCTTGCTGTCTGGGTTGGGCAGAATCAAGATGGTTTTGAAGGCGCATAGTGAGTATTTTGGTGAATATTTTGCAGACTGTTCGGAGTAGGCTAATCGGTCTGTAGTTATTCAAGTCTTCTTTGGAACCTTTCTTGTGCAGAAGGATAATACATGTGTGGTTCCATGTTTCTGGTATCTTTTTCTTCCTCAGACAGGAATTAAAAATCGTAGCGAGAATTGTTTCCGTATGATTACCCATTGCTTTGAATACCTCCGCTGTGGTACCATCCATTCCAGATGCTTTTCCATTCTTCGTACTTCTGACTGGGTGTCTCACCTCTTCCGGAAGGATATCTGGGACCTCTTCGGTGGGCATGTTTCCATCGTCATTTACTTCATCATTTCCTAGAGGATCCTCATACAGCTTGGTGTAAAATTCTTGTACCTGTTTCAGGATAAGTTTCTTACTATGGGTTATGGAGCCGTCTTCTCGCATCGAGGCCACCAGCTGTCTATTTCCGATCGAGAGATGTTGCTTCATTTTCTTGTAACTTCTATTGTTTTCTATGGTTTTCTCGATTAGCTCATAATTATGTTTTTTCACATCTTCCTTGATGCACTTCCTTATAGTTTTGTTTAGTTCTGCAAAATGGATCATTTCTTTAGGATCATTAGTAATTAACATTTTCCTACTTTTTTCCATCAGCAGTCTTGTTTTTTCGGTCAACTTTTTCTCTGGCTTTGTTTTAACTGTTCCGCCTATTTCTTCAGCCGTTTCCATGAGTATCTCTATAAATTAGGATTCAACTTCTTGGTCTTCCAGTACACTGAATCGATTTTTCAGTTGGAGCTGAAATTCTGTTTTTTTCATTCTTTTAGCACCTGCGTGTTGATAATAGACTTAGGCTTCTTTATACGCTTCTGTCTTTCTAACTTTGAGTTGAATTTTATTCTGCATCTTACCAAGCGATGGTCGCTTCCAGTTTTAAACTGGTTGAGGACAGAACAGTCTTCAGCCAATTGCTTCTTATTGACTAGTATGTAGTAAATTTCGTTTTTGGTACCATTGGGTCCTCTCCAGGTTCATTTTCTATTGGGATTCTTTTTGAAGTAAGTGGTCGTTATATATAGACTAGTACATTAAGCAAAGTCCACAAGTCGGTCCCCTCATTCATTTCTGTCTCCATAGCCCCATTTTCCAACTGCACTGCCGTCTTCCTTTTGTTCTCCTACCTTGGCATTGAAATCACCCATGACCACTTTTAGATGGCAGCTTCCTTTGTCGTGCAGTTCTCCAACTTCTTGGTAGAAATCTTCCACTTCCTCATCCGAGTATGATGATGTTGGCGCATAAACTTGGACTGTTTGAAGTTGATATCTTTTATTTATTTGAAGCACTAGTCTAGCTGCCTGCTCGGATGAACTTTCCATTTCCACGATATTATTCTTCATTTTTTTGTTGATGATGAATCCAACTCCTCCTGTTCTTCCTGTGTCAATTCCCCTGTAATAAAAAATGTCCACTTTTCAACTCCAATAGGCCTTCGCCTTTTCTTCTCACCTCACTAAGCCCTAAAATGTCCCACTTGATCTTCTCCAGTTGTTCTTGGAGCTCTTGAAGTTTATCTTCACTGGACAAAGTCTGGCAATTAAAGGTAGTTATGTTGAGGTTAAAGGAAATGGGTAAGGATGAGAAAAAGTGGCAGTGGATGTTTAACCTCCGGGGATTCTTAGCACCCTCTGCCTTCATGCCTTCTTCCTGACCACTGCCACAGTCAGAGGCAATTCAGCCTCCGGAGAATGAGGGCCGTTTTTTTATGGGTGTACATGTCATGGGGGGATTGTGGGCCTTAAAACACCACGCTGGCCCAGAGCAGGTTGGTGGGTACCTTTTTCACTTTGGCCGGAGATATTGCAGAAAGACTTCACAGCATGGTTGAACGTACCCGTGTCCGAGGACACCTCTGTTCTTCGGCAAGGACAGCAAACCTCAGGGTTATCGTATTGGATAACTGAAAATAAACTACTCGAAAAAACGTTTTGGGCACCAGTGCTAAGGAAAATATATTATCCCAAGACACAATACAAGAAATACAAATTTCGAAATATAAACAATAATCTAATTTACAAAATCTCTTACTCTAAATTACAAATACTTGTTTCTTAACACGTGTAAGTTACAAATAATACCCATCGTTACGCGCCTCATGGTGCAGCTATCGGCTCGTGAGACCCAGGAGATGCCCACCTTCGATCCTTGCAATTCGGGAAGCTCCAACCTCATGCTTCCTGTCCGAACCGTCCTGGCGACCCTTCGAATGCCTGATGTTGGATGCCTGGTGACTTGTTCTTACGGATGACTGCTTCTTGAGAAACTTTATGACAGGTTCCTCCTTGGCTCTCTGATCAGCAAATCACCTATCACAAGTCGTCTCTCATAAGTCGTCCCAATACAAGTTCCAAATACATTTACAAATACAAATATCGTAGAGTAAGTCCCCCAAATACAAGAGAGAGCTTTAAAACATGTCCCTTAAATACAAGTTCCCCAATACAAGTGCCCAATACCAGTCCCCGAATATAAGAGAGAGCAAATACCATTCTCCATACAAGTCCCCGAATTCAAGAGAGTGACTCCAACAATCTCCGCGGGCTTCTTATATTCACACACCTCTCTTCCATCGCCCGTCCGACTGTTCTTCCCCTCTCCTCTCTTCTGTCCGCTTCTCCTCCTATGATGCCAAACCTATTCATCAGTCCGTTAGGATCAACACACTCGTTTGTTAATACACCATTAAAAACATGCCCACATAACTTTCACTTTTTTAGGAGTGTAGTGCTGAACACTATAGTATATATGTGTGTGTGCATGCGTGCGTGCATGCGTGCGTGCATGTGTGTATATATATCACTTCTTACACATGATATCTCTCTATACTATAAAAATCTAGGATGGTCGTGTCAGATGCTTGGCCTTGAAAACAGTATATGCCACTGAGTACCCCCACTCCACGCACAACTTTCCCACCTAATTTGGTTAGTGAGGGAGAGGTAGAAGAGAAAGTGGATGGGGGCAAGACACTGAGCGAACCAATAGGAAAGGAGGAGGAGGTGCCTAAGTGGTCAAGAGTCTGAGTGTGCACTGTTGCCATTCACGAATTCCCTTTAAATCCCCGCCAAACATTACGTGTGTTCAGGTATAGAGTTGGCAACGTCTCACTTGAGCTTTCTGCTAGGAGGCACTATCCCCACCTCTTACCAGCGGAGACATATATGAGTGGTCTCGAGTACGGCCGAAATCTCACTGAATTTTATGATAGCTTTATTAAATAGAAATTTTAATAAACCTTAAAATATTTCTACAGTTACTTCTCCACTTATGATATTTTTAAACCATTTTATACTAATTTGAAAGGTCGCATTTGCTTTGAAGATTACATCATAAAACATAGTTAAATTACAGAAAAAATGATTTCTATTAAATATTAAAGGTGTTCTTCTCGATTTAGAAATTAGGTATCGATTTTTATTAGAACCTTAAATACTAAGTCGATGTGGATTTTGATGGTTATTGAACTCATAAATGGAGCTTACTTTGTTTTTTGATTGTCAGAATAGAGGGTTAGCAAGATTACTGTCATATCACAATATGTTACAAAATATGAAGAGAGTTGTCAAAGTGGATGAGCGCTCCTTATGCATGTATATCAGAGCATTTGAAGATTGTACACTGAGCCATTAACTACCTCTCAATCATTTACATTTTTAAGTTATTCCAAAGATCCAAAAGTTTTATTCCCCTTAAAAAATGAGAACTAATGTAAGTTTTTATAGATTGATTTTTCATATCACAATGATATTGACAGCGTAATGCAATATATTCGCCGTTAAATGATAACTAAGTGACTGATACCAAATTCTAGAAACGAATGCTTGCTATGCACAGGTATGTAAAAAAATCATTGAATATGAGGTGGAAAACCTCCCTTCGTCTTATATGCGGGAATTTACGGTATTTTATTTTTCTTATGAAATAAGCTTGACATATAAATGTTAATATCTATTCCATTTTCATTAATAAGAGGCTTGCAAAAATTGTCACTTATTTAATACTAATAATTAAATATCTTAATTGATATTAATTTATAAAATAGATAATAAGTTTACAAATTAGATTAATAAGTTTACTAATTAGGTTAATAAGAATTATTTGAAGTATTTATTCACTATTTCATTTTTAACGACATTTAGCGACATTTTCTGTGAGTTTAGCGACTTTTTAGCTACTTTTTATGGTGGATTTAGCAACATTTTAAAATTTATTTTGGCAACTATTGTCCGGCATCCAATGAGCTCGCTTTTGAAAGCCTGCCCCCAACTGCAGTCCTTCAGAAGATTCACGGAGGCGAAGTCGTTCGCAAGATCGAATGGAGAATACTGTTCAGCGAGGAAATGATGGGCATTCGACGAGGCGAGTTCGCGGCCATACCCTGTACTGCTGTACTCCCAGCACAAGACGCAGTTCCCCGAACGTAGGGTGTCCAGAGGCCGAGGGTGCAAAACTGGGACATTTCCTATTTTGAGGATGAAAAATCCGGGACATAACCGGGAAATTATCGGGACATAACCTGGACAAATGCATTTTTAGTCATTTTCTGTAGTTCAGGGTATTAAAATATTGTTTTAATGTATTTATTGCTTCTGTTACTGTATTAATAAGAAAATAGGACATTTAAACTTTTTTCTGTTATAAAGTTTGGCAATTTTTATTTATACACTTAAAATTAAATACATAACATATTGTATTTTACACGTAAGTAAATTGAAATCATGATCACATAAAGAAGTCAATTATCTAACAGATTGTTCAGAATGAGTGGTTACGACATAAAAAAATATTAATTATTGGTACGAATGGGACAAAAATTGCACATGAATTGTGATTTACAGCAGTGCGTTTCAACCATCGGTCTGCGCAAATTTGATGGAAAGTTTAAGATATATTTATTCTTATTTTGACAGTTAAATGTTTAAAAAGTTATGTGACTTTATTTTATTCTTATTCTAATAAATAAAAGAAGATGTCTGTCTGTGACAGCCATAACTCTTCAGAGAATAAAGTTAGGAGCTTGAAATTTTGACAGCAGCTTCAGGTTGATCATGGGAGTTGCAATGCTGAATATAATTCTAATCGGCCCATGGGGTCGTGACCCCGGAGATCACGGATCGGTCAGTCAAAATTTCAGTTTCTTGTGGATATCTCAGGACCATTGGACCGATTTTGATGAGTCTTATACCAATATCATTGTTTTGATGATGTACATTTTCTAGCTGAAAATGGACAAAATCAGTCCACTGGGTCGAAAGGTCTTAATGTAATGGCCGGTTCAAATTTTGGTTTTTTGTGTATATCTCAGCAACGAGTTGAAATAGGTTTAAAAATATAAATTTTTCATCAGTTATTTCTGTAAAACATAATTTTTGCATTTATGGAATTATTGAATTATAGAAATTTACTAACATTCCATATGTTACGTAAAAATTGTTGTTTATTTCATTGAAGTATTTGTTGTTTTTAATTGAATTATCTTCTAATATAACATATAAAGGAGAATGTTTGTAAGTTTGTTCCCTTTGAATGCTTTTAATACGAGATAGGGAGGGAGAGAGATGGATGGTAACGGAGGGGGGAGATGGAGATTGATTGATTGATTGATATCTTTATTGGGGCGAGATTGAGACTTTGTAGTCCCCTCTTCCACCTAACCCCTTGTCAGTTAACAACAGCGGACATTTACAAGCAGGTAGAATAGACATACAATCAGAGAGAAATAGGCATTTACAAAAAAGACATGGTTTCACAGTGATATCATAATTCTATAACCTAAATAAAGCTGCAAAATTATATGCTTTCTAAAAATCATAAAGAGTTAAAATAAATTATAAATGAAACAGATGAACATAACCCAGTGTGAGGGCATAAATGTGAGACATTACACCTGACACGACAATTATAATATCACTAGGTAGTGTCAATGTTCTGTTTGTGGTACCAGTAGTGATTTGCGAATCAATCGTTTGAAAGATGCAAGAGATGGTGCATTTCTCGTTGGTGGAGGTAGTTCATTCCACTCTCTGCAAGCAGTGACCGTGAATGATTTATTAAATACAACTGTTCTATGATGGGAATAAGCAGTTTGTTATTACCTCTGGTATTGACCATGTGTACGGTGTCAAGGCTCTTAAATTCTTTTGCAAGATACTGTGGAGTGTTGAGGGATAACACTTGATAGAGTAATGAAAGGAGATGTAATTTCCTTCGGGATTCCAGAGTCATCCAGGACAATTTGGTTAAATATTCCGAAATATGATCTGATTTATTCAAGTTAAAAATAAACCTGACACAGTTGTTGAAGCTGCGCTGCAGTTTTAGTGATGACTCCTGAGACAGATCCTGGTATGCAGTATCTCCATAATCGAAATTGCGATGGCGAATAAAAGTTTGCTTGAATTTGGGAGTTTTAAGCGAGTAGGCAATGAAAATAAGGTCATGTGAAGATATTCCTGGTATTGTTAGCTGCCCATGCGAAACGATTTTATCGATGTTCGATGTAATAGCTAAGTCAATCCAAGTTGACGATGTTGAGGTGGTATTAGTTGAGTTCAGGGGAAGTACATTCAGACTATGAGCTGCGAAAATGTTTTTTAAATAGGTTGTGTCATAGGAATTTGTATTAAAATTAGCATTGAAATCACCAGTTATGATAATATGCTCATAATCATTCGTATAGTTCGAAATCGCATCATCTAAATCTGATAAATGACCAGTCTTCGTTGGTCTATAAATTATTCCGACGAGAAGTTTCTCTGCATTAATGACAATTTCAAGAAAGAGAAATTCTGGCTTTCGGTGATACTGTGGCTCACTAGTAGTTAGAACTTTACATTTTAAATCGTTTCGAACGTAAATACCCACTCCACCACCTCCTTTGCCAATTCGATCGTTACAGAACAAACGAAATCCCGGTATTTCTATGGTGTTGGAAGAGGTTGATGGTTTTAGCCAAGTTTCAGCAAGTGAGATTATATGAATATCTCTTATTTGGTAGGATTGAGCGTAATTCGTCGATGTGAGCAGTAAGACTTTGAATGTTAAGATAGATCAGTTGTAGGGAACGAGAAAAAGGCTTAAGTCCGTTGGATAACAACTGTTGTGTGGAAACAGTTGTGTTGCTTGTAAGTGGGTCTCTGAGTGCGCTTCGTGCAGCTGAAGGAAGAGATTGCTGCGAGAGATACGAGCCAGTGCGGGGGAAGAATTCGGTAGCATGAGGGTTAAGTGGGTATACCACATGGGGTGAGGCACTAGACAATGGGACAAATACCTGTGCGTTTGGGTTGAGAGAGTAGGTAGGAGTGGAGGGGGGGATGATCCATAATGGGTTTGGAGAAATATTTTTAGCATCGACATTGTGGGATGTGGGATGGGAAAAGTTTGAGAACGTGGTGTTTTAAAGATATTATTGGGATCTGCACAGTCTCCGTGTTCACCATTTTGAGGGATATCTTCGGAAGAAATATTTATGTGTAAGATATCTGAATTTAAGCTCTCAGCGGAAGTAGCCTCTGTAAATTTAGGAGTGATTTCTGTGTTGAGAATTTTGTTATTAATGGACATATTGGCGCCAAGTTAAAAACAAGATAATAAAATAGTACTGCTAAGGTGCATGAAAATTCACATTCAAATTCAAGGACGAGGAGTCAAATACTAGTAATATAGTACACAAATAAGAAGAATACACTCGGATCTAAATTTAAATGATGCAAAGATATGTCACGATGGGAGTGAGGGTTCACTGATTAGAGAAAAAAGAGACCACTAGCTAGAAATGCACTTTTTTTTTACACATGCGTTGATAGAATTTCACTAGGACACACGGGATGAAGAAAGAAAAGGAAATCACTAGAATACACGCTATAAAATAAATTCACTGAAACAAACACAATGAAGTTCACCTGAAACACTTACACAAAACAAAGCAGTAAAATAAGTTACCACTTAACAACAATTAACTAAGGTTGAAATTGACACTCCGAAGTGAATATCTTCATCCGATTTCTCTTCTCTGTCGCTCACTTACTCTCTTCGTCTCAGAGTCTTCTCCATCCACTTGTGGCCCTATCCAAGTCTTTGGTCGTGGCGATGGCTACGCGGCTACCGTCTTCTCTTTTCATGATGATTTTTCCATCGTTCGTCCAGGTGTTGTTGGCTCCGGCAATATCCTTTGCGGCTGCGTATATTTTTTTCCTTTGAGCCGTTAGGCTCTCAGTAATGAGGAGTCTCGTACCTTTCAACATCTTCTTCTTAAACCAAATGGCTTCTCAGACTTGATATGAAACACATTTAACTATCATTGGAGCCGGGCGAGGGCTTGTCTGGGAATTTCGAAGACCTATTCTGTGGGCCCTATTGATGCTGTTAGAGTCCACATCAACGTTCAGGTGATCTTTGAATAATTTCCTGACAACAGCGATAGGATTTTCTTTATCTTCTATTGGGATTCCATGAATAAGAAGGCAATTTCGCCTACTGTATTGCTCCAATTCATCAATCTTATCGTCAAGACTCTCACTCTTCTCTTCTAACATAATGAGCCGGTCAGAAATGGTCTTCATTTTCTCCAGGACTAACGTCTGAAAGGAGCTGAATCTTTCCTTGATGGAATTGGCCTTTGAAGGACAGATGTTCTTGTCTTTCTTAGCAGCATCCAGCTCGGCTCGAAATGCAGACATTTCATCCTTAAGGCCATCCATGACGGACCTGATGTCGTCGGTCTCAACCTCAATTTTCTTAACGGAAGTGTTCTTTGGTGCCATTGCGAAACGGGAGAAAACTTTAAGCTGGGAGGTGAAAGGGTCGGTAGTGGAGAGGGTTCGTCACATACGTCCGACTGTGAGCGGGAGGAAACGGTTAATTAGAGGGAAGGACTGGAGAGAGGGAGGGAGGGGGAGTGGGGAAGGAGAGGGTGGAAGGGAGGGGGAGTTTATACGTTATTTTCCTAAGATTTTGTTTCATCATTCATCTAAATAGGAAAATGAGGAGCGGTTTTCTTCATTTTTGCTTTATACGATGGGTATAACTGTGTACTATTTTATTCTTGCGATGCTTACATGTTACACGGTCGAAGTTTTAGATTCACTAAATCCGTTGAAATTCAGCAGGCACTCCTGCTAGTCTTTTAATAAAATTTCATTGAGAAAACAAATAAAAATTATGTAGTTTGCTAATTTTTACCGGTCCTTGGTTGAACGTTAACAACATTTACCGGTCCACGGCAGATTTTCGGTTGAGAAACACTGATTTATAGAGTACTAGCAGAATTTCCTGTTGAATTTTAACGGATTTAGTGAAGCTGCTACAGCACAACATACAAACTCTTTAAAATATATAGTAGATACTTTTAAAATTACAATTACCTTTTCTTAACAATTAATCATATTTGTTTGTAACAATCCATTTCCTAGCCTATTTAATTCAAATATAACGATAATTTTATTTCCTATCATATTACTTTCACCAAATCCAGCTTCATTTCTTGTGTAATTATGCCTCGCTGAAATATTTACTTTTATGTCTTGTAATCAAGAAACCCATGAAAAAGCAACGTAAAGTTGTCCATGATTGAACACTGACTGGTAAATGTACACCAGATACGTGAGCTTATTTACATTAATAAACATTATATTGTAGGATATAATGATTCTAGTATTCAATAGACGAAAGAAGGTTCAATTACTTTCATCACTTGTTATAAACGCTTCCTAAATAATATTCAGTATCTATTTACGTTGCTATCCATAAACATCGATCGTTTTGCTGCTTAAACAAAAGTGCGAATCGAATAACGCAAAAATTTCATCTATTTATAAGCTTCATTGAACCTAATTGAATCGGAGATAACAATGACAGCCGGCTTGGCAACGCCTGGGAGGGTTACAAAAAATCCACAAAATTTCGAAACAAATAACATATTTCTGAAAACTTCGACCGTGTAACATGTAAACTTCGCAGGAATAAGATAGTATAGAGTTTTATTCGTCGAATAAAGCAAAAATGAAAAAAATCGGTCCATATTTACGTATTTTAACGCTTGAAGGAAGAATACCTTGCAAGTTAAAGAATGGATTCATACGTGTTATGTTATGGAAAAATGTTAATCCCCTATATTGGCAGCACTGATTAATCCTGGTTGACCAAACCTTGACCATTGACTAAGGTAGGATGTAAGGAAGAATTGTACCACATTTGGTTATTCTAGCTTTTACCGTTTAGGAGGAGTTCCATGAACAAACACACATAGTAATACACAAACACACAAATACACAGAAACACAAATGTACAAACACACACTTCAAAATATATTATAGTAGATAGATTACCCTTTGAAACATCCAAATTGTATTAACATAAAAATATTGATCACTATTGCTTTATAAACTCAAAATTACAAGAGATATTTGAATTTTAAGTCATTAAGCATGAAAAAGCACGATTATCACTAAACAAAAATCAATTTAAAGTTAATGAACGAATGAAATATCAAAAATTTTAATCTTTATAATCAACAAAAAATCAAATACTAGGTACATATATGAACCATTATCACCTAAGAAAACATTCATCATTAAATGAAGATAAATTAATTATTGAGTTACAAATTTTTAAAACAAAAAATTCCATACATCAGATGATAAGCTTGAAATTTAATTTTACATGTATATTTGTCTGATCCTTGTGCACCTTTTAATATTTCCTCATTTTCTTTTATGGAATTCGTAAAATCTTCACAACTTAGATCTTTTAAATTAAAGACATATGTTGCATTAACTGTACTGATTTCTAATCTGTTCCGTTCATCAGTCCATTGAGCATCTAATAAAGAAAAAATTCTTTCGCAGCCTGCATTGTGACTCGGATTTGCAAACAGATATGAACAAATTATAATGAGTTCACTTTTTTGCTCCATAAATTCGATGTTCATAAAGATAGTCATCTACTTCTCATTGCAATTCATCGTTTACCAATTTACATTGATACTTAATTTATTGAAAAGAGACCTCCTAGTATATCATCATTCTATAAGCTCAAATCTTACAGAGGATATAGGAGGATACTAATGTCTGGCCCAAACTCCAATAGATGGAGAGCTGAAATTTTCAGAAATTGTAGATGGCATACAGAAACCGCCAGAAAAATTGATGTCTCATACCTAAGTGTCATCGGTTCGACTCCAGGAATTCCGATAGTTGCATTTCTTCCCATAAGAAAAGCATTGCAGGAAATTTTAAAATTAATTTCAGGCACTTTCCGATAAGATAAGGAATTGAAACTTGGACGGTTGTTAGATATCCACGAGATCTATTGGGATCAGTTATTACTTTTACCGCAATTATCCTGGGTTCAACTCCAGACGACCTGGTATATCTCCCATAAGAAAGCATGGAAAAAATTAATTCCTGCATATAGACGAAACTAAGAGGAATAAAGAGCTGATATTTTCAGTGTTTGTAGATGTCATGAGAATATCTCCATATTATTTGAGAACTCCTGAGTAGGTGTCATCGGTTCGACTCCAGGCAGCCGTAAATTTGAGATTATTTCCCATAAGCATTGAAATTGGTGCATGGCACTTTTGCATTTAAAATTTATTTGTCGGCTCTTTCTCTTTATAATAAGATGAGTTAAAATGCTTTTAGAGTGCAAGCGCATATTACTTAGTTATATATAGATGCTTCTTACAGAGGTGGATATCATTAAATATAGACGCTTCTTACAGAGGAGGATATCATTAAATATAGACACTTCTTACAGAGGAGGATACTAATGTCTAGCCCAAACTACAGTAGATAGAGAGCTGAAATTTTTAGAAATTTTAGAAGGCTTGGAGAAACCGACAGAAAAAATCTGATGTGGCCAACACGACTTTCTCCATATTTGGAGTATAGATATTTAAATTATTATGAAAGGCATTATAAGGCAAAATTATTATTTCGTATTGTAGAAGAATAGTTGTCCTTATTGCCATAAATTATATGTTGAATACGTTTACAGAATTCACCGCTGCATGGTGGTGGCGCTGTATACTGGAAATTTAAGAATAAGCAAAATATCTCCGAAATGGATGGTTCTAAAAAAATTTGTTTGAAACAAAACTTGGAAGAAATATTATTCTCTACAACTTTAGTCCTAACAAAGATTACCAATAATGATGTTTCTAAGGATATGTTTGACGGTAACCGAAAAACCGATTATCATTATAATAAAAAGTAATTCTCTGTCTATAACACTAACTTAAACACTAATAACTCGAGAAGTAATGAAGATAGAAACTAAAAATTTGGCAGGGATGCTTGATTAACACTTTTTCAGGTGTTGACTAATTTAAATTGCGAAAGAATTCCTTGGTTCGACTCCAATGGAGGTATTTCCATTTCCCATTACTTAACGTGTAAAACGCGATTTTTTGACATGCAGGCTTTTATTCATTTGGAAATTAAATTATAAGGAATTAACCTACAACCTTCGGATTTGAACCATTTTGAAGAAAAATCTGTGGCCAACTCATGACTTTCTCCATATTCGAGGTATAGATATTTAAATTATTATGAATAGCATTATAAGGCAAAATTAATATTTCGTATCGTGAAAGAATACAGTCATCCTTATTGCCGTAAATTAGGTATATTTTGAATATGTTTACAGAATTCACCGCTATATGGTGGTGGCGCTGTATACTGGAAATTAAGAAAAAGCAAAATATCTCCGAAATGGATGGTTCTACGAAAATTTGTTTCAAACAATACTTGGAAGAAATATTATTCTCTACAACTTTGGTCCTCAGACCAATTACGACATTTTTAAGATGTTTGATGGAAACCGAAAAAACCAATTTATAAATAATTCCTAAACAATAACTGCTATGGAAAATTGTTTCAAATGAAAGTTGTAGGAAATTACATTCTCTCTAACCTTTGTATAGAATTGTATATACAATAATGATGTTTTAATGGAGAAATATCGCAAAAACCGAATCGGGTTTCGAATAAACCTCGACTTCCGGTTAACCGTTATTGTCCAAAACCTAATCAGCCCTCATGTTAAAGTGTTATATATGAAGTTTGGTAACGATATGGCAAGTACTTTTTGAGTTAGAGTGCCCATAATCACATACACCCACACACATGCACACACACACAGACATCATTCCGAAAATAGTCTAAACGTGTTCTAGGGACATCAAAACATGTATTTCCATTGAAATCTCGATCTTGGTATTTTGATGGAAATATACGTTTTAGGTGTATCTGAGTCCGAAAAAGTTGTTTTTGCAATGCCGTCTGACTGTCTGTGGGTGTCTCTGTCTTGTCTGTTCGCGGCTCTAGAGCCTAAACGATAAAGTGAAAATGAATGAAATCTCGTACTTGAGCATTTTATCATACAGAATAGAAGCCATAAAGAAATGAAATTGCTCAATAGTGAAGGGCAGTATATCCTAGGCAATTTTAACAAAATTTAATTTTCTCAAGCATGCCTCCAACGATTCTGATCAAATTTTGTACAGATATTTGAGTTTACAATAGTACTACATAGTTCATATTTCTCAAAAACTGAATATGAGGCTAGCTTATTCGAGGCAACTTTATCAACAATTTGATTTTATCAAAAACGGCTAATACGATTTTCATAAAATTCCGTACAGTTACTTGAGTTAATGTTTGCAATAATACTACGTAGTTCATATTTCTCAAAAAATTAATATAAGGCTAGTTTATTCTTGGGCAACTTTAAAAATAATTGGATTTTCTAAAAAACAGCTCTTACGATTTTCGTCAAATTTTGTATAGTTATTTAAGTTGATGTTTATAATGATTCTACATAGTTCATATTTTTCAATAGATAGCTGAACAACGCATTAATATATGAGAAAGTTTGTACAATGTATATTGTACCGATTTTTTCGATTTGATAGCAATAAAGTCCTCTATATTGCTTTTTTATTGATGACTTAGATGAAAATTCTGCACAACTTATGCAATTTGATAGGGTGTACACATTTTTGGGGACGAGGATAAATAAAAGAAATTACATTCAGAGCTTAACCCTTAAGTAGGCGCGTAGCGTTTCGTAACTTAAGTGGGCATGTGGGGTCTTTAAAGACCCCAAAAGAAAATGTATATATCTATGCTTTGTTTATTTTCGTAACAATTATTTTAGACGAGAAGTCGAATACCTTATATAGCAATGTGCATCCATCAGATTTTGCATATTGTTAATGACATTTAATTATTTCTAATGTTTACGTTAGTTGCTTTTTTCGGGTGTCGCTGGCGTGCATTAATGCAGAATCATCTGTGTAAATTCATAGCGGGTTAACAAATTAATTTATTCTCCGCTAAGGTCTTCTATGAACTTTGTTTAAATATTATATAATTGTTATATGCGTTTAGTACGTTATTGAATGGGTGAATTTTTTCCTGTAATATGCAGCTCTTTTTCCTCCCAAAGAATCATTACATTGCATATGATTACACTAAACTCGAGTGCATTATTAGTTTTTTTCAATAAAATTTGAATAATCTTTGCAAATAAATGTACAATAACTTATAAACATTTACTTGGATACATGAATTTGTTTCTCTCTTACTCTTGTATGATCTCCACCTTGTCAGCATTTTGAGAATAAAAATACGTTTATAGTACTCGATGTGTTACTGAACTAGAGGGTCAAAATCACTTTGGATGCATAAACAACACGTACATTTATTCAACCTCTTGAAATTTAACAACACAATCACTGCATACAGTTTTCATGTGATTTAAGCACATCATATTGGTACAGAAATTGCAACGCTGATTCTTTTTTTTTTGTCCTCATTTCTCGGGCAAATTGTGCACCTAGCTCAAACTTTGCGGTCAAAATGAATGCGTTTTTCCAATGGTGGCGATCCCATTAATTTAGCGGCTTTTTTGCAGAGTGATCTTGTCGCATATGTAGTTAGATACTGCCCTTTTGCGAAAAGACGAAACTCACAGGTACTCATTTGGAGTCGTGTCGGCGTGAGATGTAGAAGACACACTAAGTAGCTTGAAACACACATGCTGGTGGTGGAAACAAAATTTTTCGCGTAATAAATTGGACGGTCTTAAAGATTAGTGCGAGGAATTGACAATAGCGTTGACAAGGAAAACGAAGAAACCAGTGAAAAGATAGGAGCTCGGGACAAGTGCACACTCACGCGAGGGTCCTTCCCCCCTTCCGCGGTCTTCCGGGAAAGGATCTGTGCAGGCCAAGGGTTTTCCCCCTGCTGATAAAGAATTGCTTGTTTTCCTAAACCAGAACAGAATGCAGAAGGGTATTTTCAGAGGTCTCACGTCAAGTGAAGAGATAAAATCTAAAATATGGAATAACAGCAATGCTGCCAGTGTTCCACTGCTCTTGTTTTTCTTGGAAGGCATTATATTCCCTGATAAAGGCTTTCACATGGCCCTGGTGAAAAGGAAATGCTTCATTTTATAAAAAGAAATACAGACTGGTACGTTTCTCTGAGAGAAAAATATATAAGTTCAAAATAGTCGCGCAAGTAGGCTCGTGGAGTCTTAAAAGACCCCAACGTTAAAAAATGAATTTTTACGATAAGGCTATACCAATATTTTTACACGAACAAAAGGACATAATTATTCTACGAAGTTACTGAAAAAAACCAACCTCATATATGTAATTGCAAGAGAAATACAGCGTTTTTAAAAGGCATGGGGTCTTTAAAGTCCCCACGAGCCTACTTAAGGATTAAAGAGTAGAAGCAGCCAAATAATATTGCATACATTAATCTATGACTTGGTACAGTCATGGTGCTTCAGCTGAACCTCAGGTTGGCTGTTGAGAAGAGATCGAAATTATAACCACATTTTGTCAAGTGTGTAATGAGACTTCCATTTGGCACCCCCTTACGAAGCTGCGCTCTGGGCACCTGCCCCAGTTGCCCCGCTCTCACTACGGCTCTGCACATACATCATTCAGAAAATAGTCTAATTGTGTTCTAGGGACCTTAAAATCTGTATTTCCGTTGAAATCTCGAAATCGATTTTACTTCCTTCATACGTAGTATAGGGAAAGTACACCCAGTTCTTTTCTTACATGGTCTTTTTACTTTCTCCATACGAAGTAATGGGAAAGTATTGTGATCACGAAAAAAAATGACTTAGAGATTTCAACGGAAATACATATTTTGAGGTCCCTAGAACACGTTTGGACTATTTTAGGAATGATGTCTATGTGGATGTATGTGATTGTAGGCGCTCTAACTCAAAAAGTACTTGTCATATTAATACCAAATTTCATATATAACACTTGAGCATGAGCACAAAGAACTGATTAGTTTTTGGACAATACCGGTTTACCGGAAGTCGAGGTTTATTCGAAACCCAGTTCGGTTTTTGTGATATTTCTCCGATAATACGTCATTATTGTATACATTGACCATTACAAAAAATGTAGAAAAATAAATTTCCTACATCTTTTATTTCAAACAATTTTCCGTAGCAGTTATTGTTTAGGAATTATTTATAAATAATCGGTTTTTTCGGTTTCCGTCAAATATCTCCTTAAAAACGTTGTTATTGGTAATCTTCTTGAGGACCAAAGTTGTAGGGAATAATATTTCCTTCTAGTTTTGTTTGAAACAAATTTTCATAGAACCATCCATTTTGGAGATATTTAACTTTTTCTTAAATTTCCAGTATACGGCACCATCACCATGTAGCGGTGAATTCTGTAAACGTATTCAACATAATTTATGGCAATAAGGACAACTATTCTTCTACAATACGAAATAATAATTTTGCCTTATAATGCTATTCATAATAATTTAATGTTTATTTTCTTGAACGTTAAAAATTATAAACATTTAAACATTTCATGCTTTAGGTACTTATAAATGATATACAATGCTGAATTTTTTTTCTAACGGTAGAATTTACCAAATAACGAAAATGGAGTTATAGAAATTTGAGAATGTTTATTTATTTGGCCATTAAAAATTCATAAATGTTAAACAAATTGACTAATGTTTATGCACTTCAGTAGAACTAGGAAGCTGAAAAGTTTGAGAAAATTAGGGAATGGCATTCCAGCTGTAACTATCTTTGAAAATTACAATATAGTTTATTATTTTGGCTGTTAAAAATTCATAAAGTTTAAACAATTAAATTTATATAAGTGCACTTCTATAGGTGGTACACTGATGAAATTTTGCAGAAATCTCCTCTCCTCTCACTCTTTATATTAAGGTGAGAGAAAATGCTTGCAGAATGCAAGCACACATTAACTAGTATAGGATATATAAGGATACTACTATCTATAGCTTGACCGCATAGAAAATGTCCTGCGTGGAAATTGCCACGCATCCCCTCCGAGGAGGGGTATTCCCCCACTCCCGCTTGAACTTCCTCTCTCGTGAACGTCCCTCGCGGTTGCCAGCTTTTGCTGATTGTATTTTTTCTGAAAAATTAAAAACGCAGCTACTTTTCATAAGTGGAAAACAGGCCTACGGCCTGACAACACTGAGCTGCTTACAAGGGACTCTCCGCTCGAGAGTGAGTGGAAGGGATAGCAGGGGTGTGGAGGTGGGGTAGGTATCCTTAGCTCCGCCCACTGGTCGCCAAGAAGGTCGTTTTCTACGCGGTCTAGGTATAGCCCAAACTACAATAGATGGAGAGCTGAAATTTTCAGAAATTGTAGATTGCATGGAGAAACCGACAGAAAAAATAGGAAATTACAACAATGTTTATTTTCTTGGCCGTTAAAAATTATAAACATTTAAAGAAGCATTGCATGGTTTAGGTACTTTTAAGTGTGCTACAATGCTTAAATTTTTTCTACCTGTAGAATTTGCCAAATAACGAAAACGGGATTATAGAAATTTAAAAATGTTTATATATTTGGCCGTTAAAAATTCATAAATGTTAAACAAATTGACTGATGTTTATGTACTTTCTCTCGAGGTAGAAAGCTGAAAATCTAGAGTAAGTTAGAGAATGGTTTTCCAGCAGTAACTAACATTGAAAATCACAAAGTTTATTATTGTGGCTGTTAAAAATTAATAAATTTTAAACATTTAAATATACATAAATGCATTTCTAGAGGTGCTACATCGATCAAATTTTTCAGAAATGGGAGATATTCCTAATAAATGATGAAAACTATAAAATTATTATAATTATAAAATTTAGTTGTTTTTACCCCAATATTGTCCAAAGAATAAAACACAAATCGGTGCAGAGGTGCAAACTTTTGCGTTTAAAAATTATATGTCAGCTCTTACCCTTTATATTAAGGTGAGATAAAATGCTTTCAGAATGCAAGCACACATTACTATTATCTGTTCATTTTCTCTTTGCGACTGAGGTTTCGTACAGGTCCGTACCCGCTCGGTTCTTTTCGCCACTCAGAGGTGGGGTTTCACAGCTAGGGGTTTGGGGAGATGTCTCCTCACCGGAGAACACGCTAGGCGTTGCCACATCGACTGAAACATAATTCCTGCTACGAGTCCAAAGTTCAGCTCTCCCGCAGGAAAGGGCGACTTAATTGCTTGGGCGCTACTTCTATAGTGAAATACACGATTGCTTTTAAGACCTTTTATTTTGGCGTCATACTTTTGAAGCTCCCTCGACTCGCGATGAAATAAAAATTATAATGTATTGATTTTGGTTATATTTTAAGAAAATCTCGGCTCATCACCCCGAACTAATAACAAAACCATCCAATGTCCTAATTAAACAATGTAATTTCGTCAATATCGCAAAAACACGAAATACGTAAGCAAAGCTTGCCCTTTCGCTAAATTTTCTCTACACACCGGTTGAGAATCGTTGATGTAACCTCTCCGGAATATGAAATTATTCAGAACAGCCCATATTTACATTTACATCAATACCCTGCAAGCCGCTAGAAGCGTTTGGCAGGGGGTGTCACAACACCAAGTGAACTCTAACTAATTCCTCTGTTGGACTGTCTTATCGCGTCTGGGAAAAAGGATCTGTAGTATTTCTCTGTTCTAGCGATTGTTTCGACATATTTTCTCCTGTACTCTGATCTAACATTACGTTCACTAACACCGATGGGGACGACTATGCCGCGTACGTCTTCAATGAATTCGGAGCTTTCGAATTTTTCAAATAGTTTCCTTTTGTAATCAATTCTTCTACTCTTCAACGTCTGCCATTTCAGATCCCTCAATATCTCTGATACACTCGCATCATACCGATATTCTCCTTTTACGAATCTAGCCGCTCTACGCTGAACCATTTCGAGCTCCCTACTTAGGCACTCCTCGAAAGGGTCCCAGACGGCGCAACAGTATTCCACGACGGGTCGTATTAGGGAAAAGTATGCAATTTCCTTCACGTTCAAGGGGCATCCCCACAGGACTCTAGAGGAAAACCCTTGAATTCTGTTTGCCGATGCTATAACGGTTTTGATATGCTCTCTACTAGACAAATTGCTACTGAGAATTACTCCTAGGTATTTGTAGCTATTGACGTATTTTAGCTTTAGTTCAGATATTTGGTATGGGTAACGGTTGAAATTCGTGGAGCGCGTGAAGTTCATTGCGGCGCATTTCTTTATATTCAGGTCGAGTTGCCAATCTTTACACCATTTCGTAATAGCCTGAAGGTCCTTTTGCAAATTCTCCTGATCGTGTATTGTGTTCTATGAAATGTTTACTTAATTTGGAAATAAAAATTTCTTTTAAGGTTGCGTTCAACACATTTATTTTATAGAAATATACAAATGGAAAAGATTTCATTTTTGTCCATTGGCAAGGCTAAAATATCCTGCTCGTCGTCTGTTTCTTCTTCATCAGAACGCTCACTGTCAGACTCGCTCTCCGCAAGCCGCACAATTACAGGATCCATTATGTCATCCCTTGCTATTTCTTTTTGAAAATCTTCCTCCTGTAAATTCACTGCATGACGAATGGAAGAAACACACTCAAAAACAAGAACTCAACAGTAAACTCAATGATAACAAAGTAACAGAGTAACAAAAACTCAACGTGAACAAAGTAACAAAAACTCAACGATACACACGTGGCAACAGCGCTCTCTAAGACTCGTGTGATCACAAAGGAAGCAAGAGAGAGAATGAACTTTCTACAGGAAAGAATCCTTCTACTTCGTTCCGATTGGTTCCCTTAAAGTCACGTGATAGGTAGAGCTCTTCTTCCCATTCCCTTCGAGTCACAAAGATAACATGAACAGATAATAGTCTAGTAGATATAGGTGCTTCTTACATATGATTTAATATATGTGTGCAAGTGTGTGTGTGTATCAGGGGCATATGTTCTGGTGTGCTAGTTGTGCGACGTACACCCACCGAATATCACAATATATACGTATATGTAATATTATTAAAACTATGGCAACTATGAAATGTGGTTGTGCTGAAAAAGTTACGTGCACGAAAATACGTTCACTGGAAGATCTTGAGCTAAGTCGTGCTGGACATCGCACGATCTATAGTGTTTAACTGAATAGCGGAGGGGTGGAGACTGGGATCTTGCATAGTAGATTACTGCCTGGAAGTAGCGCGATGAGCCTAGGGTGAGCGCCCGGTCTCATGAACACCCGTGTGTAGCGACGCGGTAGAAACAACAACGAGATGGGAGCTACTCAGAAATCGCACACCTATCTCCTTTAAACCAGCTTGTGCCATAGACAAGTGCAGTGGAGTGATATTTGGGTTTTGTATGGTAGCATATAGCCAGCTGGGTGTGCTGAGAGTTTAGCGCACCCACCTGAAGTTGCAGTCTTCGGGATATCGACTGGGTTATCGATAATGCGGTCGATCGCCGATATTCAGTAGAACGATATGACTCATCAGCATTGTTTATTATGCAACTGCTATGCTAACTTGACCTGTGTTATGCAATATTTAACACACTTTGGTTCTTTAACTAATAAAGCACATCCCAGTTTATAGCATATAAGCCTGTGGAAAATTGATATTTGATTTACGATGCGATTTAGTTTGTTGATATTCTGGCAACTGCAAGTATAAATGTATGCACAATACTTCCATTTTACCAATGTGGTTTGTTCTTTCACATGTGATTTTAAACATTTCATTTTACATGTAACCAATTTTTTATAAGAAAGCCGTATTAAAAATCGAGCAATGTCTATGGATAGATATCTGTAAAGTGTTTGCATGTATGTTTTTTATAACTTATAAACTACAGCACGTAGACACAAAAGGAAGGTGTCATTTTAATCGGAATAAAGAGTTAAGTGGTGTAGTCAGGTTTTTATAGTGATTTGATTGACCTTTATATTAAAAATTTTATTAAAATTTTCTCCATTTGAATAACATGGATGAATGCAGCTTATTTTTCATTTGAAATTTAAAATTAGAAACATGGCATGAACTAAAGACTTGGATGGTTCTATGCAGGCAATAACAGTTTATTTTTATTGAAGACAGAATCCGAATGCTGATCGGATTATCATAAAAATGCATTTAGAATCAGGAAAAGACATGATTTTATCAGTTTTATGACAATACCAATTATAAGCTACCATGACAACTCCTATTATCCCCAAAGCTGAGAGACCAATGCATTTACACGGGAAAATTTTTAATGTAATATCGTTTTTCTATTTCTGTGTTCCATTTTGCTTTGTATACATGGGAACAAAACATTTGTTGATTTTAATTGAAATATTATTAATAAATAGTTTTTAATGATATTTTTGTGTGGCGTAGAGTTCTCCAAAGCAAACTTTTTAAAACTACATAAGTAGCTCAAATAATTAGACGTAGATTTTCCACAAATTGTGATTGGATAAATCATTTCATTGTTTCCCAAGTATTGTTGATATAAACAATTTTCTCATAACTGAACTTGTGGATGAGAGAATCGAGCTAATAGTTGTAGGATAATATACACTCTGTGATTCTTAAACATTCTCTATGTACTTTTTTGTCTTTCGTTAAATTAATTAATTTTGTTTGTTCCTTTGTACATCCATTTTCTGTTGATAATTGTATTCTTGCTGGTTTTACTTAGTACAGTTTTTGTTTTGAAGATATCGTCACGAAACTTTGCATAGGTATATCATTTTAACCTGTGGTTAACATAGGCTATATGACGATAAAAACTATTTCCATAGAGATGGCAGTTGGGTTTTTCCTTGATGTAGTGTGGGTTGCATAAACCTTCCTTTTTTTCCACGCAAAACCACCATTGATGATCAGGATATGCCACTGACATGTATGTATACATATTTATATATGTATATATGTGTGTGTGTGTATTTTGCTGTTAAACCGTCCCACAGCAATTTCGGGCCGCCAAAGACGACATGAGCAATGCCGAGCTTTGTCAGTCGACAGAAACAGGAGCCGTTAGCACGATTCGGATAAAGCGACATGTAATGATTCAACATAGTCACAGTTCCTATATTGTTTAGTTTTTATGACAATCAATTCACGCCATACAAAAATTGTTCACTTTGCTAAGTACAATAAGGAAAATTATGTGGTGAACGAAGAACTTTTTCGTTATCATTACCGCCAATTTTATGGGTACAATTAACCCTGGGGCCATTATGAACAAACACAAGTAACTAAGGAAAATGATTTAACAACAAAAGTCCCACATTACTGAGCTGCTTCACCTCACCATCAAAAGTCATGCGAATCACAACCAAATCTCATGAAAGCAGCACAGCACACTAAACAATTACCAAAGTGACTTCTCCCCAATAGCAAGAAGTGCATGCAAAATTATTAGGAAATAAGAAAAAGCATTTAAACACTAGACAAAATGTTAGTGGATGACTCAACGTCTGCAACAATGATTTGAAACATACCAAATGAATTTACAAGCAATAGACAAATATTAGAGTCATCTTCAATTAATTTAGCTGACTTCACGAGTCTAAACAAATGTGCAGGGTACAGGCAAAATCTATAATAAGCAATGACAATTGTCAGGAAACACAATATTAAGTACTTAGCTGTACCAAAAGAGTCCAGACACAAATTCGAAGCACATGCAAATATCCAACTTTATAGAAAAATCAAACGAAAACTGATGCAGCAGGCACAGGCGAAGTATGGGTTAGTTGAGTGGGGCAGAGTTTCGGCAAGCCTTGGTAAGTCGCGAGGCCACACGGGCGTCAGAAAGCAGGTAGCAGACCGATAACGAGAGAGTACCTTTCCGTCCTGTGGGATCTTGCTTATATCTCTCCCTGATCTGCTCTGACCTTCTCCTTCTGGAAGGTGGCATTGCATTTACTAAAATAGAGGCATCTGCTAGAGATGTATAAAAGTAAAGGTAATACCTTGTCCCGTCACTATATATATATATATATTTTTTTTTTTGTTATGTGGGCGGCTGCCCAGTTCGTGCCGCCATGGGTTTTGCGAAGTAATTCTGCTGCCCACGACCCTGGTACTACCAGTTGAGAGGTTACAAGCTGACCATCAGAGCTCTCCCAACGTGTTTTTAGGAGCCCATTTCCACGGCCAGCGAGTCCCATTGTGCCCAGCATGCCTTCAGGGCAACACTGCCGTCCGCCAGATCCTCCCACCCAGGCCTTTCATTGGGTCCCTTCTTAGCCTGCAGCAAAGGGCCAATATCAGGGTTGTTCAGCTGCTCTTCACGGACACGCTGGGCAGTCCAATGGTCCGGCGGGTCCAGTATGATCCTCTTCACCATTGCAGCCTTGTACACACTCTCCTTCTTGGTGCAGTGCTTACAACCCTCTGGGCATGGCCGTCGGGAGAGGGCATCTGCATTGTTGTGCACCCTACCTCTCTGATGCTCGATCTTGAACTCATATGTTTGGAGCTTCTCCATCCATCAGGCCAGCTGTCCTTCAGGACTTAAAATTTAGGAGCCACTTCAGCGCCCCATGGTCAGTCCTTAACAGGAACTCTCTTCCATACAAATATTTATGGAAGTGCTTGAAGGCCCATACCACTGCGAGGAGCTCCCATCTTGTGACGCAGAAGTTCCACTCCTGCCTGGAGAGCACCTTGCTATGGTAGCCGATGACCCGCTCTTGACCTCCCTGGATCTGTGACAGCACTGCCCCAACTCCGATGTTGCTGGCATCCATGTCTATGATGAACTGTCCCTGCAGCAGAGGGTAGGCCATGACAGAACTGGTGCAAAGTGCCTGCTTCAACCTCCCAAATGCCCGCTCACTCTCCATCGTCCACTGGAAGGAACGGTTCTCCTCTGTCAGAGGGTGAAGAGGTTTTGCTATCCTTGCAAAACCCTCGATGAATCTCCTGTAGTACTGGCACAACCCTAGGAAGCTTCTGACCTCAGTCTGGCACTTGGGTCTCGGACAGGCCCTTACAGTAGCCAGCATGGCGGGGTCCGTCAGTACCCCTTCCTCAGACACGATGTGTCCCAAGTTTCTCAAATTCTTCTCGAACAGGGCACATTTCTTCGGGCTTAACTTCAGATTGGCATCTCTAAGTCACCCGAATACCTCACGAAAGTGCTCCAAATGTTCCTGAAATGTTCGGCCAAGCACCAGTACATCGTCGAGGTATACCAGGCAAGTCTACGATAGACCTCTCAATACAGCATCCATGAGACTTTCGAAGGTCACTGGAGCGTTGCACAGTCCAAAGGGCATCACATTGAACTGGTGGAGACCATTATGCGTTGCAAACTCCGCTTTGTCTTTGTCAGCTGGATGCAGGCCTACCTGCCAGTATCCACTCTTGAGATCAAGGATCGAGAACCACTTTGACTCAGCTAAAGTATCCAGGGTCTCATCATTGCATGGCAAAGGGTAGCTGTCCTTCCTTGTGACATCGTTCAGCCTCCTGTAGTTGATGCAGAAACAAGGGGTCCCGTCTTTCTTGGCCACGAGCACAATCGGTGATGCCCAGCGACTAACGGATGGCTCGATGACTCCTTCGTCCTCCATTTCTTTAATCATCTTTGTCACTTCCCCTCGCTTAGCCAGCGGAAGGCGCCTCGGCTGCTGACGGATTGGTGCAGAATCCCCGGTGTTGATTCTGTGCTGGACTATATCGGTGCGACCCAGCTTCCCACCCTCGGCAGCAAACATATCCTGGAACTCCATCAGGAAACTACGTGCAATGTCCACCTCCTCACCAGAAAGATTTCCCTGAACTTCCTGGATCATCTTCTCCAAGATTTTGGGGAGGCCTCTCTTCTTCGGCAACACCTCACGGCAGCTGCCTCCCCTTTCCACCCAGGTGATGGGATCACACCTTGCCACAACAGTGCCCTTGAACAGCTTTAGATCCTCGCTGCCAGGATTTGCCAACCAGATTGGAATTACCCGATGGAGCCGGACAGCCTCCCTAGTTAGCAGCACACCACCGTTTGCTTCATGGATGGGCTCCACAACTCTCAGGCAGTAGTCCCCGGGATCCTCCACTCGGGCTTTAGCAAAATGTTCATTGTTGGCCTCAATCTTGACGTCTTTCTCCAGCCGAACCATACTGGAGTTTAATCTACCACTGGCCGTAATCAGGGGCAACTCCTCGCTGTCCAGGTGCAACACCACTCCGGCAGGTCTAGCACCAACCCACACGCTTCCATGATGTCGAGGCCAAGTATGAAGTCGTCATCAATATTGGCCACCAATGTGTCGTGGACGAACTCCTTCCGGTTGGTCTGAAGATGCAGAATAGCCTCGCCGCGGACGTTCACCTTCTACCCTGTGGCTTTCTTCAGCTGCCACGGTTCGTGCAGCTTCCGCAGTTCTGCTGCATCGATGACATCAGGTCGGACGATGGACACCGATGCTCCTGTGTCGACGGTGAAGATAGCCTTCTTCTGGCTGACACACCCATCGACCACCAGCGTATTCGGTAACCACCGTACCAGCGAGACAAGGAGTGTCTTGGGGACTGCCTGTGCCCTAGCCAACCCATGCTCCCTAGGGTTGACTACTGCTCGTTCCCTGGTTCCCATTCTGTGCAATCATAGCGAAAATGGCCAACCTTGCCGCAGTTAAAACACCTCGTTTGTTCCGGGCTGTGGCTCTTTCCTGCCAGGAGCTTTTTCATCTCCTTCACATTCAGCTACCCTACCGCATCCGACAAGGTCGAGTTATCCGGGGTCTGTTGAGTCCAAATCTCCCACACCCACGGTTCCACAGACCGCTGCACCATTAACTGGATACTCTCAATCTCCATAGCGGCATTCAAGGCACTCCTCAAATCTTGTGGGCCCCGCATTAGCGCCGCTTCCTTCACATGAGCATTCTGCAGACCGATGAACTGCTGCGTCGCTACCTGGTCGACCTGCTCCCTGCTCCATTCGGCAAGATGAGCGAGCCGCTCCACCTCGGCGTAGTACTCCTGCAGACTCTCAGACGATTTCTGCAGGCAGTGATGAAGCTGAATGTAATAGCACTACTTCAGCTTCTGAGGCCCGTAACGCAGCTCCAACTCACGCATCAGCTCCGCATAATTCCCTCTCGCATCCAAGGGTAGGTGCAGCAGTCCTTGAAGGGCCGCCCCTCTCAGGCAATTAAGGAGCATGACGGCCTTCCGTTCTTCTGTCCAGGCGTTCATTGCGGCGGCCGCCCCGAACTGCTCCTTTTACATGGCCCAGCTCGATTGGCCGTTGAAGGTTGGAGGCTTAACATAGAATCTGGCAGTCCCCCGATTGAAGTCTCCGGGGGTGGCAGTGTTCAGACTGGCACCAGCGATGTTTGGGGCTGCCGTTTCCACATGCACCCGCTCCTTCGACTCCATTTCCATGCGCCCCTCCGTCCACTCCATGGCTTGGTCAAGCACGTCCACCTTCGCTCTCAAAGACTGGTGCTGTGCAGCAAGCCGATCAACTTGCTCTTGACATTGCTCTTGACCTGCCTTGCTTTTTTTGGTCGTGGAGAAGATGGAGTCTTCCACTGGGAAGACTGCTGCTTGGTTTCGGGGTCGTAGCCATAAAACCAGCTTTCATCTCCAGCAATGGCCTTGGGAAGATAATTTGGGTAGTTTCTAACGTGCTCCTTGAGTTCCCTGCACACACAGTTGATGTTGGTTCTGGTCCTGGGTCAACATACTGGGCACGAATTTGGCTGCAATCCGCCTCATGTTTAGTTGAGCGGACAGAATTCGTTGACATGTCCCGTAGGACAGGCCAGCAATGCAGCTCACACCTTGGATGGTACGCCGACGATCCTCACGAATGACCTGTCGCACTTTTTCCATGTTTTTGTTCGTTGTGCTGGTTGAAGGCCGACCAGAACGTTCGGAATCTTCAGCAGACATTTGTCCATGTTT
This sequence comes from Uropetala carovei, assembly GCA_036926305.1. NCBI lineage: Eukaryota > Metazoa > Arthropoda > Insecta > Odonata > Petaluridae > Uropetala > Uropetala carovei. Next base: position 10,684,690 of record JAXCHB010000011.1, read on the forward strand.
GAAACGCGAGAACTACTCGAAACTCCGGGTTGTACTCATAGCCTCGCCACCGAATGCATGCTTAAGCATTTCATGTGTCTCGGATGCGGTTTTGTCAAGCTGAAGCAAAATTTGATGCAGACGCGCTGCTCCTTCAAGTCTGCATTTCACTACACAAGAAAATCGTAGAACACTGGTAACAATGGGTTGAAAAAACTCGCGTGAAAAGAAAACACGTGCACACACACACCTGAAACTTTACACACTGCTTCATAAAGGATGTCTTCAAAATCATCAGTGGCGTAGCAAGGGGAAGCCAGGTCCTGGTTCGAGAATTCTTTATGAGCCCCCCCCTCTCCTCCAATATATATTTTTTGGTTATTTTGTTTTTTAAGGGGAAAATTTTAATGAAATGTTTATTAATAATTCGATTTTTATAAATAAAAATATATTGCAAACATTGAATAATCTTATCATTTGATTGGCCATAATTACATTTCAGGGAACAGCTATTGCAGAAATCAGGTTACAAGATTATGAAGCAGTAAAAAATAATTTCTGCATAGCAAAACAAGTAATATAAAGCCTATATTTAACATTTGTCATAAAACACTTTGTTAACTTGCTACGTAGAAAAATCTTCTTACGAGCTTTAATTTCCGCAAAATTAATTATTATTGCAGAAGTGTCAATTTTAATAGCATGGGCTCGTTCAATGGAAATCATTACGAGTCCAGAATCACATTGTCTAATTTGTGTCTTAAAGCTGGACCTGAAGGGTACAATTTCAGTGCCTAAATCTAATGTGAGATCCTCAGGCTAAGCTTCTGCTAAATTACTTGCAGCTTCAAATAGTTCATCATCAGTATATGAGAGCATTTGTTTGGGTAGCAAACATCTAAATAGATTTACAACACTTTGAAGGCCAAAAAAAGGCACATATTACTAGTCTATTATATATAGATGCTTCTTACACATGATATATCATATATACAGGGTGATTCTGAACCCTACCAACAAAGTTATAGGGGTAGTAGGAGGGTTCGTGTAGAGCACAAAACATCTTGCCCCAGGTTCTGTAACCACTTAATGTCTGAGATACGAGGTTTGGAAGTTGACGTCCTGTGCCTCGAGGTAGACAACAGTCATGTGGTGAATCAAATGTCTGCGATGTGTTGGCATCCCATTGCTCTTTGGCTCTTTGTGTAAAGCAGGTTTTGAATGTCCTTGCACCATGCTCAGCGATCGGAATAAATATTTTATGTAAAATAACAGATTCTTCTTTATTTTTTTTCGTGAACCAGAGCCAATGGGAGAAAAACCAAGACACATCTCCTTATTTTGGCTCTAGTTTCACCACAAAAATTCCCCACCAGATCCGCGACATCAATCTCGTAGTGTCACCTTGTAAGTAGCATTTGGTGTCTCTTTGGTCTTTAAGTGAGTGTAACTTAAGAAACTTATTGTGTCTCCCCAAACCTATTAGGAGGCATAGACATAGGTGATGAATCAGTGTTGGTAAAAATCGTAGATTTTTTAATTTTGTATATTTACTTTTTGTGTCAAGTATGAGATTAAGTACAATAAATGCCCAACATTCACAGTTTTGACATTCGTGGTTTTAGTTATTCTTTGATGGTTTTGGAGTATACCAATTTGTACATGGCATGAAAACTTTACTGTTTGCGGATTTTATCTGTGACATCTTGTATGATGTTGCACTCAGTACCTAAGCAGTGGAGTTGTAACATTCACAGATGTGACATACACTGATTTTTCAAGTGTGAAGGACCTACTGTATTTATAATGCTGCTTGATAGCTGTAAGTCACAGCCTAAGCTGGCTCTTATGTCACTAGCTATAAAGGTAATAGGTATTATGGAATCAAAACTTAATTTAATCTTTTTGAATATTTTTAATCGTCATGATTTATCTTGGTGGCTAAACTAGACAGTGTTATACTTTCCTGGCCCTAATTGCTAGCTGATGTGTGGAAAGTTAATCCTTAAGGCAATTAATTCACTTTTACACACAATTTAAATTGCTTGTAGAAAATGAGGACCTTAATATCTGTGCACATTCTTAGTTGATAAATATAGTTGTTAAGGTGTTAATTTTACTTAAATTTGTTTTAAATCATTAATGCATGAATCAAAGAGAAGCATGTGTGTGAAGTATTATGGTCACTTTTTTCAAAAAATACAAAAATAGTCTAACATTTTGCACTTGTCTTAGTGCAGATTGTAAAAAAAACATTTTTTCATTTTTAACAGCTACGCAGACTTTATTTCTTTTTGGCTGTGGTAAGTATGTTGCGTCACAGTCATGCGTATCTGTGTTTGAATATTTTGAAGCATGTGTAAAGTACCCATTTTACTGAATATGTTTCTAACCCGCTATGATGATGTGTTTTATTTAGTTGTTTTTGATGAAGTTTCATTTTAATTTCCAAAATCTTCTGAAATTTGTTTTAATCTAATACGTGTTAATATTAATTTTAAGTAATAGTGCTTAGAATATAGTTTTTCTTCTAACAATGTCCATTTCACTTTAAATGGCAAAGAAACTGAGTTTGTTTAGTTGTTTTTGTTGTATTTTGTTTCATAATGTTAAATAGTATTTTGTAATGCTTGTGTGGTTTTATTTTAATTGAATACAAGAATTTAGGATATATCTGATTTAATTAAGAAGAATAAATGGCTAAGCTTTAATTTCTGCTATCATAGATTGTTATGAACTTACGGTTTTCAATGTTTAGTTGATGTTATTGTTTTTCAGTGTTATAATTTTATAGTGAATATAGAGTTCTAATTTTGCCAATGTTTCCTTTTATATTTCATTTCAACTTCATGGTCATATTAACAGCATGCATGTACTGCATTAGGTGCTGTTATGTCTATCCTTGATTCATTTTTTCATGCTGTCTGAAATTGCTTCTATTGTAAAAGATTCATATTTAGCCAATGTTTTTATGTTATTGGTGCAAGTCAAAGTTAATTAGAACTTTTCTTTGATAGCCATCCTATAAAGCAGGCATGTGAAACTGGTGGCCCTTTCTCCCCCTTACTGCAGCCCAAATGCTAGTTTTTCTCTCAACTAAATTGTTCTATATTTTTTATAAATGCTTTAATTTTGTGAAAAGGACGCAAGATTTTTTATTAGTTATTGAGATACAATAGAATGTGGATTCTAAATCTTTGTTTTTAATAACAAAACAAGTGACCAATCTTTTATTTTTGCCATTGTTGGCCCACATTTAACAACTGTAATCCCAATCTGTCATTCTGTAACATCCATCATTTCAATGCAGCCCTGATGCTTCTTTGAGTTTGACATGCCTGCTATAAAGTGACAAAATTTTCATTTAGTCAAGGAACTGTCAAACTCAGGGCCATAAATGTTCATGTATATTCTGTGAGATATTTTCAAAGTTAATGAAAATATAGCATAAAGTATTGTATTGCCCTGTAAACATGAATGTCTTCTTCATGCTGCAGCAGCATTTTTCTGGTGTAGCATTAGTATGGAAATAGATAATTTTCCACAGTTGGTTTTTTGTCTTTCCCTTGATTAACCCTAATATCCCTCATTATTACTCTTATATATAGTAATTGTCAACTAGGCAGAGTGTAGCATTAGATCAACACAGTAATAATGCCATCTTTATTTTTAATGCCGAAAATTGGGGAAGGCTAATTTAGAAATAAATAGGGAGTTTGTCCACTTTCTTTGGATAAATTTTCATTTTTACTTGTTAGAACAATATTTGTAGTTATTTAATAGCCTAGATTGAAGTATGGTGACTTGAATAAATTCAGTTTGGTAAACATCTTAGGCTTCTGGAAGATTTTAGATTAATTTCATAGTGAGGAAAGAACACCCAGAGAGGAGTCACATTAGTATTAGATAATAAAGCATGGTAAATGACTGATTGATGTTTGTGGTGATAAAGGCAGTACCAGAAACTTAGTGATTGTACAAGTATATATGCCAGTGAGTGACCTATGACTTCTATGATCAAGTTAAGGAAATTATGGGAGAAGTAAAAGCCAAAAAGAGCATGTTAGTCATGTGGGATTGGACTGCCATAGTATGGCAAGGCAGTGACAATGGAGAGGTTGGGGAATTCAATAAAAAGGATATAAATGCTATATTTTTGTAAATGAAACAAGTTGATGAATGTGTATATAAGACTTAACCCTTAAACTACTTTGTTCAGATACAGTCGAACAAACTTTTTTGAACAATTACTGCAGTATTCAGATATATCCCTCACTGTTAAAAAAAATGCCACAACTGTGGCATATTTGAAAATCCTAACATCTATAAAACATCTGTTGATATCAGTGCTATTCTTCATTGTGGAGAATTGACAATCCTGGGAACATTCCTCTTAATTAAATTATGCAGTTATGATATGTAAATGGAAAATTCCAGAGGACATACAAATGCATCAAATAAAATATATACTGTCTGGCAGAGATATGCAAAATCTGAAGAGAATATGGTGTTTGCGAGGTATTTCCTGAAACTAAACGAACTGCCAAATTGGTATTAAGTTCCTAAATGGATTTAGAAGTGCTTAAGGAGAGATTACGAAGTTCCAGTTAGGCAACCCTTAGAAAATGCTAGTAGGAAAACGACTATTGAGGAAAATGGGAGGGTTGTGAATGAAAGATGCTGCAGGAAAAATGACATGAAAGTTAACTTTGAAGAAAATGAAGCTGCAGGTTATAAGAAAGATGATTTTAAAAGAATGGAGTGGTGATGGGGGGACTAGGTTAACATGACAGAGAAAGGGGAAATAACCAATAAAATCAGGAAGAAAACAAAAATGCAAGAGGATTATGGTGGAAAGGACAATTTTGATTTTCAGCATTGTGAGAAATTTAAATAGTGTTTGCTTGTCCTGGAACCAATGTCCCTTGCTAAGATATGTAGGTTTTTGACGTGTTATTTATTTGCATTTTATAAACTAACTAGGAAATTAAAGGGAAGTAAGAAAGAATGCTGATTGAAGCAAAGGTTTGGATGCCCATTCATAAAAATGAAATTTGAGTAGCTAAGTTTTGTTGCTGAGTACTGCTATGTTCTTCCTTTCTATTCTTTGTAGTTTTGGTTATCATATTTACCCAAAAAGAACATGACCTCCTGCATAGACAAGTTGAATCCAGAAAATTATTTTTTGATATTTGGGATTACTACAAACATTCAAAATGGTTAGACATTTTACTTTCAACTTTTCAAGTCTCAGTTCCTTACATCCTTTGCCTTTGTCATAAATCTCTACCATCTTAGTCACTTCAACATTACCTTTTTCCTCACTCTCACAATCTTTACCCTTCTATCTTTACTCAAACTTTTCAACATTTCCAATTCCTATGCAAACACTCGACACAGTAAATGAATTCAAAGCCATGTATGTATCCTAAAAATGACAGTCATAATACCAGCCTACCTGGGATCTTTCTGGCCCCTGTGGCTTGAGGAGTACACACAATTCAGTGCTCCATCCTTCAGAAGGAACATTTAGCAGTTGGTCCCCCTCTTTGTTCTTTGTAAGAGTAGGCTAGTGCCGGCACCAGATTTCCTTCTATTCTGTGTGTGTTTAATGTAGAGGGCAATGAGAAATCATCACACTATATGGTCTCTAGTCAGCAATACCATTTGAAAGATTGGACTACTTAGGATGATTTTTGCCAGCCTAATCAATGTAGAAACATTAATCCTAGGATTAATCTTACTTCTTATGAGAATTCTAGATGCCTCTTTTTTATAGACTCCTGTAAGTAAGAAAGAATGTCTTTCTTTTGGGTAAATAAATTAACATCTATGAATTATTTAATCATACAGTGAAACTTTGATATTACATTTTTGAAGAAACCAATTTATAAAATGTAAATTGAGAAAATTAAAATGAACTACTCTAAAAAATGTTACGTGGAGTATGCCACAAAAATATAAAATATTTTAGGTACAGTAAAACCCCCAAATTTGCGGCTTCCAAATTCGTATGCTTCACAGTATTGCAGGGTTTTCGACTACTGCTGTCATCTTTGAAGTGAAGAGAAAAAGTACTAAACAAATGAATTTCCCCATTCGCGAGGTTTTTTTTATCACACTGACCCCGTTTTTCGAAAATGTCTACCAAGAGGAAAGTAAGTGATAATACAGAAAGCAGAGAAGCAAAAATAATCCGTTGATTTTAAGTGAGAAAATTGAGTTGCTAAATAAACTTGCTAGTGGCCAGTGTGTGGCATCAGTAGGTAGGCAATATGCGATAAACTGTATGGCTACGGCAGATTTAAATGCCACATTGTATTGGTTCAAAACAACTTTTAGCTTACCTTTTCATCATTTATTGTTGTCAAAATAATGGAGAGCCACGAACCTAACCCCCATTTTCTCATAAGGCCTTTGCTACTATTTTCCCGGATTCTAAATTTGCGGTGTTTTCAGGAACGTAACCCCTGCAAATTTGGAGGTTTTACTGTATATAAGAAGTTTCCATCAATTACAGTTTGCAAAATCAATTGAACTAAACATCTGATATAACTTTCATTCCATATGTCTTGATTAATGCAAAGTAAGTAGAGGTAGCTATTTTAAAATATGAATTTGTCATGGATGGTCAAGAACCAATGATAGGGGATACACCAGTATAGCTTTATTTACTGTAAATGGTAGAAGATAATTCAGTAGAAGATGATGTTTGTAATGTAAATCATATTAATGTATGTATTATCTATATTTCAAGTTTGGATCGGTAGTGCGAGGAAAGGGCAAATTTGTGGAAACAAATTCTGTGAAAATTTAGCATTGTTCTTATGAATCAATTGCTGTGACCAAAAAACATAAAATAGAGGAAAAAGCCAAATCAGAAATTACAAAATTGAAGTTTCACTGTAGTTGTGTGTGGCTATTTGTGGTAATGCTTTTTCAATGCACTAACAAACCTTATTTTATGGATTGGAAATAAATTATTTTATCAATGAATAAAAAAATTAACATTTGAAAGCATGTTTATGTTTACTGGATCCTTAATTTGCAACCTCTTAAGGCAGTGATTCTCAACCGGGGTGACATGACATCCCAGGGTGACTCGAATATTTGATAAATTCAGTGTTTCGTATTCTGGATTATAATAAAAAATAAAACCAGGAGAATAAACACCATACTTATTTCAATTCCAACATTTTATCTTTATGTGGTAAGGAAAGCCTAATTTATCTTTAAAGGTGGCTTGAAGGTAATGGAAATGTAAACGGGGTGACATATAAATGAATGAACTGAACATAGGTGACACAGGCAAAAAAAGATTGAGAACCACTGCCCTAAAGTGTATATATTGATAAATGCTAACGTTAATATTTCTTATCTTTTAGGCCCACCATGCACCTCATTCTTACCAAAGGACAGCCATGATAGACTGCATGCCCAACAAACGCCCACGAGTCCTGCAGGCTATCGAAGAGATGAAAAGAAAGCTGAACGTCCTCTAGAAGAGCATATACCAAATGATCCTTTACCTCGAGATAAGAGTGATGGTGTGACAGCAAGTGTGAAGGAACTACTTTCTACTCCACAGCCAAAATCAATAGATGAACCTACCTCATTAGAAGGTTCATCCATTGATGGAGGCAAGAGTTTGGTACTGGGTGCTGTGAGTGAGCCATCTAAAACCCCTAAGACATTGGTTACTGGTGTTGATGACCTTACTAAGGTTATTTCCCCAGAAGTTAAGTCATGTGAGGAGCGAAGTTCAGAAGATGAAATGGAAAAAAGACTCTCAAGGACATTGACAATAGCAAGTAGTTCAGATTATTGCTATCCTTTGAAGAGGTCTCAAGGTGACAGCAAAACACCAGAATCTCCTTGGAGATATGTGCCTGTAGTGAAAAGAGTGAGTGTAAGCCAAGGTAAAGCTGTGCCAGTAGATTCTGCTTTAATGAGGGCACATGTGGAGTCTGAGGCGTGTATTAGTTTACCTAGAATAACTGATCCTCTGCCAGATGAACTGAAAGGTGGAGAATCAGATGATGGCTGCCGGTCAAACTTCACCACTTCCATTGGAACTCCTCACGGAGCAGTGAAGAGAAGATTATTTTCAGATGAAGTGCTTGAATATAGCTCATACCCCAGTAGTAAAAAAACAGACAAAGTTAAGCAAAGAGTTGAAAAGTTAACCAGAGTCCCTGATGCAATAGAGAGAGAGTTTAGGCAAACAAGATTAGAATTGGAGAAAGAATTACGATTGCAGAAAAGTTTGTCAGAGGAATGTGAAGATTTGGGTGTGGATGAGCCTAGTACAAGTGATCTTTTCCCTGAAGCAGACCTGTTGCTAGACCCTAATCCTTCACCTTCGTATGACCAAACAATGCCTGATACTTCATGTGCTCAAAATGTGGATTCTTCTGAACCATTCTCGAGTTCTGACTTCAGGTCAGTCGATTCTTCATCCAGTGCTGAAGGGGTTCATGATAGTGCTGGATGTTCAAAGACATTAAATATTTCAGGGAGTAAAACTATGCAGAGAAAAGAGAAGCCATCACCAGCAAGACCTAGAAAGTACTTGCTAAGGCACAGAGGAGAGAAGAAGAAGTGGGTATCCGTGAGGAACCATCATGGGTCTTTAGAGTATCGCAAAGCCTCAAAAGATGATGACAAGAGGCAGGCACTTCTTCAGAGACCTCCAAGAATAAGCACAGGTGATGTTGGTGCTGGGTCATTAAATGGTTCAAAAACTGTAACTCAAACAAATGTGGCTCTATCAACTTTTACGAGTTCATCAGGAGAAGATAGTCTATCTCAACATCCTATTGAAGGAACAACTCATACTAGTACTCCTACTTTTTCATCTGATGTGACTTATTCACCTCAACATGATGATACAATTCAATCTCCAAATTCACAAACTTCACAGACCATGGAAATTTCAAACACGCCAACTGCAGCTCAAAAATTTAACATCACCTATGGAAAGAAGGGCCAGTCATATAGCAAAGAGTATTGTCGTAGAGGCTCCAAGCGTTCTAGAGTTTGTCGATTTGTGAACTATCTTTGTGAACAAGGAGACTCGCGAGATACATGTGACAGCTGGGATTCTTCTAACTCTGTTGAAAAGGAGAGTACAAGTGAGAGCTCCAAGTGTGGGAGGAGTTATCATGGAATGAAGGATCTAGGCAGTCCATCAACCAGTCCAGAGGAAGATGATGATGGGAAGTCTATCCCCGAGTATCAGGAAACTACTCCCAACCACACAACCTTTAGTAACTTACTACCAATTAACTCTTTGAAGTTGTCAAAAGAGAATATGGACCAATCTGTACTGGAAGGAATGGAAGATGATAATGCTATTCTCCCATCTGCAAATGGCCTAGAATGTGATGATGTAATATGTACCCAAAAAAAGAATGTCATAGGGAAATCATCATTAAGAAAACACGTAATAGAAAAGAATGCTAAAAAGCATATTCTAGATAAAATAGATCTTTATCCTAGGGTTTGTTTGAAGAAGTGGAAGGGTAAAGATTCGATAACATGTTCAAGATATGCTCTGGAGTTAGAGAATGTATCTGCTGTACCAACAGGAAGCAAACATTTTTCATGTGTTGAAAGACCATTACTGGAAAGTGAGTCATCTGTGTCTTCTGATCCCTCTAGTGAAAACTCTTCAAAGACTAGTATTGAGCAGAGTATTGCTGTGGGACATTTAGGACTCTCAAAGTCTCTTGTGTTAGGTAAAGACGGTGAGTTCAATATTCAATCTGACTGTCCCAATCAGTCAAGTGTGCTTAAGTCATCCCGCAGGTCTTCCCTCAGGGGTCACGTTAAGAAGGGTTGCCCTTGTTGCAATGGATCACCCGAGCCAAAGAAATCTCGTGTGTTTAAAGGTGAAAAAATAAGTAAGAAAGTACATTCTAGTAAACCATGTTCGAAGTTACACATAACAAAAAAAAGATAGTGGGGATCCATTTTGTTAAACATAGTGTGCTTGTGTGTACTTTAAAACGTCATGATGATCCTTCTGTGTTGTGCACTATGCAGCCTTTGCTGCCCTAAACTGCCAAATTAAGCCACTTTTGCTTAGATGAACTAGTTTGGTCATTCCACCTCAAGTGGATATGGTCAGGGAAGTGTTTTTGCTAAATGAAATCATTGAATATAAGGATTTGTATGTGCAGTGAATAAGGCAGCAACTTTACCCTTTGTGTTGGTTTATGTGGACATCTGATCTAATGCCACAACTGCATGCAATACCATTTGTTTCCTAACACTAGCTTTGACTTGAAATGTTTAATGGCCTGAGTATTCCATATTTAAATATTTATCCATTAACTCTAAGTATGGAATTGGGTCTTTACCTTGCCAAACATTTCTTAGCCATCGGAATTTTTCTAAAGCAATTTACTATATCTAAAATGGTTTAATTCTTTATCTTTGCAAATGTTTGCAAAGAATTTTGCATGTATGTAAATAGTGGCAGCAGCTGTATCTATCAGACCACACAAATTTTCAAGATCTCGTTACCTGAAGTGGTTCAAATAATTCTTTTTTATTGTCAGGAGCACAACTGGCTGATTTTTGTTTGGTTGTATTGATATAATCTGATGAAAATCTTAGTTGATTTTTTCAAAAAGTATTTTCAATGCAAAGTCTGGGCTGATAATTTATCAGCATTACCTCCTATACTGGAAACTCTTTCTTTATAGTTCTATTTTATATTGAAAAGTAACTCTTATTGAATGGCCTGACAAATAAGTTGTTAATGAGGAAGTGTTCAAATGAGAAGCCTTTTACAACTTTTGAAATGTTGTGGTAACTCTGTCATTAATACGTTAGAGATTGATGAGTTGAATTGCAATTAAAGTGGTCTATTAGCTTTATCATACATTCAGTCTGTAAATATAGCATGATTAATGACTGGTGTAAAGTTAATAAGGTTCATTCGCATTTGGGGCTCAAACAAGGTGCCAAATTGAACATGTAACAGACACTTCTGCAATAGATGGCAAATCTGGGACAAAGCCTGTTCACACAGTTCCATTTTTGTGATATAGCACATGGGCATTTGCCCCAAAGCCATGTTGTAGGGAAATGGATATTATATGCAATTTAACTAACGGTAATGAAAATTTTTTCAATTTCTTTATTTTGTTATTGTATTTTTGCATAACTGAATTCTGTTCCTTTTTTAAAATGGTCCACTAGAGTTGGAATGACAAAGTTATTCATTCTTTAGATATTTATCTACAAACTTTGTCATAATTTTGTGGAGTGGAAATGTTAATAAACTAATAGATGTTTGTGTTACCTCAGTTGACATCTAGTCAGTGGCTAATACTGTCATTTTTACCAGAGGTATCACCAATCGAGCTGCACTTTAGTACAAAATATCTAGTGTGGATCACCATGCTTTTTTAAGTCTTTCATTAATGCATTTTTAATAACAGTGGATGTGAAATACTGCATATTAATATGCGATTGACTGTACATGCCATTGGTTTTGTGAAATAGTTATGTTTGGTGTGGTAGATAATAAATGATGATGGCCAGGCTTCACTTCATTTAATATACGCAAGAATAAATGTATGTAATGTTAAACAGGCCCACTCAACCACATTAATAAAATCCACTATGAAGAAGTGCATAGTTATTTCATGTTTATTTTTTGTGACTGGGAGTGCAGAAAGTTATGTCAATGTTAAATGTGTAATGATATTCACAAAGGCACAACCTTTTCTTCCATCTAAATCATAATAATCATAGAAAATGCTATTTGGTGACAGTACTGTAGTCCTATACTTCTGGTGTTTTCACACGTAGGGGTAAAAGTATCATTGCTCTTTTGTATTGTGTGTGCTTGCAATCCCTAAAGTTTTGCATGAATAATTTTCAGAGGGTGTTGCAAAGAGCTCCAGTATGTTATTTGTGGTTAGTTTACCTTGTAATTTGAGTGGAATTCAAAATACTTATGTTAAGACAGTTTTTTGCATTATCTCTAATTTTTAATTTGTTGTATAATATTTCTGTGGTGAGGTAAATGTGGAGTGTTCACTTCATTGTACAGGTGCCTATAGGCACAGATTGTTTCTTACTCATTACTATTTTGTACATTTTGTATCAAACTGTGGACCTATTATACATTTCTTCTGTAAAAACAAAGGTATGTTTACTCGAGTAAAATTTTGATACATAAAATTGCCCCATCATTTCATAATAAGATTTCACTCTTGCTTTTCAGTATAGGAGATTGTAAATCAAGAAAAGGGCTGTTCTAAGTGTTAAGTAGAATATAAGAAAGTTCTATCCTTCAATAATTCAGTTTAAGGTGCAGGTATACTCCGGTTTACTTTGAGGATGCATTCCTGAAAAGTGCGATGTAAATCGAAGCAGTTTTTTTCCATAAGAATCAGTGGTGTGAGAGGGGGATGCTGGAGTTTAGGATAGTTCGGCACAATCGACTACAGTAATGCCTCAATGTTGGCACTAGGAAGTCCACAAACTGATTTCAGACAGGAAAAGAAATACAGGTAATGGATCCAAGTATTAGATCGCTACATGGATGAGAATTCCTCATCAGAGTAAACAGTGCTGCATCTCAGTGTCACCCGCAATAGATTCGCAACACTGCTGCATTTATTATATGAATGTCAGACATAGTAGCTTGGCCAAACGAGGTGATTCTCCTTGTGTAAGCATTGTTTTGTTATCAGGAAACGTCTTATTTGTAGAGAATTATTAATCAGCGAAGTAGAAAAAGTGCCTCTTCTTTAGGATAAGAATATAGAGACAATAAAATGAATTAGAATTGTTAATGTTATTACCATGCCAACACATTTTGTTTCTATAATATTAAATAATTTTCCAGAATAAAACAAATAATAATATGCATAATCAAATCCATCATGAAATTTGCTACAGTTGAATGTCATAATTTCTCTTAAATGAATACTTCACCGTAATTGCGACAAATTCTAGGTGTGGAAGCTAGTAGTCAGATGTCGTGTGACCTCGTGCCCTAGATCAGGGGTGCAGCCCAGAATTTTAAATGGGGGGGGGGGGTGAAATATAAAATATATTTATACACAAAAATATTTCATAAATCCTGGTATTTTTCTGATATTTTGGCTTGTATGCCATTGAAATTGCCAGACATTGCTGCAGCGCCATCATACAATTGTCCTAAATAATTTGTATTCAAGCCGATAGCATTCAAAGTTGGTATTAATTAGGTCTTCACCATGTGTAGATATTACTGGATTGAACTAGAAACTACGAATACGAACAGGTAAAAATGTTACAATCTAAAGCATTTCAGACACTAAAACAGCACTGCGCAGTTTACACTTCACCATTCACCTTTCCTTTACCATTGATTTAATGTACTAGAATTCAACTTAGGACCAGTAGGGGGTGCATATGCACCCACCCTAACCCCTGCCCTAGATTTCCTAGAGTTTCACATCCGAATTCAGCAAATTTTTTCAACCACTAGGTTTCTTCATTACAAAACCATTCAAAGGCAGCATATGAAGCAATCACCTAGAGAGGATTGACTTGAGTCTGGAATGATGCTATATATTTAAGATCGTTGTTTATTTAGATATTATGTTACAGGGCTATATATGATTTTTATTATTTTAATCAGATAATAGCTTTATAAAGGTGTCAATGAAAATTTTAAAGAATCTTAGATCTCTAACGATGTAAATCGATACACAGGTATTAATTGATCAGTGACTTATATAAATTTTATTTTGATATGTTGTAATTATATTGAAAAATTTGCCTTCGTATTTTATGAGATATATCTAAGATATAACTAACAAAGATCATTGGATGTAATAGGTCATTTTTTGTTTTTATTTAATATTTTCCTAGAATGGGTTCTTAAGTTTTTGGGTGTGGCGAGCACTACTGCACTTTTCAAAAGTGGGTATGATTACAAATGAAGGCAAATCGACATAAATGTTATTATGTTCTTTGAAACATTTATAAAGAAAATAAGCGATCAGATTAAATCACTGGTGCAAGGAAAAGTGATTTTAAACATCTTAGAAGAGTACGCTCAGGCTGCCAAAGAGTATGACAGTGCTCATGATCAGGTTGGGAACCTCTTCCCTAGAGAAAACCACAATTTTAATAATGCAAAATTTTGGTTTGCTTATTTTGTTGTAAATTGCATCAGTAGCTTCTATGTATGGGTTATTTATTTGAGTTCATACAAAGGCACAATAATTTATATATGTAATTTCTTATATTATCTCCCAAACTTGAAAGGCCAATTTAACCTCGAGTAATGTGCATTTTATGATAAACTACCATGAAATTAAACAATACACCAATATCTCAGGGAAGAACAATTCCTTTGCTGGATTAGAGGTTTTAAGACAAATTGGCCACTGCAACAGCAGTGATATATATTAGTAATTTACCAGGACTCTGGTATAGTGTTGCATATGTAAATTTTATTTTAATTTGTTCTGAAATTATTAGCTTATTTAACTATTGACAATAAAAACGTTAGCAAAATTGGGTATTCATGATTTCAGTAGTGGTTTGGTGTCTATGGGTGCAGAAATGTTCTGTTTGAGCACGTTTCAGTTATTTTGTGAGCATTTGTTCAATATTTCAGTAACTGCACTATTCTCCATTTGAGTTTATCTCTGAAAATGGATTCTTGGGATATTATTTAATTTTAATTGTTCTGAGAATTCTTTTTACAAACAAGTATCACTTTCCTAAATATTTTTATTGCCAATTTTGTCTATCTTGGACTTTTCTTTTGTTCTCTCAAATGCATATACTGGCAATTTCCAATTATGACCCCCACAAACTAGAAGTGACGAGATACGGTAAAGTGGTGCCTGAAATGAGGAGATGAGCAGTACGTATCACCTGACTAACATAGAATTTCCTCTGGGTTGGATTCTTTCTCTTTTGTCTCAGCGGGTTATGTTGGCTGGCTAGGAGTTGGATTCATTCTCTTCCGTTGATACTCTCGTTTTGCTTATCAGTCAATCTCACTCTCAATTTGCATGGGTTGCATTTTCTTGGTGTTAAATACGAACCTTTTGTTGAACGCACTTAAATTCGATTTCAAAAGCATCTAGAAACGATTTCTTTACTAGCTCCACGTATTGCTATTTCTCGTCTCCTTCGCCACCACTTGCTTTGTGAGGTCGTAGTGGGAAAGTACTGGAAACATTACTTGAAGGAGTTAACTTATTACTCAAGCAAAATCGCCATTATTAACATTTTTACTGTCATATATCTAGTCATATAAATGGATGGGAATATATTATTGGTTTTAAATTAGTTTACATTATTTTCTTGTCGATATTACGCACTTCCTACCGATCAGAAGGTTAACAAAATTGACGCGTCTTGCTGACCGAAGTTACTCCAGTATCACGAAGTTGAATATTCCATTATACGAGGGGAAAAACATAATACAGTAAAACCTGGTTAATTCGAAATTCACGGGACCAAAGAAAAAGCATTTCGAATTACGAAGAACCTCTATAATTCGAAATTTACAAAAAAGCGTGATTTACCAAATTTAAAAAATGCAAATATAAATTACAGAAAAACAAAAGAATATGACACCATATTAAAATACAGAAAAAAAGGATGTACTACACATGCATACCTCAAAATATGATGTCGATGAATAAAAGTCAAATTTAGGATTACTCATTTAAACATTGAAACATATATGAACATATAATTAAACCACTAAAATGTTAATAATGTCTTTCACTTATTTCAACTTAAAAGTAAATAAATAAAAGTGTGTAATAAAATATTAATTTAAATTTATTTTAAAAAGTTGGTTATTTTCCCGTTTCAATTTCACGGCACTCCATAGCGCAATGTGTTGCATAATGGCATCAACTTTTTCACAGATATTCATCGGCACATCTGGCATCCCAGACACGTATCTTTGAAGGGTATCTTAAGCTTTTAAAACATCCTCCTTATATGGCAATGGCACATCCAACCTAGCATCGACGTTATCCACATCGTCTTCTTCGTCGCTATCACTCGCAACGGTTTTCGATTCGTCGATCGTGGGGTCATACACAACTGACGTAGTCATTATCAAAGGAAACGTAGTCATTTTCAAAGGAAACAAAGTTTCCGAAACTGACAATTCCCAATACATTACTGTCGATTACTTCCTCCACTTCTGTACCTTGGAACACTTCTGTCGGCTGCGAAGATAGCCCGCTTTTCTTAAAACAGTTGGCGATGGTTTGAGGAGTCACCAATTGCCACGCCGATGGCAAGACCCGGCACGCGTCTAAAATCGTCCATTTTCAAAAATCATCCTGCGAACATCCATTTGTAATTTGCACCAAGTATGACGACAATAGTTTCTTTTCTGTAATGACTTTAAATTTTGAATGATGCCCTGGTCGAGTGGCCGCAGAACACTGGTTGTGTTCGGCGGAAAATACAGCAACTCAACATTGGGCGTATTTATCTGAGCCACATGGTGAGCAAAACAGTTGTCTAGTGTCAACAAAATTTTACGATTTTGCACCGCCACACGTCTTTGCATTCTTATTAAAAAAACTTTTGAATATGTCTGTTGTCATCCACACCTTTTTGTTATGCTCGTCAATTAACGGCAAATAATCACGATTAATACCTTTGAAACAGCGTGGGTTGCCATAATTTCCGATGATTACAAGTTTTTCTGTATTCGACCCATCCATATTTGTGCAGAGCACGGCGCGGCGGTGAGACGCTCCTTACTACGTTTGCCACCGTGACATTTTTCGCCTCGGAGAGCCAAAGTACGATCGGGCAACATGTTGAAAAAAAATGCGTTTCATACATATTTGAAATGTCTTTGAGCGCGTACTTCTCCAAAACATGTTTATTAATTTGCAGCCAGGTCGTCACTTCGCTAATTTTTTAGGCATCACCACATACTGCGAGACAAACAATATTGTGGCGTCTTTAAAACCATCCAACCACCCGTTGGACGCTTTAAAATCTTCAACGTTCAAAGCGTTCGCAAGACTTCTTGATTTTTCAATGAGCATCGGGCTTGTCACAGGTAAATTCGCCGCTCGTACTTGTGAAAAAAATCGGACAGTTCTTCTTCGAGGTCTTCGTTTTTCGCAGGTCGTGAACGCTGACGTGTAACGCTCCCTTTAAATTTATAAAAACTTTCTTCAATCTTCGCCCGATTCTTTAAAATTGTAGATAAAGACGAGTTCGGAATCCCATACTTTGAGGCCAGCTTGCCTTTCGATTCTAACTTCTTGTCAATGTCTTGCAGCAAAGACATTTTTTCAGGAAGAGTAAGAGTCTTATATGCACCACGAACCGGAGCCATTGGAGGGTATATTTAAAAAAATATTTTATAGCAATAAATTTAAATATAGTCTCTCTTGCAGTTATTAAATTAAGAATATTATTTAAACTAGTAACTAACAATGATGAAAAATACAATCTAATACGAAACAAGCAACGAACCAAAGGAATATTGGAACGCGTTTTCCATACAAAACTCGCAAAACAGTAGATAAATTGAGGGGATGGACCGAATCTTGTGACAATACCCAACGCCCAGTCGGTATGATCACGATCGCACGTTCGTAAATAAGTCGGCATAGGACCAGGAATATTTTAGTAACTTTCATTTAGTTTCTTTTTTGTAAATTTTATTTCGAATTATGTCAACAAAAATACGTTGATATTCCGAGAATCGGGCAAAAATTTTTTTCGAATTACGAATTATAGAGATTTTCGAATTATTGAAACACATTTGTATGAAATTGGCATTTTCGGTCTTTTAAGTGTTAAAAAATTTCGAATTACGTCGAATTTCGAAATATAAGAGGTTCGAATTAACCAGGTTTTACTGTACTAACGTTCTTATATGTAGAAAGTGATATGTATTTCTGCCAAAAAATAACTACCATCACGGTAAAGGAAGATATTTTGGGGGGTAGGGCCAGAAGTGCCAAGGGCAATTTCTGAAGTTTGTATCACCTTAGGAAAATTGTGAAATTATTTCTTACGATAAATTATTAATATTTTCAGTAATTGTAAAAAACACATCTTCAAAAAAATATAACTTTTATTTCTTTTATTGATAAATTTATCAAATAAAAACTAATGTTATTGCATATGTTGCAACAAAAAAAGAAAAAAAAGTTAATCACCAAAAATTTCCATTTGAATTTTATTATACAGAATTAAAACATATATTATGAAACCTACATTAGCAAAGAATATAATTAGCAAAAATCAGCAATGAATACAAAAAATTATATTAAATAGAGATATTTTCCTGGACGTTTGCATCTGGAGCAAATAACCGACGACTTAAAATTTGTGTTAATAAAATTATACTTAATGTAATAAGTTAATTTATGCATGATTATTAAATAATGATACATTATTCAAAACTACATAATTTTTCAATCAATCGAACATGAAATTATTAATTAAAAACAAAAGTTATTGCACATCACGTAACAAAAATATCACAAAAAATTTACGTTTGAATTTCATTATACAACATAAAAACTAAAGAATATAATTAGCAAAAATCAGAAAGGAATAGAAAAAAATACTATAGAATTATTTCATTGAACGTCTGCATACGTTAGTAACAAATAACTTCTAAAAAAAAGTACACTTTACGATTGTCTTGACAAACACTATGCACTCCCTTTTCTCATTCTACGCACACTATGCGATACCTCATTCTCTTCCCATCGAGTTTTCCGCTACATATAACGCAGTTTTTTTCTTTCCTGCCTGGAAGTTTCCTTAGTCCAAATTCCGAATCTCTCTCTCATGGAGCCTACATAGAGGAGATACCACTCCAGCTCTAAAGAGGGCGTATTTTGTTGCCAATTTAGTCGCAGCGTATTAGTTCCAGTTTGGCGGCGCTGGTGTTCTTAGGTTTGCTACAAATTGGGTAGTTTACATGTGGTCTTACGGCTAATCGTAGTATCCGTTTCGTTTGTGTGAAATTTTTTCCATCTGCGGTGGAATATTTTATTACAAAATGATGCGAAATTCAAAGTGTTGCTTTGTGCCTGGCTGTTCGACAGGTTATAGAAAAACAGTACGAGTGAACAAGATTTTGGGAGTGAAGAACACAAGTGTTTTCAAGGCAAGGGTAAGTACACATTAGTCAGTAAATATAAATTTATTTAATGTAGAAAGGATATTAATTGAATTGATATTGTCATATTGAAATTGTTTGCTTTCAGGATGAAGCTCAGCTTCAGAAATATACCCCGCAAAGATCAAGTTTTCAGTGCAACGGACGTTGTCTGTGGGCTGCACTTTGCCGAGGAGGATTGTTTTTATTTCTAATTATCCTTCTCTCTTTTCAGGTTGCTTCCTCATTAGAAAAGTATGTATACTGAATGTACTGCAAGTCCGTCAAGTTATGTAATGTATGTATATTTATGTGAAATTGGTATTCAAAGTGGTTTTTGGTCAAGTGATTTGTTTTTATTTGTAATTATCCTTCTCTCTTTTCAGGTTGCTTCCTCAGTAGATTTGTATGTATACTGAATGTACTGCAAGTCCTTCAAGTTATGTAATGTATGTATATATATATGTATATAGAAATAGAAATTTATGTGAAATTGGTTTTTTAATGTATACAGTGGCAGACATAGAGAATGCAAGAGCCTAAGGCGAATGTTATTTACAAGGCCAACAGCTTACGTCTGACCATGTGTGCCATTAGGTGTTCTGCTCATAGCCCTAGGTGCTTGTCTAGGTCACCTAGCCCTGTAACTGACCCTGAATGTACGTATATATATTTGTTATTAGTTTGTATTATAGTTTTTGTTCTTGTGACTTGGTATATTTTGTAATTATCTTTCTGTCTTTCCAGGTGTGCTTCCTCAGTTGAACTGCGTTTTTCAATATTTATCTGAATGCCTTTAGCCAGCAAAGGCATAAATAGAATAGATAACATTAGTCTGGAGGAGGCTTGAATGCACGGCATTTCTGCTAAGTTTTTTAAATGTATATGTATCTACTTTAATTGCATTAATTTATTTTATATGCGCTTAGTTTTCACTATAGTTTTTAATGTTCTGAATAGATATTTTTAGTAATCATCTTTCTTTCTTTTCAGGAGCTGGGCAAATGGGATATTGATCAACTTTATTTGCACTTATTTATTTTATATTATTGTTCATCATTGAATTGGTTTTTTAAGTAATTCTCTTCCTTTATTTTCAGGTGCTGGTTAATTGTGTATCTTAGTTTGGTTAGCTACCTTCTATTTTCCTTTGCAGGTTTTTTAACCCCCCTTCCTTTGTGGGTTTTTCCTGCAACTGTGGGTTTTTCTAGAGAATCCTTAAGGTTCTATAGCTTTTTCCCACACACAATCTTTATTAAATAAACTGTTTTAATACAGACTTAAAATGCCATTGTGTTCTTATTTCATATTCCCGTTTTACTTTTACTATAAAATATCTCATTGGATTACCAAAACAAATATGACGTTCCTATTTAATGTGACAATATAGCTGCATAGCATTTCGAAATGTCAAATTTCTGACAAAATACCTTATGGACATGTTACGAAATTTAAATAATCGTCAGCTAAAGAAAAAAATGCATCAATATATTACATGACGGTGTAATACTTATTTCGTCTCGAATGTTTGCCCGTATTTTGTAATAATATTGTCATTTCGTATTATAATAAAATACTGAATGTCGCATATATTTACCATAAGTAAAATTAGATATACTGATTATATTTTTGGATATTGCTATGTAGTACACGTGGAGCCGAACCGAAGTAAAAGGCACTCGATTTCCAGATACCGTGGATATCGAAAAAGTCCAAATTTTACCTCCACCTATCTATCCTCTATACAGTGAATTCCATAGTCGACCAAAGCCACAATAAATTTATCGAATATGGATTAAGCGAAATACTGAACATCAGAACAACCATTCCGTCCTGTAATTATACCCTAAACGAGGTTTTTTCCGGCGGAATTCCAATCAATTGATCCGCTACGTAATTCATGTAACATACTCGGTACTTCGTAAAAACAAATAGTTTATATTCATAGATTGATTTACAAACCTATACTATCAATGCGTTCTTACGTAACAAACTATTATCGCAAATAGAAACACGAAAATTACATGTATCATACCTACGCCCCATAACTTCAGCAAACCTACCGATCGCAGCGCTGCGTGTGACGACTTTGGCAACTAAAACTTGAGCGACCAAACTGGCAACAGTTTCGGCGGAGTGGAATCTCCTCAGTATATGCTCCATGCTCTCTCTCTTTGTGCACTCAAACCGCTTGAAGTGGAAGGTACACTTGAGTCCTTCTTTCCTTACCACTCTTTCTCAAGACCCTCAATAATGCTCGAGTTTTTCTTTTATGAGGGTTCAGGGATCATCCATATGTGAATTTCTCGTGACCAAATGTGCGCACGTCTGGTCGCGTATTCGCACGGTCAGCGCCCTTGACTTCAAAAGAGAATATTTCGTTTCTTTTACCTTACGTGAAATTTTGTTTACATTATAAATATATGTACATATAGACGGCCTTGGAATAGGATACAAAAGGAATCGTGGCTACAGGACCTTACCCCAATGAAAGAAAAAAAATTTTGAAGGTCGAGATTATTTGCGTTCCATACCACGCAGACGGCTATACGCCACAAATATGACCATTTATAAAGCTTAAGTAATAAATTCACGATCGAAGTATAACAAAAGGAAAAAAAAATTTATAAAGTAGGAAGCATCCTCTTTCAGATGATGACATTCTCAATTTATGATGAACTATTACGAATTTAGTTTTGGCTACGCGCGGGCCGATATATCGGCCCATGGCATTCTTCGCCCAAGTGGCAAAAGCCGATATATCGTCCCGTGGCACTAAGAGGGTTAAATTATGCGTCTAGATTTTTCAATGTTTTTTAATATTGAATTGGTAGTAATTTAAAAGTTTCGCATTAGAACGTATACGTTCTAATGCCCGGATATACTGTAGCTTGCCTTTCCCTTACTGGTGCTGTCTTCGGGCAGACAGCTTGCGGTTTGGGTTGTAAAGGACCCGTATATATAATAAGGTCAACATATTTCATAGAATAAAATTTTAGAACTGTAAATTCACTTACTTTAGCTTAATAGCATACTTGTTTAATAATAGGTGCGCTGTATTCATCATAGTTTTTAGCATATAACTAATTAACCAGCCAAGTAAAATCTGCATTCTTTCCAAGTTTTAAACATAACCTAAAAGAAAATGGCATGCCCTTGTACCTAGGGCCACATATATGCCTTCTACCTTGGGCCGGTCCGAGATACAATGTCTTGTACTTTGGGTCAAGGCAACAATGTGCTGTATTTATTTAACCAAGATAGCACCAACCCTGATTAATGTAAATATATCTTAACTTTGTAGATGCCAAGAAGTAAAGAGGGGCATAAAAGGCCAAAGTATCAGAGGACAGTCTGGGTGCAGCCATGAATGCAGTTCTTACCAACGAGAAATCTGTCCAAGCAGCTGCTAAGCAGTTCAATTATTCCCGAACGACACTGCAAGGACATTTAGATGAACACAAAAATAGTGGAAACGTTGAGTTTTCACAGTATGGATAGTTTTTACCTGTGAAAAGGAAGAGTCTAGTGAAATATTTAATCATGGCGAGTAATATGCACTATCGTCTCTCAAGGAGAGAGGTTATGGAATTAGCCTACCAATATGCGAAACAGAATTCCAAAAAATATTCACTTTCCTGGAATGTTAATGGCAGAGCTGGTGAACAATGGCTCACTGATTTCTTGAAGTGCAACAAGGAAGTGTTGCTAAGGAAGCCCCGGACCCGTTATTCATTGCAGTTTGAAACCCTGCTTTTTACATAATAAATATGTTTTCTATCATACATTTTCTTTGTTTACTTCATCTCTTATGAGTTTTCCTGTTGTTATTTCCTAGTGTCGTTTGTGGCCCAAGGTACAATATAGTGTGGCCTGAGGTACAAGGATACATTGTACCTCAGGCCATTTGACGTTTTTAAGAAATCAATTTTTAATACTCAAGGAATAACTTGAAAGTAACACAAAGATCATGTGAAAAGAAAAGATTTTGACAAATGTAGCAAAATGAAAATCTTCAAAAACACTCCAATGGTAACGAAGTTATGAAGTATAGAAAAAATCTGACCCAAAGTACAAGGGTTTCCCCTACAGCTGTCATGCACAGAACCAGGCCAACGAATGTCAACACTGGTGAAAACGTACTCAGAATCACATGTAACCTGAACATTTATAGATGGAAAACCTTTCCTATTCACATATCCCCAAAAGCTTATTTTCTGTTTCTGCCTCCCTTTTCCCAACATGGCCTCAAAGTCGCTTAACTCACCATCATCATCTGTTGCTATTTCTTCAGAACTGGATGAGTCATAGATTTCATTCTCTTTTGTCTGCTGTAGTTTTCCCCACAATAGGATTAGGTGTGTCTGAGTAAACGTAATGTCTTTGGCACTGAGAATGCATTGATATCTAGGATCCAGGTAAAGCCCTGCCAGCACAACAATGTTGTGCATGAAACTAGATTCACGTTCTTTCATACATGATGCTAGCATTTTTGCAAGGGAGTTGCCCTCTACTTAATTTTAATAACTTAAAGTAATACTCGCTCTATTCTTTGTACATTTCTCCTATGAGGAGCTGTTCTGCTTGTAGATTTGTAGTTGCTATTTTGCATGGCAACAGTGCATCTACTATTGATTGGATGTGTGACCATTCTGAATCTGTTCTGGAAAGCTATTTCCATGTTTGGAGCAGAAATCTTTGTATTGTAGAGCACTCTGAAGCATGTTGACTGTAGACGACCATTGAGTTACAGTCTAAAACAGGGTTTTTAAATTTTTCTTGCTCAACCAAGCACTGGTGTGCATAATTTTTTCATCATCACTCTAATTTTATTCAGCAAAGACTTGTTTTTTCTTGCCTTCAGGGCATCTAAAACTGCTAGTTGAAGTGTGTGAACAACACACATGAGAGAATTAATTTCTGTATTCAATGCTGACTCCTTTTGTAACTCCTTCAGTGCATTGTACACCTCACCTTCAAATTCATTCATCTCTTCATTTTCTTCCTCAAAACTAAAATCTCCTTCATCCTTACTGCTTAGCATGTTTGCAACTACCTCATCTCCTATCTCTGTATTAACATCATGTCCTTCTTCATTCTGAGACTCACTTTCACTATTACCTTCTCTAATCTCCAGCATTGCTTTCACTTCTTCATCTAACAGCTTTCCAGTGAGCACCATGTTGCTACCATTATCAAATGTAATAGTATAAATTTGGATGAGTGAAATGTTGAAATCTGAGAGAATGTCCTTAATTGTTGTTGTCAAATTAGCTGCAGTGTGCTTAACATGTAGCTCTCTCACACCCAAGTTGTGCAGTTTGATTTCCCCATCATCAGCAAATAGAATATTAACACCTAGAAAGCCTCTGTCCAGTCTAGAAGCACAGTCAATTTGAGACAAAGCAGTCTGTTGGCACACTCTTTTATAATCGATTCTCTGCACTGACTAGCACGCTCTGTAATGAGCTTACAAATTTTGTGAGAATTCATTTTGGGTTTACCCCTTAATCCCTCTGATATTGGGTTTGACAACATTCGGAAACCCTCAGAATCCATTAGTGAAAATGGTGCACCTCCTACAGTACACATATTTATGCATGCATTATAAAACGTGTCCTTGTCCATGCGAATTTTTATCATGGGACCAACCAACTGACAGTCCAAAGTAGTTTGCATCAAAGGCTTAGGTGTTGCTAGTGGTGATGTGTTTGAGCCAGGTCTGGATGATGAGCTAAGTTCAAATGATGAACAGAAACTGGTTGCGCCAGCACTGAAGCCATTGCGGTTGATATACGGTCGTCTTCTTCACAGCTAACTGGAGTAACTGTACCTGTAACAATATGGATGTATGTATTTAAAACGTACCGCAGCACTGTTATATGCTATAGTAGCTACTACCTACCAACAAAAATAACAGAAAAGCAATAAGGTACCGCACGTACTTTTACTTGACATTCACATTTCACATCACATTTTCTCTTCTTCTTGAGTGATTTGCCTTTAGCCTCTCCAACATTTTGTTTCTTCTCGCAAGAAATGTTGTTTGTTTCATGCCATTTTGCAACTTCAGGCTGCATTTGCTGAAAACTGGCAGCATGTTTTGACTGATATTGCTTCAGCAGCGTGTTTGAATGGCGTCCCTGAAAAAAAATCTTTGTTTTTATATACTCATACAGAAGTGATGAAAGAGAACAAGAAAACTTCATATCTGCGATCTTACAATCTCGTAAACTCATAAGTAAATAATTATATTACGTAGTATTAAAATACTATTGTACACTTACCTTCAGTGGTAATTTGCAGACTTTACATTCACTTGTATTTGCAGCCAGTGAATAAACAAAATGCTTTTGAATAGGATGTTCAACATGTTGTGACAATAATAAATGATTTATCTTCAATAATGAGCTGCACAAATGTATAAATCATGAAATGTTTGCTGCTGTCATGTCACTCTGCACTACACTGCAATCCAAAATACACCGATGGTCAAAAAAACACCATCATGAAACCATGAAGGAAACACGGGAGAGATAACACCTTGGATAACACGCTTGGACAGTCAAGGAAATAAAACCACCTAGCGGCCAATCTGCGAAATAAAATGTGCGTGCATTCTAGCTAATGGGCTTTCGTGGGTCACGGCACTTTCTGTGTCTCACAAGGTGACTGCTAGGTGGTTTTATTTCCTAGACTGTCCGAGCGTCTCTGTCTCATATAGGAGTTTGTGGTGCATGGGTTTTATACTACAAAAAAGAAGTGAGTAAGCGACATCTATTGGTGAAAGCTATTTTCGTGCAGAGTTTTAAAAGAATTGTTTTTTCGGTTGCGGGTTTTACTGGGTTTGAGGTAGCGGGTTACCTGGATTTGAATTAGCGGGTTTCCCGGTTTTCTTCAAACCCGGGTTTGGAAGAATAACGGGTTTGCCAAAAAAGTGGGTTTCAAACCACAACCCGGTTTCAGTCCCTGGTAAAAAGAAACATTTATGAAAATACTACTAATAATGGATATCATAAACTTAATTTGTAAAGTATGATAATGATGATAGATACTGTTTTTGGCAATCTAATAAACGTTAAATCCAACAAAAGATACAGGGAATGACATGCCACCCCTTCTTCCTTTGATCGGTTATGGAGGTAAAACGACAATATCTTCTGTTGAAATCTCACATTGGTCTTCCTCATGAGGCCATACAAAAGTAGACCTAGTCTTAACTCTTCTTACAAATTTAACTGTAGGAACCCCTTCACTGACTGATGTAATGTAACCCACATAATGCTTTACAGTTTTCTTCATAGCAAAAGACACCAACACCCATTCATCTTGTTGGATTAGTACCGGTAAGTCATCAAGCAAACTGTCTTCCATATTAGTTTCTTTCTCTTCTTCTTCGTTCCACTGAATCAATTAACCGATGCTAATGATGCTTTCTTCATCAGATAAAAAAGAGGCGTAGTCATCTTCTGAACTTAAATCAATTGTAACTTTCTTTCTTTTTTCCTTCTTGTTTCGTTTTCCTTCAAAGATGCTTCTTCTGTAATATTAGATGACACTGTCTGCGGTATTTATCAGAACTTTTTTTCTTGGATGCCTTAGCTTCAATTTCATTTTTTTCAGGAGGTTCTGTCAACACTCTACATTGCCAGGCTTACGGCCTCCCTTATTCAGTTTCCTAGGTCCGGCTTTTGGGTAAGGTCGTATTTCATCAACTGATTTTGGAGTGCTCATTAGCGTCGTACAAGTCGAAGTGGAAGTGGTTGAGGGCCCCAAAACAGTTTGAACAGACTCAGATGGCATGCTTTGTTCAATTCTGGCTGATATTGGTCCTTCCGCTTGTGAAGTAGGTGGTAAATTGGTTTCCAATAAATCAGCATCCAGCTGCTCATTTCATGCACTGCCAGGTTGGCTTGCTGGATCAGGCCTGTCCATTACATGGCTACTTAAATATTCATCATCTTGGAAGACGTCTGGATTAACAGGCCACAAACCAGACATTCAGAACCCAGATTGAATGTTTGATGGGTTGAAGGCTAACGGATAAGCTTTGTCAGTCTGAGAAGCAAGATTGTACATGGATATTGGCTTCCCTGGATTGCTCAACATCCAGTTGCTACATGCCACATTATAGTGCTTTTTGAAAGGGCCAAATACACATCTGTCCAGTGGCTGTAACTTATGGCTAGTATGAGGCGGAAATGTCAACATTATAATACCGTTGTCTCTAGCTTTATTGATAGCCTCAATTGTGACAGGCTTTCATGGTTATCTAAGATCAAAAGCACTTTTTCTTTCTTGGCTTTACATCGTTGATAAAGTGGTCCAAAAACTCAATAAATTTCTCTCCATTTGACCATCCACTAGGGTGACAAGTCCCGTAGTTACCAGGGGGATTCCATGCAACATGTGACTCTTGAAATTAATTCTTGGGAAAATCAAAACTGGAGGCACAGTGTTTCCTAAGGCATTAATGCATCCAATGATAGTGACATTCATACCTCTTTCCCCAGATGTTACCCCATCAATGTGCTTACTACCTTTAGCAGCGATGACTTTGGGAAGATTGTGAACTGGAAATTCCACTCTCATTCATATTATAGATTCTTTCTGGTCCAAGTTCATTGTTCTGCAAAACATTGCCATATTTTTCAAAAAACATCTTAACTTAGGCTTATTAAATCCTGTTGCCCTAGCGAGACTCGTAGACTGGGGCTTCCTTAGCAACACTTCCTTGTTGCACTTCAAGAAATCAGTGAGCCATTGTTCACCAGCTCTGCCATTAACATTCCAGGAAGGTGAATATTTTTTGGAATTCTGTTTCGCATATTGGTAGGCTAATTCCATAACCTCTCTCCTTGAGAGACGATAGTGCATATTACTCGCCATGATTAAATATTTCACTAGACTCTTCCTTTTCACAGGTAAAAACTATCCATACTGTGAAAACTCAACGTTTCCACTATTTTTGTGTTCATCTAAATGTCCTTGCAGTGTCGTTCGGGAATAATTGAACTGCTTAGCAGCTGCTTGGACAGATTTCTCGTTGGTAAGAACTGCATTCATGGCTGCACCCAGACTGTCCTCTGATACTTTGGCCTTTTATGCCCCTCTTTACTTCTTGGCATCTACAAAGTTAAGATATATTTACATTAATCAGGGTTGGTGCTATCTTGGTTAAATAAATACAGCACATTGTTGCCTTGACCCAAAGTACAAGACATTGTATCTCGGACCGGCCCAAGGTAGAAGGCATATATGTGGCCCTAGGTACAAGGGCATGCCATTTTCTTTTAGGTTATGTTTAAAACTTGGAAAGAATGCAGATTTTACTTGGCTGGTTAATTAGTTATATACTAAAAACTATGATGAATACAGCGCACCTATTATTAAACAGGAATTTTTATTTCCTTTTTGTAGAAAAAATAAGACGTAAATGGTTAAAAATTTACTTTTGGCACTTAAAAACACGCTGAGCAAAATATTCACTCTGTGGAAACAGCTGGAAGAATCCCAACTAGCTGGAAATGATGAAAGCAGGGCAGCCAACCTTTATCAAACATAATATTGAATTTCCCTCTGCAGTTTAGAAACCACCACTGGCCCGAGGTACAAGGTGGCCCAAGGTACAAGGGTTTCCCATATACTTAAACGTTCCAGTTTATACGATATTATGTATAAATCAAAAAGTGCTTCCATTATTCTTGGAGATAGCGGTTATGGTATTTTGCTTTGGTTAATGATTCCATTAAAAAATCCAACGACTACACAAGAAAAACTTTATAATAGAATCAGGGCCGGCTCAAGAATACAAGCAGACCAACCGACCGCTTGGGGTGCCGAATTTTAGGGGCGCCAAATTGTCCTGGCAAAATTTTTTGGAAAATACCTTAATTTAGTTTTTCCATTTGGTTTTCCATTGATATGTTTAGTGTTTTCAGCTGGCGAATAAATGTGAAAATGTTACTTCAATGAATGTTCAGGAGTAGCTCTACTCCGAATAGTAAAATAGTATTTCCGAAAGCGGCTTCCGAGAAAACTACCGAATACAGATGGCTGGAGGTGGTTTTCCAACATTTTATTGCTGTTACATGCCAGGGATCTTTGCCGACCAGGTGAAAGCAGTTCTCACCACCCCTAATATTTCTAGCTGATTCCCTCTGTGATTTGCCGCCCCCGAGGGTTTGTGTCCGGGTGCAATGCACCCCTTGCACCAAAGGCATGAAGAGAGAAGCCTTATCTTAGGTTGGAGGGAAGGGGGGGGAGAAAGGTCATGCCTCGGCATTGCCCCCGCCCAGGGGCTGATTGGGCCGCCGGGAGACCAGGCAAAGTCCCGGTGGGCCGATGCTGCTCCTGGGCCGGGGCTACCTGAGTGGTTGCTGCCTCGGCCAGGAGCTTAGTTTTTCTCAAACTATGGGCCGCAATATTATTTTAGTTGTTAGGTGGGTCGATATCCGAGTATTTGACCGGGCCGATTTTTGCTCCCAATCCACCCCTGCCCCCGTCTTGCTAACTTCTGCAGTCGCATCAGAAGTTGGCCAACGGGAAGCATTTGCAAGGGTGCCCATGAACAAGGAAATCTTTAGAAAGTCCGAGGAGGATGCGGCATATCCCAAGACCCTCTCTCCTGCGGTTCCTCTTTGTTTCCGCATGCAGGCACATTCAAAATTCTCGGTTGATTGGTTGCGGCTCTTGTATGAGGACGAAATATATATCTTTTGGGTTTCTTTTACTGCTTCTTAGTAATTGCTACTCTGTGTTAGGGTGTGTGAGGACGGGGTTCATATTCTCACACCACTGTTTTCAACCCCTTCTCCTTCAACATTTCCTCCTCCCTCGCATTTTGCATTGGTGACATTGAAAAAGAACTACTTGTCCGCATTAGTTCCAATACGTCCATCGTTGGGGAAACGTCAGTCGAGTGGTGTGCGCATTTTAGCGTTTGAAGAATCTGTTATCAAGTTATAGCAGGTTAGTTTTTCTTGGGCATAATTGATGTTTTTGTCTTTGCTCAAGAAGAGAAGTCAATATTTAGTGTAAATATTATTTTTACCATTGATAAAAGCGGGTGTTTCACCTAGTCTACGATCAACGAAGATTTTCTAAACCAGGAAGTTAGTATATACATATTTTTATTCGATCTTTTTATATACCGTATTTAATCGATTATAAGCCGATCCCTACTTTTCACAAGGGCACGCGAGAAAAATTCCATGTTGGGTGTACATCCTAGTTTTCCGGGATTTGTCGCTAAAAAATACCGAATAGTATAAATGCCCCGGTTTTTTTCAATTCATAATTAAATAAAAACCGTATCAAGTAAAATTACAACAACACAAATTACGTTACATTCAAGCATTCAATACAATTTTTGATAAAATGTAATTTGTCCCGATTATGTCCCAGATTTTTAATCTCGCAACAAAAATATCCCGGTTTTTCTCTTTGTCTTCTCCAACATCTCACATTCGACTCATCAATCCCGTGCACCATTGTGCAGCAAGATTTGATGTTTCTTCCGCATATGCTATCACTTTTCTCTTTAAGTCTGCAGAATAATGCGTTCGTCCCATTATGAGATTATTAAGAAAAACTGAAAAACGCCAAAGTAAATGACAAAAATTTATGCTTGCAAAGATACGAGGAAATTAATTGGCTCAGGGAATCCTAAGATTACACGCAAGCACATGCACATACTAGAGATGGTTCAGGAGTGAATTTATCGAACCATTTATTTCAATTTTTAATACTCGATTCTAAGCCGAGTGAATTTTTAAGGCGGTAAAAAAGTAAAAAAAAAGGTCGGCTTACAATCGATTAAATACGGTATATCTTTCACGTTGTATGGTTAAATTATTTCTTAGTTTAATTCAAATAAGTTTGTTGCTATTATACTCTTTCTTGAACCAACCTTTGATAAGCAGTTTAACGTAGAGGTTTTTCTCTTTAAAATTTGAGGTAATTAACTCTATTATTGGGCAATTTTATTTCCTTTTAAAAAATTCATCCTGAAGGTCGTTTTAAATTTTCGATTTTAAATTGGTAGCAAATTCGTGAGCTGTTTCTGTAACGAAAGTTGTCCTTTGTTGTATTGATTCCAAGTAATAGACGATGTTCATCTTGCTCTTGAAGTTTGTAATCGGTCATAAAGTTGGTGTCTCATTTATTCACGATAAAGTCCGCTTTTCATACCGACCTATATTTTTTAAATCATTTTTTCGGAACGTCTTTCCTCGATCACTTCCAAGAGAAGGCTAGATTCCATCCGTTTTGTCGCTTCTTTTTCCCTTGCATCCTTCCTTCGCAGTATTCACTGACTCCCAAGTGCATTTTGCAATCAATTATGAATTTCATCCTTTCTATTTCATTCCAAGAGCAATTTGTACCAGTATTAGCTTTAGATAAGTTCGTCACTGCCTTTATTCATGCGTTTTGCAACACGTGCTTGTCTATGAATAAGGCAATGTGTCGATGTTGAATTTTTTGATGCCTTCTTTATGAAACTTACTGCACCAGCAAGTTTGATAACCATTGATTGAGCCCCATCTGAGCATATGTATATCGATGCAATAGTTCCAATCAATCTCATTGTCATTGAAATAAGTATCGCACAATTTATAATTTCTTTGTGACATTCCAAATTTATTTTTCTGTGAATTTTATTAAACTGTTTAATCATAAAAATACACAACACTTCAAAATAATTATATCCTATTATACTACTAAACTACCGAATTTTAATGTAAAATTTATGTATCGATCGGGCGCCATAATTGAAATCGGCTTGGGGCGCCAAAATGTCTTGAGCCGGCCCTGAATAGAATCCATGCTCATGAAAGTTTTAATTGAAGCTGCTTTTGGACAATTAAAACGTTGATTTCCAATGATCGGTTATAAAGGTTGAGTTTCTTTAGAAAAATACCAATACTCATATTATGTTGCTTCATATTACATAATGTGGCCAAAAATTAAAATGATGGTGATTATTTCCCACACGAAGATATAGAACATGCAAATGAAACCAGGGCATCGAACCTTAATTTTTTTCGCTCCGGTTTTTGTTCCGGTTCACTCAAAAAACAAAATTATGGTTCGGGTCCGGTTTCGCTCCAGCAAGCGTCAGTGAACTGGTTCGAACCGGTTTTTTTCGCTCCGACCTTAAAATATTTTTAGGAAACTTTCAAGAATTGATTAATTAAGTAATTTTCTTATTAAATCAAATACATCTTCACTATAAAAATAGTGATATTTAAAAAACATGAAAATAAATAATTTAAATGTGAATATTTAGTATGTATCTTATTTATTTAAGATTATATTTTGATTGAATATTTACAAACCATACATGCGCCGCAAATGATTTCAACATATTAGGAAAGTATAAAGTAAATTATAAATGAGCACGTTTTCTGCGATAGAGATAAACTTATTATGTTATGCAAAACATTCATCTCATTTTCTAATTTACTGTGCTTAGTCCTTAGTACTAAATTTTATCAAAATCCGCTGAATAGCTATGGAAAAAATTGCATCCTGATAGAAGGACGGACAGACCGAAGCTAATATGTGCTAAAGCTGGAATGCCTAATAATGAATTATTAATATTTTTATTTACAAATCGTGCGATAAAATAAGAGATAATATGAATATGTGTGCTCATTTTAAGTTGCACTCTATAAAATAAATAAAAATTTACTAACCTGTAACAAAGGATAACTGAAGTAAGAATATCTCAAAACCACGACTGCGGAGCGATCCTTCCTGGATAAGTTTTAGAGAATGATTACCAGAATACAAGGGTTCAGTGGATATGGAGAGGGAGTGAAAGTATATGGGGACAATAACCTCCAACTTTAAGGAAAATCCAAGTTAAGAATCGGGAAATATTTTTGCCGGGAACACACTCTATGGGGTATGCTCGGGGGGAGGGTAGCAAGACAATTAGAGGCTGTCTTCAAAGTACCACCCAAGTTCCTTTCCAGTGGCCTCGTTTAACAGGTAATCTCAGCAGGATGTATTGTAGAACCTCTCTCTATGTATTGAGATGCACATGGAAAATCCCACTATTAAGCAAACAGATACTATTATCACAAAGACACATCCTTCCCAAGGCTGAGGAGAATGTGTTCTCAAGAAAAACTCAACCCTTTTCTTATTCGGTTTCTAAACGTGAGGCTTTCAGAAAGACAAACTAAAGCAAAAGGAAAAACCCTTCTTTCTCTCCCACTTTTTATGCAAACTGAAAAATATGGAACGAAATAAATAACGGTTTTTGGTTTCGGTTTGGGTTCAGGAAAATATTTTTTTTCGGTTCGGGTTTGGTTTCACTCCAGGAAAAATAACGGTTTTTTCCGGTTTCGGTTCGATGCCCTGAATGAAACGGAAGAAGAGATGGAAACTGAAGCAGAAATCAAGAGAAAGGGGCAAAAAATAAATGAAATTGCAACTTTATTGTATGATAATAATTATGTTTAAATGTTTACAATTGTTAAGTGAAAAATATAAACTTTTTATTGAAATCAAACATTTAAAATTAATAGATCGTTTCATTACTTCCCACTGATATAATTGCGGCATCTTCAGAATCTTCCTTTTCAGCTAAGAATAAGTACCAGACATTTCACTAGATTTTAATATTTCCGGCATAATTTTTTCGCTTTCGGTCTGTAACTTTATTAGATTAAGTTGTAGTACTTGTCGGTTATACGCCCACACGCAATTAATTACAATTTTATTTATAGTTGCTAACGAAACGCAATTATTTATTAGTTCTATTAATAGTTACCATTTCTAATAATAAAGGATTAACCTTTTGAATCCAATTCTAATGAAAGGAATGTCGTAAAGATGTTTAGGAACTTCTTTACATGGGTACCCCCCTACTACAAAATGACAAAAAACAAACGGCACTACTGTAGTTGGGTCCCCCCCCCCCCCCCTCTTGCTCGGGGGTTTAGAGGCGGAGCCCCCATAAAATAAATAATAATAATAATTATCTGATTGGCCGGTCTCGACATTTACAAACCCAATCTCCGGACAACGTGGAGGGTTTCTTTGGTTCCGGGCGAGGCGAAGGGCGTGGTAGCGCCCGGAGACGACTACCCATTACAACAAAGCGAGTCGAAGGCTCGTGAATATATCCTTTCAACGATGAAACTTAAAGAACCGCAACATGGACATACTTACGGCAATTAAAGTGTTTCAACTCATCCATTATTCTATTTTACATTTGTTTTTCTATGTATATACCGTGTGGGCGTATAACCGACGAGTACCTAAGTTGCAGTTCTTGGAGGGATGTTCTTAGTATCGTACTTGAGCATACTTATCGTCAAGGGCGTCGGCAGAAAATTTTGCAAGGGGGGGCAAAACACAAAAATGCCTATTACCCAGGGGCGGACGCAATTTTTTTCCAACCCGGGAAAATTTTACTTTTGAAGGCTTCGTCCAAAGCTTCGCATAGGTATATAATTTTACCCTGCGAGTAACGTAAGATATATGGCGAGAAAAAAGTTGGGGGGAAGAGGTGCTTAATTCAATAATTATTTCTCATAAGTTTACACGTAATTTTCGATTTTTCAGAGCAAGTTTTTTTCCTTCATTCATCGAAATACCTAATTACGGATCGATTTTCTTCGTTTTTGCTTTTTTCGACGGTTACAACTGTCCATATGTGCGACTGTGCGAGGCACACGGGCAGTCAAACATTGGGGGCGGCCGATTTATTGTCAGAAACGTACAGTATTTTTTAACAGTAATGCGGATTATATTACAATATGCCGTATATTCTCTCATATTTAATGGCTACGGAACTTTATCAAACCATAAGGCATTTTTTTATTTTTGTAAAGAACACCTAAACACCTATTATTTTATTCTTTCGATGTTTAGATGTTATACGGTCGAAGTTTTAGGTTCACTAAATCCGTTGAAATTCAACGGGCACTTCCGCTAGTGTCTAATATAATATTTAGGTTTTTACACATTTCCAGGGGGGGGCAACTGCCCCCCCTTGCCCCCCCCTGCCGACGCCCATGCTTATCGTTGTTTTACGTGTCACGGACTGATTTTATCACCAACTATTCCATCGTCTGCTACTCAATTTTAAGCAAATGCTTAAAATGGACTTGCAAATGCTTATAAGCAAAAGCAAACCTATATTCACTCAAAATGAAAAAAATGCTTTTAGCATTTGCTTATGCGTTTAGCAAATGCTTTTACTAAAGTTCTTTAAGCATTTGCTTAATTTTTATTCACTCGGCCCATTGAGATATCTTCTAAAAGAATGTATATTTCTGTTGTGCTCTTTAGGTAAATACTTATCACTCTACTGCGGGAAAATTTTGCAAATAAATTTTTTTAAATATTGTTTTTCGTAAATTTATGTATATTTGACAATCTTAGAAAAAGTGTGTGGATTAAAATGTTGTATTTGGTAATTATTTGGAAGTGAATAACCGTAATATAAACGTCGAAAATATGTTTTTTCCATAGTCCTTTTCTGATCAAAAATTTTTTCCTTGAAACGACTGGCGAGCCTTGCGCCATCTGTTAACGATTGTTCCAACTACATGGATGTAGACTAAGAAAATTTTACTTATATAGGCTTCCATGGTGATACCTTTCGCAGTCATTTGTTTTGATTTTTGAGTGGAAGTGATGGAAGTTGGTGGAAGGCGTTTGTACAGCGTGACAAGTTTAACCAGTTTATAAAAGCATAAGGTAAATTTTTAAGATGCAGATCGACTTCGGTTTAATACTTTGAACGATAATTATGAAGTTTACTCACTTTTATTATTAAGGGGTTCCAAGCTAAAGTTTACATTTATTATGTAAATCGATATGTATACTTCCAAAAACATTGAAAGAATGTATTGGCGAGCCTTTGGCTCGCTCTATTTTAATGCGTAGTCGGCTCCGGGCGATACCGCGCCCTTCGCCACGCCCGGAACCATAATATCCCTCTACGTTGTCCGGAGATTGTGTTAGTAAATGTTGAGACCGGCCAATCAGTTTCTTGTCCAGAGATTGGTTTTGTAAAAACTGATTGGCCTGTCTCGACAATTACTAACCCAATCTCCGGACAAGAAACTGATTGGCCGGTCTCAACGTTTACTAACCCAATCTCCGGAGAACGTGGAGGGATACTATGGTTCCGGGCGAGGCGAAGGGCGCGGTAGCGCCCGGAGCCGACTACGCAATAAAACAGCGAGGCGAAGGCTCGCCAATATAATCCTTTCAATGTTATATCATCTTGACTGATTATGTTAAACATAAAAGTAATAAATGCTTTAAAAATTGACTTTGGGTGTTCCTGAGTGCTAAAACCGCCTTCATAATAAAAGTGAGTACACTTCATTAGCTTGGAATCCCTTAAATAATAAAAGTGACTAAACTTCATGATTACCCTTTGAACATAAAATATCAGTTTGTTCTCGTTATAAGTCGAAGCTGATGAATACTTGTCATGGATGTTTAAACATACCATATTTGGTACCATAGTTTGATTTGAATTAAATCTCTATTTCTTGTTTAAAAACAGCAAATTGCAATTCTTATGTCATTCTGACTTTATAGGTTGACCAGATGCCCTCTTTTTAAGCCCCAAATCTTTTGTCCTCTATTTTAGGCACAACTTATGTGTATGTCATTACGTTCCTATATTTTGTTTTTACTCATTCTGAATGCTGAATATTTTGGCTTAGCTTTACTTTAAGGTGATTTCAGTAATTGTTTAGTTTTCAATAGTTATGGCAGAATCGGTTTCACAAGGTTAAGCTTACGTCCAAGTGAGTTGAGTTATATCATTAGAAAAAAGCGGAAAAGCCTCAATTTAAAACCTTGTCTCTTAAGTTGAGTGTAAGTAAATATTACTAGTATTTTATTCAAGGTTTTCTTCATAAAATAAATACGTAATATGTGAAATTAAAGATGTTTTAAATATCACAAACATTGTTTAACTTGCTTCCATGTATACATAAAGGTCAGTTACTCGAGATGGCAAAATTACTTTGAATTTATTTTCTTATAATGTTATTCAAATATGGTGTGACTAGTAATTTCCCGATTATAATATTTTTTCAGATGAATCCTTTCTTAGATGTCTCACTGTAAACGAAAATGCAAATTCAGTGAGGATTTGCAAAGATCATATAAAATGTTTAAAAGTACCAAAAATAAACATGAAGCCTTTTGCTCTCTTTTTCAAAAAACAATATCTGTAGCAGTGAAGGGAAAATTAGATTTGGAGCAGCATTTAGATTCAGGCAAGCATAAGAAAAGCAGTATATCTGACTACACCAGGAAAAATCACAAATTATGTTGTTAATACAAAGACTGAAATTGTTTCTGCTTGTGAGGCAACTTTAAGCTTTCATACAGTTTCCCCTCAGTTATTGATCAGTGGACTGCACTAATATGCTACATGCAAAATTATTTGCTGAATCAAAGATAGAAACTAAAATTTTATCAACCAGAACTAAAACAGAAACAATAGGTAATCAAGTATTAGCTCCACATTCTCTGCATTTAATAAAAAGTAAACTTAAATATGATATTATGTACATTGGGGTCTGCACTGATGGTAGCAATCATTTATCAACAAAAATTTATCCAGTACTCCTACAGTATTTTTATCATCGCATTGAAGGACTTTTGCACAGGCTAATCGAATTGAAATCTGTTGCAAATGAGTCAGCAGAGACTATAAGTAGGTACTAAAAACATATGGTTGGGCAGAAAAGTTGATTGCATTTGGAGGGGACAATTGCAACACTCAATTTTGGTAGTGTTCATTGAAATGGACAGAACAATGTTTATGCTCTCCTTTCTTCAGAACTTGGGGAATTAATTGGAATAGGATGCCCTGCTCATATCCTAAATAATTCTATTTAGCATGCAACTGATTCCTGGCCATTTGACATCAGATCAATTTTGGTTAAAATTTATTATCATTTTTCTATATTCACAGTCAGATTGGAAACCTTGAAAATATTTTGTGACTTTGTATCTGTAGATTATAATCAACTACTGAAACACTCCAAAACAAGGTGAATATCACTTTTCCCTGTCATAGAAAGAATTTTAAAGATGTATGAACCATTAAAGTCTTACTTTCTTTCTCTTGAAAAAGCACCTATTATTTTAAAATCATTTTTTGAGTTTCCATTAAATGAAGCCTATCTATTGTTTTTGCATTCATTCATGTTTCATTCAAATATAAAAAACATGGAAAGTGAGAAAAACTCAGTGATTGAAATCATGAATATATTATATACGGTTAGGGAGTCATTAATTGACAGAATTAGAAAGAATTTTTTCTCAATAAGTGTAGAAACTGTATTAAATAAAAATGCTGACCTTCTGAGTGAATGTAATATGTTTAAGAAGAATTGTATACAGATTTATCAGAATGCATTAGAATATTTACAACTATGAACTCATCAGTTCCTAGATTGTTGTTTTTCAGTAGATGGAATTGAAAAGTATTCCACAGTGGACAGATGTTTCAAATTGTTTAGAATTCTTATTAAGCAAAAAAGTTGTATTTGTTGATTCCAAATGTTCAGTGGAAAAATTTGAGTCTTTTTGAAAGATAAGGTATTATGTAAAAATTTTGTGGAGAAGCTAACTCATGAAAAATGGTTTGATTTCTTTCAAGTTTTCACTAATTTAGACCAGAAATCAGAGTTCTTAAAAATTTGCCAGTTTGTTTTTGCAATTCCAGCTCAATGCAAATATTGAGCATATTTTTAGTTTGATTAATGCCCAGTGGACAGGTGGCAGAAATTGTCTGTCAGTCGAATCAGTTAAAGCTCTCGTAATCATAAAATATAATTTTAAAAATTTGTCTTGTCTGCAGTTTTATGACCATGTATTCAAAGTAAAAGAATTACTAAAAAAGTAGGCAACTCAGAAAAATATGATTAAAAATATTATATATTTTTTATTTTATATCTGGCATTGTTTGGTTTCACTGAGCAATTGTTAATTGATCTAAAACAACCTTGTACTTAGGTAAATTTATAATAAAACTTTTTCAATTGTCCTCTTTTCATGAAGTCAAACGTGAGCCACTATAACCTAAACCGTTTTACTGTGCTGAAAGTTCAGCATTATGTCTTCCTTGAGCGACGAAGATACCAATCTTCCTCTGAAGGAAGCACTTTTGGATGCATTGGAGTGTATCCTGTCTCCTGCCCAAGAAGTAAGAAAAGCTGCTGAAGAAAGAGCTAAAGTTCTTGAAGTCACCGAGGGTAATTATATGAGACGTATGGTTTTAGCTCTTTCTGTGAAAGTTTTATCATCTTTTACTAAATTAATTTTAGATTATGGTATTCAGCTATTGGAAGTTATGATCGACCCAGTTTATAATATCGCAATAAGACAGTTGGCATCAGTGATGTTCAATAGATACATAGAATGCCATTGGACCACGGCCTCCGACGCATTCCAAGTACCAGAAATTCCAGCAGATTTAAAGGAGAACATTAAGCAAATATTGCCCCTAGGGCTCAAAGAACCTGTTAGCAAGGTGACTAAGTAATGCTTTGAAATTTTAAATCTTGGGATTGTAAAATTTTTAAGTGTAATTTTTTATTATGAATTTAATTTTGGTATTTTCAGATACGTACCTCTGTTGCACATACCATATCCACAATAGCATGGTTTGATTGGCCAAATCATTGGCCTAATTTATATGATTCTCTTTTAATTCATTTGACAAGTGGTGATGAATGGGCAGTTCATGGTGCTATTCGTGTAATTAGAGAAATGTGCAAAACAATGAATCATCATATATGTGGGGTTTCACCTATTATCTTACGAGAAATGAATGAGGTAGTAAAGAATGAACAGGTGAGTTTTTGGCAATGACTTTTGCAAGGTTCAAGATTGTTGGCGGGGATTTGCAGGTTTTTCTTCATGGGAAATATGATTAATGTTCGATGTTCTACATGTGTTGATGCATGCATTTTTAGTAAGAAAGTGCCAGAAGGTAGTAGTGGCCATGTATATATTCCAATGTGCCAGAAGATGAGGGCACAAGGTATTTATACATGAACACTACTACTTGCTTGTCACTCCAAAAGATTGAAAATCGAACGTCGAAAATTATCCATGCAGAGTAATCCAAAAATTAACGTCAGCAGTGAATGAATTATAGATTTTTAATAGCATGTTGTGTTGTTATCAGTAGCATTTTGGTCACAATTTCAGGGTATTTTAGTAATACTTGTTTAATAATTAAGGTTTGTATTTACTGTAATGTATAAGGAGTAGGGTTGCCAACCTCTGGCTTTCGGGCCGGAGATCTCCGGGTCATCACCATAATCTCGGGTCTCCGGGTGAATAGCTGAAATCTCTGGTTCAATTTCGATTTCAGGGGAAAGCCCTTTTTATGACTTTTTTGCATTTTTTATAAATGATTCGAATTAAGATAGTTTGCACTTTAATTACCATTGTATTTTGTTTTATACAAAAAACTTAAACAGACAATGCTCTTACAATTTCGTTAATTAGCGATATTAAAAAAAACAACGATTTTAAATCATGTCTTACAATCATGAGTGCCTTTAAGAATATTGAATATATTTATCGTTACATTTAATTCCTTTTGGGTTTTTTCTAAAGTATCCAGGTTTCAAATAAACTCCGGTCATGAATATCTTAAAGTAGGCAACCCGTAACAACATCTCCGGTTCATGAAGATCTAAAAGTTGGCAACCCTAGTAAGGAGCAATTGAAAAGTTTTCCATATTCAAATCGTTTTCCCATTTTTTGTAGGGTTTAGTAGTATAGCTACCTATTTTTCACTAAATATAGGTTGATTAACATTAAAATACAACCAAAAATAAATAATTTAAACTTTTGCACTTTCAAGTCGAGTTGGCTTGACAGCAGTTAGGTAGTTGAGTGTAACTTGATACCTGTTTTGGAGGTTGAGAGAGGCATGGGATATGCAAATATTTTTCTGTGGCCTACTTGGGATTGCATTTTTTACACCCCAGGAGCCCCCTAAGTGCAATTAAGTTGGCTTATCAGTATACAGGTAGTCCTCGAGATATGTCGTTTCATTTATTGCATTTTTTACACCTCAGGAGCCCCCTAAGTGCAATTAAGTT
Source organism: Uropetala carovei (assembly GCA_036926305.1). NCBI lineage: Eukaryota > Metazoa > Arthropoda > Insecta > Odonata > Petaluridae > Uropetala > Uropetala carovei. Next base: position 10,725,931 of record JAXCHB010000011.1, read on the forward strand.
GGCTTATCAGTATACAGGTAGTCCTCGAGATATGTCGTTTCATTTATGTATATTCAAGAAAATAGGAATAGGTTTCATATATACATCACTGAAGTTTCACTTATATGTCGTTTTCTGCAATCAGGACCGGTGTTCTGAAAAATGGCGCCTGAGGCGAGTGAAAGAATCGCCACCCCCAAAAATAATAAGAAAGGGAAACAAAACAAAAAATGCTGCCTGAAGCTGTCGCCTCTGTGGCTCACCCCTGGCGCTGGCCCTGTTCGCAATCATTGAAATTCATTGGAGGGCAAAGTTGGCACTCTCATTCTGTTTGATACTTCTTTTTTTATTCTAATACAGGCAACCCCCTACTTTTGTACATTCGACTTTTGTACAACTCACTATTTCGTACATTATACATTCTCACACCTAAACCGCCTTTCATACGCCAAATTTGGACTCATTTGTTCCTAACCTTCCAATATTTACTCACGAGACGTTATGCAAAAAAACTCCCCAACTGCGTAGGGAAGTTCCCATTCATAGATGAACAAATAGTTCGTGAAGCTCCACATCGGTGCGTAATATTACGTCTAAAACAGTGAAGTGGGGACGAAGTTGCGTAATATTACAACAAAAACAGTTAAGGGGTTAACAAAACAAACACGACAATATTAGCACCATCTTTTAATCAGTCCATTTAATTCAATGTCTTCAGCACGACTGAATGGTTATTTTATAAACCCATGCAGCACTTTTCTCGAACATCATTGCGTTCGAGATTTCACGACCAGTTTATAAACCAATAATGTGCTTGAAATCACAACCACTTTCTCGACCCATGTAAATGCAGCTTAATAGATTTTTATTCTAAATCAGAATTTATTCAATTCAATTTTGATTGGAAAAATAAACTTTGTTCTTTTTGACGTCTGTATGGGTAACGCCCGAGTTTGTCTCTCCATTTTAATTAATTTTAAAATTTATATTTTCGTCCACTCAAAATGCCCGAACACGAAATCCACGGAGGAAAATTTTTCGTGTGACAACGGTAACAAGAGTGGGAGAGAGCGAGAGAGAAGGGGAGGGAGGGAGAAAGAAAGAACCCTTTTCCCCTTCCTGAAGCAGCAGCGTTGTCAATTTGTGTGACTGGCTGATCCGAGCTTGTAGTTCACTAAAATTCCTGTAGAGCAGTTGTAATGTGGTGCAATTTTTTTGTCTAGCATTGTACATTTTGTCCTATCTGATATTCAATTACCGACAGTGTATGAAATGGAATATATTACGAACCGAACACTTGTTACGCTAGCGGAATGGTATTACTAAACTAGAGCGATGTGGTGCCCCTGGCATATAGGCCTCCTGCCACTGTTCATGATTTCATAACCTCTTCTTTTTTTTTTTTAGAGAGCCGGTTCTTAATTTTTTTCCAGCTCATCACTGTTTATATGTATATATTATTATACATTATGTGCATTCAAACATTAAGATCCCTCCGCACGTACCCCATGTTTTTTCATATGTTGATCAAAATTATAATTTTTTGATGTGTAGCGTTATTGTTTTATTATTATTTATAATGACATGTTATCATGGTAAATTAAAATTCTAATAGTAATTGCAGAAAATTATATATTTAAAAAATATAAATCATCAAAAACATTCTTTACGATCCAATGATGCCAAAGAAACATGAAGCGTGAATCATATTTCCATTTCAGTTTTTCAGATGTTTTCTGCCTTAGGAGATATATTTTTTGTGGGAAAAGAGTGAAATTGGCCACCAGACGATGCAATATTATGCAACACTGCTGAAATATCACAATATTTAGGATACTTTATGAAATTTTATTAGTGTGACATTTAAAAAAATCATAAGATATTGGACTGTGGTCGCACTTTGCATAAGATATCTATATTTAAAAACAATTTTTAATTTGAAATAAAATCCTTGTTATAACCAGGGTTGTTAAACGAAACCGAACCCAAAGAATAGTTTCGGTTCGGAACGAAACTATATCATTTCTCTTGCCATTTAGTTTCGATTCGTAACGAAACTGTATGTTCCGTGATGACTTAGAGCTCAGAAAACGATAGATTTATTTAAAAATAAAATGCCAAAAGCCATGAAAATAATTTTTTAATAGGTGAAATATGTAAATACTAGTGATTCCAAATTACTCGAGTTTTTGGTACCCGGGTAGCTCGAGTATTTAATAGAAAAAATAAAATTTAAATTAATATTCATTTAACAGATATTTATTTATTTTTATTGATATAAGAGTTATTCAATGATTCAAAAAATAGTATTTAAAAAAAATAGAGCATTTAAAGTACAGGGTTTCACAATTTTGTGGTGAAAGTACCAGCCTCAGAAAAAACATGCTCAGAAGCAGTGGAAGTCGGCTTAACAGTCAACAACGCTTGATACAATTTTTCCTGTCTGTTGGTACGTTTTCCACTATTTGCTTAAAATATTTTGAACTCTTTATCTATACTTAACTGATGAGATTCTTTTGCCTTTGGCATGGTGAATGATGCAATGCATTTCTTCAATTTGAAATACTCATTCTGTACTTCTTCGTCATGGTCGTCGACGTCATCAGAACTTTCTGAATCCTGAATATCGCTTGGATAAATCCAATTAATTAGACCAGTGGCAGTGGTCTTGATTCCAGGTTTTGTGGAGTAAGTGAAAAACTCGTTGGCTTTTGGATACACTCCATGATGCAAAAACAATAATAGTGATATCAAACCCGTGTTTCTTCATTCATCAATTCTAGTTTTCAATGAGTTTTGGAATTCCAGAGCCAGAAGAATTTTGATTGATTTTAACTCTTGAAATACGTAGATCAAAGTAGCCTCTACTGTCAGTAAATTCGAGGTTTGTTTGCTTAATTCCAATACTGCAGGTCTTACTGGTTCTAGCACCAATACGATTTCCTTTAAGACGGTAATGTGATCTTCACCATCTCTTTCAAAGCAAGATTTATCGAGTCAATAGGTTTCAAAAATCGAACTATTGCTGTCACTAGACTACTCCAACGAGTTTTGACATCTGAAAGCAATCTAAGTGGTTTTCCTTCCTTCTCTCTGACATACCTAAGTAATAGTTCTGTACAAACGGATGATTTACTAAAAAACTTAATAATTCTTCTTTTATCATCTAAAGCATTCTTGTAATCCGAACAAAATGCAGGTATTTCATCGTCAGGTTCATTTAAACTTTCATCATCTGTTTCGCTATCACTCAAATTTTGCTCGTCTTCATCCTTGTCATCAGAAAATTCAATTTGTTTCTCAAGATCAACAGCTGTTTTCTTTCTGTAAAATATTTCTACAACCGCCAAGTGTATTGCGTGGTTGTATCAGCACTGGCTTTTTGCTGAAATGATCCTGCCATATTTTGCTATAACACTTGCTCCATCATGTGTCGAAGCAGTGATATCTTTGTTAAAATCAATTCCAAATTCCTGCAATCGTTGAGAAACCAATTCTTTAGTTCTTTCCGATGTGCAACTTTCTACAATTGGTACTAAGCCAAGAACAATTTGTTTTTCTTTTGTTTGCAACATTATATTTAAGTATCTTCTCATCGCAATATCTACCCATTCATCCACTGTGAGCGTAAATTTTTCTTCAGATTTAATCCTGCTTTTTAACCCCTTTTTAGTTTCGGTTTTCTTTTCCTCGAAAAATTGCATAACACATTTTTGTACTGTAGATGAACGGGTTGGCATTTTGTAGTTGCGATTAGTGACGTAACCTCGAACTGCTTCACACTTAACAATAGTATTAAATGAGATTCCATCTTTAGCAGTACATTTTGATATTATTTCCTCCAATGATTCTCTGGAAACAAGATAACATTCCAGAGCTGGTAGCTTTGGCCTTTTTGGCTAGTTGTGGTCCGTCATTATTAACTTTTGTAGAGAAACTTTTGCTCCTCACAGTGATTCTGTGTGTTTTCAAATGATTTATCATCCCAGTTGTATTTCCACCCTTAGTTGAAATCTTGTCTGCGCATCCTTCTACTTGACATTGCACCCTATCTGAAGATCCCCACCAGCCTCTGTATCCCAAACTTCTACCTCCTTCCCAAAATTCATAGACATGGAAACCCAGGTCACCTAATTGTCACAAGTTTCAACTTAACCACTGAGTGAATCTCAGTCTTCATTACCACCACCTAAAGCCTCTCGTCCAATAGCTTCCCTCTTTCATCAAAAACACACTGCCTAAAATCATTTCCATCCTCGCACCTAACAAATATCATCATGGTCACCATAGATGTATGTACAGTGCTGGCCAAAATTAACGCAACACCTTACGGCATTCGACAGCGGTCACTGCAGAAACTATTTGTAGCGAAGACTCTTCTGCTAAAATGACAACACTGAGCAGGCAGAAGTAGGGGGTAGGGGTCTTCTGAGGAATGGGGAAATGCACGGCTGTAAGAGCTAGAGGGATTTTGCGGCAGAGCACCGGTTAAGGTCCCTGCAAATTAGCTTGGAACGAAACGGAATGGAACTATGGAATGGAATTCTTCGAAACGAACGGAAACGAATTTTGTCTGTTCACCATATCGGAATATCGTTAAAAAATCTATATATATATATGTGTGTGTGTGTGTGTGTTATTGAACGCGACTTTGCCAAAGACTGATTTTTCCTTGTCATCGAGATGATGCAAATGGATAAAAATCTTTTTATTTTTCTAACTGTTCAATCTATTCACTTTTTTTATGCTTTCCTCAGTGGTAGTAGGTATGGAGGAATCCACAGTAATTTTCTCAAATACATAAATATAGGCAGGTGTTCGCAGTCATCATATGCAATTTTGAAATATTTTATCTGCGGCGTGCAAATTCTTGGAATTTTTGCGGTCGAACCCGGGATGCCGAGGTGAGAACTCGTAACGGTTTTAAGTTGATTTCTCTATTGTTCACTTACCCAAAACATTTCAGCTCCCTGTTCCCTATGGTATAGACGGTAGGAAGCTTTTAAGTATTTTCCCATGCGTTCTTATGGCAAACATTTTGGACCATCTGGGATCGAATCGAGAGCACCTAAGTAAGCTTTCTCTACGATTCACGGTATCAATATCTAGAGAACGAAGAAAGATATCGGAATGAGTCTTACAATTAAAGTTGATTTAATCCTTTGTCTCAAATTCATAGGAGACACGTTTGGTCTATCACTAATAGAATGTAAATTTGCTGGGGACTGATTTTTCCATTTTTTGTTGTCGTATACAGATAAAACTATTTTTAACAACAATTGTATAATATTAATAATAATAATAACAACAATAATAATAATAATTAATAATTGCATTTCGTAGGTGAAGGATTAGGAACACGTTAACACTAGAACGACGGACGGGACAATTTTGTCCCGTTCTGATGTTACGTCCCCTACAGTTTCTGTGATTCTGGTTTAGTTTAGTCATGATTTCGTGACTTTTAATCATTTGAGGGTTGCATTCCACTCTACACTTTTGAACATCCCCCCTCAATATTAAGGATTATAAAACCATTTTACCCTAGAACGGCAGATGGGACAATTTTGTCCCAAAATGAGTTACTACTTTGTTTCACATTCTCTGTGATATTATTCTTATGCAGGCGGCTTTGTAACGTTGTAGACCAGGGGTGGGGAACCTTTTTCAATCGGAAGGCCAAAATTCATCCTTGGGAGATCTCATCAGGCCGCACTCTGCATTGTGGGTCACATACATACAGGCACTTCATCTAGTACATTTGTAAGGTTTGTTTTTGGTGCTTATATACGTTTCACGAATGAAATTCAATGGATACGGTCCTCGCAAATAGAATACCCATATGCAACTTTTTAAATCACGCTTTAGAGCACATAGTACCCACTATCTTTGTCACAATGTAGATATCTCTTCTTGAAGCTCACCAAATATTAATACACATTGATTTACTTAAGATTGAGCATCACATATAATAATTATTTCAAAAAAATAAGCCTGTATTTGTAACATTTTTTACTTAATCTTTCTGAGAACTTTTTGATTCACCGTAGTATATGAAAGGTACCGTATCTGTTCTTGCTGTCAGTATGCTATGCGTCAATCTAGGCGAGATAATAATGAGGATCCCGAGTAAGACAATGCTATTGGTAGTAAATCGAACGTTTAAATAAAAAAGTGGTTTTTTCATTAAATATCGAATTAAGCAAACTTGGGTGATTTCGAATCTAAAGTTATATTCGACGGTAAATATCCTTTGATATTTTCTTTTAAAATGGTTCTCATCCGTAATGTTATTCTAATGGGAAAATAGGCATATTTAGGAATTTCTGGAGTCGAACCCATGGCATGTAGGAGAAAGATGACAATTTTTCTGATGGTATATCATATAGGACTAAAATTCCTGAAAATCTCATATAAATCGGCAGTGTAGATTTGGCTGGACATGCTTTCTTATGGGAAATAATGGGGGTCATCTGGAGTCGAACCTGGGCCTTGTTATGAAAAAGTGATATCGTCAACTGATATATTTGGTGCTCTACTAGCGTTACACCAAAATTTATTTCAATGCGATAATGGGAAGTCCCCTAAAATGATTTTCAATGTGCCCTCAGTGTTATTCTTGTGGGAAATAGGCATTTTTGGGAATTTTTGGGGTCGAGCCCAGGGCACTTAGAAGTGATCTGACAATTTTTCTGGTGATCTCTTAGTTGAAGAACGAAGTATACAAGATGTTCAACTTTAACTCCTTTTCTTTTTAAAATGAAGCGAGCGGCAGTGATCCTTCCCCAACAAGAACCCAGGGAGATTTAAGAGCGAATATGTATTTGCACGAAGGAGAACAATTTTAAAGAAATAAATAGAACCGGTTTCTGGCAAAGCTATACCAAGAGATTGGGTTTTCCCAAACTCGATAAATGAAAGAAAAGTGGTAAGAATTTAGTATTCTTCCAGGGAAAGGATTCGTGGAGAAGGTCAACGGCACCTAGTTCAAGGATTGCCGCCCCAGAAGGGTCGTCTCATTTCGTACCGGATTAGCAGTGGCCACACTAAGTGCCCGCCTCTTCGCTACTCCTATGGTGAATTGATCTTTTACCGCTAGTGTTTGTATTCCAGCAACTGGGATGTTGTCCCATGTTAGGGTTTTGGATTTCCCCATTTCCTTCAGAGTAACAGAAAAAGCAGACCTTAGTCGACTACTGATTCAACTACCTCAAAGGGTAGGTTGCGCCCTGCTGGATCGTCCACACGGATCGCACGGCAACACTGCATAAGGCCGCACTGGGTACCACAAAAGGCCGCAGGTTCCCTACCCCTGTTGTAGACTATGGCATACCCTTCCCCTCCTCTCCTCTCATCTTTTGCCAGTCCAACTTCTAGCCCCACTCTTCCCCGCTCCCACCTTCCACTTGCTCCCGCAGTGTGATGCAGGTTAGAACGTGTTCCTGCAGCACTGTTTGCAGGCTATTTTACTAGAGCGTTTCAGTTGAGTATGGTGCAACGCTACATTCTACAGCATGCTAAAGTATGCAATTAGTAATGTAGAGACTACAACGTTCATAAAAATTGAACGTAGTACTGCGACTGTACGACTTTGTCGTATGGGACATTTTTGTCCTGTCCGCCATTCTAGGGGGTATGCGATGTTCAGGCGTTCTTGTGTTAAATTATACATATTACACATACAAAGTTGCATCCATAAAATGAACACGTGTGCTCACTCGAGCTGGGTTTTTGATATTTGGCGACAGCGGTCACTGCGGGAACTATTTGTAGCACACTTGAGTTAATTTTATGGATGCAACTTTGTATGTGTAATATGTATAATTTGATGTGTTCCTAATCCTTCACCTATGAAATATCTACCGTATTTAATCGATTGTATGTCGACACCGATTGTAAGCCGACCCCCACTTTTCACAAGGCCACGCAAGAAAAAAATTTGATTTTAACCCTCTCGCGACTGTACCGCCCGAGAATGCCCATAAATTTTTATACTCCCGATAGCGGACCGCCCGGAAAATACGATTTCAAATTTACCTCAGAAAATGTTGACTGGATGGCTTCTCTCTCGGAAATGACGTAGTATACCATACAAACATGAGGTTTAGATTGTATTTGGCAGATTTTTCTTAACTTTGTATACGAAGAATTTTTAAAAAAATATTCGATCGAAATTTGCTATTTTTTGGACCCTGAACTATCTAATATGTCTCGCAGTAATTCTCCTACTTAGAGATTTTTCAAAATGTATATTTTTGGACATTAATGTATAATTGTTTTATTTAATGTTAAGCAGAAGGCAGCACAGCACAGAGAGACTCGAATCTGACACGACAGAGGCCTGAGAGAGAATGAAGTGGAGCCCAGTGATGCTCCGCCTCCTCCATTCCTATCAGTTCTGGCATGGTCACGTTTTGGGACTCTTTCTCTTTCCCCTCTCCCTCAGCCTGACACACCGAAACATGATAGGTGGAGGAGGGAGGACAGGGGAGGGGGGTTGGAAAGGCAAATGCTTCGATTCTTGAGTAAACAAAAGAGAATCAAATTGACTGAACACCTACGAAGAAATAAATTATGTAAATAATACGTGGTGCGTAGGGTTGCCAACCTCCAGCTCTCGGGCCGGAGATCTCCGGGTCATCGCCATAATCTCCGGTCTCCAGGTGAGTAGCACAAATCTCCGGTTCAATTTCGATTGCAGCGGAAAGCCCTTTTTATGACTTTTTTACATTTTTTATAAATGATTCGAATTAAGATTTAATTTCCATTGTATTTTGTTTTATACAAATAACAAATGGACGATTTCCTGCAGTTTCGTTATTTAGCGATATTTAAAGAAAAATAAACCGATTTTTAATGATATTTCCTAAAATCATGAGTGCCTTTAAGAATATTGAATATATTTATCATTACGTTTAATTCCTCTTGGGTTTCTTCTAAAGTATCCACGTTTCAAGCAAACTCCAGTTTATGAATATCTTAAAGTAGGCAACCCTAGTGGTGCATCAAAGTCTTAAAGAACGCGGAAATAGTGCTCGTATGAGTAAGGAGCTAACACAATGTTTCATTTTACTCGTGAATCGAAGCATTTGCCCTCCCCTGCCCTCCCTCCACCTATCATGTTTCAGTGTTAGCTTCTTACGCATACGAGCGCTATCACTGTGTTCTTTTACGACTTTGACGCACCACGTATTATTTACATAATTTATTTCTTCGTAGGTATTCAGTCAATTTGATTCTCTTTTGTTTACTCGTGAATCGAAGCATTTGCTTTTCCAACCCCCCTCTCCTGCCCTTCCTCCTCCACCTACACGTGATCGACCTCGATGCCTATTGTGCGCTGACTTCCAATATTTTCCCTACTCCTCACTTATGTCATTCGTCTTCTGTGTGTGCTCTGGTGTGGACTGCGGCCCTTGTGACGTGCTATTTCCGTTATTGTTATTTGTGGTTCTTTGTTACATTATTCTTTTTTTGCTGTTTTGGTGCGTTTTTGTTTATATTTACTGTTTTCTGGTTATTGTTATTGATTTTCTTTTTGTTAACTGGTTTTGTTAACTAATTGCATGTGACGATACCACATTTAACTCCACAGAAAAAAAGTATGGTGGTGGAATTATTAGAATGCAATGTTTCGTGTAGAGAGATTGCATGGCGCATGGGCGTTGCAGCTTCCACTATATCAAGAATAAGAACTAGGTGGGAGGCGGAACATTCCGTAGAACGAAGGGATGGTCAAGGGAGACCGAGATCAACCACTGCTGACTGTTGGAATATGTTAGGGAAAATCCCTTTTGTTCGTCTAATGAAGCCCGGGTTGACACCAATTACCCGGCAAGTGATAGGACGGTCCGCTGCCGGATCTTAGCTACGGGTCTGCATTCACGACAAGCAGCTATTAAAGAAGTTTTGACACCTGATCACCGTGCTGCTCGTCTGGAATTCGCCCATGCCCACTTGAGGAAAGGAGAAGAATTCTGGCGGAGAGTGATTTTTTCCGACGAGAAAACGTTTTCGTCTAAGTCAGCTGGACCAGTGCTGGTGTATCGACCCCCAAATTGATGTTTCAGTCCAAAATACATTCACGAGTGGCCACGGAGTGGGCATGTTTCGGTGCACGTCTGTGCGTGGATATGTGCCGATGGCCTGGGAGTATGCTGGAGGATAGATGAACGGAGAGCAATACGTTCAAATTTTAGACAATGTTATGCTACCGTCAGTGACTTCCATATTTGAGGATTTTATTTATCAACAAGTAAGTGATTTTTGAAGATAGCTTACATTTAATTTCAGCCCTAATGACTCATTATGTGGAATTTTTACATTGATGTGCTGTTTCGGTTCTTCCCGTTATTACTTTTTTCACTTGTTGATTAAAAGTGTATGTTCCATGAATGGGTCAGCTATAATTATTTATTTAATAAAAACAGGACAACTCGAGTGCACACCTGCAGAGCAGCAAAGAGGTGGTTTCAGGATAACTGAGTTACTCAGCTGGAGTGGCCGGCAAGAAGCCCCGACCTCAACCTGATCGAGAATATCTGGGCGGCAGTGGCAAGAGAAATGAGAAAGAAAGATGTGAGAAGTCAAAATACGGCGCAGTTGTGGGAGTATATTGAGGACGAATGGAATGGCATAACCTCCAGATTATGTGAAAATGTTGTGAAATCGATGCCTAAGAGACTGCAGTTAGTGATCGAGAATGGGGAAGGTTGGATAGATTACTAGTGATGTTATCTGCGGCATTTAAATAAAGTATGAATAATGGTGAATATCAGTTGTTAGTTTTCATTTATCATTTTCTTTCTTTCTTTTGTTCTCTAGATATTGAAATAGATAATATCGATGGAGGCAGGCTTGACTTCGTGGAATTCCATAACTAAAGGATGCACAGAAATAAATACTTCAACTAATTTTCCACATACTAATATAATGACTGGTTTCGAACAAACTTTGTCATCTTCAGGTAAGGAAACAACATCGACACAGCCTTAAAAAGGGGGGGGAGGAAGGATGGAGGGGAGGGTGAGGTAGGAGGGAGGAATGGGGAAGGGAAAGGTGGAGCGTGTGAGTAAGAAGGGAGGAAGGAAGCTGAACAGCAAGAGGTACAAGGCAACCATTACAGCGACAACGTCAATACAGGGACCAAGGACAACAAACAATAATGCAGCCAAGGAGCAGGTGTGTGGGGGAGTGAGTAGGAAAACAAGATGGTGGCAGAAGGGGATGGGAGGGGGAGACCAAGGGTAGTAAGTGGTTAAGATGGGAGGGTGGATAAGAGGAGAGGAGTGGGGTTAGGAATGAATTCATTAGCAACGGTGAAAGAGTGATGATTTTTGTGCAATAACATTTGTCGTTGCTCAAGGAAATCTAAAATTTGACCTTTAGGATGAAGGTGAAGGATATCAGGGGTCGTCCTGCTCCTTGGCTGCATTATTGTTCGTTGTCCTTTGTCCTTGGTCCCTGTATTGACGTTGTCGCTGTAATGGTTGCCTTGTACCTCTTGCTGTTCAGCTTCCTTCCTCCCTTCTTACTCACATGCTTCCCCATTCCACCCTCTTAACCCACCCTCCCCTCCATCCTTTCTCCAACCCTTTTTAAAGCTGTGTCGATGTTGTTTCCTTACCTGAAGATGACAAAGTTTGATCGAAACTGGTCGTTATATTAGTTTGTGGAAAATTAGTTAAAGTCTTTATTTCTGTGCATCCTTTAGTTATTGAAATAGATGTTCAAAGTCATCGAAATTCTAGCTAATGAAACGACGTTTGGTAGGGTAGTGGATATGGCGCGCCTCTACCGTGAATCGTAGAGAAAGCTTACTTAGGTGCTCCCGGTTCGATCCCAGATGGTCCAAAATGTTTGCCATAAGAACGCATGGGAAAATAATTAAAGCTTCCTACCGTCTATACCATAGGGAATAGGGAGCGGAAATGTTTAGGGTAAGTGAACAATGTAGAAATCAACTTAAAACCGTTATGAATTCTCACCTCGGCATCCCGGGTTCGACCGCAAAAATTCCGAGAATTTGCGTGCCGCGGATAAAATACTTCAAAATTGTGTACGACGAATGCGAACGCCTGCCTACACTTACGTATGTGAGAAAATTACTGTGGATTCCTCCATACCTACTACCACTGAGGAAAGCATAAAAAAAGTGAATAGATTGAACAGTTAGAAAAATAAAAAGATTTTTATCCATTTGCATCATCTCGATGACAAGGAAAAATCAGTCTTTGGCAAAGTCGCATTCAATAGATAGAGCCAACATGTGAGGGGAGGAAGGATTGAATCGACTTTTTATAAAGGATTCATTCCGATACATACACACACACACACACACGCGCGCACACACACACACACATATATATATATATATATAGTATTTTTTTGAACGATATTCCGATACTTCTGATATGGTGAACAGACAAAATTCGTTTCCGTTCATTTCGAAGAGTTCCATTCCGTTTCGTTCCGAGCTAATTTGCAGGGACCTTAACCGGCGCTCTGCCACAAAATCCCTCTAGATCTTACAGCCGTGCATTTCCCCATTCCTCAGAAGACCCCTACTTCTGCCTGCTCAGTGTTGTCATTTTAGCAATTCGCAATTACTAAGTAACTTACCTCAATGTGATCACAAGATGCTCAGTTGAGTCTATGGGATTAGCAATAAAATTTGACCACTTCTTTGTTACTTTTCCATCGATTCTCTCCAGTATATAATCGAATGTACTAGGTGTCATTCGGAAATATTCAAAAAACTTCTCCAGGTGGCATCGTAGTTCTTCATATAGGTGATGAAACTCGCCGAATTTCTGCCTTTTCTTAAATATGTCGTGCATGCCATAATCTCTCTTTCTGCATTTTGTTTGCACAAGCCACCAAATCTTGAGCGAACTGCGCTCTAAGCACATACGAAACGTATTCCATGCCATTTGATCTTCGACTGAAATCGCTCCACTGTGTACACCTAGTCGCTATCATCGCCGCTCTGCTCTTTTCGCTTCGCTTGGCTTTCCACTTTGCTCTCCGCTTGCAGCACCACTATAAACACGGCCTTAACCTATTCGAAAACAGTTTTTATTTAATTAAAACGGTCGCAATGACCGTGTGCGACTCTTACATTACAAATTACGTCCGATGCCGCCAATTGAACCATCTGAGACTTTAAATGCGACCCGCTGGGGTACTCGGAAATATTAATGCAGCCCCCCATCGGAAAAAATTTCTCCCTCTTTCCTCTCAACGGTAAATTCCCTCTTCCCCTCTTTTTGCAAAGCATCTCGAAACTTTTTGAAATATAGAGAGATATTGAAAAAGACCGTCTTATTGTTTTGTAGAAATTCTCTCCAAAGATAAGGAGCAGAGCAGTTGAAGTATTTGTCTCCTGTGCCACTACTGTGCTGTATGAAATAAAAATTCAGAAGCAGCTGTCCCCTTTAAAAGATGTGATCCATCAAACTTTGCCAGAATTTTATGAGACGTTGGTGAAAATTCTTCTAAATCATGAATGTTCACACATTGACATGAGAATGAAAACTGAAGTCATTAAAGGTAGGTGCACTTTTTTTGAAAAAACATTTTTTATGTATATTATGTAGGTTATTACAATGCTAACATTAATTCAGTTCAGTCTGTTATCATTATTGTATGTTTATCTGATATAATATTTGTATATGATGTTGGATTTAAGATAATTTTATGGTAGAACATTGATAAATTATAAACTTGGTTAAAGAGGTTTTTCTGGAATTGAGTAGAATTATTCTCTGTCCTCTCATTGATTATTTACCATAATATCCACTTGGAAACTATGAAATTTTTCGAGATGCAATTACAGTAGAATTCCATTTATCTGGCATCATGTAATTCTGCACTTCCATTGATTCATCATAATTTGTCGCCTGGTGAGTCGTAATATATTTACCATTTTTCCAGGCCTATTGGGCTTGTGTCTTATAGCCTGAGGGTGTCCCAGTTTTACAAAAATAATATAATATATGCCTGTACATGTAAGATTCCTTGAATATGAAAGAAAGAGAAAAAAAGGATCCCTAAGCCCATACCGAAATTGTTTTATGAAATTAGTGACACGTATTTCAGTTACAAAATAACTGTCCTCGTGGTAAAGGAAGAAGATGGTCACATTACTTATCAGTAGTTTACATGACGATGTTTATATTGGTGTAGCAGAGGCAATTTTTCCATACCATCGGAATTGCAAGCAGTCATCACAGTTACACGTTCTTTTGATTTTTTCCCACCTGAACACATTTCATCTTTAAAATCCAGAGTTTTGCTAGGAAGGCAGCAAAAAAGATACATTTCATCGGCATTAAAAATGTCCTTAGCTGCATAGCCTTTCAGTAGTGAAGGCAAGGTAGACGTTATCCAATCAGACGTCATGTCAGGAGAAACCTCTTTTGATTCACCGCAGATGTTCTTCAAAACAATCCAATTCCTCATCTTAAACCGTTCTAGCCATCCAGGATTCGATTTGAACTCAATTCCCTACTCTGTAGCCAATGTGTCTGCCTTTGCCATCAAAACAGGGCCAGAAATAGGAGCATTCTGTGTGAATGTTATTTATAGGGATTTAGAAAGGAGAAAAATGGGAAGGAACTGGCTAAATGTAAATGGAGTAGGAGGGATTTGTTTACAGGAAATATGTAATTGGTTGACCAGTAGGTATTAGGAGATACCCACCAATCTCAATGCCAATAAGAAGCTGAGTTTGCAAGTCCATTTATTAAGTGCAAAGATTGAAGTTCCAGGAATGTGCTTATTGTGGAACAGGTGCCAGGAATAAAGCCTAATCTAGGTGAGCACTCTCTGCATAGGTTGCCATGAGACCAATATTGCATGTTTAGGATTCCTTAAACTACTAATGACTATGGTCAATGACAGATAAAGGCCTAGAAGGAGGGTAGGTGAGGTAGTAATTTTCAGTGCTAGTGGGTTCATGGAAATTCTCAGTGGGGGTGGTGTTGCCCTTGAAGAAGGAGCCAAACAGTGGATGGTGAAACCCTGTCTCAACTGCCATTTCGTGTTATCCTAAGAATTTCCCTTAGGTTTATTTTATTAGGACCGAAAATTATTTTTGAGTTAACTGGTATTTCGTGTTAAGCATTTCGGGTTATGCGAATAAAATTACATAGAAAAGTATAGGCATCCGAATGGACCGAGCAAGCATTTCGTGTTAACTGATATTTCGTGTTATCCGATATTTCGTGTTATCCGTTTTCGTGTTAAGTGTGTTCCACTGTATTTATCAATAATTCCTAAACGATAACTGCTATGGAAAATTGTTTGAAATAAAAGATGTAGGAAATTATAGTTTCTACATTTTTTTGTATTGGTCAATGTATACTATAATGACGTATTATTGGAGAAATATCGCAAAAACCGAATTGGGTTTCGAATAAACCTCGACTTCGGGTTACCCGGTATTGTCGAAAAACTAATCAGTTCTTTGTGCTCATGCTAAAGTGTTATATAGGAAATTTGTTATTGATATGAGAAGTACTTTTTGAGTTAGAGTGCCCACAATCACATACATCCATCCATCCACACACACGCATACATCATTCTGAAAATAGTCTAAACGTGTTCTAGGGACCTCAAAACGTGCATTTCCGTTGAAATCTCAAAGTCGATTTTTTTCGTGATCACAATACTTTCCATATACTATGTATGGAGAAAGTAAAAAATGGAAATATTGAAATTTTATGAAGAGAGTGATACACCTGAAGCTTTGTGTAGATGTAAAACATAACACGTCCTAGGTAAATATTGTTGATAAGGTATTGTTTAAGTGGTTTCATCCGCAAATGAGTGAAGGTGTACCTATTTCAGGCCTAATGCTGATACAACAAGTGAAAATGTTTCACAGTAACAAAAAGAGTGATAGAAAATGACAATGAAAACTGGGTTGATATCGACGATGATACGCCTGTTGTTCTTCAGCTAACTGATTTGAAATAGTGGACATGGTTTTGAAACCTGGGCGTGAAAAAGATGAAGAAAATGGAAGTGACAGTGATCAAAGAGAGGACAAACCTTCAACAGATTGCTGTAGACAGTTGGTCACAGATACAATATCTGTTTTAGAACGACGCTCTTGCATTGATTTTCAAGAGATTACGTGTTTGTATCGAATACAAGATAAACTTATGAAGGAAAAATCAAAATGCATGAAGCAAGCTAGTTTGCCTGATCTGTTTTTAAAAAAATTCTCAGATTAATGTGTGATGAAAATAACGTTGTAAATGCGTATTAGATATATGCTTTATTTCACGTTCGTTATTTACTTGTTAATGATTCTTTTATAATTCCTTGTTTTAGCTCATGTATAAGCAATAATCTTTATTGATAATGGGTTCCCTTGTAATTGTTATTCATCATTTGAATTATATAATGTTACCAAAAATATACATTACTTAAAGATTTTTTATAAATTTTCAAAAACCCAGCAAATGCTAAGCCCTGAGGTTGCCGGGTTTATGAGGT
Organism: Uropetala carovei; assembly: GCA_036926305.1. Classification (NCBI taxonomy): domain Eukaryota; kingdom Metazoa; phylum Arthropoda; class Insecta; order Odonata; family Petaluridae; genus Uropetala; species Uropetala carovei. The sequence continues at coordinate 10,742,416 of JAXCHB010000011.1, forward strand.
TCTACTGTATTTTAAAGAAAAATTAGAAAGTAAATATGTACAAAAATACAAAGTTAAATTTTTACACAAATTACTTGCCGTATATTCCGGCGTATAAGTCGATCTGTTGTATAAGTCAACCCTTGCTTTTTTGGATGAAAGTACATGACTAGGCATATGTTCTGCTTTTCTGGATGAAAATACATGAATAGGCATATGTTCGCCATATAAGTTGACCCTCACTTTTTCACTTAAAAATACTTCTCACGAAACCGTTTTCAGACAAAATCAAAGTCGTACAATCCAAGTTTTAACAAAACAGAAATAAACAATAATAAAAATGTATATAAATATTGTTTAGAGTCTTTGCTATTCTTCTTGAGCATTCCATGTGACAGATGTTTTAATTTCAAGCAATAAGAAACTGTTATTCTTGGAGAGCTTGACCCACTAAATAAAGTTTCCTATACAGTAAAACCTCACATAGCCTGAATTCACAAGACGCGATTCCCTAAGACGCGGTTTACATTTCACTACCAACCCTCACAAGACGCAGTTTGAAAAGCCAAAGCTAAAATCATTCTTCAAATTTCCTGTAACCTACAAATGATAAAAACTTCAAATTAAAACATTTTAAAGAAAAAACACTGACAAAGTGATTCATGTAATCATTTACAGAAATGTTACGTTGAGAGATTCATGCATGCTTCTCAATACATTATGGCCGAATTTGTTACATTGTTTCACTTGAAGTTGCAACAATGTTACTTCTTCCCCTGCCCTTTTGTCTACCAATGTCGTGTTACAGTCTCGATCTATCGCATGGCACTCGATAATTTCCAAGCTGAAAGAATTTTGGGGAGTAACCCGGTAGTAACCTCGTATTCGTATTGTTCATTCAATCAGCTGGCTCTCTGTGCATCTTATCGTAAGTGGTTGTCTTAACCTTGCCTCCTGTGATTTAAAATATTATTCTTATCCTTAATGTTTATCTTTCTTATTGAAAATGGAACATAAACAAAAAATAATGATTTTTCAAGTGAGAAGAAAAAGAGTTCAGTGCACAGCAATTACCTTAGGCAAAAAAATTGAAATTTTAGATAAATTTAAATCAGGACACGGAAGCACAGTGCTAGGGCGGGATTATAAGAGCCAGTGTAAGTGCAGCAACTTCTGCAGGTGAAAAAATTAAAAGAATGTCAAAACAAAATGTACACTTAAGCACAGTGGAAAAATTACTATGCGTGTGGATTGAAGACCAAAACCAGAAGAGGGCACCACTGAGTGGCTCATTCATACGTGATAAAGCATTGCGTCTTTATAAAACAGTATGCGAACAAAATGCTGAATCATCCACTAACGTTCCCTTTAGTGCAAGTGCAGGCCGGTTTGAGAAGTTCACAGAATGCTTCAACTACCACAACACAAAATTAGTGGGCAAATCTGCCTCTACTGATCACCAGGCGGCCGAAATTTTCATTCCAGAATTTACAAGACGCGGTTTCAAAGAAGCAACTACCGCGTTATGTGAGGTTTTACTGTAATTCGATTGATGTCAGCTGCTAATGATACTATTGAAATGAACTATACCTAGTGATTGCGATCGATCTCTACAGTGATGAAATTCAATAAAATATCGCAAATGTATACCCTGCACACCTTTTTTCCCAAAATGTTGGTACATGAAGATTTCTGACCCAAGTTTTAAAAATTGCAAATCTTGATAGTAAATTTACTGCAACACGCTTGCGTCTTCGTTTATACTCGCAAAAGATGAAGAATTTTACAAAGTTTACGCGTATCTACACGACCAAGAAACGCTTAGGGTTTAAATGCGCAGTTTATACTGCCATTGGTGCATTTTCAACATTGAGATGACGTAATATTTTTATAATATTAAAACTACCATTTAATTGAGTTTTAAGTTTATTGTTGTTACTCAGAATTAGCAGTTCTGTCATTAAAAATTTACTATCAGTTTCTACCTACACTTTTTGCCGGAATAAGTTGGCATCTGGTTTCTTTATTCACCATATTCATCGTGAGCCGCTGACACTCCTTTAACCCGGGAGAGAACGATAGTTCCTTCTAATTTTTTTCATCCATGGGCGGAATGAATATCGCTATGCATGCCTACATGATGATAGTGCATTGATATGCACCGGGGTTGATGCAGCCCTGTTCCGATATATTCTAAAATACACACAATCATGCATGCTTGAAAAATTTAGTGTGCTGTCATGCAGCTTATAGGGTACCGTGGAGAGAACACATTTTTTGATTTTTTACTGTAATTCAACGTACACCCATGGATGAAAAAAAGATCAAAATTCCATTTTTACAAATGTTATAAGTTTAAGAGCAAATAAAATGTTAATCCATAGTCAGATTACAAGTTGTTCTTATTGAAATAATTTCCTATCATCAAAAGTGTTTTGTCTTTAGTTTTTATGTAAACGAATATTACTAAAGACCTTTTAGTATTAATCGCGGCTATTTATTCACATATGTTCTTTTTGTTGTATCTTTTGCTCATGGAAGATGAGTTATTATTAAAGTCTATAGTTCAAATGGTACCGCCAGGGCCGGCCAAGGGGGGGGTTCTGCGGATGCCTAGCATCCGGGCCTCCAGTTTGTGGGGGTCCCCAAATTTTAAAAAGTAACGATTTTTTACTGTACGCTTGAAAAAAAATATTACCTGTAATACGTATGGTGGAGCGATGCAAATTTCCAATTGTCATAATTGTCTGTAACATCATTTCAAGTACACGTTTAGTAGTGTCTAGTACAAGGATGGCAAATACGTGGCACATTTGCCAAACTTGGCAAGGCAAAAAATTTTATCGGCACACGGAAAAACATAGACCGTCATTTTGGAATCTGTCTTCCACTACAAGATGCGCTCTTACACACATTCAGTACAAATCATCTCAAATGTGTGCCTCAAATTAGTTGTTTCTTAGAATGCCAAAGGGAAACCCTTGTTGAGCAAGCGATACAGTAGTATCACAGTATGCACATTGAGATGTAAGGGGAGTAGCCATAAGATTTTGCTGGACTGAACAGCGTCTCATTGGCAGTGAAGAATTCCGCGTGCAAGGTAGAAGTAGCAGTTAAGAAAGTAAGTACTTTCAGATTAATTCCATATGAATAGATTCTTTTCGTTGTTATTACTTGTATTGGTGATATTACTATTGTTTTCAAAGTAAATATACAATATTAATTGGATTATTATTATTTTTTAGTATGAATGGCCCGAATGAATTTTATTGGCGTCCGATTTGGCCCACAATGTTATATGTATTTTACACCTCTGATCTAGGATGTACAACAGCAAATTTCGCGTTGCTGCGAATTTAACGTGTTGGAAATAATATGTTACTTAATGTAGGTAAGATTAAAAGGTATAATTACACCGTTCAGCATTTTAAAACGTTTTGCTTGGAATAGAACAATATTAATTTTTTAATCTATAAATAATTTTAAAGTATAATTTAAAGAGGTGCGTATTCCCAGTTCAGTCTATATTTAAATAATTTAGAATATTAATTATTTTTAATATTATTTTGAAAGGTGAAAAATGCCAAGAAAGTATTTGTCTGGAAGCCAAAAACGTAAAATGTTTTTTCAATTATGATACTTTATTTGTTAACAATTACTTATCGTATGGGCAGGGAGAGGGGGAGCCCCACGTGGAAATTTGCATGTGGACCCCCTTAGATAGATGGCCAGCCCTGGGTACTGCATTTATTTTCTCGTGATGTGTTCCCCTTTTAAGGATCATGGTAGAACTTCATTTGTTTTACAAGCAATCCGAAAAAATATAGAAAAATCATGAGAGGTATTTTACGATAGTGCATTCTATTGTACATAGATGATCGTAAATTCCAAAACTAACTTTCGGAACAAATAAGGCAAAAAGTAAATAATAGCATTGACCGTGAAAGAATCGAAAATTAAATACATAAGCTAAACACATTGCTGTCAGACTGTCATTAGTGTCCAGATAGACTATCATACATGTATTTAATGCAGAAAAATGTGATAAGGTTGGAAATTCATATCAAATCACTGATATCTTCATCATAATTTTAACTTTACGTTAGATTAATCTCATCGGAAAAGTTTTTCATGTGTTTTTTGTTGGATTATGGCAAAAACACGTATTCAGAATTTATTGCCTTGGTATATACATGAATTTTTGTTGCGAAAATTCGGGTTCGATTTACGTTCTTTCGATTTACATTGCACTTTGCTGGAACGCATCCTCGACGTAAATCGAGTACTTACTGTATCTCTTATCAGGCTTCATTAATGTAAATATTTGTTATTACAAAAGTTTATATTATTCTCTACAACTTTTGTTTTAAACAATTATTTGTAGAACGTATTATTTAGGAGATGTTTAATTTATTCTCGAAATTTCCGTTTTTGTAAAATATATCTTTTAAACCTTCATAAATGCAAATTCGGTTATTATAAAAATGGTAGAGAATATTATTTTCTACACCTGTTGTTTGAAACATTTTCCATAGAGAGCATTATTAAGGGTATACGCCATTTAATTGTAATTTACAACTATTGCAACTGACCGTTGGCGGTGCCGGTATCGCTATCGATATTTACTATAAGAAAATTTGTTTAAAAGATCTGCCTCTAGGTGGTGTCGATATAATTTTAGGTCTACTGTGTATGAAGAAACTATGTTCTCAGACAAGAGAAATGTATGGTTTTGTTTACATATCTCACGGAATTGGACACCTATTGGTGGTATTGAGTGCTGATTATAAGGGGAGGTTATGAGGAATCTGTTACAGCGTGAGAAAATGACAAAATAGCTGCGACAGTTATTATATTGCAGGGTTTCTGGTATGTAGCAAGTCTGCTACATTGCGTATTTAAGGATTAATTTTAGAGTACATCTTTCGAGTATCGGAAAGAAGAGCGGCTACACTAATATTTTGAAAATAGGTACCGTATTTGACCGAATATAGCCCCCCTACCCATTTTTCTCACAAATCTAGAAAATATTTTAATACCCTGAGAGGACATGATCATTTTTAGGACTTTAATGTCATGAAACATGCTGTATAATTTGAAGAAATATCAAACTTGCACTCATTTAATAAAAAAGTACCAATTAGCGAGTGCTAAAACGCCATGCTAATTGGAATTTTAAGGTTTTCAGATTTGTACCTCAGAATTCGGAGTGTATATTAACGAAAGAGATATTTGACAAGGAAATGAGCAAAAATACATTTTTAGGGAGTAAAGATAAACTTTAAATAGTCGAAATAACACACTAATTAATGCAGCAATATTAGCAAGTTGAAATAACATACCAATTTATGCAGCAATATAAATTCGCACTTTGCTCATATTTCGATGCGCAATGCTAATCTATCTTTCGTTTGTGTAATTAACAATTCGAGCTTAGCCAGGCAATTAGTCCATTCTCGGGTAAGGTTAATTTTATTGGTATTATCGTATTTGCTCGTGTAAGCTGCGCACCTTTTTTCCCAAAACGCCGGTGGAATAAAGGGGGTGCGTGTCTTACACGAATTCTTTTATTTGCCGCTAACCTTTTTTCCCAAAATGTCGTGTCGGTAAACAAATATACATTAAGCTAGCACCCATGCCGCATCTATTATTCTATTTCTAAATTTCGGTGTATTTCGTCATTTTCACTCGTATAAAAATTTTAAATGAGTTTTAAGTTTATTAACGGGTGCTCCCCAAACTCGACGGCTTTCTGCTGCAATCGTCACGGAGGCCACGGCGCATGCGCGACCAGTTTGGGTTGGTGGGCGTTTTGTTATCACGGCAGACGACGCCTACCACGTTCAGATACGGAATGCTACCTTCATTCTATGATACGTCTATGAAAGTCATAGCCACCGTGGTGATCATTGAATGATCACTGATCATAATTTTAGTTCGCCAAAAAAATGACGACCGCTACGGTAGGGATCAGTGACCATATGGCTGGAAAATTACGTACAGCAGAATGATCGCTACCGGAGCGATTTCTGCCGAACATGACCAATATGACGACAAAAACAGTTAAGTGTGTAACAAAAGAGGACTACCGAGGAGATTTCTGCTAGTACCAATATAAAGAGATCACCCAATAAATTCGTCACGTAGGAGTGTGAAGATGCTTAACTTGAGCGTAGAATTTTTGAGAAATAGGAATTGGTGATTTAAAAAACCTTTTTCCGCTGAAATAAATTTTTTTCCTTAGAGCTGGCCCAAAAACTTTAGGCCAAAAACAGGGGGGCTATATTCGGTCAAATACGGTAATAAAATACAATTTTAGGAAAGCATCTCCATAAGTACTATACTAACCTAACCCTACATAATGCTGATTCAGTTAGCGCTGTTGTTTCCAGGAATGCATTCCCAGAGTTAAACGGTATGGCTGTATAGGGAAAGTACTGTGATCACAAAAAAAATCGACTTCGAGATTTCAATGGAAATACACGTTTTGAGGTCTCTGGAGCACGTTTAGACTATGTTCGGAATGATGTGTGTGTGTGTGTGTGTATGTATGTATGTATGTGATTGTGAGCGCTCTAACTCAAAAAGTACTTGTCATATTAATACCAAATTTTATATATAACACTTTAGCATGAGCACAAAGAATGAATTAGTTATTGGACAATACCGGTTAACTGGAAGATTTGGTTTTTGCGTTATTTCTCCGATAATACGTCATTATTGTATACATTGACCATTACAAAAAATGTAGAATATATAATTTCCTACATCTTTTATTTCAGACAATTTTCCATAGCAGTTATTGTTTAGGAATTATTTATAAAAAATAATCGGTTTTTTCGGTTTCCGTCTGTTTGGACAGGAACTCAATTTACTTAAATTAAAGTAATCCTGCCTCTAGGATTAGTGGACTGTATTATTTAGATTATTAACCACTAATGGCTCAATTGACTTACCTCTAGCCGTAGTGGTTTCCTTCATTATTTCGACTCCGTCTCCTTAACGTCCATATGGGATTGCTCATGGTTAGGACGACTTTCTAACAACTAACTCACTCACACTCAAAATCACACACATTCACATTGCTGGGTATAGCCAACGAACCCTGGTGGCATTTCATAAAACTAAATGCGTTGTGGATGCAACATACCACCCACCAAATTTGAGAATCAAATTTAGATACCGAAATACCCAGGAGAAAGGCAACTAATGATAAAAACTTTAAGAATAACAAAAAAATACCATAATTAATACTAAGTGTTGCCCCTAAGGGAAGGAGTAGGATAGGTTATTTCTTCACTCTGGAGGGGGTTTTCACCAGAGACTTGAACAAAGGATAGTAAGACCACGGAAAAAGGGATATGAGAATGAGCAACACTACCTCAATGAATAATCCTTAACCTAAACATCTTAAGCTAAATTAAGAAAGAGAAAAGAAAAAAAACTTAAATACTAATTTCTAATTATCAACTGGTAGTTTAACCAGTTTAGATGTAGGTCTTTTCAAGACCCCATGTTTTCCTCTTATAGTAGCAACCCTAATTCGATTATCCGATCCTGGATGAATTGTTTCTATCCTAGCAAATGACCAGTTCAGAGGCATGTTACTCTCACCCTTTACAATAACCAAATCGCTTTCTGAAAGATTAGGATGATCCTTTGACCATTTAGCTCGTGATTGGAGTGTGGTCAAGTATTCGTTGGACCAACGATTCCAGAAATGTTGACTGACTTGTTTAACAAGTTGCCACCGAGATAGTCTATTAATATTTATGTCCAACAGATTGTACTCAGGTACACTGACTAAAGGTTCGCCTATGAGAAAATGACCTGGCGTGATTGATTCATATTCATTAGGATCTGATGACAAAGCAGTAAGCAGTCTTGAGTTTAAGACTGCTTCAATTTGGCAAAATACAGTGGAAAGTTCCTCGAACGTGAGGGTGCGATTGCCAATAATTCGTTTCAGAAGGTTCTTTGCAGACTTCATGTTTGATTCCCACAAACTTCGGAAATTTGGTGCAGAGGGTGGATTAAAATGCCACACGATTTGCTTACTTTCAAGCTTAGAAGATATCTTACCTTCTCTAAATAATGATTGGAACTGTTTATTGATTCCCATAAGATAGTTATTAGTACCCACAAACCCGGTTCCGCAATCAGAATAGGGGTCTGAACATAGACCTCTTCTTGACACAAAGTGATCCAATGATGCTAAGAATGCCTCAGTGCTTAAACTAGAAACTACTTCCAAGTGACATGCTTTAGTTGCTAAGCATATAAATAAGCACAGATAGGCTTTTGAATTCCTGGAGGACCTCCTTAGAAATTCCTTAATCAGAAATGGTCCTCCAAAATTTACTCGTGTGTGTAAAAACACACGTGCTGACAAAACTCTTGCCGGAGGGAGATCGTCTATTAATAGGACTTTGGGTACAGCCTTCAACTTAGTACATGTGAAACATTTCATAATATGGTGACGAATCATGCTTCTACCTGAAGTGATCCAAAATTTAAATTGCAAAAGATAAAGAAGCGTTGTTGGCCCAGCATGCAAATATACTTTATGGTAATTATCAATGATGAGATTTGTTAAGGTGCTCTTTTTAGGCAAAAGCCATGGATGCTTACGATTGTAGGCAAAATTTGCATTCTTTAATCTGCCGCCCACCCTAACACAACCATTTGAATCAAGAAAAGGAGTTAATCTTTGAATTGCTCTTGAACAACATTTACCCTTTTTTAACATCTCAATATCTCTTGGAAAATAAATTCTTTGTGTTACACGAACACAACAAATTAAGGCAAACTCAAGTGCAAACAGTGATAATGCACCTCTTATTTGTTTCTTGAATGCAGGATTAGTGCTGAATTTAAAACGTAAACAATCCGCTAAAACCCTGTAATCGAGGCAGTGAGGAGAAATGATCAATAAATGAAATATCATACTGATGCTTTGCTTCCAACATAACATCCCGATGTTTACATTTGAGTTCAGGAAGATTTTGATACCAGTACTCGTCAGCAGAATCTATCCCCCAATGCTCCAATGAGCCAGTTACCCACAGAGGCCCATGCCACCACAATTCGGATTCTACTAACTGTTGGGGAAGAAGGCCACGACTTCCAGGGTCAGCCGGGTTTGACTTGCCAGAAATATGGTTCCATTCAATAGCTAAGTGACACTCATTTATTAAAGACACTCTGTGAGCCACGAAGGTGTTTAGCATATGAGTAGGAGTTTTCAACCACGCAATAACAGTTTTTGAATCTGTCCATGCAAATATACACTGAGTATTTATCCCCTTCGAAGATAAAGAATCAAAAGTGAAATTAAACAACTTAGTCAATAAAACAGCACTCAAAAGTTCTAATTGAGGTATTGACATTACCTTAACAGGTGCTACTCTTGTTTTAGCCATCAACAAGTGCACTTTACCAACCTTTGAAAGATCACCCGATCGCAAATAAACAACCGCACATTATCCACGAACGGATGCGTCACAAAATCCCAATAACTGAAAATAACGATGAGAGTTGTCAACAACGCCTTCTTTAACAATACATCTGGGTATTTTTATTTTAGTTAGGCAAGGTAACTGCCCAAGAAAGGTTTTCCATGACTTCATAATCTGTGAAGGCAATTCATCATCCCAATCTACCTTTCCTTTCCAAAGTTCCTGGATTAAATGTTTCGCCCAAAACACAGTTGGACTCACCCAACCCAGAGGATCAGATATCTTTGCTATAGTTGATAGAATTGCACGTTTACGAGACACGTCCGAAGAACAATCAACATGGTAAGAAAAATTATCAAAACTTGGTTCCCAATGTATTCCTAAAATCTTTAGAGATTGTTAACCACAAACATTTGGAATTCTCCGATTGATAAATCCTTCCACATGGTCACTCTTGCTCGTGGGGAAGGGTTATTCAAAAATAGATTCTCGGCCTGCCTGTTTGTTTCCCCTACTACCATTTCGTACAAATCCCCATTTGCAATGAGGTCAAAATATTCCCTCGGATTACTCCCAGCTGGAAGGACTTTCAACCTCGGGGGCCCAGTGAAAGGAATAGGGGTTTTTGCAGGTTGGTCTGCGACTCAAACAGGTGGATACCTAACGGTACTGGTGGGAGAAGACAAAAGGGATGTCGTGGTGAAAGAATGGGTATCGGAGGTAGTTTCCTCACCTCTTTCTGCCCTTGAGCTAAAATCCTCATCCTTGCCATCCTCGCTTTATCCACTTTCTCCCAAATCAGACTCGCCTTTGCTCCAATCAGTTGAATTGTTTTCATCATCATCCGACAAAATAGCTTTGATCAACTGATGGAGCTGCTTGTTTGTCATTTTGGAGATCGGGATTTGACCAACATCAGGGCTAAGCCTCTTCCTTTTTACAGCATGAGTCCCTATGCAAACAAACAATGAAAACAATAGATTTGTATAATTTTAAACTATAGCTAAATACTTATTATCAATAATAAATATAATTTGGAAAACTTACCAGAATTGGACGGTCCTTAATCTGTATCGTGAACAGCTTCTGCATCTTCGTTTCGCTTCATAGCTTACGGTCTTTTAAAAATTACAAAATTACCTAGCATTACGTGAAATCACAGTAAAAAGTATTAAATATTATAAAATAGAATTTGCATTTTAAAATACCGTATTCACCCGAATCCAAGACGACCCTGAATCTAAGACTATCCTCCATTTTGATGATTCCAAAACAGAAAAGAGCGCAAATTGACCTTCATTAATACAAAAATTATAAATCTTGTGAAATATTTATTTTCTCTTATACATTTCTTGAATGTCATTGTCTTTTAACATTTTAAAATCATAAGATCACATCACAAATAGAACCATTCAGGTTTTCAAACAAATTAAATGGTGGCATTCATTTTAGGATAACATTAAAAATAAAGTAAATACATTGACAGAATATACTCATTTTAGGACAACAAAAAAACATTTCAATCCAATTGCTGCATAAAATCATTTTATTGTATTAGTCATCATCACTGTCTATGCAACCTTCACTATTTTCCTAACGCTCACTATCTTTATCACTCTCAACTTCATCATCAGTCTCCCACAAAACATCATCCTCACTCCCATCCATGGCATTAGATAAGCAGCATTTCTTAAATCCTTTCACTATTACTTTTGCATTTATTTGTTGCCACGATGCCTTGATCCATTGGCAGAGCATTGCAACTTCAGGTTTCTTAAGGTTTCCTTTTGGTGTTAAAGTGTGAGTTCCATTCTGTAACCACTCAGAATACAAAACCTTTAAATTATTTTTAAAACACTTATTGACAGCAACATCTAAAACTTGAAGTTGCGATGTCATTCCTCCAGGTATTGCAATATTCATCGCACTCATTATGTTTTTAATTTCAGGAGATAAGTGTCCTTGAATGCATCCAGTGAAAGCATTGCTCTTTGTTTCAGTAAAGCTCCTGGCCGTCTATTCCACACCACATGTAACCAATCTCTCATTAGTTCTTTAGTCATCCACCCCTTTTCTTGACACCTATTATTCCACTTGGCAAATGTTTCTTAGGCATTGTTTTCCGCTTTAGAATCACATATGGTGGTAATTTAGTCCCATCTGCTAAAACCGCCAACATTACCGTGACTCGCATTTTTTCGTTGCCTGTAGTTTTAATTAGGACGGACTTCGCACCTTTTTCGTTCACAGTATAATTAGATGGCATGTAGAAGAAAACCGGAGTTTCATCGGCATTTCCTATTTGGCTCAAAAGGTAATTATTGGTTTTTCTAAGTCCAATTACGTATTTCTGGTAAGCGAGAAGTTTTTCAACATAGTCTTCTGACAATTTCTGACACAGCGAAGTTCATCGCCGTAAAGAAAAATTATTTCGTCGCATCATTCTCACGCACCAACTTCTGCTGGCCTTGAATTCTTGCAATGATATATTAAGTCCTCTAGTAATTTCATTAGCTTTAAGTATAATACTTTCAGTCGAAACAGGCATACCGTTCTTCCTCATGGTGCGCACAAACTTGACTACTTCTTCTTCAATGCCATGAAATCGGCCTAATTTTGTACCACTGAGCGACTTCCTTGTGGCTTTGGCTTTTTCTAGTTCCTGTTTTGAGAGTTTCCATCGACGCACATTTGCCTCAGATACACCGAACTTTCTTCTCGCATCACAGTTATTAGTTTTTTCGGCGTGATTTATCACGATCAGCTTAAAATTTGTATCTTAGCTCCGTCTAATTCCTTTGTTAACTTTCCCTTTGCACTCGTGCCACGTACTTCAACATGATCTGTCATTTTAACTTAAGGGTTGTGCATTTAAATCAAGAATGCACAACTCAAAATTACTGTCACACTTATTGAATCGCGGTGAGTCGTTTGAAAGGGGAATCCCAATGATTTCCGCTCTCATTTGTTTTGACATTGCGGTTGGAATTACGTGCAAGATGAAAGTACGTCGGCTGTGATATGATCATCAACGAATATTATTAGTCTAAATAATTATTATTCCCGTCATGTTTTTCTTATTGTTATTACTATTTGTTTATTTCACTTCTTTATGTACGTACTTGAATTTGCTGTTGTGAATTGTTTACTCTAATATACCATTTTTTGTAAAAACCATTGATTAAATGCTTAAATATACTTCGTATTCGAATGTAAGACGACTCTTGATATTTACAGCTGAAAATTTGGAAAAAAAGGTCGTCCTAGATTCAGGTGAATACGGTATATACCTAATATCAGCAGGTATTGCTTTTAACAGTTAAAGAACCCGAGAGAATCTCTACGAAGATAGAGAAGACCACCAAGAAAAAGTATAGGTATAAATAATCACTTAATAAATTAACAGTCATGTTAAAAACAAAATATTATTCAACCAAATTATGGATAAACCAAAATTCAATAAATGTAAAAACACTGAAAAATAAACCAAATACATAAATACCCAAAAAATACAAATTGTTTTAATTGAAAATTTAAACGAGGACAAAAATGTTACACATTGCGCACAATAATTAATTTATGAAATTATTCCACGAGTAAACTTCCTTTAGCAAAAATATACTCAAAAACATCCTATAATAAGAATTAATTTTGTTTGAACACACTGGGGAAATGCAAAAACAATTTATATTTGCAATAATAAAAACCAAGTAAAAATGTTTTAAAGTACCTTAGGGACAATAATACTGTAAAACTACAAACTTAGTAAACTAGGTAAAGTTTAAAAGCAATAAGGACGAAAATGAAAGATTTAAAAAAAACAAAAACTACGATGATAATTATAACAAACTATGCTAAACATGTTAATAAGAAACAAAATAGACTAAAAAAATAATTATAAATAAAAACTCATTAACAAAGAAAATAATTATAAGTAACTACATAAAAAGATTAGAAAAAAACCCAAATAAAATCACTACATTAAAAAAAATTATGAGTTACTTATCTTAAAGTTCATCTGGCTAACTAAAAAAAATCAAACATGTGAAATTAAAAACGGCTGCTTCCACTAGCAAGGCTGGGCATCAATTGAATGCGTAGTAGTAAAAGAGCGCATCTGCTAGACTGGGAGCGCCACTAGGAAACGAAAGAACTGTTACGAAGACCATGACATCATGAGATGTCACCTGCCAGCGGCAAATGCACTCCATGACATCTTAAGATGTCATCCGCACGGAATGTGTTAACACAGATCTTGCCTTTGCTTAATATACCTTTCTTGTTCTCAAACTTCACATTAAATACTTTTCCAAATTTTCAGTCATATTTTTTTCTGAAATATCATACTTTTGTATTTTTTATTTTTCTCTTTTACTATTATAAGTCAACAGTTTTTGTATCTTTAAAATTTTTAGTTTTGTGAAGAGTGAAATATTGTTAATTGATTTTAGAGTTAGTTAATTCTCTCACATTGTACAATTGATCCTGTCTGAATTTTAGAAATGAACAGCTGTTAAGTTTTATTTTTTGTTATTAAGGTGGGCCTTAAGATACACTGTTAGTAATTTAAAATTATTTTGTTATAGCATTAACCTCCTTGATGCGGGAATCACAAAAGAAGGTAATTGGTTGGCTTCCTCAATTGCTACCTGCTGTATGGCAAACTCTAATTGTATCTGCCATGGGGTATTCATCCTCTGTAATTGATTGCGTTGAAGATGACAGGAAATCTATTGATTCTGATGGTAATATTTATTCTCTTAAGTTGTTATTTTACTGTCTCTTATATAACATGTATAACATTACAGTGTAAATTTTTACAAGATGTTTTCTATGAACATTACAGAGACATTAAAATACATTATATTATTATTGTTAGTATTATTATGATTTTGTTGGATATCTGTGCTGTTATTTTCCATCACAGTGATATTTAACTTTCCATTGCATTTAAACTTGAGGGTTAGATAAATGTTTATACTGCATGCACTGCAGTCACCAGACTGTTTAGAAAAAATACAGATGTCTGCTTTTACATTGCCCACATTAGATTCTCAATTTTTAAATTGCCTTTATTGTATCTTCATAATTTCACTTGTTTTTATACAGTAAACTCCCTGTTATCCAGCACTCATGCAACCAGAATTCTCAGGCAACCGGCATCTCCTGCCTCTCGATTTTTTATTACATCTAGTTCGAAATGTTACTGATATAATGGGCGTTTTTGGCAATTTTTTGTTTATATCTAATTTGGAATGTTACCGCTAAAATTGGTGCTTTTGAGAATTTTTTGTTTACATCTAATTTGGAATGTTACTGCTAAAATTTGCATTTTCAGCAGTTGCATTACACAATTATGGATGCTTCTTGAATTCAGTGTTTGTGTTAAGTAAAATATTTTGCACACCCTTTTTAAATGTCTCCTAAAACTCCATTATGTGCTAAAGGTAATAAAAGGAAACGGGTTGTGCTAGCCTTAACTCAGAAACTTGATATAATAAAACGTTTTTGCTTCATCATTCCAGTATAAACTTGGGAAGCTAGTATGTATGATGAATTTGAATCAGCACACACCCATATCTTTATACCGTAACGTCCAGGTTTGCTTTTCATGTAAACTCGAAATTGGCATCTCCCTCTAAATGTTGCAAGTCGTTCATCCACAGTTATATTCGAACCAGGTGAGTAATTATTCACGCAATTATTCACGAACTTGTCATATACCACCCTTATTGCTTGCAACTTGTCATTAGTGGATTTTATTCTCTCAGATCTTGTAGATCGGTCGTCAAAACTTAAGTTTCTAAACAACATTTTATATCTATCACGCGACATCACAGCGGTGTAAAATGGTTCTCTGAAAACTTCATCTTCAGTCCACATTTCAGTCAAGTGGAGTTTTCTTCCTCTTTTCTTACCAGCAGCGATGAATATAGCTATTAGAGCATACAGTTCACTTACTGAGGCATCCTTCCACTCCCTTTCACTTCCAGGATGGTCTTCATTCCACTTCATCTGACTGACTTGACCCTCACGATTGGTACAAGCACAAATTTCGTGTACCATTTCAGCAGTAATAAAGGTTTGAAAAGCTTCCTTCAATGATGTAATACTTTGACTAAAACAAATGGGAAAGCACCAATTTAGACCAATGAATAAGAATAATAAAAACCACGTAAAGATAAAAAATACGAACCTAAAATTCAATAATATTTCCGATGACAAAAGATTATTATGTGCCATTCGTCATCCAGCAGGAGAAGGCTGAGCCTTCCACTCAAAATTTTACTTTGATTTATATAGTTTTTGAGTCGTCCCGTTTTCATCTGGAGATTCACTTCCAAAGCTACCATTTTCTTTATCAGTAACATCTTCCTCAATCTCTACTTTGTCTTCTACTTATGACTCATCTTCACTTATTTCATAATCGCTATCACTGTCACTTTCTTCTAAAACTTTATGTAATTCTTCTTCAGTACAATATTTCCTTTCCGTTGCACCACTTTTATTTCCCCAAAATACTATAGCTAACACTACAGAACTAAGTCAGAGAGAGAACTGAGCATACTGACGAGCTGGCATAGGAAAGAGTTTCAAAGGCATGGGTTAAAACATGCTAACACATGCGAAATACATAACAATGCATTCATAAGTTGGACGATACATCAGTCCTTAGAACTCTACAGAGGGTTATCATAAAACTCTTATTGTGTACAATGTCGCTAATCACTAATTGTTATCGCTACTGAAAGTTTGAAGGGAAGAAGGTGGCTGCTGCAACCTTATGAAATGCCTGTATCAATTTCAGTGGTATTTGACAAAATAAAACTTTTTTTTCTTCGAGAGAAAATATTTTACATTGTACTACAATAAAGGCATAAGGAGGAATGAATCTTTGTAACACATAATCACTATTTTGCCTGCTGTAAACTCTCGTTACTTTTGATTTGAGTTCGCATGTACACCTCACGACACAAAAAACTCGTTCAGGACCCATGGTGAAGATTTGATGAGACATCACGAGAATTCGCTCCTGTGTCGATGCTTTCTGCTATTTTCGGATATAATAACTTCTTTTCCAGACCAAGACTTTCACTTGCTGAAACTGATCACACAATGCTATTCAATTATCATTCAATCAATATGATATTCTCTTATAACAAGGATATTGGGTCATATTTTACCCAGATACGCCTATTACGTTACCGTAACTGCAATAAAAATTCAGAGATTTCAATTTGTATAAATCATTAATTTCCATGCTATGAAAAGATATACCCATATAGTCCGAATATATATACCTAATTTTATTTATATAATCCAAATTGCGGCTTATTAGTCCTAAGTCCAAAAGTGAAAACACCGATCACCATTGCCTATGTGGGGTAACTGAGGGACCCCCGTCATATAATTCTAATTTATTGCAGGAAAACCTCGACATTATTTCCAAAATATTAATGAGAAAGCTGTTTGTCACGATTGCAAGGAAGGACAGTAACAGAAAAAATTCATTAGAAAAGTTATTTATAAAATAATATTTTTGGGGTACCTAAAGTGTCCCGCACAGTCACGGAAGGGTTAATGAAATTTCTTAGATCTTCTGAGACACCTAGAAGGGTCGGTGCAGTCTTCATAAGCTGAAACTTGAGCAATTGGATATTGGTATTTATGAATGGTTTTCGATAAAGTGTTCTGAGAGAGCCCCTGCTTCTGGACCAATGTTGACTGAAAAGGCCAAAGATTTTTATGAACAAATGGAGATTAGTTAACTGTGTGTATTTTCAGATGGATGGCTAACACATTTTAAGATCAGACGTCTAGATGTTTTGGGTGATAAAAAATTGGCCTACCAAGAAGCTGCCAATAAATTTTGTGAATTTTTTTAAACATTAGTTAAGGAATATATATATAACTATCCAGCACGTTTAATTGCATTATTTTAATATTTACTAACTGCACTGTATGTAACGGTGTCATGATTGCATGTCACTATTCGCTTTTCTTTGTTTAATATCAATTTGCCTCAAGAATTTCTGCTAGTACAATGTGTTGTGTGAGGATAATTTCTCTCCTTTTCTCGGACAAGGAAACAATTTTTTGTTGGAAAGTTCTAAAGGACGAAATTAACCCTTATCGCACGTTGTTATTAGAACAGAAGAGAAGTTAATAGCGATAGGCATATGAGAAATTCCATAGGATGTAATGCAGTTATTAAATATTAAAATATTACAATTAAACATGTTGAATATTTGTATATTTGAGTTTCATTACTTCCTTGAATGTCAAGGAATTATTTAAGAATTGAGTCTAGTACCTAGGCTAAAGGTTAACAATTCCAAGCTGAATGTATAATTCTGCATCTGTTTCTTATTTTGGTATCCAAATGCTTTATTGAAGCCTATCCAATAAAACTCTCAAGCAACCGGAATATTCACTTAACCGGAAAACTCAATTCCCCAGGCATTGTGGATAACTGGGAGTTTACTGTATATGCAAAGTGGGTCATAACCTTATATCTCACCATAATAATAAAATTTAGATATATACATAGATAAATAAATACCTGGCATTTTCATTGTATTAAATTTATTAATATGTTCTGTATTATACTGTATTACATTACATTACATTGCATTACATTGTATTACATTGCATTACAATGTATTACATTGCATTACATTGTATTATATTAGTATAACACAGTGCTTTTTTTGTGATGGTATGCGCTGGTATGGCATACTGGTACCTTTTGTCAGAGCTATGTTGACACCTGTCTAATTTCTGTACATTTTCATTTTTTTAAATTCTTTAAAACCTAAAGTAATAAACGGGTTCTATAAATGTTAATCATCTTGATTTTAATTATCAACTTTGTTATTAAAAGTTCATCAAAAATTCAATAGAGAAGGGGGAAGAGGGTGCAGGAAGAGGTGGAGGGGGGTAGAAGTACCGGCACCTCTTTTTCTACAAAAACAGCACTGCTATAACATATTGTTATATTTCACAGAAGTACATTTTTTTGAACAATTAAAGTTGGTTTTGTTTTAAATATTGTGAATTTCCTTATATTGCAGGTGAAGTGATAGGAATAGAAAATCTGATATTTAGTATTTTTGAATTTGTTAGCTGTCTCATTGAATCGCCTAAATTGAGAAAGACTGTGGAGTGCGGTTTACCAGATTTACTTTATTATGTAATATTTTACTCTCAGATTACCGCAGAGCAAGTAAGTTCTCTTTCATGTAGTTTTTGATATTATTTAGAATTACTGTAATTTATAATTTAAATTATAATAAAGTTAATCATATTTCAATTTAAAGACGTTTTGGATGATATTTTTTCTATGGAAGTAAACAAAAAATGCCAAATTAAAATAAAGTAGTCTTATTTAGTTAAGATCAACTGCATTGTATTTTTTCTCAATGGAATAAGTTATTTTCAAGGTTTACCCATCGTTATGTCAACAAAAAAGGCAAGCTACATTGTAAACTTTAAACTTAAGAGTAATAGAAGTTGCAGAAAATCTTGGCAATAGGGAGGCTGTATGAAAATCCGGCATTAAGGATGCAAACGTTTGACTTTGGCGAAATTCGAAGGACACTTAAGCACCAAGGCAAGCTTAGCAGGGCTCCTGGACATGGAAGAAAGGCTCTGAACCCACAGCTGAAGCAACGACTTCTGGACCATTTACACCAATATTGGGCATGTGGTTTTGCAGTCATCACTGTAGATAATCGTATGAAAGCCTTTAATATTATGAAAGTCTTGGATCCCAATGGCACCTTTAACACTTTGACTGCATCCGTAAAAGTAGATATATGATTGGTGGGGTGGATGTCCATTTTATGATTTTTCTTCATTAATATTTAACAGTTTTACATAATATGCATTGAAAATTAAGTTTTGAAGAATAAAAACCTGTTTTAGTAACTATGACTCACATGGTGAGTCGGACACCTCCGAGAGTAATTCTGGTTAGGCAAACTCGCAATAAGCTGGGAACTTTTTCTTACATTAATAACTGCTATTACCTATTACGTTTTTGTTTTTCTTTTCTTTCTAACTCTTTTTAATTACGTCGACAACTAAGGTCATTAAAAAAAGCGGTGCTTTTTTCTCCATTTCTAGTTATTATGTATGGGAAAAGTAAAAAGACTTCTTTTTTTGTAAATCTATTTATATTTACGTTGTACAAAATAAATTTACATATAAAATAAATAAAACTAAAACGATTATAAAATAAAATAACTCCTCCATCTTTATGAATATCCCTTACAAACTATTTTCTATATATACATTTTTTATAATTAGATCAATTATAATTGTGGAAATCGCTGAAACAAGGCTCTAAACAAAGACCCGGTTCTGATTCATAACTCTTACAGTAGTATACCATGTTCTTCCCTTCTCCTTTATTCAAACACACTCGACACCTTTTTCTCTTTGTCCTTGTTTCCGCGAACAACAAAAAAATAAATTACAGCGATATTTGTCAGAAACAGTGATTTATCGATCTAATTTCAATTTTAATTTGTACATAAACATAAACAAGTAATAAAGCAATAGTTCTTCAATATATATGATTTGTAAAGATTATAAGAGATAATTACCATGAAAATTTGAGAAAAAGTAGTTCAGAGCCTCAAAATAGACTGATTTTAAAACTGTTTGTCCTGGTAGACAGCTAAACTAGTACTGAGGGCGAGAGTAAACTTAAAGGTCTGTTGGGTGTGGCAACTGGAATCCCCACCCCATTTTCTAAGAGGGAAGGATGACTCACGCGTGTGAGATGGCCGCTCCCTGTCAGGGCCTCCCTACGACTTACACATGTGAGTCACCCATAGTCAACGTGTTAAGACATCTTCATCATGGTGCTCTTTATGAAAAGGTACGACATCTCTATGCGCCAACGCACCTCAATCACTCAGTGATTTTGAAAACAAAAGTATGTAACAGCATTATATTATAAGGTTGAGAAAATTGCATTGGTATAGCATCTCTGAAACTACCATTGCTGATCAAACACCTCATTTGACATGCCATTTGTTCAAATGTTGGCATTGAAAGGGGAGAAATCACCTTAAGATCAACAGTTAACGAAAAGAACCGATTCACTGTCATGCTTGATGCATATGTAGATGAATCAAAGATGCCTCCGTATATTATACTAGTAATAGGTGCTTGCATTCTGCAAGCATTTTATTTCACCTTAATATACACATTAAGAGTCGAGTTCTTACGTGCTGTCCTTATGAGACTATATTGCGGTAAAACAACCCCTAAAATTTGCAATTTTAAGAATTTTATATTTTTTCGTTATTTGTTACAAATGCCACGTATTTCTAGTAGAGATGCACCAAATATGGTTTTTGGCCAAATATTAAAGTCGACATTCGACTGAAGCCGAATAACACTGTCATAGCATTAATTTTTAAATTACCAAGATAAAACTGAAAATTTATCAACTAAACTTTTTATTTATTTATTATTAGTTTTTTGCTTCCAGTAGCAATAGACAAATTTCAAAAGTTATTTTATTTTAAAACAATAATTTCTCTACATTGTCTTCCACCAAATAGCTTCTGCACCCACAATGTTAAAAATTCGCTCACTTTCGACAAAGGTTGGAGGAGGCAAGTTATTTCTGTGCAGACTTTGCCAATGTGGGATACTGCTGCTTTTTTCTTTGCAACCAAGTTGTTGCATAAGGATCTTCGGATCATCCTTTCTGTCAATTGATCTAATTGTTTAAATTTTAAGAATTTTTAATGGCCATAATATAAAATTTGTTTGTAATTTTCAATTTTAATTGATGCTGGGGCAATGAAAAATTTCAGCTTCCTACAATGACCGAAAGTACATAAAGTTTTGCCTATTCGTTTAACATTTAATTATTTTAAATGTACATATAAATAAATATATTTAAATTGTATGTTCCCGATTCTGTTAGTGATGTTCAAATTTGACCTAGACTTTATTTTTTATTAATATCTTATATATAATACAATGAGCTGATGAGGTGTGTACGTTATCATTATAACTAGAGCCTGGAAGTTCAGCCACTAAACAAGGGCAAAATAGGCAGGCAAATAGGCAACAAATTTTCTCAAAAAAGGCACTTAAAACGGAAAAAAAAGGCACTATAAACAAAAAGGAATACTTGTATTTTAAGATAAATTTATCCAAATCTCAATTAACACAATTTCACATGTTTTTGTCACTATAAATAAGGCAGCAATATACTAAGTAAGACGCAGTATAATACCAAAATAATTTGAGCTTAT
The DNA here is from genome assembly GCA_036926305.1 of Uropetala carovei. Classification (NCBI taxonomy): domain Eukaryota; kingdom Metazoa; phylum Arthropoda; class Insecta; order Odonata; family Petaluridae; genus Uropetala; species Uropetala carovei. Next base: position 10,764,137 of record JAXCHB010000011.1, read on the forward strand.
GTACACAAAAAACAACAATATTTCTTAAAACGAATCATCAAAGCAGAGAATTTACAAGAACACAAAATGCAACTATATTACAAAAAAGAAGAATGGTTGCACATTACAACAACATGCTTTTTCAAGTTTTCGAAAGAAAAGGCTTTCTTTTGTCAGTAAGAAGATTTTTTAAAACGGAGAAAGATCGTTCCACTTCCACAGAAGTGATTGGGGCATACTTGAAACAAGCTAGTGTTAATGGTTCCATATCGACCGAAACCTTACTATTACCTTCAATAATCTTACCTACACTTTTTTTTTTCAAAATCAGGATTAGCACTCAACATTTTCTCAAGCTTAGCACTTACAGCACGTCCTTTTTCACCTGGAACGATCGATAACACCTTTAAAATGTCATTCACAACTTTTAGTGAGTTCACAAGGGAATCATTCCTTTTTTCTAGCGATGTAATAGCATCCGGTAACATTGAAAAGTGGGCGGATATGAAACTTAACTCATTCTGAAGAGATGTCTTAGTTAATAGTTCTTTCAATACGCGAATAGATGTGGCTTCATCTGGGTCAAATCGATCCATAATGCCAGAGAATGTTCTGAAATTCCTGGCGTAGTACATACATAGCAGCTGATAGCCATGTTCCCCATCTAGTAAGAACTGGTTACGGAGGCAGTGTGAGGTTCGAGCAATCTCTTTGAATAGATTAACTCGAGTTGGAGCTTTAAGAAAAACTTTTTTTCCATTGGATATTAGAAGGTCAACATCGGGAAATAGTCTGCGAATTTCTTCAGCCACCCTGTGGAGAGCGTGAGCCATACATGTCAGGTGCAGCATCTGAGGAAAAAGAACTTGCAGAGCTCTGGCTGCTTTTTTCATGTAAGGAGCCGCATCTGTTACGAATAGGACATCCTCGTGTTTTATTCCATTGGTCCATAGTTTTGTGAAGGCACTGGTAAAGAGCTGTGCAATTGTTGAACTATTTGCCTTTTCAAGTTCTTCTGTAGTTAGCAAATAAATGTTAGGAGGTGCATCAGGCATCATTGTTCCTACGACAACGTTGGCGACGTATCTCCCGACAGCATCTGGTGTCTCATCTTTGCTGATCCAAATTTTCTTGCCAAAGACTTCACTCCGAATTTTTTTAATAACACTATTGTAACTTGTCCAAATACGTTTTCCATAAAGTAGATTCACCAGGAACTGTTTCATTCATGTATTTCCTCAAAAAAGTCTTCAGCGACTGGTTTTCCAGCTTCCAAAGGGGAATACCGGTGGCTAAGAATGCATCACAAATTGAGGGGAAACTGCAACTGCTTATCTGAAATTTCCTTTACCTTATCATGGAAAGTAGAAATCAGACTGGTCTTTCTTTTGCCTGATTTATGTGCAGCTGCGGCTTTGTGTTTTGAAGTCGCGAGGTGCTGAGAAATGAAGTACTTCTCGAAATTTACAGATTTTTCACAATATTTGCACAACAACACTTTGCCATCAGTTGAAAAAATGTCTTCACCAAATTCCTTCACAAAATGCTTAACTCTAACGCTACTACTGCAAGTGGTTTTCGGCATTTTAAAATCAGTGTCTATGAACTAAACTAACTAGACAGTTTTGTAGGAAGCGATGTGCACTACACAAATACTGAACAAAAAATGGGGAAAAGTGAAGTGAAAGTGGGAAGGTTTTAAGGACATACTATGTCATTAACGCTAATGAAAGGGAGCCCATTGCCTCCTGTGAAGGTAATGGAAATGGGATTTCCAGGTATAAAGACATCTGAGATATGCACTAAAGCGGATTTTTAAAAAATATGAAACATACAATATAACTCAAAATGAAACACTGGAAAAAGTATAAAATGGAATAGACAAAGAAATAAGAAAAAGGCTTTTTTTTAGCAAAAAATCACAAAATAGGCAAGTAAGGCAGAAAACTCGAAAATAGGCAAGTAAAGCAAAAAACATGAAACTAGGCAAGTAAGGCAAAAATAGGCAAAATGCCTGAACTCCCGGGCTCTAATTATAATGTTAGCAATACAAAAAAATTATGTTTTGTTGCCATGGCAATCTATGTCAGAGCTAACAAAGATGGTATCTGATCGTGTTTCTACTTCAGTGGAACAATGCGTTATTGATAGAAAGGATGATCCGAAGATCCTTATGCGACAGGCATAAGCTGTTATGATGGGAAAGTGGAAGGCCCGGGTTCGATTCCCGGTTATGGCAGATTTTTTCACCTGTTTTCTCATTTCCCAATGGATTATTGTTAAATTTCTCTGTAAGGAAGTTTAAAAGGGACTGAAATTCATCGCTGACTTCGAGTATAGTATGGGGAATCCTGTCTGTCTCAATTTTCTATGTTTGGGTGGTACTAATCATTCAAAGAGGGTCCCAAATGCATGGAGAACAAGAACACAAAGCAGTACCAGCAACTGCAGTCATTGATGTGACTATTACGCAGGTTGATGAGCTCATTCGAAGGGACACGCAAATGTCAGTGCGTGAATCAGTGTTGCAAGTTAACATTAGTATTGGTAGTGCTGAGACTATACTTCATTACAACCTTAGATACAGTGAAGTCAGTGCTCGATGGGTGCCCAAACAGTTGTAACCAGAACAAAAGACGATGTGGATTCAAACTTCAGGGGTTCTGAGCAAATGATTTCTGAGGGAAGTTGCTGATTTTTTTAATCATATTATAACCATGGACGAGACATGGTTCCATCACTTAACTTCAGGAGACAATTTTTCCAGTATCGAATGGAGAGACACAAATCCTCCTACACTGAAAAATTCAAAACAAGGTGATGGTCACTGTTTTTGGATACTCATGCCATTATTCATGTGGATTTCCTGGAACAAGGCCATATAATTAATGCTGCTTATTACTCAGCACTCCTAAAAAACAGTCTGAAACCAGCTCTAAGGAAGAAACGACCAGCTCTTCTGTCCAAAGGAATTTGTTTTCTCCACGACAGCACCCAACCACATAAGAATAACTTGGCTGTGAATATACTGGCTGAATTGGGGTAAGACATTCTTTTCCATACTTCTTATAGTTTTGATTTTTCACTGTGTGACTTTCATTTGTTTATGCCGCTGAAAGAGCACTTAGTAGGCAATAAATTCAGTTCAAATGGCGAGGTGAAAAATGCAGTCCTCAACTGGTGTCAACATCATCCGAAAGATTCCTGTGAAACTGGAATACAAAAACTACTAGAATGCTGGATCAAGTGTAATCTGAAGGAGATAAAGTACATAAAAAAGTGACTGTATTATTATTATTGTGCTGGGTTACTTTTATGCTTTAATAATAAATAAAGTCCAGGTCAAATTTGAACACCCCTTGTATTTAGCGAACTCTACCTTAACAAAAAAATTTCAGTATTGTAGCATATTTATAAATACCTAAACAAATATTTGTTAAAATTTGGGATTTTTTAATGGCCAGAAAAGTAAACATTTTTGGAATTTTCGATTTTTCTCATCGGTTGTGCCACTCAGACTACCTACATGCCATATTTCAAGTCTAGCACATCTGGAAGTGCTTCATAATTTGTATCCTCCACCTCCCATGTCACAAACAGCTATATATTATAGATTTAAAAGAAAAACTCTCTCAAAGAATGTAATGTGTCCGCAAAATGTGTTCATACGCACAAATGTAAAGGGCTGGATGGATGCAGAATTTACAAAAGATTGGTTACGTAGTGTTTGGTGTAAAGACCCATTTCATAAGCATCGTATGCTGGTTCTCAACGCATTTAGGTGTTATCACATGCCATGTTTTAAGGATACCTTAAATGACCATTGCACTGATCTTGTAATTATTCCTGGTGGAATGATGAGCCAGTTACAAGTGATGGGTGTCAATAGCAACCGACCATTTAAAGTGTAGATGCATCAAAAGTGGAATAAGTGGCTTTATGCTGGTGCACATTCCTTTACACCATCTGGCAACCTGAAGAAACGTGACTCATTGCTTATTGCTCGATGGATCAAAGAGTCCTGCGATGCAGTTGATCCATCGCTGATTAATCGTGACTTTAAAAAGTGTTGCCTCACAAATGCCATGGATGATTCTGAAGACAACTCATATGGGATGACGAATTCAGCGAAGTGCTTAGGGAGGATGAAGACTGCGTTCCCCCGACACCATTTACCCAAACGATGAGAGAGAACTCAAGATTGCTGGCAAACTATTTGAGAACAGTGTGGACAGTGATAAATAATTAACAGGCTTTAGTGGTGACTACAACTAGAAGTAATTAAGTGATTGTTCTTATATTTGTTTTGAAAAAGTAAATTTTAAGTAATACCATCAAAATGCAAATACAAGTGCAATTTATTAGTAAAAATATATCCGAAAATGTCAGTTATTTACAGACTAAAAAAGTTGTGTGTGTTTGTTACCATGCGTAATTACCCTAACTTTTTGTCAATTTTTCTGAAAAATGCGTAATAAAATTAGTATTATTTGTGTTATAGCCAGTATATAAGGGTGGCCGGTTTCTAAATTGCCGGATAGCACAGCTTTTACTGTACTTAGAATTAAAAAATGCAAAATTTATCATTATTTGTGGAAGTATATTTCATGTAATTGTAATTCTATCAACAATTTAAGTAAGTCTAAGTGAAATTCAGATTTTTTTCATCATTTTGGTTTCAATTTAAGAGAAATGCAATTCTATTTAGTAGGGTAGACTTATCTTAGGCATTATCATTAGATGTTAATAATTATTTCTTTAGGATTGAGTGATAAAGTAATAGTAACAGTGTAACTGCTTGAAGAATTAATATTCACTGTCACAACTTAGTATTCAAGGCAATTTTCTGCTAACTTTTTGCTTGATTTTCTTTAAAAAAATATTTACTGCTATTATTATAATTATTATTCCATTATTTATCACTCTAATCTTAATAGTGATATTTCTCCTCACTGTTCAGTTAAATTTTTGGTAAATTTAAATGTGAATCTTGTGTGAACATTAAGTGAAAAGCTTCTGATTGTGATCAATGAATTTCTATAAATCAATTTATATAAGCACCATAAAAGTGTGGTTTGGTAGTTATTTTGTTTTTAATGCTCTTAATTTGTTTATTTAGTCCCATTCATGGGGTTGTGACCCTAATCAGTTCATTGGTGATGAAGCTAGTGATTCCTATGAGTATACTGTTCGTCTGTCAGCACAAGATTTAATGAAAGTGAGTATCTTTCACTTATAATTAAGTATTTATGACTTGTATCAGTTGTTTACTTATTTTAAAGAAAAACTTGTTAAAGTTGTTAAAGCAAGGAGGTTGTATATTTGAAAATATAATGAATAATGGAGATAAATTTATTCTTTGTGGAATGTATAATGTCATTTTGGAAATATTAATTTTGACATTTTTATTTAATTTGTCATTTGTTAGTGATGTTCTTTAATTTGGCCACCAGAATTTGGTAACTAAATTTATTTATTCTTCAAAAATTTTATTTTAGAATCTTTGTGATGATTTCAAGCTCAGTTGTGTGGATGCACTTACACAAGCGATTTCAAAGCATTTACAAGAGGCTTCATCAAAGAAATTGTCAGGGGACCTTAATTGGTGGAGAATACATGAGGCTTGTATGCTTACTTTGGGTGGTATAAGCAGTGTGGTAGCCAATGCCTCAGGAACACCTCTTTGTGATGTACAGTCCTTCATACAGAACGTGGTTATTCCTGATATGACATTTGAAGGTAACAATTTTTCTGTTGTGGTTCATCTTGTTCTTTTTCTACAAGGTGATGTACTCTAGGCCAATGTTTCTCAAAATACGCATTGCAACCCATCACTGGGTCGTAAGACTTGTGAGGAAAATACAGTCCAACTTCTATAAGTCAAATGTCTATAACTTGAATTTTTCATGACTCTAAGTGAATTAATTTTACAGAACAAAATATTTTTCATGTTATTTTTCTTCTATAACTCAAACTTTCTATAAATATAATATTTTTTTGTTTCTCTTGAGGTTTGACTTAAGGGGAACATCAGGTCTGTGGGACGCCAATTTTGATGAAATAAAAATGGCGCGTTCTTTGATTTAATATAACGGATACATGTCCGCCACTTTTTCTGAATGCGCTCTTGTTTATGAGTAATAAATGTTTAAAAATCAATGTCTTCGATTACTCCGAATAAGGAGCTAAACTTCTTTATGTGGTTCGTAACGAAGCTGTGGATGGTTGGTAGCAACCTTGGCTATGGAGTTGGGGGACTCGGGTTCGCAATCTGGTTGGTAACTTTTTTTTCTTTTTTAATGATTTTTTATTTATGAGTTTCATTTAAAATTTTAAATGTTTTCTCAAGGAGAGCCGTTTTTCATTTTTCATAGTAAAATTTAATTCATTGCAAATATTAATTTCGTTACTGTTCATATACATTTATAATTTTTTAAAGGCCTTATTTTTAATCATACATTTATATTAAATAAAAAGTACATACTATTTTTATAGTTATTTGACATCTAATATTTATTTCTCACAATTATTGGGATGGTAATTATAATAAAAACAATCAAAACATATGTATTTACGACACCATGCACAGCACAAAAAACTTGCAGCATTGCATGAGCATTTGAAATGTAAGACATCCTTTGAGAAACACACTTGATTTACATTTAAAAATGCTGATCGATCTGTACATAATTTTGAAGCAAACCATGCATAGCGTAACATATTTTCAAATATAGGCGCCGATAACTGATTTTGCACCAAAGCATGAATTTTAATTGTATCTTCTCGATTATGTAATTCCCTACTTTTTTTAAGTAATACAGGTGTATTTTGAATTTTCTTAACATGTTCGCGACGGAAGCCATTTTCGCTGTCCGTCCCCAGAGGCATAAATTTCGATAAAAATAATTTTTGATTTTTTGTTTTAAATCGACCAACGAGTCTTCTTTAATGTTAGAAATGAGATTTTTTACTTTAAATGCATGAGAAGGGTCTGCAAATCGTTATTTTATAACTTCTCCTACGAGGTATGCAACCACGAACTTCAAGTACGATACGTAATTTTTTTCATAATTATTCTGATTTTATATTTTATTTACAAAACCTTGATGATGAAATCTGAGATTGAAATATTTAGAGATGCAATATCGATAAAATATTCATATAATAATACACAAAAAATAATAAATATAACTTTCATAGTAATCACACTCAAAATCTTTATTCGCTTTTACTATATCTCGCTCTTTCGAAAGAACCGCTTGATAGGATAGACACTGTCATTCTTTCCGCATCCCTAGCATTCATGCTTTGTGGGCCTGGTGTGCCTGAGTTTTACGGCAAGGGTCTCAAAAGGCAGGAGGGAGTGGGGAAGTAAACAACTTCAGGGGCAAGAGAAAGTAGCGGTCACTTATACGCTTAGCCAAGGCGCGCACTTTGAAGTGCGTAATTACCTTCCAATGTTATGCATCCTGTGCAGCTGCATTTCTGGAAATCTTTCACCATGAATTTTTGGCGAAGCACGTGGCAAGACCCACGTTTATTGTTTACCAGCGGCTTCATATTTTATTACAAGGCGACCGCTTCACTGTTGTCTTACCGCTCACTTGGTCCACATATACCACATCTTATGCATCTTCTTGGGTAAGAAAACTTTCACCACGAAATTTTAGCCACTGCACGTGTCATGACCGAGGTCTACTGTTTAGACGCGGCTTCTGCTTTATTATACCCTCTATTGCTTTTTTACAACTCTTTTGGAAATGGGTGCAGTCTCTAACGTCCCGATATTTTTCCTTGGTACCGCAATAAACACACAGGTTACTGCGCATCTTTCGCCAGATGTAGTTCTTCTCTCTTATTGGTCGAATTTTGCCCCTTCCACCACCTTTTTCTTTACGTATTATTCTAAGAAAATCTCAACTGGCTAACATTTCGTTTTTGCTTTTGCATACGTGATATTGTGAACCGTTTGAAGTATCATATTCTTGGATATCACTGAATATTTCCCCCTTCAAACATGGGTGATTCAGATATTTCTGTATCCAGTTTCTCGAATTCAGAAGATTCGTATAAACCACCAGAGTCGGGTGAAGAAAGTGACGTGATAACATCAGACGAAGAAGTTTTGGCCGAAGCATCTTCTGAAGAAAGTGAAGAAAGCGATATTGCAGGGAGAAGTTCAGACGTGTGGGGAGACTACGAAGATGACGTGCGGCAATTTCCCTTTTCAGCTGTGGGTGGTCTGAAGTTAGATTTGGACTTATCTTCACCGGTGAGTGTGTATAAAAACTTTGTGAATGATGAAGTGTTGGACCTCATTGTGAAAGAAACAAATAGGTATGCAAATGAGTTCATAAATTCCCACGTGATTGGAAGACGTTCGATGATTCGAAAATGGAGGGACACGAATAAAATAGAAATACAGAAGTTCATTGGAATTCTAATCCTTATGGGTATAAATCACTTGCCAAAAATGAGATTGTACTGGTCAAATAAACCAGCGTATAGGAATGATCTTCTTAGAGCCTCAATGAAACGCGAAAGATTTGAGCTGCTCTTGAAATTCTTTCATTTTAGTGATAACTCTGATTTATCTGCAAGCACGAATAGGCTCTCAAAGATAAAACCCTTGTTAGACCTAACTTGCGATAGATTCCAAGCGACAGTGACACCAGGTGAGAGTGTTGTCATTGATGAGTCAATGGTTCCCTGGAGAGGGAGACTATTTTTCAGGCAGTATATCCCTGGAAAGTCCCACAAATACGGTATAAAATGTTACAAATTGTGTACACCCGAAGCGTATACCTACGATTTGAAAGTTTATGCCGGTAAAAGTGAGAGCTCAGGTAGTAGTGGAATCGGTCACGCTCACCAAGTTGTCTTAGAACTGACGGCAGGTCTTTTGGGTGAAGGTAGAACTTTATATATAGATAACTTTTACTCAAGCGTGGCCCTCGCAGAGGACCTACTAAAGAAGAAAACATACGTTTGTGGTACTCTGCAAAAAAATAGGCGAGGTAACCCACAAGAAGTCTGTGAGCGGATGATAAAAAAGGGTGAAGTGTTTGCCAAAAAAAAATTGAATGGTGTGAGAGTGATGAAGTGGCAAGACAGAAGACCTGTGCTTATGAACTCCTCAAATCCTGAACTCACGGACACGCTAGTGGCTTCTGGAAAACAAAAAAGGGGACAGGAAATCAAGATGAAACCCCAATCAGTAATAGTGTATAACAAAGCAAAGAAAGGTGTCGATGTGTCTGACCAAATGTCTTCATATTATACGGCCCTAAGAAGGACATTGAAATGGTACAAAAAAGTTGCAACTGAATTGCTTCTAGGGACTTGTGTAGTAAACTCGTGGGTAATTTATAATAAATTTGGGCCTGAGAAAAAAATGGATGTTTAAATTTAGGGAAAAAGTGTATGAAGGGCTTTTGAAAGATGAGGCAGAGGAAAGTGTAGGAGGAAATGATGATAGACCAGGAACATCCACGCAGAAGAGAAAATCACTTCATCAGCTGGGAAAATATGAAGGGTCTGCAAGGGAATTGAGAAAGCGATGTTCATCGTGTTACGATAAAATTCGGTCCGAAAAAGGAGCGAGTGAAGCTCGGGCAAAATCTAAAAGAGTGAGAACATTTTGTAGAGACTGTGATGGACGTCCTGCAATGTGCTTGGAATGTTACAACAAAATACATAAATAACTTTTAGTGAATATTTACTGTTTGTTTTATTTGGGGTAATATGTATATGGTATATCATTTTTGGGTCATTTGTCAATTTATTTTCTAATATGTATTGTTGATTTGATATTTTTATTCTCTAATTTTTTATTGTTGATATACTAGTAGTTAGTAAGTAATAATTAAAATTTATTTGTAGAATGTATGTATACAATTTTTTTGGAAGTATATTTTACATAATGTAACTATTCATGTGTAATTTCCGATTGCCTGACGATAGATAAATGTGAGATATGTTCATTTGTAGTAAGTATTTTACATGTATTTTATTGAATTATTTATGTGAATAATTTATTTTATACGTAATATGTTTAAAATTTTTTGTATCTATGCAAAAAATTATAACGTTCACGATTATTTAGCAAATCGAAATAAAAAAGTTCACAAAATATGTTTGTAGTTAACTTTCATGGGTGTTGCCTGTAACCTAATAAAAACTGTAACTTGTAGACATTTCAATGATAAATGTAGATAGTCAGTAACTAAAACTATCCCTGTGGACGTAAGCAAAACGGGAGTCCTCTCCCATAGGCGTACGAACGAAAATCCGTATTCAAGTTATAGGGGAAATGACCACCAGTGGTACACGGCGACTCCTGGAATGATCGCCGGTGACCACCGGTGGTACACGACGCCCACGAGTACGACCGGTCGCGAACGTGTTAATTACTCCGAACTTTCAAATGTTTTGTTTCTAACAACAAACTCAGATTCTGTTGAGCTCTTAGATTCTACTGATTAGATGGAAATCCTTGGCATGCAGCCTTAGTAAGTACGATCTTTGATGGAATATTAACATGCTATAAATATCAATTTTTATTAATTTAACTAATTGCTTTTTATTAATTAATTCTTTAAGATAACAATGCCACCCAAGTGACCATTAACTGTCCAAAGAGAAGAAAGAAGAAAAAAAGAAAAACGATTGGAAAAGATTAGAAGAGATCGCGAACGCAGAAAAAGGGAATCGAAAGAACAGAAGTAAATGACTGTATCGTGAATACTTTAATCCATTACCACTCCAAAACTTACTTTAGTGTGGACACTGTAGATTATGAAGATCAGTCGGACGAACTGCTAGACCCTATCGAGTTTTTGAACAGTTTATCACCATCCGGTTTAGCACTTTATAGACTACTTCTGAAAATTAACACTATTGTAATGTTGATCAGAAATTTAAACTCCAGTAAAGATTATTTAACGGAACACGAATGATCGTAATAGGCTTGCACGAGCACTGTATAGCAGCAGAAGTTATTGGCACTGGAAAGACCTCATACCCAGGATTCAGTAATGTCCATCAGATCCTACCATTCCCTTCAAACTGTGTAGAAGACAATTTCCGATCAAAATTGCATTTGCTACGACAATCAATAAGGCTCAAGGACAGACACTTATACATGTTGGAATATACCTACCATCGCCCGTTTTTTTCCATGGTCAGCTTTATGTAGCCTTTTCCCGAGTTTCGTCATTTAAGAACGTCGCTATTACCATTATTGAAGGACCTCGACACCTTAAACAGAATGATAAATTGATAACATCAAATATTGTATTTAAAGAAGTAATCTAAAAAATAACAAAAATATATAAAGTTTTGTTTATTAAACGTTTTGTTTGTCTTTATGTGCAAATTATTCACACGGGTACAGCTAGTAGCTAATAATGTTAACTTACATTTGCATTCCTGTAGTTCACTTTTATATTTTCAATAGCTTTTAGTCTACTTCTTAATGTTTTTATTTTTGTGTAAATATTATGTGCAATTTAAATTTATGGTTGTATTTATTGTCTTACTTCACAGGTTATCCATTTCTTTTGGGAAAGTGCCTTTGGTTTGGAAGCAGATATGCAAGTTTGCTGTCTCCAGAGATGAACCTTCAGTTTATTCAAGCCACAGTTGGTGCTTTACAGCAAGGTCAACATCCTTGTGTTCGAATTGCTGCAGTTAGGTAATTTTTTCTGTGTATTATATCTAAAAGTTAATATTTTACACAAAATCTTTAAAAATTTTAATGGTTTGGTTATAATTTTGTACAGAAATAGTTGATAATTTTGGTTTATCATATAAGGATAATTTTGTTGTAAGGTAATGACAAAAATTCATACAAAGCCTCAAAATTTGAGAAAATTATGAAAATATCTTTGCCTGTTTATCTTCTGTTATAGTCACAGCTGCTTTTGTTTCTGTAGCTCCATCCTTGTCTTTGAAAAGACCTCTATATATGTATGGCTTACAAAAACTTCCTTCTACTCTATATATCTGCCAATATACCTGTTTACATATTAGTCAACTCTTAAGTTGATAGATAAAGTCATAATGTGCATGAGCCACATATTAGCCAACCCTTGTAATTTAGATCATTGATACAAAATCATATAATGAGTAATAAAGGCATTAATTTGTCTTATAATTAATGAAAAACATTTAATAACTGTATTACTGGAAAATATTAAAAGTTTCTAATTGCTGTATAAGACACTTTTTTCCAGAAAAATTGCTTCCAAAATCAGCGTGCATCTTATATACCATGGCTAGCAACATTTCTCTGTCGTGTGCCACTTTTGAAGTACCATGTATACTCGTGTATAATGTGCCCTTGTGTATAATGTGCACCCATGCTTTTTGCCAAAAAATCACGACTTTTTCTTATACCCTGTGTAACACGCATCCTTGATTTTTGTGGGTATAAGGACAAAATTTTAGAATTATATCGTCATGTTAAGTATTAACTAGAGTACCGTAAATAAATACGTTAAAGCATTAAATTATTGCCAGTTAAAAATTTTAGAATGCTTGGACTTGCTCATAAGTACAGGTGACTCCCGAGTCTCGTTTGGGATGCATTCTTGAAAACGTGTTCGAATCTCGAATATTCGAATGTTGAACGCCGTTTTTCCATATACTTGCATGTTATAATCGGGAGATACATTCCCGTATCTCAGGAAAAAGTCTCCCCCCACGTTCTATAAAGATAAAATAACATTACTAATATGTTAATACAACAATATTAAATTATGAATAAATTATATAATAAATATTTTAAATGTATAACTTATTTTTGCACTAAAAAGGAAAAAATAAATTTTTGTTTCGAACTTCAAAGATAGATGTATGCAATATGCAGTGCAGACAGCCCGGTCCGGATTGCACGAGTCGTTTGTTACAAATTACTCGCTCAAGCTGGATAACATACCTGTGTACATCTATCTATACATACAACTATTTATCGCAGCGAAATTAATATAAAAGTTATTATAAAAGCACAAAATAACTTAAGAATGAAGGAACAATAAAATTAAAAATATTTTCATACCTTAAATCTTTTTCAACTGCGCTTACTGGACTTGGTTTATTAATTGAGAAGTTGGAAGATTTTAGTTGGAAGAAGAGGAGCTATTGGGTGGGGAACTGTTTATTGTTGTTATCAAATTAGCTGAATTTATCACGTTCTAGAATTTTTCCCTTCTGTTTCATATAAGTGCTAATAGTTGACACATTCCCAACGATCGTATGATTTCAGTATAGCTTTCAGTATGTGTTTCTGACACTGATCATCTACCCAAAGTTTTAAAAGTTTTTCCATTTTAGGAATCACAACACCGTGCCTAGGACTGTTTATTGTTGTTATCAAATTACGTGAATTTATCACATCTTCTAGAATTTTCTCCTTCTGTTTCACGTAAGTGCCAATAGTTGAAGGACACATTCCCAACGATCGTGCGATTTCAGCTTGGCATTCACCTTTCTCAACACGCTTTAAAATTTCTAATTTCAATTCATAACTATGAATCTTATGCCATCTTTTATTTGATTCCGTTACATTATCACTATTACATTTCCTTTTAGATGCCATGTCATGTGATAAATTTATAAATAAATCAATAAAATAAATAAATTTAAATAAAAGATTAACAGAAAAAAGTGAAATCAGCACAAATTCAAACAATTAGAGCAGATATAACTATGTCTACACCAAAACTAAACCTCGCGTTTGGTCGGAACCAATAACTATGGGAAGTTAATTCCGCGTATATTATCGAACAGCGGGATCGAAATCTCGAATTAATCGAGACTCGAACAATCGAGACTTGGGAGTCGCCTGTATTAACCTAATATTTTAAAAAATCTGATGTGGCCAACACAACTTTCTCCACACAGAGCAGTGAATATGATTACTCTCGACTTCATCGTTCTAAGAAATAATCATCAGCGATTACACTCAAGAATAATTTTATAACATTTTCAATAGTCATTACTTAAAAAAACAATAAGTAAAAAATTGCTAGATTTTCTATGGATAAAAAATGTCACTGCGCAATTAAAATGGCCCCTGACATCATACGCAATGCTATCAAAAATTAGAAAATTTTATCATAGCAGCAGAAACAGTGGTATCACCAGGGATAGATCCTGACCAACTGGCTTGGTTTATTGCAATTATTTTCCTCCCGTGAGCATCTTTGAGCATGGTTGCATACTCTTAGGGCAGCCTCAATATCATTTTGTCTGACCTACAAGGATCATGGAAAATTAAATAAATTCAAAATGAATTTAGTTTTTCAGTTTGTTTGGCCAAAATTGAGAATGACACTCATAACCTATCACTCTTGCCAGCACTTTGTTCTTTCGGTTCCCTGTTATTTACCGCACTAGGGGAGATTCTGCTACTTATAATTACAAAACTTAGATGAGTGTAAACTTTGGCAGTGCTTGGTGTCTCCATATGACACTCAATCAGCTGTTACATCCTCCTCAAAGTGTGTGCTTATTTTTGTGTTTTTTGTCTTCTATGCATAGAATGCCACAAATAACTTCATGTGATTTAATTTCAAACCTAGATCAGTCAGGGTGTGGTGTCAATGTGGCATTGAATTTTGAACCACTAGCAGCAGAAAGCCATTGGCTAAATCACCACCGCTATGGGTATCCCTCCGACTTATAAACTCATTTATGCAAATTAGTTCAATTTTTCGTGCTTTTTGCAAACGATATTAGTCAATTTGAGATAAATTATTCCATAAAGCCAACCCTTGCCTCAGTCAGCGGGATGAATTCTTCTTTCTGCGAAACAAACACGAACGTACGGTTTATTGTGAGAAATTTCGTATTAACACAGCATTTAAAGAAAATATTCTCCCCTTCCTTGACGATTCGACAAGTATTGCCATCAGTAGATTTTCTTAAGCTGGATGTGTCAAGGGTTGACATAGGGCGACAATGTACCCCTATTCAGCATATTTGCATGGAAAAACCACGAGAAATTGAGTTAAATTATTATTATTAATACTATATTACTCTTCCATGGAACAACCGAACCATGCATGCCAATATCATGAGTACCACTAATTTTAAGTAAATTCTTCAACTACCTAATATTGAAGTTGAAGAAGGATTACAATTATTATTTCCTGAAAACTAATTTGAAATTTATTTTTTCGTACTTAACATGCCATTATTACCACAAGAGGAATAATCGCAAACATTATCTTAACAATTTTCTATGGAAATACCTTTTGGTATGGTTTTAAATAGAACACGTGGCCACTACCTTCTCCAAAGTAACCTTCTGGTGGACTGACGTAAACGATTGCACTGTCTCCCTTTCATCAGGTTGGAATCCCCTGAAATGTCTGGAATGCCCGTCACCATCAAAATCAGTGAGCTTAACCTGACATTGTTAAAAATCCCTCTCCACTGGCTGATACATCTCTTTTTCAAATAATATTATCCACGTCAGAAGGATTTTAATCACAGTATATATTATTCCACACTGTAATGACTAGATTTATCAATTAATTTACATAGTTCAAAGCCTTAAAATCAAATTGTCTCTCAATGTATGGACACGATGCACCCTGCACAATCCCTTTACTGATTATTTCAGAGCACCATCGCAATCTGTGCATATGACAATTTCATCATCCTCCTCATTCAATACTGAAAATTATGTCTAAATGTTAATTTTTGCTCGAAGCCTTACAACATACATTCATTACTTATTCCTAGGATCCTCATAAATACTTATGCCCCTTGCTTTACGATTTAATGGCATCAAATGGTTTTCCAAATACCACTAATAAACTAAGTACTTGAAGTGAATTTACTTTGCTTCATTGATGTAGCTCAACATTTCTAATATTTATTTTTTTAATGCGTACCAAAATTTGGCAATACCACGAAGCAGTGCCACAGAATTAGGCAATGTATCAGCCACCCTACTCTATCCCTCACTCTCTCCACTCTTCCCCTTGGAGAAGGAGGCGGGGCAGAGGGAGTTTTCTTTTCTCCCCAAATTGACTTTGCGCAGTAGACAAGCGCAGTGGAGAGATATTTGGGTTATGCATGGTAGTTTATAGCCGTCGGGGCATACTGATATTTTAGCGCACCTAAAGCGGCCCTCAAACGATCAATATTACTGTCAGTGTAAATACTGTCAGTATTTTCATTACCGACAGTATTGATTTCACATATTCAGTATGTACTGCCAATATTCAGGCCATCAGCTGGACAACTCTCCAGTCACTCCAGAGTATTCCTTATGGATAATAAAGAAAAAGCTTGTGTTGCAATAATTTTAGCACTCTCAGTAAAAAACAAGTTAACCAGAAATGATGGGTTAAAGAATGGATAGCCAAATGCAAGAAATATACTCATTTAAATCTTTTAAATGAAATAAGATTGACCGACATGAAGGATTTCCATAATTATTTCCGAATGAATGATGACATTTACCAGAAACTTTTAAGAATGGTGGGTCCTTTGATAATTAAACGCGACACAACTATGAGAGAAAGTATTTCTGTAAATGAAAGGCTAGCTGTCACCCTTCGTTATCTAGCCTCTGGAAGAACTTTTGAAGATCTAAAATTCTCTGATATCATCTCACCAACAACAATAAGTGAAATTGTAATGGAGACATGCAAAGCTATAACCTATGCACTAAAGGACCGTATTCAGGTAAGCAAAATATTTAATTAACTTTAGAAAACTTTATTAATAAATACTATTTTTACATTACACAACTTTTTATTTTTTTATTTTCATTACAAAAGTTTTACGTTTCATCTGTACAGAAAGTGTAAAGATAATTTTGTAATGTCGGTGCAGTTGAAGTTTGGGTTTGTTCAAATGGGTGAAATGATGTTCCAGATGAATTAGATTCAGACCGTAGTAGATTCATCGTTGAAGCACCACTGTAGGGTTCATTAATTTTGACAGAATTCCGATGTAGCGTCCCAAGTTGTGGTTCAAATAAAATATCTTTTACAGCCTTTTCGGCAAACAGTTTTTTTTTGTGGAGCCAGAGATTTTAATTTCCCATCCCAAACCTTTGCAATGTCTAGGTTATCATCCTGTTTTGCTAGATAGCCACAGGCAAGAGAGAGTAAATGTTTTTGCTGAGAATTTCCTGTAGATTTTCCTTTCTTTGTCACTGGTTTAACAAAATTACGAGGTTGATCTTGACTTGGCTTGTCTGTGTGGCCAGAATCATTGTTGGTTTCCAAAAAAAAGAAATAGAAATGATAAAAAATAATCGGGACAACAAACTACACGCTTGCCAACAGAACTTTTATCAAAAATTGTTCATAAAAAAATAATATTACAACAGTTAATTTTGAACATTGTGGAAGAAGGTATGCCTTGTCCAGCTCTTCCAAATCTACTTCGTAAGCATAAAGATGCAAAAACTGAATATATGAGACATTTTTCCATTTCACAATATGAAACGGTGGAATGGTTATCTGGCTGAGAAATGCTATAAATTTGTGATAGTATTCATAATCGATGAGTTTATTTAACTTTTTCCTGAATGGTTCTGTCTCCTCCATTGGAGCACTCAAAGCTTCACTGAAGGTTTGTTTGTTAACAATTCCGTGCCTTTTACAAAATCGCCAAAGCCATCCATCACTGGCTTTGAAGCTTAATTTCATGTGGTTTGCTATTGTATTAGCTGCAGATCTTAATTCCACTCTCCGTACATTAACACCACATGAACGTTGCTGAACATACCACTTCAACACTGCTTCATCGAGTGATGTTTCCTGTGCCATTTTCATATGTTTTCTTGCCCCATTTTCAGCTTTTTTTACTTGTAGCATCTACATCATACATTAATACAAACTTCTTAAGCTTATCTTTTGCTTTACAAATATCTGACGCAGTTTCTTTCTTTCTACCATACTCATCACAAACACGTGCAATGGACACTCCTGATTCTAACTTTCTCAGTCAACTCTAACTTTTGCTTTACACTCAAATGTACTCTTTTTCTTTTTTCGTCCCCCTTTGAAGCCATGGTTGATTAAATATTTAAACTTTTTGTTACAAAATATCCCAAACACTAACACTTTTGAAGGTCAATTCATGCAGATGCGAGACGATGCTTTACGCACAGAGAGAGAACTCAAACAAAGAGGCTGACAAGGAACTTTGCTTCCACACTCACAAGCTACCATAGCCTAGGGAGTTATGCGCATGACTTGCAATGCATACTCTCGAGGTTCGAGACTACTGTTGGTCAACTTTTTTTTCTTGTGTAAAATTTCCTTTTTCGTGCTAGTTTTTATCCCATTTTTCAGAAAATACTTATTCACCGCAATTTTTATTATTTATTGAAGCAGGTTAATTGTTTTTAATCAAGACCACTATTTTTCTCCATTTTTCAGAAAGTTCATTATTTCCTGAAATTCGCACAAAACTCAGATCCAGCAGATTTTGTCCGTTAAATCCAAAGTCCACTAAACTAAAGTCCATTAAATTGAGGGTTTACTGTATTGTATTTCATTAAAAGGTTCAAGAAGATGGAAATGGAAAAATCTGATGATTTTCCGACTTTTCCCATTTTCCAAAAAATATGACATAACGCCGTAACTTTGAAGCAAACTAACGTAAATCAGTACACAGGCACTAAATCAGGGGTGGCCAACCTTTTTCTGTAAGATGCCATATATTATGCTGAAAATGTGTTGCGTGCCACCTAATATTTTTACATTGGTGGTAGTCTAGATGGCAGGGGCAACACGGATGGAAGCAGCCATTTGTACTTGTTTCGAAGATGGACTTCTCTATGGTCCTTTTGATGCGGGTTGGAAGTTTCTTAAGATCATTAATACTATCAAAAATGAATACGATATACCAACCAAGTTTTCCGGCAAAAGTTAAATGAAATTTTTATAAATTTATCAACTGCTTTAGAAACATGAACTAATAATATACTGAATGTACAGTTTTAATTGGTTAATAATATAAATTAATAAAATGTTATTACTGCGGCTCTACTCCTCCATTTTCATGTTGTTAAGCTATGTACACACTATGCGAACAATGGCAAACGAATGACAGCGAACGAAAGAATTCGTTTAGTGTGTACAGTCAAACGAATGCGACCGCATGCTTATGAATGCATGTGTTTGCCTCACTAGGGTTTGCTAGCCGAGCGATAAATCAAGAGAATTCGGTGCACAGTGTGGACGGAAATTGTTAGCATTCGCTGTTCGGTCGCACATTCTAGTTGGATTTTTAACTGCCAAGCTAACTTGCAGTCTTGCACGTGTTGTAAATAAAGAAATAAATGATGGAGTGGTCAAATGACATCATACTTGAATTAACTGAATTATATCGGGAAAGACCATGTTTGTGGGACCCGACAAATAAAAACTATAAATTAACGTAAAAAAAGTGATGCATGGAAGGATATTGCAGAATGTTTAAATTCTCTTTCTTCTAGTTTCTTCCTAGGTAGTTCACCTAACACTATGGATGATGCACTTGCGATAATAATTTCTTCATCGGACATTGTAATTACAATTAAAAAAAAGAAAATGAAACACACAATTGAGTTAGCGTTCAGCGAGACAGCTGGTCTAAATAACCAAACATCAACGAATGCAAACATTCGCTTGCATTTGCTTGGTGTAAAAAAAATCCACGGTGGATCAGTCACAATTCCTGCTGAGAAGATGGACCTGCCTGTGTCTCTTGCAGTTTCTGGTTTAAAGTCTGACACTGACTTTATCCCAATCAGAAAATAGCAAAAATGTTAAATTAACATACGCCCCATTTCAATATGAAAAAGAGAGGTTTCTTAAGATCTCAGAACTGGCTACATCGAGATAAAGAGTCAGATCAACTCATTCTCATGGTTCTTAAAGGATCTAAGTTGAGAATATAGTAACATTCTAATATAGTAACTGTAATTTTGTGAACATATGATACTATGTTAGCAAAGCTTTGAAATGTAAGTGGCGCCAGTATGAATTCTGCCTCATCCACCTGAGCCGTATAACACGTGAACACTAATTCACAACATTTTCGAATTTTTTTATTTTCAATGCGGAATTTCTGACTTCATTATAAAGGAGCTTCGTTCCCAGAGGCTTCGTTAAGCGAGGTATACCTGTATACTACATAGGAGCGGGGCAGTTATTTTGAAATGTTTAGACAACTACCTGGAAAGCAAGAGAAGTCCAACTCAGTCTTGAAAACAGTGACTAGTTTTTATACATAATTTTCTTATAATACGTTCTCATTTCGTGGGATTAAAGTAGCTGCACGCACACACAACACTCAGTCTGTTGTCAAAGAACAACAGTGTATAACCTAGAATGTTAACGTTGACATTTTTCAATTTATTTCTATACATTTAGTTTATTTTTTCAAAATCGGGAGGCATGCCACTGACAAGAGTTTCACGTGCCACTAGTGGCACATGTGCCGCAGGTTGGCCACCCCTGCACTAAATGATCGACGATGTAACTTTGAATCATTGTAAATAGGGGCAACGTAAATTGGGGTATTACTTTGTGTATATATGTTATTAATTCTATATATGTACTCTTCAAAAACTCCATTTAAATTATTTTTTTCAAGAATGTAATCTTTTGTTACTGTTTACTGGTACTGCAAACTTTTTATAGTAAATGGGAGTGATACTAAATTGATGTTTCTATATATTTCCTTTTTTCCCCATCTTCCTAATGTGTTGTTGCATCCTCGCCAATTTGTGAAAAAGTTTTGACTTGTGAACCTTTAAACATATTTGAAACACTGTGCATGTTTATTATTACTGTTGATAAAATTTAATGCTACTCTTATAATTTTAGGGCTCTCTCTGGGTTTTGTCAGCATTTCACGAAGACTAAGAATACTCAAAGGCTTTTACCATTTTTGCCATCAATTGTGGATCCTCTTTTGAATCTTGCCACAATGTTTTCAAATCCTGTAATGCAGTTGGTGTTTGACACAATGGTTTTTGTCCTCGGGGTAAGCTTAGTGCTAATTTACTATTTAGAAGTTGAAGTTATAGATATGTTTCTTGATAAATATAATTTATTATTTAGTGTTGATGGAACTTATTTTAGTTGTCATGTTATCCTTTCCAGATTGATCAGAATTTTGCTGCATCAGTAGAATCTAAGGTCACACCTTTTACAATAGCAGTTTTTCTGAAATATAATAATGGTGAGTGAAAGTATGTTATAGCTGCAAAGTCATTGTCTTATAAATTTCACTCTCTGCTAAGTACTTTTAATCTTTTGAATTCCATTATTTCAACTTTATATATGTTTCTATTCAAATTATTAACTTGGGAATTCATTAGATAGTTAGTTAATGCAGTACATACAACCTCAAACACCTGCATTTATTATGTATATTACTTATTATAATCACTTATAATAATAAAGGGAATTATTTGCGACTGATCAGTAATATATGTACAGGCAGTCCCCGAGTTACGTAAACTTGACTTAAATAGATCTGCTCAATCGCTAAAAAATTTTCGTTACATGGAAAGTATACGTTAGTGGTTTGTGTGTGTGAGCAGGAACTACTTACGTGCAAGGAGGAATAACGCAAAGCCTGGGCTGTAATTAGCGATGGGCATAATAAAATTATTTAGATAAAACTGTTCGTCAGCATTTTTCTTTCCTGAACTTTGAAGGGTGATTCCTTATGATTTCGGTACGCTGAAAACAAATCCGCAATCCGTTTTCTTCCATCACCCTCCATTTTTTTTAAAATTGCAAAAATCTATTTTTTCAGTCGATTTTTTCTCGAAAATTCTCAGATGGCAACAAAAAATGATAATGCAATCTGATTTGCGGCTTATTACTCCACAAGGTTGCTACTATTAATAAAAAAAATGCATCAGTTCAAAAATAAATTACTGTAGAAACCACAAGCACAAAACTGACATTTTTGTGAAAAAACAGGAAAAAACGGAAATTTTTGAAATTGAAAATGAGATAACTCTCCGAAAAGAAATCGTAAAACATTTTGGTAAGCGTAAATCTGAAGCTTATTTTCCCTACTTTAAGTCACTTTTTCAAGGACTGAATTACGATTATTTGTTAAAAAGTTATTAGCGATTGAATACCGAGATGCGCATGGCTCGAAGAGTCCACGGTTAGATTCGTCGCCGCTATAACCACCGCTACGCTGCGACGCAATCTATCCGTCTAGTCTTCTCAGCTCACGCATTGTGCTGCATCAAATGCAATAACTTTTCAACAAATAATCAAAAATAAGTGTTTTTCTGTTGTCCAGTGTATTATTCTTCATCAAATATTCTTTTAAGTATTAAAATTATTTTTGCACATTGAAAACAAAAGTAGATTTTTATTCCTCAAAGAAATGTTGTAATAGGTATAGACGATATTTATTGCCAGGATAATTATATAAACTGCATCATTGAGTTCGATAACAACAATTTTATAAAATATAATAAAGGTTAATATTCTAACATCGAAAATATTTCAGTATTATTACGTAGAATAAAATAAGGTAAATCTCTCTAGTAGAATCATAATCTTACACCGATATACCTTACTTTGATTAAAAGAGCGATGTTGTGTTCGCGACTGTTTCTTTGCTTTTTTAATCGAAAATATTTCCATGTCAGACATGTAAAAATAACACTGTTAAACACAATTTTTGTTCCCTTAAAAATCTTAGTGATTCTGAGCTTTTTTACGCTGAATCTGAATCTACTTTTAAAATTTTTGTATCGTGTATAGATTTCGAGAAATGAGAGTAGTTGTATTTACTCCGTGATGATTGTGAAATTGTGCCTAATCTCGCATCAGCTATTCGACCAGTTCCACATTCTGTTGACTTACCAGTGCCAAGACCGCCAACAAATTCAGATTTGGAGAGCAGAGATGAAGAGCTGATGTTTGTAGAAAAAAATAGTTATGATACCGATTTTGAAGCTGATGATTCAAAAAGCCCCCAGTTAGTTACTCAATCAGAGTTAAACGATCTTGTCAGAGATCTCAATCTGTCAAAAATTCAGGCAGAGCTTTTAGCCTCTCGCCTTCAAGGATGGAATCTTCTTGAAAAGGAAACCAAAGTAACTGCTTTTCGAAACCGCCGAAAAGACCAAATTAACTTTTTCTCAGAATGCGGCGAACTAACTTTCTGTAACGATGTAAATGTATTAATGAAATGCCTGGGACAAGATCATAAACCAGAAGAATGGCGACTTTTCATTGACTCATCAAAAATAAGTTTGAAAGCTGGACTTCTTCACAATGGTAACACTAAGCCATCCATCCCACTTGCACATTCAGTCAATATGAAAGAAACTTATGAAGATATGAAGTCCCTCTTAGAAAAAATTAATTATGATAAGTATAAATGGAATATATGTGGTGACCTTAAGGTAATAGGAATTCTTCTTGGATTACAAAGTGGATATACAAAATACTGTTGTTTTCTCTGTGAATGGGATAGTAGAGCGAAAAAGGATCATTACGTGGTTAAGCAGTGGCCTGATCGTGAATGTTTAACACCAGGAGAAAAAAATATTAAAAATAAACCATTGGTGAACCCACAAAAAGTATACTTGCCACCATTACACATAAAGCTTGGGCTTATGAATAACTTCATGAAGGCAATGAATCGTGATGGTCCAGGTTTTCAGTACCTCCATAGTAAATTTCAAAGATTAGTGAGTCCAAACTGAAAGAAGGCTTTTTTGTTGGCTCTCAAATTAGGCAACTACTTTCAGACACAAAATTTGAAGAATCTTTAAACCGGAAGGTACGTGCTGCCTGGACTGGATTTAAGCAGGTTACAGAACATTTTTTGGGAAAAGTGAAGTCTTCAAATTACGAAAATATTGTGGCAGCGCTGCTACAGGCATATCATAATTTAGGTTGTAATATGTCCCTTAAATTACATTTTCTGGATTCCCATCTGCATTTTTTTCCTGTCAATTTGGGCGAGGTCAGTGACGAACATGGAGAAAGGTTCCACCAAGATATTTCCACCATGGAACAAAAATATAAAGGAAAGTGGAGTTCTTCCATGTTAGCTGATTATTGTTGGTGTCTCATATGAGAAATTCCACAGTCATCCTACAAGACGAAGTCATCAGCCAAAATATTTTAGGTAAGAGAAGGCATATTTCACTTTTCTTATTGTAAACACAACTATGTTCATTTCTCAAAAAGTATACATGATACAAAACTTTTAAAAACAGATTAATATTCAGCACAAAAATGTCCATAAGAAACACCTATTTTAGCAAAGGAAACAAAAAAAAACTTTTCATTTGTTGGACTGTGTAATCGATTGTTATTCAGAATACGATTTTAATAATTGGATGATCATTCGAAATATGAGCGATTTTTGGTCACGACTTTAGATCAGTGCTTCTCAAAGTGGTGGATGGAGCTGCGCAGGAGGTCGATAATATCTAAGAGGTCGACGGGATCGATAATAATTGAAGGATGTAACAAAAGTTTATGTTATAACATACTGTAATTTTCCATATATAGTACGCATTTTTTTCGCGGTGACTTCAGAACTTGGAAAATGAAAGTTTGCTATTCAGTTGGACGAGTCAACATTTGGTAGTTCCAATACGGTAAAACCCCGTTATTTCGATCCCGGATAATTTAAAGTATGGTGTAATTCGAAGCTAAGATCTGTCTCTGGCCAACACCATAGGATTTTGCGTACTTTTTACTTTCTCATATACGAAGTATATTGGGAAAGCATTGTTATCGCAAGAAAATTCGACCTCGACATTTTTACGTAAATATATGTTTTAGGTGTCGCTGAATCTGAAAAAGTGGTTTTCGCAAAGTTTGTACAATGTATGTTGTACCGATTTTTGGTATGGATTATTCTAAATACACCTGTAATGAAATTTGAAGCCATGATCTGGTCCAGTGACTCACGAAAAGTTTGTTTAATTCGAAATCTCGATCCTGTGTAAGCGGAAGGTTCTTACGTGTGACATCATATCACGTTTTTGGTCCCCGAAATACATATAGCTCCCCAAGCAGGTGACTCCCTTTTACTTTTTACTTTCTCATACGTAGTATTGAGAATGTATTGTTATCGCGAAAAAGTGCGACCTTGAGATTTTATGGAAATATACGTTTTAGGTGTCGCTGAATCTGAAAAAGTGGTTTTTGCAATGCCGTCTGCCTGTCAGTTAGTCTGTCTGTCTGTTACTGGTTCTGGAGCCTAAATGGTAGAGCGAAAATAAATGAAATCTCATACTTAGGCATTTTATCATACTGAGCAGAGTATATTTAGAAATGGTTGACATTGCTCAATAATTAAGGGTAGTTTATTCTACGCATTTTTAACAACAATTCGATTTTATCAAAAACGGCTCCAACGATTTTGATCAAATTTCCTAGAGTTACTTGAGTTTACGTCTTCAATAATACTATATAGTTCATATTTCTCAAAAAATGAATATAAGGCTAGTTTATTCTACGCAACTGTAGCATTAACTTGATTTTCTCAAAAATGGCTCTAGCGATTTTGATCAAATTTCTGTGCCATAGGAAATGACACTTTATTCACTCCAGCGGACTGGACATAATAGTTGGCGAACCCCGCTCATAGAGGGCATCAGACTATTCGTGACTATAAGCGACCTGGCAATTTTCGTGTTTCCTTTTTTTTTGTGGGGGGCTGCCAGCAACAGCGTGCGTAAGGCTGCGTCCATACTGAAGCTCACCGCTCAGCGACTACAGCAGAGACAGCAGCCGATAGCTGAGCTCACAGCTGAGATGAGCGCTCACCAAGGTCATGCTGAAGCAGAGCATACTCGATCACGCCTTGTCGCTTTAGTAGCCAAAATGCCTCTGACGAAAGAGCAACGGCAGCATCTATTGGAAGAATCAAGTTTCGCTCTGCGGATCATGGTTATCCAACAAAGGAGGAGTTGTTCATCACATCCCATAAATCAAAGAATTTCACCATCTATATCCAGAACTCCGACGACATCCAGAGAAGTTTTACGAGTACTTGCGCATGTCCATCGGCACTTTCAATTATATACTACAAAAGGTGGCACCAAAACTAATTCCAAATTGGTGCAATTTTGTAAAGAGGCCCATAGAACCAGAAGAGTGCCTTGTAGTTACCATAAGGTGAGTGTTATAGACATGTACCATTACCTGTTTGTCGCCGGTTTCTTAACCTTAACGGCGAAAATACCAGCTTTGACATATGACTTTTCTGTTGAATATTAGTTTCTCTCTATCAGTAAATAATAACATATTAAAGGTGACTTGAAAGAGAATCCATCGAAAAATATGTTTTGTATTTTCTGCTCTAGATCTTCTACCAAATAGTCCATATTTTCAATTAAACACTGTATTCCTATACCGAATTTTTAACATTCCGTTACTTTCTTCAGTAAGCTTTTATTGTTAACGATTAAAATATTGTTAATCCTGTTATACATCTTTTTTTGGCTCGTTTACCCAAACAAATTTGAGATACGGATTTCTGCGAGCTTCACATTTCTCACTGAGGTTGTGGGGTGTCGGAAAATCATTCAGTATTTTACCAGTCCACTATTTACTCAAAGAAATACATATTTTTCAAATTGGAAATTTAATGAACACAGAAAAATGAAATATACATTTATACGTTCATATTTATTTTTTTACAAAATATCGTCATTTATCATGACAACCGTGGCAGTATTCATATGAAACTGATGTCCAGGGATATTTGCCTCACCAGATTCCTCCTTTACGAAGTCGAGTACGACCTCCAGCAACTTCATTCGGCACCGCAATTTATTGGTCGGTGATAGTCTCCTAACATGAGGCAACAAACTGTTAAAAAAAACTCTTATCCTCATCTTTCGGGACCTGTTCGTTAATAGGTTTCTCTTTCAAAATTTCTAACCGCTCACGTTCAATATCTATCAGTTCGGCAGTCAAATCCGTCTTATTTCTTCGTTTATGTGGCACATTTTTTGTTGAGGTGGTGGTACTGAGAGTAGGTGGAGGTCTTGCATCATCAAGTGAGAGCGATTGTGGTGATTGAATTGCCATACCTAGATCTTCGCTTTTATCTTCATTAGGATCCTGAAAAGATTCCGGAGTCTCTTGGCATTCTTGCAAATTCCTGGTTGATGGATGTTTCTCAAACTGGTCTTTCATAAACATTAGGCTTTTAAAGTAAGGCCAATTTGAAGCATTATCAACTGCAGCATCTCCTGAACGTCCATTTCCTTGTTTTCGTAGCTCCTCTCGGTAGTGATCTCTAAGGTACTTCCACTTCTTCTGTAAAGATTTTGCTGTGACAGAACACAGAAAAAAATATTATAACCTGTTCAGAATAGAACGTGCCATATGTTTGTACTATTTATCAAGACCAATATTTACTTTTTGCAGATTTTTGGCAACTGGTCAGTCATTCCGATGCTTAGCATTTTCATTTAGAATGGGAAAATCTACAGTGGCTAAGCTTGTTCCAGAAACGCTCTCTGCGGTATACCAGCTGTTGCAGCCAATTCATTTGTCGGCTCCAACTCTAGAAACATTCATTTTAACTGCCGAAGAATTTGAGGCTTTCTGGCAATTTCCTAATTGCTTGGGGGCAATAGACGGAAAGCACGTGAGGATTAAATGCCCTGCTCACTCCGGTTCTTCATACTTCAATTACAAAAAATATTTTTCCATTGTTCTACAAGCAGTCTGTGATGCCAACTGCAAGTTTACCATAATTGATGTTGGAGGCTATGGAAGACAGAGTGACGGAGGAACCTTCCGAAATTCCCGCCTATTTTCAATGTTGGAAAACGGCACTCTACCTATTCCGAATGAAAGAGTCTTGCCCAATTCTTCCATCCCTTTTCCCTACATTTTTATCGGGGATGAGGCTTATCCATTGCTAATTAATTTATTAAAGCCTTACCCTAGAGCTGATCTCACCGAAGACTGTTCGTGTTTCAATGAAAGATTGTCACGAGCTAGAAGATGTGTGGAATGTGCATTTGGTATAATAAACTCTAAATTCTGGATTTTGTGGAAACCCATGGAAACGACACCAGAGAATGCTGACATAATTATCAAGACTATATGTGTGCTCCATAACTGTATTATTGATATAGAAGGGTCACAGCGACACAGAGCTGAGACACAAAACTATAGATCAGAATATTTTAGAGAAACTAATACAGGTCGAGGATATAATAGCTCCACCAGACGAGCGAGATATGTGAGAAATATGTTTAAGGAATATTTCCTGACTTGCAAACAATGAGAATCATAGTGGAAGTAATGTTTTTCTACTTATTGTTAGAATTTTTTAATGTCTATGTCAATATATATCGTGAATGAATAAAGAAACGTAATTAGCATTCAGGCATTCATTGTCCATATGTATAGAAAAGTATTATTCTGCAAAAAATAAATATAGGGTTTAAATAAAACTAGCATTTCTCACCTGTGGTTCCCATTTCATTTGCTATTTCACCCCAGGCCTTATCAAGCATATAACGATTATGGTGGTTCACATCTTCTTTTCTCCATAGAAGTGACCGTGAAAATACAGACGTTATTAAAACATCAATATCCATGATGGAGAGTTGGAACGTGAGTAGTCAATACAAGAAGTGGTTGCGACTCCCTTGCTCGGCCGACCAGCGCTTACTAGCTGAGAAAACAAATTACAAGGACAGCACAGCTATCATCGCTGGTCCCCCCACCACCAGCCGCTATGAGCGCCACTCCAGTATGGACGCTCTTAACTTAAAACCATGCATTTAATATGTAAGCACAGCTGTGAGCTAGTCTGTCAGCTGAGCTCTCAGCACTGCTGTGAGCTTCAGTATGGACGCAGCCTAAGGGAAGTTCAAGAAGTTTTGTGTCCCTGATGAGAAAATTTTTTTTTGGTTTGATAAGTGTGTGTAAGACGCTGGGGAGTGTTGTGGAGAGAAACTATCATTACCAGAGAAGGACTTCAGGACTCTGTTCGTCTCAAATGAGCCAAGACTTGATGTGGACACGAAATGACATCACGCTGAGTATTGCTTTTTCAAAATCTTTCAGACTTGTTGTGTTATGGAGAAATTAATTAATTTTCTTGTTATGCTAACCTGTATATGCTACTCAAGTTGGGTGTGTATTAATATTGTATAATTATGCAGATCATTAATTTGTAATATATATGCAAGAGGTAAAAGAAAATTTGTAGTTAATTTTGTTGTGTCTGCCTGTTGGGTCATAAGGCACCCCACTGTATGAACCAAGTGCAGATAAAATAAGTTAAATAATTATTTACGGTTCATAATTTCATACATTTACTTGAGTATACATCTGAAATATTACTACCTATTTCATTTTTCTCAATGAATGAGTATAAGGCTAGTTTATTCTTGGGCATCTTGAACAAAAATTAGATTTTCTAAAAACCGGCTGATACGATTTTCATTTTCTAAAGATAACTAAACGACGCATTATTGTGTGAGAAAGTTTGTACGTCTGTTGTACCGATTTTTTAATAATAGGATGAGCGAATGTCACATTTTTGCCGGGACAGTCCCGTTTTTTTTTACAGAAAAAGCCATTTTGTACCGTTTTGAAGCACTTCGCAAATGAAATTTAGATTATCTGATAGTATAGCTGATTTCCTAGTAGAAATGTAGGATTCTCTGAAACATAGAGGTTATCAAACGAACAACAAATGTTAATTACTGTTGCAATTGTCAGGTTGGGAAACCTCAGGGTCATTGATAAATTTGAGGTAGCATACCTGGTCTCTGCATATAATATACTGCTTGGGTTTAACCTAACTTATTCCCTTCGAGTTTCGACAACGACGATGCTAGTCGGATTCTCTTTTGATTTTGTGCTTTGTCCTAATCTGGCATGCTCCAGACTGTAAGGAAAGTTTGTATTTGCCATTTTCGCTATAGATCGTGGTAGTGACAGATCCACCATTAAAAAAATCATGCAAAAATTTTGTCCCGTTTTTTCTTACAACGATGGGAAATGCCTTGTTTTCATCTTGCTGGAATAAGGTCACCCTATTTAATAGTCAGTTATACCGAATGTCATCTCTAAAAAGATCATGCCTTTGTTTTACCAGCGAATAAGTGATGAGCCAAAAACAAAAACCTAGTAATTTTATCCATTGATGAGCTGGAAAAAATATTAAGAACCGGCTCTCAAAAAAGTCTTAAGTAAATTTGGATAAGGGTGGCAGGAGGCCTACATGCCAGGGGCACCAGATCGCACTAGTTTAGTAATGCCGTTCCGCTAGCTGAACAAGTGTTCGGTTTGTAACATATTCCATTTCATACACTGTTGGTAAATGAATGTCAGTTAGGGTAAAATGTACTTGAAAGGACAAAATCAATAAATTTTCATATTTTCTAAAAATTTAACAACCGGCTCGTGCGAGAAATGTACAGGGAAATTCGAGATATTTGCTGGAGTCTTTTTTTACACGTAGAGGTCTTTGTGAATCACAAACTAATTGTTCACTTCAGCTCTGTTCGAATTCGTCATGTATACTAACTTGTAAGGCCAATTCATAAGATTCTGTATTGCGGTTTTGTTGCCCAAGTAGCTGATCATAAAAAAGTCCGATTTTTATGAAAGTTCGTTTATTTCTAACCTGAATACTTCAAAGTTGTAATTTTTTGGTCCCTTGAACTTCGAAATAACGAGGTTTTACTGTATGTTTGTCTTATATAAGGTATTAGCAGAATCTCCCGTTGAATTTCAACGGATTTAGTAAACAGCACAACATACAAACTCTTTAAAATATATAGTAGATACTTTATAAATTACAATTAGCTTTTCTGTTGCATTCAAATATAACAATAATTTTATTTCCTATCATATTACTCTCGCCAAATCCAGCTTCATTTCTTGTGTAATTATGCCTCGCTGAAATATTTACTTTTATGTCTTGTAAGCAAGAAACCCGTGAAAAGGCAACGTACAGTTGTCCATGATTGAACACTGACTCCGGTAAATGTACACCAGATACGTGAGCTTATTTACGTTAATAAACATTATAATGTAGAATATAATGATTTTACTTACAAAAAATGTAAGATTCCAGTATTCAATAGACGAAAGAAGGTTCAATTACATTCATCAATAAACACTTCCTGAATAATAATCAGTATCTATTTATGTTGCTATCCATAAACATCGATCGTTTCATTGCTTAAACAAAAGTGCGAATCGAATGACGCAAAAATTTCGTCTATTTATAAACTTCATTGAAGCTAATTGAATCGGAGGTAACAATGATGGCCGCCTTGGCAATGCCCGGGAGGGGTACGAAAAATCCACAAAATTTCGAAACAAATAACATATTTCTGAAAACTTCGGCCGTGTAACATGTAAACTTTGCAGGAATAAGATAGTATAGAGTTTTATTCGTCGAATAAAGCAAAAACGAAAAAATCAGTCCATATTTACGTATTTTAATGCTTGAAGGAAGAATACCTTGCAAGTCAAGAAGTGGATTCATACGTGTTATGTTATGGAAAAATGTTAATCCCCTATATTGGCAGCACTGATTAATCCCGGTTGACCAAACCTTGATCATTCACTAAGTTAGGATGTAAGGAATAATCGTACGAAATTTGGTTATTCTAGCTTTTACCGTTTAGGAGTTCCATGAACAAACACACAAACACATGCTTCAAAATATATTATAGTACATAATAATCTCTGCAAAAAGAATAGCATTGACGAGTTTCTGTTTGTGATATTTTTAAAAGCTGATTAAAAAAGTGAAACGATTTTTCTGTGCTTGGAGGATTATTTTAACAAATGTGATATTCCACATATTACAGCAGTCGCTTCTGGTGCACCAGCTGTGACCGGCAGGTACTGCGAATTTTCAGCTTTTTTGAAAGAAAAGGTTCCAAAATTTAATGAAATGCAGAGGAAACTGCATGGAAAAGATGTTACGATCATTCAAGCTAGAACCATTATTTTAGGTTTCAAAGCGAAGATCGGCTTATACAAGCTTATGTTGGCATGCAGAAACCTTCAGCATTTCACGAACCTTTCACAACTAGAACGTGAAGCCGAGAAAACTTTTTTGGACAATGTCTTGCTGATTTATACAATCCATCTAAAAAAACTGAAGGAGGATTTGAAGGTTCACTTTGAAGACCTCCAAAATATGGATATTCCTGATTGGATTGCTAATCATTTTGCTATTTAAGTATAATATCTAAATGTAGACCCGTGCCTACAGGGGGAGCTCATTGAAAAAAAAATGGATCTCGAGGAAAAATCAATTTTTAATAGTATGAGCTTAAGTAATTATTGCAGCAATGAAAAAACCAATACAAAATATCCACATTTTCATACTGTTGTTCAACCATTATTGCTAGCATCCCCAAATAGATACATGGTTGAAGCTGGATTCAATCATTTTAATGCTCTTCTGAGAAAATAAAGAAACAAGTTCGATGTTGAAGAACGCGGGATCCTGAGACAAAAACTAACTAACCTAGAGTCCAATATTCATACGCTGGTTAAAGCACATCAATTCCACCATCTCATTAACTTTTCTATACATGAATATATGGCGATAATTGCCCTGAAATGTATGATTTTTTATACTAATTAAAATATTGTAGTTTGATACTTTCATATATATAACAAAACTTCCTTGCAATGTATTGTTATTAGTAACATATCATAAAACAAAACGTAAAGTAAAACAAATGTAACCTCAATTTTAGTTGAAAATTCAGTTTTTATTATTTATAGCAAATTTATATTTGTGTTATTTACTTCTTTAAATTCAATATAATTTATTTTCCTTGTGATCATAGTGTGTATGACCCAGGGGGTTGATGACTTGTTTCGATGGGTTCTAGGTGGTCGATGAGCTAAAAAGTTTGAGAAACACTGCTTTAGATAATCGGAATGTGAGACATTTCAGGGAATAATCGGATTCACTAAGTATTCTTGTGCTACAGTAATGCTATGTAATGTACCTAGAGGGTTGGGCTAGTGTGATACTCCTCAAAGCATGGGGCAACACACGTCACACACTTTCACTTTCCTCCTTGTATGCGTCAGAATCAACAAAGATTTCGTCTAACTCCTCGTACATAATTTTATGTTTAGGGCCCATTTGGAAAAATATTTACCAAAACTATATACCGTATTTACTTGTGTGACCCACACACCTTTTTTCCCGAAACACTAGGATTCCTGAACAGGTTATACAAATTGTATTGACAGTGAGTTCTCTGCAGTATGCTTGCATCTACATTTATATTTGCAAAAGCCATTGAATTCTTTGAAGTATACGTGTATTTTTGCGACGAAGCAAGCGTTTAAGTTATGCCTGCGCTGCAGGCAAAAACTCGCAAAAGTAGGCAGAAAGAATACACCGAATACTGGTAGGTATAGTTCAATGGCTACTGAGGGTTTGCTGGCTGGAGAATATTTAGATGCAAGTTTGATCCTTTTCCCTCATCCACTTCAAGGAATTACAGTCGATCCGAAGTCGGAAGACTCCTGGCCTCTAAAAAGGGGCGGACACGAGTTAGCAGCAGCCAATAGGAGACTGTTTGTTTGGGAAGGTAGTGGGGAGGAAACCAGTCTCACTCCTGCTCTCGAAGAGATCGCATTGTACTGCGTTGCCGTTTCTACCGCCGTTTCCTTTTTATTTAGAAACTGCGTAGTATATCAGCTGAGCAAGAGCTGGCAGCGCGCATCGGTATCTGCTCTCCCGCACGAAAGTTGAGAGGGGCGATGGAAGGGGAAACGTTCGTGATTGGCTACTTGCTCTAAGTAGGTCAGGAGGCTTCCGACTTCGGATCGACTATAGGAGTGGTGAAATTTTGTTGCGAATGAAAAGATTTCATCACCCGAAAGGAAGACTAAAATCCCCATCTCAAGTGTTTGGACTTGTTTGTTTGTTTGTAACCTTCCAATATTTACTCATGAGACGCTATGTGGAAAAACTCCCCATCCACATACGGAAGTTCCTGAAAAGAAGACTATGGAGGACATTTCTGCTAGTATCGGCATAAAGAGATCACTCAATAAATTGCATCACATAGGAGGGAGAAGATGCTTAACTTGAGCTGAACCTGTTTCAGGGAGTGGGAATCGACTTTAAAAAAACTTATTCAGGCTCAAATTAATTTCTTCCCTCCAAACAGGTCCAAAAATAGGGGTGCACAGGATACATGAGTGTACGGGTTACACGAGTAAGTACAGTAATAACTAGGATATGTAATTACATAAAATATTCAAATCGCCAAAAAATAAAAAATGATAAACTACTGAAATTGTGCACTATTACCGGTCTGTTTCGAGGTCTGAAAACGAATGAGGGAGGCAGTTCGGAAAATGCAGATATGCAAAAGGAAGAAGAAAATAAAAAGGGACCTTAGGGTTGGGGTTTTGTCACGTGGTTCAGATTATTGCCTCTCTTTGGATTGTGTGAGAGGGTCCCACAGCTGAGGCTTATTTTTTCAGAGAGAGACACTCCCTCGAGTGTTTGTTTATTCTTCTCTCCAGTAAGGCCCCTTACACACTCGGCTCTTCTGAGCCGCTACTGTGAGCGCCTGGTTGATCCGCTATGCGGCTCTGTTGAGCGCAGCCGAGTCAGCTGGATCCTCGGTAATCCCTTTGCTCAGGAGTACCAACTTCTCAAGAGTCCCGATCCGATGTCTTTCCTCCTTTTTTCATCCAGCCTATCAAAATCGACGTGGTAAATGCGGCATATTTCCATTTAGGCTTCCTGTCTCTTTGTTCTGTTACCGTATTCTTCAGAAGAGGATTCCCAAATGGATGGTCGCTCTTTAATTTCATGGATAAAATTTTCCACATCAAATACCGTGACAGCTTTCTCCATTCCTTTGAAACAATTTGCGTTAGTTACTATTATAGTAGTAATTACGGATATTTTTCATTTATCGATAAGAACAGTAAACATTAACAAATACAGTAATAATTTATAGTATAATTTACTTAGCAGACTATATAAAATGTAGCACCAACCGCACGATTGACGCGACAACGTTGATTCACTCAACAGCGTGGCAAGACTGACTTGAGCTGCAGCTCACAGAGCCAAGTGTAGAAGGCTTCCGTTTAAATACACAGAAAAATCGTCCCCGCTGGTAGCGGCGACCAGCGGGGAGAGCCGGATAGTGGCTCTAGAGCCTCAAACCTGGCTCTTGAGCCGCTACGCGGCTCTAGTGTGAAGAGTACCGGCTCTGTTTCATTGCCTTTCCTTATCTTTCCTTCCCCGTCACTCGCTTCAGCTCACGGTAGCGGCTCAGGAGAGCCGTGTGTGTAAGGGGCCTTGGGAGAGGTGGAGCATAAGAAAGAGTGTCTAGTCTTTCATCTCATCTTATTATCTCGATTCCATGACAACTAAGACG
This sequence comes from Uropetala carovei, assembly GCA_036926305.1. NCBI lineage: Eukaryota > Metazoa > Arthropoda > Insecta > Odonata > Petaluridae > Uropetala > Uropetala carovei. Next base: position 10,799,520 of record JAXCHB010000011.1, read on the forward strand.
TCTGTGATTCGGAGTCCCATTCGGCAGGAAAAAGTTAACCCCTCAACGCTGTTCGACATATATTTACCCTGAACAAAAACTCTCTCTGCTGCCATTCAACGTGTATATACGTCATGCATCATTGCTAGCTTTCTTCATTTTTTGCCGTGCTTAAATTTCTTCGTTCTTTAAAACCTTGATATATTTAAAAGAGGAAGTTTTGGCCTTAGTAGTTATAGATGCTGAGGCTACTCCTATACATGAGCGAAGACCCTGCTTAGTGAAAAGAATATCAGGTGAGGTTTGCTTAAGCCTGCGTATTTTCTTTGGGTCTGCCAACCAAGAGTGGGTTTATGCATTGGTGTATATTGAAAGAGGTGTGTTCACAAAATGAAGAATGAGGAAGGCTACTTCAAAGAGATTTATGACTCAACATCTTGAAGTAATGGAATAGATGACATTCCTCATTTCTCTAAGCTATTGTATACAGAAAGATTGTTAAGAGATGTCCCTCTAGGAAATTTCAGAGGCAATATCTTAAGCAGACCAACTCATAAAGAGATCGTGTTCGCTTTTGTAAGAGAGAATGAAGAGGAGAATTGAGACTACACTGTGAGTGTTATAACAGAATAAGTGTAAATGTCAGTAAAAAAAATCATGGTTGATAGATTGAAGTTATAAGTTTTCTTATAGTAAATTAGCAAAGTAATGTAATGGTTAAGAAATGCAAGCAAAAGTCGATGTCAAATTGAGTTATGGAATCTAAGCACCCTATACTGTACAGGCAGTCTTCGACTTTCGTACAATTCGCTCTTTGTACGTTGTACACTCTCGCCCCTAAACCACCTTTTGTATGCCGAACAACGCCGAATTCGGATTTTCGTTCGTCAGCTGACGATCAAACATTTCGAGCTATCGCATAATGGCACTGTCTGTCAGGCAAGCCAACATTTTTAATAAATTAAAGTATGCTACGTAATAATATATGTATTGTATGTAATGTAAGATTTGCGTGTAATGTTTTTTAATATTGTACTGAAATTTGACAAGATTAATACCACTGTAAAGTCGGTTAATAATCAATAAATTATTATTATCATTATTCAGTCTCGGCAACGTTACCGTCTTTGTTTGAACGTACAGCAGCGTTTCTTTGTTTGTGCATTTTACACGTATTATTTTATAAACATGAGTGATAAACGGAAAACTGAAAGTGCTAATACAAGTGGAAAGAAACGTAGGGCTCATAAAGTGAACACGATTGGGACAAAGATGGAAATAATTAGGCGTGCCGAAAGCGGCGAAACTTTAGCTTCAATCGGACGCTCATTGCACTTAAGCAGGTCGAGTGTGTGTTCAGTTGTGAAGGAGAAGGACAAATATAGTAATACAATACATACTATGGCGTTCTGAATAAACGCCACATTTTATTAAAGAGCAAGGAACCGATCTACGCACGCTTCGATGACGTTGAAATCTCGAAGTCGATTTTTACTTTCTCCATACGTAGTAATGGGAAAGTATTGTATTCATGAAAAAAATCGACTTCGAGATTTCAACGGAAATAAACGTTTTGAGGACCCTAGAACACGTTTAGACTATTTTCGAAATGCTGTCTATGTGTGTGTGTATGTGATTGTGGGCACTTTAACTCAAAAAGTACGTGCCATATCGTTACCAAACTTAATATATAACACTTTAACATGAGCACAAAGAACTGATTAGTTTTTGGACAATAACGGATATCCGGAAGTCGAGGTTTATTCGAAACCCGATTCGGTTTTTGCGATATTGCTTCGTTAAAACATCATTATTGTATATACAATTCTATACAAATGTTATAGAGAATGTAATTTCCTAGAGTTTTCATTTGAAACAATTTTCTATAGGAGTAATTGTTTAGGAGTTATTTATAAATAACCGGTTTTTCGGTTTCCGTTAAATATCTCCTTAAAAACATCGTTATGGTAATCTTCGTAAGGACCAAAGTTGTAGAGAATAATATTTCTTTCAAGTTTTGTTTGAAACTAATTTTCGTAGAACCATCCATTTCGGATATATTTCGCTTTATCTTAATACCAGTATACAGCGCCAACACCATGTAGCGGTGAATTCTGTAAACATTCACTATATACGTAATTTACGGCAAGGACTTGTCTTCTTTTACGATACGAAATAATAATTTTGCCTCGTAATATTATTCATAATAATTTAAATATCTATACCCCAAATATGGAGAAAGTGATGTGTTGGCCACATCAGATTTTTTTCGTGAATACAGTACTTTCCCATTATTACGTATGGAGAAAGTAAAAAGCAAAATATCTCTGAAATGGATGGTTCTACGAAAATTTGTTTCAAACAAAACTTGGAAGAAATATTATTCTCTACAACTTTGGTCCTCATGAAGATTACCAGTAACGATGTTTTTAAGGAGAAAACCGAAAAACCGGTTATTTATAAGTAACTCCTAAACAATAACTACAATAGAAAATTGTTTAAATGAAAGTTGTAGGGAATTACCTTCTCTTTAACTTTTGTATAGAATTGTAAATACAATAATGATGTTTTAACGAAGAAATATCGCAAAAACCGAATCGGGTTTCCAATAAACCTCGACTTCCGGTTACCTGTTATTGTCCAAAAACTAATCAATTCTTTGTGCTCATGTTAAAGTGTTATATATGAAGTTTGGTAACGATATGGCACGTACTTTTTGAGTTAGAGCACCCACACTATCATACACACACAGACATCATTCCGAAAATAGTCTAAACGTGTTCTAGGGACTTTCAAACGTGTATTTCCATTGAAATCTCGAAGTCGATTTTTTTCTTGAATACAGTACTTTCCCATTACTACGTATGGAGAAAGTAAAAAGAGGGATTTTGTATGTGCACTTAAGGCGGTCCTCGACTTTCTTGCATTCGATATTCGTACAACTCGCACATTAATTATAATAATATTAATATACAGCCGCTAATCACATTGTAGTCACAAATCACAGAATAAGTTTCATTAATCACAAAGTAATTTATTATCCAACTCATAGCCAGTAAAACGGTATTGGGGTTCAGCAACCTCTTCCAGAAAAGACACTGCCATAAACAGAGATAATTTCACCAAAAATACAAAAAAATAAATAGACATAAATAAGAAAAAGGGAGCTTAATACCAAGATAAAATAACTATAGTTATGGTAAAGATGGAAGCACTGTGTTACAAACAGTACGAATAAATGTAACTCTTACAGTGATAAAAATTTCTTGAGAAAAAAGAATGAAAAACAAATAACGATAAATTATAAAAAGATAATAATCAATTACACTAAGTGTGTGATAACCTTAGGATAATACAAGGGAACAAGAACCCAAGATAACATAGATTGACACCCCTGAACCACCTTTTGTGTGCCGATCAGACTTTCGCACATCAGCTAAATGACAAACGAATATTTCGAGTGGTGCTGGTTGCCAGCCACCATGCCACCAGTTTCCACCGCATCGCCATTTGTCTGTACAGCAGTGTTTATTTGTGCAATTATTTCAATATTTTATTGCATTTTGCCCTATCTCTCTATATTATAAAATCCACGATTGTGTCTAAAAGGCCCCTGCACAAAAAAACTAAACATTTATACCATAATTAGAGATTTTATAATATTTTTTGGCTCTCTGGGAACAGAACCCCCCTATAACATGTAAATCTATGTTCAACTTTCATACATTCGATTTTCGTACATTCGACTTTCGGACACGTTTTCAGGAACGCATTATGTACGAAAGTTGAGGACTGCCTGTACTGTAATGTATACTACCCGTAGTAAATTTTGAGTAGCATAATGGGTGTCATAATGCATCCCTTACATTAATCGGGGACTGCCTGTATTCATTTTGCCGGATAAAAAAAATAATATTACCCTAAATATCAAAATGCCCAGCTTTTTACCCTAATATGCTGCATATGGAAAGCGTCGAAAAATCGCAATGAGTTTTCAGCCAAAAGAAATACTACCAATATTTTTCATTTGAAAGCATTATCAGAGCATGAGACTAAACTGCGACAATACCTTGATATCTGCCAGACAAAAGCATTTTTCTTGCAGGCTCTTGGTGTTACTGTAGTTGTTGCCGACAAAACCTGATGTTTGTAACTCTGTCATCCATGAAAACAAAAAACCAGCTCATACGGTTTTCATTTTCTAAAGATTACTAAACAACGCAGTAATATATGAGAAAGTTTGTACAATGTATGTTGTACCGATTTTTTAAAGCTGAAAAATGGCCTCCTTTTTGGGGGTGCATCTTATACACCAAAAAATATGGTATCTAATATTCCTTTTCTCTTCTATGACTTTCTTCAGCAGACTGTTACCTTTCAAATTTTGATTGACCCATTTCTTCTGTCCATTCCTTATCTCATCATATGAACTTTTCACCTCCTACTATATTTTAATCTTACTCATTTGTTTTTCATTAAATCCAACTAATGCACCCTAAATAATCATGATTTTCTCCATCCACTGTAACATTTACCTGTGATTACATGCTCTTGGTAAATTTCATGGTTTAGTTTTCTTCTTATTAAATTTCATTCTGATTTGATACGTCATTTTCAATAAAACTAATTTTCCCTTAATGTAAAATCATATATTATGAGAAACTTTTAAAAGTATGATTCATTAATAGACAATTTGATGATTATTAAAAAGTTATAAGGAAATGTTCAAAGATGTATACATTTGTCATTGATACCCTATGTTTGATCAGGAAAAGACCGAGATCTCCATCATCGGTCCCTAGCATGTTAATACTTAATACTAGGGCTGGCATGAAAGTAATGCTTCTTATTATAAGGTACGAGGCATTACTTTTGTACCAACCTTGATTTGTTATAAAATTATCTGTTGGTGTTGATGTTAATACAATTTTAGATGCACAGTTAACTCAGGAATGCACTTCGGAGTCATAGTGTTTTGTATGGTCATTTAAATACCAATTAAAGCATTTCAATAAAATGCGTACTTCATTTATAACATTTGATTAACAGTGCTCTAAAATGTTTAGCCATTAGAAAATGAAATAAAAGTTATTAACCAAAAAATAATGATATAGTGTCCATGTTATTTGATTTTGTTGATACATTTACGAATTGTAATGGAAGATAAAATAAGGCAAAATTTTGCGTTTGTTGTGTGTCACTGGGAAATTATTATATTCTTAAGCCAGTTTAATTAACATTTTGACTAGTATTAAAAATAAATGAATGATGATATTGTACTTTTTTTAAATAGATCCAGTGGTTACTATGTTGGTACAGGATCTTTTCAAGACATTCTGCATAAATCTGCAAAGCATTGGTCCATTACAACAAAGGTTGATACCAACTCTTGTGAGCATTTTGAATTCACCTTATGACAAAGTCTCTATGGGTAATTATTCTATTAATATTATTAGACATAAACTAGGTTAGAATAAAAAACGTTAAAGATTTTTATTCATGGTAATTCAGTATCTTAAGACAGGGGTCTCCAAACTTTTTTACAAGTGGGCCACTTGGTCAATAAATTTTATGCTCTCGGGCCAAAGTATCAAAGTGAAAAACTTTTTGAAAATATAGGCGCACAATGCAGTAAGTCCTCGATTTAAGTCATCCTGCTTTATGTCGTTTCGATATAATGTCATTGCTGAAAATTTCTACTGTCATTGCGACACTACATTGTGCTGCTTTGCCGCTGTTGTAACTAGCTACAGTGACATCTATGCGATTTCCTTAATGTAGCTAAATCTATCCTCAAATGTTACTAAATGGATTCTCTATAATAGAAAATTACACAAAAAACATAGCGACGGAATGTTTAGAAATAAGTTATCCTATTTTTCTGGTGTATTATTTTCATTAAAAATTGTTTCAGAATGTCTTTGCGACTTATTGGATAAAAGTGAGTTGGTGGAAGTGTTGTATTTGCTAAGTTAACCTCTCCTGTCCTCACACATTATCAGCTCACTTAACATGAAGGTTGTTATTTCTACCAACATTTCTCTCTAACTTTGTTGTTTTGATGTAACGTCATTTCGTGCTATTTTAAATCACAATTTCATGTAAACATTTATCAAATTTACCTAATTAGAAAAAAGTTTTGCATGACATCTTTATATTCGCAAGCGAAGTATGCATGTTTTAATCCTTAACATTGTTACTGGATGTATCTTTTTGTATCTAAAAGCAGTGTTGGTTTGAATGTAGGAGCAGACAAATGTGAAGGAGAGGGAGGAGTGATATATGAGTTAGCAGACATGCCCAAAAGTGCACCCCTCCCTCTCAGTAGAAGGGGCACCATCATAGAAGAAATACGATGTATCTCTTCTCTGAAAGTCATCTAATTTGTAACACCAAACAGATTGGGACATGCATTGAGTCAGAGAGGTTTTTTTCCCCGTTGGCATTGTTTGTTCTGTCAAGGTAGCTCAAAGGCGTTTTGACTTAATTATGGTTGATTTTTTGCACATAACCTTAAAATATGGGTGAAAAGCCTGCAGAAAGTGCTTCAGCGAAGCGATCTCATAAATATATCTATTTGGAGGTTAAATTATAGGTGCTATGGCATTTTGAAGGTTTCGTTATACAGTGGAATCCCGATTTAAGATTCTCCAATTTAATGTTTACCCGCATTTAAGGTGGTTTTTTTGTGGCCCCGACCAAAGCTCCATATAAATAATGTATTGTATCACCCGATTTAGTGTTTCTCGATTTTGTGAATTGCCTGCAATTAAGGGACAAAATTCTGGTCCCTTGCAGGGCATTGCCTCGATTTCCGATGTGTTTACACCGTGACTCGAGAATATTTCATTTGGTGGAGGTGTATTATATTATTTCAATCTAACCATCAATGGCGCAACACATACTGGCGTTGTTACTACATTAAATAAACTCAAAAGAATTAATATTTAGTCATGCTCTTTTGTCAATCCACCTTAAATGTCCTAATCTGTTACATACTTCATGAAAGTTGCGATGATGTCATCATGTGAACACGGATATTTTTACGTTTCAGTTCGCAGGCACTCGCTTACTAACATGACTCGTTAGCTAGTTGGGCCACCCGTGTTTACCACAGCCATATTTACCTTGTTAACCCGAAAGGAAGACAATTCCCCAAAAAAAGGGGTGTCTTATTCACAACAATGTTATTATTACATCAAGGCGGCGATGTTATTAAAACTTTGGATGTATGTTCTTACTCATCAGTCACTGTAGCATTTCCCTACACCGCACAAGACATGCAATCAAATTTGCGAGCCCACTTGGCATAAAGGGCCGGAATATAACAAATGGGACTAAAATGACGTTGGATGTTAGCGTTGTCATTTTATGCACGGTCAGCTGATAACAGGCATCGAAACGTCTGCCAACGCTCACCACACTGCTTCACTGAGGGGTAATTATTTGAAACTCGTAAATACAGTAAAACTCCGTTATAACGCGCCTCACTATACTGCTGGTCTAGTCATGTCCCCCAAAATGATTCCATTTATTTTCTTCGTAAACATCCTTGTGTTAAATTTTACCGCGATTTAGTTTCTTCGTAAACAACTTGGTTCAAATTTACCACGATTTATTTTCTTCGTAAACAACTTGGTTCAAATTTTACCGCGATTTATTTTCGTCGTAAACAACTTGGTTCAAATTTTACCGCGATTTATTTTCTTCATAAACAACTTGGTTCAAATTTTACCGCGTTGCTAAACTCCCGTCACTGTCTATAAGAATGATAAGAAATTGTAGCTGAAGTCCAGAACCACGGAAGAGCAGAAAACTTATCGGAAGATGACACCTTAAATAAGTATTGGATAACATCAGTGAAGTGATGAATTGGATGGAGAGAGAGAGAGTGATTGTGATCATCTTCATCTTTTACATTTGCAAAACATTAAGACATATGTGACGAAGAAATGCCATCAGCTGTCGCGCCAAAAGAAAATATCGGACTATTTTAAAAACACTGATTTAAGTAAGGTATGCATTTAAATCAAAATACGATATCAGTTTTTATAGTATTTTGCAATTAAATTTGTTATAACGCATATACTTTCACGTTTTAAAAATTATTTCCTGAAATACCGCAGGTTGCCGATAATGCAGGTTTGCATTCTGTCTCCCGAAACCTGCATTATAACAGGGTTTTACTGTATTATCTTATATAACCCATATGAGCCCAATTATATCATGTATTCATTATAGCATGCAAACTTAAAAAACTGAAAGGATCTGAATGCTTGGTTGATTCCTCCTATATAGGAGCGCTTCAATTAAGTTAAGTTTTAAGAAAGTTTGTCTTGGAAAAATTAAAGATTGCAAATTCACTGCTAGGAGGTGCAATGAGGGTCACAGCCATGGAATGACCACTAATTTTGCAAAAAAACCATAAGTTAGAAGAATCACCTTTGCCAGAGGACTTACAGTTGGTATTATTCTCAACCATCTTCGTTCTGTGAAATTTTACGAATGAAAAAATTGATTGTAATTAATCTATACCCCTAATATTCGTGTTTTAACTAATAAAACATATTTGACATTAGTAAACTGCCATTTAGTCTTTCAATTTTAGATAACCCCCATTTAATGTATTACTCGATTTAAGGTACAAAAAACTTGTCCCCGACGCTAACGTTAAATGGGGATTCCACTGTATGTTGTTTCACTTTACGTTTCATTTCCCAGGAATGCATCCTCGACGTAAATTGAGAACTTACAATATACAAATGTATGATATTTTCATATTAAAAGGCACTTTAATGAATTGGGTAAATTATGATTTTTACATTCTCATATATGAAGTATATTGAGAAAGTATTGTAATCGCGAAAAATTCGACCTTGAGATTTTTATGGAAATATACATTTTAGGTGTAGCTGAGTCCAAAAAAGTGGTTTTTGCAATTCCGTCTGTCTGTTTGTTACTGGCTCTAGAGCCTAAACAGTAGAGCAAAAATGAATGAAATCTCGTACTTAGGCATTTTTTACCTTCTCCATACATAGTAATGGGAAAGTATTGTGATCACGAAAAAAATCGACTTCAAGATTTCAGTGGAAATACACGTTTTGAGGTCTCCAGAACACGTTTAGACTATTTTCGGAGTGATGTCTGCGTGTGTGTGACTGTGTGGATGTATGTGATTGTGGGCGCTCTAACTCCAAAAGTACTTATCATATTAACACCAAATTTCATACATAACACTTTAGCATGAGCACAAAGAACTGATTAGTTTTTGGACAATACCGGTAAACCGGAAGTCAAGGTTTATTCGAAACCCAATTCGATTTTTGGGATATTTCTCCGATAATACATCATTATTGTATACATTGTGTGGTGACCAAAAAACAATGCCACATTAACCTCTAACTAAATGCTATATTTTACAGGAAATTACAACATAACAGTAAAACAAATGCTCATGAGACGTAACAATAGTCTCGCAACTTAAACACTTCGTGAATATCAAATTATAACATAACAGCAAAACAATGCTCTTGAGACGTAAATCTAGTCTCGCAACATAAAACACTTCGTGAATATCAAATTATAGTTACACTCTGTCCTCAGGAAACTTTCAGCACACACGACTTGCGAGGAAAATCTTCTCGGCTTGTAGTATCTGCTCCTCTCTCTCTCTCTCTCCGTCACTCGGAATCCTTACTCTCGCCGCGACGACCCTCAGCTGATGCTCTCTCGGGATATCTGCTGACTCCTTTCCTCAAATGTGATGGCACGGATGAGGGGACATTCGGCGTGTAGCTTAAATGGGCGACTCCTTGACTTTGTATTGGTTAATTTCTTGATTACGTTATATAACCATGAGAGAAAGGAGGAAATGGGAAATAGGGGTAATATTCGCCCTATATAAAGCGCGTTGCTATGGGCCAAGCCATTTGGCGGAGAGGTTTTTGCATTTCTGTTCGGCGATTACGAAAGACAGCGATAAACGCGACGAAAGACGCCAACCATCGAATATCGCCTTTCCTTCGTTAAGTGCTTCGTTAAGTGCATAGGTGCAGGGAAAATTGCTGCATCGTCCCTCAGAAAATGGAAAAAAATAAAGTTTTGAAGGGAGGGTGGAGATTCCCTGGACCATCTCTTCCCCCAATTGTTCACACCCTTTACCTGTAGCACTTGGCTTAATCACGCTTTATATTAAATCACACACACACCGGAATTGTCTGTAGTATTGATAATATAGTTTATTTAATGTTATTGTAGTGTCTAAAATACTGGAAATTACGAAAAAGTTAAATTTTTCCGAAATGGATGGTTCTACGAAAATTAGTTTCAAACAAAACCTGGAAGAAATATTATTCTCTACAACTTTGGTCCTTAGGAAGATTACCAATAACGACGTTTTTAAGGAGATATTTGACGGAAATCGAAAAAACCTATTATTTATAAATAATTCCTAATCTATAACTGCTATAGTAAATTGTTTCAAATGGAAGTTGTAGAAAATTAAATTCTCTATAGCATTTGCATAGAATTGTATATACAGTAATGATGTTTTAACGGAGAAATATTGTAAAAACCGAATCGGGTTTCGAATAAACCTCGACTTCCAGTTAACCGGTATTGTCCAAAAACTAATCAGTTCTCTATGTTCATGCGAAAGTGTTATATATGAAGTTTGGTAATGATTTGGCAAGTACTTTTTGAGTTAGAGTGCCCACAATCACATACACACACAGACAGCATTTCGAAAATAGTCTAAAAGTGTTCTAGGGTCCTCAAAATGTGTATTTCCGTTGAAATCTCGAAGTCGATTTTTTTAGTGATCACAATACTTTCCCTATACTACGTATGGAAAAAGTAAAAATAAATACGTGTCTTATAGATACACATTTTAATATTTTTTGGATGCAGTCCTCCTCCACTTTTGTGCCCCTTCACATGTGAAAAGTTGCAAAATATATGCTGGTATCACCGTTCGGGAAATTTCTTTCTTTTTGACGAGGGGAAAAACTCAGCCTTCAACTCTTGATCCTTCCTACTCAGGATTATTGTGGTATTTGCTTAGGTTTGCTTAAGCTTTGCATTTTGTGCATCATTTATTATTCGTGGAGTTTTGTGGAGTTTTTCAGGAATTTAACACTCCGAGAAATATGAGGTCTGCAGTATATGGAAATTAGCTCCTGCAAGTTAGGCAACCACCGGTCTTTTTCCCAAATCTACCAGGGGTGCCATGTGCAAGGCTCTCATTGGCCACCCTTTTTAGGTGTTCTTTACAAAATTAAAAAAACGCCTTATGGTGTGATAAATTTCTGTAGCCAATAAATATGTAAGAATATACGGCATATTATAATACAGTTTGCATTACTGTTAAAAATATTATATGTGTCTGATGATAAATCAGCCGCCCCAATTGTTTGGTCACCTGTGTGCATCGCACACATATGGACGGAACTTAAATAACATTTTATTTTATGATACTTTTTTCATGGTCTTTTATCTTATGTTTCTGTTTCATTGAAATTCATTTTTCCACCTCTCTCTCTATTTTTCTGCAGTCACCAATACAGAGGACAAATGATTTGTTCTTGCTGGGATGGAAACCAAACCCTTTATTTCCCATTGCTTTAATTACTTCTCTTTCGCGATTTCGTCTTTCATGAACGTAACCCCCGCGAAAGACAAGGTCTGCCTGTATGTATAATTATGTATGAAAACTTATTAAATACACATAATAAAATATAAATTCTTTTTTATAAATAAATTTTCTATAGATAATTTCTTGTTAGTAGCTCTTTGTGGTAAACGTTGAAGACCAACTGAATACGTAACTTTAATTTAAATAAAGTACAAAAATATTATGTTATTAATATTTTTTGTGCTATAGTTTCATTTACTTTTATTTGGCTATTTATTGATATACTATCGTCTCTAATGTACAAATGTTAAAAATAGCAAAATTTGCCATTTAAATATTTTGAATGTTGAAAAAGTAAATTTAGCATAAAGTAATCCAAGATTTGATCAATAATGATGATATAGCGTAGTAGCCCAGAGAAGCCCTACATCAGGGGTCGGCAACCTATGGCCAGTGGGTCACATGGGGCCCCCGAGAGCCCTTTATGTGGCCCGCAAAAATGTAATTAAAAAGTGATAGGAAAATTGTCATATTTTTCTGTAAAATGATGCCCTCGAAACCTTTTTGGTGATGTTGTAACACTAATAAATTATGTAGATTTGATTTTTGTTTATTTGAGATCACAGAAACTCGAGGTAACTTCTGATTGTTCATTTATCCAGCCCGCCGAGGTTATCTCGGCTTTTAATGTGACCCCCCTAGCATTCACAATTGCGAATGTGGCCAGCTGTGCAGAAAAGGTTGCTGACTCCTGCCCAACATCATAAATTGCCGCATCATATAGTTTGCTTTTACTATGAAAATTGATCAATGTTTCAAGAATGAAAAAATAATATGTATATTGTTTTTATCATAAACTGAATTTTTTTGGAAACATTCTTTAACTAAAATGTTAATGTTGAAATAAATTAAAACCTAGGGCTGGCCAAATGGGGGATTCGGCAGATGCAAGGCATCCGGGCCCCCAAATAATGGGGCCCCAGAATTTCTCAATTATTCAAGTATCAAGTGTAAATTTTGCAAAAACTTTAACTAAAAATTACTTGAAAACTGATTTCCAATAAAGAAACACTCCTTAAAAGTTATAATATTAAACTGGGACTCCATAAATCATTCGTTATTACTATAAGTATTAATATCATTGGGCCCCCATTGATATTCACATCCGGTCCCACTTCAGTGCTTTGCTGACTGTTATAACCAACAATAATATGCTAATATGCATATATGATGATTCTGAAAAAACCTCCATACAAAGAACCTTACAACAAAGTGCCAAAAATTGGGTACCTTCAATTTCATTATAAAGAGGTTTTACTGTATGTATAAGCAGGGCTTGAGAAATGCTGGTCCAAGGCTGTTATGGAGGCAAGATATTTTACATGTTTTCAGTGACTTCGTTATAAATTTGTTTGTGTAAAAATATTATATCTCAATTTTGTATGCTTTTTGAATTTCAAATTTTATATATACGTTATTTCAAATAAACGTGTTTATCTCATGCTTCAATGTGCTATTTCATGGTGGAAAAGTCAATTCTCCTGCTTTATTGGCTTATCTGGACACTTTTACATTTGTTTGTTTTTTGAACATTAAAAGCTGGGAGCCGAATTTTAACAGCTCAAAAAGGGAAAAAGGTCAGCTTACAGTTGATTAAATATGTTAATGCAGTTGTCTGGAAAGAAGGTTTTATTAAAGTAACCCATCAATTAAATTGCATATTAAGTGAAATTTAACTTTGCTACCATTACAAATTATTGTTTTCTAGGCTAATATAATTTATTCTCTCTATTGAAATTTTTAATCAGATTTTTTTTTTCAGGTTTATTATCTGTAACCCTAGATGTTTTACAGACATTGGTTAGGTATTCACAGAGACCTTTAACAAATTGCCTGATTAACAGTGCATTTCCAGCTGTAATTAATTGTGTCTTACACACTGAAGAAAGTGCTGTTTTACAGGTACAGTTTATAAGCTTTCATTTTCACTAAAATGTAATGTTAACATAATCTAATTTTTATGCTTACACCAGTTAAATTTCAATAGCCAACTCTAGGGTTTTTGCTCAATTTTGCTGGGCCATCGAGTTTCATTTTAAAACTAGACTCGGCTCGATCTGAAATAATAGTTAGAATAGTTTTGAGTTTAAAAAAAATTGTATTTAAAAATATTGGGCTAACGTGACAACAGAAAAACTTATTTGTATCTATTTATTTACTATCAAAGTCGCTGTATACTATCTACCATATATTACCTTCGTAGTGTCTGTCAGTCATCAAAAATTAATTGTGCATGTGTTCACAGCATTTATCAAATGGGCCCAATTTTGGGACTATTTTGTTCATCATTTTGAGATGGAGAAGAGGGCATTCTTTTCCTCCAAAATACCTGGGTTCGTATCCAAGTGCAATTTTATTGGCTTATGTCGACTAACTGGGACCATCTCAAAAATTGACCATGCTGCAGACCCCTCGAGCCGGAATCTCTTGAGGGTCAGACCCAAATCCGAGCTCAAGTACCTTTATCCTTGCAGCAGTGGGGGCACTAGCCGACCACGTCTTTTCCAATAAAATGTCAACTCTTTTATGTTAACTTACTGCAATACTGACTTAAGCCTCAAATTCTTGTGAATGCACTGAGTAAGAGCGTATTTTATGCGTAATTCTACGATAAATAATAAGATACTTATATTCACATCTTATCTTGTTGCCCAGGAATACCGACCGCTTAAGAGTTTTTGGGACGGTATTGTATTGAAAGCAGTTATGACTCACTTGGCACTAGGCCCTGCAATTTTCCTAGTCGTCTGTGGTATTTTTTATCATTTTTATACGTTTTAACTTGCTTAAGGAATTGAAATAAAACACCATCTTACCATCTGTATGTTGTTATGCACCATCATCATGTGCTTTGTTTTGGAATTGTGCTGTGAACATCATATTAGAGAGTCTCGAGAGTTTTATCCCGCATGTATTATTTGTGTGTGCGCATGTGAGTTAGTTATGTATGTGTGTGTTTTCCATTCGTATTTATGTTATTTTAAGTGATTTTCATGTACATATATTAAGATTAGGTAATGGTCAGTGTATGCACTGTCCCATATACCGTATATACCCGAATATAAGACAACTCTGATTATAAGACAACCCCCCCATTTTTAACTCCTAATGAAAGAAAAAATTTATTGTGCACACAATGACAGAGGTTTATTATACCATTGAGTAATGAACATTGAATCAATTGAAATAAGCAATTTTGATTGGAATTTTCAATTGAATATTTTGGAACAAATATTTGACACAAATGTTATTAACTGGTCCTCTTAAATTTTTATAACGTCCTTCCTTAGGCCCATGAAATGCTTTCCGATTTGAACTTGCACACTTTAGCATTTCCTGTGATTTTTTCCACCGCCGCACATTTGCCTCGGTGACACCAAACCTTCTTGCTGCAGCACAATTGTTAGTTTCATCAGCATATTTCGCCACTAAAAGTTTAAAATTTGCATCATAACTATTATTCAATGATTTCGATATTTGTGAAGGTGTAGAACTTCCCTTCTCAACGTGGTCACCCATATTTTTACGTAAAACTGGATAGTTAACAATCACGAAGACTTTAATTCACATGTAATTTACTACAATCATAGACAGTTCACTTTGTCTGTGGTCAACACACTATGATATCGTGACAGGATCAAATTACATATGTTGGTACAAAATCTTTTGCCCAATCAACCTACTACTACTACAGACAGTCCTCGACTTTCGTACATCAGCTGACAAACAAACATTTTGAGTTATCGCATAGTGGCGCTATCTGTCAGCCAAGCCAACACTTTTAATAAATTACCAAATGAAGCAAAATGCATAAATATAATAAAATTCAAAAGAGTATTTGTATCCGAATACATTTGAATCGATTCATTTTCTACTACTACCTTTAATAATCGATTGTCTCAAATGATTTAAGAATCGAATACAGGCAGACCTCGTCTTTCGCAGGAGTTACGTTCCTGAAAACACCACAAAAGATGAAATCGTGAAAGAGAAGTAATTAAGGCAATGGGAAATACAGGGTTTGGTTCCCATCCCAGGAAAAACGGATCATTTGTCCTCTATATTGGTGACCACAGTAAAATAGAGAAAGAGATGTAAAAATTAACTTCAATGAAAGTGAGACTTAACCCTTTATTTACTGACGGGACCTCTTGAGTCCCGGTCAGAAAAATCTAACTCAGTTTTTTTCACTCTTGACTTCTAAACTGGTATGACTAATTTAGAATGTTAATTAACTGGTGTACATGTATTTTATGATGTTTTTTCTGACAATTTATCGTTTATCATATTTTTTACGATTTTTGTTTGAGTTCCTGCAGGAAGCCATAACTACAATAGAACCTATGCATACATTTTCTCATAATGTAAGATCAATATGAAACATGCATGTTTAGAATATTTTTTATTTATTGTATTAATAAATACAATTGATAATTAACACAATTAGAATAGTTTCTTGCGTACAGTTTAGGAATTATTATGTTGTATATGTGGCGGGACTGATATGTCCCGTTGGGTCTCAAGCGATTCTTTTACATTGTCATGCGGTGTTGCATATATCACTCTGCTTTTCAAATACCAGATTTGTTCGAAACTGAAATCAAACCAAAAATGGCATTCGAAAAAAGAAACATTATATCTGCCTTTGGTAAAATGGAATGAAAATGTAAAATATAAACTTTTTAACTGGAATCATATCTGTAAATTGTAATTTTTTCAAGTTTCAGTTTGCATAAACAATGCGGGTAGAAGAAGTTATTCCCCATACATTCGCATATCGTATTCGGTCATAGATATCATGCGGTGAGTGTCACAACCGCTTCCACGAGAAGTGTCCATTTCGCAAACACATTGAACGCATTATCTATCAGTTATTCCTTGTGAGTTGTACAGGAAAGGTTGTTCTTGTTTTCTTCTTTCTGTGAGTTTGTATAGAAAGAACTGAAGAAGATAAAGAGAAGGTTTTTCATGTTATATGTGAAATATTTTCCCACTTGAGTACCAGATTTGACCTATAAATTACCAGGAAAATTTTAATACCATTGAAGGCACGGGGTTTGGCACTTTTTCTTATAACTAAAGGCTTGCACTTGTGTGTACCTGCAGCATTAGCACATGTTAAGACGGTAAGTCTTTTCTTGGATTCCTTTACTCCTGTCGCAGGTTTCTCATCACTGGAAACAAAAGTATGACACGGGAGGCAATGCCAAAACAAGCCCGTTTCATCTGCATTGTATATTTGTTCTGGACCAAGTTTGTGCTCTTTCACCAACGTAGAAAAATCAGCCACATATTCTTTCGCAATTTCATGATCTGCAGATAGTTTTTCACCAGAAATCTTTAGGTAACGAATACCGTGCTGGCTTTTGAATTTTTGCCACCATCTGGTGGAGTAGTCGCAATTGCCATCAATGTTTAATTCATTATGATAGGCCTTCGCTTTCTCCATTAGCATAGGCCCAGACAGAGGAATGCCTTCACTTCTGCGCTGGCGGAACCACTCATACAATACTCGGTCCAAGTCATTACTTTGCGGGCCACGTACGGTTTTTCTTTTTGCTATCCCTGCAACTGAGTCCGCTTCTGCTACGAAATTAAGAATTTTTTCCTTCTGCACCTTTATGTCGTATATTGTAGTTTGCCCAACACCATACTCTTGGCGAAGTCGTCACGCTGATGCCACCGTCTAACTTCTTCAGCACCTCAACTTTTTGTTGCATAATTAACACATTTCTTTTCCTTTTAGTTCCACCAGATTCAAGCCCACAGTCATCTAAACGCTTTCTTTTCACTTTTCTATCCATTCGAAGGGTTTAAGAACAGAATTTATGAAATTTATAAGGAACTACGGAACACTTGTTAGTAAAACTGTATCACATGCTCAAGTGATTAGAAAGCTATTGCGATGTTATTCTTTCCGAGCCAAACTTAAAAATAAATGCTGCTTGTGTTGAAAATAAGGATGGGGCCAGTTGGGGATGAGTCACAGTCTACACTCATTAGCTGGGATTCGATGGGTTCGACCATCTACCTGCTTACCCGGACTCGAGATAAGCTGTAAGCTCTTTCAAATGCTTAGGCACCTGCGCAGAAGACAATTTTCGGTATGGAAGAGTCCACTTTAGAAACACAAACTCGGTAGGGGTGAGGGTGTTTACGATTGTAAGAGAGCTCACATGTGCCTTAGTTGCCAACCGTGCTGCTGTTCTATTAGATTCACCTTTCTATTATCGCTGTTCTGTTTGTCATTTGGTTACATTGTATTTAATTACTGAATAAAAATTTGCTTTGGAAAATAGTTTCTTCTTTCAAAGTTAAATTAGTGCAAAATCAAACTACATATATACATGATAAGCTACAGTTCAGAACATTTCTGCCTCTTTTAAAACTGGATCCGGTAGACCAACCTGCGTGTTCCAAAGCTTCACTTCCCCCTCAACTTCCCTCTCCACAACCACTTTCCCTTACATTATGTCGCAGTCCGAGCAGGATGGTGCCATAAGCTTTTGAAAGTATTATACCCTTCGAGGCATTGGTCCCTCTCCACAGGAGGTAAACTAATTACTCAAGAATGTTGCGCTAGAATTTTAATATTTTTCTGTTGTGCACTAAGCAGTAATCTAAACTGTGCATCGGTTCCTAATCAATGTGCTGATTATAAGCATATTTTAAATGAAACTGTATGATAAATATTAACGTATTTACGTCTCCGGAAAAATTTACGAAGAACATTGCCTGAGCTCCTATGCTATAGGCCATGCAACACTGCGCAACGGCCGCGATTATTTCGTTGTTTAGATGTTCCGGTGTTCAGAGTTCTGGATAAATGATCTTCTGTAGTTCATATTTCTCAAAAAATGAATATAAGGCTAATTTATTCTTGGGAACTTTAAGAAAAATTGGATTTTCCAAAAACCGGCTGATACGATTTTCATTTAACTAAATGACGCATTAGTATATGAAAAAGTTTGTACAATGTATGTTGTACAGATTTTTGTTATTTAGTGTTCATAGTTTTGTTATTATATGTTTAGTAAATGTTCATGTATTTGTTTCTTAAACTCAGAGTTACTAATTTTAGAAGAGGTTAATTGTTTTTAGCCATTTGGATTGAGCATGAATAGCCATTCCTAAGTTGTGTTGCATACCTCAGACAAATTTTAAAAAATTCTTTGATGCATTAGGTTTATTTTTTAAATTCTATTTGTATTCTTTAGTTTAAATTGATGAAAATTTACAATAATAAATGTACAGAGAAAAAAGTTCTGTTAACAGTTTTATGTCAAACTCAATAAAATGGTTAAATATACAGTATGACCTTGATGTTCTCGAATTTCTGGTTCGTTGTTTCGCGGTCAAGTTTTTGAGGCACAGCTTTGTCATTCAAAACCTAAGCATCTTGATTATTAGTGGGTTGGCGTGGAAGAAAGTAGACCTCGCATAGCGGTAGATGCTGTATAGCAGTGCTTCCCAAACTATGGTCCGCGGACCATTTGTGGTCTGCGGAGGTTTCGTTGGTGGTCCGTGGAAGTTTCCAAAATGTAATTTTTTAGAATGAACCGCATATTTAGTTGAATATTTTTTTTTGGGAAAAGTTAATCGATTCTTACACTATCACAGGTATTCAATACTTTAATAATGTACCTAGTTAGCTTAAAGATTTTTCTACTCCTTCATATTTCCAGATTTCACCTCTCTGCAGTCAAATTAACCCCTTTTCATTAATATGGTTACAGTAAGTACATTTGTGTCAGAAATGAGGTGGTCCGCAGGGCCTGGAGGGTTGCTGTAATGGTCCGCAGAGCTCAAAAGGCAAAAAAACCTTGCTCATTCAAATGAAATTGAACGCATTAAAAATAGTATAGCTCTTCAGTATGTCAAAACTCTGTTAGAGTATATGGGACAAAATGATTTTGATTACTGCAATGTCATAGCAGCCAGGAAAATATGAACAATCATAAAAGAAAGTAAATTAATTGAATTAAAAATAAATACTCCTTAACCGTACAAAATGAAAATATTTAGAGACAAAAACAATAAAATAGGGCTTTAAAAAAACCGATAAGAAAGGAAACAATGAAAGGAAAAACAAAGTAACACTTACAGGTTTTTTGGGGGAAAAATCCTCGCAGGTAGCCTGGTGTCACCCGTTCATGCACACATATCCTTCCCCAAAGGAAAAAACAAACCTTTTTCTTTCGGGAGAAAAATCATTCAAAAATGCACTCAAAAAAGGGAGGGGGGAAGAAGATGGAAAAAGAAAGGGGGGGAAAAAAAAGAAAAAAGGAAGAAAAAAAAGAAAAAGAAAAAGAAAAAAAACGGGAAACCTATTACACATTCACTCCTAAAAAAAACAAGTTTTTTTAAAAGAACACATTTGTACGTACATTCTCGCAAAATGGGAATCTCTAAATATTGTTTTGCCCGTAATTGTTTGCTAGTTTCAGTAGCTCGCGACACATTTCCATACGGTTGATCTTTTGCAGAAACTTTGCTTATGCCCAAGTGGTTATGTAGGATCTCGTGAACAGTGTCTAGACGAATTCCGATGGCTCCGGAGATCTCTCGAACAGTCACTCGTCAGTCTTCCAACACCAATTTTTCAACTGCTCTCATGTTTTCCTCATTAACAGCAGTCGAAGGCCTGCCAGTCTGAGGGTCACCTTCAAGACTCTGCCAGCCACTCTTGAATCGCCCTACCCAAAAGTAAACTGTGCTTCTTGACTCAGCAGCATCCCCGAAAACATCCTGCAAATACCTCACTATTTCTGCTGCCTTCACTCCTTCCTTCCACAAAAAGAAAATAATGCAACGCTGAGATTTCACTGCGTCTTCCATTGTGGGTTAAGGGCACTAAACAATAAGGTCACTACAAGACAACCAAAGAATCACAACTTAATTAATTTATCAAATTAGAGAGATTACACATTTATCTACATTATAACTAAGTTTTGTCTTAATTGGTTGATGCATTCTTGTTTTTCAACAATATACCTAGAATTTTTCGAACACCCCTCAATGTGGTTTTTGAATTTGCAATTCACTTAACAATTTCTCAATATTAGGACTGATTTTCATTGTCGATAAAAGAAGCAGACTGCCCACATGAGTGTCTGTTAAAATGTCTATATTTGTTTTTAACAAAGTTCATTGTCGAAAATGTCTGTTGACAAACATAGGTTGATCCAAATTTGCACACAGGACGCAAGCAAGGTCATGGAGTTCGGGGTAGTTGTTTTTGGAAATAAATTTCCAAAAGGCTTTTAAATCTGGGGAAGTTGGTGACTCACAAAGCTCGCGAAATTTTAATATGAAGCCTGAGTGATTCTTATTGTCAGCAATTTCCAATGGGATTTTTGGTGGATATTTCTCTATTTCGCTGTCCAGAATAGAGACTGGATTTATGAAGAGAGAGATGTTGTTTCTTTCACCTTCTAAATCTTCGAAACAGGAACTAGACGAATCATATAGTGCTGAAATAGCAGAATAATACCTATCAAAGTGCAAACAAAAATTATTACTTTCACTTTGGAAACATTTTAGAGTTGAAAAGTGGTCCAGTTTTTTCTGAAATAAACTCCTAGAAAATAATTTGTTTAACCTTGAAATAATTTATAAGGTTAAACTTTGTTGGAAATATGCAAGTTTCACCTTGTAATTGGGTATTTAAATCGTTAAGACAGTTCATAGTATCTACTCAGGGCTTAATTTCTAAAAAAATAAGAAACGCATGAAAAAAAAGTGGGGGTAATACTCTTCTTTTGATATATTAAATAAATATTAAATTCGTCATTGTTTAAAGCCACATCTTGACATTTACATATCTCATGAAGTATGATTTATTAACAATTTATTATAAATGGTTGAAATGTGAATTCCAGATGTTAAAAAAGAACCGGAATGCTGTTCCGGACTATTCCGGTCGAAATTAAGCCCTGTATCTACTAGGAAAGCTAAATCACATAGCCAATTTCTGTCTTTAAGCCAGTCACACTCAGTTGGTAACTCATGTTTCTCTTCCAAAAACTGAAATACTTGATCCTTCAACTGAAAGAAACGTGCCAGTTCCTGACCTTTTGAAAGCCAGCAACAGAACAATGTAGAAGCTATTCTCCGTGTTCATTAGTTTCTTCTTGAAAGAACACTCAGAACTCCCTACGATTGAGTGAGGATCATATCATTCAAGGATGCATGACTCTATGAGACACATGGAAGGAAGGTAATGGGACAGAACTGCGAAATGACCCATGGTGCAGAAATTAGAAGCTTCTTCACTAATCTCTATCAAAAATCCTTCATCTCACTCTAAAACCATAAGCTTTCACGGGAAATTGTTCACACCCGTGAATTGCAACTTGGAGATGATTTATTTTTGTCTTGTAGAGGAAGGCTGCAGATTTTATCATACATGAGACAAAGAAGGGTCTCACGAGTGCCTTTCAATAAATCTAGTATGTTGATCGTCATATCTTGAAAGTGCAGTTGGGGGTATAAGGAAGAAGCAATAAACTAGGCACCTTCTTTTGTCCCATATCAGCATCATTGCCTCTGTGACAGCAGAGTATGGAATAATAGCATAAGGAAAGAGTGAGGAATTCAAAATAATGGAATGGTGAGAAAACCCACACACTATTTTAACAGATAGAAAGAAGAGGATCAAAACAAATGTCAGGTTTATGTTTTGGCTCCACTTGGACCAAAAATATTTTTTTTCAGTTGAGTGCTCCACTAAGTACCGAAGGCCATACCAAATGTCACCCTGGGCCACTTTGTGGCTCGTGGGCCATGGGTTGGCCACTCCTGAATTAGAACTTACTCTTTATGTAAGCAATTAAATAAACTTATACTCCTATCTCATTAAATGACATCCATCAAACAACAATTAAATAACCTATTTTTCTCTCCCTAATTCTGATTAAGAAATTAGTTTGGCTAGGGGACAACATTTGTCACAAATAATTCTGTGAGAGCGCATAATTATGATTTATAGTTTTGGAGATATTGTTTTGTACATAAATCCCATATAGAACGCCTTTGAAATATGTGTATTCCATTTATTTGTTATTTATATTAAAATAAATTGCTTAATTTTAAATGACAATATATGTATATAGGTTAACATTATATCACTAAAACATTTTATTGCAAAATATTTTGCAAACCAGGAACCTAATCCTATTTTTTCTGTAAACCTTGAACCTTGCTGTTCAGTGATTTTCTGGAACGTAACCCCATCAAATGGCAAGGTTCTACTGTACTTTAATATATTAATAAACGCGAACTTGATTTGAAACTCAAACTTTTCAGTGATGTTTGGCTCAAACTCGACAACTTTAAAATACGGTGTTTGCACAACCCTAGGTTATTGCATTTGCATTACTATACACTTAAGTTGAAAATGTTCTGCACGTTCAATTTTTATTAAACTTATACTCACCTCTCTAAAATTTTATTGTAAACTAACAGATATTACTATTGTTTTCAGAGTGGAGGAGAATGTTTGAGAGCTTACATATCAGTAAGCCCCGACCAAGTTTTAAATTTTCATGATAATGAGGGGCACTCAGGACTTTCTTTAGTTTTCCAAGTTTTGGGGCAACTTTTAAACCCATTTGCCTCAGATTATTCTGCATTATATGTTGGAAGATTAGCAATTACCTTAGTAAACAAAGCCGGTACATTTTTGGGAGAAAATCTTGACCATCTTCTAAAAGCAGTACTTAGTAAAATGCAGTGTACAGAAACCAACTGTGTCATTCAGGTAAGCCATATTTCAGTACTTCAGTATTATCGGGTGACGGCTAGAAAATTCAAACTTTGGCTGCAAGATGGCACTGTTTATGCATCCACTGCAGAAGTCACAGAAGTAGTCCATAGAATTTATAGGGTCACCCCAACCAAATACCAGCCCAACCTAACACTAACCCAATCCAAAAAAAAACAATCCATCATATGATACTTATGTACTAACGGGTGACAGTTGGTGTTGGGTTGGGTAGGGTTGTGTTGATGTTGGGTAGGGTAGGGTTGGGTTGAGTATTTAATCTTAAGTGTAACTATTACATTGAATACACATTATAGTGCTTTACAGCATTAATACAAATACTATATATAATGTTTGCAAGAAATGTTAAACAATATAATTATTTTTTTTGTAACCATTATTTTTAGAGAATATTTTCTTTATTTTTGGAACCCAACCCCATTTTCTCCATAACTCAGTTTCATGAAATGAATGTCATTTTAAATGAAAATCAGCAAAAAATGAAAAAGAAATCTTGAAGATGCAGGTGTGAAAGAAGCATTGCTAAGGCAGTTTTAAAAAATCGGTACAACATACATTGTACAAACTTTCTCATATATGGGTACTAATCCGTCGTTTAGTTATCTTTAGAAAATGAAAATCGCATGAGCCTGTTTTTAGGAAATCCAATTTTTGTTCAAGTTGCCCATGAATAAACTAGCCTTATATTAATTCATTGAGAAAAATGAAATACGTAGTATTATTGTAGATGTATACTCAAGTAACTTTACGAAATTTGATCAAAATCGTTAGAGCCGTTTTTGAGAAAATCGGATTGTTGTTAAAAATGCGTGGAATAAACTACTCTTAATTATTGATCAATGTCAACCATTTCTACGTATACTCTGCTCAGTATGATAAAATGCCTAAGTGCGAGATTTCATTCATTTTCACTCTACCATCTAGGGTCCAGAGCCAGTAACAGACAGACAGACGGCATTGCGAAAACCACTTTTTCGGATTCAGCGACCCCTAAAATGTATATTTCCGTAAAAATCTCGAGGTTGAATTTTTTTGCGAAAACAATACTTTCTCGATACTTCGTATGAGAAAGTAAAAGGAAATTTATACATTTATTTTAATCCATTTCCACCCAAACCATTAAAAAACATATTTTTTGATACTTTTTTACACAGTTTACTTAATTTTCAGTTGAATATTGATCTTTAACCTTTAAAAATTTTTTTGTGCATAGTTACGGCATAGAAAAATGTTGAAAATCATTAAATTTAGAAAATATGATACGATTGTCATTTAAAAAATACTGAATGGCAACAAAGAATTACAACATACTGAAATTAAAAATAAAATACAAATAATGACAACAAAAATCACTAAACATAATGTTGCGTTTTCTTAATGTTGGGCGGAAATGGGTTAAATAGCTTATAAAAAGCTGTTATTGGCCTTCTACAATGAGCATAATGGCAATAACAAAGACATACAGTCATGCCCTTTACAGGATTTGAAGCATGTCCAGGGGGCAGACATACTTACCACCCTTATAACAAAGCCAAAAGAAATGCTGTCATTTATTTTAATCAACCAACCCAACCCAGTGTGATCATGTTAAGCAGCATCTATTTTTATTATGTTGGGTTCTTTAATTTGTTTTTGATTTTCAGAGCCTGGTGCTAGTCTATGCTTACTTGGTTCATACTCAGCTGGATGCAGTGCTCAATTTTTTGTCAACTGTACCTGGTCCTACTGGAGAGTCTGCTCTTCAATTTGTTTTAACAGAATGGTGTTCGCACCAGCATTTATTTGGAGTTCGCTATGAAGGAAAAATATGGTGAGTGAGAATAATTGTTCATGTTATTTCTAGACTGATAAACTCTGTCCAAGGAAGGGCAGAGTGGTAAACTGCCCAGGGACCCATGCTTGACATATTATATGCTGTTTAAATGGCTTTGGGTATATATCGGTGCTAGGATAGCATTTTCTGTTCTTACCTGTGATGGCATAGTACTTCTGATTTGAGCCTATTTTGACAAGTAGCATACTCAAAGTTTCATTTTTTGCACAGTTACACGTTTTTGAAAGTGGTTATGATTTTAAGTTTTGTTGATTTTGTCCTTATTTTATTGACCATTGGTGTCCAAGAGGAATGTAGATGAAGCAACGGTAAAATTTACTTGTCACAGTATTGAAGCATTATTTGCCAATGAAACTAATAAAAAGGGTATCCAAGTGGGGATGAGCAAGTTGCACTTTGGGATATATCTCTCATTTTAAAATGTGTATAGGGAAATGGAATATTCAGAATAATAATTTGGGTTTGCGTGGAAATGTCACAATAAATCTTCATTCACACACTAAAAAATATCCTAGGTAAGTTTACAGATATTTAAGAACTCTTATTGTTGGAAAAGAAAAGTTTACATCAAATTGGCATTAACCTTGTGCTGCTGGGTTTGAGTATACTCGAGCAACCAGATATAGTCCCTCCTTGCTCTGCTCGAGTCTACTGAAGTTGAACTTTGTATTGTCATTTCTACCATCAATCTTTTTTAATTTCCTCAAAACCAATTTAAATGCATTATTTTATATTTAAGTAGATATTTTCTTGCACTGGTCATCTTATTTCTCAGACTAAAAAGTATTGTTTTACATGTGTTTTCCTATATATTTCTATGAAAATGGAAATTAATATGTAATTCCCCAATGTTTGTAAATCAACTTATCATAATTAAAATATATTATTTAATATCTTAATTGAATGAATTACAAAAAGTTTATAATAATGTTTAAACTTATAAATATAAACAAATTTATAAGTAAAAATTATAACAAATAAAAGTACTATATTTAATAAATGGGTGAGTGAATTTAAAAAGTTGTACGTAAAAGATGGCAAGTTAAGTACAAATATAAGCATGAAAATATAAGTAAACACTGAAAGAAAGTGGGAGCTGGTGAGCCAGAACTAGCCCAACACGGGGGACTCTAGGCTGCATACCATCGTAGCAGTGAAAGGGTTAAGCTTTCTGTTCAATTGCATTTTCTCCAAAAACATAACAAATTATCCATTTTCTGCCATGTAATTCTGTCCCTAATTGGTTAATAATGTAAAAATCATTATTTATTTAAATAATAACCAATTAAGATAAAATTCAGTTTTATTATTTATAAAGTTTTATAGGAGAATAAGATTTTTAAAAACAATCACCATCAGAATATGAGACTAGCAAAAGCTTAATGCAATCAGTGGCGGATCCAGAAAATGTCTTTGGGGGGGGGGGGGGGGGGGGGGGGGGGGGGGCGATATTCCAGTTACATACGTTTTCACAGTAATTGAAAATTTATTCATACGAACTCATTCTTTAATTGACACAAAACAATCAAATAAAGTAAGAATTTAATGAAATTACAATTGGTGCTTATAAAATAGAAATTTAAAATATTGCTTATTTAACATTTAATTAACAATTCATCTTCCTATCCGAAAGTTCTATAGCAAAACATCACTCAATTCAACATCAACACAGAAAATGTACTTCCTCAAAAACATAAGCAATTTAGTGAAAAAATTTTACGTACATATCACATAAAAATATCTAATTTTCGATTTCCTCTCTTAGCAAAACGTTCAATCACTTTGTTTACATCTAATTCAATTTCACGATGAGTGTGTAGAAGAGCTAAGCCTGTCAACCTTTCTTGGCTCATTTGGTTTCTTAACACTCCAGTAGTCGCGTGGGATACTATTGTATCCTACCTCATTAGTTGTTTAAATTTCTCATCGATGGGAAAAGAGATCACCTTATCCCTTTTAGCTCCTTCTCAGAACAACAATTAGATTATTTTGTGATGATCTCCACCCTTTTATGTTATTGACAAAAGCAAAAACAAACATAGAAGACAATATTGTTCCAAATTCTATAGACGGGTATGCTTAGAATACCTTGAATGTTTATGTTATCAGTATTTGGAGACTTATGTTTCAGAGAATGAAAATAAGATTAAGATTAAGCAAAGTGTGAAATGGTTTGCAGTTAAAAAGGCAGCTGTAAATGTTGTCTATATTATGATGAAGATATACCAGGGATTTATAAGTTTGAAGTTTGTATTAATTTTGGCTAAAATTTAATATTTTTAATGCATAATAGCTTTTAGAATAAAGCAAAAATAAATATTAGAACATTTAAAGTTACTCTATTGACTTATTTTTTTTTAATGAAAACTCATTTGTGAACTGGGGTACTATAGTATCCCACGCGACCACTCATGTTGCGAAAGTCAGTGCGACTACTGGAGTGTTAAATAGGTTTTTAAATGTTGCAATGAAGAAAAGCTTCTCTCGGCAGACGCAACGCTTTTTGGCAATGTCAGAAGAATTTTTAAGAGCTGGTTCACTAAAAAATATGTCCTCATAACAATTTTTAAGAGCTTCTTCAACGGAAAAAGGAATTTCCATAGATTCCCCTGACCTAGCCCACTTTTATTGCCAGAGCTTAACTTCCTCTGAAAGTTGGAATTCAAGTGCTAGTTTATAATCACCTAGAAGATCGTCATAATATTTGCAGATATCCTTAATCTTCAGTGATATTGAGTTTTCATTTAAATCCACTAAGTTTTTCAGCAACAGACAAGTTAGTTAGCATGAAGTCAATGTTTCGATAGAAAACCTTGTTCCCAAATCACTGAATGTAACATAGGAATATATGTATATTTATCTTTTATAGTATTCTTTGGGAGTCAAACATGGAATGTTTGATCTGTACATTTGCTTTTTGCATATACGAGAAAGATCGATCTTTACATCTAACATCGACAAAAGCTCGGAAGCTTTGGAGAATATGGCTGAAAATTTATCATTAGAGTAGACGCGTTGGTTTTTTAAAATTGAGCGAAGATCATTAACAAGATTAGAAGTAAAAGTTAATTCAACAGTTTTCTTCTGGAATAATTGACTTAATGGTAAACACAAGTAAAACACAGACAGTTGACACTGCAGCACTACTACAAATTCGACATCCCGCATAGCTGTTAGCAAGATTTTAGCCTTAGAAGAAGTTGTTGTTCTACTCCAGTCGGATATGTATTCAAGTGCCTGAATGATTTTCTCTGTCGAGTCAATAAACTGTTTCAAAGAATCAGTTCTTTGTACCCGACGAGTTTCACAGATACCCTTTAGATGTGAATCAACAACGTTTATCAGTACAGTCATGCCTCATTTAGCGCATGTTTGTTTAGCGCATTTTTGTTTAGGGCATGTTTGTTTAGGGCATGTTTGTTTAGGGCATGTTTGTTTAGCGCATGTTTGTTTAGCGCATGTTTGTTTAGCGCATGTTTGTTTAGCGCATATTTGATTAGCGCAATTTCGATATAGCGTAGTTGGAATCCAGTGATATACATTTTTATTTATTTTTTAATAAAATAAATACTGTATGTATGGTATGTACTGCAAAATGAAAATACTGTTCACGGTGCACATTTTTGCTGACTTTTGTTTGCTTAAAAAAAATTAAGGAAAGCTGTTTTCATGTAATCAGTTCCAATGACATATTTGCGGTGTTTTGTTTAATACCGTATTTACTCATGTAACCTGCGAACTCCTATTTTTTGGGCCGGTTCGGAGCGAAAAAATTAATTTGACCAGAATAAGTTTTTTATTGTCTCCAATTCCCACTCCCTGAAACAAGTTCCCCTCAAGTTAAGCATCTTCTCCCTCCTACGGGATGGATGATCTCTTTATGACGATACTAGCAGAAATCTCCTCACCTCCTCTTTTGTTAATCCTTTAGCTGTTTTTGTTGTATTATTATGCAACTTCGTCCCCGCTTCTGCTTTTGACATAATATTACGAACAGATGTTGAGCTTCACGAACTATTTGTTCATCTATGAACAGGAACTTCCCTATGCGGATGGGGAGTTTTTTTGCGTATCGTCTCACGAGTAAATATTGGAAGGTTACGAACAAACGAGTCCAAACACTTGAGATGTGGATTTCCATCTTCCTTTCGAACGATGAAATCTTTCATTCACAAAAAATTTCACCATTCCGAAATCCTTGAAGTGGATGAGGGAAAAGGACCAAACTTGAACCTACCTATTTTCAAGCCAGCAAACCCTCAGTAGTCATTGAACTATAGTTACCAGTTAGTCGGCGTATTCTTTCTGCCTACTTTTGCGAGTTTTTGCCTGCAGCGCGGGCTTAACTTACACGTTTGATTGGTCGCATAAGTACGCATATACTTTGTGGAATTCAACATCTTTTACAAATATAAACGTAGATGCAGGCATATTGCAGAGAATTTACTATCGATAGTCACAATTTATATAACCTGTTGAGAAATCCTCATGTAAGACGTGCACCCCCTTTTTTCCCCGGCGTTTCGGGAAAAAATGTGCATGGGGTACAGGAGTAAATAAGGTATCTATGGCGAAATAAGATTTTAACAGTAAATAGGAGGAAATAATTTCAGTAAATCATGGGGATCATGGAAGAAAGGAGAAAATTGAGTCAAGGAAGTCTGTGTAGAAAATAATCCTAAATTATCAAGGAAAAGCATGAATCTTCAATCATCAATATATAAACTATAATTTATTGAAATAACAATTAAATTACATATTTCGTGATTAATTAAGCAGTATTACAATAAAACATATTAGGTGAAAATCGTGTTTTCAATCATATTTTATAGTACCTACTTCTGCCTGCCTTGATCAAATTTTCATCATTATTAATCATGCCATAAAAACTTTTACAGGTCATATTAAAGTTGAATTTACACATCATTATGGAATTGATGGTTTTTATATCCAAGTGGTTACGTTCATCAGACCATTGAATGTCTTATTTGTGAAAATATTCTTTCCACACTTCCATTGTGTGCCGGAATGGCAAACAAAGTTACATAGTTTCTCTATTTCTGAGGTCTGTTATAGAAATTCAAATTTTGAAAAAAAAATATGACCACCAGCCGTAGCAAGATCTATTAAGCCACTCATCTCTTTTGAAATCAAATTTTTAAGCATTGAACTTTCGTCAACTTGAAAGCCCATGTCAATAACATTTTTACGTATACTTTGCACTTCTTCCCAAATTGGGGAACTTTTTAATAGCATCCATTCCATATACTTCAAATTCAATAAGGGTTCAACCCATTTTTACTTTCTCCATACGTAGTATAGGGAAAGTATTGTGATCACGAAAAAAATCAACTTCGAGATTCCAACGGAAATACATGTTTTGAGGACCCTAGAACACGTTTAGACTATTTTCGAAATGTGTGTGTGTATGTGATTGTGGGCACTCTAACTCAAAAAGTACTTGCCAAATCATTACCAAACTTCATATATAACACTTTAGCATGAACATAGAGAACTGATTAGTTTTTGGACAATACCAGTTAACTGGAAGTCGAGGTTTATTCGAAACCCGATTCGGTTTTGTAGAGAATAATATTTCCTCCAAGTTTTGTTTGAAACAAATTTTCGTAGAACAATCCATTTCGGAGATATATTGCTTTTCCTAGTATACAGTGCCACCACCATGTAGTGGTGAATTCTGTAAAAATATTCAAAATATACCTAATTTACGGCAATAAGGACCAACTGTGTTCTTTTACGATACAAAATAATAATTTTGCCTTATAATGCTATTCGTACAGTTACTTGAGTATACATCTACAATAATGCTACGTATTTCATTTTTCTAAATGAATGAATATAGGGCTAGTTTATTCTAGGGCAACTTTAACAAAATTTGGATTTTCTAAAAAGAGGCTCATATGATTTTCATTTTCTAAAGATAACTATATGACGCATTAATATATGAGAAAGTTTGTACAATGTATGTTGTACAGATTTTTACTTTCTCCATACGTAGTAATGGGTAAGTATTGTGATCACGAAAAAAATCGACTTCGAGATTTCAACGGAAATACACATTTTGAGGTATCTAGAACACGTTTACACTATTTTCGGAATGATGTCTGTGTGTGTGTGTGTATGCATGTGTATGTGATTGTGGGTGCTCTAACTCAAAAAGTACTTGTCATATTAATACCAAATTTCATATATAACACTTTAGCATGAGCACAAAGAACTGATTAGTTTTTGGACAATACCAGTTAGCTGGAAGTCAAGGTTTATTCGAAACCCTATTCGGTTTTTGCGATATTTCTCCATTAAAACATCATTATTGTATATACAATTCTATACAAAGGTTATAGAGAATGTAATTTCCTACAACTTTCATTTGGAAAAATTTTCCATAGCAGTTATTGTTTAGGAATTTAATATAATAAAAGCTGTCGTCTGTTGGTTGGTTGGTTGGTTGGTCACGCTATGCAAACGCTAATAACTCGAGAAATAATAATGATAGAAACTCGAAATTTGGTGGGGATGCTTGATTACCACTTATTCAGAGAATGACGAATTTAAATCGCGAAAAAATTCCTTGGTTCGTCTCCAAGAGAGGCATTTCCATTTCCCATTACTTAACATGTAAAACGCGATTTTTCGATGTGCAGACTTTTATTCATTTGGAAATTAAAATTAGAAGAAATTAAAAGACAAACTTCGAATATGAACCATTTTGAAGAAAAAGTTATCAAGTTTCTTATTCCGTTCGTCTTTTTTTGCCCACAGTTCGAAATATTCCATGTTAATCGTTTAATTTGAATATTTTGTGGAAATCTTGCCATTTTAACGTGATGTTGCTATGTCGACCATTATCATTGTTACACCTCAAATTACGATTATTGTATACATCCTTCTGGGAATAAGCATGCCTTGAGTGCTTCAATACGAGAGAGAGAGAGAGAGGAAGGAAGGGGAGAGATTGGCGTGCCTAGTTTCATTTTAAATGCCTTTATGTCATCAAACATAACATCAAAAGTCTTACCAGAGCCCTGTAGTTTAACGTTCAAGTCATTTAAATGTTCGCAAAAATCTGAAAAAACATCAGTTTACAAACCCACACGATGTCATACAATTCTTTATAAGACAATTGTTGGTTAGTCAAAAGCAGTTTTACTCATCTAGGCATTCAACAAATCGTTTCAGAACAAGTCCTCGACTAAGCCAACGAACATTGTTGTACATTATTAGTCCTTTGTACACTGAATCACCTCAGTATATCGCGGAGATAGATAGCTTGGAAATAGTATGTTTGTTTCATTTTCTTATTACTTATTATTACTAAAACAGTTGATAGTGTTTGTTTCTTTATTGCATTTTTATTTGGTATCGCTCTACTTAATACAATTGTATTCTATTAAGCTAAAATATACCATTCCAGCGAAGATGTTGGATATTTATTTATTTAATTATTTTTTAAGGTGAGCCCTGGGTTGCGTGCCGGAAAAAAGTCGTTGGCGTGCCACATTTGGCACCCGTGCCAAGGGTTCCCCACCCCTGACCTATATCATTCCTGTCAGACACATTATTAAAGTTATACGTACTTGCAGGCGTAACCGATATGCTGGAAGTTGAAGTCGAACATTCTTCTTCAACTTCACCACTTTTTAGTTCACTGTGATGTTCTGTTGCAACTAATTCATCACCTTCTACAGTTTATTGCTTTTATAAAAACACATCCAAAGTTGATTGACTGCGATTCATTTCTAGAGCACAAAATACATATCGAAATGTTAAAAGTAACAAAGTGGTTTATTAACAAGCAAAATTTAATTTATTAAAAGTACATACAATAAACGGCTGATAAAGTAAAAGAGCTCAATTTTTCATTACCTTTCTCTCCTGTTTCGCACCGCTGCAGCCGTAAAGCGTATATTCCTTGGGAGTGATTACAAATTACTCGATTTACTCAAAATTGGAGCGCGGAAGGAAGAGCAACTGTAACATTATAACCACAACTACAGGACCCGAATACAGCCCTATCACAAATGAAACTAACAATAAGCAGAGAGGCTTCAAAACAGTGTTATTCCTCTCCGGTCTAGAACGTCTTGCATCAGTTTACAATGATTTGTATTCACTTTATAGGGGTTTCGAAAATTAATCCCAAGTGTATACACTTCTCTCTCCTTACACATTAAGGTACCTATGTATTTTGTAAACACTTAGAAAATGTTATTTTATCGATCTCACATCACCAAAATGTAGCAGTATAGATCACCGCAGCAACATGTAATGAGCTGATGAATAATATTTTATACATTGTATAGCTGCTGTAGAATTTTAGGAACCATCCATAAATTACGTCAAGCTCTAGGGGGGGAGGGGGTTGAGAATTTTGCGATGGATCGTAATGAGGGGGAGGGAGGGAGTGTTATGGTAACGTGATGTATTTGGTTTAATCACATAAGCATTTACATTCTATATTAACTACGTATATAAGAATTAAAACCATTTCGTAATTACATTACTTTACGTTTAAAGCTTTTTTAATACGTTGCTTCTTTGGATGTACACGAGCTTATACATGACAACTGGGTTGATTCGTAAATATGAATATATTTTTTTTGACTCTGCTTCGGCTTTAGTGGGGACGATCACCTTGATCACCCCTCTCTGGATCTGCCCCTGAATGCAATTAGATTGCATTTTTTTACAATGCTCAAACTTTGCAGAGGATATGTTCCTAAGAATACTGAGCTGATGGAAACTGCAATGATTGAAACCAAGCACTTATGGGAAAAAAAGGTTCATACGTAAATTTATTTTGACGACATTAATAATGTAAATGTGAACTTGTCATTAATGCTGAAGACGATGATGCTAACAAAGATGTTGAAGAGAAAGACAAGCATTTTTAACTCAACTCCTTTGTCTCATACTGTTCACCTAGTTGCATTCTGTGATTCTCCATTATCGTAGTGTCAGTCAAAACTATGTTATTCAAAATGGATTTTCCAATATATGCAATGTTATAAATTGGAGTTGTCTTATGTATCTAAATTAACTCCTAAGGCAATTGTTAGTCTTTTTGGTAAAGGTGAGTGTAGCATTGAAACCACTCTCTCATACGAATTTTGGTACTGAGCTCTCTGTAAAGATCTTCGTCATCCACGAAAGCCATTGATGTACCAACTTGAAGAATGCTTCTGATGTTGATCCTCACACCACACATTAAGTAGTCTTTCCATGTGAATGATAATGCCACCACAATTTCTAACAGGAGTGTCAATTACATTTGAAATTGCAGAGGTCTTAGACAATTCATTCATATTATCTTTCTGATACAAAATTGTTCTTCACTTGGAAGCTCTCAACCCAAAAGCACATTCTATGTAAGCATGGCCTTTACCAGAATTAAATCTATTCATTATTTCAAAATTTTGTTCAATAGACAATGTTTTGCATTTTTTGCTTCCTTTTGTGGCTAACCCAAATTATCTCTCCTCTTAGGACCTGTGATTACTATGATAATTCACAATTTTATTGTAAATTCACTGAGCAACACCTTTTCGTAAAATACATTTGGCAGCCAAATTAAACTGATTTTTCCTACAAACAAAGCACAGTGTCTGGTTGGCTGAAAAGGTCAGCTGACTGCCCGAGCGAAGGAATGTGATAGGTGAAAGAGCATAATTGATGAGTGTAATGCACATATCAGAGGCATTATATGAGAAATAGATACAGGCAAAACTTGAGCATTGTGTGAGAAAGTGGTGTATATGTATATGGAATATGTGAGAGAGAAAGTATACTAAGTTGTTTCATTCAATAAGAAATCAACTGGAAAATGTCACCAAATTGAATTGGATTTTGTCTTTCAGTATAACTGCCTTAAGCAAGTTGCTTCATTATGGCATATCATCTCAGGACACAAGGCTTAGCGATATTCAGGTTTCTGGTGATGCCATTCGGTCACATGAAGCTATTGGAATGAAAATGCACAAAACATCTGCAGAACAGTGGACAATAATTCCTCTCTTTGTTAAAATTTTTAAGCTAATACTATATGTACTGAGCACTTGCATTTCAACCATGAAGGTGAAGAGAGAGGTAAGTGTGAGTACTTTTTTGGAGTTTATTTCTGTTTGCATGCACCAGTTGTAAGTTCCTTGAGTTTCATATATGTATTTGTTGATGTAGATGAATTAATATCAATTGTGTTTTCTTCAAATGTATCTTATAGACTAGAAAATGTGGTGAAGATGACATTATAGTATTGATATGTAATGCTTAATTAATTTTGACTGTGAGATTTCCTTAGTTTATAAAGTACAGTGGAACGCCTATTTGATATGTCTCTGGGGAATCATTTTTTGCACTAAATTAGGATAAACAGTAATAAAGAATTACATATTATTACAGCATGTAATTGCTAAATTTATTATGCTAGATTATAGTTTGATATCGTATTATGCATGTAAGAAATTATTACAAAGTAGTGTAATTCCCGTTGAAATATCAACGGAAGAATTATAGATAGATTAATTATTAATATTTGCATTTAAAATAATTAATAGCACACTATTACATATGAAACATTTCGTTTTATTTGGTTTTTATTTTCGGCTATAAAATTCTGATATTCTTCTCCCACCTTGTTCTCGTCAATGCTACATATAATTGTTGGTGTGCAAAGACAGGGAAATAATTATATGTATACATATATAACATAGGGAAAATAATTAAATTTCGTGCACTTAACGTTATGATTGTTTTAAAATTGTACTCTGTACTTAAGAAGAAAAAACCTTACTCGTATCCTCAGTAATGTTCTCCATCGTTATGTCAATAAAACTCTTTAAAAGATTTAAATTAAAAACTAATTAATCAATCAGCGGAATAATTTCTTTGAAAACTATCTGAACAAAAACAAATCATCAGTTTATTTCAACATTGTAAACTGTTCTCTTGACAATTGAATGGGTCATTGTATTGGAGATCCTTATTGACAAAAAATAAACTAATTGTTTATCGTAGAAACCATTACATAAACAAACAAGTGTTTATTATATATTCCTGTCGTTTTAACCAAAAGAAAGGTGAGTTGTTGACGTACATGTGGCGCCGACCTATCGGGCAGATTGAGAACTATATTTCGCTGTCGGCCATCTTGCGTTCCTTACAGAAAAACGTTTTTATTATAGAGAATGTTAAACGTAAATTATATGGTAAATGCTTTGTTAACTCTGATATTTACTGCAAATATCTTGGCATTTTTTTTCTGTTAAGAAGTTAAAACATTAGAAAATTGAAGTTTAGCATGAAGTGTACCAAGCAGAATTTAGTATAAAAAGAAATAATATAGGAGATATGCATACATACCTTGAAAGAAATGTTATTTTTAACAGCTAAATAATTAGCTCTATTTGGTTAATTCTATTCATGGTTGAGTCATCAATTTTGAAAGAAGGGACGTATTGTTGCATCACCTCAAATCCAACAACTTCTTCTCTGTAAGTAGGTAGTAAAGGCATAATTATCATATTCTTATTTCTAGCTCTTCTTCGTTGCATCACATATTTACTCCGTTTTCTGGAAACCTATTGTGAAGACAGTATTATTGCAATTTGCATTCTCTTCAAATTTGATGGTTGCATCTGGTGTAATTACCGTATATCTTTGAGTATAAGTCGCGAAATTTCTTACTTTTTTAGGTTGATCAAATCCTACCTTCGACTTATATTTGAGTCGCA
Source organism: Uropetala carovei (assembly GCA_036926305.1). Classification (NCBI taxonomy): domain Eukaryota; kingdom Metazoa; phylum Arthropoda; class Insecta; order Odonata; family Petaluridae; genus Uropetala; species Uropetala carovei. The sequence goes on from JAXCHB010000011.1 coordinate 10,836,560, forward strand.
AACTAGCTGGACATTTTTCGGGGTCAATAGTTAAACATGACGCGAAAAACGACATTTGACTGACTTGAAGCGCATTAGAATGAAAAATTCATGCTAACTAGCGGAAAATGTGAAGACTAATGATAAAATAATACAGCATCGCCATACTTACGTAGTTTGGAAGGAAAACTTAAAATTTATATTTTTTCTTTAAAAAAAACTTGCCCAAATGAGTGGATTGAAGAGAAGAATCAATTCAGTACTCAAGCATTGTTTTTTAAATTTTGATTCTGAATTCAAATTGTTAAACACTGTTCCATTTCTTCAATGACAGCATTTCATTTTTTACTTACTGAACAGAGCCTGCATTGCAGATGTGATCACCAATTTTTCCTTTGTCTTTTAAAATGGTTGCAATTGTTGAACGATTGAGATCATAAACATGACCAATTGAAGCAAGCGACTCCCCTTTCTCTGATCTGTGTATTATGTCCATTTTAGTTTCCATCGAAAGCATTCAACATTTTTTACCACTTTCACAAACACTACATTTACCATTGTTTTCCATATTTCAAGGGTAATAAAAAACAATGCATACATAAACATGTGCCCATACGGTTTCGAATACAAATGGCAAATGGCAAGTGTTGACAAGTTTACGTGTTCTTACTGCGACCGATGTTCGTAAGTGTGTGAGGGTGTGTTCGTAAATGAAGTGCAAGGTGCAATTCAGTGGTATGTGGAATGTTCGTAAATATGAATTGTTCGTAAATACGAATTGTTCATTTCTTGAATGTTTGTAAGTAGAGGTTCATCTGTATATATATTAATTTTTTTGTAAATTTCAAAATTATATTGTTTTCCTTTACTTTGCTTTGACTTATACTTGAGTCTTGGATTTTAGACGCTTTTTTAGGCTAAAAAGTACACTTCGACTTATACTCGAATCGCCTTATACTCTAAGGTATACGGTACATCCAACCTCTTCATCAGCCTTGTCCGTGGTTTGTTCCAAGCATTTGATAAGAGTCTAAATTATATCCCATTTATCTTAAAACTATTTGCAATTGTTTCAGGGTTTAATACATCTCCTGAAACAGTTAACATTTAGTACATTCAATTTTAGTTTATCCTTCCTTTCCATATATTGTATAACCTTCTGAATGTAAGATATCCTGTACTTCATCTTCATACAAATAATAATTCCTAAATGGATTGGCTGTAATATGCTGTTATAGTTTGCTGTGAAAAACACAATCATGGCATTCCATAAAATTTATGTATCAGGTACATCAGCAGAGCTATTTTTAATAAAAAGCAGAAACTTTCATGCAACACCTCCCATTTTTTGCAATAAATGTACTGCACAAATATGGCTGTTTTTAATCATGTATTAGAATTGTATCTGCATGGGAAAGTTTTCATATACCGTATCTGCCCGAATAGCAGACGATCCCGGATTTAAGCCAACCCCACAAAAATTTCCACAATTTTTTGGCAAAAACGTAAATTTCGTAGATTTTATGTTGAAGTGTGCCGGGCATTCATGCACATCTTAGAATACATTATTCGAGATCGAAGAAATGTGTGGGAAATGTTTTAGTTGTTGAGATTTTGAAATATTACTCCAATTAATAATTTTGCATCGTTGAATAATGTTCCACATTCGGTGACAATAATTTCATTCATCTTCATTTTCACAAAACGTTAAATATAATAACAGCGATCTCGCCAAGAAATTTTTCATCTAACAATAAGTCTATTTCCAATGAAATTAGCATTTACATTGCCTTAAGAAATTGCATTTTTATAATTATACACGTTCCATGTAAAGTTTTACCAAAATTCAAACAGTTGAGCATTCAAAGCCGTCAACGCATTTTGCGTAATTGTCATTTTACGCAAGCGATCTAGCCAAGATATTTTTTCATCCAAGTCTATTTCCAATGAAATTAGCATATATATTGCCTTAAGAAATTGCATTTTTATAATTATACACGTTCCATGTAAAGCTTTACCGAAATTGAAACAGTTGAGCATTCAAAACCGTCAACGCATTTTGTGTAATCGTCAATTTACGCAAGCTATCTCGCCAAGATATTTTTTCATCCAAGTCTATTTCCAATGAAATTAGCATATACATTGCCTTAAGAAACTGCATTTTTATAATTATACACGTTCAATGTAAAGTTTTACAGAAATTCAAACAGTTGAGCATTCAAAGCCGTCATCGCATTTTGCGCAATCGTCAATTTACGCAAGCGATCTCGCCAAGATATTTTTATATATGTTCATCGTAGGTCAAATATTTACTTTACAAAAAATATAGTACTATCATTTGAACGCGAAGGCAATGAGAGACTTCGAGATTTAACCATAACCCAAATTTTCCTCGGACTCGCATTTAATCCGAGGGGTGATTTTTTCATGATAGATTTTGACAAAAAACATCGGCTTGTGTTTGGGCAGATACGGTACTTAAAAGATCTCTGTGTTTCAACAATTACCTTAGCTCCCAGCAAAGCACCAAACAAATCAAAAAACTTATGTAAGGATGAAGGCAGAAAGAATTTAATCACATAGATACAGAGTAATAACTAAAAAGAATTTTGTTGTTGATAATGGAGAAAGGGGGAAGAATTTATTTTATTGGAGAATGGTTTTTTGAAGAATTATTTTGAATAATCTTTAAGAAGAATTGATCCCAATTTTTTTTTGTTAATTATTGACTCGACATTCAGCACATCAAGTTATTGAATTGTCATATTAGAGAATGTACACTATTGTAGCAGAGCATTGTTTGCTGGTTTAATCATTTGTCAATGAGGAAGAGAAAATTTGTATTAAATCAGGTTTGTAGTTCATCATTAATTTGATTTCAACCTTAAAACACAATGTATTCAATTGATGTTCAAACATTTGTAGTGGCAGAAAGTTCAACTAAATATTTTTGTCAAAACTAAATGTGAATGACAACTATGACTGTGATGATAATTGTATGCAGCAGTAATCTCAAGGTTGAATCAAGGTAGGAATTAATGGAGTGGTAAAAATATATATTACACAAAATTGGGTAACTCACTAAATTGATAAATATTAAATCAAAGAAAATAGTGCATTTATTAAATGGATTGTGTGATGAGACTGCTAAAATTAAACACTATATGCAGGCAAACATATTATGCAGGTGCATTATATTGGAGTTTCACTGTAATTAACATAAAAAAATCATGTAGATGGTAGTTTGAAATTTTGTTGAAAAACAGTAATTATCAAATATTGTATATGTGCAATAAGATTTTTTTATCATTACAAATGATTTTTTTATAAATAAAACTTTATTATAGATGGAAGAAGCGAAGGAGGACGATTTTGATGAGACTGAGGAAAATGCTTGTGGATATGACAGTGATAATGAATCTTTATCCCTGGCTTCTTCTTCAGATAGTTGCCTGGACTTCTCAGTTGTTGATGTTGCAGGTAAACTTTTACACAGATATTTCATCACAGGTTCAATGCAGTATCTAAACATTTTTGTTGTTATGAATTTAGAAGATTATTTACAAAATAAAAAATAAATGTAATGAAATTTTGTATAATTTTATGCTTAAAATGGAACTTTCCAATATTGTAGTAGAGAAATACAGTAAAACCCTGTTATTTCGATCCTGGATAATTCAAAGTATGGTGTGATCTGAAGCTTAGATCAGTCCCTGGCAACACCGTAGGGTTTTGCATACTTTTTGGTTCAGATTATTCAAAATACGTCTACAATGAAATTCAAAGTCATGGTCTGGTGACTCATGAACAGGGCCAGTATAGATTATTCACAGGGCCTAGTTTGATAGTGAGCGGGGCCTATTTATATATGTATCATATATACTCGAGTATTTTGTGACCCCGCATAATTTACTACCCCTTATTTTTTGCCTCAAAATCTTTTTTATCCTGTGTGTCATATAATGTGCGAGTTAGAATTTTTGCACATTTCCCTGCAACAGAACAGCGAACCACGCAGCAAACCAAACCTTGCAACAAATGGCTGCTGGGCACGGTGTTGCAAATTGTTGTTCGCCTGTTTTCTTCCAGTATCCATTCGGTTTCCGAGTAAACATGACTTCTCTTCAAGTCATCTTTTTGTGACATTCATCAGCTGAGAAGCTGACTTCAATTTATTAAATCTACATACATAATAATAAGTTACTTAAAAATTAGAAGTTCGTGAGGCAAGGCCTCAGATCGAGGTTACGGGTTAGAAATATGTTCTAAACAAGAGATGATTTCACTGTTTCAAGAACATACCTCGTCTAATTTGCGACCCCCTAATTTTTGGCTAAAAAATAGCTGACAAAAAGTCGCAAATTATATGAGTATATATGGTATGTATACCCAGTGGCGCAAAAATTTCCTTACGTTTTTTAAGAACAATGATAATTTCTCACAAAAGAGGAGTGAGCTTTTTCACACTAGAGTCTATGACATTCTTTTATTTTTCCGCTTGTGGTGCCTCCCTCCTCTATGGTGATCGACTTCTTTGTTGCAGAATTTTTGTTGAAGATAGCCTACCACTTAGGCACTCCATCCACAATGTATTGATATGTAATAAAAAAATCTAATCTAAATCTCAATAGATGAGAATTGAGCCATGTGCGGGGCTCCTAATCAAGTACGGGGCCCTGTTCAGGTGATCTGACTGCACATGCCTCATGCCGTCCCTGTTCGAAACCTCTATTCTTGATGTACCGTATATAGCTGAATATAAGACGAGGTTTTGTTTCAATTTTTATGACCGAAAAATCGCTAGTCGTCTTATAATCGCGCGTTGCGTAATAGTTTGACTGACAGAGGAGCAGAAGGCAGAGATAGGTAGAGATGGGAAGAATTGAATAGTTATAATCAAAATACAGGCAGACCTCGTCTTTCTCAGCTTTATCTTTCGTGGTTCCACATTTGCGACCAGTTTTGTCTTTCGCGGTCTTATGTTTCGCTCTTTCTATTAGCATTTCGCATGACTCGCGATTCCTACCGGATGGTATGAAGCTACAACTCTGCCAGTTTCAATTTATCGAGGGTAGATTGAAGTCTCCTCCTACTATGATAATGCTTTTACTATTCTTCTTCATTAGTGAATTTATTTGAGCCTCTAGATCGTATATTTCTTCTGCGTTTGAAGCTGGCGGCCTATAATATGCACATACATGAATGTTTCCCAAACCTTCACTGTTTATAGTACACCAAGTGCTTTCAATATTGTTTTCAGCAAACTTTACTGGAGAACGTATTAGATCAATCACTTTTGTTTTAGTTCCACACGCTTTCCAATCAAAATACTGCACAAGAATTGGGATATGCTTCAGTGAACCATGGTTGCTGGCATTAGTTGAAACTCCAATACAAGAAATCTCACTCAGTGATTTCAATAATACTTCCATAGTGTGCGGCGCAATCACTTTATTTATAATTGTTTCCGTTTTTGTTCTTGCACATGCAGTGTTTATGGCAGTTTCAGAGTCTTTAAGCAATTCAGGTATCAAACCTGCGGTACAGTCCATTGATTTGTAAGATTGCTTATTCATCACATTTAAAAAGGCACACTATAGCAATTAGTGTAACATATGGAAGAGAGCCACAAGTTCACTTTCCAGAAAGAAAAGCCGGACATATTAGTGAATTTTAAAATGCCGGCTGGACGGAGGACGGAAGAGGAAAAACCCAGATATGTCTGGCTTTTGCCGGACGTCTGGTAAGCCTAGTAATGGCAGTATGTCAGCAGTGAAAAAATCGTGCAAGACAATTACATTGGAGCAAAAACTTAATATTGTTATGCACCGTGAATGAGGTGAAACAGCTGCATACACAGGCAGAGTTTTGGGATTGCCAGCTACGACGGTAAGGACAATTGAGCCGAGTTATGCAGAAGCAACCAACCCTCAAAATTGAAAATTTTCAAGTAACCTGCACACTGCATAGGGAAAACCCTATTCTGCCTCCTGCAAAAAACATCCAACCCAAACTAGTACCATGTTGTGCTACAGCTGCCTTCAAACTAACCCACAATCTGTGATTTTTAAATTTAACAGTCAGTAAAAGTCTTAATATCTCAGCTTCCTGTCCATGTGGGTTGGTAGGTTTCTGCATAACCCGGTCCAATTCTGAAGGACTCAGACAAAGTAAAAGAATTTGGAAGAGAATAACTTGAGTTTTATGTCCCCGGATTTTATTTTCGTTTGTATCAGCTGTGGCTCGACGAAGTGAATACACAAAACCCATAGTTAAATAAAAACAACTAAATACAGGTAGACCTCGTCTTTCAAGGCTTTATCTTTTGCATGTTTCTATCTTTTGCAGTTCTGCATTTTCGACAAGTTTTGTCTTTCACGACCTTATGTTTCGCTCTTTCATGGAAAAAATAATGGGAAAGGCTACGCGAAGTTTTCTACGTATGGAATGAATCACGTTTTCCTCACATTTTCTCTCGTAAGCCAGAACAATATTGTTGCATTATTCTAATATGTAAAAATATTTATGTAAGTGCATTAATGTAATAAATGTAATAATATTAAATATTTTTAGGATGCAATCCTCCCACACTTTTGTGCCCCTTCACAAGTGAAAAGTTGCAAAATATAAGCTGGTATCACCATCCAGGAGCTCTCTTTCTTTTTGATGTCCTGAGAGGAAAGACTCGACCCTCAACTCTTGACCCTTCCTATTCAGTATCATTGGGGTATTTGCTTAGGTTTGACGTAGTTCAAATGCTTAAGCTTTGCGTTTTATGCATCATTTATTATTGGTGGAGTTTTTCAGGTAAGGCAAGGTCTGCTGTATTTGGGAAATTAGTTCTCGCAAGTTAGGCAATCGCCGTTCCTTTTTCTCGATTCTACTACGGAACAAATAAGATGTTAATTTCTGATACGTTTTTCATGTTCTTTTATCTTGTTTAAGTTTCTCTTTCATTGATGTTCATTTTTCGTCTCTTTCTCTCTTTTTCTGTAGCCACTAATACAGAGGAGGTTCTTGCTGGGATAGGAACCACACCCTGTATTTCTCATTGCCTTAATTACTTCTCTTTCATGATTTGGCCTTTCGTGGTGTTTTCAGGAATGTAACCTCTGTGAAAGACGGGGTCTGCCTGTAAATGTTTTATTTACTCCATCTTCACATTTGTATATTATATTTTTGTTTTTCGAGGGGTGTCGAGTCAGAGATTTTGGAACAGATTATATTGTACAACATGGGTTCTTATAGGAATTGTTGATTCGGTTAATGTTGTTTTGTTCAGTGTCGTGAATTTTAAGAACGAATTAACGTTGTGTATGTGTATCCTGAAAACTTCAACTTATGTCTCTTCATGTGTCTCATTGACATCCCAACAGCTCTCCAAATGGTATGTCTCCATTGGGCTTGGGCTTCCTATGACACCAAGTTGCCACCCATATATCATTTCACCTTTCCTCTTCTTTGAGTATGTATAAGAAGAATGGTAAAATGAGAAATGGATGGCAACAGGAAACCCAGTGGACACATACCATTTGGAGAGCTTCTGGGAATGTCAGAGAGAAACGTGAAGAAAATTGAAGCTTTTGGGATGCATGTACATACACATATATATGCTATGTATTATGGGATATAAGTCAACCTTGATTTTTCGGCTTGAAAACGCATGTTTTAATATATACTCACAGTATTTACTCTACATGTGCAATAGATCTCCAGGTTAATGTTGCCATGTTCAATGTTGTTTTGCCTTAACATTATTACCCAAACACTTCCATTATAATTTTAACATCGCTGCAAATTCATGTTAACCTTTTGCACTCGGATTTTTTTTCCTTATTCCGTTAGTCTACTCGGCATTTAATTTTTAAATACCCACGTATTTTAAGGAATGTGACACTCTAATGAATAGATGTATTTTATTTCCTTATAAACTTATTTATTTGCATTTTTTACATTAAAATAATTATAATTCAGACATTAACTTTAGTCCCTATATTTTTTCATAGTATGGTATTTTTTTTAAACATTCTCCTACATGAAGACCTGGTTTACATTCACGTCTCACATATGTAAATAGTCTCTCTTCTTCCACCTGGGACTTTTCTATTGGAACAAACAACACAGTGTTTATGTTTTTTATTAGGGTGAGGTATGATTTTATGCAGCTTTCCATCTAAATGCTGTTCCTGATCTGTGGATGGTGGTCTACCCTTAGGAGTTGGTGCACCCGCCCTGACATCTCCCACTAATTTAATCACAAGTTTCCTTATAAATTTTACATGTTCCTCATTGTCAAAGTAAAACTCATCCCCAGTGCTTTCTAAATCAGATCCGAGAATTCTGGAACACTTTTCCATGGTTACGATGGGTGATTCTTTCTGGAAGAAAGACTACGTGCGACTGAAACATTGAATCAGCTGCTGGGATTCTCAATCGTAGTAGAGTACTGAGTCAACAAAAAAGAAATTTGAGATGACTTGAGGAAAGAGCGTGCATCAGTATCTGTTTTCTTAGGCGGCTATTGCTATCGCCGAAAAAAGGAAGAGTGGGTGACTCAGCATAGCCCACGGGGAAGCATTGTGAAAAATGGCCCATTCAAGCCTGGAGGTTTCATCAGATGGTTCCTTTAGTTTATTTTTCTGTCCATAGCAAATACACGAGTGAATTAGCATATCCTTCAGTGTTTGCGATAGAGAACGGAAAAAACTGAATGACAAAAATAGATCGTAATTATAAACAAATTCGAGACGACGGATGCCAACTCCGCCTTATGAATTCATTGATACCCACAAGTAATGTTTTTATCTGTAATAAACAATTGTCTTCATCATAATGATAAAATGGTTGTCAAAAGTAGCTTGCACCTCCGAAAATATACGAGATGAACGCATCCTACACTGTCGGCAGCACTCGGCCAGCGTAACTCGCTCGGCCGGCGCAATAAACTCGTTGCTTTTAGAGGGGTATTGTTAATTTATAATTGAATCAATGTTGAATTATTATAGTTTTAGATATGCTCATTTAGTCCCTGATACTAACAAAAAGTAATTGAAAAAAACGTGGGCAAAAAACCACCTCTCATCATGATGAAATGCGTGTCGAGTGACGCTCGACATACGAGCTTCTACCTATGCTAGCGATGTCGAGCCACACTTGACACCTGAGTGCAAAAGGTTAATGTCGTTTGGCTTGGTGCCGAAAATAGAAAGTACTCACGCACACATCTCCATTGCGCAGTGCTCTGTTTGTTAGTGTTGGTTCAACATATTGGTTGAGAAAAGTGTTCTGAACTGATTTATTTTTGCTTTATTTGAATGAATTGATCATAAGTTGGCTGGGGATTTATTGTAAATTGAAATCAAGCCATAGTTTGAACTACCATATGTTGATATGATGAAGCAGTACTGTGCATTTTAATAGCCCGTACATATATGTTCGTAAGGTCCTAAAACTAATTGCACTAAATTGCTCCAATTTTGACATTGCAATAACTTTGAAAAGCACTGCAAAATAACAGAGCCAATTCATTAATTGATTCTTCCACTGTATTTATTAATCAATTATGTCAATATATTAATGTTCGTAGTGATATATTTATTTTAAGATCTGGGAATGCTATTTCATCGTGGGTGGATTATGATATATAATTTTTTCATTATTTTCAGGTGGAGAGAGTCAAATATTAGATGATGATGACCCTGATGCCATTGATGATCCAATTTATCACATAAATTTAGAGAAGTATTTGACTGATTTTTGCCATTCACTAAGGCAGCAGCGTTGTTTCGATACATTAGTAAACCAGCTTAATTCTAAAGAATGTTCTACGTTATGCAAAATAGGAATCTCATTTAAATGACTTGTAAAATTTATATGCACAAAGGTTTTTGAAAGCTTTCAACAATAGCAGGAGAAGTAATGCTTCCTCTTGAAACCTGTATAGGTGTATCATCTGCTATTGGTTGAAACTAGAGTTCCTCAGGAACCTCACATGTATGGAATTGTATGTTTAAAAAATATAGTTGGCAACTATAATGTTTATGTATAGTCAACAAATTGTAGAGACTAACACAAACAAAAATATTAATAATTACACAGAGAAAATTGGGAAAGATAAAAGCAAAAAACACTTGGTCAGATTTATGAAAAAATCCATTCCAGTGACTTGGTATCTCATACTCTGAGTAAAAGAAATTAGTAAAATTCTCGAGTTCATAACTCAATTTCAAAAAATTTAATCATCAGTAAAGCCCATAGAGGCTGAAAAAATTAAAAGTGAAAGATAGAGATATAAGTTTTTAGGTTTCCTCAATTAACTAAACAGTATTTCATCTCCCTTAACCCCTCCAGTATGTGCGACGTACCGTTTGCATCCGCTGAATTCCATGCCTCAAGCGTGTGCGAAGCACCGTTTGCATCCAATAATTTCATTACGAATTCGTATCACCACGGCTCTGATTTATGAGCTTTCAAGCAGAGGATATATTAGCTGATGCATTCTGCTGTCGTTCTGTGGTTCCTTATTGTCTGTTTATATGTTAGGATTTTTTTATATTTTTTTCCAACTTGGGTCTTCCCATAGCGGAGCTTACTCTGGCTTCGATCTTTCATGCGCTGTATCATTTGCGTCCACAACTTTCATTATGAGCTCTTATCTCTCTGTCTCTTATTGATGAGCTTTCAAGCCGATGGTAGAGGTTTCTTATTGCCTGTGTTTGCATCTTAGACTTTTTTATATTTTTTCCTTGTGTCCGTCCTTCAGCTGAACCCTTATTCAGTTCACCATGGCTTCTAGCTCTTGTGCATTAGTGCAGTGCTGTCCAATCTTTTTTGCTCCATGGCATCTTCATCGCGGCACACCAAACCACCCGTAATTAATTTCAATGCGTAAATACACATTTTTAAAGAAAAAACTAGCATAAAACAAATAAAAGTCACAGTTATATTAGATTGTTATGATTGGTAAAGTAATATTCAAATAATTGTAAAATTTTATTGTAAATTAAGTTCACACAATTCAACGTGTAAAAATGTTATGCTCTTCGACGGAAAATTTGGGCTTGCCTTTTTGGTACAAAGATGCTATATATTTGGCTCACGAATAGAAAGAGCTACAAGAACTTCTTCATCTAGGGTCTTTAAACATTCCTTTTAATATTTTTAATATGGGTTGAAGAGCAACTAAATTCACATAAATACGTTGTTGAATTTGGAATGTCATATCGATGGGATATTCAAATACTGAAACTTTTAGCCAAAATACATCTAAAGCTAGCATAATAATTTTAAGTTGTATGGTCATTACTAAGGTCTACCAATTCCTCTCGTAGTTTCAGAATAAATTCTTTGGATGATAAAATGTGTGTGAAGTTGTTTGTTCCAAATGCTTTTGTGAAAATTAAATATCCTCAGACTGTGACGCACACTAGTGCCTTCCTCGCGGCACAGGAATGTCGCGGCACACCGGTTGGAGAGCACTGCGTTAGTGGACGGTGAAGTGCTTGATATTTTGGATGAAAATGGCGAAAGTAGTTTTGACATAAATTCTGAGGAATCGAAAGGATATTCTATTGATTCCACTAGTGAAGAGGAATTGGAAGAAATAAGTCGCACCATATTTGAGGGAATAAAAGTGTTGCCGATATTTAGGAAGATGTCGACAGTTCTAACCCTCCTAAGCCTTTTGCATGTGACTTAGTTGGGAAACAAATAGTGCCTCAAATCAAATATTAACATCGGAGGAACATCTCGAAAAAAAAACTCGGATTGAAATAAACGTAGGCATTTATTTTTTATTATATAATATGAACAATGATAAGTATGGTGTAATTTTTTAGAAATTTTTGAATTACAGTAGAACCTCATAAACCCGGCAACCTCATTTATGTGATTGTTAATTAAAAAGGGGGGCGAATTCTATGGTGAGATTGTTGTTACAAAAGTATATAACTTCTTAAACCATACAAGGCAAATATTTAGAGACAGCACAAAAGAAGAAGTTTAAAAGGTGATGAAAAGTAGGGCAGGAAAGAAAGGAAAGGAAAAAATAGATAAAAAATAAAAAAGATGCACAGGTTTACAGGGTATTAATCCTTGCCAGGGACCTGTTGTCAATCCCTCATATCACATTCACAAACCTACCAGCAACTGTGTGATTTCAGATCCCTTGCACAGGTTAACACTTCATAAACCCCCTTTTATCCTTTCCATTTTAGGATTAGTGCCTATATGAGGGAGTGAATATATGAGCAATTGACAATAGGTCCCTGGTAAGGATTAATATCACATAAACCTATAAGTGTGCTTTTTTAAATCTTTTTAATTATTTTTTCCTTTCCTTTCTTTCCTGCCTTACTTTTCAGGGCCGGCCAAAGGATGATGTGGTGGATGAGAGACATCTGGGCCCCCGAACAATGAGGGTCCCAGAAGTTCTTAGTTATTCAAGTATCAAGCGTAAATTTTGCAAAAACTTTTACTAAAAATCACTTGCAAACTGATTTCCAATACAGAAACCAGCCGGGTTAGACTGGTAGGTAGTGTGCCTGCCTTCTAATCAAAAGGTCGCAGGTTCGAATCCTGCTTCGGGCATGGATGTTGTGATTCATCTTGGGGTTTTTCCCCTACCTGCAGACAAGCCTAAAAAAAATTGGCTTTGGGGGGAAGTCATCTTAAAAAAAAAAAACACTTCGTAAAAGTTATTATATTAAACTGGAGCTCCATAAATTGTTCGTTTAGTATAAATATTAATATCGTGGGGCCCACATTGGCTGACTCTGCTACTTTTCATCACCTTTTAAACTTCTCCTTTTTTGTTGTCTCTAAAATATTTTCCTTGTACGATTAAGGAGTTATATTATAAAACGTGTTGATTGTATTTGTGTGTTTATGCTTGTAATGAGTGGTCAGAGATATGGAAACTTAAATGTGTGTACCATTGGTGAAAAATTTACTGAGTTTTTTTGTGTACATTTTTTGTATTCTCCTACTGTAATTGTTACATTGTTGTGAGTGTTGGTCTCTAAAATTCCTAATTTATGGCAAAGGAATGTTGTCTATACCACAAAATTAAACTGATTTCAACATAATTAAAATTAAATAAAAAAATTAAGGTATTTTTATAAATATTTGTATGAATTTATTCAGGACTAGGGTTGCCAACCTCCAGCTTTCAGGCCGGTGATCTCTGGATCATCGCCATAATCTCTGGTCTACGGTTGAGTAGCACAAATCTCCGGTTCAATTTCGATTGCAGCGGAAAGCCCTTTTCATGAATTTTTTGCATTTTTTATAAATGATTCGAATTAAGATAGTTTGCACTTTAATTTCCACTGTATTTTGTTTTATACAAAAAACAAATTGACGATGCTCACAATTTCGTTAATTAGTGATATTTAAAAAATAAACAACGAGTTTTAATCATATGTCCTAAAATCATGAGTGCCTTTAAGAATATTGATTATATTTATCATTACATATAATTCCTCTTGGGTTTCTTCTAAAGTATCCAGATTTCAAGCAAACCAGTTTATGAATATCTTAAAGTAGCAACCCGTAATAACATCTCTGGTTCATGAAGATCTAAAAGTTGGCAACCCTAGTCAGGACATTGTTTTGAGTCACATTTGAAAATATTTTTGTCCAGTGCAATTTAATTGCAGTCAACCTCATTATTGCATTTTCGTAAATCTTAGCTAATTTTTTGTTTTTTCAGTTTTTATTCAAATTTATTACATGTAAAATCGGCTTATAGTATCTATTATGGAAAAACCTGTAATTTTCATATTTCTATATTTGGCAATTCTTCCAATGTTAATACAGGAGATCCCTGAGTTAAGAATATGTTGCATTATTTTCTATTGTTCAGAACCTGGAACTTAATTTCTCATGGACTAAATTTTAGAAATGGTGGTTTGGTTCCCAAGCCAGTTCACAAAAGCCTATTTACCTCACAATTAAGCTGAAATTTTATAAATAGTAGTAGAAAACAATACTTTTGTAGTTTATAGCTTTGTCTTTGGTTATTTATATGCCTGATTTATTCAAATATTGATACCTTATGGAGTTTAATTTGTAAGTATAGGAATTTGTACTTCAGACATTTGTAAGTTGGGGACCTCCTGTATTTGAAAACCTCTATTTGACTTTATTGTGTTGTTAGCTGAAGATGAAGCTGTAAATTTTTGTAAAACTGCAGAATTTATTTGTCAGTATAATTTATTTGTAATATATTTACATAAAAAAACAAGCATGCTTACAATAATTCATCTTTGTAATCAGGGGCACCTTAACTACATGGGCTAAATGGCTGCAGCACTAGGGCGCCAGGTGCCGCAGGGCGCCCGGCACCGCCGCTCCACAAATAAAATATATAAATTTTTAAACTTCGCATCTTTGTAATTTAAACTCAAAAAGTATAAATTGTCATAGCCTTTTATTTCTCAAGAGGCTCACCATCTATTACAAGCTTCAGGTAGTGAATATGTGGCTACTTCCCTGTAATTCATAAATATTTTGGGCAATCAGAAATGCTAGGGGTTTCTGAAAGTACGTACTACGTAGGATGGCAGCATTCAAAAATTTCACTCGTCACACGTATACTGGACAGAATCATAATAGCTATAAATAAAATAAAGAACTCAAAACACGGTGAAGACAAGATAAATAAAATTGGAAATAATAACTCCAAATCAAGGCAGCATTCAAAAATTTCACTCGTCGCACATTGTATACTGGACAGAATCATAATAGCTATAAATAAAATAAAGAACTCAAAACACAGTGAAGACAAGATAAATAAAATTGGAAATAATAACTCCAAATCACTGTAAAGGCGGTACTTACATGGCAGGGCACAGAAGACTCGCAGAATGTCCCGACATTGCTGAAGATGACAGCATTGCTGTCGAAACGCGTGTCCTGGTTGATTCTGCAAGTCTTCTGTGCCCTGCCATGTAAGTACCGCCTTTACGGTGATTTGGAGTTATTATTTCCAATTTTATTTAACATAATAGCTATACTTCAGAGACTCCGAGGAGAAGTGAAGGTCTGGCGAATTTACGAGGGCTTAACGAAGGTTCAGGTTTACATTGGGAAATTCTCAGGCCATGAGATTTCTTTCCATAAGCATTTCTCAATGCCAAAACATGATGATATAAAGGTTCATTCATATAGAATGCACACATCTACGAGACGAAACGAGTATAAGCTACGTCTGTTTGTACAAATATCCATACACCACTTGAGATGGCAATCTGGACCTACAGGCGCTGTGATAATTGTTTCTTGGTTCCCAGGAATCTTTGTCGTGCCCTGTGGCTAGTCCGATGGAAGTCTTTACAACAAAAGGTAGTCGGCAGTATTACTGTATTAAATACGTACTAAATTTACGTGAATGCAATTGCGATGTACATGTACTTCCACAGATTGAATTGTGTTGTTATTTTCAACATTCTTCGCAATCTACACATTAGGAGTTTTGTCCTACTTTAGAATGGATCGTGAAGTAGAAAGAAAGTTCCATTCCAGTGCATCAAAAGAAAAAGAATAGGAGAATTGGAGAAGATGGATTAAGAACTACATAAGTGAGTCTTATATTTTTTTATCAAAATCAATTAATTACTCAACCCGACAGTCGTGGTAACCTGTCCTTTTTTACAGAAATATCTAGTTTTGTGGTTTACCTTCGTTAGGCTTAGGAGAGCATTGACCAGACAAAATTTTTATTTATTTTTATTGCGACGATTATTTAGCAGTGATCCCTTTTCTCTGAGTAAGCAGTTAATAGTGGACTGTTGAGTTATTTTGCTAAAATTACTCTGTGGACAAAGTATGCCGTGCGCCCGGTGACTCGTGCGACAAATAAGAGCATGCCCACTCGAGGGTTAAAATGTTTCCACAACATTATTATTAAAATAATCCATTTTCTTCCTATTTAATAATATTACATGCACACGTAAGGAAATTAAACGTATTTTTGTGAGATCGTTTATGTTAGCAACAATGAAGAAGTAACCATACAAGAAATTTTCAACTTCAACTCGAATTAAGACATTCTCATATGATTTTATCGATAACGGCAATGCCTACAATATAAATGTATAGAAAAGAAAATACTCTTCTTTACCAGTTCTACAACTTTTATTTGAAAAATATTTTGATATGAGCAATACTTTAAGAGATATGACGAAAATTTAATTTTTTGTCATTAGTAAGGTAAATGTAAAAAGAAGTACTTTTAAGATATTTATTTATAAACTGCGTTATTATTTGAGTTTCAATTTTGATTTTTATATTTTCTATTTTTTGTTTTAATAAAAACTAGTAGGGCAGCCCCGGATATCCGATCCTCAGTGCGATTTAAATAAACTAATGGTTTAGTGAAATAACTTTTATTGAATAATTAATGAAATATAAATGAAATTCAAAGTATTAAAATAAAAAAGCCTCTTATGTCACCTTAATATAAAGAGTAAGAGAAAAACCTATAATCCTACCAAATTTCAAGTTTCTAGCACATCTACAGATGTTAACAATAAATTGTAAACAAATGCTGACAGTCCTCAATGTAACCATTTTAAAACATTATAGTATCAATTGAAACAAAATATAAAACAAATTAATGGCACAATTTAAAATTAAAAAATTCGCTGGGAACTTGTTTGTTATACACATGTTATTGACACAGCTAGAAAAGCTTCCCATACGCAGTCAACAGACTAATTATCTGTAAATATTTACTTTACTATGCTTAATTAATTTCGATGCGAATAATGCTTTTCTTTCGTCTATTTGAAGGTTTAATTGGCATTAAATGAATCGGAGGCAACAATGAGAGTCTCCTTGGCAATGCCCTGAATGAGTACGAAAAATCCGCAAAACTTCGAAAAAGGATGCACATTTCTGAAAACTTCAACCGTGTACCGTGTAAACATCGCAATAATAAGATAGTATAAAGCTTTAGCCATCGGATAAAGCAAAAAAGAAGAAAATTGGTCCATATTTATGTATTTTAATGTATGAAGGAAAAAATCCTTGCACTCTGAAAAATCGAAATCCCGTGTAAACTTATGGGAAAATATAATTGTCTCCTGGATTCAAACCCGGGACACTTTAGCAGAGAAAAATATTTTTCCAGGGAACTCAGCCAGTACAAACAAAACGCCGTTTACTGCATATCTTTATAACGAACGGTTCTTGAGAAATACGCTGATATAAATGGTAAACAAGTGTCTACAGACGTCAACGTAAAATTAATATATAGTTAGATTAGATTTGTATTGTTTTTATTTATGATTTATAAATCGATGTGTATTTACGTATTTACTTTTACATTAAAAATTAGTAACCCCCACTCCACTATAAGAGGGCGCATCATGTTGCTAGCCCAAATGTCTTAGGACGGCCCTGTTTGTAATGTTATAAAGTAATTTCTGTATTGCATAATTTTTAAACTTCATAATATTATCTTAGCAGCATATTTAACATTCCATTGGAATTTGTTATGGAAGCTTTCTTCTATGATTTTCATAATTTCATTTTAGTTTTATCAATGCCATTTTCATTAATTTTTATGAACATTTATCATGAAAATTCTGATATTTTTTAATGTTATCCTCTCTCTAATACAGAATTACCATTCAATTCCTCATGGGTCAGGATAACACTTCTGCTATGAGATCATTTTTAATTTCTCATACGAAGTATCGAGAAAGTATTGTTATCGCGAAAAAATTCGACCTTGAGATTTTTACGGAAATATACGTTTTAGGTGTCGCTGAATCCGAAAAAGTGGTTTTTGCAATTCCGTCTGTCTGTTACTGTCTCTGGAGCCTAGACGGTACAGCGAAAATGAATGAAATCTCGTACTTAGACATTTTTATCATACTGAGCAGAGTATACATAGAAATGGTTGACATTGCTCAATAATTAAGAGTAGTTAATTCTAGGCAACTTTAACAATAATTCGATTTTCTCAAAAACGGCTCTAACGATTTTGATCAAATTTCATACAGTTGAGTATACATCTACAATAATAATACATATTTAATTTTTGTCATTGAATGAATATAAGGCTAGTTTATTCTTGGGCAACTTTAACAAATATTGGATTTTCTAAAAACAGGCTCATATGATTTTCATTTTCTAAAGATAACTAAACGATGCATTGGTATCTATATATGAGAAAGTTTGTACGTCTGTTGTACCAATTTTTTAATATTGTACTGAAATTTGACAAGATTAATACCACTGTAAAGTCGGTTAATAATCAATAAATTATTATTATTATTCAGTCTCGGCAACGTTGACATCTTTGTTTGTACGTACAGCAGTCTATTTTTGTTTGTGCATTTTACACCTATTATTTTATAAACATAAGTGAGAAACGGAAAACTGAAAGTGCTGATACAAGTGAAAAGAAACGTAGGACTCATAAACTGAACACAATTGAGACAAAGAAATAATTAGGCGTGCCAAAAGCGGCGAATCTTTAGTTTCAATCGGACGCTTATTGGACTTAAGCCGGTCGAGTGTGTTCAGTTGTGAAGGAGAAGAACAAATATAATAATACAATACGTACTGTGGCGTTATGAATAAACGCCACATTTTTTTAAAGAGCAAGGAACCGATCTACACACGCTTCGATGACGTTGGCGATACCCCGTTAGCAGACTGCGAAACAATTTGAGACATAATGATTGTGCAGTTGCTTGGCTTTCTCGCGATTGACGTGTGAACTCAGCGAGATTTTCTTGCGAGTTTGGGTCTTGATTCACAGGTTTAAAGCCTTCTCTGCCTTCTCTACATACGGATTCCTAGGTACAGAAGACACTTTTGTACTCGTAAGTACCACTTGCAACACTAGCTGTAATCGCTTCTTCACTTTCCTTATCAATTTTATGGTGAAGCAGATTCATTATGTGCAAGCCTATCAAAACTTCAATTTTCTTCTCCAAACTCATCACTTTTTTTGCCCTTTTTACCGAATTTTCTTTCATTTCAGTCATCACTCTCTTTGGGGCCATAATTAGGCAATATTTCAAAAAAACTATGAAAATAGCAAAAGGCTCTAATGAAAAAAAAACTTGCTATTTCATACATTATACGTTGACACACCTAAACCACCTTCCGTACGCCGAATTCGGAATTTCGTCCGTCAGCGAAATGAATGAATATTTAGAGTTCTGCTGGTTGCCATCCACCAGGGCACCAGTTTCTGCCACGTTGCCATCGTTGTCTCTACAGCAGTGTATATTTGTGTAATTATTTCAATATTTTATTGCATTTTGCCCTATCTCTCTATATTATAAAATTGTGTCTAAAAGGCCTCTGCTCAAAAAACTAAACATTTATACCATAATTAGAGATTTTATAATATTTTTTTGGTTCTCTGGGAATGGAACCCCTCCTATAACATGTAAATCTATGTTCGACATCTGTACATTCGATTTCCGTACACGTTTTCAGGAACGCATTATGTACGGATGTCGAGGACTGACTGTATCTGAAAACCTAGGCCTTCTGCAAGGAAAGCTACCCATTTCAATAACTTCCACATTGTGTATTAACTTACAAGGGACTGTCACAAAGTGCAGCAAAACTTTATTAGTGCGAAGGTAAAGGCACCAAAAAGCATCTTTGAATTAAGCTGGTTTGAAATATCCATATTAAGAAAGTTGAGCTTATGTACAGTTTGTATTGTAAATTCATGATGAAGAATTGCTGTATCTTTTCCATTTTAACTCTCGAAAATATATTGACTTTTTCTATGATTGTCTACTCATGTAAATATAAGTATAATGATATCTTCATCATAATCATTATGGTTACTACATGTCGATTCTACTTTCTGATGTGCTGAATCTAATGGATATGTATAAGATTATTATAATCACTGTCAGTGACAATACAGAAGTTATAATAATCATCAAAATTCAAGAAAGATTGCAAGAAATTTCATAATTTTACATCGCATATCTTCAGCATTAATGTTCCCTACTTAACCCCTTTGATGCTAGACCTAGTGCTGCCTACTGTGCTAAAATGCTATGCCATTTTTGCCTAAATTGTATGCCAATGTTAAAGGCTATTCACCACAGTTTTGGCTCTGCAAAAATGAATTTTAATTCCTAGAATCCATAATGAACAGGATGAAATACGTTAATGAAAAATTGGCCTGTATCCCATTTAAAATTTACAAATAATATATAATACACAGGTATTTCATAATAATAATTTCAATAACTTTTTAAGTTCTAAATTTATGCACATTGTTTTCATATTAACATCAATTTGTTTAAATATCTACATTGTCATTATCTGATTGGCTTCAAAGAGTAAAATCACAATTTTTAAGAAGTTAGCACCATCAATTATTCACATTACAGGATGCTTTATATATCTTTGGGACCAGTCAGTTGGTGAAATCTAAAGGAGGTGTTAGGTTGATTGTCATTGTTTGTGATATTCCTGTTCAATCTCATGATCAGAGAAATCTTTGGATGTGTCTAAATCTGATTAATCTCTCTGAAAGAGATATCTGCAGAGAGGGCTTTAATTTCCACACTCAGTTTTACAAAACCTCTCAGAGTAGCTCTGTAACTTACAGTGGTGCTATGTCATTTATATTTAGGCTTGTTAGCATGAAGCCACTATTTAATATACCGTATATACCCGAATATAAGACAACTCTGATTATAAGACGACCCCCCCATTTTTAACTCCTAATGAAAGAAAAAATTTATTGTGCACACAATGACAGAGGTTTATTATACCATTGAGTAATGAACATTGAACCAGTTGAAATAAGCAGTTTTGATTGGAATTTTCAATTGAATATTTTGGAACAAAATTTGGCACAAATGTTATTAACTGGTCCTCTAAATTTTTATGACGTCCTTCCTTAGGCCCACGAAATTGTGGCGACCAAAAAACATAGCCACATACTGCTCTAACTAAATGCTATATTGTACAAGAAATAAAGTATTAACAACACAAATGCTCTTGAGACGTAAGTCTCGCAGCTTAACCACTTCAGAAAATGTCAACTTATCGTTACAGTCTGTCCGACAGGAAACTTTAGCACACTCTCCCTTGCGAGGAACAACTCTTCTCGCTTTTGTCTCCGTCACTCCACTCTCTCTAACTCCCGCTCACCGCCGGCGACCCTCGGCTGTCGGTATCTCCCGGTGCTTCTGCCCTCGTTCTCTCGACGGCCACTCTCACCTGATGTCGCCGCTCAGGGGGGGTTCGGCGGGTAGCTTAAATGGGCGACTCCTCGACTTCGTATTGGTTAATTTCCTGATTATGTGATATAACCATGCGAACAGGAGGGAATGGGAAATAGGGGTAATATTCGCCCTATATAAAGCGCGTTGGTGTGGGAGCAGCCATTCGGCGGAGACATTTGGCGTTCTCTTCACCGATTACGAAAGACACCGATAACGAAAGGCGGCGATTTTCTGCGTTTTTCATCGCAGAAAATCGCCGAATATCGCCGCCTTTCGTTAAGTGCTTCGTTAAGTGCGGAGGTGTGGGGAAAATCGCTGCAAAATGCTTTCCGATTTGAACTTGCACACTTTAGCATTTCCTGGGATTTTTTCCACCACCTCACATTTGCCTTAGTGACACCAAACCTTCTTGCTGCTGCACAATTGTTAGTTTCATCAGCATATTTCACAACTAAAAGTTTAAAATTTGCATCATAACTATTACGCAATGATTTCGATATTTGTGAAGGTGTAGAACCTCCCTTCTCAACGTGGTCATCCATATTTTTACATAAAACTGGATAGTTAACAATCACGAAGACTTTAATTCACATGGAATTTACTACAGTCATAGATGGTTCACTTTGTCTGCGGTCAACACACTATGATATCATGACAGGATCAAATTACATATGTTGGTGCAAAATCTTTTGCCAATTCAACCTACTACTACTACAGACAGTCCTCGACTTTCGTACATCAGCTGACGAACAAACATTTCGAGCTATCGCATAGTGGCGCTATCTGTCAGCCAAGCCAACACTTTTAATAAATTACCAAATGAAGCAAAATGCATAAATATAATAAAATTCAAAAGAGTACTTGTATTAGAATACATTTGAATCTATTCATTTTCTACTACTACTTTTAATAATCGATTGTCTCAAATGATTTTAAGAATCGAATACATAAGATCGCGGGAGTTACGTTCCTGAAAACACCACGAAAGATGAAATCATGAAAGGGAAGTAATTAAGGCAATGGGAAATACAGGGTTTGGTTCCCACCCCATCATCATTTATCCTCTGTATTGGTGACCGCAGTAAAATAGAGAAAGAGACGGATAAATTAACTTCAATGAAAGTTAGACTTAAACAAGTTAAAATAAGTCAAAAAAAGTATCAGAAAATAAATTATTTAAGTTCCGTAGTAGAATCGAGAAAAAAATGAATAGAGGTTGCCTAACTTGCAGGGGCTAATTCCCCAAATACGGCAGACCGCATCTTTCTTGGGGTTACATTCCTGAAAACCTCTGCGAAACTCCACCAGTAATAAATGATGCGTAAAATGCAAAGCTTAAGTGTTTGAACTATGTCAAACCTGAGCAAATAACCCAATGATCCTGAATCGGAAGGGTCAAAAGTTCAGTCTTTCCCCTAGGAACTTCCCTCTCGTAATAAAGACAGAAGGCTCCTGAACGGTGATGCCAGCTTATATTCTGCAACTTTTCACGTGCGAAGGGACACAAAAGTGTGGGAGGATTGCATCCTAAAAATATTTAAAAGTATATATAAGACACGTACACATGTCTTATATATATACTTTAAAAAAACAGATACAGGTATCGATTTTTTTAAATTACGTAAATATTTTTACATATCAGAATACCGTACCAACATTTTTCAGGCCTGACTATGAGAGAAAATGTGAGGAAAATGCGATTCATTCCATTTATAGAAAATTTCGCGTAGTCTTTCCATGATTTTTTCCGTGAAAGAGCGTAACATAAGATCGTGAAAGACAAAACTGGTCGCAAATGCTGAACCGCGAAAGATCGAAACTCACGAAAGATAAAGCTGAGAAAGACGAGGTCTGCCTGTATTTCGATTATAACTATTCAGTTCTTCCCATCTCTACCTATCTCTGCCTTCTGCTCCTCTGTCAGTCAAATAATTATGCACCGTGCGATTATAAGACGACTAGCGATTTTTCGGTCATTAAAATTGGAACAAAACCTCGTCTTATATTCAGGTATATACGGTAATTCTAGTTCACAGAAAAATTATTGTCAGTGATTTAAATGTCATCATTAAGAAGCAGAGCTGGGCAAGTTCCAGAACAAGGAATGGTTCCAAAATCATTCCGGCTCCTGGATCCAGAACTGGAACAGAAAATTGTCGGATCTGGTACCCAAACCGGAACAATTTTGGTTCCAGAACGGATCTGGAATGGTTCCCTTATAAAATGAATAAATTATTATTAACATTTTTACTTTTTTTATTTAAAACAAACTTTTTCATTTCTTTTATTATATTTTTTATACAAAATTGAAAATGTATACTTTCTCTGAATATACTTCTTCCTTGTTAAGTTGGATCTTGTGTTTGGACCTTGGTATCTAACCCATCTACATTTGGTTTTCCTATTTTGCATAATAGATTCTGGTTAAAAGCTGTTCAGTGATTACGTAAAGCAGGGAATAACAAGTAACATTGAATTATCTACTTGAATATATCATAGGAGCTCAATTTCCAATCAGTTTCATGGGCGTCGGCAGGGGGGGGGCAAGGGGGGGCAATTGCCCCCCCCCCTGGAAATGTGTAGAAACGTAAATATTATATTAGATATTATTTTAAAATGTAAAAAAACTGGGCATGCGAAAAAACTTAACACGTTGCATAAGGATGGCGAGAATTCTCGCTCCCAACTTCGGTCTTACAGCAGGAGCGGCCACCCAGCTCATAGAGACATATATGCGAAAAATGGAGGGAAGTATAAAGCAAAACAAAGGCAACGTGCGGGTCGGATCCGCGAGGTAGTTTTTACAAGCTTTCCGTCTCCTTTGTCTCCGAAGGTGAAGGAAAAAAGGGATGTTTTCAAGAAAGTAAGGGAGGGGGGGATTATCCATATTGGTCCCATCGGCATATTTGACCTAAAAGAACATAGGGCATCCCTGATTCCAGCGATTATGTTTCCCTCTTATTTATATTATGAAGACAGAATTTTCCCCTTTCCACTCTCTGAGAATCCGGGAAACGGCACGATTTGCACGTGAGTTGCGAAAATATTTTCAAGCACTCTTTCGAATGTTTCTAAAGGAAAAGAATAATTGGAGGACAGGAACCGCTGTACCGTCTTTGACGGCTATTTCTGTATGGAAATTCCATGACCACCGGCATACGCCTTTCTTCTGAATGGGAGGACACGTCTTTCTTTCTTTTTGAAGGTTTTAGATTTTATGACCTTACGGGTGGCTAGAAAGAAATCTTACCGACGCGTCGGCAAACGTCGCGACGTTCCCAAG
Organism: Uropetala carovei; assembly: GCA_036926305.1. NCBI lineage: Eukaryota > Metazoa > Arthropoda > Insecta > Odonata > Petaluridae > Uropetala > Uropetala carovei. The sequence goes on from JAXCHB010000011.1 coordinate 10,861,049, forward strand.
AAACCTTTCTGACACGTGTTTTACACATTGGTCTCTTCACCCTCTCTCCTTTTTCTTTTAAAATTTCTCGAAAAAGAAATTACTTCAAGAGCCTCAGATTTTCTTAGTTTGTGGAAGAAGTAACATCGCAGAGAGAGTGAGTCGTGTCGTACTTTTGCAGTAAGAGTATGTGCATTTTGCGTAAAAATTAATAGGACTGGTTAGTATTTTAACTCGTGAAATATTTTAATTATTTGTTTTTAATTTCTTTGGTTTCGCTTTTGGAGTTTTTGTTAGAGAAACTTTTAATTTTGGTAGAAGGATATCCTAACGATCCAGATCTTCTCATCACTACGTGGGACATCTTCACGCACAACATTGTCAGTACATCGTCTTCCATTGGAGAGGTTAGTTTGAATTTAATGAACTGTTACTCTTTATATTAAACTTCTTTTAGAAATTTGATTTATTTCGAGAGATTTATTTCAATTATTTCTCGGTGTATTGTGACATTACTCGGAATAATTTTAAAGATAGAAACTAGCATAACAAGTAAAAGTCGCAGTTATATTAGATTGTTACGACTGGTAAAGCAATATTCAAATAATTGTTTAATTTTATTGTACGTTCAATACATAATTCAACGTGTAAAAATGTTATGTCAGACAAAATTTAGGCTTGCCTTTTTGATACAAAGACGCTTTATATTTGACTCAGTAATAGAAAGAACTTGAAAAAGTTCTTCAACTATGTTCTTTATACATGTCCTTTTAATATTTTTAATATGAGCCGTTGACGAACAACTTAATTCGCATAAATATGTTATTGAATTTGGAACGTTACGTCGATGGCATATTCAGATATTGAAGCATATTCACACCTTTAGCTTTAAGCCAAAATACATCTATAGGTAGCATAAAAATTTTAAGTGGTATGATCGTTGCTAAGGTCAATCAATTCCTCTCGTAGTTTCATGATAAATTCCTTGCATCATAAAATTAATTCGAGTTTGTTTGTTTAAAACGCTTTTAAAAATTAAATATACTAGGAGTGTGCGGCACACTAGTCCCTTCCTCTCGGCAAACTAATGCGCCACGGCACACCGGTTTAGAACCACTGCTTGAAGTTAATTTCGAGAGGATATTCAGTACAGTGATAATATAATTCATAGTGATTCATTGATGTGGATTTGTGGTCAGATGGGGGCCGGTTAAGTAAAATTTTCCCGGGTTAAGAAAAAATCGTCCGCCCCTGGGTAATAGGCATTTTTGTGTTTTGCCCCCCCCTGCAAAAATTTCTGCCGACGCCCATGATCAGTTTTATCATCTTTCTTTGCATATTCCTAAAAAAATATTCTCTACATTGAACACAATGAAATTGTGGGCTTAGAAGATTAGTCGTTTCTTAATATTTTAATATAATCCATAATCGAAAGAAAGGAACACATTTGAAGAATACTATTAAGAATTTGAATTTGTTGTGTAAATAAGCAAAGATGTTTTTTAAGACAATGATTCAAGAAATGCTTTATGGATTTGAAGACGAAGATATAAATCCAACATCTTGATGCTATCGACAAGACTGAACTATATCATAATCATCCGCCAAATAAAATTTTCTCATACAATGTTTGTATTCATTGCATAAAGAATCAAAAAGTTCAACAATCATTTCATTAGGGCCTGTTTCAGTTAAAAAATGTGTAAGCAAAGTAAAAATTTACCGCCCCTCTGGATATCAAAGGCATGAAATAATATGAATGATATACTAAAAAAAAGAAAATAGACTTATTTTACTAGTTTATTTTTTTCAAAAAAATATTCAGTTAAATATTTTCAGAAAGTAGAAATAAAACATTCACTGACCTTATAACAGAATTACTATGTAATGATTATATTACCGAATACTTTTACATTGAAACTTTACAAAGCCACTTTTTGAAAAGGACGAGATGAAGTTTTTCGGGCTTTTTTCTTTCCAAAGTCATTTATCAGGGATCGGAGAGGGAAGCTATGTACAAAATGTAGAGATTCTGAATGTTAAATAGTTGCACAAAGACAGGTGGATCCAGAAACTTCTCAAGAGGGGGGGGGGGGCGATCGCCCCTCCAACCTATCAAATCCGCCCCTGCCAGCTGCCCTATATTTTGAAAATCCCCACCCCTATCAGAATCCTTCTTTCCCTTGCTATATAGACCTAATCTGCAGCGTATAATTGAGGATTTTCGCACGGAATGAATTTAAGAAAGCGCCCAGTGGAGTGTAATGGGGTTCGGAGTTATCCATGGAGGGGGCTCACCCCCCCCCCCCCCCTTGGATCCACCACTGCACAAAGATACAAACCCCGAGTAATCAAAATCTCTAGTATTGAAGGTTCACCATATTTGGGGCAGGAAGGATATTTGAAATTACAATACGTAATCTCTAAAAGCATATAAAACTTAGCAGTATAGTTATTGCTTTTGTGTGTATGTATTCCTCTAAAGGGGTTAAGGAAAGTGCACAGTGTATTGGCATGTTTTAGACATTGTAAAATTTTAAAACGTTCATCTTGCCGCCCTTCTTAGGTGACACCTGTAATGTTACATTGCTTACACCTTAAACAGACCCTGAATGTAAATGACATATCATGGCGTAAAATATAATTTTTTCGTGATGATTTCAAGTTCTGTGTAATAAACCTTTAAAAAAATTAAAATGTAAAAATCCGAAATATTGATTTTGCTGCCCCTCTGAAGTGTCGCCTGTAAGCAACCGATTACGCCTGAAACCGGTCCTGTGTTACATGAACAACAAGCTTGGGCAGAGGGCAGCAATTTTTGCCTAACTTCAAGGCGGCAAACTGTCTGAAGGTAACTGTGGCTGTAAATAATGATGGTGTAACTAATTACCGTATATTCTGGTATATAAGTCGACCCGGTGTATAAATCGATCCCAACTTTTTTACTTAAAAATACTTCTCATGAAATCGTTTTCAGACAAAATCAAAGTCATGTACAATCCAAGTTTTAACTAAACAGAAATAAACAATGAAAAATTTATAAATACTGCTTAGAGTTTGTGCTATTCTCCTTGAGCATTCCATATGACATGTTTTAATTTCAACCAATAAGAAACTTATTCTTGGAGAGCTTGAACCACTAAATAAAGTTTCCTATAATTCAATTGATGACAGCTGCTAATGATATGTACTATCGAAATGAACTATACCTAGTGATAGCGATAGATCTCTACAATGGTGAAATTCAACAAAATATCACGTATGCAGGGGAGACCCAGGGTGCAATGCACCCAGGCGCCAACTTGCCTTCTCATCAAGGTATTTTTATCTATATACTCATATTATTGGAATTTGACTTGGGAATGTTTCCTACTTTCCTACAAAATCTTCCATGCAAAATTTTTCCGATCCCTTGCGGTACGTGGTCACATGACTCAGGGTCGCTAGAACACACATCAGTGGTGACCGAAAACCGTAGGAGTCGCCAAGAGGTTGGGGCGCTACTCTGCTAATTGTTATCCCGACCCTAGCGAGGAGCTCCAGCTGAGGCGGCAATCCTTTCGTAAAGTAAGTACCATTGACCTTTACCACAAATCCTTTCGCTGGAAGAATACCAGGTGCCTACTGTTTTTCTCCCACTTGCCGAGTCTTGGAAATCCCAAATCCATTTTAAATCGGTTCGGTATAGCTTTTCCAAAAACTAGCTTTCCTTACTCCTTCACGATCTCCCACCTACGTCATATTCATTTCTAAATACAGTGGGTTCCGCTTATTAGAATCAAGTCTGGAATCCATTACTTGATTCAATTAAACGGCTGATTCAATAATCCTACCAAAAGAGCAAAAATTGAAATAAGTACAGACCCAAGGTCATGCAAATATCAGGAAAAGAAGAAAACATCTACACCAGTATTGGTAGAAAGCCATTTGAACGACCATTGGGCAACAAATACCATTGAAGAATTATAACGAGAGATGCAGGATGGATCGATAAATAATAGCTTTCAGAAGAAAGAAACTAATAACGGGAACTATAGAGGAAAATATATGCAAGACATTTATAAATACTATGCTTGGAACAAAAACTTGGAAATCAGTAAAGATTATGTCTATAATCATCATCAGCCTTTTTCAATCCACTGACATATGAAGGCCTCCCACAGAATTTTTCAGTTTTCCCTATCAACTGCCTCCCTCCCCAGGGCCGTGGGGCCCGATTGGGTCCAATAGGTACAATTGGCCTAAGGCCGGCCCTGGGGAAGACCTACACTGCTGTGATGTCCACTTCCCCCTTCGCGCTCCTTCCTCCCTTACCCTCTTCCCCTCCAGGGAATACGTCACGCATCTATTGCCCATGGCTAAACACGGCCTCCCCTATGAGCGGTCCCAACTCCATGATGGACTCTTCTTACTTCTACCCGCCGACTGCCATCTCAAAACGGATGAGCTATACCTGTCGCTTTGAATACTTCGACTGTGATACCATCTACTCCAAATGCTTTTCCATTCTTCATACTTCTGATTGTGTGTCTAACCTCTTCTGATAGGATATCTGGAACCTCTTCGGTGGGCATAATTCCTTCTTCATTTACTTCGGCATTTGCTAGAGGATCCTCATACAACTTGGTGTAGAATTCTTGTACCTGTTTTAGGATAAATTTCCTATTATGGGTTATGGAGCCGTCTTCTAGCATCAAGGCCACCAGCTGTCTCTTACCAATCAAGAGATGTTGCTTCATTTTCTTGTAGCTTCTATTGTTTTCTATGATTTTCTCAATTAATTCATAATTATATTTCTTCACATCTTCTTTGATGAACTTCCTTATAGTTTTGTTTATTTTGGCAAATTGGATCATTTCCTTAGGATGATTAGTAATTTCCATTTTTCTTCTTTTTTCCAACAGCAGTTTTGTTTTTTCACCTAACTTTTTCTCTGGCTTTGTTTTAACTTGAGTATCTCTATTAATTGTGACTCAGCTTCTTGGTCTTCCAGGACACTGAATCAGTTTTGGAGTTGGAGCTGAAATTCTTCTTTTCGTTCTTTTAGCACTTGCATGTTGATAAGAGACTTAGACTTCCTTATAAGCTTCTGTCTTTCCAACTTTGAGTGGAACTTTATTCTGTAGAGTGAGAAACTGCCATTTAAAAAATCTTTAGTTTACCCCTTAAAACATAGATCAATATGAGCAATAAAAGGAAACAAATTACAATATTATCATTTGTGAAGAAGCCACGTGAAAATGTACATAGTGAACAAAGTGATAGTGAGAAAATTAATTTTAGTGAACAGAGTGACATCATCGACAGTGCATCAATCCAAGAAAAAGAGCCGTGTTCGTTGTTTGCAATGGTTACTGGATAAACTCCACAGTCAGGCACGGTCAATAAAGGTAAACCTAATGATATACCAATTTGTTGAAATCGAAAGAATATTTTTCTGGTCAGAAACTCCTAGAAGTTTTTAATAGTTTATGGTCACCAGATGCTAAATATAAATTTCCTGTTAAAAAAAATTAAAGGCAGAAATTTAAGGTGTAAAGCTCATTGGCTTGAAAAATGGCATTGGTTATGTTATTCAGAATTGATGGAAGGTCTATTCTGCAAATATTGTGTGCTATTTTCTCCATTTAAAGTAGGAGTACATACGGGTCAAAATCCGGGTAAATTTGTTTCAGAAGCTTTCAACAAATGGAACCATGCCTTAGAATATTTTGAGAAGCATAACAAATTATCATATCATACACGAAGCTTGGAAATATTCCATAATTTAAAGAAAATTGATGAGAAAAAGGTGCTTCCGATTAATTTGATTTTAGATAAAAACAAAACAGAGGAAATAGCAAAAAACAGAGAAATACTTGGCTCAATAATAAAAACCGTTATATTTTGTGGGAAACAAGGGATCCTCTTATGAGGACATTTAGATTATGGCCCTTTAAATGTTGAAGAAACCCCTGAAAAAAAATGAAGGAAATTTTAGAGCATTACTTAGAATGCGTGTCGAAGCAGGAAATGAAATGTTGAGGATTCATTCAAAAAGTGCTGGAAGAAATTCTTACATAAGTTGGAGAACAAAATGAAATCATTTCTTCTATAAATGATATAATTTTTAAGGGATATTGCAAATCACGTCAATAAGAGTAAGTGTTTCAGTATAATTGCAGATGAAACTACTGATGTTGCTGGGGTAGAACAGTTTGCTCTTGCTGCTCGATTCATTGAAAATGATGAAGTCCAAGAACAGTTTATACAATTTATACTGGTTGTCAGCAGAACAGGGAAAAGTCTCGCCACACATATGATAGATTCTTTGCAATCTTTCAATATTAATTTAAAAATTCTCAGAGGCCATGGATATGATGGGGCTAGTGCAATGAGTGGACAGTTCCAAGGAGTTCATGCTCATATTAAAAAACAATTCCCCTCCACATTATATGTGCATTGTAGCTCACACAGCTTAAACTTAGCGATTCTTGTAATTTACCTGATATCAGAAACTGTGGGAGAATAGTGGGTAAAATCTATAATTTTTTTCACACTCCATTGAGGCAGAATGTTTTAATGAGAAATATTGAAAAATACTGTCATCTTTCTAAAAAACAAAAATTAGTTCAAATGTGTGGCACAAGATGGATTGAAAGACACGATTCAATACTAGTTATGGTTGAATTGTTTAATGCTATACAAGAAGCACTGAATGAAATGACAGTGTGTGATGTCTCTGTTCAAGCTCCCCTTTTAAATATATAGATTTCCAAAGCTGATTTTATTATCTCTTTGCTGACTATAAATAAAGTATTTGCTCTCACTAAAAAGTTGAGTGAATATTTACAAATAGTTAATATTGATTTGAAGAAGGCAATGAGTTATGCTGACTCGGTCACTGAAGTACTTGAAACTTTAAACGTTAATTCTGAAACAGTTTTTAAAGAGATTTTTGAAATGGCCATAGAGTTTCTGGAATTTGTAGGAGAGGAAGAAATTAAAATTCCAAGATGTGCCTCAAAGCGATCAGTATACCGCAACAATATTCCTGCTATATCCCCTGAGGAGTACTACAGACGGGCTATATTCTTGCCCTTTCTAAACAATGTAATGGTCCAAATAAAACAAAGACTTGAAAAACATAATAACATTTTAGCTAAATTTGGTTGCTTGCTGACTCAAAATTATGATGATGAAATGGAAAGTGATTTTCTCAAGTTAGCAGAATTTTATTCGATCAGTGATGATCATTTTTGCGACAATAAGAAAAGCATCCTTGGTGAACTTAAACTATGAAACATTCTTTAAGGAACAAGGAATTACTTTCTGCTATTGAAGGGTTCATTTATCGTGACAGAGAGTTTTATCCTCACATCAAACTGCTCCTAAAAATACTGTGTACACTTCCCGTTACCACCTGCACCAACGAAAGATCATTCTCTACTTTGAAGAGACTAAAGACTTATCTAAGAAACACCATGAAAAGTAACTGACTTAATGGTCTTGCATTATTAAATATCAACAGTTTACAGGTGTTTCCAGAAGATGTTTTGAACGAATTAAGCAAAAAACTGAGACGATTGGATTTTACCATTTGAGGTAAGAAATATTATTTTTAATAAAGTGCAGTAAGCCCTTCAAAGGCTAACCATCTCTCAAAATTACTCCTATTTAGTGAAACAGTTTCAAGAGGTGCCCTTCCTAGTACAATAATTTTCCCTGAGTCAACTCCTCTGACCCGCCCCCTCAAATCTGATCACCGCCTTCCTAGGCCAGCACATGAATCGACCACCTTCTAATAGCTAACCCGACCACTGTATCCCCTTGAATGACTTTTCTGTTTTCTTTCATTTGTTATTTTGACTATTATCAACCACAGTGAATCTAAGTTAATAATTGCGAATGGATTTTTCATTATAAAGGGTAATGTAGATTTATTATGAAACGATTAAAAATTAGATTATTAGAAATCAAAGGTTTTTGGTTGATTTTCTTTTTATATTCCCTAATTTTCAGAAAATTTAAATTACGAGAGTAAAACTACGTAAACCGCTACTAGAATCATAATTGGCTGATTTTTCTACATTCCACTGAAAATACCGGTATTTAACGAAAACTTAGGTTAAGCATAAGACCAGGATGACTGGATTTCACTATTTGAGAAACAAAACAGTACTTTGAAACGAATTAGCACTCATAATGTTTATTTGGTTTGTTTATTATGTTATTTTTACTTATTTTTTTGAAGGTGAAATATTGTGTTAAACTATGTCTACTACTGCTGATAATCAACACTGGACAATTAGTCTACATTTCACTGTAATAATATTTCCCAAAAACTTTAGATATTATATTATAATATATTTATTATAATTGTTGGTACAATATTAATGTATATACTATTTAGAAAAGGAAACAATTTTTAAATGCAAGTTGTTTAAATAAAATAAATAAATGGTAAACTTACACATTTTCTGTGTGTGCCAAATATTTTGGACCCACCCCTTGAAAAAATTCTGTTGCGCCACTGGGAGGATATAGGAGGGTACTAATGTCTGGCACAAACTACAATAGATGGAGAGCTGAAATTTGGTACATAGGTAGGTATGGTCACAAAACCGCCAGAATAAATCGAAAATTACAACGTTTATTTTCTTGGCCATTGAAAATTATAAACATTTAAACAAACATTTTGTGGTTTAGGTACTTCTAAATGTGCTATTATGCTGAAATTTTTTCTAACGGTAGAATTTACTAAATAACGAAAATGGGGTATAGAAAATTGAAAATGTTTATTTATTCGGCCGTTAAAAATTCATAAATGTTAAACAAATTGACTAAAGTTTATACACATTCGGTCGAGCCTGGGAGCTGAAAATTTTAAGAAAGTTAGGGAATAATGCTCGGGTGGTAATTACCATTGAAAATTTCAGAAAAGTTAATTATTGTGGCTGTCAAAAATTAATAAAATTTAAACAATTAAATTTATATAAATGCACTTCTAGAGGTGCTACATCGATGAAAATTTGTAGAAATGTGAGGTATTCATAACAGTGATGAAACCTATAAAATTGTTATAATTATAAAATTTAGGGGTTGTTTTTATTCTAATATTGTCCATAAAGAAAAACACGGAAATCGGCGAGGTGTAAACTTTTGCATTTAAAAATTATTTGTCTGGTCTTACTCTTTATATTAAGGTGAGAGAAAATGCTTGCAGAATGCAAGAACACATTAACTAGTAATATATATATCTGCTTCATATGGGTAAGCTTGTAATGGGTATCAGAGGCAGGGCCGTATATACGAGGGGGGTTTAAGGGATTCAAACCCCCCCCCTTACAGATTGTGCTCAAGAATTCTCATCTCGAGAAACTGTTGTTATTTCAGATTCTCTTTTCTCAAGAATCACAAGAAATAATGATTGAGGAAAACACAAAATGTTAAGTTTTCAACTACAACTCAGACAAAGTATTTAAAAATTAGGACTCAGATATTCAGTGACACATAGTATGCAACATAATATAGCGGGCAACGTAAAATGTAGGAGGGCATGTGACTTGCAGAAACCCACTAATGCTATCCAATATCGGAGTCCTGCCATATCGGCAGCTGAGCTTTGCTCTGTAAATGCAAACAGAATTCCATCCTATGACTGCAGGTAACTCAAATCTTCCTGCCATTATGTGATGGGTCCCTCCCATTTCACAAGCTATCGCACCCAGGAGCATGAGAACCAATGCTTCTGCTTGCAGAATCCTCTTCCTCTTCAGTCAGCAAGTAGGCAGAATTGCAGCCTAGAGCTGTACAGCTCTCACAGGCAGTTGAAAGAATTCTTTCGTGAGTGGCAGAAGCCAAAAAATTCAGTAACGAGTGGATTCATCATAAGGCTTGCTGAAGGTAAATTGGATAAAATAATCGCTAAAATGTCACAGATGTGTTTACTGTGTGTGACACACGTGTCACTATCTCTTTACATAAAATGGGAATGATTTTATGCAGACGAATCACCAGATGTTCCTTTTGTTCTAGTTTCAATCAGCAGATATTTCTTTGTTGCTGGAAGTGCATCTTCTAAATTCATCGATTCATTTCAGGTAGGCCTATTTTTTATTCTTTTTCCATCTTGGTAAATAAATTTTATTTGAATAAACTTGTTAAATGATCATCCTGAACAATCGTGTTTTACTGTGAAAATAAGTGAAAGTCCTAAATTAGAAAGATGAAGAGACTAAATCAAACATCGTTACTGGGTTTTATGACGAAGAAAAAAATAAAAGAAAATACTAGTGGTAACTTGAACATAAATAGGAAGGAAGTTGAATTTCAAACTGATTCAGTGTCATCTAGTTCTGTAACAAATAGTGTGATATCTACAGAAAAGGACAAACTTAACCTAAATTCTCTCTGTAGTGAAAGATGTGTTGATGACAGTGAAACTCTCTGTAGAGAAAAATGTGTTGATGACAGTGACACTCTCTGTAGTAGTGAGAAACGTGTTAATGACAGTGAAACATATCACAAGCTACACATTGGCAATTTTGTAAAGGAACAGGCTCTAAAACACCCATGGATACCTTCTGAGGATTTTGTTTTCCCAGTTTCTGGTAAAAGGAACCTAACTTTCCAATTTAAGTGGCTAAATTTGTATCCCTGGTTGGTCTATTCAAAACGAGCGGGTGGAGCATTGTGCAAAATATGGGTATTATTTGCTCGTCAAGTCGGAGACAGGTGATCAAGCACTAGGTGCATTAGTAACGACAGCTTACCTAAACTGGAAGAATGTGAAAGAATATTTAGGAAAACATGAGAAAACAAAATATCATATTGAGGCTAGTATGCATGCAGATCATTATTTAAATGTTATAAGTGGAAAGCAAACTGATATAGTGTGTATGCTAGATTCTGAAAGAAAATGTCAGGTAAAGGAAAATAGAGAAAAGTTACATCCTATAGTAGAAACCATAATTTTATGTGGTCACCAAGAACTTGCTCTGAGAGGCACAAAAGATTCAGGTCCCACTTCTCTCCATGAACCAGACTACAATGACGGTAACTTTAGGGCTCTTTTACGATATTGTGCTAAAGCTGGAGATACGATGCTTTTAAATCATCTTTCTACGTCCTCTGGCTCCAAAAGTATGTGTACTAGTCCAACTATTCAGAATGAAATAGATGAAATTTGTGGAGAAATAATACAGGATGCAATTCTTTCTTGAAGAAACGACGCTAAATGTTTTTCATTATTGGCAGACAAGACACAAGACATATCCAGGAAAGAACAGCTAGCAATTTGTGTTCGATATATTGATAGTAAAGAAATCTTCATCCGAGAAGATTTTTTGTGTTTTATTCCTGTAACTGATGTGACTGCCTCGGGTTTGGCTACTATCCTCCTGTCCACATTGACGCAGCTTGGAGTAAATTTGAACAACATGGTTGGCCAAGGCTATGATGGGGCTGCTGTAATGAGTGGCAAGTACAGAGGTGTGCGTACATTAATATCAGAAAAATACACAAAAGCACAATTTGTGCATTGCAGTGCCCATGCTTTAAATTTAGTTATTGCATACTCTTGTGACTTGTCAATTATTAGAAATTGTATTGGCATTATTAAAACAGCTGTGAATTATTTTCATCTGTCTTCTCAGAGAAACTATATTCTAGAGAAAATAGTAATAGAAAATGAAAGGCTATCTCATAAAACAGTTCTAGGTTTATGCGAAATGAGATGGTCTGAGAAACATGACTCAGTATCCTGTTCTGTGGAATTGTATTCTACAATAGTAGAAGCCCTGCATGATCTTCAAGAATCCAGAACGAAAGAAACCTCTGATCAGGCTTACCAATTATTATTCACTATAACTAGTGCAGAATTTGTAGTTTCATTATTAACATTAAATAAGATATTTTCTTATAGTGTAAATTTATGTAAAAGTCTTCAGAAAGTAAATGTGGATTTAATACAATGTTGTAAGCATGTTGATTTAGTCATTAATGTGATACAGTAAATGCTTAGGAACAGTGAAGACTCGTTCGATGAAATATACGGTATATACTCGTGTATATGCCGACTCCATGTATAGTACGACCCCTGATTTTTTGGTGAACAAACCTGATTTTTTCATATATCTCGTTTATAGTACGACTGCAGTTTTCCACCAGGGTTGATATATTTCGTTTCGATAGCTCGATGGTTATGAGCGAGATATATCGAACGACCTTGATTTTCCACACCACCATAGAATAAATAGACCGTAAATGTCGTAAATAGTATTTCCTGCGAGTACACCAAAATTCGGATAAGTATCTTAATCCTAAAACATTTAATAAAAGTGATATGAATCATGATTACACAAGATGAAATAAAATCGTTTCAATTCTAGTACGTCTGGATTACGTTCCGCGTACATAATGGTTCTACTCGCTCATCTACTAAATAGGTAGGGATAACGGATAAAAAGAAATTACTTTGTAATATTCCACAGTCTTTATTGTTTCTTCAATCACACACCGACCGGTTTCCACTACAAAATCATTCTAATGGTGTTACTAACCGACGTAACACCTTTAGAATGACTTTGTAGTGGAAACCGATCGGTGTGTGATTGAAGAAACAATAAAGACTGTTGAATATTACAAACTAATTTCTTTTTTCCAAGATGTCGAAATTCCATAAACTTACGCCGTCTACGATACTTTTAATCCAACTCGTTCCAATCCATCCCTTGTAAAAAGACGCAAACAAAGATGTACACACATAAAATTCAAGAAAGGAAGTGCCCGTAAATCTTCACTTATATCAAGTATTTGTGAATTTGAAGCTGTATATATGAAAAATATTCTACTCTTCACGAAGCAACATAACAACGATAAAGGACCCCACTGTTAAGGTTAGCCTACAATTAGAATGCGTGCAGGTGGCATAACTTCACCGAAAATGCCCATGAAGATACATGAATTTTAAATCCTCAAATGCATTACTCGTGTATAGTACGATCCCCAATTTTTGCAATAAAAATTTGGTCGTAAAAACTCGTACTATACACGAGTATATATGGTATCTGTCAGCAGAAAGTGTGTTGCACAACGTTGCAAGTGAAATGATCAAACCTAGAGTAGATGGAAGACAAAACGTGAAAATGCCCCATCAATCGATGCTAATGAATATTACTGATGTAATTTATACCTTTTCTTGATCACTTTTTAACTGAATTAAAGGATCGTTTCTCAGCACATAATAAACTAATAGCTAAACTGCAGCTACTGCTTCCTAGTAAATGTAAAAATGCAAAGCCAGAAATATTCCAACAAACTTGTGAAATTTATGGTGAAGACTTTGGAAGACTTAAAGCTGAATTTGAAATATGACAGTGTAAATAGTATTTGCTGTCAGAAGATGATGTGCCAAAAACGGCGATAGAGGCATTCAGTTTGCGATAATATGCTTTTTCCTAGTATAAAAAGACTATTAAAGATTCTTGCTACCTTGCCCTGTTCTACGGCAACCCCCGAAAGATGTTTTCCGTCTTTAAGACGTCTTAAAACCTGGCTTAGAAATTCAATGGGAGATGAACATTTAACAGGTTTGGCACTGATGAGTTTGCATCGCAGTGTGCCCTTGAATGTAGATGATATTATATCCAAATTTGCTTTAAAAAATAGAAAAAAGCAATTTGTAATTTAGAGAAAAAAATTTTCTTTTAAAAAAGGTGTTTTTTCATTTAAATAAAATGTAATGTCATAACATAGGAATGTACTAAAATATTAAAAATTTAAAAAATATTTTTAGTTAAAAAACCCCTCCCTTTACTAAACTGTATCTACGGCCCTGATCAGAGGGCTGTATTATAATGCCATTAATTTTAAAATACGACGCATACTTATGATGAGGTCATAAACCTAACAATTGCAATTACGTGAAAGTGTTCTCATGTTTTTTCATTTATGAACTTCGAATTTTTACTTTGCAAAAGTCAGAAATATGTACAGTATACCTTCAAAGTAGGCTGAAATGCTTGCAGAATGTAAGCACTCTCTTCTCGTATAAGATAATTGGAATATTGGCATGGTGAAGACTTACCCAGAAGTAGGAACATAAATATGGACATAAATAAATACGTAAATACCTTATTTAAGGATTTACATACGTACATTTTTATTAGGTACAATTCATTTTAATATTTCCGCAAACACCAAAGACAAATGATCAAATATTGCGGTTTGGAAAACTACTGAAGTCATCATAGAAGATTAACATAAAGTGAAAATTTTAACGTTGATTGCAAGATAAATAATATAGTTTCTTAATTTTAATTATTTAATTTTACGAGATTACTATACAACTATTTCATCCTTATTGTTTCTTTAAGTGCACTACTATCACGAGTACTGTAGTTGATTATCGTATTTTAGGGTTTCTCAATATTCTCTCATATTCTGTCGAGTGGTGTGTGTGCTGGTGTGTGCTTTAAGGTAGGGTGAAGTCATCAGTTATATGCTACCGTTAATTGTATCGTAAGTGTTAAATTTTATAAATCCCTCACCTTAAAGTTTTATTAAACAATATTGGTTCTATATATGTTTAAAACCTGTGCTTTTTTGTTGCTCTATTTCAAAGATGGTATTTTTTCTTTGATGCAGTTCAGTAGTAATCGCAATGTCTTATAGGTGGTCACATAGTTTTTAACGGTGTGCATTTACAGAGCAGTTCTACGTTAATTTTATACATTGTATGTTTTCGATCGTTTAATTAGCTTCGACAGTTTCGCGCAGAAATTTTTTCTTAGGTTTTTCGTAGCTTGATTAGAAAATTCTCAACCCGAATAATTAATGTTAGTATCTTTTGGTTTCCTTGGTATTTGTATGATTGATAGTTTTTATTATCACAGTTTTAGTTGCATAGCCGGGGAAATGTGTGAGTGGTAGACTGTGCCGGCGCGATTTCTTTGGTGGGCTCCTATGCAAATAAAATTTTGGACCACCCGAGTTATCGTTTAAGGAAAATGTTCATACTTCTGACATAATGATATGATGTTACTGAAAGTGCTGTTAAATTTAGCATTAAGTTTAATGACAAAATTAAATACTGCTTATTAGTTTTCAATATATATACGTAAGGGTAAGGAAAATTACACATAGCCTAGTGTGCACTGGGCATTTTACAATACCTATGCACTTATAATTTCGTGTAAGTCACGCATTTGACTTAACTTTTGATTAATATTACTGCAGATGAGAGTAGACTTTCTTGGTGCATAGTTGAACGTTAATCAATGTCAACGAGTTGAACCGTTCTGCAGAGCATACTGTAACTGGAATAGTTAAAATTGCTCGCGAGTATTTTGAATTCAGTGCTATCTGTATTTTTAAAAAAATATTCTGTATTCTTTATATTCCTCGCTATACGTTGGAGATGTTTTTCGATGTAAATAATGGTAAGGGTTATGTTTTTGGGGGACTTTCTTTGATTCTAATGTACCATTTTTAACCCAAATAAAATGTGATAACATGATAATCGCAGGGCCGGTTTCAGTTAAAAATGTGTAAGCGCGTAAAAATTTGCCGCGCCTCAAAGGCATAACATAATATTAATGATATACTAAAAAAAGAAAATAACCTTATTTTACTGTTTTATTTTTTCAAAAAGATATTCAGCTAAATATTTTCAGAAAATATAAATAAAACTCACTGTATCGGCGTGTTTTAGACAATGTAAAACTATAACGTTCATCTTGCCGCCCATATTAGGTGACATGTAAGCGGTAGGTTATGTCGCTTACACCTTGAACCGACCCTGAATGTAAATGACATATCATGGCGTAAAATATAATTTTTTCGCGATGTTTTCAAGTTCTGTGCAATAAACCTTTAAAAAAGTGAAAATGTAAAAATCCGAATTATTGATTTAAGGCTCGTTTCCACATGCATAGTTCACTGGCGACAGTGGACTGGCGCCATTAACACGCCAGTAATTGTTCCCCCAGCAGGGAGTTTCCACACACTTCAGACTGGCGAGCTGATTTTTTAGTTTTAAAATGGCTTCATCCTAGTTATTTCATGCAGCTATGAGTGTAACTATTGAGATTTTATCGTTCGTTAATTAGCGATATTTAAAAAATTAACAGCGATTTTTAATTATATGTCCGAAAATCATGAGCCTCTTTAAGAATATTGAATATATTTATCATTACATTTAATTCCTCTTTAAGTATCCAGGTTTCAATCAAACTCAGGTTTATGAATAGAGTAGGCAACCCGTAACAACAACTCCGGTTCATGAAGATCTAAAAGTTGAAAACCCTAAACTACGACTGGCACGCCAGCGTTGCTGAAAAGTTGACCCTTGATCAACTTTACTGGCCCATTGATTTCTGGCGCCAATTCAAATTGGTTGTTTCCACATGCATAGATCACTGGCGCCAGTCATCTATGCATGTAGAAACGGGGCTTTAGCCGCCCCTCTGAAGTGGCACCTGTAAGTGACCGCTTCTGTCGCTTATGCCTGAAACCGGCCCTGGATATATGGTATTTTTGTCAAAAGTATCTAAATAAAATTAGTACTCATAAAACACTTGATGATTCTGATGCATGTTTTCATCGCATAGGAGTTGATGTTGGCACATGTCAGTCAAAGGGACATGCTTATTCACATATTTGGAGGAAAGGAATTTTAGATTCCATGAAATTCATGTAAATCAATCATACAGTTCAAATTTGCAAACACTAGCTGCTATTGGAAAGCTGAAAGAACTTGCTTAGATGGCAGCAAAACTTGAGTTGAGGATTATTGAAATAACATTATAATGGTATATAAAATGATGATTCAAAATATTCTATTGTCATATCCATAAGTAAATAAGTCTAAGAAGCATTTTTCCAACTTACGGAAATAATATATATAGCAGAATTAGCCAAACTGGCTCTTTTAACTTATCCTGCAGCTCTTTTACATTTCTATTCAAGGGGATGACAGTGCTTTTCACTAAAGAGCACAATAATGCAGTGTGAATTGACACCTTTTAGGGATACTTAAGGGACACTCATTCTCTCTGTATTTCTTCAAGTACAGATTATTTACCATTCACAAATTTATGTATGCAGAATGTATTACTTGCGGCTGTCGAACTTCTGAATATTATCGTATGTGACTCTGAGCAAGTTTGGCCACTCCTGGTATATAGTTAGGCCTGTGTGTACATTCCTGAAGTGACTTATTGAAATGAAATGTAACTAATCATGTATATGTAATTCATTTTTATCATTCAAGAAAATGGATGACATTAAGTCTACTGTGGATCAACAAATTCAGTCAGAAAAGGTGGTGATTTTTTCAAAAACTAGCTGCCCTTATTGCATCCAAGTAAAAAATGTAAATAGTCTGCGTATTTGTTGGAAATAATGCAAGCTATGCCTATGGTTATTTAATGTTTTAAATGCTGCATTTCTATTGTGTTGTAGATATTTGATTCGGTTGGATGTAAGTTTACTACATATGAGTTAGACAAGATGTCAGATGGGAAAAGGATCCAAGACTACCTTGGGAATCTAACTGGAGCTCGAACAGTAAGATTGATCAATTGATATTTTTTCTTTGAACCAACAGAATTAAGTAAAAAATTGACTATGGATAATATTATTTTTGGGAAGGTATTTCATTATTTGCTTGCAATATGAGGTCTGTGAAAGCCTACTCTATAATAACAAATTCACAGTTGTTTTGATAAAAGGTTTTTCAAAGGAAAATATTATACTTCTGCCAATTATGTGGAAGATAAATTCAAAATGGGTTCAGCCCCAAAGATCCTTAATTTCAGATGCTCGTCAGCATGCCATTTATCATAAATTATCAAAATCCTGCATTTGACCTTCCGAGTTTTGAGTTTATATCCTGAGGTGAAGTAATTTTGGACCTCATATGCATTATTTTTGTTGTAAAATTGTGTTCTTTTGGTTTTACAAGCTAAGTAATTTATTTTGTGTCAGTATCTTCTTTATACATGAAATGCAATTGATGTTCATAGAATAAACTTAAATGTTAATTTTAAATTTTAGTAGTGGAAGCAGAGGCCCAAGCAGGTAAATACGGACTCACTTTCAGTGGACAATGGAAGTCATGGTCCATAGGCCATGGGCATTCCAAGATGATTTGGGACAGATTTGAAGACACCATTTTAGCAATGGTGTCAGACATGATGATACCAAAATATTCATTTCATAAGCAATTCAATGTGCTCTTTCCAAATCACACTGAATGGGAAAAGGTGCTTTGGTACTAACACTCGCATTTTTTTTCAATTTTTATTATTTGATTTGTTTCTATTGTCTAATAATTTTTGGGATATATTATTTGCTGAAAGTTTACTATATTTATAATTACATTTTCACTAATTAAAAAATATTTTTTGCAATAAAGTTGAAAAATAATTGGATTAGAATTATCAGCAAAAATTAAATGGGAATAAGGGCTGTTTATCACACATATTCAACTCTTTTCTTTTACAGAGAGCTAATGCTTCATTGCAAATTATTATTGTACACATTTATTAATCGATTTTATTATATTACGTACAATGTTTTGGGTGGTAGTTATTGTAGAAACATGAAAAGCAGAGATCTAGATTACACCATGCATACCAGAGGTGTATCCAGGAGGGGTGCATGTGGTGCTACAGCACCCCCCCCCTGGATATCAAAAGCAATCAATTTTTCTGCTTTAAATACAAAGACTTCATTAGATATACAGAAGAGATCAAGATGATGGCATTGGCTCTAGTGTAATAACCGCTTTAGTCGAATCGAATTGTTCCGCCGATCGTTCAACCGTGCTGATTCATGTAAATCTGCTTTTACTTTTGTATCCCCAACTTCTGCTATGTGAACGATGAATATCAATGTCACTGTGGCCTAGGGTTACCGTTATAATTACTTTCGCTCCTCAAATTCTCCCAGTGTGTGTTAATTTTATATGAATTCAAAATAATTGTTTCTTTTTTCATTAGCAGAAAGGCTCGAAATTACAAAATTTTACTAATAATTTTAAATTTTTCTGCCCCCCTCGGGATCGCACCGAGTATCCAACAAATTAAAACAAACTCCTAACAGCACCTCCCTTCGCAAAATCCTAGATACGCCCCTGATGCACACGTTATTAAACCAATTGATTCACAGGCACAGTTATTTTTAAAAGATTTTGCTGGAAAACACACATCATTCACATTCACAAAAATCCTCCTTTCGCTTGTCAGTTTCGAGGCATACAACGTGTACCTAATCATATCGCGAAATACTGGCACACTTAATTGGTGATGAAGCTATGAATATAATTTGATTGAATCCTCACATGATGATATTTCACGGTTTTGTTCTATTAAAAATAAGCAATTCTGGATCCAGTTAATGAAATTTTTAACCTGCCTATAAAAGTACACATCACAAGGTTGGCAGAGTGGAGTGCATTTTGGTGGAATAAATTTGACAGTGCATGTTGATTCATCCTTATCGTCAACAAAGATTTCGTTGTACACTGTGGGGTTAGTCTGACCTCCCCAAGAATCAATTAGCAGAAGAAACTGTTCATTTTTACATAAGAATAAGAGTAATTTGTATAGCTTTGATGTTAGTTTGCCTGATATCGAACATGATGCAATTACATTTCCAAACTCACTTGTCAAGTTATTTGTGAATGTGAATGATGTATGTTTCCCATCAAAATCTTTTAAAAATAACTGTGCCTGTCAATCAATTGGTTTAATAACGTGTGCATGGTGTAATCTAGATCTCTGCTTTTCATGTTTCTATGATAACTACCACCCGAAACGTACGTAATATAATAAAATCGATTAATAAATGTGTACAATAATAATTTGCAATGAAGCATTAGCTCCCTGTAAAAGAAAAGAGTTGAATATGTGTGATAAACGGCCCTTATTCCCATTTAATTTTTGCTGATAATTCTAATCCAATTATTTTTCAACTTTATTGAGAAAAATATTTTTTAATTAGTGAAAATGTAATTATAAATACAGTAAACTTTCAGCAAATAATATATCCCAAAAATTACTAGACAATGGAAACAAATCAAATAATAAAAATCGAAAAAAAATGCGAGTGTTAGTATCGAACTCGCACCCAAAATTTTGTGTACCCGACACCTAACCAACTCGGCCACCGCCTCAGCTGACTATAGCGACTCATATTAGGATATACATTGGACCTCTAGTATGTTCGCTAAATTTAATTGCAAAAATCACGCGAATGCTTTGCCAAGTTTCAACCGAATCGGCGACGAACATGTCGTAAGGTCCCCTTGTTAGTGCCTTTGGGAGGCAAAATGACAAATCCATCTCTGATTACAAGTTACAAGATAATTAACAAAAAAAACGTGCTGTACAAATGCATTGTATTAATTAGTAATTGTCCATGGTTTGAGATCTAAAGGGGTAAGTAAATGTATTTTGTATATAAAACCTTACCTTAATGGAGGTGTAGCTATTTTCTACTTGAACAACAACAGAAAGCTGCCTAGGCATGAACCTGGAGCAAGCCATGTATAAATCGAGGAAATTTATTTGGAACACTCATCATGAGTTTTATATTTCCATTGCCATTAAATTTTTCAGAAATATATCATTCAATAAATTTATTAAAAATTAAGTCGAATATTATTTTTCTTATCCTCTGAAACTGTATTTTTTCTTTTGAAATTAGGTTCCACGTGTTTTCGTGAAGGGCAGGTGCCATGGTGGAGCATCAGATATCAAAAAACTTCATTCTAATGGAGAGTTATTGCCATTGCTGAAGTAACTTAAAATTTATTTTAGTATGATATATTTGTTTGCAAATTATAACAAACAATTTTTACAATTTGATTGAAAGGCTGTGATACTAAACTTTTTTTGACCTTTCATCTTGATTATCACGATATGTTTTCTCTAGTTACTTCCAAGTGTTTTAATCTCTCTCTATAAGGCTATTTCAGATGTAATAAATTACTATAAATGTCCAAATATAAATGCTTTTCTATAAAAATATCTTATGAAAAATCAGCTTTTGTTTCCAGTTTGAGTTGAATTTAATTTATCACTGAATTTCCTATAATTTAGACCACGGTGAACATGACATTCTTTGGGATGAATAACATCAAGATTGAGAGCTCACTAATAGTGACTAATTAAAGAATAAGCTCTTTAATTTTAAAAAATTGAGGAAGTACTTAATCTTAGGTATGCCCAA
The DNA here is from genome assembly GCA_036926305.1 of Uropetala carovei. NCBI lineage: Eukaryota > Metazoa > Arthropoda > Insecta > Odonata > Petaluridae > Uropetala > Uropetala carovei. Next base: position 10,882,247 of record JAXCHB010000011.1, read on the forward strand.
TAGCCGTTACAAGGTTATGAAAAATCATGGCTATTGTAGATACCCAAGATGAGTACTTTTTCAATTTTTGATATTGAAGTGCTTATTCTCGAATTTGTTTTCAGCCATAAGATTAGTCCAATAATTCTCTATTTAATTGATAGTGACTAGATTGAAAATAAGCTAAATACAGTAGTCCCTTGCCATTTGCGAGGGTTAGGTTCCTGAAAACCTTCACGAATGGCAAACTCACGAATGATGACTAATGGGATATATGGAAAAAATAGGGTTAGGTTCTTAAGAGTCCCTATTCCACTATGTAACATGCATTTTAATCCTTAAAAATATAATAGTACGGTACATACGTTCATAAAATAGTACTTGAACACTGAAAATACATTTGTAATGCAAGCAGTATTACTAATAAAAACTATAAAAATGGCATAATAAATTCTTGAAATATGCGAGGAATTGTGAGCGTACACTACCGTGGTGACTACAAGACTGTCTGAGAAAGAGCGACACTAGAGTGAGCACTACTTAAGTGACTGGTAGCACTGCATGGCATTTGGAAGAAATTAGCGGAGAAGTTTAAAAAAAGAATGTCATGGAGTGAGTGGTACGTAAGTGATCAGTCGTGGATACATGAATTTCGGCCTCGTGAATGAAAAAACAGGTACTCAAATTGAAAATCGTGGACACGCAAATTTTGCAAATGGCGAGGGATTACTGTACTGTGAAACTTACTGAAATACAGCTTCCTGCAACACATACACTTTTTTGCAGTGCCTCAATACAAACTGCTCTGAATATGATATGATTTGCTCTTAAGTGGATCATCATGGAATGGCCAAATGATAAAACATTAACAAAATTGCAAATTTTAACTAGATTTTAGCAGTTATCTTTATTATATTTAATTTTTACCCATAACTGGTCTGGTACAGGTCAAATCTGAAAAAGCACATTATATTTCTTTTCTTTATTACTGTTCTCTAGCCACCAGCACCATCCTTGATTATGGAGATGAACTTATGCTTGTAGTGGCCAATTTCATTTTGCATTCAGATATAGACTACAGCAATGGGTCATTTTTATCCACATAAGAGTTTTAGTATAACAGATCGGTATTGGGACGATGGCATGTGTGGCATAGAGAGTCATGGAGCACTTGTAAGCTACTATAGAATAAATTGTTAAAATGAACAATTGAATTTATAAATATAGTGTTACATATAAAAAAGCTTGAGATTTTTCTATGCATAGTATTATTTTATATTCTTAATAAATAATATAGGTGATTTATATTGTAGATTGCAATGAATACAATTGATGGTAATAATGTGACATCATAAATGTTATGCAAACATTAAGGGTTTAATTAGTATTTTATTTGGTAGAAATTATCTTTTCAGTGTATTTTTTATGATGACATATCGTGACCCTGTTTTGCTCTAATGCCTAATTCACAGTAATGATGCTCGTAGCACCAATTTGTGCATTGGTCCTTGGCTGCAGACAATTAATTAATGACGAAAAACGTGACTACGTCTCCCAGTATTATAAATATGAATAGATCACTTAGTGGCAAATTATATACCGTATCTGCCCGAATAGAAGCCGACACCCCAAAAATTTCCACAATTTTTTGACAAAAACGTAAATTTCGTAGATTTTATGCTGAAGTGTGCCGGGCATTCATGCACATCTTTGAATACATTATTCGAGATAGAAGAAATGTGTGGGAAATGGTTTAGTTGTTGACATTTTGAAATATTACTCCAATTAATTTTGTGTTGCTGAATAATATTCCACATTCAATGACAATGATTTCATTCATCATCATTTTCACAAAAGGTCAGATGTAGTAACAGTGATCTCTCCAAGATATTTTTTCATCCAAGTCTATTTCCAATGAAATTAGCATTTACATTGCCTTTAGAAATTGCATTTTTATAATTATACATGTTCCATGTAATGTTTTACAAAAATTCAAGCAGTTGAGCATTCAAAGCCGTCAACGCATTTTGCATAATCGTCAATTTAAGCAAGCGATCTCGCCAAGATATTTTTTAATCCAAGTCTATTTCCAATGAAATTAGCATATATATTGCCTTGAGGAACTGCATTTTTGTAATTATACACGTGACATGTAAAGTTTTACCGAAATTCAAACAGTTGAGCATTCAAAGCCGTCAATACATTTTGCGTAATCGTCACTTTATGCAAGTGATCTCGCCAAGATATTTTTTCATCCAAGGCTATTTCCAATGAAATTAGCATATATATTGCCTTAAGAAACTGCATTTTTATAATTATACACGTTCCATGTATGTTTTACCGAAATTGAAACAGTTAAGCATTCAAAGCTGTCAACGCATTTTGCGTAATCGTCGATTTATGCAAGCGATCTCGCCAAGATATTTTTATATATGTTCATTGTAGGTCATATATTTACTTTACTAAAAATATAGTACTATCATTTGAACGCGAAGGCAATGAGAGACTTCGAGATTTAACCATAACCCAAATTTTCCTCGGACTCTCATTTAAGCCGAGGGGTGATTTCTTCACGATAGATTTTGACAAAAAACATCGGCTTGTATTCAGGCAGATACGGTATTATAAATATATGTTTTCTTTCAATCTGCTATTCAACCATCAGCGCAGCTGATATTCTCAGTTCTGAACGAACTGGCCAACTCTTCAGCTTTTACCTTTAACATAAGCCCATTTATTGGTATATTTACCATATATACTTGAGTATAGGTCGAGTTTTTAAGACCAAATTTATAGTGAAAAACTCAAAAGGTCGACTTATGCACAAGTAAATTTGTGTTAGGTTAAAATGCAGGATGTTATTTGCCCTACAGTTGTTAAAATTTGATGGAATTGAAACTATTGTATTTAAACTGTATTGATAACTATCGAATATTTAAATATTGATGTGTATGAAAGAATAAAGTTACTATAAAATTCGGTCGTCCTAAGTTGATCTCTGATGCTTCGCAAGTAATTAAGCAATTTTCATTAATGTAATGTTCGGTAACAGTGGCAGGACAAAGAGAGGCAATATGTAAACTAAGAAACATCCCGTCTAGGAGAGGAATGAGATTACTTTGCTGCTACTTGACACCATATACAGGCAGTCTCCTACTTATATTGTTAATTGGTTCCTGAGACTCTGACTTAAGTCAAAAATGACTTAACTCGAATTTATCCTAGTAAGTCCTCTGATTTTCTCTTACAGAAGGAAAATAACATAACCTGTGTTTTCATAAACTGCATGTTGGTCTCATCAAACTGACATTTTGCGTCATAGCTCTGAGAGGATGGCATATCTAAAAGTTTCAATGAGCTAAAAATGTATTTTTAATAATAGTGGTAATGACAATGTGATTGGACCAGCGTGCATTTGTTTTTTGTATGATGCTACTTACCGTATATTGTATATATTCAGTTTTTCTTCCCAAGTATTGGTACGTCGCTTATTAGCAGCACTAGCTCTTTTACTCTCACTGTGATGCTTAGCAGCCATGATTGCAAGGGCAACATGTTAATTTGTACAAAAGCAAAGCACGTTACATCAAGCAACAAAGAACACTGCATTACATTCCACACCTTGCACTCTTCCTCCACACATGTAAGTAGTTTCTCCTTGAGATTACCCAAACCGCTATCATAAACTTTCTTTGTAACAACAATTTTTTTAATTGATTTATGGGGCTGCTTATGTAAGTGTGGGTTTACATAAGTCAGGCTTACGTAACTCGGGGAGTGCCTGTGCTGAATAAAATTAATGTAGTCAATATTAAATGAATCATTGTCAAAATAGGAAGGGACATAGTTAAAATTAAATGAACCGTTATCAAAACAGCCTGGGAAATGGTATGTTACTTAAGATATGGTTTACTGATCATTCTTTATTCATCTTATCCATTATGTACTCTTCATAGATAAATGGGCACTACCTACAGTAGCTATGATTTTTTTAAATGAAGAATTGTCAAGACTTGGTGAAATATTTTATTACAAGGGTCTCTGACCCTGAGCTGTTAACATGGGCCGAACCCCATGGCTTCACTTTGCTTGGCATACCTACATTGGGTGTTAACAAATTTTTTTTGCATATTTAAAAAACAAAATTCTTTTATTTTACCTATTTTAGTAACAAAAACCTTATAAAGCAGAAATACATTAAACAAAAAATATGGTAAAAAATTGGGGTAACCCACCCAAATAACAGCAGCAACCCACTGGTAAGTCACTGTTTCCTTCTCTTGTGACAGGATGACCCACTTGTGGGTGTTCCTCAACTATTTTCTCTTTCACAAAAATCAGCTACCTTGCGCAAGGTAGGAAAACTGGGTAACCAATCAGTAGGTCATTCTGTTGTAGTGGAATAGCAGTAGTGACCCACCAGTATTAATTTCATTAGAAAATTTACGCTGGTATATCATCCTATCCCTGGAGTTTTTGCTTCATGGCATGGCCAATTTGAGGGATTTTTATTTGCTTAACAGACAGTATTCTACTTGCTGTATTCTTTCTATTGAATGAATGAATTTCGAAAGATTGGATTTTCTTTCCATTTTAGTCATTTCCAGATTGAACTCTGTAAATGCCAATAAAGATGCATTTTCCCCATTCTCATAACTGTTGGAACTTGAGATGTTCATAAAGAAAAGAATTTAATTCTTCAGCATTAATCTAACAGGTGTATCTTACAAGGGGAAGGCACTACTGACCCCCAACCGATTTGGCTGAAACTTCTTAGAGATAATGTCCATGATGTCCGATTAATGAAAATATATACATATCAGGGCCAATACCCAGCTGTTTTTATTTTATTAATAAAAATAAGTTAATATTTCTCGAGTCACTGCTTAAGTACCATACACGGTAACAAACATCATAAGAAGCGGCGCTGGCGTAGCGGTTAGCGAGCTAGGCTGTAAATCTCAAGATATGTTGTTCGAGTCCTTGTTCCAAATTTTTTTTCATTTTTTCCCACATTTTCACTCTCATCATTTAAAGTATTTAGTACCTAATTTCCTAATATTGCTTTAAGTTTAAATATCCATTTATTTCTAAATAAAATTCCTAATCACAATGGTAGTATATATAACTATAAGATAATTCGATTTCCTCATCCGTGCATTTCGTCGACTTCATCGGGCCCCACCAGATCGTAATCTTCATGGAAGTTCATCTCGCAAAGCATATCCACAACACGTGTATAAATTTCTTGGGCCATTACAACACTATGGCCACATTCACCCTCTGGGAACTTCTTTATCCGACATCAATCAATTTTTTCGGAGGAGCTTCATGCAGTAATGCATGTATGTGTTCAACATATCTTTCGCTGTTTTGTCATCCAAAGGAGGAGACGTAAAAGATGTAACATTTTTGTTCGTTACAGGATTCCCCGCTGAAGTTGTTGAAGCAGTATATTCCATTTTTGAAACAGCAAAAACTGCAGTATGTTAAAAATACACTTCAAAACACACTAGTTAAAATGTTCACAATGCTCTGATGAAAGAAGCAGTACTGATCTTGTAGCACTTGAAATCGCTCCTCTCCGATCCTTTTCCAAATGCTTTCAAAGTATTTTTTGACAATGTCATGATTGTGAAACAATACGTGCAAGACAATAAGTTTCTTTTCATTGTTTATTCATGGGGAGGACAAACTAATAAATCGCTTTACAATGAAAAAATTATTGACGAGGAAAACCAACCGCTATGTACGCTACAAATAATTCTTCAAAACTGCACATCAACATATTTCAAATATTAACTATTAAAAAATAAAAATATATAGCGTTATTAAGAAATAAGCATTTAGAATGATGAAAGTGAAAATGTGGGAAAAAATGAAAAAATGTTTTGGAACAATGACTCGAACAACAGATCTCGACATTTACAGTCAAGCTCGCTAACCGCTATGCCAGTGCCGCTTCTTAAGAAGTTCGTTACCGTGTATGGTACTTAAGCAGTGACTCGGGAAATAATAACTTATTTATATTAATAAAATAAAAACGGCTTGGTATTGGCCCTGATATGTATATATTTTAGTTAATCAGACGTCATGGATATTATCTCTACAAAGTTTCAGCCAAATCGGTTGGGGGTCAGTAGTGCCTTCCCCTTGTTAGTTGTGCAGTAGAGTATAGAATCTAAAATTCAGCACACAAAAAATATATAAAGTTGCTTGTTTTAGTTATTTTTCACATCTAATCATAGAGGGCCTTTTTATGAATAATAGAAAAGATTGAGTTTTGAAGTTATTGATGACTTGGAAAACAGGGTCTTTATGTACCTTGATCATTAAACTCTTAAGGTTAAATATCTCATTGGTTGAGCCAAGGATTGCTGGCCTGTTTCCTATTGTATGGAGCATTGCAGATACACATGCTAACTTTTGACTAGGGATATTTATTATGTCTTTAATTCAGAAAAATGAATGTGCCCTGTGGGGATGCATGTGGATAAAAATATTGTGCAACATATACAGCATAAACTTCATCATATCCATATGCTTCTAGTCCATACAGTAATGTCACTGGTTACATTAATTCATAATCACATGCTGATAAGTCTGCTCTTAGGAGATTGTACCTTCTATGTAGTTGCTGAGAGGGTCGTTGAGTGAAAGGAGTAGATATAGATGGAGAGGGGGAGTAGACAGCTTCTGAGCACTGTGATCTTTGATAGGCCCTTATAAAAATTGTGTATTTACTCATGTACCCCGTGCGCCTTATTTCCCAAAATGTCAGTAAAGGGAATTCATACCTGAAGATTTCTGACCAAGATTTAAAAATTGCAAGATCCGATAGTAAATTTACTGCAGCAGATGGGTCTATGTTTATACTCAGAAAACAAAGAATTCTACACAGTATATGCATATCTATACAACCAAGCAAACATTTAGGGTTTAAATATGTGGTTTATACTGCCGTTGGTGCATCTTCAAGAATGAGATGACAATATTTTTATAATATTAAAGCTGTACCTTTTAAATGAGTTTTGAGTTTATTATTGTTACTCAAAAAAAGCAGTTCTGTCATTAAAAATTTACTATTAATTTCTACTTATACTTTTGCCGGAATAAGTAGGCATCTGGAATCTGTGTTTGCCGAATTCATCGTGAGCAGCTGACGCTCCTTTAACCTGGGAGAGAATGCACTTACATCGAATTTGAGTTTTTCTAATTTTACGCTGCCGTAGTTGTCAACTTATTCCAGCACAAATTAATTTTTTTCCCTTCGAACTGACCCAAAAATAGGGGTGGGCATGGTACATGAGGGTGCAGGTTATGTGAGTAAATAGAGAGGAAGCAAATTTTATTAACATTATCACAAAAAAGTGATATTTGAAATAAGTTAGCTTGTGGTGTTACTCGCAATGCTCTAATTTCAGATTTTATACCGTGTCTCCTCTTATATAAGTAATCACAGTATTTTTTGTTTCAAAGCTTATTGGCAAATAATAACAGGAATTTATACATATTACAGTTTTGTTTTTTGATTAGTATTTAGTAAAATTATCTTGCATTGAAAAAATTAAAAATATAATGTAAGAAGCATAAAAGTATTAAATATCATGGTAATTAGACCTCATTCTAGAAAGGTAATTTCTAAACAACATAGCTGGCCTACATTCTAGGTGCAGGGCTGCGACTGGCACATCATCAAATCTGACACCTTTATGGTCCTAAACATGCCAGATAAAAGTAACTTTACTGTATATTATAATATCAGTGAGTGCTATAGTTATTTTTATGTATATGGCTTATATATCATTGTTTCAGACATCAAGCTCTATATTTGGATGAATTTTTATCAAAATACTTAAAGCCAATTTTGAATGAATTGACATGGGGAAGTGAATGGATAGGAGTTATTTCATTAAAATAAAGAAATGCAAATGATTAAAATTGCTCATTTTAAAAATTATTTATTATAGTAAAATTTTTTATTTGAATAAAATATGAACACTCATTCAATAAATAGTGTTTGGAATTTCTTTTTAATCAAAGGTTAAGTTTACCTACAGCAAAGTTATCTTAAGCTAGTTAATTTTCTTGTATGTTAAGGGCTTTTATGTAACATCATCAAAATGACTGGGCAGTCAGTAATGTTGACTAGTAAACCTACTAATCAAGAAACAATTGTATTGCTCGTTTTAGTGTGTATACAACAAATAATGTAGCATCAATGTTTGATGATTAGAAATGCTTGGTAATTATAAAACTTGTAGTTAAATACAAAGGCATAAATGCACATAATACTTTTTGGATAGTTATGCAATATTTTACCCCAAAATTCCTGGAACACCTACATATATAGCAGGCGTACTGGACCGATGGCACTCATAACTCAAAATTTCTCCTCCTGTTGAAGTTATTGGGTTTTTTCTGTGATAATTAACTAGTTCACCTGTAAGAAATATAAATTTTGAATATGTTGTATGTAATTTCTCTCAAAAATTAAAAAATGATCAATGGCTCAAAAAACAAGTACAGGCGACTCCCGAGATTCGACCAACTTGAGAATTTGACTGGGGAATCGACCCAGCCGATTGATCAGTCGAATTAGAAACTAGTTTATGTGAAGTAATTTTCAGTCCGCCTGACCATGAGAGGTTTCGTTTCAGTCTAGACATTGTTATTTCTGCTCTAATTGTTTGAATTTGTGCTGATTCGACATTCAACAGTTTGAGATTTGACCACAATTTCAGGAATGCATCCCTGTCGAATCTCGGGAATTGCCTGTACTTAAAAATATGAAATCTTGATTTAACTATATTATGAAGCTATCACGTGCTTATGAGATAGCCATCTTTGCAAGAACTTACCCAGTGTGTTATGGCAAACATGATTTGCTCCTAGAAATTTGTAATGGTTACTTGATGCTTCCACCAGATAGTGTTTGCATTTCCCATTTTCCCGGTATGTAATTGCATAACCCCAAATTTTTTCGGATATTCTGACTAGGAATGTTCCAGATGGTTTTTCATCCATTAATATCTCTGCTTCTGCTCTAGTTATTAAACCTGTAAAATTATTTTTCTGTTATTTACATTTTAACCCAAATTTCAACATAAAAGGATAAAGATGCCAATTTAATCGTCATGTATTTTTCTTTGATAATTGCACAAGTATTCAGAAAAAAACATACCATGAAACCAGCTTTCCACCTGATTTCTGTGGTCTAGCCCTGCCCTCCGAGGGATTTCTTTTTTGTGGAACCATTCAATAATTGCTATTTTGCTTGACGGTTTACCTAGTTCAAGAGAGGATAAGCTCTCATTTTCACAACTAATTGGGAAAGGAAATAACATTTCATTAGTGTATTTGTTATTTACAAAATTAACTAATTACCTTTTTAAGTACTATATATTAGAACTAATGTAATTCCTCCTTGAAAAAGTATAGGTATGAATTTAAGTACCGTATCTGCCCGAATACAAGCCGATGTTTTTTGTCAAAATCTATCATGAAAAAATCGCCCCTCGGCTTAAATGCGAGTCCGAGTAAAATTTAGGTTATGGTTAAATCTCGAAGTCTCTTATTGCCTTCGCGTTCAAATGATAGTACTATATTTTTTGTAAAGTAAATATTTGACCTACGATGAATATATATAAAAATATCTTGGCGAGATCGCTTGCGTAAATTGACGGTTACGCAAAATGCTTTGACGGCTTTGAATGCTCAACTGTTTGAATTTTGGTAAAACTTTACATGGAACGTGTATAATTCTAAAAATACGATTTCTTAAGGCAATGTAAATGATAATTTCATTGGAAATAGACATGGATGAAAAAATATCTTGGCGAGATCGCTTGCGTAAATTGACGATTACGCAAAATGCATTGACGGCTTTGAATGCTCAACTGTTTGAATTTTGGTAAAACTTTACATGGAACGTGTATAATTATAAAAATTCAGTTTCTTAAGGCAATGTATATGCTAATTTCATTGGAAATAGACATGGATGAAAAAATATCTTGGCGAAATCGCTTGCGTAAATTGACGATTACGCAAAATGCATTGACGGCTTTGAATGCTCAACTGTTTGAATTTTGGTAAAACTTTACATGGAACGTGTATAATTATAAAAATTCAGTTTCTTAAGGCAATATATATGCTAATTTCATTGGAAATAGACATTGTTAGATGAAAACTTTCTTGGCGAGATCGCTGTTACTATATTAGACCTTTTGTGAAAATGAAGATGAATGAAATTGTCACTGAATGTGGAACATTATTCAACGATGCAAAATTATTAATTGGAGTAATATTTCAAAATGTCAACAACTAAACCATTTCCCACACATTTCTTCGATCTCGAATAATGTATTCTAAGATGTGCATGAATGCCTGGCACACTTCAGCATAAAATCTACGAAATTTACGTTTTTACCAAAAAATTCTGGGAATTTTTGGGGGGTCGGCTTAAATCCGGGGTCGGCTTCTATTCAGGCAGATACAGTATTAAATCTAAATTTATATAAAAAATTAATGAAATCACACTATAGATGCACTAAAAAGTGAAAATAAATAGAATTCACCTAATTGAATGCTCCAGAAAGTAAAATTTGTTTTGGGTGTATAAAATGTGTGGCAAAGAAAGATTAGTGATTTATTTGTCAAAGATTATGCCACAACTTTTATATGACCAAACTTTCTAGATCATTTATGTGAATTTTATACTTATTTTTTCAATTTAGTGCACATAAAAGGTTTTTTAAATTTACCGTATATTCCGGCATATAAGTCGACTCCTGTTTTTTGGATGAAAATACATGATTAGGCATATGTTCACCGTATAAGTCAACCCCCACTTTTTCACTTTAAAATACTTCTCATGAAACCGTGTTCAGACAAAATCAGTCATGTACAATCCAAGTTTTAATAAAACAGAAATAAACAATAATAAAAAATATATAGGTAAATATTGTGTAGAGTCTGTGCTATTCTTCTTGAGCATTCCATGTGACAATGTTTTAATTTCAACCATTAAGAAATTTATTTTTGGAAAGCTTGACCCACCAAATAAAGTTTCCTATAATTTGATTGATCTCAGCTGCTAATGATACTATCGAAATGAACTATACCTAGTGATCGCGATCGATCTCTACAGTGGTGAAATTCAATAAATATTGCAAATGTGTACCCCGCACACCCTTTTTCCCTAAATGTGGGTACGCATGAAGATTTCTGACCAAGTTTTAAAAATTATGAGTTTCGATAGTAAATTTACTGCAACATGCTTGCATTTATGTTTATACTCGCAAAAGACGAAGAATTCTACGAAGTTTACGTGTATCTACACGACCAAGAAACGTTTAGTGTTTAAATGCGCTGTTTATACTACCGTTGGTGCATCTTCAACATTGAGAAAATGTAATATTTTTATAATATTAAAGCTGTACCTTTTAAATGTTTTAAGTTTATTATTGTTACTCAAGAAAAGCAGTTCTGTCATTAAAAATTTACTATCAGTTTCCACCTACACTTTTTGCCGTAATAAGTTGGCATCTGGTATCTCTATTTGCCATATTCATCGTGAGCCGCTGATGCTCCTTTAACCCGGGAGAGAACTTTAAAAACTGCTGCGTGGCTGTGCAGTCACGTAGCTTACAGGGAACCATGGAGAGAACACACCTATGGGGAATCCCCACATTTTTTTATTTTTTTCTAATTTTCCGCTGCCGTAGACATCAACTTATTAAAGCACGAATTTATTTTTTTCTCCGCGAACTGGTCCAAAAATAGGGGTGCGCGTGGTACATGAGGATGCAGATTATGTGAGTAAATACAGTATTAAAATTCATTATTATAAATCTTTTAAAATACCGTATTTACTCATATAACCCGTGCACTCGCATACCTATTTTTGGGCCGGTTCAGAGGGAAGAAATTCATTTGAGCCAGAATAAGTTTTTTGTAAGTCACCGATTCCCACTCCCTGGAACAAGTTCCGCTCAAGGTAAGCATTTTCTTCCTTCTACGTGACGAAATTTATTGGATGATCTCTTTATTACGATACTAGCAGAAATCTCCTCACCGATAGTCCTCTTTTTTTAATCCCTTAACTGTTTTTGTTGTAATATTACGCAACTTCGTCCTCACTTCACTGTTTTTCACAATATTACTCACCGATGCAGAGCTTCATGAAATATTTGTTTATCTATGAACGGGAACTTCCCTACATAGATGAGTTTTTTCGTGTATCGTCTCATGAGTAAATATTGGAAGGTTAGGAGGAACGAGTCCAAACACTTGAGAGGTGGATTTCCGTCTTCCTTTCGAAGGATGAAATCTTTCATTCGCAACAAAATTTCACCACTCCGAATTCCTTGAAGTGGATGAGGGAAAAGAACCAAACTTGAACCTACCTATTTTCAAGCCAGCAAACCCTCAGTAGTCATTGAACTATAGTTATCAGTTAGTCGGCGTATCCTTTCTGCCTACTTTTGCGAGTTTTTGCTTGCAGCATGGGCGCAACTTACACGTTTGCTTTGTCACATAAATACACGTATACTTCGTAGAATTTGACGTATTTTATGAATATGAACGTAGACGCAAGCATATTCAAGAGAATTTGCTATCGATACAATTTATATAACCTGTTCAGAAATAGTCATGTAAGATGCGCACCCCCTTTTTTCCCCGGCATTTCGGGAAAAAATGTGTGCGGGGTACACGAGTAAATATGGTAAATGTCATAAAATGTAAATACTGGAACAGCTGATTCAATATAGCGATCACCTTCACCGAAAGATCAACGGACTTCTTAAATATCGATGTTATTCATTTTTAATTTAAGGTTCACATTTTTATCCCCAGTGAGTCTTATTTTGTGCCAAACTCAAAAACCTCCATTCCAATAGCAGATATTTACATGTCACTAGGCCTGCTTTTCATGCATTGTCAGGCTGTCACTCAACAGGTGTTTTATCTGAGAAAGGCAAAATCTCTTACTGGAAAGCATTCAGTACAGCAAGGGAAGACACCCTTTTAGCGCTTAAATCCCTAGGACAAGTGAAACCATTCCTGAAGAAGTACTGGACAAACTGGAAGCATTTATTTGCAAAGTATCAGCCGACAAATACAACTAAACTAGCAGATTTGCACTGGTTATTGTTTTCTAAGAAACAAATGAGCTGGGAAAAGCTACCGCCGACAAGAAGCGCTTTTGTGCCTGCAGTCAAAAGAGTTAACTACCAGGTCATGATCAGGAACCAAGTTGACCAAGCATGGCCAAGAGTACCATCTCCCATTGGACATGGATGGAGTATGGAAGATGGACAGATAGCTCCTGTCCATTGTGAAATGCCATGCACACCAGATTTCATCTTGCAGTTGATAAGATACTCCTTTGTGAAGAACAGATCCAGCCCACCATGCAAATGCTTAGCAAACCAGCTTCCATGTACGGACGTGTGTGTGTGTGGTGGAAACTACGACCTCTGTGACAATGATTCATACACTGCTCCAGAAACAACAGACTCAGACAGTGAAAATGAGTTAAATGAAGTTGATATTGATTAAGTAAAGTTTACAACAATTGTAGTTTAATGTTATATTTCAACTTTAAACAATTTGTTTCGTATGTTATATCCTATACACTTAATTCTTGTAATTTAAAATACATTCCAAAAGCAATAAGATATATTACAATAGTTTTCTTGTTTTTTATTTCCTTGGAAACACTAAAAAACAGTAAAAATGAGGTTCATTTTTATAAGTGGGGAAATATATCAGAAACCACTTATTTAATCACAAAAATGATAGTAACCTTTTTATAGGGCTAAGTATTAGCTTTAAAATGAGACTTTAAAAATTAAAATCCGTCAATAACCGAGATGTTGATGATTTCATTATTTTCAATGGTGGCCATTTTGATTACGTCACCAAAATTATACGCCATGCGCCATGGAGTGACACCATTGAAATTATTCATCTAGAGGTAGTATCTGATAAAAAAACCAAATCATCACTAAAACTGCCATATGCTCCTTTACTAAGAGCTAAAAGTGTTAAGGACACCTGAACGAACCTTGACAGACTCCACTGTGAATTTTTGCGGGCACCGCGTTGGGAACTCCTGTTTTTTTTGGCAATGGTGAACTGTATATACTGGTAATTTATTGCAAAATTTTTATAGCATTCAATTCTGAAATACCAGTATTGAATGGAATGGTACCACGGTATTTCAGTATTGAAAAATTGGTATTCCAGTGTATGGTATACTGGTAATGCATTCTCTACTTGTAAGTTACGGGTGGGTTATTTCTTACTTGTAAGATTACTCTCCAATAATGTGTTTTTTAATGCAAATTGATCATATTACCATTAATAACTAAACTCATAAACTGATGTTTAGCCCAGGGAATAGTACCTTGAGGTATGAAAAAAGCACTTATAGAACCAATATATATACTCGCGAAAATATACGTTTTAGGTGTCACTGAGTCTGAAAAAGTGGTTTTCACAATGCCATCTGTCTGTCTGTCTGTTACTGGCACTGGAGCCTAGACGATAGAGAGAAAATGAATGAAATCTCGTAGTTAGGCATTTTATCATACTGGACAGAGTATACATAGAAATGGTTGACATTGATCAATAATTAACAGTAGTTTATTCTACGCATTTTTAACAACAATTTTCTCAAAAACGGCTCTAACGATGTTGATCAAATTTCGTATAGTTACTTGAATTTACGTCTTCAATAATTCTATATAGTTCATATTTCTCAAAAAATGAATATAAGACTAGTTTATTCTATGCAACTTTAACAAAAATTCGATTTTCTCAAAAACGGCTTTAACGATTTTGATCAAATTTCGTACAGTTACTTGAGTATACATCTACAATAATACTACATATTTTATTTTTCTCAATGAATGTATTTAAGGCTAGTTTATTCTTGGGCAACTTTAACAAAAATTGGATTTTCTAAAAACAGGCTCATACGATTTTCATTTTCTAAAGATAACTAAACGACGCATTAGTACGTATATGAGAAAGTTTGTACAATGTATGTTGTACCGATTTTTTACATCAAGTATTTATCAGAATCCAAGGAGTGGGTTGGTAGTTTTAAAGGCCAATGTACCATATCTTTTATGCATTGCCTTTGTATAAAGAAGTGCCAGTTTGAGCCATGAAGTTTTACTTGCCTTGAACATTGTTTACCATATATTTTCCTGAATATATGATATGGTTTTTCCCTATACAGTTAAACCTCCTTATACCGGCAACCTAGCGACCTGACCAAAGCTAGATTAGGGAATTTGCCGGATTACAGGAGGTACCTAATCCTAAAGTTAAGCCTAGCCTATCTCTTCATGATATTACATGTAATATAGTAAATATTAAAATAAATGCACATAATGTTATTTAAACATAAGTTACAATATAAGGTAATAAAGAAATTAAGATACACAGTACGTTTTATTTTATGGTAAACTGGTACATGTCGTTTGTTTTCAAAATTTTGGAAGTTTGCATAAATTGGATATTATCGAAGATAACAGAAAATCAGCATTATTGTTGTCCAAATAATGATTTTGTGTTTCACTCTTTCAAAAAAAAATCACTAACCTTACCTTTCGAGGTTATTGCCTCTCACATTGTTGAATATTGTTAACATTAATATAAATTCACTTTTGCACATATCGTTGACAACAATTCATTGTCAAGTTGCGTTTGCTGAGTGGTCTAAAGCGTTAGTTGGCAGGAGGTGAAGTGATATGCAACCTGTTCGAAGAAGATTTTTCTGATATATGAGGGGTGGAATATACAGGGTGATTCCATACCCCTGTCAGAAAAACTCAAATGGCGTATTCTACACCTCAAAACTAACGAAAAAGTCCCAATAAACAACCACTCCTTTACGAGATACAGCCGAGTTGCAGCATGAACGCATTGAAAGCAAAGCAGAAAGAAGGCAACGTGATGAATCACGTGGCTGTGAACGACGTGGATCGCATGCAAGAAGTGCGTAGCGTTGCGTTCAGTCAAATATGCACTGCTCAGCAGTGAAGTGAATTGGCAGGTGCTATTTCTTTCTGTGTTTCGAAGTCATCCTGTGGTGGTTTGCAATGGAGGGTGAGTTCACGTATGCAGAATTGGCGAACATGCACTTTCATTATGGATGTGCCAACGGAAATGCACAACAAGCACGTCGGCTTTATCAAGAGGCTTTCCCTGGTCGTCGAATTCCATGCTCTCGGATATTCACTCGTCTCTGTCACCGCCTTTGTGAGCATGGCACATTGTCTGCACCGCGAAATGAAGGGGGGAGGTGAAGAACCGTGTGGGTACCAGAGGCTGAGGAAAACATACTGCGTCGAGTGGCACAGAATCCGTGCAGTAGCACACGAAGGATTTCAGCGGAAGAGGGTGTCTCCCACACGGTTGCATGGAGTATCCTGCATGAAAATAGGTTTTACCTGTACCATTTCCAGCAGGTTCAAGCACTTTTACCACAAGATCATCGATGATTGGCATTTTGTCAGTGGTTTCTACAACAGTATATGCGGGATGAATGGTTTCTCTCTTGTGTGCTTTTCACAGATGTTCACTTGAGAGGGTATTTTTAATTATAACATCAATCACATCTGGGACACTCACAATCCACATGCTGTTATTCAGTCAAGACATCAGCAGCAATTTTCCATCAACATATACACTGGTATCTTTGCAGACGGATTAATAGGGCTGTATGTTTTGCCTAACAGGCTTACAGGACCTTTGTACCGTGACTTCTTGCAAAACCTGGTAGAAAACATCTTCCATGAGGTGCTCGATGACTTTCCCTTGGAGTGGAGGAGAAACATGTGGTTCATGCATGATGGGGCTACACCACAGTTCAGTCGTGTGGCCCGAGAGTATCTTGATCACAGGTTTCCTGGACGATGGATTGGTTGAGGTGGACCAATTACATGGCCTCCTCGGTCTCCTGACCTAAATCCTGTTGATTTTTATCTGTGGGGCCATATAAAATCATTGGTATACTCTACTCCAGTGGTAAATGTTGATGAACTGCAGGAACGAATTGAGAATGCACTGCCGTCAGAAACAAGCCAGGCACTTTGGAGTGCGTGAGGCAGTCAATGATGAAACGTCTCAATGGCTGCGTGATGGAGGTCATTTCGAACACCTGCTGTAAGGTATGGTCATCCTACAGTGTTTATTATGTCAGTTACTAAGAGATTTATGCTGCAACTACAAAGGACTGTATCTCGGAAAGGAGTGGTTTCTGGACCCATGTTTATTTGGACTTTTTCGTTAGTTTTGAGGTGTAGAATATGTCGTTTAAGTTTGTGACAGGGATATGGAAACACCCGTATATAAAACATATATATATATATATATAAAGCTTAAAGAAAAGGAAAGGTAATGATAAAGGTGGCAAGAAGGTGTTGGAGGAAGCCCAGTGGACACTTACCTAGATTGGAGAGCTGCTGGGGGTGTTGAGGACACACGAAAAACACAAAAACAACACAAATATGGGAATATGGGAGCTTTCAGGTTAACGCCCTTCTTCGGCGACAGAGAGACATGTACTCATATATATATATACAGTAAGTCCCCAACTTACACGGTTAATTCGTTCCGAAGGTTGCCGTGTAAGTCGAAAACCGTGTTAAGTCCAACAATGCTTAAATACGATATATTTTTTGACATAAACGTTCGTTTCAATGAATAGTTAAAGCTGAAAAAGTAGTGCTTATATGATGAGGGTTTATAATTTGTTTATGAAGAGCAGTACAGTAACGAGACAACTTGCACCCATGGGATAACTAATCTAAATGGCAAAAGCGACGCTGTCAGCTGTGCGTCAGTGTACAGTTTACCCTCGGTTTACGAGCTTAATTTGTTCGTCGAAAACTGCATGTAAGGCAAAAACTCGTAAAACGAAAATGAATTTCCATGTTATAAATTTTATAAACAATAGTTACATCATTAAAGTTGGGATGCCGTGACATTCTGTGCATTCGAGAAGATTCGGGAACCGAAGAAAGCTGAGAATAGATGCCGGGAAAAACGATTGGTTTGCGAGAGGAAGGAAATCGTATTATAAGTGAAAATTGGCTCATAAATTGAAAAGCGGGTATTAATTTGTGCATCTCGTATAAGCGAAAACTCGTAAACCGATTACTCGTATGCCAAGGGATTACTGTACTAGTACCGCCATCTATTGAGTGGCAGTTGAACTAAAAATGAAGCGCACTGGTAAGTTGTCATGCATCCGTGTATCTACGGATCCGTGTAACTTGGACCCGTGTAAGTCGCGGAGTCACTGTATGTATATATTTAAAATGTGGAATTTTTACTATTTCGTATTTTTTCCATTGGTTTTGTCCAAAAACATATAACTTTGCCAAATTTCAAGCTCATCTGAAAGTGCCTTATAATTTTTATCCTCGTAAGGGGCAATAATGGGGAGATAGAGCCCCAAAATTTTGAAATTTTTAGTTTTTTCTCAGTTGTGACTAAAACCTAAAATGGTGCCAAATTTCAAGACTTGAAGTCATCTGGAACGGTCTCATAATTATTATCCTCATTTGGGGAAAAATAACCCTTAAAATTTGGAATTTTTACAATTTTTGATTTTATCTATCGGTTGTAACAAAATCTATAGAGCTGCCAAATTTCAAATCTCGAGCTCATCTGGTAATACCTTATAATTGTTAACCTCATATGGGGAAAAACAGCCCCTAAAAGTAGGAAGTTTTATAATATCGCATTTTTTCCATCAATTGTAACCAAACATATACAGTATTGCCAAATTTCAAGTCTCTAGCTCATCTGGAAACGCCTTATAATTTTAAACCTCATATGGGGCAATAATGGGGCAAAATAGGCCCTTAAAAATTGAAAGTTTTATATTATGGGATTTTCTCCATAGATTGTAACAAAAGACCTCTAGTCTTGCCAAATTTCAAGTCTCTAGCTTAGTGGTTCTCAACCTTTTACCTCCGGTGGGCACTTAACAAATTCTGGGATATGGAGGTGGGCACAAGCATAAAAAAATTGTTAGAAATCACGGTAAATGATGCAATGAGTTATATAATTTAATATATTTAACAATTCTGCGAAAAGAAAACAAACTTTTAATACTTTTTCTGCCAGACGGAGAGAAGCTCGAGTTGAGGAAGTAGGATGGACATAGGTGACAGGATGTCTGGATACTGTTCTGGTAGTAACGATTATTTTCATGAAGCAAATGAGATATTGCTACTGTTCCTTAAGGCAAAATTGTAAGCAAAAATATTGGTAATGAAATTTTCAAGACTTGCATCATTCGATAAGCAATTATGGACATCTTCAGGTGTGCAGACAAAAACGGGCACCTAGATATGCCTCGGCAGGTGCCACTGTGCCCGTAATATAAGATTCGAGGATCCATATTTTCATCCATTTCTTTTAGGGGAATCATATTTAGAGGTTCCTTTTATACAGATAAACATTATTTATCTACAGTTAATGGAAATTCTAAATTTTGCTTTCTGTGAAGATTTCCATGAAATTTCTTTTATTAAGTTTTTCTTAATTTGACATAAACTACAATTTATGTGTCAGTTATGTATGTCTGGATTTACAAATGAATTAACTCACTCCAGGAGAAGTGGATAGCTGAAAATAGGTCAGCTGAAACACAGTGGCACATCTGCAACAAGGCGTAATTACGCATTGACAAATTTTGAAAGTTTTACTTTAGGATGAAAATTTTTATAACATTTCTATTTTAAATCAAAATTTAATGCAACGCTAATATGTATAAAATTTGTCTTTTGAAACAAAATTTTCATGTATTTTTAACAATACTAAACTAAATAGCTTTGGGATGGCAAATATCCAAGTCTGCCACTGCATATTTTGTTTGATTATGATTTACATTTATCTTCTGATACAACTGAAACAGTTAAATTATATTTGCACAAACATGGCAAATTTGGCTAACCCAAATATTGATTTATAAGTGACATTTGAACCCAATGCAATAAAGATTTACTGATTTGAGTAACTTGCAATTCTTAAACAATTTACCTTACAAATGGTACTACTGAAATGTTAACAGTTTCTTGTTCAAGTTGTTCTTTATCCGAATCACTTTCAAGGAGTGTCTTTCTGTGCTCTTCTCTTGCACGTCTTGCTATTTCACGAATCTGGAACTCTGCTTCCTTTGCTCTCTTCTCTGCAAAAATTTTCAAGAAAATTTTTTTGTATGGTATAAAAATACTATTCAGTTTACTTTAATTTGTCAAAATTTTAATGTCATTTAAAAAGAGATCCAAGATAATATTGGCTGAATTAATATAGATTTCCTGTTGAGGAATGATGTATCTCACATGCTTCCTCTTCATTTAGAAGCAGTCAAACCTGAGAATTTTCTGTTATAAAATCCAATATTGCAAATATGTACTTAAAATGCATATCTCAGAGTTATAAGGCACATTTTTGGAGAGGTCCACTACATGCAAATTCATTTAATTATCATGTTTGTCATGAAATATATGGGATGCAGCTTACATTCAGGTCTGCTTTATATGTGACTGAATGCAATAGAAATTGCAGTCAATTTTTATAGCAGTGAAAATATATTATAGAATTTTTTCTCATCAACATGTCTCTTCAATTGCAAATCAAATGCTTTGTGTTTCCTATTTCCTACATTAGACCATGACATTTTGCACGTTGTAAATGTAAATTAAAAGAAAAAATTATATTATCTTGATTATACCAAATATTTTTTTTTAAATGCTGTTTTGAATTTCAAAATATATAGGAGTAACTTGCCTTGTTCCCGCCATAGGTTTTCTTGCTGATATTCAGCTTCCTCAGCTTGTTTTGCAGCCTCCTTTCTCTGATCCTTCAAACGTTGAAATATTTGTGAAGTTCGTTTCTCTAGTAGCCTTTGCTCCCATTGGGCAATTCGTTGAGCAACTTGCCTTGGCTATGTGAAAATGAAATATATTTTTAAAAACTGCATGCAGGGTTTATATGTGAAACTGATAGCAGAAAAGTTTTTTATAAGTTGGCTAGTGTTAAGATATTTGGAATTATCAGGTGAGAAGAGCATTTTCCTAGCTTCAGTATAAATACGTGTAGTTCTTAGACTTTTCCACAGTAGAAATATGAGTTTAAACATATCAATAGGTTCATATTCTGATTGTTTTGCCTATATAGGTAGTCCTCAAGATATATTGTTTTATGCGTCATCAGGAAATTAGGGATGGGCTTCATATATACATAGCAGAAGTTTTGTTTGTGTCATTTTCTGCAATCATCAAAATTCATTCGAGGACAAAGTCGGTACTCATTCTGTTTGATACTTCTTTCTTTATTTTCATAGTCACAAATATATTGTTTCAAATCAAATACCAACTGTAATTTCCCCATTCAAGAACATAGTCACTGCAGTCATTCATTTTGTCACCTCTGATTTATTTTCATAATCACTAATATCTTATTTCCAGTCAAATACTGACTGGGATGATCTTCAAAATCAATCTTCCATGTAGTAACTTCACCAATCCTCCTCTTCCTTTGCCGTTATGACATGCACCCGTATAATTCTGTTGTGAGCGTAATATAGTACCTTTTTGACATTAAAATTCAGCCTCTCAAACCATGGATATAATTACTTGTAATTGACAGAGTGACCACATAAACAATTATTTTGCATGTGCTAATTATGTTATTCAAAAATTTAAACTTAAATGTGTTAATTAGCAAATTATGTGTTTAAAATCATGGAGGTGGAACCTATCTCCTGGCATAGAATGGTGACTTATGGAAAAATGAGTTTCGAGATAGGTTGCGCTCTCAAGGGACATCTACAATACCGTATATACCTGAATATAAGACGAGGTTTTGTTCCAATTTTTATGACCGAAAAATCGCTAGTCATCTTATAATCACGCAGTCCGTAATAGTTTGACTGACAGAGGAACCGAATGCAGAGTATAATCGAAATATTTGATTCTTAAAATCAATCGAAACAATCGATTATTAAAAGTAGTAGTAGAAATTGAATTGATTCAAATGTATTCGAATACAAATACTCTTGAATTTTATCGTATATGTTATGCGCATAGTGAAGCTGCGTGCATCCGTATGAAGTCTCGCGTAATTATATCGGCGTATTTCTGGAGAACCGTTCGTCGCAAAAGATATGCGGTAAACAGCGTTTTGTTTCTACTGGCCATGGAAAAATATTTTCATTTGCTAAAGTGTCCCGGGTTCGAATCCAGGAGACAATTATATTTTTCCATAAGTTTACACGGGGTTTTCGATTTTTCAGAGTGCAAGGTTTTTTTCCTTCATTCATTAAAATATGTAAATATGGACTGATTTTCTTCTTTTTTGTTTTATTAGACGGCTAAAGCTCTATACTCTCTTATTCTTGCGATGTTTACACGTTACGCGGTCAAATTTTTCAGAAATATGCATTCTTTTTCGAAATTTTGCGGATTTTTCATACTCATTCCGGGCATTACCAAGGAGACTCATTGTTGTCTCCGATTCATGTAAGGCCAATTAAAACTACAAATAGACGAAAGAAAAGCGTTATTGTTATCTTCTCTTCATTGATAATCTAAATAAACGCTTGCACTGACGTCGCCTTTATAGTAGGTCCTGTAAGAAGTTAAAATCAGTCATTGATAGAAACTTGAAGGAAAGCAACTGTATATGCCAACTAACACTACAAAGTTGCATATTTAAATTGGTTCAATGTTTATTAGTCAATAGTATAATAAACCTCTGTCATTGTGTGACTAATAAATTTTTTCCTTTTATTAGGAGTTCAAAATGGGGGGTCGTCTTATAATCAGAGTCGTCTTATATTCAGGTATATACGGTATATCTCGAGGACTACCTGTAGGTATTCAGTTTTCTTGAAATAGTTAATGAATTTAACTACGCATTTCAAATAAATTTAGAAAATTCACTTTGAAAACATTCCTAATTAAAGTGAGCTTGTAGATTATTCTTGGTATTCTGATAATACATTTAAAAATAGTAATTCAATCTTTAGATGTGTAGAATATTTTGTCACATATGAATGAAATTATGGCATTCAGTGACTTAAGGTTTTGCTATATGAAGTTTCAAGAAAGAGAATGATAAATATTGGCTTTGAAAGGCAAGGATCAATAAGTTATGATTGAATGAAATTATTTTCAAAATTTGTTAATAATCTGTGTTTTCTTTTAAAAAATATTAGCAGCATTCAATAGCAGAAAATGCCTTTTTAGAGCAACAGTATAAAAGTGCTAATTAAGCCAATAAATTTATTAGCATTAACTGGATTTGTTCTCAAAAACAATTTTGTATTGATAGGAGAAAAATTTGCAATAAAATGGTCTATTGCTAAAAAATTGGACCGAAGTTAGAAGACAAAAATTAAAATGTTTTTCAAAGAAAATAAAGGCAAAACTATATTTCCAGTTAATTTAACATTATTGATTAGTAAACCTCAAATATTGACTTTTAAACCCTTTTGCTACATATATCGCAAAAATGCAACTGACATTTTATTTTTGCTAAATTTCAAAAATGCCACAGTGGTAGAAAAACTTTTCCTTTCACTGAGTTGTACCATAACATTCAAAGCACTTCAAAAGGAGCGTCTAACCCCTATTATTCCTGTCATATCAATTTCATCTTTTCCTTTTTTAGGATCCTCTCAGAAATCTAATAACAGCAAAAGGTTTAAACAGTCTAAATAAATATTCCCATTAGTTTGACATTCTAACTCGGAACCATGAAAGTGGGGACTTGCAGAAGACCAGTAATGCTAAATCCATATTTCAAGAGTTCTCACTTATACAGTTCAGAGTTACAATTTCAAGTTAACAGTTCTCATTACTTCTATTTAGAAGTTCCAATACTCATTTATAAGGAATAATTAATTATAATTTGAAACATCACATTTTATAAAGTGCCTGGATCATCAAATAATTTGTGGATTCCATGCTAAGATTAAGCCTAGCATGCATGCATATGAACAAGACAATGTTAAACAACAATGATATTTTAAAACTTAACCACTCTACTATAATGATTCAATCAACTATGACCCAAGCAGTACCTATTGATAATATAAACTATTTATAACCAAGAAACATCCTGCTGAAAATATGAATTACATCTTGGTTGTTTTTCACTTTGGATTTTAAGATTTTCTTATAGAGTGGAAACAGTATTAAAAATCAAGGATTAGAGCACTTACTCTGCTTATTGTGATTTCTTGACAAGCATCTTCTATTTCCTCAGTCTGAATAATATTTAGGGGAATTGTATGTCTTTGTGCCTCTCTAATTTCATCCACAGTGCAATACAGGTCAATTGGATATTCATTTTGATTGTCCTGTTTCTCACTAACTTTTTCAAGTTCTTCTATTTGCCTTTGGTTAAAATCTATTAATTCTGTCAATTCAACGGCAACATTTTTCCTGCAATAAGTGTTATACGTAATCAGTCAATAACACATTCATGACAGGTATTTTTAAAAAGGTTTTGGACAAACTAATTACATACACTTTCCACTTCTCTATGTATGCAATTAAAATTTATGTAATTGTATAAATTAAATAGTAAAAATAATTACCTTTTATACTTACCCAAAAAAGATATGTTATCTTAAAAGATTGTGAGAAAAAATTGTTTTGTAAGCATAAAAATGGCTAATTGATAAAAATGCTTTAGAAACAAGTGAGGATATATTCCTTTTGGAAGTATTAAGTTGCTGTGTTGTAAATGGCACAAAATCCATTTGTAAGAAAACCTGAGTAACACCATGTGTTCCAGAATAAGCACTTAAGTACATATTAAAAACTTAGAAATGAAATACTTAAGTATCTGTGATAATCATGAAAGGGCTACGAAAAACCAGATGCACTTTTCTGTTAAAATGCAGCCATCTTCAGTGTTGATTCACTGAAAGTAGATTCTAAAAAATGTGTGGAGGTAGTTTTGTTTACTTCATATGTGTGGGATAGAGGAGGATTTGTAGGCAGGTATCTGTTACACTTCAAGCTTGGTAGATCTGAAAATTTAGTATTGCAAATCATCCAAGAAATGGGCCATTCAACCATTGTTAACAATGTGAAACTAATGACAACCGCAAATTGAGAATTAAATGCACTAGAGACATTATACAATTTAAAAAATCAGACAAGTGTACGATGATCTTGGCCTGATTCTACGCTCTTTAATATGTTTCTTAGCAGAAAGGATGATACCCACAATAAATTTTGGAAGGTTTAAATACTTTCACTTTCAAATTTCTCACACCCTTAGCAGATACCTGACTCTACTGCACACACCGAAACAAAAATACCACGTGTTATTTTAGTGAGTTTTGTTTCTTAAATGAGCTTATATTTCCTCTGACTGTCTGTTCAACCAATTAAATTAAAATAGCAAGTACGGTGAGAGATAGAAGACAAGTTTTCACCGTGTATGCCATTTATTACACTGCCAAAGAAATCTTTTGGAGAAGTCAAGGGGGGAAAATTTCAAATAGATTCTGAGCAAATGGTTATATGTAGATAGAAAGTTACAAATTTTCACTATTTGTATGACCTTTAATGTCATCTATATCACTGCAGAAGATATTTTTTGAAAAATCAGTGTGTGTCAGAAACGTCTTTTTTAGTAATGGAAAAAGAAAAAAAATAGGACAAAAGTTCGCATAGACCAGCATTTCCCAACCTTTTGAACTCTGCGGACCATTTCACCACCTCTTCCAGGCCCTGAGGACCACCTCATTTCTTACACTAACCTACTTACTGTATCTACGTTTAAGAAACGGTTACTTGGTTATATAGCTTAATTTACCATTTGCAAATATATTACACGTTTCTGTCTGAGGATCACGTGATTATTGTATGTTTTATTCCATGAATTATTTTCAACATTTGTTAAGGATAAATTTTTGAAATATGAAATAGTTTTACAAACGTCATTAATAACAATATTCATTACCCATGATAGTGTAAAACATGCTTAACTTTTCCCAAAAAATCGAACTAAATATGAGGTGCGGCCTAAAAAAAACTAAATTTTGGAAATCTCCATGGACCACCAACAAAACCTTCACACCATAGGTTGGGAAACGCTGGCATAGACTATTTTCTTGTTTTGGTGTGCGGCGTTCACCTGTGAAATTTATCTGCAGAGTTTTGTTACACATTGTATATTGCCATGGAAACATTAATCAGTTGTCAGGTCTTTCAAAGCAAATAATGCATGCTTCCACTCCTCAATGTGTTGTCGAATGTCTGTGGGATTTCAGATGTTCCAATATGGGTGTGCAGGTTAGAAAAGATTAAAAACCCCTGCTCTAATGAGTCACCAAATATGTCACACATGGCTATGAACACCTTAAGTTTTAATATTGGTTGTATTTTACTGTTATAAATACATATAATAATCAGTGGGATTAATATGTATGATTAACACATTTGTGGACAGATTTAAAAAAAATTATTCTAGCAGTGCACTAGTGCATCTTAAGTGCTCCTTTGAATGTTGAAGTTTTTATGGTTCCCAGATGATGTCCTCGGTCTTTATGTCCACTACCTTTATGTCCACTCTTTTATGTCCACAGCCTTTATGTCCACTGCCCTTATGTCTACAGTCTTTATGTCCACTGCCTTTATGTCCACTCTTATATGTCCACAGCCTTTATGTCCACTTTTGTTTATGTCCACAGCCTTTTTGTCCACTGTCTTTATGTCCACTATTATATATGTTCACAGCCTTTTTGTCCACTGTTTTTTTGTCCACTTTTATATATGAGGTGCTACGCAAAAGTTCCCGAAAGTTGAACGTCGCGCGGGAACCGGTTGTAGTATGGACTAGTGGCGCTCGGTAGCGCTGCATGTATCCTTTATGAACCAGTGTGTGACGTGGCTTCGCGCTGAGTGCATGCATTCTTTTGTTCTATGCATTTTTATAACATCATGTTTGCATCGTTTTGCGATTTTTTTTTTCGTTGAAATGGTGGACATGAAGGAGCAGCGTGTGTACATCAAGTTTTGCTTCAAGAGTGCGGCAGAAGCTCACAAAATGCTTAAACAAGCTTTTGGTGATGGCGCTTTGGGTCAGACACAAACCTACGACTGGTTTAACCGGTTTAAAAATGGCCGAACATCAGTTGATGATGACACATGTTCTGGACGACCTTCAACCGGCACAAAGCCAGAAAATGTTGAAAAAGTGTGTGAGGCTATCCTCGAGGACCGTAGACGAACGATGCATGATGTTTGTAACATTGTGGGACAGTCATATGGGACATACCAGCGCATTTTGTCGGACAAACTCAACATGAGGCGGATTGCTGCAAATTCGTGCCAAGGCTGCTGTCTGATGACCAGAAGCAACATCGGCTGGAAGTCTGCATGGAACTTCAGGAGCAGGTCAGAAATGACCCATACTTCCTTTCGTATCTGGTGACGAAAGTTGGGTTTATGGGTACAACCCTGAAACAAAACAGCAATCGTCCCAGTGGAAGAGTCCATCTTCACCCCGACCGAAGAAAGCACGGCAAGTCAAAAGCAATGTTAAGTAAATGCTGATCTGCTTTTTCGACATTGACTGGATTATCCACAAGGAATTCGTCCCTCCAGGTCAGACCGTCAATGTGAAGTTCTACTGCGACATCCTGAGGTGGCTTAGGGAAGACATGAGGTGAAAGTGGCCAGAGAAATGGCGCAGGAACAAATGGGTGCTCCATCATGACAATGTGCCGGCGCACACCGCTCTGGCTGTGCAGCAGTTTGTGGCCTCCAAAAACATGGCAGCTGTCCCCACCCCCCTTACTCGCCTGATTTAGCCCCCTGTGACTTCTTCCTTTTCCCCAAGATGAAAATCAAGTTCAAGGGGCGAAGATTTGACACCGTAGAGGAGATCCAGGCCGAATCGCAGGAGGTGCTGAAGACGCTGACACAAAAGGACTTCCAGGACAGCTTCTGGTTGTGGCAGAAACGTTGGGATCGTTGTGTACGCTCCCAAGGGGACTACTTTGAAGGGGACGGTGGCGATTAGGACTTTGGACAAGTCTACTTTTTTTCAGATACATTTCGGGAACTTTTGGGTAGCACCTCGTATGTCCACAGCCTTTTTGTCCACTGTTTTCCTTGTTCACTTTGGCATATGTCCACAGAGACTTTATTTCTAAGTATGAAAAATATAAAGGTCAAACCTGAAAATGGAGGAGAGTTAGAAGGAGAGGGAGGGAAAAGGGGGGACAGTAGAATGCCGAAGAACTACGAATATGAAGCGAAAAATTGCAAATGAAGGGGGAGTAGAAGGAGGGGGAGGGAAAAAAAGGGAGGAAGGAATCCGAAGGAAACACAGTAGACATCGGTATCGATCGACTGGGAATTTTATAAGAATTACGAATATGAAGCGAAAAAAAAAATCGGTACAATGTACAAACTTTCTCATATGCTAATGCATCGTTTAGTTATCTTCCGCTTGTCTATATATTTTGCTGCTTCACCCACTTCCCTCACCTGATGATGACTATGACTAGTCGAAACATGTCGTAACTTTTACCTTTTGACTTGTGGAACTTTTACCAATTGTTTTTATAGTTTCTAACATTTTATGGTTTTACTGTTTTTATGGTTTTACCGTTTTTATGGTTTTACTGTTTTATGGCTTTACTGATTTTATTAAATATGACGCAGTTCCACCACATGACGCTTCTACCATTGATTAAATATTAGTTTATTAAAATTATTATTGTAATGCACTTACAAACAATTATCTACATAATTCTTTTTTATCATTTTATTCATTAATTATGCACTATATCTGTAATTTTGCTAATAAATAGTGCAATATACTCAATTCTAATGACTTATGTATTTATTTCTGTACTTTGAACTGCCACTCCCAACCTTTGCCGACCTCAATTCAGCGGTCACCCTTCCAAACAGTCATTTTTTTCCGGTCCCGTGAGTGACCGCTTTAGAGGCATTTCACTATATATTGATTTGGAAGGGTGATGCTATTTATGTGGCTGGTACCACACAAGACGTAGAATTCAAAAAACAACTTCCCAACAGATGATCCTATATCCACCAAATTTCTACATTTTGCTTTGCTGAAAATTTGGCTTCTTGGGTTGCAGGATTGTAGAGTTAGTCTAAATACGTAAGATGTTTACATTAGTTAAAAAACCTGCTAAGTAAACAATTCATCAATTTAAAATATCATAATCTGTCCTTCTTTATTTATATTGTAAACACTTCACATTTTTTTAGATGCAATGTATCTTTTGATTAACTCATTTTGTAATTCAAATAGAAATATGTTTGACTTCAAAGCTAGCACAAAAGCAATGAATTCATTGATGAAATGTTTATATTATAAAATTAATGTAGTTATTTTACATTACATGTGAAAAAGTTTAAGCAATTACCTAAAATAACTGTGTGTTTTAGGGCATGTATTATTGTAATTTTATTAGTACACAAATAAAAAAGAAGTAAAACAACACTCACAACCCAAAAGAATACAACTCAACATTTATGTTCAATATCCTATCTCCATATTTTCAAAAGAGCTTCTTTTCCAAACGCTTCCAATAAAGTTTCATACAATATATTTCACTAATGTCTCTTAAGCAAGTCTTCCTCAGTAAATCAAGGTGCAGACATTCTTGTATAAAAGCGTCCCATTACGATGAACGTTATGTAAATATCAGCAATAAACTAACTTTAATTACCAGTTACAACTTCAGTCACTTATCTTAAGATTTCTTTCATTATTAATGTCAGGACTGCAGTTAAAGCAGAAGACACAAATTCACAAATTCGATTACTTCATTTTGCAAGTGAATACGATATTCTATATGATTTATAAACATATTTACTTACATGTAGTTTTTCACATCGATTAATTAATGTAGCGGAATAATTTAAAATGAAAACTAATATAATTGTTCAACATTTTAGAAGTTGATACCTATAGAATATTTACCTATTCCGATTTTGCTCGATATTTTATTTAGATTCTAATAATTTCAACATTCTATTTACCAGATAAACAAAAAATAGGAACTTAAAATTAAAAAACAATTTAATAACAGCTCCTTATAGCTTCAACAGCTGTGGAAATACGAGTTCATTACATTTCCTTTATAAGCTCTCATGCAATATTACTCTCAAATGTAATCATGAATCCACTTCAAAATAAAATATAATACGTATTTGAATACATTTATCCTCTTAAATGTATTACTTTTGAATTAGGGAAGACGTAACATGGTGAAATATATTTAATCATTTTTTTATTTACTCTCAATATTTTGTATTGTTTCTAATCAAAAGTATATTGCAGTTTCTTGTTTTACTTTTCTTTCAATCATGTTGAAAAACTGAGGCACACACAGAGGAAATGAACTGTTTCACAGGGACATTTAGTCCTATTTTGTGTTTAGAAACATTTAGCCCGAGGACATTACGTCTGGGTACGTCTCGGTGACATTTTTTCCGAGTCCAAGTGTTTGGTGTATGAACGTTTGGGAAACGTAAGAGCACTTGCCAATAACATTAATTTGTAAATATGAATGCAATAAATTTTTGTGTGGTCATCATTAATTAAATTAATATAGTGATTTTTTAAATTTATATACCCTCCATTTTCATTTTTGCGCTTCATATTCGTAAATGTTATAAAATGCCTTGTCGATAGATACCAATGTCCACTGTGTTTCCTTCGGATTCCTTCCGCACCCCCTTTTCCCTCCCCATCCTACTACCCACTTCCATTTTCAATTTTTCACTTCATAATCGTAACTGTTATAAAATTCCTAGTTGACTGATTACAATGTCCACAGTGTTTCCTACGGATTTCTTCCGAACCCCCTTTTCCCTCCCCCTCCTTCAACCCCCCTTCCATTATCAATTTTTCGCTTCATATTCGTAATTGTTATAAAATGCCTAGTCGATCGATACCAATTACGCAGTGTTTCCTTCGGATTCCTTCCTTCCCTTTTTTCTCTCCCCCTCCTTCAACACCCCCTCCATTTCCAATTTTTTGCATCATATTCGTAATTGTTATAAAATTCCTAATTGACTTCCACTTTCAATTGTTCGCTTCATATTCGTAATTGTTATAAAATTCCTAGTCGATCGATACCAATATACGCAGTGTTTCCTTCGGATTTCTTCTGCACCCCCTTTTCCCTCCCCCTCCTTCTACCTTCCCTCCATTTTCTTTTTTTTGCTTCATATTTGTAATTGTTATAAAATTCCCAGTCGAGCGATACCAATGTCCACTGTGTTTCCTTCGGATTCCTTCCTTCCCTTTTTTCTCTCCCCCTCCTTCTACTCCCCCTTCATTTGCAATTTTTCGCTTCATATTCGTAGTTCTACGGCATTCTACTGTCCCCCCTTTTCCTCCCTCTCCTTCAAACTCTCCTTCATTTTCAGGTTTGACCTTTATATTTTTCAGTCTTAAAAATTAAGTCTGTGGACATATGCCAAAGTGGACAAAGAAAACAGTGGACAAAAAGGCTGTGGACATATGCAAAAGTGGACAAAAAACAGTGGACAAAACGGCTGTGGACATATATGATAATGGACATAAAGACAGTGGACAAACAGGCTGTGGACATATAAGAGTGGACATAAAGGCAGTGGACATAAAGACTGCGGACATATCATCTGTGGACCATTTTTATAATAACAGTTCATAACAATAGTAATTATTTTTAATACCGTATTGTAACTGGTGTAGCCATGTTGATTTAATGCAACAACATAATGATAGCTATTGCCATCTTGTCCGCGAATGTGTTAAATCAAAAGTTTTAGCTTTTAACAAACTTAATTTTAGACATTCAAGTGTTATATATGGATTTTTCACCTCAATTCCTCAGTTTCTTTTTCTGCTTGCTGCCTAGCCTTTTCTCTGGCTTCTTCCTCTAAAATTTCCTCAATAGTCTTATCATTTGAATGTTCTCCCATCACCCAAACCCATGGTTCACCATCATCTCCCATTAGGAACTGAACCCTGCTTTTTTTCTCTTCTGTATATATATATAAATGTGTAAAATAAATAATAGACGACAAACAAGGAAAGTAGTTTCAAGACGATAAAATAGGAATATTGATTTTTCAGAATAATTTAAGGCAAAAATGTAATCTTATGAGATCTAATTAATAATTAGAAACAAAATTTTCATGAACCATCAGATTCAGTATGAAGAGTCATTCTCTTCCGATAGTTGTCTGCTTTTTCCTGCTGCTCCTTGTCCCAATTTTGCCATCTGCGGACTTGTTCCTCTCGCATTCGACAAAAAAGAGTCTGTTTCATGTTCTCATCCAGTTCTGCCAGTAACTCTGGATCCACCCAAAGGTCTTTTAAAATTTGCTGTAGCATCGTAAAAGAAGATTCTTAACTCCTGAAATAAATAAGATAGGAAAACTTCAATTTCTGAACAGTATTGTATTTTCACCTGTATGAATATGCAAAGGCTACAGAGGTGAATTTGTTTCAATTTCCCCCATTAATCCTCACAATACTAAGTGGAGTACTTTGTGCCCACCATATATTAATTATAGATTTTTATGGCTTTGTTAATTGATAATGCCTGCCCCGGTGGTGGAAGGGCTGGCGTATTGGCCTACCATCACTAAGGTCGTGGGTTTGAATCCTGCCAAGGGCATGGATGTTTGTGTCGTTTTCATAATTTCATATTTCATCAATTGTGTGTATGTCTGATGTGGAAAACAACGGGAAAACCACCACATCATGTGTGTTTATTCCCTAGTCATTTCAAACCAACCTTAGGGTTGAAAACTATGGATGGATGGAATTGATAATAGTCCAAGAAACTGATTTGCCATCCAACATATATATATATGCACATACACACGCACACACACTTTGCCTTATTCAATGCAAATATAATGCTGTAAACTTAGAAATGCTAATATATCATGACTTTCTGTTGAGTGTATATTATTTTAATTACACATTAAATACAAATTTTTTCCCAAGATAAACAAGATGACCACAATATGCAACATGTCAGCAAACCAGGGCATCGAACCGTAATTTTTTTCGTTCTGGTTTTCGTTCCGGTTTACACAAAACACAAAATTTCGGTTCGGTTCCGGTTTCGCTCCGGCAATCATCAGTGAACCGGTTCAAACTGATTTTTTTCCCCCCGACCTTAAAATATTTTTAGGAAACTTTCAATAACTGATTTATTAATTTAGGTAATTTTCTAATTAAATCAAATACATCTTCACTATAACAATAGTGATATTTAAAAAACTAATAATCAAAACACGAGAATAAATTATTTAAATGTGAATATTTAGTATGTATTTTATTTATTTAAGATTATATTTAGAATTGAATATTGACAAACCATACATGCATCGCATATGATTTGAACAGGTTAGGAAATGTAAATTATAAATAAGCACATTTCCGGCAATAGAGTATTCTTAACTTATTATGTTATGCAAACCATCTCATTTCCTGGTTTACTGTGCTTAGTCTTTAGTACTAAGTTTATTAAAATCGGCTGAATAGCCATGGAAAAAAATTGCATCCTGAGAGAACCGACAGAAGCTAATATGCGCTAAAGTTGGAATGCCTAATAATGAAGTATTAATACTTTTATTAACAAATCGTGCAGCAAAATAAGAGATCGTGTTGTCTCAATAGTGCCAGTAAGTTGAATAAGACATGTTATTTTCATTAACAATTTATAGATCACGTCCAGTGCTTGTATTATAGTGAAAACTGCAAATGCATGGCTTAATTTTTTCATTCAAAGATCATGTAAATGCATGAAAAAATGTATAAAATATTTATGAGGAAGACGCCCACAGAAATTGAAGATTCGAGAATTCAGAAAGGCTGAGAAATGTTTATTAACATGATACAAATTTACGATTGAATATTTTTAATCACTTAAGTGGTGTGAGAATGTTAAAGTTCATTATTTCATGAAATTGAAATGATAGGTACCGTTTTGAAAAACTATGACTAAGCAAAAGCATGTGATTTTCACCCGGCATCAAATAAGAAACATCTACATACATCCAGGGCCTGAGGGAGGTGAGATGTGGGACATGTGGGACCCCACCCAACTCCGAAAGCCATACAAATATATGAATAAATAGAATAAATTTTGGGAGCCCTGCTGGCCCCCCTTCTATTTGGCTCTTCGTACATCTACATATTACCCTGCAATTACCCAAGTTGGTGGGTGGCAGGTGGTGCCGTGCACTGAGCAATGCTTAATGATTTTTGTTGTCACATGTAAACCTCCAATTGTAATTCCTGATCTAAGTAGCTTACTTACATCAAATATGCGAATGAATGTAGTTTTAGCTATCCATCAATATACTGATAAATATATACGTATCCCCTTTACATTTTACTTTCCTAAGACAATCAGGGACCATAACAGAAATAATATTGTCATAAGGGGTAGCTGTTAGGAAAAATTTGATGCATCGCATCCCATGTCACCCACCAATGTGGCGAATTGCAAGATAATATGTAGATGTAAAAAAGCGATCTATTAACAAATTACCGGGACATAATCGGGACACAACCTGGGCAAATGCATTTGAAGTCATTTTCTGTAGTTTGAGGTATTAAAATATTGTTTTAATGTATTTTGCAACGTACAGTTGTCCATGATTGAACACTGACTGATAAATGTACACCAGATACGTGAGCCCATTTACGTTAATAAACATAATGTGGAATATAATTATTTTACTTACAAAAAATGTAAGATTCCAGTATTTAATATACGAATGAAGGTTCAATTATTTTCATCAATTAACGTTTCCTGAATAATAATCAGTATCTATTTACGTTGCTATCCATAAACATCGATCGTTTCGTTGCTTAAACAATAGTGCGAAGCGAATAACGCTGAACTTTCGTCTATTTGTAACCTTCATTAAAGCTAATTGAATCGGAGGTAACAATAACGGCCGCCTTGGCGAATACGAAAAATCCACAAAATTTCGAAACAAATTTCTGAAAACTTCGACCGTGTAACATGTAAACTTTGCAGGAATAAGATAGCATAGAGTTTTATTCGTCGAATAAAGCAAAAACGAAAAAAATCGGTCCATATTTATATATTTTTATGCTTGAAGGAATAATACCTTGCAAATCAAGAAATGGATTCGTACGTGTTATCTTATGGAAAAATGTTAATCCCCTATATTGGCAGCACTGGTTAATCCCGGTTGACCAAACCTTGACCATTCACTAAGTTAGGATGTAAGGAAGAATCATACCAAATTTGGTTATTCTAGCTTTTATCGTTTAGGAGTAGTTCCATGAACAAACACACGCTTCAAAATCCTATATATAATTCTGGAAGTGTCCGTCCGTCCGTCCATCCCCCCCCTGTATCTCAGAAGCCGTTCGTAGTAGAGATATACGGTAAACTGCGTTTTGATTCTACAAGATAGGAGGTCCCTAGAAAACTATTCTCATTTTCATAAAGTCCCGGGTTCGAATCCAGGAGACAATTATATGTTCACATAAGTTTACACGGGATTTTCGAGTTTTCAGAGTGCAAGGTTTTTTTCCTTCATTCATTAAAATACGTAAATATGGACCGATTTTTTTCGTTTTTACTTTATTCGACGGCTAAAACTCTATACTATCTTATTATTGCAATGTTTGCATGTTACACGGTCGAGATTTTCAGAAATACGCAATTGTTTCCGAATTTTTACGGATATTTCGTACTCTTTCCGGGCATTGCTAAGGCGACCGGAATTGTTGCTTCCGATTCAATTAATACCAATTAAACCTTCAAATAGGTGAAATAAAAGCGTTATTTGCTTCGCACTTTTGTTTAAACATCTAAATTAATGATGCATAGCAACATAAATATTTACGGATAATTATTCTGTTGACTTCGTATGGGAAGCGTTTCTAACGATTTAATCAAAGCAGTTGAATCTTCCCAATCTTCCTTTCATCGTTTCAATGCTAGAATCCTATCTCTTTGTAAGTAGAACCATTATATTATACATCTATAATGTTTATTAACGCAAATAGACTCACACAAATTTAAAATTAAATGAGAATAGGGACATACGTTATTTTTTAACACATTTCATGGTTATCTTCTCTTCATTGATAATCAAAGTAATCGGTTGCATTTATTCTTATATAAAAAATTAAGGACAAAAATAAGGACAAAATTATAAACATAAATGTTCGTGATCATTTACTGTGTAGCATTAATATTCTCTCTAGTATGACTTAAAATGCATATTTCTGACCGACTTATGGGTTATTCTCCCGAATGGATGTGGAAAAGAGACGGAAGACTTATCACACAAGCTCTTAAACAGAGCTAGAAAGGTATGCTCTATTTTTGCCAGCAATCTCACGGGTGTAAACCGGACAGCGGTAAGGGGCAGAGCCCCTTTACTTAAAGAAACCTCTAGCGGAAGGAATTGAATTGAACTATATGATCATATGACTTGAGTGCATAGTCCGATAATATTAGTTACTAAAAAGAATACTTCAAACTTTAGTATACATAGAAAAGTGAATATTTACGGATAATTATTCAGTAAACTGTGTATGGGAAGCGTTTCTAACGATTTATTGAAAGCGGGTGAATCTTCATTTCATCGTTTGAATGCTGGAATCTTACATTTTAGTACATAGAACCATTATATTATACATCTATAATGCTTATTAACGCAAATAATCTCACGCATAAATTTCAAATTAGATGAGAATAGGGACATAAGTTATTTTTTTGACACATTACATGGTTATCTTCTCTTCATTGAGATAATGGAAGTGGAAAAATATGCCTCTGTGGAGTGGTATTATCCATTATTTACATTCCTCTATAAACTTTTATTTTCCACTTGAACTCCAGTACTACATGCAATAAACGTTTAACTTGAACTATTTCGAACTGTAGGCGGAAAATGATGAACAGAATAAGAAACTTTATGTTTTATTTAAAATGTTTCATAACCGAAGATTGTAGGTCAATACTTTTTTATTTTTATCTCAAAAGGAATGAAAGCCTGCAGGTCGAGAATTCGATTTTTACGTGTTATTTTATGGGAAATGGAAAAGTTCGCAATAAATTACTGCGTAGCATTAATTTCCTCTCTAATATGAAATTTAAAATATAGATTTCTGATCGACTTCGCATAATAAATTGGACAAACGCAGCCGTGCCCTCAGCGAGATTCGAACTGGCGGACCTTACCAACCTGGAAAATACGTTAGTATAGTTAAATGTGAATTATTGAGATTAACTTTTTTTTACACAGTCCTTAATTTTTGATAAATTAATTGAAAAAAACCGCGCAAATATTGCGCAGGTTCAGCTAGTATATTATAGATTACCCTTTGAAACATCCAAATTGTTATCACATACCGTTATTACAAATTAAACAAGTTGTAATGTATAAATCGTATTAACATAAAAATATTGATCACTATTATAAAGTCAAAATTACAAGAGTTATTTGACTTTTAAGTCAATAAGCATGAAAAAGCACTATTATCACTAAACAAAAATCAATTTAAAGTTACATGAACAAATGAAATATCAAAAATTAAAATCTTTATTACAAAACCAACAAAAAATCAAATACTATTTTAGATACATATATGAACCATTATCACCTAAGAAAACATTCATCATTAAATGAAGAAGAATTAATTAATGAGTTATGAATTTAAAAAAAAAATTCCATTCATCAAATGATAATCTTAAAATTTAATTTTACATTTATATTTGGCTGATCCTTGCGCAGCCTTTAACATTTCTTCATTTTCTTTAATGGAATTCATAAAATCTTCATAACTAAGATCATTTAAATTAAAGACACGTATGAGTATTGCGTTAACTGTACTGATTTCTAATCTGTTTCGTTCATCAGTCCATTGAGCATCTAATAAAGAAAAAATTGTTTTCGCAGCCTGCATTGTGACCAGGATTTGCAAACAGATCTGAACAAATTCTAATGAATTCACTTTTTTGCTCGATAAATTGCATTTTCATAAAGATAGTCATTCACTTCTCGTTGCAATTCATCGTTTTCCAATTTACATTGTTTTCAATTTCATTGCTAATCACTTCCTTCAAAAATACAAATTGTTCGTACAGAATATTTTCCGTAAATTTATTTCCATTTCTTTCAAGCGATACACAAAAATATGTAGCATCATCCTACTTTGGAATAAATTTTAAAGTCAACCATTTCAAAAATGTATACATACTGCTTTAATGGTTCAGTCCAATTTAGTAAATACTCCCTTGCTATTGAATAAAATTCGATGACTTCGTTGCTAAATTTATTTGTTTCTTCATCTTTACATAGTTGCAATATTTCTTTAGTTTTAATAGGCAAAAATTTATCA
Organism: Uropetala carovei; assembly: GCA_036926305.1. Lineage (NCBI taxonomy): Eukaryota > Metazoa > Arthropoda > Insecta > Odonata > Petaluridae > Uropetala > Uropetala carovei. The sequence continues at coordinate 10,920,677 of JAXCHB010000011.1, forward strand.
GATATTCTACTAGCAGTCATTTCAATTGTTTCTTCAACAATGTTTTTACCTCTATAATAGTGATGTTTGTTTTCTCAATCTTTAATATCTGGCCATTCATGAATTGCAATAAGTACGGTACACAAATATGCTTCTCCCAAAGCATTAATTAAAAAATTCAAAATGAAAATACGAGCCTTTTCATCAGACATAAAATAATATTTTAAGCCTTCAAAAATTTTTAAAATTTGTTCAATTGCAGTACATAGTGATAACCAACGAGTTTTCAAATGAGATAGCATGTGTTAGGTTTATTTTAGTAGAAAGCAATTCAGTTATTATAACGATAACGTAAACCACAAGACACTATATAATTGTGAAAACACGTCAGGAAAAACATTTTTAGTAAAAATTTGGCAATGCTACTTAGAAAATTTCAGCGCTAGCAGAAGGGATAAATTTATAGGCTTTCCTCTTCCTTGGTTATTCCTGCGTTGAAATGACGACGGTTGAATGGCCAATTCTCCAAGACCACGGCAGTTCATGGCACCAGCCGAGTGGTTTCCAAATAGCGGAAGTGTCTTTAGCTAAATGGCGTCTGAGCGATCGGCGGTAGAGCGGCAAACAACGTCAAAGAACCCGATAAGTCGTAATCAGTTTTCGAGCGGCACAAACGATAGTGAGTCACGACGAACATTTTGTGGAAATTGGATCGTAGAAGCCTAAAAAAAATACGACTAAATTATCTATATATGTTTCGTCAATATCCGTTTCACCTTTCACGCTTGTTTACCGCTGTTAATTCACGAACAGTAACGTAACCATCGATGCATAATTTGCTAAAGTGACCATTAATGAAATATCTCCTTGGCTGATAAAAAGTCTAATTAGATTTATAGACCATTAATGCTGAGATATTAAATTTGAGGAATTTTCATTAAAATTCTCGGTTATTGATAATACGAAACCAAAATATTACTTTAAACATCTCCTTGTACTCTTTATACCCCAATAATGCAACTTTTCCTCCGTTTTACTTTGTTTAATGTTCACCATAATGATTTATAGCGTTTTGTTTTTCAATGTAACCTCCAAAAAAACGTTCTTCTGATTTCTTGGCTGCTTACATTTCTCATTCAAATATTTCCCATATCAACTCTCCTAACCTAATTCTTTATTTTTACAGAGTTCTTAGTATCAAAATAACCACTGACAAATTGTTACACAATTCAACAACGTGGCAAATTTTGTAATAACGTTTATAGCATGTAATTTTTGTAGTTAGGGATTAATAAGCTGAATTTCTTTCAGGAACTATCGTCTCACATTTTTATGAAAAACATTTAATTCTAACTTAATTTTCAACAAACTGGTTATCCGTAGATCAGTGTGTTTCTCTGATATCAGAGCAAAGTACAAATCGTATACATTAAAGCTTTCCTAAACAATTTTATAGCTATTACGTTGAAAGTGATGCTGAAACGGCAAGTACTTATAAGAATATCCATGACATCAGAGTACGGAAATTTATGCATTTTTTGTAGAATGACCCACTTAGAGACAACGCGGAGGTTCAAGTGATGCTCCACGGAAGAGAGTAATGAAGTCTAATCCTAGTGTAGCAGCCCATAAATTCCAAGAGTACTATCATATATGAAAAAAATTCTACTTTATGTGCTGAGTTTTTGTATGCCTAAATTAGGATTTTATCAACGTTCTGTTTGAAAATAATTTTTAAAGGACGTGGTCATAAATATTCGTTAAGCTTTCAAAATTTATATAAGATTCCTAATCGTATCGATAGATTTAGTAAAATGCACCACTGAGGTATGGCCTCGCATCATTCGATTCAGCTGTTTCTTCAATTATAATAAACCATTATATTGAAAATAACAATTCTGATGTTATACGTATATATTATAGGAATTCTGATTAGAAATTGATTTTTTAATTTAATTTACAACTCTATATTTTAAACGATTATACATGGAGGAAGTCTTTTATAGAAAAATATTGATAGTTCACCCTCCAGAGCCGTGCGATTCTGAAAATCACCCACCGTTACAAGAGTTCGATGAAAAGTGAAAGCAGGAATTTTACAAAACATCGAGCTTCAAACTTCAGTGGTGATATTTCCGAGTATGCCAACCAGTCGCAACGAGGGAATTAACACACACGAGGTCAAGTAAGAGGTAAAAACACCCATGTTCCCCTTTGTAGATGATCACGAATGAAGTGAAACGTCCGTACGGGACTAGCAGGAATAATTTATTACTCGCTGGATAAAATTATAGGCTGTTAGCATATGATAATTATTAGATAATGGTGTTTCAGCACTGATTAAAGTTATTTTAAAATATTCTACGAATTTTTAATTATGAAAACATTTATTCGCTGTAAAGAAACAAATTATTCATCATAGAAACGCTGAAATCATATTTTCTTCAAGAATGCAAATGAAATCAACCAGAATTCTATCTACTTTCCTTAGAATTTTATTTATATGCAAAATTGAATTTAAATTTATCATTTAATAGAGAAAATTGCACTATATTTAACCTGCCGTTCTGATACAAGATGCCAAGAAATTAAGGTTAATTTTGAAGCAAATTTGGAAAGTTGTATTCAGAATAAAATTTTACTTCATTATCAAAAGTTTTGTCTATTGCAAAAGCGTCCAAAGAAATATCTCAAAGGGTTTCTAAAGTCATTGTTTAGTATACTGTATAATATCGTTTATTAAATACCAAACTCGGTGGAGTAAAAAAATCGCAAGCCTGTGATTAATGGAACGATTTTTACTTTAACGAAAATTAATTAAAAGATCCTCTCTCTTTTGAATTTATTACATATGTTCGGCTTGCAGTGGATCATCCGAAACCGATAGACTTCCCTGCTTACGCATATAGTTTCTTTAAGTTTTTATATTGATGTAATAGCGCTAAATTCGTAGCTCTAGAAAAAAAAATCACCTCTTGAACTTCTGTGGTACAGAAATGTCAAAGAAATCCGCATTTAAGACTTGTATTCCTCCGCGTGAAACTGGTCCTAACTGAAGCCATAGGGCAGGAAATGATGAATGGACAACAATGCGCGAAATGATATACCGTATCAGTTCCTCGCGACAGCGTGACTGAAAGCGTGTGAGATACGAGAAACGTGTGCTAGTTCAAACGAGAAAGATACGGCAAGTGTACGCCCACTGTTCATAACTTCACTTTCACGCGCATTTAGGTCTTTAAGCCGTCTCTTTAGTGGCATGATGCCGTAAACTTTATGGCTCAAAGTAAACGTGATACGCTTCATTTTAGCCAACACCCACTAGAATTCGGGATATGTTCAGTTATTATGAAAGATCTAGACAACCATTTCAATCTTTATAGCAGATTCGAGGAAATTTATATTTTTTTAACTGGCCATATCTAGTTCCAGTTAAATAACAAATATAATGGCAGTTGTTTCATAAATAGGCAGAATACCTCCGTACTTATATTTTAGCTGCTATGCTGTATTATCTTCTTGTTTACGCAGAAGCGACTACACCATGATACTGGGTTACGATTAAAATGTCTCAGCCGTGCTCAAACGCATCCTACTTGTGCATATTAAAAAACAACGGAGAGTAATTTACTAGGCAAGGAATTACTAATATTCATTTCGACAAATTGTATGAGTATGTTTCTTCGTAACTACTTTCATTTTGAACTCCATTTCATTCGTAATGCTTCCGCCAAGACGTTTCGGATAAGGACGTCCCCGATTAGGAGGCGCATTTTCGGATATTTACTTGCTGGACTAAATATTGTTTTTGGGAAATTACCCACATTACGGGTTTTATTTAGCATTTCTTTCGTAAACATAATTTGAAATTTATTCATAAAAATCCGCTCATCTAATAAAGACAGTTATTTTGCGAGATTATCCAGTATTCTGTATAGTTTTTGCAGTGCTTTTATGAACGTGGTTTAAATTTTGTTTATTAACTTTCCGTGATTTTTTATAACGTTTTATTCAATTTTTTTACATGTTTGGTTATAGATTCGCTTCACTTCGAATCCCGAATTCTTTCAGTATAATTTTATTGGAAATGATGACACATGATCACTGGGACTTGGCTGAAGTTATTTATTTCGTTTTGAAGGTTCTCCCACTTCGATATGATTTTTAAAATTGTTTCGGAACAGATACTGTTTAATCTGTACACTTGATGAGATGAAGCAGAAAGGCATCATAGAAATTTTAGTCTACGAGTATTAATTGACAACATAATTTAAAACCACTAAGTCTGTTCGTTGGATGTGCAGTGGGTTCGTATCTTGAGATCGGATGATGCTGACGCTTCCTCTCAATCGCTAGAGTTTTTATAAGATTTTTTTATTATTTGTATTTATGAAGATTGTCTCTATGTCACCCGCTATAGAGCCCGAAAACGTCCTTTGGTCTGTATTGCGAGGCAGAACTGACCTTGGCTCTGACCTACTGTCGATCTCCCATAATTTATCTTCACGATCGTACCAGTCGATATAAGCAAGACTTATATCTAAAAACCTCATCGGATAGTACCGATTCTGAACTCTACGTCAGTAGAAGTTTCAATCTATTGTTCTGTTAACATTATTTTACGGACTCCCGTTTTTATTTCTCATGTGCTATTCTTTGTCTACAAATCTAGCTATACCGTTTTCAATTGAAATTGAGTCATAACTTGATACCTTTCTCGCGTGGATTATACGAGTATCAAAACTGTTGCTAAAACAGAAAAAAAGAAACACGCTTATTTCACTTTGTAGCTATAACTCCTCGCTATTATCTTCTATTATTTGGACATCTACCACCGGCTGAATAAAAATATTCCACGAGAGATCGCGACGAATGATGACACCTAGATTTTTAATTTACTCGAGTCGAACATCATTCCGATTACTTTATCATTCCCATTACTTATACCAGTTGGAATTTCCTTTCAGATTATTCACAAGGTCCCTCTTTTCTTTGTAAACGTCAGTTTCGCCTAAAATCCAAATTTATTGTGATCCTCTTAGCAGGTATATTTCACATTTACGAACAATTACAGCTCTTTACTTTGAAAAAATAGACGCAACGCTGTCAGAATCTGATATCTTACCGTCGTTACTTCTTTATAATAGTTTTTCGTGAGGCATGTGGTTGGAAGTTTTCCTAAAATATATGAAAAAAGACATCAACCTCAATTTCTCACGTGAGACGTAGCGTCTACATAAAGATGCTAGATTTATAACCTTATCCTTTGAAGGTGTATCCCTTTGAAAACATGATATGGACGACTAAACATTACTGTCATAAAATGTGTCGCAAGAAATGGGAATGATAGAATACTTCTGAAGTATATTTTCATTCTTGGCTTAAGAGTGACATATAAAAATGTCGTTGAGTTTAATTCCAATACAACAAACTCTTAGATAACGTTCGCTGCGTCTTTTATAGCAAGAGAAAGAATGTCCAGCATTTCTTTGCAATTAACGAAGCCGGTATCTCACAAATACACAGTGACGTCTTCCTTTGATATACTTGCAATAAATGGACCGAACGTACTTTCTATTGCCGTCGCTTTCGCCTCGCCGGATACTTTCCCTCGGTCACACCCTCACCTCGGCCCCGCCCCTGCCCCCCCCCCCCGCCCCTTCCCCTGGTTTCCATAGCCCTCATCGCTACATCTCCTCAGCGCCCATAAATCCCACTCACATTTTTTTCCGCCTTCCAAACGGCACGTTTGTCGAATTGGCAACACTGGACATATGAAAATTTTTATTTGAAATAAGCATACAATCCAAGCAGGAGAAAAAACTAAAAAGCCGTTGCAAAGTGTTAATATAGCGAAATATATTGTCGAGTTTAACCTCGGTCTTCAAAAATTGACAGTTATTTTAAGATCATTTTGAAGTGATAACAAAGTAGAACATTCTAATGCACTGGTATTCAAAGCGTGGTACAAATACCCAAAGTGGTACCAGAAGGATCTGAAAGTGGTACCAGCAATATCTTGGTATTATTTTAGTTAACCTCATTTATCGCAATCCCGCAACTATTTACTTCCCTTTCATTAAATTTCTTATGTAAACTATTTGGTAGCTGTGCAAAGTACACATTTTTACACTTCTGCACGATGTGTAGGGACCATGGATCAGATGGATCGGTCGATCCAGGGCCCGGAGGACGAGGGGACCCGAAGGCCCGTGGTCAACATATACAAAATTTGACCCTTTGTGTCATTTTAAACCACAAGAGCTGCTAAATACAGTGAAAAGAATCCGAGATCACGAAACTTCTTTCGTTTGTAAGATGAAAGTTACGAAGGGAACTATTTGAAGCTGCAAGTAATTTAGCAAAAGCTTACCCTGAGGATCTCACATTAGATTTAGGCACTCAAATTGTATCCTTCAGGTCCAGTTTTAAGACACAAATTAGCCAATGTGATTCTGTATATGATTTAGCATTTATATTAATTGTAGAAAATTATGTATTAGCTTCAACATTTCCAGACACGTGTACAGCCTGTTTACTATTTCTCACACTTCCTGTAACTGTTGCTACATAAGAACGTTCGTTCTCTAAGTTGAAATTGATAAAAAGCTACTTAAGGAGCTCAATGGGGCAACGATTTCCATTGAACGAGCCCGTGCTATTAAAATGGACACTTCTACAATAATAACTAATTTTGCGGAAATTAAAGCTCGTAAGAAGAATTTTTCTACGTAGCAAGTTAACAAAGTGCTTTATGATAAATGCTAAATATAGGCTTTATATTACTTGTTTTGCTAAGCAGAAATTATTTTTCTGCTGCTTCATAATCTTGTAACCTGATTTCTGTAATAGCTGTTCCCTGAAATGTAATTACGGCCAATTAAATGATAAGATTGTTAAATGTTTGCAACATATTTTTATTTATAAAAATCAAATTATTGATAAAACTTATTTCATTAAAAATTTTCCCTTAAAAAATAAACTAACCAAAAAATATATATTGGAGGAGGGGGAGGGGGGGGGGGGGGGCGTAAAGAATTCTCGAACCAGGGCCCGGCTTCCCCTTGCTACGGCACTGATGATTTTGATGTAATTTTTCAGGGAAGTTTATTTTTTTACGAAAAAATGTGGTGGTACCAAGTAATTGATGACATTTTCCAAAGGGTATATGCAAATAAAGTTTGAAAATCACTATTCTAATGTAAACGGAATGATAAAGATAACTCTTACAGCTATAAAACGATCGAGTAAAACATGCGAGCGTTTCACTGCATAGTAGCCATCCTCAGTGGTCGTTGGAAGTTGAAAACGTTGTTATTACGCTAACCAGAGCCAATTTGGAAAGTCGCGGAGCCCGGTGCAGTGTTACGACTCAAAAATTTTAATAGTAAAGTTTAATAAATAAAGCAACGTTTTCTTTTATTACGAGTGTTCGACATTTTTTCAGATTTTTTAAACTAATTCGCGCGTACAACAAATATTTTTCAGAGTAAGCGCGGGACTGTCGCACCGTTGACAACGCCATCAAGCAGGCCCTGCGCTAAACGACGAGTAATCATAATTAATGGCGGCTATTAAGCTGTGGAAATACGCACATGACTTTCTTAACCGTTTTGCGGCGATAGGAATGACTGAAATACTTTATTTGAGACAATTCATAAACGGAGTTCGAAATTTCGTTTATGAGCACTAACGTCGTCTGAATGGATTTTTTATACGATTTTTAAAGAAGTAAAATACCGCAAATTACGGGCTTCTACAATATTTGATGTGTTAATACAATTAATAAACTAATCATTAAAAAAAATCTCTCGCAATATTCCTTGAAGGCCCATTAAAAAAGAAATTGACGAAAAATCTCAAGTATTTATTGCAGTAAATATGTTAAATTTCAACAAAAACTTGAAGTTGAATTGCAATTTCCGTTGGACTTTGCTCAATGACGGAGATACTCAGTAAGACTGTGATGATTTAAACATCATCTGAACGAAAGAACGAACGAATAAGGGTAAATTATTATCATCATATTCAGCGTAGGGAAAGATATCATTCCCGATAATTTCTCCTCCTTTCAAATAACTATGAATATCACCCACGTTAATACTAATGCTCTGTGTACGCCAACGGCAGATCCTAATTTAAAGAAATTCTAGAGCTGCGCAAAAAAATTGTTAGGGCCCACTCTTGTTGACCGGAGCGAGCCGGTTTAAAAAATGCACCCCAGGCAAACTTTATTTTGAAAAGTGGGTGTAGAATACATTTTAGGCACATATCCAGTCATTTTAGAAAGTTTTTGTTTTCTTCTAAAATTGTCAAATTTTAATTAATATTTTTAGGTTTACGCATAACTAAAACTGATGGAGACAAAGTAGTCAAATGTAATTAAAAGTCTGTTAAAAGTAGATTATTTTTTTGTAGCTGTCAATTGTAATATAAGTAATAATGTTTAAATTAACAACTGCACAACGGTAAAAATCGAGCGCGGGAAATTTTTGAATATTTGCGTCTCGTCCGTTTATTTATCCGACTTCTTTCCCGCTAAGAAGCTGTTTTTTTTGACTGTGTCCGTTGCTCAAGGTTGAGTTTCTTCTCTTTCCCTCGCACTCCCTCCTTTTCTCTCCTCTCGCTCTCCCTCCTGCTCTCCCTGTCTCTCTTTTTTCTCTCTCTCTCTCTCTCTCTCTCTCTCTCTCTCTCTCTCTCTCTCTCTCTCTCTCTTTCCTTCTCTTAGATTCCATTGAAATGCGAACCGCGTAAAAGATGACGATGTCTCAGCGACATGCCTCTTGAGTCGAAGGTCGCTCAGGCACCAAGAGGAAAGCGAAGAAGCGTCGTGTGAGACAAAGTGGGGAAAGAGGCGGAAGAGAATTGTTTACAAATGGAGATAAAGTTCAAAGATACTTGTTGCGATACCTCGATATGGAAATTGCACTTCTCATCTAGCTGCAACGACAATAAATTGATCGGGAAATTTAGTGTATCTATGTTTTCACCATTTGCACGGACGCATTTAAATTCATTTTTTCTGATTAACGACAATTGTTTTATTGGAAATGTTACACTTTACACGCTTTCTTAGTCCTGTGAACAAAAAGCAAACCAGCACGTGCAGAGGATCCCCGTGTTAATCCTAAATTGAATGTAGTAACGAAGGAGTTCCTTTCATAATAAAAAATGCTAGTACTCATTTGCTTGGGAAGCGACAAGGAGACGGTCTCAAAGTTGGAATGACAACCAAGAGAGAAAATTAAAAAAAAAACAAATACCTAGGGCTCTGAATCCCAGAACCAAGATGTTTCGAGGATTTCGACGCCTGGGTTAAAGGCTAACATCCGAGTCAGATGGGAAGCAAATGATTATTAGTCGCTGTTAATAGACATGCAGTATGTGTTAAGCAACGCGGCAATCAGAGTTAGGGTTATAAATAAATTTTTAAATAATGAATTGCAGCATATTTCCAGATTTTAATTTCATGCATGCCATTGTGTATTTCTATATCCTTTATCTATACTTCTATACTTCGTATATGAGAAAGTAAAAATTCGCTACCTCGAAACATACAGTCATGCCTCGTTCAGCGCAATTTCGATATAGCACAATTGGGATCCCGTGGTATACATTTTTATTTTTTAATAAAATAAATACTGTATGTATGGTACGTACTGCAAAATGAAAATACTGTTCACGGTGCGTATTTTTGCTGGCTTTTGTTTGCTTAAAAAAATAAAGGAAAGCTGTTTTCACGTAATCAGTTCCAATGACATATTTCCGGTGTTTTCTTTAATACCGTATTTATTCATGTAACCCGCGAACTCCTATTTTTGGGCCGGTTCGATGGGAAGAAATTAATTTGAGCCAGAATAAGTTTTTTCTCAAGTCACCGATTCCCACTCCCTGAAACAAGTTCCGCACAAGTTAAGCATCTTCTCCCTTCGACGTGATGCAATTTATTGGATGATCTCTTTATGACGATACTAGCAGAAATCTCCTCACCTCCTCTTTTGTTAACCCCTTAACTGTTTTTGTTGTATTATTACGCAACTTCGTCCCCGCTTCTGCTTTTGACATAATATTACGAACAAATGCGGAACTTCACGAACTATTTGTTCATGTATGAACGGGAACTTCCTTAGGTGGATGGGTAGTTTTTTCGCGTATCGTTTCATGAGTAAATATTGGAAGGTTAGGAACAAACGAGCCAAACACTTGAGATGTGGATTTCCGTCTTCCTTTAGAACGATGAAATCTTTCATTCGCAACAAAATTTCACCACTCCGAATTCCTTGAAGTGGATGAGGGAAAAGGACCAAACTTGAACCTACCTATTTTCAAGCCAGCAAACCCTCAGTAGTCATTGAACTACAGTTATGTTAAGGCGGATTCACACTTGTGGGACCGTGTCGAGACTGTGCTCGTACCGTGCTAGTACCGCCTTGGACCGCGTCAATGTTTCTAATAAGTTAAAATGTCTTCTTCCAGTTCAGATGGCGATGACATTATTATTATCGGCGGAGCTCTTGTTCTTCTTGAAGAAGAAAGAAAGAAAGAATGTTTGGGTTCACGAATTGTTCAGAGCAAGGGAAGAAGAAGGTGAATTCCACACCATATTTCTTAGATTGCGCGATGATGAAGTAAAATTTTTTTAAGTACTTAAGAATGGGCATCTTAAAATTTGACAACTTGCTCGGCATTTTAAAGAACCATAGTGCCCATACAAATTCAACATTTAGAGCAAGTAATTCGCCAGAAGAAAGGCTGGCAGTAACCTTAAGGTAAGATATTATCATTTATCTTAATTTATCACATATTGTGAACGCGAGGGTAATGATAAATAAATAATACAATAAAAATGACATTTCAAATCAATATTTTTACTTTTTTCATTACAATTTATAATAATTCAATACACTTATTTAATTTCCAGGTTTTTGGCCACTGTAAACTCACAAATTTCGCTTAGCTTTAGTTACAGGATTTCACCTGCATCTATAAACAGCATCATTATGGAAGTTTGCACAGCTATTTGGACCTGCCTTGCAGATGTAGAATTACCAAAGCCTAATGAAGAGTTCTGGCTAAAAAAGAAGAAGAATTTCGAACTGTATGAAACTTTCCCAACTGCGTCGGTGCGATATACGGGAAACATATAACAATCCATGCTCCTTCTAGCAGCTGGTCATTGTATTTCAACTACAAAAAACATATTCTATAGTTTTAATTGCTGTTGTTGACGCAAATTATAAATTTATTGTAGTCGACCTAGGTGGATACGGCAAGTGCAGTGATGATGGATTATTTTCTCGATCTGATATGACCAAGCGATTGGAAAACAATACTATAGGTTTGCCTGGACCAAAGAATCTTCCCGGCTCAGAAATGAGGTTGCCGTATGTGCTCACCGGTGATGAGGCCTTTCCTCTAAAATCCTATTTACTTCGCCCGTTTCCAGGAGCTCATCTGGGAGATTGTGAAGAAAAGCGTGTGTACAATTATCGGTTATGCAGAGCCCGAAGAGTAGTAGAGAATTGTTTCGGGATATTTGTTCAGAAATTCAGAATATTTTTTAGCAGAATTCAAATGAAACCAGAAAATGTTGACAAAATTGTTTTGGCATCAGTCTTCATAATTACCAGAGAAATGATAATCAACCCTACAATCTTGAGGATGAGGATTTGGACGAAGACCACGATACTCTGGGACCTCATGTTGGAGGCAACTTTTCCCAGGATGCAATGGAGATCAGGAGGTCGTTTTGTACATACTTCAGTTCAGAAGCTGGATCCGTACCATGGCAATTTGCACAAGTGAGGAGAGGCCAGCCAAATTATGTACAAGACATTTGAATGTATTACAACTTAAGTTATGCAGTGCAAATCGTAAAATATTTAATACACTAAGTTATAGTATGGTTTTATTATTCATTTGCAGAAATACAACTTATGTGGATAGGATAATATTTTTTACATTTTATTTCAATAGTTATTATAACCATTTCCGTTTGTTCCCATGGACTCAAAAGACCAGTTCCAGACCTGAAAATGTAAACATGGTTTCCGCGATATTTTCAAAAAATGTCAAGAGAGCCTTCTTTTTTGGATCACTTTTATCTGGTTGTTTGTGTTTCTTAAAATTCACAAACTCTGTTAGTGTGGAGGACAAATCTTGGTAACCTCTTTTACAGCTTAGGTTTTTTTTGATGATGTCGAAGCCGAGGATATTAAATTTGATATAGCTGGATCGTAGTTGTTATAAACATTTTGGCTAGTTTCTCCTGCGTCACTAGCTTCCGTCAGGTTGCTTTCGCACGTTTCATCCTCCGCTATCTCTTGTTCAAGTTCTTCATCTACGTTTATATCGTCGTTTATATTTGACGTAGTTCTGAAAAATAAAACAATTTAATAATGAAATAAAACATTCTACTTAGAAACTCATGTTAAATAATTGTAAAGTATTAATAAGAAAGATTGCCAATAATAGACATATTTCCAACTTACGCTCTCTCTTGGAAGTAGGGCTGCAAAAAGTCATCTGTTGCTCGTACCGCCACGTATTGATCTTTTTAGCAGCCTGACCACTTGTAGTCTTGCGCCTGTTTAACGCACGTCGATAATAAGCTCGTAACTGCATCCATTTCGTTCTGCAAGCTTCAGCTGAATCAAATACACTTATATTTACGTCAAATCATAGATATAAACGTAGATTTTGTATTAAAAAAGCACGAAGACTTACCTGAAACATTCATTTTTTTTTAGATATTTCTCGCCAAATATTGTTTCTTACAACATTGTTGTCGTAATCCTTGTGCTGAAGATTGTACAACGATTCTTTTTCTTGAACTAAACTTATCAAAACTTCCTCGTTCATTGTACAGAATGGCACGAGTATTACCACGATGCAAACAACTGACGGAATGCTCTGACGGAAGTGAGTAGTTCGGGAACTTCCGCGAACAGCCGAAGATGAACGAAGGGGTGCGAACAGTCCCATGGCGGTACTACGGCGGTCTCATGCTGATTCACACTATGGGGTTGTTTCGAGACTGTGCTACGACCGTGTCGTTCACCATGAGGCAAAAAATTCTTTGGATAGGAACTCATCACGACACGGTCCCAACACAGTCTTAACGAAGTCTCAGCACAGTCCTACAAGTGTGAATTGAAGTTTGCTCTTTCCATGTAAATCAAAGGGACGGACCGTTTTATAATCTGAAAAGTCAACGACACAGTCTCAGTCCAGTCTCGACACAGCCCTACAAGAGTGAATCCGCCTTTAGTCGGCGTATCCCTTCTGCCTACATTTTCGAGTTTTTGCCTGCAGAATTCGACGTCTTCTATGAATATAAACGTAGACGCAAGCATATTGCAGAGAATTTACTATCGATACAATTTATATAACCTGTTGAGAAATCCTCGTGTAAGACGCGCACCCCCTTTTTCCCCAGCGTTTCGGGAAAAATGTGTGTGGGGTACACGAGTAAATACGGTATCTATGGCATAATAACATTTTAACAGAAAATAAGGGGAAATAATTTCAGTAAATCATGGCGATCATGGCAGAAAGGAGAAAATTGAGTAAAGGCAGTCAAAATGTAGAAAATAATCCTAAATTATCAAGGAAAAGCATCAATATTAAGGAAAAACTTAAAGTGATTCAGTGTTTTGAACAAGGTGAGCATCAGAGCAATATTACACGTAAGTGTAACTTCTACAATTCATACAATTTTGTTAAATAAAGACAAAATAAGAAGTTCCATTGAAGCAGCCAGTGCAGTAACTGCGAAGAAACTCACACGATCACTTATTGTTAGTAATATCCTTGAAAAAATGGAGAAATTGCTAGTTTTGTGGATTGATTCTAAGCGTTCTAATGAGCACATGCCCCTTGGTCAAGCAATCATTTGCAGTAAATCACTTTCCCTGTTTGAATGTGTAAAGCAAGAAGAGGGTGGAGATTCTTCAGAAACATTTCATGCCAGTTCCGGTTGGTTTCAAAATTTTAAACGCCGCGCAAATACGTATATATAGCGTTCGTTTTACAGGTGAATGAGCAAGCGCTGATAAAGATGCAGCTATACAGTTTCCTGACGAATTTCAAGCAGTTATTAACAATGGTGAATACCCCCACACATACACACAATAAGTAATTTACGCGTAGATTTGAGCGCTGCAGTGACGAAATTGAGATTTGAGCGCTGCAGTGACGAAATTGATAACTCACAGAACCTAGCGATCTTTGCATAAATGCGAGCACCGCTGCGAAAGATTTAAAATTGTATTAATATTGATTTTTAATGATAATTAATATTAAATAAATAAAAAAGTAACATTAGCGAACCTTGCAATTTCGCGAACTGATCACTACTAAGTACATGTTATAATCGGTTTGTTTAGCGCAAATTTGGTTAGCGCAAAGACCGTTCTGAACGTTTCCTTTGCGCTAAACGAGGCATGACTGTACTATGTATTAGAGGTTAGCAAACTTTTCAGGCCGCGTCCATTGTTTAATCCTTTCAATTGGTTGCGTCCCCCTTCATTTAAATCCAAAATTGTCATAGGTTCAGTTAAGAGAAACTAATTCTGCCGATACTAACAGAAAAACAGTAAAAATTTATATTCTTTAATTAAAATTGATATAATTATTAATAAAATTGCACTTAACCTTCATATTACTCGCTTTTGACAAACGCGTTTTCGTTTTAGCGCGATTTTAAAATTGGAGAACTTTTTTGTTTAGCGGTTTTACTATTAGGGAAATTTTACATTTTATGTGCGCTCTGTTCAAAATGTTCATTTCCATTAATACTCTGGAAGTCATCGATGCCGAAAACCTTCCTATATAATACCATCACTAGATGTCATAGTAATAGTTTGTCTGGAACGCATCTGGAGTTTTACGGGGAAGTCAACGGAAAAATCACGATCGTTCAACGAATTTCCGTTTTACGAACGCTTTTCAGGAACGCATGTCATTCGTTGAACGAGAATTGTCTGTACTAATCTAGTGTCCCTGGATTACACTGCTTTAGAAGACGTTAATTTTACCCTTCCAATTTTACGTAGAAATGGCTAGCAAAAGAAAGTGTAAAACATTATCGCTAAGTGATAAAAAGAAGTCAATTGAGGAAGTCGAAATGGGCATAAAAAAGAAAAAGGACATTGCTGCTGATTTTGGGATCCCTGCAGATACACTGTCGACAATTATTAAAAACAAACATTTGGTGCTAAACTCCGCTGAAGAAAAACCGTTGGTTCCGGACAGAAAACGATTAAAAACTTATAGGTTCCTGATGTTGAAAAAGCTATAGTGACGTGGATGAAATGTGCACGAGATAAAAATATACCACTGTTGGGTCCGATTTGAATTTGAAAACATTTATATTAATCTTTTAAGTAAGTTAAAGTGACTTGTAACATGAATGTAATTACCACCTCAATGTAATTTATCACATATTCAACTTAATTATTCATAAAGATATGGTTCTTGATTTTATATCTGTTACAGATACCTGAGTAAATGATATATTTTCTAAAGGACATAAGCCTGATGTAAATTCGAATAAAATAGAAACAAGAAAAATATATCCATAACTCGAATATTTTTTGGTTTCCCTTGAAGTTCGACTTATAGAAGTTCCACTGTATATCAAAAAAATGTAGTATAAGTTAAAATGTCGCGAATTTTCATGATACATTTCAAAATAAAAAATCGGTAAAAAAGAACACTGCGCTTCAATGGGTTTTCAGGCATGCTTCACATTCTGCCCTTTAAACTGATCTCCCAGTTACTCCACTTTAAATGTCAGCTTTGCTATGAAAATCTCCAATTAAAATTAAATGATATTGCCATTATTATAAATTAGATCATAAAATCAGTTTTAGCACATCAATGGCCGTAAAATAATGCTCATATACAATAGAAAATAAAAATACGACGCACCCTTTCATAAGTATTACGACGTCAGCGATTTTTCTATTTAGTTTTGGAGACAAGACACCTGAATATTCTTAAACCAAAAACATCAACAGTTCGTTGAGTAATTAACTGCAGAAATGTTCGACGGAAATATTCATTTCAAAGAGGAATAAAATAAGTATGTATTATATTGAAAACATTTTTTACGGATTATTTAATTTATTTTTACACATTAATAACCGTTCATAAGCGCTAGATCCATTCTCACATGTACTTCCTTTCAAAGGACCAAGAATAATATTAAGTTATACCTTGTAATGTATATAAATTCATTGAAACTGCCGCCTAATCTTATCAGTGTTATTAGACAAATATCGATAACCTAAGTCCCATGCAATAAAATCGAGTTCATCGTAAAAGGTGATAAAAGCGAAAATTCCTACGAATAACTGCGCGATAGTGAATTTTATCAGTTATGTTTGTTTCCTAGACTCGATAACATATTTGCCAAACCTTCGCTTTTCCGTTTTGAACTAGAAAAGCAGTAACTCCGAGAAATTCCATTGCTGCGACGATGTTGTTACTGGCTCTAAAACGCATAAAAACGACAGTTATCAAACTTACAGTTCGTATTTCTTGGAATGGTTCATCAGAAACCACTCTTCTCTTAAGTTATATGCGGTAGATGCTCGATAGCGCCGGCGAGAGTATAGCAATATTCTCTTGATACGAGCACCAAGCCGGCCGGGTTAGATTGCTAGGCAGTGCGCTTGCCTTCTAACCCAAAGGTCGCGGGTTCGAATCCCGCTTCGGGCATGGATGTCGTGATGTATGTTGATTTTCTCTAACGGAATTTGTCAGTGCAAAATAACCTTAGCTGTTGACTCACCTAAAAACCTTACTACTACTACTACGAGCACCAACACGATCATTTTCGGCCAATTCGGCGCATCTAAACGAGCTGAATAAAAATAATGGTAATCCTTGGAGATAATATTTTCCAATTGGCAGGGTTTCTTTATCCCTCGATTACTTTCATAAACTACCCATTTTATTTCTCCGCGTCAATTCCCAGGCCATAACGTTCTACTATTGGCTCTAACAGGGTTTATATTAAACTTTTGGGGGAAAAACTTTTTGAAACTTCCGTAAATCGAAAGTAACCATTAAATAAAATATTGAAGCAAATTAACGCTGACTGAGTAGGTATTTTTAATCAACTTGTTTACTTCGTGTGACTTTTAAGTTTTTGTAGTTAAAAATGCGCGTGTTCAAAATTTAAGTTGCGATACTAAGTTAACTTGACTGGATCTTATAAATTTCCACATGTGCGTAGAGTACTCGAAACAGCTCCGTAATATTTCCGTTCTACTTACAGGGGTTTATTAATCCAATAAATTTGATGGGCTATCTTCGTATTTGTGCGCAGTTATAAAAAATAACGGAGATCAGAGAGACTGAACTGACTAAAAATACTTTCGCTAATCTGCTTCCTTCACGGAACCGCTCAAAGAGAGCAGTAGAGTAGGACGCTGTCTATCTGATCTGATAAAGAACTTTTGACAGAGATAGGATCTTTCTCTAAAAGCTTCGAATCGAGTGAACGTTCTGAAATAAAACTAGGGTGAATACCTAGGACCTGACATGGGTGCTGCGACACAGCCATTTCTGACTTCCGTAATTTTCGATCGAACGGCTAAACCTTTAGGTCAATAATACTAAAAAGTGGACGTCGATCGAGACGAAGCCGGCATATACATATCAACAAAAACCATAATTACCACCCGACCAATACTTCATTACTAAGCAATACCATGGCTAAATAATGAGAATACTCCCGGAAATCCATACGGACCTAAAATAAACTTGCACTATGTACGCGAAAAAAAAGCGGTGTATAAAACTACCCAACTGCGTGGAACCATCGGAAAATCATTCGAATATCGGTAAAACACTATTTGCGTCTACACTTAGCACAGTCAGACTAATCGTAATCTGTGCTTGCGAGGTCTCCGGAAATATCGCAGAAACCCATAAAATAATGATTAATCTATTACGGAAATCTTATAAATAGAAACATGCGATGTTTAATTAGCAAGTATCCGATGACAGATGTCTCCGATACGAACAAACAAACGCTAAGAACCGGTATCTTAATATTACGAGGTTATTTATCCTGTATTATATTAAGTCCTCAAGGGACCTTAAGTTTAATATAAGAGTCATTTAAACTACTGAATGAGCCAAGCAATTCCTAAGTTGTTGCTTAGTTCGGAAACGTAATATGCATTTTTCGCGCTCGACGGCGCCTCAAAGCATACATTTCGCTGTCATTGAGCGATGGGCTTTTCAACGGAATGCGGGCTTTATGAATCTTCGGCGTAGACATTAATGAAAGGGGTGTCGTTGGGGCATATTTTGCCGATCGCTTCCATCAGCAGGTGGCTCGTTTTCTCCGACCCAGTTATTATCAGTCAGATATTGAGGAAGATAGCGGCGTGCGTGGCAGACTTACATAATAGAAATATAATCAAAGGACCCAGTCCCGGGTTGTGCCGATATTATGCACCGGCGGATTTTGAGCTTTTTCTAATGTCACCTATTTGAAAAAGAGAAACATGTCACCACTTGACAATAAAGTCTCACAACACACCAATAAATAAGCGAAAGCCACGGGGCGCGTAATTAAGTAATCGCTGTAATTAAATCTTAGGAAAGGAACTTTTCAATGAGTAGGATCGTATTTAATGAGGAAGATAACTACCCCAGATAAGATTCTTCCAGTAATTTCATGTTTGCCTAAATATACAGGAGATTTTTTCCTGTCTTATTTGCAATTATGTTCAGATAGAGGGCCTCGGTTTTTAAAGAGCATTCACGTTTCACACGAAACCTCTCAGATAATCTGGCGTAATAAGATCGAATTTCAGTTTAATAGTGATTTTTTTAGTAATTTTTGTGCTATTAATAGATTCATTTTCTTGACGGTTTTCCGAAGCACTTGAGATATTTAGAACAAATTGAGCCTTTTTTCAAATGTATCCTTTTTACAATATGATTCTTAGAATCAGTAAAAACAAAATTTTCAATATACTGGGTCATAGGGAAAACGCTCTAGTCAGTCGTGTGTGTGTATTATTTTACACTGCGTGCTAAGGTATATGTACGCAGTATTAGAAAAGAAAATGTTTTGCATAATATGGAGGAAGTAGCCCCAAAATAACTAAATGCTCTCCCTCCGAGGAAAATTTTAATTTCACATGTTTGAACTAAATCAAAATCAATAATGTAAATAATTTAACAGTTTAGGTGAAACTCAAATTTGTTTCAAACACAAATGTATAGTTTATACTGTATATAAAATTAAAATAAAATATCTCTGGTTTTTAAACAACATACGCATTGAATTTTATGATTTCCAACGCAATAACTTTTATTGCCATTAAAAATATTAAGTATACATTGTTTCTGTATGATCTGCAATGATAAAATTAGTCGAAAAATTTCAGTACGTGGTAAATAGAAGTAATGAAAAGAGATTATTCATAACTCAAATCATCGGATCATTTTTGCCATTAATCCATTGTTTGAGCTAAGAAGAAACCCAAACTCATTCAAGGCATTTTTTACGTAGGCTGGGAGGTGGTGATGAAGAGCCCAAGATGACTACGAGCGTGATTCACCTAACGGAACGGAAGTCACGTAATGGTGCGTTGTAGCACGTGCTCAGCCTACGGGGAGGCAACGAACCTCAACCTTGGAGGGGGTGAAAGATACGACGCTAGATTTGCGGCCATCAAGATTTTTACGTTCCTGCATCAGAAACTTCCTTGGCGATAGTTGGTCCGCTTATAACAGATCACGCAATGAGGTTCACTCCGTGACGGTCAATGACTTCAGTAAAAATAAGTCCCCGGCGCGAGCTTCAAATTACAGGAGCGAAGCGCTAAGAGACCGCAAAGAATTAATGTTATAATGGAATTATTTCTATTTCTCCTGAGGGACGAAACTGGGAAAGGAAGACGTATTGAAGTGATATCGTATAGTATTATTAAAATATAATTCTCTAATTGATGTTAAAAATTCTAGATGTGTTTAAATAAGCACTATATATATAGCATATTAACATTAATAATTAATTGTTAATGTTCATGTGCTATATATCGAGAATATGTCAGTTATCCAAAATCGTTTAATCATATAGCATTCACGGCAAACTGGGTTACCTAATAGCATCAATTAACTAGATTATTAATATTTCAGAGGAATAGAATAACTGTGAAATATGAGTATCACTTACCACAATGTTGAGCCAAATTCCTTGGATTTTATTTTAGATTATTGATGTTATTAGAAAAAAACCAAATTACCGTGAATTTTGTATGATTAAACGTCGGAAATCGATATCGGGGAACTAATATATATTTTTTCTAGGAAATTATTTTTAATAAAAAAAATAGTTTCTTATTTATTCACAATTTCTATAAAATATAAATAACAGATTTGAAATAATGCTTAAAATTTGAAATAACATAATATGGCTACATGCGTACTTGAGCTAATATTAGTGTTACCTAGAGTAAATAGGCGTAATAAAAGGCTATGATTCTTTCAAATGAGAAGCAGATTACACGAGTGTTATTGTTTTGTTTTAGGCGCTGCGAAAAAGTTGTTTATTCTTACCGGTCAGAAACGCTCATTAACCTGGAGAATATAACTTTGTGATTGCAGGGACATAATTATATTTTACACATTAGATCAGGTGTCCCCAAACAACGGCCCCGAAGTGATTTCACCCTTATCTCGTGAATTTCATGTATATTTTTCAGCAGAAAGTGCCATAAGATATCATTTAATAAAAATCTAAACGGTATTTTTCGAGTACCTAGACGGTAAAAGTGTAAATATAATACGTAATCTATAAGTTTTTGTGCACATACGACAAACAAAATATTTTTTGAAAACGTTACATTTACAACATCTGTAAGTAAAATTAATGGCGATCAAGTGCATCAAAAGATAGTGGAAAATACATGCCTTCTGCTCGAAGGATGTTTTATTGTAGTGGAGGCGCTTGCCTGCGTTGACAAAGTATCAAATATTCACAAGTTTATAATTATCAAATCATTAGGTACGTAAAAAAACAAGCTAACATTTAAATGTTATTATCATAATGAAAAGTATTCTTTGAGTTGTAATTTAAGATTTAAAAAAATGGAAATCAACGGAACACCAATAAAAATATCTATCCATTGTGGCAGAATGTCATATCTGAAGAGAATAAGTTAAAATTTATAATAAGAGAATAAATAGGATCAAAAAGGGAGCGTCACACTGTAACATAACGTGGGAAATCTTCCGACAAATTGTAGCTATTTGGAAATAAGATGTAAGAAGCCAGAGAAAAAATACGGATACAAGAAAATGATTCTGAAATATATACACATATTAGCTGCAATTTCCTATCCAAAGGCCGTAAATTAAGGACATATGATCTTGGCCTGGTGTTTTTAAATCGAAGCACTCAATAAGAGCCTCAATGTAGAGACATTTTGTGGCAATAGATAAACTGTCTTCACGAATTTAAGTTAAAGTACTTGAAAATCATTATAACCCAATATATTATTCATTTTGTGGATCACACCCTAAAAACTGTCTCTATCAGACCAAAATGTTCCGTGCCTATAGAGAGAGTAAAATGCAAGGACGGCACAGCGTCACCAGTGAATCTCAAATGAGTATTTTTGTAACAAGCGATTTTAATAACTGAAAATTTTTCTTAAAACATATCCTTGAATATTTCATTCATACTTACATTTTAAATTCATTTATATATTTAAGAAACGTCGAGAGATATGTTCTTTTATTCGAACGTGAGACATTTTGTATGGTTAAATTTCTAGTTTTAGCGGTCAGCAAGCATTAAACATTGCGAAACTCTAATATCCATGAAACACTTGGACAGTAGCCATTAAATGACTTCTCTACTCAAGAGTTTTATGATCACAGCAGTTACTTAATTCATCTACGGATGCTAGGTGTTTAAAATGCGCAATGAAAACAGACATAATTAAGTTCCCAAAATATTAAAAGCATAGAAAATTATTTGAAAAAATCGGTACAATACACGTGCACATTTTCTCATATGCTAATGCGTCGTTAAGTTACCTTTTGAAAAATATAAACTATGTATAACCATTGTAAACATCAATTTAAATAACTATACGAAATTTGATGATAATCGTAAGAGCCGTTTTTTAGAAAATCAATTGTTATTAAATTTGCCCACGAATAAACTAGCCTTATATTAATTTTTTGATAAATATGAACTATGTAGTATTGTTTCAGACGTAAATTCAAGTAACTGTACGAAATGTGATGTATATCGTTGCAACCGTTTACGAGAAAATCAAATTGTTGATAAAGTTGCATAGAATAAACTAGTCTTATATTAATTTTTTGAGAAATATGAACTATGAAGTATTATTGAAGACGTAAAATCAAGTAACTGTACGAAATTTGATCAAAATCGTTGAAGCCGTTTACGAGAATATCAAATTGTTGTTAAAATTGCCTAGAATAAACTGCCCTTAATTATTTTTCAATTTCAACCATTTCTTCGTAGCTTCTATTATGTATGATAAAATGCCTAAGTATGAGATTTCATTCATTTTCGCTCTACCGTTTAGACTCTAGACCAGGGGTGGGCAAACTTTTCTGCATGGCGGGCCACATCGGTGTTTGCGAATTCTTCAGCGGGCCGCATTGAAAGGTGCAAATGCTTAGGCGGGCCAGATTAGAGTTTAAATCGGAAATTGCTTAGATTCTTAGGCATCATACATAAGTGAAAAACCAGCACAAACAAGGATTTTAGGGCTAAATTTTCAAATCTAAAGGTTTTATTGTCATAATTTTACCAAAAGTAATATTAAATTGTGTTAAATTTTACGGATCGCTTTTTCAACAAAGCTTCGCGGGTCGCACGGAATGCTCTCGAGGGCCACATACGGCCCGCGGGCCGCGGTTTGCTCACCTCTGCTCTAGACAGACGGCATTGCGAAAACCAGTTTTTTGGACTCAGGTACACCTAAAACGTATATTTCCATCAAAATCTCGAGATTGAATTTCTTCGCGATTACAATACTATCTCAATATACTTCGTATACGAGAAAGTAAAAATCATTCTGCAGATGTCGTATTTTAATTATAACGACATTAAAGGGAAAAGAGAAAAAGAGAAACACTGCTGCTGCGTCCATATATATCGGAGTTATACTTTTAGTTTTATATATGTCGTCTGTCAAAAGGAAACTAATTTAATTTTAAAGTTATATCAGCGATTTTTTAATCCATATCATTTCTCATTAGTAATTGATTTATTACATAGAAAACTAAAGTAAAAGAGCGTTTGAATCGAGTTTCCTTGGGCAGGATTTAACAACCCCATCAAATCAGAATTATCGTGCTGAGCATAGCAGTAATTCTACTGTAAATTGACACCGGACGATATGAGCTCCTTCGAGATATTAAGAGCGAGGTTAGGTACAACAATAGGAAAGAAATGAAATGCAGTGTACAGAGAGAACAAAGCTTGAAAAACAAATAACTCTGGATCTTTATGTATATCTTTAGGACCGGTATACCGGCATTGCAATAAGGTTTGTGAAGAAGATTGCGGAGCAGCAGTTTCTTGAGGCAGAGGTAGAGAGAGACTCGAGAAGGATAAAGAGGAAGGAATGTAACGATTTTGAATATTTTTATAGGATATACAACCGTCTTAGAATGAAATGGTAGAATGATGAACTACAGAGATGAAATGTTACACAGGAATTTCAGCGATGACGAGCTTAGGAATTCGATATCCTGTTTGATGATAACCATTTCAGTGTCAATAGTAAGCCGAATTCTTTCATAACTTCAGACTAATTGAATGATGATCGATGAATAAATAACTCTCGTTCTCGCAGTTGGTGGGTAACGAATTTGTTACTCACCAGTCACGGATCTGGCTGGGCAGCCGTCACGGCATTGATTCGCCGAGGCATACGCTTAACACACGTGAAAGAAGTGCAAATGAGGCATGAGCTGAGAACGTGGTAAGATTGCCTTATTAACTACCATACAGATGCTTCGATGCGTATGCGACGTAGGTACTGAAGGCACGCATAAAAACCTTTAGGTATAAATGGGTTCCTAAAGAGTGATATTGTGCCTCAGAGAAAGTCGTTTACATAAATTTCATTTCCACGCCGTTGGGTTTGTCCAGTACATAAAAAATAACTAAAAATTAGGATATCAATGGTTAAAGCGTGTAATTGGGTTGATATATGTGATTGATTTCCTTTAACGTTTTATTAAATAGACTGGTACGTAAGTGCATCTTATTAATACACAAGGTGTGAATTAATTCGGACAAATATAATTTCAGCAACAGGAGTAATATAAATATGATATATATCGTATTAATGATCAGAATAAAATGTTTGGCACATTTAAAGCGAATTCCAACTTAAATGGCTCAGCTCATGGCATGCTTCCAGTGATATACGGAACTTTTACACTTTACAATTACAAAAGGAATTATAAAGGTCATTTTATTGATGGAATCTATCTTTATTTAAAAATGGTATAATATGCTGTTATAGCTAACTATATATTAATTTTACGTTGACGTCTGTAGACATTTGTGTATATCGGCGTATTTCTTGAGAACCGTTCGTCGTAAAAGATATGCGGTAAACGGCGTTTTGTTTCTACTGGCTATGAGGCCCCTGGAAAAATATTTTCGTTTTCTAAAGTGTCCCGCGTTCGAATACAGGAGAAAATTATATTTTCCCATAAGTTTACACGGGATTTTCGATTTTTCAGAGTGCAAGTTTTTTTCCTTCATTCATTAAATACATAAATATTGACCGATTTTCTTCTTTTTTGCTTTATTCGACGGCTAAAGCTCTATACTATCTTATTCCTGCGATGTTTACACGTTACACGGTCGAAGTTTTCAGAAATACGCATTCATTTTTGAAATTTTTTGGATTTTTCGTACTCATTCCGGGCGTTGCCAAGGAGACTTTCATTGTTGCCTCCAATTCATTTAATACCAATTAAACCTTCAAATTGACGAAAGAAAAAGGTTATTCGCTTCGAACTGTTGTTTGAGCATCGAAATTAATGAAGCATAGCAACGTAAATATTTACGGATAATTATTCTGTTTACTGCGTATGGGAAGCGTTTCTAACTGTGTCAATAACAGTCAATAACATGTGTATAACAAGCAAGCTCCCAGCGCATTGAATTTTATTTTAAATTGTGCAATTAATTTGTTTTTATTTTGTTTCATCGTTTGAATGCTGGAATCTTACCTTTTTGTAAGTAGAACCATCATATTACACATCTGTAATCCTTATTAACGCAAATAGGCTCACGCATCAATTAAAAATTAGATGAGAATAGGGACGCACGTTACTTTGTAAAGACATTATATGGTTATCTTCTCTTCATTGATAATCTAAATAAGCGGTTGCATTGACGTCGCCTTTATAGTAGGTCCTGTAAGAAGTTAAAAGCAGTCGTTGATAGACACGAAGTAAAGCAAATGTTTGTGAGTTCGTCCATAAGGGTGCAACGATAATCATTGGAACTAAGATAAGGTAGAGCTATTAGCCCAGCTACAGCTGCCAGAGAAACGAAGAGGAGCCAGAGATCAAACGAAGAGTATTGTAGGAAAGAGAGAGAAAGAGATGCGGAAGCTCATAGGATTGCCCGTGAAGATGAGTGGAGAGTACAGGAAAGACAAATAAATAGCGAAACACGTCAAATGAATAGTGAACAAAGAGGATCTAACCTAGGGCCGAACTATTTAGATTATTTGCATTTCATTTATTTCATGAATTATTCAATAAAAATATTTCACCAAATCTTAAGTTTATTTAAATCGCGTTGAGGATCGGAGATCCGGGGCTGCCCTACTAGTTCAAATAAATAATTATCGATATCGCATTTTGTCTTCAATACAATTAATAAAGTAGGTAATTCCATTAGCAATAAAAAGGTTAAGAAAATAAGATTCGCATTTCGGATACAAAGCAGCCGTCGTCGATGGTAATCCACCGATACTAAATTCTAAGCAAGATTTTTTTCTAACATTCTTATGAATACTGGCGGTCCCCAATTCATGAACTGTTTTACCGTGATATGAGTTAAAAGGTGGATTTTTCAGGTGATTTGTCTACAGATACCTAAGCATTTTTTACTTCGCTAACGATTCTACGTATAAATCCAAACTATATTTTGCATTCTAGTTAAAGTTTATTGGCACTATTAGAGGTTGAAACAAATAAGATAAACACCACGGAATAAGAGAATAATTTTCTGTATATTTTTATATTTTATAACGGAGTTAACCCATGCTTAGCATATAGATCAATTTTTTAAAACGTACGTAAGGTTTTCAGTTAGATGATTCAATAAGAGAAATATGAAATTATTTTAACCGTTACAGAAAAACTTTTTCATTCCTTGAGGAAATACTTTTAAGAAAAATATTTTAATTGTATTTATAAATTTGTATGGAGATTGTATTAACGCAATTCCTGTTTATGGTTATTATGATATTTAATGCGGAAAGGGGATCCTTGAAGATGCTAGTCTATAGTATGTATGGGAAAAACCAATTATGCTAATATACCTTATTTTACTTATATTAAAAAATTACGCACTTTATATTACCGCCAAAACTGTTTGAAAAGATGGAAATATAATGTACGAGAAAACGGAAATTCGATTCCCATAGTACAATTGAAACTGAATGGTGATAGCTCTCAATTGAGCCCTCAAAAACTCGTCACTTATGTTTCAAAGTTGAATTCAAACAACATCGTTAACTGCCGTTTATCGCCTTTGGTTTTCACCTATTTATTCTCACGAATGCAGAAAAAACTCGCCCAAGCTTAGGTTTTCCATTAACAATTTGACACAAGATGAAATTTATCATTTCATTCTCGATGAAAGAATGAGTCAGTTCCTGTATTTATGTCTAGCATTTGTAGGTACGTATTAATCGAAACTGAGTTAAACATGAGAAGGTAAATTACTTCCGCAACTAATGATGCTTATTCGTGACTACGCCATCTACTTATTTGATCTGAGAAAACTCGAACAAAATTATATGACGTATCATGAAGAATTTAATCGTCCATATTCAAACAATTTGTACGTAATTGTTGCTAATTCTTTCATATACTCATTCTAAACGAAATAACTTTCAATAGTTGAACTCTTCATCGTCATTTTGACAGTTAACGTCCTATTTCTCTACAATAGCTACGATATTTCAGCAAACTCTTCCTATTATTTCCGACAAATTCGGACAAGTTCGGTATAACACCTAAGCTGGAGCCTAGAACAAAGGCGCTTTAATTAGAAAATAATCTAAAATAACGAGAGGTAATAGAAAACGAAGAGTGCGAGATACAAACTGTTTTCTTGGCGGTTGGCGAGTGGTTTTTGTGCAGAGCGTCCTTGTTATGGGAGTGACTCTCTTAAAGGTTGAATAATGCACCTGAAGTACGTTGTGTCCCGGGAAGAGAAAGTGCTGTTGAGTTTTTCAGCTCATGGTCACAATCGGAAAAAGTCAAGCAAAGCTGCTAAGAAACCTTTATGCTTGCTACCGCATTCAAGAATTCCGGTAAAATTGGAAGAGAAAACATTTCCTTTTGACGGTATAGCTCTTTGTTCGGGAAAGGCGAAAAAAAGAGCCGTGGTCCTAGTTATTTACATGGAATACAAATTTTCGATCCCTGAAGTGGGCATGTCATCAGTGTGTGTGTATACACACTGGTAAACACGCAGGTCCGTGCGTTATATACACGCACACACGCACGCACATACATATACACACAACTAATGGACGCATTTGTACATAATCTTGATGAACGTCGATAGATAAGAGCATTCATGTATTATTTTTCTGAATATGTGTAAGAAAACATTCAGCAATTTTAGTTACTACCATAGTAGTATTCGTAATTCTGAAAATAAATTGAGGGCATTTTGCAAGTTAACATATTAATTATAAAATGTGTAGAATGACACATTATATTTTATTGTTAATAATGTTGAATCGATTTCCTCCGATTTAAAATCGATAAATTTGTCTTTTATCGTTTAAGAAAAACGTACATTAATAACATTTCCGGAAAAAAATAAAACAATAATTTTATAGACACTCACAAATGGAAGTTCATCAATGATAAAGGAAATAACAGAAAATATGAGATTTAAGAGACAGCAAATGATATAATTTCCACGTGTAGCTGAGATTTTTGGTTATAAATCTGCTGTTTATCACACAGGTCCTACCAATTACAATGAAACTATCATTTCTAGTACGATTCACCGATACGTTTTCATTTTTAACTGCTACTGCAGAGATTTGATTGATATTCCAGGATATGACAGAAATAACTTCCTAACGGTGCATAAAAGGATAAAATTGCTTTCAAAAGTCAAGGAGAAATATTTGAGATTCCTCACTTTTACGTTGATTTTCTTGCTCATGGTCATAATCAGTTCCGAGAGTGTCTAAGAGCTTTCGTTTTTACTTTCTCCACACGTAGTATGGGAAAGTATTGTGATCACGAAAAAAATTGACTTCGAGATTTCAACGGAAAAACACGTTTTGAGGTCCCTAGAACACGTTTATACTATTTTCGGAATGATGTTTGTGATTGTGGGCGCTCTAACTCAAAAAGTACTTGCCGTATCGTTACTAAACTTCATATGTAACACTTTAGCATGAGCACAAAGAACTGATTAGTTTTTGGACAATAACGGTTAACCGGAAGTCGAGGTTTATTCGAAACCCGATTCGGTTTTTGCGATATTTCGCCGATAATACGTCCCTCCACTTCCTCCCCTCTTCCTCCCTCCACTTCCTCCCCTCTTCCTCCCTCCACTCTCCCTCCTTCACTCTTCTCCCTCCTCCTCCAAACGGTCCCCTCTCTACTTCTCTTCCCCCCACTCCTCTCCTTCCTCCTCTATCCCCACTCCACTCCCCTCTCTACTTCTCTTCCCTCAACTCCTCTCCCTATCTCCTCCTCTTCGCGGGACTCGTATGCCCTCCAGCTTCACTCCCACTACCCTCCCTCCCTCCTCTCTCTCTCTCTCCCTCCATCTCCCCGCTAATTCTTCGTCTGCCCTCCCGCTACCTCTCTCTCTGGCCCTCCATAGATGGAACTCCCTTTTAGCCGAAGGACGCCGCCTTCCCCACACTCCTTCCACCTTATCCTAACAAAGAAAGCATTACAGACGAATGGCCGAATGGCCTTCGGTCTTCTTTCCTTGTTTGGACACCATTCACGTGGTACAAATTTGATGCAGAAAGTTTATTTTATAATTGTGACTTTTTATTGTCCGTTGCGTCAGAATAATCCCGTGTTTGTTATATATAAGAAGCTAGTGACACGATTCGAAGTTTTTTTTTTGCTAAACTTGATTCTGCGGTGTAACTTGTGAGATGAGATTCGTCAATCTATAACACCTTAAGACCAAGGAAAAACTTGAATCGCACATTGGAATTCTTTTTATCTATTTGTTGTCATTTCGTTATCGTGATAATGATATTTATAAAAACTGAGAATGTTATCAATAGTATTCATACATTATTTTTTGCTTTTATTAATTCTTATAGTTTTTAACATTTTACATGAATATATTTAAGAGCTTAAGTAATAATATATATAGCATCATAAATGTAAGTATATACAGTAGAACTCTGTTATAACGGCCTCAGTTAATAAAACAACTCGGATAAAACGACATTCTTCAGGTCCCGTTCCCGTTTCTACAATATTGCATTATATTCACCTCGGTTGTAACGTATTAACGCACTTGGTTATGGCGACAATGGAAGTTAGTAAGTAACATATATTAGTATGCGTAAGCACAGGGTCGGCGCAAAACATTTTTACTTTCTCATACGAAGTATCGAGAAAGTATTGTTTTCGCGAAAAAATTCGATCTGGAGATTTTTTACGGAAATATACGTTTTAGGTGTCGCTGAATCCGAAAAGGTGGTTTTCGCAATGCCGTCTGTCTGTCTGTTACTGGCTCTGGAGCCTAGACGGTAGAGCGAAAATGAAAGAAATATCATTCGTAGGCATTTTATCATACTGAGCAGAGTATACATAAAAATGGTTGACATTTCTCAATAATTAAGAGTAGTTCATTTTACGCATTTTTTACAACAATCCTATTTTCTCAAGAACTGCTCTAACGATTTTGATCAAATTTCGTACAGTTACTTGAGTTTATGTCTTCAATAATACTATATAGTTCATATTTGTCAAAAAATGAATATAAGGCTAGTTTATTCTAGGCTACTTTAACAACAATTCGATTTCTCAAAAACGGCTCTAACGATTTTGGTCAAATTTCGCAGTTACTTGAGTATACGTCTTCAATAATACTGTATAGTTCATATTTCTCAAAAAATGAATATAAGGCTAGTTTATTCTAGGCAACGTTAACAAAAATTGGATTTTCTAAAAACAGGCTCATACGATTTTCATTTTCTAAAGATAACTAAGCGACGCATTAGTATATGAGAAAGTTTGTACAGTGTATGTGGTACCGATTTTTACTTTCTCATACGAAGTATCGAGAAAGTATTGTTTTCGCGAAAAAATTCGACCTTGAGATTTTTACGGGAATACACGTTTTAGGATTAAGGTAGTGCGCCTGAACTTTCACAGTCCTTAATAAGTTCTAATATTCTTCGATAATTACATTCGCACGATTGAACTCATTTACTAGGAACGGAACTGCACTTCGCTCCAATGACTTACTCGATCTCAAAAAGTTTTCTTTCCTCAATTGAATCTCACTCTCAACTCCAAAGCAGGGTTGCTCATGGAAACCACACGTGTGTTTGCTAAACAAATCTTCTTATGCTTCCAAAAGCGAAACGACTTTAAGTATATAGTTTTCTTCAAATCATCTTATTTTAAGCGAGAAATTTTTCCTGTTAATATGAAGGTATTGTTTTAGGAATGGAATAGAAACAAGTAGGTATCTCCCGAAAGCATTTGGAATGATGCATTTATTGCTTTAAGGGAGAGAACAAATCACTTTGTTGGCATCCAATCCCAGATATATGTGAAGAATTGCATTTCCTAAATAAAATTAATTAATTAAAATTTTTCTTCTTCAAATTAAACTCCACGAAAACATCCGAGAAGGCAGTATTACTTATTATTGCCTCATCGAATTTTCATAAAGTGTTTTACATTCTCCGGCAAAATCTGAAATTTAATAGCAGCAATTACGTTACTTCTGTCACGTATAGAAATTATTACCTTAAGATATTTACTGAGAAATCCGTGTCGAATACATCATTTTCGGGTTATTTAATAACTGACGCAAGAATTTATTAACTACGTCAATTCTCACTGAAAACTTAAGGTATTGTGATTAGTTTCTACAACAATATGATATTAATAGCGATCGACGAAGGAGTCGTTTGAGTTTGTAGTCTATACCTGCTGGACAAAACATCTTACGCTGCTATTTCACGTCATAACTTGCATCGCTCTGAAAATGTTTTAAAAGAAATAGTGTGTCAAAGATCCCAATCTTCCGAATTGTAAGTAACTTTATCCTAAAATGAATACACATGAGATGTTTTAACTCATTCATATAGGAATGTATTTACAAAGTATAAAAATTACCAACAAAGCGTGTATGTGTATATACACACACAAATCCTAACTCGTACGAAGAACATTTTCCGCTTGCCCTTCCATCTCGGTAGCCATGAACAAACCCAGGCCAACTTTTAAGTGTCCTTGAGAGCGAGCACCAGATTTTCACTAGGTTCATAAAAGAGGTTTCTTTCCTTATTTTATATCGAAGACTTAGTTCACATTCTTCCCTTTAAATATTTTTTTAATGAAATTAATATGACGTGATGATTATGATCTTCATCACCTGCGGAAGGATGAGGAACAGATATATCCGCTTTCTCCAATCTTTTATATCGTGGTCAAACCGGTTACGTTGAAAGAGAGGGTTGCACGAAACGCACGAAAAGTCAGAAAGTAAGATGGATAAAATGTGACAAAAAATTCAAAGTGAAGCGGTAGTCATCTTCGCCGCCTTAAATCATCCAGAAGGAGAAAATGCTGCAGTCAGACATGTATGACGTCAGCAGAATTACATAGCGAAATTCCATTCCATCTGCCCAACGGCCATTTGCCTCATTTACTGTGCCAGGGTCATTTTCCCCCAAACTAATCCACTTATTGAACATGAAAAACATCATCAACTGAAGCACTCAACATCAAGGAGTCTTGGGTCAAATTCTTTCAAAACATTTTCTATCCTACCGACCCACATTCTTCGGATAATGCAGGACTGGACCATAGCGCTTCAAAACTAAACCAAAATAATTGAGATCGAAAGAGTGACTTCCAACGAAAGTCAAGTGATTTTTTCGTAGCACATGTAACTTAAATTTTATGGCAACATTCGTTTGTTATCATAGTATCGGCAAAAGATATCTTATTTTTATAAAAACTTTCGCTTTGATCATTGTCGCGTAATCAAAGAAACGAGTAAAAGTTATTAAAGACGCCTGTTTGCGTAAATACTAATTTCGATGAACTCTGAATTAATTCACGCTAAGTACTCATTAATTGCCTTGCATAATTTTATCGGTAGTTTCAAAAATTTTCCATCCATGGGAATTTAGACGCGGCCTATAATATAATTTAAAAATATTATTTATATATTTTACAGTATTTCATAAATATTCTGACTACCTATCCCCCTTAATTTTTAAATCGAAACAATTATAACCACCAATAAGTTCCGGACGGGAACTATGCGTGTTTGTTTGCTTGTTTAAAAGGAGTTTAATCCAATGGTTTCGTAACAATTACAATGTCGCAGAAACTCCGGCCGTAGTTGTGAAAGTAGCGCAATCGAAACTTTATCTATAAAAGTAGCTGTTTTCCTCCCTCAAATAATCCAAAGTGGTCTTAGCGCGCTGTTAACGCAGATGAAATGTTTATAAAGTAGACAATACGCATATTGAAAAATATTTTATTTCTATTGGAGGTCTCAGGAGTCAATGGGTCACCGTTCCTTAATCAAGTAGTATTAGCAGGTGTTTTATTTATAAAAAGGATCTAGAAACTGTAAGCACTTAATGAAATAATCGAACATTTCTATTACATTGAATCATACCAGTAAGGTCATTTTGATTATTTAAATTCGCCAGAATTTTGTCATATAAACAAATCTTTTGTAGGATGTTTATTGGGACGTGATCTGAAAGAATGACCTCCACGAAAGGGCGCCTAACATTATACTTATATAGAAATAACAAAAGAACATTAAATGGGAATTTAATTCATAAAATGCTAAAAATTATCGAAAAGGAATTATGAATTTCTCTTTTTTAAAATTCCACTAAAAGCCGGTTGCAATTAATCCTCGAAAAATAAACGGTAGCATATAAAGCGCAAGTTACAACACCCTTTTGACGGATTTTAATTTAAATAATCGCAAATAAATATAACTAAGTAGAAATATTAACGGCAATAGGCGAAGAAATTTTAACCAACAATTTATACGTTCCTCTATTAGAAAAAATGACAAAATTAGGAAATTAATTTATATCGTCTATGCTAGCATTTGAATTAAAATATTTAAAACGAATCAAGTATTATTGGTTGATATTTACGGTATAGATGCGCTAAAAAATTTTAATATGAGAATAAACTTACTCTAATGCATAAAAACTTTTAAAACAAGAAACAACCTAAGAATAACTATGACACATACCTTATTAAACTTTTTGTCTCCTCTTGCAAAGCAGTGGTGATAAATATCTGTCGGTTAAGGCCACGAAAATACTTCAATCGATAGCTGGAAACATTTTATTATTGCACAAAGGTATCCTAAAAATATTGTCTTAGCCGTAAAATAATGGCTGAGGGTGGTCAGCCAAACTTACATCTGGTCCTTTTGAAATATTGTGTTCGAAAGTAAATAACACTGAGAGCACGAAGCACGGAATAAACGTTGACGCTGAGCGCACAACAACCCACGGCGGTTTCCCGACTTGTCTGAGGCCGACACTGCCATGCTGAGAGTGTTATTGCTTTCAGCGAAGCATGCTCCCACGTGACCGGAGCTTCTTGACCACGTGACAGAGGAGAACCAACAGAATTTTTTTATGGACTCTGGCGGCAAAACAATGTGGTTTATGTACTATTCAATAGAAAATACTTCAGCTCAACTGAAAATGTAATTTTAAAAGCGTTCTGTCATAAATCCATATAAGCAAATGAGCTTCCTGGACATGGATAACATTTAACGAACGTAAGGAATTATTTTTTTAATAATTATATTTATAACTTATTTTGGAAGCGCTCGTTTTATAATAAAAATTTTACATCTCCAGGATGCCAATTATAAATTGAAATTGTAAAGTAATTTAAGACGTTACGGCCAACTACCCTATCAAACGTTCTAAAATATAGAACTCGTTTGTGTTATGTGGCAATAACAAGGTATCTATATCTTATTGAAGCAATAATACAATTCCTTGCTGCCAAATGTGATTTATTTGTAGCATATTAATTGCAGATATGTTAATTTTTATTAGCATAAAATGTTAGCGATAATAAAGCGGATATCGTAGCGGATTTATGGAGGAGATAATGTAACTTATTATATAAATATTGCATAAGGAAAATTACAAATACCAGTTATTATTAATAGTATGATATGAAATATAGACGCACTACCTGAGAAATGCCAGTTGGAATGTTTCCAGCACAAGTCTCTCATGATATGTAACGCTCATTCTTATATGAGCGTGTTAGTCCCGTCCAATTCCGGTAGATGGACGCTGCGTCTCTGCACTACCGTACAGAATAGGAAATACGACGCTATCGTGAATGTGAACATTCAAAAACGTGGTTGATTTTTTTTATTTGAAAGTTTTTTGAATCTCTTCCCTCATGAAATCGGTTGATTGTTGAGTTATTTATTTATTAAAACATAATATTTTATTTTTGTTTCAAGTAATGTTTTTCATCACTGCAATTAAAAGATTGATCACGTTATTCACGAAAAGCAAAGTTGGATACATTGCAAATAAAATTCGACATACAAAAGGCTATTTGATTTGGAGATTTCCGCAAGGCGTTAATAATTATCAAATACCAGATGATTCTCAGTTATTTATAAATTATAAATCCAGGCGTTGTGATGGAAATCTCATTTATTTCATGGGATAATTTCTTTCGTGTTCACGTCATCTCTCTTTAACAGTCCCTCATTACTTACTGAAACTAACTATAATATTAATGAAAATTTTCGGGGGTACCATGAGGTAGGATGTTTTAATTTTTTTTACTTTATTTATTATTTTTATTTACATTAAGTACAACAAAAGAAAATACGTACAGTAAGAAAAAATCTTCCAAAAAGTGAAAAATTTATAACATAAGTTTATACGGTCAGTAAAACAAACAAATTATTTAACTTCATATTTGTAATTAAAGATAACTTTGGAAAGTATGGACATTGGTGTTCTTATGCTTCTCTCGGTTACACCGTACATTCTGTGGGTTTATCATAAATAACGTGTGTATACACACACACGCACGCACGCACGCGTGTGTGAAGTATTAGGTTAAATTAGTTATTGTTACCACCTAGCCATACGGCTAAATTCTAACGATTTTTTAAAATAAATAAATAAATAACCTTCAGGCGGTACCTCAGGATTTATGGAATTTGAATGCTTGTGTTGGTTGGGTTGGGTTGGGTGAAAATACGAGAGAAAACGAAAAGAATGATAAAAAGTTTAAAAAGGAAATTACTAAAAAATATTTCTTTCAAATATAAGTATTCTTTACCATGTTTGTCGTATTGTAACACAAACCAATCCTACCAAAACACACTCCCACCTAACTAAATTCAACCATTACGATCACAACCAACCCGAAGAAAACCACCCAAACCTAACCAATACAAATATTCAAAATACCGCTTTGTAAAGGTATTTTCTCTCCGGAGATAACTGCTGCCTCTAATTGCGTATCCTAAAATCACATAAGAAATGTATGCACTTACAGAAATAATACTAATTGCAAATATTTATGAATATCTTAATTTATCTTTTAACACCCGTATAACTCGATTTCCTTATCTTTACGCATATTTCTAAAAAATTCATTTAAAAGTATTTATGTTAATTACATTTATTATGATTTAATTACTTGTTAAAAACCTATTGTAATAGCTTATTAGAAATTATTTTTTACTTGAGTTTAATATTTAATGCTTTCCA
Organism: Uropetala carovei; assembly: GCA_036926305.1. Lineage (NCBI taxonomy): Eukaryota > Metazoa > Arthropoda > Insecta > Odonata > Petaluridae > Uropetala > Uropetala carovei. The sequence goes on from JAXCHB010000011.1 coordinate 10,956,934, forward strand.
GAAATATAGCGGAAAATCAATATTTATTTGATGAAAAACAGTAAATCCTAATTGAAGTATATGACTCAATAAAGTAGACTCATTATCCGGACTAATTGGGACCAGGGGTGGTCGGTTAATCGAAAATTCGAATAATTGGAAGAAAGAAATGGTAACTGAGTTTTTAGTCATTTAACGCCGATTTTCCGCAAAGGTTCATAGCCCCGGTAAATTCCACGTAGGTACTTGATACATTAAAAAAAACTAGCTATCTACTTTATTTATACTTGTGGTGGAATTTATTTCTCCTTTTTCATATGCAGCCTTAAATCTGGAAAAATCTGTGGCCAACATGACTTTCTCCATATTTGGGGTATAGATATTTAAATTCTTTTTATGAATAGCATTATAAGGCAAAATTATTATTTCGTATCGTAAAAGTATACAGTCGGCCTCATTGCCGTAAATTACGTAAATTTTGAATATGTTTACATAATCCACCTCTACATGGTGGTGCCGCTGTATACTGCAAATTAAGAAAAAGCAAAATAACCCCGAAATGGATGGTTCTACGAAAATTTGTTTCAAACAAAACTTGGAAGAAATATTATTCTCTACAACTTTGGTCCTCACGAAGATTACCAATAACGACGTTTTTAAGGATATATTTGACGGAAACCGAAAAAACCGATTATTTATAAATAATTCTTAAACAATAACTGCTATGGAAATTGTTTCAAATGAAAGTAGTAGAAAATTACATTATCTATGACCTTTGCATATATACTATATATATATATATATATATATATATATAATGATGTTTAACGGAGATATTTCGCCGGAACCGAATCGGGTTTCGAATAAAGCTAAAATTTCGGTTAACCGGTATTGTCTAATAACTACTCAGCTCCTCATGCTCATACCAAATTGTTATATTTGAAATTTGGTAACGATATGGCAAGTACTTTTAGAGTTAGAGCCCACACAATCACATACAAGCAGATCATTCCGAAAATAGTCTAAACGTGTTCTAGGGACCTCAAAACGTGTATTTCCATTGAATTCCCGTAGTCGATTTTTTTCATGAAAATAATACTATCTCTATATTACGTATATGAAGAAAGTAAAAATAATGAAAGCATACAGTCGATTTTATTGTGTTATTTTAATGGGAGATGTAAATGGTTTCCATTGGAATCGAATCCAGCACTTTTTTCGAGATTTTTTTCTTCACCATTTTATCATATGTGAATTGAGCATAGAAAATATTCATACTGTGTGAGAGATATAAAATTTAAGACTTTTTCTACTCTAACATTGAAATGGCGATTGAGAAAGTATCTTTCCCTAAAGATGACTAGGTCATGTCACTACATTGGCGGGAAAACAGAAATTTCCAATAATAACTTTCTATTAAATCCTTTATTGCATATCCTTATTAAATTAACTTAAAATAATTAACGAGTTTACATATATTGAAAATCGTTGTGAATAATTATAAAAATCTGAAGAAGACCGTACATACCTTGGATGACGGCTTCTTCAATCGACACGTTGCCCCTCTTGAGCAAACACCGCGATACGAAAACTCCGAGGATGGAAGTTGAACTGAACGATGGTACTGATGCTTGTATGTTTGGCGCTTAGCTTCGATTTTATTTTGTTGTAAGCCAAGTGTTTGAAGCGTAAATCCAAAATTTGAACTTGTAACAAAATTTAAATAAAATATTAATGAGCTTATTTTAAAAGGGATTTTTTAAATACAGCAAAACTCCTCAAAGGCAGTAAATAGTGAATTTCGGATAGAAATTCTCTGGAACAAAATTTTCTTATAAATTAAACTCATTAAAGCGGAAACTGGCAAGACATGGACGGAAAGTCAAATTTCTTAACTATTTGGATATTTCAGTACATTGTAAACCCTCTAAGGCCGGAAACAGTGGGCTGAACATTCAGTTTTTGGTTTTATTTCCATATAGAAATTTAATGTTCAAGCCTTTGATATAAAATGTCTTCGTTCTTTACGTTTATAAAATGGAGGCATGAAAATACGTATGGCTAATTTCGATTAAATTTTGCTGCAGAAAAAATGTCTCCCCTCACTCGTTGATTGCCGATGTTTCTAGCTTTCTATCTTGGTGAAATGGAGGCGAGTGGCAATACCTGGCTTTAAAATCTAAGAATGAAAAATGACGATTTGGCACAGTATAACAATTACTATATATGGAAGGTAAATGATGGTCTTGAAGAAAACATCTTAAGGAACGCATCATTCTATTGTTGATAGCGTCTGCTGATGGAACCTGTAGAGATTAGCAAGAGCTAAAATCCTCTCTAATTAAAAAACTTCATTAAAAATGTTCCTGTGACATACTTTACTAATTCCCTGGCATAGATGAATAGCAAAACAGTTGCTGACAATTGACTAAATTAATTCGCAAAATAAAAAAGAGAGACAAAATTGGATTTTCCTCGATAACGCAACGGATCGTCCTAATTTCAACCTGTTAAATATTTAATTGATTTTTCATTCAACAAATATTACTACCATCATAATGTCCAAATAAAATCCGATACAGTGATAAGTTTGGAGGTTATAGAAAAATGCCAAAGATGAAGGATTTATATTTTGCGAAATTAAAGATACTACATTTTATTTTATTGCGAAAAAACTTTCACTATAAGAAAAATCCCATGCAGCTAAAAATTAATGACTTTCTAAGCTACCAACCATTTAAGATCAAAATATAACAATTTGCAATTAATGTGTATTTCTTTTTTAAAATATTTAATTCCAATTTAATTTCGTTATATAAATATGGGATGTGAGAACTAAATATAAATTTGAATATGAATAATTTATATAAGCAATTGGTGATTTATACGTACGTAGCTAGATATATTTAAATACACAAGTATGCGATATCAATTTTACACGTATCTAAATAAATTCTGTTATAGTAATTAATTAAAGAAGATTAAAGAAATACATAATTAAAAAAAGCAACTGTTGAAGAGCGGTAAACGTATTAAAAGCGGAAATATGGATTGGTCCCTTGGGTTTCCGGTTTCGAGGAGCTTTATTGTACCTACTTAGATATATTCCATATTTGCATTAATTTTATTTTTAGTCGAGTTTAACTCCCAACGTGAGCGCCTATTAGTTTCCGTCTCTCCGTCTGTCAAAACGAATGTTCGTCCTCGGCTTTTAATGAAATTTAGTGTTTAGGACTTGTGGGAAAAGATAATAAAATAATGATGTAAAGGGTTCGGATAACCAAATCAGGGGTGCCACTTTACCTGAAACAGAAAGTGAACTTTCCGTCATGCCTCGTAAATTTAGTCATATCAAAAAGTCTTCAAATAAAACTTGCAGAATTAATCAAATATAACATTTCTTATGAAACACATTTTATCGAGCGAGTAGCCATTTTTAAGAAAATAAAGAAAGAAAATGTTAATTTACTTTGAGCTTGTAAAATTCCTTGCATGCTTGTTTAATTGTTGTCAACGAAAACAATCTTCGAAGCAGCTGAAGTAAACAAAATCTGCTATAGTTACGCAACTACGCTTAGTTTCCATTCGTGCCCACGCATCTTTTAGTAAGTGAAAGGAAATTGATTATATATGGCAAAGAATTGAGCGTAAATACGTTTATTTTTCTAGCGTACACCGTTTGTAAATGAAAAGAACTGTATAATTTACAACGAAGGAACGAACATGAGCGTATACATTACATTCAACTACTTAACGAAAGTGAGATATGTTTTAAATATTTTTCGATTGTTTGATTAATTGCGACTGATTAGATAAATCGGTAAATCAAAAATTCAATATTTCCTTGTCATCAATTCTGTTGTGTGGTTTTGAAGTATATTACGTAAATACGTTTACTAATGCACCAAGGTAGGACGTGGAAGAAATTTCTTTATATTGACAGAGACATAACCGGGTCATGGAGTTTCGTCGTTTTATGATGCGCGTTCTTTCGAACAAATCGTTTTGTTTCAAGTACGTCTTCCCATTTCTGATACAATATTAACTTTCCTAATTTCTCACAGAATAAGTTTTATCTGTCATTTATACTTTACCAAGTTACAGAACTATATGAAATTATATATTAAGCACAGTGAATCAGTGTTACTTGATTAGTATTAAATATTTAACATCTGTTTGAAACCTTTGCTCATAGTCGTTGCGTTGAAATATGCCGCCTAAGGCAAAAAGGCAAAATTCGGCCCCAGTTGACGACACGTAGGTGCAGATTGGCTCGACGCTGCTATAATGCCTCCCCTAGAAAACTGCCGCCTGAGGAGGTTCCATCACCAACTCACCTCACGCAACGGGCTTGCCTCTGCTTGGCACTGTTGTGAATACCCATGCATACATCATGATACCTTTGTCTAAAAACTAATCTAAGGAATTCAGCTGTGCTTCATCATTGAAAAACAATTATTTTTTCAATTCATTTATTAGACTTCATTTTATACATAGTAAACTCACATATAAAATTTTGTAATAACTCACAATATTGGAAAAGATATCATGAATATGAGGACTGTATTGGTTGAACATTTTATTTTAACAACCTGGTTCTAAGATATTTAAAGCGCATTTTCGTTTGACTTTGAAATTAGGTAGTAAAAGGTTAAGAGACATTTAAAATACATCCAAAATTGTATTAATTCATAACAATAAAGTTAATTAGGATATATTAGTTGATTGCGAATTTGCGTGAACAATCTACTTATTAATTTTTCTTTTATTCTTCTTATGGCTCATTTATACATTTGCCTATTACACTGAAATCATGTATAAGAAAAAGAAAACCTACGGCTCACTGTAGGAAAATTTTTAATCTACAAATCTTAAAATGAATTACATCCTATATGCTGTGGATTTCACTTCTTGCTGCAATCTATCCACTTATTCAATAAAACAGCATTCGTTCAAATCCTTACTATTATGTGGAGACTCCAGATGTGCTTATTCTGCTGTTCCAATCATAAATGCCAAAGAATCTGCAAAGAGAAAAATGTTGATTTCCCTCGAAAATGTCCAAACATATGGCAGGCATGTCAAACTGGCGGCCCTCTCTATGCCATAGTGCGGCCCTGATGCAAATTTTATCTCAACCATATCGTTCAATATTTTATATAAATACATTATGTGACAAGTAGAAAATAATTTTTTAAAAATAGTTACTGAGGTACAATAGGACGTGTTTTATAAACTATTGTTTTTAATGGAATATCATTTTTCCAATCTCCTAGATAAAGTCTATTTTTCTAACTTTGACACTAATTAAACAATTGTAATCTTTATGTGGTAGTTATATAGCATCCATCGTTTTAATGCGGCCTCAATGCCTCTTCGAGTTTGACATGCCTGACAAGATAATCAGAGGTCCAGTTTTTAGTCATTTAAAACCGATTTTCCACAAAGGTTCATAGCCCCGGTAAATTTCACGTACTTTATACATTTAAAAAACTAGCTATCTATTTTATTTATACTCATGGTGGAATTTATTTCACCTTTTTCCCATACAGCCTTAAATCTGGAATAATGTGATCAGTAATTTTTTTATACAGTGTAAGTACCGATAAGTAGGTGTTTCCCTCGCTGATTAGTACATTGTATAATGGAGATGTCTTTTTACTGTATAAACTATTAGCATCGATTGACGCAGCTCGTAAACGGCCGTAAGCGGGCATTGTATCACATTCAGTACTTACATTTTTACTATTATGACTCGGTAAAATAAGTGATTTCACACATGTCTAACATACTGTGTTATCACTGTAAATTTGTATGGCCCCGTGTTTATACGTATTACATTAAAATTTTCTTCGTCATCCTGCAGACTTTTGAATTCATCAGTGCTATAATGGTCGCTGTCCAGTCCGTTTTTTGGAGCGTTGGTGCGTTGCTGCTGCGTTTTAATTTTTGTTTTGACCTCATGAATTTTCATACTACTTTGACATGTTTGTGCGAGGTGATAGACGAAGGATGGGAATTTTTTTCCAAAACTTCGACTATTTGATATGTTTCGGAAAGTTCCATAAACTCTTAGCCGTTGCGTTGATATATGCCGCTTGAGGAAAAACACAAAATGTCGCTCCTGTTAACGACGCAAACCGGCGATTACATTGCTATAATTCCGCCCCTAGAGAAGACCCGCCTGAGGCCGCCTCCTCTGAAACTCACTTCTGACGCGAAGGCCCTGCAAATGCTGGCTGAACATAGTTCCATTTTAAGAATTTATGCTCGGGAGTTTTATTTAAAATACATGTGGAGACCACAAGAAAAATTTCTCAACAATTTACACCAGAAAGTGTGTAATTATAAATTCTAGCAGTAATCGAATACAATACAAAGTAATTCTATCCTCCGGTATGTTATAGGCACAAACTGCCAAATCCTAATCCCACTCCTTTGAATGAATCTAATATACCTTGTAGAAGATTACAAATATTACGCGTTGTTTTTGAGTTAGAAATTTGGATTATAAATACCGTCAAATTGAGTTGCTCTGTTATTTCGTTTTTCCCGTCAAAATGCCAGGTAAATTGAGTAAAAGTACTAAAAATGGACAAACGACATGAATTTTGTCTCACACCACATCCTTACGCCATCTAACCTACTTCTGTTCATCCAAACAGTTGGGGTAGGGGTGGGGAAGTTTTTCTACATGGTGGGCCCCATTGAAGATAAAGAATCCTTCCGCGGGCCACAGTGGAAGTTGCCAATTTATTTGCGAGCTGGATGAGAGTTTTAATTGGAAGATATCTACAGATTTTGAGGTATAATTAATATAAAGGAAAATCAATCCTAAACGAGGTTTTTGATTTAACATTTCAGTATTAAATGCTTTATTATCATAATTTGAAGTAATAAAATGTAAATTTGTTTGCTTTAACTTTTCATCATGGCTTCGCGGGTCGTAAAATGCCGCGAGTTCCTCACCCCTGCCTTAGGGTCTAACCCTAACCACTGACTAAATATTAAATCGTAAAGGAATACAAATAATACACTTAATGTAATACCTTATCTTCATTATCGCCTCACACCTGAGTGGAAGTCCTGCCATCAGTCATCAGATTCGAGACCTCATACTTGAAAGATGAGTTCCACAAGTCTAGAAAGACGGAGAATTTATTTCATTTATCATCCAAGATATAGTGTTATAAAATATGGGGCATTAATAGTATATTTTGTAATCGAAGGGCAATTATTTATCGAACGATGAAACTTTTCGCCTGAGTTATAAAGATGTTATTTGAATGTATTTATTATAGTTCTTTATTAAATGCTCGATTATAAACAGGCTTCTTAACCATAAGCGGTGGACTTATTAAGAGTAACATTTATGGACAAAATGTTCATGCCCACAACAGGATTCAAATAATCAAGCTTATCATTCGAAAACATATCAAACATAGCCCTTTACCATTAACTCAGATTTTTACATTTAATTTCTACATATGACTCTAAAAATGTTATCAGGAGAGGTAAATGGAGTGGAGAGCTCTATATATGCATCCTTTTCCTAAACTGTGTAACGACATGAAAAATTAATAGCACGTAATAAGCATATTATACACACTTTAATTTATGAGTTATTGGTGCTGGCATCTTGCAAGCACTTAAAAGAATTATCATGCATTAACCCTTTATATGGCAAGAAGTCAAGGAATGAAAATCAAACTTTATTTTCATTTATAGCTGCTAAATATCATATTATATTAACCAAAGAAAGTTACAATTTAAAAAAGTGGTACACTATTGTACCAGTAACCTATAAAGGGTTAAGACCTGAACTCCGAAGTAAAACACATCTAGATCGCCTCCAAGGCACGCGGAACCCATATAAATAAGATAATAAATTACAAGTTCTGGCGGAATATTTATCATTTATCGCGAAATTAAGACACATATCCGGAATTTCCAAATTCTCTGGAAACATGCGGCATTACTGTTTTCACAAATTCGTCAAACCATACTTCAATTTTCTCGTTAAGTAATTGAAAAGAATTAAAAAGTTCTCGAAGAACTACGTAACACGTCATTCAAATTTAAGTTTAAGATTATGACGTCATCATAAGTTTACGTTGTGATTTAAAATCAATGACATTATAGTATAGTTCACTGATTCTTATTAACAGCACTCAATCCCCATAATTAAAAGTGATAATGTTTTTTATTTGATACGATATATTAAGTGTTTAAATTATTACGTCATCATATATACGTCATTGGTTGAAATCAATTAAAATATTATGTAGCCTATCGATTCCCTATTAAAATGCGTTAACGATATCGCTGTAGTAGCTGCATTACAATACAGATTATTAATTTCCATTCAAAAGCATTCATTGTCATGGTAATTAATATCTTTCATTGCTGAAAAATTCCTTTTCACGATTAAAAACAAATTTTTACGCCAATTCGGCACCGATTAGAATTTTGTCGTAAAAATTTAAAAAAACTTCATTTTTCAGTTGTAGACCTGTTTATATCCCGATTTTGTATTTTAATTGCAACTACTTTTAAAATTCTGTTTTATAATTCCTCGCACAGATTTCCATACTTTTCTTATGGGGATTTAAAAAGGAACAAAACCCCTTAAAATTAAAAATCTTTGGAATTTTCACTTTTAGCATTGGTTGTACCCAATGACCTATAATACTGTAAATTTTAGGTCTATAACATTTCTAGAAGGAGAATGATCCCTTCATCAGCACAAGAGAGACACAACTAATATATATATATGTCAGAAAACACTACACCACTCTCCAACTTCCTCCTCGGGGAGGCACACCCGAAATAACACAACACGTCCAAGGGACTCCAACTTTATTTAAACCCGAATTACACCAGCATTCTGCTCTCCAGCAGAAGCTCTTCCACGAGCCAACACACGGCCCACGCTACTACGAGTCCCGTCACACACTCTTCTCTCTCGCGTCACGTGATCTCTTAGTACTCTCCTTCTCCGTCCCGCTTCTGGTAGCACTTCTCGTGGCGGTCGTCCTCGCTTGCGTAACAGTCGGCCTTTCCTGACATCGGGGCCGTCCTCGGTCCCGGTCCGGTCTGCCTCCGGTTGAACTGCTCCTCTGGCGCTCGCGCCGTTCTCCATCCGCTTCTCGTCTTCTTTCCCTCTGCTGTCCGCGGCCTGGTCGTCATCTCCCTCGTCCTGGCTCTCGTCGGCCTGGTCGTCATCTCCTACTTCGCCTTGGGGGGGCTTACACCAGGGTTTCATTCGGTCTGCACTAAACACGGAATTGAACGCTCGCTGTGTCCTCTTTGCCCCTGGTATATCCATGAGAGAATACCTATCTCGCGCTAGCACTTCTGAGACAAGATACGGACCCTTAAATTTCGGAGCTAATTTTCGCGAACACCCTGTCGCTTGCGCTTCTCGTTCTACGATGACTAAATCTCCCTTTTGGTACACTCTCGGCACCTTATGTCTTTGATCGTAACGCTCCTTCTGTTTTTTCTGCGTCTCTGATATCTTTACTAACGCTTTTTCCCTTGCTTCGCCTAAGGTCTCTCTAGTCTCATCGAGTTCGCTTTCTTGCAACGCCAATATAACACGGTTTTGCAATGAATTCCTTGGGTTATAAGCAAACAATAGCTCATAAGCGCTCTTCTCAGTAGTTTTATTTGACATAGAATTCATGGCGAATTGGATGTTTCTCAAATTCGTGTCCCAGTCGCCTCCATCCTCTTGTGCATACATAGTGGATATGGCGTTTGTAATGGATGCGTTTGATCGCTCTACTTGTCCATTTGCTCGAGGGGTAGCAGTCGCATTCTTTATATGCTTTATCTGGTTTCTTTCGCATAATTCTTCAAATTCCTTCGCTGTAAATGCCGTACCTCGATCTGTAATTAAACGCTCAGGACACCCAAATAAGCTCGTAATCTCACTGATAGCTTCGCACACTGGTTTGGTTTTTGTGGTTTTCACTGCCTTTAGTAGGATGAACTTTGTAAAGTTGTCTTGATACACGAGAACATACTCGTTGCCCCTTTTACTCCTTGGGAATGGCCCTAAGTGGTCCACGTGAACTGTGTGAAATGGGATGGCTACACGCTCTAAACTGTGCAACTGCCCCTCTTTTTTACCTCCCGGTCTCTTATGATAAGCACACTCAATGCAAGCTGCAATATATTTCTTTACCCTTCTTCTCATCTTCGGAAACCAAAAATATCTCTTCACGTGTTCTAGGGTTTTCTCTTCTGCGTAATGTCCCATGTCATCATGACTTCCCTTTAGAATGCGCCAAATAGAGTTCTTAGGCACAACCCAACGGACCCCACCGTCTACCTTTCTACAGACACGGTTGTCTTTCAGCACATAGTCTGTGTGGATCTGCCTATCCTCATTGGCGACCGCAGGTTGCTGTAAGGTACGATGTATTTTCTGGATAGCTACATCCTGCAGCTGCATCGTTAGTAACCAATCATCCTGATTTATTCGCAACGTGAAGATTTTCAAGTCTGCTGTATCCGGTTCCTCGGAATCTCCCACGGGATTTCGACTGAGGGCATCAACGTGACTCATGTTGCGTCCTGGTCGGTACTCGATCGTGAAATCATACTCTTGTAATCGAAGCCACCACCTCGCTATCCGCGGTAACAATTCTTTCTTGGACATGGTGGTCTTTAAAGCATTACAGTCAGTAACAACTTTGAAGGGTCTGTTCAATAAATACATTCGAAATTTGTCTACGGCTTCAACTACTGCCAACGCTTCTAGCTCATAACTGTGATAGTTCTTCTCTAGATCTGTCGTCTGTCGGCTATAATATGCCACAGGTTTTTGAGATTCTCCTTCTCGACGCTGTAAGATAATCCCCGCTAGTCCATTCTTACTGGCGTCAGTGTGAACTTCATGTTCGGCATTTACATCAAACAACGCAAGTGCCGGACGCTCGATTAATCTTTTCTTCAGCTCTTGAAATGCGTTTTCTTGTTTCTCTGTCCACTCGAATACCGTATCTCTCTTCGTCAAGAGCGTTAACGGCTTGCTTAACGTAGCGAATCCTAATACAAATCTTCTAAAGAAGCTCGTCAAACCAATAAATTGTCGCACTTCGTGAACATTCTCCGGCCTTCGAAATTCTTTAACTGCCTGAATTTTTCTCTCGCCTGGTCGGATCCCATCTTTGGTTATTTCAAAGCCCAAATAGTCTACTTTAGTTTTGAAAAATTCACATTTTGATACTTTTAGCGCTAGCCCCAATTTCTTCAGTACTTGCAACAGTCTTTCTAATCTCTCTAACCCTTCCTTCACCGTTTTGCTGGGTATCAACAGATCATCCATATAGACTAGGACCTCTCCTGGTTTTGTCATTCGCACTACCCTTTTCATCACTTGATTAAACACTGCAGGTGCGTTTACTACTCCGAAAGGCATTTTTGTGAACTCGTACAGTCCACTTGAGGTGACAAAAGCTGTCAAGGGTCTCGTCTCTGGGGCTACAGGGATTTGATAGTATCCCGACGCCAAGTCTAAAATGGTAAAATAACTGTTTCCTGCAAGCGCGTCTAATTGTTCCTCAATGGCTGGCATGGGGAATTTTATTTTTTTCGTCTTCAAATTCAATGCTCTGTAATCGACGCACAGCCGGTCTTCTCCGTTAGCTTTCTTCACTAACAATGCTGGGCTTGCGTATTCTGATGTCGACTCCTGCACGATACTCATTTTCATTAACTCATCGACTGCCTTTTGCATAGTCGCTCTTTGGGCGTACGGTAGGCGATACGGTCTTAAATTCACAGGGTGGTTATCCAACAATTCTATCTCGAAACTGGCAGACTCTACTGTACCCAGTTCACTCAAATTCTTCGCAAAACATTCTCGATACTCATTCACCATTTCGTATACCGCATCCTTCTCCTCTTCAGACAGGTCGTTATTCAAATTTATTTCTTCCATTTCTATCCCGGCCCTCTCTTTGACATTTCGAACTTTGGCTTCGAAGTTACTTTCTTCCTCCTGCCCATCAGTCTCTCTCCTAATTACAAGTTTCTGATAGCTCTTCTCAACTCGAATCCCCGATTGGTCTAGGGCGCTTCGTCCTAGAATTATGGCATCGTCTTGCGAACAGTTTGGGACCACAAGCACTTCTACCTCAATGCTTACGTCGTCCACAACAAGGGTTAACTGTTTGGAGCCTATTACGTTACTTTTCCCACAGCCGAATCCAATCAGACCTTTTTGACTCGCAAAGTATTCTACACCTAGCTGTTCAGCGACATCTTGCCTCATGGTCACAACATCGCTCCCTAAATCAATGAACCCAACAACTTGTTCATCATTAACCTTTATCCATTTATAATATTCGTCTTTAATTTGGTCGTTCGGCACCGAAATTCTTTGGACTCGCCTTTTCATTTCCAAATTCTGTCTATTAACTTGGGTTCCCTGAGGGCATTCCTTCACCATGTGTCCCTCTTTATTGCATCGGAAACATCGCCTGCTCTGCTGTCGTTCTGGGCAATCCTTAGCCATGTGTCCCTGGCCGTTACAATTATAACACCTCGCCTGCGTTGTCTGCTTATTTCTCCTCACCACATTACCTTCGTTTGGCGGTTCAATTGGGACACTATAACGGTTAGATAAAAACTGTCTTTCACCTAATCTCGCTCTTTCTGTAATACTTTCATAGCGCTTTATCTTGAGCAGTAACCCTTCAACATCTTTGAACTCACACAAAGCCAGCGACCTTACTAATTCCTTGTCACCTAAGCCGTTCAAAATGTATTTAATCAAGGATTCTTTATCTATGTCACCTCGTCGCGCTATCGCTTTCATGGCATACACGTATGACTCATAGGTTTCGTCGCGCTGCTTCTTCCTCTTCGTGAGACTCATGTGGACATCGGCCTGATCAGCTGTTGATGGGAAGCTATAAAGTAACCTTTCTTTAAAAGTCTCCCAAGAATACACTTCTTCCGCGACACTATTTAACCACAATTTAGCTACTCCTTTCAGCTTATTCACCGCATGAGTAAGCAATACGGAATTGTCCCACGAATACGCGGAAGCGACCCCTTCCACTCGCCGCACCCACTGTTCGGCGGTAAATCCTAAGGTCGTCGACGCGTCAAACTCGGGCAACAATCTTTCCGCCATGTCTCGGTGAGCAACTACAGTTGTCGCCATCGTACTACAATGTCCCGCTGCCATTATTTCTCTTTCGCGGTCTAACAACGCGCGCTCTCTCTCCAGCAACTGTCTTTCTCGTCGTAGAATCTCACGTTCAATGTCGTTATCGCTCGCCCTAGGCGCTAAGTGGTTCTTTGGTCGGGTCACAGAGGGCGTCGACATCGCTCTCGGTAGCTCAGGAAAGCTCGCTGCTCGCGTCAAGAACGCCTCGCTTACTCCTGTTCCCGCCACTGGATACGTCATTTCCGGTTCCCCACTAAACGCCATGCGGTCGCTTTTTTTTCGCTAATTTCGCTTTTTTTTAGGTCTGTTTCGACGCTCACAACCCTAGTTATACTTGGGGTATTGTTCACTCGGGAATCACTTTTCTTTCACGTACTTACGGAGGGGTACAGTCTTCATCGGCAAACAGTCGGCTCTCTCACGACGTGCTCCTTTCCGAAAACTGGTTTTTGATCTTCTTATCCTTATCTGATCCCGATCCCGCCGCTGCTCTGTCAGAAAACACTACACCACTCTCCAACTTCCTCCTCGGGGAGGCACACCCGAAATAACACAACACGTCCAAGGGACTCCAACTTTATTTAAACCCGAATTACACCAGCATTCTGCTCTCCAGCAGAAGCTCTTCCACGAGCCAACACACGGCCCACGCTACTACGAGTCCCGTCACACACTCTTCTCTCTCGCGTCACGTGATCTCTTAGTACTCTCCTTCTCCGTCCCGCTTCTGGTAGCACTTCTCGTGGCGGTCGTCCTCGCTTGCGTAACATATATATATATATATATATATAAGAACCAATCAAACTTAATTTTGGCCTTGCTCGAATACCATTTATAATAAGGTTAAAACCCGCAATCATAAACTCTTTGATTGAGACAACATTTTTTGCGCTGTTTGAGTTTATCTGTTAAGGAAAATACGAGTAGACCAAATATCCGAATATCATTCTCTTTAAAAGCGATTTTTCTATTTAACATCAAAAAAGCTGATCGATGTATGTAAAACGCAAAATAAAAGGTTATTTGGATTAAAACGTAGAAAAATGTACGTTATGATCTACTATGCTACACAGTAATATGCGAGGGATCTCAAAAATGCAATACAATTATGTGAATCCAACTCATCAATTGATTTCATTATTGTTCGATTATCCAATTAGTCCCTATAGCTTAGCTGTATGCCGGGAATAAATTTTAACCGTTTTTGATGCGGATTATTAAAAACTGCTATTCAGTTGAAAATTACTGATAAACGTATTTCATTTGAATATTTTAATTCATAAAAATGTAAGGCCTTCGGGAAAAATAAATGCTCGTTTATATACGACAATTTTATTTAGCTGTAACTTTTTAGATATTGTTGATAATTTTTGCTATAACATGCCTTAAATCTTAATAGCGGCATGTAAAATACAATTTTCGCCACTATTTCAAGTGTTATTGTCATTAAAATAGTAATATTTTTTTGTTTTTGGATTTCTATATAATTTTTAACGTTGTAGAACTTTCATAGTTGATGTAAAATTATATTTTATGGTCTATTGTTTTATATGGACCCAAAATATAAGTTTAGTCTGAAATAATAAGCTTCTGTGCATGTTCTAAATTTAGGCAAGGCGCTACAACTATTAAACTTATAATGTAGATAATTAAGTTTTCTGACCGTACGAGTTAGCAAAATATATTACGCATGCGGAATGATCATTCACAAACGTGAATTGAAGTGATCGCTGAAATGCTTAGAATAATAGAAGACAGTATTTGAACTCATCTATTTTATCGAAAAAATTGGCGTTAAGATTCAAGAAAAAGTATAACTTATTTTAAAACTAAGGATAACCATGGGGTGATCTAGGGATGTAAGCATAGTAATAATTAGAATGAAAATGGGAAGAAATTTTAGATGAAAGGCAAGGTAACGGAAGATATTTTCTCCGTCCGAAGACATTTCGTCCAGAGACATTTCGTTCACGGACATTTCGTCCAAGGGTATTTCGTCCAATGGTTATTTCGTCCAGTGGTTATTTTGTCCACGGAAATTTCGTCCGATGAGTATTTCGTCCACTGGTATTTCGTCCAATGGTTATTTTATCCACGGACATTTCGTCCAACGACATTTTTCACCGATTAAGGATATGCAAGAATAACATCGTAAAGACAACAGTAAGAAATGGAGTGAGACAGAAGGGGCTACAAATAATTATAATGAAATGCAAACAATATGAATAATGACTATAAATTTAACATCCTATATATCATTTTTGAAGTGTCCGTCCGTCCGTCCCCCCCTGTATCTCAAAAACCGTCTGTCGTAGAGATATGCAGTAGACTGCGTTTTGTTTCTTCAAGCTAGGAGGTCACTAGGAAACTACTTTCATTTTCATAAAGTCTCAGATTCGAATACGGGAGACAATTATATTTTTCCATAAGTTTACACGGGATTTTCGATTTTTCAGAGTGCAAGGTTTTATTCTTATTTCATCAAAATACGTAAATATGGACCGAGTTTCTTCGTTTTTGCTTTATTCGACTGCTAAAACTATATACTATCTTATTCTTGCGATGTTTACATCTTACACGTTGGAAGGTTTCAGAAATACGCATTCATTTTCGAAATTTTGCGGATTTTTCGTACTCATTCCGGGCGTTGCCAAGGGGACCATCATTGTTGCCTCTGATTCAATTGCTGTCCATTAAACCTTCCAATAGGTGAAAGAATAGCGTTATTCGCTTCACCCTTTTGTTTAAGCATCGAAATGATTGCTGTAGCAACGTCAAACTTTGTACATAGAAACGTAAATATTTACGGATATTTATCCAATTAATAGCTTACTGGAAACGTTTCTGACGATTTAATCAAAGCAATTGAATCTTCTTTCAACTTTTGATTGCTCAAATGTTAACTATTTGTATGTAAAACCAATATATTTTACATCTGTAATGCATATTAACGCAAATAGGCTCACGCATAAATTTAAAATTAGATGAGAATAGGGTCATACGTTATTTTTCTCAACTTATTACATGGTTATCTTCTCATCATTGATAATCTAAATAAACGGTTGCATTGATTCTTATATAAATAATCTGATAGGTTATTACATATTTTGATCCCTAGAACACGTTTAGACTATTTTCGGAATGATGTCTGTGTGTGTGTGGATGGTTGTATGTAATTGTGGGCGCTCTAACTCAAAAAGTACCTGTCATATTAATACCAAATTTCATATATAACACTTTAGCATGAACGCAAAGAACAATAGGTTTTGGACAATAACGGTTAACCGGAGGTGAAGGTTTATTCGAAACCCGATTCGGATTTTGCGATATTTCTTCGTTAAAACATCATTATCACGTATACAGTTCTATACAACGGTTATAGAGAATGTAATTTCCTACAACTTTCACTTGAAACAATTTTCCATAGCCGTTCTTGTTTAGGAATTATTTATAAATAATCGGTTTTTTTCGGTTTCCGTCAAATATCTCGTTAAAAATATCGTTATTGGTAATCTTCGTAAGGACCAAAGTTGTAGAGAATAATATTTCTTCCAAGTTTTGTTTGAAACTAATTTTCGTAGAACCATCCATTTCGGATATATTTCGCTTTTTCTTAATACCAGCCTACAGCGCCAACACCATGTAGCGGTGAATTCTGTAAACATTCAAAATATACGTAATTTACGGCAACGACGTGTCTTCTTTTACGGTACGAAATAATAATTTTGCCTTATAATGCTACTCATAATAATTTAAATATCTATACCCCAAATATGGAGAAAGTCATGTGTTGGCCACATCAGATTTTTACATATTAAATGTAGTGCTGTTTCTTCACTTTCGTAACTTACGTTTTCGTTTCTTTAATTTGAGGCTAATTCAGTTTCAACTTCGTTTTTTACTTATTATATGTAGCGTTGTTTATCACTTTCGTATCTTACGTTTTCGTTTCTTTAATTTGAGGCTAATTCAATTTCAACTTCGTTTTTTACTTATTATATGAAGTTCTGTTTATTCACTTTCGTAACTTACGTTTTCGTTTCCTTAATTTGAGGCTAATTCAGTTTCAACTTCGTTTTTTACTTATTGTATATAGTGCTGTTTATTCACTTTCGTAACTTACGCTTCGTTTCCTTAATTTACCCAAGTATGGAGAAAGTCATGTGTTGGCCACATCAGATTTTTTTCGTGATCACAATACTTATAGTACGTATGGAGAAAGTAAAAAGAAACAAAGAAAATAAAAAACATGAAAGATTGCTATCAATTACTGTGTAGCATTAACATGCCTCTCTAATATGCCTTTTAAAATGAAGATTTCTGACTGACTTCGCATAATATGTATGTATATTGTCAATACGCGCACACAGCCGTGCTCTGAGCGAGATTCGAACCATCGAACCTTATATTGGGAGCCAAATACATTCAAATGCTCTATCGGGGAAATGCATTATTACTTTCTCCATACATAGTATGTGGAAAGTATTGCATTCACGAAAAAAATCTGATGTGGCCAACACATGACTTTCTCCATATTTGGGGTATATATATTTAAATTCTTTTTATGAATAGCATTATAAGGCAAAATTATTATTTCGTATCGTAAAAGTATACAGTTGGCCTTATTGCCGTAAATTACGTAAATTTTGAATATGTTTACATAATCCACCGCTACATGGTGGTGCCGCTGTATACTGCAAATTAAGAAAAAGCAAAATATCTCCGAAATGGATGGTTTTATGAAAATTTGTTTCAAACAAAACTTGGAAGAAATATTATTCTCTACAACTTTGGTCCTTACGAAGATTACCAATAACGATGTTTTTAAGGAGATAACCGAATTCAATTTTATCGGTCGTGTGTCTGGTATCTTGCAATTATCCCTACTTCCTAATAAACATCTGTTATCTAGTATTGCTTATCCCGAAAATTCTGGCTCTCTGTAATAGTTGATAACTTAGAATGGAAGGATATTATCAGCAAAATCTGGGATACCTATGTCTCGGGACGGGCATTTGAAGGTCTTGTTACTCAGAAGGTGAAACGTTTCCAGCGTAGGGATGAGTCACCCATGGACTTTCTTATTTCGATACGGAATGCGGCCAAAGCCCTCGGAATTCAACACTCCGAGGATGAATTCGTTTCTCTTATTCTCGAGGGAGTAAACCCCATGACAAAATCAACTCTTGTTCATACTCTTAAACCCGCTACTATTCCCCAACTTGAACAGCTGTTAAATACATCCACTAAGGATTTAATGAATCAGGTCGATTTCGCCTTAGCTCACCCAACTCAAACGAGGACGATTCATCCCTCGAATTCCCCGGCCCTTCCTCGGACTAATATCTCGTGTAATTACTGCGGAAAAAGGGGTCATACGTTCACCAAATGTCGCCGGCGAACGAACAAACCGAGGAAATTACCGGCCTTGACACTAACGAATGTCAATAGCGACCAGGATCTGCCACTGTTTAACGCTTCAATAAATCCTAATCAATGTAAAACTCTGCTTGATACCGGGTCTTCTCTTTCCCTCCTCAACGAGAAAACTTGCTCAACACTTATCACAAAGACAAAATTTGTTCCGTGTAGAGTCGAATGTCGTAATGTCGGGGCCACTCCATTCGTTCTAACGAAACGCATCCAATTGCGTATTCGACTTGGCAGCCTAGTCTGGTCCCATCACTTCTATATTGCTCCTCTACCAGTTCCAGTAATATTTGGACGCGATTTCATTAAGAAGACTCGTATGATTATTTTCCATGATTCAATCAGCTTCGACAGTTCTCCTCATCTAAAGCTGCCATTCATTTCTTCATCATCAATTTCAACATCGGCTAAATCCTCGGAGAACGCCTTACGAGGCTCGGGGATTTTCCATATATACTCAAAAAGGGGTGTCCTCCCTCCAGTCCCCTTCCAGCTCAACGAACTTTAAGACTGGAACCACAAATCCAAATACTCCCCTTCAAATGTTCACCAATCAAGACTCACCACTTCAAAATTCCAGAGTCACCTGTGAACCCCTCCCCTCTTCCCCTGGAACTCTGTTCGAGGCAGTGAGCGGGCTATCGCTTTCTCTGACTCTCTTCCTAACCACAGCAGGAGAACAACCCTTCACTGCATGAGATAGGTTAACCTCGCCTGAACTTTCCAGTGAAGTCCAAAGTGCCGAACCGCACAGTGAATTAAATTGTGAGAATTGTTATTTTGTTAGTTTATTTTGGTACGGTTAATAAATTGTTCTCTATTAACCAAGGTTATTTGTGTAAATTGTAATCTATGTCGCATAACCAATTGTTATAGGTTCATAGGAGGTCTCCGGAATATTAGAGGCACCTACGTACATGGGCAGGCACGATCACGAGGATAAAATACGAGAGATCGACTGTAGGACCGAGCGATATCAGGACTCGTTTTTTCCAAGGACCATACGGGATCATATTAGGAGAGTGATTCCCACGAGGGACGTTATTATGTAGGTTTTGGTGTGCTGCACCCTCTGGTGATTTGCAGGGTATGATGTAGATGCATATGACCCTTCTCATACAGGTCCCATAAACTTGAGACGTATACGACCTATGGTCTAACTAGTGATAAATAACACATTTCTCTTATTTTTCTGTTCTATTCCGTACCATGCCTATGAAAGCCATTTTCTTGTTAGCTGTACCGATAATCCGACGAATGTGCATATTCCACGGAAGATCACGACAAATAGTGACTCCTAAATATTTAAAATACTCAACTTCTTGGATATTTAATCCATCGATTTGTACTCGAAGTTTATCTCTTTGTTTGTGAAGTTACGAAGGTACATTTAGATTATTTAATTTCAAACTGCCATTATTTGTATTGCGGGAAAGTAGCTTTTAAATCTCCCTACAGTGCCTAATGGTCATTATGGTTATTTATACCTATACTTCAGCCTACTTTAAATAATAGGGTAAAAACAAACCTTAAACATTAGAAGTTTAACGATGTCGGACACTCTCCATTGGTTGTGGATAAAAATCTATAATCCTGCAAAATTTTTATACTGTAGGTGTCTAGGTCATCCGGAAGTGCGTCATAATTTTTACTCTCTTATAACATATGAGGAAAAACCGCCCCTAAAAATGGTAATTTTAAGAATTTTATATTTTTTCCAATGTTTTTGTAAGTGCCATACATTTCTGCCAAAATTTAATAATATAGCACCTCTAGAAATTTATTTATATTGATTTAATTGTTTAAGATTTATGTATTTTTAACGGTCACAAAAATGAACTTCGTTGTAATTTTCAGCGTTACTTACGGCTGGAACACGAAGTTCTAACTTTATGAAAAATTTCAGCTCCCTAGCTTGAGCGAAAGCACACAACTTATGGTAAAGGTTTGTTCAACCTGGATTAGACAATGCTGCCGATATTGGGGATTGACATGCTTCCATAAGATAACACATAAAAATCGATTGTTTGGCATACAGACTTTTATTCTTTCGCAAATTTAAATTATTTAAATGAAGATACGAGCTCGGTACAAAAACATTTATTAAGCCGAATGATTCAATTTTATATAATATTTTTAAAAGGACAGAATTCGGATATAAGACGATTTAACTTAAATATATTTTTTTATGATGAAAAAAATGTATTTATATAGGTTTTTAGCAATGGCAAATGTTAAATACCGTAACAAAGAAATCAATAAAAATGGGATCTGATCCCATATGTTATACCGAGCAACGCCGGGTAATTTTGCTAGTTTACTTGTATTTAGAATAGAAGAGGGTCTAATACACTTCCCAATGAAACATATGACGCAACTTTTAACGGACTATGAGAACTTACCATCCATCCGTTATCTACTTAAGTGGAAGCTTCTCACTTAGCTTTCAAATTTAGAATTGATTAAGTAAATTATATCACTTATGCCGTAAGAATAAATTGCAGAAAAGAGAGTTTTCTTTCGAATTAGAAAACTTATAATAACCTTATAAATGATTAGCAGTTTTTATTACATTTATTAGAAAAACATGGATTGTGTGCATCTAATGGAATTAAAAAATAAATTGTTATTTTAATTTCTCAAACGTGAGAAACTCTACCACCAAGATTTCTGTCTATGAAAATTTTGCTCATGTACAATGTACATGAACAAACGGACATGTACATTGTACATGTCTGTTTGTATACATGGATACTAGGATTACATGAATATCCACAATTATTCTTTCCTGAAAAGGGGTATTGAAGAGAGAAACGGTTTGTCGAAAGAAGCTTTTGAAAATTTCCCTGTAGGCGAAAACTTATTTAGAAAAAGATTTTATTAATCGCTATATTGAGTGTTTGTGTATAAGTGGGTATTAATTACATCTAAATCATTTTATATTCCACTTTTAATTCATTTTAAACTTCGTTCTGTATAAAAATGGAAGGTCGAGTGAGAGCAAGTAGGGAAAATCTTCAAATACGGCGGGAACTTCGAGGGCTCCGTTGGAAATTGTGATTTTATTATCCATCATAACCTTCATATCTGACAGTTTGTTTTTAAATTAACTAGCTGTGACGTAGTGGTGAGCGCGCTTGCTTGCAACGCTAAGCATACCCTGTTCGAATTCTGCGAATATAGGATTATTCCGAGGTTGCCCGACTCCCTATTTGCGCGGTTAAGAGAAGAACATGCAAATCAGTGTGCACAGTCCTTCGGAAGGGACGTTAAGAAGTTAGGCCCCTTGGTGCTCTTCGTTACGAGTAGACTAATGCCGGCACCGGGTTTCCTTCCTCCCTTCTGTGTGTTTCTGGAGTGAAAGGCAATGGGAAACCAACACATCATATGTTTTTATTCCCTAGTCATTTCAAACCAATCTTAGGATTGAAAAACATGAATGAATGAACTGTGATAACGGAAAGAAACACAGAATGAGGGAGTTTGGTAACACTGCATCTCATTTCGTGCTCGTGGCAACACTGCGTCCCAGCTGAATGAGTGACAAAACGCGACGCAGTATTTCAAAACTTCCCTTTTCACGGTTTCTTTTCATAAGCTCAACTTTAAGCTTAACTAATTTGAATTTTTTTTAGTTTTTGGCAGATCTACACTAATAAAGGATTAAAATGGGATTTGTTTGACGATAATCGGTTGAACGCAAGGGAAGTTATGGATGAGTAACGAAATCAACCCTCCAAATTAATGTAAAGATTTAAAAGGTATTGATAGCATAAATATATAAACAGGTATTGTGTGCTATTGGTGAACTTTATTAGAAATTAATCAATCCTTTTTTGATTTCATCAAGTGACAAAGTGGGAAATTCACCGCACCCCTAAAAAATATGTGGTCCCTAATATCAAATTACGGCAAATACAATTCAGAAGGATGTCAGGGCCGCTCGTCCGCCGAGGACCACACTCACTTCGGGGGATTTTTCATCAAACTGTAAAATCCCACAGAACTTTTACTACTTCACTACGGGAAAAAACATTTGTGACAGCTGTATTTAGTAATTCATGTCTGTGCTTTTGCACATATGCATGTCTGCTCGTGGATGTGTGTTTGATAATTACAAATTTCATCCTTTACTCTTCATATTATAAAGGGGGCTTGTATTTTAACATCGTATTTATTCTCGAATATTTTGGTGAAACTTTTTAGCAAAATGATGAAAAAAATGTTTGGGTTTATCCATATTCAACACATTGGAACAAGTATTGCGAAAATATGGAAGTTGGGATCAGATCCTATAAAATTTTCGCCAAGGTTGTCACGCGTCGCTAAAACTTGTATTATTTTATGCTGCTCGAAGCACTCCAAAATTCAAATTTATTTACTCTGAAGACAAATTTGGTCTAGAGGACTTAAGGGATTCGCCAGTTGTAAGGTAGGCCAACAAGCACACCTATAGGCTTGTAGGAAGTTTCATCCTTGCATATACCATGTCATTTGAGTGAAGTTATCCATAAATGTCAATCGACGAAAGCATTGTATGTACTTTAAAATTTATATAAAATATCGTTCTAATGAAACAATTATTTTTATTACCATTTTAAAAGAATAAATATTGTTCATTCATTTTTATATGTGAGTAGGATGTATTAAAAGGAACGTAATTGATCAGTGTTTGTTAAATTTATTTTTATATGAAACATATTAACTTGAAATTTTTAAAAATATCTATTGGTTTGCTGCATAATTTTACAACTAGATGCACCGACTTTTCTTAAAAAGTTATTTAGAGATTAATACCAGAGAAGGTTGTACTTATGTAAGAATAATACGATATGTTTATTAGTGAAATATTCACTTTCTTGCGAACTGTCATGTATGCGAGAACTCTAAAAGAGAGAAAGAAAGGAATTCCGAAGGAGGGATATGTATATTTAAATGCCCGTTGAAATAAAATGAGACTAAGCATTCGGTTATTTGCCCTCACGGTTATGAGTGCTTCTCGAATGAATTTGACGTCCCCTGAAAAAATGAACGTCCTTCATCCGCACCCTCATCTGACTTGGTAATATCGGAAGCAAAATGTTTATTACCCCTACCTCGTATACCGGATTACCATGTTTCAAAGGGATAGGACACCTTACAATGACCCATTTCACCTCGAGGGATATAAGCTTTTTTCTTAATTCATTTTTTCCTCCTCTAACATATCGTAGCGACAAATAAAAAATAACTAATTCGCCCGCGGGTTAATGCATTTCTTCCTTCTGGTGAACCCGACTCGATGAATAATTTCAGCGTTTGAATCGTCTGCCCTCCTTCGCTTAAGGTCGTGATCAACGTTTATTCATCAAAAATTATCCTCGCTCGCTCTTTTATTCCATAGCCAAGCGTCATCACCTGCTCCTCCATGAGATTCATACACATTAACTTGCAAACTACAGGGAAGCAGAGGTTCTAGACATTTAGCTTAAGGTGCCGTTTAACGGCTGATAGATGGTTTGCTTACTTTGCTTCTGAAGTGTTAATGATAGGGAATGAAAAAGTTTTTATAAAAAGTAATGGCGAAAAAAGATTCTTAGGTTATTAATAACTCTCAATGTTTTAATATTTTAGCCGCCTGAAAATATTTACTTTTTAAAGTCGATTAAAGGCTATATTGCAAATCTTATTTAAACCTTGGGTAACCTTGTGTAATTCGTTGCACATTAAGCACTTGCCCGACGTTTATTTCCCCTAAATGGTTTTAATTGTTCACAGATAAGTAAATACGACACTTACAAACACGTATGAAATTAAATAATGCGCGGTCCTAAGTAGGGCGGGTTTCGCATTCTTTGTATGCATGTGATGGGAGGAAGCTCGTAGCACAGGGGACGGCAACCTATGGCACGCGTGCCATAAGTGGCAAGTGAGGTGATTTTGAATGGCACGCGAAAGAAGAAATGATATAGATAAATAATGTATATTTTATGTACATATTTATTACAAGTATGTAGTACAATCAAATATTTTTTTAAATTTAGTGAAATAACGTTATATTTTATAGTAAGAGTAATTATTCGCGCCTAAAGTCTGCTTATACTAATTCTGTAACACAGTTCTCACATAGTTCATGTATTTCGTTCTCTCACGCCGCCTTTGTGACTAATGACAAAATATGGTAATTTATACTGACAGGTACAAATTAATACCATTATTACAATGCGATCCTTCTTTATGTAAACCAGAGGCAGAGCTGCAAACCACTTCAAAATTTGGATTGGTTCCGTTCTAAATTTTTGGAAGTGGTTCGGTTCATGGTTCGGTTCAGACGGGAATTTTGACAAGTGGTTCGGTTCGGTTCGGCTCAACTAAATCATTTGAAATACTATTCAGAAATAATTTATCCAATATAAACATTACACATTCAGTATCAATCTATAAGTAAATCAGTCAGCAGTCATTATTATTTTAAATGAAAGAAGAATTTATTTAAAGAAAGGAAAAATTGATATTTTTTATATATTACAATCCCATCATCATCTTCATTTATTTATATTTAAAAATGGTATTTTTGATCCTAACATGATTTTTGTTCATTGTTGTTACATATCAATTAAAAATTTTCTGAATGGATTCACTTCAAATAATTTACCAACATACACAATCATACATAATCAGAAAGAAAATGCGCTTTTGAGATTATCCCTGGATGGACGGACAAACCGAAAACATAAAAGCGTTTTAAAGAAATCATTAAAAATCAAAGAAAATTAGTTCCTCGGGCATTTTATTTCTTTTTCTTACCTGTAATACACATTATTTAGAGGAAAAAAGATTTATAACAAGGGCCTTACCGCCCGTCTCCCAATATTTAACCTCTTTAGTTCTACCACCCGCACTTGCCTTTATTTTCCTTATTCCCACACACCTACCCATTGCCGCATTGATAATTTCCTCCCTCCTCTCCCTAATGTTCACCCTCTCTCCGTCTTCCACAAGGTCTTTCTTTTGAGTCCTAGTCCTTCCCCCGTCTTTCCCCAAACCCTCCCGAGATGGTCTCCCGCCTCCAGCCTTTCCTTTCTCCTCCCCCTTTATCCCTTTACAACCTACTCCCGCAGTAACCCTCTGAGATAGGTTCCTCCTTTCCCTCCCCTCCATTCCTTTCCGTCTTACAAACTACCCTCCCTCCCCCGTCTCTACCCATTTCTCCGTATATACTTTCTATTCTCACCATATCTGCACCTGACGATAGCATTGTAATGTCGAAACCCGGGTCGTAAGAGAAATAAAAACAATGGAAGTTACAAAGCGTTATTCCTTTGGTTCATTTATAACAAATAAAATAAAAAATGTTCGCTATATTTATCAAGGGTTTCGGAAAATTCACCGACCACAATTCACCGAAACACAATTCATCGACTAGGAAAATTCTTTTACGTAAGCCCTTATTAAGATTTCCTTGATTGAATGACAGAGTTAATTATTGAAGTACCCAGTTTCTTGCTTTCCAATGGCGATGATGCTCGGCGTCTCAATTTTTCCAACGTTCAATAATAAATTTATGTAAATAAAATATTTTAATTAGTTAATTGGCCAAAAAATATGGAATAAAATGTTACTCCGAATTACTATATAATAAATTCAAAAAGACACTTTTAGCTCGATTCCAAACATATTACATATTGCTAATTTTTTTTCTTTTGCCACCTTAGAAAAGTAATCAAAAAATCAATATGATAGTAAAATTACGTTACAAGAATAATTAGAAATGAATCGACATTTCGGGGCAGATTATTCAATATACGAAGTGCGGACACTTATGGTTCAAAACAAACGATTATGAAATGTAGACTGACCCTCTTTAAATAACACTAACATGTTAATTAATTTTATTTGTCTCTTAAATAAAGTTTACTAAAATATTATTAAAAATACACTTTAGATAATTCAAGGAATTCTGCGGGAAATGAAGGCCTCCGATCCAAGGGATCCGCCGAAGTCCTTGCCTGTTTTTGCTGGAATATAAACCACCAAGTTATGGAAATATTATATAAGAACACCATACGAGAGTTGGAAAAGGAATGATATCGTTGAAAGCTCAAGCCGTTGAGAGCAACAATTTGAATTTTTCCGAAGAAAAAGATATGAGGAGAGTTAGTGGTGTTCTAAGAAAGACACAGCGGGGCATATTTTCTCAGGTCTGTTAATTTCAATGCTGAAGGGGATGATGGAGATGGTAAGGGCATGTATTTTTCTCTCCGAACGAAAGCAGATTACGGCTCCTTTCTAGGTCATTGTAAAACGACCATTTTGCCTGCGTTCAGATAAAGATCTTTCTATATTCTGTTGGTCGGTTTCTGCCTACAGTGGTTGACCCGGATATTGTCGCAGTTGGTGTCCCCATAACCCTCACCATAAATGTCATCTGTTGATAACAATAGTAGCAAAGGGGAAAGAGATAGACACACTTTCCTTTGAAGCTGGTTTTTCCAATGGAAATTCCTGGTCTTTTCGTTGGTCCGTACTTTGTGGATTGAGATCGAACCGAAACCGAACCACTTTTGCAAAAAATTACGGTTTGGTTTTCGGTTCAATGAATAATTAATCAGTGGTTTCGGTTCGGTTCGCGGTTCAGCAAAATGACTGCGCTTCGGTTCGGTTCAGCGGTTCCGTTCCTTTCGGTTTGCAGCTCTGACCAGAGGTGATCAAATAATAAAAATTATCAATAAGTTAAATTAAAATTTATTACTGGCACGCGAGACCATACATTAACGTGAATTTGGCATGCCTCTTGTGAATGGTTGCCGACCCCTGTCGTAACATATAAAACACATGATTTTTCCGTAATATAGTAACTTTCAGCCACGCGGTTTTGCTCATTGAGGCCTTTTCCAAGAACTTAATGAAACTACTGAACTTATTTTAATGACCCCTTTTCTGAAATAAATTTATTAGGAAATTGTTAACCACAAATGTGCCTCAAAAATAAATTCACAAGAAAAATGGGGTTAAACGGAGCTTTAAAAATTATGACGGTGAAACGTTTTAAACGTTTATTTGAGCCTAAGACTAAAAATAATGATTGCGTCTAAATTTCCTTAGATGATTATATAATATATCACTATATACTTCTGAAGGTAATTGCTTTAATTTTCTTTTTCGTGTCACGTTTTACAATTTGTAATTTATTAGCTATTTATTGAATAATATAAGATTGGGTGTTTAATGATAAACGCTGCAAATTAATTCGTAATAGAATTCGTCTTTTAAGCTTCAGTTTACTCAGAGGAGGTTGTTTTTCCAAAATCACATCAAACAAAATTAATGTGAGTTGAAGCGAACACATCGATTTATTCAAACGGAGGGAGGTTAATCTTTGAAAAGGCTAAGCGAAGTAATTGGAGCCATGCGCATTTTGTAACCCCACCTGAGAGTCGGCTAATGACAGGAAGGAAAACAGTTTTTGCAAATTTATAGTCGTAATTGGGAGATCGTTACTACTTAAAATCGCTTTGAGTGCTACCGATTCCGTGTTTGTTACGCAGCAGAAACTGAGTGAAAGAATTCCAGCTTAATAATGGGAATAAGCTGCAAGCAGAAGAAGAGATCCATAGTTCGTAGAGAGGATGGAACAAAATAGAAAAATGGAATGCTAAAAAAGCTCCCATGAAAGGGAATTACAGTCAGACGCAGGGGTAATTCATCAGGTCTGAGATCATTCATTAATGAGCGTTTGGAAACCATAAACAAATATATATATAATATATATAAGTATATATATATGTATATATGTATATATGTATATATATATATATATATGTATGTATATATGTATATATATATATATATATATGTATATATATATCGGTAATATATAAAAGCCTTATTCTGTCCATTCGCCTCTTTGTCACTCCCTTTGTCACGCTCTGAAACATACAAATATACCTGGCAAGGTCAGCTTTTGAAGCACACTAGATACTCGCCGCGAGCGTTTCGAACCTTCGCTCGGATCGAAGGAAACCCTCTCTGCAGAAGGTATGATTTCAGGTCAAAGAAAACTGACTCAATTTTATTTCAGAATATTCGATCATCCCCGTCATTTTTGACGGGCACTTATACTAGTACACACACAAACGCGAAAGAGAAGGAATGTATATTCAGTATAATAATTTACTAATGTTGTTTACATTGGTTGCTATGAAAATCAATGCCCTCTCCTTCCTTATCTCTATCTCTTTCGTATTAAAGACCTTCAAAGCACGCTTACACCCATAAGAATTAAAATAACGATAGGATTTCGAGATATAACAATGTAATTGGTAAGAAAGGCAACATCCAGTTAAAATGGCATGTTTTCACCAATATTTGTGAATTAAACATTTAACATGAGGGGTTTCGAACTGTAGACGGAAAAAGTTTAACAGAATAAGGAACTTTATAATTTTTCTTCAAAATGGTTTACATACGAAGGTCGTGGGTCAATTTTTTCTAATTTCTATTTCCAAAATAATAAATTTAGACTTTTTATCTCGATTCTTTATTGAGTTATTCGCATTTGTAAATGATAACCAACATTTCTCTATTATTATAAGACTAGTGTAATTGCCCGCCAATTATGACGGGTATTCGTGAGTTAAGTACTACGTTAAAATAAAATGAAAATTAATTACACCAACTTTTATGTGCGCAAAAACGTAAAAAATTAATATAAATTCCACATACCCGAATGCTCCAGAAAGTAATAAGCCTTAGAACTGTTTTGGGTCAACATCGATATTCCTAAATTTTCCTAAGGAACTATTTTCAAATGTTTCAATACAATAACTTTCACATTATTATACATTGTATAAATGTACTTTCTACAGTATTCATTAATGAGAGAGAGTAGATACGTACTTTTTCTGTTTACTTTGATCCTTTTTATCCAAATATGTACTTTATTAATGAGTTAATTTGCTGTAGTTCAATAAACAATACTATTGGAGATCCTTATTGTCAAAAAATAAATTATAATAATTATTTATCGTAGAAACCGTTACATAAACTAACGTGTTTAATATATAATTCTCGTCGTTTTCGCCGAAAGAAAGATAAGTGAAATTACGTTACTATAAAATTAATTTAATGTGTGAAGTGCAGTGATCATCGGAACTGAGATGTGGTATCGTGTAATCAGATCAACGACCACTTTACATGAAGAGCTACATGAATTTTATAGTACTACATAGAGTTATTTCGAGAACCATTTAACCGATATCAACCAAATTTAATATTAGGAAGTACATATAAATATGATCTGTACGTCATTTGCAATTTTGTTTTCACTCTAATAACTATAACTACAACTTGTCGTTGATCGTCACGTATTTCTGATAGCATGATTATTTTTTAAATATTTGTTATTTTCTTCATAGGTAGGTATGAAATTTACATTAACAGATAAATACGCCACTCAAATACTAACAACTACCAAAAATATATTGTGATAGCACGCGTTCAGTATTAGCTAACTGACAAAACTTATTTGCAAGTGGTCTAATTAAATTTCGTTGTCGGCCATCTTGCGTTCCTTACAGAACAATGTTTTTATATTATAAGATGATTATATATACAGTAAAACCTCACCAACTCGGACCCTCTATAATCCATACTGCCATTTACGAAGCAGAAAATTTCCGATTTTTTCAAAAGGACAATTTGATTGACGAGGGTCCTTCTACAGTCGATTAAATATTTATTTACTCAAATTTAACTCATTAATTAAAGTTTATTGTTTAAATTAGGCATTCTTTGAGTTCTATTCAGTTTAAATTCTTTGTATTCAAATTTTCTTCCGCATTTTCGATTACTATAGTAAAATGATATAACAGTGATTTTGATAATAAATTAACTATTATATATGTACCTTGGTATGAGAATATGCGATAATTAACATGCGTTGCTGGATTTTGTTGCTGATTTTGTTTTTACTTTCTCATACGAAGTATCGAGAAAGTATTGTTTTCGCGAAAAAATTCGACCTCGAGATTTTTACAGAAATATAGGTTTTAGGTGTCGCTGAATCCGAAAAAGTGGTTTTCGCAATGCCGTCTGTCTGTCTGTTACTAGCTCTGGAGCCTAGACGGTAGAACGAGAATGAATGAAATCTCGTACTTAGGCATTTTATCATACTGAGCAGTGTATACTTAGAAATGGTTGACATTGATCAATAATTAAGAGTAGTTTAGTCTACGCATTTTTAACAACAATTAGATTTTCTCGAAAACGGCTATAACGATTTTGATCAAATTTCGTACAGTTACTTGAGTTTACGTCTTCAATAATACTGTATAGCTCAAATTTCCCAAAAAATGAAAATAAGGCTAGTTTATTCTAGGCAACTTTAACAATTCGATTTTCTCAGAAACGGCTCTGACGATTTTGATCTAATTTCGTACAGTTACTTAAGCTTACATCGTCAATAATACTGTATAGTTCATATTTCTTAGAAGATGAACATAAGGCTAGTTTATTCTTGGGCAACTTTAGCAAAAACTGGATTTTCTAAAAACATGCTCATACGATTTTCATTTTCTAAAGATAACTAAACGACGCATTAGTACCCATATATGAGAAAGTTTGTACAATGTATGTTGTACCGATTTTTTAAATAAAGTAACGCATTTTCTATCAGAAACAGTCAGATGACGTAACAGCACTTTACGATAAGAAATATAATATGTATATGTAATAACCTTAGTATGAGAAAATGTAATTAATAACATACATTGCTGGATTCTGAATAAATTGTGTTCTATTCGATTAATATTCTTTGTATTTATTTTTACTTTCTCATACGAAGTATCGACAAAGTATTGTTTTCGCGAAAAAATTCGACCTCGAGATTTTTACGGAAATACACGTTTTAGGTGTCTCTGAATCCGAAAAAGTGGTCCTCGCAATGCCGTCAGTCTGTCTGTTACAGGCGCTGGGGGCTAGACGGTCTAACGGAAATGAATGAAATCTCGTCCTTGGGCATTTTATCATACTGAGCAGAGTATGCATAGAAATGGCTGACATTGATCAATAATTAAGAGTAGTTTAGTCTACGCATTTTTAACAACTATCCGATTTTATCGAAAACGGCTCTAACGATTTTGATCAAATTTCGTACAGTTACTTAAGTTTACGTCTTCAATAATACTCTATAGTTCATATTTCTCAAAAAATGAATATAAGGCTAGTTTATTCTAGGCAACTTTAACAATAATTCCATTTTCTCAAAAACGGCTCCAACGATTTTGATGAAATTTCGTACAGTTGCTTGAGTATACATCTACAATAATACTACCTGTTTAATTTTTCTCAATGAATGAATATAAGGCTAGTTTATTCTTGGGCAACTTTCACAAAAGTTGGATTTTCTAAAAACAGGCTCATACGATTATCATTTTCTAAAGATAACTAAACGACGCATTAGTACCTATATATGAGAAAGTTTGTACAACGTATGTTGTACCGATTTTTTTTCATAGGAACGTCAAACTGTGCCAACATATAACGATACATTTGTAATGTGTCAGAATCAACTATGGAACAAAATACTTTTTTAAATTTTAAAAGTAAATTACAGTTTTAGATACAACTCACCTTTTGTAGGAATAAACTTCACTCAGCTGAGTTGGACTTATGAAATGTTATCAATATTGGTTCTCCTAAACTATGAACGACAAAATACCTGCCAAACATAAAATAAACGGAGTCATGGTCACATTTGGAAGCCCATTTGGATCACGGATTCAATTTCAATAGAATAATTTAATAGGATAAATCATGCTAGTCGAGCATTTGTTATCGAACACTAAGTGGGCAACGTTATCCATATAGCTAATATTGGCATGCACAAACAGACGCGTAGACGGATATGATGGATACTACTAACATGGTGATTCAATAAAAAAGCACGGCATTCAAACAACTGCAACATAGCTAGACACATGATCATAAATATACGCTGGATCATTACCATTTATATATCCATCCACCGTTGGGTTTCCATTTAATAAGTTCTCTCACAACTTTTCCCCATATGGCTCAAAGTATTCTTGAAGCTCTCATCTCATATTTGGATGCTAACTGTAGAGGGCTGAAAGAAACAATTTGGTTGTACGTTCAAGTGTTTGTCATAAAGTAATAAAATTACTATTATTTCCTTTTAAGAATTGGTAAAGTACATTTTAGTAGCACATGATTACTCGTTTCAGATAAAATTCTTACCTCCTAAGTTACTCCTTTCACAGGAACTGTTATGACAGCTCATACATTCATCGGCGAAATGAAATTTGATGAATTGTTACCAC
This sequence comes from Uropetala carovei, assembly GCA_036926305.1. Classification (NCBI taxonomy): domain Eukaryota; kingdom Metazoa; phylum Arthropoda; class Insecta; order Odonata; family Petaluridae; genus Uropetala; species Uropetala carovei. The sequence continues at coordinate 10,989,853 of JAXCHB010000011.1, forward strand.
AATTATATATATGAAAACGATTAATGTCATTAGAAGTATATCGGGAATAGTGGTTATGTTATAAATAAATTGCTAATAAGCCGTAATTGCATGAAAACCTGCGAATAAATAAATATGAACTTATTTTTAAGCAAAATGAATGAATCAAAAAGTTAAGTTATAAGAAGCTAAATTTAGCTTCATTAACATATAACGCAATTATAAATAATAATGTCCTTTTATTTGACCTACATACAAGTACTTGGAGACGGATATGTAAGTTGAGTGATGATGGCATAAATATATATTTGGGTTAACCGGTTCTGTTTATTATTGTTCAGCTCGCTAAAATAAGGAATGCATTATTTTTCGGTGAAATGACTTTATAGATTTTTGAATTTGTGGATGCTTTCTTTGTTGGAATAACTCCATCGCCAAGAGTCTTCTTCGGCTGTTCCACATAGCTCTCGCTTTAAACAGTCGCTACGAGGAAAATAACTAGGTACGTCGTTATGCTCTTTCCGAGATAAAAAAGGGAAAATATACTATCTCTTTTAAAAAAATGGCTGCGGAATGTGACATCGTGAGCATCAGATAGTGGATCCCCTATGACGAATGTATTCTTGTGAATTCCTCTAAATAAATGACGAGTAGAGTCGGAAGACACGGAACATTTCGTTCCTTCTTTGAAGCTGAGCATTCATCGTTCGGGAAAACTTGGATAGATATTTAAATGCTCTTCTGTGGTTCAGAACTGCGAAAGAGAGGCTTTTCAATCGATTTTCCGGCATTGGTAGAAGGGTGGTTAGCGTGTCTAGCTCCCAGTGCTAGGGTCGCAGGTTCGAATCCTGCCGAGGGCATGGTCGTGTGTTCGTCCTTATTATTATTGTTACGATATTCAGTATAATTGGCCCAGTGCTTTCTCTGAATTCTTGACAATAAATAAATAAATAAAACATGCGCACGCGTCGGCGGACGAAGTTCGATACAAAAAGGAATTCGTTCAAGAAATTATAGGAAAATACGTCAGTATGGAACATTTCCTTCTTTTATGTGTAGCTTTTATATTTTTACCTATTTAAAATATTTAAAACTTAACTTAGTGTCTTCGAGCTATCAATTAGCAAAATTATATGAAAAATTACTGAATTAAGAAGTTATGAAAAATAGGTAAATTAAAATATAAGGTTAAAATTCAAAGGGTTAAAAATATGGAGTTCCAGCCGTTATTGTTCGCAGAAATTAAACATGTAGTTCATATCCGCCATATTCCATATGAAAAAGGCCTAGAAGTTTAGGAAAAACCACTCTATTATACCCGACACAATTTAATTCATATTGGATATTGGATAATTATTCGTTGTCCTGATAGACTACTTAATAACTGGGAAACAGAAAATAATTGTTTTGCTACTTAAATAACTGGGCTTCATCCGGTTTCATGGTACGCCCTTGCCTATTTTCAGCACTATAATGGAATATTCCATGTCTGAGGTCCGTGAATGAACCATACCATAACCATATCTTGGAAAGTATTTATAAATTTCTCTATTGCTATGCGGTACGAAATGAAATGCAACTTTTAGGATTAGACGAATAATGAAAATTGTGACTTTCAACGAATAGCACATTGAAATAACTAATAATCTCGAACAATAAAGAGAAAACCGCGGCGTATTTTTAACAGAATGAAAAAAACGAAGTTTAAATCCTCATCGTTTACAATTTTTACTTTCACGTGTCTAGGTTAGAGCGGGCATAAGCTGACAGGGAAGAAAATGTTTCTATTTGACATATCTAATATTTTTCTTAAGAAATGGTTTTCAGACAATGAGTTTCATGATTGTGGGATGAGAGTTTGTGTGCGTGCACAACGAATGAACGCAAGGCAACGAGTTTACAATGGAAATGCCTATAGAGAAATGAAAGCATTGTCTTTTTTATCCTCTCAGAGCTTTAAAAAGAGTAAAAAATTAAATCTCCGAGGTTTTCGTTAACTCTCTTTCCTCCGATATTTTACGTACGTGTATTATTTTCGCTTTACCTGTGGAGGGGAGGAGAAGGGTCTTCCCATCCCTCTAACCTTCCCCCTAAATTATACTTCCCTATTTCTTCCTCATTTTTCTTCCGTGCTATGATCATCGTTTTTAAATCAGTATTTTATGCATTGGAGAAATTCCAATCGGATGATGAAACAGTTCTTGCATACGTTCATTCACAAATAACGCGTCATACAATAGGTGTCGGAGAAGGAACGATTAGCCCATTGTTTGCGAGAGCAGTCCCATATTGTCTCTCCGAGTGGATAGATTGCTTCATCGATGCGTTCTTTTCACCAAATACATCAAAACGTTCGCAACGGATTGAAAATCAGTGGAAGCCATACTTCGAACTTTAAATACTCCACCGCCGCTTTTTGCCTGTAAAAATAAACAAAATAAACTCGAACTAAATACAGTTTTTCCTCTTCCCACTCTTTCGTATTGACTCTTCTCAGTTAAAAGTTTACATTTATATTGCAGCACTCACTTAAAGATAAAAGTTAGTTCCCTTATGGTTTCTTACCTACAATTTCAACTTCGCCCTCGAAAATCTGTTTTTGTTTGGTAGATTATTACATTTACTAGTAAAAAATTTCATTTTGATGTCAAATGTAATTTTAAGAAATTCATTAACTGCAACATAGATTCAGCTCATATAATGAAAATAATCTGAGTAGTGGTAGTATTTAAAACCAATTAGGTTTTAAATGCATTGCTGACGGAAAGAAAATAATTTTATTAACTTGATAGAGGAAACAAAATTGTGAAGATTATGGATATTCGGATATGAATGGTTTACTGACGGATTCTCTTTGACCATGAACTTTACATTAGACATTTGGACAGTTTTCATAGCCAACCCTGGTAGTTTTGGGAGTAGAAACGCGTTCATTACCGTTTTCGTTTCCTTATTTGGGATCTATCGCCCTGTTCTCCCCTTTCCTCGATTCCTTCTCAGCCATGGCATCCGATACTCGATCAGCGCCACCGCATTAGACGCAGGGATTTCAATCATTAGATTGGGCGCACTATAAATTTAGTTTTGGTAATTGTGATCTCTCTGAGCGTTCATGCATTTTGGGAGACAAAAATAGTTATTCGTATTTTTTTACATTCTCATACGAAGTATCGAGAAAGTATTGTTTTCGCGAAAAAATTCGACCTCGAGATTTTTACGGAAATACACGTTTTAGGTGTCGCTGATTCCGAAAAAGTGGTTTTCTCAATGCCGTCTGTCTGTCTATTACTGGCTCTGGAGCCTAGACGGAAGAACGAAAATGAATGAAATCTCGTAGTTAGGCATCTTATCATACTGAGCAGAGTATGCTTAGAAATGGTTGACATTGATCAATAATTAAGAGTAGTTTATTCTACGCATTTTTAACAGTAATTCGATTTTCTTGAAAACGGCTCTAACGATTTTGATCAAATTTCGTACAGTTACTTGAGTTTACGTCATCAATAATACTGTATAGTTCATATTTCTAAAAAAGTGAATATAAGGTTAGTTTATTCTAGGCAACTTTAACAATAATTGGATTTTTTCAAAAACGGCTCTACCAATTTTGATGAAATTTCGTACGGTTACTTGAGTTTACGTCTTCAATATTACTACGTATTTAATTTTTCTCAATGAATGAATATAAGGCTAGTTTATTCTTGGGCAACTTTAACAGAAATTGGATTTTCTAAAAACAGGCTCATACGATTTTCATTTTCTAAAGATAACTAAACGACGCATTAGTACCAATATATGAGAAAGTTTGTACAATGTATGTTGTACCGATTCTTTAAGTACTGAATGAGATATAATTCTTGGGAGTGCGAAATGAATTTGTCAAAATTTGAGATTTAACGCAGAAAATTATTCCAGAATGATACATTCGTTTGGTCTATATTTACGTAATAGGACCATAAAACTTATAATGACAGGTTGTTATGAATTTATTTTTCTTGATTTTACATTTTAACCTGAAAATACTACAGTCATTGTTGTGAATATTCGAGCTTAATAAATTACACTTATACTATAATTTTAAGCTTCGATATGATTTTTTACTTAAATGAAGTTTTACATAATTCTGTATTTAATTCCGCTATATTTATTTCTCGTGGAAATAATGTAGGCTACCGTAAAGGAGTTTGACTTAAAAAATAACACCAGAAATGGGTCGGAATGAATTTATTTCCGAATAATTTTGGACAATTTGAAGATTAAATCATGTTCAAACGATACATTTCAACACAAATTCATTATGCTTAATACAATTATTAAAAATATTCATGTCCCAAAGCCACCACATTATGTCAAGAAACAAACATTTTGTGGTTGGCACAGGTACATGCCTGGGGACTCACAATTCAACAAACAGTAATTTTTCCGTATATATTCATTAGTAGAGTAAAATATCAGCAAAAGTATCAAGAATATTTTTCAGTTGGAGGCACCAAACGGAAAATTAAGTCACAGTTAAAGCAACAATGCGACCTACACTTTTTCAAAAAAAACGTAAAAAAATATATATCCGTCTTCTTTTTCAAGATTTAACCATTTTTGCAAATTATAGTGGTGAAACCATTTACTTATATTCCCATCATATATATTACTTATAAACCTTAGGATTTGAAAGTAATAACCACCAAATTAAAGACAAATAATTTCCTCATTTTTCAAATAGCATTGAGACTAATCACCAATTTGTTTCTTCGCCTCCTCTAAACATGTAGTCTTCTTATACCATTCAATTTTCACGTTTAATTCATTGCGATGAAAATAACATCAATTGACACATCAATAACAATTTAATTACAAATATTATTCTTCCCCATTATATTATTAACTTTTAACAACATCCGGCTCTCAATATTATAAAGACATAAGATATCCTAAAGATGTCTCGAAAAATTATTAAAAATCTCATTATATTTAGGAATTTCCATTACAGTAAATTATATAAGTTTAGATTTTTCTGAGTGAAAGTGAAGGCATTCCTAAAAGTTTCTGTTTTTGGTTTCTTGGCCAAAGAGAAAGATTTAACAATTTTTATGGTAGATTTTTTGTGATGAAAAATGTGGATACGGCTCAATATTGAAAACGTTATAGGAGCAATATTGAAAAAATAGCATATAAATTTAGTGACCGTAATCATCGTTGCCAACCAATTCGATTTACTGATATAGGTTTAATAGTTTTATCAATAAGTTGTTACAGTTTTCGAGAAAAAGGATTAATTTTCATGGAGTATCCGGGGCTTTAATACAAATCTATTACAGTTTTCGATAACTGTGTTTCCATTCACAACTATGCTGTTACAATATATTACTGCAATTATATTGAGCATTCTTTTTTACGAGTTTCACTTCTTAGACCTCTCTAGAAATGAGGAATATTTTTTTCGTTTTCTACGATAAACTTTTCATGAAATCAAAAGTCTATGAAACCAGAAGTAACAAAACGTGGTTCCACCACTGTTTCATTTGATGTTTAGTGCTCCCCACGTAAGCATCACAACAACCGCTAATCAAAACATAAGGAAGAATATTGATTGTTTTATTCCGAGAGATTGTTATTTCTTAGAAAGACATGCATTGGAATGAGAGTAAACAATCATATTTTTAGCAAATTTTCATTAACACAGGTCACAAAAGCATCATAAAATAAAGAGTAGCCTCTAAAACTACGCTGATTTAAACGCGGTACTACTCAGATAAAATTTTTAAGGAACATATCATTCTATGACATAAAATATTGAAACATGAGAGTACTTTTACATACTTCGACTGATATTCCACATAAGACGTCTTCATTAATATTTATGAGCATAGATTTACGATTTTCACACAGAGTACCGTCCAGTGAGCTTAAAATTAATTAAAAATTCATCACATTACTGTATAAAAGAAACAGAAAAATCTTCATGCATTAGTCATAGAATGAGAAGTTGAATAAAGGGAAATATAACTCAATCAAGACTTACCCTTTTTGGAACCACCAAAATCCCTCCGGACTATCATAATATTTGTGATTGGAAACATTTAATAACATACGACACATGCGTTATCTTTAACAGAATATCAATCAGTCAATAAAAATTTGAAAATAGAAAATAAATAAATCATAATTACAAACTAAAGCGGCTAAGTGAATTTGATGCGATACATAACTTAAAGCTATTAGTTATTTCCGTCCAGCGTCTGTCTGTGAATACCATTCATTTATAAATTAGTAAAAAATACATTATGAGTTTTTCATCATTATAACATAGTCTAATCTGCGTACTATGACCGACCCTATTAAATAAATAAAAACTTCTCAGAGTTTGCTTATATAAATAATCCATTATTATCTCATATTCTAAATGAGGGATTCAAAAGCAGACGAAATAATACTGATCGTCTCCATTTCATTCTCTCTACTTGTAATAAAATATGAAAATCATTTTCTTGTAAAATCTTGCTACGCGTAGTCTATTAATTTAGCCAAAAAGTAGTTGAAATTTTATCGAACTTAGAGAAAATCCATCTCGGAATATTTTTAAAAGCTAAAGATTTTATCAATGATAAATAATTATATTTCCCATTTTCAGGAGTCTGCTGAGTATCAGTAATGTGATGAATCCCGAAAAGTCCTACGTTAAACACAATTCACATTTAACACAAATCACATTGAACATAATAACATTTAACATCGAATTATGGAATTATTTTCACCCAGATAATTGTTCAATATTTATGAACAAAAGTGACAAAAATTACATACTGACAATTTTTAAGTTCCTTCATGTTTAATCACTAAAAAGACTTATAGGAAACACATAAACAGTAATAGCGAATGCAATTATCACACATTATAATTGCACATTTTTTCTTAATACTATCTTCACAATGAGCTTAGAAACTTATCTACTGAGAAGTTTGGCACACACGTAATGAATACACTAATTCCTCGAACAAAAACTATCTAAATAATAAACATCTATATACATAATGCAATCATACCGAACAACTTTTTCAAGCTTTCTGTTCATAAAAACATTAAGGAACGGATTACACTTAGAGAGGCCGAAACCTCAAGAAGGTTAAGTTCTTTTAGAGAAATATATATACTTTGTTTTGAGGAAGGATTGGTACCATTTTGGAAAACCAAATTTTTCCCCACACGTTAAACGGCATCCATGTATTCTTTCAACAATGCGAAATCAGAGGTGTAGGTTTCTTGGCATGCTCCCTGCTTTCCATTGTTATTCAGGAAGGTAGGTTAAGGACGGATCAGTGCCGTCATAATCTTTCCCCTATTGAGAGGGATTAAGCTCCACTCAAAAGAGCAGGGACAATATGCCCATGGATTGGGCGGATATCTTCAACTTTAGTGGTCAACCATAAGTGGTGCTGATTTTCATGTTCAGCGAAAGTATTACAGCATCTATTGACGTCCATTCTTAATACTTCATATTCCGTTTCAGTTTCATTCTACCGTAAACGATTCATTAAAGTAAGTCTTAGTTTTCCTAGCGGATTAGCCCAATAAAACACGTTAACGGGAATATGAAATAGAAAGTTCCTTCATGAAATCTATAATGACATGCTTTACTCATAATTCGCGATCGAAGATTGTCATTTAATGTCGCATCTTTAGCGAGTGATTTCTCACGTCAAAAAGTGCTATTGCACGCACAAGTATATGTAATAAGCTCGCAATATTTTGTTCAAAAATAGATTGACAATTATGTATGGCTGATAGCTTTCCATGCTTCTCCTATATTTTTAAAATGTTAATTCTACTTATCACCACAAAGTAAGCACATTAGGCAAAATATCTGTGAAAACGTCATTTATGCATCCCTGCAGTACTCGATAATGGACGTAAGTAACTGCAAAATTTTTAACAAATTATCTGAGTGAAGTAAGTTGACTTTCTCTTCCCTCTTTCATAATTTTTTCGCTATATCTAACACTCGCACAATCATCCTATTGTTCACCAAATCTAATTTATTTCGTCAAAAAAATACACAGCGATTTTAGTAACATCTATATGTTATACATTTAACATTATGCTAACAATACACCACTGTATTTGGCATGGCGTGCCTGTGCACCAGTTATACATGGGATATATTGGTATTCTACTTCGTCTACGTTATAATATTCTGCCATCGAAATTTTTCCAGTTGAATATATCAATCCCTAAACTAGATACACGCGAGCGTGTTTGGATAAAGGTATATCAGGACGAGAACCTTAAAGCAGCGTCAGAAGATCGTCTAAGTCAAAACGCAATCGAGGAAATTGCTTCAATTTCGTATGCGCTTATATATTCACCGCATATCTACACCTAAGCAGTAAATCTCAATTTTTTCAAAACAATATGGCCCCCAAATCAGGTTTCATCCACGGCGCCCATTTCCCAGAACCGGCCACCTCCTCTACTCTTTACCCTCCTCCCCCTTCCGCGTACCACATACCGCCTTTACTATCCTTCCTCATTCGCCTATTTCCCCCTTCCCCTCCGCCTCCCAATCCCCTATCACAGTCTCTCTTCCCCCTTCCCTGCGCCTCTGCCGCCTTAAGGTTGACAATTGTGGCGTCGCTTCAACTCGTCCATGTAAAGCGTGAGTTCGTCAGGTACGACAGGGTCCGGAGCGTTCTCGCTCGTTTCGGCATCGATCGGTATAACAACGGCCCTGGACGCGTGAACGGCGCACTGGCCGAGGGTCGCGGGTTCGAGCAAAGCCGAGACGCGCGGAGCCCTATAAACGACGCTGCTCACAACGGGCACGGAGGCGCGCGACTCGCCCCGCGCCCAACGTCGCCTCTTCCCCGCCCCCCGCTCCACCACGCTCACGCAGACCTGCGCGTCGGCAAGAGGCGGAGGGGGCGAGGAGGTGGCCTCGGCTGGCGCCGGTCTCTTTCTTCGGAAGGACACTACGAGCGGGCGGCGCTCCTGGCGAGCCACATCCGCCTCGAGGAATCGGAGGCTGTTGGAATGCCGCGTTGGAGCCTGCACCACTCCCGCCGCGCCAAAGCTGTCCTCGCGGCATCCCGAGCTGCTGGTGTCCCCGTTTGCTGCTCTGGAAGACCTTGAGAGAACGGAATACAACCTACCTCCTCGAGCTCGCCGCCTTCCAGCACAACATCCGAGCGTGTCCTGCAACAAAGGGACTGAATGTGAACGTGCGGTTTGCTCGGAGGTTGGGCGAAAGGTCGGGGGTGTAGGAGGAGAATGGTGAAGGAGTATGTAGGATTCTTCCGAATGGGAAGTGAGGAAATCTCTACATGACAAGATACCTTTTCCCTCCGAGATATCAATGAAACTTTGGAGAACCTTATCACGTTTTTGTCAAGGTTCTCGAGGAGACACGAAATTTTGGAGATTGAACTAGAAATTTCGGCGAAAATAATGTCGCTAAGTTAATTGCAGCGTTATCAAGAAAATTTCTCTTTGTTTGAAAAGAAGTAGATGATACACGTGCTCTCGTTTTATTAAGATACAAATATAACTAGCAGTGACGTTGAAACGATACACCTAAAAAAAAAACTCAGGAGAATTTCAATGAAAAATGGAATGGAGGCCACTCTTGCAGAAATAGATTTTAGAATGATAGCATCTCATTTAAATATGTAGTTTATGGACTATAAATGTTCCAGTGACTATGATTTAATGTCTATAAAAGAAATTAATTTCGGATAAAGTATTACCAAAGCAATGAAAGAGAATATTAATTTGTCAAAAAATGCTATACTTGTATAAACATTTTCAGTTGAAGTTATGTGTGGATCAATAGAGATACAAAATGCAGTTGCTCATAATTAGGTACGCAGTTACGTAGTTATTATGTCTCTCTTAGCTTTCATAGAAAAAATATATTCTAAATGTTAATTATTTTTATGGTTAATAAAAGCTTATAAATTAACATTTGGTATTGCACGATCTCCGACAGTTACGATATCGCAATGAATGAAATTTTATTTCCCGTTTAAAGAGTTTTATTTTCGTTGAATTCCTTCACATAATTTATTTTCATTTGGTTTAAATATAAATGTACCGTGGCATTTGAAAAGGTGTCTAACAGAGTTTTTTATCTATTTGCCTTTAAAATTTCTTCTTTTCAAATATGCATAGGAATAAAATAATCGTTGTGAAGCTGCACTTTTAATTCAATGCCATAAAGAAAACAAATTGGGAACTAGAGTAAGTGCACGCCATAGATGATGGGACGTGAACTTAAATGTTCTAAACCAAAAATCGATCGTCAATTTTTCTAATTTTAATTTGTAAAAGAATGACATCCTGCACGCAGCAAGATTGCTTTTTACGTATTATCCTAGAAAACAAATTATACCCTAGAGTTGAACCCAGATCTTTTGTCGGAAATTTTTGTCGCCGACTTTTAATGGGGGATTGAAGCATTCCTGCCAAACTTCAATCTTCTACCATGTCGTGAAGCCTGGTAAAACACGTTCAAAAACATAACAAGCGTTTTATATCGAGGATTAAAAAGCTCTTATTAAGCTATTGAATGTTTTGGTTATTTTTATGGCATACGTACGATTAGAGTTTCAGTATAAAACTATTCCTAACGAAATCCGTCCGACAACCAGTCTATATATATGTAAGAGCGGTAAAATATGGCGCGTCTTTTAAGAAAGGAAAACCTGATTAATTAGAAACTCAAGAGACCAAATATTCATAGCTTCGAATTAAACGGGTTCCAATCATCCGGTATATTTCATTTTAGCGCCAAAATTTGAAGTTTAATGCACACGCTCGCTCGCGAAGGTATAATTACCGTTGTGGTCAGGTGTTCCATGGGTCGTGTTAGGTAAATTACGAAACGGCGCAGGATTTCAAGCCAGGTAAGTCACTCTTCAATCCCAAAGATGCATCGCAAGCTTCTTCCACCAGTCGCACTATTCACGAGAGCGAATATCAGCGAAGCTTTTCCAACTTTCCTTCCAACAACTCTGATCCTACAGCCTCAGAATAGGAGTGCACTTTGTATTACATTGTATTACATTCATTATTTCGTTTTTTACTTCATGTATTAATATTAAAACCACACCAAATGCTCTCCAAAATTTCAAACTAGGAACGCATCTCCATTCTTATAAATTGTTTTATACGGAAGGGAATATTTTCCTCATTGCATATTCCCTTATCGCAATTACTCCAGGAAACAACTATTGCGATAAGCGAGGATCTGTTTCGTTGATTGTACTTTGAACTGAGACTTCTTTATATTTCTCGGTTTCCAATTTATTTGATTTGTCCATCTCTTTGGCGACACAGCCATCGACCTCAGTGCATTTCATAAGTGATTCGAGCCCAGCAAGCGCTGTGAAGGCCTCTTTGAGGGTTGGACGTGCTAATTCAAGGAGGCTCACCTCTTCATCCTATTCACTCTCGCTCCCTGAAGCTGCTATGGAATCAGTCTCTTCTGTTTTACCAAGAACATCCATTGAATTCATAGATTTTCCGAAAGTTGCTACCGTTGTGCCAAACGCTTCCAGTATCACCTTTTAAGGCAGTATATAATTCCCACGTCTAGGAGCTGATTTTAACTCGTAGTGTTAGAGGACGAAAATAAAAGACTTCCATCAACGCCCATCCAATTATGTGCAACACGCTGGTCTATTTGGGAAGCTTTCGTCTCCCAAGCCGTACAATCTACTCCCTGTAGAGCAGCGGTTCTTAACCTATGATGCCTGCACCCCTGGGGAGTGCGTGAAGGGGGTCCAGGGTGTGTGTGGGGCACTCCCAGGATTAAGAAAAAATTTGACTTGATACAAACTTTTTGACTAGACAAGGGGAATTTAAATTTTTTTAGAATTTTGGTGAGTAATGATATTTGACAATAAACAAAATTTGAATTATGTTCTTAGCGCTTGGCAACACAATATTTCTGGAAATTAGGACAAAAATGTGAATTTCATAAAATTATATCTCACTAGCAGTTTGTGGCTGCAAAATCTGCTGTGTTATAATGCATAAAACTTCAATGTAAACTACAGTAAGTAGAAATAGAGTAAATATTTGTTGTATGGCACTATGTCTAGACTATCTATTTCGCATGTGCCTTTAGTGTCAACAAAATTATTGTAACTTCGTCGATACACGGCATACCCGTATTATTATTATTCCGAAGATTATGTCAATTTCGGATTCACCTGCTGTCTTGAACGTGATGGGACTGAAAAGTCACAGTGCTATCTTTGTGGAAAAGTTCTCTGTAATGACAACATGAAGCCATGAAAACTTAGTGAGCATTTTGAAAAAAATGCATTCTGGAAATTCTCAGGACACCGTCGAAACATTCAAACAGAAAAAGGCATATCTCCCCTCTTCTGGCAAACTATCCAAGTTAGGATTCTCACCGACAGAGAAGCCAGTTCTCAAGGAATCCTACAGAGTTGCTTACCTCACTGCAAGGAATGAAAAGCCTCATACGGTTGGGGAGACTTTGATCAAGCCTTGCGCACTTTAAATTGTCCCATTGCTGCTAGGAAAGTAGCAAATAAAGCTGATAGCAGTGGTACCGCTCCATTCTCCGATTACAGACATGTTAGCAGATGTCTTGAATTAAGTTATGGATGAATTGAGAAAAACTCTACTACCAGCCCTAGTCAAGGCTGAAGTACTACAGGTGGTCGCAAATCGTTACTTCCAGCATCGTCATGCGTTGGCATAAAAAACTCTGCCTCCAGGGTTGAAGTCAGCCATGGATATTGCTGTGCAAGCAGTGAACTTCGTCAAGACTCAAGCTTTGAATTACCGACTTTTCAAGCTTTTTTGCCAAGAAGTTGGAGTCAGCGGTGTATCCAGGGGGGGGGGGGGTCCCATTGCACTCCACCGGGTGCTTTCTTAAATTCACTTCGCGCAAAAATCCTCAATTATACGCCGCAGATTAGTTCTGCATAGTAAGGGAAAGAAGGATTCTGATAGGAGTAGGGATTTTCAAAATATAGGGCAGTTGGCAGGGGCGGATTCGATAGGTGGAGGGGCGATGGCACCCCCCCCTCCCTTGAGAAGTTTCTGGATCCGCCCCTGGTTGGAGCTCAACATGAAGTCTTATTATACCATATCAAAGTTCGCCGGCATTCTTGGGGTCGAGTATTCACTCGTGTCATGTAACTATGGACTGAGATTGCTATGTTTCTTCAATAAAAAGAGAACACACTCTTTGATCAGTTTGAAATGCAAGACTTCATCCTATGCTTGGCATATCTGGCTGATATTTTCTCACACTTCAATGAGTTGAACATTTCAATTCGGGGGTCATAAATGCTCAGCGACTTTGAAAAGGGAAAAATAGTTGGGCTTTCCTTCGCCCGGAGGTCCTTGGACGAACGACAGTCTTCCGCATCATGTAATTTTGTATAGCGCGGCCTACAGTTGATTTCGTGATTGGTAAAGTCTGGGCGATTTTTCGGATTGATTTACCCGACTCATAAAGCCCAACTATTTTTCCCTTTTCAAAGTCGCTGAGCAGTCTATTAGGGGTCATTAGTAGCTAACAAACTGTTCATATTTATATTTAATTTTTGGAAGGAAATTTCAAAATTTTAACAAGTGTCCCACTTTTTTTCCGATTTCAAAAAATGTGTGCTATTTTAATGAAAAATAAAATAAAATAGTACGTAAATCATAAATTAAAATATCATTTAAGAAGCAAAAAAATATTTAAAAATTTTTTGTTAATAAGTTTCGTGTTTTATTTCTGAATTTGTTAATTTTTTTTAAGTGTCCCACTTTTTTCCGATAGTGTACATCTATGTCTATGTAAAAAGTTTATAGCTTTTATATTGTAACTCCTTTTTGTCTGTGTACCTTTTTTAAAAATATATATGGAGGTTACTGTGTCATAATCTATCTTTGAAAGTATGTTACCGGTCTGTCGCAATCTCGACGTTTTGACTTCGCTTTCCTTTTTTTTTAATTTCCATTTTTGAACTTTTTATTCTGCAGAAATTCAGCGCTCCACTAATTTGACGAAAATAAGAAGGGAAAGCATGCAGAAGTCTGTCATTACTCTCACAATTTATCGTAGGGAACAGCTGATCAATAAGCGGACGCCGTAAATTGTCCACACTCCAGGGGCTAACAATTTGTCCCGCTTTGACTGATCTGAAGTCTGCATATTACCATGGAGTACTACTTTGTAATAAACCGACCTGTCGAAATCGCGACGTTTTGACTCCGCTGTTCTTCGTTTCATAATTCATTTTTTGAGATTTTTATTCCGTGTTCCACTAATTTGATGGAAATAAGAAGTGAAAGCATGTAGAAGATGGCAAGAATGCTCAACCCCTCAATCTATCAGAGGGAACAGCTGAACAATGACCGGACGCAATAAAATTGCCTAAACTCCAGGGGCTAACAGAGTAGTCCCGCTTTGAAATCGACGAACTCTTGCATGAAGTCGTAAATTGTCTACACTGCAGGGGCTAAAATAGTTTGTCCCGCTTTCGCTAATCTTATATCTGGTCACTTTAACCATAGGACAATGGAAACCTCAACTAATCCCTTAACAGATACACAGTGTAGTGGCGAGCAAGTTAATCAGAAAGAAGGACCGCACACACCTCACCTAAATGCGTGCATGCGCATCAAATGAGACTGTTTGCAGCACCACTGACGGCCAATGGGAATAGTTACTGACTGAAAATGAACTCAAGAAATGTCGTCGCGCAATCTATTGTAATTTATCCTTGTCATTCCAATACAAGTTGAGAATCAGTCCTATTTTCAACTGACAGGAAAGTAAGTAATTTCATACATTGAAATAAAACACTTCCATCCAACGGATAAATTTATTTTGGTGGCAAAGGTAATTTCCCACTTATCGATTTATAACAGATGCATAAAACTTTAGCCACTATAAGAAATCATATTAAATATTCTGTAATCATGCGTTGTAAAAAAGTAATAGCACAACATCTACAAGAAATAATCAAAAAGTCATTGCTCTCTGGTATATATTTTAGCATTTACTCAGATTTCCCCTTTGGTCATCATTTACAATAATAGCATAGGTTCTATTCCACGTGTTTTTGTCACTAGTTCCTTTTAAATGGGTTTAACAATAAATATGATGAAAGGAGTGGATAGATATATACGGCAGGTATATGAATTTATCACCATATTCAATGGGTGAATTCCGGATTAGCGGATACACCACAATATATGATAATTAAAAAATTTAAGCAAACCGAACCGTCCTTTAATATTTTTAAATTTATAACTCAAATTAAGTGGCAAAAGAATTTAATTAACGTGATACTTAGAGCCCGAAAGTTCATGCACAAAACAAGGGCAAAATAGGCAGGCAAATAGGCAACAAAGTACCTCAAAAAATGTATTTAAAAAGGAAAAAATCTGATGTGGCCAACACATGACTTTCTCCATATTTGGGGTATAGATATCTAAATTCCTTTTATGAATAGCATTATAGAGCAAAATTATCATTTCCTGTCGTAAAACAATACAGTCGTCCTTATTGCCGTAAATTTTATTTTGAATATGTTTACAGAATTCACCGCTACATGGTGGTGGCGCTGTATACTGATTATTACGAAAAAGTTCAATATCTTCGAAATGGATGCATCTACGAAAAATTGTTTCAAAGAAAAGTTGGAGAAAATGTTATTCTCCACAACTTTGGTCCTCACGAAGATCACCAATTACGAAGTTTTTAAGGAGATATTTGACGGAAACCGAAAAAACCGATTATTTATAAAAAATTCCTAAACAATAACTGCTATGGAATATTGTTTCAAATGAAAGTTGTAGGAAATTACATTCTCTATAACCTTTGTATAGAATTGTATATACAATAATAATCTTTTAACGGAGAAATATCGCAAAAACAGAACCGGGTTTCGAATAAACCTCGATTTCCGGTTCACCGATATTGTAGAAAACCAAATCAGTTCTTTATGATCATGCTAAAGTGTTATATATGAAGTCTGGTAAAAGTGGAAAATTAAAACCACTCATTCTTGGCAAGTCCAATAAACGCCAATAACGCATATTCTTTCGGACTAAAAAATGTTCGGATGTCGAGAAACCTCAACAGCATGGATTGTTAACCTTTTGTGCCTCATACACCTCCCAGGAGAATTTCGAACTGCTCATGCACCCCCCACCAAAAAATATATTTATTTCAGTTCAATTAAAAGCAATTATTATTTTCTGCTATTTTCCTGAAATTGCATTGAACATATATTCCAAAAAGTGAAACTTCGCAAAACAATATAAAATTTCAATCATAGAAAAAGTATATTCGCTTCATAGAATTTGAAGACAAAAAACTCACAGGAAAACTCAATGAGAAGGCTGCTGCTGTACCCATCAATCAGAAGGTTAATTCGTGGAGCAGTTTTTGATAAAGCCAGATGCATATCATGCCTTGCATCTAATCAATTCCGAGCCTTTGTCTTATTAAAAATGAGGACGTATGTAAGTTTTTATAGTTTGATTTATCATATCGCAATGATATTGATAATGTAACGCAAAATTTTCGCCGTTAAATAATAAATAATTGATACCGAATTTTAGGAACGAATCATTGAATATGAGGCGGAAAACCCCTCTCTGCGTCTTATAAGCGGGTATTTACGATATTTTATTTTTCTATTTATTAAATAAGCTTGTCCTTTAAATGTTTATATCTATTCCATTTTTATTAATAAACGTCTTGTAGAAATTCTCTCTTATTTAATACTAATAATTTAAATATTATCTTAATTGATATTCATTTATAAATAGATAATGTTTACTAATTAAATTAATAAGAATTATTTGGAGTATTTATGCACTATTTTATTTTCAACGACTTTTTAGCTAAATTTTCTCTGAGTTGAGAGATTTTTAGCTACTTTTTAGAGTGGACTTAGTGATATTTTCAAATTTATTTTGGCAACTATGGTAGCGGGTTGCCTGGATCATCTTACTACGGGAGACTCGCGTTGAGTGAGAAAAAAAGCACCGATACTTTTATCTTTTGGAAATACTTCGTTAAGGTGATATGTTTTATTACACGTTGATTTTCGTTGTATATTTCCATGTATGTAGCCATGATAGACGCCAATTTCCTTTTAAACTTGTTACTTCCCTCAGTGTTTTGATCGATATCGACTGCAGCTTGGGCGAGTTTGTCAATTAATATAAAGAATTCAGCCATATTTTTGGTGGTCAACTGCTGTGGTTCAACGGCATCTTCTTCCTCTGCCGTTAGTTTTTCTGATTTTGGTCTTTCATTCACATAACCAACGTTTTCTCCATCTTCTCGATTGAAGGATGTCATTTTCGCCAATAGAAAAGTTGAATGTGCGACATATTCTTTAATCTCAGCTACGTTCTCTAATTTCACACCTGTGTTTAGTCCTATGGTTGACATTGCACAATAATTAAGGGCAGTTTATTTTATGTAACTTTAACAACAATTCCATTTTCTCAAAAACGGCACCAACGATTTTGATCAAATCTCGTATAGTTACTTGAGTTTACGTCTTCAATAATACCAAATAGTTCATATTTCTCAAAAACTGAATATAAGGCTAGTTTATTCTTGGGCAACGTGAACAAAAATTGGTTTTCTAAAAACCCGCTCATACGATTTTCACTTTCTAAAGATAACTAAACGACGCATTAGTATATAATAAATTTGGTACAATGTATGTTGTACCGATTTTAACAACAATTTCATTTTCGCAAAAACGGCTCCAACGATTTTGTTCAAATTTCATATTACTGTCGTTTATGTATGCAATAATACTACATAGTTCATATTTCTCAAAAAGTGAATATAAGGCTAGTTTATCCTTAAGCAACTTTAACAACAATTGGACTTTCTAAAAACTGCTCATACGATTTTAATCAAATCTGGTATAGTTATTTAAGTTGATGTTTTTATGATTCTACATATTTCATATTTTTTCAAAAGATAACTAAACGACGCATTAGTATATGAGAAAGTTTGTACAGTGTATATTGTACCGATTTCTTTGTTTTAAAATGATATTCGAAATCGTTTAAAGTGAACTCGTAAAAGCGACGGAGACCTGTATAATAATTTGTGATTTAACTGATGAAAAATTTTGATGTATTTCGTATATATTAATGTTGTTAAATTTTTGTTTGCCTATGAATTAGTTGATACGGAATTTAAATATTAATAAACCTTCTAAACCTGTAAAAATACTATGCTTGATCAAAAAATTATAGAAATGAAAATGGCTATGTTATGTTAGATTTTCAATTAATGAATACTGTTTGTACGTAATCTAGGTATTAACGCTTTCTTCTTGGTTCGTGTTTAGAAGGATTGCAAAAAAACTTGTCTTTGAGCATATCTACCAAACTAATCCTAACGGAAATTCCCCTAGTAAACACAATTCCAATTTCAATTCCAAATCCAATCACGAAGAAAATTGTAAATAGAGAGTCTTAGTATTGCGTTCCAATTTCACCGGAGGAAAAATGAAACCGTCGCGAGTGGCAGTCTGAAGTTATTACTAACGGTAATACAAAAGCAGTGGCGTTAAGAGTTTGTTCGCTTTCTCCATCAAAGGAAAAATAACAGTCGCAGTTGTTACTCTTGATCCAAGTATCGCCAAGGTACATACCTCCTTCAAGTGAAACACACAAAATGTAAACGATTTTCTTAAGATATTTTAATTATAATTTTCTATGTGGTAAGAGAGATCTTTTTTCGATTTAATATGCAATTCTCTTCCAACTTAACCATTTTATTCGGGGACGTTGAACATTTTTTAACTCACAACAAAACAAAATAATTTTTAATATATATTATATTATATTACATTGCATTGCATTGTGTTGTGATGTGTTGTGTTGTATTGTATTGTATTTTATTGTATTGTATTATATAGTAAATGTAAAAAATGTTATATTCTATCATTTAATCAGCTTTTTAAACTAATTATATTAAATATGGCCAGATTATGCGAATGAATTTTATGCTCGCTAAAAACGAAATAAAAGCTTTTGAATGATAACCAAAAATTACCTTTGATGTGAAACTGATTCGAAAGCCATTATAAAAATATGATGAGCAGCAAATGCATAAGCGAAAAGAATCATTTATAGAGGAATGTATATAGTTTATGATAATGGAGTAGGGGATTTTATTCCTTAGGAATGAGGATAGGGTCCTGGGAAAGGATGGGGACGGAATGTTTCGCTCGTACCTTGAAGGCCTCCCGAAACTTGTGCGACATGATGTGGTAGAGAACCGGGTTGACGGTGGTCGAGAGATAGTAGAGAATTCCAGATAGGTAAGTGAGAGCGTGGTAGGCCGTGATGACGTCAGGCGCAGGCTTCTCACCGTTTCCGTTGCCGTAGATGGCAAGAAGCCTCTGAGCGTGGAATGGAGCCCAGCAGATGAAGAAAGCCACGACCACAGCAACTGAAAAAGTGGGTAAGGACCGAGATATCAGAAATGTTTTCAATTTCGGTGAACATTAAGGGGTAAGGAAAACAGGATGGGATCGGTCTTTTAGACCAAAATTTTACATTTCTCATTGAAACCGACAGCGATTGATTTGCGTAACCCAAATACCGCTATATATAGGAAAATGCTGCGAAAGAAATAAATAGAGGCTTAAGGGCTGTTAAAAGATATCTTCGCATAATTGGTTGACTTGTTGTCCTTGAACCATTTTCCACGAAATCACAGGCGAAATGGTAAACTAGTTGTTTTTAAGAACGAATTCAAGAGACTTGCACAATTATCTATTCGAAAAATAATTACCATTTTAGGTTGAAGTACTGAATAAGATGAATTTGAAGCGCTGACAGAGGAAAAGTATAAAAATGAGGATAAAAGGTCAGGAGATAAAATGACACCGTGTAGATTACAAAAGGGATGAGAAATGAAAAGGAGAAATTTCTCTCTTCCGAAAGTGGCCCACTTATCTTTAAATATTGTCAATACTTTTTATCCTCTATGGGTGGAACTCCATTGATGATGACTGCCTTGAGCCAGAAATATGGTTGTATATTTTTTTTAAATTTTTATTTGAGATGCATCTGGACGTTTCACAAAAAAATTTTGAACTTTTTTTTTATCTCTACTACGAATAGAAGGAAAATTTCCTATAGCAAGATCCAAATTACCGAATTCGAAGCTTGCGATGTATTCTTTGAGACGAGTTTTACGTTTCCTTTTTGTTGAGCCTATTTAACATTCGTGACATTGTATGTATCTAATTTATTTGGGGGATTTCGGAGTTTTCCAAATTTGGGATTTTATTATTTGTTTTCGCCAATACAGGGTGTCCATTTAATCTCTCCGGTATTTTAAGAAGGTATATTTTTTTTAACTATTTGAAATATCGAAAAAAGCCAGACTGCGAATTGAAGCCTATCTCGAACAGTTTTAGGTAGGGAGTTGGCAACATGGTTGTACGCATCGTTGTCTGCGCAGCACACCGCTGTCTGACCTACGTGTCATTGAGCCTGAGTGCAGTGGGGACTCCACAAGTGAAAGCACAGTGCATTCCCTGGTTTGATGAATTTCAATCAGTGATTCGTGTGCAAAGAGAATTCAGACAGACGTACAACAGAGATCCTGCCATAGATAAAACGATCAGGCAATGGTATCTAATGTTTAAAGAAACGGGTAGTCTTGCCAACAAAGCAGTCTGGCCGGCCATCAACCTCTGAAGAGGATGTTGAATGTGTATAGAATTCGTTTTCCCATAGTCCAAAGAAGTCTGTTAGACAATGTAGCAAAGAATTACAAATCTCGTAATCCACTGAGGATAATGTGTTACACAAACGGCTACACTTACATGCTTGGAAACTGCAGCTTCGGCAAGAATTAACACCACAAGATAAACCTCTACGTTTCGAGTTTGCTTCCTTTGTCTGTGACTGCCTATCAGAAAATGAAAATTACATAAAGACTATACATCTACATCTACATTATACCATGCAAGTCACCAGACTGGTGGGTGGCAGGGGGTGCAGCGCACCAAAACCTACCTAATAACGTCCCTCGCGGGAATCATTCTCCAAATATGATCCCGTATGGTCCTTGGGAAAAATGAGCCCTGATATCGCTCGGTCCTACAGTCGATCTCTCGTATTTTATCCTCGTGATCGTGCCTGCCCATGTACGTAGGTGCCTCTAATATTCCTGAGACCTCCTCTAAGAGAACATCCGACCTAAATTTCTCCAGAAGCCTTAACCTAGCGCTAATTCTGCGGTCCTCTAGCGATATCCAATTCAACTCCTTCAAGAGTGATGTGACGCTTAATTTTTGCTTAACGAATCTGGCTGCTCTTCGTTGTATTCTTTCTAACTCTAGTGTCTGTCCCTTTTCGTACGGATCCCATATGCCGGAAGCGTATTCGACCTGAGATTTGACCAATGATAAATAACACGTTTCTCATACCTGTTCTATGCTACTTCTTGCTATTCTGCCTACGAAGCCCACTTTCTTATTAGCTGCGCCTACGATCCTTCGAATATGCATATTCCACGATAGATCACGACAAAAGACTATAATGTTTACCGATGAAGCAACTTTTCACACAAATGGAGTATTGAACCAACATAACTGTCGAATATGGGGGAATGGAAATCCTCGTGAAGTCATTCAACATGTTTGTGCATCAGATAAAATTAATGTGTGATGTGACTTTCTCCACAACAAAGTTATTGGACCTTTCTTCTTTTCTGAGACCACTGTAACTGGCACCATTTATCTTGACATGCTCGAGGATTTTGTTTTTCCACAGCTGGAAGAAGATGTAATGGGTTTCCAACATGAGGGTACTTCTTCTCACTTCAGCCTAATTGTTCGTGATGCACAAAATGAAAGATTTCCTGGTCGATGGATGGGAAAAAGTGCTCCAGTTCGTTGGCCTCCAAGGTCACCTGATTTGACCCCCTTAGATTTATACTTTCTCCATACGTAGATAGTAATGGGAAAGTATTGTGAACACGAAAAAAATCGACTTCGAGATCTCAACGGAAATACACGTTTTGAGATCCTTAGAACACGTTTAGACTTTTCGAAATGATGTCTGTGTGTGCTTGTGTATGTGATTGTGGGCGCTCTAACTCAAAATGTACTTGCCATATCGTTACCAGACTTCATATATAACACTTTAGCATGATCATAAAGAACTGATTAGGTTTTCTACAATATCGGTGAACCGAAAGTCGAGGTTTATTCGAAACCCGTTTCGGTTTTTGCAATATTTCTCCGTCAAAACATCATTATCGTATATACAGTTCTATACAAATGTTATAGAGAAAGTAATTTCCTACAACTTTCATTTGAAACAATATTCCATATCATTTATTGTTTAGGAATTATTTATAAATAATCGGTTTTTTTGTTTCCGTCAAATATCTCCTTAAAAACTTCGTAATTGGTCATCTTCGTAAGGATCAAAGTTGTAGAGAATAACATTTTCTTCAACTTTTCTTTGAAACAATTTTTCGTAGGAGCATCCACTTCGGAGATATTGAACTTTTTCGTAATAATCAGTATACATCGCCACCACCATGTTGCTGTGAATTCTGTACACATATTCAAAATATACCAATTTACGGCAATAAGGACGACTGAATTTTTTTACGATACGAAATAATAATTTTGCTTCATAATGCTATTCATAATAATTTAAATATCTATACCCCAAATATGGAGAAAGTCATGTGTTGGCCACATAAGATTTTGTTTCGCTGGGGTTATGTAAAAGGAGTTGTTTATGGCCATACAGGCCAGATTGAAACCTTAGATGAACCGAAGCAGGGAATCCGAGCAGCAGTTGAATCTGTCACTCCAGAAATATAGGCTCAAATCTGGGCTGAAATTAATTATCGAATAGAAATCTGCCGTGCGACAAAAGGAGCACACATAGATGTTTATTATCCTTAGGTTTTAAACCTTTTAATTTTACATTTTTTGAATTCTCTATTTTATCTGTATTGGTTAAAAAAATATAACTTCTTAAAATTCCGGAGAGATTAAATGGACACCCTGTACGATATATTTATAATGTGCTACTACCATGCTTTCATCACTCACCAATCTTTTGGTGAGTGGTGGAAAGCATGGTAGTTTAATCATCTAGCGTAGCCAAATACGCTCAGGAAACAGGACATGAAATTGTTAAGATGTTTATATTATCCCAAACGGCAATTTTATTAATGCGAAACGGCGTGGACGGGAAAAATTTCTCCTTAACTGTAAGTTACAGTATATAGAGGTACAAAGAGGAGGAAAGGGGTGATAGTAAAAGATATAAAAAACGCACACAAGGAGATAAATAAAAAATAAAAACGTAGAAACGTAGAAACATGGAAAAATTAATGAAAATAAAGACAATAGTTTACCGTAGGGGTTCTCAAACTTTATGAAGCCACGAGACTTATGTTAAAATATTTTTTCTCCGGGAATCATAACTAAGAGTTTATAAGCCAATTCGCAATAAAATTAACTTTAAAATAATGGTAAATTTAATTAGATAGCGTACATATCTAACAGTATACAGTGCCCAAGTGAATCCCATGCTTCCTGTTGAAAATAAAAGATGAATTAACATATCGGGTCTCTCCTCTGTTTATCACGGAGCCCCATTTGGTTTCTGCAGAACCCTTTGGTTTCGCGGGATACAGTATGGAAAACCCTGGTATTCGGGATGTTTATTCTTCGTCAAGGACCTGAAATCACTCACACGGGCATCTAAGAGTTTGTGTGTCTTTCAGTAGCGACAGGGATTTCGTAGGTATACACTCACTTGCTCAAACACAATACTTAATCCTAAGATGGAAGGAAAATATATATGTTTATTGGAAAACATCCCCCGCCAGGGATCTGGACTTCTCACAGTTGATTAGGTCTTTCGACCCCGACCGGGACCTAGTAAGCAACAACACTCACTCGCTTTATCACACAACTATAAAAAAATCTGATGACTTTCTCCATATTTGGGGTATAGATATTTAAATTCTTTTTATGGATAGCATTATAAGGCAAAATTATTATTTCTTATCGTAAAAGTATACAGTCGTCCTTATTGCCGTAAATTACGTAAATTTTGAATGTTTACATAATCCACCGCTACATGGTGATGGCGCTGTATACTGCAAATTAAGAAAAAGCAAAATAACTCCGAAATGGATGGTTCCATGAAAATTTGTTTCAAACAAAACTTGGAAGAAATATTTTCCCTACAACTTTGGTCCTCACGAAGATTACCAATAACGATGTTTTTAAGGAGAAAACCGAAAAACCGGTTATTTATAAATAACTCCTAAACAATAACTACAAAAGAAATTGTTTCAAATGAAAGTTGTAGGAAATTACATTCTCTATAACTTTTGTATAGAATTGTCAATAAAATAATGATATTTTAACGAAGAAATATTGCAAAAACCGAATCAGGTTTCGAATAAACCTCGACTTCCGATTACCTGTTATTGTCCAAAAACTAATGTTCTTTGTGCTCACGTTAAAGCGTTATATATGAAGTTTGGTAACCATATGGCACGTACTTTTTGAGTTAGAGCGCCCACAATAACATACACACACACGCGCACACACACCACACACACACACACACACGCACGCACGCAAGCACGCACGCACACGCGCACACGCGCACACGCGCACACGCACACACACACAGACATCATTTCGAAAATAGTCTAAACGTGTTCTAGGGACCTCAAAACATGTATTTCTGTTGAAATCTCGAAGTCGATTTTTTTCATGAATACAATACTTTCCCATTACTACGTATGGAGAAAGTAATAACCAGTGGTAAAAAATAAATTGTAAACTCCATAATTATTACTATAAAGGGGATTTAAGGACCGATGTGGATAATGAGTATGAATATACCTGTACTGGTAGGATGAACTTTAATTTTAATCGTAAAATTTATAATAATTATAGTCTTATTAGACGGCCCTAGAAGTACATAAACTGGAACTCGACGATCGGTGCCTCACAGAACTTTTATGATTTAGGTAAATTTTAATAATATGTTGACATGAACGAGTTTAATCTACTCACTTGAGATGTTTGGGCGTAGTTTAGGATTGATTGTCTACAAAAGATTGGGATTTACTTTTTGAGAAGCTTAAGTTGAAATTTTAGTAAGAAGTCGTTAACGTCTCGAGTAAGATATACGTCTTTAAAATTAAGATTGGGGTTTAGAGAGAGAGAGAGCGAAGTAGAGAGCTCTTGCTCACATGATTTTCCGAGAACCAATAGATGTGGGCTCTTGCGAGGCTTAACCTGACTGAGCTCATTCTCTCTTAGGCTCCGCTCACACGAAACGAGTCGAGTCGAGTGATTACTCGAGTCAGACTCACCATGATTCGCCAACCGAGTGCAGTCATTGCTATATGAAAATGGCATACCGCTGTTCACATCAGAGGAGTCGAGTGACACCGAGTCCAACCGAGTCCAGAGCTGAAATTAACACGACTCAAATGACTCTACTGACTCGACTCGTTTGGTGTGAGGGGAGCCTTAGACTTCCATTGTGCCTACATCGTGTCTACGAGTGCTGTGTTGCCAAGCGTTTCATTCGTGTTGCTAAGCGTTTCGTTCGTGTTGCATCTCGTTCTTCGTTCGGCGTCTTGCTTATTTGTGTAGCTTTTTTATACATTTAAAGAGGCTATGGAAAGGAAGAGGCTGTACACTGTGCTGCATAGCCAAACAAAAAGGGTTGTGCATTCCATATTAATGCTCTTCCAAAAGGAGAAGGAATTAGGAAGGTCATTCATTTCGCTTGAGAAAGTTCAAGAGAGGGCAGCTGAGGCTTATGACCTTACCGTAAAGAAAATTCAGGCAATCGCTCGTGAAGGTATTGATGTTACTCTAATTATGCATTCCTACGTTTGTTATTATAGCAATAGATTTAACAAATATAATGGTAAGAAATTCATTCCTACGTCATCACTGCTTTTTATATAAATATTTTATCTATTAATAGGGAGGGAGACTAGTAAGGAATCAGACTCGCCTTCATTTAGATCTCCGTTTAAGGAGAGGAAACCACGATGCAAAACAGTCACCAATATGGTCAGTTTTAAGAAGGACGTACTAAGGAGGACTATCCTTGAATTCTATGACGAAGGCAAATTCTCGAAATTGAAGGACATTCGTCAAAGAATGATAGAGAAGGAGTGCTTCAATGGAAGCATAGTATCTCTTTAGTCTTCGATCAAAGATATTGGTTTCAGATATAAGCGATCCGTTGATGGAAGGAAATTCCTTATGGAAAGAAATGATATTGTCGGAGCGAGGACGATGTTTCTTCGGAAGATGAGAGATCTACGCAGTGCTGGGGGAAGATCCGTGTTCTATCTTGATGAGACATGGGTCAATCAAAGTTTATTCCCTCATTGCTGCGTGGATAGGACCGAAAGAAGAAGGCGGATTGAAGGTTCCGATCGGAAAGGGATCAAGACTGATTATCTGCCATGTAGGATCGGCGGAAACTGGGTTTTTGCCGGAATGTAAACTGGTATTCCGGTCAAAAGGCAAGAAGAATACAGACTACCATACAGATATGAATGCGGCTGTATTTACGGAATGTTAATGTATATTTTTTCATAATTTTTCATTTTTTTCATATAATTTATTTTCCCATTTGAAAGGAATGCTTTCTTGTCTGATTCTATTTCTATTAATACATTTCTCTTAAATGTTTGAATAATTTCTCGATGCGCACAGAACGAGAAATTAAAAACGCCATAATCGTCATGGATAACGTAAGTTATCATTCGGTGGTGGTCGATAAGCCGCCTTCATCCAATTCAAGGAAACAGGAAATATTGGACTGGCTGCATTTTACATTTACATCAATAGCCTGCAAGCCGCCAGAAGCTTTGGTGTTACAACACCAAGTGAACTCTAATTTCTCTATTGGACTGTCTTCTCGCGTCTGGGAAAAAGGATCTGTAGTATTTCTCTGTTCTAGCGATGGTTTCGACATATTTTCTCCTGTACACTGATCTAACATTACGTTCACTAACACCGATGGGGACGACTATGCCGCATACGTCTTCAACGAATTCGGAGCTTTCGAATTTTCCAAATAGTTTCCTTTTGTATTCAATTCTTCTACTCTTCAACGTCTGCAATTTCAGATCCCTCAATATCTCTGATACACTCTCATCATACCGATATTCTCCTTTTACAAATCTAGCCGCTCTACGCTGAACCAATTCAGAGGACTGTCATGTACCCCTGACCAGACAAGACCGGAATTATTAACCTTGGTCAACGTAATAAAGCCTGCAATAAAAAGTTACGATTTGGATAAAAAGGCAGCTATTGTGGGGCACACGGTGGTGAAATTGCCACCGTATCACTGCCAATACAATCCAATCAAGCTTGTCTGGTCACAGGTTAAAAGAAAAATAGCAGAGGAAAACAGAACATTTAAATTAAACGACCTAGAAGTCATTACTCATGAGGTAAGAACGTAGTTCTATAATTTAAAAATACATTTCACTAAATTACCCGAAGGTATAACCATTTTTTAGGCTATCGATGGAATTACAAAAGAGGCCTGGGCCGCGTGCGTTCGTCATGCAGAAAATCTTCAAGAAGAGGACTTCAAAAAAAAACGTAAATCGGGACAAAATGATTGATCCTGTCGTGATTAATCTAATGGAGAGCGATGATGAGTCCATCTATGATGAAGACGATAGTGATAACGAGGAAAAATAAAATTTAGCCACTCCGTTGCAATAAAATATTTTTTGCAATTGTAATGTGTAATAGGAAATAATAAAATACATAAATATATTTAATATTTGGTGAATTTTGTTATATATATTTTTCTTTGTATTTCGTGTCCGTGTAAGATAAAGCGTGTGTCCGCCTCAGCGTCTATAACCTACGGTAGCTTTCTCGTTCCCTAGCCTAGCGTAGAAAACCTAGAGAGAGAGGGAGAGAGAGGGGAGAGGGGGGTGGGGGAGAGGGGGGGAGGGGGAGAGAGAGCCCAATGTGAAATAGATCTGACAACATCGGTGCCGAATTCTCCCGCGCAAACACGTCTCCCCACCTCCTCGAAGTGAAAGCGAACGATGCGTTCCGAGTATCTCCGAACAGCCACCCCCAATGTCATATTTAAAAGTCCCGATGGAAAAAGATACTACTCACGGTACCATACCTCCTCAAACATATACCACCAAACTTACAGAAAATGTCCCCTCTTCTTATGCAACTCTTTGCTCTTTAAACTTATACCAGCGAAATTACGGCAAATGCCCCATCAACTTATGCAACCCAACACATTTTTGCCCCTAAAACTCATACCGCCGAAATTACAGCAAACGCCCCCCACACTGGCTGATTTGGAAGTTTGCCGCCCTATTAAAAAAAACTTTTTCAACAAAATTGATTTAATTTCTATATTATACCAGAGGAACAATCCGTTCCTTTCACGGGTATTTATGGTTAGTAACTTGAAAAGCTTCCTTAGGTGATTTTGAAGTAATCTTCTTCGATCTCCATAATTTTGAAAATCACCCTGAAAGCCCTTTTACAGCGCTTCCTCAGATACTATATTGACGGTCTTATAACTTGGCGAATGAATATACAAATTATTTTCGTTAATTACTCTTGAATATATTATCCAAAACTGATCATGGTAAAATCAATATACACATCAGTGGACCGCGGAAATTTTTAGCGATTGAACTACGGCCTTATTAATAGTCATTGCAAAAGTAACCATTCCTGGAAATTGAAGCCCATTGAATTCAAATGGTCGCAATGAATAATAGGGAACCGTGATATAAAAACACTGTCCCCTCTAATATTATGAAACATATCTTGCACCGATTTGCCCTTAGCCGAACCTAACAGTAAAAGCCCCTAATCTTACGGACCCCTTCATGCTATGATTTGCCCCCGAAGCGTATACTACCGAAATTACGAATATTTTTTTCTTCTTTAGATTATAAAAGTGAATTACCAAAACCAGAATCATTGTACAATTCCGAATAGGTGTCTTTTCTATCATTAGGAGTAATTCACAGAATGCCTTCATGATGGAAATGGAATGATGTATTCATTTGCAATTTTACTTAATGGGTATCTGTGGCCCTTTCGATATATTAAGTATTCGTGCACAGAAATATTTGCAACAAGTTTTTAATTTACCACGTACCGTAATTCAAACCCAAACAGAGCTGAATCACAATGAAAACTAAGTAGCGCGGCTCAGAGACAGCAACAGTACTCACAAAACAAATCCGGCGCTGAATTTGATTGACTTACTTTGTCAAAAATCGTGCGGAATTTTTAATTGAGTGTTATTAAATGTTCGGTTTTCGGATATTCTGTCAGAGATTTCTTGAATGTTGACAGAAACTTTTGCAAAACACAATAAATACCAAAAAATAATCTAGATTCGTAGTATGTCTCTAAACAAGCCCGTGATTATTCTTGGTTAAACATGTTTCTTCAGATACTCCTACATCCCGCAATCTTCCTCTTTTCTTGGTAGTCTTTCATTAACATATAGTCTTACATCTGAAACTTTTTCCTTCCTCTCTACTGCTTACCTTCATGCATGGAGTGACAATAACTTTCTTAGCATAAGCCCATTGAAATCTCAAGCAATTTTAATTGGTTATCCAAAACTACTAGCCTCGATAAATCTTGTATCTTTGAATGGCTCAGTCTTACAATCGTAAAAAATCGGTACAACATACATTGTACAAACTTTCTCATATATGGATACTAATGCGTCGTTTAGTTATCTTTAGAAAATCCAGTTTTTCTTAAAGTTGCCCAAGAATAAACTAGTCTTATATTCATTCTTGAGAAAAATGAAATAGGTAGTATTATTGTAGATGTATACTCAAGTACCTGTAGGAAATTTGATCAAAATCGTTTTAGCCGTTTTTGAGAAAATCGAATTGTCGTTAAAGTTGCCTAGAATAAACTAGCCTTAGCTATTAGCTATTAGTCTTCTGTGCCTTGGCACGTAAGTACCGCCTTTACGGTGATTTGGAGGTATTTTTCCAATTTTAGTCGGGAAGATTTAAACGCCCTTTCAGCATGGTGTCAAGATTGGAAAATCGAAGTTAATCACAGCAAATGTTCCCTATTGAGTTTCTGGAAGAGTAAGAACAATGAATTAGACTCGGAGTACAGAATTGATAGATTGAATATCCAATCTGCAGAGTATGTTAAATATTTAGGAGTCACCATTTGTTGTGATCTATCATGTAATATGCATATTCGAAGGATCGTAGGCGCAGCTAATAAGAAATTGGGCTTCGTAGGCAGAATAGTAAGAAGTAGCACAGAACAGGTACGAGAAACGTGTTATTTATCATTGGTCAGATCTCAGGTCGAATACGCTTCCAGCATATGGGATCCGTACGAAAAGGGACAAATACTTGAGTTAGAAAGAATCCAACGCAGAGCAGCCAGATTCGTAAAGCAAAAATATGAGCAAAAATTAAGCGTCACATCACTCTTGAAGGAGTTGAATTGGATATCGCTAGAGGACCGCAGAATTAGCGCTAGGTTAAGGCTTCTGGAGAAATTTAGGTCGGATGTTCTCTTAGAGGAGGTCTCAGGAATATTAGAGGCACCTACGTACATGGGCAGGCACGATCACGAGAATAAAATACGAGAGATCGACTGTAGGACCGAGTGATATCAGAGCTCGTTTTTCCCAAGGACCATACGGGATCATAACAGGAGAGTGATTCCCACGAGGGACGTTATTTGGTAGGTTTTGGTGTGCTGCACCCCCTGCCACCCACCAGTCTGGTGATTTGCAGGGTATCATGTAGATGTAGATGTAGAAGTGATCAAGGGTCAAGCGCAGGTAGAAAGTGAAAGTTAGTCACAACGCAAACAACGTTAGTTCGCACACAAGATGGTTAGTACACAATCAACGTGCAAATTTGTAAACTATGAGTTACGGAAAAAATACGCTAAAATATACAATTACTATTTAAATAAACGGGCTTATTAAAAAAATAAAAACTGGGTGCTGGAAAAAGAACGATACTACGGTATTCAACAATGAAATATTAAGTTAACACAAAAACGATGACAAGGATTACTCAAATACTACAGAAAACGTTAGTAAGCGGGAATCAACGTTAATAAAACACAGGTTAGCACACAAACACCGTACAATTCTAATAAAATGAAGAAGTTACGTTTATAGAGAGAAGAAAATAACAACAATTACGATATAAATATCGGTGTAAAAAAGTAATGCGCAAATGGAGTGTTAGAAAAATTACTACACTACGGTATACGACTAATAAGTATTACGATTAAAAAAATGACGTGGTTATTAGTTAAGATAACTACTACTATAAGTATATAAGCTATAAGAAAGGTTAACAAGTAATATAAAAGAAAAGTTAGTTCTACTTAACAGTACGTCTACTTCTACTCTAATGCTACTGCTACAATGGTCGCTCGTAAGTCCGTTGGGCTCCACTGAAGGAAGTGAAAGGCACGTCCGCTCTCTTCAACAGCCAGGTAGAGAATTAATACAGTTCATCAATTCAACACCAGAGAATGCGATAAACTTCTAACCCCACCCCATAGAACAGAAATCTACAACAATGCCTTTACTGTCACTGAATGCAAACTCTGGAATGGCCTTCCAATGGGAATAAAAACTCTCTATACACTTTCAAACGATTGTACTTCAAATATCTCCTCTCCCACTCCACACCTTGAGCCAATCTTCATCTTCGTTTATAGGTCCTCGATCGTATCGATTTAAATTTTCATTAAACTATAAAATATTTTATTTTATTGTCAGTTGTTGTATTATAATTAATTGTACTTACTTGTTAGACGTGTTAATCTTCACTGCTATATCATTGCGTTATGATGTCACTTTCATTTCGACAATGTGATTTCTTTTATGTACAATATTTAGTCTATTGTCAATATTGTTTGCTCTTAGATTGTATGTACTTATGTTAAAATGACAAATTCGTCTTGTACTCATCTGTTCATCTAATCTATTTAGATTATGGCATCTGTAGGCTTCGCAGGTATTTTACAATCCCGGTCTTGCATGAATATTTTCCTGCAGTGGGGTTTTTACTAAGTCCTGGTAATCAAATGATTTCTTGGTTTTTACCCACAAAGAAATATCATTTTCTTTTCTTCTATAGCTTGAATTACTTGAAACAGTATTTTTATATGCACCATATTTTATAAAATCATCTCTATGTACATATGTTAATATTTTTTGTAAGGTATTATTTGACAGAGGTTAAGATAGAAGAAGAGACTATTTAGTCTCTCGCCCTGAATAAAGGCATTTGTTTGTCTTTCTGCCTCCTCTTCCTTCCAATTTCCATTATAACACGTCTTCAATCATTCTCTCTTTTCTCAGGTAACGTCCGCCTTTTTATTTATTATCGCCTGTGTAATTGTCTACGTTGGTCGTACTCTTCTTAGTAATTCCCTCTTTTTTAATTGTATCCTTCTCTCATATCTTCGGCATTTTTCTCCACGATCACAATTCGAAGCTTTTCTAATATTTTGCATCATTCTGCCCGAGTGTTCATGTTTCATTTCCATACACCGCGATGCATAGCATTATATCAATTCCTTACGTATATCATCTATTTTTCCAGTTATTAGGAGTTTATTTCTGCTGAAAGCTACTTTTGCTTTCGCTATTCTAGTGTTTATTTCTTCAGTACATTTTGCATTTGCGTACGTTCAAGTTTTTTTCTTTTCCCAATATTTGCATGGCCTTGAATATTTCCTATGTATTTCCATTCCGTATTTTCTACTGGTTATTATCTGCCTATTTATCATTCTCGGATGTTCCTTTTCCTTTCTTGCCAGAAGAACTTAATCGTTAATATATTTCAAAGGTCTTATAACCCTTCCTCCAATAATGAGATCATTAGTGCCTTCCAACGCTTCTTGCATTAACTTTTCTCCATAAATATTGAATAGGACTGGCGATTGGCAACAACCTTTTCTTACCCATATCCCGATGTTTACCCCGCTGATATCAGCATTCTCCGATCTGACCTTCACAGCGTAGTTCACATAGGTATAAATAGCGGATTGGCCTCCTTTCTTTCCTATGTACACGCATAACCTTCAATTACTCAAGCGTAAATTATCAAAGACCTGCAAACCGAAGAAACATGCCCATCAGTCTTATCATATTTGACTCCTCCTTTTCTGAAACCGAGTTAATCAGCTTCTAGCGTTCTTTAAGCTTCAGGAAGAAATCTTGGAATGATTTTCAGCTTATCATTCTGTAGTCTTTGGTTACTTCTATAAAGGGGTCATTATTGCTTCTATAAAATCCTTTGATCTGTCGAATAAAAACAAAATATAAATGACTGCTGAAGGGAATCAATTTACCACAGATCTGTGGAATCGCCACATGTGGCGATTAGCGAATTCGGCTCGCGAGAAGATATTATGCTACTTGCGAGGATTTAACTTAAAAGGTATTTTTATATATCTACAGCTACAGAGTTGCCTCCTAGAAGGTCTCTCTAATGCTCCGTACGCACGAGTGAGGATATTATTATTAAACATTTAGCAGTAATTCTTTGGGGAAATCACGGCGCGTGCTTGTATATTTAGGACTACAAAATGGGATAATATGAGCAGTTCTATGCCTGATTGGACATAGTAATGTAAATAGAGTAGCACTTTACGGTTTGATAAGTGAAGTGGTTGTCTAGGTCCTCACACCTACCAACTCCCTTTTTCAGGTTACTCATTAACTAAGACCTGACATAAATATTTTTGCGAAAGAGTTAAAAAGATCGCACTGCTCCGAGTCTTCGTACCATGAACTCATTACTCACATTCACCTTTCCATATTTGAAATTCCTTGAAGCCTTTCTCTGAAATTTACTAGTCTGCACTTCCTTGGCCCGTGCGCTAAAGCATTTCAAGATTCTAACCACTTTAAGAATCTTGAAGGACATAAGCCCTAATAGATATCTTTGAGTTTCGATAATATATGACCAGAAAACAAATATTAGACACGATCTTCATTCAATTCAAGAACAATATTTAATGATGGTAGGACGATAAATATGTGTAGAATGACGAACAAGTTATATGAGTTCCTCAGAAAACCATGAAACGGTTGATGTTACACGCAAACGTTTATGACCATAGGTATCACCACCACCTTTGTCATTTATTTGTTGCAGATCATAAGGTGAATAGCCAGTTTAACGATGGACTAATACGACGTAAGATGGTAAATTTTGCTGACAGAAAATCTCTCGAATATTTTATTCTTTATGCCAGTTTACTATTCTTACATCACCTTTGATCGATAGTTCATGTTTACTTTTTGAAAAAATTTCAATTAAAAATTATAGATGACCTTTCGTTCAAATTAGCCTTTTATACGAACAGAAAAAGCAGCTAAAGTTCTATTGTTAAATTCTATATAGAAAAATAATACTAATCATAAATCTTAAAGTTAATACAAATTGTTTCTTTTAATAGCAAATTGCATTTAAGCGATACAAATGCCAAATTATCCTTTATTACTGATTCCTCAACATTTTGAATCTGTATCGAGAGGAAACATATCTTTAGCGACGAATGATATTTCAGATATGTCCTAAATTTGAAGTGCATAACAGAAACTATACCAATAACAACATTAAAGCGTTGGAGCTTCATTTTCTGACGCTATATGAAAAAGCGCGGTTTATTTGCTGAGGTTTATGTGGAATTTTATACCTCAAATTCTTTATAAGTTTAGTACTATAATTGTATGACTACGTATTTTATTCAATAATTAATGAAGAAAATTTAACGTTTATCTGTAACCATATGCTCATAATCTTAATTTATGAATTTTAAAGGCACCTCCTGTCGCCCCCAGATTTTTCAAAGATATTTTTTGGCTGAGTAATAAATAGCATCATAGATCACATACACCCTGCAAATTTCAGTCTTCTATCTCTTACCGTTTACTTGCTATTTTTATTTAATTGAAGTTACAGACTGACAGACAGAGCGAAAACATAAGAGCGTTTATAAAATAAAACGCCCAAAATAATAATAGTGTTATTATAATAATACCGAATTTTATAGATGTGCATGAAAATACGTATTAAGTTAAATAAAGCAAGAGTAAAAGTGTACATACCTTAAATAGCGTAAAACGCGCGTTATAACTATATCGATTTTTAACTATACTTGAATTATATAATTAGATAAAGAACAAGACTGTTATGGTACCAGGTATACTTTTTAGAGATAAGTTCTTGACAGGGAATAATGCGACGTCGTATTAAATAATCGCATTGTGTGTGAAGCTCACACATTTCAAATATTTTTTCATTGCTTGCACAAAAATGCAGCAGATGTTGCCTTCTGGTAGCACTCACCAGCTAACTCACATTGCCTCCCTTTCAAACTGTTCCTTCAGACGTTCAAAGCTATCGGAAAGGGATCCGTTTGCGGCATTCAGCCGCGAAAGAGGAAATGGTCATATTTGATGCATGGAAGTGTGGAAGGTGAAATGGAACGACTCGTTACGTTCTCGCTGAATGGACTTGGTCATAGAGTGGAACTATAAATGTCTATAACTCCAATTTTGGTGCTCAGAACCGCGTGGATTTGGTTTGATGCTATAAAGGATCAAATGCAGCAAACCCGATTATTCCGAAGGGCGTTCGGATTTAGCACTAAAATGGACACGAAAATCTACTCGCAAAAATAGTCTTTCAATCGGTTACCGTATTTTATAGCTCACCGAAATAAGATTATGTCAACTTGCAACATGGTTTAAAATAGTGAAATATGCACAGTAAATAATTCATTTCGAATCTATTCCATAAAAATAATAGATTAATTCCAGGTATATTGAGTTAAGCAATAAAGCATTATCTTTATAATTTTTGTATCTCCAATAGTTGGGAATACCATATGTGCAATCTTGTACAAAAAATCAATCGTCCTTTGTGGTGATTAACCCATAGCCCCTTCTAAAAATTCTGTGATCGGCTATGACAATTAGAGCTATCAAAATTAATTTCCAATCGTAAAGCGAAACTAATCATTCTTTTTAATTACATAATGAGTTGCTAGTAATTTGGTGTTTAGCTGTTTGCTGATAACAGAATTTAAACTTCATATTCCGAGTTATATCAATTAAACATTTTTCCAAATCAGTGAAGATAATTAAGAAAGATTGGAGACTACGGCGAGATGGATATTTCAAAATTAAGAACTCCTTAACCGTACACAGTAGAATATTTAGAGACAATACAACCGGTAAAAATTAAACAGGGTAATGAAAGAAAAACAGAGAAACAAACAAAAAAGTTACACTTACAGGTTTACGGGGATAACTCCTCGCAGGTGAGCTTGTGTCAAACGTTCATGCACTCATTCCCTCTCAAAAGAACTAATCCTGTCAGGAGAACACTCACACACGCACTCAAACAAAAAACGGGAAACTCTAAATATTCAATGGGACACTAGTACTCATTCACTCCCAAACCACACGCTACACCTTCATTCCACATCAGCTGATGATGGGGACTTTGCTATCGAAATACGTATCTAGTGTCTCACTGAATATTTAGAAATTCCCGTTTGTTGTTTGAGTGCGTGTGTGAGTGAGTGTTCTTCTCACAGGATTAATTCTTTGAAAGGGAATGAGTGCATGAACGTTTGACACCAGGTTACCAGCGAGGAGTTATCCCCGTAAACCTGTAAGTGTAACTTTTTTTTGTTTGTTTCTCTGGTTTTTTTTCATTGCCCTGTTTAATTTTCACCGGTTGCATTGCCTCTAAATATTCTGCTTTTTACGGTTAAGGAGTTCTTAATTTTGAAACTCAGTGAAGGATGCATCATAAAGTCAATTTTTTCGATACTGATCGATTGCCGATTTATAAGTAAGCAATATTTTTATTACTGTCTCAAATTTTTTTAAACTAACGTGAATCGTGTAACGTTTCTAGACCAATCATCAACCGAAAATCGCAATTCAATCAAAAAAATTCTTCTGGCGAAGAACAAATTCATATCGACGTATATATTAATTGAGTAAGGGACGGCCTGTGTCAGTCACTACCCGAAGCGAAGCTTCCCCTCCACTTTCACTCACTCAGCCACGCTTGAGCGGAAGTGGAGGGGAAGGAGATGCGGGTCCCTGGAATAGGGCTTCGAGCCTCAGTGTGCGTCGGCGGGCGTTGGGGGCATGCGGGTTGGGCAGAGGAGAACCTTTTTACAATAGTATTTACTCCAACAGAGCTCCGATTTCGGAGCTGTACGGGCAGCTAGTCATTCATAATTCGAACACGAGTAGTCTTATCATATAACTTTTACATATTACCTTCTAGTCGTATAATGAAACTATTCGACCATGTACTCTCATTGAAATGAATGCATGAAGTAGCATTTCAAAAATGTACAATCTATGGTTTAAATCAGGAAAATGCTACCTGATGCTTTTTCGTCGGAATTTCACCTTTTATTGCAAAAAGAAAAATATTTTTTCCATGAAATTATAATTTCCTTCGTCACATCTAGCTCAGTGAGTATTTTTTTTTTAGATATTTTTGCTCTGAGAGACGAGTATTCAATGGGAAATATATCTGATGAGACAGTATAGGATGACAGAGGAGAGGAAGAGTAATCGAATGATATCAAGTGAAAGATCGATCAGATGTCGTGCTTTCATCTCGAATAGAGATAAAGAATAATAAAAGTTGACTCAAAAGCCGAAAGAAATTACTTCTCGGTGCAATCCGATGCTAGGAAATCTATGTATATGGTGGTATATGAATTTCGAATCTTAATTATTTCCCATTCCCCAGAAATTACATTAATCCGTTCTTCTATTCATTTCATACTTGCATTCTTTTGACATTTTAAAATTAAATTTCCCAGAAAACGTTTCCTAATAATGTTAACATTAATGGAATGGTTGATAAATAACTAGTACTACTTCCATTGTAAACCTCCAGGTACTTACGGTCATTAAGAAAATATAATCTAAAATTAAACACGTCTTTTATCCAAGTAGAACAGTTCATATTTTTCGATCATTGATAATTTTCGTCTTTCATTTTCAACATATTAATCTATACTTACATTAAACCATTTCTTCTTCATCATTTTTCTCAGCACTGTGAACACTTATATTCTGCGAGATTTAAAATACTTCACAAAATTTCAATAATCTTCTTCTGTTTAATCGAGTTTTTAAAACAATTTATTATACATATATGTTTACTTGAATCTTTACCAAATTAAATTCCATATAGCAATAGCAGCAAGATTTTAACTCATGATAAAGTTGTTCGAAAAGTCTTACCGTGATCTAAATGAAGTCTTTGAGTATTTCATTAAGTCCCGTATTCTAATCTTGTTTCAAGCTCAGGTCAGAGAGGTACGTTTTCATTTCACTCACCAACTTAGACCGGGAGAGACCGGAAAACGCGGAAGTTTCCCACTTTTATTCCCGGGAGCGATTCCATTGGTCTTACCCTAGTCGTCCTCCTAAATATGTTTATGATTTGCGCGGTAAGAACCAGAGGAAGAACACCGCGCAGAAACAAATGATTCATATGAGTTTTCCAACAAAAGTAGTTGTCACACAATGCCTAAATAGTTGAACTAAAAATAGTACAAATTACGGTTGAC
Source organism: Uropetala carovei (assembly GCA_036926305.1). Classification (NCBI taxonomy): domain Eukaryota; kingdom Metazoa; phylum Arthropoda; class Insecta; order Odonata; family Petaluridae; genus Uropetala; species Uropetala carovei. The sequence goes on from JAXCHB010000011.1 coordinate 11,028,543, forward strand.
CTATCTAAAAGTGCCTGTTGCGTTTATTTGTACCACTTTCTATCTTGAAATTCTTAAGGTAAATAGAAATGAATCTATTTGTATTTATTAATTTTAAAAATGATTATCCGCCCGGCAAGTGGAAGACGTGGGTTCGATTCCTGGTTAAGGCAGAAATTTTTTCTTGTTTTTCAGAATTCTTTATGCCCAGCATATGCCTGCCTGCATAAAAACTTTGCCAACGCTTTCATTTGCGTTTATCATACTCTTTTTTATTAACTTCACTCAGATATAGTATACATGCTTTGAAATCAGAAATACATATAAATGTGTATTAATAAATTTGAGTCAAAAGTTGCATATCAAAATAAATACTTGGAGTCCCACGATTAACAATATTTAAACAGTTTTCACGTTCTTTGTATTTTCATTTTATTTTGTAATTGTAGAACAGATCGATTGCTGCACTTGCCCCGCACCGGTGACACCATACGGCAAGAAAATTCGATACGATTGAAAACAAACTAGGCCATATTGAGTTTTGATTTTAAGATCGTAATTGTACTGTAATTCATAAAAACTTGAGACATGAAAAGAAAAGGAAGGTTAGTGAGATTAACGAGACATAAAATATAACACAGGAAAAGAAGAGAATAGAATAGAGATTATAGAGGAAGAATAGACTGGAACGGGTGAAAAAATAAATAAAATGTCTGGAACAATTAGAAAAGTTCAAAGTAAATTATGAATGTCGTGAAAATAAAGAATCACAAGAGGAAGAGAAGATCGTTTAGTTAACCTACGGGAAAATTAATCATGACGTTTGGCAAAAGAAACCGAATGTGAGTGAGGTAAACATCTAAAGCGTATAAGATTAAATCGATCTCCACATCTTAGAGATAAAATTCTTACCGACAAATATATTTGTTTCACCGCTGACACCCACAAAAAAGTCGATCAGATTTCTATCAAATAGTTATTTTATTTTTTAAAACGTGCCTAAAAGTAATCTTTTTGGACGACACTACAAAAGTATGTATATGGACGCTTATTCTGCTTGTAAATTATTTGCGATTTATTTTTGAAAAATTTATAATATAACGAACATAAGGTATAATTATTTCACTTTAGAATTTCCATTTTTTTAAATGACATCCTGGTGAATTTTTTACGCATTTTCCAAATAATCTTTGAAGCTGCAAACCCGGTGATTGCTCATCGAAATACGTATATAAGCCCAGATTTTCTTCTATAGACACTGTATTGCTTTGGCTCCAATATCTACATAAAGAGCAACCTGTCTATCATAACGACTTCCGATTCTTCTTTTTTTAATTTAAATAGTTTTTGGCATTATAAAAATATTTTTCGTCCGTTTTTGCTTTTCCCTGATACAATCCCAGTACTTTCCACGTGTATCCGTTATTAGGTAGTAAAGCTTAATTATGTAATCTTGGGTTTAGTAAACGGTAGAAAACAGCAAGCTAATATTGAAAGCAATACAAATGGTGGACGTATATATGGCATTCGAAAGAAACCTCTACCGTTCGAGTGCCAAACCATATAGAGCACTTTTACTCTTTGTACTAGGGTTCTACACTTACTTCTTAAGTTTCCATAAATGTCTTCTCCTTCGGAATTCTTTCGACTCCTGTTGTCGAAGTTTGTCGAGACGACTCCCATTTTCTTTCTCCAATCTCAAGCACACGAGCGTTTCCCTTATTTGTTTGGAGCGACCAGCCCGTTCCCATCCCCCTTGTTCCACTTTCTCCCCTCCATTACCGCTTCTTTCATCTATTACACTTATGCTGCTCCTTCCTCTCACCTAGTCTCCTCACTCCCCTTCACTTTCTGTCACACACTCTCCACCCAAGCCTTAGCAAATACTCGAAGCAGTAAAATTTCACTTCGTAGATAGCGACGCTGGGAACGGCGCCTGGTGGAAAATTCCCATTCTCTTTCCTTTGAGACCCTACGGAGATTTTCCGAGCCATTCACCTTTTCGATTACTGGATGGTAGTTACGAGAATAGGTAAAAATAAGCCCTAGTCACATTGGCGTGTGTCGTTGCACTGTGCTTTTAAATCCATGATATTTTATTAAAGCCTCTTCTTTTTTGAAGATATTTTGTTTGATTTTTTTAACATATTTAACATTTTCTCCCTATTCAAACCAATATTCGACATGGTATTACATGATAATATGAAGTTCACTAACATTATTAGGATAATGAAAGGGCTCACGATATTTCTGTAAAGGTAAATCCGATAAAGAATTATTGAATCAGCGATCTTGTTCTTACGCTTTTTTATTATTACTTATATATGTGTCATCGGAGAATGCTTTCTAATTATGCATCCATTTCCACAAGCATATATATCATCATCATCATCAGCCTTTATCAATCCACTGACGGATGAAGGCCTCCCCCAGACTTTCCCAGTTTTCCCTGCCACTGCCTCCCTCCTCCAAGTTTGCCCCAAGAAATTAACAAGCTCTCTGTCCCACCTGTCTTTCGGTCTCTTGATGTTTCTTGGGATCCATTCGATGACAAAGCATATATATATATCAGGCTTTTTTAGTCCACTGACGGATGAAGGCCTCCCCCAGACTCTTCCAGTTTTGTATTTGTATTTGTATTTGTATAATAAATGAAAGAATTAATAAATATTTCGCTTTTCTTCCCGAAAACTTAGGTGATAGTAATTCATATCGCCGTTTAGAGCAACGAAACTATTCATTGCATTAGAGATCAATATCGCTTCATTTATTCTTGTGTACTTGGATCTAATACAGTAAAACCCTCGAAAAGCAGAATCTCATGAGACTCGACTAAATATCCGTCTTTTACAGATCTTCCACCTTGAACAGGCTAAAATAGTCGTTTTTCATCAAAATGTAGGAATATAGAACCCCTTCAATCTTCCAAAATTTTTGTCTTTTACAGGATTCCGTCTTTCACAGGTTTTACTGTATAAAATAATTAGGAGCAGTGTATGTGAGGGGGTGACAGTTAGTTTGATCGTAAGAAATTCAATAGGTAAAACGTATTTCTAGTGCAAAAATGTTTTCAAGTGCATTTACATCCGGTTTTATGGGCAAAATCGATTTCTTTGCTAATGCTAGCTCACTCTTCTGTAGGCAGTATTCTTGGGAAAAGGGTTAGAGAGTAAAACCTTCAGGATAGTGAAAAACGGCTGCCCTATTTTTGTAATGTGTGAAATCGATGTCTGAATTAATTATTTTTTTATTAAACAAGAGAAGTATTGTATATTATAATTGATTTCATCTATTGGAGCATTAATAAATGCATTCAAGAAACAAAACTCACATCCTTGCTGTCTTTGTCCACTGACTGTGATCAGATAATAAATTGCTTGCTACTAACTATTGTTGTGATTTTAACGTAAATATCGATTTCTCTATGTTTAGGCTTCTTATTTTTAGAAGAAATTTGGCACACGATCTACGAAAAGGGAACATTTTAAAGAAAAATAGAGGAAAACTTTAATTTTTATCATCGATTTTATCCTATGGAAAGAAATCGCTTGAATTATTTGTTTCCCGTTTACGCAACACATTTCGATGAATTTAGCATCGAAGACTTTACTGTAAAATATAATTTTGATTTTTTGCCTAAGTTTGTGATTTAAATTTACGAGTCGTTAGAGTTGTGGTTCTTAACCTTTTAATGTTGCATCACCCTCCTTTCAAGGTCTTAATGTTTTTGTCACCGCTTAGAATTGGACAAGGCTCACTGATAATGACGATAACGTAAAATCAGACTAATTTAAAGTAAAAGTAAAATCAACGTTGACGCTTGCTTATCGGTAACAACGCTTCACTGCATATTTTATTTTGAAATTTTTATTTCCTCATTTCTTCACTATGAAATCGTCACTAATTTACAACTAAATGCCACGAGAGGTCTAAGCTCTAAGCAGATGGTAACTGATTTTAAAATACATTTTTTCTTCATTATTTTGGACAGGACTATATTTTCATTGAGAGAAAGATTTTAAACTTTAAATGATCACTGTGAGTTGTTCAGCATGTTTCATGATACATCAAAACTCAATGATTCGAAGGGCGGCGAGCTCTTGGCTAAATATAAGGAATTGGATAATAAGCTGACTGATGCAAGTCTAAGTGAATCAGATTTAGATGGGGAGTATTTATTTGGAGAACTTCAAATATTGAAATATTCAAATGTTGCCATTGGCATCCGCATTTATCTGACATTACCTGTCTGTAGCTTCGGGAGAAAGAAGTTTTTCGAAACTCAAAATTGTTATTTAAACTATTTTAAGGTCGACAATGTCGGAAATTTTAAAATTTTTTAAAAAAATTTCTACTTACAAAGCCAGGAAAGTAAAGTCTCTTAAATAACATGTAATTTATTTGTTAATGTGTTCATATAATATTTTAATCATTAATTCCGTTTAGACAATTTTAGTACAAAGAATATTAGTTTAGTTTCTTTTTAATTTCTTCTAACAATAAAAAGTTTTTCATCCTTGTGAACAGTTTAAACTATGTAAATGCAATTTTTGATGATAAACTATATTGTTCTTTTCTCTTTCTCATGTTTAGAAAGACTGTAATAATAGGAAAATTCACCTTTGCACAGCTGTAATAAATAATTTTCGCTGTCTTATACAGTTTTTTTCATTTAAAAAAGTATCCTGCAGTATATACTACCATGTTGAGTGGGAGAGGGGGCGGCAAATTTTGTTTTGCACACCGGCGGCCATATGGGTTGCGACGGTCCTGGATACCATCCATTCCAGATGCTTTTGCATTCTTCATACTTCTGATTGCCTGTCTCACCTCTTCCGGAAGGATATCTGGGACCTCTTCGGTGGGCATGTTTCCATCATCATTTACTTCGTCATTTCCTAGAGGATCCTCATACAGCTTGGTGTAAAATTCTTGTACCCGTTTCAGGATTAGTTTCCTACTATGGGTTTTGGAGCCGTCTTCTAGCATCAGGGCCACCAGCTGTCTCTTTCTGATCGAGAGATGTTGCTTCATTTTCTTGTAACTTCTATTGTTTTCTATGGCTTTCTCGATTAGCTCATAATTATATTTTTTCACATCTTCCTTGATGCACTTCCTTATAGTTTTGTTTAGTTCTGCAAAATGGATCATTTCTTTAGGATCATTAGTAATTAACATTTTCCTTCTTTTTTCCATCAGCGGTCTTGTTTTTTCGATCAACTTTTTCTCTGGCTTTGTTTTAACTGTTCCTCCTATTTCTTCAGCAGTTTCCTTGAGTATCTCTATAAATTGGGATTCAACTTCTTGGTCTTCCAGTGCACTGAATCGATTTTTCAGTTGGAGCTAAAATTCTTCTTTTCGTTCTTTTAACACCTGGGTGTTGATAATAGACTTAGGCTTCTTCTTTATAAGCTTCTGTCTTTCTAACTTTGAGTTGAATTTTATTCTGCATCTTACCAAGTGATGGTCGCTTCCAGTTTTAAACTGGTTGAGGACGGGACAGTCTTCAGCCAATTGCTTCTTATTGACTAGTATGTAGTCAATTTCGTTTCTGGTACCATTGGGTCCTTTCCAGGTTCATTTTCTATTGGGACTCTTTTTGAAGAAAGTGTTCATTATATATAGACTAGTACATTCAGCAAAGTCTACAAGTCGGTCCCCTCGTTCATTTCTGTCTCCATAGCCCCATTTTCCAACTGCGCTGTCGTCTTCCTTTGGTTCTCCTACCTTGGCATTGAAATCACCCATGACCACTTTTAGATGGCAGCTTCCTTTGTCGTGCAGTTCTCCAACTTCTTGGTAGAAATCTTCCACTTCCTCTTCCGAGTATGATGACGTTGGCGCATAAACTTGGACTATTTGAAATTGATATCTTTTATTTATTTGAAGCACTAGTCTAGCTGCCCGCTCGGATGAACTTTCCATTGCCACGATATTATTCTTCAATGTTTTGTGGATGATGAATCCAACACCTCCTGTTCTTTCTGTGACAGTTCCCCTGTAATAAAAAATATGTCCACTCTTCAACTCCAATAGGCCTTCACCTTTTCTTCTCACCTCACTAAGCCCTAAAATGTCCCACTTGATCTTCTCCAGTTGTTCTTGGAGCTCTTGAAGTTTATCTTCACTGGACAAAGTGCGGCAGTTAAAAGGTAGTTAGATTGAGGTTAAAGGATGAGAAAGAGTGGCAGTGGGCGTTTAACCTCCGGGGATTCTTAGCACCCTCTGCCTTCATGCCTTGTTCCTGACCACTGCCACGGTCAGAGGCAATCCAGCCTCCGGAGAATGAGGGCCGTTTTTTATGGGTGTACATGTCATGGGGGGATTGTGGGCCTTAAAACACCACGCTGGCCCAGAGCTGGTTGGTGAGTACCTCTTTCACTTTGGCCGGAGATATTGCAGAAAGACTTCACAGCATGGTTGAACCTACCAGTGTCCGAGGACACCACTGTTCTTCGCCCTTTAGCCTCCGTTTACACCCTTCCGCCGACTTTGAGGCAGTGAACTGAGGCAGTTGGAAGGGATATATATATATATATATACACACACACACATACATATATACTTAAAGAAAAGGAAAGGTAATAATAAAGGTGGCAACAAGGTGTTGGAGGAAGCGGATGGTCCTTACAATGTAGCAATTGTTAAAGCTAACATTGTGTAAGTTAGCGTGAGAGGCCACTGGAAGGGGACGTTTGAGACACGCTGTTCCGGTGGCCGTTCATTCTGATGTCGAGGGGGTTACTGGTGAGGCCAACTTAGAAAGAGGAGCAAAGGGTGTGGTGGTAAATAACATTCCTCCTGGTGCAGTTACTTCTGGAAGTGATGGGGCAGGTGATGTTGGTGGAGGGGCTGGAGAAGGGAAATGAGGGTGGGTGGGTGGTGTATGTGAGGCAGCGGGGGATCCTGCAGCGGATGGAGGGGTGGGAATGGGTGGTTCTTTCTTCCACACAATATTTCCCAAATTGGGGGGCCGGCCCAAAAATAGGGATTATATCACTATCGGATTTCTTTCATTGGTCGTCCTTTAATATTAATGGCATTTTAATATAAGCCTCTGTTTCCGATTAATAGCTTACACATAGAAAAGCATTGTGCTCGCCGCCACGGCAGCCGATTTTTGCGACCCAGATAAATTAACACTTTTTCCGATAAATACCATAAATTTACGCTAATTTTACTCGGATTTTAATTATCTTCAAAAATAAGAAACTACAGTTTCTAATCTTGCCGATGGTTTAAGTCCTGACAATGTGTTCCAAACTGTAGATAAAATAATTTCAAAAATATATATATAAACCACTACACCGATTTAAGTGCTTTTCTTATGGGCAATAATGGGACCAGAATGGCCCTTCAAAATTGGAATTTCAACAATTTTGGATTTTTTCCTTCGGTATACCTATAATCGTGCCGAATTTCAGTAGTGGGAGAATGATAGAGAGATAAGGAGGTAGGCACAGTGGAAAGGGAGAAGAGGAAGGAAGGGCACCTTCGCGCCAGGTGAATGGCTAAGCCTGTGATTCAGGAGGGGGGAGAGGGGGGAGGAAGAGAGGGGGAAACGGTGGCTTTAGGTAGTGGAAAGTAAAGGTGAAATATTGGGAAAAAATATTCCTTAAAACCCTAAGTACTACTCCTTGCCAGTCAATGGCGTATAACATGTGAAACCGCTCACAAGATTAAAAAGTTTGTAGAAAAGTGTTTTACTAAGTGTCTCATTTATTATGAATAACAGAGATAAATAACGCATACATTATATCTTTGTGTTACGTTTTCTCATGTAGCCATTTCCCAATTTCAACTTTTGCAACAGATCTTTAATTTTTAAAACAATATCTTAGATCTGAAAACTTTCGAGGAAGAGTATGAAGAAAATTGTGGGAAATGTATGGTTAAATTCATAGATCAATTTGAACTTTTATTGAGTTATGTGTCTTAGAAAATTCAAGACAAAATTCTTTATATTTTAAAGTTAAATTGCATAATCCTTCTCTCGAGAGAAAATATCACATACTGTTAGTAGTCATGTTGCGAGTTGCATTCCTTTCTCCGAACCGCCGCGTTTCTCGCTCCCAGTACCTCCACCCCACCCATATGTCCCTCTACGTCCGGTGCCTGTCATCACATTCCTGACACCCCATCCCTCTGAAGGTTCCACCTCAAGCGTGGGATAAGCAACGTCGGCATTCTCTGACCAGAGAAGGAAAACGAGGTGCACGGAGAGGGCAGTTGGGTGGAGAACGCGCGAAGGCAAGGTGTAGACGGAAGTCAAGGGAGAATAAAATGTAAAGCGACATTTAGAGATTGTGCTCGAGAATTCTCGTCTCGAGAAATTCATTTTATTTAAAATTCTCATTTCTCTAGAAATTTAATTCCCAAAAATTCGAGAATATCGATCCTCGAGAAAATTTCCTGGAGTTCTCGAGAAATTTGTTCGTTATAAACAGAGATGCCAGACGTCCCGCAATGCGCGGGACGGTGCCGCACAACAAAGAATTGTCCCGCGTCCCGCACGACTGTCAAATGTCCCGCTAAACCATTTCGAAACTAAAGATTTGAATGCGCCCACTATAAATAAAAAGCGTTAGTGCGTTGGTGTATAATCATATTGAAAGCTTTTGGCACATAGTTGCGCGAAAAGTCAAGTGATTTAGGAGAGGCCGTTGTGGATAGGGAAGTTTAAGGGGAAGTGAAACATTGGCTCAATAGAGAATGACTGATTTACTCAACCCCGCGCAGTACGCTGTCCGAGATAGGTCTAGACTCTAGACGGTTGACTTTCTCTTTTATATGGGCTTTTGGCGTTATATTTTCATATTTTGTGATTTTTCTAAAACTTTATTATTGTCAAACTTGTGGTTGTATGTACTACGTAATACTGATTGTAAATAAATAAATGTTTTCACTTTCAAAAGTAAGGTATGGTATTATTTCAACATTATTCTGTTTCGGTAATATTTTATTTCTTATTATTGCCGACGCGTAAAAAATGTCCCGCGCAGTAGTTTCGGTATTAATGGCGACACGTAAAAAATGTCCCGCGCAGTAGTTTCGGAAATCTGGCAACCCTGGTTATAAATCATGAATTATTTCACATTTTTCAGACTATTTTCCGTAGGATGTCTGTTTGTGTGACCCCCTTTGTGATAAGTTTGTAATAAGGTTCCCAGATGTACTACTTTTGGTAGTACAGTACTACTTTTTGGTCTTCTGTACTACCTTCACTTTTGTTCTACTTTTTGAATTTTTTGGAGAACAGTCGAAACTTCAGAATCTCAGTCTTTCTCCACCCCTCGGAAGTTGTCCTTCAACAGCGACTTTCTCAATACATTGTCGTTCACCACTTCAACATCAACTTAGCGTAAATGATTTGGCACTCAGAGCATTCAAAAAAATAATTTGAATTTTTTTATTATCTCTCGGTGACGTTTAGAGTCGGGATATATAGGTTGGAATTTCCTTTCTCTTTTGTGTATCATTGGTTGGCATCTGTTTCATGTTCCTCTTAGTTAAATTCTTTCATCGGACTCGGTCGTGTTAGAAGATAACTCTCCCAAAAGTACAAGTCTAAAAGTATCGTCTAGTGTAGTTTTATTTAATTACGGTTATACTCAACTTCTGCAGAGGGGTCCTGCAGTTATACAGTGTAAAGGATTTTTCACTAGTGAACTTCTTCATCATTTGAGAAGTGCTCATAATGAAATAATCACTAACGGGGAAACACAAAAAGATCGTGCGCAGATTCCGAATTGGAAACGAGACATGTTCAACCTAAAATAACATCGTTCATTAACACTAGAAGGACCGGGCGCGCCATTTTGGCTCATCTGACTCTTGTTTCTTCTGCCGTTTCTTAATCCATGAGGCGCCATCGCTCTTCTTTCATGACTTTTCGTCATTTTAGGTCGTCTTTGTGTTGTGATATTTTGGTGAGGCAGGATACAGTATATTTTAATATAATGGAGGTTCTACCGAAAAGTCCCGAATGCGCCAATTTGGCTCAGGACCATTTTTTCCCTATATAGGATAAATTATCCGCATATTGGGTTTGATATTGAGTGTAAAAGTTTACGAGCATGGTTACACCACATATTTCGACTGTGTGATCGTGCGGCTAACAAGACTTTAGTAATATTTATAATCAATTGTTTTGTCTTTGCTACGTAAAAACAAAAAAACATACGGCATATTCCTGTACTAATTACGACATGCTAACTATATGGAATAATAACACTTTGTAAATCCACTGTAAAATGATGTACTGTAAAATGATTCACTGTAAAATGAGTAGATATAATTCTATCGACAGTTAAACAAATATAATATATAACTAGCAGCCCGTTGCAGCTACCCTTACAAATAATCTAAATAGTTCGGCCCTAGGTTAGATCTTCTTTGTTCCCTATTCATTTGACATGTTTCCCTATTTCTTTGCCTTTCTTGTACTCTCCGATCCTCATCTACACGGGCAATCCTGTGAGCTTCCGCATCTCTTTCTCTCTCTTTCCTACAATACTATTCCTTTGATCTCTGGCTCCTCTTCCTTTCTCTGGCAGCTGTAGCTGGGCTAATAGCTCTCCTATTCACTGGTCTACCCCTTGGCATTTTTAAATTTTCTGCGATTTTACAGCAATATATTAGAGCAATTACGTGATCACAATGTCACATATTTACTCAATACTAGTTTAATATCGCGGTATATTCAAAGGGGAAAAATTTTTAATTCTACCTTACCTTAGTTCCAATGATTATCGTTGCACCCTTATAGACGAACTCAAGTGTCTATCAACGATTGCTTTTAACTTCTTACAGGACCTACTATAAAGGCGACTTCAATGCAAGCGTTTATTTAGATTATCAATGAAGAGAATATAACAACTACGCTTTTCTTTCGTCTAGTTGAAGGTTTAATTGGCCTTAAATGAATCGGAGGTAACAATGAGAGTCTCCTTGGCAACGCCCAGAATGAGTACGAAAAATCCGAAAATTTTCGAAAAGAAATGCGTATTTCTGAAAAATTCGACTGCCTAACGTGTAACCATTGCAAGAATAAGATAGTATAGAGCTTTATCCGTCGAATAAAGCAAAAAGAAGAAAATCGGTCAATATTTACCTATTTTAATGAATGAAGGAAAAAAACCTTGCACTCTGAAAAATCGAAAATCCCGTGTAAGCTTATGGGAAAATATAATTGTCTCCTGCATTCGAACCCGGGACACTTCAACAAACGAAAATATTTTTCCAGGGACCTCATAGCCAGTAGAAACAAAACGCCGTTTACCGCATATCTTTACGACGAACGGTTCTCGAGAAATACGGCGATATAATTACGCGAGGCTTCATACGCACGGACTGACGGACGGACGCAGCTTCACTGCGAGCATAGTATATAGGATGTATTTACCTGTACTATAAACATGCTTACCTTCACATTAACTGTACTTACCTCTGCAATTTGAAGTTTGTAAAGAATAAATGAACATGGCAAGTTTTATCTTCTCAGAACTTTTATACACTAAACATCCAAAAAATAGAATTTCTGAGGTTTTCTTTTAATTTTTGAGCAGACTGTACGTCCGGTGAGTAGCAATTGGTCGTCTACAGTCTTATGGATCACAAGACACCATCCCTAGGTTCATCGAACGCCGAGAGTCACAAATAGTGGCAAAATAGTCAAAATATAACGCCATGAGCCAAATTGGCGCATCCGGTCCTTCTTGGGGGGGTCAGATGCCCGGTCCTTCTATTGTTAAGAAAGAGACCATGGCAGAAATAATTGCAAAGCTTGCCACAGTTGATGATTTTTCTATTCGTGCAATAACACACAGTGAATTTATTAGGAAATCACTCGCCGATAAGTATTTGTTTTTACCAAAAACCTCGCATTAAGTTATGAAAATGGTTCACGGTATGGTGTCGGTGAGCAAATGGTAATATCAGAAATAGTTAGAATGATGTCAGATAAGACTACCTTCAGTATGACATTAGACGAATACACATCACTAAGAAATCGCCGTTATTTAAATATAAATGTACACACAAAGTTAAAGTTTAGGAATTTGGGTATGGTTCGTATTTCCGCAGAGAAAATAATGAAACTTGTGGAAAATAAACTAGCCGAATTTAATTTATCTTTGACAAAGGATTCGACTGATTCAATCCCGGGATTGAGAAGAACCTGCTAAATGTTAATCCCTAATTACCCCTAATTTGCGTGCGAAAATTTCGACCGCCTTGAAAGATTAATGGTTATCAATGAGAAGATTTCTTATTTTAATGTTTAAGAAATTGTTTTTAAAGCATTATTTTTCTATATAAACCTATGTATTTATCGTTATTGCAAATTATCGTCAATCCATTATTTTCTAATTTCAGATTATACATTATTATAAAGTCAATAATGTCTAAAGGAAAGTGTGTCTACAATGAAAAATTCTCAACTGACTTTGATGGTACATACATATTAAGAAGAGCAAAATGGGAGAAAACCAGCCTTTTTGTGAATATTATTCAACAGATATAAATATTTCTAATGGTGGTGTTACCTTAACCAGAAACCATTTTGAAACTGCCATTCACAAGTCCAACGTTAAAATAAAGAATTCTAATGTTGGAATCGCGAATTTTTTTTAAATCAAAGATTCACCGGCATCTATAAAAACAGCAGCTGCTGAAGGAGCATTTACCTATCATACTGCTATTCATTCATTATCTTTTAAATCGAATGGCTGCACAATTCGTTTAGTTTCTAGTATTTTTTTCGGATTCAGAAGTTGCAAGGAAAATTTCTCAAGTTATTCATATATAACCAAATAAATAATTTTGTAATTCATAAATGAAAATATATAGCATTAATTTATATTATGTTTATAATTAGGTAACTCTATTCTACTGAAAATAATTTGAAAGGCTGAAAATATAGTTTCTTTTAAATCAGAGCTGCAAACCACTTCAAAATTTGGGAGTGGTTCCGTTCTAAATTTTTGGAAGTGGTTCGGTTCATGGTTCGGTTCATGGTTCGGTTCAGACGGGAATTTTGACAAGTGGTTCAGTTCGGTTTGCGGTTCGGTTCAACTAAATTAATCATTTGAAATACTATTCAGAAATAAACTATCCAATATAAACATTACACATTCAGTATCAATCTGTAAGTAAATCAATCAGCGGTCATTATTATTTTAAATGAAAGAATTTATTTAAAGAAAGGAAAAATTTATATTTTAAATATATTACAATCCCATCATCATATTTATTTATATAAAAATGGTATTTTTGATGCTAACGTGATTTTTGTCCATTGTTGTTTATATATCAATTAAAAATTCTCTAAATTCACTTCAAATTCATTTACCAACATACGCAATCATACATAATCAGAAAGAAAATACGCCTCTAGCTTAAACCGCTTTTGAGATTATACCTGGATGGACGGACAAACCAAAACAAAAGTGTTTTAAAGAAATCATTAAAATTCAAAGAAAATTTGATTCTCAGGCATTTTATTTATTTTTCTTACCTGTAATACACATTATTTAGAGGAAAAAAGATTTATAACCAGGGCCTTAACGCCCGTCTCCCAATATTTAACCTCTTTAGTTCTACCACCCGCACTTGCCTTTATTTTCCTTATTCCCACACACCTACCCATTGCCGCATTGATAATTTCCTCCCTCCTCTCCCTAATGTTCACCCTCTCTCCGTCTTCCACAAGGTCTTTCTTTTTAGTCCTAGTCCTTCCCCCGTCTTTCCCCAAACCCTCCCGAGATGGTCTCCCGACTCCAGCCTTTCCTTTCTCCTCCCCCTTTATCCCTTTACAACCTACTCCCGCAGTAACCCTCTGAGATAGGTTCCTCCTTTCCCTCCCCTCCATTCCTTTCCGTCTTACACACTACCCTCCCTCCCCGTCTCTACCCATTTCTCTGTATATACTTTCTATTCTCACCATATCTGCACCTGACAATAGCATTGTAATGTCGAAACCCGGGTCGTAAGAGAAATAAAAACAATGGAAGTTACAAAGCGTTATTCCTTTGGTTCATTTATAACAAATAAAATAAAAAATATTCGCTATATTTATCAAGGGTTTAGGAAAATTCACCGACCACAATTCACCGAAACACAATTCAACGTTAAATGAAATACATATAACTTGTTTGTACAAATAATGTAATTTAATTTTAAAATTTTGTTTTCTGGTATTTATAAATTTCTTTATATTTTAGGCCATAAAAGATGAGTGGATATAATGATATATGGAAATATTTTAATAGAAGCTACGATAAAGCGCAATGCAATCTCTTTCAGAAAATACTAGGATATAAAACATCATCAACGACGGACTTACATCGGCTCTTTTTCGGTTTGCATTCCATCAAACGAAACCTGAAGGAAGAATCCGTTCCTTGCACTTCCAAAAAAATTAAAACAACTTATAAATATTTAATGATAAGCAAAATAACACTACACTTGAAAAAATTGCTTCCGAGTTAGCTGCCAAAGATGGAATTCCGATATCTACCATTTGCAAAAGTGAATTTATTCGGAAAAGCCTAAGATCCCAAGGATTTACAATGCCAAAACAACTGTCCGATGTAATGAAATTGATATACAAATTTTATGACATCGCAAAACAAGCGCCGTGGAGAGATTCGAGGGGAAACCCGGAGACGGCGTGAGAGCGTTCTGTGAACGCTTGGAGCAAGTCGCGGAACTCAGCGGTTGGGCAGTTGAAGAGAGGTTAAGGTCCCGAAACTCTGTATGGGTGGGGAAGCGGGAGTGCCAAGACACACCATGAGATATGAAGACCGTAAGGCACAGCTCGTCGGAAGATACCGCACTAAGAGAAACTGCGAACGGCGGCGTCGCTGTTATAATTGCGGCGACCGGGAACATCTCGCGCGGGATTGCCGCAGGCGTCCACGGACGGACCTTTAAACGCTTACGAGTCCGGAGAAACCGCGCCTACCGGGTCCCACTAGAAACAACCTTCAGAGAGTGGAGTCAAGGGAAGAATCTGCAGACCTAGTGGCGGAGACGAAGATACAAGGACTGGCGTGTCGGATGTTAATCGATACAGGAGCCCACGTATCTCTGCTTACCGGAGCCGCTTGCGGACGGTCAGGATTGGAGAGGTCAGGTTACAGGATAAATGGTATTACAGGAGCTAGGATGTGGAATTACGGAGAAAGCGCGATTAGATTCGAGATGCAAGGTGATTGGTATGAAATGCGGGTACAGGTGGTGGAATCCCTGGGAGGTAACGGTGGGATCCTCGGGTTAGACTTCCTACAGAAATACGGAAGCGCAGTTAACGTGAGCGATAGGACGTAATTTTCCCCTTGACCTCGGTTAGCAAGCTGATCCAAGGTTTTATTCTCGCCATCGAAAGCGTCCTTAAGTTTTTTATACTTCCACACAACTCTAATAACTTAAAATTAATCACAATCGCCCACATATGCTCCGAGAACATAGCATTCAACCGTCTTTTGAAAACAATACAATTACTTAATCTTGTCACACGCGGCTGAGCCTCCGATAGAAAAAATACGGAACATGTCACAACACACAAACACACAGCCGTCTTCATATTTCCTCTTCTATCGCGGTTCACGAGGTATTGTATTGGGGAGCTCAACAGTGTTTGAAAGGGGAAGTCGTCGGGGGCGGAAGGCATACGGGGAATGTTGAGAGAGGGGAGGGAAACCAGTCTCGTTATCTACCAGGCGTAGAGGTGGGGACAGATGTACCTCCTTAGGTTTTATTTCCCGGCCTTCTTCGTTCTTATCTGGAATGCAGGGCGCCCGATCCTCCTTATCTACGTCGAGCGGTATCGTCTCATCCACAGCTGGGTCACTCCGTCGAGGGTCGGGGCAGAATCATTCGCCGGCTCTGCTGCGGTGTCTGGCGGCGAGAAGTCACGTTCCACTGCCACGTTTTCCCTTGTCAGCGTCCGTCCCAAGTGGGGTGAGGTAGCTTCCGGCGCCGGGCTGTCTGCCGTTCCTTTTGTTCCCTCACGGAAACTGCATACGCGGTTCTTACCTAGGCCGACCACGCCTTCATTCCTCGCTTATGGCGAATGAATTCGGTGGCCTACCGTCTGCTCTGCGGTGGTGTTTCACACGGTTTTTGTGAAACACTATGGTCCCAAATTTTAGTTGCAATCGGAGGTTGGAAGGTGGAATAACTTCCGTCACTTGATCAGGGCCGGCGCAAGGGTTTCATGCGCCCTAGCCGAGACATAAAACTTGCGCCCCAGGTTGTATTCTGTATCATCCATCCGCCTATCTAAGTGCATGATATAACCATGTATTGAGTCATTTATGCCATTACCATTCATTTATGCATTTCTCACTCAGGGCCCCAGGGTCAAGGTCACGATCCAGTCAAGTTGTCAGGGTTCAAAGGGTTAATAAGACAATTGGTGAACTTTACTTACTGTAATTGTTTCCTTCAAAAATTTACTTTCCTTGCCTTTGCCTCCGTAAACGTTTTCACAAGTTCTTTTAAATCCATGTCATACGCCATTTGCTCTTCAATAGAAATTGTAGCTAGCCCACAGAGTCTGTCTGCGCTCATTGTTGATCGTAGATAAGTTTTGATGAGTTTAAGTTTAGAAAATCTCCTCTCGCCACATGCGACGGTAACTGGCAGAGTTAGAAGAATTATTAGAGCAATTACAACATTAGGCACGGAGTCTTCTAATTTATTGGGAAAAATGAATTCAATAGCATCTTTTGGAGAACTCCCTGCGCAGGCTTTCAACTCGTCTGTCAATCCTAATGCGCTTATGTCAGAACGCCCATTGTATTCTAGAGCCGAAGCCAATTTTTGACAATGTTCGAGCACATTGACGCGTAGTTCTGTGGCCAATTCATCAATATCATACAAGAAGCCAAAGATTTGACTTATTCCTTCCATTTGTTCAAATCTATCTTTAACTGATGTAAGAATTGTGTCCAGAATTGCAAAATAAAATTCAACTTTAAATCTCAATTGTGGATCTTCTAATGGCTCATCCCTTGACTCATAATCGTGCACTGATTGTTTTCTTCGAATTCGTTTCTCCGTTTTAAAAGTTGTGGATGTTCCTGTGTTGTCTGCCAACTTACGTGATTCAGTTATTGTTTTTTCAAATGCCTCTTCGGTTCTGCATTCTTGTAAAAAGTTTGTTGTTGATTTCAGTTGTTGAAGAGTGAAATAAATGTCAAATTCTTTTTTCTGTATGAGCTTACTAGTAACGTTAATTTCATTCAAAATAGAGTGCCAAGTAACAAGGACGACAACAAATTTAAACTTGAAAATGGCCTCGGCAAGGCCCTTTGCCTCACATCGTGTTGCGGTTCCCAAAGGTCCAGTGAGAGAAACATCTTCAATTTCAGCTAATACGTCATATACCTGACCAAGTTGATATCGAAGGGGTCGCAATGCCTTCCACTCGACTTTCCCATCTTGTATCACTTAGTGGTTTAAGTGTAAGAGTTCCAATATGTTTTATGAGTACACTCCAACGGCGCGTCGTACTTGAAAAGAAAACATACAGCTTTTGTACTAAGTCAAAAAATACTGTAGTCTCCATGCAACACCGCGCTGCGTCTTTTACAACCAGATTTAATGAATGAGCATTGCAGGGAACGAAAAATGCTCTTGGGTTCAGGTCTAAAATTCGTTTCTGTACTCCCTTATGCTTGCCTTTCATGTTGCTTCCATTATCGTAGCCTTGCCCTCGCATGTCATCTAAACTTTAGACAAGTCTTCAAGCTGTGTGAGTATGCTTTCTGTTAAATAAGCACCTGTTGATTCATCTATAGGAATGAATCCAAGAAAATGTTCTCTTATGTTCACAGTTGTGGGATGAGAAGTTGAAGACTTGATGTCTACGAAACGTATTATAATTGTCATTTGCTCAGTGTGGCTTACATCAGGAGTGCAGTCAACGATTAAAGAGAAGTATTTTGCGTTTATAACAGACTGTACAATCTTAGCTTTGATTGCATTTGCTAATATCTGAATTAGTTCATTCTGAATGGTTTTGCCAAGATCATTGACGTGCAATTCTTTGTCTTTTATTCTGCGTACATGTTCGTCCATCACAGGGTCAAATAGGGCTAATAATTCAATGAATTTACGAAAATTTCCATTTTGTTGAGCATGCAAAGTATCATTGGATCCACGTAAGGCAAGATTCTGCACTGCTAGGACTCTTATTAAAGCGATCAATCTTTCTAAAACTCTATGCCAATATTTCTTTTCCTTTTCAATAAGTGCTTGATTCTTATAGTCTATTATTTTACCTTCTTTCATCCTGATTTTCAGTTCCTTCCATTTGTAATAGTTATCGATGTGATTAGATGTTTTCTCATGCGACGCTAACAGTGCTGTCATGTTGTGTCAGTCCTTACTGCCCTTGTGAGTTAATGTCCCGACTTTGCTGGAAGTAGCATTAGTAAATAACTTGAAACAGAAACAAAAGGTAGAATCTGTAGATATTGAATATTGTAACCATCCTCTACTGGCAACTTCACCATTGGCAACGTTGACAAGTCAGTTTCAGTTGCTTCATTAGTGTTTTTCACAGGAGTATCTGACTCAACACGAGAGTTATGAGCCGTAAGATCTTGATATGTAGCTGCCATATTAACCTCTTCATTATCTTCCTTATGGTGAATATTCTCAATATTCAAACTTGTGCTGGTTTCTTGATGCTCGATTGATTTTTTATTTACATGCCCTGTTACTTCCCCTTCTTCATTATCGCGGTGTAGAAACTTGAAGAGGGCCCCTTTTTGCTTCGCTTCTTCCTTTTCTCTTTCCGCCTTGCGTTTCCGAAACTGAAATCCAGACGGTCGTTTTTTGTCTGCCATCCTGATAAATAAAAAATAATAAGATAAATAAAATAATAATAAAATAAAATAATCATAATAAAATAAAATAATAATAATAAAATAAAAACAGTAGATGCATACGACAATATTGTGTAATAGGTATGCATTCAATGAGACAGACGTTCGAAATTAGAAACTTTCGTCAAGCGTACGCAAAAACAAAATGGGAGTGCGCCCCCGTCTAACGACTAAAAAAAATTTACATTTTGTTGGAATGCGCCTCTAGGACCTTTGCACCCTAGGCGGCCGCCTAGGTTCGCCTAGTGGACACTGCACTGCACTTGATATGGGCCCTTACATGGCCTATGGAATTTATTTTGCCTACTTTTACGCAAGGGTCACTAAGGTACACGTAATCTCCAACTTTTTATTTTACTTCTTTGCTTCCCTTGTCGTATTGGTCCGCCTGCTTTGTTTGTCCCCTCTTAATATTTCTCCGGCACTCTCCCCACCTAACTCTCAATTTCCCACCCAATCTGGCCACATAATCTTCGCCCATTCCTCCCACCTTCCTTTCAAAACATTCGAATGGAGATCGCATAGCGTAGCCGAAAATCAACTCGTGAGGCGTGTACTTCGTACTAGTGTGGCGGCTCGTGTTGTATGCCGTCACAACGTAGGGTAGCCACTCGTCCCAGTCGTTTTTCCCATCGACATAGTGACTTAAGATTTGGGATGTGGCTCGATGCAATCTCTTGACCCTCCCATTCCCCCCTACACACGTTAGTGAAAAGCTCCGACGTGAAATTGCTTCCCTGGTCCGTTAGAATGCGATCAGGCACCCCGAACCTTAACATTCATCTCCTCACAAAGGCAGTTGCCACGGTCTCGGCAGTTTGATCGGGCATTGGGACCATCTACACGGAGCGCGAGAAATGGTCCAGGATGGAGAGAATGTATTTACTTCCCTGGTTGGTGACGGGCAACGGTCCTACAATATCCATCGCTTTGAAATCAAAGTATCTGTCAATGGCTGGCAATTCCTGTAGTGGTGCCTTGGTTCTCCCGTAGGGGATGCCTTGGTTGCATGAGATGCATTCCACCACCATTCTCTTCTCATCGCTTGCGAAGTTCGGCCACCAGTATTGGGCCTCTATTCGATCTGTCGTGGCTCTCACTCCCAGGTGTCCCGAAAGGGGGTGTTCGTGGTGGAGCCGGATAATGGATTCGCGGAGTATTTTTGGCACAGCGACCTTGTCTCCCTGCAGCGTCCTTCTAAATACCTACCCATCCATCTCTACGAATTCCCTTTTCTATCTCCACAGATCGCATTCGGTATCTATCAGCTGCGCAATTCTTAGATCTCCCTCATCCGTCGTCTCCGTACGTCTCACCTTGCGACTCAACCCGTCGGCGTTTAAATGTAACTTCCTGGGCTTAAGCTCTACCTCGTAGTCATATTCCGTGAGTTTGAGGGTCCATCGCATTATTCGGCTGTTTGGATCATTCAATCCAAACAGCCATTTAAGGCACAATCACTCCGGCTTATAGTTGCTCATTAAGAAATTCCTCGATTATTGGTTGCTGATGATTGGGAACGCGGTATGGTTTGCGTCAAATCCGTCGCCGGTGTTAGTCTGTTCTGGGTGAACAGTTCTTCGAATTCCTCCAGCAACCCTTTCCTCCTCTCTCAAATGCTCTAATTATTCCGGAAAATTTATTCTTCTCTTCTACTTCGGCTACCACATTTAACGGGACTATTCGTGTTCCTTTCCTCAGGACCAATTCTTCCTCCCCAAAGTTGGCCACTTGTATGATAAGATCGTTGTCCTCCGAGACACAGGAAGGTCATCTCTCCACGAAGAAGTTTTGTATTTCTAACCCTGCTGGTGCATTCCCGCCCTTTGGTTTTCCTCCCACACACCTTTACCGAAGGGCGTTTCTCGTAATGGGGGGGGGAGAGGATAGTTTCGGCCTCGAGCAGTCTTATGGGAACTTCGAAATATTTTGCGAACTTCGAAAGCTCTTAGTTTCTCTCGCTTCGCGCGTCCCTTGGCACGCCCCCCTCAGCGTCACATTCTTTTGTCCCATATGTAACGTCCTATTGCTCATGTTAATTACGCTTCCGTATTTCTGTAGGAAGTCCAACCCGAGATCCCATCGTAACCTCCCGAGGAGTCCACCACCTGAACCCGGATTTCATACCAATCACCTTGCATCTCGAATCTAATCGCGCTTTCTCCGTAATTCCACATCCTAGCTCCTGTAATACCTTTTATCCTGTAACCTGACCTCTCCAATCCTGATCGTCCGCAAACGGCTCTGGTAAGCAGAGATACGTGGGTTCCTGATATATATATAAACGATATCTGCTCGGTAGTTCGCTGCAAAATAAGACTTTTCGCAGTTGACACCGTTTTATATAAGGTGATAATGAGCCAGGATGACCAGAAATCGCTCCAGGAAGATTTAAACGCCCTTTCAGCATGGTGTCAAGATTGGAAAATCGAAATTAATCTCAGCAAATGTTCTCTGTTGAGTTTCTGGAAGAGTAAGAACAATGAATTAGACTCGGAGTACAGAATTGATAGATTGAATATCCAATCTGCAGAATACGTAAATATTTAGGAGTCACCATTTGTCGTGATCTATCGTGGAACGTGCATATTCGAAGGATCGTAGGCGTATCTGATAAGTATTTGGGCATCGTAGGCAGAATAGTAAGAAGTGGCACAGAACAGGTACGAGAAACGTGTTATTTATCATTGGTCAGATCTCAGGTCGAATACACTTCCAGCATATGGGATCCGTACGAAAAGGGAGAGACACTTGAGTTAGAAAGAATCCAACGCAGAGCAGCCAGATTCGTTAGGCAAAAATATGAGCAAAAATTAAGCGTCACATCACTCTTGAAGGAGTTGTATTGGATATCGCTAGAGGACCGCAGAATTAGCGCTAGGTTAAGGCTTCTGGAGAAATTTAAGTCGGAAGTTCTCCTAGAGGAGGTCTCAGGAATATTAGAGGCACATACGTATGTACATGGGTAGGCACGATCACGAGGATAAAATATGAGAGATCGACTGTAGGACCGAGCGATATCAGGGTTCGTTTTTCCCAAGAACCATACGGGATCATTATAGGAGAGTGACTCCCACGAGGGACGTTATTAGGTAGGTTTTGGTGTGCTGCACCCACTGCCACCCACCAGTCTGGTGATTTGCAGGGTATCATGTAGATGTAGATTAACAGCACACACCTATGCCTCTTAAAAACTATTAATAGTAGCATCGTGTAATGAAACCTTACCTGACCAGATGTTGTGTCAATTTAAACTAACCTATTACGGGCTAATTCGATGGAGTTTCAGTATATCTCAAGTAAAATGTCTTAATGAATCGTGGTATTCCATAAGTTAATATAAACGCATCTAATTATACCATGCTAGTGTTTTAGATACTTAAAAACCGAAATAACACATTAAAAATTAGAAATAGATATTACATACATAAAATTAAAATTTTATTTGACAATTCGTATTAACATTTAATGTAAATAACGAATAAATAATAAGGTAGAAATTGAGCTTTATAATTCACGTCGTCTTTTAAAAATTTTAAGTGCCTAGAGTGAAAGTGAAAGAATTCGGTCACAATGTATCTATTCTTGAATCATTTATTTGCGCTATCAAAACAATGAATACTTCTCACAGATTGACGCGTTGCTCTTAGTGTGACGAGATAAATCGTTCACGGCACATGAAAATTTCTCAACGTTTG
This sequence comes from Uropetala carovei, assembly GCA_036926305.1. NCBI lineage: Eukaryota > Metazoa > Arthropoda > Insecta > Odonata > Petaluridae > Uropetala > Uropetala carovei. The sequence goes on from JAXCHB010000011.1 coordinate 11,051,119, forward strand.
CATCTGATTTTGAATGCCGTCATGAACGAAGATTTACCGGTGTAATACGTCAGGACTGCTACTTCAAAGGTATCCCAGCCTGAGCGTTACGGAGAAAATGTGCTCTTTCCGTTAACAGTAAGAAATAGTTAATTTTTCAATGATTTTTCGTCATTATTTGATTGGTAGCGTACATGAGTTTTCATTCAGTGTTTTAAAGAAAGCACTATCACATTATAGATATTTTTGAGTTGTAATCACTATTTCATGGAATTGTTATTAGGAAAATAATAACATACTGGAAGCAGTCATTTAAATAAAGAGCTTCCGTCATCTTGAATGTAAGAAAATTTAATTTTTATTCACATTAATCAGTGTGGCTATTAAGGCAAGGATATTAATTACATACAAAATTATTTTAAATAATTCAAATTTTTTTCATCATTTTTCCAATAAAAGCCCTCTAGCTATTATTTAATCGTCTATCGATATATATGACTCGTTAAAGATATGAATTATTATTACAAAAAATCTTCAGAACGCGAAATATATATTACAGTCGATTGTTTTTAGTTTAATGTATAATTCTAGAAAGCCATCCAATTGCATTTATCATGATTGCCAGATTAAATTGAAATATTGTTACGAATAAAAGCTGGGCCTTCAAAAACCACAAAGAACTAATATTTCTTCGAGCACTCAATTTCATCGTAACCTTTCAGCTCGAGTTAACGCTCAATTAGCAGAGTATTTAATTTGGTGCTCGCAAAGAACTCGACGGTTTAGAAGGATGTTGAAACTCTGCTTCGCAAAAGCAGGAGTCGAAGATATACGGGTGAGCGGAATGGATTTTACACTTCTATAACTAAGCTTGCCGCAACGAAAAATCCCCGTTATAATAGGGAGGAAGTCGTTGACAGATGAAAAACGTCGTCCAAAAGGACCGTGCTTAAAAAAAAAGATCTAGGTGCAGAGCCTGTTTCGGATGAGAGATCGCGCTCCGAAGTTCACGCTCCAGCGCCCAGCGTCACCAACACATCAGCATGAATGCATCGTAATCACAAATTGTAAACGAGAGACAGATTTAACTGACGTGACGCTTGATTCATTCATCAATATTTGCGGCTGACTGACGAATTACAATTGACGGACTCGGATTAAAAATCGAACACACATTTCACCATTCAACAGACCAAACGAAAAGCCTTATTAAATAATTACATCAGTTACCTAACGTTAAACTAGGACAAATTACAGCGCTATTTCTGAATCCCACTTTGTGAGTGATACATTAACTAAAATCCATGGTGAACGCATGATAAAAGAATTTCTACTTTAATTTGCAAAATAGATTTTTCTCAATACCTCTACATCTTCCGAATTACCATTTCGTGAATTTATATTTAACAAAATTTGTAATCTTCGAAAGCAAAGTTTGCACTTTCTGAATGGCATGGAAAAATATGCCCTAAAAGGAGGAATGTTTGGCGTACGTTGGAAAGTAGTTCGAGAAATTAAAAACATACGAAATGCCGAAATTTAAAGCAATTACAACCAGTCACGCTAAATTTGTCTTAAAGGTCTTCGGTACATTTTTCCAAACTATAACTAGAGTCTGTTCTGGAAAGTTGTCGATAAAGAATTGAGTGAATTTCTGACATAAACAGAGATAAATATTCATTCAAATGATGTAAGGAATTCATAGAGTTCATGGAAGTTTCAGCTTCTACCGGGCGTCAGATTATAAGTTATAAGATACGATAATGGATTTTTATCAATGTAAGGACGTTTGAATATATACTGATGAAGAGGGAGGTGATATGAGATGTTAATTAGGGCTAAAGTACACATGACCGATGTTTTTGGATTGATGGAATGGATGATCCGAATATGCTTATGCGACAGGCATAAGCTGGATTGATAGAAAATGTGAAAACAGGTGAGAAAATCTGCTATGACTGGGAATCGAACCCGGGTCTTCCACTTTCCATGCGGTTATTCTAACCCTGAACTACCGTAGCTGGTAGAATATCCGCCCGCAAGCGGAAGACCCTGGTTCGATTCCCGGTCATAGCAGATTTTTTAACCTGATACTTTTGGAGTTTAACGAAGAGACTTTTATCTGCTTTAAATAATTTTAAATTATTTTATGAAAGACTACGAGATCAAATTACAATTATCTTTCTAGGATATTACACCCTTGCTGTATCTGCTTCGGAAGAATATTTTCATCTAGTAACTCTATTAACGGTTTTAATCTTTATCGCAATAATTTTAAAAGAAAAATCGAATTTTTATCATCAGTTTATATAAATTCCCAAGTGTCCGTCTGTCTGCCTATCTGTCTGTCTGTCACGGTACTTTTGGACATTTCATGATGGAATTAAGAGCTGAAACTTTCAAAACCGTTAAACCCGCATAGGTGGTGCTTAGAATAATCAAACATCGCTGAAAAAGTCCTGGATTCGACTCCAGAAGACGATTATATTTTCCCATAAGTTTACACGGGATTTTTGATTTTTCAAAGTGCAAGATTTTCTTCTTTAATTCATATAAATAGGTAAATATTGACCGGTTTCCTTCGTTTTTGCTTTATCGACGGAAAAAAATATTTTATGTTATTATTGCCATATATACATATTACACGGTCGAAGTTTTCAAAAATACTCAATTGTTTTCGAAATTTTGCAGATATTTCGTACTCTCTCCGGGCGTTGCCAAGGCGACCGTCATTGTTGTCTCCGATTCAATTAATGTCAATCCTTCAAATAGGTGAAAGAATAGCGTTATTCGCTTCGCAACTGTGTTATTTTGTCTCTTATTTTCTTAAATTTAAAGGTTCCAGTGAAGCTTATTTCAGACGGCGCGTGTGACATAAAATTTTTATCCCCACAAAAACTAAACTAATCTACTATTTTCATACTTTTCTATCTCTTTAATATTCTTTGAGGCAACTTTCTTGGTGAAAGTATAAAATCATTTGTATATTCTAATAGAAATTTTTCATGTTAAAGCGAAATATTTTGCGTTGGTTAAAAAATTACATTTAACACTTTTCAGTGTTTGTGTTTAATGAATATCTGTGCACATTGTGCTCTAGACAAGTTTATTTTCCTCGGTTAGTAGAGTAGTTAGAATGGCGTTGTTTCACACAAAATATTTTCAAACAAAATGAAAGCAGAAATTTTATCGTTTATAACAGGAGTTAATAATGCTGATTTAGTAATTAATAAAGCATATTTATGATAATTAAAATTAAGCAATGCTTTCAGTCCGTTTACCCGTTTATGGAAATCCCGAAGACTGATTCACTAGAGAGTTATCGAGCTAGCCACATGGCGGAATACAAAAAATAAGCACTTAAGCATTATAAATTGATAAGTAGCCAAAGCCATAAATCTAATGCGCATTTCATCTACAATTCAGCCGCATTCAATGGCGATTCACCGAAAGTAGATTCTAAGAAAGAACAAGAAGTATACATCTGGTTTGTCATAATCTTGTTATGGCTATTGTGGATACCTTCGATTAATAAATACTATTTTCATTTTTTATACTTATAATATTTGATTCCAAAAATGAGTAATTATCTACTTCAGATATAAGTTGCCGTGTCCGCACGTTATGTGTGTGAAATCTTTATGTAAATATCGCACGAGACGTGTAGCTCTGAGTGAAATTATCCGTAGATATGCCTGACTGAACTTCAGCACTTCCACAAAGAGATATGCACGTTAATAAAATGTATGTTTCTTTGCATAAAAACTAAATTTGTTATGCTATCGCAAATGGTGAGATGGAAGTTATGAAAATTGGGAGTATAGTGGATTATAAAGTATCTTTTAGAATGAAAATTACTAATTCCTAAAATTCTATCTTTTTCAGATGTAAAAACATGTTATCTTAAGAAAAACATTTTAATTGAATGGTCTTGTTAAATTTATATCACACTTTAATTACCGTAATCGTTCGTTAAATCACGAATTCGTTAATTTTCCAGTATTGTGATAGTATTGAAAAAATTCATTAATTCATATTTTAAATCGTTTAAATTTGAAATATTTCTATTTAAAATTAAACACAAAATATAAAAATCTGAAATCTTATATTTTTTTACTAATATAAAACGTGTCCCTGGAACGACGAGAATATCACGTTTTCTTCACAACACTTCTATTTTTCAGAAAGCTATTTGACATCCATGAGACGAAACTTCTCTAAGCATAGCTCTTAGAATAGCTTAATACATGGTAGCAATCCCTTATTTTCGCAACATAATGGAATACTTAGTCTATTTCGGCAAAATAATATAAATTTCGTGAATTTCGGTGTGTATTAGAGCCTAAGAACAAAATACGGGAAAACAAACAAGGAAAGCTAATGCAATGGCAAACCATATATTTTGCAGTATCAATTTGTAGATTTTAAACGCGCAATTAAAAAATGTTTCGTCAAAGGCGCTAAAATATTCCAGTCATTCAAAAAAGATTTGCTTGTAAAGGGTGACATCGGAGATTGAATCATTTTTCGCCCAGGGAAAAATTATCCAGGCAGGCAAGGAATTTTGTTAAAAGCAATTTAAAAGGTTTAAGAAGTCCTTCAACGAAGGTTTTCCACATCGACTACGCTTTCCTCGAATTCGCTTTCTATTTACTCCTTATGATCCATCCTCGTCGCTCTCCCAGGCTTTCAAATTTCCAAGAAAAATCTTTCTAACTAATCCTTTACCATACCTTCTCTTTCGCTCTTCCACGTGTTCATCTTTTTCCTCGTGAAATTGCTGTCCATTTTTCTACTCTGCATTCCACTCACTATAGCACTCAAAGCATTTAAAGTTTAAGGTTTTTTAAACGTATAGCAGTATTTAATGACAATACTGTCACTTCTCTCTTTCTGTAACTGAGTGATGTCTGCGTTTTAAACATAATCTTTCAAAATTATACCTACTACAATACAATCACAAACAGGCCTTGACAAATAAAGGTAATTTACGAAGACGCTTTTGCGATATAGGATTAAATAAATGAATTAAGATCTTAGAAATATACTAGATGGCTACATTAACAATAATTCAGAAAAATTATCTTAATTTTAGCAATTAAAATTAATAATTAAATGATTATTAAGGAAAACTCTTTCACAGCTCACAAACAGCGATAAAAATGATGATAAAATATTTCAGGCATAGGATTTTCGACAAAATAAGCTGAAATGTTTTTCTTTCGAATCCGCAATCTCCGTCGCAACCTCATAATATCGCAGCTGCGTATCTGTTTCCCTTCCCAAAACTCTTTTTGTCACGATTATTCATCAACTCTCCCCGATGCATCCCTCTGCCGCTATCTTCCTCTTCAATTAAATCCTCTTGAACCGCCGCCGACTCACGCACCGCTTCCTAATTCGAATATCTTACACCATACTCGCATCGAATCCCATCTTCCACTGCTTCACTCTCCGCTCCCTCGCTCTCGCTGGCAAACCGCCTTTGCCCCACAAATACCTAAAGCTTATTCCCTAACCCCCCCTCTCTTTCTCTATCTTTTGCCACCATTTACTTCAAACCTCCTCCTCCATATTAATCCCGCTATCCCATATTCTGTCTCACTTCTGTTCAATGCGACGTTTGGTGCGGCATCAGAGGCGCACTCCCAATAAAGCCAATATATCTTTCTTGCCTATCACCACATTACTTCCTCTCTCTCTCTCTCTCTTAAAATAAACATTAATTTGAGGAATTATAAAAGAAATTTAAAAAATCTTCAAGGGATTTAGTAATTTTTTGCCCTACGGAATTTCAAAATTTTAAATGCTTTTATAGCCCCCTTAAAAACATCTAAGGAAGATTGAAACTAAATATCCGATTCACAATATTTTAAATAATATTTATGTTTTAAGCTCTGGACCGATTTATCGTAGGAGCTTGCTTCCAACGCCTTTGCACCAAATTCATTCAAATACCGGATTTGTCATATCAGCGTCTAGTATCTGGCTAATAAATGACTATTAGGTTTATTAAACGACTACTTCGTTCACGCTATACTCAATTAAGGTAATACATACGTCGGATAGCTCACCAGTTTTCATGGTAATCGTTCTATAAAGTCAGATCAGCAGTAGTGTTGGTAATTAATTGATTTCTCCTCGGCTTTTTAATCTAATGAGCAAGAATCCGTTATGGAATTTGTGGCCGGTACTTAATCACATTAAGAGGAGCGATGTTCCTTCATCTCACGCTGAGTTTGCACGGCGTACGGAGGATTACTCGAACGACAATCCAGTGCAGTGCCTTATTTACGCACAGGTAACATAGGCAACTGCCTACGTCGCCAAATTATGAGGGGCGCCAAAATATGGACGACACCAAATTATGAAAGGTACCAAATTATGAAAGACGGACAATATCGAAGTTTCCGTTAAATAATATACAAATTTTGAATTATATCGCCTCATATAAGAATACACTAACGTAATGTCCGTCAAAAATTACGGGATTCTTTGAAAAATGCACATTTATTAAATTCTATATTTTACATTATAATAATGGCAAAAATTCCGACGGATACACACAGAATAAGCCTTCCATATAAGTGATTTTCTTATTTGATGGTGGTTCAATCGATCATTGTTTTTTGTGTGGAATAAGCAGGATTGTGCCGATCACCTCAGTGCGCGAAATAACAGATGAAATACGCGAAAACGTTGAATTCGGTGTGTCCAAACAATTAAGCGTAATCGCTTATGATAGTACTCGGTTTCAACCTAACACAAGCCAAATGTCACCAGTAGACATAAGTAAATCCTTACAGAAAATTAATTTGGCTGAAAAACAATTCATGTATACTCTCAACAGATTGAATTAATTTTAATCTTTTACGCTTGAGATAAAGAAATTTTTATAGTTACCAATATTTCTTTAAGAAATTCCGCGCAGACACTTGCTACTATGCTCTACTGTTGGCTGTAGGTAATTCGAGGCAATGTACAGCAGTGCTATTGATAATCCTAAGCAATAGCTCAGAAATATGTTCAACATCTTTGCTATCTTCCACTTTCGCAGGCGGATCGCGGATTTCTAGATAAAATGCAAAGCATCCATTGGGAAGAATGTCATATTGTTCATTCTGATTTTAACTTCCTCGAGTCCCTCATTCGCAATTACTTATACTGTTCAATTTGCTACACGTTTCGTATGACTGTCATACATAAATGTAAAAAGCGAAATAGGTTTTTAACACGAGGGAACCTTAGCATATCTTCCAATTGCTGCATAACATGGCAGCCTTTATGATTGGAATTATAACTGAAAAAATTATAACTGAAACATATTTCTATGCGTATTATGATTAGTACCTAGCTTCGCGAGAAGCTAGAAGTTTATACAAAGGATAATATGAAGATTTTGTTCCTTAGAGAGAATTTATTATGGCAAACAGATTCGTAACAATAGTTCATCCACAGCTAATATTAACCATAATTTTAGTTTTATAATGTGCCGCTTATTTGTTAAATGTTTTCCATCAATATCTTAATTATTTCACATACGTAAAACATTCCTATTCACTTTCGGTCATTAAGTATTAAAAATAAAATTAGTTGTTATTGGTAAAAGTAACATTATTGAAATGCAGATTTTTTGTTCATTTAAACCTGAGATATGCCACTAACGTTTTTCAGTATTATTACGAATTGCAAATGCCTGTTTTTTTAAATTTTCAATCTCAGAAGCCATAATTTAATATAATTTAAATAGCCATTATTTAATCATTTGTTAGAATATTTATACGATTCACGGAAGCTTTTATAGATTTAATAGATATTTTAAATGTCACATCCAGAGTGTGAGTTCTTTGAATTTTCTCTTTTCCTATTATATCTTTCACTCATTCAAACGCACATTTCTGCCGTCTTTAGGTACATTTGGAAATTATACTACCTCATTTTAATTTAGTTAATGGATGGAAGGGTTAGCAGACTCCTCCTTTCGAGGCCAATTATTAGCGAGATAATGAAGAAAAATGACTGTAGTAATTAAATTTTATCATTTCAACCTCCTGGATCTGTTTGCATCCTACTCTTAAAGTTGTTGCGCTATACTTTCACCACCAACTGTGCGAACAGATTAAATTGTAATAATGGAGTCGACAACTGCGAAAGAAATTTGTATGATAATAAGAAATTATTGTAGATTAAATTCTTTATTAAATTTGGAATGATGAAAGTAAGGGCTTTTTTATGCAAAACCTTTATAAAGTATGTCCAGTAGATCAGTGGTTCTCAACCGAAAACGTCGCGGACCGGTAAATGTTATGAACATTAGACCGAGGACCGGTAAAATTTTCAAACTACTTTCAATTAAGAATTTCTTTTTATTATTTTCTTCAGTAAAGTTCATTACAACATAAAATACATTGGAATAAAAGACTTTAATTACAATTAAATTTTTTTAAATAAAGCCGTAGTTCTTTCAGGTAGTCAATGAGATTGCTGCGGGTCCTTTTCACTAACTACCTTTTCTATTTTTGGGCTAAGAGAGGTAACTGTTAAATGTACTGCACGGGTAATAACAAACCGATTTCTCTCTTTTGTCTTTATGGCAGTTATGGCGGAAAAGGCAATTTCGCACAGGTTGTTGAAAATGGCAATAAATTGTTGACTGCATTTTCATACAATGCTAAATACTCAGCCTTGACATTTATCCAAAATTTAGTCACACTCATCGAGTTAAGAGCTGATTTTAATCCTAAATCTGAAGATAGTTGTATTATTTGTTCTTCTTAAATGTTTACCAGCCTGTTGTTTCGGTGCACTACAAACGGGTCGATAATCTATAAATGTGTTACTGTTCGAGGTTCTTATTCTGGTGGGTAATAGACATCGAATGTTCGAGAAAGTGTTTCAAGATGTTGACAAATACTACTCGTGATGTCTTCCTAAGATTCGTAGCGATATAAAACATTTTAAAATTTTCTTATACTTTTCACCAAAGTTTCGCGGACCGGCAGTCAATTGGCCGTGGACCGGTACTGATCCGCGGACGAGCGGTTGAGAAACACCGTACAATATGTTATATTATAATTATATTACTTTTAGGAAATAGATATGGCGAAATACGTTTCTTGTAATATTCTAAATATATTTCAGCTATTGCTTGTTTTCAAATTTCGTGAGGTTAAATATTTTCCACTATATCCCAATTCTACACCCAAAAACAGTTCTATCAACCAACGGCTTACGTAAAGTACACACAGGATTCAACCAAATCAAATACAACAGCGAATTTAAGGCGATCTCCAAAAACACTGGTACAGAACCAAAGAAGGTGTCACTTAGTGGAGCTACATTATACAAATGAAATCAGACTCGCTATGCGAGTTTCCACTTTAATTAAAGTGTAAACTTACTAAGTGAGATTGATGTCATTTATAAGGGCACAGAATTATAAATAGCAAATTTTAATGGAAAAAACTGACGAAATACTATTTTGAATGTTGAATAATGCGATAGTAATCATTAGTTATTAATAATTACCTTAAGTGTATAGAATCTAAGGATATATTTTATACTTTATACAAGAATAAGAGGGGAAGGCTTCTTCTACTAGAGAACATGCACACGAGTATATAATACAAGTGACTCTCGTTATACGCAAATTCGATTTACGCGCTTTCATTTTAACGCCATTTATAATGAAGATATAACATCCAATTTGCGCCACCGAGCTCGTTGTTGCAGTCGTCCCATGTGCAGTGGACAACCGGAATATTGCAAGCTTTATTTATATTTTGCATAAATAATTTTTAATATCTGAATTCATTACGTGTTTTAATAACGTAATATTTGGCCTTGCCTTTATTGTTTAATTCAGCACCTCTATTTTTATTGCGTGTTTAGTGATTTTTTCTCTTATTATCTCGTTTTCTTATAGCTGCAGTAGTTTTACGCTCGTATGCTTTCAATTCTCTAAATTTACGACGAGACGAACTTTCATTTCAACCCGAAGACACTATGAAGTGAAATTTATGGTTTCATATTAGCTTTGTTTACTCTCGACAATTCTATGGGTCCATCGTTCGATATTCCTAAGCATGCCTTGAAAACAATGCAGTGATAGAAGAATGTTAGTTAAGCTAGTTGAAGTTAACATCTACTGGAATGAGCACCAGCTGAGTTCTATATAGAAAAAATTCATAAAAGCCTCACGATGCTCGCAATCGGAAGGAAGCTATGCCCTCATCGAATACGCTGCTATTCATAATTTTTCTTCTATTTTATTCGTGTGAATCTATTTTCCAATTATATTTCAGTGTATTTATGACATTGCAGAAAACTAAATTAAAACTAACTAAATCATTTGCCCAAGTTTGGGAACGCAACTCCCTTAATTTACATATATGCTATTGGAAAATCACTTTCGATTGACGCCAAATGGATTTACGCTATAATCCTCAGCAACGCATCTATGGCGTAAATCGAGCGTCACCTGTAATTAAAAATTTCTAATCATTAGGATATTGATAAATAAGACCGAATTTCAAGATTTTATAAATACGAGTCCTACACGGGTATGGGTTTTTGTACCCATACCCGACCCGTACCCGTCGACTAGGGACTCGTACCCGCTAAGAAGGTTTACCTGTCCGACCCGGACCGTACCAACAATAAAGATTTATCTGCTTGACCTGGCCCTATTTTTAAAATTAATTCAATCAGCTGCTACTAATTCCTTGTGGGGATGTAATGAAACGATAATCTTTCACAAAAGTCGAGAACCTAAATAATCACCAATGAAATTTTATTCGTCAATTCTCTTTCCTTTCTACCTCAATTATGCGTACAAAATAATAAAATGCATGCGCAAGTACTCGATAAATAAACAGTAACCAGCTAAACTTTAAACAACTTTTAATGAATGCTGAAAGCCACTAGTATATAAAAACGGTTCTTCCCCAAAAGATTCACAGAGATCCTCAGATGTTACTTGCCCGAAAAAGAAAAACCAACTGGTGAAATGGTGGACTATTCCTAGGGCAGGTGGCGTGTTATATGGCTCAGATGGCCCTCACAGAAATTTGCTACTAAGTTACGATATTACTTTATTATTAGAGAAGAGGGACCGGAACTTACTTTCGTACCCATTCTTTACCCGCGGCAGCAAACTTTTTGTCCATACTCGAATCGTACCCGCTTAGAAGCAGTAAGTCCGCGACCAGGTCGGGTCGGGTAAATTGCGGGTTTGCAGGTCTCTATTTATAACTTTGAAAATCGCTGAACCTACGAATTTACTACGACATAAATTATTACGTTATTTAAGAAGGAAAATTTTATATCTTACTTGTATAAGTGCCCTCAAAAATGACAGGGATGATCGATTATTCTGAAATAAAATTGAGGCAGTCTTCTTTGACCTGAAATCATACGTCCTGCTGAGAGGGTGGCGTTCGATCCGAGCGAAGGTTCGAAACCCTGGCCGCGAGTATCTATTGTGCTTCATAAGCTGACCTTAGTCCCCTCTTGCCAGGTATATTTCTGTTTCTCATAACGTGACAGAGGGAGTGAGAAAAGGACAACGGGACAGAATAAGGCTTTTATATATTACCGATACATTAAAACATTTTTTATTATATCATAATGCTATCCTGAAAATTTCATCAAATTCGATTCAATCGTTTGTAAGATATTAAGCTTCAAAAAGCATTACATGACAAAGGGACATTCTTTTATGTATGTTTATGATTTAACTCCAGTATTGTAGTATAACTCATCTCAGAATCGGGTAAATAGAATAGTATTGATAAATTCATTGCCAAGAAAACTAATATCGATATTAAAAAGATATTAAATCGGTGAGTTATCACTGAAGTTACTTACTTCCTATTTAGAGCGCGCATTTATTTTCTCAAATATTTTATGAATATAGGGGTTACGTGATTCACTTATTTTTGCCAATTATTCAAAAGTCAATTTTAGTTGCGAATTTTTTCCTTAGTGTAAGAATGATTTATTTCGTAATTGTTCAAAATATAAGGCAAATTTGAATTTTTTTGAAGTTTTACTGTTTTATTAACCCCTCAACGCCGAGCGACGTACAGTGTACGTCCAACAAGAACTTCGTATGCCGCCGGTCGACGTACACTGTACGTCCGAGGAAGTGCTTGCTTTCTTTACTGGTTAACTAACTTAATATTTCTTACATCTATAAAACCATTATATATTTTGAAAGAGGAAACATTAGCCTTTCCAGTAATGCATGTCCAGTAATTTTACTACTGTTTCCATATTTTATAATCTACGTTAAATTTTGCGATGAAATTTACATTTTGCGCAGAAAATACGGAGCGCCACCACCTTTAATTGTCTATTGACGCAAGGGATTCGAGATTTCAACGGAAATACATGTTTTGAGGTCCCTAGAACACGTTTAGACTATTTTCGGAATGATGTCTTTGTGTGCGTATATGTGTGTGTGTATGTGATTTTGGGCGCTCTAACTCAAGAAGTACTTGCCATATCCTTACCAAACCTCATATATAACACTTTAACATGAGCACAGAGAACTGATTAGTTTTTGGACCACACCGGTTAACCGGAAGTCGAGGTTTATTCGGAATCCGATTCAGTTTTTGCGATATTTCTCCGTTAAAAGATCATTATTGTGTATACAATTCTATACAAAGGTTATAGAGAATGTAATTTCCTACAACTTTCATTTGAAACAATATTCCATAGCAGTTATTGTTTAGGAATTATTTATAAATAATCGGTTTTTTCGGTTTCCGTCAAATATCTCCTTAAAAACGTCGTTATTGGTAATCTTCGTGAGGACCAAAGTTGTAGACGGTAAATTTCTTCCAACCTTTATTTGAAACAAACTTTCGTAGAACGATCCATTTCGGAGATATTTTGCTTATTCGTAAATTTCCAGTATACAGCGCCACCACCATGTAGCGGTGAATTCTGTAAACATATTCAAAATATACCTAATTTACGGCAATAAGGACGACTGTATTCTTTTGCGATACGAAATAATAATTTTGACTTATAATGCTATTCATAATAATTTAAATATCTGTACCCCAAATATGGAGAAAGTCATGTGTTGGCCACATCAGATTTTTTATTTTAAATTAGGGTTTAAGATCATGGCAAAGAGGAAAAGAACATATTTCTTCAACTCTGGATGGGAGGAGCAAGTTTTCTTCGTAGATATGAACAGCAAGTCTGTGTGCTTATTGTGCTCTGGGAGTGTGGCAGTACCAAAGAAAAGTAATATTGAAAGACATTTTTTGAGCCTTCATACAAATTTCAACAATGAATTTCCTGTTAATTCATCAGTTCGAAAGAAAAAATTGCAAGAATTGAAAAGTAATTTATCCGTACAACAATCTCTTCTCGTAAAACCTTGTGCAGAGTCTAAAAATATAACTATAACGACATTCAGCGATTGAAATGTTTAGTAATGTTTAAATGTTTCTTTGAATAAGATATCATGTCAATACCTTTCATAGTTCACGCTATGCTGAAAGTTATATAAATCGCGAACGCGCACCGTAAAATTAAGAAATTACTGTTCATTCGCTTCTATGTAGCAATATTTTTGTGCGACGAATGATACTTTAAATGACACTGTTTAAAAATTTCATGTGTTATGTAATTACTTAAAAACTTTCATCAAAACACAGTGAAAACATCAAAAGTTATGATTTTTTGAAGTTATTCCAAATATCGCATGTTTTCGCAACTTTTTCGTGTTTTTTTAAAAAACTCCTTCCTCCTTTCACGAGGGAATTATTAAATCCTCCTCCGTCGTAGAGGGGTTAAGTCACTTTCCGTAGTATTTACTCTTTCATTTCTTCAGGTTCTTTACTGTAACGTAATAGTTGTATTTTTAGTACATTCAGTATACCCATTCAAATGTATTAGTTAACAAGTACGTACATGGCATACTTTTATGGGATTTTGTTAAGAAACTAGTATAAGTAGTGCGTAAACCTATTATTTGTAATAATTGTAGAAATGTACGCTGTAGCTCGCTCGTTACCGTTAATTGTTTTACAATGTAATTAAACTGAAATTTTATAATTTTCAATTTGAAATGCTCTAGTTACTGTTGATGTACTGATGGATAAATTTACTGTTTCTTTGCAAATAATATTAAACTTTTTTCAGGGACTGGAATAGGATTTAACTTTTTGGCAATCAGTACCAGCAGAAGAAATCAATCACAGAAATCAATGTAGTAGAACTTAACTATCTTGCTAAATGGATTATCAATAGGAATCAGTAGCATGTCATTGGCTTTTCCATTAATGATTAATAAATTTAGATAAGATCAAATAATTTTAAAATGTCTCCTTACTCTTTTGAAACGAATTTCGTAGGGTACGCTACGAAAATATATCAACATAAACGCTTATAAATGAAAAATATTGGATTGCATTATATAATAATTATATCTACATCAAACATTCCCTAAACGCGAAACGTAACACAGTTCAAATTCACTCCATTTACGTTCCATTTAAAAAACTCAAAACCCCACTAAACAGCTTAAGAGACTCACCCAGCATCTTCACCACGTGTTTCGTGGCTTTCGTTTGTGCATTTTTGGCGATGTTTTTCCTGCTATCCCTGCTGCATGAGCCGCACCCATCAGTGGTGGACACGACTGCCTCGCTTCCCCCTTCTCCTGCAGGAGCCCCGCCTGCCGAGTTTCCGAGCGAAGCCCCTCCGTCCCTTGCCATCATGCTGGAGCGATGAAGCTGCAATCCGATTAGCATGTATAGCACCGTAATGAGAGTCATGGGTGCCACGAAGAACAGACAGGTCGATATCTCGAAGGCGTGTGGAATAACGACTCTCTTAACGGCACATACCGTGTACTCCTCACCAAGAACGTTGCCGTCTGGTAACGTCTCGTAGACGACTCCGAACTCCATGGCTTGTGGCACGGCCAAGCAAAGGGCCACGGTCCAAACGCCTACGATCAGCTTCACCGCCCTCGAGAGCCTCGACAGAGTGTGAGAGAGGAAAGGGTGACATATCGCCACGTACCTTTCCACGGTGAACGCCGTTATGGTCAGTACAGTCGCGTTTGCTGAAGTCTCAGCTGCGAAACCTTGAACGAAGCAGAACGATTCTCCGAAGACGTACGGGTACTTGCACCATATATAATACATCTCATAGGGAAGGCCAGAGACGAGTAGGAGGAGGTCGGATATCGCCAGACTGAAGAGGTAGTAATTTGTGGCGTTATGCATGGACCTGTTACGCGCTATCACAACGCACGTGCTCACGTTTCCGATTATTCCTGAAAGGAATATAATCGCATACAAGACAGTGATCGGGATGACCACGGCGAGGGAGTCTCTCTTAGGACCCCAGTTACTAGTCGCGTTAGGATTTCTCTGTTCGGCGATGGGGATAGTGGGGGAGGAGGGAGATCCTTCCTCACGTATCACGAGGCCATCCGGCGTGAGCGACGGGTAGGGTGGAGGCGGTGAAATGTCGGAGATTTCGGGCATGAATTCTTCCATCCTCAATACGTTTCCTTCGGTGGCTTGGGGTTCTAGCAGTACGAACACGAATGCTGCGGCCGCTCCAGAGGCGCATAGGAAGCGAAGAGCCATAGGGTAAAGATACGAATCGTCAATGCTAAGCACCTCTAACGACGGATTCTACTGTAACCCTTCTTGAAAATTTTTGGTCGAATTGGGAGTCATCAGGAGACGGAATTCCCTGGCGTCTTGAAGCATCTTCTATGAGTGGGATGATCGGGTATTTAGGAGTTGAGAATATGTGCAACTCCTTGGAAGCATTCCTTTACCTGTGAATGAGAGAGAAGTTGGTGATTACTAGGAGGGAATTGACTTTTGGATGCTAATATTTTTGGTTCGTCGTGAGGCCTTTCGGGATGAGGGTTCTGGGATAGTACGGGAATATATTCGGTCAGGTCCCCTTTAAGAATGAGAAAGTGTGAGTGGTAGTTGAAAGGTGTGGGGTGGGTGAGAAGGAGATATTTGTGGGTGGAGCGAAAAAAGTGGTTTTGAGGGAAAGAGGAGGTAGTAAAGGTTAGGTTGAAGTCCGAGATAGGATTTTCGCTGTGGGCGGAATATATTTCTGTGGACTCTGCAATTCCACTCTTTCCTTACGAGAGAGTAAGCCATTTTTCTTATAAAATGAATGTTTATCGAGGTGGAAAAACGCCTTTTAAATTTGTCTCTAGATAAAAAGTGTATCGAACGAACGTTTCTGCAACAAAGAGTAGTAGAATTTTGATATTCAAATCAGTATTAAACATTTGAGTTTCCGAGATATTCCTCATTTACAACACTTTCTATGAAAGTCATAACATTGAAGCGTAACAGTTTCATCTCTCTCTATTCTATCGATTTAAGTTTTTGGGCGTTTCTCTGTTGCCTGAAAATGATTTAATTAACTCGAGACAATCCATTTCTTTCTTTCATATGCTTTCAACAAATTTTACTGATTTTATCGCTCATGCATTTACTTTTAATTTTAATTATAATTATTGTTAATGATCTTTAATACGTGGAATGTAGTAATTAAATTAAACACCCCCTTCTTACAGGTGATTTCTTAGCAATTAAAAATGTAAAGGCAAGCAAAATTTGATGATAAACCCAGAATTTTCGTCAAAAATGTTCACTCCGACGCGAAGTCGTTTTACGCGGTGCCTGGGGACGTATCGAATAAATGATACTATGGAGTTTACTTATTTACTTTTGTGTAATCGGTATTGCTCAAATAATCGGAATGAGCAGAACGAAAAGTTGAATAGATACTACGCATAGAAACATATGCTAAATAATAAACAATATTTTTACAACTCGAAAAACAATCTATTTCCCCAAAAAATAACCTCAAAATATATTAAAATTATGAACAACCCTTTCGTTCTTTGATTGTGTGAGTTTGAATAATTGTAGTTAAAATTTTTTTATTGTTTCGATTAATGCCCGCATGTGGATGCTTGACTCTCGTTTGTCGTATTTATTTCTGGAGCTCTTCCTGTTCTGAATTTTGGAATGAATGGGAGCGCGAGTGTGCATGTGTGAGGGAACCCTTTTCTATGTCGCTGACAATGGCTGAAAATCTCCGGAAAAAAGATTAGCCAGCCACATAACAGAATAAAATGGCGTAAGGATTAAAAAATTAGAGTTAGAGGAAAAAAGGCATGTTGGAATGGGTATGATTACTCGTGTTTCTGTATCATTGCAGAAAAATTTAGTACGAGTAAATATTTTTTTAAACCAATAGCTAAAGGAATAAATGAATTTGACGTATATGCAGCGAATATAAGGATCGGTTTAGTAATTTCCTAGAAGTTAATTCATCGCATATCTATCGAACGTTACTCGAATACGTGAAACTCTTCCCACATAATCCTCTGTGGGAATTATCTATCTCACAAAGACAATCCAATTTAACTTTATATCACGAGTTTTGAATGAAGTATTGGTGCAGTTGGAGTTATATTCATAAAAATTTTATCTGAAGTGTGGCATATTAGGTCTACAACGATGTAAAGTAAATGACCCTTAAAATCAAAGATAACAGGAAGCAAAGAATACTTTCCTAGCGATATAAACGAAAATCTATTCCACCTTGCATTTCTCCAAGTTTAATAACCAACAAGATGAATAATTATTTTTCATGGATTTCATGTATTTTTCTCAAATAAGTGCTGCGTGAATCGTATTATGATGTATTTATATACATAACGAGTTAGTACACTAACATATCAGCGTTAGCCAATGTTATTGGCATACATTTATGTAGTAGACTAGTAATAACATTCCTTTATGATATATTTTCAATCATTTATATTATTTTATATGATATAAATGAATACTAATTGAACCATTACAAATTTAAACAAAGATATAATTACTCAAGGTTAATTACACATACAATTCCACAATTGAAAACAGCTCACAATACCTTAAATCATATACAGTTAATTTTAAATTTGCAAAAATGTATTTTTATCCATTTCATGATGTATTTGTTAAACTCTATTCCATATCTTACATATTTTATATTCGGATGATAATAATAAATGAATACCGCCTAGTCGAGGATGATTTTAGTTGTAACTATAAGTACTTAATTGTAATATACCTCCAATTAGAGAAATTACACCAAAATTATTTTGTTCATACATTTAATGATACTGCAATATTCAGATTCTCGTATGCAATGTCAGTGTTAGATTTCATTTAGTTGTAATCTCAAACTAACAAGATGTGCAAATTGCGACTTTTCTTCTTTCAGTTTTCAAACAAAGGGTAATGAAATTTAAAATAAATCATGTGATATCAGTATTTATGTCCAGGAGTACTTTTTAAGAAAAGGCCACTTTGTAGTTCTATCGAGATGTAGATTTTCCAGTTAAGTAAATTTATAGTTTCATTGATGTAAAACTAGGATAATACTACATACAAGATGAAGATGTTAATTTCAAATAAAATTGTTAATATACCGAACGATATACATATATATTCCGAATTACGTGATTATCTCTCTCTCAATTACTTGCACGTTAAATTTAAAACTCTTACCAATACATCTACGGTATTATTCTAAGCACTTCTAAGTATAAACTCCACGACCACTGAAAGAGAAAACAAATAATTTATTTTGAAATGAAGCGGTAATTTGAGTTTACTAGATGTTAGGATCTGAGATATTCTTGGCAAAACATCTCGTGCAATTTAACCAATTTGGCTTATTTCCAAATGATGCTGAGAATGTTGAAATTTACTCTTATTTCTTTTACTCTTATTTATTTAAAGATAAATTATAGCAAATGCAGCACACGTTATTTCTACTTAATATAAAAGAATTTTTACGTATTCCGTTTCTCGTTTATGTTTTAATTTTTCGATTTCATTAAGGAAGATGATCTCTCTCTAGCTTTCTCGGTGAATTTTAAGAGTATGACTTCGAATCTATGACGCAACATTATCTGGGAACAAATCATGCAACGTGAAAATATTTGAAAATTTATTGAATTTATGATGGCGTTCATCGAAACGTTGCAGTCATATCTGTAAGTTTGTATTGTTCCTTAAAAATCTGGACATAATTGACCATTGTGTTCATAATATTTCTATATATTGTTAAGTGCCCTTTAAACGATCAATGCGGCCACCTGGTTTTCAGCATTTAACTTTTACCAAGAGAATGAACTAGAGAAAGTTAAATGAATACGAAATTAATAGATCAGGCTGAGATTCCGTGGAATTGCATCATTATCGGAAAATACTGCGTTGTTAAAACCGTGTTGTGAGAATTTTGTTTTGTTTTAACAAGGACATATTTTCCCGATAGTTAAATGAATACAGTTCGCTTACTGCCTTAATTATAGGGTCTTGCGAACGATAAAATAAAATGAATATTTGTTATACCTTAACAAATACCTAATGTTAAATCAAAAACTCTTTGAACAAATAATAATGAGAGAAAATTTTAATATTCAGACAAAATTTAAATAACTAAAATATTATCTCTATATTTTTCATGTTTCAAATAAATTACAGGATTTTATTTTTCTTATACCAGAAAGATAGTAGCGTACATTAAAACATTTATCAAGTTCTTTGATTTATTGCAGTGAAAATAAAGAATTACCTAGACATTCAGTTAACTTCTAAATGAAAGATGCATGAATTTTCGTATTAATTCAGATTGTAGATTATATAATACAACTTTTATTTGAAGATTTTATTTGTATTTCATTCTAAAACTTATATTTCATTTTGAGTACGATAAAAAAGCAAATGAAAATGGTATTTTTAAAACTCGAAGCACTTGGTAATTCATTCTTCAAAAACTATTCCGTGCGGTGGTAGTCAACTCACATCGTCGTCCTGATGCGGGTTAAGGATGGATATTTACGTGAGAAGAAATCTTCCAGATAGAGTGTATAGGACGTGAATGTCTAGTACTTAAACTGGGAGAGCGACGGGGGTTACGAAAAGCGAACGGTTTGAGTAACCCGTTTAATGCGTTGCCTGAACGAGTGCAGCTTTACGCTGGGTAGATCAAGTGAGTACGCGGTAGCGATTTGAATGGAATAGTGATGGGTTCCGGTAGAATCCTCGGATCCTACCGAAAGGGCTATTTCTTTTACGGAAATTGGATTGACATGTTCCCTATTTTCAATTATCTCCGAATCGAAGGCTAAGGGCTGCAGGAGATTATACAAAACGTCACGTGACAGTGCAGTTTCGAATTTCCAATTCATCCCAATATGCTATTGAATTGGAATCTTTTTCTCATCCTAATAATGGATGCATTTCAAACTGCCTTTTTGTTGTAGAATTGGTGCAGGGGAAGAAAGAATTTTCAATGTGGACAAATATTGAACGATTTTTTTTATTTCCACCCTGCTTTGGATCATAATAATGATTTCTTACTGATTAGGAAATTAATATTTAAATGATAATTTGATGTTCGTCAATTTTAAACTGAAAGTTGTTCATGGCCTCCTATCGGAAAAGAACCACTATTTCCTTTTTATGCTTTTACATAATTTATCATAATTCTTGATCCTACTCTCCCGTGGCCCCCTCTGATATATTCTAGTGTTCATTAGCTTATGGGAGAATCTGTATTCCTGCAAAAATATTTGTTTAAAAATTTTTCCACCTTAATAACTTTTGCTAAATGTTATAGTATTATGTTATGAATTACAAATATATATTTATTTCATTTAATATGTGGTCAAGCAAAATAAACATTAAATTTGAAATATAGTTAATAAGCAAGATTGGATTAGTTTAATCGACGAGTGAGAGAACTTTAATGATTATGAACTTCCAATTGTGTTTCATTTTATAGCAAAATTGTTCTTATGGTGATATTGCAAGTTAAATTATTTTGAAGTTGGTAACTTAATAAGGATTTCCTTATATTGAAATAAAATTTAAAGTATAAACGAAAACCACTTTCACATTTGGTGGTAAAAATAATGTGGCATCTGTGAACGGGAAAAATGTTGTTTATAACTAATATCCGTATAACTTTTGGATCATCCTGTTACCTTCGTCGAAAGGAATTAAAGAAGATCAGTGCATGTATATATACATTTATTTCTTTATTCTCAAGATTAATATAGAAGAACGCAGAACAATGATTTTAGCGCTAAATGAAATGAACTAAATTTAAATATCTCGATAAAAAGCATCCAAGTATCACTTAAGACAAAATCACGAAAATAACGATGAGACAAATTCTAAGTAAATTATGAACTGGCTTTACAAATGCGATACTTTAAAACAATGTGCTTTGAAAAAATAATTATACAAAACATACGTTAAAATAAAAAAGCTCTCAGTACATTTTATTAAATGGCATCATAGCATGCAATCGGCTCCACGAAAAAAACGGATAGCATTTGAAAAGCTCTAGTCGTGTATAAACTTCCATACATGCTCGGAAAATTCAATTAAACCACATTAAAGGTTGAGATGAAGCAAAAGGGAATCTCGTTTTAATATCAAGGTGAGCAATTATTCCATAATTTTTGCTAAAATATTTTCCCATTAAATGAACGCCAACAATTTTAATATCGCCCAGTTGAGAAATCGATAGTATAGTCTAATAAACTTCCGGTGAAACTGTCACAAGAGTATTGCTTTCTTAATCATTCATAAAATTAATATATCGAAGCAATAAGTGCTTCATTTTAATGAAAACAGAATGAAATGTATTTCAATTACACTTTATGTTGGAATGCCTAATATAAAAATTAGTGTGGACGATCCTTATCAGTGGTTCCATAGGTGACTCTGCATTATTTCTGAAATGAATTTTGCCTATTTTACTTCTATAAGACAATAAAGCGCCTATTTTTGTATGGAAACAATGATAAATCATTTTTGCACGTTTTAAAAATAAAGTTTTTATGAGCGTGATTGGTGATAAAATACTCAGTAAGAAAAGAATCGCATTTTCAAAGAATTATAATGTTATTTAATAATTATATTCATTCCCTCTAAGCTAATATATTACATCTGACTCATTGAGACACTGGAGTATCTACGTTGAATATTTCGATCCTTATAGCTGATCTGTTATGCCTTCAATAACAATTGTAATGACGGAGGTTAAATAATTTACTTGAAACTAGAACTGTTTTTATATATAGGTGTGCGGGATAAGGGTATGGTCGTAAACGATAATCACTATTCTTAGAGGATTCTGTACATGAGAAAAAATCAGTCTGAAAATTACTACAAAATGTTCCTAATTATGTATCACAAATTTATTTAATTATTAAAATAAAAAACCAAATACCACTGAATGAAGCGGAATCACATTTTTCGATGGTTAAGGGGCTTAAAATGGGTCAATTATTCCTTGAATAACTGCCGAATTCTCTCACACCCGTTCTCGATTCACCAAGTGTGCATTATGTTTCAGAGGTCGTCCGTAAAGTGGGAAAATTCATGAAATGGTTGAGAACTGTTCCATGCGCGTCAAAATGGTTCAATCGTTGAGTTAGAAGAAGTTTTCTTGGTCGGCATGGGTAATCGCCAGATAGTTAAATATTTTCATTAGCTGGAAAAGTATTGAATACCTTAAATTGTTGCAGGAATACTGGTAAAGTACAAGGGGCATTCAAATGAATACCGTAAAACCAACATAATTGCATAATATGCAAAAACCGATGATAATACTATCGCGATTTTCATTTTTATGCCCTCTGTAGATAATTTCAAAGATTTTTCTGAAATTTCGTTTTTGCGAGAGACTATTAAATGCTTTCAACGCAATATCTCAACAACTCCTTGCAAAGCTTTTAACGCTAAATCACAATGAAAATTTAATGACAACCACTAGAGGACCAACAATAGTACGCAATATTTCTTATTTGTGTGATGTTATGTTGGGATTGTTTGATTATGTCATCTAAATAACTGCAGATATGAATGCCTTCCTGATATATTTATACATTTATGGGGTTAAAATGACATAACACGAATTGTGTTGTTACTCTGCCAGCTGTATGCGAATGCAAATAATAAGTAGTCATCAAGGACTATAACAAGCGCTTCTGAGACAGAATGATAAATCTGTGCTAGAACTTGCGTCAAAAACAGTATGAGACAGAAAATGTTCCAGGCCAACGTACAAAATTATGCCACTCGCCTAGTCCTCTACGCAACGAGAGCTAAGCAGCTCGTCGAGTAAACGTAAAAAATTGTATTTTACAACAAAATTTGGAAGAAAAGAAACAAATATAGAAGAGGATCATAATCCGAATACGGCAGGATTACAAATGGAAAGAGTGGGGCGAAGAATTGAGGAGGCGAGGAGAAAAAGAGAGGAAAACATATTAAGAAGAGAAAATGCGAGGGAGAAATGAAAGAAGGAGAGGCAAATAAAGGGAAGAGGGAATATAGGGAGAAGGAGAAGGGGGGGACGAGGAAGAAGCGGACGAAGGGAGAGAGTGAGAGATAAAGGAGACGGTATCACGAGCGAGGCTCGTGAAGAGATAAAAAGGATTTGGAGTTAGAAAGAGAAGCGGCGGCAGATGGGCGGGAGAGTAGATGAAAGCGGAGGTTGGGACGGAGGAGGAGGACTTAAAGGATTGAGGGAGAGAATAGTCCTTTGTGTCTCCCGCGTGTGTTATGAAACGAGATGTAAAAGATTCGGTAGGCCCCTATTGAGGCATACTTAAGTGCGGTTTAAGGGTGGGCTCGACCCGCACTCATCTCGCAACAAGGAAGCTATAACGCCTGAATCGCCAATACGTGATTTCCACGCAGAGCGCCTACAAAACCGACGTAGTTCCGAGTTATATTCGGACAACACAAATAATATGTCAAACAGCCTGACTATATTCTCTGACAATGGGCGATAAAATATGAGTCGAAGAAAATGCTTTTTTCGTATCCGTCTGAGTTCAAAAACGTGTTAATGATACTAAATTGTTGGTTTGAATTAGTATATAATTGCATTATTTATTGTTATTACAAATATTTTCGTGCTAAAACGTTACAAATCAACTGAAGCCAAACTGATACTTTGATTTGAACAGAATAAAAAATTATGAGAATCTTTCATTTCTCGAATTTGAAGTTTTTATAGTAAAAGGTAAATTAATTAATTCATCTCTAGCGCGCAATTTTTATTTCGATGAAGTAGTGTTTCTAATTAAGGAGGAGTGTTTTATAATTCTTGTTTTTAAGCAGATCGACTCCGGATATTTGATTACCTTACATACCTTTGACACACATTTCCAAATTTTAAATTATCGCCGAATTAGAAAATTATTTATTTATACATACCTTTGCAGTCAAAATATTACTTAAGCTAAACTATGAAATATTCATCCTATCGCTACAATTTTTTCTAGGAACGGGGATCTTTAGAAAATTCGTATCTCTCACATTTACCGCAGCATGAATAGCGGTCTATAATACTGAATATGAGAATAAATTATGGTTTAATTTCCCTAAATAGTTTTTCATCGATTTGGTATCATTTAATGTTTTCATTTATTTATTCCTCGGTGAGTCATCAAAGGCACTCAATAAAAAGTAACATGAGCTCAGAAATAATAAATCGACGAGTGAAAATTCTTGTCCGTTTTCAACTTTTTCAACTTATGAAGTATGCCTGTCTATTGCAACAAGCTCAACCTATTGATGCCATATCAATATGATATTTGAATAACACTTTTTTGATTGGTTTATGGCGACGCTTCCGCTGAGAACAAGCTCTCATTAGGTAACTCGCTCGCTGACATATACCGTACGTGAGTGTTCTCAGTTTTCAAATTCCTCTCTGATATGCAGTCTGTTGTATTATTTTTGTTGCATATTCCCGTGTAGTACTTTAAAATTAATTTGGGTTTCCTTTCCTGTAATTATACCCGATATTAATAGGATTCAATGGTAAATGTGTATTTTTCTCTCATAAAAACCAGTATTTTACGAGATTAATTTATCGGAGGTACTATCGTAAAATATTTCCATTCTATCGGGTGTGTTTGTAATTTAGAACTTCATTTAAAACTTTATTCAAATTTGCCGTTAAAAATCACGAAAAAATATTCTGAAATTACATATACTCGTATACTAACACACACACGACTATATATTTTTAGTATATTACACGTATGTACACACACACATACGAGTATGTATACGTACACAATTTAATTAGTCTTCTCACTGTGGCTGGAGAAATGTATTACCCGTAAGCTTCCAGCACACGTCTCATTTTGTGTACCTATCTCAACCACACCCTCAGTGACTCTCCAAATTGTGTCCAATAGGAAATATATAATATAGGCATGGCAGCCGTTGGACACGTTTGGCCCATGCCCCTCCCTAAGGAAAATAAAGTTGTAAATCATTTCAATTAGTCCCTAAAGTACACGGCCCCATTCGTCACATCGGTATTTCCCTTCACCTTCCTCTCCCGTTACATTTTCCTCCTCTTCTTACTCTCCCTCTTCTCTTTTCCCAATACCTTTTCCACTCTCCCTCTCCCTCCCCTCTCCCTCCCCTCTCCCTCCCCTCTCCCTCCCCCTCTCCCTCCCCCTCCCCCCTCCTTCCCCTTGAGCCACAAGCGCCTCTCACGGCTCACAGCATTTTTTCCAGGTTAGAAATATATCCATTCCAGCAAAACGCTAATGCACTACCTGATCTAATAAAGATAATATGATGAAAACTGTTAATACGTTGATAGGATTACGTTGATTCGGGTTTTGAATTTTTACTTTGCAACATAAAAAGTAGTGAAATTATTGTAACTCGATATTCTGACGAATTTCCTCTTTTTAGATGCTCCTGGACCGAGAACAATTGGCTTTAACAATTCTCTCTCCCTCTGTAGTACATCGTTAGCGCGCGGTTGTATGAGCTAAACCAGTGTTTTCCAAACTGCCAGATCTCCGCCTCCCCCATCCTTGGGTAGGTCGGGGGGAGGATCTTAAAAGGTTTAAAATATATTTACTGTCTGTAGAATTATCCTTATAGTGAGCTTCATGTTTTACTTAAGGTTTTATATTAATGTTAATTGTAGGACCAGTAGGTATTGTTTATGAAATTTGATTAAACATGATGCAGAGGGAGGGCGCAAAAACAGTTTTCTTAGGTGAAGGACGGGGTACGATTTTGCAGTGTTTGGAAACCGCTTTGCTAAACGTTTAAACAGATTCTGATGAAATTTCCGATTTATATACAGTATCACTTGGAATAGAAGTTTTGTTGAAATTAACAGTATCACACGAAAATTGGGATATTGTAATAAATAAACATTGCTGAAGATGACAGCGTAGCTGTCGAAACGCGCGTCCTCTAAGTGGTCCTGCGAGTCTTCTGTGCCTTGACACGTAAGTACCGCCTTTACGGTGAATTGGAGTTTTTTTTAATTTTCCTATTCTGGGATATTGTATTTTAGCCGATTTTCACAAAATGTTGATTTACTCAAAAATAACGCCATGAATTTTTATTTAAATCGGCCCAGTTAAAAAACGCAAAGTCATAAGCAATACTATCGAAGCTTAATTTCTCGAAGATAAGTGTATAAAATCCAGTGATATTGTAACATATAAAGTTCTGCTCTCAGCTACCACCAAGCTTACCTCACTAAGTAAAAGCAGCGTCACTGTTGGAAGGGTTCAAACTGCGCGAACACATATTATTATGCGTCGAGTAGAAGCGTACGGATATGTGAAAGTTTGTGTAATGTGTGAAGCACCGATATTTAATATTTCGTACGTTCCGGGCAGATTATATTCGCTGTGTTTTAAACATTTTCCCGGCAGCTCTCTCATATTTAAATCTATAAGCATCCTTTCTCTAAACGGGAGAATTCCAAAAAATTTTCCATCTTCAAAACGGTCAAGAAATTTACATTTTTGTACGAGGTGGGTCTTTTCATCTTTTTCATCTCATCTTTTGTCACAACTTAACTTTCTTTTTAAGACATTATTTCATCTTCTATTTCCGTCGTGTTCCTTTCATATTTCATTCCTTTTATTTATATTTTCTTACATCGGAGTCTTCCTTGTTTCTTTGATAACTCAGAACTATTTCTCTCGATAATTCACCGTTAAAATGGGACGCTACTGCCACTATAATGTTATGAATGTTATCATCAGATGAAACACACTTGATAATGGTGGAAACTGCTTGCACATGACCGATTTTATTAAAAAGTTATTTAACCCGTAAGGTTTCACATGAACACTTGTTCTTCCGTTAGCATCTGCCAATAAACTCGATTTCATTTCCATATTTTTGCAGTATTTTTACTTTCTCATATACGTGGTATACTGAGAAAGTATTATTGTCGTTAAAAAATTCGACCTCGAGATTTTGATGGAAATATACGTGGTTTTCGCAATGCCGTCTTTATGTTCGCGGCACTAGAGCCTAAACGGTAGAGCAAAAATGAATAAAATCTCGTACTTAGGCATTATATCTTACAACATAGAATCCAAGAGGAAATTATTGAAATTGCACAATAATTAAGGCAACTTTAACAACAATTTCATTTTCTCACAAACGGCTGAAACGATTTTTATCAAATTTCGTACAGTTACTTATGTTTAAATCTGAAATAATACTACATAGTTCATATTTCTCAAAGTTCATGAATATAAGGCTAGTTTATTCTTGGGCAACTATAATAACAATCGGATTTTCGAAAAAAACGGCTCATACGATTTCATCAAATTTCGTATAGTTATTTAAGTTGTTTATAACGATTTTAAATAGTTCATATTTTTCAAAAGATAACTAAACGACGCATTAGTATATGAGAAAGTTTGTACAGTGTATATTATGGCGATTTTCTCTAGAGAATTTACTACTTAAAAACACCATTAACCTTTTTGCTTCTATAAATATTGCATATAAATTATTATGGCATATTATATGTTTATACATTATACATAATGACGTGCAGAATTTTCTCTAAAGGCTAAATTTTATATTTTATAACTTAAGACAACATTGTAGAAAATCGAAATTTCGTCGCGTTATTTTTCGAAATGAATATTTGTCGGTTTTCAAATAAACCTCATAATTTGAAGATGAACTTTTCTACATCTAAATGATATTTACCCGATTGCTTCAAAGAGAGTTCATTAGCGTTAAAATTCAATATTCTTGTGATTTAATCCCGTAGGTTTGCTTCCAGTGCGAGCTAGGTAGTTTATAAGCGTTGAACAGACAGCTATTTTGAGATAATATACCATCTTATGGTTCTCATTCATCGATTCGTAAATTGACGAGTTATTTTCCTCGCAATGCAGTTTTTCATTTTAAGCTACTTTATATCTTTCAATTCCTTCGAAACTTTAGTCGATAAAATCTATTTCATCGAAATCCTTTTCCTAGTGTCATCTATTCCTTCTACACATCTTCTCGAATTGCTTTTATATTTTCTCTAATCGACACATTAAAACCTCCATTTTCCTCTTCCGGTACATAATATCCTAGCATCCGGAGAAGGGAGAAAAATCGACGTTTTAAATTCGCAACTTTGTTTTCCAAAAAAACAAGTTTTTTCGTTTATTTCCCTGAGACAAAGATGACGTCAAGCAGGGCAGGAGTCTTTGAATTGTTCTATCGGATATAAAGCCGAGTATATGCAAAGTGAATATTTTTTCTCTTCCGTTCATATCGGAGGAGTAATCTTAAGATGCACATTCCTCAATTTGACCGTCAATTCCTCTCACAGTATTGATTACTTCCTCAAAAACCTACCTAATTAGGATTTTTCTGTCATTCGCTCCCCTTTTATCACAAAACGTTTTTCCATTATCTCCTTCTTCGAGAGAATTTTCTTAAAGTGTTTTCCAACCAAGCTTAAGTTTACCATTAATTAAACCCGTTATATGAGTCATAATACAGATCGCGCGTATGGAGTGGAGTTAAAGAAAAATTGCCTCGAAGCATTTGGTTGGGCAGATCCAGATTCTTTGGTGGGTCTACGCACAAAACTGGACGAAAATACCAAATGTTTCCCCCACTCGCGACCACCTCCGTATATCTCGAATCATCTCCCTCGTCACCTCCTTCTCTCATTTACTGATAATTTAACCCGCTTCCCCTCCCCCCCCGCCCCCCCCCCCCCCCCATTACCACTTCTCTCCTGCCTTAGTATCTTCCTGTCCTTCGCCCACAGCCTCTCCTTTTCTTTCCTTTTCCTACATTAACCACTTGACTTCCATCTCCAAACATTCCCATTCTCCCGTTCTTTTTCCTTCCCCTACCACACTCTCCCTCCCCTTCCTCTTTATTTTGACGTCGCCATAACTACATCTCCCCTCCTAATCCCAGCTTTAACACATTCCCCACTCCTCCCAGGTCCTTATCCCCCTCTCGTTCTCTCGTTTATTTTTCTCTCCACACTTCCCTTCCCTCCTTCCTCTCATCCTACTTCTTTACACTCACACTCTTCTTCCATCACACGCTTGTTCTATCACTTTCTACTTTAACCTATTTCGTTCTTCCCAGGTCTATCTCTCTGTCTCCCTTTCGCTTCTATTTCCGGTTACAGTTGAGTCCCTATTATCCGGGATCGACTGGAATTCACCGACCTCGGATACTTTTCAAATGCAAATCTTCAAAATAACACTTTGCTACTTTTTTTCATGCGCCTCGGATAATACGGATACCTCGGGCAATCGGGACTCTACTGTATTCCTTATCATTTCTTTACTTTTCACTTCTTTCCCTCGCCAACTCTTCCCTCTATCTTCTCTCGACTGTATTATCCATACCTTCTTCTTTTCCTTCATCGGCCATTTCTCCGCCAATTCCTTCATTTCTCCTTCTGTTCCGCTTCACCAGCCCTCGTTCTCGACTCTCCCCCTGCTTCCTCACTTTCTCTCTCTCTCCCTGCCCCCTTTCACCCCTAGAAACCTCTCCACTCAATCTCCGTCCCCCACTCGCTCCCTTTAAATATCTTCCTCCCTTCCCCCCCTTCCTTCTCCTCCCTCATTCCTCCCCATACTACTTTCGTACTCTTTCTATATCCATACCTTACTATTTCCGCCCATATATTTCCCCTTCTTCTCTCCACGCTACCCTATATAACAGATATTCCATATATTTAAACATCTCTTCCGGAAAAATTTACCTCACAAATAACAGAGCGCACATCATAATTTATATAATTGCGTGCAACGCATTTCAATACTAAAAATGACAGTCGTGTTTTTAAACTCTATATCGCGCTGGAATTCATACATAAAATTTTTACCTTTTACAAATAGTCTTATTATTACCGGGAGAATAAAGACTTTGATTTTAGATATAGTTGGCAAAAAAATCCTTTAATAATTGATGAAGTTACGAGGTGGAGCAGTCTCGTGGTTATCTGCCAATGAATACTCGAAGAGAACCCCAATGACGCAAAACGGTAATCACGTGGCTATCTTGATGCCGTTCAAATTAAAGAATGATACTGTATCAGTCAGGATTTGTTTGTTACTTTTTATTTCTTTCTAAATACTTTGAATATTGCAATTTAAGCCAATTCCTTTATTTAGAATATTTTTAGCACTAAAATGGCTGAAACTGTCAATTTTTCTTCCTTAGAAAACCAATTCCAAATAGTTATTTATTTGGATATGGATTAATTTTAGGAAAAGTTGAAGAACAGATAGGTTAACAGTATTTCCTGAATATAAACTTCATAAGCTGTTTAGCCGAATATTTATCTATTAGAATATTAGTCATTTTGACATTCTATAACTTCTAATTGCTTTGCTTAAAAGTATTTGCGAATAATTTTAAGTTAAGAATGATTATGATCTATTGACGTCATATCTCTGTATTTATTTGTGAAAAGTGCTCAAATATTATTTCGTTTTTATATGCTAGTTCCTTGAAGATCTCAATCTTTATATATGAACATTGTTTTACTCATCACTTCCATTTCATATATTGAATTCATGGTAAAATGTCTTCTGTACAGTTTTCCTATATCAATAAATTGTTTTTGAATTATACAATTAATAAGAAAAGATTTCAAGGAAGATAACTAATTTCTGAAGGTTATTACATAAGAGAATTCATTTTATGAATTAATATATTGTTTTTAGAAGAATAAGAAAGAAGGCATCGGAATCTATGTATATTTATGAATAAGCAAATGGAATTCTCATTTAGTTTGACAAATACAGTTATTACGATTATTATGTTTTTATACAGTTTATGACAACAAAGAATAGAAAAAATCTCTTATTATAATTGTGTGTATGCGCATGTTCTCCTAACTTAAATGTATTATATTGTTTC
The DNA here is from genome assembly GCA_036926305.1 of Uropetala carovei. Lineage (NCBI taxonomy): Eukaryota > Metazoa > Arthropoda > Insecta > Odonata > Petaluridae > Uropetala > Uropetala carovei. The sequence goes on from JAXCHB010000011.1 coordinate 11,082,396, forward strand.
ATCTGTAATCGCTAGGAAAAACTTAACATTTAAATAGGACATTGAATGGCATAAAGCAAACTTTTTTCAATTTTGCGTCATCACGATAAAGTTCTCTTGCTGGGATCTTATCATATTATATTAAATTCTCGCGAAAATATTTTCTTCAAGTCAACTGAACTTTGGTGAGGGTTAAAGCTTATACAAATATTTTTTAAATCACGCAATATACATATTATTCACTGAAGACCGTACACTACTTATGGAAAGATCAAACGAAAAAAAATTGAAGAAGATAAAACTTTTCTGTCTCCTTGTATGATTTGCAAGTTACCACTCGGATTTAAAAAAATTTTATTTCAATGTTCTTTTCTTCCATTTCCTTCCAGTTTTACACCAAGGGTAGAGAATTCTCTCTTTCCCTTCTCTACTTCCCCTTTACCCCTCACCTTTTCCTCATATTTCTTTTTTGAGAACCCCCTTCCATTTTTCCCCATTGGCAACCTTTCTCATACACTGGACGATAATATTCTCCTGGATTTGCGTTTCTCTTAATGCTCGCAAACAATGCCTCAACTACGTATATCCCCTCTGGATGTACTAATTCCTCACCCTTTACCTCGTCCTCATTTACATTTACATTAATACCCTTCGAGCCGCCAGAAGCGTTTGGCAGGGGGTGTCACAGCACCAATGAACTCCAACTAATTCCTCTGTTGGACTGTCTTATGGCGTCTGGGAAAAAAAGATTGTAGTATTTCTCGGTTCTAGCGATTGTTTCGACATATTTTCTCGTACACTCTGATCTAACATTACGTTCGCTAACACCGATAGGTACAACTATGCCGCGTACGTCTTCAACGAATTCGGGGCTTTTAAACTTTTCGAATATTTTCCTTTTGTACTCAATTCTTCTACTCTTCAACGTCTGCCATTTCAGATCCCTCAATATCTCTGATACACTCGCATCATACCGATATTCTCCTTTTACAAATCTAGCCGCTCTACGCTGAACCATTTCGAGCTCTCTAGTTAGGCCCCCTCGAAAGGGTCCCAGACGGCGTTACAGTATTCCACGACGGGTAGCATTATGGAAAGTAGGCCATTTCCTTCACCATCGAGGGGTATCCCCACAGGACCCTAGAGGAAAGCCATTGCCGATGCTATAACGGTTTTGATATGCTTTCTACTAGACAAATTGCTACTGAGAGTTACTCCTAGATATTTGTAGCTATTGGCGTATGATAGCTTTAATCCGGATATTTCGTACGGGTAACGGATGAAATTCATGGAAGGCGTGAAATTCATTGCGACGCATTTCTCTATATTCAGGTCGAGTTGCCAATCTTTACACCACTTCGTAATAAGCTGAAGGCCCCTTTGTACAGTCTCCTGGTCGTGTATTGTGTTGTATTCACCATACACAAGTGTGTCATCCGCGAAGAGTCTGACTTAACATTTTTATTATCCACTAAATCATTTATATATATCAAGAATAAAAGAGGTCTGATTACACTTCCCTGAGGCACGCCGGAAGTCACTTTGACGACGTCTGATTCAACTCCATCGAGAACTACTCTCTGGGTTCTATCCGAAAGGAACGAAGCGATCCAATTTACAATTTACTCGTTAATTGAATAAGCCTTTAATTTTTGCATTATTTTCGCGTGGGAAACGGTGTCGAAGTCTTTCCTAAAGTCTAAAAATACTGCATCTACTCCTATTCCTTTGTCTGCTGTTTTCACAATATCATGCGCGAGTAGAGCTAACTGTGTCTCGCATGACTTACCTCTACGGAAAACATGCTGGTTTCTATTCAGAGTACCTTTACTTTCGAGGAATCGCATTATTGAGCTACCAATAATGTGCTCAAAAACCTTACAGAAGAACTTTAAATTTACTTCCCGTTTTGTGTATAAGTGTAACGTGGGCTGTTTTCCGTATCAAAGGAACTTCTCCCTCGTCTAAAGATTTTGTGAATACGATCTTAAGGTATGGAGCTAATTCGTTCGCTGTGGAGTTTATAATGAACCCAGGTATGGATTCCGTCCCTGGCGATTTTCTTTTATGGACCTGACTTAGTAATTTAACGATACCGCTTTTGGATATTTCTATGTCGCTCATATTTGAGTCTATACGAGTAGGGAAATCAAGGACATGACCGCTGTCGATTGTGAAGCAATTTTCAAAGAACCGGTTTAACCTTCACTCTCTCCCTCTGCTGCTGCTGTTTCCTTTGCTTTTGGATTCATTTCTTTAATGATCAGGTCTGATCACTCAGTGCTTTACCCCAAAAACATAATACTATTTGTTATACATCTTTTATTTCGTTAGTTAACTAAATAACTCTATATATATATATTTTTTTTTTTTCGGACCTTACAATTGTGCTTTAACTAAAACCGATGCAAATATTTAAATTGTATGTCATATCACTTTTATCGAATGACGAAATACTACATGAAAGAAGTGAAGAAGATTCATTTTCGCCCGATAAATCCGTTTGTCTGTCTGCCACTTAATTACTTCCCCTCCCATCCTCTCTCCGCAACTCTCAATTTGTCGCATTCTACAACCTTCTTCGTACGTTTTATTCTTTCTTCTCATTGTGGAATTCCACTTTGTATCTCACAAATATCATAAAACATTTCCCATATTTCTTAGAGGAATTTTCTCATTGTCAGTACTGTTCCATTCTCGGAACACACCCGCATTTCCATTTCAGAATTCTCTCATGTACATCATGTCTTTTTTAAATCCTTTTCCTCCACTTCCCTTTATCTTTTTCCTTCTCCTACTTCCCTTTGTATCTACTGCTCCCTCTCTACCTCTCTTTGAATCGCTTTTCCATCAAATTTGAAACTACCTGGTTCCTTTCTTTTCCTATCCCACCCATTGTCCGTATTTTTCCTCCTCCCTCGCCTCTCTTTTACTCTTTCCTCCAACCTCTTTTCTTTCCCTCCCATTCTCAATTTCTTCGGATCTCCCTTCATCGATTGCGAATTTTTCTTTTCCGTTCCCTATTAAAACCAACTCTCCCCTCCTGTCTCTCTCCCTGTCTTCATCGTCTCTCTCTTTGGTTCCATTGCATTTCCTCCCTCCTTTCTTTGTCGTCGAAGTCATTGTTTGGCGGCCCTCTCCGATCAGGATACACGAGCAGAAGTTCGTCGCTAAGAGTTGGAACTTTTCCGTAGCGCGTAGTTTGGCTACGTCGGAGTGCTGTCGGTTGGGAAAAGAGGATAAAGAGGGATGAGAGGGTGGGAAAGAATGACGGGGATCTTGTTAGATGGGGGTGGGTGGAGTTGGGATTTTTGTCACGGCATGTCTTTAAAAGGGGAGAAAAGAGTGCAGTGCTCAAGGGAATGAGGAAGAAGAAGATCGGTTGCTCCAAAGTACACCTGCGATACATTCGCCCGTGAGGGCGGAAGCAACGGGTGGAATTCGATATATGTTTTCGACCCGCGTGGTGGGGTAGGGGAGGTCATCGGGGGAGGGTGCGGAGGTGGGTACATCGGTCTACGGAAATGGGTGCTTGTTCCGGAAGTCGTGAGCGCTGTAGGGAGGGAGGATTATGGATATAAGAGGAGGGAGGAATAGAAAAAGAGAGAGAGAGAGATATTTGATATCTGATATTTACTTTATTTATACTGGCTGCAGATTGAGACGTAGGCCAGTGATAATGTTTGCAAGTGACTAGCATCTGACATAAATAACATACATATATACAGAAATATATGATAACAATTATTGCTGTTACATATTGAATAGTTTTACAGTTGTAAATATTTAAAAACAACTGTTTGTACAATATGTTGATCACTATTATTCCTTATTAATAACTTCCTAAAACATGATTTATATAGTCTAGTAATAAACAATACTGTTGTTGTTGAAAATCTCTTCTCACTTTGGTTGTTCACACATGAGCTATGTACCGCTCCAACAGTTGCTTTTTAATTCGTTTTTTTTTAATACAGTCACATTTAACGCTTGAATTATATCGGACTGTAGGCTGTTGTCAAATTTAATGGCACTGAATTGGAATGATCTCTTGAATAATTCGGTACGATGCATGGGAGTCCTTAATGTTCTGGCAGCAGTTCTGGTTGATCTGTCATGTGTTTGATTATTGAAGGTAAAATAGGGAATGAGATAACCGGGATTGTTGTATTTTAGAATTTTAAAACTAATTTGGCCTATGGATAGGAGGCGCCGCTCTTTAATTTTAAGCCAATTCATATTTTTATAATAGGAGGTAATATGCTCTCGAAAAGGGCGGTTGAAAATATACCGCATGCATGAGTTTTGCGCCATCTGAAGCCGGCTTAGTTGGTAACAATTTATATCTGAATACGCTGCATCCGCATAGTACAAATGGGGAAAAACTAGGGTATGAACTAATAATATTTTAGCTTTAATGGTTGGCTTAAAATTCATGTGACGGAGCTGATAAAGGCTCCTATAGACTGATTTACACACTTTCGTCACTTGTAAACCCCAATTGAGAGTGTTGGTTATTGAAATGCCGAGGTATGTTAAATTACCCACGTAGCACAGGTCGTCGTCCTTTATTCGCACCTTTGGCAGCTGGTCAATATCGATTTTTTGTAGACACTTTTTGCTGCCCACTACCATTGCCTTGCACTTCGAAATATTAATTTCAAGTCCATGCTCCGAGCACCATAAGTGCATAGCTTGTAAATCAATATTAGTATCACAGATAGTATTATTAATCAGTTCCGGGGGGGGGGGAAGAACTATATATTATAATATCATCAGCATACAGCATATAATTAGATTTTATAAAAAATTGGGGAAGTAGGTTAATAAAAATACTAAACAAAAGCGGGGACAGCACAGAGCCTTGGGTAACTCCGGTAGTAATTTCCCTCCATCCTGATCTGGTGTTTCCAGGAAATTTAGTTTGTTGTACACGGGATGTTAAGAAAGATGAAAACCAGGTTGACGTATCCGGGTTAACTCGATAAAATTCAATGGTGGCAATCAGCAACTTATGGTCTACTGAGTCAAAAGCTCTCCGTAGATCAATGGTGGTGATGATGGTAAGCTTCATTTGATCCTGGTTTCGCCTTACATTGTCCAGTACCTCTATCAATGCCATTTGGGTAATATGCCCAGATCTAAAACCGGCTTGACGTATATCTAGAAGATTATTATAGTCGATCCCCCTTCGGAAGTCACTTGGCCTACTTAGAGCAAGTAGCCAATCACGAACGTTTCCCCTTCCATCGCCCCTCTCAACTTTCGTGCGGGAGAGCAGATGTCGGTGCGCGCTGCCAGCTCTTGCTCAGCTGATATACTACGCAGTTTCTAAATAAATAACTTAGAATTCCACAGCAAGGAAACGGCGGTAGATACGGCAACGCAGTCCGATGCGATCTCTTCGAGAGCAGGAGTGAGACTGGTTTCCTCCCCACTACCTTCCCAAACAAACAGTCTCCTATTGGCTGCTGCTAACTCGTGTACGCCCAGTTTTCGAGGCCATCAGACTTCCGATGATGGACCGACTATAATAGACATGTGTAATGTAAGTTGAGCAGATACTATTTTCTCAAATATTTTTGCTGCCACACTGACGATAGAAATGGGGCGATAATCGGATGGATTTGTTGGGGTTTTTACTTTCGGGATGGGATGAACTATGGACCGTTTCCAAATGTTCGTAAAAACTCGAATTTCCATGGAATAATTAAATATATGTAAGAGCACTGAGACTGTCCAAGGCTACAGTAATTTTAGCATTTGGATATTCAATTGATCTGCTCCGATTGCTTTAGAAGTTATTTTATTATTATTTACTTCTTTAGCGGCTACATATTTCAAGTAAAAATCCGGAGCTGCGATAGGAGGCTTATTTTGTAGGTCTGTAATTGTAGACTGAGGTACTGCATTGAGGGAGGAGGTGCAAATATGTGCATTCAGTTCTTCAGGGGAGCAAGTTGGCTCAGATCTGTTGGTGGCCTTATTTCCAATGCCATTCTTCCGAAGAATATTCCAAAGCGGCTTTCCTGTAGGGATAAACTGCTGCAGATCGAGATAGTATCGGTTTTTTCGGTCCCTGAGAATGGTTTTTGCCCGATTTCTTAACCGTTTGTAAGCATACCAATTTTCTTCTGTCTTACTCCTGGTGTATTTCTTGTATGCCCTATCTCACTCCTTCAAAAATCCACGGACCTCGTTGGTTATCCAAGGGGCAGGAGTTCGCCGGATTTTCTTGCTTTTCGATGGGGCGTGTTTATAAAAAATTTGCAGCACTAATTCATTGAATTTCCCTACTTTTTCTTCAGTGATTACGAGTGAAAATATAGCTGTCCATTGGAGATCCTCCGCATCCTTGGTTAGTGCTTCTAGATCTTTATTTTTAAAATTCCGAAAAGAAATGGTTTTTTCGTTTGGTTTCATCATAGGGATATTAAGGGTGCAATAAATAAGATCATGGTTGGACAATCCCGGGGTTGGATATTGGCCGTGTTGGATGACAGAGTCCCTTTGGTTGGTTAGGATTAGGTCCATGGTATTGCTAGAGGTTCTGGTATGGTAGGTAGGGTTGGAAGGGAGGGAGGGAGAGAGAGAGAGAGAGGGAGAGAGGGAGAGAGGGAGGGAGGGAGAGAAGGAGGGAGGGAGAGAGGGAGGGAGGGAGAGAGGGAGGGAGGGAGAGAGGGAGAGAGGGAGGGAGGGAGAGAGGGAGGGAGGGAGAGAGGGAGAGAGGGAGGGAGGGAGAGACGGAGGGTGGGAGAGACGGAGGGAGGGAGAGAGGGAGGGAGGGAGAGAGGTAGGAGAGAAAGAGGGAGGGAGAGAGAGGGAGAGAGAGATAGAGAGAGGGGGTGATAGGGGGGGAGAGAGGGAGAGAGTGGGGTGGAGAGAGAGGGGGGAGAGAGAGTGAGGGGGAGAGTGAGGGAGAGTTAGGGAGAGAGAGAGGGAGAGAACGAGCGAGAGAGAGAGAGATATTGATTCGTCGGGAAGGACGCCAAGGTTACTAGGCTCCCTATACGAAGCCTTGGTTTATTTTTTCTTCCGTTTCCTTTTATTCGAGTATCTCCACCCCGCGGGAAACTCTAAATTTGTCGTAAAAAAAAGAGAAGTTGGGAGTGAAGACGAAAAGAGATAGAGGGAGGAGAGGTGGCGGAAGGAGGGCAAGAAGAGTTAGTTGGTTAAGTGGAGTTTATTATTCGCAGAGCTAGGGCCAATACTATTTACGATTTGGGAAAATATAGCCACCGATGGAGTGAGGTGGTGTTTTCTTCGAAGAGTCGGGTGTGAACGGGCAGAGTGAACGCGAGAAAGAGAATTAGGACAGGGGGTTGGGAAAGGCATTCCTGTGCGTGGGGCCACGGGTATTTAAATCCCGCGTAAGTAAACTCCCATTTCTTCGAGGTAGTGATGCTGAATGTAATAATATACTATAAGACTTCACTCGATTTGATATGGACATGGCGTGCTTCGCTAATTTTTACTATTCTAATTTTTCGGACCAGATGAACATTATTTTCTTAATTATAATAACATATGGATGTCCAAATTATGACTGTCAGAAATATGCAACGCATAGATCGTTTAATATTCGAACTGATAGTTAAATAATGTACGACGTGTGATGGCGCCTTTGCCACCAAGGGCCCGCCGGGAGGGAGTGGTGGAGCGGGTGTTCTCCAGGTGTATACCAGGAGGTACGGTGCCCCATGTGACGAAGGTGGTTCGGGAAGAGGTCGTGGGCACGGGCTGTTCTAGTCTGCGGGTGGTGGCGCATGTTGGCACCAACGACGCCTCGAAGCGCGGCTCCGAGGAGATTTTGAGTTCCTTTAGGGACATAAACTCCGAGGTCGGTCGTGTCCGTGAGGAGTCTGGGGTTGATGTGCGTTTAACCATCTGCAGCATTGTCTCGCAGATTGATTGTGGCTCTGACGTTTGGAGTAGGGTGGAGGGTCTAAACCGAAGGCTATGGTCTTTCTGTAGTGGCATGGGGGTGGATTTTGTTGACCTTCGTCCGATTCTCGAATCGTGTGGGGCACCCCTAAATGGCTCGGGGGCTCATTACACGCCTGAGGCATCCCAGGGTGTAGCGCATAGGATCCTTGAGCATAGTAGGGTTTTTTTAGGCTAGAGAGCAGGGTAGAGTATAGGCATCTTACGGGATTTGGGTGTAATTGGGAGGGTAACAGAGAACAATATTACGAGAAATCCGGCCAATACCGCAAATAAATTAGAGTTGCCGAGAGATGAAGGCGCTGATATCCGTGATATCAATATTTGGGATTTCGATAAAAATGGTGAAACAAAACGCGATCAGAAAGAAGATGCTATATCAATCAATTGACGGAATAATAGTATGAAGAACGCATGCATTTCTAAAACGATTACGAATGGTAAGGCTGAGGTTTATTTGAGAAGAGATAGTGAGAAATTAAATGTCGTCGTATTGAACTGCCCCACCATCCGTAAGAAAATTGCCGATTTTGAGCATATTATTTGCAGTCTAGAAGCCGATGTCGTGATCGGTACAGAGAGTTGGCTCACTGACGAGATTGCAAGTCAGGAGGTATTCCCTGAAGTCTATAGGAATTTTAGAAAGGATCGTAGTATCCGGACGGGAGGTGGAGTATTTATAGCAGTCAGCAAGGCATACGAAAGTTTTCTACTACCGATTAATCACGCCGAAATAGAAAATGTTTGGTGTGGAGTTAGAGGAAGCGATTATACTATATCATATATATGCGCATTTTATAGGCCTCCCAATGTAAGATAAAAAAGATTCATAATCTCGAGAAACAAGTAGCAACGCTAATATCAAAAAATAAAGAGAGGGCCGTTATAATTGGAGGAGACTTCAACTTACTTTCAATAGACTGGAATCAGAATTGCTTTGGATTGTCAGTTTGTTCGGGTAACACAGGAATCTAATTATAAGTGATCCACAAATTTAATCTCTCGTATATTATATTATGGCCATGCGTAATAGTGATAAAGCATAGATAAAACTTAGCAAGCAAGCTTGTCCATGGAGTTCTAATATATAAAAAAATAATTTTACAAATTTATTATTCCAAATTTCTGAATATGTTGTCAATAATTAAATGAAGGATAGTTTCTTAGTTTTCTGCATATAAAGTTTAACATAAGACGTGTAATTATCTGATTTTTCAGCGCATACTCATACAATGCGCATCATGCTCAGACTAAGGTAATACGATGAAAACCATTAATCCGCTCTTCTATTTCGTAATGCTCATAATATCAAGATAACCTTAAAGTTAAAAAGTTAATATTTCACATTTCATAAAAACATGCTGTTAAATCGGATGACTCTCGGGTGTTACCACTCTTTCTTTTTCATTTTCTCGCAAAACTCATGAACTCATGGAACTTCGTATTGTCTGGATGTGCAATTTTACATTCTACTTTATACTCGTGAAATTAATTGCTCTCTATATAAACTATGTCATTTACACCTTATAATGACACCGTCTTCAATTAGCTCGTATAATCGAGATGCAGTATCTTTCTTCTCAGAGTATGTTACTTAAAAGTTTACTAATTTAAATCGCATCCGCTTTTGTCGGCTCTTTGACCCAGATCCAAATTAATGTACATTGCGCTTTGAATATACGTATTTACTCAATGGTGACAAATTCACTAATTCCACGAGGGTGAAGCCCTTAAACTGAAGGTTATATGGCCATCGCTGCGTGCCACTAAAGGATTCTTATGTACACAACACCAATATTTGCTACACAGATGGTCTAAACAGCATAGCTATAAAAATTTAATGAATTCATTTTACTGGTTTTCCTGAAGTGACATTTTGGAAAGCTGGCTTTTTCGATTAGAAAATGACTGTTAAGAAGGCGTATAAGTTTCTAGAATAATTAATATCTTTTTTATTTCAAATAAGGATAATTTTCAATGACATTTAGCCAATTTCCGTGTTTTATTTTTATTACATTTTTATGAATGCGCTGAAATAAATTCATGAAAGCTGTAGCTAAGGAAGCACGCCAAATTATTTAATAACTAGGGTACAGCCCGTCAAAAATGACGGGAGTAAAGAAAATTCAAAATGACGTTATCATACCGAAATTTCCAAAGTGAGGACAATTAAATCTTAAACTTAAAAAGTTGCGTATATTCTTCCACGAAGAAGAATGAATGTATATTCAATATAATTATGTACGAATGTTGTTTGCTTTGGTTGATATGAAAATCATTTCCATCTCCTTCCTTCTCACTCTCGTATTGAAAACATTCAAGGCACGCTTACACTCGTAAGGATTGAAATAGCAATAGGATTTCTAGGTCTAACAATGTCATTGGTACGCAAGACAACATCCAGTTAAAATGGCAAGATTTCCACAAAATATGTGAATTATAAACGTTTATCATGCGTCATTTGGAAATGTAGTCGTAGAAAAATGAACCGTATAAGAAACGTTATAGTTTTTTCTTCAAAATTCTTTAGATCCGAAGATCGTAGGTTAAATCTTTCTAATTTTAATCTAAAAAAGAATGAAAGCCTGTACGTCGAAAAGCCGATTTTTAGGTGTTATTATGGGAAATGGAAATGTCTTCCTTGGACTCGAACCCAGTACTTTTTTCGAGATGTTTTTGGTCATCACCTTAAAATATGTGAATCGATAGTCATTTACTAATTTTTAACGCAACTATTTTTAGTTGACCTAATTATAGCCCGTCCTATGCAACTCGATCAAAGCTCCACAGATAGTGTACCTTACTTCAGGCATTACATTCAAAAAGGAAAAAAGAAAAACAACTGAAAACGCATTATCGAACATAATAGAAATTATTTTTTGAAATTTCCAGATTTGATATATTATTTCAACACCTCATATTGACGGGCTATTACCTAGTAGTTTAATTAAATGATGGAAAATACTGCTATAAAGCGAAACGTTTCCATTGGATATGAATTAATTTAGGATGCCTTTTGTTAACCCTCCGTTACTGTGGCGGGAAAAAATTACATCATTACTGTGGTGGGGTGTGACAAACCCCAAGGAAAATTATGGATAAAGAAATACAAATTACATATTATGGTGATTTTAAATGGACAGTTTATTAATCATTGCTATTAACGAATACATGTGAGTCATTAGAACCTGACATTTGTGATTGAAAATTGGTTCAATATTTGTATTCTTGAAACCTTACGCTTTCAAATACGAACAGCGCAATAAAAACAAACACATGCTAAATTATCAAGCTGGTAAAAAAGTAGGCCTAACATAGTTAACATAGTATTCTTAGGTACAATTGGTTTCATTGCCACACATACAATGACTTCACTCATAGTCTTTGTCACCCCTGACACAGTCTTCACAGTTAAGGATAACGTTCTCCAAACATATAAATTTATCACAATTGTGACAACGATATTTTGTCATTCTGCCCCTAGATCGTGGACAGGACATGCATCTGCCTTGCTGATTTGTTCGTTTAGGAGGAGGCTGGTTTGTCTCACCACTGGTTTTTCGTTTCACTTTGCCTTGCAGTTCCCTAGGGAGACGACCAATATTTTGTTGCTTTTGCTGAATTGTCTTTTAAATCAAACTCAGTCCCAATGTCTTCAAGAGCTCTCTGCGTGACATTGAGGTTCAAGTATTTGAATAAAAAACTGCATGAGCATTGATAGCAGCAACATTCATAATTGAAAAAAATACTGTTAGCGGCCAACGCTTTGAGTTCCTAGGCACATCATACGACGCACACATTTGGCCGACAGTGTCAATCCCTCCTTTTGTCGTATTGTAAAATGTAATGACCTCTGGTTTCTTCTGTTCTCCTGTACTTTCATCAATCTTAGTGTCATGATGCATAGTCGATAACAGAAGTACTACATTCCCTTTTTTCGGTACGTATGACACAAGAGTAGTCATTCATGAAACTAAAAGTACTTGAAGCTACAGGCTGTTTCTTCATGGCAAATACCTTTATGTATAAATATGATATCATTTTTTCGATATATTAGTAAAAACAATTTACTATATTTGTAAATCTATATTAGAATGATAGAATTTAACTTACGTTCAACACTGGAAAACTCGAACGTCAGTGCTGTGGCGGGGTTTGAGAAACCCCAGCTAGAGAAATAGCATCTGATCTGTTCAACAGCTGAATGACAAATAATGATTCCTATGGGGATACTATCTACTAGTGAAGATGTGAAGGTACACTGGAGCTCAACTCTTACTCGCGCGCCATCTTATGTCAATTTACTAAAATACCTAGACTGGGGTTTGAGACACCCCAGCACAGTAACGGAGGGTTAATATGGTAAAACAAGAAATAGTTTAATCACATTTATTTATATTTCAAATTGTATTATTTAAAATACCGTAAAGCGAAATATTTTTAACTCACATTTTTTAAAACTCAAATGATAAAATTAGTATCAGAAACACGATAAAAATGTTACAGTTTTTATGTAATTGCGATCAAGTGTGTTCACTCGTGATACTTAAATGTTTTTGTTAATGTAGATTCAACTATTGATGTCTTCTTAAATTAGGTGGTTGGAGAGTGTCTCTTGGATTTCCTCGTTTGAGAGCACTTTCATATTCTTAATGGGTTTGATGATAGTTCGTTAGCCCTATGGAAAAAGAATCAAGCGAAGATATGAAAGAGGCCATCGTCCGGATCTTGTTGCATCTTCGTACCTTTCCCTCACGCCGTAGTGTGTAGTATACGCGTCGTCGCCAAGCACTCAACTACAGCCAATAATGGTTTATTTGTCTTAGCTTTATAACGAGGAGTCAGAAACTCCACTTCCGCGCCTTTGCCGACGTGGAAAACTAAGTCACACAAATTACTTTTACAAATTTTGATTTTATGAAAATAATTGATTGAAGAATGCAAATTACGATGAGAGGAACGGTATGCTCGCTCAAGAATCTATTTAATAAACTAAATCTTCTTCAATTATCTTTTTACTTAAATATAAACTTTATAAAAAAGAACAGAAATTCCGTAAATGCCTCTCTGAAAACAAATGATAAAAATTCATTTTTTGAAGAAGCATAAAAATTGACCTTAAATTATGTTCTTTTTTGTTGCCCGACTCCTATCTTTGGAAGCCGCTGATCGAAATGGAGTAGGTGTAGGAAGAAAGAAGCATAAAATCCGACGTTAAATTATTTGTTCGTTTTTTCTAAATCACCTATTCGGTAGATATAAAATATTAAATGGGTCTCTTTTCGTGTCAGGTTACATGCTTATGTTGAACTTAAAGGTGAAAGTAATATAAAAAAACTCGAATTTCTTTTGAATAGCTTAAGAATTTTTACATCACAAATAGAATTTTTTATTAAAATATTCCTCGTTTTCATACCACTGCCCGGAAACGAGATTAGCCGAAAATGACGGATATTTCAGTAGTTTTACGCTTGTGCCTTTTACTGCCACAATTTCACCCACGATTTACTTTGAGTAAATAATCGTCTTCGGCTTTGCGACTCGATACCTCTGCACTCGCATTTTAACGCTTTTGAAAGCCTTTCGACAAGCAACTTGTTGCCCGGCTCGTGTCGTTGGAAGCCGCGAATCGAAAATGGAGTAGGTGTAGGGAGAAAGGCAGGTATTGGATGGACGGGAAGCAGGAGTACATGCGACGAAAGGCGTGGGAGGATGAGGAATCGTTGGTAAGATGGGAGAGAGAGAGAGAGGAAAAGAGAGAGGGGACTAACAGTTCGAGGAAAGGAAAAAATGAAAGCTGTGGGGGAAAAGAGAAGATTGAGGAGGAAGGAGTGGTTAGGAGAAAAAAGTTCGCCGGGAGGCTACCCTTTCGATGCTGAGATGGAAGATCTGTTGCCTAGCGGTAAACAAGAGGGTATCGGAACCACGCAGAGGAAAATATTTTTTTTTTCGTTTAGATGGACTTATTTCATCGAATCCCAAAGCACTTTAAAAGTGAAATAAAAATAAATCTTTGGAATCAAGCAGCTTCCTCGCCGTAATCGAGTTAAATTTTATAGCGGATTCTAATTTTTCAGAGGGGTCGTTACATTTTCTAAATAATACATCATAAGTTTTCAAATGTTTACGGCATTACATCATTTTCACAGAAAACTTGCATTCAGACGCTATATTTCAATTAGATACATGTATTTTTATGCGGAGAAAATCAATCCTAGTTCTATTAGTCGTAACTAAAGTTTATTTAAAGTTTCTAAAACTAAATCAAGCATAAAATGTAAACGTGTGAACAACTCAAAGTATTTGATACAAGGAAGTTGTAGCTTGTTTATTATAAAAATTATATTTTTAATCGGTATATTGAATTATATGCGTCTTGTAACCATGATTTAAATATCATTTTAATGCATTCATTGGAAAAAATTAAATAAATCAAATACAATGTAATTTAATAAAGATATGACTTCTCTTGGTGGGCGAAAAATGGTATCACTCGAAAGCTTCACACCATACGTGTCTTCATGTGTATCTCTCCGGTATCAGACAAAATACCAAGACCCAAAAGTGCTAGCGACATAAGAGCGAGCGGCAAAAGACAGACAGACAGAAAAACGAGTTTATTAGGGCGAAATTGAGACTATATAGTCCCTTCTTACATTTAACCCTGCGTCAACAGTTACAAATGAGGATAAAATAATATTAATAATTTCACAGAAAGGAACCAGGAAAAAAAATAGAAAAACAGAAGCAAAATACCAAATTACAAATTCGGAAAATTTCTATAAAAAGACAGAGTAATTGTGGTAAAAACCTAGGAAAGACCTGACTTGGCCATCCTAGTAAAAGATCACGCAGGAAAACACCCACGAAGGGAAGGGGATGGAAAAAAACCTGCGGAAACCCTAGATACATAAAAGAACAATACTGGAATTACAATAATACATACATGTTTAACAAGATAAGATTTACAAAAAATATTTTAATTTTATGAGTAATGAACAAGATAATTAAAGAAAATAAAAAAATAAGATGAGAACATACATATTTAGCAGAAGACGTGGTGGAAGAAAGGGAGTGAGAGATAGAGAGTGAAAGGGAGGGAGAGAGGGGGAGGGAGTGAGAGGGAGGGAGAGAGAGGGGGAGAGAGAGGGGGAGAGAGAGAGGGAGAGAGGGAGGGAGAGAGGGAGGGAGAGAGAGGGGGAGAGAGAGAGGGAGAGAGGGAGGGAGAGAGGGAGGGAGAGAGAGAGGGAGAGAGGGAGGGAGAGAGGGAGGGAGAGAGAAGGGAGAGAGAGAGAAGGGAGAGTGAGGGGGGGATGGGGAGGGGGAGAGTGGGAGAGGGGTACATACAAACAGTATTATATATAAAAATAAAAATTTAAATTAAGGTGACATAACGTGTTGATATGGCAGTGAAGATTATCACCTAAGTACAACTAATTTAAAAAATCGGTACAACATACATTATACAAACTTTCTCATATATAGGTATTAATGCGTCGTTTACTTATCTTTAGAAAATGAAAATCGTATGAGCCTGTGTTTAGAAAATCCAATTTTTGTTAATGTTGCCCAAGAATAAACTACCCTTATATTCACTTTTTGAGAAATATGAACTATGTAGTATTATTGCATACATAAACGACAGTAATGGAGTGGGATAGGAGATATTTCTAGTAGAGACGTTTGAATATGTATAGAGATAAGGAGTTTTTTATTCCCAATGGAAGGCCATTCCAGAGTTTTCATGCAGTGACGGTAAAGGATTTGTTGTATATTTCTGTTCTATGTAGTGGGGTCAGAAGTTTATCACATCCCCTGGTGTTGCATTGATGAACTGTATTAATGGTAACGAACTCAGTAGATAGATAACGAGGGATTTTATTTTTAAGGATTTGACACAATAGGGAAAGGAGGTGAAGGTTTCTTCGGGATTCAAGTTTGAGCTATGAGAGTCTACGGAAGTATTCTGTAACATGATCAGATTTGTTAAGATTAAAGATAAATCTGACGCAGGCATTATGAGAGCGCTGTAGTTTAATGGCGAGATCCTTTGATAAGTCCTGGTAGACTATATCGCAATAGTCAAAGTGAGGAAGAATTAATGATGTCACAAGCTGTCTTTTTATTGAAGAGGGAATCACGTTTGTGAGAGGCCTTAAAGTGTGCAAGGAAGAGTTTACCGTCTTGCAGACTTTCATAATGTGATTATTCCAGGTGAGCGTTTCATTTATTAGAATATCGAGATTTTTTACCAACTTTCAGTAGGGTAAGAATGTGCCATTCAGAGAAAGTGGAGCTAATTCCACGGGATTTATCGAGGCTATTAGCTTTGAATAACCGATTAAAATGGGTCAATGGGTTTATGCTGAGAAAGTTATCATCACTCCACTCTTGAAGGTGATTGAGGTCGCTATTTATATTCGCTAATGCATGAGACAAATTATTGTAGCCTTATAAAACGCTCTCGATGGATTCATGTGGCCCACGGGCCGTTGTTTGACGACCATTGCTCTATACATTTCGCGTTTCTTTTCGCGCCTCTCATTCGGTACTTGTATTTCCAAACATCGGCAAATGTTGTGCAGATGGTACAATATTTTGGACACCATTCGCTCTTAGGGAAAGGAATCTGGTTTCAAGCTGTAGCGCGTAATGCTCAAGTTTTTGGAAAATCCAAGCTCTTATCGAGGAATTTGACAATTTTCAAAGTCGTTACTGATTTTAATGCCTACTGATCGAGTATTGAACGCAATCGGAACAGCTTGGTAGAAAAGAATCGCGAATCGTTTCCTTCAAACATTCGATGGAAATCTCACGGAATTGTAAGAAGGAACTAATGTCTCCCACAAAACTAGGAAAATACATGTCATAAGATGGAAAGGAAAATTCTAATGCTCTGTTGCGATTAACTTCGGAACGCTACACACTTTAGTATCTGCTAAAACAAAACTTTCCAAAGAAAAAATCGAGATAATCTTCAGCCTTCTCTTGATGCCATCTTGATGAGGAGAGGATATTAATAACTCTCGTTTCCACGAATTTCAAATTTTAAAAAATAAAGCAAATAAAAAGGTAGAAAATAATTTTTTTCTGGACTAAAAATATTATTAAAAAATTTGTGTTTCGTAAAAGTGAGTGGTATTAATATGAGTATATGTAAGTGGCCAACAAAAAGAACTAATTTATGAGGAAGATGTAATAAAACAATTAGAAATACAAGAGGAAAAAGCCACCCACTTTTACGAAACCCAAATTTTGTAATAATCTTTGCAAAACTCAAACTCACAACCCAAAGTAAGATGGTTCAAACCCTATGGGCAGCAAAACTTTTTCTGTCTTAATTTTGGTCGAACTGTTGAAGTGTGACAAACAAATAAAGAAATAAAGTTGACGCGAAGTTAAATAAAAGTGTGTAATAACTGAAGTCTGAGAAAAAGTTCACTGAATGTTGAATTCATTAAAAAATTCCTTGAATGAGAGATGAATAAGAGAAATGAGAGATTAACATTAGTGGGACTCTCCTTTTAATATTTCTGTCGTTGAAACTCTGCTAAGATTATCAATTAAACTAGTTTGAGAGGAATTTCCTCTTTTATGAGTGAGTTTTAAGTTAATAACGATCCAATCGTCTTACGTGAAATCCTTTCCAAGGTGGAAAATTGAAATCGCAATAACTCACCTTATCAAATGGCTCGTTAACCTTAGCCCCGTAAGAGATCTAGGAGTACCAATATTAAGTTGCCAATAACTTTTTGAGAAAATCGATAAAATATTCCTCCTTTAAGCCGCTACCACCGTATTACCATCGAAGTCTGGTTAATTGGCACTCATATGAGATATATTTACGGAGAGAGAGTCGCATGAATGGGGTGCACAATTTCTTTTAATCTCCGGCACCCGCATGGTTTCAAGACCTTATCTGGTTAAGCCCTGCAGGCATATCGAAATTATACAGCCGTACAAACGGTGACAAACATTGCTCATCAATTGTTCTAATTAAAGAAAGGCCCCATTACCTCGTAAAACTTTCAATAATTCAATCTGTATGAGCTTAAACACACCCGTCCGTTTACTTCGTTTCCTATTCACCTTTTATAATTTTAAAAACCACTTATAAGCTTTATTATTTTAAAGTATACTTACCGATAGTACTGAAAATGAAGTTACCTGGTCGTTTCAGATATTCATATCGTAATCTATTAAGACAATTCCGGTTGTAATAATTAACGTTCGTCTTTTCGTAAAGTTCAGTCTCGAAATATTATTGTCTATATTCAAACATCCTCGAATATTAACAATTTAATGCAAATTAATATTCTTTATAAATACTTTAAACAAAATAATTTTACAGTAAATAATAATAATAATTATTATTATTATCAATAATGCGTTACAGGTGGGCAACATGCCCGGTGGTAACAGTACAATCAAGTAGAAGTAGAATACAAATACATTTACAAGTTACAACTTACACTTATCCCTTCATTGTATACAGTTACAATACAATATAGAATTTCTATGTTATACCCCTAACTTTACTTATAAATGCCGTCGTTGTTTTTGGATAAGGCTCAAAAACTCCCTCAGGCAAACTGTTTCATTCAGTGATCCCTCTGTTTAGAAGTGAGTTTTTACTGATTTCCGATTTTTGGGGTAACGTCCTTATTTTATTCTTATGATCGGTCCTTCCTAAACACTTTCGCTGCCAATACTAGGACGTATGCAATACTTGCAAAATCATTTTCGTTTACGAAAAATTGAAAAACCCCTATAAAGAATACTTTTTCACTTAACTTTTCTTATCAATTAACCAAATTTGTTGGTAAACAATCCGTTTCCAAGCGTATTAAATTCAATTACTACGATAATTTTATTTCCTATCATTTCATTATCGCCAAATCCAGCTTAATTTATTCTGTAATTAAGCCTTTCTGAAATGTATTACTTTTATGCCTTGTAAGAAAGAAACCTGTGAAAAGGCAACGTATTGTCCTAATCTACACTTTGCCTATAACTATACTATAATATAGGTCCGAAAGATAGAAGGTACGATACGGAAGAACAGCCCTAGCCCCAAATTTATATTACTATTTGAAAAATAAAACTTTTAATGTAAATAATTTACTATACCTGCCCTAAATGTACGTTAATATTTGAAAAATAAAAACTTTTAATCTAAATAATTTACCATAAATTTTCTAAATTTATATTACTATTTGAAAAATAAAACATTTAATGTAAATAATTTTACATACCTAATGTAATTGCCCGTTAAAATTTAACGGGTGGATTACGATCATTCAGAAATCGAAACTTTTCAAATATAATACATCCGAATGCCCTAAATTTCTGTTTGTAGTTCCGCGGTAAGTCGTTTTCGCTGTGACCAGGTTTCACCTTCCATTCTAAGGCTAAAATAAAGACGAAATGGAAAAGAAATTCTGTGCTTCATTTCGAAAATAGCTAAAATATTTAACGCTTCCTTAACTACAAACGTAGGGAAAATAATTAAATTTCGTTAAATATTTAACATCCGAACTCGTAAATACTGACAATAACTGAAGTATAACCTACCGTTTTATACGTGCTTCAACTCAATTAACGTAAGTATTAAATCGCATATGCCTAATCGTCTGTATTTTCGTCGTTGATGAAAACAAAACAAAAAGTAATTTAAGTTCAACCTATCGTTTCATAATGGTGTCGTGAACCCTGATTGGCGGCCATTCAACCAATGAAATCGCAGAATAAGCGTTTATGACAAACCGAGCAAATTATATTAGATCGATTACTCGGGTAATACTGACGTTAATTTTAGTGCACTGAATAAACCATTTTTGTTATGGACACTAAAATTAAACAGAATAACTACGCAATTGCAACATCAGTTGTCCAACTGCACGAAAGCAGGTGCATTTCAAGTTGAAAAATGAGTAAGGTTAGGAGATATCATTCCTCATAGCAGCGCCACTATAACAGATGGAACACTGGAAAGGGAAGATAAAGAAATAGAGATAAATAGAGTTGAATTAAGTCATCTCTACTTTTCTGATGACAAGTGGATTGTTTTCAAAAGGACAATAAGAGCACCGTTAAGGAAACGAGGAACTGAAACTGGAAGGCAGAAAGGATGGTCTTAAAATCAACCTCAACAAACCATGGTCACGTTCTAGGTCTTCGAAAATCCTCAGAATCAATCAATGGAGCGGATCCTGAGAAGAGCACAAGATACGTTTATTTAGGTGAGCTATTCTCTAGGGACGAATCGTTCTTCGGAGATATCAGCCAGTGGAAGAAGATACGATCGATTACATTCGGAGAAAATGCGCGACGCAGAAGTGCATGGAGGGACACATGATTGTCTGAAGAGACCGTAAAAGAAACCAATGGATACAAAAGCAAATAAGAGACTGCGACTAAATTACACGAGTGTGGGCAATAAAATAGTATTATGAAGGTCCCATTGCAAGAATTACCACCATTAGATGTCTTTATTTATCGAATGGATTACGGAGAAAACCAAAAAACCGTAAAGACGGCCGAAAAACAGATGGCATACAGAGAATGTGAAAATGGTAACGGCAGCGTAGAGGGAGGCAGGGGACGGAAAACTGGAAAAGAATGAGAGAGTAAATTTAACCTCGTTAAGTTGTTTTTTATTCGAAAAAATCATGAAAATGTTTCAATTTGATCGCAGTATTTTTACGAGAAAAACATTTTGATTCGCAAGACGTAATCTTCATTTTTACCATCTGGAATATTATTCATTAGTAAATCAACGCAAATTATCAAGTGTACATCTACATCTACACGATACCCTGCAAATTACCAGACTGGTGGGTGGCAAGGGGTGCAGCACACTAAAATCTACCTAATAACGTCCCTCGTGGGAATCAATCTCCGGTTCTGATCCCGTATGGTCCTTGGGAAAAGCGACCTCTGATATCGCTCGGTCCTACAGTCGATCTCTCGTATTTTATTCTGGTGATGTATAAGGTTTCATTAATTATCTTTAAACCGCTATAGATTATTATTAGAAACAACAGGTTTTTTCTCAGATTTCGGTTATGTTGAACAATGTGTTTGACGTCCTTTATACAAGTATATATAAAAAAGACTTTTTAATTTAAACATCTTTTAGGAAGAGGATAGAATAAGGATGAAATACCAATCCAATGGTTTGTTTCAATAATTTCACTGTGAATTAAAAATTGTACGGTATTTTCTTCGTCCAGCTAGAGTCGATTAAGTAAAATAAGCCTCCCGGGCCGGAGGGCATACCCGCGCCTATGTTGAAAGAGCTAGGCTCGGTAATCGCACCTTACTTGAAAATAATATTCGAAAAATCCATTGCACATCGTACCGTTCCAAAGGACCGGAAGTTAGCATACGTAATGCCCCTCCACAAAGGCGGTGATAAAGAGAACCCCGAAAATTATAGACCGATTTCCTTGACGTCATTATCGTGTAAGATTCTAGAACATATAATCGTTAGCTCTGTTCTGCGTTATTTAGATGGTCGTTCTTCGCTATGCAAAACCCAACACGGGTTTCGGAAAGGTAGGTCATGCGAATCGCAGCTCGCCCTGTTCGCAAACGATTTCTTGCAATGCGGAGAGAAAAACACTCAGGTTGATGCCATTTTCATTGATTTTAAAAAAGCGATTAATAAAGTACCCATAATAAATTAATAGGAAAACTAGGAAAGTACGGCATAAACCATAATATCGTGAGTTGGGTAAAAGACTTCCTCTCCAACAGAAAACAGATAGTATTTATTGATGGGAAATCTTCATACCCGGTAAATGTCGCATCAGGTGTTCCACAGGGAAGTGTCATAGGACCACTACTATTACTGATATATTTAGACGATATCTGCTCGGTAGTTCGCTTCAAAATAAGACTTTTCGCAGATGTCACCGTTTTATATAAGGAGATAACGAGTCAGGATGACCAAAAATCGCTCCAGGAAGATTTAAACGCCCTTTCAGCATGGTATCAAGATTGGAAAATCGAAGTTAATCACAGCAAATGTTCCCTACTGAGTTTCTGGAAGAGTAAGAACAATGAATTAGACTCGGAGTACAGAATTGTTAGATTGAATATCCGATCTGCAGAATACGTAACTATTTAGGAGTCACCATTTGTCGTGATCTATCATGGAATATGCATATTCGAAGGATCGTAGGCGCAGCTAATAAGAAATTGGGCTTCGTAGGCAGAATAGTAAGAAGTAGCACAGAACAGGTACGAGAACCAGTTATTTATCATTGGTCAGATCTCAGGTCGAATACGCTTCCAGCATATGGGATCCGTACGAAAAGGGACAGATACTTGAGTACTAAAGAATCCAACGCAGAGCAGCCAGATTCGTAAAGCAAAAATATGAGCAAAAGTTAAGCGTCACATCACTCTTGAAGGAGTTGAATTGGACATCGCTAGAGGACCGCAGAATTAGCGCTAGGTTAAGGCTTCTGGAGAAATTTAGGTCGGATGTTCTCTTAGAGGAGGTCTCAGGAATCTTAGAGGCACCTACGTATGTACATGGGCAGGCACGATCACGAGAATAAATTACGAGAGATCGACTGTAGGACCGAGCGATATCAGAGCTCGTTTTTCCCAAGGACCATACGGGATCATAACATGAGAGTGATTCCCACGAGGGACGTTATTAGGTAGGTTTTGGTGTGCTGCACCCCCTGCCACCCACTAATCTGTTGATTTGCAGGGTATCATGTAGATGTAGATGTAAGCCCGTAACATTTAGGCTACCGATAAGCCTAAGCAATAGGCCAGTTTGGATAATAATTATTATTAACGAAACATCTGATATATCTGGAACAAAACTTCCGACCGCGTGATTCCGAAAGTGGCCAGCAATTAGAGAACGAGTGAGTCATTATGTCCGTTGTCGCAGTCAGACTCTCATCTAAGCCGCGATCCAAATGTTTCCAGTTCCGTCTCACCGCTCTACTCTCCCGACTCTTTACGAAGATTTTCATTTATGGTGGTCGAAATCGTGTCTCGAGAGCTAACAATTTGCTGGTTCTCCTGATTCCCCGCCTTTTTTCCTCCTTCCTCTCCCGGTTAGAGGTAAAAGGGAAAACGGGCGAAGAGAGCAGGAGAAGAGGGCGCGAGACTCGGAAGGTAAGGTGGGCGTACGGTTAACGGCTAGCGCGGTGGCAGAGATACAAATCCTGAGGCGACCTTTTATCGCGCAGTCTAAACATAGGTGCGGTAACTCCTCGGGGCCTAACAAGTGTGGGAGAAAGTCGTCCCTCCCACCCCTTCGTTTCCCATCCTGTCATTTCCCTCCGCCCCCCCCCCCCCACTCTGTACCTAGCGCAGCACAACACCATCAGACCGAGAGGACTCCTTGTTATCGCCTGCCGCGTGAAGCAGCTGCCTACAACGAGAACTTTATTGCGTCTAACACCAAAATCTCTACGACCCACGCTGGTTATACGGTTTTTCTCCCAAAGCAATATCCTCGTCTCTGAGCCACGCCACTATACTTTCCGGGTCTCCATTTCAACCACACGTGGTTTCACTCCATCTGAAGCGTCTCCAATGGGACGCACGGTGAGGTTGGAAGGTATATAGAGGTTGAGGATGGGGACGATAGCCGAAAGAACCACTAAGCTTGTAATGTCTCTTCATACTTAAAAAGTTGTAATATGCGCAGACAAATGCTATTAAATTGTGCTAGAAATATTTTAATGCATTATTTCTGTAAAAATGCCAAATTAAATAGTATCCATGCAAATCAATTGGAATCATTTTTTGTTTCATTTATAAAAGGAGGATTCATTTGAATAAGATAGAAATTACTTGTTTTTTTACCTACTATAAATTAATTTGAAATAATGTAATTTGCATCAAACTTTTAAACATCGATTTCTATTTGGTATTACAGCATACGGAAGTTTGTGGAGAATTTCATTAACCATAAATATCGCAATGTGCTTTTTGAACGCTACAAAGATTAATAAAGTACATTTATAGTTGAACATTAATGCACTACTTTTCGAACTATGAAATACAAGCCATAGAAAGAAATATTTTTAAAAATTGCAAAAACGGACCGATCTCTATCTCGCAAAATTCCCGCTCTTATTTAAAATTTTCATAAATATCTAATGACAACCTTTATGCATGGTCGCTCTGTATATATTAAGAGACTATTAATCTTATCATTTTTATTTCCTATATTTGTTTTTCACGTATTAATCCAAAGAACATCTATGGGGCAAAAATTGAAACATTATTTATCTATCACATTACCACACATCTGATGGTCCAAGGAGGTTGTAATCTATTTAAATCGCCATATAAGATGTCGTGGGCATTTTAATAAGGCATTTATGCCCTTTAATCTGGTTCATAAAATAATATCCATGGATATGTATAGATTGTTGAGCGTAAGTACAATGAATCAAAGTCAGTCCATTTGAATTAAATTGAAGATTGCAGATAAGGAAAAATTTCAGTTTAATATATTAGTTGAAATTACTTTTCTTTAAATTTGAATGATTAAAATTATTTTTTCAAATAAATCAGGTTTTTTTAAATTTTATAACGATTATATATTTTTTCAGTGGTCCTATAGAACTTTGAACATATACTTCTCCGCTTTTGTGAAGCCTCAAAATTTTTCATGATAAGCACACTTCAATTGCAGATGTGAGCTTTTTTATCGCTTCAGCTATGTACACTCACTTCCTCAGCTCTTCGCGTCGTTTTCATGAAATTTCTTTAGACTCTCAGTTCATAATACCATCGCTTCACATTATGTCCCGAATATATTATTTCGATCAGAATGGTGTATAATTTTTATCAGAATCTAACTGAAAAGACCTTTAAATGATCTTTCCAGTGTCGAAATTAAAACGTGCCTTTCCACTATGCTGGCAAATAATACACACGCACGCACGCACCCACGCACGCACACACACACACATATATAGGAGGATAGAAAATTATGAGGCACTTTGAGATGTGCTAGAAATTTGCCACGATATAGGTTTTTGGTCACGAAGGAAAAAATCCAACATTGTTGAATTTCCAATTTTGAGGGGCTATTTTGGCCCCTTTTTGATCCATTTTTGCCCCACAAGAAAACAGGTAAATCGGTGTAGAGGTTTTTATATTTGCATTTTAAAATTATTTCCCGTCAAGATTCGAACTCGGGACATGAACTTTCGGAAAGTATAGAAATTGTAGTTTCTTATTTTTGAAGACAATTCAAATTCGAATAGAATTAGCGGAAATTTATAGTTTTTATCAGAAAAAATTCGTAATTTTCCTGGGTCGCAACAATCGACTGCCGTGGCAACGAGCTCAATGCTTTCATATGGATAAGTTTTTAATGGGAATCAGAATGTAAGTAATTTGATTTCTCGTTATAACAAATTCCTCAACCGGCGAGGTAACTACTTGGAACAATAGTTCATTAATGTAAGTTTAAATGTGCTTTATAATATTTTGGAAATTACCAGTCATTTTCGAAATGCAGACATTCTACTCTTACTCTCCGATCACTCCTCGTATATACAGGGTGCGGCATAAGTCGCTTTACCGAGAATAATTATTTTTATATTTTTCTGCACTGATTTGGCAACACTGATTTTAATACGCTGGGTACTGTAGTGATTTGACTAGCTTATGGCTTAGTAGAAATTCCACTCTGTAGCTTTTCGAACTGATCCGATGAAAATACGTAGGTGCTCTGGTAAAAATCATGAAAGAAGTAAAGAGGAAGATATGTGTATAAAGAAAGCGCTTTGATTCAGAGAGAGGAATTTTTTGAAAAATGACCCTTGCATCGTATGTCAGTCTATTGAATTGAAGTAGAACTAGAAATATACTGGTTCATGGGCGTGGGTGGATGTTAAGGCGGTTTTACACCAAGGCAACAGAGAGCAACACTGCAGCATGCGACAATCGTTGCCGTTCTACAGTTGTTGCCATATGTAGCATGCGGTATGCGGAAACGGTTTGTTGCCTGCGTCGACCCTTTTACACCAGGGCAACTACGTTGCTCCCCCTTCTCCTCAGTTCTGAACGAAATACCACTACCGACAAGTGCGATTGCTGCCGCGGCTTACCTGGTGATTTCGTCGGAAAAGAAGAAGAAGAAAAGACGCTTTTGGGAAAGAAAAATGTTTATTAGGGAAAGATCAAGTGCTATAAATCTTTTTCGTGATCTCCTTGTGTACGATCGAGAAATGTTCAAGAATTTTACCTAAAATGGATAGTAAGTATTTGGAGAGTTTTGAGATGCGGTTGTGGAGGTTCATGAGGCACGCTAATTGAGCCTCCCCCGCCTCCCTCGTAATCCGCCACTGTTCAAATTGAGTCACCTTTGAAGTTCATGTTCTTTGAGGACTGCTCTCATAGTTATATACTGTTTCATTTAAAAGCTAACGCAAATAGAAATAAAAACGTGTGTCCTAAACGAGAATTGGAAGATCGTGTAGTGAAGTTAAGTTAAATTTTTCCATCGGTAGTTATTATTACAATATATAATCTATAATGTATTATAATTAAAGGCATTCAAATAACGCTTAAAGTAGAGTATTAAGTCGGAAAATTTGGATGACAGGAATACCTCCCGTCTTTATGTTTTCCTAAGGGAAAATTTCCGATTTATATACGTCGTGCGATCTACGTCACGTTTCCAGGAACGCATTCTCGACGCAAATAGAGTTCTTGCATTTCAATTTTAAACGGTAAATTTATTTAAAATTTAAAATTATTTAATTTAAAAGACTCATGTCATGATTGTGACGGCCGTAGAATGGTGTTTCGCCTTTGCTTGCACTGAGCAAATACGGGCAACAAGGTCGGTTTCCCACTCGAGTCGGGAAGGTCGGCAACAGGAGGCAACGGAAGTTTTTGCAGCATGCGGCGTCACGATTGGCTGCTTGAGGCAACAAGCCGCATGCGGCATTGCCGCATGCTACACGTTGCCTCTTGTTGCCTTGGTGTAAAACCGCCTTTACGCTCAAGCGGAAACTATTTCAGAGGCAATAAATTCCAAAAATTATGTCCTAGCACCAGTGTCTTCCAAGAATATAATTAAGTTGAAAATGATCATATCGGAGAATCAAGCAAAGAAAACGAATCTAATTTATAGATATGTAATAATTCCTCGTTCACAAAAATAACTGGTTGCGTATTTGGGCGAATGTTTTTATTATAAAATATCAATTATTTTATATTATATTTTCTTTATTCCCGGCTAATGATTGTGATTTTACTGTTTTTCTTTTAGTTTATCTTTTTTAATTCCATCGTCTCCATCTTTTATGTAGCCCTAGGTTACGTTTTATCGCAAAAGAATTTTCCTCTCCAAGCATGATTTCTCTTTGTAAAATTATAAAATAAATTTTATTTAAAACTTTCAGATGATATGCGATAAAATAGTTGTTATCAATAACTTGCATTCGAAGACTAAACATGATTAAAACGTAAATCAAGGACGATTTAAAGATAACTGAATTTAATCAGTCAATATTTCTTTTCTACGTTAGCCAGATACTGCAAATGTGCAATGAAATTACATTTTAGTGATTACAAAAGTGCACTTTATGAACTATGAAAAATTTTATTTTGCTCATTCTGTGAAATAATTTTTAAAGTATAAATAATTTCTCTCTATGAAATATATATTAGGCTCTAAGGAAGTATGGGATTTTGTGTTCAGACAAAAAGGTTTATTCATTCAGTAGTTTTCAAGATTTGCCGTTCTCGCGTTTATACTTAAAAACTAACATGTAAAAACTCAACTAAAGGGGAAAATGGCTACTTGAATGGAATTGAGAATATTTTTAAAAAATGTCTTTTAATGTCTCTAATCAGCAATTTGGTAAAGTGAGACAAAGTATATTTCGCCGATATTTGCTATTGTCTACATATCCTTTATCAAGATATGAATAAATTCAGAAGCCTTCCAACCAACATAAATCCTTTAGTAGATAGCTGTTAGACAGCAGCCGAACGTATCGTCCAACGGTAAAAGACTACGTCGACAGCCAAAATATGTCCTTTCACTTGTTTCTTCGTGCGTAACGGTACCAAAAGCATCTTACAACTCTTTCAAAAGATATAGAAGTGCCTGTCGAAGTCAATATTGTATCCGCATGGCATCATGAGATTCTAAAAATGTACACGTTCTTCAATGAAATATTTTTCGTTTCAGTTTTGAAGGGTTCTTTGTCAAATAACTCTCCAAAAATAGGTTGAGAGTAAAT
The DNA here is from genome assembly GCA_036926305.1 of Uropetala carovei. Classification (NCBI taxonomy): domain Eukaryota; kingdom Metazoa; phylum Arthropoda; class Insecta; order Odonata; family Petaluridae; genus Uropetala; species Uropetala carovei. The sequence continues at coordinate 11,110,574 of JAXCHB010000011.1, forward strand.
ATAAATGGCTAGGAATAGTAACGGTACCATCGCCTTAAAGGAATTCGAGAGACTCAGAAAGGAGGTTCCGTGGGAACGAGCTGAATTGCAAGAAGATGAGGAAACGTGGTCCAGTCAATTCACGCGAACCGCGTACGTGTGCGTGACGCCACGACGCCGACGTCGTAGTGACGATAGGGGGCGGAGTTAGAAAGGATGGAGGAAGAGAGGTGGCAGAGAGAGAGAGAAAAAGGTGGCGGGAGAGGGTGGAGATGGGAAGGGGTGTTGTGGAAAGAGCGGTTTGGGAAATAAGGAGAGAGAGAGGAGGGAAAGAGTGTGAATCAGGTGGATGGGGGATGAAGTGGTGTGGAGAGAGCAGTGGCCGAGATGAAATATGGAAGACAGACGTTGCAATTGAGTGGGTTTAACATGGACGAAGGAGAGGTAAAGAGAAGCGTTGAGGAAGGGCGATGAGGGGCGTTGAGGAGGGGTGGTGAGGAATGGTAGTGATGAGGGGGCGGTGTGAGGGAGAAATTCGAGGCAATCGCTGTCTGGCAGACAGAGGGCGTGTCACGATCTTGGTGGGGGGAGTGGCGGATCCAAGGGGGGGGGGGGGGGTCGATGGGGATGACCCCATCGCATTCCACTGGGCGCTTTCTTAAGTTCATTCCGCGCAAAAATCCTCAATTATACGCCGCAGATTAGGTCTGTATAGCAAGGGAAAGAAGGATTCTGATAGGGGTAGAGGTTTCCAAAATATAGGTCAGTTGGCAGGGGCGGATTAGATAGGTGGAGGGGCGATCTCCCCCCCCCCCCTCCCCCCTTGAAGAGTTTCTGGATCGACCCCTGGGTGGGGGTGATACCCACTTCCCGCACCATTGCATCACTATTTCTTCTTCTCAAGCATACAAGGACGGAAATAACGATCCAAATAATGCAGTTGGTGATGCTCGATAAGTTAAAGGTCTCAAATGTTAAACTTCTTAAATCCTTTCAAACTAATTGTCTTTTTCATTTATCATATTTGAGCTTAATCATGAAGTCAGATGAAACTCATGCCAAGAATTTTCACGACATGGTTTTTAATTGATTTATATTTATACTGAACTTAACGCTCAACTATTACGCTTATTAAGCAAGGGTCGTACTTTGGAGAAGCGTCTCGATAGATTTGTCTTTAAAAAAGATCATTCAAAACTCTAATTCTTAATGGAAAATTATAAGATGTTTGTATTTAATCTTCTTACTTTCTCCGTACGAATTTTGTGCAAGTATTGCGATCACGAAAAAAATCGACTTCCAGATTTCAACGGAAATACACGTTTTGAGGTCCCTAGAAAACGTTTAGACTATTTTCGGAATGATGTCTGTGTGTGCGTATGTGTGTGTGTGTGTATGTGATTGTGGGCGCTCTAACTCAAAAAGTACTTTCCATATCCTTACCAAACTTCAAATATAACACTTTAGCATGAGCGCAAAGAACTGATTAGCTTTTGGACAATAACGGTTAACCGGAAGTCGAGGTTTATTCGAAACCCGATTCGGTTTTTGCGATATTTCTCCGTTAAAACATCATTATTATATATACAATTCTATACGGAGGTTATAGAGAATGTCATTTCATACAACTTTCATTTGAAACAATTTTCCATAGCGGTTATTTTTTAGGAATTCTTTATAAATAACCGATTTTTTCTGTTTCCGTCAAATATCGCCTTAAAAACGTTATTTGGTACATTTACATCAATACGCTGCAAGCCGCTAGAAGCGTTTGGCAGGGGGTGTCATAACCGAAGTGAACTCTAACTAATTCCTCTGTTGGACTGTCTTATCGCGTCTGGGAAAAAGGATCTGTAGTATTTCTGTGTTCTAGAGATTGTTTCGACATATTTTCTACTGTACTCTGATATAACATTGCGTTCACTAACACCGATGGGGACGACTCTGCCGCGTACGTCTTCAACGAATTCGGAGCTTTCGAATTTTTCAAATCGTTTCCTTTTGTAATCAATTCTTCTACTCTTCAACGTCTGCCATTTCAGATCCCTCAATATCTCTGATACACTCACATCATACCGATATTCTCCTTTTACGAATCTAGCCGCTCTACGCTGAACCATTTCGAGCTCTCTAGTTAGGCCCTCCTCGAAAGGGTCCCAAACGGCGCAACAGTATTCCACGAAGGGTCGCATTAGGGAAAAGTATGCGATTTCCTTCAAATCCCCTCAGGACTCTAGAGGAAAGTCCTTGAATTCTGTTTGCCGATGCTATAACGGTTTTGATATGCTCTCTACTAGACAAATTGCTACTGAGAGTTACTCCTAGGTGTTTGTAGCTATTGACGTATTTTAGCTTTAGTTCAGATATTTGGTATGGGTAACGGTTGAAATTCGGGGAGGGTGTGAATTTAATTGCGGCGCATTTCTTTATATTCAGGTCGAGTTGACAATCTTTACATCATTTCGTAATAGTCTGAAGGTCCTTTTGCAAATTCTCCTGATCGTGTATTGTGTTGATTTCTCCATATACAAGGGTGTCATCCCCGAAGAGTCTAACTTTACACTTTATATCATCCGCTAAATCATATATATATATATATCAAGAATAACAGAGGTCTGATTACACTTCCCTGAGGCACGCCGGAAGTCACTTTGACGACGTCTGATGCAAGTCCATCGAGGACTACTCTTTGGGTTCTATCGGAAAGAAACGAGGCGATCCAATTTACAATTTCTCGTTAATTGAATAAGCCTTTAATTTTTGCACTATTTTCACGTGAGAAACGGTGTCGACGGCTTTCCTAAAGTCTAAAAATACTGCATCAACTCCTATTCCTTTATCCGTTGCTTTCAAAATATTTTGTGTGAGTAGAGCTAACTGAGTCTCGCATGACCTGCCTCTCCGGAAACCATGCTGGTTTCTATTAAGAGCATCTTTGCTTTCGAAAAATAGCATTATCGAACTACCGATAATGTGCTCAAAAACATTACAGAAGATTGACGTCAATGATATAGGCCGGTAGTTCTCCACTTTTTATTTACTTCCCGTTTATTGTATTGGTGTAACGTGGGCTGTTTTCCATATCAAGGGAACTACACCCTCATCTAAAGACCGGGACAACAAAGATTCACTTAGACATTGAATTAATTTTGATTCCATCTTTTTTGTAGTGTTAAGTTTATTTGCACTTTCGATCGTTCAGCAAAGAGGAAGTGACGTTCAATTATCTGATTCCCTTAGTTTTCAAGGAAAACTCTTCAATTGGATTTTTTTCCATTTTTCTCTTCTTACTATGGCGTACAATACATCGTGATGTTTAAGGCGACCCTTAGTTTGTAAAGGACTAGAATATTGATCTGATTTGCTTATCATTCCTTATCAAGGATCTTGATTGTAGCCACCTAACGCCTACAAATCCCTCCTTTTACTAACTTGAAGTTCCCTATTCTGACCCTTTCGCTAATTTTCGCTGAATGGTAGTCAAAATATTTATGAGGATAATGTAATTAAACTGGCCTGATAATACTATTGGAATTTTTTCTTTCTATTACACAAACAGCCGAATGAAGATAAATAATTTATGACTTAAATTAACTTAAAATTAGTTTTGTTGCAATTAAGTTCCATGCTAGATTTCCGCGACTCAATACTATAAGCATCTAATTTATTGTAACATTATGTTGCAACTTAGGGGCATCTAGTATATTATAAAGAGTCACGTAAAAACATCTTGTGCCTAGGAAATAAGTTACAGGATAAAAATAAATAAATGAAATGCAATTAATTTAGAAACCGATGGCCTATGACAAAAAAACGGGTCGGGTTTAAAAATGTATTTCACCCATACGAAGTTAATGTTGTTATTACTAATATCGTTATCTCCAAAACTCTACAAAACTAAGGCATTCTTCGATTTAATGATATATTATCAAAGTGCAAGATCATCGTCGCATAAACAGATAATTGGAATCATTTTCTTTGTAGAATAGGTGATGATCCATTTTCATTAACTAAGTATACTGAAAAGAGCAAGTAAAATATACGTTAACATAAAGCACATGCTTTTTGGCTCTAATTATTCTTAATTATGGGATGCCGCAAATTAAGGCCAGCACCGTGCAGGTTTTACTGAAAGCTCTTTTAAATTATAAATAATATTTTTTGAGGTGTTTGCCGCACAAAAATTGAAGCAATTTTCAGAAAATTGTTCTTAATTAAATGACCACTGTCACTGGGGCAGATAAAATAATTGAAAATACAGTATCATTTCGAAAGAAGTGCTTGAACGCTATTCATTCCCATATGTACTTTCTTATAATTAACAAAGAGCCTTTTTGTTATAGTAAGTTATTAAGAAATTCACATTTAAAAGTCATTCGGTTAACATTTAAAAGTAGAAATGAGAAATTAGCAATTTAAATCAAAAACATCAACTGCTGTAATATTCTTCACGTGTCCAAGTAATATGCACGTCTTATATAAGACATTTTTCGCAAGTTCAGCGTCTTATTTGAAGAGATATTCTCTTGGAACTATGAAGCAAAAAGTGAAAGAATAGCTAAATGTTTTAATACTTTTGCATTCTAGGTTTTAATTTAAGGATTTTTGAAGCATAATATCATATCATAGGTTTCTTTTTCTATTATGACTCTTTAAATTTACTGAGCATATGTCTTCTAAGATTGAAATTGCCGATCTAGTATGAATCTTTTGGCTTGAGATCAATTTGGGAGAAATATAAATCATTCAAACGTACTAATTAAACTTAATTAACTCAGGTCCTTTCTTTGCAAAAGAACAATGAGATTAGAAAGACCGATTTTCGAGTGTATTTTACCTTCCCGTCCATAATCTTCTTACCGTTGTATTTTCATTGTCTTCTCTCTCTTCCGCTTTGCACAACTTCATTGCAAATCTTTACTAAAGAACTTTCGCCTTTATGTTGATCCGAGAAAATCCTGTGAACCTTGATCATAACACTACTCAGATACCCGTTTTTAAACGGCCCTTTCTTTTGTTAAATATTGTCTACTTCCAACGTGACACATACCTTGAGCAATAGCGTATAAGCTTAATTTTAGCGAAGAGGTAGGCTTTGGTAATGACGAGAGCTATTTAGGAACTTTGATAGACGAGCAAAGTATGACGGTGCGAAAACTCCAGCGCTTCTTCTCATAACAAACAAATTTCATAAATTTATTGGAGTTTCCTGCTACTCCAAAGATATACGCATTTAGTGTATTTTTAGCAAAATTTCTGTATGATAATTTGAAAAACCTTCAATATTTACATTTTGCAGGATAATTAGAGAAAAAATAACTATTAGTGCATTGAAATAAAATAAATATTGATAGCGCATATTAAATGAAAAATTTACCTACAGTCTCCGAAAACAATTATGGTAACAGACTTTTTCGAACACTTAAATGTAAGTGCTTAAGATAATATATTCTATTAATATAGTTCATTCCTATAACAATATAACATGCGAGATGATTTTCAAGATGATTTATATGAAAACTAATAAAATTACTAAATAGAGTTTATACATGTATTGCCGATGGCAGTTTAAGGGCAATTATATTGAATTAAACGAAATATTTTTATCATTATCTTATTGCCCAGCTAATTTAAGTGCGAAATTACTTTTATGTTTTACGTTTAAACGCTAAGACTCGAATCTCCTATGAAAGGAGATAATTTTGCACTCGAGAGAGGGATGATGATTTAGATTAAGCCTAAGCAATGGCGACATAGGATACACCCCAACACTCGTCCGTATATTACGCAAATCAATACGACAAAACATGTTTTCAGGAGACGACCTTAAGGATTCTAAAGAACGGATAAGAAAGTTTATCAGTAGGACGAAGAGGAGAATGTATGATGAAATAAGAGGGAAGATACAGACGGCAGTATAGGTGAAAGAGAGAGCCAAAAGGAGCTAAGAAGAATGCGGCCTCTTTCAAATTAGTTTCTTCCGAGAAGATTGCGATCCATCCACCAGGATACGGGATAACCCCTCCTCCCCCGCCCTCCAGTCCCACTTATCCCTCCTCAAACGCCTTGAACTCCGGTTCCAGTGCGGGAAGCGGTCGAATCCCATGGCAACCAGTATGAGACACTTGGAACGAGAGGGAAAGGGAGGGCATTTTCATAGCCAAGACCACCGAGATATCTCGGTGGTCTTGGCATAGCGCCCCATTTGCCATGCTACTGCATTATCTCAATTTTCTTGCGCGAATTCCTCTTTCTCCCCTTACCACCTCACCGATAAATGTTCGAAATATTGAAGACCGTTGCGCCGCAACAACTCGATGCAGAGAAACAAGCGAAAAACGTCGGCTGCGTTGACATTTATGATCGGCGGGTTTTAAAAAAAATCTGATGTGGCCAACACATGACTTTCTCCATATTTGGGGTATAGATATTTAAATTAATATCAATAGCATTATGAGGCAAAATTATTATTTCGTATAGTAAAAGAATACAGTCGTCATTATTTCCGTAAATTACGTATATTATGAATATGTTTACAGAATTCACCGCTCCGTGGTGCTGGCGCTGTATACTGGTATTAAGAAAAAGCAAAATATCTCCGAAATGGATAGTTCTAAGAAAATTTGTTTCAAACAAAACTTGGAAGAAATATTATTCTCTACAACTTTGGTCCTCACGAAGATTACCAATAACGATGTTTTTAAGGAGAAAACCGAAAAACCGGTTATTTATAAATAACTCCTAAACAATAACTACAATAGAAAATTATTTCAAATGAAAGTTGTAGGAAATTACATTCTCTATAACATTTGTATAGAACTGTACATACAATAATGATGTTTTAACGAAGAAATATCGCAAAAACCGAAACGGGTTTCGAATAAACCTCGACTTACTGTTACCCGTTATTGTCCAAAAACTTATCAGTTCTTTGTGCTCATGCTAAATGTTATATATGAAGTTTGGTAACGATATGGCACGTACTTTTTGAGTTAGAGCCCCCAAATTCACACACACACGCACACAGACATCATTCCTAAAATAGTCTATACGTGTTCGAGGGACTTCAAAACGTGCATTTCCGTTGAAATCTCGAAGTCGAGTTTTTTCGTGAATACAATACTTTCCCATTACTACGTATGGAGAAAGTAAAGAAGGATGAATGCTGTCGATGTAAATGACGCAAGAATGACGTCTATCCAAGTATTACGTTACCGAGAAGATCTAAATTCTTATTGTGCTCTTGATTCCCGTAAAACTTGGACAGAGCAAAAACCGCGTTCACTAGTAGAATATCAATTATATTTAAACATTTAATTTGATGATAATTAATCTCACATTTAGTTCCGTCGTTCATTCTCTTTTTGAGGAAAGTTCTATTTCCGCGGCAGTTACATTTCACATCCAAAAACAAGTTTTCAATATAAGTATAATATGTTTTCCGAAATCGTACTGGAAATGTAACTTGGTTATGAGGTTATGATTTTTAAATTTCGACGACAACATATTACTATTTTAGGATTGTTTTGCCAAATTTAATACCAATTGAAAATAATTTAATTGATTTTTCTGTACACAATTTATCCCTTAAGAGGTGTCCCATGGTATTTCACACGGCACCCTATTCGTTTTCTTAATTTTATAACCTTGTATTGAAATTCAATCCCAGGCCTTCACGGTACCTTTCCTCTAATTCACTAACTATTGACTTATGGATCTGGAGCACTGTTTGTGCCAGCGTTTCTATTTTTTGGGATCTCCTCTACATCTACATGATACCCTGCAAATCACCAGACTGGTGGGTGGCAGGGGGTGCAGCTCACAATAACCTACCTAATGACGTTCCTCGTGGGAGCCACTCTACTATTAATGATGGTCCTAGGGAAAAACGAGCCCTGATATCTCTCGGTCCTACAGTCGATCTCTCGTATTTTATCCTCGTGATCGTGCCTGCCCATGTACATATCACCGTTTAGCTCATTATAGGTCTCAAAATGGACCCCTATTTATTCTTTTTATCTCCCGAGAAAAAAATCGAAGAGCGCTAGTTCAGTTAAGCATGGTGGATTATCTCGCATCCCAATTCATCGATGGTTTATTGGAGAAACTGAGAGATGCGCAGGTGCGGTCTCGCGGTGCAAGATACAACTGTTTCTTAAAAGTTTGGGGTTTTTTTAGCTAATCACAAGTAACAGCTTTGTACAAAAAAATGTTTCTCGAAGAAGTGTTAAAAGTGTAACTTGGGATGCACATGTTGCAAGGGCATGCGTGCTGGTTGGGTGGTATACGTTTTAGGAGTGTTATTGCTGTAAATCAGGGGCAAACCAGTGCAATTCATGTGGCTCAAACTCTGAGGTTATTTGGGGATAGAAGTTTTTAGGGACAACCAAGTGTAAATTGAGTGGCATAAAATTAGTGGCATTGGATGTAATTTTGGCAGTATACGTTTTGGGGGGCAAAATAGCGTTGTTTGCGCTACATAAATTGTGGACAATTGTTGCAGGTTTGGTGGTATACGATTGAAGGGACAAAGGTGTTTATGTGGGTGGTATAAAATTAGGGGCGTTTGTTTTTTCTGTTTAGGGGAAAATTAGCGTAAGACGGATGGCATAAATTTTGGAGCATATTTTATGCAAATTTGGTATTGGACGTTACATTTCTAAACCAATAATGAGAATCCCTGTGACTTTCGATAGCGTTTTCTAACGGCCCATGATGTTGTGATTAGTGATAATAATATATGTAAAAAACAAGTCTTCTAAAATACACACTTTTGTGCGCAATCAAAAGTATAAAATAAATTTTATCTATCCACAAATTGGAAAAAATTATTTGTGCAGAATAAAAGTGGGTGGCCTTTAGGTAGGATAACATTGGGCAAGATATTTATTTAATTAGGTTTTAATATTTTATATATTGAATCCTTAGTTGTTCATTTAACGTTAACGTTCATGAGGGTTTTTAGAGATTGCACTTTGTTGATGGATTAATATAAACTGTTTTAATTACATGATAACAAATGTAGTCGAACTTCTATAAGTCGAAAGTCCATAACTCGAATTTCATTCATTTTACAGACAAAATATTTTAAATTATATTTTTTTTTATGGCTGGAATTTTCTATAAATCGAATATTTTCTGTTTTTCTTGACGTTCGACTTATAGAAGTTCCACCGTATCTTTATATTTTCCGTATTTAGGTCGCAGGAATCTTATTATATGATGAATATTTGGCAGAATTGATCCGAAGATTACTATGCTGATAGGCGTATTTTGTAAGGTTGAGAAAATTTCTGAAACAGGAGAAAAGTTCTGCCAATACCGGGAACCAAACCCAGGTCCTTCACTTTCCAGCAGGGAATCGAACCGTAATTTTTTTCGCTCCGGTTTTCGTCCCGGTTCACTCAAAACACAAAATTTCGGTTCGGTTCCGGTTTCGCTCCGGCAAGCGTCAGTGAACCGGTTCGAACCGGTTTTTTTCGCTCCGACCTTAAAATATTTTTAGGAAACTTTCAAGAATTGATTTATTAATTATGTAATTTTCTTATTAAATCAAATACATCTTCACTATAAAAATAGTGATATTTAAAAAAATAATCAAAACACGAAAATAAATTATTTAAATGTGAATATTTAGTACGTGTATCTTATTTATTTAAGATTATATTTTGAATTGAATATTTACCTGCCATACATGATTTCAACATATTAGGAAAGTATAAAGTAAATTATAAATGAGCTTAGTCCTTAGTACTAAATTTTATCAAAATCCGCTGAATAGCTACGGAAAAAAATTGCATCCAGATATAAGGACGGACAGAGAGAAGCTAATATGCGCTAAAGCTGGAATGCCTAATAATGAATTATTAATATTTTTATTTACAAATCGTGCGGTAAAATAAGAGATCACGTTATCTCAATAGTGCCAGTAAGTTGAGTATGATATTACGTTATTTTCATTAACGATTTGTAGACCACGTCCACTGCTCGTATTATAGTAAAAACTGTAAATGCACGGCTTAATTTTTTCATTCAGAGATTACTTAAATGGATGAAAAAATCTATAAAATATCTATTAGGAAGAAGCCCGCAGAAATTGAGGGTCCGAGAATTCAGGAAGTTTGAGAAATGTTTATTAACATGATACAAATTTACGATGACTGAATATTTTTAATCAATTAAGTAGTATGAGAATGTTAAACTTCATTATTTCATGAAATTGAAATGACAAGTACCGTTTCGAAAAATTATTACTAAGCGAAAGCATGTGATTTTCACCCGAGAGCAAATAAAAAACATCTACGCACATCTACATATTACCCTGAAATCAAACATGCAAACAAAAAGAAAATAAAACTTGCTTATTCGGCCTGTCGTGAACTTTCTTCAGGTGGAGTCTCTAATGTGGTCTTCTGCAAAATATTTCAAAAAAATAACAAATTCGCATTCATATTTAATTTCTCTTCAGTTTTAAGCAACCAATACGAATATGTGTGCTCATTTTAAGATGCACTCTATAAAATATATATAAATATACTAACCTGTAACAAAGGATAACCGAAGTAAGAATATCTCAAAACCACGACTGCGGAGCTATCCTTCCTGGATAAGTTTTAGAGAATAACTACCAGAATACAAGGGTTCAGTGGATATGGAGAGGGAGTGAAAGTATATAGAGACAATAACCTCCAACTTTAAGGAAAATCAAAGTTAAGAATCGGGAAATATTTTTACCGGGAACACACTCTACGGGGTATGCTCGGGGGGAGGGTAGCAAGACTATTAGAGGAAGGCACATCCTTCCCAAGGCTGAGGAGAATGTGTTCTCAAGAAAAACCAAACCCTTTTCTTATTCGGTTTCTAAACGTCAGGCTTTCAGAAAGACTCAAACTAAAACAAAAGGAAAAACCCATCTTTCGCTCTCACTTTTTATGCGAACCGAAAAATATGGAACGAAATAAATAACGGTTTTCGGTTTCGGTTCGGGTTCAGGAAAATATTTTTTTTCGGTTCGGGTTCGGTTTCACTCCAGGAAAAATAACGGTTATTTCCGGTTTCGGTTTTCGGTTCGGTTCCGGTTCGATGCCCTGCTTTCCAGGTATATACTCGTATTCTACACTGAACTATCGTAGCAGACTAATTCTCCCGGTTCAGAACGGGGTCTAGGGTAGCTTAGATAGCCTAGGTCCAACGAAGAATATCCCCCGTTCTGAAAAGGGAGAATTAGATTGTAATGATAGTTCAGTGGTAGAATATCCGCCAGTTAAGTGAAAGATCCGGATTCGATTCCCGGTTATGGCAGAATTCTTCACGTTTCCGAATTATTCCCAACATACGACGAATAGATGGAGCGATATTCTGGAACTACCTACGGTATGTCAGTATCATAATTACCATCCCTAAATCAATTAATCATATGTAGAGAAAATTTGTTGTTGACAACGTTTTATCCTTTTGCTCAGTGTCCGATGAGAGTTTGTTTCCTAAATCTCTCTAATACCCAACCCAAACTTGTTCACTACCCTTTCACTTCAACAGCACATCACCCAACCATTTATAAAATCCTCTCTTCCTTCCGCCACCTCTTTACTCTCCCTTGACGTTTTCCGTGCCAGCTGAACTTCAGATTCTCTCCTTACCACGTTTTCCCCCGAGCTCTGATCTTTTCGCTCAACTTCTCTTTCTACCGAACATTTTTTCTCTTTTCGATTATCATTTCCTTATTTTTCACTTTTCTCACCGCGCGTCGCATTCTCAATTATTATTACTCGAATCTTCTTCTTTTACTTGTTTCATTCAATCTCTCTTTCTCTTTCTGTAAAGATTTCCTTTTTGTTATTCAATTACCGCACGCACCTTTTATCTTTAATACAAAACACATTTCCTTACTCTCCCTTTGAAATGATGAAATGAGCTTATTATAGTAGAAATCGTCGGAAATAAGTTCACGGCATTTCGATTCATTAGCGTGCTAATACGTATGCCTTTGTCTAAAATGGTCAATAAGCATTCCTTTCACCTTATTCGTTTCCATGACTTCCTTTTTAGGAAAGTGATCAATTTCTGAGATTGTGCCACATTCCGTTTGCTAGCCCTATCTTATGAAAAGAACTGTTTGAGTAACGTTTCCTTATTCCGTTCTCCAGTCTTCTTCCATCTCAATGTCCCTTTCACTATATCGCTTTCGTATACAGTTTCCTTTACCAAATAGTAACCTAAATGCCCTTCAACCACCTACCCATTCTGCGTCCAAACGATATCCCCAATAATTTTAGCCATTTGTCACTCATCCACGCAGTTTTACAGTCACATAAAGTTTCCACTAGCCCTAATTGTCAGCGTTTCTCTATCAACATGTTTTATTCACTTCACCTCGTGTTATCACTTATTCAACAAACGGTAATCTCCTCCTCGCCTTCCTTTACCAATATTCTGCTTTCCCCATTCCCTTTCCCGTTCGTCCCATCTTGTTTGCTCGTCGTAAATTCCCACTTTTTCACAAATTCCATTCCATTTTTCAATTCTCTCCTCGCGATCCCTCCCGCATTCCACGTCCTTCCGCCCCTATCCCTTCCCCGCACCTATTCCTTCAGATCAGTTCCCTTTGTCTCACATACCTTAACTCCAATAATGCCCACTCTTACATTCTTATACATTTTCCCCCCTAAACATTCGGCAACGTTACATGTTCCCATTCGTCCGCCAAACACTCTGCGAGGCATACGACGACCATTTTATTCCAGTTCATATCATTGTTTTTCTATTCCTCCAGTAGATAAGTCAACTTCCAATTCGTCCATTTTCCTTCCTTTATAACGTACAATTATATTCAAACAGTCAACGTCTCCTACTCAGAATCTTATTCCCCCGCGTCTCCCTTTCTTGAAATTTTTATTTTTCCGTTGACCAGCTTCTCACTACTATATCCTAGGAACCCAACCCACACACGTCGTTTGATCGCAAATTCCTAAGAGGCTGCTTTCGCCAGTGACTCGAAAATCTCAAGTTTTCGTAATTCGTCCGTCATTTTCTCTCATATTGTAATATATGCGCTATACCAGTTTTGCTATATACTAGGAAATTCGCGGCAATTGGGTTTAAGTTGCGCTTTTAAACGGAGTATTAAAGATCAAATTTAGCCATGGCTTTACTTTTCACATGATAGCGCACGTTGAGAATTGCCCCACGTTGCGAATGCGTATGTGGATATGTGCTCGTTCATTTCACCACTTCTCATAAAGAAACTGTCAAAACCTCCTATACGCGTCGATTTAATAGTGTTTGTTCTATGGAGTATGAAATCAATCTCGAATTTCTCGATGAAATTCGCCCTTCTATACTACTTACTACCTTTCTCCCTCTCCCTACCGACTGACTTCACCCTAAAATTCAATGCACTTGCTATTCAGTGTCACTCTTGCTATCCAACAATCTGTTTGCTTTCTCTCTCCACCACTCCCTCTCCCCTCTTTTTCCTCCCTCTCTCCTCTACGCTCTTTCACGGAATTACGAACTCCGCATTTTACCACGCATGCTCATATCTAATAGCAACCCAATGACCCTTTGGTGTTCGAGACTCGTCAAAATTACTCATTCCAATGCATCTTAGCAGTATTTACAATAAGTCTTTCACTGTCTCTGCCTGCGAACTTTGGAATCCCTTCCTAATAATATCTGCTACACCAATAATTTAAATAATTTCAAAAATCTTTGCACAAACTTCATCGTCAGTAGCATACATACTTAACTTACTTTTCTAAACTCTTTCCTCGTTCTCATCTCCACTTTGTTGCGTCTGCTAACACTAATCTCCATTTCCTATAAATTTCAACACTAATTCTACCTGTCCCATCAGTGAGGAAGCAAAGCATAATTTTTAAACTACCTTAAGATTTAAAACAACAATGCCTGTAAATACTCGTCTGTAAACTGTCTACAGTTAGGTGGAAGAAGTTCCTATGTAGCCTCAACCTCGCCGTTATATTTTAAATAAATAAATATACGTTTCCCTTTGAGTATAAGATTAAATTTATTAACTTGTTAAGTTGTCAGAAAATGTTTTAATGTTTTAAATGCAATTTCCTGTGTCTAAAAATGTTTATTAACTAAGAAATGTGATTCTTATGAGATTTATAATTGACCGCCTCACAAAAATAATCAATCTGATTTTCATATTTTTCTGTAAAGACAATGCCTAGATAAAATTCATAATCTGTTATGACAGCGGAGAAATTTCCTTTGAAATGGTACAAAAAATTCTCACTTATTCTCACAGTTGTCTTTTCATTAAGACTTGTTTCATGAAACAAACTAAAACTTTATCATTCGCAATAAGCGCATTGAACCTCCTTTAAAAATAAAAATCTCTATTGGAACCTCTACAGTTCCATTTCTTAATCTGGATGTCGAATTTATGGGAATTCATTTTTTAACATAAGCTTATCCGTAAAACAGGATAGTTATTAATAGTTCTTAATTATCTAGTAAATAAATTGAAATGTAGGTACATATTGGAGTATTTTAATATAAGACGTTCAGATATTGCCATTTTAACGTCTTTAATAATGTTATTTTTGAAGAATTATTTTTAATATTATAGCGTTCCAAAAGATAACCTGGCAAGCTATATATTTAAATTTTCCTTTGTTCTCCTGATTTACAAGATACCATATTTTTACAAAAGAACCTATTTTGCTGTTTCTCTAATTAAAAATGGGTTGAAGACTACGGTGAGAGAGATGTTACAAAAGTATATATAACTCCTTAACCGTACAAGACAAATATTTAGAGTCAACACAAAACGATAAAGATAAACGCACTCATGTGGATCAACCACTACTGATGATGAGAGCATTACTCTTGAAATACGCATTTAGTTTTTCCACCTTAGGATTAGTGCTTGTGTGAGTAAGTGTATGAGCGATTGACACCAGGTCCCAGGCAAGGGCGTCTTAGGGGAATGGGTGTAATTGAGAGGGTAACAGAGAACAATATTACGAGAAATCCGGCCAATACCGCAAATAAATTAGAGTTACCGAGCGATGAAGGCGCTGACATCCGTGATGTCAATAGTGTTAACGTTTGGGATTTCGATAAAAATGGTGAAATAAAACGCGATCAGAAAGAAAATGCTATATCAATCAATTGACGGAATAATAGTATGAAGAACGCATGTATTCCTAGAACGATTACGAAAGGTAAGGCTGAGGTTTATCTGAGAAGCGATAGTGAGAAATTATATGTCGTCGTATTGAACTGCCGCAGCATCCGTAAGAAAATTGCCGATTTTGAGCATATTATTCGTAGTCTAGAAGCCGATGTCGTGATCGCTACAGAGTTGGCTCACTGACGAGATTGCAAGTCAGGAGGTATTCCCTCAAGACGATAGAATTTTTAGAAAGGATCGTAATATCAGGACGGGAGGTGGAGTATTTATAGCAGTCAGCAAGGCATAGGAAGGTTTTCCACTACCGATTAATGACGCCGAAATAGAAAGTGTTTGGTGTGGAATTAGAGGAAGCGATTATACTATAGCAGCTTTGAATGATGAGGGAAATTCGATGGAAGATTTGATATTCTCTGAACCAGGTATCGCGCACCAGCTAGAGTCTATTAAGCAAAATAAGTCTCCCGGGCCGGAGGGCATACCCGCGCGTGTGTTGAAGGAGCTAGCCTCGGTAACCGCACCTTACTTGAAAATAATATTCCAAAAATCCGTTGCACATGGTACCGTTCCAAAAGATTGGAAGCTAGCATACGTAACGCCCATCCACAAAGGCGGTGATAAAGAGAACCCCGAAAATGATAGACCGATTTCCTTGACGTCATTATCGTGTAACATTCTAGAACATATAATCGTTAGGTCTGTTCTGCGTTATTTAGATGGTCGTTCTTCGTTAAGCAAAAACCAACACGGGTTTCGGAAAGATAGGTCATGCGAAACGCAGCTCGCCCTGTTCGTAAAAAATTTGTTGCAATGCGGAGAGAAAAACACTCAGGTTGATGCCATTTTCATTGATTTTAAAAATCATTTGACATAGTGCCCCATAATAAATTAATAGGAAAACTAGGAAGGTACGCCATAAACCCTAATATCGTGAGTTGGGTAAAAGACTTCCTCTCCAACAGAAAACAGATAGTAGTTATTGATGGGAAATCTTCATACCCGGTAAAAGCCGCATCAGGTGTTCCACAGGGAAGTGTCATAGGCCCACTACTATTCCTGATATATATAAACGATATCTGATCGGTAGTTCGCTTGAAATAAGACTTTTCGCAGATGACACCGTTTTATATAAGGAGATAACGAGTCAGGATGACCAAAAATCGCTCCAGGAAGATTTAAACGCCCTTTCAGCATGGTGTCAAGATTGGGAAATCGAAGTTAATCACAGAAAATGTTCCCTATTGAGTTTCTGGAAGAGTAAGAACAATGAATTAGACTCGGAGTACAGAATTGATAGATTGAATATCCAATTTGCAGAGTACGTTAAATATTTAGGAGTCACCATTTGTCGTGATCTATCGTGGAATATGCATATTCGAAGGATCGTAGCCGCAGTTAATAAGAAATTGGGCTTCGTAGGCAGAATAGTAAGAAGTAGCACAGAACAGGTAGGAGAAACTTGTTATTTATCATTGGTCAGATCTCAGGTCGAATACGCTTCCAGCATATGGGATCCGTACGAAAAGGGACAAAAACTTGAGTTAGAAAGAATCCAACGCAGAGCACCCAGATTCGTAAAGCAAAAATATGAGCAAAAATTAAGCGTCACATCACTCTTGAAGGAGTTGAAATGGATATCGCTAGAGGATAGCAGAATTAGCGCTAGGTTAAGGCTTCTGGAGAATTTTAGGTCGGATGTTCTCTTAGAGGAGGTCTCAGGAATACTAGAGGCACCTACGTTCATGGGCAGGCACGATCACGAGAATAAAATACGTGAGATCGACTGTAGGACCGAGCGATATCAGAGCTCGTTTTTCCCAAGGACCAGACGGGATCATAACAGGAGAGTGATTCCCACGAGGGACGTTATTAGGTAGGTTTTGGTGTGCTGCACCCCCTGCCACCCACCAGTCTGGTGATTTGCAGGGTATCATGTAGATGTAGATGTATCAATTCCCCGTAAACCTGTAAGTGTGCCGCCTTTTTAGAAATCAATTTCTTCCTTTCTTGTCCACCATTTATCTTTCTCCTTTTGTGCTGTCTCTAAATATTTGCCCTGTACGGTTAAGGAGTTATATATATGCATGTCTGATAATCCTGGATATTTAACAGGCTCAGCTATTTGGATATTCAGTCCATCGATTTTTACTTGAAATCTATCGCTCGTGTTCTTACTTTTCCAAAAAGTTTCGGCCGAATATTTATGGTATTTAATTTAATTTTATATTATTTTCACCGCGCGGATATAACTTTTGTCTTCTTGAAGGATCTGGTGGTTTTTCTGATTGTTTATCTCTGTATGTATGACTATGCTATATGCGAAGGTTGCTATATCAGTATAAAGCGGTTATATCTTAACGGAAATACATTTTCTACGTCATGATTCATCGCACATCAATCTCGAAAGACCAAATTTTGAATCTATAGAGCTAGCTGACGAGAAGCATTAGCAGTAAATTACTCATTGACCGATGAATTCCTGCCACGGTTACATGAATGCTCCACCTCCATCTCCATCTTCAATCCCGTGGGATGGGTGACGAACGCTAAAATGAAAGTATTGCGTGAGGTCGAAGAGAATAACTAAAAGAAGGGAAGAAAGAGCGAATTGCGTAAAGGGAGTGTCACGAGTTTCAATACAACACGAATAGAAATTTCATATGCGTACAATCTGTTGCAATTACGAAAAACTTTGTACTGCAGAAAGTAACTAAACAAGTAATGTAACTAAGCGCTGAAATGTCTTCCTCTAGCAAGGTCATATTCATAGACGACAACATGGAAAGTATTAATAAGGAATCATAAACTAAATTAAGATATACAGTAGGACCTCGATAATCGTCGCCATCGATAATCGTTGTATCGATCATCCGTCGTTTGTCGCAAATTGGTACAAAAAAAATTAAAAAGTTCCATCACCATTTTTGACTGAAGCAGTGGTGGGCCACCTTTTCTGCATGGTGGGCCGCATTGGTGGCAATGAACCCGACGGCTGGCCGCATTGGAAATGGCCAGTGGATTATAGTTAAATCCTAAGTTACCTAGAGATACTTAGGCACAAAATAACTTACTTGAATAGAGAAATATTTACTTAGAGATCGCAATTCAACGTTATATATATTAACAGATTTTGCTACATGGATAATAATTAGGGTTGCCAACTATTAGATCTTCATGAATCGGAGATGTTGTTACGGATAGCCTATAAGATATTCATGAACTGGAGTTTGCTTGAAGCCTGGATACTTTAGAAGAAACCCAAGAGGAGTTAAATGTAATGATAAATATATTCAATATTCTGAAAGACACTCATGATTTTAGGACATATGATTAAAAATCGTTTATTTTTTTAAATATTGTTAATCAAGGAAATTGTAAGAGCATCGTCAATTTAAGATTTTTGTATAAAACAAAATACAATGGAAATTAAAGTGCAAACTATATTAATTCGAATCATTTATAAAAAACGCAAAAAAAGTCAAAGAGCTTTCCGCTGCAGTCGAAATTGAACCGGAGTTTTGTACTACTCACCCGGAGACCGGAGATTATGGCGATGACCCGGAGATCTCCGGCCCGAAAGCCGGAGGTTGGCAACCCTAATAATAATATTTTATAGTTATTTAAAATATGTCAATGAAAAAGTATTTACAACTATGAAACAATAGAGGTAGGCGCATAAAATTGCTTAGTTGTTCGCATTTGGCACGCGGGCCGCAGGGGTGGCACCACTGCTCTATAGAAACGGTGCGCTGCGGCCGTTCTCGGAGAACATTTAGTCGATCGTGTTAGAGTAAAAATTTTTTGTGTAAATTGAAATAGGGTTAAACATAAACTAATAGTTTTTATAATTTTGCCTTCAAATATAAGAATCGAGCAGAAAAACATTCCTTCCCGGATTCCTGCAGTACAACTGTCAACTCATTTGTCAACAGTTAACGTGTTTCTTAAATATTTTATATTAACCTCAACCGATAAAAACGGTCCCAAAACGCAGTGTTAGTGACAATGCTGCTAAAAGGTTCAGAAATTTGTCATCCTTTCAAATAAAACTAGAAGTGAATGAATGAAAATGAGGCAGAGTTTAAAATTTCAAGCAAACTGAGGCCTAAAAATTCAGTTTTATACGATGGGTGTAAGGTCTTTTGGAACGAATTACATATTCACCCATCGACTATCGTCGTTTCGCTAATCGTCGGGAATTCTAGGAACCAATTAACGTCGGTTGTCGAGATTCTACTGTACATTAAGTTCATAAATATTTTTAAATAATCAGAAAAAAATTCTCCACTCAAGTGATCTAACGAAAAGATGCACGAAGGAAACCTATCCTAATTAAATTGAGTTGTAATGAATAGAAAGCTCAACACCTCTCGGATATCACTGAATACCGGGCTACATGTTCTAGGTAGAGAGAGATTGAAACTCGAGAATGCCCGTGAATGTACTGCGCCACAACTTACAAGCAAGGAAAGGTGGTTGAGGGCCGTCACGGCGTCAATTATTTATCTCGAATGTTTTCCGCGCTCGGAATCGAAAAAAATGGGTGACTAAATTTTCTGAGTGTATAAGTGGTTCTTCCAGTTATTTATTTATGCATTCGTAAACTCTATCGAAAGCCACATTTTTTATTTAATTCACTAGGAAGTCGATATAAAAGCTGTGATATCAGCTTAGAGTGGGGAAAACCTTAATGAAAATCAGATTTCCTTTCTTTCTGCACCAAAGTTTTTCTTTGGGATGTGATGAAAGAAAGTCGTGAATGGGAGAGAGTCAACCGTTCCTCCTTATCTCCACCTAACACCTCTAATTCTTTATTAAATGAATTCGGAAAGTTTAATATAATAGCGACGGATAACGAAAAATGAATGCTATCCATTTAAACATATCTGTTAAGTTCAATTCTTTTTTCAGGATATATTACGGCATTAATAGTGATTAATGAATGATTGAATTTCTGATAAATTTAGAATTTTACATCTCACTTCTCTTCGCATCTGAATATATGGAATTTCCTCCGTTATTAGCCAAATACAATCTATGCATGTGCGTGTTATTTCAAATTCCGGCTATATAATTGACTAGAATAATAGATAAAAACTACATTCCATCTGTGAGGTTTCAAGAAGTTCTTTAGTATCATGCCACTCAGTTTAAAACTAATAAATTCAAAATTTCTGAAGTCTTTAACGGGAAGAAAGAAATATTAAAAGCTAAATTCAAACTATGCACAACGAGTATCGATATATGCATCTATTTATATCAGCATTGGCAAACATGCAATGTTTACTAACATTCTAAAAAGATTAACAAATTTGGCCAGTATACCAAAAATAAGAAACACTCTATGGTTCAAAGAATAATATGGTTCTAACAAAGCGCCAAAATATAAGAATTCTTTAAATTCGATGATGAGGCGATAATTACTTTTTCACACAAAAACGATGTTACGAAAATGTTCAAACGTAAGTAATTGAATTATTACAGACTACAAAGTTATAAAACTACTCACCAGAAAAAGGGGAGTTACTTTCACGTTAAACTGAATATGGTTAGTAATTGTGTATGTATATACATATACGTATATATATATTTATTTATTTATTTAACCTTTAAGAGGTCGTGCGGATTTTGAAACGTAAAGGACGCGCGCGGTCATTTGGATCGCGCTTGAAAATCAGGCAATTATCCAACTTACCAATTGTTTTTATTATTTTTTAAATTTTAAAAAACAATTCGTTCATTCCATATTTTTTATTAATATAGCTACATTTAAGGTGTGGTAAAATTTACAACAAAATTTTCGAAAAAGCTTTAAGAGGAACAGGATACTTCGTTGTATGTTAAACTAAATTTAGTTTGAAACAAAAATTGAACGTGAACTAAAAAAATTGATAATGAAATAATGATCTCTTAAATTTTATTGAGCTTAATCTCCATCATCTTCCTCTTTCTCAGCTTGAATTTCGAAACAGCCGACGCATGAAGTAACCGTATGCTCTCTGCAAATATATTTTGAGCACAACGCACAAAAGGTGCGAGTCTTCCTGTTTTCTTCCAGGGAACAAAAAGAACATCTTCCTGGCCCATTGTTCCCCTGTGCTGGCTTTTCTTCCTCAGAAATCTCTTCGAATCGCCTAATTTTTACTTTTAATCTCCTAGACAGATTCCTTGTAACGTTGCCCTACATCAGGGACGGCAAATTATTTTTGTCTCGCGTGCCAAAAAAGTAATGTGTGAATCATCAGAATTTTTTGCGTGCCATTAGTTTATTCTTCCTTTAAGGAACTTCATATTTTATACAGTAAATACAAGCTTACGTGTGCCGAGTACAATCGCAAGCGTGCCACTTCTGGCACGCGTGCCACTTATTTGCCATCCCTGCCCTACATCTTCAACGTCTGAATCTTCATCCGCAGATTCTGCTGATTTTTTCTGCCTGTGCTGTGGTCACTTTCCTCTAAATAGTGCTCCTCTTCATTGGAATCATCCAATCCAGCTATTCCTTCTTCCTCTTCTACTACAGTACCCAAAAGGAGCCCGATCCCTTCCATTTTTCCAGCATAAATTTAACTCATGATGAGGAGTAATCGATGTCATTTTGATGAAACAAAAGTTCTTTTTTATAGAAAATAATTATCCTCGCACATAAATAATGAAAACTGTGATAAATGTGTAACCAGCGGACCTGAACGACGACACTTGAAAAGGAACGCGTTGTAGCAAATATCGTTTCTCAACTAAGCACTAGAGTTTGCAAAATATTCGGTTTTTCAATATTCGCGGTTTCGGTTTCTCAAATTTTCAAAACCGCGGTTTCGGTTCGGTTTCCGGATATTTAAAATTAAAAAAATCCAAATTAAAAATTTAAGAAGTTTATTCGAAAAACCAAGTATAAAAACTGATTTCAGATTGTGAAATATTAATTATTATTAACACAAATGAAAATAAAAATAGATAAGTCGATAAATAACTAAATTTTCAAAATGACAAAATATTTTAACTGGATACATTTATGTAATAATATTTTAGAAACATGAAGCAGTTTAGAGAATAATCGGAAAGACGAGATCTTAAATTTCCACAATAATTTGATGACGCTGAGAATACTCTTTCAGGTTCAGTAGAAGATGGCTTAATTGTGCAAAGTACTTTTAAAAGTTTTTGTAAATTTTCAGTTCTTTCTCCTGAATTTTTAAAATCAAGAAATTCGTCTTTTAAATGTGAGAAATTTTTATCGATGTTACTCTGCACAACGTCACTGATCGCTTGATGTATTTCTTCTTCCATGGACGCAGGGGTTTCATGTTTCACTTCAATCACGTTCGCTGTATTCGGTGTATCTGAAGATTTCGGAAATAATCTCTCGAAAAGCATTGTTGCAAACTTTAAAATTTCTCTGGAAGGAATATTGTTGGATGAATTCAGGCACTCGAATAAAACTGCTAGTCTCGTATTTTCTGGCTGACTCATTCGAGTTTTAATATTTTAAAAAAGTTTTTCACTTATTCCACTTTTGTTTTCGTCCAATTTTTTAAATAAAACATTTAATGCTCCTTTCGCAGTTAACAAGCTAACATCTTTCCTTGCTAAGGCTTCAACTATAAGGGTCACCGGTTTCAGCACTAGTCTTAATTCTTCAAGCTTATTAAAATCAATTTCTTGTAATAAATGAGAAGAAGTAAGCTCATTCAAAGTATAGGTAGGGTGCCCATACGTCCCGGTTTCGCCGGGACAGTCCCGGATTTGAGATGTTGTCCCGGCGTCCCGTCCGGTTTAGCATATGTCCCAGTTAAAAATTATTTTTATTACAATAAAATTATTTTTTTATTATTTTTATATTACATAGAGATTAATTAACACTGATATCCTGAGAAATTTCAGGCTTCCGAGTTCATTTATAATAGATTTATTCACAAGTTTAGAATATTACGCAAAGAAGAAATATGGAATAAATAAATTACATACAGTGCTGTGCAAAATCTGGCCACTCAGCACTACTGTCTGTTACGCAATCACACACTGAACCAGCTAAACCAAAGGGCAGCCTATGGGCGCCTGGCAGCCCGCGAACCTTTTTTCAGCCACCCGCAGAGCAAATATTGGCCATTAAAATGTATGTACCTATTATTTACTAAATCCACTAGTGAAGGCTTAACTCTTTTTAATAATATTATTCTCACTGATGAATTTGGTCACGCTTTGTAACATTGAAGAAGAATGGAAATGAGTAATACCTTTTACAAGTGTATAGAATATCAATTACAAGTGTTACAAAGTCTCCGCACTACGTCGTGACTTACCGCGGGTCGCGAGTGGACGGTTTCCGGCGCGCGAGGAGGGAGCAGAGGGGAGCGTAGGGTCTGAAGCGGCTGCTCTTATTGTTAATCCTCGTTGTTCCTGTGAGGAGTTGTCCGCGGGGTCCGTTGGTCCTCAAACGGCGAGACGTACTAGATCGGCTACTTTTTCACCGTTTTTTTTGCAGTGTAATTTAGTTAAGCAAGTGTTTCATTTCATTGAGTATTCTATTTCTTATAATTTATTTATTTTATATAATAAATAGTAATTTTCTATAATAATTAATAAAATAATTTTCATTTTCAGCCATGTCAGCGAAAAAACGAAAATGCAGTTTTAATGAACAGCTAAGCGCAGGATTTACATTTCTGAAGTCGATATCTCACGATAGTGTTTCCTGTACATAATGTTTATCTATATTTTCAATATACCATGGGGGTCGTAGTGATATCATAGATCATATAAAAACGAAGAAACACAAATCTGCGCTGGAGACTGCTGTTTCTTGTTCGAAGCTTACGAGTTATTTTAAGAAGACTGAACCCAAAAATGACGGACTTGATTGTGCTGCTGCAGAAGGTGCTTTTGCATATCATTACGTGAAGCACGATTTTTCATTTAGATCGAGTGACTGCTCATCTAAATTTATCTCGCTGATATTTAACTCCAAGTTTTCCTGTGCACGTACGAAGAGTGAAGCAATGGCTGTCAATGTCTTGGCTCCGTTAGCAGAGGATGAGCTACAAATGGAGTTAAATGATGTAAGTTTCATTACAATATCATCCGACGCTTCAAATAGAAAAGCAGTTAAATTGATTCCAATGATGATTCGCTATTTTAATCCAACCAATGGAATTAATGTAAAACTACTAGAGGTTCATTCTGTCAAAGGTGAAACGTCAAATTATATGATGAATTTTGACTTGTAAAAATTCTTAGAAATTATGAGAATACTTAACTTTCAGTTAAGTAAGTACATGTAATTAAAAAATTCAATTAAAAAAATTGATATTGCCGAAAGAGTTATATGTTTTTGTGGTGATAACACGAGCACTAACTTTGGTGGTGTACAGCGTCGTGGTACGAACAATGTTGTGAGCAAATTAAGAAACTGGTTGAACAGAGACGTGCCGGGAATTGGCTGCGCCGCTCATATTATTCATAATTGCGTAGAAACAAGTTGTGATACTCTCCCAATAGAATTGGAAGCTTTAATTGTTAAAATTTATAAATATTTTCATATATATACAGTTAGAGTAACAGAACACCAAAATTTCTGCGAAGATGTTGAGTATAAAAATTTGCTTCAGCGAGAAAATACTTCAGCTTCTGAAGCTTACCGTGAATTGCAGTTATTGAAATCTAAATTTAAAAATAAAGGAACATTAAAGTTTTTGCCTACAAAAGCACGAGAGGAATTAAACAAAAAATACAATTTGAGTTCTGATACTTTCCAAAATATCATTTGCCAGTTCTATGACTGGCTTGTAGAATATCTTGACCTGTGGGAGAAATCGTCTGATGGAGCTTCTATTTTTGTCTGGGTAAATTTGTTTGTATTGCCTGAATGGAACGATGTAGAGATTTCTTACTATTTTGCTGAGTCTAAATATGGGGAAAAGTTTTTAAAAAATGTAACTAGAGACAATTTATTGGATGAATTTTGTCTTGTAAAAATGTAAAAATTACCAGAATGGAGGCAATAAAACAGTGCTTGTGAAAATCGTTAGTTAGAAATATTTACACAATTCAGATCCAAGCTAATTCCAATTGACAATATTCGCCATTTGGTAGAATTTGCTCTATGTCTAACAGGAACATCGGCACCTGTGGAGAGAGTATTTTCTCAATTAAAAATGATGTGGTCTTCAGAGAAAAGTTGATTTAATGTTTCCACGATATAGAGTTTATTGATTATAAAATGTAATATTCCTGAAGACTGCAGTCAATTCTATGAGAAGTTAAAAAAAAATATCATACCGGAATAAATTTATGTCAGAAAAATATGAATAGTATAGAAATCGAAATAAGGACAAAGAAGATGAAGATAAAGATTAGAATATTACATGTATAAAATTGCAATATATCGTATGTATTGGTAGAATTGTGAGAAATGTTTTTTCTTTATAAAATTTTACAAGTATTGAAAAGTCGAGTTTTTATATAATTTTGTGACTTAAATCGCCAAGTCATGTTTAAAAAATATTATTGGGAAAAAATTGTTTAAATTGTAATGTTTAAAAACATTGTAATTAGAGATAATTTATATGATGAATTTTGACTTGTAAAAATTCTTAGAAATTATGGGAATAGTTTACTTTCATTTAAGTAAGTACATGTAGTTAAAAAGACAGGAATTTTCAGTTTCCCGGTTTTGTCCCAGTTTTTCTTTTTTTGGAATACTCGCTTTGTCCCGGTTTGTCCCGGATTTTTTCCTTTGAAATATGTTTTGCCCCGGTTTCACTCAAAAAGTTCATGGTCACCCTAAGCATAGGTGATAGAATGACGCATTCTCAAAAATATTTCCAGCATGGGTTCAATGGAATTCCAGCGGTACTTAACATCCAACTGTAATTGAAGCTCGTGTCTTATTTGATCACAAATCTTTTTTTGTAGAACTGAATTTCGAGCGCTCGACTTTTTAAAGTATTTAATAACAGTGCGTACTCTCTTTAAAATTTCGAGAATATCACAGTCAACTACTTTTTCATTAACGAGATCTGATTCTTCATCAGAAATATCATAAATCATCATTATCATTATAGTCATCATCATTATTGCTGTCTTCATAATCCTTATTAATATAGAAACCAGCAGCATTTATGGGTTTGTAAAGCGTGTCGCAAATTGCAAGATGTAAGCCATGATTTAAACAAAGTTGGGATTCTAATGGACTGTCTCTTGCATATTTAATCATAACACTGGCCTCGTCATTTGTAGTCCCAACACTATCATTTTCGAAGGAAAGACCAAAACTTTTTATATGATCGGTAACAATAGATACCATTCTTGATGCATTGCAAGAACCAATCCTTCGTAAAAGTCCAAGATTAATAATTTAGCCTTCTACATCGTATAAATTTGTTTATGTAGCGATGTCCACTTTTATTGACCCATTCGTCTAATGTTATACTATATTTGCTTTCATTATGTTTTGCTGTTTCCAAATTTTTAACTACCTCGTTTCTTCGTACTTCATATTCTTCGTGTACCAAACGCATAAATCCATTTTCACTTCTGGGTAAATTGTAGTTCTTTTCAAACAAACATTGTCGAATGAATTGCGATTTTGTGATCCCCCGAATTGTAAAACCATCCTGAGCATCCAATCTAGCAACAATTTCACTAAGGTTGCGTTTCTTAACAAAATCAAGCATGGTTTATGATACACATTGCTTAGAGCTTGTTGATGGTTCATATTCTGCATCTCTTTTTAGAACTATCTTGTGAATATTTCTGAGATGATTTATCATTGCCGACAAGGGCGTCTGCAGAAAATTTTGCAAGAATGGCAAAACACAAAAATGCCTATTACCCAGGTGCGGACGCAATTTTTTCCAAATTATCTTGCTACGACTTGACGCGCGACGAATTGACTGCGAACTGAAAATTTTACTTAACCGGCCCCATCTGACCACAAATGCACACCAATGAATCACTATGAATTATATTATCACTATACTGAATAACCTCTTGAAAATAACTTACAGTATACTTTAAATGACTAATTATTTCCGCGCGTGATGATTGGCCTTTCTCTTAAAGCAGGTTAAAATCTATGCTTGAAATGGAAAATATTACGAAACGGAACGCTTGTATTGGTAGTGGAACGGAAATTTTTACGAAACGGAACGCTGGTTATAAGGGACGGTATTTCTACATGCTTGACGAAATGGAGCGGCGTTCCAGTGCGTTCCGGTTCATTCCGAACCCTGGCTAATATCCACTCCGATCGGCTAAATACCTCGGCACAAATAACAAACATGTATTAATCTTTTATTCGCCTTAATTTTCAGGAAACGATTAACGTCCAATATAACTATTGCATGTTTATAATATATAAAACATATCCACCTTTAACAAACGCCAACGAATTTTCTGGCACACGAAAATTTTTTCGAACAGTTTTTGGATGATTTTGGATGTACAGTCCATCGACCTAAAACTTTAATTATGGTTAATTACAAGGAACGAAAATAGTCCTTCTGTTGTTGCTAATTGTCTTTCCTTTTCAGCGAAATTAGTCTTTCAGAAAAAAAGTTAGAGCAGGAAGCGGCATTACTTAAGGCTCTGTTATGCTTTTCTGTTGCTAAATGTTTTGTGATATCATATCTACCACCATGGGAGACAGAAAACTTACCGTTACATTTATCGCAACGAACACTATCTATTATTTTAGTTTTTTTCAAAAAAGGAAAATCTTTCGCCATAATGTAATTGAACTTACAAGTTCTCTTCCTGTTAGATTTTTTTCCCATTCCTGTAGGTAAAAGGAAAGAACTTAATTTTTTAAATCTTTTAAATTTTTAAATCATTACCACACCTTATATGTTCACAAAATAATAAATCACTGAAAAGTTACGTGAGAGCACTTGTCAATATCCCATCAAACTATTTTATTAAAAACCAACCATACGTCAGGATTCCGCTACTGACAGCTGGTAACGAACGAGCGATAGGGAATCACATAAATGAGTCCTATTACGACAAAATGCAGTACTGCTAAAGAAGAATGTGGTACCAAACTCGAATGGCATTTCCAAAGAAAAAGTTAAAACCTAGTGCGCAACAGTGACTAAGTATCAGAGCTACAAAGTTTAAGTCATGTTTGAATCAAACAATACGCCCCTCCTTTTCGCCCAGGGATTAGGAAAATATGTAAAGGGATTACTTGCTTATTAACTGCTACTGCATCTTCCTGACACCGCCAAAAGAGACCTTATTGCCTTCACTCGCAATTCTTTACTGAATACCTGGCTACCGATTCGCTGACTAGTTCTGCAGTCATGAGGGTTTTCCCATTAAATCCCGAAGCGTAAGGACAGCCGACCTGCTCTACTGGTCTAATATTACCGTCGACTGTATATACCAGTGGTGCTCAAACTTTTCGGCACGAGGGCCACATGATCCATTTCTGCAAACATCGCGGGCCACATAGCTCAATTCCGCCCTCTTCGCGCACCACACTCAGTCGAAAATAGAGGTTAAGAACGACTTAAGGAAATTAAGGATTTAGTTGTGAGTCGAAATTATCTAATTTGTTTTAAATGCATTTATCCATTATGGAATTAGAGAGGTAAACACAAAATATATTGTTTTTTAATTTTCTATTTTCTTTTTATGTTACATTGTGCCCTTTAATTGCCAAACTCATCCTATTGTACTTCTGTGACTGCTAGAAATCAGGACATTTGTCTTTATACATAGAAACGTAAACAGACACTGATAATTATTCACGAAACAGCCTGTGGGAAGCGTTTATAACGATTGATCAAAGTAATTGAACCTTTTTTCGTCTATTGAATACTGGAATCTTACCTTTTTCATAAGTAAAATCATTATATTCTACATTTTCAATGTTTATTAACGTAAATAGGCCCACGCATCTGGTGTACATTTATCAGGGTCAGTGTACAATCATATACAAATATACGTTCACAGGTGTTCTTGCTTACAAGACATAAAAGTGAACATTTCAGAAAGGCATAATTACACAATACATGAAGCTGGATTTGGCGAAAGTGATATGAACTATGTATATAAAAGTGACATTCTGTTTTTTTTTTGTCCGCTATAGAAATCCATACCGTTGAAGGTTTCCTCACAAAACTTCGCATAGGTATATAATTTTATCCTGCGAGTAACATAAGATATATGGCGATAAAAAATTTGGGGGGAAGGGGTGCTTAATTCAATACTTATTTCCCATAAGTTTACACGTAATTTTCGGTTTTTCATTCATCGAAATGCCTAATTATGGACCGATTTTATTCGTTTTTGCTTTATTCGACGGCTACAACCGTCCATATGTGCGACTGTGCAATGCACACGGGCGGTCAAACAATGGGGACCGTTCCTTTATGTTGTGCGCGACTAGCGGACTAGAAAAATTCCTCATAAAAACAAGAAAAGCTGACATAAAGGGTCCTTACACGCATAAGTCGATAGATATTGAATTCGAGGGAAGGTCCTGAGAAGGCCTGGGATGAAAGTTAAATATAATGTTATAGAATTAAAAAAGTAAAAATGGTGCGGTCTAAAACACCGCGCGCGACCTCTTAAGAGTTAATCGGCCCTTTTAAATTCAGTTACGCCTCCAGTTTTCCCTATACCAGTGGTTCTCAACCTTTGTTTTTATCCTTAATGAAACAAAATTAATTTAAAAGTGAGAATTAATATAGTAAAGCTGTAAAGCGTTATCCATAAACTGTGTGATGTCTAATAGACAGTGTCTACCAATAAAACAGTCGAAGTTAATGAAAAGGGGGAAAAGAAGATGCAGAGGTGTGAGGAGAGGAGAAAGAGGCAGTGGAGGAAGTCTAAGGAGTGGGGAGCAATCGAAGATGAGAATGGAGAGGGAGAATGAAGAAAGGAGTAGATAGTGCGAGAGAGGGGCAGAGTGGATAAAGAGGGGACGAAGGAAGCAGCGGTTTCATAGGCAAGTGCGTTGGATATTCCACTCGAGCGCTCTTTAACGGCTTCTCTCTGCACTGCTTTTAGAGCTTTGTTTGATCAGATGCCTCGCAGCAATAGTGTCACGTGGCAAAAGCTATCTCAGGCGTTATTTCAGCCGTTAAGAACTTCCAAAGACTGAAGAAGTGTTAATATAATCGATAAAATTTTCGAATGATTATCGCAATAATACTTCAAATTTTTCGATTTCCTACTGTATTAACTTACCGAATTTCGCGCCACAGGTGTCATTTTAATAGAGAAAGAAGCAAATAATTTATTTAAAAGAAGCTGATCAGATATACCAAAGAAAGAACGAGGCCAGCCCTTAAAGGACTAACCGGTGTTGAAGATATGAAGCAGAACAAATGCACCGATTCTACGTATATTAGCCTATGCGCGGGAATTTATTCTATGATTCTGTAAACTAATACTTTGATTCTAATGATTTTATTATCTCTGACGACAAAAAATTTAGTTAAGTTTTCCTTAAATGCAAATAAGTGTTTTTGTCACCAATACCTGTGTCCATCCAAATTTGTTTTCCTAGAAGATAAAAAAGTATTTGTTGTAATGCATATGCCGAATAGATTCGTATTTTTCCACGTTTTAGAATTTCGTATGTTCTTTAAATGTTTTCCACAGGACATTTTATTTTTGGAGAAACTTTCAGCACTTAATGACGGACATTTTAAGGAATATGATTTCTACGGAGATTTTACTCTCTTTCCTGCGATTCGTACACTTGCTTCTGGGAAAGTATTACTAATCGATATGTGAACTGCAGCCTATTCTTGTTATCGACTCACCAATGCCTGAGCGAAGCTTAATTATAAGAAATTTCATACAACGTGAGTTGGATGAGCAAGATTTCCACGTTTATCCGAGAGCATTTTATGTGAGTCGCCTTAAGCCGCTTTATTCGAGGTTAAGCGAGATCGATATAATAAACAACTGGTGACTAAGCTGCAGTATTCTTTGTGAACGTAAGCGACGGTGAAGGAAAAGGGTCTATGTTTTACTACAAGATGATTTGGTTTTTCTTAAGAAGTGCTTTAGTATAAATCGCTGCATTAATAAATCGCTTTTATGTGTGCTTCAACTGTTAATTACACATTCACATCTCGAAAACTCTTATTTGAAAATTACATTTACTTGGTTTTAATTCGAGTACTATTTCACTCCTTGTGTAAGATCGAACTTCTCATTTTATTAAATTTGTGTAAAGGTGCATCATGATGCTCCAATCTAAAAAATTCAATTATACTAAAACATGCTAAGATTTAGAAGGAAAATTCTCTGAGTGTAATTTTTTCCCTCACCTACGTATCATTTTCATTGTTTGAAAAAGTGAAAAAAGTTAACCCTTGAAAATATGCAAACGCTGAATTTATTTGAAGCTGTCAGAATAAATTTGAGAAAGTGATTCGGTAATCAATCATTAGATATTAAAAGAGATACGCGAATTTTTATGAAAAGAAGTAGGGATGAATTTAACTGCTGTGCGTAATATAAATATTTTTAATGATATTTTTCTAATTATTAACGGTTATCGTAATAACGTCTGTTCCAAACTTGTCAATAAAATGAAAACGGTATGCTTCCCGATACTTATATCCTGCATATAATAGCTTGGTCGAAGGGAAGAAATCCATAAGATACCATTTAGGGAGAACGCCTTCTCCAAATCTAATGGACGCAGGCGGAGGTAGAACTTAAAGCTCAAAAGGGTTCCTTATCTCGGGCACACTTGAACCACACCAACTGAGAAAGTGATGACTCTGGGAAAAGTAACTAAATGAAGATGTTGGTATTCGTGGAAACTTGGAGAACATTCCTCTTCTTTTAAAAACTCTTCTTGAACTCACTTAGAAGGTGACTGTTACGTAGTAATTCAATTTGAGTTAACCATTATTGAAAGGAGGAGGAGGGGAGTGGTGAATGGTTGCACGCGGCGAACGGGAAACCCATTCAGAAAGAGGACTTAGCCTTTTCCCGCAGAGTGAGTGATGTTCGTTTGATTTGGCCTTAATACAATGATAAATGTCAAATAATCGTCGCACCAACTATGCGGAAGATTAAATCATCTCAAAGTATCCCTTCCGGCTAAACGTATGAGAGCATTTTTCACGCTAGTCGATAGTTTTTTACTTCATTCTCTTCCCTTGTTTCCACTTTTCCTTGCCGTCCCGTTGGGCCCTAAATTGCTTTCCGACACTTCCGAAGATATTAATTTGGCGGATGTTGTCGCCCATTCGTTGCTTCGCCGTTCTTATTTTTCTTTACCCTCTCTCCAGCACCCTATGGCATGCTATCCAAACCAATAATGCCGCCGCCTCACCGCTTCTGTCTCATTTGACCCTTATAAGGGTGCTACGCTACCAAAACTCCTACGATGAAAACTATCTTTTCCAGCGGAAGCAAAACTAGATCGATAAGCTCATACACTAAATTCATTTGCCCAAGGTTATATGGTAATTACCGGTGTAGAATTTTTCCCTCGTGCCTTAAAGCTACGTCGCCTTGCGGGAATATAGGACTTTTTTTTTACTTCGTTGAAGATGAAAAGAAAATTGAGTTATTTTAAAAAGCAGTTTAAATTTGGAGCTTACAGTACCCTTCGAGATTAGTTTTATTGGCAAAATTTCCATTCCAACCATTAAAAAAATACTATTATTCTGTAGGAAGGGACCACATGATATGGTTTTATTTTCAAAAAGTACTTTAATACGTTTTGTACAGCTTTTGTTCGCCTGGTCCGCGAAATTTAACCCCTCTACGACGGAGAGTTTTTAAGAATTCCCTCAGCGGACGAAGGAGTTTTTTGAAAAACCACGAAAAAGTTGCGAAAAATTTTAAAAATCATAACTTTTGATGTTTTCAAAATTTTTTATGACATTTTTTATGTAGTTACATAAAAGACGAAATTTTTAAACAGTATCATTTAAAATATCATACGTCACACACAAACATTGCTACATAGAAGCGAATGAACAATAATCGCTTATTGTTACGGTGCGCGTTCGCGGTGTATATAATTTTCAGCATAGCGTGAACTATGAAAGGTATTGACATGGAATCTTATTCAAAGAAACATTTAAACATTACTAAACATCATTCGCTGAATGGACCTATCTAAACCAATTAGGTAAAAAGTTTGTCGCATGTCAACTTTTCCGTCATGACTGAATATTTTTAATTAAGTGTTGTATTTATGATTTTTTCAAAGGCGTTTCATTAATAATATAAACATTTTAGTTACGCAGTCATCATTGTTAATCATTACATAAGTCAAATAGAAAAATTGGTTACATTTCGTTCATTAGAAGCGGAGATGAGCTGTATTTATCATGAGATTTCAGACACAGAATACGGAAAACTTTTAAAAGTTACATATTAGCTCACAAGTCCTTTCCCGATTGTTTTAGAAAATGCGCACATGCGTAATTGGATTCAGCATGAAATTTACATTATAGCATCGTAAACATATCACTTGTAAGCGAAGTCTTTGAAAAGATACCGTGAATCATATCCGAGCGTAACCGTTTCCTCGTCTACACGCACTATATTGGTCTATATGGGTCAACATGAGAAATCGTAACTGCGTAGGTCCGTGGAATACGAAAGACAAAAACTGTGTGTTATTATTATTATAGATTGTCCATAAATTTCATTTATTATTATTGTAATCAATAAAGAATATATATTTATGTCAAAAATAGATTTTAAAGCGCTGCTTTATTTAGTTTTCCCTAATGTTAAATATTGATAAAACATACTTATTGATTCACTAAAATATCAGTCATGTTACGGTTTTGAGTCAGCCTTTCATTTTAACGCGCCTTTTCGTGTGCCTGAGGGACTGAAGGACTTGATAGGTAAACACAGCAAACAATACAAATAGCGGAACAAACCGGTCGTTGAAGGTCTTTGAAGGATCGCCGAAGAGAAAAGCATTCTCGGTGAATTAAAAAGCGATTTTTAGAAGCATTTGAAGTGGGCTGTGTGTATTTAGCATATATAGGATAAATATTTCTTTCTCAAGCGAACGACCACTTTTCTCACAAGTCTCCACAAAGATACAAGGGTAAAGATAATATTTCTTCTTGGAGAAAGTGAAAAGATGAATGGTAATTTCGTTGAAAAATGAGAATTTCATCGCAAAATTTCACGTTGATTATAAAATGTTAGAACAATAGTAAAATTACAGTTCATGCATTACTGAAACGGCCAAAGCCTTCTCTATCAAAGTTCGTATAGCTTACTCAGATCGACAAATATGCCTTTTGCATTTAGACAAAAGTATGTGATTGCGCTCCAACTTCTCGGCGCAGAAACGAAAATTTTACCGCAAATTTTCACGTTGATTATAAACCGTTAGAATAATAGCAAAATTACAGTTCGTACATTACTGAAGAGGAAAAGGCTTCCCCTATCAACCTACGTATAGTTTCTTTAGATCGACGGATATTCCTTCCGTATTTAGAAAAATGTATGTGGTTGTGCTCCAACTTTTCAGCCCAGAAACGAAAATTTCACCGCAAATTTTAACGTTGATTATAAAACGTTAGAAAAATAGTAAAATTACAGATCGTGCATTACTGAAGAGGTCAAAGCTTCCTCTATCAAACTACGTATAGTTTATTCAGATTGACGAATATGCCTTCCGTATTTAGACAAAAGTATGTGGTTGCGCTCCAACTTCTCGTCGCAGAAACGAAAATTTCACCGAAAACTTTCACGTTGATTATAAAATGTTAGAAGAATAGCAAAATTACAATTCATGCATTACTGAAAACGCAAAGCTTCCTCTATCAAATACATATATCTTATTCAGATTGACTAATATAGTATAATAATAATAATACTAATTTTATTATAATCTATATAATATTATAGTAAACGTCGATCCACATTAATTTTATATAAAGGGCCAGGTTTATAAAGCTTCAGGAATGCAGAAATGGGACTCTTTGTGCAACTCCATATATATCGGCTTTATCCCTGCTGTGTGTGGGCAAGCATAGAAATATACCTGTCAGGGTCAGTTTTTGAATCACAATAGATACTCGCGGCGAGGATTTTGAACCTTTACTCGGGTCGAAGGCAACCCTCTCAGCAGGAGGTATGATTTCAAGTCAAAGGAGACTGCCTCAATTTACTTCAGAATAATCGGTCAAGATATGTATTTTTTGATGAATTATTCGTATTCCCTGTAAAAAAAACTACACAAAAATAGATTTTTATTTGCGTTCCTGCGATATTTTTTAAGAAAACCGAGCTCCATCTATATCAGATGAACTTGAGATTTGGCGCAGTTATATCTTCAACTTATTATTTGATTATTTAAAATCGTTTTTCTTTTTGTATTTATTAGTGAAATGGAGGATAAAAAAGAAAAAGAAAGGGAATACAAGAAATTATATCGCGAAAGAAGTAACTTGATATTTTTTATTTTTAGATGAATATCACTAATACAGGGGCTCCAAGTATAAATATATATGTACCTGTTAATCACCCTATTCAATAGCTCTAAGTTCAATTAAATACAGAAATAGCACGTAGGATTGAAGAATGTGGCCAACGAGAGGCAGTTACACATAAATACGTATAAAAAAGTTGTCCTTCTTAAACTGAAATATCGTTCTCTTCGTAAAAATAACGAGCAATATCGTAAAGGTCGCTTCCACTACACTTTATTAATTGACTTTATTAAAGGAATAACTTCGAATTAGGTTAATAAATCCACTACTCCGTCTCTTTTCATGAGCGTGTCATAACATAAATAGTAAACTATATATTACAGAAAGGCAAAAAGTGTAAAGAATCACCTCGAAATATAGCAATAATAATTGAAACTAGGAAAATATTTTATAAATTAGATGTCTTCCTTTTGCACCTGGGAGGGCCATATTTCCAATTCACTAGTTGAGCGTGAAGGCGTTGTACAAATAGGAAGCCTGTGCGATCACCAATTAAGTAACCACCCAATTGTCGCACGATCCATTGCCAATTCTTGAGTGCGAATCCAGAAAGAGAAGAGAGATAAAGGGATAAGGTGTGGAAAGAGAATTACAAAGAGAGGAAACGTGAATGAAGAGGGGAAAAGAGACAAATGTAAGATCCCGAATAAACGAGTAATTAAATAAAGAGGGAGAGAGAAATTTTGTGTTGTACGGAATTGAAAACTATAACGGAAGATGTAGAGATCAAATAAACGGGTGGAATATGTCGAAGGAAGCAGAAATTTTATTTTATTTTTTTATTTACACATAATTTCACATACAGCGTGTGCCCCATTTAACAGTGAAATGTTAACAGTAGACAAGGGCATAGATCAACATATATCGCAACAGCCATGCCCGAAGCGGGTTTCAAACCCGCGATCTTTGGGTTAGAAGGCATGCACACTGCCAACCAGTCTAACCCGGCCGACAAATAGCGAATGAAAGGAGAAAAATAAAGGAGAGAGAATTGTTTGTTTGAGAGAAAAAGTTTAGAGGCAATGCCGGGAGGAAGTTGAGTTAATGACTGTAGAGGACGAGGGAGGGCAAAGGGAGAGAGGGAAAAATGGAGGAAAGGGAGAGAGAGAGGGGTTAGGAGGAAAGGGTGAGGAGAGGAAGGGGCGGAGGAGAAAGAGGGATAGTGGGAGAAACTTGAACGTTGAGGAAAGAAGAAGAGGAAAAGAGGATTGAGGTGCGTAGATGAATAGAGTTCAGAAGGTACGTATATAGAAAATAGGTGAGCTGAGAACAAAATAGTGAGGATCGATGAGAAGAAAGGGGAATTAGATTGAACTGATGGAGAAAAGAGTAGCGAGTTCTTGTGAAAAATGAAGTTAAGGAGGAGAGGACAAAGGAAGTAAAGGAGAATAAAGGATAGGGAAGGAATGCGAAGCACGTGGTGAGATTGAGAGAGGGAGAGTCAATGCTAATAAAGATGAATTACCCGAAATTAAACGGGGATCAGATTGAATAATTAGAAGCGCTGGCCCAATTTTGAGAAACATTGCCAACAAAGTAAAATAGAAAAACAAAGGAGAAGAGGGCAGGTGCCTGTTCTAATGGAATACCGGTAATTAAAGGGAGAAATCGGTATGGGAACATTTCGCACGATTAGTGGAATATATCTTAAACAACAATATCCAGCATGAAGGAAGTGATCGTATTTATTTCCTTTGGTAAGTTAAAACATAAGTCAATTTTGGTAGTTTCCGATTAAAATTTATTTAAGTAGATTGTAAACTATACTAGTATAAGTGCCCGTCAAAAATGACGGGGATGATCGATTATTCTGAAATAAATTGAGGCAGTCTTCTTTGAACTGAAATCATACTTCCTGATGAGAGGGTTGCCTTCGATCCGAGCGAAGGTTCGAAACCCTCGCCACGAGTATCTATTGTGCTTTGTCCCCTCTTGCCAGGTATATTTCTGTTTTACAGAACGTGGCAGAGGGAGTGACAAAAGGACAGAGGGACAGAATAAGGCTTTTATATATTATTATATTTATTATATCATAATGCTATTCTGAAATTTTCATTAAATTCGGTTCAGTCGTTTGCGAGATATTAAACTTCAAAAAGCATTACATGACAAAGGGACAAAAGGACAAATGGACAAAGGGACAAAGTGACATTGTCTTTTATATATGTTTTATGATTAATAAACGTGATGATCCTGGAATTAATTTTGTTGTATGTAATCCTAACAAAAACTTTAGAAATTTACTTTTATAAATTAATCTTTAAACTGCGGTTTTTAATGTAATTTTTTTGTTTTTTACCGTTATTGTGAATCACAAAATTATGTAAGAAATAAAAAACAAATGAACAAACTACACCTTGCTTAAGTTTACGAAAAATTGGTAGCATTTGAGGATCTTCATAAAATTTTCGTTATTACGCAAAATATCTCATTGTAAGAAAATACAGTTGTGACTCGCCCGTTCTTGTCTTACTAACCACACGCCAGTGATAACCAACTTCCGCGGTTCTGGCTATACCTACTCTCCAGAAACTAGAGGAAAACACGTTGTTCCATTAGGTGATTTAGAACGATTTATTCCTCAATAACCGAAAAGTAAAACATCAGTTGTTGACTTTAATCGCGGGTTACTGAGATACGGTCATACGTATTTTTTTAAAGGGGAAATACATATGTTGTTAGTGATTCGAAAGACACCTTGTATGGAATATTCCCGCACTGATAAGCAAGAAGAATGGCGTTAAATAGAAAGAATTAGGATTAACCGAAGCGAAGGAAGTGTGAGGGAAGTTCCTGAAAATGGAGAGAGATGACAGAATTAGGGAAACAGGAAAGAACATTCCTTCGACAATAATAGCCACGTGCTAAGAAAGTATATACTATAATCCGAAATAATGAAATATCTTTTTATGCGCCAGTAATTCTTATATTTTCT
Source organism: Uropetala carovei (assembly GCA_036926305.1). Lineage (NCBI taxonomy): Eukaryota > Metazoa > Arthropoda > Insecta > Odonata > Petaluridae > Uropetala > Uropetala carovei. Next base: position 11,149,104 of record JAXCHB010000011.1, read on the forward strand.
TTGCCTTTTATTTATGGACGTAAGAATATCATCGCTATATACAGATTTGGTATTGATCCATATAAATTCATATTTTGGCATTAAACGCACATCATTATAGCCAATAAATACATTTTCCGGTTTAGTGAGTGTTTCCGAAGACTTAAAATATTAGGTAGCATTAAGGAAAAGGTGTAATTCTTGAATACAAAGATTACATATTATTAATATTTAACTGGATTAAATGACAGTTACACTATAAAAATTTAAGCCAAAGAGGAAGTTTGGCAATCGACCCAAAGTAACGGATCAATAATAATAAATAATAATATCAATAATCGTTTTAATAGAAAACATTGAAATTATCACTGTAATTAACATTTACTTTCCTTAAGCTGCCCTGTAAAATAATAGCAGCCAAACATTCAGAACGATAAAAGCGGAGTAGTCAGAAGGAATGACTAAAAAATGTTGAAATTCTCTTTCCGCCGTTATCGCCCAAAAATTGATTGCTTCAGAACGCGTTGAGGAAAATTGATGTTCGTGATTCAAAGGAAAACCTTCAAAAGAGCCTCGGCCACTTCCAATCCGCCGATGGGTAAGAACGCGGAGAAAGTAAGGAATTATGAGGGGGAAAACGATAATAGATCGGAGGTGGATGGAGGCTTGGGGGATGAAAGGGAGCGTTTGATGGAGCGGAAAGGAGAGAGGCAGGAGTTTAGCGCAATCAGAAAGAAGACGGAAGAAAATGAGAGGGAGGAAAGAGAGAGGGAGGGAAATATCCATTTAGCCGAAGACCCTTTAAAATAGAATTTCCACCGGTTGTTTGTTATCGCTGCAGAGTAACTTTCGAGTCCTATTCATGAGTTACGCCATCAAGTGGAAACCCGAAAAACCTACAAATTAAATATGGAAGATGAGGGAGTAAAACCGTGTGATCAAAAAGGAACCGCTTCCAAAAGTTCGAAAGCTCGTACGAACGACATATACGATAGATAGGGCCAAGTAGTCGGTCGTAGAATAGGGGCGCGAGAGAGGGAACCACGAGATGAGTTAGCATCAGGGTAATGCAAGGATCGAACAGACAGGTGCTGTCGTTCAATTATGAGAGAGTCGCGATAAGCGAGCGTTGAATAGGGAGGGAAGGGTGGAAGGGGAGGGGAGATTGGGAGGGGGAGGCGGGAATGTGGTGGGGGAGGCTAGATGAGGAGGGGAGGTGGGGAGGGGAGGCGGGGAGGGGAAGAAAAAAGGAGTCGGTCTAAAAATAGACCGTTTCTGTATACAATGGTACAATTTTTCTTAGTTTCTCCATATGCGTAGTATAGAGAAAGTATTTTTTCGTGAAAAAAACTGATTTCGAGATTTCGACGAAAAGATACGTTTTGAGGTCCCTAGAACACGTTTTGACCCTTTTTCGATGGTGTCTGTGTATGTGATAGGAATTTTGTGGGCGCCCTAACGCAAAAATTAATAATCAGATCAGCACAAAACATTATATTTAAGATTTTTTATTAGCAATTGAAGATTTGAAAAGTTTTGGCTGAAGCTAATTTACCGGAAGTGGATGTTTATTCTAGTCGTTATTCCTTTTTTTAATATATCCTTTAAAACTCCATTATTGTAAATAATTGTTAGTATAAAAATCGCAGATATTGTAATTTACTACATGGTTTGTTTGAAACAAATTTTCATAAAACCGATAGTTTAAGAGATATTTTGATTTTTTTCTAAAATATGTTAAATAGGTCGCTAAGTGATACCATTTTTTCCGCTGCATTGATACAATTTTCTAATTGCTGATAGCGTTACGTACGCTACTAAGGGTCATATTTTTATTGCGCATCGAAATTTTGTTAACCATATATAACAAGTTAACAATTTTCTTTACTTATTGTTCTTTTAAATAAAGGCTACCTATTGAAAATGTTTTAAAATTATTCTCGAGTGTAATTGCTGATAATTATTTCTGAGGACGCTAACGTCGAGAGCAATCAAATTCATTACTCTGTATGGAGAAAGTCATTTGTTGGCCACATCAGTTTTTCATTTTTAAATGTATAGTGTTATTCTCAATAGCTCCCTACGATCACACATACTGGCACTAGATGATGAGAAAACGAAGGAAAATTTGCATTTGTAAGAGAAACTTGATATATGGGCTCAAAATATCAACTGAAATAATTTTTTTTTCTTTCCAAATAAGGGAATGACACATGTCTTACTCTTGGAATATATATTCTATATAACGCGTTCAAATATAAACACGAACGGAACGAAATCATTTTTTCCAAGAGAATCGGGAAATCATAAAAAAATCCGGTCATGAGACTTTTCACGCGGTACATGAAAATCTCTACAGGGAAGAAAAGATAGAATAACGAAAGGACGCTGTAGCTTTAATGCATTTTTAGTTTGTTATCCAATCGATTTTGATGCAGCTTGCGAGACAATTTGGTTTGTTTAAAAAAGCGACGCACGTCAGGAACATACTCGTCGACAAGTTACTAGCGCTTAGTATTCCACCGTATCCGTTTGAAATTGTGATATATGTATGAGTTTTATTAATAATTCGCGTTCAAATATTCAGTCTTCAAGCCTGTGACATTTCTGAAAAAAGAAATTCTCTCGCGTATGGAGTTCATGAAAATGTTTAAATGGTAAGGATAGCTTAGGAGTTAAAATTCTTCTTCATTCTTTTTTCATGCATCATCACTTGTGATTTTCATGTATACTATAAATATTTTAGTTCATAAGGGTATATATTTCAATTTGGGGTAATAAACGACGTACAAACACTATCTACAAGTACTGAGGAATCTACTCATAATAAAATACATCAAGGCACCACACGGGCTTAATACCCATAGGGAGGCATTGATTACATAATACTGAATATACAGCAATATGCAAAATTTTAACTTGTTTAACACCTCTTCCTTAACTCTTGAACAAATAATATTCGATCGATTGTAACAAACTTGCTTTGCAATTTGTTTTCTTAATTTAAAAGCAATTATTAAAATTTAAATCAAACCGCAGGAAAATAACTTAGAGATTCGGAATAAAAACTTGTAAATCTAAAATGCGCTTTTCTTTTATTTTGCTGCCATGAGCATAACACATAAAAGAAGTTATTTTTTATATATTCGATTGTTTTAGCAATCTAATCCCAACATTTTTCCATATAATATACGCTGCTTCAGCCTTTATTCGGACATTTGGATATGTCAACAGCTTCAACGGGTATTCTTGTGCACCTTAGTTGGAAGAAATGCTGGATATCCGGGTATGATTTTTTGATCACTTAACAGAAGGATACCAATTCGTTTATTTTCATAGTATTTCCAATCAAAATAATGTAGACATTATTATCTTTTAGCCGAGATGCGTCCTAATGCAATACGCCGATGAAAATATCACTACAAAATATTCCCCGACTTCAAACTTCAATTTCCATAATTTCAAAAATACAGAGAATGGCAATGCATTGATAAATCGCTCCCTTGAATTTAAATGTATTCTAAAGTTATACCAAACGATATAATTATACTATCATACTTCCCGATCGATACTACAGATAAAAACCAACTAACACCCAATAAAATATGAATTAAAGTAATAATAACTACAACTTTAGTTGCGACATAATTTGTTTCTTTTTCCACATAAGTATACAAATATTTAATTAAACTCGAAATATGAAATTATATTTTCTTATGATAGAAGACTTAGAAAAATTGAGTTGGAAAATGGAAAAATGGAGCATGAACAATGGAGTTCATATGGTGGGAATATGTATTATAAACAAAAATAACAGTTCATTCCTTAATAGATGTGGAATAGGTTAAGGTAGAGTCACGTTCGAAGTTTAGAGGGGAATGGACGCGGACTATGAAACCGTGCTACGGAATAACCTTAGCACTTCACCTCCTTCCTCATCGCATCTATTTTCCTACTGCCTCCCCGATCACTACCTCCTCCCTCATGCCTCCCCGATCACTATCTCCCTCTATCTCCTGAATCCCCCATCACTGCCTCTCTCGCAGCCACTCCACTTTCAACTGTTCGCTTACGCCTAATCATCTCTTCGCTAACCTCTTAACCGGCTCCCGTCAGATACCGTCACTAGGACCTTGTTACTGGATTGCAGCACTCCAGCCAAAATTGGCCCATTTTTCAGATTTAGGCTTCCGGCATAAGTTGATTCTGAACGGGCATTCGGTTCGTATGATATTTTTAACGAACCTGGACTCAGCGAATTTCCTTCCGAGTTTAATTTAACATTTTTTGTTGTTTTTTTCTGGTTAACTAAATTGCTCTAGACTTTCGTGCATGACAAAAATGCAAACACGAATAATGACTGTTTGTTATGGTACATGGCACGATAGTTATTTCCGCAAGGTCTGCATATTTAAGCCTAGGTTATGAGATTTTATTAAGGTTTCCGCCAATACTTTTGGCGTCAATATAAATTTATTGTATCAAGAAATTTACAAAATACGTTACATATCAAAGAGAAGACGAATAATTCAAGCAACATCATTCAATGTCTTCAATTTTATCGCATGCATGATATTTTTTAGCAAAAAAAAGGAATACATATCATATACCATTTAACGAGAAGTTTGGTATCACGAGAATATTTTTCATTTGATAAATGTAATCATAACGCATCTTATTAAATATCGGATTCTCATATAAGTTTGTATTGCATATAATTTCTGCCATGTAAGCATTTTCTTTATATGAGAAATTCAAAATACGTATGCATATCATGATAAGAGTGTAATACTACCGATGTTATTAACTTAATGGGAAGAAACTTGTTTCATGAATTAGTATCAAAAATAGTTTCTAATTTCACATGTTAATCAGAAACGGGTTGAAGCAAGTTTTAAAAATCACTGCAAACCAGATTCCGAAAGCGATTTTTTTTAGGATGTTCACGTCAATTTGCGGAATCTTCGGCGTCCTCTAGTTCATAAGGTTTTTTCTTGATCCTGCTAAAAGGCAAACAGATGGACAAAATGAAAAAATAAGTGGCTTTTAAAAAGCGTAAAAGTAAGTAATATATACTTTCAAAATAAGAGTCAGCGAAATCTATTAATGAGCCCATATGATGAAGGAATACTTTTAATTTACAAATTATATTAATAACTCTCAAACCAATCATTAAATAGCAACCCTAAAAACAATTTAAGCTTTTAAAAATGTAACATAACAGTATAAGCTCTATAAGCATGTTCAATAAACACGTGTTAATTTTTAGCGGAAACTTCTCCATTCTTAGTTCATCAGATTTATTTTGTTTCTATTTATAGTTATATTATGTAATAATAACTTTTGTATTAAAAATATATGAAAAAATAATGAGTGTTAACGACGTTTTATTTATGAAAACAATAAATCACTCAGAAGAACCGGTAAGTTTGGAAACTTGGCTCAGTTGGCAAGAAACCTGTCTCAAGCCAGATAAAAGAGCAATTCTCTTGGATTCATTTTACGACCCATAAAGTCTCTTGAAGTTGATTACAATGCTCTTCAATCTGATTTACTGGGAAGAAAGAAGTATATATAAACACCTAAAGCATATCTTTAGTTAACTTAATTTTAAGAGGTTTTATATTCCTGCTGGAGGGTTAACATTTTCCTTTGTTGTGTATAACTCGCTGTACTTCATATCACTCATCAACGTTAGAAAAGAGGAATCCAGCAAGGAGTAAATATTGAATCATAATGAAGTTTTGCGACGTAAAATGCTCCTTACTTAAGAAAGCCATAAATGAGTTATGTATGTTTTATTCAATGCGTAATTTGAAAACTAAATAACAGAATTTTGGACTATGGTGGATTTAACTTAGGAAACTCTTACTTTGAACTATGTTTGATTTAGTGCTTATGTTTTTAATCAGCTTGATTGGTTTTGGAGTCTCAAAAATTTGAGTTCGAAATTTTAGAGAAATAATCTCTAAGGTCAAAGGTGAAAATGCTAACTCTGCTGAAGGATTGTATCAAATAAATGATAAATTTATAAAGCGCGTCACGGGGAAAGGAGTCATTCATGTGCTGTGTTCCCAAAGGGATTTTTAATTGAATCCTTTTCTTTTCACGTAAAGCAAGTAGGGTTAGATTTATTTATGAATTTCATTTCGGGTTCACAATTATTTGTAAATAATTTTATTTTTTCCTTAAACTTATGATGGTTTGATAAATGATATATTTTTATCATTTTATAAAAAATTAATTAAAAAATAAAATGAACCACTGTCTGAAACCAAGTTTTGGAGAGAAAACTCGGCATATTAAACCAGGGAAATGTGGCCACCTTCTATATTCAACATCCACAACGGCGCAGCATCGAAAGAAGAAAGCAGCCTTTAACAAGGGCGTAAACATTTCGTTGTCATGTTCTGTTTCATACAGACGCAGAATTGAATAAAGTATATGTTTTCTTTCCAAGCAACTGCTTCAATGTAGTCATTTTCTCTCTTCCAGTTTCATACAAACTTAGATCTATTACGTTTATAAAATGCAACTTCCATTTCAAAAGAACCTCATATTAATATATCGCATAAAAATATATAGATCAAGAAATATACAATTGGATAAGAAATACTTTTACTCGTTTACATGTTAAGTTCGTGAGTTCTGGAGACAAATCTTGCCAGCCAGCGTGATAATTCGATACAGAGACGAACCGAATCACTCCAACGTCACCTCTCACGTTTCTCGACAAATGGAAGTTTTTACGGTTCATTATTACGAACCCATGTTCTCAGTGCCTCCAAGGAGGCCAAAATTCTTTTTCCTGCAAGCGGTTTGATAAAAAATACAGCTACCGTCTTTGATCGGAACAAATCGATTTTAAAGAGAGATTAAGGAAGTATATTGCTTCCTGTCGATCCAATTCTCCGCTCCCACAGCATTCCGGCGAATTTTTAATCCCTTCCTCGCCGAAGCGTTTTTTTCCTCCGAAACCCGTCCCGAGCAAGGAGCGATAGACCGAGCGACAGAACGCATTTTTTTTCTTCCTCCAATCCTATCTTTCTTTTCTCGCGACACGTCGTTATTTTCCACTTTTAACGGATAAAGCGGACGTGACGAAAGGGAATATATTGGCCTTTCACTCCTCCCGGAATTTGTATTTTTCCCCAGAGAGAGAGAAAGAGACTCCGCGAGACGAAAATACTCTTGTCCATAATCGCCGGAGGGCCCTCCGGCCGAAACTAAACGAACAATCGATTACGTAAATGTTGACGTTTCCGAATCTCAGCCGCGAAATGACGTGTCGTCGTGAGAATCGAGCGGCCACGGAGCGAAATGAACGGAGGGCTTGCCGCCCCTTCTTCCTAACTCCCGATTTACTCCCTCTCTTTCTCTCGAGGCCTTCCGTTCTCTATCCCTCTCGAGGCTATAGTGCGTTTCCCGAAGTCGTACCGGTCAGATTCGCAGTATTCCGTCCGCATTCGGGTTATTTCGCTGAGGCTACGACCCAATGTTGCCACATTTCGAATTTCGCCCATTTCAACAGCAGCTGTGGACGAGTGAAGTTCTGAGAGCAATCGTGTCAACAGCGCTCGTCAAGAATTTTTGAAAGGCGTGGGAAATTTAAGACCTCTTATTGGCTGACACTTTCTCTCCCTCACCCTACAAGTCTAACCGTAGCCACGCCTCACTCGTACGATCTCTGGAAACGCAGTATAACGCCGTGAAGGGTTCCGTACAGACAAGCTTCCTTCGTTTACGATCTTCGCCCAAAACCACATTTCGCGTCATTCATCCACTCCTCCGATCGTCCGTCGTAAATCCGGAGGTAAGCGGCGTGCGCTCCCATTGTCGCATACACGTGTGGCTGCGACACTGAGAATGAGAGACGAGGAAGAGAGATAGACGATATGGGGGAAGAGATATTGAAATTCATAGAGCACTTTGATTAAATGGGGAGGGTGGAGGAGAATCCGAGGAATAAATGCGTCGGGTGGCCGCGCCTCTAATCGGGGCTAATGGTCGGTTGGTCTTCCGCGAGGGGGGCAGCGATGTCGCGTTCTCGGGGCTAGAAATAGGGTGAAATGGAAAAACGGGAGAGTGAGATGACGTGCGGTGTGAAGAGGCTTTGAGAGGTTTAAAGGTGTGTCTGCGCTTTGGAAATAGCCATATACACGATCGATCGGAGAAACGGGTGCAATGCTCTGGCGAGCCCTGACAACAAATTACCCCATTAGGACGGAATTCTTTGATCTCTTTAAATCGCTACTTATTTTCCGTTAATTACGAATAAATCGAATACGCAAATGCTTACATATATGGTGTTATGAGATGGATTAGCTAGAACAATTCCAAAAATGTTTCCTTAAATGTCCAGGTTTTTAAAAGTTAAAAGCCTGAATTCATTAATTCGTTAGAGCGTGCTCGCGATTCCAGGGAGGTATAAATAAAGACACGCGAGAAAATTTTCACAATTGCGTTTAGAACAGAGTTAAAGAGCGATGGAGAGGCGATTTTCCCACGGGATTTAGCGCTATTCTGGGAACGGTACGGAAAGTTGCTGTCTAATGGATTGAGTTCATTAAAATTTTTAAGGTGTTAGGAAATCGACACGGTAGGAATTTGCGCTCCAATTCAAACAAGATTTCTCGAAATGGCAGTCTGCTCGTCCCCTTTCATCCTCAGATATAGCTACATAAACGCGGTGATTTGAAGCAAATTCCACATAAAGTACAGGTGAATACTAAATAAACACCCTACAGACTAAATATTTAATCACTATCTTGCGAAATATAGAGGCAGAATTTCTGAATAAATACCGACCATCCTCGGGGAAGTAATGAATGAATGAGTGAATAAAGAAACCGTAAAACGACGCCGCCACGATTCTAGGTTTTCCTTGACCACCATTCCAATAACAATCGGCTTGGGGCCTCGGGGAGTAGCGGTCAACCCCCTCTCAAAGCCACCGCTCATCCAAGAGGACAATTCCCGAGGCTCTGATGGCAGGTGGCAGTCACGCAAGCTCTCCCGCCCACTTCTCCTTCGCATCTCTCGCCTTCCCTCCCCCCTCCATCCCCCCCCCTCCCCCCACCCATTCATCCCCTAACGCCGTCCACTCCATCCATTTCCCTTCTCTTATTTCTCTCTTTTCGCGATTCCCCACGCTCTTCTCCATCTGTATGGCACCTCGTATCGTCATTCCGTTTCTTCCGATGTCTTCCAATTCCGCCTACCTGTCCACATTTATCTTTGGTAATGCCATTTCCTTCGCCATCCGAAATCATATCCTCCACCAATTACTCTTTCACACCCTTTTCATTTATTCTATACTCCCTTTTCGTTCGATTCTCCTCTTTGTATTTGCTCTCTTCTCCTTCATCGGCCCTTTTCATCTTCACCTTCCCATATTCCAGTTGACAAAATCTACTTCTAGTCCATCATTCAACACCTCTCTTCTTTTACTCTTTCATTCCCTCTCACTCCCCACCTCACTTCCTAACGAAACGCCTAAAGCCGTAACCTTCACAACCTACTCTCGAATGGATAGCTAAGTGACATCGGATATGCCCAAAAGGAAGATATTAGCCATCGAAACAACCGTCTCGCACTCCTATCTTTTCACCCTCCGCTCCGACCTCCCCACCCCCTCAACCTCCGCCTGTCTCTGCTTTCCTTCCTCCGCCCTGACCCCAGCCCCGCCCACCGCCCCCGTGGAACACCACTCTTCCATTCCGCCAGATTGTGCATTTCCTTTCCGAAGGTTCTGCTCGAGTCGTCTCCACAACCGGTCCTATGTAATCGATAAACGTTTCCCTGTGAAATATTCCTACTCCTCGCAAATATATTTTTCTCAAAACTTGTTTCATCTACGATATACGTTATAATACGCTAGAATAAATTGATGTGTTGAACGCATGACTTTCTCCATACGTAAGTTGTCAACTTAAATAAAAGAAATACGAAGATAGGGACAGTTCAACTTACACGCTTCAGCGCTAGCGATTCAGTTTTTTGTAAAAGTAAGTAAACAGATTTATTAACCGGATGTTGGGGCCAAATATTCCGATTATAACAACAAAAATAAATTAGAGTGATAAACCCACACAAAAATTGTCAACTACCAAAGGTAGTTTAACAATTTAAAAGAACGACAAAAGAAGTAATGACAAGCAACTGTAAAAATTGCGAATGAAACCAGCGAATAAAAGAAAAACGTCTGAAGAAAACAATGAAAAAACGACAACACAGATGCATCCAACTGCGGATGGAACCGACAAAGAAAATAAGGGAAGCAAATAAATGAACGTGAAAAATATCCCCAATGAGTAGACAGTGTTGTTTTTGCACATAAAGGTTATATGTACGCCGAGGGCCGGACCGAGTTATTTTGACGCCCCGGGTGAGAAGGTGTTCCTTCCAATTAGAAAAAATCTGATGTGCCCAACACATGAGTTTCTCCATATTTGGGTATAGATATTTAAATTATTATGAATAGCATTATGAGGCAAAATTACCTTTTCGCATCGTAAAATAATACAGTCGTCCTTATTTCCGTAAATTACATTTTCAATATGTTTACAAAATTCACCGCTACCTGTATACTTGAAATTACGAAAAAGTTCAATATCTCCGAAGTGGATGGTTCTACGAAAATATGTTTCAAACAAAACTTGGAAGAAATATTATTCTGTACAACTTTGGTCCTCACAAAGATTACCAATAACGACGTTTTTAAGGAGATATTTGACCGAAAAAACCGATTATTTATAAATAATTCCTAAACAAAAACTGCTGCAGAAAATTGTTTCAAATGAACGTTGTAGGAAATTACATTCTATAGAACATTCGTGTAGGATTGTATATACAATAATGAAGTTTTAACGGAGAAATATCGCAAAAACCGAATCGGGTTTCGAATAAACCTCGACTTCCGGTTAACCGTTATTGTCCAAAAACTAATAAGTTCTTTGTGCTCATGCTAAAGTGTTATATTTGAAGTTTGGTATGGATATGGCAAGTAAATTTTGAGTTAGAGCGCCCACAATCACATACATCCATCCACACACACAGACATCATTCCGAAAATAGTCCAAACGTGTCCTAGGGACCTCAAAACGTGTATTTCCGTGGAAATCTGGAAGTCGATTTTTTTCGTGATCACAATACTTTCATTATACTACGTATGGAGAAAGTAAAAATTGAAAATTGTCGTGTTCAAAAAATTTCGTACGTACACGAAAAGAAGTTTCGACGTGGGATAGATACATATTCCGAAACGGATAGAGCTCTTGATTGATGCGCTCTCCGTTCCTTATATACGAGATAGAAAATTATATCCCTCATGTACAACTCCGAATGAAACATTAATCGGTAATATATAAAAGTCTTATTCTGTCCCTGTGTCCCTATGTCACTCCCTCTGTCACGCTCTGAAACTGCAAAAATATTCAATTTGGACATTAATTTCAAAAAAGTTCGTGTTCTTATAGTAAATTCCATGCTGTGTCGCATTGTGTATATTTTAAATTTCCGAAAAATTGGCAACTACCTTAAAAGTTTTAAAGACTTGAAATGTTTGTATTCCGCGTATGACATCCTTTTTAAAACATACAACATCATATGAGCCGTTTATTTTGAAAGTGGGGTAAGTCCACTTTTTCTTGTTTCGAGATATATTAACGTTTGCATCTCAGTTTATTAAAAAATAATGATAAGTGCTAATACCATGGTTTCATGCTTATTTTCATCGCAAATAGCAAAATTTATCAGGTAATTGCTTTCACAAGACAACAACCGACAGAAACGATGTTTTAGTCGACTGTAAATGGACTTACACCATTTTCAAATTTACTAAATTTTCAAAAAAGTGACGAATCTTATTTATATTTGGATTTAAATTGAGGCATGCCACTCTTTTATAATAATAATGAAATATAATAGTCTAATATATTAATATTTATTAATCGAGAATTTACACAAGAGAACTATAATCATATTAAATATTTTTTATTATTAATTTTTAAACTCAAGGTTTTCAAAATAGTCATGGTGTATAGGAGGTACATAAGGTAATCAATCCATCATATCCTCATATTTTGCTGATGTAATGGGCCGAATATTTTTGTACAAAGGTGACAATTGTATTTTATAAAAATTTCTTGGTCTTCCTCGTTTCGGTAACAAATCTAGAATTTTAAATTTCGCATCTGGTGCCAGTGATGTCTTATAATACATTTTATAAGGTATGTTTTTGAAAATCGCATCCAGCATATTTTCAGCCAATTTATACTTTCTCCATCAGTATTTTTTACTCTCTTTCGAACAGCTTCTTCCAGAGCAGGGCATACTTTTTATTTTTAAAATCTGTTTAAGGATTACCGCACACCAACCAAGTATCCTCGATTTCTGTAAAAATATTCCTTTAAATCCGAGCTCATCCGCAAAATTTCGTGAAAATATTTCTTCTTTAATTTAGTTACTTAACATTAAATTTGGGATTTAAGCAGTCGCTTTCAAAAGAATTAAATGGAAATTCCAACCTTTCATTGCACCATTTTCCGGCCTGAAAACAATACATTATCCAGCATCGTCTACTAAAAGAATAAAACTTAGCAGATCTCCGGCTTAAGGGTTGATATGTTCCGTGCTCCTTGTTTGTTTTTTGTAGAGAAGAAGTCGTGACCTCGTTTTCTCCTCCGAAAAGAAGTGAGTATTTACACCAAGGCACCGTGGGCTAATTTAAGACCAAACATAATCGCGGTAGGTTAGCATCACAATGGTGCCGTAGGTTCACATACTTTGTAACGTTCTAGTTCTTTACCAAAGAGTCATTTGGCATTTGCTTCTAGCGCTCCAGGAGATCGAATGTGGGCGAAATGTACAGAATTAAATCAGACTCTACGGACATAAAGATCTCTATGTTTACGAATTATAGTTTTATTTCCATTTCATATCTTGAGAATATTTGTGAAATGCTAACTAAGAATTTTACCTTCCCGAAAAAATTTAAATTCTAATTTTGTTATTTCTTAGACAGAAAATTTTTATGTAAGTGAAAGTTCAAATCTTCTTTGCATGATTTTCTACGGGAATAGATCGGTATGCAGAATTCAGAAAAGGGTTGTTCCGGAAGAGTTACATTATCAATCTTCTAACAGGTATGTTACGTGAATCGGTAAATTTTTGGGCGGAATTTAATGAAACAATTTTTTATAGGTAGTTATGATTATGTAAGAATTTATTTATAAAGAGAGAAAAACGAGATCCGATTCGTTATTTAGCGTGCGTAGACGTTTAAATTTTAAACATGAATTTCCTCTCATTGAAAATTTTTAAATTCGTTTAATTTGAAATTCATTTTATCTAAAAGTCCTCAATTAAGCATTCTTCTCTTAATTCTCCAAGTAATGCACTATACCGCTTTATCATGACTCAGGATATTTACCTACTATATGAGAGTATTAAGAACGTACGGATTATTTTAAACTAGTGGAACTGCCCGTGGGATTTCAACGGATTTAGTTAATCTAAAACTTCGACCATGTAACATGCAAACATCGCAAGAATAACATAGTACACAGTTTTAACCGTCGAATAAAGCAGAAATGAATAAAATCGGTTCGCAACTACCTATTTAGATGGATGAAAGAAGAAAATTTTGCACTGAAAAATTGAAAATTACGTGTAAACTTATGGGAAAATAATTATTGAATTAAGCACCCCCTCTCCCAAATTTTTAAATCGCCATATAGCCTATGTTACTCACAGGGTAAAATTATATGCCCATGCGAAGTTTCGCGAAGATATCGTCAAAGGTTTGGAATTCGCAATTTGTTGACAATCACGTCTAATTATATAAGTTACCTACGTACATTTGAAAACAGTTTGCTTGAAGAACACTACCCACACGAAAATATCATTACAAACTCTTTATTAGTAATATTTCAATTAAAATCAACAAATATTTGGTTGCCATGTAAACAAAGCAAAATCGGACTCAGAAACTGAAAAACATTATTGCGTTAAAAATTTTTCCATATAAATGTATTGGACTCTCAACTTCGACGACAAAGGAGTTGTCATGGTTGCTTATATTGCTATTGTCATAAAACTGATAAATCACGCATTTTTCTGATTCTAATCGCATTTCTACGCTAATTCGATCAGGATTCGGTTTCTGTCTTCGGTAAAAATAAACTTTGTTCTTTTCTTCATGGAAGCATCTAAGTCTCAAGTTCGTATCATGTATCTAAGTAATTTTAAAATTTAAATGAAAAATAAGCTGCACTCATCCCTGTTATTCAAATGGAGAAAATGAAAAAAAGAAAATATTCTTTTAATTAGAAAGGCTAATCAAATCGCTATAAAACCTAACTACACCACTTAACTCTTTATTCCTGTTAAAATAACACCTTCCTCTTGTTTATACGTGCTGTAGTTGCTGAGTTATAAAAAAACATACATACATGCAAACACTTTATAGATATCTATAGATATCGGTCTCAATTGCGTCATGCCCAGTTAAAAATATATTGGCATTTCTATTCACCCAGTCGTGTAAATAATATTTTTAATCTATCGATGACACTTATACTCAATTTGTAATTCATATTTTCATTGTTGTTCTGTGGTTGATATTCTCAAAGGTAGCACTGTTAAAATTATGGCACATATAGGTAATAATATCTCATTAAACTTCATCTAGACTCTATACTCGTATTTATACTGTATAAATCAAAATCACATCACTAGAGAATTATCTAGCTCGTCTTATAGCTGAAAACAAATTCAAATATATGCACTTAAGTATGAAAAATTGAACAATAAGTACCTCTCTTAGGTATCTCCGGTAGTCATAACACTTGCGTATTTCGGCTACAATGCAGCCGTCTTCAGCGGTGATTCACCCAAGTAAATTCTAAAAAAGTTCCTCTATTGAATATACCTAAGAAATTTATTTATTTCTCATTTTTTATACTTAAGTGATTATTCTTACATTCAAAATTACCCTTTTAGATCCATCCATCTTTGGGTGAGCCTATTTATCCTTTTCGAAGCGAAAAGTCTTTTTTTCTTCTACAGCACTTTTTTATTCTAATTTGCTTCTATATTTGAGTAGGTTGAGGTAAAAGTTCTGTCGTTTTTAACAAGGTTGTGGAAATTGAATGTAAAGAAGTATTTAATTTTGAGAAATAATTCTATCATTGTGGAGAAAGTTTTCTCGGGTTTCCAGCCGAGTGGTGTGGAATAAGGCTTCCGACGTTTCGGCAACTGTCTCTGCTGCCATCTTCTCCTTGAAGATGGCAGCAGAGACAGTTGCCTTATTCCACACCACCTAGCTGGAAACCCGAGAAAACTTTCTCCACATCATTCGCCGGGAAAGACTCAAATCTATTCTCAAATTTATCATTGTTTTAGTTAGTTGAGCTTATAATGAAATTTTTTTATTTGATGGCAACAATTAAATTCGTTTATTTAATTGTTAGGTATTTGCCCTTAATATAGGATGAGTTTGGAAGATATTCGGGTCTGTTTATTGTATGAATTCAATCTTTGAAGTCAAGCAAACGGATGCTGCTGAGCGGTTAGCCAAGGTTTGGGGACAAGGTTCTGTGGCAGTAAGAACTGCTCAAAGATGGTTTGCCAAATTCCGCTCTGGAGATATGGGCGTTGAAGATAAACACCGTTGTTGACTCTGTTGTTGAAAACGAGGTCTTGAAGCAGCTTGTGGAATTATGAATTTCTCAGACCACGGGAAACCATCACAGTAGAAATGTATTGTCGTCAGCTGGATAATATGGATAAAAAATTGTGCAAAAAACAGCCAAGTTTATGTAATAGAAAACGACCAATTCTTCTCCAAGATAATGCAAAGCCACACACTGCAAAAATTAATGCGGTTGGGATATGAAGTTCTCCCCCACCCCCCATATTCACCAGACCTTGCACCTACCGATTACCACTTGTTCCGATCCATGGACAATTTTATGAAAGATAGGAGATTCAAGAAGCATTGTGATGTAGAAATTGCAATCACCAAGTTTTTTGATTCCAGAGAACTAAACTTTTATGAAAAAAAGGAATTATTCGACTGGTTGAGCGTTGGGAAAAGTGTATCGAATCAGAAGGTTCATATTTTGATGAATAAAAATAATGTTAGCGTTTTTATTCTCGGCCTCTTAAAACGACAGAACTTTTTCCTCAACCTGATATTTTTTTTATGTGCCATAACAATAATTTATACGCATTTTGTGCGTCATCATCTCAAATGCTTCCATTTAAAAAATTTCTAAGGACGTCATATGGTTTTATATGCTATACCTGAATTGCAAATACGCATCACAGAACATTTCGTGAATTTTCTACTCAATAATCTCTATGTAATTAAATTTCATTTCTGTTGGGAATTTTTAATGGATATTGTAATATAACCCTTATATTGTATGTTCTTATCCCAAGCTCCAGGATATTTTTCCCTTGAGTGATATATTAATCCTTGTTCCTTGTAACTTGAGAGTAGGTTGATGCCGACGGATGAGTCAGTAAGTTATTTCCTTATTGCGGAAGTCTTAGTCGATATGGAAAAGTTTATGAGCAACCAAGCTTTACATCTTTGTTATTTCTAATGAAATTAGCTTTTATGACTTTATTCGATAAATAATAGAATTATAATTTGGTAAGTTTTTAGTATTCTTAGATAAGAAAAATTAGTATATACTGAAACAATACTCATAATCGACATAAAAACACATGAAGTTACGTTTCTAGCTTATTAATTCTTCGAATTTTCTTACTAAAGGTGTATGATTGTCCAAATCTCTTCAAGAGCTCTGACATATATGAATAAAGTTTTCATGTTCTCTACTCTGAATAAAATATGAATGATTTAACAGTTGGTTTAAATACGTATAAATGCTGAATAAAAATGCTTGGGATATAAGTTTTTTTCTCTCGGTGATATTTGAAAGAGGTGCAACACTCAATGCAAAATAAATAATTAAAAATAAATAGTTAACACGTCATGTTTGTAATTTGCAAAACAATATTAAAATGAAAATATATGTCATTAATGTGCAATTTTATATTTTGCTATAAAGCCAATTCAATGGACATTATATATCTATCAAATTCAACAGTATTCTATCAAAGTGAGTTGCATTACTGCTTCTACTGCAGCGCAGGAATGTTCTGAAATACGCTTCTTCGTCTTTCACTTTGTTTCTTACTAGACGCTTTCCATTCAATAATAAATCCTCTCTTGGCGTTTCTCGGCCGCTCTAAACATCTTCGAGTTTTTCGTTCTTATAAGGTTTCTTTTGAGCGCCAACCTAGAAATATTTTTCTGACATCGAACTTATATTATTAAATAACATACATTTTTCGCCAGTTTATGTGAGCCAGATAACATATTGACGACCTCTTCACATATTTTAAAAAATACTAGTGTAATTCCCTTTGAAATATCAACGGAAGAATTATAGATAGATTGATTATTAATAATTGCATTTAAAATAATTAATAGCACACTATTACATATGAAATATTCCGTCATATATTACATTTCTAGTGAATATTCTCTTGTCGTTTAGTAAATGCTTTTGGTTTTTATTTTCGGCTATAAAATTCTGATATTCTTCTCCCACCTTGTTCTCGTCAATGCTACATATAATTGTCGGTGTGCAAAGATAGGGAAATAATTATATGTATACATATATAACTTAGGGAAAATAATAGGTAGGTATGATATATATATTAACAAATAAATGTGCCACTCGAATACTAACAACTACCAAAAATATATTGTGATAGAATGCGTTCAGTATTAGCTAACTGACAAAACATATTTTCAAGTGGTATAATTAAATTTCTCTGTCGGCCATCTTACGTTCCTTACAGAACAACGTTTTTATTATAGAGAATAATGGGTGGATTAGAACTTCCAAAAAATATACCAATCTTTTGGCCATTTTATTGAAGTATAAGATTAGTAAAATTTAACAGAAGATAATGATGGATGATCTTAGAGAGGCTGGTATTTAGGCTAGCAATATTCGAAATATAAATTTTGTCCTGGGTCTATCAAAACCAAACGGAACAAATGCTTTCTTCATTCTAATCTTTTTCTACGAAACAAAATTGAAAGCAGCCCTTTTAAAGATAAAATTGAAAAAGAAAAACGTATTTGCCTTGAAGTATCATCAATGATGACTGTCCGGTTTCGTCAATGTTGCCTGTGTTAATAGAATTTCTGTCTCAAAATGTTAATTTAAATACATATTTTAATTAATTAAACAATATACACGAATGTGAAAAAATTAGGTAACTTCATTGTATGAAATATTATTACCGTATCAATTTGATGCGGTTTAAATTTTAGTGCGTAAAATCAACTACGTAAACAATAAATTTACCAACCGTGGTTGTCGTGATGCTACCTAATTTATTTGACATATATCCAGAGATAATCTATAATTAATATATTTTATCAATATGTGCCTTACTATAAATTATTGTTTACAATTATTCCCGACTTTTTATTAAAAAGGTTTAATCAGTAGTCATCCCAAACACCTAGCTGTTGAAAGTGTAGGGATTCTAAAATAGCTAAATGTGGCAATATATATTTCGCGTGTAACGGCTGCCAACTTTTTTGTTTATTGATCCTAAGGGCACGAAGTGGTGATTTCAACTTAAACTTAAAGTATAAAAATGAAAATGTATTCTTTTATAGAAAACTTCACGCAGAATCCGTTAGAAATATGTTCAAAATTATTTGTAAAGTTTGGGAGAAATGATTACAATTACGATGTCATTCCAATTATACTGGAAGTGAGCTTTTTAATTAGCTTCCATGGAAATACAACGGTGTTCATATAAATATCTGAGATCTCAACATAAATTTAGAGAAGAACTAACACAAGATATTTTCTTGGAAGTGTAAACATCTAGTTAATATTAAGGGAATGAAAACTTCGTATATTCCATTTTAAATATTTATTTTTTTAGTGGAAGATACAAAGTTTTTCATTCTTTTAATTATGAGTAAATTCTAGAAAGTCGAACCTGGTTTCATTAATGTAATATAATGAATATATTTGCATTTATCTCTAATTTCATATTTTTACACCAATCGAAAAATATTAAACCTTAGTGTATGCATTTTTTGCCAAAAATTATTGATTTATTTATTTATTATACCTTTCTTCACTATTTAATACAGTAAAATGATATGATTATATATTTGGATTGAGGTGTACACATATTCACTGAATAACAATGAAGGAATTAGTATCACGCTGTGTAGCAAATATCCAATTTTGGATGTTGTGCACGCGTTGCAGTGTGACTATGTATGCCACCATGAGTGATAGGCAAGGAAACAATGCACATGTTTCATTTTTGACAAACTGAACTGATTTTCATCCTCAGTTATTACACCATTCTGATAGCGTAGTAGCATTTGCATTTTCTATCAAAACTTTAAAAATGGTGAGCCATATTTTTAATTTTTCACCGTCATTCTCTTTCATCAAAGTCCCAAGTACGTCTCTGAAGCGTAAATCATGAATTCGTTGTAAGTAGTGCCCTAATTGTTCTGAGATTGCTTTGTCTTTTAATTATCGCACATTTTACCCAGAAAAGTTATGATTGGATGCAAGAAAAGTTAAATTGGGATAAAAATTAAAAGGCCAGGATAATTATACTTCCGAAAATAAAGGTAAATTTGCCGGAAAAAGGCAGAGGAAAAGAAAATACTTCCAGTCTTATATTAACACTTTTCAGAAACCAGGTTATAGGAAGGAATAATTAAGCCGGAACACGCTGACCTACTATAACTTCATAGACATGTATTTTTAAGAACGTAGCATTTCGTATTCCTTCGTAGATTTTAAAGGGGGAATTATCAAAAAAAATGTAGCTCATTTAGACAACGATCATATCTGTTTGAGATATTCATAAGACGGCGACAAAACGAGATCGTTTAATTATCGCATCCCAACCCCTCCTCCTACGACAGCATTTGTATACTCACACTTTCGCACCTACACTCAGTATTCCTTTCATACTCATTTATTTATTCTACACTGTCTACCACGAGTTAACCATCCTACCTTCTCTTATCCGTCAGCAGGTCGTTTTATTTTCTTCCATATCACCTATTATCCCTAAATTTACAATACAACAGTTAACCCCTAACTGCTTTATTGTAGCCTATATTTTTCGATCTTTCTTATAAATTATCTTAGTACTTATATATTTGTGTTGTGTGTTTTTCCTGGATGCACTATTACTAAACAATATTTATTGTATACTATCAGAAATACCCGGCGTTGCCTGGGGAAATTTGGTTCTAATCCGATCGGAATTCCAGATGATACATGGTATTTAAAAATTCACTCGGCCGCCGTTTTGAATAAAACGGGCTGAGAGAAGCAAAAGCCACGTATGAATTATTTCTGGGAACCCTCCACAATCGTACCAAATTTGATTCTAATCAAAAGTAAAACTTGGGAAAATACGCGTAGTATAATCAGTCCCCGCCGTCCAATTACGGATAAGGAAGTAGTCGTTTCCCATCTTTCTCACTGTGTATAAGATGTATAATTACCTGTTCATTAAGAACAGGAAGTTTATGAGACCAGTTATGTTATTGAAGAGCTTAGGCATCAGAAGAGTTCGAAAAGACTGTTCCGTCCTTTCTGACCCATCTCAAGATGGCAATTTACATTTACATTTACATCAATACCCTGCAAAGCCGCCAGAAGCGTTTGGCAGGTGGTGTCACAACACCAAGTGAACTCTAACTAATTCCTCTGTTGGACTGTCTTATCGCGTCTGGGAAAAAGCATCTGTAGCATTTCTCTGTTCTAGCGATTGTTTAGACATATTTCCTTCTGCACTCTGATCTAACATTCCGTTCACTAACACCGATGGGGACGACTCTGCCGCGTACGTCTTCAACGAATTCGGAGCTTTCGAATTTTTCAAATAGTTCCCTTTTGTATTCAATTCTTCTATTCTTCAACGTCTGCCACTTCAGATCCCTTAATATCTCTGATACACTCGCATCATACCGATATTCTCCTTTCACAAATCTAGCCGCTCTACTCTGAACCATTTCGAGCTCCCTAGTTAGGCCCTCCTCGAAAGGGTCCCAGACGGCGCAACACTATTCCACTACGGGTCGGATTAAAGAAAAGTAGGCGATTTCCTTCACATTCGAGGGGCATCCCCGCAGGACTCTAGAGGAAAGCCCTTGAACTCTGTTTGCCGATGATATAACGGTTTGGATATGCTCTCTACTAGACACACTTTTGTCTAAATACGCAATGCATATTCGTCCATCTGATTAAGATATACATCGTTTGATAGAAAAACTTTGGCCTCTTCATTAATGCACGACCTATAATTTTACTATTGTTCTAACATTTTATAATCAACGTGAAAATTTGCGGTGAAATTTTCATTTCTGGGCTGAAAAGTTGGAGCGCAACCATATACTTTTGTCTAAATACGCAATGCATATTCGTCCATCTGACAAATATATACGTACTTTGATAGAGGAAGCTTTGGCCTCTTCAGTAATGCACGACCTGCAATTTCACTTTTGTTCTAACATTTTACAACAACGCGAAAGTTTGCGGTGAAATTTTCCTTTCTGCGCTGAAAAGTTGGAGCGCAACCATATACTTTTGTCTAAATACGCAATGCATATTCGTCCATCTGATTAAGATATACATAGTTTGATAGAAAAACTTTGGCCTTTTCAGTAATTCATGACTTGTAATTTTACTATTATTCTAGCACTTCATAATCAACGTGAAAGTTTGCGATGAAATTCTCATTTTTACACGAAATTACGATTCCTCTTTTCACTTTCTCGAAGAAGAAATATTATCTTTTCCCTTGTATCTTTGTGGAGCCTTGTGAGAAAAGTGGTTCTCCGTTGGAGAAAGAAATGTCTCCTATATACAACATACACACAGCCCACTTCATATGCTTCTAAAAATCGCTTTTCATTTCACCGAGAATGCTGTCCTCTTCGGCGATCCTTCAAAGAACTTCAACGACCGGTTTGTTCCGCTATTTGTATTGTTTGCTGTGTTTACCTATCAAGTCCTTCAGTCCCTCAGGCACACGAAACGGCGCGTTAAAATGAAAGGCTGACTCAAAACCGTAACATGACTGATATTTTAGTGAATCAATAAGTATGTTTTATCGATATCTAACATTAGGGAAAACTAAATAAAGCAGCGCTTTAAAATCAATTTTTGACATAAATATACATTTTTTATTGATTACAATAATAATAAATGAAATTTATGGACAATCTATAATAATAATAACACACAGTTTTTGTCTTTCATATTCCACGGACCTACGCAGTTTCGATTTCTCATGTTGACCCATATAGACCAATATAGTGCGTGTAGACGAGGAAACGGTTACGCTCGGATATGATTCACGGTATCTTTTCAAAGACTTCGCTTACAAGAGATATGTTTACGATGCTATAATGTAAATTTCATGCTGAATCCAATTACGCATGTGTACATTTTCTAAAACAATCGGGAAAGGACTTGTGAGCTAATATGTAACTTTTAAAAGTTTTCGTATTCTGTGTCTGAAATCTCATGATAAATACAGCTCATCTCCGCTTCTAATGAACGAAATGTAACCAATTTTTCTATTTGACTTATGTAATGATTAAGAATGATTAACAATGATGACTGCGTAACTAAAATGTTTATATTATTAATGAAACGCCTTTGAAAAAATCATAAATACAACACTTAGTTGAAAATTTCCAGTCACGACATGGAAAAGTTGACATGTGACAAACGTTTTACCTAATTGGTTTGGATAGGTACATTCAGCGGATGATGTTTAGTAATGTTTAAGTGTTTCTTTGAGTGAGATTTTATGTCAATACCTTTCATAGTTCACGCTATGCTGAAAGTTATATAAACCGCGAACGCGCACCGTAACATTAAGCGATTACTGTTCATTCGCTTCTATGTAGAAATGTTTGTGTGTGACGCATGATATTTTAAATGACATTGTTTAAAAATTACATCTTTTATGTAACTACATAAAAAATGTCATCAAAAAACATTGAAAACATCAAAAGTTATGATTTTTTAAAAGTTTTTCGCAACTTTTTCGGGGTTTTTCAAAAAACTCCTTCGTCCGCTGAGGAGGGAATTCGTAAAAATTCCTCCGTCGCAGAGGGGTTAAATGAACGTTTGCTTTAGCGAATACTTATTAAATATCAGTTGATTGTTCTAATAACTTTTCAAAACAGTAGATAGGTATCAGATCAAGTTAGTGTTGGGGCAGTTTCAAATATATAATTTCATAAAATTCGTTAATCGTTCTTTGCTGCGAATAAAGCAGCTTACCTTGTACAACCTGTGAAGGCGGTACACATACAAAGAACTTAAATGGATGAGAAAAACCAGAACAATCACGATTTTCATCAACTAAATAAAATATTTTCCTTGTGAGCCGAGATTTACCGTGGTGATTAACGCCGTCATAAAACTAATATAAAAGACAGTGTCACTTTGTCTCTTTGTCCCTTTGTCATGTAATGCTTTTTGAAGCTTAATATCTCGCAAACAACAGAACCGAATTTGATGACATTTTCAGGAGAGCATTAAGACATAATATCAAAACGTTTTAATGTATCTAACTCGAGATCAAAGGCCCGGGTTCGACTACAGGGGATAATTTTCATTTCCAATAAGTTAACACGTAAAATCGGCTTTACGACGTGCAGGCTTTCATTCTTTTTGAGATTAAAATTAGAAGGATGTGGCCTACAATCTTCGGATATGAACCATTTTCAAGAAAACAAAGTTTCTTATTCCGTTCATTTTTCCGCCTACAGTTCGAAATTTCTCGATGCAAACGTTTAATTCACACAGTTTGAGGAAATCTTGCCATTTTAACGGGATGTTTCCTTGCCTACCAATTCCATTGTTAGACCTCTATATCATATTGTTAATTCAATCCTTATGGGTATAAACGTGATTTGAATTCTTTTAATACGAGAGAGAGGGGGGAGAGAGAGTTTGAGGGGGGAGAGAGAGAGGGAGGGGGAGAGAGGGAAGTAGAGGGGGAGAGAGGGGGGAGGGGGAGAGGGAGGGGAAGAGACGCAAATATTTTAAGTTTAACCAGGGCATCGAACCGAAATTTTTTCGCTCCGGTTTTCGTTCCGATTCTTTCAAAAAACAAAATTTCGGTTCGGATCCGGTTTCGCTCCAGCAATCATTAGTGAGCCGGTTCGAACCGGTTTTTATCGTTCCGACCTTAAGTTTTTGGCTAGATTTACAGAAAATATGTCTAAAGTTACGGAATTTTAATTAAACCAAATATATAGGAATAATTAATATATGTATTATATCAATGTTCAAATTTTTAAATTATATAATATATACGCTTACAGAGAAAATAATTTTTTTTAAATTTAAAGTACTTTTACTCTGCCATTTTCCTGCAAAATACAAATTAAATTAAAAATTCGAGGACAGATGAGTAGTTTGTGTGTTATTTGTACGTTTAAAGAAACCATCCCCGTTGTCCGGTGATTGGGTTTGTAAATGTCGAGACAGGCTAATCAGTTTCTTGTCCAGTGATTGGGTTTGTAAATGTCGAAACAGGCCAATCAGTTTCTGTTAATGTTGTACGTAAGTAAGGTCCTGGAGATAATACGTAAGTATTTTGTACGTAAGTAAGGCCATGGAGATAATACGTAGGTACCGGTTAGGTTTATATTGTATTATTTTAAGAAATGAATCGGACCCAACAGACGTAATTAATTCAACTTCAATCGATATTCGCAGATCCACAAAATTCAAGCGATTCCATTTGTTTACATGTTAGTTCGTGATTCCATACATAGAGGCACTGTCGTTGTTGGTGTCTTATATCAAATCTAAGCCAATAAATAACGATTTTTGGTTTGGTTCGGGTTCAGAAAATTCATTTTTTCGTTTCAGGTTCGGTTTCACTCCGGCCAAAAATATCGGTTTTTTTCGGTTTCGGTTTTCGGTTTCGTTCCGGTTCGATGCCCTGGTTTAACTAAAGGTAGACCGTCAAAAGCAGAATATTCACTAGAAATGTTGTATATGACAAAATATTTCATATGTAAAAGTGTGAAATTAATTATTTTAAATTCGAACCCTGCCTAGGGCATGGTCGTATGTGTTCGTCTTTGTTATTATTGTTACTTGTTATTGTTGTTACGATATTCAGTATAATTGGCCCTGTGCTCTCTCTGAATTATTGCCAATAAATTAAAAAAAATAATAATCTATCTATCTATCTATAATTCTTCCGTTGATATTTCAACGGGCATTTCACTAGTTTAATCATAAAACGAAGAGCTTTATCGAAATAGAAAAACAAGTGAAATGCAGTTCTCACTCCTTGCTAAATGAAGTCGAGAAATTTGATGAAATGAAAATAACATTTAATCCTTTTCCCTCCCCGGAAATTATTTCCGTGAGATTAAAGCTCGATCCGTCAACTGCTTATGCTTTCCCCTTCCACCTCTACTCACCCTTCTCCTACATTTCTCTCCATCTTCCTACTCTACTCCCTCTCCACCTCTCTCCCATCTTTTCTCTCCCTTTTCCCTATATATCTCTCTCTATCCTCCCGCAACGATCACTTATCCCTTTGACTCCCATCCCCCGACTTCCGGCGTTGACGCACCCTTGCCCTCTCTCGATTAATCTCATTTGCGAGTTTTTAAATCCCTTCATTTTAATTAAATGAATCCGAACCTCTCTCATTTTAACTTTAATAGGAATATTTCCACCAAACAACAAACAAAAGTAATCTTACCTACAGTCTAAAAAATTTTATCCCGACCAGTTTTCTACGCTGAATCGCTTTATTTTTTTATTGTTGGTAAAGGAAAAAGTTGTAGATTTCTTCAACTGAAAGTAAATATTTGCGTCGTACCTAAATGTATTTCCTTAATATCAAGACATTGTTACCGTCCTCTTCATATTACAGAAAATATCTATCAAGGTAAAGGTCAAAGAGTAGTTATGTGTTGTTACATCCCAAGTTTAGTTGAGTTACCGCTTATAGCAACAAACTTTACTCTGAAATATTCTCCCATACTATGATGGGTCTTCTTGAGGTGGCTGCTTTTCAATCAAGTGTTAGTCCATTTTTCACTTTCTTTCTTTCAACTCTTATAATGAACAATACCTTTATGTGAAAATCCATCACGCACTTTGGTAACCTTTACTCTGCAAATTTCATAACATTGCATTAATATTCAAAGTGCTTCGTTATTCTCCTCCGTAGCAGGTTAATACGGTACGAATTTGAAACTATGGTGCTACACTTTGTCAAGGTTTAGTTAAATGTGCAGAAACACAAAACACTAGACGTGCACGTAAATTCAATTGCCTTTTTATAATATTGGAATTACCCGAAGGATGAGTTTAAAATATTAGTACTTGTAAAATTATACGCTGCAGAAACAGACTGATCCTGTATTAGATTCTTTGATACTTCATTATCACTAGCAAAAAAGGTGTCTTCCTTTAATTTATACAAATCATGTAGCGCCTATCTTCACTGTGATTATTGCTACTTTCTTACCAAAATACATATTTACATACTATAAGCACTTCTATCCATTATCAAAGGAATATTGAAATAGATGTCTTTTTTAGCAAATTTAGGCAATAGTTTTTTTAAAAGCTTCTTCAGTATTCATGTCATCGCCAACTCAGGGAGCGATTACTTTCACTACTAAATATTAAGAGTATTCGCGTCTTGCATTAGCTTCGAATTTATATCACTATTACATTTAACCCACAAGGACAAAAAGTTTTCCGCGATGAGTTGCTTATCCCATCCGCCGAAATATCTCACCTTTATTGCAAAGGGGATCAATCGGACAATGATTCACTCGCCGAGATATGGACAGTAGTTTTCACCGTAAAGAATACCGTCCTTGGTAGAAGGATGGTTAGAGTATCTGCCGCCGAATACTAAGGTCGCGGGTTCGGATCCCGCCGAGGGCATGGATGTTTGTGTTCGTCGTAATGGGTTGTATGTAAGAGTGGACTATATAGTGTAAATATCGCCCTTGAAAATAAAGTCGAATTATTATTATTATTATTAACCCATCACGTAGCTATCTTCCCATCTCACGCTCCGTTTTTCTCAAAATTTCCTCAAATTTGGTGTTTAATACGATATTCTACTCGTAATTTTGTATTCCAAGTTTACTTAAGCTATTATTAACTCCTTGTACTGTTAACAGCATGATATGATTTTGAAATTTATTTTCAAAATTTTATAAGAAAATCGCTAGTTACCAAAAAAGAGATTTAAATTATTTAAATCCCACATATATTTATCATTTTCAATTATCTACGCACGTGTTTTCCTTTCTCTGCGACGCTTGCCTAAAAGGCAAAAAAGGTGACTTAACCACGCCCTTAATAAAGACGGTTTTTGCTCCTTCCCCTTAAACCATCGAACCTTAACCCCTCTAACCGCATTCGCCCGCTCCATCACTCACTCTCCTTTCTTCTCCATCTCTCTTTCCCTGGATTCCCCACTCTCCTCCCACCACTTTTTCACCTTCGGGTTACTCATGCCAAAGACACTCGATGGTCGTTGCCCTACAACCCCGTTCGCGTCAATCACGGCCAGAAAAAGTTGCCGAGGTGTGGGTGGACGGTTCCAGTGGTAAAGGGAGGGAGAAGCAGTAGGAGAGAGAAGCAAAAGGTGGGAGAAGCATAAGGAGGGAGAAGCAGTAGGAGAGAGAGTGAGAGAGGCAATAGGAAGGAGGATAGGGGAGGAGACGAGAAGGAACGAGAAACGGGCAAAGGCAAAGGATTTCTCCGCAAAGGCAATGGGTAACGAGAGTATAAAATGAGAGGGGGAATAAGAAGAGAACGGAAGAAAATATTGGCAGTGGAGCGGTCAAATAGACAGAGAGAGGAAATAAGAAAAGAAACGGGATGCGAAACTGGATTGAAGGGTTGAAATGGGAGGGAAAAGGAATTTGAAGAGGAAATTTGAGGGATAAATGGAGGAGATATTGAGGAAACACAAGGATGAATGGAGTGGGAGGATAATAGGAAATGAGAAGTGGGAAAGATGGGAGAGAAGGGAAGGAAGACGTGAAGAGGATATACGCGGTTGGTCGGAATAATGGCAAGAGATTTGAAGAGGATGCCGGAATTTATATGCCTAGAGGCTGAAGGTGATTGATTGCGTCAGTTTAACAGCCTTCTTCACCGCCGTTATATACATATGAGAAGGAAGGCATGAGTCGTGCTTAACATGCTCTCGCGATATAAGAAAACAAAATGGTTTATGGCCACAACCAGAAATAAAACAGCAGGAAATGATAGAAGCTATTTTATATAATCGGATCTCCTTTATCGCGTTTCATATTCACACAGATTTTGCAGTCTGATATTCCAACTGAGCGAGAAACTAAAATAGAAGGCCAAAAAATTTTGAGTTTTTTTCATAGAGAAAGCCTCTAAAAGTACAAGCGTGAACTATTCAAAGTGTGAAATGAATCAGAGTAATAGATAAAAGGCCAACTGAGTCTTAGATTAGTAGCAGGTTTAAGAGATATGGCAGAGATAGGAAGAGGAGCTGGGATAGATTTCAAGAAGCGAGGCTGAGGAGAAAGAGGCGGGAATGCCTGAATAGGTGGGAGAAGGCACGAGGCAATATCATCGGAGATACCGACGCAGAGCTGCAAACGGAGTGGGTTATTGCATTTCCGCCTTATTTCCTGGCACAAGTATCAAGCAGAAGGAAAGGGTGCGTGCGCTTGAGCGGTATAGAAAGGTATAGGGATTGAAGGAGTCAAATGGCAAAGTTGGGATAAGCGGGGCCGAGTTAGGGAGAGAAAGGGTTAAGGAAGGAATGAATGGAAGAGGAAACGGTGGAGAAAAGGAATGAAAAGAGAGAGCGGGAGTCGGAAAGGGATTGATGGATCAATGGAAACATGAATAGGGAAATGGTGGAGACGGACAGAGGAGATAGATTGGTAAGGAATGAAGTGGAAAATGGTTGAGGATGACTGTCATTGATAATAGTTACTCGGAAGGAATGAGATATTTAGTCAGTCTTAGTTTCGCAGCACCAAACAAAATAACGGTGACGTTAAACAGTTACTTCCAATTTTCAAATGAACCGTATGATGAAAAGGAATTTATTTATTTATAGTAAACGGTGATTAAATTATCATATTAGTTGTGCTCTTGCTTGAAGACACGATTACAATTAATTAAACTCCATTGGGACGATGCTTCGTCAAACGCATATCAAATAATTTTCATCCCACTGAAAACCTATATTATCTTGAGCGATATAAATCCGTCAACTTTAATTCATCAAAGAAGAGAATGTAACGAAGAAGCTGACGCTATTATGAGAAAAATGCCAGAGTGCTGCTTTATTCCGCTGCCGTATCAGAGACTTGCGGTTAATATTAGGTCCTCTCAATTGAAACAATGAACGCGTTGTTTAACTTCTTTGAGAATAAGTGATCCCATTGGTAAGGCTTTTCATGCCATGATTTTTTACTTGCTCCATACGTAGTAATGCGAAAGTATCGTGTTAATGAAAAACATCGACTTCGAGATTTCAACGGAAACACACGTTTTGAGGTCCACAGAACACGTTTAGACTATTTTCGGAATGATGTGGTCGCTCTAACTCAAAAAGTACTTGCCATATCGATACCAAATTTCACTTATAACATTTTAGGGTGAGAACAAAGAACTGAGAGGTTTTTGGACAATACCGGTTAACCGGAACTTGAAACTTATTCGAAACACGATTCGGTTTTTCCGATATTTCTCCTTTAAAACTTCATCATTGTATATACAATTCTATACAGACATTATAAAGAATGTAATTTCCTACAACTTCTATTTGAAAAAATTTCCATAGCAGTTATTGTTTCGGAATTATTTATAAATAATCGGTTTTTCGGTTTCCGTCAAATAACTCCTTAAAAACGTCGTTATTGGTAATCTTCATAAGTAAAAAAGTTGTAGAGAATAATATTTCTTCCAAGTTTTGTTTGAAACAAATTTTCGTAGAACCATCCATTTCGCAGATATTTTGCTTTTTAATTTCTCCATACGTAGTAATGGGTAAGTATTGTGATCACGAAAAAAATCGACTTCGAGATTTCAACGGAAATACACGTTTTGAGGTCCACAGAACACGTTTAGACTATTTTCGGAATGATGTCTGTGTGTGTGTGTGCGTGCGTGTGTGTATTTGATTGTGGGATCTCTAACTCAAAAAGTAGTTGCCATATCGTTACCAAACTTCACATATAACACTTTAGCATGAGCATAAAGAACTGATTAATTTTCGGACAATAACGGTTAACACAAGAACGTCTGAACATGGCGTACCCCCTAGAACGGCGGACGGGACAAAAATGTCCTATACGGCAAAGTCGTACAGTCGCAGTACTAGGTTCAATTTTTATGAACGTTGTAGTCTCTACATTACTAATTGCATACTTTAGCATGCTGTAGAATGTAGCGTTGCACCGTACTCAACTGAAACGCTCTAGTAAATTAGCCCGCAAACAGTGCTGCAGGAATCCGTTCTAACCTGCATCACGCAGCGGAAGCAAGTGGAAGGTGGGAGGGGGGAAGGGTGGGGCTAGAAGTTGGACTGGCGAAAGATGAGAGGGGGGGAGGGGAGGTCTACAACAATGTTACAAAGTTGCCTGCATAAGAATAATATCACAGAGAATGTGAAACAAAGTAGTAACTCACTTTGGGACAAAATTGTCCCATCAGCCGTTCTAGGGTAAAATGGTTTTATAATCCTTAATATGGAGGGGGGATGTTCAGAAGTGTAGAGTGGAATGCAACCCTCGAATGATTACTAGTCACGAAATCTCGACTCAATTAAACCGGAATCACAGAAACTGTAGGGGACGTAACATCAGAATGGGACAAAATTGTCCCGTCCGACGTTCTAGTGTTAATGTGAAGTCGAGGTT
This sequence comes from Uropetala carovei, assembly GCA_036926305.1. NCBI lineage: Eukaryota > Metazoa > Arthropoda > Insecta > Odonata > Petaluridae > Uropetala > Uropetala carovei. The sequence goes on from JAXCHB010000011.1 coordinate 11,180,110, forward strand.
TATTCGAAACCCGATTTGGTTTTTGCGATATTTCTTTGTTCCTTACGAAGATAACCAATAACGATGTTTTTAAGGAGATATTTAACGGAAACCGAAAAACCGGTTATTTATAAATAATTCCTAAACAATCACTCCTATAGAAAATTGTTTCAAATGAAAACTGTAGGAAATTACATTCTCTATAACTTTTGTTTAGAATTGTATATACAATAATGATGTTTTAACGAAGAAATATCGCAAAAACCGAATCGGGTTTCGAATAAACCTCGACTTCCGGTTATCCGTTATTGTCCAAAAACTAATCAGTTCTTTGTGCTCATGCTAAAGTGTTATATATGAAGTTTGGTAACGATAGGGCATGTACTTTTTGAGTTAGAGCGCCCACAATAACATACACACACAGACATCATTCCGAAAATAGTCTAAACGTGTCCTAGGGACCTCAAAACATGTATTTCCGTTGAAATCTCGAAGTCGATTTTTTTCATGAATACAATACTTCCCATTACTACGTATGGAGAAAGTAAAAAACTGATGTGATCAACACACGACTTTCTCCATATTTGGGATATAGATATTTAAATTATTATGAATAGCATCATAAGGCAAAATTATTATTTCGTATCGCAAAAGAATACAGTCGCCCTTATTGCCGTCAATTATATTTTGAATATGTTCACAGAATTCACAGCTACATGGTGGTGGCCCTGTATACTGGAAATTTACGAATAAGCAAAATATCTCCGAAATGGATCGTTCTACGAAAATTAGTTTCAAACAAAACATGGAAGAAATATTATTCTCCACAACTTTGGTCCTTACGAAGATTACCAATAACGATGTTTTTAAGGATATATTTGACGGAAACCGAAAAACCGGTTATTTATAAATAACTCCTAAATAATAACTCCTATAGAAAATTGTTTCAAATAAAAACTGTAGGAAATTACATTCTCTATAAAGTTTGTATAGAATTGTAAATACAATAATGATGTTTTAATGAAGAAATATCGCAAAAACCGAATCGGGTTTCGAATAAGCCTCGACTTCCGGTTATCCGTTATTGTCAAAAAACTAATCAGTTCTTTGTGCTCATGTTAAAGTGTTATATATGAAGTTTGGTAACGATATGGCACGTACTTTTTGAGTTAGAGCGCCCACACTAACACACACACACACACATCATTCCGAAAATAGTCTAAAAGTGTTCTAGGGACCTCAGAACGTGTATTTCCGTTGAAATCTCAAAGTCGATTTTTTTCATGAATACAATACTTTCCCATTACTACGTATGGAGAAAGTAAAAAGGAAAATATCTCCGAAATGGATGGTTCTACGAAAATTTGTTTCAAGCAATACTTGGAAGAAATATTGTTACGAAATTTGATCAAAATCGTTTTAGCCGTTTTTGAGAAAATCGAATTATTGTTAAAGTTGCCTAGAATAAACTAGCCTTATATTCATTTTTTGAGAAATATGAACTATACAGTAGTATTGAAGACGTAAACTCAAGTAACTGTACGAAATTTGATCAAAATCGTTGTAGCCGTTTTCGAGAAAATCGTATTGTTGGTAAAAATGCGTAGAATAAGCTACTCTTAATTATTGATCAATGTCAGTCATTTCTATGTATAATGTGCTCAGTATGATAAAATACCTAAGTACGAATTTCATTCATTTTCGTTCTTCCGTCTAGGCTCCAGAGCCAGTAACAGACAGACAGACAGGCGGCATTGAGAAAACCACTTTTTCGAATTCAGCGACACCGAAAACGTGTATTTCCGTAAAAATCTCGAGATCGAATTTTTTCGCGAAAACAATACTTTCTCGATACTTCCTATGAGAGACTAAAAAGTAACTTAGTTTTTGGCTTTTAATGTTCCCGATAGTTGTTCTCAAATATATATATAAAGCAGCAAGATATTAGAAAACTAATTGCCGAAACATTTTTAGCCCATATAACCACCTACGGTTCGTACGGTTTGTCGAATGAATTTCAATCAACTATAAAAAGTGTTTTCGGGAAATGGTTCGTCTAATTTAAAAATTACCTGTATAAAGAAGTCGTGGGGCCTGCGAATAGTGGGTGAAAGAGTTTATTAAAAAATAAGCTCCGGCAGATGATATACTCCATTTAAAATATCGAGATCATTCTCACTTTAAATTTCAAAAGGAGACTGGAAACAAACATGGCGCCATTCTGAAGAGAACCCTTTTGGAACTTATCATCTAACGAGATTGGTTAAGCTGATACGAATGTCTTATACGTCCATTGGATAGCTATGCGGAAAAGCTCGTGCGTGCACATCGTCACGGGCGACGCTATCTTTCAGCGGCAGAAGAGGTCAGAGGACAGGCGAGCCTACCACTCTTCGTCACCACCCGCCACCGTCGCTATAATCCAAAGTCTCTTGGCCTACTTAGAGCATGTAGCCAATCACGAACGTTTCCCCTTCCATCGCCCCTCTCAACTTTCGTGCGGGAGAGCATATTCGGTGCGCGTTGCCAGCTCTTGCGGATTTTCGCCTTCAGCTGATATACTACACAATTTCTAAATGAAATACTTCCCATCCTTCTTTTTGATCCGGGCTTTGGAGAGCAGGAGTGAGACTGGGTTCCTCCCCACTACCTTCCCAAACAAACCGTCTCCTATTGGCTGCTGTTAACTGGCGTACGCCGTCTTCAAGGCCAAGAGACTTTAGCTAGTGAACCGACTATAACATCCGTTCCCACCCCTCCTCACACCATTCCGCACCCTTCGCTTACAGATTCAAGGGACGCCCTTGGTCTACGGCCTTCTGTTTAACATGCAAATGCCAGAGAGAAAGCGGCGTCTTTACCTCTGTTCTTTACCCTGCTTTTCAGAGGCGCACGGATGGGTCGCCATAGAAGGAGAAGGGAGCGGGGGTGAGATCCCATTCCATTCCTATTGAAGGGGCCACGGATCAGGGGTTTTTTTTTACATCCCCTCCATTTTCACGGTTCGTCTCTCTTACAAAGCCCTTTGGGGGAGAGTGAGAAGAGGGCATTGGGGTGGAGGAAAAAGGAGTGCTGGTGGGATGGGCGACGAAGACGGAGTAGAAGGCGAAGCAGTCGGAGTGGGCTTGACGTGAGAATCTTACCGTTCCCCGGGCGGCAAGAACGTATGGAGCGAAACCCGCTCCTCCTACCCTCTGACGGCGTCGCTTCGGACTACTCCCCACTCCATGCAAATACCGTCCAATCGTATCGAAATAATTCCGCCGAAATCCTTGATATAACCATTCTCTCCTAAACGTTATTTTAAAGTCATCTACACGCATCCCACGTGACTTGCCGAGGATCTCGAGCATTGTCATATCCTCATTGCCTTGCGCGCGATATTTCCTCATCCAGCAACGCGCTCGTGCATTTTCTCACGTTACTTTGCAGCGTTTTATTTTCTTTACCACCAACCTTTCCAGCGGAACACTGGGTCGTACGTTCGCTTCAAAATTTGTCCCAATTTTCATTATCTAATAACCAAGACTCATTTCATTTTTCACCTCCCATTCCTGTTTCGCATCATACGAACGTGAAAACCTTCCCCGAAAACCCGATTTGCGTTCCTTTTATCTTGCTCTATTCCTGGATACGTTCCAATACTTTTCCATTGATTCGAGCCATTTACCTTACCAATTCACAATCAGAAATTTTATAGTCATTCCCTGTGTCATAGCTACCCTCTTTGAAACCTCGTTCAATTCTGCTTAAGACGCTTGATTCGCGCGCTTAATCATAGATTTATTCGATCAACGGTGGTCTTAGGGCAAATATAAATTATCTGTTTTCCAACCCCATCTCATCCTTTAACAATCTATCCCATTTTGCCGCCTTCTCTCCCACTTTCATCTCTTCCCATCTCATTGCCTTTCCGTCAGAACCTTCGCTACCTCTCCCCTCCGTTTCAGATCTCCTCCTCATGACACGATGAGAACTCCGGCATGGATTCGAAAGGGTGCGAAATTGAAAACGACTTCCCTGTTTCCGAACATCCTCCGTTTTCACATATCTTTCCTCCGGTTTTTTTTAGAGATACTCACCGAAAGAAACGTTATCTACTTCCACAACACTTTTCTAGAGTAATGTGGTATTTTTTATTCTTTAATCGTCATCACACGTGTGTATCCTTAAATGAATTGTCAAGGGTTTATGCGCACTTGTTCTGGGAGATTCTACACAATTTAAATCAAGTTATCGCGCTCTGAAGCTGATATATCTGGGCTTATAGCGAGCGAATTCAAAGGATTGTCATTTTATTTTCATGCCTTCATTTACATTCTATCTCCGGCGCCCTTTGTGGAGATTAAAATCCCGGACGATGAAGGTAAGATAGAGTCTCTTTCCTCAGGAATTTCTTGATTTGTAGGAAGTTAGCTGAAAAATATAAATATATACTTTGACCGAGAGCTGACGTTAATATGAATTTACTCTCTGTCTGCGTTCGTATCAACGATTTTATTTTTTATTTTGATAGTTTTTACGAAGGTTTGAAGTTATATAATTTGTTACAATTAAACCCTTCATCAGAGAAATTTATTCATTTTAATGGGTAACTAAATTGTAGTCGCACAATTTGTGCTTTATAAACCCATATAAAGCAAAAGTAACGGTATGAAATGCCTGAAATCTAACAATAAAATATATCTTGACATTTATATAAGGAATAATAAATGTAGGCCATGTACCGGGGCCTGACGTAAAATTGAAATTTTCAGAGCTTACAGCAAAGTGACTGTGACTAATATTTATGGAAAGGTTATTCACATCACGGGAAGAAAAGGATGGCGTACTCGGTGATGGAGCCACAACGAAATTAACATGTTTGGCAAATTGCTGTTCACTGTCACTATTTGTTGACACCTCGATTCCTACGTCTGAAGAAATCAATGCTTTACTTTCACTTTTACCCGATATGATGTCACTTAGCGCTGGAAAGTTCTTGATGAACTTTTTTAATGTTCCGTTTTGTTTCTTCAATTGTTCTTGTACTTATTTCACCCTTTTTACTTTCTCCATACGTAGTAATAGGAAAGTATTTTGATCAGGAAAAAAATCGACTTCGAGATTTCAACGGATATACACGTTTTGAGGTCCCTAGAACACGTTTAGACTATTTTGGGAATGATGTCTGTGTGTGCGTGTGTATGTGATTGTGGACGCTCTAACTCAAAAAGTACTTGCCATATCCTTACCAAACTTCATATATAACACTTTAGCATGAGCACAAAGAAGTGGTTAGTTTTTGGACAATACCAGTTAACCGAAAGTCGAGGTTTATTCGAAACCCGATTCGGTTTTTGCGATATTTCTTCATTAAAACATCATTATTGTATATACAATTCTATACAAATATTATAGAGAATGCAATTTCCTACAACTGTCAACAATTTTCCATATCAGTTATTCTTTTGGAATTATTTATAAATAATCCGGTTTTTTCGGTTTCCGTCAAATATCTCCTTAAAAACGTCGTTATTGGCATTCTTCGTGAGGACCAAAGTTGTAGAGAATAATATTTCTTCCAGGTCTTGTTTGAAACAAATTTTTGTTGAACCATCCATTTCGGAGATATTTTGCTTATTCGTAAATTTCCAGTATACAGCGCCACCGCCATGTAGCGGTGAATTCTGTAAACATATTCAAAATATAATTTACGGCAATAAGGACGACTGTATTCTTTTACGATACGAAATAATAATTTTGCTTCATAATGCTATTCATAATAATTTAAATATCTATACCCCATATATGGAGAAAGTCGTGTGTTGGCCACATCAGATTTTTCTTTTTTATGATCCACTCTTGTATTTTCTTCCTATATCTCTCTCCCTGGAAGCACTCATTTTTTTGTGATGGAATACTAATGAATATAAAATATTCGAATTTTATTTTAAAAGTCGTATAAAAAGAGTATCGTATTCTTATATTACAATAATGAAGAGATATTGGTACTGACCTTTAAAACTAAAATGCTGAACTCATTTCCCAGACTACGTCCAAAACATCCAATGATTAAAAGGTTCACTGTTTAACAGAGATGGCATTATAAATTAATTTAAATGGCCCATGAGTACGCATACTGAAATATTAAATAATATAAATGAATGCACTAACCTTCTATGTTAATGTAAAATTCTTCATGAAAATGTCTAATAAATCCAGGTGCCCTTTTATTTGCAGAAAAGATTCACATGTCACAATAAAACGTCCTCACAGTTGATGTTCCTTCTACCACAGTTTTAGAACTGAGGAGATGCGTTTCACTATTTTCCTAATTTCCAAAATGCCACCAGAGCTGTAAGCAATAAACCGAACCGAATGTGGCTGAAAAATTGTGCCCTCACCCTCGGTTTTTCGCATATCCCTTCCGAATTCTACCATCCGGGATAAAGTGCCGCTATGCGCGTTCTGCACTTTTCGGTGGACAATCCCGTTAGAGAAAGGGAAATGAGTCTGCAGGGGTTCCTGGTGGGAGCATCGAAGCTCGGGCGGCACTTCTTACTTTGTAAGTGGCATTGACCTTGTTGAAGGCAAGATAAGAATTTTATTGTGGCGAAGCTTGTCTTCCCTGTCTCGAAAGGAATTGGGATATGGAAAAGCAGGCAAGATCTCCGAAAGAATGCCTGGGAAACGGCGTTGTCGGGGTCTATGTCGATGTCTGCCAGATGTTTTCAAAGGCCGAATTTTGCGAAATGACGCCCTCATGTCTGTCTTGGAGACAGGGACATTGCTTTCTCCTAATTCTTGGACGAAGCGGTCGCATTGCCGACTCGTTTATCCCCAAGTTCATGCATTGTATCGACTTTTTGCGTGGTTTCCCAAGGGGAGATGTTTCTTGAAATTCTCCAGAGAATTCACTGCGAAGCAATATTACCGAATTATTTTTAAAAAATTGTTTTCTTGATAATCGAGAATATGAAATAACAAATTTTAACGAGAATTTTCGAGACAGAATTTATCGAGCATAATCTCTACTAGAGTTCCTCGTAGGCGCGGAGCCTCCCATAGGCGCGTGGCCCGAGGCGACCGCCTACCCAGCCACCTCCACCAGACGGGCCTGGTAAAAGGAGAGAGGAGTGCCACAAGCCATAATTTAAAAGAAATGACTGAATTGGTAAGTGCAATGAACTTCCACAATTTCCGCGTATTTAGTTGTTTACATGACCGATAAATGAAACGGTCTCTTCGAATGACCTGTATGCACGCTTTATCAGACCGAATGTGTGATAGGTCGCGGAATCCTTACTTTGCTGTATCCGCGGGGTACTGAGCTCGTTTGAAATATATTCCGAGTTAATTAACACTTTCACTTTCAATGTCCACTCGATTGCTAATTGTGGCCGATAACTAATCTCGACGTAAATAGGTTGAGAGGTCGAAATTCTGTTTTCATACGTGCAGTTATGTAGTTAACCTATACAAATAGGTATTAGAATAAGCGCAACATTGAAATACTTCCAGTTAAGGTGATATATATATATATGTATATATATATATATGTATGTATATATATATATATATATATATATATATATATATATATATATATATATGTATGTATGTATATATAATATCTACCTATATTATAATCTTCTAAAAGCGTAACTAAGTGACGCGTGATCGGAAAGTTATTTAATTATTGATCAATGTCAAGCATTTCTATGTATACTCTGCTCAGTATGATAAAATGCCTAAATACGAGATTTCATTCATTTTCGCTCTACCGTCTAGGTTCTAGAGCCAGTAACAGACAGACGGACAGACAGACGGCATTGCGAAAACCACTTTTTCGGATTCAGCGACACCTAATACGTATATTTCCGTAAAAATCTCGAAGTCGAATTTTTTCGCGAAAACAATACTTTCTCGATACTTCGTATGAGAAATTAAAAATTATAATTATATTAATTACAATTCCAAGAATTACTGTTTGTTTTTCATTTTTAGTAAAAATAATCGAATGGCGGTATTATTTAAAATCTGAAGTTTATAACTAATGGAATGCATGAAATAATGGATATTTTATCATGTATTTAATCCGGTGGAATTAAATCAGTTGAAACGGAAATATTTTGCTTTGTGAAGTAAAAATTTAAATTGGGATGACTTTAGCTTCCCAAACAAATCGAAATCTCAATAGGCAGAATGGCATCGAGCATAACATCTGGCTTACTTTACTGTATTTTTATTTAAATAATGAGATAATTTATTTGTATATATTCCATAGTTTAATTTATTTCCGTAGAATATTCCATTCTTTTAACAGAAATTTGTCACATTTGGATTAGAGTAATCCAACAAATTTATATAAGCTGCGTTTTGGAGTTACACCTCGGAATGCATTTATCCAGCGATATGGTTTATTCCGTCACTGCAATTCAACGTGATGTTTTCAACATGAAAATCATCGATAGCTCTCAATATCAAAAAAGTGTGCAAACGACGCAGCAGATTTCACGACGAGAAGGGAATTTGTAATTTTTTGGCTTTAGAGAAGATACAAACACGTTCCACGTATGCCATGGAGTGGAAAAGCTCACTATTCAGCCTTGTGCACAGTTCTGGAAATAGAACTTGTATCTTTGAATGACAACCGATCCTCGCTCTGTGATTTCGGGAAGCCGGACAAAGAATATTTGCGAGCCTAGAACATCCCTTCGTTTAGTGCAACAAATGATTTCAATCTGAACGCTAGGTTGAGCTCGAATGAACCCCGGAATACAAATCAAGGTAGTTGCAGCTCCAACGAGAATTTGTATTCTATTGTAGTGTAACACGTATTTTTTATATCACGGGATTAAAATTTTCATTAATGATGCGCAAATATGTAAAAACTATTATGAAAGCTTGTATGTAGCATACTCACAAAATTTTTAATGGAAATTAACAATTTGCGAGATATTGCATATATAAATGGTTTCCTCCGTTATAAGTGGATGATTATGACTCTCCAGAATCGAATCTTCTAAAATATTTTATATATTTTAAGTATTTTAGATTGTTTATATTTTTGTACATTTCATATAGTTTATTACTAAATTTTCAAGGACATAGTATGATAACAATACATAATAATACTTTCCTGGTCTATCATGCTGGTATTATTTGTTTTTATTCAGTTTTTCGTAGATTGTGGTTAATTTCTAACTCATTAATACAGTTATATTTATATCTCTATTCTCTGGCAATTTTACACTCTAAATAAATATTCAAAATCGCCTGTATGTTATACAGTTAATCAATTAGAAAACAATGACATGGTCATTAAGTTTAATGATTGTTTGAGTACTTTATGCTACGTAAGTTTTACCAAATTTAATTGCTTTCATGTAATGAGCAAGAAATTACGGTACTTACGAGAGAAACCTAAATTTCTCTTCGTTTTCACTAATTTCACAATATTCCACATAATCTTTATACAAGTAATTATTTAAGCAAGCTTCTTAAAATAATTAGATTTTGCGGGTTAAATATCGCAGAGTAATGAGAATAATTTTTATTTGAAAATTAAAAATTATTCTTGGCACTTTTTACATTTTACTATTCGCTGGACATCGAATGAAATTATTATCGAAACGCTGCAAATGATCTGTGTCAAACAATATTTATTTAAATTCAAAAATTTAGGCTTTGAATCTTTTTATGGAAAATATGAGTCTATTATTGAATTGATGGGAATACTTGCACTGATTATGTGATATATGTGTTGTACGTAAACATACTACTCAAATAAGAACAAAATAAAATCCGTACTTAGACTAATGCTCAAGCGAAAGAGCTGATTCTACATAAAAATGTATTCATAAATCCTTACGCTTTGATTTACGTTATTTCTTTCGAAGCACTCGTAGTAGATGTTCAACGTATGATATTAAACTTAAGTACATATATTCTTCGAAATTGTTTTCCAAGACTTTTTCTGCTCATCCTCGATAACGAGAATACCCTTCTATTCTATCTTAACGATCGCTCGACTCGAATGTGATGCCACGAATTCAGGTCGTGTTTAGTATACACCGCGCCACTTTGGGCTGTCAAATTCAAATGCGCTTCGAGTAATCCCAGGGTAAGAGTTTCCAATCGAGACAGGGGTGCCCTCCGCTATTCGCTTGTTTCGCCTCTGCAAATCGCCCGTCCTCTCCTGGAACGGTGTTTGTGTGTAGGCGCAAAGAGAAGAGGGAGTTTTAGGGGTGCGGTTAGCGGGAGCGGGCTCGGAAAATCTCACCACTGCCCCCTTTTCCATCCTACGCACCCCCCGCCCACGCCCGAAAACTTCCTATGCCAATCCGGCAGCCCTCCTCGCTACCACCTACTACACTCTACTGTACCCCTTCCTCGGTAATCCCGAATACTCTTCTAATCGCTACCACTGAGCACTCTTTTTCCCGTTAGCGTCCACTAACTCGAGACCACGGTCTACCTCCCTCGACCTCCTTCTCCACATATAGTAGTATATCCCGCAAACTACGGCCTTCCACCATTGTCCCATTTAGGCCGCTTATTTAATCTTTCGGACCCTGAATTATTTCCATATGTATCCTCCTTATGTTCCGACTTTCCTTCTTTCTCTGCTTCTCTGGGTGCTTCTGCATATACGTAATGCCGTACCCACCATTAAAATTTCTACTCTAGCTCTCAGTAACGATAGAGGTTAACTTAAATCCGCAGAAACTACTTTACTCTGTGCTCAACCACGGTAAATCAGATATATTTCCGATTTGGAAGACGATTTCTCCTACCTTATACCCGCGTATGACAATATTATTATCGTATGGATATTAATATTAATCTCCTTGTAACTTGCTTTGGAATCAAATAACTAACCAGCATCTGAAACTCCCTCCCTCTTGATTCCACTTTCAAAACTTCGAACCCTTCCATACTCATCGACCTCATTATTAAAAGTAATACGAAAAAAGTCACTAAGCCTGGATAAAATGTCAGCAACATCTTTGCTCGTGACATAATTTATCTTATTAATGCCATACGCCCTCCGAGAGTAAAACCAAAGATAATATCTTACGGCAATTTCAGTAGTATCAATCTTGACGCTTTACATTATTCTGGTCTACAGCTCTCAAATGATAACATCTACCATATAGATCACCGTTTCCCAAACTTATTTAACCACGGAACACTTTTTACTTTTTCATACGAAGTATCGAGAAAGTATGTATTGTACCCGCGAAATTTTTACGGGAATACACGTTTTAGGTGTCGCTGAATCCGAAAAGGTGGTTTTCGCAATGCCGTTTGTCTGTCTGTCTGTCTGTTACTGGCTCTGGAGCCTAGACGGTAGAACGAAAATGAATGAAATTCGTACTTAGACATTTTATCATACTGAGCAGAGTATACATAGAAATGGTTGACATTGATCAATAATTAAGAGTAGTTTATTCTACGCATTTTTAACAACAATCCGATTTTCTTGAAAACGGCTATAAGGATTTTGATCAAATTTCGTACAGTTACTTGAGTTTACGTCTTCAATAATACTGTGTAGTTCATATTTCTTAAAAAATAAATATAAGGCTAGTTTATTTTAGGCAACTTTAACAATAATTCGATTTTCTCAATAACGGCTAAAACGATTTTTATCAAATTTCGTACAATTACTTGAGTATACATCTACAATAATACTACGTATTTTATTTTTCTGAATGAATGAATATAAGGCTAGTTTATTCTTGGGCAACTTTAACATAAATTGGATATTCTAAAAACAGGCTCATACGATTTTGATTTCCTAAAGACAACTAAGCGACGCATTAGTACCCATATATGAGAAAGTTTGTACAATGTACGTTGTACCGATTTTTTAATTATAATGTTATGACGGAGCACCAACAGGAGCCCATGAGATATAATGCGCGCTTGGATTAGAGTTAACAGGAAAAATGGTCTAACAGACGAATTAATTGCTGCAAGAAATGATCAAAATTTGATTCATATGCGTTCTTTTACTTTATAGCAGAGCAAAAAAACAATAATAACAAATTAGAGAAATTAAATCATTTTTATTTTATTAAGAACAAAAAGAACAAAACGTATCAAGATAAAGTAAAACATCTTTCATTTTAAATTTTTCGTTATAAAATATGACAAAAAAAACATTTTTTAATGAGAACAGTGTTTTTGTGTTTTTTTAAATCACATATCCGTTTAATATTAGGAAAGATTTTTCTGAGTATATCAGGTGCAGCATCAAGTCTATTCATATATTTTGTTTTCGTTGCAGCGTAATACGAAAATCCCGTTTCGCACAGGTATGTTGTAGCAAAGTGAAGACGAACACCAACTGCACGTTTTGCTATATTCCGGTACTCTTGAATTAGGCTGCTCCAAAAATAATTTAGCGAAAGTTTGTTAAAGTTTTGTTTCAGTTGAGAGTCAGACGTCATATCTATCAGACTCTCATAATCCTGCGCTACTAATGCGACTGGTTTGACTGTTTCAGCGAGGATTCTTATTTTTCCATTTATTAAGATCATCTAGCTTTTTAAAATATATCCTTAAAAAACAAAATTATTAAATCAATTTGAATATTATAAATATAATAAACATACTACTTAATAAAGTCGGAGTATAGCGAAAATGCTTAAATCATTTCAAAATAAAATTTAAGTAACTTTTATTTAGTTCCAGCCACTGGCTAAATAATTGGCATATCCTATCAAAGGTCAACGTATTGGACACGGGTATTCGAGGAATATTTGTATGCCTTGCGAAAATTAAACAAGTTAGAATAGTGTACAGCGTATCACAAAATGGCGCGTTTCGTGCAATGGAGTATTAGAAAGAAATGATATACCTGTACGTAAGGGTAATAGCGTGTAAAAGTTCTTTTCTTCATCATAAATAATTCATTTTCTTCCTATTTAAAAATATTGCATGCACACGTAAGGAAATTAAACGTTTGTTCGTGAGATTGTTTATGTTAGCAACAATAAAGATGTAACCATGCGAGAAAATTTCTCAACTCGAATGAAGACATCCTTGTTTTATTTTCTTGATAACGGCGACTCCTACGATAAAAATGTTTAGGAAAAGAATTGCTCTACTTTACTTGTTCTGAAAGTTTTATTTGAAAACTATTTTGATATGAGCAATACTTTACGAGATATGACGGTAAGTTCATTTTTTGTCAAACGTAAAGTGGTACCCCTGAATGTCTTAAGTGATTCATTTTTGCGATTTTCTTATTATCTTTGATCGTAAGCCCTTAATATCAAATTTCATGAAAATTCGTTAGGTAGAAGCCGAGAACGAACATGCGGACGGACGGACGGACAGACAGACAGACGGACAGACCGATGACAATAGGCACTCACGCTGGAGGCGAAACGCCCCTAAAAGTTGCAGTTTCCATCTCAAGACATGGTAATACTGGCTGTTACTTTTTCCTCCGCTAATATCTTAATTTCAACTCTATTTCAATATATTCATTAAATTTTATATGCAATACTGAATTACAAATTTGGAATTAATTAATTTCTCGTTTTCGAATACAAACCACAGAATATATCGATATTTTCCCTCGATCTATAATTATGATTAGATATAGTTTTCCAATACTTTCGCGAAATATGACAATTTCTTGATATCATAGCATAGCATAGTTGGTCTTATCATCCCGCTGGCAACTGAAGGACGCGCGTTCGATTCCCGGTGGAATTCAAAAAAATGTTCTTCTCCATCTTGAATTTCTTGCTTTATATAAGTTTCTAATTATCTGTTAATTAAATAAATTAATGCTTTGTTTACGGAAAGTAAAATTTTGAAAAACGACAAATTAAAAATTCTTGAATAATGTAATATTATTACGATAAACATTTTATTGCTACATTATTATCTTAATATTATCTACCAGGCTTAATCCAATTATAAATTCAATAACCACGACCAAACTGCATATGAAATAGGCAGCTGCTGGCCTAGATCATGAAATAAATATATTGTTATGCACTGGAAAAAAATAGAATAAAAGTTCCAAGAAATTAAAATTCAGGGCAACAAGAGGAATTTTGATCAATGTGCATCTTGACTTGAATGTGAATTGTACTAGTCGTAATATGAGGTCTGAAAATAATACGTAATGAGCCTTGCGTTTTCCACTGGAACCTCATTTCTCGAGACCCAACATTGACCGGACTGAACGTGTCTCACCGTCTAATCAAAATTTATCTTCTTATTTTACACTTAAATTCCCTCAACATGTCACGATTTCCTTGGAAAAGACTCTTTCCAGCTTCAATCTACATTATCCTCACCTTGTTTCCCTCCGCTCATCTCCCTCTTAAATCTCCCTCCCTCTTATCCGCCCACTCTATTCTCTCTTTAGTTTCCTCACCCTCACCCTCACCCTAACCCTCACCCTAACCCTAACCCTCACCCTCACCCTAACCCTAACCTTCACCCTCACCCTAACCCTCACTCCTCCCTTTCCTATTCATTACCGTTCACTCCTAAATTCCAGATTTCCCCCGACCCGAGTTTCCTCTTTTCATTACTTATTATTTGATTTTCTTCTCACGAAACCCGTTATATTTAAACTTCGTGATCACAAGAGCCATTTACGAACCAAAACTTCTCAGAATAACACGTCGAACTGCATTAATTTGGATTGTTTACGCACTTCGAAGTATGTCGCTGATTTTCGCCGAAGAGCCGACGGAAAAATGCGGTCTCGTTGCCCAGCAGTGCTCTCTATCTTTCCTCTCTCTCTCTCTCTCGCCACAAACCCCGCCTCCTTTCCCATCCTTCTCTCTCCCTCCTTCTCTCTCTCCCTCCTTCGCAGTCTCGCCTCTATCTCCTTATACATTCCTCCCCCCCAAATCTCTCCACTCTTCCCCCAAAAACACGCTTTTCTCCACCCCTCCATCCAGTAATTTCGTCCGTCTTTCCTATATTTCCCTCCTCCCTGCATTCCTCCTTCATTCGACAACAAATCCTCAATCACTGAGTCGATCTAAGAAGAGGCTGGAGGGGAGACGTCGAATGCGCTTCGGACGACTGCCTCTTCTACACGCGCCTTGCTACAGTCCCTAGAGATATAGTTAAGCCGGACTCTGCTTTAAAGTCCTCTCACGGTATTGGCGTGGAAGAAGCGATCCTAACAGAACCTCGTCGCTCCATCTCCTCGATATCCCCCACCCTTCTTTTCCCCTTTCTCTGTATCCTACGTTCTATCCGACCCCTTCTCCCTTCTCCTCTAGGGCCAAAACCTGGGCACTTTTGATTCTCCATTCCGTGTTGGTATTCACAGCCAAAAGTATGGGCGTCATCTCACATCGCGCTGCGCAGAAGCAACGGAGACAGAAATGATAGCAACAGCGCTGGAGAAATTGAGATCGAGTTTCCAGAATAGCTACATTCTCCGCCACGAGAGATGTTTTTCCGAAAGGAGGCAATTCCTTGACTGGGAGATTTGTTCGTTGTCTCTTAATCCCACGCTAAATGAATTGCTTGAGAGTGGTTGATGGAAAAAAACTATCTCACCCTCGATGACGATAGTCACCCGTTTAAATTCGATTCTCCATTTCGTCCCCTTCGCGCGTGACTGGAAAGTTAATGACCGAACTGATTATGTTGCCTGATTTTAAATCTGCTGATTGCCTGCTCGGAGAAGTTTAAATTTCATCTGAATAATCCATTGGCTTATATACCTTAAAACTACTTAGTTGCTTACATGTAAGGCTTTAGCTTATCTTACTCACTGCGTTTTTGTTATAAAGTATTGGGTGTACGTTTTCGCGTAATAGCTTCAAAAAAGATACGACTGTTACCCTAAATTTTCTAGTCATACTGCTCTATCTAAGCTTACGTAAAAATCTTTGAAATATATATCAATGTGCGGCCAAAAACTGCCCCAATTTATTGCCGAAAGTTAGTTGCGAAATGAAATACATTGAGCTGCTTATCCAACATGGCTTGACGCGTCTCATTGTTCGCATAATAAGAACTATATGAAATAATTGCCTCTCGTTTTAAGCAATACTGATAATCTCGCATCATTAAACTATTCTGTTTTTGATGATTTTTTATTATTTGGATATTAATTGAGTTATCAAACGCAATTATCATTTTCTTGGCCCGACGTAGAGTTTTAATATTGATAGAGCAGTAAGTTTTCTTAGCGTTACAAAACAATGAAGAATATTTGCCATGAGCCTAAACGCCTAAATCATTTTTCAACATACGCTAACATGTGTCGGTTCTTCTCGATAAAATTTCACCAAGTTCATAAAATGGCCCTAGAATCCTGTATAATTCCTGAGATAGATATAACGAGTCAAAAATAATTATCTAGCTAAAGGGTCGACAAAATTTTCTGCATGGCGAGTGAAATTCGTATTTGTGAATTTTTTGGAGGGCCGCATTGGAAGTCACGAGAGATTCGGCAGACCGAATGAATTTTTACATCAGATGTTATCTCGAGGTTCCGTCATCTCAAATTAATTGGATTCAAGTCTAAATAATTTACTTGCGTTTGGATTTTTCCAGAAAAATTTTCAGACCATAAATTTACTGACAAAATATAAAATCCTCTATATTAAAAATTTCGACCATTTTCACGGTCTGTATGTTCCTGACGCCTGATCTAGATCATATAATGGCTGAAATGCAGTATATTGGTAGCAACCATATCAAAAAATCTGATGTGGCCAACACATGACTTTCTCCATATTTGTGTTACAGATATTTAAATTATTAGGAATAGCATTATGAAGCAAAATTATTATTTCGTATCGTAAAAGAATACAGTCGTCCTTATTGCCGTAAATTACGTATATTTTGAATATGTTGATAGAATTCACCGCTACATTGTACTGGCGCTGTATACTGTTATTAAGAAAAATCAAAATATCTCCGAAATGGATGGCTCTACGAAAATTTGTTTCAAACAAAACTCGGAAGAAATATTATTCTATACAATTTCGGTCCTTGCGGAGATTACTAATAACGACGTTTTTAAGGAGATATTTGAAGGAAACCTAAAAAACTGATTATTTTTTATAAATAATTCCTAAACAATAACTGCTATGGAAAATTGTTTCAAATGAAGGTTGTAGGAAATTACATTCTGTATAACATTTTTACAGAGTTTTATATATAATAATAATGGTTTAACGGAGAAATATCCCAAAAACCGGATCGGGTTCCGAATAAACATCGACTTCTGTTTAACCGTTATTGTCCAAAAACTAATCATTTCTTTGTGCTCATGCTAAAATGTTATATTTGAAGTTTGGTAAGGATACGGCAAGTACTTTTTGAGTTAGAGCGCCCACATTCACATACACACGCGCACACACACACACACACAGACATCATTCCGAAAATAGTCTAAACGTGTTCTAGGGACCTCAAAACGTGTATTTCCGTTGAAATCTCGAAGTCGATTTTTTTCGTGATCACAATACTTTCCCATTACTTCGTATGGAGAAAGTAATAATAATATTCCCTTGTTTGATTGTTCAATGTTTCTCAAATCCTGATTCCCTCGGCATACAATTGTGCATGCGCTGAAGGCTGACGCAATAATCAGTAGTCAAGAAAGTGCAGGCGACACTCGATTTACGCCATAGATACGTTCTGAGCTTTATGATATAAATCGAAAATAGCGTAAATCGAAAGTAATTTTCCCGCAGTATTTGATCATGTACAGTGGCAGCTCCTACGAAGTGATTCATTCCTGCATGAACTTTTTAAACCTTAGTAAAATATTTCTTTATGGTGATGTAATGTCAGTAGTTATTTCTCTGTTTTTATGTTATTCCTTGAATATGTTTAATGCAGATAATGCGTTATAAACGTTAATATCTTAGCAATAATATCTGTTGATCTTTACAGAAAATGAACTTGAACTGCTCTAATAGAATATTAGCATTGCAGTCAATAAAAGTTGCTATAGAAGCATTATGATCCGAAAACGTAAATTTGTATATTGCTGATGTAACATTAAAATTTATGCTTGATGAACTAAGAAATCAAAACACATTTTTAAGCAATGACCTTAAAGAAGCATTGATAGCTCTCATAAAGGAAAGAAGAACAACTTATTCTGATGTTGTACAGTTTCTTTATGATCCAAAGAAATCAATTGATGAAGATTACGGAATTTTCAATAAAACCAGCAAGGCCACAATAACAAAGGTAATTGTAGAGTTACTTGAATGCATTTCTGAAACTGAATCAACAGTAGTCAACGATTCCAACTCCCAGTCTGAGGATTCATCTCAAAAACAAAAAAAAACACAAAACACCTAACACAAGTCGTAAGAAAGGAACTAATGTATATTCAAGAAGAAAAAATAAGAGGAAAATACTTAAAAATGGATTTCGACTTCCTAATGTCCAGTCGACCAACAAGTGTTGAATCTGAACGAGTTTTTCAACGGTTGGGTTTATATGTACTAAAATAAGATTGCAGTTAGGTGACCATAGTCGCGATAAATTATGTTTTCTGCGAACCTATTTTAACCAAAATATATCTAATAAGAAAGACTTTCAAAGTGTTTTGTTTATATTAATATTAAACTTATACTTATGTTTGGAATACAATTTTGTTCGAAGTGTTTTTTGTTTATATTAATATTAAACTTAAAATTCTATTTAGAATAAATGTTTTGAATAAAATATTTTTATTTATATTAGTTTTATAGTTGATTTGAATAAAATTTGTCTTCCATTAATATTTACCTCTCATTTTTCTTTAAATTTAGCATTTTTTGAAACTGTATGAATTACCGGTAAATTACCGGTAAACCGGTATTTGTGAAATTTTTTACCGAATTACCGGTAAATCAAAAGTCGGTAAATTTGCAATCCCTAATTCGGAAAGTCAACAAAAAATATCAAGTGAAGATAACGTTGGAGGATTACTATGTTCCCCAGTGAGATATTACGTGGTGTTTCCTTGATAAAATATTCGTCTTCCTTTGTGTCATTCAGTTAACCATTTTATATTACTAAGAATATGGAAATTTTCTTTAGCGAACAAGAGAAGGGATGGAAGGATTGAAGATATCTGTTGGGTCACTCGCTGAAAGGAACTACTCTTACCAAATTGATTTATAATATCAATAAACGGAAAATGTGACACTTATGTTAGAAGCAAGGAGTTGGCAGGCTGATCCATTTTCCAGTTACGTGATGGTATGAAAGTGAATAAGAAAGGGAATACGTAGCGGTTAAGAACTTTGGCATTCGCTCTCCTTTTGCAAAATAAGTAGAGTGAAATGGGGAAAGAGGAAAGGAAAGAATGAAAGTAGTAACGGAGATATAAAGAGTAAAGAGTATAAAGTAAAGTAAAGAGTAAAGAGTATAAAGATGTGACGGAGACTTCAAACTAGAAGGAAGTTTTTGGGAAAAGGAGAAAGTCGTTCGTGTTGGCTCCTCCTAAATAAGATTTTTTTTAGATCACTTGCACAACATCGTATGGATAACATCCAATGAAAAAATAAACAACAGAAAAAAAACTAGCAATAGCAGAGAAAATAAGTTAGAAATACCGAAGAAAAGAAAGTCAATATGAAACTATTTTCTAAATATATAACTATGTATGCTTTAATAAGTGGACAAGTTTGCTCCCATTAAAAATTTTGATAATTCCATCTAACTTTTTGTTAGAGATAATGAAATACTTTTTCCTGTCAGAATACATCTCTCCGAGGACTATCTAAAAATAACATAATTTTGCATTAATTAATAACTAACTATAATAATTCATAAATTCATATATCAGGTTTACATTACTATCAAATGTTCAGTTATTTATGACAAAATTATGTTCTTTAGTTTAATTTTTCATAATATTTCTATTAAAGTTAGTACCGGAAAAATATTTTACTCTGAGAAAAATCACCAATTGATTTTCATAATGTTTCTATTTATGAACTTCATTATAACATAAAAATTTGATAACTATGAGATCTAAATGAATCATAAATCTGGCAGTCTTACTTCTTTCGAACTAAACTAAGGAGAGTTCAGCCAATTTTATTATATTTCAACAACACGGTATCACGGCTGTAAATATGTATTTCATTTTTTTAATCACAAGGCTCAAAAACCACTGATGCTGTAGCAATTTCTTTCAAAATTGTTGAGGAGAAGATGTAACAAATTGTAAGCTTTTCAAAATTCATAGTTGTCTAAAATGAAAAATTTCCTTAGAACGTGCTCTACATATGAGACTCTTTAATCAGATTTGATAAATTGGCTATACAGTGTGCACCGGAGCGTAATAAATACTTTAAACGGATTCTCAGCACGATTCGATGCCTAAAGGCATGAAATATTGTAAAAATGCTAAGACATTTTGAATGAATTTCCGTCTCCTTGCCATAAAA
Organism: Uropetala carovei; assembly: GCA_036926305.1. Taxonomy (NCBI): domain Eukaryota; kingdom Metazoa; phylum Arthropoda; class Insecta; order Odonata; family Petaluridae; genus Uropetala; species Uropetala carovei. The sequence goes on from JAXCHB010000011.1 coordinate 11,200,485, forward strand.
CTGCAGTAATTTATCATTCGCGCTCTTTAGTCGAGTGGTAGGAGTAGTGTAAAGAATTTGAATTCCTGCATTGGGTTTAAATATGTATAAGATTATTTCGAAATGTAGCCATAACAACGAAAACGGGTAGTCAAAGCCGAAATCCCCAAGAATATTAGAACCAAGTAGTGATAGAATTTCTGAGAATTCTCAATTTTTTAGAAGCATGAAATCGAGAATTTTATTGTGGTGTGAAAAATGTAGCCCATTTTAAAGATACAAATTCACGTATAATTAAGCATCTTTTCTAAAGCTGTTTGTACAATTAAGCTATAAATTTTAAAACGAAAATTAAAATTTTACGTCAAAGTACCTATATAAATGTTACTAAGCTTATAAACAATTTTTAATTCTTATTTTCGCTGAGAAATAAATAATTACATCGTATGAGCAAATACACTTTCGTGAAACACAGTCCAGTCTCACAAGCGCACACATTCATATCATATCCTATTCTTTCGTCTAGATATAACGAGCATTAATAATTAGTACTTCGGCACTTGTTAATCATGTCAAAAACTACCACTTATACCCAAACTCGACCTGTAGTCAAAAGACAAAAGATAGAATGTTAATAACAGTCACGGCATAGAGAAAATAACCACACTTAGTATATCCTTTCTTCAAAATGTATGTACCTGCATTATGTAGAAAAATCATGAGTGTCACAGAGAAGTGTTTAAAAATTTGGGTCAAGCTGCAGCGTAAACCATGATGGAGAGAAAATCGGATACGTTGCTCCGATAATACGAATCCTATAGGCGACATGGCCATGGGCGCTGACAGAGTGAGATGGCAATGATAGTTCACCAGTATTCCAAAACTTCCCAAATACGTGACAAAATATCGGTGAGGGGTGTAAAGGAAATTGAAGTGAGTTGATGGCAGAAGTGTTGACCAGTAAGGGACGGAAACCATATAGCCAAGCCGTAGAGGATGAAACTTGCGAAATGCTGTCATAGAAGACTCTTACTGGAATAATAAATGAGAAGATCGGCCTGGGAGAGTTTGTCTGATGTGCACGCAGAAAGTATTCATTCAGTGACGGTACAATACGAGGGGAAAAGACCCACATGTACCTTCGATATAAATGCAAATTTGATCATGGAAATAACGGCACTATTATTTCTCAATTTACAATATTTGATAAAAAGTTTCTTCAGGTTATTTAATTTTCGTTGTCAGATTTAATTCTGTTTGAAATTATGTAAAGGCATTGCGCATCTGATGTTTTTTATTGAAAAAATGGCCGTGTTTTTCGTCTTTTATAATTCATAAACAAATAATTTAGGTAATAATGGCATTTAGAACAATTTAAAAATGGAGCTTTCAAAACGTAATTATTTCTTAAACTTCACTGTTCTATAGCGAAGTGTGGGTATTTTTCTGGCCGTCTATTATACAAATTGGTACACTAGAGAAGCTGTGTGACGCGATTCGTTATAACCAGTTTGATATAAACGGTATTGGAACCCTCTTATCCTTAAAAAATTTCAATGATATCTTTCCCTCAAAACATAGGTTGAAAATTATTGATTATTGCACTCAGAAAAATTATTATTTTGAATTGACTTCGTTGGTGTAGGTTTTCTCACTTACATCGGATTATAAATGAGTCATTTTAAATGTTTCGATTTTGAAAGCACCACGATAAGGAAATCGTTTACCACGTTATTAGGAAAATCCAGTTTAGCCTTCGTCCGACTGCTTAATTTTATTCTATATTCTATAATGTTTAAAATTACTGAAATTTTTCGAACTGCGACTTGTGGTTCGTCTCTTAGTGATGTCGTGTGTTACACTAAGTTTGGCCGCGCCTCGGCCGATCTTCTCGTTCGTTACTCCTGCTATGGTCATTCACGTCAATTTTCGCGAAATCTCATCTCCTTTCCTCTTTCGTCCTTCCTCGTAGATCGTACAGAGTTTTCCGGATTCCCATTCGCTCAACACGCTTCGCTATATTCGTCAAACTGATTTTGGTCATAGAAAGAGTTTTCGGAATTTGGTAGATTTTCCCTCGTCATATTGTTCCGCCATGACCCATCGAGCTTGTCGCACATCACTCCTTTATAATTCATGCGTTGAGTTTCCTTTTTGACGCTATGACATTGCGTTAGATTTTCACCCATTAACGGAACGGACTTGCTGCGGGTGGGACCTTTTAAAGGGGATGAATGTCATTGAAGTTGACATCCGCGTATCGTACGTAAAGAGGTGACTCCAAACTGATTTTGTAAATCGAGTTTCATCTGAGGAGAATCCATGATTTCGGGAAAGTGAGATTTTAGTGAGATTATGGTAGCGGTTAGCTGCCCAAATTAATGGGACAGGCGCAGTTGACGGAATCGTGAATTTTCATAGCCCTTAGGGTCTTTCGATGGACAGTAGCTGATATTATTTCGAGGAATATTAATGATTTTTTAGAATATAATATGCTATAAACAAATCCGGTAAAATGAAATCATTTTTGCTGAAAAGAATATACACATATATGTTCTAGACTTCTAATTTGAATTATTTAATTAAAAATCATGATCTAGAAGTCAATGAGTAAACAGAATATTTGCTTCCAGTAATAAATTTGTAATATTCATCAGAAAATTTTCATTTGTGTGGGCTAAACGATTTTTAATGTATCCCATTCAAAAATGAAATGCAGCTGACAGTCCGATTAAATTTGACTTCAAACAGAGCGTATGTGAGTTAGACGTGACGAGATTATTGGACTTTGTTTATTGGATATCTAGTAATGAAATCGTTGTAAGATATATACTTTTGACGTCAGCATGAATCAACAGCAAAATTCTCCTGACGTCTTAAGTAATCAGTTATTCACTATGTTGAGAAATAGTTTACCAAAAACATCTCATCGTATGGCATTTATATTCTGCCACTTAAATATATTTATAAAGAAATTGATCTTATAGTACCCATTTTACTACTAATATAGAAACTTGGTATTTTTTATCATTCTCACATAAAATTGCTTTTGTAACACTAGAACATTTCAGGCACAATTCCTCCGATTAAAAAATTAAAATATTATATTATTTAATCAGATATATCAACGTTAATTATACAAACATTCGAAGTCTAAAGTTTCCCACGAACTGCACAAATGGGAAAAATTTTATTTTTACTAATGTCAAAGGAAATGCAGAAATGAAAAAAATGATGTTTACTATCCAATCCAGCTGAATTCACTGATCCTTTCAGAGGTTAACGCATATTCTGGAGACATCTTATATTTATTTCAGAACAATGCTATCATTCGCGATATATTTCCAGGATAAAATTCATGATGCGTTACGGATAGTTATACGTTTTCCACGAAAATACTTAAGTATGAAAGCTGCTTAACATTCAATTTTGTATTTAGATAATATAAAGGAGAGATATCTCCAATGTCCACATAACTATAAACAGGAAGCATAAATGAAATTAAATATGACACTTTGAGAGGGTTAATGGAACCATGAAGAGATAAATAATAGTAATAATTTATTTATTTCTTTGTTTTACCATCATAATGACTAAAATCTATATATCTTACATATTTTCCATGATAATATTGAGCGGTAAATTATTTGAGTTTTTAAAAATCAAGAAATTTTTTATTTGACAATTTTATAAAGTACTGCTAGATGTTGCATCATTTTCATAATTTTAAACACAAATAAATACGTCATAATAATAAAATATATCATGAATATGATTATAAAAAGGAATTTGTCGGTTTCAAATAAAATTCAAGAAAAACTGCTACGATAAATAATATAATTGAAATAGGCATGGCTAACAAAAGATGAGGAGCAGGAACCTGAGATGCACTATCCATGCTACATAACACTAGCCCTATTCATTTATGTTAAGGAAGACAAAATTGGAATATCCACAGAGTAAACGTGACGATGGTTCGGATTGCTTAAAATAAGCGAAGTATAAGAATTCAATCTAAAATTAAGAAATATACGTCAACTTTTTAGGCAGAATACTGAAGATTCAGATGACTAAATTAACAATAGTTTAAGAAAAATATCATCGGTTTTTATCATAAAATAAGTGAAAACATAGTAGCTCAATATTGACCACATGCGGCAAAAAAAAGTAGTAGGTATATCTAAATAGTTACTGGAACTAGATTTGAAGTGTTCCGTATTAAACGTAGGAGATAAACGCAAACACACGCATATAATAATAAATATAAAGAATGAAAGTGGTAGCTTAGTTTATTGTTTTTTGTGTATAGAGCGAAGTGTTTATACATGGTCAAGAGGGGTCTAGGAAAATTCACCGAAACACAATTCACCGACCACAATTCACCGATTCGCAATTCACCGAAACCACAATTCACCGAATAGCAATTCACCGAATCGCAATTCACCGAATCACAATTCACCGAACCACAATTCATCGAATGTATTATTCACAGAAATTTCCAATTCACTTTATGAAGATTGGGGGAGAGCGGAAGTAATATAAACGGAATGTTGGCAACAGTAATAAGTAACAATAAACCATTAACGTTTAAGGAGGCGTGGTTATGGGGAGGAAAGAAGGAAAATGAAATAGTATAAGAAAATGAAATACAAGCATCATGGATGATATTCGATTGAAAATAACTCGGACATGAATAATAAATAAACAAATTACGCTCACGGGAGTAGGGGGAGGAGAGGGGGAAGGTTACACATTTAAAAACGGAATACTGGCACCATGAGTGTCATTAGATTGCAAATAACTCGTAGATGAATAATAAACAATAAATAAACAAATGACGCACTCAAGGCTTATGGTAGGGGGAGGAAAGGGGGAAGGTTAAAAGGTTAAACATTAAAAACGTAATACTGGCACCACGGTTGTCATTCGATTGCAAATAACTCGTAGATGAATAATAAACAATAAATAGACAAATCACGCATTCAAGGCTTATGGTAGGGGGAGGAGAGCGGGAAGGTTAACATTAAAAAACTTAATACTGGCACCATGGGTGTCACTCGATTGCAAATAACTCGTAGATGAATAATAAACAATAAATAGATAAATCACGCATTCAAGGCTTATGGTAGGGGGAGGAGAGGGGGAAGGTTAACATTAAAAAACGTAATACTGGCACCATGGGTGTCACTCTATTGCAAATAACTCGTACATGAATAATAAATAAATTACGCTCACGGGAGTAGGTGGAGGAGATGGAGGAGATGGGGAAGGTTACACTTTTGAAAACGGAATACTGGCACCATGGGTGTCATGCGATTGAAAATAACTCTTAGATGAATAATTAACAATAAATAAACAAATGACGCACTCAAGACTTATGGTCGGAGGATGAGAGGGGGAAGGTTAAACATTAAAAAACGTAATACTGACAACATGGCTGTCATTCAATTGCAAATAACTCGTAGATGAATAATAGACCATAAATAAACAAATCACGCATTCAAGGCTTATGGTAGGGTGAGGGTGTGTCATTCGACTGCAATTAACTCGCAGATGAATAATCTATCTACTATAATATATTTTGAAGCGTGTGTTCGTTGTTTGTGTATTTGTTGGTTTGCGTGTTTGTTCATGGAACTCCTCCTAAAAGATAAAAGCTAGAATAACCAAATTTGGTACGATTCTTCCTTACATCCTAACTTAGTGAATGGTCAAGGTTTGGTCAACCGGGATTAACCAGTGCTGCCAATATAGGGGTTTAACATTTTTCCATAAGATAACACGTACGAATCCATTTCTTGACTTGCAAGGTATTATTCCTTCAAGCATAAAAATATATAAATATGGACCGATTTTTTTCGTTTTTGCTTTATTCGACGAATAAAACTCTATGCTATCTTATTCCTGCAAAGTTTACATGTTACACGGTCGAAGTTTTCAGAAATTTGTTTCGAAATTTTGTGGATTTTTCGTACTCTTTCAGGGCATTGCCAAGGCGGCCGTTATTGTTACCTCCGATTCAATTAGCTTCAATGAAGGTTACAAATAGACGAAAGTTCAGCGTTATTCGCTTCGCACTATTGTTTAAGCAACGAAACGATCGATGTTTATGGATAGCAACGTAAATAGATACTGATTATTATTCAGGAAACGTTTATTGATGAAAGTAATTGAACCTTCATTCGTATATTAAATACTGGAATCTTACATTTTTTGTAAGTCAAATCATTATATTTTACATTATAATGTTTATTAACGTAAATAAGCTCACGTATCTGGTGTACATTTACCGGAGTCAGTGTTCAACTGTACATTGCTTTTTCACGGGTTTCTTGCTTACAAGACATAAAAGTAAATATTTCAGCGAGACATAATGCAGCGATTTTCCCCGCACCTCCGCACTTAACGAAGGACAGGCGATATTCGATGGTGGGCGTTTTTCATCGCGTTTATTCGACTTGAGTTTACGTCTTCAATAATACTGTATAGTTCATATTTCTCAAAAAATGAATATAAGGCTATTTTATTCTAGGCAACTTTAACAACAATTCAATTTTCTCAAAAACGGCACTAACGTTTTAGATCAAAATTCGTACAGTTACTTGAGTATACATCTACAATAATACTACGTATTTCATTTTTCTCAATGAATGAATATAAGGGTAGTTTATTCTTGGGCAACTTTAACAAAAATTGGATTTTCTAAAAACAGGCTCATACGATTTTCCTTTTCTAAAGATAACTAAACGACGCATTAGTACCCATATATGAGAAAGTTTGTACAGTGTATGTTGTACCGATTTTTTAAACTGGTATGCTTTTTCCATGTTTCCCCTCTGCATGTTGTCTTCTATCTCCTGGCATTGATTTTCTGTATGTATTTCCTTAGCCTTTTTTGCCTCTCTGATAATAAGGTTCCTTAGCGTTTTATAATTCCTTTTACCTTCTTCTGTATTTGCATTTTTATACTTCCTTCTTTCTTCCATCATTTCTAACAATTTGTCATTTATCCATGGTTACCTGGCAGTTTTCTTAGGCTTTCCTAGCATTTGGTCTGCTGCCTCTACAATTGCTTGTTTCGGGTTATTCCATTTTTCTGAAATAGTTCCATATGGTGTTTCCCTAATCTTTTGTTGGACATGTCTTTGATATTCTTCTTTGGTGCAAACTTCTTCCAGTTTTTCGATGTTCCTCTTGTTTCCTCTTACTCCCTCTTGTTCCCTCTTTCTCCCTCTTGTTCCCTCTTACTCCCTCTTCTTATTCCACCTACCCCTATCTTATTCCCCCTTCCCCTCTCTTACTCTCCCTTCCCCTCTATTATTCCCCCTTCTCCTCTCTTATACCCCCTTCTCCTCTCTTATTCCCCCTTCCCCTCTCTTATTCCCCCTTCTCTTCCCATATTCCCCATTCTCCTTTCTTTTCCCCCTTCCCCTCTCTTACTCCCCCTTCCCCTTTCTTATGCCCCCTTCTCCTCTCTTATTCCCTCTTCCCCCTCTTATTCTCCCTTCTCCTGTCTTATTCTCCCTTCCCTCACTTGTTCTCCCTCCCCTCACTTGTTCTCACTCCCTCACTTGTTCTCCCTTCCCGTCACTTGTTCTCCCTTCCCGTCACTTGTTCTCCCTCCCCTCACTTGTTCTCCCTCCCCTCACTTGTTCTCCCTCCCCTCACTTGTTCTCCCTCCCCTCACTTGTTCTCCCTCCCCTCACTTGTTCTCCCTCCCCTCTCCTATTCCCCCCTCCCCGCTCTTATTCCCCCCTCCCCGCTCTTATTCCCCCCTCCCCGCTCTTATTCCCCCCTCCTATTCCCCCCTCCCCTCACTAGTTCTCCCTCCCCTCTCTCATTCCCCTCTCCCCTCTCTCATTCCCCCCTCCCCTCTCTCATTCCCCCCTCCCCTCTCTCATTCCCCCCTCCCCTCTCTCATTCCCCCCTCCCCTCTCTCATTCCCCCCTCCCCTCTCTCATTCCCCCCTCCCCTCTCTCATTCCCCCCTCCCCTCTCTCATTCCCTCTTCCTCCCTCTTATTCCCTCTTCACCTCTCTTATTCCCCCTTCACCTCTCTTATTCCCCCTTCCCCTCTCTTACTCTCCCCTTCCCTCTCTTATTTTTCCTTCTCCTCTCTTATTCCCCTTCCTCCCTCTTTTTCCCCCTTCATCCCTCCCCTCCCCTAACCCCTTTCTCCCCTCCTATGCCCGCCCTACGAATTCCCAGCGAGAGAGCGGTATGTAGAGGTTGGTCAGGAGTAGTAGTAATTAGGTTTTTAGGTGCGACAACTGCTAAGGTTATTTCGCACCGTCAAATTCTCTTAGAGAAAATCAACATACATCACAACATCCATGCCCGAAGCGGGATTCGAACCCGCGACCTTTGGGTTAGAAGGCAGGCGCACTGCCTACCAGTCTAACCCGTCCGGCGTGGGTCAGGAGGTGAGATTGTGACCGGAAGGGCAAAGAGGATTGTAGGAGTGTGTGGTGAAGAGAGCACCGCATCCGGCCGAGGAAGAAAGGGAAAAGGGGAGAGTTAGTGCAATATAGCGTTGGCCATTTCGCCCCAACTGTTTTCACCGCTTTACGAATTTAGTGCTTCGAGTCGTCGTTCACTCTAAGCACCACCAGAAAAGGATGAATGACATTGGTCCTCATAAGAGTGTATTGCGTCGCCGAATCCCATCAAACTCTCTCTCTCTTTCTCTCTCCTTCAATCCCATTCCTACCCCTCCATCTTCCTCCCGCCCCATTTCCATCCATTTCTTTCTCATACCCGTTTCACCATCGAGCGCTTTGGATTGCATGCATCAGTTTAGAGTATGTGGACAAAAGTTGATAATGAATATTGTGATATTTTCCGTCAATTTAATCAAAACTGATGGATCATTTTTGAAACCACTCGTATTCTTGCTAAAAATCCAAATTATGACGCCTGATATTTCTTTAAAACTTGTAGTGAATGTTAATTACGTTCCATAATATCCTTTATATGGCAATAACAGAAATAAAAAATTATATGTGGTGATAAATAACTAAATATGAATCCAAAATAATCATTCCTTCCCTACTATAAACCAAATATTGGTTAAAATATATCAAATTAATTAATTAAATACAGATACCATTTCAAATTAATTCACTTTTACGAAGTTGCCCGTCATGTTTGGCCAGACCTGCGTTTGATTAGTAGTCATATCACTAATATAATGAGTATGAAAATACGTCATTTTTTTATCCAAAACACTAAATTACGGATCTATTTATGGTTTTTAATCATAAGAGAGATACTTTTTAGCATTTATGATGTCGACGTTAATATATTTTTGAGGGGAATAAGGGAGAATATTTTTACAGCATTCATTGAATGAAATTAGCATTTACAATAGTGATGATGGGAAACTTGTTGGTAAACCTACGAGGTGCAGAAGGCGTAATATCGTGACTTCTTTTATGGCATTCAGAACTTGTTTTGAATTAAGCGCTTAGAAGTTATGACAAATTATCAAAGAGCGCAAATCATGCAAAAATTCCAGCAACGTTGCATTCAAACTGAAGGTTGAGAGTTGCGTCTTGAAGTTGTACAATAAGGTGATTTTTCATTATTGAGGGCAGTAGGCCACCCAGGGGCGTGATAAGTCGTTTAACTTCAGTTGCAAAAACAATTGCCGTCTAAGAGTTTTGACAGTAGTAAAACAAGATCAACTCAAGATTCCATTTCCAAAAAATAATTAGTTAACAAGATTTTAATGGTAATTATGTCGATGAAGAAGTTACTTTTAATTCTGTAAATGACATTTCATTTACGGACGCTGATTCTGCAAAAATAGCGGCAGTAGGAACATTAGCCGTGTTGTTTAATTTTTATCCACAAATAATTAAACCCGAAGATCTCTTTTACAGCTTTAGCTTTACTTTTCACCCAAAAATGTTACAATTTTTCCCCGGAATACAGTTTTGAAACACCGAATATCTTATTCAAGATACCCTATTAACGCCATGCCATTTTACAGATTCCAAAATAAAACGAATTTACGGAGAATTTTCACTCTTAATAAGTGTGATATATCTTGCACTTCGTTGCATAATTTAAGAAATATGTGATCACTGACCTACATTTCCATAAAGCTATGTTTAGACTAAGTTGAAATAAAGCAAATATCGTTGAATGCGGAGCCGGCCTTAGGGGCGGGCGAAGCGGGCGGTCGCCTGGGACGCCGAAGGTCAATGGGTACCTCAGGAATAGGGTTACCAACTCTCCCGGGTTCGCCGGGAGTCTCCCGGAATAGGGCAAATTCCAGAAATTCTCCCTACTCCCGGATTGAGGCCTTTTTCTCTTGTTTTCACTTAACAAGGTAATCGCCATGTGGGTTACATATTTGGCCTAACGATGCTATTGAAGAGTTGACAACAATGGGCCGGGTGAGTCTCATACATCTTTATATTTAAATTGCTAAACATGTGCATGCAATGCGTAATGCGAGAGTTGGGACACAGCTCAACTAATTTCACGCAGCAGCGAAAAAGTATTGAGATCCGTGTCTAGAGCAGTGTGAATGTATAAGTCAGTCAGTAAGATTGACTACAGAAGAGGTATCTGTATGTTAATGATATTAGAAATGTTATTGCTTCTTGCTGCAACTCGGCAGACCTTCTGGTGAGGACATTGTCATTTTTTATACATAGGATTAGATTTTCACTACATGACTAGTGGCGAACGTAAATAAAGTATAAAAACTATCGCTTTCAGTTTCCTGCCGTCTCACATTCAGGATTTTGGTTGTCATGTCAACGAAATACGAAAACCAATCAAAGCATTTATCGTACAGATTTAGTGCCGCAAAAACTTTTGTGTTATTAGGTTAACAGTTACAAATTTCAATCTCTTATATCTTGGTCACGAATTAAATTTAGTTTGCACGCAAAAAAATCAAGGAGTTTTTGTGGTACGCGAGGCGGCAATTTCAGTAATTTTGTCACGCGGGCAATAGAAGGTTCACTGTCATAGGGAATCATCCAAGATCGGATTATATAGAATTGGTTGGCGTAGGTATATACAGTACTATGTAAAAATAAAATAAGATTAACTATTCCTTAGATGTTTTCTCATGGTTCGCTTAAGAGATTTTTCAGCTTTGTGAAACTTTTATCGGATTCTCCCGAAATTTCCGACTCATGAAGTGGAAATCTCCCGTAATCACATTTAAATAATACTGAGTAGGTTGTATGTATTATAAAATAAGATTATAATATAATTCTACAGAGCGTTTGTGCGGGTTTATGTAAGAGCGTCTTTAGATGATTATTTGAATAATACAGCTTTTTGCTGTAATAATCATATATATATATATATATATATATATATTTAGGGCAACTAGGTGTTGAAGGAAACCCTGTGAACACTTACCGGAAGTAGAGCCGCTGGGGTGTTGGAGAGACACATTTGTAGAGGTTAGAGCTTTCGGGATGATCCCTTCGTCAGCACAAGAGAGACACAACTATATATATATATATATGCTATATTCCTCGGGTTTTCTTGCATTTCTATAGTAATATTATTAAAGATAGCATAGAATCGATTTATGTATTTAAAACATCCTCGGTAATCTAATGTTTCTCTTACAAATTCTTAATTACCAGTTTAATAAATTGAAAGTATATCAAGTTTAAGGATGAACAAATAGAAATTTCATATCTAACTTTATGTTAATGTAAAATTTTAAATGGAATTCAATATTTATATGACAAAAACAGATTATAAATATTTGAAGTTATCAACCTGAGAGCTGATACGTAGAATGTGTATTGAGGAGCGAAGAGCTTAAACATGTTAACGCTTTTACAGGTACGCTCGTTGCTAACAATCGCATTAACAACAAATGGTACTTCTTACAAATCATAGTTTTCCAATTATTCTCGCATAAATGCTACAGTACTATCTCTTTCTCTTACTGTTCTCTAGTTTCGTCCATTTCTTTTTTAAAACGTGGTAAGAGCTTAACTACATTCTCTGCAATCCTTTAACTTCTACGACGACAACTTCCCCGCATTGTCCTAGTGATTTACACATCATTTCTCACGCTAGGAGGCTTAGCTTATGAAATTTTTATCCCAGTTCTAGATCATTTTTGACCTGTCATAAGCACGTGAAATCGTCTCTTCGTCTTGCGATAAACGTCACGAGGATAAATTTGGTCATGAACATTTGAAAACGTTCTTTGGGAGTAAAATTTAAGAAATTTCTTTAAAATAATATTTGAGATAAGAATCGATCTGAAAATGTTCGCGTATGCGACAGCATTTAAAAGCCAAACAACCCATTAATATCGCCTAACTCCAAAATTTTTTAATCGAAAGTTGATTTTGTTGTTTTAAATATACATATATCTTTAAGAGATGCTTTAATTTAGTGAACGTTTCCAATTAAATAGACGAATTAATATATTTACTGTCACTAAATGCTGTCCTAAGAGCTGAGCATCTTACTAAAATTATGAAATATTTAAATATAATTCGATTTATTGTACGAAGCATAAAATAGCGTAATTCCAGGAGAGGTGCCCATGAGAATATATATTTGGGGAAAAAACAACGAGAAATGTTTCACTCATTACCGTAGTCGGAGAACATACTAAAGCAAGTGTCTCTAACTCTCCGCCCGCGAGGATCATATATTACTTTATACTACACGACGCGAACTCAAATATATTTCTTATAAAATAGTTTCCTGTATTAGGTACGGTACCTTAATGCGGCCCTGGGATTTGGTGGAGATCCTTCACACACGATGTGAGTTTGAGACTTCTGTATTGAATACATTTAAAATTAATAAGATTTACTTGCAACTCTGAATTTTGTTAAACTAAAGAAAATGAAAATAATGTTTTGGTTCCCTTTCCCGGTAGAACTGAAGGGATATCCCCATCAGCTGGGGAGAGGTACCCAAGAGAAAATTCTTCATATTATTCAGGTATCTGGAAGGTAAATACAGTCGAACATCCCAATAACGGGCACCAGCGGGGAATTGAATTTCTGCCCACTATTGGGAGGTGCCCGTTAGTGGGAGAGAATCATCTCCATTTAGGGAATTCTGGGACCTGAAGAATCTGCCCTTTATCAAGAGGTGGTCGCTAGTGAGAGTGCCCGTTATTGGAGGTTCCACTGTATACCCTTAGAGTCCAGTACCAACTAAAATTACTCAAATCTGTAAATAAAGGATAAAAATAAAATAAAGTGATTATGACGAACAGTAATATTAATGAAAGTTAATAGAAAAATCATAATTTATAAGGTGGCAGTCATTGAAGCAAATCCAATATTTAAATTCAGAAAAAAAATCAAACGTCCGATGTATGCTTTCAGACGCGTTTCTTTTTTAAAAACATATTTTAAGGGGTTTTGTAGTCATTCTGTCCGTTAATGACTGCCTGTACACATATAACGGATACTGTACCGCAGGATGGATTTAAATGAAAATTATTATTTAGTTATAATAGGGTAGTGGGTGAAAATAAAATACTCGGGGCAAGTGATATAATCAGGACTGCCACTTTAATGGAAATAATAAATGAACCTTTTCCTTTAACTCGTAAAATATTCATACAAGAAAGCAGTTTATTTGCAGTTATTGTAGAAAAAAGAGTTTAAACATTATTTCCCTTATAAATTGTTTCTTCTGATGCATAGTATAGTTCTATTGCATATGTTTATGATGTGGACTCAACCATTTTAACATTTTATATTTTAATTATTTGCGGTATTTAAAAAGCTCATAAAATGCCGGCGTTAAGTATCGCATGATTTAAATGCGTGGCACATTCATTTAAGAGGAAATACCTCGAAAAACATAAGGATTACGTGTAATACAAGAGTTTTTTTATAAGTAACTAAACAAAACTACCCTTCAAATAGCGTAAATGACAAATCGATTTCAGAACACAAGTGTGGCACCTTCCCAGCCAAACTGAAAAGATCCTTCGAACGATTCCTAACGTTGAAATGGATTTTACGGGGAGGGGTGGGGAATAGATGAAAATCGACTTACACAATAACGTCTCCAGTTATTCGATTTTCACTTTAACTCAATCTTTACGTCTAGGTCCCTGAATATTTTGTGTAAAAGCTCTCTCTTGTACGTATCGGAAGAAAGAGTATACGAACTGAAATAAGCTGGCAATAATGACGAAAACAAGAAAATCAAATTCGACAGAACTTGGCAGGATAAACAAGTTGAAGTACGGACATGATTCTCTGATTGAGGAGAGCGGTAACACGACGCCGACAATCTGCCGGAATAGAAAAGGGAATGGGGCGAGAGAAAATATATATGTAGAGAGGAGGTAAATATGACTGGAATAGAGAGGGATCGAATGATATAGATTATAGACGGGAGGTGGATACGGTGGCGAGGCGGGGAGACGGGGGAAGAAGCGCAGTTTTTCTGGAGCGTTCGATAGGTTGGTAACAACTGGATACCGAGCGAAGGGCTAGTCGAACTAGGAATAGGAGGAGAGGAGTGGGCGGAGGGATGTAAAAGCGAAGGGAGTATAGGATAGATTGGATTGGAAGACCGAAAGAGCAATCGCTAGATTTTGGATGGTTCGTAGTCCGGTAGAAATGTCGGGGAGAGAAGGGAATTTGGTCGTCTCGTGGAGTCCGATAAAAGAATCAGCCGCTATGAGAGGCTCCCGAAAATCCCTTGCCGGTCCTCACTGAGGAACTACACTCTATTGAGCAAGAGAAGACTCAAAGAAGCCTCACCGTCGGCCACATTCACGCAAAATGAATTATTTAGTGTACGTTCGAAATATCTCTCTCTCTCTCTTCCCCCCCTTTCTCGCCCTCTCCCACCTCTCTCTTCCCCCCTCTCTCTCCCCCTCCCCCTCTCTCTCTCGCTCCCTCTCTCGCCCCCTCCCTCTCTCCCTCTCCCCCCTCCCCCCTCTCTCTTTTTACATTATCATACGAAGTAGGTATCGAGAAAGTATTGTTATCGCGAAAAAATTCGACCTCGAGATTTTTACGGAAATATATGTTTTAGGTGTCGCTGAATCCGAAAAAATGGTTTTCGCAATGCCGTCTGTCTGTATGTTACGGGCTCTGGAGCCTAGACGGTAAAGCGAAAATGAATGAAATATTGTACTTAGGCATTTTATCATACTGAGCAGAGTATATATGGATATGGTTGACATTGTTCAATAATTAAGAGTAGTTTATTCTACGCATTTTTAACATCAATCCGATTTTCTCAAAAATGGCTCCAACGATATTGATCAAATTTCGTACAATTACTGGAGTTTACGTCTTCAATAATTCTGTATAGTTCATATTTCTCAAAAAATGAATATAAGGCTAGTTTATTCTACGCATTTTAAGAACAATCCGATTTTCTCAAAAACGGCTTTAACGATATTGATCAAATTTAATGACATTACATGATTTTACGTCTTCAATAATAACGTATAGTTCATATTCCTCAAAAAATGAATATAAGACTAGTTTATTCTAGGCAACTTTAACAACAATTCGATTTTCTCAAAAACGGCTAAAACGTTTTTGATCAAACTTCGTACGGTTACTTGAGTATACATCTACAATAATACTACGTATTTCATTTTTCTCAATGAATGAATATAAGGGTAGTTTATTCTTGGGCAACTTTAACAAAAATTGGATTTTCTAAAAACAGGCCCATACGATTTTCATTTTCTAATGATAACTAAACGACGCAGTAGGACCTATATATGAGAAAGTTTGTACAACGTGTGTTGTACCGATTTTTTTTAGAAGATCCAAGTGAGTGGACTTTTGTTATTTTATTTATCGCGGATGTCGACGCTTTTTGTCAAATATAAAATAGATCATGTCTTTGGTCTCCGTGGGGAGCGCTTTCGTTTCTTTCTCCTCAAAAACTGCAATAAGATTTGAGTGATCCTTCTCTATATATCAATTGCAGCCATTCAAGTCGTCCGTCAACAAAATTAATTGGAACGGGGTATTTCATTCCTGGTACTTGTTAAGCAAGGGCGTCGGCAAAAAATTTTGCAAGGGGGGCAAAACACAAAATTGCCTATTAACCAGGGGCGGACGCCATTTTTACTTTCTCCATACATAGTAATGGGAATGTATTGGTTCACGAAAAAAATCGACTTCGAGATTTCAACGGAAATACACGTTTTGAGGTCACTAGAACACGTTTAGACTATTTCCGGAATGATGTCTGTGTGTGCGTGTGTGTGTGTATGTGATTGTGGGCGCTCTAACTCAAAGAGTACCTGCCATATCGTTACCAAGCTTCATATATAACACTTTAACATGAACACAAGTAACTGATTAGTTTTTGGACAGTAACGGGTAACCGAAAGTCGAGGTTTATTCGAAACCCGATTCGGTTTTTGCGATATTTCTTCGTTAAAACATCATTATTGTATTTACAATTCTATACAGATGTTATAGTGAATGTAATTTTCTACAACTTTCAATTGAAACAATATTCTATTGTAGTTATTGTTTAGAAGCTATTTATAAATCACCGGTTTTTCGGTTTTCTCCTTAAATACATCGTTATTGGTAATCTTCGTGAGGACCAAAGTTGTAGAGAATAATATTTCTTCCACGTTTTGTTTGAAACAAATTTTCGTAGAACGATCCATTTCGGAGATATTCAATTTTTTCTTAATTTGAGTATACAGCGTCAACACCATATAGCGGTGAATTCTGTAAACATATTCAAAATATACGTAATGTACGGCAATAAGGACCAATGTATTCCTTTACAATACGAATTGATAATTTTGCCTCATAATGCTATTCATAATAATTTAAATATCTATACCCCAAATATGGAGAAAGTCATGTGTTGGCCACATCAGATTTTTTCCAATTTGTCTTGCGACGAATTGACTGCCCCCATCTGACCACAAATGCACACCAGTGAATCACTATGAATTATATTATGACTATACTGAATATCCTCTTGAAATTAACTTAGAGTATACTTTAAATGACTAATTTTTTCCGCGCGTGATGATTGGCCTTTCTCTTAAAGCCGGTGCTGGAAAACGTTACATGTAACCTAACGAAATAACGAAAAAACGAAATAATTTTGAGTTAACGTAACGAAAAACGTTAACGAAATTTTTGAAAAAGCTGTAACGAAAAACATAACGAAAACCAAAAATTTAATTTCGTTATTTCATTAACAGATTCGTTATTACTTGCTGTAGTTAGCTATAAAGCTTGTAGGGACATTCATACATGGCATCTGGGCGGGTGAATGTGGGCTAAAACCCTTTGTCACCCGCTGAGCCATTTCTACCGCCTTGTCGCGAAAGGAGCCCTACCCCGCCCATCACCCATTGTCCTTTTGGGTTTTTCCACATTTATGAAAGGAAGGATTCCTTCAGGAAGCGTAAGAGAAGAAATGAGGAAGATAAAGCATTGATCTTAAATGTATGTGCCGCTTATAGTGAAGGCCTTCTCTCACATTCGCTGTCCCCCCTCAGTATATCGTCCTTCCAAGCTACTGTTTTCAATATTCTTTAGGATTGGGGTTTTCCACTTACTCATTATACTCAAGTTCCTCTTTTAGATGTCGGTGCTATCCAAGTTACTGTCTCATCCTCTCCACCCCTGGATCCTTAACTGTGTAATTTGTTCGTCAGTCTAACTATTTAAGCTGTTGGAGAAACATCTCACAATCAGTGCTTTTACGATTCAAACACTACCGACCGAATTCATAGATTTCCAGTTAAACCCGGGACTAGGTGGTTTATGCTAGCACCGGTCTAAGAGAGGTTTAAAGGAGAATAAAAGTTGGTATTCACAGCGCGCTTAGCCGTGTTCAGTGCTTGGGAATAACTTATGTTAGACCGGAAATAGCTTGCGAACGAGAATGAAACGTTTGGCAACATAGCATAAAGCTTGGTGCGCATGCGTATGACGGAATTTACGAACTCCTGTTGGCGTCTCTGTGAAGACTGGTTGTGAACTTTTTTGAAATCGCTTCTTTCCTTTAGAGTTTTTGATTTAGGGTTATTTCTCATTTTATTATTTCATTATTATTACGTATTAACTGTATTGTAGATTACTCTTTTTGTTGTTTATTTTAAATTTAGTTCTTTCGTTCCGACTCCTTAGAAAACTTTAAAATGTTCCTTATCTGCAATATATGTTTAGAAAATTTCTTAAATTATAATTCTAAATGAAAAACTTAAATTTACGAGGTATAAATATCAAATAAAAAGTACAAATTTTTTGCAAGCAATTATTTCGTTATAACGTTAAACGTAACGAAAAACGAAATGTAGAATTTATCGTAATGAAAAACGTAACGAAAAACGAAATTGCTTTTTTGGCCGTAACGAAAGACGTAACGGATCGATTTTTTTCGTTTGCCATCACTGCTTAAAGCAGGTTAAAATCTATGCTTGAAATGGAAAATGTTACGAAACGGATAGCTTGTATTGGTAGTAGAATGGAAATTTTTACGAAACGGAACGCTGGTTATAAGAGACGGTATTTCTGCATGCTTGACGAAATGGAGCGGCGTTCCGGTTCATTCCGAACACTGGCTAATATCCACTCCGATCGGCTAAATACTTCGACACAAATAACAAACATGTATTAATCTTTTATTCGCATTAATTTTCAGGAAACGATTAACGTCCAATATAACTATTGCATGTTTATAATATATTAAACATATCCACCTTTCACAAACGCCAACGAATGTCCTGGCACGTGAAAAATTTTTTGGAACAGTTTTTGGATGATTTTGGATGTACAGTCCATCGACCTAAAACTTTAACTATGGTTAATTACAAGGAACGAAAATAGTCCTTCTGCTGTTGCTAATTGTCTTTCATTTTCAGCGAAATTAGTCTTTCGGAAAAAAGTTAGAGCAGGAAGCGGCATTACTTAAGGCTCTCTTATGCTTTTCTGTTGCTAAATGTTTTGTGATATCATATCTGCAACCATGGGAGACAGAAAACTCACCGTTACATTCATCGCATTGAACAGTATCTTTTATTTTAGTTTTTTTCAAAAAAGGAAAATCTTTCGCCATAACATCATTCAATTTACAAGTTCTCTTCCTGTTAGATCTTTTCCCATTCCTTTAGGTAAAAGGAAAGACCTTAATTTTAAAAATCTTTAAAATTTTTAAATTATTACCACACCTTATATGTTCACTAAATAATAAATCACTGAAAAATTACCTGAGAGCAATTGTCAATATCCCATCAAACTGTTTTATTAAAAACCAAGCATACGTCAGGATTCCGCTACTGACAGCTGGTAACGAACGAGCCATAGGGAATCACAGAAATGAGTGCTATTACGACAAAATGCAGTACTGCTAAAGAAGAAAGTGGTACCAACTCTAATGGCATTTCCAAAGAAAAAAAATCGGTACAACATACATTGTACAAACTTTCTCATATATAGGTACTAATGCGTCGTTTAGTTATCTTTAGAAAATGAAAATCGTATGAGCCTGTTTTTAGAAAATCCTATTTTTGTTAAAGTTGCCCAAGAATAAACTAGCCTTATATTTATTCATTGAGAAAAATAAAATACGTAGTATTATTGTAGATGTACACTCAAGAAACTGTACGAAATTTGATCAAAATCGTTAGAGCCGCTTTTGAGAAAATCGAATTATTGTTATAGTTGCCTAGAATAAACTAGCTTTATATTCATTTCTTGAGAAATATGAACTATACAGTATTATTGAAGACGTAAACTTAAGTGACTATACGACATTTAATCAAAATCGTTAGAGCCGTTTCCGAGAAAATCGGATTGTTGTTAAAATGCGTAGAATAAACTACTGTTAATTATTGATCAATGTCCACCACTTCTATGTATACTCTGCTCAGTATGAGAAAATGCCTAAGTACGAGATTTCATTCATTTTCGCTCTACCTTCTAGACTGCAGAGCCGTAACAGACAGACAGACAGATTAATTCATTCAGAAAAATGAAATACGTAGAATTATTGTAGACATATTCTTTAGTGACTTTACGAAATATGATCAAAAACGTTAGAGCCGTTTCTGAGAAAATCTAATTAATGAAATTTCATTTCTTGTCAGGAAGCTGTATGTTTCGTATCGATTTTTACTTTCTCATACGAAGTATCGAGAAAGTATTGTTTTCGCGAAAAAATACGACCTCGAGATTTTTACGGAAAAATACATTTTAGGTGTCGCTGAATCCGAAAAACTGGTTTTCGCAATGCCGTCTGTCTGTCTGTTACTGGCTCTGGAGCCTAGACGGCACAGCGAAAATTAATGAAATCTCGTACTTAGGCATTTTATTATACTGAGTAGAGTATACATAGAAATGGTTAA
The DNA here is from genome assembly GCA_036926305.1 of Uropetala carovei. Taxonomy (NCBI): domain Eukaryota; kingdom Metazoa; phylum Arthropoda; class Insecta; order Odonata; family Petaluridae; genus Uropetala; species Uropetala carovei. The sequence continues at coordinate 11,220,795 of JAXCHB010000011.1, forward strand.
CGTTGATCAATAATTAAAAGCAGTTTATTCTACGCATTTTAAACAACAATCCGATTTCCTCGAAAATGGCAATAACGATTTTGATCAAATTTCGTAGTGTTATTTGAGTTTATGTCTTCAATAATACTGTGTAGTTCATATTTCTCAAAATTGAATATGAGGCTAGTTTATTCTACGCAATTTTAAGAACAATCCGATTTTCTCAAAAACGGCTTTAACGATATTGATCAAATTTCATGACATTACTTGAGTTTACGTCTTCAATATTAATGTATAGTTCATATTTCTCAAAAAATGAATATAAGACTAGTTTATTCTAGGCAACTTTAACAACAATTCGATTTTCTCAAAAACGGCTTTAACGATTTTGATCCAATTTCGTAAAGTTACTTAAGTATACATCTACAATAATACTACGTATTTCATTTTTCTCAATGAATGAATATAAGGCTAGTTTATTCTTGGGCAACTTTAACAAAAATTGATTTCCAAAAAAAAGGTCATACGATTTTCATTTTCTAAATATAACTAAACGACGCATTAGTATATGAGAAAGTTTGTACAATGTACGTTGTACCGATTTTTTTAAACTCCGTTTATGAAAGGAAGCTTAGAGTGCCTACAAAAGCCCCGAAATCCGAATAAGGTACTTTCGTTTTCTCATTCAAATAATAATTTTATGCTACGGATGTGTTGTCATTGCCAGAGACCGGGAATTTTTATTAATATGTTTCCAACACCTTTCCATATGGTTTACCTGTAGCATGTATATAGGAAAATATCTATAACTATATTTAATTAAATATTGTATCGATACAAACATTACCTGAAAGATTTTCTAATAAATATTTTCTATATTTTGGTATATTAATATCCAAACAACCTTACACTCACGATTGTACTTTTTAAAAGCCCTTTTTTCTCAGAAATCTAAACGGGATGTTACCTTGCTATCAAAATAGAGATAAGCTTAACATGCTCTTCCACCTGAAATTCGTTGCACAAAAAATAAGTATACAAATAGAAAGCGTGCTTGAACGGATTATCTCATACGTATCATTTTTCCACTGAAAATATATTAACTGCGGGGTGTTTTTAAGGCTTCCGTTCCCCAAAATATCCCTCGCCATCTTCCTATCTAATTTAAGTTATTAAAATAACTTCAAAATAATAGAAGAAAGATTTTTAAGATATTGACAAAAGCAGATATGAAAAACAAAGGCGCTGGAAGGAAAGCGTTTCGAAAATGTTTTATTAATAGGAAACAAAGAACTCGAGGAAAATTGGAGGCGTGCACCAGACAGTTGAAAGGTTTTCAATTTTATATGGGAAGAATTTCTGGCGGTGGCGCATCTGGATTGCACAGAAATATCAGAAAAAGATCCATTTAAGAGAAGCGTGCCTTTTTCAGTCCTCTCGTTTTCTATAACTAATCCTAAATGTTTACTTGATATTGTATTCTTTGAGTGGCAGCTTTACCAAGAATGACATTTCGAGGCGTACGCACTTAAAGGAGACTTCTTCAATTTTTATAGTAGATGTTCCCTCGGAGGTTCCTCGAATATTAGTATATTTCATTCCATAACTGAATTTTATGTAGAACAGACAATATAAGCAATTTAATGCCTTTCAATCTCTTTTTCGTGGTTATCTTTTGACTTTCGCAGCCAAAGTATGAAAATAATATGTAATACATATTTACGAAGCAGTTATGAAAGAGGTATACTAATTTGTTGTTTCAAAGCTCACAAAATGGACAAAATTCACCCCGCGGTATTATATCTGTAGAAAAAATTCCCTGCGTCCAAGACCGTCCATTAGAGCATAGTGGCCATATTATGGGAAGATTAATAAATCGTGAGAGTAATTCAATATGAAGAGAAAGAGACTTGAAATTGGTCCACGATTCGGGAGACCTTTGACTGCATTCTCTCCTTAGTTGGTTGATAACGTTCGTGTAATGGTCACGTTCGAATGACAAATTTCGACACTACACTTATCTCACGATAAAAGCATTTATGAATTTCAACGAATTAACTGGCAATGAGCAAGAATTCATCAAGTCGACTACTAGGCTCTACGACGATTCGCCACCGCCAGTTCTCCGCCGTAATATTTTTTGGTGCTCAACATAAAAAAATCGGTACAACATACATTGCACAAACTTTCTCATATATAGGTACAAATGCGTCATTTAGTTATCTTTAGAAAATGAAAATCGTATGAGCCTGTTTTTAGAAAATCCAATTTTTGTTAAAGTTGCCCAAGAATAAACTAGCCTTATATTCATTCATTGAGAAAAATGAAATACGTAGAATTATTGTAGATGTATACTCAAGTAACCGTACGAAATTTGATCAAAAACGTTATAGCCTTTTTGAGAAAATCGAAGTTGATATACTTGCCTAGAATAAACTAGTCTTATATTCATTTTTTGAGAAATATGAACTATACATTAATATTGAAGACGTAAATTCAAGTAATGTCATGAAATTTGATCAATATCGTTAAAGCCGTTTTTGGGAAAATCGAATTATTGGTAAAGTTGCCTAGAATAAATTAGCCTTATATTCATTTTTTGAGAAGTATGAACTATACAGTATTATTGAAGACGTAAACACAAGTGACTGTGCGAAATTTGATCAAAATCGTTAGAGCCGTTTTCATGAAAATCGGATTGTTGTTAAAATGCGTAGAATAAACTACTGTTAATTATCGATCAATGTCTACCATTTCTATATATACTCTTCTCAGAATGATAAAATGCTTAAGTTCGAGATTTCATTCATTTTCGCTCTGCGGTCTAGGCTCCAGCGCCAGTAACAGTCAGACAGACGGCATTGCGAAAACCACTTTTTCGGATTCAGCGACACCTAAAATGTATTTTTCCGTAAAATTCTCGAGGTCGAATTTTTTCGCGAAAACAATCCTTTCTCGATACTTCGTATGAGAAAGTAAAAAACAAAGGATGGAAAGACAAATCCCTAGGATGATTTTTATGAGCTGAGAGTCAAATGAACATGCAATTCAACGATTTCACCAAAACATTTTTCACGGGGAAGATAAATAAGTTCTGCAGACCGAATTATAGGAAAAACAAGTTTAATTAGCAAAAATTTTAAATTTAGGGTAATTTCGACTTGACATTATTAAAATCATGCTTTTTGTATATTTAATAAATATGAAAATTATTTTTAGTCTATTTGCTACTGAATACCGAAATGTAATATATAAATATTGCTTTGATTCGTAAAAATAATTGTAAGAGGAAACCTTTTTATACCACTAACTTAGTTTATTACATTTTCGAACTTTCGCCTTAAATCGTGGGTATATTTAATTATATTTTTAAGGCAAAATTTACGAAAGACTTTCAGGAAGTGTTAACACTGCGACTAAAATTTTATAATATCTATTTCAAAGGTCAATATGAGGTTAAAATTTATTTGTACTTTCTCATACGAAGTATCGAGAAAGTATTGTTTTCACGAAAAATTTCGATCTCGAGATTTTTACGGAAATACACTTTTTAGGTGTCGCTGAATCCGAAAAAGTGGTTTTCGCAATGCCGTCTGTCTGTTACTGGCTCTGGAGCCTAGACGGTAGAACGAAAATGAAGGAAATCCCGTACTTATGCATTTTGTCATACTGAGCAGAGTATACTTAGAAATGGTGGACATTGATCAATAATTAATAGTAGTTTATTCCACGTATTTTTAACAGCAATCCGATTTTCTCGAAAACGGCTATAACGATTTTGATCAAATTTCGCACAGTCACTTGAGTTTACGTCTTCAATAATACTGTATAGTTCATATTTCTCAAAAAATTAATATAAGGTTAGTTTATTCTAGGCAACTTTAACAATAATTCGATTTTCTCAAAAGCGGCTCTAACGATTTTGATCAAATTTCGTAGTTACTTGTGTTTACGTCTTCAATAATAACGTATAGTTCAAATTCCTCAAAAAATGAATATAAGGCTAGTTTATTCTTGGGCAACTTTAACAAAAATTGGATTTTCTAAAAACAGGCTCATACGATTTTCATTTTTATAAAGATAACTAAACGACGCATTAGTACCTATATATGAGAAAGTTTGTACAATGTATGTTTTACCGATTTTTTTCCTTCCATTCCAAAATCATTCAAAAATTTATATCGTAATCTACGATGAAGGATACTAATTTCCCCGGATTTAACAAAATCATCTCACTGACATTCTCATATTTCCGAATTAATCACTGAATTACTAGCAATTAACCTCTCGAAAAGTTGAGGTTAATTTTGTAGTCAGACTTTAATTCGAAAAGTAATTGCGTTTTCGCTGCTACAAAACTAAACTCAACTAATTAGGAAAGCAGAGAGTTAAATCGCGAGTCGTTTATTCTACAATAAGAGGTAATTCGATCGCGTTAGGAAAAATGTCACACCCAGCCGAAAAGTAAAAAACTCCAGATTCACACAGATCTTTCGTGGATGCGATCTCAAACAAAAACAAAAACTTTCTTATGGAGAATAAAAATTCGAAATTCAGAATCGACGCAAAAAGTGATCACACAAACGATCTGTCCCATTTGCTCCTCAACGTCACTTTCATCAATCTTTGATGATGACGTGACAACGCAACTCCGCAGGCAACCGTCCTTTGATCAATGGAGACTGCCTTGAGCGTGTATACCGGTGCCGAGTCACGATGCCGCTACCATATCCATCTGTCTCGTCCCAGAACCTATTTTCCTCCCCTTATACACCCCAACTCCTCCAATACCACAGCTTACGGGCACACAACGACACGCCCACCAAAATCCATAGCCGCCGAGACTAATAGCATCCCATGCATTTAAATGAAGACGGCTTAATAAACCCCGGTCGCAAACCTAGATTTAAACCTACGAAAATAGGTGTGTGTGTGTGTGTTTGCGAGCGTGTTTGTGTGTGTGTGTGTACTGTGCTTCTCGGTTTTACCGCGAATTCCAGGGTAGGAGAGAGGACCTACGTTATAACACCTCCAATGGTATAAACGAGGTGACCTCGGTTTCCTTGACTCAATCCGATAAGTTCGTACAACTTTTATATTTTTTTCTGTTACGATGGCTTATAACATCAAAACAGAAAAATTCAGTACCCGACATCATTCCATAGTCAGTGCAGTAGAATTTTTTTCCAATTCAACATACATAGAATGCAAATGGAATAAGGAAGACTCGCATTATATCCGAATCCGCGGTATGTACGACAGCGTTATAACTGGGGAGCACTGTGTATATGTGTGTACGTGTCTATAACGCGCTTTTATGAATTTCCTAAACCTTTAAATTACGTATCTCATCAATGTGGCTTTTACAATAATCCTCTCATATTTTTTGCGCGTTTTATTTTTAAATCGAGCTTATATTTTCATTCTGTATGTCCGTCTGTGCACATGATTATACTATTAAAGCCAGTAAGCGGTGAGAGACTGAATTTTGCAGGGTGTATGAGATCTATGATGCCGATTATTACGCTGTCAAAGAATCGGTGGATGACAGGAGATGCCTTTAAAGTTTTGAAAACAAGATTTTGAGCAAATGGCTATGAATCTACAGTTAAAATTTTCACCTATTGTGTGAAATTTAATGTCATCTATTGCACTATTTAAGAAACGATTTTAAAAGAAGTCGGTGTCCGGCAGGGAGTACCTTAAAAAATTTTTCATTGAGATTATGAGCGACTGCCTTTAGGTAGAATGTTAAAAGTTGTTAATTAAATATCGAATAAAATACTTTGTACCATACAATTATAGCACTAAACTAGTTTTAAATTATTAATAAATCAAAATAAATAAAACGCGCTTTTTCATATTTTCTCAGGAAAGGCGAAGCCGAATCAGAAATTTCAGCCTTTGAACGGATAAAAGCGGCAATGAGACGAGATATTTTAATAAAGCCCAATCTCCTCTCGCCCTAAAAAATCTACTTGCGCCGGTTATTTAATACTGTATATTTCATCCACAAATGGAAACCTGGGGAAGGTAATAATTACACCGCCAATTTCGATTAAAAAAAGGCAAAATGTTTCCAGCTCTGGGTTTTAATTACGACTGAACTCGTGAGAAAGAACCAGAACGGATATTTTTAGCTGGAATGTTTAAAAGCATTTTAAATTTAAGCCCCTCCCCCCTTTACATTCCGTATCTTTCATTTTACCGGTAGCCAACCTGGAACAAAGACTAGACATACTGTAAAGCTAACTTTTACTGGTGCGCCACTATTGATTTTATTAGTGAAAATGTTTTCTGTTGTAAGTTTATCTAAATGAATAAAAATATAAAAATTATAGGCCATTGATCATAAACCTATTAATTCTATCACATAATGGGCATAAAAAAGCAAGTTTTGATTTCTTACTTTCCTAATGTGGCTTTTGGAGCTCCTCATTTCCGAAGAGAATGTCGATGTCCTGATTTATCTATTAAAATTCTGTATGCATTTGTGTATTTAGATTTTGATTTCAACAAATAGGAGGTTATTTTTATTAAAAGCCACCTCACATCTTTCCACATATTTACCTTAAGCCAGAAATATTAAATGTAGCAAATGTGTTCCATGATACTTCAATGATTTAATGGAAAATCAAACATACTAGACAGGCAATCTGGAATTTTTATGTTCATTTTGAAAGTGGCATATGCTGACTTGCCTTTTGTGGTACGCATGCCTGGGGTCGGTCATTCCTGTTTATATATACCGATTAAATTGATCAAAAAAGGATGTTTATGCTTTTTATGTATGTTTTTATTTGGTAATTAGGTTTATCGTTTTTTAAACCCTGATTTACTTTTATAAGTGCCTATAATTAACCTCGGTGTTGGTTTCATAACACATTTTTAGATCACAGCGATAATGTCCTTAAATAATTAAAATTTAATAAATTAAACTCTTTCACAACATAAGCATGGTATATGCCAGATTCTTAATAACATTAAAGGGTGACCTGGAATACAACATCAAAAATCCCGCGAAAGGAAAAATTTTCTGGGAGGAAATATCGTATATATTACAAAACACCTGATTTACGACTGAAACAACAACGCAAAGTCTTTATGTAGGATAATGTATAATTTTACACTTTGTCAGATTGTTTTCCTTAACGCCACGGGGTGGTTTTTCGATCAAGGGTTGCCCCGCCCCCTTGATATGTGTTATGAGGAGGACATACAAGTCAGCACTCCGTCCTTCGGAAGGGATGTTAAGCATTGTGACTCCTTGGTGCTCTTTATAAAGAGTAGGCTAATGCCCGCAACTCGTTTCCCTCCTCCTTCTGTGTGTGAATGTGTGTCCGTGTTCCATGTAACCCACAAAAAACGTACATGCACGTAAGGCTGGCGGCCTCTCTACGTAAAACATGGAGCAAGATATCTTCGGCAGCGATTATTTACGGCGAGTATGGCATTTTTGGTTTATCTTAAAACATATACTATCAGAGAAATAAAGTATTTATTAGTTTTATGTTTAAGTTATCCCAAAATATTACATCAATAGGATGGATACACATTAACAGATATCATTCCTTCAATTTCCGATGTTGTGTTGTTTTTCGTATTATCTCCTAATCAACTTTGCAGATCATAAAAATACCAAACGACCGTTTAAGAAAGTTTTGCTGTAAATTCTGGAAATCACAAAACGAGAGTCATTCGGTATGTTATTACGTCTTTGTCCGTGCTATCAACACTGTCTCTTCCATCTTTAATCTACTTCTCTCTCTACAACGCTCGCACTTTCCAAATTCCTCTTCCTCCTACCTTGCTTCTCCTTTTTATTCACTCCCTCTTCCACTATTCTTTCCGCCATTTATTCCGTCTTCTCTTGATCCTTGCCTTCACCTTTCGCTCCTTTTCTCAGATATCACTTTTTCTTCCAGACGTCATTGAGCCTGCGTCTCTCTTTGCAGTTATTTTTTGCGTAAACCAAGAGAAAGACAAATGCGAGGAGAATTATTATTTTTATCTGCTGCAGCAACTTTATTACATTAACTTAATTCGCTTCGTTTATCCGGGAAAGGAGAGAAAGTTTCTTCTTTTTCCATTTAACCTCTTCACATTTCTACGCAATTTTCTGTCTCCCAAATCCTCGCTCACTCTCCCCCCTCTTTATATTCCTAAAAATTTGTTGACATTCCTTTGATCCGTTCGTGACGCGATTCCAGAATCTCGGCAAACACTATCCTCTCGCGTTCCCAGCCATGACAAAGTTAAGCACCGCATTCAAATACAAATGGAGCCCACATAATCTTCAACTCCATCGCTATGTTAAACCTTTCCTCTAACTTTTGTTTGTCAAATTCGAGTTGCTCTTGCATTCTGACGATAGAGCCGTGTCCTTACCGCTGGAGGGACGAATAAACATTCTTAAAATGGGGCTTTCTCTGGCATAAATACCCGGAAAACCAGTTCCTTCGTGTCTGTGGGCAAGGCAAAAAAGAATTGACCACGAGCAACTTCAAAAGCACAAGTTGAGGAAAAGTGTTTTATCTGTCCTGTTGAGTTCTCGCTATAAAAGTAAGCGACTACGCAGTGAGCATTTCCAAACTGATCAAATGGCGAAAGGGTTTTACCAGACGACATTTCGGCCTTGGTGTTTAGGTGTGTGGGATATGTCCCTAAGGCATTTGATATAAAGCAGAGGTCTCTCCGTCTCTCAGATGTTGAATCTCATAGATGCTGCTTGCTTCGATCGGTAGTTTATGTATGGTTTATTTCCTTTTCTAATGTCAGGCATGTTCTCTCGAAATCCTTTACGCCGTTGAAGAAAACGTGAAGATTTTACTATAAGTTGATTTTTAATGAGGTTTTTATATTTAATTTCGCGTGACTCAATTAATTCCAAAGATTTTCCTCTTAGGTCTGTCAATATACATATGTTTTCTTTAGTTCGGAATCCTTGAGCCGACAAACTCTCTCACATTGACAATATGATGATATATATCAACTTCCTAATTGGTCTTTCTAAATTACTTAAAGCAAATTTTTGAATTCTCTCATGACTTTACTAACTATTCTTTCTGTTACCGTCTTTTTATTTTTACAGCAGTGTTATTACTGTTAATTAGTTAATTTTAACGGAAAAATTGCATGTTAATTAACCAAAAGCTTCATGTTTCCTACTATCAACATAAAAATAAATATCATGCATAACTCCAAAATATTAGTTTATACATCGTCCTGGTTACTTCCGCTGTTAAGTTTTATTTTCCTCGTCCTTATATGCATTTCATAGTAGAATAATATAAACTTTTTCATAATTATATATTTTCTTATATAGAATGCATTCATAAGCAGCACCGTGGATTGAATAATGTTTAGAGCCCGAAGTAGACCTACGCCTGAACTTGGTAAAAGAAAGTTTTATGTATATAATGATTGATTTTCAAAAAATACCTCGCTTGAATATATCGACTTAAACGCTCTAGTATACTAACGTAAGAAAAACTTACCATAAATTCGTATTTAGAGAGGAGCTATATCCATTTAGTGATAATAAAAATAAATGAATCCCCGAGGATATTGATAATTTAATTCAATGATATTTGAGATTTTTATATTATCGCATATACTGAGAGTATGACACTTAACTTATGTTAATATTTTAATTGCAAATGTTGATAAAATGTGTGCGTTTTTATGTTATCCTTAAACTGACGTCATATTGCGTAGCACTGAGGTTTGAAGACAAAAACATAGCTAAAAATTTGAACAATTAATGAAAGGTATTGCCTCAACAGCAACCCATTAAAAATGCCCTTCGTAATTAAGGACACGGCAACATTACTGTATATTCTAAGGGTGGAGTAGTGTGGTCTTCTCCGTAGAAATTGTAATGTTCATTTAAAGAGAGAAAGAGGGGCTTTCTGGGAAACGGACGATCATTTCCTGTACAAATACAATATTTCAAACCGCCGGCACTGCCTCCCTTCCTTTCTTTTGCTACAAAACCACACCACTACGGACCATGGAACAGAAACTGAATGGAAGCCCAGTGTACATCTAAATGGAGGATTAAACTGGGAAACCATCGATATTAATGTGTACAATCGGTAATTCAGAGGTAATCATCAAAATCTTGGTAATAAACGAAAATATTCTCATTTATGTAATTTCGCATTTTGTGCACTAATACCTTCACTATATATTGAAGCTTTAGTTAATTCTGGAGAATTTATACATTTTACAACATGAAGTTTATAATTTCAGATTTAAAGTTATATTCGAACGAATACAAGAAATGAAATAAAAGGAAAATCACAATGGTTTCTTTTGGAAAACGCAAATGCTCGAAAAAATTCGTTTTTAGGCAAATGACTCCTTACCGCGTACGCGCGCGAATTAAAAAATCTTATAATGTAGACGTGGAGAAGGAGATCAAAGACATAAATCTTACCGCTTATTGAAATTTGATTAAAAAAATATCAACGATATAGACAACGGAAATTGTGAACATATTTAAACTACCAGTTTTTATTATTACCCTGTAAGAATCTGTGCCAGTTTTTCGTTCCATACAGGATGTCTCACAGAGAGGAAATGCTTTTGTTTACCCGTTAGAAAATATGTGTAAAACAAGAAATTATTGGCGATCGAAGCTTAATGTTTCTTTAATCCCCGGAATAACATTTCATTGCTAGGTTATTAACCTTAAGAAGCAATTCCTATCAACTCATTGCCCGTCTGGATTTCATTCGCCCCACAAATTTTCCTTCAGGAAATCCTCAAGCTTGAAATGTTTTAGAGAACGATACCAAAGGACGACCATTCCATTGGCGGGCTAAAATAAAATCATTCCGCTGATCGTTCTTTGGGAAGCAATTTATTTGAAAAGAAAGAGATCGGAAAGAAATCGAGCGAGAGTGATAGACTGAGAAAATAGAGTGTGTATCTGGAGCGTCGAATGGCTGCGATATCATTGGAGCTGGATGAGGTATTTTCCTTATTCTTAAGACCCCATGATGAGAAAGGAAGAGAAATGTAGACCGTAAGTTATCAACTAGAGACAAAAGTGTGAGCCCTTAAATTTCAATGAATTATAACTTGTAAAATGTTAGAATTTGATATGAGAGAATGGAGGAAGTGGAGAGAGGAGACATATAAGGTTTGGGGAAGGCAAGAGAGAAGGTGAAAGGTTAAAAGATATAAAGCATTTAGTATTCAACGAAAAAGTTTGATTTCATTTGATGTCATAATATTAGGGGGAAACTTAAAATTGAAAATATTTTATAAGTAAAAATACAAAGTGTTCATTAATTATTTTCATCCTGCATACTGAGCATGTTAATAAGCAGTACAAATATAAGCGTCATACATTTTTATAATGAAAAATATAATTCTTAAATGACGTGGACAATCCATCTTCATTGTTTAGTTCCACTTAATAGAATATCTATATTATAAAAGGCGTAGGTAGGAATCTTTCTTTCATGTTTTCTTGTCTACACACTTTTAAAGCCACTCTTTAGTCGCGATTTAAGATCATTTCCGAGTTAGTACGGGTTTGGAATTAGGAAGGAATGCACAAATCACGCATTAAAAGGTAATGACAAAAAAATCCCGAAAAAAGACTCGGGTTCGACTCCAGGAGAACATTTCTGCTTCCCGTAAGAAAACACGTAAAATGCGACATTTCGACGTGCAGGCTTTTACTCTTTTGCAAATTGACATTAGAAAAACTTGACCTATAATCATCATACGTTGACTGTTTTAAAGAAGAACTTACAAGGTTTCTTATTCTTATCGTCGATTTACGCCTTCCGTTCGAAATTACTCACATTCAACGAATATGTGAGAGATTTTGACCAAATATCGCGCTTTTATCGATAAGTTTCCTTTACAACGAATATCGTTGTTGAGACTCGAGATTTCTATTATTGCCTCAATATTCATACGAAGCATTTAAGTAGATGCATCGAGCGAGAGGAAGGGAGGAGAAGGGATGGAGGGGGATACAGCAATATAATTTTCTTTCCGTCATATTGTCGAGCATTTACTTTAGTATTGTAGATATGAAATTAGAGAGAGAGAGGGAGCAAGAGGAAGGAAGAGGAGGGGGGAGGGACGGAGAAGGAGGGAGGGGAGGGAGAAGGGAGGAGAGGGAGGAAGGAAGGGAGGGGGATACGGCTATACAATTTTCTTTCCCGTCATATTGACGGGCATTTACGCTAAGTATTTAAGTATTGTAGATATTAAATTTAAAAAATAATATCAATAAACTTCCAAGCTTCTTTGTGTTTATTATTAAAAATGCTGGCAACAATTAAATTTTGAAATGCAGGCTTCTCTAGTTTTTTACATATTTTCCAAAGTGGCTTCATTAATTTATTCCCTACATTAATCTTCTCGGTATAAACACTATTTACTTTTCTGTCTCTTAGCTCGAAGTTTTCCTACCTTTCCAAAACTTATTTTCAAACATTTAACCATACAATCTCCAAGTTTATTTTAGATAAACTAACGGTAACTTGCTATGTGCTTACTACCTCGAGGTTATATAGTATATGGAGGAAACTCGGGAAATTTAAAAAAATTTGAATGTTCGCTTAAAATATGTAAGTTTCAGAGTAAAAGGATTCTCAAAGAGATTTTCTTACACATTAATGAAACTAGGCTCGACACTGTGGAATTTACTCATAATTATGAGAATGAAAACCTTTGTATCATCCACTAGTAGGTTTTCATTATCTTAATTAGATTTTCTTACAATTTACTTAAAACTATATCTATAATTGCAAATTTTAATACTCTTTTTGGTACGACTGAATAAAGACCACAAATTTTAGATCCCTTCGTATAATTTCATCACTACAAATTTAGGTATAAGTTACGCGTAATGCAAATACATTTGCTACAAATATAGCCGATGGACTATATTATCTACTGCCCTCAATGTAAGACGTTCATATAACAGAAAATGTTAACTCCTATGTGACAGAAAAAATTTTAGTCACCGATGAATAAAGATTGAAAATAAATTTTCATTGAAATCGTTGTTTAATATGATAGTAAAAAAATATGTATACCAAAGTTGTTAATCTTGTTCTAAAATGAAATCGCTGGAATCCAATTAATGAGGAAGATAAATCCGATAGCCACAAAACGGTTGGAAGAGCCCCTTGCACAAGGCGATCATCTTCTGTGGTTGAAAGTTCAGCGATCTGGGGACCATAACGGAAGAGTACTGACTCGTGTCATGAATTTTCAAAGCATATTTTAGCAATCGGAGTTCCTCTTTATTAACCGAATATTACTCCATATTTCAGCTGAATCGTCATTTGTATTACTTACTGTGAATGAATGCAAAATCGATTCATAGCATTTATTTTAAAAGGTAGCAATCACAACATCCACCGGACATATTGGCCATTTTTATTTATAATCTTTAAGTTTGCCTTTTTTTCATTTGTTTATTATAAAAATCTTCAACAACTACATTTATTAGTATTTTAATTTCGGTTGTTACTGTGAAACAGATATTCTCAGTAAAATTTGTGATACCTGCGATAAATATTCCTCTGAGAATAAATATCCATTTCACTCCCATCATCACTATTCGCGCGAGCAAGACTATTGAGATTGCTCTTCGCTATGTATACATTTCCATGAATTTAATCCGCATTGCTAAATAGCGTCCAGAGAGAGTTTAAGTTTAACCATTCGATGCCACCCACAACACAGTTGCGCCGAGCGTTTGTCAGCACTGTTAAGGGGAGAAGAACGTTTTGTGAATATACGGTCGAACATGGGATGTGAATAAAAACGGCCTGCAACAATTAAATTAAAGAAAAAATTGTATATTCCACAGAAAAAAAATTACTACATGTTTCGCCCTTTACAGCATCATCAGGCCCACAACAAGTTTTTATTGAAGCGTGGAGGATTTCTTTTCATATTCAATTATCGTTTGTATTTATACCAGATATAATATATGTTACAAAATATCTCGGGATGAGGAATTAAAAAGGATTTAACAGAGTCCTACAATAATTTATTCGCTCACCGATATACACATAAAATGGATATGGTTCTTTCTTTATTGCAGGGAAACTTTTGGGCTGGCAAAATATATGCAATTAATGCAATTGATATATGCAATTTTATAAATACAAAATTGCAGATATATAAAGATGATGGGAAGATTTTAACTGAAGTTCATCGTAGGCTTTTAAATAACCGATTGAAGTAAACTGACATATTCCCGTTACAGAACTTTTTCAGGAAAAATTACAATTCAGAGAGAAGCTAATAATGTTTTTAAAACACTACACTCATCGCAGGCGCATTGACGTTGATAAAAATAAATAACTTTAAGTACGGTATTACCTGTCAAAGATAACTGATGAAAGATATCCAAATGCGTCTCTCCTCAATATTGCTGATGATAACACGCTAGGTAATATGATTAATGGCAAAAACCGAAAAAAAACATCTATGTCGGCCATGGTCCCCGCCGCCTAGGGACGATAAAAACCTCATCAGATTAATGAGATGTAATTGATAAAGGAAATTAAAATTCATATTCTTCGTAGAACATAATTGTTTTTAATATAAGAGGTCAAATAAAACTGTACAAGGTATCCTGAGTGTGTCAGTACACTGCATGTACCTCCTAGTGGTAGGATGCGGGCAACAGTTTGCTGGCTTGCAAGGTAGTCTCTAATACGGATCCTAGCTTGTACAGAATAGCGTAAGCGTGCTTGGGGTAATACTGAGCTTCGGTTGCGTTTGTGGCAGTCTGGCCAAAATGTGCCAATACTGACCGGTAATGTGCATTATCGTTAGTAGGGAATGCTGCTTAGGTACGGGTACGACTTAGGCTGGTAACCTAGTCTACTCTAACTGACCATTACTGACAAAGCTATACAAAAAGTCTCGGATGACCAAAGCCATGGTGCGCGGCAGAGGTCAAAACTGGTTGGCCCATCATTAGACGACGTACGCGAGTGGAAGTCAGGCACGTGGAATGTTAGAGGAGTTTATGGCAAAGAACATGAGTTGGTGAATGAAATGAATGTACGAGTATTGGATGTGCTGTGTGTATGTGAGACAAAAAGGAAGGGGAGTGATGCTGTGGTAATGAATGATGGTAGTTTGGCTCTGTGGTCTAGTGTGGATGTATGTACATATAGGAGTCAAGGAGTTGGTTTGATTCTGAATGAAAGAGCTAAAATGTATGTGAGAAAGTATGAATTTGTCACCCAGATTTTTGTGGGTTCGTATGAAAGTAGGAATTCGTAGAATTCTGTTGGTCGCATGTTATGCTCCCGTGGATAGTGAGAGTGAAACAGTTGGAGATGAGTTGTGGGAGAAATTGAGAGATGTGTTGAATAATTGTGATGCAGGTGAGAGAATAATTGTACTCGGTGATATGAATGGGTGGGTAGGTGTCAGACGGTGGTGGGCCCCTTCGGTGACCCCAGAGTAAATGATAATGGTGAGAGTTTGATTGGAATTTGCATGGAAAAGAGTTTGTTTGTTTCAAATATATGGTATAAGCATAAGAACAACCACATGTATACATGGCAGAGGGGTGACTTAAAAAAGTATGATTGATTTAGTTCTGTATGATTAAAGACTGAGAGATCTGGTGATGGATACAAGGGTGATGTTTTGGTTTTGGTTGGTTGGTTTTGGTTGTCTCTAGAGTGGATCTTGGAAGGAAGTGGACCTGGAGGAAGAGTAAGGGTGTGAAACAGACTAGAGTGAAAGTAGAGAGATTGCAAGAGTGTGAGGTAAAGATCAAGTATATGAATGTGTTGGAACGTAAATTAACTGCCCAGCAGACTGAATGGAAAGAGGATATAAGGAAAGGAAATGTGGAAGATGCTTGGAATAGACTGAAAGAGAATGTTACAAAGTGTGCTTCAGAGGTGTGTGGAATGACTTTAGTGGGCTGTATGAAAAAGGAAGCTTGGTGGAATGAAACAGTGAGTGAAGCAGTTAATGAGAAGAAGGAGGCATATAAGAGGATGATTGCTGCAAGGAATGATAATGAAAGAAGGATTCTGCATGATGATTACAGAAAGAAAAATAAGGCTGATAAGAATGCAGTTACGGAAAGCAAAGAACGAGTACGTTTGAATGAGGCTGTAAAGATGCAGAATGATTTTCAAGGGAATAAGAAGTTGTTCTGGAAGTGGATAAAAAGGGCGAGACAGGGAAGCAACAATGGAATGAATGGGATTGTCAATAAGGATGGAGAAACAGTGTGGAATGAACGTGAAGTGACAGAATGTTGGAAGGAGTATTTTGAAGACTTGTATGGAGGTAGATCTGTAGAGTCTGGCATCCAAAGTGATACTGACTGTATGAATGTGTACAGTAAAGACAGAGTTGAAGAACGTGAGATTAAGGCATTTGTGAAAATGTTGAGGAATGGGAAGGCTGCAGGCGTGGATGGAATTACGGGTGAAATGCTGAAATATGGATGTAGCTTACTTATGAGTTGGATGAGCGATTTATTTAATTTGTGTATTAACGTTTCAGTTGTACCAGATGATTGGAAGAATGCCATCATTGTTCCTTTGTAAAAAGGGAAGGGTAGTAAAGTAGAATGTAAGAATTACAGAGCTATTAGTTTATTGAGTATACCTGGGAAAGTGTTTGATAAAGTACTTATTGAAAAGGTTAGGATGGCTACTATGAGTAAAATTTGGGGGGTACAGTGTGGTTTCGTGCCAGGTAGGAGGTGTTCTGATTAGATTTTTGCTCTCTAACAAGTAATCGCGAAGTGTATGAATGTGAAAGAAAGTGTATTGTGCATTTGTGGATTTGGAGAAGGCCTATGACAGAGTCAATAGAAACGACCTGTGGAATGTTCTGGCTGAGTATGGAGTGAATGACTGGTTAGTGAATGCAGTGAGAGCAGCAGTCCACTCAGGAAGTAAGGCTCACATAAGAATTAATGGTGTGCTGAGTGACTGGTTTAAGATTGAAAGTGGTGTTCGGCAAGGGTGTGTGATGTCTCCTTGGTTGTTTAATGTGTTTATGGATAAATGTGTGAGGGAAGCCTGTGCAAATACGAATGGTGTAAGGATTGGGGAAGTGAATGTGCGGGTGCTGTTGTATGATGATGATTCTGTGTTGATATCTGAAACGCCGAATGAGTTGCAAAGAATGTTAGATAGTATGGCTGAAGTTACAGAGAGAATGGATCTGAAGATCAGTGTGTCAAAAACAAAGGTTGTTGTGTTTGATAAAATCTTTATTTTATCAAATTGAATGACTGTAAGCTGCGCAAAAATGGTGAAGTTTTTGAACAGGTGGATGAGTTTGTGTACTTGGGAAGAATGTTTTCCAAGAACGAAAGAATAGATGGAGAGATAGAAAGGCGTGTGAGTGCGGGTAGAAAAGTGGTGGGTAGCATGTGGTCAGTACTAAATCGTGAATAAGTGTCTAAGGAAGCAAAAATGACTATGTATAGAAGTGTGCTTGTACCCACCTTGGTGTATGTTAGCGAAACGTGGGTGTGTCAGGAGAAACACATGAGTAAGGTGAATTTTCAATGTTTTCTCATGCTCATCATAACAGCTTATGCCTGCTTGCATAGTGGTCTTCGGATCATACTTTCTATCAATTTATTACATGGCATTCTCACTATCTGAGAGTAAAGGGGTTTTCTTTGGTGTATCTCTTTGAGGACATCTGTTGGTCCCAACGTAAAAATATATTCCCGCTCTGAAACGGGAGAATTGGTCTGCTACGGTAGTTCAGTGGTAGAATATCCGCCCGGCAAGTGGAAGGCCCGGGTTCGATTCCCGGTCATGGCAGGTTTTTTTCACCTGTTTTCTCATGCTCAAGGTGAATGCAGTTGGAATGGGTTATATGATGAGTACGTGTGGGAAAACCAGGAGAGACAGAGTCAGGAATACTTGGGTGATAAATGAATGTGGAATAAAAGAAACTTTAAGAGGTCAGTATGAAAGTGGTGTACTGCGATTGTTTGGGCATGTGGAGAGAATGGATGAGAACCGGGTGATTAAATTGATATATGATGGTAGAGTATGCGGATCAAAAGGGAGAGGAAGACTAAGAAAAAGCTGGCTGAATGTGGTGGAGGAGACTCCCAAGAAAAGAGAGATCAGAAGTTTAAGGAATGGAAGACGATGTATGAACCGATGCATGGATGTGTTTGAAACGAAAGAAGTATGTAAGAATAGAAAGGTGTGGAGAAATATTGTGAATGGTAGAAGCAATTAGCTTGCTTACCCCATAAGGGAACAGCGTGATTGGTATGTATGTATGTATGTAAATATAACAAAGAACGGGGCCCGTGAGATAAGTAAATATCAATAGCTGTAAATTTTCCTATAACACTCGAGTTTTAAAATATTTCATTTATGTAATAATTCAAGTGTTTTATCCCTAAATTGTCTTACTGCTTCATATGATAATTAAAACTCTATAATGATTCGACATTTCGTCGGCCATTCCACATCCTGCTGTAATTCTAACCTTTTGTAGTCATTAAACATAGGAAATATAGTATAGAGAGTGGTTAACTAAAGATAAGACTTTTTATAAAAGAATGAACTAATCCATTGGTTGAAAGTAGAAAGAATGTTTTTCCATCGAATAATACACTTCGTCTAGGAAATCGGAGTGTTCGAGCGTTGATGTGAAGTGGAACGTAATAATGATGAAGGATAGAGGATGAAATAGATGAATGTGTTCGAAAGATAGGTGAAAAATAACGAATGGAATTTAGGGGATAGATTAATAGGGAAATGTGCAATCCTTGGAATTGAGGGGAAATTGAGACAATAAATCCACTTGTTACGTTTAGCCAAATGGATAGAGAAAAAATCGGTACAACATATATTGTACAAACTTTCTCACATATGGGTACTAATGCGTCGTTTATTTAGCTTTAGTAAATGAAAATCTAATGAGCCTGTTTTTAGAAAAAAATTTTTTTGTTAAAGTTGCCCAAGAATAAACTAGCCTTATATTCATTCATCGAGAGAAATGAAATACGTAGTATTATTGTAGATGAATACTCAAGTAACTGTACGAAATTTGATCAAAATCGTTCAAGCCGTTTTTGAGAAAATCGAATTATTGTTAAAGTTGCCTAGAATAAACTAGCCTTATATTCATTTTTTCAGAAATATGAACTATTCAGTATTATTTAAGACGTAAACTCAAGTAACTGTACGAAATTTGATCAAAATCCTTATAGCCTTTTTTAAGAAAATCGGATTGTTGTTAAAAATGCGTAGCATAAACTACTCTTAATTATTGATCAATGTCAACCATTTCTATGTATACTCTGCTCAGTATGATAAAATGCCTAACTACGAAATTCCATTCATTTTCGTTCGACCGTCTAGGCTCCAGAGCCAGTAACAGACAGACAGACGGCATTGCGAAAACCACTTTTTCGGATTCAGCGACACCTAAAACGTGTATTTTCGTAAAAAATCTCGAGGTCGAATTTTTTCGCGAAAACAATACTTTCTCGATACTTTGTATGAGAAAGTAATAAAAATGAGATGAAGAAGCAAAGGGATTTGGACAGCGAGGAGAGAGAGGGAGAGAGAGAAAATAGCGAAGAGGGAAAGAGGTGAAGAATAGATCGAAAGATTGTGAAAGTAGAATGAGAGTAATATATCGTATAAGTAAAGAGTTGAGATGGGGATGGAGAAGGCGGGTGGAATGGTAGGGAATATATGGCGGGAGAGAGGAGGGAGGTGAACGTGGGAGGTAAGGTCGAAAAAATATCGGTCTAGCGCAAGAGATGGGAGAAGCGGAGAGAGGGCATGCGAGGGGAAAGGCCCCGTTGGGAAGAGTCGAGGCCATTCACAGTTGAAGGTAGGAAGAAAAGAATTCGGCTGTGCGGTAGAGCGGGAAGGAGAGAATTTGAAGGGAGGAGCTGAGAGGATTGGGAAATGGTGTGCCATGAGAAGGTTAGATGGGGATAACTCATTAACGATTTCGTTATTACTTTCTCATACGAAGTATCGAGAAAGTATTGTTTTCGCGAAAAAATTCGACCTCGAGATTTTTACGGAAATATACGTTTTAGGTGTCGCTGAATCCGAAAAAGTGGTTTTCGCAATGCCGTCTGTCTGTCTGTCTGTCTGTCCGTCTGTCTGTATGTCTGTCTGTCTGTCTGTTACTGGCGCTGGAGCCTAGACGGTAGAGCGAAAATGAATAAACTCTCGTACTTAGGCATTTTATCATACTGAGCAGAGTATACATGGAAATGGTTGACATTGATCAATAATTAAGAGTAGTTTATTCCACGCATTTTTAACAACAATCCGATTTTCTCAAAAACGGCTCTAACGATTTTGATCAAATTTCGTACAGTTACTTGAGTTTACGTCTTCAATAATACTATATAGTTCATATTTCTCAAAAAATGAATATAAGGCTAGTTTATTCTAGGCAAATTTAACAACAAATCGATTTTCTCAAAAACGGCTCTAACGATTTTGATCAAATTTCGTACAGTTACTTGAGTATACATCTAAAATAATACTACGTGTTTCATTTTTCTCAATGAATGAATATAAGGCTAGTTTATTCTTGGGCAACTTGAACAAAAATTGGATTTTCTAAAAACAGACTCATACGATTTTCATTTTCTAAAGATAACTAAAGGACGCATTAGTACCCATATATGAGAAAGTTTGTACAATGTATTTTGTACCGATTTTTTTTAGGCTACAACACTGTAGGTGCTCAATTAATTTGCAACGTTCGCGACTAATCATGTTTATTCCATTCGATTATAAACGGAATATTACAACAAAGTCAGTAAAGTTAGCTGAGATAAACAGGAGAAAATATTACGAAAGGGCCGGAGGATAAATGATAATGTGATTTGAGAAAAAGAGGGATATTCAGATGATGGAAGTAGGACGATTAAGAAGTAAGAACGGCCATCAACTCAGAACACCCAACTAAGTGCGCCCCATTATATAGCACAGGTGTGCCCAACCTTTGGGCTACCACGAGCCACTTTAACTATTCTCCCGAGCCACATATGGGTTTAATACGTATAAAATAAAAGTATAGTATAAAGTGTGAAATTACTAATTATAGACAAAATAATACTGAAATATGAATAATTTCCAGGTTTATCAATTGTTATAACACTATTAAAAAATAAGTTATTTTTAACTACCTACTCGATGTGAAAGTTGGCATTGAATGCTGCCCGCCAATTTGTTATACTCCGGTATATACAGTGTTACAGCCAGTGGCATGCAGTAATTGAAATGAGCATCAGTTAATTGCGTTCTGTACTTAGATTTTAAAAATTTAATTGTTGAGAAACCTTTTTCACACATTTACGTTGACCCAAAACATGCATTTATTCGTTGGAAAGTTCCTTTAAACAAAGGATATTTTCCCTCTTCTACCAGTGTCCAAAAATGCTTTTGTGAAGTTCTTGTCTTTAACTGCAAATCTGTTTGGAGAGTAATTATTTCCATTTATATATCAGCAACGCTTCTATTACTTTACTTCTATTACTTTTGCTATTATGCTGACATTTCACTAACTTCAAAATCACCAAATGGATTCATTATGAATGTGGCAGATGGTTGTATCACATGAAAATAAGAAAATCGAACTTCAAAATCATTTTTAATCTCTTCAAGGTTTTTAGAGAATGTACTCATGTGTATTTCCATAAATTCTTGAGCACTTTTCTATAAGCTGGGAAAGTGAATGAAGGTTCTGTTTTTCATTTGAGATACCCACAAAATTAATTTTGATTTAAACGAATTTACAGTCCCAATCAATTGAGCTATGGTTTTGTCTTTTCCTTGAAGTTCAAGATTGAGATCATTTAGCATGTATCTTAAGTCTATAAGAAATGCCATGTCAGATAACCACCTAGGGTTAGTGAGTTCTTCACAATGTTCATTCCTTCATTCCAAAAACAGCTTTATTTCTGGAAGAACATCTTGAAATCCTTGCAACACTTTACCTTTACTGATTGTGAGCCATCTAAACTCTGAATGCAAAATAAGAACACCATACCGTGAATCAAATTCCTCTGTAAGTGCTTTAAAGAGTCAATATTGCAGTGGCCTAGCACGAATAGAATTAATTAAGAAGGGGTTAAGAGACTACGGCGAAATGGACGTTTAAAAGGAAACTCCTTAACCGTAAAATTGGAATATTTAGGGACAAAACACAAGGAAAAAAATCGGTACAACATACATTGTACAAACTTTCTCATATATAGGTACAAATGCGTCGTTTAGTTATCTTTAGAAAATGAAAATCGTATGAAATCCTATTTTTGTTAAAGTTGCCCAAGAATAAACTAGCCTTATATTCATTCATTGAGAAAAATAAAATATGAAACATTTTTGTAGATGTATACTCAAGTAACTGTACGAAATTTGATCAAAATCGTTGTAGCCATTTCTGAGAAAATGGAACTATTGTTACAGTTGCCTAGAATAAACAAGCCTTATATTCATTTTTGGAGAAATATGAACAATACAGTATTATTGAGGATGTAAACATAAGTAACTGTACGAAATTTGATCAAAATCGTTAGAGCCGTTATTGAGAAAATCGAATTGTTGTTAAAGCTGCCTAGAATCAACTAGCCTTATATTCATTTTTTGAGTAATATGAACTATACAGTATTATTGAAGACGTAAACTCAAGTGACTCTGCGAAATTTGATCAAAATCGTTCGAGCCGTTTTCATGAAAATCGGATTGTTGTTAAAAATGCGTAGAATAAACTACTGTTAATGATTGATCAATAATTACGAAAAGGTAAATATCTCCGAAGTGGATGGTTCTACGAAAATTTGTTTCAAACAAGACTTGGAAGAAATATTATTCTCTACAACTTTGTTCCTCACGAAGATTACCAATAACGATGTTATTAAGGAGAAAACTGAAAAACTCTTATTTATAAATAATTCCTAAACGATGACCGCTATGGTAAATTGTTTCAAATGAAAGTTGTAGGAAATTACATTCCGTATAACCATAAATGATGCAATAGTAGCAGCTTCGATTTAGTGGCAGACTTGTCAAACACATTACTGCCCAGCCAAGGAAGTTTTTAATTCCTTAACTTTAGCTTTTCTTAAATTGCTGTTAGAAGGATACTCGATGCCATATTTTTTAGGAAGAGTAGTAAAATGTCGTTCTACTTTACATATTTTACCAACAGCAACAGTTGCGCCGCAAATTAAACAAATGCATTTGTCTTTAAAGTCAATGAAAAAATATTCTTCTTGCCATTTTTCATGGAAATTGTACTTGTATGTATTAAAAAATACGCGCTTTCTTATTTAGTGGTTCACTTGCAGACATAATTGAGGGTATCTACATATAATAAGTAATCAAAATCAATTACTTATTTATCAGAGGAAAATAAGATTAAAGAAAAACAATAATTACTAGCTCACCTGCAACAACAGCAACTAATAATAAAAAAATTTAGATGAAAATAATGGATTTTAGACAGGTTTGTAGTGATGATCATTTCTGATTCGATTCGGGAAGATCGATCATCAACGTGCATCGCTTCGTCGCGATATACAACACCCCGAATATGAGTAATCGCGATGTTATTTATGGCGGCGAGTATAAACACGACGGGCTTGGTTTGTTTACATGCAGAAATGGACATTTTGCAACAATCTCGACCACTCAAAACAGATCATAACTGTATGTAACCTGCAAAAGTTTGCCAACAAGCTTGTTTCACTCACTTGTACAAACGAAGCGGAAAATTAAAATACATAGTCATCGCGAGTCACTTGAAATTGTTGCGCGAGCCACATGTGGCTCGCGAGCTACGCGTTGGGCACTCCTGATATAGCATATGAAGCCGTCGCAATGATTAGATAGTAAAACATACTGTCGATAAATAATAGGATCCCGGCCAAAAAAATATTGCGAATTATGGAAAAATGAGCCAAAAAAGATCAGAGGTATTGTAAGAAAATACGTGATAATTAAGGTTTGAAAAGGTGAAAGAGATAGAAACTATAAACAAGTGAACGCACTATTACAACAATATTCAAACCTAATTTCATACTGTTGCTTAATTAGTATTTTATGTGTTAATTGTAGAACGCCTCAGCAAAAGTCAATGTCGTAACGTTACCGCGCAGAAAAAAATATATTTTACCTAGATTTTTCCTTCCATCGACTGTAAGATTGTAACCGAATAGCACAACACGGACACGTCATCAGGGGCACCTTAACTATATGGGCTAAATGAGCTGCAGCCCTAGGGCGCCAGGCGCCGCAGGGCGCCCGGTGCCGCCGCTCCACAAATAAAATATATTTATTTTTAAACTTCGCATCTTTGTAATTTAAGCTAAAAAAGTATAAATTGTCATAGCCTTTTATTTCTCAAGAGGCTCACCATCTATTACATGCTTCAGGTAGTGAATATGTGGCTACTTCCCTGTAATTCATAAATATTTTGGGCAATCGGAAATGCTAGGGGTTTTCTGAAAGTACGTACTACGTAGGACGGCAGCATTCAAAAATTTCACTCGTCGCACACTGTATACTGGACAGAATCATAATAGATATACTTCAGAGACTCCGAGGAGAAGTGAAGGTATGGCGAATTTGCGAGGGCTTAACGAAGGTTCAGATTTACATTGGAAAATTCTCGGGCCATGTGATTTCTTTCCATAAGCATTTCTCGATGCCAAAACTTGATGATATAAACGTTCATTCATATAGAATGCACACATCTACGAGACGAAACGAGTATAATCTACGTCTGTTTGTACAAATATCCATACCACTTGAGATGGCAATCTGGACCTACATACCCTGTGATAATTGTTTCTCTGTTCCCAGGAATCCTTCACGTGCACTGTGGCTAGTCCGATGTAAGTCTTTACAACGTAAGGTAGTTGGCAGTATTACTGTATTAAATACGTATTAAATTTACGCGAATGCAATTGCGATGTACATGTACTTACACAGATTGAATCGTGTTGTTATTTTCAACATTCTCCGCAATCAACACATTAGGAGTTTTGTCCTTCTTTAGAATGGATCGTGAAGTAGAAAGAAAGTTCCATTCCAGTGCATGCGAAAGAAAATCTGACGTGGCCAACAAATCACTTTCTCCATATTTGGGGTATAGATATTTAAATTATTATGATAACATTATGAGACAAAAGTATGATTTCGTATCATAAAAGAAGACACGTCTTTGTTGCCGTAAATTACGTATATTTTTAATATGTTTACAGAATTCACCGCTACATGGTGTTTGCGCTGTATACGGGTATTAAGAAAAATCGAAATATCTCCGAAATGGATGGTTCTACGAAAAATTGTTTCAAACAAAACTTGGAAAAAATATTATTCTCTACAACTTTGATCCTCAGAAAGATTACCAATAACGATGCTTTTAAAGAGATATTTGACGGAAACCGAAAAAACCGATTATTTATAAATAATTCCTAAAAAATAACTGCTATGTAAAATAGTTTCAAATGAAAGTTATAGGAAATTACATTCTCTGTAAAATTTGTATTGAGTTGTATCTACAATAATATGGTTTTAACGGAGAAATATCGCAAAAACCGAATCGGGTTTCGAATAAACCTCGACTTTCGGTTAACCGATATTGTCCAAACCCCAATCAATTCATTATGCCCATACCAAAGTGTTATATATGAAATTTGGTATCGATATGGCAAGTGCTTTTTGAGTTAGAGCGCCCACAATAACATACACACACAGATATCATTCCGAAAATAGTCTAAACGTGTTCTAGAGAACTCAAAACGTGTATTTCCGTTGAAATCCCGAAGTCGATTTTTTTCGTGAATACAATACTTTCCCATTACATGTATGGAGAAAGTAAAAAGCAAAATATCTCCGACATGGATGGTTCTACGTAAATTTGTTTAAAAAAAACCTGGAAGAAATATTATTCTCTACAACTTTGTTCGTTACGAAGATTACCAATGAGGATGTTTTTAAGGAGAAAACCGAAAAACCGGTTATTTATAAATAACTGCTTAACAATAACTACAATAGAAAATTGTTTCAAATGAAAGTTGTAGGAAATTACATTCTCTATAACTTTTGTATAGGATTGCAAATAGAATAATGATGTTTTAACGAAGAAATATCGCAAAAACAGAATCGGGTTTCGAATAAACCTCGACTTCCGTAACCCGTTATTGTCCAAAAACTAATCAGTTCTTTGTACTCATGTTAGAGTGTTATATATGAAGTTTGGTAACGATATGGCACGTACTTTTTTAGTTAGAGCGCCCACAATAACATAAACACACACGCACACACAGACATCATTCCGAAAATAGTCTAAACGTGTTCTAGGGGCCTCAAAACGTGTATTTCCGTTGAAATCTCGAAGTCGATTTTTTTCGTGGATACAATACTTTCCCATTACTACGTATGGAGAAAGTAAAAACGAATAGGCGAATTGGAGAAGATGGATTAAGAACTACATGAGTGAGTCATATTTTTTTATCAAAATCAATTAATTACCCAACCCGACAGTCGTGGTAACCTGTCCTTTTGTACAGAAATATCTAGTTTTACGAACAATAGTACAGACATAAACATCCGTGTCATCGGCGACGGTGCTATTGCAGCGCCGCTTAACGTTGACGATGAGGAACGACGAAATTACATCTAAAGCAGAGCTTAGTTTGAGGACAATAATAAATTCAAGTATTGAATCTACATTTCCTAATGTTGCTACTGCTTTGCGCATTTTTTAAGAATTGCTGCTACAAATTTTAATGGTGAAAGATCTTTTTCGACGCTAAGAAGACTAAAAAAACTCTGCTTTCATCTTTAGGAGAATGCCAACTTAATAATTTAAGCATATTATCAATTGAATCAGAATTATTTAAAAATATTGATTGTGCAGAAATTATCAACCAATTTGCCAAAAGTAAATGTAGAAAGAAGTACATTTAAGATATTTTATTTATTTATTAACTGCGTTATTATTTGTTTCTATTTTTTAAAATAAATATATGTGTATTGTTTTCATTTATGATTAATAAAATTGATGTATTTAGGTATTTACTTTTACATTAACCTTAGAACTACCAAGCGATTTTCACTACCATGGACTACCGAGGGGGGAAGGCCTTAGAGGCCCACCATCAAAAATACTATAAGAAGCCACAGTAATGTTTTGAATCAATTTTTATATATTTAGAAACAGCATAGGAATAAAGCTATGTAATTTTAGTATAGTATTTGAAATTATATGTACATTACCTACTATAAAGATAGAAATGTTTGCATAAAAACATTCCGACGTCGTCTTCCGAGCAAGCAAGAGTCTATCCTGTACGGGGCTCTCAAAGTCCTCCACTTCGGCTCTGCAATCGGAAAGAAGCTTTCACATATCCCGTTTCCTCACTAATAAAGTTCGCCACTCCTTCCTCTCTCTCTCTCTCTTTCCCTTTTCTCGCACCCAATAAACAAAGACGACGACGAAACATTAAGTCGATTGACAACATTTCCTTTTTCGTCTATATTTTATACCCTGTGTTATAAAAACTAATTAATATAAAATTAATTCCACAGATTTATTTTAAGGGAAACTGACATTTTAAATCTTGCAATACGTTGTCGCATTTTGTTTGTGATGATTTAGAGAAGGCTTGGCGAATCCAAGCCATGCGTGCCACAAGTGGCATGTGTAGGTTCCCAGAGTGCACATCCCATGTCCATGGGTGAATGACAATTAAATGCTGTTCTAGTATTAATTATCCAACTGATATGCTGGTAGAATGCTTAGAAATGAAATCATTTCCGTCTGTGAGCTCTTTTTTACAAAATTGTTTGATGTTCCATTTAGTCGATTTGGAAGATTGTACCACGGAATAACTTTCCTAAACTGTCATAATTCTGAATTATATTTTCAGATTTATTTCCAAATAATTTTATTGATAGGATTTACAAGCTTAATTAAAATTGACTGATACTCATGACTGAAAAACGAACGAACTAATGTCAGATATCCACAGAATCGTTAAAGAAATTCGGAAGCCACATTTGATAAGTAAAATCGCAGGGCATCATTCTTAAGTTATTTTTACTTCACCGGGCTAATAATTAGTAGGAAAATGCTTTTTATTATTTCAGTTATTGTTTGACTTATAATTATAAATGATTACATGATAAACAACAAATTTTCATATGTCATTCTTACACATTGTAATTTCACTCGCCTGTGGTACTCCTTCGACAAAGGTATACCAACACTGGTATCAAATCAGAGAAATATATTTTGCTATATCGTTTCTTCCTTTCCGATTTACCGATTTCTTCTTTTCTGTCAAGCGAGGTTGAATCTTTTTCATCGGATGAGATTAAAATGAAGTATACAATGAAAAGATATGATGATGGAAAAAATGAGAGAACCAAAGTGTAATTTAGTGGCGAGCAGGAGGTGAAACTCAGGACAGGATTCAATTTTTAACGTTAAAGAAATAGTATTTATATCACTCCTCCGCCCAAAAGCGGAAACATAATCTCCGTATTGCTCCTATGTGACCCAAATTCAAGTTACGTCAATACAGCTAGATGCAGCCTAAACGATCAGTTGACAAATCTAATTAAGCGAGATAGGAAGGAATGATAAGGAGAGATAATTACAATTCGGGATCCGTACTTCACTTTCGTCGATTGAGTATATGATTGTCTTACTTAGAAAGAAGAGAGCGAATATCAATGTAAATCCTTATCTATTAAAAACTTTCTTTAAGCACGTATGTACGTATATTGTAAACTTGAAAATACAGTTTTACTGTGGTTTTAATCACCATTTTATTTCTCCGTAAATATAAACTACTTTTATGGCCTAAGTAGTGTTACTTCCTTATATCTTTAGTTTCTTATTAAAAAACCTTTTAGCGCACTTTTAATTACAGCCAACTTAGTAGAAGTGAATACCATGAAAAAGACGAGATATCAGAACAGAAATTCCTAGTTGAGTTTATTATGGAATTATGTTTATTTAAGCGAATAAACACACGACAAACTATATCATTGGAAAAACGTAGCAATTCCAATATAATGTCCCACCCGTACGAACAATATCTGAATGAATATATATAGTACATTAGCATCCGCGGATGGATGGGTAAAATGGCCGAATGCGGTCCGCACTTAAAGCAAAAGTGGTAGACGTATCTAGTAAAGAGAGAGCTTTCGATAATCGTACTCATGAAAAGTTTATTTCAGTCTAAGTAAAGCTTCAGTTACTTTCAGAATGAACAATATTAAAAAGATCTCAAAGAACAATGTTAGTACTCACATTGAATTCGGTCTAATTAAGCAAATGGTGGATAAGCATCAAATACCACAAACATTTAAATTTCTTGTTATTTGTTTGATGCATACGAGAATTTCTCTTTTTTATAAAAGATAAAACATTACTGACGTATATATCCACTCTACAAGATTTTATAGCATTAAATTACTATAAGAAGTTATAGATAATTATTAAAGGTGTGACACCAATCTCATTAATATTAACTCTTTTAAGACTACAGAAAAATTCTCATGTATCATTAATCGTTTATGCATACATAATTGGTCAATATTTAAAAAAATAATAGTATTGGATCACTGTGAACTTTAGCTACACTGAAAATGTTTAGATAATACATGGATTTCCTTAAGGAATACGATAAATATGATGGTAGAAAGCTGATTCTCTGTACTCGATATAATAACCAACAAATCGGAACAAAGTATTCAACAGCAAACGGAATCAGTGAAACGCCAATGCGGGTTAACAGGAGCTAGGACCCGCTACTTGATATTCCCTTCCTCATCTTACTTTGTAATGGCATTTCTCCATATGCATTCAGTTCGGAAAAGTTACAATAGCTTATTTTGTGTACACTTTACAATTACCTAATTATCTTATCAGTGTTTTCGTTAAAAATGCAAATTCTATTATAACATATATTCATGTGCCCAAACTTTCTACATCCCTGACGTCAAACTGATAATATCCTTACACAGTGATATCCCCAATATGCACTTTTGCAGGAGTCGCTTCAAAGGACAGAGATGAAACACTTTAAATAAAAAATTATATAATTTCCAGATCTACAAAGCTTCCGTGAATTTTTAGAAGTGATGTTATCGAGCTCAAAAATATCTACACCCCCGCTTCACTTTAAACGTAAAATAACGCGCGGGCATATAACCCATGCATACATAAGTGTACATATAAATATACATGCACATCTATTATTTTATTAAATAATTTAAACAGTTTATACAAACTGTATCATAAAGTTCATTATAAATATTAGTGGTGCGCGCAAAAAATTTTGCTAAGTCAGTCAGAAATCTGAATGTTTAAAAGTCATCTTACAGAGGAAATTAATGAAACAGTGATTAATTGCTAAATATAATATTTTTAATTTTTCCAAATTGTTTCTTTCCATTTAAATATATTTCCTTTCAAATAATCAATACAACCATTCATTTCATTTTTATTTGTCGATTGTTACTTACACAATAATTATATTTTGTACTTCGCAATATGCTATATTTCTTTGATCACCAACCCATAATCTCCTTATAGTAACACATAACAGGCATTTTGAATGTGATGACTGTCCAGTATTCAAACGGCGGAAGTATATTTAATCACTTAATCAGCCAACTGAATATGTACGATAAGAAGACAACCGTGTTAAACTTATTAAGACACCAGTTTTCAAATGGTGTAAGTAGATCACTTTGGTCAGTGTAACTATTTACGTTGCCGTGCACATTGTTTGAGGTTGCTAGAACAATAAAAAAGTAATAAATTATATATATGCTATTTCAAAGCTTAATTGGCATAAATCAATTGCTGCTTAAAAAATTATGAGGTAGTTTACCATACTTGAACAATTGATTGCTTAATTGAATCGGAGGCAACAATGCGGGTCGCAAGAATTTTGACTGTGTGACATGAAAAAAAATGTTTAAAATTTCTAGCACATCGAAAAATCGAAAATCCCGTGTTAACTTATGGAAAATTATATAATCGTCTCCTGGAGTCCAACCCGGGACTATTTCCGTGGTGTTTGATTTTTCTAGGCCACACCTCATGGAGTTGTAAACGTATTGGAAGTTTCCACAAAAATTCTCGAAGTCAGAGAGAAGTCTTGAAGTTTAAAGGTCAACTCGGAGGTAACAATGCGGGTCGCGTTGACTAGGCCCGGAAAGAGTGCGAAAAATCCATGAAATTTCGAAAAGGAATGCGTATTTCTGAGAATTTCTACGTGTATCGTCTAAAAATCGCAATAATATGATATCTTTATCCTTCAGATAAGGTAAAAAAACCGATACCTATTTACTTATGAAGGAAGAAAATCGTGCACATTGAAAAATCGAAAATTACGTGTAAATTTATTGGAAAATATAATCTTCCCCTGGAGTCGAACCCAGGATTTTTTCCGGGATATTTTATTTTCCTCGGCAACACCTCATAGGGGGTATAACGGTTTTGAAATTTTCAGCTCTTAATTCCATCCTGAAATATTCAAATATAGCGGTGCATTTCAATGGAAATTATACATTTAAGAAAATTTGATGTGGCCAACACGTCTTTCTCCATATTTGGTGTATAGATATTTAAATTATTACGAATAGCATGATAAGGCAAAGTTATTACTTCGCATCGTCAAAGAATACAGTCGGCCTTATTGCGGTAAATTATTTTGAATATATTTACAGAATTCACCGCTACATGGTGGTGGCGCTGTATACTGGTAATTAACAAAAGCAAAATATCTCTGAAATAATTGGTTCTACGAAATTTTGTTTCAAACAAAACTAGGAAGAAATATTATTCTCTACAACTTTTGTCCTTACGAAGTTGACCAATTACGACGTTTTAAGGAGATATTTGACGGAAACCGAAAAAACCGATTATTTTTACTTTCTCCATACGTAGTAATGGGAAAGTATTATGTTCATGAAAAAAATAGACTTCGAGATTTCAAAGGAAACACACGTTCTGAGGTCCCTGGAACACGTTTAGATTATTTTCGGAATAATGTGTGTGTGTGCGTATGTGTGCATGTGATTGTGGGCGCTCTAACTCAAAACTTTCTTGCTATATCGTTACCAAGCTTCATATATAACACTTTAGCATGAGCACAAAGAACTGATTAGTTTTTGGACAATAACCGAAAGGCGAGGTTTATTCGAAACCCGATTCGGTTTTTGCGATATTTCTCCGTTAAAACATTCTTATTGTATATACAATTCTATACATATGTTATAGAGAATGTAATATCCTACAACTTTCATTTGAAACAATTTTCCATAGCAGTTATTGTTTAGGAATTATTTATAAATAATCGGTTTTTTCGGTTTCCGTCAAATATCTCCTTAAAAACGTCGTTATTGGTAATCCTCGTGAGGACCAAAGTTGTACAGAATAATATTTCTTCCAGGTTTTGTGTGAAACATATTTTCGTAGAACCATCCATTTCGGAGACTTTTTTCAGAATTTCCAGTATACAGCGCCACCACCATGTAATGGTGAATTCTGTAAACATACTAAAAATATACGTTATTCACGGCAATAAAGAGGACTGTATTGTTTTCCGATACGAAATAATAATTTTGTCTCATAATGCTATTCATAATAATTTAAATATCTATACACCAAATATGGAGAGTCATGTGTCGGCTACATCAGATTTTTTATAAATAACTCCTAAACAATAAATGCTATGGAAAATTGTTTCAAATGAAAGTTTTAGGAAATGATATTGTCTATAACGGTTGTATAGAATTGTGTATACAATAACGATATTTTTACGGAGAAATAGCGCTAAAACAGAATCAGGTTTTGAATAAACCTCGACTATCGGTTAACCATTATTGTCCAAAAACTAATCAGTTCTTTGTGCTCATGCGAAAGTGTTATATATGAAGTTTGGTAACGATATCGCAACTACGTTTTGAGTTAGAGCGCCTACAATCAAATACACACACACACACACGCACACACACACAAACAGACATCATTCCGAAAATAGTCTAACGTGTACTAGGGACCTCAAAACGTGTATTTCCGTTAAAATCTCGAAGTCGATTTTTTTCGTGATCACTATAATTTCCCATTACAACGTACGGAGAAAGTAATAACGAGAGTGAGGCAGCAAAAAGCTTTCGTTTAGTAGCATCCAATAGAAGTATAAGAGGATCCTGACACAAGCTATTGATGCGCCACATGGATACGTGCATCGCTCACAGAACTAATTCTACGACTTCCTCACGTATCTCAGAACCTCTCTCTTCCGCCTCTTAAAAAACCCTCCCCCTCTCACGTTCGCTGGTCTCTCTCAGCCTCCTCTTGTTTGCAAACACATTCTCCCCTATCTTACCCCCATCTCTGCCCCTTTCCATACAACCTAACTCTTTCCTCACAACCCGCTTCTCCCTCTTCCCACTATTCCTTCAACTTCCCTTCCATCTTCTTACTTTCTCCATACGTAGTAATGGAAAATTTGTGTTCACGAAAAAAATCGATTTCGAGATTTCAACGGAAATACACGTTTTGAGGTCCATAGTACACGTTCAGACTTTTTTCGGAATGATGTCTGTTTGTGTGTTTGCGTGTGTGTATATGTGATTGTAGGCGCTCTAACTCAAAAACTAGTTGCCATATCGTTACCAAACTTCAGATGTAAGACTTTCGCATGAGCACAAAGAAGTGATTAGCTTTTGGACAATAACGTTTAACCGGAGGTCGACGTTTATTCGAAACCCTATTGGTTTTTGTGATATTTCTCCGTTAAAACATCATTACTGTATATACAATTCTACACAACGGTTATATAGAATGTAATTCCCTACAACTTTCATTTGAAACAAATTTCCATAGCAGTTATTGTTTAGGAATTATTTATAAATAATCGGTTTTTCGGTTTCCTTCAAATATCTCCTTAAAGACATAGTTATTGGTAATCTTCGTGAGGATTAAAGTTGTAGAGAATAATATTTCTTCCAAGTGTTGCTTCATAATGCTATTCACAGCAAATTAAATATCTATACCACAAATATGGAGGAAGTCATGTGTTGGAAACATCAGATTTTTGTTTTTACATTCTCCATACGTAGTAATGGGAAAGTATTCCGATCACGAAAAAAAAATCAATCGACTTCGAGACTTCAACGGAAATACATGGTTTGAGGTCCGTAGAGCACGTTTAGACTATTTTCGGAATGATGTCTGCGTGCGCGTGTCTATGTGATTGCGGGCGCTCTAAATCAAAATATACTTGCCATATCGTTACCAAACTTCATATATAACACTTGAGCAGAAGCACAAAGAACTGATTAGTTTTTTGACAAAAACCTTTAAGCGAAAGTCGAGGTTTATTTGAAACCCGATTCAGTTTATGCAATATTTCTCCGATAATACATCATTATTGTATTAAATGATTATTACAAAAAATGTAGATAATATAATTTCCTACATCTTTTATTTCAAACAAATTTTCATGGCAGTTATTGTTTAGAAATTATGTATAAAAAATCTGATGTGTCCAACAGATGACTTGCTCCATCTGTGGGGTATAGATATTTAAATTATTATGACTAGCATTATGAGGAAAAATTATTATTTCGTATCGTAAAGGAATACAGTCGTCCTTATTGCCGTAAATTACGTATATTTTGAATGTTTACAGAATACACCGCTACATGGTCGTGGTGCTGTATAATGGTATCGAGAAAAAGTAAAATATCTCCGAAATATGTGATTCTACGAAAATTTGTTTCAGAGAAAACTCGGAAGAAATATTATTCTCTACAACATTGGTCCTCACGAAGATTACCAATAACGATGTTTTTAAGGAGATATTAGAGGGAAACCGAAAAACCGGGCACTTATAAGTAATTCCTAAACAATAACTGCTATAGAAAATTGTTTCAAATGAATGTTGTATGAAATTACATTCTCTATAACCTTTGTATAGAATTGTATATACAATAATAATGTTTTAACGGAGAAATATCGCAAAAGCTGAATCGGGTTTCAAATAAACCTCGACTACCGGTTAACCGGTACAGGCGCCTCCCGAGTCTCGTTGGGGATGCGTTTCTGAAAACGTGTTCGAAACTCGAATATTCGAGTGTCGAACGGCGTTTTCCCATATACTTGCATGTTATAATCTGGGGATACGTTCCCACATCTCGGGAAAAAGTCTCCCCTCACGTTCTATAAAGATAAAATTATATTACTAATATGTTAATACAATAATATTAAATTACGTATAAATTATATAATATATATTTTTAATGTATACATTATTTTTTGCACTAAAAAGAAAAAATTAATTTGTTTCTCGAACTTCAAATATAGATGTATGCGATATGCTTTACAGACAGCCGGTCCGGATAACATACCTGCGTACATCTATCTATACATAGAACTATTTATCGCAGCGAAATTATTATAAAACTTATTTAAAATGCACAAAATAACTTAAGAATAAAGAAACAATAAAATTAAAAATATTTTCATACATTAAATCTTTTTCAACTGCGCTTACTGGACTTGGTTTATTAATTGAGAAGTTGGAAGATTTTAGTTGGAAGAAGAGGAGCTATTGGGTGAGGAACTGCTTATTGTTGTTAACAAATTACCTGAATTTATCACGTTCTAGAATTTTTTCCTTCTGTTTCACATAAGTGCTTATAGTTGACAATTTCCCAACGATCGTACGATTTCAGTATGGCTTACAGTATGTGTTTCTGACACTGATCATCTACCCAAAGTTTTAAAAGTATTTCCATTTTAGGAATCACAACACCGCGTCTAGGACTTATTGTTGTTATCAAATTACGTGAATTTATCATATCTCCTAGAATTTTCTCCTTCTGTTTCACATAAGTGCCAATAGTTGAAGGACACATTCCCAACGATCGTGCGATATCAGCTTGGCTTTCACCTATTTCAACACGGTTTAAAATTTCTAATTTCAATTCATAACTATGAATCTTATGCCCTCTTTTATTTGATTCCCTTACATTATCACTATTACATTTCCTCTTAGATGCCATGCCAAGTGATAAATTTATAAATAAATCAATAAAATAAATAAATTTAAATAAAAGATTAACAGAAAAAAGAGTGAAATCAGCACAAATTCAAACAGAGCAGATATAACTACGTCTACACCAAAACTAAACCTCGCGTTTGGTCGGAACCAATAACTAAGCGAAGTTTTTTGCGTATATTATCGATCGGCGGGATAGAAATACCGAATTAATCAAGATTGGAACAATCGAGACTCGGGAGTCGCCTGTATTGTCCAAAAACTAATTAGTTCTTTGTGCTCATGCTAAAGTGTTATATTTGAAGTTTGGTAAGATTATGGCAAGTACTTCTTGAGTTAGAGCGCCCAAAATCACATAGACACACATACGCACACACATACACAAACACACGCAAACACACACAGACATGAATCAAAAAATAGCCTAAACGTGTTCTAGGGACCTCAAAACTTGTATTTCCGTTGAAATCTCGAAGTCGATTTTTTTCGTGATCACAATACATTCCCATTACTACGTATAGAGAAAGTAAAAAGCAAAATATCTCCGAAACGGATGAATCTATGAAAATTTGTTTCAAACAAAACTTGGAAGACATATGATTCTCTACAACTTTGGTCCTCACGAAGATTACCAATAACGATGTTTTTAAGGAGAAATCAAAGAAACTGTTATTTATAAATAACTCCTACACAATAACTACAATAGAAAATTGTTTCAAATGAAAGTTGTAGGAAATTACATTCTCTACAACTTTTGTATAGAATTGTATATACAATGACGTTTTAACGAAGAAATATCGCAAAAACCGTATCTGGTTTCGAATAAACCTCGTCTTCCGCTTACCCGTTATTGTCCAAAATCTGTTGTGTTGTGCTCATGTTAAAGTGATATATATGATGTTTGGTAACGATATGGCACGTACCTTTTGAGTTACAGCGCCCAAAATCACACACACACACAGACATCACTACGAAAATAGTCCAAACGTGTTCTAGGAACCTCAAAACGTGTATTTCCGTTGAAATCTCGAAGTAGATTTTTTTCGTGAACACAGTACTTTCCCAATACTACGTAAGGAGAAAGTCAAAATATGGTGGCCAACACCTGACTTTCTCCATATTTGGGGTATAGATATTTAAATTATTATGAATAACATTATAATGCAAAATTATTATTTCGTATCGTAAAATAATGCAGTCGTCCTTATTGCTACTGAATATTACGAAAAATTTCACTATCTCCGAAATGGATGGTTCTACGAAAAATTGTTTCAGACAAAAGTTGGGGAAAATTTTATTCTCTACAACTTTTCTCCTCACGAAGATGACCAATTACGACGTTTTAAGGCGATATTTGACGGAAACCGAAAAACCAATTATTTATAAATAATTCCTAAACAATAATTGCTATGGAAAATTGTTTCAAATTAAAGTGGTAGGAAATTACATTCTCTATAACATTTGTTTAGAATTGTATATACAACAATAATGTTTTAAAGGAGAAATATAAAAAAAATCTGATGTGGCGAAAACATGACTCTCCATATTTGGAATATAGATATTTAAATTATTATGAATAGCATCATGAGGCAAAATTATTATTTAGTATCGGAAATGAATACAGTCATTCTTATTGCCGTAAATTAAATTTTGAATATGTTTACAGAATCACCGCTACATGGTGGTGGCGCTGTATACTGGAAATTACGGAAAAAGTTGAATATCTCCGAAGTGGATGGTTCTACGAAAATATGTTTCAAACAAAACCTGGAAGAAATATTATTCTCTACAACTTTGGTCCTCGAGAGGATTACCAATAACGACGTTTTTAAGGAGATATTTGACGGAAACCGAAAAAACCGATTATTTATAAATAATTCCTAAACAATAACTGCTATGGAAAATTGTTTCAAATGAAAGTTGTAGGAAATTACATTCTCTATAACTGTTGTATAGAATTGTATATACAGTAAGAATGTTTTAATGGAGAAATATCGCAAAAACCGAATCGGGTTTCGAATAAACCTCACCTTCCGTTTAACCGTTATTGTCCAAAATCTAATCAGTTCTTTGTGCTCATGTTAAAGTGTTATATATGAAGTTTGGTAACGATACGGGAAGTACTTTATAAGTTAGAGCGCCCACAATCACATACACACACGCACGCACACACACACACAGACATCATTCCGAAAATAGTCTGAACGTGTTCTAGGGACCTTAAAACGTGTATTTCCGTTGAAATCTCGAAGTCGATTTTTTCGTGATCACAATACTTTCCCATTACTTCGTATGGAGAAAGTAAAAACCGAATCGGATTTCGAATAAACCTCGACTTCCGGTTAACCTTTATTGTCCGAAACCTAATTTGTTCTTTGTGCTTATGCTAAAGTGTCACGAAGATTACCAATAATGACGTTTTTACAGAGATATTTTACGGAAACCGAAGGAACTGATTATCTTATAAATATTTTCGCGTGTGCGTGTGTATGTATGTTCTTTATACGTTTTTACACCGTTTAAGCTATCGAATTCAAAAGTTTCATGGGCCATCCTATGGACCAAAGGATGAACTTGGTCTAGGTTTTCAGACCGTGGTGTCTGTTATACCCCATCGGTCAACAAAATACTATTTCCATAAGAATGCATGGGAAATGGTGTGGAGAATCCCCAAAATACCATGCAGCCCTTCACTGATGTGGATATAAATATACCTAAATATTAACCTACGGTCACGGGAAATAGATTATTTTACGCACGAAAGACTGAATATTTTAATTCTGTTCATGTTTCGTGGTATTACATGCAAAATCGCTCGAAGTGTTCCTTTAAGCGCAAAATTTATCGGTTTAGATGTCCATTTTCCAGGCTGCAACAAAGCTAAATTTCTTAATTGTTGTCCTCTTCAAAGGGAGATATACACATAAAGATTAATGCAAGGAAAATCCACGC
The DNA here is from genome assembly GCA_036926305.1 of Uropetala carovei. NCBI lineage: Eukaryota > Metazoa > Arthropoda > Insecta > Odonata > Petaluridae > Uropetala > Uropetala carovei. The sequence continues at coordinate 11,259,826 of JAXCHB010000011.1, forward strand.
CGTAGAGGAGGAATAGCTAACGCCAATATAAAGGGTACAATGGATTCATGCCTAAATATAGTCTATGAATACTTTTAAAGTGAGTCAAATGATTTTAAAGGAATATTTGAACATTGTTATCTTTTACCATTCACACTGAAATATTTATCACAACATAAATCGATACATTTGTTCAGTAACCAAGTTGTTGTTTATTGTTTACGTTTTGGCTAATAGTATTGACATAATCCACATAGTTTTATTGCTGCCTTAAAGGTTTCGGTGCATCTATCCATGTGAATATTAAGTAAGACATTAATGCGTAATTATATTAATGGTAAAACTTTACAATACAATACATAAAATAGTAAATGTTAATGTAAGTCTCGCTTGCGTAATTAAGGAATGGGGAACGTTTGCTCCGAGCAATAAAAATTGTTTGCCACTTATAAGAAAACTTTCCCGTGCGAAGCCGGGCGTTTCAGCAAGTTTATAAATAATTCCTAAACAATAACTGCTATGGAAAATTGTTTCAAATGAAAGTTGTAGGAAATCACATTCTCTATAACCTTTGAATAGAATTGCATATACAATAATGATGTTTTAACGGAGAAATAACGCAAAAACCGAATCGGGTTTCGAATAAACCTCGACTTCAGGTTAACCGGTATTGTCCAAAAACTAACCAGTTCTTTGTTCTCATGCTAAAGGGTTATGTATGAAGTTTGGTGAGGATATGGCAAGTACTTTTTGAGTTAGAGCGCCCACAATCACATACACAAACACGCACACACACACAGACATCATTCCGAAAATAGTCTAAACGTGTTCTAGGGACCTCAAAACGTGCATTTCCGTTGAAATATCGAAGTCGATGTTTTTCGTGATCACAATACTTTCCCATTACTACGTATGGGAAAGTAAAAACGCTGAGGAGGAGGATAAAACTCCAAATAAACAATCACCCGCATATAATGGAGGGGGAACCTTGAAACTTGCTGAGCGTATTTAAATTGATAATTATGTCTAACTTATGACCTCTGTAAAATGATTGCATAAAAACATTCGGGAAGATTAAATAATAAAGAGCCTTGATTTGTCAATTAGAGGCCTCCAGTTGAAATAATTTCACAAGGGTGCAGAGATTGCATACTCTCAATCACACCTTGGCATAGCAACGCATAGAATAGGCAGGCAATGCAATACGACTTAAAAGAAATCTTACCAACTGTTCGACAAAATAGTTTAAATGCTAACACATTCACATAAAATCTGACGTGGCCAACACATGATCTTCTCTATATTTAGGGTATAGATATTTAAATTATTATGAATAGCATTATGAGGCAAAATTATTATTTCATATCGTAAAAGAATACAGTCGTCCTTATTGCAGTAAATTACGTATATTTTGAATATGTTTACAGAATTCACCGCTACATGGTGTTGGCGCTTTATACGGAAACTTACAAAAAAAGTTGAATATCTCCGAAGTGGATGACTCTACGAAAATTTGTTTGAAACAAAGGTTGGAAGAAATATTATTCTCTACAACTTTGGTCCTCGAGAGGATTACCAATAACGACGTTTTTAAGGAGATATTTGACGGAAACCGAAAAAACCGATTATTTATAAATAATTCCTAAACAATAACTGCTATGGAAAATTGTTTCAAATTAAAGTTGTAGGAAATTACATTCTCTATATCATTTGTATAGAAATGTATATACAATAATGACGTTTTAACGGAGAAATATTGCAAAACCGAATCGTGTTTCGAATAAACCTCGACTTCCTTTCAACCGTTATTGTCCAAAAACTAATCAGTTCTTTGTGCTCATTCTAAAGTGTTATATATGAAGTTTGGTAAGGATATGGCAAGTACATTTTGAGTTAGAGCGCCCACAATCACATACACACACGCACGCACGCACACACACACACAGACATCATTCCGAAAATAGTCTGAACGTGTTCTAGGGACCTTAAAACGTGTATTTCCGTTGAAATCTCGAAGTCGATTTTTTTCGTGATCACAATACTTTCCCATTACTACGTATGGAGAAATTAATAACGATGGACAAAATGATGCATTATATCAGCAACGTTGAGATGTTGACACTTCTGATCAACATTATCAGAAATACCTATGCCCTTGGTGCGGGGTTTAAAACACTTCATCTGAATGCTGATCGATGAAACGATTTTAAATCCCGGAAAATTTTTTACAGAACGTAAAGTTGATCACTAATATATCCGATTACGAACAGGTTTAAATAACTAAGAATTGTTGGCGGATCACAAAGCATGTATATTTTCCCGAAAGTTATACACCTAACCATCCTATCAAATTGCGAGTTAGAATAGGAGAATAACCACACGCATCGCATCGAAAATGAGATAGAAACTGCAAAACAGGAATCTAGTAATCTATCACAATATTGGAATTTATCTTTTTAAAATCGGCTGCAATTTTACTATCAGATCTCCTGTAACTTCTTGGTAATTCGTCCTATAACGAATGTAAACTTCCCTTCGAAAACTTTAAATAAATAGAACTATTTGCTAATAGCATTTCACTTATTTTGCTTTGAATTCCTGATAGGTTCTAATTCGTGTTCTACGATTTAGTTTTCATATTCTTCGTCTTCGATAAAAATTTACGAGAAACGATTTGCATTGGGCCATCGCAGTCCAGGAAAAAATATCAGTAAACTTTTTATTCCTAGAGAGCATATTTCGTGTCGACATTTTTTTAAATTGCTAAGTAACCGCTTCTTATAATATGAACTTTACTGCAATTCGATCGTTTTAAACAGCTTTGTTTGGAAATCGACTATTATCACTAAGGCTTCTCGACGTTAATTCAAAGAAGTACGCTTATGGTTTGCATTACTCCAGTTTGTACTCCTATTATTCGCCGGAAAATTTAAAATTAAACAAATATTATTCTTGCACGTCACCTACACATTTATACCGGTTTTGTTACATTTCCTAGTAATCCGCGTAGAAAAGAAAAAAAAAATTTATTCCTCAACGCAGATCGCAAAAAAAATTGCAAGTTCGTAAAAAAATTCAACTTAGTTTAACTTGATATAAATTTGTGCAGATCACGTACCATGGGTGTTTGATGATTTCCCGTGGAAAAGTCACCCGAAGTAGCCAGCAAACCGCGCACGGGGAGTAGTATCTGAAGTCGGGAGAAATCTTCGAACGTTACCCGAGATAGAAGGCTGTGCGTCGCGACGCCTTGTTTTAGTCAGTGCCCAACGAAAACTAGTCCGCAGAATCGTCATCGGACGAACGCTTCCTCCGCGACGCGCGCCTAACGCTTGGCGCATGCGTCATTTTCAAGGAATATCGCGCTTTCAAGAGCGGGTGTTTTTCCCCCACAACCCTCGTAGCGACCTTCGCTTCCTAACAAAACCTATGGGAACTTTAATTCATGCAAAATATGACGCTGAGAAAAAGCGATCCACCCATAGCTCTTGCAGTTTATTATATTATGTCAAATCCTGTCGATAAAATACAGGGTGTCCATTTAATCTCTCCGGTACTTTAAGAAGCTATATTTTTTAAACCAATACAGATATCTTAGAAAATGAAAAACAATAAAAATGTATAACTAAATAAGTTTAAAACCTGAGGCTAATAAACTTCTATGTGTGCTTCTTTTGTCGCACGGCAGATTTATAGTCGATAATCAATTTCAGCCCAGACTGGAGCCAACATTTCTGAGGTGACTGTATCAACTGCTGCTCGGATTCCCTGCTTGAGTTCATCTAAGGCAGGCCTGCACAACTCGGAAAGCGGCGAGGGCCGCATTGATCCGAGGAAAACAGCTGCGGGCCGCAGGAATTGATTTCCTAATTAAATTAAATAAAAAATCATTGTTTTTATTTTTAATCATGAATCATGGAAAAATGAAAAAATGTCTCCCGTTAAAAGAAAATTTTTGTGCTTTTCCTAATTACGTTCAAACTTAATGAGAGATATTAAATCTCTTTTTGGCAACAAGCTTGTCGTATTCCGGGGTCATATTTGAAGTGGATATTTTCAAAATATCTTCCAAATGTTCATTAGTCAGAGAAGAACGTTGCTTGCTTTTATTCATGTTCATGATGGCGAATGTTTGTTCACATACGTAAGTGCTGCCAAAAATACTGAACGTTTTCATTGCAACTTCGATAAGATTTTTGTACTTTTCCCTGTCCAGACATTTGTAGAAGTTTCGCAGGCTGCTTTCTCTGTGCTTATTTCTGTAAACTGCCGAAGATTGAAGTTCAATTACCTCCAATTGCAAATGTACTGGCACTTCCTCTGGTTCCACAGAAAAGGGATCTTCAATCAGCTTCGATTGAACGTCTTCTTCTTTAGACAAAGTAAGTCTTCTGTCAAATTCTTCAATCAAAAGATGAATTTGCTTTGAGTATTCTCCTCCTAATTCGGCGTGTTTGCGCTGAGGGATACGCTGTGCATAAGTAGGAAAGTGACACATTTCACCTTTCGGCAGCTGACTCCTGAAAAGTTTTCATTTCATTTTGAAAGCTTTCACTGCTGCTAACATTTGAAATATAAGTTGATCTTTTCCCTGAAGTTGAATGTTGAGATCATTCAGATGAGCAGTAATATCACAAAAGAAAAAGACATCGTGATTCCAGGACTCATATTCAAGCTCTTGAAATTTTCTTGGCTCATTTTCTAGGAATTTTGATACTTCCTCTTTCAAAGCAACGAAACGCTAGAGCACCCTTCCTCGACTCAACCAAATCACTTCCGCATGGTAGAGTAAGTCGCTGCACTCAGCATCTACCTCTTCGAGAAAGGCTCGAAATGTCCTGTTTTAGTTCTCTAGAACGGGGATAGTTTACAATGGACACTACCACCGACATTGCATGCTCAAATTTTAATATTTTGCTACACAAAACCTGCAGATGTAGGTGTAATGCAGTGATGTTTGGTTATATGTCTCCCAGTAAATTCTTCAAGAAGAGCAACTGCTCCAACATTTTTTCCGCACATAGCCGGAGCACCATCAGTACAAATGGCCACCAAGTTTGTAAAATCAAATCCCAACTTATCATTCACGTACTTTATCACTTCACTGGAGATTTCTTTTCCGGTTGTGCGTCCTGTCATAGACCGCACGGCAACAAGTTCTTCAGTAATTTCAAAGTTTTTATCAACACCTCTAATAAAAACGAGAAGTTGGGCGGTGTCTTTTAAATCGGTGCTTTCATCCACGGATAGGGAGTAAAAGCATAATTCTCTGACTCTCTGCTTTAACTGATCACTTACATTGGTAGAAATGTCAGCTATTCTTCTCTGTACAGTCATGCGTGATAGACTGACATTCTCAAGTATTCCCCTCTTTTCTGGACATAACTCAGATACACCAATCAACATACACTTCTTTACAAACTCGCCTTCCGTAAAGCATTTCCCAGCAGTAGCAATTTCCCTTGAAATTTGAAAGCTTATCTTAGTAGCCGCCTCATTCTCGGCGCTTAATATCTTGAGATATTGCTGTTCTTTACCAAGATTTTTCACCAAACAGGCTACTTTAATTTTTCTTTCATTTGGGCCCAATTTAGCGAGAATGGGATGTTTAGTTTCAAAGTGCCGCCGAAGATTACTTCGGAACGCATACCGTTTCACGACACACAATTTTGTCTTTGCTTACAATAAATAAGTACTTATTCGTCCATTCAGTGTTGAAAACTCTGTGCTCTGATTCTATTTTTTTCTTTTTCTTTTCACCCATGGTATCCATTAGAAATCAAATTATATATTTTGCGCACGGTACACTACCAAGGCACTGAGACGAATTCACAATAGAAATGAAATGAAAAACAGCGCGCGACACACGGAGTGAGCGAGAGGGGGAAAACAAAAGAAATACAAATAGTATACAATTTGAAATACAGCCCTGTATTCCAGTCTTAATACAAAGGAAATATAATTCAATCGTAATTCAAGGGAATAATATTGTATTACATTTGTAATACAGTAGTAATACAAAAATTGTGGTCTGGGGTGTACATACTCATCAGCGTGGTACTGTTCAAAAACCCATTGTCAACTACTGCATTTCATTCTCAACTTTCAAATACATAATTACAATTTTGTTATAAATAAATATCATTTCCAAAAGTCGTCACGGGCCGCATGCGGCCCGTATGTTGTGCAGGCCTGATCTAAGGTTTTAATCTGTCCTGTATGGCCATAAACAACTCCTTTTACATCCCCCAAAGAAAAAATCTAAGGGAGTCAAATCAGGTGACCTTGAAGGCAAACGAATTGGAGCTCCTCTTCCCATCGAGCAGGAAATCTTTCAACAATTAGGCTGAAGTGAGGAGGAGCGCCATCATGTTGGAAAACCATTACGTCTTCTTCCAGCTGTGGAAAAACAAAGTTCTTGAGCATATCAAGATAAATGTTGCCAGTTATGGTGTCCTCAGAAAAGAAGATAGGTCCATTAACTTTGTTGTGGATAAGGCCATACCACACATTAATTTTCTCTGATGCACGAACATGTTGAGTGACTTCACGAGGATTTTCATTCCCCCATATTCGACAGTTATGTCAGTTCACTGCACCATTTGTGTGAGAAGTCGCTTCATCGGTAAACATTAGTCTTTATGTAATTTTCATTTTCTGATAGGCGATTACAGACAAAGGAAGCAAACTCGAAACGTAGAGCTTTATCTAGTGGTTTTAATCCTTGCAGAAGTTGCAGTTTGTAAGCATGCAAGTGTAGCCGTTTGTGTAACACATTATGCACAGTGGATTTCGGGATTTGTAATTGTTTGCTACATTGTCTAACAGATATCTTCGCACTATGGGAAAACAAAAGCCGTACACGTTCAACATCCTCTTCATAGGTTGATGGCCGGCCAGGCTGCTTTTTGCAAGACACTACCGTTTTATTTATACTTTTGATTCCATTGCCTGATCGTTTTATCCGTGGGAGAATCTCTGCTGTACGTCTGTCTGAATTCTCTTTGTACACGAATCACTGATTTAAATTCAGCAAACCACAGAACGCACTGTGCTTTCACTTGTGGAGTTTCCATTGCACTCAGGCACAATACCATGTAGGTCAGACAGTGGTGTACTGCGCAGACAACGATGCGCACAACCATGTTGCCAACTCCCTCTCTAAAACTGTTTGAGATAGGCTTCAATTCGCAGTTTAACTTTTTTCGATATTTCTAATTATTAAAAAAATATAGCTTCTTAAAATACCGGAGAGATTAAATGGACACCCAGTATATTATTTTTAACGGTGTCGGTGGTGCAGTGGGTAAAGCTCTGTCCTAATACTCGCATGCTGTTCTAAACGGCAGTTGGCACGAATCCTGCGAAAGTAGGATTTTTCCTGCCCCCAGTTTCTGTGTGCACGAACTGAGGAAAGGAAAAATGAGGAGAACACATAAATTAGCGCCCGTCCTTCGTTAAGTATTTGGCCCCCTTTGTGATATTCATAAGAGTAGGCAGGCAACGGGTTTCCTTCCTCCCTTCTGTGTGCGCGGTGTGGAAGGCAACTGGAAAGCACCACGCTATGTGTTTATTCCCTAGTTATTTCAAACCAATCTGATTGAATTACTCTTAAAAACAATTATCGCAGGTATAATATCACATTTTAAGTTTAATAAATTATTCATGTTTCAATATGGGCATTAAAGCACAAGTATTTATAATGAGTACCTATTTCTTACACCAAATATTTTATTAAATAGATCAATCTGTTCAAACAGATTTATCCGGGGTGGTTTTCTTCACTTGAGTCAAAATCTTGCTCAACATCATTTGAAACCATCGATAACTATTCCACTAAAAAGCAATTCATTGTCTATTTTCAAATCGGTCGAAGTTATTTATGCAAACAAAGAGATAACTGTAATCAAGGCGATTTTCAAATAACTTTTGATCCCACGGAAACTATAAAGATTGGTTTCTATATAGTAAGAAATCACGCTTCCATGTTTTAGTGGCTGGATTTTTTAATTCATTCAATCTGTTTTACATGAAATTTAGTATAATTATTGATAGGAGACAAGTATCCCAGAGAAAACTGTCTTGTCATGGAGTGGGATTGGAATTTCATTTTTTTTTAGTTTTTATGACGAATCGCTGCTTACCAAAGTAAAAATTCTACCTTAAGTGTATTTACATAAAAAATGGAAAATATTATAAAAACTTCAACACAATCCATTGAACCTATAATACCATAAAACTAAGTCTATAAATTGTGTTCGTAGTTTGCTTTGATAAAAAACATAATAGTGTATTCAGGAGCAGATAAAATGTTGTATATTTAAATGAAGTGAAATCGGAGCTTCAGGTAATGGCTTCACTGGAGCTCGTCTATAGACCAGTTTTCAAAGCTCCCAGCAATAAAATACTTTTTTCTCTGAGATTCCTTCCTGAATGATTGAGGAGAAAAAATTACCCATATCTCTGAAAATATATCATTAACCCCTCAAGCTGCATTTAAACCTCTCAGCGTGACTTTTTTCAGCGACGTCGATGTCTTCGTGCAGATGTTCACTTAATATTATATAACTTAACTAGCAGAAGTGCCAGTTGAATTTCAACGGTTTTAGTGAATCTAAAACTTCGACTGTGTAATATGTAAACATCGTAAGAATAACATAGTACACAGTGTTAACCGTCCAATAAAGCAAATATAAAGAAAACTGGTCGCATTCACCTATTTAGATGAATGAAGGAAGAAAATCTTGCACTGTGAAAAATCGAAAATTACGTGTAAACTTACGGGAAAATAATTACTGAATTAAGCTCTCCCTCCTCCCAATTTTTTATCGCCGTATAGCCTATGTTACCCGCAGGGTAAAATTGTATATGTACCTATGCGAAGTTTCGTAACGATATCTTCAAAACGAAAACTGTACGCAAAACCAGCAAGAACACAATAATCAACAGAAAATGGATGAACAAGGTACAGACGAAATTAATTAATTTAACGAAAGACAAAAAAGTAAATATAGTACGTTTAAGAAATACAGTTTGAATATTATCCTCCGACTATTGGCTCGATTCTCTCATCCATGAGTTCTATTATGAGAAAATTGTTTATATCAACAATACTTTGGAAACAATGAAACATCCTGTTACAATTTGTGGAAAATCTACGTCTAATTATATAAGTTACTTACTTAGTTTTAAAAATTGTTTGTTTTGATGTACTCTACGCCACACGAAAATATTATTAAAAACTCTTTATCAGTAATATTTCAATTAAAATCAACAAATATTCTGTTGCCATGTAAACAAAGCAAAATCGCACAAAGAAATTGAAAAACGATATTACGTTAAAATTTTTCCCATATAAATGCATAGTACTCACAACTTTGGCGACAATAGGAGTTGTCATGGTAGCTTAGAATTGGTATTGTCTTAAAACTGATAAAATCTCGTATTTTTCTGATTCTAAACTCAATTTTACGCTAATTAGATCAGGATTTCTATTCTGTCTTCAGTAAAAATAAACTTTTTTCTTTCCTTCATATAACCGTTCAAGTCTTTAGTTTGTATCATGTTTCTAAGTAATTTTAAAATTCAAATGAAAAATATGCTGCACTCATCCCTATGTTATTCAAATGGAGAAAATGAAAAAAAAAATATTTTTTTAATTAGAAAGGTCAATAAAATCGGTATAAAAACCTGACTACACCACTTAACTCTTTATTCCAATTAAAATGACACCTTCCTCTTGTTTCTACGTGGTGTAGTTGCTGAACTATAAAAAACATACATACTTACAAACACTTTACTTTGTCGATATCTATAGATTATTAATCGTCGAACAATTTCGAAAAAATACAAAGTAATAAAGATGTCGTATATTATGTGATAAAAATAAATACAGTAAAACCTCTGCCATGCGAACTCCCTTACAGCAAAATACGCTGTAGAACGAAATGCAGTATCGGTCTCGACAATTTCGTTAACATAATTATATTTAGAAAACCTCTACCTTATGAACCTCCGATAATTACAAAACTTCTTCATTAAGATATACGAAAAGCCAGTGGCGCACCCGGGGGGGTGGGGGGGTGGGGGGGGGGGGGGGGAAACTGAGCATTTGCCCCCCCCCCAAGACAGAGCCACTATATTGCAAAAAATTGCATGTTTTGTTATATTCTGTTGAGGATATTGAGGTTCGAACAGATAAAAAGCAGAATTTATAAGTCTATTAATTAAAATGTTCTATTACACAACTAAAATGATAGATATGAAAAAGCAAAGAATAACATAGTAAAGTTCGAGTTTTTTGACCCCCCCCTCCCCCTAAAGTAAATTTCTGGGTGCACCACTGCAAATAGCGTACGTTCCACTAAAATCAACCTCCATATAACGAAATTTGAAGAGCAGCATACATTTTGGAAGCGCATTTGCAGAGTAGTAATCAGTGCCATCTCTCGAAGCATTGAAGGAACTATTTCGACCTATCATACATAGCAGGGTTTTTCAACCGGTGGAACGCTTACCACTAGGGGTATATGAAGAGTTTTGAAGGGGTACGCGAAAGTGTTAAACATTAAAACTTTTCTTCTTATTTCGTCTTTCATGCGTGACTTCTTAATCAAATATTACGATGTAACCACTAAGAATAACGTTATAAAACGGAAAAACACGCCAAAACTGTAAATTTTAATGTTATCTTTACACAAGTGTTATTCATTTTGTTATCATTTTAAAATAAACTAAGCGGTATACGCGGACATTAAAAAAATTCTATAAGAAGTACGCGATTGTTAAAAAGAAGGTTGAATATCCATAGGCGCTTACTCCACGGGGGCGACGGGGGCAATTGCCCATATAAATATTCGGGTATAACTATTCTGCCCCCGTGGTAAATATCCCTGATCTATAGTAATAAAACGCTTACCTTGCAAATTCGTCACGCTGCGACATGAGTGTAACATATTGATTTGTGTTTCCAAATTACTTAAAATCATCGTAGGGGTTCGGGAAATGAACCAAAGAACGCCTATAAGAAGGGAATTTCTTTTTCCTGCAGTTGATATTCGAATATGAGTATAATCGGTCCAAAGATCAGTTTTTAACGTGGAAATATTTCGTTGTCAAGGTGATTTGCATTGTTGCTGGTTTCGCCTAATTACGAATAATTGACTGGGATTATTAATTAGTGTTGCATCTGTTCACAGATTCACGACATTTTGAAGCTATTCTGAAGTTTAAACGACACCTTGGTAATTATAAATAATTACGACGGTAAGAAAAATAAATGTCCCTTTATGCGTTGGCATTATGCTCATATGTATTTTTAAGTTACATGTAAAAATTTAATTTGCTGAATTTAAAAATATTTTGGGTAAATTTTCTGCTAAAGCTGAATAAATTTCGGCAGAGGTTCATGTCTTTAATATCTGTATTTTTTGTTATATTTTTGTTGTTTACAAATGAAATTTGTTTTACAATCATAATTTATTAAAATATGTTAGCCAAAATGAAAAAGGATGGGAGAAAACCAATGCAAACTAATTTGGTCAAAGATTTTATATAAAATCTGTTCACAAATTTTAACTGATAACAATATATTTTAATCTCATTAATGATATACACAGAACAAAATGTTTTCTTGTATTTGTTGTTGTTTGGTTATTAAATTAGTTTTCCATTCAAAATTTATAACATTAATAGGATTAGGTTTGGTTTGGTTCCATTTTTTCACCTTACTGTGCAAGTATTTTGACGTTTATTACAATTCAGTGCTCTGTAAAATAATTTAATTATTTTATAATGGCATGAAATAATAGCCCTTCTATTATCTGGAAAATGAAAAGAAAGAGTTCTATTAACATTATCACAAAAATTGTTGTGTTAGTCACAATACTATAATGTTCCAATTTAACCATTTGTGGGTCTGTGAGACCCAATCGGATTTAGTTTCTTTGATATCCACTCAGTGAAAGCACCTACACTGCTACCACCCTCAGTACCTTACCCCCCCCTCTACTCTTCATCAGTTTGGACTATATAGCAGCCAATGATCCAAGTGTTTATGTACCAAGAACTTTTGTGTCATATTAGGCCAGCATTTGTGTCATATTTTTGGCATATTAGGTATATTTTATTTACATTATATAACATGCCCTCTTTATTTATCCTTATATTTTATATTTATCATAGTAAAAGTGCTAGGGGAAGGACAGAGAAATGCAACATTACTGCATGAAATGCTTCAAATTCTTGTGCATGGAACATATAAATGCTATTTGTAAAGAGTGTCTAGAAATTGAAGATTAGTAATTCTGGACTGCTAAAACGATTTAAATTTATTTATGCATTGCCCTTTTAATAGTTTATCAGTCAGCAACTTCTAGATGTTTTCCATAATTTATCATCTCCTGAAACAAACTTTAAGTTTCCTGTAAAACAAACTAAAGGTAAAACATTTTTTTTAATGATGCCTTCCCTGCAAAGCCAATTTTAGGCTTGTCTGCAGGTAGGGGAAAACCCCCAAGATGAATGACAACATCCATGCCTGAGTCTAATTAATTATTATTATTAATTTACAGTTTCAAAAACATTTGTTTGAAAAATGACATTGGTTACGTTATTCAGAAGTATTGGAAGGTATATTTTATAAATACAGTTGAACTCGGTTATAACGGCATTCAAGGTACTGGAAATTTATTGTCGTTATAACCGAGTCTTGTTATAACTGAGGTACATGGGAACATGGGCGTACCGAGGGGGGGGGGGGCACCGGGCCTTTGCTCCCCCCAAGGAAAATACAACTGCCTGATTTATGTTTCCAAAGAATGTGCTGGGAAAACATGGACCTATTTTCAGTTTTATTCAATTGCCTTTTATTTTCCCTTTTCTCAGTTTTCCCCAACTTGAGCGTTTCATCCCTCCTCCCCTTGCATTCTCGAGGCAAGAAAACCAACCACCCAGCCTCCCACAGTTCTCCTTTGACTTCCTTCAACCTCTTATCCTTCAACACTTGCTCTTTCCATATATTTCATATTTATGACATCGAAAAAGAGCAGATCCCCATCAGGCTCATATTATAAATATAGTAATATGAAATCCCTTAAAAATAAAGACAAATTATTGAGATAGGATTAATTTTATTTCTTCTGTTTTTAAACCTTCCTAGTACGTAACTGGTATCAGAGCCAGTTTTAGTAAAGAATGAGCTGGGAGGTCCCTCGGGCCTGTAAAATTTTTGCAACACAAACTGTATAAGAACGGAAATATCGCATTGTTTTGACCTGGTGTTTGACATAATTTTTCTCTTTCTATTAAAAGATAAGTAGAAGAACAATTATATCGATTACCCATAGTAAAATGTATATATGGTGGCAGATAAAAAAGCTATAGGGGTGGTGGAAGTGGTCCGTTTTCCAAGAAATGCTCTTTATTCTGAGAAGAAGGGTTTGAAGATGGGAAAGACAGAAAATGCTCCTCGTTTTCAGAAAAAGATGGGTTAACAAATAGGAGAGTGCAGGGATGAAGTACAGAGGAAGCTCCTGTTGCAAAGGAAAGATCCCTGAGTGGGATGGAGGAAGGGGAGATCATGAAAAGGGCATGACATTGGGTGAAGGGTGTGAAAAAATTTGTTACAACATACTGTTGCACTGTGAATTGTCACATTGGGCCCCTTGAATGTTATGCAGCCTTCTTTGAACTGAAAATAGTAAAAATAATAAAATTTAATACTAATTCCTTTATTTTATATAATTGTTAATAATTTTTATTGCATTGTATTTCCTAAAATTTTATTATTGGTGAATATTGTATATTTTGGTATTTCACCTAATATCTAACAATAAAATAATTTTGTGGCCCACAGTTTGAGAAACACTGTCTTAGAGGACTCGGATATTTTTCAAGCCTTTAAGGAATTGTGAACTGAAAACTTTTTTTGGAACTTGTAAATAGCAAAAGTGAAACTCGGGACTTCTCCACCACTCAGTTATCCTCCATTTTCACGTTTCCATCCATTCTCACACTTGAGTCATGCTGTGCACCCGGCAGTCTATAGGCTTTGGCACAAAACAAAGGGCTATCCCAACTGCTTCCAATAATTCTTGAGGGCATCCGGTCATTCACACGCTGCATTTACTACGTGAAAGGCACTCTTTTGTCTCTCGTAAGATAATATCTACCATCTTCCTCCACGAGTGGAAAAGATTCCTCAATGGAGAACTCTTTGAACCCTTTGGATGTCGAGAGGGAAAAAAGAATTTTGGTAGTGACTGGTAAAGGAGTTTCTACCTATAAGTGTCACCGGTCGTTTAGAAGTTCTGTTCCATTAGTCGTCTCCCTCTGGTGTGCATCCCACGGTGTGTATCATTGGAAAAGATATTTTTCTATATTCTGCCAAAATGTTTTCCTAAATGCATGATGCTGGTGAAGAAAGGAATAACCCTACTCTATAGACAATCACTCCACAAACTTTCATATCTTCTCATCATAAATCCATCTCTCGCACTCACAAACAGGTAGACTTTTACTGCTTCTCTATTCATGGTTTTCCCCATTTGTGACCAGTTTCTCATTTCGTGATATCGAGTTTCACTCTTTCGCGGTAAGAAAATCACAGAAAAAAGTTTTTCTTCCACCATGCGACTGCGAATTGTAATTATATAAATATTTTGAATATAAACGGAAATGCAGGCAATATATTTTTATCTATAACAAAAAACCTACATGGCTGAGTAATTTGAAAACTTTCTACATCAATGGCCGCAACAAACATGTACTGCTAAAAACATTTTACGAAAGACTTGATGGTGAACTTCAGTAAATAAAGTTTAATCTTCGGTGTGCAATATTACTCCCCTAAAACGAAAGTCAGAATGCTTCTAAAGATAATCCTTTAAAAACTGTTTTTTTAAAGGGGTGTAAATAACCCCTGTGAGGTAGGCAACCCATGCTAATAACTATATTAATGCGAATCTGAATTGATGTGTGTTGTTCTGTGCTCCCCCCAAACCAAAATCCTGGGTACGCCACTGCATGGGAACATAGAATTAGTTTCCAAATTCTAAATTTTACATTATGATCTAATAAGTACCTTAAACGTTATATTATATTACGACATAATACAAAGTACCTAAATAATATTATGACGTTAAACATAATAAAAATATTTTTAATGATTAGTAAAATAATCTGATATTTTTTCTGTCATATGTGCCAACTTGGAATGTTTTTCGAGGTCCTCCTCAATGCAGTGAATAATATTAAATGTCTTTTTATGTCTACTTTGATTAATAAAATATCACTTTTATTGCTTGCATAGCTTCATTAACTGCTGGAACTGGTTTGTCCTGATCCTCTACCATTTCTTCATCTTCTTCTTCGCTGCACTTTCCATGCTGCCCTTCCATGACCTCCCTCATGATGTCTAGGTCCATTTGAGCTTCTGTTGTTATAACATTATGGTCAATTTTTGCATATGAATTGATACCTTCATAAATTTTAATACTTTCTACGTTCACCTCGGCTAACCATCCTGTTAGTGTTGTTTCATTAAAATTGCCCACTGAAAGGTTCATTCCATTGTAGTCTGAGTTCCCTTCCCAGAAGGTTTATAAAACATTGGTATCTGTTTACAGAGAAGCTTACTTGATAGTATGTTTCGAGTGTTTGTAAGGTAAATTTCATGCTGTATTCAATTACGCATGTGTACATTTTCTAAAACAATCGGGAAAAGACTTGTGAGCTAATATGTAACTTTTAAAAGTTTTCCGTATTCTGCGCCTAAAAGCATTTAAGATATATGCAACATCGTATCTCCGCTTCTAATGAACTAAATGTAACCATTTTTTCTATGTGACTTCTGTAATGATCACTAATGATGACTGCGTAACTAAAACGTCTATATTATTAATGAAACACCTTCAAAAAATCATAAATAAAACATTTAGTTAAAAATTTCCAGTCAAGACATGGAAAAGTTGACATGCGACAAACTTCTCATCTAATTGGTTTAGATAGGTACATTCAGCGATGAAATGTTTAGTAATGTTTAAATGTTTCTTTGAATAAGATTTCATGTCAATACCTTTCATAGTTCACGCTATGCTGAAAGTTATATAAACCGTGAACGCGCACCGTAACATTAAGCGATTACTATTAATTCGCTTCTATGTAGCAATGTTGTGTGTGACGCATGATATTTTAAATGATACTGTTTAAAAATTTCATGTTTTATGTAACTATACACAGAACTTCATCAAAATACATTGAAAACATCAAAAGTTATGATTTTTTGAATTTTTTCCAAATTTCGCATGCTTTCGCAACTTTTTCGTGTTTTTTTTCAAAAAACTCCTTCGTCCGCTGACGAGGGAATTGTTAAAAACTCCTCCGTCGTAGTGGGGTTAAAAATGAGTTCACGTTGCTTATGTTGAGTGGAGTTTTCATGTTTTTGGATACTGGAATTGATGTTCTTCTAATCCGAAAACCCAGTACTAGCAAGTGCCGAAACTCCTCCAAAGAGTTTACAAGGTGCACAAAAAACGGATAACCGTCGCATTTGTCTTGAACTATTATTTTTGGAATCATTAACAAATCGGAATAGTTAATTGTGATGATTTTTTCCATCGAAAGTTACAGTAATACTCTTTTCCATCCCCGTCATGAAATACCGTTTTAATTTTCATTCTTGAATCAGACCGCCCCATATCCCCACCGCCTCGAAATTCTGCCGCCCCTAGGCCATGGCCTACTTTGACCTTATTGTAAATCCGCTAATGCATATAATGCTATTTGTAATAATTTAAATATCTATACCCTGAATAAGGAGAAAGTCATGTGTTGGCCACATCAGATTTTGAAACATTATTTAGGTAGGGAGTAGGGCCCCAAATTTATTTTGCCTAGGGTCCCCGAGAGCCATAACGCGCCACTTAAAATTACATGAATGGTATGGTATTTATAATTAGATACAAATGACAGAACCAATGCAAACAGACTTGAGACGTAACTTGTCTCGTAAATTAAATCACTTCAGTATTGTTTATAGTTACAACTGGTGTTAACTGGAATAGTTCAGCACACACGGTTTGCGAGGAAAACTCTCTTCTCGTTCTGTCGTGATGGCTTCTTCTCTCTGCGTCAAAAAACAACGGCGTAGGCCGACTCGTCAGCTGTCTCTCTCGTACGGCGACCGGCGTTCAGCGCTCTCTCTCTGGGAATACCTTTTTGCCGGCGACGCACAGCGGACCAGGGTAGGATTTTAGCTGGACAAAAAGTAAATTGGTTAATGTTATGAAACTTTTGATTACTTTTAAATTCTTGTTATTGCATATCCATATGGTATATATTTGCGCTCAAAAGACGACTTAACGCTACTATAGTCGATCCGAAATCGGAAGACTCCTGGCCTACTTAGATCAAGTAGCCAATCACGAACGTTTCCCCTTCCATCGCCCCTCTCAACTTTCGTGCGGGAGAGCAGATATCGGTGCACGCTGCCAGCTCTTGCTCAGCTGATATACTATGCAGTTTCTAAATAAAATACTTCCCATCCTTCTTTTTGATTCACAGCAAGGAAACGGCGGTAGAAACGGCAACGCAGTCCGATGCGATCTCTTCGAGAGCAGGAGTGAGACTGGTTTCCTCCCCACTACCTTCCCAAACAAACAGTCTCCTATTGGCTGCTGTTAACTGGTGTCCGCCCCTTTTTCGAGGCCAGGAGTCTTCCGATTTCGGATCGACTATAATACGATGTGGCGACCTTGCAATTCCGCTCGACTTATAGTCGATCCAACATCGGAAGACTTATGGCCTCGAAAACGGGGCGTACACGAGTTAGCAGCAGCCAATAGGAGACTGTTTGTTTGGGAAGGTAGTGGGGAGGAAACCAGTCTCACTCCTGCTCTCGAAGAGATCGCATCGGACTGCGTTGCTGTTTCTACCGCCGTTTCCTTGCTGTGGATCAAAAAGAAGGATGGGAAGTATTTTATTTAGAAACTGCGTAGTATATCAGCTGAGCAAGAGCTGGCAGCGCGCACCGATATCTGCTCTCCCGCACAAAAGTTGAGAGGGGCGATGGAAGGGGAAACGTTCGTGATTGGCTACTTGCTCTAAGTAGGCCAAGAGACTTCCGAAGTGGGATCGACTATAATAGCGGGCGGCATAACCACGCGTCTGTATTGTTCGTGTGCCTACTTTAAACAGACGTACGTGCAGTGTTTTGAAGTTATAAATATTCACTTTACAATGAATATCGTAGAGCCAGGTATGCACTTTATTTTAACCTATTTATGTAATACAAACTCATATCGGTAAATTTTTTATGCTTATAATTAATGACACTAAAATAATGTAGGGTTTTTTAGTTTTATTCTTTCTTGCATAAAACTTTTAAAACGCATCTTACGTCGCTGCACAGAGATATCATTTTATGTATGTCCCGTTGTTCTTCCTCTTTAAGTTGCCATATGATTTAACTGCGTCCGAGTGCGTCTGTAATAATAATATATTTTTTCAAAACGTCGGCGACCCATCACTCGGAAGGAACTGTACGAGTTGTTGCGTGCAAAATGTAACACAAGTTTATTAAGCGGTGACTGTGGATAAACTCTATTATGTTACGTCAAAGAGCAGATGAATATTGAACACTTTGGTGATAATGTTAAAAAATCGATAATTAGACAATTGTCTTTGTTTATAATTGATTTTTGTAGGCGGTGCAAAAGTTGTCACAGAAATTCCGAGCGATTCATTAAGCACTACTGAAAGTGGCTTGACAAGGAGCTAGTTTTTGTTAGTACGGATAGTCACCCAACATCATCGAAATCCACTAAAGCAAATCCACTTTACGGCCGCCCTAAAAAGACATTTTCAGAAAGTAGCGACAAAACTGAACGGATGAAAGTCGAAAGTTTATTGCAAACACGCAGTATACAAGAGCTGTCTCTTGCAACGCAAGCAAGCTTGAGAGCTGTAGGACGTCGGAATACAGCCGACGTTACACAAACGTCTACTCAGGGCCGGTGCTACCATTAGGCAAACTAGGCAGCCGCCTAGGGCGCAGTAACCACCTTCAGGCCAAATTCATGGGTGTGCGAGCGGTGCAGTCGCACAGGGCCCCGCGCTTGGAAAGAACCTGTGTTTCAAAATCATGAATCTTCCGTAACACCTGAGAACGAGTGAAAAAAACTCGTTCAAAGAATTTGCTGGAAAATTTTCAAGAAATTACTCTTATTCCAATTCTTGTGATGTGTTACGCAGCCAGTGCAGTGAAAGTCGTAACCTCTTGAAAGTGTCACATCCTAGGAATGTTAATCATAATTTTAATTTAATCTATCGTACTTAAGGATTCTTTCTCAAACTTGTCCGTAAAATACTCGCCCGTAAATGTAAAGTTGAAAACATAGATGCATGAGAAAGGAAAGAATATACGCCACTTTTAATGAGTAAACAGGTGTTGCCTAAATCCCTCTCTTTAATCCCATGCCTTTGTTAGATAGAAGGTGTGTGTACATATCTTCTGCCTCAGTCAGTATCCCCCAACATGCTCTCTCAAGAATTTGTCTCTGCGAAAATTTCTCACCAAAACATATTTCTTTCCTCTCGAAGTAGAACCCAATCAACCACATGTCCTTCAAATTCTGGAAAGCTCTTCCATGGTGGATATTTACCCTGCAAAGAGGCAGTGAGGATTTCCCCTCGCTGCCAGGTGGCCTCTTAAGAGGCACTGCGTCATCGAAGCCCGCTTTCTTTTTTCTTTGCCCATTTTAGGATCGCATTTATAGCAGGATAGGGATTGTCAGAAATTTTGGAGCTTAGGTTCAAAAGACTTGCTAAATTCATGCAGTGAGCATCTAAGTGGCCATCTTCAGCGTCTTTGCTGAAGAATAAAAAAATTGAGGAAGAAAGTTCGGGTTTTCGATTGAAAGCTGTAAGTTATTATTTATTTTTTGTTCTTTGGATTTATTCTTATTAACTTATTTTTCTTGATCACGATATACAGTGGTGGACGAAAAAAATGCATATTAAAAAAAACGAAATTTAGTATTTCTATTGCTATGTATTTAACGGAATCCATTCTTCCGTTGACTAATACAAGTTTCCCAACTCCACTAGCTGAGAAACAACCCCAGACCATCAGATTACCACCACCATACTTGACGGTAGGCTTTAGGTGTCTAGATTCATAACGAGATCCGTCAGACCCAGCCCCTGGCAACTCAACGGTTTTCAGAGTTTCAAGTTACGCTCATCTTTGTTGATAGGTGTCACTGGGTGCGCTTCAAAATGAAAGTGGGGGAGGGGATGGGTCTGGGTGTAATTCTACGTCCAGGAAGAGTAGGGTCGTGAACGGGTAAGTAACTTTCCGTTCGTAATTCGCAAGAGATTTACGTCGACCTCGTGTTACTGTGATTGATTGTCGGTTTTAAATGCTTTAGTTAGAATTAAGCGAAAATTTAATTGTCGTTGTCGGAACGCCGCATCGGGGTAGCATCATCGCATTAATATTACCGTTCAATTTTGTCTCAAGGTCATTATTTCTTCTGATCCTTAGTTCATAGCTTTTGTGAAATTATTTCTTAATTAAACGAAATGGTTGATCTCTTCACTGAATTTTATGTCGGCATAATCTTTACATTAATTAGGAGAGACCTTTACATAAGATATATGTGGATCTATGCAATTATTTTCCTTGGTGAAAGTTAATCACGTGTATTTTGGGTGAACTGAGTCAAGTTGAGACATGAATGTGGTTATTAATTTGTCGAGTGGTTGTGTAAGCGTATAGTTTGAAGGTAAAGATTCGTTTTCTATCAACTTTGTTTTTTAGAAATGATATATGTATACGGTGTTAGCCTATGATCAGATTGGCCAACGGTGGGAGTTTGATATGAGTTTCTGAGGTAATCCATCTCATTTTCGTGTATTTTAATCTCGTTAAAGCGTATGTTTGATAAAATAATAATATTTTAATGCGCAACTGAAAATATATTGATAAGGTTTTCTCCTAATTATTCAGTTTTCAGACAGAATTCTCCGTGTGCAGCTGTATTTGATTTTGGCAACCATTATCGAGAAATTCATTCAAAGCAATGCTGTATTTCGTTTATTGAAATGATATTAATTACGTAATCAATACATACTAGTGTCATGGTTTTGAAATAAGTATTAAGCTTAACTTAGCAACTTAAGGAATATAAGTCTTATATTTTACAAATCTTGGAATTTGAGTTACAATACAATATTTTCGAATATTATCGGAGTGATTTAGCACGAGAGACACTACATAATGTAATCAGGTTATCAGAAATAATATTCAGAATTAAAATACAGTAGGTACATATTTTAAGATTTCATTCTCTTGTTTCAGAGGAATGTTTGCAGAAGACGTCACAGAACAGCTGTCATGTTCCCTTGTGTGATATCAAGAAATACATATTAACGGTGAGTACAATCTTTTAAGTAGTTTGCCAATTGCATTTGTATTGGCTGTTACTTGAAGTTTCCAGTGAGAATTATCGACGTATTTTACTGAATAGATAGGATAAATTTAGTCGTGTAACCACGCATGTGTTTTAATTGCGTCTATATATGTGCAGTACTTATTGTACTAATTTTTCCATCTATTAATGGTGAAAGTGTAGTAACTTAAGCTTACATTGGAAAGTGATAAATCTCAATTTATTTTAAGTGAATATTTCATCGAGAGAATAAAATTGATTTTATAATTTCGACTTTGAAAGGTTTGTTAATTATCGTTAACATAAGTGTTATCAATGCTTCAATTTTTGGCATATTTTATGAAATACTTTGTACCTGGGAAATTTTACTTTTCAATCTACTGACATCCATTTCAGCATAAATCAATTAAGTATGCTCTATAAACACGAGATGATTTCATAGAAACAAAATTATTACTTTGTAGTGACAGTGTAACGTGAAATGTTCATTGACTTTTAACTCTTTGGTGAGGTGTAAACTAATGTTGAAATTATGGAGACATTTTGAGGAAAGTAATTAAAATATTTTGCTTGGAAAAGGCTATCTATATGGAAATTGCTACAGCAATCAATGAAATATTTTGGGGAAAGGGATTTATTAGTCAAAGTTAGTCGAATTTTTGGAATACATGCAAATTTTTGAAAAGTTTGATAGGCTAATGAAAGTTTATCATGACAATTGGTTTTTATTCTGTTTATTTCCACCGGTGGTTGGCTAATCATCAGTTGATAATGCAAAAATTGTACAGGATTTATTCAGATACTATTTTAGTGCATTTTATTTTATAAATGTTCAATCAATCAAATCAAAATAGCAATTAAACTGTAAGAGATAGAAGGCTGAAATGTGGTTATGCCATTTATTACTATGACGAAGGATTTTATTTTAATGAATAATTGAAAGTATATTGACAAGGTTTCTTCCCAAGTATGTATTCAATTTTCGGGCAAACTCCTGTCTAGACTTATTAAATGTTGGAAACCCTTTACCGAAAAATTCATTCAAACATTGATTTATTTAGTTGATAGTCATTTCCGTAATCAATATATAATAGTCATATGGTTTTGAAATAAGTATTGAGCTTAACCAAGCAACTTAAGTGATATAAGTTTTTAATTTCATTACATATCTTTGAATTTGAGTTACAATAGAAAAGATTCCAATGTTACCTCAGTGATTTAGCATGAGAGACATTACATAATGTAATCAGGAGTATTATTCAGCATGAAATTACAGTATATATTTTAAGATTTTATTCTCTTGTTTCATAGGAATGTTTGCAGAAGACGTCACAGGACTGAGCTGTCTTATTCTCCTGTGTGTGATAACAAGAAATAATAACAGTGAGTATATTCCGTGTGTTTCTTTTAAGTAGTTTGCCTATTGTATTTGACATATTGGTTGTTTTGTGATACTTTTGTTGGCTGTTACCTCAGGAAGTTCCCAGTGAGCATTATCAACCTATTTGAATGAATAGCTAGGAGGAATTTAGTCGTGTGACCATGCATTTGTTTTTTTATTCTTGTTCAATACTTATTGTGCTAGTTATTCATCTATTAATGGTGAAAATGTAGTAACTTCAGCGTATATCGGAAAGTGATAAATCTCCACTTTTTTTTAGCGTATATTTCGTCAGAAAATAAAATTTTATAATTTAGGCTTTTGAACTTGTAAAGGTTTGCTAATTATCATTCACATAAGTGTTATCGACGCTTCAATTTTTGGCATATTTTATGAAATACTTCGTGCATGGCCGCTTTTACTTTTCTGCCTACTGACTTCCAATTCAACGTAAATCAATTAAAAATATGAGATAATTTCATAGAAACAAAAATATTAGTTTTGTAGCGACAGTGTAATGTGAAATTTTTATTGGATTTGCTCTTTGGTGATGTGTAAACTATTTAATGTTGAAATTATGGAGACTTTTTCAGACAGTTGAAAGTGATTAAAATACTTTGGAAAAGGCTGTCTGAATGGAAATTGTTGACACAATCAAGGAAATATTTTAAGGAAAAAGATTTATTAGTCAAAGTTAGTCGAATTCTTGGAATACGTGCAAATTTTTGGAAAGTTGCTATGCTATTGAAAGTTTATCATGACAATTGGTTTTTATTCCGCTTATTTCCATCGGTGGTTGGCTAATCATCAGTTGAGCATCCAAAAATAGTAGAAAATTTATTCAAATACTATTTTAGTGCATTTTATTCTGTAAATGTTCAATCAATCAAATCAAAACAGAAATTTAACTGTATGAGATAGAAGGCTGATGTTTGCGGGGTGTATGTCATGTGTTATGCCATTTATTACTATGACAAGAGGATTTTATTTTTGGTGGAACTGGTGTGCGACAGGAGGTCCAATGCTTTTTAAAATGTGAAACATATTTCATAGCATTAATATAACGATTTTTATCTTATTAGCCTGTTATTTACAAAGTATTAAAGACAATGAATAAAGAAGTGAGATCAAGTCAGAAGCGATAATGTCAGTTTTTACCTCTTTAAGTGCAGTCTTGTCACAATGCAAGCTTTAGGAAGATTAGAAATATTTTCTTACTATTCTTTGGCTTAAAATTCAATTCTGAATTCATGTTCTTTGATCGTTTTTAAAGGTAAAAACAAACTGTAATTTTATCCAATATGACAATGGTTTTAGGTTGTATTATAGATATAGACATTATAATAAATGCTGTGATTTGTCGATAATTTCCAATTAAGAGTACGTGGAATGATTTTTATAAAGTTAATTGATCAATTTAGTTGATTTTATAGCATAAATTAAAATGAATATTGCTGTTACTACTTGAAATTATTAACAGATAATATTTAATACTTGTCAGTAGTTAAACCTCTGTATTAATTTCCATATTTCCTACCTGTTATCACTAGTCTATTTATCATTTTCTGGAGTACTTGATCGTCCTCGTATTTCACTGTTCTTATAATCCTTCCTCTGATTTAGAAATCTCCCATGCCTTCTAACGGTTCCTGCATTAGCCTCTCTCCATATATATTGAATAGAATTGGCGATAGACAGCAGCCCTGTCTTACTTCTCTACCGATATGTACTCCGCTGGTATCCGCATTCTCCAACCTGACTTTTACCAGTTGATTTACGTATAGATTCCCGATCAGTCTCCTGTCTTTCCAGTCTACACCTATATCCTTTAATATCCTCATCAGCAGTACCCAATTTACTCTTATCAAAGGCCTTCTGCCAGTCGAGGAAACATACACAGCAATCTTGACTGTATTCTATTGCCCTTTCTGATATGATTCTCACTACACCGATAGCATCTCTGGTTCCTCGTCCTATTCTGAAGCCGAATTGATCTTCCCCTAGCATTTCTTCTGCCTTTTTCTCTAGTCTTTTATTAAGAATCCTCGTGATGATCTTCGAAGTGTGTGACAGTAGGGATATCGTTCTGTAGTCCTTACACTGCATTGCCTTTGGCTTCTTCTTTAGAGGGATCATTGTCACATCTAAGAAATCCTGAGGCCTCTTTCCCGAGTTGTAAAGCTTGTTAATTAGTTTCGTAATCACTTTTAGTCCTTCCGATCCCATGACTTTAAGTACCTCTGCCTGTATTCCATCGCTGCCTTTAGCTTTCCCTTTATCCAGTTCCAGAATTGCCTTTTGTACTTCGCTTTCCATATTACTTGTTCCCAAGTTTGTCTTCTTCAATGTTATCCTCTTCTTCCGTTCTATTTGTGCTGATCCTGCCTGCTTGCTGTATAGTTCCTTAATGTATACTTCTCATACCTGTGCTACATCCTTTGGTTCTGCGACTATTTTTCCATCTGCGTTCATAATTGCTTTACCACAAATCCCATTAGACTTCTAATCTTCTAACTCCAGTGCCCTAGCATACATCATATCATACCGTCCTAACTTCTCAGTTGTATTTCCTCACATTTTCCTTTTATTCAAATTTTCCTAGCTTTATCTGTTACCCTTCTCGACTCATTGTTTGTGCATCTATAGTTGGCTCTACCTTCTTCACTGTTAACATTTTTTTCTCTCATCCATTATCTCCAGCATTTCCTTAGTGATCCATGGGTTTCTGATTTTCTTCTCTCGTTTCCCAATCTCTTTATTCAAGGTGTCTTTGATGCTGGCTTTAATTTCTTCCCATTCTGTATTCACGGTCTCTGGTTTGTTTTCCAAATTTCTAAGGCGACCTTCCGACTTCGTGCTGAAAGCATTCTGCCTTTCTTTCAGTTTTTTTAGGTCCCAAGTCTGTCTTTCTCTTCTCGTTTTCCTTATTTGTTTCAGCTTTGTGGTTACATCGAGTATTAGAAGGATGTGATCTGAATCAATGTTTGCTCCTGGTAATGTCTTAGTATTTTTTATGCTGTTCCTGAATCTTTGTTTTACTAGGATGTAATCTATTTGGCATCTCATTTTATCTCCTGGGCTTTTCCAACTGTGTTGTTCCAATCTCCCATTATTGTGCAGTTCTACTTCATAAATGTCATTCTTTTGCTCATACATCTCCCTGATTTATTCTTCTTCAATAGCGGTTGTTGGCATATATACCTGGATTATCAACATGTTAACTGGGACAACTTTTAGCTTTATTGCCATCAACCTATCGTTCGTTGCTGTTATTTTTGTCACGCTATTCATCATATCTTTTAAGTACCAGAGCTACTCCCCTTGCCTCACTATTTCCTCCGGTGTAAACTACCGTGAATTCTTCCGAGTGGAACTGCCCTTCTCCTTCCCATCTGACTTCGCTCAGCCCTATGACGTCAATCCTATTTCATTTTTCAGGTTCTCTAGCTTTTCTGCCTTCCTCGTGGTTTTTAAATTCCAAGTATCTTTGCATAAGTTACCTTCGACAGTTGCTTTCCTCAAGGCAGTCCATGCCCGGAGATCTGATTGGGGGACTATTTTACCTCCGGAATATTATATAATATAATCATTATTAGGGAAATGTAATGTGGTAGTTTCCCTCTTGCTTTCCACATCGCAGTACTGTAGCCGTTCAAATCATGCCTACTGTTCTATTGAATATATACCCAACCAACATCATTTGTTTTCATCTCTATACCATACCGACAGTACTGCTGCCTACTGCCAAACACCAATGATAGTTTTTTATTATTAATTAAGTAATTAATTTTTTTGTGAAAAAAACCTCCATTTGCGGGGATCGCACCCCGCAGCTTTGTAATGGGAAGCTGACACGCTAAGCACTACACCTTATGGAAGGTTAAAATTTTAAAACTAATTGTCAAACGAATCTTTCACATAATAATTTGAATAAACTCGTAAAGAATTTAAAATTTTAAGATTCTAAATAGACCTTGATAAGTGAATGTGCTCTTTCATGTTGTTTAAGCAAATTAATCTTTTATATTTAGATTTTTTAGTTAATATTTCTTTATTGAATTCACCACAACCATTTTTCCTCTTCGTTGTAGGCATTCACAGTTGATGCTGAGTGAAAATGCGATGGTTTGAGGCGTCGAGGAACCATGAATCGAAGAGTACTGCTTTGCTGAGACGACAATTGATACACCTGGGTGCGAGAGTATAGAGGAATCTGAGCTGGAGGCTATACATATGGGATGAGAGAAGGTTTTTATACCTATATGTTGCTATATTCTGGTTTGTTCAATATGTCAGGCGATAAATATCTTGTATAATATGTAGCTGCATCTTACGGAGGATTTAGGAAAGATTGTAAATTATAAGGCCCTTTCAGATGAGCTAAACGCTTCAAATTTGGCATTATTATAGCTTTATGCTCACAACCAATGAAAATAAATACAATACAATAAGAATTCCAATTTTTAGGTTTTTCTCCTGTCATTCAGAATGAGCAGAAATTTACGATAGGATTAAACGATTCCCCAAGAATTTGATTTCTTTTAAAAATATTGTTTAATCAACTTACACTAAAAGTAAGTAAATGGAAAATATAGTGCTACGTCTGAAAAAAAAGTTTTATCTGATATCGTCCGTAAGAGTATTTTATTTCTGAGAATGTAGGGCATCAATTTTCTGTTTGAACTTAAAAACTTTCTGATAACTCAACTTTTTTATAAAATGCATTTAATTTTTGATTATAAATTTACAAGCATATAAGGTGTTGGTTTTCAGTTTGAACTCTGAAAACTTTCTTTAATTTGATTTTATAAAGAATATTCCATTTTGTTTGTAAAGGTTTATTAGCGTACTTTATAAATTTTAAATTTTTGTTAAATTCACTTCCGTTAATAAGAATCAAATGTAGTAACAAGTTATTTACGAATTTCCGAAGATGTTGAATTTAAAAACTTTAGAAAACTTATAAAATGCCAAGTTTTCGTATTGACTT
The DNA here is from genome assembly GCA_036926305.1 of Uropetala carovei. Lineage (NCBI taxonomy): Eukaryota > Metazoa > Arthropoda > Insecta > Odonata > Petaluridae > Uropetala > Uropetala carovei. The sequence goes on from JAXCHB010000011.1 coordinate 11,287,628, forward strand.
CTGAGACAGCACTGTATTTGCTCATGTTTGCAGACTTGTCATGTGAATATCGTTCCGCAAATTGGATGTTGGAAAGTAATTAATTAAATTTAATCTTAAAATAGGAGCAGCCATTAAAAAAGATTATTTGTATCGGGATTTTTGGTGTTCTACATTTAATATTTTACCAAGAGGGTTTGTCGTGGTTAAATAATTCCAGATTTAATTTAATAATTTAAAGAAATTTGGAGATGTAGGATCTGCTTGAATTAATTCAGAAAATATTCTTTGGGGTTTTTATTGTTGTTTATTCAAGGCAGAAAAAATTCTGAGGCAATACAAATTCAGTTCATTATTCAAGTTATCAAAATCAGATAAAGAGATAAAATGCAAATGAAATTTCAGTTAGTTTTGAGAGTTTTGATTGAAAATCCAGACTATGTAAAGTATTTTCATTGTGAAAAGTTTATATTCTCCAATTATTAAGCCATGCATCGGAAATGGTAGTTTAATTGTTCTTGATTCTAGGTGATATTTAGAAAAAGATTTAACTTTGTGGAGAGTTAAATTTCTTAATTAAGAAAAATTGTGCAGGTTATTTTATTCTTAATTAAAGTCAATGTCCAGAAAAAAGTTCTTTTAATAATTCCATCAATATCCAATTTGCTAGATGTTATTTATTTGTAAATACGTTTCCAAAGTGTTGTGTTATTTATATATTATTCAGAACAATTGCAAATTCTTTTGTCTAAATGTATATAAGCTATTGCTTTTCCATTCTGTATAATTATTGCCATTTTTTTAAATCTGAACAAACCAGAATTAGCAGCGCTTTTGGGTATATATTTATCGTCTCTCATTTCATATTTTTTTCTAAGCCATGCTATTTTTCCTCTCTACTTTCTCACCAATAGAAATGATTAAAGAAATATTATCCTTGCCAAAGTACTTTGTAAAAATGTCCAACTTTTATTCTAGTGCTTGTTATATTTAAAAAATTTTCTGCAGTTCATGAATATTTTTAAATGGCAATTTTGATTTGTGCTAATATTCAGATCTTTTTAAGTCCAGAAATTTTTTAAGTCAGATATTATTCTAAGTCCAAAATGTAAACAAATTAATTTTTTTCAAGTTCTAATTTCAGAAATCTTTCAAGTCTAGCGTTAAAAATTATTGTCCAGATTGTAAACAAATTACTTTACAAATTGGACAATAGTTTTTAACTCTTAGACTTGAAAGATTTCTGGAATTGGGACTTTTTCAAAAGTTTTTCTAAGTACAAATTGTAAACAAATCAATTTTTTTTCTCAAGTCAAAAATTCTTTTAAGTCCAGTATAATTTTTATTTTCAGGTGCAGGATAAAATAAGTAGACAAAATGTATTATTTCAGATTGTAAAATTTTTATTGAACTTGTATGTATACACTGTACATTTTAAGCAATAAAGACATTTTATTATGATCAAAACCTGTTGACTCCTTTTAGATAGAAATAATTTCTTTTTCTCGGAGCCTCTTTTAGGTATCGTTGGACTTAAGGGGTTTTTTTAGGTATATTTTTGCTAAATTTAGCAATTTTTAACCTAAAAATGACATCTTTGACCACCAATTCAGCCAAATTTTGCTGATTATTGAACAAATTATTCAACATTATGACAATTTATCTGCATTTCAACTATTCAACAACTGACATATTACATATAACACAATATTTTCAACTGTTGTTCAACAGCTGACATAAATACATATATAACATGAAAAAATAAACCATCAAACACATTTTGCAGCTGAAATAAATTATTGAACAAGCACTTGAAGAAGTTACTTGCCTCTGATAAAAATAACTGTGACTGAGCTGTGGAAAAATTAATACAAGCATTTAGACTACAGAACAGCCATCATCAGTGGCGAAATGCCACTGACGACAACTGCTCTGAAGTCGAAATGCATGTATTAATTTTTTCACTACTCTGTCGCAGCTATTTTTATCTGAGGCAAGCAATCTTTCAAAGTACTTGTTCTGGAAACACTTAAAAAAGAAACATTTCACATTATCAATGACCTTAATTACAATTAACAATGTCTCTTATTGGTCAAGAAATACGTAAAATTGAATGCACGCAACTGATTCCAAATGGGAGCAATGTTTGCATAAATGACGAAAAAATAATGAATCTCGCAAAGCAATGCTTAATTGGAATTACTTAAATGCCAGGATAACATTTTTATAAACTATTCCAAGTCAGAAATAAACTTCAAAAATGCAATATTAAAATTTCATGTCATACCTATTTCAAATGTTAATAAAATTAAACCTTTATATTTGCCAAATTAATTATTGTATAAATGCACAAATTATATTACCTCAATTAGACGTATTACTGTTTTTTGAAAAAGATTAATAGCATAATATAAACAAAGATTTACTTCTGATAGCAATTTAATTTTTATAACAGCAAAGATTGAACTAAATACATTTTGTCTTTAAAAATTATCTTGCATTTAAAAATATAACTGATTAATCAAGGTGAGATTATATTTACAACATCAAAAACATATTTGTTCTAATGTAAAGTTCAGATTCAAAGCTATTATGCAAAATATAACTGATTTAATCAAAGCAAACACCCTATTTATGAAAAAATATAGCATATTCTCAAAGTTTGTCTTATATTTCCAGGTAATGTACAGTAAGTGCGTAAAATTTAACGACTTGAGGTTAATTTACTTTAAATTTAAGTAGTAATTGCATTGCGTGACTCAACTCACTATCGTTAACAAATCACAGTGCTCCTTATCGATAGCTTAACACTTTCATGGCCAATTTGTCAAATTTAAAAGGAAAATCAGCAAATCAAATCATTAAAAATTTATCAATAATTATATTTTTTAACATTATAAATGTGCAAATTGTAAGTAGCAATACATTATCATTACAAAACATTTATTTAAAAACTTATATTTGAAGAATTTTCAGATTGTAATTTATGAAAGTATTGAGTGCACGAAAAACTAAAGTATTTCATTAAATATTTGTATACAATTGAGTTATTTATGTTAATAAATTTAAAGAATTCCTTTTCAGTAACGCTTATGTTAGAATAAGTCAAAATCTCATATGGAGTTTACCGAAATTATCGTTACGATAACTTAATGAAGATATTTTAAACAACAGCCATGAAATTGTTAAGTAATCTAAAATATAACTCAACCAACAAGAGACAACGTTAATATTTACATAGAGACCAACCTGAGAATCAAAAGAATAACTACAAAATTGAGAAAATAAATATCCTATAATTATTATACCAAATAGAACTGAATGAGCTTCCCACAATCTATATATATTTGCAAAAGTTTGTTTGCGTGTCTCATTATGCATGCCATAAACTATAAGACACGAATAACTAAAATTTGGTACAATTATTATTAACATCTTAACTTGATGAATGTATAAAAGGTTTGGTCAATTGGTTAATTATAGTCAGTGCTATAATAATAATAATATAGGGGAATATAACATTTTACAATTCCACTAGAGATGCCTGCATTTCAAATTTGAAATGTTGACAGAATTTTTTACAATAAACAAAGAAGCTTCAAAGTTTGTTGTATATTAGGATTAGCTATGATGCTGGTCAACACAGACATCCATGACATTTGACGGTGCGATGAGACACTATTACAACGCCAACCTTCATAACAGCCTACTTAGTTAGACAACAAACCCATACAGCGGCCGGGTTACGCAATCTTACTTTCGATACTACACAATTTATACAAGTGAAAACATTTACCACTTACTTTATTTGCTCACATTACACTGTGTTGGATGTGGTTTGGTTAATACAACACGACAAACAACAGATGAACAAACAAAAAGAATTAATGCAATGAAAAACAAAAACAGTAGAAAAGAGAATTAAAATCACACAGGAATTCAATGCTCTGACTCTTAGAACGATTCTCTAAGCAAAGAGTTTTGTTAAAATAAATTTATGTCAAGTGAATAATACTTTGTTACAATAAGTGGGCAATACCTTTGTTAACACGTTACAAATTCTACTCGACAATGCCTTATCCCCCTCCCTCCCTCTGCTGTTCCCCCCCTTATCCCTCGCTAGGCAATAATATGAATCTCGAGTCTCAACAATGACATTCGTTGTCCAGGAAACGTATCGATAAAATTCAAAATCTGTCACATATTCGTTAAATGTGAGTAATTTCAAAACATGTGGTGCATTACTTTCTGGGAAACCCTCGTACAATGTTGTGTGAGACAGACGCTCCTTTCTAGGAACCTGGTATTATCTGAATTTTTAAAGAATGTTTATTTTGAACTCCTGAGCATCCCGCATATAACTGTCCATGCGTAAAGCAAAGCTACCGTATGGTAACTGACTTAAGAAGTCACCTCTCTACTCTGCGTGCAAGGGGATTTCCCTTCTAGGAAGCGCGCTCACCTTCAATGCCCCTCTATTCTAACGGAATTCGTTCCCCTCCACCCTACATATTACCTCCGATCACTGAGGCGTAAGGTAACTTCAGGTAATTTTCAATTGCTACGTTAGGCGGAACTACCTGTACTCTACATGCACGTTCTCTACCGGAAGCTTAGAGAACGAACTCCACCTGGCAAAAAGCATCACCTCACAAAATGAATCGACTGCGTTGATTGTCAATTTTAATTACGAATCCTCAAAATATTTTCCAACTCTTTCATTTATATCAATTAAAATATGAAAAAATTTCCCAAATAAAACTTAATTCAAGCATAGATATAATTTTTTGTTCATAATTATTGCCATAATTTGAAGTCACGATGATTTAAAACATAACCTGAGCAACGCTGGGTAAATTTGCTAGTTATTTATAAGCAAAGAACTTTGCAATACCATTTTAATTTAATTTATTCACCAGAGAACTATATAAAGATGTTTGTGTAGCATCGTAAAATAAATTCCAATAATTACTCCAAGATTTGATGCACAAAAACGATTACAGTGTAATTTTCCTAATAAACGTTTAATGTGTATAAATCTTAGAAGGATATTTTGTAGTTTAATTTACATTCTTCGTTAGAAATAATTTTATGAACTCTGTATTTATCTCAGAATCACTACAAATATGCTGTCAACAATTTGTTGTTAACATACATTAAAGTTATGGTAATTTAATGTTGTGCTTACGCAAACTGTATAATTATAAAATATCAGTTGATTACTTCGTTTAAAAATTAGTACAAGAGTTTAAAATAACACTAATATTTATAATGAGATTTTAAGATATAAACAAGTTAGGAAAGTGTACAACGTAACACAAATGGGTGCATTTTGTGCACTGGAGTATTTGAAAGAAATTATTTACGTGTTTGGAAGGGAAATAGCATTATAAATTCTTTTCTTCGTCATAAATAATCCATTTTCTTCCCATTTAAAAATATTAAATGCATATGTAAGGAAATTAAACATATTTCCGTGAGATTGTTTACGTTAGCAACAATGAAGAAGTAACCATGCTAGAAAATTTCAAAGTTCAACTCAAATTAAGACTCTTGTTCGATTTTCTCGGAAACGGCGACTCCTACGATGAAAATGTAAAGGAAAAGAAATACCCTACTTTACTAGTTCTACAAGTTTTACTTGATAAATATTTTGATATGACCGATACTTTACGAGATATGAGGGAAAGTTCATATTTTATCACCAGTAAAGTGGTACCCCTGATTGGCTTACGTGACTCATTTATGTGATTTTCTTATTATCTTTGACCGTAAGTCCTTAATATCAAATTTCATGAAAATCTGCTTGGTAGAAGCAGATAACGGACAGACGGACAGACCAGATGGAGACTAATACTAATAGGCGCTTATGCTGGAAGCGAAACGCACCTGAAATAACCTTGCATGTAATTACATTTACACACATACATTACTAAAAATTGTCTTTAATGACAAGAATGATATGTTACTTATTTGTTCAATATACAAATAGAAGGTACTTGCATTCTGTAAGCGTTTCAAGTCATTATTTATGGCTTTTGCAAAGTAAAAATTATAAACTAGTTAAATAAATAAAACAACTTCAAGTACTCATTAGAATAAACTTCATTAGACCACTGATTCCCAATGAAAAGACAAAACTGATAATGGTTTGATTCCGATGCAAATGAATTGGAATATTTCGAGGCGGTGCTTACTGTAAAAGAGAGACTGACTGATATTATTCACTTCTTTCGGTAAATTGTGATGAGATTAGCCATGAGGAAGTGTATCATCCGAAACAAAAGTACCACGAAGCCAATGAAAAGGAAGAAATCCACAGTACATTGAACCCAATGCATACTGGACCTTGATGGAACGTACTTAGGATATAACGGACAGAATGTCCGGCGATGCAAAACAGTTAAATGACGCCACTAATACATTGTGTCTCATGCGGACCTATCACATGTGCGTTATTTGGAAGGCCTAATGAATACATCGCAACATTATAACTAACGTATATCACGGCGTATAAGTCGACCTTTGAAGCTTAAAAAAATTTTCCTAAAACTTAAAGTCGACTTATACGACAAATATAAAATTGTGAACCTTAAATTACAGATGAATAACATCGATATTTACCAACAAGGGGAGGCCATAACATTAATATTGAAATTCGTAATACCCTTTTAGGAGGTGAAACTAGAACTAAAACATCACCTATATCTCTCTGCGTTTTTGCCAATGGGCCCTTGTTTAAAAGATCTTAACAATTTAAATTCAGGTGTAAGCATGGATGCAACATATACCATTAACCTTAAGATTACAAACAGAAGCAGCGATAGCTGAATGGGTAGAATGAATGTCTAGTATCGGATGGGCTGGGGTTCGCTCCCAGCAGCCAGCATTTTTTTCTTTCAGAAGTGGTCTGTACATATATTTTAACTAGTAAAATTGTATTATTATTATGTCTTTTTTGTATTTTTGTTTTTTTCCTCAATTTTTTGTGATTATTTTTTGTCTTTTTCACGTACCTTTTTGTACTTAATTTATTTGCACCTTCCACATATAATTATGATATTATAATTATAAATAAATAATAAAATTTAGAATGTTATAATCATTACTTGATTGTTTATTAAAATATCAATTCTTTAATACGACATTTATGAAATGTTTATTACGGACAATTACCTTGTTTTTTTAATTGTATCATCCAAAGTATTGTAATGCTGTAGAAGTAAGTGAGATAGAAGAGGTACACTTCGATCGGAATTAACCATACTAATTGCAAGTTATAATTATATGTGGAATATGCAAATAAATCAAGTACAAAAAAGTACGTGAAAAAAGACAAAAAAAAATAATCAAAAAATATGCGGAAAAAACATTTCCTTTTTTGAAAAGGGGAATAATGTAATTATCAGAACCATCCTCACGCCTGCCAACATGCGATACTTTATTGAATTTCACCACCGTAGATATTGATTGCGATAACTAGGTGCAGTTAATTTTGATAGCATCATTAACAGCCGACATCAATCAAATCATAGGAACCATTATTTAGTTGGTCAAGCCCTCTGAGAATAGCAGTTTCTTATTGGTTGAAATTAAAACACCTGTCAAATGGAAGGCTCAAGAAGAATAGCACGGACCCGAAACAATATTCATCTATTTTTTTATTACTATGTTTATTTCTGTATCTTGTTAAAACTTGGATTGTACAGGACCTTGATTTTGCCTGGCAACGATTTCATGAGAAGTATTTTTAAGTGAAACAAAGGGGGTCGACTTATACTGCGAACATATACCTAATCTAGTATTTTCAAGTTGAAAATTCAAGGTCGACTTATACATCGCAATATATGGATATATATATACATATAATGTATATAATTACTGTATATACTCGTGTATGATGCGTCCCAGTGTATAACTGCCGTGTATAATGCGCACTCGTACTTTATTCCAAAAAATCCCGACTTTTTCTGATACCACGTGTATAACACACATCCTTGATTTTTGGGAGGTATATGAATTTTAAAACGTTTGGACTTGTCCATAAGTGTATTACGTTCAATAAGCTCCATATTATGTCTAAGAGAGACATCGTCAATAATTAAAGCGAATGAGTTGAGATGGCAGCAACCTCACATGGTAAGTTGGGCAAAGTGTAGAAAACCGCAGCGCCACTGTTGCCAATCCTTTTAAATCAGACAAAAAGGGATCTATAAATTAGTTTTGATTTAAAGTGGACGTCGGTTCTCTCTTTCCTTTCTCATTCTAAAACTGTTTAAGAGAAGGAATAACGTAAAAATTTAACAAACAAATCTGGAAACAGGAAACGCGACAGGTATGATTAAGTTCACACACGAGATTCTATGGGTTTTAAATTACTTACGTTGTCAATCGTAGACACTAGAATCATTTACTAAATAAAATTATTTCAATTTGCTTATTCTATGTTTTTTTTGTTTTTGATGTGTGTTTTGCGGGAAGACTATCTTGTGATTTTGCAAAAATTACAGCAATCAGCTGATGAGCTAGTGAAATGCGGAATAATTAGAGAGGATGGAATTATAAATGTATAGAAGTAATTAGGTGTTCTATACATATAATTATGTATGTATAACCTGGAGTATCAATAATTATTGTGCTTTTCCCATTAATTAACCCAAAAAGCGTGAATCTGGTGCGAGGTAGGTTCCCATTTTAAGTGCAGAGAAGTGTTACCCGTGTATAACGTGCACCCTACTTTATGACCTGAAAATTTGGTCTTCAAACAGCGCGTTATACACGAGTATATATGGTAGATACAATGTATAATTTATTGGTGTAGCAAATCCGCAAAAATTAATTGTTCCTCCGTTTGACCTTTGTGACTGGTTGAAATTGACTGACTTGCATTACTTGTGGGGTTTGTTTGTCTTAAAACATTCTTTGTATTCATTGTTACTTTCTGCCAATTTCCACCAGGGTCCGGAAAAATCTAAAATCTCGAAAAAGTATCCCAAGTTCCATTCCTAAGAATAATTCCGTTTCAAATAAGAACGCAAGGGAAAATCAATTTTTCTTATGGTCACTATAATTTATTTCATTCTTAATTATGTTCTTATAAAAGTATGCTCCTGCTAGCACACTGCAAGCACCTTTTACTAGTAAAATATAAAAATTAATACGATTCCTATTTTCCTAAATTAATTAGAAAACTCTGTGCTATTATTTCATGCGCTCTTAACAATTTGTATAAATATATAGCAGAGTAAAACACTGTCTTTCATAACATGCGCATTTTAACAATTTAAGGCAACACATACGTTTCCTTCGGATGTTTCGGATATAACAGACAGGCCTTCCCCTCCTTTTAGTCCAATATATCGAGGCTTCACTGTACGTATGTAAAGAATGCGATGTCGGACTATGTACAATATCACGTTTTGCAATATACCATACACGAAAACGTATCAAGTATATAATCGCAAGCTCTGGAATAATATAAATTAAAATAGTTATAACGAATCCAACGTATATTTTCAATCCTTTCAAACTTTTACAAACCTATGCCAACAGGTGCTTATAATGGAATCTTAACTTAGTACTTAAAAAGAGTTAAAAATGAAACAATCTTTTGTTATTCTAAAAGCTCCCAATTGCAAGCGCTATCTGAGTTTATATAAACATTTGAAATACAGTTGGACCTCTATAAACATCACCATTGATAATCGTTGTTTTGATCAACCCTCATTTGTCGCCAAATGGTACAAAAAATTAAAAAGTTCCGATGCCAGTTTTGAATGAAGCAGACAAATGAATGATGATTGCACTGTGACCGAGAGAGAAAGATTCCTGGCATTGCCTCCAATTCAATTAGTGCCAATTAAAGCTTCAAATAAGTGAAAGAATAGTGTTATTCACTTCACACTTTAAGCATCGAAATTAATGCTGTAGCAATGTCAAACTTTATAGATAGCAACACAAATATTTACGGATAATTATCCAGTTAATAACTGTGTATGGGAAGCATTTCTAGCAATTTAATCAAAGCAATTGATCTTATTTAAAATCATTCGGATGCTGGAATCTTACTTTTTCAGTAAGTAAAACTATTAAACATCTATAATGCTTATTAAGGCAAATTGTCTCATGCGTAAATTTAAAATCAGATGAGAATAGGGACGTACATTATTTTTTAACAAATTGAAAGTTATATGGTTATGTCACCTTCGTAGATAATCTAAATGACAAAGAATGTTAGGCGACGGGCTACGTTTATTCAGGAGCAGCATGAAAACATTTCTTTTAGATTGATAACCTAGAACTCGCCGAAACTTATCTTCTCTTCATTGTTAATCTAAATAAACGGTTGCATTGATTGATATATGAAAAAAAGGACGTATACTTCAATAAAAAGAAACAAAGAAAATTAAAAACATAAAAGTTTGCAATCAATTACTGTGTAGCATTAATTTCCTCTCTAATTTGACTTTTAAAATACAGATTTCTTACTGACTTTGCATAATTAATTGTCAATATGCACACACAGCCTCGCCCTCAGCGAGATTTCTACCCGCTAACCTTACCTATACTGGGGAAATGCATTATCAGAGTTAAATGCGAATTATTGAGTTAAACGTGAAATATTGAGATCAACTTATTCTACACAATTCTTAATTTTTTATAAATTAATTGAAAAAACAGTGAAAACACTGTGTGGGTACAGCTAGTACTCCGTTAATTCATCAAATAGAACTTATAATTTTGTTTGTTTAGTTTACATAACAACGATTTTACTCATTATTACCTCTGACGGTAAAGCACTATCAATTGAATTTTCCCAGGTTGTTGTTACTATCAGCATTTTAATTACTACAAATATAACTTTTAATTAAAGTTTAAGGCAATAATAGCCCATTAATTCATCAAATGGAAGAAAGAAGATGATAACGAGGCCTTTGAATCTGTGTAATTTTTACTTATGTACCAATGACGTGAATCTAAATTGATTCTTTCGAAAATTTTAATGTAAATCTGATTCAAACGTACTTTATTGTGTCATTTTATGTTACTTGTCGCCACCTGGCACATCCAGCCACCATGTGACTAAATGAATAAATAAATAAATATTATAGAGACAGAAGAAGATAAAGAAGAACGACGTAGAAGAGAAAGAGTGAGAAGATAAAATACGGACAGATGAGCAAAGGCAAACAGCGAGAGAGACCATAAACGAAATCAGGTAACAAAGAAGAAACGAACAAACTGAAGAAGGGAGTAATATAAGAAGAAGCCAAAACAGAATCGATGCAGCCAACGGCAGAAGACGAAGAAACGACACAAATTTAAACTCAGCAATAGGAAACGGATTAGCTACTCGACGAGATGATTCACATTTAGGAAAAATTAATAAAGAATGTCAATATCGTAGAGCTTTGTTTTTTAATAACTGAGAAAAGCATAACAGATGCTGGTACGAGAAGAGCACTTCCGCAGCTTCCAGATATATTAAAACTGCCGTAGAGAGAAAATACCCCTATGTGTAAAAATACGTAAGACTAATGTAGTTTCTGCACATGCCAGGACATGAAATATATATTTAAAGCGGGAAGCTCATTAGTTCTAATTTGAAATGCAAAATCAATCACACTCACCCATCTTCTTTCTTGACATCGCAAAGCAGAGCTGGCCTGTGGAAGATCTACCATGCTGGCTGCGTTTTCAGACTTCATTCTTCGGAGGCTCGCATCTGAAACAACGACAGAACCAACTCAGAAATCTCGCACCCAAAGGATAAAAATTCTACAAAACCTTAACAATAACTTTTGATTTGAAGTTTATAAAGTAATGGAAACCGGCTAATAATGTATTATTCATACGTTTTTAAAAACACAGATTCTCATTTTATGAGGTAAACTATAATTTTTACGTTCAAAACACAATATATATTGATAACAAACCCTTAATTAATCCTACGTTAAGAGTGTAACGCCATATCTTGGCTATATTTGCCCATAAACAAATCCGTCCTTGCAAAAAATTTTACCAACTCTTCACAGAAAATGATACTTTACAACGATAAAATCACTCATTAAACATGTTATGCAGTAACAAAATGTTATACATAAGGACTAATTTATAAAAATAATTACTCCATTATACATAAATATGATAAATATAACATTTCCTATATACATATATATATACGGTAAAGATATTTCAACTATAAATCAAAGATGAACCGAGAAGTTATTTAAGATTTCCTTACCTTTGTAGATATAAATCCTCGAGGAGATTGACCAGGACAGCTGTATCACACAATAATAACAGTACATTTATTTTCCAGAAGATCAAAGTTACATGGCAAATCAATAAGACAAACTCAATCACAAAAGAAAATACAAAGTAAAACAATATAACAGCACGAGTGGACTAACGAAAAACAATAATACATCAAAACATCACCATAAATTACAATTAAGTGGCAAAGCAGGGCATACTGAATAATTACATATACAAATTCACATATCATTGTATTATAAAATAAGAAATAGTACTATTAAGAGAAGTTAATTAATGTCCAGTAAGCAATGTGAAGATTACACACATTGAAACTATAAAAAACTTTAGATAAAACTTCACTTCACTTAAAGTGTCTTAAAACGTACACAAATCAAACTAAAAGTACATAATTAAAAACTGCTGTCAAAATGCGTCACATACACCAGTTTTCGAAGAATAAACGGCCAAAATTTTGTCAAGATCCAAACTATCGACATTAAATTTCGAATACAATAAAAAGGATTAGTTTTTTACTTGTGAAAAGTTCTGGTGTAAACACATAAAATAACCAAAAGTATTAAAACTCTGCTGTCAAAATGATTATCACGTGGACCAGTTTTCGAAGAACACACGGCCAAACATATATCACGATCATAACTATCAACATTAAATTTCGAATACAATAAAAAGGTCTAGTTTTTTCCTTCTAAAAAGGTCTGATGGAAACAAAATAAATTTCGAACTGTATTACGCACATAACAGACAACCCCGTCAGCCATTTTAAGATTTCTACGAAGTAACCAGAATAACGCGCAGGCGCGCAGGCTAACCAACATTTCCCCTTATAAACCTGGATATTTACAATTTCGACAAAAAAACCACAAAAAATAAACAATTCCTTTTTATATCTTGATTTCTCATTTTAGTAGGAACACAATTATAACTTATTGTAGCATCGATAAAATTTGCTTAAATGTTATAAATTACTTGCAGTAAATCAAATTTATTGGCATTAAACTTTTGCTTTGCAAACCTAAATTTGGATTCGTCATGGAGAGGGGTAAAAATAAGGCATTAAAATATATTTTCAGATTGCTTAATAACCGACAATGTAATTAATTAATTAATAACGAATTTTTGGTCCAAATACGTATGCGTTTTTTTGTAACATTTATTTTTCTGTACATGGGTAGTTTCGGCGGCATTTACAAATTATGCGGAAACAATTATTAGTTATTAAAAACTATTCACGAGTGTAATTATAAGAATAGCAATTATACTCCGGAAAATACTTTCAGGTTTTTATCTTATCCATGTACTTTGGAAACCTGTGGTATATTCAATTGATACCGATAAAAATTCGTACAAATTTGAAATGTAGGTACCTACGGTGGCAACAAAGATAAAATGTCAAAAGATTTTAAAGTGAGAAGGAAGGTGTGTTCCGTGAGTGGGTGTGAGGGACGCAGCGATGGGACAAGAAAATTTTTTAATTTCCCGAGGACGGAAAAAGTGTAAGTTAATTTATATTAATGAATATTTTTCTTGTGAATGCCGAAGTGTTTCTGCAAGTTATAAGTGTAGTTTATAAATAGATACAACGGTTGTTTTCAGAGCGAAGATTGTCATTTATAAGCGAAATTTAGAATTTTATTTATTCACTCCGCTTTGAGGAAGTACGTTTAACTAAATGAAGGGATTTGTAAGGCGAACATATATGTGTCATTGGTCTCTCCATTTGTTAAATATGTATAGGTGGTTTGTTTGAAATATACATGAGTTTCGTCAATTAAATCTAGTGGAAAAGTTGCTGCCTAAATTATTACGTTTTGTAAATTATAAATTACATGATTTCAGCTTCAATGTGAATTATTGTATGCTTTTGGAGATTCGTTCCTTACATACTCTTTAGGACGTAGGAATTAAATCATTCTTTCCGTATTTGTTTTTAAAAAACTATGTCGATTCTTCTAGTCTTTTTGCACTTACTATTAACTTCTCAAACTGTGAGAAACTATCTTTAATTTAATAGAAACTTTCACAGCATATGATAGAATACAAAGGGCAGGTAATGTGTATATTGACATTTGCAACATTCTTATATGAGATAAAAGGAAACTGAAAATTTCATGTACAAACAAATGTGGTATGTTTCAAAGCATTAATTTAACTCCAAATATGACAGCAATTCCTAAAATGCATTTATTCCTGCTAATTGTCGTAATGTGATTAATTTGCATTTATAATTTCCAGTGTGAAATATTTTTGTATTATTATTCCTTGACCTTTTATAAAGAAATTAATAAAATGTTCGTGATTACCTTTTATATAAAACCGAGTACACCTTTGCAATTATGTTAAGAATAACTAACTTAATGTGGGGGTATAATGGCACTATTTGTTCGATGGTACAATTTCCAATGCTTCTTAAATGAGACGGTTTTCCAATTCTTTAAGAAATTTTGTGAACCTTGCAGGTTTTTTTATCTTTCTGGTAATCTATGATTATTCATACCGATTAATGTCTTTATGTGCAGGTGCTTGGAATGGCTTTCATTTTGCCAAAACTGGCAGGTTCGTGACATGTATGAGCGTGGGGGTGTGCGAGCAGTGGTCCACAAGATGGTTTAAAATTTTGTAATTTTTTTATTTTAGGGTATAATTTTCACGTCTTAGTAAATATATTTTATTTTAGTGTATAGGTTTCACATTTCTTTGTCACTGTTTTATTTTAGGGTATAGGTTTTACATTTCTTTGTCAATGTTTTATTTTAGGGTATAGGTTTTACATTTCTTTGTTAATATATGTTATTGTAGGGTATAGGCTTTAAATTTTGTAAATATATATATATGTACATATTCATTATTCAATCTTTTAATTTCTATATGCTTTTTGTTGGGGAAATTAACATAATTCAGATATTGTGCGACCTTTTATGTTGCAGTATGTACACATTTTCACTTCTTATGATTTAAAATTATCTGTCTAATATCATTGCCCTCATTAGGTTTGGGAACAGGTATTACATCATGCCTCTTAATGTTAGAGTACATATTTGGATGGTTTCTGTGTGTTGTATGCACTGCTTAGTGTATATATGTTCATTTTTATACTGTTTATTTGGTTACCTTGATATGATATTATGAACTTGTATATATGTCATGTGAAGGGTGTCACTGTTTATATGCTTGCATGAATTAACACATTTGAGATGTTGCAGTATGTACATACTTTTACCTTCCTGTGATTTCAAATTATCTAATATCAATGCTCTCATTAGCTTTGAGAGAAAGTATGATTTTATATGCATTTTGTGGCATGAACTAGCGCAATGCAGATAATTTGCAACCTTTTATTATTTAGTATGTACCTGCATACATCTTTTTTGTTAATTCATTGTTCATTATGTTCATATTACATTTTTTGTCTATGTTCAATTGCATATTTTCATGGTTTACAGTATTGTCTATACTACTTCGTGTATGTTAAGATTTTCTTATACTTAGTCTCACTTTTTTCTGTTTGTGTAATACCAGTTGAGGATACATTTCCACATATTTTGTACTTTTCCATGTGTGATCTCTGTTGAATTGCTAATGTTTGAATTGAGATTTGGCAACTGTTTGTTTTCATCTGGTACTACTTTGTAATGTAACTGTGCCATCTTTCTGAGTGTATATCGCAAATAATTTGTGATGTTTGCAAAAACCTGTTTGCAATCTCAGCTGAAATGCTACAGAATTGTTTCTCACTTAAAATACGGCATTTACTTGTTATGTGTATATCTAACGAAGCTTAAATAAAGCAATATCAATAACGTACAATAATTTTGTTGTTTTTTCAATTTTATATTTCTATTTAAAATTTTGCGATCATATATATTAAGCATTTTACGAGGAATGAATAACCTGATATTTTAAACGCGCGCGCTTGGTGCGACGGTGGTGCCATCTATGAACAAATGTAGTCGTAACTTGACCCTTTTTCCCACAAGAGTAAGATGCACAGGGCTGGTCAGACCCGAAGAGATTTATTTTGGTTTCATCTGAGAAGATAACACTCTTCAAGTACGTATTCACATAGCTTGACCACTCCTTAACTTTTTCAATTCTCTTAATTTTGTTTTTAAGAGATAGAAGTGATTTCAAACATGGTACCGCGGAAACCAAACATCTGCGAATGGTTCTGGAAGAAACAAAGACTTTTTTTTCTGCCAGCATTCCTCTCAGCTTTTCAGAGGTCGGTCTCGGATCTTTTTTTACTTGACCTAAAATATAGTCATGATCTGAGACATCGAGAGAGAATTTTCTTCCCGACTGAGGTGATCTGTCAAAAGAACCTCTCATGTGCTTGTTTTTTTAGCACTCAGGTGATTGTGCTCTGATGTACCCCAAATTTTTTGGACAACTCTATCTGTCATTCCAGCTTCATTGAGGGTGCAGATTGCAGATTTTTTCTCTGGCTTTGTTTTTTCATGGGATCGATTTTGTATTTATGAAAAATTTGTAGGGAAAACGTTTTAAGAAAGTATGCATTTTTTTGTCCACGCCTATTTTTTGAATTTTGTGCAAAAAAGGTTAATAAGCCAATCAAAAAGAAATAAAATTTAATAAATAGACATAATAGAATATAAAAGCTACAATTATAGCAACAAAACTATAAACAATATTTTTTAACAGAAAATTTTAATTTTTTTAAATAGGCATTTTTTTTGTCCACCACTGTATATATGTGTGTATATATATATGTGTGTGTGTGTGTATGTGTGTGTGTATTTATAGGCTATGGCTGACAAAAAACGACCTTCTGGAGCTCAGTACCGCAAACGAAAGGCAGAAAAAGATAAGGAGCAAGGAAAGCAAGAGGGATTCCTCCTGAAATACCTTTGTACACAGAAAGCAAATCAAGAACAGGAATATGACTGTACTCTTGTTGAAACTAACACTGGGGGAGCTGAATGTGGTGCTCCTACTACAAATGATATAAACTCTAACACAGAAGTTTCACAAATTGGAGATTGGAGAGGATGTCAAGAAAAGTGAGTACTGCAAAATCTACAAAAGAAGATGGTATTTTGCCTGACTTGAATTACAGTGACTCTGCCAACTGGCCTTACTGTTGCAGTGATAATTTGCGACAGCTTATAATACAATATGGACCACAGCAGATTGTATCACATGATTTTCCCAAAGACTCAAAAAACAGAAGATTTTCTCCTATACCCTACAAGAGGAGACTAGCAAATGGTGAAGAAGTATGCCATCAATGGTTGATATATTCAACCTCAAAAGATGTGCTTTTTTGTTTTTGCTGTAAGGTGTTCAACAAAAAACATGGTGCATCATCCCTACAAGAAACAGGTTCAAAAGACTGGAAGAACATTGCAGCAATTCTTTCTTCACATGAGAGGAATACTGATCATTTAGAAAACTATCAGACCTGGTGTGAACTTGAATTGCGCTTATCTAAAGGAAAAACAATTGATGATATTAACCAGCAGAAAATTAGGCAAGAAGAACAATATTGGCGACAAATCTTAGAACGCTTGATTGCTTTAGTCAGAGTTCTTGGCATGCAAAACTTGTCATTCCGTGGTACAAATGAAAACTTGTACAGTGTTAACAATGGAAATTTTTTGAAGTTTGTAGAATATCTAGCCCTTTTTGATCCTATCATGAATGAACATTTGCGCAGAGTTAAAGATCAAGAAACAATGGTTCACTACCTAGGAAAAGATATCCAAAATGGGCTTATACAGCTTCTAGCAGGTGCTATAAAGCAGCAAATTTTAACACATACAAATTCAGCCAAATACTACTCAATTATTTTGGACTGCGCACCTGATGTTAGTCATATTGAGCAAATGACAATGATTGTACTTTTTGTTGATGTAATCAAACCATCAGATAATGAGATGTCTGAGCCTGAAGTTATCATAAGAGAACATTTCTTGGGATTTGTTCCACTAAAGGAGACTACAGGTGCCTTAATGACAGAAACTCTTCTTGGACAGCTTGAGCAAATGGGATTACCAATTGAGAATCTGCGTGGTCAAGGTTATGATAATGGGAGTAGCATGAAAGGCAAAGAAAATGGCGTACAAAAGAGAATCCTGGACATAAACCCACGTGCCTTTTTTGTACCCTGCAATGCACACTCTTTAAACTTGGTAGTCAATGATACTGCTAAGTGTTATCTGGAAGCAACTAGTTTCTTCAGTTTGGTTCAACAGATCTATAATTATTTCTCTGCATCGACTCGGCGTTGGCAAATTCTAACTAGCCATATATCAGACTTAGGCATAACTGTTAAGCCATTGAGTGAAACAAGATGGGAGAGTCGGATCGACGCTTTGAAACCACTGAGATATCATCTTGAAAAAATATATGATGCTTTAATAGAGATCTTTGATGACACAAGCCTAAAAGGTTCATCTGGAAATACTTCCCGAATTGAAGCTAAGGCCCTTGCTGATGCAATTTGTAAGTTCAAGTTTGTGGTAGCCCTTGTTACATGGTACAACATCCTTTTTGAAGTAAATCTTACAAGCAAGCTACTACAAAATAAGGAAGCTGATTGAAATTCAGCTACAATCCAATTGCAAGTGATTAAGAATTACCTTGTGGGCTGCAGGTGTGATGAGGGTTTTCAACAAGTTTTGACAGAAGCTACTGAGATTGCAAAGGAACTAGAGATACTATCAAACTTTGAGACAGAACAAGTTAGAAAAAGGAGAAAGAAACCGCAGTTTGAGTATGAGACCCAAGAAGAGGCACTGCAAGATCCAAAGCAGAAATTCAAAGTGGGTTTCTACTATGCTGTCTTAGACATGACCATACAATCTGTTGAAGAGAGATTCCAATGGCTACAACAATATAAATCCCTATTTGGCTTCCTATATGATATATACAGTATAAAGAAAAAATCTACTGAAGATGTACTTAAGGCCTGCAAGAATTTGGAAAAATACTTGATGTATAATGGAAACAAAGATATTGATGCTGAAGATCTGTGTTATGAATTTATAGCAATAGCTTGAAGACTTCCGAAGTCTATGCCGCAACAAGGAGTACTTCTCTTCATATTACAACAAAAACTCCTGGATAATGTGCCTAATGTTTCCATTGCTCTAAGGATCCTTCTCACACTTCCAGTGGCAAGCAGTGAACGTAGTTTCTCAAAGCTCAAACTTATAAAAACTTACATACGCTCAGCAATGTTGCAAAAGAGACTAGTTGGCTTGGCAACTATATCAATTGAACATGACCAGGCATCAGCACTTGATCTTATTGAATTGGTGTCAAAATTTGCAAAGGAAAAGGCCCTCAAAGTGAGATTTTGAGGTACCTGATGGGTTTGTTATGCCAAGTAACCTTAAAGGGTATATACCGTATTTCCCGGCCCATAAGACGCACTTTTTTCCTCGAAAAATGTGACCTAAATTCGACCTGCATCTTATGGGCCGAGGGTAAGTATTATTTCCAACCTTAGGAATACCCATACACGTATTAAAACCATTTAAATGTAAGAAATAATAATAGTGACACTGTTTTTGAACTACTAATCAGTAATAGTGGAATAGTTTTGGTATTTCCCCGACAGTTACAATACTTAGTAAACATTTTCATATGTAAATCTCAAACGCAAACAATGTAGCCTTTTTAATTTCATGCTTCCATCCGTAGACGCTCTTTCACGATTCTCGAATCATTGTATCACTTGTGAATAGCCTACTTGCCTATCCTGGGATTTACCCTAACGTATACATTGTATTACTGTTGCCAGGCGGTACGGATTACATAATAGTCCTACTGATTTGCATACCCAGGTACCTAAATAACCTGCTGAAGTAGCAGAGCATAGTTCAAGTGTGTCACACATTCCTTAAAGTATATCTGTTTTGTGTGCATTTACGTTTTTACAAACAGTAATTATAGAGTTACATTTAAAATTTCAAATCAAATAAAACCCTCATGGGATCAAAAGAGAGACGATTATCTTACAGTATTGCATTTAAACTTGAAGTCGTGGATTATGCTGTAAAACATGGAAACAGGGCAGCTGAAAGGCGTTTCGGCCCACCTCCAACAGAGAAGATGATACGAGAATGGAGAAAGCAAAAGGAAGATTTAATCAATGCTGATAAGAGTAAAAAAACTTTACGTTCATGTGCTCCTAAATGGCCAAAACTTGAAGAACATGTTAAGAACTGGATAATAGATCATAGGAAGAACGGAATTGCTGTTTCAACGAAAATGATTTTAATCGAAGCGAGAAGACTAGCCATTGAAATGTCTATTACTGATTTTGCTGGGGCAACGTCGTGGTGCAAAAGATTTATGAGAAGAAATGGCCTGTGTATGTGTACTAAAACTACAATAGTGCAAAAACTGCCAGTTGAGTATGAAAGAAAGATTATAGAATTCCATAAATATGTCAAACATGAGAAAGAAGCTGTGTTTTGAGATAGGACAAATAGGGAACATGGATGAGGTACCTTTAACGTTTGATGTTCCATCGAACAAAACAGTGGACGTTACAGGTGCTAAGACAATTATGATAAAGACTTCTGGTAATGAGAAGACGCGTTACACTGTTGTTCTTGCGTGTTGTGCTGATGGCACAAAGCTTCCACCTTTATTAATCTTTAAAAGAAAAACGCTGCCTAAAGATGTAATTCCACGTGGGATTTATGTTCACGTTCATCCTAAAGGATGGATGGATGGAGAAGGAATGAAGTTATGGTTAGAAAAGGTGTGGTCCAAGCGTCCAGGTGGTCTTCTTAAAAAACCATCTTTATTAGTGTGCGATCAGTTCAAGGCACATGTAACAGAGTCAACAAAAAGGCTTGCCACTGAACTGAAGATGCATCTTGCAGTGATTCCTGGTGGATTAACTAGTCAATTACAATCTCTGGACGTTTCAGTTAATAAACCGTTCAAGGGATTTATGCATGAGGAGTGGATAAAGTGGATTGAGGCACCAACTCATCTCGTTACACCAACAGGAAGAATGAAACGGCCTTTGATTTCTAGTGTTTGCGAGTGGGTGAAAAAGTCCTGGCAGCGAGTTAAAACTGAGACTATTGTAAAGTCTTTCAAAAAATGTGGCATTAGCAATGCACTAGAAGGAAGTGAAGATGACATTTTGTATGAAGAAAGTGATGCTTCGAGTGAAAACAACCGTGCGGATGATTTTAGTGGGAGTGATGACGATTTTCTGGGTTTCTACGATGAATAAATTATATTATGGTTGCTGATTTTGGTATGTAACAATCCTGTTTTCTTCCTATAAATTACTAAAATTAAAATACATTCATTAATTTAAAATTTCTAACGAAAAAATCACGGTGCGTCTTATGAGCCGGGAAATACAGTAGACATAAAGGTTTATGAAGTAAAAGGTTTTAATGTCTTTGGTGATCTTTTATATAAACTCATGGGTTATAAAGTTTTTGTTTATTTATATTTGTTTAATGATATTTGATATAGCTATCACTTAAACAAAAAATACATTTATTGTGTGGTGTTGAGGGTTGTGTTGCCCTTGGCAGAGGTATACGCTCTACCAAGTGTCCTTCTAGTTCAAAATGATTACTTATTCTTGCAATTTAAAATAAATTTAGCAGTTTCAAGTTTTGTGCTTTTCATTTTTTCTACAAAACATATTTTTGAAAATCGAAGTTGGCAATTTTTTTTTTTGGGGGGCGCAAGTAGGTAGCCTTGCCTAGGGTGCAAAATAGTCTGGCACCGGCCCTGCGTCTACTATCAGTACTCCTCGCCGCATATCAAAAGATATTTCGTGCAGACGACAGTTCACAAATAAGGAGGGCTTTTACAAGTGAAGAAGCTCTATCTTTTATAGTTAATAGATCAGTACACACGCGAAAGTCATCTCGAAAATATACAAACGAGGGCCTGTTGCATATTTTACTAGTCTCTTCCGATCCAGTTATTTCAAGCCTTGGTCCACTTCCTAGAAAGAAAACTAGCAAATATTCTAACGAAATTTTGTCTTTATTGTCCGCACCCAATGTAACGCCCAATATTATGTCTTCTCCTGGTTCCTACTGCGATACTACAAGCGATAGTGAATAGAATTGTATTGTAATACAATATTACTATATTATTGTTATTAATTTCCACAGAATTTGATTTAATTTGCTTTGTTAATATTCACTGTTATTACAATTATTGGTTATAGTATTAATATCGTTAATAAGTATGGAAGCGTATGGAAATTACGTCGATAATAATGAATTAATGTAAGTAATGTAGTTTTCTTTCTAGAAATATATACAAGATATTGTTAATTTAACTTTTGGTTTGTAATAAAATATCTTCCTGTTTAAAATGAAATATTTATCTTTTAAAACTTTTGTCCCGCTAAAATCCCACCCTGGCCCATTGTGCAGGTTAACACCCCATAAATCCATTCATCCTTCTCATATTAGGATTAATGCCAGTGTGAGTGATTTCATGAAAAGTGATTGACAGCAGGTTCCAGGCAAGGATTAATGCCCCCTAAACCTTAAGTGTGCTTTTTGTTAATTTATTTTGCATCTTTTAATGTTTTTATTATTTTTATTTTTTTCCTTTTCTTTTTTCCCCTTCTTTCCTTCACCTTCTAAACTACCCTTCCTGTGTTGTCTCTAAATATTTGTTTTTTTTACCGGTAAAGAGTTCTTTTTTAAAGCTAAATCAAACTGACAGCTTTGCTGTTTTGAGGAAACTATGAAAGTAAATGCAGTAAAGTGGAAGAGAAGCACTTAAAAGAATTTTCTGTGAACAACCTTCCAACATGACTTACCCTAGAATATAAGATTACCAGGAATAACACTGGAAAATATGTCCTTCATATTCCTAAGAAAAGGATTACGGAGGACTCGGTATCAGGGACCTTGACACCCATAACACTAATTAGAAGCGAGTGGAATTAGACCATGAGAAGGGTAAATCATATAAGCTTGATTCTTCATTGCTCCCTGCTACAAGGGAGTACTTCCCCCTTTCTCTCGGTGATTGTTTTCTGAGAAAGGAGCATAAAAATGATGGAGACCCTAACAGTGGGGCTCGGAAGGTGGGTTTGTCCATTGCTCGAATTTATTTTCATTCTCCCGCCTGAGGTATTGCTGGGAGAAAGTGAGATATTGTCACAGTAAGTTGTCTTAATGCCTGAATAAAATTGTTTCATTTGAATAACTGAACACATCGCATTCAGATAAGCATATATACCAAACACTGAAAAATTTTCCAAATTACCTTACTGTTCGGTATAGCATCAGTACTGAACACAGAACAGTTTGTCCGATTACCGAACAGTTCAGGTGAATACCAAACAGGTGGCAACCCTACCACAGAACTACACCTGTGTCATAATCTTGGTAATATTTTGTTTCAGGTGGTAGATTTACACTCCATGGCTATGACAATGAAGTACCTCCTAAAAGCAGAACCGATTAAACACATTAGTATTACCTTCTGGAAAGAAACATGCACTCATTGTTAAAATATGAAGAATAGCAACAGATGACTGGAGAATTACAGTGATTAGAAAAGTGATCCTCGTGCCATTAATACGATTTTGTATCATGTAAGTTATTTAAGAGAGAAATGGTATTATAGATGAAAGAATAAATGAAAAGATATGGAATAGTAATTGATTAAACCACTATTAAAAATTTAATATATTTAAAAAACGTGAATCCAGAAAATAGTTACCAGGAGATGCATAGTGGATTTGTTGGTTAGGCTGTTCTTAATAACCAACAGAGCAAAGGAGAAATTCTAAAATATTCAGATGTGTTAAACATTGTGAAATTTACAATTATTTTGGTCGAAATTTCAAGAACCTGAGTAGGACGTAAAATTAAACAAAGTGATCGAATTGATTATAGAGAGAAAAATCAATTTTGTAGGCACTTAATATGCTACGCTTAGAATATTTTGAAAATGAGTCCATCTTGGGAGTTGGAGGGGTGAAAATTCAACTTATTGAGAATTATATTTGACAATTTTCTTGAGTTGATTTGACACTATACATTAGGTATGCCGTTCAAAAGGTTTTTTAATCTAAAAAGTTCATCACACCAAAAAGAAGTTTAAGAGTACATACATATATACTTTTAAAACTAAATGGAGTTTTTATATTTTATAGGGATTCGCTTTTTCACCATACCAATTCCGTCGCATCAAAAAGCTTTCTCTCCTTCCTCCGAATTATCTTACGATTTAGAATACATTTTAACGAATTACAGAAATTGTATTCCAATGCCTACAAGACAATTTATCGACCCATTAAAATTAATCGCGTACTAAAGGATCACAATTACTTGAACACAGCTTATACAAACGAGGCTTCTGTTCCTCAAACGTAAGGTTAATTTACGAACAAATATGCCATAAAACATACTTTCATTATTAAGTTAAATAATGAAAAATGACTAATATTAATTAGGAAAACAAAAATAATTTACGAGCGAGTTTCTTTTGTTCACATGAATCATATTATAATTCAAGTATTTAAACACCGTTAATACGAAAATCTAGGATAAATCATAATTAAACGCACTTGATATGTACAATACTACAATCATCATCTACTTCTTATATATCAGCTTCTCATGGTACCGATAGTACATAGGTCGATAAACAACGATCTATCGAAGAGTCCGATTGATGGAGTGAAGTTGAAATTTTGTAGTGGCTTTGTTGGCAAAATTTAAATTTCTATATATTTATTATTTGTAATGTCGACCCACGGTTTTTAAATGGATCGATTCATATTGCAATAATAAAATTAACCTAAGTGACTTTTTTAGGCAGTGCTTATCCGTTAAAAATTCTTCAGTCCTTTTTTCCATGGAATATTTTATTAACGTTGATTTTATAGCTTCTCATCACCAATATGTTTGTGCTAATGACGCTCTTTCTTAGTGAGAAGGTGATTATTACGGCATATAAGTGAATTTAAATCAACATATTGCGTTCAACGGGGATCAACAGTCTTTTGTAACTATCTTATTACTATAATACACATTACACGTAAGTTGGCTTT
Source organism: Uropetala carovei (assembly GCA_036926305.1). Lineage (NCBI taxonomy): Eukaryota > Metazoa > Arthropoda > Insecta > Odonata > Petaluridae > Uropetala > Uropetala carovei. Next base: position 11,312,922 of record JAXCHB010000011.1, read on the forward strand.
TTGAGGAAATATTTATGCAATTAGTAATAGTTCAAGTGCATGTCAATTTATTTAATTTCCATGGTTTTATTCTATGAGAAGGGAATTTATTGTTAAGTTAGCTATGTAATAGTTATCGATTTATAATTACTATTTTTTTCACGTAATATGATTTCATATTTTTCGGTCTTGTCATGTGCGATCTCATGATAGCATTTTATACATTCGTTAAGATAGACGTCAAAATGCCATACCCGGGAAATGGAATATACATCGTTTTGGGGGAGATGTCATTACTTCTTACGGCTATGAAAAGAGGAGCAAGGTGGCCTTCTCATTCTCACCAGGTGGAATGGCTTTTCACAGTTATTGAATTATTATTATATCCTCCTTAGCCTTAATTTTATAACAGACCGTCTCATGTCTTTCAAGGATGAAGAGCAGGATTCATTGGTCAAAAGTTTCAACGAACTCAAAGATGTTCTTAGTCAAGTGGGTGATCTCATGGAGCTGGAACCCAACAATTTCTTATCACCGTTTTTGGAAGTCATTCGCTCAGAAGAAACTACTGGACCAGTAACTTGTGCCGCTCTAGCTTCAGTGGATAAATTTATATCGTATGGGCTTATAGGTATATTTTTCCTCGATATAACTTTTGCAATATATTTGTATATATTAAAAGAATAATGCTAGAGTAATGAGCTTCAGTATTTTTTAACTATGAAGTGTATATAGTTAAATTGGATCCTGTGGAGTTTAATTACATATATTTTTTATATAAATGTTAATAATACTTATTATTCTATAACGACAAGGCATAGTGGCTTTAATGATGCTTATTTGTCTCTCAATTATCTAACTGATAAAGTCATAATATCAATATGATCACATTGTCATTCCTTTTTAAGTTGTCTGTCAGGATTTATTGATATGCCAGTTGATGTCTTTGGGCTTGGCATGCAATTTTTCCTAGATTGGCCTTTGAATATGCACCATGTTAAAATCTTTTGATAAATCATACTATATTTGTTATAGCCAGTAAATAATGAAATCCAGTTTTATTTAGTGCTTTATTAATTATTGTTCATTATTGTTTTAAATATTCAGCACCATCAGGTTCTTCAGTAGCATCCACAGTGGAGAATATTGCTGATGCGGTAATGCATGCTCGTTTTGTTGGCACAGATCCTGTTCATGATGCTGTAGTTTTGATGAAAATTTTACAGGTATGTTTGTTTATAATTTGGTTATTTTGCTAAATTTTACGAGTGCACAGTTTTTTATTTTTGCACTTGAATCATGTGAACTACTGTAAATTTTATTTGGCATACACTACATATACAGAAATGTATTCTGCAGTTGCATTATTAGATATCTTACTTTTCTGTAGCTTCATAGATGTATATATTTGGAAAGCTTGATTTAACCCTTATCGGCAGTGCATACATGCAAAGGTATGTTGTGCACTGAGTCTGCTTATATGAATTCATAGGCCCATGTTATCATCCATACTCTGTGGAATGATGTGATGCCTAGAGATATTTTATACTAACGTAAAAATATAATATTTAAATATCGAAACTGTGAGATTGAGCGGTGGAAATTTAATTGCCGTCTGTTAAGAGTTTATTTGACTATTATACTTTGGAATTAGTCTCTTTTAATATTAGGGTTGTGATGTTTATTGCCTAATTATAGCTGAATGATTTCTGAATTGATATGGTAGAAAACATATCATTGGTAGAAATAAAATATAAGGGCTCTACCATTTGTATTATCCTATTAGTTTTGATTCATGGTTATTTGGTTTATTTTTATATGGTATCATAATGTCTCTTCTATTACTGCAACTCTACCAACTGGTGAGTTTATCTCTTACTTCATATGATTTATTATTTTTATACCTTGAATGTATCATGTCATTTGTTTCTTTTAAGTTTTCTTGGACCTGGGAAATTCTATTGTAACAATTTTTTAAATCAAGGGAGTTGGTTTTACATGAGATTTTAATGTTAAAGCCTTATGCAATTTGAATTCATCAAGGAATTTTTTTCTAACTGCATACTTTCTACCTTCTCCATTCACACATTCCTGGAACGATATCTTTCCCAACCATTTCAGCAATTTTAGTTGAGTAACTTGGTATGCTAGCATATGCTCTTTGCTATGCATTTATCATTCATCATGAACCTGCATCTAGATTTTTCTTTAAACCTTTCCTTGAAGTAGCAGCACAGTGAATTTGTATATAATTTGAATACGTGATAGGATTTTACCTACCCTTTTTAGCTGTATATATCTAAAAGGCATACATTTTGAGTCACCTTTTTCACTTGGTGAGATAAATTTATACATGGTTAATATTTAGTTCCATGTTGTTTATTGTAGAAAAATGCCTACATGTAGTGTAGTGTGAAATCCTCTGAATCATAAAAAAATATAATTTATGAAGAATATTAATTTGCCCCATGTTTATGTGTAATTTGCCACATGTGTTAGAGTGATAAAACACAATTAGGATATATTTAATATTTTTATTTACTATAATTTATATATTACTGAAATTTGTTGGAGGAAAAAAATAATGGAATCTGGTATTTTGAAATGGATTAACATAATGTGCCAACAGTGGACAACCTATGCTCTTTTTTTTATAAAGAGCTGATTTTCTTCTTAAATCTGGGAAAAGTGCTTTTGTTCAGCATCTGTATGTATTGCTCTCCTCTCAGAATCTAAATGCTAAGTAAGTGCATTATGACTGGTATCTTGAAATTATTAAGTTAAAAGTACAAATTTGCCAATTTTTTAACTGCTGTGTTGTTTACTCTTTAGCTTCTGAGAACATTGATGCTGTCACCTATTGGGATAATGCTGTCCAATGAGAGTGTGACTGAAATCTTGCTAAGCTGTTTCAGATTTTGTTTCGAGGACAGACTCTCTGGTTAGTTTATTGATTATATCTGTCAATACATTTTTAACTGAAAGGAAGTACTTCAGAACTACATTTGAGAATATCATTTATTCATAACTCTATCATATTCTTCTTCTTATTCAGAACTTCTGAGAAAAACAGCAGAGCACTGCTTGAAGGACATGGTTCAGCTTTTATTCACCAGATTGCCATCATTTTCTGAAGATCCTCGTAATCCTGTTCATATCAAGGTTTGTTCTACTAATGTCAATTTTGTGTGTCTTATACAGGTCGAGCACCCTTGATCTGTAGATTGAAAAATGAAAATTATCCTAAATATTAAAGTTTTTTGGATTCGTCAACACCTCTGCAAATATGAACGAGACATCTGGTGGTGAAGTACTGAATTTCATCAAGGATGAAGTTCAATAATACACCACTGAACTTCCAAGGGTGCATTCTGACTTTTACATATGTACATAAGGGTACAACTAGGATGAAAGAAATTACTGTATATGCCCGAATATAAGGTGGTGTTTTTCCAAAGTTGTCCCTCAGAAAAAGAGGTGTTGCCTTATATTCGGACCCTTAAATGTGATGAAGAAAGAAACAAAGAAGAACGTGGTTTCTTCCCATAATAAAGTGTTTCCTATCTGTGGCATCTTTTGTCAAAGAGTAGGGGTTACAAATACAATGTTTTGCTATAAGTCACATCTGCGCCAATACCATTGTTAGTTCTCACTACCTACTCACCCCCCTCAATAATCAGACACACAGTATCATTGTATATAAGCTGTAGAAAACATTATAAAGAACAGTATACTGAACGTGGTACATTGAAAGTAATGTCTTGCAGGAAAGGCGCAAGGAACCCACTCTCACTCTACCCACCCGGTTTACCCAGTAGTCAGTTGTGAGGTTTTGTGTAGTGTGCATACTTTTTTATTTGCCGTACCTAATTTGTGAGTTTTATAAACCTTAAATATGAGTGAATGGCAAGGAAGTAAAAATAGATTAACAGAGGAATTTGATGAAGTTATGATTCCAATTTAAAAATTGTAGTAATATGTGAAGCAGAAGCAACAAATAACTGTGCTGCTGCAAGAAAGTTCAGTGTTACTGAAAACAATGTGAGGCGATGGTGGCAGAAAAGTATCAACCATTAAATGCCCATTGTACTAGAAAGGCGTTTCGGGGGCCCGAGAAGGGGAGGTCAGTAGAAATTGACGCCAAAGTAGTGAAATACGTAACCGAGATGTGAGAGCAAGGATTTTCTGTGACAATGGAGGCAATTCAGATTGAAGGACGAGAAATTGCACGGAATTTGAACATCTCGTAAGATGAATTTAAATAAGCTTGGGGTGGTGTAGGAGAATGATGATTTTCAATAATAAGATTTTTACACATTTTGATTATTTTTTTAGATTCCTATCCCTCAAACTCTGATTATTCAAGTTTTTGTCAAATAATGTTTTTCTAGTTTTCTTGGTGGGAAAATGGGGGGTCACCCTATATTCGGGGTTACCCTAAATTCGGGTTCACCTTTTATTCTGGCATAGATGATAATTTTGCTTATGCCGATGATTATAAACTCGAAAAGAAATAAAATGTTAGTTTTCAATTTTTTTGAAACTGAGCTGAAGTTAACCACATTACTCTCGACATCTTTACTATGGGAAATCCAGTTGTTCATCATCATGGTTCATAGTTGTTGGTTCCTAACATACCGTACGATGTTTGTGGTTATTTATTGCCTTTGTGTTTTTTTAAATAGTGAACATGCCAAAAGACCGTCAGATACCCTTATGTGTAACAGAGTGAAAATGAAAAGGAAGCACAATTCATTTTCAATTGCTAATAAAGTAGAGTTATTGCAAAAACTTCATCATGGTGCATCTGTGAAGCGGTTTAAATAACTAAGAACTAAAAGTTCTATTTTAATAAATGACATTTGAAAAAAAATTGTATATAATACATCTAACGATGATGATATCCAATCTTCTAGATTTTTACAAAAAATGGCAATGGCAATAAACATTCAAGAAAACAATTTTACTTTTAAGTTTAAAAACCATAAAATTCCTGCATCCATAATTTCCTGCATCAGATGCAATAAAACCATCAAATTCTTTCTTTCTCATTTTATTGAATACGTCATCGTAAGGATCCCACTCTGGTTCACATGCTATGACATTGAGCTCATTGTCATCCACAAAAAAACATTCTTCCTCATCTATGGAATTTGACATTCTGCCCTTTTTTTTAAAGAGTTATGATTATTTCTGCATTAACACCATCCCACAATTTGATTATCCATTCACATGCAACATTAAGCAGAGCTGCAAGCAGATTTCCTCCTTTTGTGTAGGTTTTTTCATCCTTGAGCATCCTTACTTGGTTTGTTGCTGAATACATCAATGGGTTAATCCAAAAATGTTAACCCACGTTCTATAATGGCAGTTTTTGTGTTATTTCTAGCCAAGCACTGCTTAATGTAATTTGTGTTGTGGGATTTGAGCATGTCCTACACTAATAAGCTAAGTGCTTTATGTATTCTTGTTCCAGATGTTATCAGTCCACAACTTCACTCCATCTTCAGCCATCCAAACATTTTTATGGAAATGCACAAATACTCTTGAAAGAAACTATTTTCACAAGCGCACACAGTGCACAAAAATAATGTATACTTATTTCAGCTACCAAGTAGCCCTCTTCAGCATCTTCTAAAGGAGATATTTTCTGATTCTTTCCATGAGTCTAATTTGATTATATATCCCATTCCTATTATTTATTGCTAATATGTTTTTACATCTTTAAATTTAAAAATAAATTTTTAATGGGTAGTCCTTAGCTAAGTAGTGCTGAGCATAGTCATTAAAGTTTCCTGGCCCGTAATTAGTATTTTTCTTGATGTTAACTTGTGTTCTCATTAATAGAAACTCAAAATGAGGGCTGGAGTAATGGATTCTTCCAGAGGAAAAAGGAAGAGTAGGAGCTCAAAGAGCAGTTTTAGAGGGCGGTCTCCAAAAAGTGCTGCCAAGTTGGATGAGAATGGTAAATCTTCAGCACCTGATGGTAAAGATAAGCAAGATGCCACAATGAGCCCATCCAGTCAAGAAACTCAAGACAATCTGGAAGGTCAGATTCTAAACTATAAAGCTTGTCAGAAAACATTTGCAGGAAATAATGACTGAGTAATAATAACTTGCTATTTGACTTTCTTACGTTATTTTTATATTTATGTATATATTTTGGAATACTGTTGATGTAGATAAGTACTTGTGTGTTAAAGTGATTTCATTACATTTTCATTCATAGCTCAATAGTGTTTTGACAAAGTTGCATATGCATCAATTTCTTTATAAACATTGATGAGCATGTCTTGATATGCTGCAGTGGTTATTTTTAGCTTTTATTGTCTAAACTTATTGAGCCTTAGGAATTGGCTGTTTGATTAGAAACTGATTAATTTATTATCAATTTTTTAAAATAAAACATTTTATCCCGATACTTTATGTAAATCTGATGCAATATATTTTTATAACAATAATTTTATGCAAGTAAACAAAGACTTTTATGTCATTCCTTTATTTCATGACATTAACCTTGAAATTAACTCTCTAGTATGCACATGTGCATAATCCTAGGATTCCCTGAGCCAACTGTCATTACCTCATGCCTTTGCAAGCTTAAATTTTTGTCATTTACTTTGACAAGTTTTTTAGGTTTTTTAAATAATCCCATAATGGGACAGATATGCGTTATTCTGCAGACTTTAAGAGAAAAGTGATAGCATATGCTGAGAAAACATCAAATCTTGCTGTAAAATGGTGCTACGGGATTGATAAGTTGAATGTAAGATGTTGGAGAAGACAAAGAAAGAAACCGGGATATTTTTGTTGCGAGATTAAAAATCTGGGACATAACCGGGACAAATTATATTTTAGGACAAATTGTATTGAATGCTTGAATATAACATTATTTTTGTTTTCATAATTTTAGTTGATACCTTTTTTATTTACTTATGAATTGAAAAAATCGGGGCATTTCGGTATTTTTTTTCAACAAATCCCAGAAAACGTATGTACATTCAACATGCATTTTTGTTCGCGTGCCCTTGTGAAAAGCGGGCGTCGACTTACAATTGATTAAATATAGTAATTAGATATTTTAGTGTTCATGAGTTTGTCTTAGAATATATCTTAACCCTAGAATTAACAAGGGGGGGCCTCCGAGGCCCACAAATTTTGTTTTTGTCTGTATCTCTATTAAAAATAAAGCTGACATCTTGATATTTAATTACATTATGCAGAGACTTATAGATAACAATTACTTGAAGTTTCCCATCAATGTATGCATATTTCAATTTTCTTCAAATTATTTCGTCATTGGCTGCATGCCTTGACAAGTGGGTTGCCTAAATTATAGAGTGCCTTCTGATTGATCAATTTTATTCTTGCAACTGCCGCCTCCCAGTATTGCTATTTATAGTCAAATTATGTTGCATTTCATTCTTTTCCACACCCTCCTTATTAGTAGTTCATTTGTTTTCTTATAGAGCAATGTATCAGTGTGAAAAACCTTACATGCAAGAAAGGATATGGGAGGGTTTTTGTTTTGTTTCTTTCAATATGAATGCGACATTAGTTTGGTCCATGCCAATAAGCAAGATGGCACCGTGGTCATTTTATGACAGTATGACAGCAAAAAGAAGGGGCGGTCAAACCCGCAGTCTCCTAAAACTTCGGGTTCAGAGAGCCAGGAAAAGAATGACCCTTCCCAAATGAATAGTTGCCCAAGCCAGGGCACAGACCTTGAGGGTGATAAGAGTGCATTTTACGTCATGATAACATTCTGAATTCCCCATTTGTAATTTTTCCATTTCAAAAGAATTCGTCGCGAGCCAGAAGATGCCATATGATACCAAGAAATCAGAGATAAATATTTATTATAATTCCACCGAAGGAGGGGTCGATACTATAGATCAGATGGCAAGGAAGTGCATATACCGCAAAGAGAGGCACGAGGAGATGGCCGCTTTCGATGTTCCATACTTTTATTGGCATAGTCGGATCAATTCATATACTATTTTTATTTTTAACTTCCCAGACTGGTGTGAGAATAAAAACAAACAGTGCCACATATTTCTAAAAGAATTGGAAATAGAATTAATAAAATCCCAAGTTGAGGAGCAAGCAAAAAATATGACAGGGTTCCAGAGACCAATTACAATAGCTATGGAGACTATTCTTGATAGAAAATTAGTAACAGATTTTCCACCTCAACCACAACAACCCATTTGCGGGAGATGTTATATGTGTTGCAATGAATCCCTTTCCAAAAAATATAAGTATAGTAACCCTGGAAAATCCACCATGACATGCTTACAGTGCAAAAACCATGTATGTGAAAAGCACAGTATGAAGCATTTTATTTGTTTAAATTGTTGTGTCAGATGTAGCAGATTAAATTGTTTTTCTAATAAATTTGTTATTATTTCCGTAAATACAATCTTACGGCAAAATTAATGCGATCTTTAAAACATATTGAGGAAAAATGTAAAAAAATTGTTTTTATGCAAACATTTCTATCTTTATAGTAGATATAATTTCAAATACTTTACTAAAATTACATAGCTTTATTCCTATGATGTTTCTAAATACCGTATCTGCCCGAATACAAGCTTATGTTTTTTGTCAAAATTTATCATAAAAAATCACCCCTCGGCTTAAATGCGAGTCCGAGGAAAATTTAGGTTATGGTTAAATCTCGAAGTCTCTCATTGCCTTTGTGTTCAAATGATAGTACTATATTTTTCGTAAAGTAAATATCTGACCTACGATGAATCTATATAAAAATATCTTGTCGAGATCGCTTGTGTAAATTGACGATTACGCAAAATGCATTGACGGCTTTGAATGCTCAACTGTTTGAATTTTGGTAAAACTTACATGGAACGTGTATAATTATAAAAATGCAATTTCTTAAGGCAATGTACATGCAACTTTCATTGGAAATAGACTTGGATGAAAAATATCTTGACGAGATCGCTTGCGTAAATTGATGATTATGCAAAATGTGTTGACGGCTTTGAATGCTCAACTGTTTGAATTTCGGTAAAACTTTACATGGAATGTGTATAATTATAAAAATGCAATTTCTAAAGTCAATGTATGTGCTACTTTCATTGGAAATAGACTTGGATGAAAAATATCTTGGTGAGATCGCTTGCGTAAATTGACGATTATGCAAAATGCGTTGACGGCTTTGAATGCTCAACTGTTTGAATTTCGGTAAAAATTTACATGGAATGTGTATAATTATAAATATGCAGGTTCTTAAGGCAATATATATGCTAATTTCATTGGAAATAGACTTGGATGAAAAAATATCATGGCTAGATCGCTTGCGTAAATTGACAATTACGCAAAATGCGTTGACGGCTTTGAATACTCAACTGTTTGAATTTCGGTAAATCTTTACATAGAAGGTGTATAATTATAAAATTGCAATTTCTTAAGGCAATGTAAATGCTAATTTCATTGGAAATAGACTTGGATGAAAAATTTCTTAGCGAGATCGCTGTTACTATATTTGACCTTTTGTGAAAATGAAGATGAATGAAATTATTGTCACTGAATGTGGAACATTATTCAGCAACGCAAAATTATTAATTGGAGTAATATTTCAAAATGTCAACAACTAAACCATTTCCCACACATTTTTCGATCTCGAATAATGTATTCTAAGATGTGCATGAATGCCCGGCACACTTCAGCATAAAATCTACAAAATTTACGTTTTTGCCAAAAAATCGTGGAAATTTTTGGGGGGGTCAGCTTAAATCCGGGGTCGGCTTCTATTCGGGCATATACGGTATATAAAAATTGATTCAAAACATTACTATTGCTTCATATAGTATTTTAGATGGTGGGCCTCTGAGGCCCCTCCCCCCCTTGGTAGTCCATGGTAGTGAAAATCGGTTGGTAATTCTATGGTTAATGTAGGTATTGAAGTCATACCAATCAAATACTAAATTCCTAAAAGTACAGTAAACTGTAAAGCTTCCTTGAATGTGAATACCTGCAATGTGTATTCAGTTTTATGTAGTAGACTAATATGCAACGAATTTGGTGGCATGATTCACTTTTATACTGTTTGACAAGGAATGGGCAGATTACAAAAAATTACCAAAGATGCAGATTTTGGTAGTTGTCTTTATTATCGTATTTGCTTGTGTAATTGACCCACTTTTTGGCATGATTTTTTTATGTTAACCAATTAAACTGGCTCATAAATTTCTTTCTTTCTGTAATACATCACCATATTCCCTCCTTCAGGAATTTATCTCAAGATAAGATACTGTCAGCTTTGGGTATTCGCCCTCTTCCTCACAGATGCACAGTTGCCAACCTGAATTTCTTTCATGCAATTATGAATGGCCATTATTGCTCAAGTGAACTTTTACCTTGTTTTTCCCTTCATGTTTCCCCTTGCCTTACCTGCAACCTCAGTCTCCTTCATTTGTCCAGATTCCACCTTTCTATATCGCAAAGATTCTTGTTTTACAGACTTCTTCAACCTTGAACTCCATAACCACAAATCATCCCTTGACCTCTTCTACTCTTCTAACACCTTCAATACCTTTCTCAAATGCTACTACTGGCTCTAGCATATCTTTCTCCCTGGCCAGTTCCTCCCCAGTTTTTTTTTGTCTTCTGTTTTGTTTAATGGTTTATTTAAGATTGTTTCATTTATAAATATGTTATGTTGTTATGTTATGTAAGGATGATGATTAGTAATGGTTTTTGACTGCAATGAAGAAATTTACTTTGCCAGAATCTACTTTCTGAGTACATGGACAAACTTATTGCTTTCTAGAAGCATGTAATTGGATTGTGGAAAATTTATGATTACCTGATGAGTAATGCAGATGAGACTGAGACTCCTATATAGCTCAACATGCCATCAAATTACACAGTTAATGAAAAAGTCACAAAAATATCATAAAAACATCAGGGAATGAAAAAATGTGCAGTACTGTAATATCAGTGTTAGCAGATGCTACAAAGTTGCCACCATGTGTTCTTTTAAAATGCACAACTATGCCCAAGGAATTGCTGCCTGATGGAATTAAGAGTCCTGCACAGGCCGGGCCCCTGCCCGTACCTGGCCCAATCCTTTAGAATTAATTACGGGCCAGGGCCAAACTTTAAAAATCATGCGAGTTACACTGGTCCTTCGTAATGTCTCATGGGCCTATCATTTCTTCGATATTGTATTGGTCAGGCCGGGTCCGAATTTGTATGGACTGGGCCTAGAAAATCAGGCCCGTGCAGAGTTCTAGATTGAATAATTTTTAGATGTCAAAGCTTAAGATGGATGTCAAAAGATGTAATGAAGGATTGGCTGAACATTGTATTGAATAGATGACTTGGGGTACTGTTAAGACAAAGAGGAATGCTTGTCTTAGATACAGTCAAAAGCCATCTAGCACAGGAAGTTAAAAAATGCCCTTCAAGGTATGAACATGGATCTTGTGGTCGTACCAAGAGGAATGACATCACAGCTATGAGTGCTTGATGTTGTGGTAATGAAGCCCTTTAAAGATCATTTAGTCATTCTATTCAGAATGGCTTTTGGCAGGGATTCATTCTCTAACCCTCACAGGGAAAATAAAGAAACCCAGTGTACCATAATGTGTTAAGGCAGCATGGAAAAATAGATCCTAATGTTATTGCAAAAGGGTGCAAAAAATGCTACATTTCCATTTCCATGGATGACATGGAAGATAACATGTTCGAGTTTGAAGAATTTCACGAGGTGAAACTGTGTGAGTGAGGAAGAAGTTAAGTGGGAAAGTTGTGGAAGTGATGTAAATGGAAAGGTGGAGTAATAAAATACCTTTTATGTTCATTCTTTTATTATGTGCTATAGATAATAATAATTAATTTATTCATCATTAACCAACTTACACGTGGAATAGATTTCATCATACAGGTGACGCTCGGTTTACGCCATAGATATGGTCCTGAGGATTACGGCGTAAATCAAATTGGCGTAAATCGAAAGTGATTATCCCATAGGATACATGTAAATCAAAGGAGTTCCGTTCCCGGACTTGGGCAAATTATACCTATGATTTTTTGTATAGTTTTGTACAATATGTTTTAAATACAATTTGCAAAGAGATTCCAATTTATAAAATCGAAGAAAAATTATGAATACAAGTGAATTCGGTGAGTGCATAGTCTTCCTTCGGATTAAGAGCATCGTGAGGCTCTTATACAGAAGTCAGCTGGTGTTCATTCTAAATTATGCATGCAACTACCTAAAATAACACTTCTATCACTACATTGTTCTCAAGAAATGCTTACAAAGATTGAACACTTGGTCTTTTGTAACTTTGGAGCTCCTCTGATGGTCTGGATCTTTATTCATCAAGGATTGCTGCTATGTCATACAGTTACTTGAAAATTGCTGCCAAGTCGCATACATTTCATCATCCAAGGAACTTATCCTTAAACTGCGAGAGGAATTAATAGATTGTTAATGTTTAATCAATTTAAAAATATAATAATATTTTATCCTTCTTTAAAAACACGTATTAAAGCAGTGAAATTACATAGGGTTGGTTTGATGTGCCATGATGTTTATTAAGCATTCATGATGGCATGCCATGTATCAAAAATGTTGAGAAGCATTGATCTATATGACTGTGCAAATGTTTCCCTCAGCACGTAAGACGCAGGTTGATTTTAGTTACATTTTTTGGGGGAAAAAGTGTATCCACCGGGAAATGCGGTGGATGTTATAGTCATTATAAATGGTGCTAAAATGAAAGTGCGTAAATTGAATTGGCATATAACCAGTGTCACCTGTATTTACATATTAGGTTGATAATATTAATCTTACAGTATATTCACAATTTTAAATCTGATGTCGTTTTCAAGGAATTTATCAATACTTATATTATTATAAATTATTATAACAAAATATCATGAGCCTGAAATTTCTAATTTAATATTTTTGTTATTATTGTGGGCATCATTATATAATTTTCATCATTAAATTGATTTTAAGTTAATGGTGGAATTTTCTTTCTCTGAATGCTCGAGGAAATTGAATTTTTGTAAACAAAAGATGAGAATATGAGGAAGAATGAAACACACAACTCACTATTTTGGTTAGTTAACAATTTTTTACTCTAAAGTTTAAAATAGTATATCATTGGCATTCTTTTCACAGATTTAAGTGTGGAACGATCTTCCTCTCCTGTTGAAACCGATGTCAGAAATTCAGAAATTACATCACCCTCTTCACTTGACAATGTTGTAGATACACAGTCTTCCATAGCCCCAAATGCAGGTTGCCCAGAAAGTGATGCTCCAGAGAAAGTTTCAGGAAATGATGATGAATGGACTTCGGTGTCTGAAGAATCAAAGTAATTATTTTCCTGGATTTTTTTATTTAGTCTCTAGATGTGTGTGATCTGGGATTTAAAAAAATCGTACTGATTACTGTGAGCAAAAGAGAAATTTTATCTTATTATTTCATTAGTTTTTAGGTAGTGGTTATCAAAATTATATTTGTAAATTTTGGTTATTATCACAGTTTACTGCATTGTTGTATTACATTGAATTTGATTTTTGTTTTCTGGACCTCTTAGATCTAAGACGTTTTAAAAAGGAAAAATGCTGTTACCAATTTCCTGGTTTGGTTATAACCTTGGAAGAGAAAATTCTGCAAAACTTTTAATAATCATCAATTATTAGCTTTATTAAATGTATTTTTCAAGCCATTTTCATGTTTGGCAATGATGTTATTGTTTTTGAGTTCAATTTGTATTTATAAGATATGTTTTACATAAATAGTACAATTGAAGCTTTAAATGAGTTCTACCTCTCAAAGAGATGTTTTACTCTGAATTCATGCGTAGATTTTTATGAACTTTTTAATATTTAATTTTCAAATTTTTCTTCAGCAGTCAAATGCAGCTTGGAAGTTCTACTATGTATGCTCAGACAGAAACATCAATACCTTGTGTGGTTATTGATGTGGAACCAGATAATCTTTCAGTTGATGAAGGTGTAGATACTGGAAAATTTAAGGAACTTTCTGGAAAAGCAGAAGATCAAGGAATTCAAAATGACTTAACAACACCGAGTTCTGAGTTTACTGATAACCAAACCTCATCGATGGAAAGAGGTGAAACTATTGAACCTTCTTCAGAGACATCTGCCTCATCCTCTCATATAGGTAATGTTTTTGTGAGTTCTTGAAAATTTTTCTTCTGCATTCAGTGAAAAAGTGACGTCATATATCATAGTGCAAAACTCCACTTGACATTTAAATCAACATTGATTTTTTTGCTCTAAAGTATGTTTAGGCATATATTCACTGTATAAATTGGCCTTCTTCTTTCACTTTATAAATATAAAAAAGTAATTTTTCAGGCAAAATCCTGTTCCCATATGATCAAAACTTTCGAGTAAAACACAAATATAAACATCTCAATTATGTGTTGATTGGGCAATATGCAAGTAATCTCCAATGTTCAAGTGACATGTATTACATCGCATATGATTACTGACATCAAATACCATATATACTCGTGTATAATGCACGCCTGTACTTTTTGCGAAAAAATCCAGACTTTTTATTATACCCCGTGGGTATAAGAACAAAATTTAGAATTATATCGTCATGTTAAGTATTAACTAGAGCAGTGCTTCTCATCCTTTTTTGCTCCACAGCACACCTTCCTGCATGCTTAAGAACATCGCGGCACACCAAACCACCCCTAATTAATTTCACTGTGTAAATACTCATTTTTAAAGATAAAAACTAGTGTAACAAGTAAAAGTCACAGTTATATTAGATTGCTACGATTTGTAAAGCAGTAATTGTATAATTTTTATTGTACATTAAATACATAATTTAAAAATTAAATATCTTCGGAGTGTGCGGCATACTAGTCCCTTCCTCGCGGCACACTAATGTGTCGTGGCACACTGAGAACCACAACTAGAGTACCGTAAATAAATACGTTAAAGTATTAAATTATTGTCAGTTAGCAATTACTTACATGGTTAATTCATTCAGAATGTTGCCATGTAAGTTGAAAACTGTGTAAGTCCAACAATGCTTAAATACGATATATTTTTTTACATATACGTTCGTTTCAATGGATAGTTAAAGCTAAAAAAGTAAAAAGATTGAGGAGGAGAAAAATTCTGAACTTGATCGGGGATCAAATCCGGGTCCCCCACATGCCGGGCAGGTGCTCTAACCAATAAGCTATCAAGCCAAACTAAATCTCCAAACTCGAATTGGGGTATTTATGGTGTAGAAAGAGTTAACTCAGTAAATCTTCCGACAGTAGATGTCCTCACTGAGGTACAGCGGAAAACACCCCACACTTATCCCAGACATTGAGAAGATGTATCGATTACTTGAATGCCGAGGGATTACTGTACTAGTAATGCCATCTATCTAGTGGTGGTTGAACTAAAAATCAAGCATGCTGATAAGTTACGTCATATATCCGTGTATCTACGGATCCGTGTAAGTCGGGGACTCACTGTACTTAATTTACAATAAAATTTTACAATTATTTTAATATTACTTTACCAATCATAACAATCTAATGTAATTGCGACTTTTATTTGTTTTATGGTAGTTTTTTACTTTCTCCATACATAGTACGGGGAAAGTATTGTGATCACAAAAAAAATCGACTTCCAGATTTCAACGGAAATACACGTTTTGAGGTCCCTAGAACACGTTTAGACTATTTTCGGAATGATGTGTGTGTGTGTATGTGGATGTATGTATGTATGTACGTACAGTGGAATCCCGATTTAACGTTCTCCCATTTAAGGTTTACCCGCATTTAAGGCCGTTTTTTTGTGGCCCCGACCAAATCTCCATATAAATAATGTATCGTATGACCCGATTTAGTGTTCCTCGATTTAGTGAATTGCCCACAATTAAGGGACAAATTTCTGGTCCCTAGCAGGGCATTGCCTCGATTTCAGGTACGTTTACACCGGGACTCAAGAATATTTCATTTGTTGGAGATGTAATATATTAATTCAATCTAACCATCAATGGCACAACACATACTGGCGTTGTTACTACATTAAATAAACTCAAAAGAATTAATATTTAGTCATGCACTTTTGTCAATCCACCATAATGCCCTAGTCTGTTACGTACTTAACGAAAGTTGCGATGACGTGATCACGTGAACACGGATTTTTTTATGTTTCAGCTTGCAGGCGCTCGCTCACTAACGTGACACGTTAGCTAGTTGGGCCACCCGCGTTTACCACAGTCATAATTACCTTGTTAACCCGAGAGGAAGACAATCCCCCCAAAAGAAGGGGTCTTATTCACAACAATGCTATTATTACATCGAGGCGGCGATGTTATTAAAACTTTGGATGCATGTTCTTACCCGTCAGTCAATGCAACATTTCCCTACACCGCACAAGACACGCAATCAAATTTGCGAGCCCACTTTGCATAAAGGGCCGTAATGTAACAAATGAGACTAAAAGGACGTTGGAACTGTTAGCGTTGTCATTTTGTGCACAGTCAGCTGATAACAGGCGTCAAAACACCTGCCAACACTCATCACACTGCTTCACTGAGGGATAATTATTCGAAACTCGTAAATATTATCTTATATAATCCACACGAGCCCAATTATATCATGTATTCATTATAGCATGCGAACTTAAAAAACTGAAAGGATCTGCACGCTTGGTTGATTCCTCCTATATATGAGCGCTTCAATTAAGCGTTTATTTGTTTAAAAGTTTTAAGATAAGTGTCTCGGAAAAATCAAAGATCGGAAATTCACTGCTAGGAGGTGCAATGAGGGTCACAGCCATGAAATGACCACTAATTTCGCAAAAAAACCGTAAGCTAGAAGAATCACCTTCGCCGGAGGACTTACAGTTGGTATTATTCTCAACCATCTTCTTTCTGTGAAATTTTACGAATGAAAAAATTGATCATAATAATTTCAGCAATCAATGAACACTAAAATCAGCTAGTTTCCTGAGCAGCTGATGCAGAGCACTCAAGGTCGTGACACAAATTAGGCGACTTCGTATTTTTTCGCTGACTGCATTTCTTCTCTCATTTGTTCATAAAAATTAGTCCAGAAATAGGAGCTCCCTTGGAACACTTTATAGAAAACCATTCATAAATACCAATATCCAATTGCTCAAGTTTCTGCTTATGAAGAGTGCACCATTATTCATCACTTCTAGTTGTCTCAGAAGGCATAACAAATTTCATTAGCTGTGATTTTTGTGCCTTTATTGCATAATTAGTGGAAGAACCGACATTGAACTCCTTCATTAAAACATTGCGGTTCTCACTTTTCTCTAAACGTTTTATTATATCAAGTTTCTGGGTTAAGGTTAGCACAACCCGTTTCCTTTTATCACCTTTAGTGCATATTGGAGTTTTAGGAGGCATTTAAAAAGGGTGTGCAAAGTATTTTATTTAACAGAAACAATGAGTTCAAGAAATATCCACAATTCTGTATTGCGACTGCTGAAAACACAAAATTTACTGGTAACATTCCGAATTAGATGTAAACAAAAAATTGCAAAAAATGCCTATTTTTTCGGTAACATTCCAAACTAGATGTAATAAAAAATCGAGAGGCAGGAGATGCCAGTTGCTTGAGAATTCCGGTTGCCTGACTGCCAGATAACTAGGAGTTTACTGTACAATATCATTATATAAACTTATACTCAGAAATTGTAAGTCTTGGACCTCGCAAACTACAATCATCTAGGGCAGGGGTGCCCATTACGTCTTCCATGGCGCGATTGGTCGCCCTTTAGGAGGGTCTGTGTCGCCCATGCATCCATCCAGGCATTAAGCTTATATGCCTGAGTAAGGAGTTCTATTTTCTATTTTATAATATGAACTTAATTAAATCAAAAACCAGAAATGCTCTCAATAATGAACGACTCGAAGACTGTTTACTTCTCTCTGTTTCTAGTTACATGCCCAATTACCATTCACTAGCGGAAGATATGCAGGGTAAACGTGCCCATAATTGTGCAAATCAAAATTAAATTAAATTAAATTAATCATTTGTATAATGTTGTTTGATGTATAATGTATAATAAATGCATTTTGCGGTAAATTTGTAGTATAATTTATTCTTAAAATCCCTTTTTATATATTGAAAAAATAAATAGCCCACAAGACAATTACCAGGATGAAAGTAGCCCATGATATGAAAAGTTTGGGCACCCCTGGTCTAGGGCCTCACACCCTCAAGTCCGCCAAAGCTAGTATCATCTTCTCCCAGCAGATGTTCTTCATGAGGAACACTCAAAGAAAACCCATTACATTCCACAGGTGAGATGGCCAAATAAACACAAATGAAAGTGTTAATGTGAATTCTATGCAGGCAGGCATATGCTGGGCACAAAGAAATTCTGAAAAAGCAGGAGAAAAATTCACCCAGCAAGTCGAAGATTCAGGTTTTGATACCTGGTCATAGCAGAATATTTCTTCTGCTTTTTCAGAATGCCTTTGTGTCTAGCATATGCCTCTCTGGATGTAATTTACTTCCAGCCTTTCATTTGTTTAATTATCAACACCACATGCTTATGTTTCTCTTCCATTCTTGAATTTTTTATATGATATGATAAAATGCGTGTCTACACAGGGGTATTCTTAAAAGTTAACAAAACCACTGTCCAAAGTTCTGACTATATACTCAAATCGCTCCACAGAGAAATTTTAAATGGGGCACTTCTTCAGCACAATACATACAAACGTCAAGTTGCCAATCTGCTTGGTGTAGATTATGAAATTGAGGGTCAATTATCGGTATTTCAAAATTGATTAAGAGTAGTGAATCTTTCCAGTAATGCTTTATTTGATGATAAGATGACTTATAATTTTAAAATTTGGATAAGCTGTGGATATAAATGTATTTTGCTTGTAAATTATATCAGAACGTTAATGCTCACAATTTTTTTCCTTCTTGAATCATTTTGTGGCCAAATTTTGCATGATCTTGGTTTTTAGGATGAATAGGACTTAGAATGATTGTTGTGGATGAACCACATGCAGATCACTGAGAGTCACATGTATTAACCTGTATTGTATGGCATTTAAATGCCACCGTGATGTCTCACAGCCAAATTAATTTAGGATATTTATGTCTATTATATATAGATGCTTCTTACATAGGATATAGGAGGATACAAATCATGAGGCACTTCTTGATGTGCTAGAGACTTGAATTTTGCCTAGTGGCAAAATCGACAAAAAAAATCGAAAATTACAAAAATGTTTATTTTCTGGCCATTAAAAAATCTCAAAATTAAACAAACTGATGAACCCGCGGCTAGGTTAGACCAATGTGGTGCTGAGAGGGAGCATTATCAAAATTTAAACTGACGAACCTGCAGCTAGGCTAGACCAATGTGGCACCGAGAAGCAGTTATACAAGGCAGTCCATTCCGCACTCTGCATCAACCAGTGGTTGTTTTTACTCCGTTATTCAGAAAGGCTGAAATGATTGCAGAATGCAAGCACCGTCTACTAATACAGTATGTTTATGTTGAAATAAATTCTCATATCTCAGAAACTGTTAATGATAACTCCTTCAAATAAAAAGCATTTTATAGAAAAAATAACGAAAAGTTACTTGGGTATGCGTTTGCTATTAATGTGGTCACTCGTGGCTGTGCATACCTTTTTCCTAAGTGCTGAGTCTGCTTATAAATGTTCTTGAGCTAAATCATAATGTTATCTTTCATATGTATATTAGGATTGATATAACAATAGAAGTTCGAGTTTTGACAATAACATGTTTGCCAAGCAAATGGTTAAAAGGCAATTTTTTTTCAAATACAGTGTACTCTCGGTTATCAGTTGGTGGATTATCTGTTTTGCAGGTTATCCGTACATGCTTTTTCCGTATTTCTCACGGATTTTTATTTGTGAAAATTGTGCTTTTCACTATGCATGAATTAATGCATGCGGGGTCGCGTAATACTTTTTACTCGTTTACTTATGCAAAGAAGACATATTGAATAAAAAAGATCGTACATAAAGATTTTTTAAGGTAATGCGACTGTAAAATGATATCATGCTCTTTTACTACCAATTATATTACATCGCATCTTTTACGGAGTGCAGCAGACACACAAATTGTTTCACTGTGATTACATTTTCCCCACACATACAAAAATTTCCCTTCCCTTCTGTAGTCGTTTATCAGTCCACTGTATTGCAGTTCACTCGTAAAGTCATACACTCACACTGTCGTACTCACTTGGAAGTGTATACTCTAGAAGAGATGGCAGAAAAACGCAAGAAAATTGTGTTGAGAGCAAATAGGAAAGAAACACCAAGTGCTACAAAGGGACAGAAGAAGGCTTTTATCGATTTAGGATGGTTTGTTATTTTTTATATTAGAAAAATTAATGTGGTAATTCTTTACTTTGAGATTCTACAGAGAAATGTATCCTGGAAGAAAAAGCTTTCATTAGGTATAAAAAACTAAAATATCAATTTCTAGGTCAGGAAAAAGACAAACACAAAGACTTAATATTATAGTTTTAATTGAAGTTATCTTTGGCAAGAAATGCCAATGAATAGCAGGATTTTGTATGTGTATATTGGTTTTTGAATTATGTTGGGATGGTTTGTGTTGGGTAGGATTGGGTTGATTTGGGATAGGTTGGGTTGGATCAAGTAGTTTTGTGTTAAAATGAGACAAGTACACTGAAGAGTGCTAGAATTTCAAAGAAATAATTTTTAATATCAGCATTATATTATTATTATTGTATA
This sequence comes from Uropetala carovei, assembly GCA_036926305.1. Taxonomy (NCBI): domain Eukaryota; kingdom Metazoa; phylum Arthropoda; class Insecta; order Odonata; family Petaluridae; genus Uropetala; species Uropetala carovei. The sequence goes on from JAXCHB010000011.1 coordinate 11,333,659, forward strand.
CCATGGTGTATAAGTCGACCCAGCGTATTAGTCGACCTCAAATTTTCTCCTTGAGAATACATGATTAGACATATATTCACTGTATAAGTTGACCCCATTGTTTCACTTAAAAATACTTCTCATGAAATTTTTGTCAGACAAAATCAAGGTCTTGTACAATTCAAGTTTTAACAAAACACTGAAATATACCGTATATGCCCGAATGTAAGGCGACCCCAAATTTAGGACGACCCCCCATTTTCCCAATGAGGAAACTAGAAAAAAACTTGAATAATCAACGTTCGAGGATCCAAATATAAGGGTACACCCCCTTATCTGAGGGACAATTTTGGAAAAAAACCTCACCTTATATTCGGGCATATATGGTACATAATAATAAAAATACATAAATATTGTTTCGAGTCCATGCTCTTCTTCTTGAGCCTTCCGTGTGACAGATGTTTTAATTTCAACCAATAAGGAACTCTTATTCTCGGAGAGTTTGACCCACTAAATAAAGCTTCCTATAATGCGATTGATGTTGGCTCTTAACGATACTATTGAAACTTACTATACCTAGTGATCGTGATCGATCTCTACAGTGGTGAAATTTAATAAAAAATTGCATATATGTTCCCTAAATGCCTGTTAAAAAATAGGACTGCATGTTATACATGAAGATTTATGACCAAGTTTTAAAAATTGCAAGATTTGATAGTAAATTTACTGCAGCACACTTGCATCTACGTTTGTACTTACAAAATACAAAGAATTCTACAAAGTATACGTGTATCTATATAACCAATCAAACGTCTAGGGTTTATACTGCCATTGGTGCATCTTCAGTATTGAGATAACGTAATATTTTTATAATATTAAAACTGTACCTTTTAATGGAGTTTTAAGTTTATTATTGTTTCTCAAAAAGCATTTCTATCAATTACAATTTACTACCAGTTTCTACCTATATGTTTGCCAAAATAAGTTGGTGTATGTGTTTGCTGTATTCGTCGTGTGCTGCTGATGCTCCTTTAACTCGGGAGAGAACACACCAACAGGGAATCCCCGCACCTTTTGATTTTTTCTAATTTTCTGCCGCCGTAGACTTCTACTTATTCCAGCATGAATTAATTTTTTTCCCTCTGAACTGGTCCAAAAATAGGGGTGAGCATGGTACACAAGGGTGCAGGTTACACAAGTAAATGCTGTATTAAAATTAACTGTTTTAAATCTAAAATAAATGTCATAAAATGTTAACACTGGAGCAGCTGATTCAAAATAGCGATCACCTACACTGAAAGATCAACTGTCTTCTTAAGTATCGGTATCATTCATCTATAATTTAAGGTTCACATTTTATATTCAGCTTATAAGTCGACTTTAAGCTTTAGGAATTTTTTTAAAGCTTCAAAGGTCGATTTATACGCCGCTATATATGGTACTTACTGTCAGTCTTCACCGTTTTTCTCACATTAAAGTAAATAATTGCCTTTATTGTTTTATGAATCATTAAGTTTTCAATGTATTAATCCAGTATATTTTACTTTTTCCAGAAAGTACAGATATTACCAATGCATCATTAGAGGAATCAAACATCAAGACATCAGATATGGAAGAAGCTGCAGAGACCTCATCTGTTTCATTGCCTGAGGGTGAGGAGTACATAAATCCACATGGTGTGAGATTTACCCCTTATGATATGGGAAAAGATGGAGTTACTTCTCATGTGCCTCACAACATAATATGTGTACGAGAACTATTCCTCTTCCTTGTGTCACTTTGCAACCCAAATGAAAAACAAAACACAGAGGTGAATATACATGTGGGTCTTAAGCTCCTGACCGTGGCACTTGAAGTTGGTGCAGATGCCATTGGTACTTATGCTTCATTACTGAGCCTTGTAAAAGATGAACTATGTAGGAATCTTATTTCCTTGCTTACATCTGAACGTCTGACAAATTTTGCAGCAAATCTTCAAGTAGCATTCCTTCTCTTTGAATCACTTCGTACACACCTCAAGTTTCAGATGGAATCATACTTAGTCCGCTTATCCGCTCTTACTACGTTGGCTGATTCCACTAAAGTACATTATGAGAAGAAGGAAGTAGCCCTTGAATCACTTCTACAGTTCTGGAGAATCCCTGGACTCGTAACTGAATTTTATGTAAATTATGATTGTGACCCTTATTGCTGTAACTTATTTGAAGATTTGACTGACTTGCTTTCCAAAAATGCGTATCCTGTGTTGGTCCTTCATAATACTCATCTGTTATCTTTGAGTGCTCTTCTATCTGTTGTGGACTCCATTGAGTACAATTGTCGCTGTCGTGTGGAGAGTGAAGCTAAACCAATGGGCACAGCTGCTGATGGGAAGAGGTCTGCAGTTTTGGGTTCATTCCATGTTGTAGGGCGTAAATTTATTTGTGAAAATGTTCCAACTCATGAGGAACTAATGGCAATCAAACATCGTAAAGAATTACTGTCATCTGGTACTGAACATTTCAACTCGAAACCAAGTCATGGCATTCAGGTAAGGCTCATCAGTTATTTTTTATTCTTTCTTATACCAGTATTAAGTAAAACATTTGGCATTTTATACTACAGTTTTTTCTGGTAGATAACGCACGCTTTATCTATACAAAAAATTTCAAAGTTTAGAAAAAATGGATGTGCACATTATACACAGTAAAAGAAGTGAATAACTTAAAAGTGACAAAAATTTATTTACACCCAGTACTATGATGCTTTGATTTCTCATTTATTTTTACGACAAATTCACGATATTTTCTCTAATTCTATTAATAAGCAAGAAAGTACATAATTCTTGGAAATCATATGATGACTAAAACTTTTTACCACTAAAAACATAATTTTCAAGTTCTAAGACTATTTATTGACAAATTGAATACGTAATCAAAAATCAGCGCTCGGAAAAAGAATTTTTATTAATTGATGCGGATTATAATCCCGAGTTTTTACTGGGTAATGTTTACGAGGTGCTACCCAAAAGTTCTGGGACTGTAGCCATAAACTACTGTAGGCTTATCTGAGGTTCTAATCTCCACCATCACCCTCGAAGTAGTCGCCTTGGGAGTTGATACAACGATCCCAGCGCCTCTGCCAGTCATGGAAGCACCTCTGGAACTGTGATTTTGAAATGCTGTTCAGCACTTCCTGTGATTCCGCCTGGATGTCCTCAGCGGTGTCAAATCTCCATCCCTTCATACGAATTTTCATATTGGGGAACAGGAAGAAGTCGCAGGGGGCTAAGTCGGGAGAGTAGGGAGGATGGGGGACCACTGCCATGTTGTTCTTGGCCAAGAACTGCTGCACAGACAGAGCGGTGTGTGCGGGCATGTTGTCATGATGCAGGAGCCAGTCTTGTGTGTGCCACTTCTCCAGCTGTTTCCATCTCACGTCCTCTCTCAAACGTCTCAGGACTTCGGTGTAGAACTACTGATTCACCGTATGACCTTGGGGAAGAAATTTCTTATGGACAATTCCCTCCATGTCAAAGAAGACGATCAACATGCTCTTGACCTGCCTTGCTTTTTTCGGTCGCGGAGAAGATGGAGTCTTCCACTGGAAAGACTGCTGCTTGGTTTCAGGGTCGTAACCATAAAACCAGCTTTCATCACCGATAATGACCTTTGAAAGAAAGTTTGGGTCATTTCTAACAAGCTCCTTGAGTTCTCTGCACACACCCAGTCAATGTTGGTTCTGGTCCTGGGTCAACATGCGGAGCACAAATTTGGCTGCAATCCACCTCATGTTTAGTTCATCAGACAGAATTCATTGACATGACCTGTAGAACAGGCCAACAATGCTTCTGACATCTTGGATGGTACGCCGATGATCCTCGCAAATGACCTGTCTCACTTTTTCCATGTTTTCATCCGTTGTGCTGGTTGAAGGCCGACCAGAACGTTCGGAATCTTCAACAGACATTTTTCCACGTTTGAAATGCGAGAACCACTCGAAAGTCCGGGTTCTACGCATAGCCTCGTCACCGAATGCTTGCTTAACCATTTCATTTGTCTCGGACACGGTTTTGTCAAGGTTGAAGCAAAACTTAATGCAGACCCGCTGCTCCTTCAAGTCTTCCATTTAACTACACAAGAAAATCGCAGAACGCCGGTAACAATGGGTTGAAAAAACACGCGTGAAAAGAAAACACGTGCACACACACACCTGAAACGTTACACACTGCTTCATAAAGGATGTCTTCAGCACATCCTAGTGGCAGAAGTCGCTACTACTTCCACTTAGCGCTCCACGCGGCCAGTCCCGGAACTTTTGGGTAGCACCTTGTAAATGTTAAAACATGCATCTCTTCCCACGCTGTACAACTGGAGGAATGAAATGCTTCTGTACTTGAACCAGTTTAATTTTTAACTTCAAGTAAAACTCCAGTAGATATTTTAAATCAACCAAATCATAATTTTTCCAGTTCTGGCTAGAAGCACTTTCTGCATCACACTGCATGTTTATTCCAATGTAAACTGGATTCTCCTAAGTTAAATTTTCTTCCAGCTTCCCAATTCCCTTTTTCTTGGGCTAGTTTCACCACTTCTAATTTAAATTGTGCAGTGTGTGAATTCTGCCTTGATTTAATTTTGTTGTCCTTGGACTTTTTATTTAATAACGAAGTATGGCACATTCATTTAAGATAAAATCAGGAAAAAGAAAGTTTTACATCATTATTCATTTGATAAAAGCCTCAACAAAACCGTAAAGGCAAATCAGTTTATTCTGTTATTAATTTATTCAAACATCCTCTAATTACCAATCTGCAGAAATTTTTCAACCGCGTTATCTATACATTTTAACAGGCATTAAAAGCACTGTGATGCGTGGTATCTACTAGGTGTACGTTATCGACCAGAAATTACGGTATTAGTTATCTGAGTTGAGAAATCTGTGAATTAGTGCAGAAAGTATGTGATGTGAATAAATGTATTACACCAGTTTATGATCTGTGATGCTGCTATACTTTTCTACTCTTATGAAGCTTGACCTTGGCGCAGCGAATAGACAATCAGAGTGTTTTCCCCTTCCACCACCATTTGAAGTTTTCGAGAGGTGCGGGAAAGTAGTACACTCTTGCCAGATATCCGCTCTTGAAGAAAGTCGCATGCGAACACTAAGGCTTAAACGCGGTAGATCTGGCAACACAGTTGAGCTCGGAGCGATGCGAACAGCACGATGGCAAGAGACAGACTGACTTTCTCCCCTCTCCATCGACAGTCTCTCGAGCTTTCACTGACTGCAGCAGTAAGTGTACAACTACGATTTTCAAGGTCAAGCTTCATAAGATTAGAAAATGGGTATAATTTTTAAAAATTTGGATGTCTTTTTAGTTTAAAATTTGTTTTTTTAATGGTTTTGATATCTTAGTAATAAAGTACATATGGATCTTTTAATTCATAAGAATTTAAAATCAATTTCCTGTTAGGTACTACAAGACAATGGCCTTCTTTCGACTCCATTGGATCCCCAAGAAGTAGCTCATTTCTTCAGGGAAAATCCAATGCTTGACAAAAATAAAATTGGAGAGTATATCAGCAACAAGAAAAACTTGAAAGTTCTTGAGTGTTTTGTTAAGTAAGATGTACTTTTTATTACATAGTTTATGTATATAGTATTCTTTCTGAGTCTCTATGGTCTCAAGTTGTTCTTTTTGGATCTAGGTCATTTGATTTTGCTGAATTGAGAATTGATGAAGCTTTGAGACTGTATCTTGAGACCTTTCGCTTACCTGGAGAAGCAATTCCCATTTCTCTTGTACTTGAGCAATTTGCTGATCATTGGCATGTAAGTTTTAGTAGAGATAATATATGGAATTTCATTTATTTTTTCTATAAGATGGAAAAAACAAGGAATGTTTTTGGTGTAATGTTGACATAATTTATTTTATGGAGTGCCATAACATGTTGATAATTTTCAGACCTGCAATGGCAAACCTTTTGTACATTCTGATGCTGCCTTTACCCTGGCATATGCAGTAATTATGCTAAATGTTGATCAGCACAATTATAATGCGAAGAAGCAAAGCATCCCAATGACTGCTGAAGACTTCATGAAAAATTTGAAAGGAGTGAATGGTGGCAAAGATTTTGAGAAAGAAATGCTCGAAGACATATATAATGCAATCAAGTAAGGAATTTATAAATCCATCAATGTAAAGTATACGTTGTAGTTACTGCAGTAATTATTATAATACTGATATAGATATTTCCTTTGCTTCTGAATTGTACTTAGTGATTATGAGGTCAGTTAAAAAAGTATCGATACTGAATGCATATATGTGGTATAATGTATTGGGTGAGAGCCATGGCTTTGCTGAACGTGTTTGGGCATGTTGAGACTTCTTCTAATAGGTTTACATCATAATGTCCAGGACAAATGTGTATTAAATTTGGATATGTGATTTGGAAACGAAAAGCTGCCCAGCAAAGTTAATACCTTGTCTTTTGATTGATGAGTAGAAAGATATTCATGTTTGTGACATCATATTTGCTTCAAAGTGTCATTGATGATAAGAACTTCTTATCAAGGGTAATAACTAGTGATGGAATGTTTGTGAGTGGATATGATCCAGAAATAGAGCAGTAATCATCATAATGGAAACTAGTGATATACCAGGCACCCAGCAATTACCCGGTACCCGGCATATTCGGCCATATTTTCAGTACCTGGAAATAACCCGGACCCGGCACCGGGCGTTAGGACCCGGTGCTGGGTACTGGGTCCCTCATGAGCAAAAAAGGATAACATTAAAAACAAATTAAATGGAACTTAATATTTTACTTTTACTTCTTAGCCTGCAAGAAACATTCAGAGAAATGATATTTTAATTATAATAAACTTTTAAAAAACCGATTACTGGAACAAAAGTTAAACTGAACTATGAAATAACATTTTACATAATATGCATAATTATACTCAACGACCGGTTAACAGTACCAGATTGTAAAATCTTATAAACTTTATAAAATCTTCTTAAGTAAAGAATGAAATAAAAGTGCAGTCAGAATTTTAATAATTAAATTTCAACAATGGGAGATTATAATGAAGAAACAATAGTTTTCCCGCATTTTGCGGAAGGAGTTTATTCCTCCGCTCTTTGTACATGATTCCTGCCTCACTAAACATCCTTTCACTGGGTATGTTGCTTGGAGGTGATGACAAGTAACATCTGGCCAATTTTGACAGTTCAGGAAAGATAGCTGCATTTTTTGCCCACCAAGTTAAAGAATTTTCTTTATGAGGGATGTTAGGACATTTAAGAAAATTTTCAAATTGCCTGTCTTCTTTAGAACAAGACGTATTATCCTCAGCACGAAATTCTTCTTGTTTGCTTTCATGTTCAAACAAAATTTCATTTAAGCAAGCCCACATATCTTGAACCAAATTGGTTCAACCTACCCGGCCAGGTAATTTTTCTTTGCTTCCCCAGGTACCCGGTATTTTTTAATACCCTGTACATCAGTAATGGAAACCTCTTTTGTCACTGTGAACAAAGATGGCAGGGTAAGCACGCAGCAAAACAAAAGTAATGATTGTTTTCCTTGACCAGGAGGTAATAGTGTACTATATGCTTCACAAGGACAATCAATCAACATTTCTATCTAGAAGCTTTAAAGCATCTTTGTGGTGCAATTCTTTAGAAATGATCAGAGTATTGGGTTGCCCGAGTCTTAAATGTATTTGACACCCCTGACCTAGTACACTACAGTGAAAATAACATGTTGGAAATCATATGTTAAGTAAGGTAGGCAAGATGTAAAGATATAAATATACTGTTTAACATTTTAAAATATTGTTTTCCTTTGAGGAACATACTTATTTTTTTAATCTATAAAGAATTTAATAGCATAGTTTTAAAAAAAGTTGTGTGTACCCAATTCAGTGTATATTTATATAATTTAGAATATTAATTATTTTGAGAATTATTTTGAAACGTGAAAAGTGCCAAGGAAATATTTATCTGGAAGTCAAAAACGTAAGATAGCAGATGAGAAAGAAAGAAAAAGACAAGGATCAAAAAAGCATCAATCAGAATTATCATCATGGTTGAAACCTTCGCACAGTAATGAAAAACACAAAGCAAGTTGTTCAACTGCAGCGGAAAATTATACATCAGAGGTAACACATCAACCTTAATCGATCACAGATTTTACTAATTCAAGCATTGAAGCTATAAATGAGGAAGGAAGTTCTACCATTATTGAAGGAGCAGATCATCAAGAAGGAGGAGAGAGAAACAGTGCGATAGGTGATGAAGATGAAGACCATAAAGGAGTTACAGACATAATTAGTGATGATCCAGGTTTGTGGCCAGCAAATATTAATTCTAATTTTAGAATTAAGTGTGTCAAAAGTGGGCCTAAGCAAGAAAGTGAATATAATTTTTCTATGAACGAAGATGGAAGATGTTTTTCCCAAACTTATTATTTTAAAACCCTGCCAAATGGTGAAAGAAGACACTGTAGTTGACTGATTTATTCTGTTTGGCAAGATGCTGTTTAATGCTTTTATTGCTTAATATTTAGTAAAAGAGAGAATACAATTAAAAGATGTGTTTATGGTTTCAATTTATGGAGAAAATTAAGTGTAGTCCTGTAGGATCACGAATCATCTAAAACACATCTCAATTCTTTTATTCATTGGCAAGAAGTTTCTAAGAGGCTTAATGTAGAAAAAACTATTGATAATCCCATACAAACAATCCTTAACACCGAAAGAGAATGTCTAATACTTTTATTTCATCGTATTGTAGATGTAATTTTATTTCTAGCAAGTAACAATCTTGCATTTAGGATAACTCGCAAAATAATAGGAGAATCCAATAATGCAAATTTTTTGGGAGTACTAGAATTATTAGGGAAATATGATGTTGTACTATCTGAACATTTAACCAAAATTTGAAATGCAGATAAAAAAATTGGCTACTTAGGGAGTACTTAGTTCGCACTACGTAGTTAAAATTTTTGCCACTAGATGGCACTTCTTATGCACATCGTTCTACCTCCCAAGTACTTCCAATTTTGGCCATTATGTGGCACTGTGTGTATTAGTAGCTTTGATGCGATGTTTTCTATGTTCTCATTCCTGGTGGAATGGGATTTTCCCGAGTCCAGAGATTGCCACAACCCAACCATTATTTTGAAACCCTGATGTGCGATAATAGTGCCCTAACAATTACGTATTGTGTGTAAGTTATAATGGGTGCCTTAAATGGAACCTATCCCTCAGTCCTGGTTTGCAAGCAAAATAGGCTCCATTTGTGGCGCAATAGTCAGGGGGGATATATTGCACTTTAGCCACCAATTTTCCTTCGCATATACCAAAAGAGTAGCAAAAAAGCTATTGTTGCATGCACTCTGGAAAATCCCATTCCGCCTGGAATGAGAATGCAGAAACATTGCAGTCTGAGTGAGTAATGCATACAGTGCCATGTAATGGCCAAAATAGGAAGTTATTAGGAGGCAGACTGGCGCACATAAGAAGTATCATCCAGCGGCAAAATGTTGAACTAGGTAGTGCAAGCCACATACTCCCTAAGTACCAAAAATTGTGCATCATTTATCACACAGATCTCAAGAAGAGCTCCTTTCAGGAATGAGTAATGCATTGCATTCTAAAATGTTGAATAATGTTAATAAAGCAAAATATTTTATCTTTCAAATGGATATTTCACATATTGTTCAAACGTCAGTTATTATAAGATATGTAAACATTGCTGATAAAATAATTACAATCTAAGAATTGTTCATAGGATGCATTGCAGTATCCAATATGACTGGTGAAGGCTTAACGAAAGTACTTGTAAAAACATTAATTGACCTTAATTTAGATATAAATAATTGTAGAAGACAGGCATATGATAATGGAAGTAACATGAAAGGCAAGTATAAAAGAGTTCAATCTAGAATTTTACAAATAAATCCACACGCTTTTATTACCCTGCTTGGCACATTCCTTTAATTTATTAATCTGTGATTCTGCATGTAATAATGTTTATTTTAAAACATCTTTTGGATCATTGCAATGCATATATAATTTATTTTCTGCTTCTCTAAAAAGATGGGAAATTATGTTGGAATTTTTAAAATAACTTTTAAAACAATAAGTAATACACGGGAAGCCAAAAAAATTCATTAAAAGTTATTTGGTTACAATTATAAGAGACTTGCGATGCTCTTGAAGAACTAATAAATTAAAGTAATGATAATGTATTGGTTTAGGAAGCAAATAGTTCATTAAATTATATACAACCTATTCCATGTATGTTTAGTCTGATTATTTGGTACAATTTCTTAACTCTTATAAATAAAATTATCAAAATGTTACAGTATGAGATTATGATTTTTGAGGTGGCTTTTAAATTGATAAATTATGTAAAATCTGAGATTCATGAATTAAGACAAAATTTTGATTCCTTTTTACAAGAAGCGAAGGATCTTGCCAGAAAGATGAATATTTCTGAGAATTTTCCCAAGAAACGTAATAGAAAGAACGAAAGAATGACGAATTATCAACAGATGAAATAAGCACTAATCCTGTAATTGAATTCAAGCGTAATTTTTACTTTTTTTTAATTGATACACCTATTGCACAAATCGAGGAGAGATGGGAAATGATTCCCAAAATTATATCTAATTTTAAGTTTATCACTGATATCAAAACAATGGAAAAAGATGACAAAAAAACGTACTGGATTTCATAAATTTTTATAATACACTAAGACCTTGATTGCGTTGAGGTTATGTTCTTGAAAAACACAACGCAAAACGAAATGACGCAAACCGAAATGCTGTTTGCCATAATAAAACCTTTAAATAAGCAAAATTCTAATTTTCCTTATCTAAAATCACGTTTAAATATGTAAATACCATCACAGTAAATAATAGAAGTGATGTAGAAATAATCACGATATTCAGTTAAACAATTATATAATTTATTCGAGGTTAAAAGTACAAATCTAAAGACTGTGTGATGGTGACAGCAACTCAGGTTCTCACTCAAACACCTGCCAAAAACTTGCAAAAACGAAGCTATTCAAATTTGCTGAACAGCTGTTTTCATTTTCTCTTTATAAATTGTTCTACAGCAATTTATACCATCTACCACTTTCCTCACCACTCTTGAGCTCTATCCCTCATCTAGGTCATCTTCAGCAAAGATCTCCATACCTATCAACTGTAAGGCTTTGGAAAGTATTTTTGTCAAAATTCATTTCTCGGGTATTTCTGCAGAGTTGTCATCTTCAAAGGCTTTCTGCAAATCTAGATCCATTAAGTCCCTGATGCTCAGCTCTTTATCATGAGAACCAAGTACCTCGTCAATGTCGGCCTACTCCATTCCCACTTTCTTGTTTTGAATTCCATTTCTCTTCGTGGCAAAAGTAAAACTTTGCTCTTTTTCCGTCGCTTCTTCTCAAGTCCTGGTTACATATCTCGAAGCAGTTATGAAATGCAAGTGAATTATATGATGAGATTAGTTCCTGAAGATCCCAATCTAGTCTAATGCAGAGTCGCAAACATTGCACCTGTGTTATTTCGACGGGAAGCATTTCTTTATCGAAAAAATGTCTTCCACTTTAAACGCTTGTTGAATTATGAAAGTGATTCTTTTTTTACGCTAAGTCCCTCCCAAAGTCAACTCCTTCTGAATCACTTGCTCATAACTTTTTGGGGGCAATACGATCTTCTGTTTTGGAATGGCAAACGTGAATGGGAAAACCCAAGTAGAAAACAACGCAACTGTGACTTTCAACGATGAAAAACAGATTTTTGCTATTAATATCTGAACAACTTAAATCAAGTCGATGTAAATTAGGGCCCTAGTGTAATGATGTTAATTGGATCTTTTGGATTTAATTTTTTCATTACAAATGTTGTTAGAAACTGAAAGGATAACTTCAGTACAGGATTTATTTCAATTTATTTTAAATAATAATTATAGTGAAATATTTCCTAATATAGTAATAGCAGTTAGATTATTTTTCATGTTTCCTGTAACTGTAGCTAGTGCCAAGCACTCGTTCAGTAAATTGAAAATCATTAAAAATTATTTGAGGTCTAGCATGTGTGAGGAGTGCTTCAATTCTTATTCCCTGTTAAGCGTCGAATGAGATTTAGCTAGAGAATGTGATTTTTCAGATGTTATAGAAAAATTTTCTTTATCAAAAATGTGTTTAAATACAAATGTAACATCTGAAAATTGTATTGTATTGCATAATGTATAATATATACATATAACGTATATACCTAATTATATAAGTATATGTTTAAAATAAAATATTTTTTTCAAATATGAAAGTTTATTTCTTAATATTTATTTATCCTGGAGGGAGGGGGTGGCCCTAGGTGGAAATTTGCATCTGGGCCCCTTTAGGTGGTTGGCTGGCCCTGGCCATATCCTACAGGTGCTGTATCCTCCATATTCACCTGATATTGCTCCATGTGACTTTTTATTTTCTCTCAACTAAAGAAAACCTTGGAAGGAAGATGATGTGATGTGGAAACCTTAAAACAATGTGCGACTCAGCAGCTTTTAGCGATTCAACAAATCACTTGTCAGAATAAATTGCTTTCAACATTGGTATAACTTTGGGAAAAGGAGTTTACTTTGATAGAGATTAAGCCTGTAAATAAAACATTTCATTTTCTACAGCATCAGTCTTTATACTTTTTGAACAGGCCTTGTAAGTATATTATGAACAACAGAGACCAATTAAATACTAAGTTTTTAAAATCTTTTCATTAAAGGGGTGAAGAAATAGTGATGCCAGCAGAGCAAACGGGCATAGTGAGAGAGAATTACTTATGGAAAGTACTGCTAAGGAGAGGTGCTAGCAAAGAGGGGACATTTATACACACTCCAGTTGGATTATTTGACCATGAGCTTTTCACTCTTATTCGCCGACCAACTGTAGCAGCTCTTTGCCTGGTCTTTGATAAGAGTAATGATCCTACCATCTATGAAATGGCAATAGCAGGTTTTAAGTATGTATATTTTCCATCATTACATAAATTATAACTGAGGAGTAAAGTTTGTAAAAACTGTTTATACTTTTTGGATTTGTTGGAGAAAATTTAAAAGAATTATCCTTTATTTATAAAAATTTTAACCACAGGAAGTCTTAGTTAATGAAATCTTACCAAATTTTATTTGCAATAAGTGCATTATAGAATTAATCATTATGATTTATTGCCTTTTGGTAAGTGAAAATGTGAAAATTAAAATAGCCGCCTAAAACTTATGAATTTGAGTGTAGTATTGGTTGTAGGTTCCTGCAAACCTCAAGATGTTTTTCAAATTAAATCCTGAGTTGATTCATACCTAAATATTCTATAAAGCCAAACATACAGCCACTGTATAGTTTGAACAGCATTCCATTCACAAGTTCTGCATATGATTGATTTTGCTATTATTACTGTAATTTTCCGAGTATAATACACTTTTTTCATGAAAAATTGACAAAAAGGGTGCATATTATACATGGTAACAAATGCATACTACTTTCTTCAGTAAGGAAATAATTTATATTTTCGGACATATTTTTACCAGTAAATCGTACATTTCAATGCATTTCGATAACATGCCTTTAAATATCGTTTTTCAAAACAAAAATAATAATAATATTTATTTACATTTAGCTGTCTGAATCACTAAAGCCTCTGAATTCATTATTACTGCCATCACTGTCCTCAAATAGTTTGTTAGCGATTTTGTGTTCTCTCTCATCATCTACGTAAGTGGTGTCACTGAGAACGTCATCTTTATCCTCACTATCCACTTCGGTGAAATCATCATCCCATATGATGTCGTCTTCAGAGCCATCCATGGCATTTGTGAGGCAACACTTTTTAAAGCCTCGCTTAATCAGCGATGGATCAACTGCATCCCAGGACTCTTTGATCCATTGAGTAATAAGTAATAGGTCAGGTTTCTGTTGGTTGCCAGATGGTGTAAAGGAATGTGCACCAGCATAAAGCCACTTATTCCACTTTTGATGCATCTACACTTTAAATGGTCGGTTGCTATTGACACCCATCACTTGTAACTGGCTCATCATTCCACCAGGAATAATTACAAGATCAGTGCAATGGTCATTTAAGGTATCCTTAAAACATGGCATGTGATAACACCTAAATGCGTTGAGAACCAGCATACGATGCTTATGAACTGGGTCTTTACACCAAACACTACGTAACCAATCTTTTGTAAATTCTTCATCCATCCAGCCTTTTTCATCTGCGCATATGAACACATTTTGCGGACATATTACATTCTTTGGAAGAGTTTTTCTTTTAAACATTCTCTGCAACTTCTGTGACTTTCGGTTTGAAGCTTGCCAAGTAGCTTTCTCTTTCGGTTGACAACGATGGATAAACCTTTAATTTAAAATAATTTATTCATTTGAGAAAAAAATCAATGCAGGGATGGTGACCACCATTAATTATAATAGAATGCAAGTTGCAAGCAACAAATGTTATTTTTCATACCTCGACCAGCTTGTATGAAGGCAGAGTCAGAACTAGAGGCATGCAAATCAGCCTGTAGACTCGTCCAAACTCATTTGCATGGTATGGGTCCCACTCAATTATTTTGAATCTGACTCGTTCGATACGCCGGATTCGAACTGTGGGGAGACTCAGTATCTCGGATGGCTCGTGGGGTTGCCATATGCATGCGTTATAGCACAAGGCAGTATGTGGCAACAGTCGTGGATGAAATTATGCATTTATTGTAAAAAATTCGTTCTCAAGCACACTTAATCTCATAAATACTTCTTCCATGTAGATTTCAAGCGATTTTTAGCAGCCACATGTTACATGGAATTTGTTCGTAATCAGATATAAAAGGTTATATCTCTTGGTTACTTGGTCATCATTTTTGCATAATGCTAAATATATCATCATATCTCTGCCATTTCTTCAGCCAATGCAGCCAAAATCGGTACGATTGCTATCAATACGTTTAAAAAGTGAATGCTCTAAAAATATTTCAAAAAATTCGTGGGTTCGATGCCAGGAGGTGTTTTACATTCTATATGAATCTCATATCTCGGCCCATAAGTTTTTACGCTAAACCTTAATTTTCAACGTGCACAGTTCCACTCTTTTGGAAAGTAAAATTAGTAAGAATTGACCTAGGATCTTCAAATTCGGACCGTTTTAAATGAAAATAAACGGGCTGTTTAATTTTGCCTGTCTTTTCTCAACTAAGGGTAAAACTGTAACAGATTTTGCGTTTAAATTCGCCGATGTAAGAAAAATCGTTCATTTTCATTAAGGATCGCTTTGGAAACGGGCATTGTCGTTTCAAGCCATATATGCTCATCATATATATAATAGCTGAATTCACTTTGTCTGTAATGTAATGCTCAATATTATTAAATATAATTGTAAAAAATAGTTAAAAGTAAATGAAAAAATAATAAAATATAACTTTAGTATTAAAATAGCATAGAAATTAAGAATAGGAAAAATAGAATAATTAATTTCATTTACTTATAAACAAAAGTTGTTTATAACGGTTGCGAGGGAAGACATTTTTTAGCTGTATTGGACATTGACATTTAATTTGAAGAAGTTTAAAGTTATAAGTTACAAAAAGGTATGTTAATCAGGATTACTTTTTCTTATTTTGCTTGAAATATCAATTGAGGAAAATAATATGTTTTTATTGCTCTCTTTTTAAAACATGTTTGTAGAAAACTTTGTAAAATCTGTTATTGTATATTGAAATTATAATGAAAATGTTATTTGTCTATGAGAATGCATTTCTTATAAGCGATTAATAAAAATGAGTACCTGTTCATTTTATATATTTCAGTCTCCTTAGAAAGTGAATAGTCGGTATTGTATTTACGAAATTAATTAATTCAAGATTTCAGTGGAAGGAAGTGATGTCTTGTAAATAACAGATTCTTTATATTTACTCCTGTCATATTTGAGGGGAAAATCTACAAGTAAACCTATATTCATTTACGTAAATTGGATGGATAAATGCGGTAAATAGGTATTATAAGACCTGCTAATGTTTAAAATAATTCGACGATGTTTTAATGTGCCTTCCTTGATAAAATATTAATTTACGATTTAATATTAAATTCGTAAAGTACTACACGTTTTAGCCACCTCATTATCATCAAAATGGAAGTTTTTATTTTACTTTCCTTTAAATTTCTGAAATATATCGAAAACCATTTACGATATTTTGTATGAATTAAAATTTATATTTAGTGTTGTATGATTACTATACAACGAGTTCTCGATCGAACAATTGTAGGTCAACCAATTATACATGGTGATAAGACAATTTTCACATTTCACTCGTAAAAACATGGGTGCGTGTTATATAGGGTGTGTATCATAATCAGAAAATTACGGTAGTTTCTTGCATGCAGCTGAATTTTTTTCCATCTAAATCTAATCTATGAATACAATTTTTTTCTTCTAGGAAATGCGCTATGATATCTGCACATTACAGTATGAGCAATGACTTCGATAGTCTTGTCATCTCCCTTTGTAAATTTACAACATTGCTCTCAAGTGCTGAGGTAATACATTATTTGTGAGTTATTGGTTAAGAAAAAAACAGGAAAGAATAATTTTTTGTAATTTTTTTATTATAGTCTATGGACACACTGGCAGCATCATTTGGAGAAAATGCCAAAGCTCAATTAGCAGCAAAGACTGTGTTTGGTCTGGCTCATCGCCATGGGGATATATTACGTGATGGATGGAAAAATGTCTTAGATTGCATCATCCAACTTTTTAAGTGTAAACTTCTTCCTGAAATCTTAGTAGAGGTAAATAAAGCTATTCTGTGACATATAGTAGCCCTAATAAAGGCAGTAATTGAGAATATTGTATCATCATGCCAAGATTTAGTCTGTAAGTTATTATTAAAATTGTTTTCTCGAAATCTGCAATCTTCTCTGTAATAGTGAGATGGATTAAAGGGATCTGATGTTATGCCTGGTCAATTTGTATTTAATTTATTGATGGCAATGTTTTCTCTATCTACAGTTAAACTATCAGGTATACATTTTATGTATGTTATGTTTTTTTTAATTTTGTTTTTCCATTTTATAGGCTGATGATTTCATTGATCCGAGTGGGAAAATATCACTTCTTAGAGAAGAGACGCCATACCAGAAGACTGACACCTCTCTTTTTAGTTCACTGTATTCTTACATAGCATTGTCTCCAGGTTAGTCAAATCCTCTTGAGCTGCTGTCTTAGTCATGGGGTCTTTCCTGTTGTAAGTTAAAAGTTTTCCTTAACAAATTGTGTGCAATACAAAGAAATTGGTTTGGAGCATATTGGTATAGATTTACACTTCTTATTGATACAGTATTTTGAAATTTTACTTCATGAAAAAAATTATATATTATTTCATGTAAGTTCTCCCCTTCCATATGCCTTTTCATTTTATAAAATTTCTATTTTTTGTCACAATACTAGTCGAACATTTATTGGTAATTCTTTCATCAATTGTAGTCATTATATTTCTTTAACTTTTGATTTTAAAACTACCCTTGGTTGATTATAGCATTAATGCAAATGCATATGGTAATTATTAGAATAAATAATTTCAATGTAACAGATTCAGCCAATACAAAAGTTCCATCGCCTGAAGATGAAGAAAACATCAAAAAAGCTCAAGCTTGCATTCAAGAGTGTCATATTGAACAACTTATCACCGAGTCAAAGTTTCTGCGTCTAGATTCTCTTCTGGAGCTGGTTAAGGTTGGTAAAGTTGTAAATCAATGGTGTAATTATAGTTCCATTTATGCAGATATTTATAACATCTGATTTTAACAATTTTGTTTAATTATTTTGACAATTAGGCCCTTATATTTGCATCTCATGGACCAGATGGACAAGGCACAACATATGATGAGGATACAACGGTCTTTTTTCTTGAGTTGTTGCTGAAAGTAGTAATTCAAAATAGGTTAGTTTGGTGTATGTATATATTATACATATATATATATATATATATTGTAACGCCCCCAACCCTCTTTTGACTCACGCCAACAGGCGAAGGGCGTACAAACGGAATAATCCGAGGTTGAGTCGCTCGGATAACTCAGATATGGTGGAACATGAGATACTCCACTCTCTATGAAGCACCTAGGGTGCCTCCCTAATGGTTGGGGTTCCGAGAAAGGAGTCGTCGTACGGAATGTAAGGCCGAGGGTTTTTTGAGGTAAATTAGACGAGAGGAAGTTTTTACAATAAATAACAAGAAATCACTGTTCAATCAAAAATAGGGAGAAATTCATTGAATACTTCAGTTAAAGTAAAGATAGTTATCGAAGGAACGTGGAAAATACATTACAAATGAGAAACCCAATAATTCGGGCAGCTTATAAACAACTATCGAGATTAAAGTTGGTTTTGGGGCGAGGGTTCCTGGCGGAAGGGGAATCAGAGAAATTCACCGACAAAGATGATGTGAAGCTGGCAGCGTCGTGGTTGGCTTTGTCATTGAAGTCGTAGCAAGCGAGGAATCTCCACGCGGGTCCGAGACGTAGAATTGGGGGTGAGCTCTCTTCTCCAGAATCAGCTGGGATTTAACTGGAATCGCCGTCTCTCTCTCCGCTATGGGCTGGACGCTCGAGCTTGACTCGGGGAAACTTGGGCTAGAACTCTCCTTTATGGAATTTGAGAGTCAAATCCCTGCTATGGAATTTGACCGTGAACTCCCGTCTGTTCGTGCCTTCGCCCACGAAGAAAACTTTCTCTCCTAGCGGGGAGTATTTCCACCACAAACAAAACACTGTCGTATCTTCCGACTTTACCGGAAGAGGGGTTTTCAAAATTGACCGGTCCAGAGACGTTACAATATATATATATATATGTATATACTCTTATGAAATTACTGTTTGTCTGAATATAATGTGCACCCCAATTTTCAACTGTTTAATTCAAGAAAAAGATAAATAAATTACATTTGAAAAGTTTGGGAAACTTTTTATTATCATTATAATTTTTGTAAATTCATAGAAAGGTTTCCTAATATGCTAATCGTTCATCCTCATATAAATCTTCACCATCACTAGAATTGTCACTTTCATAGATTTCCCTTCTTGATTTTCTGCTTCTTGCTCTTTTGAATCATCTTACTGTAATAAAGTCCATAACTTTATTATGGCAACCACACCTAGTAAGAATTAGGTAATTAAGAGCTGAAATGGAGTCTGTGGCAAAAGTCATTATTGAAAGAAAATCCCTATGCTATAATTTACTTTGGTTAAAATGTGGCTTAGGAAATTTCTTCCATTGTTGAGACTTAGGTAGATGAAATTTTGGGAAACTCATTGTGGGTAATAAAATGCACATTATGTATGGGCAAATATCATATTAATTTGGTTTTAAGTGATTAACAGATTAATTTGGCTTACATATGTGAAGTTTGTAAAAAAAATATATATCTGATCATGTGATATTTCTTGCATATATCTAATAACAGGGATCGTGTGGGATGCATTTGGCAAGGTGTTCGTGATCATATTTACAGTCTTCTAATGGGTGCATCAGCTTGTGAGCTTCATTTCTTGATGGAGCGCTCAGTTGTTGGATTATTGAGATTGGCCAGTGCACTTATGCGACGGGAAGACATGAGCCCAGTTGTAAGCATCAAAATCTTTTTAGTATTTTTAATAAAGCTATTTGTATTTAAATATCGAAAAGTCTTATAGTGTTTTTTAATGCATGATACATGTATTTTTGTGAGAAGCTGCATTAGTATACAGTAATACCTCAATATATGAATACTTGATATACGAAGTTTTGCTATAACGAACTTAGTATTTATGACAATCGATTCAATCAACACCTACAATGTTAGTGTACATGATGATGGAATAACTGATGGCTCAGAGCTAATGAACACAGGATCTTAGTTAGGCAGTGAATATCAGATTCAATGCAATGCATTATATCTACTTTTTCCAGTTTTGTTCGTTTCGTCAAGCGTTCCATAGGCATTGACTGTTTTCAAGTTATCTTCATAATGCCATCTTCATTGTAAGAATTCTGACATTGTGTTGTTTTTTGCCATGATAAAGTGTTTAATTTGCAAAAAGTGACTGTTGTTAACTGAAGTATGTTATTTTACCTCAAAATGTTGGAGCAGTCATTAAATCACGGAAAGTTATCTCGTTAGCACAAAAGCAGTGTTGTGAAATTTTACATACACTTTTTACTTTTTACTCCTAATCTAAGTTCTCGTGATTACAATGTATGTACAATAAATAGTATAATACTATTTTTTAAATATGATTAGTACTTATTAAAAGGTTTATGTTATAAGTTTTTAAATTATTAAGGTTGGTATTGCATCCTATTATATTAATGTTATTCTATAAGTGAAGTTTCAATATACGAACAAAGTTTCAGGAACGCATCTACTTTGTATATCAAGGTATTACTCTATTTGAAAATGACAGCTGACATTTAGTTATCAGGTTTATAGATAGTGCTTTGTATGAATTTTCATTATTGACTGACATTAAATTTTGAGTGTTAAGCTAGCTGATGTAATATTAATTTAACCATTGTTTTGCTCTTCCAGGTCTTGCAGTCATTACGCATGCTGCTGCTTCTCAAGCCTCAAACTTTATCTCGCATATCAAGACAAATTGCTTATGGGCTCTATGATATACTAAAGACAAGTGCAGCCAACATTCATTCTGATACTGATTGGTCTATCATTTTTACTTTGCTAGAATGTGTAGGGGCTGGTGCTCATCCACCTCGTATTGTTGGAGAAGTTGGAAAACCTGTTGGTGGGCAAGGTCTGTGATTAAAAATATCAATCTCAGTGATTAAGCCGGCCGGGTTAGACTGGTAGGGAGTGTGCCTGCCTTCTAACCCAAAGGTCGCGGGTTCGAATTCCGCTTTGGGCATGGATGTTGTGATGTATGTTGATTTTCTCTAAGAGAATTTGACGGTGCAAAATAACCTTAGCTGTTGACGCACATAAAAACCTAATTACTACTACTACTACTCAGTGATTAAAAATCTCAAAGACATGATAGCTGAGGGAAATCATTCTTGATGTATTTCAAAATGTGAGCAGGTCAAGAGTAACTGATTGATTGAGGATAGATGCACAATTTTAAAGTAGTTATTTTTTAGCTCATATTTTATCAATATTGTAAAGTGAAAAATGAATGTGCTAATAAAATGGCAAGTTCATTAGTTAATTTTGAAAGCCATCAGTTTTCTGAATGTGATTACTATTTCAATTTGGACTTATGAACTTGGAGGTAACATATCCATGACCTGACAAATGATGTCCCTTTTTGTTTACAAACATATAGTAACAAAATCAGATGAAGAAGATAGTTCATATGGCGGAGTTGGAGATGAAGATAGTGGTCTGGGTTGCGAAAGGGCTTGCACATCAGATTCAGAATTATATTCTGTTCCTGGGAATACTCGGTCAAGTCATCGCAGTCATCGGTCTGTTCAACAAACATCACATTCAAGACCCACAAGTCCAGATTTACCACCTAACAGCCCTGGTGGATGGATATTGGTTTGTCATATTTCCTTTTATTTTTTATTTTATTAACAGAAGGCTCTAATTTATACCTTTTGACTAACTTAAAAGTTCCAAATAGAAAGCAAATCTGAATTTACAATTATTATTGATACCAGATTTTTCATTTTAACCAGGTGGGTCGTGAAGGCGAAATTCAGCCTCTTCAAGTACGTCCTCTGCTTGGCAATCAATTTAGCATTGTTCATGACCGCGAGCTTCTCAATCATGATCCATATGCATTAGTAAAATGTTGTGAGAGCTTAGCTTTCTTGGTGAGAGATTTAGCTCACATTACTCCGTACAACTTTGAAAATTGTGTTCACTGTATTCGAACCTTTGTTGAGGCTAGTCTTAATGGAAGTAAGTATGAATATTGCTTAGTTTGACTTTTTAATTTAGATGTAAATGTTGCATGTTAAAGAAATCTTGATAAATAAATGTGCTTTTAAATTTTTATTTGGGAATTGATTACTCACTATAGTTGATTTTATGAAGGGATATTTAAATAAAGGTCTAAAAAGGAATTTTTGAGATGCAGTTATAAATTTAATTTGCTTGATAAAGCTTTCTTTATTTGCTACTACTAAGTGTACAAATTAATTTAACTAATGAGCTAATAAATAATAGTAAGTGATTCTGTCTTATATTCAACATTCCTATACTATTTAATTTCCTTTTTTAGCAAAAGGTAAAGCATTTGTCAGCATGTAAAAGTTTTCTTAATTTCAAACCAATACCGTATATACCTGAATATAAGACGAGGTTTTTTTCCAATTTTTATGACCGAAAAATCGCTAGTCGTCTTATAATCGCGCGGTGCGTAATAGTTTGACTGACAGAGGAACCGAATGCAGAGTATAATCGAAATATTCAATTCTTTAAATCAATCTAAACAGTCGATTATTAAAAGTAGTACATAGTATAAATTGAATTGATTCAAATGTATTCGAATACAAATACTCTTTTGAATTTTATCCTATATATTATGCGCGTAGTGAAGCTGCGTGCATCCATGAGTATGAAGTATCGCATAATTATATCGGCGTATTTCTCGAGAACCGTTCATCGTAAAAGATATGCGGTAAACGGCATTTTGTTTCTACTGGCTATGAGGTCCCTGGAAAAATATTTTCGTTTGCTAAAGTGTCCCGGGTTCGAATCCAGGAGACAATTATATTTTCCCATAAGTTTACACGGGATTTTCGATTTTTCAGAGTGCAAGGTTTTTTTCCTTCATTCTTTAAAATACGTAAATATGGACCGATTTTCTTCTTTTTCACTTTATTCGATGGCTAAAGCTCTATACTATGTTATTCTTGCGATGTTTACACATTACATGGTCGAATTTTTCAGAAATACATATTCTTTTTCGAAATTTTGCAGATTTTTCATACTCATTCCGGGCATTGCCAAGGAGACTCTCATTGTTGCCTCCGATTCATTTAAGGCCAATTAAACCTTCCAATAGATGAAAGAAAAACGTTATTGTTATCTCCTTTTCATTGATAATCTAAATAAACGCTTGCAATGATGTCGCCTTTATAGTAGGTCTTCTAAGAAGTTAAAATTAGTCGTTGATAGACACTTGAAGGAAAGCAACTGTATATGCCAACTAACACTACAAAATTGCTTATTTCAGTTGGTTCAATGTTTATTAGTCAATGGTATAATAAATCTCTGTCATTGTGTGCATAATTAATTTTTTCCTTTTATTAGGAATTCAAAATGGGAGGTCGTCTTATATTCGGGTATATACGGTATTTTTAATAAACGTTACTAATTTGTGATTGTACTATTATAGATGATAAAAGAAGTATGAAAAGAGTAAATCCATCTAAAATTCCTAATAAGACTAGGAAAAAGGCACAGTCTAGGAAGCGTGATGATGCTCAGGAATCTAGAAGTCGCAGTAGCATTTATGGTAGTAACGTTTCTTCTTATGATGCTGATGAGAGTGATTCTGAAGAACTTCCAGGAAGCTATCATCAGGTTTCTATTCAGGTATTTGAAAGAGGCTGACTTTGTAATTTATGGTACAATGTTAATTAAAACTATTTAACTCCTAAATTAGCCATTCATATGTGATTTATATCGGATGCACAAAAAGAAGCAAGGTATTTATATGTGCACAGTTGGCCCTCCATTAGCATTTACATGGTCATTTAGTTATGACCCTTTTTTCTTTACACTATACTAATTTACTCTTACATGGTGCAGTGCCACAGCAACTTGGACTAAACTGTCTTTGACTTGAAGTGCCTGAAACCAAATTGACATTACAGCATTAAAGCATAAAGTATACTTAATTATTCATTGGTAATATGAACCACTAATTACATTAGGATTGTTTCCATATTATATACACCTCTCACCACATATACTAAGCTGTAGACTCTGTAAATTTTTTTTATGATACCCATCAGTTGATGGCCAGGGTGAGGACAAGATTGTGGAAAAGGCATATAGAGATGAATTTTTAGTGATTTTGAAATTTGCAATGATTTAGAAAGTTACATTATTTCAGAACATTGACATATTTCAATGAAAAATGATAAAGCAAGTAATTGATTTGGAGGCAGAAGTTACACAGTTTACTTTCTCTACTCCCATTTCCATAATGGATAAGCACAATTAAAGGGTATTTGCTCCTTGCTGGTTGATTTATCTTACAATCCATTATTGCCCAAAAATATTTTCCCTGCTGCATCTAAAGTGCACAAGAAGCGTGTTCTGTCAATCTTATAAATGTTTATATTTCATTTAAAAACTTTAAGTAAAAAATTGACTTTCAACACTTGTTAAATATAAACATTTTGAAAAATTAATAATTATCATATTTAATTTCATTTTACTGCAATGTAATTCACTTTAATGTATTACCGTATTTACTCGTGTAATACTCGTACTGTTTTCCCCAAAAGTTCACATCAAAAAGTGGTGGTGCGGACATTACATGAGATTTTTCCCATTCACCTCTTGAGGGTAGGCCACCCGCGAAACTCCTACTGAATATTTCGCACCTGGCATGAGGTATTGAGTCGGCGTTTTTTGGTAGATGCAATATACTGTATATTTTATTTCCACAATTTATAACCAAGGTATTTTTTTTAATGAGTGGAATAATATAATAAGCACGCTAATTGATCAGGTATTTTAAAAATTCCTCGCCAGTTGTCAGTAGTAAACATAAATCACATAAATATTCTATGTAAATTGAAGAGTATCAGACAGAATCCATTCTCATAAAAAAGGTGATGAAAGAGAAATAAACAACTGAATTGCATATACCGTATCTGCCCGAATACAAGCCGATGTTTTTTATCAAAATCTATCATGAAAAAATTACCCCTCGGCTTAAATGCGAGATTGCTTGTGTAAATTGACGATTACGCAAAATGCGTTGGCGGCTTTGAACGCTCAACTGTTTGAATTTCGGTAAAACTTTTCATGGAATGTGTATAATTATAAAAATGCAGTTTCTTAAGGCAATGTAAATGCTAATTTCATTGGAAATAGACTTGAATGAAAAATTTCTTGGCGAGATCGCTGTTACTATATTTGACCTTTTGTGAAAATGAAGATGAATGAAATTATTGTCACTGAATGTGGAACATTATTCAATGATGCAAAATTATTAATTGGAGTAATATTTCAAAATGTCAACAACTAAATCATTTCCCACACATTTCTTCGATCTCGAATAATGTATTCTAAGATGTGCATGAATGCCCGGCACACTTCAGCATAAAATCTACGAAATTTACTATTTTGCCAAAAAATTGTGGAAATTTTTGGAGGGTCGGCTTAAATTCGGGGTCGGCTTCTATTCGGGCAGATACGGTATTTCTCATTAAATATAAACGAATTCTATAAGATTGCCTTTTAATTTGTGACACGCTCCAATGACATTTTACCGTAACTGCATTTTTTGGGTTCCTTTTATGTTACGCCATCCTAAAAGAATCGACTTTTAATACTCTGTATGAAAGCAAAGAAGATGATCTTGTGATGGAAATGTGTCACTAAATAGCTGTTAGGGTTGTTCGTTTGTGCTTTCTGAAAGCTGTACATGGTACATTTTATCCACAGAAACGTGATAAGTGCTTCTATGTAACCGAGTCGCAGTGCGTCTAGTGACTGATTTATTTTTGGTATTGTGTGATTTCTTATTTTCCGAATTTCAGTTTGGCTCTGTCGATATAGTTTTTACCACTTCCCTGATGGATTTATTTACTATATCTAGTCAAAAAAAGTCATATTTTTTTATTTTAGTTTCGAATGCATCATAAGAAGACAAATACAAAAATGCTTTCATTTAATTTTTATTCCAATGAGTAAAAGAGGCCCTTTCATCTGCATTGTAGATGTCTTTTGATTTGTATCCCTTAATGA
Source organism: Uropetala carovei (assembly GCA_036926305.1). Lineage (NCBI taxonomy): Eukaryota > Metazoa > Arthropoda > Insecta > Odonata > Petaluridae > Uropetala > Uropetala carovei. The sequence goes on from JAXCHB010000011.1 coordinate 11,359,609, forward strand.
GAGCAGGTAGGCACTCTTTCCAGTGGACCACAGAATTTTCATCCACACTTCCACTTTCGCCGCAGACGCTTCTGTATATGATGTCATTACTCTTCTTAAAACGGCCAAGCCACCCATTGGAGGCTTTGAAACTGTCTATTTTCAGTCTTAGGGCATAACTTGAGCGGTACTTTAAAAAAAACCTATTCTGGCTCAAATTAATTTTTTTCCCTCCGAGCCGGCCCATAAATATGGGTGTGCGGAGTACACGAGTAAATACAAGTATACCCCTTGCACACATTCTCAATATCCTGAGCGCTTAGCCGCCTTAGTGTATTTTTTAAAGGTGTCCCCTATTGGCTACTTAGAAATCTCCAGATGTCCCACATTGGTTACTTAGAAAGCTGGCTGCTTTAAGTAAACATGAGAGAAGAAATGCAGTCAGCGAAAAAATACGAAGTCGCCTAATTTGTGTCACGACCTTGAGTGCTCTGCATCAGCTGCTCAGGAAACTAGCTGATTTTAGTGTTCATTGATTGCTGAAATTATTATGATCAATTTTTTCATTCGTAAAATTTCACAGAACGAAGATGGTTGAGAATAATACCAACTGTAAGTCCTCCGGCGAAGGTGATTCTTCTAGCTTACGGTTTTTTTGCGAAATTAGTGGTCATTTCATGGCTGTGACCCTCATTGCACCTCCTAGCAGTGAATTTCCGATCTTTGATTTTTCCGAGACACTTATCTTAAAACTTTTAAACAAATAAACGCTTAATTGAAGCGCTCATATATAGGAGGAATCAACCAAGCGTGCAGATCCTTTCAGTTTTTTAAGTTCGCATGCTATAATGAATACATGGTATAATTGGGCTCGTGTGGATTATATAAGATAATATTTATGAGTTTTGAATAATTATCCCTCAGTGAAGCAGTGTGATGAGCGTTGGCAGGCGTTTTGACGCCTGTTATCAGCTGACTGTGCACAAAATGGCAACGCTAACAGTTCCAACGTCCTTTTAGTCTCATTTGTTACATTACGGCCCTTTATGCAAAGCGGGCTCGCAAATTTGATTGCGTGTCTTGTGCGGTGTAGGGAAATGCTGCATTGACTGACGGGTAAGAACATGCATCCAAAGTTTTAATAACATCGCCGCCTCGATGTAATAATAGCATTGTTGTGAATAAGACCCCTTCTTTTGGGGGGATTGTCTTCCTCTCGGGTTAACAAGGTAATTGTGGCTGTGGTATACGCGGGTGGCCCAACTAGCTAACGTGTCACGTTAGTGAGCGAGCGCCTGCGAGCTGAAACATAAAAAAATCCGTATTCACGTAATCACGTCATCGCAACTTTCGTTAAGTACGTAACAGATTAGGGCCATAAGGTGGATTGACAAAATAGCATGACTAAATATTAATTCTTTTGAGTTTATTTAATGTAGTAACAACGCCAGTATGTGTTGTGCCATTGATGGTTAGATTGAATTAATATATTACATCTCCAACAAATGAAATATTCTCGAGTCCCGGTGTAAACGTACCTGAAATCGAGGCGCTGCCCTGCTAGGGACCAGAAATTTGTCCCTTAATTGCGGGCAATTCACTAAATCGAGGAACACTAAATCGGGTCATACAATACATTATTTATATGGAGCTTTGGTCGGGGCCACAAAAAACGGCCTTAAATGCGGGTAAACCTTAAATGGGAGAACGTTAAATCGGGATTCCACTGTACGTACATACATACATACATCCACATACACACACATACATCATTCCGAAAATAGTCTAAACGTGTTCTAGGGACTTCAAAACGTGTATTTCCGTTGAAATCTGGAAGTCGATTTTTTTTGTGATCACAATACTTTCCCCGTACTATGTATGGAGAAAGTAAAAAACTACCATAAAACAAATAAAAGTCGCAATTACATTAGATTGTTATGATTGGTAAAGTAATATTAAAATAATTGTAAAATTTTATTGTAAATTAAGTACAGTGAGTCCCCGACTTACACGGGTCCGAGTTACACGGATCCGTAGATACACGGATATATGACGTAACTTATCAGCATGCTCGATTTTTAGTTCAACCACCACTAGATAGATGGCATTACTAGTACAGTAATCCCTCGGCATTCAAGTAATCGGTAAATCTTCTCAATGTCTGGGATAAGTGTGGGGTGTTTTCCGCTGTACCTCAGTGAGGACATCTAGTGTCGGAAGATTTACTAACTGAGTTAGCTCTTTCTTCACCATAAATACCCCAATTCGAGTTTGGAGATTTAGTTTGGCTTGATAGCTTATTGGTTAGAGCACCTGCCCGGCATGTGGGGGACCCGGATTTGATCCCCGATCAAGTTCAGAATTTTTCTCCTCCTCAATCTTTTTACTTTTTTAGCTTTAACTATCCATTGAAACGAACGTATATGTAAAAAAATATATTGTATTTAAGCATTGTTGGACTTACACAGTTTTCAACTTACATGGCAACCTTCTGAATGAATTAACCATGTAAGTTGTCGACTTACTGTACATACAATTCAACGTGTAAAAATGTTATGCTCTTCGACAGAAAATTTGGGCTTGACTTTTTGGTACAAAGACGCTTTATATTTGTCTCAATAATAGAAAGAGCTACAAGAACTTCTTCATCTAGTTTCGTTAAACATGCCCTTTTAATATTTTTAATGTGGGTTGAAGAACAACTAAATTCGCATAAATATGTTGTTGAATTTAGAATGTCATATAGATGGGATATTCAGATATTGAAGGATATTCACCTTAAACTTTTATCCAAAATACATCTAAAGTTAGCATAATAATTTTAAGTTGTATGATCGTTAATAAGGTCTACCAATTCCGCTCGTAGTTTCAGAATGAATTCTTTGGATGAAAAAATGTATGCGAATTTGTTTGCTCCAAACAAACGCTTTTGTGAAAATTAAATATCCTCAGACCGTGCGGCACACTAGTGCTTTCCTCGTGGCACACTAATGTGCCACGGCAACCGGTTGGAGAGCACTGCCTTTATGTACATGTATTAAATTTCAATTATTTTACGCTATTACTCACACTATGTCTAAAACTAATTTAAAGATTTAATGAATTCATTAATTATTTTATAAATTTTCGGTATAGCTGAGAAATTTTCTGGTTATTGAACATGTGTTTATTATAACTGATTTTTGTAATTGTATGTAGGTGTAAGGGCTAATACAGAGAGTTTTCAGACTTTTATGTAATGTTTTTGGGATTATCCCTGTGGATGATATTATTATTGGTATTATATGGACATTATTTTGGTTTCAAATTTGTTTTATTTTTTCGGCTAGAGGTAGATATTTCTGTATTTTTTCTGTATATTTCTTTTCTAAATTTGCGGTGTTAGGTATTGTGGCATCTTTTAAATAAGTTGTTTTATTTTGTTTGTTTATCAGTGTTATATCTGGTCTATTGTGTGGTTGTGTTCTGTCTGTTATTATACTTCTGTTCCAGTATAGTTTTGTTGTGCTGTTTTCTAAAACTGTTTCTGGTTTCTAATGATACCATGGTGTTTCGCTCTCTATTAATTTATATTTTTTTGCTAGTTTTAAGTGTATCTGTTGGTAAACATTGTCGTGTCTGTCTGTGTATTCGGTTTGGGCTAGGACATTACAACCACCTATTATGTGTTCTATGGTTTCTTTTGTTGAGGCACATTTTCTACATTTGTCATCTCTGATATTATGGTCTTTGATTATGTATTTACTGTAGTTTTTTGTTTTTATAATTTGTTCTTGGATAGCTATTATGAATCCTTCTGTTTCTGTGTATAGTTGACTGTGTGTCAACCAACTATTGGATGCATTTTTATCATATGTGGTTGTGATAATTGATAAATGTGTTTTCCATGTAGTGTTTTGTTTTTCCATGAGTTAATTTTCTCTTCATTTGTTATAATATTTTCTTCGGGTTTGAAGTTATTATTATGTAGTTTCAAGGGAGTTAATGAATTGTCTATGTATATGATGGTTTTGTGAAGCTGACTGTTTTGTTTCGAATGAAAGTAGTTTCTCAGGGTACTAATTTGTTTGTGGTGTAGATTTTTTATATCTATTACGCCTCTTCCACCTTCATGTCTGGGTAATGAAAATCTTTCAATGGCGGTATGTTCATGGCGTATTCTATATTTGCTTGCCAGGGTTGGGACTAGCATGTTTAATGAATCGAGGTCTGTGTCTGTCCATTTTATAAAGCCAAATGAATATGTTAATAGAGGTATTGCATATGTATTTATAGCATGTATAGTATTTTTTCCATTTCAACCGGTTTTTAGTTTTCTTTTAATTCTATATCTAAATTTGCTTTTTAAATCAATTTTTAATTTGGTTTCATCAACTATAGGGTTTTGCTAATGAGTATTTACCTATATTTATGTTGTTTTCATTTGTTTATATGCTTAATTGTTATGATTGTTGCTTTATAAGTAGTGGTACAATATTCCAGTTAAATTTTGGGTGAAGAAATTTATGGACTTATATGGGAATGCATATACATTTATAACCTGTATTTATATGATGAGCTGTCATCCTCTTAACATACATCAGCTTAACATACACATTTTCAAGAAGGTAACCTATATGTTAAGTGGACACTGCCTATACCTATTACCCATAGGCCTTCAATATCTTTTTACATGGTTTAAATTTACATGATGTTTACCAGGAAAGTAACCATGGTATAAATATAGGAGCAACTGTACTTATAGGATTATATTGATTTATGAATCATTCGTTTGTTAATTTTATTTATGAAAAAAGCTTCTGATATTTATTCTTTCAGCTTCTTGACTTAATGCACACTTTGCATACTAGAACTGCTCAGATTTTCCGTTGGTGGTCTGAGGAACAGAAAACCGCTACAAACTCTGAGCGGATACGCCCTTTTATGCCTTCCTTATGGTCAACAGGATGGTGTCCCTTACTTCAAGGCATTGCTCGACTCTGCTGTGATTGCCGTAGACAAGTAAGAGTTGTATATGATACTTTTAGTATTAAATTTTTATTATGGCAATAAACTTGCCAACTATATATGGTAAACTCCCAGTTATCTGGCACTCATGCAAATGGAATTCTCAAGCAACTGGCATCTCCTGCCTCTCGATTTTTTATTACATCTAGTTGGGAATGTTACCGATAAAATTGGCATTTTTTGCAATTTTTTGTTTACGTCTAATTCAGAATGTTACCAGTAAAATTTGCATTTTCAGCAATCACAATACACAATTGTGTTTGTTTCTTGAACTCAATGTTTGTATTAAATAAAATATTCCGCACACCCTTTTTAAATGCCTCCTAAAACTCCAATATGCGCTAAAGGTAATAAAAGGAAATGGGTTGTTCTAACCTTAACCCAGAAACTTGATATAATAAAACATTTAGAGAAAAGTGAGAACTGAAATGTTTTAATGAAGAAGTTAGATCTCGGTTCTTCTACTATTTATGACATTTAGGCACAGAAATCACAGTTAATGAAGTTCATTACATCTTCTGAGACAACTAGAAGAGTTGAATATTGGCGCACTCTTCATAAGCCAAAACTTGAGCAATTGGATATAGGTATTTATGAATGGCTTTCTATTAAGCATTCTAAGGGAGCCCCTATTTCTGGACCAATGTTGGTTGAAAAGGCCAAGATTTTTATGAACAAATGGGGATTAGTGAACCGTGTGCATTTTCCAATGGATGGCTGACATGTTTTAAGATCAGACATCTAGATGTTTCGGGTGATAAAAAATCAGCTGACCAAGAAGTTGCCGATAAATTTTATGACTTTTTTGAAACATTAGTTAAGGAATATATAATTATCGCACATGTTTAATTGCATTATTTTAATATTTACTAACCGCACTGTATGTAATCGTGTCATGATTGCGTGTAACTATTCACTTCTCTTTTGTTCAATATCAATTTGCCTCAAGAATTTCTACTAATACAATGTGTTGGGTGTGGATAATTTCTCTCTTTTTCTCGGACAAGGAAACCATATTTTTGGTCGGAAAATCCTAAAGGTTATACGAAGTTAACCCTTACATCGCGCTGTTATTAGAACAGAAGAGAAGTTAATAGCGATAGGCATATGAGAAGTTCTATAGGATTTAATGCAGTTATTAAATATTAAAATATTGCAATTAAACATGTTGAATACTTGTATACAGGCGACTCCCGAGATTCAACAGGGATGCGTTCCTGAAAACATGGTCGAATCTTGAACCGCCGAATGTCGAATCAGCACAAATTCAAACAATTAGAGCAGAAATAATGATGTCTAGACTGAAACTAAACCTCTCGTGGTCAGGTGGGCCGAAAATTACTTCATGTAAACTAGTTTCTAAATCGACCGATCGATTGGCTGGGTCGATTCAACTGGTCGAATTCTCTAGTTGGTCGAATCTCAGGAGTCGCCTGTATTTAGCTCCATTACTTCCTTGAATGTCAAGGAATTATTTAAGAACAGTTGAGTAGAGTACCTAGTCTACAGGTTAGCAATTCCAAGGTGAATGTACAATTCTGCATCTTTTCTTTATTTTGTACGCAAATGCTTTATTGAAGCCTATCCAATAAAACTCTCAAGCAACCAGAAGATTCACTTAACTGGAAAACTCAATTCCGCGAGCATTCCGGATAACTGGGAGTTTACTGTAGTTCATATGTAGTTTAAATACCTTTAATTGTTTTTATCATCATCAGCTATCCATATATTTTTAAGACTGTCAATATGGTAATCAGTCAATAACATTTTTTTAGAAATTATAGAAAGGGAGAAGGTGATTCCAGATTCATGGATATATAATTGAACAATTATGAAATTACACTTTAACCATTATCTGTTTTAATCTCATGTAAAAATGAAGTTATATAATAAATATAAGTACTATATAATTAAGATAATATTATTTTGTTTTAGGTCAGGATGAGTGCCATAACCTACCTTCAGAGAGGTCTCCTTTTCCATGACCTACAAACCTTGACGGCTCAGGAATGGGAGTCATGTTTCAACCAAGTTCTCTTTCCCCTTCTAACAAAGCTGCTTGAACCAGTACCTCAGCAAGCTCCTGGTGGTTTGGAAGAAACTAGAATGAGAGCAGCTACTGTACTATCCAAGGTAAACATATTCTTTCTAAACAGTTTAAAGAGAACTTTACAGTGTGAAAGCTATCTAGAAGCTTGATGTAATTTTACAGGATAAGAAGTCAACTAACCTTTAAATGCCTGCAGGTGAGGTTCAAGTACCAGATTTATTTTGGGGTATTCAAATAATTTTTTTGTGAATTCTTGAAAAATTGCATATCTCATGAGTTATTAGTCATAAAATGTTGAAATGAATAGCATTTTATAAAAAAATATTGAAAAATTGCATGATTTTGTTTTCTAGTGGAAAGAAAAACATTGATAAAACATTGACACACAAATTTGAAATAACGCAATAAAAATGGAAATATGGCACTATTTACTCATTTTTTGTGACATGGTTCCTACTCACTCCCAAAGCTGATGTAACCTGGTTGCTGAGTCTTACTTGCTCCCCATCATCACTTTCACTTTCTTCACTTTCCTCATTGTAAGCATCCGAATCGGAATCAATATAAACCTCTGCATCCTCTATCTTATGTTTTGAAGTCATTTCTCTAACAATTGAATAAATATAAAAATAACAAAAAAACAATGTAGAAGAGATAATATAATAATCCCGACCACTCTCCATACCAACCACCCTCTGTCCCGATGATCCGCTTATCTGGTAATGTCTTCCATGACCATACTTAATCTTTTTATTCCTTCAGCAGTAATCCTTCGTAATGAATTTCAAGGCACTTCTTTTTATCACTCTGTGTTCTGACCACCCACTTATGCATCTTCCTTGACCAAATTGTTAGGTGACAACATTTTCGTGGAATTATTTCAAAAGATGTTTTTCTTTCTCTAAAAGGTATCTCTTCTCGCAAAATCATTTTGCCTGAAATGAATATCCCATAAATTGGCAATATAGATCTCTCCAAAAATCATCATACTCCCTTTCAGTTTGTACTAGCCCTTTGAAAAATACGGATGCTATGGCAGAAGTTAAGGGAAAAATGACAGTCTTGAATTTGTCAGTGTGAATCAAAGTGATAGAAGATTCTGAAAAAGGTTTGTTGCAAAGGAGACTAGCAAAAGAATACAACTGTGGGAAAACGCAGATTCAAAAAATATTGAAGGATAAAGACTTTATTAAACAGAAGTAGTTGCAAAATGCAAATAGAAGTGTACATCGTGATTCTCATCAACCATTCCAACAAATGAACGCATTGACTTGGTCCTGGTTTGATGGTGCTCATGCTAGGCAATTACCTGTTAGTGGCCCAATATTACAGGAAAAAGCTTGATTCTTTACAAAAAATTTAAAAATCAAAAATTTTCTTACCAGCGCTGGATGGCTAGAAAAATTTTGCAATCGTAACAACATGTTATTGAAATCAATCAGTGGCGAAAGTGGAACAGTGAATGATGCAGATGTGGCAGAGTGGTTTTCATGTTTACCATCGTTAATTGATAAATATGAACTGAGAGACATTTACAATGTCAATGAAATGGGACTTTTCTATCGTGATTTATCGAACAAAACATTGGCAATGAAAGGTTCTCATTGTTCTGGATTTAACCCATTAATGCCTAGACGTAGCTTTAGCTACATTGGCTTTGAAAAATCGTATCTATTTTTAGAAGCAATATTTTGAGGTCCTATCCCTCTTCATATGTGAGGGTGACCCTTCTCAAGTGGGATTTGGGTCCTGGGACATCTGTGCGAAAGTCCAGGTAGATTTTACAAATTTTCCCTTACGGCACCTATCACTCTTCAGTCTGCCCTTGGAAGCGAAGATGTGTACATCCACGTTTCTCGGTCTGTGTGAAGAATTTTGTTTTCTTTTTTGCACTGTTTTATCTTCAATATATACCGATTCTTGAGAGATTATTCGATAATTTTTAATAAAAAGGTAAGTGATCTAAATATTGAGATTTATTTTTGACGTAGCTTTAGCTACGTCCAGGAACTCGTAACACTAAAATATTTTTTGAAAACTTTTAGCTGCAGATTAGTTGCACCAAACAACGTTTTGGGGATAGAAGTGCTAATTTCTTCAAATATCGATAATGTAAGTATTTTCTTATATTATTTTTGGAAATATTACTTAGATAATTATAAAAATTTTAATCTCATTTTTATCCTTTAGGTCAAAATCTCAGACAGTCAATGATTTCATTTTGCTACTTGAGGAGGCGGATAAATTCCATGGTTCAGAAACCATTATAATTGATCCACCATGTGAGGACCCTAACATACAGACGGATGAAGACTCCGATATATCCGACTCGGAGACCACTGGAAACCCACAACATCTTCCAAGGAGAATATTACAGGCTGGAGCTGTCATTGATTGCCCAGAAGAATCAGGAAAGGAGAGACCCAGCGATGAACCTGATATTCTTCCTTCTACATCGAAGGCATCAACGATAAAAAAATCAGCGACCAAGGTTCAAAAAAGGTCACTGAAAAGAAAAAGGGCAACAGAAGAGGTTTGGACACAAAATGTCGAAAACGTTAAGTTCAACATTCCGAATTTTGTTCCCGTCAATTTGCCCAGCAGTATTTCAGCCAGTCAAACTCCTTTTCAGTCGTTTTCAGTATTTTTTAATGATGAAATTATTAACCTTATTCTTGAACAAACTAATCTTTATGCTGGAAAAAAAGGTATTCACAACTTTGATTTTCAAATTAACGAAATGTATAGTGTTTTAGGGATATTATTGTTTTCCGGGTATCATATTTTGCCTAATCGAAGAATGTACTGGAGCTTAGACTCCGACTGCTCCTTGGATATTGTAAGAAACAGTATTAGGAGAAATAGATTTGATGATATTTTGAGGTACTTACATTTAGTTGATAATTCAAAATTTGATGGTACAGATCGGTTGTTCAAGGTTAGACCACTCTTTGATATTTTAAATAAAAATTTTAAAACTATAAGCCCCAGTGAAAATTGCTCAGTTGATGAGTCAATTATACCCTATTATGGTCACCATGGGTGTAAACAGTTTATCAGAGGAAAACCAATTAGGTTTGGATTTAAATTATGGTGCCTCACTGATTCTAATGGTTATCTTCATCATGCCGAGCCATATGCAGGAAGTAGTACGCGGTTGCCTAAAACAAATTTAGGCCAAGGGGGCGATGTTGTTTTAGGGTTAGTTGAAAAATCCAATTTGCCTCGAGGAGTGCGATTATTTTTTGATAATCTGTTCACTTCAAATGATTTGCTATCGGCACTTTCCGATCGGGGCATAGGAGGAACGGGGACCTTACGAGAAAATCGAGTGAATTCATTTCACAATTTAACGATAAGAGAAAAGTTTAGAAAAACGGAAAGGGGAATGATGGAATGCCGAACAGATGGTTCAAAGATAGTAATACGATGGAACGACAATAACGTGGTCACTGTAATGACGAATTGTATTGAGCATTTAATGAGAACAGCCACACGCTACTCGGCAGCCAAGAAAAAGAACATTGTTGTTCCAATGCCTAAAGCCATTGCTCTTTACAACGAGCATATGGGAGGTGTAGATCTTTCAGACCAATTTTTGGCAAATTATAGAACCACTATTCGTACAAAAAAATGGTGGTTTTCGTATTTTCGTTGGGCAATAGATATTTCTGTGGTTCAGGGCTGGCTTTTACACAGGATGTTGGGCAGCAATATACCATTATTACATTTTCGAAGGGAATGTGTCCTTTATGTTTTAAAACATTTTGGAAAACCTTCATTGGGAAAAGGGAGACCCTCAACCTCTGGAGGTTTAGATGAAATTAGGAAAGACAGGTTGGACCACTTAGTTACAAAAGCTGAGACTAAAAGTAAAGTTTGTGTCTTTTGCAAGGGAAGGACTGCATATCTGTGTTCTAAATGTAAAGTTCCTTTGCACCCTGAGAATTGTTTCATGGAATACCATAAATGAAATTTACATTTCCATAAGTGTACATATTGATAAAAAAATATTTTTATAACAATGTAATATATATATATATATATATATCTAGATATGTTAATAACAGTGTATTATATTCTACATTAAACATATATGTGTTATATTGACAATAAATAATTTTAAAAAATACTTCTTTATATGTGACACCTCAGCTCATTTTGATATCTTTACTTCCTAGACGTAGCTATAGCTACGTGGTTGAAAAAGCAATATGGAAATATGGGAGAAATTTTAAAGAATTTTATCATGATATATTAATGCATATTAAGTAAAAAAAATTAATAAAAACAAATGTTTGTTTTAAAAAGCGTTCTGGGCATTAATGGGTTAAGAAAGCGAATCAAAGGCTGACTATATTGTTTTGTACAAGTGCTTTAGGTCATAAAGAAAAACCTTTAGTAATTAAGACTGCCATGAGACCATGATGTTTTAAAAACATGAATGTGGCAGCTATGGGTGTTCATTGGTACGTGATTAAAAAGGCGTGGATGACGACTAAGATTTTTACTGAGTGGCATGAAATGTTTAGTGAAATAAAGAAAAAATAAAATAGAAAGGTTCTATTGACATTAGATAATGCTCTATGCCAGGGCTGTAGATAAGGCTTGGTAAAGGGGGGGGTTCATGATGAGGTCAATAAGATACAGGCTGGAGTGTCATACAGTGCATTAGACAGGGGATCTGGAGGTTATGGAATACTCCCAGTCGGAGGGTGTTTTGTAAAAAAATAAAAGGTAAAAAAATTTGGAAAATAAGTAAGTAGCTCATTTTATGATTATTTTGGCAGTTTCTCTATTCAATGAAATGTCAGTTGTAGGTACTTACATAACATAATAATGATAAAAAAACCACTTTTGTTACATGAAAAGATAAAAATGCCACCTTTAATCATTTCTATTGTCTAAATAAAATTCTTATTCCTATTTTTCAAAGAAAATTTAGAGACAACATCCTCTGCATTTAAAGGCACACTACGATGAATACTCATCAGTGCTAGACTTGTTAAACGTTCAGCACCCATTGATTTCTTGAACCAGGTTTTAAGGCATCTTAAGGATAAAAAGCATCTTTCTGGGGTTGCAGTAGAACAGGGCAAGGTAGCAAGAATCTTCAATAGTCTTTTTATACCACCATTTAGCGGTGAATTCTGTAAACATATTCAAAATATACGTAATTTACGGCAGTAAGGACGACTGTATTGCTTTATGATACGAAATGATAATTTTGCCTTATAATGCTATTCATAATAATTTAAATAACTATACCCCAAATATGGAGAAAGTCATGTGTTGGCCACATCGGATTTTTTCCTTATCATGTCAACAAAATTCCGTTTGAACCAATTTATAGCACTTGAATAAAGAAATTTCATCTCTAGGTATTTTTTGTCCTGTATGAGTTGTTTCATAATAATAATCTTCACTGAAAGATCTATTGTTTCCCGTCTTTCGGAAAAGGCCCATTCAGTTTTCAGGATCCTTAGTTCAAATTAATTGCTTTAATTTTGGAATAATCAATATTTTCAGAAAATTTTCCTCTATCCAAAGGATACTGGCAAACCGATTTATCAAAATCTAAGGAACACCTTGCCTCTGAAAATTCTTCACTCTCTACCATTTCACGAGGAATACTACTAGAGCTACTTATCACTCAACTAGTTGCATCACTACACTGTACATTGCATACATCTTTAGTGTCACTGGGATGTTTCAGTCCAGAAGACAAGCTAGAGTTGGTCGCTGGCAGACTTCTTTTTGTTTGAAAAAACTTGTCAATAATTTTGCATTATTTTGAAGGAAACGCTCACATTCTCGTCTTAATTTACGTTTTTGAGCACTACTTAGCTGAGTTGAGTTAGACGACATAAAATATAAGGATCATCAAATTTTATATTTTAATATAAAGGGGAAAATATTTCACTAAAACACACTTTAATTCAGGGCACACAATTACACTGCTTAAATTATGAGCAAGAATGAGAAAATCACTAATCGGTGCAGACACTAACTTTTTTCTTTTTTGTCATCGCCTTGGTAACTCTCCAACTCACCTAAACACAACTACTGGAATAAAAGGGCAGTGAAGTCTGTAACAAGCAAAGTTTTTGCTAAGACTGAATGCAGGGGTGCTAGTGGAGTCTTCACTCACTCAAGATCTTTCATCGTTAATATCTTTGGGAATGTTGTTAGTACACCAGACACTTAAATTACATGGTATATACATTCCTTAAAAACCGAGTTTAACAAAGAAATGCTTTATGCAAATGGTTCTGCTCTACGTATAGAATTTTGTAAACAGAATGCAGGTATGGGTCGTCTGTGTTTATTCGTTGCCATAATTACTAACAGCCCAAATGGCTCTTCCTCAAGTGAACAGCATTATCAATTGGTTCTGTTCATAGAAGGAAAAACAAAGAGTAGCATCCCCATACTCTCATGTAGTTCAAGCATCTTTTCTTTCATCTCATTCTTAGCATCTTTCTTTTACCGTGAGGCTGTTTAGCCATGGTTCGCTTTGTACCCCCTTCGACCCTGCCCCCCCCCCCCCCCCCCCTCCTCCCCCCATCACCATTCAGGGGCATCTGCTATGCCACTGGTTTTGCGTGAAAGTTATAACGGGTTCCTTAAATGGAACCTATCCCTCAGTCCCGGTTTGCAAGCTAAATAGGTTCCATTTGTGGCGCAGCAGTTAAGGGGAATATGTTGCACTTTAGCCACCAATTTTTGCTTTGCATATAACAAAAGAGTACGAAGAACCTATTGTCGTATGCACTCAGGAAAAACACATTCTGCAGGGAATGAGAATGGAAGAAACATCGCATCTATAAATATTGTAAGCGCCTGAAGCACACAGTGCCGCATCATGGCCAGAATTGGAAGTTCTTGGGAGGTAGAACAGCGTGCATAAGAAGTGTCATCTAGTGGCTACATATTGAACTAGCTTCTGCTTAAGTACCCATTTTCCTTGTAAAGCATGTCAGGCTGGTGGCCCTTTCTCTGCCTTACTGTGCCCCGAATGCTAATTTTTCTCTCAAATAAATCGTTCAATATTTTATATAAATAATTTATTTCTATGAAAAGGGCACAAGATTTTTCTTAGTTATTGAGATACAAAGTACACAGTTTATAAATCACTGATTTTAATAACAAAACTGGTGACCAATCTTCTAGATAAAGTCTATTTTGTCAATTCTGACCCTCTGTCCCAACTACTGTATTCCTGATGCATCACTTCAATGTGGCCGTAATGCTTCTTTGAGTTTGACATGCCTGTTTAATAGTAAAAGTAATTATTTTATCAATAATACTTTTCTCATTGATAGAAGGCTAACCAGATCCAGATATTGTACATACCAGGTGCTACCCAAAAGTTCCGGGCTGTAGCCATAAACTACCATAGGCTTACCTGAGGTTCTAATCGCCACCATCACCCTCGAAGTAGTCGCCTTGGGAGTTGATACAACGATCCCAGCGCCTCTGCCAGTCATGGAAGCACCTCTGGAACTGTGATTTTGAAATGCTGTTCAGCACTTCCTGTGATTCTGCCTGGATGTCCTCAGCGGTGTCAAATCTCCATCCCTTCATACGAATTTTCATCTTGGGGAACAGGATGAAGTCGCAGGGGGCTAAGTCGGGGAAGTAGGGAGGATGGGGAACTACTGCCATGTTGTTCTTGGCCAAGAACTGCTGCACAGACAGAGCGGTGTGCGTGGGTGCATTGTAGTGATGCAGGAGCCAGTCTTGTGTGCACCACTTCTCCGGCCGTTTACATCTCACGTCCTCTCTCAGATGCCTCAAGACTTCAGTGTAGAACTGCTGATTCACCGTCTGACCTTTGGGAAGAAATTTCTTATGGACAGTTCCCTCCATGTCAAAGAAGACGATCAACATGTTCTTGACCTGCCTTGCTTTTTTCAGTCGCGGAGAAGATGGAGTCTTCCACTGGGAAGACTGCTGCTTGGTTTCAGGGTCGTAGCCATAAAACCAGCGTTCATCACTGGTAATGACCTTTGAAAGAAAGTTTGGGTCATTTCTAACGTGCTCCTTGAGTTCCCTGCACACACTCAGTCGATGTTGGTTCTGGTCCTGGGTCAACATGCGGAGCACGAATTTGGCTGCAATCCACCTCATGTTTAGTTCATCAGACAGAATTCATTGACATGTCCCATAGGACAGGCCAACAATGCTGCTGACATCTTGGATGGTACGCCGATGATCCTCGCAAATGACCTGTCACACTTTTTCCATGTTTTCGACCGTTGTGCTGGTTGAAGGCCGACCAGAACGTTCGGAATCTTCAACAGACATTTTTCCACATTTGAAATGCGAGAACCACTCGAAAGTCCGGGTTCTACTCATAGCCTCGTCACCGAATGCTTGCTTAAGCATTTCATTTGTCTCGGACACGGTTTTGTCAAGGTTGAAGCAAAACTTAATGCAGACGTGCTGCTCCTTCAAGTCTTCCATTTCACTACACAAGAAAATCGCAGAACGCCGGTAACAATGGGTTGAAAAAACACGCGTGAAAAGAAAACACATGCACACACACACCTGAAACGTTACACACTGCTTCATAAAGGATGTCTTCAGCACATCCTAGTGGCAGAACTTCCACTTAGCGCTTCACGCGGCCAGTCCTGAAACTTTTGGGTAGCACCTCTTATACTGCATTTTTAGTATTTTTAATACATTCCAGTATTTTTGCAGAAAAGGTGGTACATATAAACTTTGTTGGTTAAAGAGTATCCTTATTTTCACAGCAGAGAATATGGTAGTTCTATTGTTATGAATTTTGCTTTTTATCGTAGGTCTTCTTACATCACTTGTCTCCTCTGTTATCATTGCCAACATTTACTGCTCTTTGGCTCACGATACTTGATTTCATGGACAAATACATGCATGCTGACAAGAGTGACCTACTGGTAAGTAATATCAATTTTTAGTTTCCTTTATTTGTATATATATATATATTAAAAGATGTCATAAAATTATTTCTTTTGTATGATCATGCTTCGGCTTTCTTTTGGGCAATTTTTATATAACTTTTTTGATTTTCTTAATGTATTCTATGGCAGAGATAAAGTTTATTAATGCCATGAAATTCATTTTAAGATTTTGAATTATCAGCAGTTTAGTTTTAAACCTTTACTATATATAAAATAAAGTGTTTAGCTTGCATGAATAAAAATATTTATTCCTTTTTCAGTATGAGGCTATCCCTGAGTCTCTTAAAAACATGCTTTTAGTGATGGATTCAGCTAAAGTTTTCAACACCCCTGATGGTTACTCCCCACTTTGGACAATTACATGGGATCGCATTGACACTTTCTTACCTTCTCTCAAAGAGGAACTGTTTAAGTCTCATCCTTCCGGTAAGTCAAGAGTTTAGCTGAAAATTGTCTCCAGAACTTTATTTTATAAACTTCTAAACAGCTCCACTTTTCTCATCAATATCTTTTGTCAAAGTAAGAATTCCTCATTTCATTCCTAATTTTTAAAAATGAATTTAAATTGAAGAAGGTTGTAAATATTGGGCAATGGATAAGTATGTTTAATCTTTTAAAGTATTTTATATGCATCTAGGAAGGAAGTTTTCAGAAAAGTTTGAATACTCAGTTCAGTCTTCGAAAGATGAAATTATTCTTGTATAGAGTGTTTAGGGAATTGAAAGTATTATAGTGTTTTAAAATTCATAGTATTGGGATTTAAAAGTTAGAACATTTTTATAAATCTTTTGCTGCCTTTTTGTGTTTTTATTTGATGAATGAATGGTGAATATAATAAACATGTTATTGTATTTTGGGATTTCTTAATTTACATACAGTGGAGCAGCAAGGAAGATCTGCTGAAAGTGAAGCAGTTGTTCATTCATCCCCCCCTGAGGTGGATTCCAGTGACACTTACAAAGATAATGTGCATTCACAAGTACCCTCTCCCATAAGGTACTAATAAATTCTGATATAATCTTAAAAATCATTGTTTGAAACTTCTATCAATAAAGTATGTCTAATTCTCCTTTTTTTAATTTAAAATTTCTGCTAAAATATTAGAATATGATCCCAAATGGTTCTTTACTAAACCTTTTTGTAAAAATAATGCAAGGAGCCTCAGGATTCACTCAATACAATCATGCAGTATTGCTTTTCTTTGAAATAAAATTTAGCTATTTTTGAAATCCGTAGTGTAACCCATCCATTCATCATCAGCTTTATTAGTCCAATTTTATTCAGGGTTGCTGTTGTGTATTCTCCTCCTCCATTTTCCCTTGCCATTTCCACCATTAGGTTTGTCTTCACCATATCGTTTCTAATACACTCCTTCCATCTTTTCTTTGGTCTTCCTCTTCTCTGCGCACCGGGTATCTCCATTTCCAAAACCCAACACCCTACATCTCCTCCTGCCTCATCACATGCCCATACCACTGCAGTCTCCTCTCCTTTGCTTTTTTGGACAGTTCAATCACTTTCACTGATCCCCTTATCTAGTCATTTTTAATTTTATCCCTTCTGGTCACTCCACACATCCACCTCAACGTTCTTATCTCCACCACATTCATTTTCTTCTCATGACTTCCTTCCCATCTACTAATTTTATAAAATCCTACCAGGCCTAACTTACTTACCCAAGCATGGCAGTGGTATAGCTCACCCCTAAACCTAAAGTTTATTCAATCTGCGGAGGAAGCTGGATGAGAGAGGGAAAGAGGAGAAGAGGTTGGAGGTTAGGTTGTAGGAAGGGATGGAGGAGAGAAAGCTGAGTGATGTTGATAGAAAGGTAGGTACATGTCTTTATTCAAAGAAGGAAGTTGTCTATGAAAATAAATGAAGGTGAAAATAAGATCTGGATAATCCTTAAGAGTAAGCTTCATTAGATTTGCCTCACAGTATATGCAATATGGTTATGTTCTGTACTGGAGCACCTGAAGTGAGAGAGGGAGAGAAAGAGGAAACAGTGGTATTTGTGCATGTGAGGCTGATTAGTCACTCTTTTGACTTTAAACCTGTGTTCCATCCTCTTCTTTACACCATCAAGAGTGTTTTGTGGCATATGCCTCCATAAAATACCCAACTCATCCTTATTGTAATTATCATCAATGTTAAGTTTCTTATTTTACATTAACTTTACAAATTCAATTACGTAACATTTAGCAGCCTCAGTATCAGCAAAAGTTTGTTTACCATTAGTCTTTAAAGCCTCATTTCCATTGTCGCCATTTTCACTGAGTTCAGTTGTGTGCTGGGACTGGGTTTGGTAGCTGTTGCGCTTGGTTAAGGGACTTCTTATCCAGTTTCTGTTTGGCCATGATGGAAGAAACATCTCTTTTGGTGATTGTTTATCATGCTTCATTTATTATGATTGCTGAAAGTTTTGAAAAAACAAAAATCATAGATTAGGAAACTTTTAAGCAAAAGAAAATCACATGGTGCATACAATTTCATGCTGAAGGATTAAGGTCGGAGAGCTCCATTTTGTAAAACGAGGCCACAGCGTGATAAAAAAACCTCAGGGATGGGGAAATTCATTTGTTTAGTGTTTTTCTCATCCCTTCAAAGAAGAGCAGTAGTCGGAAAAACCTCGAAACTGCGAAGCACGTGAATTTGGAGGCTCTATTGTGTGGTGTGTGTATATATATATGTGTGTGTGTGTGCATGTGTGTGCGTGTGTGTGTATGTATGTATGCTATAGGTGAAACTCTTGGAAGTCCCTTCCCTGAACCAGTGTCCGACATAGCAGAAACATCAAGACGAAAAATTTGTGGCTATTGTCCATCAAAATTATGACAAATGATGACAGCCTACTGCAGTCATTATAATAAACCAATTTGTGGTGAACATCACGTGCGCTGCTGTGTTGAATGTGATAGCAAGTTTTGATTTATTTTTATTTGCATAAAAATCGTAAATTATTAAGATAATAACATTATAAATCATAATATTGTGTTTAAGATTATCCAAAGTTAATAAATATGTTTCATTTATATACATTTGTCTTTAATTGTTGTGTTTAAAGAGGATTTATGACAGTAGAGTATTAATGTAATTCTATGACTACTATATGATTCTAGGGATAATTATGATAATAAAAGTACTTACATTTTGTTAATTGAAATTTTATTACCTGTCTACCTATCACAGTCATCAAACATCAAGGAACTTAGAGACCTCAGAAAGTCAGCAGTTTCCTTATGTTCCTGTTTTCACCCGATCGGGGCAGGTGAAGTATTTTCTTTATCAAAGTTTTTGCATTCTCGTAGAATTAAATGTGGGTGTTTGGCTGCTTTTAGTGTAATATGCTCCATAATGGAACCTTGTACCTAACTTAGTGGTTATTCCATGTCAGAAAATCTGAACTAACATCACTTTGCTTATGTAATTTTAATCATAACAAATGGGTGTGATTGAAATAACCTTAGTTACTGTGAAATGAGGGTTGAGCGTATGATTTTTAAACCATTGTTGTACATAACATAAAAGAGAGACTCACTTTTTATGTGCAAACAAAATCTATATCAAATTTTTATGGGAACTTTTTCGTATTTGAAAAAATAAAATCTATGCTAAATTATCCAGATTGAAATTCATTTTCATCCATATTTTTTCTCTACTTTGTGTCCATATACATGTTTGTTTTGAAATTTAACCTTTAAACTTGATTTATTTTGAGGTGTTTAAATTAATTTTTTCCATTTTCTGGAAAAATTGCATATCTCATGAGCGATTGGTTATAAAATTTTCAAATAAAAAATTTTATAGCAAAAATAATGAAGAGTTGCAGGATTCTGTGTTTTAGAGTGAAGAAGCACGTTGCAACAATATTTTAAAAATATTATTATGAAAATTTCACTCGCCTTAGCCTACTACTGCTCTAATAGGAATAAGACACCTAAAAAAAAAACCACGAAAGCCCAAATGGAAGACGAAAGTAACAGGAGAACATTACATGTTTGGAGCTCGCTCTCAGGGGTTGTGTTTACTGCTTTTCGGGTGTGAAAACAGGGGTGGAGTGCTTGGACCTAGATCTAGATAAGCATCTGGTTACTGTTTGCCTGAGGTGTACCATTTACTAAGACTTTGCACACTCTTCCCTCTGTCTGCCATGACGTATTCTTCTGAGATGTTCTCATCCAAGTCTCATGACTCTGTGTCAAATACGACCTCTGTAAACAGTCTTCAAACTAAGCGGCACATATATGACCCAGTCGGCATTTAAAGGTTAAGGTTAAAAACCCAAAATAAATCTTAACTTCTAATCACATTTGTTCAATGATGCATCCGATTAATAAATACTGCCATAGTTCTTTGTTTTTAGAAATTGAGACCTCTGCTTTCCACAAATTGTTTTGCTATCTTTTGTTTGCTTAATAATATTGTTATAGATACACTGGGTTCATTAGTCCAAAAGCCAATTTTTAAAGATTCACTGGGTCGATAAGTCCACAAGCCATCATACAGCACCAGAATGTTGGAACTGTTGCTAATAATGAGATTAGTTTCAAGCTTTCAAGAGTGTTCATCATAGTATTAACCCTTTAACTGCTATGAATGCATTTATGCGTTTAATGTTTTCATGTCTTCATTGCTACTTATGCTGTATAACACAACTAAAAACATTTTTTTAAATGACTAACAAAGAAAAATATACCATTTATAGGAAATATAGCTAAATATATTATAAAAATGTAATATTATTAAATGTGGATTTTCTATTTTTAAAACTCATCATATACCCAATTCTCCCATTCCCATTTCCTAAATTTTATCAGTGAAAGGGTTATCAGGCACTCAGTTTTGTTTGTTTTTAATCCTCGTCATGCAGAGAACCACAACCTTTTCCTAATAATTTCATTTAAAAGTGTTATTATATTGGAAGATTTGAAAAACTTGAAATTTTTTTGCGTTGTGTAAAACAAAATGATTCTGACTTCCAGTAAGAACTATATTTAAGATAGATATGCTGCGTGTAGGGGTTGAAATAGCTGTGAAAATATAAACAAAAAGAGACAAAAAGTAATATTACTAATATATTTTATGCGAATTTCTTGGTTATTTGCAAAGTCTCATGTCAATATTCCCTGAAGCTGCTTTATTTGGCTTAAATGTTGGCAAGGCTGATTGAATTAAGCATTTAAGAAAACTCTTCATTTCCTTTTCATCTATTCATACAATAGCACACTTGCGTGTTTTACTTTTGTAGCAAAATTTATTTTTCACCATTGCCTAACAAGTAACATAAAAATTAGTAGGGAAATTAGTAAACTCCTTAAAAATTTTCTGTACATTATAATTTATGAAGCTGTAATACCTGGTGTGAATACTCATTTAGTTATAATAATCATGTTCAGTAGGACCTTGATAACTCATTAATTGTTCCAGGAATCCCCAACGATTAGCGAAATGATGATAGTCAAAACTGATTTTCCCATAGGAACAATGTCATAGGTGAATAATTCGTTAAAAAAAACCTTAGCTGCATCATATAAAATTGAATTTTTAGGCCTTATTTTACTGGAAATTTTAGACTGCAACATTTTCATTCATTCATATCTAGTTTTATTTGCAGGGATATCACATTTCTGAATCTTTTAGCAGCATATCACTAGCACCAGCAACTGGGTTTTGGAGCAATTTTATCACTTAGGGTTTAATGAGATAAAAATATTTAAGAAATTTGTGAGGTGGGTTATGTTAACTGCTGACAAATAAGTTGACAGTTGTACTGTGGCAATCTGCGAAGGAACATTTTGCTGTTTGATTCTTAGATTTGAATGCAAAATTCTAAATAGTATTGGTCTTTGTTTAACTCTTTTAAATTAAATGAAATTTTTTTCACTTTAGCACCATCGACTAAATGTTCTCTGAGAACAGCTGCAGCGCACTGTTTTGATAGGTGAGACGAGTTAACATCAATGTTGCAAAATTAAACATGCATTACAAAGTATGTTGCCTCAGGTGACAGTATGTCTGGACACAGTTACAGTGCAACCGTCATTTAATTCGTTTGTCTGCTTCATTCAAATGGCGACGGATTTTTTTCTTTTTTACCATTTAGCACCAAATGATGGTTGATTGAAACAATGATTATCGATGATGATGGTTATCGAGGTCCTACTGTAGGTATTTTTAGTTGAGTTTTAACAGTTCACTTGCAAGGCGAAGAAAAATCTTAAAATATTAGCATAGTGATGTTAACAGGTTGACTGCTGAGGGAAATTTTCAATCTTTTATTATCAGTCCAACAAATAATTTTGATGTTTATTTGCCAATAATATATGAGAAGATAGTTCTTAATATTTGTAAAAATAACACGTATTTTATAGAGAGGAAACAGGTATTTGCCAAGGCACTGAGCTGCTGTTACTGTCACCAAGCCAAGGGGACACGTTTTGAGGGGGGAGAAAGTTGTTCAATTCCTTCAAATTACTAATAATTCTTTTTGGTGATATTTTGTGTAAAGGGGATGATGGAGTGAATAAAGAAGTTAATATAGCAAAATATTTTGGGTAGAAGAAAAATGGATAGAAATAGAGTAAAAATTATTTCTTTGCTGTCAAAATTATTCCATTTCTGTTTCAAGGAACTAACAATATTTCTTAATTTCTTCTATAGAGATTTATGTAGGCATAAATCATATCAACTTCATTTCTATATTTAGGGAAAAGGGTAAAAATTATGTAACATAGAGGTGTAGATGGGCTAAGAAGTTGGTACAATTCCACCCCTAGAAAAATATCACCTGAGATGGTTACCTCTTGCCCTGATTTGATCGTACCACTTTAATATGGCTCAAACATTATCAAAGAGGTTTAGTTCAATGATTTTGAAGTGCGATTCAGGAAATGAAGCTTTGGTTTTATTAGATGTATTTTTACTTTCTCAACACACAGTATGGGGAAAGTATTGTGATAATGAACAAAATCAGTTTGAGATTTCAATGGAAATACACGTTTTGAGGTCCATAGAACACGTTTAGACTATTTTCGGAATGATGTATGTGTGTGTGTGGATGGATGGATGTATGTGATTGTGGGTGCTCTAACTCAAAAAGTACTTGTCATATTAATACCAAATTTCATATGCAGTCGTGCCTCAACTTATGCTGATTTGTCTTTATGCAGTTGGGTTGGGTTGGATGCACTTGGCGCGATGATGCTTCTCCCGCTGTCTCATCCTCAGTCAAGGCGTGTTCCGTACAGTGCTTACATCTCCTCTCGCCGCTTGTGATTTTATTTGGTTCAAATTCACTTTAATTGTGTTAAAAACTCACGACATGGCCCCAAAACACAAGTCAACTATTAAATCTCCAAGTGAAACAAAGAAACAGCGATCTGTGTTATCTTTACAGGAAAAGGTGGCAGTGTTAAACTTACTAAGAGAAGGCATGTCTATAGCAAACGTGGTGCGCATGTATGGCCGAAATGAATCTAGCATCTGCTCGATCAAGATTGGTGAAAAAGAAATTCATGATGCTGTGGCATCCAGTGCGTCAATTACAGCTCGGGTAACAAGCTAAGTTCGTGAGAAATGTTTAGTGAAAACCGAAAAGGCGTTAAACTTGTGGTTGGAAGACATGAACATAAAACATGTTCCAATAGACAGCAATGTGTTGTGCGAAAAAGCCCTTAGCCTTTATTCACAGTTAACCCCTCCCGTGGAAGAGGGAGACGATGCTGATAAGTAAGTTTTCCAAGCCAGCCGAGGTTGGCTGCAGAGTTTTAGAAATCGGTTCAATTTAAAGAACGTGTGCATCACAGGTGAATCTGCATCTGCTGATGAAGAGGCAGCAAAAGTCTTCCCTGTGGAATTTAAAAAATTAATAGAAGAAAAGGGCTATGTTCCAGAGCAAGTATTTAATGCAGACGAAACTGGACTATTTTGGAAAAAAATGCCCAACCGCACGTACATTTCAAAATGTGAAAGGCAAACTCCAGGCTTTAAGGCAGCCAAAGATAGTATGACTTTGTGTTTTGCTGCAATGCGGCTGGGCATTTGATAAAGCCAGTTTTGATCTACAAGGCCGTCAATCCACGTGCATTGAAAGGCAAGAATAAAAACTTCCTTCCTGTTTACTGGCTGTCCAATAAAAAGGCTTAGGTGACGGCATCTTTATTTCTGCAATGGTTTCATAAGTGCTTTATTCCAGAGGTTAAGCGCTATTTAGAGGAGGAGGGACTGGAGTGTTTCTGACAATCGACAATGCACCTGGCCACCCTGATTCAGTCCAAATCGTGCATCCCAACATCGAAGTCGTCTTTCTCCCCCCAAATACCACCTCCATCCTCCAGCCTCTCAACCAGGGTGTAATTCTCTGTTTCAAGGCCACATACACGTGCCTTACTTTCACTTGGATATGCAGCGCTATGGATGCCGATCCCAATCTTGATGTGATGATATGTTAGAAGTCCAACATTGTCGATTGCATAACTTACATTCAAGAGGCAATGCTGGCGATCAAGCCAGAATCAGTTAATGCATGTTGGCGATGGAGTGAATGTGTCATTGAATTTAAGGGCTTTCCAACAATCGATAATGAAGTGAAGTTCAAGTAGCCAGGCAAGTAGGTGGCGATGGCTTCATCGACATCCTCGTGGAAGAAATCGAAGAATTGATTGAAGGCCACAGAAACATTGACCAACAAGGAGTTGGAAGAACTCGTAAAATCTTCCACAGAAGAGGAAGATGAAAAAGAGGATGGTGAAGAAGAGGAAGGCGTTTGAGTCTTCATAAATTCGCTGCAATTTTCCAAACTGCAAAACAGTTAAAAGATTTATTCGTGGACTGTGATCCCTCTATGGAACGAAGCCTGAGTGCCACACGTGCGATTACACAGGCTTTAAATCCATATCAAGAATTGTTTCAGCAGCTTAAAAGACAACAGCAACAGCTGCCCATCACCATGTTTCTGAAACAAATATCACCAGCGGATGCCCCTACGCTGGGGGAAGAGCAAGAATAATCATCGCAGTTCATACAGCGCCCGTCTTCATCATCTCATCATTCATTTTACGGGTGCTGTAGAATTCATCATTCTTGTAATCATCATTGTTATTTGATGAGTACTGCGAAATGTACTGTATTATTGTCCTTTTTACTTTTACAAAAAGTATACTTTATTTATGCTGTTTATTACTGCTTAATATATTCATTAGTCTTTATTATATACAAACCATGTATTTTAAGGGTGATTTAAGTAATTTTCAAGGGTTGCTTTGACTATAAGCGGTTTTGTCTTTATGCGGTATGCTCGGAACGTAAACCCCGCATATGTTGAGGCACTACTGTATAACACTTGAGCATGAGCACAAAGAGCTGATTAGTTTTTGGACAATACTGGTTAACCGGAAGTCGAGGTTTATTCGAAACCCGATTTGGTTTTTGCGATATTTCTCCGTTAAAACATCATTATTGTGTATACAATTCTATACAAAGGTTATAGAGAATGTAATTTCCTACAACTTTCATGTGAAATAATTTTGCATAGCAGTTGTTTAGGAATTATTTATAAATAATCGGTATTTTTGGTTTTCGTCAAATATCTCCTTAAAAATGTCATAATTGGTCATCTTTGTAAGGACCAAAGTTGTATAGAATAATATTTCTTCCAGGTTTTGTTTGAAATAAATTTTCATAGAACCATCCATTTCGGAGATATTTTGCTTATTTGTAATTTCCAGTATACAGCACCACCACCATGTAGCGGTGAATTCTGTAAACATATTCAAAATATAATTTACAGCAATAAGGACGACTGTATTCTTTTATGATAGGAAATAATAATTTTGCCTTATAATGCTATTCATAATAATTTAAATATCTATACCCCAAATATGGAGAAAGTTGTGTGTTGGCCACTTCAGATTTTTTTATTTTAAAGATTTTCCATGAAAGTTACTGGTGGTCTTTCTGAAATTCCTAACCAGAATATCATGGCATTCCAAGGCATTGCATATGGATATCTAGGGTACTGGAAGTACTGCAGATTAAATTGTCATTTAATAATGTTTGTCAGATTTAATTTTAACTATTTTTTGCTCCGGTTATTTGAAATTCTTTTATCATTACCAGATTACTGTTTCAGTCTTTTGTTTCTCATAAGCATTTAGAAATCTAAAACATTTTTATGGACATTTCATGAAAATTTTCTGAATATTAAGTAACATTAGTTAAAAATGTTTATTTTATTTTATTTTTTTATTTATTGGTTTTATACATACAACATTGTAGTTCCATCCGTCCTGTCGATGGGACATATTTACAGTGTATCTTATTATAGAAAATTACATAATAAATAATAACATATGCAGCTCAGCTCATACAAGAAATACAAATATATATAAAAATACACCCATTAATAGTAAAAACTTTAGTTACAATTCCAAAAGCATTTCTTCAAGTAATACATTTCTTACAGCTGTTTTCAGATTGTACTTTGTGTTACAAAGTATGTCTATTTTGTAAGAAAATTTATTTAACAGTTTTGGCATATTATTGCTTTTAGTCCTCTTACCATAATAATTATTAACCTTAGGTATAATATAAAGTCTATTTCAAGTATTGTGAAGTATTTGCATTGTTTCCCTATATCCCTGTACTTCATAATACCTACATATATCAGATATTTTGGTAACAATATATTGGTACATTTGTACAATTTCTGGGTTACAGAAGAATAATTGTAATCATTTAGGAGTACATTTCCATAGTTAATGATCTTCAATACTTTCCCTGAATTTTCTCTAACTTCACCTGATGGCAATGAGAGGAGAAACCCCATACCTCAATGCCATACCTAATGTGAGATTCAAATAAGGAGAAGTAAATTGTTCTTCTACATTGTATTGGGATTAAGTGTTTTACATTTTGGAGTCTCATCAGAGTATATTGTAGCTTACCACAAAGTTTGTTTATGTGGTTATCCCATTTAAAAAGGTGATCCACAGTCGGACCAAGATATGTAAATTCAGAAACATTCCTAAATTTATTTCAATACATAAAGGAGGTAGTAAATCCAAGGCAAGTAATTATTGTCCTATAAGTTTAACATTGTAGTATGCAAAATATTCGAAAGAATGATTTCCGACTATATAAAAAGTTATTGGAATGAACATAATTGGCTCAATGACTACCAGCATGGATTCAGGGAAGGATTTTCATGTGAAACACAACTTCTTGGTTTGAGTCGAGACTTAGTGAAGCATATGATGATGGACAGCTAATTGACGCTGTTTTTGTTGACTTTTCAAAGGCTTTTGATGTAGTTTGCCACGAAATATTGCTGACTAAAATTGATAATATGACCATAGATCCTAGAATATCGCGTTGGATAAAGGCCTTCTTCCGTGGGAGGACACAAAGTGTAGGAATAGGGGGAGCTTATTCCAAGGAAATAAAAATTACTTCAGGTGTACCACAGGGTAGTGTCCTCGGGCCACTCTTATTTTAAATTTATATTAGCGATATCACAAGCAAGATATGCTCCAGAATTAGATTATTTGCTGACGACTGCATAATTTATAGAGCAATTAGGGACAATAACGACTGTGCAGCTCTACAAAATGACTTAAATATGTTATCTTCCTGGATAACCCAAAATAAACTGAAAGTTAATACTACTAAGTGCTGTGTGGTAAATTTCAAGAAAAGGGGCATTACGTACGGTTATAACATAGGGGGGAGTATTTTAGAAACAGAAAAGTACTAAATATTTGGGATTAATATTCTTGAAAGATTTAAAATGGAACACTCATATAGAAAGAATGGTAGCCAAAGCTCACAAACAACTCAACTTTGTAAGAAGAACGCTTAGAAATAGCAATAGAAAAGTGAAAGAGAAGGCATATTTTTCACTAGTGTATATACAATAATGATGTTTTAACAGAAAAATATTGCAAAAACTGAAATGGTTTCGAATAAACCTCAACTTCCGGTTAACCGTTATTGTCCAAAAACTAATTAGTTCTTCGTGCTCATGCTAAAGTGTTATATATGAAGTTTGGTAACGATATGGCAAGTACTTTTTGAGTTAGAGTGCCCACAATCACATACACACACACACACACACACACAGACATAATTCCGAAAATAGTGTAAACGTGTTCTGGAGACCTCAAAACGTGTATTTCCATTGAAATATTGAAGTCAATTTTTTTCATGATCACAATACTTTCCCATTACTACGTTAGGAGACAGTAAAAATTGCATGAATTTTATTTTCTCACATAGCGATAGCACAGATAGTGAAGTAGTGGATGGTTATTTGACATGGATTTATCACAGTGCATGGAAACCTTATCTTTGGTTGTTTGTCTTTGGGTAAAAATGGCTTCGTCAAATCCCATAGGTTAACTTTTCGTCGTCATCCTTTGTCCAATAGATGGTGTCTGCACCCATTGGAGACCTGCCCAAGTTGACCAGAATGAGTCCCGAAGGAGGAACCTTATCGCTTACTGCTACATTACCAATCACATATTCATTCACCATTAGTACACAGAGTGCGTCTAACAGCTTTACATCTGCTTCAATGTTAAACCCGACTACTCCATCTCTTACTGCCTCCTCCCCTCTCTCCTATGTCTTCTCCTCCGGATCAGGCAATCTGCCGGAGAGTGGTATTCCAATGATGAATATTCATCCACGTCCTGAAACCTCTGGCTCATCCTTAGTGAATTTGAGCTTTATTAAAAGTTCGAAGCAGCAACATATGGTAAGTTTGCTTGCGATAGTTTTTCAGCTTTATCTAGAATGGTGCTGTTGGATAGTAAAGCTGTATTTTTAAAAGTTTTTGTGAATTCATAGTTTTCAAAAATTTCACTTCACTCCTTTATCATTTTATTAACTAGAGAAAATGATCAAAATGGTAGAGCATGAACTAATTAGATTTAAATTTCTGATTTTAGCGTATTTATGAGGTTATTATTTTTTCTTTAGAAATATTAGTTTTATCATTTTTTATTGTTAATAGAATGGGCATTTAATTGTCTCATGAAGTTGGTCAAGAATTATTTTGAGTGGCATATACTTGCAATTTGTAAATAAATATTCAGTTTACATTTCATCAAGCTAAATGTAACAATTTTATTTTGTATCAACATATATAAAATATAATTGCTAACAATTACAGGTTTATCATCCTTTGTATTTAATATTGTGAATATTATTTTGGTATATTATCTAACTGAAACTTATTTTGACTTTTTCACTTTGATAGACATTACTGCAGAGTAAGA
Source organism: Uropetala carovei (assembly GCA_036926305.1). Taxonomy (NCBI): domain Eukaryota; kingdom Metazoa; phylum Arthropoda; class Insecta; order Odonata; family Petaluridae; genus Uropetala; species Uropetala carovei. Next base: position 11,388,870 of record JAXCHB010000011.1, read on the forward strand.
TAGACATTCATTGTGTGTAGATGAACATTAATAGTTCTTATCAGATTTAATGTGCTTAAACAATGTTTGGCACAGTTTTCTGTAACTGGAATAGTTTAAAGTAGTCTGGGTGCAATCATTATATTGTAGAAAGCAGCTGTGTCTGTTTTGGCGAAGAAAATTCAGTTCACCAACATTACTTTTCTGTAAAAATTTCTTCAGTTAAAGTACCATATATACTCGTGTATAATGTGCAGTTTGAAGACCAAATTTCAGGTCATAAAGTAGGGGTGTGCATTATACACAGGTAACACTTTCGGGTACTTAAAATTGGAAATTAAAATGAACCTACCTCGCACCAGATTCTTGCTTTTTGGGTCAATTAAGGGGAAAACCACAATAATTATCGATAATCCAGGTTATGTATATATTAATTATACATATAGATCATCTAATTACTTGTATACATTTATAATTCCATCCTCTCCAAATATTCCACATTTCACTAGCTCATCAGCTGTGTGCTGTAATTTTTGCAAACTCGCAAGATAGGCTTCCCACTAATCATGCATCGAAACCAAAAAACATAGAATAAGTAAATTGAAATAATTTTATTTAGTTAATGGTTCTAGTATGTACAGGCATCTCTTGATATTCGTCTTTATTTGGTTCCGTGGAAACTGGACGATAAGCGAAAAGACGAATATCGAGGGATATTTTCCCTTGGACACAATGTTATAAATGTATAATTCATTCCTGAAAACCCAAAAAGCAGACCAAAATATTGACATTACCTTATTTTATGGAGTTATTGGTACTATCAACACAATCTATAGCAGGGCCGGCATGATATCTTTGGGGGCCCCTATGCAAGCACGATTTCGGGGGTCCCTCTTCTTTTTCTGCATTGTTCCAACAATGGCCATTACGTGACCTGGGATAATGAGGTAGCGGCGATACGCGGTACTTTAGCTAGAATCGGTACTCTATAATTTAAACATATATGACACATACATTCTACCTTTCTTCACACCAGAGAATTTAGTTTGTGGTCATTGGATAGTGATTTTCGTATTGACATCTGACCCCTAACGCAGCTCATCTGTATCGATATTTATAAATATACTGTGCCAGTTATTGACGACGATGAATTATGGTACATAGAAGCAAAATCTGGGCCCTCCTCTTCCAGGCGCCTCTATGCGTAGCATACCCTGCATACCCCATCACACTGGCCCTGATCTATAGGAAGCTATGGCTTGTGGGAGCATTTTATGTGGCCCGCAAAGGCACGATGTAAACGCGGCCACAATGTAAGAATGGGGGTTTGGTTATAATAGGTTATGGACGAAGAAGTGAAAAGATGAAAATCGGGGGGATGAATAGCGAGGGATGCCTGTACAATTAACAATGTAATCAATTTAAAACCCATAGAATGACATGTATGAACTTAATCTTAACTGTCATGTTTCCTGTTTCCAGATTTGTTTGTTAAATTTTTGCTTTATTCCTTCTATTAAACAGTTTTAGAATGAGATAGGAAAGAGAGAACCAAAATCTACTATAAATCTAAACTATCTATTTTATAGATCCTTTTTGTCTGATGTAAAAGAATTGGCAGCAGTGGTGCTGCGGTTTTCTACACGGCATCAGTTTGGCCAACTTACTGTATGAAGTTACAGCCATCTCAGCTCATTTGCTTTCATTACTGATGATGTGTCTCTAAGACGTAATGTGGAGCTTAATGATCGTAATACTTATGGGCAAGTCCAAGCGTTCTAAAATTGTTAACTGGCGATAATTCAATGCTTTAATGTATTTATTTACGGTACTCTAGTTAATGCTTAACATGACGATATAATTCTAAAATTTTGTTCTTATACCCACAAAAATCAAGGTGCGCGTTATACATGGGGTATAAGGAAAAGTTGGGATTTTCTGGTAAAAAGTATGGGTGCACGTTATACACGAGTATATACAGTACTTATTTTAGTTCATTTAACGTCTTCCCATTTCTACTGGGAATTCCAAGTTTCTAGAGAAATTGATTTGTGGGTTTGAATTTTCTTAACTTATTTGTTTAAATAAGGCTATTGGCAAGGCTTGAGGCAGTATGGCACACCAGTTCTTCTTAAGATGGTCAGAAGTCATCCCGCCACCTTTTCGTAGGCAATAAATTGTACCAGTACCTTGTGAATTCATTAACACTAGTGCCTTAGCATTGGAAACTTTCACGTTTTGTTTCCAATGACAGTAGGAAAACTTGTGTACAGTGAAGTGCCTTTAGCCTCTTATATTTTTCAAGTTATTGTAAAATTTCAAATCTGAAATATTTTTAGGTTGTATAAAGTGGTGAGCAAAATATGGGATTTTTCCATCGGTATACTAGTCAAGGGATCCATATCAGGTTAGCCGTTAGGTTACCATGGCATATTTAACACAGACCATATTAACTTCGATACGTAATAAAATATATAGTCCATATTTTACTCTGATATATGTTAAACCAACCTAAATTTACGTTTACAAAATAACAGTCGCATATATAACTTATATGTAAAATTTATGAAGTTCATGAACCATACCTTCACCTTATTTTCAGCATTCAAAATCATACCAAGCCATACCACTTCTTTTTTTCTTCCACCTCAAGCGCTGGTTATAGTACTACATATCATAGGTTATTTGAAGTGGTATCAATGTATGTGTCTGAATTATTTAGAAACTGTTTGTGCTGAATATGTGATAGCTATAGTCTTGATTTTTTTAAACGTATGAATGGATTGGGAATTATTTTCCATTGTAAGCGAATTATTGAATATTAAATGTTGCATTGAATTGGTTATGGGTTTCTGTACTATGCTGACAAAATGGTTAACCTAAATATTTTAAATTTTTGTGAACTTGCGTGGTTTTCAATATGGGTATCCCGGGATTTATTCATGTTCGGTTTACACATTTCACGCGAATTTTATTTTTACGACCATTTTTCAATATAAGAGTCATGTATTCACATCAATGCAATTTTATTCTTACTACCATTTAGCCAATGTCCAACCATTTAGCATTATTGGTTAGCATAATTTTTAAAAAATTTATTTCGTTCTTAAAACTTTATTCTGCGATGTTGGATAATGTATGATACCATTCATTGCATTGTACGACAGAGCAGAGTTTTCCAGGCAAATCCTATTGTGGTAGAATGTCTCTGTTCTTATTCTCCTTGGCCAGCAAACAACGCACTTGAACACACTTTTTTGTCCTGAAGGGGACCTGTAGAAAGTGATGGACTGTCAGCAATAAACAACTGTATGGGAGAAAACCTTTGCAAAAATATTCATTGAGTTGAGTGAGGAGAATATAGGAAGTATTGGAAGATTCAATGATTGAAGGATATTAGAGGCATCTGTGATTTATGGCTGATGCTCAACTTACAAAAAATGAAGGATTTATATAAGTGGATGCTGCACAGGACTTCATATATGCTTGAGGGGTTAAAATGCTCATTAAATCACATTTAAAGATGTATCTAAGCAGAACACATCTGTTCAGGAACTTAACGCCTATTACATTATTTTCATTGGGAAAAATATTTTCCATCTGTGCATCAATACGCAGGAACGTAACTCTCACATAAATCAAGGGATACCTGTACTATTTGTGATAGTTTATTTTAAAAGTAATCAGAAAGAATGTTACAAGCCTGTGACTTCTATGTTTTTATGCTGTTACTTTTAAGATAGGACTTCCTTTAAGGTTTCTAGGAAAGAAATACTATTGAATGTATATTTTATTTATTTTACTGAAATATATTTAATGCTTATTCCGTAACTATTAACCATAAAATGACTATTAACCCTCGAGTACTCACGTCTGGGTTGAATCAACCCAGATCAACTTTTAAACGTCCATATCTTTTTATTTTGAAAAGCAGCTAACTTCGTTCACCTAGTAGCTGACTTTTACAATGTTTTAAACATGTCACATGTGTCCACGGGCTTGGCACTGAAAATTTAATGATGAATAAGAGCAAATAACTGATAGGTGGTGCTAAAAACTCACATGTAAAATGTTGCACCCTTTATTTATTCTGCACTTGATAGAAAAATTTGGGAAAATGTTGTCATGCTCTGTTATATTTTGTAATGCTACTGATTAATTGCTATGGTTACATATTTATCATTTGTAACATTTCTCATATATGAATCATTTTTACTTTCTCCATACATAGTATAGGAAAAGTATTGTGATTACGAAAAAAATCGACTTCGACATTTCAACGGAAATACACGTTTTGTGTCCCTAGAACATGTTTAGACTATTTTCGGGATGATGTCTGTGTGTGGGGATGGATGTGACTGTGGACGATCTAACTCAAAAAGTACTTGCCATATTAATACCAAATTTCATATATAACACTTTAGCACGAGCACAAAGAACTGATTAGTTTTTGGACAATAACGGTTAAGCAGAAGTCGAAGTTCATTCGAAACCCGACTCGGTATTGGCGATATTCCTCCGTTAAAACATAATTATTGTATGTGAAATTCTATACAAAGGTTATAGTGAATGTAATTTCCTACAACTTTCATTTGAAATAATTTTCCATATCAGTTATTGTTTAGGAATTATTTATAAATAATCAGTGTTTTCTGTTTTCTTCTAATATGTTAGTTAAAACGCTGTTATTTACAATCTTTATAAGGCACAAAGTTATAGAAAATAACATTGCTTCCAACTTTTGTTTAAACCAATTTTTGTAGAACCATCCATTTCAGAGATATTTAACCTAATCGTAATTTCCAGTATACAGCACCACCACCATGTAGCGGTGAATTCTGTAAACATATTCAAAATATAATTTACAGCAATAAGGACGAATGTATTCTTTTACAATATGAAATAATAATTTTGCCTTCTAATGCTATTCATAATAATTTAAATATCTATACCCCAAATATGGAGAAAGTCATGTTGGCCACATCAAATTTTTTCAGTTTTGACGAGTAAATAAGTCACTTTTACCATATAATTTTTACTGACGATTAGTTATAATCTCCACAAGTAGCAAACTCGGTAAACCACCTTATTTTGGGGTGGCATCTATAAGTATGTAGTCTTTGCATGAGGGCATGCCAGTCTGAGGTGCATTGCACCCTTGCAGCAATCCACATAGGATGGCAGCAAGAAAATTTCGGCCAAGAGTAACGTGTAACAATGGGTATTTTACCTACTTTCTTGTCTGTCTCATACTTGGTTTTCCCAACTGCTTCCCAGTGCAGTCATAATCCATCATAAAATTTTATGGTGCCATGTATTCAAGGGTAAAATTTTGCCGTAGCATCGGCAACAAAGGTATTCAGAGGTGAATGGGAATGGAAGGGGAATGTTTGTTATACCATATTCACCTGAATCTAAGACGACCTTTTTTTCCAAATTTTCAGCTGTAAATATCAAGAGTCGTCTTACATTCGAATACGAAGTATATTTAAGCATTTAATCAATGGTTTTTACAACAAATGGTATATTAGAGTAAACAATTCACAACAGCAAATTCAAGTACATACATAAAGAAGTGAAATAAACAAATAGTAATAACAATAAGAAAAACATGACGGGAATAATAATAATTTAGACTAATAATCATCGTCGACGATCATAACACAGACGTACTTTCATCTTGCTCGTAATGGCAATCGCAATGTCAAAACAAATGAGAGCGGAAATGATTGGGATTCCCCTTTCAAACGACGCACCGCGATTCACTAAGTGTGACAGTAATTTTGAGTTGTGCATTCTTGATTTAAATGCACAACCCTTAAGTTAAAATGACAGATCATGTTGAAGTACGTGGCACGAGTGCAAAGGTAAAGTTAACAAAGGAATTAGACGGAGCTAAGATACAAATTTTAAGCTGATCGTGATAAATTACGCCGAAAAAACTAATAACTGTGATGCGAGTAGAAAGTACGGTGTATCTGAGGCAAATGTGCGTCGATGGAAACTCTCAAAACAGGAACTAGAAAAAGCCAAAGCCACAAGGAAGTCGCTCAGTGGTCCAAAATTAGGCCGATTTCATGGCATTGAAGAAGAAGTAGTCAAGTTTGTGCGCACCATGAGGAAGAACGGTATGCCTGTTTCGACTGAAAGTATTATACTTAAAGCTAATGAAATTACTAGAGGACTTAATATATCATTGCAAGAATTCAAGGCCAGCAGAAGTTGGTGCGTGAGAATGATGCGACGAAATAATTTTTCTTTACGGCGACGAACTTCGCTGTGTCAGAAATTGTCAGAAGACTATGTAGAAAAACTTCTCGCTTACCAGAAATACGTAATTGGACTTAGAAAAACCAATAATTACCTTTTGAGCCAAATAGGAAATGCCGATGAAACTCCGGTTTTCTCCTACATGCCATCTAATTATACTGTGAACGAAAAAGGTGCGAAGTCCGTCCTAATTAAAACTACAGGCAACGAAAAAATGCGAGTCACGGTAATGTTGGCGGTTTTAGCAGATGGGACTAAATTACCACCATATGTGATTCTAAAGCGGAAAACAATGCCTAAGAAACATTTGCCAAGTGGAATAATAGGTGTCAAGAAAAGGGGTGGATGACTAAAGAACTAATGAGAGATTGGTTACATGTGGTGTGGAATAGACGGCCAGGAGCTTTACTGAAACAAAGAGTAATGCTTTCACTGGATGCATTCAAGGACACTTATCTCCTGAAATTAAAAACATAATGAGTGCGATGAATATTGATCTTATTGTAATACCTGGAGGAATGACATCGCAACTTGAAGTTTTAGATGTTGCTGTCAATAAGTGTTTTAAAAATAATTTAAAGGTTTTGTATTCTGAGTGGTTACAGAGTGGAACTCACACTTTAACACCAAAAGGAAATCTTAAGAAACCTGAAGTTGCAATGCTCTGCCAATGGATCAAGGCATCGTGGCAACAAATAAATGCAAAAGTAATAGTGAAAGGATTTAAGAAATGCTGCTTATCTAATGCCATGGATGGGAGTGAGGATGATGTTTTGTGGGAGACTGATGATGAAGTTGAGAGTGATAAAGATAGTGAGCATGAGGAAAATAGTGAAGGTTGCATAGACAGTGATGATGACTAACACAATAAAATGATTTTTTGCAGCACTTGGATTGAAATGTTTTTTTGTTGTCCTGAAATGAGTATATTCTTTCAATGTATTTACTTTATTTTTAATGTTATCTTAAAATGAATGCTACCATTTAATTTGTTTGAAAACCTGAATGGTTCTATTTGTGATGTGATCTTATGATTTTAAAATGTTAAAAGACAATGACATTCAAGAAAAGTATAAGAGAAAATAAATATTTCACAAGATTTATAATTTTTGTAGTAATGAAGGTCAATTTGAGCTTTTTTCTGTTTTGGAATCATCAAAATGGGGGGTCGTCTTAGATTCAGGGTCGTCTTGGATTCAGGTGAATACGGTATTTCCTTTGAGTGAGGGTATACTGACCTGCAAGGTGATCTGAAGAATGAGGGGGAGTAATCGGTGGTCTTTAGAAAGTACCCTAATGGTCCCCGAAAAAGGAATTTCTCTCCTCTGCTATCAGGATAAGATAAGTGTTCCAACTGTGTGAGACAGAAAAGGACAGCAAAACCAAAACATTTTGTCAAAATTGTAGTAAATAATCTTGCCAAGAGCATTGTTCTACCATTTGTGTGAATTGTTTTTGGAGGACAAGGTTTTAGGAGGTTGAAAGTTCGGATGAAGATGTGAATTAAAATTTTTGGTCTTAAATAAATATTTACATAAACATTCTTCAGTAAATTATTTAAAATAATTTATTTTTTGTCTTCGTTTTCTATTGAAATAGTTTTAGCTTTTCTAATAATTTTTTAAAATGTTCTCGAAATCCATTCATTCTTTTTAACCTTAAAAATACATTGGGTCGATTCGACCCAACGTGAGTATTAATGTATTTTTGACATGTGTACTCGAAGGTTAATCTAGTTGGTTGAATTTTTTATGTTATTTATTTTGGATTAATAAGAGCATTAAAATGGTTGCTTGTGATTTACCTTCTGAGACCTGGAATTTTGCATGGTAATTCAAGCTGACATCATGAACTAATCAACTGTTGAAATCTTTCTATTTTACATGAACAGCCACAGATAGTTCCAGTATCTATCCTACCTAGTAGTAGTTGGACTTCTACAGTAACCCAAGGTGAGCTAGGAGATACGATTTTCGTGGAATAACAGAGCTATAATTCATAATTTAATAATTTTATATCCGATGAACAATGGAGATTCACTCCTATACTTAAAATTGATGATGTGTAGTTATTTTTCATTAGGAGGAGGATATTTCAGAATATTTAAGTCACGTTAAAGGTTAAGTTAAATTGACATTATTTTTTCAGTGAATGCAAGCTCTCAAGAAATAAGAACAGGAAACATACCGTTGCTCCTTAACCCTGAAGTCATTGATTGTTCTACCAATAATGCTGGAGTTCAAAATCTTCTAGCAGCTGCTGATGCAGATCCTGTTTAAGAATTTTCCTGAGAAAATTATGAAATCTTTTTAATAATCTATCCATAGCATTGTTTTTATGAAGATTACACTGTATAAACTCTGTTGTTTATTCAAAAATGTCTTGACTAAATGGGCCTGAAATTTTGGTTTGATTGGGCATGATGCAATTTTATTTCTTCCACCATAACTGTTTTAAGGTAACTTTTTACTTGGAGCATTCCATGCTGTATATAAAACTGTATTTAAATCTGACGCATTTAGTTGTACTTTCTGAAATTAATTTGTGTGAAATTGTATTAAAATTCATTTGGCTATCTAGTTCCACTTTTTAGAAAGGGTGAAATTGTAATGGAATGAGAAGTAACGTACATGAAACTTTATTTGAATATTATTACAAAGGCAGGTATATTTTATAATAGGAGAAAATTTTTTAAATGAAAACTTCTGTGCAAGAACCCTCATTTAAACCCAATTGGCAATTAAATTATATTTTTTTAAAGGAGTCAATTTTAATTGAATGAGAAAGTATGTACATGAACTTGTATTTAAGTATGATTTTCTGTTGAAATGTGTTGCTGAAAGAATGGAATTGTAACAAACTGAGAATGTTGTAAATCAATTATTATGAATTACACAAAAAGTAAATTGCATTGCATTATTCTTATTTCCAAGACTCCCTTAGATAAGTTGGTGCTTGTTTTATGATTATTCTAGAGTGACATGGTTTCAAGGTTAGCTAACTAGGGATTGCAATCCCGGGATCCCGAATCCCGGGATACCGGGATCCCGCTAAATATCCGAGTCCCAAAATCCCGGGATTCTTATCAAGGAAATCCCGGGATTTCGGGATTTACAAATATTTAATATTAGTCATTTTTGTGCTGAGATTCGCTGTTTTAACATATCAATGGTTCAATTCTGTAGCGTGACTAATCTGAAAATATTATTATTGTATTTATATTAATTGCTAATAAAGAATTATCCGCCATTGTTCAGCTTCAAGCTTATGTATAAATGAACCGAAAAATTTTTGTTAATGAATGAGCATTCACAATCCTTTGCTTCTTCATTCGGATCTTTCTCTGCTTCTATACACCAAATTAGTTGGTCCTATGAATTCCGTCAAACATCGTTTTTTAGGCCAGTGGTTTCCAAACTGGGGAGTTTAAGATTTGGCTGATACAATATCACTTTTGTCCTAGTCATGAGACATACGTTGCACCGCTGTCAAATTCCATTCTAAAGGGACCAGATCTTTTGCTTCCTTGCTTACCTTTAGGCATTAATCACATTCATACTCGAGTACCCATAATGAATCTTCATTTCAGTTTAGTCCGACTACATTTAAGATGTTTTTGTTTACGTTAAGGTATATTCTAACTTTACCCTCGAGTTCCCATAGTATCGCTTTGGGGCAGTTTAATATTTCTTTCAGCTCTTGAGCTCCAGTGCTGCATCTCTCATATACCCTTAATGAATTCGTATCTTCTTTATAGGTTATGTGGCTCCGAGATGTCTGTGAATATAATTAGTATTTTTTCATTTTTCTTTCTCATTGGGTTCCCATAGCATCGCACTTCACAGTCGAAAATCTGCTCCAGCTCTAGTGAGTTGAAAATATTTTCACTCTTGCGCCGGTTGGAGAAAGATTGGCCGGGCACGTCGGTATAAACAAAAGGAACCACTCTCTCAAACACTTTGCTCACATTTAAGATAGAACGCTTCTTATGGCTAGTTGGTGGCATTCTTTGGTGTTGCTCGGCCCAACATCTTCGTCACTGTTCGTCCCTTGTGCTTTATAATATAAGTGTACCTGATTATACAGTGAAAGTGTAAATTGAATTCGTTTTCATATAGTAGCATACAGTAAAACCACGCGTTTTATAAGATAATAGTATGTTTTATTATTATTGTTTCACCTGTATTGCTGTCTTATACCTTCACTTATTACAGTGAAGCAGTTTATATGCGTTATGGAAATGGGATAAATAAAACATTAGTTTCTGTAGCTAAAACCATGGTTTTAATATTTTTATAAAATTTAATAAAACAGGATCGGGATCCCTAGATTGGAAATTTAGAATCCCAAAATCCCGGGATTGTGAAATTCTTCCGGGATTGCAATCCCTATAGCTAACTAAGGATGGTTAGTTAAAATCAGTGTTCAATCGTGTTGATATTTTATTTCCAAAATAAACTGTATTTTATTTATTTTTATCAGTTACAACGAAGAAAATTTGATATTTTTCAGGACACCTATAGTCTATGCCAACACTATATTTTCTCCAAATTTATCACTTTATTACTATGGTCTAATTGGTGATTTTCATAGAAATGTGGCATAATTATGCCATGAGAAGCTACAATGTGGTTGCATTTTGGTTTTTCTCTTAAGATGATATTATGGATAGTTATCCATCCCATTAATAAGCCTTTCTTGTCCAATTCTTATATTACATTATAACTATAATAAATGGACTTAGAATATAATGCTCGACTTTGGTGGCTCTGGTGGTGAATTATGGTATGTGAGTAACTCTGGATCAGAAAGCACAATTTTGATAATTTTTTGCAGTATAATGGGATCTACCTTTTGTACATTTTATCATTGCCACTCATAAAATTAAGGGTTTGATACCAGGAGCATTTACTTTTCCACTTGTTTCACAATAGAATGAGTATAACATATTAATCATTTATTTGCATACTAAAACAACTAAGAATTATTGTAGGAATTCAGGACTTGAAACAAAGAATGGCTAAAAGAACGGAATTTCATACTGCTTTCTTTCCTTCAAATTGGTCCACAAATTAGTTATTAACCATTAACGGACGGATGTCAACATATGATCAACACTGGGCATTTGCTTCTACAGTTGGATGTCGATATATAATCGACGGATTTTTTTCATGTTTCTATGGTCCGATGTCGATCATAGACAGCAGGGAGCATATTTTATGAATGCCGTCGGATGGCAATCTTTACCAATCATGATCTGCCACCTGGTGAAAAGTTTTAAAACTTTTAGAATAAATTTCTGGGATTACTCCCCCTGCAAATCAGTTAGCATCAAGGATGGCTACAAGTAATAAAGAAGAATATGGATCACATGATATTTTCAGTTCAGATGAAAGTGATATTGACATAAGTGAATCAGAATGGTTAGGTGAGAGACAAAGTGAATGTGAGGAATCAGCTGATGATGCCACCAGTACAGTTGCAGTAATCGTTCAGAATGAAAGAAGTGTTAGTGGTTGGATAAATGTGGGCCCTGTCGATCAACCACCAAAATTTTTCAGTTCTCAAGAAGTGAAGGACCAAAGATGAAATTGTCAAGCAATGCTAAGCCATTGAAATATTTTGCTTTGTTTTCTGATGGTTTTGATTGACAATATAATTCACGAAACCAACAGGAATGGCACTAAGAAAATATCTGAAGCAGAGCTGAGTCACAAATCACTATGGAAAACATGGAAAGACGTTAATTTAGCATAAATGAAAGCATTTCTGGGTATCGTGATAAACATGGTGATCATATATTTTCCGTATATGAAACATTATTGATCCTCTGATTGGATTTCGGAAATAGTTTTTCCGAGATGTGATGGCTAAAGATCGATTTATGAAATTTTTCTGGATTTTACACATGGAAAGTAACACCATGAAAGGAGGAAGAACAAGATACCACAAAATACATGGAGTTATTCAACACTTTGTATTTAATTTCCAAAAATATTTTGTCTCTGGCAAGTGTGTATGTTAAAACAATATCTATGGGAAAAAGGTATTGCTTCATTCAACGTTAATGTTGATGCAAGCATACAGTCAAATTTCATACTTATATTTACAAAATGTCCGGAAAATTTATACATATGATAGAAACCATTTCACTTCCAGCTAACAGAATACAAAAATCTGTGAACTTCTTCTTAGTAAAATGCTTCAAAATTCACTACATGGTTATTCCTCTTCAGTTTTACTTAGGAAAATTGCTATTAATTAAGGCACACTATTTATCTCGCAATGCCTATGGGGGCCGGGATGGAAAATTCAAATTCTTTTCAGAAAATCAATATTCCACTTAGTCTATTTCTAGGATATCCAAAGCATGGATAGTCTGGTGTTTACTACAAAAAGAACAAATTCGTAATAGACACAACAGTGAGTTATAAAAAGCAGCCATATAAAAGGAGACTCAACGTGTATGAATGAAGAACAACAAATCATGCAAAACTGCATGTGAGCCAAAAAGAGAGACAGAGATTTAACAAATAAATGTTCTTATTCAATATGAGATGATTTATAAAAATGACAATTGAGTCAAGGTTAAAAATTTTTCTTGACTGGGAACAGGGTTGTCTGGGATTTCTCTTGATTGTTTGCTTTCCTTATTTATATGCTGTCTTTTTAAAGTTTAAAAGTAGTTGGTACATATTTTTGAAAAACTTGCTTTTCATTTCTCGGGTATAGGCCATTTTCAATGGGCAGAGAAACGCTGTTCGTTCTCTGGAAATTGTAAGAGCGTATGTCCAAATCAAGCGAGTGGATCGAGAGGTGGAGTCATAAAGTGTAATGAGCATAAAACTGAAAAAGGCGTATCGCAAAACCATATCGCGAGGTATACCTGTATATCGGAACAGGGACGTGTCGACCCCGGTGCACATCCGTGCAATAGCGTCATGTAGGTGCGCATAGCGATATTCATTCCTTTGCCTGCTACTGGTTTGCACACTATGCCGTTTGAACTCTGTTATTGGTTACCTGATTGATATATCAAGGGAGAATACCTTACAGCAATACATCAGAACATGAAGATATTGGCATATGAAGCAACTTCATTTCTCCTACTTTGGCAACTTGTTTACCGGCCTTCCTTTTCTGATCTAGCTCTGTCACAATGGTTACACTGCCACTAGACTGTATGAGGAAATAGAATGCAGTACAATATACTGCTCACTAACAGTAAATCTATTAAGATGAAGGAAAACCATGGTTACTTTGCACTGACTAGCTGTAAAGATGAGAACCTTCTTGTTCTGTGCTGACTTGATAACGCTGTTGTTATAATTGCATCCACTGAACATGGTGCAAACCCGGTGCACAAAGTTTGGTGCTAGCCCAAGAGAGAGATGGAGTATATTGAAGTTGTACAACTCACCTAATGAGACAATATGATTCATACATGGGAGGAGTGGACCAAATGGATGAGAACGGTAGCACTTACCATATTTCAATCAGGAGTTTAAAATGGGAGTAGGCCATTTTTGCCTGGCTGATTGATGTCTGCATTCGATCCACAGATGATATGTCCACAGTCTTTATGTCCACTGCCTTTATGTCCACTCTTTTATGTCCACAGCCTTTATGTCCACTGCCCTTATGTCCAGAGTCTTTATGTCCACCTTAATATATGTCCAAAGTCTTTATGTCCACTGCCTTTATGTCCACTCTTAAATGTCCACAGCCTTTTCGTCCACTGCCTTTATGTCCACTTTTGTTTATGTCCACAGCCTTTTTGTCCACTGCCTTAATGTCCACTATTATATATGTCCACAGCCTTTTCGTCCACTGTTTTTTTTGTCCACTTTTGTATATGTCCACAGCCTTTTCGTCCGCTGTTTTCTTTGTCCACTTTTGCATATGTCCACAGAGATTTTCTTTCGAAGTATGAAAAATATGAAGGGCAAACCTGAAGATGGAGGAGAGTTTGAAGGAGAGGGAGTAATCCGAAGGAAATACTGCGGACATTGGTGTCTATCGACTAGGAATTTTATAACAATTACGAATATGAAGCTAAAAAATGAAAATGGAGGGGGTGTAGTAGGAGGGGGAGGGAAAAGGAGGTGCGGGAGGTATCCGAAGGAAATACTGCGGACATTGGTATCGATCGACTAGGAATTTTATAACAATTACGATTATGAAGCTAAAAATTGAAAATGGAGGGGGTGAACTAGGAGGGGGAGGGAAAAGGAGGTGCGGAAGGAATCCGAAGGAAATACTGCGGACATTGGTATAGATCGACTATGAATTTTATAACAATTACGAATATGAAGCTAAAAATTGAAAATGGAGGGGGTGTAGTAGGAGGGGGAGGGAAAAGAAGGTGCGGAAGGAATCCGAAGGAAACACTGTGCACATTGGTATCGATCGACTAGGAATTTTATAACAATTACGATTATGAAGCTAAAAATTGAAAATGGAGGGGGTGAACTAGGAGGGGGAGGGAAAAGGAGGTGCGGAAGGAATCCGAAGGAAACACTGCGGACATTGGTGTCTATCGACTAGGAATTTTATAACAATTACGAATATGAAGCGAAAAATTGAAAATGGATTGGGCGTAGTAGGAGGGGGAGGGAAAAGGAGGTGCGGAAGGAATCCGAAGGAAACACTGCGGACATTGGTGTCTATCGACTAGGAATTTTATAACAATTACGAATATGAAGCTAAAAAATGAAAATGGAGGAGGTGTAGAAGGAGTGGGAGGGAAAAGAAGGTGCGGAAGGAATCCGAAGGAAACACTGCGGACATTGGTGTCCATCGACTAGGAATTTTATAACAATTACGAATATGAAGCTAAAAAATGAAAATGGAGGGGGTGTAGTAGGAGGGGGAGGGAAAAGGAGGTGCGGAAGGAATCCGAAGGAAATACTGCGGACATTGGTGTCTATCGACTAGGAATTTTATAACAATTACGAATATGAAGCTAAAAAATGAAAATGGAGGGGGTGTAGTAGGAGGGGGAGGGAAAAGGAGGTGCGGAAGGTATCCGAAGGAAATACTGCGGACATTGGTATCGATCGACTAGGAATTTTATAACAATTACGATAATGAAGCTAAAAATTGTAAATGGAGGGGGTGTAGTAGGAGGGGGAGGGAAAAGGAGGTCCGGAAGGAATCCGAAGGAAACACTGCGGACATTGGTATCGATCGACTACGAATTTTATAACAATTACGATTATGAAGCTAAAAATTGAAAATGGAGGGGGTGTACTAGGAGGGGGAGGGAAAAGGAGGTGCGGAAGGAATCCGAAGGAAATACTGCGGACATTGGTATAGATCGACTATGAATTTTATAACAATGACGAATATGAAGCTAAAAATTGAAAATGGAGGGGGTGTAGTAGGAGGGGGAGGGAAAAGGAGGTGCGGAAGGTATCCGAAGGAAATACTGCGGACATTGGTATCGATCGACTACGAATTTTATAACAATTACGATTATGAAGCTAAAAATTGAAAATGGAGGGGGTGAACTAGGAGGGGGAGGGAAAAGGAGGTGCGGAAGGAATCCGAAGGAAACACCTCGGACATTGGTATCGATCGACTACGAATTTTATAACAATTACGATTATGAAGCTAAAAATTGAAAATGGAGGGGGTGAACTAGGAGGGGGAGGGAAAAGGAGGTGCGGAAGGAATCCGAAGGAAACACTGCGGACATTGGTGTCCATCGACTAGGAATTTTATAACAATTACGAATATGAAGCTAAAAAATGAAAATGGAGGTGGTGTAGTAGGAGGGGGAGGGAAAAGAAGTTGCGGAAGGAATCCGAAGGAAACACTGTGCACATTGGTATCGATCGACTAGGAATTTTATAACAATTCGAATACAAAGCTAAAAATTGAAAATGGAGGGGGTGTAGTAGGAGGGGGAGGGAAAAGGAGGTGCGGAAGGAATTCGAAGGAAACACTGCGGACATTGGTATCGATCGACTAGGAATTTTATAGCAATTACGAATATGAAGCGAAAAATTGAAAATGGATTGGGCGTAGTAGGAGGGGGAGGGAAAAGGAGGTGCGGAAGGAATCCGAAGGAAATACTGCGGACATTGGTATAGATCGACTAGGAATTTTATAACAATTACGTTAATGAAGCTAAAAAATGTAAATGGAGGGGGTGTAGTAAGAGGGGGAGGGAAAAGGAGGTGCGGAAGGAATTCGAAGGAAACACTGCGGACATTGGTATCGATCGACTAGGAATTTTATAACAATTACGAATATGAAGCGAAAAATTGGAAATGGAGTGGTGTAGTATGAGGGGGAGGGAAAAGGTGGTACGAGAGGAATCCGAAGGAAACGCGGCGGACATTCGTATCGGTCGACTAGGAATTTTGTAACAATTACGAATAAGTAGCGAAAAGTTGAAAATGGAGGGGGAGGGAAAACAGGGTGCGGAAGGAATCCGAAGGAAACACTGCGGACATTGGTATCGATCGACTAGGAATTTTATAACCTTTACGAATATCAAGCGAAGGATGTAAAATGGAGGGGATGTAGTAGGAGGGGGAGGATAAACGTGGTACGAGAAGAATCTGAAGAAACACTGCGGACATTTGTGTCGATCGACTAGGAATTTTATAAGAATTATAAATATGAAGCGAAAAATTAAAAATAGAAGGGGGGGGGGATACGAGGGGTAGGGAAAATTGGTGTGGAAGAAATCCGCATTAAACACTGCGGACATTGGTGTCTATCGACTAGGAATTTAATATTTTATTCATCCAGGATGATCAATTCTGATAATGAATCTGGAAGACAAGGACAAGAGTAAGCAGCAGCTCTATGAAGCATTGAAAGTACGTTCTCATAGCTGGGCAAAGCAGAAGTAGCTTCTATATCTTAGGGATCCAATTCTTTCGTTAGTATTTCACTATCTTATTAGGTAAAAAATTTTATTTTTGAATTTTTTAAAAACCTTTTCTCGTTATATAAATAGGTGCTCCAAAAACTTGAGTTGCATGGGGACCCAAGCAGTTGTGCAGGGGCACTCAGATCTATGTGGATGCCACTTTCAAAACAACGCCTAAGCTATTTTTCCAGCTATATACAATACATGATGTGGTGCAGGGGCGTGTATTTCCATTTGTATATTGCTTAACTAGAAGAACAGACGAAGGTTCTTATACATCAATATTTTAACAACTCAAACAACACTGTGACTTTTTAACTTATAATTTTAATCCAGAACTGGTCATGCTTGATTTTGAATTAAGTGCTATAAATGCAGTGCGGAAAACATTCCCCAATTCTACCATTAAGGAATGCCTCTTCCATTTTTGTCAATCCATATGGAACATGTAATGGCATCAGGTCTAAAAGCTCAATTTAATAATAACGACATTATTTGGAATGGTATACGGATGCTGATGGCATTACCGTTTATCCCTGTTGAGGACGTGCTTGATATTTTTGACCACTTGCTTGCAATCCTCGGCCCTACACTAGGGGATCTAGCAACGTATGTGGAAATAACTTATATACGAGGAAGGGAAGGCAGTGGGATGAGATGAGCCATTCCTCCTAGGTTTGGTCTGGAATTATGGAGTGTAGGTATATGAGCAAACTGTAAACAGACAACAGCGGACCAACAACGCCGTAGAAGGGTGGCACTCACGCTTCCAAAGAATGATTCTTATGCACCATCCACCAGTTGGACATACATGTCATAGAGGATGTTATTCCTGCATCTTTCGTTTCGAGTATTTTTCTTTAAACGGATATTGAAGGAGAATCGATTTTTCATTCTACAAAGATATTCTAGGACTGGTATTTTTTATGAACAAAGCAATTTGAATTAATGAAATGAATCCTTTATGCTTCACTAAATATAATTAACCAATTTTTCGGAATTATTCTTTTGTGTGTGGGTATTTGTCGCCGTATGAGAGAGGCAGATTTTTGACCTTCTATATTTAACGTCATTTATCCGAAATCCTCAATCTATATTCATTGATTTGATTGAAGTCGCAAATACTCCCTAGATTTCGTGAAATACCTGCAATGGGATGTGTAAATTTACTTTCGGATCTTTTTTCTTTCCAAGCAGTTTATATGAAAATCTTTATTATGTTTAATTTTGAATTCCAGCGAGGTAATAAAGCAAGTTATTCCCTTGAAACACCGTTTGAAGTATTTTCCATAGATCGGAATTTTCAGGAGATTCAACTTTTTCGTAATTTTAATTTCTCCATGGGAAGTTATTTAACAAACAAATACACTTGGCATAAATGGAAATAAATGTCTTAACATCCCCATAGGAGCTCATTCGTAAATTTACAAGTGGGGGATGCCACATCATTCTATAAGCACTCTTCTTACAGAGGAGGATATAGGATATAGGAGGATACTAATGTCTGGCCCAAACTACAATAGTTGGAGAGCTGAAATTTAATACATAGGTGAATCGAAAAAAATAATCAGGAAAAATTGCAACGTTTATTTTCTTGGCCGTTGAAAATTATAAACAATTTACAAACATTTCATGGTTTAGGTACTTCTAAATGTGCTATGAAGCAGAAATTTTTTCTAATGGTAGAATTTGTCAAATAATGAATACGGGATTATAGAAATTTGAAAATTTTTATTCGTTCGGCCGTAATAAATTCCTAAATGTTAAACAAACTGACTAATGTTTATGTATATTATGAAGATCTAGGAAGCTGAAAATGTTAACAAAGTTAGGAAATAATGTTCCATTGAAAATTACATAAAAGTTTTATATTGTGTCTGTTAAAAATTCATAAATGTTAAACAATGAAATTCATATAAATGCACTACTAGAGGCGCTATAACAATGGAATTTTGCATAAATGTGAGGTATTCGTAAGCGTCCAAAATTACCAAATCAGAATGTTTCTCATACAACTGTTAAAGCAAGAGTGACAATATTCTTACCAATAATCTGAAGAAGGGGTGGATGTTAGAGGAACATAACCCTCTAGTGAAAGGCTATTCCATTCTATACTTCGTATTTGGGAAAAACCCTTTTGGCAGAATCCCAAAAATACTCTTTCCCGAGGTTAATAATAATTTAGTTATTTTCTATGATGAATCATTTAAAAATTCAAGTTAAAGTTCATGTTATATTTGAAGTCACACATCTTGTTAATGTCTTAAATTGAGAAATTTTAAAAATTAATCAACAGGGATTTCTGGGAGGTGCTTGAATCTTTGCCATTGGATCTCCAAAAGAAGTTTCTTCATTTTACCACTGGGAGTGACCGTGTTCCTGTAGGTGGGATGTCTGAAATGCCTTTCAAAATCACAAAACTTCCCCCAATTCCCAATCGAGGTTTCAACAGAATGAGAAGACGGATTGGGGGAACCAGGGGAAACAAGCAAAGCGAGGCGTGGGAATCTGATGAGCAAGAAGAACAACTCCCTGAAGCTCATACATGTTTTAACCAGCTTGTTTTACCCCCTTATCGCAACCAAGAAACACTGAGACAGAAACTGATCATAGCAATCTCTAATGCAGAAGGATTTGGATTGGAGTGACTGGGAGCATATTTTCATCTGCTTGCTGCAAAAGTTATTTCATTCTTGCCAGTTTTTAAAAAGACACTTGAGCTTATAGTAAAACATACAAATCCAATCTCAGTTAAATGAGAAGCAAAATTTATGAATCATTGTTCTGAATTATTTTAATATGTTTACATATACTATGTTGAAAATCATGTGTGCAATTTGAAGATTTATAAAATAAAGATTTTCTATTTGAGAAATGCGTAGACATTTCATTTACTTAATCACCTACATTCAAGTAAAAACAAATGCTAGCATAATAGTCATATGAAATGGTAACATAAAGATATTACTTAATAACTAGTAGAATTGCCCTTTAAATATGGCGGGGATAAATAGTGTGCTTTATCATCGGGAAATGTGCATGTGTAAACATGATTATTTCATGTGAAAATATTCATTTTAGATTTTCAAAACATTCTCACTATATTACTGTCAAGTACATACTTCAATTTTTAGTAAATCTCAAGAAATGGTTTTCGAAAAAGCTATTTACATTTCACCATGACTGAAACACACATCATTTACACAAATTCCTACTTTGTTCAAGATTTTTTCCTTAGGATTTAAACATTGTTTCTCTTAGTTCAAGAATCAGCTATTTACATCCTGGTTGCTATCAGAAAAACAATTTATGATTATCCCTTTTTTAATTGTTGAAATTTACTGCTCATATGAAGAAATAAATTCCGAATGGCTTTATTTGAAAACACATAAAGTTAAAACATTCCATAACATATCTATTTATAGGAATGCAGTGTCAAATATGTTACTGAATTTAAAATTGTAAACAAAACAAAGTAAATATGCACTCATTGTCAGTTCCATATAGTTTCAAATCCTTAAGTTTTCCAAGCATAACTCCGTGCATCTTATTTACGGCGAAAATCGTTCTCGAGTACAATCATTATGTTCTCCTTCATAATCCTGATATATTGGGACTTTGTATACGTGATTTTAAATTAATATGATTCGAATGAAATCAAAATTATTATACTTACTAATAAATAAAATGAACTTCCGTATACTCTGTAGCTAGATTTATAACCTAAAACCTTTTTCTAAGTTCCTTAAATAGTTCTACGTTCGAATTCCGTTTTCTATTTCATTGATGCTTTAAAAGGATTTACTCAAGGATTGTGCTTTTACCTTCTTTCCAGTACTTAAATTTAGCTTTCATTGTAAACTATTAAATAAAGCCAGTGTTAAAATTTATTAATTAATTAGCTGAAGTTCCCGTTGAATTTCAACGGATTTAGTGAATCTAATACTTCAACCGTGTTACATGTAAACATCGCAAGAATAACATAGTTCACAGTTAATTTTGAATTCTTAAAAGACATCCGATAAAGTAACGATAAATTCCTACAGCTTAGAATGCTGAACGGAGATGTAGCGCGCGTTAATGGTGATTTTCCTGGAATGGTTTCAGTAAACATGCATTTCGCGAATGTTCTTTCGTTCAATTAAATCGGCGCCACAAAATTTTATTTGAAGCGCCGCCAACCCAGAATGCGCTAGAAACATTGGTCACGTGAGGAAAGGGGCGTGTTGGCGTAATGCGTTATTGAATTGTAAGGTAAGATTTTCGTAGCTTATTTTCGTTCACGGTCTTGAAACATTGAATTTGACTGTAATATGATGGCATTTCTGAGAGATATTCTTCACTATTAATATTTCTTTGTGTTGTTTTTCATGCAGGTAGAAAACTGTTTCATCCGAAGCCATGCCGTTCGAATTTCCATTTGTAGGTGAGCATGTATTTCGTAATTTAATATCCATAATCGCAGTTAGTAACAGCATTAGTTGATTCAATTACTATTGTTAATATAATATTTCTGTATTATATATTATTTATGTTATTATTAATTTGTGAAGAAAGAATCATTTTGGCAAACGTTTGATGACATTTAAAAATATTTTCAAAATATATCAGACCTTATAAATATCGCAGCATTCAACTTTTTAAAAAGTCTGGTTTTTGTGCATCCGTGGTATCAATTATTTTGGGCAATCAGCACTGCTATATTTACTGTTTTTCATGTCAGTATAAAGTTTTATGTCCCATAGTTACTATTATTCAACCATATAAATTCTGATTGAGAAATGGCTTGAGAATCTAACTGTTAATTCTATTTTGAGCATTTGGTAGAATAATTTAACATTACAAACTAGGTACCCTTAAGACACGTCATTTTGTGGCAGAAGATTATTTCTGATATAATTCTCTTGTTGTTTTAGCAGCGTAGTTTGAAGTTGATAGCTGGTTATTCTGACTTGGAGGACTACCATGTTTCAGTCATCCTTCATCAGCAAGACTCTTCTTTCATTAGATGACAAGAAATCATATTGGTGAGTGCCATTCATTCTTTGTGTTACAAAGCAGAACGAATGAGCTTACCATTTTTGCTATCAGGTTGAACATGTTTACTGAGATTTTGGACTCTTTTCTGTTTTTCATCATATTTGTATCCTAAGCATCTTTTATTGCCCTGTAATTCACTTGAATGCATAAGTTTTTTTAAAGCAATAGTGCATAGTATATTATTTTAATTCATTGCAGAAATAGAAGTAAATGCATTTAGTTTATGAATAAGAATATTTCGTACAAGTTTTGGTCCAACCTTGTGGATTAGGATAATCTTTCTTATTTAAAACAGAAGCAAATCTTTGTAGCCTTCGAGGCTTTACTCAATACAACTGTTTGTGCTGCTCTTGTGTTATCTTAGGTTGACAAATGTTACAATTTTTATTTAAACAGGATTAGAGGGAGAAGTAGAGAAGAGAATTTAAATTGGTAACTAATTAAAAATTACAGTGGAGAAAGTAGAGAGAGTGGGAGAGATGAAAGATAGTGAATAAAAATGAAATAAATGGTCTTTAGTGTTTAAGGTAGAAATGGAGACAGATGTGAGAGCGAAATTCCTTAGTTAAAATTACAGTTGTTTGAAATCATTCAGTTAAAAACTTTTAGATTCTAAACCTGTGATTGATGGGATTGTTAAGATTAAATAAATTATTATGCTTAAAAAAATGTGAGTTCAATGATCCTGTTTCTTCTAGTTTAGCCTATGAAATCTTGTTCACTCCAATTGACAAATTGTTCATGATAGAATTTAGCATTTAGAAATAATTTAGTGTGTGCAATAAGAGAATAGAGTGCAGATTTCTGAGTAGGCTTAGGAGAGTCTTGAGAGCTTAAAAGAATCATCTAAAAATCAGAGTTGATGCCAACTTAGGTTTTAAAGCGATGCAGTAAAATCTCGATACAGTGTAACTCTTCAGAGCATGAATTTTTATATTTTATACTGAAAGTACGGTGTACTGTAAATACCGAAATACATGTCTATATATATATATATATATATATATATATAACGCTAAGGCAATGTGTGGCACGCTTCAGTAGTTTGTCTATCTGCCGGCAGATGTCTCATTCTTAGGTGCGATTGCCAATAGATGTCTCATTCTTAGCTGCGATTGCCAATAGATAAAACTACTACTACTTGACTATATACTTTAAAATATACTTTTTAAAAGATACTTAACAGAGGTAATGGCTTCAAGAGCAACACATTACGCTGATTATAATGCGAGAAGAAGAGTGGAGCGAGCAAATCAATCTGTTGAAGAAGCAAATAGAAGAAGAACTGAAAGAAATCAAGCCGGCAGAGATCAAAGAGCCAATGAAGATGACCAACAAAGAGAAGAACGTAATCAAGAACATGGAAGAAGATTGTAGTTTGGAATCGAGAGAAAATCGACTAAGCAAGAGAAGGCAAGCTAAACGACGTAGATTAAATGAATGTGCATTGAATACAAATAATTGTCAGGTTGAAGTTACCATTAAAGAACATAATTGCAGAAATATGACTCAGACCTGCAATTGCTGTGGTATGCTTTACTGGCCGAATGAACTCAACACTTCTAAAAAAATACGCCAAATGCTGTCACAACGGAAACGTTTCACTCGAAGATTTATCGGAAATGCTCATAGAGAGAGACCGAAATGTTTCTTTTTAGACGGACCTGCAGGTACAGGAAAAACATGCGTTTACTCAACACTACATACAATCAGAGGAAAGGGAGATCAAGCTACTTCTATAGCTTCAACTGGAATAGCAGCTACTCTATTACCTGGAGGAAGAACTGCTCACTTTTCAAAATACCACTCATCCTAAATGCTACTTCGACTTTCAATTTAAAGCCAAACACACCCAAAGCAAAAGCACTCTTACCTGGGGAAGGCACTACTGACCCACAACCGATTTGGCTGAAACTTCGTAGAGATAATGTCCATGACGTCCGATTAATGAAAATATATACATATCAGGGCCAATACCCAGCTGTTTTTATTTTATTAACCCTCAAGCCCAATTATATTACACGACCGGGCACGTGGCATACTTTGTACACCGTGTAATTTTTACAAAATAACTCATTCGTTTGATGTAATTATTAGTTTATTTTCATTAAAATGCTGTTTTATCTCTCATATCTATTAATACCAATGATAATTTTTGATTAAATATGTTGAATTCTGATTAAACATAATTTAATTGATTAACGTACAAGTCTTAGTAACATTTATAAAATTTCCATTATTAACTTGAGGTACTGTCTTCAGCATTACATGTATCACAGAGATAATTCGGTTTGACATGTTTCTTACAAGAAAATTAATTGCAAAAATTACACTTAATGGTAGTGTCCACATTTTTCCCTCTGCCACACAATATGCATCTTCCACTGTTTTTTGGCAGGGTCCTGACATGAAATTTCCCTCTCTACAGGTTCTCGGTATATTGAAAGGAATAGTTTAACATCTGATGGTAGAGAATTTAATTTTGCTCTTTCAGTGAGATGAGGCTTCATCAATGATAGTGACAATTCCTTCAAAAATTTTCTTCTTGGCTGTCTTGGATTGTCAGCATTAGAAAAATATAATACTTGCGCGTTTATTCCCTCTACATTCATTAGTGAGAAGAACACTGCCAACGGCCACCGTTGTGTAATACGAACTACAGAGTAGGTATTGCACATTTGATCTACAGTGTCTACTCCATAGATATTTAAATTATTTAAAATTGGCTGAAATGCTTGACCGTCTTACTAGTACCTAATATCACTATTAGAAATGTAGGATTGTCGGAAATATGGAGCGTATCAGTCGAACAAAAAATGTTAATAGCAGTCGCAATTGTCGTCAAATTAGGAAATCTCAGGATAAGTGATAAATTTCATTCGGTTACGAATTACATATAGCGCATATAGGCGTATGTCTTTTCGGAAGCAAATTTTTTCAGATAGCAAACTTTTCGCGTACTAACACTTCTTTTATGTGGCTAATTTTTTGAGGTTTTTCCGAAGAAGAATGATTGTTGAGGTGAATTTTTTATTCCGATGGTGAATTTTTTCTCGAAGGTTTGTTTTTTCCGATGGTCAATGTTTCCTATGGCGACTTTCTTTCCGATTCCGAATTCTTTCCCGAATGAGAATTGTTTTCTAATAGCTGTTTTTCCGGTAACGAAGTATTTTTCCTATGGCGATATTTTTATCAGATAGCTAATTTATTGCGAAGGATATCTTTTCTTATAACAATTTTTCCAATGTGAAACGTTTTTCAGGTGTCGGTTTTTCCTTCGGTTACCGTTTTTTTTGCGGCTAATTTTTTTTCATGGCCCGATTTTTTCCGGTGATTAATAGTTTTTCCGGTGAGTAATATTTTTTTCCGATGGCTAAGTTTTTTCCGATTGCGAATCTTTTGTGATACCAAAGGATACTAGGTGTGAGTGGCATCAATTTTTGTTACAAAGTAGAATGAATGAGCTTCCCACTTTACATGTTGTATTTATCAGGTTGAATCTCATGTGTGATGGTTACATCTTGCAAGGTGTCAACTAATGTTCCAATGTTTCGTTTTGATCTATTTATTCATGCAGAAGCAATAGGAATTGGAATGTAAAACAACAATCAAACACCTAGCTTGAACAATCTTTAACTCTAAAATTCACCTCTGATATTGTTATTACCATTTTGATTTCCTTTAGCATGTTGTTAAATAGTTCTGGAATGATGATTTTTAATTGATTTTAACATTTACGTTGACATCTATCTTAATTTATTGTCATTTTAATTTCTTAAAAATCTTTTAGTCTTAACATCAAAAAATAAAATTTTCACAAAATCAGAACGAATCCATTACTATTCCATACAGTGTGTTTTATAATATAATACGAATATATTTTGTTCTATTAGGTATATTATAAAATATACTTGTCTAATAACCATGTTTTTACTTTGGACTTTACCTCATTCATTGTCCTTAGTTGTCTAATTTTGCGTGGTAATTCATTAATAAAAGTAGTTTCTAATACCTATATCTGGGCTTTGCCTTTCTTTGTATAATATTTTGGTATTTCATATATCACCATATCTCATAGGGTTATGCTTGTTTCATATGTTTTCCTTTTCTTGTTTTTGTTAGTGAAATAATTATCAATGATTATTACATACTTAAATAGATTATCATCAATTGGCAGTACATTTATTGTTTGAAATGGCTCATCATTAAATGCCCCATTTTTACTATTATTCCTGTAAAGTATTATTTTTTCTATAAGCCTAGCTCGACTTGATTTTAATAACTGGATACACATTTTCCCAGCAGAACCCCATACAGATACGCAATACCTCAACAGATTCTCAACGAGAGAAAAATACATAATTCTCATCACATGAATTGGAACAATATATTTAACATGATGAAATAGATAAGAAACATTCTGTAACTTAGAATTCAGATTTTTAATATGTGAATTAAATCTAAAATTTTCATCAATAACTGTACCTAAATACGTATATATTCATTTACCTGATCCAAAGTTTTACAAGCACAGGCTGTCAATTTTTTATACATACAATCATGGTTATGAATAACTATATTGATATTTACACGATCACAAGTTTTGTTCATAAAATACATTAACTTTGTTTTCTTTTCTTTAACTTATGATCATGCATCCACATCAATATATTATTTAGATCAGTTTGCATGTGTTTTTTAGCTTCAATAACATTCTTATGAGGGGCTATTAAAACTGTATCATCTGCATATAAAAGTATTTTATAATGTTTTACCACATAAAACATTTAATTTACATATATAATGAAGAGAATGGGACAAAGTACAGTCATGCCTTGTTTAGAGCAAAGGATATGTTCCGGACAGTCTTTGCGCTAAACAAACTGATAATAACATGTACTTAGTAGTGATCAGTTCGCGAAATTGCAAGGTTCACTGTTTCTTTGTTTATTTATTTAATATTAATTATTAAAAATCAATATTAATACAATTTTAAATCTTTTGCGGCGGTGCTCGCATTTATGTATAGATCGCTAGGTTCTGCGAGTTATCATTTTCGTCACTGCAGCGCTAAAATCTACGCATAAATTACTTATTGTATGTATGTTGGGGGGGGGGTATTCACCATTTTCAATAATTGCTTGAAATTCGTCAGGAAACTTTATATCTGCATCCAGGACCACCGAGATCCAGAATGGGCCCAGGGGAAAACAACCTTCAGTCTTACCTGAATGCTTCAAATATGCACAGACAACTTCTCTAATGTCAGTTGCTGTAAGAGGAACATGCCACTTGGAACACAAAATTAATCTCTCCACCTGTCTCTCCTCTTCTGCTTTGGTGAGAGCTGTTTGTCCCCCATGCTCTTGCTATACTTGCCTTTTACATTATCACAAGTAGATGTGAAAGGCACACCATACTTCTCAGATGCTTTTCTTATTGTAATAACTCCTTTCTTAACCTCTTCCACAGCTTTCCGCAAATTTTCCTCACTGTATTTATGTCTCATGTTTGGTCCTAGCTGCCTTAGGTATTTTCGTGGCATGATCAGTATCATCTCTGAATAAGCAAAAAAATCTTTTAAAATCTGTAAAAAATTCAAAACGTGAAGTATTAATCTGAAAATTAGGTTGGAGTTCGCAAATAAAACTTACTTTAATGTAGCGATGTTACAAGGGGTCTCTGATGAAATCAGTAGTCCCGCCAATAGAACGTAAACAATACTTCTAATTTTTAGCAAAACCAGACAACGTGTATCTCAATTCACGATGACTTACTCTGACAAAACTAGGATATTAACTACATTACATCTGGTCTGTAGTCTTACATCACATCTGGAAAATGATATTAGACGTAGTTTCCAAGTGGTCTCTAGGTGGCAGAACCATGCAGGTAAGCAAGTGCATAGATGATCGTTTTCACTCCGTCTGATTGATATCGCCCTGGTTTACAGAACTTTCTGACATCCATTCTTTCTTAGCTTGAATTAATTTCCTAGGTTTAACTTTTGTGCACTGCTTGTAAGATGCACATAAGTCCCCTTCTATTGTTTCAGTCATATTGCACACTTGGATTTTCAATCTCCAGTACAGTTTCCCAATTCTTATTTTTTATCAGGTTATTAATTTTTCCCTTATTTATACAAGAATAACTCTTCTGTATATCTCTTTAGCTTTATTTTTTCTTTTCAAGTTTGATAGATCTACTGCTATTTTATAATGATCTGAGATGTTAGATTTTATAATTATACCCACAGTATTAAATAATTTGTCTTTATAATAAATATGATCTATACAAGATTTATCCAATCTTCCATCACAGACGCACTCCCTTGTATAGTCATGTATTACTTGACTAAACCCTCGTGCAGCCAAGGCATCCTGATATTTAAGACTGTATTTCGTCCTTGTCTTTCACATTTATATTTACATCACCCACCATAATCATTTCTTTGTTACAGAACTTTCCTAACACAATACTTAATTCATGCATAAATAATATCTTACTATGTTTTGGTGTTCTTTATACACACAAAATAATTATATCACTATTATCTATTGTGACATTTAAACATTTTGACACAAAATAGGTTGTGTTAATTAACACATCCTTGCATTTTATTTCATCATTTACATAAATTATAATACCATCATCCCTGTGACCTTCTCTTAACTTAAAAAACGTATTAAACCTTGGTATTTTATATAATTGTTATTCAAATTGTGTTATATTTACCTCCATTAATACAATTATTCCTAATTTATTTATAATAACATTAATATTTAACAAAACTTCTGTCCAATGTTTCCTTAAAGATCTAATGTTTAAATGGTACAAAAGAGTAGAAAGTTACTGAGTTATATGTCTTACACTTTATTTTCTCAACCTTTAGCAGATTAATCAAATCCATATCAAAACTATAAACAATAAGCAAGTAGAAGGGATATACATTTAAATTATTTTGTTCAATTCCTTCTCATTTAGGATTTTTTAATTTGGGAATTTTCATCCTTTTTGATATTTTTTCGGCTTTATACCAAACAAATTTATAACCTAATAGCTTTACTGCTTGCCTTTCAAAGCAACATACTGTAATACCCAGTTAGATGATCGTTAAAGTAAATATTAGCATTATACCTTTTATTTCTTTCTGCTGCAAACCAACTTTCTTAGCCGTTATTTTCTTCTTAATATCTTTGGATTTAAATCTTATAATAACGTTAGTATTTTTGTTTTGCCGATTTCTATTTACTATATAAATATCATCTACAACATCAGAAGAGATGTTCTTCTGTAACCACACTAACTAACTCACGTACATTAACTTTTAAATTGTCTATAGTTGTGTTTTCACTTTTCAAACCAACAATTTCCATATTATTAGCCAGTTCTTTTTGCTCTAGGATATTCATTCGTGTTGTGAACTCCTCAATCACTTTATCCTAATTTTAATTCTTGTTTCAAATCAGCTACAACATCTTTGAAACACTTGATGTCATCATAAATTTTTTTCACATCTACCTTAAGTACATCATAATCATCACTGAAGTACTTTATAGCTTTTTTAAGATCTTTTATTTCAGCCACTAATTCTTTTATTTCGGAGGAGTAATCATTGTTACTATTACTCATGCTAGCGACTTTAATGTCTGTACCAGGTTCCTCTTGATTCCGGCAGTCAGCACACCAGTCTTCCTTCTTTCTGGCTGACTTACTTTTCCAGGTACTCTCTGATACATGTGCACATGCAAAGTGCATATTTTCATCACAACCACAACATTTCACACATTACCCATCCTTTGGGAGTTGTTTAAGGCACTTCTTGCATACAACCATTTAAAAGCAGTGGTATGAGATTATTAAATACCCAGATTTTAAGTATTCTGCACTTATTATAGTAAGGAACTTCAAAAAGTGCTATTACTTGCTAACACTCACACAACGGGATGAGATTATTACATACCTAGTATATAATGATTCAGCACTTATTATCACAAAAAAACTTTTTAAAAATGCTAATAAAGGTGAGATAATTTTTTGAGGTTTTTCCGAAGAAGAATGATTGTTGAGGTGAATTTTTTATTCCGATGGTGAATTTTTTCTCGAAGGTTTGTTTTTTCCGATGGTCAATGCTTCCTATGGCGACTTTCTTTCCGATTCCGAATTCTTTCCCGAATGAGAATTGTTTTCTAATAGCTGTTTTTCCGGTAACGAAGTATTTTTCCTATGGCGATATTTTTATCAGATAGCTAATTTATTGCGAAGGATATCTTTTCTTATAACAATTTTTCCAATGTGAAACGTTTTTCAGGTGTCGGTTTTTCCTTCGGTTACCGTTTTTTTTGCGGCTAATTTTTTTTCATGGCCCGATTTTTTCCGGTGATTAATAGTTTTTCCGGTGAGTAATATTTTTTTCCGATGGCTAAGTTTTTTCCGATTGCGTGTATTATTTTCCAATGACTTTTTTTTGCGACGAATTTCTTTTTCTCCGGACGACTTTTTTCATCAGGGATTACTTTTTTCCATTGCGGCGATTTTTTTAAAGATTTCCTACGGCTCCTTTTTTTCGGCGGCTAAATGTGTCTTTCGGCGGCTAAATATTTTTTCAACGACTAATGTGTTTTTCGGCGGATAAATATTTTTTTCGGCGGGTAAATATTTTTTCGGCGTCAAGTTTTTTGGGGTATATACTTTTTTGGCCTACTTTTTTTTTCGGTGTCTAAGTATTTTTTCGGCGGCTAAGCATTTATTTCGGCGACTAAGCGTTTATTTCGGCGGCTAACTATTTTTTTCGGCGGATAAATATTTTTTTCGGCGGCTAAATATATTTTTCGGCGGCTAAATATTTTTTTCGGTGACTAAATATTTTTTTCAGCGATTAAATACTTTTTCCGGCTTCTAAATATTTTTTTCTTCGACTAAATATTTTTTTTCGTTGGCTAATTCTTTTTAGGCTGTTAAATATTTTTCGGCGGCTAGTTTTATTCGGTGTCTACTTTTCTTCGGCGATTAAATATCGTTTTCGACGGCTACATTTTTTTCAGTGGCTAAATTCTTTTTATCCGGTTAAATATTTTTTCGGCGGCTACTTTTATTAGTTGTCTTCTTTTTTTTCGGTCTACTTTATTTTCGCTGGCTAAGTAATTTTTCGACGGCTAAATATATTTTTCGGCGGCTAAATAATTTTTTCGGCGACTAAATAATTTTTTCGGCGGCTAAGTATTTTTTTTAGCGGCTAAGCATTTTTTTCGGTGGCTAAGCATTTTTTTCGGCGGCTAAGTATTTTTTCGGCGTTTAAGGTTTTTTTTCGGCGGTTAAGCATTTATTTCGGTGGCTGAGTATTTTTTCGGCGGCTAAGTATTTTTTTCGGGCTAAATATATTTATCGGCGGCTAAATATTTTTTTCGGCGACTAAATATATTTTTCGTATATTGTTTTTGGCGGCTAAAAAGTTTTTTCGGCGGCTAAATGTCTTCTTTCCGCAGCGAAATATTTTTTTGGGGCGAATAAATATATTTTTCGGCGGCTAAATTTTTTGTTTGGCTGCTAAATATTTTTATTCGGTGTCTAGATTCCTTTTAGGCGGTTAAATATTTTTCGGCGGTTACTATTATTCGGTGTCAACTTTTTTTTCGGCGGCTATATTTCTTTTCGGCGGATAAAAATATTTTTCGGCTGCTAAATACGTTTTTCGGCGGCTAAATATTTTTTTCGGCGACTAAATATTATTTTCGGCGGCTAAATAATTTTTTGGCGGTTAAATATTTTTCCGGCGGCCAAGTATTTTTTCGACGGCTACATTTTTTCGGCGGCTGAATTCTTTTTAGGCGGCCAAATATTTTTTTCGGCTGCTAAATAATTCTTTTCGACTGCTAAATTCTTTTTCGTCGACAAAATATTTTTTCTCCGTCGGATTCTTTTTTCCGAGTCGCATTTTTTTCTGACTCGAATGTTTTTACAAATTTCCTATTTTGCTCTTGTAACCGCAATGAAATTTAAAAAAGTTTAAGGGAAAATAATTAAGTAAACGGAAGCAAAACCCGCCCAGAGGCCGAGCGGCACCACAGTGGGCGAGGGCTGCCCCAAACAATACAAAGAAGCGGATTAAACCACTGCAGCAGAACCGACAGAATGAAAAAGTACCTTGTACTCTGAGCGGGGGGAACTTCACATTGTTCGCGCAAGGTAGTTTTTTCACCCTGGCCTCTTAAGGCGGACTCTTTCTAATCCCCTTAGGCGGAGGTTTCCGCCAGACATCTGAGGGTGATTGTACTGGTGTAATCGCCCGTGGGCGAACGGTTCTGCTGCAGGGATCGAACCCGCTTTCTCAGTATTGGGGGAAGTCACCTTCCCAACTGTGCTACCGAGACGACATAGAAAAGTAGGAAATAAGTTAAAGCCTTTCGGAGGGGAGGCACAGTGGAGAGGGTAGGTAGGTTCCCCCTGGAATAGGCGGAAGAGGGGAAATGAAAGGCGCGCACCCAGGGGGCGGGGGAGGGGGGTTGGTTTGATAGACGATTGTATGAATCATTGTATGTTTCTTTTCACGGTTTTTTGTGCTTAAATAATTCACCACATTAAACCTTCGCTCATTTAGATCACATGCAACTTCTTGACCCGAAAATACCATTGCACTCTGTCGAACTGTTTTGAGTTCCTTGGGAGATAGAAATGGTATTTCGATAAGTTGTTTCGTAAGTTTGTTGTCTTCACGAAGCCTGTTTACGGTGTTGCACGATTTACTATTCTCTCTGAAATGCCTTTCAGGCTACGTTTATTTGACCATCCTTCTCGAATTTCGACCGGCCAATATTATTTCTGGTTCAAGAAAAGAAGATTGCTTGTCTAATTTGAGCCCTTCTTGTACGTGTATAGGCGACGTCCTCTCTTTCACCGATTTGCCGGAGTTCGAGTTAGAATCCTCGAAATTGAGGCGAGAAATAGCGGCTACAGAAAGGAAATAACGTTTTGTGTTGAAGTGATGGCAGAAGGATACGGTTTCAAAGGCATTCCTTATGTAAGTTATGTACAAAACAGTATTGAAAGATATGCATTTCTACAATTTCCATTTAACCGGTGGATTAGTTTAAATGTTCATGTAAGGTGGAAGTTCTAATTGATGGATTTAATTAAATATTAATATTTAATTTAATCCTAATTCATCAAGCAGTTCAAGAAATTAAAATACCACTAACACTTTGATAAAGAATGTCTACAAGTTGAAAACTTACAAAATAACCCTTTTGCAGAATGAAGATAACAAATTCTGACTTGGATGGCTGCTATGAAGCTGATATTGGGATTATCTGAAACATCGATCGGAGAAGGGAGGCTTGATAATTCTGTTTTGGATTTGGTGAAGGTAATGTAACGTCAATTACTGCATAAGTTAATAAAATCTAACTATATATATTAATTTTACGTTGACGTCTTTAGACATTTGTTTACAATTTATATCGGCGTATTTCTCGAGAACCGTTCGTCGTAAAGATATGCGGTAAACGGCGTTTTGTTTCTACTGGTTATGAGGTCCCTGGAAAAATATTTTCGTTTGCTAAAGTGTCCCGGGTTCGAATCCAGGAGACAATTATATTTTCCCATAAGTTTACACGGGATTTTCGATTTTTCAGAGTGCAAGGTTTTCTTCCTTCATTCGATAAAATACGTAAAAATGGTCTGATTTTCTTTATACTATCATATTATTGGGATGTTTACACGTTACACGGTCGATATTTTCAGAAATACGAATTCTTTTTCGAAATTTTGCGGATTTTTCGTACTCATTCCGGGCGTTGCCAAGGAGACTCTCATTGTTGCCTCCGATTCATTTAATGTCAATTAAACTTTCTAATAGACGAAAGAAAAGTTATTCGCGTCGAACTGTTGTTTGAGCATCGAAATTAATGAATCATAGCCACGTAAATACGAATAATTCGTCTGTCGACTGCGTATGGGGCAGTATGGGAAGCGTTTGTAGCTGTGTGAATAACGTGTAACAAACAAGTTCCCAGCGAATTGTTTTATTTTAAATTGTGCAATTTGTTTTTATTTTGTTTAAATTGATTCTATAAAGAATTGTTTCATTTTAAATTGTGCAGTTAATTTGATTTTTATTTTGTTTCAATTGATACTATAACGTTTTAAAATGGTTACGTTGACGACTGTCAGCATTTGTTTACAATTTATTGTTAACATCTGTATAACAGCTGTCAATAACATGTGTATAAGAAATCTAACTATATGTTAATTTTACGTTGACGTCTGTCAGCATTTATGTACAATTTGTTGTTAACATCTGTAGATGTACTAGAAACTTGAAATTTGGTAGGATTATAGGTTTTACGCTTACTCTTTAAATTAAGGTGAGATAGAATGCATTTTTATTTTAATACTTTGCATTTCATTTATATTTCATTAATTATTCAATAAAAATTATTTCACTAAACCTTCAGTTTATGTAAATTGCATTGAGGATCGGAGATCCGGGGCTGCCCTACTAGTGTGCATTCATTTTGGGTTACATGTAGATAAAAAATATCCTCCCTTATTTATTCCTAATCAGGTTAAATTGTTCATTTAACCATTGTTAGTCATATTGTAAAAGTTGGCCAAATATTTCTTCTGCAATCACTTTATATGCTAATAGGTAATAGTTTCTCAATCAAACCCTAAAAAACTCTTTCTTATAAATTTCATTACAGCCTTTTTCATGTTCTTTTAAATTAATTTCATTACCATTGCTCTACATATCATTTACGTAATAATCCATAAGCTGGAATAACTGGAGTCGAAATAGAAAGTTAATAGCAAATATTTCTATTTTCTCATATGCGAAGTATATTGAGCAAGTATTGCAATCGCGAAAAAATTCGGTCTCGAAATTTTGATGGAAATATATGGTTTAGGTGTACCCAAGTCCGACTTTTGCAATTCCATCTGTCTGTCTGTTCGTGGCCCTAAAGCCTAAACGGTATAGCAAAAATAAATGAAATCTCGTACTTAGGCATTTTATCATACAGAATAGAAGTTGTGAAGAAATGGTTAAAATTTCAGAATAATTAACGGCCGTTTATTTATTCAAGGCAATTTTAACAACAATTTTATTTTCTCAAAAACGGCTACAACAATTTTTATCAAATTTCATAGTTAAGTTCACGTATGCAATAATACTACATAGTTCAAATTTCTCAAAAAATGAATGAAAATTGAACTTAATTCTTATAAAACTTCAATAACAATTGGATTTTCTAAAAAATGACTTACAAATTTCGAGTAGTTATTTAAGTTAATGTTTTTAATTATTGTACATAGTTCATATTTTTCAAAAGATAACTAAATGATGGATTAGTATATGAGAATGCTTGTACAATGTATATTCTACTGATCTTTTATTGAAAACCTCTGATCAAAGCGAAATTATTACGTAAATGATATGTAAAGAACATTGCTGAAAAGAAGATGATTTTACTTTTGAATTTTTTAAAAATTCTTACTTGTTAATTTTTCTCATAACAACTGTCCTTTTCTGTAGTTAGATAATTACAAAAGCTCTCTCTACTGACCCTTTCTAATTCATGTGAAATTATATACCGTATTTTCTGGCCTAAAAGATGCAACCCGATTTTAAAACAGAAATTCCAGAAAAAATTACACATGGATTTTACCTTACCAAATTGACAAGAACAAAAACAGTTTCTCTACATTAAAATAATCAACTTTATTCATAGTATAAAAGCCAACTAAATTGTCATCATTGCTGCTACAATCATCATCACTAGCACTTTTGTATGAATCTTTAATAGCTTTGTTCAGCTGATCATCTTCAGGTGCATGTTAAGGAACATTTATAGTTGGCAAAATTCCTAATTCTGATACACAATTCAATCACAAAGTGATAGTCTTATTTTGTTTGTTTAATAAATTACCTTGTATGGCTTAAGAAATCTTTCTTTTCATCGGTCAAAGCACTCTACAGAAATTTATCATCTATTATTAATCTCAGATATTTAGTATAATCTACTTGAGCTATGGATTCACAATTACACCATGAGTTAAAAGTATTAATTCGACGTAAGCGCAATCATGTTTAATAGGAAGAACTGTTTAGGATTTCTCATGCATGCAGTTTGTCGTCTTTATGTTAACTATTAGATAATGATCATGAGACCAGTTCTGAATACTATTGAAATCTTGTTGGCAATAATCTATGGCTTTGTTAATATTTTCATGAACACTTACTAAAATGATATCAGCATATAAATAAATCTCTGAATTTGTTACAACTTCAAATATACTATTTACATAAACAGTATTGGTCCCAAAATTGAGCCTTGAGGCACACCAAGTTTAACATCTCTTAGTTTGCTAAAATAATTGTCTATTTTTAGTAATTTTTCTATTATTTAAATAATCCTTAAACCAATCTAACATTATGCCCCTGATCCCAATTTCCTGCAGTTTTTTAATTAAAACAGAATGTGAAATGGTATCAAATGCCTTACTATAATCAACAAACACTAGGATGATATGATTATTTTTGTGTAAATTAGCGGATGATATTATTTTTGTCTAAATTAGCATTGAGCTTCTCAGATAAGGCTTCTAATAAAAGTTTAGTGCTTTTGTTAGGCTGAAAACCATACTGGTTTCTGTGTATAATGTTATGTTTGCTTAGGTAATTTAGCAATTTATTAGCAACTAATTTTTCCATAATTTTATCAATACAAGGCAAAATTGCTATGGACCTGTAATTCGTGAGATCATTATGCATTCCTCCTTTGTATATTGGATGTACAAGTGCTGTTTTTAAATCTACAGGTATAACTCCTCCTAAAATACTGTTATTGATTAATTTTCTCATGAGAAGTGTGATGTCTTTATTCACAATAAGATCTAATTTTGTCAACTCCTGGTGACTTTTTGTAATTTAGGGATTTAATAACAATTGATTTCTTTAACTGTCACTTCCGTGAAGAAAAGAGTATTTCCTATTGTATGGGGAAGATGGTTACATATTTTAATAGTACAATTGTTTTTCATGTTTTGTATTGACTCGGTAAATTGTACTGCCAGATTTCTTGTTCAATGTATTTACTCCCCATGTATTTCCCTATAATTGTTCCTATACTCTCTTTTCTTTTACATCATAATAAAATGTTTAGTTCTTTCCATGTCTCCTTAATATTACCTTTCAGTGAATCAAATTTTGTATAATCTTTTTTTGCTTTCCTAATTAGATTCACAGATTTCTTTGCTTCTTATAGTTTAAATGTTGTATTAGAGGGATTGTTTTTCCATAATTGATATAACCTCTCTTTTTTGTATTTCCTTCATAACATTGTTGTTCATCCACCTTTTTTTCAATACAAATTTGCATTTAGTCTTCTCTGCATTATCGTAGACACTATTCATTCTTAGGTTTAAGTTTTCATACAAGTTAACATTATCTATATCATGCAGGTCCTGTTATTTAGTGGAGTTAATGCGTCTTTTTACTTCCTTTTCATCAAGATAACTGGAGTGAATAGGTTGCTCTACACCATCTCTATAAATAAATCCTGTTAAGTAATGGTCAGATATTTTCGTCTGAAATATAAATGATGAAATATCTTTTATAGGGCCTCTATAGGCAATATGGTCAATACAGAACCTTACCATTCTATTTAATCTAAATTATTCTCTTGTATATGTCTTTATTAATTGAATGAAACCTTGTGGTGATAGAAAATTTTGGTATCTCAATGAATGTATGTCAGATTTATCTTTTATGTTTATATCTCCTGCTTTGACTACTATTTTATTTTTACAATCAGTTAAGGCTAGGCTTAATTCCTCAAGAAATTCATTTTTATTTAATGATGGGGGTCTATATATACCAATTAGCAAAATTTGCATGCTCTTAATATTGATTTCGCAAGGTTACTTCAGCAGAGTTCATTGTAATTACTTTTTGATTAAAATATGTCATCCTTAATGTAAAGGATTTGGCTACCACCCCTCATATTTTGCCTTAAGTTATACACCATATTATATAAATCTATATTATTAGAATTCACATTTACCTCAGTAAGCAATACAAACAAATATTGAGAGCAATATGATAGTTCTTGAATAATGTATAAAATTTCATCCCAACTGTTTGATAGACTTCTAACATTCAGATGATAGAACAGAAGATTTGCAAATGATACATTTTGTATAAGGCTGTTTAAAGAGCTTGTCTTGTTTCTTAATTTAACGATAATTTTTTTGCTTTTCTCCTGGTCCTTTTGATTAACCCTCTTAGTGCCACGCAAATTTTGGGGGGTAGGGCCAGAAGTGCCAAGGGCAATTTCTGAAGTTTGTATCACCTTAGGAAAACTATGATTGTGAAATTATTTCTTAGGATAAATTATTAATATTTTCAGTAATTGTAAAAAACACTCTAATCTTCAAAAAAATATAACTTTTATTTCTTTTAATGATAAATTTATTAAATAGAAACTAATGTTATTGCATATCATGTTGCATCAAAAAAAGAAAAAAAAGTTTATCACTAAAAATTTCCATTTGAATTTTATTATTCAGAATTAAAACTTATATATTATGAAACCTACATTAGTAAAGAATATAATTAGCAAAAATCAGCAATGAATACAAAAAATTATATTAAATACAGATATTTTCCTGGACGTTTGCATCTGCAGCAAATAACCGACTGGACTTAAAATTTGTGTTAATAAAATAATACTTAATGTAATAAGTTAATTTCTGCACGATTATTAAATAATGATACATTATTCAAAACTACATAATTTTTCAATCAATCGAATATGAAATTATTAATTAAAAACAAAAGTCATTGCACATCACGTTATAACAAAAATATCACAAAAAATTTACGTTTGAATTTCATTATACAACAAAAACTAAAGAATATAATTAGCAAAAATCAACAAGGAATAGAAAAAAATACTATAGAATTATTTCAGTGAATGTCTTCATACGTTAGTTAATAAGAAATAACTTCTAAAAAAAGTACACTTTACGGTTGTCTTGACAAACAAACACTATGCACTCCCTTTTCTCATTCTCTCATTCTACGCACACTGTGCGATACCTCATTCTCTTCCCATCACGTTTTCGGCTACATATAACACAGTTTTTTTCTTTCCTGCCTGGAAGTTTCCTTAGTCCAAATTCCAAATATCTCTCTCTCTCTCTCTCTCTCTCTTTGAGCACCCAAACCGCTTGAAGTGGAAGGTACACTTGAGTCCTTTCCTTACCACTCTATCTCAAGACCCTCATTAATGCTCGAGTTTTTCTTTTATGAGGGTTCAGGGATCATCCGTATGTGCATTTCTCGTGATCAGATGTGCGCACGTCTAGTCGCTTATTCGCACGGTCAGCGCCCTTGACTTCGAAAGAGAATATTTCGTTTCTTTTACCTTACGTGAAATTTTGTTTACATTATAAATAAACGCACTATTTATTAAGTTTAAATAAGTTTATTTATACTTTGAAGAATACAAATGTATAGTTACAACTAATTCAATTGTAGCGCCAGCATTTCTTGAAAGGCCTACGCATAAAAGCATCTATTCGCTTTCTTACTTACACTATCCAGTGAAAAAATGTCATAGCAGAGGGCAGTAACATTCGGGATAGGATACAAAAGGAATCGTGGCTACAGGACCTTACCCCAATGAGAGAAAAAAAGTTTTGAAGGTCAAGATTATTTGCGTTCCATACCACGCAGACGACTATACGCCACAAATATGACCATTTATAAAGCTTAAGTGATAAATTCACGATCGAAGTATAACAAAAGGAAAAAAAGATTTATAAAGTAGAAAGCATCCTCTTTCAGATGATGACATTCTCGAATGCCATCTGTCGCATCTATGATGAACTATTACGAGTTTAGTTTCGGTCTACGTGCGAGCCGATATATCGGCTCGTGGCACTCTTCGCCCAAGTAGCAAAAGCCGATATATCGGCCCGTGGCACTAAGAGGGTTAATCACAAATTGACAATGTCAAAAGGATCAAAATTTTTACAACCTAGATCATTCACAAGTTTCTTGATGTGATCCCAAGGTTATCACCTTTTTCAATCAGACCAACTATTACTATGTTAGAACCTAAATCTTTTTACTCCATGATATTAACTTTAGTGGTGAGACCTTCAATTACTCTGTCCTTGTTTGCATTTTCCCTATGGAGATCGACCACCTCCTGCTTTACTTCTTTAATAATATTTTGATTTACGCATAGCATCTCCCTTACTTCATCATACCCAGTCACAAAGGAAAGATAAAATTTTCTTTGTGTGTGTATTAAAGTCTTTTTTGATACCTTTCAATTCATGCATAATTAGGTTTAAATTTCTTTCAATGTTACACCAGCCTTTGAATCTTCTCCGTTGTATCCATTATCAGCTGGCCTCGCTGTATTTCTGCAGCTTAAGCATCTCCATTCATCCTTTGCTTTAGTCGACTCGGATTTCCAGGTTGAATTCCATTTTAAATAAAAGTAATAATTCTCCTGTTGATATTTCAACAGGCATTATACTAATTATGTATAATGCACATGTATGATGGCATGGCATCCACAGGAAAAATAAAAGTACAAATCATCAGTAGTGATTGTCTAGAAGTAATAACGAAATAGGGAATTCTTTGTTTCAGAGACATACTCTGCATAAATCCTAATTGACTGCTCTCAAACTGTGGATATCCATTCCGATGCTACAGGAATGATGGATAATGCTGCTCTGAGACACCAGAATTTGCAGTCAGTGTTCAACTCATCTCTGCACCTGCATAAAGAAGAAATTGGATGTTTGACTAAAAATATGTACATATTAACATAAATGTCAATCTGTATAGAATCTTGTGATTAAATCTTATTTAAAAATTGTAATTGCTTTACTAAGTAGCATTGCCTAGGTTACAGGTACAGTTACTCCAAAGAACACTAATAGAGAACTGCATTATCAGATAGGACATGAAAGCACCTTCCAGAGAATGTGGCTGTGATAGATCATGATGAAGCCTTTGGTAGAGATTGATGTGTCAATGACAGTAAGAAACCTGAAATATGAAAGCACTTTCCAGAGAACGTGGCTGTGATAGATCATGAGGAAGCTTTTGCTAGAGATTGAAATATGGTAGGTAGTCGGGGTATCCTAGTAATACCTAGATGTCTTATATTATGACAGTAAGTCAGTCGGGGGTATCCTAATAATACCTAGGTGTCTTATATTAAGACACTAAGTCAGTCAGAGTATCCTAGTAATATCTAGGTGTCTTCTATTAAGACATTAAGTCAGAGTATCCTAGTTATATGTAGGTGTCTTATATTAAGACACTAAGTCAGTCAGAGTATCCTAGTAATATGTAGGGGTCTTATATTAGGACACTAAGTCAGTCAGAGTATCCTAGTAATACCTAGGTGTCATATAAAAACATTAAGTCAGTCAGAGTATCCTAGTCATACCTAGGTATCTTATATTACGACACTAAGTCAGTCAGTGTCTTATATTAAGATACTAAGTCAGTCAGTTACTTATATTAAGATACTAAGTCACTCAGAGTATCCTAGTAATATGTAGGTGTCTTATATTAAGACAGTCAGAGTATCCTAGTAATACCTAGGTGTCTTATATTAAGACACTAAGAGAGTCAGATACTTATATTTAGACACTAAATCAGTCAGAGTATCCTAGTAATACGTAGCTGTCTTATATTAAGAGACTAAGTCTTCAGAGTCTTATATTAAGACACTAAGTCAGTCAGAGTATCCTAGTAATACCTAGATGTCTTATATTAAGACATTAAGTCAGAGCATCCTAGCAATACCTAGGTGGCTTACATTAAGACACTAAGTCAGTCAGAGTCTTATATTAAGACACTAAGTCAGTCAGAGTATCGTAGTAATATCTAGGGGTCGTATATGAAGACATTAAGTCAGTCAGAGTATACTAGTAATACCTAGGTGTCTCATATTAAGACACTAAGTCAGTCAGAGTATACTAGTAATACCTAGGTGTCTCATATTAAGACACTAAGTCAGTCAGAGTATCCTAGTAATATCTAGGGGTCGTATATGAAGACATTAAGTCAGTCAGAGTATACTAGTAATACCTAGGTGTCTCATATTAAGACACTAAGTCAGTCAGAGTATACTAGTAATACCTAGGTGTCTCATATTAAGACACTAAGTCAGTCAGA
This sequence comes from Uropetala carovei, assembly GCA_036926305.1. Lineage (NCBI taxonomy): Eukaryota > Metazoa > Arthropoda > Insecta > Odonata > Petaluridae > Uropetala > Uropetala carovei. Next base: position 11,431,259 of record JAXCHB010000011.1, read on the forward strand.
GTATCCTAGTAATATCTAGGTGTCTTCTATTAAGAGATTAAGTCAGAGTATCCTAGTTATACGTAGGTGTCTTATATTAAGACACTAAGTCAGTCAGAGTATCCTAGTAATATGTAGGTGTCTTATATTAGGACACTAAGTCAGTAAGAGACTTATATTAAAAAACTAAGTCAGTCAGAGTATCCTAGTAATACCTAGGTGTCATATAAAAACATTAAGTCAGTCAGAGTATCCTAGTCATACCTAGGTATCTTATATTACGACACTAAGTCAGTCAGTGTCTTATATTAAGATACTAAGTCAGTCAGTTACTTATATTAAGATACTAAGTCACTCAGAGTATCCTAGTAATACCTAGGTGTCTTATATTAAGACACTAAGAGAGTCAGATACTTATATTTAGACACTAAATCAGTCAGAGTATCCTAGTAATACGTAGCTGTCTTATATTAAGAGACTAAGTCTTCCGAGTCTTATATTAAGACACTAAGTCAGTCAGAGTATCCTAGTAATACCTAGATGTCTTATATTAAGACATTAAGTCACAGCATCCTAGCAATACCTAGGTGGCTTATATTAAGACACTAAGTCAGTCAGAGTCTTATATTAAGACACTAAGTCAGTCAGAGTATCGTAGTAATATCTAGGGGTCATATATGAAGACATTAAGTCAGTCAGAGTATACTAGTAATACCTAGGTGTCTCATATTAAGACACTTAAGTCAGTCAGAGTATCCTAGTCACACCTATGTGAGTTATATTAACACACGAAAAAGCGTGTAAACAAATACAAAATGCTTGGAAAAATCTGCTATCTAACCGCTACATTGATCAACGCTGACCAACAAACGAAAAACGCGTAACTGAGAATCGTCCAGCATCAAATTTCTTTGCCAGAAATGACTATGTGGTCGTATTTATAAATGACACTAGAATAGCATTCTAATATAGAAAAGAGAACGATACGAGATGCCGTGCAGTGATATTCTCACCGACATTTACGGAGGAATTTGTTGCTCACACGCAGACGCATAGCCAGGATTTTCTCTTGGGGCGGCTCAACTATATGATTATTCCACCAAACATTTATTGAACATGTTACGTTGTCAATTGTGATACAAACGTACCGACTCTCGGGATATAGGGGAGAAAAGAGGGTTGGTACTCGCTCTAGAAAAAAGAAATGCGATTGAGCTTTTCAATTTCAAGCGACGGAAAAGTTAATGACAAATCAAACAACTGGAACCCAGTTAACAATCAAAAAGAACTGTTTCTTCCACCTCTGCAGAGTATACCTCGGTCTTTGGTTTTTTACGAAAAAGTGTAACAAGATGCGCACATTTTTTCGTTTTTCTTCCATTTCTGTTATGGGTGAAAAAACAAAGTTTTTTTAAAAATAGCAATAACAGAGATCTGATGTATAACAGTTAAACTGTATACGATTTCCAAGAATCCAAATGAAAGTAATACAATTAAATTAATGAAAAAGTTCGCACTAAGCCGCAATGGGATATGGAGAACACAAAACTAGGTTGGCTTACAGCTTTTCGTTAATGTATCTCTAACTAATAACATCGAGAATAGGAAACATATGCACATCGTGAAATAATTGGCCTCACTTACTAAATGCCGCCAATTGGAACTTCAGGACACTCCGAATACTAGGATGAAAAAATAGAAACTCATGGTAACAAAAAACTCCCGAAACTAAGTTTTCACTCCTCAAAAAAAAAGAGAAATATCTAGAATTGTCATGCACTGAGCGAAAATCGTAATTTGGGATTTAATTATATCGGTAAATTATACTGACCTGTTGTTTTCTAACGAATTATCTGCCGTTCAGGATACACAAAACAGACGCACTCTCACTACTGAAGTTGTTTCGAAGTGAAACTAATCCTCAAAAATTCTTTCTTTCCCAAAAGGGCTTTTTAATTTCTTAGAAATGTCTTTCCTCAAAATTCCCTCTTTGCGTCGTTCCCAGGCTATTGTCCCCTCCCTCCATCTGGAAACTATTACGGATGCAAGGTTGCTTCGTTTTACCCCTTAACATGGAGAACAAAGTATGACTGAAGTGACCTTTTTCTTATTCGGTGCTGGGTGCCTTCCGGTCAGTATTCCGTTGATTTACGGGACGACTGTAGTGAATTGAGAATAAGGGGAGTGCAAGGAGAGAAAAAAGTCATACTTCGACAATGTGCAAATGGAAAACGGATGAAAAACATTTACTCGATCACCGACATTTATGACAGCCTTTCTGCCGTGACTCTACCGTCGCTTTCACACTGGGAAACCGCTAAACTATGTAACAGCTCTTTTCTTAAATGACAGATTTTTAATTCTGACTTGAGTGAAGTGCTGTATTACTTATTGTTAGTACGAACTGAAGTAAGTATATTTTCTTTAATCAACTTTCTCAATGATACTGACAATATAACGAATAATTTTGCCGTTGAATGATAAGCACGTGACAGAAACTGAATTCTAGAAACATATGCGTGCTATGTGCGGGTACATAAAAAAATCAAACAATATGGTGCCAAAAACCTCCCTGCGTATTATACGTGGGTATATAAGGTACACGCGCTTGCAGTGCCCACAACGAATTGGTCCCATGGAATCGTGGCCTTTGTTGAGCTCACTGTGGGCTTCTAAAATACACGGGGTGATCGCTTGTTGCTACAGCCCGCCTTGATTCGCGTTTAGTAAACGCGCGCAAATCAAGAAATATCTTTATAATGGTTATCATGTATTTGCTGAGAGAAATATTAGAAAATTTACGAAAGAAAAAAGCATATATGCTGAGTACCAAGGCATTTAATTAATACACACTCCCGAGTTTAAGGTTCTTATGGAAGAACCTGTAGGGGTGGGGGTGGGGGGAAGCCCGTCAGCCCCCTCCCCCGCACATGGGTGCGCGCCTTTCATTTCCCCTCTTCCGCCTATTCCAGGGAGAACCTACCTACCCCTCTCTTCCCTCTCCAATGTGCCTCCCCTCCACTCCCCTCCGAAAGGCTTTAACTTATTTCCTACTTTTCTACGTCGTCTCGGTAGCACAGTTGGGAAGGTGACTTCCCCCCAATACTGAGGAAGCGGGTTCGATCCCTGCAGCAGAACCGTTCGCCCACGGGCGATTACTCCAGTACAATCACCCTCAGATGTCTGGCGGAAACCTCCTCCTAAGGGGATTAGAAAGAGTCCGCCTTAAAGAGGCCAGGGTGAAAAAACTACCTTGCGCGAACACTGTGAAGTTCCCCCCGCTCAGAGTACAAGGTACTTTTTCATTCTGTCAGTTCTGCTGCAGTGGTTTAATCCGCTTCTTTGTATTGTTTGGGGCAGCCCTCGCCCACTGTGGTGCCGCTCGGCCTCTGGGCGGGTTTTGCTTCCGTTTACTTAATTAGTTATTTTCCTTTAAACTTTTTTAAATTTCATTGCGGTTACAAGAGCAAAATCGGAAATTTGTAAATATATTACCGCATAAAAAATAATCGAGTCAGAAAAGAATGCGACGGAGAAAAAATATTTTTTTGACGAAAAAGAATTTAGCAGCCGAAAAAAATTATTTAACCGCCGAAAAAAATATTTGGCCGCCTAAAAAGAATTTAGCCGCCGAAAAATATATTTATCCGCCGAAAAAATATATAGCCGCCGAAAGCAAAGTAGACCCCGAATAAAAGTAGCCGCCGAAAAATATTTTACCGCCTAAAAGGAATCTAGCCACCGAAAATAATGTAGCCGTAGAAAAAAATATTTAGTCGCCGCAAGAAAATATTTCGCCGCCTAAAAAAAATTAGCCGTCGAAAAGAAAATGTAGCCGCCGAAAAAAATATTTAGCTTCCGTTTACTTAATTAGATACTTGACTTCAGCTTTTAAAATTTTATTGCGGTTACACGAAGGCAATCGGAAAACTGTAAAAATATTGCCGCCGAAAAAGAAATCGTCGCAGAAAAAATATATTTTGCGGCCGAAAAAAAAACTCGGCGCAGAAAAAAAATATTAACCTCCGAAAAAAGCGCGCCGTAGAAAAAAAATATTTAGCTGCTGAAATAAAAACTCGCCACAGAAAAAAATATTTATCCGGTGAAAAAAGACGTCAGAGAAATAAATTTAGCCTCCGAAAAATAAACTCGCCGCAAACAAAATATTTTGCCGCCGCAAAAATAATATCTTGCCGCCGAAAAAAAACTCGCAGCAGGAAAGAAACGTTTGCTACCAAAAAAATGTTAGCCAGTGGAAACATTAATAGCTACCGGAAAAATGGAGCTGCGGAATGAAATAACCGCAGAGAAAAGAAGTAAATAAAGAAGAAATAGAAATCGCAAAATATCTTAAATCGGAGAAAAAACAAGATCTAATAAAATTCGCCACAGGAAAAAACCGACACATGAAAAAGTTCAATATCAGAAAAAACTCGTAATTAGAAAATCACCGCAGGGAAAAAAATTCGCCGAAAAAAATTTTTAGTCGCGGTGAAAATAACTGAGCCGCCGAAAAAATATATTGAGCCGGCGGAAAAATATGTAGCCACCGAAAAATTATTTAGCCGCAGAAAAAAAATTAATATTTAGTAACCAAAAAAATAATTTAAGTCGCTGAAAAAATATTTAGCCGCCGAAAAAAATATTAGCTGCCAAAAAAATAATTAACATATAGTCGCCGAAAAAGCATGCGCTGAAAAAAAGTAGCCCCAGGAAAAACCGACACTTGGAAAACGTCTGACAACGGAAAAAATTCGCCATAAGAAAATATATCCTTCGCAAAAAATTAGCAATCTGAAAAAACATCTATCAGAAAACAGTCCTCCCTCGGAAAAGAATGCGAAATAGGAAAGAAATTCGCTATTGCAAAAAACACGCCTTCGGAAAAAATTCACCTTCGGAATAAAAAATTCGCCTTGTGAAAAATGCTTCCTCTTCACAAAAGACTCCAAAAATTAGCCATCTAAAATAAATCTTAGGACGCGGAAAACATTTCTATCTGAAAAATTTGCCTCCGAAAAGCAATACGACTTTGGAAAAAATTAACCTGCAGAAAAATCGCATTAGGAAAATGCGATATTTAGCCGACGAAAAATATATTTAGTCGCCACAAAAAAATATTTCGCCGTCAAAAACAATATTCGAAAAATATATTTAGTCGCCGAGAAAGCCGATAAATATATTTAGCTGCCAAAAACATATTTAGCCCCCGAAAAAAATACTTAGCCGCTGAAAAAATTATTTAATCGCCGAAAAAATGCTTAGCCAGCGAAAATAAAGTAGATCGAAAAAAAGTAGACAACTAATAAAAGTAGGCGCCGAAAAAATACTTAACCGCATAAAAAGAATTTAGCCACCGAAAAAAAATGTAGCCGTCGAAAAAAATATTTAGCCGTCGAAAAAAATATTTAGCCGCCGAAAAAAATAGACACCGAATAAAACTAACCGCCAAAAATATTTAACAGCCTAAAAAGAATTTAGCCAACGAAAAAAAAATGTAGCCGCCGGAAAAATTACTCAGCCGCCGAAAAAAATACTTAGTCGCCGAAATAAATGCTTAGATGCTTAGCCGCCGAAAAGATGCTTAGCCGCCGAAAAAATACTTAGCCACTGAAAAAAAAGTAGGCCGAAAAAAAGTATATACCTCTAAAAAGTTGACGCAGAAATAATATTTACCCGCCGAAAAACACATTAGACGTCGAAAAAAATATTTAGCCGCCGAAAGACACATTCAGCTGTCGAAAAAAAGTAGCCGCAAGAAATCTTTCAGACGTTCAGACTGACTGCATTTCGATAGACGCTATTTCACAACTCGATATTGGTATTTTTCGAGAATTCTAACTCCGGAAAATCCTAGAAAGGAAGGACATCGATTATTCACATACACGAACAGTTAAATTCAGATTATCGATCTTTTTTTCTGAAACTTAAAGCATATTGGCCGGTCGGTATTCGAGAATGATGGTAAAGCGAACGTAGTCTGAAAGGCATTTCAAAGAGAAGATACAATCGTGTAACAGCGTAAACACGCTTCCGAAAGACCTAACAGGTTTACGAAGCCATTATGAGAATGCACAAGGACATTGTGAAATATACCAATTCTATCTCCGAAGTAGTTCAACGAAAATTAATCAATTATATACAGTGAAATGGTAGTTTTGTGTCAAGAATTTGCATGTGATCAAAAAGCACCGGCAAGTCAAGCATGACTTAAAATAGCACCTAAGTTTAATGTGATGAATTATTAACAAATCAAAAACCGTGCAAAAAAATGAATAAAATTCTTGAAAAAATCGTTACCGTTACATAAAACAGATCATCATACCAAAAACGCGTATCTGAGAATCTTCAACCACGCAAAAAATACATTATCCCGGTTTCTTATAATGCAAACGTCAAATTTCTTTGCCAGAAATGACTATGTGGACGCCATTACCTATAAACAACACGAGAATAACGCTCTAATACAGAACTATTCGATAAGGGATGCGAAGCAGTGATATTATAGTCACCTACATTTACGAAGGAAATTCTGTTGCTTATACGTCATGAGAAACTGCAATTTTCTTATCGGAAACGAACGACTCCCGCTTACCATACCAACTCCCTTTCATTTCCCCTCTTTCACCTACTCCAGGGGGAACCTCCCCTCTCTTCCCTCTACCTCCCTCCCCTCCGAATGCCTGCCGAAAGGGAAATAGCTTAAACTTCCTACATTTCTTCGTCGTCTCGATAGCACAGTGGGGAAGGCGGCGTATCTTCCCCTCAATGCTGAGGAAGCGGGTTCGATCCCGGCGGCTGACCGTTCGCCGATGGGCCGGCCGGAGTGAAAAAATTACCTTGCGTGAACACTGTGAAGTTCCCCCCGCCCAGAGTACAAGGTATTTTTTCACTCTGTCGATCCGCCGCCGTGGTCGAATCCGCTTCTTCTTTGCATTGTTTGGGGAAGCACTTTCCCAGTGTGGTGTTGTTCGGCCTCTGGGCGGGTTTTGCTTCCGTTTTCTTTATTAGTTATTTTTCTGACAACTTTTTTAAATTTCACGGCAGAGTATGTATGACATACGAGGAAAAAATTCTACGCAAAAAAAGTCGACGCCGAAAAAATAGTCGCTGCTGAAAAAACAAATACAGCGGAGAAGAAAGTCGAAGAACGGAAAAAAGTTCCCCGCAGAAAAAAAAAGTCTGCCGCAGAAAAAGAATCGTTACCGGAAAAGCATTTTCGCCATCGGAAAGAAATTAGACAATTTAAACCAAGGAAATGAAAATTGCAATCGAAAAATATTTGCAATCGGAGAAAATGCATAACCTAAAAAAATTGGTCGCAGCCAAAAGAAAGGAAAGGAAAAAAATAGACGCCGACGAGAAAAAACTAGCCGATTAAGGAAAAAGGTAGCAATCGAGAAAATAAGTCGCAGGGGAGAAAAAACTTGACGCCGAAAGAAATAGTCGAGGGCGAGAAAAAGTCGTCGCCGAGAAAATCGCAATAAGAAACAATATTCGTAGTCGGAAAATAATATTCGCCATCGGAAAGAAATTAGCAAATTTTGCCGACAGAAAAAAATCGCAACCGAAAAATATTTGCAACGGGAAAAAGGGAAATCTAAATGTAAATCGCAGCCGAAAAAAAGTCGCGGACGAGGAAACCGCCTAGAAAAATCGCCGCCGAGTAAAATAAGTCGAAACCGAAAAAAGTAAGGACGCCATAGAAAAAGTCGTCTCCGAAAAGAAAGCCGCCCACTACGCTCATCTCGCACTCGGCGCCCATTTTCCTAATTATTATTTTTCTTATTATGTACTTATAAATTCCCCTGCAAAATAACGAGATGCGAGGGAAAATTTAAAATAAATTCACAAGATAAATTCGGCAGAGAGAAAATTGAAAAATTGATTAACGCCGAATAAAAATAATTCGCCGGCGAAAAAAAACGTTCAGCGCTTAAAAAAAATCGCGAAATCAAAAAATTGACTTACGACAAAAAAATATTTTCCAACGTGAAAAGTATCCACAACTGAATAAGTAAATAGCCATAAATAATTAATACACTGGCACAAAAAAAATCATGTGTGAAAAATTAATTACTAATTAATTTCGCACCTGAAACAATAATTCAGGGCCGACGGAAATAACTCTCGAATGCAAATAAATTATTCACCAGCGCAGAAAATTAAATTACCCCTCTGAAAAAGCCTAATTCAAACTCTCAACTTATGCTATCTAGCCTTTGGAACTGCATTTGCATTTAAGCAGTTGAATGTCAGAAAACTATATATAGTCATTCATGTAACATAATAAAATTATGCATCCAAGATTTAACAAACATTTTATGTAAGAATGTTTACAACTAAATCTTAAAGTTTTTTAGGTTAATCAAAACTGTTTTCTTTTGTACTCCTCAATGAACCCTTGTAATATACTGGTGTCAATCTTGATGGAAGAGTTAAAAAAAAGCAGGATGTCTGGTCACCTTAACTATGTCTCATCATATCAAAATTTTATCCTATAACATTAAATATTCTGGCAACTTAGTAACCCATCAGCAATATTCCACCAAAAATAATCAATACAGAAATCTAATAAAACTACCAAATGATGCAAGGATTGCAAATGCTCCAAATAATTCCAAAGAAGCATGGAGGATTATTAACAGTATCACCGGTCCTGACAGGGCTGAATACCTTCCTGTTTAAAAAAATGACAATTCCATATAATAGTTAATCTTTATAAATTTCTAATGCCCTTAAGCTAATTGTAAGATAAAGTTAAAGATAACACTTACAGCAAAATTCCTCAAAGCATCAAAAAAGCTAAAAAAATTATGAAAGTGATTGCTGTCAGTTCACCAGAAGCTGAAATAGCATTTAGTCTCATGAATAATATGCTACTGAAAAAAGAAATTTACTTCTTGTAGAAAATATCGCCGATGTAATGACTATATCTTTGTTTGGACCATCAACTTGAGAATGGGATGCCACACTATTCATTAAAAAGTGACTATGATAAGATCATCATACAGCAGTTGATGCAAGAATTAGAAAATCCGTAGCAAAAAATATTCGGAAAATGATATTGCTTCGTGAAGTTTTTTTAAAAAATTACATTTAAAACAGAAATAAATTGAATGGAAAATTGATTTTTTATTTTTAATTTTCTCAATAAATTCCTTTTAAAATAATTATATGAATGTAACAAATAATTATAAAAATGTATTTTAAAACAAACCCGTTGTTAAAAATTTTGGTTGCCATCACTCCCCTTAACTATTTTTTCTGAATCCACCTTAAACATCAGCTGCTGTTAATTCTGCCTCCATACTCAATCATGACAACATCCACACTCTGGAAACAATATACAGTGGAAACCACTTAACATGAAAACGCTTAAAACGAAATATCAGTTAACACGAAAAAAGTGCTCGATCCGTTCCAGTGCCTATAACTTTCAGTATATATCCATTCGTTAATGCAAAATGGTTTACACGAAATTATTTTTTGGTCCCACAAAAATAAATACATGCAAAATTATTTGAGATAGACTTTCCCCATGATTGTGATAATATCTTCAGCTATGTATTACATCATATTATTGATAAGTATCATGGATTTGCCTACGAGCCTCATTCCATATTTGATAAATGAAAATTTTACAATTAAAACTATTAACATGGTATTCGGTTAACTCGAAATTTGGATAACACGAAATGATTGTGCTGGTCCCTATCATTAGGTGTTAACCGGTTTTCACTGTATTTACATACTTATATATTGATGTCCACTGAATGGCATCTGTTTTATTATATCTCACCTTTATTAGCATTTTTAAAAAGTTTTTTTGTGATAATAAGTGCTGAATCATTATATACTAGGTATGTAATAATCTCATCCCGTTGTGTGAGTGTTAGCAAGTAATAGCACTTTTTGAAGTTCCTTACTATAATAAGTGCAGAATACTTAAAATCTGGGTATTTAATAATCTCATACCACTGCTTTTAAATGGTTGTATGCAAGAAGTGCCTTAAACAACTCCCAAAGGACGGGTAATGTGTGAAATGTTGTGGTTGTGATGAAAATATGCACTTTGCATGTGCACATGTATCAGAGAGTACCTGGAAAAGTAAGTCAGCCAGAAAGAAGGAAGACTGGTGTGCTGACTGCCGGAATCAAGAGGAACCTGGTACAGACATTGAAGTGGCTAGCATGAGTAATAGTAACAATGATTACTCCTCCGAAATAAAAGAATTAGTGGCTGAAATAAAAGATCTTAAAAAAGCTATAAAGTACTTCAGTGATGATTATGATGTACTTAAGGTAGATGTGAAAAAAATTTATGATGACATCAAGTGTTTCAAAGATGTTGTAGCTGATTTGAAACAAGAATTAAAATTAGGATAAAGTGATTGAGGAGTTCACAACATGAATGAATATCCTAGAGCAAAAAGAACTGGCTAATAATATGGAAATTGTTGGTTTGAAAAGTGAAAACACAACTATAGACAATTTAAAAGTTAATGTACGTGAGTTAGTTAGTGTGGTTACAGAAGAACATCTCTTCTGATGTTGTAGATGATATTTATATAGTAAATAGAAATCGGCAAAACAAAAATACTAACGTTATTATAAGATTTAAATCCAAAGATATTAAGAAGAAAATAATGGCTAAGAAAGTTGGTTTGCAGCAGAAAGAAATAAAAGGTATAATGCTAATATTTACTTTAACGATCATCTAACTGGGTATTACAGTATGTTGCTTTGAAAGGCAAGCAGTAAAGCTATTAGGTTATAAATTTGTTTGGTATAAAGCCGAAAAAATATCAAAAAGGATGAAAATTCCCAAATTAAAAAATCCTAAATGAGAAGGAATTGAACAAAATAATTTAAATGTATATCCCTTCTACTTGCTTATTGTTTATAGTTTTGATATGGATTTGATTAATCTGCTAAAGGTTGAGAAAATAAAGTGTAAGACATATAACTCAGTAACTTTCTACTCTTTTGTACCATTTAAACATTAGATCTTTAAGGAAACATTGGACAGAAGTTTTGTTAAATATTAATGTTATTATAAATAAATTAGGAATAATTGTATTAATGGAGGTAAATATAACACAATTTGAATAACAATTATATAAAATACCAAGGTTTAATACGTTTTTTAAGTTAAGAGAAGGTCACAGGGATGATGGTATTATAATTTATGTAAATGATGAAATAAAATGCAAGGATGTGTTAATTAACACAACCTATTTTGTGTCAAAATGTTTAAATGTCACAATAGATAATAGTGATATAATTATTTTGTGTGTATAAAGAACACCAAAACATAGTAAGATATTATTTATGCATGAATTAAGTATTGTGTTAGGAAAGTTCTGTAACAAAGAAATGATTATGGTGGGTGATGTAAATATAAATGTGAAAGACAAGGACGAAATACAGTCTTAAATATCAGGATGCCTTGGCTGCACGAGGGTTTAGTCAAGTAATACATGACTATACAAGGGAGTGTGTCTGTGATGGAAGATTGGATAAATCTTGTATAGATCATATTTATTATAAAGACAAATTATTTAATACTGTGGGTATAATTATAAAATCTAACATCTCAGATCATTATGAAATAGCAGTAGATCTATTAAACTTGAAAAGAAAAAATAAAGCGAAAGGGATATACAGAAGTTATTCTTGTATAAATAAGGGAAAAATTAATAACCTGATAAAAAATAAGAATTGGGAAACTGTACTGGAGATTGAAAATCCAAGTGTGCAATATGACTGAAACAATAGAAGGGGACTTATGTGCATCTTACAAGCAGTGCACAAAAGTTAAACCTAGGAAATTAATTCAAGCTAAGAAAGAATGGATGTCAGAAAGTTCTGTAAACCAGGGCGATATCAATCAGACGGAGTGAAAACGATCATCTATGCACTTGCTTACCTGCATGGTTCTGCCACCTAGAGACCACTTGGAAACTACGTCTAATATCATTTTCCAGATGTGATGTAAGACTACAGACCAGATGTAATGTAGTTAATATCCTAGTTTTGTCAGAGTAAGTCATCGTGAATTGAGATACACGTTGTCTGGTTTTGCTAAAAATTAGAAGTATTGTTTACGTTCTATTGGCGGGACTACTGATTTCATCAGAGACCCCTTGTAACATCGCTACATTAAAGTAAGTTTTATTTGCGAACTCCAACCTAATTTTCAGATTAATACTTCACGTTTTGAATTTTTTACAGATTTTAAAAGATTTTTTTGCTTATTCAGAGATGATACTGATCATGCCACGAAAATACCTAAGGCAGCTAGGACCAAACATGAGACATAAATACAGTGAGGAAAATTTGCGGAAAGCTGTGGAAGAGGTTAAGAAAGGAGTTATTACAATAAGAAAAGCATCTGAGAAGTATGGTGTGCCTTTCACATCTACTTGTGATAATGTAAAAGGCAAGTATAGCAAGAGCATGGGGGACAAACAGCTCTCACCAAAGCAGAAGAGGAGAGACAGGTGGAGAGATTAATTTTGTGTTCCAAGTGGCATGTTCCTCTTACAGCAACTGACATTAGAGAAGTTGTCTGTGCATATTTGAAGCATTCAGGTAAGACTGAAGGTTGTTTTCCCCTGGGCCCATTCTGGATCTCGGTGGTCCTGGATGCAGATATAAAGTTTCCTGACGAATTTCAAGCAATTATTGAAAATGGTGAATACCCCCCCAACATACATACAATAAGTAATTTATGCGTAGATTTTAGCGCTGCAGTGACGAAAATGATAACTCGCAGAACCTAGCGATCTATACATAAATGCGAGCACCGCCGCAAAAGATTTAAAATTGTATTAATATTGATTTTTAATAATTAATATTAAATAAATAAACAAAGAAACAGTGAACCTTGCAATTTCGCGAACTGATCACTACTAAGTACATGTTATTATCAGTTTGTTTAGCGCAAAGACTGTCCGGAACATATCCTTTGCTCTAAACAAGGCATGACTGTACTTGGTCCCATTCTCTTCATTATATATGTAAATTAAATGTTTTATGTGGTAAAACATTATAAAATACTTTTATATGCAGATGATACAGTTTTAATAGCCCCTCATAAGAATGTTATTGAAGCTAAAAAACACATGCAAACTGATCTAAATAATATATTGATGTGGATGCATGATCATAAGTTAAAGAAAAGAAAACAAAGTTAATGTATTTTATGAACAAAACTTGTGATCGTGTAAATATCAATATAGTTATTCATAACCATGATTGTATGTATAAAAAATTGACAGCCTGTGCTTGTAAAACTTTGGATCAGGTAAATGAATATATACGTATTTAGGTACAGTTATTGATGAAAATTTTAGATTTAATTCACATATTAAAAATCTGAATTCTAAGTTACAAATGTTTCTTATCTATTTCATCATGTTAAATATATTGTTCCAATTCATGTGATGAGAATTATGTATTTTTCTCTCGTTGAGAATCTGTTGAGGTATTGCGTATCTGTATGGGGTTCTGCTGGGAAAATGTGTATCCAGTTATTAAAATCAAGTCGAGCTAGGCTTATAGAAAAAATAATACTTTACAGGAATAATAGTAAAAATGGGGCATTTAATGATGAGCCATTTCAAACAATAAATGTACTGCCAATTGATGATAATCTATTTAAGTATGTAATAATCATTGATAATTATTTCACTAACAAAAACAAGAAAAGGAAAACATATGAAACACGCATAACCCTATGAGATATGGTGATATATGAAATACCAAAATATTATACAAAGAAAGGCAAAGCCCAGATATAGGTATTAGAAACTACTTTTATTAATGAATTACCACGCAAAATTAGACAACTAAGGACAATGAATGAGGTAAAGTCCAATGTAAAAACATGGTTATTAGACAAGTATATTTTATAATATACCTAATAGAACAAAATATATTCGTATTATATTATACAACACACTGTATGGAATAGTAATGGATTCGTTCTGATTTTGTGAAAATTTTATTTTTTGATGTTAAGACTAAAAGATTTTTAAGAAATTAAAATGACAATAAATTAAGATAGATGTCAACGTAAATGTTAAAATCAATTAAAAATCATTATTCCAGAACTATTTAACAACATGCTAAAGGAAATCAAAATGGTAATAACAATATCAGAGGTGAATTTTAGAGTTAAAGATTGTTCAAGCTAGGTGTTTGATTGTTGTTTTACAGTCCAATTCCTATTGCTTCTGCATGAATAAATAGATCAAAAAGAAACATTGGAACATTAGTTGACACCTTGCAAGATGTAACCATCACACATGAGATTCAACCTGATAAATACAACATGTAAAGTGGGAAGCTCATTCATTCTACTTTGTAACAAAAATTGATGCCACTCACACCTAGTATCCTTTGGTATCACAAAAGATGTCAGGTCCAGCAATTTAGCAGTTTGGTAGATCACGTTCACAATGGCCTGGTATATATTTCTTGGAACCATGCTTCTGAAACAACAAAAGAAACAAATCAAAAATTTAGTACAACACAATGTCATGCTGAAATTAGGGCAAACATAACAATACCTTGCCCCTTCTTACTTCCTCTCTACTATGTTCAGACATAGTTCATTGACAATATCTGTTGGATATACAATTTCCATGAATATAACCATCAAAATAAAATGGTCATAAATTCTAACAATATGAGATTTCGAATTTGACTGCTGCACATTCCAGGTCTCAATATTATGATTATTAAACAGATTGTAAATATAATTCAAATGTTTTATGCCCTCACCTACCAGCTGAACCATGCCCCCTTAAGAATGCACCCAACAGTTATGAAACCATTGCATTAAGGCACTTACAATTAGTGGTATTCTTACATCCCTCATGTTAAATCATTGCATAATTTTACAGAATTAAATTTCTAAAAACGCATGTTGCCCTTTAATTTGAAAATTTTTAAAGAAGAAATTAAGTAAAATTATTTTTTATACATCTTTAATAACATTGTTACTAAGTTGGTCAGTTAAACTACAATTTTTAGTTCCAAAACACTTGGTTATTTATTGATTACGAAAATTGATATCAAAATAAATACATAATTAATATTTATAATTCAAAGATAAATGTGTTACAATTTAAAAAGTGCTCAAGACTACGAATATTTCACTTCTTACGCAGTAGAAAAAATGTGCGATTAAAAAGTTGGGGAAAATCTGACTCAGTAAAGAGATGTGGTGTTGCATCAATTTGAAATAATTGCCACTCTAAATTAATACTAACAAAAGCTTATTCTATGACCCCATTGATATTCATCTTAGGTTATTATGTCTCTATGTAATCAATTCTTATTTTTTAAATTACAAAACTTCCAGGAACAAAATTTGCTACTATAAAAATGTATTTATGGCGACAATAATTCAGTAACACAGTGAACATGTCATACTGTCATCACTGTAGCAAGAAGTTGTAGTTAAGAACACTGCCCCAGACTTTGACAGTTATAAGAATAATTATTGCATTAGTCAAATATGTAGAATAAATATTACATTTATTACTGCATGTACAAGAATTTAAATTCAAGAAGACTATTGGAACAGAAATGTTGTGGGTCAATGTCGATCGCAGTACCGTAACTTGCAAGAAAATGAACTACGTAGCACGTGAATCATAGACGTTCTTTACGCATAGCAGTTTTCAAATGGCTGAATTATCAAACAATTGCTTAGCTTCGTCACCATGACTAGAACCATATCTCCCTCCCCATCCCAGAGATACGGTGCCCAAAGCAGAGCAAACATAATACGGGTTGATAGTTGAGCAACAGTCAGGAAGTATGGAGATTGAGTCATCGCCACAGGGACGTCACCTATACTAAACTTTAGCCGGTTCCATCTTAAAAGGGTGATATGCTTATATTGCAACATTTGAAAATTGTTCCTTAGGAATAATTTAGGAATATTGACATAGTTCGTCACTCTCCCACTTGACAAATTGGTGCTGTGATCGATGTTGACCCAGAACAGTTCTAAGTCGACTATTTTATCAAACATTTATAATGAAGCATTGGCCATCCCTTGCTTGAGATAAACTACAAGATAAAATACTGAACTACTTTTCATTTGTCTAACTAATAATGAGAATTATGAAATGCTAGAAAATTCTATCACTTTTCCCCAAGAATGAGCATGGATACGATTAAGAAGTTAGCTGCCAGAAAGCCTTCTTACCAAAGGAGACATTCACATGAATGTGAAACATCAGATAAATTTTAGAGCAAAGAAAATTCTTAAAGTAAGGAAATTGAGTTATTCCATCTCAGTGACACAAAATAAATACTTGTATCAGCAATATTATATCACTAAATCCCAATTCTGCTCTTTATCTAACCTCTTCTAAGGTAATATTACTAGTAAGGAGGGAAACTTGGGAAAATGAGGGAATAGGAAAACTTCTATGTAAAAAGTGGTAATGTTTGGGGGATAATTAAGTCCAACTGCAACTGTGATAAGTGAGATTTGTCTTCACTTAGCTTTGCTTTTAACAATGAAATATGAGGATTGATATAATATTTGAAGAAATACATTTATGTGGAAGTTACGTTTTAATTGGAAACACGTAGGTTTTTTGTTGCCTAATAATTATCTGTCATACAAAAAAATGTAGCATGCTCCAACTTCAGCCACAAAAGATAAGAGAAATGTCTGTTAGGAAGATTTTTGCCTAAAATATTGTAATGTGGAGTAAGCTGTATGGATTATAGTTAACTCTGTAGCCATGTACAAGGATTCCTCTATACAGCAGTAAACTGCAATAACTGTAATTGTTTACAAGCGATGCCATCCCTACTATGAAATACTGTTTACCCAATTAACATTCAATATAGAGTCTACTTCAGTTTCATTACCATAGCTGAGAAAACTCATCCAGCAGTGGGATACTATTCTCTGGGGTGCAACAAATGCTCCTCTTAAGACGAACATGGACCTCACCACTGCGTCACAGCACACTAGAAATGTTCAAATAGTAGTATTGGACGTTATTATAACATTCTTACTAGTCAAAATTCCAATAACAATTTAACGAATAGTTAAACAATATTTGTGTAGAGTCTCGTGAAATGTATCCGAGTCAATACAATCTAAAAATATTTAAACTACTATCGAAATACCTGTAAAATTAATATTCGTAACGGAGAACGCCTTATCCTAATCACGAACGTCCATGCTCGTCTCGGACATCCTCGGCCGTCTCGGTTAAAACTGATTAGTTCCTTCCACTAACTATAAGAGGGCGCTAGTTTCCCTCTAGGATGTAGTGGCGCGAACACAGAGAACCGATATTTCGACAGGAAAATATCAAATAGCTCGTAGGTCAACGTTATTCTTATCAACTGCAGTCAGCATCGCGGTTTTCGACGTTACGTGCGGTTAAACTTACCTAAGCATAGATAAATGAATCGCCTCTGAAGGAATCGCTTGAGGCATAACGCGAGATTAATGAAATACTGAATCGGTTAATATGAAACGCGAAAAATAATCGGAAATAGGCATTTAAATAGGTATCGGTCGCACTTCCTCGTTCTAGGAGGATGTGGAGGTTTAAGTATGAAGGAAACGGTTTAGTGAAGACAACAAGAGGAGGAAAGTCACAGCGGGAGTGCATGACGTAAAGGTTACGGTAGGAGTGGGTACGGTTTAGGGATCTCCGAGGGTTGTATGCGAAACCCGAGGGAAGGAAGACACGTCAGCTATGCCGAGTAAAGAGAAAGATGCGAATTATGTATTCGTCAAATGGAATGTCTGGGCGGAATTGGGGGTGATGCAGGTTTGCTTTGGAACCCCTTCTCCTCTACAATTCAGAAAACCCCAGAGCACTATAAGGAATTGTAAAGTCAAGGCAACCTGTAATTTGGCGGTCAAGCACAAAATCCTTGGTTTACGGAATCGATTTTTTCTGACTGGTTTTGTGAATATTTTTGCCCTTCAGTCAGTAAATAGCTAAAAGAAAATAGGTTTTTCGGCGCTAGAATACGTGTGTTACGCCGGTTTGGTGGGTGATTTGGTGTGAATGGATGTGTGTGAGCGAATATGTAGGAGCGTGAGAGAGAGGTTGAGCGATAGGGTGTCCGTATGGGATTGAATGGGCGAGTGATTGAGAGGCGTATGTGTGTGCAGTGTCGCTACTAGAATATGGCGAAGATGCAGTGGCGGATCCATGAGGGGGGGCGATCGCCCCCCCCCCCCCTCCCCTTGGATAACCCCATTGCACTCCACTGGGCGCTTTCTTCAATTCATTCCGCGCAAAAATCCTCAATTATACGTCGCAGATTAGGTCTGTATAGCAAGGGAAAGGATTCTGATAGGAGTAGGGATTTTCAAAATATAGGGCAGTTGTAAGGGGCGGATTCGATAGGTGGAGGGACGATCGCCCCCCCCCCCCCCCCCCTCACCTCTTGAGAAGTTTCTGTATCCGCCCTTGCGAAGATGACAAAAAAAAGAAGACAACTAATAAAAGTAGCCGCCGAAAAAATATTTAACCGGATAAAAAGAATTTAGCCACTGAAAAAAATGTAGCCGTCGAAAACGATATTTAATCGCCGAAGAAAAGTAGACACCGAATAAAACTAGCCGCCGAAAAATATTTATCAGCCTAAAAAGAATTAGCCAACGAAAAAAAATATTTAGTCGAAGAAAAAAATATTTAGAAGCCGGAAAAAGTATTTAATCGCTGAAAAAATATTTAGTCACCGAAAAAAATATTTAGCCGCCGAAAAATATATTTAGCCGCCGAAAAAAATATTTATCCGCCGAAAAAAATACTTAGCCGCAGAAAAAAATAGTTAGCCGCCGAAATAAACGCTTAGTCGCCGAAATAAATGCTTAGCCGCCGAAAAAATACTTAGACACCGAAAAAAAGTAGGCCAAAAAAGTATATACCCCAAAAAACTTGACGCCGAAAAAATATTTACCCGCCGAAAAAAATATTTATCCGCCGAAAAACACATTAGTCGTTGAAAAAAATATTTAGCCGCCGAAAAAAAGTAGCCGTAGGAAATCTTTAAAAAAATCGCCGCAATGGAAAAAAGTAATCCCTGATGAAAAAAGTCGTCCGGAGAAAAAGAAATTCGTCGCAAAAAAAAGTCATTGGAAAATAATATTCGCAATCGGAAAAAACTTAGCCATCGGAAAAAAATATTACTCACCGGAAAAACTATTAATCACCGGAAAAAATCGGGCCATGAAAAAAAATTAGCCGCAAAAAAAAAACGGTAACCGAAGGAAAAACCGACACCTGAAAAACGTTTCACATTGGAAAAATTGTTATAAGAAAAGATATCCTTCGCAATAAATTAGCTATCTGAAAAAAATATCGCCATAGGAAAAATACTTCGTTACCGGAAAAACAGCTATTAGAAAACAATTCTCATTCGGGAAAGAATTCGGAATCGGAAAGAAAGTCGCCATAGGAAACATTGACCATCGGAAAAAACAAACCTTCGAGAAAAAATTCACCATCGGAATAAAAAATTCACCTCAACAATCATTCTTCTTCGGAAAAACCTCAAAAAATTAGCCACATAAAAGAAGTGTTAGTACGCGAAAAATTTGCTATCTGAAAAAATTTGCCTCCGAAAAGACATACGCCTATATGCGCTATATGTAATTCGTAACCGAATGAAATTTATCACTTATCCTGAGATTTCCTAATTTGACGACAATTGCGACTGCTATTAACATTTTTTGTTCGACTGATACGCTCCATATTTCCGACAATCCTACATTTCTAATAGCGATATTAGGTACTAGTAAGACGGTCAAGCATTTCAGCCAATTTTAAATAATTTAAATATCTATGGAGTAGACACTGTAGATCAAATGTGCAATACCTACTCTGTAGCTCGTATTACACAACGGTGGCCGTTGGCAGTGTTCTTCTCACTAATGAATGTAGAGGGAATAAACGCGCAAGTATTATATTTTTCTAATGCTGACAATCCAAGACAGCCAAGAAGAAAATTTTTGAAGGAATTGTCACTATCATTGATGAAGCCTCATCTCACTGAAAGAGCAAAATTAAATTCTCTACCATCAGATGTTAAACTATTCCTTTCAATATACCGAGAACCTGTAGAGAGGGAAATTTCATGTCAGGACCCTGCCAAAAAACAGTGGAAGATGCATATTGTGTGGCAGAGGGAAAAATGTGGACACTACCATTAAGTGTAATTTTTGCAATTAATTTTCTTGTAAGAAACATGTCAAACCGAATTATCTCTGTGATACATGTAATACTGAAGAAAGTACCTCAAGTTAATAATGGAAATTTTATAAATGTTACTAAGACTTGTACGTTAATCAATTAAATTATGTTTAATCAGAATTCAACATATTTAATCAAAAATTATCATTGGTATTAATAGATATGAGAAATAAAACAGCATTTTAATGAAAATAAACTAATAATTACATCAAACGAATGAGTTATTTTGTAAAAATTACACGGTGTACAAAGTATGCCACGTGCCCGGTCGTGTAATATAATTGGGCTTGAGGGTTAATAAAATAAAAACAGCTGGGTATTGGCCCTGATATGTATATATTTTCATTAATCGGACGTCATGGACATTATCTCTACGAAGTTTCAGCCAAATCGGTTGTGGGTCAGTAGTGCCTTCCCCTTGTAAGAGTGCTTTTGCTTTGGGTGTGTTTGGCTTTAAATTGAAAGTCGAAGTAGCATTTAGGATGAGTGGTATTTTGAAAAGTGAGCAGTTCTTCCTCCAGGTAATAGAGTAGCTGCTATTCCAGTTGAAGCTATAGAAGTAGCTTGATCTCCCTTTCCTCTGATTGTATGTAGTGTTGAGTAAACGCATGTTTTTCCTGTACCTGCAGGTCCGTCTAAAAAGAAACATTTCGGTCTCTCTCTATGAGCATTTCTGATAAATCTTCGAGTGAAACTTTTCCGTTGTGACAGCATTTGGCGTATTTTTTTAGAAGTGTTGAGTTCATTCGGCCAGTAAAGCATACCACAGCAATTGCAGGTCTGAGTCATATTTCTGCAATTATGTTCTTTAATGGTAACTTCAACCTGACAATTATTTGTATTCAATGCACATTTATTTAATCTACGTCGTTTAGCTTGCCTTCTCTTGCTTAGTCGATTTTCTCTCGATTCCAAACTACAATCTTCTTCCTTGTTCTTGATTACGTTCTTCTCTTTGTTGGTCATCTTCATTGGCTCTTTGATCTCTGCCGGCTTGATTTCTTTCAGTTCTTCTTCTATTTGCTTCTTCAACAGATTGATTTGCTCGCTCCACTCTTCTTCTCGCATTATAATCAGCGTAATGTGTTGCTCTTGAAGCCATTACCTCTGTTAAGTATCTTTTAAAAAGTATATTTTAAAGTATATAGTCAAGTCTATTGGCAATCGCAGCTAAGAATGAGACATCTATTGGCAATCGCACCTAAGAATGAGACATCTGCCGGCAGATAGACAAACTACTGAAGCGTGCCACACATTGCCTTAGCGTTATATATATATATATATATATATATATATAGACATGTATTTCGGTATTTACAGTACACCGTACTTTCAGTATAAAATATAAAAATTCATGCTCTGAAGAGTTACACTGTATCGAGATTTTACTGCATCGCTTTAAAACCTAAGTTGGCATCAACTCTGATTTTTAGATGATTCTTTTAAGCTCTCAAGACTCTCCTAAGCCTACTCAGAAATCTGCACCCTATTCTCTTATTGCACACACTAAATTATTTCTAAATGCTAAATTCTATCATGAACAATTTGTCAATTGGAGTGAACAAGATTTCATAGGCTAAACTAGAAGAAACAGGATCATTGAACTCACATTTTTTTAAGTATAATAATTTATTTAATCTTAACAATCCCATCAATCACAGGTTTAGAATCTAAAAGTTTTTAACTGAATGATTTCAAACAACTGTAATTTTAACTAAGGAATTTGGCTCTCACATCTGTCTCCATTTCTACCTTAAACACTAAAGACCATTTATTTCATTTTTATTCACTATCTTTCATCTCTCCCACTCTCTCTACTTTCTCCACTGTAATTTTTAATTAGTTACCAATTTAAATTCTCTTCTCTACTTCTCCCTCTAATCCTGTTTAAATAAAAATTGTAACATTTGTCAACCTAAGATAACACAAGAGCAGCACAAACAGTTGTATTGAGTAAAGCCTCGAAGGCTACAAAGATTTGCTTCTGTTTTAAATAAGAAAGATTATCCTAATCCACAAGGTTGGACCAAAACTTGTACGAAATATTCCTTTTCAAATTTTTAGGAGTATAATTTGGTTATTAATCATTATAGGCAATTTAAAACAATATAGTTTTCCTTTTATTATCTCAACAAAAATTCTTATTCATAAACTAAATGCATTTACTTCTATTTCTGCAATGAATTAAAATAATATACTATGCACTATTGCTTTAAAAAACTTATGCATTCAAGTGAATTACAGGGCAATAAAAGATGCTTAGGATACAAATATGATGAAAAACAGAAAAGAGTCCAAAATCTCAGTAAACATGTTCAACCTGATAGCAAAAATGGTAAGCTCATTCGTTCTGCTTTGTAACACAAAGAATGAATGGCACTCACCAATATGATTTCTTGTCATCTAATGAAAGAAGAGTCTTGCTGATGAAGGATGACTGAAACATGGTAGTCCTCCAAGTCAGAATAACCAGCTATCAACTTCAAACTACGCTGCTAAAACAACAAGAGAATTATATCAGAAATAATCTTCTGCCACAAAATGACGTGTCTTAAGGGTACCTAGTTTGTAATGTTAAATTATTCTACCAAATGCTCAAAATAGAATTAACAGTTAGATTCTCAAGCCATTTCTCAATCAGAATTTATATGGTTGAATAATAGTAACTATGGGACATAAAACTTTATACTGACATGAAAAACAGTAAATATAGCAGTGCTGATTGCCCAAAATAATTGATACCACGGATGCACAAAAACCAGACTTTTTAAAAAGTTGAATGCTGCGATATTTATAAGGTCTGATATATTTTGAAAATATTTTTAAATGTCATCAAACGTTTGCCAAAATGATTCTTTCTTCACAAATTAATAATAACATAAATAATATATAATACAGAAATATTATATTAACAATAGTAATTGAATCAACTAATGCTGTTACTAACTGCGATTATGGATATTAAATTACGAAATACATGCTCACCTACAAATGGAAATTCGAACGGCATGGCTTCGGATGAAACAGTTTTCTACCTGCATGAAAAACAACACAAAGAAATATTAATAGTGAAGAATATCTCTCAGAAATGCCATCATATTACAGTCAAATTCAATGTTTCAAGACCGTGAACGAAAATAAGCTACGAAAATCTTACCTTAAAATTCAATAACGCATTACGCCAACACGCCCCTTTCCTCACGTGACCAATGTTTCTAGCGCATTCTGGGTTGGCGGCGCTTCAAATAAAATTTTGTGGCGCCGATTTAATTGAACGAAAGAACATTCGCGAAATGCATGTTTACTGAAACCATTCCAGGAAAATCACCATTAACGCGCGCTACATCTCCGTTCAGCATTCTAAGCTGTAGGAATTTATCGTTACTTTATCGGATGTCTTTTAAGAATTCAAAATTAACTGTGAACTATGTTATTCTTGCGATGTTTACATGTAACACGGTTGAAGTATTAGATTCACTAAATCCGTTGAAATTCAACGGGAACTTCAGCTAATTAATTAATAAATTTTAACACTGGCTTTATTTAATAGTTTACAATGAAAGCTAAATTTAAGTACTGGAAAGAAGGTAAAAGCACAATCCTTGAGTAAATCCTTTTAAAGCATCAATGAAATAGAAAACGGAATTCGAACGTAGAACTATTTAAGGAACTAAGAAAAAGGTTTTAGGTTATAAATCTAGCTACAGAGTATACGGAAGTTCATTTTATTTATTAGTAAGTATAATAATTTTGATTTCATTCGAATCATATTAATTTAAAATCACGTATACAAAGTCCCAATATATCAGGATTATGAAGGAGAACATAATGATTGTACTCGAGAACGATTTTCGCCGTAAATAAGATGCACGGAGTTATGCTTGGAAAACTTAAGGATTTGAAACTATATGGAACTGACAATGAGTGCATATTTACTTTGTTTTGTTTACAATTTTAAATTCAGTAACATATTTGACACTGCATTCCTATAAATAGATATGTTATGGAATGTTTTAACTTTATGTGTTTTCAAATAAAGCCATTCGGAATTTATTTCTTCATATGAGCAGTAAATTTCAACAATTAAAAAAGGGATAATCATAAATTGTTTTTCTGATAGCAACCAGGATGTAAATAGCTGATTCTTGAACTAAGAGAAACAATGTTTAAATCCTAAGGAAAAAATCTTGAACAAAGTAGGAATTTGTGTAAATGATGTGTGTTTCAGTCATGGTGAAATGTAAATAGCTTTTTCGAAAACCATTTCTTGAGATTTACTAAAAATTGAAGTATGTACTTGACAGTAATATAGTGAGAATGTTTTGAAAATTTAAAATGAATATTTTCACATGAAATAATCATGTTTACACATGCACATTTCCCGATGATAAAGCACACTATTTATCCCCGCCATATTTAAAGGGCAATTCTACTAGTTATTAAGTAATATCTTTATGTTACCATTTCATATGACTATTATGCTAGCATTTGTTTTTACTTGAATGTAGGTGATTAAGTAAATGAAATGTCTACGCATTTCTCAAATAGAAAATCTTTATTTTATAAATCTTCAAATTGCACACATGATTTTCAACATAGTATATGTAAACATATTAAAATAATTCAGAACAATGATTCATAAATTTTGCTTCTCATTTAACTGAGATTGGATTTGTATGTTTTACTATAAGCTCAAGTGTCTTTTTAAAAACTGGCAAGAATGAAATAACTTTTGCAGCAAGCAGATGAAAATATGCTCCCAGTCACTCCAATCCAAATCCTTCTGCATTAGAGATTGCTATGATCAGTTTCTGTCTCAGTGTTTCTTGGTTGCGATAAGGGGGTAAAACAAGCTGGTTAAAACATGTATGAGCTTCAGGGAGTTGTTCTTCTTGCTCATCAGATTCCCACGCCTCGCTTTGCTTGTTTCCCCTGGTTCCCCCAATCCGTCTTCTCATTCTGTTGAAACCTCGATTGGGAATTGGGGGAAGTTTTGTGATTTTGAAAGGCATTTCAGACATCCCACCTACAGGAACACGGTCACTCCCAGTGGTAAAATGAAGAAACTTCTTTTGGAGATCCAATGGCAAAGATTCAAGCACCTCCCAGAAATCCCTGTTGATTAATTTTTAAAATTTCTCAATTTAAGACATTAACAAGATGTGTGACTTCAAATATAACATGAACTTTAACTTGAATTTTTAAATGATTCATCATAGAAAATAACTAAATTATCCCAATTAACATAATAAACCATGTAGCAGCACCTCCCTAACCTAAAAAAATATCATTTCTGTTTTATTATTTCTTAATTAATTTTTAATAAATGAGGTACCCAACCTTTCCCGAGTAAATCTAACACTATCGCTAACACTGTTTGCTATAAGATTGTTTGTGCAGACAATTGGGAAACCATGTTTTCCTCTCCATAATCTGTTAAGTTCTGCTTGAAAACTTTTTTGGAGAAAATACTATGATTGCCACAGAAATGTCAGCAAGAGCTCTTAATTAAAACTAATAGTTTTGGCAATAGAAATTCGAGAAATTTCCAAACATGCCATTATGTATTTTGTTTGCATGGGTTGAAAAGAAAATTTTTTGGTAAGGCCCATTAATCCACTTTATTTTCCTCTACCTAGATATTTTATGATTTAAAACTAATAGATAAGGCTGAGACTTCGTGGAATTCCATCATAAAAGGATGGGATGAATTATTAGTACGAATAATTCGTATAATAAAACAATTTAATAAACTATTACAGATTCCACACAAATTTTGCAAAACACTATCGGTTTCGGTGAATAATCACCATCATCAAGTAACAAGTAATTACGAGATTACTTATGGGGAGGGGTGGGAGGAAGGAGGGGTTGTGATTGTGGGAGGAGGTGGAAGCACTGACATGATAAAAGGGGAATAGGAAAGGAATTGGTATTCGTTGACTAGAAGAAAATCAGGGTTGTGTTTCTCATTTAAATTTCCATTTTTTCCAATATGTTTAACCTGAAACCTTTATCGGCTATGTGAAGAATTTTGGGGGTAAAAGAGGTAGAATTTAATTTTCAATACGGTCATTAAACTATTCCATCTCATTGTTGATCCTGAAAAGAATATGAAAAAACACTATATTGTTCCAAAGAAAGTAACCATTGTTTGTGTGACACTCGCAGCATGAACCCCCACAAGATTTAGGGAATGAGTACAACATGGAACAAATTTCACAAGCTCATTTTTTTTCTAATAATCATGCCTGAACGCCATTATATTTACCAGCTATATTCTCTCCATTATCATAGCATTGGTCTCTACAGTCCTTAAAATCTAAGCCATCTTTTAGAACTATTTCTTCAGTTTTATTTTTTGAAACGATGAAGTCAATAAAACTTTCTTCGATATTGCAATCTTCATCGATCTTGACGTATCGTTTAATCTGTGTCATTTGCTCCTTATGCAATACGTCCAGTGTACAGTCAAACAACAGTGAATAGTATTTGGACTTCTTTACCTGAGAAATAATTTCTTATCTCACTTTTGAATACAGTAAATTGATCATTTCATTTTGAACATCAGGAAAAAAATACATTAAAGTTGCAAGACCTTTCTTCATGCTTCCAATATGAACAGCTGTTTAAAGAACCGATTTCATGAGATGAAGATGAACCTCTTAAAATAGATCAAACCCATAGTGCATGCTGGGTTTTCTGCAATTTATATATCATTATATACAGTGATGAGCTGAAGCCAGCTCGCGCCAGCCTGTTGTTAATTTTTCTGAATTTGCAAGCCAGTTGTTAAATTTTTAGAAAATATGGAAATTTATTGATTGTGTCCTTTCAAGTACATTTTACCCTGTCTGATAGTCAATTACCGACAGTGTATGAAATGGAATATATTACGAACCGAACACTTGTTAAGCTAGCGGAACGCTATTAAAAACCAGAGCGATATGGTGCCCCTGGCAAATAGACCTCCCCTACCATCCTTATCCAAATTTCCTTACTACTTTTTTTTAAAGAGCCTGTTCTTAATTTTTTTCCAGCTCATCACTGATTATATATTATTATACATTATATACATTCAAACATTAAGATCCCTCCATGCGTACCACATGTTTTTTCATACGTATATCAAAATTATATAATTTTTTGATGTGTAGCATTATTGTTTTATTATTATTTATAATGATATGTTAATACGGTAAATTAAAATTATATTAAAATAATTGTCAAAAATTATAGATTTTAAAAATACAAATCATCAAAAACATTCTTTAAGATCCAATGATGCCAAAGAAACGAAATATGAATCATATTTCTATTTCCGTTTTTCAAATGTTTTCCGCCTTAGAAGATTTTTTGTGTTAGACCCGTGAAATGTACAGGGAAAAGAGTAAAATCTGCCACCAGAAAATGCTGAAATATCACAATATTTAGCATACTTTATGAAATTTGATTAGTGCAAAATTTATAAAATCATAAGATATTACACTGCGGTCGCACTGTGCATAAGATATCTATATTTTAAAAAAATTAATTTGAAATAAAATCCACGTTATAACGAATCTGCGTTGGCCGGGGCCTTGTTAAGCGGGGCTCACCTGTATAGCCTTTTCTAAGTCGTGTTTCTAAGTCTTTCCAATTCATGTATGATTTGCGATGTTCTATGGAATTTTCGCATTCATCAATCCTGGGATTTAATTTTTTCCATTTACAGAACCCTTTTTCTGGGTTTCCTATGGCTGAGGTTGGAAAAAATATACAAGGGAAACAGAAAAGAGATCCTTTAGTTTTGCTATATAGAAACCATTTTCTTTCAACTTTTTCTCTATTCAGAATCTTTTTAAACCATTCCTTACTGAAATGTCTCCTATCTTCTGACATTGACTGAATGTAATCAGCTTCAACGTCTTGTTCAGGACCATGTTCTCCTATTGTGGAAAAGAAATTTCATGGATACGGGTATTGCCAAGTTGCTGGGTCACTGAAATTTATG
Source organism: Uropetala carovei (assembly GCA_036926305.1). Lineage (NCBI taxonomy): Eukaryota > Metazoa > Arthropoda > Insecta > Odonata > Petaluridae > Uropetala > Uropetala carovei. The sequence goes on from JAXCHB010000011.1 coordinate 11,459,495, forward strand.
GCTGTATCATAACAAGAGGTAACTGATATTTCAGTCTTTAACTGTTGGCTGTTAATAAAAAAGTTTTCCACTTCTTCTGCTCTTAGCACTTCCTGCTCATTTTATCCTACTACTTCTTCTCCATTTGCTGTCTCTAATTAATTTACTGCAGTGTAAGAACAAACAAAGTACCATAATTTTCCGATTATAATACACAACCTATATAATATGCATCCATGTTTTCACGAGTGAAATGTGAAAATTCTCTTATCACTATGTATAATACACACCAATTCTTATTGGTTATGGTTAAATCTCGAAGTCTCTCATTGCCTTCGCATTCAAATGATAGTACTATATTTTTCGTAAAGTAAATATTTGACCTACGATGAATATATATAAAAATATCTTCGCGAGAACACGTAAATTGACGATTACGCAAAATGCGTTGATGGCTTTGAACGCTCAACTGTTTGAATTTCGGTAAAACTTTATATGGAATATGTATAATTATAAAAATGAACTTTCTTAAGGCAATGTAAATGCTAATTTCATTGGAAATAGACTTGGATGAAAAAATATCTTGGCGAGATCGCTGTTACTATATTTGACCTTTTGTGAAAATGAAGATGAATGAAGTTATTGCCACTGAATGTGGAACATTATTCAGCAACGCAAAATTACTAATTGGAGTAATATTTCAAAATGTCAACAACTAAACCATTTCCCACACATTTCTTTGATCTCGAATAATGTATTCTAAGATGTGCATGAATGCCCGGCACACTTCAGCATAAAATCTACGAAATTTACGTTTTTGCCAAAAAACTGCAGAAATTTTTGGGGGATCGGCTTAAATCCGGGGTTGACTTCTATTCGGGCAGATATGGTAACTTGCCACTTGAGATTAGGAAACAATATCAAAGGATATTTATTAGGAATTTATTACATAGAGACTTACCCCCTAAACCACTGAATAATATGTTGCTTGTGGACATTGGAGAGATTAACTATATGCCTGAGCAGATGTGCAAATACAGTATACGAAGACTGAGCTGCAAATACAGGATTCTGGATCAGGACAAACAGGGCTCGAACCTCATCAGCAGGTGTTAATCTGATGAGAAAAATTTTAATTCTAAAATTGTCATATTTGATTGTTTATTAAACATCTAAAGGATACAACAAAACCTGACACATAAAACCAATAAATATTATAAAATAATGTAGCCACTTACTCTTTATCCTGCAATAGGGCAATGATAATACTCTTAAGTACAGTCTTGTGGATGGTTTGAGGCTGCAAAAATTAATGGATCACAAATTAATTTATGGAGGGGGAGCACTGTACAGTAAGACCTCGATAACCATCGTTTTAATTGGTTCCTGGAATCCCCGATGATTACCGAAATGACGAAAGTCAAAACCGATTTTTCCATAGGAACAATGTCATGGGTCAATAATTCGTTCAAAAAGACCTTACAGGCATCATATAAAACTGAATTATTAGGCCTCAGTTTGCTTGAAATTTTAGACTTTGCATCATTTTCATTCATTCACTTCTAGTTTTATTTTAAGGGATGTCACATTTCTGGACCTTGTAGCTATAAAATATTTAAGAAATACGTTAACTGTTGAAAGTTGTACTGCAACAATCCACAAAGGAATGTTTTGCTGTTTGATTCTTATATTTGAAGGCAACATTCTAAGTACTATTAGTCTTTGTTTAACCATTTCAATTTATACAAAATGTTTCACTCTAACACGATCGACTAAATGTTCTCCGAGAACAGCCACAGTCACCATTTCAATAGATCAGGGGTGCCCAACCTGCTGCCCATGGGCCGGATGCAGCCAACTAAGCAATTTTATGCGGCCCACCGTCAGTGATTCATAGTTTTCAAAACTTTTTCATTTATTTTAATTAACTACCAAATATTATTTTCTGTGTAGAAAAATCTGTTAAGATATCTAACGTTGAATTGTGACCTCTTAGTAAATATTATTTCTTGATTCAAGTAAGTTCTTATTAATATTGTTTTTGATTTTTTTCTCAAAGATATTTGTAAGATTGAATTCCATCATGATTTTTAACCCTCGAGTTACGTCTTTGGGCATGTGGGTGACACAGGTCCCCCAACACTTTATTTCCATTTTTGGACTTATTTCTCACTTTCATTCAACAGTTATTGATTTTTTCGGGATATTTGGGGTCCTGCATTAAAACAAGCAATAGTTTTAAGCAAAATTTTAATCAAAATTTTAATCAAAAATAGAAATTCAAAATCTGAGATTAGTTCAACTCGACTTACATTAATTCCAAACTATTTACACAAACTTCTCTTAAATGATCATTGCATGTCCATTTCTGGCATATGATACACCATTTTCACGTTGTTTTGTCTCTACTTCGACCACATTAGTAACATCGACCTCTTGATCCTTGTCATTTTGGTGGTGTAACAGCTGATCTTTCTTCTACTCTTGCACGCTGCCGAAGTTGTCCTGGTATTTGAGGGATTGTACTTCTCGCATTATTTGTGATTTTATACATTCCCAAGCAATCTCTTCCAAGAATTCTGTCTTCAAAACTTTTTTCTGGCTATTATTAGATTTATTGATACATAAAGCATTATTATACATTATATACATTCAAACATTAAGATCCCTCCATGCGTACCACATGTTTTTTCATACGTATATCAAAATTATATAATTTTTTGATGTGTAGCATTATTGTTTTATTATTATTTATAATGATATGTTAATACGGTAAATTAAAATTATATTAAAATAATTGTCAAAAATTATAGATTTTAAAAATACAAATCATCAAAAACATTCTTTAAGATCCAATGATGCCAAAGAAACGAAATATGAATCATATTTCTATTTCCGTTTTTCAAATGTTTTCCGCCTTAGAAGATTTTTTGTGTTAGACCCGTGAAATATACAGGGAAAAGAGTAAAATCTGCCACCAGAAAATGCTGAAATATCACAATATTTAGCATACTTTATGAAATTTGATTAGTGCAAAATTTATAAAATCATAAGATATTACACTGCGGTCGCACTGTGCATAAGATATCTATATTTTAAAAAAATTAATTTGAAATAAAATCCACGTTATAACGAATCTGCGTTGGCCGGGGCCTTGTTAAGCGGGGCTCACCTGTATAGCCTTTTCTAAGTCGTGTTTCTAAGTCTTTCCAATTCATGTATGATTTGCGATGTTCTATGGAATTTTCGCATTCATCAATCCTGGGATTTAATTTTTTCCATTTACAGAACCCTTTTTCTGGGTTTCCTATGGCTGAGGTTGGAAAAAATATACAAGGGAAACAGAAAAGAGATCCTTTAGTTTTGCTATATAGAAACCATTTTCTTTCAACTTTTTCTCTATTCAGAATCTTTTTAAACCATTCCTTACTGAAATGTCTCCTATCTTCTGACATTGACTGAATGTAATCAGCTTCAACGTCTTGTTCAGGACCATGTTCTCCTATTGTGGAAAAGAAATTTCATGGATAGGACATGGATGGATAGGCTGTGGACATATATAATAGTGGACATTAAGGCAGTGGACAAAAAGGCTGTGGACATAAACAAAAGTGGACATAAAGGCAGTGGACGAAAAGGCTGTGGACATATAAGAGTGGACATAAAGGCGGTGGACATAAAGACTGTGGACATATATTACGGTGGACGTAAAGACTCTGGACATAAGGGCAGTGCACATAAAGGCTGTGGACATAAAAGAGTGGACATAAAGGCAGTGGACATAAAGACTGTGGACATATCATCTGGGAACCCTGCATTCACAATGCTAGAATATTATTTAGAAAGTCGGGCCGAGATCAGCCACAATTAGACTTCTGCAGATTCATTGCTCAGAACATAATTGGGAAGCATGGTGTACCTTCAAAGGGAGGTGGACAGCCCTGTAGCGATTCTAGAATATATGGTGGCCTTGTCCAACTAGAATTCATTATGATAAAATCCAGCCCACCAAGGAGAATTCCATATGTCGGGATGCCAGAGAGTATGGCAAGTCTATTGTGGTGACTGAGTGCTGAAAGTGCAATATTGGGTTTTGTATTCCATACATCAAACCATTCCACACTAAGTGAAGAGCATGCATAATATACTGTAATTTTCCGATTATAATACGCAGTTTTTTTCAGGAAAAATTAACAAAAAGTTAGGGTGTGTATTAGGGTGGCCCTTAAATGTAGGCAATTTTTAATTTTTACATATTTAAATGTCTTACCCCTCAATTTTTTTCCTTTATGGGTCATTGTAACAAGTGCAAAATCTTGGGTCGGTGGCATAATTTTAAACCGAGCCTCATTGACGTCAAACATTTAAAATTTTTGGATTTTTAGGAAAATTTCATCAAAACATACGAATATGCGAAAAATAAATATTTTATTTTGGGATCTCATGAATGGTATTTTTTGGCCTCCAATTTCATCAAATTTATCAAAACTTTAAACTTGCATCAGTGTTGTTACAGCGGTAACTTCAGTCCAAAAGGAATTCCTTTGAGAGCGTTTCCTTAGAGCAATCCTTAAACTGGGCACGGTGCTCGGAAACTACCTGCAGCAGGTACTGTTTCTCATCCTCCTTTTCTGAAAGGCACTTATTGAATTGCTGCATGAGTGCAACTGCCCTCTCAGCAGTATCATTTACTACGTGGAGGCTCTTAACAAATTCACAAGCAGAAATGTAATCCTCACGAGTTTCCCATGTAGAAAGCTCAGCTTTGAGAAAGCCAGCCACTATCTTGAAACAAGAAAAAAAATTCGTTTTCTTCGTAAATAATTCTTGGATTCTCATTTCTCTGGCCCATTTATTTATGCTCTGTGCATGGACGTGGATACGGTGGTCAGGATCGGACATTTCGTCCTGGTTCTTCAGTGCTTCCACCATCTTATATTTCACATTTATGGAAATGGAAGAATCAAAGAGTGCCAGGGCAACTGCTTCTTCTGTGAGATAACACAAGTGTCCAGCAAATTTCCACCGAGTGACCCGAAAAATTTCAGCATCAACGCGTTCGTAGGCACATAAATTTTTCATAAAGTTCAGATCCTGGTACGGTGCAGCTGAGGCAACCGGAGTCATGAACCATGCTTTTACATAAACAGAGAGGAGAAATATGCATACAGAACGCAATCCCTTCTGTTCACTAGGAGTCAGCTTGAACTGCCCTCGAAACAGGAAAATCTCTAAAGCGTATAGTGCTCTAGCCATCCACCTAGCATTATGAACGGCTCTCGCTTTCTGGATGGTCGATCGGCTAATCTGTAAATCATGGATGTTTTCGTGTGACATACTTTTAGTTGCAGCAGCAAGCACAAAGGCTGCATCTCTATCACTGGTTTGCCATCTGTCTAACACTGCTGCCAACTTAGGTGTCATGATAATAACCGTCGCACGTTTTTTTGGGGTGGGGATGGCAAACATTCCTGATGACGATGGCTCAGACTCTGATTCGGTGTCATCAGTAACACTGCTATCTTCATCTAGGTTCATAACAGGACACTCTGAAAAGCAAACGAAGAATAATACTCAGCTTCCTTTTATGGGGCCTTTCAAGTATTACAACGTAGTGTGGGGGTGGGGACCTGCTGTAAGTGTAATGGCCTGCCAGAGGGGGGAAGGGAATTGCTCTAAGTGCCGCATAAGCAAGCCCAAAAGACAATAAATGAGCTTCTACGTGACCGTAGCCAATAAAGAAATGATAGTTTGAATTTCCAATCTATTTTTTTAAAGAAAAATATTTTACACATTTTACAAACCTCTCAATTCCTGTTTTCCTTTACTCATAATAAAACAGAAGCTACGCAACGAATGAGGAATAGAGTCTGGGGGAGTCACACCTAATATTACTGGACGCTATAAAGGGGGTGGAGGGATTTAATTGTAGCTTAAATAGCGTTACTCAATATGTACTTGAACGACCTAAGGTATAACAATATAAGCCTAGAGATGATTCTGAGATCACTCACCCGTTTCCTGTTCCATTTTAACATGGGACCTCCTTTCTGACTCCTTAGCTCTTCGTACAGCAGCCCGCTCTTCTTTACCAGCCAAGATTTTGTCCACAGCCCCCATATACCCATGACGCCCTTTTTCTCTCTGAGCAAGAAGAAATGCAATGTGTTCAGGCATCTTGATGATGTGAAGTGCGTTTGCATGGGCCACGTCAAACAGAAGCTGAGAGTCTGTCTCTTAGATGGCAATTTGTTGCCAGATCTCTGGATTCGCCGTGCCCACTAAATATGTAGACATTACTTTGCGGCTTGACGTCATTTCGGTGAAGTACCTCCAGCCAAAGGTGAATACAAGATTCTGCTCGAGAAGAACTCCCGTAGCAAAATGACTGACGTATTCAATGACCCACGTGCGTCGAATGACAGGTGCATGAGTCATTTAAATGAAGACACATCGACACACTCTTAAGCTAAGCAACTATTTAACTGATATTTCTTGTTGCAAGGTTTGCAACAATGTAATAACGTGTTTTTCCATGATATTCGATGTGAGTTGTACTACTATTAAGGCAACATTGAATGATTTTTGTCATTTTCAGAGATTTTTCAAAACTTTAGAGGCGTTGAGGCATGGGTAAAAATTATTTCACAGACCTAGGAAATTACAGGTTGTTTATGCTCTACAAAAGGAAAAAAAATCAGGATAAAGACATTCAAATATCTCAACTTCGAAATTAAGGGCCACCCTAGTATGTATTATATATGGTAACAAGTGCATTCAACTTTTTTAGTAAGGAAATAATTTATATTTTTGTACATATTTTCACCAATAAATCGTACCTTTCAATGCATTTTGATAACATTCCTTTAAATATCATTTTTCAAAACAAAAATAAGAATAATTATTTCATGTTCTCTCTCATCGTCTACGTAAATGGCGTCACCGAGAACATCATCTTCATCCTCACTATCCACTTTGGTGACATCATCATCCCATATAATGTCGTCTTCAGAACCATCCATGGCGTTTGAGGCGCATCACTTTTTAAAGGCACACTTTTTAAGAAATAATCAATGCAGCTTGCAAGCAACAAATATTATTTTATATACCTCGACCGGCTTGTATGAAGACGGAGTCAGAACTAGACGTGATATTCATATAAACTATCTTGCTTGGCAGCAAGGCGAGAACTGTTATTCCAACTGACCAGATTATTACACAATGTGTCATGGAGACATGTTTTTATACATTGTATCGATCTTTAAAATGAGAGTCAAAACTATATACAGTGACTCCCCGACTTACACAGGTCCGAGTTACACAGATCCGTAGATACACGGATACATGACAACTTAACAGCGTGCTCCGTTTTTAGTTCAACTGCCACTCAATAGATGGCGGTACTAGTACAGTAATCCCTCATCATACGAGTAATTGGTTTACGAGTTTTCTCTTATACGAGATGCAAAAATGAATACCTGTTTTTCAATTTATGAGCCAATTTTCGCTTATAATGCGATCTCCTTCCTCTCGCAAACCACTCGTTTTTCCCAGCACCTATTCTCTGCTTTCGTCGGTTCCCGAATCTTTTCGAATGCGCAGAAAGTCACGGCATCCCAACTTTAATGATGTAACTATTGTTTATAAAATTTATAACATGGGGTGTATTGGGAAATTAATTTTCGTTTTATGAGTTTTTGCCTTACGAGCAGTTTTCGAGGAACATATTAAGCTCGTAAACCGAGGGATTATTGTACGCTGACGCACAGCTGACAACGTCACTTTCGCCATTTAGATTAGTTATCCCGTGGGTGCAAGATGTGTCTCGTTACTGTACTGCTCTTCATAAACAAATTATAAACCCTCATCATATAAGCACTACTTTTTTAGCTTTAACTATTCATTGAAACGAACGTATATGTCAAAAAATATACTGTATTTAAGTATTGTTGGACTTACACTGTTTTCGACTTACATGGCGACCTTCGGAACGAATTAACCATGTAAGTTGGGGACTTACTGTATATGTAAAGTTTTCGTAAACACACTCACACATATCTCCCTTGGCGGCAAGGTGAGAACTGTTATTCCAACTGTTCCGATTATTACACAATGCAACATTGAGACATGTTTTTATACATTGTATCAATCTTTAAAGTGAGAATCAAAATATTTGTAAACACTCGTGGACATATCTCACTTGGCAGCAAGGCGAGAACTGCCTCGATATTGCTAATAACCAAGTGAAATATTACAGTGATCTTTTTACAAAAAATGAGTTTCGTATTATACATGGTGATAAGACAATTTTCACATTTCACATGTAAAAACATGGGAGCGTGTTATAATCAGAAAATTACGGTATATTGAACTCTGAATTAGTCTATGTATACAGAATAAATACTGTGCTCATTTCAATTATTCAATGAAGCTATGTGTGTAAATATATTTTATATAAAAATGTATATTAATATAATATTAATACAACTACAAAATAATGGCAAAAAAGTATTTGACAAACACATTGATTTTTATTATAAAAACATAACAAAAACCTGGTCTTGTAGAAAAACTATAAAGTTAAATGAATATGAGAAATGTAACTTTTATTGCAGGATTGGACTAGTGTTACCATATGGTAACACAATTAAATCTAAATTAAAAACTAATAGGTAAAAATATAAAATATATTAATTTTTGATTCAATCATTACATAGATTTGTCTTTCACATTTTAATACAAAAGTAAAAAAATTGGCCTAAATTAATTCAGTCCTTAATGGGTTAATTATATATTTTATTGAAATAAGTGAAAGAAAAATAATAATTTTTGTCCCCTAAGCATTGCTTTGCCTGCATATACCAAGTTACATGGCTGGCTGTAATACTATATTTTATGGGTAGTTTTTCACTTTCTTGAGCATCAAGAGAGAATGCTCTCCATTCATTTCATTTAGTCGATATTAATAGGCTTGCATTCATGAAGGTTGTGAAAAAAGTTCTTTTTAGTTAGGAAAAGATGGAAATTGTATTTTGAATATTAAAGAGTATGAAAAACTTTACTATTTGGCTATTTGCACTGCTGTCTTGACCTCTTTACCATGGGCCAATGAGAAACTCCGTCAGTTCTTATGTCCTGTATCAATATTGCCTGTGCTGAACCACAGTGTTTTTGTATTTGAAAGTCTCTCTCAAATGGTGGTAATGATGTACAACCTCTCTTTCTAATAGAACTTCTTCTCCCTTATTATATACTGTAGCAGCATTTGAGGTCTTGATTGTTATGTGATTTTTTCTCGAAATAACAAGTGATTCACAATCAATGTGATGCAGAATCCTGCTATTTAAACTACAGGTTGACAAAATGAAAGAGAGGCGTACGATAGCACTTCCTAGACCAGTGATGGTGAACCTTCTATTTCCTGCATGCCAATATTACTAAAATTGTCGATTTTTTTCCACCTTGCATGCCACAAAAGTTCCTGATTATTTTTTGCATACCGACTGAATTTAATTCATGATCAAGACATAAGATTGTAACCATAAAATTAATGTTTACTATAGTTGACTAAATAACACAAAAGTTTTTGCAGTGCTAAATCAGTACGATAAATGCTTTGGTTGGTTTTCGCCTTTCGTTGGCGCGTCAACCAAAATCGTCTTGCATGCCACTGATGGCACGTGTGCCATAGATTCGCCATCATCATCCTAGATCTTATGTAAATGAATGGTGCAATTAGTTCAATTTGCCAAATGTCACAAAAATGCAGCATAAATTACAAAGACAATATTTAAAAAATTGATGGTATGAAATATGAATCACATCAATAAATTTAATTTAAAGCTTAGGAAATACTATGAAAAATGTTGTGATTAATAAACTACTTTTGTGTATAGTTTTTCCAAAATTCTTGAACCAGCACCCCTTGCTTTCCAAAGAACAGCACACAAATAGTAGCATGCATGCAAGTCACTTTACAAAGCAATGAGTAGGTGCCAGTATTAACTTCATTGAGCATTTGAATGCTATGAATTTGCTCTGACTGGCAATTATGCATTTCCTAGGATATTTTCTCCAAGAAAAACCTTGAGCCAATATTAGGAAAATTTGCATCCCTCATCATAAAAAGGTTAAATTAAGAAATAATTCTGTAAACTGCCAAAACCTCTTGGTGACAGCCAGGTCCAGCCCGAGGTTGGGTGAATTGGGGGGGGGGGGGGGGGGGGGGGGCTGCTTGGGTGCCAAAGTGTTGGTTTGATGCATTACTTGCAGGCAAATAAATATTAGACATCAATTTCTACCATGAAATAGGATGGAATCTTGATGACGTTCCTTTTATGTTTTTAATATCAATAGGTTTTACAATACGATGAATAAATGAATGAGTACTTTGTAAATAATATCTTAACAAACATTTGCAGAAGGGGGCACTGGAGTGCTATCTCGGCCGGAGCGCCAAAATTCCTTGGGTTGCCCCTGGTGACAGCATAACCAGTTAGGTGTCTGTCACTAATCAGTATATACAAGATTTTATATAAAAATCCATGTTGAAAATAATTATATCAATTCAAGCACACTATGTAGTGATTCAAACCAAAAACATACACTTTTCTTAAAAGTGGAAATAATACCAGTGGAAATGAATGAGTGACAAACCTATTATACATAATAAATAATACTGATAATTTTTCAAAATTTAAGGACTTTCTTACGCCAGGTTGTTAGTAAAATTTTATTTAAATTACTGTGGTTCTTTAGAAACATAATTATTTGCTCTTGCTTTAATATTTGTTGGTTACTGGAATGTGGAAGTTAACATCTGCAATTTTTCTCACTGTAATTTAGGAGAGAAAAGAAACATTCATTGAAATGAACCACTTTTGAAGATTTTTATTTTTCTTAGTCATAAGTTACGGTGGTTGTAAAAAAATCCAAAGACTACCAGGAACATATAGTATGGACTGAAACCACTTAAGGTCTCAGTCCTTGGATAACTTTAATACCTACTTTGCTTTCAAAGTTAACATAAAAATGCAATATATGTCGGAAAATTCATTAAAAATTTATTCTATTGCCTCGTGAAACAAATCAAAAAGCTGAACTATTATAACAATTCAATGGATCTCAGTTTGATAAAAATGCAGACTTAGAATACACATGAACTTTTTCAGCAGAAGCTGGCTCCTACCAGCTCGCGTGAGTTGGTTGTTAATTTTTCTCTGAATTTGCAAGCCAGTTGTTAAATTTGTAGAAAATATGAAAACACCCCTGGCAAGTATTCCTCCTGCCACCCTTATCCAAATTTCCTTACGACCTTTTTTAGAGAGCCAGTTCTTAATTTTTTTCCTGCTCATCGCTGAATGTAAGTAATAATTTTGTACTTTGAGAATTAATTTATACAAAGCAAATGAATTCTAAATGATATTATTAATGACTTATTCGAATATTTAAAGAAAATTGGACGAAGAATAAACCAAGTGATATCATTTATTATTTTTTTATTATCAATGAAGTAACCAACGATTGAATTGTCTGTAATGCGAATTGAAAAAATCCTTTATTGCAATTACGTTTTGAAAATTGTAATAAAACTAATATAAATTGAAACATCTTATTAAATTCGAAACTCAATTATTGATTGCATTGTTAACTGCCAGATTAGAAAGAAGCAGACATTAGAACTGAAAAGGCTCGTAAAAAATAGTAAATAACAAACATTAATAAAGAGTTTTAATAGTAAATAAAATACATATTTTTAGCTATTTCTGTTTACAAATCGCTTCTGTGTTCACTTTGTCTATCCGTCCGTACGACTGTGCAGAGGATATCTCTGAAACGGTTCAACCTAGAGAAACCAAATTTTCAGGATAAGTTACTACATGTATATGTGGCAAGAATTTTGTGGGTCAGCAGCTGGGGATAAATTTTGCCCCATACGAAAAGCACGTACATCGGTGATGAGGTTTATATATTTGCTTTTTAAAATTACTTTTCGTCAAGATACGAACTCAGGACTTGAACTGTAGGAAGGTTTAGAAATTGTAGTTTCTAACTTTGTGAAGACAGAATTCAAATCCCTGTAATTTTACTGTACATTTTTAGTTTTTGTTGGAAAAAGTTGAAGTTTTCTGGGTCTCAATAACCGACTACCTTGGCAACGAGCTCAATGCTTTTTTATGGGTAAGCTTTTAATGGGAATCAGAGGGCTATGTTATAATCTATATAATATTTTAGTAAACGTCATTCCACATAGCAATGGAAACTTTGTTAATATTCTAATCATACGTACATTAGGGGTGAGCGAAAAAAACTTTTTACTTTCTCATACGAAGTATCGAGAAAGTATTGTTTTCGCGAAAAAATTCGACTTCGAGATTTTTACGGAAATACATGTTTTAGGTGTCGCTGAATCCGAAAAAGTGGTTTTTGCAATGCCGTCTGTCTGACTGTTACTGGCGCTGGAGCCTAGACGGTCGAACGAAAATGAATGAAATCTCGTACTTAGGCATTTTATCATACTGAGCAGAGTATACATAGAAATGGTTGACATTGATCAATAATTAACCCTCCGTTACTGTGGTGGGAAAAAATTACATCATTACTGTGGTGGGGTGTGACAAACCCCAAGGAAAATTATGGATAAAGAAATACAAAATATATATTATGGTGATTTTAAATGAACAGTTTATTAATCATTGCTATTAACGAATACATGTGAGTCATTAGAACCTGACATTTGAGATTGAAAATTGGTTCAATATTTGTATTCCTGAAACCTTACGCTTTCAAATACGAACAGCGCAATAAAAACAAATACATGCTAAATTATCAAGCTGGTAAGAAAGTAGGCCTAACATAGTTAACGTAGTATTCTTAGGTACAATTGCTTTCATTGCCACACATACAATGACTTCACTCAGAGTCTTTGTCACCCCTGACACAGTCCTCACAGTTAGGGATAATGTGCTCCAAACATATAAATTTATCACAATTGTGACAACGATATTTTGTCATTCTGTCCCTAGATTGTGGACAGGACATGCATCTGCCTTGCTGATTTGTTCGTTTAGGAGGAGGCTGGTTTGTCTCACCACTGGTTTTTCGTTTCACTTTGCCTTGCAGTTCTCTAGGGAGACAACCAATATTTTGTTGCTTTTGCTGAATTGTCTTGTCAATCAAACTCAGTCCCAATGTCTTCAAGAGCTCTCTGCGTGACATTGAGGTTCAAGTATTTGAATAAAAAACTGCATGAGCATTGATAGCAGCAACATTCATAATTGAAAAAAATACTGTTAGCGCACATTTGGTCGACAGTGTCAACCCCTCCTTTTGTCATATTGTAAAATGTAATGACCTCTGGTTTCTTCTTTTCTCCTGTACTTTCATCAATCTTAGTGTCATGATGCATAGTCGATAACAGAAGTACTACCATCCCTTTTTTCGGAAAGTATGACACAAGAGTAGCGTCATTCATGAAACTAAAACTACGTGAAGCTACAGGCTGTTTCTTCATGGAAAATACCTTTATGTAGTAAATATTATATCATTTTTTCGATATATTAGTAAAAACAATTTACTATATTTGTAAATCTATATTAGAATGATAGAATTGAATTTACCTTCAGGACTGGAAAACTCCAACGTCAGTGCTGTGGTTTGAGAAATCCAAGCTAGAGAAATGACATCTGATCTGTTCAACAGCTGAATGACAAATAATGATTCCTATGGGGATGCTATCTACTAGTGAAAATGTGAAGGTACACTGGAGCTCAACTCTTATTCGCATGCCATCTTATGTCAATTTACTAAAATACCTAGACTGGGGTTTGAGACACCCCAGCACAGTAACGGAGGGTTAAGAGTACTTTATTCTACGCATTCCGATTTTCTCGAAAACGGCTCTAACGATTTTGATCAAATTTCGCACAGTCACTTGAGTTTACGTCTTCAATAATACTGTATAGTTCACATTTCTCAAAAAATGAATATAAGGCTAGTTTATTCTAGGCAACTTTAACAATAATTCGATTTTCTCAGAAACGACTCTAACGATTTTGATCAAATTTCGTACAGTTAATTAAGTTTACATCCCCAATAATACTGCATAGTTCATATATTCTCAAAAAATGAATATAAGGCTAGTTTTTTCTAGGCAATTTTAACAATAATTCGATTTTCTCAGAAACGGCTCCAACGATTTTGATCAAATTTCGTACAGTTACTTGAGTATACGTCTTCAATAATACTACGTATATCATTTTTCCCAACGAATGTATATAAGGCTAGTTTATTCTTGGGCAACTTCAACAAAAATTGGATTTTCGAAAAACAGGCTCATACGATTTTCATTTTCTAAAGATAACTAAACGACGCATTAGTACGTATATGAGAAAGTTTATACAATGTATGTTGTACCGATTTTTTAAAAAATGTGGTATGCCCTAGTGGAAAAAAATTGTCTTTTGACCTCCTTAGAATGTATAAAAAATCTGAGCGAGATTTGACAATATCTTCGGGTTTCGCCAGGACCCTAAAGATTTGTCAAAATCACTAAAATACGGCAAAATGCAAAACGAACACATTCGGTAATTTACTGTCATTTTCAATGGTAAAATGGCCTGATGAGCTCAAATTAAGCGTCCATTATCTGTTATCTCCCTCTGTTTGCCTGGAGGCCGTTCGAGGCAGGAAGATCAGGGAAGAAAAAAATAAGTCATCGTCAAGATATTCAACAGGACACTGCTGACTTCTTCTGTCACCGGATCGGATGCTACTTCGGGTAGTGACTTTGAAGTCGCAGAGAGTGATCTTCCAAGGAAAAAGTTCAGAGCTTTAGCTACTACTTGCGAAAGAACATGTGTCTCTGATACTGCAGGAGCTCTGATTGCCACATCTGTGCTGGAAGATATGGGCATCGTGACAAAAGATGACGTAGGTATCAAATGTAGTAGATCGACACAAAGTCAGGAGAAACAGAAAGTCTGTCAGACGCACTGTCAGTGAGGAACTACAAAACGAAGCTAAGTTTTTGCGGGGTCTATATTTCGACGGCCGCAAAGATATCACCAGAGTTTACGATAATAAATGTGTGCGGAACGTTCGCGAGGAACATATTTCAATTTTGGAAGTGCCCAGATCACATTATATCGGGCATATCACTCCGAACGGTAGGTCCACTGAAAACATAGCGCAAGGCATGATAAAATTCTTGGAGAAAAGTGGTTGGCGCATTAAAGAGTTGGATGCGGTTGGATGCAGTTGGATGCGACGGCACATCAGCGAACACTGGATCGAAGGACGGTGTTATTAGCCTCGTGGAGAAAGCTTGCGGATGGCCTCTATACTGGTTTGTGTGTTTGCTGCACTCATACGAACTTCCGCTTCGCAATCTATTACAACAACTAAATGGACCTAAACACGGACCGCGAAAGTACTCAGACCCCATCGGCAAAAGGCTTGAAAATTGTTAAAATCTCCGTTGTCAATTTCAAGAGAATCGAAGCCGATCTTCCGCAGGTTGACTTTGAATGCTTGAGCTCAGACCAGAAATATCTTCTAGATATCAGTACTGCTGTAACTTATGGTGTGTGTTCTTCTGCTTTGGCTGAGCGAAGCCCAGGGGCGTTGGTGCATTCTCGATGGCTCACAACAGCCAACAGAATTTTGCGTCTGTATGTGGCGACGGATAAACCTGAAAAGGAGCTGAAAATACTCTCACAATTTGTCATAAAGGTGTATGCAGTTTCTTGGTTTGCAATCAAGACGATCAGCGATTGTACAGACGGTGCGCGCCACCTTTGTGGAATGATTCATTCATCAAGGTATTTTGACAAAAAGTTGAGGGTCATTGTTGACGAAGTAATTTAAAGGAACGGATATTTCGGGCTCCCCGAGAATCTGCTGCTAGCTATGCTGAAAGATACCCGAAGGGACGTGCGGAGAACTGCCGTCAAAGAGACCATCGAGGCAAGAAAGAAGACCCCAAGAGCTAAAGACGGATTGATAAGATCGTTCCATGTACCGCCCCTCAACTTCAAAGCGGCGGACTACACGCAGCTTATTGACTGGAAGACTTGCCCGGTAACAGAGCCACCTCTCGCACGCACGTTTTCTGAAGCCGACCTGCAACAAATGGTGGACAAACAGCCAGAGTTCGATCATTTCCCGTGCCCCACACAGGCTGTTGAGCGCACTGCAAAATTGGTTACAGAAGCATCCAGTGCTCTGTGTGGAGAAGAGCAGAGGCATGGGTTCATTATTGCGAGACTGAAATCCAGACAGAATGTGCCCGACTTTAAAACGAAGAAAGATTACAATGTTTTAACTGAAGAGTGAAACTAAAGTAGTGCCCACAAGGTAGGGTGGTTGGGGTGGGCACGGGCGGGACTCGAAGTGCAGCCACCTCCCCGTGGTGAGTCCTGGGTTGTTTAGGCAGATTTAGGAGACAAAGCAAGCTAAGAGCTGCATTCTGACGGCTGCAGCGCGCGCCATCCGCGTACTGTACATGTACAGTGCATACGAGTGCCAGATACGTAATTTTTAAGTTGTTTAGTGACAACGAATTGCCCTTATCTTGCGAACGGAGGTAGATAACGGATAATGGACGCTTGATTTGAGCTCATCAGACCATTTTACCATTGAAAATGGTAATAAATTACCGAATGCGTTCGTTTTGCATTTTGCCGTATTTTTAGTGATTTTGACAAATCTTTAGGGCCCTGGCGAAACCCGAAGATATTGTCAAATCTCGCTCAGACTTTTTTTATACACTCGAAGGAGACCAAAAGACAAATTTTTTCACTAGGGCGTACCACATTTAAAAAAAGGTTTTTTTCGCTCACCCCTAACGTACGTGAAGCATTATATCAGCGTATTTCTCGAGAACCGTTCGTCGTACAGATATGCGGCAAACGGCGTTTTGTTTCTACATGCTGTTAGGTCCCTGGAAAAATATTTTCTTTTGCTAAAGAGTCCCGGGTTCGAGCCCAGGCGACAATTATATTATCCCGTAAGTTTACACTGGATTTTAGATTTTTCAGAGTGCAAGATTTTTTTCCTTCATTCGTCAAAATACGTAAATATGGACCGATTTTCGTTGTTTTTACTTTATTCTACGGATAAAACTCTATACTATTTTATACCTGCGATGTTTAGATGTTACATGGTCGAGGTTTTCAGAAATACACATTCTTTTCGAAATTTTGCGGATTTTTCGTACTCTTTCCGGACGTTGCGAAGGCGACCATCATTGTTGCCTCCGATTCAATTAATGCCAATTAAACCTTCAATATAGACGAAAGAAAAGCGTTATTCGCTTCGAACTGTTGTTTATGCATCGAAATTAATGAATCATAGCATCGTACATATTTAAGGATAATTATTCTGTTGACTACGTATGGGTAGCGTTTATAACTACTTAATCAAGGCAATTCATCGTCTTACCTTTTTGTAAGTAAAACCTTTATATTATACATCTATAATGCTGATTAACGCAAATAAGCTCACGCATAAATTTTAAATTAGATGAGAATATTGACGTACGTTATTTAAAAAAATCATATTTAGAGTTACATGGTTATCATGTCTTCGTAGATAATCTAAATAAACGGTTGCATTGTTTGTTATATAAAAAACGAAGCGACATATTACAATAAAAAGAAGCAAATAATACATAAATGTTCGCGATCAATTACGGTGTAGCATTAATTCCCTCTCTAAGATGACTTTTAAAATGCAGATTTCTGACTGACTTCGCAAAAATTTTATTCTCCCTGGCGCCCGGTGAATGTGAAAAGGAGACGGAAGACTTAACACAAACAGAGCTAGATATATATGCCGAGTTTTTGCCGCCATCCACTCCTGCTTATGTTTTTGACAATTATATGCCAGGGTAAGAGTGCATCATAAAATTATCCTAAATTGATAAAAATTTCAAATTTTTAAATAATATCAATAGTTACAATGTTGTTTCGCCTTTTTAGGGCATTTACAAACAAAATTTTATTATATTTAAAAGTGTTCACGAGTTATGGAAATTGCATTTCAGCTCTCTATATAGAGGTGCCCTATATTTATTTTTCAGATTCTCACCATTAACTCTGTTCCGCTGATGATTCTTGACACCGCTGGCACTGATGAAACTCTTTAATATCGTCACACTCTACTGATGCTTTTAGCACTAGGAGGACTGAACTTATCTACATACCGAGGAGGACTGATGGGTCAATTTAACCCACGTTACTTTATATGCATGAGGATATTTATTATCAGGTCATTTCTCATATCAAATTCATCTTTGCATTTGCAATCAACATTTATTTTGTCTTTCGATAATATTTGAGCTTCCTTGTACAACTACAGGCATGAGTATAGGTTGAAAAGTTAAAAAAATCAAAGTAAATATATAATAGAAATTAAAGTATTGTTCGAACGGCGGGTGTCTAACCAGTATTAGGTACGCATTTTACGCACCACACTTTCGTTACTTCCGAACACTTCCCACATACGGGTTTTTTGCATCCTATGCATACATCTAGTGTTTTGTTCCCCTTGCATTTGCCAACTGCACACCTGATGCGAGATTCACTGAAGGTTGGCTGCTCGTCTTCGTTTGGCAATGGATTGTCCAAAGGGCCACGCTTTATGGTAGACATATATGGTCCACGCAGTTCTTCACACAGCTGCAAAATGAAATTTCTGCGGCTAATTTTCTTGCGTGTTATGAGCTTGAAGAGCACCCACGCATTGATTGCTGCCAAGTCAAAAATACTGAAGAAGACCTGTAGTGGCCACCTCCGTGTACATGATTTTACAGAGCACAGACGCGTCATCTGATCGACCACATCCACTCCATATTTGGTGGAGTTGTAGAAACTCACCGTCTCAGGAGTCTAGGAGTCTTCTTTTCATTTTTAGCAATTTCCACAGTAGGATTTATGGTACTGAGGAGAAGTACGTTTTTCTCGGCTTGCACTGGTACACAGTGAGCGTCGTTTTGGAAACATCTTTCCGAAACAACAGGGTGCAGCCCTTCTTTGCCGAAGGGGGCACATCCCTCCTGCTACGGTTCACGGTGCCCACCATACTCGTCGACTTAACCTTGAGCTTCTCCGCAAGCTTTGAAGACGTAAAAAAGTTATCGGTGGTCACATTTCGGCCTTTTCCTGTGAATGGAGACATCAGACGGAGAACCACGCTCTCACCCACAGATTCATCGGCGGGGCGTAACTCATCCTTTCCAGTGTATGGAAAGCCATTGCACAAGTATTTAGAGTCGACGTCCACGGCAAGCCAAAACTTGATGCCGAATTTATTGGGCTTGCTAGCGATTTATCGAAGAAATGGAACCTGCATTTAGAAGGAAGGAGCTGTTCATCTACAGTCAGATTTGGTCCAGGTGTGTAAAAGACAATGCAGTTCTCTATGTAGAACAAGTCTGTGCTTGCCGGCGGGCCCCTCCGCCTGAAATTTGAGATGACTCGGCGCCGATAATTCGTGTTGTCTGAACGTGTATCAGTTACACGCGCAGCATAACGAAACTCACGCAAGAACGCTGATTGTATTGGCAGGGCATTGTGTGAAAGTGGAAGCACTCCATTCACCTTCAGAAGAAAAAGATGCGTCTCTTACGCTCAAAAATGCGGATCTCACGCATATTTTCATGCCGTGGGTCATTTTGGCCCGTCAGTCCTCTATGGTAGACGGACCCATAGATCCCGTGCAATGGGCACAAGAGCTTCGGAACTTGGTACACTTATTAACACACCAAACTTAGGAAAAGTCTGAAAATTTAAAGTTCCTGCTATAATTATCAGGGACACCTCGAGCGTTTTGGGTCAAAATGACCCGCCCGTCCTTCCAGTGTTAAAAACCAGAATTACCCCTCACATAGGTATCACATCGTTATCTTCTCTTCGTAACTAATCTAAATAAACGGTTATATTGTTTGTTATATATGTATAAAAAAATCTGATGTGGCCAACACATGACTTTCTCCATATTTGTGGTATAGATATTTATTTATTATTTCCTATCGTAAAAGAATACGGTCATCCTTATTGCCGTAAATTATATTTGATTATGTTTCCAGAATTCACCGCTACGTGGTTGTGGCGCTGCATACAGGATATTACGAAAAAAGTTGAATATCTCCAAAGCGACGGTTCTACGAAAATTTGTTTCAAACAAAACCTGGAAGAAATATTATTCTCTACAACTTTGGTCCTCACGAAGATTACCAATAACGACGTTTTTAGGGAGATATTTGATGGAAACCGAAAAAAACCGATTATTTATAAATAATTCCTAAACAATAACTGCTATTGAAAATTGTTTCAAATGAAAGTTGTAGGAAATTACATTCTCTATAACATTTGTATAGAATTGTATATAAAATAATGACGTTTTCACGGAGAAATATCCCAAAAACCGAATCGGGTTTCGAATAAACCCTGCCTTTCGGATAACCGTTATTTTCCAAGAACTAATCAGTTCTTTGTGCTCGTGCTAAAGTGTTATATTTGAAATTTGGTAAAGATAGGGCAAGTACTTTTTGAGTTAGAGCGCCCACAATCACATATACACGCACACATACACAGACCATTCCGAAAATAGTCCAAACGTGTTCTAGGGACCTCAAAACGTGTATTTCTGTGGAAATCTCGAAGTCGATTTTTTTGTGATCACAATACTTTCCCATCACTACGTATGGGGAAAGTAAAAAATCTTAAAATAGGAGATCGTAAAATCGAAGTTTCACTTATTTTGATTAAGATAGTTATTTGTAGGATTTTTCATTAACCCATTTTCGGCCTATGGTGCATTTACACACCATTGGCCAAAATAATTTTTAAAGGTAATTACTTGATATTTATTAGGTATATTGACCATAATGTATGTCAATTAACATTGTTACCTGTGGTTTTTAATTATTTTAGCATATTTTAAATAAAATTATTATTTTTAATTTTGAGTTAAATTCGGGACATTTTGAGGTTATGTGACACATGAAACATTAAGCATATTTTCATTAACATTTTATTTATTTGTTATAATTTCATGCTATAATTATATAGCAGACATGTGCTTTGTTTATGCTAAAGAAATATTTGTTTCTAAATTTCTATTATACGAGTTTTATGGGATGTTGAAATTAATGGTGCGTATATGCACCATTGGCCAGATGAGTTAACTTTTTTAAGAGACCTGAGGGTAAGGAATACATTCTGTGGGAAGGATGTGATGTGATAACAACGATGATTTTAGAATGAAAATATTGGCTCAGGAATTACATAATGATATTAGGTTTAGGAATGATTGGGAAATGTTTAAGTAGCCATGGTATTGTTTCAGAAAATGTTGCATTTTAGTCATAGAGTCTTCCAGGGTCATGAAAGGCCAAAACAAAGTCATGATTCATTCTCAAACATATACCACTGTTACTGTTAATTCCCTCTCCTTTCTCTTTCCTACTTACTTATTTTACTTCCCACTCCTCACTAACTTTTGTCATCACCCACTGTGACCCGTCACCTTGCTCAGTTACTACTGGAAGGCTCATCTCATCTTCACTCCAAGGTGCACTTTCTTTTGTTTCCAACTTACTTTTTATATAAAAGCAAGAGCAGAAACAGTTTTACTTTGTATGTAAGAGCAAGAGCAGAAACAATCCATTCAGAATGTACTGAGTATAGCAGAAGGAGCATTTTACAGAATTACAACGTCTTTATCTCCGAACGCAACCGATTGACAACAGTGAGGATTCGATCTTCGAATAACGGACGGAATTCTCTTTATTCCTGTTATTATTCTGTATTGATTTTATTAGCAAGGTAAGAAACATTTATTTATTATTTTATAATTTGAGACTTATTTTCACATAAGTAACAATTTTTAGAATATATGAATTAATCAAATTTTTCTTATCCCTCAGATGGTCGAAAAAATAGCTCACTGAAAACTATTCAAGAAATAAAGGCAGCTCTTGAAGAGGAATCGGACAGCTCCGGTGATGAAGAAATTGACGCAGTTTATATCCCACAGGTGGTCGACGAGTTAACAGATGAAGAAGACATAGACGACAATATCATGTGCGAGGAAAGTATCCAGAAGGACGTAACGGGAACTTTTGAATTACACAAAGGATCTAAAGTGTTTAGTGACAATAGCGGAACTGAGGAAGAAGGAAAACTGCAAAACAAAATGCAAAAAGTGACGGCGGAAGTAAAAGGTAATATTGATAATGTGCTACCAAAGTGGTAAAAAATGAAGCGGGCCAGGTTCATCAATGTGCCAAATTGCAAAGAAGATGAACACCGTGAAATAATGAAAGGAGTCTTAGGGGGTAAGTCACCATTGGAAGTAATCATGCTTTTATTCAATGAAGAAGTTATGAATAAAATTGTGCAGTTCACAAAAAAATATACCACGGAACAAAATAGACATGCTTTTGAGTTTTCTATTAGGGATCTTAAAGATTTCTTGGGTATTTTAATTCTTTCGGGATACCATACACTGCCACAGTGTGATATGTATTGGTCTCTCGATGAAGACAAAGGTGTACCTTTAGTGAGAAACTGCATGAGCCGCAATAGATTCCGTAGCATTAAGCAAAATATCCATTTGTCTGATAATGCTCAGTTGGACAGGAATGTCCGATTTTCCAAATTGCGCCCAATTTTTCAAATCCTAAATGAGAGTTATTTGCAGTTCGGAATTTTTTCTCACAACCTATCGGTAGATGAGCAGATGGTGCCTTACTATGGTCGACACTCTGCCAAAATATTTATTAAGGGGAAACCAGTTCGATTTGGTTTTAAGTCATGGTGTTTGTGCTCGTCAAATTGATATCTTTATAGATTCAATCCATACGGTGGCACTACATCTTTTACGGAAGAAAAAACAAAATATGGCTTGGGCGCTAGTGTTGTACTAGATTTGCTAAGTGTTTCAACAGTTTCCTCAAGAGTATTTTTCGACAACTTCTTCTCCTCGCATAGACTTTCTCAAGTTCCAAATCAGAGAGGAATTTTTGCCACTGGGACGAATTGAGAAAATCGCACTGGAAAATGCCCCATAGAAGATGTTAAGGGTGTTCGGAAAAAGGAAAGGGGTAAATTTGACTATTCATTTGATGATCATTCAAAAATCATTGCTGTGAGGTGGAACGATAATTCTGTAGTTACAGTACTAAGCAACAACATTGACATTTACCCATTAGTAAATACTAAGAGGTACAGTCGTAAATACAAGGAAGAGATTTTGATTCCACAGCCACAAGTAATTTCCGAATATAATAAGTATATGGGAGGGGTAGATTTGCATGATAATGCTGTTGCTAATTACCGTATCCATGTGCGAGGAAAAAAATGGTGGTGACCACTTTTCACCAACATAATTGACAGTGCCGTAGTGAATGCATGGAAGATTTACCTTTTGGCATCGGAGGAAAGTATTTCCCAAGTTAACTTTCGGTCTTACCTGGCTGTATCTCTAATAAAATGTGTGGATAATAATATTCAAGATGAATGTCATAGGGAGATTCGCGAAGAACCTGGTCCAAGCTCAGGACGGCCGCCACTGGGATCTTTACCATGTGAAATTTGAATATATAGGGTTGGACATATAGTGGTAGAACGTGAAGAAAAAACAAGAAGGTGTCGATTATGCCATAGCCATACAATTTTTATGTGCCAAAAGTGTGGAGTTCATCTTCACCCAGATTGTTTTTAAAAATTTCATGAAAGTACTTAAGTGCATATATGCATTTTTTGGGTCAACAGGATAGTCCTTTTGGCCATTGGTGCGTAAATGCACCATTTTATATTTCTGTTATTAGTAATGTTATTGTAATTATGATTTTCTGTCTAATCTGATGTATAATAAGATATAATCAATAAATAAATATTAAATATATTATTTTCAGTCCTTGGTCGAGTATGGGTTAATATATTTTATAAGATGTCTGTCTAAATTCATACTGTCCCTGTTTAAGATATCAATGTACAGACATACCTCACTTATCGCTCCTAACTGGTCCCTAAAAAACAGCCTTTCCATCCCAATCAAAACAGAATCCCTAGCCCTACTCAGTTTTGTAGTACTTATTAAAGGAGTTGCTTTCTTTCCACGCTTTGATTTGATTTTTTAAATACCATCTTACTGTCGATCCCAATAAGCCTAAGGCTTTGCAAACATCAAGTTGGAGTTCTCCAACTTCAATTCCTTTAATCACATCAAGTTTTATTGACAGCAACAACATTTTTCTGTTTTCTTTTCAGAAAGATCTTTAGCACACGGAATTTCACGCTTTTGACTCATCACAAATAATAAGAGCGGTCAAAACAGTAAGAAATAACTACACTGAGACACGAATCACATGGTGACTACCAAATGAGATACAGAATAAAAGAATCTAATATGGCCAACACGTGACTTTCTCCATATTTGGGGTATAGATATTTAAATTATTATGAATAGCATTATAAGGTAAAATTATCATTTTGTATCATAAAAAATACAGTCGTCTTTATTGCCATACATTAGGTATATTTTGAATATGTTTACAGAATTCACCGCTACATGGTGGTGGCGCTGTATATTGAAAATTACGAAAAAGTTGAATATCTCCGAAATGGATGGTTCTAAGAAAAACTGTTTCAAACAAAACACGGAAGAAATATTATTCTCTACAACTTTGGTCCTCACGAAGATTACCAATAATGACGTTTTTAAGGAGATATTTGTCGGAAACCGAAAAAACTTATATGGAAAATTGTTTCAAATGAAAGTTGTAGAAAATTACATTTTCTATAAATTTTGTATAGAATTGTATATACAATAATGATGTTTTAATGGAGAAATATCGCAAAAACAGAATCGGCTTTCGAATAAACCTCGACTTCCGGTTAACCGTTATTGTCCAAAAATTAATCAGTTCTTTATGCTCGTGCAAAAGTGTTATATTTGAAATTTGGCAATGATATGATAAGTAGTTTTTGAGTTAGAGCGCCCACAATCACATACACACACATTCCGAAAATAGTCTAAACGTGTTCTAGGCACCTCAAAACGTGTATTTCCGTTGAAATTTCGAAGTTGATTTTTTTCGTGATCACTATACTTTCCCATTACTACGTATGGAGAAAATAAAAAATCGACTTCGAGATTTCAGCGGAAATACACGTTTTGAGGTCCCTAGAACACATTTAGACTATCTTCCGAATGATGTCTGTGTGTGCATATGTGTGTGTATGTATGTGATTGTGGGCGGTCTAACTCAAAAAGTACTTACCATATCGTTACCAAACTTCATATATAAACTGTAGCATGAGCACAAAGAACTGATTAGTTTTTGGACAATACCGGTTAACCGGAAGTTGACGTTTATTCGAAACCCGATTCCGTTTTTGCGATATTTCTCCTTTAAAACATCATTATTTTATATACAATTCTATAAAAATGTTATAGAGAATGTAATTTCCTACAGCTTTCATTTGAAACAATTTTCCATAGCAGTTATTGTTTAGGAATTATTTATAAATAATCGGTTTTTTCGGGTTCCGTAAATATCTCCTTAAAAACGTCGTTATTGGTAATCTTCGTGAGTACCAAAGTTGTAGAGAATAATATTTCTTGGAGGTTTTGTTTGAAACAAATTTTCGTAGAACGACCCATTTCGGAGATATTCAACTTTTTTCGTAATATCCTGTGTACAGCGCCACAACCACGTAGCGGTGAATTCTGGAAACATAATCAAATATAATTTACGGCAATAAGGGTGACTGTATTCTTTTACGACACGAAATAATAATTTTGCCTCATTATGCTATTCATAATAATTTAAATATCTATACCCCAAATATGGAGAAAGTCATGTGTTGGCCACATCAGATTTTTTAGATTAAAATTAGAAAGAAGTAACCTTCGATCTTCGGATCCGAGTCATTTTGAAGAATAAATTATAAAGTTTCTTATTCTGTTCATGTTTTTCCGTATACAGTTCTAAATCGATCATGTTAAACCTTTAAATCACATAGTTTGGAGAAATCTTGCCATTTTAACGGGATGATGTCTGGCCTACTAATTGCATTGATAGACCTTGAAATCCAATTGCTATTTCAGTCCTCACGGGTGTAAGCGTGCTTTAATGCTTTTAATACGAGAGAGAGGGAGAGAGAAAATAAGGGAAGGTTAGAGAGGAAAGGAGGAAGTGAGGGAGAGGGGAGAAGAGTATGGGAGGGAGAGTATGGGAGGGAGAGTGTGGGAGGGAGAGAGGGAGGGAGGAGGGAGGGAGGGAGGGAGGGAGGGAGGGAGGAGGGAGGGAGGAGGGTGGGAGGGGGATGGAGGTGGAGGAAGGGATGGATAGGTATTGGGAGGAGTGATAGACGGAGATAGTCAACTATTTTAAGTTGAACTAAAAATCGTCCGTCATATTGACGGACTTTTAAACTAGTAATTGAATAAATACGGTATTTTGAGGTGCTAATTCAATCATAATTAGCCTACGAGTACTAATTAGACATAATGTTGAGAGAATTCTTGGTTGTGCTGGTGTGTTGTCCGATCATGTCCCGGTGTTGTGTGAATTAAAATTTGAATAAGTTAGTCGAGTAAAAAAAGGGCATAAGATTAGACATAATTGGAAACGTTGTGATATTAAGGATTTAAAGATATTCTAACTTATTGCCCGTGGGCACTTCTTGATAGCGCTCAATCTGTAGACGAATGTTGTGATTATTTTTACTATTTACTTGATGCACGTATATTGGATTGTGTTCCAACATTGTAGGTTAATCCATTTAAATACCCCATATGGTATGACGACGAATTAATTAAGGCTTTGAAATCGAAAGCGAGAGCATTCCGAAGATGGAAACGTTCAAAATTACATAGTGATTACGTGGAGTTTTCACTTCGACGTTCAGAGTTTAAAGACTTACAAATTTTGAAGTATAATTCTTATCTGACTGAAATTGATTCTTCTTTGAACGAGAATCCTAAACTTTTCTGGAAGTATTTGAAAAGAAAAAGGGGTTGTAGACGTATTCGTACTTCAGTTTTTTATGAAAACCAAGTTGATTCTGACCCCCAAGGTGCCTGTAATTTGTTTGCAGAGTATTTTTCAACTTTTTTTAGTGTACCAGTGAAAGACGCACACAATTCAAGCACTTTTGCCTACTGATGAAACTTTTGATGTTTTGCACTCAGTGCAGTTCATGAGAGAGGAAGTCTTGGGTGCCATCAAGGGTTTAAATAGCAATGTATCCTCAGGTAGTGATAACGTACCAATATCCATTATTAAAGCCTGTGCTATGGAGATGTGTAATCCTCTACTTCGTTTATTTAACATGATTTTGTACACTCAATGTTTCCCTGCATTGTGGAAACAGGCATTGGTTTGTCCTATTTTTAAAAGTGGTAACAAAGCTGATGTTAAAAACTGTCGGCCAGTGTCATTGCTACCCGTGTTCTCGAAAGTTTATGAGAAACTAATACATTGTAAACTTCTAGCTTACTGTAAAGGGAGATTCTCGGATAAGCAGCACGGTTTTCTCCCGCACCGTTCCACTGTTACTAATTTGGTTTTACATGTTCATGATA
Source organism: Uropetala carovei (assembly GCA_036926305.1). NCBI lineage: Eukaryota > Metazoa > Arthropoda > Insecta > Odonata > Petaluridae > Uropetala > Uropetala carovei. Next base: position 11,487,074 of record JAXCHB010000011.1, read on the forward strand.
TTTCTTCTGCCATTCATAAAGCCAACCAATTAGATACTATATATGTCGATTTTGCCAAGACATTTGACAAAATTGACCACGAATTCCTTTTGTTTAAGCTTCAGCACTTTGGTATTTCGGGTAACCTACTTGCGCTTATTATTTCATACTTAAAGGGCAGGAATCAAAAAGTGGTTATCAATGGTTCTGTTTCCCCGGTAAAGGAGATTACATCCGGTGTCCCACAGGGATCTATCATTGGCCCTTTTCTCTTTAATGTATTTATAAATGATCTTCCTATGTGTGTAAATAATTCTTGTTTACTCTATGCTGATGATTTTAAGGTTTTAAGAAAGATTGTTACTTTGGCCGACTGCACCCAATTACAGAAAGACCTTGAAAGTCTGGAAAACTGGTGCAGTACGTGGAAATTATTTCCCAATTTATCTAAGTGCAAGATAGTGTCATTTTCATTAAAGAAAAACATCATTAAGTATGAATACAATATGTATGGAACTCCTCTGGAACGTGTTGATTCAATTAATGATTTAGGAGTAAACATTGACTCAAAATTGAGATTTTGTAGCACATTAACGCCGTCTGTTTAAAGGCTTTTCGACTCTTGGGTTTCATAAAACGAAATTCCTATGAACATTTCTCGGTACAAACTTTAGTAAGATCTCTTTGTGCTATTGTACGACCAGTGCTCGAATATGGCATGGTATCCATATCACAGAAACGGCATTGATGCGGTCGAGAAAGTACAGATGAGCTTTGTAAAATGGTTGTGCATGAAAGAGGGTTTTCCTTATCATAAGGGTGATTACACCAACCTTTGCCGCAGGTATAAATTGACTCCTTTAAAAATCAGAAGCAAAGTTACAGACATTAATTTTTGTAGAAACATTTTAACAGGTTTTATTGAATGTAGTGATTTGCTGAGTGCTATTGATTTCAATACCCCAGTGTGATGATTAAGACATGCTCCACTTCTCAGGGAAGCATCAGTGAGAGTTGATGTATGCATGCACTCTCCAATAATACGGATTGTAAGGTCCATGAATGAAATTTTGTCAATTAATGATGGTATTGATACTTTTATTGATTCATGTATTTGTTCTAAAAATAAAATTTATAAAAGTCTTACTCGTTAAAGTAAGTGTGATGTGCAATTCTGTCTTAATCATATGTTATTTTTTGTATTTGTGTTGATTTTATGTGTTAGGTATTTTATTATAATGCATGTAATTGGGATATGTACCTGTTTGCATTTAATAAAATATTAATATTATTATTATTATTATGTTTAAATTACTCAGTGGATTTCTCCCTGCTTATTGATTTGACTTGCACGGAATATATCCAAGTGCAGTCAAATTTTAGTAATCTGTAATTCCTAGAAACTGTCGAACAATACGACATGTGGCTAACATTGTTGCTTTTTGGATCTCTATATATGTTGCTTTTGGAAGATCCAATCGTATTAAACCCACTAGTAGTTCTTTTGGTACCACTCCAGTTGAAGATATTATAATTGGTATGATCTCACTACTTTTCATTTTCCATATATTTTTTAATTCTTCTCCGAGCTTAACATATTTGGTTCTTTTTTCTACTAATGTTTTCTGCACGTTTTATAGTTTGTCACAGCTATATCTATTATTTTTACATTTCTATTAATTTTGTCCACTAAGACTATATCTGGGCGATTATTGAGTATAGGATGATCTGTTAAGATTCCTCTATCATAGTATAGCTTACAATTATTGTTTTCTAATATTGTAACAGGATTGTAGATATAGTAAGGTGTATGGCTGCCTTTGTCGATGGGCGTTACGTATGCTAGTTTCCAGTCTTTCGGGACGGTACCATGTGCAACGGATTTTTCGAATATTATTTTCAAGTAAGGTGCGATTACCGAGGCTAGTTCTTTTAACGCACGCGCGGGTATGCCTTCCGGTTCGGAAGACTTATTTTCCTTAATCGACTGTAGTTGGTGCGCGATACCTGTTTCAGAGAATATCAAATCTTCCATCGAATGTCCCTCATCATTCAAAGCTGGTTCCTCAAATTCGTTGCTCTCCGAAGTAAACGCTTTCTGAAAGTGTTCATTTAATAAATTCGCTTTTTCCGCGCTATCATAACTACATCACCTGCCTCCGTTCTCAGTGACGCTATGGTGGGGCCACTACCATGAACCTCCCTAACGTACGACCAAAATGCTTTCCGATTTTCTTTCAAATTATTATGCAAAACTTTGTTTTATTAATCATTAAAAGCTTCTCGCATTGTTACTCTAGCTCTTAACCGCGCCTCTCTATGTTGATGCCTTATTATTGACCTCTGTTCCTCTGTGACTTTTGAAGAATTGCTATTTAAGCGAGCGTGAAGTTTTCTTTGCCGTCTAAGAGCGCAGCTAACTTCCTGGTTGTACCATCTTGGTTCCGCACCATCACGTTGAAGTTTATGTGGAATGACTTTTTCCGTACCCTCTCGCATCATATCCCTGAACATGCACCATGATTCCTCTGTACTAGCGTCGATTGATGCTTCGCAGAAATTAGGGAATTGTGTCTGTAAAAAGGACCTAAATTTCGAGAAATCGCCTTTGGCGTACATATATACGCGTCTTCTAGCCTTAACCTGTTTCTCCACTTTTAGCTTAAATTCTACGTACACGCTTATTCCTTCCTCTATGGAAAGCTTGTTCATACGCTCAGGGTAGTTCGTTACGAGTAAATCTAATATATGGTTCGATCTTGTGGGGCACCTTAGCGGAAGCAATGGTATCACTTAGCGACGTATTTAACGTAAATTTAGAAGAAAAATCAAAATATCTGTTAAACTATATAGGCTTTATGAAAAAATGTTCTAAATAAAACTTCAATCCAATTTTATTCTCTACAACTTTTACGATTACAACTGTTTACAAAAATTGAGTTTTAATGGAGACATTTGGAAAAAACTACGAAAAACAAAAATATCTATTAAACTAGGTATCGGTTTGACGAAAAATTGTTTCAGACAAAACTTGTAGAAATTTTTATTCTGTACAACTTTTGTAATGACAACTATTTATGGAAATTAAGTTTTAAAGGAGATATTCGAAAAAAACGGAAAAACGACAGGAGTAAACATCCACTTCCGGTTGACCTATATTGTCCAAAATCTAATCAACTCTTGTCACTATTATGAAAGTATTATAGGTCCTCTTTATTAATCCGGCCCCATCTTGGACCGGGGCCCAGAACGTGTGCTTTGCATGGGACCCATGATCCGCTTAATCCGACCCTGTAAATAAGTAACACCAAATATCATAGCTTCTGAAATTTATGGAAATATTTACGAGCGTAATAGTAACGCATCTGTGAGGCATATAGGTTTCGAATTGCAAATTGAATCGTCTCCCCATCTCCTATATCTATAGGTAGAATCAGGGCCGGCGCGAGGGGTGAGGCGGTGAAGCGACCGCCTCAGGCGGCACATAGCTTGGGGTGGCATTTTCAGTCGCATATTGAGAAAAAATCAACGGCCGTTGTGGATATTCGAAAAAGAAAAGGGTGGCCGTTCATTGTCGTTCACCACTTCAACATCAACTTACATGATTTTGCACTCGGAGCATTTAAAAACAAAACTTGATTTTTTTATCTCTCCATGAGCTTGAGAGCTTGCCTGTAGACTCAAGATGTTTAGGTTGGAGATACATTTGCTTTCTGCATATGGATCTTTGGTTGGCATCTGGTTTATGTTCCTCTTAATTAAATTCTTAGCATCTAGCATGCCTTTCTTCGCTTTCTTAGTTCCCAGTCAGAATTACGGGATCACCGGACTCGGTCGTGTTAGAAGATGAGTCTTCAAAAAAGCACAAGTCCACAAGTATCGTTTCATGTAGGCAGCCTCTCCCAGTGTAGTTTTATTTAATTACGGCTATGCCGAACTTCTGCAGAGGGGTCCTAAATGCATCCTTACAACTGCTTCAGCCAATAACACTGACACCTTCTTCTTGGATTATCTTTACATCTAGGTACGTAATCGCTCATCAATATAATGGCAGTATTTTTATCAGAAAATTGGTATATATGATACAGTGGCGGATTTAAGCATTCTGGGGCCCCTGGCGCTAAATTATTGGTGCCCCTGTCGCTGAACAATTGGGGGCCATGCAATCTAAATATATATGTTGAAACCTCGCCAAACGAATTCCACTTTATTTGACCTCTTTAAGATCGCATTAATAAATAAAGTACCACACAGCGAAACATACATTTTCTACATCGATATTAAAGTGATACATTTAATATATCTGAGATTATATAGAAAAAAAATTTTCGGGGCCCCTTATCACAAGGTGCCCCCGGCGCGCGTCATTTGCGACTCCCCTTAAATCCGCCACTATGATATCGTATTTTGTAGGAAACAGAGGAATTCTAAAATACTAATAATCATCGTAGAAACGCGGAATTGTATTCATAATATAGATTCAATAGTAGGGATTAATTATCAAATCGATAAAAACTACCTAAGGTCCACCATTGACCAAGATCGGTGCGTTCGCGATATTCATATAATTACAGTATCGTGAACACTTAAATCTATTGAGATGGAATCTTATTCAAAGAAACGTGAACATTTCTAAACATTTCGTCTGCTGGGTATACCTATCTAAAACAAATAATGAGAAAAGTTAAACACAGGTCAACTTTTTGACGTTTCGACTGGAATTTTTAAAAAAAATGTTGCGTTTCTGATGTTTTTAAAAGGCAGTTCATTAATAATATAGAAGTTATAGTTACGAAATCATTATTCATAATCATTACAGAAGTCAAAAACAAAAGATTTTTAACATTTTGTTCATTATAATCGGGGATATGGCGACGGGAGAGGGTTTTCTATGCAATTTGAGCGCTAGAATCTTTCCCTCGCATCTCGGCTCACTCTCGGTCAAGAGATAAACGTAAATATCTTTGAGGGGTTTCATTGTAAACTGACATCAGATACGTGTGGGCGATGACTCACTCCTTTTGTGCCGAGATACGATCCGTCTCAGAATTATATAGGGTTTTTACGCAGCCGAGTTCCATATTTCGCTACTTGCATTAAAATAAAAACGCAAAAATTAATGTATATTATATGCACTAAATTGCAGAATTGAGCTGAAAATGTAAAGGCCAAAGCTTCCTCTTTCGAAACGTATCAAGCTTTTATGGATTTAAGAAAATTCACTGGGTCTAAAAAATATAAGTATATAGCGATCTCCTGGACCTAGTGACTACGTATGACGGCATCCTGTGGTGACTGCGTTGAGGGCTTAAATAACTATTACTTGGAGCAAAATTTAAGAGCATCTGGTCCAGTAATTAAATAAATTTTTTACGTGCACCTCTGATTAGAATTCGACGTAAAAACAGAAAATTTGAATGCGAGGGAAGAGATACACCAATCGTAGATCCTTTAAAAAAAAATTGAAGTCGAGTTTTTTAATTATGTAGTTGATGTTTGTATCAATTCTATCAAGGAAAGATTTTCCCAACTAGAAACACATAACCAACTATTTGAATTTTTGTACAACATTCCATTGTTGATCCATACAGATTCAGAGGTTATTTTTAAAAAATGTCAAAATTTGCATATAGCATTGAAAGATGATATAGAACCTTTAAATTTGTACAATGAACTTTTAATTATTATAAGTGTATTAAATAGTGGGATGACTCCATTAAATGTTTTAAATTACATAGTTAAAAATAATTTAATAGGAAATTTTCCAAATATTTTTATATCACTCAGAATTCTGCTAACTTCCTGTGACCGTTGCCTGTCGAGAACGATCTTTTTCGAAATTGAAATTAATTACAAACCATTTACGTTCTACGATGGCACAGGAAAGGTTGATAGAACTAACAATATTGTCCATCGAACATGACATTTCAACCAGTTTAAATTTTGAAGATGTTATAGACGATTTTGCTAAAGAAAAAGCGCGATAAATTTTATTGTTTTTTAATTATTATATTGTTATTTAAGGAAAGGTTTAAGTTTATTTTGTTTGTGCAATAAAACTTAAATATAATATTTTCATTTATGTGATTTCTTTGCTGAATATGCACAATGTTTCCTTGCTCCGCCTCTACCTCGTTACTGTGCAAAAGGGCGGCAAAAACTGCGCTCGCCTCAGGTGGCAATTTTTCACTCGCCGGCCCTGGCTAGAATCACTTGAGATTTGGCATGGTGACGGGCGGTTAGACAAACTCAGGGTGATGACTTCTATTTGTTGATGGGTTCAGATTGTTCCCAGAGGCCTCATGTTCACATCCACTTTTATCGACGCTTTCTCTCCTTTAGGCAATTCCTCGCGCCTGATCTATCCCAACCTTTTCCACAAAAAGGTCAAGGTGATCTGGTTGTTGCTTCTCTCGCCTCCGGCATGGGTGTGAGTGTTGTGAGATTTGTTCCCTCACACGGAATGGCCGATGGCGTCATTGGAATACCCTCCTATGAGTGTCTCCTAATGGAATAGCTCCGGGAGAAAAGGCTATTGCCCTCTCCTCTCGTCTGTTTAATAGTTGCCCATATGGATGTTAACAGGTGACAAATTTGTCATTGGATTCAGAACATCTTAAATAACATTCCAGAAGTTCTAACTACTGAAAAACTAATAAAGCTTTCACTTTAGTTTAATTACTGAACATGTACAAAGCATTTTACTTAAAATTGTAAAATTTTATTTAAAAATGAGAAATGGCTAATACATAAACCGAGTTATGTAGTGCCATTCAGAAAAAATCCTTTGGAAGAAATATCGCTTTTCATGAGTATACGCAGAGCCGTAGTGAGGATGAGGCAACCGGGGCACGTGCCCAGAGTGCATCTTCGTAAGGGGAGGGGGCAGAAGGAAGTCTTATTATACACTTGATAAAATGCTCATACAGTTTTATTTTTTCGACCGCTTCGCAACTTATAACGGCCAACCTGAGGTTCAGCTGAAGGGCCACGATAGGGCCTCGGGAGAAAAACGATTTGTTAAAATGCGGAGTGAAAAACACTCAGGTTGTTGCCATTTTCATTGATTTTAAAAAAGCGTTTGATAAAGTACCCCATAATAAATTAATGGGAACCAAAGTATCCCTCCCCGTTGTCCGGTGATTGGGTTTGTAAATGTCGAGACTGGCCAATCAGTTTAACTTTGAAGAGGACTACAATTAAGAAATTTAGCTTTGTTGCCGCCTGGAAAATGGTCATCTAAACCGATAAATTTTGCGCTTAAAGAAAAATTTCAAGCTAGTTATCATGTAATATGACAAAAAATGAACAGAATCAAAATATTCAGTCATTCATGCGTAAAATAAGTCATATCTCGTGATCGTAAGTTAATATTTAGGTATATTTTTATCCACATCAGTGAAGGGCTGCATGGCATTTTGGGGTTTCTCCACACCATTTCCCATGAATTCTTATAGAAATAGTATTCTGTTGACCCCATGGGGTATAAGTAAAGTGACCAGACGTACTGATTTTAGAGATTGTGTACTGATTTCAAATATGTACTGAATTTTGTACTGAATTATAAAGTTGTACTGATTGTAAAAGAAGAAAAAATCATCTATAATTATTTAGTTCATTTACTGTGGGATTGACGGTTGAGGTGGCTCGGGTGCGATGTTGCCAGTATGTGTAAAGAGGACTTGCGGAACGCTGTGTAGTTCCACATAGCAAACATTACCTCCCCTCCACCTATGATTGGCTGTGAGGGAGGGGAGTTTTTCAGTCTTTCATTCCAAACCCCCACCCCGTCTCTACAACTATAAGTCTCAATTCCAAAGTAATGTCGTCCAGACAATAGTAGTTATGGTTGTTTATGTCATGTGAGTAGTATAATATTTTAATGCTTTTTAGTAAAGTAACATTATTCTCAGAATAGATTATTAATATTATTATTTTATTATATTTAAAGACCCTGCCATAAATAGAAGAAAAAACAAATTTTCTGATCGACTTCAGCAAGAGTATCCAATATGTATAACAATAATGTTATATACCTATGTATACTGTATAAAATTTCAATATATATGAAGTATTATATTGAAATTTAGTTTTCTTTCATGAATATAAGAAATATTAAAAAATGTACTGATTTTACATCTAGAAAATCTGGTAGTTTTCTTTCATGAATATAGAAAATAAAAAATGTACTGATTTGACATCTAGAAAATCTGGTCACTTTAGGTAATAGAGAGTCCACGGTCTGCAAACCTAGACCAAGTTCTTCCTTTGGTCCATGGGATGGCCCATGAAACTTTTTAATTCGATAGCTTCAACGGTGTAAAAACGTATAAAGAACATATGCACACACTAAAAAATTTATAAGATGTGGTGTATCCCAAAAAAATTTTAAATGGGGGTTTGGGGGGGCATCGATTTGGTTTTTCGACGATAACTCTCGAGTAAATTAACTTAGGAAGTTAAAATTTGATATTTGTCACTTTCAATACAAGTATAAGATCAATCTCCTATATATTTATGAAAGTTTGTTTGTTTGTGCATCTATATATTTCCACACCGTTAAAGCTGGAATAATCAAACTTTCAACAAATACTTTCTTCACAAATAGGAAGGCCGTAGGCTAATTTTTAGTCCCAAATGTTTTATATTAATTGTACAAAAAGCAAAATAACTTTGTATGCTAATGCATTGCTATCTAGAGATGGGTCGGAAAGAACGGGACAGTTTTTTTCGAACAGTTCTGATGCCTAACTGTTCAATAAAATAACTTTTCTCATAAACTTCTTGTTCTCAAAGAACAGGTAACTCTACATCTTATACACAGTGAGAAAGGTGGGAAACGACTACTTCCTTAACCGTAATAGGACGGCGGGGACTGATTAAACTACGCGTATTTTCCCAAGTCCTACTATTGATTTGAATTAAATTTGGTGCGATTGTGGAGGGCTCCCAGAAATAATTCATACGTGGATTTTGTTTCTCTCTGTCCGTTTTATTCAAAACGGTGGCCGAGTGAATTCTTAAATACCACGTATCATCTAGAATTCCGATCGGATTTGAACCAAATTTCCCCGGGCAGCGCCGGGAATTTCTGCTAGTAGTGAATAAAATCCGACTTGGAGATTTTACGGATTTACACGTTTTAGGGGTTCCGTCGGAACTTTTCTGATGGGTTATTTTTGTCATATGTAGTAAGACATGGATCTCAAACAGAATGCACGATGACCTTGTTTCCCAATGAGCATTCACCCTCCTATTCGATCGAAATCTTTATAGTATTTGAACTTATCGTAAGGGTGTTGGGTGGAGCGTCGGATCCAAAGGGAGAGAGATACTGGCGATCACATAGCCTTTTGGAAGTCCCAGTCTTCCACTCTAAGATCCGCTCTTTGACCCATTCGGTACACTTTTTCGAATTTTCACCGCAGATTAGTTCTTCCTGAGAAAGGCAAACAAATCTTGCAGAGCGAGAGGTAACCAAATCGTGGTCGGCACAAGTTGTGTATCAGAGAGAAGGATCGCCCCTATTGAAAAATACCTATCGCCTCCCTCTTGAGAATTTTATGTCTCTACCCTCGTTGGTGAGTTACTCTTGAATTCTGTGACATAGCCAAGAAACAAACAAATGAAATAAATTCCTACTCAAGATGGGGGATAGGTGGAATACTGGAAGCTGGGGAAACCTCTGTATGACAGCGCTGGCCAACCTTTCTGCAGTAGGCTCAAAATCATCTGTAATATTATTCTAAAAAAGCTTTTTTGGCCATCCTTACGACTTGGGATGTAAGGGAAAGGATGTAACCCTTATGTTTCTCCTGGACTGATATGTACTCAGTAGGCAGCGTAGGCAGGCACTCAGTAAAGAATTGTGAGTGAGAGTCGGTAGGTGAATCTCGGTGGCATCAGAAATCAGCAGTAGCAGTTGATAATGTAAGTAATTGCAGATGCATTTCATAACAATCAATTATTATCATTTTTATTACTTGTATTAATGATGTTACTATCACTATTTTTCGGTCCTCAAATAATTTTACAATCTTACTCTGTATTGTTTGTACACTTTGATTATTATTTTTTGGTACGCATGAAACGTACTGAGGTCCGATTTGAACCGCAGTGAGTTTGACACCGCTGTGCTATGAAGCATTATTACGCGTGCGGATGTATAATGTAGAAGTAGGATTGCCAGAAGGTCTCTCTTATAGACAACATTTTTTTGTTCGGATCTTTTTCACTTTTAATGTTGAAATGTTCTTTTATCTTTTTTAAACTACTAATGAGGAAGTTAATTTTTACGATTTAATCAAAACGTTTAAAAATGTTTAAAATTTCAAAACAATAGAAAACTACTAACGGTAAAACCACAGGCGATATTCGTTCCATCTGGGGTGAAAAATCACTTAAAAGAAAAAAAAGTTCTTTTTTTACAACGTTTTAATTTTTTGTGTTAACTATATGGCAGGATGTTTAAATGGGATATATGAAGGTAACGGCGTAATATATCTCGAAAAATGTCGCGAGATCGACTACTAGGGATTATTTTCATTTCTCACAAGATAATATATAATATTTAAAATTGCGCTCAGCAGCCCTTGTTCCTATTGCAAATGTATATTGGAAAATTTGACAGACATTCTACGGACCAAGAATATTTTAAGGAAAAAGGAACATTTCTTATTTTGAAAGTCAGTTTATCCTTCGATTCGGATTCGCTCGAATTTGGGCAAAATTCCGCGTTTTTCACTAACCATGCCAATTGTTTATCATTTCACGTGTGTATATGTGCTCGAAAGAGATGTAGAGGGAAGAAGGCGAGAGGGTTGTAGAGGAAGGAGGTAATATTTGTATTCAACCGGAAATACGGGAGGTTTTTTCAGGATACGCAGAAGATTCATTTTTCATAACCTTTACGATTAGGTGCAGTGAATATAAATTTAGTCGACCAAAATTAGTTATAATCATTTAAAGATTTTCTCTGGATTTGTTCGTATTATGTGCAGGGCCGGCTCAACAATGCAAGCATACCAAGCGACCGCTTGGGGCACCGAATTTTTAGGGGCGCCAAGTTTTCCTGGCAAAAGTTTTCCATTTGGTTTTCCATTGATATGTTTAGCTTGCGAATAAATGTGAATATGTGACTTCAAATGAATGTCCAGGGGCAGCTCTACTCCAAATAGTAAAATAGTATTTCCGAAAGCGGCTTCCGAGAAAACTACCAAATACAGATGGCTGGATGTGGTTTTTCCAACATTTTATTGCTGTTACATGCCGGGGATCTTTGCCGACTGGGTGAAAGCAGTTCTCACCGCCCCTAATATTTTTAACTGATTCCCTCTGTGATTTGCCGCCCCAAGGGTTTCTGTCCGGGTGCAATGCACCCCTTGCACCAAAGGCCTGAAGAGAGAAGCATTCCCTTAGGTTGGAGGGGGGAGGGGAGAAAGGTCATGCCTCGGCGTCGCCCCCGCCTCACTAGCCTCTGCAGTCTCATCAGAAGTTGGCAAGCGGGAGACATTTGCAAGGGTGCCCAAGAGCAAGGAAATCTTTAGAAAGTCCGAGGAGGATAAGGAATATCCCAAGACCCTCCCTGCTGCGATTCCTCTTTCTTTCCATGTGCATTCATTCAGGCACATTCAAAATTTCTATCTGTGTCAGTTGAATATTTTTCAAAAAATAAAACGAAATTAAAATAACTAAGAATACAAAGAGCATTTTGTTAATTTTTACTGGTATACGAGACAAAAAAATGTATTTCAAATTAATCTTAAATCTATACAAATCGTACTTTTTGAATTAAGACTTTCTTAGACGCACGCAGACATATATTTTTATTCATGACCTAAATTAATTTCACATGCATGCAATTAGGCACAGTAAAAAATTATTAAATTATTATAAATAAAAACATTCCAACTTCCTCAAACCATAGCAACTGATGATCCCTTCGAGTGTTTTCTATCGCTTTTGTAAGTAGTCTACTCAAGCATTTTCTCTCTCTCTCTCTCTCTCTCTGAGTATTAAGGTATTCCTAAAAAACTAAGGTTCTGTGAGTTTTCAATTTATTTAAAATAATATATTCCTTTACTGTTCTTTCTTTAACTTTCCTACTAAAACCATATATGAATTTGAAGATGCATGCGGAAGGCCGCACTCAGTATCACAAAAGGTCGCTGGTTCCCCACCCCTGACTCAGGGAATCCTAAGATTACACGCACGCGCATACTAGAGATGGCTCAGGAGTGAATTTATCGAAACATTTATTTCAATTTTTAATACTCGATTCTAAGCCGAGTGTAAATTTTTAAGGCGGTAAAAAAGTAATAAAATCGACTTACAATCGATTAAATACTGTACATCTTTCACGTTGTATGGTTAAATTATTTTTTACTTTAATTCAAATACGTTTGTTGCTATTATACTCTTTCTTGAACCAACTTTTGATAAGCAGTTTAACGTAGAGGTTTTTCTCTTTAAAATTTGAGGTAATTAATATTATTGGGCAATTTTATTTCCTTTTAAGAAATTCATCCTGAAGGTCGTTTTAAATTTTCAATTTTAAATTGGTAACAAATTCGTAAGCTGCTTCTGTAACGAAAGTTGTCCTTTGTTGTAATGATTCCAAGTAATAGACGATGTTCATCTTGCTGTTGAAGTTCGTAATCAGTCATAAATTTGGAGTCTCATTTATTCACGATAAAGTCCGCTTTTCATCCCAACCTATATTTTTTAAATCATTTTTTTCTGAACGTCTTTCCAAGATCACATCCGAGATAAGGCTTGATTCCATTCGTTTCGTCGCTTCTTTTTCCCCTGCATCCTTCCTTCGCAGTATTCACAGACTCCCAAGTGCATTTTGCAATCATGAATCAATTTCATCCTTTCTATTTCATTCAAAGAGCAATTTGTACCATTGGCTTTAGATAAGTTCGTCACTGCCTTTATTCATGCGTTTTGCAACACGTGCTTGTCTATGAATAAGGCAATGTATCGATGTTGAATTTTTCGATGCTTTCTTTATGAAACTTACTGCACCAGAAAATTTGATAACGATTGATTGAGCCTCATCTGCGCATATGTATATCGATGCAATAGTTCCAATCAGTCTCATTGTCATTGTGATAAGTATCACACAATTTATAATTTCTTTGTGACATTTCAATTTTATTTTTCAGTGAATAAAACCTTGTTTTTTAACTGTTTAATCATAAAAATACACAAAACTTCAAAATAATTATATCCTATTATACTACTAAACTACCGAATTTTAATGTAAAATTTATGTATCGATGGGGCGCCATAATTGAAATCTACTTGGGGCGCCAAAATGTCTTGAGCCGGCCCTGATTATGTGATCATACCAGTGGGTATGCACATCTTCAAAGTTTTCCAAGGGGCACGCTGATCAAAAAGGTTGAATATCACCGAGAGGTAGATGGGAAGAGGAAAGTGAGGGGAAGAAAGATGGGGTGTAGGGAGATAGGCTATTTGTGTCAAAGTATTTATCAGGTCGGAGTGGATTTTAACGAGTGCTCGAAATGGAAAATGTTACGAAACGGGACGTTAGTATTGGTAGTGGAACGAAACGGAACGCTTTTTATAAGGGACGGTATTCCTAATGTCTTTCGAAACAGAACGGTATCATCGCGTGTGACGAGCCGGAGCGGCGTTCCGGTGCGTTCCGGTTCATTCCGAGCTCTGATTTCAACCTGCTTTAAGGGAAATAAATTAGTCATTTAAAATATAATTTAAGTTAATTTCAAGAGGATATTCAGTACAGTGATAATATAATTCATTGTGATTCAGTAGTGTGGATTTGTCGTCAGTTGGGGGCCGGTTAAGTAAAAATTACCCGGGTTGGGAAAAATTGCGTCCGCCCCTGGGTAATAGACATTTTTGTGTTTTGCCCACCCCTGCAAAATTTTCTGCCGACGCCCACGTACAATGCCGATAAAGTTATCAATCCCATTAAATTAAATAATAAGAATAATTCGAGATGATTGAATAATTTTTATTATCTATGCTAATTACATTTTCCTTTACGGTTCAGATCTCAAAAAATACAACTCAGCATAACGAAAAAGCATTAATTTTAATATTCATGTTCCAAGAGCATTAGACATGGAAACGGATATTTTCTCATCTTCCGGTTAAAACTTAGACCCGACTTCCAAACACCCGTGTTAAGAATACATCCTCCCTTACCCCACTCTCTTTTGTTTTTATGGCGCCACCGAAAATATTCACCTCCCTCGGTCTCCTCGGAGAGCTATCTTTGGCACTCGGCTGCAAGCCTGAGACGGGACATTCATCCTAGGGTTTTTTATCCTCCTAGCCATGGGTCTAAAAAGTAAAATGAGCTTAAAGAGAAGGAAAAGGGAGGAAGGGAAGAAGGAGGGAGGGGTGTGAAGTTGTCCTTAGATTATTTTCACACCTCACTTCCTGCCCTAAATTGGGAAACCTTCAGTGGGTTGGTGTCATTAAAGGACAGTTTTTTCCCTCTCTACTGAGAGAGAGAGAGAGGGAGTTTAAAAGAAGACCGCTGGAATGAAGACCGAGTTTCCTCTCTCTTAGTTCCTTCCTGCACCACTTCCCTGTCTCTCTCCCGCCCTCCCTCCTTCCCGCCCTCTCTCCCTCCCGCCCTCTCTCCATCCCGCCATCTCTCCCACCCGACCTCTCTCCCTCTCGCCATTTCTCCATTTTAATCTCGCCCAAGGCGTAAAATTCCGGGAAATATCGTAATTAGCACAAGTTTAGAGTTAATTTCAAAAGGAATAGCAGAATTATTTATTTCTTCTCTCCGTCAAAAAAAAAACACCGAACCAGAGGTTTATTTGACGTTATATTCGGCTTAATCAGGATGTCTTGTTAAACAAACTAATCTGAGGAAGGAAAAACGCCAATTACTAAGATATGTGAGTGAGAGATGGAGAGAAATTACGAAATTAATGGTGGGACTGAAATTGGTTGCAAGCAGAGCTAATGCGAAAGCATGGATGTTGAGGATTTCATTGTGAGCAGTGGTGTCATTCAGTCGCTTCGCCACAGTTTGGCCGAACCGGATGTTAAAAATATAGTAAACTGTCGAACAGGTTGTTAACAATTTTTACGTAAGAAATTAAATATATAAAAAATCACTTAAAGCTTAAAAATATTATGAAATTAAAACAGTAATGTAGGATTTACGGGAATTAATTAGAAATAGGCGAAACAAACACCAGGTTAAGTTAAACGCATTTAATAGAAGACACAGACACAATTGACACTACACCATCGTCTTGTCTCGCCGAAGGTCGCCTCCGCTCTCGCTTCGGAAAAAACGTCCTTCCGCCACCGTCCCCCGCAAAAACCGTTAACCCCCTTCCCCCAATCCCTGGCGTCACTTTCTCATGAAGCGTCCTTTTCTTGGGGTTTTTCCTCTGACATTTCTCCTTCCGCTTCTGCCTCGGCCCCACAGCTCGGCCTTCCTGACGGTCGTCTGCCTCAGACGATCCATCCTCCTCGTGAGCCTCGCCGTCGTCCTCCGAGCAGCTGCTGCCACTGTCGTCGTCCTCCTCCAAGTCGTCGGTGAAACCTCTCCAGGGCTTGACATGGTCCGCCGAACACGTTGTCTCCCTAGAGCCCTCACCTTCTCCAAGCTTCTGCACCTTGTAGCGATCATGCGGGGCCACCTCGGCGATCCTGTATGGCCCAAGGAACTTGATCGCCAGTTTCATCCCCGGTCCCAGCTGGGTCCGCTTGATAGCTACTAGATCGCCCACTTGGTAGTCGGTGGCCTTCCTGCGACGTCGGTCATACCCCCTCCGGTTCTCCTCCTGGATTTTTTCAATCTGCCGCTTTTCCTTTTCGCGCATCTCCTTGCGAGCGTCGTTGAACATCTCGCGCTGTTTCCCTTCGACCAGCTCTCTCAGCTGTAGGTCTTTGGGGCCCTTCATCGTCGTTCCGAGCAGTCACTCGAACGGTGTAGTCCCGATCGCCCGCTGATAGCTCCCGTCGATGGCGCGTTGCACTCTTGACAGCTGCCGATACCACTTCTCGGGCTCCTCCGCGGCCAGCTTGGACAGAACGCCCGAGACTATGCCGTTCACCCTCTCGTCTTGCCCGTTTCCCCTCGGCACTCCAGTGGCAACCGTCAAATGCTGCACGCCCTCCGCCTGACAGTACTCCTGGAACTCGCCTGAAGTGAAGGCCGTTCCTCTGACGGAGACAATCCTCTTTGGATTTTCAAAGATCGCCTGATGCTGCCTCAAATTCTCCAACATCTCTGCCGTGCCTGTCGATTTCGTGGCGAATATCCACACGAATTTCGTGAAGGCGTCCACCAATACAAGCAAATGCCGGTATTTCTTCCTCGTCGGCGGCAGCGGTCCCACATGGTCGATGTGCAGCCTGTGTAGAGGCAGATCCTCCTTCGGAATAGGATGCAACCGGTCTTCCGCCTTGCCTTGCTTCCGTGCTCCTAGAATACAGGGGAGGCAGTTCTGAATGAACGCCTCTGTCCTCTTTTGCATCATCTCCTACCAGCACTGCCTCGACAGTACCTCCATCGTCTTCTTCACTCTAAATTGCCCGATGTCATGAGCATTCTTTACTATCTCCTCCTGCATGCCTTTTGGCACAACCAGTTTCTCCAGGCCCTCCAGGCCCTTGTAGAGTACCCCGTTCTTCAGAACATAGTCCTCGTACGCGCCGTTCGCCATGGCTGCTCGAATCGTCTTGAGCCACCCGTCTTGCTCCTGCGCCCTCGCTATCCACTCCGCCAGGACATCTCGAACCAACAAGATGCAGGCCTTTCTGCTGAGAGCATCGACATAATCGAATAACTCCAGGAGCATAACCTATCGTGCCACTCTCGGCGCCAACTCCTTCTTCTCCATGGTCTGCATGAACGCCGCGCAGTCCGTCACGACCTTGAATTTGAGAACCAGCAAGTACACTCCGAATTTATCCAGTGACCTGACCACAGCTAATACCTCCAGCTCATAACTGTAGTATTTTCTCTCTGCTGGCGTCGTCTTCCGGCTCATGTAGTACACGGGGTGTAACCTCTGGTCCTCCGGGCATCGCTGAAGAAGGATCGCGCCGTACCCGTCCTGCGATGCGTCTGTATGGAGCTCCGTCTCCCTCCGAGGATTGTAGAGCTGCAGCACCGGTGCCTCCGCTAGTGCTCTCTTCAGCGCCACAAACGATCGCCGTTGCTCCTCTCCAAAGTTGAAACCCGCGTCCTTCTTCATAAGGTCGCTTACTGGCTTAGCAACCTTCGCGTAGCCGCAAATAAAGTTGCGGAAGTACCCCGCCAGTCCCAGAAATCTCTGGACTTGCTTTGGCGTGCGCGGCTCCGGAAAATTCACCATGTCGGCTGTCCTCTTAGGCGTGGGCTGGATGGTCTCCTTCTCCACGAAGTAGCCTAAAAATTCCACGCAGCGACTAAGCAGTTGGCACTTCCTCCAATTGATTTGTAGCCCGTACTTCGCCTAAAACCTTCTCCAGGTTCGCCGGGGCAGCCTCGTCATTCTCCGCGACCACCAGTACGTCGTTCAGGTACACCAAGGCGACGTTCTCCTTCACCAATTCCCTAGAAATTAGGCAATATACCTTTGGAACACGGCCGAGGAGTTGCAGAAGCCGAATGGCACCGTCGTGAACTCATACTTCCCCGACGGTGTCACAAAAGACGTGTATTTCCTACTCTCATTGGCTACTCCGACATGAAAGAACCCATTCTTCAGGTCGAGAGTGGAAAACACCGTGGCATCCGCCAGCCTGTTCAGCAGATCTTCTATCAGGTGCAAGGGGAAGTGCTCTCTCACGATCACCTTGTTGAGTAGCTTGTAGTCCACGCAAATCCTCGCCGATCCATCCTTCCTTTTATCGCGCGTCGAGCTCGCGAACTCCGAATTGCTAGGAACCACGATCCCCTCTCTCTGCCATTCGTCAATCTGATGCTCCATTTTTCCTTCTCATTTGGCGCCAAACGTCGCGGGTTGCGACTTATCGGCGTCTCGTCCTTCAAGACGATCCTCATTTCCACGGGATCCTCGTCCTGTCCCGTCAGCCTGTGTCCTTCGATCAAGGCCCTCCCCCTCTGCCGATACTCCTCCTTAACGCCCTCTAATACGCCGCTCACCACGTCCCCTTTCTCCGACAGAACCAGCAGAACGTAGCCGCTCCCGGCTAAAGGGCCGACGCTGGCTCCCTCCTTGTCCAGGACCACTCTCGCGTGGTCCATCAGCGGGTCTCTCAGCAAGACATCTGCTGGTACGGCACCTTCCGGTACCACTCGATACGTCAGCTGGTACGTTGCTCCTCCGATCAACGTCGGGACATCTACGCAGCCCAGGGTGTGGAACTGCTTTCCTCCTGCCCCCACTAGAGTTGCAACGCACTATTCCAGCTGCGACACGTCCTGCTGCTCCGAAATGCTCCTATAAAACTCTTCTCCAATCATGTTGAAATCTGCGCCGCTGTCCACCTGGCACTCGATTTCGCGCCCTCTGATTCTCGCTAGCACCTTGCTTTTATTTCTCCCGGCGGCAACTCTAAGAATCTTAGACGATTATTTTTATCCCTCTGCGGGCTTTCCAGATTTCGCGTTACCGTCGCTCGCCTCCGGACAGTTTCTGGAGATATGGCCTGTCTTCTGGCATCTATAGCAACGTGTACCATCATTCTTGCGCGAACAATCTCGGCCAATGTGCCTTTTTTCTCTGCAGTTGAAACAGTGATCCGGCCTGGTACGGTTCGACTGCCGGTCTCCTTTCGTCTTCTGCGTTGATTGCTTCGCCGCTGCTGGCGCAGGCTTCGAGCGGGATGCCTCCTTTCACTTTCGCGCTGCCACCTCATAGCCCACGAGCAGATCTTTCAGCTGAGGAAACATCCTCGCTCCATAGAGGGTGCTTTTATTCATGGGATCATCCGCGATCCCGTCAACCACATATCTGATGACGACGGCGTCGTCCAAATTCCCTCTCCTCACGATGCACCGCATACGTTGGACGTACTGCATCATCAGCTCGTCTGGCTTCTTTTTCTCCTTAGCCATTGCCTCGTGGACGTCCTTGCTGTCCACTCGATCCGCGAACTCCTCCTGCAGAGCCCGCTTAAGGTCGTCCCATGTCGTGATATTTCGCTGCGCCGACAACCACGACTTTGCGGCTCCCTCCAATGCCTTTTTTGCCGCCACAAAAGTTTCAAATGGGCTCACCGACTCGATCCATGATTCCACGGGTACAGCTGGATAATTCCCGTCAAATCTCAGTAGCGTCTCCGCTGCGTCTCTGAAAGGAATTTTGGTCCCCTCACTCGGCCGTGCGGCCGCGCCAGGCACGTCTTCCCCACGTGCACGTGCTCCTTCACGCCGCATCAGCTCGTTCTCCCGACGCAGATACTCCAACTCCTTTTCACGCCAGTCAGCTGGCGGGGACGGCGGCAGTAGCGGGGCCACGGTCGTGTCTGGCCGGGGCTGTTGGAGCTCTTCCAGTCGCGGCTGCCTTATCGCGCGCATCTGCTGCTCCATCCGCAATCTCCTCCTCCATCGTCGCCTTCATCTCCGCCAGTCGAGCCTCCGCCATCACCTGGACCTGTTGGCGCAATCTCTCTGCGTCGGCTTCGGCAGTCGTCTGCGTGCCTCGAGACGACTCGTCTGCCTCAAGCAAACCTCCCACCTGCGCCAGGTCTCGGTCCTCCATGGCTGCTTTCCTCCGGGCTGTCCGCTCCGCTATTTTCGTCCCAACGGTGCTCTTGACCCGCCTGAAGGGCTGCTGTAGCTTCGGTGAGCAAGGGCTGCTCCGACTCCACGGCCTCGCGAACTGCCCTTTCGGCACGGCCCCTCTCCTTGACCCTCCGTCTCGATGCTCCTCGGGCCTCCCTCGAGTTGCGCCCCTTCTCCTTCTCGCACCTTCTCCCGCGCGCTGTTGCTCCCTCTCGCTCTTTCTCCTGAGCTCTCTTGTTCCCCCTTGCGGTAGCTCCTGCGAGACTCTTCAACCCTGCACTGGTTCCTGCGCGACGCCTCTTTCTCCCTCTCTCACACCTACGCCCGTGTGACACCTCGCCTTCGCACTCTCTCCTATGCGATGTCTCTTTTTCTCTCTCGCACTCACTCCCGTGCGACGCCCCTCCTTTTCTTTTGCACTTATACTCGTGCAAAGCGTACCTCCCGCGCTTTCTCCGACGCAAAGACGTTTTTATCCTATGCGTTGACTCCTATGCGCGCTCACTCCTGCGCGATAATGCACCGTGTTTTGCGCTTATATGCGGTTCTCCATTCGCTCCGCTTACTCCTTCCGTTAGGGTCTCAAAAGTCTTGCGCTGCTCCCCTCTCCGATGATCAGGTCCGAAGGACCACGCTCCGGGCCTCCTGCCTTCGTGCGTTGAGCTTCACCTTTATCCAGCTCCTCCGGATACGCAGGTTCTTCATAAGTCCTTCGGGGTACGATGATCACCACTTATAGCTGCATGCAGTCCACCTTTTGACTTTGCTCTTCCTTGACGCCTCAGGATTCACACGTTCACAAATTCCTAATAAAGCTAGCCCGCATTCCGGAGGAGCCTCCAAGTTTTGTGGGATTTACGGGAATTAATTAGAAATAGGCGAAACAAACACCAGGTTAAGTTAATCGCATTTAATAGAAGAAACAAACAGACACACTCAATTGACACTACACCATCGTCTTGTCTCGCTGACCTGAATATAGAGAAATGCGCCGCGATGAACTTCACCCGCTCCATGAATTTCAACTGTTACCCATACCAAATATCTGAATTAAAGCTAAAATACGTCAATAGCTACAAATACCTAGGAGTAAATCTCAGTAGCAATTTTTCTAGTAGAGAGCATATCAAAACCGTTATAGCATCGGCAAACAGAGTTCAAGAGCTTTCCTCTTAGAGTACTGCGGGGATGCCCCTCTATTGTGAAGGAAATCGCATACTTTTCTCTAATCCGACCCGTAGTGGAATACTGTTGCGCCTTACGAGAAGTGCCTAACTAGGGAGCTCGAAATGGTTCAGCGTGGAACGGCTAGATTTGTAAAAGGAGAATATCGGTATGATGCGAGTGTATCATAGATATTGAGGGATCTGAAATGGCAGACGTTGAAGAGTAGAAGAATTGAATACAAAAGGAAACTATTTGAAAAATTCAAAACTCCGAATTCGTTGAAAACGTACGCGGCATAGTCGTCCCCATCGGTGTTAGAGAAAGTAATGTTAGATCAGAGTGCAGGAGAAAATATGCCGTAACAATCGCTAGAACAGAGAAATACTACAGATCCTTTTTCCCAGACGCGATAAGACAGTCCAACAGAGGAATTAGTTAGAGTTCACTTGGTGTTGTGACATCCCCTGCCAAACGCTTCTGACGTCATGCAGGATATTGATGTAAATGTAAATTTAGATGTCCCATTCTTCCTCCTGGAGGCTTTCTCGTCCCTCTCATTAGGAAAAGCAATTCCTATATTGACTCTGAATGGCACAAATTGTGCTGAGAAGCAGTATTTTTATTGATACAAACTTTTTCTTCTCTATGACAGAATCTATATACGTAGCTCTTTTAGCTCTTTTTATTCCAAATCGGCTCTGTAATAGAATACGAAGGTCGACTCAAATGTTTTCGGACTGAATTTATTTTGGGTGTGGTGACGCTGGAAATTTGGCAGCCCTAGTAAACATTTCTCTGTCTCTTTGTTGGATACATTGTTTGAGATTGATCCCGTGATTGCAGATTTTTTCACTCAGGTCGCTTTTGTAAAGTTCTGTTTATGCGTTCGTAGTGATTGGGAATCAAATATTACGAACAAAGAATTAATCTCAAATTTGTTGCAAAACTTGAATAAACTCGTACAGAATTGTATGACATGTTGCAAGATGCCTACAGTGATGAGGTAATGTTATGAGAACATGCTTTTGAATGGTTTAAGACAGGGGTGTCCAACCTTTCAGCACCCAATATCAACTATTAATTTGTAAATTTACCGAGGATCGACTCAGCGGAATGAGCCTTGATACGAGAAATACTGTTGAGCAAGGGGGAGGGGGAGGTGGGGGTCTCCCAAACTTTAAGAGATATGGAAACCTGCGTCATAACATGGAATGTCCCGCTTAACCCGTCAGCGTCGTCATGCGTACTGGGAACGTCGGACGGAAACTCCACATGCGGTCGTCATGCGTACTGGGAACGTCGCGGAGGTCGCTAGCTTTCTTTATTTTTTTGACACAGTAAATTTTCTTAGATATGGATAACCTTTATATATTTTAAAAGAGGAACCTTTGGCCTTCCTATTGTGCTTAATTCTGTAATTTTTACTCTCCTTCTTTTTACATTTATTATACGTTAAGTTTTGTGATTAAATTTTCACGTAGATAGGAGAATTGGGGAATTTTGGCTTCTAAAAAAGCTCCTATTCAACGAAATCTTTGCACGAAAGCAACTGTGAGGTGTAAGAAGAGGATATAGGCCCCATTTGTCTGCTATCAGACATCTCCAAGTTCGGAATCAAGACCTTCGAGCTCTGTGATTTGACTGGCTACTTATGGTCATTTCTTGTGTACACGGGGAAGGATACTGTGTTTCATTCGCCCCTTGTCTCAGCTAATGTAAACAAGACCATGGCAATAGTTTTGAATAGGTAGGCCAAAGGTTCCTCTTTTAAAATTATGAAGGTTACCCATATTTAAGAAAATTTACTGTGTCAAAAAAATAAAGAAAGCTAGCAATCTCCGCGGCGTACCCAGTACACAGGACGGCGCTGAGGGGTAAGAATCCTTATTTGAAGGTTTTTTTTCTGAAAAACTTACGGGGAAGAAGTTGAAATCCAAGAAAAAACAGTAGATGTGAAGTACTCCGTAAACTTTGAATAAAGAAAAACTGAGTAAATGGCTTCCGTGATTGAGTGAAAGAATTCATAGGCGTATTTCACGCGAATAATAATAACTAAGACGGTGTGAAAAACATAGGTAAATATGCATAGTTTTACGTAAAACCTCAAAAAATTTCAGTCAAATTCCATAAATATCTAATAAGTTACGAATTTTTATATGGTTTCGCGCAAAAACTGCGAATTTCCCTAAATCTCTTCCGACCTGCGTGACGTATTATAGTTAAATGTCCTCCGCGCTTGAGGGGTTAATACGTCAATCCAATTTCATCGCAAAAAATCTTTTTATTCGAGTTAAACAATCACGAATAATGTTTTATTCGAGTTTCCGTTCTGTATAAGAGAATATTTTAGTTAAAATAAAATTGATTAAAATTGTATCCACCAGTATAATTCAATGTGTTACTAAGTCGTAAGCTATTAGAAGAACAAGACTTTAAATAAATATTTAAATAATACGAAAGAAATCAACCAAAACATAACTTGAATTAGTTAATAAAGTTACATATAAAGTCCTCAAACTTTGTCTTTTGGAATAATTTGCGATTGGAACAACACGTATCGCGCTGCACTTAAGCATACTCAGGGTCGATAAACAACGATACGTTCATGTCTCGCTGCGAGTACTTGTATCGAGAGTTATCTGTATTATTTGATTTATACATTCCAATTGCTCTTAAATTTTGAACGATTATGAAATCACCTGCATATCTCAACAAAAAAGTTCCAACTGTAACTTCAAAATCTATATAGGCTCAACATTTTTCACTTGATTCAATAAAAAGTAATAGTTCTGAGGCAAGATTCAGCGATCGACTTCAAAAGGGCCAAAGATCGACCGGTCGATCGCGATCAACTGGTTGGAGACCCCTGGTTTAAGAGGTTCAAATCAGGTTGAGAAGACGTGAAGGACGATGGGTGATGTGTATATCCCAAATGTTATGTAACCGATAAAATGCAGAAAGAGCTAAAAAAAAGTGGTTCGGGCTTATAAAAGAACGAGTATGAAATTAATGGGGGAATATTTGATCGTGTCAAAAGAAATTTTAGTAGACAACTAAAACATGAAAAAGGTTTGTGCGGAAAAGACCCCGAGGATATTGACTGATGAACAAAAATTGAGGCAGAAAGAGGTTTGTACCCATCTTCCTCCGAGTGACGAAAACTGTGAAAATCTCTTAAAGCCTGTCTTCACTGGCGATGAAGCTTAGATTTTTCGGTATGACCCAGAGTCCAAGCGTCAGAGTCGTCAGTGGAAATCCTCTGACTCACCAAAGCTCAAAAAGGCGAGTTTGTCAAAGTCAAAGGTGAATACGATGTTCATGTATTTTTTAAACCTATGTGAAATAGATCATTCACAATTTATCCCAGAGGAGGGCCATACAGTAAAAAAACATTTTATTTTGAAGTTCTTCAACTTATAAGAGGCGCAGTTCGTAGGAAAAGGCCAAACCTTTCACCATGACAACGCGCCAGTGCACAGCAGCCTATCAGTAAGGGAGATTTTGGCCAAGTCTCACATCTCTCTGCTGGATATAACCCCGTATTCTCCTGACGTAGCTCCTAACGACTTCTTCCTATTTACCAAACTAAAGAACTGATTAAAAGTACGTCGCTCTTTGTCGTTTGGAGACATTAAACGGAATATGGTGGCGACATTCAAAATATTTTCTATTTTGTCGGTCTGGAAACTTTTGGGTCGCGGGTGTAATAACCGGTGATGCGCATGGAGGGCCATATCTTTTACAGTGAAAATAATAGCTTTTAAGAATTTCCAGGTATTTAAGTAAACAGGAAATCTATCGTTTAGGAATACTCTTTTTTATGCCAAGCAGTATTTATTTTAGAAATACACTTTTTTTATTGTAATTAATTTTTTCTTGAGCATGAAAAAAAATAATAACGTTGGTTGCACCATTCTCCTACCACGTCCAAACCAATAACCCTAAAGGATTTGGGTCTCTTTTGAACCTCCCCCTTACCTTTCGAGGGACGCAATTTTCAGTTAATATCTACCGACTTTATCTGGGAGTTATTGGTGGGATTTTCCAAAACACTCTATGTATTGAGAGTGTCATTGATGTGTTCTGCTAAGAGTCATTTTCTTTTGAATTTCTGGTTTAGGTTCCTAGATGTCGCTCCAGATAATTTTTGCCTGCGGATATGACTTCTGCTTGCGGATCGAGTTGGGTATGATAATTTATTCGGGTAATTTAGCAATATTTGCGGGTACGGATCGGATACGGTTTTTAAGCCAGCGGATACGGGTCCGGTACGGATACGGAAATCTATATCCGTGCTGACATCTATCTGCATGCAGGGGAAAAACCCTAAGACGAATAACAGCATCCATGTCCGAAGCGGGATTCGAAACCGCGACCTTTGGTTTAGACCAGTCTAATACATATATGTGACCGTCTCTTGAATACGTACCTACGCGAATGAATTTTGCTAGAATTTTAGCCGAAAGTCCTACCTAATACGCGGGCATTAAATCGAAGGTTTTATGCTATAATTTGTGGAAATTTTCCATGTTTCAACAGACAAGATAAACTATTGTCACTTTCCGTAATTTCCATTTCAACACGACCCGATGAGACCGTAATTAGGCGAAATCTGGGCGTGCTGAATTAAAAATTTGTGGGAAATGACAATCGTTTCTCTGTTGTGGTGAGTTATACGCTACTATTTACGGTATATCCTAATTAGGATTAGTTAATCCTAAGCCAGGTTAGACTGGTAGTTTGTGTGCCCGCCTTCTAATCCAAAGGTCGCGGGTTCGAAACCCGCCTAGGGCATGGATGTTGTGAGTCGTCTTGGGGTTTTCCCCTATCTGCAGACAAGCCAAAAGTTGGCTTTGCCGGGAAGGCATCATTTAAAAAAAGTAATATCTTTATATATTTCAGCTTTGAGTTTGTTTGAGTTTATGGTGTGAATTTTTAAGTCTATACGTAAAAAATCATAAGTGATTTCACTGGGTTTGGAGAACCGGCATATGAAATTATAATGTGTTTTTACATGAAAATGTGGAATTTGAAAGAAGGTATTTTTTTGCAATAAATTTGGATATTTAGGTATTTCACAGGAAGGAGGGTTTCATTGTATGAGTTAAAAGTGCAGAAATTTTCCTAAAGCACTGCAGTAGATATGCGGTACTCATAATTTACGTAACTCTTCCTGTATCAGCATATTATTTGAGAGAAGTGACTGTAGTTTCCATATTACCAATAGCAATCCTTCCGAGGAAAAAAATCATTTTCTTGTAGCTCCAAACATTAGATATAAAGAAACATTTAAGTCATACGAACATAAATTTTGCAATATAGAACCCGTGTGCGATTGCAGTCTGCCGCTTTTGGCAAGAATTGTATCTCGGATGTTAAAAGCTAAATTTATTGCTGAACGGAAAACTTTAGTTTGTCTGGCCGTAAAGATATACGATTTAACGAAGTTGAATCGATTTGAAGAAGTTATGAATTCGTAGCAAACTTTACCGTTTAACATATATTTTTCTATGGAAGGAGTTCGTAATATGTATATGTTCCAACCAGGGTTGTTAACACTAGAAGGACCGGGCATCTGACCCCCCCCTAGAAGGACTGGATGCGCCAATTTGACTCATGGCGTTATATTTTGACTATTTTGCCACTATTTGTGACTCTCCGCGTTCGATGAACCTAGGGTTCCCCAGTTTGGGAAAAAGTGCAAAGTATGTGTAAAAATGTTATTGACATGAGCTTTCAAGTTGACGAAAGTTTATTTTTTAATCAATTTTCATTGCACCGCTTGGATATAAAAACCATCAACTCCATAATGACGTGTAAATTCAACTTTAATATGACCTGTAAAAGTTTTTATGACATGATTGAAAATGATGAAAATTTGATCAAGGAGGCAGAAGTACTTTAAAATATGATTGAAAACACCCTTTTCACTTAATATGTTTTATTGTAATGCTGCTTAATTAATCACGAAATATGTAATTTAATTGTTATTTCAGTAAATTATAGTTTATATATTCTTTTGTAAACATATTTATTCGAATTTTAGAATATTCAAGAAAAACAATCAAAATACCCATTGTCCCGGTTTTTTTAAATATAAAATGACCCGATTTTTCCCTTTCAAAACTTGTTTCGTCCCGGTTTTTACCAAAAGCACCTGGTCACCCTACCCTATAGTGATATCGCCATAGCGGTATCACCAGCCATTATCACAGCTGGAGAAAGGGGAGGGTGTAGGAAAGGTTGTATGCACGGCGAAGAGGGGAAGGGAGCGAAGGGTAGGAGGTGCAGGCAGGAGGGCGTAGTTCATTTCACTTCTTATTTCTGCAAACAAAGTTAAAGGTGCAACATGAGTGCGAATGAAGGTGGTGGAGGAGGAAGCAGAAGGAAAGGCCGGCCTGCCCACGACTTCATCCGGAAGTGTTTCTATTTCAACCCGGGCACGAAGAAATCAAAACGCATCATCGGGCAGTGTACTGAATACGTCCCGGTGTTCTCTTTTTGCCCAAACGAAGGGCACTCTACATCTTCCCGGTGGTGATATTAGGAACTAAGATCCCCCTCCTATCCCCGACCTCCCCTCTCGCCCTCTCCTCTCGCCGTTAGACGCGAGTAAAAACCATTGAAAACTGGCTGGAACCAAAGCTGGATCGGTGTAGGAGCCGGAACGAAACTATTTCATGTGCGAACCCGATCCGGCAGGGTTCAGTATCGTTCCATCAACATTTCGTTCCGAAGATTTCGTTCCACTTTCGTTCCGGTTCCACTTTCGTTCCACGACTTTGGTTCCTTTTTCGGTTTGGTTCTTGTGAACCGTTCCTTGAACCAGAACCTATTTGGAACCGTTCTTTTTCAGTGGGTTCGGTTTCGTTTAACAACCCTGTTTCCAACACGTTTGTTGTCATCAATCTCTCGACGTAATCATTGTTTGACATGGCTGTAGCAATTTCGCAATGTATACACAATAAACTTGTGATACGAAGCGGAAATTATTTTTATTTTATCGCCGATATCAGAATACCTAAAAATCCCTTACAGACACAGTGCGTGTTCTATTTGAAATATTAAATGCTTTAATTTCCCATAATAAAAGGAAGATAATATTTTGTGGCTGCGGGAGCCTTTCCCAATGAAAAGCCGTGAAAGGAGGCATGGAGCGTCACCAGATATATTCCACAGAAACTAAATGATAGGATGCGCCGTATTTTCTCCCATTGCTATAGTTCTTTTCTACTCTTATGTCATCTGACCATCAGACATATATTTACGTCCCAAAACGGTAGCCAATCACAGCTCTGACAATTGACGGTGGCGTGGGGAATTAGTTTCTCTCCGACCGTCATGCTGTTTATATCGCTCCGATTTCTACATTGTTGCCGGTGTTAAGGTTAAGGATTGAGCGCTCTATCACGTGAACTGGGCTTCTTTGCGCAAAATATGACGTCATTTGATATTTTCCGTTCGAATCGCGCGCTGCACGTACTGGTGGGATAAGCTAATGCTCATTGGCCGTTCGCTACTTCAAGGACAGACGACATAAGAGTAGAAAAGGACTATAATATCAAATCAGTCTCAATACTGCTTAGATTCTAATTAAAAAGTCTCCTTTTAAAATCTCTCAAGACACAGTTGCTACTGCAAAACACGCTTTGGCAAAGCCGTAAAAGGAGTACGGCAATGGAAGGATGTGATGAAATGGGGCGAGGGAGCGAGGGTCGTCTGGAAGAGGGAGGGACGACTAGCGGAGTTTCAGCCGCCTTTACTTCCTATGACCCTTATCGCTCCCGTTCTCCTTCCTATCCTCACATCTAAGTAAGGCTCCCCTTCTCGAAGCCTATGCGTTATTTCACCCCTGCAGTAACGGCGTGGAATGAGGGAGGGTAGCTCTCGGGGGGAGGCGGAGGTGTTTGCGTGGGAGGGGGTGAAGAAGGGAGGAAGGGAGGGGGGCTTCAAAAGCGGGCTAGGCTCTAAAGGGGATTTATTTTTGGTCGATCCTGGCTAAGGGGAGAACGTGTGGACCCCGCGTGTGTGTATGTGTGTGCGCTTATGCCGCCCACGAGGAGTGTCAAGTGCTCCTCATACCAACTGGCGCCTCATTCACGTGAGTTTCCTCATTGACGCTGAGAAGAGGGCCAAGCAATAGCGGCGACGGCACTGCCCTATCCCATGGCGTCTGAAGCAGACCCAGTCCACCGATGAAGTAACGAGGCCGGAGTGTTTTTTGATATTCTTGGTCGAAGCAGAGCGCGTGTCCGACAAGAAGACGGAAGAACCAGCGGAACTTCCGGTGAGTGTTTGATCCAAATTCTATATGCGCAGGTTTTTATGACTAAAGGTATTTTGGATGCTAAGATCTCTTGGGTTGTATCAAAACTTAAGACTTCATATTTGGATACAAAGTGGAAGCCATCGTTGAAATGACTACTTATTCTTTCGATTTGAGATTTATTAAGAAAGCTTAATTCGTAAGAGATAAAGACAGTAACATTCGGTATGTACTTTCCTTGCCAATAAAGCGAGCATAAAGGGGCTGGGTGGCTGGATAAATTAACTGATTTTAACGTAATCACTTTAGTTCATTTGAGGCAGAAATTTCCTTGGCAACGGTCAACACAAGTATTCATGCATCGGCATTCAACGTTTCACGGATTTACCTAATTGAAATATTAAGGGTGTTTTCTGGTTTCGCTTTACCATTACGCAAGGAACTTCCTAAAATCATGTAGTTGTTTTTTGTCTCGCGCGAAATTTATACCAATTTCAATACTTTCTACCTATTAAGGTTGATTGCGAATTTTGAGTCTGTCTGATTGGTTCGATTGAAACATATTTGGCATAATTTATTAACTACTAGCAGGAGTGCCCGCTGAATTTCAACGGATTTAGTGAATCTAAAACTTCGACCGTGTAACATGTAAGCATCGCAATAATAAGATAGTACTCCCCCTCTTTTCCACCCATTCCTTCCCTTCTCCCCCTTCCTCCCCCCTCTCCCTCTCTCTCCCTCCCCTCTCTCCCGTTCCCTCCATCTCCCACCCTCCTCCCTCTCTCCACCCCTTCTCTCTAATTCCCTCTCTCCATCTTTCCCCTCCGTTACCATCGATCTCTCCCCCTCCCTATCTCGTATTAAAAGCGCAATAAACTTTTCAGTGGTTCTGGAAGATCTTCAAATTCTAGTAAGCGAACTTTACCATTCGAACAACACATCCCATCATTTTCCTTGGGCCATTTTTTCGCATGACAATGTCCACAAATTTTGTCCATTTTCCCTATCGAAATGTCACGATGGTCAGCGTAGTTTAAGGCAGGATCGTATGAAAACGCTGACTTGAAACGGTGGGTTCGGTTTGACGCAACATTCCTACTTTGAGCCGTGCGAACTCGTTGTTCTCTTAAACGGATGTCACTCTGTGTACTTGATTCGGCTGCTCTATTTCGAGAATTACGCATGCGATTTTCATTCAAACGGAGCTCTCTCAGGGCTTGTCTCGTCAAGGCGCCTGGCATTGTTCATTGAACGCATTTGAGAAAGTCGTAACTCACTTTCTTCGGGTCTTTCATTATTTCTCGATAGCGCTGCTCTCCTAGCCCTCGATGATGATTTAGACAACTGTGACCTAACTTTCGGCATTTTAAAACCATAGAAATTTCAAAACACAATCTATGTGCTGGAAACTTAACGTAGAAAGAAAGCGTGCGGGAATGTACCGAGTGAGCGCGCAGAGCGTCGAGCGAGTGCGCGTGCGAGACGTGTTGCGCATGCGTAGTGAGTGGCGCGCGGTAAATGGGAGAATTCGTAAAATGCGTGTTCGTTACATCCGAGAAATTTAACCAATGCCCTTATGGAGAAGTTCAAGGGACCGAGACATTTCTTCGTTATAGCCGAGATTTCGTTTTAGGCGTGATCGTTATAAACGAGTTTTACTGTAATTCATTGGATGTAATGGTAAACATCTTCCCATGCGAATTGTAGTTGATCAACTTGGGAAGATTTTTCCAGTGTTTTCTGGAATGAAAATTTTCTACACTATTATTTATTCTGTATGAAATATCGCGAAGAGATGTTACCAGTAAATGTGTTATGGAAAAGTTGTCCGGTTGGTATACTTTTGAGCTAATCTATATAAATAAAATTGTAACCTCTGTCTGTACATTTGTTTGTTGTCGGGGTTTTACTTTTTTGTGTTTTTTACATCACAAGAAGACGTTTGAACCGGTTTGCAGAATTGTTGGCTGTCTTTCTGTCTGTTTGTTTGTTACCGCATCACGCAAAAATGGCTGGTCGAATTTTTATGAAACTTGCAAGGTATCTTTAGACTGGTCCAGCTTAAAATATAGGCTATGTGGTGTATCTGAAAAACATTTTAAGTGGGGGTTTGGGGGACATCTATTTGTTTTTTCGACGATAACTCTCGAGTAAATTAACTTCAAAAGTTAAAATTTGATATTTGTCACTTTCAGTACAAGTATAAGACCAAGTTTGTAGATGAGAAAAATCAGACCAAGGGAAGGGAGGGTTGTTGGTGGGGGGCACCGTAAGAGAAATTACTCATTTCAAGCTAACGGTTGATTACATCGAAGAAGTATAAATAAGAAATATTTTAGGGAAATAATTTTGTTAAATATTTTAGGAAAAAGTAGGTCTGTTTGTTTGTTTGTTACCGCATCACGCAGAAACGGCTGGTCGAATTTTTATGAAACTTGCAGCGTATTTGTAGACTGGTCCAGCTTAAAATATAGGCTATGTGGTGTATCAAAAAAAATTTAAGTGGGAATTTGGGGGGTATGGATTTGCTTTTTCGACGGTAACTCTCGAGTAAATTAACTTAGGAAGTTAAAATTTGATATTTGTCACTTTCAATACAAGTATAAGATCAATCTCCTATATATTTATGAAAGTTTGTTTGTTTGTGCATCTATATATTTCCACACCGTTAAAGCTAGAATAATCAAACTTTCAACAAATACTTTCTTCACAAATAGGAAGGCCGTAGGCTACTTTTTAGTCCCAAATGTTTTATAATAATTGTACAAAAAGCAAAATAACTTTGTATGCTAATGCATTGCTATCTGGAGATGGGTCGGAAAGAACGGGACAGTTTTTTTCGAACAGTTCTGATGCCTAACTGTTCAATAAAATAACTTTTCTCATAAACTTCTTGTTCTCAAAGAACAGGTAACTCTACATCTTATACACAGTGAGAAAGGTGGGAAACGACTACTTCCTTATCCGTAATTGGACGGCGGGAACTGATTAAACTAGTCGTATTTTCCTAAGTCCTGCTATTGATTTGAATTAAATTTGGTGCGATTGTGGAGGGCTCCCAGAAATAATTCATACGTAGTTTTTGTTTCTCTCTGCCCGTTTTATTCAAAACGGCGGCCGAGTGAATTCTTAAATACCACTTATCATCTAGAATTCCGATCGGATTTGAACCAAATTTCCCCGGGCAACGCCGGGTATTTCTGCTAGTACGAAATAATTCCTAGAATCGTACGTGCTTTCACATTTTCCCTTTTGTATTATAGCCTTAAACCAATGAGCGAATTGTAGGAATTTTGAATGGCAGTATTTTGGGACATCACTACAAAACTGAAAATTGTGGAAAACTGTTAAAAGCAAACTATCGTAGCAGTTAGTGCCTAGTTGTAATGTGTATTTAATTTTCGGAAAATATTATTGTTATAAGACGTAAATCAAACGCATTCTCAGCTAATGGGGGAGACTTAACGTTAGTAGTAAAATATCGTTTGCATTTTCCTTTTTCCAATGAAAAGTACTTTCTGAAACTGAATTTGAATGATGTAGTTGCGTTTTTTTAAAGGATGAATGTCTTTGGTCTAAGCGTTTGTGTGACGCATGATCAAATGAAATTAGAGATGAGCTCTACCGACGAAGAAAAATTTGTGTTCAACATTTATTTTTTCAAAATTCATGTAGTTTGAGCTAAATTGTGCTTCCTACATATTTAAAAATAAATTGTGTACGGACAATCACGTTTATAGTCAGTAAATGAAAGACGCCTTACTTTATTACTGTTATTTTCACTGCTACCGAATGGCTGTTTCGACTTCGCTAAAGCTTTTCGCATTATTTAGACATAACGTAGAATTTTCAACAAAACTTTCTAAAATGATTAATGATACAACATATTACTAACAAGAGCTCGATAGATGCAAGTAATCACGTGAATTATCAGTTTTTATTGCTACATTTGAAATTATATATAAAAGTCATTGCTATTTTATGAAGCGCGAAATTGAGTATTCTAGTGGCTTTACCATATTCCTTAAATAAATAAAGATAGACGAATATTCATTTCATTTGAATTCTCCTACTCCACTTTTACTAAATCAAAGCCTGCTATTTATAATAAGTAATTTCTTAGATGCCGTTATTCTACTTGCATCATTTCTGCGCTTGATACAACAGGCATGGACTTAACAGTAGCTAATGAATTCTGAGAGCAACCACTAAGTTATGCCGTAACAACTGGCATGCTATAGGTAGCCCTTACGGTCATGCAACGGTTACGTAACACATCAACCTAAAATTCATCGTCAAGGTTAAATCAGCGATTGTTAGTTTTAATACCAAAGACAAATTTCGTTGTTGAAATGGGGGTACCTAACGGTTTTCTAGCTGCCGGAATTTCCTATTTAATTCATTTAATAAAAGCCACAACCTGAGCTCTCTAATATATTTTTTTCGTTGTCTCTACCATATTCATTTCCTTAAACTTTAACTACCGAGGTGAAATTATGATCACCTTCCAGAACTCTTTGTTTTATTATTATTTATTCGGTAACTATATCTACAATTGGGTTTTCAGTGTTTAACAATCTGTCATGAAGGTTGAGATGTAATCAAAAGAAAAAACAATATTCACTTTATTTATTTGTAAAACGTAAAATAACGCAATTCCTTTGACACTATACATAACTCGGTGTCCCACAGACCGAACCGCAGTAATTAAATGTTAAATTCTCTCTTTCTCTCTTTTTTCTCACGTGATTCTTTTTCTTTGCATTAAACAGTGGTGACAAATTTATGAGGGTTCTACAGCTTCTCTCGCGGTATTATAACTAAAGGCGTTTCCATCTTTATTAGAGGTGGAGTAATGGAGAAACCAATTAGTTCTGGAGTTATAGGTGTGGATCGTCATTCAAAAGACTTTCGTTAGGCTAGTTTCTCCGTCGTACCTAACGGCTAAGACCCGGAGTAACCCTGTGAGTACGTGGGGGAGATTTGGGTGTTGGGGCGGTGGGGGAGAAATCTAAACCGTCTGGGCACATTGGTTGGGAATGGGAGGTGGATCGATATTGCGCGCGGAGGGAAAGAGGGTTGGAGATTTTGGGTTTGGGTTGGGTTGGTGATCTTCTTTTATGCGCTCTGGCGGGGAGCTATTGAATCATTCTATGAAGTTAAATGGCAAATTCCTAGTAGAATGACCGAGTAAAATGCACGCGGGTATATTTTTAGCCGCTGGCATCACAATGATTTGTTCAATTCTGTAGAATTTTAAGTTTTTTTTGCCAGATTATGGGCACAAATCAAAGTTATTTGATTAATGAATTTTCAGTTATTTGCTGTCTGAAGCATAAGTGCCTCCGAATTAAAATCAAAGATATATCAGTTTTCTCTGATACAGAAATCTCGAAAACTAAAGCCTCGAATCCTCATTGTCGTTAAACGCAACCTCAAAAAGACGCATCCTCGAAAATTGGCCTTGGCGTAACTCATGCATTCTAAACGTAAATATTGCAAATGTTGCCGTTTCTGAAAATAAAAAAATTAAAAATTGGGATTTTTATTTTGGATTTTTACTAGAACGTGATTACGGGATTAGAGACTGAACACAGTCTTCGCCGTTCTCTACAGATAGTCCACGAAAAACAATTATAGTTACTGGAATCTCCCGAGTTACCGGAGCGGCGTCCGGGGCCCGCACTAGAAAGTATTCAGCACGGGGGCCCGCGGAACCATGGCGATGTTTTATATTTATTGGAAGAAAAATGAACCATTTAACATTCAAGAACGCAGATTACCATTATTATACATTTATAATATATATACATACATATATACATAATGTAAACATTTATTGATTAGTCAGTGGATTGGTTTCTGGATTGATATATAGATTACTCAATTTTTATGTCGACAATCTTGAAACTTTTGCTTAGGACAATACTAATATAGAAAAACTTAACAGGGTTATTATAAAAATTCCTGGTTTTGCTTGGGTTAATATGGTTATCTTGCGCTGCTGTAATATTCCATTTATTTAAAGTAATGCAGAATTTAAAGAATAATTTTTAATTGATTACTCTTCTCGTATTATCTGATAGAGGAATGTCAAACTGTAGGCCCGTGAGCCCACGCGACCCTATCTATGTCTTACTCATCCTCGCGTCACTCAGTGTTAACACGGAGGCACGAGTAAACAACCCTCCGTCGCCTCAATGGCTTTGTGGGATTTTCTATTGGTCCTACGTTACTAGTCAACAACTACGTAAGCAGCCCCTCCCCTTTCTCCCCTCTCTTCCCCTCCCCCCTTTTCCCCTCCCGTCATGCGGACCGCTTTTAGCAGGTACCGGGAATTTTCCGTAAACCAAATGAAGTTTAATTTTTCCATAAATTTGACGCCATGATCCTCCAATTTTCTTTCAGTTCTTTGATCAATTAACCTCATCAAATGTTTGAGCGGGAATTTTTCAAAGAACCAAAAGAAAATTAAGGAATTATAACGTCAAAATTACGAAAAAATGACTCCATTTGGGTTACCTGAAAACTTCCTGTACCTTTATAAGGATGTGGGGAATTGGTACACAGTTCTGAAGGAAAAGAACACATATTCCTTTACAAATTTGTTGAGAATAAATTAAGGCAAATTTACAAAATATAATTATAACAACAACAATGACAATAATAATAACAATTGTATTTATTAGTCTTTTGATCTGTATAAACTGATATAAGACAAGTCAAGGTTGACATATTATAAACAAGAATGGATATATCATAAGAGCTTTTCTATTAGCACATCATCAGCAGAAACAATAAATGCTAAACATTACTGGTATAATAAAAGTGCATACATTCAAAGGCAGGGTCAGCCTTTTAGGGTATACAGCAGCTGCCTCCATATAGAACAATAAATGATTTCTCTAAACATTAATGTCTATTAAATATATTGTAAATATTAAACTCCATTCGCTGACATACAACTCCAAGCCATTACAGAACCACCCCCACACTTCACTGTGAAACGAAAATTTCAAACATTTCACTCATTATTTCGTTTACTCCACACTATAACCCTGACATCGAATCCCAAAATGTTAAACTTACTTTCGTTTGTAACGATAATGACGGACAACAAACGAAACAATGCAAACGAATACTTTTGGGGCAATGAAATCGATTAATTCAATAAATTTAGACGAAATTTATCAGAAACACGATTATTGAAGTTCTTTCCCATGTTTTACTTTCTTACATTGTTGTAAATTTTATAGAAGATCATTATACATTGTATACTATAACGAATATGTCGGACAGCAATCAAAACAACGTATACGAATACTTTTGAGACAATGAAATCGTATAATTCATTATATTTTAACGTAATTTATCAAAAACACAAGATTATTGGCGTTCTTTCCAAAATTAGACTTGCTAAATGAAAATTTCGAAAAAATACGTACATATTAGAGGTTTTCGTAAAATAAATTTTGCGAAAAGAATGTTTGATTTTTGTCAAAAAACTTACCTAACTACAGTAACCAATTTTTCGCGGCAATTGGGGACACAGCACTTCGAGCCACCCATATCTTCACCTCTAACCAATACTCCAACTCACTTTCAAAATAAGTTTTAACACGTTACACAACGGTAGACCTCCTTCAACAGTTAATCAACTGATTTGAACTGACAACGAACCACGTGACGTGACGTCAAATTACCCCCCCCCCATCCCCTCCAACGCCTCAATGCCTTGTGGGATTTTCTATTGGCTCCTCAGACGGTCCCCATCCTGCTATGAAAGAGCCAGGACCCTGGTCTTACTGCAGTCCGTATGTTACATTTTCTATATACATAATGAAGATAGATTCTATAAATATTTTATTTTCCGGCACAAAGTACGAGTTTATAAATATCGATATAGCCATAATACAATAAAATTTTCTCATTCACAATTAATTGTTCTTTTAAATAGATAAAATTTCTATTTACCGCGAAACACGTATGACGCTAATCTTGCCTCTCAAAAGCGAGTCTTGTATTAATGCGTCACCGATATCACATTGATTTTGACTTGCCTGATGTAATATCTTGTGTTTAGGAATGGATAATCTTATAATATTAAAATTCTAATCGTACGTATGTACGTACGTTAGGGTGGTTCAAAAAAATCGAAAGTTTTAAATGGTCGGGTTCTCATGCTTAATTTAATAAATTTTATTCATGTCAGAATGACGTGAGTAAAATTTTAGCCTCATCAGTACACTCTAACCCAGTGGTCTTCAACGTGGGCGATAGCGCCCACCAGTGGGCGTTTTAGGGTTTTTGGTTGGACGTTTGACTCATCTGCGGCATGGGTTAGAGTGTACTGATGAGGCTAATATTTTATTCACGTCATTCTGACACGAAAAGGAACAAAATTAAGCATGAGCACCCTTAACATTTTAAACTTTCGATTTTTTTGAACCACCCTAACGTACGTGAAGCATTACAGCGGCGAATTTCTCGAGAACCGTTCGTCGTAAAGATATGCCGTAAACGGCTTTTTATTTCTGATAGCTATTAGGTCCCTGAAAAAATGTATTCTTTTGCTAGTGTCCGAAGTTCGAATCCAGGAGGCAGTTATATTTTCCCAGAAGTTTACACGGGATTTTTGATTTTTTTGAGTTTTTGTCCTTCATTCATCAAAATATGTGAATATGCACCAATTTTCGTGGTTTTTACTTTATTCGACGGTTAAAACTCTATACTATTTTATTGTTGCAATGTTTACATGTTACACGGTCAAATATTTCAGAAATACGCAATTGTTTTCTAAATTTTTCGGATATTTCGTACTCTTTCCGAGCGTTGCCAAGCCGACCATCATTGTGTTCTCCGATTCAATTAGTGCCAATTAAACCTCCAAATAGATGAAAGAAAAGCGTTATTCGTTTTGAACTGTCGTTTAAGCATCGAAATTAATGAATCATAGCAATGTAAATATTTAAGGATAATTATACTGTTGACTGCGTATGGGAAGCGTTTCGAACGATTTAATCGAAGCAACTGAATCTCCGTTTCATCGTTTGAATGCTGGAATCTCACCTTTTCGTAAGTAAAACCATTATAGTATACATCTATAGTGCTTATTACCGCAAATAGGCTCATGTATAAATTAAAAATTAAATCAGAATGGGGATGCACGTTTTTTTACAAAATGAATATTACATGGTTATTTTCTCTTCGTAGATAATCTAAATCAGTCTTTTTCAATGTTTTTCAACTGACGAACCAGTTTTCAATTTTTTTTCTTTGGCGTACCATAATAGTACACAAAAGTTGATTAATTATACTAACTTTTATTTAAAAATAATTATGACTACAAATAAATTCTCTGTAAAATAAAACAAAAGTAAATCCGCATTCATTTTCGAAACAACAAATATATACGAAATAAAATTTCACTTTTTTCCATTTCTGAAGTTATTATTAATGAGATACTTGGGCTCGTTTGTCATCACACATTTTTTAAAAAATTGGAAAAATAATTGATATGGCTACAATTAAATCTGCGTCAACTTCAAATCTATTTCTATACTAATTATTTATTCGAGTATACACCTAAAATCCCTTTTCACACAAATATGTGGTACAAAATGGTAATAATTATGTATTTAATTGCACTCTTTGACACGGTTGGATATTAATGAACCAAAATTGACCGAACAAACGTTTACCCACTGCGGATAAGACTTCATTGTTTTTATCTTTAGAGCTGCGAACCACTTTAACGTTTACGCGAACCACTTTTGGTTCGTGAACCCCCGGTTGAAAATCGCTGATGTAAATGATAAAGAAAGGCGACGGGCTACGTTTATTCCGGAGCATCGTAAAAACATTCATACTTTACAATGAAAAGCTAGAACAAGCCGGAACTTACTTACTGCAATTGTGGTAACAGGCATCTTGGAATTTTTAAACGGTTTAAGAGACATATGCCTTTTTAACAACTGGAAAAATACAACATGGACCATTAGCTCCCATAGTGATGTCCTTGTAAATGTAGGTAGCGATCATGAAAGATGAATGCTAATGGGCCGAAGAAATAGGATTATAAAAAGCAATAAAATAGAAATGCACTGAAAAAGGGTGCCAGTATGTGTCTCGAAAATGGGGTGACTACTGAAGAAAACCAAACGCGATGGAGTGGAATTGGAGAGTAACGTTGTACCTTCATGGTTTCATTAATAGTCCGTTTACTTTTTTCCAAAAGAAAGCAGAGAAACGAAGAAAGAAAGCTTTTAGGGCGAGACATTTCGCCTACGATAACTAAAGAGACGAAGTTTTTGAGGGCTCTTGAAGCCTTTTTTGAAGGTATGTGTAAAAATGTAAGGCGAATTCATTGTCTCGTGATTTAATTTGTAAATACGTTTTCACTCACGCATGAAAATGTTTGACTTGTTCAATGGTAAAAGTTTACGTAAAATCGTACGAGTTTATTGAGAAAATAATATCGAGTGCGATTTAATTTTACAGTTCTCCGTAGTACGTAAATTATTTTTTTTCTAAAGTCGTGGCATTTAATCCCATTTCATTTAATACAATCGCCAGGGCACCCGCTTACAAATTTATTTTGCAAGCGACGAGGCGCAATTCCATGTCGATGCTGTATCCCTCTTGTGGGAGTCGAGGGTTTAAATTTCAGACTGCAATTTCTATGCCTGCGTTATATTAATATTTCTGCAGTCTTTTCCATTTATCAGAAACAATGCCGCACGCGTAAAAATTTCTGCATGATTATGCAAAACTTTCAAAGCTCTCGTAAAAAAATGAAATTATGGCACTTTTTGTATTTTTTATGATAACCATACCTCTTGATATGGTACTTTTACGTTGTTCGCTTTGTCATGGAAGAGAGGAATGGAACAGCGAGAACAGCCACCGAGTTATTTTTCAAGACGATTTAAGTGCGGTTTAGACTTATTTATTATTTTTTCTCCAATTGAGAATTATGCTGGACTTTGCGATCATGTTTAAGTACTGGTTTATAGAATAGACCTTAGGTATTTTGCTGTAGTATAACATAAAATATTTTGTCAACGAAGGAAAAATGCCGGAAAAGCGCAAGAAGGTACAAAATAATGAAAGAAGCATTTTATTAGGATTAAGGATCGGGTTCATATTTATTTCAATTTCACGAAGTGAATTATATTGGTATTTATCACCAAATACGATATAGCCTTGCAACTATCTTGGATTGTATTTTAGCAACAAATATTTCGGCAAACTAACGCACCTTTTCTCACAAAGCTATTTTGTTCGTCCTTAATTTCTCCTCCACTAGGTAAAGGTAATTCTTCAGGGCAATAGAGTCGCATTTATTGTTACAACTAGGAATCGCAATCCCGGCGGAATTTTTCAATCCCGGGATTTCGGGATTCGGATTTTACAATCTTGGGATCGGCTTTTTACGATTATACATACAAATTAAGAACATAATTTCATGTGCAAAAACAGCTAGTATTTATTTATGCTAATATTATTTATTTATACATTGCATTCTTTATGTAGTGAGCGAAATAAAAAAGAAATGGTGTATATATACGATGTAAATGTAATGTATGAGTGTGTAAAAACAAAAACGCTTACCTTACATTTTAGAAACTTTAATATACAACCCTCAATACAATGAACTCCATTGGCAAAAATGACAACACATGCACACATAGGGCAAAGTATTTTCATAAAATAATGTTTTAATATTAACTAAACTCGAATCAATAGGGCTTTTATGATGCAATTGTAACATTTGTAACAAGTGTTGATAAAAAGGAAAGAAGAATTGTTCTTTATTAAAAAATAAGCATTATTAATTGACACCAAATCATATTTCAAAACGATTTAAACGTTTTTGAGGTATGCTCTTAAAAGTCAGAGTGCATCTAGTGTTGTATCCCTCACTTTCAATCTGTACTTCGTGCACATTATGCGATAATTGTCCCGGAGATTTCCTAATTTGACCCGGAGATTCTCATAGATGAAGAAATAAAAGTATGTTTTAAATGGTTATTTCACAAGCTAAGTTGCCACTTCTCCGAAGACTTCTGGTCAAACTAGGAAACTTCGAGCCGAACCCGAAGAGGTGGCAACCCAGCATACAAAGTATCACAATAATGAAACTTGAGAAAATTATAATTGTGATACTTTGTATACCTTTAGTAGTTTAAGTACGAGTGGATGAGAAACTCACCGATAGAGTATTTATATTGATGGAAATGGTGCATCGTAGGTTCACTGTACTTCATAGGATGAAAGAAGGTCGATGTCTCCTCAGCATACCACTGAAACTCATAATTCACGTTTTCGCAAAAATTTACCACCGCGAGTAGGTCCTGTGCGCTCAAAAATCTCGACCTACTTGAGGGATCAACTAACATTTTTTTCCTTTTACGACCTGCTGATTCTCTCTTGCCTATGACAGTGGGTATCTAAGAGATAGTGCAATGAATATCTGGCCAGTTTTAAAAGTTTAGGAAGAAAGGTGACTTCCCCATATATGGAAATATGAACGTTTAAATTCGCTGTTTCTAGTCTCGAATATGTCAAATACCAATTGGGGAACCTTGTTACTTCAAACGACTCCAGCGCTAGAAGGATTCTCAGTGTAAATCACAAAGCAAGGGAGGAAAGAAACCTGGTACCGTCATTAGCCTACTCTTAACGAGAAACAGCAAGTAGAGCAACGTAAAATGTTTTCAAGAATGCGTTCCATTTTTGGATTTTAACCCCTTGATAAAAGCACAGATTTCCCAATTGTCACCTCATATAGATCAATGCTTATTGTTTTTACTAGTTTCTAACATTAATGACACCTTGTTAAATGGCGATGGCAGATATTCGTTCATAATTACTGACTCAATAATTGTTTTGTTCTACATTAGTTTCAGACGTCCAAATAGCAAAAACGAAACCAGGAGGGGAT
Source organism: Uropetala carovei (assembly GCA_036926305.1). Lineage (NCBI taxonomy): Eukaryota > Metazoa > Arthropoda > Insecta > Odonata > Petaluridae > Uropetala > Uropetala carovei. The sequence goes on from JAXCHB010000011.1 coordinate 11,529,137, forward strand.
CCCGGGATTGCAATCCCTAGTTACAAACACCATCAACGATTATAGTTGCATCACGTTATTTAAATGTCCTCTCTTCAATGGTACACCGATTCACACGATTCCATATAAAGACTTAAAATATTTGTTGGTAGCGTGTGGATGCCGTCGTTAGTAATGCCGACTATACTTCACGAGAAATAATTTGGCCTCCCAGATGTTTACCCCCAAAAAGTAGAGGAGGAACTACGTTGTCGGATTTACGCTTATAGTCCACGCGACGCGACGCTAATAAAGCACAGTATGGCAACGTCCCAAGGCTTTGATAGGCCCAAGCCTGAAAAGTACCCTTCTAATGCTCCCACCCTCCACTTCCTCAGAAGCCAACTTACGTCTCGTCTACTGTACCGTTTCATTGGAAGGAAAGCGTATATGAGAGGGCGAGAGAGAGGGAGAGAGTGAGGTTGTGGAAGGCAAGTGATCGAGGGATGAGACGGCGTGGAAGAAAGGCGGAGGGAGGGGGGAGGGAGGGAAGCGGATGGAGGGAGGAGGAAATAGAGGCGGAGGGAGATCGGGAAAGGGATGCGGAGGAAGGAGGACGGAAATGAAGAAAATATTGAGGTTGGAACATAGGGTATATTTTAGTATCGGTTAATCAAGTTAGTTCCGCTCGAAAGTGGCAAACAACATTATTTGGAGGAAGTCGAGTTCTCATCTCCTTTTTTGCCTTATAACTTTGTTTAAGAATCCATGCGCGAGTTTATATAAACGAAGTGTAAAAAATTGCTTCCATACAGACTGACTTCAATGTACCCATCTTTTACCTTACTTTTTAGTTGTACTATTTACTATATAGAGAAGTCTGGCACCGTTTTAAAAAAATAGTCTTAAGCAAGGTTTCATACTCAAAATATTTAAATAATAAAGAGATCATTCTTTCTCGAAATAACTATGGCGGATTACATTTAGTTGTTCAGACGACATTGAAAATTATGTACACGCTCATTAAATGAGAAAATACTTGCAGCGTAATTCTATCTCCATCATCAGTTCCGAGTCGATTGCTGTAAACATTTTTGAAGGATTGTTCAAGAAAATATAATGAAACTTGATATGGAGATTATCGCTATGAAATAGGATTTTTAGGGTGAATCGATCTATTATAGTTATTCATCGCAATATGATACATACAGAGATTTATTCTCATCGAGGAGTATCTATCGAATTTTAATGGTTTCTAAGTGTTTCACCGGTTTTACTGAAGATGGAGGATCTGATTAAACGATTCGCTTCAATAAAGGCTAGGAAAATGAATTTTGAATAAAACATTATATGTATATATTTTCTAAATATATATTTTTTCTACAAGAAATTAATTTTTTTATTTTCAGGTGAAATATTTGATTTCTTATTGTTTCATGAATAAGGTAATACCGATTTTAAACTAGAATTGTTCTGAATACTTTATATGCATTTATTTATAAGTAATTAATCAATGATAAATCCAAAATGCCGAACCTAACACAACACAATGGAGCTTGTGCCCGAGAAAAAAAAAGTGATTTCTTGTGAACGTATAGTATTAGTAGTAATTATACTTGTATAGACAACACAATAATACAATTATTAATAAAATAATTAAAATGGTTAATTATTCTAAAAAAATTAAAAATTAATAACAATTATATTAGACAATGAATTTAGTAAAAGATTTTTATTTTGCAATGAAAATGTTGGTGGTGAGGGGCGCTCGAACAAATTTGGTGCTCGGGGCGCCAATAAACCTTGTGCCGGTCCTACCTATCAGTATCAGTATATTCCCAAGTGCCCGTCTGTCTGTCTGTCACGGTACTTTTGGACAGTTCACGATGGAATTAAGAGCTGAAACTTTCAAAGACGTTAAACCTCCATGAAGTGGTACCTACAACACTCAACATTCTTGAAAAAGTCCCAGGTTAGAATCCAGGAAACAATTATATTTTCCCATAAGTTTACACGGAATTTTCGATTTTTCAGTGTGCAAGGTTTTTTTTCCTTCATTCATCAAAATAGGTAAATATGGACCGATTTTCTTCGTTTTTGCTTCATTCGAAGGATGAAGTTGTACACTATCTTATTCCTACAATATTTACATGTTACACGGTCGAAGCTTTCAGAAAAACGCAATTGTTTCCGAAATTTTGCGGATATTTCGTACTATTTCCGGGCGTTGCCAAGGCGACCATCATTGTTGCCTCCCATTCAGTTACTGTCAATTAAACCTTCATATAGGTTAAAGAATAGCGTTATGCGCTTCGAACTTTATACATAGCAACGTTAATATTTACGGATAATTATTAAGTTAACTGGCGTATGGGAAGCATTTCTAACGATTTCATCAAAGCAGTTGAATCTTCCTTTCATAGTTTGAATGCTGGATTTGTAAGTAGAATAATTATATTATACATCTATAATGCTTATTAACGCACACATAACTTTAAAATTAGCTGAGAATAGGGACGCACGTTATTTTTTAACACATTACATAGTTATCTTCACTTCATTGATAATCTAAATAAACGGTTGCATTGATTGTTACATAAAAGAGCAAGGACATATACTTCAGTATAAAGAACCAAAGAAAATTAGAAAACAAAAGTTCGCGATTAATTACTGTGTGGCATTAATTTCCTCTCTAATGTGACTTTTACAATGCAGATATCTGACAGACTTCGCATAATAATACCCACGAACCTTACATTGGGAGCCAAATAAATTAAATTCGTACACCGGGGATATGCATTATTAGAGTTAAATGTGAATTATTGAGATCAACGTATTTCACAAACTTCTTAATTTTTTATAAATTAATTGATAAAAACGTGCAAACATTGCGCGGGTACAGCTAGTTTCTATAAAATATTTTAATATATGCTTGTAGATGCAAATCTTGGGTTAAAGTTAATTGACACGCGAAACATGGATCCTTGGGAACGAAATTTTATAAGATGGCTGATGTGGATTGCGTCGGGCGTGCAAACACGACTCGGGGGTCGCACCCTGTACGCGAGAGCGTTTTATGCGGCTCACGAAGCTTTGATGAAAAAGTGACCTATGATATTTAATACAAGGAATTTTATGCTCTTTTATATAAAATAATGCATACAAGAAGTTCTGGTATAGTTTCGAAGCGAAAACAATGGTGATAACTGAGTTTCATTGTCATTAATGTCATTATGATCAAGGGCATACCGGAAAATCTGTCCCTCGAATATTACTCCCCCCCATGGGCGCCTTCGTCAGTAAGGTTTGAATGTTTGGGCCCCCCCTAAATCTCGAACTCCCCCGCATTTCGGAGGTTGCGGTACGCCCCTGATTATGATTAATAATCTGCTCTCTACTAATGCTGCCTGTTAAAGAATTTTTAACCACGAATGCGACCCGCCGAGTAAAACGTTTGCACATCCCTAGATTACGTTTAAGTAAAACAGTGGTGCTCCATTTCAACCATATGTTACGACATCTTCGAGTTTCGTGCCACGTAACGGGCGGCGATAAATCAGCGCATAATCGACTAGGAGTCTTTCTTCTGCAGTGATTGAGAGGCGATGTAAGAGGTTATGGAGAATGGCGGCGGGAGAGGCGGGTTTGGTTATGTAATGGCGTCACGTGCGCCAGTCGGCTCGGCCTGTTCGACTCGCGTCATCCCTTATGGATGAACTAAATCACTTTTTTTTCTCAGCTCGATTACTCGTAACCTGACGGAAGAATTAGCTTAGTAGATTGCAGGACGGTATCAAATATTGGATTACTTTCTTTTTAAGCTTCGTTTGTAAACTCTTTGTTTTATTAATGTTTTAAGGATCTATGTGCCAACCACTCAGATAAAACCTTTATTTCCCGTGCATCGCGTTTAATATATTTAAAGACCATTTCAATAGAGTACACATTACAATATATTTAACCTATAATCTCAGGAGCCACTAAATAGAGCAAACACCTAAATTAGGATTCGGGGTTAACACGATGGGATAATCACTTACTCGAAATCTCTCGTTCTTTGTTAATTTCTTCTGCAAAATGAAGGAAGTCTTTCATTTTTGCGTTATGACTTATCTGTCCCGGGTTGAATGAAATTATAAAAGATGACGTAGACCTCGGAATGATTTATTCCTGGTCGTACAGATATATAAATAGAATAATATTTTCTCGAAAAAAGCATGACCTAAAGATAAAAAAAATTAATTAGAGGATTACCGACTGAGGGAAATTGTCAATTTCGGCAAATTATTGTTTTAAATTTCGGATTTATAGATTATAAATACCTAGCTAAATTACCAAGCGCTGCTCGACATGAATACAAATTAAGACAATTATTATAAATGAAACATTATTTTTATATTTTAAAAGTTTTATAAAAGCCTGCACGTCAAGCAATCGATTTTTACGTGTTACCTTATAGAAAAATGTTAATCCCCTATATTGGCAACCAGGGACGGCCTGAGGAATTCTGGCACCCCGACCGAGATAGCACACCATCGGCATCGTCCCCCTCCGTAAATATTTGTTGAGATAATTACGAAGTACATGTTAATCTATTCCACGCTCTGTAAAGATTATGGATTAAAAAAACAAAAGTAATGGCATGAAGATTCCAGCCTGTTCGGAGAAATAAATCGGTGCACTATGGAGTACATGCAAGCGAATAAATATTGGACACCAATTTATATCGTGAAACAAGAATCTTGATGGGATCTCTTTTATATATTCATTATCAATAATGTTTACAGAGCGACGAATATATTAACGTGTACTCTGTAAATATCTCCGTAAACATTTACAGAGGGGGGCGCTGGAGTGCTACCTTGCCCGAGGCACCAAAATTCCTCGGGCCGCCCCTGTTGCTTCTTAACACTCGATAGAAGTACTCTTGCCATAGTATATTAAAATGTTCTGGCGCGAGAAAGTTTCTTAAAAATTACATTAGACTCCGATATCATTTTAAATTTCTATCTTCGGTTTTAACTTATGTTTGAATGCTTGTGTAAGTAAGGTGTTGTCCTCATAAAAGAGATTCGGGTATCGGCGTATGCGGGTATGTTGTGATCTCTGACCATGATAATGAATGTAGGCTACTGTTTGACTTTTATCTTGCTAGGTTACTAGTTTCAATATGTATGAATGACTAGGTAGATGAGATGACATACGGTTGATAATTATAACGATTATTTCCTGCAAGTTTTTTCTGTAGATTTATCTATTTTGATAGTTTTTCATAATACTTAGGACTGAAACTGTACTTTTTAAGAGATTCCCAGAATCTTTCTGTGCTAAAGTGTGCATTCTATGTAAATCAGTCTAATTTTTATTCCAAATATGAAAACTTCCTAAACTCCTCTTGCGCTTTAGATTTCTGTTTTTACGGGGTTTTCTAGAATACGAATTAAGACTTATCGAATACAAGGAAATAGAACTGACAGTCAAAAGAAGTAGGGTATGATCTGCGAAGAATGCTACATGTTTCTTAAACAAAGCTACCGTAGCGGCTTAAACGGTCCCCATCGTACTTCACCCCATCAAGCATTCCTTTACTTCGTCCAACTCCATCTTCAACTGTTACAATTTACTAGATTTTCTATTATCAAACAAACTTTATTCTTAAATATTTTAAATTTTTTGGTAAAGGTTTGAAGAGCTCTTCAGGTAAAATATTTCAATCCCTGATTCCCCTATTAAGAAAATAATATTTGGCAATATTTGTTTTTTGATGCCTCAATTTAATTTTAAACCCGTGTCCGTTTCCTGCAATAAACTCTTACTTCTGTATCATAGTCCTTAGATCTTTCCATGGCTTATTTTAGCTAATTACCTAGAATACACCCCATAAGCTATTAACCCTCCTCCTGTGCTCAAGCGTTTCCTAACCCAACATTTTAATCATTTCCTTGACGCTCTCTCTCTTGCTAATCTTCGAAAGGTATATCTCTAGCTGCCTTTCTTTGCACATTCTCTATTTTTTTATTTGCCGTATCTTTTAAATTTCCCATACTAGTTTGAAAACAATTTAAAGATACTTTCGAAAAATATAGTTTTTTACCATTTTTATTTTCCAATGAACTCAAAAGAAGAAAAGTACACTTACAACTTCGATATGTCTAAATTAAACGATATTTTGTTGAGATATCTTAGATTGGATTCCTTTGGGTTAGTCCAGAGAAACACATACATTAACCATGTGCCTATTCTGCGTTTGCTTTTCCCCCAGGTCTTTTCAGTAACTTGCATGTGTGCTCAGGAGGTTTGGTTGACAAAATAATAGCTGTGTTCAACCAACACAACAAAACCAACTCAGTCTAATTTAATTCAACCCAACCAAGTCTTCAAAATATCCGAAAGGTATTAAAATAAGTTATCTGTGAAATTTTGAAAATATTAACTTAAGACACACCGCTTCACCGAACGATAACTATATGATCCCGTTATGAAAGTGACGCAATGTTTCTCCTATAGCCGTAAAAAAGTTAAATAATCGGATTCCTATTTGGGTTACAATAGTTGTTTGGTGGCTGTAATGTGCGTCTGGTCTTCTAATCTATCTATGGCTATTGGAGATTAATATGCCATAATATTATAATTAATAGAATGTTACAACGATAATGAAATTCAACCTAAGAAGAGTTCGATAATTACCTGTTTAATATGACACAATTTGTTGTATGAAATACTACGTCGAAACAAAGGCAGACTGCCAACAACACACTGATGCAGCTCCGAGACTATCATTGGTGTGTGTTGCGTAGAAATTAAACTAACTTTAAGATGCATACTTATTCATTAAATTTATTGGTAATTGACTTTTTAAGGAATACAGTACATTAAGGTATTTTAACGTATTTTTACGAAAATAATGTCTAATGTTTTATTATAGAAACACATTCATCGTCGGAATGTGTCTCCCTGTATCACATCTAAGAAAACGGTTTAGTTGGCTCCGTTCTTCTTCGTTTCGTTGTTCGTCGTGACCCTCAGAAACGCATCCACGAAAAATAACCGGGACTTAATGGAAATCGTTTTTTATAAAAGAGTTTCTTTTCAGGGCCACCGGTTTCTATCTTAGTTCGAGGTGTCAACCGCATACGTAAAAGAGGTTCCACTTTTCCTCCACCTATCAGTCATAAAGCACATTATTCATAGATGGTCAGTCAATCGCAGGAATTGAATTGAAAATTTGATAAAGTTGGCAACAGTGACGTCTTGATCAAAAGCAACGAGGCGGCGGCTTTTACTTCTATCACTTGTTCTTTCATAGACCTTATTTCCTTCGTTACTTCATTTAAAAAAAACCGGTTGGGCGCTCTTTATACGTCTACTGACACAGGCTATAAGGTTGGGCTAAACTGCTGCATTGCATTATGGATGGCTCCACCTCGAAGGTGCGCTGCCCTCAGAAGTTCACTCCCTTTGTCCATCATCCATATAGCTACCTCAGATATATTCTACTTGAATAAAACATCTCGCACACACTTTCTCCTTTTCATACGTGTCCGATGGATTTTTAACAAAGTGGCCTGCGGTGGTCACAAGTAGTTGGGCTTCTTGAAGGGAGAGGATGGGGAAGATAGCATCAGAATGCACGATCGCAGCCCTATTGTTCAGAAGGAGGAGAGAGAAGGAGAGGTAGATGGAAGTGCTGGTGACAATGACGTTTTTCCACGAATTTTGGGTGTTTCCGATTGATTGATTATTATTAGTAGCGGCCTTTCATCTGATGACGTCTTACTTACTTACGATTACATATATTATTGAAACAGAAATTGCGATTGCTACTGCTATGACAATAAAAGCATATCAGCGCTATTCAGAATAGCTTTTACGGTGATCATTTTCATTGTAATTGAAAAATTATTGATTTGTTGAACTTTAGATGGGCAAACTACGCTAAAATAAAATATCTTCATCTACATGATGCCCTGCAAATCACCAGACTGGTGGGTGGCAGGGGGTGCAGCGCACCAAAACCTACCTAATAACGTCTCTCGTGGGAATCACTCTCCTATTTTGATCCCGTATGGTCCTTGGAAAAAACGAGCCCTGATATCGCTCGGTCCTACAGTCGATCTCTCGTATTTTATTCTCGTGATCGCGCCTGCCCATGTACGTAGGTGCCTCTAATATTCCTCCTCTAAGAGAACTTCCGACCTAAGTTTCTCCAGAAGCCTTAACCTAGCGCTAATTCTGCGGTCCTCTAACGATTTCCAATTCAACTCCTTCAAGAGTGATGTGACGCTTAATTTTTGCTCATATTTTTGCTTAACGAATCTAGCTGCTCTGCGTTGGATTCTTAAGCATGATTATAAAATTCCACACAATTATGAACATTTTCAAAGGAAGTTATTTTATTACGGTATTCGTTAGATTTAATTCATTATTACAAAAAAAATAAATCGAAACTCGGAACTGTAGTTTGTAGTAAGAGTTAGTCTCTCGTCCTTCTCCTCCGATATAAGACATATATGAAACTGGGACCCAGTGCCTACCTCCAGGTCAAACCGGAAGTTATTGACTAACATGATACTCAAAGAGCTTTTTTAGATCTGTCGAGGAAACTTAGCTAATTTTATCTGAATAGCAAGCAAGAGATATTGAACGAATCAGTACATTGTGAAATTTGAATTTCAATTAGTGCAATAGCTGGCGAATAAATACATAAGAACAGAGAATGCTGTCATAAAAGGTTACTAAAGCCTAAATAACGTTTGAGTAATTTTCTTTCTTTCCAGAATAAGTGGCTAATTAAAAATGTCATGGTGAATAATTGGATCTTGATTTTTCTTTAGAGAAGCTTGTTAGGATAATGAAATATTTAATTTTTGGTTCTTTTGATTTGAAAGAAAGTCGGCACGTACTTTCTTGTTCAGTGACACGGAAATGTTTCAATGTGGTTTTCAACTTTGAATACGAAATGCTTATTCAGATTCTTCAGCTTTTTTGCGTAATTAAAATTATTAATTGCAATATGTAGCATAATTAAAAATGCGTTTGGAAATAATGAAGCAACAGTGAATAAATTATCAACAATGATTGTTTCAATTACAATTCCTACTGAAGCTTAATGCTTCATTAGTTTTTTTGTGGAGTGAAAATTTGAACGTAAATTTTGAAGATATAATAAATAAGTATTGCGTTTCTTAGCACTGGGATGCATTGCGAAAAGTGCAATAGAACGTTAAAAATTCCAAGTTCAAACCTCATGAAATCAAAAATTTAAGTCGGTTTAGCGTGTGATAACTTTTATATATCATCCTCACCGCAAATAATTTAACGTTAAGCTTTGTCTTAATGTGCCACTCAGACATAATAAAAGTCAGTGTAATTTAATCAACCAATGAACGTGGAACGACATTATTTAAATGAAATAAAACTCACTGTGTAAATGCAAAATTCGGGGAAAATTAAAAAAATATTCACATTGGTGAAAGAAAAAGATAGAATCACTCATTTTTAGACCTTTCAACAACGACCCACAAAAATAATGCATACGTATGCAGACCACATTATCTTTAATGACTCCTTACATCATTTCTCATTTAAACATACGGGCATTACTATATTACACCGCTTCAACAATTCCGAATTCAATTTTAACAAAGAATTATTAGCGATTAAACTTAGGTATATCCCGTAAAAATGGTCATTGCATAGATCTGGTGGAGAGACTTTTCTTGAAAGTAGCTTCGGAATTTAGCTGGAATTCTTACTTTCTCCTTAATCCCTCATACTTCTCCAGAGCCAAAAAGTTCCTAGTAGCAAATCTTATAAATTAACTAACATTTCTCCTTCTGAGTGACGCTAAATATAATCGTAATTTTGATCCTGCTATTTTGCGTGTACATCCCAAAACACTGACATTGGGTTCTTTGGAGAAGAAGAGAATTATTCTGGTTGTTTCATCCAATAATAAAATTTTCCTGGACCTTTTTTATTTCTGTACCATTCTCCTCTAATTTATATCCTGCAATTCCACCAGTCTACCTTCCCACCTATTTGAATACATGTTTGTTTATCCTAATTACCTATAATTATATAACGCTAAAAAATCCCAACTCTCTTCACCCCATTTCAATAGCCGTCAACAAAACTCCCCTCACTCGCCTCCAACCTTATTTCTCATCACATCCTTTGTTCATATTCCTATATATTGTCGTTATAAACATTTCAAAGTGCCTAATTATGCAGTCTTTACTGTGACAACGGTCACGAAAAGAAGTCAATGTGGAAATTTGCATAACTAAGGAGCAATGGCGGCCAAACCCGTATCTCGCCTCGCGAGGCGTTTTCGTCCGCTCCACGGGTTACGCGCGTCAAGTCCCTCCCCTCGCTCCAGTTAGGACAGCGCATTTCTCCTTGATTTGGCCTCGCAGTGCTCGGTGAAGTCATTGTAAATGAGTCACTTGTGTAATTATTTACAAACCAACAATTCACTTACTAAACCTATTCGCGAACTGGTGTTTATTACATTCTCCATATACGTAGTATAGAGAAAGTACATATTGATTTCATGAAAATAATCGATTTCGAGATTTCAACCGAAATACAGGTTTTGAGGTCCCAAGAACACGTTTTTGACTATTTTCTCGATGATGTCTGTGTGTGTCTGTGTAAGCGTTTTTGTGGGTGCTCTAACACAAAAACTAATAATCAGATCAGCACAAAACTATATATTTAAGATTTTTATTAGCAAATAAATATTTGAAAAGGTTTTAGCTGAAACTGATCCACTGGAAGTGGGTCTTTATTCTATTCGTTTTTACGTTTTTACTTTCTCCAAACGTAGTAATGGGAAAGTATTGTATTCATGAAAAAAATCGACTTCGAGATTTCAACGGAAATACATGTTTTGAGGACCCTAGAACACGTTTAGACTATTTTCGGAATGATGTCTGTGTGTGTGTGTGTGTATGTGATTGTGGGCGGTCTAACTCAAAAAGTACTTACCATATCGTTACCAAACTTCATATATAAACCGTAGCATGAGCACAAAGAACTGATTAGTTTTTGGACAATAACGATTAACCGGAAGTCGAGGTTTATTCGAAACCCGATTCGGTTTTTGCGATATTTCTCCTTTAAAACATCATTATTTTATATACAATTCTATACAAATGTTATAGAGAATGTAATTTCCTACAGTTTTCATTTGAAACAATTTTCTATAGGAGTTATTGTTTAGGGGTTATTTATAAATAACCGGTTTTTCGGTTTCCGTTAAATATCTCCTTAACAACATCGTTATTGGTAATCTTCGTAAGGACTAAAGTTGTAGAGAATAATATTTCTTCCAAGTTTTGTTTGAAACTAATTTTCGGAGAACCATCGATTTCGGAGATATTAAGGCACTTCGAAATCAAAGAGATATGGAGAAGGTTGTTAGGGGTTCAACGTCACGATTATTACTGATGGTGGATAGGAAGGGATGCCGCCAAATTCTGATAAGTCACTTAAGGGTGCCGCGACTCTAAACAGGTTGGGAAACACTGGTCCTGTGGGTCGAATACGGCAAACGAGAACTCTTCTTATGGCCCGCGAATCTATGATAACAACGTATTGAGACGAAGATATTTTAAAAATGAGAATGCCACAAGTATGAAGAAAGTCATGTGTTGGCCACATCAGATTTTTATTTTATTCTGGAACGAGCAAAATGGAGGCAAAATGGCCGCGCGCGACTCTTGAGTTACCAAATTCCCGCGGACCTCTTAAGGGTCAGACGCGGCCCATCGAACTATCTGAGACTTTAAATGCGACCCATTGAAACTACCGTGACTTTAAATGTGACCCGTCGAGGCTAATGCCTTCAGAAAAAGTTTGCAATCTACTGCTCTAAGGTTGCGCGACCTATCTCAACCCCTGCATCATCAACTATACTGCCCACGGTAAACACTCTCTCCCCTCTTTTTGAGATGCGTCTTCCGGTGCAGCGTCTCAAACTTAAAAAAAATATAGATAGATGAGTTTGATTTTATTTGTATGTGTAATCGTTGCATTTTAATTTGTAAATGCACATTCTCTATAATAAAAACGTTGTTCTGTAAGGAACGCAAGATGGCCGACAGCGAAATGTAGTTCTCATTCTGCCCGATAGGTCGGCGCCACATGTACGTTAACAACTCACCTTTCTTTCGGCGAAAACGACGGGAATATATAATAAACACTTATGTTTATTTATGTAACGGTTTCTAGGTTAAACAATTAGTTTATTTTTTTGTCAATCAGGATCTCCAATATAGTGATCCATTCAATCGTCAGGAGAACAGTTTACAAGGTGGAAATAAATTGGTGATTTGTTTTTGTTCAGATAGTATTGATTAATTAGTTAGTTTTTAATTGAAATTTTTTAAAGTGTTTTATTTACATAACGACGGAGAATTGAGAATTCGATTAAGCTTTATTTCTTCGTATGTACAGAGTACAATTTTAAAACAATGATAACGTTAGGTTCACGAAATTTAATTATTTTCCCTACGTTATATATGTAAACACATAATTATTTCCCTGTTTTTGCAGACCGACAATTATATGTAGCATTGACGAGGACAAGGTGGGAGAATAATATCAGAATTTTATAGCCGAAAATAAAAACCAAAGGTATTTACTAAACGACAACAGAATATTCACTAGAAATGTAATATATGACGAAATATTTCATATGTAATAGTGCGCTATAATTATTTAAATGCAAATATTAATAATCAATCTATCTATAATTCTTCCGTTGATATTTCAACGGGAATTACTCTAGTAACTAATAATGAGTGCATTTATGATTACCGAAATGAACGGTTAATTTAAAAACTAATTTTTAATTTGGTTTTACAACACCAAACTCCTCACACGCATGATCGTCAACTCTCGCATTCATATTAGGAGAAAAGCGAACGCCGGGCATGAAAATGAACATACCGAAGTAATTCGTAAATTATTCTTTGATGTTTTTACCTCACTAAAACAATAAGTTGAGACTACCGTGAAATTGATACTTAAAAATGACTGTAAAATTCAATATTTAGAGACAGAAAGAAAGTGAAAAAAAACTGACAAATCGTTAAGAATCAACAAAAACACAGAAGTTTAGATGTTGTTATTCTTCGTCGGGAATCTGTCGTCACTCTCACTCTAACTCAAATCATTAGGATGGAAAGAAAAAACTGGGTCTTACATTTACATCAATACCCTGCAAGCCGTCAGAAGTGTTTGGCAGGGGGTGTCACAACACCAAGTGAGCTCTAACTAATTCCTCTGTTGGACTGTCGTATCGCGTCTGGGAAAAAGGATCTGTAGCATTTCTCTGTTCTAGCGATTGTTTCGACATATTTCCTCCTGCACTCTGATCTAACATTCCGTTCACTAACACCGATGGGGACGACTCTGCCGCGTACGTCTTCAACGAATTCGGAGCTTTTGAATTTTTCAAATAGTTTCCTTTTGTATTCAATTCTTCTTCTCTTCAACGTCTGCCATTTCAGATCCCTCAATATCTCTGATACACTCGCATCGTACCGATATTCTCCTTTTACAAATCTAACCGCTCTACGATGAACCATTTCGAGCTCCCTAGTTAGGCCCTCCTCGAAAATAAAAATGAATATTCTACCGTTTACATATACGGCGTGATTTAAAATATTTTAAACTAGAGAAGTCTGGATTTCAAAATTGAAATGTTGGCCAAATTTTTAATAATAAACACAGAGAAGATTGAAAGTTTATTGAATATATTTTTTTTTAATTTCATATCTTCAATCGGGGCCGTCCTAACAGAGGTGCGGGGCCCAGGGCAAATCGAATTATGCGAGGCCCCGTTATCATTAACCGCGAAATTAAATGTAGACTTTCCTTGCGGTACTATATAAGCGCGGAGCCTCAGAAATCGCGGGACCCGGAGCGGTTGCCCCGATTCGTCATACCCTAGGGACGGCCTTGTCTAAAATACTTAAATATATACTTAGCGTAAATACCCGTCATTATGACGGGAAAGAAAATTATATTGCCGTTCACCCCTCCCTCCCTCTCCCTCCCTATCCCTCCCTCCCTCTTCCTCCCTATTCCTCCGTCTCTCTCCCTCCCTCTCCCTGTCGCTCCCTCTGCCTCCCTCCCTCTCGCTCGTTACATCTATGCTTCGTATTTCTATCGTATGACTTATGAGTATTGAGGCAATAAAGGAATCTCGAGTTTCAACAATGACATTCGTTCTTCAGGAAACTTATCGATAAAGCGTGATATTTGGTCAACATTTGTCACATATTCGATAAGTATGAGTAATTTCGAAAGGAAAGCGAAAATCGACGATAAGTATAAGAAACTTTGTACATTTTTCTTTAAAACCGTCTACGTCAATTTTTTGTAATTTTAATTTGCGTGCACGTCGAAATATCGCATTTTACGTGTTATCTTACGGGAAACAGAAATTATCTTCTGGAGTCTTTTCTAAAATTTTTTCTCATCTTTGCCTTTTAATGCGTGATTCTTGCGTTCCTGCCAAATTTCAAAGTCGTACCTACTCGGAAACGATCTTAAATCGCGTCTAGAGAGTGGCTGAAAAGTGTGTAGACAGGAAAACAAAAAGCATACGCCAATTATAACATAGATAGTTGTAATTATTTCCGTGTAATTATGATTGTTTAATTTTCAATATACACACTATTTCTTATTGTCTGAAGTAAGTAGGTCTGGGCGAAGATAAGAGCAGACGTAGCTGACTTAAACATATAAGCTTACGGCAGTGTAAAGAGATTAAATCCAAATTTATTAATGATATGATCCGAGTCGTTCTGTTTGAATAAGATGATGAAAAGTAATGTTGTAAATGTGTTACGGAGAAGAGGGCTGCGTACGAGAGTTTTTAGCCCTCACGTGGAAAGGGTGAAGCGGGTTACTCGAGAGATGACTTCATCAACTTGGGATCTCGCGCATGTGACCATTATAACACGCTGCTTCCAACTCCAGACGCCTCGGCGCACGTGAAATAAAGCTACCCCTCTGGAGTAAAAATCCCGCGAGCGGACGTCATACGATAACAGGGTGTTACGTAATGAAATATTTTGACATCGATTTATACACGAACCATTAAATGCAATGAAAATTGGTAGTTTAATATTAATTTAGACATTTTGCATTCTCGATGAACTTCTGGAAATATAAAATACTATTTTTAGCTGTGAGTCTCCTTCAAGTTTTAATTGTTATTCACGTATTAGTAAAACTTTTTTTCAAAAATTTTTCATCGTCAGTCACGTTATACCTTGTTGAATCTTTTCGTTTGCTCGTCTCTCTCTCTCATCTTGGCAATATTGTTGTTGCCAACATTTTTCACCATCATAATTTCAAGTCATCGTGATGTCCTTTTTAGAAAATGTTATTGTTTTTTATTGATAATATAGTCGTATATGTCTTCAACATATATCATGTACACGGATGTCTTGAATCCTTCGAAGTGGCGTCCAAACTATTCGGTTCGAGGGCCACACAAATTTTTTCTCACGTTACCCCTTCTTAAATCAATTAGTCACAGGAATTAGTAGCTATTATATTTTACGCTGTATTTGCATGCTCATAATGGAATACAACTGCTCGAACAAAAGAACAAATGATCTTTAACGCTGAATAAATGTAACTAGTTAAGAGATTTATTGGAAAAATTATTCGCATCTCCCATTTGTCATTTAATGGCAAAGTAAAAATAATCCACAATATCGGCTGACGGTGAGTGGAGCGGTGAATATGTAGATGTCATGCAGTGTACAGGAATAATTGAATATTGAACCTTTCAAAGAGTGTTGTAATGAAGTGAGGGAGTTAGGTTGGGAAGGAGAAGTGGAAGAGTTGGAGGAGATGGAGGCATCGATCGAATCACCACTGGTGAAGTAGTTGCCTTGGTAACTCATTAGCTGGATTCCCCCTTTCGGGGACCTATTTCATCGCAGGGGCGGACGTCGCTTCGAAAAACATGTCTGCACCCATAATTAGCTTCGCGAGACGATTGAAAACGTTTGTAGGATTTTTTAACTTTTTAAACACCGTTTAATAGTTTTTGGAAATAAATCGATTGTCAGCGGTGTAGATTTACTCTGGTATATTACTCAAAGTATTTTTTCTTAAGATTTCATTTAGTATTAACTGCCGGTTAATATTTTGCGCCGGTCAATTACAATTGAATGCCCCTCTTTGCGCGTTCCTGTATTTTATTTTTGATTTTATTATAGAGTTAAAGTTACAATTTTAATAATATCACAGAATAGTAGACATCTTAAAAGTTATAAACACTAAAGAGAATAAATAAATCACCGTAACATTTTGATGGAACATTAATTCCGAAAGAAATCATAGGTAACTCTTATAGCTATAAAGCTGTTGAGTATAGGAGGAACAATTTTCATTATTTCACTTAAATTATAAATGCCATCCGAATTTTGGATTTTCAAATTTACTAATTCTAAGTGTGGCAATATTTGCCACATTTGAAAATGCAACCTTATTTTAAAACAAGAATAAAAGTAAGTACACTCCTCAATTTTATTCTGCTCTGTACACATTACGCAACGATCTGCTTTTCGTAACAGTATGTTGGCGCATTGTTTTCCTTAATGAAGTAAATTCTGAGGATACTTTTCAAGAAAGATTTACTTCGGATTTTCTGCCTTTTTGCCTAGTTTTACGACTGTAAATGTTTTAAATCGAGAAATATAGGAAAATTTCCGCTTTTTAACGAAGAAAAATATAAACTATCGCAGAAACCAATCCGATGCTTTTAAATGGGTATTAGGAGTAGTAGTAATATTATATTATTGAGGTTCTTCGACTACAAAGGTCATTTCGCACCATCAAAATTCAATTTTTTACCTTTCAAGTTAAAAGAGTTATATTAAATAAGTTAAAATAAATAAGTTAAATAAATAACAACAAGAGTAATGAATAAGTTAATAATGAAAATATGTAATTACAGAGCACTTAAGAGTTTCACTACCCTTAGGAATGTTAAAATAATATCAGTTTTTGAGGATCGCCTGCTACAATTTCAGAGAGATTGCCTTTGATATTAAATTTCGAGGAGACCATCTGTATCTGGCGTATTCTGTCAAGAGGTGCCTTACAGTTATGGGATAGTTGCAAGTGTTGCGTGTGGGTGGTTCCTTTTCCTTTGTAAATAGAAATGATTGTTTCAAAGCACAATGGCCAATTTAAAGTCGGGTGACTGCGACTTCTTACCGGAGGTAGTTACGTACCGAGATTGGCCATGGAGAAACGCTTGCGTTGATCGCTCTCAGTTTGCTACTTGAAACTTCCCCCTGGACATTTGCCATTTTTCGCGCAGGATGCTCTTAAAAAGTTGTTTTAGGTTCTGAGATTGTACTGTTTTGCTGTCCGTATCCGATTTGTTCAGAGCTGCCTTCTCAGCCGAGTCGGCTTTTTCGTTTCCACCTATTCCTACGTTCCCAGGGACCCACATGAAGAGTATATTCGCATCGTTTGCCATCATCCGCGATAATAATACATGGATTTTCTGCACCATGGGATGGCAGTGGTACGGGTTTGAGATGGCTTTCGGGGGTGTTAGGAAGCTATATAATAATAGCATGGATTAATTTATTTTAACGGGAATTAATCTAATATATAAAATTGACTTCGTCGTCTTCGGTGGGAAATCAGAACTATGTAATGCAATTTTTAACAAACTTTCCGAGTAGCTAGAAGATTGAAATTTGGTAGGAATGTTCGGTTCTTAAAGTAGAATCCATTTACGAAAAATAATTCCGAAATCTACCCGGGTTCGATTCCCGAGAATGATTTCCATTCCTCATAAGACAACATGGAAAAATCGATATTTCGACCTCCAACCTTATTTTATTTTGCTTATTAAAATTCACTTATTTGACCTACGATTTTCGGACTTAGACTGTATTAAAGAAATATAAATGCAGTTTCTTATTCTTATCATCTTTTATCGCTTTCGAATTTAACGTTTTAATATGAAATTTTGACAAAATTTAGCGTTTTTAACGTGAAGTTGCCTTGCCAACCGATTACATTGTTAAACTCGAAATCAAGCAAAAATTTGTTTATTTATGCTAATGAAGGAAAAAACATATATTGTTTACAAGCAAGCTTTGAAATACATATTAAAACATATTTTTCTAATTTATAATGCCTTCATACTTCGGTAAAAATGAGCAAAAGGTGAAATGATTGTATTACCATATAATACATAATTTTATTCGCCAAAGACGTCTGGCATAATCCTGGGATCGCCGGGTACTAGCTAGTAGAGTATATAATGATTCTGTTGATTTCAACCAACGATGTATACATGACGTCAAAGTGCTAACTCACGAAACATCACATATATTTAAAACACACATTACTCCTTTTAATTACTGGTATAAATCAGGCTATGAAAGGTTTTTATATTTCACATATTTATTTAATACAATGAAATTATTTTGTAAATGATATTCGACTGAAACGATTGATCAGACGGGGTTGGGCCAAGCAAGGGCCCTTCTATATGTGTGCGCCCTCACCCGCGTGTGTACTTTTGGGTAGTCTTCTCTCTGTGGCCGAAGAAAAGTATTGCCAGAAAAACTTGCTTAAACGTTTCTGCATGAGTCTGATATCCCAACAGCTCAACTGAGATTTCTGCGACACCTAATTGGCATTACGTGATTTTTTATAGATTCAAGGAAAGGCGCATTAACGTCTGAAGAACCGTATTGGGCTCATGTTCCTCCAGTTTGCCACCCACACCCTAGAGCAGGGGTTTTCAATCTTTTACAACTTGCGGATACCTATTGGAACATTTGAAATCCCACGGACCTCTTGAACATGTGATTTTGACGTCCGACAACACCCTGAGGAATGGGAGTACGCGTTATTTGCTTTGAAAGTTGTGACAACAGTTTCCATGGCAATAGACTCTTTTAAAATTATTATTAATTAATTAATCATAATGAAATTAATACAAGCGTATTTTTTGTACAAGCTTTCGCGGAACCTATAGGGGCCCTAGGAAACCATGCCCTAGAGCATTAATAATGTCTGGCCCAATGATAAGTTTTTTTAACTTCACAAAAGAGCTAGCGCAATTGGAGTCATTTATGAATATTCCCATTTACTATCGCACCTTCTCATTTTTAACGGTTTATAATATTACCGTCTCAAGTGAGAAAATAATATTTGTAATCGTATAAACCAACGTCTGTAACGTTTTCATCAAAACTATATCAAGTTCTACGCTGCAAAGACAAATATTAGAGACGAATAAGAATGCCCAGTGGTTCTAAACCGGGTTCCGTATCTTGTCTCCAGGGGGTCCGCGAGTTGATTTTGGTACCTTATGTGGTCGGATAACATTTGGAATTGTCTTAAAAGAAAGGTTTCATAGCATATATTACATTCTTTATAACGTTAAGTAAGATATCGGTTCCTATCCAACAGATTTTAGAAGTTTAGGGTAGATGGGCGGAGAGGAGATGAATGAATGAAAAATATTCAAGAGCAAAAATCTCATTAGCCTTCTAGTTATGTCATTTTAGTGTGTGCGTGTGTGTTTTTAAAATAGTAGAAATCGTAGGTACTATTTTCTTTAAAATGAATTTGTGACCCTATCTTGCAGAAATATTATTTGCCAAGACTACTACTATATTTCATGGACAGATCAGGTCTGTGCCCCAACCAAGACAATTGTCGTTCTCCTTATTGCTAAAAACAGTAAGATATTACTCACGTTCAAGGAATGGAAGCAAATCATCTGTGATCACAATCTCGAGTGCTGAGAGAAGCTGAATATCAAATTGGTTACCCCCGTAAGTTAGATATTCTATTTTTCGCTAATGGCATCTTCTTAGTTATATAAGGTTTTAATAAAAATTTAAATTTTGGTTCTTTTTCATATTTATAGTTAAAAGTAAAAAAACGTAAGCTTTTACTGTATTTAAACAACATTATTGAACTTTTAATGGGAAGGTGGTCCGCGGCTCAAGAGAATGCCAACTTGGGAGAAATCGAACGAAGACAAATAAGGCAAACAATAAAATACTATTCCAAAATACCTTCAAAACGGCAAAAGAAAAAGATTTGGAATATAGACACCACATTTGTAAGTAAATCAAGTAGGATATTTTTTTAAATGCCAAAAAAGCTATCTATCAATATTTCCACGAGACATTTGGCCCGAAAGATTAGATATTCAGTTAATTATTAGTTAACCCCTCGACGACGGAGGAGGATTTAATAATTCCCTCATGAACGGATGAAGGAGTTTTAAAAAAAACATGAAAATGTTTCGAAAACATGCGAAATTTGGAAAAAAACTAAAAAATCATAACTTTTGATGTTTTCAATTTGTTTTGATGAAATCTTTTACGTAGTTACATAAAACATGAAATTTTTAAACAGTATCATTTAAAAGATCATGCGTCACACGCAAACATTACTACATAGTAGCGAATGAACAGTAATCGCTTAATTTTACGGTGCGCTTTCGCGGTTTATATAACTTTTAGCATAGCGTGAACTACGAAAGGTATTGACATGAAATCTTATTCAAAGAAACATTTAAACATTACTAAACATTTCATTCGCTGAATGTATCTATCTAAACCAATTAGGTGAAAAGTTTGTCGCATATCAACTTTTCCATGTCTTGACTGGAAGTTTTTAACTAAATGTTGTATTTATGATTTTTAAAGGCGTTTCATTAATAATATAAACGTTTTAGTTACGTAGTCATCATTATTAATCATTACAGAACTCACATAGAAAAAACGGTTACATTTAGTTCATTAGAAGCGGAGACATGATGTGGCATATATCTTAAATGCTTTTAGGCGCAGAATACGGAAAACTTTTAAAAGTTATATATTAGCTCAAGAATCCTTTCCCGATTGTTTTAGAAAATGTACACATGCGTAATTGAATAGAGGAGGGAGGTGTAAAAAAACCGCGAAAATTCCCTAATAGATACAGATGTCGAAAAAAATTTAGGAAATAAAAAATAGGGATTTGAATACAGACACCTAAAAGGAAAGAAGAAACATATACATACCTAGAACATAGAAGAAATATAAATAAAATATATACATATACAACAAACGCTTATATAACATATACCTAGAACATAAAAGAAATATACAGAAAATATATACATATACAACAAATGCTTATACAACATACACATACAGGAAAACTTTAAATATTGAGCAAAATTAAGAGAAAATTATTTTTACAGTGTTACAGTGCAAAAAATTATAATTCGAAAATTTAGAAACCACTATTTCCTGGAAGAAAAAAGATGAATTATACAATATAATGCGAAACTAGAAATGAAAGTTACGTGAGACTAACGAGACAGTTTTATGAAATTGATGCACTAAAAAACTTATGAAAGGAGACAGGAACCATTCAGAAACTGGGATGGCCGGCGACACGGAAAAGGGGTGGCAGACGTTACAGGAACCTTGTTGGAGTCCATTGTACTCTTCTAACTACGTTTCATGTCCCTTGAGAAGATGTGCGTATTTTTTTCACGGTATCCACTATATTTTGCTGAAAAATAGCCATAAAACAAAACTACAAAATCGATAGAGAAAAATAAATTGAAATCCATTTCTTTCTATATTACATGTACTTACGACAGCGCGACCTCTCCATCTCTCCATACTCTGCCATCGGGCTTCTTTCTCCGGCTCGAGTATAATATTTTTGAGACTTGCCTCTCCGCTGCTAGGAGGTGGGGTTTATTCTGGGAAGAGAACTCAAACTCGGCGTTGATATATATATATTACAATGGAAAGCAACTTGGAGTTGGTTCGTGAAGAAAAATGCAGCAAAGCACAGAGAGAGCCGATGTTGACAGAAGGGTGGTATTTACTTTCTCCATACGTAGTAATGGGAAAGTATTGTGTTCATGAAAAAAATCGACTTCGAGATTTCAACGGAAATACACGTTTTGAGGTCCCTAGAACACATTTGTACTATTTCCGGAATGATGTATGTGCGTGTGTGTAGGTGGATGTATGTGATTGTGGGCGCTCTAACGCAAAACGTACTTGTCATATTAACACCAAATTGGTATGAGTACGAAGAGCTGATTAGTATTTGGACAATAACGGTTAACCGGAAGTCGAGGTTTATTCGAAACCCGATTCGGTTTTTGCGATATTTCTCCGTTAAAACACCATTACTGTAAAGACAATTCTATACAATAGTTATAGAGAATATAATTTCGTGCAACTTTCATTTGAAACAGTTTTCCATAGCAGTTATTGTTTAGGAATTATTTATATATAATCGGTTTTTTTCGGTTTCCGTCAAATATCTTAAGAACGTTGTAATTGGTCATCTTCGTGAGGACCAAAGTTGTAGAGAATAATATTTCTTCCAAGTTTTGAATGACCAATAACGACGTTTTTAAGGAGATATTTGACGGAACCCGAAAAAACCGAGTATTTATAAATAATTCCTAAGCAATAACTGCTATGGAAAATTGTTTCAGATGAAAGTTGTAGGAAATTACATTCTCTATAATCCTTGTATAGAATTGTATATACAATAATGATGTTTTAACGGAGAAATATCGTAAAAACCGAATCGGGTTTCGAATAAATCTCGACTTTCGGTTAACCGATATTGTCCAAAAATCAATCAGTTCTTTCTGCTCATGGGAAAGTGTTATACACGGTGTATCAGAATACCCCCGAAATATTTTGTAGGGTTGTAGAAGAGACATAAAAAAACATTTTTAGATAGGAAATGAGAGGTCGGCAATGCCTACGTTATGCACAACAAAACACCAAACGTCGAGGTTGCGCTTGGTTGATAGACAAACCCTTACCTGGAGGTAAACAAACTCTCAAACATTCCACCCCTCTTCCCCTATCTGGTCTCGTAGCTACTAAGACGTCCGAGTCAGCTGATGCTGCTTACTCGACATTTGCCGTTTACAACTGAAGTGGTTAGCATGGCTCAGTACACAACTGCGGAACTTGCTGACATCGTTTTTGTCACTAGAACATGTAAACGCATGCTACAAGTGCTTCTAAAAAAGTAAACATTTCTTTTCAAAAGATATTTTTTGTTTTTACCTTTCATCCATTTCTCTTCTGGGCGCTACCTCAACGCTTTGACTTCAATACTCTCTGGCTCATAACAGAGGCTTCTCCGACCACTCATTCTCTATCTCAAAATGGTTTTTTAGGTCTCCTCTATAACCCTACAAAATATTTCGGGGGTATTCTGATACACCCGGACACCCGGTATATGAAGTTTGATAAGGATATGGCAAGTACTTTTTGAGTTAGAGCGCCCACAATCACATACACACGCGCACACAGACATCATTCCGAAAATAGTCTAAACGTGTTCTATGGACCTCAAAACGTGTTTCCGTTGAAATCTCGAAGTCGATTTTTTTCGTGAACTCAGTACTTTCCCATTACTACGTATGGAAAAAGTAAATATCAAAAAGAATCAGAAAGTAATGGCTCTGAAATGAAAAAGGTTTTATATTAAGCTATTTATTAATTACTTGCTCAGCTGTATATTTTGTAGTACTTTTCCTATAGATCATTAAATGATTTTTAATCGAAAATACTTCTTGATGGTAGAGAAATTGAAGTTATAAAGATGAAGGACTTGAAAGCTTTCGGTACGTGTATGCCGCTATATGAATATATATTTTAATGTATTTTAACATTGAATTACATACTTGCATCCTTTTTGCCAAGATAGGTTTCACTTGTGCTTTTCAAAACATAAGTTAAACCACATAATTTAAGAAACTTTTAAAACAATATTGCAAGATTTGGAATGAATTGCAGTGTTATTCGTAAATGATGTAAGGTTGTCACATGTTTAGTGTTAAAATAATCATAAGATTTATTATATTAATAATTTTCATGTTTTATTAATTAAAATATTGGGTGAAAGATGCAGTAAATGAACAATAACAACGGCAACTGTTGGGAAAAATCTGAAATTTTATTTCGTTTAGAACACTTCAGTGGAATGCTATAAAATATTTTCCCGCATATATATTGTCATCGAAAGTCACATCATAACGTCCGGTCATCTCAGAAATGGCCGCGTATACCATCCACCGACCGCCTTTCTGTGTACATCCCCTCGCTACGCATCCGATTATCAGATTAATCCAACATACGCAAGTATGTATGGCTCAAGTGACGGGTAGAGTGGGAGGTGAGAGTGGAGGGAGTTGGGGTGGCGCGGGACGAGGGGCCAAGTTCCTTCCGCGCTCGCATTTATCGTTCTCGATCCGCAAAACGTGCCGTGCCGCCCATTAGACGTCGATTCGCCATGAGGCGTCCTATCACGTGTGTTTTTGCTTCGCCGTTTCACAACGAGAGAGGACACTAGCCACGCATTTCTACTCCCTCCCGCTCTCTCAATTGTTCCCGTTCCACCAGACTGAATGCATGCGACGAAAGGCTCCTCAGGAATCCGGCGAACGGGTTTGTATCGCGGCATCCCTCGCCTCCGGTAAATTCGGATATCGCTCGTACACACCCCGAATTCCTTAGTGCCTTATTGTATTTACCATCTCGGCACAACTTGATGCCGAATTTAATGTATTTGAAGCATCGGAACAGCAAACGGAAATAATTATGGGTTTTCGCTTCAGTGGGATGATATTTCAGCTCTTCCGATCCCTTACCAGCGTTCCATTAGTCAGTGTCTATTTTTTCATCGCATCCTTCGTACAATTTTTTCCATTTTGATTTTATACGACTCTTCTGTCCTTCTCAAAGCCGTTTCATTGCCTTAATTTCCCTTCACCACTACTTTTCTCGCTTTAACCCTTTACTCTCTCGGAATTTTTCCTTACAGGTCTAGTGTGTAAGCCTTCTGACACTGATTTTGCGAATGTTTCACTGCGTTATGATTGTGTGCCGAGTGTTATATCTTCGTTAGTTAGGTTCTTTGGCATCTATTCTAGTAGTTCCGAAATATATAATTTTCAGCCCAATTAATTTGTACCTGTTAGGGATGAGGCAGGAAATA
Source organism: Uropetala carovei (assembly GCA_036926305.1). Classification (NCBI taxonomy): domain Eukaryota; kingdom Metazoa; phylum Arthropoda; class Insecta; order Odonata; family Petaluridae; genus Uropetala; species Uropetala carovei. Next base: position 11,554,160 of record JAXCHB010000011.1, read on the forward strand.
AAAAAGAATGGGAAAGGGCCAGTGTGACTATGCGTAGCACATTTTTTATCCACACTTATTGCCCAATCCCATTTTTCCTTTTCCGAAGGAATTACTGCTAACACGCGCATTCGCTTGCGTCTTGTCCATAGAAATTTATAAATGCGCACACGCACACATATGGTGAAAAGGAAAAGAAAAAACTGGACTTGGATAGGTGGAAGTAAATCCAGAGCACGTTTACTGTGCAACCGCTGGCTGAAGAGCTGAGAGAGGCTTTCGGACTGGGCCCTTCTTCAGCGATGGATAATTATCGGAGTTTTTCATAGTCCATTGGGTCCTTTCCAGATCCATTTTCCATTGGGACTCTTTTTGAAGAAAGTGTTCATTATATATAGACTAGTACATTCAGCAAAGTCTACAAGTCGGTCCCCTCGTTCATTTCTGTCTCCATAGCCCCATTTTCCAACTGCGCTGTCGTCTTCCTTTTGTTCTCCTACCTTGGCATTGAAATCACCCATGACCACTTTTAGATGACAGCTTCCTTTGTCGTGCAGTTCTCCAACTTCTTGGTAGAAATCTTCCAGCTCCCCATCCGAGTATGATGACGTTGGCGCATAAACTTGGACTATTTGAAGTTGATATTTTTTATTTATTTGAAGCACTAGTCTAGCTGCCCGCTCGGATGAACTTTCCATTTCCACTATGTTATTCTTCAATTTTTTGTTGACGATGAATCCAGCTTCTGTTCTTCCTGTGTCAGTTCCCCTGCAATAAAAAGATGTCCGCTCTTCAACTCCTTTTCATTTCCATTTGTTCTTGGAGCTCTTGAAGTTTATCTTCGCTGGACAAAGTCCGGCAGTTAAAAGGTAGTTAGGTTGAGGTTAAAGGAATTGGGTAAGGATGAGAAAGAGTGGCAGTGGCCGTTTAACCTCCGGGGATTCTTAGCACCCTCAGCCTTCATGCCTTGTTCCTGACCACTGCCACGGTCAGAGGCAATCCACCCTCCGAAGGATGAGGACCATTTTTTATGGGTGTACATGTAATGGGGGGACTGTGGGCCTTAAAACACCACGCTGACCCAGAGCGGGTTGGTGAGTACCGCTTTCACTTTGGGCGGAGATATTGCAGAAAGACTTCACAGCATGGTTGAACCTACCGGTGCCCGAGGACACCACTGTGTTTCGCCCTTTAGCGTCCGTTTACTCCCTTCCCTTAAGGCGTCGTTTAGTTAAATATTGAAGAATATGAACTATGTAGAATCATTATAAACATCAACTTAAATAACTATACGAAATTTGATGAAAATCGTATGAGCCATCTTTTAGAAAATCCAATTGTTATTAAAGTTATCCAAGAATAAACTAGCCTTATATTAATTTTTTGAGAAATATGAACTATGTAGTATTATTGCAGACATCAACTCAAGTAACTCTACGGGATTTGATGAAAATCGTATTAGCCGTTTTTGATAAAATCAAACTGTTGTTAAAGTTGCCTCGAATAAGCTGGCCTTATATTCATTTTTTGATAAATATGAACTATGTAGTATTATTGTAACCTCATATATGTGTGCGAAATTTCATAAAAAATTCGTTGGAGCCGTCTTTGAGAAAATCAAATTGTTGTTAAAATTGCCTAAAATAAACTGCCCTTAATTATTGAGCAATTCCAGCAATTTCTTAATTGCTTCTATTCTGTATGATAAAATGCTTAAGTACGAGATTTCATTCATTTTAACTTTACCGTTTACGCTCTAGAGCCGCGAACAAAAGGACAGAAACAGACCTACAGACAGACGGCATTGCGAAAACAACTTTTTCGGGCTCAAGTACACCTAAAACGTATATTTTCATCAAAATCTCAAGATCGAATTTTTTCGCGATTACAATACATTCTCAATATACTTCGTAAGTATATGAGAAACTAAAAGGGAGAAGAAATCGCGTCAGAAATAATCTAAAATTTGGAACTTTATGCACTAGATTTACAAAACATAATTGCTCAATCGCTCCTAATAGTATAACCGGTAAATTTATTAATTTATTTCGCTGGTTCCACATCAAGATGGATTGCACTCATGGACGTCCTTAGCTTGATGTTGAAAAAACATGGCACAACACGATGTTCATCAAGAGCAAATGCAGTGAATTTATTGAAGTTACAATTGAAGAAAGTTTATAGGGTGTTAATAAAATTAAAGAATGAACATGAATGCACAGATATTGAAAGTTTGCTAAAACAGATCGACGTGCAATTTATATTTTTCTTGTTAGAAGATCAACCGTCTCACTAAATCTGTTCAGGGTGTCGATGTAATTGTGGATTGATCCACAGTTTTGTACCAGACACAAAAAGTTCAAAGGCATGACTGGAAGAGTATATGGAAGAGGCAAAGACATTTTGCGATGAAAAAGGAATCCCGAAAATAAGAGGAAGAAAAATGAATTTAATGACACGATGGAAACTGTAGCACCCTCAGTAACTGAAACAACAAAATACAATTTACGATGCAGTGCATTAGGCAAAAAATTCTCTTCAAAGGCAACTGTAGGCACGATTTACACCTTTATACGAAATTGATAATGATTTAAAATTTTTAAGTTGTTTTATATTGTATAATACGACTGAAGATGAAATGATAAATTCCTGTAAAAATGCTGCGTGTATGTATACAATCAACGTGGATGACCGCGAGCCAATCGAAGAAGTTCCCAGTTTGAAACACACCTGCCTTCGTAAAAATTACACAGAAGGAAATATTGGAATTTCTTCATGAATATGGTGTTTTAATTTCCTTTCTCAATGCGGAAAATTTGCTGAGAATATATTGACATTCGCCACATCAATTTCAAGTGGAGAGCGTTCTTTTAATTAACTGAAATTGAACAAAAATGACCTACGGTCATCAATGAATCAAGAGAGACTTTTTGGTGTAGCCATCTTATCTATTGAATATGACACTGCTAAAAATATAGATTCTAATGACATAATAAACATTTTTGCTGCAAATAAAGCCCAAAAAATAAATCTGTAAAGAAACGATTGTTTATTTTAGTTAAATACCCCTTTAAAATAGGCACTTATCATTTTATTTTATTATCTTGGGGCGACAAAAAATCTTCTGCCCAGGGCGCCAAAAGTTGTCACTACGGCCCTGTGTATATGTATGTGAGTGTGTGTATATATATATATATAATTTTTTTCGGTATCTCATAGTTTTAATTATTTAGAAATATTTGCTTAGAATAAAAGTTTATAACTAAAATGCTTAATCATTGCTAACGATTTCATTTATTTACGAAACAATTTTTTAGGTTTCAAGCGGTTGACTGTCACGTAATCATTTAATAACACATTTTTTCTATAAATAATTCTCAAATAGGCGGCGGGATTCGTAATACCGATATTTCTTCAAGTAGGCGGGATTTATATATAAACACCTCGTTTGCGCTCGTTACGTCTCTTATCCGCTTGATTTATATAGTACGGTGAGTGGAGGGTGCGGGGTCGCTCCCTCCTCCCTCTTCGTCCTCTCTCCTCCTCTCCTTGTCCCTCTCTCCATCTTCCTCTCCCTCCTCCCACTCTCCTCCCTCTCTTCTCCCTCTCTGCTTCTCCCACTCTCCTACTCCCCCTCCCCTTTCTCCCCCTCCCACTTTCTCCTCTCCCCTTTGTCCCCCTCCCCTTCCACCCATCCCCACCCCTTCTCTTCCTCCCCTAACTCTCCATCTCTGGCCTTCCTAGGCTTATATATCTTCTTCATTCAGTCTCTCTCGGTATATCGCCCCCTTCTCTACGCTCATGTTGCACGTGTGAATCCGCGCACGTGATCCTGGCATCACGTGGATGCGAAACGAAGCGCCTCCGTGAAATATTCATCTGTATTATTCAAGTCACTTTCTCCATTTCTTAATTATTTATCCAGGCGGCCATAACGAGCTCCTCGCCTGCCTCTCCTTACCCTCTCCTCTTTCCACCAGACCATTTTCCCCACTTTACACTTCCAACACCTAAGCCCCTTCCTCCACACCCCGATTTACCCTGCCTACCTTCTTCTCACACCTCCACCCCTTACGTGTCCCTTCCCCTCTTAAGTATCCTCACCAGGCGCGTAATTTTGGGGGCGCAGGCCCACGCAGCGCGTGGGGGCCCCAAGATATTTGGGACCCCACAAAAATAGAATTTTTTCGTAATATGCCGTAAGGTATTCGAAGTACATATGTAGTAATATCCTTGTGGGGATGAAAGAATTCATCTCTCGAAATGAAGACGAAAATACCCATCTCAAGCGTTTGGAATTGTTTTGTCCTATCCTTATAATTTTAGATTTATATAAGTCTCAATGTATTTTTCGAATTAAAACGTAAAAAATATCGATAAAAATCGAAATGGTATAATAATTTCATATATTTTTATATAAATGGAGGCCTCAAAAACTTGACTTGCGTGGGGGCCCCAAAACCGTAGTTACGCCCCTGATCCTCACCCTGCATATCCTCCCGTCTTTCCTTCCCGTTAACCCCTTCATACACCTGCATCCTATACGCCTCTCATACCCCAATACAAATAACTTATTCTCCTCTTTGAACGCCTGTCAATTCACTTATGTTTAATTCATCTTCCATTTTTCATTTCCGATCTCTCAACCATTCCTTCACAATTTAATATGTTATGTAAACGATTCCGCGGCAGTTGGCTGTTGCTATTTTGTTCGACTATTCGCAATTAGCATATAGGATTTAATTCACCGAGAATATTACACGCTAGAAACTAGATCACCGCTGACGATAGCAAGCAATTGGCACAAAGGGAAAAATATCGATTTTACACGCTCGAATGAATAAATGGATTTCATGAAATTCTTATCGAAAATGGTTGCGCAATGCAAACTGAATGGAAAATTTCGGGTGGGATCAAAATGATATGCATAAGAATTACATAATAGTGTATCCACAGAGTACACGTATTAAAATTAGATCTAGATCGAGTCTTTAGAATGCATATAATACTGTCATTCATGTAGATATTATTTTCAACATGAATGAAAGACAATAAAAGGTCTTACTGAGTTTAGCCGATGTTTCATTTCCTGATTCTTCCTAATGGACACATAACATTATAATTCAAATGCTACATTATCGTCAGTGTTAAACGGGTTTTGTAAATTTTATGCCAAATAGATACCTGATTGAAGCATTGTTTGCAAATTTATGTTACCTATCCTTCTCAATGTGAAGCCATCATTTTATTAATCATTCGGCGATTGATTAATTCGATTAAAATCTACAAATGACGAACATTTACATGAGTTAGAAAAAGGGACTACAGTCAGCTCATTCATAAATCGTTAGATTCATTTCCTGATGTTATTTGGATACAATTCTTTGCGTGTGATGGCCATAAGTCTTAGTTATTTTTTTGGTGTCTCCTTAAAATGATAGGTGCTTATGCTATTATTTTGCCTGTCCTTCTATATGTTAGAAGTCATTCAATTTATCATATTATGAATTCTCCATGGATTCTTTTGTGATGGACTGACCTTGAGAAACTGTTCCCTCTTTAAATGGAATTTTCCATATAGAGCATGTTTTCTGCTAAAGATACCGTAAGAAAAATAATTTAAAACTCTTATACGGTACTTCGGCGAAATTTTTAATGCGAGGAGAATGAAGTTTTCAAGGATAGTGAACTCTATTTGTTGTGAAGAAATGAACTACCATCTCTTGTCAGTGGTGGTAATTCACGCATTTATAAGTAATTTTCTTCTATTTTTTCATTGTCATTTATCCAAAGAGTTCATTCATCTTTCATTAACTTGTGTCACTTGAAAAACTAGCGTTCTACTTATTCGAAATTCAAAATCATTTCCGCGAATCTCCAAGTATGGAATAAGTAAGAGATTCTTTTCAACTGTAAATCGCTATAAGATGGCGACTTATTGGATTTAATCCAATGATCGTTGCGTGAATAATATCTGCGCTTTTATGCACTTCCTTATTTATCGTGATTTTCAGAGATCCTTTTATACAACTAAATAAATAACTCAAATTAAAGGAGTTACGGTGGAACCTCGATCTATCGTTTTTGAAGGGACCGAGAAAAAAAAGCAATGAATGCGGGAAAACGATGAAAGCGGGAAATAAGAAGTCGATTTAGAAATTTGTACAAGTACGAAAACCTGACTTAGATCTACTAAAAGCATTAGGTACCTATAAATAAGCATTAAAACAAATAAGGAGAAGAATAATAATAACAGTAAAATAAAAAGAAGCATTAAAATCACGTGTACCGTAAAAATGATTTATCTATATAAATAAAATTGTAACCTATATCTGTACATTTGTTTTTTGTCTTGGTTTTACTTTTTTTGTGTTTTTCATCACAAGAAGACGTTTGAACCGGTTTGCAGAATTGTTGTCTGTCTGTCTTTCTGTCCGTCTGTTTGTTTGTTACCGCATCACGCAAAAACGGCTCGTCGAATTTTTGTGAAACTTGCAGCGGATCTTTAGACTGGTCCAGCTTAAAATATAGGCTATGTGGTGTATCTCAAAATAAATTTAAGTGGGGGTTTGGGGGGGGGGGGGAGGGCACCCGTAAGTAAGTAGAATTTTAGAATTTTTTACTAGGGATGCAGTCTTATCACCAAGAGTTTTCCCTGGTATAGGATCTGGTGGTGATAAAATACCTTTCTGAGCCACTAGTTTTTTAACAGTAGAATATGTTATTTTACTGCATAGAAATACATGGTTTCCAAAAATTAATGTACGCCATAGAAGTTGAATATAAGACTATTTAAAAAACATTATATTTAAATAAATTTAATTTTAAAAAAATACTGAGCAATTAAATCTAGGTAAGCTGCTATTATCAGGTGCACCGCTTATTTCAAAATTTTTAAAAAGTATAATCCCATTTTCATCCCATTCTGAAATTTTGCAATTAAACTGAGAAATGTCTCACTTTAAGGTATATTTTTTCCAAAAAAATCAATAATGGTGTTTTTGAGATTTTCAAAAATAAAAGTTTGAAAATGGGCCAAAAACGTTTTTTCTTCAAAACTCTTGCATTCAAATTAAAGCTCTTTAAAAGGGCTTTAAAATGAGTCCAAGATGAGCTCTCTATGACTAAGGGTTACAGGTTTATGGGCGTTTATGTGCATCAAAGCATGCCGAAATTGTGAGTTTTTTGCACATTTCAAAAATTTATGTAAAAAAACTATTTCTTCAAAAAATCTAAAAATTTGGATTTTCAATATGCTCCATAGGTACTACTAACATACCAAAAATCAAGTGAATCGAAGACATCAAGGTTCAGACCTCTTGTTGATTTGACATGGAATTACCCCTACATCTTTTGGGTTTCTTTTACTGCTTCTTAGTAATTGCTACGATGTGTTAGGGTGTGTGAGGACGAGGTACTTATTCTCACACCACTGTTTTCAACCTCTTCTCCTTCAACAGTTCCTCCTCCCTCGCATTTTGCATTGGTGACATCGAAGAAGAACTACTTGTCCGCATGAGTTCCAATACGTCCATCATTGTGGAAACGTCAGTCGAGTGGTGTGCGTCTTTTAGCGTTTGAAGAATCTGTTATCGAGTTATAGCAGGTTAGTTTTCCTTGGGCATAATTGATATGTTTTTGTCTTTGCTCAATAAGAGACGTAAATATTTAGTGTAAATATTATTTTTCCCATTGATAGAAGCGGGTGTTTCACCCTGAGTTTGGAGCTATACCTAGGTTACGATCAACGAAGATTTTCTAAACGAGGAAGTTAGTATATACATATTTTTATTCGATCTTTTTATATATCGTATTTAATCATTTGTAAGCGACCCCTACTTTTCACATGGGCACGCGAGGAAAATTCCATGTTGGGTGTACGCAAATACTAGTTTTCCGGATTTATCGCGAAAAAATACCGAAAAATATGAATGCCCCGGTTTTTCAATTCGTAATTAAATAAAAAAGGTATCAACTAAAATGAGGACAACACAAATTACATACGTTGTATTCAAGCATTCAATACAAATTTTACTAAATGTAATCTGACCCGGTTATGTCCCAGATTTTTAATCTCGTAACAAAAATATTCCGGTTTCTCTCTTTGTCTTCTCCAACGTCTCACATTCGACCCATCAATCCCGTGCACCATTGTGCAGCAAGATTTGATGATTCTGCCGCATATGCTGTCACTTTTCTCTTAAAATCTGCAAAATAATGCTTTCGTCCCATTATGAGATTATTAAAAAAACACTGAAAAACGCCAGAGTAAATAAGAAAAATTAGCGCTTGCAAATGAACGAGGAAATTAATTGACTCAGGGAATCCTAAGATTATGGGCACGCGCATACTTGAGATGGCTGAGGAGTGAATTAATGAAACATTTATTTCAATTTTTAATACTAGATTCTAAGGCGATTGGCAATTTTTAAGGCGGTAAAAAAGTATAAAAAAGGTCAGCTTACAATCGATTAAATACGGTATGTCTTTCATGTTGCACGGTTAAATTATTTTTTAGTTTAATTCAAATAAGTTTGTTGCTATTAGACTCTTTCTTGAACCAACCTTTGATAAGTAGTTTAATGTAGAGGTTTTTCTCTTTAAAATTTGTGGTAATTAACTCTATTATTGGGCAATTTTATTCCCTTTTAAGAAATTCATGCTGAAGGTCGTTTTAAATTTTCAATTTTAATTGGTAACAAATTCGTAAGCTGCTTCTGTAACTAAAGTTGTCCTTTGTTGTAATGATTCCAAGTAATAGACGATGTTCATCTTGCTCTTGAAGTTTGTATTCAATCATAAATTTGGAGTCTCATTTATTCACGATAAAGTCCGCTTTTCATCCCGACCTATATTTTTTAAATAATTTTTTTCGGAACGTCTTTCCAAGATGACTTCCAAGGGAAGGCTTGATTCCATTCATTTCGTCGGTTCTTTTTCCCCTGCATCCTTCCTTCGCAGTATTCACAGACCCCTAAGTGCATTTTGCAATCAAGAATCAATTTCATCCTTTCTACTTCATTCAAAGAGCAATTTGTACCATTGGCTTTAGATAAGTTCGTCACTGCCTTTATTCATGCGTTTGGCAACACGTGCTTGTCTATGAATAAGGCAATTTGTCGATGATGAACTTTTTGATGCCTTATTTATGAAACTTACTGCAACAGAAAATTTGATAATCCTTGATTGAGCCCCATCTGTGCATATGTATATCGATGCAATAGTTCCATCAATCTCATTGTCATTGAAATAAGTATCGCAAAATTTATAATTTCTTTGTGACATTTCAAATTTATTTTTCAGTTTAATCATAAAAATACACAAAACTTCAAAATAATTATATCCTATTATACTACTAAACTACCGAATTTTAATGTAAAATTTATGTATCGAAGGGGCCCCATAATGCAAATCTGCTTGGGGTGCCAAATATCTTGAGCCGGCCCTGCCCGTAAGAGAAATCGCTGATTTCAAGCTAACGGTTGATTACATCGAAGAAGTCTAATAAGAAATATTTTAGAGAAACAATTTGGGTAAATATTTTAGGAGAAATATTTTAGGAAAAAGTATGTCTGTCTGATTGTTTGTTACCGCATCACGCAATAAAGGCTGGTCGAATTTCTATGAAACTTGCAGCATATCTTTAGACTGGTCCAGCTTAAAATATAGGCTAATAGCTGAAACGCCCGGCTTCGCTCGGGAAAGTTTTCTTTTAAGTAGCAAACAATTTTTATTGCTCGGGACAAACGTTCCCCATTCCTTAATTACGCAAGCGATGCTTACATTAACATTTACTATTTTATGTATTGTATTGTAAAGTTTTACCATTAATATAATTACGCATTAACGTCTTACTTAATATTCACATGGATAGATGCACCGAAGCCGTTAGAGCAGCAATAAAATTATGTGGATCATGTCAATACTATTAGCCAAAACGTAAACAATAAACAACATCTTGGTTACCGAACAAATATAAGTAGATGTATCGATTTATGTTGAGACAAATCTTTCAATGTTAATGGTAAAAGATAACAATGTTCTAATATTCCTGAAAAATCATTTGACTCACTTTAAAAGTATTCATAAACTATATTTAGGCATGAATCCATTTGCACCCTTTATCTTGGAGTTAGCAATTCTTCCTCTACGGCGCGCCACGGCGGCGTGGATATCTCTAACTTTGAAGAGGACAACAATTAAAAATTTAGCTTTGTTGCCGCCTGGAAAATGGTCATCTAAACCGATAAATGTTGTGCTTAAAGGAAAATTTCTAGCGATTTAGCATGTAATATGACAAAACATGAACAGAATTAAAATATTCAGTCTTTCTTCCGTAAAATAAGCCATTTCCCGTGATCGTAAGTTAATATTTAGGTATATTTATAGCCACATCAGTGAAGGGCTGCATGGCATTTTGGGGTTTCTCCATAGAATTTCCCATGCATTCCTATGAAAATAGTATTTTGTTGACCTCATGGGGTATAAGAGACTCCACGGTCTGCAAACCTAGACCAAGTTCTTCCTTTGGTCCATGGGATGGCCCATGAAACTATATAATTCGATAGCTTTAACGGTGTAAAAACGTATAAAGAACATACACACACACACACACACACACATACACATATACACTCTATCATATTTATTAGGGATTGCAAATTTACTGACTTTTGATTTACCGGTTATTCGGTAAAAAATTTCACAAATACCGGTTTACCGGTAATTTACCGGTAATTTATACAGTTTCAAAAAAATGCTAAATTGAAAGAAAAATGATAGGTAAATATTATTGGAAGACAAATTTTATTCAAATCAACTATAAAACTAATATAAATAAAAAAATTGTATTCAAAACATTTATTCCAAACATAATTTTGAGTTTAATATTAATATAAACAAAAACACTTTGAAGAAAATTGTATTCCAATCATAAGTATAAGTTTAATATTAATATAAACAGAACACTTTGAAAGTCTTTCTTATTAGATGTCTTTTTGTTTAAAATAGGTTCGCAGAAAACATAATTTATCGAGACAATGGTCACCTAACTGCAATCTTATTTTAGCACATATAAACCCAACCGTTGAAAAAGCTCGTTCAGATTCAACACTTATTGGTCGACTGGTCATTAGGAAATCGACATCCATTTTAAAAATATTTTCCTCTTAATTTTTTCTTCTTGAAAATACATTAGTTCCTTTCATACAAGTTGTGTTAGGTCTTTTGTTTTTCTTTTTGTTTTTTAGATGAATCTTCATAGGCTGTCAGTTTTTTTAGGTGCGTTTCGCTTACAGCGTGAGCGCCTATTATCGTCTGTCGGTCCGTCTGTCCGTCCGTCCGTCCGCATGTTCGTTCCCGGCTTATACTGAACGGATTTTCATGAAGTTTTATATTGAGGACTTACAATCAAATATAATAAGAAAATCGCAAAAATGAATCACGTACGACAATCAGGGGTGCCACTTTACTCGTGACAAAAAATGAAATTTTCATCATATCTCGTAAAATATTGCTCATATCAAAATATTTTTCAAATAAAAGTTGTAGAACCGGTAATGCTAAGTATTTCCTTATCTATACATTTTTATCGTAGAAGTAGCCGTTATCGAGAAAATCAAACAAAAACGTCTCAAATCGAGTTGAACTTAGAGAATTTCTTGCATGGTTACTTCTTCATTGTTACTAACATAAACAGTCTCACAAACAAACATTTAATTTCCTTACGTGTGCATGCAATATTTTAAAGTAGGAAGAAAATGGATTATTTATGATGAAGAAAAGAACTTTAAAACTCTATTTCCCTTACGTACAGGTATATAATTTCTTTCTAATATTCCATTGCACAAAACGCGCCCATTTGTTATACGTTGTACACTTTCCTAACTTGTTTTCTTTATCGCCAGTTGAAGTTTTTCCTTCATAGACAGTGCAGTTGATGACGAAGGAACTGAAGTCGGTGCATCCTCAGATTGGGAGTTGGAATCGTTGACTACTGTTGATTCAGTTTCAGAAATGCGTTCAAGTAACTCTACAATTACCTTTGTTATTGTGGCCTTGCTGGTTTTATTGAAAGTTCCGTAATCTTCATCAATTGATTTCTTTGGATCATAAAGAAACTCTAGTACATCAGAATAAGTTGTTCGTCTTTCCTTTATGAGAGCTATCAATGCTTCTTTAAGGTCATTGCTTAAAAATGTGTTTTGATTTCTTAGTTCATCAAACATAAATTTTAATGTTACATCAGCAATACACAAATTTACATTTTTGGATCATAATGCTTCTACAGCAACTTTTATTGGCTGCAATACTAATATTGTATTAGAGAGCAGTTCAAGTTCATTTTCTGTAAAGATCAACAGATATTAGTGCAAAGATATTAACGTTTATAACGCATTATCTGGATTAAACATATTCAAGGAATAATATTAAAAACAGAAAAATAACTACTGACATTACGTCACCATAAAGAAATATTTTACTAAGGTTTAAAAAGTTCATGTAAGAATGAATCACTTCATAGGAGCCACTGTACATGGTCAAATACTGCGGGAAAATTACTTTCGGTTTACGCTATTTTCGATTTATATCATAAAGGTCAGAACGTATCTATGGCGTAAATCGAGTGTCGCCTGTACTTTCTTGACTACTGATTATTGCGTCAGCTTTCAGCGCATGCGCAATTGTCTGCCGATAGAATCAGGACTAGAGAAATATTGAAACCTTCAAACACGGGAATATTATTATTTTTTAGTATGCATTAAAAACATTTTTTATTTAACGAATTTCCGGTAAAAAATTACAAAATTACCGGTAAAGTTTTACCGAATTTTTGAGCTATTTAAAGGTAAATCGGTAAACCGGTTTACCGGTATTGCAATCCCTAATATTTATAAGATGTGGTGTATCTCAAAAAGAAAAGATTTGAGTGGGGGTTTGGGGAGGGCATCGATTTGGTTTTTCGACGATAACTCTCGAGTAAATTAACTTAGGAAATCAGGGGCGGATCCAGAAACTTCTCAAGGGGGGGGGGGGGCGATTGCCCCTCCACCTATCGAATCCGCCCCTGCCAACTGCCCTATATTTTGAAAATCCCTACCCCTATCAGAAACCTTCTTTCCCTTGCTATACAGACCTAATCTGCAGCGTATAATTTAGGATTTTTGCGCGGAAAGAATTTAAGAAAGCGCCCAGTGGAGTGCAATGGGACTATCCAAGGAGGGGGCGATCGCCCCCCCCCCCCCCCCCCCCTGGATCCGCCACTGTAGGAAGTGCAAGTGCAAATTTGATATTTGTCACTTGCAATCAGGGCCGGCTCTATGCGGTAAGCGAGGTAAGCAAGGCATCGGTGCGCCGAAAATCAAGGGGCGCTCAAAAGATTTTCGGCGGTTCCCCATTGTCACTTTGAATCGATACATTATTGGAGAGTGCTGAGTGAGTCTTCTTGTGGATTTTACTTAAGAGAAAGGTACTAATTTGTTGTAGTTTTCGCTTGCAAGGTAGACAAGTACAAATATGTTCAGTTACTTTGCGCCCACCCTGTACCTTGATGGGAAAGCGTTCTAGGAAAGTTGGCGCCCTTATGCGACGCGCTCTTTTCACCCAGGGTGATTGATTTCAGTAAGGCCGCGCCAATCCGGGACGCAATGGATGCAAGGCACCCGTGCACCAACATGCCAGGGGCACCATCACATTATAGTATTTGTGTCTGTATATTGTCGGAATGGGTGTTATAAGCTGGATGGGCGATATGTGTTCGTCGCCGATCTTTTCGAAGCCATGTGTTAATGCGAAAAGTGAAAGTTGGAAATGCCAGAGCAGCAAATCCCCGTCGAAAATTTTGCCCCCGAACCCTCGGGGTACGGGGTCTCATCACTCTAGTGTAGATAAGATGCGTATTGGAGGTGGCCGAGAATAAGGGCACCGAAGGATGTAGGGGCGCTACCCTGCTAATTGCCATTCGTCCTCCATTCGGTCCTTGCATTCATTTCATATCAATTTATTGATATACAGAAGAAAATTTTTAGAATAACATGTGAAAGATTTATTCCACAATAAAGAGGGTCGCCGGAAGGCAGGGCGGGCGAAGACCTTAACCTAAGCCGTAGCAATGGATAAATGATCGAAGTTTTGTTTTCTTTTAAAAACCGTATCTGATAGTGCTAGTAAATCTAAAGAAATACGCGGAATCCGATGAGAATCTTCGAATGATGCATTGTGGACTTTTAATCCCATATGTAGCGAGTTTCATGTTTCCTATGCGCAAATATGTTACAGGTTATATACATTAACCCTTTAACTGCTAGTCGACCGATCTGTCGGCCCACACTGCATCTACGACAACTGTCACCGGCAGATCTATCGGTTAAGCTTCTTAATAAAGATCAGATGGGTTGGTCAAGCAGTTTTACCTTACTGTGATGCTTGTGCTTTTGAATCACAATGAAATCATTAAGAAAAGCTTGACTTACGATTTTTTTTGACTTTAACAATAAGATCCTAGTCTGTCTAAAGCTTGTCGGGTGTATTGGAGTGCACATTGGAGCGGTGATTTATAGTTCCTTTTTTGCGATTGATCTGTAGTGTTGGGATAAAAAAATCAGTTTTAACATCTACCATATTAGGTATTGTAAAACTTTATTTTTCATAAAATTTATCGTAAGTTTCTCTAAGAAAATAATAGTAGTTGGAAGATTTTGACTACATAAAACCTAAATGCTCATTATGGTTTCGGATTAATGTTAAAAATTTGTGGTTTCCTTCTTGTTGCAGATTAGAGGTTTCATTTTAAAAGCCAGCATTTATTATTTTCTCCATACGTAGTAATGGGAAAGTATTGCATTCATGAAAAAAATCGACTTCGAGATTTCAACGGAAATACATGTTTTGAGGTCCCTAGAATACGTTTAGACTATTTTCGGAATGATGTCTGTGTGTGTGTGTTATTGTGGGCGCTCTAACTCAAAAAGTACATGCCATATCGTTACCAAACTTCATATATAACACTTTAACATGAGGACAAAGAGCTGATTAGTTTTTGGACAATAACGGATAACCGGAAGTCGAGGTTTATGCGAAACCCGATTCGGTTTTTGCGATATTTCTTCGTTAAAACATCATTATTGTATATACAGTTCTATACAAACGTTATAGAGAATGTAATTTCCTACAGTTTTCATTTGAAACAATTTTCTATAGGAGTTATTTATAAATAACCGGTTTTTCGGTTTCCGTTAAATATCTCATTAAAAACATCGTTGTTGGTAATCTTCGTAAGCGCCAAAGTTTTAGAGAATAATATTTCTTCCAAGTTTTGTTTGAAAGTAATTTTCGTAGAACCATCCTTTTTGGATATATTGCCTAGTACTATTATTCATAATAATTTAAATATCTATACCCAAAATATGGAGAAAGTCATGTGTTGACCACATCAGATTTTTATTGTTAGGATCAATGGATAAGAGAAATAAATTGTCCGGTTTTAAAATAAGAAAAGAAAATCTGTGGAAGAGTTAGAAATAGAAAAAACAGAAAGGCGGATCATTATCCTGAAAATATGAATTTCTTCCCTTATTTGGGAAAAAATGGGGTTGGGGGCGTTTCCAAATGACTTTGCATGTAACTAGAGCCGGCCCTGCTTGCAATACAAGTATAAGATCAATCTCCTATATATTGATGAAAGTTTGTCTGTTTGTGCATCTATATATTTCCACACCGTTAAAACTGGAATAGTCAAACTTTCAGCAAATACTTTCTTCACAAATAGGAAGGCCGTAGACTACTTTTTAGTCCCAAATGTTTTATATTAATTGTACAAAAAGCAAAATAACTTTGTATGCTAATGCATTGCCATCTAGAGATGGGTCAGAAAGAACGGGACAGTTCTTTTCCAACTGTTCTGATACCTAAACTGTTCAATAAAATAACTGTTCTCATAAACTACCTGTTCTCAAAGAACAGGTAACTCTACATCTTATACACAGTGAGAAAGGTGTGAAGCGACTACTTCCTTATCCGTAATTGGAGGGCGGGGACTGATTAAACTACTCGTATTTTCCCAAGTCCTACTATTGATTTGAATCAAATTTGGTACGATTGTGGAGGGCTCTCAGAAATAATTCATACGTGGTTTTTGTTTCTCTCTGCACGTTTTATTCAAAACGATGGCCGAGTGAATTCTTAAATACCATGTATCATCTAGAATTCCGATCGGATTTGAACCAAAGTTCCCCGGGCAACGCCGGGAATTTCTGCTAGTTTATTCAGTAAGTAATCAGTTATGGTTAACTGTTTTCTTGAAGCTTTGCGTTTTAAATTAAATAAGGATACTGCTACACTTGACAGTTTGTACTTTCCACTATATTCAATAGTATGGGCGTAGAAAAAATTTTTAATTTTTCTAATGCATCTTGCGCTTCGGAAAGTGTCGGATTAGGATCAGACTCGGGCTCTTCGTCGATTCCATCATCCTCTTCACCACTCCTCCCCTCGTTGTCATCATACAAATCTTCTATACTCTCGAAACCATCGAAACCACAGGTAGCCAGCTTACTGTTACAAAGTGCATAGCTCTCAAAATCGACTTCGTCCCCTGCGGTAACTCGTCTCAAATCACTTTGGAAAGAGTCTATCTCTTCTTCTGCTATGAATTGCGAAACTTCATCGTTATCCCTTTCATCCCCATAGCTGTACTTTTGGAAACATTTCGCTATCGAGGTTTCAGTAACCTGCCACCATGCTGCAAGAACGTAATGCATGGCTTGAAGAACGTTTATTTTCATCCTTGTTGGATTAATCCCTTCCTCCGGGTCCATAAGGCACACAGCTCTTGGCACAAGCTGCTTTCGATAGAATTGCTTGAAACACTTAATGACGCCCATATCAAGAGGTTTCAGAACGCTAGTGCAATTCGGAGGATAAAATATAACCTTAATGTTCTTGAGGAATGATGTGTCTTTCGGATGAGCGGCGCAATTATCCGCAAACAAAACTATTTTTCGACGCTGAGCACCCATCACCGTGTCAAGAGACCTTAAGAATTTTATAAAAATTTCTGCAGTCATCCAAGCATTTTTATTGGCATAATATTTAACCGGCAAGGTTTGTGCATTTTTAAAACATCGCGACTTTACCGATTTTCCAATCACAATCGGCTCTGATTTATCGCTGCCTTCACTATTGGAACACAACAACACTGTTATCCTCTCTTTCGCTCTTTTGCCTCCATGACAGGATTGACCCTTTAAACCAGGGGTTCTTAACCTCTGGTTCACGGACCCCTAAGGGGTCCGTGAACTTGACGGAAAAAAATTGGAACTTTATTTTCACTTAGCTTTTACTGATATCTAGCTTTTCACGCAATACTGAATGTATGCATTAAACCCATATGACACATACCAATTTATTGGCCAATTCATCGGTTCTGAAATTGGTCTGATTGTTAGGCGGGAAATCAATTGAAACGCATCATTGAAACACCTACCTCTTTGGAGGAGTGCCTGCAATTTAAAACAAATATAAGTTTCAGTGCGTGAATGTAGTGTTTTACTGCTTAGGAATATTATATATTTGTTAATCTCTTTATGGATTCTTTTGTGTTTTATGAGCATATTAATGTTTCGATTTTCCTATATTTTTATATAAGGTATCTTCAAATGTTGCAATCTTTACCTAATTTCTTACCGTTTATCTTTACCGTTGATTCTTTTGTACCATTAGTTTGTAACTGTCGTTTGTGAAGTAATGCTAAGGTGACCAGATGTCATCTTTTCAAGAGGAATGTCCTATTTTTGGAGAAACTGTCCTATTCTTACGCATTTTACATTTCTGTTAAAGATGTTATACAAAATATAGAATGCGTTAAGTACCTATTGAATATAGGTAATTGTCTTTGCCTTCACAGATTGTGACTTTTGTTGTATGCATTGAACTCCTAATAACCCTGCGCATTACCATTGCAATCAAATACATGCATTCAAAGTCGGTTATAAACAGTGTTGCACTAGAAAATGCGACATTGTTAAGGATTAGTTAGGACTAATTTAATTTTCGAATACTTTTTTCTCTTTTTGTATAAATTACATCACAAAGCTTTATTTATTTTGCGAACTGCACCATTCCGTAATAGCCTGAAGGTCCTTTTGCAAATTCTCCTGGTCGTGTATTGTGTTGATTTCTCCATACACAAGTGTGTCATCCGCGAAGAGTCTAATTTTAGACTTTGTGTTATCCGCTAAATCATTTATATATATCAAGAATAACAGAGGTCCGATTACACTTCCCTGATGCACGCCGGAAGTCACTTTGACGACGTCTGATGCAACTCCATCGAGAACTACTCTCTGGGTTCTATCGGAAAGAAACGAGGCGATCCAATTTACAATTTTCTCGTTAATTGAATAAGTGCTTAATTTTTGCACTATTTTCTCGTGAGAAACGGTGTCGAAGGCTTTCCTAAAGTCTAAAAATACTGCATCAACTCCTATTCCTTTATCCGCTGCATTCACAATATCTTGTGTGAGTAGAGTTAACTGAGTCTCGCATGACCTGACTCTCCGTAAACCATGATTTCTTTGTCAAGTGTGTACCCACCTTTAGGGTGTGTGAAGACGGGGTACATAATCTCACACCACTGCTTTCAACCCCTTCTCCTTAAACATTTCTTCCTCCCCCGCATTTTGCATCGGTGACATCGAAAAAGAACTACTTGTCCGCATTAGTTCCAATACGTCCATCATTGTGGAAACGTCAGTCGAGTGGTGTGCGTCTTTTAGTGTTTGAAGAATCTGTTATCAAGTTTTAGCAGATTAATTATCCTTGGGCGTAATTGATGTTTTTGTCTTTGCTCAAGAAGTGACGTCAATATTTAGTGTAATTATTATTTTTTTACCATTGATAAAAACGGGTTTTTCACCCTGAGGTTGGAGCTATACTTAGTCTACGATCAACGAAGATTTTCTAAACGAGGAAGTTAGTATATACATATTTTTATTTGATCTTTTTATATAGTATATCTTTCACGTTGTATGGTTAAATTATTTTTTAGTTTAATTCAAATAAGTTTGTTGCTATTATACTCTTTCTTGAACCAAGCTTAGTAGTTTAATGTAGTGGTTTTTATCTTTAAAATTTAAGGCAATTAATTCTATTATTGGGCAAATTTATCTCCTATTAAGAAATTCATCCTGAATATCGTTTTAAATTTTCAATTTTAAATTGGTAACAAATTCGTAAGCTGCTTCTGTTAATGAAAGTTGTCCCTTGTTGTAATGATTCCAAGTAATAGACGATGTTCATAATCAGTCATAAAGTTGGAGTCTCATATATTCACGATAAATCCCGCTTTTTATCCCAAGCCATATTTTTTAAATCATTTTTTTCGGAACGTCTTCCCAAGATCACTTCCAAAATAAGGTTTTATTCCATTCGTTTCCTCACTTCTTTTTCCCCTGCATCCTTCCTTTGCAGTACTCACAGACTCCCAAGTGCATTTTGCAATCAAGAATCAATTTCATCCTTTCTATTTCATTCCAAGAGCAATTTATACCATTAGCTTTAGATAAGTTCGTCACTACCTTTATTTATGCGTTTTTCAACAAGTGTTTGTCTATGAATAAGGCAATTTGTCGATGTTGCATTTTTTGATGCCTTCTTTATGAAACCTACTGCACCAGCAAGTTTGACATCCGTTGATTGAGCCCCGCCTGTGCATATGTATATCGATGCAATAACTCCAATCAATGTCATTGTCATTGAAATAAGTAGCGCACAATTTATAATTTCTTTGTCAAATTGGAAATTTATTTTTCTGTGATTAAAGCCTTGTTTTTTTAACGAAATTAAATGTAAAATTTATGTATCGATGGGGCGCCATAATTGAAATCTGTGCTTGGGGCGCCAAAATGTCTTGAGCCGGCTCTGAGTACACATCAGCTGATAGCCATGTTCCCCATCTAGTAAGAACTGGTTGCGGAGGCAGTGTGAGGTTCGGAGCAATCTCTTTGAATGGATTAACTCGGACGGACTGCGGTTCTATGGTTTGGAACCGTGTGGTGGGCCTGAACCGTAGGCTGTGGGACTTCTGTAGGGGCAATGGGGTGGAGTTCGTTGACCTGAGGCCGGTGCTGGACTGATGTAGGGTACCCCTAATCGGTTCTGGTGTCCACTACAAGGCCGAGGCAGCGGATGCGGTAGTGCGTAGGGTTTTTGAACACGCTAGGGTTTTTTTTTAGGTTAGACAACGATAAAACCAATACATCTGTTAGAAAAGAGTCCGCCAACGTTAACCCCAAGGAGTCCAAGAATAGCGGTAGAGTAAGAAGTAGAAAAATACAATTGTTAGATCAGGTGGCAGGGAAATCCAGAACGAAAATATCCGTAGAAAACACAACAAAAATTATTATTATGAACTGCCGAAGCATTCGAAGGAAACAGGCTGATTTTTGCCACTTAGTTAAAAGCCATCTTGCAGACGTTGTATTGGGAACTGAGAGCTGGCTATCGGGCGACATTAATTCTAACGAGATTTTCCCACCACATTACGTGGTATATCGCAATAACAGGAGGGAAAGAGTCGGAGGTGGAGTTTTAATCGCCGTCAGAAAGAGTATATCAAGCCAATTAGAGGAGATTAACGTCAGCGAACACTGGGAAACGATATGGTGCTCCCTTCGTACGAGAAATGGTAAAAAATTATTTTTTCGCTCATTTTACCGCCCACCTGACTCGGGAGTCGAGAACATTAGAGAACTCAGTCGTACATTGCAGGTGGTAGCTAGGAGAAAGAACGACCAGGAGACTTAAAAACGTTTTGTAAGGAACGCAAGATGGCCGAGAGCGAAATTTAATTAGACCACTTGAAAATATGTTTTGTCAGTTAGCTAATACTGAACGTATTCTATCACAATATAATTTTGGTAGTTGTTAATATTCGAGTGGCACATTTATTTGTTAATATAAATATCATACCTACCTATTATTTTCCCTACGTTGTATATGTATACATATAATTATTTCCCTGTCTTTGCACACCGACAATTATATGTAGCATTGACGAGAACAAGGTGGGAGAAGAATATCAGAATTTTAAAGCCGAAAATGAAAACCAAAGGCATTTACTAAACGACTACTGAATCTTGGCTAGAAATGTTGTATATGACGAAATATTTCATAGGTAATAGTGTGCTATTAATTATTTTAAATGCAAATATTTATAATCAATCTATCTGTAATTCTTTCGTTGATATTTCTACGGGAATTACACTAGTTTTATAAGAGAAGTACTAACAGGTGTTTTTAATAAATCTATGAACAGAGAAATGTGACTAGAGGGCAAACATGAAGTAACATTCCTTAATCAACAAGGAAGAAAAGAATGATGACTGTTCACAAAAGGGGTGAGACAGATTACAATAAAGATTAAAGGTAAATGATACAATGAGCCACTTCCGAGAGGTTGGTGAATTGATGAAAAAAATCGGTACAACATACATTGTACAAACTTTCTCATATACTAATGCGTCGTTTAGTAATCTTTAGAAAATGAAAATCGTATGAGCCTGTTTTTAGATGATCGAATTTTTGTTAAAGTTGCCCAAGAATAAACTAACCTTATATTCATTCATTTAGAAAAATAAAATACGTAGTATTATTGTAGATGTATACTCAAGTAACTGTACGAAATTTGATGAAAATCGTTAGAGCCGTAATTGAGAAAATCGAATTATTGTTAAAGTTGCCTAGAATAAACTAGCCTTATATATTACAATATATTTTATAATTACTATTTTCAAAAATATGAGATTTTACATTCTTTTCCTACAACTACTACATTATTACAATTTAGTACAATGTGTTTCACTTTATGTGATCATACTGGGTAACATTTAAACATTATAGCAAGCAGCTGACAGCATTAAACGGCAAATTTTTAAAAATTAGATCTGTTTTTTGAATTCCGCGTTTGATTACAATAACCGGATGATAAGAATAAACAGTGATAATAATAAGGGGCAACTACTTTAGTAGAGTAAGCAGAGAATCAATTCACATCACGTCAATAGTCGATACGCCACATGTGATGAGCGTATTGGACACCACTGACATAGAGCCACTGTTATACATGACTGTTGAAAGTATAAATTTATTCTAGCTAATGCGCGTCACTCGTTTTCGAAAGTTGGTAATGAGAAGGGGAGGGGGACGAAGGTTGGTAGTGAGAGCTGGATAAGGTGGAAGGTTGGAGGTTCGCCTGAGCAGGCTAATACCTTGGAACGGTCCTGTCCTCGGTTAAAGAGTCAAAAGCACGCACACGCACATATACACACACAGACATCATACCGAAAGTAGGGACCTCAAAACGCCCTCTTAATTATGCCGCGATAGGTGGTCTCCTGGTATACGTAAAGGTTGAACCTGCCTTTCTCCAGGAGCCTCGATTTCCCGGCACTTTTTGGCCAGAGCTTGTGGAATAGTTCCTATGATCCTCTCGTCGCGTTCCTGAAATGGAATAGGAACATTTTATCTGGTACGTCACCATGGCTGGGGCCCATTTTCTGGGTTGATTCTGTTTCAAGCAATCTACCTACTGAAAAGCAACCTTCGCACATGCGCCGCGAGCGTTTTTTTTTTTGCCGCCATCTTAGCCCGTCAGTCAAACTTTGCCTTCATTGACGGACGGCTGTGTTCCTTCTCTATAGTGCCAATAAAGTACACCTTTTTCGGAAGTGACCGATTTTTGTATTCCTGAGGATAAATTCATAATCTAGGACCTCATCAGCGGACCTTAGTGCCTACTGGAAAAGTGTTTGTGAGCAGAAGTTGCCAGATTCGTACGCCGTTGGAATCATCAAAGGTAAGAGGTCATTTCATCTAAATTCTCCTAAAGTGTAATTATGTAGTTGCATGACTTCATTTAATTGGTAAACGTTATCATGGTGCTGTGGATTAGATCCCTTTATTCAATGGATGGGAATTATAATGTAGTGTAGAAATTTATATTTTCGTCGAAGTTAGATGTGTCACATTTCAATGGGAAATTGGAAGCCATTAAGCGATCTGTTTTTCATCTTCGCAATCCCATTGATGCAAATATTCTGATCAAAAAGATACGCGCATTAAAAGCTATCAGTAGCTTTTATCCCGAGCAATCTTTCAAAATAGCTGAGGTTATTGCCCACAAATACCAGTTCCGGTTTAAGCTTCTTCGAGGTACCTATGAATCGTATTTAATGGACCTAAACGTATATTCGATCATCCTAAAAATATGTTCTCTTACGCTATTAAACAGGCGTCGTTTTGAGTTCTTAGTTTTGCAAAAGTGTGATAAAATCTGGATGAGTAGAATGCCTCCTACCAGGCCTTAAACAAGGGCTTCCCAACGCGGTGCCCGCGAGCGCCAAGTCGCCCGCCAAGTTTCGCTGTGACGCCCGCCGAGGCTTACGGAAAATTCACCGACCACAATTGTCCAGGTGTCCTTAAAAATTGCAGCTCTTGCAAATGATAGTGTTTAGCGGTCACAGAATACTGGAAAGTACCAATCTAAAAAGACTAAAAAGAATTTACATACTATGTACTATAATGTATTTTATGATTTTTCTCGGAGTTTTTTACTTTTTCATACGAAGTAACGAGAAAGTATTGTTTTCGCGGAAAAATTCGACCTCGTGATTTTTACGGAAATGCACGTTTTAGGTGTCGCTGAATCCGAGAAAGTAGTTTTCGCAATGCCGTCTGTCTGTCTGTTACTGGCTCAGGAGCTTA
This sequence comes from Uropetala carovei, assembly GCA_036926305.1. Taxonomy (NCBI): domain Eukaryota; kingdom Metazoa; phylum Arthropoda; class Insecta; order Odonata; family Petaluridae; genus Uropetala; species Uropetala carovei. Next base: position 11,577,899 of record JAXCHB010000011.1, read on the forward strand.
GACGGTAGGACGAAAATGAATGAAATCTCGTACATGGGCATTTTATCATACTGAGCACAGTATACATAGAAATGGTTGACATTGATCAATAATTAAGAGTAGTTTATTCTACGCATTTTTAACAACAATCCGATTTTCTCGAAAACGGCTCTAACGATTTTGATCAAATTTCGTACAGTTACTTGAGTTTACGTCTACAATAATACTGTGTAGTTCATATTTCTCAACAAATGAATATAAGGCTAGTTTATTCTAGGCAACTTTAACAATAATTCGATTTTCTCAATTACGGCTCTAACGATTTTCATCAAATTTCGTACAGTTACTTGAGTATACATCTACAATAATACTACCTATATTATTTTTCTAAATGAATGAATATAAGGTTAGTTTATTCTTGGGCAACTTTAACAAAAATTCGATCTAAAAACAGGCTCATACGATTTTCATTTTCTAAAGATTACTAAACGACGCATTAGTATATGAGAAAGTTTGTACAATGTATGTTGTACCGATTTTTTCCATCAATTCACCAACCTCTCGGAAGTGGCTCATTGTATCATTTACCTTTAATCTTTATTGTAATCTGTCTCACCCCTTTTGTGAACAGTCATCATTCTTTTCTTCCTTGTTGATTAAGGAATGTTACTTCATGTTTGCCCTCTAGTCACATTTCTCTGTTCATGGATTTATTAAAAACACCTGTTAGTACTTCTCTTATAAAACTAGTGTAATTCCCGTAGAAATATCAACGAAAGAATTACAGATAGATTGATTATAAATATTTGCATTTAAAATAATTAATAGCACACTATTACCTATGAAATATTTCGTCATATACAACATTTCTAGCCAAGATTCAGTAGTCGTTTAGTAAATGCCTTTGGTTTTCATTTTCGGCTTTAAAATTCTGATATCCTTATCCCACCTTGTTCTCGTCAATGCTACATATAATTGTCGGTGTGCAAAGACAGGGAAATAATTATATGTATACATATACAACGTAGGGAAAATAATAGGTAGGTATGATATTTATATTAACAAATAAATGTGCCACTCGAATATTAACAACTACCAAAATTATATTGTGATAGAATACGTTCAGTATTAGCTAACTGACAAAACATATTTTCAAGTGGTCTAATTAAATTTCGCTGTCGGCCATCCTGCGTTCCTTACAGAACGTTTTTATTACAGAGAATATTCGAAAGGCTATATGTTCGTATTATACAGGGCGATTTTTTTATTGGAGAACGTTAAAAAATCGCGTCAGACAATCAGCAATGTGGTGCTCATTTTCGACATTTGCAGGGAACGTGAAAGGGATTAGTCTGAAAATTTGCGAGCTGGTAAAGCTAGACTTGGGAATCATGATTTACCCCCCTTTTGGGCGTAGACTGTCAATAGTTTAAACAATAAATGGATTTGTTTATTTAGACACCGTTACCATTTTAGTTTTGTTTGATCGGTACGAACGTTTTGCCGTGAGGTTGTAATTGGGACTGCAAAGTCAGAGGTCAATGGTTCGAATCCCGGTGTCTTCCTTTTTTTCTAAATTTTTTGCGTTTATGTTATATTTATTTTAAATTTTTTTTTCAATTTGTATTTTTTCATATATTCTTTGTTTTTTTACTTTTAACGTTTGTGTTATTTTTTCAATTTTTTTCGTACATTCTTTATTACTGTAATGTTTTAAATGTTTTTCTCCTTTTTTAAAATGCCTTTCTCGTCTTCTATTACTTTCTTAAAAGGGATTTTACAATGAACCCTCACAGTTTCCTGGATGATACAGTGAGATATGCACTAAAGTGGAGTTTTTTAAAATGTGAAACACAATATAACTCAAAATGAAAAACTGGAAAAAGTATAAAATGGAATAGGCAAAGTAATAAGAAAGGCTTTCTTTAATCAAAAAATCACAAAAATAGGCAAGTAAGGCAAAAAACACGAGAATAGGCAAGTGAAGCAAAAAACACGAAAATAGGCAAGTAAGGCTAAAATAGGCAAAATGACAACTTCCGGGCTCTAATCATCACCTTCTTCTAGTTGTAATTAATAAATTTAAATAAACGGCTGAATTGAACTATTATCTGTTCATTCTGTCTTTGCGACTCGGAGGGAAGGGGAAGAAGAGCTCTACCTAACACGTGACTTTAAGGGAACCAATCGGAACGAAGTAGAAGGTTTCTTTCCCGTAGAAAGTTCATTCTCTCTCTTGTTTCCTTTGTGATCACACGTCAAGTTACTACTAATACGAAACTTATTTTTATCATTTATTGTGTATTATAAAATAAATGTTACTTATATAAAGCATCTAACTATCGTATTTCGTCATAAATACTTTCCTAAACAAATTGTAAAAGCAAAATAATTACGAAAAACTTATAATATTTGAAATGAGGGATTGCATAGCTCGTAGGGGAAACCTTTAAAACCGTTTTTCAGATGCTTCCAATGCAAAAAAAATTAAAAAAAATCACCTTTTCAACATTAAAAAATCATCATTTGGCGATTAAAACAAAAAAAATAATTTTTAAAAATTTTACGCCTGTGGGGACAGACTGTGAATGGCTTCCGTCGCGAACATGTTAAGCAGAATGATGTGATTTTATCATTATCCTAACAGATGTTATGGGTTTTAACTGCTCTTTCCTTTCTGCCATAGATATAAACTGACATTCTCTAGGAATAAAAATTTCAAAGTAAAATAATTTCCGCATACAATCAATCGCACATGCTCTTCTTACAGTCGAGGTTATAGGTCATTCTTAACATTCATTATTGGAAGTAAGTTTTTCGAAATGACTGTCATTATTATTCATTTGTCGAGTGTTTATCTGAGGGTTATTCACCTAATGAAGTACTTGTATTTTTAATTTTGTGTAATTGTATGTTGACGTCATAGTTGGTCGATTTGAATTATCAGTTTATAAATGCCATATCTTTTAGTATTATTTACTTAAAACGGGCGTGAATTTGTGTGAAATCGACGACAACATCTACCTTTCAAGTTAGAATTCATGTATAATCTTATAGCGTTTTCGCAGAACTTAAATGTTCCGCATAAACCGGAGATGACAGGATCCGGGTAAATGAGGTCGAAGTCAATTCTCACCTCTCCTCCAAATTGCAAACCTCTCTTCCTTATCTTCTTCCTTTTCCCTTGTACCACATTTCCTCCACCTTAGTCTCCCGCTCCCCTTCTCTCCCTTTCTCCACTCTCCTATCTCTAATCTCATTCCTTTCCCAACTTCCCTCATCATTAAAAAAAGTTTTTATATCCTACTTATTATGAAACATCGTGAGCAAAGCTCAAGCGATGCCGGACACGCGGAAAGACTAACAGTATATAGATATTACTGCAACAACACGCAGGCCCGTGGCCGCCTACGCACTAATTGTACATGAACCGTTACTCATTCTGACGGAATAGGGCGTCGAGGGAGAAAACCACTCAGTCATGCATTAATTCACTCAGCCATACGTAGAGAGGTGGGAAACCCTACGCCTTCCCTTGCGAAATGAACTCGGAAAGGTGTAATGCAGCATTCGAAGGATGGCGCGTGCTATGCCCTCACCTTACCTCTTAACGATGGCATATTCGGGTATTGAAGGATATTCACCTTTAGCTTTTAGTCAAAATACATCTAAAGATAGAACACTAATTTTAAGTTATATGATCGTTGCTAAGGTCTATAAATTCCTCTCGTAGTTTCAGGATAAATTCCTTGAATCATACTATTTATGCGAATTTGTTTGTTCCAAAGCCTTTTTGTGAAAATTAAATATCCTCAGAGTGTGCGGCACACTAGTGCCTTCCTCGTGGCACACTACTGTGCCGCGGCACACCTGTTGGAGAGTACTGTATTAACGTATTATAACCACATAGTTCTTGTATGAATGATGGGAACGTCCAGAATACGAAATTGTTGATAAATAGCAGAAATGCGCAGAAGCGCAGCACAGACTTTATACGGAAGCCATTCTTATCGCTTGTTCTTTGCTCAGTTATCGCGGCCTACTTTCGGCTGGTGCAGTGGTTCCCAAACTTTACGTAGGCCCAGCACCCACTGAAAAATAATCAGAAATTCGTGGCACCCCTACCTTCTAACAAGTACTTATATTTTTGCATACGGATAATGCAAACATTACATGCATCAACATATTGGCACTACGCCATAATCAATTTATTAGAAGAGAAATTAATGGCCTCGTTACCTAACAACATATCCAAATCGTTTGTTTATTTGCTGTATAAGGTTTTTAGGGGCATGCCTAAAAATCAGCTACAGCATCCAAGTTTACCGCGGCTCCCAGTTTGGGAAATACTGGGCTAGAGTAACCAACAATTATTATTAATAGACATATAAAGAAAATACGTTTTAAAATTATATTTACAAGCAAAGCTTTTTAGATTTGATACTACAGACTCTCAAACTCCTTAGTCTGCGCATCTTTTTGAGTGTTACTTAATCTGAATTTGAATAAATACCCTGCAAGTCACCGAAATTGGTGTATGGCAGGGGGAGATTATCTCCGACCTATCATCTTATTCTCCTATTGTGCTCTCTTATCGTCCTAGGAAAGAGGTTCCCTTGTATCTATCGGTCCTAAAATCAATTTCTCGAATCTTGTCAGTGTGATCGTAACTTACCACGTAATGGCATTGTTTACATGTGCTCTAAACTAGTTTGGTCCACGAGTCCTTCGAGTGGTCCGCGGGCTAATCCACAATGCACGTTACTGATACATAACGCCGAGGTCATGCGAGGGAACAGACCAGAACCCCAATCTCCAACACTCGCGTGTCGTATTACAATAGTGACAAGGCTAAATATTCCATTTTAAATGAATCCCTTTGCGTAGCTCTCCTGATTAGTCCTAAAGAAATTAATATTGACCAAAACAAATGAAATTAAAACCACTGAAATAAACTAAATTTTTCAAAGCGCAAAATCTCAGTGGATACAAATAAATGTCTCAACAACTGTTCTTGCTCCCCTCTTTTGTTTGAAAAAATAAAAAATCCTTACTCCATTAAAGATTTAGCAGTGGTAAAATGGGAGTGGATGGGGTAAGTGGTCCGCGAGGGCTTTTGTTCCTCGAAATGGTCCGCGGTCCGAAAACGTTTGAGAATCACTGCTCTAAATTGAAATGTTTATACTGTTTTCTTTACAATAGGTGCAAAGAATCGTGCGTGACAAATTGCTCGGATGGCTACTCAACATTTTCGCATCCACAGACCGCGGGCTTAGTTCCATCTTGATCACAATCGCTTATATGTATTTACTTCTTTTATTAATTCTATCGCGGGCCAAGATTCCGAACCTCAAGCTAAGCGACCTTTCAAAGTGAAATTAAATCTCGTAGGTACATATTTGGCATCAACATTCCGACTAGGTCTTATAAAAATACCTCTAGTGTTTAATTCGCAACATGATATTGCGAAGCATGACCGCGGAAGTGTAAATGATTTTTACTAGTTTTTATATTTCCGTGTACCACTTTATCTCGGTTAAAAATAACTCCTATGGGCTAAAATTATTGAGATACGCATGTTATCTGCTATCAGTTGTAATTAATAGATTACACTACATAATAAGAATTTTTTTATGTTGTTTTTCGGAATTTCTGGAATGATTGAGGAGTGTTGAGTGTAAGTCTGGTACTGGATTTGCTATAATGTCATTAATTAGAAAATTATCACACATTTGGCCTGTTTTAAAGGGTCAATCCGAGTTTTCGTGCTTTATACACGCAGTTGCTCATATCTTCTAGAGATGTCACTCAAATTCAGCCAATCTTTCTCATATTATGATCAAGAAATCTTTGACGTATCGGTTCACATGATTCCAATCGATATTCTCTCGCAAAATAACTTCCTGTTTTTTAATAACCTGGCTGCCTCGTGAATACGCTTGGCTCTTTCAGTGTGCGTCAGTGTAATTATGTCTATCAGTCGAGGTTGTAAGATGTTTTCAGATATTTTCTGCTATGTTTGCGGATAGTACATTGGTCCGAAGCAAGTTAAGCACCAGATTGTAGGTAGAACGATGTTTTGCAGTACATAGGCAGCTTATTTTGGAATGCCGATGGGTGATCAAGACAATCCATGGACACCTCACGTGCGTTGTAGAACCTGTCGTTCAACCTTAGAAGGATGGCTACGTGGAAGCCAGAAGTGTATGCCATTCGCCATTCCTCGAATTTGGAGAGAACCTACTAACCACCATGATGACTGCTACTTTTATATGGTGGAGATATCTCACTACAAGAAAGCTAAAGATCGAAGAAATATAGTGTACCCGAGTATTCCATCCTCTATTGCCCCAGTTCCACACAGTGAAGACTTGTCTATTCCTAGTCCACCTGTGTTAGAAGAGACGTCAGAAGGGCAAAGCGTATCAGGTGATGGTGAGGATTTCAGCCAAGTATATGCAAGCAAAGTGCCGCATTTCCCTAATCAGCAAGAATTAGATGACTTAATCAGGGACTTAGGTCTCACCAAATCCAAAGCTGAGCTCCTAACATCTGATTTAAAAAGATGAAAGTTACTGGATCCTACCTGCAGGATATCGACATATAGGAAAAGGCATCAAAAATTTGCGCCTTTCTACGTAGTGGCCGAGAATTTATGCTACTGCGTAGATGTTAACGGTATTTTCTCAAAAATTGCCATTTCCCATAACCTGGCAGAATGGCGCCTTTTCATTGACAGGTCAACCAGAAGCCTGAAAACTGTTTTGCTGCACAACGGAAATGAATTTCCCTCGATACCGGCAGCTCATTCCGTTCATTTGAAGGGAGACTATGACATTGTGAAGAACTTGTTCGAGAAGATCGACTATGTCCACTAAAAATGGGATGTTTGTGGAGATTTCAAGATGCTAAGATTCCTTATTGGTTTATAAGGTGGATACACTAAGTATTCTTGCTTCCTGTGTCTCTGGGACAGCAGAGCAACAAGCCAGCATTATTTCAGACGAGAATGGCCTGTCCTGGTACACACAATATTATTCACAATGCTCTTGTCCCAATCGATAAGATCTTGCTGTCACCACTTCATATAAAACTAGGGCTCGTCAAACAATTTGTCAGAGCTTTGGATACACAATCAGATGCCTTCCAGCATATACGTTCAGTGTTCCCAAAATTGTCTGAAGCAAAAGTGAAGGGTGGAATATTCATTGGACCACAGATAAAACAGTTGCTGGGATGTCAAGAGCTAGAAGACAAAATGACTCCTCTGGAAAAGAATACCAGGCAGGCATTTCGAGTTGTAGTGAAGAGCATGAAGAACGCTTCCACCAGGAAATTCAAGCAATGGAGATGAGATATCAGGGACGGTGGGATACAGCTATGTTGACTACATATGGGGGTTGGCTCGACGACTTTACAAACGAAAGTGACGTTCAGATGTTCATTTCTGAATCAAGTGTCACAGCCTAATTTCCTTGGTCACACCGTTACTCTGTTCCTTTCTTCATTTAATAAGATTTTTACAAATTCATTATTAAATAACTCCTTTATTTCTGTAAGCTACTGCAACCATAATAAAGCAGTCATCAAAGTATACCTACCTGCGTATTTCATTTTCTTTGTTTCCTGTATAAACCGGGGACGCAATATGAAAACTATTGACAGATTCGTATTCAGCATATCTTATATCATTAAGAAACAGCAATAAGCTTAGATAAACAAAAACTTCATCACATTTAGTTACGTAGTGTAATCGATGCATTGGTTTAGTAAATAATTTTATTTATTTAATGGTAAAGTTATCCTAATCTTTGATTTGATGTAATGGACGATATTTCAAAGTAGGCAGCGAATAATAAAAACAATTTTATCACTTAAAATTTTTAGTTCAGCATCCATTTAAACAATTACTTAATATGACCAAAATATTACAGGTATTTATAAGTAAATGATCGATTTAGAAAGAACTCCGTAGCTAGCAAGGGTAAATTTCCCGTTACTATGGAGATGAGTTTGCGATTCACCCGCGTTATTCTCTACAAGAGACGGCTAAGATTCGTCATTATTATCTAACTTTCGTAGTCGTCTGGACCGCAAGACCTATTGTCGACGGAAAGGGCATTGTCGGAACGAACAGCTGACATCCGATGAACATCAATAAACGAGTTTAAATAGGACGTCAAAGCACGCGAGAGGGCATTCTTTCGAAGTGCGTGGCGCGAGTCACTGGTATCCCGATCCCGCCTCTTACTCTCACTTCACTTTTTTCGATCATATCCACGATGAAGTTGCGGGCACTGGGTACCGCACGAGACCGCGAACGCCGATACGGAGGCGTGACCACCACATGCGGTCGCATGCATTCACACGCACCTTCTTCTTCATCGATCATCGCTCTGGCACTGCTCACTCTATCCTCCACGTCCCTGTAGCACTCAATGAAATAAAACATCCGTATTAGTCGACCTAATTGTCGGGGATTATGAGGAGCGTATTTTTTCTCCAATATCGTCATCGTGTTATATGGTCCATCTTTACTAATTAATCACACCTTGAGAATATTCGGTATTCAGTGACATACTTTTTCCCCTTATGGTAGCATTAAAGGTAACACAAATAGTGAACATTTTAACTTTCTATCTGTAACGATTTGATCAGAATCATAATTTGAAAACTTTAATCGCACCTTCAGCCATCCACCAATTTCTTCAAAACTATTATTTGTCATCGTAATAAATGGTGTCGTAAATCACATGCTCCCTGGAAATTTCAGTCATCTATGTCTTACCGTTTACTTGCTATTTTAATTTAATCAATTTCACAGACGGACAGACAGAGCGAAAACATATGCGCGTTTATACAATAAACCGCGCTAGAAATATAATGTCATATTAAAAGCACATTATATTAATTAATTAGGTAATAAATTACTTTACAATCTATCAGATTACTTCACAAGCATGCTAGTTCATTTATTACAGCGATGAAAGTATTTTTCATAGCGCAGGATCTAAGCTAATCCGTTAATCTATGGCCATTTGGAAATTAAGCATGCGTTACACTCAACTGATATTTACTATAGACTATATATATTTACTATGATACAACCATGTTTAGGTTTCAAATGCTGATGTATTACTTGGTCTTAAAAAATGAGTTCTTTGCTGCTGGAGATCCTGTGGTGGTGGTTTAGTCTTCATCACTTTTAGAAATAATTTTGTCAGATGATTTCGGGAATCTGTTCCCATCAAAGAATGTGAATTACCATGTATTTAACCCTTCAAGCGCGCAGGACGTTTATTTAAATCCCGTGTTTGAGGTCAGATGAGGTTTTTAAAAATTTGCGAAAATTCGCGATTTCGATTCCTGAAAATTGAAAATTTCGTAACTTTTTTCATTTTTATTAAATTTGTATAAACTTTTTTTTGTAGATTTTAGTAGATCATAACATTAATAAACAATTTCTTTTACATTATCTTACATTAACCACAATCTTTACAGGAGAGAAGAGAAATACGAAATACGTAAATCACCCCGATTGCCGACCAGTTAGCGCGCACCCGTGCTTTCATATATCTTTCAGTATTACGAAAACTATAAACGGCATTGATACACAGTCTCTTTTAAATAATATTTCAGCTTTTAATAACATTCCATTCGCTGGATGTACCTACCTAAACCAAATAGGAAAAAGGCGTCTCGCAGGTCAACTTTTTCATGTCGACTAAAAATTTGAAATAAATTTAACGTTTCATATATTTAAAAAAGACATTTCATGAAGCTTATGAAGTTTTGAGTTATACTGTAGTCATTCATAGTCATTGTAGAATTTACGTGGTGAAATTTGTTCTATTTCGTTCAGTAGAAACGGAGCTATGATGTTGTATGTATCAGAATGTACGCGTAATAAGAAAATGAGAAAAGTTAAAAGTTTTTTTTTAAGGCATTTGCTTTATCCCATTTACCATGAAATTTACAGGAAGATATAACTTCAATGAATCATCTATACTGAATTTTTTTTACTAGCATTCACTTCAGACTAACTTCTTGAGAGCGACACGAGAATATTTCTCCTGTGAAGAGCCGAGCGTAAGGGCATGACTCATCGCTCACTCCGAAACTTACGCTTACTACGCATCTTCAGTGATTTATTTTTGTAAACAGACCTTGGACCCAAGAAGAGACTTCTCCTTCTCTCTATCATACCTCAAGAGTCGGAAGAATTGCTCAAGCTAGCACATGGCCCGAAGAGAGCCGAACAATGGTTTTCGTTGTTTTCGGGAAAAATCAATCACAAAATATAATGCGAATTAACAGTGATAAAAAAGACAAAAGGATCTCAGAATGACGATCAATAGGTAGGCCAAAGGTTCCTCTTTTAAAATATATTAAGGTTACCCATATTTAAGAAAAAAAATAAAGAAAGCTAGTGACCTCCGCGACGTACCCAGTACGTACATATGACGACCGCATGTGGAGTTTTCGTCCGACGTTCCCAGTACGTATGACGACGCTGACGGGTTAAATACATAGTACATCTCTTGCCAAATAATAAATGCTTTGTTAATATTCTTCAACTGCATCCACAAATAAGGCGGCAATCGATTTACTTTTTTCTTGATGAAATATTTGATTAAAGGATTTGCAGACGAGCATTCGTTATTTATCCAAACAGATTTGTTACTTTTTCCTAAATAATCTTTCATTCAAAAATATTTGTAATTTATGGACATATTTTAGTCCTTTTTATATTCTAAATGAATGTTAAAACACTTTCCTCTGTAAAAGTGCAACGAAACCATGTTATTCAACATTTGCACGTGTATAACTGATCACATGGAATCCTGCCAAAACAGTTTTTACGTCATGTGTTCCGTTGAAGGACGGTAAACATTCTACCCATGAATGTATTTATAGCATAAATATATTCTACTGTGTTTATGAGTTATAAATCATTTATGTGCAATGCAGTGTTGGAACATCTTTAAAAATATTCTTGGTTAAAAAACTCACATACTATGAACGTTTGTCTCGGTTGTAAATGAATTAAAAGTATTTTTGTTTCTTTGATGACCTTTAATTTTTAGTTCTAACAGATAGCTTCCTTAGCGTAAAATAGTCGATAACTCTCTAAAATGTGAATTTCAATTCTAAGTTTAAATCTTTTTTACCACTGCAAACAAGTACTTTTGCACTCCAAAATGATTTCCATTTAACATAATTATTTCTACTACTGAGATGACGTGGAATGTTTTCTGTTATTCTCAATCTATGTTGCATAAAATTACCTGGGCAGCATACTATATGCACACTTTTGGCATCCAAATTCCAAATTGTTTTATCATACGCATTTATTACGAGACATGAAATGGAAATATGGGAGGATTGCATGAGACTACGGAAATGGTACCGACGACCCCCATATCAGAAGTGGTATGGAATTGATCACCTCTCAGCAGTAGAGGCCATCCGAGATTACAATCTCACGTCCCGCACTATCAGATTCCCGTGCTTGATTGAATTATTATGAAAAACCCGCCCAATATATTCTCACAGCTTTTCTCTTTTCTACCTCGCAATTTCCAGTGCGCTTTTCGTCATTTCGCTAAGTCTATATTTGGCGGAGTCTTTTCAACTCCTCCTGTTTTCAGGAAGCCTCTTTATCCTTTCTTTTGATTCTGTTATACCTTCATCTTCCCCTCCTGCCAAAGGTGGCTCTGCCGGCGGTTGTGTCCGTGGTGACGGTGCGTACTACGCATACTTTCCGCTTGCCCTTCCCGCCAAGGCCGTCCACTTTCACTCGGAATTGGCGCTTGTGTCTGACTGGGTGGGGTGGGAGATGTCTCGTTGGCCACTGACAGCCGTGCGTTGCGTAATACGGAGCTCCGTCTCTTGTGCGAACCTAGCTTGAAACAATGGAGGAACTTCCCGATCCATAATGTTTCATTGAAAAAATCTTCCTTAATTTTTCTGTATTCTCGGTACCTGGCGTGACTAATGAAAATGTACACAAGGTTTTACTTGATTAAAATGAGTTTTCTGGTACCTGGTTTACATAATTCGTTTTATTATTATTTTTACGGGGAGATAGTAGTTTTGATTTTAACATAGAGGGTTTGTTCAATTTCCTTTTCTCAAATTGTATGAAATTTTTCATCAGTTCACATGGGACACGGCAAGATAAATTTTAAAAAATCTGATGTGGCCAACACAGGACTTTCTCCATATTTGGGGTATAGATATTTATATTATTATGAATAGCATTATGAGGAAAAATTATTATTTCGTATCGTAAAAGAATACAGTCATTCTTATTGCCGTAAATTATATTTTGAATATGTTTACAGAATTCACCGCTACATGGTGTTGGTGCTGTATACTGAAAATTGCGAAAAAAGTTGAATATCTCCGAAGTGGATGCTTCTACGAAAATTTGTTTCAAACAAAAGTTGGAAGAAATATTATTCTCTATAACTTTGGTCCTCACGAACATTACGAATAACGACGTTTTTAAGGAGATATTTGACGGAAACCAAAAAACCGATTTTTTATAAATAATTCCTAAACAATACTGCTATGGAAAATTGTTTCAAATGAAAGTTGTAGGAAATTACACATTTGTATAGAATTGTATATAAAATAATGATATTTTAACCGAGAAATATCGCAAAAACCGAATCGGGTTTCGAATAAACCTCGACTTTCGGTTAACCGTTATTGACGAAAAACTAATCTGTTCTTTGTGCCTATACCAAAGTGTTATATGTGAAGTTTGGTAACGATATAGGAGGTACTTTTTGAGTTAGACCGCCCACAATCACATACACACACGCACACACAGACATCATTCCGAAAATAGTCTAAACGTGTTCTAGGGACCTCGAAACGTGTATTTCCGTTGAAGTCTGGAAGTCGATTTTTTTCATGAACACATAACTTTCCCATTACTACGTATGAAGAAAGTAAAAATATAACGGAGTTTTGATCTTATATAAAATTTCTCTAGTCTTTCTGTGAATGAAATTACTACTACAGTTAAATCACGTTGTTTTTCAGATTAATATTTTCCCCACTCCCTTAATCGTTTTAATAAAATTTTTCAGTGAGAACGACAGTGAAGAATAATTTTTATGTCCTTTACAGTTCGGGGCTTGTTCTTCTGCATACATTGAAACGTTTGCCATGTAACTCTTAAAGTAACGTAAAACATTAAAAAGTTTCATGAGCGTAGAAATATTTTAGAATTTTATCAGCCAAAATATAAAATTTCATTACATATATATATATATATATATATTTATTTATTTATTTATTTATTTATTTATTTATATCAGGAATCTATTATTCTTATCAACCACAATTCCACTGTTATGATAATTAATAGATAGAGGGATACAACGTTTGATAAAGATCTAACGTTGTCATCAATTTTTAATGCTACCTTGGTGGGTTGGATTCTTAAATCAGGCGTCTTTATGCCACGGCCGTATAAGCAGGATGAAATGCCATCATGGGAGAAATGGCGTAAGATTTAAGGTTTAATTAAAGGAGTACGTAATTTCAGCATTTTACTTTTCAATGAGACTAACAGATTTTTCATCTCGAATATATTCTTGTATGTCTGTCCTTGGCATTTTGCTATGCTTTACCTAAACCAATATAAAAACTCATCGGTTGAATCACGCACTAAGGCGTGTTATATTTCCTTGAGAAACATCCGAGAGATGACGTCGTGTTAAAATATTATTACGGCATCTCCTATAAGCGTTTAATTATAGGATTATTCTCCAAACAGGCTACGACCGGTTTTTTTAATGCACGTAATTTTCTTATTCGTAATCCCCCGAGAAAAATTTTGCAAAGTATTTCTGAAAACTCTCCAATGACAATGAGTGGGGGAAATCGTTGCAGCTGTGAGAGGGAGTATAAAGGGAACGCATTCATTTGGGATATTTACATTACTATTTGCATAATATTTCTGAATTTATAATCGTTCAAGAAGAACGAAGTCCAGCACATTTGCTGGAAAAGTGTAATATTTATAAATTAAAGCTTAAATTATATCGGGCATTAAGCAGGTGCTTGGCTGCTTGGGAACTCACAGGCAATTGCTTATTGAAAACTTTAAAGAGCTCAGATAATATGGTTTTAATGATTCTGCCTGTTTGTTCTATATAAGCACCATTGCATTCTTCACACGAAATTATATATACCCCACTTCTAACCATCTTATAAACCTTGTCTTTCCCATTTTGTAGTAAGTTTTTGAATTTAACGCACGCTTTGAAGGCTATTTTGTGTTTGCCTCTCGGGCATTCTTTGGCAATAGTGCAGCTGAAGCTCCCCAAGAATCTCAGTCAAAACCATCGTGGGCGGATATCAGTCGGAGGTGAGGAGTAGATGATTTTTTGTTCTGCTTTATTATTAGTTGATCAATGATGTCCGGACCTTTTTGAGGATGCGAACTTCAAGAAAGAAGTTAGATTCGGACGGGGAGATGCTAAAAATCTGTGGATCGTCGATGGGAAGTCGGAATTTCTCGGAGTAAGGGTTATCTGGAATCTGGGCGATTACTATGATCTTTGTATGGAACTTTTCCGTAAATGTAAACATATGACGGTTTTTTTGTATTTCTACATTTACATTACTATCCTGCAAGCCGCATATATCTTTGGCAGAGGACATATTTCAAATTTTGAATCACCCATTTATCCTGTCTTTACTTGATTACTCTAACTACAGAGCGTTTCATCTTAAAGTACGGTTTCAAACGTTTCTCCTCTCTCTTGCAGACTTAAAAATCCAATCGTCCCCTCCTTCTCTACGACACTGGGATTGCCAAATCTAACTAATAATTTAAAGTTGCATTAAAGTAAAAATTCAAATTTCTAATTGTGCTATTTTTACCGCAGAATCTGATGATATACTTTTAAATGAAAACTAAAAATTATATTCTATACAAAATGCGATAAACAATATTTGACTTGAAATGGACATTTTACGGTCACGTTTGTTTCAATCGATGATATATGCGTTCTGTTTTAAAATAATGTAATGCAGATTTTTGCATTAGGTTCAGGAATTTTTAAGGATCGTAATGGTGCAACTGAAAGTTTAATAAATTGATTTTAAATATTTGTTTTCTGCATTTACTTATAAAAGTTCCTTTTGCGCGTTCCAGCATGACTTGAAAAAGTTTGTCTGCGGGAAACCTTTTTATTTATAAAGATACATTGATGGTCTAAGCGAGAAAGTTGTAGGCAAACACTTGAAGTTATTTTTGGTGCACACAGATGTGGAGTTGGGTAGCCAAGAGGAGGGTGAACAACGCGAAAGTTTTATTGCGGTCTGGTCGCCCGCTATTCTCTCAGTTACGACTCAGCAGTTGGACTATATTGTGCTTTCGTAGTATTATCTGCTCATAAGTTTGCGGGAAAGTACTTACAAATTTCACCAGATTTATTGTGTATTGCAAATTAGTTGTTTTAACAATTCTTCAAAACGTTTTAAACTGAAGTGTGTAATACGGTTCAAATGTAGAGATACGTTGTGTTTGCAGGTTTTATGTTTATAGTGCCCCCTATTTAAAAATATTCACAATTTACAAGATTAAAAAATCAGATGTGGCCAACACAGGACTATCTACATATGTATTTGGGGTATAGATATTTAAATTATTAAGGCAAACTTATTATTTCGTATCGTAAAAGAATACAGTCGTTCTTATTGCCGTAAATTACGTATATTTTGAATATGTTTACAGAATTCACCGCTACATGGTGGTGGCGTTGTATAGTGGTATTAAGAAAAAGCAAAATATCTCCGAAATGGATGGTTCTACGAAAATTTGTTTCAAACAAAACTTGGAAGAAATATTATTCTCTACAACTTTGGTCCTTACGAAGATTACCAATTACCAATATTTGACGGAAACCGAAAAAACCGGTTATTTATAAAAAATTACTAAACAATAGCTGCTATGGAGAATTGTTTCAAATGAAAGTTGTAGGAAATTACATTCTCTGTAACATTTTTGTAAAATAGTATACACAATAATGATGTTTTAACGGAGAAATATCGCAAAAACCGAATCGGGTTTCGAATAAACCTCGACTTTCGTTTAAACGTTATTGTCGAAAAACTAATCAGGTCTTTGTGCTGATCCTAAAGTGTTACATATAAAGTTTGGTAACGATATGGCAGGTACTTTTTGAGTTAGAGCGCCCATAATCACATACACACAAACGCACACACGCACACACACACACATCATTCCGAAAGTAGTCTAAACGTGTTCTAGGGACCTCAATACGTGTATTTCCGTTGAAATCACGCAGTCGATTTTTTTCGTGATCACAATACTTTCCCATTACTACGTATGGAGAAAGTAAAAAGATGCTTGAATGTAAATCCTTTATGGATTGGAGCAATCGATCAAGTTTTAGGTGCCGCAAACAAAAAGTTGGCTTTTATAGGGGGAAAAGTTCGAAATAGCTCGAAAAAGTGAAGGAATTATGTTTGTTATCCTAGGTTCGACCGCAGGTCGAATATGCGTCAGCTGTATGGGCTCCTTACGAATAGAGACTCACTTATTAGATAGAAAAGGTGCATCGCAGGGCAGCAAGGTTCGTAACAAAGCGTAACGTCATAAATAGAAAATCTGAACTGGGATTCGTTGTCAAACGGTCATATTGCTGATAGTAGGTTCCATCAAAAAGCAGACAGTCCTTAGATAAGGAGAAGACAATAACTGAGGAAATGTCTTTCACAAATTCCGTCAGTAAATTTTCTGAGGGTGAGGACCTCTTCTAGGAACACACTTGATGACAAGTATGGAGCATTTAATGACACTAATTTAATATTTTGGGCAATCACTAAATCATGAAAATTTGTCAATATATCCAATGAATTCTTTATTTCATTCAGCAGATAGAGCAAGGAGAATTCATTCATTAAACGGTTAAGCTTGTAAACTAACTTGTGATCTGGAGTACCAATCTCGGACACCACGGGTCTGATCGGAATAGCAAAATTATAGATTTTGGGAAGCCCATGCAATCTGGGGGAAAGGGGTCCGTAGAGATTATGAGAGGGAATCGTAACTGGAGAACAAAGACACATTGATATATAAGTGGAGAGGTCCCTGGCAACACTACAATTTTGGCACTATTGATGAAGTCGCTACATTTAATTACGTAATCACACTTCAGGAACAAGCACCAAAAAGTGATTGCCTCATGTGTATCTCCAATTGCCTTAACAAGGATATAAAAAACCAGATGCGCATTTAGGCTACGAAACAGCTGTGAATTACCACCAAAGACGACTGTTTTGTACCCGAAATGCGCATTTGGTGTTTATAACCATGTTGCTATTGAAGATATCTGAGGCGAGAATTTTTAGCCATAAGACGAGCTCGATAATTCTCTGTTGAAGTAATCACACTGAAAGAACACGTTTTAACTCTTTTAATTGGGAATATTCCTCCATCGTTCGTTTTATTACAACTAGTGCAATAGCTCCACTGTTTTCAATATCCGTTCACCCAGATCTTTGCAAAAGCGATCACTTCCCCATTTTAATAACAGAGGTTCAGTCAATAGTTTTCACTATCAGAACAAATGGATTTTATAGAAAGCTAACGTGACAGATTTGAAAAACGTATTAGATTTTAATTTTAATGCCAGTCGCAGTTCTTTGCAGAACACGAAATATTTTACTAGCGCCGTAATAACTGCCGCAATAAAAAGCATCCCCAAATCATCGGGAAAGTTCCATGGAGGAATGATGAATGTGCCACGGCTATAAAAAACGGAAACGGGCACTACGTATTTTCAATAAATATCCCACGGCGACAAATTTGGCAGCATTTCGTCGAATGAGAGAGAAAGCTCGACAGGTGGTGAAGAATGCCAAGAGAGAATCCTGGATGAATGTGTCTCATACATAAAACACGCACACCGTGTTCACAGGTCTGGAATAAGATCAGAAAAATCTCGAGTACCCATCAACCACCACACATTAGTGCGATAAATCTTGACGGAGTATTAATAAAATCCGCCGACAAAAATCCAGACATTATGGGAAAGTATTACTCTGAAGCGAGTAGTACAAGCAAATGCCCAGACTCGTTTCAGGTAATCAAGAAAGAAAAGTAAAGGAAGTTACTAGACTTCAATCCAGGGAGTAAAAGAGATCACTACAATGAACCTTTTTCTCTTTCGGAACTAGAGTTGGCAATAAGGGAGTGTAAAGATACCTCGCCACGTATTGATGTTATACACAACACCTTTTTAAAAAAACCTGCCAGATAAGGCAGCGGGGGAGCTACCGAAGACTTTTAACCAACTTTGGGAAGAAAGGATGTTTCCCGATGAGTGGCGGGAATCCATAATAATACCCATCCCAAAACGGAAAGAATAAGTCCTTACCAAGCAGTTACCGTCCCATCTCTCTAACGAGTTGCTTATGCAAATTCTTAGAGAGAATGGTCAGTCGACAGTTATATTGTTGCCTGGAAAGTCGTAACATGATACCGAACATCCACTGCGGCTTCAGACGAAACAGGTCTATGATCGACCACTTGGTAAGGACCGAAAACTTCATCCAGGAGGTCTTTCTTCTTCGCCAACATGTCGTGGCAGTCTTTTTCGATTTGGAAAACCTACGACACGACATGGCGATACAAAATTATAAGTACATTGCACGACTGGGGTTTCAGAGGAAATCTCCCCCTTTTTATAATTTTTTTTTAGCAAATCGAACGGCTAGGGTACGGATAGAAACTGACCTATCAAGACCCTTTACCATAGAAAACGGAGTTCCACAGAGATCGGTCTTACGCGTGACAGTGTTCGCAATAGCGATAAACGACATAGTAAGCTGTATCAAGATAAAAGTAGAGGTATCTCTATTCGTGGATGACCTTGCAATCTTCTGCAGATCTTCCAATTTGTCTACAGTAACAAGGCAGATACAGCTTACTATCAATCGTTTAGACAAATGGGCACGCGCAAATGGTTTTCGTTTCTCGAACGATAAAACCAAATTCCTCCATTTTTACAGGCTGAGAGGAATCTTTCCCCAATCTGTTTTAAAGTTAGGAGGCAGTAGATTAGATTTCGTGGAAACAATCCGTTTTCTAGGTATGGTTTTAGACAAGACTAAATTTGCGGAGCCACATTAGTGTTTAAAAGATAAATGTTAAAAGGTCTGAAATATTTTAAGGTTGTTAACTAATCCGTCGTGGGGTGCTGGCCGTACATCAATGCTCACACTTTACCGGGCATTGGTAAGGTCTAAAATGGTCAATGGATCCTTTATATACGCCTCATCACGCGCTTCGTATCTGCGCCCTTTGACGACCGTGCACAACTCAGCTCTAAGGCTGACTACTGGTGCTCTCAGAACCGGCCCTGTTCCCAGTATTCACTGCGAAGCAGGAGAACCGCCCTTAGAGATACGTAGAACGCTATTAATGTGCACATATTTTTCAAAAATTTTAGCGTTGAAAACTCATCCTTGTTTTAATATAATTTTTAAACCACGTTTTATAGAACTTTTTAGAAGACGACCAAGAGCAACAATACCCTTAGGTGTACGTTTTAGTAATTTTATCGTCAGGGAAAGCCTCCAACTTCTGGAAGTCTATCCAGGAGGCTCCCATAAGTTTCCACCGTGGCGGGTCCCAGTGCCAACGTGCCTGACCCAGCTATCTAGTTATTCAAAATGAAAAACGGACCCATTATTCTACAAGGTTAACCTCCAGGAAATAATGATGGAGTACCTCGACTTATTTCCATCTACACGGATGGTTCGGAATCGGAGGATGGGTGTTCATGTGCATACACATCCTCTCGACATGGCACTCATGCTTTTAAGCTGAATCCCCTCTGCAGCACATTCACTGCTGAACTAATCGCAGTCCAGAGTCCTAGGAGTGCGAAATACACCATCTGTTCGGACTCGACGAGTGCAATGAAAGCCATCCTAAACCCTTAACACAGCCATCCCATGGTGCATAAGATTCATATCATATTATCAAAGCTGATGTCATACGATGTGAATATAATCTTCATGGGTGTCCCTGGGCACGTAGGAACACTACTTTGGCGCATTATGTTGACAGAAAATAACCGAATCAAATCGTAAGAAATTAGGTTCATGCGAATATATCCCTTTTGTAATTATAATTAAGTATTTGTATCAAGAGTCAAAGTTAATATCTCATCGATTTCTACAAGGCATTTGTTCCATAACTAAATATTATATCAATTCATTTGAATAAAGCAACCATTAAAATGGATAAAATACTTTTATATGATGAGAATTAATGACCTCTCTGCGTTCTCCTTTTAACTATTAATTTACTTACAGATGGAAAGTGTAAACAACCTTACAGAAAGTGTAACAATTGAAATGGATGTATGGATATTGACTTACTGATTGTGGCAGTTTACGTAAACTGAAGATGATTTTTTTATAAATGGAAACAAAAACAATTAGAGAATTCCGTCAAATCCAGATGTTCAATGCCGGATGCAACAGCTCCAGGCCTTAAATATGAGTGGGCGTATTCAATCAATGAATCCTTTGAAATCAGGAAAAGAGATTCTAGGGTATTGAATTTGGATAAAAGGGAACAGGGGGAAGGAGAAGCTAGATATGCTGAAATTATCACATGGAACAAATTTCCGGGGATACAAATTTATGACACACAGTATTTGTATGTACAGTTTTCTGAAATATTAACAATTCTAAGTTTCAGAAAATGATTGTATTATATGAAAAAGAAATTCTTTGACTGCTTAAAGATAATTTTAATTTTTTAAGCCATTAATGTTAACATCATTAAAATCCTTCAAATTGTTTTTAATTTTTAAGGAACAAGACGTGAACGTTTAAACTTTACAATAATTGCTCATGGCGTGGTTGGAATAAAACTATTTTTTGTGGTTTTTAGATTATTTTATCAAATTTGATATAATTCTGTTTAAATTATAATGATGTATTTTCATCACATTTCTTATACCCGTTTTCTACTCTTATGAAGCTTGACCTTGAAAATCCTAGTTGTATGCTTACTGCTGCAGCCAATGAAAGCTCGAAGGGCTGTCGATGGGGAGGGGAGAAAGTCAGTCGGTCTCTAGCCATCGTGCTCTTCACATCGCTCCGAGCTCGACTGTGTTGCCAGATCTACCGCGTTTACGCTTTAGCGTTCGCATGCGACTTTATTCAAGAGCAAGGCCATCGATACCTAAGGTTCTGACAGTCTGTGCGGAGCCCTTTGCCGACAACCGTGACTACTGATTGGACGAGACCAATCACGTGACACTGAGCCGCCATTTTGAGGCCTCAGTCTGACAGTACGCCTTGCTTGCCTTGTGCTTAGTGGTCTTGTGCCTTAAAGTTCGCTGATTTACGTTTTCCATCGCATACCTCATTCAATAACCATTTCTTTTAAGAACTTTCATCATTCATTCATTACAGTTCTTATAAGAACTTTGAATTAAAAAAGTGAACCCCGTTAGCTAAATGATTGTGTTTTGGAAACTGAAATTCAACCCTAAAATTATATGCTCTCCTTTATTTAACTTTGCAGTAGGATTTAATTTAAAGCAGTAGCTGCGAAATCTGTATAACTGCCCTTTGGCAAGTACCAATAAATAAAACCATTCTTCATTTAAATGAAATTATCCCTTTTTATGTGATTGAAATTAGGACTCAATGAATTAAATGTTGTTTGAGCGCAAAGTTTGGGAAGTATTCTAGGATCTTGTAGTATGCTTTGCGTGTGTCTACGTTTGATAGTAATTATTAATTAGTAATTAAACATTTTCAAATATTTTCATAGAAAGTAGTTATTTATAACAAAATTCTTGCAGAATGCAAGCACCCATTACTAGTAACATAATTATGTTATGCATTCTGCAAGAATTTTGTTATAAATAACTGCTTTCTATGAAAATTTTTGAAAATTTTTAATTGCATATCTATTCAACCATTACGAGATTTTAATTTTTCTAGTCGCCTCGGCAACAGATTCTACGTAAATAAAAATTTTCGAATCCCTAAACCACGTAGTTTCCACAGGGAAACCGTATTATATGTCATTCTTATTGGCGAAATTCCGGAATTTTTACGTCGAACCCAGGACTGCTACGTCGACGGCCGTCACGTTCTAGTCTCGTACCATGGGCTTGTACAATCCCTGAAAGTTTCGACTCGATATCTAATGTAGTTTGTTCCACAGACATTTGGAAATTGTCGCCAATGCTATTCTTCTGGGAAAAAACGGAAGTTTGGGGATTTTTAGCGTCGAACTCGGGACACCTAGGAGCGGGATCGCATTTTTTATGGAGATTTCAGCGATATATCTACGAACCTCGAAAATTTCATCTCTCTAGCCATTGTAGTTTTAGCTGTACATTATTCTCCTCATTCTATATATAAAATATAACATTCCTCTGTAAGAAGCGTAAGTATATAATAGATAATTGGAAATCTAAGGAATGATTTATCTAACTAATAAAAGGAACTCTTATAAAACCTTTTTGTTAGCGTTTCCGTTGTTATATCAAACTTTTATCCTCATTCCTAAATCAAAAACTTAAAATTTCGCATGCGATTCCTGAGCTTGCTAAAGCTAAAGCTGTCTGCTTCAGGCATCAATATGGCCGCCGGCGATGGTTGTCAGAACCTTAGGTATCGATGGCCTTGTTCAAGAGCGGATATCGGGCAGGAGCGTACTACTTTCCCGCGCCTCTCGAAAACTTCAAATGGTGGTGGAAGGGGAAAATTGGCTATTCGCTGCGCCAGGGTCAAGCTTCATAAGAGCAGAAAACGGGTATAATAGCAAATATTTTTATACGGATAACTAGACTATAAAAGTTATAAACATATTGTATGCACCTGTATTCTGTTACAATATTTCTAAGATAAAATATTCTTAATAGAATAGGAATGTCGGTAACTAAAAGTCCTTTCATATCAGATATATTTTTTGAATACATTATTCCAATTACATTTTGTACAATTATCTTTGTAAATCCATCTTGCGAGATGTATGCAAATGGTCTGTAAATGCAAAACAAGTGAAAGTGAACTGCAAGAACGGGATATCCATTCTATGCTGTCGAGGTGTCGATTACTAAATTAGATTTAAGGCCGTAACAAGAGAGAAAATTGCTCAAGCATTATTTCCTCGAAATGTTTTTAAAGCATAATTATGCGAGACGTTCTTTCGGATTGCATAAAATTAAGATTTTAAACCATCTTCAGCAGATCGATTGGCGGTAAAACGCTCGCTCGGCTTACTTATTAATACCAAAATCATCAGGTAATTTTGGAGAGAAGAAGTAAATTGGAGTGAATACGATGGTGAGAGGTGGAATCCACCGCACATGCACAGTATGTCTTTGCCACTTTACCCGAGCTCCTGGAGGGCGCAGAAAACCCCCTTCCCCATTCCATCCCCACCGCTGCCCCTCTCCCAACCCTCTACATCCCCACCCACTCCTTCACAGCCAGCCTCCGACCTTGGACCCTGTCATTGCCCGTGCTCCTCGGGCCCCCTCCGCGGAGTGCATGTTGCGTAGGTGGAGGAGGCGTCGGCGGCGGATGCGGAGGAGGAGGGGGAGGAGGCACCTTGGGCAAAAGTGGAGTGAAACGCGGTCGAACCGGTCTCCCTTGCTTCCATTGCGCACTTCGACTAGAAGGTCAGAGAAAAAGAGAGAGAGAGAGAGAGGGAGAGAGAGGGAGGGAGGGAGAGAGGGGGAGAGAGAGGGGGGAGGGAGAGAAAGAAAGAGGGAGAGGGGAAAGAAGGAAGAAAGAGAGAGAGATTGAGGAAGAGAAAATAACGTATTAGGAGAAAGTTGCAATGTGATAGAGGTAGACAGAGGAATTGGTGAAAAGGGTAGGAGGAGAATGAGAGAAGTGGCTGTGAGAGAGGAGTGAAAAGGCGAAAGCGAGGAAAGGGAGATTAGATTGGAGAATATCCCTTTAAAATATATATACTTGCGGAAGAGGAAAGGTAAATAAGGATATTTAGGGAAATTAGGTGCTAAAGGAAACCCAGTGAGCACCTACCGGAAGGAGAGCCGCTGGGGTGTCGGAGAGAGACATTTGTAGTCGTTGTTGGAGCTTTCGGGACGATCCCTTCGTCAGCACAACACACACACACACACACATATATATATATATATATATATGGGGATATAGAGTGCCTTCATGTGTGTTACATGTAGTATGAGAGCAAAAGCAGATAATGTGCGAGAAAAATACAGACTACGTAAGCTAATAGTATGTACAATAAGCGAAAAATAAATTCTCGGAGCTCTCGGTCTTAAATTTAACGGTTATTTTACGGAAAGGTAAAATACACTCCTCGTATATAAGACATTAGATATAAGCTGGCAAAAAGAGAGACGGAACAAGTCCTAACAGGCACGGAAATCGATAAATTGATTGGTTCTAACCTCTTCACGATGACCTGGCGATGAGGTTTGCCTCTCACTCGATTGTATTAAGGTCAATTATCCCTGTCTCCTCGATTTAGCCTCGATACAGCCGGAGCGAATGAAGGGCAGAGGTTTAGGTCTCGGAAGCCGCATAGCGAGAGGTTCGAATGATTCGCGATTTTGTTTTGTTCCTGGCGTATCTGTTGCGGTTTGGGCAAACGTATGAAGGGTCATCTAATCAAAAGGATATCGGCGGCGGGTTGCAGTTACAATCGGTGTTGACCTGAAATAATATGTCGGTAGAGCATAATTTTTAATAATGTTTCTTAATACTTTGTCAGAGAATAATGATAAATCTAAGTGGGGGATTTGAAATCCAGCTAAGAATGCCACGTACTTTGTTAATTTTGACCCAGTGAAACATGCTTATCTGATATGATCGACAAATGTTGCAATCTTTAGGCGGTTACCGTAAAAAAATGTAAATGTCAATGTCCAACAATTCTGTCTCGAATTTTAAAGTAATGAGAGAGCTGCACTTTTCAAACTTCAAGTGGCCTACATGCCATGTGTTTGTGATAATTCATTTTCGATCTTTTATTAGGTTTGCTATCGTTTTGGATAAATTAACTGCTGAAAAACCTAAAATTACATATATGTATGTATGTATATATCTATATATATATATATATATATATATGAGATAATACTTATAGTTAATGCAATGTTTCTATTCATGTATGTTATTTTTGTTGGCTTGAGTGTGGCTACTGTTCGTTTAGGCATATCACTAGTTTGGTAAGAATTAAATTCCGCATAAAAACTTACGAGGAAAATATATCAATATTTACCTCACTTTATCATTTGCTACACGAGAAATTTGACCTAGAACACAAAAATCTTCAGATAACTTCCAAAGAGCAAAAAGCGTGTACGCCGAGAATGAGTAGAAACGGGACGTGCGGCGTTTAGGTCAGAGATCGTACGAGGGTCTGAAAGAGTAATAGGATTGGCGGTGAGTGTCGCGAATAGCGAAAAGTATCGACCACCGTTCGATGAAATACGATCTGAAGTGGATTCCAAATGAAACCAAAAAAGGTTACGGCGAAAGAACTTGAAGAATAAACTGCTTAGATTGTATCTTCATACCGAAAAGTGCATTTACCGGCTGAATATTGTGTTAAATAATTTATGGCTTATCCGTTAGTTGACCAACTTTTACACATGGTGAGCCGCATTGGAAGTTGTGAATACTTTGGCGAGCCGCATCAGAACTTACATAGAAAGTTAACGTAGAATTTCGGTCGTATCGTGTAAGTGAAATCAAGTCTCAACATTTTTTAGAATTATAACTTCAACGTTTAAGGCCTTGTGACCATAACTTCAATTAAAAAATATTAAATTGTGTATGTTAAATGCTGCGGATCGCTCTTGCAGATTGCATTGAGGGCCGCATAAAATGTTAACGAGGGCCGCAGCTTGACGACCCCTGTATCAGTGTATTTAGAAAAAGGGTGACTGTGATAAACTTGCTTGGAAAACTTGGGCAGTGGTTGTTAGACAAAGTCCCCAGCATAAAACTGAAATTTTCGTCATATTTTGTTATGACATTAGTGCACCTCATAAATAGTTTCGAGCATTTTAGCAACGAAGTTATTTCATTGGGATAATTTTCTTTTTCCTTTTTGCATAATAGGTCTTCTCTGATCGAGACAAGATTACAGTAGTTTTTTAAACCCTTGTAAATTATCCGTTTTCCTAAAATGGTTAAATCTGAAATATATAGTTAAGTTCCCTTTTGATGAATAATGTGAGGTCAGCGCGGCATTAAGCGAGTGAGTGCAAAGGATGAATGCAAGTGTTCGGAAAAGGCAATGTGTGGAGGGTTCTTGTTTGGAAGGACGCTCGTCAAGTAACTGTCTCTCTCTAAAAAGAAATGGAAAAGTGAGCGCGGTGAAAGTTAGAAGTAAAAGCAAGTTGCCCTCTCCTCAGTATTATCGGTTACCCCTTCTTTCTCTTCCCCATACTTCTCGTTCACTAACCCCCACCTCTCTCTCTCTCTCTCTCTCTCTCTCACACTCACTTCCTATTGCTAGATTTCTCCGCTCTTTCTTGCGAGCAGAGCGCTTCCTATTGCATTCCAACGAGCAAAATGGGTGATAAAAACACACTGGGTAAACTCTTTTGAGACTGTGATATTTAGTTTAAATCTGTACCGCACCTCTCCTTTCATTCTTCGTTAAGTTTCATTTATTTATGTCTGTATGTTATATCGATGTAATCGTATCAGTAATTCAATCTACCCATAATAGTAGTAAACCTGTGGAAAAATGGATATTTAAGACTCCTTAAAAAGATTTTCCGTGATTCTGGGTTTAAAATTGCCTTTTCCTCCAATAATCATCTCCGTCGGTTGCTAGGCAACCCAAAGTATCCTATCCCCATAAATGAAAAATCCAGTATTTAAAAAATTGTGTGTGATAATTACGAAAAAATTTATATTGGTCAAATAAAAAGAAAAATTATAACCAGATTCAAAGAACATGTATCATATTTTAGAAATGCTAACTTTGACAATTCCTGCGTGGCAACTCACATCCTTCAGACCCAATAATATTTTTCATCAAAAATCCTTCAATTATTGAAACCTATTTCCAGACACTACCTTCTAGACGCAGCCGAAAGTTTAGCCATTCTTAAAAAAAATCAATCAAGACACAGGTCCAATAGGAAACGCTACTTTGCTTTCTTTTTCGAATAAAGGCCGATTCACACTGGGCGGTGAGGGCACGGTGAGGGCAGAGGCAATTTTGTAGTGAGTATTCACACCAGGTGGTGAGGGCACGGGCAATGCGAGGGCCCACTGCGGGCTATCAGCTAGAAATGCCATTACTATTTCCAGTTGCTTTCCTGCGGGCGTTCAGATAACATGCTCAGGGACCGCTAAGAGAGCGTCGTAGTGATCAGCACTATGTCGGACAGTTCGGACACCGAAATTTTTATTGTCGCTGCCTTGTTGGAACAAGCAGAAAAAAAGAGAAGGAAGAGAAGAAGACATATCTGGGTAAACAAGATATTCGTAAAACAGCCTTTCATCATCCATGGTGACACCGGTCACCTCAGCCATCACGTATCTACACCGCCTTCACTGCTCGAATGCTCCACGTGGTGGAAAAAATATTCCCTCACCCAATCAGCGGCGGAGGGGAAGGGAGGGGAAGCGACGGGCACCGACGGGCAGGCGGGCAAAATATTCTCGGGCGGGTGACTGCGCCCGCCCGTCCCCTGCCCTCACCGTCACCGTACCATCTGGTGTGGATATAACATATGATACCAATGTAATGTATTTCGGGCGGGCATGCCTGCGTCTGCCCTCACCGCGCCCTCACCGTCCAGTGTGAATCGGCCTTAAGGCTAAGGCCACACGGGCGTTTTTCGCGGCGATGGTGAGCTTGAAGAAACCGCCGGTGCAATTAGACGCCTAGAGGCGGCCACACGAGGCGTTCGGAAACGATCGTTGAAAACCTCGAGTGCCAGACGGAGCCGGTAATAAAACTACCGACATATAGCGTTGCACGTGCATACATTTCATACTTTTTCCCGCGACAGAGGGGCGATGGGAAAACGCTCCATGTGGCCACCCGAGGGCGTTTTCGACACGCTTTCGAAACGCGCCCTGGCCCATCCGTCGGGCGCGTCGCGGCGTTCGACCTTGAGAATGCGTCCCTCCCGCGGTTCATAAAGAAACATAAGACCTATTTTGTAGCGTTATCTTGACGCCGGTCTTCGCCGCGGAAAACCGCCCGTGTGGCCCTAGCCTAAGGCTGGCGCCACGCGGGCGTTTTTCCGCGGCGAAAACTGGCGTCAAGATAACGCTACAAAATAGGTCTTATGTTTCCTTATGGAATATGCCACACGGGCTTTTTTCGACCGCGGTAGGGACGCATTCTCAAGGTCGTACGCCGCGGCGCGCCGGACGGATGGGCCAGGGCGCGTCTCGTCGGTCGTTTTCTTACCGACTCCGTCTGGCACTCTAGTTTTTCAACGCTCTAGGCGTCTAATTGCACCGGCGGTTTCTTCACGCTCACCATCGCCACGAAAAACGCCCGTGTGGCGCCAGCCTAAAAGGGTCATTCCAACGCGCTTCCTAACTTCTCCATCGCTGCATTATAGCTATTTCTTCACCCCCCTTTTCTTTCCCTTTTCCCCTTCTCATTTCATTTCATGTATATATGCTCTCCCCGACTCGTTATTCTTTGTCTTCTTTAATCGGCCTACTGACGATGGAATCGTTGATTCTGAAATACGCGTATTTAGGCAATTTTTTAGAAAGGAAGTACTCATGTGTGTTTTTGTGGTAGGTATGTATTTGGGTGTTTGTGTGAACAAAGTAAAAAGGGTCCCTGGCGTTGGAGTAATTTCCCCTAAACCCGGAGTGTGTTAGATTACTTGTGTGTTTGATCACGGGCATGGAGTAAATTCCCCTAAACCAGTGTATATGTTAGTATTATTTTTTATAAAAACAATATTTGTATGGTTATTAGGAGATTCCTCCATTCATCTCCATTCGTCTTCATTGTAGATTCTTCTTGATTATTTTGGATCGTTTTATCCTATGGCACTGGCTAAGATTGTTGATTGTAAACTTTAATGGTAGAACGTTTAAAAGAAAAACGTGTGATTAGCAGTGGAAAGTAACAGATCTGTTTCCGCAACCACCAGATAATCAGGGTTACTCTTATTAAACGTATTTGAAGTTATTAAGACATGAAAATATGTTTATTTTTATGGCGTTCCATGGATATACGTGTGCAACTGAATTTTATTACGACCTTCTATTATTCACTTAAATATATACTTATGATATTGCTGTGACTTTTCCGTTATTTTGCCCGTATAGATTAAAAATTTTCTTTATATATGCGTTATGGTTCATATAATATAGTTTTCATTAGAATGCATTTCGTAGGAATTTAAACTGTAAAAAGATATTAATTGCTAAAAAGGTAATGATTAAACTTTCCTAAGACTAAAGGTTCATTTTCCATCTTTTAAGGAGAAGGAAGGTGGAAGGAAATTATTTTATAAATGAACTAGTGTATAGCTCGCCAAAAATGACGGGAGTAAATATTCAATCGTTCACGCTATTTATGGAAATGAGATTAACATTAGAAACATCAATTGTCTTGAAAATCATTTCCCTCTCCTTCATTCTCTCTCGTACTAAAAGTATTCAAAGTATGCTTACACACATAAGGATTGAAATAAAAATAGAATTTCGAGGTCTAATAATGTAATTGGTAGTTAAGGCAACATCCCGTTAAAGTCGAAAAGTCGATTTTTACGTGTTATTTTATGGGAAATAGAAATGTCTTCCTATGACTCGAATCCAGGTATTTTTTCGAGATTTCATTTTCGTCAACACCTTAAAATGGGTGATTCTAGCATTCCTGCCAAATATAAAGTTTCTATCTCGTTTCATTATCGAGTTATTCGCATTTGTAAAAGATCACCAACCAATCAATATTTCTCTATAATTATAAGAGATTTTTTGTGTAATAATTCTCAGACCATAGGTAATTTTTATGCAGTAGACATTTTGATTCGTTGACAAATTATGCTCGTTTAAGATAAAATCGCGCGCTATATTCTCTTCTATAGCATTATTTTCAGTCACTTTTTTCTTAGGAATGCACT
Source organism: Uropetala carovei (assembly GCA_036926305.1). Taxonomy (NCBI): domain Eukaryota; kingdom Metazoa; phylum Arthropoda; class Insecta; order Odonata; family Petaluridae; genus Uropetala; species Uropetala carovei. The sequence continues at coordinate 11,608,033 of JAXCHB010000011.1, forward strand.
TCGACCTCATATATATTTTAAAAGCTCCAACCTATTAGATATTGACATCTTAATGAAATGAACATTCAGTGAACCATATTTTTGCTACGAGAAAATGACCTACTGACTATACCCTCGGACACTATGTTTACAGACTGTATCCTCAAGAATTATATTTTTTATCTCTCAGATGTTGCGACCAATTCAATAAGGAGGTGTTCTTTCCAAGTATCGTCAAGAAAGTGTTTGGTGAGTGACGGAGGTGAAAAAATATCTAGGGAAGAAGGGTTTTGCAACTTTGAAAATATTTTATAGTAAATATAGGATGTTTCGGAGAGGAGTGAGCATTTAAGTGAGGGAATTAGATTGGGCGGGAGAATGGAAGAGGGAGTGAGAAATCAGGACGGTAAGAAAGATACTATATGTGAAATTTTAGCAATTTCAGTCCGATATTTCTTTTGACATTATAAACTTCATGATTTGCTTGCATATTGCCGCCATACAGATTTTTGGAGTACATCGTTCACTCCATTAGCTAATTTTTTTTAGCGATTTAAATGAGTGTAGTGACTTCTGACAATAGTTACATACAGTGAGAGATTGTTCTGATAATCTCCCAAATTATATTTTTTCTAGGATTGAGCCAAACGATCGAATACGACTTAACGTTACCTCTGTATCGAAAAGTTAACGTAAAAAACATTATTTTGCTTATTTGAGAATTTGCAGTGTTACGCCAGGATGTTTTTGTCAGCTGACAACGGGCGATAAAAGAAACGAGGGAATAAATATAGGAGCCAAAGGAGGGAAAATCACTTCACCTGAAGAAGCCAACTGTTAAGTTGGTGACACGTCAACTATTTAAAATGAATCGAAAACTGTGCATATACATACATTTTAAACAGTGCCGTACTGGAAACTTTCTCATCCTCCCGCCGCTGATTCACATCCCTCGATGTTGGACCCCGTTCGATCTGGTGGCCCAGCGGCTGCGGCGGTAACCACAGATTTTTAACGTTTATCAGGAAATACCTACATTCCACAACCTCAGTAATACCATACGCAAGGGCGGATCTAGAAACTAGCGATTATTGACTATTGTCCCATGGGGGTGGGGGATATTTTCAATTTTTGCACTAAATCCTTGTCAAGATTATTTTTTATTAATAAACCATGGCACACGGTAGAATAGTATGATAATTCTCACAGTGGAGCCTATTGGGGAAAACCTTCTGCAGCATGACAACTCTCTCGGCCTCCCCTTTTGCTACCCCTAAAGATTATCCAACGGGGGGCGATCGCCCCCATCCTTCACCCCTTTGATCCGCCACTGACCATACGGCATCATTCCAGTTATCACGTTTTAAAATAAAATTTACTAACTTATTGGCTTTTATTATGTTATATAAGGTATATACCACAAATTTAGCATTTGTTGTTGGTTGGTATCGAGTTGGGGCTGAAAGGATTAAAAACTAAAGCGGGAAGGAAATAATTTGATTTGGGTGGCGGTGGTAAAACGGGCGAAGTCATCGACTATGAATGATAGCCGTAGGTATAGTGAACGAGAAGGGAAAATATTATGGTTTAGGATAAGTGAGGAGAGAATGGTACGCAATATGATGTAGCCTGCTAGGTATAATTTATGTAAGGTATTTCGGTAAGCAATTTTGGTTAAATCTCAATCCATTATTCGGTAAACAACTTGCGTACTTAAATTGCTGATTCACCGATAGCTGATTATAATTTGTGTACTCTCGAAGTTTCGGGGTGGATCCGAGGAGTGCGAGTAGGTGTTCATAGAGGGTGTTGCCGACTGGTTGGTGAGGATATTTAAGCGGTGTGACTATAGGAGCTATTTATCGGGCGGCGTGTGGTTTTCCTTCGCAAAGGCCGATTAAGTGTGGGACTCTATAGTGCCACGGACCGTTTGCTCGACAAAGGGCTTGGCTGAGTCATCTCGAGCACCGTTGAACTGGGAACCCGAGACACGCCTCCGTCGTATTGCGGTCTGTACGCCACACCCTTCTTCGTGAATAACGCCTGCCAAGATACGGCGCTTTTTCAAATAGCGAAGGATTAATAGTACGGTCGCTTCGGTAACAAAAAAGGCCGGGGTCTAAATTGGACTGGGGTCTCTCGTTGCGCGATGATAAACCAGCAATATTTTTTGGCCTAGTGCTTAGCGGGGGATGATGGAGAGATAATCAAGTAAAATCATCCTCAGATACGAGGTTGGCCTCGGATAAAAATATGTTTATGTTTATTATTTTGAAATTCTTTGAGTAATAGAATAAGCGTGTAGATCACGTTTCCCCACTACGAGAAGATATGACTTTTCTTAAAAAATTCCCTGAATCGATCACAGCTTTCTGTTTGAGGAGGAGTCGAATGAGGGCCGGCCAGATGTACGGGCGAGCCGGGCGGTTGCCGGGGGCGCCTAATTTTTGGGGGCGCTATCCCAATCATCTGTCTATGCATTACTTGCAAGTGAATAAATATTGGACACCAATTTATATCCTGAAACAGGTTAGAATCATGATGATTCCTGTTATTTATTCATTATCAATAAGTTTTACGGAGCGTTGAATAAATTAACCTCTATTCTGTAAATATCTCAACAAACATTTACGGAGGGAGGCGCTGGAGTGCTATCTCGCCCGTGGCGCCAAAATTCCTCTGTCCGCCCCTGAGTCAAATTACAATCTTAGGCAATTGTATTCCTCATTGCCTTATCATAGCATATAGTGAACTTGTTTCTTAGTATTTTCGTATTATTACAATGTGATATGCTCCGTCTTATTCCTTTCGTTTTACAGCTTTGCATATTTATTCCATTAATCCTTTTTTTAAATGTAACTCTCACTTATATACCCTATATATGTATGTATGTGTGTGTATGTATGTGTGTATGTATGTATGTATGTAGACGCATGATATATGGTAATTCAAAGGGAAATGACCATTTCTTTAGTTCAAATAATGGTAATTTTTGTGCCTTATAAAGATATTTTTTTCAATTTAGATGTCACCATAAAAACAACCAGTTGCTCTCTAATAATAACTTAGCTCATTCACTCTTATGGTAGTTCTCGGAAAGGTTAGGTCTGTCAACAGAGCAGAATTGTCATTGCTCCAAATTCGTTATCTACTTTATAATCGTAAATTATTATGTAACATAAATAATATGACCATATATGCATTTTCCTGTTTAAATAAACCCTAAAATATGCAGGAATATCTTGTAAACGAAGGGGCTGAGTCAATATTACAGGCATTTCAACAGCTATAGAATTCATTCATATCTCATAAGGAAATCAAAGCCTCAATTTGGACTACATAATTAATTTTAAGAATATAGGTTTGGTGTTTTGGTGTGAAATGAATACAAAACGATAGACAAAATGAATTTATTTAATTAATAATATCAAACCTTTGAGCATAGCAGGACAAAAGTTTACCACGTAAATATTCATTCATAAAAGAATTTGTAAAATTATTACGGAACTCGTTATATTTAATTCCCTATAAAGAATGTATTGTTTCTGGTACATGCATCTATTAATAAAAGGCAATTACGGCCTTCTCAATAAAAAGGCCTCACAGTGTAATTCGGGTCGACCAGGGAGGCGGGGGCGCTTCAACTCTCATCGTAATTGTCTAGGGGGCCTTTGTCCTTGAATATGTCACAATGGCCAACGAGGCACCTCGAGGCTATGAGACGCCAGAAGTTCTCGAGAAAGAGAGAGAGAGGGCGTTAGCGGCACTGCTTCCTCGTTCTGATCCTTCACCTCACGTGGAGTGACGCCACGGCCGAAATATTTCCTCCCTTCTAACCGGTCATTCGTCAGACACTCAATTTTCCAACCCTTTGATAAATTTTTTAAAAAATCGCGCTATGTAGCTGCGAGGACGATGTGGCGCGGGAAAATGCGGCGACGATTTCATTTCGAAAGTTGCGAATGCAGTGTTGCGAAACATCGTGAGGTTGTATGGGTGCGTGGAGCCCAATTCGAACGACTTCCGATAGCGGGTTCACTCGTTGTGGGTGTTCCTCCTCCACGAGTCGATGAACTCATATCTCGTGCCACTCTTTTTGTTTCCTCCGAACTTTCGTTCATGAGTCAACGTGACTTCGTTGGAAGAATTTAGATATCAGGCGATTCGACTTAATTCAGGGTCACAGGAAGTTAATTGAAAGGAGAAGGGGTGGAGAATTCTTAGGTGTTGCGCACGTAAGCAATTTTGACTGCAGATTGACTCAACTGGTCGCCAGTGCGTCTGAAATATTTTCACGTGTTTGGAAAAATAAATATTGATCTAATTTGCTTACCTTTAAATATTTTGTGACAGACCTAGAGTGGCGCATTTAAATTCCCTCTATTTAAATGAGAGATCACACGGATTTATCCAATTTTTGGCAGTTCCGTTTTGCTATAAACATAGATATGTTACTATATTCCTAAAAATTAGATTAAATTATGGAGAAAAATATTCAGAATTTTAGTGCATTAAAGGTCGTTTTCTTATAAGAATTTAATTCTTATTATTTGCACCGGAAGAAACAGCATATATCAGGTTTATATTTACTTTCACTTTTTAAAATGTGCATTGTTGCGAGATGACATAGAGTGTGAAAATGTATCGAAGTTATTTATGAAATGCTGTTGATGTAACCTAGAGGTTTAAGGGCAGGAATAAGGTTTCACTGCTATCAGCACGACATCGTTAATGTAATAAATTTGCATTTAAGTAAATTAGCAATAAAACAAATACTTTATTACTTTTTAATTATTAGAGTGGATGGTCGTCGAACCCATGTGAGAAGGTTAACTATAGAAGGGATTATTATATTTAGCAATTAGGATCTAACGAGCGAGCAGTACTCAGAGAATTACTGCAGAAGAGTCGAATTAAAATTTCACAAACACAATAATCTACTAAATTCTCACTTCAATGTTATCTTGATGTTATTATATGGAGTTTAACATTTACATGAAATAAAATAGAAATAATAAAATATCATTGAATGTCAGCATATTAATCAAATAGGTAGCTTAATTTTAGAATGAACATTAAGTAAACTGATGCTCACTAATTTAACCGAATAAAGTATTCAGTACAATTTTGATGACGATCGGAGGTTATTTTTCTAAAAGAGATTCAACAGAAGTGCATTTGATGGCGTGGACATGCTTCGTGTACAGGCGTTGACGGGATTCGTAATCACTTGATTGTAATGCTGCGTTAGGAATGTGGGAAATGGAGTCGAGGGAGAGATATAGAGGGTGATAGAGAGCCGATGGGTGCGTGGGAGGTAGGAGAAGCCGCCAGGGCTGCTGGTCGGTTCGGCAGCTTTGTCATAACGCCGCCAGATCGCTCTCCTATCCGCTGCCTTCCGATCCCTCCTCATGCCCACGCTCCGCACGCCATTCGCAAACGACGACAGCTTGCCCCGGACCTGCCGCACTGACGACTCTCCGTAGCGTAATTCGGGACCGATGATGAATGCCACAGTCTGCCACGACGGAGATAGCGAGGTCGGCGTTGGGATAAACTTAAATAAGAATAGAATTTGTATTCGGCCTTTTTATTCGAGGTTGTTAGGAGGATAAAGGGTAATGGGTGTTGACGTGGAAGGAAGATCGATATAAATACGCTCCTTGATGAACGCCGAAGATTTGGTGGCGGTGTTACGTTCGTTTTCATTTTTTATAATTACATAATCCGTCAGTGGACGCGTTAGTGAGTTTGCTTAGTTGATGCAATTAATCCATGATTCCATTTTCCTTGAAAGCGTCCAGTGAGAGCGAATGAATTCCCTCTGCGTCACGCGGAGTCGTCTCTTTCGTAGAAAGGGTGTGCATTGAATCTTGAAGATCTCTGGAAGAAACCGTCGCAATGTGTACAATGTTTGAAGCGGAATGGCAACGGAACCGAACCCATCAGTGTGGACCGTTACGTTGCCAACCCTGGTTTGAAGGCGAGGAGAGTCCACGATTAAAAGCGCGGAGTGAATTTCCAAAGGCAATTCATTTGATAATAATGATCGAATAAGTAGAATAATTTTGCCATTTATGAAGACGGAGGAAAAATAAGCGGATTATATTTTGCACGCCTTCTTTAAAGGACCGAAGCGTACTTTTTGTTAGAAAAGCGATCTTAAATTTTGAATTTTTAGTTTACAATTTTAATCGTTCATTTAATCTAGCGTGTAAGTTACTGTAACAATTTTCTTTATTGGTGAGCAAGGAGGATACAATATTACTTATTGGGCAAAGTAGCATAAATTATTATCTCGGAATTTAAAGACGAATCTCCGTCAGATCAAACTGCAGAGATCGCTCAGCTTATTGTGAAGTATAAAATCAATTAAATTCACTTTCTTAATGTATATTTAAGGTAAAATAAGTCATATTAGTACTATAGTATTCTTGCGATTTAGTAAGTACAATCATTGACGAGGGTTAGTGGTCATCTCCAAATATGGGCAGGCAATGTAATTCCATTAACCCAGCTATTCTCAAACTTTATTCACTTGCTAACCCCTCTTACGGCAGCCGAACTTGTCGCGACTCCTCCAATCTCACATTTAGAAAATGTGATTGGAATATTCACAGAAAATCAAGACGTTGTTAACATTAATGATGCAATAAAATTATGCATTGAAAATAACGAAATATAAAATATTGAAACTTTTTACATATACACCCGTCTTCACGATCCCCCTGAAAAGGTCCGCGACCCCCTTTAGGGTCGCGACGCACGGTTCGGGAACCGCTTTCTTAACCTAATAGTAGCGAACTGAAAGCTGTTCATTCGTCTTGACAGTAGATTATTTGGGTTAAAATACCTTCGATTATAAAATAACGAAAAAGTAAATGACACACCTCAGCACCTCTAGTGACACGTCCAAATGACCAAAAGAAAAGCATTCCTTAACTTTGGAGTCGCAATACTTCCACTCATTTCTGCCCTTTCGTTCTTCTAAGCCATTACTGCGGCAATCAACAGAATTCGTTATATTTCCGCGTAAAGATGGGATATTTGTCTTAGAATTCCATTAAGGAATAGCACGTTCTCGTCACACGTGCAGGTGGTTATATCACGCTGTTATTGTCTTTATAGGAAATCGTTTGGAATTTTCATCACAGGAATGGACAAAGACAATTTATACTGCCTCGTCATAACACGGAAAAACGATAGAAACAGGAAAAAGAAAATTCTCAAGACATTACCACGTGTAACTTAGTCGTCCTTGATTTGCCGTTTTCTCACCGTTCCGACGTAATGATTTCCAACTTGAAAGAGCAATTTTTCCTACTGTCAATTACAAATAATTTTAAAGATGAGTGGGGTGGTGGATGAACGGAAATTTCGAAATCGTATATAGTAGTCGAGAAATCACAAGTAATGAAGCTCTTCACATACAGTCATTCAATTACCCAATCATCTTACGTGATTGCGTATCATAAAACTATTGCATGCATAGATGGAGAAAATTACTTAAATGTGAAAACTGCTTTTAATATGTAAATAAGTACCGCGAAACAATTTTCAGGAGGGATTGTTTTCATTATTTTGAAGTATGTAAAAATGTCTAATTGTAAGACGAACAAAATTTAAAAATTTGATGTGGCCAACAAGACTTTCTCCATATTTGGGGTATAGATATTTAAATTATTATGAATAGCATTGTAAGGCAAACTTATTATCAACATGTAGATGTAGATGTATATAGATACAAAATTTAGTGAAGGAGTCTATGATGAGAAGCACATATTTGAAATTTTCAGTCGTAGGTGGTAAAGGTCCGAGGCAGTCCAAATGAACTGCGTCAAACGGTATAGGGATTTTATCGATTGAATGAAGTAAACCCTGTTTTGGTCCACTATGGGCAGTGTGCGACATACTTTTTTACAAAATGTTTCATTCGAAGAAACCAAAATTTTTGAGATATTGCGGCAATGGTTTTGTCAACACCAATGTGACAATATTCGTCATGAAACAGTCTTAACAGGCCTAGTCTGCTACCTTTAGGGACATACCATTGCAAAACTTCGCTTCCATTTATTTTGTCAACGTGATACAATAATTTATTTTTTTACTCGATATTGTTTCGGATCCAATCTGCCGGTTTTCAAAGCCTCAATTAATGCGAAAGTTTCCTGATCTGATGCTTGTTCTATTTCTAGCCAGGTTCGATGTTTGATACTATTAATCCGATTCACTAATGGTGGGTTACGACTCAGAAAATCTACATGGGCAACGGTATTGCCTTTTCTGTATTGGATCTCGAAGTCAAAATCTTGGAGATAAATCCACCAACGAGCTAGTCGAGGTAGTAGATCACACTTCGTAGCGGTAGATTTAATGGCATTACAGTCTTTGAATATTACGAATTTTATCCCCAAAAGATGAGTGCGATAATGTTTTAACGCATTTACAATCGTTAAGGTCTCCAACTCATAAGAGTGATAACGAGATTCTTCCGCTGTAGTACGTCTGCTGAAGTAAGCGACGACGCGATTTAAAGTTCCATGCTTTTGGAATAAAATTGCACCATGGCCTATGCTATTAGCATCGGTATGTAATCCAGTCGGAAGATTAGGTCATATATCGCAAGTAAAGGTCGCGATGTTAAAACTTTTAAAATATATTCGCGAGCATCGTCATGCTCGTAGGTCCACTCCCAAGGTTGATTATTTTTTGTCAATCTGGAAATACATGCCGTTCGAGCAGCGAAGTTCGGCACGAACCGTCGAAAATATCCAGCAAGACCCATAAACTGTCGTACCTGCTTTACGTTAGAAGGTTTCGGAGAATTGAAAAGTGCTTCGATTTTAAGCATAGAAGGTCGAATACCATCTTTGGATATCTCGCGCCCCAAGTACGTAATTTTTTCCATCAAAAATCTACATTTATGTACATTCAATGAAAACCCTTCCTTATTCAGGGCGTCAAGAACTTGTCTTAATGATTTTAAACCTTCGGAAATGGTATTTGACGGTATCAGAATGTCATCGAGATACACACGAGCTACGCTGTCCGTAAGTGGACCTAATGCGGCATTAATCGCTCGCTGTAAAATTGCGGGAGCGTAAGGAAGCCCGAATGGCATTCTTAAATACACATAATGTCCATCAGGTGTAACAAAAGCGGTTTTCTCGATGGAATCTGATTCAATAGGAATCTGGTGGAACCCCGATGCCATATCCAAAGACATATAATATGAATTCCCGCACAAGCTATTAATTTGATCGTCAATCAAGGACAAGGGATACCGATCCTTGATCGTCAGACGATTCAATGCGCGGAAATCTACACACATTCTATTTGACTCGTCCTTCTTTTTTTACTAGGATAATTGGACTAGCGAAAGGCGAGCGACTTTCGCGAATTATTCCGTTCGCGAGAAGATCTTTAATGATGTCGCGTACTTTTTGTCGTTCCGATTGAGCCAGGTGATAAGGATGATAGGAGACAGCAGATTCCTCCTTAAGGCGTATACTGAGGCTTCCAGTATTAACTATACGCACATTATTCCCGGTCGCTACCATGGATTTATATTCGCCAAGCAATAACAAAAGTTGTTGACGAGAAATCTGGTCTGTCTGTAATTACAAGGTCATTCAGAGTTTGGACAGTATTGCAATTTTGCTTTCTAATGATCCTCGTACCGCTTTCGTCGGTAATAAAACTTTAGTTGGAATTTGTCAAGATATTTCGGCCGATTATAACATCACACGATAATATCTGGGGGACAATGAAATAAACAATTTCAAGACTTTGGTCCTTATAATTCGTCAGTAAAGTAGTTTTCCAATGGGAGTATACTTTTTCGATACCGATCCCTTTCAATATATTAGGGGATGCATACTTTTCACAGGAAAGGGTATTTGCCAGACTTTCCGATAGCAAAGAACAGTCGGCACCTGAATCTATTAGGCTGTTATTCACTTGTCCCTTTATCTTAACCGGAGTAAATTCGGGAGATATAGACGTTTCACATACATTAACGTTCTGGGAGGAAACAAAACGTCCGATCTTGGCCTTCATCCAGCATTTTTCAGGCTAGTGTCCCTCCTTTGAGCAAATGGCACAAAGCTTTCTCTCGCGAATTTCTCCCCTATTTGAACTACTCGCAGACTGAGTAGGATTGGGCACAGGATCGCGAGTTCGTTTAGACCTGTCAGTTTTATTCCCCGAAGAAAACCGGCAATTCGCATCACATGAACTTTCTTTTTACATATGAAACAACGTTTCAATGTGGCTTCCCTTGGGGAGCTACCATAATTAAGGCGTTGCCGCTTGGGGAAACTGGCACCGTTCTCATCTTTGGCATTCTTAGCTCGATATGAAAATCTCCCGAGTGCGTTAGTTAAGTCGCGTAGGGTCTTAGAATTCGAATTCATGATAGTTGTGCGAACAACTGGATCGTCAATGCCGAAAATAATTATATCGATTACATTCTCGGTAGACCAATTAGCTCTCAATTGCCTAATACTTTCAAATTTATCACGAACGTATACTTCGTAAGAATTACAGCAATTACTAGTAAAATTGCAAGTATCATAAAATTTTTGACCGAAATTCCGTTTCTTAGGGAATTCTAATAAAAAGTCGCTTTTCATATTTTCCCACGTCCGTTCATTTGGGTGCCACTTTTCATACCACCGTTTAACTGGGCCCGCGAAAGAAGAAGCAACTCTTACCACTGTTTCTCGGCCTGGCCATCCAAATTCCTTTACCAGATTTTCAATTTCGGAAATCCACTCCTCTAAGTTACGATCGTTAGCGTTATAGCTAGGAACGGCTATCTGATCCGGCGCAGATGGTGGTGTAGAACTAGCAATGCGGTCCGTCATTTTAATGAAGAGGTCCGACATATTCTTCATAAAGTCCTCCATTACAGGCTGCTTAGTCAGGAACGTGTCTTCGAATCCCACTTCTGATGTTATCGAGAAAAGAAAAATGAGAGTATCAATATATAACAAGGATTTATTCAGAATGAAATGGCAGAACCGCCTGATCACACGTGATCGTCTGACGACGAACTTCACGTCTGCTGTCGCGGGCCGGCCTTCTGGGCTTCGATGTGAGTCGCAAACTGCGCAGGCGCAGCTTTAGAAAGTAGGAGCAGTTCCTCTTTCCCTCAATCTATTCTTCCACGCCTCCGTGACGTCACCAGCGATTTCCTTTCTGCTATCACGCGCGCACGCACACACGCACACACTCACAAACGCACACAGGCAGACATCATTCCGAAAATATTCTAAACGCGTTCTAGAGACCTCAAAACGTGTATTTTCGTTGAAATCTCGAAGTCGATTTTTTTCGTGAACGATATACTTTCCCATTACTACGTATGGAGAAAGTAAAAATTAATCGTTGAGAAACTGCAGTCTTTTGCTATCATATTAATTCAAGTAACTTGTTAGTACTTCTATCTTATCCTGTTTTATAATTCCTATGAAATAAATGAAATTTTACCACGTATTTTTATTACTTTCTCCATACGTAGTAATGGGAAATATTCTGATAACGAAAGAAATCAACTTCGAGATTTCAACGGAAATACACGTTTTAGGTCCCTAGAACACGGTTAGACTATTTTTGGAATGATATCTGTGTGTGTGTGCGTATGTGTGTGTGTATGTGATTGTGGGCGCTCTAACTAAAAAAAAAACTTGCCATATCGTTATCAAATTTCATATATAACACTTTGGTATGGGCAAAAAGAAACGACTAGTTTTTGGACAATAACGGCTAATCGGAAGTCGAGGTTTATTCTAAACCCGATTCGGTGTTTGGATATTCCTTCGTTAAAACTTTATTATTTTATATACAATTCTATAAACTTGTTATAGAGAATGTAATTTCCTACAACTTACATTTGAAAGAATTTTCCATAGCAATTGTTGTTTAGAAATTACTTATGAAAATAATCGGTTTTTTCGGGTTCCGTGAAATATCTCCTTAAAAACGTCGTAATTGGTAATCTTCATGAGGTCCAAAGTTGTAGAAAATAATATTTCTTCCAAGTTTTGTTTGAAACAAATTTTCGTAGAACCATCCGTTTCGGAGATATTTAACCTTTTCCAATTTACAACGCCACCACTATGTAGCGGTGAATTCTCTAAACATTCAGAATATACGTAATTTACGGCAATAAGGACGACTGTATTCTTTTACGATACGGAATAATAATTTTGCTTTATAATGCTATTCATAATAATTTAAACATCTATACCCCAATTATGGAGAAAGTCATGTGTTGGCCACATCAGATTTTTATAAAACGCTGATTGGATTTCATTTTCCCACTAATTAACTAACTCATCAATCAGAATTCTACTGTACTTTTATGGTGTCTTCGATCGTGAAATTGGTCGTGATCTTAGCAAAAATTGTACAAGCGATGGGAAAATTCCAATAGTCGCTTTCGGGGAATGTCCCCGTTTTACATTTTCTTATCCTTATTTTTAAAAAATCAACACAAATATGCATTTTTAAAATGATTAGCATTTAATAGGAGATATTTTTATGAAAAAATGTGATCTTTAAAATGATGTCGAGATTAATTGTTGCAAAAATGCCAATACTCTCCGAATTAATCAGAAAAATAGTTTAAATTGAAAAATAGATTTTTCAGTCTTTTAGGGATGAAAATTTTGTAGTACATCATATAATTATCTCGTACATAGTTAACTCATTTAACCTGGCATAGCAGTTGATAGAGTCGTAATGAGTAAAGCTTTATGTTGAGAAATAATGCGATATCTTAATAAAATTAAGAATCGCTATGAGGTTTAGATCATCAAACCTGTGATTATGTGCATTGGTTACGACGTACTGAATGCGTTAACAGGGCACAAGGAGAAATATAACTGTTTTTAGATTTTTTGTTTCCTTGTAATTTATAAAAATTACTTAAAATACCCCAAGTTGATATTTGTGTAATGGTTAAATTTAATAAGTACACGCATCTCGAAGTAATAACTTTAAGGTAAATGTTGATCCCAAACCAGACAATATTTTTAAAAATCGGGATTACATAAGGTAAAACTGATATATGCAAAAGGGTGCTGTTAATAATTTTAGCAATCTTAATAATTTTTATTATTTTTAAGTTAGAAAATATTAATGTCGTTACAAATTTGTATTATCCTACAACAGAATATTTTAATGTCGAGACAAATTTGCAAATTGGTATATTTTTTGAAAAATAATGTCTTTCTCAATCTTAAGCCCGGATTGATTTTGATGTTTTCAGTACTGTACTTTTGAAATATATTCTCCCACTGCTTCACTAACCAATACTATTGAGCAGAATCAGTATTTGAAATGTTTCATTCCAAGCCGTCGTTTTATATCTCGTAGGCCCACTGTTTGAATAGTTTTACCTCTGTTTTGCACGTCCAAGTCCTTTGACTTTGATAAATAAAAGATAACTGAAACATAGTATCGGTAATCAATGTGAATTTAGCTTTCGGAAAACAGTTAATTTGTTCGGAAAGATAATTGGTTCTTTTTGAATATCCCTTTCAAATGCGAGGGCACTCGATTTATCGTACCCTTTATTTATAAGAAATTGCTATCAAGATCTAAAAAGATTCCAATTATTCCTTAAAATAATATTTTTGCGATTAGCCTTATGAAGAACTGTGTAATAAATATTTGTAAATATTGACGCATGTTTAAAAATTAAATTATTAGAAAAAATGTGCTCACTTGCGTATGTATGGATTTCCTAAGTGTATTAATATTATGGTCAGTATCAGTAGTGAAATTTCTAACTACTCTTCTACTTTACAACACAGTATGATTTATTCATTTTGAAACAATGACCTATATGAAAAAACGGAAATACACTGTCCGTGCAAAGATAGACTTTCATAAAAAAAAGCGGGGTAATTTGGGTCAACATTGGGGTTATTTGTACATACACACATACATCATTCCGATAATAGTCTAAACGTGTTCTAAGGACCTCAATACGTATTTACGTTGAAATTTCGAAGTCGATTTTTTTCGTGATCACAATACTCTCCCTATACTACGTATGAGAAAGTAACAAGCTATTAAACAGAGCTAGAATGAAACGCTGATTTTTTGCCGTCAATCTCACGGGGTTGGGCCACGGAGCGGAGCCCCTTTACTTAGAGACACCTCTATCGGAAGGAATTGAATTGAACTATATGATAATACGACTTGAGAGCGTAGTCCGAATATATTAGTTACTAAGAAGAATATTCCTGAAGAATTAAAATAAAATTTCATTTCCGCTGCATTTAAGGTATGTACATTTATTACTCTTAGCATTTATTGATAATAGCGATATTTCCTTTCCTATTCATATAATAATAGTTAAAAACAAACATTTCTTAGCAGTCAAAATAGAAGCCTCTAGCACAGGGGTGGCAAATTTTTTACGAGGCGGGCCACATTGGTAGTTGTGGTTGGTTAGGTGGGCCACATTGTGTCTTACATAAGAAGTTATTTGAGAGAATGCGAAGTGTCCTATTATTGAAAATCAATTATTAATACATTTTTAATACAATAGCTTCTTTATATGTTTTCCGGCCAAATTTTAATCACCAAATGTGAAATTTACTATTTCACATTTCACGGTTCTCTTTTATAAAGGTATTGCGGGCCACATAAGGTGCTCTCGCGGTCCAGATGTGGCCCGCGGGCCGTAATTTGCCCACTCCTGCTCTAGCAGAAGAAATTCTATTGTATGATCACACGGCTTGAAAGCTTGCGGCATGCATAATAGTCCGATTAGAATCCTGCACGTGCCGGGTCCTATGGAATTAATTACGGGCCCGGGACGGGCTTTAAAAATCACGCGAGTCACACTGGTCCTCCGTAATGCCTCACGGGTCGGGCCTAAAATTTCTTCAACATCGTACGGGACGGGTCCGAATTTGTATGGGCAGGCCTAGAATATCAGGCCCGTGCAGAGCTTTAAGTCCGATTATATTAGCTACCTGCTAAAAAGAATATTCCTGATGAATTAAAATTAGGTTTAATTTCCGCTGTATTTAAGATAAATTTATTACGCTTAGGTTATTATTAATAATAGCAATATATATTTTCCGATTATATAATAGTTAAAAATAAACATTTTGAAGCTTTGTTGATACCAATAACATGAGCGATTGCATATTTTGTGCTAAATATGTACTTTAAAATACGATAATTACCCAAGAGGCACATACACAATACTTTCAAATCGTTCTCTCGATATCTGGGGTTCACTTTTTGACCATTTATTTAAATCTAACTTTTCATACCATGCTTTTTCATCCACACGAATTTTATGAATAATTTTTGTCGACCTTTATGATATTTAACGCCAGACCAAATAAACAAACTTCTTTTTGTTAACTCTTCATTAGTATTCTTTGTCATAATTTAGGATTTAATGTTACTGTGATTTTTCTTACGTCAAGGCTAAAATGTATTATTGGATGCATTGCCATAAAAATACACCAAAAGAAAAATATGTATAATGAAAGCGCCTCTAAACCACGGAAATTATATGTTTAATACAGCTCATTCGAAGTGCGGGTTCCGAAAAAAATCGTTCCTCGGGTGAATAATACTCAACGATCGTAATACTCACGTGGTTAAGGCGGCAGATGTTTGATTGTGGATATGTGGCCACACTCTCGTGCCTCCTTATCTCTCGATATCACTCGGAGACAACATGGAGGCAGGGGGAAGAATACTGAGAAAGTGGGTGGTGACAGCGAAGAAGCGTGTGAGGAATGGAGAAAGACATAAAGGCATTAGGCATATCGCACCCAATCCAATGAAATAAGGGCGGCATCACAGCCGAAGAGACACGATGATGCATCTCCATCCAAGCGGTCTGTTTCGTTACTCATATACAGCAATGGCAGGCCCAGGGCTGCCACCAATTTTTTTATAAATCCTGTTACCGACATCAAAATATCCTGTAAAATCCTGTAATATGTAATATATTGTTTTTTTATGAAAAGTGTACAAATTTATGCTTTCAATATTTTCAGTATCTGCATCGCATATGTTATGTGAAATTATTTACAACTGTTTATTCATAACTTAAATGTAATCATGCTTTTTATGAAATTTATTCTGCATTACAAATCAACTGTATTGGCATAGAAAGTTTTAAAAAACATATTCTGGTTTTAAATATACAGTAAATAGCACAAATGCGTTGAAAAGAGTAAGTAACCATAGGCCTAATTTACAGGACAGGCCTTAGATTAGAAAATCTATTTGAATAATTTTCACTTTCAATGATATCAATATAGTGGTGCAAAAAATTAGACAAAATGAAAAAAAATTCTATTTCTTTCGCGGTTTCGCTTAAGATAGGTTATTCAACCGATGTTGCCGTAAATATCGAAAGCGAAATTTTGGAAGTGCGGACATTACAGAATGCCATTTTTTCCGAATATTTAGCAGTAAAAACGGGGTTGCGGGCATTACACACGTGCGGTAATTACTCGAGTAAATATGATAATACCGCGCGTAGCGTGAAACAAAAATATTTCTGAATTTATCGTAAATAGAGTAGAAAAAATGCAGAATTTTTCACATCGCAACATTACAGTTACATACAAAACTTTGGAGATCGCTTTACCCGAAACTGTCCCGTATGATTTAGTTTCTCTAAGAAGTAACTATGTCAGAGCTCCCCAAACTCTTTTGCTCCACGGCACACCTTCATGCATGCTTAAAAACATCACGGCACACCAAACCACCCCTAATTAATTTCACTACGTAAATACACATATTTAAAGAAAAACTAACATAAAACATGAAAAGCCGCAATTATATTAGACTGTTGTGACTGGCAAAGTAATATTCAAATAATGGTATAATTTGATGGTAAATTTAGTACACAAACAATTTAACGTGTAAAAATGTTATGCTCTTCGACGGAAAATTTAATCTTTCCTTTTGGTGCAAAAGTTCAATAATAGAAAGAGCTACAAGAACTTCTTCATCTAGGTTCTTTAAAAATGCCCTTTTAATATTTTTAATATGAGCCGTTGACTAACAATTAAATTCGCATAAATACGTTGTTGAATTTGGAACGTCTTAGCGATGGCATATTCGGATATTGAAGGATATTCACCTTTAGCTTTTAGACAAAATACATCTAAAGATAGAATACATAGTTTCTGGATAAATTCCTTGGATGATAAAAATTATGCGAATAAGTATCGCTGTTTATTAAAAATGTATTTTCTGTGGTCGTAACTGGAGGATAATCAAACGTAGTAATATCCTTCCGTTGCTTATAACGTAAAATATACCGCGGCACATCGAGGACTTGATCTCGGCACGCCGGTTTCGGAAATCTGCAGGATCAGTGCAATATGAGAAGCACACATACGAACCTCTCAACGCAACATTTTAATATGGTAAAATAATTACGTGAATGAATTTGTCAGTATTTTTCCTTTAAAATGTTTTAATTTGAAATTGTTATCATTTATAGTTTACGAGATATTTGAAGGTTAACATTGTCTTGGACTTGTCAAACCGCGTCTTAGGTTCTGAGGTTTGGTAGGGAAATGCGTACCGCGTCTTAGCGAAATCGCGTCTTGTGAATACTGTATAAATATGTCGTAAATTGCCATTCCAGTTCAACAGCTAGTTTTTGCGTTCAGTTTCACAATAAGTTCAACTTTTCGCGCTTCACCCCAAGTATTTTACGATACGTGGGTATTTACGGAGCAATTTCATTTAATGCATTCGTATTATTCGTAAAGGAATATTAATAATCTTGAAATTTATTAGTAGTCTACGTATTTTTTAAGCGAACATCTCAGATAACTAGCGAATTATTCCTTATAAATATCCGTGAATCACGGAAATGTCTTGTTTTTACTTTCTTCATACGTAGTATAGGGAAAGTATTGTGATCACGAAAAAAATCGGCTTCGAGATTTCAACGGAAATACGTTTTGAGGTCCCTAGAACACGTTTAGACTATTTTCGGAATGATGTGTGTGTGGATGGATGTATGTGATTTTGGGCGTCTTAACTCAAGAAGTACTTCTCATATTAATACAAAATTACATATATATCACTTTAGCATGAGTACAAAGAACTGATTAGTTTTTGGACAATAACGGTTAATCGGAAGTCGAGGTTTATTCGAAACCCGATTCGGTTTTTGCGATATTTCTTTGTTAAAACAACATTATTGTATATACAATTCTATACAAAAGTTATAGAGAATGTAATTTCCTACAACTTTCATTTGAAATAATTTTCTATTGTAGTTATTGTTTAGGAATTATTTATAAATAATCGGATTTTTCGGTTTCCGTCAAATATCTCCTTAAAAACGTCGTTATTGGTAATCTTCGTGAGGACCAAAGTTGTAGAGAATAATATTTCTTCCAAGTTTTGTTTGAAGCAAATTTTCGTTGAAACATCCATTTCGGAGATATTTTGCTTTTTCTTAATTTCCAGTATACAGCGCCACCACCATGTAGCGGTGAATTCTGTAAACATGTTCAAAATATACCTAATTAACGGCAATAAGTACGACTGTATTCTTTTACGATACGAATATTATAATGCTTTTCATATTAATTTTTATATCTGTACCCCAAATCTGGAGAAAGTCATGCGTTGGCCACGTCAGATTTTTTGTTCTAGTTATGGGTTAGTATATAACTTTTATCAACAAATTGCATTATGTTTGATGTTAACAATCGTTAATATACCATTTAACATCAAACACATTTAATATTTAGATGATATCGTAAGAGAGTAAGGAAAAGAAATAATTTTTAATATGTAATGAAGCAAATTTGTCTATTTGAATAATTTACGTAAATGTGGTATATTAATGAAATATTTGGGGCTATTATTGAACGGCATAACGACAGTAATACGGAAGAATTAGCAAAATTATCCTTGAGGTATTCGCATTTCGGACGCGAGAGGCATTTCATCATCGACTGCGTGAATTGGTAAGGGTGAGGAATCTTATGCGGACCGTAAAATACGAAATCCATACGAAGTGATAGTCGGCGTGCTAATATGAAACTGTAACTTTTCGGAGCGCGGTGCGCTCACTATATTCCCACGCTTTGCGTACATTTTAATTTATCTCCTGAATTAGTTAAGTTTCGTCGTGTTTTGAGAAGTCGTCGTGAGTTAAGCGGAGTATTAAGTCGAGCGTGAGGAGTCTTTGGTGTCTCGGAGGACACGGGCGGCCATATCTTGTGCCGCTGTTACAGGCAAACATTTACCCGACCGCAGCTGATGGATGACCTGCTCGGGCCATAAACGGAATTGTTTGCCCGATGCAACATCCGCCGCGTAAGAGAGGCGTGGGGGCGCGGGAAGGAATTCTGGGTACGAACGGATGGGCGTCTGCGGTGTTATATAACACGCGTTCCGTAATTTCCTCCTACGCAGAAGCACGCGTTGCATACACCTCACTTTCGTCCGAACGCTCTCCAAATGAGACTCCAAGTTATTTGAAGGCAATTTTCGTTAAATCTTCGCCATGTGTTGATAACGCTCTTGTTTACGCTATTCTAGTATATGATTTTTATTTATCCACACACACACACACATGCATATATATTATAGTCTGTTTACTATATAAAGTCTCTTGACCTTCATAGAGCAAGTAGCCAATCACGAACGTTTCCCCTTCCATCGCCCGTCACAACTTTCGCGCGGGAGGCCAGATACCCAATCACGAACAGCAGCAGCAAGGAAACGGCGGTAGAAATGGCAACGCAGACCAATATGAACGCTTTAAAATTAAGAGTAACACTGAGTTCCCCCCACTACCTTCACAAACGAACCGTCTCCTATTGGCTGCCGCTAAGTGTCGTACGCCAAGAAACTTTAGATAGTGAACAGACTATAGGGTTGAGTGAACTTATACAGCAAAAAAGTTTTTTCGAAACGGAATAGTTGTTAAAAGCTACCTTGCTACTCAACTAAGAAATGGGCGAAGTATGGGTTTTCTAGATTTAAGTTTCGAGATGCACCGAAGGCCTCAATTTTTCTCAAATTTATCCATTTCGACTTTTTTTTTCGATGTTTTCCCGATATTTTATTTTTTAGAAAATGTAACTGGAATGGCCGTAAAAGCGCGTCTTGGAACTCAACTAGAGAGTACGTAATGTATGGCTGCCCTAGAGTACAGTTTCGAGGTGCCCCAATGTCCCCGAAATTCTAAAATTTGACTTAAAAAAATGTCAGTTGCGCTAACGCAGATTTTTCTTAAAGGAATTATTTTTGTGGTTTACACTGGTGCTCGTTAAAAAATGACTCAGGTGTGAAGCAGAATTATTATTTATTTACGAATGAAGAACAAAGTATTTTAAACCAGAAACCCTATCAAAAACAATATTGCATTGGAAAAAAATGAAACGACGTGCAGTATGAAAGGAAGATTTTAGAGCGAATAATCACTCTTTGTTTCGAACGAAGGCATGCTCTTGCGAGATAGAAGCCATCCTTTGATGAAACCATCCCTAGCTTCTTGTCCGCAGACAGCTTCGGACGCCTCCGTCACCAGTTTGATACAACGTTCCACTGCTTGCGTGTGACATGGGGACAGTTGAACTTTGTCTCCAGGTTCAAAACCACTCTCGATCATTCCTCTCAACCTATCGGCAGACAAATTTGCAGTCAAAGGTGGCTCAGTGACTTGCAAGCTTTGCCACGTTTTGAGTTCAGTGTAGTCTGAAGCCTCGAAATTGAAAGCGGAGATGTCAAAAATACGTATTCCTGCAATTTTATGTTGAGACCTTGCCTTGAGAATACGACGATTGGATATTTCTCGAATTGTCTTTCTGTCGTCAGCTAGCATGCATAACAGAAGATTTTCAGGATGTCCAAAATATCCGTTCCTTTGAATAACGGGGTCAATCACTTGTTTTAAATCATCACTAAGATATCGACTTCGTTTGATTGTTAACTACAGATGTTTTGCTCCTTTCATGCATGAAGAATCAGTCTTTATCTCGAACCACATCGGTCCGTACACTTTCACTACAAAATTTCCAGAGTTTTTAGATTTTCACTGGGATTTCCCGTTGCGACGTACAGGCGTAAAATTCTGTTGGCAGTTGTGAGCCATTGTGAGTGGGAAAGTTGACCTGGGTCCGTGTTCGCCAAATCCGGAGAACATTTAGATATTTTTGGTCTGTGCTGAGATCAGCGTCATCCGTTACCACAGGCAATGTAGTAGGAATCATCTCTAAGTCCACAACGGGAAGCTTTTCGCAGAATTGTAATTGCTTCCCTATTGGACCTGAAAAGCAACGGGGGCCTATAGTCTGACCATCTAAATGCTGCACCAAATGACGTAAGGGGAGCTTATACCCATGAAGCTGACAGATAAACCATTGCAAGTGTTTCTTTAACTCTACTTCCAAAAGTTGTATGACGCCCCTCTTTGACCCAGTGTTGAAAACAGTGTGGCACCTCAAGATAAAAAGGCAGGTGAACAGAAATCCCCACAAGCCTTGAAGAGGTATTTTCTAAATATTTCCCATATTTTCCATTAAGATTTAACCGTTACCGTATTTTTCTCACTAAAATACCGAACTTCCGAATTTCGCGAAAATTTTCAAATTTGAAAATTCTCGGGGCACCTCTAAACGTTAAGCTAAAGTAAAAATAATTTGCACTGTTCTTTATGGAGTCACCCTGCAACTTTCCCCAGGTATTCCATTCCGATTCCAGAAACTTGATTTTTTCACTTCGCCCTTCTGTATTCGTCGATAAAAACGAGAGATGCAATTATGAGAATAGATCACAAAGACTGATTAACTTGGTTTTGTCGAGGAAATATGTCCGTATTGGTAATTTTTGCTTAAAAGTCATTCAAAACTTTTTGCGGTTTATGGATTCCTATTTAATAAAGAGTAGATTTAAATGGTTGGACTTACTTAGGACACCACGACCACACTGACAAGATTCGAGAAATTGATTGCAGGACGGGTAGATGCAAGGGATCCTTTTTTCATTAGATTATAGGAGAACATTACAAATGTGAAGATAGAGAAGGAGAGAAATTCCGAACTTGATCCCTCTGCTACACTCCAATTGCAGTGGATTGCAGAGTATGTATTCAGATTCAGAAACCTTAACAAGGACAAAGTTTATATGTGGTATTACAAATTTGATCAGTTGTGATACTTCTTAATGCCTCCAAATTTCCATGTACATTTTAGAAATGTTTATTAAATTATCTTTAAAATTCCTTTTAAAATATTTGCTAAAGTTTTGGTAAATGACCTTCTGTATCCCACTTGCACATAAAATATTTTGAAATAAATTCCCGAGTATCCAAAGCAAATGATTGAGCACAAGATCTAAAATATAGTCTAGGGTAGTGGTTATGTCAGTCGTCTTCCCTCAGAGAGGATTTTAACCACTATAGTCGCTCCAACATCTAAAGACTCCTGGCCTTGAAAACGGGACGTACACCAGTTAGCAGCAGCCAATAGGAGACTGTTTGTTTGGGAAGGTAGTGGGGAGGAAACCAGTCTCACTCCTGCTCTCGAAGTGATCACATCTGGATGCGTTGCCATTAGATGTTGCGTAGCATATCAGCTGAAGGCGAAAATCCGCAAGAGCTGGCAACGCGCACCGGTATCTGCTCTCCCGCACGAAAGTTGAGAAGGGCGATGGAAGGGGAAACGTTCGTGATTGGCTACTTGCTCTAAGTAGGCCAAGAGCCTTCCGATGGTGAAGCGACTATAGGATCAAGTCATGCCCCATAGTTTTTTTCCTCAGTAGTATTAACTGAACAGTTTGCTTCAGTTGATAATATTCAGAAACACAACGTTAAAAAATAATCATAAATCTATGTCATAGTTCATTCAACTCTCAAGATCGCGTGATTCGTTGGTTTTTGTCAAGATTATGTGTGAATGAGAGTTCTTAATAACAAGACGTGACTTCCTCCTCGCTTTCACTTATGAAGATAGTTTGCAAAAAACTTACTCACATATTCATTGCACTTCACGGTTCTAGTCTAAATTTTGTTGCTTTTTTCCTGGAGTTGATCGAGTCGAATCATAAATATCGAAAGTGACACTGTCACGAAAAATACTCAATCATAAAAATAAATTAAACTCCTTAAATGTTCATTATGATGACAGTAGCATAGCTCTCTCAGTAAGCTAGCGCGTTCGGTTTGTATATTTTAAAGAAGATTGCGGGAGTTGTGAGACCTTCACTCGGTAACCAGGAGAGAGAGAGAGGGAGAGGGAGGGGGAGAGGGAGAGGGAGAGAGAGAAAAAAGCGAAATCCGGCACACGGAACCCCTAATACTTCGCTATGACGTATTCCCAATGTTTCCTGACCCTCTTATGGCAAACTCTAGATCCGCCATCAGGTCCTCGTAAAAAAACGTGGCGGCGTGACCCATATCCAGGAGAGTGGAGGAGTGTAACGAAGTACCGGAAGTCACAGAAAATCAGGGAAGAGGAGGGGGGGGGAGGGCCTGGCGGAGGCGCCACGGTGGGAGCACCACTCTCTGACAACGGCGGTGCGGGGGGCATCCAAACGGAGGCAGGGAGGGTGCGTCCTTTTCTCGATCGGCTAGACCCCCGCCCCTCCTCGAGCCGCCCACGCGCTCCCCGTTCTTTGGGGTCATCCCCACCTAGAATGTGGTAACAAAAGGAGCTCGATCCTAAAGTCACGAGAGATTGCTCCGATGAGAGAGCCTCCCCGACTGTCTAAAAGTGTGTCACTTTGACCGTTATGCCAGAGGATTCGCGTGTGACATTTGCGAGCAACCGACGCCGTCCTGAACAGCTATCTTCCACTGCGTCCCCCTTCGTCCTCCTCCTCCTCCGCCCCTTACCGCCCCTCTATCTCTACCGCTTCCGCTGCCTCCTTCTCCACCCTCGGTGACTCCGCGAATATACTCCTTCGAGTTTCGCATTTCGCAAGGTGTATTTGAACCGCGTGGGGATGGCATCGTTTCGACGCATAACCTCTCTCTCTCTCTCTCGAATGCACGAGATGGGCAAATAAAGGCACGTTAGGGGAAAAGATGCGTTGGAATGCATCCAAGGGTAACGCAGCTCCTTTGCATCCGCTTTGTCAGCCTCCTCCCTCCATATCACAATCGCCCTCCTCCTCCTACTGTCCCTTATCAAATCTCTTACCTTGGTTCTATAAATAGACTAGGAGGCGACGCGCTTTAAACCCCTCCCAGAATCTAAAATCTCCTCCCTTCCCCTCATTTCTCTTTCTTTCCTCCTCCCTCCCCATCTCGCCCACACGTCCCCCACTCTTTCTTCCTCATTGATCCTCCATTATACTCGTCATGATCTCTCCCCCACACCACCCCACTCCCTGTTCCCTCTTTAGCCTTGTCCTTCTTTCATACTCGCAATTCCTCCATTTCTTCCGCATCTCCTTCTCTCACTTTTCCTCTTTCCCGCATCCTCCTCCTTCCCGTTATCCTCCGTCCTCCTTCCTCCCTTGTCTTCCTTCCCGTTTCCTCCTCTTACCCCTCATCCTCATTCCTTCTTTTTCTCGTTATTCTCCTCCCCGCTTACTCCTCTTCCCTTCCACTTTCTCACTCCTCGCGCCCTCCCTCTTCCTACTTACTCTCTTCTCCTGTTAGCTTCTTCCTTACTAAACCAGAGTATTAATTTTGAATGTCGTTAATCGCTTTCTCTGAGGTTGCTCGCGTGTTCCGTGTTCCGTGTTCATCGCGTAGACTTTGCCACCATTGTACGAGGAGGGTTATTGACGCATTCCCCTTCCGTATTATTACCATGCGATGAGGAGTTCTCGAGGTCGTAGCATACGCATATGGTATCGTTTGAAATGCCAGATCATGAAAATTCTTTGATACATGAAGTTGGTCCAAGGAAAGCTATATTGCGACGCTTTTTCTTACATTTATCGCCTATGAACAAGTATCAACTTGACAGCGAAGACTTTTTCAATGGTTCTAAGGTTTTGTTGTTGATGATAATTTATTTTCGGTCGATTTTGGAGAGAAAGGTTTGACCATAGACGAAAAATGTAAAATATCCCGTTCTCACGCTCCTGTAAATTACACAGTCGGTAAATAGGAATGGTGGTGTTGTTCATTATACCTTAAATACGTTTAATGTTAGACTCAAACGTAATATAAATACCGATCGCTACGGATTATTTTTCACTGTTTTGCCATATTATTATCGTCAGATAGAAATCGCGGAGTGAGACCTTTGAAAAACTACCGTATATATTTCGAAACATTTAAATTTGAAATTTATTTGTCTAAAATAGGTCGTGATTTTAACGATGCTGAACTTCGTGGTGACTCTATTAGTTCGTTTTACTTCAAGCTTCGCCGTCTATCCAAATGAAGGAGAATGATGTTACTTGTCACTACAAACCAGCCCTTTAGTACTCCCTCGTAAACTAACATAATTTAATCTGAATTGTTTAGGATGAAACGTATCAGTCAACCCCTGAACTAAATACCATGGCCAAATTAATAATAATAATGACAATTTATTACCTCCTTACAGATCAAAATACAACAAGTAATACAAACAAAATAGGAAGCTCTAGGTAACCCCAAAGGTCAAACCTGTGGTGGGGTTACCATAAAAATAAAATAATCTAATAATCTATGCGTTGCCTAACAATGCTTATTTCTATAACTGACAATGTACATAAAAAATATAATTTCCAAAGTATTACATCGTTGAGAAATTAATTTCATGAATTTTGTAAAATAAAATTTCCATATTATTAATATTAACCATTTTTTTACTTTTATTAAAAACACACTTTGCCTTTCTCTAATTTCACATGATTTGGGAGTAAATTAAAAACTTTAGGTGCGATATACACAAAACACCTTTGAAACAAGGAAATATTAGGTTTAGGAAGTAATACATTGCTTTTTATACGTAAATTAAAATTATGTATCCTTGAGAGCAAACTTCGCATATAGAAACTTTTCAGGACTTTATAAATGTACATATAACTTAGAGGCAATATATTCAAACTTGCAAATAATGGGAAGGAATGATGAAAATTTTTTAAAATGTAATAACTCTTATTATTCTTTTCTGAAGAAACATAACAGATTTAATTGTGTTTTTATAAGCTCCTCCCCAACAATTTAAACCATAACTTAATTTAGAATATACTAGAGCATAATAGATGGTCTTAAGGAAAGACAACGGACATTTATTACGAATAAAATAAAACTTTGATAAAGAATGTCTCAGGACTGATGCCACATTATTAATTTGATAATTCCACCTTAATGAGTAATCCAAAATTACTCCCAAATATTTAAAACTCGAAACACGTTCAACTGAGAAACAATTAACACAGTTTACTCTTAAACATCCAGAATGATGATACACTATGTTCCAGTCTATATTATATCTATTACACAAATCATATATCATATACATACTTCGTCTTTTCACTTATTTGTAGTCTATTAAAATACAACCATTTACTAAGGAAACACAAGTCATCTTCCATTTGCATTTGATATTTTCCCAAAAATTGTCATCATAACTTAATGCAACATCATCAGCGAACACTGTCAAACACCCATGAAAATTATAATTAAACAAGTCATTAATATAAATCAAAAAGAGAATTTTCAAGTTTTGTTCGGTCTCCTTTTTTATGAAACGGAATAACACCTGACTTCCTTAAACTTAACGGGAATTCACCAGTTGAAAGACTCAAATTACATACATATGTAAGTGCAGGAGCTATGTAATCAATTAACTTCTTGAGAAGATACACATTAATACAATCAAACCCAGGTGACTTATTATTGGGAAGTGACTTAAGCAATAATACTATTTGATTTTCAGAGACTGACTCTAAAAAGTGTGATTGACGCGAATTAACAATTGGGCAAGGGGTTTTTAATGAACTTAGGTTGCGCATATCACATTTTACTGTTTCAAAAGCTGTAAGGAAATAATTATTAAATGCGCAGGCTATTTTAGAATGGTCATAAATGACTTCACTTTCCAATTGCAGAGCAAGAGCTTGATTGATGATTTTTCCTCAGATATTTCCCTAACCAGGTCCCACTCTGCTTTGGCATTTCCATTAAAATTTTCAAATTCTTTCATTACCTAATATTGAGCAATTTAAATACTGTGCCGACGAATGAATTAGGAAATACCCATTTATCCACCCCATTTATGTCCTCGGCCACAGCGACTGTGCTCATTTACGACTTTTAGCAACTTTCGTGCCTCACAGAAAAGGGGCCCACAACGGAGACAAAGGATTTTCGTAAGACGGTGACCGAATTAATTCGAATCTTCGAGGAAACTCCTTAAAACCTCAAGAAATATACGCCCTTTCCCGAGAGAGATACAAATTCTGTTATGCTCAAGTTTTCCAAACGTATAGCGGAATTCCTTTCTCGATTCGTCCAAAAGAGTGGGGCCAAACCCAGCGAGACGAATAAGTTGGTTTTGCATGGGTTAATACGTAAGCACGTGATCCGCCTCACGCGCACTCGTACCAACCCAACCCACACCACTTCTCGCTACTTCGTGCGTGGGAGAGTGCGGGTGGCGGGGATTTACTTCTTGGAGACATTTCGACCACGCCCATCGAAGCGAGAGATAGAACTTCGAGATGTCGACTCATGCGTTTAAGAGAAGTTTATTGTTCGTTTTTTAATTGTATTTGAAATCTAGATCCCATCGTTGGGTCGTATTGTAGCTTTGGCCTCGTATCCGCCCTCGCGTTTCCCTTCCTCAAATCCCATGACGTGGGTGATTCGGTATAGTCCTCCGTCCCCATCCAACATATGTAACCGAAAGTATGTCATGGTCACAACATTTTTTTTGAGGGTTGCCTATAGGTGGTTTTGAGTGAAGTGATTTGTGTGCTGGCGAAATGATTCGGAGAGGGGATAGATGCGGGAAGTTGGAATGGGTGATGGGAGGAGATGAACGAATCGTGTGCCAGAGTTTACGTCACACGGGCTTGGTTAAAGAAGAATAATTTTTATCCATATATATATATATATATATACACACACACACACTAGGGGCTCCGCCCCCAGACCCCCCGTCGGCGTGCTTCGCGCGCTCCGTTCTTCCATTGTGAGCGGATTACACAATATATTACTATTACTCCGCCAAACTTTTACCTACTCCAACATACTAAAGTCACCATTATTTAACTTATAATACTATTACAGTTTTTCATCGTGCTTGTATATATGGGCCAATCCCTCGGGACCTCGCTGCCCATCTTCCTCCGTCACTTAGGTGAAAATGAAGTTTACTACTTTTATGATTTCATTTTCAATTTTTGCTGCTCATCATTCAATTTGATATTTGATAAATTTCAACCGAATTCCATTTTGTCAAATTCCGAATAGTGGAAAAATGGCCGAATACCGAATAGTTTTCGAATATTCGGTACATCCCTTCTATCTATTGATTTCTTAATACTTCACCGTACACAATATTTTGAATCGTATGAGATTCCGCGTCGTTTTAACTCCTGTAATTTTGATTTTGAGACTGGCCATGGATCGACACCGAGAGAGGGCCACGTATAGCTGACCGTGACCAAATATTGGCTTACTCTGATGGATGTGAATGCCCACTCGGTTTGGCCTTGAGATTTATTAATTGTCATAGCAAAGGCTAACCGTACGGGGAATTGTTTTCTGTTAAGAATAAAAGGTAACTCATGATTATCTCGAGCATTTAAAGAGATTCGGGGTATCGTAACTACATTTAACCAACTGTGAATTCCAAATGGCCACCATTCTTACTCATGTGATTTGTATAATCATTTACTGAGTTAATTGAGACACCGTAAGATGTATCGCCAATAAAGAAACTGCTGTTATATGTCCAGTTGTTAGCAACGTGGGTTACTATTCGATTGCGTACTAACGCATGCTCTTCCTGGAGTCCACATAAGCCGTACGACAACGCTCGAAAAAGGACAATTTCCATCTCCAATGATGTGATACACAAATAACCCTGGCCGTGAAGTAGAAGAGGGATTGGCCCTGATAAGGGCGGTGAAATATAAGAGAGAGTTGTGCCTGATAAGGACCCTTTTGCATGTGAAGATGAAGAAAATAATGATATAATCTCCATTATAGTCAGAGCGCGACTGGTGGGAAACTTCGGCTGCCTCTCGGCTGGCAGAGCTGGGATAACTGCGCCTGCGCACAACGGTCATAGAAAGATACAAACACACACACACACACACACACACACATGTATGTAATTTTGAAATATAACGATGTTCTCCGCTCTAGGAGCTGTAAAATTTCATCTTTTATTTGTAGTTTCTTATGATAAACTTCTTATCTTCGCTACATGCTGACAAATGGGTAATTTCATTTTCTGAGCGTAGATCCATACATTGAGTAAAGTGTCTCTAGAAAGTGGATTCTCACATCGTTTTAAATCAGGCATTCTCAACGGGGGCGATATCGCCCCCAAGGAGGCGAAAATTGGTTTTTGGGGGGCGAAAAATCATGGGTATTATAATGGTTTGAGGCCCTCCAAAGTTCATCCCTACCCGAGGACATCTTATTACTTAATATTTAATTTCTCTCATTGGGTTTTCTTTTCCCCTGAGACAACTGATTTTTAACGTATAGGTGTATTATATTAGAAGTGAATCAGAAATTTTAATTAAAGGAAGATAGTAGGCGTGATTTAATTCAACCACTTTTGCTTTTCTTAGGCATTAAATGCCTATGCTTTCAGAGGTAATGTCTCCGCAATCCTTGGCGTTTGCGCCTTTCCGACAGCTGCGACCTTGGCGGCGTGGTTTATTTATTTATTCTTTTGTTTCGTTGAGAAAATGTTTGTCTTCTTTCTGCTTTCTAAGCGACAATTAGTATTGAGTTATTGTTTTCTTGTGGAAGTTGTTTATTTATGATCCACAGTGCTTTTGTGAGTGACATGGCCTATGAGAGTTAAATAAAAATAGTTTATTTTTTATTATTTAATTCTTAATAGTTTATTTTTTATTATTTAATTCTGAATAGTTTTTTTTAAAATTCTTTGTAGTTATTCAGCCCATCATCAATCATGTCAAGTGCTGAAAAGAAAAATTGTCGACAGTGTCTGGATGAATATTTAGCTTATGGTGTTCTTGAAAGCCCGTTCGACTCAAGACAGCCTATGTCTTATGTGTAATAGTTCTTTTCCAAATGAGGCTATGAAACCATCAAGACTTTTAGATCACTTAAAAACGAAACATCCTGATAAAGTAGGTAAACATATCGAATATTTTAAAAATTTAAAACAGAATTTCGGGCAACGTAAAAATGTTACTTCCTTATTTAAGAAGAACACACAAACAAATGACGATGGAATGATTGCGTCTTATAAAATTGCACAATTCATTACAAAAACTGGTAGTGTTCGTACAGTTGCTGAGACCGTTACAGGACCCGTGTTAGAGACTGTAATTTCAACAGTGATGGATCAAAATCCTTCCAATATTTTAAAAGCATTGCCATTGAGCAACGATTCAATTCGAAGCCGAATCGATGAGATGTCAGTTAACATTAAAGAGGAGTTAATTGACAAAATAAAACTAGAAAATTTTCTATTCAGATTGTTGAATGCACAGTTACTGACAATAAGGCCCTTTTAATGGCATACGTTCGTTATTTCGATGATGATTGTAAATTGCAAGAAGAGCTATTGTTGGTAAAATCTTTAGAAACTGACTGTACTGAAGCATCCATTTTTGCTGCTGTAAAAACTTGGTTTGATGAAAAACAAGTACCATTGGAAAATTTGGTATCCTGTGCCACTGATGGTGCTACCTCCATGGTTGGAAGACATAAAGGTTTTATAGCCGACCTAAAGAAAGTATGTCCCGAAGTTCTTGCAATACACTGCATTGTGCACCGACATAAAAAATATTAGTCCAGTTCTTTATCAATCTCTCAGTATAGTTATTAAAACAATCAATAAAATAAAGTCCCATAACAAATATGATCGCCTTTTCAGAAAATTTTGTGTTGATAATGAAGAACAGTATGTGAGGCTTCTTTTACATACAGAAGTCAGATGGCTTTCTAAAGGAAACTGTCTAAAAAGGTTTGTAAACGTTTTTGATACGATAATTAGTTTTTTTAGAAAGCGAAGGAGACACAGATTTAGCAAAGGAGATCAGCAAACACAAAAACAACATATACTATATGGCTTGGATTTTTCGAAAACTTAATGAAGTATCACTTCAACTTCAAAGGAAATTAATTACGGTGATAGACTGCAAACGCGTATTAAAAGCCTTCACTGAAAAACTGGAAATATTTGAAAGCAATTTAATGAGAAAACAATTTCATAGTATACAAGAGTTAGCTGAAATCAATGAATCTCTCACCGAGAATGATCTTAAGAATTATTCAGATCATTTGTGTTCTTTAAAAGGTGAAATGAAAAATAGATTTTCAGATTTATTTTCTTTTGAAGTAAAGCCATGGATGTTAGATCCAATTGGGTGTGATGCCGGGTCTGCTAGTGAAGAAATTCAATAACTCATTGAACTAAAATGTAAGGAAGAATGGAAATATAAATTCGAAAGAGGTGGAATGGCTGAGTTGTGGGGATCAAAAACAACAAAACTTCTTTATCCAACATTGTGGTCTGAAATGGCCAAAGTACTTCTTTGTTTTCCAATGTCTTATATGGTTGAAAGTGGTTTTAGTTCAGTAAATAAAATATTAACAAAGGACAGAAACAGATTTGATATATGTTCAAGAGAAGACATTATAATTAAACTTATTAACGTCATACCGAACATTGAACTTTTAGCTAAGAAGCATCAGGCTCAGGGATCCCATTGAATAAAAAGAGTAAGTATAAAGTATTTTCTTGTTTAAAATTTCATGGGGGCGATTAGGAAAAAAAATTGTCTAAAAAACCCCTTTAGGGGGCGATAATTAAAAAAAGGTTGAGAAACCCTGTTTTAAATCATAACCTTGTTCCATAACTGTGATACGACCTGAGTCCGAACCAGGATTATAAACTCATTTAAACGATTTGCTTGATTCGTTTTTTTGTAGCATTTAACTATTTTAGGCAAAGTTTAAAATATAGGAAATGTAGTACTGGCTGTAGTAAATTTTACTAGCTTTCTCGAACATTAAATTTATCTCATTTAACGGAGGGCAAAGGAATAGTTTGCGTCAAATTTCTCCTTTTATTCTTATACAGAAATGCTTAAATCCAGTTATATCTCGACCGGTTATTTATTAGAAGGTTAAAATTAGAAGTGTCTCTTCCAGAAAATCTCAATAGAGAGAAGAGCTTCCGGAGATAAAAACGAATGAATACCAACTGTAGCGCTTACTTGGTGAATGTCATAATCACTCGGGTGCGCCAAATGACCCAAAGACTTATCGAATTGTGCCTACTCTGCTCCACTTTATGGTGGTAATAAAAGGGCTGAATAGGTCAGGGACTAGTCAAGGGTTTACGCACAAAAGAGTGAAGAAATTAAAATGGCAGTAGTCCAGGAGTATCGCAAGAGGAACCAAAAAATAGGCGAACGAAAGAAATTTTGGATCGTGCCCCAGGAGATAACAAGCGATCGTTGAGTAGAGTGTAACAAAAATTAGAAAACATGCTTAGGTAAAATTGAACAAGCAAACATAATTAGGTAAAGAATCTTGAGAAAGTCTTTCCTCGCCTATATATATACGTATATGATCGGTAACTATACTGCGTTTCCAGAGATCGTACGGGTGAGGCGTGTCTACGGTTAGACTTGTAGGGTGAGGGAGAGAAAGTGTCAGCCAATAAGAGCTCTTAAATTTCCCACACCTTTCAAAAATTCTTGACGAGCGCTGTTGACACGATTGCTCTCAGAACTTCACTCGTCCACAGCTGCTGTTGAAATGAGCGAAATTCGAAATGTGGCAACATTGGGTCGTAGCCTAAGCGAAATAACCCGAATGCGGACGGAATACTGCGAATCTGACCCGTACGACTTCGGGAAACGCACTATAGTTGCTGAGGGATGGAATGGTTGTGTCTCTCTTGTGTGTACGAGAGGATCTTCCCGAAAACTCCGATCAACGTATATCCATGTGTCTCTCCGACACCCCAGCGGCTAGTGTCAACCGAGTTTCCTTCCCTCAACAAGTATATGATATTTATATTACTACTTTCTTATATAGTCATGCTCCGGTGCCAGCTCGGAAGTTAACTAAAGTATAGAATTATAATAAGAAAAACAAAATCTTACAAGTGTGGAGCTATAAGTTTCTCTAATAATAATACTACAGTTAAAA
This sequence comes from Uropetala carovei, assembly GCA_036926305.1. Taxonomy (NCBI): domain Eukaryota; kingdom Metazoa; phylum Arthropoda; class Insecta; order Odonata; family Petaluridae; genus Uropetala; species Uropetala carovei. The sequence continues at coordinate 11,641,316 of JAXCHB010000011.1, forward strand.
TAAATATTCCTACACATGAGAGTCACTTACTTTACATTGAAATGGAATACACTGTTAAAGGAATTTGAGTGGAAATTATTTATTTTTTCAGTTTAAAAAACACAAATTTGAAGTCGTAAATGCATGTTTTCCTAATTCTATCACGAATATTAACGCCCTAATAGAGTATTCCTGAAAGCAGTTACAAATTTTACTTTGTAATATGCTCATGTGAGAATATTAACTATTTAGATTGTAGGTATCGTTATCTTCCTGATTGAAAAATAGTCATTATAATAGAGAAAAATAAATCATGCCTTGGTCTTCGCCATGAAGATTTACATTCCCTGAATTATAATGTCTATAAAAGAACATAGCAATTAACTGTAATGTATCTTCAAAGGAAGACATCGCATTCTCTTGCCTTCGATACTTATGAAAACGCGTTTGCCTAGCATTACATTTTAAATTGAAATCAGACTTCAACAAAAAAGCAATTTCTTGTGGTTTTATTAATTTGTCGGAAAATAAAAATGAACATTTTAAGATTTTCTCTCACCTTTATACTTTTTCATTGGCGTAAGTCTTTTTTATTGTCTATCCTTTTTTCTCCCTTAAATATTTTTGATATGTAGGCAAATTTACTCATCTGATTCATAATTGATCGCTGTCTTAATTAATTTCTTGTTTCTTCTTTAACAATCTTGACACAAGCGTCTCTAACTCAAACTGCATGCGAGCCAAATGAATAATAGCGAGCCAAATGAATAATATTGAAATGGATAGCGGGCCGCATGTGATAATTTCAATATACAGACTGTTCGGAACATATGCTGCTTCGAGCATTTCAAACTTGGCGGCATGTGACTGCCACGCCAACATGCGACGTAGAGGTGAAGTGTCCCAGTGCCTTCTTATGCGTACCCGCCCCCCTTTCTTTTCACATTACTTTCACTCCGCACCCTAGGATAAATGTAACGGGATTTTAACCGTCCCTTTTTCTTCTCACTAGGGTGGGTGACGCTTCACCAGTGTGTGTTTCTGACTCCCTTTCACAGCGAGTGTATCATGCGTTCCCTCTCGAGCGCACATCAATAAATCTAGACGACTATGAAATGTGTAATTATTTCCAGTTATCATAATACCGGGTTATAACAAGACCCACACAGACTGTCTCGATATCAAATATCTGCTTAAATACATCGTTATTGGTAATCTTCGTGAGGACCAAAGTTGTAGAGAATAATATTTCTTCCATGTTTTGTTTGAAACAAATTTTCGTAGAACCATCCATTTCGGAGATGTTTTGCATTTTCTTAATACCAGTATACAGCGCCAGCAGCATGTAGCGGTGAATTCTGTAAACATATTCAAAATATACGTAATTTACGGCAATAAGGACGACTGTATTCTTTTTTTTTTTAATAATAATAATAGTAATTTATTATTATTACAAATTACAAAATACAGTAATAATACAAATATAAGTTACATAATAAAAGTTTACAAAAATATATTTCAAAATACAAATGTTTACAAAATATTTCTTTCTTTATATTTATGACAATGAGTTTAATAAAAGAATGTTCCTTAGTCTGATTCTATAATAATATCTATCTTTTAAAATTTCATCAAACAAATCACTTCATATATATTATCAGATGTTATATTTCATTTAGGTCCTGCTCAAATATGGAGAAAGTCATGTGTTGGCCACATCAGATTTTTTATCATTTTACAGTTAAAGATGCGTTCTAACGCTTAAAATTTTAGTAATAACTGGTAAATGTTATTCATCACTGACGAAGGATTTAAATGAGGAATCCGGATCTGATTCAACGTCTCAAACACTCATTTATCCATACCTACAGCCATCTCTCCAATTCCCATCTAATCGTCTCCACCCACATTTAAAAAGCTGACCGAAGCAAAGCGCTGCACTTGTGTAACAAGAACCGTTAAGTAAGTCCCATCTGCGTAAGATCCGTCCCATTCTCTCTTTTGTAACATCGCTTTGTCATACGGACCTCTCTTCCCATTCACCTCAATAACTTCCAATGCTTTCGCTTGCCTTTTCGTCTCTCTCTCCCCGTCACCTCTCTTCCCCCATTTCCCCCTCCCCTATCTCCCTCCCTCTTTCCCCTTCCCCCGTCTCTCCCTCCCTCCCTCTCTCTCCCTCTCTTTCTCCCTCTCTCTCCCCTCTCTCCCACCTCTCTCTCCCCCTCTCTCTCTCCCCCCTCTCTCTCTCCCTCTCTTTCTCTCCCTCTCTCTCCCCCTCTCTCTCTTTTGATAGTAACAATCCATTTTCCTTCCATCCATAATCGGCAACTGTAATACCTTATTCATTCGGTCGGGAAACTTGCATTCGTGGAGGGCCGTATCCGTAAAAGCGATCTCAGCTTGTTGTCCACACCACACCCCTCTTCTCTCTACTCTTACGTAATTGACTAAGTACAAGAATCCACAATTGATTACCCAAACCATATTTCTCACGTGAGGAGTAACTGAGTCCAATTTGACGATGTGTGTGTATTAATTAATAGAAGCTTCGTTATAATGGTCTCTTCAATCCACTATAATAGTTTTCTAAAAAGTCGGCTAGTTTGTACGTAGCAAGGTATGCCGATATTGCGCAGGCTGTCATGTCAAGCTTCCTGTTCGGCCACTCTTAATTAAACCCAACTTTATTATTTAATATTTTCCTTTCGAAAAACGTACCTCCAGTGTATGACGCATCTTGGCTTCATCATTAAATATTAAGCAATCGTGAGGCTCTAGTGTAATGCTTTCATTTCATATTGTGGATTGGATATTTCTAAAATGAGAAAAGATGTGTATGAGTGCGTTATTATTGAGATTTTCCTTTAGATACATAGATTAGAATTTTTAGTAATATTTTGTAATTTCAATATTTTTTATTATTGGAACATGATTAACAATATGTTTGAGAATATACTGATTCGTAATAATATTATTCGATAGATTGCTGTTAACATTGCTCGCCACTACTACTACTATGTTTTACGTATTGTTTTCAATTTTAATAGTCACGGTAACCGGTGAGACTTTTTACTTTCTCCATACATAGTAATGGGAAATTATTGTGTTCATGAAAAAAACTACTTCGAGATTTCAACGGAAATACACGTTTTGAGGTCTCTAGAACACGTTTAGTTTATTCTCGGAATGATGTCTGTGTTGCGTGTGTGTATGTGATTATGGGCGCTCTAACTCAAAAAGTATTTGCCATATCGTTACCAAACTTCATATATAACACTTTAGCATGAGCACAAAGAACTGATTTGGTTTTGGACAATAACGGGTAACCGGAAGTCGAGGTTTATTCGAAACCTGATTCGGTTTTTGCGATATTTCTCCGTTAAAACATCATTATTATATATACAATTCTATACAAAAGTTATAGAGAATGTAATGCCCTACAACTTTCATTTGAAACAATTTTCTATATCAGTTATTGTTTAGGAATTATTTATAAATAATCGGTTTTATCGGTTTCCGTCAAACATTTCCTTAAAAACGTCTTTAGTGGTCATGTTCGTAAGGACCAAAGTTGCAGTGAATAATATTTCTTCCACGTTTTGTTTGGAACAAATTTTCGTAGAACCATCCATTTCGGAGATATTCAACTTTTTCGTAATTTCCAATATACAGCGCCACCACCATGTAGTGGTGAATTCTGTAAACATATTCAAAATATAATTTACGGCAATAAGGACGATTGTATTCTTTTACGATACGAAATGATAATTTTGCCTCAATATTATTCATAATAATTTAAATATTTGTACCCCAAATATGGAGAAAGTCATGTGTTGGCCACATCAGATTTTTATTAAAATATTTAATAAGTCGCAGATCTTTTACAACATTGTTAGCATTTTAAGCCACAACTTGTTCCATTTGTTATCATATTAAAGGAAATTTACTCCAGAGATGATAATTACTTCAGCTGCCTAATTATTAGTTTTATATGTACACCTTATTAGAAATATTTTCAGCTATTACTTGGTCATTGACCAATAAATACGTTCATACAAATATTTAATTATACATTACTAATCCATCTTAATTCAACTCACTGATACGTTAACACACCTTTAGTTCCGCTTCTTAAACATTGTTTCTAATATTTGGCGCAATGCTTCTTAAAGCATTATTATGCTCTAGAGTCGATTTTGATTTTCCTATCCACCGATATCAATATATTTTATTTAATCCGTTATACCTTCATGGTGACGAATATCGGCGGCATGTGCTAAGCTGATATAAAGGAAGCCCTCTCGAGCTATTTACTTATAATTTAAAATTATCGTGCTCGTTTTCAATATCCTCCATCCCATTGAAGATTAAGAAAGAGGTTGGAAGAATCACGAAGGGAACGGGAACGAATGTTCGTTTGGCCGAGTTTTTCATTCGATTAGATCCGTTCTCGTCTCAGTGAGGGAAGTTTGAAGATCAACTTCGTAGCAACACCTCCTGCTCGGATGGGCGGAGAACAGATTGCTTAGAGAAGTACTGTTACGAGGACGTCATCAAGAGCACGCTCCAGATAGATAATCTAACCAAAGAGTACATATCCTCTTGGCACCGCCCCCAAAGTGGACCACGACGTCCTCAATAATTGTGCAATTCGGTTCGGGTTATTGTGAAATGAATGGGACGAAAATTTTGGGCAGGTTGTCCTAAACTAGAGTTTCTGTAAATGTATGAGATATTCATAATAATAATAAACCTAAAAGCAAACGCTAGGAATTCGAATTTACGTCTATTTTAAAAATTTTTGAGATAAAAATGAATTGGAAGGGTTAAATTGATCAATTATTCTTTCCGAAATAAGGGCGAAATTGAGAGGTCCTCTCTTCCATTTGACCCTTCGTTATTGATCACAAGATAATAACATGAATACGTTATACAGCGCATCTATTTTTTGGTCGGTTAAACCGAAAGTCGGTGGTAGTGTATTAAAAAACACTACCAAATCCAAATGATGGAAATAGTTCGATAAAATTGTTATTTTTCTTTCTCTTAGGATATTTAGGGGATAGCAATTTCATTAAAAATTCAAAAATTTCGCAGTTAAAGCTGATGCTACTTTTCAGTTATAACGTCTATGGTTTTTTGTACATAAGCCAGCATTTTTAATGAATCATCTGGAAAATTATTATAGCAGCGAATTAGTTGAATATAAACCGTCAGAGAGACATCAGTTGACAAGCTGGAACGATAGTAGCGATTTAACATTGTTACAGAAGCTGAATGAAAATGATTATATTTTTGCGAAGAAAATATAAAAATCACAATGTTAGTAATGTAGAAAGAAAGTCTATTTGATTTTTTTCAGCGTAATGTTGATCGATGTTGAAGTTAAATTTACATTAAAAGTCGTTGTCTGTGAGCTAGTAAATTATTCGTTTCATTATCTCAGGGTTGAGCAAAAGAGTTGGGTGAGCGAAGGGTGGAGAGACGAAGGGAGAGGGAGAGAGGGTGTTAGTGAAGGAAGTAAGCGGATCGGGTTCATCAACGTACGATTTAAAAGTTTATATTGTCATGGTGTGAAGTTTGGCTGTGAAATCCTATATATAATTTTGGAAGTGTCCGTCCGTCCGTCTCCCCTGTATCTCAAAAGCCGTTTGTCGTAGAGATATGCGGTACTCTGCGTTTTGTTTCTACAAGCTAGGAGGTCCCTAAAAACTATTTTCATAAAGTTCCGGGTTCGAATCCAGGAGACAATTATATTTTCCCATAAGTCTACACGGGATTTTCGATTTTTCAGGGTGCAAGCTTTTTGTCATTCATTCATCAAAATACGTAAATATAGATCGATTTTCTTCGTTTTTACTTTATTCGACGGCTAAAACTCTATATTATCTTATTATTGCATTTTTTGCAAGTTACACGGATACTTTCAGAAATACGCATTCTTTTTGAAAATTTGCGGATATTTCTTACTCTTTCCGGGCGTTGCCAAGACGACCATCCTTGTTGCCTCCTATTCAATTAGTGTCAATTAGACCTTCAAATAGGTGAAAGAAAAGAGTAATTCGCTTCGCAATTACAACTTATTTTACCCACTCCTTAATTTTTTATAAATTAATTGAAAATAAATTGCGCAAACATTGCGCGGGTTCAGCTAGTAGCTCATAAATATTCATTCATTGAAACAGCTTTAAAAAACAACATTCAGGGCATTCACACCGAACTTTATAAAAATAAAAACAAGTGAATAAGTTATTTATAACAATAACAATATATCGAATAAAGTGAGATAGCAAGGAAATTTTAAATGGCGAGAGAGATTTTTTTGAAGAAAATATAAATGTTTTGTGAACGCTTTAGACACGACTTATAGAGACTGGGAAGACGGAAGGTTAACACTAGAATGCCCGGTGGAGTCATTTTGACTCCTTCAGGAAGTTTCTCTTATCGTTACTTCTCTTACGCGAAGTGTAGGAAAAAACCTTTCGTAACTTTTAATCGTTTTCAAGGCCAAACACGCTGAAAAAATATTGAATGCGAGCAATGATTTTTTGGCGACATATTTCATGATTTACTTTTAATGCCCGAGGGAGTCATTTTGATTCCTTGCTTAGTCTTAGGTATTTATAAGGGCAATACTCATGCGAACGCTTGAGATTTTCGTTTGTTTTTTGATTTTTCGATTTTATGCATGTATGCGCTCGCCTACAGTGCATTCCTGACCTTCCCCCTACCCTCACTCTCCTCCCCTTACTCTCTAGTGTAGTGATGTACTCTCTAGTGTAGTCTTGAGATGACACCGTTTATCAGGGAAAAGCGAGTAAGAATGTGGTTCCTCTAAGCACGCTGCATCCAAATGTTTACATCTCAGAAATGCTCAAGAAAACACCTGAAACTGCCAATTGCTACAATGAAACCAAGTGCGGCGTGGACATCGTCAACCAAATGGCGAAAAAGTTTTCCACCTGGACAAGCTCTAGGAGATGGCCTGTTCTCTCTTTGCAAAATACTCTGGATTTGGCAGCCATAAATGCTTGGGTATTATACAAAGAAATCACAGGAGAGAAAATTAGCCGACGGGGGTATTGCTGGGAAGCGAAGAACAACTTTGTTTTTATCACAGTTTTCGTAAACCCGCATAAAAAATAGGAGTCAAGTTGAATTTCGGAAATAATAATTGTACAGATCGTGCATAAAATATGCCTACTCAAAATCCTTAAAATATTTAGACTATGAAATAACAAATCAAGCAAAACCTATTAATAGGTTTATTACGGAGTAAAATGTGATTATCAACTTTATGCTATGTCACTAAATAAATACAAGTAAAGACGAGGTAATAGATTTTTAAAGGTATTCCATGGAAAAATTTGTTTTTATAACCGATTTATAAAATTTATTGGGTATGTATCCTCTTCTCTCAGTATTATATTATTATTTGAATCCATTCTTTGAGTTGGCATACAGATGGTTTTTTTCAGTGATACAGATTTGCTTGGAGTGTTGTATGCTTTACCGAAAAAAAGTATAGCTGAAAAATAAGTGTAATTCAGAATTATATGCAACTAGCTGAACCCGCGCAATATTTGCGCGTTTTTTTCAGTTAATTTATCAAAAATTAAGGAATGTGTAAAAAAAGTTAATCTCAATAATTGATATTTAACTATACTAATGTATTTTCCAGGTATTGGTAAGGTTCGCCGGTTCGAACCTCGCTGAATGCACGGCTACGTTTGCATATTGACAATTTACTATGCGAAGTCGATCAGAAATCTATATTTTTAATTTCATATTACAGAGGAAATTAATACTACGCAGTAATTTATTGCGAACTTTTCCATTTCCCATAAAATAACATGTAAAAATCGAATCTCGACCTGCAGGCTTTCAATCCTTTTGAGATAAATATAAAGTATTGACCTACAGTCTTCGGTTATGAAGCATTTTGAATAAAAGATTATATAGTTTCTTATATCATTTTCCGCCTACAGTTCGAAATAGTTCAAGTTAAACGTTTAATGCATGTAATACTGGAGTTCAAGTGGAAAATAAAAGGGTAATTGAAATGGTAAGAACAGTTTATAGAGGAATGTAAATAATCGATAATACAACTCCACAGAGGCATATTTTTCCACTTCCATTATCTCAATGAAGAGAAGATAACCATGTAATGTGTCAACAAAATAACTTATGTCCCTATTCTCATCTAATTTGAAATTTATGCGTGAGACTATTTGCGTTAATAAGCATAATAGATGTATAGTGTAATGCTTCTCCGTACTAAAATGTAAGATTCCAGCAATCAAACGATGAAATGAAGATTCGCCCGCTTTGAATAAATCGTTAGAAACGCTTCCTATGCGCAGTTAACTGAATAATTATCCGTAAATATTTACTTTTCTATGTATACTAAAGTTTGAAGTATTCTTTTTAGTAACTAATATTATCGGACTATGCACTCAAGTCATATGATCATATAGTTCAATTCCATTCCTTGCGCTAGAGTTATCTTTAAGTAAAGGGGCTGTACCCCTAACCGCTGTCCGGTTTACACCCGTGAGATTGGTGGCAAAAATAGTGCATATCTTTCTAGCTCTGTTTAAGAGCTTGTGTGATAAGTCTTCCGTCTCTTTTCCACATCCATTCGGGAAAATAACCCATAAGTCGGTCAGAAATCTGCATTTTATGTCATATTAGAGAGGATATTAATGCTACACAGTAATTGATCACGAACATTTATGTTTATAATTTTCTTTGTTTCTTATTATTGAATAATATGTCATTTCTTTTTTATATAAGAATAAATGCAACCGGTTAATTTGATTATCAATGAAGAGAATATAACAATGTAATGTGTTAAAAAATAACGTATGTCACTATTCTCATTTGATTTTAAATTTATGCGTGAGTCTATTTGCGTTAATAAACATTATAGATGTATAATATAATGGTTCTACTTACAAAGAGATAGGATTCTAGCATTCAAACGATGAAAGGAAGATTGGGAAGATTCAACTTCTTTGATTAAATCGTTATAAACGCTTCCCATACGAAGTCAACAGAATAATTATCCGTAAATATTTATGTTGCTATGCATCATTAATTTCGTTGCTTAAACAAAAGTGCGAAGCGAATAACGCTTTTATTTCACCTATTTGAAGGTTTAATTGGTATTAATTGAATCGGAAGCAACAATGACGGTCGCCTAACCAACGCCCGGAAAGAGTACGAAATATCCGTAACAATTCGAAAACGTGTATTTCTAAAAATAATCACTGTATAACATGTAAACATTGAATGAATAAGATAGTATAGAGTTTTAGCTGTCGAATAAAGTAAAAACTAAGAAAATCGGTCCATATTTACGTATTTTAACGGATGAAGGAGGAAAACCTTGCACTCTGAAAACTCGAAAATCCCGTGTAAACTTATGGGAACATATAATTGTCTCCTGGATTCGAACCCGGGACTTTATGAAAATGAGAATAGTTTTATAGGGACCTCCTATCTTGTAGAAACAAAACGCAGTTTACCGAATATCTCTACGGCGAACGGCTTCTGAGATACAGGGGGGACGGACGGACACTTCCAAAATTATATATAGGATGATTTACAATCATTCGCAACACTTATTCATTGGTTGACGCAGAAACTTTATTGCTAAACTAAAAGCAAGAAATTACTACACAGCAGTCAATATTTCTCTGATTTTACTTTCTCATATATTGAGAAAGTATTGTAATCGGGCAAAAAATCTACCTCGAGATTATGACGGAAATATACGTTTTAGGTGTAGCTGAGTCCGAAAAAGTGGTTTTCGCAATACCGGCTGTCTGACTGTTACAGGCTCTAGAGCCTAAACGGTACAGCAAAAATGAAAGAAGTCTCGTACTTAGGCATTTTATCATACACATCAGATGCTATGAAGAAATGGTTGACATTGCTCAATAATTAAGGGAAGTTTATTCTATGCATTTTTAACAACAATTTGATTTTCTCAAGAACGGCTGCAACGATTTTGATCATATTTCGTACAGTTACTTGATTTTATGTCTTCAATAATCGAAATAGTTCATATTTATCAAAAAAATGAATATAAGGCTAGTTTATTCTAGGTAACTTTAACAATAATTTGCTTTTCTCAAAAACTGCTCGAACGATTTTGATAAAATTTCGTACCGTTACTTAAGTATACGTCTGCAATAATATTATATACTTCATTTTTCTCAATGAATGAATATAAGGCAAGTTTATTCTCGGGCAACTTAAAAATAGGATTTTCTGAAAACCGACTCATACGATTTTCATTTTCTAAAGATAACTAAATGACGCATTAGTATATGAGAAAGTCTGTACAATGTATGTTGTACCGATTTTTTTCGACGGAAAGTTCGTCGCTTGAGAAAATAAAGGCAATTGAAGAATTAATCATCGGCCCTGGCTCAAGAATACTCTTCAATGCTACAATATACTTACCGACAGTTTATGACTCATTATATTCATAAAATGTTATACCTTGCCACCTTTTGTAATAGTCAAGGATTTGCGCATCATGAAGCCGGCGCCCGAACCTCGTCTTCACGCAATCGGTGTGGTGGGATGTCTGCACCCCTTCTACCCGCCCTCGCCTCCATCCTTCCATTGCTCGGCTGAAACACCGACCCACGGCTTTCTCGGTCGTTTGCCACGCTGCAGATGAGAAAGTTACTCATTCCCATCTCACACTATCCTTACCGCGTGAACCCTTGTGCCATCTTGGATTGATCGGAAGGGTGAATGTCTTGATTTCTTGTCTTTGGAGCACAGGGGGAAAGGTTAAATGTCCTTGCTGGTTTGAAGTCCTCCATCACGTTCTGCCCCTATCGAGTAGGTGCAAATGATTCGAAAATGTGATAATTCTCGCATAAGTTATGCACATAATTAATACATTTGCTTTCGTAAATTGACCTCAAGTCTCACGATGTCTTTTCTACTGTAAAAATGGTTAAACATTGATGATTCTGATATTCATCGTTAATATATATAGCTTCTCGAATGCATATTATGCTGAGTGCTTTAGTGCTTACGCTAAATTTATGAACGATCTTTGAAAAATATGAATTTTATCTTTCTGAATCGCATTCTATAATGATGAATATTCGTAATTTTGTTCGTTTGGATATGTATCTTATTAGGATCGTCAGAGTGAAAAAATGTTTTTTAAAATTTTTCTGAGGCTTTAATTGCCAAAACAAATTTTTTTGGTATTCTAGAGTATTAAGGATGCCATAAGGGATTATTATTGTTTGAAATGTGTTTATGTAGGGAAATTCTATACGGAAATCCCAACCAAAGATGTCTTTTCCGGTTCGAGATGCTTGAAACTCCATAATCTAATCATGAAGTTCAAAAGACACAAGTAAAATATTATGAAACACTTAATTTCCATCGTTCCTATATTATACTAGTACTACTTGTAAGAAATATGTATATGGTCATATGTTATTACCAGAAACCTTACCGATGAGACATGGACTGTCATAAGTATTGCACGCTTCAGGATGTTATCGAAGCTGAAATAAAAAACTAATTATAAAGTGTAGCTTATCGCCAGTACCAAATAAATTATATACCAAAAAATATCGAGCATAATATCAACGGACTTCAAATGTATATATTAACTGTCATAATTTCTTAATCACGGATTCTGCAGTGGTCTGCTACAAAGGAGTTGAAATAATTAACTCAAACGATTTATTGTTACAACAGGTGCATCATAAGATCTAAAGTATTCACAACTATAGCAATTTCTTCAAAAAAGAAGTTACGTATTCCAATTTCAATTTCTCATGCAGATCATTGTGTATTATATTTTGTTTGGTTGAATTGTAATTCCTCGTTTCTTAATTGCTTTAGGTTAAATGCGATGAGGCCACTTCAAATATAATGTAGTCAACATGATTTAAAAATGTAAAAAATAAAGATTTATGGAGTTTTTCATGTACAAACAAATAAATATACATACAATATACAGATCTTTAACTTTAATTCAGTGAATGTTTTCTATAATTGTAGGATTTAATACTTTCTATTAAAAATAATATTTTCAACTGTATATATTATATTAATATCCCCTAATCAATAATACATTTATACGTTGCATCACATTTTTTTCCAGTCATTTAATTTAGCATGCATAATTTTAATTGCGTGATTTCAAATACATTTGTCATTTCATAGGAACTTTAAAAAAATTATCAATATTTTTATTCTTAAACTCATAATTTAAACAACTGAGTAAAAAGATACAAAATCCGTTCTTGATAGCTTATTTTAAAATTACATTTTTTTACCAAAGATTTATTATTTCGTCCAAAACGGGTTTATTTCTGATCAGGTGCCAAACTTATATTATTAGGAGTGCATTTATTGGGCAATTAGTGTTTTATCGCCGATTATAATTAGCTGGTTTACACTGATCTCAATTAGGTAAATATAATATCATTTACAGTAGAAAAGTTACTAAGCCAGCATATAGACTATTAAATTAATTTGAACGTCAATAGCCTTCAGGACTTTCATTCGAATAAATAGTTGTAACACAACACCAAGTAAAGTAACCTTTCAGAACTTCGTAACATTGGGATTACGAGTAGGTATAGCTCACCCACTCGAAGCTGAGCGTAATGTATCTGCACTCGTGAGTCCTTGATACGTTAAAGGCACGTAACAGTCCAGGAATCACTAATACGCGACAGCATTAAAAAAACAAAAAGCTACAAAACGCTCCGCATTGTAAGTAGTAGAGAAATTGATAGGGGTAAAGGAAAATAGATAGAGGAAAAAGTCAGATTATACTTCTGTTCAAAAACAACTAAGCGCCCAAGAATTTTTAATTCCATCGTGTTAACTCTGCCTCTCGTGAACGTAAACCTTGGGATTCGAAAAAAATCTACGTAATTTACTGCTCTCTGCAAGGTATCCTTGACGGCCACTGCTCGCGTGAGGGTGGCTTACGGTTGAAATCGCTTCCGGAAAAAAAAAACTTTCCTGCGTACTACACGCAAAAAGCGACACGTGCTATTTATTTTTGTTTCCCTATCTCCTCATGATTATATTTTCGCTCGGGTGCAGCCACGTTGCGATGAACCACTCCCGCCTGTATGTGACGCGGTATAAGGCGACGGAGGAAATCCCATTGTTCTGTTGAGGCGTTTCTGAAGATTGACTCAGCAAGTAGCAAATCAGGGGTAAATAAGCGTGCGTGTTACAGCCTCTAGTATGTTCCAATGCATAAAGGACCCTCCGTCTCGTTCTTTACCTATGTATCCTCTTGCTTTGGTATCCAATCATAGCTGGGATCACTTTCGTTCGATCGATCGAGGCTGCTAAGCGTGGGTGTGGCATGACTCGAAGTGACCGTAGCAACGGTATTCGCCTTTCATCTCTCTCGAAGGCGACGTCTATGCTCGCTCCAAACCAATGGGTGAATGCCAAGCGTGCCTTACCTGCAAACTCATCTCATTACTCCAGAATTATTTGACTGCATCCAAAAACGCTACTGAAGTCACATAAATATCTAAAGATCATTAGAATCTAGGAAACAATATGCGTGAACTAAACTTATATAAGAAAAAGAATATTTTCGGTAAACATCCGAATTTCGATAAAAAAGATCTTGGTGCCCCTCTTTCAATATCAAATTTACCATTCCTTCTCCACAAATCTGAAAATACCCGATGGCTACTTTTCTTGTTTAGTCGATCCCCTGAGTGGGTATAAATAGCTGCTGATGACGAGGTGTGATTACTGCCTGAAACAGTGCTTACTTGTTTTAAATATGAAAGGGGTAACCCATAACGGTTACCGATAGCGATTCAATAAGTTTATAGAAATTTTATGGATATTACGCATTACTAAACCTTTCTCCGTTCCTATTAGAGTTGTGAGAATTCACTTAATTTCTTCCACAAAAAACACTTTAAGTTGTTGGGGAAGACATAAATGTCTTATTATTCCTGACATTTTCAATCCTGGAAAACATTCTGCTAACTACTAAAACCAGTTTATGGTTTTGTGGTGAAAAAGTCGTAGAATGGTATTTATCTAACTGGATGCATTTTGAAAGTTATCCGAGTCATGCTCTCAACGACCTTTACTGTATAATTCTGCAATAGTTTGTAATTATTTTTCAATATGCGGGGAAATTTTTCATTTTTACAAGTGATTATATTATTACACGGCAAAGGGATTAATTATTAGTGATTGTGAGAAAAAGATGGATGCGTTAATCTTTCTAAAGGGAACTGATTCCATCTTCATATATATATATATATATATATATATATTACAGCAGGGATCGGCAACCTAAGGTCCGCGGATCTCATGCGGCCCCCGAGATCATTTTATGCGGCCCGCGAAGCCATCATGAAAAAGTGATCGGTATAATTTAACGCAGTCAATTCCATATTTTTTTGTTTAATTCTGGTCTAAATATGTTTTCTGGTGGAGTTTGAACGCTAGTAAACTAATTAAAATTGATTTTCACTAATATGAGACCTGATTTAAACGACCATTCGGTCCGCCGAAGCTCTTGTGATTTCCAATGCGGCCTTCCGAAGCATTCACAACAACGAATGTGGCCCTCCATATAGAAAAGGTTGCCGACCCCTGTATTACAGCATTCATAAGTATTAAGTGCGCTATTCAGATATAAAGATAATTATCGTAGCAAGGCAAAATGTATCAATATTTCACAGGTGTGGAAACAAATTATATTTTTGGGATTCAAACATCGATTAATAACATTGCTGATTGGAATATACGTATGCTGGTAATGCAGAAGTAGTTGATGGCTACAAACACAACGTTAATGATAAACAAATTTAAAAAAATCTGATGTGGCCAACACATGATTTTCTCCATATTTGGGGTAATATAGATATTTAAATTATTATGAAGAGCATTATTAGGCAAAATTATTACTTCGTATCGTAAAAGAATGCAGTCGTCCTTATTGCCGTAAATCACGTATATTTTGAATGTTTACAGAATTCACCGTTGACGCTGTATACTGGAAATTTACGAATAAGCAAAATATCTCCGAAATGGATGGTTCTACGAAAATTTGTTTCAAACAAAACTTGGAGGAAATATTATTCTCTACTACTTTGGTCCTCACGAAGATTACCAATAACGACGTTTTTAAGGAGATATTTGACGGAAACCGAAAAAAACGATTATTTATAAATAATTCCTAAGCAATAACTCCCATGGATATTGTTTCAAATGAAAGTTGTAGGAAATTACATTATCTATAACCTGTGTATAGAATTGTATATACAATAATGATGTTTTAACGGAGAAATATCGCAAAAACTGAATCGGGTTTCGAATAAGCCTCGTCTTCCGTTTAACCTTTATTGTCCAAAAACTAATCAGTTCTTTATGATCATGCTTAAGTGTTATATGTGAAGTTTGGTAACGGTATGGCAAGTACTTTTTGAGTTAGAGCGCCCACAATAACATACACACACGCACACACCCATCATTCCGAAAATAGTCTAAACGTGTTCTAGGGATCTCAAAACGTGTATTTCCGTTGAAATCTCGAAGTCGATTTTTTTCCTGATCACAATACTTTCCCATTACAACGTATGGAGAAAATAAAAAGGAGGAAGAAAAAGAAGAAGAAGAAACAGTAAATATCATAAATGGAGTAAAAGAAAGATTGATTTAAGTAGAGAGAGAACAGAAGTCTTAAATATATTTCTATTTTGGAAGATGTCGAGATCAAATTTACTGCTGAAGATATTGTATGAATTTGGAAGACGAAAGAATAGAGAGCGATGGGTTATGGAAAGGCGAGGTGTATGCAAATGAAAGAATGCAGATAGTCTATTGGATCTTGAGGGAATTCTTAAAGAAAAGGAAGAGAGGAGCGTAGATTTCCATTCATTATATTGTGAGGGAAAGAAAGATCGGAAATGGTTCTGCAAGATGAGAAAGTTGGAATTTTGAGGGTACTAATGATATCAGCTTTGGGTAAATGACGCAGATGAGGGCAACGGTAACGAACTATGGCCAAAAAGGACGATATGCGCTCCAATTTATCAAGATTAGATTTGGTGGCCATACTCCAAATAGGTGAACAGTAAGTCACAAAGGTAAGATGCACTCGAGAAAGAAAGAACGAAAGAAAACGACATAATTAAGGCGGTGTGCCTGTAAATAATGTCCAATAATGCACTTTTTCGCTGTATGTTCGAGATGGTCACAAAACGAGAGTTTATCATCAATAATGATGCCGAGATCTTTCAGATGGGTTACCTTTTTTATATTCACATTCATAATACAGTAAGTGTAGTTAAGGACATGTTTACGCAATGTAATAGAAAGATGGGGACATTTAGAAGGATTTGGCTTGAGGCCCCACAGAAGACACCACTCGGAAAATTTATCAAGACACCTTTGTAGAGATACAGCTTCATCCAAACAGTTAATATTTCCAAATATCTTACAATCATCAGCATAAAATAAAATTTAATTATCGGATTTATTTATAATACTGCAAACGTGATCAACATATTAACAAAATAACAAAGGCCCCAACACACTGCCCTGAGGTCCACCAGAAAGAACAATAAGAGATGATGAGTGGAGACCAGAAATAGAAACTCGTTGCCTACGATCAGAGAGAAAATTAGAAATAAATGAAACAAAATTACCATGAATGTTAAATCTATTAGATATTTTATGCATTACAAGTTTGTGAGGTACAGTATCAAAATCTTTCGCTAAGTCAATGTATACAATATCAAGTTGGGATTTATTTGTGGGAGATTCTATAGCAGAGTATTGAAGTTCAGCCAAATTACTTTGACATGAACTACCAGGAAGAAAACCATGCTGTTGAAGAGATAAATATGGAAGAGTAAAAGCAGACAATCTTCGATAAATTGTCCGTTCAAGAAAGGTCGAAGTTATAGGAAGAAAATAGAAATAGGCCTATATGAGTCAACAGATTTTCTATTACCAGATTTATAGAGAAGAATGGCATTAGTCATTGTCCATCCAGAAGGCAAATAACCCGAATTAAAATATTTTTTGAAGAGGATAAACGATTTGCTAAAGAGGATGCAGTATCCTTTTTCTTACCTTTCCATTCTCCTCACCAACTCTCTCCGACACCTCTCCCATTTCAACTCTTCTTCTCTCAGCAAATTTCCTTCTCCCCCTCATATTCCATCTTCCTTTTACACCCTTCACTATCTATCCCTCATCTTGCCTCCACACTCCTTTTCATCCCTCCCATTTCCTACTCCGCCTTTATTGCTCTTTCCTCTCCGTCCTTTTTTACGTTCTCCATACGTAGTAATGGGAAAGTATTGTGATCACGAAAAAAAATCCACTTCGAGATTTCAACGGAAATACACGTTTGAGGTCCCTAGAACACGTTTAGACTATTTTCGGAATGATGTCTGTGTGTGTCCGTGTTTGGGTGTGTGTGTGTAACTGTATGTGATTGTGGGCGCTCTAACTCAAAACGTACTTGTCATATTAATACCAAATTTCATATATAACGCTTTAGCATGAGTACAAGGAACTGAGTAGTTTCTGGACAAATAAGTTAACCGGAAGTCGAGGTTTATTCAAAACCCGATTCGGTTTTTCCGATATTTATTCGTTAAAACATCATTATTTTATATATAATTCTATACAGAAATGATAGAGAATGTTATTTCCTACAACTTTCATTTGAGACAATTTTCCATAGCAGTTATTGTTTAGGAATTATTTATAAATAATCGGTTTCTTCGGTTTCCGTCAAATATCTCCTTTAAAACATCGTTGTTGGTAATCTTCGTGAGGACCGAAGTTGTAGGGAATTATATTTCTTCCAAGTTTTGTTTGAAATAAATTTTCGTAGAACAATCCATTTCGGAGATATTTTACTTTTTCTAGTATACAGCTCCACCACCAATTAGCGGTGAATTCTGTAAACATTCAGAATATACCTAATTTACGGCAATAACGACGACTGTATTCTTTTACGATAGGAAATAATAATTTTGCCCTATAATGCTAAATATTAATTTATATATATATACCCCAAATATGGAGAAAGTCATGTGTTGGCCACATCAATTTTTTTCCTCCGTTTTCTGTTTTCTTTCGAGTTGCGCATCCTTTTCTCCCAGAGTTTTCTTTTATCCTCGCCAGGCAGCGGTAGCGGCGGAGGGAGAGGAACAGCTGTGGAAAAGATGCGTAGTGGGGAAAAGAGGGAAGGGAATCGGGGTATGGAAAGGGTGATAGCCGTGGTATTGGTAAGGGTAAGGAGTTTAGGTGCGGCACGAAGCGCTATGGAAAATATGAAGAAAAAGTGTTATGGCCCCTAGGTCCACCACGTGCGCTTTCAGGACTCTATTCTCCAGCGTCGTGTGCTCAAGTCGTAACCGCATCGCGACACCCCGCCCCTCGCCGTCGCCCGCCCTTGCCCCGCTCTCCCTCGACCCTTCCCCCGCTTGCCCCTTTGGAAAAATCCGTCTTTTGCACCGAACCTATTTAGAATTCCTAGTCCATTTATTTACTCCAATGCCGTGTGAGAATATATCAAACTCCGACCTCTTTTTACTCCTCTCCGCCTCAGGACTATAGAAGATTTAAAGAGCACGGCGGAAATCTCTCTCTCTCCCCCTCCCTCTCTCTCTCCTTACCTCTCTCTCTCTCCCTACCTCTCTCTCTCCCTACCTCTCTCTCTCCCTCCATCTCTCTCTCTCTCCGTCTCTCCCCCCTCTCTCTCCCTCTCTCTCTCTCCTCTCTCTCCCTCTCTCTCTCTATCCCTCTCTCTCTCTCTCCCTCTCCCCCTCTCCCCCTCTCTACCCCTCTCTCTCTCCCTCTCTCCCTCTCTCTCCCTCTCCCTCTCTCTCTCTCCCCCTCTCTACCCCTCTCTCTCTCCCTCTCCCATTCCTCTCGCCTCCTCACACTCCCCCTTTCCACCGCGTTTTCCTTTTTAATTCTAAGATTTTATGCATTTTTTTTCTCTTTCCGACACCATTTGCAGCCACAGCCTCCCATATCTCTCTCTCTCTCTCTTTACGTGCCTCTTCCGCTGTCTCTCTCTCAAAAGAGAGAGGAGGGTGGGGAATCTCTTTGCGAATAGTTACCGCAACACCAGTCCTTTGGGCACTCGCGATTCTCTTGAACAAGAACGCATGCCCCGCCTGTGTCGACATAAGTTATCTTTAGCTCCAAAAAATCGGTGTTGTGGGGAATGAGAAATGTGGGGAAGAGTAGGAGAGGCGCGTGCTGTGGGGCGGGACAGGGGTATGGGTTGAGGGGGAAGAAGTCTCGATGACGAGGTTCAGCGTGGCGATGGGGAGAGAAAGGATGGCCAAAGAAATGCTCGGAGTGCTCGTCCTTGACATCGTAATCCAGATTTAGACTATATTCATCTTTATAACTCAAACCGCATTCTAGACCATCATAGTTATAAAGAGGGAATCTTTGTGTGAATTTCGTCTTCTTTATCATCTCCATGTAAAAGGAGTTACTGATAACTCTCGAGTCTTTCCGGAGATTTTCATTCTTGTCTTCCTTTGCAAAGGATTCGTGTCGCATGGCAAGCAGCGGCCCAACAAAGTGCCATGCATAACGTTTACGCTAATAAGATTTGTATTGCTCTCCAACGAGGCCTGTTCACGCTCACGCGAAAAACGTCAGTTAAAATCACGAAATTATCGATAATCGATGAGCATTAGCCTTACGCGGGGCTATGTCCGACTGCAGAGTTGGGACCATCATTTTTTTCACCCTCGTATTGCGTAAATACAACTTAAGAAATTAGCCGGCGGTAAAAAGTTGATTTATATCTGAGTGACATTTGTCCTCGGTGTTCCGGTATGTTCGCTTGCTGCTCTTGTAAGTCGAGAACGCTTTTGCGGTACTCTTCATCATCAGGTTCCACTTAATTGCCTCGATTATATAAAATTTGCCATAAGCTGATACAGGATTGCTGAATAACAAATACTGATACACATGTCTTTGAAAAAAGACAATATTTAAGTATGGATATAATGTTACCAAGGACATAATACATTAATATAGCTTTATAATAATTAATGATTATAAACTATGATAATGAGATGCAAATTAATACCTCTTAAGGCAGTGCTCCTCAAACTTTTTTGCTCCACGGCATACCTTCATGCATGCTTAAAAACATCGCGGCACACCCAACCACCCCTAATTAATTTCACTGCGTAAATACACATTTTAATAGGAAAAAACGAGTACGTAACAAGTAAAAGTCGCAATTATTTTAGATTGTTGTTATTGGTAATTTTATTGTAAATTAATTATATACATAATTCAACGTGTAAAAATGTTATGCTCTTCGACGGAGAATTTAGTCTTGCCTTTTTGGTACAAAGATGCTTTATATTTAGCTCATTAATAGAAGGAGCTACAAGAACTACTTCATGTAGGTTTTTTAAACATGCCCTTTTAATATTTTTAATATGGGCCATTGAAGAACAACTTAATTCGCATAAATACGTTGTTGAATTTGGGACGTCATATCGATGGTGTATTCAGACACTGGAGGATATTCACCTGTAGCTTTTAGCCAAAATACATCTAAAGGTAATAGTAATGATTATCTAAAGGTAGCATGATAATTTTAAGTTATATGATCGTCGCTAAGGTCTATAAATTCCTCTCGTAGTTTCAGGATAAATTCCTTGGATGAAAAAATCTATGCGAATTTTGTTTACTCCAAACGCATTTGTGAAAATTAAATATCCTCAGAGTGTGCGGCACACTAGTGTCGTCCTCGCGGCACACTAATGTGCCACGGCACACCGGTTGGGAAGCACTCTCTTAAGGAACAAAGAGATCGAAGAGTATGCTGAAGCAAACCTGCTATTTTTCAGCTCTCAATTATTCGGCTCTCAAAATTAATGCTCGCTCTTTTAAATAAAGAGAACCAATTTAAAAAGGGAACAATGGACGTTCTTCCTTGACCATGGTTTGTTCATTAGTCGATTTCTTTTCATCCTATTGTTGTAAAGCGGAAGAAAAACGGTGTTTTGGAATTCCTGATGACTCCCAATCAGTGTGCCTCCTTGAAAAAGACGTTAAACAATCGCTCGACCTCAACTTAAAACTTATCCTTGAGTCAAGGATTAATTTTTGGAAGAGCTATATTGCATTAATTCTAATTGTAACAAATGGCTTCCGCCCGTAATTTTATGGAGGATATGTTTCCAAAAATAGAATATTTTTTCGAGAGTCAAGGAAAACGGAAACAAAATTTTATTCTATGGAGACACACGTGCAAATAAGAAGAAAAAATACTCCATTTAAGAGTACTCCTTAAAATGTAAAGTCAATCAGTATTAAAAATTAAATTCATTCAGTTTAGCTGCTAGTTTTTTTTATATCTGGTTGTATCTTACTTGAAATATTTATTCTTTTTTACTTTCTCCATACGTAGTAATGGGAAAGTATTGTGATCCCGAAAATAACGACTTCGAGATTTCAATGGAAATACACGTTTTGAGGTCCCTAGAACACGTTTAGACTATTTTCGGAATGATGTCTGGGTGTGTGCGTGTGTGTGTGCGTGCGTGTGTGCGTGCGTGCGTGTGTCTATGTTATTGTGGGCGCTCTAACTCAAAAAGTACGAGCCATATCGTTACCAAACTTCATATGTAACACTTTAACATGAGCACAAAGAACTGATTAGTTTTTGGACAATAACGGGTAATCGGAAGTCGAGGTTTATTCGAAACCAGATTCGGTTTTTGCGATATTTCTTCGTTAAGACATCATTATTGTATTTACAATTCTATACAAAAGTTATACAGAATGTATTTTCCTACAACTTTCATATGAAACAATTTTCTATTGTAGTTATTGTTTAGGAGTTATTTATAAATAAACGGTTTTTCGGTTTTCTCCTTAAAAACGCCGTTATTGGTAATCTTCGTGAGGACCAAAGTTCTAGAGAATAATATTTCTTCCAGGTTTTGTTTGAAACAAATTTTCGTAGAACCATCCATTTCGGAGATATTTTGCTTTTTACTTTCTCCATACGAAGTAATGGGCAAGTACTGTGATCATGAAAAAAATCGACTTTGAGTTTTCAATGGAAATACACGTTTTGAGGTCCCTAGAACACGTTTAGACTATTTTCGGAATGATGTCTGTGTGTGTGTGTGTGATTGTGGGCGCTCATAACTCCTAAAGGTACTTGCCGTATCGTTATCAAACTTCATATATAACACTTTAGCATGAGTACAAGGAACTGATTGGTTTTTCGACAATAACAGTTAACCAGAAGTCGAGGTTTATCCGAAACCTGATTCGGTTTTTACAATATTTCTCCGTTAAAACAGTATTATGATATGTACAGTTCTGCACAAATGTTATAGATAATGCATGTTCCTACAACTTTCATTTGAAACAATTTTCCATAGCAGTTATTGTTTAGGAATTATTTATAAATAATCGGTTTTTTTGGTTTCCGTCAAATATCTCCTTAAAAATGTCGTTATTGGTAATCTTCTTGAGGACCAAAGTTGTAGAGAATAATATTTCTTCCAAGTTTTGTTTGAAACAATTTTTCGTAGAACCATTCATTTCGGAGATATTTTGCTTTACCTTAATACCAGTATACAGCGCCAACACCATGTAGCTATGAATTCTGTAAACATATTCAAAATATAATTTATGGCAGTAAGAATGACTGAATTCTTTTACGAAACGAAATAATAATTTTGCCTCATAATGTTATTCATAATAATTTAAATATCTATACCCAAAATATGGTGAAAGTCATGTGTTGGCCACATCAGATTTTTAATAATTAAAATAGTTAACTCGATAAATTAAGTACACGCCTCGCATAAGTATTAGTTGTACCATCTTTCCGAATTTATCTAGTTTTTTAAGGAATACTTATATCTCTTAATGAAAGCGTTTGATAAATGATTATTTGACGAATATAAACATAGCTTTACCGAAATTGAGGTTAAATTATTATTATTATTATTGGACACAAACTGATTATTTTCGTGAATATACCCAAAACATCAATTTGAAATCTACTGAGAAAGCTATTTATATATACTGGAGATAGTTATCTACAATACATATGAGTTAATATTTGGGAGGTATTTCACCAGCCCTTGATGAAACTTGAATTATTTCATCAAATAACATTCGAAATTACAGAATATATATTTTTGGAAAATCTTACTTCATTTAAGTCAATTGGCTGTCTGGCGTTGCTCCTCTTCTTGCCAGCATTTTAATTACGGCCATAAGAGTGAAGCGTATAATAATGTTCGAGGAAGAGCGTATTTTGGTTTCATTGCTACACCAAGTGATAAAGCATCAGTCAAGAAATTTTCGCTAACATTTATAGTAACATGATGCAACATATAACCTCGACCAAGTAATTCTTCCAAGTTAGTCTTAGTAATCAAATTTTAGGATGTAAGTGGAGACCATGTTGACCTCTTTCGAGAAGTGAATATATTCTAGGGAGCAGTAATATGCACGGCACATTTTTAGGCTATTGGATGAAATGTAGGTAGATTATGTGACATCCATTAGTAAATAGTGAATCACATTATTTATAATCGACGGGAATTGAAACGCTTAGTTTAGTCATGTAATAAAAGATTAACACCTACTAGAATATGCTTCTATGGATCTGTGCATATCTTATCTATGTTTAAAAGCATTGAGAAATAGTTAGAGAAAGTTCAGCAACTTTTTCGTCTATATATTTGGATTTAATTTCTAAGAAACAAGTGGTATACATCCTAATTGGGCTTTTATACTTCATACACTAAATATAGCAATTCTAGATTGGAAAACTGATATTTCCAAGTATAAAAAATTCTTAAATTTAAAGTTCCCTCAGTTTCAGAAGTTATCACGGTTTCATTTTAAAATAACCATTCGCAGTTTGTATTAACTTGATAATAAAAATGTTTTGTATTCGTTTCTTCAAATACATTCATAAACGAAACAAGCATTCAGTTAGCTAAAATCTATACTTTATAAATTATTGCTATGATGGCGCCAATTTAGATTTAATGCATCAACAGTGATTAACTTAAAAAATTTTAAATAAATGTACTGTGATTGATGTTCTGCTCTCAAACCCACGAGCTGAATAAAATACTCCACGAGGTGAATATTTTAATTCATAAATAAATAAACCTTAAATGTCTATGTGGATGATTTCACGAAAACTTGTTTCCTTTTTGCGTGAACATTGATAAATTGTGATCATCATTCACATTATTGCGCAAAAATTCCGAAATTTATTAGCTATTCCTAGAATGTCAAGCTGATTCCTTTTTTAAACCTTTTAGACTAAAAAATATGGCAAACAAGCAAAGTTGAAATGACGTGGAGAATAGGGAAATTAAGAACCGCGTACAGATGAAGTATAATTTGTCCTCGCATTCTTTCATTTAAAAAGAATCCATTCTCTTAATAGGCTCTTAGCTGGCGTGTTTCCAAGGACAGTTAAAAAAATCTGATGTGCTCACCAACACATGACTTTCTCCATATTCGGGGTATAGATATTTAAATTATTATGAATAGTATTATGAGGCAATATTATCATTTCGTATCGTAAAAGAATACAGTCGTTCTTACTGCCGTAAATTACGTATATTTTGAATATGTTTAATGAATTCACGGATACATGGGGGTGGCGCTTTATACTGGTATTAAGAAAAAGCTAAATATCTCCGAAAAGGATGGTTCTACGAAAATTCGTTTCAAACAAAACTTGGAAGAAATATTATTCTCTACAACTTTGGTCCTTACGAAGATTACCAATAACGATGTTTTTAAGGAAACCGAAAAACCGATTTATAAATAATTCCTATACAATAACTGCTATGGAAAATTGTTTCAAATGAAAGTTGTAGGAAATTACATTATCTCTAACATTTTTGAGGAATTGTATATATCATAATGATATTTTAACGGAGAAATATGGCAAAAACAGAATCGGGTTTCGAATAAACCTCTACTTCCGTTTAACCGTTATTTTCCAAAAACTAATGTTCTTTGTGCCTATGCTAAAGTGTAATATATGAAATTTCGTAAGGACATGGCAAGTACTTTTTGAGTTAGAGCGCCCACAATCACATACCACACACACGCACACACACGCGCGCGCACACACACAGAAATCATTCCAGAAATAGTCTAACCCTGTTCTAGGGACCTCAAAGCGTGTATTTCCGTTAAAATCTCGAATTCGATTTTTTTCGTGATCACAATACTTTCCCATTACTTCGTATGGAGAAAGTAAAAAGGCCTTCAGGCTACGCGACGGTCTGGTTCAAAGAATGATGCATCCCAATGACGACACAGTGGACATTTATCTAATGCATATCTTTTAATATGGGTAAAATGTTTCATCGACTTGTGGATTTTACTGTTCATTTGAAATTATTTAAAATGGCATTGAGTGCAAAAGGTAGCAGATGCGGTGATAAACTGTAATGCCTACACAGTAGTAAAGTTTTTAATTCGTAGCTTCTTTCTAGTGTTGTTTCGTTGTAAAAGATAGTCATTGAAGAAATGAACTTGTTATTCCAATCCCAGCAATGAAATAGTCAGGTAAAAGTGTTTTTCATTGCAGATGTCGTTCTCTCGAGATTAACATATTTGTCTCACCGATAGAGTCGTGAATTGGCAGTAATTCTAGTTTCTTTGAAATCCTTAAATTGATTACCAGATATGGCTTACCGAAATTTTACTTTTCTTCGTCCGTTTTATATTAATATACTTGCATTTATAATATCTGTTTTACTTGAGTTTAATATAAATATATTTGGCCAGTTAACACCACCTAGCGTTGATACCGTAAAATCTGTCATATATACAGCAGAGTATTATGTAACATTGCTGGATGCTTAATACCTGAGTTCAACGGAACGCGATATATACTGGATGTGTAACATATTATAGTTCGTCGCGCTAAACACGCTGGTTGATAAAAGAATCTGCTCGTTCAGTGTCCATTAATTCAATTCGCGCCTTTGTAGTTATTCCGCAAACTGCTATAGCGTGTACCTACACCATGCGTTAAGTCCACTTAACACAGTTTTCTCATACGATACGAGTCATTTAGTTTCATACGGGTTCGTAAGGACGAGTACAGCTTGAGTTTACGCCGAGAAAGAATACATGTAATGACTCGTGAAAAACATGGCGCAGACGTAGAGCAAAATTCAACCGGCTGCATGGTAGAAAATTTGTACTTAATGACGGGAATTGAAAATCGAAAATAGTTGAGATAAAAGGAATTTTTGTCGGTTGCACAAGAAACTAAGGATGATTTACATTATTATGTGATGAATTCGAAATTTAATATTTTCCCTTTGTTAAATTTCAGGGCACATTCTTACTCCTCGTTATTTTCTTTTATAATCAATTAGCAGAAATTCCCGGCGTTGCCCGGGGAAATTTGTTTCAAATCCGATAGGAATTCTAAATGATACATGGTATTTAAGAATTCACTCGGCCGCCGTGTTGAATACAACGGGCAGAGAGAAACAAAAACCGCGTATCCTGAATTTTCTGATTTTCCTGAGTTTCCTGAATTTCCTTATTTTACTGATTTACCTGATTTTTATGGATTTCATGATTTTCCTGATTTTCCTGAATTCCCTGATTTTCCTGAATTTTCCGATTTTCCTGATTTTTCCGATTTTCCTGAATTTCCTGATTATCCTGAATTTCCCAATTTTCCTGATTTTCCCGAATTTCCTTATTTTCATGATTTTCGTTATCTTCCTTATTAAATTATTTGATAAAAAGTTATAGGATATTATCACGGAATTCAGGAAAATCCGGAAAATCAGGAAATTCAGGAAAACGGGGAAATCAGGCCATTCAGGAAAATCAGGAAATTCAGGAAACGGGAAAATCAGGAAATTCAGGAAAATCAGGAAAATCGGGAAACTCAGGAACATCAGGAAATACAAGAAAATCAGGAAATTCCGAAAAATCAGAAAATTTAGGAAAATCAGGATTCAGGAAATCCAGGGAATTCAGAAAAATCAGGAAATTTAGCAAAATCAAGAAAATCAGGAAATTCAGGAAAATCAGAAAATTCAGGAAATTCAGAAAAATCAGGATTACCACGAATTTCCTGAATTTGCTGATTTGCTGATTTTCCTGAATTTCCTGATATTCCTGATTTTCCTGATTTTCCTTGTTTACCTGATTTTCCTGAATTTCCTGATTTTTCTGATTTTTCTGAATTTCCAGATTTTCTTGATTTTCCTGAATTTCATGTTTTTCCTGAATTTTCTGATTTTCCGTAATTCCCTGATTTTCCTGTATTTTCTGATTTTCCTAATTTTCCCGATTTTCCTGAATTTGCTGTTTTTTTTGCTGAATTATCTGATTTTACTGACTTACCTGAATTTCCAGATTTTCCTGAATTTCCTAATTTACCTGATTTTCCTCAATTTCCTGAATTTTCCTGAATTTCCTGATTATCCTGAATTTCCCAATTTTCCTGATTTTCCCGAATTTCCTGATTTTCATGATTTTCCCTATCTTCCATATTAAATTGTTTGATAAAAAGATGTAGGATATTATCAGGGAAATCAGGAAATTCAGGAAAATCTGGAAAATCAGGAAATTCAGGAAAACGTGAAAATCCGGAAATTCAGTAAATTCAGGAAACGGGAAAATCAGGAAATTCAGCAAAATCAGGAAAATCGGGAAACTCAGGAAAATCAGTAAATTCAAGAAAATAAGGAAAATCGGGGAACTCAGGAAAATCAGTAAATTCAAGAAAATCAGGAAATTCAGAAAAATCAGAAAATTCAGGAAATCCAGAGAATTCAGGAAAATCAGGAAATTCAGCAAAATCAGGCAAATCAGGTACATCAGGAAAATCAGGTATATCAGGAAAAACAGGAGCGTAATTTACCGTTACCTTGAGATCAGCGATTTCTATTGCGTGTGCCCCCCTCCCCTTGGTCTGATGTTGCTCATCTATAAACTTGATCTTATACTTGTATTGAAAATGACAAATATCAAATTTTATCTTCCTAAGTTAATTCATAGGAGAGTTATCGTCGAAAAACCAAATCGGTGCCACCCCCAAACCCCCACTTAAAATTTTGTTAGAGATACCTCATATAGTCTATATTTTAAGCTGGACCAGTCTAAAGATACGCTGCAAGTTTCATGAAAATTCGCCCAGCCGTTTTTGCGTGATGCGGTAACAAACAAACAGACAGACAACAATTATGCAAACCGGTTCAAACTCCTTTTGATGCAAAAAACACAAAAAAAGTAAAACCCCGAAAAAAATACCAATGTACCAACAGAGCTTACAATTTTAATCATATAGATTAGTTATTTGAATGGCAGCATAAATAAAAATAATCGTTTTCAATTCTTAAATTATTTTTATTTGCGAAAGATCTGAGGCGCCGAGAACCGAGCCCCTATTCCTTAGGGGCAGAATAAGTGAGAAGACGCGATTTCATAAGAGTGCATTTTCCAAGAACGTAACTATCGAGATGGGTGAGGTTTTTTTGTGCCTCGGTAAGAATGAATTATGGAGTAAATGCTAGAATTGTTTATCGTCGGTTGTTAGTTTATTTGTAATCACTCAAATTGTCAGAAAAATGCAAATGCTGATTTTCACTCGCCGCGTTGATGACATGACGTAAGAGGCGATGTTTTTTCATCGCTGTAATGAAGTATAATGCCAGCTCATCGGCCTTATTAGGAAGAAGACGCTCACATATTCAAACAAAAAATGGTTGAAATGACAGAGCCAGTGTCGCGTAAGGCGGCATATGAGGGTTGGGTAAGGAATTAAGTTCTTTGGAATGAGAGCGACTCACACGATAGCTTGGCTTGTCTGGTGTTCGGTTAATGTATAAGAGTGTAGGGGAGGATGAGAGGGGGTGGGGAAGGAGGAACGTGGAGTAGAACTGGACGAAAGGGAGGGAGCGAGTGAGCGGCTGGGAGTGAGTGGGAGTTGGCAGAACGGGCCTACGGGGACTGAAGTTGGTTTAAGGGAAGGCGTGGGTCGCGCAAGACGTGTAATCTCCATGTGTGTTAGTGTGTTTGTGGGGCGGTAAAGATTGTGAAGAGCCCACACCGTAGGTCTGTGACTCGCTACGGCCGTTACCTTGCCGGGTAACGACTCTAACGGCGTGCGAAAAACAAAAACGGTTACGAAAAAGTAGAAAAAATTTAACAACCTCGTGCATTTCTTTGATCACTGCTTTATCGTAGATTGGGATTAAACTTCGCAATTATACGAATTTTCTTAGTATATTTAATGAAAAGCCTTTGGTATCGTTTATTGATGAAATTTATTTAAATGAAAATTGTGTCCTTGCTACTTCAAATTTTTACGCCTCCCTGCTATCCAGTTAATTCTTGACAAATTCTTATTCCTAACCGTCAAGCTGAACTGAACTTTGATCGATTAATTATATATTGAAAATGAAATATTTTAACCAATCCAGTGCGTTGTTTTATTTTTAGCGTTGGAATGATATAGTCGTGTCATTCGTTTGGTGAGAAGTGGTATTATTTCGTGATAATACCAAATGACGAAAAGTAATTTGAATCACACTTATGTTAGTGAAGATGAAACACTCTGCTATGAACATAAGTGACAGTTAGCCATTTAGAAACATTAGTTTGTGTGTTATGCCTTCATTAATTGTAGAACCAAACTAATGGGTCCGATTTATAGTTGTATAAATTGCAACTGGAATTTTTATCACTTTTTTAATTAAAGAAGTCATATCTTCTCCTTCCTATCTACATGTGCTCCACACGTTTTCTCTGTTTATTCCACTTTTTACCATATTTTATATTATATAACTTCGGCAGTAATTTATATATATATATCGCAAAATCTCAAGTTTGTTTATATAAGTTTTTAAACCTTTATTTCAACGTTGAATTTTATATGAACCAGCGTTGTGTACGTTAGTTCGTTGGTTTGTTTGATGTAACGCTACACCCGCTTGCTAGAAAAACTTGAATAATAATATGTATTTTAACATGCCCTCGGCAAGATTTGTACCCGCGACTCTCGATACGGGAGATAGACACACTAACCACCCCTATACCAATAACTCGAGTATGAAAAGCGTTAGAAACTCTAAATTTGATAGGAATTCCAGGTTAGCAAATTTTAGGGCGATGACGAAAAAAAATCTAGATAAATGTCCTGGGTTCGACTCCAAAGACGACTTTTCCTTTTTTCATAAAAGAACACGTTAAAATTAACTTTTCGACGAGCAGGGTTTCATTATTACTTTTTCCATACGTACTATAGGGAAAGTATTGTGATCACGAAAAAAATTGACTTCGAGATTTTAACGGAAATACACGTTTTGAGGTCCCTGGAACACGTTTAGACTAATTTCGGAATGATGTATGTGTGAGTGTGTGTGGATGGATGTATGTGATTGTGGGCGTCCTAACTGAAAAGTACTTGTCAGATTAATACCAAATTTCATATGTAACACTTTCGCATGAGCACAAAGAACTGATTAGTTTTTTTACAATACCGGTTAAACGGAAGTTGAGGGTTATTCGAAACCCGATTCGGTTTATGCGATATTTCTCCGTTAAAACATCATTATTATATATACAATTCTAAACAAAGGTTATAGAGAATGTAATTTCCTTCAACTTTCATTTGAAACAATTTTCCATAGCAGTTACTGTTTAGGAATAATTTATAAATGATCGGCTTTTTCGGTTTCCGTCCAATACCTCCTTAAAAATGTCGTTATCCGTAATTGTGAGGAAAAAGTTGTAGAGATTAATATATCATCCAAGTTTTGTTTGAAACAGATTTTCAAAGAACCAACCATTTCGGAGATATTTAACGCTTTCGTAATTTCCAGTATACAGAGCCACCACCATGTAGAGGTGAATTCTGTAAACATATTCAAAATATAATTCACGACAATAAGGACGACTGTATTCTTTTACGATACGAAAAAATCTGATGTGGCCAACACATGACTATCTCCATATTTGGGATATAGTTATTTAAATTATAATGAATAGCATTATAAGGCAAAATTATTATTTCGCATCGTAAATGAATACGGTCGTCCTTATTTCCGTAAATTAGGTATATTTTGAATGTTTACAGAATTCACCGCTACATGGTGGTGGCACTGCCTACTGGAATTTAGGAATAAGCAAAATATCTCCGAAATCGATGGTTCTACGAAAAATTGTTCCGAACAAAAGTTGGGAGGAAAGTCATTTTCTAAAACTTTGTTCCTCATAAAGAGTGTAAATAACAGCGTTTTCACGAACATATTCGTTGAAAACCGAAAACCGCTTATTTATAAATAAATCCTAAACAATAACTGCTATGGAAAATTATTTCAAATGAAAGTTGTAGGAAATTACATTCCCTATAACGTTTGTATAGAATTGTATATACAATAATGATGTTTTAACGGAGAAATATCGCAAAAACGGAATCGGGTTTCCAGTAAAGCTCGACTTCCGGTAAACCGTTATTGTTCAAAAACTAATCAGTTCTTTGTGCCGATACCAAAGTTTTAAGTTTGAAATTTGGTAACGATATGGCAAGTACGTTTTGAGTTAGAGCGCCCACAATCACATACACACGTGCGCACACACACACACACACGGACATCATTCCGAAAATAGTCTGGACGTGTTCTAGGGAACTCAGAACGCGTATTATCGTTGAAATCTGGAAGTCGATTATTTTCGTAATCACAACGCTTTCCCATTACTACGTATGGAGAAAGTAATAATAAATTTGCCTTATAATGCTATTCATAATAATTTAAATATCTATACCCCAAATATGGAGGATGTCATGTTTTAGCCACATCTGATTTTACTTTCTCCCTACGTAGTAATGGGAAAGTATTGCGATCACGAAAAAAATCGACTTCGAGATTTCAACGGATATACACGTTTTGAGGTCCCTAAAACACGTTTAGACTATTTTCGGAATGAAGTCTGTGTGTACGTGTGTATGTGTTTGTGGGCGCTCTAACTCAAAAAGTACTTGTCATACCCATTTTGTGCCAAGTTGCGTAAACGCAACATTTTGAACATTATTTTTTATTTGTTACAAAATTTCATTTTAAATGCGTTTGCGTTTTACAATGCTAATACTAAAGAATTACACTGACCAGCGGTGTTTTTTGATTTTATAAATTATGTGTAGAACATTTAAAATATTGATGTTGAATATTTACAATTTTTCTTCCTTTGACTACCCCTTTCTGAACGATAGTCTACAAAGAAACTATCGGATTCAAAAGTTTATTTTTAAAGGGTAGATTACCTTAGGCACTGCATTATTAAAATTATATACTTGCTTGCGAATATAGCTATTACAAAGTCAGTGGAGATACTTTGTGAATAATGTTGCATTTACGCAAATTTGGCTCGATGAGTGGTATCTGGTACTCCCGGCATTCTGAACAGTTCTTTCTTCGAAACTGCTGCGGATTCCATACCGCTTGGAAACGTTTGTGCCTTCTAAGTAATTTTTGACATCTACATTGGATTTTGAGTACAAGGTAAGTAAAAATTAACAGTTATTATTCTCCTTACTTATAACATTAAGTATTATATATTATTTATGTTCGGTTCAAAGTATTTGTTAGAGCACACACCATAATGTAGGTACGTATCGGTAATGTTTGTTTATTTGTTTATTTATTAACTTATTTTATACAATAAACAGTTTTTGGAAATCAATAAATGATATGATTATTTATATATACTTTATATATTTGTGAACTTCACTAAAGTTAAAAAAATTTAAGCATTGATATTATCGTCCCGAAAGTATATATAATTATGACTTTCAGATGTCTGTTGGAAGAACTTTTCCCATCATAAGTCTGACATCTGAAGAAATTGTTGCGGCTTTGGAAGAAGAGGTTGATGGCCAGGAATCAGATATAGTGGTGTTACCACCGGAGGTTGACGAACTGACCGACGAAGAAGCAGTCGATGACGATTTAATGTTTTTATCAGATAGCAACCTCCCATGCGATGTAGTTGGCAAACTCGAATTGCACTCAATATCACTTCCAGATGACTAAGACGTGGAAGATCATGTTAACCTTCCAGAGGACTCATCTAAGCGCCAATAGTAAGAAATCCGAAGGTGAAATGCCATCACATCGTAAGAAGATAGTAAAGAGATATGTTGAAGCACCAAGTGGGAATACGTGCAAGCGCAATATACGAAGGAGCCTAACCTAATTAGTGAGGAAAATTTTAGAGATGAATGGAGGAAGTATGAAGGTATGGACCCATTATCCATTTTTCTTTTGTTTATAGATGAGGAAGTGTTGAACAGTATTGCTTTTTTCACAAATAAATATGCAAAGGACAATAACCGACATAACTTTGAACTAACTCCTAATGTATTGAAGCAATTTATGGGCATTTTAATACTAACTGGTTACCGCACTCTCCCTGGAATTCCATACAACAGGTCAAAGGATGAGGACAAAGGCGTTGCTATAGTTCGTTCAACTATGTCCAGGAAAAAGTACCAAGCTGTTAAAAAAAAACATTCATCTATCTGACAATGGAAGACTTGACAAAGAGAATAGATTTGCTAAGCTGCGACCTTTTTATGATCTCCTTAACAAAAAATTCATGCAGCTTGGTATTTTTTCTGGAAACTTATCAATTGATGAACAGATGGCGCCACATTTTGGTCAGCATACGGCCGAAATGTTTATTAGCCCGTAGACGCCGTCATACGTACTATTACGTCCTCCGAAAACTGTCCCATTCGCCGTCATACGTACTATTACGTCCTCCGTCAGCACTACATTTAATTGTCTTTTGGCGCGAGAGATATTCTTATATCTAAATAAACATGATACATTTTCAAAGAGGAAGCTTTGGCCTTTCTAGTAGTGCATGCTTTCTAATTTTATTAGTGTTTTTGTATATTATATCCTATGTTAAATTTTGCGACGAAATTTTCATTTTTGCCACGAAATTACGGTGCGTCAGCATTAAACTTAATTGTCTTTTGACGCAAGGAACTTACTTAAATCTAAATAATATTTTTATATGCTGAAAAAGGAGGTTTTCGCCTTTCTAATAATGTATGCTGTGTATTTTTTTTGTTGTGTTTTTATAATTTATAATGTACGATAAACTTTGCGCTCGATTTTTTACGAAAGTACCGTGTGCCTGAACTTTCATCGCTTTTTGGCGTAACGAAGTTTCTTAAATATAAAGCAGCTATATATGTATAAATATAGTTAAAGAGAAAGGTTTGGCCTTTTCAGTAATGCACGACTTGTATTTTTGCTATTGTTCTAACGTTTTATAATCAACGTGAAAGTTTGCGGTGATATTTTCGTTTCTGCGCCGAGAAGTTGGAGCGCAACCACATACTTTTGCCTAAATACGGAAGGCATAATCGTCTACCTGAATAAGCTATGCGGAGTTTGATAGAGGAAGCTTTGGCCTCTTCAGTAATGTACGAACTGTAATTTTACTATTGTTCTAACGTTTTATAATCAACGTGAAATTTTGCGGTTAAATTTTCGTTTCAGCGCCGAGAAGTTGGAGCGCAACCACATACTTTTGTCTAAATACGGAAGGCATATTCGTCGATCTGAATAAGCTTTACGAAGTTTGATAGAGGAAGCTTTGGCATCTTCATCGCCTCTCACTCTCTCTCTCTCTCTCGTGTCAGCGAGGAGACTGCACGCGTTCATATCGTTCTCCTCAATTATTGACGATTAAGGGTTTTTCATCTTGTTTCATATTTTTAATTTTTGTGTCCCTCTATCCTGGTCGTTATTAATTTATCTTTTTGCTATCTTCGTTCGCCTTTGTTTTATAGCTTTGGTTATTTACTACCTTTTTGTACTGCGCGTTTTAAAAGTCGAAAGCGGGCAGTTTTCACTCCATGTCCTCGGTTGAACCGGGGTTGGTTCTCGGACCCTCCCCGGTTTGTCCTTCATCAGCTGTGGAGGCCGATGTTGCCCAGGTTGTGGATTTCAACCTGCCCCAAGGCTCAACTAGCATCGACGGAGCCATGAACATCATTATGGCTCGCTCGACTACTGTCAAATCAACCTACACCGAAACATCGAAGGCATCGCCTGCTTCATCGGCCGAAGGCGAAAGGTTCGACATCTTACGTTCATCTTCTTCCGAGGGAAACATGGACAACCTTGAGTCTCGCCCCCACACTGTCGTCTCTACACCAACTGGAACGCCGATGAAGTCGGCTAGAGGTGAAAGCGTCAGTGCCACTACTTCTGGTAACCCCACCCCATCGTCATCTCCATCTACATCAACGCACCTCCTTCCACAGACTTACTCCCCCTACCAACCAAACTAAAAGTTAGCCGTTTTGTGTGACTCAGTGGAAGATACCTCTCTCGAGGATTATCTACTAGCACTTGGCAAAATAATCTCGCCCCACAAAATCAAATATGCGTCCCGACTGAGCAAGAAGCGATTGTGTTTTACTTAACGTCAAAATATGACGTAACCGCGGTTACCTCAGCAATTGGCCTTGAGGTGAAGGGACAGTTAATTCCGATAAGGAAATATATTTCCTCCTCCATCCGTGTCAGCCTCTCAAACGTTATTCCGGACATCCCCAATACTCTCCTCGCAAAATGCCTACATCCCTTTGGGAAAACTATTAGTCCATTCAGAGATATTCTGGCCGTTACCAAAATGCAGGAATTCCAACACATTAAATCGTTCAGGCGGTCTGTATACATGCTAATACAAAAACCGGAGGCGTTACCAAGCAGCATCCCCATTGAATTCGAAAACACAACTTACAATATTTACATTTCTTTAGACGATTTCACATGTTTTAAATGTAGAAAGACCGGACATGTAGCGTCGAAATGAACATTCGCAACAGTAGAACAGAGGCAGGCCTTAGGGACGTCAGATTTCCCTTCGTTCCCACCCTCTTTTTCTTCGTCCCAAAAAACATCGCCATGGAAAGGTCAACCTGATACGACTAAAGAAACCAATTCTTCGATTCGCAGTTTAACGGGAGATATCGTCAAACCACACAATGAGGGAACATGCCAAAATACCTACTCTTCCCCCCCTCCCACCCCTCCCCCACTCCCTCATCAAGTCTCTCTTTCCTCTCCCTTAACCCCTACTTCCTTGCTTGACCTTACCCTCCCCCGGCCCCCAGCATTACGCCAGAATACTCCCCCCCCACCCTACGGAAGAAGGACAAAAGGAAGTCGACGAAAAACCCCGTGCTAACGAGGAAAACGTCGACAAAATAAAGGAACATAATACGGATCCGGTAATTTGCACTGGCAAAAGGGCGCATTCACCCCCAAGAGAGACGGAAAAAATCAAGAGGCCGGCGTGCGATAAAACAAACAATATGGAGGATTCCGATCAAGATGATATAATGTCCATATCATCAAATGACGAGCGGATATCTCCGTATTTCGCCAAAAACAGTTCTCTATCTCAAAAAAGACTAGGTGACGTTATTAATGAGTGCGCACGAGCTGAACGAGTTCTCCCGATTGCGGAAAAATACACAAGCGACCTTAACGGATTGAAAAACCTATTAGATAAAATGCAAGATAAAGCGAAACAAAAACGGAGAAGGCAAAGGGCTGGAATAATTTTAACCCAACTTGAGAAAGAATTAGAAGAAATAAATCACAAAAGATAATCTTTTCTTCGTTTTCCCAATCAGATCTTTTAGTACTTTCTACCCCTTATAATTTTTAACTCTTACTGCTTTTATAGATCGCCTTCATTAATCTTATACTTCTACAATTAGCATCTAGACAGTTTCTTTCTCATACCTTCGATATGCTTTTGTGCACTGTAAACATACATTCAATTATTAGCCCCAGAAAACAGGCCTTGTTGCAAAGCTTTATAGCTCGTAAAAAGCCCGGGATAGTCCTCCTGCAAGAGACGGGGAATTTCATATTATCCAACGGTTGGTTATCTGCTGTATACGAGATTACGGCTAGTCACCGCCTAAGCCCAACAGCCGGGTGCGCCATCCTCATAAATAGAGACTTCAGGCTTGTACATAGAGAAAAAATATTGTTCCTGGATCTCGTTCCAGGACACCTATGTACAGCAACTTTAACCAACGCAAGAAGGAAAATGCATATTATTAATATCTACCTGCCACATAATAATGATCTTGCCCATCAAACCTTAACGCATCTGGAGAAATATCTAAGTCAGTGTGCTCTGTCGGACATTGTAATTTGCGCTGGCGACTGGAACGTCACCCTTCAGAAAAGCGACCGCCGTCAGTCGGTGGAAAAAAAGAGGACACATTGCTGTGCACACCCAAGCGATCATGAAAGAACACCGCTGCAAGGACCTGTGGAACGAATACAGAGGCGACACGAAGGAATTCACCTATCTGGGACCAGCACCTCACTACGCCCAATCAAGACTCGACAGGTTCTGCGGAACAGACGTCGCCGTCTCGCTAGTAGAACAGATGTTCACCGAAACCTCCTTCTCATATCACTGCGGTGTGTTCCTACGGATGCGTGACGACCGTAAAAATTCGTAGCCATCTTTATGGCGATTGCCAACCTTCCTAATTGAAAGAGAAGACTTCGAACAGGCAATAACAAAGACTGCCGACTTTTCAATAACATGTTAGAAAGTCCTAATTCCGATGCCTTAAGCATTTGGGAAGATTTCAGAAACTAAATAAGAATAATATCTCTTCGCTTTTGGCCTGTTCACAAAAATTCAGAAGACATGGCTATAGAGACTTTAGAGAATACTATTCAAGGTCTACAGGATCGTCAAATAACGGCAGCAGAGGAACTCGCCCGGATAGGGGAAATTGATGCCGAAATAAAAGGAAGCTGTTCCCGATTGGCACACAAACTAAACCTCAAGACGAAGCACACTAGCGCTTTAGCCAATTCTGCCGCGGCCAAAGACGTCCTCCGAATACATTGGGAACCAAAAAGCAGGATCGTTTTAATCAGACTAAACATAGAGGGAAGACTTATTGAGGATGGATACACCATCAGGAATTTTCTCGTTAGACATTTTGAAAATCGCTACGCCAGTGAATCTCCTTCAGCAACAGAAACTCAGGCTCTGCTCAAGCTAGGTGCGAGACTACCCAGAATCAAACACGAGGAAAAGAACTTAGTGGATCATCCCCTCTCCCCTGAAGAGTTACAAGAGGCAGTCAAAACATTAAAGAAAGGCCGAGCACCTGGCTTCGACGTCATACCGGCAGATTTCTACTGGAAACTCTGGAAAGCAATCGCACCGCTATCCCTAGCGATGGCGCGCGAATCTCTCGAGAGAGGATGCCTCCCTCCAACAACAAAAATTGGAGTCAAGATTTTAATCCCAAGGAAAGGAGACCTTTTAGAAATTAAAAACTGGCGCCCTATCACACTGTTATCAACAGACTATAAGATCATTTCCAAATGCCTCACCGCCCGTCTTCTAAATGTGATAGGTGGAATTTTTCACAAGGATCAGACATATTGTATCCCAAAACGGAAAATACACGATAACTTGCATCTTATCCGAGACATCATTCGATACGCTAACTTAATAAGATTCCCCTTGCCGCGCTTAATCTTGATCTTGTCTCCGCTTTTGACAAAATTAAACACTCCTTCCTTTTCCAAGTGCTAGGAGCCTTTGGGTTTGGCAAAACTTTCACCAGCGCCATTGAAACTCTATACCGAGACGCCAAATCTACTATACGCTTGGACGGAAGTCTCAGCGTCCTCTTCAACATACGCAGAGGAGTACGGCAAGGTGACCCGTTGTCTGGTCCAATATTCACCGTTTGCATCGAGCCGCTTCTTATTATGTTAAGAAACAAACTATCAAATCTAGGCTCCCATATCCCAGGGTTTCGAAATACTACGTCATTTGAGTACGCAAACATTAACAGAGGAGTCAGCCCTGTTACTCCGGGGTGTCAGGCTGATGACACTAAAAAGGATCAGAGAGAGGATCCTCGGGCTGTCGTCGAAAGTGTCGGCTGCAACATCGAAAGAATAGACAGAGCAGGAACTATCGGTAGGAAAGCAACAGTCCTTACTGACGACGGTGAAGAGGTTGTCGTCGATGAAGAAATTATCTTAAGCGCTTACGCGGATGACATCACCATCTTTCTAGCTGACGATAAAGACTTTGACATATTCGCCGAGACTTTCGCCTTATACGCAAAGCTGGCAGGTGCTGAGCTCAACCTCAACAAATCCTGCGGTGACAAACCCTTGAATGCCCAGTGGTCCGCGGACGGTGCTCGGTTTCTAGGGATTTTACTCGGCCCCTCAAGAGCTTTCGAAGATCAGAACTGGGTGGACTTAATAGAACGCGTGAAACGTATTTTCGATCTATGGCAGAAAATCAAATTTTACACTACCATTCATACGAGAGCGCGACTGGTTAACTGTTTTGTCGGTGAGAAAATCACCCATACTGCCTCTATCCTGCATCCTCCACCCTGGTTCTTCCAAAGTACCGCAAACTAATAAAAAACTTCGTATGGGGAACTTGGCACGTCCTACACCCTAACTACGTCTTCAGCTCGCGGGAGGTCGGAGGCTTGGGTGCAACTCACCCCGAAGCAATGGCCGCCACCTTAAGAATAAGTCTCATCAACACCATAATAATGAGAAGAGACGAGAACTCCCCCTTTATTCGTTTTGCCATATACAACCTGTGTCGCGAAGCGGAAACCCATTCGAACAATCTATTAACGGCATTACTCTCTCCAATGAAGAACCCACCTACACCAAAGTCACGCAACTTCTATTCATCAATCCTAATCGCCTGGCACTCCTTATCTCCGGTTCCAGAAAACTTTCCCTCTAAACTGAGCCACCTGAACCAGATTCCTATCAATACCTACCTATACCCGTTCTCCTCCAGAGTCGACATGTCCCTCTAGCGCAACGTCTCCATCCACACAATAGGGAATTTAATGGATAACACAGGGATCGTCAAACCGCGAGAAGTACTACTACCGAACAGCATAAGCGCTTCCATCCATCGCAGACTCACCCTTAACTTAAAAGAAATTAAACCCGGTATCGAGACAATAGTTTCACAGATTACTACTTCCAGGAGCATAAAAGACATAACTTTTAAATATAAAGCCTTCCTACCCATCATATACCCTCAGACTATAGAGAAAAACATTTCAGGGGGTAAATCTATTTTGCGTAACACTACACTACCGCACCTTCTACAAAACCCGCAGGTTATTGGAGCATCACCCGTCCTACCCAAGGTCAAACTAGATTGGAAATATCTCACATCAATCCCAAATGACAGTAAATACGCTGAAACCGTGTGGAAAATGTGCGTGATAGACTTATAACACCAGTAAAACTCAAGAAGTGGGGTAAACGACCCGAAGAGAAGTGTCTGTTTTGTAACGACAAAGGTGATATGCTACATGTAAATTTCAAGTGTAAATCACTGCAGCCAACCTGGTCTACAGTGAAGGAATGGTGGAAAGACATTTCTGGTCGTACGGAAGATTTTACAGTAGAAATGTTTGTCTCAGGTTTCAGTGGAAACAATGTCAAATATCGCTTAATGAAGTATATTAAAAATACAGCGATAGGAACAATATACAGACTGCAATACACACATCAAATAAACGAAAACAACACCATACCAAATATCAAAAATACCTTCCTCCAAAGAATTAAATCACACATCCTATCAGCATATGCAAAGAGTGGCGAACAATCACAACATTTTAAAATATTAACATATAAACATATTTTAGCTCACTATCATGATAATGCGATATCCTACCCATTTGATAATGGTTAAGTGAAATAGAACTCTACTTGATGTTAAGTTAATATAGGCATAGTTTAACAAGCAGTGGCAAAAGCACTTTTATTTATGTTTTAAAGAAAAGGACGTTTAACGAAAACAAAACTGTGTTTTTAAAAGGGTCTATGCCTTTTAGATGCATATAAACAGTGCATAACCCAATCTTTTACGGACAACGTGTGAAAAAGTGTTCAGGAACATAAATAAGACATATATAAGAAGATTATACGTATAGTTATAACCGACTTCCATACCAAATTACTTTCTGTTTGGCAGACCTTTTAAATCTTTGGTAAAGCATTACTTAATATATTGAGAAACCTTATGTAGCATAAAGTGAAACCATCTATGTAAATTAATATGTAAAATCAAAACGGTTACAAATAAACAGTTACGAACCCATTGTTCGTACGAAAAATCAAAAAATCTCTCTCTCTCTGCGGCCACTCCTTTCATCTTGTCACTCAAATTTTCGACCATGTCAACTCACCTCCTTAACTTTTAGGATGCATACTTTTATGGATAAATGCCCTCTATGACGTGAAACACGTTAGATCACGGTTTCGAGATTACATTTTCTCTAAAGTTAGGAGAAATATCCATTTGGCTGACCTCTGTAGGCCTCGTAACACGAAATATTTCCAAAAAGGAGTCCCTAATAATTTAATCTTTCTTAATTCCTATTTTCTCTACGGTTTACAAAAGATAAAAAATCATGCCAACTTTCTGATCATTTTAATGTTTTCATTAACCAATACTTCGTGTTCGAGAGTAATAGAAACGTCTTCCTTTTGATCATCACCATCATAGGTAGTCTGTCCGTTGACAGGTCCATGATTATTGATGGTTAAACATGGTTCTCCATATACTCCTATTTTCCGCAGTCTTCTTCATGTCTTGATAGCTCTCTTTCCCTTTCAAGTCGTTTACCGGATGAAACCTTTTCCTACCTCTTTCTCTTTTTCCATCCAGTTTTCCTTCTAGCACTTCTTTAATCATGCACTCTCTCCTCAGGTAATGCCCAATCCAGTTCGCCTTCCTATTTCTGATAGTCTGTATAATCGTTCGCTTCTCCTCTATTCTTCGTAGTACTTCCCCGTTTTTCACCCTATCTGTCCATTTTATCTTCAGCATTCTTCTCCATGTCCACATTTCGAAGCTTTCCAAGTATTTTATATCATTTTTCCTTAGCATCCATGTTTCTGCCCTATACAAAGCTATACTCTATATATAGCATTTTATCAACCTCTTGCGTATTTCCTGCTTCATATTTCCCGTTAGTAGGAGTTTCTTTCTTCTGAAAGCGGATTTTGCTTTTGTTATTTTAGTCCTGAATTCATCGGTACATTCTTCTTCTCTCGTTATGATGCTTCCAAGGTATTTATAATCTGAAACTTGTTCTAATGGATTTCCTCCAATGATATATATATATATATATATACAAAAGGGTAAAGGTAAATAAGGATATTTAGGGCAACTAGATGTTGAAGGAAACCCAATGAACACTTACTGGAAGGAGAGCCGCTGGGGTGTGGAGAGACACAGATGTACACGTTGTTGGAGCTTTCGGGATGGTCCCTTCGTCAGCACAAGAGAGACACAGTTGTGTCTGTCCGGCACTCCAGCGGCTCTCCTTAAAA
Source organism: Uropetala carovei (assembly GCA_036926305.1). Taxonomy (NCBI): domain Eukaryota; kingdom Metazoa; phylum Arthropoda; class Insecta; order Odonata; family Petaluridae; genus Uropetala; species Uropetala carovei. The sequence continues at coordinate 11,683,822 of JAXCHB010000011.1, forward strand.
ACTACCTCCTTGGTGAACCATATCAGAGACGTGGAATATCTTCGAGGATTTGCGCTGAACCGTAGCCGGGTCTGGCATGAGCATGGAAAAGGCTTTTCCGTCTCTGGGTCTCAATTTCGAGACCTTTCCTCGGGGGCGAGGCGCGGTCTCAATTCGACCCCGGTAGCCTGCAATTCTACGACCATTTCTTGATTCCCCTCATTCGCTCGAACTACCAAAACATATACCCCACCTCTATCGCTGCGAATCACGTAGTGCCAACATAAATTTTAACTTCACTGTTTGGCCGTAATCGGCGCGACCGAGCTTGCCCACAGACTTTTACAAATGACTGTACATAAAAATACTGGTAGTCTACAGTATACGTTTCTACTAAATTTTTAAGTTCATTCGAGAATATCTTTATCTTGAGAGAATTTTTATTGAACGTGAAAATTTTCCAGTAGGGGATGATTTTAAATTTCCGTTTCATCGAATGGCGACAACAATGAATCAATCGGTTGTTGTTGCTACCGCTTGTATGAGTCTTTTCCGACACGCTTCTTTGGAAATATATTTTCAAAACAAATAGCTAATTTGAAATATATAAATTTTTATCTATATTTAGATATTAGAAAATATGAACATATTCATAGCTAATAGAATTTTGTTATGAACGTATCCTGACGGTACAACGTTTATAGAGACATACAACGTTACCCACAAGACGCATCTGAGTCAGCCTAAATATATATTTCTTCAAATGTACAATTATTCAATTATTTATCCGTATTCAACCATTAAAACGAAGTTTTGAAAAATATTGTTTGCGCTGAACCTGATTACAGAAACTTAAAATTAATTTGTTTTTTACTTCACATATTTTTTTCTCCTATTTGTTCATTATAGATTTTTTTAAAAAATATTTGTTCCGTAAACTTTCATTTGTTTGCTACGCTTTTGACTGCATTTTTTGTAATGTATTCCTTTTGAAAGAAACGTAACTCGAGTAAAATATTGTTTGAGATGTGTATGGTTTAGCATTCTTTTTATTTCCAACCTTCAGAAAAATTATATAGTATTTACTCAATAGATGTCATTAGTATTGGTGTAGTGTCGTCCCTATCGGAATCAATTATCGAACATAAAGGTACCAAGTTAAGGAATCGAATAAATCATTTACGCCGACAAAACAATCAAAACGGAAATGCATTTCCTCTCGAAGCCATTCGCGCGTGTATCTATTCGACCGTAACTCGCTTCGCCGCCGCTTTGCCACAAAATATGACGTTGCTTCCCAAAGTGAGCGCCGCGGAACACTGGAGCGCTTCAGCGAATTTTTGTGGGTACCGCGAAAAGCGTTATTAAATCAACGATTCTGAGATGTTGGTAGGTAATCAGGTAATCTTTTGCTTTAATGAAATGACCACGATGTGGTACCAACTAATTAATACGTCCAAAAGTTTTAATACACGTATGTATGGATATAAAATACCATTTCAAGGTTTGGTTGAGCGGCGAAATCCTGTTCATCTTTGTTATGGTGCCATACTTACAAAAAGTTTGCGAACCGCTGGCATAAGAGGTCAGCGAACCTTGTCATCTATTCGCCGGCTCCAGCCTAAGCAGCGAAGAGAGACCACGCCCGCGATCGAACCAGTGCATGTGGTTGGAAATAAATCCGTGGATTGTCGTGCCTCGTGGACTTATAAGCGTGGGCACATGTACCTGCGGTGTAGTGTAGTCGGCTCGAGGGTGCCAAAGTGCGCGTTTAATTTGGCGACCGTATTTCTGTTTGGTTAGGGACCACATTGCTCGTGTGACGAAATAAGACGCGGTTGTAAGGAAATGCGACTTGGGTAGTTCGCCGGTACGCTCACCCCACCGAGAGACCAAGAGAGAGAGAGAAAGAGGTTTCGCTTTGGCAAGGGGCCACGGCACCAGAGGGGAGTTACGGTGGGGTTTTTATGGAGGCCCTGGGCTTTAAGATTTCCGTTTATTTTGGGATAGCGGGTTTCCTGCGGCGTCATTCGGGACGTCCTCTCCCTTCTTTCTCCTCTCTCTCCCTCTTTACCTACTCACCTCCTCTCCCTTCCCTCTTCGCTGCTCTCCACTTTCTCGCTTCATTGTTAAAGTTAACTCCGTTGTAACGATTGCAGTCGTCCCTCAATCTCTCTTTTATTTCCGTCTTAACGCTTAACTCTTTCTTTTATTTTCTTTTAAAGGTAGGCCGTTGTTGGTGCAGGTCGTGGTTTGCTTATGTGGGTGTTTAACTGGATTCAGGTCGTCCTGCCAATTCGGAGAAAAAAATGTATACGTGGATTTTGTCGACATATATGAGTCTGGCTGTCTGATTTACTACTTTAAAAATTATTATTACTACCCGCTAATGGATACTAAACGTGTTTTGCGAAATAGCTGCACTATTATTAGTTTAACTAAGCGGTTCCCAAACCTTACGTATCTGCTACCCCCTCATAAGGCAGCCAATATTATCGTGACCCCCTTAACCACATACATATACCAATAAATACAAAATCTAATAGTAATTTCCATATATTTTAAATATTTATTTTATTGACGTAAAAACTAACGTTAATACTAACTATATGCGTGCATAACATTACAAAAACAAAACATTCCGTTTACATGACTGCCGTGAAAACCTTGCGCAACTCAGGGGGTCGCGAATCAATGTTTTAATTTCTATTTTATAGTGGTATATGATTTGAGTGAGCGGATAATATGGCCATCTAATTCTCATTTTCAATGCCGGTATTCGAAAGAAATGTTGATAACATTCACAACTTAGGTTTATTGTGCTGATTAAAGAGTAAATATAATGATTTGAGGCAATCTGTTACAACCACGTTCTTTTCCAATTTAAGTACCATCACTAGGAGCGCCTTAGAATATTTCTTTCATTTTTCCTCGTTATTAAATGAAACTGTGAAATCTTCCTTCCCTTATTTCATTAATTACATCAGTTATATATTTTTGGGAAACAATGAAACAATTTTTTCGTTTCGTTGTATTTTGGATGAAATTTAATTATAAGATAAAAAATTTGAGTTTTACTTACAGGGGAATGTATATGCATCCATAATAATTTATTACACTTCTTATTTGTAGTCATATAAACTATCCTTCAGTTCGCAAAACTTTGCCTAATGTCACTCAGTAAACAAAAAATAAAACATGGATAAATGCCGATGTTAGTTGTAATGCTCAACAAAACCAGAATGTATTAAATTTGGAAACCGAAGGATAGATTCATTGATCACATGGGTGCTGTTACATCAGGTTTTATTAGCAAGCTGCAGGCTAGAAATGTAATAATAAACAGCGAGGCGGAGGAGCTATAAACTGTTTATTAGTTTCACTTAATTTGCTTACTTAAATACGATATAATTCCTGTTAAATATTTTCTCATAGTTCGTTACACATATATAGCATTATATGGAATAAACAGCATCGCGGCGATACAGAATGAAGACAAGACCCAAATTAAAAATAATTCTGTTGACAATATTATCACATTCAAGATTTTGCTTCTTTAATAGCCAAAAAGAGTAAGATATGATTTCATTTTCTATTTGTATTCTAAATATAATTCTTGGTTAAATCTTAGAAAATTGGATGAACATTAGAGCGAAATGTCATAGGACATAATCGTCTTTTCTAAATTTCAAATTTTCTTTTCTTGAAATTCACGAAACACATGGCAGAATATCTCAAAAGTGATTTTCTTCTTGGATAAAAACTAACGTAGTATTGACGAACCAGGATTTCAAAAAAAATCTGATATGGCCAACACGACTTTCTCCATGTTTGGGGTATAGATATTTAAATTATTATGAATAGAGTTATAAGGCAAAATTATTATTTCGTATCTTAAAAGAATACAGTCTTTCTTATTGCCGTAAATTACATATATTTTGAATATATTTACAGAATTCACCGCTACATGGTGGTGGCTCTGCATACTGAAAATTACGAAAAAAGATGAATATCTCCATAATGGATGGTTGTACAAAAATTTGTTTCAAACAAAACCTGGAAGAAATATCATTCTCTACAACTTTGGTCCTCATGAAGGCGTTTTTAAGGAGATAGTTGACGGAAACCGAAAAAACCGATTATTTATAAATAATTCCTAAACAATAACTGGTATGGAAAATTGTTACAAATGAAAGATGTAGGAAATTGTATTTTACACGTTTTGTAATTGTCAATGTATACAATAATGACGTATTACCGGAGAAATGTCGCAAAAACCGAATCGGGTTTCGAATGAACCTTGACTTCCGGTTAACCGTTATTGTTCAAAAACTAATCAGAACTTTGTGCTAATGCTAAAGTGTTATATATGAATTTTGGTAACGGTATGGCAAGTACTTTTTGAGTTAGAGCGCCCACAATCACATACATTCATGCCTCGCTTAGCGCAAAGGATACGTTCCGAACGGTCCTTGCGCTAACCAAATTTGCGCTAAACAAACCGATTATAACATGTACTTAGTAGTGATCAGTTCGCGAAATTGCAAAGTTCGCTAATGTTACTTTTTTATTTATTTAATATTATCATTAAAAATGAATATTAATACAATTCTATATCTTTCGCAGCGGTGCTCGCATTTATGCGTAGATCGCTAGGTTCTGCGAGTTGTCATTTTCGTCACTGCAGCGCTCAAATCTACGCGTAAATTACTTGTATGTATGTGTGGAGGTATTCACCATTTTCAATAATTGCTTGAAATTCGTCAGGAAACTTTATAGCTGCATCTTTATCAGAGCTTGCTGATTCACATATAAAACGAACGCTATGTATATTTGCGCGGCGTTTAAAATTTTGAAACCAACCGTAACTGGCATGAAATGCTTCTGAAGAATCTCCACCCTCTTCTTCCTTTACGCATTCAAACAGGGAAGGTACTTTACTGCAAATGAATGCTTGACTAAGAACGCTTAGAATGAATCCACAACACTAGCAGTTTCCCCATTTTTTCAAGCATATTACTAACAATAAGTGATCGTGTGAGTTTTTCGCAGTTACTGCACTGGTTGCTTCGAATGGAACTTTTTATTTTGTCTTTATTTAACAAAATTGTATGAACTATAGAATTTGTGAAGTTAAACTTCGTGCAATATTATTCTGACGCTCACCTTGTTCGAAACACTGAATCACTTTAAGTTTTTCCTCAAGATTTATGTTTCCCTTGATAATTTAGGATTACTTTCTAAAATTTGATTGCCTTTACTCAATTTTATCCTTTCTGCCATGATTTACTGAATTTAATTTCCCCTATTTCAGTTGAAATGTTATTTTGCCATAGATACCGTATTTACTCGTGTATCCCGCGCACATTTTTTCCCGAAACGCCGGAAAAAAGGGGTTGCGCGTCATCCACGAGGATTTCTGAAAAGGTTATATAAATTGTGAGTATCGATAGTAAATTCTCTGCAATATGCTTGTGTCTACGTTTATGTTCGTAAAAGACGTCGAATTCTACGAAGTATATGCGTATTTATGCGACCAAGCAAATGTGTAAGTTACGCCCGCGCTGCAGGCAAAAACTCGCAAAAGTAGGCGGAAAGAATATGCCGACTAACTGATACCTATAGTTCAATGACTACTGAGGGTTTTCTGGCTTGAAAATAGGTAGGTTCAAGTTTGGTCCTTTACCCTCATCCACTTCAAGGAATTCGGAGTGGTGAAATTTTTTTGTGAATGAATTATTTCATCGTTCTAAAGGAAGACGAAAATCCACATCTCAAGTGTTTGGATTCGTTTGTTCGTAACCTTCCAATATTTACTTACCGGACGATACGCGAAAAAACTCCCCATCCACCTAAGGAAGTTCCCGTTCATAGACGAATGAACAAATAGTTCGTGAAGCTCCGCATCTGCTCGTAATATTACGTCAAAAACAGAAGTGGGGACGAAGTTGCGTAATAATACAACAAAAACGGTTAAGGGGTTAACAAAAGAGGACTATCGGTGAGGAGATTTATGCTAGCATCGTCATAAAGAGATCATTCAATAAATGTAGTCACGTAGAAGGGAGAAGATGTTTAACTTGAGCGGAACTTGTTTCCGGGAATGGGAATCGGTGACTTAAAAAAAAAGTTATTCTGTCTCAAATTAATTTTTTCCCTCTGAACCGGCCCAAGAATAGGAGTTCTCGGGTTACATGAGTAAATACAGTAATAAACATAACAGAAGCCAGCCAGCAAAAATGCGCACCGTGAACAGAATTTTCATTTTGCAGTACGTACATACATACAGTATTTATTTTATTAAAAAATATTAAAAAATGTATAGCACGGGATTCTAATTGCGCTGTAACGAAATTGCGCTAAACAAAATGCGCTAAACGAGGCATGACTGTACATCCATCCACACACACACACACACACACACAGACAATAGTCTAAACGTGTTCTAGGGTTCAAAATATCTAATAAACTATCGGTTTTTCGAAACATTCCTATCACATATACACAGACAACATCAAGAAAATAGTCTAAAAGGGTTCTAGGGACCTCAAAACTTGTATTTTCGTTGAAATCTCGAAGTCGATTTTTTTCGTGATCACAATACTTTCACCATACTATGTATGGAGAAAGTAAAAATGTGTTCATCTTATTGCTACAGTGATTGAAAATCACGAAAAACTTATTGAAACAAATCGATAAATACGAGTTTTTTTAGCGTAAATAAAACATTTCATTTTATAACTTAGATAATTTATTACTAATTTTAAAAATGACAGATATTCCAATACTTACAATGATTAATCGATACTAAATCTTATAATAAATATGTAAAAATTAATACAGTTCGTATTTTTAAGAGTTTAAAGTGCGATAGTGTCCAAAATTTACGCTATTTTTTTAACCATTACGATTAATATGTATTCGTTAAACTCTTATGGCTATATCCGATAATTTAAAAATTAAAAAATCGGTAAAACATACATTGTACAAACTTTCTCAAATACTAATGCGTCGTTTAGTTATCTTTGGGAAATAAAAATCGAATGAGCCTGTTTTTAGAAAATCCAATTTTTGTTAAAGTTGCCCAAGAATAAAGTAGCCTTATATTAATTCATAGAAAGAAATGAAATAGGTAGATATTATTGTAGATGTATACTCAAGTAACTGCACGAAATTTGATCAAAATCGCTGGAGCCGTTTTTGAGAAAATCGAATTATTGTTAAAAATGCGTAGAATAAACTACTCTTAATTATTGAGCTATGTCAAAGATTTCTTTGTATACTCTGCACAGTTTGATATAATACCTAATTACGAGATTTCATTCATTTTTGTTCTTCCGTCTAGACTACAGAGCCAGTAACAGACAGACAGACCGACGGCATTGCGAAAACCACTTTTTCGGATTCAGCGACACCCAAAACGAATATTTCCGTAAAAATCTCGAAGTCGAATTTATTCGCGATAACAATACTTCCTCGATACTTCGTATGAGATTGTAAAAAACCTAATGCGGCCACCACATGACTCTCTCCACATTTGGGGTATAGATATTTAAATTATTATGAATAACATAATGAGGCAAATTTATCATTTCGTATCGTGAAAGAATACAGTCGTCCTTATTGCCGCAAGTTATATATTGAATATGTTTCCAGAATTCACCGCTACATGGTGGTGGCGCTGTATGCTGGTATTAAGAAAACTCAGAATATCACCGAAATGGATGGTTCTACGAAAATTTGTTTCAAATAAAACTAAGAAGAAATATTATTCTCTACAACTTTGGTCCTCATGAAGACTACCAATAACGATGTTTTTAAGGAGATATTTGACAGAAACCGAAAAAACCGATTATTTACAAATAATTCCTAAACAATAACAGCTATGGAAAATTCTTTCAAATGAAAGTTGTAGGAAATTATATTATCTATAACAATTGAAAGTATCAGATATATCGTTATGATGTTTTAACGGAGAAATATCGCAAAAACCGAATCGGGTTACCAATAAACCTCGACTTCCGGTTAACCGATATTGTCCAAAAACTAACCAGTTCTTTGAGCTCATGCTTAAGTGTTACATCTGAAGTTTGATAACGATTTGGCAAGTACCTTTTGAGTTAAAGCGCCCAAAATCACATACACACACGCGCACACAGACGTCATTCCGAAAAAATTCTAAACGTGTTCTGGGGACCTCAAAACGTGTACTACCGTTAAAATCTCAAAGTCGATTTTTCTCGTTAACACAATACATTACTACGTATGGTGAAAGTAAAAATTTCATGTGGCCAAGACAATTTTCTCTATATTTGGGGTATAGATATTTAAATTATTATGAATAGCATTATATGGCAAAATTATCACTTCGTATCGTAAAAGGATACAGCCGTCCTTATTGCCGTAAATTACGTATATTTTGAATGTGTCTACAAAATTCACCGCTACATGGTGGTGACTCCGTATACAGGAAATTAGGAAAAAGTTGAATATCTCCGAATTAGAAGGTTCTACGAAAATTTGTTTCAAACAAAACTTGGAAAAAATATTATTCTCTATAACTTTGGTCGTCACGAATATCACTAATAACGACGTTTTTAAGGAGATATTTGACGGAAACAGAAAAAACCGATTATTTATATATAATTCCTAAACAATACCTACTATCCAAAATTGTTTCAAATGAAACTTGTAGGAAATTACATTCTCTATAACATTTGTATGAAATTGTATATACAATAATGATGTTTCAAAGCAGACATTTCGGCAAAACCGAATCGAGCTTCGAATAAACATCGACTCCCAGTTAACCGTTATTTTCCAAAAACTAATCATTTCCTTGTGGTCAGCAAAGTGTTATATATGAAGTTTGGTAACGATTGGCAAGTACTTCTTGAGTTAGAGCGCCAAAATCACGCACACACACACATATACACACACAGACATCATTCTGAAAATAGTCTAAACGTGTTCTAGGGACCTCAAAACGTGTATTTCCGTTGAAATCCGGAAGTCGATTTTTACTCTGTCCATCAGTAGAAATGGGAAAAAAATCGACCGAGATTTCAACGGAAATACCCGTAAAGAGGTCCCTAGAACACGTTTGGACTATTTTCGGAATGATGTATGTGTGTCTGAGGAGGTATGTGATTTTGGGCGCTCTAACTCAAAAAGTACTTGTTATATCGATACAAAACTTCATGTATAACACTTTAGCATGAGCACAAAGAACTGACTAGTTTTGGGACAATACTCGCTAATCGAAAGTCGAGGTTTGTTCGAAACCCGATTCAGTTTTTTCGATATTTCTCCGTTGAAACATTAATAGGGTATATATAATTCTATAAAGTTATTATAGATAATTGAATTTCCTACAACTTTCATTTGAAACAATTTTCCATAGCAGCTACTGTTTACGAATTATTTATAAAAATCGATTTTTTCGTTTTCCGTCAAATATCTCCTTAAAAACGTTGTTAATGGTAATCTTCGTAAGGTCCAAAGTTGTAGAGAATAATATTTCTTCCATGTTTTGTTTGAAACAAATTTTCGTAGAACCATCAATTTCGGAGATATTTTGCTTTTTCTTAATACCACTATACAACGCCACCACCATGTAACGGTGATTTCTGTAAACATATTCAAAATATACGTATTTTACGGCAAGGAGGACGACTGTATTCTTTTCCGATACGAGATAATAATTTTGCCCCATTATGCTATTCATAATAATTTAAATATCTATACCCCAAATATGGAGAAAGTCATGTGTTGGCCACATCAGATTTTTTGCAGTTGGGAAACTGTTTGCGAAAATCCTGAACTACATGCATCATATGCTGGGACTGATCTTGCGTGTGGAAAGCTGGCAGGAAATTTTTCACTGGGGAAACTCCTCGCTCAGCGACGTCATTTACCACCTTCAAGGTTTGCAGTTAACCCACACCTCGCGTACAATCTTCTTGTGAAGTGCAATCTGACGGATTGACATATCAGAGGGGAGCGAGAATCGCTCAAATAGCTGATGAGAGTTTTCCGACACAAATCTATCCAAATTACCTAAAGCCCCGTGAGGCAGATCATCTGACACGTGCGGTCGTCTACATGTTTCAGGAGGGAAATCATTATTGATTCCAAGAAATCTGTTTTTATCTGGGCAGATTTCTCGGTGCGGAACCGTACCCTAGCGCTCAGTAATGTTGCGTAGTTCACTTTGACATCTTTCAAGTCATGTGTACCGCAAGCGTCAACTGATGCTGCAATGATTTTTGTAACAACTCTGTTGCTTACTTTTCCTGCATCAAGAAAACAGCAAGTTTGGGGTCATTATTTCAGTGGTATCCCCTTTCTTTACAGGCATATCAGCTCGTGTCTCAGCTTCTGTGGTATCTTTCTGTGTTTCATCAGGATTGTCATGTTCAGGGCTAGAGTCGGGTGCGACTTCACTATCGTCGTCACTGCTACCTTCAAGAACAGCTTTACTGTCTGTAATCGCAAAAGTTCAATAGAAAAATAAAAGCAATGAAATTCGGAGCCACGACTAGGAAATTGCAGAGCACGAAAACTAATTAGTGAAAACTCACCGGAGATTTCCCGTTCTTTCCTGTTTCTCTCCTCTCGGGCCCGTTTCTTATTCTCTCGTTCGGCTGTCCTCTTTTCCTTGGCAGCTAGAGCATATTCGACGCTGCTCATGCATCCCACACGACCTTTCATCCTTTGGTTCAACAAAAATTGTCTGTCGTCTGCTATTTTTATCAACTCCATCAAATTCATGGGAGCTATATCAAATAAATCCTCCAATTTACCCATGAACTCCTCTTCCAACTGTACTTGTTTTTTATTCTTGCGCGATGAGTTCTTGTTCAAACTGCGCCATTCCTTGTAAAGAAGCTTTATTTTAGGGAGGACGTTGCATTCTACATGTGTAGGAATTCTTGCCCTTTGCCAGGACGGAATAATCTCCTTTGCGGTCGAAACGGCGCTTTCATGAACATTTTCCTTCATTTCGCGCGTGTGATATAGCATGTATCGAAGCACTTGTAATCTAGATGGGAGTTTAGCTCCCATAATTTTACTTTCTACGTGATCTACCATGAAAATTCGCTTCCTTTTCGTAGCCGTTGTTCATCAACATTAGCACTTAAGCCTGCGAACAGTGCGAGAGCGCACAGAAAGATCGAAAAGACACGGACTGAATAGTGCTGGCCGGCGAACTGTGATTACAAAGAGTTAAGCCAGGGTTGCCAGATAATTGGACAGCCGCGTCGCCGTCTGAGGGTAATGATGTCGTCTAAGTCTAAGCATAAAGGGAAATTACGTTAAATATCCAGAAAGTACTTTGTCGGCTGCTCCATAATTGGCGTAATTAAAATAACAATGTGTAACCCCCCACATCCAACTATATATGGAACTTATAGTACTTTTGTGACAACCCAGAGGAAATATGAGAATAGATCGGAATCAAAATTTAATATCCACACACTTCAGTTATTGATTTCTTATATAAGAATATATATATATATACATTATTTTATGACAAGAAATAGTTTAAAAGGTAAGCCCGCGCTGAGGCGTCGGCGGCGCGTGGCGCTGGGATCGGACGCGGAACTTGCCCGGCGCGGCTGTACTCCTGTGTTATCCTGCTCCATGTTCGAAAATGTTAACCGTTGACATTCTTTTTCATGTACTTCGTATTATCCAAAGCATACAACTGTATCAGCTCGACATATTCGCCGCTTGTTAGGCCGCAAAGGTTTAGTGTTACTGAAATTATATCAATTCTACTAATGTTTAGGCTCGATCAGGCGCGGGTAAATATTGACGTACAGCGGTCCAATTTTTACCACATTCATTTTTCACCAAAAGAAACAATTATATCGTTCAGCACCGAAATATTTCCAACTTTCGAAATTAAGTACCATCCTAACCCACACACACAGACATCATTCCGAAAATAGTCTAAACGTGTTCTAAGGACCTCAAAAGGTGTATTTCCTTTGAAATCTCGAAGTCGATTTTTTTCATGATCACAATACTTTCCCATTACTACGTACGGATATAGTAAAAAGCATAATATCTCCGAAATGGATGATTCTACGAAAATTTGTTTCAAATAAAACATGGAAAAAGTATTATTCTCTACAACGTTGGTCCTTACGAAGAATAACAATAACGACGTTTTTAAGGAGATATCTGACGGAAACCGAAAAAATCTAATATGGCCAATACATGACTTTCTCCATATTTGGGGTATAGATATTTAAATTATTATGAAAATCATTATGAGGCAGGGGCGGATCCAGAAACTTCTCAAGGAGGGGGGGGGGGGGGGGCGACAGCTCCTCCACCTAGCGAATCCGCCCCTGCCAACTGCCCTATATTTGGAAAAAAACTACCCCTATCAGAATTCTTCTTTCTCTTGCTATACAGACCTAATCTGCGGCGTATAATTGATGATTTTTGCGCGGAATCAATTTAAGAAAGCACCCAGTGGAGTGCAAGGGGGTTATCTAAGGAGGGGCGATGGACTCCATCGCCCACCCCCTGTGTATCCGCACCTGTTATGAGGCAAAATTAATATTTCGTACCGTAAAAGAATACAGTCGTTCTTATTGCCGTAAATTATATTTTGAATATGTTTACAGAATTCACCACTACATGGTGATGGCGCTGTATACTGAAAATTACGAAATAAGTTGAATATCTCCGAAGTGGATGGTTCTACGAAAATTTGTTTCAAACAAAACTTGGAAGAAATGTTATTCTCTACATCTATGTCCTCACCAAGATTACGAATAACGACGTTTTTAAGGAGATATTTGACGGAAACCGAAAAAACCAATTATTTCTAAATAATTCCTAAAAAATAACTGCCATGAAAAATTGCTTCAATAAAACTTGTAGGACATTACATTATCTATATCATTTGTATAAAATTGTATATATCGTAATGATGGTTTAACAGGAAGTATCGCAAAAATCGAATCGTGTTTCGAATAAACCTCGACTTCCGGTTAACCGTTATTGTCCAAAAACTAATCAGTTCTTTGTGTTTTGAGTTAGAGCGCCCACAATCACATACACACGCGCACACACACATCCATAAACACACAGACCTCATTCCGAAAATAGTCTAATGTGTACTACGGACCTCAAAACGTGTATTACCGCTGAAATCTCGAAGTCGATTTTTCGTGATCACAATTCCTTCCCATTACTTCGTATGGAGAAAGTAAAAAATCTGATGTGTCCAACACATGACTTTCTCCATATTTGGGGTATAGATATTTAAATTATAATGAAAGCATTATGAAGCAAAATTATTATTTCGTATCGTAAAAGAATACAGTCGTCCTTTTGCCGTAAATTACGTATATCTTGAATATGTTTACAGAATTCACCGCTACATGGTGTTGGCGCTGTATACTGCAATTAAGGTAAAGCAAAATATCTCCTAAATGGATGGTTCTACGAAAATTTGTTTCAAACAAAACTTGGAAGAAATATTATTCTCTACAAATTTGGTCCTCACGAAGATTACCAATAAAGATGTTTTTAAGATGTTTGACGGAAACCGAAAAACCGGTTATTTAAAAATAATTCCTAAACAATAACTGCTACGGAAATTTTTTTCAAATGAATGTGTTAGGAAATTACATTATCTATTACCTTTGTATAGAATTGTATATACATTAATGATGTTTTACCGGAGAAATATCGCAAAAACCGAATCGGGTTTCGAATAAACCTCAACTTCCGGATAACCTTTATTGTCCAAAAACTAATCAGTTCTTTGTGCTCATGCTAAAGTTTCATATATGAAATTTGGTAACGATATGGCAAGTATTTTTTGAGTTACAGCGCCCACAATCACATACACGAATACACACGCACGCACGCACACACACGCGCACACACAGTCATACGCGCGCGCACACACACACACACACACACAGACATCATTCCGAAAATAGTCTAAACGTGTTCTAGGGACCTCAAAACGTGTATTTCCGTGCAATCTCGAAGTCGGTTTTTTTTATGAACAATACTTTCCCATTACTTCGTATGGAGAAAGTAAAAACGATTTTTTATAAATAATTCCTAAACAATAACTGCTATGGAAAGTTCTTTCAAAGGAAAGGTGTAGGGAATTGCATTCTCTATAACCTTTGTATAGAATTGTATATATATAATAATGAAGTTTTAAGGGAGAAATATCGCAAAAATCGAATCGGGTTTGGTATACACCTCGACTTCCGGTTAGCCGTTACCGTCGAAAAGCTAATAAGTTCTTTTTGCTCATGCTAAAGTGTTATATATGAAATTTGGTATTAATATGACAAGTAATTTTTAAGTTAGCGCACCCACAATCACGTACATCCATCCAACCATCCACACACACAAACGTCATTCCGAAAATGGTCTAAGCGTGTTCTAGGGACCTCAAAACGTGCATTTCCGTTGAAATCTCGAAGTCGATTTTTTACGTGATCACATTACTTTCCTCATACATTGTATGGGGATAGTAAAATTAGGGATTAATTTGATAATCGCGTACAGTCATTCCAACCAAATCATTTACTAAAAAAAATGCATCTTCTTAATTTATACATATAGTACGAAAAAATTACTCGTAATTTATTATAAAAAGTATGCAGTTACTGATGCTGCTTATAGGTTGTTATTATTTATAGATATTTAGTGCAATACTGCGTAGGGACTTTTTATTTTTCTCGTTTCTTATAAAAGACGATTTACTGATATCGTATAATCAAATGAAAGAAAAATTTATCTTTTATAAAGTTTTATTTTAAATACCGACTGATTTCATTAGTTTCAACTGTATCCAAGACGCTCTATATTCGAAAATTGTCCCAGGCAATTGTTACTTATCTAATAAATTGGACCATAAGGCCTAGTACTCACTAGATTTCTTTTTTATGCCACCATCACCACTATTTCGTTTGTTATTAATTTAAAAGGTGGTGGAGACTATGTCGAGATGGATGTTTCAAATGTAGAATACAGTCCTTAACCGTATAAGGTATATGGTTAAGGACTTTATTCTACATTCAATTGTTCTGTTTTGAAGGAGTTCATTTGTGCTAGTGAATATTCCTTGACTATACTTCCATTGGGATTTTGATTAATTGATTCTAGCAAGCACCTCGTGGAAGATGCACTAATGGCATCGTTGCCCTTAAGTTTTTACATGTTGAAAAGTTTTTATCATCATTTTTAAATTGGATGTCATGTTTGTAATGGCAATTAAAATGAGGCATTTGACATATTCTGTCCTTTGCTAAAAACTTTATGTAGCTCACTGATTAGCATCCACAGATAATACAGAATAAAGAAGAAGAACCAGACTAAAATTAGAGTGGGCAATAAGAGGACTGTACGTGACCGTTCCGCTCTTTTATCTCGTAGGTTCATACATCTACCAACATGACTTGGTTCTTGTTTACGAACGAGAAAGCACGTTTTGGGGGTTCTGTTTGTCGCATCGCGAGATATTGTTTGTTTATTTTGTGAGAACTCGAAATATTTTTGGTAGCATGGCGTGACGGAACTCTAAGCTACCCTATGATTTGACTATCTCCTTGGAGGCATTGAGATTTTGCTTAACTGAATTTTTTTTCAAGAACTGCTTTTATAACTGTAAAGGCTGATTCACAGTGGACGGTGAGGGCGTGGTGAGGTCACAGTGAGGGCAGGGGCAATTTTGTAGCGAGTATTCACACCAGGCGGTGAGGGCACGGGCAATGCGAGGGCCCACTGCGGGTTATCAGCTCAGGGACCGCTAAGAGAGTGTCGTAGTGATCAGCACTATGTCGGACAGTTCGGACACCGAAATGTTTGTTGTCGCTGTCTTGTTAGAACAAGCAGAAAAAATCTGATGTGGCCAACACATGACTTTCTCCATATTTGGGGTATAGATATTTAAATTATTATGAATAGCATTGTGAGACAAAATTATTATTTCGTATCGGAAAAGAATACAGTCGTCCTCCTTGCCGTAAATTACGTATATTTCGAATGTTTACAGAATTCACTGCTACATGGTGGTGGCGCTGTATAGTGGTATTAAGAAAAAGCAAAATATCTCCGAAATGGATGGTCTTACGAAAATTTGTTTCAAACGAAACCTGGTAGAAATATTATTCTCTACAACTTTGGTCCTAACGATGATTATCAATAACGACGTTTTTAAGGAGATATTTGACGGAAACCGAAAAAACCGATTATTTATAAAAAATTCCTAAACAATAACTGCTATGGAAAATTGTATCAAATGAAAGTTGTAGGAAATTACATTCTCTATAACGTTTATATAGAACTATATAAACAATAATGATGTTTTAACAGAGAAATTTAGAGGGAAATTTAGATTTCGCATGTACATTCCTTCGAAACCACGGAAGTACGGAATAAATTTTTTTATTTTATGCGATGATAAGACTCATTATTGCTTAAACGCTGAAATCTACCGTGGTAAAGAAATAAGGTTTCAGTCTACCTCATCTGCTACTAACAATAAGTTGTCGCACCCTACTAGAGTTGTGAAAAGTTTGGCAGAACCTATTGCAAATACCAACCGCAATATAACTGCAGACAACTGGTCTACATCAATTGAATTATGCAATGAATTGTCAAAAATGAATCTGACCCTCGTCGGGACACTAAGGAAGAACAAGAGAGAGATTCCTCAAGTTTTCATAAACACCAAAGGAAAGGAAGCTTTCTCTTCTCTTCCGTACAGAAGACTTTACTTTCGTAAATTCCGAGAAAATGAAAAGTGGTTACATTGGTTTCCACAATGCATCACAGCAAATCCAACGTTAGAGAAACGCGTAAACCTGAGGTAATCGCATTTTACAATCAAACCAAAGGAGGGGTAGACGCGCTTGATGAAAAATGTCGCAACTATACATGCAGTCGCCGCACTCGCAGATGGCCGATGACTATTTTTTATACTATTCTCGATATAGCAGGAGTAAATTCCTACGTTTTGTACAGCGGGTGTCCGGGAAATGAAATGGATCGCAGAAACTTTTTAAAAGATTTGGGCTATGCTCTCATAAAGCCCCACGTGGAAAAGAGAGTACAAACCCCAACCCTACAACGGGAGCTCAGAATCCTGATATTCCGATTCCTAGGAGAACAAATATCAGTATAACCTCCCATTCCAGCAGTGACAACCAAATCGAAAAGGAAGAGATGCTCTCATTGCCCTACTTTCAATTACAGAAAAGCTTCGCGTTCATGTCTGAAATGCAAATCACCTCTTTGTGGACAGTGCGGTAACATAATATGCAATGAATGTATTTATGATTAACATTCGTGCATTAATTGCATATAATTAATTATTTGCTATTTTTCTCTGTGATCCGATTTATTTTTGGATCCATTTATTAATTTATATGGTTTCTGTTTTTGAGAAGTGATGCTTATTTTGAAACTGCAGCAAGAAGTACACTTTAAAGCATGGTTGCAGTTATTTTTGTTACATTTTCAACTTATATATGAATTGTTTCAGTGATTAATTTGATCCCTAAAGGGAAGTATCTGAAACGCATAAGATTTATAATAAACAGTCATTTCACATTTTTGCTATATAATTAAATGTCCTTCTGATTTTGCTTGCTTTCGTTAAAAAAATATTTTTATGAAAACTGTTCACATTTTTCAAATAAATTTTATGGTTAAATAAAGGAAATGTTTTAAAATACGTAGAAATTTTGTTCTTTCTTTGAAGAAAACTTTTCCTGGTGTAGTACCGTTTTCAGAATCTGGGTCCTAGGGACCCATGTGTTCCTTAAGTGTTACAGGATATATGTGATCCAGTTAGGGGTTAATAACACCCCTTATCTTGTTGAATTTTACATCTTTCAAGTACATTAACTTAGCTTATGCTAACAGATATTTTCCCTCGTTTTTTATGCAAATGGATCGCTTTTTTTTGGCTTACGATAAATATATGTCTAGTCAGGGCAGTCGTCGTGAGATACAAATCCTTCACTGCAGGATAATCCCGGGATTATCTCGCCATCTTTTAGGCACCGGCTCCAACAAAAGGTGTCTCTCTGCTGCCTCTACTTCGAATAACGACGGTAATTTCTTCCGCTCTACAATGCCAGAAATGTCAACGCCCCCGTGACAAGGGAGGGAGAGCGTAGGCGGCGAGCTGGAGGTGTGAGACGATGAATAGGGATGGCTCGAGGAGAGCGAGTGGGAGGAGGAGGCTTTAGGAGCGGTCCTTTGTTCCGGATGGACCTCAACTAATTAGGAATGCCGGGAAACTGTTGAACTTCGTATTTGTGTCTTTTTCTGTCTCTTTTTATGACGAACTCACGCCAAGTATCGGTGGATCGGATGTATAGGTTACCGGATTTCATACGCTTCCACCTCGGTTGAAATTCTATTGTTCATCTTTTTACATTATCCATACGTAGTGTAGGGAAAGTATTGTGATCACGGAAGAAATGGACTTGGAGATTTCAACGGAAATACACGTTTTGAGGTCCTTGAACACGTTTAGACTATTTTCGGAATGGTGCCTTTTTGTGTGTGTGGATGAATATGATTGTGGGCGCTCTAACTCAAAAAGTACTTGTCATATTAATACCAAATTTCATATATAACGCTTTAGCACGAGCACAAAGAACTGATTAGTGTTTGGACAATAACAGTTAACCGGAAATCAACGTTTATTCGAAACCTGATTCGGTTGTTGCGATATTTCTCCGATAATACATCATTATTGTATACATTGACCATTACAAAAAATGTAGGAAATATAATTTCCTACATCTTATACATCAAACAATTTTCCGTAGAAGTTAATGTTTAGGATATATTTATAAATAATCGGTTTTTTCGGTTTCCGTTAAATATTTCCTTAAAAACGTAAGGACCAAAGTTGTAGAGAATAATATTTTTTCCAAGTTTTGTTTGAAACAAATTTTCGTAGAACCATCCATTTCGGAGATATTTTGTTATTCTTAATTTCCATTATACAGCGCCAACACCATGTAGCGGTGAATTCTGTAAACATATTCAAAATAAAATCTGATGTGGCCAACACATGAATTTCTCCACATTTGGGGTATAGATATTTAAATTATTATGAATAGCATTATAAGGCCAAATTATTATTTCCTAACGTAAAGGAATACAGTCGTCCTTATTGCCGTAAATTACATATATTTTTAATATGTTTACGGAATTCACCGCTACATGGTTGTGGCGATGTATACAGGAAATTAAGAAAAAGCAAAATATCTCCGAAGTGGATGGTTCTACAAACATTTGTTTTAAGGAAACTTTGAGGGAATATTATTCTCTACAACTTTGGTCCTCGTGAAGATTAACAATAACGACGTTTTTAAGGAGATATTGGAGTGAAACCGAAAAAAACCGATTTTTTATAAATAGTTCCTAAACAATAACTGCTATGGAAAATTGTAACAAATGAAAGATGTAGAAAATTATATTCTCTATAAACTTTGTATAGAACTATATATACAATCATGATGTTTTAACGGAGAAATATCGTAAAAACCGAATCAGCTTTCGAATAAACCTCGACTTTCAGTTAATCCTTATTATCCAAAAAATAATCAGTTCTTTGTGCTTATTTTAAAGTGTTAAATATGAAGTTTGGTAACGATATGGCAAGTACTTTTTGAGTTAGCGCGCCCACAATCACATACGCGCACACACGCACACACACACAGACATCATTCCGAAAATAGTCTAAACGTGATCTAGGGCCTCAAAACGTGTCTTTCCGTTGAAATCTCGAGGTCGATTTTTTTCGTGAACACAATACTTTCCCATGACTACGTTTCGAGAAAGTAAAAAAGGAAGAAGACATAGCTGGGTAAACAAGATATTCGTAAGAAGACTGCTAAAATCAGCTTTCATGATCCATGGTAAGACCGGTCACTTCAGCCATAACGTCTTCACTGCTCGAGTGCTCCACGTGGTCGAAAAAATATTCCCTCACCCAATCAGCGGAGGAGGGGATGGGAGGGGAAGCGACGGGCACCGACGGGCAGGCGGGCAAAATATTCTCGGGCGGGTTATTGCGCCCGCCCGTTGCCCAAATCTAACGGTCACCGTACGCTCCGGTGTGAATATAGCATACTAGTTAATGTGTGCTTGCATTCTGCAAGCATTTTCTCTCACCTTAAAGTAAAAATGAAAGCCAAAAAATAATTTCAACGCATAAGTTTGCATCTCAGCTCCGAATTACGTGTTTTTCTCTTTTGAATATATTAGGGTAAAAAAAAACACCTAAAATTTATAATTATAAAAAATTTATAGGTTTTTAGCATTTCTTACGGATACCTCACATATATGTAAAATTTCATGTATATAGCACCTCTAGAAGTGCATTTACAAAAATTTATTGTTTGAAATTTAGGAATTTTTAACAGACACAATATAACACTTTTATGAAATTTTCAATGTTATTTACAACCAGAATATCATTTCCTAACTTTGGTAAATGTTTCAGCTTCCTGGCTCTAACGAAAATACATAAACATTAGTCAATTTTTTTTAAATTTTAGAATTTAAAACGTCTGAACGAATGAAAATTTTCAAATTTCTCTATTTCCGTTTTAATTATTTGGCAAATTCCACATGTAGAAAAAATTTGAACTTCATAGAACATTTAGAAATTCACAATCCATGAAATGTTAGTAAAAAAGTTTATAATCGTTACCGGCCAAGAAAATTAACATTGTGGCAATTTTCCAATTATTCCTCCGATTATTTCTTTGGTTCACCTATGTATTAAATTTCCGCTCTCCAGCTATTGTAGTTTTGGCCAGACATTAGTATCCTCCTATAAGCACTCCTCTTCAAGATGAGGATATAGGACACCAGTTAATGTAAGCTTGCATTCTGCAAGCATTTTACCTCACCTTAAAGTAAAAATAAAAGCCAAAAAATAATTTTCAATGAATTTTTCAATGCATAAGTTCGCATCTCGGCTCCGAAATACGTGTTTTTCTGTTTTGAAAATATTGGGGTATAAACAACACCTAAAATTTATAATTATAAAACGTTTATAGGTTTTTAGCATTTCTTAGGAATACCTCACATTTACGCAAAATTTCATGTATATAGCACCTCTAGAAGTGCATTTAAAAGAATTTCATTGTTTACAATTTATGAATTTTTAACAGCCACAATATAAAACATTCATGAAATTTAAAATGTTATATTCCACCGGAACATTATTTCCTAACTTGGTTACAGTTTTCAGCAACGTGGCTCTAACTTAAGTGATTTTGTTTAACATTTGAGGATTTATTACGTCCGAACGAATAAAAATTTTCAAATTTCTATATTCCAGTTTTCATTATTCGGCAAATTCTACATGTACAAAAAATTTCAGCTTGATAGCGCATTTAGAAATACCTAAACCATGAAATGTTAGTAAAATAGTTTACAATTTTTACCGGCCAAGAAAATAAACAATGTTACAATTTTCTAAATATTCCTCCGATTATTTTTTTCGTTTCACCTATGTATTAAATTGCAGCTCTCCAACTGTTGTAGTTTGGGCCAGATATTAGTATCCTCCTATATATATATATATATCCAATATAGTATATATCCTATATCGTATCATTCTATAAGCACTCTTCTTACAGAGGAGGATATACTACATGTATAGGATACTAGTGAATGTATGTTTTCATTCTGCAGGCATTTTCTCCCGCCTTAAACTAAGAAACAAACTCAAAAAATAATTTCAACACATAAGTTTGCATCTCGGCTCTGAATCACGTGTTTTTCTGTTTTGAAAATATTAGCCTAAAAACAACCCCTAAAATTTATAATTATAAAAGATGTATAGGTTTTTAGCATTTGTTACGGATACCTCACATTTATGCAAAATTTCATGAATGTAGCAACTCTAGAAGTGCATTTATATGAATTTCATTGTTTAAATTTTATGAATTTTAACAGCCACAATATAAAACTTTCACGAAATCTAAAATGTTATTTTCCACCGGAACAATATTTCCTAACTCTGTTAAAATTTTCAGCTTCCTGGATCTCACAAAGTACATAAACGTTAGTCAATTTTTTAAACATTTAAGAATTTATTACGTTCGAACGAACAAAAATTGTCAAATTTCTATATTCCCGTTTTCATTATTTGGAAAATTCTAACTCTTGACAAAATTTCATCTACATAGCACATTCAGAAATACCTAAACCATGAAATGTTAATAAGATAGTTTATACTTTTTGTCGGCCAGGAAAATAAACATTGTTGCAATTTTGCATTTATTCCCGATTATTTTTTTGATTCACCCGTGTATTCAATTTCAGCTCTCTATGGTAGTTAGCGGCAGACATTAGTATCCTCCCATATCTTATATATCATTCTATAAGCACTCTTCTTATAGAGGAGAACATCATTTATAAGCACTCTTCTTACAGAGGAGGATATAGGATATATCTGGGCCAAACTAATATAGTTGGAGAGCTGAAATTTAATATACAGGTGAATCTAAGAAAATAATCATAGGAATAATTGCAAAATTGCAACAATTTATATTTTCTTGGCCGGTAAAAATTATAAACTATTTTATTAACATTTCATGTTTTAGGTACTTCTAAATGATCTAAAATACTGAAATTTTTTATACAGATAGAATTCGCCAAATAATGAAAACGGGAATATAGAAATTTGGAAATTGTTATTCGTTCGGCCGTAACAAATTCTCAAATGTTAAACAAATTGACTAATGCTTATGTAATTTCTGAAGGTATAGGTAGCTGAAAATTTGAAACAAGGTAGGAAATGATCCTCCGGTAGTAAATAACATTGAAATTTTTAGAAATATTTAATATTTTGACTGTAAAAAATTCAAATTTTTAAGCAAATGAATTTACAGAAATGCACTTCTAGAGGTGCTAAATCGATGAAACAGCAAAAATGTGAGGTATTAAAAAGGAATGATGAAAACCTATAAAATATTTATAATAATACATTTTAGGGGTTGTTTATACCCCATAATTTTACAAAAAGAAAAAAATAATGTGGCACAAATGTACAAAATTTTGGGTTTAATAATTATTTACATTTTTTAATTCTTTACATTTATGTGAGAAAAAATGCTTGCAGAATGCAAAATTGTATCATAAATCCTCCTCTGGATGAAGATTGCTTATAGAATGATATCATTCTATAAGCACTCTTCTTACAGAGGAGGATATACGATATAGGATATGATATATAGGATATAGGAGGATATTAATGTCTGGCCCAAACAACAATAGCTGGAGAGCTGGAATTTAATACATAGGTGAAACGAGAAAAATAATCGGAGGAATAATTGGAAAATTGCGAAAATGTTTAATTTCTTGGTCGGTAAAAATTATAAACAATTTTAGTAACATTTCATTGTTTAGGTATTTCTAAATGCGCTATCAAGCTGAAATTTTTTCTACCTGTAGAATTCTCCAAATAATGAAAACGGGAATATAGAAATTTGAAAATTTTTATTCGTTCGGCCGTAATAAATTCTCAAATGTTTAACAAATTGACTAATGTTTATGTACTTTTTGTAGATCCAGGAAGCTGAAAATTTTAAGTGTTAGGAAATAATGTCTCGGTGGTAAATAACATTGAAAATTTTAGAAATATTTATTGCTGTGGCTGTTAAAAATTAAAAAATTTAAACAATGAAATTCATATAAATGCATTCTTAGAGGTGCTGCATGGATGAAATTTCGCATAAATGTGGGGTATTCGTAACAAATGATAAAAACCTATAAATGTATTATAATTATAAATTTTAGGGGTTGTTTTTACCCCAATATTTTCGAAACAGAAAAACACGTAATTCGGAACCGAGATGCGAACTTATGCATTGAATGTAATTTTTCGGCTTTTACTTTTACTTTCAGGTGAGAGAAAATGCTTGCAGAATCCAAGCACACGTTCACTAGTATATATATATATATATAGGAGGATACTAATGTCTGGCCCAAACTACATTACCTGGAGAGCTGAAATTTAATACATAGGTGAACCGAAAAAAGTAAGTATTGGAATAATAGGAAAACTGTAGCAATATTTGTTTTCTTGGCCGGAAAA
This sequence comes from Uropetala carovei, assembly GCA_036926305.1. Taxonomy (NCBI): domain Eukaryota; kingdom Metazoa; phylum Arthropoda; class Insecta; order Odonata; family Petaluridae; genus Uropetala; species Uropetala carovei. The sequence continues at coordinate 11,707,934 of JAXCHB010000011.1, forward strand.
AATTATAAACCATTTTACTAACATTTCATGGTTTAAGTACTTCTAAATAAACTATGAAGCTGAAATATTTTCTACACGTAGAATTTGACAAATAATGAAAACGGGAATATAGAAATTTGAAAATTTTTATTCGTTCGGACGTAATAAATTCTCAAATGTTAAACAAATTCACTAATGTTTATGTGATTTAGTTGGAGCCAGGAAGCTGAAAATTTTAACCAAATTAGGAAATAATGTTCCGGTGGAAAATAACATTTTAAATTTCGTGAAAGTTTTATATTGTGGCTGTTAAAATTCATAAAATTTAAACAATGAAATTCATATAAATGCACTTCTAGAGTTGCTACATTCATGAAATTTTGCATAAATGTGAGGTATCCGTAACAAATGCTAAAAACCTATAAATGTTTTATAATTATAAATTTTAGGGGTTGTTTATACCACAATATTCGTATTTGCTGTGAAAATCGGACGTTCATTAATCCGACGTTCGATTCGCCATATTGGTTTTTTGTTGGACAGCCATTTCCATAGGTGAATTACGTGGAAAAATATATTTCGTGTGGAGTGATAGAAAATTCGTGCCGTTTTTCGACAATATTGTTTAGTTTTTTTTAAAAGAAACTCTGGTTATTGTGTTAGGTAATTTACGTTCTCTCGATATACATATTTCCATAGCAGTGGCGAACCTATGACTACGTGGGCGTAGTTGCGACATGTAATGGCCGCCATCATCTTGGTCAGCAAAAGGATAATTAATTAGAAAATAAATTTAAAATTGATTTTCGTAATAAAACATGCGATTTTATCGATCATTGTTTGGAAATAACGTAGAAAAGGATATATTATTATATATTACTGTTCAGATGCGCATATAAATAAGAAGAAATAAAAATGTATATTTGCTTCGCCGGACCTATGGTGGGGTAGCCCCCCCCCCAAGCTTTCAATCGACTGAGCATAAATAATGATCGGCAGATATGCGGCGATTTCTTCGGAGAGAGGAAATTTTATATAAATTAACGCTTTTTCATCGGCAACTTAAGTGGAACTGAAGTTTTGTCGTAAAAATGTTTCCTTGCGATTGAAATAACGTTTTAGCACCTACGAAATTTCGTGTTAAAGATATTATGTTATTTCACAGTGCGATTGCACACGTTACGCTCTGGTAGATCGTTCGTAATTACATTAACATAAAGTATTCCGAATTTTTTTGAAAACTATGGAAACGTGTGGTACCTACGATACTATTTTAATTCCTCCATACGTAGTCTAGGATAGGGTTTCCCAAACTGTGTTCCGCGGAATCTAAGGGTTCCGCAGAAGCTAAATGGGGTTCCGTAATAGAGAGCCGATACGTTCTTCTTTCTCTTATTGACAACAGAAAACATTAGCCTCACTTATAAACTGTATACTGAAGACACGTAAGCTATATAAATAATCATTTTAAAGATAATTTATACCGATTAGGCTTACCGTCTTTTACTTAGGGTTCCGCAAGAGAAATCAATTGAATATAAATGTTCCGTGGCTTCACAGAGTTTGGAAACCCCTGGTCTAAGAGAAAGTATTGTATTCGTTAAAAAAATCGAATTCGGGATTTCAACGGAAATTAAACTCTTGAGTACGTTTTGACTACTATCTCGATGATAACTGTGTATGTGTAATAGGAATTTTTTGGTCCTTCGAATTCAAAATGACGATGACTTTTATTAGTGATCAAGATCTTTAAAGGTTATGGCTGAAATTATGCAACAGGAAGTGGTATTATTCTTATCATTTTCACCCGTTTCCTCTAGTATCTCCTTTACAGTTCAATTTATTTAAATACCTATCTCTCATTATCAAAGTTTCTACAATTTTTGAAAGAACCATCTCTTATAACAGTAGATAAATGTTGCTTCGTTGGTTGGTGATTATTTACAATTACGAATAACACGATAAAGAATCGAGATATGATAGTAACTCTAATTTTGGCAGAAATGCTCTATACCCAAATATGGAGAAAGTCATGTTTTGGCCACATCAGATTTTTTTCTTGAACTGTTTGGAGCTTTCTTGAAGTAAGACAAAATATTTCCTTAAATGTTTTGCTACAAACCTGCAATAAAATATATATGAAAAGTCCGATGTGCACTTCAAATATCTTGAAGGGTCCACTCTCGCAAATACTGTTTGCGACAGTGGACTCTTCAAAAAACAAAGGTCAGAACATTTTATTTTTTGTCAACAAAATAACACACTCCAGAAAACCATTTTTACGGCTTCGGAGTTTCTGCTAATTAAAGATACAAACCTGCACATTATTGCCTTCTCCATTAGGAACAAGATAGGTAATAGTAGCTTGTTGTCTGCTCTCTGAAGGATCATCATAGGTGCCATGTCTTCTTCGACTAATATTTATTATGTGAAACCTGTTTAGAAGGTAGGTTCCTTGCTGTTCTTCGGAAAGTTTATACAGTTCCAGAAAAATGTATTCCTTTTGTTTAGGAGAAAGATCCTTGCACGCATTTCTACATTTAAAACTTACACTTGCGGGAGGGAGTTTTCTACCTAAGACTGGCTTCCCGTTCGATGTTGTATAAGGCATGCCTCTTTGCCTGGCATTTCTTCTCCATTCTGTCTGGACCTTCTTTGTTATCTTAATATTTTCACTCATATTTTATAAGTAATACAAAGAAACTCAACTCTCAAATAACGCACTTTACGTTCAAACAAAGAAACCAACTAAACACGACACAAACAATAATCTATCGCTCACGGAGTGCAAGATGCACGCACGCCTAAACGAAGAGCAGACTGACAGATGTCCAAAATGGTTGCTTGAGATAAGCGGCACTTGCATCGTTTTCCACAATACTACCGCTGGTGCTTCCAGCTTTTGCGACATCTATTGGAGGTGATAGCAACTAAATGAAATTCATTTCGTACATCCAACCTTTTCCATGATATTGGCGATGGTCCATTCATTCATTTCCATCAAAAGAGTAAAATTTTATCTTTCAGCCTTTTACATTTACCTGACACAATTGTAAATTTACTAATTACTGTTTATTGTATCGAGAAGAAGTAAAATTTATCCTATTTGATTCTACTACCCGTTGTTGCTGGAGGTTTGGTTGTTTACATCAGACCAGACTTGAAGCATCTCCCATAAGTTATAAATAATTCATGCTTTGCTTGGCGTTTTTGAACGTATCTCATTATAACTCGATAATATAGACCCTTAGGGCCACGTTATAACGAAACCCTTTGGTATTAATAAATGATTTGAAAGTGATTACGAAATTAATGTCGCAGTCTTGTTTACTTCGTCGGAAAGCGTTTTTCAGTGATTTTATTCGTTTGGACACTTCGTTTCGTAACGCGGAAAAGAGGAGTAAACGCCACTGTAAATGAAATGTTTTCGGTTTCAGCTTGTATTGAGAAACCTGGAAAATGTTTATAGGTCGAATACGTTATATCCCTTCAATGCCTTCGGTATTGAATTTCACGAGGAGGTTATAGACCTGACCTAAGCATCAAAACTGTTTCGTTGCGCGGTCTTCGGTATCACATGCTCGATTTAACATTTTACAATTAATTTTACGGCTTCTGTTTTACTAATTCCAGCCTATTAGGGGACCTGATGTTGTCAGTTAAGTTTGATATATTTTCCTTTTTCGGTCTGACCGCTTGTTTTCGAAAGGCTCGAGCTTCCGTGTTATGGCTACGTTGATCTATTCAAAGCGATGAGATGATGGAATTGCGAGTCCACAAAGAGAGGCTGGAGAATAATCAAAGGCTCTGATGGGAACGAGCTTGCTAGAGATGGGACGCGAGACGGATATGCGAGCAGTAGGCGAGGATTTCGGTATTCGTGTACGCTCGGTCATAAAAGCGCGGGAATAAAAATTTCATTATTAGATGTGCCTCCGCGATCGGATAAATGCCGGAAGCATTCATACCCAAATGAAATATACGCCGTAGTGGTTACACATATGTACACGGGTGCTTATATAAATTTAGACGAAAGATATTTTGGAAGAAAGCATTTCGTTATCCAATCATTTTGGTTTTTCAAATTCAGTCATTTTATATCGAAACATTTATGAAGAATATAGAATTTGGTGATAACAATCTTATGTCATATGTAATTACTGTTGCTGTGAACCCTAAGAGAGTCTTAAATTTCGATTTTCAGTTTAAATCTTGGTCTATTAATGATAGATAGAGTGAAAATGAAGCACAAATGATCGTACAGTAAATGAGGAATTGTTAATGAACTTTGTAGATTTCATGGGTTTATTTAAATTACTAATGCTGAGCGGATCGTCGTTGTTGGTGTAAACAAACACGAAGCAAACGAATTTTTACAGGAGGCATCGTTAGATGTAGCTACATTGGCGTATAAATTTTCCTAAAATAGCAATTTTCTTCCTTTGAGAGCGAGGAGATAGCGTGCGAAGAAGCTTGCAAATAACAATGAACTGATCTCCCGAAATACTAACTTAGTTGAGAATTGGCAGCAGCTAGGTGGCCAATTTGGGAGCGTGTATTTCTAGTCCAGGGTACAGCTTTTGAAGCAAATATCGTAATCCAGAAGTTCCAGTGCTCGAGAAAGTTCCTTCATCGTTTTTGGTTAATTGAATAAAAAATAAATACTCCTTAACCGTACAAAGTGAAAATATTTAGAGACAAAAACAATAAAATAGGGCTTTAAAAAAACCGATAAGAAAGGAAACATTGAAAGGAAAAACAAAGTAACACTTACAGGTTTTTCGGGGGAAAAATCCTCGCAGGTAGCCCCCGAAAAACCTGTAAGTGTTACTTTGTTTTTCCTTTCAATGTTTCCTTTCTTATCGGTTTTTTTAAAGCCCTATTTTATTGTTTTTGTCTCTAAATATTTTCACTTTGTACGGTTAAGGAGTATTTATTTTTAATTCAATTAATTTAACTCGCCGTAGTCTCCCACGTTTTTTATTATCGTTTTTGGTGACAAAGTATCATCTTTTCCATTTGGCTAAGCAAATTTACGTTTCCATAAGGAAGTTTCCTACAGAGCAGAGATTTTATGACTTCAATTTTCGATAATTAAAATGTATTTCTTCCTTATTTCATCGCTATTTCCCTTCCACGCTGTGATTTCATCTTTTATTTCATATTTTAAAATTTATTACTCATTTATGTATTTTTTATTAATAAATTATTACGTTATAATGTGAAATTGTATATAACTCGAATACTACGAAACTTGGGCTGTATTTACGTTTAGCCTAAAATAGATTTGTTTCACCGTGGAATCGGTAATCCTCTTTAAGATTTGTGCATTACTCATAAGCTAATCTTTCAGAGAAATAAAAATGTTTAAAGATATTATCAATTTTCCGTTTAAAACGGAAAAAACGTTATTATTCATCTCCTGAAAAACACTAAAATAATAATTTTATTTTTCGCCTCTCTAAGGTACGTTTAATAATTGAAGCTATTGTCAAGGTGCCATTTCATTCTGTATAAATATAAGACGAAGGTAAACACTACTGAAGTAACGGTAGCAATATGATTAAATTCAATATAAAAGAACTCTCATCATCTTCAAAAGATGGTAATTATATATTTGTAACATTTGCAAAAAACGGTATCAAATTATTTTTTTGATGCTTATGTTTCAAACTTGCTAAAAAGTGAGAGGATAAATAATTTTACATTTAAATTGGTTGGAACATTCATCTTTATCGTCGTTTCTGTTTATAAAAAATAGTTACTTAATTTTGTAGTTAATTATTTATGTTGTCAAAAACACTTTGTAAAATAATAAAATAATACAACCTTTTAATTTCGGCAATTTTAAAAATTAATTTCTTTTATGTGCTGAAGACTTCAGGCGCTTAAATTATATGCAAATGCGATGATGCAATAACGTTCTGGCGACTGATTCAATCGTTTTTACTACTTTGCGCTCGAAATACTATTATAAGTGACAGCAGTCTTTTATTGCCCCAGTTAATAACTCTTTCGGTCAGTAATGGGGCATAATAGCGGAAGATTATTTTATTCCATAATTTAGAATTCAAGAATGTCAATGGAGGAGGCGAAGAATAGTCGAGATAAAGGAAGTGTAAGGAGAGGAGACGGAGGAGGAAGGGAGTAGCAAGGAAAGCGTTGGAGTGAAGGGAGTGAGAAAGGGAGGCTGGGAGAGGGAGCGAAGAAGGGAGGGAGAAGGAAGGGGATGAGGCGAGGGAAGATGGAGAGGCGGCGGGAAGGAGTAAAAACGTTCGAGCGGCGAGAGCGTTAATAGCTGGGTAAAATATGCGTCGTTTAGGGTTGGGTTGGTGCCCCCTTGCATGCCGAGGAATTCCCGGGTGTTCCTGTTACTACCTCGTGTGCTTCATATTGATCTCGCGTCAAATCAAAGGACATAACAATCATGGGCGTAGATGATCTCGCGTTGATTTTTTACGATGAATTTTTTATCATATTGTTATAGTCAATGGCTTACTGTAATCTGTATAACTTCCACGCCATCCTGGAATATAGGGCCTCTTTGATCATATCCCCCAGTTACGCGGGGGATGGACGGGCGTCAGGTAAGCCAGTGGCAATACTTAAGTTGCCATTCTCACAAGCTTTAAACGGTTCCATTGAATGAGAAAACCGCTTGCAGTTTTCAAATAATAATCATACTAGGTTTTATAAATAATTTCTTCGTAAAGGCTGTGCATATGCCGAAATTTTACTTTAAATTTGATTTATAATATTCCACGATCCGGTGAAAAATTGTCGTCGATTGAAGTTTTCTCTATTCGGTTTATAACTTTCTTTACTTTCTTTCTGTTTTCAAACGGTTTAATTATTTCTGTGATATATTAGTTATCGCAAAGATGGAATAAACCAATTTTAACTGACTCACTGAAAATCATTGAACGGGTGTTTGGGAAAACTTCGAAACTTGTGTGAATTTCACGATTGACTGAAAGTCATAAAAAAGAGCAGAAAATCGTAAAACTTTTCGGTCTATAATTTATATGCATAGTTGTATTTAACGAGAATATTTAAGACGCTCTTTACATCTACATAATACCCTGCAAATCACCAGATTTGTGGGTGGCAGTATCGAATACTGTTCTTGATTATTATGTCTTTTGGAGAGCCTACGAATGTAATACTTTATTTTAGGCTTCGAGTATTGCATTTTCAGGCACTATAACATATATGGCATACTCCGCTTACTTTATAAACAGTGAAGTTTCATGCAACAACATTTTCCTGTAAAAATAACCGCGTTCAATATATCGTTGGACTAATGCGACTCTGTATTTGCCCTGTTATCCCAAAATTTACGCATTAATAAACTTTAATGTATACTTTAATATTTAAAAAAATAAAATTTTTGGCAATATAAATGTGCAAGAAAGCAGTTTTGCAGCCGTGGATGAAAGAAACAACAAAGTATATGGTGTGGGCTTTGCTCAGCATTTCATTGAACGACCTTGGTTTAAAGCCTAATCGGTTATTCACTCCATATAAAAATGTTTACCGTCAGTCACGTCTCTCAATGCACGCATGACGATAAAACGAAACAAACGAAAGGACGTCGATTTAATCGTGTCACGCAAACGAAAACATAAGCGTAACATTTTAAAAGGTAACTTACGAAAGCCCATTATCCGACGGTTGCTATATTCTCACAATGCGAATGTTAAAAGAAGGGAAGAGAAAAAGGATAAAACTTGGAAGGCCGGAAAAATGCTCTCATTAAAATATAAATGGAATATAATATGACCAGCATTTGGTACCGATCATTCCTTTTCTTCCGCCCTCCATCACGCCTACCGCTTCTTCCCCACATGCCTTAATCTGCAGCCTGTAGGAGCAGCAGAGTTTGGAGGAACATATGTAAAATGAAAAAAATAGACGTAAGAGAAAGAATCCGTTTGCAATCCTGACCTTGGATGAGGTCGTAACTCGTTAAAAGCTCAGGGGCCCTTTTTCCAGGGCTGACGTCCTCCCCCTCCCACCAGATTATCATATACTCTCTCTCCCTTCCTCTCCCTACCCTTCCACGCCACTTCCCCACTCCATTCCTTTCCTACCACCTAATGCTCCACTCGCTCAATCTCCTCAGGCTTCGTACTTGGACTGAATCCAGAAGCCTTCCCCACTCTGGGCAGGCCTGACTCGCGCCACACCGGCACTTAGAAGCATCGGAGGGGGGAGGGGGAGATAGCCAGAGGAAGCGGGAGAGGGGTATGGGCGAGGTGCGAAGTGGGATTTGCAGCCAGAGGTGAACAAAGGCTTCGGGAGTGGAAGGGATGGGAAAAAGACGTGAGAGAGAAAGAGGGATGGAGAGAGAGAGGAGGAGAGAGAGGAGGAGAGAGAGGAGATAGAGAGAGGAGGGAGAGAGAGAGAGAGGAGAGATGGAGAGGGAGGGAGAGAGAGTGGGAGAGGGGGGAGACATGAAAGAGTGACAACGTCCCGAGTAGGAAGTGAAGGAAGGACGCGGAGTGGAAGGAGACGAGGAAGTGAATTAGGAAGAGAGAGGACGAGGAGAGGCGGAGAGAAAGAGAGAGAGAGAGAGGGTAGAATAGGAGAGGGAGAAAAGCAGTGGGAGGTGGCAGAGCAGAAGAGGTGAACGGGGTAAGGAAAGTAAATTTTGAAGGAATGGAATATGACTTGGAAAAGATTGCCAGAATAAACCAAGGGGAGAGATGAGAGAGGGAGAAGATAAAGTGAGGAATTGGAAAATATGGAAGAGGGAAGGAAGGCCAGATACGAGGAAGAAAATAGAGGCATGTGGGATATGGCAATGAGGCGTTATAGAATCTTAAAAAGAGAAATATGGCGTTGAATGATGGAATAGGAAAGAGAGAGAGAGAGAGAGGGAGAGAGAGAGAGAGAGAGAGAGAGAGAGAGAGAGAGAGAGAGAGAGAGAGAGAGAGAGAGAGAGAGAGAGAGAGGGAGAGAGGGAGGGAAGGAGGGAAGGAGGGAGGGAAGGAGGGAGGGAGGGAGGGGGAGAGGGGTAGAGGGAGGGAGGGAGGGAGGGGAGAGGGAGGGGGAGATGGAGGGAAGGAGGGAAGGAGGGAGGGGGAGAGGGAGGGAGGGAGGGGAGAGGGAGGGGGAGATGGAGGGAAGGAGGGAGGGAGGGGGAGAGGGAGGGAGGGAGGGAGGGGAGAGGGAGTGGAGAGGGGGAGAGGGAGGGGAGAGGGAGGGAGGGAGGGGAGAGGGAGGGGGGAGAGAGGGGGGAGAGAGAGAGAAAAGAAATAAGACGGAAGGGCACTTTAGGAAGAGGAAGGAAACAGAAAAAAGAGGAAATTCAGCTGACGAAATAAACGATCATTATTAAGAACTGGATGAGAAAATGCTGTATTTATGTTTCTGTGACATAAAATACGCACTTAGCTATATACCTTTCAATTTTAATATTTAATTACCCTGCATAGATATTTTTCAATTAATTATGGTGACATAGTTCGGTTATATGGATTTCGTAACGAATAAATTTGATGTCCGTTTATTTTGTAATTTTAGTCGAGTATAACTTGCACAATCCTTTATTTTTTACGGAGATAACAACAAATTTCTATTGCACAGTATAACTAATTAATACTGTGTACAGGGCCGGCTCAACAAACAAGCAGACCAAGCGACCGCTTGGGGCGCCGAATTTTTAAGGGCGCCAAATTTTCCTGGCAGAAAGTTTTTGGAAAATAATTTATTTCTTCCATCAGTATGTTTAGTGTTTGCAGCTGGCGAATATACTTATGTGAAAATTTGACTTCAAATGAATGTTCAGAGGCAATAACCGGGCTCTACTCCGAATGGTAAAATGATATTTCCGAAAGCGACTTCCGAGAGTACTACCGAATACAGATGGCTGGATGTGGTTTTTTCAACATTTTTATTGCTGTGTTACATGCCGGGGGTCTTTGCCGACCGGATGAAAGCTGATTCCCTCTGTGATTTGCCGTCCCCTATGGATTCTGTCCGGATGATTAGCACCCCTTGTAGTCGCGAGCCTAAACAGAGAAGCATTCTCTTAGGTTGGAGGGGCGGGGGGAGAATTATTATGAAAGGTCATGCCTCCAAAGGAAACTCGGCATCGCCCCCGCCTTAATAGCCTGATGCAGACTCAGATGATGACCAGCTGGAGACATTTGCAAGGGTGCCCAAGAGCAAGGAAGTCATTAGTAAGTCCGAGGAAGATACGGGATACCCCAAGACCCTCACGTCTTTCCAAGATCACTACCAAGATAAGGTTTTGACTCCATTCGTTTCGTCGTTTCAGTTTTCTCTGTATCCTCCCAAGTGCATTTCGCAATCAAGAATCAATTTACTCCTTTCTATTTCATTCTAAGAGCAGTTCGTACCATTAGCTTTAGATAAGTGCGTCGCTGCCTTTATTCATGCGTTTGGCAACACGTGATTGTCTATGAATAAGGCACTGTGTCGATGTTGCATTTTTTACGCATTCTTTATGAAACTTACTGCACCAGTAAGTTTTCCAATCAATGATTGAGCCCCATCTGTGCATACATCGATGCAATAGTTCCAATCTCATTTTCATAGAAATAAGCATGGCACAATTTATAATTTCTTTTTGGCATTTCAAATTTATTTTTCTGTTAATAAAGTCTTGATTTTTATTAAACTGTTTAATCATAAAAATACACAAAACATCAAAATAATTATATCCTATTAAACAACTAAACTACAGAATTTTAATGCAAAATTTTTGCATCGATGGGGCGCCGTGATTGAAATCTGCTTGGGGCGCCAAGATGTCTTTAGCCGGCCCTGACTGTATATCGATTAAAAATATTTCAAAGCGTAGTTATGCAAATGTGTCGTTAAGATAAAGTGCCACAGTACACACATTCCATGCGGCTTTCAATATAATTTGTAAATAAAGAGAAGTGGAGACTACGGCAAGATAGTGATTAAAAAATATCCAACTCCTAAACCGTAAAACAAGATAATTTGAGACCCATAAGGAAGGAAAATAAAGAAACCAAAAACTAAAAACTTACAGGTTTAGGGGATTTTACGCCGCGCCAGAGACCTGATGTCACTCACACATGCACTCACACAGTCGCTCAAGCACTCGTACAGGAACTAACACATTCGTCTGTAGGTTTATGCACCTTTCAGTGACGACAGGGACCTACAGACAACCAGTCACACACAGACGCACTCAAAACACTCGTACAGGATCTCAAATTAAACACACCAACAACTAAATACGTATTTCGAGAGCTAAGCTCTCATCATCAGTAGATGATGTGAAGTGGCGTAAAATCCTCTAAACCTGCAAATTTTTAGTTTTTGGTTTCTTTCTTTTCCTTCCTTGTGGGTCTCGAATTATCTTGTTTTACGGTTTAGGAGTTTGATATTTTTTAACCAATATAATTTGAAATGATTGTGAGGCTTAATATGTATTTGTGTCAGAAAAACAATCACGATTTATGGTTGAAACCACTCCACCACTTATCCTTTTTACTTTCTCCATACGTAGTAATGGGAATCTATTGTGATCACGAAAAAAATCGATTTCAAAGCCGGGTACACACATGAGCAGAACCTCGTCGCGAGCCTCGTTGCGAACATGTCCATGTTCGGGTTGATGTTCGCTGAAAGTTTGTAGGGGCCCACTCTAGCGAACAGCGTCCCGAACAAGGTCACGTTCGTTTGCTGTTCTCCCTTCGTAAGGCTGAAAGTAAAGAAGTCATCTTCTTTTTGCACTCGTCAACACTTATTTCCACCTCCGATGCTACTTCCATCCACGCATCAAACCTTTTTATTTTATTGAAATGCAACGCATACTGCGGATCCCACAACAACTCTTTACACCTATAAGCTTCTATTAACTGTAAAGTCTTATCCTGTGTCCACTCCATGTTCACCCTGTGGCGAGAACAACCAGACTGAGGAGCTGAGTTAATTATGGAAGTGTTTCTCTGGAGTGAGAGACAATGTTCGTGGAAACGTCCAAACTTGGAAGAACCTCGTCAGGAACATCCCTTTGATGTGATGCCAAAATACCGACAACTGGTGGGACGCCGCGAACCTCGTGCCGAACACAAAATGTTCGCCTTAATGTTCGGGGCGGCGTTCGCCGCGTCATCCACACTATGTTCGTGACGAGGTTCTGCTCAAGTGTGTACCCGGCTCAAGATTTCAACGGAAATACACGTTTTGAGGTCCGTAGAACACGTTTAGACTATTTTCGGAATAATGTCTGTGTGTGCAGGTGAATGTATGTGAGTGCGAGCGTTCTAACTCAAAATGAACTTGTTTTATTAATACCAAATTTCATATATAACACTTTAGCATGAGCACAAAGAACTGATTAGTTTTTGGACAATAAAGGTTAGTAGTAGTAGTAGAAGGTGAGTAGCTGAGTTTTGAAGCTACTGCTGTGATTAGTTTTAATTCCAAAAATATACTGAGACTTCTATAATTCGAACATTATAAGGATAGGACAAAACAACTCCAAACATTTGAGATGGGTATTCTGGTCTTCATTTCAAGCGATGAAATCTTTCATTCCCATAAGGATATTACTGCTTCGAATACCTTATCGCAGACTACGGCAAAAATTCTAATTATTTTTGTGGGGCCCCAAATATATTGGGCCCCACGCACTGCCTGAGCCTTCGCTCCCCAAGTTACGCACCTGGTTAAGCAATCATGGCACAATTAATTCTCGGACCTCGTTTTTCTTAAGAATACATACTCTTGTCTCAGCAGTCAAGAAATATGATTTTAGAGAGAGGCTTTAACGGAGGGCAAATTCCGAAGAACGTAAGAGGAAGATTGCGGGAAAAGTAATTATGCAGACGTATTAATTCGAACGATATATATGTTTTCACCTACGTTGAACCTATCGTCGTAGATATTTCGCAGAAAAAAAAGTTTGTTAATATTAATGTAATTAAAAAATCTAATTTTTTTTTCAAATAAAATAAAAAATAATAAAAATGATAAGAGAAAAACAGAGGATGTGCCGCACGTGTAATTTTCATGGAGCGGTTGTTTCTTTAGCATCACGTACACCGTACTCGTTCGGAGAAATGCGAGTTGCGGAACTTCCTCCCTTATTTCCATCTCGGCACAAGAGAATTACGCATTTCCCTCAGTTTTCCAGCAGTGAGCGTAACTACGTTCTGGAGAAGTGTGATAGTGAAAGGGAGGAGGAGACGATAATTCTTAAGAAGGGGCGACAGAAGGGGGAAGAGAGAAGGAGAAGCGAGCGTAAAAGCGAAGCGTTGCGATATTGCCGGAAACATGTCCGTAATATCTAGTTTTCGAGACCTATATGATGCAACACAAATGGGACAAATTGGAAATAAAATCTGATGTGGCCAACACATGACTTTCTCCATATTTGGGGTATAGATATTCAAATTATTATGAGTAGCATTATGAGGCAAAATTACTATTTAATATCGTAAAAGAATACAGTCGTCGTTATTGCGTAAATTAGGTATATTCGGAATGTTTACAGAATTCACCGCTACATGTATTGTGCAAATTTAAGAATAAGCAAGATATCTCCGAAATGGATGGTTATACGAAAATTCGTTTCAAACAAAAGTTGAAAGAAATATTATTCTCTACAACTTTGGTCCTTACGAAGATAACCAATGACGATGTTTTTAAGGAGATATTTGACGGAAACCGAAAAAAACCGATTACTTTTTATAAATAATTCCTAAACAATAACTGCTATGGAAAATTGTTCCAAATGAAAGTTGTAGTTACATTCTATGTAACTTTTGCATCAAATTATATATATACAATAATGAAGTTTTAACGGAGAAATATCGCAAAAATCGAATCTGGTTTCGAATAAACCTTGAATTCTGATTAACCGTTATTGTCCAAAAACTAAACAGTTCTTTATACTCATGCTAAAGTGTTATATATGAAATTTGGTATTAATAAAACAAGTACTTTTTGAGTTAGAACGCTCGCACTCACATACATTCACATGCACACAGACATTATTCCGAAAGTAGTCTAAACGTGTTCTACGAACCTCAAAACGTGTATTTCCGTTGAAATCTCGAAATGGATTTTTTTCATGATCACAATACTTTCCCATTACTTCGTATGGAGAAAGTAAATAGTAGTTGCACTGAGATTTCAACCGCCGCCTCTCGCTCCTTTACTTCCTCACCGAAATTCTCCCTCTCCATTTCGTCCTTTCCTCTCCCTTTATCCTTTACTCCCTCTCTTCCTCTCTCAACCGGGGTTGTTAAACGAAACCGAACCCAAAGAATAGTTTCGGTTCGGAACGAAACTATATCTTTCCTCTTGCCATTTAGTTTCGGTTCGTAACGAAACTGTATGTTCCGTGATGGGTTTAGTTCCGTTCCGGAACGAAATTGTTTAGTCGGAACGAAATATTTCGTTCCGGAACGGTTCCTTATCTTGAATGGGTTCGGGTTCAAGTTGAGAGTTATTGGGAGATACGTTCAGTAGTTTCATTCCAAGCAAACTGCACCATTATTCTGGTCGTGGGGCGGAGAAGAGAGTGAGGTACTCGCATAGAGTAGAAGCCCGCAAATCATACCTTAGGGGCTCAATTAGGCTTAATTTTATTCTTCTAATGTAAGCCGTTTTAACACATTTAGTATCTTCTTGGTTTTTTAGATGCATCCCCAATGGCCAACCGAAATTTCACTATTTTTTTAATAACGTTTTTCCGTAAAAATTCGCACTAAATACAAACTAACCGATGAGCAAACTGACAAAAAGTAAACTGAGCCGGCTTCCTACGAGGAGCCAATGTGCGAAGCCGTCGCTTAACGGTACGGTTAGGGGCCGTCCATATATTACGTAAGACGTTTGGGGGAGGGGGGTACGGATGAGTCTTACGTTGTCTTACAAGGGGGGAAGAAGGGTCTACGATTGGTCTTACGTAAGATTTTACTTTAGCGAAAACGCAGTTTGCGTCCCAGAACAGTACTCTGAATGAAACGCATTTAACACCGCTAATGCGGCGCTCCCGCGCTCCAGCGATAGCAGGACACTGTCAGTCAAAGCGGGCGCCGATGCTCTGCCACATGGGGGCGCTGCACTTTTATTGCTGAGCTTTCTTGTACCCCCACCCCGCTCCCTGAGTCCCACTCTGCATGACGCACGTGCTGCAAGTTCCAACCTGACGCGAGCCGCTACCGGCAGACATGTGTGCTGCGTGAGGCTTTGGTTCCTTTTTCGGTTTGGTTCCTGTGAACCGTTCCTTGAACCGAAACCTATCTGGAACCGTTCCTCTTCAGTGGGTTCGGTTTCGTTTAACAACCCTGCTCTCAACCCGACCTTTTTACTTTCTCCATACGAAGTAACGGGAAAGTATTGTGATCATGAAAAAAATCGACTTCGAGATTTCAACGGAAATACACGTTCTGAGGTCACTAGAACACGTTTAGACTATTTTCGGAATGATGTCTGTGTGTGTGTGCGTATGCGTGTGTGTGCGCGTATGCGTGTGTGTGTGTGTGTGATTGTGGACGCTGTAACTCAAAAAGTACTTGCCATATCGTTACCAAATTTCATATATAAGACTTTAGCGTGAGCACAAAGTACTGATTAGTTTTTGGACAATAAAGGTTATCCGGAAGCCGACGTTTATTCGAAACCCAATTCGGTTTTTGCGATATTTCTCCGTTAAAACATCATTAATGTATAAGGTAAAACCGGGTGACGCGCCGCACTTTTTGAAAATCCGTTATAAATCGAAACAAATTTAAAGGACTAAAAAACCTATATGTATATATAAAAGAGTGGTCCTTGAACTACACATTTCGACTAGAAAAATAATTTTTTTAAATTATTTACATGGCATTTACTGTGAAAGAAAGGAAGTTAGCAGACAGGGGCAGTTGCCGCATTGTCGGGTGCTATGCCGCACCCTTGAGAGAGTTGCCGCGCACATGTAAAAAAGCGAAATGCCTTTCATGTTTGTGATAATAAAATAAATTTTAGAATAGAATGTGAAAAAAAGAATAAAATGATTTGTGAGAGTAGTATTAACTGTTGAAAATTATTTATTGAACACATTCTCAAAGGGAAAATTCAAAAACATACAAGGCACTTAATCAATTTGAAAGTGTAATTACAGAACTATGTGATTGGCCTCAACAATAAAAAAAGGATTTAATATTATCCTAATGTTCAGTTTTCAAAATTAAGAAAATTTTCAGAAAACCCTTAGGTCTAAAAATTACAACTTCAAAAATTTGGCAAAAGGTAAGCAAAAAAGTTTCATTGTCCTCTTGATAATACAGAAATACAATTACCTAATGAGAAAACAAATGAAAATAGAAAATAACATAAATGAGAACAATAAATTAGCAGTTTTCTGATTTTCATGCTGTACCTTGGTTCTCCCACAGTTGCCACACAATTCACCATAAACTGTGCAAGATTCTTGTAGCCAATATTTACAAACCTTACACCTAATCCAGTCTGTTTTGCTTTCTGTCACATAATAATTCTCCCAACATTCGAGACATTTGTTGCTATCAATACTATTGGGTGCGGCATGTCGCCCTTAAAAAACCGCGGCAAGTGTCCCGAACTCCCGGGATAGATGCCGTACCTAGCTGATAAGCTTTCACTTGTGTTGTAATGGCGGACTTTGAACGAGGAAGCATCAGCACAGCGACTATTATCGTTTAAAATAATTAGCTACAGTAAAACTTTGAAAGAAGTAGTTTAGAAAACGATAAAGCAACAATGAATAAAAAGTTTCATGATAAAATTTGTGCACATACCTAACAAAAACAAGAGCCACGACTAAAAAACACAACGGAGTTTGACCACGTGTCATCACAATACTGTTCTTCACGCAACGGAGCTGATACCATGGTCAGTGGAGCCATATAGCTTCATACTTAAAAACTACAGCTAGTGCGGTAACTGTCCCGGTGCGTCGCGTCACCCGGTTTTGCCTTACACAATTCTATACTAACGTTATAGAGAATGTAATTTCCTACAGTCTTAACTTGAAACAATTTTCTATGGGTGTTGTTGTTTAGGAGTTATTTATAAATAACCTGTTTTTCGGTTTCCGTCAAATATCTCCTTAAAAACATCCTTGTTTGTAATCTACCTAAGGACCAAAGTTGTAGAGAATTATATTTCTTCCAAGTTTTGTTTGAAAGAAATTTTCGTAGAACCATCCATTTCGGAGATATTTCGCTTTATCTTAATACCAGTATACAGCGCCAGCACCATGTAGCGGTGAATTCTGTAAACATATTCAAAATATACGTAATTTACAGCAATAAGGACGACTGTATTCTTTTACGATACGGAATAATAATTTTACCTCATAATGCTATTCATAATAATTGAAATATCTATAGGTACCCCAAATATGGAGAAAGTCATGTGTTGGCCACATCAGATTTATTCCGTCTTGATCTCTGTTTCTGCACTAGACACCTCTTACTCTGTTTAAACCAACTCCTTCGATAGATAGGTCGCCAAAATGTTTCTAATTAAACCCATATTGTCAAACCTTTTATTCGCGTCTGTCTTTCATATAAGTTAGAGAAAATAGATAACAGGTATAAGGAGATATCGCTTCATCTCTTAATTCTCCCGTCTTGAATGTCGAAGTGGGTAGACACCAAACTCCGTATCTACGGCCCAGTATGAGCAGAATTTCCTGGTTAACTTACTTTGACCGCTTAACCAGAATTAGTGGAGATAAGATTACTTTTTTGGGCGTGCCTTTGTTGCATTTGAGATTTCGTCACATTTTTTTTCAAATGTGGTATCAAACCAAATTATTTTTGAAATGTTGTTATCGTAATTACGGGAATATTAAACAGAACGAGGACAAAACAGCAGATTAATTTCCGAGAAATCTATTTCCGGAATATCGGTTTGGGAAACTGTAAGGATTTCCTTAATAAGACGAGGCTCCACTTTTACTCAAATTTACTCATGATACAAATGAAATTCAACTTGTATCTTTCAGGGAAATTTATTTAATTTTCCGTAAATATTTCAATTTAATTTGTATTATGGTTAAAGATATTTACCGAGATTCTTAGATGTTTCTATAAAAATGTACAGTATTTAAATGATAATCATACGATATTTTGATGGATATACTAAACAAATTTACTCCACAAAGTGTTTAGATTTCCGTTGAGCCTCTTTGTGGATAATACTATCAACTCTTAAAAATTCTTGTTATAAATTATGGCCTGCCTTGATGACTGAAGGTGAAGGTGCGTCGGATTTGCAGGGTTTCTGGTTACCATGAGCAAAAGCCGATAATTGAGTTAACCCCTGTACGACGGAGAAGTTTTTAATAATTCCCTCCTCAGCGGACGAAGGAGTTGTTTGAAAAAAGACGGAAAGGTTGCGAAAAAAATTAAAAAATCATAACTTTTGATATTTCCGATGTTTTTTGATGAAATTTTTAATGTAGTTACATAAAAGATGACATTTTTAAACAGTCTCATTCAGAATATCCTGCGTCACACACAAGCATTGCTACATAGAAGCGAATGAACAGTAAACACTTAATGTTATGGTGCGCGTTCGCGGTTTATATAACTATGAAAGGTATTGATATGAAGTCTTATTCAAAGAAACAGTTAAACATGACTAAATATCATTCGCTGAATGTACCTATCTAAACCAGTTAGGTAAAAAGTTTGTCGCATGTCAACTTTTCCATGTCTTGACTGGAAATTTTTAACCAAGTGTTGTATTTATGATTTTTTTAAAACGTTTCATTAATGATATAAACGTTTTAGTTACGCAGTCATCATTCTTAATCATTACGTAAGTCAAATAGAAAAATTGGTTACATTTCGTTCATTAGAAGCGGAGATATGGAGTTGTATTTATCATGAGATTTCAGACACAGAATACGGAAAACTTTTAAAAGTTACATATTAGCTCACAGCTCACAAGCCCTTTCCCGATTGTTTTAGAAAATGTTCACATGCGTAGAAACGCAATATGAAGCAATAACTTAGCAACTGAAAATAAATTTTACATAAAAATACGTTCGGTAGCTACAATTTCATCGAAATATAAACTCGTATGGCTTGATTTACCCGATTAACTTTACAATTATACTAAAAGAAAAATTGAAAATGAAAAAGAAACCTGCAATAGCATCGTGGTAAGTCTGTATGTAAAAATATGATAAATTATTATGGAGTCATTACTCTTCCTCGCGGATTTAATCTCCCAACCATCGATCTTTTATTTTATAATATTCTTCTAAGAGTATATTCAGTTAATTTCATTGCATTTTCCGAATCGATCAAATGATTAACTTGTAAGATTGATTAGTTCCACTTTTAAACTTGTAGCCTTTGTTCTGTATACAAGAGTTTTATGTTAAAAAGGCAGGAATACCGGAGATGAGCACTAAAAATTAAATATAAATTTGAAGTTTGTAAGATATTTAATTGTTTAAAGAAGCGTGATCTTTTTATTTACATTCCTTTTCCATTTCTTTGATAAGTACTATGATTCTAGTTATTAACTCTTAAATATTATTATAGACTGTTATCGACAGCGGAATACTGTTCATAAATTCTCCTTATAGTTTAGTTTTTTCTACTATCGCCATAAAAACAAGGAAACTGTAGCCGGTATTTTCTGGTATTTAGTCAAATTTACCAGTGGATCACATGCATGTCAAGTTGGCCTCCATAATGACAGCGTGCTGCATGGAAGCCTTTTCTCAATATCTGAATATATGATAAAATTTCCTCCAATTTACAATCTGTTGTTTTATTTCATGCTCGCATCAATCCAATTCAAAGCAAGAAGTCCCATCGCGATTTCCATCTCGATGGAAATTTTCGAATTGAATAATAAATGTGTCCAAATACCATCCTATTATTACATGAACAGTGAACATGTAAATAATCATCAACAAATTGGTCGACGGTATCTTTCGCATTGTATGCTTATGGAGTAATAATTGCAAGGGGTACACCGTTTGCAAAATTTCCATTTCATTACCTCAGTTACAGATGCAGAGGAGAGGATTAACCTTTGACGGGCAGCTACTGAAAAAAACAAGCGTTGTGGAAGGGGATTCACATGATCACGATGGCGTCTGAGTGGCGATCGTGCGTAGGCTGCGTCGAGGAGACGATGTTGATGGGGGGGAGGCGCCGGCACGAGAAAGAGAGAGGAGGGAGAGCCATGTGGGGAGCATCAAACAAGTGATGCACACACCTCAAATGCTACTCCGTCATCGCGCATCCGCATAGTCAAAACCTTCGCCCATTTGTTTCTTAAACAATAACGGGTCCCGATATGTTCCGCAAGTGGAGGTTCCGATATCTACGAAGGCTAACCGGTATGCGTACTCACTTCCGCACTTTGCCACACGGTTGCCGATCACCCTCCGATTACATTGTTCCGAGCGTGTCTTAGCGGCAGCGCTGTATTGCGACATTAAGAGCGTGAGCTATCGGAGCCATCGAGACGAAGCGTGTTCGCAAATGTTCGCTTCGACGTCGCGGATTCATCCCTCCGGAAGGCGAGGCTGGTGTCATACCGAGGTCTTATTTCCATATTCTAGTTTTTTTTGCCCATCTCCTCCTCTTCCGCCTCTCTCCGGTTTTTTTTCTCTCTCTCTCTCCTCGGAATCGGCGAAGAATGAGAGGAGGCCGGGCGAGAGAAGAAAATATCGGTAGCAGTGACTCTCGGATCGCAATATGCGCAGTTAGTCACCAAGGTTAGGAGATAGTGGCCCTTCCGTGGGTACATCTGGCCTTACTCATCGTCTGTTTACGCTTCCTCCGATCCATTTTGTCACACTCGCTCCTCTTTCCATTTTCGACCTCCCTCTCCGCCCGCCCCTCGAACGTCTCTGCCACACGCCAACGACCTCCTCCTCTCGCTTGCCACTTCCACTCTTCCTTCTCCGCCTCTCTCCGTTCCTCTTTCTTCTCTCCTATCCTCTCTCGCAGGCCCCTTCCCTCCGCTCCTTAAGTTTCCATCGCGCGCAACACGCAAACTCAGGCCTTAGCGAACTGTTTATCTGTTGAGACGCGCAGCAATAGCCCTCGGTTCCCTATTCCTTCACCAGATCCCGGCAACTGCTGGCGATCTAAAACCTCGTGATCTCACATACGGAGTTGTTATGCCGTAGGAAGGAAATGGGTACGGTATTTTAAATCTATCGCTTAAAATAGCATTTCGGTGGATTTTGTCTTGATTTTTACGGCTAACTGAAAATATTTCTGAATTCAGTTTGCCCACTTGTCCGTTTCTAAGCTTTCGTTTAATAATATTTGCAATTTTCAATCGATAACATTTGTATCGCTTGCGAATTTGCGCTAATCAGACTCCTTATTAAAGTAAAACAATTCTGCTAAATGAACTAGGTGGAAGACACAGGGACATCTATATGATAGAGCGAACGTAAACTTTTTTTATTAATTCCACCTACCGTTTGTTTGCCTAAAACATATTTCTAGTTGAAATTCCGCATTTAACGCACTCATCCATTTATTCGGCATTCCTCACTCCGAGATTAATATTAATACATAAGCTCATCTCGAGAATTGCTTTCTCGAGATAAATAGTATAATTGAAATTAAGCGTATCTTAATTTTTAATCAGTTACGCAGTAAAAATATCACACACATTCAGCGACACATTTCTATGAAAAATAAAGTCAAATTCAACAAGTTATTTTGGAAAAAGTAAAAATGGTCAACGTTCTCCAAATGCCCGTAATGTCCTTAATAATTTAAATATTTCAATTCCCTTTTATTACAGTATTCTACATACATAAATCGCATTAATTTGTGTGCGTGCAGTTTTGAATCACGAGCTACCTATATTGACGATTAAAATAAATGCGATATACGTAAGAAATCAAATAGATCCTCCAGATTTGAGATTTGAGCCGAAAGATGTACGCAGTGTAATTTACTCTTTATTTACCATTTCTCCGATGTAATTTTTAGTGTATTACATTATATAAAACGTTCCCTAACAATTATTTCTCGACGTTTGCATTTGGCATTTATTTATCCCACACTTTCTTTTTTCTTTTATTTTTTCGATCTTTTCGTTAGTCCGTTATTTATTTCCTCGCGTCCGCCTGCTGTACTTTTCCTGTTTATTCCTTCTCCCTCCGTTTTCCGCGCAGAATCCACATTTCGCCACCTCCTATCTCGTTTCTGCTTCATTATCTTAATCCCTACTCCATCTCAATTTTTCTCTTCCCTTCCCTCAACCCCCTCCTTTACTTTCCTCCCTCCTCATTTCCACTTCTTCCTTTACATCCTCGTACGTTCACATGCAGCAAGCAGTATCTCTCTCTCTTCCACTCACTCATCCTCTCTTCCTTCTCCCGAGAACGGTTTACAAAGCGATTCTGGCACCCACCCAACTGCCAATCCGCTGCCCGGCAAGACTGACCGAGTTCATCGACTCAACTCTTCTCCTACTCCTGCCGTCTCCCTCATCTCATCCATGTCTGCCCTCCCCAAAATATCCCTCCGCAGGCCAGAGTCACTAACCTACCCTTTTTTCTCTCTCTCGCCATGGGGGATGACACAATCTGCGCCGTTTGGGCATCAGCTCCCCAGTCGGCCACGTGCGTTGCCTACCTCACAGGGTGGCACGGGGTTGTTGATAGTTGTCTTGATGGGTGCCGTGACGGGGATCTGGGATAGGGAAGGATTTGTGCGATCTGGGGTCACTAGTCGGGGGAAACGCGTTCGGACGTGGGAGGGTGAGTGTCCTCTCTCTGTGGTTCTTTCTTTCGCCTGGTAAATAAATATTTCCCATCTTAGACTCATTTGCGGAGAGCTTATTTCCAAGTCGAAGTTTTGTCGGTGAGGGAAAATCGACTTGTTTTCCGCGCTCTGGACATATTTATGTGTACTTTTATGGATAAAATAAGGACGTTAATTGGTGTTACTCGCGGTTATTTTTGCAAGGATATTATTCTTTTGCGAGTTTTAACTCGATTCTGATGTTTGTTTCGGAATTATTTTTCGAGGTCGAAATAACAAATGCATTGAAGAAGCGCGTGGGATGATTTTGAAGTACATTAATGCTAATTTGGAAGACAAGAAGTTATTTTTCCATGTTTTTCCCTATGACGTAATTTGTTTTAATCAAAATAAGGGATAGATATTATTACAAAATTTAACAATGAAAGCTGTTTTGGCTTCATTTTAGTAAGACTTATGAATCCAATTGAAAATTGTTTTATCCTATTGTCGAGCTACTTTATACACATTTTACGTGTAAAAGTTACAATTTTTACGTTTTCATCGAGAAGAAACTCTTTTCAAATTCTTCACGCATCCTTTGAAATGAAATCAAATGAACCACTCATTTGTTTAATTTTTATAGCGAAACGACTCCTGTTTTTCCTAATAACTTCAGAATCTGTCTGTCCAATCTGTTTATCGGTCAATTGATGCTTCTTTAGATCCATGCAATTATACTAGATACCCAACGATAATAATTTCTTCTTACAATGTGTCATCTTCAGTCCCTTGTCGATTTCTCCAAAAAGCGAACGATTCGTAATGATCGGTTGACCCAAATAATGGTAGTTTAATACTTTCTCATGTTCTGCTCCATTGATGTACACCTTAGCATTTTTGAGGACGTTTTACATGACCTCTTTTTATTAGGAATCATTTTAACGCCAGTTCCTCGGCTTGCCGCCCCCCCCCCCCCCACCCCCCGCAGGCCCTCAGTTCTGCGGAGATATTGTGAGGTTCCTGCAAGCAATATGTCACAATAAAAGCGCAGATAACTCAAATATCCTTCCTTTATTTCTATTTGTTTTTTCTAAGTGGTTATTTTGAACACTTCTAGGGTTGCGGTGAATAATTTAGAAGACATGGCATCTTCAGGTCTCATGAGTCATTGGGAGAAAGACTCTGTAACTCTGTAGTGCTCGCTCTTTTTGCACTAGTCCCCTATATAAATTCTAAGAATCTTTCGATGGAATAATTTTAAATCACTGAAGTTTCTGAGGCATATATAGGACCACAAAACGATATCCTCAAAAACTTCAAAGAATTATATGGCCGGGTCAAAAAGACCAATTTATTTATCCTAGGTTTGATTAAAAAATAAAAATTGAGGGAGAGCTAAAATGAATTTGCTAGGTATCTGTACAATATGTTTAAAAATTACGTAAATAATTTAATATGATAATAACCGTCGTCTGTTGGTTTGTCACGCTATGCAAACGCTAATAACTCGAGAAATAATAATGATAGAAACTCGAAATTTGGTTAAGATTCTTGATTAACACTTATTCAGAGAATGACAAATTTAAATCGCAAAAAAATTCTTTGGTTCGTTTCCAAGAGAGGCATTTCCATTTCCCATTACTTAACATGTAAAACGCGATTTTTTGACGTGCATGCTTTTATTCATTTGGAAATTAAAATTAGAAGAAATTAACAGACGACCTTCGGATTTGAACCATTTTGAAGAAAAATTTATGAAGTTTCTTATTCCGTTTTTTTTCGCCCACAGTTCGAAATATTCCATGTTAAACGTTTAATTTGCATATTTTGTGGAAATCTCGCAATTTCAACTTGATGTTGCTATGTCGACCATTATCATTGTTACACCTCAATTTACTATTATTGTATACATCCTTCTGGGAATAAGCGTGCCTTGAGTGCTTCAATACGAGAGAGAGAGAGAGCGAGAGAGAGAAAGAGTGAGGAAGAGGAGAGATTGGCGTGTTTTGTGGAAAATAAGTATATTAACGTAAATATTAACAAAATTAAGTATCAACAGTGTCATTTTAGAAAAATTGGGAATAAAAAGTATTCTTAAATTAAATTCTTTGTAAACAATACGTGCTTACGAATTTATATAGTTATTCCTCAAATTAATTTCGTGACAATGGCCGAAGATTGGAAACGAATATAAAATAAAATTCAATTAAAATTAAAAGGATATTTAAAACTGTTAACAGGCAATTTTCGAAGAAACAACAGTGGATCTTTTAATGAATTGATTTGTTTTTATAAAAGGAATTTTGGTGCTTATTTAACACAAAGTAAGTTCTAAGGCTTATAATCCATTTAAATCTAATAACAGTGGCTATTATAGTTGAAAGGAAGAACTTTATTTATTCACTTTACAGAATGAATTAATTTTAGGCTAGCATTGCCTATTATAAAAGGAGTTTCTTTGGAATTTACAGTATGTAAAGTGGAGGTTGTACTGAATTGACTTCAAAGCAAAAATAAATTTAAAATTATTGAAAGTTGTTGTTTCGGAAACTGAGAAGTCCAGAGTAGTGAGCGGACGCTAAACGATATTAAGGTATATTTTATTCCAAAATCTATTTAAAGTATTATCAGAGGCAATTGAAGATTGAACAAATTTTTTTATTACCGGAATTCTGCTTATTTCATGAAATTGAAATGCTAATGCATTAATTAATTAAAATCTGTTAAGAGTGGCTATTTCAGTTGAAAGAAATATGTGCATGGTACTTTTTATTCACTTTTCATGGTGAATGAATTCTAGGTTAACATTGCATATTATCAAAGGATTTTCTTTGGAATAAGAAGTTTGTTATGCGGTTATTTTAACTGAATTGAATCAAGTTCTCTTCTAAGTTTGAAATCCATTTAAAACTGGTGAAAGTGGTTGTTTCGGAAAATGAGAAGGCAAGAGTGCTGAGCAGACGATAAACGGTATTGAGGTACATTATATTCCAAAATCTATTTAAAGTATTATCAGAGGCATTTAAGATTGAACCAATTTTTTGGAACCGGAATTCTGCTTATTTAATGAAATTGAAATCGTAATGCTATAATCAATTTAAAACTAATAACAATGGCTATTTTAGTAGAAAGAAAAGTACTATTTTATTCATAAGGAATTTCTATGAGTTTTCAGTTAATTAATTAAAACAAACTTATAAGATAGAAATATTCGATCGTTAAAACAGTGCACAATTTTATTCTTGCGATTTTTACATGTTGCATTGAATAAATTTAGATTCATTAAACCCGTTGAAATTCAACAGGCACTTATGCAAGTAGAACATATTGCCTTAACTCTTCTCGGCATTACTCGCATCACAATGTGGTTCTCTAGAGTATAAAAGTAATCAAAACCGTGACGCAATTCGTTGAACGTTTTTCATAAAATGACCAACATATGTTAACAATTCCTGGCGTGCGTTTTAGTTGCATTTTTTTGAAAAACATTCAAACTAAGTATCTTTATTCGTGCGATAACTCACACTGTAATGTGAACAGACGATTATTTTTTGTTTCTATTTTCTCACATTTTTTATTTCACCCACTTTGTAACAGTTATGCTGACGCTATATTAAAGTTTTCGACTTAAGTGATACAATTATACTCTCAAGACCAGCATCCTTGACACGGTTTACGGTGCACCTGTGGCTGAACAGCCAGCAGAACAAATGCTATTTAACCCGTAATCGACCATGCGAGAAAACTGTAACGACATCATAACTGATAAATGTATGTACACAGGTCAAGAGATAGATTAATTTTCTTATCAATAGCCTGAGCAACATATTTTTTATTTATGTTAGCAATTACTTACGGAAGATGGTTTAGGTACTTTCTGCATCCATAAAATAATTGAATGAATCAAATGCTAGTTTCGGTAAACAATAAATATAGATGCGCCACATAAATACATGCTGGAATAAAAATTTTATCCAAAGTGTGTCGCTAAGAAAGAGAATTAGCACCCCTAACCCACCCCAGCCCAACGAAAGTCAGACAACCTTTAAAATTCTCGCTCGGGGTTAACAACGCCTCTAGTGGCGTATTGGAGGAAAACTAGAAGAGAGATGTTCCCTTTTGCCAAAGTTATCTTTAATTGCAAATATTTATAAAAAATTTATTAATTTTCTTTCTCCCGCTCCTGTATATGTACCTCTTTTTGCGCATATTGTTTCATTGCTTTTTACTTTCTTCATACGTAGTAATGGGAAAGTATTGTCTTCACGAAAAAAATCGACTTCGAGATTTCAACGGAAATACATCTTTTGAGGTTCCTAGAACACCTTTAGAATATTTTCGGAATGATGTCTGTTTGCGTGCGTGCGTGTGTGTGTGTGTGTGTGTGTGTGTGTGCTCGCGCGCGCGCGCGCGTGTGATGTGATTACGGGCGCTGTAACTCAAAAAGAACGTGTCATATCGTTACCAAACTGCATATATAACATAATAACTGCATATATAACATAAGCACAAAGAACTGATTAGTTTTTGGAGAATAACGGTTAACCGGAGGTCGAGGTTTATTCGAAACCCGATACGGTTTTTGCGATATTTCTTCGTTAAAACGTCATTATTGTATATGCAATTCTATACAAAAGTTATAGAGAATGTAATTTCCTACAACTTTCGTAGCAGTTATTGTTTAGGAGTTATATATAAATAATCGGTTTTTCGGTTTTATCCTTAAAAATATCATTATTGGTAATCTTCGTGAGGACCAAAATTGTAGAGAATAATATTTCTTCCAAGTTCTGTATGAAACAAATTTTCGTAGAACCATCCATTTAGGAGATATTTTGCTATTTCTTAATTTCGAGTAAACAGCGCCAAAACCATGTTGCGGTGAAATCTGTAAACATATTCAAAATATACCTAATTTACAGCAATAAGGACGAC
Organism: Uropetala carovei; assembly: GCA_036926305.1. Lineage (NCBI taxonomy): Eukaryota > Metazoa > Arthropoda > Insecta > Odonata > Petaluridae > Uropetala > Uropetala carovei. The sequence goes on from JAXCHB010000011.1 coordinate 11,735,581, forward strand.
TATATTCTTTTACGATACGAAATGATAAATTTGCCTCATAATGCTAATCATGATAATTTAAATATCTATACCCCAAATATGGAGAAAGTCATGAGTTGACCACGTTACATTTTTTTTACCAGACCTATGTTTCTGTGTTTTTACTTTCTCCATACATAGTATGGGGAAAGTACTGTGATCACGAAAAATATCGACTTCGAGATTTCAACGGAAATACAAGTTTTGAGATCTCTAGAACACGTTTAGACTATTTTCGGAATGATGTATGTGTGTGTGAGGAAGGAAGGATGGATGGATGTATGTGACTGTTGGCGCTCTAACTAAATATACGTCATATTAATACCAAATTTCATATATAACACTTTAACATGTGCACAAAGAACTGATTAGTTTTTGAAGAATAACGGTTAACCGGAATTCGAGACTTATACGAAACCCGATTCGGTTTTTGTGATATTTCTCCGTTAAAACCTCATTATTCTATATACAATTTTATACAAACGTTATAGACAATGTAATTTCCCAAAACTTTAATTTAAGGAATTTTCCATAACAGTTATTGTTTAGGAATTACTTATAAATAATCCGTTTTTTTTCGGTTTCCGTCAAATATCTCCTTAAAAACGTCGTAATAGGTAATCTTCGTGAGGACGAAAGTTGTAGAGAATAATATTTCTTCCAAGGTTTGTTTGAAACACATTTTCGTAGAACCATCGATTTCGGAGATATTTTGCTTTTTCTTAATTTCCGGTATACAGCGCCACAACCATGTAGCGGTGAATTCTGTAAACATACTCAGAATATACCTATTTTACGGCAATAAAGACGACTGTATTCTTTTACGACACGAATTAATAATTTTGTCTTATAATGCTATTCATAATAATTTAAATACCTATACCCTAAATATGGAGAAAGTCGTGTGTTGGCCACATCAGATTTTTACTTTCTCCACACGTAGTAATGGGAAATATTGTATTCACGAAAAAAATCGACTTCGAGAATTCAACGGAAATATGCGTTTTGAGGTCCGTAGAACACGTTTAAACTATTTTCGGAATGTTGTCTGTGTGCGTGTGCATGCGTGCGTACGTGTGTGCGCGTGCGTGTGTGTGTAACACTGGAGCATGAGCACAAAGAACGTATGAGTTTTTGGGCAATAACGGTTAAACAGAAGTCGAGGTTTAATGGAAACCCCGTTCGGTTTTTGTGATATTTGTCCGTTATTTTTATATAGAAATCTATACAAATGTTATGGAGTATGTAATTTCCTGCAACTTTAATTTGAAACAATTTTCCAAAGCAGTTATTGTTTAGGAATTATTTATATATAATCGGTTTTTTCGGTTTCCGTCAAATATCTCATTAAAAATTCGTAATTGGTCATCTTCGTAAGGGCCAAAGTTGTAGAGAATAAAATTTCTTACGAGTTTTGTTTGTAACAAATTTTCGTAGAACCATCGATTTCAGAGACATTCAATTTTTTTCGTAAGTACAGTTTACAGCGCCAAAATCACGTAGTGGTGAATTCTGGAAACATTCAAAATATACCTAATTCACGGCAATATGGACGACTGCATTCTTTTACGATAGTAAATAATAATTTTGCCTTATAATGGTATTCATATTAATTTAAATAACTATACCCCAAATATGGAGAAAGTCATGTGTTGGCCACATCAGATTTTTTCATTTCCGTTCAAGCTTTTCCCATTTAAAATCTCTAAACTTCAATTTTAAAATCTGTAATCATGAGGGTAAATTAAAATATACCCTCATGTTTACAATAAATTTTGAATTGTATATAGCTTCCCTTCACACTTTATGCAGACTTAGGACTTGCAGCACGAGTGCTGGTGTGTTAAAAGGCAGAATGAAATTCATTGTCATTTTAATCATTAACATATTCATAATTCTTGAGGTAGCACCCGGCGTAAAGATCAAATTTCTTGTTCGGTCTCTCTACCTCATTCTTCTTTATGCTATTTATTTTTATGTTTGTCTGCAGTTGGAATGTTTTTAAAACGTCCACAAACTGAAAAATATGTGGATGACTGCAATATAAACCACTATTAATGTGCCAATGAAAAGACTCACAGTCGTTGGTTATCCGTCCTACGTCGCATGTTGCCCAAATTTCTGGTGGAAAGGTGGAATTCTCATCAATATAATTCTCTACTATATAGTCACATAAATAGTCCGTTACTGTATTATTTGATTTTGAAGACATAAAGTCATCTACGAAGCAGTCTGAAACATCACTGGGATCTATCGTCGGTAATCCGAATAATTTTTCAAACAGTTCCCTTCTTCATGGTCCGATGAGTACAACGTTTTCAAATTCAAGCTTTGAATTTTTCTGTACCAAGCTTGATAGAGGAGAAAACGTCATCCTTGAAGTTGAGTGGTTGGCCAAACTGTTTTAATCGCCCTATGTATAGCTAATTCAAAATCACATATACATTTTCGAGGATTGAATTGAAGTTCTATATCTTCACAGAATTTTTTAATCAAATTTAAAGCTGTTGAATTCGTTTCAAAATTTGTCCCCTAGAACACAATACACTAAAGGAATATAACATCCATTATTATGGATGTGAATGGTAAACATCTAAAAAAGAATTTAGTACAGTACTTAAGTGTACCGTCCAAATATATTTCAGGCGACGCACATAAAGTCCTGAAATTCGTTTTGCACGAAAATATTATTATATTAAACTCTTTCCTGTTGCACAGGAGAAAATCTTCGTTCATATGACAGTTGAGTTCAAGGCATCGTGGACGTCACCTCGGGAATGTGGAAGTGTTTACATATAATCAATACCCTGCAAGCAGCCCGAGCGTTTGGCAGGAGGTGACACAACACCAAGTGAACTCTAACTAATTCCTCTGTTGGACTGTCTTACCGCATCTGGGAAAAGGATATGTAGTATTTCTCTGTTCTAGCGATTGTTTCGACATATTTTCTCCTGTACTTTGATCTAATATTACGTTCACTAACACCGATGGGGAGGACTATGCCGCGTACGTACTCAACGAATTCGGAGCTTTCGAATTTTTCAAATAGTTTATTTTGTATTCAATTCTTCTACTCTTCAACGTCTGCCATTTCAGATCCCTCAATATCTATGATACACTCGCATCAAACCGATATTCTCCTTTTACGAATCTAGAAGCTCTACGCTGAACCATTTCGAGTTCGCTAGTTAGGCACTCTTCGAAAGGGTCCCAGACGGCGCAACAGTATTCCACGACTGGTCGTATTAGGGAAAAGTATGCAACTTTCGTTCACGTTCGAGGGACATCCCCGCAGGACTCTAGAGGAAAGACCTTGAATTCTGTTTGCCGATTGTATAACGGTTTTGATATGCTCTCTACTAGACAAATTGCTACTGAGAATTACTCCAAGGTATTTGTAGCTATTGAGGTATTTTAGCTATAGTTCAGATATTTGGTACGGGTAACGGTAGAAATTCGTGGAGCGCGTGAAGTTCATTGCGGCGCATTTCCTCGAAGCGCGGAGCCGAGGAGGTTTTAGGTTCTTCTAAGAAATTGGCCGCTGAGTTTGCTCGTGTCCGAGAGGAGTCGCATTCTGATGTGCGATTTACCATCTGCAGCATTGTCCCTCGGACGGACTGCGGTTCTATGGTTTGGAACCGTGTGGTGGGCCTGAACCGTAGGCTGTGGGACTTCTGTAGGGGCAAAGGAGTGGACTTCGTTGACCTGAGGCTGGTGATAGACTCATGTAGGGTACCCCTAAACGGTTCCGGTGTCCACTATACGGCCGAGGCAGCGGATGCGGTAGCGCGTAGAGTCTTTGAACACGCTACGGTTTTTTTTAGGTTAGACGACGATAAAACCAATAGATCGGTTAGAAAAGAGTCCGCCAACATTAACCCTAGGGAGTCCAAGAATAGCGGTAGAGTGAGAAGTAGAAAAATAAAATTGTTAGATCACGTGGCGGGGAAATCCAGAACGAAAATATCCGTAGATAACACAATAAAAATTATTATTATGAACTGCCGAAGCATTCGAAGAAAACAGCCTGATTTTTGCCACTTAGTTAAAAGCCATCGTGCAGACGTTGTATTGGGAACTGAGAGCTGGCTATCGGGCGACATTAATTCTCACGAGATTTTCCCACCAGATTACGTGGTATATCGCAAAGACAGGAGGAAAAGAGTCGGAGGTGGAATTTTCATCGCCGTCAGAAAGGGTATATAAAGCCAATTAGAGGAGATTACCGTCAGCGAAAACTGCGAAACGATATGGTGCTCCCTTCGTACGAGAAATGGTAAAGAATTATTTTTTTTGCTCATTTTACCGCCCACCTGTCTCAGGAGACGAGAACATAAGAGAACTCAGTCGTACATTGCAGGTGATAGCTAGGAGAAAGAACGACCAGGAGACTTTAATCTTCCATCGATCGATTGGAAATCCGTAACCTATGTTAGTGGTGGAAAAAATAGAGAAGCTTGTGGTGAATTTATTGAAGTGTTTACTGTAGTATTTAGAGAAAATCGTCAACGAGCCACGCGATATGACAACAACGTGAACGGAAGCATATTAGATCTGCTAGCCACTACCCTCCCACTATCGACTAGAAACCTACAAATCGACGACGGCATAGGTGTACATAAAATAGTAACTGCCGAAAGCGGTATGGTTAAATTAATAAGTCAGGTCCATAGAAGAAAATCGCCAGGGCCGGAAGCCATCCCTGCATTCATTGTAAACGCGTTAGCAAACGAAATAGCTCCGTACCTTAAGATCGTATTCACAAAATCTTTAGATGAGGGAATAGTTCATTTGATATGGAAAACAGCCCACGTTACACCAGTACACAAAACGGGAAGTTAGTTAAAAGTGGTGAACTACCGCCCTATATCGTTGACGTCAATCCTTTGTAAGGTTTTTGAGCACATTATCGGTGGCGCAATAATGCGATTTCTCGAAAGCAAGGAAGCGCTTAATAGAAACCAGAATGGTTTCCGGTGAGACAGGTCATGCAAGACTCAGTTAGCTCTACTCACACATGATATTGTGAAAGCAGCGGATAGAGGAATAGGAGTTGATGCAGTATCTTTAAACTTTAGGAAAGCCTTCGACTCCGTCTCTCACGTGAAAATAGTTCAAAATTTTGGGGCTTATTCAATTAACGAGAAAATGGTAAATTGGATCGCCTCGTTTCTTTCCGATAGAACCCAGAGAGTAGTTGTCGATGGAGTTGCATCAGACGTCGTCAAAGTGACTTGCGGCGTGCCTCAGGGAAGTGTAATCGGACCTCTCTTATTCTTGATATATATATAAATGATTTAGCGGATAAATATAAAGTGTAAAGTTAGACTCTTCGTGGATGACACACTAGTGTATGGAGAAATCAACACAATGCACGATCAGGAGAATTTGCAAAAGGACCTTCAGGGTATTACGAAATGGTGTAAAGATTGGCAACTCGACCTGAATATAAAGAAATGCGCCGCAATGAACTTCACGCACTCCACGAATTTCAACCGTTACCCGTCCCAAATATCTAAACTAAAGCTAAAATACCTCAATAGCTACAAATACCTAGGTGTAACTCTCAGTAGCAATTTATCTAGTAGAGAGCATATCAAAACCGTTACAGCATCGGCAAACAGAGTTCCTCTGGAGTCCTGCGGGGATGCCCCTCGAATGTGAAGGAAATCATTTACATTTATATCAATACCCTGCAAGCCGCCAGAGCGTTTGGCATACTTTTCCCTAATACGACGCGTCGTGGAATACTGTTACGCCGCCTGGGACCCTTAGGAGAGGGCCTAACTAGAGACTCGAAATGGTTCAGCGTAGAGCGGCTAGATTTGTAAAAGGAGAATATCGGTGTGATGCGAGTGTATCAGAGATAGTGAGGGATCTGAAATAGCAGGCGTTGAATAGTAAAAGAATTCAACACCAAAGGAAACTATTTGAAAAATTCGAAAGCTCCGAATTCTTCGAATACCTACGCGGTATAGTCGTCCCCATCGGTGTTAGTGAGCGTAATGTTAGATCAGAGTGCAGGAGAAAATATGTCGAAACAATCGCTAGAAGAGAAATACTACAGATCCTTTTTCCCAGACGCGATAAGGCAGCTCAACAGAGGAATTAGTTAGAGTTCACTTGGTGCTGTGACACCCCCTACCAAACGCTTCTAGCGGCTTGCAGGGTACTGATGTAAATATAAACGTACCCACAACATGTATCTTGGCGACCTGACACTGGGCGTATTTGATCGCTTCTCGTACGACGTCGAAGGATCTGGAACCGGAAGGAAGCCGATGCGCGAGCCTTCGCGAAGGATCTGGAAGCGTTCCCGTCTCCCTTTAAAGCTACGTTTTCATGAACGCGTTACGAGCGCACAGAGGCGCAAGTTCTACGCGTATGCACGCGTAGGAGTTCGCACGAAGGCGTTCAGCGCAAGCGTAGGTACGCCTCGCTTTCTCTTTCAAAGAATATAAAATTCTGTATAAAATAGGAATACCGAGAGGAAGACGACAGTGTAGGTCGCGTGCCTCCAAGCCGCATACTTACGGAGAAAACACGGTTTCATAAATTGAACAAAATACCGTAAACGAATAAAGTTAAACACTTGAAATTGTTCACTCGTAATTACAAGACTAAGACTCAGATTCTGTTAAATTTTCACTTCATTTGAACATCCCGTTTTGTTATTACAAACCGGCAAAATGATGCCAGCCGCGGCAACGCTCAGACAAGGGGTCCATTTTGCATTCTCACTCCAAAAACATACCTTAGAATAATTTTTTTAAATTCTGCTTTACATACACTAAACGCAGAACAAAATTGTCTACACGCTGATATGCATTGCGCGAAAATCCCATGAGCCGTTTTTGAGATATTAAGCCTCAAACTCGAGTCTACATAATTTTGAAAACGATAGTAGATGGCACATGCGCGCTACCTATGGTCTGTACCAAACTTAATGATCGCTGGGAGGCGGGGTTTAAATGTGTGGAAAGGGAACCTTGTTGCCGAATCAGTCCACAAACGTGGACCAATTATAGTGCTTCGCAAGTGGGCAGAGACGCTGGATGGATAAGACTTTGTAGGAGTGGGGTCAGATACGGGAGCGACGGGCGAACTTGAGTCAACGAAATTATGAAAATGTTAAACTTTAACATTTAAAGCTACATAAAATGAAATTACGAGTATTTACGTTTGGTAATATTATCTTAGTAACTACGAATATATTACTTCCTACGTTATCTTTCATAAGTAGATATAAAATATTTTCCACGTTATAGTGTGCCTATTTTATATGATTGTCATTTAAAAAATATCTAATATTCTCTGCTTAAATGACAAATAAGAGAAAAGGATTTATATTTTACATTTTTGAGAATGCGTAGAAAAAAGTAAGCAGGAAGATGAGACTATTTGGTGTGCGAATGGCAAAGGTCGGAGCAGGTAGTATAATAAGCACAAGGAGGGAAGGACGAGGGAAAAGAATGGTGTGGGATTTCTAAGGGACCACATGTATGACCACAACTTATGTTCCTTTCACACAGTTATTTGCTTCTTCTTTCAAGCAGCTGTTAAGTATATAACGGTAGAACTGCGTAGAACCATCTCGTAACATTTCAGCCAGATGAAAATACTGCCATATTTTCCTTATCCTATCTCGTATTGCCGAAAATACAGAAATTTTAGTCATAGACTAAAGATGCAGCATTCTAAAAGTTTAGGTCAAAATCTTATTGAACTATTAATTTAAAAAAAACCAAGTAGTACAATATGCATAATGAAAGGGAAGAGGGTGCGGAGTAGGAATAAATACGCAATATTTAATTTCATCTATTTATTTTTATTATTAACAATCAACTCTATATAATTGCAAATAGTTAATAGATCACATCAAGAAGTAGAGCAAAATATTCTTAAAGGTAGCAGTTGGATTACAGAAGAATAACATTGCGAGTATTTTCTTACTTCTATTGTTGCTAATATTATAATATAACAAATACATTACACATTAAAGCAAACACATAAGTTAATAATTATCATATTATTAGGAAATCATGATTGGATAACAATAAAAATAACGCTTCTCATTGGGTAGGTACTTTTACTTATTCCAAAGACAAGAAACCATTACATATTATATACACTGTGATTCAGAGTAAACGTTTTAATGAATATGGGAATAATAAAGAAATTCAAAGTAGTAAAATTACTTAATATATTTAAAACTGCAAACAAATTGAACATTTTTACAGGGAAAAACCAGTAAGGCAAAAACCCCATTTGCAGAAAAACGGCCACAAGAAGAGGGATGTGAAAAAACTGCGAAACCTTCTGAGGTAAACTAAGATATAGAGAGCTGTAAAAGAAGCAGTGATTAGAAAACTTAACAATAAACACGATGAAATTGTGCACATAAATAGTAAGATCAACACTAGAATAAAATAACCGTTTTTGTCGGCATATTATTATTGCTGAATTTCATAAAAAGAAGAAAGTAATATAACTGCCTGAAAAAACATATGACATTAGATTAATCATAGCCACGTCAATGTCACTATTGAAATATAATTATAGGTAGAGAGAATTAAAAATAGAGTAGCTACATATAAAATTTAGGTTATTTGTAAATAGATGAAGTAAAAATAAGAGAAGCAATTTTAGGATATAAAATAAACAGAAATGGAATTATATACTACGCATGAACAGTAAGTAATAAAGTTGAAATGCATATTAATGAGAAAAGTTAAGACAAAAATACCTTTGAAATAATCACTTATCTTCACTTGCCTTAAAGTAATTTAAATCCGTCATTATCATGTACACACAGGCGCTGACACTGACACTATACAAATAGATTGCAATTTAAACTTTAATAAGCTAAGCCCTTATAAAGAAGAAGAAGCACTTACATGCTTTGAGCATGAAATATAAAAACTATAGCACAAAAAGGGAAAAGCACTGCGGGATAGAGGGAAAAACACATTCACACTTCAGGGATTTCAAGCAGACACTGACCCTATACAAATAAATTACAATTTACACTTTAATAAGGATAATAGGGAGAACCACATTTGGTAGGAACGGCACTGAATAAGTAAACCATTATAAAAAATATCCAAAGCTGAAGCACACACGATTTGAGCGTGAAATGGCATGACTATAGCACTAAAAATGGGAGTAAAAGCACTGTGGGATAAATGGATGAAAACACACTACAGGGATTTTAAGTAGGCACTGACACATGCAAATAGATTGATGCACATTTGAAGTGTAGGGATTACAGCAAGCCATGGAAGAATTCAAAACTGCACCTAAGAGATAACTTAGGAATGTAACAGAATCATATACTTTTCTTGCAGGAAAGAGTGAAAACTTTTTAAAAAATGAAAGGTTTTTCACCATATAAAATTAATTAATATGTCTTAATTAATTGATGAAGGTTTTAGTTATATCATTACAGATTATTTTTATTATTAGCATTGCCTTAACTTCTAACTTATGAATTAATAGTTATAATCAAACTTAAATATGAACATTGGTTGAAATTAACTGGCTCTGCAAAAAAGAGAGGAATAGCATAATGAATTTCAAAACACTCATTTAATAGTGTGGTAATGTAATACTCCAATATACTTACCTTGTGGAAATTAATTAGCAGCTGGAAATTTGGGCAAAGGCACCATGGAGGAACTGATCAACTTGGCATAAACTTAAAAATTAACTTATTAATAAGAAGTCAAGAGGAAATTATAACTCATCATTCACCTCACCTTCTTACCTATTAAAACATTAAGATATATTTAAATCAGGAGACAAATTGTTGACTGATTGACAGTGTTCAATTGAAGCTGTTCAAAAAAAGAGAGATATTTGTATGAGTAAATGGCAAAACAATACAGCATATTAGTAATTATCTAATTTTACACTTAATTTTTTAAACAAAGAGTAATTATTCAATCAATACCTACCTTCCTTAGTATTTAAACAGAATGAAACAAATATAAATAATTTCTATAATTTTTAATATTTTTATAGTTACCTTCTACAAAGGTGAAACTCCTAATTCTTCCAGTCCAACGTTATCTTCGCTAATATTGACATCACTGCTAGTATTCGAATCCGAACTTGAGGTCAATGCTATTATAATTTCTTGAATTCCCTCTTCCAATATCCCTTCTTTAATCCAAGCCTTCTCGATAACTTTCTTTGTGTGTTCTACTACGATTTTCCTGAGAATACTTCTCGTTGGTTATTCTTCTGACTGTAGCCGTTCCCAAGTTAAGGGCAGCAGCTGATCTTTTTACAACCTTCGAAATAGCAAGTAACGGTCCACCATTACTTTTCTCCCTCTCGAAGTAATTTCGTACACTTAAAACTAAATTCCGCGCGGAACTCTAAAGAACACGTCTCACAGATTTTCGCTCAGACATCTCTCACGCAATAAACCCTACCGCCTCAACCAAAACCTGCTACGCAACTGGAAAGGGTCCCTGAGCAGAAACCAAACACGCGGCAACGCCGGATGCCTCTGATTAGTTGACGAAGGGTACGCCCTCATATTTGATCGCCATGTCAGCGATCATTAAGTTTGGTACGTAGTATAGGTCTGCGCACTGCCACCATGTTCACGTATACGCGCGTGAAAGTTGGGATTTTCTCAACTCAGACGACGCGAGAATACGCGAACTCGCGCGTAGTTGAGCGAAGGTTTCCCGGCTCCTGATTGGCTGCCCATACGACCTTCGCCTCTGTACGCTTCTATATAACGCGTTCATGAAAACGCAGCTTAAGAGGGAGGAATCCGACGAGGGGCGGCAGAGAGAGCGATCCGAGGCCTAGCGGGCGAGTGAGAGCGAGAGCGTCGGAAGAAAAACAATTGGGAGAACGACCTTACGGAAGGCGATACGCCGTGTATATCGTAATAAATACGATTTTATAGAATGGACGTGTTAATCTCATTTCCTATGTTAATCACCAATCCTCGGAACCCTCGAGCTTGCAACAGTATAAACGACACGCTTGCAACGATTTCATGAAACTTGTCTTTAATTTGTTGAAGAAATATAAGAAAAAGGACATTTCTCGGGAAGATTATCTACCCCTGCTTTATAAGTCCGATAGTGTATGATTGTCCATCATTTAATTTATTGCTACCACGAGCATTTATTCTTAGCATTAACAGAATATTACTTGAGCACAGACATTGATAATATTATAACGCATAACGAAAATAAAAGTTTTTATATAGGATGGTGCTAATGTTTCATTTAATACTAAAATATTGAATGCAGTTCTAGATTTAAATAGGTCTTATGCTTGCATCAGTCATGCAGTTTATTATAATATATTACAGTCGTGTAGCTTATATATTTCCAAATGACTAAACGCGGTTTTGATGACGAAACAGGATTTGAGAAGGAAATATCTTCGTTTGAAATCGGTCGAATATTTAAAATAATTTTTAAAACTATTTGAGGTTGTTTGGTTTTTCGGTATTAAAAAAATCAGCGCGTCGTAATAAAAGTAATTTCCTTGTACACCTACCATCAATGATTGAGTGACGAGCTGGGAAATAATTTTTGCGCAAAGCGAAAAGTTTTTCCACTTGGTTGCGTAATTAAAAAAGTAAGTACGTTAATGCGTTTTTGCGCTCACGATGGACGGACACGTGCGAATAAATGGGTATTTAAAACTCATCATCCCATTCTGTGTGATTCATTCCGACCGTTTGGTGGGGAGGCATCCCCGCGTTACGTGAAGCAAACAGGTGGGGGGGAAAAGTCTCTCTCCGTCGCTATTGCTTTACACTATTGCGTTATGTCGAAGTCTCAAGGTTTAGCCGACACCCGTCAGCTAAGCGGCATGCATCAATAGCAGATTCACTCGTCACACGTCTCTAGCAGCCGCGTCGACGCGCGTGCGTGACATCAATCATTGCGACGGTGGAAAAGTTGCCCCTCTGCTCCCTCGGTTCGCCCATCCCTCTTTGCGCTTCAAAACCACGCCCGTCTCCCATACTTTTTGACACGTCTCGAAACCTCTTCGCATCGTCTATACGATAACAACACGGCGTCCTTTCCGCGAAACGTGCCATCGGTCCCGCCAGCGTGACCCTCTCGACGAACGAGGCAATCGACGCCGTGGCGCCGACACGTTGTATTTCGACACCGCTCACTATTTCAACTAACCAACTATTTCCTCCCAGCCTAAACTTCGACGCACGAGACGGATTATGAATTGTTTCCAGGAAATTCTCAGCCACGTAAAACGTGGGATAACGGGAAAACATAAAGTAAAACGATAATTAGAGAGGGGGAGAAAAGGATCGTGCTAGAGGAAGAAATATTTCACCGAAGGGCGCCGCCTTTGCGGACGTAACAGTATCGGAAAGTTCTAATTCGCGTTTTCTAGCCCGAGGTTAGCGGAGTGACGAGGCTTCGAGTGAACGAAAGGGATCTATTTTCGATCGCTTGGATGATGCGGGATGATTGTTACGAATTGTCTCAGATGGTGTAGGCATCCACTTTTACGAAGGAGTCGCGAGACCCTTGGTGATATTGATTTCTCATCGGAACGATCTGTCCTTTTAGATCCTGGGGCTTTGAAGGGTGAGGCGAAGTATCGTTAGAAACTTTACGCGGAGAGAAAACGACGGCATTACCGCTTACACCTAAGGCTATTTGTCTCGCTCTCGTATAGAAGTCGGGAAAGGCAGATTCTTGAAAAAAAAAAAGACGATTCTTACTTATTTAGAAAATAAATCTTTTAAAGCTCGTTTCTCCGATGTACCTTGAAGGCTCGTACACTTTTCCAGCCGAGTGGGTTGGATCAGATTATGTCGTTTTTCAATGAAACTGGAATTTCTGTGAAGTTACGAATGCTTTGTAATACATGAATTGCCGAAGGCATGCCTTCATTCCACTTCTGCGCAACTTCTACAGAAATGTGTCTCGTGAAGAATACCAAAGGACACGTACTACAACACGCTGCATTTCTGGACAAAAGAGTTATTAGGTTGCGGGACAAAAACGTACGGAGTCATTATGGAGATATTTGGTTAAATGCGCGAAGCTCTTTCACACCCTCCCGAGGCAGTTTTTCTTATACTAGGAAAAATATTTTCCCCGTATTGCCTTATTTATTCCTCACCTCATTGCTTTTATCTTGCTGTACGAAGGATTTCGGAAAAATAAATTTTAAGGTATAATTCGAAAAAGGTGAAAGTTATTAAGTAACCTCGTAGTTTGTATATCGTTTCATAGTTGTTAACCGTCCTATTAACATACGACTTAATGGACGAATGCAGTTTAAACAACAATGCAGAGAATAAATTGTGAAAATTTTGATCTTCAAATGAAGTGTTTCCATTGTTAGGAAGAGCGAATCTCCTTGGCGTAATTTAGATATAAGTGTACACAAAAAGTTATTGTTCAAAGAATTTCTTCAACAAAAACTGAATAGAGTTTTCTGTGGGTTTAAAAAATTTAAAACATTTTATAAATTTAAATTGTGCTGCGAAATTTCTGGTACATTATAAAGTATTTATATCACTCAATGTCTTAGATACTGAGTTACCAATTTAAGAAATTCGAGACATTCGGATGTAATTATAGATTTATTTTATTCCCTTGTGAAAGTATTTTCTTGACTTCTGGTTAGAGTTTCTGATTCCATATACTAGGGTCGCAGATTCGAACCAGGATGAGAATGGTTATAAGTGCTTGTCATATTATAGTTGTTAAGTTTATTGTTAAAATACTAGGGGGCAACCCCCCTGCTCGCCAACCCGCTCCCCCCCCATTTTCTCGCTGTTTCTTCGTTCCTACCATGTGCCTATTGGATTTAGATTAGTTTAACAGGAATATGTTTTGAATATGAGATTAATATATTTTATAATGGGTTTTGTTTTTAATAACAAATTAAGAAAATTAGTTTAATAACTCGATAAAAAAACTTAAGAGGGCTAAAATTTCCGGAGATTAAAAATGGCTGAGGTATAGAGCGTTAAAGAGAGAGACAACCAGAAATAGGAGTTTAGTAATATAGATAAAAAATATAAATAACATGAATACTGCGTTCGATTTATTTGCATTAAATTCATTTCTACGGTCATTTCGATCAAGTTTTAATCTTATTCTCGATCTTTAAGCCTTTATTTAAGTGTATATGCACGGAAATTACCGAGGACAACAATACCGGTAACCATGGAATCTTATTATTGAAATGATAAAAAATTTACCAAAACTCTAGTATTAATTCAACATATTAGCGAATTCGAATGATATTGAGTATTCGATGGTAAGAATAACAATCCTCATTTATTGTGGCGTGTTTAAGTGCAAATTTCATGTCGATAACTTAATTGAAAGATATTTTAAAGAGTAAAAGAATGAAAGCCTTCAAACCAAAAAAGTGTATGTACGTGTTATCTTATGGAAAACGACATTCATCCTCTGGAGTCCAACCAGTGACCTTTTTCGAAAATTTTTAGTCATAACGTAAATATTCATCAACACTTAAATCCTGAGAAATTTCAGACTTCTAAGTTTAATTCTAATCGAGTTATTCACGAAATTAGAGCGTTACACATCCTGGTGACCATTACGATTTTATAATATAGAGAGATAGGAAAAACCTTTTTAAATCATACTCTTTTCATGAAGCGCACTGAAAAATATATAATAAATTTTGTGTTCAAGAAAATAACTTGATCTTAAGGAAAATTTTAATTTTAAATGATCACGAATCTCTTTTTAAAAAATCGGTACAACATACATTGTACAAACTTTCTCATATATAATGCGTCATTTAGTTATATTTAGAAAATGGAAATCGTATGAGCCTGTTTTTAGGAAATCCAATTTTTGTTAAAGTTGCCTAAGAATAAACTAGCCTTATATTCATTTCTTGAGGAATATGAAATATACAGTATTATTTAAGTCGTAAACTCAAGTCACTGTACGAAATTTGATGAAATTCGTTAGAGTCGTTTGTGAGAAAATCGAATTATTGTTAAAGTTGCCTAGAATAAACTAGCCTTATATTCATTTTTTGAGAAATATGAACTATAAAGTATTATTGAAGAAGTAAACTCACGTAACTATACGAAATTTGATCAAAATCGTTACAGTCGTTTTTGATAAAATCGGATTGTTGTTAAAAATGCGTAGAATAAACTACTCTTAATTACTGAACAATGTCAACCATTTATACGTATACTCTGCTCAGCATGATAAAATGCCTAAGTACGAGATTTCATTTATTTTCGCTCTACTATCTAGGCTCTAGAGCCAGTAACAGAGAGACAGACGGACGGACAGACAGACAGACGGCATTGCGAAAACCACTTTTTCGGATTCAGCAACACCTAAAACGTATATTTCCGTAAAAATCTCGAGGTAGAATTTTTTCGCGAAAACAAAACTTTCTCGATATTTCGTTGAGAAAGTAAAAAAGAGGTATGGCATATGTTGATTAAATTATTCACCACCATATAAATAGTCTGTAAATTATTGTTTAACCCCTCTACGACGGAGGAGTTTTTACGAATTCTCTCCTCAGCGGACAAAGTAGTTTTTAGAAAAACCACGAAAAAGTTGCGAAAAAATTTAAAAAATCATAACTTTTGATGTTTTCCATGTTTTTTGATGAAGTTTTTTATGTAGTTACAAAAAGATGAAATTTTAAAATATTCTCACTTGAAAAATCATACGTCACACACAAACATTGCTACAGCATTTGTAATGAAATTTTCATTTTTGCCCTGACAAAACAGTGCGCCACCACGTTTTATTGCCTATTGACGCAAGGGATTTTCGTAAATCTTAATAACCTTTATATATTTTGAAACAGAAAGCTTTGGCCTTTCTAGTAATGCATATCTTATAATTTTCATATAGTCTTTATAATCTACGTGAAAGTTTGCAATGAAATTTTCATTTTAATCACGAAAAATCGCTAATTACGCAAGGGAAATTCGTCTATCTGAATACGATATGCGTATTTTAATAGAGGAAGCTTCGGCCTCTTCAGTAATGTACGTCGTGTAATTTTACTATTGTTACTTTATTTTATAATCTAGGTGAAAATTTGCGTTTAAATTTTCCTTTTTGCCCCGAAAATTCGGTGCACCAACATATTTTTTTGTCTAATTACGCTAGGCATATTGGTACATCTGAATAATTTATAGGCACTTTGATGGAGGTAGCTCTGACCTCTTCGGTAGCGCACGACTTGTAATTTTATTATTGTTCTAACATTTTATAAACAACATGAAATTTTGCGGTGAAATTTTCGTTTCTGCGCCGCAAATTTGGAGCCCAACAACATACTTTTATCTAAATAGGCAAGGCATATTCGTACATCTGAATAAGCTATTCGTACTTTGATAGAGGAAGCTTTGGCCTCTTCAGTAATACACGACCTGTAATTTTACTATTTTTCTAACATTTTATAATGAACGTGAAAATTTGCGATGGAATTCTCATATTCCCACAAAATTACGTTTTCTCTCCCTTGTGAGAAAGGTGTTCGCCTGCTTGAGTTATGAAAGAAATATGTCTCCTATATGCTATGCACACACAATCTGCTTGAGATGCTTTTAAAAATCGTTTTTCAATTCAGCAAAAATGCTCTTCGGCGATCCTTCAACGACCGATATCAGCCTTCGTTCCTCGCAGCCAAAGAAAGCACCTATCGATTTCCACACAGCGCTTGGACTTCTCCTTTTCTCCACAGTTAAAAAAAACCATCCTCTTACCAAAATCGGCATCCCCTCTCGCGAAACTGTAGAGAAGATTGTCGAATACTTGGAGGAAAAAAAAATATCGGTGGCCCTCTCCATCCCTCAATTCCAGCTTCTCCTTCCCTTCTCCCTCTCCCTCCCCACAAGATTGAGGTGTAACAATATAATTGGTAGCCAAGACATCCCATTAAATTGACAAGATTTCCACAAAATATGTAAAATAAACGTTTAACATGTGCGGTTTCGAACTGTAGGCGGAAGAAGATGAACGGAATAAGAAAGATAAATAACTTTATTATTATTGTTATAGATTGTCCATAAATTGCGTTTATTATTATTGTAATCAGTAACAAATATATATTTATGTCAAAAATAGATTTTAATACGCTGTTTTATTTAGTTTTCCCTAATGTTAAATATCGATAAAACACTCAATGATTCACTAAAATATCAGTAATGTTACGGTTTTGAGTTAGCCTTTCATTTTAACGCGCCGTTTCGTGTTTCTGGGGGGACATAAGGACTTAATAGGTAAACATTGAAAAAAATAAAAAAGCAGAACAAGCCCCTTCATTTCGTCTTCGCATGGCCTCGGTACTGCTTGACAGCGGCCTCGCCCTCTCTCCACACACTGCCATAGGACTTCTTTCTGAGGTTCGAGCGTAATATTCTTGAGAGGTGCCTATCAGCTATTAGGAGGTCTTCTGGGAAGGGAATTGAAACTCGTGAAGTCAAATGCAGCATGGCACAGAAAGAGCCGATTTTGTTAAGAGGATGGTTTTTTTTAACTGTGGAGAAAAATGAAAAGTCCAAGCGCTGTGTGGAAATCGAAATGTGCTTTCTTTGGCTGCGAGGAACAAGGCTGATATCGATCATTGAAGGATCGCCGAAGAGCATTCTTGGTGAATTGAAAAGCGATTGTTAGAAGCGTCTCAAGTAGATTGTGTGTAAATGGCATATAGGAGACATATTTCTTTCCTAACTTAAGCAGGCGAACACCTTTCTCACAAGGCAGAAAAACGTAATTTTGTGGGAATATGAGAATTTCATTGCAAATTTTCACATTGACTATAAAACGTTAGAACAATATCAAAATTACACGTCGTGTATTACTGAAGAGGCCAAAGCTTTCTCTATCAAAGTACGAATAGGTTATTCAGATGGACGAATATGCCTTGCCTATTTAGACAAAAGTTTGTGGTTGCGCTCCAAATCTTCGGCGCAGGAACGAAAATTTCAGCTCAAATTTTCACGTAGATTATAAAACGTTAGAACAATAGTAAAATTACAGGTCGTACAATACTGAAGAGGCCAAAGCTTCCTCTATCAAAGTACGAATAGACTACTCATATGGACGAATATACCTTGCCTATTTAGGCAAAAGTTTGTGGTTGCGCTCCAAATTTTCAGCGCAGAAACGATAATTTCACCGTAAAATTTCACGTTGATTATAAAACGTTAGAAAAATAGAAAAGTTACAGGTCGTAAATTACTGAAGAGGCCTAAGCTTCCTCTATGAAAATAAGTATGCCTTATTCAGATGGACGAATATGCCTTGCCTATATAGACAAATGTATGTGGTTGCGCTCCAAATTTTCGGCGCAGAAACAAAAATTTCACCGCAAATTTTCACGTTGATTATAAAATGTTAGAACAAGAGTGAAATTACATGTCGTGTATTGCTGAATAGAACAAAGCTTCCTCTATCAAAGTAAGAATACCTTATTCAGATGGACGAATATGCCTTGCCAATTTAGACAAAAGTATGCGGTTGCGCTCCACATTTTCCGCGCAGAAACGAAAATATTACCGCAAACTTTCACGTTGATTATAAAATGTCTTGCGTTGCCAAAGAGGCCAAAGCTTCCTCTATCAAATCGCGTATAGCTTATTCAGATGTACCAATATGCCTTGCGTTATTAAACAAAAGAATGTGTTGGTGCACCGAATTTTCGGGACAAAAAGGAAAATATCAACGCAAACTTTCACGTTGATTATTAAATGTTAGACCAATAGTAAAATTACAAATCGTGCGTTACCGAAGAGGACAAAGCTTACTCTTTCAAAGTGCTTATAGCTTATTCAGATGTACCAATGTTCCTTGCGTAATTAGACAAAATAATGTGTTGGTGCACCGAATTTTCGGGGCAAAAAGGAAAATTTCAACGCAAAATTTCACCTACATTATAAAATACAGTAACAATATTAAAATTACAGGCCGTACATTACTGAAGAGGCCGAAGCTTCCTCTATCAAATTGTATATATCTTATTCAGATAGACGAATCTCCCTTGTGTAATTAGCGATTTTTCGGGGCAAAAATGAGAATTTCATTGCAAAATTTCACGTAGATTATAAAAACTATATTAAAATTATAACATATGCATTACGAGAAAGGTCAAAGCTTCCTCTTTCAAAATATATAAAGGTAATTAAGATTTATGAATATCCCTTGCGTCAATAGACAAAGGTGTTGACGCTCCGTATATTCTGCTCAAAAATGAAAATTTCATCGCAAATTTTGACGTAGTTTATAAAATATAGAAACGATAGTAAAATTATTTGATATGCATAACAGGAAAGTCCGAAGTTTTCTCTTTCAAAATATATTATGCTTTTATAGATGTATGATATATTAAGTGAGTTAAACATTAAGGAAAACAAGCACTACCTCGGGCGTGCAGGACACGTCGCTCGGCGTTGAGGGGTTAGTCAACATATTCCATACCTCTTTTTTAAAAAGAGGTTCATGATCAAATTTTTTGAACCATTATTTCATAAATTACGATCTTTTAGCTTTAAAAATCTCCACAGTATTTACGCCATATAGAGGAATGCGAGGTAACCGTTCGTTACCCAATTTTTTTCTTCAATCTAAAAACTTTGTATGCATATTTGTTTTACATAATATATAGGAACAATGGATTAATATTTTTCTAAATATTATGTATTCATTTACCTTTTTCAAATGTAACGAGTATGATACAATTCCTCATTTGAGTAAAATTATGCAAAGATTGATGCACACAGGGCGTTTCTTAATTTCACCTATTTTTAATTATTCAGAACAAGCAAGGAAAGAGTAACTTAGACAAAAAATATTTGAACAGACAGACAAACCGGGAACACGTACACAACGAGACAAAGTACTGAATCGATTGAAGAATAAAAGAAATTTATAGTTGCTTTCGTTAAGGACAGTGGTTCTCAGACTGTGGGCAGCGGCCACCTAGGGGGCCGCAAAATTATTTTAGTTGTTAGGTGAAATTCCAAAATATTAGATATTCACGAATAATAAATTATCATGAGGAAATTTTAGGAAATGTGATGTGATAAAAATTATCAACAGTTATATAAAAAAAGGAATTTGAATTAAAGTTCATTATTTTTACAATTTTAAATTCAAAGGGGGCCGCATAACATTCAAGGGGGGCGCGACAGTTGAGAACCACTGGTTTAGGAGAAGCACACGAGACAGGCAGATAAAGCGAATGCATGAGCTGATATTTTTTAACCGCTGAAAATATTATCTTTGCACATTAAATCAATTACAAATGTGATAAATGATACCACAAAAGTAACTGTACAGCACAAGACAGAATGTTTCGCTCTTTAACTAAATATCACCACATATATCGATGCACTAGGCATTTGGTGTCACTATGATACAATACTGCAGTATAGAAAATGCAGTTCTGTTACCTATAGGGATTGCAAAATTTACCGACTTTTGATTTACCGGTAATTCGGTAAAAAATTTCACAAATACCGGTTTACCGGTAATTTACACAGTTTCAAAAAAATGCTAAATTGATAGAAAAATGAGAGGTAAATATTAATGGAAGACAAATTTTATTCAGATCAACTATAAATCTAATACAAATAAAAATATTTTATTCAAAACATTTATTCCAAATATAATTTTAAGTTTAATATTAATAATATAAACAAAAACACTTTGAACAAAATTGTATTCCAGAAAATTACAAGTTTAATATTAATATAAACAAAAAACACTTTGAACAAAATTGTATTCCAAACATAAGTATAAGTTTAATATTAATATTAATATTTAAAAAAACACTTTGAAAGTCTTTCTTATTAGATGTATTTTGGTTAAAATAGGTTCGCAGAAAACATAATTTATCGTGGCTATGGTCACCTAACTGCAATCTTATTTTAGTACATATAAACCCATCCGTTGAAAAACTCCTTCAGATTCAACACCTGTTGGTCGCCTGGTCATTAGGAAATCGAAATTCATTTTAAAGTATTTTCCTCTTATTTTCTCTTCTTGAAAAAGTTCCTTTCTTACGACTTGTGTTAGGTCTTTTGTGTTCTTTTGTTTTTGAGACGAATCCTCATACTGGGAGTTGGAATGGTTGACTACTGTTGATTCAGTTTCAGAAATGCGTTCAAGTAACTCTACAATTACCTTTGTTATTGTGGCCTTGCTTGTTTTATTGAAAATTCCGTAATCCTCATCAATTGATTTCTTTGGATCATAAAGAAACTGTAGAACATAAGAATAAGTTGTTCGTCTTTCCTTTATGAGAGCTATCAATGCTTCTTTAAGGTCATTGCTTAAAAATGTGTTTTGATTTCTTAGTTCATCAAACATAAATTTTTATGCTACATCAGCAATACACAAATTTACATTTTTGGATCATAATGCTTCTACAATAACTTTTATTGGCTGCAATGCTAATATTGTATTAGAGAGCAGTTCAAGTTCATTTTCTGTAAAGATCAACAGATATTAGTGTTAAGATATTAACGTTTATAACGCATTATCTGCATTAAACATATTCAAGGAATAATATTAAAAACAGAAAAATAACTACTGACATTACATCACCATAAAGAAATATTTTACTAAGGTTTAAAAAGTTCATGTAGGAATGAATCACTTCATAGGAGCCGCCACTGTACATGATCAAATACTGCAGGAAAATTACTTTCGATTTATGCCATAAACCTCAGAACGTATCTATGGCGTAAATCGAGTATCGCCTGTACTTTCTTGACTACTGATTATTGCGTCAGCCTTCAGCGCAAGCGCAATTGTCTGCCGAGAGAATCAGAACTTGAGAAACATTGAAACATTCAAACACGGGAATATTATTTTTTTTTAACATGCATTAAAAACATTTCTATTTATCGAATTACCGGTAAAAAATTACAAAATTACCGGTAAATTTTTACCGGATTTTTGGGCTAATTACTGGTAAATCGGTAAACCGGTGTACCGGTATTGCAATCCCTGGTTACCTTTAACTATCAATTGTTTAATACATTCTCAAATTATTTCTATACCTATTTTAAAAAATTCTTTCAGCATAACTTCAAAAATTCAGTAAAGGGTTAAATATTGTAACCGTACATTTTATTGTTGTAGTCTCTCATATCCCTTTAATAAGCTTCATGAACGATCATTTTGTTCTCTGTTATTAATAATTTATTCCCCATGAAATTGTTCCAATTGATTTTATGCACACAATGGTTCGGTTTTGGTGTGCGATTTGATTAAGAGACCGCTTCCCATGGTATCCCAATTAATTGCGATTTTCTGAGGGTTTAATGAGATAGATGCGAAACATAACGATCGCATGGCGTTGCTCGGGAAATTCTGGGTTCACGATCTTTTTTTAAGCCATGCGGATTGATTTAATTACATGCTATTCATTGGAAATTGTTTTAAATCTGATATCGGAAAATGGTAACACGTGTCAACAGAAAAAATTAAGTATTACATTACAAAATGAGTATTTTTAAAGATGTTTAATTATTTTTGTCTGAAAAGTTTTCAGGAATCGAGGAAAACCTGCATATATCTCAATTTTTACTGCTCTTAATTAATACTTTCAGCAGTAATGGAGAACGGTGAATAACAAATCTACGCTCGTAAAACCATTTCCAGAATTCCAGTTGAAAGCATAATTTACATCGTTGGTTTTTAATGCATCATCTTCGATGGTAAGTATGATTCTCTTGAAATCCTCCCAATCCCGATAGTTATTGCTTCTTTGTTGCGTTTAAAATCTCTGCGATTGGTATTCCTTCAACGTCAATTCTAAACATTCTAATGTTACAAATTTTTCCATAAATTACGCTCTATATTTTTTATACGGAAAGAATTTGTCATTCAAGTCGATCAGCCGCCGAGGTGGGTTCTGCGTATTTCTTAGCCCTTTGTTTGTATTTATTCCGCGTCCTGTGTCAACATGCCTTCCATAGATAATGATCCATATCTAATCGAAAGGGAAAATCTGGCTGGAACAGGACGAGTTCATGCCATTAGAAACACGTCAAAGATGGTCAAGAAATGAATCTGAGAAATTAAACAAGTTCCTGAGCTATTCAGACCCATGAAAGTAAGGCGTTTCCCTATCTAGGTTATTAGATGTTGAATGAGGTCATACCGGAAGATATCGCGTAGATTATGAATAAAACGATAGATTTTTTCATTCGGATACGTCAGCAGATTTTTTAGTACACCTTGATCTCAGCTGTTTGATCGGAATGAAGAGATATTTCGTATAAACTATCATTCCATAACATTCGTTGTATTTTTTGTGTTGTAGGCTTCCTATGAACAATGGAGTGGCTTGAATTGCTCGATTTAAAATGCATGCACTCAATACTTAAAATGGGGAGTTTTAATATATCTGTGGAATCATAATCCACCTCCGCAGGTGCCTTCATATTCACACCAATGTTCAAACAAAACTCGTAGATATCTATTCGTACAGTTTTAATGAGAAACATGCAATTTAATGATAACTGAAATGGGGCATTTTTGTAATAAAACTATGTAAGATATATGGCTATATTTTAGAATTTTTTAGAAATCACGAATTAGAGATACATGTTATTCATATCATTGAATTTTAAAATGCAGATTGTTTAAGGAAGTTCATAAGAAACATTCAATCGATTTCCTATAAACATCTCTCCTTTAAAAGATATTTACAAGTAACCGGAATAATTTATAAGTACATACGTTAAAAAATTTTAAATTGGCATAACCAGACATTGATAAAATTCTGACGCAAATTTCTCATTGACGTCAGAGTTTCTATTATCTTATACCGGCATCGCAACTTAAGTTTGACGTATCTGAATGAATACTAAAGGCTCAAAACTATTAGCCATGAAGAAGTACTTAGCAATTATAATGCTGAATCCATGCGCAATCGCAAGACAACGCCTTGAAATTTCTCGGTTGCTGCCAAAAAGCCATTAATTATATAGGTTCGAAAACGGCAAATTAGACCGCCATGATAAATAACGTTCAGTTATTTACTGATAAGCCCAAGTGAGGTTGAAGCATAATTGGCTTCTAAATGCTTCCCAATAAGTGGGGACGATGTACTTGAATTGACGGGAGTAACAAAAAGCATCCCTTTGTACTTTTATGATTAAAATTATGTGTATTACAAGTATTATCATCATTCGTTTCTTGTTCACATCTGGACCTACCCTTCTTTACCCATGGCTAGTAAGCTAGCTACGTTTAAAAAAATTATTATTTCGATTCAGGGATCTTTGTATCTTCAAAATTTTAAGAACTTCATTACAGATTCAGGAATACAAGCATTAAGCTCTTCTGCATCACATACGAAAAATTAAAATATTTTTACCGTATAAATCGAATTATTAACAGTAAAATTTATAAATTTGTTTAAAATGTGTGGAATTGATTCGAAATTTTATAGTGAAATGTGAACATCAGTAGTGATTTAAACACAGTTTATACGAAATTTTAACTCTACTAGTAAGCTGCCAAGTCTTTACGCCTCTTGATGGATATCAGAATAAAACTTCGATGAATTACCGTTGAGGATGTGTACTTCGTTGCCTTTACGTGCATTTGTTTTAATTTACTGTATTGCCTACAGGAATTACTTATATCATCTCAGTCGCTGCATGGAATATAGAAAAATCATTATTCCAAATAACTTTTAAAAGTATGAATATGTTAGAGGGCGATTTGATACTTAATAATATATATTAAGTCGTAAGAAACATAAATTGATTAATAGGAAAACTTCAAAAAAAGATAAAACTTCTGAAATAAATATGAGGTTTGAATCTTATAATAGATGAGATTATGTTATCACATCATGTTATCAGTAAAGAGATAACGTATCAGTAGATAGAGTTTTGATAAACTATCTACTCGTATGACCTCTATAACCTTTTTTGTGTCAACCATATTGATGATCTATTTTTATAATATTTTTTGTGTTTTTATACCAGTATAAATAAATTGGAATTTCGTAAAAAACCTAGACTCAAATGTTTCACCTGAAGGGTGTGAATGGGAAGCACTCATTATGTCAGGAAGATTATTAATGCTGGTACGGATTCAACTAATATGGAGTTTTTGTGCGCTTAAGTAATCTTTTATCTCTTTAGTAGATTCTTATATTGAAAACCAGCGATTTTCATTAACAGCTTTTACAGAAGTCGTCCATATTTTTAGAGCCCTTTTTATAACAACCCCCGCGCGTCTTCCTTAGTAGCGGCAGCATTTCATTTTCCCCGCCATTCCGACGGTCAGCAAGAAACCTTACCAGAAAACCATCTTCCTACCCTGGAACACCGTGATATATGAGTAGCATTCATCCAGACATTTTTCCTTTTTATTCCCATTCCACATGTCCTAAAAATACGACCTTCTCTTCCTCTCATTCTTCCGTTGCTAAGGTTCGCGGAATATTCTTCGCTCGATATTTTTCGAAATTCCATTGTTTGGGTAGCCTAAGGGCCTCGGCCAACGCCTCTTTCCCGAATGCCTCACGTGAGAAATGCTCCTCGGCGGCGTTGCTAATCTGTTCTGAAAATACACGGCGTTGGATGGAGGAGCTTAGAGGGCTGGGAGGAGGGTAAGCTGGTCGGTGATTCGAGGTTTCAACACGACGAGGGCTCGGAACGCGAAAGGATTATTTTGCGGTGCAAGTAAGAGTGAAGCAGGAATGCTCAGGATTTCGCTTTTTAACACCGACTGGCATTCGTGTCGCACTCGAGTAATTCCGTTTTTTTGCGACCCGGTTTCCTTTTTGAAGAAGGAGACGGGTATTTATAACAGTTGCATGCCATTGAAGCTTTTTATAGGGTAGGATCTCTATAATCAGTGTTGCATACACGGACAAGGAAGAAAAGAAACGAATCTTGTGAAGCTGAATTTAATAGCCGGTACAGTACACTCGCTCAAATCCGGCATTCAGAAAACCGACTTCACCAGAAAGGTGGCATTTTTTTAATTTGAAATCATCGTGGTAATAATCGGGGAAGATTACCAGAATATCAAAAAGTTTTCAGTCTTACCATTTCATTGTTTTATGCGCCAGATTCCATGCTCAGCTGATGCCGTTTCCAGGATTGATTATAAATCATTAATGCAATTCTTATTTTCTTCGCCCACTGTAGTTATATAATTCGTATGCTTAGGATACGAGAAAAATCACATAAGGGATGCAATACACGTTCCAGAGTATCTTTAAAAAATCTACAAATAAAATTATTGACCCATCTACACCTGTCTATTCAAACTTCAAAAATCCTGTGATTTTCTCCTATTAACATGAAACATAATTCTCATCTCCTCTTCTCAAATGTATACATCTCGCAGCAATTCCTTACATCTCACAAATTTCAGTCGCTTAGAATTATCAAGAAGCGGACCTTAGAGGTCTACATAACTACACAAATGAGGAATATGTACAAAAGTTATTAATACTCGGCCTGATTATTTAAAGCAAGTCTGTGGACAATGCAATTTTAAAAACAACATTTTTCATTCTTTTCATTTCAGTGAAATAGAGTAAGACAAAAGTTGTGGGCCTTAGAAGGAAACCCCTGGGATTCGTAGAGTTTACCGAGAGTTATTGCTATTGTTCTGTAGACTAAACAAATTTAGTCAAAGGATGGAAATTTTACTTATATGCGTGAGCACATAAGACTAATCACAAATTTGAATATAGAGAAGGAGAAAAATTTTGAATTCTCCCGGTCAAGTTCAGAAGTTTTTTCCTTCTCTATCTTCACATTTCGTCAAATGGTAAATGTAAAGCTTTAATATAAATAATAGTTTAAAAAAACTTGCTTACAAATCTTCCAAATTAGCGAAGAAACATGTGCACCGCGTATAATGCCATAGCTTGTTAGAGATCTCCACTCCAATATTATCAGTCTTAAATTCTTTTGTTTTAACAAAATTTGACGAAGCAATTGATAAATGGCATGTATAATTTCATTATCGTTTAACTTTTACAATGATCAATCTGAGAAGAATGGGTAACCATGCAAAGCATAGAACCTGTTAGTCTCATTGTTACAGAAAAACAACTTTAAAATAAGGAGAATTTTCATCTGCACGCAAAAGAGATGTGTAAATATAAAAAATATATGTTTCGATTCAAAGGTCGTTGGTAGTAATTTAATACGGAATGGTCTTAAATTACGATGCAATGTTAGGCAAACATAAATAAATCGGATCCAAAGTGAACATATTTAGTTTTTAAATGTTTACACGTATGAGTCTACACATCGTCTTAGTAAATTCGACAATAGATTGTATAGTTGTAAGTGAACATATTTCCCATTAATCTCCAGTTCAGTTTTACTTACAGCATCAATCGCGCTAATACGGAGTAATATTTGGAACTTTACTAACAGAAAAACATTTATAACGATGTGTTCGAGTATATTCATAAGATTTTGCTGATGTATTGATGAAGTTGACTATTAACGTTCATAACATCATCACTCCTTAAAAATTGATAATTTTAATGGGAAAATTTCAGGACAGATCTGTTTCTTGCCTAAACAACGTAGCAGC
Organism: Uropetala carovei; assembly: GCA_036926305.1. Classification (NCBI taxonomy): domain Eukaryota; kingdom Metazoa; phylum Arthropoda; class Insecta; order Odonata; family Petaluridae; genus Uropetala; species Uropetala carovei. Next base: position 11,763,177 of record JAXCHB010000011.1, read on the forward strand.
TTAGCGATAAATTATACCAGTATTTGGAAACGATCTTATCTACTTCATTCTTCAATAAATATTTCTAGTCACTGTGCATCATGTCAAATTCACTTCATAAACATATTTCTCGCACTTTAATTGACGAAGAAAAATAGTTTATTTAAATTTGAAATAGCAACAAACTTTCAACCTTTGCATTCATCATTTCGTGAACGAGGATTTTCCTGTAAAGTGAGATTAAATATAGTAACGAATTGAGAGTAACACAAGGTGTATAATAAACATAAGTTAAGCCTCCATTTGCATTCAGTGGAGGAATTTGCACTTTCAAATGTCATTGCGCTGTGCGTCATTAGGTAAGAAAAGTGGATGTATTCCAAGAAAAATATTGAGTATATTGGGTATAGTACGCACGCGAATTCGATGATTGCTAAGGAAAAGTGAGCTTTATTGTTATTTGACGTGGCGCCATTATAAAGCATTGACTTTTTTAATCAAATTCATTAAACGTGTTTTAATAGTTAAATATTCATTGTGGACGTTTTACGATCTCATTGTTACCAACGGGGCTTTATATCCATATTGAATAGGTAATTAGGGAAAGCGGATATAAATAACTGCATTATTTATAAACGGCGAGCAAAAATCCATGATTAATTTTAATGTGTGTGTGTGTTTTTTTCATATTCGATTAAGAAGACTTGATATCAATTAAATATTTGTTGGAAATATGGTCTACGGCAATTTTCAGATTCATACCATGAAATGCTAATACAAAATTTTCATATCAGTCACCATTTTGTTGATCGAAATAACACTTTTAAATAACAATGGCTGATACATCTTGTTCCCATTATTTGGATAACATTTCCTGTACTTGTTCAATAAGAAATCTCAGAACTATATTGCAGTTATTAATTGATGATGAAAATTTCATACGAAATGTATGCTACTGGTAAGAGCATCTGAATAGGAATTTTAGAATGAAAATTATTGATTATCTGTTTAATCACATTTGCATAGTTGGATGAATTGTATTATACTCTAATACGTTAATATTTTTTTTATTTTTGCGTGAAAAATCTGAAGAAAATATAATTTAAATAACCGGAAGAACCGCGACAATGGAGTCGAACATAGTTTATTTTAGTTTTTTTTTAACTTATCCCAAATTTTACTTTTCGAATTTGCTTTGAATTAATTATTTGCAATTAGTTCATTATGGTGTGCGAAACTAATATTTTTTCATTTTCATTCCTTCAGCAGTTCCACTTCGGTGGATCGTGCTAAGGGTAGTAACTTCAGGTGAGATCGATTTTTATAAAACAAAAAAACAGTGAAACACTAGTATCAGTATGATAATAGCGAAGATGTGGTATACTCTCTCAAGATAATTTAGATTTGATTATTAATTAAATCTGCTGATTACTTTTTGTACAAAATATCCTATCAGTAACATTAAAAATTATTCGTTTGAAGATGCTAGTCTAATATAATTATTTTTAGTTTGAAATGCGGGCAAACATTTCTTAACGCGGTTTTGCTTCGGACTTTTTCGCTATAATTCTTTCTACCTCAGAAAATTGGCGCCTTGTATCTATTCAGTGCAAAAGTTCCTTAGTGTTGCCCAGGCCGGCCCCTAGCGTATGGCACAACAACGAAGGTGTTCGAAAATGAAAGCTTTATAAAGCTGTACGTTTACATTAAGAAAATCCGTTTTCCACAGGATTGTGGAATTTAATGAAGTTGTCTATGGACAGTAGTCTGAAAACCAAAACATCATCATTCTTGCACTGTATGTAAACAGTGAATTAAAACGACGGGCCTACGCTAATGAGTGGAACCCGTATGTAATTTTTTATTATGTTGGGACGAACGGTATAATCAATGATAATTTAAACCATATGTTTTAAATTAACACTGGTCGACATTTACATTTGTGGTGATAATATGGTTTTTAACGTTAGTGCATGTAATTATTACAATGTAGATATATCTATATCTATAGTTCACCCTGCAAGCCACCGCAATGGTGTGTGGCAGGGGGTGCAATAGCACCAAGGTAAAGCGCATAATAATGTATAGTATCACTCTACGTCGGCTGATTTCTTTTCGTAACTTCTGTTCTGCTCAGCTATCGTTCTAGGGAAAAACGAGCCTTTATACCTCTCAGTCCTACAGGCTATCTCTCTTATTTTACGAGGATGGTCCATTCTACCAATATAAGTTGGCGCTCTTATTATTTCTTCGACATCGCTGGAGAATATATGCGTTCTAAATCTTTCGAGAAGTTTTAACCTAGAGCGTGATCGGCGCTCAGCTAGTGATTCCCATCCTAAGTCCTGTATCAAGGCTGTAACACTTTTGTTTCTATCGTAACAATTTTTGACGAATCTAGCGGTTTTTCGCTGCACTCTATCTATCTATCTATCTATCAACTGGATAAGCTATTTCTATAAGCTAAGAGGTACAAAATATATATTTCTCTCAATAAAGGAGACTGCGATAGCGAATAAAAAATTTAACTCTATGTGTTATGGGTAAATATGGGCCATTTAGTGCTTTGCTCAGTTTTTCTGGGACCAATGAAGAGCGCTAAGCGGTGGTTGGCCGTGGTAGACACTACCTAATATATTATCATTTATTTGGGGATTTGACTTAGTTCACAGTAGAATTTATAGCATTTTTATTAGATTTAAAAATATATATTTTTTATTGACTACAGCAAACAAATCTAAGGAATAAAAGCAATCGCATCCATCGCATATTCTTATGGAGACTTTCGAGTCGCGATGCGCTGAATACATATCTAGATGCAGCGCAGATAAAAAGCCGACCATCACAACATACCTTGGACTAAGCGTTCTTTTATTGTTCTATCCAGCAAGAACGAAGTAGCTATGACCAAGTCTTCTGTATTTGCTTCATTTGTGAGTTTCGTTCCCTTTATCCACTTAATAATTTTGGCTTTCCGGAATTGGAATACGGAAAATAACGGAAGTAGACGTACTATTATGTACTGATTATGTTATCTCGCAAGGAGCGCGATCACTCGGCTGTTAAACCGATAACTGTTTGAAATAGTGTCATCACACCTCTTTTTTGGAGGAGGAATTGACAAAGTAACTGCGTCTGTTATGAGTGAACCACTTCAAAAGCCACTTTTCGCCTTACATAGCCTCGCCGAATAACGTTCGCGTCGACCCACTTACCTCACCGAAGGAAGTTCCTATTCCCCCTCCCTATCCAGCCGTCATTCTGACTCCGCATCGACCCCCTTCCTCCTCCGACCACGTTAAAAGAACATTTGTGGAGAATAGAGTCCTCTTCCCACTGCTGGCCAACTATTTGATGTTCGAAAGTGGCTGCAGTGTTTGTTCTCTGTTTCCTAACAGACGGCCTCATTCACCGCGCTCGGAAGTATGTCGCAGAAATGAAATTACGGACCGTCCTGTCTTAGCATATATCTAACTTCCTTCCACCCGGATAGCACCTTTCCTTCATTTAATCTTGAATCTGATCTCAACCTCCCGTTTTGAACAATAAGAGAGGAAAATCCTCTTAAAAGTAATTGAGTTACATATATATAATCAATTATCCGTGGTCACCTTTTAGGGTTTTGTTTGCATTTATATCAAATCATCGGAACGTAACCAAGAGGGAAATGTATTATGGTCGGTTTGCACCAAGTCAGTCAGTAGGAGCCACGTGACCCACTAAAAGGTTTGACAGTGACGCACTGTGCCGTAAGTTTTTAGCGTCGTAATGTCAGCGCTCATGACTTTGCGCTTTATAGCCCTATTTAAAACACTTCGAGCCGAATTAAGGGTAATGTGTGGAGGGATGTTTCCGTGAGAGGTGATTTATGTATTTAGATGGGGTTGACCGTGATCTCGGCATAAATCGAAAACGTGGCCTCCATATGCTGAGCTGGGATTGCAGCTCATCCTCTTTTGTAAGGCCGAGGGATGGAGGAATATTTATAGGAAGGAGTTCCTAGTTAATGTAAGCATGGCACCATTTGTATGTGACATAAATATATTAAACATTCTACTTCTCAAGCTTCTTTTCTTTCCCAGACCTCAAAAGTCTTAAATGCGATTCAAATGGATACAGATATGTAGTGCGATAATTATGGCATAAATATTGAAGTTTGTTGCTGGAATTTTGAATTAGTATTACTGTCTGGTAGATAATCTGTCAGATAAATTTACCTTCTGGAAAAATTGTTCTTCGGCTTCTATTTCTTTTAAATACGTGGAGCGACCAGAGTGCAATCAAATGGTCATGCTGTAGGACTTCAAATTAATTCAGCAAAAAAAAATTAAATTACCACTATCAGAACAAAAACTTCCGTAAAACTTTTATATTTATAGTCGCAAAATGTTATTAGAAACTTTTTAAATTTCCCCTTAAATATATGCGCTAGTACCATGCAGATGCGGAAGAAATGGCAGTAAACATTGTCTAAATTGTCATCCTTATAATTCAGTGGGATGAAGTAATATTCTAATATTCATTTTCCTAAATGATTAGTTTTTATTTTTATTTTTAAAATTAAAGTATTATATGCCAAATAAATTCTTTGACTTGAAGTGATATTATGTTTGTTGTACTGATAAATGAGATTTATAATTTTCTTTTTGACAATCATTCATCTTGAGGCAAAACTGTAATTAATTCAACGTTTATCTCTGTGGCTCTGTTAAAGAATAAATATTATTTGTACACGTGAAAGTAATATTTCTTGTGAACTTTATAGGTGTTGCGGAAGAAAGGGAGGTCAAGAGACCATTACCTAAATTACCGTCGTTATGGTAAACCTTACCCTCGTGCTTTCGATCGAAAAATCTTCCTGGCAAAACAGGAACGTGCTAGTTCGCAATACGATCATCAAGGACGGAAGTTGGGTCATTACGCAACCGTGGTCCTTGTTACGAACTCCTCTCCGTATCGTGGACGTGTAACGGTGCGCATCATGAGTCATTACTTAGCTGGCAATCCGCGTGCTGTTGCGTGATATGCAAAATTGTAACGCGTGTGAGGCTGCGTCGCAATCCGTAGACCCACAGAATTCATCACTTTGTTGAATCGCACCACTATGGGGCCCTGGGAGGAGGAGAAGAGGAATCAGGGGGACGGAGGAGGGCGAAATGCGGAGGTTTCGCGAATCCAGATGCCCCGATTAAGCTACAACGTAAACATGACGCAGTTTCTGGGAACACCAGATCTTTCCACTAATTTCAAAAATAGCTAGTCTTGAAAAACTGGATGGGGGGAAGAGTTCCATTAGTCGAATTTTCCGTTTCTTTTTGGTCTCTCTGGAAAGAATCTGCTCAGTTATCTCAAAGAATCCTCTCTTTAATCTCACATCAAACGTTCGGATTTCGATTTGAAAGATTTTCTTCTTTGGAATTTGGAAGAAAGGTTCTTGGGCGAGAATAATAGCTGGAATTGTGCGATGAGGAAGAAGGAATATCTCCAGCAACATATCTTTTTACATTCCCCAGATTACAAATGTTTTCAACTATTTCTAAGAAAACATCTGAGTTATGGGCAAAAATGAAAGAATAGCGATATGCGCTCCATATATTATAAATTCAACTTTAGATCTTTCGGTGAAGAAAGGTTAGTTGTAACTGAAAATTTACTACTCTAATTGTTCAAGTTTTCTCTTCAAAACTTTATTAAAATTAACGTCCTAGACAAAAATGTGTAAAGCGTATTCGTCCAACATTGATTATTAATATCTGTGGAACAAAAGTAATATTTTTACTTTCTCCATACTTAGTATAGGGAAAATATTGTGATCACGAAAAAAATCGACTTCGAGATTTCAACTTAAATACACGTTTTGAGGTCCCCAGAACACGATTAGACTATTTTCGGAATGATGTCTGTGTGTGTATGTGATAGTGGGCGCTCTAACTGAGAAAGTACCCGTCATATTAATACTAAATTTCATATATAACACTTTAGCATGAGTACAAAGAACTGATTAGTTTTTGGACAATAACGGTTAAGCGAAGGTCGAGGTTTATTCGAAACCAGATTCGGTTTTTGCGTTATTTCTTCGTTAAAACATCATTATTGTATACGCAATTCGGTACAAATGTTATAGAGAATGTAATTTGCTACAACTTTTATTTGAAACATTTTCTGTAGCGTTTATTGTTTAGGAGTTATTTATAAATAACCGGTTTTTCGGTTTCCGTGAAATATCTCCTTAAAAACATCGTTACTGGTAATCTTTGTAAGGACGGAAGTTGTAGAGAATAAAATTTCTTCCAAGTTTTGTTTGAAACAAATTTTCGTAGAACCATTCATTTCGGAGATATTTAGCTTTTTCCTAATTTCCAGTATACAGCGCCACCACTATGTAACATTGAATTCTGTAAACGTAGCTATTCAAAATATACCCAGTTTACGGCAATAAGTACAACTGTATTCTTTTAGAATACGAAATAATAATGTTGCCTTATAATGCTATTCATAATAATTTAAATATCTATACCGCAAATATGGAGAAAGCCATGTGTAGTCCACATCAGATTTTTTTTATCTTCTGCCAATAAATTATAAATGAAATTGAAAATGATTTTAAATAGATTAGGAATGTCATTTCCTGGATGTACCAGCAAAATTTATAAACGTTGAACGTATATCTGCTGTTAAGTTAATATTTGTGGTGAATATTTATGCTACTTGGTGATTAATTCCTAATATCCGGCTTTTGTATATTAATGATTTTCATTGTATAAGAACTTCTATAATAACACAGAACTAAATAAATCTTCTATTTGAGTGGGAGACATACAATCGTGAAAATTTAAATATATCGAATTCTTGATTTTTATTCGATATATATTTTACATTCTGTAATTCGTTCGCAATTACCTACGATGAAAACTTGAGAGAAATCTCTGCTATTTATTTCTATATTGTACAACGAAACAGCTGATGTAAGTTATAGTTCTGTCTTTCAAATTGACTTGCCTTCAATTTATTTGGTAAAATTAATCCGAATGTTGATAACGAGGTAATGAAAAAATAGATTTTTCCAGAAATAAATGACTAAAATTGTCATATGTCTTGTTAACAATTTAATTAATTTGCAACTCCTTAAGCAGAGATACAAAGAGAAAGCGATTAGCAATTCGCATTTATTCGGAAATTGGTTACGACTGTACACAAATAACTTTCATTCTATGAGCGTCACGTCGTGATGGTTAAGTAATATCTTCGCAACCCCAACTTTCCTCTATATATGAATTTACAAATAATTTCTGGTGACAATCATTTCTATCATTTACTTTTGTTGGACAAATGTGAACCAAATGTTTCGAGAAATCTCATCGAAAACATTGGTGACGCATTTCCGGGAAAGTGTGTGACATGAGTAATGTGGGCGAGAGCTGCTTAAGTAACGGTAATGTGAAATAATAACTCAATTAGGAGCATGCAAAACCGTTAAACAAGATCCAGAGAGTATGGGGGCCGGAAAAATATACTCGGGATAGACACTGTTATTTCTCAGGTCTGCGTTTGTAAAGTGCTAATTGTCAACTGTTTTAGGTGCATTAAAGTCGCTATTCAATCATCTCATTGAGCTGATAAAAACAAATATTGTTTCGCTAGACTGAACATGAAATCTCATCATTTTAAAATAAGAATCATATTTTATAATGCCACATTCTAGAGCGGTGGTGGGCACCCTTTTCTGCTTGGCAGGCCGCATTCGTGGTTACGAATTCTTCAGCGGGCTGCATTACAAGTTGTCATTGCTTCGCCGTCCAAGAGTAGATTAATCAGACGTTAACTATAGATTCTGAGCTACTATATAAGTGAAAATCAAGTCTTAATTGCTTTTTAGGGTTAGCATTTCAATCTCAGTTGCTTTATTGCCGTAATTTAAATGTATATGATGTGAGTTTGTGATTATATATCTTCCAATCATAGCTGCGGCCGCGTAAAACACTCTAGAGGAACGCATGCGGCCGTTGTTTGGTTAAGAGGATAATTTTAGAAAATCTTGCTACTTTGCTTGCATCAACGATGAAGTTTTCGCCATATAATTATGCATGATTTTAAAAATAAATTTACCAGATAGGTTAAAGGAAGTCAGGATAGATATAGCGAAAAATGTTATCACCGATAAGATGGAATATTTGGACACATAATGGTAGTGAATTACGAACTATAGGTCAATTTATCCTACAAAGTGTAGTGTCTCCTCAAGTAGAGTACAGCGCATTAATAAATCAGTATCATAAATACTTGTTAGAAAAAGATCGAATTTTCCATACTAATACTCTATTCTGAAAATCCAGTTTAAGGAAGGGGAATTTAGTACGTATTCTAAAATACTTCATCTTATCCTTTTTTAACTTAACCCTCCTATTGTGTTCAATTTTTTGTTACACTTATTGTGTTCGGGTCAAGATGACCCGAAACTTAATAAAATGAGATATAATGTTTTTCTGGGCAATTAAAATCAAAAGATCGTATTATATAAAGAAAATATTTATTTCGTGAAAACTAACTACCAAATTCACGTAATACATTTATTTATTTCAGGTTAGAAAATAATAATATATTCAGTGAATAATACCTAAGAGAGATACAAAATTAATAAACCAATTAGGAAATTTGTTTTATTTTTACAGGTCGGGCAATAATAAGACACGTGCGTTTTACATAAATATTTAGAACAGTTGCAGCAAGTAATGTTTGTTTTGTTGTCATTAGATGAAGGACAAAAGCCGCACCTTTTTTGCTTCTTACTGATATTTTTTTCCATTTTACTTGTTGCGGCTTGCAGTTGATGAACAGTTTTTGCAGCGTTTTCACATCGGGGCATACGTAGCCTTTCCTGGATAAAGAGCTCAACGAGAGATTTTCCCAACTCAACAAGAATTATTCTTTGTTTTATAAGCTACGTCTTTAGCCATTCTGGATTTATTTTACACCAGAGTACAAAGGCATTATAAGCTGACACAACAATGATATTATAAAAAATCTGATGTGGCCAACACATGACATTCTCCATATTTGGGGTATAGATATTTAAATTATTATGAAAAGCATTATGCGGCAAAATTATCATTTCGTATCGTAAAAGAATACAGTCGTCCTTATTGCCGTAAATTACATTTTGAATATGTTCACAGAATTCACCGCTACATGGTGGTGGCGCTGTATGCTGGAAATTAGGAAAAAGATGAATATCTCCGAAATGGATGGTTCTACGAAAATTTGATGCAAACAATACCTGGAGGAAATATTATTCTCTACAACTTTGGTCCTAACGAAAATTACCAATAACGATATTTTTAAGGAGATATTTGAAGGAAACCGAAAAACCGATTATTTATAAATAATTCCTAAACAATAACTGCTATGGAAAATTGTTTATAATAAGAGTTGTAGGAAATTACTTTGTCTATAACATTTGTATAGCATTGTGTATACAATAATGATGTTTTTACGGAGAAATATCGCAAAAACCGAATCTGGTTTCGAATAAACCTCGACTTTCGCTTAACCGTTATTGTCCAAAAACTAATAAGTTCTTTGCGCTCATGCTAAAGTGTTATATATGAAATATGGTATTAGTATGACAAGTACTTTTTGAATTAGAGCGCCCACAATCACATTCACACACAGGCATCATTCCGAAAATAGTCTAAACGTGTTCTAGAGACCTCAAAACGTGTATTTCCGTAGAAATCTCGAAGTCGATTTTTTTCGGGATCATAATACTTGCCCATTACTACATATGGAGAAAGTAAAAACTTACATCGGCCATCGTTTTCTTTGTCTTCTGCAAGTATATGTAAGGAGAAGGTTATCTAAGGTATCAACTGCTCCCTTAGTTTTATTATATAGTCTAAAATCATAGTAGACTTCTTGTAATTTCTATTGCAGTAGCATCGTGATGCATTGTACCCATTAGTGTTACAGCTTTGTTCTTTTTACTTTCTCCATACGTGGTAATGGGAAAGTATTAAATATTTATAAATCTCCTATATATTTATGAAAGTCTGTTTATTTGTGCATCTATACATTTCCACACCGTTAAAGTTAGAATAGTCAAACTGTCAACAAATATTTTCTTCACAAATAGGAAGGTCGTAGGCTACTTTTTAATACCAAATATGTTATATTAATTGTACAAAAAGCAAAATAACTTTGTATGCTAATGCACTGCCATCTAGCGATGAGTCAGAAAGAACGGGACAGTGCTTTTCGAACTGTTCTGATGCCTAAACTGTTCAATAAAATAACTGTTCTCATAAACTTCCTGTTCTCAAAGAACAGGTAACTCCACATCTTATACACAGTGAGAAAGGTGAGAAACGACTACTTCTTTATCCGTAATTGGACGGCAGGGACTGATGAAACTGACTGATTAAACTAAGCGTATTTTCCCAAGTCCTACAATTCATTTGAATCAAATCTGGTAGGATTGTGGAGGGCTCCCAGAAATAATTCATACGTGGTTTTTCTTTCTCTCTGCCCGTCTTATTCAAAACGGCGGGCGAGTGAACTGTTAAATACCATGTATAATCTAGAATTCCAATCGGATTTGAACCAAATTTCCCCGGGCAACGCCGGGAACTTCTGCCAGTTAAATAACAATATTTCATTATCTTTAGTGATTTGTGGTTTTAATCATTTCAAATATAGACAGGAAACGGAGAAATTATAGTAATGTAATATATTTATATGTAAAATTTATTATGTCACAAAGAAAACTCATTATATATGGAAATTAAATGATTTCTTTATACTTGGTATTTTAAATAATACAAGCTTTTCATGTCCTCAGCACCCCCAGCGGCTCTTCAATCTAGGTAAGTGTCCACTGGGCTTCCTCCAACACCTTGTTGCCACCTTTATATATATATTTTTTTTTTTCCATTAGTAACAGCAAAAAATATATCCTCGTATATAAGTAATAGTCTAAGTTAGGAAACAACGATTGATTATTTGGGAAATCATTCATTCGGTCACCCTGTATCCTAAATTCCTTTCCTTCTCACAGCCTCTTTCCCTAGTCCCCAGTCACCTTCCCACATTTCCTCTGCCTCTCCTCCTCCTCCGGCCCCCCATCCTCTCTTCCCCCATATCCATCTCTCCCCCTCGCGTTTTCTCCCCACCTCCCTTTCACCCCCATCCTCTGCATTGCCGACGAATGTGGAGCATCCTCCACATCGACACCATACGCCATCCGCTTTCTTTCGGCTGCTATCCGACCAAAAAGAACAAAGGGTAGTGGAGGGAAAAATAAAAAAAACTCCGCTCGGGCCTTTTTCCACGACGCGAATCACGGACACGCAATATGTTCTATGACGCTCCATAATTCCAGATTCGTCGAATGAGGTCTCTGACACTCTCCCCTGTTCCGACCCACTCTCTCCACTACAATCTCTCTCTCTCCCTTCCGCTCGCTCCTCCTTTCTCCCTTCCTCTCCCCTCCGACATCATCTCATCTGAGACATGCTTTCCCTACAAATCTCTTAGCACGCAAAGGGTATTCTCCGTGGAAATGGAAGGCGGCAAAGGTGTGGGAGAGAGGGAGAAAGGAAACCTCTCTTCAAAGTCGTAACCTTTAACGACGGTGTTATTTCACGGCTGTTTTAGTGGGAGAAGTTAATCCACCGGAGAGTAGGTCGATACGAACAATGGCCTTTATTTTTTCTCCTCCCTCTTTTCTTTTTATTTTACCCCTTCCCCTATATTGTGTCTTCCCTTTCTTTCTCTATCGTCCCGTCCTCTCTATCTCTCCTATTTTTCCATGCTCACTTCTCTCTTTGTTTCCTTTTTACTTTCTCCATACGTAGTATAGGGAAAATATTGTGATCACGAAAAAAATCGACTTCGAGATTTCAACGTAAATACACGTTTTGAGGTCCCTAGAACACGTTTAGACTATTTTCGGAATGATGTCTGTGTGTCTGTCTGTGTGCGGATGTATGCGACTGTGGGCGCTCTAACTCATAAAGTACTTGTCATATTAATACCAAATTTCATATATAACACTTTAGCAGGAGCACAAAGAACTGATTAGTTTTTGGACAATAACGGTTAACCGGAAGTCGAGGTTTATTCGAAACCCGATTCGGTTTTTGCCATATCTCTCCGTTAAAACATTATTATTGTATATACAATTCTATACATAGGTCATAGAGAATGTAATTTTCTACAACTTTTATTTGAAAAATTTTCCAATAGCAGTTATTGTTTAGGAATTATTTATAAAAAATTACCGGTATTTTCGGTTTCCGTCAAATATCTCATTAAAAACGCCGTAATTGGTCATCTTCGTGAGGACCAAAGTTGTAGAGAATAATATTTCTTCCAAGTTTTGTTTGAAACAAATTTTCGTAGAACCATCCATTTCGGAGATATTTTGCTTTTTCTTAATTTCCAGTATACAGCGCCACCACCATGAAGCGGTTAATTCTGTATACATATTCAAAATATACCTAATTTAGGGCAATAAGGACGACTGTATCCTTTTACGATAGGAAATAATAATTTTGCCTCATAATGCTATTCTATATATATGGCATACCACGCTTGAAAAATTTTGAAATTTTACCGAAAATGAAGATTTATTTACTGATGTAGTTGATTTTGATGAGAGTGTTAGGGTCCCAGGTGAGTCAGCCGTATGCATCAGCGCTCAGTCATACACATATAATATATGTATATTAGACAAAATGTACTGGATTTTGAAAAAGCCACTTTTTCAAGTACCAATCAAATCGTATTGTAAAACATAATTTATTTTCAACGAAATTAAGGAAACTTAAGCAAGCATTTGTGCTAAGCCTTAACGTTTTCTACATTCATATATTGTGCATGTGTGATTTAAGCGAACCATCCGCCAGAGCTATTACAGGAATTGATGTTTTCAATGCAATGTGAATATGATCAGTATGTAATGTTATTAGAAATAGTCATATATGACCAGCTAACCGAAGGAAAACCGTGATATGACTTCCAGTTCCATTTTATAATTCCCGATATTAACTTCCCTTTATGCGTAATGAATCCTTGGCAAGTCCAGTTGATGAAGCCACATTTCGTGTAAAAAATAAATCACTTAGTTTTCGCGATAGCAGATATTTTATCAGTTGGGGAAATCGGTTTAATAAGGAACGGTATTATTTTTTTATATAAGAAAGAAATTGGATATATATTCGATAAATGAAAAAAATAGAAGGGAAAGAGAGGTGGCTACAGCATATAGATAGAATGGGTGATGATAGAATTAGAGAAAAAGCGTTTTACAGTACTGCAGAGCGCAGTGGAGGAAGAGATGTTGGAAGACAAAGGAAAAGATGGAGATGAATGTGGAGAGGGAACAGGCAAATTGACTAATCCATGAAGTGAAGAGGAAGATTATTTTTTGAAAGAAGTGCTCTTTTACACATAAGATGCCCTAAAAAGTTTATTGACCGCATTTATTACTCACAAATAATAGGTAATAAGTAAAGTGATTTTAAGAGTTATGATAATAGTCAGTTTAAATTGTTTATTTATAGTGCCTCACTCCATTGAAGTAACGAAATGCTAAGCCGGCGAGCTCATGATAAAATTGGGCCTCTTATTCATAATAATCGTATTTGGTCCTCATTTACGATGAAACTAGATAAGATATTTTGATCGTGAAAAAATTTAACGTGAGATTTTATTAAATATGCACGTCTTTGTTACCCCTTTTTCCGAAATTTGTCTTTTTTTGCAATTCAATGTCTGTTGATGGCGCTCCGTTCTTGGAACTAAAATTTCCCACAGAACCTAAAGAACTCATATTTATATAGTTTCAACCGGAATATAAATCTCGTTGAAATAAAATATATCGCAAAAACATTGAGGTTAGTTTATTCTTATCGATTTTCAAAAAAGTTGATTCTCTCAAGGTTGGCCTTAAGGATTTTGATTAAAACTTGTTACCAGTTATATGGCGTCATGTCATAAACATTGCTATTTAGAGCATATTTCTCAAAAATAAATATAGAGCGTACAACGGATTATAATATTATGAATTTTTGCTCGGCAACCGCCAAGCTCACCTCTCAGATGTCATGCAAAATTAAAGTGATCGCCTATAAGCAGCATTGTTGCCAAGATACAAACTTTGATAAACTGTTTTCCGCGCGTAAATACGTGTTAACCCATTAACGCCTGCGGGAAAATGGCCGGGCGAAAATTGTTCTAATTCCTTCATTGGTTAGAAAAATGCAAAATAAAGCAATATAGTTTTTAAAATCAGTGAATTTATTTTATTTATTTTAGAAAAAATGCCGTCCTCAAATGAGGACGCTAGGCAGATACATGGTATTTTTCGTAACAACCTTTTTCCAAGCACAATATTTTTTTAACTTCTTACAGGACCATCTAGCCTTCATGTTACACACACAACATCTTAATTGTTTTTCTAGTTTCTCTGGAAAGTGATTGTCGTTGCTCAACTCAGGATTACTACTACTTCTGCGTCTTTTATTGCATTTATTTGCCCTGGCATCTCTTAGGTTACTTCGTACATAATACATAATTCAGGGGTTCTACGAAATTATAATTTGTAAGAATAAAGCAGACATTGTTATCTTTGCACCTTACACACAATATATCGTTATTCTCGTCAAAACGGTAGTCGTAGGTACCTCTGTTCTTTTTGTTCATATCCTTGGAAGGCATAATAGGACAATTATGTACTCGATTATCTCTAACAGTTCCCATTGCTCTGATTTTATTCCTTTTGAGGTATACCAATAACGCGTAAGTGGTGAAATAATTATCGAAGAAAACCACGTGATTTGAGGGATTAGGTACATGGTTCAACTAATCCATCACGACTCGCGCGCCTACAGGTAATTTGGAATTTTTCGGTTGATTATGATTTTTTCCACAGTACACATCAAAGACATAACAATACCCCGAAGAACTGCTAAGCATCCAATTTTTATAACCAAACCTTACAGGTTTTCCTTTTATAAATTGTTTTGCTGGATTGTGTCCAAAATACTTTACCATGGATTCATCTATTGAAAAATCTTTGTGGAAGAAACCCGAATGGCAAAAACTTTTTATAAGCATATTCATAAATGGTCTAATTTTGAACATCCGGCCTTCAGAATTCCCTATTTCGCTATTATTAGCCAAATGCAAAAATCGTTTGATTTCTAAATATCGATCTCGAGATATGCTATCGTAAACAAGAGGAACTCCCAAGTCCTCATTCGAGAGACCAATACATTCGCTCTTTTGGTAAACTATTGTAACCTGTCAGCAATAAAACAGCAAAAAATGTTTTCATCTCATTCACACTAACGTTGAAGGCATGATGGTTTTTTTGTTGTGCATATTCCTCACAGTCAGTCAGTTCATCTAAAGTTGGTGGAATAATATTTATTTGAAACTCCCTGGAATTTTCGTCATCACTAGATTCTTCATTCATTATAGCAAGGATGGCCTCATCCAGTCCATAAAAGTTTTTTTCTCGAGAAAAATACCTTCTCTCCATGGCACGGTATCTGTAATAAGTTCGAATATTGTACCTACAATGCACCAACATTTACATACATATGTGCCTAACGTCCTCATATGAGGACGGCCTGAAATAACTTGAAATAAAAAAACATACACTATAAATATAATTATTAAATGTTTTATTTACGGTAAAACAATGTATTTTTAATCAAATACGTTGTATATAATTTATAAACACGTCCACTAATTTTAATGAGGAACAACTTTCATTGCAGTGGTAGGAGAAATTTTTTACGTACTTTTTCGATGGCAGTCAATCACAGACTAAACGTTTTTCGCGACGAACTGTGCGCCTACAAAGTCCGCGAGACTCACCACATTCGAGATAAAATCAAAACAGGAAGATATTGTAACACATTTTGTCAAAATAGTAGTTAAACAAGGCGTCCTCAAATGAGGACGGCCGGCGTTAATGGGTGATACCAATGACTTCGTTTGGACTAAAACCTAGACTAGACTAGAAATTTTGTGAATTTTTCCGATATTTTCTCGTTGTGGAATACCTAAAAATATTCCTTTCTCAGTTTCTAAGCAAACAGAATCGTGTTTGGGGATGATTAATACTTTTTCTGAACTAAAATTATATTTTATCATTTTATATGTGCATTCTTTTGTTGAAAATTTTGTATCTCATTCTTGAACTAATTTTCAATGATTTGTAGTAACTCCTGTATATTTATAATGGAGAAATGATTGCTTGAAATCGAACCCGGATTATTTGAAGTGAAATTATTAATGCTATAACAATCAACACTGAATTGTTACTTTTACTGAAAAAGAAATGTGCTCTTGGCACTTTGTGAGACCGCCCAAATATTGAGAAATACAACGTTTGCTTGTAGAAATGAATCGGAAAATAATAAAATCATTTGTGCAAACGAAATCACACTTGAAAAATACGAAGAAAATCTTCAGAAGAACCAGCATTACCATAAGCATTTACACATATTAGATTTGGGATATATATGTATAATTTTGCCGTTTTGACGGGCATTAACCTCAAAAATAAAATAGCTGGATCCAAATAAAGAAAAAACACTATTTCTTTATTTTCATCTTATCCGAAAACTTTCTGCGATGATATTTTTTGTAAGCTTTCATAATAATTTAAACATATGTAAATATTTAAATATACATATTGAGAATTGGGCCGAGGTGGAACAGTGATGTATTTTTTTCTTCTCCCGTGCTCTCAATTGGCTACAATTTCTTCTTGCTGAAAGCATGACGTGACGCTCCTGTTTTCACGAAACCGGTGGCGTCGTTAACCACAAAAAGAGAAAACTTTCTCTTCGATTGTTTTCTCCTACTGGCTTAAAAGTAAAGGTTTCATTTTTAAAGGAGCGTGACCTGTGTATTTGAAGCGATAGACGGGCAGTGTTTTTCTTAAAAAAAATGTAACGTAGAAGTCTTGATGTTATTGATATACAGTGAGTTATATTTAAATTTATAATCTCTGCCCCGTTAAATATGATGCTATCGACTGTTGCACCGGCTCTTTGTTTTTGTAAGCAAAGTTGCTGTTTCATTGCTAAAATTTAATCCTGTGTATTGTATCGCTGGTAGGTATTCTGATAAATTTCCTTAACATTAAGATTTATTCTATTTATTACGCCCCTAAGACAAAACTGTTCGATATTTTACGATGAAGGAACTTATCTTCAAATACCTAATTTTAATTTTCCGGCTTTGTTAGAGGGGTAGTTATCGTGTCTGTCCCCCAAAGATCGCGAATTCGAATCCTGCCGAGGGTATGCATGAGTTTATTATTATATCCCTTATAAAGCAGACAGAATTGGGGAAATATATGTGTGTTAAATAGTAATCTTTGTTATTTTATGTTGTTTATAATAAAATTATTATGAATATTAATTATGATTATTGACAAGAAAATTTTCGAAAAATATCAACACACATGTAGCGGGTAAAGTAGATCGAAATCCAAACAATCTCATATCTTTTTCTCAGAAATTTACGATGATTTTTGCAGAACTATTGAGAATTAGAGGTCATTGGCCGCTTTCAAACATAATCACTTGATTTAATTTCCGTTTCAGGGTTCTAGTCAAGTAACAGTTACACGAAGGGGAAGAGAAGTCGGGAGAGAGTGAGCGAGGGTGGGATGGGGAAAGGGAAAGTAGGAGGGGAAGAAAGCGGTGATAGGGAAGGGAATTTTATAATGAAGAAATAACTCTTACGGCCGTGGCCTCGAAGCAGACGCACTCTCCGCTTTCTAAGGTCAACGCTCTCCCTTCAAGAGTTACTTGGACTGTTGCATTAGCAATTTTATTAGACGCGGAGGATGGGAAAGTTGGCAAGAGGGAGGCGAAGAGGAGTATTTGTGGAGGATGGGAGAGGGGGAGCACCAATTTACTAAAGCAGAGGCGCCAGCGCGGTGCCCAGAGTAACACGGCCAAGTGACATATTGAGTGATCCGCATAAACCTCACGATTCGTTGGGACAACACGTGCTAGAGAAAGGATTTTTCCTCCTTTCCACTCTATGCCAGGAAGGATCGGATTTATTCGTTCTTCCAGCGATGAAATGAGAAACGTTTTTCATAGTTAACTCTAAAATGATCGCACCGGATCATCGTGATGAGTTATGTATTACTTGATTATATAGAACTGGAAATTCTGAAACACCTCTAACTCTGAGCGCCTTCCTAGTAACTCATAATGTTATCTCTCAATTTGTTGTTTTGAATTGCCCGACACAGATTCTTTCGGGTAATGGTGACCCAGTGCGACCGTTTTTATATTCAACTTTTTCTGTAATGTTTTTTAATGTTAGATTTTAGTCTTTATCGTACGAAAGGGAACTTAAGTTTCCATTAAAATGTAGTGCCAAAAGGATAAATGGGAACTAAGGGAACCATGACTTTGGGCCACGCCTGCATTAAAAAATTCTGCTGTCCACTTCCGGTCACGATGACTCCACATACATTTAGTGCCTACTAAAGAAGGGTAAGGGGGTAATCATAATATCAACTATGATTTATCCCAAAAATATGAGATAAAATGAAACCAAACGTAATAACAATTTTATAGTGGCACCAAGGTTGGAGTGGATGTTATGAATAAGTTAATCTTATCTTACTCAGTTTTCTGGAAAAACAAAATCTTGACCATCAGCCGTCTTTTTAATATTTTGAATATTGATTCATATTATAAATTCACAAATTATTTTGCAAGTTAACTGCCATAAAAAGTTTAGTAGAGGACATTACCTGAAAACGCTTTCCAGTGAACTGGTCATAGATTACCTAAAGAGCAGATTGGTGATTCGATGTCGGGTCATAGTGGCCAAATTCGTTGATCTAATATTCTATTGTTAAATTCGAATGTATGTGTAAATCTTTTCGCAAATCATGTTATTCCGTGATTTATATCGCGATTCATTCTTGTTAATAGAAACCATTTTTCTCCCTGGCTAAGTTAGTAAATCTAGGAATTAATGAGAAATGCAATGCCGACTAATCCAATACTTAGTTGTATAACTGATAATTAGTAATAGTAATGGTTCCGGAAGGCGACACTCATTAAGAGTGTAACATTATATTTCATAATCGCCGTTGATAGATATTTCTCGTTAAAGTTCTGAAAATAATACCTTTAAATGAAATCAGCCTGTATAACTACTATTTCTGTTATCGAATGAATTTCTTATCCACCACATAATCTTTAAAAATATAGTTATAACTAGGCGAATCAAAATAAGGTTAACATGATAAATATAACCGAACTATTTGGAGAAAGGTATTGATTAACCGCCTAAAGTGCTTTTTAAATGCGTCCAAATATATGCAAATAATACCAGATGAAATACATAGTTCACTTATCGATTTCCATAACTGTATCGGTAACCAGTACTATTTAAAAATCAATAAAATATTTTCAGTCTATTAATTATATGTTCTGCCCATCGTTTTTTAATAGTATAAAATTGCCATTTTAATTATAATGTTGCTCAGAAAGAATAGATTTAATTTTTATCCGTTTTATGTAAAATTCCGCGTTGCTACATATAATGTTTCCGCAGGCTGACACGACCGTGTCTCACTATATTGTGTTTGAAACAATCTCCTAAACAAATTCTTTGAAAGATTTTAGAAGTTGTAGGCCATTATTTCAAAATTTTCAGTATTTTATGAGTTTTAAATATCAGCAATTGAATATTTAAAAAGAGGAAAATGAACAAAAATGAATTGTCAATCTCATATTATGGTTGGAATCCAATTAATGATAATAATAATAGCTCATATAGTCACACAAAGATTGAGAAAATCAAATGATTATTTTGGTTTCCAAGTAGGCCGATTGCTGCCTCGTAGCCGAAATGCCCATCTGATTTTCCAAACGTTTGGGACTATTATATTACTATTATTATCGGCATCAATGGAAGTGTTGATAATAATAAAATGCATTGCAAATATTATTTTACAAGTACAAGAATATTTTCATTTTCCAACAATATTGGCTTATTTGGAAAATTTATTGTCATTAATTCGTAAGGCATATTTAAATTAGAAAACCACTAGTTTTTCCAAACGGAAATTTTAAAAAATGTCGTTTATTGACATTTTTGAAGCTACAAGAATTTTGTGCATGTTTTCTTACTCGTTATTGGATTTTAAAGTTTGAAAACTAACATTTATAGACTCATTTAATATATACATATAAGCCAGTTTCTTTTTTGATTGCGTGTGTGTGTAATTCTATACCTCAACAAATATAGGATGCAGAAACTAGTGGGAGGTGTTGTTATAATCGCAATAAAGGGTACAATAATGTGATAAGAATTTAAATCATTTTGTCGACGAGTATAAGTTTTTAAATGTTTATCTTTTTATTTTTTCTCATTTGAATAACGTGGGAACGAATGCAGCATATTTTTAATTTGTATTTTAAAATTAGTTAAAATCGATATCCGGACTCGTGTCTTAAACTCTTGTATGCCAGAAAATACAAAGTTTACTATGATTGAAAAGAGAATTCGAATCCATGAGGAAATATTACGAGAATACAATTTGAAGCTTAAAAACTGACTATTTTTCAAGGCTCTAACAATGAGAAATTATAAATGACGTGAGAACGCAATCACATTGTTTTCGCCAATGAGATTCAGATGCTCATAAATAGGGGACAAATATCTTTGCGATGCTTAATTTTGTTTTTGCTTTGATTACATATCAATAAAAATATTTATTTTTTGGCAGTTTTTAGATGATAATATTCGTTACCTTCATTTCACCAAATCCTGCTTACCCTCTGGCAAACTAGGCATGTGGCTTAAATCAACTTTTAATACAATACAAGTATAACGATAACGATATAATGAACATTTATTATGTAAGATTTATTAAATGTAGAAATTTGCCATTTATATGTTTTTAAATGCCTATTATTTAATAGCTTCCCATCATTTTTGGATGAAAATTTTTACCAAAGCTGGGTTTTGAGTAAATGATACGATACGAAATAAAATTATCGTTATATTCGAATGCGAAGCGCTTGGAAATGGATTGTTTACAAACAAATTTGGTTAATTGTTAAGAAAAGATAAGTGAAAAAAGTTTTGGTATATCTCGCATACGTCCCATAATTAGCAGCCAAAGTAGATTCACAAAATTCATTGAACTGGCACATAAACTAGTTATACGATAATGTCGTGCACCGCTCCACCAAACTATTTCGTAGGTTAAAGTATTTTGGTGCATATGTTACCTCATTTTTGCGCACACAAGCCGTTTTAGTGTGGGAACACATTCCTGTTTGGCTTCCCAGAGGTCCAGGCGAGCGTAAGATCGGAAAAAAGAACCTGGATTGTGTCCTCAGACAACCGCCCATCCTTGGAAAAACCAGATTATGTTACCCTTCCTCAGGAGAGTCTACCTCAGGAACAGCGTACCATATGTTGATTATTTCTTTCCGATCGACCTGCGAGCCGATGAGTTGAGTCTAAAGGAAATTATGCCATCGATCTCCTCTCAAAGGGAAATCTCCTAACGAAACCCACGGGGTACGGTTACGAATGGGAAAGATGAGTTTTTATAGTCGTCCTCATCTTACGAGACTATTTTATGCGAAAATTTCTAGTCAGTCACTCGATTTTTTCCAAGAATTTTCCCAGTACCGAGATTCGAGCTCCGCGGTTTTTTTATTTTTGCTTCCAATCTTTTCTGTGTGCTTTCTCTCGATTTTCCGGTTAAAGGAGCGAGAAAGCGATGGCTCGACGCCTCTTTCAAGGCGATTGTCTCTCATGGACGGAAACCACGGTTAAGTTCAACGACATCTGATTATAGGAGGAATTTTTCGGGCGAACAAACGCCAGGGACTTAAAGTCGTTTCCATTTATTTTAAAGTTATTATTTGTACATAATGGGAAATATTATACGTTTTTCTTGTAGGTTAAGATCTATATATATATATATATATATATATATATATATATATATATATATATATATATATATATATATATATATATATATATATATATATATATATATATATATATATATATATATATATATATATATATATATATATATATATATATATATATATATATATATATATATATATATATATATATATATATATATATATATATATATATATATATATATATATATATATATATATATACATATTGCTATTTTAATTTGAAAATAGGAGTAGGGGATAAATCATTATTTCACTGTTCAAAGCCAAGTCTATGTAATTTTTCTTTAATTTGATGAAAATTGCCAGTGACATCAACTGCCGAATCATTGTACTAACATGAAATATTTGATCGTTATTATTCTCACTTAAATATTTGCAATCCACTCTTAAAATTATAAGACACCGCATAAGTTAAAAATATTTCTGTATTTTTTCAAATTAGGAAACATAATGTTTTCCTTTTTAACCGTAATTTAATCATGTAGCTGGGAGGTTATATTGCAGGAATATTTTCAATTGCGAAAGTGGTGTTATTACTAAGGCTAGCGTAGATTTGCGTTCAAGAAGTAAACATTAATATTATAAATGTGCCAACTAATATATAGAATGTCCTTTCAATTTTTCACCGCGCGACTGCATCATTTCAACTAACAATGGGTAAATTTTGCAGATAAAATAATTATATATATTCCTTCGCACAATTGGGGAATGGAAACTATACGACGAGGAAAGTTACGCGAGTAAATGCAGTAATGATTACTATCGTTAATTCGCCATTTTTCGTGAGATAATACTGAATATTTCATAAATATCTTTGGAAATATTGAGTGTCATAAGCGTTTAAGTTTCTGATATTCTTTCTCGAGGCTAGTTTCTCAC
Source organism: Uropetala carovei (assembly GCA_036926305.1). NCBI lineage: Eukaryota > Metazoa > Arthropoda > Insecta > Odonata > Petaluridae > Uropetala > Uropetala carovei. The sequence continues at coordinate 11,786,051 of JAXCHB010000011.1, forward strand.
TGATATTTGAAACCTGTTGAAGGCAATGGTTAAATTAAATCACAGAAGTGGACGGCAAGGAAGTCTTATCTTATTTTATAGCGAGTTAATATGTTACAAAAACTTTATTTAAGCTCAAATGTGCATTAAATTTGGGGTTAGGACAACACGGCAGGGGATTATCGCGTCAGAAATGTATTTTTTACTATTTTACATTCAACAAAGACTCGAGATGAAAGCGTTACTTCTTCCTAAATCTTCCATTATTAGTTATATATCATTGCGAAAAAATAGTACTTGAGTTTGAAATTTTCCGATGCATATAGAGATGAAACTTCAATTTAATGAAATTATAACGGAGCAAAAGATATCAAAATAGAAATGAAAACGATGCCGTTAAATTATTTTTGCGGAATAAATGATAGCAAATGTCCGCAAGATCAAATTCTACAAACTTTATCATCTTAATTAGAAGGTAGAATTCCTGGTTAAACTTTTTGTGGATTTGACGGAATTTTTTATAAAATCTTTTATATGCCTTCGTCCGAAATTTATTTATTTATTTTGGTGTAGACCATGTTTGTTCCCTCATATCTCTTGAAGGAATGATTGGATTGTAATGAAAGTTACATTGTTTGAAAGCCTATGGCTTGCAGATGGGATTTTGCCCAAAACCTATTTCGTATCTCATCTGGAAGTTAAACTGTGAAAGTTCAAACTTTCCAAAAGTCTATCTCGTTGCGGTGGTGCTGCCGGTGTCAGGGGGAGTTTAAGTAGCAAGAAATTGAACTACTACATAGTCACAGCATTCTTTGCTTTTACGTTAGAAATTATAGCGCGAAATACGGATTTCAACGTGAGTTGTCATTTTGACCAGTATATGGCGAGAGAAGTTATAACGATTACTTGTACAAAAATTTTAGCTTATTTGTATTATGTCATTTTATACCTCTATAATATTCACTGTTAGTGTAAAAAATTTGAACTTTTTCATAAAACAATTGACAACTCATAAACAGTAGAAGATAGAGCTACGGTTTCTTTGGGATTGTATTTTTATTCCTGACGCTGCGGTAGATGGCTCCTGTGTAGAAAAGTATCTCAAATTTTCAAAACTTGCGAAATGGGGTGCCGTGGTGTAGTGGCGAGGGCGTTGGCCTTCTACGCTGAGCACACCCGTTGAAAGACTGCGAAAGTTGGTTTTTTTCAATAGATCTTGCGGTCCCCTATTTACGTGTTTAGAGAAGAGCACGCGAATCAACGCTTCATCCTTCAGATGGGACGTAAAGCCGTTGGTCCTCCGTGGTGCTTTTCGAAAAGAGTAGGATAATGCCGGTACCGGGTTTCTTATTTTATTTGCTTTGTGCTTTAGACTGACGAACCTACTAGCGCTAGAGTAGTATGAAGTCACAAAGTTCTACAAATCACGAACTTTGACATCAATCATTGTAAGAAAGCGATTGAGGTAAATTTTTTACGTTCGTTATTTTTCATTAAATGTTACTCATTTTCGCTCTTAAAAGATGAAAACAAATAAGAATAAAAAAAAACTGAAAAAGAAAATCTTTTTGCTTTACAAAATAGGCGGCCTTAAAAGGATAAAACAAGAAAAATTTCATTATGAAAGATTTTGGTGTCATATTCTTTTCATTACTATTGCTTTACATATCATTTATGTAATAATCTCAATCAATAAGCTGGAATAAATGGAGTCTGAATATATAGTTAATAGAAAAACACATTTCTACTTTCTCATATACGAAGTACTATATTGAGAAAGTATTGTAATCGCGAAAAAATTCGATCTCGAGATTTTGATGGAAATATACGTTTTAGGAGTACCTGAGTCCGAAAAAGTGGTTTTCGCAATTCCGTTTGTCTGTCCGTCTGTTCGCGGCTGAATACAAAGTTAATAGCAAAACACATTTCTACTTCATTCCAAACTTTACTTTTATCTCATCACATTACTCTTAAAAAGCGTGATCACGATAGGTTTTGTCTATTGTTCAAAACAATTGCTTAGGTGTGCGTATGCAAATAGAAGGCAGAAGATAATTGAATATTATATTAATCAATAATTCATTTTATCTAAAGGCACATGAACCTTTAAATAAAACTGAAATAATATATCCTGACTTCATTTTAAACTATTAAAATAAACCTCAAACAAGAATTTGAAACGTATAACAAAGCAGTTTGTAAACAATTTGAGATAAATTTAGTTTAAAATGTCTTGAAGATGCATTGGTAAAAATTATACTTTAATTTAAATTGTGTTTGAAAAGGGAATGCAATAATTAATATAATTATGTTCTCAAAAGCATTACTCTTATTTTATTTTACGACGAAAATCTTTCGTTACTTAGAAAGCCATAAAGTTTTTCAGAGAATTCTTAACCTACCACATGTGTAAAGTACAATATTTACAAATTTTCAGCGATGAGTGTCTCATTTATTATGTATAGTTTTACTCATTAATTTTTGTTTTAATACTTTAAATGGTATATAATAATTAAACTTAAAATATGTTTAAATATTTTCAATATAATCACTATAAATCACTTTGGGTAGGTCAGAAAATTAATTCAATAATATATTATGTCTTCGTATGATTTTAAAATTTTTGTCCTGATTAAATGACTTATTCATTTATCAAATATTGTCATTTACATTCGTGAACCAAATGATGAAAATCGTTAAATGATCGTGTTTGGTTAAGAAGGAATTGGAATCTGTCTTGTCGGAGCGCTGTATATCTACACTCTTTATATTCCTCTAAAGTTACATATAAATTAAAGGTGACATGGTTTCATGCATTTTATTTTTTGTCTTGGCAGGTAAATGCGTTTTATTTCCTTTCAACAAATTACTATTCCTTCATTCTATGATAGGGTTCAGATAAATGCTTTGCTTTACTGCATGCACATACCAGTTGCTCTCGTTTACTATCAGTCACATAGCGGACGCTAAATGCTTCTTAATAATGATGCATTGCTGACCTTCCAAAACTTCCTTTCATATGGTTGACAAGGTCTGTCACTCATTGTGTCGTACTCATCAAGTATTTAACGAACTATCAATATATTTCAAGGAACCAGGAATCACACATTTGTTGTTTTCTCCCATTTAGATTAATCCGGACTCGTTTAGATATTTTCGATACAAAAAATACATTTCTAAAGACATATGACGATTTCTAAGCTTATTTCTCCTTTAAAAATCAATTTCAAGTCCATTTTGACGTGTTTATGCTTCCAATTTCCTTTATAAAAATTACTTCACCACTTATTATATTGCCTTTTCATTCACTTGACATTTTTCTATTAGAGATAAAAGTGAAGTGGTTGAAAACCCAGAGGAGGATGTAGTGGATATCACTTAATACTTGCTCGAAGGTTAAGCATGGAAAGAGAAAAATAAACTATTTAAATTAATTGTTCTATTGCAGTAATAAAATGCTCGTCAACTTTATTTTTCAAATAATTCTTCAATCTTCATTATATTTTTATATTTATCGAAGCGAGCCTCCTGGGCTCAAATCTTGCGGAGGGATTAGTTCTATGTGTTCGCCTTTAATAATATTGTGCCATTAACTGCTGTTTATAAGCTACTTAAAATAAACAAGTAAATAAAGTTAATATAGGGTTTGAGAACAAAAACTTCTGCACAGCAATTATTTTCCGGTTTCAATGCGCTATTACTGGCATTGTAAACACTTCAGGATGTTAAGGGTTTAGATTTTATTGAAATAAAATTGATACTGGGTTTATTTTACTATCATAATTGTATTTAATGGGAAAAATCCCATTGCGCTATTAATTATAAATCCTTGAATAAAAATATGACATCCAAATTATTTTCCCTTCTAATTTTAAAAGGATGATAAGTTTAAACGTACATGTAACTCTCACTAATGCTGCTTATTCAAAACCAACGAATTTTTTCGAAATAATATTGTTGAGAAAAATTAAATAATCTTTCAAGTATATTTATTTAACGTTCATTATTTCACAAAGTGAGCGATAATAGCACAAACTCTGCTGAAAAATAAAATGCATGTAGGCGAAATCGTCAACAATACTTAGCTTGTCAGTGAAAGCGCATAAATGTTTCCATATGCCAGTTGATCAGACTGGTAATTTTTAGCATTATGGTGTGAATGTTCAAAATGTCGATCTTCTATTAGACGCGTTTCTGTTTTGGTCCCTGCGTAACAAAGACGTGACCTTAAAATAAAATTCTGAATTTTTATTTAAAGGTCATCTTAAATCTAGGATCGAAATGCGGGCTCAACGCGGAACTTCAAACGAAGGGCAATAACATCTCTATACGTACTCCTTCAAGTATCTTGCATATTCGGATAGGGAATGAGAGCAGCGCTGCCTAGCGTCAGATCAGAGCGGCCGATCCAATCAGATATGCCCGTCACCGCAAAACTTGCGCGCTTTTTTCACGCGGAGACGCGGCCATTTTTACCCGACTCTCTCCTCGGCGCGGCACACAACCGGAGCTTTTTCAGGTCATACCCCCTTGGTTTTGCTTTCACGGCGTTTTACTTCATCCACTTCCCCCCTCCTGACCCCTTTGGCGGCCGTGCAAGTGGGGCACGGGCGCCCCCGCAATCTTTAGTCCCTCCCTCCCGTGTCCCGCACTGCACGAGCAAGGTCGAGGACCTCTCACATCATACGGAAATCGTGCCATCTCTCCTCAATTATACTCTGGCCCGTCTTATGCGTGTAGGTTAAAAGACGCTTGATTCATGAGAACATTTTTGTCCATTTCATCCTATTGTAATCTCTCATCTCATTTCTCATTGTTATCTCCACTGCGAATGCTTAATTTTTCTTATTTTTCCAACTGATAGTTTGAGCTTTATTTATACGGTTCATGTCAACGGACAGACGAAATTTACCTGCGTGGCCTATGAATGTAAGATTAACTCGGCACTTAATCGATGTATTGCTTTACAGATGGAATTCTGGAATCCAACTCTCTGAACAAAGCAGAAATAAAATCCTGTGTCATAGAAGCAATCTGCTATACTATTATAGAAATAGTATTGCATAAACTAAACACTTGGAAATAATAAATTAAAAATTAATTACGAGAAAAATTAGTTGGTCTTCTAAAGAAACGTTAATGAAAGCAATCTCAGCCATCGCATTAAAACAGCGGGTGAGTCGAACATTTCAGTTTTCTGTAGAAAATAAATTTAACCCCTCAACGCCGAGCGACGTGTCCTGCACGTCCGAGGTAGTGCTTGCGTTCTTTACTGTTTAACTCACTTAAAAATCATACATCTATAAAACCATAACATATTTTGAAAGAAGAAACTTTGGGCTTTCCTGTAACGCATATAAACTATTTTTACTATTGTTTCTATATTTATAATCTACGTCAAAATTTGCGATGAAATTTTCATTTTTGCGCAGAAAATACGGAGCGTCACCACATTTAATTGTCTATTGACGCAAGGGATATTCGTAAATCTTAATAACCTTTTTATATTTTGAAAGAGGAAGCTTTGTCATTTCTATTAATGCATATATATACTGTAATTTTAATATAGTGCTTATAATCTACGTGAAAGTTTGCAATGAAATTTTCATTTTTGCCTGAAAAATCGGTGCACCACCATATTTTATTGTCTATTGACGCAAGAGATATTCGTAAATCTTAATAACCTTTATATATTTTGTAAGAGGAAGCTTTCGCCTTTCTAGTAATGCATATCTTATAATTTTAATGTAGTGTTTATATTCTACGTGAAAGTTTGCAATGAAATTTTCATTTTTGCCCCGAAAATTCGCTAATTACGCAAGGAAGATTCGAAAATCTGAATAAGATATTAGTATATTGATAGAGGAAACTTTGGCCTCTTCAGTAATGCACGACCTGTAATTTTACTGTTGTTCTACATTTTATAATCAACGGGAAAGTTGGCGGTGAAAATTTCGTTTCTGCGCCGAAAAGATGGAGCGCAACCACATACTTTTGTCTAAATACGCATGGCATATTCGTCCATCTGAATAATCTATGCGTACTTTGATAGAGGAAGCTTTGGCCTCTACAGTATTATACGAACTGTAATTTTACTATTCTTCTAACATTTTATAATCAACGTGAAAATTTGCGGTGAAATTTTCGTTTCAGCGCTGAAAAGTTGGAGCGCAACCATATACTACGCAATGCATATTCGTCCATCTGATTAAGATATACGTACTTTGATAGAGGAAGCTTTGCCCTTTTCGGTAATGCAGGAATTGTAATTTTACTGTTGTTCTAACGTTTTATAATCATCGTGAAAATTTGCGATGAAATTCTCATTTTCCCACGAAATTACGATTCCTTTTTCACTTTCTCGAAGAAGGAATATAATCTTTTCTATTGTAACTTTGTGGAGCCTTGTGAGAAAAGTGTTCGTCCGCTTGAGAAAGAGATGTCTCTTATGTACTAAATAAACACAGCCCACTTCAGATGCTTCTATAAATCGCTTTTCAATTCACCAAGAATGCTTTCCTCTTGTGCGATCCTTCAACTACCGGCTTGTTCCGCTATTTGTATTGTTTGCAGTGTTTTTATCGATATTTAACATTAGGGAAAACTAAATAAAACAGCGCATTAAAATCAATTTTTGACATAAATATACATTTTTTTATTGATTACAATAATAATAATTGAAATTTATGGTCAATCTGTAATAATTATATTAGACAGTTTTTGTCTTTCGTATTCCGCGGACCTACGCAGTTTCGATTTCTCAAGTTGACCCATTAAGACCCATATAGTGCGTGTAGATGAGGAAACGGTCACGCTCGAATATGATTCAAGGTATCTTTTCAAAGAATTCGCTTAGAAGAGATATGTTTAAGATGCTATAATGTAAATTTCATGCTGAATCCAATTACGCATGTGTACATTTTCTAAAACAATCGGGAAAGGACTTTTGAGCTGTGAGCTAATATGTAACTTTTAAAAGTTTTCCTTATTCTGTGTCTGAAATCTCATGATAAATACAACTCCATATCTCCGCTTCTAATGAACGAAATGTAACCAATTTATCTATTTGACTTATGTAATGATTAAGAATGATGACTGCCTAACTAAAACGTTTATATTATTAATGAGACACCTTTAAAAAAATCATAAATACAACACTTAGTTAAAAATTTCCAGTCACGACATGGAAAAGTTGGCATGAGACTAACTTTTTACCTAATTGGTTTAGATAGGTACATTCAGCGAATGATGTTTAGTAATATTTATATGTTTCTTTGAATAAGATTTCATGTCAATACCTTTCATAGTTCACGCTATGCTGAAAGTTATATAAACCGGGAACGCGCACCGTAACATTAAGCGTTTACTGTTCATTCGCTTCTATGTAGCAATATTTCTGTATGACGCATGATATTTTAAATGACACTGTTTAAAAATATCATCTTCCTCGTAAAGACCTAAAAAATTTCATCAAAAAACATCGAAAACATCAAAAGTTATGATTTTTATAATTTTTTCGCAACTTTTTCGAGGTTTTTCAAAAAACTCCTTCGTCCGCTGAGGAGGGAATTCGTAAAAACTCGTCCGTCGTAGAGGGGATAATCTTTTTTTATGTGTTTTGGCCGTTATTGATTTTGTCTATGCGTGATGAGAAATAGGTCCCCTCCTGTGTAATTTCAATTTTTTTCTGTGGATTTTAATGATTTAGTATTGTTTTCTTAGCATTTTAGTAATGTTATTTTAACTTTATGAAACACTAGCAGAAATATCCGGCGTTGTCCGTGGAAATTTGGTTCAAATCCGATCGGAATTCTACATGATACATGGTATTTAAAATTCGCTCGGCCGCCGTTTTGAATAAAACTGGCAGAGAGAAACAAAAACCAAGTATGAATTATTTCTGGGAGCCATCCGTAATCGTACCAAATTTGATTCAAATCAATAGTAGGACTTGGGAAAATACGCATAGATTAATCAGTATCCGCCGTCCAATTACGGATGAGGAAGTAGTCATTTCCCACCTTTCTCACTGTGTATAAGATGTCGAGTTACCTGTTCTTTGAGAATAGGTTTATGAGCACAGTTATTTTATTGAACAGTTTGGGCATCAGAACAGTTCGAAAGGAACTGTCCCCGTTCTTTCTGACCCATCTCTAGATGGCAGTAAATTAGCATACAAAGTTATTTTGCTTTTTTTGGGATTAAAAAGTAGCCCCCGACCTTCCTATTTGTGAAGAAAGTGTTTATTCAAAGTCTGATTATTCTAGCTTTAACGGTGTGGAACTATATATAGATGCACAAACAAACAAACTTTCATAAATATATGGGACATTGATCTTATACTTGTATTGAAAGTGACAAATATTTAATTTGAACTTCCTAAGTTAATTTACTCGAGAGTTACCGTCGAAAAACCAAATCGACGCCCCCCCAAACACCCACATTTTTTTTTTGAGATACACCACATAGCCTATATTTTAAGCTAGACCAGTCTAAAGATACGCTGCATGCTTCATAAAAATTCGACCAGCCGGTTTTCCGTGATGCGGTAACAAACAAACAGACAGACAGCAGACAACAATTCTGAAAACCGGTTCAAACGTCGTCTTGTGATGCAAAACACAAAAAATGTAAAACCCCGATAAAAAAACAAATGTACAGATAGAGGTTACAATTTTATTTATATAGATGAGATGGAACTTATCAATTTTCCCCGAAATGCTGGAACGCATCCGTCAATAATAACATGTACTTTATGGGATAATGGCGTTCGAAATTCGACCGTTCGGGATTCTACCGCCTTTTTAGGAACACATCCCGGTCGAATCTCGGACGGCGCCTGTATTCCGCTATAAAGTCGCACTATAACGAATCCGCATAAAACGGGGTCGCAGAAAGCGAAGTATGACTGTTTACTAGAGGAAATTTAAAAAAAATTAATATCTCCATTTTATGGCGTGCGACTAAAATTAAGAATTATATTTAACTTGATTGTATGTATTTACCTTAGTGTTATTTTATGGGAACATTGAAACATTAGTTTTAAAGACTGAATCGTGCAAAATATTATTTATATATTGACCGGAGAGATTAATGTAATCTGGAAATTTCTATCTTGATTAAAATGTATATTCTTATGCAAAATAACGCCCAGACGATAACACGCAATTACCAGTCCTAGGGATTCGAAGAAACCAAATCCTAAAAATAAATGAATTACCTCACCATTAATCATATTTAATTCAAATTTCAGTATTATGTGCGAATTGACGATAAATGAGCGAATTTCTTTAATTTTATTGAAATTCAGTCATAGATAAAGTGTTTATTTCTCATACGATAGGATACGATATAAGTATAAAATCCAAGTATTTGGTACTTTAAAACAAATTAATAAACTCTTTTATTTCTAGGAAAGTGCTGTAGTTTAACATTGACAATGAAACTCGGATGAACATTGTCTTATCTTTAGGGATGAGTAACATACAAAGGGTAAGAGAACTGTGGAAGATACATGTCAATAGAGCTATGGAATTTTAATTTACGTATGTACCAATACATAGTTTACGGAAGTCATTAAAATTATTATCTACTCAACCGGAAACTTATTGTAATTTTATATTTTACTTTGTATTTAATGCTGCGTTTATTCGACCTCCTTCATATATTTGATAAAATCGTACCGCTTCAATAATATTAATAATAAAACAGAATTCAATAGGATATTTTTTATGATTCTATTAAGTGAATTTTGTTGTTTGTTTGTTACGATGCAATTTAAATGTTTGGAGATAAAATTCCACCGTCGTCCTATCCTTCTAAATAAGAATGAATTCATTCATTTAATCCGGAAAGAAATTTCTGTTGTTATAACCAGGAGTAAAAATTTCTTTCTACATCACTAGATAGTTGAAAGGACTATAAACTGTTTAAAATGTAGCCAACAGATTTCAGGTGTTGAATTTGTAAATGTATCACATTTTTATGTAATTAGACTTTAACAATTTCTTGGAAAGTTATATCGATAAATAGCAGCTATAATTGCCGTACAATATCAGTATATATCATCATCATCATCATCAGCCTTTTTCAGTCCACTGACGGACGAAGGCCTCCCCCAGACACTTCCAGTTTTCCCTGTCAACTGCCTCCCTCCTCCAAGTTTGCCCCAAGAACTTAACAAGCTCTCTGTCCCACCTGTCTTTCGGTCTTCTTTTTGGTCTCTTGATGTTTCTTGGGATCCATTCGATGACACTGGACGTCCAACGCTGGTCATTTCTTCTAGCAATGTGGCCTGCCCACTGCCATTTTAACACCTTCACTCTTCTAATCACGTCACAGACTCCCGTCTTCTTTCTTACCCAGTCGTTCCTCTTGCGATCTCTTCGGGTGATCCCTAACATGCATCTCTCCATGCCCCTCTGTGTTGTTTGCAGGCGCTGTATCATTCTGGCATTCATGGTCCATGTTTCACAACCATATGTCAGAACAGGCAGAACACATTGGTCATACAGTCTCCTTTTTAGGAAGACTGGAATATTTGATTTAAAGATGTTCGCATTCTTGCCAAAAGCACTCCATGCCATCTTCACTCTCCGGTTGATTTCTCCAAGAAGCGAACCATCTGTAGTGATGAGTTGACCTAAGTAAACATAGCTGGTTACTTCTCCAAGTTCTGCTCCGTTGATATGTATCTTCTCAGAATTTGTGAAGGAGTTGTACATAACCTTTGTTTTATTAAGATTCATCTTAAGTCCAGCTTCTCGGCTTGCTTGCTCAAGCTCTTCAGTTCTTCTAAGGAGCTCTTCTGGGCTTCCTGCGAACAGTATGATATCATCTGCAAAGCGCAGGTGACTCAGATATTCTCCATTTACCTTTATGCCTTTTTCCTCCCAGTCTAGCCTTTTGAATACTTCCTCTAGAGCTGCTGTAAATAACTTAGGGGACATAGTATCTCCTTGTCTCACTCCCTTTTCGGCCTTAAAGGCACTCGTCTCTTCATGCAGCTGGACAGATGTTGTCGCATTTTCGTAGATATTCTTGATCAAGGTTATGTACGTTTCTTCTACTCCTTGTTTCTTTAGTGCACGTAACACCGACGAAGTTCGGACAGAGTCGAATGCTTTCTCGTAGTCGATAAAGCACATACATAGAGGTAATTCATACTCGTTGGTCCGACTGATTACCTCTCTCACGACTTGGATGTGGTCCATCGTGCTATACCCACTGCGAAATCCAGCTTGCTCTCTGGGTTGGGCAGCATCAAGATGGTTTTGAAGGCGCATAGTGAGTATTTTGGTGAATATTTTGTAGACTGTTGGGAGTAGGCTGATCGGTCTGTAGTTATTCAAGTCTTCTTTGGAACCTTTCTTGTGCAGAAGGATAATACATGCGTGGTTCCATGTTTCTGGTATCTTTTTCTTCCTCAGACAGGAATTAAAAATCTTAGCGAGAATTGTTTCCGTATGATTCCCCATTGCTTTGAATACTTCCGCTGTGATACCATCCATTCCAGATGCTTTTCCATTCTTCATACTTCTGATTGCGTGTCTCACCTCTTCCGGAAGGATACCTGGGACCTCTTCGGTGGGCATGTTTGCATCATCATTTACTTCATCATTTCCTAGAGGATCCTCATACAGCTTGGTGTAAAATTCTTGTACCCGTTTCAGGATCAGTTTCCTATTATGGGTTATGGAGCCGTCTTCTAGCATCAAGGCCACCAGCTGTCTCTTTCCGATCGAGAGATGTTGCTTCATTTTCTTGTAACTTCTATTGTTTTCTATGGCTTTCTCGATTAGATCATAATTATATTTTTTCACATCTTCCTTGATGCACTTCCTTATAGTTTTGTTTAGTTCTGCAAAATGGATCATTTCTTTAGGATCATTAGTAATTAACATTTTCCTTCTTTTTTCCATCAGCAGTCTTGTTTTTTCAGTCAACTTTTTCTGTGGCTTTGTTTTAACTGTTCCGCCTATTTCTTCAGCAGTTTCCTTGAGTATCTCTATAAATTGGGATTCAACTTCTGGGTCTTCCAGTGCACTGAATCGATTTTTCAGTTGGAGCTGAAATTCTTCTTTTCGTTCTTTTAGCACCTGCGTGTTGATAATAGACTTAGGCTTCTTCTTTATAAGCTTCTGTCTTTCTAACTTTGAGTTGAATTTTATTCTGCATCTTACCAAGCGATGGTCGCTTCCAGTTTTAAACTGGTTGAGGACGGAACAGTCTTCAGCCAATTGCTTCTTATTGACTAGTATGTAGTCAATTTCGTTTTTGGTACCATTGGGTCCTTTCCAGGTCCATTTTCTATTGGGATTCTTTTTGAAGAAAGTGTTCATTATATATAGACTAGTACATTCAGCAAAGTCTACAAGGCGGTCCCCTCGTTCATTTCTGTCTCCATAGCCCCATTTTCCAACTGCGCTGTCATCTTCCTTTTGTTCTCCTACCTTGGCATTGAAATCACCCATGACCACTTTTAGATGGCAGCTTCCTTTGTCGTGCAGTTCTCCAACTTCTTGGTAAAAATCTTCCACTTCCTCATCCGAGTATGATGACGTTGGCGCATAAACTTGGACTATTTGAAGTTGATATCTTTTATTTATTTGAAGCACTAGTCTAGCTGCCCGCTCGGATGAACTTTCCATTTCCACGATATTATTCTTCAATTTTTTGTTGATGATGAATCCAACACCTCCTGTTCTTCCTGTGTCAGTTCCCCTGTAATAAAAAATATCTCCACTCTTCAACTCCAATAGGCCTTCACCTTTTCTTCTCACCTCACTAAGTCCTAAAATGTCCCACTTGATCTTCTCCAGTTGTTCTTGGAGCTCTTGAAGTTTATCTTCACTGGACAAAGTCCGGCAGTTAAAGGTAGTTAGGTTGAGGTTAAAGGAATTGGGTAAGGAAGAGTGGCAGTGGGCGTTTAACCTCCGGGGATTCTTAGCACCCTCTGCCTTCCTGCCTTGTTCCTGACCACTGCCACGGTCAGAGGCAATCCAGCCTCCGGAGAATGAGGGCCGTTTTTTATGGGTGTACATGTCATGGGGGGATTGTGGGCCTTAAAACACCACGCTGGCCCAGAGCGGGTTGGTGAGTACCTCTTTCACTTTGGCCGGAGATATTGCAGAAAGACTTCACAGCATGGTTGAACCTACCGGTTGTATTAAATCGACGTTTTGCAAAAGAGAAACGTATAAAACATAAAAATCGAGAAAACAGAGACAATCGTTTTAAGTTTTTCTAAATGCCAAGTGTGCTCAAAAGAGTTGAGAATAACCAAGTTACGAAGAAATTTAATTGCAGTGGTGTTTAGAAAATAAAACAACTTCGATAATGTGGATAGGTAACGGTGATTCAAATAAACGTATGGAATATGATAATTGCAGAGTTCTCGCAACAAGTGAGTTAAAATATTTAGGAAGAAAAATCGTTAATTCTATCGATTTTGACTGTTGTTTACTGCTAGCATGGCTGAAACCATAAACGTATTATTTAATATCTCTTATCTAGTAAGAGTAATTTTTTTGATTTCGACTATTTTGTTGTTAGCATCTTATCCAGTCATAGCTCTAGGCATTGGGTTTTATGATACATATTAATTTTAAACTCAAAAAGAGAGAAAAGATTTAATTTTTCACATTTCAATCTTATAGTTTTAGCCGTCAATGCAATTTTTCGGAAATGAAGAAAGAAAAGTTTGTGCATATAATGTTGTGTGTGTGTGTGTGTGCGTGCGTGTGTTTGAAATTTCATTTTCACCTTTATGAAGAAAACTTATACCCCTGAGGTGTAAAAGCAGGGCATCGAACCAGAACCGAACCGAAAAAAAACGATAATTTTGGCCGAAAATTTATATGTTTTGAACTCAAACAGAAACCGAAAGCCGATATATTTCGCTCCTTTTTTCGGTTCGCATAAACAGTGGAAACAAAAAGCGGGAGTTTCGCATCGCTCAGTAATCTTCCACGTTGAAATGCCCATTACCTCCCATATCCTGTAGCCATGGGGTTCAAACCCTCAGTCCCTTGGGTCGTTTCACGAATACGACCTTTAAGTCTTCTATAATATAATATCTATCGACTTCCGGCAAATAAATTAAATAATAAATATTTAAAATGTATAACTTATTTTTTTGCACTGAAAAGCAAAATATAAATTTTTGTTTGTATTATTATTTTACGTAATATAAAAATCTAAATTAAATGAAATCCGCCTCATCCATTCCCATGTTATTTAATGGAGGAATGAGCAGTATTAGAAATTATACAGCGTGCTGAGAAAGGTGAAAGACATACTGAAATCGCACGATCGTTGGATATGTGTCGTTCAACAGTCCTAGGCGCGGTGTTGTGATTCCTAAAATGGAAAAACTTTTAAAACTTTGGATGATCAGTGTCAGAAACACATTCCTGTTTGTGAGACCATGATTAGAGCAAAGGCTAAGGATCTCTATGATGATTTGAAGGAAAGCATGGATGAAATTTCTGTTGATGAGCCTCCATTTCGTGCAAGTCATGGCTGGTTTGACAGATTTAAGAGAAAGGCAGGTTTGCATAACCTTAAATTAACTGGCGAGGCTGCAAGTTATTTTGTGCTTTTTAATAACTTCTATGTTAATTTCGATGCGATATATAGTTGTATGATAGACGTATGCAGGGTTGTGCTGCAGACAGCCCGGTTCGGCTCGCGCGAGTCGGACTGGGCCGTCAGCAGTCTTTGCTCTAATCATGGTCTCACTAATAGGTATGTGTTTCTGACGCTGATCATCTACCCAAAGTTTTAAAAGTTTTTCCATTTTAGGAATCACCACACCGCGTCTAGGACTGTTTATTGTTGTTATCAAATTACGTGAATTTATCACGTTCTAGAATTTTCTCCTTCTGTTTCACATAAGTGCTAATAGTTGAACGACATATTCCCAACGATCGTGCGATATCAGTATGGCGTTAACCTTTCTCAACACGCTTTAAAATTTCTAATTTGAATTCATAACTATGAGTCTTATGCATTCTTTTATTTGATTCACTTGCATTATCACTATTACATTTCCTTTTAGATGCCATGTCAAGTGATAAATTTATAAGAAATCAATAAAATAAATAAATTTAAATAAAAGAGTGAAATCAGCACAAATTGAAACAATTAGAGCAGATACAACTATGTCTACACTAAAAATAAACCTCGCGTGGTTGGTCGGGACCAATTACTCCGCGTAAGGTAGTTCCAATTCGATCGGCTGTGTCGACATTTCGAATATGTCGAATCTCGAACGGTCAAATCTCGGGAGTCGCCTGTACATAATAAATATTTACATTTAAATAATTTATTTTCGTTTTGTGGTAGTAATTAGATTTTTAGGTGCGTCAACAGCTAAGGTTATTTTGCACCGTCAAATTCTCTTAGAGAAAATCAACATACATCACAACATCCATGCCCGAAGCGGGATTCAAACTCGCAACTTTTGGGTTAGAAGGCATGCGCACCGCCTACCAGTCAAACCCGGCCGGCTTTCGTTTTGTGATTATTAGTTTCTTTTAATAGCACTATTGTTATTGTGAAGATGTATTTGTTTTAATAAATAATACGTAAATTAATAAATCAGTTCCTGAAATTTTCATAAAAATATGTTAAGGTAGGAGAGTAAAAAACAGGTTCGAACCGGTTCACTGATAATTTCCTGAGCGATACATGAACCGAACCGAAATTTTGTTTTTTGAGTGAGCCGGAACGAAAACCGGAGCGAAAAATATTACGGTTTGATGCCCTGGTAAAAATTGGTTAGTGGAAGGATATTCTGAGAGAGGAATTGTTTCGCACGAAGTGATTTTTGCGGCGAAATAAACGATGAAGGAGAAAGCTGCAGGATCGTATGAGGGTTATATATATGAGTAGGTACCGAGTAAAAGACAGTAATTCGTTTAAAATGGTCTATAATAGCTTGGAGTTTCAAGGGCCGCATGTGCTATGTGGAGAATTTTGTATGTAGGTGAATTATGGGGGAGGGGGGCGTTGCATTAACATGCACGTACAATGAGATCGAGCGCATATGTGGAGTTCCCTCCATCTCTTTCCGTCACGAGTCGCATGAATATTGCTAAAAGAAAGTAGGGTTTCTTTCTTCTTAAATGCCATTTACTCTTTATGGGGCTACCGGAAAAGTTTCATTTCGATACCAAAGTGTTTTGGAGTTTCAGAAAAGAAAATTAACTTATTTCCATCCAATTATTTCTTATTTATGTAGAAAGGTTTTTTTACAGTAGAATGTTTACAATCGGAGATAATATACGGTAGGTTAGGTACTTCTATGGATTACAAGTCATTCGTCTGATGTTTCCTTAGTATTTTGTCGGAAAAGACTAAATAAAGTGCCCTAGCGCCGCTTATCACCAGTGATTATTTGAAAGTACAGAGGGATGCTCAGGTTCTCAGTGTAGTCGCAAAATGGTTCTTTTACTTAATTTTTAGTTTTTGTCTCACTCTATTCGTATAGTATTTTTTGTGTTAATCTTGCAGTTAATTGTAACTTTCTCTACGAAATAATTAAATAATATATCTAAAATATAGCTAAGAATGGAGAAACTAGAATTTATTTTTCTCGAGAACGGTAGCGAGCAATAACACAATAATATTTGTCTTTAACACTAGAA
This sequence comes from Uropetala carovei, assembly GCA_036926305.1. Lineage (NCBI taxonomy): Eukaryota > Metazoa > Arthropoda > Insecta > Odonata > Petaluridae > Uropetala > Uropetala carovei. The sequence goes on from JAXCHB010000011.1 coordinate 11,802,682, forward strand.
CGTCGGACGGGACAATTTTGTCCCATTCTGATGTTACGTCCCCTACAGTTTCTGTGATTCCGGTTTAATTCAGTCGAGATTTCGCGACTTTTAATCATTTGAGGGTTGCATTCCACTCTACACTTTAGAACATCCCCTCCTCAATATTAAGGACTATAAAACCATTTTACCCTAGAACGGCGGATGGGACAATTTTGTCCCAAAATGAGTTACTACATTGTTTCACATTCTCTGTGATATTATTCTTATGCAGGCGGCTTTGTAACATTATTGTAGACAATGGCGTGCCCTTCCCCTCCTCCCCTCTCATCCTTCGCCAATCCAACCTCTAGCCACACCCTTCCCCCCTCCCACCTTCCACTTGCTCCCGCAGTGTGATGCAGGTTAGAACGTGTTCCTGCAGCACTGTTTGCGGGCTAATTTACTAGAGCGTTTCAGTTGAGTACGGTGCAATGCTACATTCTACAGCATGCTAAAGTATGCAATTAGTAATGTGGAGACTACAACGTTCATAAAAATTGAACGTAGTGCTGCGACTGTACAACTTTGTCGTATAGGACATTTTTGTCCCGTCCGCCGTTCTAGGGGGTACGCCATGTTCAGACGTTCTTGTGTTAATTATGTTATAGTTAATGTTAATACAAATTATTATATTAGATTTTAAATCTTTGATTAAAACCAGACATTTCCAAGAGTATATACAGAAAGTGATATGATTTTTTAAAATTTTAAGGTCTAAAATGAAAACGAATTTCTAGTACTTATTTTTTAAATGATTTCGCTACCAGTTAGAAAGGGCAGGTTAAACTTTGATTATGAACAACACTACAATATATCTTAAAACATGAACTATATATCAGATTGTCAGCTCAGGGAGCGTTGCACTTTATCTAAATCATAATGTAGTAAAGGTTGACTTGAGTCGATCGCTGTTACCTTTCTTTTCTTTCAGAGTTTTCGCCGGCAAAGTGCCAAAAGGAGATATAATTCCACGATAAGTGTAACGAAGTTTATGGATAGACCAACGTGTGCGGGAATTTTCTGATTTTTGTAAGAGTAATAAATGTGGCAGATTGTATCGAAGGAATTTAAGCGATAGTGAGGGCGTTTTATTCATTTGAAATAATGGGAGTCATTATAGGGGAGATTTTATTTTATCACAACGTTATTGATCTCATTGTTTCGCTAAGTTCCGGGAGCTGAGATATCAGTTGCCTTTCAGGATAGGAAGAGGCTGCCAATATTGAATGTCACGTATGTCACCATTGTGGTTTCATAGCACGTTTCAATTGATTCTCTTTATATATTTTAATAAAATCTGATGTGGCCAACACATGACTTTCTCTATACTGGTGTATAGTTCTTTAAATTACTATGAATAGCATTATAAAGCAAAATTATTATTTCGTATCATAAAAGAATACAGTCGTTATTATTTCGTATCGTAAAAGAATACAGTCGTCCTTATAGCCGTAAATTACATTTGAATATGTTTAAAGAATTCACCGCTACATGGTGGTGGCGCTGTATACTAGAAATTACGAAAAAGCAAAATATCTCCGAAATGGATGGTTCTACAAAAATTTGTTTCAAAAAACACTTGGAAGAAATATTATTCTCTACAACTTTGGCCCTCACAAAGGTTACCAATAACGACGTTTTTAAGGACATATTTGACGGAAACCGAAAAAACCGATTATTTATAAATAATTCCTAAAGAATAACTGCCATGGAAAATTCTTTCAAATAAAAGATGTAGGAAATTACATTCTCTATAAACTTCGTATATAATTGTATATGAAATAATGATGTTTTAACGGAGAAATATCGCAAAAACCGAATCGGGTTCCGAATACACCTTGACATCCGTTTAACCGTTATTGTCCAAAAACTAATCAGTTGTTTGTGCTCGTGCAAAAGTGTTATATATGAAATTTAGTATTTATATTAGAAGTACTTTTTGAATTAGAGCGCCCACAATCACATCCACACACAGACATCATTCCGAAAATAGTCTAAACGTGTTTTAGGGATGTCAAAACATGCATTTCCGTTGAAATCTCAAAGTCGATTTTTTTCGTGATCGCAATGCTTTCCCAATGCAAATGGAGAAAGTAAAAATGAAGTTCCGTATGCTAACCATTTTGAAAATATAACCATACGGATAAGAGATTTATCCAGAGTGGACTGAATAAGATGATGATTATTGTACTACACGTTTTATAATTCTGCCTAAATCTTTCGATAACTACATTATGAATAGTATTTTTGTTTCGAAGAGATTCTTGTATCTAAATATTATTTAAATAGCAGACAAATTTAGGTTAGATTTCAATCAAATTTCATTTTTCTGCCTAATTTATTTTTCGGATTCGGTTGCTAATGATAATAAATTAGTAAACGCGGCTTAAAGAGACTTTATTATTTCATTAATCTGCAACAGTGATATAATTTGAGAAAAATTTTCCGACAAACAAAATTAGTAAATATATTAACAGTATATATAATAGGTTCCTTTCTGTTTTATGCTTTTGAGTTCGGTAGAATATAATTACTTTCTCCATACGTAGTAATGGTAAAGTCTTGTAATCACGAAAAAAAACCGACTTCGAGATTTCAACGGAAATACACGTTTTGAGGTCCTTATAACACGTTAGGACTATTTTCGGAATGATGTCTGTGTGTGTGTTTGTGTGTGCGTGTATGTGATTGTGGGCGCTCTAACTCAAAAAGGCAAAGCAGGGTGACGCGCCGCACTTTCTGAAAATCCGTTATAAATCGATACAAATTTAAAGGCCTAAAAAACCTATATGTATATATAAAAGAGTGGTCCTTGAACTACATATTTCGGCTAGAAAACTAATTTAAAAAAATTATTTAGATGGCATTTACTGTGAAAGTTAGCAGACAGGGTGAGTTGCCTCACCCTTGAGAGAGTTGCGGCGCACATGTAAAAAATCGAAATGCCTTTCATTTTTGTGATAATAAAATAAATTTTAGAATAGAATGTGAAAAAAAGAATAAAATGATTTGTGAGAGTAGTATTAACTGTTGAAAATTATTTATTGAACACATTCTCAAAGGGAAAATTCAAAAACATACAAGGCACTTAATAAATTAGAAAGTGTAATTACAGGACTATGTGATTGGCCTCAACAATAAAAAGAGGATTTAATATTATATAATTATAATAAAATTAAGAAAATTTTCAGAAAACCTTTAGGTCTAAAAATTTCAACTTCAAAAATTTGGCAAAAGGTAAACAAAAAAGTTTCATTATCCTCTTGGTAATACAGAAATGCAATTACCTAATGAGAAAACAAATGAAAATAGAAAATAACATAAATGAGAACAATAAATTAGCAGTTTTCTGATTTTCATGCCGTACTTTGGTTCTCCCACAGTTACCACACAATTCACCATAAATTGTGCAAGTTTCTTGTAGACAATATTCACAAACTTTATACCTAATCCAGTCTGTTTTGATTTCTGTCACATAATAATTCTCCCAAAATTCGAGTCATTTGTTGCTATCAATAATATTGGGTGCGGCATGTCGCCCTTAAAAAACCGCGGCAAGTGTCTCGAACTTCCGGGATAGATGCCATACCTAGCTGATAAGCATTCACTTGTGTTGTAATGGCGGACTTTGAACGAGGAAGCATCAGCACAGCGACTTTTTTCGTTTAAAATAATTAGCTACAGTAAAACTTTGAAAGAAGTAGTTTAGAAAACGATAAAGCAACTATGAATAAAAAGTTTCATGATAAAATTTGTGCACATACCTAACAAAAACAAGAGCCACGACTAAAAAACACAACGGAGTTTGACCACGTGTCATCACAATACTGTTCTTCACTCAACGGAGCTGATACCATGGTCAGTGGAGCCATATAGCTTCATACTTAAAATCTACAGCTAGTGCGGTAACTGTCCCGGTGCGTCGCGTCACCCGGTTTTGCCTTACTTGTCATATCGTTACCAAACTTCATATATAACACTTTAGCATGAGCAAGAAGAACTGATTAGTTTTTAGACAATATCGGTTAACCGAAAGTCGAGGTTTATTCGAAACCCGATTCGGTTTCTACAATATTTCTCCGTTAAAACATCATTACTGTATATACAATTCCATACAAATTTTAAAGATAATGTAATTTCCTAAAATTTTCATTTGAAAGAATTTTCCATAGCAGTTATTTTTAGGAATTATGTATAAATAATCGGTTTTTCGATTTCCGTCAACTATATCTCCTTAAAAACATTGTTATTGGTAATCTTCGTAAGGACCAAAGTTGTAGAGAATAATATTTCTTCCAAGTTTTGTTTGAAACAAATTTCGTAAAACCGTCCATTTCGGAAAAATTTCCTTTTTACTTTCTCGATAGGTAGTAATGGGAAAGTATTGTCCATCAAAAATATAGACTTCGAGATTTCAACGGAAATACACGTTTTGAGGTCCCTAAAACACGTTTAGACTATCTTCGGATTGATGTCTGTGTGTGTATGTGATTGTGGGCTCTCTAACTGAAATAGTACTTGCCATATCGGTACCAAACTTCATATGTAACAATTTACCCAGACCACAAAGAACTGATTTGTTTTTGGACAGTATCGGTTACCTGGAAGTCGAGGTTCATTCGAAACCCGATTCGGTTTTTGCGAAACTTCTCCGTTAAAACATCATTACTGTATATACAATTCTATACAAAGGTTATAGAGATTGTAATTTCCTACGACTTTCATTTGGAACAATTTTCCATGGCAGTTATTGTTTAGGAATTATTTATACATAATCGGTTTATCGGTTTCCGTCAAATATCTCCTTAAAAACATCGTTATTGGTAATCTTCTTAAGGACCAATGTTGTAGAAAATAATATTTCTTCCAGGTTTTGTTTGAAACAAATTTTGGTAGAACCATCCATTTCGGAGATATTTTGCTTTTTCTGGTATGCAGCGTCACCAGCTTTTAGTGGTGAATTCTGTAAACATATTCAAAATATACGTAATTTACGGCAATATGGACTACTGTATTCTTTTACGATAGGAAATAATAATTTTGCCTTATAATTCTATCCATAATAATTTTAATAACTATACCCCATATATGGAGAAAGTCAAGTGTTGGCCACATCAGATTTTTTCGGTTTCCGTCAAATATCTCCTTAAAAACGACGTTATTGGTAATCTTCCTGAGGACCAAAGTTGTAGAGGATAGTTTTTCTTCCAGGTTTTGGTTGAAACAAATTTTCATAGAACCACTCATTTCGGAGATATTCAACTTTTTCGTAATTTCCGGTATACAGCGCCACCACCGTGTAGCAGTGAATTTTATAAATATTCAAAATGTACCTAATTTACGGCAATAAGGACGATTGTATTCTTTTACGATGCGAAATGATAATTTTACCTCATGATGCTATTCATAATAATTTAAATATCTATACCCCAAATATCTAGAAAGTCATGTGTTGGACACATCAGATTTTTTTAATTTTATTAATCAGTACATTAAAACATTACATTCCTCCATTAGCTCTCATTCAGAGCTCAAAGTTATATCCTTAGTATTATTCTAGTTCCTACTTCAAGGTTAGAATATGAATTTAATAAATGGATCGCACCACACGTAATTAATTCTAGAACATTTATAACAGTGCTTCCCAAACTTTGGTCCGCGAAGGTTTCGTAGGTGGTCCGCGAAGGTTTCCAAAATGTAATTTTTAGAATGAACTGCATATTTATTTGAATTTTTTACGAAAAATTAATCAATTCTTACAATATCACAGGTATTCAATACTTTCGTAATGTACCAAGTTTGCTTAAAGATTTTTCTACTACAGATTTCACCTTTCTCCAGTCAAATTAAACCCTTTTCATTAATGTGGTTAAAGTAAGTACGTTTGTGTCAGAATAGAGGTGGTCCGCAGGACCTGGATGGTTGCTGTAGTGGTCCGCGGAGCTGAAAAGTTTGGGAATCACTCATTTAGAATATGTCAATACAGTATTTAAAAGTAAGAATAAAATCAACCACACACATTTTAGTTAGAAAAGTACATGCATGCTCTTCGACAAATTTAAATGTTTAAATGATACCATACAAATTCTGCAATTTGTTTTAAATGTGTTAAATTGTGTCACATTAACGAAGTGTTGAGTTTTTATCATTCTTATGAAGAAACGGTGATGACATAGAGTAGGACGGGATTAATTCAATAAACGAAATAAACACGATCCTAAATTTTTATGCGCAAACTTTCAAATCGCTATACCACGTATCGTCTTAGTTTCACTCGAGAGTGTTTCTTTCATCGGATATTTAAAAAAAAACACGATTCTTGATACTTACATTTCTTTCCTATGTGTTACGAGTTACAGTGTCACACGAGTTCCACTGACCTTTGTTCTGTTTATGTTTACCAAGAGGAGGGTGGGAGCAGAGTTTTGAGGCATAAAAGTAAGGAGGATAGGGCGGAGAGTGTAGATGGGGAGGAGTGGGGAGAGAAAGGTTTTGATGCCTTTCGCCGTCGGAGAGAAGCTTTCACTTGGAACTCGTGTATTCCTTTGTGGGGGAGGGGGAGGGGTATGTGGGAGAAGAAAGTCTTGCCCTCCTCCATCCGGAGAATTTTAAATCACATTGCAGGTCGCAATGACAGCCATGATCTTGACCATTCCCCGGAGCAACTTTCACGGGAGCTATCTCCCGCTTGCAAAATGAAGGGGAAGATGAGGAGGGAAAAGCAAGACCAGTTATTCAATCCGATGGAAAGTGCGAGGTTACATTCAGGTAACCTTTGATTGCAAACCTGTTGATATAAATAGTTCCCATTCTACTCAAGCTCGGGTAAAATATCTACGCAAAGAGAAAATAAAATATTTGGCCTACATAAGGTTTAATTGTGATGTGGTTTTAACACCGAGCGATGCGATTAACTCTAATCCTACCAGGCTCTTTCACTGACGTTAACAACCGGGATGTGACTTAGGGACACGCATGATATATTCGTAAGATATGATTTATTTGGACACTATTACTAATGGTTACATATTATACATGGTTAAATAGATCGAGTAGGCATGTCATCAAAATGCATGTGACGATGTAATGCGATAAATTTATTTTTAGGCATTCGTGCGCGAAAAATCGGACTACCAAACAATGGATCTCAAAATTCTTTATTGTCAATTATACCTTGTTTATATAGTCCAGCATTAATTAGCAGTCCAATAAGTACCCTTATTAAACACAAGACACATTCACAAAGAACATTTTTGTTACATGGTATCAATGTGTCTCTGAGTCATTTTATATTAGGGACTATATAAATGAAACACAAAGAGTTAAAAGAAAACCTTAATGATGTTTACTTATGTAGAAATATAAAATGATAGAATACACAAACTCTCACTGCCAAATAAATTTAATTGTAGAAGTAATCGCGAATAAAAATACAAATGTGTCTCTAAGTCACAGCCTGGTAGGATTAGGGTTACGGATCTACGGTCTCTCTCTGGTGATTTGCTGTTGTGTTTTGAGGTCAACGACCTTAGAATTTTCATGCTCTAAGTCGTGATCGCTGCCACATAAGCAGGGGCGAGAAGGCCGTAAATAATTTCTCTTTTTAACCCATCTTGAGGTCTTGATGATGAATATACCTCTGATCGGTGTACCGTCGTGGTAATTTAGCACGGATCAAAATATTTTTCGTTATCATAAATGATTTTTTCACGATGAAATACTTTGGTGCTAACACCATATTTGTATATTTTGTACAAACGAGGTCTATATAATGTTGTTAATGCTTCATTCTCGTTATTATAAATATCATTCAGGAAATCTTTACGCATGTGTATTGAATATGTTTTTATTTATCCTTATAATATGGAAGAAAATACTCGTAACCGATTCATTTGCTGTTTAGAGAAAGCAAAAATGAAATTGAGGCTGAAAGGATTATATAGACTACTCGGGTAACATCTCTAACATCTGTTAAAATCATGAAAATGTATCGAGACCGAATCTAGTATAAATTTTAAATTAGAAATCTACATACTTGTTAAAATAGATTAACTAATTAGTTTCCAAATATTTCATCTAAATGTTAATTTATCTCTCGAGTTAAATAGCATTACATTGACTGTTCTGCCATTATGATTACCAAACTTGCTCCTATTATACATCAAAAGAAAATATTATTGCTGCTTTTATCTCTCCTTTGAGGAAATCGGTGCACTGAAATCACTTTTAATTCGACCTAATGTTCTATTGAAATATTATTTACGGCTTAGAGTTGCATCGGAGAGACTAACTTGTTTCATCGATAAAAAATGAAATATTTAGCTAAGGGTAATCATACAAGAAAATATGGAAAATAATATAAAAACTAAAGGACAATTGCGTAACTGTAATTTATTTATTAATCTATAATGAACGCTTTCACTAGAACCCTCATTTCGGAATCTATATCCGTGTCTTTGGTGCTTTACTTACAATATACATGAAACGCAACCTTCAAGCGTCTTTTGAAATGTCTCTTAAATTACTCCGTTTTTATGTCCTCGCGATTCATCTTATTGTTAGTATTTCCCCTTTCGCAGTAGCGATGAAATGCCTCTCCGCCCTTTAAACGCATAGCTGTTTCGCTAGTTTACACAGAACACCATTTTTGAGTTCGCGTTCTGAGGAATTTTAGAAGCTCAGTGATGCTTCTCGCCACTTCTTTCCACGCCATTTACAAACTAATCGCAGCCTGAGCTTCGGCGAGCCTTTTGCTTAGCATACGCTCTCAACAACGTAATCCATTTTTCTAGAGACTTCTTTTCCCACCCACCTACGATCTCTCTCTGTCTTTCTGCCTCTTTCCATATCTCCCCATGCCTCCTCCTCCCGTAAACACTCCTTATATCCGCATTCTTTCATTTGAAGGACGCAACAATGAGCTCACGAACGAGGGCAAAGTTAATTCAAAAATGCATCAAAGATTTGATGTATTATTATTAGGGACAGATTAGAAGTTGGGAACAGTTACAGGATAAATTTACGATAGGATAGATTTAAAATTTGTTTCGATTAATGATTATTAAGTTCATTCTAAGGATCTGAGGGAGTTTTGTGACATAGCTTAACATACATAAATTATTTGAATACTTTCAAATGCGTTGTAACTAGTAACGTTGTACACTCCCAGTTACAGAAGAATATTTTTATAACATGATGGCATTTGTTACTTTTATTAGAAACGATATAGTCAGATTTATAATAAATCCAACATTTTTAAATATACCGATTCTTGATGTTATTGTGATGAAAGCATTTTTATCAATCCGCCACTTTTGATAATTTGAATCAACAATGATTTCATAAATAATTTCTGATTTGATGAAAATTGTCCATATATTTTGATTAAATATCGTCTCCTAATTTATTCCACGAATACAAAAAAGCTATAAAAAATCAAGTAAGAAAAAATTGGAATGCATTTCTTTGTAAAAACTCTTATAACTCATAACAAGAGTGAAATGATGGAATTGTAACTTATATGCGTATGTGCATAATACCGATCACAAATGTGAAAATTGAGGAGGAGAAAAATTCTGAACTTGACCGGGATTCGAATCCGGGTCTCCCACTTGCCGGGTGGGAGAATAGAGAATCAGTCTGGCTTGGTAGCTTAGTTGGTTAGTTGGTTAAAGCACCTACCCGGAAAGGGGGAGACCCGGGTTCGAGTCACTCTTAAGTTAAGTGTATTTCTCATTCCCAATCTTCACTCTTAGAACTCCGTTGAAAATAGAATACAATTAAGTTAATTTTTTTCGTATTTTTGTGGAATTTATAATGCCTAGGTCAAAAATTCATCGTAGCAGTTAGGTGTAAAAAGTAGAAACCAAAATATAATGGACGTTGGAATCACGTTCATAATATGGGGCCGTTACGACAGAAAAATAACTTGGAGAATTGTTCTTTTTAATTTGGGGAATAGAAATGTGGAAACGTTTACCTGATGAAGTTTTCCACTTTTCCCTTCCCAAATGGTCCTCTTCAAGGTCAGAATTGTACAGAATTATTAATTGTTTATATATACATACATATATATATATATATATATATATATATATATATATATATATATATATATATATATATATATATATATATATATATATAAAGCTGCCAGCAGACTGTGAAGAGATAATATTATTACATTTACGGTTTTCGTCTAAGTTTGAACATTTACAGAATACAAAAAGAAATCTGTAAAACTCGTGAGACTCAAGCATCGGCGAATCCAGAAATTTTACAGGGAATTCGCCACTGCCTAAGGCACTTTATTCGGAAAATTCCTACCCTGTCAGAATCTTTCTTTCCTCTGCCTTACGGATCTAATATGCAGAGCAGTATCATGGAATTTGGAGTGGAAAAGGTATAAGAAAGCATCGAATGGATAGTAATGGTAGGGTGACCAGGCGTCCCGGTTTCCCCGGATTTGCCCCGATTTTCAGAGTTTTGTTCCGATGTCGCGATTTTTTTTTCGGGACCCAGCAAGGTCCCGGTTTTTTTTATTGTAATAGTGATAGTATATGCAGTAGTTTTTTTTATTCCCGCTTATACGAATTTTGAAAACCATACTCGATATTCCAAATACTATTTTATAAAAAGCATTTGCATTTAAGTGCTGGTAAATCAAAGACTCACGGTATTTCACAAACAGCTGCTTCTAAGAAAATGCGAATTTTCTTATCCATGATTTTCAGTTCACTCAAGTTATATAAGAAACTAAAATATTCTCTGTGGTTCTTGAGTCGCTGAAACCTCTCCTTTATCGAAGCAATTGTTTGATCCCTCTCCCCCTCTCTCCCTCTCCCCCTCCCCCTCTCTTCCTCTCCCCCTCTCCCCCTCTTCCCCTCTTCCCCTCTTCCACTCTCCCCCTCTTCCACTCTCCCCCTCTCCCCCTCCCTCTCTCTCTTTCACACACACACACAGACAGAGAGGGAGACAGCGACACAGGGACACAGACAGAGACAGACACAGACACACACAGACACAGACACACACAGACACAGACACACACAGACACACACACACACACGCAGACACACACACACAGAGATATGATAATATTCAAAATTTCAACCACATTTGAACATATTATCCATGGACGAGTAAAAAAGGAGAAAAATCTCTATCTCCCAGCGCCACAAGAGCGCTGAGTGAAACGCCGTTGAGGTCATCACCACGAAGAAAATGAAAGAGTTGATTGGAGTCGTGTCAAACCCTCAATTTCGTATGTGGTGCCATCTCCTCACACCACCGCACAAACTCTCCCGCGCTCGACTTACATAAGGACCTACTTAAGATAGGAAGAGTTGGAGAGTTTTGCTCTCTCTCTCTCTGTCTCGTCTAACTCTCTCCCTCGCTCCCTCGCGTCTCGTCCCTCTGCGCACTCGCAGTCCCTGCCAATCACCTCCACCGACTTTTCAGATTCCGATACTCCCTTTTCTCCTGCCAGGTGACGGACGTCGACCTCAGATAAAAACAGATACACTCTCTTATAACCGAGCCGTAATAATTTATGATGACGACTTTCGTCGGGCTTAATATGCTCGCCTTTTACGTTGCGTTTGATTAAAATTCGTTCGGACGAAGAACTAAAAAAACGGTTGTGTATTTCATTTAACACTAGGACGGCGGGACCGGACGACGCCCCATGAACGGCGGAGGCGGTCATTTTGACCGCTCGTTATTTCTCCGTAGATTTTAAGGGGGAAAACTTACACAAAGATTGAAATCAACTTAATTAATTACCGATTGGTTATTTGTTTGCCTTTTTGCCTCAGCTTCAATACATTTCTTTATGTGAGCGATCATGGAATTATCAATAAGGTGTCGCAGAGCACTAACTGGTGAGCGTACTAATATTCGTCAGCATCATTAGTGTGGAATCAGATAATAAGTTAGATACAATGTAGATACGACGAACATAACTGCCGATGACAAAAAAATGAGAGACAAATGAAGATCTGCTGTAATAATCTAAAGACGGGTGAGGACAAACGCGCAGCGGTCAAAATGACCGCTGCCGCCAGGTAAGGTAAGGCTTGTAAATAAAAAAGTATTATAGGGATCAGCGTGAAAAAAAGCTGAATTATGCTTGACATTAATATAATAACAGTCAGCAAAGGGGAAAGAGAAAAAACAAGAACACATCGAGATAAAATGCAAAGCCCAGCGGTCAAAATGACCGCGCCCGTCGTCCTAGTGTTAATAATGTTATGGAGAAGCGGTAAACAGATTTTTATCTTGCATTTTAAAACTTAAAAGCGATGATAATATTAAACTTACCTTTTTTATATTACAAGTATATTTATAGATAATATCTCTAAAATTAATTATTTTAGTTGTGTATTACGCTGGAATTAACCTTCCGCTTAAAATGTCAGTCACAGTTTCCCCCATATATTATATATATTGTGATTATGTTCAAACCGGTTGATTTTAATAGGCTGAGCAATGAAAATGTTACTGTAAACATTGCACTTTGCGAGAGACGTTTATCGTAACGAAGGATTATTTCCTGGTACCACTTCGTTGATTAAGTGATGTCCTTGCTCTCGCACGAGCATATATCACACAGTACTTCCGGTTCAGGAATCGCCCTTATGAGACTCATCGAAGGTTTTCTCGTAAGTTGTTTCGAGGCAAATGTCAACGTATTGCCTTCGTAAGTGGGCCACGGTCCATTGATTCTTCAAAATGAAACCCGTCACTGGCGGATAAAATTTTAAATGCTCTTCTACTTGTGAGAGGTTACGCTTTCGCCACTTGTAATTGTCTAGCCTCGGAATGTGGGTGACTTGATGAGATTACTTTTGTAATATGTGATATCGAGCGCTCTCGCAAGTGGAAATGGCATTCATGCCATACAAAAATGCGAAGTGTGTAACTTTCGCTCTAGTCTCAGTGAAGATATAATTCACAAGAAATTGCCTTGCAAAAAATATGCGTTTGAATAGCAGAGGAATATTTAATGTATCAAAACACAATTTATCGATACTCAAATAGTCATGGTTTGATACTTTTTTGTTCGGCGACGCAACCTCGGTTGTTCCCATGAACATTCTGCTGAATAAAGCCGGAAAAATATTTTAATTTAACTTAATCATTACCGATCACGGTGTAATTATCCGTAGTTTATGCGCGAATTGATATAGAAGTATCAACTTAATTTAAGTGAATAAATTTTCATGCTATGAATGAACAATTTGTGGAAATGTGATAAACAGACGTTCACTGTTGGTGATTTAAATTTTAGAAGTAAATAATGAAAAAATCTTCGATATTTTTGGTATATATTCTCATTTGATCATTACATTATTATATGTCTAAATGTAATGTTATATACGTTAATACTTCCTATAAATATTTTTTTACATGTAGAAAGAAACACGTTTCATACATAGGAATTAATGAGCTTCTATTTTCGCTCAGTTTTTCGTTAAAAATTTCAGTGTTTCTAATTCATTTTGTAGCTTTATGAATTATTTATGAAAATTATAATTCCTCTATGTAAACACGCTTGCAGTACAAAGTCCAAAACCGGCATATTTACTAAATATTTGAAAAAAATAATCCGTTAAAAATTCCCTAAGAGTTTCGGCAAACCAATATACTCGAATTCTATTCCGGATTTGTTCTGCGGCTACACGCTCTGTTTCTGTGTTTAAAGCTCTCTTTCCGAGCCACGCTGCTCAGTTTTCCTTGCAATTTGGCTGTACTTGGACGTATATAGAGTTATACGGATTATTGTGAAACTTTCGGCAATGTTGTCTATATAAGGGCATTTAACATATCGAAAATTCCTATATAATCAGCGTGGCCTTTATTTAATAATACGTATCAACGGCAACTATGTTTTGATTTTATTCACATGGTTGCAGGTTTTTTTTAACTAACTACGGTATAATTGAATAATGACATTTAAAAATATATTTCGAACGTTTTTATGACAGGTTTTATAATATAAACCAACGTAAATCTGTTTCATTTCGGAAGAGGACGTCAAAATCGATGGAAATTGCTGGTATAATGGAGTAAACAACCCGAGTGAGAACAAAATGTAATTGACGCCTCAATTTCAGCGAGAAAGTAGTAGCAAAGAACAAGGCAACTTCAATCGTTCGTGAAAGGACTCTCACTAGGTTAGAGGAGAAATGTTTGAAGGGAAGTTGTCTTACTTGCATAGTGGTTCCGTTTCTGTTGCGTGCATTTTCATAAGGATAGCTGACCTGCAAGATAGCGCAGTGGCAATTCTTATTGTCTTCCTGCAGAATCATGTGAGATTTCTTGCTTGACAAGTGGTCTTGAGCAAACGGTTAAGGACATTGCTCATGTCTTTAAATGCTACCGACAAGCTCGATTTTTTAAAAACCAAGCAAATGGAAAATAAGAAATACGCTTCCAATGTGGCATAAATTGGCGCTATCTTTTATTCTTTCTTATGAATGCAAGTTTAAATTAACTCTTTCGTATTTTTAAATTGATTCTTCTAGTTCGTTCTGTAGATGTGTTGTCATTATGCGCTGATTGTATCGGTGACTTAAATGAGCCGAATGAAAGAGTGTGCGATGCCAGATATAGTAACTGACAGAATACAGAGCAGGGAATAAATATTTTACAGTTCACTTACCCTATATGTGCGTGAGCGGAGTCATTTCCATATATTTTTTTAAAATTAGTAGAACGATTAGAATTTTAGATTGTTCTTATAGATAGATTTGTTTTTACCAATTGTGTTTAGTACAATACCCATATATTTCAAGGTAAACCATATGATATTTACTTATTAATCATTGCTTTACATTGAATAATTTTTAATAATAAACTTCACTCACTTATTATATGTATTGTTTTTCGATGTCCCATCATGGATTAGGTTATTTTGTTCACGAACTTCCTGCTAACTAGCTCAAAATTTTTATTTCCATTACTTCACATATCACCTCCGCAACAGTAGCAATCTACTCGTTCCAGCCGTAACATATATTTTCTCATCAAAGTTTTATCACACATGCATACACTTATTTATTATATTACTTTTGTTTAAAAACGAATCAGGTGAGATCATAAATTTACTACTGGAAGTCATAATTTACTTAGTTTTGATAAACAGAATTTATTTATGTTACCATTGCTCTTATTAATTTCTTTAAAACCTTTCTGACTTTAACAAATAATGTGATGAGGGATATTTGTTTAAAATTTTGGCTGTCGGAACTTAAATGTCTTAACTAGCATGAATCGATAAACACGCAATTAAATTTAATCGGTTGCGTCTATATTATTCTCAACTCGCTGCACTAATTAATTTATTCGGTGTAATAATTTAGAAATATCAAACATAGGATATAATATTTATTTAATAATAAAATTTAATATATCTATTTTGTCTCAACTTTCTCTTTAAAGTGATAGATTCTTTATAAAACGTGTTCACTTTCCGTGGCGCGCGAGATTATACTTTTTCGGAATTAATTTTGAAAGTCTCGTGAATCCTACACGTAAAATAAACATTTAATTTTCTGCAATTGTAGATTTTGGTCAAACGTGCTCTTAGGGCCCATTTTCACTTTCTCCATACGCAGTAATGGGAAAGTATTGTGTTCACGAAAAAAATCTGCTTCGAGATTTCAACGGAAGTACACGTTATGAGGTCCCTAGAACACGTTTAGACTATTTTCTGAATGATGTCTGTGTGTGTTGGTTTGTGTGTATGTGTGCGTGTGTGTATGTGATTGTGGGCGCTCTAACTCAAAAAGTACTTGTCATATCCTTACCAAACTTCATATATAACACTTTAACATGAGCACAAAGAACTGATTAGTTTTTGGACAATAACGGTTAACCGGATGTCAAGGTGTATTCAGAACCCGATTCGGTTTTTGCGATATTTCTACGTTAAAACATCATTATTGTATATACAATTCTATATGAAATTTATAGAGAATGTAATTTCCTACATATTTTATTTGAAAAAATTTTGCATAGCAGTTATTGTTTAGGATTTATTTACAAATAACCGGTTCATCGGTTTCCGTCAATTATCTCCTTAAAAACATCGTTATTGGTAATAATCGTAAGGATCAAATTTGTAGAGAATAATATTTCTTCCAAGATTTGTTTGAAACAAATTTTCGTAGAACCATCCATTTCGGAGATATTCAACTTTTTTCGTAATTTTCAGTATACAGCGCCAATACCATGTAGCGGTGAATTTTGTAATGACATTCAAAATATACATAATACGGCAGTAAGGATAAGTCTTCTTTTACGATACGAAATAATAATTTTGCCTTCTAATGCTATTCATAATAATTTAAATATCTATACCCCAAATATGGAGAAAGTCACGTGTTGGCCACATCGGATTTTTTCATTTATATGCGCACTAATACCCTCTTGCGTATTAACCTTCTAATTAACAATTACATTGTCTTCAGTCTATAAAATTGTCTGCAAAGATCTCCGTAGTTTCTCTTGAAATTGGGAAGGTTTTCGTCTTCACCCTGCTCCTCTAATCTAGAACAAATGTACTACATGATACTATACATTCTTGAAATGAGGTTGGGAAGAAAGAAATAATGGAAATATACTTGATGCTTACAACCATCTGCTACTTTTCCTCGCTCTTCTTAGTATGCCACTAGATGGTCGATCTCACCGCCCTGGTTTCCTTCTTCGTTTGGTCCTCCCTTCCCAGCGACCGCCAGCCATAAGGTGATCACACGCTCTTCTTACGAGTTCTGTTTCATTGCATAGCATATATGCATAGCATATATATACGTGATAGCAAAATATGTCATTCTCTACCACACAACAATAGATTTGTAAATGTTTCGACATGAGTGACAGTTGTGCATCACATACATGACTTTTTCCCAACTTTACATAATTATTTAAGAGACGAACATTATATATATATATATACACACACACACACAAAATGCTTAAAAAAAAGGAAAGGTAATAATAAAGGTGGCAACAAGGTGTTGGAGGCAGCCCAGTGTACACTTATCTAAATTGAAGAGCCACTGGGAGTGAATCACGAAAAATAGAAAAACACGAAAGTGTCACAAACTAGAAGCTCTCTGGCAGATGCCCTTCCTCAGCGACGGAGATAAACATTATAAATATCACTTTTAAATTATGTCGACATTTCCATACTTTCCGGGGAAAAAATCTGCATCTGCATGAATAATGATCACAAAAATAGTTGCAGGATAAATTCAGTATTATCCTTAATATTATATTTTGTTTGTATTAAAAATAAGAGCGCGTTTAGACTAATGGAAAGAATTTTATTCGCAGCGATGAATTTTTCTCTAACAATACTCCTCCCAAATGGAAATCTATTTAAAACTAGCAGAAATACCCGGCGTTGCCCGGGGAAATTTGGTTCAAATCCGATGGGAATTCTAGATGATACATGGTATTTAAGAATTCACTCGGCCGCCGTTTTGAATAAAACGGGCAGAGAAAAACAAAAATCACGTATGATTTTTTTCTGGGTACCCTCCATAATCGTACCATATTTGATTCAAATCAATAGCAGGAACTGGGAAAATACGTGTAGTTTAATAAGTACCCGCCGTCCAATTGCGGATAAGGAATTAGTCGTTTCCCACCTTCCTCACTTTGTATAAGATGTAGTTACCTGTTCTTTGAGAATGGAAAGTTTATGAGAACAGTTATTTTATTGAACAGTTTGGGCATCAGAACAGTTCGAAAAGAACTGTCCCGTTCTTTCTGACCCATCTCTAGATGGCAATGAATTAGCATACAAAGTTATTTTGCTTTTTGTACAATTAATATCAAACATTTGGGATTAAAAAGTAGCCCTTGACCTTCCTATTTGTGAAGAAAGTATTTGATTATTCAAGCTTTAACGGTGTGAAATGTAAAGATGCACAAACAAACAAACAAACTTTCAGAAATATATAGGAGATTGACCTTATACTTGTAGCGAAAGTGAGAAATATCAAATTTGTACTTCCTAAGTTAAGTCACTCGAGAATTATCGTTTGCAAAAACCAAATCGATGCACCCCAAACCCCCACTTAATTTTTTTTTGAGATACAACACATCTACTATAATATATTTTGAAGGGTGTGTTTGTTGGTTTGTTCATGGAACTCCTAACCGATAAAAGCTAGAATAACCAAATTCATTAATATTCTTCCTTACATCCTAACTTAGTGACTGGTCAAGATTTTGTTTCTCTCCGTCACTTTGATTCGAAATGGCGAGCGATTTAATTATCGAATGTCACGTATTTTGACGCGTCCTGCAACTGAAATACAGGGATCAGTGTACACTACTTTGAATTTGCACTTTAATATTACATAATTAAAATCAACGTACGAACTTGAGATTTGGATACTTCTTTGCGGGAAAGAACAAAGTTTATTTTTATTGAAGGCAGATTCCGAATTCTGGTCGAATTCGCGTAGCAATGCGGTTAGAATCAATAAAATACGTGATTTTATCAGTTCTATTGCAATACCAATTATAAGCTACCATGACAACTCCCATTGTCGCCGAAATTGAGAGTTCAATGCATTTATATTGAGACTATATATTCCCTTCTTACATTTAAGAGGGAGGAAGGTAGGGGGAGGAAGCGAGGGGGAAGGAGGGCGGGAGATGGAGCGAGCGGGAGAGGGGAGCGGAGCGGAGGGAGGGGGAGCGAGGGGGAAGGAGGGAGAGGTGAGGGAGGGGGAGAAGGGACGGAGAGGGTGGTATGGAGGGGGAGGGAGTTTATACGTTATTTTCGATTTTTCACAATGAAAGATTTTCTTCCATCATTCATCTAAATAGGAAAATGCGGAGCGGTTTTCTTCATTTTTGCTTTATTCGACGGTTATTACTGCGTACTATCTTATTCCTGCGATGCTTACATGTTACTCGGTCGAAGTTTTGGATTCACTAAATCCGTTGATATTGAACGGGCACTCGAGAGAGTAGCCTATATTTTAAACTGGACCAAGCTAAAGATACGCTGCAAGTTTCATAAAAATTCGACCAGCCGTTTTAGCGTGATGCAGTAAGAAACAAGCAAACAGGCAGACAGACAGACTTTTCCCTAAAATATTTTTCTTAAAATATTTACCCAAATTGTTTTCCTAAAATATTTCTTATTTATACACCTTCGATGTAATCAACCGTTAGCTTGAAATCAGCGATTTCTCTTACGGGTGCCCCCCCCCCCCCCTCCCCCGAACCCCCTCTCCCCTTTGTCTAATTTTGCTCATCTACAAACTTGATCTTATACTTGTATTGAAAGTGACAAATATCAAATTTGAACTTCCTAAGTTAATTTACTCGAGAGTTATCGTCGAAAAACCAAATCGATGCCCCGCCAAACCCCCACAAAATCTTTTTTTGAGATACACCACATATTTTATATTTTAAGCTGGACCAGTCTAAAGATACGCTGCAGGTTTCATAAAAATTTGACCAGCAGTTTTTGTGTGACGCGGTAACAAACAAACAAACAAACGAACAAACGAACAAACAAACAAACAGACAGTCGGACAACAATTCTGAAAACAGGTTCAAACGTCTTCTTGTGATGCAAAACACACAAAAAAGTAAAACTTCGACTAAAAAATAAATGTACAGACAGAGGAAACTATTTATATAGATAGATATAGATATACGAAAACCATCAACTTCTATTTTGTGTTTTTTACCGATTCAGAAATGGATTAGGAGAATTTGATGAAGAAACACGGCGTTATTTGCTATGCAATATATAGCTATATTTAAAGTGAAATATTTACCCTGAGACAAATACAATAACAAATACGCGACCGTTTTATATGACACAGTGAATTCCTTTTCGCTGTTTTGAAAATATAAGCACTATGTTTCGGTATTAACATTCGCAAAGACATAAAAATGACATAATTCTTGAAGATTGGAAATTACATGCTAGCACATTTTATATATTTATTTTTCATTAGCTCTTAAACAGCACATATACGGCCTTTTACAAAGAGCTTTTAACAGCAACAAAGACAAACATACTGAAGAACAACACACATCACAACATCCATGCCCGAAGCGGGATTCGAACCCGCGACTTTTGGGTTAGAAGGAAGGCGCTCTGCCTACCAGTCTAACCCGGTAACATGGTAACATTAAACAGAGAAAAATATCACAAAAAATGATACTGCGTTTTTCGTTTCTGCCAAGATAACAGTAAGTTCAAGAGGCTTCCGTTATAATTGAAGCATGGAGAAATAGAAAAACAAAGGCAAATACCTGCTCCTTGTAACCCCTTTTAAAAACTTAACAATTTCAATCCAAGCTCATCTACAGTTTAATTTCTCCACCTGTTCCTTTTGCTTTCTCATATACGAAGTGTATTGAGAAAGTATTGTAATCGTAAAAAAATTCAATCTCGAGATTTTGACGGAAATATGCGTTTTAGGTGTACCCGAGTCCGAAAAAATGGTCTGTGGGTCTGTCTGCCTGTTCGCGGCTCTAGAGCAGCTATTCTCTTGTGCGGCCACCAAGAAATTTTGGTGCGACCACCACGTTCGGCGCCCTCGACGCCATTCTTCAACCCAGTAATTTGTTCGGAGCCTTCTCGAGTCTAGACTCGACAGCAACATTGCGACTGGACCCACCGAATGAATAGTACCTCGTCCTGTACATACAGATACGATCCAGATGCCCCTCTGTACACATTAAGGGAAAGTTATTGAATATGACTCTCGGCCGAGAACGTTCCATAATTTCTTGGATAATTCTTCTCACTTTTAAGGCGTTAATAGAAGAACATTGCGACTGAACCCACCGAATGAATAGTCCCTCGTCCTGTACATACAGATACGATCCAGATGCCCCTCTGTACACATTAAGGGAAAGTTATTGAATATGATTCTCGGCCGAGAACGTCCCATAACTTCTTAGATAATTCTTCTCACTTTTAAGGCGTTAATAGAAAGATTTGGTCCTTTAGTAAATAAACGAATGATTTATTCCCTAAGCTAGGGAGGCCTGGTAAGTCAGTCGTGAACGAGTTTATCAGGAAGGAGTACGCTCAAGTCATTTGTGCTATTCACCTATTGTTAGTGTTTCGTTTTCAGTTTTCTTGCATTATATAACAATTATTTGATGAATTTAAGGCGTCTTTTGTGTTTATCCCACTTTTTCATTGTCTCTGTCTTTTAATAATACAATAGTAATTAGAGTGATCATCAGTGATGGTGCAGCGCTAAGTGTTTTTGTAAGTGCGATCATAAGTCTGATTGAAAGTGAAATACAGCGTGCTTCCAGAAATTCTGGGATGATTTTCTAGTGAAATCTTAATTTAGTTTGCTTTTCCGTAGTGAATTCAATATTTTTAAAAGACTTTAAATGTTACCCATAATGAGTCTTTTAAATTATTTTAAGAAAAATGAGCAAAAGGAGAGTGATTAAACAAATCCGAGCACTAGCTGAAATTTCAGTGCTTCACCGACCCCGAAACGGCGCCGTAATTTTAGAGCTGAAAAAAGAAAATTTAATCCCGAGTGGGAAGAAAATTATTTAGTGTTTTTAAAGCCTGGTTCGGCAGAAAGCGTAATGATATGTGCAATATGTAAAACTGAAATTCGCCAAATAAAAACTTATGCAGTTCAGCGTCATTTCAGTACAAACGAATCGGAAGTGGAGAAAAAATTTAATGATCGTTGTGCGCGCAGAGAACTGCTAAACGCCAGTAGGAATGATCTGCTTCAAAAAATAAAATTAATGAAAGAATTCCTTTCTCGTGAGAACGAGCTAAAATTAGCTACATTTAAAGCTTGCTATTGCATCGGGAGGCACAAAAAGCCTTTCACAGATGGCGAATTTATTAAAACATTGGTTCTTTCCATACAACCAGATAATCAGTTATTCAGAGACATTCCTTTTAGCAATGACACAGTTCAAAAACGATTTATAGAGCTTGGTAATTTCTTAGGAAATGAGATTGCAGGTAGTATTTCAAAAAGCCAATATTTCAGTTTGTCACTTGATGAAAGTAATGACATCACTAAAATCAATCAGATAGTTGTATGTTCCCGTTTCCTTGATATTGACAAAGGTAGTTTTTCAGAAAAACTCTTGTGTTTGGTTTCTCTGAAGGAACGCCCAAATGCCAAAAACATTTACGAAGCCGTAAAGTCTCGATTGTATGCTTTAGAAATTTCATATAACAATCTGTGCAGCATCACTGCTGATGGAGCAGCCGCAATGCAGAGCGAGGCGAATGGTGTATTAGCTATTCAGGAATGATTGTAGAAATGAAATTTTCAGATTAAATTGTTTTGTTCACCAGGTAGTTCTCATCTGTAAGGCTGTATGTAAAACAATGGAAGATGTTGAGAATGTTGTAAAGAAAATTATTAATACGATAAATACACGCATTATCCTTAAAAATAGCTTTCAGTCGCTTTGTGAAAGGACAAGCGAGAAACATAATGTGCTCCTCAACTATAATGCAATTCGTTGGGTGAATTTTGAGTCAAGTATCCAGCGTCTATGCAAACTTTACGACAACGTAGTGAATGCTTTGAAATCTGTTAATATGGAACTGGTTCACCAACTGCAGGACAGTGCTGTGCGCTCGTGTATTTTATTTTTGAACGACTTTTTGCCTAAATTCAGTTCCGTAAATCGCCAACTGCATCAACCCGATTTAACAATAGTCGATACTGTTTACATAATCGAGAAATTCCAAAATACGATAACAGACATCAGTTTACATGTGAAAGAAGAAAAAGATTTAACCATTTTTCCAATCCTGACTAGTTTCCTCGATTCCAAGCCACAAGAATTCCAAAGCAGAATGTGCGAAAGAATGGCAAGATATTTAGAAACTGTGCATGATGAACTTGGGGTAAGATTTAAGGAAGCAAAATTTTTCACTAAGTTTTCTTTCCTCTCAAACCCTTTTTCCGAACTGAATGTTGAAAATTTTAAAGACATTCAAGTTCGTTTATCTTCTTTTCCCTCTCTATCGTCCCTCGATTGGTCCAACATTAGATATTCCTTAATGGAACTTGGTCGAGATGAACACATGAGACGCAATTTCATGAAAATAAAGTGACAGTTGAAAAGTTTTGGTGTGATATTTTTAAAAACTCCGACAACTATAAAGATCTGGCACGTGTGGCTCTGGTAGTTTTAACTATTTTTCCGACTACAGTGATGTGTGAAAGGACATTCAACTCGCTTCATTTCCTAAAATCTAAATACCGTAACAAACTGAAGGATGAGCATCTTGAAGCTGCGCTCCGCTTAGCGGTAGAGGAGAGAGGTGTGGATGAATTTCCATTTAATAAACTTTTTTGATATTAAGAGGTGTGTACATTATTGATTTTATCATATTATAAAAGAAATATTTAAAATAAATATTGGAAGTGTAAAAAAACACAGGTGCGGGCACCAGTCATTTTCCGTGGGCGCACGTGCGGCCACGTAAATATTTTTTATGAGAACCCCTGTTCTGGAGCCTAAACGGTAGAGGGAAAATGAATGAAATCTCGTACTTAGGCATTTTTTCATATAGAATAGAAACAATGAAGAAACGGTTTACATTGACAATAATTAAGAGTAGTTTATTCAAGGCATTTTCAACAACAGTTTGATTTTCTCAAAAACGGCTGCAACGATTTGGATCAAATTTCTTACAGTCACTTGAGCTTACGTCTGAAATAGTACTACATAGTACATATTTATCAAAAAATGAATATAATGCTAGTGTATTCTTGGGCAACTTTAATAAAAATTGGATTTTCTAAAAAACGGTTCATACGATTTTCATCAAATTTCGCATAGTCATTTAAGTTTATATATTTAGCGCTTCTACATAGTTCATATTTTTCAAAAGAGAAATAAACGACGCAGTAGTACACGAGAGAATTTGTACAATGTATATTGTACCGATTTTTTTTCTGCTCGAGGGCGAATCAAATACACCGCTCCCCGGTTATAACGCGGGATATCGGGGGAGGAGCTGCGACCCGCGTTATAAGACAATCGCGGTATAACCGAGGACATGACTTTTCATTTTTTTAATTTCTATACTTGTTACAAACGACAAAATTCAAATAAAAACAATATACGTTGGGTAGAAGAAATTTATTTAATTGATTCCTTAAAACGTCAGTATATTTTGTTGTTTTTACTTTAAAACTACAGGACTTCCTTTCCAAGAAATAGGGAGGAAGGCCCGCGGTATAACCGACGGCGTTATAACCGGGGAGCGGTGTACTGCACTTGGCTCGTGAAATTTACACGTACCTCTTTCTTATCCAATCCTATTTTTCAAGGGTGTTTCCTCTTCCAATACTATTCGGGATTAATTTCATACGCCATAAAGTTCTTGGTCGTTACCACATTGAAAAGGAATGTACGCCTTCACTGCTAACAATACCATTCGCCGTTTCAAGTCCGGCATCGAGGCAAGCCATTCATTCTGCACGCCGCGAGGTAAGCTGCTAATCAGCTCTTGCCGAGCATAAATCTATTATTTGTAGTCTCTCTGGGTGATGCGATGGAAGGTCAATGTTATACAACTCACGATCCAACTTAACATTTTTTATCTGAAAAATGGCGAATAGCTTGTCCTTCAACACATTAACATGCCTTTAAATACGACTTTAAGTGTCCGTGTAAATGTAAATTATCTTTCACGAATAGAGTTGATCGTCTGCGACGCCAGATACCAAATATGCATCATTAGACATCATTTACTCTTCCTGTAATTCAGTGCTTATTGTTGTCACTCTGGGGAAAACTGCTTGGCTTCTCTTTACGATCTTTTGTCCTGTACAGCGTGCTCAGAGGTTTTCTTTTCAGTCTTTTCCAGTATAAGTTGTTGGCAATAAATTATACATTAATAAGATTCCTGCATATGCATTAACTTAAGGTGAAAACTAACTATGAGTAACTAGGATCTTTTTCTTAAACTTTGATTAAACAATGGAAGAAACCATAATAAACATTTAACATTCTTCGAGAACAATTAATGGAAGTAGTTTCCTAGTCAGTGTTTAGCAGTGTCTTGACATTATCTTATGAATAGAATCTTTATAAGAGAAAATATCAGCATTATTATCATCTTTTCATATTTTCTAGATTTTCTTTATTAAATATAAATGAATATTTCAGCTTCATAGCTTCATTTGGGACTTCGGATTGTGAAACGCTATAGAAGTTTTTGCATTCCGACAGCCAATTAAAATGTGCGAAATGATATACCTACTTACTTATATTATCAAGTTAAAAATAAAAATATCACAAACGGGAAATGAACGAAAATCATTTTCCATAGATAGTTTGTGGTTTAAATATGGAGGTATTATCTCAAATTTTACTAGGTGCTGAATATCGAATAAACCATTTTGTGTTATTATGTTCATATAAGTTTGATTTTGTGAATTTGTAATTAATACGAGATAGCTATGTATCTCACTCGGTATAAAATATTAGGAATTTCTTGAATATAATTATACGATTCACAGTTACCAATTAGTCTATCGAGGCCCTTTGGCTATGTTAACATTTAAAACATTAAATTATTATAGTTCACTATTGGACAAGATTTCCTATTTTAAAAAAAGGTTTAGTTTTTGATATTATTTTACAAGCGAGTGATATTTACTCAGCCCAAAATAAAGAGACGATTTTTCCCGAAGGAACGCCCATTAGAGGAGGAAGTGAAAGAAAGCAACACCGTGATCCTAGGAATAGGGGATTAAGGGGCGTGGACACCCTCGCCATTGTTTCTCTCTTTTGCTGCTAGATCGCTCCACTATTCCAGGTGTGACGAAGGCATTGTGGCGCAAAGGTGTGTTCTCTCGTTATCCGCCCTCCCTCGCCCCCGCCCAAATAATTTTTTTCCATTCGAGCCATCGATGAGCGGCGGGGCGTGATGGGCACGCCATGCTAACAATCAGAGCAGGGAGACTTGCAGTTCAAACGACACACTTCTACGTACCGCACTCCTTCCGCCCACGCGCCTCTTCCTCAGCCTCCCCCTTAACGCCCTCGTCTTCTACTATGATCCGTTTATCTCGATTTCTTGCCCACGTAACGAGTTAATGTTACGCCGACCCAAATTGGCTATATATATATATATATATATATATATATATATGTATATAGCACCCCCAGCGGCTCTTCAATCTAGGTATGTGTCCACTGGGCTTCCTCCAACACCTTGTTGCCATATTTATTATTATCTTTCCTTTTCTTTAAGCATTTATATATATATATATACATATATATATATATATACACACACATAAACACACACACACACACACACACATATATATATCATCATCATCATCAGCCTTTTTCAGTCCACTGACCGATGAAGGCCTCCCCCAGACTCTTCCAGTTTTCCCTGTCAACTGCCTCCCTCCTCCAAGTTTGCCCCAAGAACTTAGCAAGCTCTTTGTCCCACCTGTCTTTCGGTCTTCTTTTTGGTCTCTTGATGTTTCTTTGGATCCATTCGATGACACTGGACGTCCAACGCTGGTCATTTCTTCTAGCAATGTGGCCCGCCCACTGCCATTTTAGCACCTTCACTCTTCTAATCACGTCACAGACTCCCGTCTTCTTCCTTACCCAGTCGTTCCTCTTGCGGTCTCTTCGGGTGATCCCTAACATGCATCTCTCCATGCCCCTCTGTGTTGTTTGCAGGCGCTGTATCATTCTGGCATTCATGGTCCATGTTTCACAACCATATGTCAGAACAGGCAGAACACATTGGTCATACAGTCTCCTTTTTAGGAAGACTGGAATATTTGATTTAAAGATGTTCGCATTCTTGCCAAAAGCACTCCATGCCATCTTCACTCTCCGGTTGATTTCTCCAAGAAGCGAACCATCAGTAGTGATGAGTTGACCTAAGTAAACATAGCTGGTTACTTCTCCGAGTTCTGCTCCATTGATATGTATCTTCTCAGAATTTGTGAAGGAGTTGTACATAACCTTTGTTTTATTAAGATTCATCTTAAGTCCAGCTTCTCGGCTTGCTTGCTCAAGATCTTCAGTTCTTCTACGGAGCTCTTCTGGGCTCCCAGCGGACAGTATGATATCATCTGAAAAGCGCAGGTGACTCAGATATTCTCCATTTACCTTTATGCCTTTTTCCTCCCAGTCTAGCGTTTTGAATACTTCCTCTGGAGCTGCTGTAAATAACTTAGGGGACATAGTATCTCCTTGTCTCACTCCCTTTTCGGCCTTAAAGGCACTCGTCTCTTCATGCAGCTGGACAGATGATGTCGGAATTTCGTAGATATTCTTGATCAAGATTATGTATGTTTCTTCTACTCCTTGTTTCTTTAGTGCACGTAACACCGACGGAGTTCGGACAGAGTTGAATGCTTTCTCCTAGTCGATGAAGCACATACATAGAGGTAATTTGTACTCATTAGTCCGACTGATTACCTCTCTCACGACTTGGATGTGGTCCATCGTGCTATACCCACTGCGAAATCCAGCTTGCTCTCTGGGTTGGGCAGCATCAAGATGGTTTTGAAGGCGCATAGTGAGTATTTTGGTGAATATTTTGTAGACTGTTGGGAGTAGGCTGATCGGTCTCTAGTTATTCAAGGCTTCCTTGGAACCTTTCTTGTGCAGAAGGATAATACATGCGTGGTTCCATGTTTCTGGTATATTTTTCTTCCTCAGACTGGAATTAAAAATCTTAGCGAGAATTGTTTCCGTATGATTACCCATTGCTTTTGAATACTTCCGCTGTGATACCATCCATTTTGTTTAGAGTAACAATAAACATTTTGTTTAGAGTAAACGCTTCAATTAATTCACGACAATCTTCTCTATTTTTTCCACCACTAACATAGCTAACGGATTTCCAATCGATCGATGGAAGATTAAAGTCTCCTTCAAGAATGATTATTGGATCGTTCTTTCTCCTAGCTATCACTTGCAACGTACAACTGAGTTCTCTAATGTTCTCGACTCCTGAGTCAGGTGGGCTGTAAAATGAGCAAAAAAAAAACAATTTTTTACCATTTCTCGTACGAAGGGAGCACCATATCATTTCGCAGTGTTCGCTGACGTTAATCTCCTCTAATTGGCTTTATATACTCTTTCTGGCGGCGATGAAAACTCCACCTCCGACTCTTTCCCTCCTGTCTTTTCGATATACCATGTAATCTGGTGGGAAAATCTCGTTAGAATTAATGTCGCCCGATAGCCAGCTCTCAGTTCCCAATACAACGTCTGCACGATGGCTTTTAACTAAGTGGCAAAAATCAGCCTGTTTCCTTCGAATGGTTAGTGTGTGTCAATGATACACGAGGCAACTACCAGCCGATGGGTGAAGTTCACCAGGAAATGGCGAAATATATTGGATTTAAGGTGATGGACGAAAATGATGTGGCAGAAGTGCTGGAAAGCCATGATGAAGAGCCCACCGACGACGAAGTAATACAGCTGGAGCAAGAGCGGGCCGCTTCAACCGACACGGAGGAATTAGGGAAGGAAAAAATAAATGAGAAAGGGGTCCCATTTTCAACTAACATATGATTCAAGAGGCACTGTGCTTGTTTACCGAGGATGATCCTGATCAAATTAGGAGAATTAATGTTAACAGAGTTGTGGAACAATTCATAAAATGGTAAACATCTATATATGATGAAATGAAACGGCGTTCGCGCCAGACTTCCTCGGATGCGTTTTTCATTCTTTTGCAGCACTCCTCTTCCGATATAAATGTTGAAAGTTGCTCACCTTCTTCCACATCATCACGGCTGCTAATCTAACCTCACACCCGTAAGAGCTCTACCCTAAATTTCCGCTTAATGTGGAAAATGACGCCAAAGTAAACGAATGAATAAGTTATGATTAAGATGCATTTGTTAAAATCCATTGTAATTTGTTCCGTTCTCCTTTTTCTTGCGCGTGTATGAGGAAAAATTTGGTTTTCGATTACATCCCATGATTTAACTTTGCATTAATGGGAAAATCTCTCCCGATTTACGATCTTTCTGTTTACGAACTACTTTTCAGGAGCTCACGGTGTTCGAAAATCGGGAGTTTACTCTATTTACTATCTGCTGAACTAGGGCCGTCAAGAGCTGACACGGGCCCCTGGGAAGGGTTGACAGATGCGTATGATCCCCCAGCTCCCTCTCAGGGAAGAGGATACGCTAGGGGAAGAAACATAAATAAAGAATTTTCTCCAAATTATATATCAAAATATAAGAGAGGTGGAGGTATTTATAGGTTAGTTGAAATTAATTGAAATGGTAAATCTGCGTTCAAAATAACTACAAGGGTTTTTCAAAAAGTTCTGAGATAGACACAACGCACAGAAACGGTATTTTATTCCGTTTAAAAATATTTAATACCGAGTTTTGTTTATATTTTAAAATCACAAATAAATAATTTATCATTTAAGGGACACCGAAATAAAGTTATGAATAATCTCAGAAAATAGGAGTAACTTTATTCTATAGTGACGGGAAATTATAATCTGGAATTAATGACTACCTATGTAAAATTTTCAAATTACCTCTTTCTCGCATTTTACTTCTAAATTATGTAATGGTTGCGCCTAAAAGAAAACATTCACTCTTTCAGCTTAAGTACTATACCAAACAAAATGTACGCTTAAATTATAGTAATGAAAGAACCTAACATTTATTTATCTTTTATTGCATTTTACTTATTAAATATACGAATTTTCAGTGAATTCTTGCATATCATCGCCAATATATTTTTGCCTACCACAAGAAAATAGCCTCGTTTACATTTTCCTACTATTCATAATATTTTTGTTTTGAACGTTTTTTACACTGGCCATTAAGATATAAGAATATAGAAATAGTAAAACAAAAAATGAAAGAGCAAATGAAATTAAATGTCAATTAAAATGATCAATTTGTTTAAAGTTCATTGCAACGTTTATGGCAAATTCTTATACTCAGATTGCTTCAATACAATTATCATAAGGAGGAGTACGAGAAACATTAAAGGGGAGAAAATATACTTTCTTAAGTTGACTGGAAATTGTCGTGTATGTATTGAACGGATGCTTTAAACAACTAAACTATCAAGCTCGAATTTAGAATACTCGGTTTCCTCAGGTGGTGATGTTTTGTGCGGTAAGGTATACTTAACACTTTCCTCAACGGAAATACTCTGATTCGAGGGTGTATTATTATGTTGGCTTGATTGCTTAACTATTTAATGCTACTGCCTGATGTAGAAGAACAAGTTTTGATTTCCGGCCAAATGCAGAATTTTTCTCCTCACGCCTCGTACTGACATTTAGGTATATTTGCTTTGGCATCGAAAAGTTGATCATTTACATCCCATACTAAAGATTGATGACATAACTTAACAGCAATACATATTATGGAAATCTAATATGTAGTGATTCAGTTTCTTCGTAGCAAAATGGATCGAAAAGAATATTTTCCTGTGCGTAATAATGCATTTTAACCCTTACCGTGTTCACCTGTTGACAACAAGATTTTAATTACTTTAAGTAAATTTTTCCTCTTAAGTAATTGTTTAATTACAAATTGCTTCCACACACAGTAGACTAGGTGTTAAACTAACAAGATGACAATCTAGGTGGTAAATTCTTTCGTATAGTTTCCGTCTAAATCAATGACAACTCATAAAATGTTCTACCATACTTGATTTCGGCAGCATTTAGTACTGAAAAATTGCATTTAAGAGAGAGGATAAATGCAAAATTATATTAAATTATCCGCCTTTCTAACGTTCCAATTTTTATGTAATCGCCAGCATTATCTAATTTTTTTCCGGAGAGCGATCTAGATATGTGCATCAACGTAGGATTCCTCGTCCTCCGAAATTTCTCCCGCAACAAAATTTCACCCCACCCTCTCGCCTTGTCACCCACGCCCTTCCTCCCCTCTCTAAACACACTCCGCCCTCCTCCCAGCAATCCATTTTCTTCCCCACCCTTCTCTCTCCCGCGTTTCCCCAGCAATCGAACCGAGAGCTTTCTCAAATGCGCGAGTGGGATGAGCTATAAAGTAAGTGCATCGACCGTGTTGTTGACTCCTTTCCATGTAGTTTTTTGACCTCGGAGAAAGGGAGAGTCGGGGAAAAGTTGGTCACCGGGACCACCTCAGCTACCCGGGGCCTCTGCGGTGAGCAATCCGCAGAATCACTCTTGACCCTATTCTCCGGCGAGAATTTTCTCTTTGCAATAACTCCCTCTCTCTTTCTCTTTCTCTCTCTCTCTGTCTCTCTCTCTCTCTTTCTCCGCCACCATTACTCCTCTCGCCCCTCCAGCTCTCATCCTCTCTCCACCATGGCTTCTCCGCCCCATCCTCAGGTTCAAGTTCACTGGGCTCAAAGGCCTGGAGCGGAGAAAACGAGTGCGGTGTTACGGCCGCCACATACGTAAGATGACTGAGGGCCGTTTGGGAAACTGACGATTAATCGTTTTGGAGATGTCATTGTGAGAGATACGGAATATTTTTAGGCGAACTTGCTTAACGAATTAAGACGGTTAGTAGTTCCGCCTCCGTATTCTCATTCCAGTTTCGTAAATTCCCTCACAGGAGAAGATATTTCCAAATTTGAACATAGTAGTTACGACTAGGATGCCATTGGTTTGAGATTATTTTTTGCTTTGTGTCTGTTTGAATTTAAGAGTTCATGTGGATGCGAAAAAATGGAATGAGCGAATCATTCATAAATAATTATATAAAAAACTAAGATGATGTAAATTCAATTAAAATAAAATGGTAACTCAATTTTTGAGGCTATTATGTGACTATAGTTTCTCGACTAATTTTAAATTAAACATCGCTTAATGTAAGAGTTATATTCGGCGCAAGTTTTGATGACGTCATCCTTGATAATTCGTTGTTATAAAGGCATAGTTTCTAGACAATAAAAATATTGATTAAAAATATGTTAAAATCCTCATTTTAAAAATTGCCTTTCAGATACTTATAACTAAAAAAGTTAATTACGGTTAATAATTAGGAAAGCCTTTATGACCGAATAGAATAGAATCCTTAAATTATTCATTATAATATTGTGTAAGTTGAATGACCCCAAAAGATCCTGGTTGGAAGATCTCATTTTCAAAGGAAAAATAGCATAGCCTTTTGTTAGAATACCCATGACATTTCCAAAAATTAATACTTGCGCATCACCTACATATTTTTCATTATATATTTCTTAATCTGATTGAACATGATTTCACCATCTTATAAGTTAACATTTTTTCTAGGTTACTTCACTGGATCAATGATTAATCAATGATCTTATTAATTATCTTATTAATCCCAAGAATAGTTCAAGTGACAATAATATTGTATCGAATAATTTATTTGTTGGGCTAACAGTATGTTCATTGTATTAAAAATATGGACTTATTTTTTTGATAATTAGTTTTGTCTTGGGAGTCATGAATCTTACCCTACATTCCCAATGAGCCAAGAGACGCAATTCCTTTTCCATTAATTTTAGCTTTGACATTCGAGGTGATTTCGTAAAAGGTAATCCCAGAAAATGTCGAGTAGTGAATTTTATGATGAAAAACATGCGTTAGTCCTTTATTGAATCTGCTGATAAGGAAGCTAAAATTGTGAAATCAGAATACTTTTAAGGAAGAAGTCAGTGAGAATGATTTTATTCCCTATATAATATTACAACTAGGTTGAAACGAAACGTATTACTGACGAGAAGTTTCGCTCTGTTTAATTTCATTAATGAAATCGTTTTCCTTTCTATTTATTGTGTTATAATCATCTCTCATTAAAAAAGTGAACGTCATATTTATATTTATTATTTACTTGAATAAATAAGATGTATTTGGCTATTCGAAATGTAATCATTTACTTCCTTTTATGATATAAGGATTTATAAATATATGTTGGTTATGAAAGGTAAATACGCCATCAGCGTAAATTAACTGTACAATAATACATTATAGTAGTAATAGTTTTAGTGAAATTATGTGTTTTGAATTTATTCTCTTGAGAAAAATTTACTGAATCTGTCCAAAGAATTTTTAGTGCAAAATCAATTGTTTCCGATTCAAACTATTTCTGAAATTAGAAAGTTATTTTTTATTTCTTTAGTATTTTTCTAATTAGTTACTTAAACTGTAGCATAAATGTATTATTTTGTTTGAAGAAATATTTACGGCAACACGAGTTTCATAATTTCTTGTATTACATTAACAAGTGATTAAAGTGTGCGAGGTTTTTATTGTTCTTTATCACGACCTAAGGGTTTGAAACAAGTTTGTCGCCTGAGAAGTTTATTTTTAATCGAAAACTAAGATAATTAGAGAAAGTTTGGCGATTCCCTGAAAATTTTGCGGATTTCTTACAACTTTCACTGGAGGTAGAGTGCTTCAATATCTCCGCAGACTCTCACTCTGAGATACTCGTACATGTACTAGAATCATCTCGAGGCAATTTCTTCTAAAAGTGTTCATCAAAATGATTACCAGTTGTGATTTAATTTTGAATGAATTCTTACAGAACTTCCTAAAAATAATTTATGTAATTAGTTACTTCGACATTATACAGTATTTATATTCAAACCTAAAATTCAGTATACGGTCATCTAAGTAGTCTACCTCATTTTAATGACATTCGATTTGGTGAGATTGTGAAAAAAAATGACTACTAAATATTTTAATATATTTGACTATATAAACAAATTTACACTAAAATGGAAGTGAATCTTTTTCGGAAATAATATTTTTCAACGCTTTATCACAACATTGGAAGGGCTTTTATTATCCTTTCGTCATGCCTGCTTATCTTACATGATTATCGGTTGAAAATCTGCATCCTATTTTCAATGAAATTAAGGCATAATTGGCTAATTATATTAGAATAAAACAGTTCCCATTGCATTAAGTATGATAGAAACCATCTCATCTGAACGAGTAATTGTCTTATATCGCTGAAATGACTTACGGAATCGTAAAGTCATAAAAATATATGCACACACAAATTAAATCTTTTCTGCGCTTTCACCCCAACCATTAAATACGCTGCGCCTCCTTTCAAAGGATTGGAGAAACGTTCGTGAAGTCACAAGGTCCATAACACTCTCCCAGGTATTTGGCGCCATTTAACATAAATGACGCATTCATTTTAATTCCACCGACTTGGCTCTTGATGCGTGTTCGAGTGAAAGAGCAGTGAACAGTTGACAAGCGTTGAGTCACATGACACGCAACCGCGTTCCCTGCGCTTTCCTCCGGTGAAAGCACTTTTACCGGCGATGTAAAGAGGCAGTCGACCCCAACGTTCTCAATTCACATCTGTTGGTTGGAGGAGAAACTATACTCATGAAACACACAGAGCGAAGACTTCTTCAACAGGGGGAAGTGGTTGTCTATCTCGAGTCCTACTTATAGAACACGTTCCACGTAACCTAATATTGATCTTGCAGCCTCAACGGATTCATTGTTGTCCAAATGGAAGAACGCCTTTATTGAGGGGCAGTGCGGATAGTTAGGTAGTAAAAGTACAAGTATAACAGTAGATTGGCGCACAAATAGTGATAATGGGATTTTTGCCTATATAAAAATTCCCACATTAAATAAAGGGATACTTTCGATGTGATTTTGAGCCCATATAAAAAGCGTGAAAGACCGTTCGATTTTCATTTGAAGATTTGACCTAAATGTGCTGGTAAGATTATACAGATGGGGGATCTATCGTAGCCTTTTGTCGCTCGTTGCAGTCATTGCGCGGATGGGTTATTCCAGAAGAAACATATAAAACAATAACCCTGTAAAAAATCTTTCTCTTAATAAAATGTTATTCTTATTTTATGGAATTGGGTCGTTGGTAAATGTAACATTCTCAACATTTCGAAAGTCTTTAACTTTCTAACTCTGTATAGCATTAGTTTGGCCTAAATTTCAATTAATAGTTAACAGTTTTCCAATCATAAATTTTATTGTGGTGATTGAATAATTATTAATAAACTACTCATGTTGCTTAAAACAATTCATGTGCGATTCTTATCATGAGAAAATTCAGAAAGGGCAGAAATCATTGCAATGTAAAAATTTGCGCTGATCAGTAAGGATTGTGCATATAACATATAAAACTCATTTTTCTTAAAAAGAATGGCTCTTGACGTAATCAGCCATATTATCTACATAATTTTAGCCTATTATTATGTTTTTGTAGTTGAAAAATCTCTCGTAATAAGTAAAAGTTATGACGGTAGCGCGTTAAGTATACAGTCGAGTTTACTATATGATTTAAGATTTCTATTTTAAGATTTTTCCTGGTAGATAGCAATTTTACAATGGGACTTAATCAAATAATTTTATTAGCGTAGCACAACAAGAGAAGTGAAAATTCGGGATAGTGTAGTGAAAAGTGGCGTATTAGTGATCACCTGTTCTCAAAGAAACTAGGAAAAACTCTTTAAATCATCATGGAGCCATTTATATTTCCTTAAAATATTAAGCCCATAAATTGACTGAATATTTTTAAAAAAAGGTGATAAAGAATTAAGATTTGACTGATTGATTTATGGCAATGAGCATCTTATGATAGAAATTTATTAGCGTAGGTTGCCTTCTACTTATTTGTTGCCTACATAAACGTCGGTACATGGAATAGTAATTTAAGATATTAGTTATTAGCCATCTGAAACTTCAACTTAACGTCTATTTATTTTCTCCATACGAAGTAATGGGAAAGTATTGTGATCATGAAAAAAATCGACTCCGAGATTTCAACGGAAATACACGTTTTGAGGTCCCCAGAACACGTTTAGACCATTTTCGGAATGTCTCTGTGTGTGTGTGAGTGCGTATGCGTGTGTGTGCGCGTATGTTTGTGCGTGTGCGTGCGCGTGCATGCGTGTGTGTGCGTATGTTTGTGCGCGTGCATGCGCGCGCGTGTGTGCGTGCGTGTGTGTGTGTGATTGTGGGCGCTCTAACTCAAAAAGAACTCGCCATATCCTTACCAAACTTCAAATATAACACTTTAGCATGATCACAAAGAACGATTAGTTTTTGGACTATAACGGTTAACAGGAAGTCGAGGTTTATTCGAAACCCGATTTGGTTTTTGCTATATTTATCCGTTATAACATAACTATTGTATATAAAATTCTGTACAAATGTTATAGATAATGTAATTTCCTATAACTTTCATATGAAACAGTTTTCCATAGCAGTTATTGTTTAGGAATTATTTATAAATAATCGGTTTTTTCGGTTTCCGTCAAATATCTCCTTTAACCCTTCAAGCGCGCAGGATGTTTACTTAAAACCCGTGTATGAGGTCAGATGAGGTTTTTAAAAA
This sequence comes from Uropetala carovei, assembly GCA_036926305.1. NCBI lineage: Eukaryota > Metazoa > Arthropoda > Insecta > Odonata > Petaluridae > Uropetala > Uropetala carovei. The sequence continues at coordinate 11,839,044 of JAXCHB010000011.1, forward strand.
TTTGCGAAAATGCGCGATTTTGATTCCTGAAAATTGAAATATTCGTAACTTATTCATTTTTATTGGATTTGTATAAAATTTTTTGAATATTTTAGTAGATCATAACATTTATAAACAATTTCTTTTACATTATCTTACATTAAGCACAATCTTTACAGGAGAGAAGAGAAATACGAAATACCCCCGATTGCCGACCAGTTAGCGCGCACCCGTGCTTTCATATATCTTTCAGTATTACGAAAACTATAAACGGCATTGATACGATCTTTTTCAGTATAATATTTCAGCTTTTATTAAATTTCATTCGCTGGATGTACCAAATAGAAAAAAGTTTCTCTCAGGTCAACTTCTTCATGTCTTGACTAAAAATTTGAAATAAATTTTACGTTTCATATAGTTAAAAATTCATTTCATAAAGCTTATGAAATTTTGAGTTGTACAGTAGTCATTCATGGTCATTGTAGAATTTACGTGGTGAAATTTGTCCTATTTCGTTGAGTAGAAACGGAGCTATGATGTTGTAGGTATCAGACTGTACGCGTAATAAGAAAATTAGAAAAGTTAAAAGTTTTTTAAAAGGCATGTCCTTTATCCCATTTACCATGAAATTTACAAGAAAATATAACTTCAATGAATCATCTATATTGAATTTTTTTTACTAGCATTCACTTCAGACTAACTTCTTGAGAGCGACACGAGAATATTTCTCTTGTGAAGAGGGCATGACGCAAGCGCTCGCTCGCTCGCTCGCTCCGAAACTTTCGCATACTGCGCATCATCAATGAATTATTTTTGTAAACAGAACTTGGACCCAAGAAGAGACGTTTATTTCTCTCTATCTCATACTATAAAGGTCTCAAGAAATGCTGAAACAAGCACATGGCCCGAAGAGAGTAGAACACTGGTTTTCGTTGTTCGACCTCCTCGTCTTATAACTCTCAACCTCTGACTCATAAGAAAAACCAAATTGAAAGCGAATTTCGTAAGCAGATGAGTAGTCTAGATCTTGTTTCACGTTGTAGTAGCATTCGTGTCGAGATACGGTTCCTCTCAGCATAGGATAGGAGATTTTTATAAGACGCGATTCCCCAATTCGCGAAACATCAATCACAAAATTTAATGCACATTAAGTGTAATAAAAAAGATTAAAAGATCGCAGAATGACGATAAATAGGTAGGTCAAAGGTTCCTCTTTTAAAATATATAAAGGTTATCCATATTTAAGAAAATTTACTGTGTCAAAAAATAAAGAAAGCTAGCGACCTCCGCGACGTGCCCAGTACGCATGACGACCGCATGTGGAGTTCTCGTCCGACGCTCCCAGTACGCATGACGACGCTGACGGGTTAAAACGTCCTTATTGGTAATCTTCGTAAGGACCAAAGTTGTAGAGAATAGTATTTCTTCCGGGTTTTGTTTGAAACAAATTTTCGTAGAACCATCCATTTCGGAGATATTCAACTTTTTTCGTAACATCCAGTTTATAGCGCCAAAACCACGTAGCGGTGAATTCTGGAAACATAATCAAAATATAATTTACGGCAATAAGGACGACAATATTCTTTTAAGATACGAAATAATAATTTTCCTCATTATGCTATTCATAATAATTTAAATATCTACACCCCAAATATGGAGAAAGTCATGTGTTGGCCACATCAGATTCTTATTACGAAGCATTCGCAGGACTTCATTTATCATCCAGCATAACCGAGTTGTCGTCGGATTCGGTATTAAAATTAGACGGATAAATTCTGATGCCCATTTCATATAGTTCATTGCGGCTAATTTCTGTAACTTTACAGTTCATATATACTATTCACGCTATAATTTGAAATAAAATAATTCCCTGAACCGGCACAAAACACCCGGATTTTGTTTTCTACCGTGGTTCGAAATAGGAAGTTCTTTTGGATTTTGAAGGGCGCGCTGCTACGCCAAGGTATTACGGAGCAAACGAATGGCTGGTCGATTATGTGGGTCGCAATTTGACCGTCTCTCCTCCGCCTCTCTCTCTCTTTCTCCTACGCACTTTCCCCTGCATACGAAGCCAGAATGAACCTCTTTCCCACACCACTCAAACTCACACAACGTGGCCCCGAAAAATAGCCATCCGAGTTGGGAGCGTTGTCCTTTCACCTCACTCGTCACGAAAGAAGAGTGACGTAATGAGGCTGGATCACGGATGCCGTGCACGCAAGTCGGGGAAAGAATGCGGGATAGGATCGGGAGAATTGGGGTGGGACTGGAAAGAGGCGTTAGAGATATGGGAGAGGTATGGAAACCTATCGGCTACAGGGTGGGAATTGGATGGCTGCGGAGCGGATGGTCGAGAGAGGATTGTAGGTGCGAGAGATTAAGGCCTCCTCTTCTCGAAACCCAAATCTCTCCTAATGCACTCTCTTATACCGGTTCAAAACCTCCTGCGTTTAAAAGGGGCTGTAAGACTTCTAAATGTTATGTAATAGCAATAACTGACGTCACTTTTACCTAGGACCCGCGCTTCCTCTTAAGATTGAAATTTGATAGGTGAGAAGGACTAGGCCTTGCTCTTAAAGCCTGCGATGGGAAAGATTAGGCCTATGGTGCGCGATTTGTGTGACAGGCAGTGTTGTCATCTATCAGCCACACGGTGACGCTAAATCTACTTTTTTAAAATCTGATTTGGCCAGCACATGACTTTCTCCATATTTGGGGTATAGATATTTAAATTATTATGAATAGCATTATAAGGCAAAATTATTATTTCGTATCGTAAAAGAATACAGTCGTCCTTATGGCCGTAAATTATGTATATTTTGCATATGTTTACAGAATTCACCGCTACATGGTGGTGGCGCTGTATACTGGTATTAAGAAAAAGCAGAATATCTCCGAAATGGATGGTTCTACGAAAATTTGTTCCAAACAAAATTTGGAAGAAATATCATTCTCTATAACAGTGATGTGCAAACGACTGGTTGCGCTCCCATAGCGCTCTTTGCTCTGACCTTGAGAGCGAAGAGCTGCGGGGGGGGGGAAAATTTTAGACAGTGTTGACGTAAGAATTGTACGAAGTTCATACGTGGAAAAGGCGGTGCATTTGACAGGTAGTTGTAAGGTGCGTTATCAGTCGCTAGCGCTTCCCTTGCATTCCTGCAGTAGTCGCAGCCTGCTTCAAGAGGAAGCAGTTTTGTTTCGTGCGCTTCGGGAGCAGAGAATAAGAGCTTTCCAAAGCTGACCTCTCGTGTACACTTGCTGCAGCAGCATGATCTTGAGAAGTATGCTGCGATACTCAGCACACTGCGTAATGAATTTAACAAACGATTCGACGACTGGAATGCATTAGAAACAGAAAAGAAAATCTTCGCCACACCATTTTCAAATTTCCTCTATGGAAATGATGTCCCAATCGCACTGCAGTGCGAGTTTCTCGATTTTCATTGTGATCGTGAAGTGAAGGACAAATATGAGAGAAGAACGAGCTTAGTGCAGTTCTACGAGAGCTTCCCAAGGACACGTTTCCCGAACTGAACACGTGAGCGAGCAAAATAATATCTATGTTTGGCTCAACTTGCATTTGCGAACAGCTTTTTTCTCTCATGAAACTAACGAAGCCCAATGTCAGGAACAGAGTCTCAGATGGTATAGTCGATCCCACTTCGGAAGTCTCTTGGCCTACTTAGAGCAAGTAGCCAATCACGAACGTTTCCCCTTCCATCGCCCCTCTCAACTTTCGTGCGGGAGAGCAGATATCGGTGCGCGCTGCCAGCTCTTGCTCAGCTGATATACTACGCAGTTTCTAAATAAAAAGGAAACGGCGCCGGCGGTAGAAACGGCAACGCAGTCCGATGCGATCTCTTCGAGAGCAGGAGTGAGACTGGTTTCCTCCCCACTACCTTCCCAAACAAACAGTCTCCTATTGGCTGCTGCTAACTGGTCTACGCCCCGTTTTCGAGGCCATAAGTCTTCCGATGTTGGATCGACTATAATCTCACAGCCATGCTATGCATCAAAAGTGCGCGATCTATAGTCCCGTGAAAAAATGATTTAGTGCTACGTAGACGTAATCAAAGTAATGCGAGCACAATGTAATTTTCATCAAAATAAAATTCCATTGTAAAATTTACTTAAGGACTACATGTAAGTTTCTTTCCTCTCTCATGAAATTTAAACATCCGCCAACCTTAAGCCTGCCTTCTGCGTCATGTCCTCGCCCCTCTCCATATCCTCCCTCTCGTTCTCCCTCCATTAGCTCCCCCTCTCGCTCAACGTTGCTACTACCTCTTACGGCCGTGCTCTGAGCGTGCTCTTAGAGCGCTCTCTTGCCCATCACTGCTCTACAACTTCAGTTCTCACGAAGATTACCAATAAGATGTTTATAAGGAGATATTTAACGGAAACCGAAAAACTGATTATTTATAAAATATTCCTAAACAATAACTGCTATGGAAAATTGTTCCAAATGAAAGTGATAGGAAATTACATTTTCCATAACCTGTGTATAGAATTCTATATACAATAATGATGTTTTAACGGAGAAATATCACAAAAACCGAATCGGGTTTCGAATAAACCTTGACTTCCGGTTAATCGGTATTGCTAAAAACCTAATCAGTTTTTTGTGCTCATGTTAAAGTGTTATATATGAAGTTTGGTAACGATATAGAAAGAAAGTACTTTTTGAGTTAGAGCGCCCAAAATCACATACACACACACACACACAAGCAGGCGCACACTCACACACACAGATTTCATTCCGAAAATAGTCTAAACGTGTTCTAGGGACCTCAAAAGGTGTATTTCGCTTGAAATCTCGAAGTCGATTTTTTTCGTGATCACAATAATTTCCCATACTACGTATGGAGAAAGTAATAGTCTAAACGTGTTCTACGGACCTCAAAACGTGTATTTCCGTTGAAATCTAGCAGCCGATTTTTTTCGTGAATACAATACTTTCCCATTACTACGTATGGAGAAAGCAAAAAAGCAAAATATCTCCGAAATGTACGGTTCTACGAAAATTTGTTTCAAACAAAACTTGGAAGAAATATTATTCTCTACATCTTTGGACTTCACGAAGATTACCAATAACGATGTTTTTAAGGAGAAAACCGAAAAACCAGTTATTCATAAATAACTCTTAAACAGTAACTGCAATAGAAAATTGTTTCAAATGAAAGTTGTAGGAAATTGCATTCTCTATAACTTTTGTGTAGAATTGTATATACAATAATGATGTTTTAACGAAGAAATATCGCAAAAACCGAATCGAGTTTCGAATAAACCTCGACTTCCTCTTACCCGTTATGGTCTAAAAGGTAATCCCTTCTTTGTGCCCATGTTAAAGTGTTATATTTGACGTTTGGTAACGATATGGCACGTACTTTTTGAGTTAGAGCGCCCACAATCACATACACACACACACACACACACACGGACATCATTCCGAAAAAATTCTAAACGTGTTCTAGGGACCTGAAAACGTGTATTTCCGTTGAAATCTCTAAGTGGATTTTTTTCGTGAATACAATACTTTCCCATTACTACGTATGGAGAAAGTAAAAATCTGATGTGGCCATTTTTGGGGTATAGATATTTAAATTATTATGAATAGCATTATAAGGCAAAATTATTAGTTTGTATCGTAAAGGAATACAGTCCTTATTGACGTAAATTACATTTTCAATATATTTACAGAATTCACCGCTACATGGTGGTGGCGCTGTTGGTATGCTGGAAATTACGAATAAGTTAAATATCTCCGAAATGGATGGTTCTACGAAAATATGTTTCAAACAAAACCTGGAAGAAATATTATTCTCTACAACTGTGGTCCTCACGAAGATTACCAATAACGACGTTTTTAATGAGATATTTGACGGAAACCGATTATTTATAAATAATTCATAAACAGTAACTGCTATGGAAAATTGTTTCAAATGAAAGGTGTAGAAAATTACATTCTCTATATGGTTTCTATAGAACTGTATATAAAATAATGATGTGTTAACGGAGAAATATTCCAAAAACCGAATCTGTTTTCGAATAAACCTCGACTTTCGGTTAACCATTATTGTCCAAAAACTAATCAGTTCTTATGCTCATGCTAAAGTGTTATATATGAAGTTTGGTGACGATATGGCAAGTACTTTTTGAGTTAGAGCGCCCACAATCACACACGCACACACAGACGTCATTCCGAAAATAGTCTAAACGTGTTCTAGGGACCTCAAAACGTGTATTTCCGTTGAAATCTCGAAGTCGTTTTTTTCGGGATCACAATACTTTCCCATTACTACGTATGGAGAAAGTAAAAACAGTACCAGTGATGCAATAACAAAAGCAAAATGAATAAGTTTATCGGAGGGGGGGAAAGAAAGGAAAGTGTCTAAATTAAATTATCGGATTTATAGGCTATATTAAGAGGAGTTCCTAGTGGTTTATGAAAGGGATCTATATTGTTGTGAGAGCAGAGAAAATTTAGCAAGAAAAATGAACGCTTAATGACCGAAAGACGCGGAGTGCTTACGGAAAGGGTGACAGAGAGGCGAGTTTTTCTAGAAGAGACTCGAAAATTGAGCAAAGAAAGTAATAGAGGAGAGTCAATTTTGCTATTTAGAAGGTTATGCAGAAAGGAAACATCGAATAATTTTAGGAGTGTTTAAAAGGAATGGAAGTTGAGGAACTCAAAAATCTGCGTTTTAACGGAATTTTGTAGAGAGGGAACAGGAAATCTAACGATTTTGATGAAGTTAAGGACGCGGTCAAGGCGGGCAAGATTGGATGGAGCAGACATAGACCATACGGGAGAGCAATACATAATAAGCGGAAGAACGCAGCTGCAAAAATAGGTGCGAAGGGCAAGGGGATCTTTGACGAATCTATACAGCATCCCTTACCGTGACATGGCCTTCTTTCTTACAGAATCGATGTGATGCACAAAGTTTAATTTCGCATCTTTAAAAACACCATGGTCCTTTTGATGGCTTACACGCGGGATAGGAATCCCAACTATATTGTAACCATGAATAATTGGCGACTTTTGAGAGAAAAAGAGAGTACACTGCACTTGTCAGGGTTTGGCTTTAGTCTCCACAAGGAGCACCAACGGGATGCCTTATCTAGAGCTGATTGTAAAAACAGACAGTCATTGGTGGAGCTTATACGCTTAAAAATTTTGCAGTCGTCAGCAAAGAGTAACACTTGGCAGTCATTGGATATATATTCGGAAAGATCGTCCATAAATGAAGAGGTAGGATCCATGAGCACTACCTTGCGGAACGCCGGAGGGAACAGAAGACCAAGATGCTGAAGAACCAGACAGAACTACTCTTTGGTATCCGTTGGAAAGAAAGCTATTAATAAGAGAAAGGAAATTACCTTGGAGGCCAAATCGATTTTGAAGTTTGTGCAGTAATAGTCTATGGCCAAGAGAATCAAAAGCTTTAGCAAAGTCTACGAGGCAAACGTAATGCTTTAAACAATCCATTTCCATCTCTCACAAATACATTCATTCATTAATAGTTTTCAACCCTAAGGTTGGTTTGAAATGACCTGGGAATAAACACATATGATGTGGTGGTTTCCCGTTGCCTTCCACATCAAACACACACACATGATTGATGAAATATGAAATTATGAAAACGACAAAAACATCCATGCCCTTGGCGGGAATCGAACCCGCGACCTTTATGATGGTAGGCCAATACGGGGCCGGCACAAATACATTATTAAACCAAATTCAACAATAACTTAAAATTTTGCTCGTAAATATGAATGTCAAGCAAATTCAAATAATGAGTGAAATGGGCATATGATTTTCGGCAACAGTCTGCGTTAGAAAATCATTTAGAAAGTCTAGTTAAATCTAGCAATAACAATAAGTTATAAGCCTCCTTTCAGTTATTACAGCTTAAAAAATTTGCATTCGTGCCATAAATAGAACGAATCAACACCAAAGTGTTCTTTCAATCTTCACTAGAACTCAGTTTTAATCCTCCATCGAAATTCTCATCCGATCAATCTTCTCGAGTTGCCTTGGCGGAATGAGATGGCCATTGAGCTAAGTGAAACTTGGGGATTGTTGACCTCCCCAAGGTTATGCGAGACTCCAAAGTGAGAATATTATACTCCTCTCTGAGCAAGCGGCGGATATTTTGCGCTCGCGTTGAGATGATAAAAGAGGGTAGTAGGGTGTGGAAAGATCGGTGACCTCAGCCAATGAGATTGCAGTTGAGTTTACTTCCGCTCGTTGGATTGGAAGCTGAGTGGGCGGGAAGGAATGTTGCCCCTCTTGACGTCTGGAGTGCTCAAGAACTGTTTTAATAAATGGTACATAGGCACTCGTGCAATGAAACATGCGTTAACTGCGTGGTTGAGATTCAGAAAATATCTTTTTCGTGTCAGTACCGCGTTGAAATACGAAGTGAAGATAATGATTTTAACCAACACATTCAAAGCGTCTGTCGGATCATATCCCATTTATTTTAATTAAATTATTTAATTAATTTTAATATTTCAAAATACATGGTATTCATTTTAGTAAATCACGTGCTCCTTCTGGTGATAAGAAAAAAACGGCTATAATTGATTAGACTATTTAAAATTATCGACAGTTTTTCAAATATATCTTTATAAATTGAAATCCGTTGTTATTGTAATTTAAATACCGAATTTTAATACTTAATAAATGTAAAATTAAGGATGATATAGTCTTAGGTATACTATGGCTTTATTGTTTCTTTGAATTTTTACACAGAGATGAGCTTAATTATTAAATTATATTGATATTTACTATGTTACGCATTTTTATTAATTCTATTGTTTTTGTCAATATTTTATTGAGGGACGATGGTTATCTTTATCGATATGGCGAGATTGAATATAAAAAGTTACAGGAACTTACGTTTGCCAGTAGATTACATATAAACGTGCAATAATGTGTTTTCTCAAGTATTAGCTACAGAAAATAATACTTTTCTGATTTTTAACACCATTATTAAGAAAGGTTAAACTAATGTATTTATTACAATTTGGGGCATGTTTTGAAATAATGGAAAATTGTTTTAGGTAAAAATCTGAATCCTAATGAAATGTGGCAGCTTCCGCTATAAATTAATATAATCTTTTATTCGAGTTTGTATTTTTATTTCTTTCACTATACTATTCCACCAATAAAGCACTGATACGGTGGAAGGGCTTCCCTTGCTCTATGTTTAATATGCTCGTTATTACACATGATGCGTGCGGATGTTCCTCAAATACCTATTAAATTGTCCTGTAAAATTAAATAGTCTGTTATTAATTTTTTAGCATACCTATATGATCTTAAGAAAAATGAGAAACTGATATCCTGTCCTAAAAAGCTGTTCCCACTACTTAGCGATGCTTTCTCTAGTAAATATCAAGAAATAAATTTGTTCACTAAGACACAAGAAACTATTTATAAAAGAGTAATTATTAATTTTCCCCGGGTACATGAAAAATCGTGCTCAGGGTTCACATTTTCAGTCTGGCAACGAACGTGACATTGAGGTTACATAAGATTAAGGATAATTAACTCGATTTTTTCCCGCGATTCTCCAAAGCGCTAATGAGGATAAAACTGTCTCAGCTGTTACCACACCAAGAAGTATCTAATATTGATGATATTTACACAGCAATGTAACAACAGCTCCATAATATTTCTTCACTGACGGTTTGAGCTTCTATAAAAGGAATTAGAACCGTTTGACTTAATTTGCATATGCATCTTAATTCTGTGAGATCTCTTTAGAGAACAGAAGACAATTAGGCACAAACCATTAAATGTTTACCACGCCGTTTGTAGAATAGATTTACTGCTCTGGCCTTTTAACCCATCAAACACATTACCATATTTTTGAAAACTTTTTCATTAGGACATTTATGACAATCACTTTTCCATTACACTTTCAGGTAATCAGTATCATACTTACTTCTGAAATCAAAGTGACAAGCTATATCTCTCCAATGGCAATAAAAAGGCAGTCTCCCTCTTCTTGGGAAGTTTCTGATTGCCACTACGCAAAAGGGGATTTTAACATTTCCTTAAATAGCTACGTTTATGTTAATCTAGATACGTTACATGTGCGAGTTACTTCCTTGCTATATATCTCCTTAAACTCGGATAGAAAATTCCGTATTGCGCAACCGTTTGATTTTCTTTTAAATCTTCATAGAGGTGCATGACCGCATTGTGATCACACCGATGGCGCACAGATTGCGTGGAGCATATGGGAATAAACAAAGTCCAGTGAGTGATCCGGATGACTTGGGTCTTGGATGACCATTTGAAGAAAATGATAAGCAACATCCAAGACACTCTTTAAACACAAATAATATTGAGTAATAATAAAAACTTTCCGCTTTCCTATCGGTCAACATAAAAGTTTAACGTCAATGCGCGCTCTCTGTCATCAGTTTGGATTGTAAACCCTTATCTATTGCTGCACGCGTGTTAACTGCCGTGTTAAAACTCCTTGTCTTTCTATTTTAACGATTACTGGCCGTGGGAACGGTTGATTTTCGTCCTAATGAAAAGCCACCCGCGTTCTCTCTTAGCCGACCTTTCCCTCTCTCTCTCTCCCCATCCCCCCCTCTCTCTGTCACTTGCCCATACACACGCTGTTTGTTTCTCTTGGTGTCATGTCCTCCGACGTGTTACTCGCGATATTCCTCATCGTCAGCCGGCGTAATCGATTGGCCTTGAAGGATAATCTGCCCGTTCCTCTTCCAACCTCTCTTCGCGCACCCCATCCATCATCTCGTTTTCTCCTTTCCCCCTCCCTCCTCTTTCGTCCACTAATACAATGACGAATTCGTATCGGAGGCGCACAACTTGACGGAACAAGGTGGCAGGTGTGTAGGACGGGGTATTTCGCAGCGAAAAGAATATTGTCGGAAACGTCCTTAGAGAAAAATGTACAGACGAGCTTTGAAGGTTACAGATAAAAATGCGTACACTCGCGGAATATAGACTCGACTGTTTTTTTTCCTTTCCTCTCGGTGTGTCTCCTCGAGGCGTTGGAAGAATTCAGTATGGTAAAAAGATAAATATATGCGTAGATGTGCAGGAATTTTGTGGTCTTTGTGTTAGCAATTTCTGAGAAATATTTGCTCACCCTTCGTTCTATTAAGTCATAAATGATGTCACGGTAAATCATTTTATTTCAAAATGACCTAAAGAGATAACAGGAAGTCTTTTATTATTTTAAGGTATTAAAAAATGATACATTAAAATAAATTTAAAGCATTTGGATATTATTAGACTCAACTTACATATATCATAAATGAATTGCATCTTTTATTTCATAATAACACCGTAATTATGAGACATGAGATACTTAAGGCGTTATAATTAAAATGTAGTCAATTTATCGGTCTGGTCATAAAGAAGATGCTAAGGTTGTAAGCTAGGACAGTGGACTTTGAATTTTATTTTTCATCACTTGCGCTGATATATCGGTTTTCATTATATACCTCTACAGCAGGGGTCCCCACACTTTTTGAGAGCAGGGCCACATAAGTATACTGAAAGTGCTAGGCATCTGTTATAGTTTTTTTATAATTATATATAACTATAGTTAAATATGAATAAATGGAAGAATTTTTATTCTTAAGGAAATAATAGCATGCGAAGTAGTCAGCTAAATATGCGCAACAATAATTAAACATGGATAAGTGAAGGTTAAAATGAAGAACTCACGAGACACGGTGAAGACAATGAATAAAATTGGAAAAATACCTCCAAATCACCGTAAAGGCGGTACTTACGTGCCAAGGCACAGAAGACTCGCAGGATCACTTAGGACGCGCGTTTCGACAGCAACGCTGTCATCTTCAGCAATGTCAAAGTGTGTAAGGTTAGGCGGGGTATTTATACTATTGCTGACCGTTAGAGAAGTAAGGGAGGGGAAAGGGAAATGTGTATCGATCGTTAACTGAAATAAAGGGGAGTGGGGGATAGGGCCAGCGTCGTTATTCATTATCTTGTTTTGGTTATGGTGTATGTAAAGGCTTTCATATGCATCGAGTTTGTTTTCGTTGGTGACCGTTTTTAGAAGTTTTAAAATTTCAGTTGTGATAGGATGATGGCAGGTGTTGTATGAGATGCTACACTGGACTTGTCTATTCTGTTGTTTCTGTAATGGGCTAAGTGTTATTTGAAACGTGTTTCTAATTTCCTTTTCGTTTGCCCAATATAAATTTTGTTACACTTTTCACATTTGATTTGGTATATGCCCGATTTCTTATGGGGGTATGCTGTCTTTAGGGTTTTTAATGAGATTTGACAATTTATTTTCATTAACAAAAACTGTGTGTAATCCTATTTCGGAGAAGATTTTTTTAAGTTTTTTGGTAGCATAAGGGTAGTAAGGTAGGTTCATAAATTTTTTGGTATTGGTGTCTTAGTTGTTGAGTGTTGTGCAGTTTCTAAGGCTCATTCTGTGTTGATGTTTTCTTAACATTTTATGAATGAGTTCTGATTTAAAACCATTCTGAATGGCTATGTGTTTTATATAGGATAATTCTTTGGAGAAATTTGTATTTGATAGTGGTGTGTTGAGTAATCGATGGATCATGGAATAAAAAGGTGCTAGTTTTTGTGAAATGTGATGGTGAGAACTCATGTGGATATATGTATGTGTTGGTATGTGTAGGTTTTCTGTAAATGTTGAATGTTTTTCCTAGTTAGAAGAATGTCTAGGAAAGGTAGAGATTTTTTATTTTCTGTTTCATGTGTGAATTTAATTGTCAAACTGCTTGTTTAACAAGTTTAAGAATTCTACAATGTTTCCTTTCGATGTGTCGAAAATAGCGAAGATGTCATCTACATATCTGAGCCAAATTTTAGGAATATACGGAAAGGTGTTCTTACAAATGCGTTCGAAATTAGTCATGAAGATTTCTGCTAATAAGGGAGGTAAAGGGTTGCCCATTGTTGTGCATTCTTTCTGTTGATAAAAAGAGTTGTTGACCTGAAAATATGTTTGTTGCATACAGAGGGAAGTTAGGCGGATGTATTCGTCCACAATCGGACCAGGAAGGTTTTTTTCTAGTAGTGAGTTTTTTAGAAATTCTATTGTGTTTTTTTATGGGAACACTAGGAAATAAAGATTTTACGTCAAACGATGCCAATATTTCGTTGTCTGAAAGAATTATGTTTTCTACTTTGTTGATGAAATCGGTCGAGTTTTTGATGCGTGAATCATTAGGAAATTGCATTTGTTTAAATTCGTTGTTGAGCCAATGGGCTAAATTGTATGTGGGAGCATTGATTCCAGAAACTATAGGTCTTAAAGGAATGTTAGGTTTGTGTAATTTTGGTAGGCCGTACATTCTGGGGACTGTCGGATTTGAGATGTTTAAACGGTAAAGGAGTTGTTTGTTTATTAGTGTAGGACATGTTTTAAGAACGTTTTTTGTAGAGGTGATCATTTAAGAGGATATTTTGTGATTTCCTCGTACGGACCTTCGTTGAGAAGATGTTCAACTTTTTTGTGATAATCAGTTTTATCTATTATTACTACGTTGTTTCCTTTATCTGCTTTTAGGTAGTAGCAACTTCTTTTGTTTAAAGAACTAATCGTTTGATAAGTTTTCGGTGTTTGTGTTGATAGTTTATTTATGTTGGTGATATTATTTTTTATTTGATGGTAAGTGGCATTTCTGATTAATGTTTTAGTGTTTTCAGGGAGGAATTTTAGGAAGATTCGATGTCCGCGTTTGTCTTCTATCGGAGGTTTTTGGTATTGAAGAGTGTGTTTGAGACCTTTGTTGAGAAGATCAATTTCATTTTTATGGAGCGATTCGTTCGATAAGTTAACAACGAAATTCTTCGATGGACTAGGTGTAGGTGACGTTTTAGGGTTGCTGTTTGTAGAAAAAAGTATATTTTTCCGTAATTTAAGTTTTTTATTTTCAGTTTTATGTTCTATGACACTGTGCATCTTTGTGTTGTATTGATCAAAGAGGAAAATGTCTGTGCGAGAAAGATTTTTGGTGACTTTGAGATGTAAATTATAGGTTTTTAATTCAAGTGTGCTTCGTTTACTGTACAATTTACGTATTTCTGTGTTCAGCCACTTCTGTTTGGCGAAGGAAAAAGCAGTAATGGCGGAAGGATTGTTAGAATTGGGGAAAATATTCATGAATTTGGGAAAAACAGTGTAATTTACAAGTTTTAAGAAACTTGATGTCTAGAGATAATGTTTTGATTTGTGTGGTGAGTTTGTGTAATTTGTTGAGTTCGAAAGTCTGGAGAGACATTACAGTAAATAAAATGAAGAACTCACGAGACACGATGAAGACAATGAATAAAATTGGAAAAATACCTCCTGCGAGTCTTGGCACGTAAGTACCGCCTTTACGGTGATTTGGAGGTATTTTTCCAATTTTATTTAAGTGAAGGTTGTTTCGTAAGGAAATAGAAAATAAAAAAACAAAAACAAGCCCGTGCACTCCCTCTGGACAGATATTTGGGACGTACCTTTGTGCAAAAATGCAATGTCAAGAAATCGCTTCTGCGAGATATTGGGATTCCTGCGCTTTGATGAGAAGGCTAACCACTCGGAAAGACTGAAAACAGATAAATTTGCCTTATTCTCAACAGTTTGAAATATGTTTATTGACAACTGTATCTTGTGTCTTAGACCTGGGGCGTTCATTACAGTAGATGAACAGCTCTTTCCGAGTAAGGCAAGGTTCCCTTTTACGAAGTTTGTCATCAAAGCCTGACAAGTACCGTCAGAAATATTGAATTGCTGTCGACAAAGAGAGCAAATACGTTATCAATGGATTTCCTTATACAGGAAAGGATGCAACCCGTCCCAGTGATGAACGTTTTTCTGATAACGCGGTCATGCCATTGATGGAACCCTATCTTGGCAAATGGAGAAAAGTGACCACGGATAATTTCTTTTCATCTGTTCATCTCGCCAAGAAACTGAGAGATAAGGGCACTAGCCTCGTGGGAACAGTGAATAAAATTAGAAGAGAAGTTCCTATTGCCATCAAAACTATGTGAACAGAGCTGTATTCAACAAAAGTATACAGGCATGATGAGATGACACTTACCGTTTATCAAGGAAAAGCGAGTAAGAATGTGGTTCTTCTAAGCACGCTGCATCCAAATGTTTACATCTCAGAAATGCTCAAGAAAACACCTGAAACTGTCAAATGCTACAGTGAAACAAAGTGCGGCGTGGACATCGTCAACCGAATGGCAAAAAAGTATTCCACCAGGACAAGCTCTAGGAGATGGTCTGTTCACTCTTTCCAAAATACTCTGGATCTGGCAGCCATAAATGCTTGGGTATTATACAAGGAAATCACAGGAGAGAAAATTAGCCGACGGGACTTTCTCCAGAATTTGGCGACGGAGCTGGCACAGCCAAATATGGAGTCAAGAGGTCTTGTACCTCTTGATCCATCAGAAACATAGAAGGCTGGCATGAGCAGGGCCGGTTTAAGCGGTGCGCAGAACACGCAAGTGCGTGGGGCCGAGATGACAAAGAGGCCCACCAAGGGCGGATTGACCAGCCAGGGCATCGGGAAAAGTCCTGGTGATGCGATGATGTCCATAGGCGTGAGTTGCCTGAGTGGTTGCTGCCTCGGCCCGGAGGCTAGCTATTTCAGCTATGCACGTAAGACGGCGGCAGCCCAGAGTGCGTCGGTGATATCACTAGGCTGAGTAGGTGCGAAGTATTTTACGGAGGGCCATGTACCGCTGTGCCGGTCTCTTCCAATGCCTCATATAGTTTTCCAATTCTGGTTTTCCTTCTTTCTGTGTATAACGCTCTTAGAATCTATCAATATCTCAGCACTGGAAGCAGCTAGAGATATGAAATTTGGTGTGTTCTTATATGATCACATTATCTACCAGAAAATGTTATTACTCTTACATAAAGTGTCCTTGGTTCTACTCCAGATATCCTTTCGTATTGCCATTTAAAAGCACGGGAAAAACGATTTTGACCGTGCAGACATTTCTTCATTTGCTCATTAAAATTCCTAAATATTAACATAGAAGCTTCAAGCAAAAACTGAAGGGCGAGAGTAATTCTAAATTATTTTATTATAGCGGTATTTCATTATATCTTGCTTTTAAAATTTTAAAAATACGTAAAAGTGCGTATTTTTTGTAATTTCAACGCTTAATCTTGCATGAGTTGCTATGCTACCTGTATTGTTTTGTTATTAATTAACTAATGAAGCCAGTGTTATAATTTTTAATATTACCCGTCATATGATGGGTTATTATTCTAGTTGTCTTATATTTACCCTATCCTTGGTTTTCCTCAATTCGAGCCTTCTCACCCGCCCCCTCCCCTTGCAGTCCCGAGGCAAGAAAGTCCCAGGGTACAGCATTTCCCAAGACCCTTCCTTCTGAGGTTCCTCTTTCTTTCCACGTGCATTCATTAAGGCATGCTCAAGTTTTTCGGTTTATTGGTTGCGGCTCTTACTTGAGAACGAAATATATGTATATCTTACCCAGGGCCCGGAAGAGTGGATAGTAACCGGTGCAAATATCTGGGGCTCGGGCTTATTCGGGGGCCCGCTCTCAGGAAAATTTTTCCTGTGAATATGAGTCACAATACCTGCAATAAGTGACGCACACACACGGGAGGGGGAAGGCACCGGGTCCGAACCCTTCCTGGAAAATTGTGCTTTTTCTGAACTGTGGAAACACATCATTTTAAATTTGGGTTCATGGGCGACGTCAGAGAGGAATAGGAGACGGTTAGCCCCCTTTGTTTTTAACTTAAATATAATGAAAAATGCTATACGCGACATTGATATAACATGTATACAACTTTTGTGTTTGTCAATATTTCGGACCTCCCCCCCCCTTGAGAGAATTGTGTGCGCTACTGCCTGCAATCCGTTAACTTTGTTATCAACGTTTATACATTCTGTATACACCTTTTGCTTTGCCTTAAATAAAACAATGTATTTATTAAACTATAATCGTTTAATGCTTGTATTTTGGTTAATGTCACTTACTCAATTTCATGCTTATTTACATTCTTTGAACTTTTCATAAAAAGCTGACCGACCAACACATGACTTTCTCCATACAGAGCAATGATTACTCTCGACGTCAGCGTTCTCGGAAACAATTATCAGCGATTACACTGGAGAATATATTTAAAATATTTTCAATAGTCTTCATTACGTAATAAAACAAGTAAAGAAAATTGTCAGCTGCTTCTATAGATAACAAAGTATCTATGAGTAATTAATATCACCCTTGGAGGCGTACGCACCGCTATCAACAATTAGAAAGTATTATCCTAGCAACGGAAACAATGGTATCATTTAGCGACGTATTTAACCCTCGCATTACCGAACTTTTTGTCACCCGTTTTCTACCAAGAGGGGTACATTTTGTACCCCATAAAAACTACTTTATTTCTGTTTGTAAGATGGGTTGGAGATTTTAGTAAACTTTAGGGTAATTTTCAAGAATAATAACAATAATTTTAATGTATTTTTCTTTTTTATTCACGTTATCATTTCTGTTTTTAGCAAATCATTTTTAACAGAAACTCCTCTGAAAATTCTTCCAAAAAATTACAAAGTTTTCCTTATTTAATATTTAAACTAATCTTTATTACATTCACAGCATGTGATTTTAATAGATTTTTGGTATTGCAATTTGCAACACCAATTATTACAATTCGCACAATAATTATCAGTTTTTGTGTCCTTGTTTCTTGGGCAGTTAGCGCATCTTCCCCTTTTATGTCCTCTATGTTCTTCAGGCTGATTTTTATTTTTTGCTACTCCATGTATTTGAAAACCAGCAGCCTGCAGGGCAGGTTTCGTGCTTTTTTTAGACCTGCTCCATTTTTCGCCCTCTTTGTTAGGTGTTTCGACACATTTCCTCTCCTAATTTCAGCAAAAATAGTCTACGACGATGTCATTTATTTTTCTGCAAATCAGGGAATTTTAGGAGCCATATTATAAGGGAGTTTACACCGGCTATGTCTAATATATTGAAAAATAGCTTCACTGGCCATCTTCTAGTCATTCTTGAACACGAGTATTCACGAACCCACTTGTCCAGGTTGTCCACACCACATTTTGTTTCATTATAATGAGTTATTATCACAGGTTTCCTGAGGTCGTCACTTTCAGTTAAGTCATCGTGATGTTGTGTTGATAGGAGGACTGCTTTATTCTTATCTGGGACATAAGAGACAAGCGTCATGTCTTTATCAAAACCGAAGAGCGATGATCCTACTTCAAGGTTCTTGGATGGCAGAAATTCCTTGGGAATATCCGGTTTGTTTTTTCGAAGCGTACCGACTAATGTAAGGTTCTTCTCAAGTAAATATTGCGCTAAGTCGTAGCTGGTGAAAAAGTTGTTAGTTGTAACATCCCTTCCACTTAATATTATAGGCCGAATGAGGTCATTGACTACTCGTCTCCCCTGGCCATATTCCCGCTTGTTCGTCAATTTACTTTTGCCTCTGTAAACTTGCATATTATATGCGTATGACGTTTTAGCATCTGCCAATATCCAAATTTTACTTCCATATCTTCCTGGCTTAATTTTTATAAATTGCTTGAAACTACAACATCCCCGGAATAATAGTAACTCTTCATCTACCGCTACATGCGCAGAAGGAGAATAGGCTTTCTGGCAATTATTCACAAACGTTTCAAATACTTCACGAATGGGAGAGAGTTTGTCCTCAATCTCTTTGTTTCTCGCGCTTTTGTCATCAAAACGGAGGAGTCTACAGCATAAATGTTAATACGTAAAATGATTAGGGCTGAAATAAGAGGAGACAGCAGCATGTATACTACACATCCAAAATGTTATAATATTTACGCCTTTGCTTTGAGTTATGCACCCCAGGAATCATTTAAAAAATAAATATAAAAAATAACTATAAAAATAATTTTATTCCTCCCTAACGACGCCAAGAAAGTTAGAGATAAATAATCTGTAAATTTTAGGGTTTATAATTTTCTAACTATGCCAGACCAGGAAAATCATGAACTCGGTGGCAAATTCATATTTACTCTAATGTATTATTTTTATAATTCCCGACAACTATGAAAAAGCTTCCTAACGATGACTTAGAAAACTGTTGGTTGAATATTGGCAGAATGAAAGTGATAAAAAAGCGCTTTATCCGTTTATAGTTTATTCACTCTTACTTCGGCTGAACATTATTTTCAATCCGTGGAAGATTTTATCCATAAATATTTCTAAGCTGTTTCGAGCTATTAAAAAAATTCACTTGGATCTAAGAATAATTATTAATCAAAATATTGTTAATAATTATGTTTTTTTTTGCCCCAGTAGCTTTTCACTATCTTATCTCAAATGCCACAGCAACGTTCAAATTCAGAGGCAAATTCTTTGTCTCCTAATGAAATTTCTGATGAAATTTATTTTACGAATCCGAGTTTGTTCTTCCTGGCACCTGGGTGCTTCTGTTCACGTAACTGTTGAGAGTATTTCTAAAGTATTTGCTGGCATTTTAAATCTGATGTTCTTTTAAGTTCTGCAAAATTCTGGAAAAATCTCATTCATCAAATTTCATATTTATTTTTGAAATATATCTTCTTCACTTTCCGACTGACAGTGATTATAGGTTTATTTCTAAGTAAATGTAAAAGTAAACAGTTAATCTCTTGCATTACGATACATTTAAAAACTTTATGCATTCGTAAATCTGATTATTTTTGTCAAGGTTTTCTTTTCATAGTTTTAACCCTTTCATACCTGATTTTATCTTGCGCTATCTACTATCTTCTTTGTTTTGAGCAATACTTATTATTTTTCAATTTAAACGTTTTATGGCTGCAGTCGCTTTTTGTTTCTATTATAATGTAAAGCACAAATTTTGCAGCTATATTTCAAATTCCTTATTTGTATTTTATTATTTATATTTATTATTTATATTTATTGTTTTAATAACGTTTTGGGTTAATATGAACGCCTTAGCCTTTCTGATTACCGTAATATTCATATAAAGCACCGCTACTGTAAAAATGCTCAAGTTTATCTTTCTTCATTCACGTTATCTGTTTTAAGGAAAATATCCTAGAAAGTGATTTTAATGCATAGAAATGTTATTAATAAATTATGAATTTGTAAGCATTCTGATGTTCTCTAAAATGCGAAAGGCACAAAATATTTTATGCGATAAAAGTACATTTTAATGAAAGGGAATGGTTGTGATTTTAAAGGCCTTTCAACTATAAAATATAATTCATCAAAAATAACTTATCGCGGTACTTTTATCTGAAACCACTTTAATTGTTCCTTCAGGTTCAATAGCTCACATACTAAATTTATATGGCTAATTGAGCAAGCCGACCTGTATTGTAATGGATGTCAAGTAAATATTAATGAAGTGTGAAGTTGGAGAAAAATTCTTAACTTTGCCCGGAATCGAATCCAGATCTCCATTTTGCAGGGTAGGTGCTTTAACCAACTAATCTATCAGACCAGTCTAAATCTCCAATCTCGAATTATTAATTAGTTTTATTTGGAGAAATTTCTATCTTTGCTGACTAAAGGCAAAGTATTTAACATTCCTAGATTAATGCTTATTTCTATTACATATTATATTCATATATGCATCTTAGTACATTTGTAGAATATTTGATATTATCTAAAGATATTTAATCAATAAACCTATATTCAACGTTCTTTTAAAGTTTTATTGATGGGGGTTTGTGGAGAGCTGAGACTAGGTAGATATTATTGGGTTAGAGGTGAACTGATGGGGTCTGGGGCGCAGGTCGGAGGTACAGAGAAAGATAGATAGATAGAGAGAAGAAGAGGAAGTTAGAGATAGATAGATGACTTTATTTTCAGGGCGAAATTGTGACCAGTAAGAGAGAAAGGGAAAGAGAGAGTGCTTACACGTGTCGCTTGAAATACGATTTCTGTTCCTCTAACTCTATATCCCAAAACAACTAGCCCTCAAAACACGTGAGTTGTTAATACGCCCGTTCCTTGAATGTCTGGAGTATTTCAAGATTATTGTAAGGCTTGTACTTGAGAATGTAACGGATGGATCGGTACGATTCTAAAAAAATATCGTCGAGAGATAAATATTATGTAAGTAAAACACTTTTCGATCTTTTTTATGGTGATGTGAACACAAACGAATTAGTTTATAGATATTGAACTTTTCCTTCAGCTTTGTTCCCTACAGTGTACTATTTAATGTTAACTATAGATATGTGAAAATATATTACTATTTAGGCACTCACGTTTCACGTATTCCGCCAGAATTCATTTCTTTATCTGAGATGTTCCTAACTTTAATATAAATGGGAATAGGTTTTCATATACTCGCTAACTTACGCGTGTGAGGGAAGTCATGTCGTAAGAAAATGACCTAATTGACGTTTTCGTCTTCGGACCTCGCAACAAAAGTTTCTTTGTTTCCTTATCGTATCTTAGCAAACAACGCTATGGATAGACGTCGATAAAGTTTGTCCACGTTCTATTGTGTCGAATTCCCGTTCGTTTAAAAGAATCGACAGCTAAGAAACGGGAGTTCTGTCACGCACAATAAAGATTCCATGGAAACCGTATCACTACAAATTATTTCCACATATCCCAAGATATTATCCATAATTGGGAAATCTTTAAGCAGGGATGCGCAAACTTATCTTTTGTCTCCGCGTCTCGTATATGCGTGATTCTGCATGTGGTTGGCTCCTCCGTCAAAGGGAGTGGATGCGCCTATTTATGGACATCGAGAGATAGTTAGATAAAAAAGGATAGAGGAAGAAATAAAAGGAAGCAGAGGGCAAACGGGAGGGGGAAGAAGAAGATGAAGAGGGAAGAAACGAGTGGAAGGGAGAGAAAGGAAGAGAAAAATGGAGGGAAGGATATACGGTTTTACTTTTTCGTCCTCCGAGCGGTTCACAGAAAACGCCGACCGTGCTTTTAAGCTAACCAGTCGTCTCATTTTTTCAGAACTTAAGGTTACGTTGTGTTCATTTTTTCACTTGCTCACTGGTAGGCGAGGGATAAAGGGGGGGGGGCGTTCAATTGAAGATTATTGTTCCTCTAACGTTTGCAAAAAATAACCACTATTATCAACATTTGCGAAGTTATATATTTTATATTTACTATTTTTCTTGTTAGCAAAGTTTTTTTTATAAAAATCAGTATTTCAGCAATGATACTTAATTTATTGATGTGAATCTAATAAAAAAACAAAATAAAACGATTCCCGGCGTGAAAATCTTTCAATTTTTACATAGTTTCAACGTGGAAAAAACTAAAAATTATGTGAATGGGAATCGTGCGTTAATTCTCAAGTATGCATTTCCATCGGTTAAAGCTGTTATATCGTGTTGATTTTTTAAAATACAGACGGAAGATATTAAATTGAAATATGCCCTTATGCAGTTGATTTCCTGCGAATTTATCGAACGAGTCTTGTGTTCAACATGTCCTTGTTTCAGGGACATTATAATGTGTTCAGGCAACAATTGCCTTTCGTTTACCTCCTCCCCTCCATTTAACCCTTTCTGTTACGTTGGCTCTTTCTAAAAATGCTCGAATAAAACTTTAACAAGTGATATGCGATTCTGCTGTGTTTTGGGGGAACTGTTAATTTTACTTCCCGATCGTATATTCCGCTTCGGGAATTTTCTTATCAAACAATTAGCATATTTCTTTTTGTGCGTATGACTTACAGTCGTATGTGAGTAACACGTGTAAGATTATCCTATTCCTCTAATAACTCCCCTGGTAATTATTTGTATATGAGTATTTCGGCAATCCGTAAGTAATAGCAGTCAGACTGACGACAACATCATGAAGACCATAAAATCTAATTCCACTTTGGTGTTAATATGTACGTTATATCATTAGAAAGGTTTTTGCCATAGGGCAGTGATTTTAAATAAACCATCATATTTATCATCAGTTCCACATTAAATGACACTAATTAAGTAAAAAACTTTCAATGTCTTATTCATCGCATTAAAATTACGACTCTCCAAAACTGAGAACCATGAAATAAAACCGAATTTCAAGCATGTACCTTGTTTTTAAGTAGACCTAGCTTTTTGCCAAAATTCCAATAGATATTTTTAAACATTTATTTCATTTTTTCTGGGAAAGCGAAACCATATATGGATATTATGAGTCAATCAGTTCGATCAAACCGTATTCCTTAGAAGGCTGCATCCACTTTATTCTTTTGTTCTTCTCATATAAATTTATGACGCCATTTTCCAGCGTTAATTTTAATTACCTACAAAATTTCCGTCGATAAAATGATGATAGAAACGATGCAGTTTATTTCACGGAGGAAGCAGCTAAAACAACTTAAAATACCAGAATCTTTAAAAAAATTTCCAAGGATACATAAGTGCTGCTTCTAATTTATGGTGTAAACATACTCTCGCCATTTGCTGAAAACTTCAGGGCCCGTTGATGAAATGGGGCGATCATTTTATGGTGTAAATATACTCTCGCCATTTGCTGAAAACTTCAGGGCCCGTTGATGAAATGGGGCGATCATTAGACGAAATGATAATTGTAAATGCAGTAAAGTTACTTTCAAAGCGTTAATATAACATTTTCTCTTTTCATGTAAACATGTCTTTTTCGAAAAGAGTACAGTTTGGAAAATGTGTATAATAGATATTTCCACGCATTAGGTACAGAAATCGTTATTATACATTATAGCAGTGGCTCCAAAAGTTTATGCTTCTGCGACTTCCCTCTTATGGTAGTAGATCTTATCGCGAACCCTTTAATCCCATCCATCTACCAATATATATAAAATAATATTTAGAGAAAAACGTTTTTTGTTAATGTTAATAATGAGATACAATTTGATTAAATGTCAAAACATTGAAACATTTACATAGACACTACTCCGTCTTCACCACACCCAGTTAGACGACCACTCTATTAGATGACTTAATTTTCATATATTTTTTAATTCACTAATTAACTATATTTTTTGGGAGACTTTAAATATATAGTGAATATCATAATTTCAAGTTTTATAAGCATTCATGAGATTTTCCCAGACACCTGCCGAAATAACTACCTGGGAAACTTAGACAAAGTTTTTGTTCAATCGAATCTACTTTTAAAAACTATATTTATTACATATCTCCTTCAAAAAACTGTGATAAAAATTAATTATTTAACGTATATTTTAATTACTATCTTTTAAATACAGTAGGATCTCGATTACCGTCGCCATCGATAATCATTGTTTCGATCAACCGTCTTTTGTCGCCAAGTGGTACAAAAAATGAAAAAGTTTCATCGCCATTTTTGAATGAAGCAGACAAACGCATAAGATGACCATTGCACCGTGACTGAGTGAAAAAGTTTGCTATCGCAGTAGTGGGCAACATTTTCTGCAGTGGTGGCAGTGAACCTTTCGGTGGCCCGCATTGTAAATGGCCAATGGATTATAGTTAAATCGTAAGTTTCCTAGAGATTCTTAGGCACCATATCCGTGGAAATCAAGTGAGAATTAGCTTTTTAAGGTTAACATTTCAATATTTAAAATCACGATGGAATTCAATCTTACAAAAAAATTAAAAAATCTGATGTGGCCAACAAATGACTTTCTCCATATTTGGTGTATACATATTTAAATTATTATGAATTGCATTATGAGGCAAAATTATTATTTCGTATCGTAAAAGAATACAGTCGTCCTTATTTCCGTAAATTATATTTTGAATATGTTTACAGAATTCACCGATACATGGTGGTGGCGCTGTATACTGGAAATTAAGAAAAAGCAAAATATCTCCGAAATGGATGGTTCTACGAAAATTTGTTTCAAACAAAACCTGGAAGAAATATTATTCTCTACAACTTCGGTCCTCAGGAAGATTACCAATAGCGACGTTTTAAAGGAGATATTTGACAGAAACCGAAAAAACCGATTATTTATAAATAATTCCTAAACAATAACTGTTATGGAAAATTGTTGGAAATAAAAGACGAAGGAAATTATATTTTCTATATTTTTTGTAATGATCAATGTATACAATAATGACGTATTATCGGGGAAATATCGCAAAAACCGAATCGGGTTTTGAATAAACCTCGACTTCTGTTTAACGGGTATTGTCCAAAAACTAATCAGTTCTTTGTACTCATGCTAACGTGTTATATATGAAATTTTGTATTAATATGACAGGTACTTTTTGAGTTAGAGCGCCCACTATCACATACGCACATGCACACGCACACACACACACACACACGCGCACACACACACACACACACACAAACACACACAGACATCATTCGGAAAATAGTCTAAACGTGTTCTAAGGACCTCAAAACGTGTATTGCAGTTAAAGTCTCGAAGTCGATTTTTTTCGTGATCACAATACTTTCCCATTACTACGTATGGAGAAAGTAAAAACGGCATTAAAAAAAACTTACTTGAATTGAGAAATATTTACTAAGAGGTACAATTGAACGTCATATATCTTAACAGATTTTGCTACACGGATTATAATATTTGGTAGTTAATTAAAATAATGAAAAATGCTTTGAAAACTATGAAACACTGGCGGTGGGACGCATAAAAGTGCTTAGTGGGCCGCATCCGGCCCGCGGGTCGCAGATTGGGCACCCTTATCCATCGAAACGGTGCGCTGCTGCTGTTCTCGGAGTACATTTAGTCGATCGTTTTAGAGTGAAAATATTTCGTGTAAATTGAAACGATTAAACAAAGACTAATAGTATTTAGAATTTTGCCTAAGAATGAAACCGCAAAATATTGCTGCAGTCACTCACTCACAGTCAACTAATTTATCAACAGTTAAAATATTTCTTAAATGTTTCATAGCTTATTAAACCTCAAGTGATAAAAATGGTTCCAAATGGTGACAATGCTGCTAAGAGGTCCAGAAATGTGACATCCCTTCAAATACACCTATAAGTGAATGAATCCAATGCAGAGCAGCCAGATTCGTAAAGCAAAAATATGAGCAGAAATTAAGCGTCACATCATTCTTGAAGGAGTTGAATTGGAGATCGCTAGTGGATCGCAGAATTAGCGCTAGGTTAAGGCTTCTGGAGATGCGTGTAAGGTCTTCTTGAACGAATTGCTGACCTATGGCATTGATCCTATGGGGAAATCGGGTTCGACTATCGTTGTTTTGCTACCCGTTTTCTACTCTTATGAAGCTTGACCTTGAAAATCCTAGTTGTATGCTTACTGCTGCAGCCAATGAAAGCTCGAGAGACTGTCGATGGGGAGGGTAGAAAGTCAGTCGGTCTCTCGCCATCGTGCTGTTCGCATCGCTCCTAGCTCGACTGTGTTGCCAGATCTACCGCGTTTACGCCTTAGCGTTCGCATGCGAATTTCTTCAAGAACGGATATCGGGCAAGAGCGTACTACTTTCCCGCGCCTCTCGAAAACTTCAAATGGTTGTGGAAGGGGAAAACGCCCTGATTGGCTATTCGCTGCGCCACGGTCAAGCTTCATAAGAGTAGAAAACGGGTTATAATCGTCGGGGATTGCAGGAACCAATTAACGACGGTTATCGAGGTCCTACTGTATTTCTGAATTTCGTAATCCCATACTATACATTCTGAAATACGCAATAAACATATCAACCATCAGTTTGAAGTCGCCTTTATTAAATAGTTAACTAGAAGTACTTTTTGTTTACGTATACTATTCTAAATTTAAAGTAATCCAACTAATTTAAATACCGTTCAAACTTGTTATTATTTTGACTCGCAATGTTTGCAAAGAATATACGTTTAAACCAATATATAAAATAAAACCAACTGAATAAAATCGTACGTGACAGAGTTCAAAACTATTTCGTTATTTATTTACATATCGTACCGTTAGAAGACTACATTAGAGGACGGGTACTTCGAACGTATCCTTGGAATTCCTGAGTAAATAGATGGCCACCCCAAAGTACGAAAATAAGTTTATTAATAGTACCGAATTCCGCTCAACAATCTTCCTGTGTTTGTTGCTCTTCGTGGTTTCTTCCTCTCCTTAAAACTCCTATCTATTTCTCACCCGCCTCGGCCATTGGAACGCGGGACTCGCTTCTTTTGGCATGGCCAGCGAAAGTGCATTTCAGCGATGCCGGAGGTTGGGAGGAGGTTGGCGAGGCGGAGAATGCGCTTTCCTCCCATAGCTTCAGGCCACTCCCCCACCTCCCCGCCCAGCCGCCTCACCCTTTGAATTCCTCCCACCCCGACTTTTTATTCATGACAGAATGTCCTAGCGCATTCATTATTGGACGTGGAAGTCTTATTTTCGGAGATAAATACACTCCGAGAGGAGGGCAAGCATTTGGTACATTTAGCGAGTGGCAGGAATGGGATCAGATAGGCACGGGTAATTGTGACACCATGACACGGCTGGTGTAAAATTGGCGGTCGGGAGATTTCATAAGGCATTTCTGAGTTATGCAACAGGATTTCCGGATTTTATATCTCTTTTCAGTTTTTTCGAGCTAAATATACTTATCACAGTCTAGAATTAACTTCTTATGCTTACACAAACACGACGAGAAATAATAAACGTAATCAGCAACTTTGCTGTTACAATTAAATATCCAATTTTAAGGAAACGATAAAAAAAATTTCAATTCGATGTCTGTAATTAGAATTCAGCGTTTACATTTTGAACCGAGAATTTTCCCATTTTATGTAGTTTTAACCTTCGTTTCAGAGTGTTTGCGAGAGGATTATAAAAGAGAACTAGAGTGTGTGATCCTAAAATGTTCATCAGATTATTATAGAAGCTTTAAATTATGGAAAATATTACGTTTTTTAACACAGTTTTTCCCCAAACTTTTTAAATTAGCCACTGGCATTTTATGTGCCAGAAGTAAAGCTAATTTCTGGAGCGTAATAATTTAAAATTGATTGTCGTTTTTAACACTTAAGGATCCTTTCGAGCAAACTTTTGTTTCTTGCTTTGAACGGTATATACCTGTGACCGTAGTTTGATATCACTAAGCAATAAGGATACATCGTTTAAAGATTAATGTTCTTACTCGGAGAGAGCGCTTCCCGAAGTGATGGGATTGTTCTCGATAGGGAGAGAAGAGACAGGGAGATTTCTTCGGACGCCACCAGAGTGAACTGAGATACACTAAGGAAATAGGCAAGGAGGCTCTAGATTTATTGCGCCGGTGAAGCCAACTCAATTAGAGCACAAAAATGAATGCTCTATAAAATCACGCACTTATATTTATAAAAAATGATAGTTCACAATTATACTAAAGTGTGCACGCCAGCCTGTTTCGGTGGAACTGTTTGATTTCCTCTGATGATGAACTTGGCCTAGAGCAAGGATGCGCCGGTCACCACGTGTAATCCAAAACGATGGATCCTCTTGAAGGACTTTCCTATTTACCGTGTCTGCCAGCCACCATCCTGCTGGATGTTGGCACTCTCTCCTTTAATTCGTTTTCGTACAGAATGGTGTAGAGTTGTGGCTAGTGAGATTTGTTGCCAAACATTTAAGTTGCTAAGTGCAACAGCATGGTGCATATCGCAAAGATTGGGTTTTTTTTTAATCCTTGATAATGAAAGGAATAGAATATTAATACTTATGTATCTCAAATAAAAATATATTGTTTTATTGTTTGCATGTAATAGCATTTGCTTCTTAAATATTATTAGCATTATTTTAGTGAAGAAAATATTGGTTTAATCTGCAGTTGAATTGCATAACATACACGGATAAATAATGTTTATTCCTGTAGTATAAACAGGTCGACATATATTATTTTAGAAAAGTTGGAACGCTAATTCACTTTTGAGTCGACTCAGAGCAGGTTGGTGAGTCGATGACACCTATCCAAGCTTGAAAGTTGGCCCGAGATAAACAAGTTTTGGAAATGTTGCCTTTTTGGTGATATTGCATGGATTCCTGGAACTGGTTTCCATCGTAAAAATGGCTGGCATATACGATTACTGCTCTTTTTTTACGGAAAGGAAGCCCTAAACCTGGGGAATGAAACATAATGCAGCAGATATTACCGGTATAAGACCTAGAGTAGGTCACTATTCTTTATAATATATAGCTGGTTGATTTCACGCCTTTTATGTGTGAATAATTCACAAATGGGGAATTCTCCATTTTTAAATTTTGATTTCGTAAGCCTTGTTCGAACTAGAATTTCCGATGCAAAAAGTATTCGAATTAGCTCCAACCTATTTCAGAATAAGGAAGGTTAGGCAGCATGATCAAGTTCCAAATGAACCAGTTTCTTTTATCGTGAACTTTCGATTCATAAAATAAAGCCCGGAGATAAGCTCGTGGCCGGTAATTTCGGTCCCCGTAATTTGAGTACCGGTAATTTCGGTCCCGGTAATTTGGGTCCCAGTAATTTCGTCCCCGGTCAATTTCAGTCCCAGTAATTTCATTCCCACTTACTTCATTCTTTTTGTAAATAAGCAGTAAATGTAACTTTATTTTAAAATAATTTATGATAGGCAAATTCTTAGTTGATCGATACTAATGCCGACTGTTTTTTTTTAGTTTTATTATTTATTTTATTATTACGTGTTTTCAACATTCCCGTAAATTTACATGCGAAAAATCGTGTTATTAAATTAAAAGCTTATCCAAAAACAATAATAATTTTGTACTAATATATTTATTACTCAATGATTGCAACATTCTTAGAGAAATGTATTCCTTGAGTTGTTGAGCGTTCTCAACATTTAACTAAATTTCTATGCGAGAAATTGGATTTTTAATGTTAAAAGGATCAATAATAACTGCTTTCAACAAATTCATATTAACGGCGTTGATTAGCATTTACTCCTATCATAAACTATTTTTAAATAAAAGTTACATTTACTGCTTATTTTCAAAAAGAATTAAGTAAGTGGGAATGAAATTACTATGACAGAAATTGACCGGGAACGAAATTACTGGGACTCAAATTACCGGGACCGAAATTACATGGAATCAAATGTGGTAAACGCACCATTATTGATCAATTAGTAAATCACCTTTAAATATGGCTCTACCTATTTCCTGTGAAAGCTCCGGATCTGAATTCCCCGAACGATAAGACAGAAATTATTTTAGTGAGACTTATATGATATTTAATGTTTTTATGTGGGAGTTTCTCTTCAGAACTAGTGTTATCGTCGATTTTCGTTTTTTTTTACGATCCTCCCTCCCGCCTACGCGTTGCCTTTACTCAAGAAACGGTATGAAATTAAAACTTCTCCTCGTTCGTCTTTGATGTTTTAAAAATCCACATCGAAAAAATGTACGTGAATGAGATAACTTGGAGGAAAAATTAAAATTCTCTACTTTTTCTAGCTTAATTGTCTTCTTCCTCCCATCTTCTCTTCTCTGCCTTTTATGTCCATAATGGTTTTACATATATATATATATATATATATATATATATATATATGTATGTATACAGGGCCGTGCCCAGACATTTTTCCGCCTGAGGCGAGATGTAATATGGCGCCCCCTGGCCTCGCTGGCCTTATGAATTTATTTTGATAGGTTTTCATTTTTGTCAATTTTTGGCTCCCCCCTTCGAGAGGCGGTTGCCTCGCCGCCTCACCCATCGGCACGGCCCAGTATATATATCTACATCGCGGAAGCGATCTAAATATTTTTAATCGCGAATACTTCAGGGAAATTAGATACGATACCGATCTTTTACATGCGTATGTAAAAGAAAAAGCCAATTTTAGTACCCGATCAGCGACAAGCTTATGATGCCATTCTTAACAGCGCCAACAATAATTGGCCCAGGTGGCACCGGAAAGACATTTGTAATAAATTTATTACTGGCTAATCTTAAAGCTCAGAGGAAAGTAGCAGTCGCAGTGGCATCATCTGGTATCGCTGCGACGTTGCTAAATGGCGGTCGAACAGATCATTCCTCCTTCAAGGGGAGAATCATTCTCCCTTCAAGGTAACTTGAAGGAGGAATGATCTGTTCGACCGCCATTTAGCAACGTCGCAGCGATACCAGAAGATGCCACTGCGACTGCTACTTTCCTCTGAGCTTTAAGATTAGCCAGTAATAAATTTAATCCAAAGCGACACGACGACGTGCTCCTTAAAGAAAAATAGCGGGCCGCAAAAGTTCTTCAAGCGGCAGTTCTTATTGTGTGGGATGAATGCACAATGGCACATAAAGCCGGAGTTCAAGCCGTCGACCGCTGTCTTCGCGATATTTAGATCGAACAATCTCATAATGGGCGGCGTAAAGGCCCGCTCACACTAGGGAGAAACGCGGCGAAGCGAAGCGCGGCTACAAGAAGCATTCGACTCACAATAAGCCGAAGAAAATACGTCATCTAGGCGGATCCTATTACGAATGCGCCCGAACCTCACGATGATTCCCGATCTCCCGTGCATACCCATCTCAGCTACCGCTGGCGATTGCCAGATGAAACGAAAATATGACGAATGCCCTCGAACCTTCACGAAGGCTGCCGATCGCACAAGAGTTCGCCTCGTGACGTCAGACGAAGCGAAGAAATATTCTCCCAAAGAAATTCTTTCCGATTCTCCTCGCTTCCGCTCCCTTCGCCGCGCCTAAGTGTGAGCGGGTCCATTTAACTCTTCGGTAAGAATATTATCTTCTAGCCTTGCTTCTCTTCGCTTCGCCGCGTTTCTCCTTAGTGTGAGCGGGCCTTTTCTCCCAAAGAAATTCTTTCCGCTTCTCCTCGCTTCCGCTCCCTTCGCCGCACCTAAGTGTGAGCGGGTCCATTTAACTCGTCGGTAAGAATATTTTCCTTGTAGCCGCGCTTCTCTTCGCTTCGCCGCGTTTCTCCCTAGTGTGAGCGGGCCTTAACATTTATCTTTGCTGGTGATTTTAGGCAAATACTACCAGTTATACCTAAGTCGACCAGAGCGGATGAGGTTAACGCGTGCTTAAAGTCGTCCCATATTTGGAGGCATGTGAAAACTATCTCTAAGAACTAATATGAGAGTTCATTTGAGAGGAGATAATAACGCAGCCACATTTGCCGATTCTCTTTTGCGAATCGGCAACGGGTAAATGAGTACAGACGCTACAGGTCTAATTGAGATGCCACAGCCTCTCGGCATCATACATCGTTCCATTGAACACCTAATAGGGAACGTATATCCAAACGGAAATACACGTTTTGAGGTCCCTATAACACCATCAGACTATTTTCGGAATGATGTCTGTGTGTGTGTCTGCGTGCGCGCGTGTTTGTATGTGATTGTGTGCGCTCTAACTCAAAAGGTTCTTGCCATATCCTTACCAAACTTCAAATATAACACTTTAGCATGAGCACAAAAAACTGATTAGTTTTTGGACGATAACGGTTAACCGGAAGTCGAAGTTTATTCGAAACCCGATACGGTTTTTGCGATATTTATCCGTTAAAACATCATTATTCTATATACAATTCTATAAAAACCTTATAGAGAATGTAATTTCCTACAACTTTCATCTGAAATAATTTTCCAAAGCAGTTATTTATAATCGGTTTTTTCGGTTTCCGTCAAATATCTCATTAAAAACGTCGCTACTGGTAATCTTCGTGAGGACCACAGTTGTAGAGAATAATATTTCTTCCAGGTTTTGTTTGAAACATATTTTCGTAGAACTATCCATTTCGGAGATATTCAACTTTTTCGCAATTTTCAGTATACAGCGCCACCACCAAGTAGCGGTGAATTCTCTAAACATATTCAGCATATACCTAATAGACGGCAATAAGGACGACTGTATTCTTTTAAGATACGAAATAATAATTTTGCCTAATAATGCTATTCATAATAATTTAAATATCTATACCCCAAATATGGAGAAAGTCATGTGTTGGCCACATCATATTTTTTAAAAATACATATGGCATATGTCGACTAAATTATTCACTACATTATAAATAGTCGGGAATATTCTTGTTGTTGCACAAAGATGACTAAAGAAGAATTAGTGTGCTATTGTAATTCAGAGGTAGAATATCCGCCTGGCTAGTGGAAAACCCGGCTTCGATTCCCGGTCAAAGCTGATTTTTTCACCTGTTTCCACATTTTTCAAAAAGAAATTACATCATCAAAAATTCTGATATCGCCATGAATTACAATAAAGATGAGAAATGTGAGGACTAAGAAAATAAGCGTAACTCTACAGTATTCGTCGCCCTATTAATTAGTTTTATTATTTAATTATGTTTTATTTTAAATATAAATATATTAAAATATCAAATGCTCTATTTGGAAGATTCCAACCCTCAAGCAAACATAAAAATTAGACTTATAACCCATTAATTAAAATTGAAGGATTGTTAGAATGAGGAAAAAATCTGATTTGGCCAACACATGACTTTCTCCATATTTGGGGTACAGATATTCAAAATATTATGAATAGCATTATAAGGCAAAATTATTATTTCGTATCTTAAAAGAATACAGTCGTCCTTATTGCTGTAAATTAGGTATATTTTGAATATGTTTACAGAATTCACCGCTACATGGTGGTGGCTATGTATACTGGAAATTAAGAAAAGGTTAAATATCTCCGAAATGGATGGTTCTACGAAAATTTGTTTCAAATAAAACTTGGATGAAATATTATTCTCTACAACTTTGGTCCCCACGAAGATTACCAATAACGACGTTTTTAATGAGATATTTGACGAAAACCGAAAACATCGATTATTTATAAATAATTCCTAAACAATAACTGCTATGGAAAATTGTTTCATAAAAAAGGTGTAGGAAATTACATTCTCTATAAGGTTTTTATAAAATTGTATATAGAATAAAGAAGTTTTAACGGAGAAATATCGCAAAAACCGAATCGGGTTTCGAATAAACCTCGACTTTCGGTTAACCGTTATTGTCCAAAAACTAATGAGTTCTTTGTGCTCATGTTAAAGTGTCATGTGTGAAGTTTGGTAACGATATGGCACGTACTTTTTAAGTTAGAGCGCCCACAATCACATACACACACACACACAGACATCATTCCGTAAATAGTCTAAGCGTGTTCTAGGGACCTCAAAACGTGTAGTACCGTTGAAATCTCTAAGTCGATTTTTGTCGTGATCACAATACTTTCCGTATACTACGTATGGAGAAAGTAAAATTGGAAGGTTATTATATTATTTTACTTAAACTTTCAAAATATATTGCCAAGTCACTTTTTCTTCATTTGATGCTAAAATTATTGTTTCTATTTCTTTGACTTCACATTTTCCGAGTAAACCTTGTCGATAAATGAATTCTCATCCCCTAATATCTGTTGAATTTGTGGTAAAATGTATTCATGCCCCGGCTGGAAGGTAGATAGTCATTGAAACTTCAATTTTGTAGTGATGACGGTGATATCAGCATCGTTGCGCTCTCTTCCCTCGTCATTTTCTCCTAAGATTTACTCATTTACCCTTCCGTTTTTTACAGGCTTCTTGACAGACGGAGGTTCGGGCCATGGGACGAAAGTAAGCTGCCGCTTGGATGCTGAGCAACGCCAGTCCCAGGTGATTTAATCATATAACTAACCATTGACTCATCTTCAATTTAAGACTATGATGGAATTATGAGGTGCATTACGAAAATTGAAATTTTTCCTTTTCTGTACATCACGCGGCCTTGGCTTGTAAGAAACATAAGCCTTTATCGTATTACGTTTTTTTCACTGAAGAATAATATCTACTATAAATTCAGTCCGTTAGTCTAAGCATTTCACCAGGCTTAAATGCATGGAAATTTAGATGACTGACAATGAGTATGCATTTGAGTGCATAGTATATGATAGAGAAAAATTGTAACAGGTAACTCGATCAGGGTCTTTTTATATAAATAATGCGATCATAATCCTTGAGAGATAATTTATAATCAAATTGCTTAAGTCTAATCGATTTTAACTGCGGTAATTTTAGATAAAAATGAGAATCAGGATATTAGTATTAAAATTTAAATGTGCATTTATTTCATAGACATATTTATAATGAATACTTATTGCTACAAATTTTCATACCTTATCATGTGATGATTTGGTAAGATGCCATAAATATTTATACACAGACAATATTTTGAATAACGTTATACAGTATAAACAATGCGTATAGTTTTCCAAAACCTATAAGTGTAAAAAAAATATAGGAAAGGAAAACAAATTTAATTCCATGATAAATATCGTATTATTGTAACAGAAATTGATTTTTATCGGCATAAAATTAAAATTAGGCATTATAATCTTAATTCGATGAAATCAACGACTTATTATTGTATTAGATGGAATAAAATGAATCTTTAATACATGTAAAAGGTACCGAACGCCTAACGTTTATTTTAAATTTCTATATGCACTGTAAACTTTTATGCTAAATTTTACGTAGTAGAATTTTCTGTTTGTCATATAAGGTAGCGCATTAAAATTTCATTATTTGACTTCTGAGCTTTAAAATGCTCCAAACGTTGGAATTAAATTAATTAAGGAAATAATAAGTTAATATTTTGATGCATCTCGTTGCATCCTTGGAAAATGGATACGCTTATTGACTTGACGCATCAAGATAGTGAGGAAACCCAAGAGAAAAGTAGCATAATTATCCCCTCGGCTTTACCGAAATACAAAGTCAATTGCAGCCAGACTGAACTATCCAAGGTCGAAAGAGGAATGACATCACAGGTGTATGACTTCATCCATCGGACATCCTAGACGATGTAGCAGCAGAACTCGTCCCCTCCTAATGGTTCCGAAATATTCTGTGACTTGCGTTATTGTCGACTGATTTTATGGTCATCGTCACTTACGTTTACCAGCTGAGTTCATATGCTTAAAATAATTAATTTCACGTATCGTTTTACACGAGAAATCCATTGCATATTATAATGATAATGTATTTATCCTTGAAACTTTTTTTGTACATACTATTGCTATCCTTTCCTTTAATTATTTTCAATCGGCATTATATTATGATGCACGTTCGATGATAAATTCATCAGTCAGAGAAATTTAATATCGAATGAGAGAAAACACTTGATGTTTCGTCATGTTTTCACATAATTCCTCCTTACAAACACAATTTTTACTTTATTTTTGAAATTTAACATTTAGCTTTGCGTCGTTTGGAGGCTGAACCAGTAAATAATAAATTTTTTCTCTCATGGTCACCTGCTCACTCTTCCTTATACGTTACCTTGAACCACGTATGGTAAATTATGTTGTTCACATATAAGTAACGCAATACATACAGTAAAACCAGTAAAACCTTTTATAATGCAGTGGTTGTGATGTTATGAACTGCAGCATCATCCGAAGCTTCAGAATAAACATAGTGGCCACGATCTTAGGTCTTAAATAAAAGAAATATTGATGATGATTCTTCAAAACCGGACGTGTATTATGGTTTATGAAAATAGTGCTATAACCGGCTACTACTACGAATATTATATTAATTGACATATAATCACACCTATTACGGAATTTTAAGTAATAAATAAATTTTAAAACTTAAAATGGGTAACATTATTAACCCTACCATTTTCATAATAGTAATAATGAAAAATCGTTTAAGGGATCAGGTTTAAGTAATGGCAATGGAAAGCATATATTATTTTTCGTACGCTATCCATAACATATTTTCTCCCCGCTGATTTCGATTTTTAATATTATTTACTTACACAAAGAGTCCTAATTAGTGCTTATTTTTTTCTGAACGTTGGAACCATGTTCCTTTGCGAGTTACCGCGTGTTCTCTCTCCGCAAGTAAACTTTTTGTTGTGTGGGACTGGTGAGCTGTGTGACCAAACGACGGGAAAAATTGATCCCTTCGTCAGCGCAAGAGTGCCGGTGACACTGGGGTGAAGGTGTGGGGGTGGAAGGGAAGGGAGCGTGGAAAGATCAGGGATTGGAGGATGCGGGGGGGGGGGGGGGGGAACAGAGGGTGGAAAGAAGGAAATATTAACGGATATTGAGGCCGGGAGGAGAGAAGGAGTTTAAGATTTGGATATGGGCTAGTTCCCACTGACGGAGTTGGGGGGCGGAAGCGTCGTCTGGGAGGGCGCGAATGGCCCTCACCGTGAAACAAACATTGAAACTAAGATTATGATTATTTGCATGAACGGCCACAGGTAGCTCTCGTTTAAGACTAACGCTGTTGCGATGGCCATTCTTGCGAATGTTGAGGGAATTGCTGGTGAAGCCGATGTAAAAGGCGGGGCATTGGGTGCAGATTAGTAGGTAGAAGACGTTGTGGGTGGTACAGTTGGTAGAGGAAGTTATGGGGTAGGTGATGTTAGTGGTGGGGCTTTAGAATGAGTTGGAGGGTGGGTTTATTGGGAATGTTAGGCATCGGGTTCTGCGGCAGGGGTGGGACCCTGGAGGGTGCAGAGTGGGTGATGGGGGTTCTTTTCTCCACAAGATGTTGGGTAGGTTGGGAGATCTGCGGAAGGAGAGGATTGGGGATGTGGGGAAGGAGACCTGGTTAGGTGAGGAAGTGATGGTTGGGTGGAATGCCTTTAAGATGCTCTGTAGGGTAGGTATCGTGGATGCTGGGATAAAAAGTGGTGATTAGGGCGAGTTGGGGATAAGGTCGGGGGTTTTGTGGCGGTTGGGGTGTAGGTTAGGGCTGCTGGGTGCGACTGCCCATCGGATTTGTTCCCCGATCATGTCCGACGGGTATCCGCGTTGGAGGAATGCATTTTCGAGGATGAAGCACTACGCGGAGGGTGAGTCTCTGTCCGAGCAGTTTCTCTGCCCTCGGCGGGCTAGGGCGTAGGGGATTGAGGCTTTGGTGTGGAGGGGGTGGCAGCTGTGGAAGTGGAGATATTGTAGGCGGTTGGAGGGTATTAAGTGAACTTAAGTGTGGATTTTGTTTTCTCGGATGGAGAGGTCGACATCCAAGAAGGTGATGCTGGAGGGGGAGGAGAGGTAGGTGAAGGAGAGCGTGGGGTGGGAAGAGAGGCGCTGAAAAAGGATTGGAGTGAGGCGGGTCCATGTGTCCAAAGAAGAAAAACTTCGTCAATATACCTCAGCCACAGGAGTGGTCTGGGGTGTATGTCGAGGAAACGTTCTTCCCATTCACCTAGGAAGACATTGGCGTATGAGGGCGCCATGCGAGTGCCCATCGTAGTACCTTTTATTTGTAAGTTGTTCTTGTGTAGCACTATTTCCGCCAGCCTCGTTAGGAAATGGGGGGAGGGTCTTTCGTTAGGTGATCTCGAGTGAAGGGATTTTTTCAGGGCGGACAG
Organism: Uropetala carovei; assembly: GCA_036926305.1. Lineage (NCBI taxonomy): Eukaryota > Metazoa > Arthropoda > Insecta > Odonata > Petaluridae > Uropetala > Uropetala carovei. The sequence goes on from JAXCHB010000011.1 coordinate 11,877,242, forward strand.
TCCATCGTGGTGGGAGATATTTGTACAAAGAGAGCAGACGTCTATAGTTGTCATGATTGTGTTAGGTGAGAGGGGGAAGGGGAGAAATTTAAAGCGTTGAAAAAAGTGGTTAGTATATATATATATATATCATCATCATCAGCCTTTTTCAGTCCACTGACGGATGAAGGCCTCCCCAGACTTCCAGTTTTCCCTGTCAACTGCCTCCCTCCAAGTTTGCCCCTAGAACTTAGCAAGCTCTTTGTCCCACCTGTCTTTCGGACTTCTTTTTGGTCTCTTGATGATTCTTTGGATCCATTCGATGACACTGGACGTCCAACGCTAGACATTTCTTCTAGCAATGTGGCCCGCCCACTGCCATTTTTGCACCTTCACTCTTCTAATCACGGCACAGACTCCCGTCTTCTTTTTTACCCAGTCGTTCCTCTTGCGGTCTCTTCGGGTGATCCCTAACATGCATCTCTCCATGCCCCTCTGTGTTGTTTGCAGGCGCTGTATCATTCTGGCATTCATGGTCCATGTTTCACAACCATATGTCAGAATAGGCAGAACACATTGGCCATACAGTCTCCTTTTTAGAAAGACTGGAATATTTGATTTAAAGATGTTCGCATTCTTGCCAAAAGCACTCCATGCCAACTTCACTCTCCGGTTGATTTCTCCAAGAAGCGCACCGTCAGTAGTGATGAATTGACCTAAGTAAACATAGCTGGTTACTTCTCCGAGTTCTGCTCCGTTGATATGTATCTTCTCAGAATTTGTGAAGGAGTTGTACATACATATATCTCTTATTGTGTTTTTTAAATGAGTAATCGCTTCTGGAGATCAAGAACAAAAAAAAGTCCTTAATTAGGAAAACCAACAAGAATTTGATCATTAACGCCTGATTCATAATGATCTATGCTCATTATTCTGTCGCAAATGGCTCTGTAAAACTGCATGTATACCTGCAATTTGGATATGAATACATATAAACATACAGAAATCTCAATTGAATGGCAACGTACAATACGGGAGGTCGTCTTTATACTAAAGTAGAATAAAAACTCACTGTTTATTGCTCTGCCTACTTTAAGAAATTCAACTTCCTCGACTTTCTTGCAGAAAACTCTGTCATCAGATCGTTGTAATCTGTATACCGTCAATTCGTCGCAGTCAATTCGTCGCACGACAATTCATCGCATGACAAACTCGTCGCGCGTCAATTCGTCGCAGGACAAACTCGTCGCATGACAATTGCTGGCAGGACAAACGCGTCGCGCATTGCCCCATAAGGAAAGCCCGTATGCTTACAAATCATAAAAGTAAACCTTTCAGAAACAAACAATTACACAAGAAATGAAGCTGGATTTGCCGAAGGTGATACGATAGGAAATCAAATTGTCGTTATATTCGAATGCAATACACTTGAAAGCGGAATCTTTACAAACAAATTTGGTTAATTATTAAGAAAAGCTAAGTGAAAACGTATTCTTTGTAGGAGGTTTTCAGGTTTTCGTAGAATAAAATGTTTCTGTATATTCTGCATACGCCCTAGAATTGGTGGCGAAAGTTGATTCAGAAAATCCGTTGAAAAACAGCGGCCACTTACACTTCTTTAAACATAAAACGCCATTTCTCGGATTCTTTTACTTCAATATGGACAATTATTTATATCATGCCTCTTGAATGACTGCATATTAAAACTGTAGAAATCAAAAACATATATTTTCAATCAAACGCCTTTGAAAAATTATTAACATTACTCGTAAAACCTTCCGCTATCTGCGTTTCTATTTCTCTTTAAACATAAAACGTATTATCTCGGCTTCTGTTGATCAAAAAAGGACAGTTTTTCTGATATATCTCAGGAAAGATTGCTTATAACAATGGCAAAAATCAAAAACATATATTATTAATTAAACGCATTTGAAAAACGAATAACTTTTCTCATTCACCGAAATTTTTGCGTGGGACATAAAAAAGTCAGTCTGCGGAAAACCTTTTCCCTAATTGATTTATTGTGACACATTCAGCGAAGAAAATGTGCAGAAATGTTGAAATTTACTTCTGGACAAAACAGCAATCCAATGCCTTTTGTATTTCTCATGATATGGATGTATAAACAAAAGCGCGGTCTACGCCGGCCGAGAAATTTACCGAAGCGATATTTTCACGGTGTGCCTCCTTAATTTTTTTTAAACCGAGTCTGTCTAAAGCCATCCGACATATTTTGTGATACCCGCTTTATAATTCAACTATAGTCGTTCCACCAGCTAAAGTCTCTTGGCCAGTTAGCTGCAGCCAATAGGAGACGGTTTGTTTGGGAAGGTAGTGGGGAGGAAACCAGTCTCACTCCTGCTCTCGAAGAGATCCATCGGGATGCGTTGCCATTAGAAATTGCGTAGTATATCAGCTGAAGGCGAAAATCCGTAAGAGCTGGCAACGCGCACCGGTATCTGCTGTCCCGCACGAAAGTTGAGAGGGGCGATGGAAGGGGAAACGTTCGTGATTGGCTACTTGCTCTAAGTAGGCCAAGAGCCTTCAGCTGGTGAACCGACTATAATACAAGATGATCCTTATTAATTTTGATATTTTCACAAAAAAATAATGCCAAGTTATAATAATAAATAAGTATTCCCAAGTTGATGTAGACTTTTGATATCATTATAATGCCATTATTATTAAACTATAACCAATGAAAAAATCCGAAATTGTTACAAATATAGTTTTGGGGCTTGTTTTTATCCCATTTCACAAAATAGGCTGAAATGCTTGTAGAATGCAAGCACCGCCAGCTAGTATTCTATATTAATACTTCGTAATAAAGTACAAAGAATATTTATTTTTATTATGCTATATATTGTATCAGCGGAGAAACTAATTCCGTCCCAAACGCTATGATATTATGCGAATTCATCTACTATATAAAAATGAATATGTGTGTGTGTGTGCGCGCGTGCGTGCGTGCGCGTACGTGTGTCATTATTGTAAAACTTGAAAACTACGGACCGTAGAAGCAAGAGAAAGGTATAATTTTAACCGGAATATCAAGTACGGTGATATAGTAAAGTTTTTATATCGATTTGATTGACCTGTCTAATATAAAAAATATTTTCTTTTTTTCATTTTCTCCATTTGAATAACATAGGGTCGAGTGCAGCTTATTTTTCATTTGAATTTTAAAATTACTTAAAATATGGTACGAACTTGAGACTTGAATGGTTCTACGAAGAAAAGAACGTTTATTTTTATTGAAGACAGAATCCGAATCCTGAATGAATTAGCATAAAAACGCATTTAGAATCAATAAAATACGTGATTTTATCAGTTTTACTACAATACCCATTATAAGCTACCATGACAACTCCCATTGTCGCCGAAATTGTGAGTTCAGTGCATTTATAGGGGAAAGATTTTAATGTAATATCGTTTGTCAATTTCTGTGTACGATTTTAATTTGTTTACATGGAAACCAAATATTTGTTGTTTTTAATTGAATTATCTTCTAATCTAACATATAAAGGAGAATGTTTGTAAGTTTGATCGCTTTAAAAATTAACTAAACGGTCATAAAAACTAAAGAACTGAAACTTCGCATCGGGAGCGGGTGCAGCATATTTTTCATATGCATTTAAATTATTTTAAGAATCACCGTACGAAATTGGGACTTGGACGAAAGAACGCCTAAAAGAATAACAATTCATTTTCACACAAACACACACGTGCGTATGTGTGCGTGTATGTGATTGTGGGCGCTCTAGCTCAAAAAGTACTTGCCATATCGTTACCAAATTCATATATAACACTTTAGCATCAGCCCAAAAAACCGATTAGTTTGTGGACAATAACGGTTAACCGGAAGTCGAGGTTAATTCGAAACCCGATTCGGTTTTTGCAATATTTCTCCGTTAAAACATCATTGCTGTATATATTCTATAAAAACCTTATAGAGAATGTGATTTCCTACAACTTTCCTTTGAAACAATTTTCCATAGTAGTTATTTTTTAGGAATTATTTATAGATAACTGGTTTTTCGGTGTCCGGAAAATATCTCCTTAAAAATGTCGTTATTTTCGTGAGGACCAAAGTTATAGAGAATAATATTTCTTCCAGGTTTTGTTTGAAACAAATTTTCGTAGAACTATCCATTTCGGAGATATTCAACTTTTTCCTAATTTTCAGCATACAGCGCCGCCACCATGTAGCGTTGAATTATGTAAACATTCAAAATATAATTTACGGCAAGAAGGACGACTGTATTCTTTTACCATACGAAATGATGATTTTGCCTCATAATGCTATTCATAATAACTTAAAAATCTATAATGCAAATATGGAGAAAGTCATGTGTTGGCCACATCAGATTTTTGTCCAATTTCGGCGCCCCCCTTCAAGAGGCGCCTGAGGCGGTTGCCTCGCCGCGTCACCCATCGGTCCCCTCCATTTAAAAATCAACCTTTTCATATCTACAGGAGTTAACTTGAACATTAATTTTATTTGCATTGCTATAAATAAGTTTACCAGATCCGAAAGAAATACCAGGCGGATATGAGCGTTAAAACCAAGGTGGGGAAAAACAAAGCATTTGTTCCGATTCGTTTGCTGCCAGTTCATATGGTCCGCAAAGGATTCGCTGTGTTCCCTTATCAACCCGACCCTCCATCCTCCGGTCTTTTCGTCCACTGTCCGGCACGACTCCTCACCTTGAGGTTGGTTCGGATCCCAATAAGGAGAGGATCGGACGGAGTCGCCCGAGGTGAGTCAGGGATGCCCTTGAGCAGTCGTCCGTACACTAGCCCCAGTCGGAGGTCACATTTTTGGCGGTTACAGAGCCGATTTCGAAACCATCACTGGTGGTGAATGGGGGAGGGGGTTGGTGGGGGGGGGCGAGAGGAGGAGAAGGTGCGAAGTTACGTGCTGACCGAATGCCGGAAGAGGGAACAGTCCGAGTTAGCAGGGAAGGAAGTGAACATTTTCCTTGATACTCCCATCGGGAAATCACGCTAGGAATCGTCGATAGCGGTCATTTTTCAAGATCCTTTTTCTGTATATAGTTTGTCCCTGTATATACATTGTAAATATATGGTGAGAGCAGAGGGACAGAAACCTGGATACAGAAACGTTTATTCTCCCACTTTAAAATTCTCAAGTTATTTCACCGTTATTCCTAGCACGTAACACTGCCTTCCACCAGTAAGGGGATTTGCAGGGTATTATGTAGAGTAACACTCGATTGAGATTTCTTGTGTCGGATAGGCGATGCATGAACGAGTTTAGAATGCCTCGGGCGATGTATTTATTTAATACTTTCGCTTGGTATCACGCGGTTCTGTTTATCCTTGAGGGTAATCGCCTTCTTCAAATCTATACCACACTTGGCCTCCGAAAAAATTATTTGGGAGAGGCTAAGACCTTCAATTTTTTATCGACTTTGCCTCGCTATTGAATAGAATGAGCTCTTAACCGACGCGGATTGACTGAAAAATATCTCCCAAAAAACCCATACTCGGTATCTGTATAAATAAAATTGTAACCTCTGTCTGTACATTTGTGTTTTTGTCGGGGTTTTACTTTTATTGTATGTTTTGCATCACAAGAATACGTTTGAACCTGTTTGCACAATTGTTGTCTGTCTGTCTGTCTGTTTGTTTGTTACCGCATCACGCAAAAACGGCTGGTCGAATTTTTATGAAACTTTAGACTGGTCCAGCTTAAAATATAGGCTATGTGGTGTGTCTCAAAAATAATTTTAAATGGGGTGCTGGGGGGGGGGGGGGTCATCATTTGGTTTTTCGACGATAACTCTCGAGTAAATTAACTTTAGGAAGTTCAAATCTGATATTTGTCGCTTTCAATACAAGTGTAAGATCAAGTTTGTAGATGAGCAAAATCAGACAAAGGAGAGGGGGGTTGTGGGGGGTGGGGGTCACCCGTAGGAGAAATCATAAATAAACGTAAGTTACAAAATATGAACTGCAACAAATGATAAACAAATTTCCAAAATAATAATTGAAGTTCTTTTCTTTTCTGTATGCAACTTAACTACAAATAGATAAGTTTGTAGGTTACCATGTTTTTGCCTCACACCACTCGATTATTGTAATTGCTGAGCTATCCTGAAAATTATGCAATATTGCTTCAAGGCATCATTTACATTTAGCATTTCTGGATTTAATACTTATCTCCTATATATTTATAAAAGTGTGTTTGTTTATTTGTGCATGTATACATTTCCACACCGTTAAAGTTAGAGTAATCAAATTTTCAACAGATATTTTCTTCACAAATAGAAAGGCAGTACGCTGCTATTAAATCCCAAATGTTTTATATAGGTAACTGTACAAAAAGCAATATAACTTTTTATGCTAATGCTAATGGCAACCATTATCTGTCGGCTCCTTTATGCACGCCCACAATCAACCGATTACAACCAAATTTGGTTTATTAGTATTTGTTTGTCCACTTCTTTCAAAATGGCGGTCGATTTAAACATTAAACTACGCGTATTTTCCCAAGTCCTACTATTGATATGAATCAAATTTGTTACGATTGTGGAGGGCTCCCAGAAATAATTCATACGTGGTTTTCCTTTCTCTCTGCCCGTCTTATTCAAAACGGCGGCCGAGTAAATTCTTAAATTTCATGTATAATCTAGAATTCCAATCGGATTTGAACCAAATTTCCCCGGGCAACGCTGGGAATATCTGCCAGTTAAACAACAATATTTCATTATCTTTAATGATTTGTGGTTTTAATCCTTTCAAATGTAGACAGGAAACGGAGAATTTATAGTAATGTAATACATATATATGTAAAATGTGTTAAGTCACAAAGAATATCCATTATATATGGAAATTAAATGATTTATTTATATTTTGTAATATTTAAAAGGAAAAAGTTAAATTAAAGCATCTTTGATGATTTAGCCTTAGTTATGATGATGTTATATACAAATACACATCGTTAAAACGAAAAAAAAATGTATTAACTAACCGACGGTTTAGAACCCCGGAACTTAGCATCCCACGTCCAATGCGCAAACCATTACACCGGAAGTCCTATCGGCGCAGTCTACACTTCCCGTTACATTAGTGTAATGGTTAACGTATCGGACGTCGAACGCGAAGTTCTGGGGTTCAAATCTCAAGGTAATTTTTTCGCTTTAAATGTATATATTTATCTAGAATATTTTCTTAATAAACTTTGCGTATATAATGTGACATTTTAAGTGAAATATTTATCTTTAGAAAATTAATTTTCATTAAGTTGCATAATATGCGTTTAGTAACATATATGCATACATATATACGTCCGTACGTACAAACAAACACCTTCTTTTTCGATATCTATATATCCCGACTCTTAGTAGGTTACCTTTGAGTTCTTAGAATGACATTATCTTAAAATATTTATATTAAATTATAATATTTCATGAACTTTAATAATTTGTCTTTTAATCATTTCAAATATAGATAGGAAACGGAGAATTTATGGTCATGCAATACATTTATATGTAAAATGTGTTAAGTCACAAAGAAAATCCATTACATATGGAAATTAAATGCTTTCTTTATATTTCGTTCTAGCAGAAATTCCCGGCGTTGCCCGGAGAAATTTGGTTCAAATCCGATCGGAATTCTAGATGATACATGGTATTTAACAATTCACTCGGCCGCCGTTTTGAATTAAACGGCCAGAGAGAAACAAAAACCACGTATGAATTATTTCTGTGAGCCCTCCACAATTACACCAAATTTGATTCAAATCAATAGTAGGACTTGGAAAAATACGCGTAGTTTAATCAGTTCCTGTCGTCAAATTACGGATAAGGAAGTAGTCCTTTCCCACCTTTCTCAGTGTGTATAAGATGTAGAGTTACCTGTTCTTTGAGAACAGGAAGTTTATGAGAACAGTTATTTTATTGAACAGTTTAGGCATCAGAACAGTTCGAAAAGCACTGTCCCGTTCTTTCTGACTCATCGCTAGATGGCAGTGCATTAGCATACAAAGTTATTTTGCTTTTTGTACAATTAATATAAAATATTTGGGATTAAAAATTGGCCTACTACCTTCCTAATTTTAAAGAAAGTATTTTTTGACAGTTTGATTATTCTAGCTTTAACGGTTTGGAAATGTATAGATGCACAAACAAACCGACTTTCATAAATTTGTAGGAGATTGATCTTATACTTGTATTGAAAGTGACAAATATCAAATTTGAACTTCCTAAGTTAATTTACTAGAGAGTTATCGTCGAAAAACCAAATCGATGCCCCCAAACCCCATTAAAAATTTTTTTTGTGATACACCGTATCTTATAAATTTTTTAATGTGTATGTGTGTGTTCTTTATACGTTTTTACACCGTTGAATCTATCGAATTAAAAGTTTAATAGGCCATCCCATGGACCAAAGGAAGAACTTGGTCTAGGTTTGCAGACCGTAGAGTCTCTTATACCCCATAGAGTCAACAAAATACTATTTCCATAAGAATGCATGGGAAATGGTGTGTAGAAACCCTAAAATGCCATGCAGCCCTTCACTGATGTGGATATAAATATACCTAAATATTAACTTACGATCACGGAAAATGGCTTATTTTACGGAAGAAAGAATGAGTATTTTAATTGTGTTCATGTTTTTTCATATTACATGCTAATTTGCTCGAAATTTTCCTTTAAGCGCAAAATTTATCGCTCTAGATGACCAATTTCCAGGCGGCAACAAAGCTAAATTTATTAATTGTTGTCCTCTTCAAAGTTAGAGATATTCACGCCGTGGCGCGCCGTAGAGGAAGAATAGCTAACTCCAAGATAAAGGGTACAGATGGCTTCATGCCTAAATATGAATATTTTGAAGTGAGTCAAATGATTTTTAAGGAATGTTAGAACATTGTTATCTTTTACCATTAACATTGGAAGATTTATCGCAACATAAATCGATACATCTACTTAAATTTGTTCGGTAACCAAGATGTTGTTTATTGTTTACGTTCTGGCTAATAGTTATGATATAATCCACATAATTTTATTGCTGCTTTAAAGGCTTCGGTGCATCTATCCATGTGAATATTAAGTAAGACGTTAATGCGTAATTATATTAATGGTAAAAACTTTCCAATACAATACATAAAATAGTAAATGTTAATGCAAGCATCACTTGCGTAATTAAGGAATGGGGAACGTTTTCCCGAGCAATAAAAAGCGTTTGGTACTTATGAGTAACTCTTTCCCGAGCGAAGCCGGGCGTTTCAGCTAGCTTTTGATAAAAATTTCAATTCACTAAAAGAAATTAGTTTCTGTAAGTTTAATATTTACTCGCTGAATGTGTTACCAAAATTGAATGCTGAATATTCGAGGATAAATTGATATTTATCTAAGTTGAGAGTAGTTTTTGTTCAAATTTTTATTCATCTTATAAATTGGTGACCGTTAAATTTGAGCCGTGAATTCAGAATCACTCTCGGAGTTTTGTTTTACTTCTTTGCCGTTCTTTGCTTTCTTCTTTTTCACAACACATAAAGTAATGTATATTGACTTCATTTAACAGTCTACTCAATCATTATGATACGGCTTATAAGATTATAGTGAAAATAAGAGCGGCTTTTCTAAAATCGTTTACAATATCGAATTAAATGTTAAGGAATTGTCTAAATAACTTTTAATCGATATGTTTTACATTTGGAAAAAAATTATGTATGATTACTCATTTTATTTCGGTTCTTCAAGATACCTTATCACGTATATTATACAAAGAGACCTATCAAGAGATGAAGAAGACTGCGGAAAATAGGAGTATGCGGAGAACCAGGTTTAACCACGAATAATCACGGACTTGTCTAAGGCCATACTGCCTATTATGATGATGATATATTTATTATCTGATACCCGTTACAACTGAAATTTGGTATAAAAGATTATAGCGTCCTTTGTGGTAACACTTTCCTTGATATGAAGTTAAAATCAAGTAATTCGTGAAGACCTAGCATAAATAGTACCCTGAATCGACCGTGATTGACTTCTACGAACATTTTAATTATATTATTCTCTCCTGATGAACCCTTCCAAACACATAAGCACGGCTGATCATTTGAAAGTAATTCCATCATCTTAGCACCTATTTAATATATGATAATGTTAATATTGCTAGGGGGAATGTTTAGGCAGGCAATCCTAATCTTAACCATTCCTACATTAGGTAAACTGCTTTATTTTGGATGGTATGTAAGATATAAATATACGACGTTGAATCTAATAAGTGGATTTATTTTAATTTACGATTATCGTAGCAAAACTTTAATCGTTCCCCAAATCTTAATCGACGGCATACAACATCGATCTATGATCAGTCTTCCAATTTAAAAAAAATCTGATGTGGCCAACACATGACTTTCTCCATATTTGGGGTATAGATATTTAAATTATTATGAATAGCATAATAAGGCAAAATTATTATTTCGTATCGTAAAAGAATACAGTCGTCCTTATTGCCGTCAATTATATTTTGAATATGTTTACGGAATTCACCGCTACGTGGTGTTTTATACTGAAAATTTACGAATAAGCAAAATAACTCCGAAATGGATGGTTCTACGAAAATTTGTTCCAAAAAAAACTTCGAAGAAATATTATTCTCTACAACTTTGGTCCTTACGAAGATGAACAATTACGACGTTTTTAAGATATTTGACGGAAACCGAAAAAACCGATTATCTATTATAATATATTTTGAAGCGTCTGTTTGTGTATTTGTGTATTTGTGTGTTTGTTCATGGAACTCCTACTAAAAGGTAAAAGCTAGAATAATCGAATTTGGTACGATTATTCCTTACATCCTAACTTAGTGAAAGGTCAAGGTTTGGTCAACCGGGATTAATCAGAGCTGCCAATATAACATTTTTCCATAAGATAACACATATGAATCCATTTCTTGACTTGCAAGGTATTCTTCCTTCAAGCATTAAAATATGTAAATATGGACCGATTTTTTTCGTTTTTGCTTTATTCGACGAATAAACCTCTATACTATCTTATTCCAGGGAAGTTTACATGTTACACGGTTGAAGTTTTCAGAAATACGATATTTGTTACGAAATTTTCTGGATTTCTCGTAATCTTTCCGGGCGTTGCCAAGGCGGCTGCCATTGTTACCTCCGATTCAATTAGCTTCAATGAAGCTTACAAATAGACGAAAGCTTAGCGTTATTCCCTTCGCACTTTTGTTTAACCCGTAGACGCCGTCATATGTACTATTACGTCCTCCGTCAGTACTACATTTAATTGTCTTTTGTCACGAGAGATATTCTTATATCTAAATAAACTTTATATATTTTCAAAGAGGAAGCTTTGGCCTTTCTAGTAGTGCATGCTTTGTAATTTTAGTAGTGTTTTTGTATATTATATTCTATGTTAAATTTTGCACTAATTTTAATCGTCTTTTGACGCAAGGGACATATATAAATCTGAAGAATGTTTATATAATTTGAAAGAGGAATCTTTTTCCTTTCTAGTAATGCATGACTTTATATTTTATAATCTACGTTAAAGTTTGAGATGGATTTTTCATTTTTGCCACAAAATTACGGAGCGCCAGCACTAAATTTAATTGTCTTTCGACGCAAGGGACATATTTAAATCTGAATAATCTTTATACATCATGAAAGAAGAAGCTTTGGCCTTTCTAGTAATGTATGCCTTGTATTTTTTGTTATGTTTTTATAATTTATAATGTACGAAAAAGTTTGCGCTCGGTTTTTTACGAAAGTACCGTGCGCCTGAACCTTTCATCGCCTTTTGGCGTAACGGAGTTTCGTAAAAATAAACAAGCTTTATATATTGTGAAAGAGGAAGCTTTGGCCTCTTCAGTAATGCACGACCTGTAATTTTGCTATTGTTCTAACGTTTTATAATCAACGTGAAAATTTGCGATGAAATTTTCGTTTCTGCGCCGCAAATTTGGAGCGCAACCACATACTTTTGTCTAAATACGGAAGGCATATTCGTCGATCTGAAGAAGCTATACGAATTTTGATAGAGGAAGCTTAGACCTCTTCTGTAATGTACGACATGTAATTTTGCTATTGTCCTAACGCTTTATAATCAACGTGAAATTTGCGGTAAAATTTTGGTTTCTGCGCATAAAATTTGGAGCGCAACCACATACATTTGTCTAAATACGGAAGGCATATTTGTCGATCTGAATAATGTATACAGAGTTTGATAGCGGAAGCTTTGGCCTCTTCAGTAATGTACGACATGTAATTTTGCTATTGTTGTAACGCTTTATAATCAACGTGAAAATTTGCGGTGAAAGTTTGGTTTCTGCGCCCAAAATTTGGAGCGCAACCACATACTTTTGTCTAAATACGGATAGCATATTAGTCCATCTGAATAATATATTCGTACTTTGATAGAGGAAGCTTTGGACTCTTCAGAAATGCACGACCTGTATTTTTACTGTTGTTCTAACGTTTTATAATCAACGTGAAAGTTTGCGATGAAATTCTCATTTTCCCACGAAATTACGATTCCTCTTTTCACTAACTCGAAGAAGAAATATAATCCTTTCCCTAGTATCTTTGTCGAGCCTTGTGAGAAAAGCGGTCGTCCGCTTGAGAAAGAAATGTCTCCTATGCATATACTAAATACACACAACCCACTTCAGATGCTTCAAAAAATCGCTTTTCAAATCACCAAGGATGCTTTCCTGTTCGGAGATCCTTCAAAGACCTTCAACAACCGGCTTGTTCCGCTATTTCTATTGTTTGCAACGTTTACCCATCAAGTCCTTCCTTCGCCCACAGACTCGAAACGGCGCGTTAAAATGAAAGGCTAACTCAAAACCGTAACATGACTGATATTTTAGTGAATCAATAGGTAAGTATGTTTATCGATATTTAACATTTAGGGAAAACTAAATAAAACAGCGCATTAAATTAAATTTTGACGTAAATATACATTTTTATTGATTACAATAATAATAAATGCAATTTATAAAAAATCTATAATAATAATAATACACAGTTTTTGTCTTTCGTATTCCACGGACCTACGCTGTTTCGATTTCTCAAGTTGACCCATTTAGTGCGTGTAGGCGAGGAAACGGTCACGCTCGGATATGATTCACGGTATCTTTTCAAAGACTTCGCTTACAAGAGATATGTTTACGATGCTATAATGTAAATTTCATTCTGAATCCAATTACGCATGTGTACATTTTCTAAAACAATCGGGAAAGAACTTGTGAGCTAATATGTAACTTGTAAAAGTTTTCCGTATTCTGTATCTAAAATCTCATGATAAATACAACTCCATATCTCCGCTTCTAATGAACGAAATGTAACCAATTTTTCTATTTGAATTCTGTAATGATAAAGAATGATGACTGTATAACTAAAACGTTTATATTATTTATAAATCGTCTTTTAAGAAATCATAAATACAAGACATGGAAAAGTTGACATTCGACAAACTTTTTTCCTAATTGGTTTAGATAGATACATTCAGCGAATAAATGTTCAGTAATGTTTAAATGTTTTTAGAATAAGATTTCTGGCAATACATTTCATAGTTCTCGCGATTCCGAAAGTTAATATAAACCGTGAGCGCGCACCGGAAAATTATTTATTCCCTTCCACTGTAGAAATGTTTGTGTGCGACATATGATATTTTCAAATGATACCGTTTAAAAATTTCATCTTTCATGTATATTCACAAAACATTTCATCAAAATAACAATAAAACATCAAAAGTTATGAATTTTTGAAAATCTTCGCAAATTTTCTCACCTTTACCTGTGTTTTAAAAAAACCTCATCCGGCGAATAAGGGAGGTTCCCATAAATCTCATCCGGGCTTGAGGGGTTAAGCAACGAAACGATTGATGTCTATGGATAGCAACGTAAATGGATACTGATTATTATTCAGGAAGCGTTTATTGATGAGAGTAATTGAACCTTATTTCGTCTATTGAATACTGGAATCCTACATTCTTTGTAATTAAAATCATTATATTCTACATTATAATGTTTATTAACGTTAATAAACTCACGTATCTGGTGTACATTTAACGGAGTCATTGTTCAATCATGGACAACTGTACGTTGTTTTTTCACGGGTTTCTTGCTTACAAGACATAAAAGTAAATAATTCATCGAGGCATAATTACAAAATCTGATGTGGCCAACACATGATATTCTCCAATCTTGGGGTAGAGATATTTAAATTATTATGAATAGGATTATGAGGCAAAATTATTATTTCATATCGTAAAAGAATACAGTCGTCCTTATTGCAGTCAATTACGTATATTTTAAATATGGTTACAGAATTCACTGCTACATGGTGCTGGAGCTGTATACTGATAATTAGAAAAAGCAAAATATCTCCAAAATGGAAGGTTCTACGAAAATTTGTTTCAAACAAAACTTAGAAAAATATTATTCTCCACAACTTTGGACCTCATGAAGATTACCAACAACGATGTTTTTAAGGAGAAAACCGAAAAACCGGTTATTTATAAATAACTCCTAAACAATAACTACAATAAAAAATTATTTCAAATGAAAGTTGTTGGAAATTAAATTCCCTATAACTTTTGTATAGAATTGAATATACTATAATTATGTTTTACCGAAGAAATATAGCAAAAACCGAATCGGGTTTCGAATAAACCTCGACTTTCGGTCAACCGTTATTGTCCAAAAACTAATCAGTTCTTTGTTCTCATGTTAAAGTGTTATATATGAAGTTTGGTAACGATATGGCACGTACTTTTTGAGTTAGAGCAAGCACAATAACATACACACACACAGACATCATTCCGAAAATAGTCTAAACGTGTTCTAGGGACCTCAAAACGTGTATTTCCGTTGAAATCTCGAAGTCGATTTTTTTCGTGAACACAATACTAGCCCATTACTACGTATGCAGGAAGTAATAAAAATACTTTCTCCTAAGCATTAATCATGATTTAATTGTGTTTTGGCACAACAGCTCCTCTTAATTTTTCTGACTGAATGGATCAGTCGACACAGAGATAGATATTAATAGCCTCGTTGTATCCTTCTTTCTACAGCAACCTACGCACGTGTAAGTCCCACGAGTGAGCAATCAAAGCCTCTTTCAGTTGTTTTCACTTTCTCCATACGTAGTATGGGAAAGTATTGTGATCACGAAAAAAATCGACTTCGAGATTTCAACGGAAATACACGTGTTGAGGTCCCTAGAACACGGTTAGACTAATTTTGGAATGGTGTCTGTGTGTGTATGTGATAGTGGGCGCTCTAACTGAAAAAGTACCTGTCATATTAATACCAAATTTCATATATAACACTTCAGCACGAGCATAAAGAAATGATTAGTTTTTGGACAATAACGGTTAACCGGAAGTCGAAGGTTATTGGGAACCTGATTCGGTTTTTGGGATATTTCTCCATTAAAACATCATTATTGCATATGCAATTCTAAGCAAGGGTTATAGAGAATGTAATTTCCTACAACTTTCATTTGAAACAATTTTCCATAGCAGTTATTTTTTAAGAATTATTTATAAATAATCGGTTTTTTCAGTTTCCGTCAAATATCTCCTTTAAAACGTCGTAATTGGTCATCTTCGTGAGAACCAAACTTGTAGTGAATAATATTTTTTCCAGGTTTTGTTTGAGACAAATTTTCGTAGAACCATCCATTTCGGAGATATTTTGCTTATTCGTAAATTTTCAGTATACTGCGGTGAATTCCGTAAACATATTCAAAATATAATTTACGGCAATAAGGACGACTGTATTCTTTTACGATACGAAATGATAATTTTGCCTCATAGTGCTATTCATAATAATTTAAATATCTATATCCCAAATATGGAGAAATTCATATGTTGGCCACATCAGATTTTTACTTTCTCATACGAAGTATCGAGAAAGTGTTTTCGCGAAAAAATTCGACCTCGAGATGTTTACGGAAATATACGTTTTAGATGTCGCTGAATCCGAAAAAGTGGTTCTTGCAATGCCGTGTGTCTGTCTGTTACTGGCTCTGGAGCCTAGACGGTAGAGCGAAAATTAATGAAATCTCGTACTTTGGCATTTCGTCATACTGGGCAGAGTATACGTAGAAATGGTTGACGTTGCTCAATAATTAAGAGTAGTTTATTCTACGCATTTTTAACAACAATCTGTTTTTCTCGAAAACGGCTCTAACGATTTTGATCAAATTTCGTACAGCTACTTGAGTTTACGTCTTCAATATTACTGCATAGTTCATATTTCTCAAAAATGAATATAAGGCTAGTTTATTCTAGGCAACTTTAACAGTAATTCGATTTTCTCAAAACCGGCTTTTACTGTTTTGATAAAATTTCGTACAGGCACTTGAGTTTACGCCTTTATAATACTCTAGCGTTCATATTTCTCAAAAAATGAATATAAGGCTAGTTTATTCTAGGCAACTTTAACAATAATTCGATTTTCTCAAAACCGGCTTTTACGATTTTGATCAAATTTCCTACATTTACTTGAGTTTACGTCTTCAATAATACTTTATAGTTCAAATTTCTCAAAAAATTAATATAAGGCTAGTTCATTCTAGGCAACTTTAACAATAATTCGAATTTCTCAAAAACGGCTCCAACGATTTTGATCAAATTTCGTACAGTTAATTGAGCATACATCTACAATAATATTACGTTAATTTTCTAAAAACAGGCTCATACGATTTTCATTTTCTAAAGATAACTAATCGACGCATTAGTACGTATATGAGAAAGTTTGTACAGTGTATGTTGTACCGATTTTTTAAATGTGTTTTGTTGTTCTGTAATCTCGAGTAAGCTATGCAGATAGGTAGGTAGAGGGGAAGTAGCTGTGAGGGAGCGATGTGACAACCGTTCCTTTAATGGAGCCCATGACCTTTACTTTTTTAAGTTTACGGCGCAATGATCATTTTCCTCCTTAGCAAGGTTAAAGCCGCCACACGGATTTCTTTGAAAGGTAGCATGGAGTCTTCTCAACTCATCCATGGCATGTCCTGGGATTTCTTCCGCCGCCCTTCCTAAAACTCATCCAACCAGTATGTAAAGAACGGTTTAACGCTAAATTATACAAAATGTTTGATTCGAAGTGAAAGCTACGTTCGCGTAATTATTTTACTAACTTAAGCTCACAAATGTTATAGCGTGGGGCAGGAATATTATATACGCATGCAAAAGATAAGGATATCAAAAAACATCTTAATCTTAAAAGCAGTGTTGTACCGGGTACTCGGCAATTACCCGATACCCGGCATACCCGGCCATATTTTCAGTACCCGGAAATTACCCGGACCCTGCACCGGGCGCTGGTACCCGGTGCCGGGAACTCGATCCCTCATGAACAAAACAGGATAACAATAAAAAAAAATTAAAGGAACTTAATATTTTACTTTTACTATTTAGCCTGCAAGAAACATTCAGAGACACGATATATTAATTTTAATAAACTTTAAAAAAACAAATTACACTAACAAAAGTTAAAATGAACCATGGAATAACATTTTGCATAATATGCATAATTATACTTGACGACTGGTTAACAGTACCAGCTTGAAAAATTTTATAAACTTTATGAAGTAAAGAATAAAATAAAAGTGCAGTCATAATTTTAATAATTAAATTTCAACAATGGGAGATTATGATGTATAAACAACGGTTTTTCCGCATTTCGCGGAAGGACTTTATTCCTCCCCTCTTCGTATATGATTCTCGCCTCGCTTTGGGGGAACCACTTGAGGGCCACTAAACTAGCGTAAACAGTGGATAGGCCGTCTGTGCTATCAAAGGGTTCAAGGCACTTAGTATGCTATTATTAGAGTGAAATCGAGAAAGGCGTCATATTTGTGGAAAATTGGAAAAAGCACAAAAAAGCCATAGTGCCCGGCCGGGTAATTTTCCTTTGCTTCCCCGGATACCCGGTACCTGGTATTATTTTGTACCCGGTACATCACTACTTAAAAGTAAACTCAAACTGCTGAGATTGATTCGAAGGAAACCTGACAGAACCCATTGACAAAATAATGAATTATATTTTCTTAGTTATGAAAAGAGAATTATGACGGATTTTCTTTATAGTTTTATTTCAGCTTTATTTCGATTTTCTAATCAATACGGAGGTATTTATTGTATATACCGAGTAACGGGAGTGTTATTGATTTTGAAAAAGGGATGATTGGGTAAGATTTTGCGGACTCACAGACATGAAAATCAATAGCCGTAAATCGTATGCTGATGAAAACAGCAGGCGATGAAGTCTATTAATAAACTAATTTGTCAAAAAAGGATTCTAACACGTCCTAACCAACCGAGCCGCTTTTTTTTAGACATGACATTTATTTAAGTGACGTATGTTTAAAAAATTTATCATATAACAGTGGTTTTGTAAAATTTTCTGTTCTAATATCTGGAGTAAGTCTGCGTTGAACGGCGTTTAATGCTACGCACACTATTGAAAACGTTTCTTCTATCTCTCTCAAAATCACATTACGGGAACGTTTTAGTAAGACGTAATATCTCATGTTAAACGGAAAATTCTATTTTATCAATTTATGCGCCAAATAATGAAATGTCAAATTGTGATTGATTGATTTTTTGCCATCATTAATATTATTTTACAATTAAAATGACTGGCGAACGGTCAGGTAAAAGAGAGCATGGAGCAAAGAAAGTTATTAAGGAAAAAATATACATATCGACTATCACTTAAATTTTCTGTGAATTAAGCTCCAAAACCCTCCTCTAAGGATTATTACACATCTCAACAGGATATGTTTTATTCATTTGTAATAGTAATATGACTAAACCTGAAGGCACTAATAGAGGATAGTTTTCCAATGAATTTTCAAAAATGTTTTTCTTTATCGCAATAAAAACATGCGGAAGCGTTTTAGAAATACCTTTTCGATTGGGAATGCGAGTTACCTCCATTGTTTATTCTAACGAAGTTACTTGCAACATATGCATGATAAAATTAGCCGTTCCTTTGGAGGAAAGAGGGCTCTAACCCTCAATACAACCAATTAACGAATTGATTGGTGAAAGCACCTACCACGCAAGTGGGAGACCCGGTTTCGATTCCCCGTCTAGTTTAGGGTTTTGTCCTTGTCCATGGTCACATTTGTGATTAGTGTTATTCACTCGTTCATAAAAGCTATATTTCCTAATATTCCATCTTGTTAATTTACGACTTCCCTGGAGTCACACAATCTTTTAGAATGTTTTAAAATATTTTCATGTCAAAGAAGTATTAACATTGCTTTCCTAGTTCACGAGTTGAGACTGTCTACTTTTTGTACCTCTGAGAGAAAAAAATCTTTCCATCTAAATTCGCATTACTTTCTTTTACTCGTAGGGATTCGTAGTGCGTATTTGTCGTATGTATAAGCGCATTCAACGAAATCAACGACAGGAATTTGAGCGTATTACTAATATCTAAGGCTTTGTTTAAAGCTAATTCAAAGAAACATGTGAACATTTCTAAACATTTCATCCGCTGCGTAGACCCCTCTAAAACAAATAATGAGAAAACTTTACACAGGTCAACTTTTTGACGTTTCGACTGGAAATTTTTAAAAAAATGTTACGTTTCTGATGTTTTTAAAAGGCAGTTCATTAATAATATAGAAGTTATAGTTACAAAATCATTATTCATAAACATTACAGAAGTCAACAACAAAAGATTGTTACATTTTGTTCATTATAATCGGAGATATGTCGACGGGAGAGAGTTTTCTATGCAATTTGAACGCGAGAATCCTTCGCTCGCATCTTGGCTCACTCTCGGTTAAACATCGTAAATATCTTTGAGGGGTTTCATTGTAAACTGACATCAGATACGTGTGGGCGATGACTCACTCCTTTTGTGCCGAGATACGCAGCCGAGTTCCATATTTCGCTACTTGCATTAAAATAAAAACGCAAAAATTAATGTATATTATATGCACTAAATTGCAGAATAGAGCTGAAAATGTAAAGGCCAAAGGTTCCTCTTTCGAAACGTATCAAACTTTTATGGATTTAAGAAAATTCACTGGGTCTAAAAAATATAAGTAAATAGCGATCTCCTGGACCTAGTGACTACGTATGACGGCATCCTGTGGTGACGGCTTTGAGGGCTTAAATAACTATTACTTGGTGCATAATTTAAGTGTATCCGGTCCAGTAATTAAATAAATTTATTACGTGCACCTCTGATTAGAATTCGACGTAAAAACATAAAATTTGAGTACGAGGGAAGATATATACGAATCGCAGATCCTTTAAAAAACATTTGAAGTCGAGTTTGTTAATTATGTAGTTGATGTTTGCATCAATTTTATCAAGGAAAGATTTTCCCAATTAGAAACATACCAATTATTTGAATTTTTGTACAACATTCCATTGTTGATCCATGCAGATTCAGAGGTTATTTTGAAAAAATCTGATGTGGCCAACACATTACTTTCTCCATATTTTGGGTATAGGTATTTAAATTATTACGAATAGCATAATGAGGCAAAATTATTATATCGTATCGTAAAAAAATACAGTCGTCCATATTGTCGCAAATTATAATTTGATTATGTTCCCAGAATTCACCGCTACGTGGTTTTGGCGCTGTATACTGAACATTACGAAAAAGGTTGTATATCTCCACAATGGATGGTTAAACGAAAATTTCTTTCAAACAAAACCTGGAAGAAATATTATTTTCTACAACTTCGGTCCTTACGAAAATGACCAATTACGACGTTTTTAAGGAGATATTTGACGGAAACCGAAAAAATCGATTATTTATAAATAATTCCTAAAAAATAACTGCTATGGAAAATTGTTTCAAATAAAAGTTGTAGGAAATTATATTCTCTATAGCCTTTGTATAGAATACCACATAAAATAATGATGTTTTAATGGAGAAATATCGCAAAAACCGAACCGGGTTTCGAATAAACCTCAATTTCCTATTAACCGTTATTGTACAAAAACTAATCAGTTCTTTGTGCTCGTGCTGAAGTGTTATATATGAAGTTTGGTAATGATATGGCAAGTACTTTTTGAGTTAGAGCGCCCACAATCACATACACACGCACACAAAGACATCATTCCGATAATAGTATAAACGTGTTCTAGGGACCTCAAAACGTGTATTTCCGTTGAAATCTCGAAGTCGATTTTTTTCGTGATCACAATACTTTCCCATTACTTCGTATGGAGAAAGTAAAAATGTCAAAATTTGCATATAGCATTGACAGATGATATAGAACCTTTAAATTTGTACAGTGAACTTTTAATTATTCTAAGTGTATTAAATAGTGGGAAAACTCCATTACGTATTATAAATTACATAGTTAAAAATAATTTAGTAGAAAATTTTCCAAATATTTTTATATCACTCAGAATTCTGCTAACTTCCTGTGACCGTTGCCAGTGGAGAACGATCTTTATCGAAATTGAAATTAATTATAAACTATTTGCGTTCTACGATGGCACAGGAAATATTGATAGAACTAGCAATATTGTCCATCGAACATGACATTTTAACCAATTTAAATTTTGAAGATGTTATAGACGATTTTGCTGAAGAAAAAGCTTGCAAAGGACAGTTTCGATAATTTTGTTTTTTAATTAAAAATTTATTTAAGGAAAGGTTTAATTTTATTTTGTTTGTACAATAAAACTTAAATCTAATATTTTCATTTATGTGATTTCTTTGCTGAATATCCATAATGTTTCCTTGCTCCGCCTCTACCTCGTTACTGTGCAAAAGGGCGCCCGCCTAAGGCGGAAATTTTTTACACGCCGGCCCTGGGTAGCTAAGATCAATGTGCGTGGGATGCGATCTCAAATAACGTGAATTTAGAGGCTATTAGGGATTAAGAATTGTGTCCGTCGTTTGGATAAGACAGGGAAGGAAATGTAGGACAGGTTAGAGGGGTGTGGAAAGCTTAGCAGTGTATCCACGCGTTAAGTGCGAGTTTTTTCGCACGCGAGAGTGAAGATTACGTCGTTTCACGTGTGGTCATTCCGGAGCGTGGGAGGAAGACTTTTGTTGGGAGCGAGGTAGAAAAAGCTTTTGAGGCTTTCATAAGGTCATTTTGGATGTGTGGTGCAGCTGCTAACAAAACCTGTGAATTTCTATACCAGCGGCGATATACTTCGAAGATGAGTGATTTATCTTTATCACCACTAACCGAAAATTGTGTTAACATCCCAAACCATCGTTAACTAACCTAAAGAAAATAAATTGTACTCAGTGTATTTCATCCACGTTGACTTTTAAGTTGGGAAAGGTTGCTAAAATAATGTTTCACGAGATAATAGAATAAATTATTCGCCCTACTTGGATGCAAATTTTAAATGTTGTTCCAATAAAATCACTCAATGGAATATTAAGAATTCATTTCCGAACTGCATCCATACTGCAGAAGGTTGTTTGTAAGCTTTTCCTTAAATCGGTTTAGATATAAGTATTTGTATTTTTGCAGAAGCTGTGATTAGCGCGGAAATAAACCAACTTCCTAATGTATACCTTCTCTTAGAAATCTCTTAATAAAATTTAATCCAATTATTTCAGTTATTTAATACATTTTCGTAATGGTATAAAAACCATTTGAGTGA
The DNA here is from genome assembly GCA_036926305.1 of Uropetala carovei. Lineage (NCBI taxonomy): Eukaryota > Metazoa > Arthropoda > Insecta > Odonata > Petaluridae > Uropetala > Uropetala carovei. Next base: position 11,899,846 of record JAXCHB010000011.1, read on the forward strand.
TCTATACTGTCATTTTTATTTTATCGAAGATGTTTTTTTCCTTCTATTTTGATTTACTACTAATTTAATGTTAAAATAACTCTCACCAACTCTATACTATGAAAATTATATCTTGCTGAAGATAATTTAACAAATTTTACTGAATTCTAAAAGAAAAAGTTAGTTTTCCATAAAAAAGTCATTTTAATGACTTTATGTGTAAACAGTTATAAATAAGAGTAATATTTATGGATTGGATTGTGAAATATTTCGTTGCACTGGATACAGCTTAGTAATTATATCCACCTATTCTTTAACGTACGAGGAATATCATTGCTTCGAGCCTTAGAGCTACTAACTACTCAATTTTGAATCAACAAAAAGTAGCTAGAAGCATGTTTACATTTATATTATTAACCTTAAATTCAATGCAGCTGTGAATAAGCATACATAGCAACAAAATTATCACATTATAATGACCGTTATGTCGCTAACGCGAAGGAAAAAACAGTTCGACCTTAATCGGTTAGGTCTAATAGAACGAATCATCGTATGTTTCAGTTCTAATGAAAGATCGTTACACACATCTCATTAATGTGATCACGATTTTTAGAGCGACAGTGACTTCTAATAATATTTACACATGTAAAAATACAACATCTGTATTATCTGGGTCCATGATCCTAATCAAGGACGATTAATTCGGGTCGATGGAGGTTTCTAGAAAGATTAAACACTTTTAGAGAAGAAAATGTTAAATGAATCCAAAATTAACTTTTTCGTCATTAATTACTGGTATTCACCCAAGATTGCTATAATTATATAGTATAGATGAATTATTTTATAAATTGAATGTGTTATTTATTTATTAAACAGTTTATCAACGCAACAATCATTTTACACATAAGAGCGATTAAATTGACAGAGTTTTTCTGTGGTAAAAACAACCTGTTTTTATGCTACGCATATAGTGCTGGAAAATTCATGCCTGCAATATGTAAGATCGAAAAATTAGTTTTGAAACGGTTAACTAAACAGTAACAGCTCAAAATTTATCAGAGTTCATAATTATGCCTACATTATTACATTTATGTATCATTCTCTGCTTTTATTCGATAAGTTTTTGCAATACTCGAGCTTTCTCTTGCACTGAAGTTTGATGAATATCTTTATAAATTAAGAGAACAGCTTCATAAATAAATAATACATTATTTTCCAAATTAAAATTTTATTTGTTGTCTTTATAGATTAAAGTGGTATAATAGTAACACTTATATACACAATATTTTTATACAACAAATTAATAATGTGACGGCACATGTGTTCTCTTTCTTAAGGATTCACGCATGGACTAAGTGAGTTTTTTAAATGGATTATTGCAGTTTCGTAGTTTTTATAATACTATTTGTGAAGGAAAAGATTTGAGAAACCTTCATTTATTACAGAACTAGATGGTATTAATGAAGGTATTATTATCACTATATTATGAGGTGGCATTGAGCCAGGCTCCATTTAATTAGGATATTGTGTGGTAAGGTTTGTATTTTAATGTGAAGTCCTCCACTTTTGTTTATTAATGCGTCGATTTTAGGAAGCTTTAGATTTTCAAAGAAATTCTCCGTGATGTTTTTAATGACATTTGTGATCATTAGTGTTTTTACTCCCTGTCATTTGATAACTCTTTAATTAGTTAAGTGCAGTGTTTCGAAAATTTCTTTTAAACTATTTGGGAGCATGATTCTTCCCTTCTGAGGTGATAGGCTTTTATAATTTTATTAGCTCCTCGAACAGACCTGCAACGTTTTACTAGCAATCCTATAGTCGTAAATTCATTCACTTTAATACACTTTCATTCACTTTAATACAGAAAAATAAGAATTTGACAAAAGAAAGACAATATATTTCTCCTTCTTTGATAGCAGCTTTAACACTGTGCAAATAAAAGTCCACCCCAAAGTGAGCCAATTAACAATGTTTTTAGAATAATCATTAGAAAAATGATTTTCTGGGATCTTTCAATGATCTTTGATAAATATTTATCATAAATGTAGATATTCGCAACGTAGATTCTATACGAAATTGTTTTTTAAAGGGTATATGCTTGGTCTCTCATATGAGAGAGATGAGTGTATTAAGAATGAAAATCATCCCCGTTTTCTTTTGCTTACAAGAAGAGTATTTGTCCGTTTTGGAAAATAAAAACGATAATGAATTTCTCTCTCAAATAACGGAAGACAGGATATCGACGCAAATGAAAATTGGCGTTTCACAATCTTTAGCGAAGTCGCGAGAAATTCGGCACTAATATCTCTCGTAGTCCTCGCATGTGTGGCTGCAACTTACGTAACAGGAGTCTTTTCCATCTGTAATTTTATTGCCCCGTAGTTTTTCTTTTTTTTCATCGTAAATTTGCGTGAGTCACATAGAATGAGAGACATCACCCCTTCAGCCCAGCCCTCCTCCACTCCTCCTCCAACTCCCTTTCTCCTCGAGTAACTTCACCGCGCCCCTCCCGTTTAACGCCGAGACTACTTTATGCCTTCCCGAGAGGTGTTTCCTCTTCTTTGCCAGCGATTCCTTTTTCAAGAAACATTCGTTCTCCTTTTCACCAGTGTTCTTTGTTCGCCCAAAAATAACATCCAACAAAAATCAGTTGGAAGATAATAAAACACATTGTAGTAACTCATGGATTACATCTCGTAGAGTAGATTGCTCTCATTTTTGCGTGTTTAATTACAAAACGCTGTGTGTGCGTGAGATCTCTGAATATTTTGGCTTTTTATGAAATTCAAATAAGGCGCAGCAGAGCGCAATTTTTATGAAAACTGCTGCAAATGCTCTCAATGAAATAACTTTTACCATCGAATGTAATGTATAAATCGAAGAAAATATATCGAAAATTTGCCTCATATATCAACGACGCATCAACGGTTTCAATTTTGTGGATCTAGTAAAAACGATATCAATGTCGTTAAGCGTTAGGCATTGTGATGAAATTGAATTTTGTATACCTCAATTCATTCTGTACTATTATTTCATTTTTGTTTTCCCACCTGCAGCTATAGACAAACTTTTCCCGCACTTGCGAGCCTCTGCCACCTGCGTCACCCTACTTGACCAGCCGTGTCTGTCTGCCTGTCTGTCTCTCTCTCTCTCCCTCCCGCCCCTCTCTCTCTCCCTCTCTATCTCTTGCCGGCCTTGGTAGAAGGGTGGTTAGAGTATCTGCCGCCGAATACTAGAATACTAAGGTCGCGAGTTGGAACCCGCCGAGGGCATGGATGTTTGTGTTTGTCGTAATGGCTTGTATGTAAGAATGGACAATATAATCTAAATATCGCCCTTGAAAGTAAAGTCGAATTATTTATTTATATCTCTCTCCCTTCTTCTCTCTCCCTCCCTCTCTCTCCCCCTCTCTCTCTCCCTCTCTATCCCTCTCACTCTCCCCACCCCTCTCTCCCCACCCCTCTCTCCCCACCCATCTCTCCCCCTCTCTCTCTATCCCTCTCTCTCCCTCCCTCTCTCTCCCTCCCTCCCTCTCTCTCCCTCCCTCTCTCTCCCCTCTCTCTCTCCCTCTCCTTCTCCCTCTCCTCCCTCTCACTCTCTCTCTCCCTCCCTCCCTCTCTGCTCCCCCCTCCCTCCCTCTCTCCTCCCCCCCTTCCTCCACCCCCTTGGCGAGACTCCCGTTCCACCGTCTTACCGAGCAATCCGTCCCTACTTCCTCGCCCACCCCCGCAACCGTCCCGACGACCCGACTAGCACCCCACGTCATCCTCAAATAAAATTCACGACTACCTCCACAAAAGGATTTCCAACCAACGCAAAAAGCACAGCTTAAGATTTTTCGATTCTTTTTTGAGACTATATCCTTGTTGAATAACATGATATACAGCTGAAGCAAATGTTTTTTTAAATATGGAGATTTACGATATCCTTCATTATATCCTATAAACAAGCTACATCCCTTTGCATCGGTGCAGTGGCATTGTTTTTCAGTTATAGACCTCCCGAAGTTTGCGTAATTAAAAGACATCGATGAAACCTTTGCGCGTCATGTGGTTGCTATATATGTTAGGATGATTGCAAATTCAATCTGTAATACTTAAAGTTTTTTAATTGTCGTCTTCTCTTTGTACGCTGAAATCGAAAAATATCTATTAATATTTTCTTGCAATACAAGCCATACATTTATCACATACTTACATATACGACGTAAATGCGTGTGGACCGAGATTAGATTACTCAGTAGCGTAATAATTAGGCAACCGAAAAGCTAAACAGAATAACTAAAACGGAGTCCAAATTTAGTTGTAAATATAAAGAAGACTGACCGCGACCTTTTTTGAAACACTACAACATTTCCTTCGGCAAAAAAACTGCAACGCTCAACAGACTTTTGAACGAATTGGCTTCCAAAAGGGAAGAAAAGGTAATACGCGGAGAGGGTAAACGAAACTTAACTACAGAGCGTGAGTACGTGTGACGAGGCATTTGGTAACCGTCGGTCGATCTGCGGCCCCCAAGAGAGAGAGAGAGAGAGAGAGAATGGAAGCAGCGATGTTGAGGATGAGGAGAAGAGTAGTCATGGACGTCGCCTTTTCACGAGGCAAAACTTACTTGGCTTCGCATCGAGAATCGCTCGCTACCCAACCACTCACGTGTTCATTCACGTGCAGAAAGGCATCGATGCCGCCTCGAGACGTCCACATACAACGACACGCGTTCACATGCAAGCGAAGGGAGAAAAACACATGAATGTATACACGCGACGCCCCCCCCCCCCCTCTCTCTTTCTCTCTCCCTCTACCCCTACGAGTAATCCCATTAAGTCATCGAGAAATTACGTAAGAATCTCCATCGCCTTTCTATGCATACGTCACACGTGGATTCGTATCAATGGATCGTGACGGTTACTGCTCCATGTACAGCGCGTAACTTAAATGTCGCAATTTTTCTTAATTGACAAGGTAGAAGGTAGTATGTGGCAGGATAATTGCCTCGAATGAGGATTTGCGAATTTCCAGCTTTAGGAGGAATTTTTCCATCATAATACGAATGGGAGAGACGAATGGTTAGACGGCGAGTTATTGTTTAGGATTTATTTATAAATAACCGGTTTTCCGGTTTCCGTCAAATATCTCCTTAAAAACATCGTCATTGGTAATCTTCGTAAGGACCAAAGTTGAAGAGAATAATATTTCTTCCGCCGCGGCGTACGAAGACGTACCAGAAGTACCAGGATCGAATCCAACGAGCGCCGTTTGATGAAAAACGTGATGGCCAGTCCGGTTATTGAGGAGCACGCGCGGATTACATCAGCCCGTCCTTGAGAGAGAGCCGTTAAGTAGTGTTGCGTAAGAGGAATGTTTTTCGAAAAATCAGCCAGCCGATTAAAAGAAATATCGCTTCTTTGAGCAACAATCAGCAATAGGATTTATTTGAGCAGAGATTTATATAATATTTTCATTTTCATTAGCATTTAAATGTTTCATTCTTGAAGGTCGGTATATACAATAATAATTGCAAATAATTTAACTATAACCCTATTATTCAACGTAGCCTCAGTCGTTACACAGGGAAGTGTAATCGGCCCCCTACTATTCCTTTTATATATAAACGACTTCGAAAGCTGAGCAGAACAGGAGTTACGAAAAGAAATCAGCCGACGTAGGGTGATATTATTCATTATTATGCACTTTCCCTTGGTGCTATAGTACCCCCTGCAACACACCATTGCGGTGGCTTGCAGGGTGAACTGCAGATATAGATATATTATCGATAATAGGAAACTGCGCTTGTAATGTTTTAAAATATAAAGTAAAATTATTTTTTTTATTGAATCTTATTTGTTATTTTGCATAATATTTAAAAGAGAAGCAGCTTATTCAAGAGCCCTGTTTATTACTAGCTATTATTATCTCTATACATGTATGATATATTATACAACTTAAATCTAAGCATAGTCTTAGAGTTTTTTTCTTTCATTTAATTTCTCCTCTTCTCACATTGTTTAAACTTTTATTAACTACTCTTTTCCAAATTTATCTTTCTTTCGTATTCTATCCAATTCTTTATTTATTTATTTAATCATGTACACCAGGCCCTCGCAATCAGAGAGGATTGTGTCCTGGGAAAACAGTGCGAATGGTAAAACTAAGAGAATAAGGGAAACGGCGAGATTGATCTCTGACTTGCGAGTAAACTCACAATTAAAAGAATATGTATAGTTATTACAATAGATCATGGTAATACTACGTAAAAGATGACCATCGATAAGCCATTGCTATCAAAAATCAAAATACACCCTCTAGTTTATTCATAAAGTCTATTAGAACTTAAAAAATAAGGGTCTAACTTATTTTTTTTCTAATTTTGCCTTAAGGCTTATGCAGTTTAACGCCATCTTTTCTATATTACATTTGAAAACATATGCGCTATTTACCATACATATATTTTGAGCACAGGATTGTTCCTTTCCGAACTCTCCAATGAGTTCAATTACCTTAACAAACAAGCGTGCAATGTGAGAAAGAAATACTGGTGTAGTCAGATAAGAATGATCGTTATCAGTACTTAGAAGTAAGCGATATATTCCTAAATTATGGAAAATATGTTTTTTATCACGTAGTTACTTATCATTTAGCAACGGGATATTTTAAATTATATATATCGAAAAAAGAGAAAAAAATTCTTTATAAACAATGGTCCGGAATAGTTGCAAAACTTTTGTTCCTCACCAGCTGCTTAAATGCTATAGCTGAAGTAGTCTAACAATACCTCTGAGTCAAGAAAAAAATAGGGTATGGGTTACTGTAACAAAATAGCTGAGAGCCCATCGCCGAAAATCTGCATAGTTTACAACCGCTGTCTCTGCATTTCCCTTCGGACCCTTCTTGTGTATGAATTAGTGACAATGCCACAATTTCTTGATTGTCGGATTAGACTAAAAGTATATTCAGAGCCGAAGTGAGGGCGGGGTAACCGGGGCACGTGCCCAGAGCGCAGCTTCGTAAAGGGGCGCCAAACTTTTCATTGTTTATCAGTTAAGAGGATGAATTGTTTAACTTCTTGCTCTTGGAGAAAATGACTATAACCGATTCAAGCGCTACCTCCAAAATTTTCTTTATATTCTAGAAAAATTATAATTTTCTACTGACTTCAAATAATGGAATTTGAAATAAAAAATTTAAAAAATCGTTTGCATTATAATTAATATTATACTAGTTATAGCACAACAAATTATTACTTGGATATAAAATAATGCTATCTCTGAGTAGAGGCGGCTTAAGGCATTCTCCGTTAAAACATCATTATTGTATATACAATTCTATACAAAGGTTATAGATAATGTATGTTCATACAGTTTTCATTTGAAACAATTTTCTATGGGAGTTATTGTTTAGGAGTTATTCACAAATAACCGGTTTTCCGGTTTCCGTCAAATATCTCCTTAAAAACATCGTCATTGGTAATCTTCGTAAGGACCAAAGTTAAAGAGAATAATATTTCCTCCAAGTTTTGTTTGAAACAAATTTTCGTAGAACCACCCATTTCGGAGATATTTCGCTTTATCTTAAGACCAGTATACAGCGCCACCACCATGTAGCGGTGAATTCTGTAAATATATTCAAAATATACGTAATTTACGGCAATAAGGACGACTATTCTTTTACGATACGAAATAATAATTTTGCCTCATAATGCTGTTCATAATAATTTAAATATCTATAAGCCAAATATGGAGAAAGTCGTGTTGGTCAAATCAGATTTTTACTTACATAGTAAAGGCAAAGTATTGTGATCACGAAAAAAATTGACTTCGAGATTTCAACGGAAATACAGGTTTTGAGGTCCGTAGAACACGATTAGACTATTTCCGGAATGATGTCTGCGTGTGTGTGCGTGCGCGTGCATGTGCGTGTGTGTGTGTCTGTGGGTGTGTGTGCCTGTGTATGTGATAGTGGGCGCTCTAACTCAAAATGTACCTGTCATATTAATACCAAATTTCATATATAACAACTTAACATGAGCAAAAAGAACCGATTAGTTTTTCAACAATACCGAATAACCGGAAGCCGAAGTTTATTCGAAACGCGATTCAGTTTTTGGAATATTTCTCTGTTAAAACATCATTATTGTATATACAATTCTATGCAAATGTTATAGAGAATGCCATTTCCTACAACTTTCATTTGAAATAATTTTAAATAGCAGTTACTCTTTCGGAATTATTTATAAAAAACCTGAAATGGCCAACACATGACTTTCTCCATATTGGGGTATAGATATTTAAATTATTATGAATAGCATAATGAGTCAAAATTATTATTTCGTATCGTAAAAGAATACAGTCGTCCTTATTGCAGTAAATCACGTATATTTTATATATGTTTACGGAATTCACCACTACGTGGGTTTGGCCCTGTAAACTGGATATTACGGAAAAAGTTGAATATCTCCGAAATGGATGCTTCTACGAAAATTTGTTTCAAACAAAACCTGGAAGAAATATTATTCTCTACAACTTTGGACCTTACGGAGATTACCAATAACGACGTTTTTAAGGAGATATTTGACGGAAACTGAAAAAACCGATTATTTATAAATAATTCCTAATTAATAACAGCTAAAGAGGATTATTTCAAATGAAAGTTGTAGGAAATAACATTCTCTACATTTTTTGTAATAGTCGATGTGTAGTATAATGACGTATTACCGGAGAAATATTGCAAAATCCGAGTCGGGTTTCGAATAAATCTCGACTTTCGATTAACCGTATTATCAAAAAACTAATCAGCTCCTCGTGCTCATACCAGAGTGTTATATATGAAATTTGTTAATCATATGGCAAGTACTTTTCGTTTTAGAGCGCCCACAATCACACACACACACACATAGACACAGACATTATTCCGAAAATCTTCTAAACATGCATTTCCGTTGAAATCTCGTAGTTGATTTTTTTAATGTAAACAGTATTTTCTGTATACTACGTATATGAAGAAAGTAAAAAAGTGGCTATGCTAAATAAATTTTCGGAACCATGAGCTACTTAACTATTCTATGCATACAAAATTCATTGATCAATTCCGGTGAGATAAAGAGTATATGCAAGTAATCATTTTTTACTTTTAGTAACTAATTAAAAATTTCCTTTTAAAATACCTGCCGGAATGCTGTGATACTCATCTCGGGATTTATTCGATATTCACTTTAATCGGTGAGAACGAGATGGAATTTACCATCTGCCGATGCCATTTATAATTCGTCCCAACGCTATCGTCAGCCATAAAAACCCGACTCTGAAGTAATTAGGCACGATCGGGTGCAGATTAGCGAGCGTGAGTCAACATCCTCCCTTCGACGCCTCTCGCACACGCAGGGCCGGCTCAAGATATTTTGGCGCCCCAAGCAGATTTCAATTATGGCGCCCCATCGATACATAAATTTTACATTAAAATTCGGTAGTTTAGCAGTATAATAGGATATAATTATTTTGAAGTTTTGTGTATTTTTGTGATTAAACAGTTTAATAAGAAAACAAGGTTTTATTCAGAGAAAAATAAATTTGAAATGTCACAAAGAAATTATAAATTGTGCGATACTTATTTCAGTGACAGTGAGATTGATTGGAACTATTTCATCGATATACATATGCACAGATGGGGCTCAATCAAATCAGTCAAATTTTCTGGTGCAGTAAGTTTCATAAAGAAGGCATCGAAAAATTCAACATCGACACATTGCCTTATTCATAGACAAGCACGTGTTGCAAAACGCATAAATGAAGGCAGTGACGAACTTATCTAAAGCCAACTGTACAAATTGCTCTTTGAATGAAATAGAAAGGACGAAATTGAATCTTGATTGAAAAATGCACTTGGGAGTCTGTGAATACTGCGAAGGAAGGATGCAGGGGAAAAGGAAGCGACGAAACGAATAGAATCAAGCCTTATCTTGGAAGTGATCTTAGAAAGACTTTCCGAAAAAAATTATTTAAAAAATGTAGTTCGGGATGAAAAGCGGGCTTTATCGTGAATAAATGAGACTTCAAATTTATGACTGATTACGAACTTCAAGAGCAAGAAGAACATCGTCTATTACTTGGAATCATTACAACAAAGGACAACGTTCGTTACAGAAGCAGCTTACGAATTTGTTACCAATTTAAAATTGAAAATTTAAAACGACCTTCAGGATGAATTTCTTAAAAGGAAATAAAATTGCCCAATACTAGAATTAATTACGACAAATTTTAAAGAGAAAAACCTCTACGTTAAACTGCTTATCAAAGGTTGGTTTAAGAAAGAGTATAATAGCAACAAACTTATTTGAATTAAACTAAAAAATAATTTAACCATACAACGTGAAAGATGTACCTATATAAAAAGATCGAATAAAAATATCTATATACTAACTTCCTGGTTTAGAAAATCTTCGTTGATCGTAGACTAGGTATAGCTCCAACCTCAGGGTGAAACACCCGCTTTTATCATTGCGAAAAATAATATTTACACTAAATATTGACGTATCTTCTTGAGTAAAGACAAAAAAATATCAATTATGCCCAAGGAAAACTAACTTGCAATGACTTGATAACAGATTCTTCAAACGCTAAAAGACGCACACCACTCGACTGCCTTTTCCACAGCGATGGGCGTATTGGAACAAATGCGGACAAATACTTCTTTTTCGATGTCATCAATGCAAAATGCGAGGGAGGAGGAAATGTTGAAGGAGAAGGGGTTGAAAACAGTGGTGTGAGAATATGTACCCTGTCCTCACACACCCTAACACAGCGTAGCAATTACTAATAAGCAGTAAAAGAAACCCAAAAGATATGTATTTCGTCCTCAAACAAGAGCTGCAACCAATCAACCGAGAATTTCAAATGTGTCTGAATAAGTGCACATGGAAAAAAAGAGGAACCGCAGGAGGGAGGGTCTTTGGATATTCAGTATCCTCCTCGGACTTTGTAAAGATTTCCTTGGTCTTGGACACCCTTGCAAATGTCTACCGTTGGCCAACTTCTGATGAGACTGCAGAGGCTAGTAAGGCGGGGGCGATGCCAAGGCATGACCTTTCTCCCTCCCCCCTCAAACCTAATGGAATGCTTCTCTCTTCAGGCCTTTGGTACAAGGGATACATTGCACCCGGACAGAAACCCTCGGGGGCGGCAAATCACAGAGGGAATCAGCTAAAAATATTAGGGGCGGTGAGAACTGCTTTCACCCGGTCGGCAAAGATCCCCGGCATGTAACAGCAATAAAACGTTAGAAAAACCACATCCAGCCATCTGTATTCGGTAGATTTCTCGGAAGCCGCTTTCGGAAATACTTTATTATTTGGAGTAGAGCTGCCCCTGAACATTCATTTCAAGTCACATGTTCACATTTATTCGCCCGCTGTAAACACTAAACATTTCAATGGAAAACCAAATGAAAAAACTAAATTAAGGTATTTTCCAAAAAATTTTTTCAAGAAAATTTGGCGCCCTTAAAATTCAGCGCCCCAAGCGGTCGCTTGGTCTGCTTGTATTGTTGGACCGGCCCTGCGCACACGTATCATGCCGTTGAACCCGAAGGTCACTTCTCCTTTTCTGTTTTCTCGAGAAAACCGCGTCTCGCGTTTGCAAATCGAATGTCAACTTAAAACGATTGGACGCGGTCTAGGGACATTGGCGGTTTCTTTAATACCGCTTTCTCCGTAGAGCGAGAACGAGAGAATGCGCGCGCGCAGCCATTACCTTGAATGAGTGGCCACCCATGGAATTTTTACTATCGCTCCTCGAGTGTTAATCCGATGGGCGTGAAAAGGTTTCTCTTTAAGCGCTGAAGAGCTTTATTGTCGGAGACATTTTCAAGGATTAACGAAAGGATAGAAATGGACGATCAAATGGAAGTTTTTTTTGTCCGACGAGAAAGGAGAGAAACGGAAATAGACTTTTCACGTTAGGGTTTTTTCCTTCCGATGAAACGGATTTTAAAATTACGCTAACCAAACTCAGTTATCCTGAATATGGAAATGTAATAAACTCTTTAAACCTGCGCGTTGAGTCATAATTGTAATAAGTAAAAGCGAGAAATTTTCAGAAGGATGTTTTAAAAGTGATTTTTATTTGTCTGTCAAAGTATTGTAAGTAAAAATGGACATGATTAACTGATTCCAACCAAAACGTGTAACAGGTGCCTCTATTTTAACTGAGTTAATATTTGAAATTTCATTTTGTAAGTCTTTTAGTGAAAATATTAAAGTAATGTTATCTTAGTTTTAATACACTTACATCAACGATATGTAAGAATTACCTCGAGGGGCTCGTACAGATCTTTAAACGCTACCTAAGTGATTAATAGAACAATTATCCTAGCTTGATTATCGTATAATGCCATAAAAGGATATTATGCATCAGAATGATATAACGAGATATTTATCTAAGACGGATTTTTTCCACGCTATTAGTAGATGACCCTGTCTACGTCGATGGCATATCTTTTTGCCCAAATGTTCTTTTCTTCCATGACCTTGCTTACTCACCATGGCTAAAGCAAATCCTACGACGTAGTTTCCTCAACATCTCCAGTTCAATGAGACAGATGAGTGCAATTAGAGGACCTTCGACTCTTTCATCTAGAAACACTTAACTGCTCATCACATTTCGGGGGTGGCAAGTCGTGCAACCAAAAGAGTCGACTGAGAAAGTGCTTTCATTTCAGACTTAACGAATCAATGCAACGCCTGGAAAGCGATACGCAAGAGCAATACATTACGTAAATGAAATGAATGAAAAATTTAAATCAAGCAGAACCATTCTGCGGGAGAGACCGTAAGTAGACACGCGCGCACACACGTGGCGCGCTCGAGATTTATCGGCATCATCAAAGACGTCAATTAAAAATAATCCCTTATTTTTTCCCCTCCCTAAATCTTATTTTTTGGAGCGTTTCATTTGCAAAGGTGGCTTTTTTTTGCAATAGGTGGATCAAGTTACGCCCTAAAATAACGCCCTCCCTTTAAAGGAGAGCCGCGGAGGTTGCAAATCTTTCGTCTCGAAGTTTATCGCTCTCGCTCCGTGAAAGGTGTGGGTCCGAGAGAGCGACAAGTTTGGTGTCGAAATAAAGAGCACGCGACGGAGGATAGGGTGAATGTAGAAGGATTGGGGTGGGTGATGGAGGAGGGGGGTAGTGGCGGTGGAGGGGTGAATGGAGGAGGAGGGGTGAATGTAGAAGGATGGGGGTGGGTGATGGAGGAGGGGGGTCGTGGAGGAGGAGGGGTGAATGGAGGAGGAGGGGTGAATGTAGAAGGATGGGGGTGGGTGATGGAGGAGGGGGGTAGTGGAGGAGGAGAAGGGGTGAATGGAGGAGGAGGGGTGAATGTAGAAGGATGGGGGTGGGTGATGGAGGAGGGGTGAATGGAGGAAGAGGGGGAAGGAGGAAGGGATGTGTAGTGGAGGATGAGGTGGGTGGATGGAAAGAGGATGAGTGGAGGAAGAGGGAGAGGGTTAATGGAGGAGGTTGTGGGTAGTAAGGGAGGTGGTGGGAGGGATGGGAGGCGGAGAAGGATACTCGGCGTACGCAATCTTCGCGAACTAGTCTATTACGCCGCCCCACCTTCGTCACCCTATTCCTTACACACCCTTCTCCATGGGTCGGCGATCTTAGGCCGCTTGCTCGAAGAAGCGCGAGAGATGAATTACTTACGTAACTGATAATTATTTTCTTTAATTTTTACGTTATCTAAAACATTTGAATGACCGACATATACCACGCATTTGATGATATCTATGAAACCATGTAGATGATGTTTACCGCTCAAGTAGCGCGGAAATTTTGAGAATGTGTATCGCTTTTGTAAATACTTTATTCGACCCGGAGCGGTAGCAGTGATTTAATAACTAGGCAAATTCTGGACTTCGTACAATCCATTTTGGGTTTTATCGTAAACATATTTGATGCGTAAAAAAGTCTCATACCATTTTTATTTGATTCCGTAGCGGGGTTAAATACGTTCCATATACCTGTCCTAATCTCCTTCAACCCCATTGTCGCTCGACCGATGACCCCTTGAGGCTCTTGCAGTCGCTCTTGGAAGGGGCGTGCGCATTTTCTCTCCTACTCCGATCCATTCCCTTATTCCGCCACGCCATTGATTTCCCGTCTCGCCCGCTAGAAATACCGACCTCCGTGGTCGTAACTGGAAAGTGATTTCCTTACTCGGAAACGGAATCCGGGGTGGTCCCCATGTCACTGCTTTGACAATTGTTTAGGAAATATATTTGGAGCGTAAAGGAAGAGGCCGCCAGTCTGGTGCATGGGTGGAATAAGGTCCTGTTTCCATCGGGGAGAAATGCCGTCAGAAAGCTAAGTTTTTACTTTCTCATACGTAGTAATGGGAAAGTATTGTATTCATGAAAAAAATCGACTTCGAGATTTTAACGGAAATACATGTTTTGAGGTCCCTAGAACACGTTTAGACTATTTTCGGAATGATGTCTGTGTGTGTGTATGTTATTGTGGGCGCTCTAACTCAAAAAGTACATGCCATATCGTTACCAAACTTCATATATAACACTTGAACATGAGCACAAAGAACTGATTAGTTTTTGGACAATAACGGATAATCGGAAGTCGCGGTTTATTCGAAACCCGATTCGGTTTTTGCGATATTTCATTGTTAAAACATCATTATTCTATATATAATAATGTTATAGAGAATGTAATTTCCTACAGTTTTAATTTGAAACAATTTTCTATAGGAGTTATTGTTTAGGAGTTATTTATAAATAACCGGTTTTTCGGTTTCCGTTAAATATCTCCTTAAAAACATCGTTATTGGTAATCTTCGTAAGGACCAAAGTTGTAGAGAATATTATTTCTTCCAAGTTTTGTTTGTAACTAATTTTCGTAGAACCATCCCTTTCGGATATATTTCGCTTTATCTTAATAACAGCCTACAGCGCCAACACCTTGTAGCGGTGAATTCTGTAAACATTCAAAATATACGTAATTTACGGCAAGGACGTGTCTTCTTTTACGATACGAAATAATAATTTTGCCTTATAATGCTACTCATAATAATTTAAATATCTATACCCCAAATATGGAGAAAGTCATGTGTTGGCCACATCAGATTTTTTTACATTGTTATATATGTCCCCGGTAAAGCTTAAACCTAACAAAAAATAATTGTGGAACGTTAAACAATAACTGCTTCGACTTTTGTTTAGGAAATATATTTAAAGCGCAAAAGAACAAACCGTCCGTCGGGGGCATGGCTGGACGTGGCCGGTAATCTCGCGAGATTACATAGAACCATGGGTGGAACAAGGGCTAGTAACCCTTAGGAAGAAAAACCCTGGTGTATAAAATGCCGACAGAAAGCTTAAGTTTACAATATTAGTACCTTTGTCATAGGTAAAGCTTAAACCTAATACAGAATTATAATTTAGCAAATCTAAAAAATAACGGAGTATATACGCGTATAATTTTGCGAGGGAAAGTCATTAATAAACAATTTCACTACTCGTAATTGATTACTTTTATGTCTTTTTGGTGCTAAAAATATTTGGCTCAATCATATCCTAAGACTGCTTCCTATTTTAGCGTTAAAATACTTGGGTTCTCAAAGCGCCATAATTTGACGAGTAATAACTACTTGAAATATTTAGCCTAGAAACATTTACCATTTGTTTTCTAAACTAAAGTAGCAAGGATGAGAAAAATTAGGTAATCTCCCCATGTTAAATGGTGGATATCTCATCTCATAAATACAAAAACATCTGTGTGCGTCCCAAATCAGTTATCCGAATCCAAGAATATAATCATAAATTCTGTACCGGATCATCGAATTACCCACATGAGCAAAATAGCCAAAAGTTCGATGGAAAAACGAACGAGATAGCGTATAGCAGGCAGGTCAAACTAGCGGTCCGCCCGCCGCATGGGCCCTTTTCTCTGTCCTACTGCGCCCTGAACGCTAATTTTTCTCTCGGCTAAATTGTCCGAGATTTTATCCAAATACTTTATTTTTGTGAAAAGGAGGCAAGTTTTTTCTTAGTTGCTCTGATACAACAGAAAGCAGTTTCCAAATCATTGTTTTTAATAACGAAAGAAGTGACCAGTCTTCTAGGTAAAATCTATTTAGCCTATTCTGGCCCTCATTAAACATCTGTAATCCTAATGCGGCCCCTCTATAACATCTATCACCACAATGCGGCCCTAATGATTCTCCGAGTTTGACTTGCCTGATGTATAGGATCGCGAAACTCTAAAATAAGATGGGGAAGCATCAATAAAACTTTATTGATTCAAAATAGCGTATTTCTACTTGAAAAATCATTCAAAGATTCACGACTGAAATATAAATGTGGGCATTAAATTCTACTGATAAAAAATATTATTATTAATGATAACATAGAATAAATAAAATCTGATCTGGCCAACACATGACTTTTCCTTGACGCTTGACGCCTCACGTTTTTATTTTTATTTTATTTTTTATTTATACATAAGTTCACATAGAGCGTATACGCGATGCGCCCAAAATCTTGGCCAAAATCATCATCGTAGGCATGGCGCGACAGGAGGTGCAAAACGTGCACTTCCACAGCCTTTGCGGGCGGCAAAATGAGCGTCAAATGCAACGCATAAAAAATTTTTTGATAAGCATTACGCTACGGAATTCAAATAAAACCGAAAAATATGCATCGGCCAGAGGGTGTAATAAATTACTTCTATCAAACATCACTCGTCAAGTATAGGGCTTGACGCCTCACATGTTTTAATTTTTATTTTATTTTTTATTTATACATAAGTTCACATAGAGCGTACACGCCATTTTACAGTAGACAAAGACATAAATCAACATATATCACAACATCCGTACTCGAAGCGGGATTCGAACCCGCGACCATTTGGGTTAGAAGGTAGGCACACTGCCAACCAGTCTAACCCGGCCGGCTATCATTTTGAGTTTGTTTTGTCTGCTAAGATACACGTCCATCATAATCTACTCAGGAACTAACAATGGGCCTCTGCTCTTCAGGGCTTCATGAATTGCTTCTTTCATTAAATTTTAATTAACAGAAACAGCGTGAAACGCAGAAACATGCGTTATTTATGCTATCTATAAACGTGCCGATAAGAAAGGTTGGACATCCTTTCAGATAAGGGATAAACCTATTACCTTGCACATTGCTCACTTCTGCAATGATACCTTTTTTTTTCATTGATAAAAGGTTAATTTAAATATTGCTTTATATTGCATGTTTCTCGGGAGTACTTCGTTGTCATTATTATATTATTTAAATACGCAGTGCTGTAAAAACAAGGAGGATTGGGGTGGGGTGACGGTAAAATCAGCATTTTCACAGGGCGAAAAAATCTGATGTGGCCAACACATGACTTTCTCCATATTTGGGTACAGATATTAAAATTATTATGAATTGCATTACAAGGTAAAATTATCATTTCGTAACGTAAAAAAATACAGTCATCCTTATTGCCGTAAATTACGTATATTTTGAATGTTTACAGAATTCACTGCTACATGGTGGTGGCGCTGTATACTGGAAATTACCATAAATGTTGAATATCTCCGAAATGGATGGTTCTACGAAAATTTGTTTCAAACAAAATTTGGAAGAAATATTATTCTCTACAACCTTGGTCCTTACAAAGATGACCAATACGTCGTTTTTAAGGAGATATTTGACGGAAACCGAAAAACCGATTATTTATAAATAATTCCTAAACAATAACTGCTTTATGCTTGGTCCTTACAAAGATGACCAATACGTCGTTTTTAAGGAGATATTTGACGGAAACCGAAAAACCGATTATTTATAAATAATTCCTAAACAATAACTGCTTTATGCTCATGCTAATGTGTTATATACGAAGTTTGGTAACGATATGGCAAGTACTTTTTGAGTTAGAGTTCCCACAATCACATACACACGCACACACACATACATCATTCCGAAAATAGTCTAACCGTGTTCTAGGTACCTCAAAACGTGTATTTCCGTTGAAATCTCGAAGTCTATTTCTTCTTGATCACAATACTTTACCATTACTACGTATGGAGAAAGTAATAAATGCATGTGAAATAAGTTAAGTACTTGACGAAAATATACGAAATGACATGTCGCTGAACTTTTGCTATTAAATATCCTTTTTGACTGAAGTCATATTTCCTAATTATGTATATATTTAGAACAGAAAAATTTAATTATAGCATGCTAATCCAGCTCATATCCTTCTTAAGTTTATTAATGTAGTATGGTTTAAAAACATCCAACACATTTTACTTTCTCCATACGTAGTAATGGGAGAGTATTGTGATCACGAAAAAAATCGACTTCGGGATTTTAACGGAAATACACGTTTTGAAGTCCCTACAACATGTTTAGACTATTTTCGGAATGATGTCTGTGTGTGGATGGATGTGACTGTGGGCGATTTAACTCAAAAAGTACTTGCCATATTATTACCAAATTTCATATATAACACTTTAGCACGGGCACAAAGAGCTGATTAATTTTGGACAATAACGGCTAAGCGGATGTCAAGGTGTATTCGGAACCCGATTCGGTTTTGCCGAGATTTCTCCGTTAAAACATAATTATTGTATGTGCAATTCTATACAAAGGTTATAGTGAATGTAATTTCCCACAACTTTCGTTTGAAATAATTTTCCATAGCAGTTATTGTTTAGGAACTAATTATAAATAATCGGTTTTTTTCGGTTTCCGTCAAATATCTCCTTAAAAACGTCGTAATTGGTCATCTTCGTGAGGACCAAAGTTGTAGAGAATAATATTTCTTCCAAGTGATGCTTGAAACAAATTTTCGTAGAACCATCCATTTCGGAGATGTTTAACTTTTCTTAATTTCCAGTATACAGCGCCAATCCCATGTAACGGTGATTTCTGTAAACATATTCAAAATATACCTAATTGACGGCAATAAGAACGACTGTGTTTATTATAATACGAAATAATAATTTTTCCTTGTGATGCTATTCATAATTATTTAAATATGGTGAAAGTCATGTGTTGGCCACATCAGATTTTTCATTTTAGTGCATACACATATGCAAACAAATGTCTTTTATTCATACATTCAGAAAGTATTGTATTATTTTGTAAATTAATTTTATTTGGTCATCAGACTAAAAACGAAACATGCTAATCAATTGTACATGTTTTAAAACAACGCATTTTCCGCCGATAATCACCTTAAGCGTCTGAACTGATTTTTTTAAAATTTCTATAGAATTCGCTGAGGAAATCATTTTGGTTAAAATTTCCCTCTCCAAAAGCGATCATAAGATTTTTTTTATCCTCGGTCTTCCTTAAAATTTAATCATTGAGTTAATTTCATTAAACAGAATGCATCACATCCCAATTTTACTCTCTCATTTTCGAAAAAATTTCCTTGTTAGCCCAAAATCCAAACGCCAATCATTCTATGCCTCGCCACCTATCATTCCCCTCCGTATGCCTCCCCCTACGCTGCTGGGGGGTGGTGGGGTGGGTGGGATCGAGCTGAACTCACGAGGAGGTGGCAGGAAGGAAGGAGAGAGGGATAGGATGGGAGGAAGAGCGGGAGGAGAGGGCAGCGATGTTGTGGGCGGCACAAGCTGCACGTGACATCAAACCATGCGTACGTCCCATTCTTATATAACACTTGGCACCCGTATCTGCTAACTCCCGCCCGACGATGGAAGGTTGGAATCGGGAGTCACGCTGTCCTGCGCCAAGGACGCAGGTCACAACTCTCCCTTGTCCTTCGCATCGGGGGCCTTTCTGCTCTCTGGCGTGACTTGCCCCCACATCGGGGCGAGGAATGCATAAAGGAAACATGCCTATGCACCGGAACGATTTCATTTAAATACTCGCCAGTCCTCTTATTCCGAAGTGGAACTTGTGTTTAGGGTAATCGTGTACCTCGAGATGTAATTCCCCCTCTCTTCCCGACGGCCCCCGCCGACTCCTTCCGCTCCCTGCCTACATTCTCTTAAGCGATACGCCCCCGTATCATAAGAATCTGGAAAACCTTTTTACAATGCGCTCTGAATAAGCGGCGCGAGTGCGTTATTACATCCGTTTTAATTCCTCTCTCTCTCTGATGAGGAGGAGGTATGAAAACTGAAGTGACTCAGAATGGCTATTTGGGCCGTGTGAAAAATGCTGGCGTAATGCTCGGTAGTATAATCTGAGTGATATATTTAAATTACTTTGACGTCACGAGCCGCCTATTAGCAAAAGGTTTGCTAGTGGGAAGATTCCGGGTCTGGAGGTCCGACGAAACCTGTCGCAACGGAGTTCTTCAATTGGGAAGTAATCGTATTAAGTATTTATAAGATTTTTTCTATGATAACTTGATCGCGATAGTTCTCGAACAGTTTTGTAGAGGGGTAACTGGTGTGAGGTGGCGGGATCGAATATATAAATATTTTTAACAATCATAGATCGAGGAAGTCAATTCATTAATTTAAGATAAAACATTCGCAAATCTCACTTTTAATAATGCTGCAGTATTTAAATGCAAGTAAAAATATTCCCCGATCTAATTTTCCACTATTCAAACATTACTAATATCGTATTCTCGCGTCTTTCTTATCTTACTTTTAAGCTATTCCATGCTGTATTGATTATTTCTTATTTTATCATCGATTTCATCCTATAATGAAACATATTTGATCATTAAATAATAAAATTATTATCTACCAGGATTTTCGAACTGAATGCTAGAAATTAAGATATACTAACTACGAAACGATAAAGCGAGTACATTCTATTTAAACCGAAACATTAATAAAACATTTTCTTAGCCGAAAAGAGGTTAGGACGGATTAGATTGATGCATCTCCTATTATTTCCGGCTCTATCTCTTTCGTTCCCTCATCTCTGTCTCGTTTTTGCTCCTTACACTACACTCTTTTTTTGTAAGCTTCTCTCTCCCTAATTCAATTCCTCCTTCTCGAAGATAACTTGGAATAAAGACTTTGTCGCAGCAGTCCTATGGAATACGTACACAAGGCTCACATCTGAATAAGAATGAACTGCGAGTGGAGATGGAGGAGCCAGGGAGAGATGGAAGGAAAGCAAAGAAAAATGGAGGGCAGGAAAGGAGAAGCAAGGATAGAGAGAAGGGAGATATGTTAGGGACCGATAAAGGAGGATTAAGGGGAGTTAAGTTTTGAGCTGGTGGGTAAAGGGATGACAGATTGTCGACGCGATGCGCCCAAAATCTTGGCCAAAATCATCATCGTAGGCATGGCGCGACAGGGGGTGCAAAACGTGCACTTCCACAGGGCGGCTGCTTTTGCGGGCGGCAAAATGAGCGTCAAATGCAACGCATAAAAAATTTTTTGATAAGCATTACGCTACGGAATTCAAATAAAACCGAAAAATATGCATCGGCCAGAGGGTGTAATAAATTACTTCTATCAAACATCACTCGTCAAGTATAGGGCTTGACGCCTCACATGTTTTAATTTTTATTTTATTTTTTATTTATACATAAGCTCACATAGAGCGTATACGCCATTTTACAGTAGACAAAGGCATAAATCAACATATATCACAACATCCGTACTCGAAGCGGGATTCGAACCCGCGACCATTTGGGTTAGAAGGTAGGCACACTGCCAACCAGTCTAACCCGGCCGGCTATCATTTTGAGTTTGTTTTGTCTGCTAAGATACACGTCCATCATAATCTACTCAAGAACTAACAATGGGCCTCTGCTCTTCAGGGCTTCATGAATTGCTTCTTTCATTAAATTTTAATTAACAGAAACAGCGTGAAACGCAGAAGCATGCGTTATTTATGCTATCTATAAACGTGCCGATAAGAAAAGTTGGACATCCTTTCAGATAAGGGATAACCCTATTACCTCGCACATTGCTCACATCTAAGATGTAGCGTCTGCAATGATACCTTTTTTTTTCATTGATAAGAGGTTAATTTAAATATTGCTTTATATTGCATGTTTCTCGGGAGTACTTCGTTGTTATTATTATATTATTTAAATACGCAGTGCTATAAAAACAAGGAGGATTGGGGTGGGGTGACGGTAAAATCAGCATTTTCACAGGGCGAAAAAATCTGATGTGGCCAACACATGACTTTCTCCATATTTGGGTATAGATATTAAAATTATTATGAATTGCATTACAAGGTAAAATTATCATTTCGTAACGTAAAAAAATACAGTCATCCTTATTGCCGTAAATTACGTATATTTTGAATGTTTACAGAATTCACTGCTACATGGTGGTGGCGCTGTATACTGGAAATTACCATAAATGTTGAATATCTCCGAAATGGATGGTTCTACGAAAACTTGTTTCAAACAAAACTTGGAAGAAATATTATCCTCTACAACTTTGGTCCTTACGAAGATGACCAATTACGACGTTTTTAAGGAGATATTTGACGGAACCGAAAAACCGATTATTTATAAATAATTCCTAAACAATAACTACTATGAAAATTGTTTCAAATGAAAGTTGTAGAAAATTACATTATAACCTTTGTATAGAATTGTATATAAAATAATAATGTTTTAATGGAGAAATGCCGCAAAAACCGAATCGGGTTTCGAATAAACCTCGACTTTCGCTTAACTGTAATTGTCCAAAAACTAATCAGTTCTTTGTGCCCGTACAAAAGTATTTTATTTGAAATTTGGTAACGATATGGCTAGTACTTTTTGAGTTAGAGTGCCCACAATCACACGCACACGCACACACAGACATCATTCCGAAAATAGTCTGAAGGTGTTCTAAGGTCCTCAAAACGTGAATTTCCGTTGAAATCTCGAAGTCGATTTTTTTCGTGATCACAATACTTTTCCATTACTCCGTACTATGGAGAAAATAAAAACTCCTAGCGCCGGCCTTGATCATAGGTTTTCTACTTTTCTGTAAGATTTTGGCCCAAACAATCCGGTCTGCACCATTCAAAACTTTTATATACGTATACCCATCCACTTATTTCAGGATATTTAATATTTCTTTTCACTTCTTACACCTTTGCCTCTATCCATGAATCCTCCTTTCTATGACTTGAGAGTGATGTATGAAAATATTTGGAGGATAAATCTAACCTTATAACTTGAATTAATGAAATATGGCATATTACTATATTTGAGCAGACAATATACTCGAAATCATTCATGTATTATAACAGAAAATGCTAACGATATCGTACATAATCTAGGTAGTAGTGTCCAATACTTGAATAAATAAAATGTGGAGAATTTACGATCCTCATCAGTTTTATTACTTTCTCCATACGAAGTAATGGGAAAGTATTGTGATCACGAAAAAAATCGACTTCGAGATTTCAACGGAAATACACGTTTTGAGGTCCCTAGAACACGTTTAGACTATTTTAGGAATGATGTTTGTGTGTGTGTGGGTGTGCATGTGATTGTGGGCGCTCTAACTCAAAAAGTACTTGCCATATTAATACCAAATTTCATATATAACAGTTGAGCACGAGCACAAAGAACTGATTAGTTTTTGGACAATAACGGTTAACCGGAAGTTGAGGTTTATTCGAAACCCTATTCGGATTATGCGATATTTCTCCATTAAAACCTCATTATTGTATATGCAATTCTATACAAAGGTTATGGAGAATGTAATTTTCTGATTAGTTTTTGGACAATAACGGTTAATAGGAAATTGAGGTTTATTCGGAACCCTATTCGGATTTTGCGATATTTCTCCATTAAAACTTCATTATTGTATACGCAATTCTATACAAAGGTTATGGAGAATGTAATTTTCTACAACTTTCATTTGAAACAATTTTCCATAGCAGTTATTGTTTAGGAATTATTTATAAGTAATCGGTTTTTTCGGTTATCGTCAAATATCTCCTTTAAAACGTCCTTATTTGTAATATTCGTGAGGGCCAAAGTTGCAGAGAATAATATTTCTTCCGGGTTTTGTTTGAAACAAATTTTCGTAGAACCATCCATTTCGGAGATATTCAACTTTTTTCCTAATTTTCAGTATACAGCGCCAATACCATGTAGCGGTGAATTCTGCAAACACATTCAAAATATACCTAATTTACGGCAATGTGGACGGCTATTCTTTTACGATACGAAATAATAATTTTGCCTTATAATGCTATTTACAATATTTTAAATATCTATACCCCAAATATGGAGAAAGTCATGTGTTGGCCACATCAGTTTTTACTTTCTCCATACGTAGTAATGGGAAAGTATTGTAGTCATGAAAAAAATCGACTTCGAGTTTTCAACGGAAATACATGTTTTGAGGCCCTAGAACACGTTTAGACTATTTTCGGAATGATGTCTGTGTGTGTGTGTGTGTATGTTAGTGTGGGCGCTAATATTTTATATAATAATATCAACGAAAGTTGAGAGGGGCGGTGGAAGGGGAAACGTTCGTGATTGGCTACTTGCTCTAAGTAGGCCAAGAGCCTTCAGATGGTGAAGCGAATATAATTGACGGCAATAAGGACGACTGTATTCTTTTACGATACGAAATAATAGTTTTGCCTTATAATGCTATTCATAATAATTTAAATATCTATACCCCAAATATGGAGAAAGTCATGTGTTTGCCACATCAGATTTTTTTAAATTAGTGTAGGATTATAAATATCCGTGTCTTTCAGAGGAACCTTTGGAGCCAGTGAAACTTTAATTGGTATTAAAAAATTTGTCAGGTTTAACTGTCATTATTTCAAATGCAACGTTTAATGAAAGCGTAAAATTATTTCGAAACCGATATTTACGAGACGGTATTTTGGTGATTCATAAACTTAACGCTTTTCGCAAAAACCTGAATCCGCAGAAGGAACAGCGTCTTTAAATGATCACTTTACCGTAGATCTCTTGTGAAAATAAATTTTATAGAAATACATAATACAATTATATCCGCAAATAATAACTTTTCGAAAGTTATTATATACTAGCGTAATTGCCCTTCAATATGACAGGATATCTTTAGTTAACCTTAAAATAGTGACCTCCCTCCCTCCCCCTCCCTATATCTCGCCACCTCCCTTTCTCCCTCCCCTTCCCTTCTCTCCCTCCCTCCCTCCTTCCCTTCCCTCTCCCTCCCGCTCTCTCCCTCTCTCTCTTAAATGTAAGAAGGGACTACGTATATAGTCTCAATTTTGCTCTCAATAAAGTCGTTTGTCTGCCTGTCTCCCTCCCTCCCTCTCCCTCCCTCTCACTCCCTCTCTCCCTCTCCATCTCTCTCCCTCCCTTCCTCCCTCCCACTCCCTCCCTTCCTCTCCCTCCCTCCCTCTCCCTTCCTCTCTCTCCCTCCCTCTCTCTCTCTCTCCCTCCCCCTCTCTCCCTCCCCCCATCTCTCTCTCCCCTCTCTCTCTCCCTCTCCCTCCCTCCCACCCCCTCTCTCCCACCCCCTCTCTCCCGCCCTATCTCTCCCTCCTCCTCTCTCCCTCCCTATCTCTCCCTCTCTCCCTATCTCTCCCTCTCTATCCCTCTCCCTCCCTCCCTCTCTCCCTCCCCCTCTCTCCCAACCCCTTTCTTCCACCCCCACTCTCCCACCCCCACTCTCCCACCCCCTCTCTCCCTCCCCCTCTCTCCCGCCCTATTTTTCCCTCCTCTCTCCCGCCCTATCTCTCCCTCCATCCCTCCCTATCTCTCCCTCCCTCACTCTCCCTCCCTCCCTCTCCCTCCCCCCTCTCTCCCTCCCCCTCTCTCCATCCCTCCCTCTCCCCCCTCCCTCTCTCTTCCTATCTCGTATTAAAACATTCAAAGCACGCTTACACCCATAAGGATTGATTTAACAATTGGATTTTGAGGTCTAACAATATAATTAGTCACCATGGCAACATTCCTTTAACATGCCAATATTTAAAATAGAATATGTAAATTAAACGTTTAACATGAGATATTTCGAACTGTGAGCGAAAAAAGATGAACGGAATAAGAAACTTAATAATTTTTTCTTAAAATGGTTCAAATCCTAAGGTCGTAGGTTAATTCCTTCTAATTTTAATTTCCAAATGAATAAAAGCCTGCACCACGAAAAATCGCGTTTTACATGTTAAGCAACGGGAAATGGAAATGCCTCCGTTGGAGTCGAACCAAGGAATTTATTCGAGATTTAAATTCGTCATCACTTGAAAAAGTGTTAATCAAGCATCCCTGCCAAATTTTGAGTTTCTATCTTCATTACTTCTCGGTTATTAGCGTTTAAGTTAGCGTTATAGACAGAGAAAATTTAGCGTTATAGACAGAGAATTGCTTTTTATTATATAAGATGGACAAAATAAAAAATTGTTGCATGTAATTCAGAATATAACAGTACCCAAATGCATGCTTTCCTTCAGCAGACGATCGTTTAACATCGCCTCATGACTGCGCAAAGAACCGAAACCTAGGTTCCTGCTCTTTAAACCCTTCTCCTCTCAACGCCCCCGCCCAGTATGAACGGCCATGTATACTTTATATACCTTCATGCAAATCTAAACACAATGCCAAGGAAATGCGTGGTCATAATAAGGAATCCACCTGCTGCAGGAAGTTTAGCCTCCTGAAAGGGCTCATTATGATCGCGGATCAAGGCGATTGTGAGATTGAGGATAGCGGTGCTGTGAATGAGGGAAGCTTTCCTAAAGGTTGTCACTTTGGAATATCCAATTGCTCACGGACTTCCGCGTCGAAATGTATGCAGTATTGTCGCTCAACGAGGACAAATGTAGACCGAGGTGAGTCAAAAGGTTTCGGGGTGGCGAAACGTAAGATGTCGAAAGAAATACTTACATGCAGTTATTATGCATGGTTGGTCTTTTTACTTTCTCCATACATAGTAATGGGAAAGTATTGTGATCACGAAAGAAATCGACTTCGAGATTTCAATGGAAATACACGTTTTGAGGTCCCTAGAACACGTTTAGACTATTTTCGGAATGATGCCTGTGTGTGTGTCTGAGTGCGCGCGTGTGTGTGTATGTGATTGTGGGCGCTCTAACTCAAAAGATGCTTACCATATCCTTACCAAACTTCAAATATAACACTTTAGCATGAGCACAAAAAACTGATTAGTTTTTGGACAATAACGGTTAACCGGAAGTCGGGGTTTATTCGATACCTGATTCGGTTTTTGCGATATTTCTCCGATAATAAGTCATTATTGTGTACATTGACCATTACAAAAAATTTAGAAAATATAATTTCCTACATTTATTATTTCAAACAATTTTCCAAAGCAGTTATTGTTCAGGAATTATTTACAAATAATCGGTTTTTTCGGTTTCTGTCAAACATCCCCTTAAAAACGTCGTAATTAGTCATTTTCGTGATGACCGAAGTTGTAGAGAATAATATTTCTTCCAGGTTTTGTTTGAAACAAATTTTCGTAGAACCATCCATTTCGGAGATATTCAACTTTTTCGTAATTTTCAGTATACAGCGCCACAACCAAGTAGCGGTGAATTCTGTAAACATATTCAAAATATACCTAATTTACGGCAATAAGAACGACTGTATTCTTTTACGATACGAAATAATAATTTTGCCTCATTACGCTATTCATAATAATTTAAATATCCATACCCCAAATATGGAGAAAGTCACGTGTTGGCCACATCAGATTTTTTTCTGTTATGGTGAATATATTTCATCGATAAAATGCAACTTATCTTTGATTTTTATTGTATGTTTGCAAATAATTCATTTATTCGTATCTAAAGTGCCGTTATTTTTATTTTCTCTATCATATAAATTTTTAATGTCTTAGAATACATTTAGAAGAACAATTCCCTTTTCGAACTTCTCAAGAGTGTTCGGAAGGGCATTCGGTATGGGTTAATGCGTTATTTTTATCCCATCACTATTTTGCATTCCAAAGTGCAACGCTGTCGAAGGAAGCGTTGAGTTGCTTGGAAGGGTGAAGTACGACATGCACTTCGATGACATCGTCACCTCTCAGTCGGCCGTGAATATCTGCCTTGAACTCTGAGAACTCTCAAGACCGGATATTGACTAAACACCTTTTTAAGGAGCTATTGTTGCCACCTGACTGGATAATAATCTTACAGAATAACAATTCAGAATATATGTGTAACGTTTTTAGAAAGTTCGGTATCAGTATTGAAATAGGAAACTTTCAACTGCTTTTCAAAATGCTACCAACTCAAATGTATCATGTTAACCCCAAGATAATTTCATTGACATATTAACTAATGAAGGATATATTTAGTGTTCCAACATAACTAGAAAAGAACTTTTCTTCTTTTCAATCTTCACATTTGTGATCAGTAAGTATTATGGACACACGCATATAAGTTAAATTTCCATCATTTCACTCATGTTATTTAACAACTCAATTCTGGGATAAAGTAGGGATGTTTTCCGCTTTGCCTCCGTGAGGAAAGCTAGTGTGATAAGGTTTACTACGGAGTTAACCGTTCTTCACCGTAAATACCCTAATTCGATAATGCAGAATTAGCTTAGTTGGTTAAAGCATCTACCAGATTTACCAGGCAAGTGGGACAGTAGGGTTCGAGTCCCGGTCAAGTTTAGATATATTCTCCTTCTCTATCTTCAAAATATAAAAGAGATATTTAACGTAAATTGTTGAATTGCGAATGTACTTATATCTAAACAGGCTAAAAAACACTTTTATAGCAAAGAATAGTTTGAATCGAATGGAGATGTCTTATTTTTGCTTTCTCCATACGTAGTAATGGGCAAGTATTGTGATCACGAAAAAAATCGACTTCGACATTTCCACGGAAATACACGTTTTGTGTCCCTAGAACATGTTTAGACTATTTTCGGAATGATGTCTGTGTGTGGGGATGGATGTGACTGTGGACGATCTAACTCAAAAAGTACTTGACATATTAATACCAAATTTCATATATAACACTTTAGCACGAGCACAAAGAACTGATTAGTTTTTGGACAATAACGGTTAAGCGGAAGTCGAAGTTCATTCGAAACCCGACACGGTATTGGCGATATTCCTCCGTTAAAACATAATTATTGTATGTGAAATTCTATACAAAGGTTATAGTGAATGTAATTTCCTACAACTTTCATTGAAATAATTTTTCATAGCCGTTATTGTTTAGGAACTAATTATAAATAATCGGTTTTTTTCGGTTTCCGTCAAATATCTCCTTAAAAACGTCGTAATTGTTCATCTTCGTGAGGACCAAAGTTGTAGAGAATAATATTTCTTCTAAGTTATCCTTGAAACAAATTTTCGTAGAACGAGCCATTTCTTATTTTCCAGTATACAGCGCCAACCCCATGTAACGGTGGTTTCTGTAAACATACTCAAAATATACCTAATTGACGGCAATAAGGACGACTGTATTCTTTTAAGATACAAAATAGTAATTTTGCCTTATAATACTATTCACAGTATTTTAAATATCTATACCCCAAACATGGAGAAAGTCGTGTTGGCCACATCAGATTTTTACTTTCTCCATAAGTAGTAATGGGAAAGTATTGTGATCACGAAAAATATCGACTTCGAGATTTCAACGGAAATACACGTTTTGAGGTCCCTAGAACACGTTTAGACTATTTTCGGAATGATGTCTCTGTGTATGTGTGCGTGTGCACGTGTGCGTGTGTGTGTATGTGATTGTTGGCGCTCTAACTCAATAAGTACTTGCCATATCGTTACCTAACTTCATATATAACACTTTAGCATGATCTCAAAGAACTGATTAGTTTTTGGACAATATGGTTAATCGAAAGTCGAGATTTATTCGAAACACGATTCGGATTTTGCAATATTTCTCCGGTAATACGCCCTTATAGTATACATCGGCTATTACAAAAAATGTAGAGAATGTAATTTCCTACAACTTTCATTTGAAACAATTTTCCATAGCAGTTATTGTTGAGGATTTATTAATAAATAATCGTTTTTTTCGGTTTCCGTCAAATATCTTAAGAACTTCGTTATTGGTAATGTTGGTGAGGACCAAAGTTGTAGAAAATAATATTTCTTCCTGGTTTTGTTTGAAACAAATTTTCGTAGAACCATCCTTTTCAGAGATATTTTGTTTTTCTTAATTTCCAATATACAGTGCCACCACCATGTAACGGTGAATTCTGTAAACATATTCAAAATATACGTAATATACTGCAATAAGGACGACTGTATTCTTTTACGATACGAATTAATTTTGCCTTGTAATGCTATTCATAATAATTTAAATATCTCTATCCCAAATATGGGAAAGTCATGTTGGCCAAATCAGATTTTTAGTTTTGGATTAATCTAATTTTACATATGTGCCTTAAAGTCTGTCATTGTGACAATTTCATGTGTAGAAATTCTGCGACCCGTCATTAGCCATTATTTTAGTAGAATTTTCACTTAGACTGACTTAGTTTTGGGTGTATAATATACTTTGCGTATCCGCGGAGGGTTCGTTTCTTGAAAACGGCCAACAACAGAACTTGTTAAAATATATACTTTAAATTGTGAAGAAAGTGGAGTTAGGAGGGTGAACTTTCTTCCCCCATCTCACAATTTCCTCAGCCTTCATTGGGTTTCCTTTGTATTTTTGTAGTTCGTAGTGCTTACAGTTTACACTATGCCAGTGGTTCCCAACCTTTTTGGTATGGCCACCCACGAATCCAAATTTCTGGGTATGGCGACCCATCGATTTATTGTAACCTTAATATTGGATCATCGATCTTCTGCAACGATCTATTTCGTACATTTCAACTGCAGTGTGCGTGTTTTATGATAATTATCCGAGGCATTCATGCAAAAATATAATTTAAAAATCCTATTAATGTGAAATTTGTTGAAAAACATATTTATAGTACAGGGTGTTTACGACCCACCTGCTGCAAGGGCTTCGTGACCCACCTGTTGGTCGCGACCAGGCTGGGAAACACTGCACTATACGTTTGCTTTGTTGTCGAGAGGAAACCGCGCCGTTTCATGGGCTATTGCGAAAGAGTTCGTGCTGCAGCCTGCGTATGAGAGGAAGAGAGGTTCCGCGAACGCCGAATATTGCAACAGTATTTACTGCGCGAACGCGTGAAACCTGCGAAAATCGAGCGATTACGGTATACCCAGATGTTTTTTAGACTTAAAATATTTTGAAATTCAGTAAACTTGTTTGTGCAACTATTCTGGTGTTAAATTATCCATTTAAAAATTATTTTCATCTACTAATCCTAGTTCTGAAAGTTGGATGGGCAAAACAATTTTTTCAAAAGATACTACTATAAATAACGTAACAAAAAGAACAATTAGTGAATCACTTTGAATATGCAAAATGGGAATGTGACTTGTCCTTTCTAATGATTATTTCAGAATTCTTAAATTCATTTAAGCTCAAAATGCCGAGAAGACACTATTTCATATAAGAACTTACTATCACTATGAAAGCTTTCTAAGTTTATTTTTTTATCATTATTCCACCAGCATCTTTTAAAGGATATCGTTGTCACTTGCAACTAAGGGAATATTTAAAAAAAATAAAAGATAAATGGTGATCAGCGTGCCAGATCCATTGAAACATATCCGACATTCTTTCAAAGAGACATCTAATGACTTTGAGTGGAAAAACGTCGTTCAGAACATTAACAGATCATTTTGAAGCCTCGTATAAACACGTTGACTCTTTCTTAGGGATTGCAAAATTTACCGACCTTTGATTTACCGGTAATTCGGTAAAAATTTTCACAAATACCGGTTTACTGGTAATTTACCGGTAATTTATACAGTTTCAAACAAACGCTAAATTGATAGAAAAATGAGGGGTAATTATTAATGGAAAACAAATTTTATTCAAATCAACTATAAAACTAATATAAATAAAAATATTTTATTCAAAACATTTATTCCAAATATAATTTTACGTTTAATATTAATAATATAAACAAAAACACTTTGAACAAAATTGTATTCCAAACATAATTACAAGTTTAATATTAATATAAAGAAAAACACTTTGAACAAAATTGTATTCCAAACAATTATAAGTTTAATATTAATATAAGCAAAACACTTTGAAAGTCTTTCTTATTAGATGTATTTTGGTTAAAATAGGTTCGCAGAAAACATAATTTATCGAGACAATGGTTACCTAACTGCAATCTTATTTTAGTACATATAAACCCATCCGTTGAAAAACTCGTTCAGATTCAACACTTGTTGGTCGCCTGGTCATTAGGAAATCGAAATTCATTTTTAAGTATTTTCTCTTATTTTTTCTTCTTGAAAATACATTAGTTCCTTTCTTACGACTTGTGTTAGGTCTTTTGTGTTTTTTTTTTGTTTTTGAGATGAATCCTAAGACTGGGAGTTGGAATGGTTGACTACTGTTGATTCAGTTTCAGAAATGCGTTCAACTCTACAATTACCTTTGTTATTGTGGCCTTGCTGGTTTTATTGAAAATTCCGTAATCTTCATCAATTGATTTCTTTGGATCATAAAGAAACTGTAGAACATAAGAATAAGTTTTTCGTCTTTCCTTTATGAGAGCTATCAATGCTTCTTTAAGGTCATTGCTTAAAAATGTGTTTTGATTTCTTAGTTCATCAAGCATAAATTTTTATGCTACATCAGCAATACACAAAGTTACATTTTTGGATCATAATGCTTCTACAGCAACTTTTATTGGCAGCAATGCTAATATTGTACTAGAGAGCATTTCAAGTTCATTTTCTGTCAAGATCAACAGATATTAGTGCTAAGGTATTAACGTTTATAACGCATTATCTGCATTAAACATATTCAAGGAATAATATTAAAAACGGAAAAATAACTACTGACATTACATCACCATGAAGAAATTCATTAGGAATGAATCACTTCGTAGGAGCCGCCACTGTACGTGATCAAATACTGCGGGAAAATAACTTTCGATTTACGCCATTTTCGATTTATGCCATAAACCTCAGAACGTATCTACGGCGTAAATCGAGTGTCGCCTGTACTTTCTTGATTACTGATTATTGCGTCAGCCTTCAGCGCATGCGCAATTGTCTGCCGAGAGAATCAGGACTTGAGAAACATTGAAAAATTTAAACACGGGAATATTATTATTTTTTAACATGCTTTAAAAACATTTTTTATTCATCGAATTACCGGTAAAAATTACAAAATTACCGGTAAATTTTACCGGATTTTCGGGCTATTTACCGGAAAATCGGTAAACCGGTTTACCGGTATTGCAATCCCTCTCGAACTCATTCAATTTCAGAATAGTGATTAACTGAAGTCAAAATTACAGGAGAAAAATTTGGAGAACATTTATAAGTGCCTTCCAACGGATACCAATATATGCTTGAAGGTAGATGTTCTTGCAAGTTTGTTCGGATGTACTAACATTTGCGAAAACGCTTCATCGTTGATGAAACTAAAGAAATCAACACATAGGAAACAATTCACAGATGAAAATCCAAGCACTAAACCTAATCAAAAGCGTTTTACTTCAAAAATGCAGACTCAGATGTGTCATTGAAGCGTGGTGAACTTTAGTGCTGAATAGTTTGTACTATTGAACTAGGTTTTAATTTTCGGTAAGTTATTTGTAAGAACTTCTTCTGTAACATACCAATTGTATTTACGTACCTAATTTAAATTGAGTAATAAGAAATATTGAAGCAGTATTTCCGTCAAAAATGTAATTGATAATAAAATATATGCTTCGGTTTATTTCGTATAATACATATGTTAAGTTTCCATAAGGTTCACCACATACTCGGGGAAATTTGCTACTCCGACCCATTGATAGAAAAAGGTTGTGCATCAGTGGCGGAGCGTGGGTTCAAGGGATGTGTTAGCCTAACCCCAAACCCAAACCCCCCTTCCCCCCTCCTTCCGAAATGACAATTCATGTAATATGACGTTAGCACGTGATAATCCGCGTTTTTAATTTCACATTCCAAGTTCATTTTATTTATAATATCTTTTTAAAAGTCGAATTACTCGATAATGCAGTCACAATCGCCCTCTTCGATGGTGGCGGATCTCAACAAAAAAAATCGTCACCCGCACGAATACACCATCAAACACGTGAATACACGCTGTACCACGTGTTATAGTCGATCCCCCATCTGAAGTCTCTTGGCCTACTTATAGCAAGTAGCCAATCACGAACGTTTCCTCTTCCATCGCCCCTCTCAACTTTCGTGCGGGAGAGCAGATACCGGTGCGCGCTGCCAGCTCTTGCTCAGCTGATATACTACGCAGTTTCTAAATAAAAAGGAAACGGCGGTAGAAACGGCAACGCAGTCCGATGCGATCTCTTCGAGAGCAGGAGTGAGACTGGTTTCCTCCCCACTACCTTCCCAAACAAACAGTCTCCTATTGGCTGCTGCTAACTCGTGCCCGCCCAGTTTTCAAGGCCATCAGACTTCAGATGATGGACCGACTATAGCACTGGGAGACCGGCTAACACTGGGGGAATTCTTCCCGCTACGTCATCTCTGGCTATGAGTCGACGAGTCGACTGCGCATGCTCCCGACGGGGATCAGCGCTTAGAAGGGGTCCTACAAACGTTAGCAAGAATCAAGTGGCTAACATTGTAAAAGCTCAAGAGGCCGCGTTATTATTGCGCGTTATTGGCATTCACATATGTATGCATACCTTGTATATACACAGGTGAACACCAAATAAGCAAGGAAACAGTTTCTGAAGTCGCAAATGGAAAAAAAGAGCATTATTCAATTTCGGTTTTATAAGTGTTAGCCGGGTTAACACGGTTAACACGAACGCTCCGCCCTTGTTGTGCATCACGGCAATGTACGTGTAGCCATAGCTAGACTTTCGAGCTACTTTATAATTAAAAACAATGAGAAGCAAATTTTCGTTATTTAAGAATTTTTTAATGTGTCCTTTTCGTAATAATTAAGAAATTTAAAATATAAAAATTAAATATTGAAATAATTTTTTTGGTCAAAAGAAATGGAAGATGTATGTTAATCATATAGCCATAAAACGGTTCAATAAACATGTTTATTTCATCTGTGTCGCTATGTACTAGAGTCGATTAAGCAAAAGTCTCCCGGGCCGGAGGGCATACCCGCGCGTGTGTTAAAACCTTACTTGAAAATAATATTCGAGAAATCCGTTGCACATGGTACCGTTCCAAAAGACTGGAAACTAGCTTACGTAACGCCCATCCACAAAGGCGGTGATAAAGAGAACCCCGAAAATTATAGACCGATTTCCTTGACGTCATTATCGTGTAAGATTCTATAACATATAATCGTTAGCTCTGTTCTGCGTTATTTAGATGGTCGTCCTTCGCTAAGCAAAAACCTACACTGGTTTCGGAAAGGTAGGTCATGCGAAACGCAGCTCGCCCTGTTCGTAAACGATTTGTTGCAATGCGGAGAGAAGAACACTCAGGTTGATGCCATTTTCATTGATTTTAAAAAACCGTTTGACAAAGTACCTCGTAATAAATTAAAAGGAAAACTAGGAGAGTACGGCATAAACCATAATATCGTGAGTTGGGTAAAAGACATCCTCTCCAACAGAAAACAGATAGTAGTTATTGATGGGAAATCTTCATACCCGGTAAGAGTCGCATCAGGTGTTCCACAGGGAAGTGTCATAGGCCCACTACTATTGCTGATATATATAAACGATATCTGCTCCGTCGTTCGCTGCAAAATAAAACGTTTCGCAGATGACATCGTTTTATATAAGGAGATAATGAGCTTGGATGACCAAAAATCGTTCCAGGAAGTTTTAAACGCACTTTCAGCATGGTGTCAAGATTGGAAAATCAAAATTAATCGCAGAAAATGTTCCCAGTTGCTTTTCTAGAAGAGTACGAACAATGAATTAGACTCAAGAGTACAGAATTGATAGATTGAATATCCAATCTGCAGAGTACGTTAAATATTTAGGAGTCACCATTTGTCGTGATCTATCATGGAATATGCATATGCGAAGGATCGTAGGCGCAGCTAATAAGAAATTGGGCTTCGTAGGCAGAATAGTAAGAAGTAGCACAGAACAGGTACGAGAAATTTGTTATTTATCATTGGTCAGATCTCAGGTCGAATACGCTTCCAGAATATGGGATCCGTACGAAAAGGGAGAAACACTTGAGTTAGAAAGAACCCAACGCAGAGCAGCCAGATTCGTTAAGCAAAAATATGAGCAAAAATTAAGCGTCACATCACTCTTGAACGAGTTGAATTGGATATCGCTAGAGGATCGCAGAATTAGCGCTAGGTTAAGGCTTCTGGAGAAATTTAGGTCGGAAGTTCTCTTAGAGGAGGTCTCAGGAATATTAGAGGCACCTACGTACATGGGCAGGCACGATCACGAGAATAAAATACGTGAGATCGACTGTAGGACCGAGCGATATCAGAGTTCGTTTTTCCCAAGGACTATACGAGATCATAACAGGAGAGTGATTACCACGACGGACGTTAATAGGTAGGTTTTGGTATGCTGCACCCAGGGCCGGCTCAACAAACAAGCAGACCAAGCGACCGCTTGGGGCGCCGAATTTTTAAGGGCGCCAAATTTTCCTGGCAGAAAGTTTTTGGAAAATAATTTATTTCTTCCATCAGTATGTTTAGTGTTTGCAGCTGGCGAATATACTTATGTGAAAATGTGACTTCAAATGAATGTTCAGAGGCAATAACCGGGCTCTACTCCGAATGGTAAAATGATAGTTCCGAAAGCGACTTCCGAGAGTACTACCGAATACAGATGGCTGGATGTGGTTTTTTCAACATTTTTATTGCTGTGTTACATGCCGGGGGTCTTTGCCGACCGGATGAAAGCTGATTCCCTCTGTGATTTGCCGTCCCCTATGGATTCTGTCCGGATGATTAGCACCCCTTGTAGTCGCGAGCCTAAACAGAGAAGCATTCTCTTAGGTTGGAGGGGCGGGGGGAGAATTATTATGAAAGGTCATGCCTCCAAAGGAAACTCGGCATCGCCCCCGCCTTAATAGCCTGATGCAGACTCAGATGTTGACCAGCTGGAGACATTTTCAAGGGTGCCCAAGAGCAAGGAAGTCATTAGTAAGTCCGAGGAAGATACGGGATACCCCAAGACCCTCACGTCTTTCCAAGATCACTACCAAGATAAGGTTTTGACTCCATTCGTTTCGTCGTTTCAGTTTTCTCTGTATCCTCCCAAGTGCATTTCGCAATCAAGAATCAGTTTACTCCTTTCTATTTCATTCTAAGAGCAGTTCGTACCATTAGCTTTAGATAAGTGCGTCGCTGCCTTTATTCATGCGTTTGGCAACACGTGATTGTCTATGAATAAGGCACTGTGTCGATGTTGCATTTTTTACGCATTCTTTATGAAACTTACTGCACCAGTAAGTTTTCCAATCAATGATTGAGCCCCATTTGTGCATACATCGATGCAATAGTTCCAATCTCATTTTCATAGAAATAAGCATGGCACAATTTATAATTTCTTTTTGGCATTTCAAATTTATTTTTCTGTTAATAAAGTCTTGATTTTTATTAAACTGTTTAATCATAAAAATACACAAAACATCAAAATAATTATATCCTATTAAACAACTAAACTACAGAATTTTAATGCAAAATTTTTGCATCGATGGGGCGCCGTGATTGAAATCTGCTTGGGGCGCCAAGATGTCTTTAGCCGGCCCTGGCTGCACCCCCTGCCACCCACCAGTCTGGTGATTTGCAGGGTATCATGTAGATGTAGATATGAAGTGTCTTTTCATCGGGAATAATTTACCAATTGTCGTTTTAAATATAATGTAATTGTGAAGCCTCTTTGCATATATATGATTTGCGGGACCTTGTTTTATCTCCTGTGACATCCATGGACTTTTACGATTTACACTTCAGAGCCACGTAGTCGGAGATGATTTTGCGAAATTCATAAAATATCATCACGAGTTACTTTGAGCAGTTATATTCATTTTACGAATTAAATCCGCATGTATGCGCCAACACTTATACGATTAAATATATATATATATATATTATTTTTTCTTATTAATAAGTCTGTCCTATAAATTGGCGTCCGCCAGGTGGTAACACACTAGTCGAATGATTAACTAGAAAACACACAGTATTCAAGTATTAAAAGAAAAGAAAATCCCATTATTTCCAGAAAAATCTCTTTGTAATAACACGTGCGAAGTCGTCTTGAAAATATATATTATTTGCAGAAAATAAAAATCCCAGTTTTTATAAATCATTGACAATTGTAATAATAAAATGGGTGAAGCCTGAACTTTCGAGATAGGTCATCATACACTGTAGCGATTTAGAATCTCACAAGGTCGCCGCCGTAATTTGCCTTATCAAATATTCTCCTACTTTTCTTATTCCGTCATTGATTGGCACCTCGACCTGAATATAGAGAAATGCGCCGCAATGAATTTCACGCGCTCCATGAATTTCAACCGTTACCCATACCAAATATCTGAATTAAAGCTACAAATAACTAGGAGTAACTCTCAGTAGCAATTTGTCTAGTAGAGAGCATATCAAAACCGTTATAGCATCGGCAAACAGAGTTCAAGGACTTTCTTCTGGAGTCCTGCGGAGATGCCCCTCGAATGTGAAGGAAATCGCATACTTTTCTCTAATCCGACCCGTAGTGGAATACTGTAGCGCCGTCTGGGACCCTTTCGAGGAGTGCCTAACTAGGGAGCTCGAAATAGTTCAGCTTAAAGCGGCTAGATATGTAAAAGAGAATATCGGTATGATGCGAGTGTATCAGAGATATTGAGGGATCTAAAATGGCAGACGTTGAAGAGTAGAAGAATTGAATACAAAAGGAAACTATTTGAAAAATTCGAAAGTTCCGAATTCGTTGAAGACGGACGCGGCATAGGCGTCCCCATCGGTGTTAGTGAACGTAACGATTGATCAGAGTGTAGTAGAAAATATGTCGAAACAATTGCTAGAACAGAGAAATACTACAGATCCTTTTTCCCAGACGCGATAAGACAGTCCAACAGAGGAATTATAGTCTGTTCACTATGTAAAGTCTCTTGGCCTTGAAGACGGCATACACCACTTAGCAGCAGCCAATAGGAGACGGTTCGTTTGGGAAGGTAGCGGAGGAAACTCAGTGTTTCTCTTGATTTCGAAGCGTTCACATCGGTCTGCGTTGCCATTTCTACCGCCGTTTCCTTGCTGTTGCTGTTCGTGATAGGGTATCTGTCTTCCCGCACGAAAGTTGTGAGGGGCGATGGAAGAGGAAACGTTCGTGATTGGCTACTTGCTCTATGAAGGCCGAGAGGCTTTTGATAGTGAACAGACTATAATTAGAGTTCACTTGGTGTTGTGACACCCCCTGCCAAACGCTCTGGCGGCTTGCAGAGTATTGATGTAAATGTAAATCTCTCTTTTTAGTTCCCTATATTACAGTTGCGTGATTTACATTTGTTTTTGAATGCCTACGCATATTCTCCAATAATATAATTAAAAAAATGAACACACTCCCCTCTCATAGATGTGATATTCAACGGCAATGAAAGACCGATGATTATCAGTTAAATGTTAAATTGACATTATTACCTTGCATAAATTAGATTTAGCCACCCCCTATATATCATTTTATATTTTCAACTGTTAAAGAAAATATCCTTCCTCTGCATATCCTTACCATTATTAAAACTCAAAAGTAAAGCAGTCCTAAAAATCCCACAATAAACCTGGCAATAACATGATACTCAAAGTCTTTTAAAAATATTTTTGCGACTATGAAGAACTATCTTATATATTCTCTCTTGCGGTAATCCTCTCCCCAATCCTTTTTCTCCTTCCTATTTCCCTCGTCAAGACCTCTCCCCTCTTCTTAGAACTTCCAATAGGCTAACGCCACAGGTATAAATTCTTATAAGACAGTGAGATGGGAAAACGTTTAGGAGAGCAACTCAAGGAGTTTTAACTCAGCGAGGGATTATTTTTAGGAAGTGCAGGGTGCAGGTGACAGTGCTTCGGTAGCATCGTCGGGAAGGAAGCAGCTGCATGTCTTGCGGATTGGTCACGCATACTCTTTGTGATTCACGCCTGGGTCTCTCTTCCTCTTTCACACTCATTCTCCCGTGACTCACGGCACGATTATAAGGATCCAGACGAAAATGAATCCTCCAGCATCGGGTCAACGATTGCCCCCCCTCTCTCTCTCTCCCTCCCTCCCTCCCTCTCTCTCCCCCTCTCTCCCCCCCTCTCCCCCTCTCTCCCTTTCTCTCCCCCTCTCCCTCTCTCTCCCCTCTCTCCCCCTCCCCCTCTCTCTCCCCCCTCTCTCCCCCTCCCCCTCTCCCTCACTCCCTCCCCCCTCCCTCCCCCTCTCCCTCCCTCCCTCTCTCTCCCTCTCTCTCCCCCTCTCTCCCCCCTCTCTCCCACCTCTCTCCCACCTCTCTCCCCCTCTCTCCCCCCTCTCCCTCTCTCCCCCTCTCTCCCCCTGTCTCCCTCTCCCTCTCTCTCCCTCTCTCTCCCCCTCTCTCCCCCTCTCTCCCCCTCTCTCCCTCTCTCTCTCTGTCGCTCTCTCTGTCGCTCTCTCTCTCTTTTTTTCTTCCCTACCCCCCCCCCCCCCCCTCTCCCTCTATCCATCGGAGGAACATTCCCGCTCCTTTCTTCCTCCCATCGATCCATCCTTGCTGCTTTCTCCACCTCCCCTCGACCTTTTCCTCCTCCCACTTCAACGTTACCTGCCATCCGGAAAGTGTGCATCAAATTTACAGAGGTGATTGTGTAATTGAAATTATTTCACCTAACTATTGTATCAATATGCTATATCGAAAATTACGCATTTTTTGAACAATACTTTTTTAACAAAAAAAATTCTCTCATTCAACCCTTCAAATAAATTTCAACTTTCTTTCAATGAATGGCTTTAATTGATTCATTCCTATTTTTGGAGAAATTTAGGTTCACGAGTCAGAAGTTGGCACATGGAGTTGGACCATTAATTACGAGAAATATCGCTTGCATATGTTACAATCTATTCTTTTTCAGTGCAAACAATTGCGTGACATTCCCTCCTTTGTTGTTTGTGAAATCTTGTAGCTTCTTGATTTATGGCGTTTCAACTACGTTTAAGCTCATTAATTGACAAAATGTGCCTAATATAGTAGAATGAAGATTAAAGAGACATTTAATACAGCAAAGTATGTTTGTGTGTATAACAACCAGGAATTACCAAATAAATGTCATATGGAACCAGGCCCGTTTTAAGGGGGGAGGGGAGGGGCTGGGTGAGCAACCGCCCCGGGCCCCGCGCCTTACCCTTATTAAGTGAAGGGAAGTGGGCCCCGCGGCAGTCGTCTCGCCCGGGGCCCGGCGGATCCTTGAGACTGGCCTGTATGGAACACGCTGGCCTTTTCGATATGTTAAAATCCCTCACAAAGACAATTTTTCAATGAGTTTCACAAAAGGACGTATAATGCTATGCATGACCGAACACATCAGGATCACAAAAAAAACTGAGCATCATGGCTCCGAAACGGAGTTCTTAATCACAGAAAAAGGACCTTTAGACACAAAACAAATTCGACACCGAATTATAGTGAATTCGTGTGCTGCAATTCCTGAGGAATTCTTTAATTTTTTTTTTAATTCCCGGTTTTCGAATAATTACGTTTTTCGGATTAACTCGGGTTCCGTGATAGACAGAGGAAGAGACCTAATACGCTCTTCCTTATGTTATATTTACAGCAGGAAACATGAGTCTCATTTGTAAAGTGTATACTGAAAGATACATAAACTATGTATATAAATATACAATGATTATAAATTTAATTTTATTCCGATTTGGCTTGTCACACCTCAGTTAGGATGCCGCGAGAAAAAATATTTCAATATAAGGGCTCCGTGGCCTCAAAAAGTTTGGGAACCCATGACCTAGAGATTGTCACCCAATCTTCGTTTTCTAAAAACATATTCAATAATATTGGATGACCAAAGGAACACATATAATCACCTGTTTTTAAAGGTGTATCATCGAAACGAAGTTTGTTCAAAAAATAAATTCTTCCTTTCGAATTCCTATATTCGTATTACAGTTTAAAATATTTTTCTGGATTGTATTATATATGTGGATTAAGACGTTTTGTTTTTAAGAAATAATTCAATGCTGAATGTTAAGCCTTAAAAATGTTACATTCTAAATGTATATTATACTAGAGGAAATATTTTCCTCTAGTTTTAATTGCATTGAATTTCATCTCCGTGATAATTTGACGCGTGGGGTGGAAAAATATTCCGTAAAATATAGAAAGAGATACCAACACATGGGAGCTCAAAGAAATGACCGAAATATGTACGAGTCCAATCACCACACATACTTTCAGGTCGTTACACTCCGTGACTTCCTGGTTTTTATCTAAGGTAATTGCAGGACGTTTGGAATGATAAATACATAGAATGTTGGTATTATATCTCAAAGAAGAGGTTAATGACAGCATGAAAGATACACTTGTGGATTGCAATTAAAGTGCGTTTACTGTCGAGTATGTGCTACCATAAATACTTTTGTTTATTTAGATCCCGAACGAAATAATCAATATCAAATAGAGTGAGATCGTGGAAAACTCGTTAAGTATACGTTGAGCTCTACCTGATATTTATATTGATCCACTCTATTATAGTAACGCACAACATATACATCAAACTGATATCTAGAGTATCATATTTAGATTGTTTGTTGGCTATAACTTCCTGGAAGAGATCATTATTAACGAGAAATGTCAATCCAAAAAGTAAGACATTGAATAATGAAAGAAAAGAGGAAAATCTTAGCAGAAAACATTTTCAACGCCTATCCTCGATTTTCCAAAAAAGATTTAACTTCATGTTTCAGTGTCCTTCAAGATTTAAAAAATACAAATCAACGACAGTTATATTCCCATTTCCTTTCGTTTTAGAAAACCTATCTGTATTAGCCAACTCTAGCGAACGTTTTAACCGTCTTCTGAATAAACAATCGCATTAAGGAAATATATTTGGACGGTTGCAGAATTCAGAAATTCATATATTTTGGCGAATTTTGTGGAACCATTCGGGAAAATGAATGGAGGTGTGCCTACTAACTTTTGATGTAATGAAACAGCGTTTATTCGATCAGAAATGGTGGGTTCACTAAAGTGACCGTGTATGATTTCTTGGGGTGTGGCTAATCGAGAGACATGCTCCTTGAAGGCCGGAAATTCTTCTCTTATGCAAAGCGCCCTTGGATAATGGTTAGAGGTGTTGGTCATGTGACGTAACCAATAACATTGGTATGAAAGTTTGTGACTCAAGGAGCTCCATCTGTTGGCCTCGAGCGAAGTTTCCACCCTTTTTCTTTTCTGCATACAGAAAGTCTCGTAATCTCTTCCTGCTTGGTATCGAATTTTCAATGACGTCTGAATTTTATGACATATGATGTATTTAGGATCTTCCAATAGCGTCGTAAGAAAGTGAGATAATAATTGAGATATTCGTCATATTTTGAGGACCAGAAAATGATAAAATCTCTTGCTGGCGTTAAGGACGGTTTAAGGGTGCCCTTGTCATAGGACGGAATCCCGATTGTGTGCTCCATATGCTGATTCGTGACCTTAGCCCGCTCTAGTCTTGGGCCTTCAGCGACCGTTCCATTCTCATCTTCATCTTAATATCTCATAGGCTGTATTTGTGGTATATTTTCAGTGGAATGCAAGCGATTCACTTTATTTAACGGAAAAGTTATTTCCAAAAATAGAAATCATAATATATTCGCTGTGAATTTATTTTCTTGGTTAAATTCACATTACAATTTAGACACCGCATTAAAATTACGTGTATGTCTCTCTTTGACAATCCAGCGGATCTCTTATTATTAAGTGCGAACTGGGCTTCTTTCACCCAACACCTTGTTTCCATTGATATAATATTGGTAGTATTAATAAAACTTTAATATTAAAACTCCGTAAATGATTATTTCATACTTTATTTTAAATACTTTTAAGTAGTTGTACTTTGCCAAATGTATAAGTACTGGAGTTTGTTCCTATATCTCATCAGTGTAAACTTTCGATCTCGCAAAATTAGATTCATAGATTTGAATTCATATTTATCTTCTTCTATCATTATCCCAACACTCAAATTCAAACTAAAGTGTGAAATTGGTTTCCCAGCATCCAAAACTACTCACGCAATCATTTCCAATAATTAAACCATTCTCATAGTCTTCTGTTAGTAT
Organism: Uropetala carovei; assembly: GCA_036926305.1. Lineage (NCBI taxonomy): Eukaryota > Metazoa > Arthropoda > Insecta > Odonata > Petaluridae > Uropetala > Uropetala carovei. The sequence continues at coordinate 11,943,987 of JAXCHB010000011.1, forward strand.
GTTTTTCAATGTAAAATGAACCTATGGATGTTTTTCTTTGTTTTTTCCTTCATATTTAAGGTCCAGTTGAAATTCTACTCATTGTCAAAACTGCTTAAAATACATACAATCCTTGAGCGTTACCGAGAATAAAGTAGTCTCGGTCTGTGAATTTTATTTGTGGAAATTGCGAATGTCCCGTTATTTCAGTTAAACTTTGTATCAATAGGAGCAACTAGAAGCTAGCGGTTGGATTTGTTCAAAATAATGATGGTACGGCGAGGAAAGTGTGGTTAAACTGCTCAAATCTCCTTCACTACTGAATATAAACACAGAACTGGAAAACACACGATTTAATTTATTGTTCTATGTTCATTACTGCACGCTATTGTATGTCGTCACCTTTTACCAGTTATAGCTTACTCGAATCAACAGACGTAAATGTTGGGCACACCTCTAAAACTTTCCCGAGTGATTCAGCAAGTTTTTCACTTCCATTTCATCAGTTTACCGTATTAGTTAGTCATGGGCATATCCCGGATATCAGACTGCGTAATAATCAAGTCACCACCGAAATCACACCACTAAACAATATCCGCTTCAGCGTTTGCGAACAGTGAAGCACTTATAATTTTCTGGAAATGGAATATAAATATATTGACCTATCCTATATTAGTTATTGACCGTTCTGTTACAAAATATTTCACACATTTAAATATCGCAAATACACGTTAAAAATTATGTCATTTTGTGAAGTAAAAAATTTAATACATTTATGTTATGTTATAATAATTTATGGAAATGATCCATTGTTAGAATCTCTTTTTCCAAGGACAGTTCTCGAGGATAATAGGATGATTACAGGGTAAGTTGGAGGTCATCCCCTGTTGTGACGCGTCGCCATCTATATCTACATTATTCAAGCAACACAATAAAGGTCGCGCCTGACACAGAGTGATAATCACCAATCTAACACTCTCGATGCCAATCTGTATAACATAGACATTTTGATGAATGCGTAGGAGAGCTTATCTATGAACGTGACACAAAGAGATAATATAAGAATTAATTTGAATGATGTAATTAATTCGCGGCGATGTTGTCTTTTTTTATTTTCCCTCTCGGCGGCTCTGGGTGGCATTGGCCCTAGGGTGCGCTTATCCGGAACAACTTTTCCGCCTGACCAATTCAGAGGCCAGCGCAGCAGCGACTGGCTGTTCTTACGACGCCGTACAATGCCCATCAAATACGAATCACACGAGAAGCTTGATTCGCCAAGCGATTTTTTGCTCTAACGCTTCTTAAAGCCCAATCCAACCGAATTCTAAATTGGTGTTAGGAAGAGGGAAATAGTCCAAATAACACACTTGAAGGTCCTGAGAGGTCTGTGGGGGTAGGAAAGAGATTTCCTTCCCGAGTCTCGGAAAGGGAAACGTTATAACTTAATTGCGTCAGAGAAAATAAGTGGAAGTGATTAAATAGGAGAAATCCCCGTCACTCCTCTTCGACCGCCAATAATATTTCCATCGGAAAAGTTATATCCTGTTTCCGTCCCAGCGCGTGAAAGACAAAAGTTTACATTTAACAATTTTAACCAACCTAGAAAATCATAGCCTCTTTCATATCCTCAATTGGATTAGAAGGGTTCTCATGTAGCTTAATTAAATTTCAGTATTTTCTTGTATATTGATAGCTTAATGATAGTAAATGTTCGTATTCCAAGGTACCAGCTATATAATTCATCGCGAAATTAACCTCGAACGGAAGAGGTTGAACATTTTAAATCTAAAGGTAGCCTTTGCCACATACCTATTTTTGCTTCTTTCGAAGAATCCTTTACTGCTTCTCTGCTCCTCGCTTCTTTGCAATCAGCAATAAATATAAATAGGACTTCCAAGAAGTTCTCTCTAACGAGAGAGGATAATGGCCCATCCTTTCGAAGAAACTGAATCATGTGGCTAAACACACCATTGCTCGATTGTGCGTTATAATGTTGATCGTACCAGAAGCTACTTTTAAACAAAGCTGGATATGTAACCCAGCCACAAATGGAACCCGGTGAACTTTAATTGTTACATTGTAAATGAAAAATAAATATAATTATTTCAAGGCAGACTGAAACTAGAAATATTAATATTGTTTCCAAAGAGTTAATGTTTGTATGTATGAATTAAATATCACTAACTGCGATCAATAATACTATATGTAAAATGTGAGCTATGTTAATCACATAAATTTCAATATATCTATTTTAAATTTGACCAATTAATTAATTAAATATTATATTTGTATATCATTATTTATTTTTTAAGTTTGAGGGCAATATCAAGTCCTTGAATTTAGACTTGATGATGAAATTCGGAAATGCGTTGCATTCGTATTCTTCAGGCATAAAAATAATGGATGTTAGTAATATTGTTTTCAGCTTACTCCCCGTTATACTGGCAGTTTTATGACGCTCAGGAAACGTAATGATATAACTTTTTATTAGTCCTATTATATAAAGCGCCAGTCCAAGGAGCCACAAAAATCTAACAAATATTCCATATCCATATTTTGTCAACTTATTTTTCTTGGATGATAATAATCTTTGAAGTCGTCATATGGTTGAAGGTATCTCGTCGGCACTGCTGGTAACTACGTACTTCTCAGGTAGAAACACCCTTGATATAATATTTAATCTTCCAAATGTGATATTTAAGAGCCATAAACTCGTCCACGCCGAAGCCATTTTCCTACAACTGTCCTTTAACACGTCTTTAGCAACAATAACAATATCGGTACGAATTCCACGCTCGAAGTATAATTATGGATTCGTATATGGTGAAGCGGGAGGATTAAGAGGGGTATTCGAAAATTCCTAAATACTTAATTCCTGTAGTAAGAATGTTTTAGCGGAAGGAAAGGTGGGCGCGAGTCGGTTACAAAAAGGTAAACCAGTGAGTAAGGTGTGTTTTTTTTAAACCCCTCCTCCTCCCTCCCATTTCGCTGGATATCCACTTGACCTTGGCTTTTGAAAAACCCGACATTATGACCAACGATTGGCTCGCCTCTTTCGCCAAAGGTCAAAGAGCTCTCTCATGGTCTCCGTTAAATCCGCTGCCGGACCATCCAGCCAGCAAAGCGTCTCTCGACACCTTTCTCTTCTATCCTGCTGCCCTTCACGGAGCGAGAGAGAGAGAGGGAGGGGGAAGGTGGACGGGTCGTATGAGGGTGGAGGATGGGAGACTCTTCGTCCTTTGTCGCACTACTTAATAATAACCCTGTTATTGTCGTGCATTACGAGCGATCGAAACTTTCCAAGTTTGGTATAAGGGTGACGTTAGGTTATCGAAGGTCGGTCGTGAATTTTAAAACACCTTCTTTCCATTACGTTACATCATCGTATGTACTTTTAGCATGTAGTAGGGTCATTCTTACATGTGGTCCGGAAAATGAGTTTGTGACCGTTACAAGAGCAGGCGCCGGATATTTTAATTTCATTTATTTGATTCGTGTGTTATTCATTTTAGAAGATCTCTTGGTTTCTATTTTAGAACTTTTTTCAAGGTGGAGACGATGAACCGAAAAAGAGCATTCCGCGTTAGGTTATTGTGTGCCCTTGAACCGACTGAAGCTCGAAGAGGATAAATAGAATGGTTAAGGATCATCAAGGTTACGAAAAAACACATCGCTCTTAACGTTGCCTAATAATTGACGCATAAAAAATTAATCATGAAACGGATTATTTCGATTATACGCTCAAATATGTTATCGCTACCTTACACGCACATAACGGATTATCACATTGCTGGGAACCGCGTAGTATTACCTTCACGTATTCGTTTATGCGATGTTGTTTCCTCACGCTCTTTTTGCTTTATTCCCCGCGAGCAACCTTTGTTTTGACAATTCCAAAGATCGTTGTGAGAAGCGATCCGATATTTCTCCCGCCGCCAAATAAAAAACCACGAGGGCGTTCTAAATTCTTCCTCCGCGCCACCCCCGCTCCTCCGGCCATCGCTCACTCCCACAGCGGCCATAAGGAGACGGTTAACGAGCCTTGAACGGTAGCTTGGTTATGCTGACACGGCCTCGCTCACCTTCGATTGTAACGCCGAAGGGGTGGCAAACCTCAATTAACCGGACGAAGTAACGAGAGAATTTTCTTTTTGTACGACTCCCTCGCTTATGAACCTCCACCCCTTATTCATTCGCCCCCTCTCCCCCCTCCGCATTCATCCGCCCCTCCCCCATATTCATCCGCCCCTTATTAATTGTCCATTCTCCACGCAATTCGGAATTATTAAAGTCAGCCTTCGAGGCGGCCCACACCCTCAGCTCTCTCCAAAATACGGAAATGAGGCATTTTTTGAAGGTTGCGAGGCGGTGTAGAAGGAGAGGCGTGGGCGAGGGAGGAGGCAGAGGAGGGAGCTGTCGAGGAGGGAGGGAGTGGAGGGAGTGAGGGAAGTAACGGCCTACGTCTAGGTACGGACATGAATTTCCTATTCTAAAACTCCACCACCGTACATTTCACTTCGCTCCCATTTTTATGCTCCCGAGCCCATATGCAATCTATCTCTTCGCCTCCCTCCTCCTCTGTCTCACCCATTCCCCTCTCTCTCTCGACCCACCCCTCTACCTCCCGTTGCCTCTCACTCCTCTCGTCCTTGAAGAAACATCACCTTGAGAAGTTGCCCACATGTTGCATCATCGTTCGTGCGCGGCAAATTGGCCCTGTGGCGGGTTCCGGAGAAAGAAGTCGGATGAAGAGGGATGGAGAGGGAGGGTGAGGGAGAGAGAGAGAATGATGAAAAAAGGAGCCAGAAATAATTACGGATGGGGATAGGGTGTGGCGGGAGGGGGGAGAGCGGTGAAGGGGAAGGGAGGTGATAGCGAGTCTTACGCAATCCCGGTAAAACCGGCGCTCGGATTCGTTGAACTTTCCTGGAGGGATATTGGCACCTCCTCGCTATGTTTGCACACGCTTCACTTAAATACCCCGTAATTAGTTCCCGTAAATACGTAGTATTGATGGCGTCTACAATTCTCGGTTCAAGAGCCTGTGGATGCGTGTTTAACTGGGAGGGAATGGAGGAATAATGGGAGGGAGGAGGAGGGTTCGAGGAGGAGGAATCGTGATAAGTAGAGGACAGCTGTGTAGTCGCAGTGAGGAGTGAGGTGAGAAGAAGGGGAGATAGAAGGGAGAGGGAGGATGGAGCCGTGGGTTGGGTGCGGCCGCAGCGGGAGAGGAATTGGAGAAAGAGAGGAAGGGAGACGCTCTAACATCTCCACTCTGTTTTTGTTCTCTCCTTGGTTATTTTCATTTGTTTATGCGAGTCTTTTTTCGCTCTCTCGCCACTTTGCACTGGCCAAAAGGGAGCTGGCTAACTTGTAACAGGTGTTGTCAGTTAAAAGGAGTTGACTCGCGATGTCGGGGGTTCGTTTTTTTTTTTTTTTTTTTTTTAGGGGGAGATGGTGCGTTTTAGCGGTTGGAGTCCATTTTACACTGCATTCCTTGTCGTTGACGAGCTACTAAAGTTGCCATTTTCAACCTTGATAGACTCGGCCTCGATAAAAATTGCGTTTTGCGACGCAGTGTTTTCGAAAGTGTCAGTTCTTGTCGAAATTTTGTCTATTTTTCGCCTTCCGGTCTAACTTGGTTCTGCTGATTCTATGTGTATTGCTAAACATCGCTCGATCTATAGGGTGGGTATATAATTCTGTTTTGAATACATACATTCTTTATCGGTACCTGTTTAAAATTTGTTTATCTCCAGATTTTCTGCTGTTATTTGATTTCGTAATCTGAGAGAAGATTTTGATTACGGTATTTCTCATGAAGTTCTTTGGTATCATTCAGACATAAAGAAAAGAAATAAAAGTGGAGTGGATTGTTTTAAAGAACTTTTTCTCAAAAGATGTCGCATAAATATACTGTCGAATGTTCCGATACTTTCCTTTTATCGGTAAATGTATGCCTCTAGAATGCCATGTATTAGTTAAACATATACTACATATAAAATTTTATGGTGACAATTTTCATTTGAAATTTGCTTTAATCCATAAATTAAAAAACTAATTTTTCTATAATTATTTGCGATATAAATATGTAAATGAATTTTGCATAGAGCTACCGCATAGAAAAATTGGAGGAAATCAGACGCGTACAAAATATTATGGCTCTCTGCAACTTAAATCGACATAACCATTTTGCTCTTGGAGTAGGTCATAAACAGAGTAATTCGGCAAGCGGTTAGAATCGATACGGAGTTACAAGAACAGCAAAACAACTAAACCATATTATGCGGTATGATTTGTTTAAGGAACTTAGTTTATTACGCTTAGATGGTTATTTTTCCTACAAAATTAGAGAGAAAATAGTTTTAGAATGAGGTATTCTATGTTACCATTAATTAATTAAAAACAGGAATTTTTGTGGTTTTCGTGAATCATAAACAGAGAGAACTAAGCTCGCCTGATTATTTCAGTAAACACAGCGACCATTGATATATTTCAAAGGCAGTTGGAAAAATAATGGAGAAAACATGCGATGTAGGTGTTACTCGACCACATAGTTTGGTACAGTCATTAATTACTCGTTTTATTTCTTTCCAGTACTTTTCAGGTAAATGCTACTTTATGTTTATTCTTTTACTCTAGACAGATTGTGTTAAACTGTAAATGTGTAATCAACGAAATATTAATATTTTATAATTTCACACTAGGATGCCCGGCACTGGCGACCCCCCTTGGACGCCCGAGGGTGTCATTTTGACTCCTTGTAAATTTTCTTCCTTATTTTGAAATTTTCAAGTCGTTTATGGCTGTAATTTTTTGTCTTATGCTCTTGCACGTCATTTATGGTCACAAACATGGCATTTGGATATATTGTGGGCATAATTCGGAACTCACAGTCATATCAAAGTGTACAATGCTGTAAACACTTTATTAGCATTAATTGTCTAAAAACAGACGTTACTTTTTTCTATTACAAATAATATCTCAAACAATTGTAAATACACTCAAAGCAGTAACTAATACAAAATAATTTTTAAGCTGAGAATCTACATATGTCTAATCATCTGCACACCTTCCACATATGTAGTGTACCTTAGCGCTGCACGTTCCGCAAACCGCCTTTTTACATCTGCAAATGGTGCCATTTTTCTTGCAATGTTTCTTTACCTGACAGTATTTAGTTGTGCTCATGCCAGCCTTCTCTGTTTCTTCCTCCTCTGATGGATCAAGAGGTACAAGACCTCTTGCCTCCATATTTGGCTGTGCCAGGTCCGTCGCCAAATTCTGGAGAACACCCGTCGGCTAATTTTCTCTCCTGTGATTTCCTTGTATAATACCCAAGCATTTATGGCTGCCAGATCCAGAGTATTTCGGAAAGAGTGAACAGGCCATCTCCTAGAGCTTGTCCAGGTGGAATACTTTTTCGCCATTTGGTTGACGATGTCCACGCCGCACTTGGTTTCATTGTAGCATTTGACAGTTTCAGGTGCTTTCTTGAGCATTTCCTTGATAAACGGTGTCATCTCATCACTACACTAGAGAGTAAGGGGAGGAGAGGGAGGATAGGTGGAAGGTCAGGAATGCGCTGTAGGCGAGCGCATACATGCATAAAATCGAAAAATCAAAAAACAAACGAAAATCTCAAGCGTTCGCATGAATATTGCCCTTATAAATACCTAAGACTAAGCAAGGAGTCAAAATGACTCCCTCGGCCATTAAAGGTAAATCATGTAACATGTCGCCCAAAATCATTGCTCGTACTCAATATTTTTTCAGCGTGTTTGGCCTTGAAAATGATTAAAGGTCAAGAAAGGTTTTTTCCTGCACTTCGCGTAAGAGAAGTAACGATAAGAGAAACTTCCTGGAGGAGTCAAAATGACTCATCCGGGCATTCTAGTGTTAAATTATGTATATATGTATTTGTCTTGGACACCAAAATACGTGTGTGTGTGTGTGTATGAGATTCAAATGCATTACCTATTTTGTTAGTGTGTATTAAAGGTCTCTGGAAAAGAGTAACTTCCTCTAAACCCTATGTTTGTGTTCGGTTCCCGGCGAGGCGTGACAACCTCTAAACCAGCGTGCGTGGATGAGTAAGTAAGCACTTCCGATTTTTAGACGCGTTTCGTTTCCAACATCAGCGTCTACTGGCTTCGTTCTGTCCGTCCGTCCGTCCGTACGCACGCTCTTTCTCGGATTTTATTGAACGGATTTTCATGAAATTTAGTTTTTAAGACTTTTGGACAAAGGCAATAAGAAAGTGATATAAATTGCCCACATTACCCAATCAGAGGCGTCACACAACAGGAAACAAAAAACGAACTTTCCGTCATATCTCGTAAGATATAAGCTATACCGAAAAGATTTTATAGTAAGATTTCTAGATTTAGCCTAGTAAAATATTTCTCCCCGGATACATTTTTATCGTAGGAATAGCCGTTTTCTAGAAAATCAAGAAGGAAAGTTGTACTTCACTCTGTAATTAGAATAATGTTACCCTTTTATGTATCAGAGGTCCTCTGACTACGGCCTGCAGGCGAAATCCGGCCCGCGCAGTGATTTCATTCGGCCCCCATTACTTCATTAGTTTCGTTATGACATGCACAATCTTATATTTGCCACCAAGAGGTGTTATTAGATATCTTTTACGAAATCTAAATGATATTTTTCGCATACGTGGACGTAGTATACTTTTGACACTGGCGCATGATATATTACACAATGAAAAAATTCTCAAAATTGGAAATTTTCAAACAGCTCGAACGGTCATTTGGAACGTTTGTTGTACTTGGTCAGCAGCCCCACGCAACCTTTTAAGAAAAACGTTTTATCATACAAAACTCATAATCTATTGTGAAAAATGGCAATATGAATTGTAATAAGGAACTTTTCTTTACAAAAGATCATTTTGCTCAAGAAAATAAAAAATATAACGATAACGATAATATCACTGATTAGGCGGGTGGATGTAATTTTGAATTCGATAAAAGTCTTTGGAACTCTAAATGGAGGAAGAATATTTAAACGATTTAATTAAATATGAAGTATAGAATCATAAAAGTGACATCCGTTGATTTATTATTTTATTACCACGCTGAGGGAAACTTTCTCAAAAGTTTCAAAAAAAATGTACGCAATGTATTGCATTTTTTTTGTAAGAAAGCGAATATAATCGGTGATCCAATATAATCTCGAATCAAACTTTTCCGACATTGTTCTCTTACCGAACGACAGTGACAACATATTCACTTCGTCAAGCCACTCGATAGCGCAAGTTTTATTACTCGTCGTGTTATGATCGCCATTAATATGCGCTGCATTATATGTATGCAGCCATTTGTGTTTTGATATTTTTATCCGTCGAGTGCGCCCAATACCGCTATCGCTTCTTAAGTGGATACTGATGATGATGGCGACACACCTCACTCGTCCTTCCTTTATTTGTCTCCTCTCTCTCTCTCCTTCTCTCTCTTTCCATCCGCGGGTTCCGGGTTTGATGACCGTAAATTAAATATATTCCCACTTCCTACTTGATGATATTCTAAGAAGCATCTCTTTCAATTCCGATACGCCGTTAATTTGCGAAATACTTTTATCTTTATCTGGAAGTAATTCGCTGTTATCAAACAAATTCGAATGAAAATATTATCTCCCTTAAAATAATATCCTCGTTCATCGATACAAGAAAATTAAAATTTCACGTCGGTAATTATTTTCCTCGATTGCGGATTAATGGAGCATGGCCTGCAAAGGTGACAGCGCATTCGCGGGGCGATCAAATTTAATCAACCCCACCGAACGATTCGTACTAATTAACTTTCAGTATTTGGCGGAAATAAGCTTTAAATGAAACGCTATAGGCTCAATCTCTGCGTGTTTCGGGAATCCTGGAAAACAGCCGTAAGGAATCCTCGTGCGATATATCTCCGGATCCTAGGCAATATTCCCGCGAGAACGGAACGCGCGGGACATTACGATACGAGGAAGATAACGAGCGGGTTGTTTCGGAATAGGCGTCGCGGGATCGGAAGGGTTAATAAAACCCATTCCCACGCCATCACCGGAGTTACCTCCGTCTCGGGAATTTGCCCTCGGTGTCGAGTATCGCAGGTGTGGAGGGGGCGAGTGGGAGGAGGGGGAGGCGGTGGGTGCGTGAGAGGAGAACGAGCAGGAGGCGGAAAGGGAGGCGCCGGAGAAGGAGCGCGAAGAAGAGGAGGGAGGCGGTCCACCGTGACTCGAGCTGAAAGCACGTGGTTGCGTCACCGGGTCGCTTCGGCGTGGAGTAGTCGGGCATTGCATCGTGTTGAGGAGTGAACGGCCGCTGGTTAAGGGACGCCGCTCCCGATTGTGCTACGAGGAGAGAGAGAGAGAGAGAAGGGGGGTCATTGTTTGCCTCCCTCTCCGCGCCCCTCCCATCTCGCTCCTCATCCTTATCCCATACTCCTACCCGGTGGTGTGGGCGTAGAGTCCCTTGCCCCCCGTGGGGGCGTGGACCCTCGCTCATCTAGCCCCTTTCCCCCCTCCCTCTCACGACCCCTCCCCGTCTCCTGCCGCCTCGCTATCCCTCTTTCCGATGAGCTTCGCCGCGTAAAGACGTAGTTTGTTTGATTTGCTGCAATATCGCTCCGAAGCGATTCGCGCGTTTAAGGATGCGGTTAATGAGCGAAGGTGGGCGTACGATACCACGCCACGCCTCGTATATGTACTGAGCGTTGAGACTTTATTAATCGCGTTTTTTTTGCACGCTCCTTCGATTTCCGTCGCTAATGCGATATAGCCGTTACTCGTGATAAAATATATTCTTCTAAGATCACGTTGCAATCGGCTTCGATCGCTGATGGGGAATTGTGAATGATAATACGCGCTCAGTTTACCATCGACCAAACATTTCTAAATCACTGCACTTTCATCGAGTGCATGGATAGATATTATAATTATTAGAAGCTTCTCTGTGAGCTTAAAATTAAAATATTTACCTTTATTTCTTCTTACTGGGAAAGAACCAACAAATTAATTAACGAATGAATTGAGTCGTATTCAAGTTTACACACTGTCCACAACGGTTTACATTCTTTTAGATCGAGAAATTGCCATAACTTCCCTTTAAATATATTTTTATATTTTAAATTGGTCAGATCTTTTGATGTTTTTTTGAGGTTTTACGAACATTTCTCATTCGGCTTACGATGTTTATTCGTGTTAAAATCATATTCATTATTACGGTTATTTGCTATTAATTATCATCGTTTATGATAAACTAAATGTGGAACATTTCTCCTTTCGAATCTCAAACAGGGCAGATCAAAAGTCTCATTTCCTCCTCCGAGAGTCTTGTTTTTTCATTATACTCGACGCTTACCTTAAATAGGAGTGGTTAATACTATTTCAATCCTCTCCTTACTATATTTTTGTGTTTTCGAGTTAATGACGTGGTTTTCATGCATAGGATTGAGACACACGATGGAATTAAGTTGACGTAAGATTGAAAAGTTTAGGATAAAAACGCCAAATGTCAACTATTTCAGAATTTTCTTAGGCGATGACATTGACCTATATTGATATCAAAATATGTGTGTGCTTCTGATAATAACCTTAATAAGGGATGGCAAGCGGATTAAACGTTTAAATGAACAACAAGGAAGTGGAAAATTATGTTTTGTTGAAAAATCTTCTCCTATTCGATTGTTCTGCAAAAATGTAAATTCTGTAACTCCCGACCATATAATCTCTCGCATCTTTTTCCAAGACGTCGTTTATTTTCAGTGATTACGCCCTCCGTTGCTTCTAGACCATCATCATTCAATTTTTCGTATCTCTAATTTTCCAAAAATGTTATTAGATTATTTATATAAGCAACAAAGGGCAACATCCTCGAGCATTGGCGCTATGTTTATTTTCGTTGTGTGTGACACTAAAGTTTTATGGCCGAAAATAGAAATGTCATTTAAGATATTATTTAAAATCTGATCTCAAATGATAGTATTAATATGATATACGCTGCAGTAAGGGACATTACTTCTATTAAAACTCACCAAATAACGACAAAAATGAATCGATAAATTCATTATAAAGAAAGAATTTTTGCATAACAAATATTATAATTCTTTAAATTATAGAACCAGAATTTGAAATAATTTGTGTGACGAAGAAATTGATTTCAACATTTTTATTAGATTTTTGTGATGTTCCTCTGCGTTTATAGAAGGAACGGAGGTATTGAAGGGAATCAACTCATTGAGATTACCTTTTCTACCATATTTTGGTGGTGGTCTTACGTTAGTTCATTCATAAAATCCAAATACTGTATTGAATTTGCAAAGTTAAAGGATATAGGTAGCGGTCCGACAGGACTTTTCTCATTAAATAAAAAATTGCTTGGCTTATTATTGTTTCATTTGTTTCTCTCTCATTCTATTCTCCCTTTCGAAATTAATAAATTGATATTCAACCATTTATGGTGATTGCTCATTCTCCCATCTTCGAAGTTTATCTCAACGTATTACTGAAAATGGTGAGCCTTTCATTTAGAATACAGAAGACTTTTCAAATAAAAATGACGTTAATTAAGTGGTTGCGGGCCTCATTTTACAAGGACTAAACTATTTACTAGATGTTTCCTTGTGGGTTCCATGGACCTTGACCCGTCAACGTTTTATAGTTAATTGCTTAAATTAGTAAACCTTAGTGCGTGGTAGTACACCATGTTTTACGAAACAAGTGGTTATTTAAGGTTCGAATAGTTTGTTTAATCTCCCATGAAACGTGTGCGTGTGAGTGTGCAAATGATTACTTTGCGTGAGTCAAGGCATGATGCTCCCTACTTCTCATCCTTTGTCTCCATAATGTCCGTGCATCTGGAGATACGACATTCCTACATGAGTCACGGAGAATGTAGTCCATCAGAAGTGCCACTTCCGCAAAAAAATGAATGTACGCTTCGTATGCCTCTTAGAGAGCATTACTCAACCCACATTCTGTCGATAATGGCGAAAATGCTTTTCCTCTGCATTAACTATAATCAAAGCAGACAGCCACAAAGGTCCGTGCCTTTTCATTCATATGGAGTGTAATGATCGCCGTTTAAATGTCGCGTGACATTCTTGCCGCTTCAAAGATACAGGTAGTTTTGATACTGCTCACACTGCTGTTTTCATTATAGAGGTGCACGTATTTTTTCTAATTAATTACTTCATTAAAGATTGTAAAATTGGCAATAGCTTTCAAATGTATGTTTATGCTTCTTGGAATATATTTTTTTATTTTTCATATAATTATGATATTTGTTTTTTTATTTATAACCTCCAGAGCTTGATTTCTGATTAGAAAATTTAAAAAAAGTAAAAGTTTGAATGCATATATCTAGAAAATATTTAAATAAACCATTACTAGAGGCTTTTCAGCCGTTGTTTAAATGCTGCTAACGGTATACTTATGTAAGAGTAAATTTTCGCATTATATTCGACCTTTTACCACACTGAACAGATATGAAAGCTATACTGAACAGGTATGACAGATATAAGTGTTTTTATGCAGTTTACTTGGGATAATATTCATTGACTTTGTATTCAGTTATATTTTTATATTATTTTGCATTTGATTTAATTATGAACATTCTCTTGATTTGTCAACCATTAGAGTCAATGATTAGTATATGTGTGGATGAATTGCGCATCGTGTTTATTCAGATATTATATTGAAATAACTTATCTATGCCACCTATTGAAGGGATCTTCCGTCGCATTCTTTTTATAAATATGTGAAGCGATCATCGGCCGATAAAAGCTTACTAAACTTAAAAGAAGCAAGTTTCACAAGACGTCTATTTATTTACGGATAGGACTTACATGTTCCGCAAATGTAAATAAGTAAGAGTACTTCATGCATAAATCAGGGAAAATATGAAATAAACAATAAATATAGAAACTCTAATGTCAACTCACATGAATTAATGGTATTTTCAAACATTATTGTATCATGTATTACTCGTAAAATTAAATGTTATATTTACGCAAATTTCAAATGAAAATTCGCATTTTGACCTATTGGAAATGTGAAAATTCTCCTCCTATTATTCAAATGATAGAAATATAGATAAAATATATATAATTTCAATATATGTATATTTATATCAAATGGAAAATTACATCCAAGTTAATTAAACTTTATCGCGTTGCATCACATTAATTCCACTTTACCAACAGCTGACTATTGCAGCAATAGGCCATGCACTGACTTCGTAATATTCTTAGAATATTCTACGTATATAAGAAGCAACCAAAGGGACTGAGGAAAAGATAACTATTTAGATATAAAATTATCAATTAATAAAACTGGGGTTATCTTGAAGATTTGTTTTTTTCTTTGTAAATTAATATACGTCATATTTTTTAAAATTTCTATCAAGTTATGGAAAGAGACCATTATTTTCGCGAGAGTATGGTTTTAATGTAGTAAAAACAAACAATAAATTCTATGATGATTATTTAAAAGAATGTGATGCAATTTGACAATACGATTCAATTAATTATCGATTAAATACAGAAAATCTCATAATTGCTTTCATATTATTATAAACTTGTTAAGTTTAACCGATTAACATTTTACCCCTCGCTGTACTGAATAAACACAGATTTAAATATGTGAAACACGAGTGAGTGGTGGCCATAGCGGTAAATATTCTCAATTGACAGAACTATCCCGAGCTCACTTCGCTTTACCACATAGTGGAGCAGAGCCATTCTGTCTATTGGACTTTTGAACTAACCAAAACCACTCTTTTTATACAACGTTTGCCAATTCCTTTGATATCTCATTACGCATTGCTCGACCCCCTTCTCATAGCTGACGACGGAAGAGCTGTACGTAATCTCGGCTCCACAGATAAAGGGAAAGGAATAAAAGCCAATGCGCAATCGTGTGAACTGGACTCTGCTTCTTTGAACATCTGCGTTCACATTTTATTTTCTTTAATGTTAATGGCGCTCTCGTGATCCATGCACATGTCACACGAATAAAACAAAAGATATTTCTAATTTAAGTTTTTCTGTTCCTCAGAATGGATACGATTCCTTTTTTATTTGAAGAGGATGAGTTGTGAAAATTATTGGAAGTTTGAATAGTTTAAAAAAATATTTTGCAAAGTAATGAAAAAGGCTACATCTTTTACAGCTTAATAGTTATATAAATCCGAGATATACATATGACGTACAAATTACTTGTCCTGTTGTAACTTTAATCACTTGACTGTACATAACTTATCAATTTCCGACCGAATCAATCATTATATTATGCACGGATGAAAAATATTTACTCGCTACGAGGAACGTTTTCTAAAAGGTTTAACATATGCAAACTTCAGAGTTTATATGCAAGGATATTGAGTCATATATCTGCTTTTAGTATGGAAGTAATGTAAAATTCATGAAAAAATACTTTATAATATATAAATCAAACGTGACACAAGTCGAAGAAAAACTCATGTAGCAATTGATTTCCTTCATATAAAACATATACTTGATAATGCCCTTCAAATCTCTTTACCGGCAATTCCACTTAATAAACCGGCACCGAGGATAAATTTAGCAACTTAAAATATTAAAATGAATTTCTTTGTCCTTCGGCTACAGTTTGATTAATTCTTCCCGTGACCTTAATAAGAAAATGTCACATCTCCTTGTATCAAATTGAGCATCTTAATACACGCAGAATACGCGTTTTCTGGTAGGTTTTGTCATACTTAATAGTGTTGCAACGAAATAATTCCATTTCGTTTTTCTTCGTCATATAGGTTTGTCTTCCGTATACGCATTTACCGTCAGTCTTTCTTACACTATAATATTAGCCTCACACCTCGCCCCCCCTCTCTCTTTCATCTGTGTTATTGTATAGCTCACGTTTCCCACTTTGGTGCTTCGTCATGCGAATGGTAACGCGCGTGTTCTCTGTCCAACTAGTGCGTCAGAGTGTGTCCGCGACGAAGACCCCGCGCGTCAAATGTGAGGGACAGGGAAGCGTTATGTTGTGCAAGAGAAGGTTTACGATGAACAACACCAACTAATGTCTTCTGGAATGCTAAATAGGAAAAGAGGATGCTTGATTACTCACGCTAAACCATAATTACGAAAGTTTTTTTTGAGGTCAAAGATTGATTTCTTTTAGAGAATCATTCGTTCGAACTGGATACGAACCCAATAGTTATAGATAATGCAGTTAAGACGCGCAACTACATATTAACTAATAATGTGATGGGTGATTAAGTTTCAAGGGATTCATATTATAGATCAGTGATGGCGAGCCTTCTATTGTCCGCGGGCCGATATTACTAAATTTGTCGAATCTTTTCCGCCTCGCGTGCCGCAAAAAGTCCTTGATTTTTTTGCGTGTCCACTAAATCAAATTCGTGATCAAGACAGAAGGTTGTAACCGTAAAACTAACGTTTACAATAGTTGACTAAATAACACAAATGTTTTTGCGGCGCCAAATCAGTACATAAATGCTTTGATTGGTTTTCGCCTTTCGTTGGCGTGCCAACTAAAATCGTCTTGCGTGCCACTTATGGCAAGCGTGCCATAAGTTCGCCATCACAGTTATAGATCAATGGTGGATCTATGGGGAGGGGGGCAGAGGGGGCGATCCCCCCCCCCCCCTTGGAGTAATTATAATCATATTTATTTTGAAAAATTAAGAATTTTTCAAATGAAATGGAATGGACGTTAAGCAGTTGCCACCCTTGGTGCTCTTCGTTAAGAGTATGCAATGTCGACACTGGGTTTCCCTCCTCCCTTCTGGGTGTGTGTGTGTGTGTGTCTGGTGTGGAAGGCAATAGAAAACCACCACATCATGTGTTTATTCCCCAGTCAGTTCAAACCAATCTTAGGATGGAAAACCATGAATGTATTAGTGAAACAGCTGATTAGGGACGAGCTTATAGCGTGATGTAACATGGTATTGATTCTACTGATATTTTTCTACCAAAAAAGTACAAAATTAAATATATTGGAAAACCTCGTTCATACGAAACCGGTTTAGACAAAGTTCTCGTTTATACAAAGTTGATATTATTCCCCTTAAAAAGGGGTAGGTTTTCCATTGTAAAAAATTTGTTTAATAGGAAATACGGTTAATATGTAATACGAAGTCAATGTTTGCATCATGGGTACTATAACCATACTTTTCGGTGCGGTTAATACAAAGTAGCCGACTATACCGCGTTATACCACGTAGAGCGTAACGTCATATTGTATACACATGCATGTTCTTTAATTTATATTAATTCCTATATTTAGAAAATAAATTCTCTTCAGTATTACAATTGTATTAGACTTCTGTTTATCTTTAAGAGATTGGTGTTACTTTTTCACGTTTTTTTCATTTGTCGTTGAGTAAGGGGATATTTTCTTCTAGAATACGTTTTCATTTTCGATTTCTGAAAATGTTCTGGGGATGTAGGAGGATAAGGGTTAGCGCATTTCAGGACTATACCCTAAACGGCTCGCGCCTTTGGCCCAAACAATGATAACGTTTAAGAGTAAAATATGAGAAAATTCCCCCCCCCCCTCTTGGAAAATTCCTTGCTATAGATACATTTTACTTCACTAATATATGAAACTTGTTTGGCTGTGATAATTGTAATAATAATCTGAGGAAACTATACTACTATAATACAGTACTTCCCTGTAATTCATAAATATTTTGGGCAATCGGAAATGCTAGGGGTTTCTGAATGTACGTACTACGTAGGACGGCAGCATTCAAAAATTTAACTCGTCGAACACTGTATGCTGGACAGAATCATAATAGCTATAAATAAAATAAAGAACTCATATCTCGTAAAGTATTGCTCATATCAAAATATTTTTCAAATAAAAGTTGTAGAACTGGTAATGAAGAGTATTTTCTTTTCTATACATTTATATTGTAGGAGTTGCCGGTATCGATAAAATCATATGAGAATGTCTTAATTCGAGTTGAACTTGAAAATTTCTTGCATGGTTACTTCTTCATTGTTGCTAACATAAACAATCTCACAAAAATACGTTTAATTTCCTTACATGTGCATGTAATATTATGAAATAGGTAGAAAATGGATTATTTTAATAATAATGTTGTGGAAACATTTTAAACCTCGAGTGGGCGCGCTCTTATTTGTCACACGAGTCACTGGGCGCGCGGCGTACTTTGTCCGCGGAGTAATTTTAGCAAAATAACTCAACAGTCCACTATTAACTGCTTACTCAGAGAAAAGGGATCAATGCCAAATAATCATCGCAATACAAATAAATAAAATTTTTGTCTGGTCAATACTCTCCTAAGCCTAACGAAGGTAAACCACAAAACTAGATATTTCTGTACAAAAGGACAGGTAACCACGACTGTCGGTTTGAGTAATTAATTGGTTTTGATAAAAAAATATAAGACTCACGCGTGTAGTTCTTATCCATCTTCTCCAATTCGCCTATTCTTTTTCTATCGATGCACTCGAATGGAACTTTCTTTCTACTTCACGATCCATTCTAAAGAAGGACAAAACTCCTAATGTGTAGATTGGCAATGCCCAGAATGAGTACGAAATATCCGAAAAACTTCGAAAAAAGATGCGTATTTCTGAAAACTTCGATGGTGAACCGTGTAAACATCGCAATAATAAGATAGAATAAAGCTTTAGCCGTCCAATAAAGCGAAAAAGAAGAAAATCGGTCCATATTTACGTATTTTAATATATGAAGGAAAAAAACCTTGCACTCTAAAAAATCGAAAATCCCGTGTAAACTTATGGGAAAATATAATTGTCTCCTGGATTCTAACCCGGGACACTTTAGCAGACGAAAATATTTTTCCAGGGACCTCATAGCCAGTAGAAAGTAAACGCCATTTACCTCATATCTTTATGACGAACGGTTCTCGAGAAATACGCCGGTATAAATTGTAAACAAATGTGTACAGACGTCAACGTAAAATTAATATATAGTTAGTATAGATGTGTATTGTTTTCATTTATGATTAATAAATCGATGTGTATTTACGTATTTACTTTTACATTAAAAATTAGTAACCCCCACTCCACATCATGTCGCTAGCCCAGGGCGCCCATATGTCTTAAGACGGCCCTGTATATATATATAAGGCCGTAGTGACCACCTTTGGCGTCCCTAAATGATCTAATAAAATGATACGTGCATATTTTTAAAGGTGTATTTAATTGAAATAAACAGTCATTTCTTTTAAGAGTTATTTTTCCGGCAATACTTGCAGCAAACATTGATTATGCTTCGTTTGGAGGTTTTCGCAGCGTTTGATGATGTGGGTTGATGCTTTCGGGAGGCACTGCGTGGACGGCATTACTGCTCTCGACGTTTCGCCTTCGATGGTCAAGGCTTCTTCAGGAGTGAAATGCAGGGGCAGTCCTGCGTCGTCTTATAAATACTGGAGTCGCCTATCTCTAATGATGGTTGAAGTCGTCGCGGCCAATGGCCGTCTGTCTGAGAGTTTCCTTTCTCTTTTTAGCCGTTGTTGTCACTGCGGCCATTGGGAGAGTGGTCGTTCCTTTCTCTATCGTCCGTTGGTCTGGCACCCTTCACCCGCGGGTCGAAGAGGTGTCTCCACGTATGGCTTAATTGGTAGCCGTCGTCTCGGTTGAAATTATCAGGGCGTTCCGCGGTTTCGATGGCTTCGCGGATTAAACGTTGATAGTAGTACTCCTTCTTCGCTGGTATCTTGGGGTCTTCAATTTTTATTTTGTGGCCAGGGTTTGTGGAGTGTTCTGCTATGGCGGAGTCCTTCCACTGTCTGTTTTCTATGGCTCTCTTATGTTCCTTTAGTCGGCATGCGATGGATCGACCGCTTTGTCCTATGTAGCTTCTGCCGCAACTGCAAGCGACTTCATAGACACCCTCGCTTATTGGAGGGGAGACGCGGTCTTTTGCCGACGGTAATTCTTCTCTGATTTTTCGCACCGTGTTGTGGTGGACGATGATGTCGGATTTGCGGAGGGTCCTTGCTATTCGTTCCGTGGTGCCGTTAATGTAAGGGAGCAGGGCGAAGGCTCTTGGTTTTGAGCGGTTTTTGTCTTCTTTCCCTCTTTTGCATTTCGTAACACGTTCGATATATTTCTTTTTGTAGCCATTACTCTCGAGGGCTTTTAGTAGGTGTCTCTTTTCGGCTTCCAGTGAATTCGCATCCGAAACGATCTTGGCCCGATGGAATAATGTTTTGATGAGCGCTGCCTTCTGCTGCGGATGATGGTGGGATGCAGCATTCATGTAACGGTCCGTGTGCGTCTGTTTAAGGTAGACGGAATGACTGAGTCTGCCATTGGTTTCTTTCTTCACTAGTACGTCAAGAAAGGGGAGACTGCCGTTGCTCTCTACTTCCATGGTGAACTGGATGGCCGGATGGATGCTGTTCAGTTCTTCATGGAAAGATTTTAGTTTCTCTTCTCCGTGTGGCCATATGACGAAGGTGTCGTCGGGCCCTTACAACAGAAGGTCTACCATCTGACTTCCCGGATATGATGGATTTCTGTCTTAGCAACAAATACTTTCTATGGAACGGACAGCTGTATGAACAACTGGACGGTGCAGCCATGGGTTTCCCCCTCTCTGCAGCAGTTGCCGACCGATATATGGAAGATTTGGAGAAGAAAGCCTAAGCGATATGTAGCCAAAAACCATCGACGACACCTTCGTCATATGACCACACGGAGAAGAGAAACTAAACGATGAGGCGTACGGCATACGTCATAAACTTCTTCCTTCCCCGCTTACAATAGGAAACCAAACATTACATCCACTTTCAAAATAAACAAGAAAAAAATATTTACAATCCTTTTTAATATCCATATCTTTGAGGAGGGCGACGAACCCGCTCTGAACGTCTCAAAGGTGGAGCAGGTATTGGGACCGATCCAGGTTCTAATGAGGTAGATCGGTCCTTCCCCCGTAGCCATTCGATCAACCGCTGAAAGGACCTCTGCCATTCTCACGGACTCACTCTCCTCCCGAGCGGTATTTTCGCCTAACAGCGGCTGCCAATGCGGTAAATTCTGCGCGCTAGTTATATTTTCCCGACTCGGAATATGTCGTACATCATTTTCAAAAGACTTTATTTATTTTATATCTTTTTCGAAGTTGGTCTACATGGAATGTTTTCACAATTCTCGATTTAAGACGAACAAGGTAAATAAGAGCAGAAATTTTTTCAACAACCCAACCCTTTTCCCAGAATTTTTCTTGAGTTTTACAATACGCATTTTCACCAATTGAATACACTTTAACACTTTTATTTTTAATGACATAATTTTTCTTCTGGTTCACCATAGGATGTATGTTAGTGAGTAGTGTTCGTGGTTTTTGTTTAAATATCTGTTGTGCTGGTATGTTTGCCGCCGTTGGCGTGTTTCTGTATGCAAGTTGGAAGGGAAGAAGTTGGCTTTTTATGTCAAATTTCATATTATTGGTCCGAGCCTCAAGTAAGTGCTTTTTAAGGGAGTTTTTCACAGTTTGTATGGATCTTTCTGCTAATCCATTCGAACACGGATGATAAGGTGGCGAGTGGATGAGTTTAATATCGAACGTTTGACACCAATTAGCGAATTTAGTCGATGAAAAAGGCGGTCCATTGTCAGTTACGATCGATTCCGGGTATCCAAAGATATCGATATGTTTTTTCCAAAATGGGAATAAGTGAGTCAGCATCACTCTGCCTTACTGGGGTAACGTCCAACCATTTAGTGTGTGCGTCTATTAAAATAAGGAAGGGCTGAGATTCAAAGGTTCCATAGTCTAAGTGCACTCGCTGCCAGTTTCTCCTGGCTGATGTCCACTTATCGATTGAATTTTGATGCGTAGTTTGACATGATTGACACACTTCAGAGAATTTTATCGTTTGACTGATATCCTCGTCGATGTTTGGCCACCATACATACGACCTTGCTAAACCTTTCATTCTAACTTCCCCCGGATGCTGATCATGCAATAGCATTAGCGCAGCGCTTCTCAATGTGAACGGTACAACAACTCGGTTGCCAATCAACAAGCAACCACCTTCAATTGAAATAGTATCTTTTTCTTTTATGAAGGGCTTTAAATCAGGGTCATTTACATATGTTGGCCAGCCATGCAAGGTTAAACTGTACACTTTTGACAGAACATTATCCTTTCTTGTTTCACCAGCAATATGATTAACATTCAGTGGTAACACATTTTTAACATGTAATAAAATTGATAATTTTTAATCAATTTCTTCACACAGCTTAGCAGGACATGACAATGGCAGACGTGATAAGAAATCGGCGGGAACCTTCTCATTTCCCTTTCGGTACCGAATTTCATAATTATAGTTTGACAATATAGCTGCCCAACGCTGTCGGCGTGCGGACGCTTTTTGTGGCAATCCCCGTGTTTCTTTAAACAATTCAGTTAACGGTTTATTGTCCGAGTACAGTAAAAACTTCCTACCCCAGAGGTATTTATGAAATTTTTGTATCGAAAATATAACACTCAAGTTTTCCTTATCGAGTTGACAATTATTTTCTTCCGCCTTAGTAAGAGTTCGCGACGGAAAAGCTATTGGCCTTTCAACGCCACATTCATCATTTTGGCTTATGACAGCACCTATGCCATAAGGACTAGCGTCCGCCGCTATGGGCAACGGCAATTCAGGGTCGAATGGCTTGAGGGCCGCACTATTCAAAAACGCACTTTTACATGACTCGAAAGCCTTGGCTTCGGTTTCGCTCCATTTAAATTCCATTAGGGAGTGTAACTGCTTGGTAAGCGCCGATAACATGATAATAATTGAACAATCCCAAAAATGTCTTCACCTGTTCAATATTAGTCGTATATTTTAATCGCTTCTAGCTTTGACAAGTGCGGCTCAAATCCCCTTTCAGTTATTCTGTGACCCGCATAATTAATCTCCGTACACAGAAATTCACTTTTCGCAAAATTAATTTTGACATTATATTTTTGCAAATGCTTCATTATACGAAATAAAAGATCCTGTCCTTCCTCCACAGTTTCTGATGCAATCATTACATCGTCAATAAAACAACATTTTTTTGGAATTCCTTTCAAAATGTTGTCCATCACTTCCTGGAATATGGCGGGAGCAGAGGACAAACCATATAACAGGCGATTGTACCGAAACAACCCCCTGTTGGTATTAATCGTAAGCAATTCTTTAGATTCCTCGTCCAATTTCAATTGTAAATAAGCTTTAAGTGAAATATTTACAATTTTTCCAATTCACCGACATCTCCTCAAAAGTAGGCAAGGTTTATTAGCTGCGGATTTACAGTAACCCTAAAATCTCCTACTAATCTTACCGATTAATTACCGGTTTTGACAATTGGTAACACCGGAGTCGCCCAATCGCTATGTTTCACCGGATCCAATATTCCCTCTGCCATTTGTCACTTTAATTCCTTGATTACCATCTCCCTCATCGCAAAAGGCACTTTATAAGGCTTGAAAAAAAAGGGCCGAGCCTTATTTATAATAATTATTTTGCAACAAATCTCTTTCTGCAACCATCAACCTTAAAAATATCCGGATATCTTTCCTTTATTTCTGCCAATACATTTTCCCTTTTTACATTCAGGATGTCTTTTCCCATTCCTCTTATGGAATTTCGCATTTTTTTCTTTAAAACTTTGTGCCCAATCAACCCTGAGGCATTTTAACCAATTCCGCCCCAACAAACAGGGCTGCTCAGCTCCTGCTTCAATGATCACAATCGGCATATTCACATAAGAAAAATTATTTAGCCAAAATCAACGAATATCTTCCCCTGAATGGGTAGTTTGACTCCTTTGTAAGTCGAGAGCCTAATTTTACACGGTTTCAACTCAAACCGACTTAACAACTTTTCATAAATACCACTAGGTATTACAGTAACATCCGCGCAGGTACAATCTGAAAATTGATCATCGCTCCATTAACATTAATTGGAACCGCACAAGGACCCCCATTGCCACCGTTTGATACCTTACAGATAAGGTCAATCTCACCCTCTAATATACTATCATCGGAGTCGGACTCGCACACCTAATAGTTTATTGTCGTTGACCTTTTCCTCTCGTTGCCTTTCTCTGCATCACTCCAACTCCTCGGGAAGCGGCACATTCTTGCTAGGTGACCAATACGGCGGCAGGAACGACATTCGTACACTCTTACTCTGCAGGAGTCCGACTCGTGGTCATCACGGCCGCATCTCCAGCACTGCTTCCTCTCGTAGCGCCCCTCCCTCCTCTGCTTTCCTTTCTGTGCTCCCTCCGTGTTAATCGCATGCACCTCCGCTTCCGATGGCACGCCCCGGCCGCAACTCTTTGAGGGTTGCACCTCTCTGTTACGCTCGTCGATAACCCGTAGCGCACTGGCCTTCTCCAAAACTGCTTCAAAATCGTCCTCCGTAGGCATGACCTCTTGCACAACTCGAACGTCTCTCAGATTCGACACAAACGTATCTTTTAGTGTAACATTTATTTGGTCACCTGACATGTTATATCGCGCTGCAATTTCGCGCAGACTGTGCGAAGTCCTCTACCGACTCCTGATCCTGCTGCTTTCTACTTCTCAGGTTGATTCGTTCGGTGACTTTTAACGGCCTGGATATGTAATGCGCCATCAGAACGTCGACACATTCTTGATACGTATGCCTCGATGGCGACGGTAACCTGGTGCGTAAAACTTTGTAGCACTTTTTTTCCTATACATGCTATCAGCGCGTGCACTTTCTTTCGTCCGAAATCTTATTAATTGCACAAAACGACGCGAATCTTTCGATGTAGACATCGAAGTCCTCCTCCTTTTCGTAAGAATCTTCTATCTTTCCGATTTTTGCCATATCAACTTTACGTCAATTTCTTTTCACGCCACACAGGCCGCTACACATCACCGAGTTTCTCCTCGTCGCCATTTTTATATTCGATGAGGGTTAAAGGACAAGACCATTACTGAAGTAAGACCTTTATTCCGTCGGTCGACTTACATACTGGCTATCGGGCAAGCAACTGCCGACGCCGCCTGTCTCGGTGGGGAACCCGCGAGACATACGTCACGTAACGTGACGGCAGGCAACGATGAGGCGTACGGCATACGTCATACACTTCAAGTTCATTGACGACCGTTTTTTTGATAAATTTCAAATTAAAAAAGAACGCTCCCCAGTTGAAATTGATGTGATGAATGTCAAGAAAATCATCAGAAAATTTCCCATCTTAGGAATAAATTCCAATATTTCTTTTTGCCTAATTTCTACACTTTTTTCGAAGGCTGGTGGTGTTTCAAACTGTAAACTTCTTCGATTAATTCACGTTCATCCACACTGTTTTTAGTACCTACTAGCTGAAAGTACCCGGCGATGCCTGAGATATGCCACACGTCTTTGGCGAATAAAATTATGTATTTTATGGTAATACAATCATTTCACCGTTTGCACATTTTTTACCAATGGATGAAATTAGAAAAATATGTTTCAATATTTATTTCAAAGCTTGCTTGTAAACAATATTTTTTGTTTTCCTTCATTAGCATAAATAAACAAATTTTTGCTTGATCCAACACGTGAACATGCAACATAGAGTTGGCCATGAGAAAAACATTGATTTTCCAAATTAATGCCAGCCACCTTTAAAGACACCTTGAGCTTTGTTGATTGTCATAGCAAATGATAATCGTACTGGAAACTGAAGGCGACGAAATTCAATCGGTATATCTGTTGGAATTACTTGAATCTTGGGGATGAAAATTTCCCCTCCCTTTGCACATCCTGTCAGAATTGTTGCTTCTATAACATTTGGCATTAGTTTTTATTTATAGAAAGCCTGGTTCCATTACACAACTTAGGTGGATCTAAGTTCCTCAACAGAATAATAGGAGCTCCAACTTTTAATTTAAAATAATGTTGAGGAACACCAGGAGGAACCAGCGAATTTAAAAATTCAGTGGGATACAAAACTGCTCTGTTATTGTCTAACAATGTAATCGGTTGGCAAGGCAACTTCACGTTAAAAACGCTAAATTTCTTCAAAATTTGATATTAATACCTTAAATTCGAAAGATTAAATTCGAAAGCGACAAAAGACGATAAGATTAAGAAACTGCATTTATTTTTCTTTAATACTGTCCTAGTCCGAAAATCGTTGGTCAAATATGTGAATTTTAATAAGCAAAATAAAATAAGGTTGCAGGTCGAAATATCGATTTTTCTATGTTATCTTATGAGGAATGGAAATCGTTCTCGGGAATCGAACCACGTCGATTTTGGAATTTTCTTTACGTAAGTGGCTTCTACTTTAAGAACCGAACATTCTTACCAAATGTCAATCTTCTAGCTACTCGGAAAGTTTGTTAAAAATAGCATTACATAGTTCCGATTTCCCACCGACGACGACGAAGTCAATTTTATATATTAGACTAGCAGCATTTTCACAGGAATTTATCATTTTTTCTCGGGTTATATTATATAAAGCTCAACTTCAAATTTTCTGTTGTTTCAGGTATTGAGGGTGCTTCAGTTTCCATCGTGTCATGAATTCCTCTTCTTTTTTTCGAGAGCACAACAGGTATTCTTTTTTCATCGCAAAATTTCTTTGCCTATTCCATATACTCTTCAAGTCTTGACGTTGAACTTTTATGTCAGGTACCAAATCGCAGATCATGTCAACTGAAGAGGCCAAAGCTTCCTCTATCAAAATACATATATATTATTCAGATTGACGATTCTCGCTTGCGTAATTAGCGAATTTTCGGGGCAAAATCGAAAATTTCACCACAAATTTTCACGTTGATTATAAAATGTTAGAAAAGTATTAAAATTACAGGTCGTAGATTACTGAAAAGGCCAAAGCTTCCTCTATCAAAATACATATATCTTATTCAGACTGACGAATCTCCCTTGCGTAATTAGCGAATTTTCCGGGCAAAATCAAAAATTTCACCGCAAACTTTAACGTAGATTATAAAAAATATATTAACATTACAAGATATGCATTACCAGAAAGGTCAAAGCTTCCTCTTTCAAAATATATAAAGGTTATTAAGATTTACGAATATCCCTTGCGTCAATAGATAATAAAAGGTGTTGGCGCTCCGTATTTTCTGCGCAAAAATGAAAATTTCATCGCTAATTTTGACGTAGATTATAAAATATAGAAACAATAGTAAAATGATTTGACATGTATTACAGGAAATCCCAAAATTTCCTCTTTAAAAATTTATTATGGTTTTATAGATGTATGATATATTAAGTGATTTAAACAGTAAAGAAAGCAAGCACTACCTTGGACGTGCAGGACACGTCGCTCGGCGACATACTAAGTTCTTGTTGGACGTGCAGGACACGTCGCTCGTCGTTGAGGAGTTAATTTGATACTTATATGCAAGACTCCTTTCCTAGTAATTGAATAACTGATAAGTTATGCCATGCTACAGGTTAAGTTTTATTCTTCCTTCGAAAGTGTATAATCTGGGATTTCATAATTTTCCGGAAGTATAATATTTAACAGGACTGGCAGCCTTCCACTTTTCAGTTAGTAAAGTATATGGGAGTCATGTATCTGCTTAGAATTTTAATACGTATCCTTTTTAGTAAAAATACACCGCTTCCGGGTTATAACGGCGTCGCTTATACCGCGTGTCTTAAAATTATATTGGACCCTAACTTACCAAATTATTTTTATACATGCGAATAGATCATTTCAGCTAAAATCAATAAATAAGAAATTCATTTTATTTTTTATTTTGATTTCTGATACTACTCTCGGGAAGCGTCTATTTATAAAGTGAGTGTGAACGCACGTGCTTGGACGGACGCTTTTGGTTGTTTGGAGTCAACTCGTCTCTTGGGGCGTTTTATAGGTTTCGGGATAGCTATAGTGCGTTTCCCGAAGTCGTACGGTTCAGATTCGCAGTATTCCGTCCGCATTCGGGTTATTTCGCTTAGGCTACGACCCAATGTTGCCACATTTCGAATTTCGCCCATTTCAACAGCAGCTGTGGACGAGTGAAGTTCTGAGAGCAATCGTGTCAACAGCGCTCGTCACACAGCGTCACGTTCTCTCCTTAAGAACAATATATGAGGAGGACTAGGCGACGTCAATTATGTCCCGCCGTCCTACGACAGCAACAGGTGCCCAGCGCCCTGACCTCGCCACTTCCGAATTAAACTTAAACAGGGCCGTCCCTAGGGCAGGACGAATCGGGGCGACCGCTCCGGGCCCCGCGATTTCGGAGGTCCCGCGCTTCTACAGGGTGGCTCACGAAATGGTCCCATATTTGTTTTTTTTCAATAAAACAGCAACTACATTACCGCAAGGAAAGTCTAAATTTAATTTGTCGGTTAATGATAACGGGGCCCCGCATAGGCCGATTTTCCCTGGGCTCCGCACCTCTGTTGCGGCAGCCCTGCATAATAAGCCCCCTTTTACTGCCGAGTTCTCATACAGTGAACGAGGATATCTCAACACGAGGTGGGCGCTACATGCGTGATAGTCTACCAATGGTGAGAAGCAGGCACGAATTAAGTTTTAGAAATTTAAATATACTAATTGATCGAGGTACTAGGTACTTCAGAACTCTTCCAGTTTATACGCGAAGTTTATTTATATGTAGTTTAATTATCTAATTTTTCAAATAATTATTGAAATTTTATTTTAATTTGTATGTTTCATCGCATGAAATATTAATAAAATATTTTCATATAGCGTTTTCATAAAAATGAGATAGAATAACGTTAATAAAAAATAATTAAGAAATATAGGATAAATGAGGTATTATTTTTATTCCGTTTATGCTGGGATTTAATAAACGCATAATATAATATACATTGCCTGTTAAAATATCAGGCGTTTTCGCAAGTGGTTGTAATTTGTTAAAGAAAAATTTAATTATTTAGTAGGTTGTACATTCGAATCCAGTATTTTTAAAGAAAACATCCTCAATTCATGTATGTGCATATCTGCTGCGAATTTGAATATATTTCAGTAGATTAAAGTTGTGAAAAACTAAACCGACCATTTTGATTAGTTTTTCTAGTTTTATTTATTTATTTATCTTAATTGGTCGAAAGTCGGCAAACAGCCATGTGGTAACAACTTTGCAATATATATCACAGAGATTATACATATTGTTGGGTACATCGTTAACATTAAAACTACATATTATTGCGTGTTTTTAGATAGAGTTTTCAAGTATTAAGGTACTTTAGCGGACGACGAGGTCTCCACCATACTTCCTGTCATCAAGCATTCCCTAATATTCTCCTACTCCGTCGCCATATTCTACGATCTTAAAAGCCAAATGATTTTTTTAAACCTTTGACAGTTTGAGGTAAAACTAAGTCTCGGGGAGCAGTTCAGGTAAAATTTTCAATTCCATGACTCCACTGTTGACAAAAGAACATTTCGCTATATTTTTCATCGGGACCTCACTTAAATTTTTAATTCGTTATTTATTAGATTTTTACGTGCAACTTTTATAATGTTTTATTAAATATTGTTAGAGCATTTCATCGAAGCTGTATCATCACTTAATCGGTAAAGAGATGCATCAGCTTTAGTGGCTTAGACCACGCTTAAAAACTACCGTGTTAGCAAAAAATTAATGAGCGCTCTTCAATAAATGCCACTCACGTGACAGAGATGTTTACGTCAACCGTTTCCTTCATGGAGCGCGCAGTAGGAAATGAGCCAAAGACTAAAATATTAGGCTTAACACCCTAAAAACCCTTGGCTGCGGACTGTGGAAAGCGTGACTACAGAGTCAAAGCAGCTTTGACTGACATATGCGGTCACGCTGTCCGTGTGAGTGCCTCCTGTGCGGTAGGGTATCCTCGCCGCTTCTCTCCGAATCTGCGCCCTCAAATTATGGAGGAAGAGGAGAAAAAGACCAATAACGAAACCCTTATAGGTTTTATGAATGGAATAGGAGCATGTTTGTACATGTGGGGTCCTTAGGAGAAAGGAGAAATTACTCTCCCTTGCTCAACCTCTAACCTCTTCCTATATTGCTTTCGTATGCTGGACGTTGAAAATCAAGACTCTAAGAGACGTTAATTCAGGGTTTTTAAAGTCCAGATGAGTAACCCCAAAAAATGTGCTTTTTTAAAAATATAATAGACCTCTGAAACATATCCGTAGTTGGTAACTGTTAATCGTATCTCTGGCTTTCACGTTTGAAAATAGAAGAATTAATTTCTTCATCAGTGTTGCCACTTGATAAAAACTGTCGCGCAACTTTTTACAAGATAGAGACATTGCTAAATTAAATTAAATTTCAAATGTTAAAATCAAAATATTAAAGCAACATTTCCGTGTCATTTCAGTTATTATTCTGAGATATTTTCTCCGAGAAAATGTAGCAGGTGCTGCTTCAACTTAGTTTATTACTGATCTCACTTAGAAAGGATATTTCTCGCAGATTTATATGCTGCATCATTTATGCTCAGCCATATTCTTTGTGTTACTTTTTTATTCAATAGTATTCCGGAAATTCCCCTTTTCTTATTTTTCTAAGGTGGCTCCTAAAATAAATTTACTATATTGGGTAGAATAGATAGAATTTTCCATTGACTTCCGCAAAACTAAATGAAATATTCAGATAAAGAAACTCCTTTATTAATTTCAACGTCGAATTGTTGTTATTCCTGCCCTAATGGATTCGAAAAATTTAAGATATAAATACGCATTCAGAAAGAGGGAACCTGTTAAACTGGAAGTATATACCTTTTTATGGTGTAGTGATATGGCCTTAATAACTCGCTCATCGATAACATATTTGAGATCAAAGACTTATTCTCCACTATAAATAGCCACATAATTTTGACTTATCTAAGCCGCCGGAATTATAAATTAACCTCTGTAAGTGTTTTACTTTCAATAACTATAATCGGTATTGTGAATCTTAAATACTTATCTAAAGTTTTGGCTAGTTGATGTAATAAATCATAAAGGAAGTATAAGCGAAAATACGCTTCCAACGGTAAAATCCTGTTATCAATATAGAATTCTTTTTGACAGGATGTAGCCTTTTCAGATACGATCTTTTTAAAGGAAGAAATCCTCATCTGTTTAACTTCAAGTTGGTTTAGTCACTTCGTACGTATTTTGCGGATTTCGTTGCTATTCAATATATAAAAAGTTTACAATTACTAAAATTATGGCATAATTAAATGTTGCTATAGCATTTTGGGAAACTACGGGTAAAATAAAAATTCAAAATCTTTAAATAGGTGTTTCAACCAGGGTATCGAACCGTAATTTTTTTCGCTCCGGTTTTCGATCCGGTTCACTCAAAACACAAAATTTCGGTTCGGTTCCGGTTTCGCTCCGACAGCAATCAGAGAACCGTTTTTTTTCGCTCCGACTTAAAAATATTTTTAGGAAACTTTGAAGAACTGATTCATTAATTTACGTAATTTTCTAATTAAATCAAATACTTCTTCACTCTAGCAATAGTGATATTAACAAACTAATATTAAAATACGAAAATAAATTACTCAAATGTAAATAGTACACCTCTCCCCGGTTATAACGCGGGGTATCGGGGGAGGAGCTGCGACCTGCGTTATAAGACAACCGCGGTATAACCGAGGACATGACTTTTCATTTTTAAATTTCTATACTTGCTACAAACAACAAAATTCAAATAAAAAAACAATATATAGTGAGTAGAAGGAATTTATTTAATCGATTCTTTCAAACGTCAGTATATTTTGTTTTTACTTTAGTACATACTAAAAAAAGACAGGACTTTCTTTCCAAGAAATAGGGAGGAAGACCCGCGATATAACCGACGGCGTTATAACCGGGGAGCGGTGTATGTATTTTATTTAGATTTATTTATAATTGAATAACTACAAACATTACATGCGTCGCAAATGATTTCATCAGGATAGGAAAGTGTAAGGTGGATCACAAATAAGCACGTTTCCTGCGATAGAGTATTCTAAACTTATTATGTTATGCAAACCATCTCATTTTCTAATTTACTGTGCTTAGTCTTTAGTACTGAATTTCATTAAAATCTGCTCAATAGCTACAAAGAAAAGAATTGCATCCGGATGGAAGAACGGACAACGAAGCTAATATGCACTAAAGCTGGCATGACAAATAATGAATTATTAATATTTTTATTCACAAATCATACTGCAAAATAAGAGACCGCGTTGTCTCAGTAGTGTCAGTAAGTTGAATAAGACATTAACAATTTGTAGATTACCTGTACAGCTCATATTACAAAATCTGTAAATGCACGGCTTTATTTTTTCATCCAACGATCACGTAAATGCATGAAAAAATTTATAAATTTTTTATGAGGAAGAATCCCACAGAAATTCAGGGTCCGAGAAATGTTTATTAACAGGATAGAAATTTACTATGACGGAATTTGGTAAAAACACAAAGAAAATATTCATTGACACTAACTTAAAAGCAACAGGATAAATGGAAGATTCATGAAAATAGCATTTAAAACAGAAATTTAACCCTTGAAACTTTGCTTTTATTTCAATGATATCATTATCAAATACGCAGGTAGTTGCATCAAAGCCACAGCAATGAATTAATTTGAATTAATTTCTCACTATACCAAATATTCTCTTGAAATTAAAGTACATACATATACAGAAAATGAGAATTACTTATTCCACGCTGGATGATTTATCGTTTCCTTAATGCTGGCAACACTTCGTTATTCACACCGATAGGCTAAATATTTTGATGGAGATAACATGTACATAAAATTTTTATTCCTATTTTCAGTAACGATTAACATCCAATATAAAATTGAATATTCCGAGTTTACATTATATACATATTTAAATTACTAACCTCTAACATAGGGCAACTAATGCAGAAATACGCACAAGCAAAAAACGTGGAACTATCCTTCTTCAATGATTAGCAAGGCTAGACAGATGGATGCTAGTTCATGTGAAGGAATGAAAGGTTGTGGACAAATGTAGCAGACGAAACATTGGGGAAAACTTCTCTTCTCCCACTAGGCATTCATAAGGTTCAAGGAATTCTCCAATGGATAAATTTCCCCATGGAATTTCCGGAAGTCGGTAGATATTATCCTAGAAAAGACTTCAGGTCGTATTCGTGGAACGAACCAAGGGACTTAGGATTGGTGAACTTGGTGCGGGTTTGGACCCCATGGCGACAGGTTACGGTGGCGTGAGGGAGGCGATGACCATTTGAACATGGAAGGTTACTGAGCGGTGAGAAAATTCTCCCTTCGCTTACACTGTTCATGCGAACCGAAATAAATGAGTGAAATAAATTTCGGTTTTCGGTTTCGGTTCGGGCTCAACACATTTAGTTTTAACGGTTCGGATCCACTCCGGACAAAAATATCGGTTTTTTTCGGTTCGGGTTTTGGGTTCGGTTCCGGTTCGATGTCCTGGTTTCAACTAAAATTCATTTTATAGGCAACATGAACATGGTGTTTTTGCAAAGATACTACAGGTTTAATCGAGAAAACGGTATTTTCAAGGCATAAGGTAAACCATGTCAAAGAATTCATCCTAAATAAGGTCAAAATTATTAATAGCAATAGCTCCTACTTTTCTGAATTACATTTAATATTCAGGGATATGTCGCCTTCGGTTTCTTGACGAAAAAGTTTTGGCGAGTTTAAAGCAGATTTCTTATATAGAATTCCGGTTTTTTAAAACTGCGCCACAAATGATGATTCGACATCAAAATTGAGCTTTTGTTCTGTGTTAGCGTTTTGAAGGAGTAATTGCTGAACGCAAGCTATGCGGGCGGTTGTCCGACCTTGAACGATGTGTGAATGCAAGGACATGCCACGGGTCACCTTGGAGAGTGCACATTCGAACTCGCATAGGATCAGAGAGCACAATAATTTGGAAGCTTACCACGCCTACCTTTGAAGGCATTCTTTACTTGCTTTTACACACAATTAACAGAATATCATATTTCTCAGATTTTCGCGGTGACTTTGCCCAATGAGCATACCGTTTATAATCGCAAGCTCAGGAGCAATTATGCTTTTTTCATTCGAACGCCATTTAGATTATGCTAATCCTGAAAAATTCCATTTAATACATGTTATATTTTCTGATTATTCTACCCTTGAGCATTGAGATGGAGCTACATTAATGACTGTAAGGATATCTACGCAATCTAGTCAATTTATATGTTAAATAACTATTATAAATTTGAGAAATGCCTGCAAGTCGCTGTTATATTAATAGTGATTGAAACCTTGAAAGATTGTGGCCACAGTGAAAACGCAATTGAAGGTAAACTAAGAGAAGCTATTACTACTTATTTTTAGCTATTACTGACATTACATTTTTATTTTAAATGTTTTCTGAAATGTCTACATGTTGTGTAACACTATGAATACTCTTTATGGACACATAATTTAAAAGTTAAATAATTTATATTTAATTATTTTACACACTGTGGCAGAAGTTTCAAACATGTGGTCCACCATTTTAGCAAGTGCGTGCTTCTCATAACTTTGGTGAAAGTGAAAAAGAAAGCGTAGATGAGATAACGAGGTAACATATAGATATGAAACAACGTAAAAACATTTTAAAATAATTTATGTAATTTATCTTAATTTGTTATTGATTTATATATATATATATTATAATTACATAAATTATATATATATATATTATATATAAAGGTGGCAACAAGGTGTTGGAGGGAGCCCAGTGGACACTTACCTAAATTGGAGAGCCGTTGGGGGTGCTGAAGAAACACTATAAAAACAAAAACACGAAAAAGACACTAAGTAGAAGCTTTCAGTCATAGGCCCTTCCTGAGCGACGGAGAGAAATGTACGTACGTACCGACGTACGAGAGATATCCAAGGCAGGCCTCTCACCTTTTTCAGTGCGCTTAATTACATTTACATTTACATCAATACCCTGGAGAGGTATTGTTTTACGTTTCTTAGAACCAGAAACATCTCCAGCAGTTGAATTTCTCTTATCAAACATTTTCAAGGGCAAGAAAAGTTCTAAAAATAATGCGAAAAATGTCAGTTTCCGACAGCAACTCTAGTGTTGTAACATAGACTAAATGACTCTTAAGTCGAGGAGCGCCACTCTAAAAATAACATTTCGTATTTCGTTTTCCAGGGATTTAACAATTTAAGTGCGGAAATTGGATTTACCGCACGTGCTTTAAAAAAACGTTTCACCGATGCTACTTCCGTCCCTTCTAACTCCGTAAGTTTTAATCACACACTGAATTACTCTGTGCGTATATCCCAGTGAGCACTTACTGGAAGGAGAGCCGCTGGGGTGTCGGAGAGACAAATTTGTAACATTGTTGGAACTTTCAGGTTAATCCCTTCGTCAGAACAAGAGAGACACATCCCAGTTGTTTGATGCTCAATTTTCTTGTTCAACGCACATGATCAATACTGCACACATTTTTACTTTTTCCATACCTAGTAATGGGAAAGTATTGTGTTCACGAAAAATATCGACTTCGAGATTTCAACGGAAATACACGTTTTGAGGTCCCTAGAACACGTTTACACTATTTTCGGAATGATGTCTGTGTGTGTTCGTGCGTGCGTGCGTATGTGTGTGCGCGCGCGCGCGTTTGT
This sequence comes from Uropetala carovei, assembly GCA_036926305.1. Lineage (NCBI taxonomy): Eukaryota > Metazoa > Arthropoda > Insecta > Odonata > Petaluridae > Uropetala > Uropetala carovei. Next base: position 11,979,561 of record JAXCHB010000011.1, read on the forward strand.
GTGTATGTGATTGTGGGCGCTCTAACTCAAAATGTACGTGCTATATCGTTCCCAAACTTAATATATAACACTTTAGCATGAGTACAAAGAACTGATTAGTTTTTGGACTATAACGGTTAATTGGAAGTCGAGGTTTATTCGTAACCCGATTCAGTTTTTGCGATATTTCATCGTTAAAACATCATTATTGTATATAAAATTATATGCAAAAGTTATAGAGAATGTAATTTTCTACAACTTTCATTTGAAACAATTTTCTATAGCAGTTATTGTTTAGGAGTTATTTATAAACGACCGGTTTTTCGGTTTTCTCCTTAAAAACATCGTTATTGGTAATCTTCGTGAGGACGAAAGTTGTAGAGAATAATATTTCTTCCAAGTTTTGTTTGACTTAAATTTCTGTAGAACTATCCATTTCGGAGATATTTTGCTTTTTACTTTCTCCTTACGTAGTAATGGGAAAGTATCGTGTTCATGAAAAAAATCGACTTCGAGATTTCAACGTAAATACGTTTTGAGGTCCCTAGAACACGTTTAGACTATTTTGGGAATGATATCTGTGTGTGGCTGTACGTGCGTGTGCGTGTGCGGGCGTGTGTTTGTTTGTGCGTGTGTATGTGATTGTGGCGCTCTAACTCAAAAGGTGCTTTCCATGTCCTTACCAAACTTCAAATATAACACTTTAGTATGAGCACAAAAATCTGATTAGTTTGTGGACATTAACGGTTAACCGGAAGTCGAGGTTTATTCAAAACCCGTTTCGGTTTTTGCGATGTCTTCGTTAAGACGTCATTATTGTGTATACAATCCTTTACAAAGGTTATAGAGAATGTAATTTCTTACAACTTTCATTTGAAAGAATTTTCCATATCTGTTATTTTTTAGGAGTTATTTATAAATAACCGGTTTTTCGGTTTTCTCCTTAAAAACATCGTTATTGGTAATCTTCGTGAGGACCAAAGTTGTAGAGAGTAATATTTCTTCCAAGTTTTGTTTGAAACAAATTTTCGTAGAACCATCGATTTCGGAGATATTCAGCTTTTTTCGTAATATCCAGTATACAGAGCCGCAACTAAGTAGCGGTGAATTCTGGAAACATAATTAAAATATAATTTACGGCAATAAGGACGACAGTTTTCTTTTATGATACGAAATAATAATTTTGCCTCATTATGCTATTCATAATAATTTAAATATCTATACCCCAATTATGGGGAAAGTCATGTGCTGGCCACAACAGATTTTTGTTTTTAAAACGCGCTAAAAAGAAGCTGATTATAATTCATGAGGATCAATCAAATTCGGTCATATTTAACATTCAAAATAGCTAACATATTTATGCTAATTAAATTTAAGGTCTCTCAAGTTTGGAAAACGTTCGGGTGAAAAGTAATTGAATGTGAAATTTCATTACAACGCTCCAAATCGAAAACCCTCTTTTGGATCGTGTATATGATAATTTCACACATTATCGTAAGAAATCTATTTTAATTAAACTTTCTTACAGTTTTTGGGAAACCTAAGTAATTTCCTATTATAAATTAGAAATGGAACATAGTAGTCTTTGAATTCATGCCTTATTTGCGAGGAATCACTCTTCGCCGCTATATTTCCCTCCAATCTCAATATCATGCATGAAGATATGACAGGTAAGCAGAAACGTAGCAACACACTCTCGTCACTTTTGTGTATAAAAATGTCATATGCGTAGAGATAATGCCTAAGGGAATTAGCCACGAAGTATGTGCGTAACTTTTTAGGTCGCATTAAACATTTTACCTGATGGCGACACTAAGCAGGATCTCATTACGCAGTTGTTGGGAGACAATAAGATCACCTGCTCAGTTTTCAATGACCGACTATGCTTATTAAACGCTAAACAAGCAAACAACTCTCGTAGGTTACATTCGTTAACGATAGATCAAACGCATTTGCCTTTCCGTTTGCGCACATTTCTGTACAGGAAACTACGCGCCATCCGCATCGATAAAAAACGCAGTTCTTTCCTCACCCATTCTTTCCTAACGCAGTCATATCATAGGTCGCGTGACGATCTTATTTCCAGTTCCGGTCCAAACTAAAGCGAGTCCTATTTCCGGATTCTGCTGACAAACAGTTTCTCCTTCATTTGCGGCGACTGATTCCGCTGGATTATTCATCATTGATGAGGGTGGAAAGGAAAATTCTCGATCAAAAGCAGCAAACCGATATCACCACCGGGCGGAAGGATATATTCGTAGAAGATCCTGTTTTATTATTATGTATCATATTTCTTCCGAGATAGTACGAAGGAAGACGTTCCTGGTAATGAGTTGAATGAGACTTGTCCTTGATAGGCTATCATTTCGAGATTATTCTGTGAAATCTTTTCCACATAACATTGCTCTAGCCTTTAATTAGCCATAAAATGATAACATCTGAGAGTATGATTGTTTACGTCGGGAGAATATTTTAATTGATGGCAACGTTATTTTGCTTGGGTTAATATTTATTTCGTCTTTCTTTTCTTTTGCGGAGAAGATTAGCAACTTTAATTTGAAATCTAGTATTCATAAATATGGATAAGGCAAGAATTTATCAGCCCGGGACAATGTAATCCACGAAACCAGTGACCGTCAGGCTGTATAATTTGCAATTTTTCATATTATAAACAATATGAAGCAGCGCGACTCTTTTAGTTAGCGTTCAGTCAAGGCAATGCCCTTCACGCAATCTCATAATAAAATTTCGTGAGTCGGCGTCTTTATTTAAGTTCATTATTCACGCATCGAGAGAAGTTAATTCTAAGGAATATGTATTATTTGTATTTACGAAGGCAGTGATGAATATATTTAATGTAGTGATATTTCCATCCTTTGCAAATGGAGATTGACCTTTAGTTGTTGCGGTGACAATTTCATAATGAAGTAAAACGTCCTCAAGAAGTTATATCAAGTAGCGAATTTTGTTCGTGCCGGAAATGTTAGTCCGACTTTATGCGCTAAGGTGAGAAAATGGCATGCAGAACATGAGAACCTAATGAAGTCGATATTTTAAAACCATAAATGGGCTGGGTGATTTAAGCTATGAAGAACCTGACGCGGAAAAATATATTTAATTCCCTTGTATTTCATGGAAATGTTTTCTTTTATCCGATCTGGACGGTAACTTAAGATCTTTTATATCAGAGAAGTCAAATTTGTAAGGATCGACGTTTCTATGAGTACAGGACGAAAATGGGTTTTCTAGTATTCGTAGTTTTGTGTTCAAATTGAAACTAAGTGCTAAATGGCGGTAGAGAAAGATAGGTGGAGTCACTTCCGCCGGATAATAAGGTCATCGTTTCATATTCACTTGTGGATTTCGAATTTTGTTCTAATCTTTTGGAATTGTATGTGTGTGAAGTCTCAACGAAATCTAAATCTCGTCTTCGATAAAGATCGATTTGCAATAATTTTCTAAAAAAATATATTAACATACTTTCTTTAATTGAATGAAATGATTAACAAGTGCAAAATAAGTATTAAAGCATGCACAATGTTGCTGAATTGGGAAAATATCTTCTCATCTCGCGATGATAGTAAGATAAGCCAATAATAAAACAATGAGGTTTACATCATGATGAGACGTTGAACTGATTGATAGACACATGTTGAACTCCTAACTTCAAATCACCCTACCTTGATATTGAAGTTACGCTGCCTACCCATCCATTTTCGCCTCTCTCATCCGAGTAGAATCTATCATTACGCGTATCTGAATCTATTGTGATGATTATCAGTGAATACGATGCGCAGCTTTCGGATATGTGAAAGTTCCTCGGTAACAATGACATAAGATGTAAACATTCACAAGTGACGGTTTCAGATGAAATTTAGCTTGGTACTAGCACAGTGTGTACTTAACTAATACATTACTTAGGCGATTGTTTCCTTATTATATTCAGAGTTCGTTTTATCGTACCCTATTACCATACGATATGAATGATAACATAAATATTGTGGATTGGCCTAGTTAAAACCGAAATATTTATAAAATAATTGCATTATAAATGAGCACTGGACGGAAGCGTCTGTGAATTATGAAGCAAATCGTACAGATTATAAAATTTTATAATAATGCCTCATTTTCAATAAAAATTTAAATCTTTTTCAGTGGCGGATGAAGGGGGTCGCTCTTGGGGCCCCGGAAAAAATACGTTTATATTCAATCTCAGAAATATCTAGATTTAAAAATCAGTAGACCTCTCTATTATTCGAAAGAAAAACGATCGTTATGAGGGCAGTCGTTAGGACTTAGATTTAAGGGTCCAATTAGCGTCATGGGACCCAAAGGGCGTAAATCCGCCACTGAACATTTTTATTTAACCAGCCTCGACACTAAGGTACTTTGGATGTTATTGATCTACATAAAATGATAATAAAACCGTATGGATATAATAAAACATTAAGCATTAATAAAACGCAAATGACTTTGTGAAAGCTGTGATGTTTTTCATTCAAATGGTGTCTACTCATTTACTTAAACATTTTAATAACGTACTCTCATATTGTTTCTACTGTAATTTTTTCACAGTTTACCTGTTATTAAAACAGTTTTCTCGTAAAACAGGTTAGTGCAGACGCCGCTGAATTAATTAAAGTTATTACTACGTTTTTCTTGAATTCTATTTCATTCCCTCTCAAGGCCCTGAATCATTTGAAGGAAATAGTTTTTTAACCGAAGACCGTTATATGTGCGATGGCCAGTCCTGCTACGTTTTTCGTCGCATATTTTTCTTACAGTGCAGTTATTGACAGAAGTTAGCGGTGATAGATGAGACTTGCATTCCTTTGCATAGCTCTGTGACTGGCGGGATATAGCTTCGCAACTTGATTTACCGTTACAAAAGTGCTTTCTCAAATGAAAATTTCTTCACGATTTTATACGAAACAAATTCCATAGAAAAGTATACGTCAACCAACTCAGATGAGCATTTCATCTGCTCACAGTAAAATTGACTTGGATGAGACCGAATGTTGAATGCAAATTTAATTTCCGTATTGATTGTTTCAGTCAATCTCCTTGTGTGGTTAATATGTAGAGGAATCTGCCAAACGCTAGCGATTCGACTTTTCCAGAGCATGATAATCAGCATTCTCACCTATTCTTAGTTCAAAGCGTATGACACATTCTCTCCCGTCGTTTCATCGAAAGAAGTCCTTCCTTAAATCTCTCTGTACACTTTGCTCCCTTTTTCTTAAATCTTTCATTCTATAAAACAATAATCTGAAAACAAATGCCGATACATATTTGTACCACATATATATCCGAGTTTTACTAATCTTCGAACATTTAAAAATTTAAGTTCGTCATTAATAGAACGATTAAAGGTTATTTTATATTCCATGTAGGACCTATAACCCCTCAACGCCGAGCGACATGTCCTGCACGCCTACAAGAACTTCGTATGTCACCGAGCGACGTGTCCTGCACGTCCGAGGTAGTGCTTGCTTTCTTTACTGTTTAACTCACTTAATATATCATACATTAACAAAAATTTAAGATAGAAAGGTTAAATCCACTTCTATAAAATAATCATTGAACCTAAGGTTAACCGAAAATTTCATCTGAGCATTTGCCTCGGTTTGGAATTCAGCGTATTTATTTTTCACCAGCTCATAAACAGCACTTCACGGCCTTTACAATGAGTGTTACAACAATAACAAGGACAAACACAACATCCATGCCCTAAGCGGGATTGGAACCCGCGACCTTTGGGTTAGAAGTGAGTGCCTACCAGTCTAACCCGGCCGGCATTAATACATGCACACATCCGTGAGGTTAACGGAAGCTTAATGAGGCGTATGCATAGCGTGTACACACGACATTACCATTGAGTTGCGAAACTTCGGTTAGCCAAAGGATAAATGGGCGTGGTCTTGTAAGAGTGTGTCATGTGTGCAGAAAGTAGTTACAAAAACCATGAATGTCGTGAGAAAGAATATGTTAGGTTGTTTCTCTTCCGGTTTTACGAAAACGGTTTAGGAATATGGAGCATAAAATAAATTATTGCGTGCTTTGTTTAACCTTCTTCATGACTGAAATTTTTGCCTAAATGGTTTATTTTATTATAATTCATTCTTAATTTTTCATCGTTATTTGACTATGTTAACTTTGGAGAAATAAGAAACAAATTAGCGGACGCCCAAAAATTGTGTTATTCAGAGTAATAATATATTATAATACACCGAGAGATTAGCTTATTTTCCTATGGAAAGAAAATTTTCATTAATAACCTAATGCTGATGTGTAAGAAGGTGATATTGAAAAAAAATCTGATGTGGCCAACACATGACTTTCTCCATACTTGCGGTATAGATATTTAAATTATCGTGAATAGCAGTATAAGGCAAAATTATTATTTCATATTATAAAGCATACAGTCGTACATATGGCAGTAAATTAGGTATATTTTGAATAGCTACGTTTACAGAATAAACCATGGCGCTGTATACTGGAAATTACGAAAAACCTAAATATCTCCAAAATGGATCGTTCTACGAAAATTTGTTTAAACCAACCCTTGGAAGAAATATTATTCTCTACAACTTTGGACCTCACGAAGATTACAAATAACGATGTTTTTAAGGAGAAAACCGAAAATCCGGTTATTTATAAATAACTCCTAAACAGTAACTACAATATAAAATTGTTTCAAATGAAAGTTGTAGGAAATTACATTCTCTATAACTTTTGTATAGAATTGTAAATACAATAATGATATTTTAACGAAGAAATATCGCAAAAACCGAATCGGGTTTCGAATAAACCTCGACTTCCGGTTACCCGTTATTGTAAAAAAACTAATCAGTTCTTTATGCTAATGTTAAAGTGTTATAAATGAGGTTTGGTAACGATATGGCACGTACTTTTTGAGTTAGAGCGCCCACACTAACATACACACACACACAGACATCATTCCGAAAATAGTCTAAACGTGTTCTAGGGACCTCAAAACATGTATTTCCGTTGAAATCTCGAAGTCGATTTTTTTCATGAATACAATACTTTCCCATTACTTCGTATGGAGAAAGTAAAAACCTTCCACAGCGGATTATGATTGTACCGTAAAAGCTCATTTTCTATGCTAATTGGGCGAATATTTTCATACCAAATGATAACCTTCGACATAAACTAAATCTTGTTTCATACGAACTTTTTACAGGCCTAAAATCAACCGGATGTTAATTTAGGGGAACACTCCGACAACTTGTGGGTAAATTAATTTAAGAATATTGGTTATTTGAATGATTTTGTGAAACGGTCGAGTTGACCGATGTGTCTCAGCTAATGAGTTATATGCCGTGGGTATGGTACATCACTTTTTGCCTAGAGTGTAGGATGTCCCGATTTCATAACAGTGATTCTATGTAGCCACGTGTGTGAGCCGCTCATCGGATGGCCTCGAGGAGCATATCCTGTTGTCAAATTTTCAAACTTGCCGAGCTTTTAACTCCCCAATCGGAAGGCCGCAGACTGGTGGGAATCCTCTAAAATGTGAACTATATTATATTCCTAGAGGCTGTTTTAGAAATCTTATTATTGGTAATAATTAGGTTGGATTTTCCTTCCTCGCGTATTTTTCGAGTTTTTAGTTATCGAAATTTTCTGACGGATTCAGCAGACGAATAAAGCCGTTTCGCAACAAATTATCCGAAGAATTATCGTTTAAGGTCGAACCCTTATTACGTCAGAATCGCGAAACGTCGTGGAAAAATCGCTCCGTGGCATGGCTAGCTTCTACACTTTTAAGACTTCTCCGTTCGACGTCCCTTCTCCCCCTGCTTCAAAAATATTCGCGTCGGATAGTTACACAACTGATAACCAATAAGCGTTAGCGAATAATTTCACCGCTCCACTCCATTCACGTGTCACGTAATTGAGCGAGTTCATTCACACCAAAAAATCATCGCGAAAAAGCGTTGCAGAGGAGACTCGGAATGTGCAACGCAAGTACTCGTGGAGAGAGCGGGAAAGGAGAGCTCGGGAATATGCTGGACTGCTCCTTCATTTTCACTTTTTAATTCGTGTAACCATCGAATTCAGCAGACTAAGAGTTTCTTTTCTTAATATAAGTCCGATGTAATCCAACGATGTAATTCCCGCCGTCATTATTACGGCCATCTATATATGATTCCGTGCTGATGACGAGTTTGCATTGAGATGAGGGTGGTACCGTTACGGACAAACGGAAGCTAGAAATTAAAATTAATTCCAAATAGGTATATATTTCTATGTAATCAAAATCACTTATACCATTTACTTTTAATGTAAAAGGAGATGCGTCAAAAGAACTATCAATAGCATGTCTGCGAAATCAGCTAGGATTTTTGTCTGTATATAATGGTATGCAGTTGACAGGGAAAACTGGAAAAGTATGGGGAAGACCTTCATCCGTCAGTGGATTGAAAAAGGCTGATGATGATAATGATTGTGATGATTTAATGGTATATAAGTAATTTACTGAGAAAATACTGAATATACCTTTGGCGAACTATGATGAATCTTCCTTCCATGTATACGGTCAGTATATTCTATCGTATCATTTCCATCGCATGATAGCTTGGTTTAATACGTAGTTGCTTCACATATCGCTTTAGTCTTTGTTGATATTTACAATTTCTACTACAGAGACGGCATGCCATAATGGCTCAGCGATTCGGTTTTTTTTTTCCAACTACTTTATTTATTATTTTAATATCAAGGCGATTGCTTAACAGTCTGTTTTTTACATTTATGTTATCGGTTGCATTCAATAGAATGCAGCCGATAACATAAATGCATTTTAGTACTGAAATAAGAGCAATAAAAGGGGCGAAATCCCAGCAGTGCATGACGCCATCAGTTCATAGGAGAGGAGCTAAAGAAGAAATGAAGAACGCGGGTAACTGGTACAAGGCGCAGAAGACCTGGAGTTCCCGAAAATGTTGGTTAGGACGAAAATATAAACATCAGACTCTTTGGTAGGCCTCATAAAAATAATCGAAAACTTCCAAATTCTGTACATCGAAATAATGCTTATTACTTTTGTGAATTCGACGTTTCTCTTAGTTCAGATTACTTTTTATTCCTTACAACGTAACATCTGAAATATCTATAAATGGTTTTGATTCAGATAATGGAGTGTTCGCGCCTGCATCGAATCGCGTCAAATACTGGCTTTTCGCAAAGCCCTTATTCTTTAATCCTCTATTTACGACGGTTTTATTTTAATAATGTGCAATCCAAGTAACCGAAGTTAGAGTAGACTCCTCACCCAGGAGTCCTGGCATTTAATCTCGTCTTACGAACGCTCTTATTGAACCTTTTCAAACGCCGCTCCGTCCTTGGAAAGAGTCGTAAATCCAAAGCAATCGGACCATATATCGTTGCGATATATCGTCTCCAACTGGGATGGCGCTGCAACGTGCGTGCGTCACGCCAACATGAGGATTCCACGCACACGGACGTGCGATGCACGCGGAGTGTTCGATCCCCTAATTGGTGCGACGGCACACGGCCATCCACATGCCATACGGCACCGCGATCGCGTGCCCGCCCCACGGTGCACGCTTACGTGCCCGGGGGCGTGGGGGCGGGTAGGGGCGGGACGCTTCGTCCGATCTCGTTTCCGAGACGGTTCCAAGGTCGGAAGCTCATCCTCCGTTTCTGCACTCAGCCCTGTTCCTCATCGCCTCCACGGACCACCCCTGCGCGTAAACATTTTCAAGAACCAATATAAATGATGATGGCGGTCGCTTTGGACAGATAGCGGCCTTTTTCGAGGGCGATTCTTCCCCATTATTGCGAAGACTGAGAAGTTCCCGGAGAGGCCAGACGCTTGGATCGGGGGTAGCGGCGGACCACAGCGGTGACATCACCGGCTCAAGGTCGCAGGCGACGCTCCGCCGTCCTCCCGTCCACCCCTGCAGAACGTTCCGCCCCCGCGACCGAAGAGGACCCCGCCCCCTCTCGGGCGGGGGCAGCGAATCGGCGCGAAAGTCGCCCCGGGCACTCTGGAGGAGGAAGATTCGATCTCTCGCCTCGCCCTCTGCGACCAAACGTGAAATACGGCCGCTATTTTATGGTTTACCCGCGTCCACCGCCACGAAAGAGTTGCGGATATGAAAAGGAGAAGCAGGGAGACTCCGACTTGTCCTCCGACCACATGTAACATCCCTGGAGAAAATTCTCTCCATCGACCCTCTTCTCCCTCCTCCCTCGCCCCTACTATCTCTGGGTCGTTCCCCCTTCGCAGTTGTACGGGGGGTCGGTGGCTTTCTGCGTGGGCACGGGAAACAATGACCTAGCAGTTCCCCACCGCTCCGATCCGGCCCATCGCTCCCCTGCGCTGACACGGGCGATCTGCCCTTCCTCCACCCCCTCTCTCTCCTCGCTCTCTCTCCTCACTCCGACTAACTTTCGCGCTATGCACATCCGACATGCAGCGTAAGAACATTGCAAAACAAAGCGATGTTAAACGCACCTCCCCTCTTTTATTATATCTCGACGCCCTCCGGACGCCTTCCTTTTATAATGGTAGGAATATAATGCGCTGCATCATCGGTAAGTCATAACACGTTGACCTTAGGGGCGTTTTCCTTAGCTCGGCTTTCTGTCGTTATCGTTACATTTTTCGCCACTCTCGCCTGAATGAGTTTATTTGGAGATAGATTTCCTACTATTTATTGGATAATGTTCGAAAAGTGAAGAGAGAAAATCATGGAGTCGACGGCTGATCAAGTTAATTCTATTTACTTTGTTATCGGGAATAGCTATCTCTTACGTAATCGCATAATCTGTAGTGAGGGTGTGTAATATACATATGCAAATCCGGTGTAGTTACAAATGGGTCGGTTTTCCTCCACCGGTTGTCTCGTTACTGTGAAAAAATCTGATGTGGCCAACACGACTTTCTCCATATTTGGGGTATAGATATTTAAATTATTATGAATATCATTATGAGGCAAAATTATTATTTCGTATCGTAAAAGAAGACACGTCGTTGCCGTAAATTACGTATATTTTGAATGTTTACAGAATTCACCGCTACATGGTGTTGGCGTTGTAGGCTGGTATTAAGAAAAAGCGAAATATATCCGAAATGGATGGTTCTACGAAAATTAGTTTCAAACAAAACTTGGAAGAAATGTTATTCTCTACAACTTTGGTCCTCACGAAGATTACCAATAACGATGTTGTTAAGGAGATATTTAACGGAAACCGAAAAACCGGTTATTTATAAATAACTCCTAAACAATAACTCCTATAGAAAATTGTTTTAAATGAAAACTGTAGGAAATTACATTCTCTATTACTTTTGTTTAGAATTGTATATACAATAATGATGTTTTAACAAAGAAATATCACAAAAACCGAATCGGGTATCGAATAAACCGCGACTTCCGATTATCCGTTATTTTCCAAAACTAATCAGTTCTTTGTTCTCATGTTAAAGTGTTATATATGAAGTTTGGTAACGATATGGTATGTACTTTTTGAGTAAGAGCGCCCACACTAACATACGTAATTTACGGCAATAAGGACGACTGTATTCTTTTACGATACGAAATTATAATTTTGCCTCATAATGCTGTTCATAATAATTTTAATATCTATACCCCAAATATGAAGAAAGTCATGTGCTGGCCACATCAGATTTTATTTAAATAGTACCGTGTTAATCGCGCAATAGTCATCGATATCTTGATTTAAGGGAGTCTACTTTGAGAAAAAAATAATTTTTATAAAATATCGTCAGAATAACCGCCCGGATTAAGAACGACTGGCAAATGTGATGAGTAGGGTTGCCAACCTCCAGCTTTCGGGCCGGAGATCTCCGGGTCATCGCTATAATCTCCGGTCTCCGGGTTAGTAGCACAAATCTCCGGTTCAATTTCGATTGCAGCGGAAAGCCCTTTTTATGAATTTAGCGTTTTTTATAGGTGATTCGAATTAGGATTGTTTGCACTTTAATTTCCATTGTATTTTGCTTTGTTCAAAAAACAAATGGCGATGTTCTTACAATTTCGTAATTAGCGATATTTAAAAAATAAACAACGATTTTTAATTATATGTCCTAAAAATGAGTGTCTTTCAGAATATTGAATATATTTGCCATTACATTTAATTCCTCTTGGGTTTCTTCTCAAGTATCCAGGTTTCAAGCAAACTCCGGTTTATGAATATCTTTAAGTAGGCAACCCGTAACACCAACTCTGGTTCATGAAGATCTCAAAGTTGGCAACCATAGTGAGGAGATATAATCGCTTGCGGTCGGGTCTAGGAAAATTCACCGTCAGCAATTCACCGTCGGAAAATTCACCGCCGGAAAATGCATCACCAGTCAGAAAATAACGTGTGGAAGGTCGGAACAAAGAATAAATGAATATCCAAGGAACCTATTTTAGTGTATTATATCGACTATAAATTACCGTATTTCCCGGCCCGGCTCATAAGACGCACCGTGATTTTTTCGTTAGAAATTTTAGAAAAAATTATAATGAATGTATTTTAATTTTAGTAATTTATAGGAAGAAAACAGGATTGTTACATACCAAAATCAGCAACCATAATATTATTTATTCATCGTAGAAACCCAGAAAATCGTCATCACTCCCACTAAAATCATCCTCACGGTTGTTTTCACTCGAAGCGTCACTTTCTTCATACAAAATGTCATCTTCACTTCCATCTAGTGCATTGCTAATGCCACATTTTTTGAAAGACTTTACAATAGTCTCAGTTTTAACTCGCTGCCAGGACTTTTTCACCCACTCGCAAACACTAGAAATCGAAGGCCGTTTCATTCTTCCTGTCGGTGTAACGAGATGAGTTGGTGCCTTAATCCACTTTATCCACTCCTCATGCATAAATCGCTTGAACGGTTTATTAACTGAAACGTCCAGATGTTGTAATTGACTAGTTAATCCACCAGGAATCACTGCAAGATGCATCTTCAGTTCAGTGGCAAGCCTTTTTGTTGACTCTGTTACATGTGCCTTGAACTGATCGCACACTAATAAAGATGGTTTTTTAAGAAGACCACCTGGACGCTTGGACCACACCTTTTCTAACCGCAACTTCATTCCTTCTCCATCCATCCATCCTTTAGGATGAACATGAACATAAATCCCACGTGCAATTACATCTTTAGGCAGCGTTTTTCTTTTAAAGATTAATAAAGGTGGAAGCTTTGTGCCATCAGCACAACACGCAAGAACAACAGTGTAACGCGTCTTCTCATTACCAGAAGTCTTTATCATAATTGTCTTAGCACCTGTAACGTCCACTGTTTTGTTCGATGGAACACCAAACGTCAAAGGTACCTCATCCATGTTCCCTATTTGTCCTATCTCAAAACACAGCTTCTTTCTCATGTTCATGACATATTTATGGAATTCTATAATCTTTCCTTCATACTCAACGCAGTTTTTGCGCTATTGTAGTTTTAGTACGCATACACAGGCCATTTCTTCTCATAAATCTTTCGCACCACGACGTTGCCCCAGCAAAATCAGTAATAGACATTTCAATGGCTAGTCTTCTCGCTTCAATTAAAATCATTTTCGTTGAAACAGCAATTCCGTTCTTCCTGTGATCTATTATCCAGTTCTTAACACGTTCTTCAAGTTTTGGCCATTTAGGAGCACATGAACGTAAAGTTTTTTTACTCTTATCTGCATTGATTAAATCTTCCTTTTGCTTTCTCCATTCTCGTATCATCTTCTCTGTCGGAGGTGGGCCGAAACGCCTTTCAGCTGCCCTGTTTCCATGTTTTACAGCGTAATCCCCGACTTCAAGTTTAAATGCAATACTGTAAGATAATCGTCTCCCTTTTGATCCCATGAGGGTTTTATTTGATTTGAAATTTTAAATGTAACTCTATAATTACTGTTTGTAAAAACGTAAATGCACACAAAACAGATATACTTTAAGGAACGTGTGACGCACTTGAACTACACTCTGCTACTTCAGCAGGTTATTTAGGTACCTGGGTACGCAAATCAGTAGGGCTATTATGTAACCCGTACCGCCTGGCGACAGTAATACCATGTATACGTAGGGTAAACCCCAGGATAGGAAAGTAGGCTATTCACAAGTGATACAATGATTCGAGAATCGTGAAAGAGCGTCTACGGATGGAAGCATGAAATTAAAAAGGCTACATTGTTTGCGTTTGAGATTTACATATGAAAATGTTTACTAAGTATTGTAACTGTCGGGGAAATACCAAAACTATTCCACTATTACTGATTAGTAGTTCAGAAACAGTGTCACTATTATTATTTCTTACATTTAAATGGTTTTAATACGTGTATGGATATTCCATAAGACGCAGGTCGAATTTAGATCACATTTTTCGAGAAAAAAAGTGCGTCTTATGGGCCGGGAAATACGGTATGTACTTATTAATAATGTCGAAGGAATTGCCTAGGACGGGATGATCAAATTGGGAGTATGGGCGTCGGGGAGTGTGTAAATTCTCTAAGAACCTAGTAACATCGGAGTCTGTCTACTGTATGTAACACAATAAGTAATAATTTAAGAGCGTAAATAACAAAACCCATCCAAATAATTTTGCATATATAATATGTATTTTTTCATGAAAACGTGACTAAAAGTTAAGGTGCGTATTGTTGTATGTTTGTATGTATATTTGTTCATGGAACTCCTAAACAATAAAGGCTAAAACAACCAAATTTAGTATATTTCTTCCTTATATCCTACCTTAGTGAACGGTTAAGGTTTAGTTTCTGTTCGTCACTTTGGTTCGAAATGGCGAATGATTTAATCATCCAACGTCACGTATTTTGCCGCGTCCTGCAACTGAAACACATGGATGAGTGTAGACTATTTTTAATTTGCACTTTATCATTACTTACAATCACGCTACGAAGACGGTACTTAATAATAAACGAAGGAAAAGCTAACGTTTTATTTTCCTACCGTCGAATTTCAAAAACGATCCGAATTTGTCCAAAATTAAGTTTTTTATCAGAAAATTTAAGGTTTTTTTAAAATAAAAATTTTCCTTGCCGTGATAACCCATTTGTTAGGGATTTAACACGATAGCGTAATCCCAATTGCATTGAGATGGAAGCTATTCCTATTATTTATCAAAATACATATGAAATTGCGTGAAATGCTATTTGGAAATATTAAAAATTAATTATATCAGAATTTTAATTATGGTTGATATTTATATCGCTGTTGTAAAACAGTCTAATTGTTTAAAACTTCCATTAGACGTACCTACCTCATATTTTACTTGTATGAGAATGGATATAAGATTTATGAAAATAAGACTGACAACGAATTGTTTACAAAAATGTACATCGTGGTGACACTGTCCTTAGATCGATATTTTTTACTTTTGACCGACTAATTTATCTTTTTAAACAAGCACAGTTAAATAAAAATACAACATAAAAATTCTTATGATTATTACGTAAGTGTAACCGAAGTTAACTTACTAACGGTACGTAAATTTTTCATAGTTTTAAAATGACTCCCTCGGGCATCCAAGGGGGTCGCCAGTGCTGGGCATCCTAGTGTTAAAGCTCAAATTAACAAATTTTTATATCGTACTTGAGTACTAGGATAACGGTAAATATTGCGGTTTTTTTAGGCCAGTGTTGTTTACTATTTGAGTTATATAATAAATACAATCTTAAATTTCGTATCTAATATTATTTTTAAAAGTAACAATAATATATTCGTACCCTTCGTTTGATGGGCATTAACGTCAGAAGATATCCGTTATAATAATTATAAAATTAAACAAACTACATAACATGAGATTATCTCATTCTTTCGTTGAGTTCAATATTTATTTACGATTCGCTGTATTGTTGACCGCGTGGGTGTATGTAAATTGAATTTTATTCTGATTGTGAAACTAGCCGTACAAAGTTAGCTGAAACTATAAGATAAAGATCAAAACATTCGATTAAAATAAATAAACAACGAACTAAAGGAATGTCAGATCAATTCGCGAAGCTCAGAAATAACCGGGTAAACGAAGGAAAAGAACGACTGAGATAGAGACTGGCAAATCACATCTTAAGAAAAAGAACAAGGTACACACACACACGTGTGTGTGTATATATATATATATATTTTTTTTTTTTTCAGATGCTATAATTTATCATCACAGGAAATTACAATGACCTTTTAGAATACTTATTTTTAGTATTCGGATGTATTATATTTGAAGCGTTTCGCTTTCTGAATGATTCGAATGACCGAAATTCTCCCGTTAAATCTTAACTACTAGTTATATAAATAACCGTCCTCAGATAGTTCGTCGGAAACTTTGTGTTCTCTCTCATCTTCTGCTTAAATGGCGTCGCCGCGACCGCCACCTTCATCCTCGCTATTTATCTCGGTGAAATCCTCATTCTTTATTATGTCGTCTTCAGAAACATCCATGAAGTTTGTGAGGCAATACTTTTAAAAGCTACGTTTACATCGTAAACTCTCTCGCACATATCTCGCTTGGTGGCAAGGCGAGAACTGTCTCGATACCGCTAACAAAAATTACATTGATCTTTTTACAGAAAAGGAGGTGCGTGTTATACACGGTGATAAGGCTATTTTCACATTTCACTAGTGAAAACATGGGTGCGTATTATAATCGAAAATTACGGTATATAAACTCAGTCGTGCTTACTTAACTACATTTCCTTACGTATTATCTGTCACATAAATTGTTATTTCTGTTAAAATTATATATTTTAGCGTGCATCTAAAATTGACCTATTTAACGAGAATGTTTTCGTCCCTGACTTTAAAATTCAGTTTACTTTATAATCTTTGCGTTGAATGATATAGGTTATCATAATGCATTTTCGTTATATCAGTTGATAATGTTTTTTTCATTAGCCGCAGTTGTAGAAACCTTATATTGTCATTATAATTTCTTGCTTAATTGTCCTATTTCGATACAAAATGAACATGATAAAAAATATTTATATTTGATAAATTGTACAAATTTTAATTGAAAACTTGTTTGTTACAATAAGTATTGAACGAAATATAACGGAATTTTCATTATTTTTTCTTGTAAAGTACTTTCCTGTCACTCGCCTCCTATATCGTTTTCTTAATTCCTCATCCCAAATATCCAAATACAGATATCCCTCGCCAATCGCGGTTCGACAGTGATTCTTTTTGTCACAAGTTTATCATGTTTTTTTCGAAATAAATTTTGGAATTTCGCATGAAAATGCATACCTCCCAAACGTGCTCTAATCTTTTAGTTATGAAATTCAGCAAAAACAGTTAAATATTTAAAAATATTCCTAGGCTTGACAGTCAATTGTCGAATTAAAATTGGCGATGAGTTTTCCGGCGGTGAATTTTCCGCGGTGAATAAATTGCTAGCGATGAATTTTCCGGATACCCTTGCGGTCACTTCTTCCCCTGAATTTTGCATCCAAACACCTTAACGAACATTTACAACTTTGGCTAACATGACGCGTTCGCAATTGCGAACGTGTCATAGCTGCCAGTCCGGAGGAATACGCAAGGGTCGATTTCCCGTCGCTCCCGTTCGCTCTTAACTCCCCCGCCATCCGCTCGCGAGCTCTTTCCTTTGTTAACATTCCATAAGGATTTGTTACGTCAGCCAAGCCCTTCGTACTCTTCATCGCTTTTCTCCTCCTCCTCCACCGTCCCTCCTCCCCTATTCCAAGGATCTCCCTTTCTTGCAGCAGGTAATGGGAAGGGGTGGGTTGGAAGGAAAGATCGAGGATGGAGGCGAGGCGGTTGGCTGCCTGTAACTGGAATTCATTACGCGTCTTCCGTCTGCAAATGCGAGGAGTGAAAGGAGGAAGTTTGTCTTTGTCTCCCGAAGGACTCTCGCCCGACGACAACAATGGCGACCGTTCCGAGGAATCGGCATCCCGAAAAATCGCGCTCCTGCAGTCCCTTCGCCGCGTGCAGACTTCCAAGGACGCGCGATTAAAAAATAATCGAATATGATTTCTTCCGGAGGGATACGCTGGGTCCTCCGCCAGTTTTGGCGTTCCTTTAGAGATTTCGCGGGATGAGGGAAGCGTAGGGGGAAGCGGCGAGTGGACACGGTGCTGTTACACCGATGGTATTTTGGCGGTCACGGCCTTGTCTGGTCGAGTTACTTGGCCAGAAGGTCGGGAGCAAAGTCGGGTTCGTATTTCGGTGATCAAAACAGAGAGAGAGAGGAGAGTGGTGCAGGGAACGAGATGGTGCGTGCGTGTGTGAGAGAGAGAGGGGGGGGCGGGAAGGGGATCGAGAGGGAACGAGAATGGCAGAGAGGGGCGGGGGAGGAGGCCCATCCGCATTCGTGGTTTTGACCCACTTACACGGAGAGCCTCCGTGCTTGGTCCTCTTAGTTAGTCCTTCAACCTGAATGACGGCCGACTGCTGCGTCCCTATTCCGCCCTCCGCCGAATGTCCCGAGCCTCGTAACCGGGTCACTGCTTCGTTTCCCACTCCATCCGATCACGTCGAGACCCTATTAAAAACCTGTATACACCTATCTCGCCATTCTCTTTTGTCTATTTCCTCCCGTGATAACTAGAATACCGGCTTAACCAATCCGTGACGATTTCTATTTTTCCCATTTCCGTTTCTTGTTGTTCTTTCCCGGTTCTCAACTTCCCTGTTCATCTATAAGCTGTTCGCTTATTGGGTAATACGGAGGTTGAGCATAATTAACGCGCGGGGTATGCGTCCTTAAAAATTTCGAAGGAGACTTATTTGCTGAATCGTTGTGAAAACGGGAAGAAGTGTGTGATGACAGCGGAATAGGGAGAGGTTGGCCAGATTCTGAACCTTGATTTAAAAATAGTTGGAAAACGACATGGGTTTTCGTGTTATTTTTCCCGTGAGTGACAAAGCCACGCGGCCGGAAGGCTGGCCTGATCGTTTGCCAGAATGATTATAAACACGTCCAAGCATCAGAAATGCTTCCTCCGATTTTTCTGTTTTTTAATTCATCGTTAAAAATATTCCGATTTAATGATTGGCTCCTATTCCTTGAGTAAACCTCCATTTAGTATTATATATAACACCTGAAGAAACCACGACGATCACTTTGTCAAGAAAGGTTGCGGACGTATTCTCTAATATTATGAAAGATATTAACAAACTTTTCCTCCTCTCTTTCGAAATGGGGGATTTAATTGCACGGCGGTCGCTTTGAGGGTTGAAATATTCGTACGACATTAAAGTCATTCTACGTAAAACGAATGGGCGGAGAATCTTGTCTCCGTTCTCGACTATCATCTCGTAATGGCCGTCGTGTTTTTTTGCATTCGCTCCAGCGAACGCACACACACATATACATAGAGCTATAATATATGTGTAGTTGTCGTTCAATAACCTCTCATTTCCTCTTAGATTAACCTAGTGCATTGTGCTCTCAGCAGGAATTCTTCATTGTCATTAACACTGGCGCCTACCTCCCAGCACATCTCCAACTCATACCATTATTATTCATTTGACGCACCAACGTTATAACATTTTGATCATGACTTCATCCAAGGCGGTTTATTTCCAATGCTTTGAAGCCGAATTAATTTTACCTTGCTATCATTTATAGATGTTAGCATCTGCCATAGAAATCGCAGATTTTAACGTGAGTAGGGAAATACAGTAATAAAAGCTCGAAGGAGATTTAATAGAGGCGTATTCGATCAAATTTACCGTAGAAATAATGCCTTTACGAGCCTTGCAATTATTGTTCGACCTGATGGTTGACGGAGGCATTTAAGGATTTTTCTAACTTGTCGCATGGCTCTGATTGAGTCTACATTAACTACGTTGTGTTGTTAATGTAGACTGTGCACCAATATTCGTGTAAGTTGGCAATCATGGTGGAGGACGCAGTTGCTCTACACTGCAAGGAAGACTGCACAACTACGTACATATTTGAGCCAATTACGTGTGGAATACACGTAATGCGCTCCACTTTTTACAGTACGACTTTCCACGTGCATCACTGATGCAAAAATTACAGAACGGTGGGACATTCGATTATGTATCCATAAGGCATATTGACTTTCAGCCTGTCTGATAGCCTGTAATAATTACACTAACATTAAATATCTGAGAATATTATTATCTCATAAATATTTTAGTATGTATGTGTGTATGTTCTTTATACGTTTCTACACCGTTGAAGCTATCGAATTCAAAAGTTTCATGGACCAATCTACGGAACCAAGGAAGAAATTGGTCTAGGTTTGCAGACCGTGGGGTCTCTTATATCCCATGGTGTCAACAAAATATTATTTCCATAAGAATGCATGGGAAATGGTGTGGAGAAACCCCAAAATGCCATGCAGCCCTTCATTGATGTTAAAATAAATATACCTACATATTAACTTACGATCACGGGAAATGGCTTATTTTACGCACGAAAGACTGAGTATTTTAATTCTGTTCGTGTGTTGTCGTATTACATGCTAAATCGCTCGAAATTTTCATTTAAGCGCAAAATTTATCGGTTGAGATGACCATTTTGCAGGCATCAACAAAGTTAATTTCTTAATTGTTGTCCTCTTCAAAGGGAGACAGCCACGTAAAGATTAATGCAAGGAAAATCCACGCCGTGGCGCGCCGTAGAGGAAGAATATCTAACGCCAAGATAAAGGGTACAAATGGATTCATGCCTAAATATAGTCTATGAATACTTTTAAAGTATAAAGCAATAAAAATCGTTTGCTACTTAAAAGAAAACTCTTTCTCGAGCGAAGCCGATCGTTTCAGCTAGTTATTGATATACCTTACATTTTAGTAAACTTATAACCACACTGATATAGAAACGAATTCATATAAATGTCAGTTATTAAAAATATCTGAAATTCGATTGCAAAGCAATTAATTCATCGTCGTTGCAAATCTATAAATTGTACTTTCGTCTTTCTATACAGTCATGTTATCCGTTTGAAATCCATCGCGAGGAGAGAGCTTTCTTATGCATTTTATGGGGAGAGAAGTTCTTAAATTGGCCGTCAAATTACCTATTTATGTAGGACACTGTTAAAATAAATTAACCAACAATTCACCGACAGAAGCGTTACATGTGCTTATACATGTCTGCGAACGATAATTTAAAATTTACTTTGGTGAAATTCAGTACTTTTCTTGTGAATTGAAATATTTTTATTCCAACAGATTTTTTATCTCGCTCCTATCATTAAAGGAATAATTACTTCGAAACAGTAAAGCAATGATTCTTAATATAATGAATTCTACATAAAACAAACTAACTATTTTTCCTGCACGCTTACATCGGAATTCCTATCGTTTAGGTTTACATGGTAATATTCATGTTAATTTTTACTATGCAATTAGAAAATGGAGATTTTTATATTCAGAAAAAATCCGAAAGCCTACATTGTTAAACGAAAAGTGAAGGTCCTGCCGTCAACAGTGGTGAATGTGCCGCATTTAGGTAATGGCCAACGAAGTTTAGAATATATGGAAATGTCGTTATCCATTGGAGGATTTCGTCTAGGTCAAGATCATAAAGAAAATCCTCGACAGATGAGAATTATGATTCCTCGCTCATTTCTACCTCTTAACTTCCTTATTTAATTGGTTTAACACTTGTTTAATTTTTAACTTTGCCAGTAGGAATAAGGGCGTAAGTGTTGCTACAAGTTGCAATTATCAAAGAGACTCTCATTTTTAGGTTTTTCAGTTTCCACAGTCTTAAGAATGAATCCGATGGAATATTTCTGATCGGTTATACATTACCATTGTATTCTGAGCGTTGTTTTGACTCGTCTACGTCATACGTTTTGCGTGTTTTCTAATTTTATACTTTATTCATGTAAAGTTTTACCGGTGCAGAAAACCGGCTTTTTGGAATGGATGAGTAGTTCATCTGCCTCCCAGCCCTGTGTTCGAATATTTCAGTTGGCATCGTTGTATCCGATCACCATATGTACAAACGCCGTATTTACGCTAACTATAAATAAAGTAATAATCCAAATAATTAATCTATTCACAAAAGTACGATAGATTACGGATGTAAACAATTAAAAATCTAAAATCACGGAGGATTTCAGAAGTATGAACATACATTATAAATTCTTCGGTATATTCCTTTATATATAAATGAAAAGACGGAAGGAAGCAGAAAATAAAATAATATCCAACCGGAAAATAGAAACCTACAAGGCCTTCGATTCGTGGTATGTAAACCATTGAGCACATGTTCTTTCCGCAAACCGGACATCCTTTTATCAATTCCTATGTCGAATCATAATACTAAAGCTATAGTGACAAGTTTAATTTTAGATTCAAGGCAGTATTCAAATTAACCGCAAGCATTTCAGCCTACATTCAAGGTACATTATATAGATTTGAAACTTTTGCAATGTAAAAATTCGAAAGTCATTAAATAAATTAAACAACTTCAAATAAACATGAGAATACTTCATAAAAAAAATTTCATTAAATATTTTATATTAACATTAAAATATTTTCTTCAACGTATTCTCATTTTCCGGTATGTCGGAACGATCTTCTGAAAACTATTACTTACGTTAGAGTACATTGTGTAGCTACAGCATGGAGGAGAAGGGAAGGAGGGAGGAGAGAGTTTTCGCCGTTTCATAATTGGGAATAAGAACATTCTATACAAAGTAGGAATCAACATCATGTTTGATGACGGTTTTGTCAATGAGTAATTAAAAACTACAGCAAAGGGTACAAAGCAGGCGCGCAACTTGGGGGGCGCAGGCCCACGCAGTGCGTGGGGGCCCCAGGATTTCTGGGAACCCTCAAAAATACTTAGGATTTCCTCGTCATCTGCCGCAAGTAGTAATATCCTTATGAGAATGAAATATTTCATCGCTCGAAATGAAGACGACATACCATTTTCAAGTGTTTGGATTTGTTTCCTATCCTTATAATGTCAGAATTATAGAAGTTCCACTGTATTTTTGGAATTGAAACGTATTAAAATATCTATATTAATTAAATATTTTTTTATATAAATGGGGACCCCAAAAACGACTCGCGTGGCGGCCCCAAAACCATAGTTCCGCCCCTGGTACAAAGTATAGTTAGGCAGGTGTTCTCTGTAGGGACTGCAAATTTACCGACTTTTGATTTACCGATAATTCGGTAAAAAATTTCACAAATACCGGTTTACCGGTAATTTATACAGTTTCAAACAAACGCTAAATTGATAGAAAAATGAGGGGTAATTATTAATGGGAGACAAATTTTATTCAAATCAACTATAAAACTAATATAAATAAAAATATTTTATTCAAAACATTTATTCCAAGTATAATTTTACGTTTAATATTAATATAAAAAAACACTTTGAACAAAATTGTATTCCAAACATAATTACGTTTAATATTAATATAAACAAAAAACACTTTGAATAAAATTGTATTCCAAACATAATTATAAGTTTAATATTAATATTAATATAAACAAAACACTTTGAAAGTCTTTCTTATTAGATGTATTTTAGTTAAAATAGGTTCGCAGAAAACAATTTATCGAGACTATGGTCACCTAACTGCAATCTTATTTTAGTTCATATAAACCCATCCGTTGAAAAACTCGTTCAGATTCAACACTTGTTGGTCGCCTGGTCATTAGGAAATCGAAATTCATTTTTAAGTATTTTCTCTTATTTTTTTCTTCTTGAAAATACATTAGTTCCTTTATTACGACTTCTGTTAGGTCTTTTGTGTTTTTTTTTTGTTTTTGAGATGAATCCTCAGACTGGGATTTGGAATGGTTGACTACTGTTGATTCAGTTTCAGAAATGCGTTCAAGTAACTCTACAGTTACCTTTGTTATTGTGGCCTTGCTGGTTTTATTGAAAATTCCGTAATCTTCATCAATTGATTTCTTTGGATCATAAAGAAATTGTAGAATATAAGAATAAGTTGTTCGTCTTTCCTTTATGAGAGCTATCAATGCTTCTTCAAGGTCATTGCTTAAAAATGTGTTTTGATTTCTTAGTTCATCAAACATAAATTTTAATGTTACATCAGCAATACACAAATTTACATTTTTGGATCATAATGCTTCTACAGCAACTTTTATTGGCAGCAATGCTAATATTGTATTAGAGAGCAGTTCAAGTTCATTTTCTGTCAAGATCAACAGATATTAGTGCTAAGGTATTAACGTTTATAACGCATTATCTGCATTAAACATATTCAAGGAATAATATTAAAAACAGAAAAATAACTACTGACATTACATCACCATAAAGAAATATTTTACTAAGGTTTAAAAAGTTCATGTAGGAATGAATCACTTCGTAGGAGCCGCCACTGTACATGATCAAATACTGCGGGAAAATTACTTTCGATTTATGCCATAAACCTCAGAACGTATCTACGGCGTAAATCGAGTGTCGCCTGTACTTTCTTGATTACTGATTATTGCGTCAGCCTTCAGCGCATGCGCAATTGTCTGCCGAGAGAATCAGGACTTGAGAAACATTGAAACATTCAAACACGGGAATATTATATTTTTTAACATGCATTAAAAACATTTTTTATTTACCGAATTACCGGTAAAAATTACAAAGTTACCGGTAATTTTTTACCGGATTTTCGGGCTATTTACCGGAAAATCGGTAAACCGGTTTACCGGTATTGCAATCCCTAGTTCTCTGATAAATTCCTCCACTGCCACGCCATATCAATTTCTATCGTTTCACGTGTAAGGTTTATGACGTTATCATATGTTTACGTCGTAGTTGAAAATTAATGGATTTATAATGTAGTCCTTTGATTCCCATTAAAAGCTTTAGATGGTGCTATTGCAGTAAATATTACCAATTACCATTTAAATCCATTCTATTCGTTGCCATGGTAGTTTATATTATTCATTGTTAAAAATACGGTTTCCAATTAAAAACAAACGTTTACGCCAGTTCGGAATGGATTTAAATTTAGTCTTTAAAAATAATAAATATTCTTTTAGCTATAAAAATGTACCGAGTTTCTATCTCAAATTTAACTAATTTAAAAATGCATTTTAATAAGCCCTGCACCGATTTCCATGATTTTATTATGGGTTTTAGAAATTAAATACCCCTCTAAAATTAATTTTTTGGGATTTCGGATTTTTTCCCTCGGTAGTATCCAATAATCTTTCATCTTGCCAAATTTCAGATTTCTAGAACTTCTTCAAGTACCTAAGCATTTATATCCTCCTATATATTGAAATCCTATATCCTATATCCTATATCCTAGTATGAAGCATCCATTAATGGTAGATATATACACACACAATGAGAAAACCGGATTTTTATTCATATTGCTGAATTTCTTAACAATATATGAAGTTTGAAGGCACTAATTTCATGAACAACCAGAAGAATTTCGGGGGATCATTTTGTAACTTTTATCTTTAATCAAATTATCGAATAAAACTTTTACTTGATTTTCATTGCAATTTACGAGGTAATGATAATGCCATTTTATTTTTTTCTTTCAAATCTTTCAAAAATGTAGCTGTTTATATTGAAATACCAATGCAACTTCTTCAGTCCATACAAAAAAAATATCCTGAAAAATATTTTCACTGCGTCAGCTATTTCGTATCATTATTTCAGCACCGACGCCAATCCCCATAAACTAATAACAATCAACATATGCGAAGGCAGGAAATAGAATGGAAAACGGTTTTACTCTCTCTATCTGTCTCTATACCTATTATGAGAACTTCCTTCTGGAGGATATAATTTCAACTCTTCATAATCCAGGGCGAGATATAAACGATATCGTCTTCGTGGTCAGTATCAAGGTAGGGTCAGTGCGTGGGCGTGGGAATCTCTCATCTCCTCTCTCCTGGCCTCATCTGCCGCCACCTCCTCCATCTCGCCCTCCCTCTCCGCTCCTCCCCAGCCACATCGCCTCTCGACTTTCTCGTTGCCCCCAACCCATCCCATTTGAACATTCCCCTTCGACAACAAGTAGGTCATTGTCTCCTCGACGTGGCTTGAGTTTCATGGAAGTGAAACATATTTCCCTCTCGATCATCGCGTAAGGTGGATCCGTGGTCGTGTTGCTAGCGTCCTGCCTCCCATGTTCCTACCTTCGCCATGGGTCAGTGACATCTAAAATTTACATTACCTCCAAAAACACCTGCAAAAACACTCGTACTTCGACAACAAAAATAGCATATAGGAGTGTTTTGAAGGATTCTCGCCATAGTGACATTCGTTGGACCGTGTGGCGTTTTTCCCGAATGGCCGCGTAATTGGGAACTCTAGTTTTGTTGAAATATTTCCCTTCCCTGAAAAAACCGAGCTGCTTCCAGGTGACGGAGATTCGAAGCTTCGCCGCTTCTTGGGAACGAAGAAGCCTTCTGCTGCGGGACATTTCTTGCCAAGGCTCCTTCGATGAATCCCGCTTGCGAAATGCCGTACCAGAGCGCCCAAGGTGAGTGTATACGAGTCCGGGTGGGAGGGATGTTATTAACTGGTCGAATGAAGACTATTCTCCAGTTTATTATTTGTGAACGTGTCTACTTTAACAGTGTCATGTATACATATCATGTGACGCGGTTAAGTGGGGCAAAATAATTGTTATTCGGGTTCCTTTAAATATGATTATGAGCAGTACATTTCTGTAATTTAAATATGCAATTAAAGTGTAATATTTTAGAATCTGCGTATCTGTTTCGAAGAGAAATTGGTAATGACCGGAAAGATTATTATTCCCGGAAATTTTCAATGATATTTTAAATATTTATGTAAAAGATTTGCTATGTAATTCAACTAATAATAATATTGTTGCAACTTTCTTTAAAATGTTTGTCCTTTTTCTTCACTACAATTCTCCGCATAGGTGTCTATTTTCTTACATTTTATTTAAAAATATAATAATTAATTTTATAAAATTCTTTTGCGCGATTTCCCACTCTGGGCGCCTATGTTAAGCACAACTCTCGTTTTGGATACAATTTCTCCTTTTTGGAACGTTAGATCGTTAACCTTTTGGAATCAATGTATCATTTTCCGTGTCACCGAAAACTTTTCTGAGCCATCGCAGAAGTTATGCTTTCTCTTCGATTACGTAGTAGGCTAACAGCAAACATTTGCTTAAGGCATCCTATCAGAATGACTTGTATCCGACTCTAATAATAACTTACCTTAGAATGTTTAGTTCAGCAATAGTATGCCATCTCAATTCCCTCAGTTTAAACCCTTAATCGTTAAGTTTTACCTCTTAAAATAATATTCCTTGACGGTTTGAAGATACTAACGAGTTTTTTAACCTAAATTACTGCTCATTTTACGACTGAAATGATTGACAACATTTTAATGAAGTCATAAAAACATAACCAATGAAATCTAATCAACGATCGTTGTAATTCGTTAATTCCTCATGGAGAAGATAGTGAGTGGTGGGGTGGGAGGGCTGGGGGTTGGGAGGGTAGGGGGATGGGGGAGAAGGTCGCCGCAGGAATGGGTTCACTATCCTCTTTGATAAGTATCTTCCCCACTCCTTTTCCTCCGCCATTGAAGTATCCGCGGTATAAGGGAGCCCCCTCGTACAACCGTCGCTTCCGTGCCCCCATGCACCGCCTTCTGCCCCACCCGCGCCTTCCTGCTCCCAAATCCGCAACCGATATGGTGGCAGGAATCTTTTGTTTTCCGAGAATGAGTGATATCCTGGAAAACGCGGTTATCATTTAACCCTGTGAATGCGGTTTTACGGAAATTTGAATAAGAAACAAGCGATATTATTTCCGGTAAATGAAGATATCCCATTTTCTTTATGAATCCAAAATCGAACTAGAGCGAATATACATTTGAAACGTAATAATGTCATAGCTGTCGGATATGATCATTAGTGTTGGAATGTGTGATTGTATTTAGTTTATCTGAGTAGCGGTTTCTTGTGAACTATTTTTCCCGCTACACTTGTAGTAGCTAAGATTTCTTGTTTTGTCAAACCTTACATTCGGTCCAATTAATAAAATTCAAGAAGGTGCGGAGGTAATATCGACCATGGAACATTCCACAGTTTTTGTGTTTACACAATCGCTAAGCTAAACTTTTATGACATTCATATTCTCAATTGCGACTCTTGGAACGTTTCGAGTAAGCGCACTCAAAATTCGAGGATCGTAAGAGTGCTATTTCTACTCCTGTTTTTACGATTATAATACTCGAGCCAGTTTTAAAAATATTTATGTTATTTATTTCATAGGAATCGCGAGACAATACGATGTTGGGATTGTTGTTAAGGAGTAAAGGAGAAGAGAATGTTTGGATGCGCAGAGAGAAAGTGAATTACTCTGCGAGAAGAGGGAGAAAAGAGCGGAGAGGTGGAGGATGGAGGGGAGGTGAGGAGAGAGTGTTAGGGGAAGTTGGAACAGGGTGGAGGTTGGCGTAGGGCAAGGGCCTCCATGGGGTTCACTGTCCCTTCGTCCTCTTTTGGTCACCGATGGAAAACACTCATCTTGTAATCACTCCACTTAATGGCGTTGGCTCGCTTTCGTTACCATTGCAATAAAATTCCTGGCGTCGCATTCTACGCTCGGAGCATATTGTAATCGTTCCGTGTCACAAACGGTCGCTCTAAGATTTAAAAAACACGCGATCGGCGTTGAGGAGGAGGCAAAGGCAACAGGTTATTTATGGGGGAGTAGTCATCGTCAAAGTACGGCCAAATCTCCGGGCCACGAAAATTATTCCCGATTGCTCTTTGTTTACTTTTCGAAAGATTTTGTGTGACGTCGGTGGGTAACTCGTGGGAGC
Source organism: Uropetala carovei (assembly GCA_036926305.1). NCBI lineage: Eukaryota > Metazoa > Arthropoda > Insecta > Odonata > Petaluridae > Uropetala > Uropetala carovei. The sequence continues at coordinate 12,008,314 of JAXCHB010000011.1, forward strand.
GACGACATTTTATTCCTAATGGATTTTTCCGTGGGACTAAACGTTCGCAGGCGTCGTTGCGAGAGACGTACGAGAAGGTATTTATAGTTTTTGATAATCCACTGGCCTGTCAATGACCTCAGAGAAGAAAGTTTTCATTTGATTCCCGGAGAAACCGCCAGGAGTGGACTTTCAATCGCTCGCCACCGCCGTGGTGCTAGTTTTTTCCTTTATGGGGTCTGAAAGCACGATGTTTCTCTCTTTCTTTTTTCTCTTCCCTTGAAAAGGATCTTAAAAATTAAAACGAACTAAATTTTTGTAAATAGTGTTAGCTGAGATCTCTAATGAGAATTCTTTAAAAAGTAATGTCGATGAGAAATTAATTTTTTAAATTATAATGTCAACAATATCCTCGTGTATTCTTCTACCTGTCATGTTTAAACTTCCACAAATACTTTCATATGATAGATCACTCAATATATTCCCTTGTAAGAACTTAAAGGGGATGATATACATCATTTATCATCTTTTACTCCTAGTGGCCGAAGAGTTAGTTTGTTGCTTCAGCCTTATTTCCGGCGGTGAATAAAATGAGAAATAATGATAAAGTATTCCCAGAAATCCTAATATGTACGTGTATTACCCTTTAGCGCATATTTTTAAAAGTAGATGAAAAATATTTTCATGGACGGCAATTTTGAATTTGGCGGCTGGAATTAATGTTGGACCAGCCGATTCTTCAAATTACCTCTGTCTTTAAAATCCCTAAATTAATTTAGATAGTCATGGGTGCACAGCAGATAAAAACTTCTTATTCTGCGGTTTACCCTACAGCAGTTCTATTGAAAACTAAAACTTCCTCCAACGAATTTAGCACTTCATATTCCATCCTTTACTAATAATTAATGCATCTTAGTCAGGATTCTCCTTCTTCTTGTGCGAATTACATAAAATTCGATAAAGTTAATGATATATATAATTTCTTTTCATAGTTTTCGTAATTTTCACAAAGAAAAAGTATTTTCGTTAACCTTATTCGTAATTCTTATCCCATTATACTTGTAAAATCTATTTATCGCCATTATGACATCGTAATCACTATGTTGCAACTTTTTAAATAACGCAACTGAACACGTATTTTCCTAGTTTTCTTGCTCATTTAGAGAATCCGTCCACATGATGTTTTTTTTTATTTGTCCTCCGAAGATCATTGCTCGCAATCAAAGTTTAGTTTGGCGCTATCCTTCTCTGGTTAACCTTCGAGGAATGAGTCGTTAGGTCGCCCCGCTCGGCTCTCCTGTCCGCCACGCCACCGTCGAAAGCGTCACGATGCTCGCTTTCATCCCATTCTCCCTACCACCTCCCCTTCCCCACCTTCAGCCATCCTTTCCCACTTTATTCCTATCCGAACCAGCACCGATCGTGTCGCTCTCAAACTCCCCTACGATTAACCTCCTTCCGCTGGCTGAGCCACTTTCCGTGTTGAGTCGAATAATGGACCCTACGACGCTCTGGAGCTGTTCGACCGTCGGAGCGTGAAGCACTGCAGATTCCCACTTAGATCGCAGCCAGAGCGTCACGCCGCAGAACAAAGATACATCTCGGCGGCTTCGAAACGTCCGCCACACCCGCTTTTATGAAAAGCCTCCCTTGCTCGTTACAATGGGGACGTTCACGGGAGGCACGCGGGGAAGCGGGAAAGGGGAATGGAAGGGAAAGGTGCTAGGATCACGTCCTGCCAAATGAGAATGGGACGCCAGAAAACAATTAATCGAACAGAAAAAACATCGCCGATTATTTTCCTGCGTAGCGTTAGGCAGGATGAGGATCGAAAGGAAGGTAGGGAGAAGAGCAAAAAGCGTTATCACTTGTTGCGACTCTGTTGGATGAGTTATGTTATACGAGGTCTATCGAATCCTGCTTCAATTCATCCGCGAATGCGTCTTCGTTTGAAAAGTTCGTAAACACTTAAACCGTGATATAGGAAGAAGTGTCGGTTTCCTGTACGAGTTGACAATTTTAACTTTTTTCCTCCTCGTGCTAAGCGAGAACGTTAGCCACTCCTTCCGTTCAAACTAATTTTATTTGAAAGTGTATCATTGTAGCCAAATGTATTCCAGCATTACGTCATGAGGTACGACTGTATTGTACTAATTTGATCATTTTCGAATTAATCACACTATATTTTCCGTCAATAGCCTAAAATATCAGTAATGGAATGTTCATCATAACAGCATTTTTCTATCTTGATAGTTCCCCTATATTTTTAAGAAGTGAGCCAACTTTAGTCTTAAGTATCCATCCACGTTATTATAAAATGTCCTTATGTTACCGTCACGGTGCACTACCCCTATCTCTGCTTCCGTCGATTGCTACGTCACAGCTCGTCGATTTCGTCAATTTGCTTTACAAATACAAGTATCGCTGATGGAGAAGAGAGAAATTAATTTTTAACTCACGCACCACCCTCACTTATAACGCACTTCTCCAAATCTCCCTCTCGTCCTTTGTTTTCCTCCGTCCCTGTTGCCCAAGCACTGGGCACTCATAGAAACTATCCGCTACCCTCTGCCTCACGATCCCTTGACTTACCTCAGCAGACTTACCTCTGAAGATCCGCGGCATTACCTCTGTTTGCGTGCGTGTGGAGTGTGTATTAAAGAGAGAGAGAGAGCAGATCATACTGTCTGAGAGCTCAGTGATGATTCACTAACATAAGTATGTCTATGGAGTCGCAATGAGAGCGTTTGGCGTGGGCGAATTTAGACGAGAGCGATTTATGTTTAGGCCTCCGACGTGTCTAGCTATGGATATGTGAGCCGAGTTTTATGAGGCCTTACCGTCTGTTTTCTTTTCCTACCCGAGATACTATTCTATCCCCACAATATATTTAAGCCGACGTGCTTCTTCGTTAGAAGAAATAATACTGTTGAGTCAGCATGTGAAAATTATGTTGTTTTCCGCAAATTGAAACATATTTGAATGTAGAATATCCTCATAAGAGCGGAGTAAAAATTACTGTCGAGGCTCAAATGTTATTCTCGGAATTATTACGTACCTACCCACTTGGTAGTGCAGAAGTTACTTTCACTACTACTACTACTACTTTTAACAAACTGGTGATTTTGTCTTCCCAAGATTCGTAATCCTGCGTCGTTTGATGGAGATTCGGGTTTACGGGAAGGGATTGTCGCGATTTTTGAATGCAACATCATCTGGACGCTTTTTGTTTTCGGGCCCGTTAGCTAATCGCATCGGAGTTGCGTAGAGCTATTTTCCTCGAGATGACGCGATGGAAGGAGTCAAGACGCTCAATTGAAGGACAGAGTCGTTAAATAACTTGAATATTTAATGAGTTCCAATCTCGAACTATTCACGTGGAGGCGTCTTATGTTCGCCCTTCGGGAAAGCGCAAAATATCGCAACAAGTGTGCTTATGGCCGCAATTGGATCATCTGCTTCGGCTTGTCGGCTATGTTTACATCTTTTCTAACGCTTCTTTGTTACTTCATTTAGCTCATTGACATTGCGTGTTAAGTAAGGTTTCTTTGTGAGAATAAATTTTTTCGAGTATGCCTTCGCGTTGTACACTAAAAATGGCTCGTAATACGTAGCTTCTATGAAATTTCCGTACATACATGCTTAAATGTTCATTGTGCGTCACGTAATTGATATATACAGACAACAGATGTTCAGATACTAAAAATCATAAACATGCATTCACCTGATCGTGAAATTTTTATGGATGAATTCGATTTAGTAAGATGACAAATAATTTCGTGAGGTTAAAATAATCGTTGCTAAAATGTAGAATGTGACAAAATATACGTCCTCATATTTTTAATAATGATGTCGAGGTAGGCATGAAGGTTATTGCTTCTGCGAGCATTTTCTCTCACCTTACTATAAAGAGTAAGTGTAGACTTGCAGACAAATAATTTTTAAACACAAATGTTTGCACCTCTGCGCCGATTTACGTGTATTTCTTTATGGACAAAAAACAACCCCTAAAATTTATAATTGTAAAAATTTTATAGGTTTTCATCATTTGTTGCAAATACCTCACATTTCTGCAAAATTTCATTCATGTACCACCTCTAGAATCGCATTTATATAAATTTCATTTTTTAAACCTTATGAATTTTCAACAGCTATAATGATAAACTTCCCTGAAATTTCAAATCTAATTGTAACTGAAACACAATACATTAAGTTTCGGCTTTCTAACTCGACCGAAGGTATATAAAGATTAGTGAATTTTTCTTTTAATTTATGAATTTGTAACGGCAGAATAAATAAACATTTTCAAATTTCTATAATTCCGATATCGTTATTTGGTGAATTCTACTGTCAGAAAAAATTTCAGCATTGTAGAACATTTAGAAGTACTTAAACCATGAAATGTTTGTATAAAAGTTTATAATTTTTAACGGCCAATACAATAAACATTATTGTAAATTTCGATTTTTCCTGTCGATTTCTCCATGCTATCTACATTTTTCGAAAATTTCAGCTCTCCATCTATTGTAGTTTGGGCCAGACATTAGTATCCTCTTATATCCTATATCCTCCTCTGTAGCATTTTTACAATTTCGAACTATACCGAATCGATTTTGTACAAAATCATATAACCATGTCAAATTTCATGTTTGTATCTCATTTAGGAGTTCCTTATAATTTTCACACTCGTATGGGGCAGAAATGGAACAAAACCGTCCCTAAAAATAAGATTTTTGCAATATTTTATTTTATCTTTGGTTGCAACGAAATTTCTATAATCGTGCCAAATTTCAAGCCGTTAGGTCATATGGACCTCATCTTTTTTGTTCTCGTATTGAGCAATACTGGCGCAAAACAGCCCCAAAAATAAGGATTATTACATTATCGGATTTCCTTCATTAGGCATAGTTTAACATTAAAGTCATTAAAATATAAGCCTCTGAAAGCATTAAGCCTGTTACCTAGGAAGCCTATTGTTAGACCCAGAAAAATTACCACTTTTTTCTGATAAAAACTATAAATTTACGCTAATTCTATTCGGATTTGAATTCTGTCTTCAAAAATAAGAAACTACAATTTATATCCTATCCGATAGTTGAAGTCTCGAGTTCGTATCTTGAGGGGAAGTAATTTTAAAATGCAAATATAAAAATCTCTACACCAATTTACGTTTTCTATGGGCAAAAAATGGGGTAAAAAGGGGCCAAAATAGCCCTTCAAAATAAGAATTTCTCCAGTTAATTTTGTATCCTCCTCTCTCCCTCTCTCTCTCTCTCTCTATATATATATATATATACTACGGAAGAGGAAAGGTAAGTAAGGATATTTAGGGCAACTAGGTGTTGAAGGAAAACCAGTGAACACTTACCGGAAGTAGAACAACTGGGGTGTTGGAGAGACACATCTGTAGAGGTTAGAGCTTTCGGGATGATCCCTTCGTCAGCACAAGAGAGACACAACTCTCTTGTGCTGACGAAGGGATCATCCCGAAAGCTCTAACCTCTACAGATGTGTCTCTCCAACACCTAAGCGTCTCTACATCCTGTAAGTGTTCACTGGGTTTCCTTCAACACCTAGTTGCCCTATATATATATATATATTTAAAGTTTTAGTCGGCACCGAAAAGGAAATCAAATTACTTAATGGCAAGTGTACTAAAATATATGCACTAAAAATACATGTTATTTAATAATAAATGTTGCACTATAAATCAGTTTTATTTTCCATGTTCTTCAAAGGTCGAATTTTTTCGTGGTTAAAATTATACCTCTGTAGAGTTTAGGCTAATTTCATATTATTCTATCTGTTATTACGTTCTCCATACATTGTAATGGGAAAGTATTGTGATCACTAAAAAAATCGACTTCGAGATTCTAACGGAAATACACGTTTTGATGTCCCTGGAACACGTTTAGACTATTTTCGGAATGTCTGTGTGTGTATCTGATTGTGGGCGCTCTAACTCAAACATTACTTGCGATATTCTTACCAAACTTCATATATAACAATTTAGCATGAGCACAAAGAACTGATTAGTTTTTGGACAATATCGGTTAACCGGAAGTCGAGGTTTATTCGAAACCCGATTCTGTTTTTGTGATATTTCTCCGTTAAAACATCGTTGTATATATAATTCTATATAAACTTTATAGAGAATGTCATTTCCTACAAATTTCATTTGAAACAATTTTCCATAGTAGTTATTGTTTAGGAATTAGTTATAAATAACCGGTTTTTCGGTTTCCGTCAAATATCTCCTTAAAGACGTCGTAATTGGTCATCTTCGTCAGGACCAAAGTTTTTGAGAATAATATTTCTTCCAAGTTTTGTTTGAAACAAATTTTCGTAGGACCATCCATTTCGGAGATTTTAACTTTTTCTTAATTTCCAGTATACAGCGCCACCACCATGTAGTGGTGAATTCTGTAAACATATTCAAAATATACCTAATTTACGGCAAAAAGGGCGACTGTATTCTTTTACAATACGAAGTAATAATTTTGCCTCATAATGTTATACATAATAATTTAAATATCTATACCCCAAATATGGAGAAAGTCATGTGTTGGCCACATCAGATTTTATAATATTCGGCATGCAAATTATTTTGTTCATTTGTTGTCCTTTTTACTCAATTTGGAAAGGTAAGCGAGATTGATATCGGTTTGTGAACGAACTTGTACCGCTCAACATATTGATCGCAGTTAACTTTCCAAAGCGAGGACGTGGAATCCGACGTAAGAGAGCCATTGACCTCATATAAAACACCGATCCGAATTTAATTCCCTTTCGGAAAAATTTCACCGTCGTTCCCGGGAAAAAGTGCGAGAATCGCATCTTAAATCAACAGCAGTTAGGAATTTTGTTAAGAAACGTGTGATTTCTTAACAAAATTCCTCACTTCAATTGTTTGTCGATTCCACCACATTTCCTTAAATGTTTTACAAAGCACTCGTGCATTTTTCCCTCGACGATCGATCCAGTAAGAGTTTTATGTTTTCAAAAGTCAATTAGAAACACCTCTTTTCACCGTCTCCCGCTAAACCTACTTTCACCATCGGCGCAACGACAAAAAAAATACGAACTCGAGAAACTTCCAGCGTGCGGTGATTGGCATTTTAGCGTGTCGGGAGAGTTGGAGAGGGGAGGGAGAGATGCGCGGGAGGTAGTTGGCGACTCGCTGCCGCAGACACGGTTCCCTACTCTCTTGGTCCTTCAACCTTCCCCTTGAAAATGTTCTCATTCGCCCAACTTTCGGCGAGCTCGTTTGTTATCTCGCCGCCCACGAAGCGTCTTCGTCGGATGTTTGGAGGGGCGGGGAGGGGCGCTGGGAGGAGAAAGGGGGAGGGAAAGAGGGAGGGGAAAGGAGAGAGGAAAACGTAGCTGGGAAAAAAAACTGCCACCGTTATGTAGGTTATGCAGGGAGAGTGGAAAGATGAGGCTGTTTTTTATTCTCTCCGGCAATGGAAAGCGAAGTCTGGCCTCGTAAGGCGAAGTGGGGAGTGGGAGAAAGGAGCGGGAGGTGGGGGGGGGGGAAGGAAGAGGGCGAGCCGAGGGTCACGGCCCCTCTCTTTCTCTCTCTTGGTCACGTGGTCGTGCCCCTTGTACGTGCACCGTGGAAAATGTCGAGCATCGCTCGTTTCCTGTCGCTTCGGCAACCTAACGAGGAATTGATTTGTTTTCTTTTTAACCTTCCCAAAAGCCTCTATTACCTCTACCCCCGGCCAACCTGCGGTGAACGCTGCTTCTTTTTTTCTATCCCCGAGCTCGAGAAACATGCGTTAACACTGCTACACATGCCGCATATCCGCCTCAGGGTCACCTGGTAGAGGAAAATAACTTCTGAGCGACTCAAATCACCAACGTAGTTATTCCTCGTTGCCCCCGAGAGCTCATTACACTGTCCAACACGAGCGCAATTTCTTAGCATAAGCATCTAGACGGTTTTCTCGATTTAATCGCGTGTCGCGGGTAAACTTATTGCACGACGGGATGAGGAAGGCGTAAACTCAGATTTGCATCCGCGGCACAACACTTATAAAATCAAAAAGCTTTTCTTTATTATCGAATCGAGATTCGATTGCACGTGGGCGAAGGTGATCGAAACACTGAGCGAACGATGCGTTAATTAAGATCCCGTGTCTCGTACGTCGTTCGCTTTACGACGCGTGACCTTCGAGAAAAGACATTTTGCAAAACTTCCAGCGCCACCCTGCCGATGAGCGGCGCAGTTGGTAATTGCATTTCCATTACTGAGATCGTCCGAAGAGTGGATCTAAGTCTCCCATTCCGTTTCCTCCTCCGAAACCAATCCTCGAACGCGCAAACTCGACACACGCTTACGTTACAAAAATCTTATGGTGTCGGTAAGTGCCAATAATGCGGCCATAATGTTGTCAATGCTCGTTGCAGGTTTTAAAACGTTTGCCGAAGGTGGCGTGGAATACAGTTCCGGTTGCCGTAGGCGGCGGCTGGTGTTGTCTTGGTGCTCTGACGACGCGAGGTCGGAGAGAAAGGTCCCTGACACCACCGGAGAGAGAGGGAGGAGGGGAAGATGTGAAGTAGGAGGGGGGGAGTAAAAGAGGGAAAGGGGGAGCGGGGGAGGACGCTTAGTATGGCTGTAGCGGCCGGGAGAAAGCTTGCCCATGAATTATCTAACCCCCTTTCCTCCAGAAAAGGAGGTCGTTGACTTTCGCCAGGCACTGCCTTCCATGGATTATTGAGGCCATTCGAGTGCATCCCGCAAGTCTTATTTCGCGCGAGGAAGAAAGATATAGAGGGCTGGAGGAAGAGGGCGGATGGAGACAGAGGACAGAAGCAAGTGATGGTAGCGCCACTGGTGCGATGGGCGGCCGAGGTGCGTTTTGTCTCTCTTTGCCCGACTTACGTAATGTCCTGTATCGAGATCCGAATTGAGGGAATTTAGGGCGGAATTGGCTTTCCTCCGGCTAGCAAGATGTCAGGGGTATAATGTGTATGGTTGTGACTGCGGGAGTTGCAGAGGAGTAGAGCGGGTTGGGAATAGGGGTGATGGGAGATTTGGGAAGGAGAGGTGGAGAAAGATGTGGAAGAGGAGATGGTTCGTGAGCTTGGGAGCTTGGATTTATATGGATCGTGCCCTGGATTTTCCATCGTCGCCCACCAACTGCTGCGCTATTGTTTCCGCATGTTTTGTGTATTACTCGAGAATATGTTATTATGTAAAGGTCACCGACGTATATTATTTTACATCGGCATCGTCCTAGCACAACTAAAAATATTCCGTTAGCGAAGCTCTAGGTCAGAGGTTCTCAAACTTTTTTGGCAGCGTACCCCTTTTTATTCAAACCATCAATTAAAGTACCCCCTATAAAACAATACTGGTAGTTGAGTTAGTTCGTACAAAATAGATATAATTAAAAATTTACGAGTTTACATATAATTAATAAGCGTTTTCTAATATAAAATAAGGCTCCAAGAATAATGAAAAATAGATTTATTTTAAAATTAATAAGTTTACAAATTAATTTGTCAATTTCAGACAACATGAAGAGTCTATCATCGGTTCGATTGAGGAAAGCCTCTATCTTAGATCAGGTTCCACATGCAATTTATTGCGATTTTTACTTTCTCCATACGAAGTAATGGAAAAGTATTGTGATCATGAAAAAAATCGACTTCGAGATTTCAACAGAAAGACACGTTTTGAGGTCCTTGGAACACGTTTAGACTATTTTCGGAATGATGTCTGTGTGTGTATGTGATTGTGGACGCTCTAACTCAAGAAGTACTTTCCATATCGTTACCAAACTTCATATATAACACTTTAGCATAAGCACAAAGAACTGACCAGTTTTTGGACAATAACGGTTAACCGGAAGTCGAGGTTTATTCGAAACCCGATTCGGTTTTTGCGATATTTCTCCGTTAAAACATCGTTGTATATATAATTCTATATAAACTTTATAGAGAATGTCATTTCCTACAAATTTCATTTGAAACAATTTTCCATAGTAGTTATTGTTTAGGAATTAGTTATAAATAACCGGTTTTTCGGTTTCCGTCAAATATCTCATTAAAAACATCGTTATTGGTAATCTTTGTGAGGACCAAAGTTGTAGAGAATAATATTTCTTCCAAGTTTTGTTTGAAACAAATTTTAGTAGAACCATCCATTTCGGAGATATTTTGCTTTTTCTTAATACCAGTATACAGCGCCAGCACCATGTAGCGGTGAATTCTGTAAACATATTCAAAATAGACGTAATTAACGGCAATAAGGACGACTGTATTCTTTTACGATAGGAAATTATAATTTTGCCTCATAATGATATTCATAATAATTTAAATATCTATACCCCAAATATGGAGAAAGTCATGTGTTGGCCACATCAGATTTTTTGACTTAATTAAACTTAGAAATGAAAATCCAGTTTCACACAGGTATGTTGTGGGAAAGGGTATCAATGTTTTTACTGCTTTCTTAGCCACGGCCCTGTATTCGTTTAATTACTGTGCCCAGAAACCAATCAATGATATTTTAATGAAGTTGGTTTTTAAATCTCCGTCTGTAGAAATGTCCAGAAGGTTTTTTCGTTCTTTCCCTGTTAAATTTGGAATCGGAATATCAACATCAAATGGATTGCGCACTCAGTTATTACATTCGTCAGTCTCTGGAAAATATTCCCTAAGTTGCGCTGCGAGTCCTTCCAAATGTTCCTTTATATCTGACTTCACCAATTCGTCCAACAGTATTTCATTCATCGAGAGATATTCTTGCAGTGTCTCGAAGCAATCCAATCTCTTTCCGAACATGTGGCCCAAAATGTTCATTTTTTTATCGTGGACTTTATTTTGCCCTTTGTATTAAAAATGGTCGTATCATGACCTTGAAGGCTCAAGTTTAATTTGTTCAAATGGTTAAATATATTGCACAAATACGCCAGGCTTTGAGTCCAAATATTATCATCCAGATGAGAAGAGAGTTGGAATGGGTTATTCCTAAAAAAAATAAGTACGTCATCACATAGCTCAAAAATTCTCATCAGCACGTTTCCCCGGGATAGCCATATGACGTCAGTATGAAGTAGAAGTGTTTTGTGCTCGCTGCCCATTTCATTACATAGGGATGAAAAAATTCACGCATTTAACGGTCGAGCTTTGATGAAATTAATAATTTTCACCGATTCATCTAATTCTGATCGCAACTTAGATGGCATTCATTTAGCAGCAAGAGCCTCATGATGAATACAACAGTGCGTCCATCCTGCATGTGGTGCAACGGCTTTTATACGAGTTATTAATCCACTGTCTTTCCCTGTCATTGATTTTGCTCCGTCCGTACAAATTCCTGCACAATTAGACCAGTCAATATTATGTTCTCGCATGAAAGTATCAATTAACGAGAATATTTCTTCTCCTGTGGTTCGTGTTTGCAATGAACGGCAAAACAAAATATCTTCGTGGGCGTCACAATCATGTATCTGTCTTACATACACTAAAACTTGGGCAAAACCAGTTATATCTATTGTTTCGTCTAGTTGCAAATAATAGAAAATGCTCTTCTTAACACGATCCAAAAGCTGCTAAAGAACAATTTCTGCCATTTCCAGTATGCGACGGGACACAGTATCATTGGAAAGCGGTATACTGACTAGTTTCTTCGCGGATTTTTCATCAAGTACGCATCTTATAATATCTTTTGCTGCGGGTAAAATTAAATTTTCGGCTATGGTGCGAGGTTTTCCCGTTTTGGCAGTCTTGTAGCTCACAAGGTAGGCGGCTTTAAGGGTATTTTTATTTTCTTTAACAGCAACAGATTGCATATTGTTTTGGCTCATTTTCAATTGTTCAGCCTTGTGTACAAAAAACTCAAGAGGTTTTCCTACATACTGACTATGTTTAGTCATTAAATGAGGACGTAATAAGGATGGCTTGAGACAATTATTGGGTAACACTTCACAATACAACACACACAATGGTTGAGGATGTTCAGAGTCTCCTGAAAATGTAAATCCAAATTCAATATAGCTCTCGTCGTATTATAGCTCTCGTCGTATTTACGTCTTTTTACTCCTTGTATATCTCTACTTGTGTTACTCCATGTTTTCTTTGTAAAATTCTGGAAGACGATTGCGGGGTTGTTTCTTGGTCAATATTTCCGCACTCTCCGGATTCAGGTGGAGCATCGGTTGTTTTAAGAAGTTTCCTGGTTTTCAGCAACTTATCCATGATTAAATATATTTATTTAATTTAGAAAACGATCGCAGATAAATTTATCAAAAATATCTCAAATAATTTTCTTGTTACTTATATGATATAATTTTAAATAAAATTGTTTTAGCTAATTTCATATTTATTTAATCAAAAATCGGTAATAGTTACCAAGTTAATAGTAAAATAGTTAGGATTTATGCTGTATAGGTACTTAAATAAGTTAATTTATAAATTTATTGAACATACCTAGGAGAGTATCATTCAAAATCGTAAATGATTCTTCCACAGAAGCACTAAACACTTGACACACGAACTATTTTTGACACTTGACAAATTCATACTGACGAATAACACATTTGTATTGGTGGAGTGTTATAAGTTGTGCTCGGGCGGTCACGTGAAAGTTCTTCGGTAGTTTGCGCGGCTGCTGTGACAATGTAGTCTTAGGCCTTTCTATTGACACACTGAAGCTCATATTTAACAATAACATTATATGTGCTCTTTTGTATGAGATTACAAGGGTACACATTTTATAAATTGATTTTGAATGTACTTTATGAATGTATTTTAGAGACAAAATTATCCTATTTTCTCGCTATTGTGTGAAAGCATCAAAATGAATAAAGTTTATTTGAAGTGTCGAGTATGATAACGTCAGCCATTATGTAAATTTTCTCAAGTACCCCCTAGCGCCTTTAAAAGTACCCCCAGGGGTACGCGTATCCCCCTTTGAGTACCCCTGCTCTAGGTTAATTTGCTATACCAAGGGTCTCCAAACTTTTTTACAAGTGGGCGACTTGGTCAATAAAATTTATGCTTGCAGGACAGAGTATCAACATGAAAATTTTTGAAAATATAGGCGCACAATATAGAAATGTATATTATTTTCGTATTAAAAGGTGATTTAGTGAAATGGGTAGATAACGATTTTTTCGGGAAAATTTTCAACACGTCCAATCTAACTTTTATTTTTTCTTCACCAAATATGAATCGAAATCAGACATAAATGGATCACAACTATTTAGGACCAGAAACACCCTCAATCGTCCCGTCCTCGGTGCATTTTATGTTGGTATTACTGCATGTGGGGCTAATAAGACCGCTGAGGAAGACAGACAGACAAACTACTTTATTTAGGGCGAAATTGAGACTACATAGTACCTTCTTACATTTAACCCTACGTTATGAATTACAAATGACAATAAAAATAATAACATATAAACATACAAACAGAAGGCAAATACCTGAAACTAAGCAAATGAAAAAAGCATAATTATCAGATTGAAATACAAATTCGGAAACATCTAAAAAGGGAAAAACCTAGGAAGGACTTAACATGGCCAACCTAGTAAAAAACCATGCAGGAAAACACCCACGAAGGGAAGGGGGGTGGAGAAAACTGCGAAAATCCTACATACTTGAAAGAACAATTGTGGAATTACAAAAAGTACGTACAATTTTTAGACATAAAAAATCGCAAGATATATTTTAAAGTGTTGAAAAATGAACATGAAGATTAATCAAATTGAGTGAGATTAAATGAAAACATAAATATTAAAAATAAGTAGAAATATGTAAATAATAATAATAAATAAATAATAAAGAGAGAAAAGAAATGGGATGGGAAACAAGGGACGAAATGTCACACAGTAGAAGCGTAAACATAACAAAATAGCGTTACAGTTATTTTGAAAATTACGTTATTAAGAAATCATTTCGTTACGTTACGCATATCGTTTTCCAAGACTGCTTGATTGTTATACGTACCTAGTGGTAAATGGCAAAGACATATTACAGGCTCGATGGCCACATTAAATGGAGTTGTGGGCCACATGTGTCCCGCAGGTCGTAGTTTGGACAGCCCTATTACATCATGCAAATCTGGCCAAACACTAGATATGCTATGAGCATTGTGAAACTGGTTGTGGTGAATAAAATTGTTGTGAGAAGACACAAAGGTTTTTTATTCTTTCCTTGTAGATATTCGGTAATTTCACAAATTTAACCTCACTTTATACGTAATAAGTTAATAATTCATTCTCGTTATCGCGCGTTTCATTTTTAAAGGAGAACCAAGAATCGGGGCAGAAAAGAATTTCAAGGATTATTTTATTATCAATCATATGCATTTACCAGAGTCACGTGATCAGTGATGCATGGGAAGAGCAAAGCTTTTTATCCTTTGAAAACAATACCAGTTCATTCCGGAAAAGCGGGAAGGTCGGATTCGCTTAATCGCACACTGAAACGGCCGTTATATAAAAAATATTTCCAGGAACCATATCTATCGATTTCTCTCTTTATGCCGCAATATCAACAACAATCTGCGAGAAAAACTCCAAGTATTCACAGAAGGAAGTGACATTTCCGAGAATGTCTTTATCGAAGACGCAGTAATATTATCAGTTATCTATGTATATCTATAAATCTGAAATTCTGTTTTTGTTTGTACGCTATACAAATCCACACCTTTGAAGATATCGTCACGAAACTTCGCATAGTTATATAATTTTACTCTGCGAGTAAAATAGGATATATGGCAGGGATGGCAAATGATTTTTGTTTCGTGCCAAGAAAGTAATTTAAACCATCATAATTGTTTTTGCGTGCCACTAGTTTACTCCTTCTTTAAGAAACAATATTCCATACAGAAAATAAAATCTTACGCGTCCCAAGTAAAATCGCACGCGTGGATGGCAAATACGTAAACGTATTTGCCATCCCTACTATAAGGGGATAAAAAATTGGGGGAGGGGCTTAATTCAATAAATGCTGTTTTCCATTTGGTCCCGGGCAACGACGGGTACTCCAGCTAGTAAATTAGTAATATAACTGAATCGAGAGCAATTTTGCTAATCTGCGACGAATCCTAATGCAAAACAGTCGAATTTGTTGTTGGTGGAGTGGGAAATCGATTCACTAGTTAGACGCAGGAAATATGAATACATTCAACTTAATGGCTTGTCAAACTTGAGAATAATGAAATATTTCACCCCAACGAATTCACGCAGCCAGAGAGACGAAATCATACGTGACACTTGAGTTAATATACTTTTCCTTCAGATCACGTGGTAATACCTACATGTTTCTCCTTATAATGGCGTTGCTAACATTGTGGTGAGCGTGTCTAGCTCCCAATGCTAGGGTCGAAGGTTTGAATCCTGCCCAGGGCATGGTCCTGTGTGTTAGTCCTTGTTACTGTTGTTACGATATTCAGTATAATTGGCCCTGCGCTGTCTCTGTATTCTCGCCAATAAATAAATAAATAAATAAACTACTTAGGTTTATTTGCATTTGAGTCGAAGAAAGAATATAAAGAGATGGAGGGAGAGAGAGGGAGGGGGAGTGTGTTAGGAAGAGAAGCGAATCAATGACGTGTCACTTTGACCGCATCCTCGATTGAGATAGGCCTCCTTCGTTCTTCCTCCGGACCTCCGCAGACAGACTCATCCCCTCCCCTCATTCCTCTTCTTCCCCACTCCACTTCCCCTAACGACATGCTTCCCTCCCCCGCTCTCGTGCTTATCCCGGAGGAAGCAGAAGTAAGCGGAGGTCATATATGTATCTTATGAGAGCGCCAAAAACCAACACTTGACAATTTTATCAGCGGCTTGCTTCCTTTTTCATGTGAGAACATCTGCGTTTCCCTCAAATGAGTCATAACGTCTTAATGAATACTCGTTGCAGAGTACCATGTTGCCTCTTTTATTGTAATAGATTCTCAAACAATTCAAACCAACTCTAAATTTTTAACTCGAGATGAAGGTTTCGGCGCATTTTCCGAATACCTTATTTTCTCAATAGATTATGTACTCCAGGCAAATTGTAGTATTTTGAAATTAAACGACCAATTCGGTTTGTTCTTTATAAATAATATTTACACCACAAGTGAATAACATTTTTATAAATACTGGTGTTACTTAAGGGGACTATTTGAGTGTCATTTTAAACGGAGCTTTTATATTTATTCCTGAGATAAGGAGGATATTCTACTATTTCAGCTATCATATTTCTATGCATTTAACGAATTTTTAATATGTATAATTACAGGAAACGGATCAGTTAATCGATTTAACCAAAGATAGAATAGATATACGTTAGAAATCTATATTTTAAGACATGCATCACCTTTTCAGCTCAAGAGAGTATTTATATATTTTTTTGAAATTACCATTTATAAATAATGAAATAAAAAACTTTTGCTCACCTAACCATGTCATTGATATCTTATACATTTCAAACTTAGTATATCATTACTGTACATATCCTGATGCATTGGGCGTAGTATTAATATTAGCAACCCTTGAACGATCTCTTAATTCATCAAGTATAATAAACTGTTTGTCACCATTTTACAGATAATATCTTTCAAACAATTGCGCTAATATTTTACCCTGAGAAGAAATTACAGAAACTGAAGCAGTAAAAAAACAATTTCTTTAATTAATTAATTAATGATTATTTGTGGGTCATTTGAAAAATTGGTTACATATACACAAGAAATATTAAAAAGGTTTCCATTTCTCGAGAATAATTTCGATTATCCATAACGATCACTGTTTTTCCGAAATGTTTCAAAGTTTCCTTTTGTGTTTTTCTTTACAATAACTACGAATAACTTCTTTTTGAACAAACTACATAAACCGTTATTGGCAGGTTGATAACAAGAAAATACACACATGAAAATGTCAATATATAATACGTTTAATTAATATTTTTATTATAATCACATTCCTGAAAATACCTCCCAAAGCAAGGACGCTAAAAGGTATTACCTAACGCTCCTCTCCATAACTTAAAATTCCTTTTTTCAAGAGACAAGAATGTTTAACATGTTTAAGTTGGTCAGTGTTATTTACAATCAATTGTGCGCCTCGAGCGTAAAATTAAAATTTTTACGCCAAGTATTTTTACGCCTTCGCCCTTCAGCTTACTTCGAATGTAAACGTGGAGTCCTTGAAGACGGATGAGGTTCCTCTGGCATTGATTCATCCAGCTTTTGGTCTCAAATGCCCTTCGAGGATTCACCCAACGCGTCCAGCATTCAAATGATGCATACCATCTTATGAAAGCGCGGCAGGTTGCTCACCATGCATGCGTCGGTTTCTCCCCATCTCACCTGAGGTCGCGATAAACTAACCTTCCGCTGAATTGAAGGTTGAAGCGTAGAGAGAATACAATGAGACGAAAATCTTGCTTGTGTGCAGAAACATTCCCTTATTCCTTGCACTTCTTTCAATATCTATAAAGATTAATTCAATGAAACATGAATTATTTTTGGAATTGAAATTCTTTTAACATGTCTTTTGCTCATATTTTACGAGAAGGCCACTTAATGCATTAGTTGAAGAATGCCATGATATTTTTAGACTTGTCGCTTAATATTTGTTAGGGAATTATTGCGTGTCAATCACTAGGAATTTCAATTACCATCGGCATAAATATTTATAAGATTAAAAGTATCAGTTTACAGCATTTACGACTTGATTTTATCTTTGTTTTTTTAATCTTTTTAGAGAGAAATCTCAAGTATTTCCGTATTTATTCTATATTTCTTATAAGTTTCTAAAAGGGAAGTTTGTAAATAAAGAGCTCATTCTCAAGTGCTTAACAAATAATGACACTAATGAGACACCGCTAACTTATCACTTTATACATAAGCAGGCTTGAATTATTTATATTGCGCATATTACTAATAAACACTTGCACTTCACTTCCTATTGTGAAACAATTATTTTTTATCTTTTCACGTGTATGTGGTAATTTCAGAATTTCGCGAATACAATTAAATTATTCATAAATTTTCATTGAAATGCACGAAATAAGGATCCAAAATAGAAACCGTTACCACGAAACGATTTAAATTGTCGAGGCGACATATAATTTCCATGAAAATACTGTATAGTGTAAATGTTTCCCACTAACAAATTCCGCGTCATTTACGTCAATTCCTCTATACGCAGACGGGCGCGGAGTTTTTTTTACTATTAAAGCGCTTATGGTGTAAAAGTTTCAGCTCCTAACATAGTAATGAGTCATATACGAGCTTTAATCCGAACGATCGTGCGTCGGACAGCGGGAAGGAGGAAATTTACGAGTCTTTCCTTGCTTTGTACCAGAGATGGACACAAAGAGATAAGGAAATATGTAATTCAACAGAGAGGGATAAGGTTGAGTTTAAATATTAATGAAGCGGAACAAAATACATTGCGATGAAAAATGTAGTGTGTGTTTTTCGAGATGGCGTGCGTGTCTATGGCTGTGTATCGACGTGTGTTGGCTAGCCTATATGAGAAACCGCTGGTGACTAGCTGCGAGGAAGTGCGTCGCGTTTTGCAAATTAACACTACGTAATTATGGGAGACTTCTCATTCCGGCATTAACAGTCGTTGCGCGTGGATGAGAATAATGGGAAGCTGAATATGCCGTGATTACAATTTAGCCATTTTTATCTGGCATTAAAAGAAACGTTTGCGCGAAAATAGGAAGTTCGAAGAAACTGGAAATATTACGCGATCGGTTGCAGGAAATGGTGGAAATTTGAAAAAAGTGTCAGAGAAATATTTTTTGTATTTTGCGATCCTAAGAATTACGGAAAGTTGTTGCAAAAGAAGTCAGTTTGGAAAATTATAAAATTATGATTTTATTGAAAAAATAATTATTTTGAAATTCAAATTTCAGTGAATAGATTTATATCTCAATTCAAATAATCGCATTCTTTATTTTGCATTTTGATGGCAATAATTTGTATGTTCCCCTATTGTAGATAAAGGCAATAATAATAATAAAGACGTTGGGTGGGAAAACTGAGCATAAAACTTGAAAAGTTTCTAGGCATTTTAATACAAAAGTCATGGTTACATGTCTCCAATTTACCGATATATTAAACATTGAAAACTCGGAATTCTTTTTCGATTACCCTGTATTTATTTTAACATACCTGAATAAGAGTACATATCTACAAGTACATATTACTCTTCCCAGAAAAGAGTCTGTTAATCGGCCAATTTACTGCACCACTTTGATTTACCTCTGAATATACTTGGATAGGTAGTTAACCCATCATTTATTCCTTCATAGAAAGACTTACTTCAGTTCTAAATTTTCTACAACACAATTCCCTTGGTTCAACTTGTTGCATCTGAATGAGAAACGGTACTTTACAGGTTCCACAGAACTGCATTTCTCTTAACTATTTGTGCTAATAAGGTCAAGACGAGGAACTTAGAGCCACCCTCATTCCCTCTAACTCGAATGGATATACTTCCACTCTTACTTCTTTTCTGAATACCTCATTACGCACCATTAGCGAAATGCTTCGCAAATTCCTCGTCTTGGCCGTTAACTGATGTTTATTTATGGTTAAAAGTATCATTATAAAGTGCAATAAACTGTGATTTCGCGAACGAGGGAGGATTTTTAAAGTTATAAAATTTTTTCCATTTTGTAATTTTCCTTGGCCATTGTGAATGCCGGGTGTTTCTTTGCGTTTTGTATATTAGGAATTGAGAGTCTACTGTATGCGGCCAAGATTGCTAATCTATTGAACAATGGCAATCCGAGTACAAAAGTCCACACTGATTAATTTTTGTTGCTATTTCCTAAATATGTATTAACCAAGTTCACAGCTATATACATGCTTATTATAACGAACTCCATAATAAAAAACGCCCTCTTACGTGTAGTAATTTTGGAATTTTTATACTTAGTGGGCTAATATTTTTCATAGAAATATAGAAACTTATTTGAAGTCAGATTAAACTGACATCATTATTATTAGCGACATTATATGTCGATTTTCATTATAATAGCCTCGAGTTAATTGAGAGGGTAACAGAGAACAATATTACGAGAAATCCGGCCAATACCGCAAATAAATTAGAGTTACCGAGCGATGAAGGCGCTGACATCCGTGATATCAGTAGTGTTAACGTTTGGGATTTCGATAAAAATGGTGAAATAAAACGCGATCAGAAAGAAAATGCTATATCAACCAATTGGCGGAATAATAGTATGAAGAACGCATGTATTCCTAAAACGGTTACGAATGGTAAGGCTGAGGTTTATCTGAGAAGCGATAGTGAGAAATTAATTGTTGTCATATTGAACTGCCGCAGCATCCGTAGGAAAATTGCCGATTTTGAGCATTTTGTTCGCAGTCTATATGCCGATGTCGTGATCGGTACAGAGAGTTGGCTGACTGACGAGATTGCAATTCAGGAGGTATTCCCTCAAGACTATCGAATTTTTAGAAAGAATCGTAACATCCGGACGGGAGGTGGAGTATTTATAGTAGTCAGCAAGGCATAGGAAAGTTTTCCACTACCGCTTAATGACGTCGAAATAGAAAGTGTTTGGTGTGGAGTTAGAGGAAGCAATTATACAATAGCAAATATATGCGCATTTTATAGGCCTCCCAATGCAAGTTTAGAAATTATTCATAATCTCGAGAAACAAGTAGGAACGCTAATATCTAAAAATAAAGAGAGGGCCATTATAATTAGAGGAAACTTCAACTTACCTTCAATATACTGGAATCATAATTGCTTTGATCCCGGTGGTAGAGAGCGTGAATCATGCGAAGCAATGATAGAAACCTTCGTTAAACACTCGTTGTGTCAACTAGTAAGATGCCCCACGAGATCGAACAATATATTAGATTTACTCGTAACGAACTACCCTGAGCGTGTGAACAAGCTTTCCATAGAGGAAGGAATAAGTGATCATAATGCCGTGTACGTAGAATTTAAGTTAAAAGTGGAGAGAGAGGTTAAGGATAGAAGACGCGTATATATGTACGCCAAAGGCGATTTCTCGAAATTTAGGTCTTTTATACAGACACAATTCCCTAATTTCTGCGAGGCATCTGTCGGCGCTAGTACAGAGGAATTATGGTCCATATTCAGGGATATGATGCGAGAGGGTACGGATAAATTAATTCCACATAAACTTAAACGTGATGGTGCGGAACCAAGATGGTACAACCAGGAAGTTAGATCCGCTCTTAGACGGCAAAGAAAACTTCACGCTCGCTTAAATACTAATTCTTCAAAAGTCACAGAGGAACAGAGGTCAATTATACGGCATCAATATAGAGAGGCGCGGTCAAGAGTTAGAGTAACAATGCGAGAAGCATTTAATGATTACAAAAAGAAAGTTTTGCATGGTAATTTGAAAGAAAATCCGAAAGCATTTTGATCGTACGTTGGGTAGCGCGGAAAAAGCGAATTTGTTAAATGAACACTTTCAGAAAGCGTTTTCTTCGGAGAGCAACGAATTTGAGGAACCAGGTTTGAATGATGAGGGAAATTCGATGGAAGATTTGATATTCTCTGAAACAGGTATCGCGCACCAAATAGAGTCGAATAATCAAAATAAGCCTCCCGTGCCGGAGGGCATACCCGTGCGTGTGTTAAAAGAGCTAGCCTCAGTAATCGCACCTTACTTGAAAATAATATTCGAAAAATCCGTTGCACATGGTACCGTTCGGAAAGACTGGAAACTAGCATACGTAACGCCCATCCACCCCGAAAATTATATACCGATTTATTTGACGTCATTATCGTGTAAGATTCTGGAACATATAATCGTAATCTCTGTTCTGCGTTATTTAGATGGTCGTTCTTCGCTAAGCAAAAACCAACACAGGTTTCGGAAAGGTAGATCATGCGAAACGCAGTTCGCCCTGTTCGTAAACGATTTGTTGCAATGCGGAGAGAAAAACACTCAGGTTGATCCATTTTCATTGATTTAAAAAAAAGCGTTTGATAAAGTACCCCATAATAAATTAATAGGAAATCTAGGAAAATACGGCATAAACCATAATATCGTGAGTTGGGTAAAAGACTTCCTCTCCAACAGAAAACAGATAGTAGTTATTGATGGGAAATCTTCATACCCGGTAAAAGTCGCATCAGGTGTTCCACAGGGAAGTGTCATAGGTCCACTACTATTGCTGATATATATAAACGATATCTGCTCGGTAGTTCGCTGCAAAATAAAACGTTTCCCAGATGACACCGTTTTATATAAGGAGATAATGAGCTTGGATGACCAAAAATCGCTCCAGGAAGATTTAAACGCCCTTTCAGCATGGTGTCAAGATTGGAAAATCAAAATTAATCGCAGCAAATGTTCCCTGTTGCGTTTCTAGAAGAGTACGAACAATGAATTAGACTCAAGGGTACAGAATTGATAGATTGAATATCCTATCTGCGGAGTACGTTAAATATTTAGGAGTCACCATTTGTCGTAATCTATCGTGGAATATGCATATTCGAAGGTTCGTAGGCGCAGCTAATAAGAAATTGGACTTCGTAGGCAGAATAGTAGGAAGTAGCACAGAACAGGTACGAGAAACGTATTATTTATCATTGGCCAGATCTCAGGTCGAATACTCTTCCAGCATATGGGATCCGTACGAAAAGGGACAAATACTTGAGTTAGAATGAATCCAACGCAGAGCAGCCAGATACGTTAAGCAAAAATATGAGCAAAAATTAAGCGTCACATCACTCTTGAAGGAGTTGAATTGGATATCGCTAGAGGATCGCAGAATTAGCGCTAGGTTAAGGCTTCTGGAGAAATTTAGGTCGGAAGTTCTCTTAGAGGAGGTCTCAGGAATATTAGAGGCACCTACGTACATGAGCAGGCACTATCACGAGGATAAAATACGGGAGATCGACTGTAGGACCGAGCGATATCAGGGCTCGTTTTTCCCAAGCACCATACGGGATCATAATAGGAGAGTGATTCCCACGAGGGACGTTGTTAGGTAGGTTTGGTGCGCTGCACCCCCTGCCACCCACCAGTTTGGTGATTTGCAGGGTATTATGTAGATGTGGATGTAGAACTAAATCGATTCATTTGCCATTTAATCGAAGAGCAACTTAACTCGTTTAATCATTGTTCGGTTTGAAATATGAGATACATAGTGGTAATTTTAATTCCATAAGGTTGCTTGGTTTTGTTCTTGTGTGAGTCGCTTGGCGCTTGATTAATTTTGACGCAAAATATTTTTGGAAAAATGTTTGAAGTAATTTGAATTTCTTCTCATTGTTTAATATATTTCGTTACTTATTCAAGATACTTCTGTAAGAGAGCGGTATTATTCCATCCGTCACCAGATCTCTGCCCTTGAAAAGGGCCGCTGTTGTCTAAAATGTCTAAAATAAGGAATGGTTTGGTTGTTTCTTTTCGTTGGATAATCTCCAGTTCTCTTTGACCAATAGTTTACAAATCCTGATTTGTAGGACCTCTCTCCAAGGTTTATGCTGTGAAATTGGCTCAGTAGTTTCCTCACAAGTTGTGAAAAATCGTGCTATTTTCAACTGACGGATGTCGGGCTGGACTCTTAGCGAAATAATTATGAAAATAGATTTCTTCGGAAAATTCTATGTGATAAACTTACGAGGCCATCTTTTAACGTGTTTCTAAATCACGTGTTCGAGGTTTCGTTACTTATAAGACGGTATATTTTGAATAACAATTTTTATTTTTGTAAGCAAAGATTTATACTATACAAAATCCCCATTACTAATAGTATTACTATTATATTATATAGTAACAACATATGTAGCGTCTGCAAACTTAAATGTAGTAGTTTTGCATCATCTTTATAAGTGGCCAGGAAAACGTAAAAATATATCTTCCCGAACTTCATTCTAAAACACGAAGGTTCCCATCGTTCTATTTTTATCCGTAGATGACATTCGTCATGAATTCCCAAAAATCGATCGCTACAGTTTCTTTGCCGTGAGAGAAAACACGTCCACTCTCGCCGTCTCAAGTAGAATATTTCTTAATGCATTCAATTTTTATCACGAACCAATTACTCAACTGTCATCATTTCGGACGCAGTTTATTCCAATCGGTCTGATCGCAAGCGTGATTTTTACCCTTCCACCCTTGAGGAAAATCCCGGCGTATGAGGAAGCTGTCACGTACGCCTAATCCTTCTTTTACCATCATCTGCTTTCCTCGAAGAGACCTGAGGCACCATACCATCTCCCCCTTTCCCTCGACCAATGTATTCTCATTTAACATTTGTCAATATCGATCATATTGAAGTTTTTATTTCCAGACACGTCGAAGGAGCGAGCCATTCCATTTTTTGCGTACCTCCAAATGGTGGGAGGAAGAATAAGAATTGTGTAATCGTGTCTTTCACTCTGAAACCTATGACTATGCGACCTCACGGTGCAGCAAAGAAGGGTGGGGAATAGGGCTCTTTCTTATCACGGTTCGGTTTCGTAATTGTAACTGAATTAATTAAGGTCATAATAAAGACCATTGGCCATTCTTTGAGAAATCCTCGTCGTCGAATAAAGAGGAAGTCGTAATTGATACGCTGCTTAATGTTTACCCTAGTTGAGCTTCGAAAGGATTATTCCCTTGTTCACATTCGGTCCAATGAATGAAAATGAATAAGATAATATATTTTCTCAGAAAATTGATTTAGGTTTGGTTTTATTATCCACTTTCCGAAACATCCTCCGCTGTAAAATGTATTCCATTAAATTTTCATCCCCAATGGTCCATTTGGTCCACACTTAGGTGTTGAGCCCAAACAATTGTTACAAGAGCCAGCGAGCGACTAGGAATGCAGAATGTTCTGAGATACCAGCCACGGAGTAACGGAGTTTACACACTCAGAAAAAGTTTACACGCACAAACTCCTCTAACATATTTCAAACCCGGCGCTAATGAAAACAGATACACAGTCCTTTTAAAAAGGAAGGACAGAAACACTTACGCCTTTTTCCCCCCGCATATTATGTAAAAAAAAAAACAAAACCTCCCATATTCCATGTAATATGCAATGGAGCAATCGTATAACACGGCCAATGAAAAACCTCGACGCGATGCCGTGATCTGTTGACCTTTTTCTGGTGGACCGCAGTCTCCGCCGCGGCCTCCGCTTCCCCTCCTCGATTCTCCCTCACACCTCTCTCCCATTCGGAGAGCCAAACTCTCCCCCAACAGACTCCTTCATTTCTCCCTCCCCACCTCTCTCCCTCTTCTCTCGTACTTCTTCCGGGTTCCCTTGACCCAGATACGGCGAGGAGGGTGACACACAAAGCACGAAGATTAAGAACGTATACGGGGGATGGAAGATAGACCGTGCTGCAGCAAGCGAAGGAAGTGACGAAAGCGGTGGTTGGGTTAGCCTTAAGGGGGTGGATGTATGGTGAGGGTGGGGGGGGGAGGGGGAGGCGGTGGGGGAGACTAGGGAGATGTGTATTACTCGGGTGTGGAGGAAGATGGGGACGAGAGGGGTAAAGAGACGACGTCGGAAGAAACGGGACTAACAATGACCATTGTTCCACCCTCGCTTCGGCGGTTAACTAAAATGGTTTTGTTTAACGTGCGCCGAAAGGGTTTTTGCATTGCAGATTTCCTTACGTAACTCCTCATCCCTCGTTTTTCGACTGTTTTTGCCACTTCATAGACACATTTTCGCAATCTATCACGGTTAAAATTTGGATCTTTTTTGTCGCCGCTCGAGTTCTACTTTGAGTAATTGAGAGTACGATATCAACATCGCCTTGAAGTCGGTAAAGCGATGAGGAAGTTTCCAAAAGAGGCACGCCTGTTGTTTACTTATTTTTTTTTTTTTGCTTCACAAACCTGATTCTTCCAAAATGGAAACAAGAACCATTACAAT
This sequence comes from Uropetala carovei, assembly GCA_036926305.1. Lineage (NCBI taxonomy): Eukaryota > Metazoa > Arthropoda > Insecta > Odonata > Petaluridae > Uropetala > Uropetala carovei. The sequence continues at coordinate 12,034,154 of JAXCHB010000011.1, forward strand.
CACGAGTTTTACGGCAATTTAAATAAAAACTGGTAAATGAAAACTATCGTTATTCTCATCGTTTTAGAAATATCGATCAGCCGGCAAAGTTTTGAATTTTGGTTTAAATGCATTAGGAATTAATTCTGCAGTTCCACAGCTCTTCGGATTTTAATCGTTATGGTTCAACTGGACCCATGACGACTTCCGTTTATGGCATCTTTTTCAGAATTCAGCTAAACTAGCGCTCCTACGTTGCTCCTAATGCAATAGCTATTTGAAAAGAGGGAAATCGACTTTAGCGACGCTTTATTTTGGAACTTTACTTCTCGTACAAAGGAACTTTCCACTTGGTTTAGGTGGACATTCTCTTTTCATTTAGAGGTGGTTTTTAGAGAAATTACAAAGTAAAGACGATGGTAAAACGGCAACACTATCTTATCATAAGGCCTGCAATTATTTTGCTGTTTATTTCGGCACATTTGACAAGAAAAATAAAATTGGAACGGGCTATATTTAAGATATCTTCTAAATTTGCTGTAATGAATCGCGATCCAGTGCTTAATTATTTGAACTAAAATCATTGCGACGTACACCACCTTCTAAACAACACCGAGGGAAATATTATCAAAGAAGTGTACCTTCGCCATCAAATCCAACGCGAGATTAGTATAACGACTTGAACCCATTCGTGTCTTCTAATGGGTAATAGGCAAGTGCAATACAGCTGCTGACATCTTGTCCCCGAGGTTCTCCTTCTACGTACTTTTAGATAGTTGATTTTGGAGGAAGACCAGTTTTTGTTTACTTAGCGTTTATGGTCAGCGGAAGCAAATACCTAACTTCCGCAATGCAAACGCTAGCGATGTTAAGGTGTGAGGTAGAGGGTAAGGAGTAGCGTCGATGGGGGTGAGTGAAACGGTGGGGGATGTATAGTCGTTGAGATTGCGAGTGGGATGAGTACAAGGGGAAGGGAGGGAGAGAGGGGGTGGGAAACTCAACTGCCTGTCGATGGCCTCTAACAGGCGTGCAGCCTCCACGGGCGACCTCGCCTCCGCATCACACCGGAAGGTCTCATCGTGTTAGAGGGGCGCGGTCCACATCAAACAGACAACCCCCAAATCGTCAAACACACGAGAGAACATATTTCTCAATTGGATTCCTTAAAATTTTGGATACAAAAAATACTATCCATTTTCGACGATAAGAATGCGAGGTTATGCGTGATCTAAGCGTTATAAAAAAATTCTTTCGAAATAGCATATTCATTACAGAAAATGATGATTCAACTCATAGCTACTGGTGATATAACCGTGGCAAAATGAGAATCGAACAATAAATAACGGTTCTAATGTTTCTTATTCCGGGATTAAGTACCGCATTAAGTGGGACAAGGTTACGTCAGCAATATCCTGCTGAGTTTCCACTAATTCACTTATAATTGCTACATAAAAATAACTACGAGCTTTTTAATGTTGACTCGAATTGTACGCCAATGCCGGACGCGGAAATTTATCGTAATTTTCACAAAAAAGGGAAATAATCTTGAATTCACTTTCTTTTAAATTTACCCTCCATCACTTTGAAATGTTGAATTAAACTTCATAGAAATTGGCGACTTGCTGTCTCGCCGATGCTCGATAATAATATTATTATATAATAATGGTTTTTGTACACATTTAGAATTAAGCTCGAAACAATTTTGGTAAATTCCACATTATTTTACATGACAGCAGTTTTTTAATTTATCTTCCGGGATTTTTCCTAGAATATAATCGAACGCGGTTTAATTAAGCGCATTGCTGTTCGCCCATCAATTATTCCTAAAATATCCTTTTACAACACTTGTAATCTGAGCGATTTTTTTCTTCTCTTAACATCGATGCATGCTGTCTCTCGCATTTATAGCGGATCTCCGTTTGCGTGACTTCGCACTCGCCTCTGTAATACGAGATGCATCGTCGCGAATATCTTACGCCTTTTTACAAGCGGAAAAATTGCCCCTCTTACCCGTCGGTTCAGCCGCCCGAGAATGGAAGCGAAGCGAGACGTGCCTCTATCATCCCGAACGCGTATTTAAAGTCCTTTTATATGAAGCTCTCGCAGAGAAACATTTACGTCCGCGGGTAGTGCTTTCGGGCATAAATATTAAACAACGCATCCGTTCTCCGACACGACGAATGAAATCGTCGTCTTCCATCTCCCACCCCCTGCCAATCACTTTGACGTCCCTCCCTACCGCTCCCGCACTCCCCCCCCCTCTCTCTCTACAGCATCTCTTTCCCCTCCATCCCCATCATGCACCTGCAACACCTAACATCCTCCAACGGAATACGCACGTGCGATTTTTTAAACGCCCCTTCCGCCATTACCTGTTTACTCCCGACCCTTTCCAACCTATTCCCATCGAACCCTTAACCTATTCGACTCCTTTCTATCAACCAACCTAGGTAGATACATTGAGCACCAGGAAGGAATAGTTTATAAGGATTCCGCCGAAGTGATTCATTTAGCGTCACACGTGCTCCGTACAAGAATCTCGGATGCGAATTTGATTCACGTGCGGTCGGGAAAGGGAACACGTGACACGGGAGAAGAAGCCTTCTGGCTCGTCGCATAAGCAAATCTCTTTGACGTAAGTGGGTGGCCGTAACTCTAAACAAAGATCATCGCTTCATTGCTTCACCAAAGCTAACCCTTTACCCCTAACCCCTCCCTCCCTCCCTATCCTCCTCCTTCGACCACTATATCTCTCTCTCTCTCTCTCGCTCTCCCTCTCTCTCTCGCTCTCTCCATCTCTCTCTTGACTCCCTCTTATCGGACGATGAAAGAGGAGGCGGACACGCGCATCCGCCTCCTTATTATTCCTCTATCCGTTATTCTCTGGTGTGCGTAGGACAGGAGTCCCGCAAAGATGTTATCCTATAAAATCATCGGTGTTTGTGCGTGCAATATACCACTCGGTCTATTCCTGAGCTGTGATATCGGATGGAAAACCCATAACCTTCGTCACTGGATTCGTTTTTCATATGAAAAATACATTCGGAGTTGTTGACGTTAGGGATCGGTTATTTTTGGTGACATGTCTGGTTTTATCGTGTATATACACGGAAACGGAAAACCGCCAACTTACGTAAGGAAATTCAATCGTAAGGCTTCCTCGAGGCTATTTTTAATGCGTTCACGTTCCTCTTTATGGAGTTCTTTAAAATAGTTGACGACTTTTAGGAGGATGTATTTCTTCAGCAAAATACAGTATGATTTTAGTTTTGGCGTCTCGAGTTCGAATCTGGACCATAGATGTCTTCGTTAATAAAAGCGCCCCTTTCATCATGAGAATGGAGAGAAGAATATTGCCCCTAAGTTTAGTAGATGAAATAAAGATGAAGCGAAGGGAAAAATTTCTTCTTATTGCGATATAAATAATTACCTCACTTGACAAATAATTACCGTTATTAAAATAGTCAATATATGATTGTGCAATGTAATGTCTATCGCTCGGTTGTACTAACCCATCGGATCGTCCTTAATTTTGAGCAATAAATATTTTTGCATAATAAGTGGGTTATGGTCAAACTGGATATTATATAATCGTTTTAGTGTTCTCGATATATTAACAGGACAATATCCCAGTTACCAAACTGCTTTCCTTGGCTATGCGAGAAGTGATCTTGAGAACGTTATAAACGATTCCACGTGAGTTGGAATTATGTGATTACCTTTCAATCATTCCTAAGCTCAGAGCAATCCATTCCTCGTGAGTTAATCCCTCCGCGAGCGGATGGAGAAGTATGGAGACATCACTTTCACTGGATAACCATTGGGAACATGGTGCCAGTTAATTTATCGTATAATCTCTTGTCATTGGTGATTATTTCCTACATTTAGAGGAAACACAAGAGAATTTCCATTTTGCCGCAGTCGATAAAATACGTGTATTAGCAGCGAAATAAGTTTGGAAGATTCTCTATGTATGGCCTCTGTGGACACAAATCGCCTCTAAAACGCCGACATCAGGTTTTATGAGATAAAGTTGGTAGTCTGAGTCGATAGTAACGTACTTTGCGCCTATAAACTTGGCAAGTACAATGCTTATGCAATCAGAATCATTACAGTTCGAAGTCGTCTTTCATTTCCAATTGAACTCATTTGCGTCTATTTGCGTAATACTTATGTTTTGGTGTATTCTTTGCAAACATAATGCGAATTAAGAAGATAAATCGAACCGCTTGGAATGAATAGTTCCAGCGTAGTGGAGTTCTTTTAGAAAAAAATTGAATTATATTTATAGGTGTAGATAAGTCTTAAGCATTACACGAAACATCCATTACGTGCTCTATAATAATATTTTCTGATCTTTCTCATTCAGAATAGTTCGGAGAATTTAAAATGCATATCGCTGGAGTTTTCAAATGTGTTCCCTGGATTTCTAGGGTTCTCTGAATGCTTGATGATGTTCCGTCAGAGAATAATACTGATTTCTATTTGCCTTACATCCTCGAGGCACCACCTGTTCGAATAAATGGAAACAAATGTAATCCGTCGCTTCAGAAAGTTTTAAAACTCTTGGCTTATTGTTTCCACTAATGAACAGTGATAAACGTTTTATGGAAACATTCCTCTGAATGTTGTGCAGGCGCGAAAGACACCCAAATTTCGTAACTTAAAAGATAATTCTCGTCGATTCATTCGGATTATTAGGGAGCGGTAAGGAAAATCCACCCGGTAAAAGGCGGATGACGGCTACAACGACTTCTAGCACGAGGATATCCAGTAGCAAAATTGCGTAACGTACGTCCACCGTCCAGGAGCTGTAAGCGACACCGGAGGGCGGAGGCGCTGGCAACTGCCTCCGGCGCGGGGGCCGGAAGCGGCGGCTTCTCGCCCCGCTCAGCATCCCAACCGCCCGGTAGCCGCCACAGACAACGCGGTCTTCCCTTTGGGCGTCCTTGTCTCTCTCTCTCTCCCTCTCCCTCCCTCCCCCTCCTCTCTCCGCCGGACGGCGTAGCACGTCGTTGGATCGCCACTCGAAAGCTGTACCATCGTTCGGACGGAAGTGGACTACTCGTATCCTAAAAGATCCTACGCTCTGTCGCACCCACTGCGGTTGACCGGTCGACGGTTCGTTCGGGATCACATGTCTCCCAAAAGGACGCTCACTCATGTGATGATATTATGTCCACCGCTTCCCGCTTCCTCTTCCCGTCGTCCTCTTCCCATCCTCCTCTATCGACACCCGCTCCGCTCGCCCACTCTATTCCTATGACGAGTATTCCTCCGACTTCAACCTTCAACAGGTGCTCCGTGTATCTAATGGCTCGCCGTAAAACAATTTTATGTATTGATTCTGTGATTCCCCTCATTCGTAAGCGAGGCAAATCGATTGAAGTTATTTCCGGCGAAGGGAAGGCCGACTGTTCGTATCGAGACGGCAACGAAACTTCTCTCTTTAATGAAAAAAATGAGAGCGATTAATTTCCACCACCAACTCTTGTGCGGAAAGTGTCGTCTATCCGATCGCACTGTAAATAAGAATTTTATCTAGGTGATTAGGTCTGATTCCTCATAAATTGATTCAACAAGTAGATTTTATGCAAATTTTATCGATAATTGCAGCTGAATTTTAGTTACGGTTCACGCTAACAACTACTCAATTATAGCGAGGCGTATATCAATTTTCAGCCTTAGAACAAAATTCGACTATGAATGCTTTCCTTTCTACGTATCAATTTGAGAGTCAAACGGCCAAAACAATTCAGTTTCACAAATTCATTGCCAATTAGTATCGATAATCCAATTTGAACATTAATTTTCTTCTTTCTATCGCATTTTATATTAACATCATTTCAGCGAGAGAGTTCCTATGAAGTATATATTTTTATTCTGGCTCTTAATTGAATGACTATTGCTCTTATATAGAAAGTGATATAGTAGATTTTGTAGTAGGTATATGTGGAAGTGCTTCGCCGGGCGAAAGCAAAATTTCCCTCGCGGTATGTCTGATGCGAATTCTTTGCACGAGATACCGATAACAGAAACTGCTAATTGTTTGCGACGTCTTTGCTGCGTTCTGGAATCCTTTTATTTCGTTTTTGAAGATAGCTGTATAAAGTGCATGAATCGATCCTTTCTCCCGTCTCGAGGGAAAGGATTGATTCTTTTCTGCGGAGTTGACTAGTGCTAAAAATGTTTCAATCCTTTCTGGAGCTTGGAAGACACGAAACTTGTGTCTTATTGCTAAGGGAACGAATCAGGAGCAATCAAGATTCGATATTTGATTTTTCATTGGTTTTTAAGATCCAGGAGTTTCGTTTATGATAGCATCAGGAAGGCGAAATTTCGTGGGAACGATTTTCGCAGACGCCGGCGGGTCTACGCACAAAAGGAGCGAATAAGGGAGATGAAATATAAACTCAGCGATGATAGCAGTATTATTGATAGTTTGATCTTTTCTTACTAGGTCATTTTCCATTCAGAAATATTGTAATTTATTTATTTGTTAAGAAGGAGTTCGTCTCAAAATCAGATAGGCCTTTAAAAAGAACGAATTTCAAGGGAAGACGAATCAAAACATCTACGAGACTTAAAGGACGATCTTGGATTTACTCGCTCTCACAGATATCTTTATCGAAAGCGGTGTGGTTTTTACGACGTATATTTAAAAAATATTTCTTAAAATCATTCTTCAATTCAATATACGTGTTCTGGTGAACTTAGTGCCATAAGACGGTTTTTTGCGTCAACCTCCAAGGGAGGTCCATCCTGATTAGAATATTGATAATTTTCAAAACATACGCGTTAGTTCTTCACGACGTTCCAATTCTTCAGCCGCAAAAAAAAACGATGGAAACGCTCCTCTACGCCTGTTAGGTTTCCATAATTTCAGTTTTCACACGACGAGCACTCTTAACACAACCCGAATTCGGGAGCGCCTTCTTTTGACCTACTAAATGTTATCGCGCCATTTCTGCCTTTCATCGTCATACGCGTGTTATAGCGGAGAGAGACCCAAAAGCATACGCGAGCATCGCGTCCTCTTAAAGTCGGCCGCTTAGGTAAAAGGCGAGAAAATAATTTCCACGACAATAATGGCAGAGTGCGCAATTTCGTTTTCTGGGTTCGTCGACGCATTGTAAATAGGGGACAAGATGGAAACGAAAGCAACGAGCGGGCAAGAAAGCTCTCTTCGGAAAACTTTCACGCGCTTCCCTCCATTCGCCATTCTTCCCTCGCTGCCATCGGCGCGGCGGCGGCGGGAACATCTCTCGGATTTAGTAGAGCGCGTCTGACATTGTGAGGTGGGAGAGGGTTAAACGAGGTAGGGCTAGGAGGGGGCGAAGGGGGAGGAGGGCGAAGGGGGAGGGGGGGATGCCGGAATGAGGTTTCGGGGGATGGAGGGAAAAGAGCAGAGGGAAGTGGGAAATTAGGGTAGAGTGGGATGAGGAGGCAGTGGGGGAAGGCGCTGTGGTGGTTTGGGGGGGGGGGGGAAGGAGGGGGCGGAGGAGCGAGTAAAGGTACTCTCCTTGCCCCCCCCCCCCCCCCTCACCTCACCTCACCTCCTCCTCCCGGCGTCCATCTCTCCCTTGGACTTGAAACGGCTAAAATGCGGGAAAGACAGTAAAGGCGAGGCGTGAGTAACACGTGAGCGAGGAGATTATCCTCAGTTTGGATAGAGTTAATCTCTCGATTCCGCCTCTCCGACCATCCTTAATGAATTCAGGGATTTAGGGACACTTTAGGTTAAGCTAGTATATGTACCTTGGGAGGATTTGAGGTGAACAGACGGTTTAAATTGATTTGGGAATCATCAAGATTATTGCTAGTGTTTTATTTTCCTTGAATTTTTCGGGCAATTTTTTGCGGGTAATTTTCATCGTCTGTTGTTCGGGGTAGTTCGTTTGACACGGTCGGGTGTTCGTTTTTCTCTGGTTTGGTTCACTGAATAATCATTTCGAATCGATATTTGTTGAATGAGGTGGTGAAAAAAATTAAAGAAACATTCTGCGGTGAAACTAAACGATTAGCGAGCATAATTCCATCAAAGTGTGAATTTTGGGGATTTCCGAGCTAAAATGGACGTAAGAGGCAATTCAGATCAATTTTTACCTAGGATTTATGGTAATGAAACGAAGATCAAAAATGTTGTTCCATACACAGGACATCCAAATTGATATTCTTATTTCGAATTTGGGGTCTAAATTAGCTCTTCAAAATCGAACGGATGATTTTATGTTTACGTTGATGATATTTCAAACAGGCGAATTAGAGACAAATATGCCAATCATAATGTCGAATTTCTGTATCATAACAACTGTATCGAGAGAATTCAACCGGGAGTTCCAGAAATAGCACTTTTGCGTTGTCGTACGTTGATTAGATCAATTTACAGGAAAATACAGAAGAAACTCTCTATGACCAGCTTTGCAGCTTAAGTAACAGATTGAATGACGAAGGCATAAATAGCACGTGACCATGGAATTACCATGATTCGCGCTTATTGACGTCATAGTTTCCCCGCGCTGACTTTTACCGACGTAAATGTAAAAAAATTAGACGCACAGCGGCTCATGAATTATTTAGCGATTACCTGGAACGGTACCTAATTCGAAGAATCTCAGTACAACCATGCTATGCAATAAAGCATTTTACTCCGCATATATAAATATATTAAGGAATCGACCGTTAACATAAGATGCCGACCATGGTATTCCCAAAAATATTTGTCTATTGCTATATCAGCGTCGACGAAGCCTTTCCGCCAAACTTACAAAAATAGTTCCTTCATGCATGGGTATACCTCGTTTGATGATGATTTGGACGGAAATAAATGTACGGACGAAATATAATATGTTGTATTTTGGCTTTGTCGAGATAGATATTCAACTAAAATATTCCCATGCAGAAGATACCTAATTTTACATTTACATTTACATCAATACCCTGCAATCCGCCAGAAGCGTTTGGCAGGGGGTATCACAACACAACAATTTGAAGCGCATTGCGTATTTTACGCATTTATGGTACACGACCAAAGGCCTATTAGGCAAAATTACTTATTTTATTTACTGTTTATCAGCACGTTTTCACAGCAGGTGTATAATGTGTTGCATACTTCTTCAGGATGTAACGAGGAGTTTCTTTGTATTAGCAATGATTAAAATACAGGTTTTATTATTTATCAATTCATTAACGGCGAGAGAAATATATTATCATTCATCATAGGAATTTAATGCGATAAAACAAAAAATGTCGATTTGCTCAATCATATTAGCTCCTAGTAAAGCGATACGAAAACTCTCTGGAGGTCTGACAATGAGAAGAAGAGCGGTGAGGATTTAGAAGCAATAACAACATTACACCTATCGTCCGCATCTTCGCAGCTACACGAATAATCGCGCAGTTGAGCCAGCAGGTGAGCAACCACCGCGTCCCAAGTCTTCGCCTGTCTCCGCGCAAGTTTCATCCGGTGCCGTTCGCTCACCCTTATATCATCCTCGCTTTGTCTCCAACTCACAAGAATTCTCGTCTCTCTTGAACATCTCGGAACGGGATCATGCTTACGTAACGGGCAAAATACATTACGTCATCAAGGTGACCCATCGTCGCTGTGATTGGTGAGTCAGAGAGGGTGGTGTCCTCGCTCCGGGGCCGCTTCCCCCTCCAATTCCATTCCCTACCTCCTCCTGCTCGCCCTCCCCTCCCGAACAGTCTCTCTTCTCCCGCTCCGCAGCCGATCCATCCCTTCTCCCGACCACCTCCCTCCCCTCCTGCAGCTCCGACCGTTGCTAGTCTCGGCGAAGAGCACTTGAGCGCTCAGTTTGTCGCCAGACGCAGCTGGAAGAGGTAGTGGAAAGAAGTAGACGTTGAGTGCCCTTCCCGACCCAGTGACCAACGTGCCTTTGCACGACGAGTGTTTTAAAGTGTTGAGCGAGTGTGATCATCTTCTTCGTTGTCGCATGGTTCCTCCTCCTACGCCCATCACTGCAGCGGGACTACCATTGCAATAGGTTAGTTCACCCGAACGGTTGTGTTGTGTTTGCGTCTGACGTTTGTTTGCTGTTGATGTGCCCACGGGAGATCTTGTGTGATTGTTTGACGGTTATTGTTTTCGTCAGATTTCGCGAAAAAGTTTCTTCGGGACTTTTGCGCCCAACGGGAGGGTCGTTCATATTCCTGGAAAGCTGTTGTTTATACCCTGACGCGGAGATCTCACGAGGAATTCCCCGTCGTTATTCGAGCTGCGCAAATTATCCGAAGTGTGTTTCTCTCGAAATGTTACGCTTAAGGTTAACTTTTTCTTCGCGACTTCGCTTCTTTTGATTTCATTCTAAATATTTTTCCTCCTTGTTTTTCACAATTTGTAATAGTTTTGCTACCTTTTTATTTAGTTTTTTTTTCTTGCGGAACTCAGATACACGAGCTTTGGTTCTAGGTTCCGCAAGAATGTCTTTTCCTTTTCTTCATTCGTCGGACATCTCGTGAGTGAATGCGACATTGGTCATCGAGGTGTTCGACTTTCAAAGTTTTTCCATCTCAATCGGACCCGTCCTCCGCGCAAAGCGCTCTCGCGGCGCGCGCGCTCCCGATTTCGACGCGAAAAACTTCGAAAAAAACATTTCGCGAATCCTTTTGTGCGCGTGACTCCCGAGTGCTCGTCCGTTTGTTGCGTCGGGGCGGGCTTCGAACCCCGGTCATCCTCCCTTCGACGGCCGCCTTCGGACGTCTGCACTCGCGTCGAGATTCGGATCGGTGAATTTTTCTTCCCGCGCGAGCTTCTCCCGCGACCGAGGAGAGTGACATAAACAACGCTTCGCCCACGCCGTGCGCGTGCCCATCGCCTGCGACACGCGACACTTGCCCCGTCCTTATTTCTACGACCCTCTCTCGGCAGGAGGCGTGTTCCCATCGGGGCCACTCTCCCTTCCTCGCTCGGACCCTTGCCCACTTATTTCTTTCACGCGCTATTTAGTTCTTTTCGCGGTTGCATAACGATTTATAAAACGATCGTTTGGTCGCTATTAACCCAAATCCGAGTCGGGGTGAGAAATAGGTCGTTACGTCATCCGCGAAACTGGTCGGGCGCTTTGGAAGGCGGATTCGTCTTATAGGATACCGAGATGCCCCGAAAGTTTGAGAGACATCCGCAGATATCGGGATATTATTCAGTTGGAGTTGGGTGGGAGTGGCGGGAACAGTCAGAGGTCGCGAGAGGGCGCCGAGAGCGTTAATAGAGTGCGGTCTTCGATCTCTTCGCGACGGCTGGAAGACCGTGGTGCGTTACATTAACGCCGTCTTCGTCCACCACGTGACGCCTTCCTCACGTGTACCGCCGATCGGCGTAACGGTGAGCGCATAAGCTTCTCTTTCTCTCGTTTGCGGCTGCTCGCCACCCTTGTATCCTCCACCTGTTGAATTCCCCTTGTTACTCGGGCACCCACGCCGCCGACGGTGAAAATCCCGTCCGGCGGAGAGGAGGAGACGAAAGAGGGAGAGAAATTAGAGGGAGAAATCATCTTGGAAACCCCATCTAATGAACCTTTCCCTCCCTGTCATCCTCGCTTTCTACTTCCGTCGGAAATTCTTCCCCGGATTCCTTTGCATTGATACCTCGGCTCGTTTTTTCCTGCGTGTATTCGCGTGCAGAAACGTCGCGGACGAGCTTGCGCATTCGTTAGCGAACGTCTGCGTCGTAGATGACGAGTGTTTGTCCGGAATTTTTTTTTGCAATCGGATGAGCGTTGGGGAAATTGAAGACGCTACGCGTTAAGTGCTGGTTTTGCGTAGGAAATAAATAAGGAGATTTACAGGAATGGAAAAATCTTGGCTTAGCAAACCCGTCGAACGAAGTGCAACTCGTTTGACAGTACGACATCTTTGCAAATAATAATTCAAGTAATTTCTGAGTAGAAAATCCTAAAAGGTCCTCTCTCTCTTTCTCAAATAATTGTTCATAAATGAGAAAATGGATGATATAAACGTTTATTATCCGTTCATCGGTCTCAATTTTCATCCGTCGCAGACAAGTGTATTTCTTCGGTTCTGGAGAAATCCTATAATTTGCAACCGTTAGGTTTTTATCTTGAAATTCTTTTTTTTACGTTTAGAGTTCGTATTGAGAGAATTAACGCTGTCAAATCCGTTACCATTTTCACTTCCATCGGATAAAATTAATTTCACATGCATTCTTTCGATGATATATTTGTGAACAATTTGTTCAGTAGCTTCTTCATCAATATGGTAATATTGCTAGCTTCATGTTGATTTATTTTTATTTTAGTTCGTAATTAACCTGCCACCTTGATGCATTAAAGTAAATCCGTTGTAGAATCTCTTGTTGGTGATGACTTGATAGTCATTCATATGTAGTACTTCATTTAAATTTTGCTTTTAAAAATGTAATTTTGATTTTTTTTAAATAAACTTGTAAAATAGTTTAACATTAATCTTTTTCGTTGATTTGAAGACCGAAAAGTATTTCTTACAATTTTTCAGAGAATTGCTTAGGCACGCGAGAATGAGGTGCAGAAAATTAATCTAAATAAAATATGCAGTAACATCGCTTTTGGACTGATAACAGACTTATTTGTTTAACATATGGGAAAATACGCGCTTTACATATTTATGCAGCCCACAATTTGCTCCCTTAAATATTATAGTTAAACATGGCCGTATGGTTTTTCCTGTACTATAGCCTCGGGAGCAATTGAAACGATGAAGTGCATTACATAATTTGCCACACAATTATCGCCAGCCTTCAATCGACCTTAGAAAATGAACGTCTCTCGTAAATAGAACAGGCACCGCATTATATGTCACGTATGATATCGGGCATTACCTTGAAATCTCGGAAGCAATAGAATGTACGTGGGATAAGGGAGAAAGTGACAGTAATATGAAGTTAATAACTCTCACTACTTAGAGCTAATTTTCCTGGTATTAATTTATACCGATATAAAATTTTACGGTCAGCTGTTCTGATTAGGCCTTCATCTAAATTATATTACTTTTACAAATACTGTGTTATATCCATTTACCGTAGGAAATAAATCCTTCGAATTAGCATTTCATAGTTTGTTTCACGCTGATTTTTATCTTTATTAAGGCTTATTTTCATTTTTGTCATCCTCAATTTCTTCGTCTTTTAAGTTTTTTATCCAGTTGGAAAAAAATTATCCTGGCCTCGACGAAAACATCATTCGAAAGAGATCAAATGCTTCGTGACGTAACTTTATATTTTTATGACGAGTTGGCCATTATTTTGCCGTCTTAGAAATTTACAGCGACTGAAAAAGAAACGCGATAACTATTTTAAATACTGCTTTAATGGATTAGGTGCTAGTCCTTTGCTATGGAACTTGCCTTAATTGTGATAAGGAATGGAGCGTGAAAGGTTTTTCTTTGGTATCCTTTCGTTTAACTTGACGGAGTATCTTTAGAATTCATTAAAATAAGGCAAAATATTCATTTCATCGTAATTTGCTTCAAATATTTTTACGCGATCATGTCATTAAATTCAAGTTTTTTTTTCACATTATCGATATATATCTAAAATCTATAACATGTTAGCATATGGGCATATGTAAATAGAAAGGACTGCCTGAGCGGCAAAAGAACGCATCCGATTTGTAATAGTGTCCATTAAATAACTTTAATTCGATGTTTTATTAATGTATAATAGTGGTGTCATTGCGTTTAGTTCAATTATTATTTTTAAATTTCATCGAATGTGTAATAATTGAAGGTTAAATTGTTTTTGTTACTTGATAAGAATGAATTACAATTAATTTTATTTCTGTGTTTTTGTAAACTAATTATGAATATTATGCTTTGGTTCTTAATTTGCGTATGTATTTCAAATTACTTTCAAATGACAACCAGACTATAAATTTTAATACAAATAATATTCCTACTATCCATATTAATCGCTTTAGCTGTATAAATTTAGACATTTTTCTTGTATCTATTCTTCTTTCTGCCAAACGCTTCTGGAGGCTTGCAGGGTATTCATGTAAATGTAAATATTATGTAAATGTTACTTATATATCTCTTTTCCATCGCTGTCTTTATAGATGTGCTGAGGCAGCGAATTATGGTGGCAGACTTTGTCGCCCGGCAAAGTGGATCGCCCATTAATGGTGAAACTCCTTCGGTGCAACCACTAAACAGTACAATGCCGAGCAGCCAGAGCAACGTTCCCACTGGCCCCTTCTGCGATAATAGAATGTTGGCCGCTGCCACACCGGCTACATCCCCCGCCCCATCCCCAAACCCTGACTCGAGCGATCGCTCAGACCACAGCGAAATGATGTACGCTTCAGAGAGTAACTTCCCCATCGATTCTAGCTTTCAAGGAGGTGCAGGAGGACAGAGCAATTTTGATCTTTCGGGATCCTTGAAAAGGAAAGATCTCTTCAGCCAAAGGAAGCAGAGAGAGTTCATCCCGGACAACAAAAAAGACGAAAGCTATTGGGATCGTAGAAGGCGCAATAATGAGGCAGCTAAGAGGTCGAGAGAGAAGAGACGTTTCAACGATATGATCTTGGAGCAGAGAGTGGTCGACCTGACCAAGGAGAACCACGTCCTCAAAGCCCAATTACAGGCTATCAAAGACAAGTACGGAGTAAGCGGAGATACCCTGATCAGTGTGGAGCAGGTTATGGCGACCCTCCCAACCAGTGACCAAGTCCTCAGCATTACAAAACGCTCCAAAATAATGACTCCCACCATGATGGGGATGAACGGACACACTACCCCTGTCAACGGCACCGCACCGCTTCTCCCTCCCCCTACGGCCACAGCACCCGTTCACAGGCCGGTGCTGGTCGGAACACCGGGTCACTACCCGGCTCCTCCCTGCCCATCCCCACCAATACAGCCACGGCCACAGGTCATCCCCCCAGCCACACCAAACCCGATTCCAACTTCTGTCATCCACGAGCCGATGAGCATGGATGGACCCAAATATAATAACGACCTCAGTCCTAATCCCTATTCAGAGGGTCCTCTAGGGTACTCTGATCAAGAGGTATATCCATATCACCAGTACCCGTCTCATCTCCTTCCTCCTCTCCTTCCACCCTCCCACGCCCTCCATCACCACCCGCACCCCTCAGTATTTAATGGTGTCCCTGCAAGCATGGGGCCCCTGGCTACTCCCATCGTCAGGCCGACTAGTCCACCAATCATCAACATAGGTAGCCCATCGGCACCAGATTACGAAGAGAACAACAGTGTGTTGAATTTGAGCCGCAGTCGCACCGAGTCTCCTCACTCAGCAGTGACCCCGCACGAACTATCTAGTGGTGACGAAGGGTCTCCAGTCACGTACGTAGGGAGCAACCTGCCGCACAAGCTGCGCCACAAGTCACACCTGGGAGACAAAGACGCCGCATCGGCCCTTCTGTCCCTGCAAAACATCAAGCAAGAGCCCCGCGCAAGTCCACCCTGGGATACCGAGGGTAGCAGCGATGAGAGGGACTCTGGGATCTCACTTGGATCGGAATGGCACGGTCCAGGAGCCGGCGCCGTATCCGGTAGGACAGAGACGGCTTCCAGCATACCAGCTCGTAAACGTACGAGACACTCGACCGAGGAGTCGGAGCGCACGGCCACACCGCCCAGCGAGAATCTTCAATGCGAGAATTCTCAGCTAAAGAATCAGCTGGCTAAACTTGCTTCCGAGGTTGCCAATCTGAAGTGTATCCTTACGAGAAAGAAGACTACCACCGCAACTTCCGCGTGTGAGAGCCCGTGAATACCTTCCTTTTCCCTCATGATAACTATTTTCCTGACCCTTTATATGTTGTTGACGGTATAAGCCTTCTGTCGTATGCGTTAATGTGGCGGCATGCATTTTTGGCTCTATGTGAACACTTTTTTGTGTAATTTGTGATGCTTGTTATGCTGGAGCCTATGAACTTGGCCTCCCTCACTTCGCCCACCTTCTCTGTTGCACAAGAATGAACTTTTAAAGACTGTGTAGTGTTAGGATATTATCTGTCTCCCTTGTGGCAGAGAATTCATGTTCCGTTGAATTTTCCAATGTTTTATTGAACTATAAACATGGGCTTATAGAATCGTGTTTGATATATATTTATTGTGAAATATTTTTAAGACTGTTCTAATAGCGTAATGTTGTCAACATTTGACCACCATGTATAATCACTGCAGTTTGTTGGTAATATATGTGATTAGATAGACTTTCACATAAATACCTGTATGTGTTAAGCCTGTGTGTTACCTATTATTCACATTAGAGACGGTGTTGTAGATTCTGCTGCTGGAAGTTCCTCCACGCACCTCCGTTTCAACCAATGCTATTCTATGTTTTTTGTGTCTTCACTATAATTAAATTTTTACACATTTATTCTCGTAAAGTTTTGATATTTTCAATCATTTAATAAGGGGCAGCGTCAATCAGCTCAAAGATGAAGTGTATGTATATATGTATTCATCATATTTCAAATAAATGTGAATGTTTTTCAAAACATTTATTTATTTATGATAGCTTTAAAACTATTAACATTTAAATTCGTAATTGTATAGTAATTTTTATTTCAGACGAAATTTTGTTATAATTTCTTCACGTGAAACCAGACCAAAAAGAGCATAAAAGTCATTTTAAAATCGTATTAAAAATAAACCTTGCGAAATCAAAAAGGTATATTATATCAATGGTCGAACCAAATTATTTAGTTTATTTGCAAAAAGAATATTTTTTATTAATTGATGCCCATCTTTCGCATACAGGAAAAATAATTTATTGCTGAAAGAAGTGTCTCAAGATGAAACGATCTGTAGCAAAAACTTTTACGTTACTTTTTTCCAAGGTAAAATATGTGGGAATAATTTTTCAACGCATTATGAATAAAGACTTGCTTTTTATGTGGATTCCGGGCAAAAATTTAATTTGCGATCTCGTCACATATAATATTGCTTTTGTCGGGTATTGGAAGACGAGGACGGTACTCAGCTCTCTCAATTCTACCAGACAGATTCTTAAGCTCGCGTGAGGTCATTTGTTGGCGAGCGAACCTGTATTCGAAGGCCACAGCTTGGTAAAGGCAATCAAGGACAGGTTCAACCAAGTACCGGTGTGAGGAGGCATTGTTCGGGGTATTTGTCACACTGAAGGCTCAGCGACATCAGCTACCCTCAATGCAGTCATAAAAAGCTAACAGGCATGCAATTGTTTGCACAAAAACACTTCGGATATGTATCTTAAGCGAATCGCCATTACAATTAGTTCCCCAATATGATGGTGTGACGGAAGATGTCCCGGTAAGGTAATTTACGTGGAATTTTGGTTTTAATCTGTATCATAATAAGCATGACAATATCTTTCAACGCGGTTTTACATAGCGCTATTTAGCGATAATACGCTCGGTCTCAAAGTATTGGCACCTCGCACACTCTCCGAAATTGACTCTTCGTGCCGTTCAGGTCTGCACCCAGCGGATGTTCAAAAAACAAACGCGGCCGAAAGTTGAAGAGGAGAAAATTAAAACTTTATATTAGAAATTCCGTTTTCCAGAGGATTGTGTATTTTGGCAAAATAAATGGTGTAAGGATAAAGACCTGCATCCAAAATATCGCGATTTCTGTACCGCATGTAAGTAAGCGATCAAATCAAGCGAGGCCAATGAAAGTAACCCGTCCATACTTTTGAATATGGTTGAGGCAGTGGCGGATCTAAGGGGGGGGGGGGGGGCGACCGCCCCCTCCTTGGATAACCCCATGGCACTCCACTGGGCGCTTTTCAAATTCTTTCCGCGCAAAAATCCTCAATTATACGCTGCAGATTAGGTCTGTATAGCAAGGGAAAGAAGGATTCTGATAGGGGTAGGGATTTTCAAAGTATAGGGCAGTTGGCAGGGGCGGATTCGATAGGTGGAGGGGCGGTCGCCCCCCCCCCCCCCCCCTTGAGAAGTTTCTGAATCCGCCCCTGGGTTGAGGCGAACGATAAAATGAAACACAACTTAAACCAAATATTTTATCAAAATTACTAATTGCCGGCGTTGGTAGAGGGGTTGTTAGCGTGTCTAGATCCCAACTCTGGGGTCACGGGTTCACGTCCTGCCGAGAGCGTGGTCGTATGTGCACGTCGTTATTATTGTTATTCCTTTCATTGTGAAAGGTCGTACAGTGCAGTTTATGAGCTAGTGAAAAATAAATAAATAATAGTTGCTTACTCTCACTCCACACTTAGGATCTGGGTAAGTTTTTATTAAATTACGTGACTGTTTAATTTTTCTGTATTTCGTTGTTTTAATGTGTATCTGTTAAGGGAATATACCATTTACATAGTTTAATAGATCCAAAAAACTTATTTTATGGCAATAAAAGAAGCGTTGGTGACGAGTTGAACATTTCTTGTGGGAAAATAGGATGTTTAGTTCGGTTTCCTTTTACACTCGGTTTTCCTGGAAAAGCGGTAAGTGAAGGTTACCTTTATAAAGTCATTCAGGATATTAAGAACAATTGTCATTTAAAAGAACTGGTGGAAAACGAGTCTGTAAAATGTACTATCTTGATTACAATTGTAGGTGATATAGTAGTACTTTCCGACAGTAAAATGCTTATTATAATCAGGCTTTCATTTAAACTGGTAAATTGATACGAGACTTTTTTTGTTTATTTCTGATTTGGAGTTTGGTGTCATTCCCTGTGCCCAGTAGCTATTTAGGGGCTTAAATTAAGTTTCGTTATATTATTCTAACTCTAAGTGATTCCTCAATCTTGTTTCTTATCAAGCATAGGAAGAAAACGTCCACGTTATGAAACGGAAAATTAAGTCTACTACGGTAGTTTAATGGTAAATGTCATTACTGTAAGTGGAAGGCCCGTGTTCGATTCCCGGTTGTGGCAGGATTTTCCCACTGATTTCAAATTATTCCCAAGAAAGCAAATTTCATTTTTGTCCAAATAGGTACTTACTTCATCAGAAGAATATATTTTATCAGAAGAATAGATTTTATATATCGAATGGCGTCATGGTGGTTGGCATAGAAATTAACTGAAGTATTTCTTCTAATTTATACGTAAAAATATAAGTTTTTTTTCGAATTTTTCAAGTAATTAAGTACTTAAGTATTTAGTGATGGCTGGCGCTAATGGATTTAGTGCTTTGTGTGCTGCATGCAATAAGATTATAAATGGTGGTGACAATGTGCTACAATGTCATGGTGACTGTGAAAAGATCTGGCATATACATTGTGCTAAAGTCAGCAAAAGGCGATATAAAGAACTTTTGGACAGTAAAGAGGAATGGATTTGTCTTAACTCTAATGAAAAATCCTCTGTGAAGGATAAAATTAACAATAAAGTCAATGCCTCAGTGAAGTCCATCGAAAATTATGAAGAAGAATTTCAAGGACTAAGTGTAGAAGAACTTCTAAAAAAGTTGATTATTGAAAATCGGGAATTAAAAAGCTCTGTTGCATTTCTTTCATCAAAGTACGAAGAATGCAATACTATGCTTTCGACACTGAAAATAATATTCTTCGAAATGAAATAAAAGGTTTACGTAGACAGGTTGACCAGTTGGAGCAGAATGAAAAATCTCATTGTCTTTAGGTGAACGGTGTATTGGTTAAAGACAGTGAAGATACCAAGGATGTGTTTTTAAAAATAGTAAAACACCTAAATTGCAACATAGTAGAAAGTGATGTGGATTATAATAAACAGGCAAAAGGCGACAGTGGATTTATTTCCCCTATTGTGATAAAGTTCCGTAAACAATCTACCGGAGACAAATTTTTTTCATGTTCAAGATTTGAAGAAAAAGCTGGTGTCAATGTTAGGAGGAAAGTCCTAACAACTTCGGACATCGGATTAGACTCCCTTCCAAGGAAGATCTATATTAATGAGCATCTTACGTCCCATATATCCTACCTGCTTAGAGCTGCTCGTCGATCAAGAGAAAGGAATGGATATAAGTATGTATGGGTATGAAATGGGAACATATATATGAGGAAGGATACTGGTGATCGTGCAATAAGACTTGGGTGTGAGGATGACATTCCTAAAGGTAACAAGTAATGCATGTCTGTAGAAATTTGTTATTAATATCTCATATATGGATACAAAAAATATAACCTGCATATATACTATCAAAATGTGAGAGGACTGAGTAGTAAGACACATGATTTTTCATTGGCAGTATTAGAATCTTTTTGTGATGTGATATTTTTAACAGAAACCTGGTTAAATGACAGCTTTAAAGATGCTGAATTATTTCATGATAATTATATAGTTTATAAGAGGGGTAGAGATATAAAATTAACTGGTAAAAAAATGGGAGGTGGAGTTTTAATTGCTGTCAAGAGCAAGTATGTTTCAGAAACAATAACCTATTTAGAAACCTGTGATGAAAATATTTGGGTTAAGATTCAAATGAATAAACACATGATGTGTCTGTGTATGCTATTTTCCACCAAATTGCGGTTTAGAAACATGTAAGAAATTGTATTACAAATATTATCTAGTAGCATACTGGAAGATAATGTGATAATATTAGGAGATTTTAATATTCCAAGTTATATGAATGATTCTTTTTCTAATGATATTTCTACGGAATTAAATATTTTTCTCAACTGCTCATATCTTAAACAGTTAAATAACATAAAAAATTCCAAAGGTAATGTGCTAGATTTTGTATTAACTAATATTGATACTACTTCTGTTAAACATACTGATTTCTACGATGTAATGTTACCAGAAGATGTATTTCATCCTGCATTGGAAATAACTTTGGAATTAGATAATTATGTGAATGTTCAAACTGAATATGGTTTTTCCTCTTATAACTTTAAAAGAGGAGATTATTTAAGGCTATATAATGAGCTTAAAACTAAGGACTGGAAACTTGTGGAATCGGTTGATGATGTGAATGATGCAATAGAAATATTTTATAGACTGATTTATGAAGCTATGGATGTGTGTATTCCTAAGTGTAAACGTTCAAGGTTGAAATATCCATCGTGGTACACACCTAGCATTATTTAAAAAATTAAGAAAAACATAGACATTGGAAAATTTATAAGCGAACTAGATCACCATATCATCTTTGGCAATTTCAGATGTTAAGGCACAGTATAAATATTGAAATTAAACAGGAGTATAATGGTTATTTAAAAGATATTGAAAGTATCTTACCGAAAGGAGATACTGATAAATTTTGGAAATTTATCAAAAATAAAAAAAGATAGATCTAGTCCTTTTATTATGAAATATAATGATAATACTTATAGTAACCCAAATGATATTGTGCCTGGTTATAGAGAATTTTTTATGTCTGTATATGCTATGGATGCAAGGATTGATTATATCAAAGTTTTTGAATATAGGGGTCCAACTGTATTAGATGATGTTATCTGTAATGTTTTTAGTAAAATGGATATTTCTGTTGCTATAAAGAAATTAAAAGCAAAAAACATGGTTGGACCAGACAACATTCTGTCCTATATAATTAAAGCATGCAGTGATATATTTTTAGAACCTCAATGTTTTATATTTAATTTGTCTTTGAAAATGTGTATTTATCCTAATAAATGGAAAATTGCCTAAGTATGCCCAATATTTAAGAGTGGAGAAATGAATAACATCAGTAATTATAGACCTATATCTATATTAAGCCCATTTTCAAAAATTTATGAATCAATTTTGTATAAATACATTTACAATCAAGTTGAAAGAATTTTGCATCGTTCACAATATGGATTCAGAAGTGGAAGATCATCTGTGTTTAACTTAGTTTATTTTTCTGATTGTGTAAGTTATGTGTTAGATGAGGGGAAACAAATTGAAGTGATATATACAGACTTTCACAAAGCTTTCGATAGTGTACAGCATTCAATATTAATAGATAAACTTACAAAATTGGGATTTTCTCTAAATTTATTAAAATTACTCACATCATATTTGAAAGGTAGAAAGCCGTATGTAATTTACAAAGGTTTTGCATCTGATTTTTATAATGTAACATCTGGTGTTCCCCAAGGGTTCAATCTTGGACCATTAATGTTCTTATTGTTTATTAATGACCTTCCTGACTGTATTTCAAACTCTACATGTTTAATGTATGCTGATGATGTTAAATTGTTTAGAAAAATAACTGGTACTAATGATTGTGAAGCACTTCAGAGTGACTTGAATAATATTTTTAAACGGAGTGAAAGGAATGCATTGCTATTTAATGTAAAAAAAATGTGTTGTCATGAAATTTACTCGTAAAAAGAAACCATTTGATTTCTGTTACACTATGGGAGGAGCTTTACATAAGAAAGAAACTAATGTCGTTTTTGACACACAACTTACATTTTCCTTGCATATTAAAGAGATGGTTTCATCAGCTTTAAAAATCTTTGGTTAAATTCTAAGGAACAGTCATGTCTTTTCTAATAAAAAGGTTATGATTTATTTGTATTACAATTTAGTTCGTACTAAACTAGAATTTGCCTCAATAGTATGGTCTCCATTTAAAAAAAAATATAACTTAATTGAACGAGTTCAAAAAAGATTTCTTAGAATTTTATTTTACAGAGAATATGGTATATATCCTACTTTAGATCACTATATTACTTATGAAAACTTATTATTTCATTATAATGTCAGTACTTTACAAACTTGAAGAAAGGTTGCTGATTGTATATTCTTACATGATCTAATACATAAAGGAAAAGATTGTTTGTTATTAAATAGGCTGAATTTTTATGTACCACACTTTAAAAACTGCCATCACCGTACATTTTTAATTACTATGTGAGAACATGTAATTGTAACAATTCACCACTAACTAGATTATGTGATGAAGTTAATAAAATGGGTGATAAGTTTGATATTTTTTTAGAAAGAAGTATTTATATTCACAAAATTAAGTCAATTTTATATTGATGTATGCTAGTAATTATCAAAGATGTTTTATTTCATTTTTATTTTTAGTTGAACTACAAGGTAAAAATTATGTTTATCTATTTTTGTTACAATCAAACCACATGATGTATTTTTTTCTTTTTACTTTCTCCATACGAAGTAATGGGAAAGTATTGTGATCATGAAAAAAATCGGCTTCGAGATTTCAACGGAAATACACGTTTTGAGGTCCCTAGAACACGTTTAGATTATTTTCGGAATGATGTCTGTGTGCGCGTGTGTGCGCGTGCGTGTGTATGTATGTGATTGTGGTCGCTCTAACTCAAAAAGTACTTGTCTTATCGTTACCAAACTTCATATATAAAACTTTAACATGAGCACAAAGAACCGATTAGTTTTTGGACAATAACGGTTAACTAGAAGTCGAGGTTTATTCGAAACCCGATTCGATTTTTGCGATATTTCTCCGTTAAAACATCATTATTGTATATACAATTCTGTACAAATGTTATAGAGAATGTAATTTCCGACAGTATTCATTTGAAACAATTTTCTATGGGAGTTATTGTTTAGGAGTTATTTATAAATAACCGGTTTTTCGGTTTTCTCCTTAAAAACATCGTTATTGGTAATCTTCATAAGGACCAAAGTTGCAGAGAATAATATTTCTTCCAAGTTTTGTTTGAAACAAATTTTCGTAGAACCATCCATTTCGGAGATATTGCGCTTTATCTTAATACCAGTATACAGCGCCACCACCATGTAGCGGTGAATTCTGTAAACATATTCAAAATATACGTAATTTACGGTAATAAGGACGACTGTATACTTTTACGATACGAAATAATAATTTTGCCTTATAATGCTATTCATAAAAAGAATTTAAATATCTATACCCCAAATATGGAGAAAGTCATGTGTTGGCCACGTCAGACTTTTTACTCTTGTATGAGAAGTTTCCCTGTAATTTTTGTTGGGAAAACTTTAAACTAAATAAATAAGTAGCTGCGTGATTTTCTGCAAAAATATTCTTGCTTGAAATTAATTTCGCCCCAACTTAATAGTTTAAATTGTTAAACGCGTGCCCATAAATACTCATAGTATTAGCCTGTTTAAATATAGTCAGAGGGATGTGATTAAATCTACTAATTTATAGTTAAATATTATATTGACTAACTAGCGATTTTGAATGTCTAAACTTGTTTTAACGGGATAAATTCTGTATCCGCACTTTTAATAGATTATTTGAGGATTATTACTATTTGACTCCATACGTCGAGTTCTGTTTTCGTGATTCACTGTATTTTCTATTAAATACTTCGTCTCCTTTTATTGACTGCGTTTGTTGCAATATTATTAAAGGTGTTTATAAAAAAATCATATCTCATCAATTTTCTGAGGATTAATCCGGTGCAATTAAAAGTTACATAAGTAATTAATTAAATGAAACCTGCTGTGTACGAGTGTTACGAGCGGTACTGGTGCTCTGCTATTTTGTGTTTTTACTTTCTCCGTATGAAGTAATGGGAAAGTATTGTGATCACGAAAAAAATCGACTTCGAGATTTCAACGGAAATACACGTTTTGAGTTCCCTAGAACACGTTTAGACTCTTTTAGGAATGATGTCTGTGCGTGTGTGTGTGTGCGTATGTGTGCGTGCGTGTATGTGATTGTGGGCGCTAACTCAAAAAGTATTTGCCATATAGTTACCAAATTTCATATGTAACACTTTAGCATGAGCACAAAGAACTGATTAGTTTTTGGACAATAACGGTTAACCGGAAGTCGAGGTTTAATCGAAACCCGATTCTGTTTTTGCGATATTTATCCGTTAAAACTTCATTATTGTATATAAATTTCTATACAATGTTTATAGAGAATGTAATTTTCTACAACTTTCATTTGAAACAATTTTCCATAGCAGTTATTGTTTAGGAATTATTTATAAATAATCGGTTTTTCCGGTTTCCGTCAAATATCTCCTTAAAAACGTCGTTATTCGTAATCTACGTAAGGACCAATGTTGTAGAGAATAATATTTCTTCCAAGTCTTGTTTGAAACAAATTTTTGTAGAACAATCCACTTCGGAGATATTCAACTTTTTTCCTAATTTTCAGTATTCAGCGCCAACATCATGTAGCGGTGAATTCTGTAAACATATTCAAAATATAGTTTACGGCAATAGGAATGACTGTATTCTTTTACGATACGCAATAATAATTTTGCCTCGTAAGGCTATTAATAATAATTTAAATAACTATACCCCAAATATGGAGAAAGTCATGTGTTGGCCACATCAGATTTTTTTGTATTGCTCTGTGCATCGTCTTTGTTTCATTAGTGTGCACTGGTGCTGTGGGAGTGTTGGTGTTACTTTGGGCTGCGTAATTATTGTGAGGACGTTGAATCCCTTTTTGCATTGGCCCTCCAGCTGTTTCAGACATATTGTCTGAAACAGTTGAAGTGCGAAAATGAGTGACTGTTGAAAATGTAAACAAAGACTTTCAAAGGACGGCCAATATGTTACGAGTGTAGGTTGTCTTAGTGGGTTACATTATAGTTGTTCCGGAAATGCGGAATCGACATGGAGAGGAAAATTAGCCAAAAAGACGGAGGAGTGGGATGTCAAACCTGTAGAAGCAAGGAAAAACCACAAGATGGAAGGTGTGATGAAGGTGACGTATCTTTGTCTTTAAAGACTATTGGGAATGATTTAAGGGAACTTAAGGAAGCCGTATCGGTCTTTAATGAGGGTTATGATGAAATGATGCAGTTTATGAAAAATAATAACGATGTGATTAAGCAACTCCAAGCATATATAACGGAATTAAAAGACGAGCTAAAGAAGAAGGACATTATTATAGAAGATCTTAGTGCTAGAATTAACTCCCTTGAGCAGAGAGAACTATCTAAGAACATTGAAATTCTTTGTTTGATACAGGATAACATTAAGATAAATGAAGCGAAAAGCGAGGTGTGTAATTTAGTTAAAAATTTGAAAGTTGATGGCTTTTTTGAGGAAATGATGGAAGATTTATACATAACAAATCGAAATGGAAAAAATGAGAAAAAAGGTCATTGTGATACTTAGATTTAGAGAATTGAAGGATAAAATATTGAAATGTAAAAGATGAATGAAATGTTTAGTCACTATGGTAGATACATTTGTATTAATAAACATTTGACGTGGTGTAATAAAGATCTGTTCTGGAAAGCAAAGATTAAAGCCAAAGAGTGTAACTATAAATATGTGTGGTTTAAAGAGGATAAAATTTTTGTAAAGAAGGCTGAGAATGAAATAGTTAAAAAAATAGTAGGAGAAAAAGATTTGTCTAAAATAAGTTAAGTTAGGATATATAACATTTTGTGCATTAAAATAAATTAAATTAGGATATAAATTTTGTATATTGATATTAACTTGATGGACAGTTTCTCATACATTAGAAAACCACAGATTGATGTAACTGTTTATGAAAGTGTCTCTGTGGTTGAATCTAACGGTAAACATGATTGTATAGGTAATCAAAATATTGTACATATGAACATCAGATCACTTAGAAAAAATTGGGACTCATTCATTGTGTTACAGGAAAATCTTAGATGTAAATTGAATATTGTGGGTATTTTATTAACAGAAGTTAATATTACTATTGATGAGGTTTATCTGTATGAACTTAGTGGATATAATATGCATTACAGTCTAAGGAAAGACAGAAGAGGAGGTGGAATTGTGTTTTATTCCAGGAAAGACATTAATTTTGTTAGTGAAGTGGTACATATGAGTGGTTGTGAACCATTAATGGGAAATATTGTGGTGAAATGTAAATTAATAAGATTTGTTGGTGTATATAGGCCTCCAGATTGTAATATAGCTGATTTTTTGGTAGATTTTGAAAAATCATCGAGAGATAAATGTTTGGAAACTATTGTAATGGGTGACTTAAATATCAATATTAAAAATAAGAGCATTTATAGCACAAGTAGATATATGGAAGTGATAGCTGCTAATGGTTACCTATCAATGATTAATGTGTACACTAGAGAGGAAATTAGGGATGGGAAACTAGTACAAGTGTGTTTAGATCATATCCTATTTAATGGAAAAGAAAATCAAGTTGGTGGATTTGTTCTGAAAACTAAAATTTCAGATCACTGCTTGATAGGGATAAATTATATGGGCATGGGAATGGAGGAAAATAAAAAAGATACAGGTTATGTGTGTTGTGTTAATGATAAATTGGTTGATTATCATATAAATACATATGATTGGGCACAGCTATTAGTGGGAAAGGACCCTAATGTAATGTATAATAACATATGTAATACATTTAATGAAATTTACAAGAAATCTAAGGTTGTTAGAAGAAAAATAGGTAGGAGGGATGGAAATGATTGGATAACAAGTGATGTATTATATCTGATAGTTAAAAGGGATAAGGCTTTTCATAAGTGGAAAAGCTGTCCCACCAATGAAAGCTATAAAAGGAATTACAAATTGCTGAGAAATAATGCAGTTAGGGAAATAAAGAAAGCTAAAAACAAGTATTATAATGAAAAGTTGATAAAGATTAATGATGGTAGATTGTTATGGAAAGAAATAAATAGATTGACTGGTAGAAAAATAAATACTTCTAGAGATGCTTATATATTGAGGCGCTTGGGAAATGGAAATGTTGATGAAATATGCAATAAATTTATAAAACAATTTACAGAGGGTATTGAGGAAATGAAAAGCAATTATACAACCAAATGTCGACATGAGCTTGTAAATTCTAACATGAGAAATATTCTTATGCCTGAGCCAACTGAAGAAAAGGTGAACAATGTAATTAGAGACTTAAAAAATAAAGCATCAGGTCTTGATGGCATTAGAATGAGGGATATTAAAAGTAATTCAGTACTCATTAAAATTATAACTGCACTTATTAGAAATAGCCTAGCACAAGGTATAATGCCTGATGGGCTAAAGAAGACAGTAATTAGGCCCATCTATAAGGACGGCAGTTATAAGGATATGGTAAACCATAGACCAATATCACTGTTACCAGCAATAAGTAAGATTATAAAAAGTATGTATCCGGTTATTTAATGGAGTTCTTTCAAAAATTTAAAATAATTTCTGAAAAGCAATTTGGCTTTCAGAAAAGTAGGGGTACAAGAGAAGCTTTGGAAACTTTTTCAGATGTAATAAATAAAAACTTAGATAGGAATAACAAGGTCATTACCGTATTTGTGGATTATAAAAAAGCCTTTGATACTGTTAATTCTGAAATCACAGATATTATGGGGTATTGGAATCAGAGGCATTGTCTTGGATTGGTTTAGAAGCTATATGCCAGATAGAGTTATCAGTGTAAAATTTAATAATGTTTATAGTTATTCTAGTACATTGAAGTATGGAGTACCACAAGGGTCTATACTGAGCCCAATTTTGTTTCTAGTTTATATAGATAGTGTATAGTAAACTGTGTCAAAAATTGTGATATCTTATTGTATGTAGATGACATTTTACTAATATCAGCTCATAAAGATATGCATGTAGCCACTTCTAATATGCAAATAGACTTAGTTAACGTATTCAAATGGTCTCATGATCATGACTTGATAATAAATACAAAGAAATCGAAAGTTATATACATAGTAATACAGGGAAATGGCAACCAGTATCTCTCACGCTACACACACATGAGTGTCTTCATGGGAAAGTAAATGGATGGATTTGTAAATGTGAGAGATTAGAACAGGTTACATCATACAAATATCTGGGTATCATTGTGGATCAAACTTTTACTTTTAGGGAACATTGTAGCAAATTATGTAGTAAATTAAGAAAAGTATGTTATCAAATATTTCACATTAAGAATCTTGTTGATGTGAGTGTCAAAAAAAGAATATACTTTGCTTTTGTTGAATCCCTATTAAGATATGGAATGACAATATGGGGTCATACTAGTAGGGTACACAAATATAATCTTTATAATATGCAAAACAGGATAATAAAACTAACATATAAAAGTGATGATGGAATTGGTGCTAATTTGGTGGCACAAAATGAGTGTGAAATTGAGTTAATATATAATGAATTGCACATACTACTATTAGAAAAATTATTAATTTATATCTTGGTAACTGAAAATTATTATACTAATAAAAATAAGGTATTAAAAATAAGTGAACATATGATGGATCAGAGAAATAAATCTAGCTATAATGTGCCTAAATACTTTAATAAATATGGGGGTAATGGATTAATGTTGTTATACCCAAAAATATTTAATAATTCACCAAAATGCATGCAAAACTTAAGGACAATAAGTGAAGTTAAAATTAGATTGAAAGAATACCTTCTAAGATCAGAAGTTATTTGAATATATGTATATTTTATAACATTAAAGTACCACTTAAAAAAGAATGTAGAATTTGGGTAAAAGTTATAACTGTGTGTTTGTAAAATTATTATGTTGTACAGCAGATAATTTTGTTAACCTGAGCACCCCCTGATGAGCCATTTTTAGGCTCAGGAGGACTCTAATGTATGTATAATATTATGCTGCATATGAGTATATGTGGGTATGTATGTATAAATAGGAATACGTGTATGTATGTATAGATTTCTAAAATGATAATTTAAATTTATATGCTTAGGATTTTCATAATTTTGGCTTATAATTGTTAACATTTATTGATATATTTCATTGTTTCTTTTTTTCATAATTTTGGCTTATAATCGTAAACATTTAAATTCGAAATAAATAATTATAGGAATATACGAAGTTATCAAGTGTTAATGTAATTACCATGACTTTCAATTGAAGTAAGTTAAGGGGACACACCAGGGTGAACCTTCGAAAAAATCGAATTTTTTTTATTTTTAAACTATAGACTTTCACGAATATTTTCCGACCTGTTACATGCCAAAATTCCTGAAATTGACGAAGTTATGGAATTTTTTCGAGAGACGTGCACGGGGCGTTGAGCGCGTCGCTCGCAGTTCAGCCGGTGCGTAGGGTTTCCTCAAGTGTTTACGCCCTCCAGAGCCCACCCGGTTGTGTCCTTGTGGCGCAGAGATTAACGTGGATATTAAACAAAATATCGGGTATGGAATTTTGAATTTCGTTACAGTTTTTAATGCGATCATCCAGTATGTGAAGTGCTAGGTTTGTGGAAGTGACATAAATTTTACAGAAAGAAGTATACGGGGACTAGGGTTCAAAGTTGTGGTGAATTGTGCATCATGCGAATCAAAAACAATGGACTCGTGCCCGCTTATCAATAATGCATACGAAATAAACCGACAATTTTTTTTTACTATGCGATTATTGGGGGTATCATTAAATTAAATTTTTATATCAAATTATCGTACAAAGTATGAAAACTATCTCGGATGCTGTCCAACAATGTTCGACGAAAAAAACTGGTGAAAAAGAAAAAACATTGATGATACAAGCTACAGGACGTGAAGAATCTGTGGAACTTACCGTGTCAGGAAACGGGACATGGCAAAAACGAGGATTTAATTCCTTATACGGTGTTCAATCACTTATTGGTTATTATACGAGGAAAATTCTTGATATTTTTGTTACATCAGCGTATTGCAAGGCTTGCGAATACTGGGAGAAAAAAAGGATACAGAAGAATTGAAAGAATGGGAAGAAAACCATATCAACGAATGTAATGCTAATCACGAGGGTTCGGCGGGAAAAATGGAAGTAGACGGCATTCGCGCTATGTTTCGCAGATCCGAAGAAATACACGATGCAAAATACGTAAACTACATAGGAGACAGCGACACCAAAACTTACAAGGGATTTTTTGATTCTAAGCCGTATGGGGATTCAGTAACAATAAAAAAAAGGAATGCGTTAATCATGTTGAAAAGCGAATGGGCTCAAGACTCCGCAATGTGAAGAAAGGAAAAAAAGGTCTCAGTGGTAGGGGCAAACTTACCAGAAAATTAATTGACGAATTAACTAGTTATTATGGCAAGGCCGGATCCGGATTCTGTGCAAAAAATGTCTAACAGCATTTGGGCCGCTTACTATCACACAACCTCCACCGATGAACAAGCGTAGCATCACTTTTGTCCGCAAGGAGAAAACTCCTGGTGCTCATGGCAACGGGCAAATGCGACAGGAAAATTACATGAATATGTGCACAAACCTCCACTGCATAAAGATGTTGCAGATGCTATTAAGCTAATTTATAAAGAGCTTACCAACAAATATCTCTTTGAACGGTGCTTAGGCGCATTCAACCAAAACAGCAACGAAAGTTTTAACGCACTCATATGGAAAATAGCACCGAAAACTATGTTCACTGGAGTTTCAGTCGTGGAAACCGCTGCCAATTTAGCAACAATCTTGTTTAATGATGGCCATATGGGTTTATTACAAGTTTTAAGTGCAATGCAAGTCAATATCGGCGAGCATTTGTATGAATATTGCCAAACCATGGACGCGCGCCGCATCGACCAAGCTGAGCACCGAGCGCAGGAGAAGCAGCGCGAGGCAAGATTGCTTCGTAGACAAAAAAAATTGCAAGGGAGGAGGCTGTTCTTTCTGCAGAAGATTTGCTGTATGGCCCAGGAATCGCCGAGTAGGGGTAAATTAAAGAAATTCCGAATTATGTACTAAAGAATTGAAAGTAAAACTTTAATCGCGTTTTTCTGAAAACCACTTTTTTTAACCTGGTTGACAGTATTTCTGAATAACCATTTGACCGATTGCCTTCAAATTTGGAAAAAATATAACTAATATGATTCTTTTCGACATGACGATCTCGGTTTTTTAAAGTTACGTTTATTTTTGTTTTAATTATAAAAAACAAGCGAGTTTTATTCTGAAATTTTGAACGTATATTTTTCAAACGCGGGCCATTTTTTTTTCGAGTAAACTTTGACTTTTGAGATCGTCATGTCGAAGTTTTAACATTCTATTCTAAGAATATGCCTGATGTTTTGGTTTCAGATCGGCGGTTTCCTTGGAATTCTGTCAACCGAAGGAAAACTTTTTTGAAACACGCAATAGTTGCAGCGGCTATATATATTAAAATTATTATTATTATCAAACTTTTGTTATTTCAAAATGTTTTCAAAATGATGTACTTTTAGTTTTTTTAAAACATAAATTCATTTAAATGCATACTTTTTAATAAAAAATTCCCAAAAATAGCCCTACGTTTCAGGCCGTCACCCTGGTGTGTCCCCTTAAGTTAATTCTGTCTGAAGTCATCAAGTTCGGGAAAATGGAAGTTCATATTTTTCTTAGCTTAATTTGGTTTTCGAAATATATTAATGCCATTAGAGAGTGATACATACATAAAATCGAGTATAACTGTTTATATCTCTTTTCTGCACAAGATTTTAATGGAAAAATCTAGGTGCAATTTGAGTACACGAAAAACTGTTTATTTAGGGAACCCTACTAAATTAGTTCAAAGACGAAGCTGGTTGTACAGCACCAATTGCTCATATTATTATTGGTTTTGAGTGAATGGATTTGGTTCACGACTATCATGTGTGAGGGAGTCTTAAATAAGTTTTTCTCTATTCTCTCAACAAAGTATGGTGATTACCATTTTTTCTTCATTTTAGCTTACAGGAGCGTACAGCCCTATTCAATTTCTCATAGTCGCATTCACAAAATATTCACCCGAGCATAGAAATGGAGGCTCTGGCTTTGACATTAAGATTCCGACAGATTAAAAAACCATCTAGCAAGGAGGATCGTCCATGTAAGTACTCAAAACTACCTCTGGCTATGCACAATATAAGGGAAATATTGGCATGAATATTGCAAATTAAAAATTTGAAATACACTGAATTTTGTTGCTAACTAGGTCCCGATTTCATCTTTTTTCAATGTTATATTCTCATTTAATTAACTATCAGGAAAGTGTATATACTATTATCATTAAAATAAAAGCCTATCTTAATATGTAATTCTATGTGTAATGTATTAGGCAGGCATTAATGCAGCTAACTCAAGAAGACAGTGGCAGATCCATGGGGGAGGGGGGGGGGGCGATGGGGCCGATCGCCCCCTCCTGGGATAACTCTGGTGCACTCCACTGGGTGCTTTCTTAAATTCATTCCTTGCAGAATTCCTCAATTAAATGCCGCAGATTATTTCTATATAGCAAGGGAAAGAAATATTCTGATAGGGCTGAGGACATTAAAATAAATTATGTTTGTTTTCACAGACAATAAACATGAATAATATCCTAATTATCTCACAAATTAATTTCCATTCCGAAACAAAACGGGAATTTCTAAACGATTTATAAATGAAAAGTTATCGTTTCCATGACCACTTCATGCAATATTACGGCGTTTGGGCTCGCCAGATGATTGATCTTTCTTGCCATTTAAGGACAAACTAACAAACTATAATAGTTTATAGAGAATTACAGAGAATTGGTATCTACGCAACGAAAATTCAATTTTAAAGGAAAAAAGTAATATACTATTGATTTTTACTTTCTCCATACGAAGTCATAGGAAAGTATTGTGATCATGAAAAAAAATCGACTTCGAGATTTTAACGGAAATACACGTTTTGAGGTCCCTAGAACACGTTTAGACTTTTCGGAATGATGTGTGTGTGTGCGCGCGTGTGCATGTGATTGTGGGCGCTCTAACTGAAAAAGTACTTGCCATATCGTTACCAAAGTTCATATAAAACACTTTAGCATGAGCAGAAAGAACTGATTAGTTTTTGGACAATAACGGTTAACCGGAAGTCGAGGTTTATTCGAAACCCGATTCGGTTTTTGCGATATTTCTCCGTTAAAACATGATTATTATATATAAAATTCTATACAACTGTTATAGAGAATGTAGTTTCCTACAACTTTCATTTGAAACAATTTTCTATCGGAGTTATTGTTTAGGAATTATTTATAAATAACCGGTTTTTCTGTTTCCGTCAGATATCTCCTTAAAAACATCGTTATTGGTAATCTTCGTAAGGACCAAAGTTGTAGAGAATAATATTTCTTCCAAGTCTTGTTTGAAACAAGTTTTCGTAGAACCAACCATTTCGGAGATATTTCGATTTTTCTTAATACCAATATACAGCGCCACCACCATGTAGCGGTGAATTCTGTAAACATTCAAAATATACGTAATTGACGGCAATAAGGACGACTGTATTCTTTGACGATACGAAATAATAATTTTGCCTCATAATGCTATTCATAATAATTTAAATATCCATGTCCCAAATATGGGGAAAGTCATGTGTTGGCCACATCAAATTTTTATCGTGAGTAATAGAAACAAGTCAGCTGCATTGCATCCTATCTCAATCAATTCTAGCAACAGGAATTTAACTGCAGGAGTGTCTTTTCTCTCTTTGCTGTAAATATTAGCTTGTGTTTTAAGAGAGATTATTTTTTGCTATTTATATCTTTTCATTTCCTTTTATGTAGAAATTAATCTTTTGCGACATTGTTAAATCAGTATGTTTACGCCAATTCGGAACGGATTTGTATTTAGTATTAAAAATATGAGATACCTCATTCTTTCAGCTATGAAAGTATTCTTGTCCCGAGTCTCTATCTCGGTTTTAACTAATTTAAAATGGCAATTTTATAAAGCCCTCCTCCGAATTCTATGATTTTCTTATGTCGTTTAGAAATGAAACACTGGGTTCGGAAAACCTCTCTAAAATTTATTTTTGTTTCGGATTTTTTCCGCCGTTTGTATCCAATGATTATTCATCCTGCTAAATTTCAGATTTTTAGCCCTTCTCGAAGTACGTAAACATTTTTATATCCTCCTATATTAATAAGGATCTATTTATTATTAGATAAGGGAGTCATTAATATAAGTATTGAAAAATATTTTCTTTCTGATGAATAAATATCCTTTAATTACCAAGATAACGTTCACTGAGATGATGGAAAATGAATGATATTTATTTTTTAAGTTTCACTAAATTATAGCAATGAACTATGGATTCATTTAAAGGTTACCAATTTCCTAGTTTTAGTATTGATCGGTACCAATCCTAATAATACCCTGGAAATTGTACATTTAGAAAATTTGATCGGTTTTAATTATGCAGTTATTTTATTTGGAGTCTATCGAAGTGGGAAACACGTATTAAGATATGAATCATACGAAAGCTTTCTTTTTCGAAAGGTCACTATGGCCTTGTATACATACTATGAGCCATGGCTGCATGTCATCGGCGGATAGTCAATTTCGAATATCTGGTCGTGAATAGCATTCAGTGACGCGTGAATGAGTTGGAAATCCTTTCGCCAATCATGCTTACATATTACACCCCCTGACGGAAGAAGGACAAAATAATTGGAAGGTTATGGAGTTGTACCACGAAAAAACATCATCCGATTTACGTAATTGATGGCGACATTGGTGGAAAGACCCATATCGATCATTTAAATTTTTTGCTTGGGACTGTTGCACTTGTGACCGCAAAAGTGATGCAAAATGTATCTACTCCCATGGCGAAAAGAGATTAATTTAATTATTCATTTGTTTTTTAGTAAAGTGTCTTTTAAATATATTGAGCAATGTCTACATGCGAATGACATATAGCCATTAAGGTCTAACCCGTAGGTATAAATGTAATATCAGTTTTGTATTTTCATCATTGTATTAAAATATTTAAGTCATCTACATGTATTTCTGAAAATTGAAAGGAAGAATTCTGAAATAAATGTAAAATAAAATGTGATGTACATGCACACTCGGAAGCAAGAAATTCATAATTCCTCTCTCATAACCCTTTTACTTGTACCATAAAGACGAAAACTCATACAACAGGAAGCAACTGAAATTTATCAGTATCAACAACGAACATGTTATGAATTTCGCAAATAACGACTAGAGCACGATCCATACGTTTAAAATTTAACCATGGCCAAGCGAGCACTTAATACCCTCAGCAAATTGTACAACCGATTCCTTTCAGAATAAATTGATGTGATAACACGTGACTTTCTCCATACGTAAGTTGTCAAATAAAATCAAATAAATACGGCGATATGAACAGTTCAACTTACACGTTTCAGCGCTAGCGATTCAATTGTTTTGTAAATTCAACTTTGCCGTCACTACCGTGCGCGCGAGCTGCCCACTAACCGTTAATTTAGAAGAAAATTGAATATCTCTTCAAATAACCCTCATATGAAAATTTATGTTAAACAAGAGTTGTTGAGACTATAATAACTATAACTTTTATTGGATGCGTGTGCGTACTTGTGTGTGTGTTTTAACAAAAATTCGGTTTTAAGAGAAATATTTAAGAAAAAGCTGATGCGGCCAACACATGACTTTCTCCATATTTGGGATATATTTAATTTATTATGAATAGCATTATAAGGCAAAATTATAATTTCGTATCGTAAAAGAATACAGTCGTCCATATTGACGTAAATTTTGAATGTTTACGGAATTCACCGCTACATGGTGGTGGCGCTGTATAGGTACTGGAAATTTACGAATAAATTGGTTATCTACTAAATGGAAGGTTCTAGAAAAATTTGTTTAAAATAAAACATGGAAGAAATATTATTCTCTACAACTTTGGACCTTACGAAGATTACCAATAACGGTATTTTTAAGGAGATATTCGACGGAAACCGAAAAAATCGATTATTTATAAATAATTCCTAAACAATAACTGCTATGGAAAATTGTTTCAAATGAAAGTTGTAGGAAATTACATTCTCTACATTTTTTGTTATAGTCGATGTTTACTATAATGACGTATTACCGGGAAAATATTGCAAAATCCGAATCGGGTGTCGAATAAATCTCGACTTTCGATTAACCGGTTTTGTTAAAAAACTAATCAGCTCTTCGTGCTCATACCAAAGTGTTATATATGAAATTTGGTAATGATATGGCAAGTACTTTTCGAGTTAGAGCGTCCACAATCACATACACACAGACATCATTCCGAAAATATTCTAAACGTGCTCTAGGGACCTCAAAACATGTATTTCCGTTGAAATCTCGAAGTCGATTTTTTTCATGAAAACAATACTTTCCCATTACTACGTATGGAGAAAGTAGAAAATGAGTCCACCCACTGCTTCAGCATTCATTCCATATTTTTGCTCTGCGCATTCCCGTCTCTGGTTGCTTATGATTCCTCTCTCTCACTTAATGTTCTCTCTAATGCACCCTGCCATTGAGCTTCTGACCAAAATAACACCACATGCTGTGTTACATAAACGATAGTTCGTTACTTCACTTATACAGTACGCTCCCTCAAATCCGGCATTCAAAAAACTGGTTCCAACAGAAAACCGGAAACTTTTCACACTTTATTTCTTTATTTATTTTTCACAAGCTCATAAACAGCACTTACGGCCTTTTGCAATGAGCGTAATAACAATAACAAAGACGAACACATACGGCCATGCCCTATGCAACCATGCGACCATAACATTGGGAGATAGACACGCTAACCACCCCTCTACTAAGGCTGGCCATTTGAAATCATCTTGGTAATAATCTGGTAAGATTACCAGAAAGTCGAAAAGTTTTCAGTCTTACCATTTCATTGTTTTATGCACCAGATTCCATGCTCAACTGATGCCGTTTCCAGCATTGATTATAAATCATTAATGAAATTATTATTTTCGTCGGTCATTGTAATGATATAATTAGTATGCTAAAGACACGAGAAATACTCTTAACGGATGCCATCTACGTTGCATAGTATCTTTAAAAATTCTCCAATGAAATGTGTTGACCCATCTAGACCTGTATATTCAAACTTCGAAAATCCTGTGATTTACTCCTTATTAACATGAAACAGCATTCTCATCTCCACTTATCCAATGTAAACATCTACCAGAAATCCCTATGCATCTCACTTTGAGAGCAGAAACAGTAAAATAGTTTGGTAATCAAATGAGAAATACTTGATTCTGTATTTCATGGGATGAAAAAAACTCATCGTATTTCTAGAATACGAGCACCACTAGGCATAATCCTACTGTGCCTAACTGAAAATCTGATCCTTTTCAAGAAAAATACCTAGGTCATAAAACTGGGAATTCGGAAAACTCGGCAATATCTCGGTCCCGAGCGTCCCGGATTTGTGAGAGTACGCTTCATTTCTGTGGGTTTTTGAACAGCGTATTTTTTCGAAAAATATTAGGTCATATGTCGGCAATTAAAGCATCAATTATAAAATATTATCCTTTATGTCTAATTCTTACCTCAAAACTTTCATTTTTATATTTACTGTTTACCTTATCGTTTCAGATTTAATTTTTTCTATCTTTCACATAACAACAGCGCCAACGTTGTCATCAGTAAATGATAAGTGCAGGTGTGGCTAGCCAACCAATCTTCAAGAGTTAATATGCATCTACTTGAATCTTTGAGCAGACACGCGGTGACTAGCTTTACTAAATTGAATTTTATGCTTAATTGTTAACTAAAACGTAAGCATACCGAAAGAGGCGATACGATGGAATTATTTAAACGTCCAAGAGGCAGAACAGAAGTGAAGAGCGAAGCTTGATTGCAAAAAGATCCTCAACCCAAAGCAAATCTACTTCTTAACCAAATGGAGGAGCAGATTCATGCTCTGTTGGAACAAGTCCACCTATCCACAAAACACCTCGAAGAAATGAAACGGAAAAGCAGTATCAGGCTCGATTGCAATTAGATCGACAAACAATCAAAAATAGGTGTAAAAATTAGCAGTCTACATTTAATTAATGTATATAAGTACCGTAGGTTAGAATTAAGAGCCGATAGCCGTCAAATTAGGTCCGAAGGCCCTAAGCCCTCCGCAGGTACTAGGTGATGGCGGCACGTACGGCCGAAAATTTACTAATACACACACATCGTATTTACCCAAATATAAGACCAGTTTTTCCCATTATTTTCGCTGAAAGTTTAGAGGTCGTCTTATTTTCTCGAACAAAGAAATATATACATAAAAATAGTGGCATTGTTTGTGATTAGTCAACCATGGTTTAAATCACTTATCTCTTAACTACAGTTTATAATGCCAATTGTTTGAGTTTTTAATAACATATAACTGAAATAATCTTGTTGAATTTATTTAATTTTGAATGCCTTATAAAATATTTTACTTCAAAATACTTCTGTAAAAGGGGATCGTATTATATTCGTGGAAACGTATGTTGGTTAACTCTATCTCCTTCTCAGACCCTGGTTGGCCACCCCCGGATTAATGCATTACATTTTTCGAAATAATCTATGCTTATTGCGAAATGTTGTAAAAATGAAACATTTCATTACAGATGAAAATATCCACCAGTATTTATTCCCGGGCGAAATATTTCACACCAATTTTATTGTTTTACTTCCACAAAACGATGAAGAATTCAACTGATGTTATGTATTTCAAGCTGACTTAATATGCAAGAACTAAACATTGCATTGCATTATCCTTTAAAAATGACCGAAAGAAGCATAGGAGAGATAATATCACCAATTCTCGTAATTAATGTTTTAAACGCCTCCTTTTACCCGTCTTTGATCTTCAACCCTCTGGATAAGTGTATTGCAGTCATTCATATACTTTTCTTTACCACTCCTCATAGCACGCCATCTTAATAGAAAATAACTAATCTGAATACCACGGATTACACAACTAACTGATTTAAACCTTGATTACTAACCTTCCTTTGACAAACGGGATTACTAACCATTCGTCTAACAGACTACCTCATACTAGTATTTTTTAATAAAATAAAAAAGAGTTATCTTTTAAAAATACTTAACAATACTTTAATACTCTCTGGTACATTTAAACTTACAATACTATATACAATTTTATCACGGCATTCCAAACACATGATACCACTATTTCTCCACAAATAGCGCGTGAACATGCACTGCAGTGAAATCTTGTCCTTCTCCTCTTCTTAAGGTACGTTCACACTACATACACGTATATGACAAATACAAATACTTGTATGAGACCTCCTATACTTATATACTGTTTAGTATACACAAGTCAAATACAAGTATGCATTTTTTTGAGCGTTCACATTTGGTTAGATAAGTCATTACACAATATGACGGCCTAATTGGACGTGTGCAGGGTCTCATTCCCACGGGTAAGTGGAATCATTGCCGAATTCATAGAGAATCCCTAGCATCCAGAAAAATTCCAGAAAAATGAATAAAAAACTCGTCGAAGTAGTGACAATTGTCAACTTTATTAAAGCTAGTCCTCTTAATTCCCAAATTTTCAGTGCCCTTTGTGAGGAAACAGGCAGTGACCATAAACAGCTTGTTCTACATTCAGAAGTACGCTGTCTCGTGGAAAAATAGTCACCCGATTTTTTTAATTACGAGACGTAATACGAATATTTTTATAATACGTCATTTCACAACTTAACGAGCGGTAAAATGATTTTTCATGGTTGACTCAAAAATATGGAGTAGGGGGAGTATATTTGTTTCGGCCGTCGTCTGCCAGACAAATGGTTAGTAATCCAGGGTTAAATGGCAATTCACTCAACGGCCGACGTTCTAACCATTCTTTATCCTAGCGATGCTGCTGAATACGGAACCACTGTCGAGTTTCTCAACACACTAATGCGCGTGATTCTTCGGCCAAGGATCTGGGATGAATAAGCTAACTGCGAATGCAGTCACTTGTTGAGTCCCAGTGCCGAGGCCAAGTTGAAAAGAGGGGAAGCGTTTATGCATTCACTCCTCGACCATTAACTCAAATACAGTATCCTTCGGTGGCTCACTATGTTACATACAGAAATTCACTGTTAATTTTCGTGGAAGGAATTCCATTTTATTTCAAGTAGATTATATAGCGTAAGAAAAGCGTGGATTCGGAGACACAAAATGACTGATTTAAAACTTCGTTCGGTTGTTCCGAAAAAATATTCTCCTATTTTATAAAGTTGCATTTTTTTACAACCTATAAAACTGTTTGCCTGTTTTCCAGATGAATTAGAAAAAAATCCTTAAACATTATGTATCTGGTGGAGAATGTGCTTCTGTTAGAAAATGAAGCATTTTCATTTTAACTACGGTCATAACAGTCCGAAGACAGCCCCGTAGTCCTGCGTGAAAAACCAAAATAAAAAAACGGGAGGATTATTGATTGTCAGTCTTTTTTAATTTCATACAAATCAACGCAGATACGAATAATTTCCTCTGAATTAATTCCACAATAAATTATACCTAGTCCATTCTTCGTCTATAAAAAACTAAATCATATTGTCTTATCATTATATAATGGCTATCGCCATAAGAACGCTGACTGAACTCCAGACATATTATAATATGGAACAGAAAGACTAGGAATAATTGAAGAACCCACTTTTATCGGAAGAAACGGCCACCACGGTACAAATCGTGAGATTTGTAGGACAGAGCAATATCGAGGTTCGTTTTCTCCTAGGTCCTAGGACAATCAGAGATCGTAATAGGATATTCAAGCCTAAAAATTATAGTTCATAGAGAATTTGATGAATGCACACTCTGCCTTCCACCTTTATGGTGAATTGCAGGATGCTATGTATATAATGTGTGTGTGTGTGTATATGTACACTTCGTTTTATGTGTTAACC
Source organism: Uropetala carovei (assembly GCA_036926305.1). Taxonomy (NCBI): domain Eukaryota; kingdom Metazoa; phylum Arthropoda; class Insecta; order Odonata; family Petaluridae; genus Uropetala; species Uropetala carovei. The sequence continues at coordinate 12,075,571 of JAXCHB010000011.1, forward strand.
ACACTGATATAGCGATTGTTAATTGCACGATATTAAAAGCATCGCCTAAGTCACTGACCTTCCAGAAGACATTTTAAACTCAACTGCAACTGATGGATACGGTGGCTTGACAATACATTTTCTGAATGAATGAATGAATTTAAACTTAAGGTTCTTAATAAAGTATTCTTCGGGAACTGCGTGAACTACAGCAATTTGTTCGACTTAAATTATGCGTTAGTAACACGGTCCATATCGTGCTGAAGAAAATCACCACTAAACCCTCATAAGGGTATTTGAGTTATTTTATGATCTGGGATGCATATGAAGCATGAAAAGCCTAATAAAATACCTTATAAATATGTTACAATCATATTATTTGAATGAAATTCAGTTAAGTCAAACCATCTATACCACGTACTATCAATAAAGCAAAGCGTAATTTAATAAAAGTTAATGTAATCGTTAATAGCCGGCCCCGGTGGCCTACCATCACTGAGGTCGCGGGTTCGAATCCCGCCAAGGGCATGGATGTTTGTGTTCGTACTCATAATTCATATTTCATCACTCATGTTAGTGTGTCTGATGTGGAAGGCAACGGGAAACCACCACATATGTGTTTGTTCCCTAGTCATTTCAAACCAATCTTAGGATTGAAAACCATGAATGAATCGTTAATAACTGTATTTAAGAAATTAGTTCGATGAAAACGAATATTGATAAAAATCTATTTTTCGGTTCGTGATCCCTGTAGCGACCTTCGGTTGTCGTAACCAATGATTTACCTACCCCTGCTCTGACCTACGATGCTCATGAATTTTTCTTCGATTTGTTGCTATCGACGGAAAGATATATGCAAAATAACGTTATTTCTATCACTTAAGCAAACAATTACGTCAACGTCCTCACACGCATTTAAGATGGAACATGGCTATAACTTCCCCTGCTCGAGATAACATCTATTTTTTATAGGCTTATTTTTCATATGCATGTATGTTTTTCGATGTTTGGAAACTAAGCTATGCAATAAGTAAATGAACGCAATCTTGTTGTTTTAAAATTCTTTGCGTTATTGCATCAGATGACGAGTTCGAGTGAAGATTCATGACTTGTTTTGCTGACCTAAATATTGGCACTCGATACTCCGAAGAGGAGTTTACCAAAGTTCATGCTGACGTCAGGGATCACATTTGAGGTATATCTCGATTCGATCAAGATCCTATGAAAGGAAGCTGCCCCGCCGATTATATTAGTGGTGACTTTGTAAGATTCGATCGGAATGGGACGTTTCAGCGCCGGGCCCAGTTCATTCCCTGCCGTTTCATTTCCGGTCGTTTCATCGCCGGGCGCCTCTTAGCCAGTATGTATAATATACAGTAAAACATGCGTGAGACGGAAAGGACCGGTCAATTTTTCGGTCTTTCGCAGGTTTCCGCCTTAGACAAGTTAAAATATTTGACGCACCTTTTTATTTTTGGTTGAATTTAATGAGGAAAATTGTAAAACTTCCGTGGCAACGAGCTCAATGCTTTCATATGGGTATGATTTTAATGGGAATCAGAGGCTTATATTATAATGCTATGAATATTAAAGTACGACCAATAAAAGACATCCGATATTGATATGACCACCATTTTTGGGGCTGTTTTGCCCAATTATTGCCCAATACGAGGACAAAAATTATGCGTGGTGCATAATAATGATCACAAATGTGAAAATTGAGAAGGAGAAAAATTATGAAGTTGACGGGGACTCGAACCCGGGTCTTTTATTTGGGGGGTAGGTTCGGTAACCCAATAAGCTACCAAGCTAGACTAATTCTCCATTCTCGAATTTTATGTTTTTTCATGGTGACCATTGGGGTTTTTACCGCTTTGGTTCTGTATAGTTACTATTTTCCAATGTTACATTTCGCATACATTTCCTAATTTTCTTCTCGATTCCAAACTAATTGCAAGCGTTACACATTACATAAATCAAGTTTTTCCTTGATTAAGCAAGCCATGTTTCGTTTTCAAATGTTTCATTGCACGTATTGTGTGTATTTCGATGAAAGCGATCCCTAAAAACGTCACAAGCGTATATTTAAAATTATCATATACATCTCAACAACACTATTTTCGTATTATCTCTTCTAATGCTACAACTATTGCCTTATATGGCGCTTGGTTTTATATTTTAGTTTAATAAAAACAAAATTTAATACAATTATGTCATAAATTTAGATCGTAAATAACGAGAGATCATACCAAAAATAATTTTTAAAATAACAATTATTATTCATGATGCATTACAATACTGAATAATCAAAAACTAGAATTGATTTATTATTATTACTTTATACTTCCGCGTTTTCCTTATAATGCAATGGCGCACTCGATACGCTGCATGCCAAGTTAAGTGAAACTTCCTGGCGTGCCCAGTTAAAGGTTAAAAGTACAAAAAATCAAAATTTAATAAAATACTAATCTTTCACAATTATATGCGCTTATAAATGGGCTTATTTAACAAAAAAAGATTTCGGACAGACAGACTAACTCACACTAGCTCCATTAGTATACTATGATGGTGGTTTTTTTAGTTTACTAAATAGGTTATTAAAGGAGTATCAATAAAAAAGTGTGTGTACGCATACTTTTCCGTGTCATGTCTTTTTTAATTTTAAATATTTTGTACCTTCCTTTTATAGATCGATTTTTCTCATTGTTCCATAACGCGGGCCTTTCCGTATTTGGTCAAGGGCTGGCCAACACTACGCGGTTTGGGGAAAAGGAAATTACCTGCCGGTAGCGCCGATAACCCTTACCTTCCCCTTTGCCAGTGAACGGTCGGGAGATAAGACTCCGCGTTGAAGCGACTTTCAAATTGTAAAATGGAAAAACTGAGAAATCAGCTGCTCTAACATAAGTTGGGGCTATTCAATTGACATTGAAAAACTTCATGACGCGCTGCTGCATTAAAAATAACTATAAAATTCAAGTATTCACGTCCGTTCTAATCTTCCAAGTATTCATTTTTCTTGTAGCCGATATCCTTTTTCTAAAATCTTTTCCGAAAATTGTATTTGAAGAATAAATTTCCCAATCAAATTCTCCCTCTGGCTTACGTCGCTCGAATATCTTAGACCTGAGCTGCGCCAACGCATCTTCCTACACCTTCGTTAACCCTAAGTTTTTTTAAATCCCCTGTAGATCTCTTTTGAAAAGGGGTTGTACTGTACACTGTAAAACATACCAAGTTTCACTTTTTAATCAATTAATAAAGATCGTGACGTACTATTTATGAACAACTCAAAGATAAATAAATGGGGTTGAAATCCAACGCTCAACAAGACCCCTTTAGACAAGTAAAGCGGCGAGGGGAAAATTTTCCCGTAACCTTCCTCTATTTTGACCATTCCCTCTCAACGAGAAAACACGTGACTTTTCGTATTGCTGGATTTTTCTTTCGCCAAAGCAGTTGTTTTCTAGACATGTAGTTAGCCTTTATAAGAGCGGAGGCAGCCGAGGGGTCAACTGTGTTACGTAGGAAAGGCGGTGCAAAATGTAAGGTACGTTTAATGCATTATCGAGGAATTGCCACTTTTACTTATAAACGTAGAAAATTTACGGGAGTTTTCAACTTTTCAATAAAGGTTTAAATGAAATTATTTTTACCTTAAAACCAACCCGTAATTTTGCTTCCGTTATATTACTGATGATGTTTGAGGAGAGGTGGAATTAAACTCTATTTTGTGAACCTCTTATAGAGGCGATTATATTGAATGACTTGTATGTATCACACGCTGAATATATTTTCAATATGATTTATGTAATGGTGTTACAGCATACCAGAGATTTTTATATTTTGAACCTTTTCCTGTTCAAGGTGCTGCAGTACTTTGTTGCTCTAATATTCTTTCCATTACATCATTGACGAGGAGGCGTCTCAAGAGGAACTGCCACCGTGACAGAGCGAAGGTAAGGACAGTTATTCCTTTTGAATTGAGCTCGTCAACCTCTAATTATTTCCAGATTAATTTGAGTCGTCATTGGCAAGACATTCACTCAGGTCCACTGTTGGGCGCAATGTGCGATAAGGATATTCGATTAACATTTCTTCCTAAGTTTCAGTTAACTATCTTTTGTAAGGCGCATTTACGATGCAAATATCATCAGACCAACTTTTAGTACATAAATGTTTTGCAATAGTTGAGATACTAAATTTCAACAGTGGCATGCATGCTGTTTCAGTGTGAATATCGTCAAAATATATTGGCCAAACACTTCTATAAAAAGTCTTTTCTATGTTTGTTTCATAATATTTAATCCATAACGTTTATAGTTAGTTAAGGGTTTAAAAACACCTCATGATAATTTTCCTAGACCCGGAATGGCATCGGATGTCCACCACAAAAATCCTTTGAACCACAACCCTGATTATGTTGTGTTTCACGTTCATGCATTTTCTATCAATAAAAAAACTCAGGACCTAGAATTAATCTTTTAGCCCCGCATGTATCTTCCGAGTTGCATTTAAATACTTATCTAGCTACGTTGTTTATAATTGCTCTCTTTTCAATTCACCTTCTTAATAATAAACTCACTTTTACTCCCTTTCTAAAATATGAATTTCTCGATATTCATCACTACATGGCCCCATTTGTTACTTTTATCACTACCAGCCAAAAATGAAAGTTTTGAGACTATTTGAGACGCTAAAACGACAGACGCTTCGCTAAAAGGGTATTTCCTGTGGGCAGTATGGTTGATAATGGGAGAGTGGAAGGGTGGAGATAGCTCGCGTAACCTTAGGGCAAAGGTGTGCGGCCTTTTTCCGATGGCGGGCAGCGACTACCGAGAATTGCGAGCCAAAATAAAGGCGTGTATCGCCGTCCCACCTGGAGCAAGCAGAGAGCGGTTTTATCAGGGGTTCTCAGACTTTACAAACTTGGGAGGTACTTATCATTTCCCACTTATCGACTGTCCAACTTTACTGTTAAAAATTATTTCAAGTGGGGGAGGGGAGGGGGGGTTGAAATGCAGCATTTAATAAAATGTTATTTGAGCTTGAGGAGTTAAACCTTGGAGCTACTTATTAATATCCACTTACGTGTCCATTTTCACTCCTAAAAATTCTTTCGAAAGGGGCAAAAAGTTTCAGAGAAACGAGTTGGCGATCGACGTCTTGAGCACCCCTGGGTTATATTGCATATGATAGTTATTCCAAACATTTTTTGTAAACTGCACTATTCCGGTTGTAAACAGAATCTTGCTACACCAAACCTCGAAATGAGGCATTATTCACATTTTAGAGATTCATTTGATAATTCTACAGCGTCCCAAATTTGTTAGAATTTCCTTAAAGACAAATCAGAATTTTCATTCCTAGCGATTTGTTTGACAACAGTTTTCGCAGTAAACATAACGATGACCTATCGCACCCGAGAATGTCTAGACACCTTGTTAGCAGCAGCGTCATGGAGAGATTAACTCCGCTGCATGCATTTTTCACTTTATGGTTTTAGCTCGATTTATGAAAAAGAAAATTTCGAACAGGTACCGTCCTACCGCAAGAACACTCTAACCATGATGCTCCTATTGGTCGGCGTCTAAGGACGTATTTATGCTCAAGAGTGTTGAAATTGTGTTTCATAATAAGGAAGATAACTTATCTGTCGCTTACATATCGCACTTAACGGTTGGGACAGCTATCTTGTCTTACTGGTCTCACAAAAAATGTGTCGAATGTACGAAGCCTATATGGATTTTGCCTTTGACGGAAGGTTATTGTTATTTGTTAAGTTAAGTTAAATAAAATATGTATAATATATAATAATACATATATAATGTACACTTGCATGGCTCCTTATTTCAGATTTAACAAATTTTGATACAGAAAATTTTGCTAATATCAGCTGTTACGCAACGGTTACAAACATATTTTGTATTTTACAAACTTAGTATATTCTTCACGGTATTGGTTAACCCATTCGATGGGATATCAATTATCATACTTGTAATACGGGTAGAAAAAATCCATAAAATATTTAATAACTTATGTTAATCATTTACAAGATCAATTGCATCAATTCCTATCGTGTGCTATATTTTACGTTCAACTTCAAGATCATTACTATTTGTTACGCAATATTATTGAGGAATTTAACGCCAAATCAAGCACAGAATCTTAAAATCGTGGAGTTTCGTAAGTTCCTTCTACCATAAGGCAAAATTGAAATACATTATTATATTTGCCTAACTAATGAACAATAAATAATTTAAAATATATACTGCATATAAACTAAAAAGCGCTATCATTTCACAGTATGGTTTGAGTTTCTCTGCGTAGCCATAAATTGCATCATATCATTCCTTTAAACCAAGATGGATCATAAAGAATTTTATCTTTTCTTTCCTGGCGTTCTTCCAAGAAAACTCACCCATCTTATCATAATTTTTATTCTATCTCCTCATATTCCAAACTCAGGTTTCGTAATTTGTTTTCATCAGCAAATGTTACCATTTAATGGAAGTTAATTAACCAACATCTGGAATGTTATCACCAAAGTGATTTTCCATAATTCCCATAGCTTCTGAACAGTCGTGCTCTTGAAAAGTTATCCTCTTAGTGGAAAGTTGTATTTTCCACCAATAATGTTCATTAATGATAGGATGTTTTAATTTAATATAATATTGACATGAATTTTCTGATATAAAAACGAATCCTGCTTGCATAAATATTTTTACGTGTTACCGATTAGTGTTAATGATTAAGTAATATACAGTAAAACTCGTTTAATACGTATTCGAGGGGACCGACTCATTGCTTCGTTATAAGCGTGACTACGTTATACACGAGAAACATGGTTTTTGGCCTATACATCCCATATAACACGTATACACATACAGTAAAAGCTGTGCTATCCGGCTATTTAGAACCGGCCAGCCTTAGATACCGACAATTACACAAATACAATTCATTTTGTATTTCTTTTTCTTTTTTTATGAATTTTTGTGTGAATTGTATACGTGTAATACCACTACTTCCACTTTAAAATTTCTTAAAATATAAGATGTATATATTACGTATTTACTCCGTATACGTCTGTGGCTGTCGAGTAAACATGGCGTTTTTTGGTTACGTAACCCATTTGCATTGTCTAGATGTTTTGGTGTACTTCTTCAATTTCCAGTTTTATCGCTTTTTATTATTTAAAAAATTACCCATCCATTGAATATGGCATCAAAATAAATACCTAAAAGCAAGGAACAGGAGAGAAAAGGTTGGTTTAACGCTAACACACAAGCTGGAGCTGATCAGACGAATTGAAAAAGGGAAAAATAGAGCAGCCATAGCAAAAGAATTCAACATCGGATCTTCCACGCTCTACGATATCAAGGCTCATAAGGTTAAATTAATGAAATTTTTGTCTTCTTCTGAGACGAGTACATCAATTAATAAACATCATACGCTTCATAAGCCAAAAATTGAGGAACTGGATAAAATATTATGTGACTGGTTTTCACAGAAATGTTCAGAAGAATTAAATAATTTCGTCCTTTTCTAATAGAGTAAATAAAGATAAATAAGAAAGATATAATCCAATAAATTCAATTTTGGAACAGGTTCACTGCCGTAATCCCCAAACTTCCCGGACGCCCTAAACTTTTCAGTAGTCTTTTTGTTTTGCATGTAAGCATAGCAACGTATTAAATAAGAATGGGTAAATAGTGTCTATATCTAACTACGTGTGGAAGAATTAAAATTTAAAATGCAAACCCCATGATAGTTATGTTTGGGGAGTACAATAGTGAATCTAAGCCCAATTTTGTTTGGTTATTGCTAAATTTGTGATGTCAAAATAAAAAAACGCTCCCCTAACCGGCTATTTCTCCTAATTGGCAATCCACAACCCCCTAGATAGCCGGATAACACAGCTTTTACTGTATTTGCAGTGAGCCGACGTCAATGCCGTACTTTCATATGCAAAGAGATGCCTATCAATTTCGCGGCATGTAAAATGTTCGACTGCTGTTACATACGATTTTTTAAATGGTCAATTAATATTATTATTATGGTCATTAATTTACATAAACATTTCACATTTTTAATATCAATTTCAAAACAAAGGGAGCGTGGAAATTCGTATGGAATGGGTAGATGGAGGAAGGGGACCTCTACGAACAAGTGCGCGGTAAACGGGCGAAAACTATTCATTACTTATCGCTCTGCTCGCCAAAATTCTTTATATATAAAAGGCATTTTTTGCCACGGGACCAAACATTTGTTCGTTACAGCCGAGAATTCGTAAAATTCGTGTTCGTTACATCCGAGAAATTTAACAAATGCCCTTATGGAGAAGTTCAAGGGACCGAGACATTTCTTCGTTATAGCCGAGATTTCGTTTTAGGCGTGATCATTATAAACGAGTTTTACTGTAGTTGAATTTTTTTTCACTTTTCCATTTTAACAGCGACTTCAAAATCATATCATTAAACTTCAATTTTTTAATCTAATCTATCATTCTATTCAATCTGTTATGTAGCTCTTTGGTCTCCATCTGCAACTCCACCGGAGGTGAAGTTAATATGCTATCGACTGCGTACTCTTACATATAAATGTGCGTGATTGGAGCGTGTCGGTGGATGGCATTATAAATTAAGGATAAAAGATTTTCTTATCTTTCATTATCTTTCCCGGAAAAATAAGGTCCCACTTATATCTATTTATGGTCATATTTACATAATGGCTCATTTATAGTTTTTTGTTGAGGATGATTAAAGTCGTAAATGTAACCATCATATTGAAGGTGTTAAGATAAAAATGCCTCTTTCAATTTTGAGTCATAGCTAACTATGTATCTTAAACAGCATCAGATCTAGGTCACAATTTTGGGTTATTTTAACTGTTATCATAATCTTATAATATAAAAGGCTAAATCTCTTGGTCATCATTTTTTTCGTACCGCTAAATAGCTCTACATATCTCGGCCATTTCTTCAGCCAGTCCAGCCAAATTCAGTAGGAATACGTTCAAAAAGCGAATGCTATAAAAAATATTCAAGAAAGTCCTGGGTTCGACGCCAGGAGAATGTTTTACTTTCCATATGAATCTCAAAACCTCGGCCCATAAGTTTACACGCTAAAATTTAATTTTCAACGAGCAGAGTTTTACTCTTTTGGAAATTAAAATTAGAAAGAATTGATCCACGACCTTCAAATTAGGACCGTTTCAAAGGAAAATGAACGGGACGTTTAATTTCGTTCGTCTTCTCTCACCTAAAGGTAAAACTTTAGCAAATTTTACGTTTAAATTCGCCGACGTAAGAAAAATCGTTCATTTTCATCAATGATCGCCTTGGAAACGGGCATTGTTGTTTCAAGCCATATATATGCTCATATAAACCTATATTCATTTGCGTAAATTGGATGGATAAATGCGGTAAATTACGTATTTTGAAACATGCTAATGTTTGAAATAATTCGACTATGTTTTAACGTGCCTTCGTTGTCTTATTGAAGTCTTTCTGCATATTAAAGGGAGTTGCTTGCGCTGTGCCTTCGCATTATCTGAATAGAACAGATATTATGAATTACGTTTGCCAGATGCAGTTTTTTCACATGGACAGCTGTATGTAGCCATAACTAGAACACGTGACATAATTTGAAATTTTGAGTTAAGGATAAAGATAATCAAGGGCAATTGCTGTTAACGAAAGAGTATTTACAAGGAACGTCGTTAAATAATATTATTGAGGTATAAGACTGTTTTCCTCTTAATTTTTTAAAACTATTCCTTTGTTTTCATTTGTAGCCCTTTCCAATCTTATTCAGATATTATAATTTTATCATTTGTTTGTTGGTTTTATTTTTATATTGTTTGTTTTCAAAGGCCGTTTTAAAAGAGCTCATTCGTCTAGTCCTATAATATAAAAAGCTAGGTTTGTAACTCTGTGTCTCTGTACGTAACACTTTTGACAGGCTTATATCTCTGGAACTACTTGATGGATTTTCAAGTTCTATACCATTTTGGATTCGCCAAACTTTAAAAATTTAGATCTGCAAAAACATTGCTACAAGAGCTGAAGGGGGGACATGTTTTGTATGGAAATTTATGTCTCCTGGGCAGAGGTTTATACCGATTGAGCTGAAATTTTCAGCAAAACTTTTCTCATAAGATACCTGCAAATTTGCGCTTGATCGGTGAAGAGGATCAGGTAGCTGCCATACAAAGAGTTCGTCCTGAACAGTGATTTTTGAAGCATTTTCGCTATAACTCGATGAAAAGTGAATGGATCAAGCTCAAATTCAATGATGAGAGAACCTTTACCAGAAATGTCGTACTGAGAGAATTATTACAGAGATAAAGCCATTTTTTGTTATTCTTTTCGTGTGATAAAAATTAAAAAAATGCTAGATGCTATAAACACTTTTTTGGTCGAACTTTTCATCTTCAATATTATTGACGAGTATCACGCTAGTATTATAGTAGAAGACTTAACGGTTGTATGTAACGCGAATCTCAATGGCTAAATAGTGTAATAAAGTGAATGGCGATCTAACAATGTTATTAAGTATTATTTAAAAAAAAATGATATTAACATTTATATTTGCACAATTACATACAGTATTATTCAACGCATTGCTGAATCCAATGTACTTATTGGTAATAGATTTTGTAGTATCTATGTAATTTAACGCCCGACATTACGACAGATATGACAAAAGTGAGCAAACTGATATTTTTGCGCGTCAAAAGAGGTCGTGCAGTTCACGCAGCTTACAAATCGCGTGTCTCCCATTTATCGCGACATGGGGTAGGTCCGCGAAAATTTTGAGAAAGGAGTTTGAGAATGAGTGCGAAAACCAAAAACATTTTACTATTGAAGTGATTCATCTATAAGTTTTGATATTATGGTTTTATAGAGTCGTTGATTGTATTAATCGTTTCTTATTTTAAATTATTTATATGCTGATAAGAGAACAAAATACTTATATGTAGTTCCATATGGCTTTTATTATTACTATAATAATATAGCTTTCTTACGTGTTGTTATGAATGATTAAGAAATGTGCTGATTCATATTGTTAAATTAAGATATATGTCAAAGTTTAATTCGAAAAAACATGCTTCAAATGCTACTCAGTTATGCGCTGAATACTTCTACTAACTGATTTTCGTCATTTTCAAGAAAGATATTATTGCAATAGTGGTTTTATTTATGACTCTTTACTCTTTGTTTTCTTTAGCGAATATTATCTAATGGGCATAATATCCATTTTTAAGACCATAAATGGTTATACTATTCGTTTTCCTCTCTCATATAACATTACAAATAAATAACCTCTTCAAAATGTTCCAGTTACAACTTATCTGGACGATCATTCAAGGAATCTTTTGCATGACGTAATGATAAAACTCTAACCAGGTGGAATGTGATGAGGCTATTATTAAGACAGGAAGGCATTTTTCACAAGGCTTCTGATAATGCATTCAATTTATCATTGCTTCGTAATCTCTCCCCAGCGGAGGTGTGTAATGGTCACATTTTTCGCCAGTGAATCGCTTTCCTGAATTGATAACGGTGTAATCAAATTACTCAAGAAGAGAGAAGATATTTAAAACAACAATTGCGCTAAGTTGCAGCAGACAGTTCTTTTACTTTCTCCATGTACGTACTATACAGAAAGTATTCTTTTCATGACAACAGTCGACTTCGAGATTTCAACGGAAATACATGTTTTGAGGTCCCTAGAACACCTTTAGACTATTTGTATGTTTGTGTGTGACTTCGAGATTTCAACGGATATACATGTTTTGAGGTACCTAGAACACGTTTAGACCATTTTCGGAATGATGTCTGTATGTGTGTGATTGTGGGCGCTCTAACTCGAAAAGTACTTGCCACAGCATTACCAAATTTCATATATACTTAACACTTTGGTATGAGCACAAAGAGCTGATTAGTTTTTGGGAAATACCGGTTGACCGGATGTTAAGGTTTACCTATTCGAAACCCGATTCGGTTTTGGCGATATTTCTCCTGTAATACATCATTATAGTATAGCTACGTCGATTATTACAAAAAGTTTAGAAAATATAATTTCCTACAACTTTTATTTGAAACAATTTTCCACAGCCGTTATTAGTTAGGAATAATTTATAAATAATCGGTTTTTTCGGTTTCCGTCAAATATCTCCTTTAAAACGTCGTTATTGGTAATCTTTGTGAGGACCAAAGTTGTAGAGAATAATATTTCTTTATTCAATACCGCTATCCCTCATCATTGTTCCTCTTGATGTATTATCGAATTTACGTCGCTTAACATTTATTACCGATTCCGCGACTAACGTGGTAACCTTTCTAGGTTACGGCCTTGGTTACAGTGGCGAGAAAAAAGACTTGATGACGCTTTCAGAACCCATGCGCGTTGTAATAATCTGCAACCGTCGTAACAGTGAGGGCATATGCGAACTATTGGTCGGCCAGGGTGTGTGCTAACTCCTTCCCCTCTTAGCTGCCCCACGGTAAGGACTCAGTTTGTTAGTTTATCATCGGCGTATTTTTCTAACGGTTTCGTAGCGTCCTTTTAGGTGATTATTAACGATAATCAACAATATCAAATCGTATATTACCAATTGCTTTCTTCTATAGACATGTTCACCTACGGCGGTGCACTAAAAGACTCCTCTGCCTGGCGCACTCTCTCCCAATTTCGATGAAATTAAATCACCACAATGCCCTTTAAAAGATTCATATTCAATTTTATGGATGCTGCTTCTGAAATCTACCAAAAACGTGTTTCGTTTCTTTTCTTGGCTTATTAGAAATAGCCTAACTAATAAATCTTTCCCTTTCTATGGGTTGAATTGGTGCCTCCATGGGGGCGTAATCACCTCCTGATCAGGGACCTTATCTTTGTTTAGGCGTGAGGGTTTAGTCATTGGTTAAAACCATGTTTGCTGAATGAAATATCGGAAATTTTCAAACCTGAAGTCACGGAAACCATCAATTTAAAATAATTTTTTCTAGAGTAGGTACTAACCAGCAGGATAACACATGCCTTTCCATGCCATTATCTCACGGCACCCCATCAAGCTTTCTGGGAACATGTCCTCCCTGGCCCACCTCGTCGTCTCATATGATCATCACATTTGGCAAACTTAAATTATCATTATTTTATTATTTTTTAAATGCGTCATTTTCAGCGTACTTTTATAATTTCTATGGCTTCGGGGTCGAAGAACGCATGCCCATCAATTTGAGTTAGGGGAAAAAATATCTCGCTTGACGTATTTTCGCGTAACGCCGAGTTTTCCGGGAACGCACCTACGTCGTTAAGCGAGGGATACCTTTGTTAGAATTCTTATAAATTGGACTTGGCTATGAAATAATGAAGACAACTAAAGATTTAACGAAAGTTAGAAATCCTATGTTAATTATTATCCATTTTACCAAAAGCTGTTATCAATATTTTCTTTTTTTTCAACCTGACAAATTAATAATAAAGGGTGGGTTGGAGACTAGGGCGATATAGTTATTTCAAAAAACAAGAAACTCCTTTACCGTAACAAGGTAAATATCTACAGCCACAAGCAACCAAAATAATATATATATATATATATATATATATATATATATATATATATATATATATATATATATATATATATATATATATATATATATATATATATATATATATATATATATATATATATATATATATATATATATATATATATATATATATATATATATATATATATATATATATATATATATATATATATATAGGGCTTCCCCCAACACCTTGTTGCTACCTTATTTTATATATATATATATATATATATATAAAACTACTTACAGGTTTGCGGGTTTTTAATCCTCGCCAGGGACCCAGTGTCACTCGCTCATTCACTCTCTCACTCACACAAGAAATAATACCGGATTTACGGGAAGTTACTCCTCGCCAGTGATCCGGTATCGCACACGATGTCTGCAGGTTTATATGTGTTCCGACAACGACAGGGACCTGTCAGACAAAAAACTCGCTCTCACACGCATACAAAGAAACAATCACAACTCTCTAGTTATCCGGTAAAACACTAGATACGTATTTCGAGAACAAGGCATCGTGTGCGATACCGGATCACTGGCGAGGAGTAACTTCCCGTAAATCCGGTATTATTTCTTGTGTGAGTGAGAGAGTGAATGAGCGAGTTACATTGGGTCCCTGGCGAGGATTGAAAACCCGCAAACCTGTAAGTAGATATATATATATATATATATATTACTATTTTGGTTGCTTGTGGCTCTAGATATTTACCTTGTTACGGTTAAGGAGTTTCTTGTTTTTTGAAATGACAAATTAATGTAGACTAAAATTTAGTATAATTTTCCTATCTCATAGTTGAAAAGTGATCTATATCCTTATTTTGAAGCGAAAACGAATAAACGAAATGATAGACTATATTTTTTGAAAGAATAATTATTTCTTATATTATGTATTAAACTTTAGCTTATAAATATAAAATTGCAAGTGTTGATGATTATAAGTATCTTGCTGAAAGGTAAATTATTCATAAACAACATTATTCGTGATCTTTTAATGGACATGGATGCAAAATATCATCGAGAAAAGTTATTCCAGAAATTAACTTACCGTCACTTCTGTTAGACAAACTCAGTTATCCCGTTTGTCACATGGTAAATCTAATTCCAGAGACCTCCTAACTTAAACACTAAACCCTAAAACCCTAAAACCCTAGATTACTAACGAAAAAATACCTTCCCTTCCTATATGTCCACGATAAGCGTTTCCATTGGAAGAAATACACGCTAATCCATACATGAACAACCGAGAATCGATTATTTTTTTACATCTATACATTGCAAAAGGGATACCAGCTAAAGAACCGAAATAACTTTGTGGTGGTCGCCTTAAACTCGAACTATTTTATAATAAATAAGAAATTATTTCTCTTCCGCTTTAGGGGCTGAAAAGCTGAATTAGATACAAAATAGTTGTCATGCACGCTAAGTGATTATATAAGCAATTTATCTTTTTTAAAGTGAGGAAAAACCAAAAACACAAAAAGAATAGTTTAACTTAAAATTAAATTTTAATTATAAATTTAATGAATTTTAAATGTCACTAAAAATGAATTCGTAAATTTTAATAATTCTGTTTTCCAGTTAGATGAAAATAATGCTGTTTTTCTGTGTGTTAATGTTTCTTAGCTATTTTTCGTGTTAAAAAATATAACACTATTGCAGTAATGTCTCAGATTTCTGTAGCTCAAAATAACTTCTCTTTTTTTAGCCCTGAGGAATTATTTTAATACATGCTAAAAGAATAGAAAACTCTGAAGTATTAAAAACCGAGAAAAATAAGCTTTCTCTCCATAAAAGATGTATGCATTTGGTTAGAGACTCTCTTTATATGATAGGAGTTGTTTTGGTTCTTTTAAAAGGCCCATTGTCGTTCTATGCGCTGATAAGAAATAGGTCTTCGGTTCTTTATAAATCAGCTGGCAGCTGTTTCTCTACAAGGAGCTTTATTCTGCCGAAGATGTTCAAGGGACAAAGGATACGTAGTCATTCAAACAGCCTGAATATGGAATCGTATTGTGGAGTATATTTCAGAAAACAGCTACTGGGCGAAATTCCTCTGGTCGCTTGTAACCAACAAATAAGTTGTGATTTATGCATTTCGTATATTTTTTAGTCAAAGTGAGAAACTGTTGTACAAATTTAACTTTCGTTAAGACAACAGATTGACTGCGTTGTCCAATTTACGGAAAAAGAAGGAAAATGATCTAATATCGGTTTCCCGTTTTAGAGGCGCAGCACATTCAATGCAATTGATTGTATTCTTCATTTGTAATTAAATAATGCAGTACAATTTGCATATACTGAAATTTATCCAATTAAGATGCAGAAAGAGTGTCCCTGCTGCCTCTTTCTCAGAAGAATTTCTCAAAAATATTTCAATATTCTAGACAACGCATTGAAATATTGTCGAAATTATCGATAGAACATTGTTCGTCGCGATTTCACTGCCAAGCATTACATGTTCCGGCGACAAATAAATCATGGTGACCTTTTAATAAAAAAATATGTATAATTGAAATCTTATTGCGAAACTACGATACGATATAAAAGATTCGCCGGCAGGTGGATCAACACACGCGCTGGCGCATAAAAATGCGAAATAGCGAGGAAAGGAAAGCATTGGTTAAAAAACCTGATGTGGCCAACGCATGACTTTCTCCATATTTGGGGTATAGATATTTAAATTATTATGAATAGCATTATTAGGCAAAATTATAATTTCGCGTCGTAAAAGAATACAGTCGACCTTATTGCCGTGTAATCTCGAAGTTGATTTTTTTCGTGATCACAATACTTTCCCTTTACTACGTATGGAGAAAGTACAAAGGATGTTAGTATATACTGATACGGCTCATTCGGCAGTCTTTTCAGCCTTTCTGTTTTGCCGCTGTATGGTGGTGCTTCTCTAAGCATTTGCCACACGCGTAGCGTCTCGGAAGTGGTTTTAACCTCAGCTGCGGCATCATTTAGAAGCACGGAAAGATTTGTGGTAGGCCGTTAACTACTCGTCTCAGGGTCCCTGCGGACGGCGTCTGAAAGGGGGAGGGTGGGTGGAGAATATGGGCAGTGGGAGGAAATGGAGGAGGCACATATAGGAGGGAGATGGAGGGGAGTGAACCCACTTCAAACAGTCAGCGATAAAATGCTTTAATTATGAAAATGATCCTTTACAGAATGAAAAACTTTTTTCATCAACGTTTTCTCGTGAACTGTGTACTGCCATGGCGGAATGGTTATTTTAATATTTCTTACCTCTTGAATCACACACGACAGCAATTAGTCGATCTGAATTAACCTCTCGTTGAAATTTCGCGATTGAACCTAACATTTCCAATTACGATCATTCGTGATCGAAATAATAAATACGCCTCTTTCAATATTTAGCAATATATGCGCTCAGACGGATTCACTCCTGTCTGGAAGACGCTTAAAAGATAGTAGTAAAACCCTCAAAGAGGACGTCCTTGTTATTCGTTTCGAAAAAAATATACTCCATACACGGCCACTGTTAGCGTTCTCTCCGACTCTCTTGTCTGCTTGAAGAAATCACAGATTTTCCAAATAGCGAATGGGTGCAATTATTTCGCATTTTAAGATATTGGATCTTTGTGGCAAGACGTCGACAAAACCCCCATTTTTTTAAATAAAAAATTTTTCTCTCATGCTAAAACAATGATCATGTCCGACGGATACGAGTGCCGTAATTAAGGAGAATGGGAAGGTAAGAGAGTGCTATCTAGTTCTTGGAATCAGTTCTCCTTCATCTAGAGTCATACGTAAAAGAAGTCGAGGAACGTCATTATTTTTTCGCGAAGGTGGACTTAAACAAAGTGAAATACAACATAGACTTTAAAATAATTTCAAATCAATCTGAGGTGATATTTCTGATTTTAGAATCTCTCGCGTTCTAGAAGGTCACGATGATTTTTTCAAGTCGAAGAGTAACTTTAAAAAACTGATGTGGCCAACACATGACTTTCTCCATATTTGGGGTATAGATATTTAAATTATTATGAATAGCATTATAAGGCAAAATTATTATTTCGTATCGTAAAAGAATACAGTAGTCCTTATTGCCGTAAATTATATTTTGATTACGTTTACAGAATTCACCGCTACGTGTTTGTGGTGCTGTATACTGGATATTACGAAAACGTTGAATATCTCCGAAATGGATGGTTCTACGAAAATTTGTTTCAAACAAAACGTGGAAGAAATATTATTCCCTACAACTTTGCTCCTCATGAAGATTACCAATAACGACGTTTTTAAGGAGATATTTGATGGAAACCGAAAAAACCGATTATTTTAAAATAATTCCTAAACAATAACTGCTATGGAAATTTGTTTCAAATAAAAGTTGTAGGAAATTATATTTTCTACATTTATTGTAATGCGCAAAGTATACAGTAATGACGTATTATCGGAGAAATATCGCAAAAACGGAATCGAGTTTAGAATGAACCTCGATTTCCGGTTAACCGGTATTGTCCAAAAACTAATCAGTTCTTTGTGCGCGTGCTAAAGTGTTATATATGAAATTTGGTATTAATATGACAAATAAGTACCTTTTGAGTTAGAGCACCCAAAATCACATACATCCACACACAGACACACACTATTCCGAAAATATTCTAAACGTGTTCTAGGGATCTCAAAACGTGAATTTCCGTTGAAATCTCGAAGTCGATTTTTTTCTTGACCACAATACTTTCCCTATACTGCGTACGGAGAATGTAAAAATCGGAGTAAGGTTATAGCGACTTCGACCATTGTATTCTAAAGCGCTCTAATAGTGAGACATGTAAAGTACTGGAAACGGAAGAAATGAACGACAAAGAAGAGGGGTGAAAGAGAGTAATTTAGTCAATGATATTTTACGAATCTATTAAACATATCGTTTTATTTTTATTCTAAGAACCTAAAAACAGGACTTCATAGCCTCATAGAATGAGAATATCGACGATAAAAAATCTGATGTGGCAAACACATGAATTTCGCCATATTTGGTGTATAGATATTTAAATTATTATGAATTGCATTATGAGGCAAAGTTATCATTTCGAATGGTAAAAGAATACAGTCGTCCTTATTGCAGTAAATTACGTATATTTTGAATGTTTACAGAATTCCCCGCTACATGGTGGCAGCTCTGTATACTGGTAATCAAGAAAAAGCAAAATATCTCCGAAATGGATGGTTTTACGAAAATTTGTTTGAAACAACACTTGGAAGAAATGTTATTCGCTACAACTTTGGTCCTCACGAAGATACAAATAACGACGTTTTTAAGGAGATATTTTACGGAAACCGAAACACTGGTTATTTATAAATAATTCCTAAACAATAACTGCTATGGAAAATTGTTTCAAATGAAAGTTGTAGGAAAATACGTTCTCCATAAGCTTTGTATAGAATTAAATATACAATCAGTGGCGTAGCTAGGGGGGGCGAGTGGTGCGGACGCCCCGGGCGGCACGGTCCAAGGGGCGGCAAAAAGTGGCAGAATAAAAGAAGTTAACTTTTAAAGTACATATTGAGTTTTGTGAGAAACGCTACACATCATATAGGAATGTAAATACGCGCAAGTAAGGGCAATTTTTCCTCCACAAAAATTGCAATATATACACACTGTGCAGAGGCGAAACTACGGCAAGGCACGACAAGGCATTGGATTGGCGGCAACGTAATACGTAACATTGCCGTAGCGGCCGTCGATCCAACTATCCGAGTCACAGCTCCTAGACGGGCAAGACGGCGTGAGAGAAATTCCCTCGTGTCAGTAGCGTAGCCAGGGCCGGTCTTAGGCATATAGCAGCTAGGCAGCTGCCTAGGGCCGCCAATTACAGATGCCGCTGTTAGTACTTGGGTTAGATAATCCAGGCACAAAGACTAAAAATAACAGCGGTCAGGTGAATGGAATTATCATTAACTCTGCCTCACTTTCTTTTCACGAAATTCCAAGGCATTTCTTTTCTCGCACACTCCCTCGTGCTTATTTTACTGCCCTCTTCCCACATTCCGACCGAATGGTGATAGTAGGAGGAGGGAGAGGGTCTCAGGGGGCTCTTACTAGGATCTTTCTCTTTTGTCCACACGAAGGGGTAAACGGAAGCGCCCCCATTAATAGTTTCCAGATGTATGAAACAATGTAGTGGAAGGACTACGTATGAGTTTCTTGGAAATGCATTTCTAAGAATGTTTTCAAGCCCTTCTTGAAAAGAGAAGTTATTTCGGAGGGTTAGTCTCATTTGGTTTTTCTTTGAAACAACATCAACAGTTCGAATTCGTATGTTTCGTGTATACTGAGCCCTGGATAACTCGTTTGAAAATACGCAAAGGTGATTAAGAGATTCTTCCAAAATTATTAATTTTCGTCGTTTGAACCGAACATTTTACATTTATCACGAGTGTTTCTCCTCAGACGAAGGGAACAGCTTCGGAAGTTCTTGTTTTCCGACCTATTCTTTTTCCCGGCTACTTTTCCAAAACAACCACTTTCTACAGTATCCAATTGGCAGTATTTGGTACGTAAAACTAATTATTTTATGCCTCATAATATTGTTTAATTTTCGTTGTTAATAATAAAGTCCTTTTGTCACAGTTTCAATCTGTGTGGAGTTCAAGCTGCTGAGTGTTGCACTAAGTAATTACATTTTTTGGTGTAGTTCAAAAGATTTACATTATATTTAGTTCTAGCCCACAAAGATGGGAAATTTTAAAAGAAAATATTGGTTGTTCCTTACATGGTTTATCAGACACGCGCTGATCTGCTAGGGTCGATGCAATAAAACTATTTGCAGCTCATCTTCCCGGAATAAAAAAGGCTATTGAAACATTAATGTCTTTGAATCTAACGGCAGAAAGTCGTTCAGAATTAAACGGTGTCTTGTCCTATGTTAATTCATTCCAATGTATTATTCTTGCTACTGTTTGGTATAAAATATTGACAGCAATATATTACAGAAGCATTATTTTGCAAGCAATGAACGCGACAATTGAAGTAGAAAATATCAAAAGTTTACTTTCAGATCTTGAAAATATCAGAGAATATTGGAGTGCTATTTTAACTGAAAGTGAACTTGTTGCTAACAGTCTTCATGTAACCTCATCAATTAAGTTACCGGAGAAAAGACGCAAATTTAGAAAAACATTTTCGGATGAAAGTACAGAAGATACCACACAAGGACTCGATAGTCCAGAAGTTTTGTTAAAATTGAAGTTTTTCATAATCTTTTAGATTGCATTATTGGGAACTTGACACAGCGTTATAACGCTGTGACAGAATTGGATAACATTTTTGGATTTTTGTGGAAATATCCAAATTTATATGAATTAGATTTAAAACAAAAAGGTAACATTTTCATTGAGAAATATAGCTTTGACGTTTCTGAAGCATTAATAGACGAAATAATGCATTTAAAAGCAATACATTCAAGTAATTTAGGAGAAACACATTTACAACCACTCCAATTACTAAATAAACTCCGGGAATTACATACTGACACCTTGTTTCCCAATTTTTTGTTGCATTAAGAATATTTTGTAGCCTTCCAGTGACGGTCGCACAAGCCGAAAGATCGTTCAGTGCTTTGGCAAGAATAAAAAACGTGCTAAGAACTAATGTGTGCCAAAATCGGATGAATAGTTTGGGTACACTTGTTATAGAAGCCTCTTTGGCAAGAAAGATTTTGATGCCATTATTGAATTGTTTGCCAGCCAAAAATCTCGAAAAGTACCCTTGTAAAGCAATTGTAAAATTATAAATTAATTTTGTTTTAGTTGTATTAATATTTCACAATAACCTGAGCAATATTAGTCCTATTTTTTTAACAACTCTAAACAATAAACCAAGCATGGAAAACAGAATTTTGTTTTATTTAGCCTCTGTGATTTATTTATGTTTTTTAAGAATATGTTGATTACTTATGCTTTTCTTATTTTTTATGACGATTTTGTATTTGTTACATTTTTATGTTATATTCATTAAATTGTTTTGACTATGTAAGATTGAATATAGTCAATTTTTTTCAGAATTGGCTTGTTTATTTTTAACCCTCATCTGCATGCGGTCAAACACGCACACATACAGCGTAAAACTTACCCCAACTCGGCTTCCTGCAACGCGGACTAAAATTTACGCGGTATTAAATATGCGACGTACTTCCCCGAACGCGGTTTACGCGGTTTTTTCGAATGACTCTTTCCATTGAAATTTTTACCCTGAAACGATCGTTAGTGTAAAACATTCGTACTAAGAATACAGAATTTGCCTCGTCAATCGGCACTTGATAAAAAATCGTCCAACGCTTTTCAACCTATAACCATCTTTTACTTCTTCAACATAGAAATGAGATTCATTTTTGTCTGTTTTTCAACGTTACGTGAGGAGTAAGTGCTACTCCTTCGGGGAAAATGGAGGGGGAAGGACAGTGCAATGGGGAAGTCCTTTGACAAAACAATGCTAAAGGATCTTCTAAAGTGGTCCGGGTTAAAGGGAGGGGAAGGAGAATGCAACAGGGAATCCCTTCGATTGTGACTCAGAGTGTAGCGTAAAAAAGCGTTTTTATTCTTTCGTCGTGTGTCGAAGTTTCCTGTGTTTACTATTGTTTTTTCATCAACATGGGCCCCAAAAGACCAGCTGAAAGTAGAATTATACGAGAATTTATTTTAAATTTATTTTTAAATGTTATTATTTTTTGTAAATGTAATACTACTGTATACAGTTAGTTTCAAGGCAATGTGAGCAAAAATATGTTATTTGAGAAAACGTCTTCAGTATACAATTTTTCGATCTCGGAACCGAACCCTATTATTCCCATAAATTTAATGATTCCTCCAACGTGGATTCGCGCAAAGCGTCGTCCTTGTAGAACGTAACCCCCGCGTTGGAGGAAGTTTTAATGTACAAACACAAGGTGGGGCCCGTCATGTACTTTGCACCGGGGCCCGCCTTAGCTCTCGAGAGCCCTGGTTGGAAATCAGTGTTTTTGAATTACAGATGGTTTCGGACTAACGAATTACGAATTAGCGATGCTTGACTGTACTGAAAAATTTTTAATTTACCTACCAAACATTTTTTAACTAGCAAACTCTGTTAAAATAATAGCGTTAAATTGATGCCCCTTAGCAGAGGCGTAGCAAGGGGTGTGCAGAGGGAGGCAGTTGCCCCCGGGTGCAGGGATTAAGGGGTGCAAACCCACGGACCGATTTTTATCGATGAAGGCAGATCCGCTAGGAGGTCGCGGAGTAACGTAATCACATCCGCGCATATTTGCCGGCTGGGTGCAAGCAGTTTATGCCTCCCCTCACGGACTTATAAAAGCACCCTGGCCCAGATTTTTTTCGATTTTTAGATTAAAAGTTGTATTTAATTTAAGAAATAAATTGTGCGAAACACAAACTCCGCCCGTGAATTGCCGCCCCTAATATGTTGCCTCCCGGGTGCGATGCACCCCTTGCACCCATATGCCGACAAGGCTCTGAAGGTAATATCCTAACGGATTAAGACAAAAGAGGTGCGAGCCATCAAAAAATGTTTCTGAGAACTGGCCCGAGATGGAATGAATCACTCTCGTATTTATCTTTAGGGTATAGTGATACCGTAGCTTCTTTCGTTTAGATGGTCCCTGAGACTTAAGAAATAGCAGTCGTGAGTCAGAGAAAAAATATTTACAAAATATTTGTGAAGTCCTGCTTCGGGTGGCTACCCCTCCGTATTTTACACGGAGTCTCCGGGTTTTGGGACTAGTCTCCGGGTTAAGGGTACTATTCTCCGGTCAACAGCATACACGGACCAGAGTGGCTACATGTCCTGTATTTTACGGGACGTCCCGTTTTTCGGCCCATTTTTCCTTAAATGTCCCGTGTCCGGTGTGAAATCAATACTTTGTCCCATATTTTTTTATGAAAATAGATATGATTTCAGATAAACTTATGGTAACCACATTTCCCGAATTTTAATGTAATTATTGCAATGCTCGGAATGAGTCGGAACGAACCCAGACCGCACATGTATCGAAAATATCGTCGATTATTTTCGAATTGTAATATTTTCCTCCCGAGAGTTCCGTTTCGTAATATTTTCCAATTCGAGCACTTAATTAATGTAATGTAATGTATGAAGAGTTTACAAAAATGAACCCACTTTTACGAAAAGTTACAAACGAGATTATCTCTCCCAGATAAATGGAATGGGATATTAAAATCTTGCGAAAAAATAATTTTGTAAGTTGATGCAAATTATTAAGTCAGTACCAGGTCCTAAACCTCTTGTGGAAAGAATATTTTCCTTATGTTGTAATAAATGGAATGACAATATGAACATATTTGACAGAAGTGCAGTAAAAGCAGAGCTGTAGGTGAAAAGCAACTACATATCTTTCTTGTAAAGACTTTTATCTTGTGTAGATTTTTTGTAAAAAATATAATTTTTCTTATACACTTTCAAAGAATATTTTTTGTCTTAATTTCAAAGCTAAAAAAAGTCCCGTAAAATTTTTAATAGTCCGGTTTTTTTAAGGATCTGTCTCTTAAAATAGTCAGTCATATGTGATTACCCTAGACACTCCACAATTCAAGGCAGCAAGATTAGCTACGATGTGTGGAAAGTCTAAAAATTGATGGTGCTGATTACAGACCATAGCTATCGCTTGGGTTTTGTCCGGAGTCTATCCCAAACCCACGCTATATCGCCACATGTGTGCATAAATAAGTCAGAATGCTCTCTATGAAGTAAGAGTCTCGGGGGCCTCTATATTACATTTTCTCTTCCGTCAGCACATTTATTTTTAGTTTGGAAACACATGAGACTTTAGAATTTTAAAAGAAAGACGTCTAATTTGTGAAATACGCACGGAAAAAATCTTATCGCATCAGCAGCTAAAACTCTGTGGGTGACTCGCATTTAGGTGTATTTGCTACCACCATATCTACGGCAAAACAAATTCTGAATCTCAGCGAATGGCTCGTAGCTCTGATTACTACGTTTATTCGGTGATTTGGGATTGGTGGCGCTGTTATAAAGTAGGTACCACTACAATCTTTCGTTGGTGTTCGACGGAGCTGCCAAGTTTCGTGAGAGAGCGACAAAATATGGCTCATCACTTTCCCATTTCTATGAAAACTAATTATCTCTTTTGTATTAAACATTTAAAAATAGTAAACATACTTCAGTTTCTTCACATGAGAATCTCCAGGCTAAAATAGGAAATCACCGGGTCAGATAAGGAAATGTCCGGGTCATTGACGAACTTGAGGTGGCCACTCAGGTTGCCACCTTTTCATGTCTCACCCGAAGTCTGTAGGGTTATCGCTCATTTTTTGAGTTTGGGGTTACACTCTTGTTTTGCCTATATATTTCCTTAGAATAGATCTCACTTGTAAAAGATGTTGTGCCGGCGGGCTAGGAGTATTTGCAATTGAGTTGAGGTATCTCCTGCCATCTAGCCTTACTCGCACCAATGTCCCATTCAAATACGTTTGTTACATACGGTAGCAAAACAGGGAATTGCTTAAAGACGTCAACACGCTAAATTAAGTACAGAAGACCCCGTTAACCCCTCCACCTGGAACTTGACGGCAAGAAAAACTGGGAACATAACCCCCCCCCCCCTTTATATTTTTCTGTACAACTTTGGTCTTCACGAAGATTACAAATAACGACGTTTATAAATAATTCCTAAACAAGAACTGCTATGGAAAATTGTTTCGAATGGAAGTTGCAGGAAATTAGATTGTCTGTAACATTTGTATAGAATTGTATGTACAATAATGATGTTTTAACGGAGAAATATCGCAAAAACCGAATCGGGTTTCGAATAAACCTCGACTTCCGACTAACCGTTATTGACCAAAACAAATCAGTTCTTTCTTCTCATACTAAAGTTTTATATATGAAATTTGGTGTTGATATGACAGGTACTTTTTGAGTAAGATGCCCACAATCACATACATCCACACAGACATCATTCCGAAAATGGTCTAAACGTCTTCTGGGGACCTCAAAAACTATATTTCCGTTGAAATCTCGAAGTCAGTTTTTTTCCTGATCACAGTACATTTCCATTACTATGTATGGAAAAAGTAGTAATTTACGGCAATAAGGACGGCTGTATTCTTTTACTATGCGAAATGATAATTTTGCTTCACAATGGTATTCATAATAATTTAAATATCTATACACCAAATATGGAGAATGTCGTGTTAGCCACATCAGATTTTTTGTCTCGTGCCCCCACCTCCCCCTCTCTTCCCCCCCTTTTGATATTCTAAAATCCCCACGCCCACTTTCCTCAGTAAATTATCTTTATGGCTTTTATGGGTTTTATCAAAAAATATTTGTAATTTTAGTTTACCTATTAGTTTCTTTTTATCGAGATCAACCAAACACAAGATTCTGTAATCGTGTACGCTTTCACCGTTGTCTGTACGTAGAAGACGTGGACTGACCTCGAATTTCTCGCACGTACGACCAAAATTCTTTTGAGTCGTTTTTGAGTGATTCCGAGAATGTTGTGGATCTATAGGCGTCAAATTCCTTACGCGCTTCTTGTCTTGCAGATTTACGACTATTTCTGTATATCAAATACTCATTCGCGTGATCCCTACCAACTTCTTTTAGGTGCTTTATGCGCGCGTGATGCCGTCTTTGTTTCTTGAGCAAGGCGCGGAGTTTCGGTTTCATCCACCGTGGGTCCTTGCGATCACGAATTGCTTTGGTTGGGACAAACGTTTTTAGTCCTTCTCGAATGATTCGCAAAATTTCCATCCAAGAGTCATCTACGCTGTTACTATTCGCAAAATTGATAAATATCGCTATTTGGTTTGTAATATAATTTGTGAAACCTGGGAGATCTGCTTTACTGAAGATATAGACTAATCGTGTTGGCTAATCTATTGTCCATTTGAAGTCGGAAATTACTATTTTATGATCACCTACACCGTCGTCGTTTTCTAGGTTTCTAGTCGATAGTGGTTTGTAGTGGCTAGCAGATCTAATATGTTTCCATTTCCGTTGTTGTCATATCGCGTCGGCTCGTTGACGATTTGCTCTAGCGAGTTTAGAGTAACCGCTTCAATTAATTCACGACAAGCTTCTCTGTTTTGTCCACCACTAACATAGGTTACGGATTTCCAATCGATCGTTGGAAGATCAAAGTCTCCTCCAAGAATGATTACTGGATCGTTCTTTCTCCTAGCTATCACCTGCTATGTACGACTGAGTTCTCTAATGTTCTCGACTCCTTAGTCAGGTGGGCGGTAAAATGAGCAAAAAAATAACTTTTTTCCATTTCTCGTACGAAGGGAGCACCATATCATTTGGCAGTGTTCGCTGACGTTAATCTCCTCTAACTGGCTTGATATACTCTTTCTGACAGCGATGAAAACTCCACCTCCGACTCTTTCCCTCCTGTCTTTGCAATATAACACGTAATCTGGTGGGAAAATCTCGTTAGAATTAATGTCGTCCGATGGCCAGCTCTCAGTTCCCAATACAACGTCTGCACGATGGCTTTTAACTAAGTTACAAAAATCAGCCTGTTTCCTTCGAATGCTTCGGCAGTTCATAATAATAATTTTTATTGTTTTCTACGGGAACTTTTTTTCTCGATTCCCCCGCCACTTGATCTAGTATAGAGAACGTATATGTATGTATAACTTCCAGAGGAGAATGGATGTTGTAACTCTGTAACTTCTTGGATGAGTATGAACACTTCATAAATAGAGGATAATCTCGCAATAATAAGTAATGTCGAGAGGTGTATACTCTTCCCTCTCCTCTCATACCCCTCTCCACCTCTCCCTCTCGCACCTCCTTCTCTGTTGCCCTCCCACATCCTACTCCTCCCTCGGCCTCCAATTCCTACGCCACTCCTCCTACCAACCCAGGGTGCTCCAACATAAGAACACGTCGGTTCAAGGACGGACGAATGGTCCAGTGAGCAAGAAGGCACTCAACCTATCCGGCATGAAAGGCTGGGAGGGAGGGGGGGGTAATGCCTTCATACTATGTCACTCGACAATAACATGGTATGAATTGTTAACCCTTCTGAAAAATCGGTACAACATACGTTGTACAAACTTTCTCATATACGTACTAATGCATCGTTTAGTTATCTTTAGAAAATGTAAATCATATGAGCCTGTTTTTAGAAAATAAAAATTTTTGTTAAAGTTGCCCAAGAATAAACTTGCTTTATATTCTTTCACTAAGAAAAATAAAATAAGTAGTATTATTGTACATGTATACTCAAGTAACTACGAAATTTGATTTAAATCGATAGAGCCGTTTTTGAGAAAATCGAATTATTGTTTAAGTTGCCTAGAATAAACTAGCCTTATATTCATTTTTTGAGAAATATGAACTATACAGTGCTATTGAAGACGTAAACTTAAGTAGCTGTACGAAATTTGATCAAAATCGTTAGAGCCGTTTTTGAGAACATCGGATTGTTGTTAAAAATGCGTAGAATAGACTACTCTTAATTATAGATCAATGTCAACCATTTCTACGTATACTCTGCTCAGTATGATAAAATGCCTAATTACGAGATTTCATTCATTTTCGCTCTACCGTCTTGGCTCCAGAGCCAGTAAGAGACAGACGGCATTGCAAAAACCACTTTTTCGGATTCAGTGACACCTAAAACGTATATTTCCGTAAAAATCTCGAGGTCGAATTTTTTCGCGAAAACAATACTTTCTCGTATGAGAAAGTAAAAAACGAATGCGAATTAAAAAGGTCAATTACCTGGAGATATTTAAGGATAGCTGTCTGGGTACTTCTTGTCACGTTACCATACCACCTCTTTTAGGATATAGAGGATGGAAAATATTTCGGTGGTATTGCATAATTCTTGTTCGCAGATTACTATTGACAATAATATGTTAATGTCACGCCATTACTCTTCAATATTTTTTAAATGACAGATTTACTATGGTAGAGATTTTAAACGCTGTAGAGAGATCCCATGTACCTCGAACTTCTTCAATAGCAACCTAATTTTTAAGTTCGAGCACTTAAAGTTTCATATGAAAGTATCTTATTTGCTTCATATACTCAATCCAAATGTTTTGATTAAGTTTTACCTCGAGACGCTAATTTCATTTTGAAGATGTAAGTAGCTCGATTGATGAAAGCCCATGTCCACACGAAACGATAAATGAAAATTTCTATCTATATCTCCTTGTGTTATAAGTAGTAGAGCCTGTCGACATTACTTATTATTGCGAGATTATCCTCTATTTATGAAGTGTTCATACTCATCCAAGAAGTTACAGAGTTACAACATCCATTCTCCTCTGGAAGCTATACATACATATACGTTCTCTATACTAGCGTAAGTGCGCATCAAATGACGGGCTGCGATTAGAGGAAGAATATTTTTTTCAGCCTATATCTTTCGATTGTATTATAATATTAAAAATCGGTACAACATACATTGTACAAACTTTCTCATATACTAATGCGTCGTTTAGTTATCTTAAGAAAATGTGACTCGTATGAGCCTGTTTTTAGAAAATCCAATGTTTGTTAAAGTTGCCTAGAATAAACTAGCCTTATATTCATTTTTTGAGAAATATGAACTATACAGTGCTATTGAAGACGTAAACTCAAGTAACTGTACGAAATTTGATCAAAACCGTTAAAGCCGTTTTTGAGAACATCGGATTGTTGTTAAAAATGCGTAGAATAGACTACTCTTAATTATTGAGCAATGTCAACCATTTCTATGTATACTCTGCTCAGTATGATAAAATGCCTAAGTACGAGATTTCATTTATTTTCGCTCTACCGTCTAGACTCCAGAGCCATTAACAGACAGACGGACAGACAGACGGCATTGCGAAAACCACTTTTCCGGATTCAGAGACACCTAAAACGTATATTTCCGTAAAAATCTCGAGGTCGAATTTTTTCGCGAAAGCAATCCTTTCAACATACTTCGTATGAGAAAGTAAAAAGTGTAGGACTTTGCCTCTCGATTTTTCGAATGACTTTTCAATAATTACTGAATGGGAAAATACCTAGACTTTTTAATTCTGATGGTGACTGCAATGTAGTTGAAATGCTCATCATTTATAACTTTATTATAGCTATTGGAGATACCTAAGTCAAACAATTAATATTACAATTTTTTATATTAAAGCGCTTAAACTGAAATTTGTTTTCAACCTTAAGATGGGTTCGATAATTCTCTATCAAGTCCAACAAAACGTTTTCTGAAAGATATTTTACTAACAAATCGCCTAAAAGGAAGTAAAATCAATAAATTGTTTAAACCAGTGCTACACTTTTCTTTGTCGGTGTGAATAACAGCAAGAATCGTATTATTTAGAAAGTAGGATTTTATTAAATAATAATAAATATTTCACCAGTAAAATATCTATCTAGCTAATTTCGACATTAACAAAAGTTAGGACACTATCGGTGACACATATATTTATATATGTATGAGCGAGTGTGTGTGCCACTGCGCAAAAACCTTCCATATACGTAACAGCTTGACGTGTCCTCTAGTAATCGTTTTCAACTTTGGAACCAAAATGTATCAATCATCGAATTCTCAGGAAAATTATACGCAGGTATGTGTGACGTGCCAATTGAATACGATAACGGTGAAATGAT
Organism: Uropetala carovei; assembly: GCA_036926305.1. NCBI lineage: Eukaryota > Metazoa > Arthropoda > Insecta > Odonata > Petaluridae > Uropetala > Uropetala carovei. Next base: position 12,105,780 of record JAXCHB010000011.1, read on the forward strand.
TCATTGATTTATCACGTTTCAGCATCTGACGCAACAACACAAATTGATTCGCAACATCAATATCTTTAGATATTAACTGCATGCTTAATCAGTAAATGACCCATACCTTTTTAGGCGCGTTTCGCTTACAGCGTGAGCGCCTATTATCGTCTGTCGGTCGGTCCGTCCGTCCGTCCGCATGTTCGTTCTCGGCTTCTACTGAACGGATTTTCATGAAATTTGATATTAAGGACTTACAATCAAATATAATAAGAAAATCGCAACAATGAATCACGTACGCCAATCAGGGGTACCACTTAACTGGTGACAAAAAATGAAATTTTCGTCATATCTCGTAAAGTATTGCTCATATCCAAATATTTATCAAATAAAAGTTGTGGAACTGCTAAAGAGGAGTATTTCCTTTCCTATACATTTTTTATCATAGAAGTAGCCGTTATCGAGAAAATCAAACAAAAACGTCCTAAATCGAGTAGAACAGAAATTTTCGTACATGGTTACTTCTTCATTGTTGCTAACATAATCTCACAAACAAACGTTTAATTTACTTACGTGTGCATGCACTATTTTTAAATAGAAAGAAAATGGATTATTTATGATGAAGATAAGAACTTTTAAACGCTCTTTCCCTTACGTACAGGTATATGATTTCTTTCTAACACTCCATTGCACGAAACGCGCTCATTTGTGATGCGTTGTACACTTTCCTAACTTGTTATACTTGCATCTGGTGATTTCAAATAAAAATTTTTATTCTATAAAAGCTGAAGTATTTTATAAAATTTCTCGTAATCTGAAAATCATATTGCGATAGCACAGTAGCTGATAAAAATATATGGAAAATAACGTAAAATTAGCTGAATGCAGTTTTTATAACAATATGTATTCAAATATTTCTTTGATTAACTTTAAAAAATGAATTTGACCGCCGAAATTGAATAAATAAGTCATTGTTTAGAAGTCATCCATTTTCGGAGAATACAACACACTACCTCATATCCAAGTCCATCTGAATATGTAAGAATACCATTTAGGAGTTAATAAGCCAAAGGAACCGGAAAATATCCGATTTAGGGAGGAAAGGGATAGGTTTGGCTTAGTCATTTTCCTAGCCATTGCCCCCAATATGAGGCAACTGCTATTTTAGCCCGTATTTAATGTGTCTTAATGATTTCTGAGTCACTCATCCCGTTTTCAAAGAAACTGAAAGAGGTTAATCGTCTCATCCGAAATCCCTTACAATAAGCCTTCCTCGTAGAGACACCGTGAAAGACGCATGAAGAAAGAACAGCTCCTTGAAATCAAAAAAGCATAAAAATGAATTTCTTCCTAAAATAACTTTGTTTCTGAAACATTCAATAGAGTATGAACTGACATAAAATAATAATGAAATCCCATAACATTTTTTGTAATTTGTCTCTTACTCTCACAATATACTCATAGGAAAGATTTAATGTATTGCAGTGTTTCCCAACCTGGGCGATAAGTTAAATTTAGTTAAAACTAACCTGTTTCCAAGTCTGTATAAATTTGCGGAGGAAGACGACGGTAAATTTTGGCGCGTTAATACCGTTTTACACAATAGTAAGAAGGTATTGATATATTTATTTGAAATCAATCGCCTTCAAGGAAAAGCATAGGATATTTTCACTAATCCTATATGTAAGCACTAGTTTGCCGCCTCGATAGAGGGGTAGTTAACGTGCCTGACTTCCAGGGTAGCGGGTTAGAATCCTCTCCAGTGCATGGTGCTATGTATATGAGGGGTGCCGTGGCGTAGTGGCAAGGGCGCTGGCCTGCTACACTGAGCAATGCTCAGTGAGCATACCCGGTGCGAACCGGGTTCAAATCCTGCGAAGGTAGGATTTTTTTCAAAAAGAGATCTTGCGGCCCCCTATTTACATGTTTAGAGGAGAGCACGCGAATCAGCGCTCCGTCCTTCGGAAGGGACGTAAAGCCGTTGGCCACCTTGGTGCTTCTCGTTAATAGTAGGCTATTGCCGGCACCGGATTTCTCTCCTCGCTTCGTGACTGAGAAGCCTACTAGCGCTGGTCGTTGTTTGTAGTCACAGAGTCTCTATTCAATATTCAATATACTATTTATGTATATGTATTTGTAGACGTTATTATGCTCAATGTAAAAGGCCGTTTATGCGTTAATATAAAAAATCGGTACAACATACATTGTACAAACTTTCTTATATACTAATGCGTCGTTTAGTTATCTTTAGAAAATGAAAATCGTATGAGCCTGTTTTTAGAAAATCCAGTTTTTGTTAAAGTTGCCCAAGAATAAACTAGCCTTATATTCATTCACTGAGAAAAATGAAATACATAGTATTATTGTATATGTATACTCAAATAACTGTACGAAATTTGATCAAAATCGATAGAGCCGTTTTTGAGAAAATCGAATTACTCTTAAAGTTGCCTAGAATAAACTAGCCTTATATTCATTTTTTGAGAAATATGAGCTACAAAGAATTATTGAAGACGTAAACATAAGTAACTGTACGAAATTTGGTCAAAATCTTTATAGCCGTTTTTGAGAAAATCTAATTATTGTTAAAGTTGCCTAGAATAAACTAGCTTTATATTCATTTTTTGAGAAATGTGAACTATAAAGTATTATTGAAGACGTAAACTCAAGTAACTGTACGAAATTTGAACAAAATAGTTAGAGCCGTTTTCGAGAAAAACGGATTGTTGTTAAAAATGCGTAGTATAAACTACTCTTAATTATTGATCAATGTCAACCATTTCGATGTATATTTTGCTCAGTATGATAAAATGCCTAAGTACGAGATTTCATTCATTTTCGTTCTGCCGTCTAGGCTCCAGAGCCAGTAACAGACAGACAGACGGCATTGCGAAAACCACTTTTTCGGATTCAGCGACCCCTAAAACTTGTATTTCCGTAAAAATCTCGAGGTCGAATTTTTTCGCGAAAACAATACTTTCGTATGAGAAAGTAAACATGAATAAGTAGTTATTGAATGCCTTACCATTTAATGTATATAACAGTTATCGTAAGAATGTTTTTAAGAAAGTTGTTAAAATTGGAAAATAATGTCCCATAGATTTCTTACACGTGCGCATAATTTAACGATACACATGAAATGACATCGCTCAATATTTATAATCTTTCAGAATCTTTAAATTCAATTGGATATTGAAGTGTCTTCTCAATGTGATATGAGAAAGACAGGTTGAGTCAACCAGTACAGTATCCAATTTTATTTTAATGATTAGTTATACAACAAGGTAAACAACCAGATCGGATTAAGAGGCCGAATTATTGTCCGTAGCCTGCGATTCTGTAATCGGACTGATATGCTCCATTCTACTATTGTGACACAAATGGTGTAAAGTTAAGCCTCAACTCGTGTCGTATTTTAAAATCGCATGAATATGATGAATGTCATTTTTAGACTTATCCTTCAATCTCGAGACAAAGTTATTCTTTTCCCGATTACAGCATCACGATTATGCAAAAAATCAGGCGGTTTCATGGTTTGAGGAGAGCCATATCTCAGTGACATCAGCATGTTCATACGTCTTCTTACCTGCCGACTCTTAATAACAGGCATTTAGATTCAAAGCGTGTAAACACACCTCCCTCTTCCTTTTCCATTCCGGTCTGAAGGACATTCACTGTTCCCCGTGAGCTGCACTTCAAACGGTGCGAGTAACGCCGCTTCCTGCCATATAACGAACGTCCGACAACCTCTACCTCGAAATATGTGGTAAAATTTGAAGAGGTCGTGGTTTGAGTTCTATACCTTTCACTGGCAACCTAAAAGGCAATCCATTTTATCAGTGACACGAATTTCCTACCACCTGTTTAGTTTGTTAGTCATCCGGCCAAATAATGAAGGGAACATTATTTTGCACAAATATTCTTCTAAGGAGATGCAAATAAACTATATGACTCGGCAGTAAACGAGATCTAAGGTACAGTAAAAGTCAGAGTGCTGCAATTAATTGGAAATTATGAGTAAATTTATCCTTAATTGGTACCTCATCGCGCTGATTCTTTCTTAATTGGGACGATATGCTATTTGTCGGTCTAAGCCCACTTCGCATGTTATTGATGAAATGGAGCCATTCATATTATGAAAGCAACTTTTGCTGGAGTATAATGTGTTTTAAAGAAATTGTTACATTCCTCCTCTTTGTTAGTTCTTATAAAGAATACCCCACAGTATTGGTAAATACATATCTATTAATATGAATGATTTTATATTGTGTCATGAATCATCTTACATTTTCAATAGAAATGTTCTAAGCTTATTAAACTCTGAGTGCATTATTCAATTAACCTAGGAATTTACGTTGTATAGTTCAGATTAAAAATAAATTGTTGATGGAGAATTTATTTATAGAGTATATTGGGTAAAAATCACTATTTATTTATCTATATAAATAAAATTGTAACATCTGTCAGTACATTTGTTTTTTTGTCGGGGTTTTACTTTTTTGTGTATTTTGCATCACAAGAAGACGTTTGAACCTGTTTGCAGAATTGTCTGTCTGTTTGTTTGTTACCGCATCACGCAAAAACGGCTGGTCGAATTTTTATGAAACTTGCAGCGTATCTTTAGACTGGTCCAGCTTAAAATATAGGCTATGTGGTGTATCTAAAAAAAATTTTAAGTAGGGGTTTGGGGGGCACCGATTTGGTTTTTCGACGATAACTCTCGAGTAAATTAACTTAGGAAGTTCAAATTTGATATTTGTCACTTTCAATACAAGTATAAGATCAAGTTTATAGATGAGCAAAATCAGACCAAGGGGAGGTGGGGTTTTGGGGGGGGGGCACCCATAAGAGAAATCATAAGTAAACGTAAGTTACAAAATATGAACTACAACAAATGATAAACAAATTTCAAAAATCATAATTGAAGTTTTTTCTTTTCTGTACGCAACCTAACTACAAACATAAGTTTGTGGGTTACCATGTTTTTGCCTCACACCCCTCAATTATCGTAATGGCTTAGCTATCCTGAAAATTATGCAATATTGCTTCAAGACATCATTTACATTTGCATTTAGCGTTTCTGGATTTAATACCTATCTCCTATATATTTATAAAAGTTTGTTTATTTGTACATCTATACATTTCCACACCGTTAAAATTAGAGTAATCAAACTTTCAACAGATACTTTCTTCACAAATAAAAAGGCCGTAGGCTACTTCTTAATCCCAAATGTTTTATATTAATTGTACAAAAAGGAAAATAACTGTATGCTAATGCTAATGGCGGCGCATTTTCTGTCTGCTCCGTTATGCACGCCCACAATCAACCGATTCCAACCAAATTTGGCAGGATAGTAGGGGGCACTAAAGGAAAGGGCGACGCGGGGTTTTAGTGTTTGTATGTCAGCTTCATTCAAAATGGCGGTCGATTTAAACATTAAACTACGCGTATTTTCTCTAAGTCCTACTATTAATTTGAATCAAATTTGGTACGATTGTGGAGGGCTCCCAGAAATAATTTATACGTGGTTTTTCTTTCTCTCTGCCCGTTTTATTCAAAACGGCGGCGGAGTGAATTCTTAATTACCATGTATCATCTAGAATTCCGATCGGATTTGAACCAAATTTCTCCGGGCAACGCCGAGTATTTCTGCTAGTATAATATATAATTAATAATCATTATTGAGTACCTTATATTATGATTACAATAAGCTATAATATTTGAAAAATATAATTTTAAACTTTATATCTTGTAGTCGCCTACCACATTATTAAGGGGAATGTTAAAAAAGAAGCACCAGCCAAATCTAATGAAATGAAGCTTAAATAAGAATAGGCTAACAAATGAAAAAGATTTGAAACATATTACAAGTACCTTACGTGGTGTATGTAGACAATAAGTGATCTTTACCTATATGTAAGGAACATTAACCCTTAGTCATATGATAAAAATTTTATAATTAGATATGTGTATATGCATTACCCTCTATGCTATTATTCAACGGTTTTTGCTAGGAAATATGTATTTATTTATGTCGTAGTGGAAATATAAACTCTTATAACTTGCTACAATTATTTTTATTAATATTTTACTTAAAACATTTTATAAAATAAAATTTATACCCTAATAATTTAGAGTTTCGGTTTTTAGTAGTTTTCTTAGCCAACAAAATCAGAACACTTGGTTATCATAGGCTTCTTCCAAATTAACACCATGCAATTAGCACATCTCATCGACAGCGTATTGTTCTTGTTTCTTGAGGACAATTTGCTTTTTTCTGTGTAAAGACCTTTAAGGAACGGACGTTGGAATTTGGACTTTCAGGTGTAACGTTTTATATTATCAAATGTATTTATTTTACTTCTACATTATTAATAAACCAATGTTTTGAGAGGTATAATGGTGTACTGTATACTTTCATTAGGAGGGGGCGTAATTTTCAAACCTTGCGTAGAGAGCAAAAATATCTTGTCCCGACTGTAACTGTAACATCAGAAAAGTTGTTGTTGCTTTACTAATTCATTAGACAGAACTTTCATACATTTTTGCTTTGTCATCTTATTCGGAGTTCTGGGCACTGGTTGTAAATAACAGCCTTCTTCAGTTATAACGGAAGTTTTCTCAAACCTAACGTAGCCCTTAATAAAATTAACAACCACTAATAGCTCAGCCATATTAAGCAAATCGCCACAGAACACTGTTAAAAATTTCAAACCATATGCAAAATGGTTATATAGCCCTCAAACGCCGCATCAATAAAATAAATAAGCACGCACTTGAAACAAAAAAGATACAACGAACAGATTACCGTAAAGTATCACATTTTCTACCACTCACCATAGAAGTACATGAAATTTTTAACCACATCAACCTTTCAGTCGCTTACTCCAGCTTATTCAAAGGAGAAGTCAGGAATTAACAAAATAGAATGCATATTTGCTACAAAGAGAAAACAAAATGACAACAAACTAGCTTCTAGGAATACATTGTACACTTCAAACACGGTAGATGTGAAGAATCTAGTTTTGTCCAACAATTTCGAGAAAGGAGCAATTCAGTCACCCTTGAAAATTTGGAAATAATAACCCCCAATCGAAATAAAAACAACAGATTCCTTTCAAAAAATCAAACCTGGCAATGAATATCGACTCAGGTCTGATCTGATCTCACTCCTCATACTATTTTTCTTTTTGGAATACGTTCTACAGGTTCACATGAAAAATATTCGGGAAATCACCCAGCACTCATTGAAATAATCATCCCCAAACGAAGGTATTAAATACCTTCCATTTCGAAATTCGCACACACCCCATATCCCTACACACCCTTAACGGAAACTCACCGACAACCCCCTCCCCAATCTCACACGTATAATAACAACAAAAATACCGCCGCACGTATTATTTTTAGAATTTAATATCGGTGATTTATCACTGAAGACGACTGCTGTGTTTCCGAGTAGCACATTTGACGTTTGAGTCTCGCTAAGGCCGTTGGAGATACCTGAGATAAGTACTTATTTTTCAGTTATTATTTTTAAGTGCGTAGTTTTAAACAGACACCTTGATAGCGGATACGTTCACAAAAGTTTTTTTTAATACGGTAAACGGCCACCTGTTAGCCCTTCTTTCGAAATTGTAAGCTGCACATATATCAAACCCCCTTTTTAACACTGTGTATTGTTACTATAATTCACAATTTAATTCATTTCATGATCGGGATATAAACTCTTAAGTAATTTTTCGATGAAAAATAGTAAAATAAACAACTAAAAATGAATTAAATACATTAAAGCAACATCAACAGGGCTAATAGAAAAGATACTGTAAAATTGGTCAAGGTGGGCAAAACAATATGTACATTTGCTATCATTTGAAAACATTGCGTGTAGTTTCATTGACTCAACACGACTGATTAAATATTAACTAAAGTCGTAATGTCCAAATTGGGAGGTTAGAAGTTAATAATCTTCGTTATTTTACGACATTTATATAATTTCTGGAAGAGATTTCGGATAAAAGAGATATATCAATGATATGATTTGAGTAAAAACAAAAGTATTATCGAGGAATTTACCCTTCTCTTTTTAAATTTAGATGGAAATTTATAGCTGAGAAGATACTTTGATGCACAAGTTTAAACAGGTGAATCGTAGAAAAGCACCTATCGAGATAACATGAATAAAGGTGTCTGATGGACGAGCGATTTCTTTGGTTAGCTGATTGTGTATAATCTTTAAGAAGGAATTCCTGTGAACCTCAAGTATTCATTCTTTCTCGGTAATGTAAATAGCAAATTCCCTTGAGATATATAACTCGTAAATCAACGAGTCCATTCATTACGTCATCCAGCCGTTATCAGAGTATGTCTCAGCGTGCAGTTTTCTTGGTGGTTTTTGTTACTCGAACAAAGGTCACCTGGATAAGAGAGCGTCGCATCGTCAAGGTGGGCGTGATAAAAAGAGTTAACAGTCAACATCCGCGCAGTATTTCGAGAAATGACTATCTCTTTTAGTTATTCGTGTTCCTCTTACACCTTCCTCACGCATCATATGACTTTGCCAAATAGAACGTTTGCTTAAGGTTACGCATGTTAGAACTCACTATTTCAACTAATGTCGTTCATCCTATTGATATCTACAACGTTAAGTGAAATACAATCCATCTGTGATAAGGTAGTTTTCATTTGATTGAGCATTGATGTTCTTATTAAAATTATATAAAGATGCTGCGGTCGGCAGGTTATACCAGTGTTTGTTTGACGTTTTGAGACCGCGGACTTTGCCGTTGCGGCAGCTAGAGTTATTTGACGCCTCCTCCCTTACTGCCGTTTTGGATTTTGCGGTGGGTCTCAGCAGTTTGATTTTTTTGGAAAAATCCCTGTTATCACCTGTAGGGCCATTGCGGCACACACTGGGAGAACCACAGTTCTGGATAAAAGTAAACCAGAATTTATGGGTTGTGTAACGTGTGACGGCAAACTGTGGAATGATTAAAAAGGAAGAAATTCAATGCGACGTACATGGCACACAATTTCGAACGCAATTATGGTAATTTAAAATGTTTCATTAACACGTATTTATACACGGGAAATATATCCGTGAATTTTGACTTTGGCAAAAATGTTGTTGCTATTGGAGAGGGAAGACCTCGGCGGTAACTGGGCGTAAAATGCGATGTAGTACTTAAATGTTGCTGGAGGTAATATAGTTAATTTTTTGGCATATAGCTTCTTCATCAATGTTTACCATATAGGTATATATGAATTCTCTAAGAATACATGCAGCCGTTTGTGAGAAATTCAACATTTCGTGAAAATAGACAACAATAAACTATTTCCATACGCGATACAGTTAATTTCATCTAAGTTTTCCATTTCTGGTGGTATCAAATGTAAATATGAGATGTCATTAGCTTCTTTTAAGCATTTTAACACTATATATACACATATACACAGTAGTCCCACTCCAGCCGCGGTTTTGAGTATACGCGGTTGAATACTTGACCAGGTTTTACCAACCGCGGTATACAGTGTTGAGAATCTGTGGTTCTTCGCGCGACTGTGTAGAGTTGGCTAATTTTACTAATATTAAAATTTGTGTTATTGGAAAAACTACATATTAACTAGTCTTTAACAGAAGGAGAGACATAGGAAAGAGGATTTCCAGCTTACGATAATACAAGTTAGTCAGGAGGTTGAGGTTCGAGGAATCTTATGGAAGAGTTGCATTTATATACAAGAGTTCTTTGAAACGTAGTTCCAAGCGGATGACTTCATCAGGGGCTGCTATGCCAATAAATTATTAATGTACAGTATTTCCTTTTACTTAGAATATTTTCCTGTTTTTATATGATAAACATTTTTTCAAAAGTATAACACTTAGCTTTAGCATTGAAGTATACATTATAGTTGTCCCTCAGGGATCGTTTCACCTAACCCTATTTTCCCATTAACTCTGAACCTCGCCAACTGCTGGTGTAGCCATGAAAGTAACCCCGGCAATTAGGGAGGGACTACCATACATATTCATTCCAAAAATTTCGTTCTAAAAAGAATATTACTTTTCGACGACCTTAAATAGAAAATATTTAAATTTAATTACCATTAATGTAATAAAGTTTTCGCAATATTTCCAAGTTTACATCTGAATAATGTTGATGATTTTATCAACATCTTATTGAAACACTTCTGATATTGAATACATAATTTCAATATATTTTATTTTTATTTATACATAATTTCACATACAGCGTATTCGCCATTTTACAGTGAAAATGTTAACAGTAGACTAAGACATAAATCAACATATAACACAACATCCATGCCCGAAGCGGGATTCGAACCCGCGACCTTTGGGTTAGAAGTCAGGCACACTGCCAACCAGTCTAACTCGGTCACGAAATAAGTAGTAATATTTGTGTGCTTTTACGTTAAATAACTAGGAAGACAATATTATTACTTTTTATTAGATACTCAGTTAAATAATACAAGTTTTATTCTATGTAAATATTACAAATTATGATGAAATTTAAATATCAAAGAAAATGTAATTGGTTAGATCGTCAAACATAACTAAATTTTAGGTTTTCATTGATATTGAGCTTTTTTTAGAATTAAATATATTCGGTTCGCGGAAAATAGTATACCGCGAGCAATAAACAGCATATTTCTTCGTGTCAGTATTAATTTTGTTTTTCCCACTTGATGAAACTGCACGTAGGATGTCGTAAATTGTGCTCATTAATTACATTCTTGTACATAATCTTTTAAATGCTTTGTCTCATTACTGCTACACATAAGAGTTCTCCCTTAAAAGACGTACATGTATTTTACTGTATTTCTTCACCTTATTCTTTGTTAAAGGATTGTTGAATTTCGCTTAAAATGAACATTTGCCGGTATAAATTCAGAATAGGAAATATTATTAATGCCCACTATTTATAATTATTTAATGACTGTATATGCCTTTGCGTTCAATTTAGGAAGGAAGTGTAGGGACTATATCGTTAGGTCGATAATCTCTTATGTCCTTATCAATGAAAGTGTTTGCCTGAAAGATGTGCCATTTTCAATCTCTCCGTATTTCTTGGAAACCGCAAGAACAAAGGCCTTCTCTCCTCAATTCTCCTCCCATCCTCCATGAACGCCACCTCTTCACGCTTCCTCCTCCGTCTTCTCCTCCTATTTCACAATGATTCGTTCCCACACTGAAGCTCGATTAGTGTCACGTAGCTCCAAATCGATGTTTCATGCCCGAATGGGTATTAGTTTTGATTGAACGTAAGGCATATTTTAATAACGGAAATTCTCGGTGCTTCTTTTAAGGAGTCGATCGATCGACTTGTGACCCCGATAAGTTCCATCGTTAGCAAAGCCAAACAGATTGATTATAATGAGTGAATGCAAAACAATATGCTCTGTTTTCGAAAATTGACAAGATACGATGTGTTGCATCCTGGGGCAGATTCAGAAACTTCTCGAGGGGGAGGGAGGCTATACTTCACGAGAAATAAGTTGGCTTCCCAGATGCTTACGCCCACAAAGTAGAGGGGGAGATACGTTGTCGGATTTACGTTAACAGTCAACGCCCGTTATCTATTTATACCCAAAGGCTACTTAATGAGAAAACGAAGAGACGCGACTAAGGCACAGTATGGCAACGTCGCAAGGCTCTGACAGGCCCAAGCCTGAAAAGTACCCTTTTAATGCTCCCACCCTCCCACTTCCTCAGAGGCCAACTTAGGTCTCGTCTACTATAATCGTCCCAATCGTCTTTCCCTTATCTTGAATCCGTTATTACCGATGACACTTTATTCTGAAAATCTCTGGCCTTCTCAGAATATTTCTTTCCTTTGGCCTACGGACCTAATCTGCGACATATAATCAGGCAATTTTGCACGGAATGGGTTTAAGTATGCATCCCTTGGAGGGCAATGGGGAAATCCAAAGGGAGAGGAAGGTATCGCCCCAACCGTCGGATCCACTGCGTTCTGGAAATTTAGTATTTCTCGTATTTTTTTCAAAAAAAATCTGTATTTTTGGTTAAACTAACTGCTTTGAAAGAACATTTTCGCAAAACTTTTGATAGTAGAGGATTCCAATTTCCATGAATGGAATTCATAGTAAGGCTTTAGAACTTGACTTGAATCTTGAAGTTTCGTTATCCTGTAGATATAATATCCAAATTAACTCTCACTCCTCTCATTTATGGGATAAATACTTGGCAATTTATTTGGTTCCTCGAATTATAATCCTCTGGATGGTGCGTGGAAAATGAATCGCTTTCGGATGAGGACCTTGCATGAAGAGTGAGAAGGAATGTAATACGTTACCATGAGATTCAAATTAATTTCCTAAAATACAACGTCTTAAGCAAAGGTGCCTAACACCATCGCCACACGTATCTTTAGGTAAAAATTTATTTCGTATATTCTCACGATAATTGATTAGGAGAAGTTTAGAAATAAGATGAAAATTAATTAACATTATCCTAAAATATACAAAACGGAGCACTTCGTTTTCATATATATTAATCAAAATTCTATCTTGTTACACGTATCATTCTGTCCAAAAATAGATTAAATGCGATATTCTACAAGTGATCTGTAAAATCTTATTTGGAAATTAATAATAAAGCAAATCAAATTTAATATAATTTTCCATTCTGATTTATAAAAAATGAGATTTCTCTATTTATCCACCTTTGGAGGGACAAAAAGTCTGTAAAACAATAGACTCGTTCCAAACATACCTGAAAACTTGAATTCTATATTATAAAAAAATTTCTGACAATTATAATTTATATATATATCATCTAATGGGAAATATTAATTATCGTAAAAACTCATAAAAAGTTATATTTTAAGATAGTCATCATTAAATGAATAGTTTTTAAAATAGTTCAAATCAGAAATCTTTATTGGCAGACATACAGTAAAGCAAGCAGAAAAAGAAGAAATATTTATGTGTGTACTTAAGAAAACGCACGAGTACAATATGGGATTTTATTTTTAGATGTTTATTTATAAAAATTATTAGCACCAGATGAAAATGCTTTTTATTGAGAAATAAGGAGATTCTTGTGTATTCATTCATGGTTTTCAATCCTAAGATTTGGTTTGATATGACTAGGGAATAAACATATTTGATGTGGTGGTTTCCCGTTGTCTTCCACATCAGACACACACACATGAGTGATGAAATGTGACTTATGAATACGAACACAAACATCCATGGCCTTAACGGGATTCGAACCCGCGACCTCAGTGATGGCAGGCCAGCGCGCTAGCCCTTCCACCACCGGGGTCGGCTCTTGTGTATTATGAAAATCAAAATCCGTAGAATTTTCGATTGTAAATAACGCGTAATATAAGTCTGCAAACAATGTTATGTATTTCACTTTTACACGAAAAATATTTTAAATCTTATCAGAAGTAATGAGACACAACAAAGGCATTAATTGTCGGTTGAATATTCACAGCGAAGTAGATGGATATAAATGTATTCAGTCGAATCGTGGAAGTAGCAAAAAGACGCGGTCGTTCTTGAGCTCTCGTCAAATGGAATCCAGTAAGGACTATAGAGAATTAGTTTTTTTACTTTCTCCATACGTAGTATGTATAGGCAAAGTATTGTGATCACAAAAAATGAACTTCGAGATTTCAACGGAAATACACTTTTTGAGGTCCCTATCACACGGTTAGACTATTTTCGGAATGTCTGTGTGTGTGTGTCTGCGTGCGTGCGTGCGTTTGTGTGAGATTGTGGGCGCTCTAACTCAAAAAGAACTTGCCATATCGTTACCAAACTTCATATATAACACTTTAGCATGAGCACAAATAACATAAGTTTTTTGACAATACCGGTTAACCGGAAGTCGAGGTTTATTCGAAACCCGATTCGGATTTTGCGATATTTCTCCGTTAAAACATCATTATTGTATATACAATTCTATACATATGTTATAGCGAATGTAATTTCCTACAACTTTCGTTTGAAACAATTTTCCATAGCAGTTATTGTTTAGGAATTATTTATAAATAATCAGTTTTTTCGGTTTCCAAACTAAGTTACCCTCGGAGCCGCATACAATAATCTTCAAAAGATTGAGAGCCATATGACACATTCTGTACTTATAAATTTACGAACAGTACATAACCTGTATCCGAAGCAATTCAGATATATTGCATGTCCCTTAGGCATCCCCAAAACGTCTTAAGTCGCTTTACAGTGCGGCGGAAAACGTTGAATGAATATTTAAAAGAGCCGAAACTAAGTTAAAAGAGCCACATGTAGCTCGCGAGCCGCACTTTAGCTTCCCCTGCTATAGAAGTTATATAAATATGTATAAACGGCGCACTACGACGCACAAAGCTTGCAAATGGATACCATTGTCTTAAGCAATGGTCCCTCGAACCTGCGTGGATGCCCGGACGACGTAAAAATGGGTTATAAGTTCTATGGGAAACCGACGTAAATGCGGGCCGTCGTAAAGCGGGGGCTGACTGTATTCCTTAATACAAGCAGCCTCGAATCATTACAATGCCCCTACCCCTCACATAAGAAACCTGTCTTTACGCCCCTTTCTGTATCGCGTTCAGTCACAGTTCATCGAAAATATCAATTGGACTTGCAGTTGCCATTAATTTATAACTATTTTAAGAAAAAATGAACTTGAACAATACCTCATAGCTAGTTCAGGGCTAGAATTTGGCGTCTGCATATTGTAGGCCCAACATTACACAGGTAATAAATATATGTAATATATTTTACACCCCCCACCCCCACTTGCAGTTTGGAAACCACTGCCACAATACAAAAGAAATCTAAGTCTAGAAATATTACAAACCAAGTTAGTTTTAGATGAATAAATTTATTTCATAACTAGAATTAATAACAAATTAGCTAAATGTATTTTAATTACATACTATAAATAAACTATCTTGCTTATTTTCAACAGCGTTACTTAGTTGACTTAAATAAATTTTGACATTGTTACGTTTCAAATACCGAAAACTCTCGCTTAATGCGATTTCGCATAGCGCTATTTTGCTGTAGCGCTCTTAGCCTCGTTCGCAATACTCAATACTCGGAGTGAATTGAAGCCGAGCATCCATTCTGTGCAATTGTTTCTATTTGTCGCCCAGTCTTTCTCCTAACGGGTGTTCACGGTGTTGAGAAAAAACCATATATATATATGTATATTATAGATTCTGTTTTCTAAATGATCGTGGATTTGAGTAAAATTGTCTACGGATATTAGTCTGCCTGCACCGCATTTAACATAAGTAGGTGGTCAAATTAAAGGACTACGCTAATGAGTCTGTAACAGGGACTGAAACCGGGTTGCAGATTGAAACCTGCGAAACCCGATTTTTTGGCAAACCCGTTATTCTTCCAAACCCGGGTTTGAAGAACACTGTCATAGGGTAGGATGGGGCTATTTTGATCATTTCAGATTATATCAGTCAATAAAAAGTGGCCAAAATGTTTATTCGTGATTCAGTAATTGTTTTCATTGCTTAAATGTTTCTTTAATTAAAACATATAATGCAAAATTTTAAAAATCATGTTTATTTTTAAATACACCACAAAATACACGATAATGAAAAACATCAGTTTTACAAATATGTTGGGGCTATTAGGAATAGAGGTGGGGCTTTTTGGATCACATAATTTATTTGTAAAAAAGACTGAAAATTAGTTGTATTAAAGTTATAAACTACAAAACTACAAAAAATTATATTTTCTCTTCACAGTCATTCGTATGAATTACGGATTAAACACATTTTCCACACTTAAATCGCTTATGTCCAGCAGCCCCTACACATTGCTCGTGGTACAATATTTTGCATGATTCACAACTGATCCACTCACCTTTGGTGAGAGATTTCGGATTAAAGTATTTGATTTCGCAGAACCCACACGGTACATTTTCTTCATCTTCCGATGATTTGTATGAAGATTCTTCACTTGAACTGTTGAAGTATATTAATTTTCTTCGCATACATTTATTTCTTACTTTTCTTGATTCATTTCTTAGTTTCTTAATCTTTGTTCCTTTCTCAAACTGCAACCTACACTTTATTTTTGTCTTTTTAACGTTATGAGGAGATATCAGGTGACAGGCAGACTACTTTGTTTACTTTTTTCTTTGGATTGGATTTGGTAGGTGTTGGTAAAACAATTGAAAAGTTTGTTGTAGAACATGATGGTTCTGTGAGAACTTGATGATTTGTTTCAGGAAGAGTGTCAGCATTTTGTTTTATGGGGAGAGATATTTTGTTTGATGAATCTGCAGTTACGTTTGATGGTCCGGCAGATGAAGTTGATGGTCAGGTATTTTCACTTGATCGTCCGGGATTCTTACTTGATGGACCAGTATTTCGACTTGAGGGTCCAGTAGGATCATTGCAAAGAATAGGGGTTACCTCGGAGTATTGACAGTAGGAAAAAGAATTGTTCTCAGCAGGGCCGGCTTGAGGCAAGCGCCATCGCACCGATGGCGCTTGCCTCAAGCCGGCTGACCAGGGCCCCGCTCTCTGAGGCAGAGGCGTAGCGAGGGGTGTGCAGAGGGGGGCAGTCGCCCCCGGGCGCAGGGCTTAAGGGGCGCAAACTCACGGACCGAATTTTATCAGTGAAAGCAGATCCGCTAGGAGATCGAGGAGTAACGTAATATCCTATCCGATTAAAACAAGAGAGGCTCGAGTCATCAGAATGTTTCTGGGAACTGGCCCGAGACGCAATGAATCACTCTTTCATTTATCTTTAGGATATAGTGATTCCGTAGCTTGTTTACGTTTAGGTGGTCTCTGAGACTTAAGAAATGGCAATCGTAAGCGGGTCAGAGAAAAATATTTACAAAATATAGGTGAAGTCCCGCTTTGGGTTGCCATCTCCCCGGATGCGACCAGGAGTCTCCGGGTTTTGGGACTAGTCTCCGGGTTAAGGGTAAAATTCTCTTGGTCAACAGCGTAGTCAGAGCTGCATACCGAACCGAACCGCTGAACCGAACCGCAGTCATTTTGCTGAACCGCGAACCGAACCGAAACCACTGATGAATTTTTCATTGAACCGAAAACCGGACCGTAATTTTCTGCAAAAGTGGTTCGGTTTCGGTTCGATATCAATCCACAAAGTACGGACCAACGAAAAGACTAGGAATTTCCATTGGAAAACCAGCGGGTTTGCTTCAAATGAAAAAGTGCCTATCTCTTTCCTCTCTGCTACTATTGTTATCCACAGATGACATTTATGGTGAGGGTTATGGGGACACCAACTGCGACAATATCCGGGTCAACCACTGTAGGCAGAAACCGACCAACAGAATACAGAAAGATCTTTATCTGAACACAGGCAAAATGGTCGTTATAAAATGACCTAGAAATGAGCCGTAATCTGCTTTCCTACCGAGAGAAAAATCCATGCCCTTACCATCGCTATCATCCCCTTCAGCATTGTAATTAGCAGACCTGAGAAAATATGCCCCGCTGTGTCTTTCAACGACATCATTCATTTTCCAACTCTCGTGTGGTGTTCTTCTATGTTAGGTATTTCCATTACTTGGTGGTTTATATTCCAGCAAAAACAGGTGAGGTCTTCGGCGGATCCCTTGGATCGGAGGCATACATTTCCCGCAGAATTCCTTGAATTATCTAAAGTGTATTTTTAATAATATTTTAGTAAACTTTATTTAAGGGACTAATAAAATTAATTAACATGTTAATGTTATTTAAGGAGTATCACTGTACATTTAAAATCGTTTGTTTTGAACCATAAGTGTCCGCACTTCGTATATTGAATAATCTGTCGATTTATTTTAAATTATTCTTATAACGTAATTTTACTATCATATTTTTTTTTATTACTTTTCTAAGGTGGCAAAAGAAAAAAATTAGCAATATGTAATATGTTCGGAATCGAGCTAAAAATGTCTTTTTGAATTTATTATATAATAATTCGGAGTAATATTTTATTCCATATTTTTTGGCCAATTAACTAATTAAAATATTTTATTTACATAAATTTATTATTGAAAGTTGGAAAAATTGAGAGGCCGTGCATCATCGCCATTGGAAAGCAAGAAACTGGCTACTTCAATAATTAACTCTATCATTCAACCAAGGAAATCTTAATAAGGGCTTACGGAAAAGAATTTTCCTAGTCGATGAATTGTTTCGGAGAATTGTGGTCGGTGAATTTTCCTAAACCCTTGATAAAAATAGCGAACATATTTTATTTTATTTGTTATAAATGAACCAAAGGAATAACGCTTTGTAACTTCCATTGTTTTTATTTCTCTTACGACCCGGGTTTCGACATTACAATGCTATCGTCAGGTCCAGATATGGTGAGAATAGAAAGTATATACAGGGAAATGGGTAGAGACGGGGAAGGGAGGGTAGTTTGTAAGAAGGAAAGGAATGGAGGGGAGGGAAAGGAGGAACCTATCTCAGAGGGTTACTGCGGAGGTAGGTTGTAAAGGGATAAAGGGGGAGGGGAAAGGAAAGGCTGGAGGACGGAGACCATCTCGGGAGGGTTTGGGGAAAGACGGGGGGACTATGACTAAAAAGAAAGGCCTTGTGGAAGACGGAGAGAGGGTGAACCCCAGAGAGAGGAGGGAGGAAATTATCAATGCGGCAATGGGTGCGTGTGTGGGAATAAGGAAAATAAAGGCAAGTGCGGTGGTAGAACTAAAGAGGTTAAATATTGGGAGACGGGCGATAAGGCCCTTGTTATAAATCTTTTTTCCTCTAAATGATGTGTATTACAGGTAAGAAAAAGAAATAAAATGCCTGAGGAACTAATTTTCTTTGATTTTTAATGATTTTTTAAAACTTTTGTTTTCGGTTTGTCCGTCCATCCAGGGATAATCTCAAAAGCGGTTTAAGCGAGAGGCGCATTTTCTTTCTGATATGTATGATTGTGTATGTTGGTAAATGATTTGTAGTGAATCCATTCAGTGAATTTTTAATTGATATGTAAACAACAATGAACAAAAATCATGTTAGGATCAAAAATACCATTTTTAAATATAAATAAATGAAGATTATGATGGGATTGTAATATATAAAAAGTATCAGTTTTTCTTTTCGTTAAATAAATTCTTCTTTCATTTAAAATAATAATGACTGCTGATTGATTTACTTACAGATTGATACTGAATGTGTAATGTTTATATTGGATAAATTATTTCTGAATAGTATTTCAAATGATTAATTTAGTTGAACCGAACCGAGCCACTTGTCAAAATTCCCGTCTGAACCGAACCATGAACCGAAACCACTTCCAAAAATTTAGAACCGAACCACTCCAAATTTTGAAGTGGTTTGCAGCTTTGAGCGTAGTACATGGACCAGAGTGACCACATGCTCCGTATTTTATGGGATGACCCGTTTTTCGGCCAATTTTTCTTCAAATGTCCCGCGTCCTGTGGCAAATCAATACGGGACGCACTTTGTCCCGTATTTTTTTATGAAAATAGATATATTGATTTCAGATACACTTAGGGTATTCACATGTGCCGTATTTTAATGTAATTAATGGAATGCTTTGAATGAGTCGAAACGAACCCAGACCGCACGTATCGAAAATATCGGCGATTAGTTTCGGATTGTAATATTTTCCTCCCGAGCGACCCGTTTCGTAATATTTTCCATTTCGTGGACTTAATTAATGTGATGTAATGTAATATATGAAGAGTTTATAGAAATGAACCCACTTTTACGAAAACGTACAAACGAGATTTCATCTCTCATAGATAAACGGAATGTTATATTAAAATATATCGTCACATATACGCATAAATAAGTCAGAATGCTCACTATGAAGCAAACAGTCTCGAGGGCCTCGATATTGCATTTTCTCTTCCGTCAGGAAATTTAGTTTTAGTTTACAAACACAGGAGCCTTTAGAAGCTTAGAATTAGAAGAAACACGTCTAATTTGTGAAGCACGCACGGAAAAAATCTTATCGCGTCAGCAGCTAAAACTTTGTGGGTGACTCGCATTTATGTGTATTTGCTACCACCATAACTACGGGAACGACAAATTCTGAATCCCAGCGAATGGCTCGTAGCTCTGATTATAACATTTATTTGGTGGTATTGGATTGGTGGCGCTGTTATAAAGTAGGTACCACTGCAATCTTTTGTTGGGGTTCGAGGGAGCCGCCAAGTTGCGTGAGGGAGCGACAAAATATGGCTCATCATATTCACATTTCTATGAAAACTGATTATCTCTTGTGTATGAAACATTTAAAGACAGTAAACGTACTTCAATTTCTTCATCTATGAGAATATCCGGGTTAAATTAGGGAATCTCCGGGTCAGATTATGAAATCTCGTGGTCATTCACGAATTTTAGGTTGCAACCCAGGTTGCCACCTCCTCATGTCTCACCCGAAGTCTGGGGTTATTGCTCATTCTTCGGGTTACACTTGTTTTGCCTATATATTTCCTAGACTGGATCTCACTTGTAAACAATGTTGTCCCGACGGACCAGGGGGTTTGCAATTGAGTTGAGGTATCTCCTGCCATCTAGCCTTAAGGTGCGTTCACATGCACGCGTTACGCGCGTAGCGAACAGGCGCTACACAATCAGAGGCCTCGCTTGAGGCGTAACGCGCGTAAGCAGCGACGGCGCGTTGGAGTTGCGAAAATCTCAACTTTACGCGTGAAATTTTCATGATGGCCGTTGTGCGAACAAAACAAATGAACACCAAAATGATTTTGGCGCCGGAATCCCGGAATTCCCACTGATTCACACCTTGCATCACGTAGTGAACTTCGGTGTGCAATTGATGAAAGAATCGTCAACGAAATAGCGACTAATTATATATATATATAAATGGCGCTAGATATAGAAATAGATGCCAGCGGGAGAAAGCGTGGAGAGTGATGGGAGAGAGAATTCAGATAGATGGTAAGTACAAATTTGAATATATATGGTTATTTATATCTATGGATTGCAAATGCAAACGTGAAGTAAGGTTTTCCAATAATAAAAATTATTTCTTCGCTAGCTAAAACGTGCCAGACTCGCTGGAAGAGTATACGGGACCGGTCGGAAATAATTGTAAAAGGATTCACAGTCCGTCAGCCTCATTTCCTGTATTAAATTATGGTAGGCGCCTTGAGCTCATCTTCTTGCAAAAAAGGGTCGAACCCACCATCTCCTAATTCTTCTATTTCTCATTGCAAGCAATATTATAAAGTTGTAACGCTACCGCAACATTCGATCATCCACTATTATCTCTAAATGAAACCACCGGAGTTCCTACAAAACCTCAATCACAAGTAAATAAGTGCGCGCGTCATAGAAGTCAATTGTCTTCGAGTTCACCGTCAATTGTTCACGCGTTCTCCTACGCGTACATGTGAACGAGCAGTACTCTAAATGCGGCGCTCGCTACGCGCGTAACGCGTGCATGTGAACGCACCTTTACTCGTACCAATTTCCCATTCAAATATGTTGTTTCGTGCTTGAGTTTAGCAAAACATGGAATTGCCTAAACACGCTAAATTGAGTACAGAAGACCCCGTACACCCCTCCCCCGGGAACTTGGCGGCAAGAAAAAAGTCATGGGTCAGACTGGGAATATAACCCCCCCCCCTCCCCCCTTTAGGGGCGCCAAAAAGATGCCTTGCCCCCGGGCGCCGAAGACCCTAGCTACGCCACCGCTCCGAGGGTCCCGCGCGGTCTGCTTTCACATCGAAATATTACAAACAGGCAGAAGCCAAAGTGAAACTATAAGCGTATTTTTTTAACGCGCAATAAACAAAATTCTATTGATTGTGCCTGCCGAAATCGCATATTAAATTCTTACGTATTTTAAAATGTAATATTATGATCTCTGTAAGTAACTGTTAACCAAAAAATTTTGATATATATATATTAACTTTGGCCTCTTGTATTTCCAGATGGAAAGCATCGGGGATTGCTGAGTGTGGCAGAAACCTTGGAAAAAGCTGACTTTATATTCGATTAGAAAAATAGTAGGCAATTCTTGAAAAGTTTCGGAATGTGGAAAAGTGGAAGAATGCTGATAATGAAATGAAGGGACAGGGTTGAATACGAGGAAGCACTAAGATAAATTTGGAAAGAAGAGAATGTTAATAGAAATTATAAGGATTAGGAAGAAGACTTGGGTAGAAAATTTTCTGAGAAGTGCTTCGTGGTTAACTACGTGATCTAAAAAAAGCTTAAACGCGAAGAAGGAATCAGTAATGTTTTATTTAGTGTAAATTCAAAAGTGAAACTGTGTGAACCAAAGAACAAACAGTTCGTGTGCAGTGGCTTTTTTCAGTGACAAATCAAGCCTTCGGAGAGAGACTGCAAGTCGCATCGGAGGAGGGGACTGCTGAGCGTCCAAAAGGATTCGCCGTTGGAATGAATTTTCCCTAAGGTCAGTAATTAATCGACGCTGTTGGCGCTCCCACTGATGCACGAGCAAAGGGGAGAAGAAAATTTCTGTGCCACCAAACTTGAACTAACGCTTTAACTAACTTAGAGTAGCATTAGTGTAAGGCCGACACAACAGAACATCTGTACGCGTCAGTCACTTTCGTATTTCGTGTTTTCTAGGCGCGAATTGTTTTCATGTTAGGCACGTTAGGAAATAATATTTAGGAAACTTAAACGCATAATTCTGATTTTGTTCTTTTTAGTTAGTTAGTTTTAACGCATTTATAACTAACACTTGTGCATGCTACGTTCACAATTTCTCAACCAATGTTTTTCGTATCATACGACAAATGGGAGCCCATTGCCAAGATAAATGAATCGCTACGCATAAGGAGAAAGGCAATTATATTTTTATTGATATGTTTCCGTGTATTCTATACCAAATTTTCTTTACAAAATTAAACGAGTTGTATTGTGTGCTGTTTTCCATTAATCCTTTAAGTGGGGTAGCCACGATTGTTCACGACTTTTTCATCTACTACTTGAGGCGGAAACTTTTCCTATAGTGGACGGTCTGGAAGCAGGTGAGACTTTCGTATGACTATTTGAATTTTATCTTAATTTATGGTATTTTCGGGACGGGAGAATGCAAAAAAATAGCGAAAAATGAGGACGTATGGTATAGTCTTAACAACTTTTTTATGTCGAAAACTATTTATACTTTCTCATACGAAGTATCGAGAAAGTATTGTTTTCGCGAAAAAATTCGACCTCGAGATTCTTACGGAAATATACGTTTTAGGTGTCGCTGAATCCGAAAAAGTGGTTTTCGCAATGCCGTCTGTCTGTCTGTCCGTCTGTCTGTCTGTCTGCCTGTTACTGGCGCTGGAGCCTAGACGGTAGAGCGAAAATGAATGAAATCTCGTACTTAGGCATTTGATCATACTGAGCAGAGTATACGTAGAAATTGTTGACATTGATCAATAATTAAGAGTAGTTTATTCTATGCATTTTTAACAACAATCCGATTTTCTCAGAAACGGCTCTAACGATTTTGATCAAATTTCGTACAGTTACTTGATTTTACGTCTTCAATAGTACTATATAGTTCGTATTTCTCAAAAAATGAATATAAGGCTAGTTTATTCTTGGGCAACTTTAACAAAAATTGGATTTTCTAAAAACAGGCTCATACGATTTTCATTTTCTAAAGATAACTAAACGACGCATTAGTACCCATATATCAGAAAGTTTGTACAATGTATGTATTACCGATTTTTATTTTATAGGTCATTCAATCATGTTTATTTTAGATTGTTTTTTTTACTTTTTAGTACAGAAATTGGACATTTCACCAAAATTAACTTATAATATTAAATTATTAAATTTTATTTGCTTGGTTTTAGTCAAAGATTTAATATTTAGCATTCGCAGAAATTGTCCTCAAAGAACTTAAAAAAGTTAAGTAATTTAAGTCTTTTTATGACTTTATTAACAAATATCAATGAATGGTTGAATATTTCTTTATTTTCGCCGTATTATTTGTCGTACACAAGAAATTGCTTAAACAAAACAACAACGAGTAAATGTCTTGAATATGTGGACAGACGATAGTACGTGCTTATAATCCCAGTCGATCATAAGAAATCACACCAAGCTAGAGTAAGTGCCAGTTGAATTTCAACAGATTTAGTTAATCTAAGACTTCCACTGTGTAACATGTAGACATCGCAAGAATATGATATTACACGGTTTTAGCCGTCGAATAAAGCAAAAACGAAGAAAATCGGCCCATATTTAGGCATTTTGACGAATGAAGGAAAAAAGCACCTCTCCCCCATTTTTATCGCCATATAATCTGTGTTATCCCCAGGGTATATTATTATTATTATATACCTAAGCGAGGTTTCGTGACGATATCTTAAAAGTTGTGGAAATCACAATTTGTGGAAAATCTACGTCTAATTATTTAAGTTACGTAGTTTTAAATACAATTTCATTTGGATAACTCTATGCCACACGAAAATATCATTAAAACCGTTTATCTATATTATTATTGTATTCTCCCTCTCTCGTTTAATTTTGAAAAGGAAAGATCGGTAGACGGAACGTTTAAAAATTGTTGTCATAAAGGAAGAGTGATTTAGTCAAAGAGAAAACAATTTCCACCTTATTTAAAAGACTTGATGAGTAATCCAAACGTTCAGAACTATCAAAACATTAGATGCAATATCTCTTACAACTATTGAGAAGTGTTGATTGGTTGGTGAGAATTTACAAATGTAAATAACTCAATAAAGAATTAAGATAAAAAATTAAAATTTTGTAGAAATGCTCGATTTACACATTTTAAGGTGATGACGAACAAAATTTCAAAAAGTCCTATGTTCGACTCCAAGCAAGACATTACCATTCCCCATAAAATAACACCAGGGCATCGAACCGGAACCGAACCGAAAAAACCGATATTTTTGTCTGGAGTGGAACCGAACCCGAACCGAAAAAAAGAAATGTGTTGAACCCGAACCGAAACCGAAAACCGGTATTTATTTCTTTTCGAATAAACAGTGTAAGCGAAAAGCGGAATTTTCCAACCGCTCAGTATTCTTCCATGTTCAAATTGGTCATCGCCTCCCTCACGATCTCATATC
Source organism: Uropetala carovei (assembly GCA_036926305.1). Classification (NCBI taxonomy): domain Eukaryota; kingdom Metazoa; phylum Arthropoda; class Insecta; order Odonata; family Petaluridae; genus Uropetala; species Uropetala carovei. The sequence goes on from JAXCHB010000011.1 coordinate 12,130,814, forward strand.
CTGTCGCCATGAGGTCCCAACCCCAAACTAAGTATTCTCTAGTCCCTTGGTTCGTTCCACGTATTGACATTAAGATAATATCTAGCAACTTCCGGAAATTTTACCCATTTGAGAATTCCTTGAACCTTATGAAAGCCTAGTGGGAGAAGGGAAGTTTTCTCCAATGTTTCGTCTGATACATATGCCCACACCTTTCATTCCTTCGTATGAACTAGCATCCATCAGTCTGGCCTTGCTAATCATCCCCCACACACTTTGCGTCGTTTTTAGTCTTTTATAGGGTAATTGAGGACTCTCTTCAGACTCTTTGTCTCGTAACCGGGGTTGGAGAGGAAACCCGGTACCGGCATTTGCCTGCTCTTAACTATAAATACCAAGGGGGCCAACGGCTTAACGTCCCTTCCGAAGGACGGTGGACTGAATTGACCGCGCTCCAACTCCTCTACGCTCAATCAGTAGGATCTGTGATAGATATCCTTAAATGCTAATCAGTGAAGTTTAGCAAGGCTCTCTGATAAATCGGGACCGGAAAAATCTTCCGCTAACAGCCGGGATTGAACCCTTTGCGTAGTAGGCCAGCCCACCCACCATCACCTCCATGCCTTGCTAATTATTGAAGGATTGTTTCACGTTTGTTCCTTGTACGTATTTCTGCATTAGTTGCCCTCTGTTACAGGTTAGTAATTTTAAATAGGTATATGTTGTAAACTCGAAAAATTCAATTTTATATCGGATGTTAATCGTTACTGAAAATAGGAATAAAAAATGTATGTATAATTGTTATTCCCATCAAAATACTTAGCTTATCGGTTTGAATAACGAAGTGTTGTCAGCATTAAGGAATAGATAAATCATCCAGCGAGGAATGAATAAGTCTCATTTTCTATGTATGTACGTTAATTTCAGGAGAATATTTGGTATAGTGAGAAATTAATTCAATGTAATTCATTGCTGTGGCTTTGATGCAAGTACTTGCGTATTTGATAATGATATCATTGAAATCAAAGCAAAGTTTCAAGCGTCAAATTTCTGTTTTAAGTACTATTTTCAAGACTCTTCCATTTATCCTGTTGCTTTCAAGTTAGTGGCAATGAATGTTTTCTTTGTGTTTTTGCAAAATTCCGTCATAGTAAATTTGTAACATGTTAATAAACATTCCTGTCTTTCTGGATTTTTGGACCATCGATTTCCTCGGATTTCTTCCTCATAAAAATGTATAAAAATTTTATACATTTTTTCATCCATTTACATGATCTTTGAATGAAAAAATAAAGCCGTGCATTTACAGTTTTTATAATATGAGCAGTTCACGTGATCTACAAATTGTTAATGAAAATAACGTAATGTCTTATATAACTTATTGACAATATTGAGACAACGCGGCCTCTTATTTTGCCGCACGATTTGTGATTTAAAATATTAATAATTCATTAATAGGCATTCCAGCTCTTGCTCATATTAACTTCGGTGGGTCCGTTCTTCTATCCGAATGCAATTCTTTTCCTTGTAGCTATTCAGCGGATTCTAATGAGATTTAGGGCTAAAGACTAATCACAATAAATTAGAAAATGAGATGGTTTGCATAACATAATAAGTTTAGAATACTCTATCGCCTGAAACGTACTTATTTGTAATTCACCTTACACTTTCCTAACCTGTTGAAACCATTTGCGACGCACGTATGGTTTGTAGTTATTCAATTCTAAATAAATCTTAAATAAATAAAATACTAAATATTTACATTCGAATAATTTATTTTCGTTTTTTAACATCAGTTTTTTAATATCACTATTGTTAAAGTGAAGATGTATTTGCTTTAATTAGAAAATTACGGAAATTAATATATATGTTATTGAAAGTTTCCTAAAAATATTTTTCAGTCGGAGCAAAAAAAAACCGTTTCACTGATGATTGCCGGAGCGAAACCAGAACCGAACCGAAATTTTTTGTTTTGAGTAAACCGGAACGAAAAAATTACGGTTCGATGACATGCTTGAAAGTAGGAGTGCACCAACTAATCAGTTTAGCGTTTGTTCCACCAAATGAAGTTAATCGGTGTTTTGAAAAACTTTTAGATGAATTGTCGGATGAATTACTTGATCTGTAGGACTACTTTGAGGGAACTTACACTTTGAGAGTACTTACATCGAAGGGAATAGAGCACGAGGAAGGAGGCAGGCCGTTCCTTCCAGATATTCTCCAGAACTTTGGAATAAATTCCACGCAGCTCGACTAGGCGAGCCAAGGTACCAACAACTTCGCTGACGGCTGGCGTAATAGATTTCAAAGCTTGATAGGGAAGTGTCATCCTTCTCTTTACCATCTGATGAGGGAAATCATAAAGGAATAAACGGATAATGAACACTTGATCTTTGAAGTGGAATTTGGAAGAAAGATAAGGGAACCCTGTGGGCTGAGGTATAAAAATATTACGGGGAGTTTACAATTAATATCACTTCTGTATGAAAAATACAACCGAAGCAATCGCATAACTTATTATCATTGTGCTTGTGGCAACAATTTTTCTCTCTAAATATTTATAGGAATGTTTGAATACAAATTTCCTGTGAAACATTTAAATATAAATTTGTGCTTCTATTATTAACTTTATCCTGTAAATTTCCGAACCGATACACGTGCAGATTGTAAACACAAGAACGGGTGAAAATTCAGCGCTTGTAAGTAATCGATGACGGTCCAATGTATTCCTTAATATATCATTTCATTCCATTATAAATATATGAATGAGTCTCCTCCGTTAAGATAGCAGTTTTCATAATATACTAACCCTAATGAAGTCTATAAATAATACAATTTGGATTTAATAAATAAGTTATAAATGAAAAGCAACGGAGAATTGCAATAACGAAAATCCATTCAATAAACCTTTACTCCATAGACTTCCAAGTTTTAAATAAGTAATAATCACATTCTAATAACAGTATGGGTGAAATGTTTCGTTGGTGGAAACGTCTACATTTACATTTACATAAATACCCTGCAAGCCGCTAGAAGCGTTTGGCAGGGGGTGTCACAACACCAAGTGAAGTCTAGCTAATTCCTCTGTTGGATTGTCTTATCGCGTCTGGGAAAAAGGATCGGTAGTATTTCTCTGTTCTAGCGGTAATTTCGAGATATTTTCTCCTGCACTGTGATCTAACATTACGTTCACTAACACCGATGGGGACGACTATGCCGCGTACGTCTTCAACGAATTCGGAACTTTCAAATTTTTCAAATAGTTTCCTCTTGTATTCAATTCTTCTACTCTTCAACGTCTGCCATTTCAGATCTCTCAATAACTCTGATACACTCGCATCATACCGATATTCTCCTTTTACAAATCTAGCCGCTCTACGCTGAACCATTTCGAGCTCTCTAGTTAGGCCCTCCTCGAAAGGGTCCCAGACGGCGCAACAGTATTCCACGATGGGTCGTATTAGGGAAAAGTATGCGATTTCCTTCACATTCGAGGGGCACCCCCGCAGGACTCTAGAGGAAAGCCCTTGAATTCTGTTTGTCGATGCTATAACGGATTTGATATGCTCTCTACTAGACAAATTGCTACTGAGAATTACTCCTAGGTATTTGTAGCTATTGACGTATTTTAGCTTTAGTTCGGATATTTGGTACGGGTAACGGTTGAAATTCGTGGAGCGCGTGAAGTTCATTGCGGCGCATTTCTTTATATTCAGATCGAGTTGCCAATCTTTACACCATTTCGTGATAGCCTGAAGGTCCTTTTGCAAATTCTCCTGATCGTGTATTGTGTTGATTTCTCCATACACAAGTGTGTCATCCGCGAAGAGTCTAACTTTACACTTTATATTATCCGCTAAATCATTTATATATATCAAGAATAACAAAGGTCCGATTACACTTCCCTGAGGCACGCCGGAAGTCACTTTGACGAGGTCTGATGCAACTCCATCGAGGACTACTCTCTGGGTTCTATCGGAAAGAAACGAGGCGATCCAATTTACAATTTTCTCGTTAATAGAATACGCCCTTAATTTTTGCACTATTTTCACGTGAGAAACGGTGTCGAAGGCTTTCCTAAAGTCTAAAAATACTGCATCAACTCATATTCCTTTATCCGTTGCTTTCACAATATCTTGTGTGAGTAGAGCTAACTGAGTCTCGCATGACCTGCCTCTCCGGAAACCATGCTGGCTACTGTTAAGCGCTTCTTTGCTTTCGAGAAATCGCATTATTGAGCTACCGATAATGTGCTCAAAAACCTTACAGAAGATTGACGTCAACGATATAGGGCGGTAGTTTTCCACTTTTAATTTACTTCCCGTTTTATGTATTGGTGTAACGTGGGCTGTTTTCCATATCAAAGGAACTACACCCTCATCCAAAGATTTTCTGAATAGAAGCTTAAGGTACGGAGCTAATTCGTTTGCTAACGAGTTTATAATGAATGCAGGTGTGGCTTCAGGCCCTGGCGATTTTCTTTTGTGGACCTGACTTAGTAATTTGACGATACCGCTTTCGGATATTTCTATGTCGCTCATATTTGAGTCTATGCGAGTAGGGAAATCAATGAAATCACCGCTGTCTATTGTGAAGCAATTTTCAAAGAACCGATTTAACATACTAGCCTTAGTAAATGAATCGTGTACACTTTCACCGTTGTCTGTACGTAGAAGAGGTACTGTGGACTGTCCTCCTCGCATTTCTCGCACGTACGACCAAAATTCTTTCGAGTCGTTTTTGAGTGAGTCCGACAGTGTCGTGGATCGGTAGACGTCAAATTCCTTACGCGCTTCGTCTCTTGCAGATTTACGAATATTTCTGTATATTAAATACTCGTTTGCGTGGTTCCTACCAACTTCTTTAAGGTGCTTTATGTGCGCGTGATGCCGTCTTTGTTTCTTGAGCAAGGCACGGAGTTTCGGTTTCACCCACCGCGGATCCTTGCGATCACGAATTGCTTTAGTTGGGACAAACGTTTTTAGCCCTTCTCGAATGATTCGCAAAATTTCCGTCCAAGAGTCATCTACGCTGTTACTATTCGCAAAATTGATCAATGTCGCTATTTGGTTTGTAACATAATTTTTTAAGCCTGGGAGATCTGCTTTACTGAAGATATAGACTAATCGCGTTGGCTTATATATTGTCGCTGGGGTGTATTTGAAGTCGGCAATTACTATTTTATGATCACCTATGCCGTCGTCGATTTGTAGGTTTCTAGTCGATAGTGGGTGGGTAGTGGCTAGCAGATCTAATATGTTTCCGTTTCCGTTGTTGTCATATCGCGTCGGCTCGTTGACGATTTGCTCTAGCGAGTTTAGAGTGAATGCTTCAATTAATTCACGACAAACTTCTCTATTTTTTCCACCACTAACATAGGTTACGGATTTCCAATCGATCGATGGAAGATTAAAGTCTCCTCCAAGAATGATTACTGGATCGTTCTTTCTCCTAGCTATCACCTGCAATGTACGACTGAGTTCTCTAATGTTCTCGACTCCCGAGTCAGGTGGGCGGTAAAATGAGCAAAAAAATAATTTTTTACCATTTCTCGTACGAAGGGAGCACCATATCGTTTCGCAGTGTTCGCTGACGTTAATCTCCTCTAATTGGCTTGATATACTCTTTCTGACGGCGATGAAAACTCCGCCTCCGACTCTTTCCCTCCTGTCTTTGCGATACACCACGTAATCTGGTGGGAAAATCTCGTTAGAATTAATGTCGCCCGATAGCCAGCTCTCAGTTCCCAATACAACGTCTGCACGATGGCTTTTAACTAAGTGGCAAAAATCAGCCTATTTCCTTCGAATGCTTCGGCAGTTCATAATAATAATTTTTATTGTGTTTTCTACGGATATTTTCGTTCTGGATTTCCCCGCCACTTGATCTAACAATTTTATTTTTCTACTTCTCACTCTACCGCTATTCTTGGACTCCCTACGGTTAATGTTGGCGGACTCTTTTCTAACAGATATATTTGTGTTATCCTCATCTAACCTAAAAAAACCCTAGCGTGTTCAAAAACCCTACGCGCTACCGCATCCGCTGCCTCGGCCGTGTAGTGGACACCAGAACCGTTTAGGGGTACCCTACATGAGTCCAGCACCGGCCTCAGGTCAACGAAGTCCACTCCATTGCCCCTACAGAAGTCCCACAGCCTACGGTTCAAGCCCACCACGCGGCTCCAAACCATAGACCCGCAGTCCGTCCGAGGGACAATGCTGCAGATGGTAAGCCGCACATCAGAACCCGACTCCTCTCGGACACGAGCAACCTCAGCGGCCAAGTTCTTAAAAGAACTTAAGACCTCCTCGGAGCCGCGCTTCGAGGCGTCATTGGTCCCAACATGGGCCACCACCCGCAACGAGGAGCAACCCGTGCCCAAAACCGACGCCCTGACCTCCTTCGTCACCTGGGGCACCGTACCTCCTGGTATACACCTGGAGAACACCCGCTCATGAACACCCTCCCGGCGGGCCCGTGACAGTAAAGGCGCCACCACACGCCGGACATTGGAGCTCCCTATCACTAACAGCCCCCTCTTTCCCCCCGAGCTCCCCTTGGGCCTGGTTCCCACCGAGGAGACGGGAGCGGGTGCGGACGCAACGGCTTCGGAGTCGTTCTCCGACAACACCGCAAACCTATTACTAACAGGAAGAGGGTCCACCGAAGTGTTCCCAGCTCCCTGCCTCCGCAGCACCACCCCACGATCCCCCCGAGTGGACACCACTCTCCACTCATCGGGTTTCCCGGCCCGAACACCCTCAGCCCGCGATAAGGAGTGACGGACAACCCCGATCGCTCTACCGGCTTCCGCACCCAGGCTAACCCGAGCCGCCAATTTGGCGCGGTTTGCTTTCAGGGATGACCCCGCACCCCTCACACGCACCAAAGCCGCCTCGGACTTTTCCACCCTCTGAAGGAGGTCCGCAACCACCCTCTCAAGCTCCGTGATTCGAGACCTCATGGCCTCCAAACCAGCGTCGCGCAAAAAGGAGGAAACGGGAGTCCTTGGGGTAGCCATCCTAAACTCTAAACTAATCTGAACTTGCTAAATGTTTTTAAAAATATAACTTAAAATACTTGGCTAACTTATTCGTTGGCTGACAAGCGCTGTAATCTAGGGTTAACGCAGGTAAAAAGTGAAAGGGAGGGGGTGATTCACTACACAAACAACGTTAGTATCGACCTGCAAGCCTTGAGTCAAGGTCGACTATAAGAATAGGAAGTGAAAGGAGGGTTCCGAAATACACAAGTAGAAATATAAAGTCTTTGCTTTACTAAATTTTATGCACGGGAATGATATCTGTTAGTTAAAACTAAATATTACATATACGAGAAAGAAAATAATACTAATGAATGTTAAATAAAATAACTTATCCCTATAGTAGGTGTTAGTAGAGCTTAAGCACTTATTATCAGAAATTTAGGAGAAGAAAATAACAACAATTACGATATAAATATCGGTGTAAAAAAAGCAATGCGCAAATGGTGTTAGAAAAATTACTACACTACGGTATACGACTAATAAGTATTACGATTAAAAAAATGACAATGAGGTTATTAGTTAAGATAACTACTACTATAAGTAAATAAGCTATAGGAAAGGTTAACAAGTAATATAAAAGAAAAGTTAGTTCTACTTAACAGTACGTCTACTTCTACTCTAATGCTACTGCTACAATGGTCGCTCGTAAGTCTCCGTTGGGCTCCACTGAAGGAAGTGAAAGGCACGTCCGCTCTCTCCAGCAGCCAGGTAGAGAATCGATGGGTGAACTGACTAGTGGGCGAAAAACCTATGGGTTAAATGGCATGGTTGAAACGTTTTTGGGTGAAACGTCTTTGGGTGAAACGTCTTTGGGTGAAAGGTCTCGTGGGTGAAATATCTTTGGGTTAAACGCCTCGTGGGTGGAAGACTGGGTGAAACGTCATGGAACCGAACGTTCACATAGCTATGTATCCACTGACTCTCTCCTATCAATTCCAATCACTATTTAATGTCTGCTAATAAAAAATGAGGTTCTGTACTATAATATGGAAACAATTTTAATTTATCGTCATCACGTAAAAATGTTTTGCTAGCATTCTTGGTGCTTTAGATGTTCTCACTTTTGAATAGCACGAAAATAAAAAACACGGAATATTGAGCATAAAAGAAAGTTTTTATGCAAATTACATATTGACAAGATGTTATCATCAGAGTAATTTGAAACTCAACTAAGATGTTTCAGTGTGCTTTAATGTAATATATTCTACTTTCCAAAGCCTTAATAGAAATTTTTCTACAGAACGATTTATCAAGTCTTCGGATACTTCATCCGATTTAATTATCAGCACAATTCTGAGTAGGTTGACGGTCATGATTTCTCACCGTACACTCTTACTGAAAGGTTCTACCAAATCTCATAATCCACTGCATTTATTATTTAAATTATAGAATATGCGCGATTAAATAAACAAGGTTTTTTTTTGGATATGACCCTTTGTACTAACTTGTTGGAAAGTAGAATGACCACCATCAGCTGTTTCTTTCAAACATATATAGGCATATCTTAAATAATATGTGTGGTGTGTGCCAGCGAGCACGTCTGTTTGTAAGGGTGCGTGTGCAGACATATGGGGACACAAACCGAAATAATCTAAATGCTTCCGGAGAGGCGAGGAAATCAACACCACAGCAAGCAACGTGCCATTCGTATTATAGCATATTAATATTGAAGTAAGAGATTCCATTCTTAGCCATTTTGTGAAATGAATCGTGTATGCTCCTTCTCTCTAATGAATTCCGCCGCCGTATTCCTTTGAATCGACGTCTCGTGTTTCCTATTCGAGAGAACGAGAGAAAGAACCTCTTCCCTCTTTAGCGGTAGTCGCCTCTCCCTCATTCCCCACCGCCTTTCCTCTTCCTCTCGCTCCCTTTCACCTCTCTCTCTCTCTCTCTCTCCACTTCGGCAGAACCGAAACCGACTCCTCGAGGTCTGTCTGCGTGACTCACGCGGTCCGCGAGTGCGTCAACGACCACTCAGCACCAACGCACAGCACGAGTCCCTCAACCTCTCTTCCCAGTGAGTCGTAAAACGAGGGCTCTCGTTCAGGCGCCGATGAGCCGGTGACTCTTCCCACCATGGTAGTCGCCACTCTTTGAACTGGTCAACGGCGACGCCGCTTGAAGGAAGACGACTGCCCGCTTTTGTTTTTCGGCATTTCCTCGTCGCGAGCCCTCGAGACTTAATTTGGAAGCCTTCATTTTTCACTTAAGGATTGTGATATTCTGCTTTGAGGATTTCATAAATGATTTCCTCATGAGGATCTTCGCAATTATTCTGCGTCTTGTATTAGGAATGCGAAAGGAAAAAATCTGATGTGGCCAACACATGACTTTCTCCATATTTGGGGTATAGATATTTCAATTATTATGAATAATATTACGAGGAAAAATTATTATTTCGTATCGTAAAAGAAGACACGTCCTTGTTGCCGTAAATTACGTATATTTTGAATGTTTACAGAATTCACCGCTACATGGTGTTGGCGCTGTACACTGGTATAAAGATAAAGCGAAATATATCCGAAATGAATGCTTCTACGAAAATTAGTTTCAAACAAAACTTGGAAGAAATATCATTCTCTACAACTTTGGTCCTTACGAAGATTACCAATAACGATGTTTTTAAGGAGATATTTAACGGAAACCGAAAAACCGGTTATTTATAAATAACTCCTAAACAATAACTCATAAAAAAAAATTGTTTCAAATGAAAACTGTAGGAAATTACATTCTCTATAACCTTAGTATAGAATTGTATATACAATAATGATGTTTCAACGAAGAAATATCGCAAAAACCGAATCGGGTTTCGAATAAACCTCGACTTCCGGTTATCCGTTATTCTCCAAAAACTAAACAGTTCTTTGTGCTCATGTAAAAGTGTTATATATGAAGTTTGGTAACGATATGGTACGTACTTTTTGAGTTAGAGCGCCCACAATAACATACACACACACACACACACAGACATCATTCTGAAAATAGTCTAAACGTGTTCTAGGGACCTCAAAACGTATTTGCGTTGAAATCTCGAAGTCGATTTTTTTCATGAATACAATACTTTCCCATTACTACGTATGGAGAAAGTAACAAGGTATCCACGGTGAATTGCTATTAAATTATCGCCCTGTTAACACTGTATCGTGGATTGTAGCGCTACATTTACTTATTGATTACAGCAAATATGTTTAACTATTGACTTCTTTTCTAGAAGGGTGTAATCTGCATAACTTTACGTCATTCACTCTTAGTTTCTGCATGGATCGCTTTATTATTTTGTTTCGGATGACAAATAAACTTAAATACACGTTGAAATTTGCATCATATTTAACGATTTTAATCGATAAACAGCAAAAATAGGAAAGCAGCAACATTTCTTTTATTGATAACTATTTCTTGAATTCTTAAAGATTTATCCAGATAGAAGAGTTAAAAACTGTGGATAGATTTGGCGGTGCATTTCGTCTAATGTTATAAGAATGAATGACTGTCGTTAGTGTATGAGTGCAAAAACAATATTTCTGAAGCAGTTGTAGCTTTGTTCATTTTTATTGTAAAACTGCAAAATTAAATGCTATATAATGCTATATAATATATAATCTTAGTATGTCGATGTCTCTCCTACACCCCAGAGTCTCGCCTCTTTGTGTCCACTGGACTTCCTTCCCTCAATACCTAGTTGCCGTTCATATACATATATAAAAAAATCTAATGTGGCCAACACATGACTTTCTCCATATTTGGGGTAGATATTTAAATTATTATGAATAGCGTTATGAGGCAAAATTATCATTTCGTATCGTAAAAGAATACATTCCTCCTTATTGCCGTAAATTGCGTATATTTTGAATGTTTACAGAATTCACCGCTATATGGTGTTGGCGCTGTATACTGGTATTAAGAAAAAGCAAAATATCTCCGAAATGGATGGTTCTACAAAAATTTGTTTCTAACAAAACTTGGAAGAAATATTATTCTCTACAACATTGGTCCTTACGAAGATTACCAATAACGATGTTTTTAAGGAGATATTTGACGGAAACCGAAAAAACGATTATTTATAAATAATTCCTAAACGATAACTGCTATGGAAAATTCTTTCAAATAAAACTTGTAGGAAATTATATTCTCTATAACATTTGTACAGAATTGTATATCCAATAATGTTGTTTTAACGGAGAAATATCGCAAAAACCGAATCGGGTTTCGAATAAACCTCGATTTACGTTTAACCGTTATTGTCCAAAAACTAATCATTTCATTGTGATCATGCTTAAAGTGTTGTATATGAAGTTTGGTAACGATATGGCAAGTTCTTTTTGAGTTGGAGCGACCACAATCACATACATCCACACACACACACAGACATCTTTCCGAAAATAGTCTAAACGTGTTCTAGGGACCTCAAAACGTGTATTTCCGTTGAAATATCCTAGTCGATTTTTTTCGTGAACCCTTTCCCATTACTTCGTATGGAGAAAGTAAAAAGCAAAATATCTCCGAAAGGGATGGTTCTACGAAAAGTTGTTTCAAACAAAACTTGGAAGAAATATTATTCTCTACAACTTTGGTCCTCGCGAAGATTACCGATAACGATGTTTTTAAGGAGAAAACCGAAAAACCGGTTATTTATAAATAACTCCTAAACAATAACTCATATAGAAAATTGTTTCAAATGAAAACTGTGGGAAATTACATTCCCTATAACCTTTGTATAGAATTGTATATACAATAATGATGTTTTCACGGAGAAATATCGTAAAAACCGAATCGGGTTTCGAATAAACCTCCACTTCCGGTTAACCGTTAATGTCCAAAAACTAATCAGGTCTTTGTGCTCTTGCTGAAGTGTTATATATGAAGTTTGGTATCGATATGGCACGTACTTTTAGAGTTAGAGCGCCCACAATCACATACACAAACAGATATCATTCCGAAAATAGTCTAAACATGTTGTAGGAACCTCAAAACGTGTATTTCCGTTGAAATCTCGAAGTCGATTTTTTTCGTGAACACAATACTTTCCCATTACCACGTATGGAGAAAGTATTAAGAACTGAGCAACGGAATTGGAAACGGGCAAGCCGAAAACTGGATTAAAAATGAATCTTAAGAAGGTCACCTACAACTCCTTCGTAATCCATGAGAAGATATATATCATCGGAGCAGAGCTTAAGTCATGATCTTCGTTTACTTGGCTCAGCTAATAGCTACGGACTGTTCACTTTTTGGAGAGTAACGATTGAATGGAGTAGCTTCTGACGAAATACAATCATCTTCAAATCAAATATCCCAGTCTATTTAAAAAGGAGATTATATAATCTATGTATTTTGCCTGTTCTGACCTCCGGAAGTGAAACAGACCATGAATGCCAAAACAATCCAGCGTTAACAAACAATTCAGAGGAGCATGGGTAGATGTATGCTAAGGATAACTCGAAGAGAACACAAAGAAGGCTGAAGTCTCCGAGATGAGCTCTTGGTCAGCACAAGAGAGACAGAACATTCCTCCCCTCAACAACTAGTTGCCGCTCATATATGTATATTTTAACTTCGTTCCATCGTTCCTTTTTGTTTTTGTTGTTGCATCATAACTTATCTTACATCCGTATTGTGAAATTCCCTTCACGCGAAACAAAACTTTTCCATAAGAAGTAATCGGTCAATTTTCCTTTTCTGATTGCAGAGCAAACGATAAAACGATTTATGATGTAATTAATGAAGGCTGATTCAATACCACGCATGAGGAAATAAAATAAAAGGTTAGCTTATAGATTGTATCTTAATAATCACTCAAATTATGAGCAGTTTAAGCTGTATTTTAATGAAATTTAACTTCTCAAATTTACACGCGAATAAAATTTGAATTACATTTTCTATAATGTTTAATGAAATTATACCCTCTGCGTGCGCACATGAAAAAACTATGGTGATGATAACTTTTTAAAGCTACAGCACGTTGTTTTCAGCTGGATATTGGAAGATTACGGACTACATTCTCGCGAATGCCATTTACTCATTTTGGTTGGCATATATACCTGACTTACATAGTGTGATAATTACTTAATGAGGATACCGATAAATTTTAAGTGAATCGGTTTCCATCCATGTATGTTTAAAAAAATTTCAATTTATTTATTATCTATATTTTCGACTGATTTCAACAATGAATATATCAATGAACAGAAATTAAGGCAATGGGATAAGATTTATCGAATAGACCAGGATCAGTTTGTAACAATGGCTAGTGTCAAAATTCATTCTTTTTGTTCAATAAGTACGGTATAAGAAGAGAATGCACATCTTAAAATCGGTTGAATTCGAAAACACCATCCTTCGGTTGATTTTAAGGAAATGTTTAGTGGCTAAGAATTGGCTTAAGGAAATGAATAAATACATGCCACCAGTGATATGTGGGTACGAGAAAATTCCTTTGGCTTCATTTTCGGCCGCTATGAAAATGTCTTCGTAGGAATTGAACGCTGGATATTCTGGTAGCTGTTGCATTTATACAGCTAATACTGCTTTCAATAATGTAGTAGCCACATTGAGAATTGCGAAGATGTTACATCATATTCCTATCGCTATAGAGCAGTACTTACGTCAAATGATTGGAAGGAAGAAGGGCGTGTACAAGGTAAGCCAAATATCCCATCTCTTTATCGTGAAGCTTATCTCTCACGCTCACAACGTCCTCGTGCGTATGAGCAAGGCTGTTGCATGAGGTTGGCGGATTTCCTTATAAGGACGCGCATCGCATATTCTCTTCCTTCACGCGTTTTATCATGTCTTGTCTTGAATCTTAATCTAATTTACGCGTTTCTATAGAATCGTTTCAAATTTTATTCCGCCGGACCCCATGACTTCTATTGAGGACTATCAGATTTGTGATTGGCATTTTTCCAAAGCAACGTGTACTTTCAAGGGTGATTTTTTTTATCTAACAGAAAAATTAACATTTATTTGACTCCTTATTAAATAAATCGATTAACTACTATAACTATTGACTACGATTACTTGGCGGTTTGACCAAAAGTTTTCTGTTTTTGCCAGAGACATTCAAAGAGTGATGCATGTAGATTGAGCTGAGTAACCGTCGCATACCCAACTGAATTGAAATTAAATCATAAAACGGCCAAGATCTATAACTGGCATTTGTTCATTTTGTAACATCATAAAAAAAAACGTGGCTTCTTAGCAGCTTGGAACTTGAAAGATATTTTTCTGGTTTTATCACTTGCTTTAAAATGAACAAACAGCAATGTTCGCAACAATATTAAATACAATATGTAACCACAACTGAATGAAACACGATCACAAAATCAAATTCTACCTTCAGTAGGTTAAATATTTGAAAATTCCAACAAGAATAATCTGCCTCGGGTGCAATAAAACACAGATGCTGTGAAACAGAATAAAACTCTTAGAATAAAGCTCTTTTTTAACTAATAGTCATTAGATTTTATGCTTTCTTATTATCCTGAGAAAATCTAACGTAAAAACGATTATATTTTCTAGCGCATTGTAAAATATATTTCTTATTAACTTAGTGAAATAGACGTAGACCATAGCATTTATGCTTAATTCATTCTGTATTACCTTCATTCTGAATTACCAGTAATGCAGTAATTACCAGTTTCTCGCCATAGATTTTGAATTCACGCAAAAAATATACAATAGTATAGCAATCAGAGTAAAAGAGATTATTTTTGTAGCATTCCATAACTCCATTATATTCATTGTAAATAACAAGTACCTGCTAATTAAAGAGTCATCAATTTCTAATACTAAAACGTTATGTTAAATATAAAAACGCCACGCCACTTATATTGACTGATAAAATGTACACTCACGTACGTGCTGACTAAAATTCCACGGATCGCTAAAACAATCCGAAATTGGCAAAGTCTCCTAGAATCCTCTTCAAACCTCGTAATTGTTTTGGATAAATGATACAGCCACCTTTTAATTTTTTATGGTGCCGTAAATCTATCCAGAACTGTTCAAAATGGAGTGATTCTAAATTGTCCATTTGTGAAAAAGGAGAATTTTGTAACTAAGTCACTAAATTGTTGGCCGTGTAAATTATCTCAAATGATAATATAAAACGGAATACAATACACTACCCGAGCGGAAAAGGCACCGCAACTGACGCGGAAGAAATATCCCTCGCCCGCAAATCTTATCTTCCACGACGAATAGGTGCTTGGGGCCATTTTTAGACTTGGTGAAAAATTAGAGAGTACTTCAGATACTTCGTTCATCTATTACCTCATCCATCCAACAGTAGGTGAGGCTAAGGCACTACGTGATCTAGATGAGTTATAACACAACCAGAGGTATGACCTAAGATCTAATAAGTTTCGCTGGTATAATTTTTCGAAATATCTTGCAGTTCATCCGAAAATCTTCTCACAACTTCACCCATCCTTTTGTGCTGTAAGAATTCTCTTTACGAATTCAAGAACATTGGGATATTTTCCACGTCCTTTTATTGGTACAGAAAAATTGATGGATTAGAATAGTTGTGCCACACAGCCCATTTCTTCACACATTTCAGGCAACGCGCAGTGGAAAATACAGTTAAGAATAATTTACGGAAGCTAAAAGGTTAAGTTGTATGTCAATATTATCTTCTAAGTTTTAAAATCTACGTATTACTGGAATACAAATGAAAGGACAAAAGGTATTTTTTATAATTTTTGTGATTTTATTTTACGCATTATTGTGTCCTTTAATTGTTAAACTCGTGAGGGCCAGATGAAAACACTCGGAGGGCCGGGTATGGCCTGCAGTCCGTAGTTTGAGCACCACTAGATTTGAATATAGATTTTTTTCTCTTAATTTTGAAAAATATTTAAGCTGGAAGGACATTAAAATGTAAATAATTTTAAAAACTATTTATTATTCCATTTCATGTATTTAGCCACCCTGAGAACTTAGAAATAGTTGTTTTTCGTGTGATTTTCTTAAGCACAACAGTAAAATAATCCTTTTTGAAGCGATTTAATGTGTGTGTGTGTGTGAATGGGTAACATTTGCAATATTTAATATATCTCTTAACAAAATTTTTACATAATATATATTCTCTATAATAAAAACGTTCTGTAAGGAACGCAAGATGGCCGACAGCGAAATTTAGTTCTCATTCTGCCCGATAGGTCGGCGCCACATGTACGCCAACAACTTACCTTTCTTTCGGCGAAACCGACGGGTATATATAATAAATACTTATGTTTGTTTATGTAACGGTTTCTACGATAAACAATTAGTTTTTTTTTGTCAGTAAGGATCTCCAATAAAATGATCCATTCAATCGTCAAGAGAACAGTTTACAATGTTGAAATAAATTGGTGATTTGTTTTTGTTCAGATAGTATTCAAAGAAATTATTCCGCTGATTGATTAATTAGTTAGTTTTTAATTTAAATCTTTTAAAGAGTTTTATTTACATAACGACGGAGAACATTATTGAGGATTCGAGTAAGCTTTCTTTCTTCGTAAGTACAGAGTACAATTTTAAAACAATCATAACGTTACGTGCACGAAATTTAATTATTTTCCCTACGTTATATATGTATAGGTACATATAATTATTTCCCTGTCTTTGCACACCGACAATTATATGTAGCATGGACGAGAACAAGGTGGGAGAAGAATATCAGAATTTTATAGCCTAAAATAAAAACCAAAGGCATTTACTAAACGACAACAGAATATTCACTAGAAATGTAATATGACGAAATATTTCATATGTAATAGTGTGCTATTAATTATTTTAAATGCAAATATTAATAATCAATGTCTATAATTCTTCCGTTGATAATTCAGCGGGAATTACCCTAGTGGATAAATAAAGGCTTCTTAATATCATAGACTGCATTCCTTCACAAGAAGCGTCTTATAATATAAGGCAGAACTAAAATAAGTTACTTAAGTGCCTTATTCAACATCCAAACCTAATTCGATTCCAATTTCCAATTGCGCCCTATGCAAACAATTCACGGCAGTGGCAATTGCTCGTGCATTGATTCTCGTTGGGTTAATTCTACATCGTATTTATGAATATTGTCCACTCGTCTCAATCTACCGCATTTCAATGTTTGCTTAACCCATAATTTTTTCAACACTTCTCCTTTACCCCCATACACACTTCCCACTGTTCTGATTACTCAAAGCCAGGAAGACGGTCTTCAGGTTCTGTACCTGAGCTGCTTGTGTTTTTTTAAAGTTTTGGCTTAATAAGTCTTTATTTAGTCACGCTAGTCTCATTTGAATGTCCAGTAAATACCCGATTGGGTTCCTTAAGAAGAAGGACGATTCAAAGAGAAAGTTAAGCTTCGTTAAATTTAACAAAATAAGCGAAAGAAACATATTTGATATCCCAATTATCTCCGCAAATATTTACACTTTTCTTAAGTTTTCTCGATATATCGTCATAAATATAAGATCAAACTTAAAATTAGTATTCATACGTTCTGTTTATAACATTTTTATTTAATTTTGCTAGTCAAGGGAGAAATTAATTGCCCAATCGATCGATATATTACATGCAAATAATCGGAGATTTAATGTACAAATATTAAAAACATCAGTGACATATTTCCGTTACCAAAGTAATATCCTCTTTCATAAAATGTTTATTTCAAATCTACCAAAATATACAATTCTCGCGTTATCTTTGGTTTTTCATATATATATATATATATATATATATATATATATATATATATATATATATATATATATATATGCATGCATACATACATTCCTGAGCCGCTTCCCGGCAAAGACCGCTTTATTCGACTAAATTAATGCGTGTATGGGGATAAAAATGCAAGCGAGTATTTAGAGCAGCCGAAGTACTTCATATTCTATACGACTCACTTTCCTCTGATTAATATTAATATCATAAAATTTAGCAGTCGCTTTTCCAAATTACGCACCCGTCTTGTTTCCTTAATTCTCGTGTACTGATTATGGTAGTCAATATGCATGTTTAAAATATATTAGTGAAATTGTATGCTAAAATATCTGTTTTATTTACTCACTCACTCAAAGATTCGCATGTTTCTTCCTCGAGTGGTTTTAAATCACATCTGTTAAGCCATAGTTTGATGAGCCATTTCCATTTTCGGCCCAAGGAGCATTAACAGAGAGGCGCCAAACAAATAAAGCCTTCTTTCCTCCCACCCACCCCATCTCTTCCCTTTCCCACCTCAATTGCCACTCTCTTCATTGGCAATGTTCCCTTTGCTGTGGCTTAGGCTTCACCCCAAGCGTTGCCCTCTCTCACGAACATCGCCTATTAATCTTTTAATTTATTTTTTAACCAGTTTTAATAACCTTCCCTTCGAACGCCCCACCCAAGTTTGACGCAGCACATAAGAGTAATAATAAAAGTGAGGAAGTGTTTTGAAGAAAATTAACCGTTCAACTGGTACACGGTCAAAACCACTAAAAAACTGTGAAATACGTGAAAACCACGTTTGAATGGAATCATCTCGCTGTTACTTCAAAGGGTTTAATAGAACAAGTATTTTTTTAATCAAATCACTCTATCAGCATCAGATGAGGATAGAGGCAAGTGAACATGAAATCTCATTCGTCATTTCATACAACACAGAATTTATTATCATCCCTCACCTCATACAAAACATATGATCTCCGTTTAGACTTATTCAAAACTATCGTTTGCTAATAATCAAAAATGAAATAAAAAATCTCGATAATAATATGATTATTACGTTTTATATAAGATATCTTCGAAGGTTTTTCACATTTTCAACTACTGAAATCCTAGAAAACTTTTCCTCTGAAATGCTCGATTCAATGCATCAACATTTGCTGAGAGAAATAACCTCTCTCGAATCATCATTGAGTGTGCGACGCATCCTTTCTTTCGCTCACGAACACTCCCACCCTCGTTTTCATCTTCCTTCCCTCTCTTCCGAGTTCCTCCCCCTCTCTTCTTCCCCCCCCCCCTCCCCCCTTCTTCTTACAAGCCTCCTCCATCAACCCCAAATATTTATTCCATCTCACACGATTCCCCCCCCCCCCCCCCTCCCTCTCCCTCTCTCTTTCTCTTTCTCTTTCTCTCCACCTCTGCCCTCGCCGTGAACTTTCCCCGCCACACTAAAACTCCTCCCTCCTCCAAACTCCTCGCCACTCTTACTACCTCCCCCTGCCTTCCCTTCCTCACTCTCCCTCCTGAAACGACCACAGCCTCACTCTACTTCAGCTCTGCTCTCCCTCTCGCGCATTTTTCTCCATATTCCTCCTATTCTTTCCAGATTCACGTATTCTTACTGAACCCCTCCTCCAAGCGCCTTACTACTGTCGTCCTATAACCAGGGGCGTAACTATGGTTTTGGGGTCCCCACTCAAATCAAGTTTTTGGGCCCCCCATTTATATAAAAATATATGAAATTACTATACAGTTTCGATTTTGATCGATATTTTTTACGTTTTAACTCCAAAAATACATTCAGACTTCTATAATTCTATCATTATAAGGACAGGACAAAGCAAGTCCGAACACTTGAGATGGTATCCTCGTCTTCATTTCGAGAGATGAAATATTTCATTTCCGTAAGGATATTACTACCTCGAATACCTTACGGCAGATGACGGGAAATATTCTAATTATTTTTGTGGGGCCCCAATTATCTTTGGGGCCCCCACGCACTGCGTGGGCCTTCGCTCCTCAAGTTACGCGCCTGCCTATAACTCCAGATAATCTCCTTCCGTCTGCTCCTCCTCCCTCTCTTCCCTTCCCCAGACGGAACACAAGATTTGCCATCTTGAGCGAACACTCCTCCTTGTCTGATTGAAATATTTAACGGCTAACCTCCGCTGGACGTTTGTCGCTGATTGACGATAAATTAGAAGCGACTCCCAAAGCTTGAAGTTACGGGAAGCAGAGGAAGGAGAAGATTAGACACGCTGTAAAAACGAAGGGTGTGTGTAGAAGATGGTGGAAAGGAAAAACAAGGGAAACTTTGGCCATTATAAAAGGCAGTAAACCCTAATCTGTCGCGGTTTTCTTATTTTAGGATGCAATATTTTCTCGTTGCTTAGCGTGTACTGAAAAATAGAGTTTTGAAAGATAGTTGAAATAATCAGATTAATTGAATATATAGGGAATTCTAATTATTCATCATGTAACGGCGAGTAAAAAAATAGATTTTCTAAATTATTTCGCCTTTTGATTGGGTTTATTGAACATTTGTTTATAATAAAATCCCAGGTCTGTCTGTTTGTTGGGAATGCTGTATGGAGTAAAATTGGAGTATATAGAGAAGCCTATGATTCGAGAACTGTAATTCCAATTGAATCATGCTTCAAGGATTTATTTTGCTTTACCCCTTTTAATTTTTAGGCAGTTAAACGTCTACAGTAACGTCATGGGGTCAATTCCTTGTATGTTTTATTTCTTCATTTGATTAAAAATGTGATGGTCGTAGCATACATATTACATCTACGTTTTAAAATATATTATAACCATTGTACAACTTAAGTTATTGAGCAAAAGTACTTTTAAGGAACAGAAATTCATTTTCTCACAGTGGATTTTCAAAAACGTGTCGAATTGGGTAACAAATTTGTCTTGAACATGAAAACTTTTTTAGAGGTGGAAATAATTCATCGTTATGCAAAACCGCATTATTTCTGATTCAGCGCAATTATCTGCATTAATTTGGATGGACTTATAAGATATCAATTTTTATTTATCTAAAAATGTATTAGTCTAGACCGAGTTTTGAAAATTACAAATAATTTGCAGTGGAATAAATAAGTGGTGACTTTGTATCGGAATTGTAAGATGATAAATTATTTTACATGCATTTAGGGCTCTATATACATACGTTGCCATTTGAATTAGATAGCTGATAATAAAAACAAAATTGAGCTGACATATGGGAGAGCGGCTTATATATGCTTATCCTAACAACAGATACGTTAGTGAGAGTTGTACAACATTGAAGAAATGCAATCATTTATTTTAACTTTTATTGGATCATTAAATGCGTCTTTGTTGTTAAAGTTGCTATAAATTCCGCATTCTTATTTAGTAGTCTTAACAATATAATTCTCATCCGCCATATGTCATGAACATTCGCCTAAAATGGGGAATAGTTTAACATTAGGTATGTATGCTTACTTTGGGTATGTTCTTATCCTTCGTCGTTTGCTTTTTATGTACATAATTAACGTTAAATAGTTTCGAACGTATCAAATCATCGATATCTATGCTTACTTTGGTGTGTATTTTCCGTTCGTCGGTTGTTTTTTTACGTCATTCTGTATGAAATGTTTCTCATATATATATATATATATATCATTCGGGGAGATGTAGCTACATATTTTAGTGTATATTGAGAAGTAGCGCGAAAGGAGAATGGGAGTGAATAAGGGAGAGGGAGGAAGAATAGGAAGTGTCTTCATTTTAATATTATATTCGTGTACACCCGCCATTTTTGGCATGCAATAAGTCTATTTATAAACGTTTTAGCTCTTTATGAATACAGGCGATTCCCGGGTTTCGACCGTTCGAGATTCGACAAATTCGAGATTTCGACACAACCGATCGAACTGCTTTACGCGAAGAAATTTTCGTCGCGACTAACCACGCGAGGTTTAGTTTTAGTGTAGACATAGTTATATCTGCTCTAATTGTTTGAATTTGTGCTGTTTTCACTCTTTTTTCTGTTAATCTTTTATTTAAATTTATTTATTTTATTGATTTATTTATAAATTTATCACTTGACATGGCATCTAAAAGGAAATGTAATAGTGATAATGTAAGTGAATCAAATAAAAGTGTGCATAAGACTCATAGTTATGAATTGAAATTAGAAATTTTAAAGCGTATTGAGAAAGGTGAAAGCCATACTGAAATCGCACGATCGTTGGGAATGTGTCGTTCAGGTATTAGCACTTATGTGAAACAGAAGGAGAAAATTCTAGAACGTGATAAATTCAGTTAATTTGATAACAACAATAAACAGTTCCCCACTCAATAGCTCTTCTTCTTCCAACTGAAATCTTCCAACTTCTCAATTAATAAACCAAGTCCAGTAAGCGCAGTTGAAAAAGATTTAAGGTACGAAAATATTTTTAATTTTATTGTTTCTTTATTCTTGTTATTTTGTGCTTTTATAATAACTTTTATATTAATTTCGCTGCGATAATTATTTGTATAGATAGATGTATGCAGGTATGCTATCCAGCTCGCGCGAGTCGTTCGTAAAAAATGACTCGCTCCACCCGGACCGGGCCATCTGCCCAACATATTGCATACATCTATCTTTGAAGTTCGAAAAAGATTTATTTTTTTCCTTTTTAGTGCAAAAAATAAGTTTTACATTGAAAATATTTATTATTTAATTTATTCATAATTTAATATTGTTGTATTAACATACTAGTATTGTTATTTTGTCTTTATAAAATGTGAGGGGAGACTTCTTCCCGAGATGCGGGAACGTATCCCCCGATTATAACATGCAAGTATATGGAAAAACGGCGTTCGATATTCGACTTTTCGAGATTCGAACACGTTTTCAGGAACGCATCCCCGTCGATACTCGGGAGTCGCCTGTACTGTTATTCAGTTATCGGCAAGAGTCGTTTCACATATCCTTTTTCATTAAATGCAAAACATTTCTTTTTGATTAACGGCCCACATTATCAAATTCTAAATCCTTTCCTCGAGAGAAATATTTCTAAGTGAATCAATTACGAATAAATCCAGTAAATATGAGTGACAATAGAACTATCCATCTGCCGCTATATAAGGTACATAAGCAATAGATTGTGAAATATAAATTCAGTAAATAAAATATACGGAAAAGTATCTGCATCTGATGGGTATACTTTGATGTCAAGTGAACGATATTACATAATCATCATCATGAGGTTCTCTGCCCTTGGGCAGGTCCCTGGCACCAGCGTTGTCTCCATTCCTCCCTGTTCCTTGCCATTTCTTTCATTTCCTGATAACTACCCCTTCCTTTTATTATTACTTCCCCCCCCCCTCCTTATATTATTACATAATATAAATATAAATAAATCATAAAATACAACTACCTCATCTGCATTTGACATAATTTAAAACGATTGAATAAAATGTTTGTAGATCTTCGCAGGTATGTTATTGTTACTAGGGAATACCGGTATACCGCCAAAATTTACAATACCGAAATACCGTGGCACAGTTCCATTAAATACCGGTATTTCGGTATTGAATGATATAAAAATTTGCAACGAATTGCCAGTATATACAGTTCACGATCGCCAAAAAACAGGACTTCCCAACGCGGTGCCCGCAAAGATGTGCAGTGGCGCCTGCCGAGGTTTGTTCACGTGTCCTCATTAACACTTTAGCTCTTTTGACTAATAGTATTGAGTGGCCACAGAATGCTGGAAAGTACCAATCTAAAATAACTTCACGAATTTGACTTAACACTGCATTTTATGATTTTATTCGCAGTTTTTCCACCAATTCGCAAACCTCTCGGATGTGTTTTATAGTATCATCGTATCATTTTACTTTAATCTTTAAAGTAAGGTATCCCATTTGTAGTGTCTCTGAACGGTCGTCATTATTATTTTGTTTCTTGAAGAAGAAATATCACTTCATATTTGTGCTGTAGTCACATTTCTCAATTCATTCATAATAATTGAATAGTAATTTCTTATTTGATTTAAATCAAACTTTAAACTTAATGTTTATGTTTGACTGAATGGTATTTTTCTATTTTATTTTGTTATAGTTTACAATAAATAATAATTGACATGAAGTAGGTTTTAAATTAATCTAGTGTTACTTTTATCTAAATTATTCTTGATTTTCTTTATTTTTAATACCGGTACTAATAACGGTATAGCGTCAATGACGAACATCAATACCGAAATACCGGTATTGATTTTTTGGACCGGTATTGTATTCCATAATTGTTACCTTTGAAAGCAGAATGGAGCTGAAAATTTTATTATTGTTCATTAAATTGATTTCATTGATATGTATAAAAGGGTTTTTCCATAGATCTCCGTGTGTCTGACTTTATCTAAAAACTTCACTTTGCGCTGATGCAACTGAATGACAGCATAATCAGTAAATTTATTATGCTATTATAAATAACATAGTAAATAAATCCACCATTCTCTGTGTGCAATAATCTTGCCTCACTCCAAGCTTTGGATAAAGGTAAACATACTTTTCCTGAACGTTATCTTTTTGAGCAATAAATGAATTCCGCAATTATTAACAAAGTTATTTGAGTTTTCAGCCTAACAAAGCAAATAATTGTAGATTCATTGCTATCGAAAGTCCACATAACTCAACTTAAAAACTTATAAAAGTAAGGTTTTCACTTGAATTACTAAAATAATTCTTCTGAAGTTGTGTTATTCTAATGCTGACATAATGATAAATGTTTCATTTGCTTATATAAAATCTAAGGTACATCTAAAGGGTCATACGTGTGAATTTAACACGATAATAAGTTTCCGGGTTACTC
The DNA here is from genome assembly GCA_036926305.1 of Uropetala carovei. Taxonomy (NCBI): domain Eukaryota; kingdom Metazoa; phylum Arthropoda; class Insecta; order Odonata; family Petaluridae; genus Uropetala; species Uropetala carovei. The sequence continues at coordinate 12,155,362 of JAXCHB010000011.1, forward strand.
GAAAACCAGCGTCAAATCCGAGACAGTTTAACGCAACATTTAATTATAAATCAGAAAAGTGGTATTTTTAGCAATGGATAGTATTTGGAAGCTCGCTGGCAGTCATCTCGTTCCTATCATGTATTGTATTTATATAAATATGACGGAAATATGTTTTGAAAATGAATTAAATAAATGTATTTGATACGGAATGTTTAGCTGTAAATAAAAAATTTTAAAAATAATAAATTCAAAAGAAAATTAAGTTAACACTTCATTATAAACTATATTATTAATTAAATTATTTTCTGTTTATTAACACTTCCAGTTATTTGTATTTTCACACCCTGACGTGACTTTGCTCTAGATATAGATAGTTGTCCAAAAATTGGTCTATTTGGTTTATAAATGTGATGAAATCCATGAAGAAAGACACTAAGCATGTATGTTCCTTGATATTTTCAGGCGTAACACGTTATGATAGTTTTCAGTTCACCACAGCAAATAATCCTTTCTCGCAGAAATCAATGAATAATTAGTAACGATGTAAGCAAAGTGTGTCATTACTATTAAATGAATTTTCATTATTGATCTTTCAAAATATCGACCCTGCTCGCTACGATCACCAATCCCGTTTCGATCGATATAGAGAGATGATCATTTTGCAATGGATATGCATCCAAAAGTACTTTACACAAAATGTTTTGTGTAATTACTTTTTCTGGTCCGTAGCTGTCTGAAATATTGACTTTGATGTCTTGTAAGGAAGAAACCCTTGAAAATCCAACGTATGGTTGTCCATGATTGAACACTGGCTCTGGAAACTGTAAACCAGATGCCTGGGCGTATTTTCATTAATAAAAATTAAAAATTAAGAATATAACCATTTTACTTACAAAAAAGGTAAGATTCCAGTATCCATATGATGAAAGAAGATTTAATGTAGCACAAAAGGCACGAATGACGTCCCCCGAAATGTCGGTAAACGGAGTATTGTGATTAAATCTTGAAAACGATCCATAGTGCGTAAAGATTAATGGATCTATTCGAGGGTAAAGACAGAGTGCAATAAAGCGATCATATTCTTTTTTCCGGATCCTTCCCTTTGGATCCCGCGGCCACTCAGTGTGGGACAACGACATATAGGGACGCCGACAACCATAATGTTATTTTCTTAGTCAATGCCCTTTGCAATGAGTCCATCCCGGAAAATGTGTGAGAAGTACCTTTGCTCCGTATTTATTGCGAATCGCAATTTCAGTGGAATATATTCTTGTGACTCATCAATCTCAACGGCCTACGTGACGGGGGAACGCGGCGCGACCTTCATTATCTGTCATCTGCGAAAAATAAAGAAGATAAAAATAATGAAAAAAATCCTCATCGCACGCGGCAATCTTTTCCTATGACTCACCTTCTCTATACCATTACCGGAATATGTGTATGGTGTTAAAACGTTTGAAGGCAAAGCGAGGGATTCCATTATTAGAATAAAATGCATCATTTTTTGGCTTTTACCACAATAGATCTCATTATTCTTTTTCGATTAGTTTGCGGCTGAAGTGAAAATCACTCATTGTGTGTGGGCATACGCATGCGCGTGTGTTGTCTTAAATAAATATATTCAGAAGTTCCAGGTTATGCAAATCAAATACACTGCACTTTTACATTCTGAAAATTCCCATTCGCATTTTCACATTTTATTTTCTTTCGCATACTAACCTACAGGGAAAAAGAGCTGCATATAAATATATTTCATTTTCCCTCTTTCTTTTAAGATACGATTCAAAACCTTCTACGTATTATTTGAATTTACAATTTATTTCCTATTAATAAATTGAATTTTACGGGAATGCAGGTGTAGTTGGACCGCCATATGTGTAATTTGAAATTCAGTTACGAAACCTAAGCGTTTATAATCTTACGCTTGTTCTATAATGCTTAATATAGTTTTGTACTTATCGTTCCGTATTTCGTAGCAATAAAATTTAATTTTAGGAACTTAACATATTTGCACACTCTTATTTTCGTGTTATAACTATGCTAACCTTCTCTCTTTTAGTGTCAATAAAGTCAGAATTGTTTTTAAGGAATTTTGTATTGCTCCATCGACCCTCACAAAATCAAAAGAATTTAACTTAGATCCTATCCATCAGTCATTAAATATTTCATTTTCTTTTTCAAATTTTCCCCATTTAATTAATAACTAGCAGACCTACGCAGATATTCTGCCTGTAAACAGTTGATAATCTTCCCATTGGTCAATACAAAATCTACAGCTTGAGTGCAAAGTTGTGATGTTCCACAGTACCAAACAAATGCATGGAAACAGTTGTGTTTTCATAGGTAAATCTCTCATAAGATACACCTTCCTCAATTGCATTGCTCTTTTTTTACCACCTTTCGTTTCTTATCAGATTCTTTTCTTCCAGATAAGCTTCGTTTTCGTCTTGGGGCCATTATGTACAAATAAAAACTAAAAACAATTTTAACTTGTGAAATCAAACCAAATAAACAAATTTGTAACTGAAAATTCCAATATATGTCCTAACTTTTTATATAACAATCAATCAAACCGTTTATATAGATTATCGATGAATAGAAGATAACCATGTAATATATTAACAAAAATAACCCATGTCCCTATTCCCATTTAATTTTAAAATTATGCGTGAGCCTGTTTGCGTTAATAAGCAGTACATATGTATAATATAATGGTTCTAGTTACAAAGAGATAAGATTCCAGCACTCAAACGATGAAAGGAAGATTCAACTGCTTCCATTAATTCGTTAGAAACGCTTCCCATACGCAGTTGTACGCAGTTTTAACTGAATAATTATCCGTAAATATTTATGTTGCTATGTATAAATGTTAACAAGGCTACAGCAATAATTTCGTTGCTTAAACAAAAGTGAGAAGCGAATTCCTTCACCCATTTAAAGGTATAATTGATAGTAATTGAATCGGAGGCAACAATGACGGTCGCCTTGGCAACGCCCGGAAAGAGTACGAAATATCCGAAAATTTCGAAAACAATTGCGTGTTTCTGAATGATTCGACCGTGTAACATGTAAACATTGCAATAATAAGATTGTATAGAGTTTTATCCGTAGAATAAAGCAAAAACGTAGAAAATCGGTCCATATTTCCGTGTTTTAATGAGCGAAGGAAAAAAAACTTGCACTCTGAAAAATCCCGTGTAAACTTATGGGAAGACATAATTGTCTCCTGGATTCGAACCCACGCATTTTCTCGAAATTAGAATAAGAACGTATAAATCTACACGGAATTTGGAAACGATGTGTGAAAACCGCGTCTCTCTAGCTATCGTAATTTTCGAGTTATCACTGGAATTAGGTGAATGCCAGGCGGCCACATAGAGATCGACGGATTTTATATATAGATTATTTCCTCACTGGCAATACCAACACAGTTACAAAGAGCTTAATATTATTAAGGAAGTAAATCTTATAATCCACATTGCATTTAACCTCTTTGTCTTAGGAGGACGCGGCATACGTTATTGTTTCGTTCGCTGAGATGTAAAAATAACTTAATTTCGAACTCTGTTCTTTTTAGAATACAAAATGAGTTTAACTCCATATTTAGTGTAACAGATGTTGATATCATCCATGATCCTCTTTCAACCTTTAAAAAGAAATTACTCAAATATTTAAAATTATTGTAGACATTTTATTGTATGTATTGTATTTTATTGCATGAATTGTATTTCATTGTATGTAATGTATTTTATTTCATGTACTATATTTTATCTTAGACATCCTATTTTTTGTGACGCAATACTCTGTATTTGCTATTTTATATTTTTAATGTCATCTATTGTTATGTTTGATTTTTTGCACATATTTATTATATCACTTGTAATTTGGGTTTCTTTCCCTGTAAATGATTAAAGTAATAATAACAACAGAAAGAGATTTGTGCATTTCAGGAAGGAATTTGAATGGAATTTAATTAGGTTAAGTATATTTTTGCATCCATAGTATTATAAGATATTATTGGTGAGTAAAAATCTAACAAGAAACTGATGGAGATGAATAAATTTCTATGGTTTCCTTTTACGCCATTTAAAATGACGGAACTGTATGGCATATTAGATAGAATTGTTGAGGACAGCATTTATTAGTAGAAATTCTGAAAGCTTCATTCGGCGAAACTTGATAATGTCCTTACCGCTTAACTTTCGAGACAAAACAAGATTCAATTTTCTTTGTATCTCTGATAAAAATCCGCTTCCTTTGTGACGTAGTAGACTTTGATCTTTGCTCAATAAGTAAGATTGTTATCAGTAAGGAAAAGATGCAGTATATTTTTAGAGTTGTTATGTAACATTTACTTAATTCTCCGAGTAAATTCCTCTCAAAGCATGTTGGTAAGTTATTAAGTTCTATTCCGATAAAGATCTCTCATGTGGAGAAATGGTTGGCAAAACGTAATAAATACATATCAATAAATTCAAAATTACCTTATTTCTGCGTATAAATTGGAGGATACTTATTCATTTTAAGCTGTTTCTAATGAAAAGGTGATAACATACCAGCTATAACGGCAGACGGATACTGTTGTTGAGTGTATGAAAATTTAACTTAAACAGATAAAAAGCAATTAAAAGTTAGTCTAAAATGTTATATTCAGAACGGATTTCGTTTTTTATTTATTAGAAGAGATATTGTTTGGCTAATTTTTATTTCTCCTGCGACTAATTTGTATCCTTTCAGGAAAACTATTAAATCCTTTATAATGAATCAAAGGTTTAATAAATTTGAAATTTGTTAAATTTATAGTTTTCAGAGATGTATTAGAGCGTTATAGAGATTTTTTTATTTAATCAATGATCACATATAAAAAATAATGTATTTAGAATTTGAAGAACGTATTAAATGAAAAACCTTCAATTACTTTCGAACTAAATATTTCACCTAAACTTGTACACAAGGGTTTCACTCATGTCGCTTATGTTTATGCATCGAAAATTAATACATTAAGCGTATTCTGTACGAAGTGTTATTTTAAATATAAATTAAATTCGATATCAGTCATAAGGAAAGCTTATACCCGTTTTCTACTCATATGAAGCTTGACCTTGGCGCAGAGAATAGCCAATCTGAACGTTGCCAGATATCCGCTCTTGAAGAAAGACGCATGCGAACGCTAAGGCGTAGACGCGGTAGATCTGGCAACACAGTCAAGCTCGGAGCGATGCGAACAGCACGATGGCGAGAGACAGACTAACTTTCTCCACTCTCCATCGACAGTCTCTCGAGCTTTCATTGGCTGCAGCAGTAAGCGTACAACTAGGATTCTCAAGGTCAAGCTTCATAAGAGTAAAAAACGAGTTTTTTTTATAGTGTCGTTTCTTTCATGCTACAGAAATTCAACTTGGCTTGTCCTCTTCCGTAAAGCAGGTGGATGACGTCCTCTTTTGTTCTGAAGATATCAGATAAACGAATTCTTTAAATTGCATATAACATGCTGCAGTTTGTCCTTTTGGTATAATCAAGGCAAGATTAATATTTTGTAATTTATTTTATCTGTTAGTGTTTCTAGGAGGAATATCGTGCTATTTCTGTTTTCATTTAAGAATGTTCTATTTTACGTGTATCGCTTCTGTCGAGTGATTCTGTTTTGAATTACCCGGTAGATTTTTCAATAAATTACGTATAGAGTATTAGTATTCATTACCATTGTTCCAATTTCCGACAATTTTTGGAATTTTGTTTAAATGTTAACCGAAAGCATATGAGTAGGCAGGATATACTTCGAAACTATTTGAAATATAATCTCTATCCAGTGGCGGATCCACGGGGTGGGGAAGGGGGGGGGGGGGCGATCGCCCTCTCCTTGGATAACCCCATTGCACTCCACTGGGTGATTTCTTAATTTCATTCCGTACAGAATTCATCAATTATACGCCGCAGATTAGGTCTGTATAGCAAGGGAAAGAAAGATTCTGATAGGGATTTTCAAAATATAGAGCCGTTGGCAGGGGCAGATTCGATAGGTGGAGGGGCGATCGCCTTTCCCTTGAGAAGTTTCTGGATTCACCCATGCCTCTATCTCGTAATTAAGATAAATTCTTTAGATACAGACCAGATAATGGAATTATATTCATTAATATTATTCGAAAAATAAATATTAAAAATCATTAAACATGATAAAACTAGTTAGTTTGATCTAAATGTTAACTTAACAATGATATGACATTTTTATTTTAACTATAATGATTAGAGAAAATACTTTACAATGCTTATATTAACGGAACGATTAGCGGAAACCAGACACTGATAAAATCATCGGGAGATTGTGTTTCGGGCGCTAATCGTATTCATATGAACGGAATTATGGCAATATGAACCTATACTGTGCTTTATAACTGAGAATCAAATAATAACAAACTGTCAATTAATTTCAATAAATTCATCCTATTTAGATTTGTACGAACAAAGAACTTTGGAATTCTAGGTTCGATTCTTATTCATATTTTTCAAGAATATCAAACTTAAGTTTTACGCAATATTCGTTAACTGGGCTTCAGTAATTGCCGATAATAGGTTAAAAATTGTTTAATTTTACGATATAAATTGTGACGCACATTATTACTTGCGAGTACCTCTTAAACTCCCCATAACTGACCTAATAAAATTTTGACCTTTTTCGGCTCATATTCATTTGGAAATTGCTCTAAAAATAAGGATGGCTTAAAAGGGAGACGTATGTTTTCAAGGACACTTCGTTGGTTTTTAGGACAGATAAGAAACTGCCCTACTTAGCAGAAAGGAGGTCTCACTTGAAACTTAAGATTATTGGCCGATTCTGGCGGTCTCTTGATATCTCAAGAAATTTCTCGTATCAATTTGAATGTTCTTATAATGGGCTCATTACTGGTGCGATTTAAGTCTCTCAAGCGATAAACAGGCGAAACACGTTTAATTTATGTATAAATTTCGAAACTCTGAGCCGCGATCTAAAATTTATTCCTAATGTACAAAACCATATACCCATATAAGATACAACAATGAGTAAACTACGATAGAGGACGGTTAACTTTTGGTAAAAAATGATGATTTGTCTATTCAATCATTTCATGACCAAAGAAAGTTACCTCGATGATTTATTTGATTAAAGACGTATGCAGACACCGTTAATTCGGTTTTTTATATGGCGGCCATGGAAAATTAATATTTTTCCTCAAAGTAGATGCAAATAGTATTTTATTATCTCGTGAATGACTTCTGAAATGCCGGAGGATTTTATTTGTATAGTATTCTACAAAAATGTCGTGAATATCTTTTCTAGCGCTTGAATGAAAGTAATTAAATTAATAGAACTGTTGAAAGTCATGGTAATTTTGGCATGATAAGTTATTAATCAAATTATTTAATCTTTTATTTAAATGGATTTATTAATTCCACAAAAATCTTAACTACCCTAGAAGGTTTCCAAAGTCAAACTTTTAGCACGTCTGTCTCGGCTGATTTATGTCATGTTCAAACAAAGCTCTTCAAAATTTTGGGAACAAAATAAACGTATTTTCTCGCGATTAAGAATGAATTGTAGTACATTAGGACAAATTTGTTTATAATAACTCTTGAGGAATTTTAAGATTATATCATGCAACGAACGTCAGCTTCGTTGTATTTTGTACGCACATGGCGTTGCATCAAATCATCCGAACTAAGGAATTATTCTAAAAGTTTTTGGCCATTTAGTTTTGCATAACGACATCACCAGTCCGATACAGAAATAAATGTTCACAGAAAGGAGGAAGGAAACCCGATGCTGGAAAAACCACCACGTGAAGCGCAAAGCGTGACCATTGACAGACGGACTTCATGTATGTAAAAAAATCTGATGTGGCCAACATGACTTTCCCCATATTTGGGGTATAGATGTTTAAATTATTATGAGGCAAAATTATCATTTCGTATCGTAAAAGAATACAGTCGTCCTTACTGCCGTAAATTACGTATATTTTGAATGTTTTCAGAATACACCGCTATATGGTTGTGGCGCTGTATACTGGAAATTAGAAAAAGCAAAATATCTCCGAAAAGGATGGTTCTACGAAAATTTGTTTCAAACAAAACTTGGAAGAAATATTATTCTCTACAACTTTGGTCCTTACGAAGATTACCAATAACGACGTTTTTAAGGAGATATTTGACGGAAACTGAAAAAACTCATTATTTATAAATAATTCCGAAACCAAAACTGCTATAAAAATTGTTTCAAATGAAAGTTGTAGGAAATTAGATTCTCTATAACCTTTGTATAGATTGCATATACAATAATGATGTTTTAAAGGAGAAATATCGCAAAAACCGAATCGGGTTTCGATTAAACCTCGACTTCCGATTAACCGTTATTGTCCAAAAACTAATCAGTTCTTTGTGCTCATGCTAAAGTGTTATATATGAAGTTTGGTAACGATATGGCAAGTACTTATTGAGTTAGAGTGCCCAAAATCACATACACACGCACACACACACACAGAAATCATTCCGAAAATAGTCTAAACGTGTTCTAGGGACCTCAAAACGTGTATTTCCGTTGAAATCTCGAAGTCGATTTTTTTCGTGATCAGATAAAGGCATAGCTAGGCCAATGGTCAGAATTTATTTTTGATACCGAAACCATGGTGGGTAAAAAACTATCCTTTAAGAATCAAACAAAACAGTATAGCGACCAAATTTAAGAGATTTGACAGAAAGGAATGACATTTGGCAATAATTGAGTTAAATAGGAAAGAATAGGCGTCTTTGGATAAAAAAGACATATATGAATAAAAACATGAAAATAGGCAAAAAAAGGCATTTATGGCATTTTGCCTTAACTTCCGGGCTGTAGTGATCACAATACGTATGGAGAAAGTAAAAAGTATGAGACAAAGAGATTACAGGTTGAGAATACTTCAGTCCAGCTCTGCGAAAGGCCAGAATGCTACCCGAAACCATTTATTATTTCCATTTAAAAATTAATTTCCCCGTATACCGAATATTCGTTTTGTCTTTTCGCCTCTTCTCAGGGTGCACATAATAATATCGTCAGATTTGCTTTGATTCAATTAACAAAGTGCTTCTTAATCGTACGGCTGTTCGTCGCTACACTTTGAGTTTAGATTAATGTAGTTCATGAGTGCATTCTACCAAATTACAAATTTAAATAAACTAAGGTTAAAAATAGAATATAAAATAAGTTCGACGAAATCAAATTACCATGCCTGCATATAACATCAGTAAAAATATATCATCATTTTGATAACATACTCCATTGCATTAATTTACTATGCATTAAATACATATGTTGCTGATTTCTGTTGACAGATAAATTGATTAGCAATTGCAAAAAAATGTAAAAAGAAAGCTTGTGTTAAAAGGTCAAAAAAATAAAATATTCTAGATTAAAGGAAAAGGAATGGATTAATAATTCTGAACAATTTTAAGAGGGTTTATCTTGAAAAGAAAATAGAAGGTGAGCTTTGACTACATATATCTTTGTCGGATGAACCATACATCTACGGATATATGAATTATTTGAGTTATTTAATACATACCTACGAATTTTATTATATATATTATACTTATATTACTTATACTGTAGTTTTATTCCTAGTATAAACTTATAAAATAATAAATATCGTTTATATTAAATCAATTTTATTCACGCAGTGTGAAATGCTTATTTGAGTGCAAGGAGCTGTTAACATTTTTCCTATATTTCCATTATACTTTATTAAGGAGTGTATTTCTCATACGCATTCAGCATTTAACTTAAAAAATGGCATGCAGAAATTTTTCTGGCGTCAATGAATACTGTATAATAGCTTTTTGCAGAAATACATATTGATTTAATTCTTTAAAAATAATATTTCTATGTTATACTATGTTAATTTTCCAATGTTCAATATAGCGGACAACAATTCGAAACTTCATAGATGGAAATAGTCCATATTTCATCAGATGATACCTTTAAACATAGCGAGATGGTTTGTATGGTTACACCACTCTCTATGAGGTATTATCCGATTCTTGTGCAATATTCCATGTTCCGATTAGCTCAAAGGAGTGTCTTGGTGGACGACCAGCCAGCGCGGCGACTCGCTGATAAAGGTTTAACGTCAACAAGTATCTGTTATTTCCTAGCCACGATTCCACCATTATTGGACTTCGTTAACATTTGAGTAGAATTTATATTCTTGGAGATTGCGTCAGAATTCCAGTATCATTTCTATACTCTTCTTGGTTGTGTAATTAGTTAAACTTCCTGTTGTGTCCCATAAAACATATTCGAAGATTATTGTTACGTGATAGGATGGAAAGCCTGTTACAATGAAATGGAATTTAATGATAAATTATTTATTGCTGACATGAGAAGAATTCTTCGTTCTACAAACCAGAATGCTACATTTGATTAAATCAAAAGAATAGGATGCAGTATACATCTATGGTAAAATCTGACGCCTTAATTTTCTGAAATTTAAAACTATGGGTCAATTTCTTTCACTTATATAACTATTACACAGTGGTGTTTATTTTTAAAGATGCCATGTCCAAATTACAAATGATCACATTTATTTTTACTGCGCATACAACCGGGATTTTTTTCATTTCTTTTTAACTGCAGACCTTATGGATAAACAACGCCAACAAATAACCAATTTTCCCTTAAGAATGTGGCGTGGAACCAACGCGTGTATCATGTAGCACGTGTGTTAGGGGTTGTACATCCCTTCTTTATTACGAATTTTTAACTTAATGGTATGTAGCAATAAAATAAGCATATTCATCAAAGAGTCGTATCTCGGAAAAGCGTTTAAGTAAGTAAAGTGAGAAAAAGGTTCGCCGAGTAAATTCATAAGTAATTCCAGCTAAAGGGGTAAATTAGAAAGATATCAATTTTATTCCTTCATATGCGAATAGCAAAACGCTTAGATGAAGTAGAATAATGGAAGTGTTTTGCGTAAATAATTCTATAAATATATATATTGAAAATATCCTCATAGTTTTTTAAATAGAAAATAATATTCATAGGTTCAGTTATATAAAACAAATGTCAGACATTCATTATGTTTGATCACACCATTTGCCAAGATTCTTTAACATCATGGCTAAAATAGATATATGAGAATTTAAGTTAAAATTACATTTTTTACTGGAGGTTTCCTTATAGTTCCGGAAGGGTTGAAACCACGGGTGTGAAATATAGAACATAAATACTAGAATGATACAGAGCATGCAATCAACTCAAAGGAGATTGGAGAGATGAATGTGAGATAGCCCGAATAGGCAGAAAAAATACAACGCGAAAGTGAACAGAAGCTAACGGCGTAACTAAACAGAAAGGACTTTAAAATGGCAATGAACAGGTTACAAGGTGAAATGATCAACGTGAGATGTCTGAAGTTGAAAAACGTATTTCATGGAATAAAATATAACTCGCACATACAATTGGGAGATTATTTCCCTCCTACATCCACAAAAGAGAATACATTTTTACATCATTAAATTAAATAAACATTTAATTTCTGCATGTTCTGAATAATAATTTTATAAAATCACAAAAAATTCAGTAATTTATAAACACGGCAGATAAGTTACTATAAATCGCGTGTCTTTCCCGCCTCTGGCGTCTTACTTAGACATGTTAACGCAGCGTTCATCCGCATGCTGTGTAATTTTGATCCCATTCGATAAACGTCTTGGTAGACCACAACGGGAATTGATCCCTGGATAAGGAAAAAAGACTTGACGGTTAATTCCTCCAACAAGGTTGTTATATTAAAAGTCATAATAGGTATAAATTCCGTTTATTTAATAGCGTCGTTGTGGTTACGGGTATTATTTTTTCCCTTCCACTGTGTCAAGAATCAGCATTAGGAAACTATCTTCGATAAAATTGGTAGTTACGTACCGTGAAACACACTTTTTACTTCTGGCCAATCGGATTAGAAAAAAGTAACCTTTTTCATAATAAAAACTATTTTTATATCAATAATTTTCGAATTCGATATATCTATTGGTAAAAAGTTGGTTATGTGCTCTGGCGTTTTTACATACTTATTATTTCGTTTCGCGGATAACTAGTTTTAGGGAAGTGGTGTTTGGTATGTTCTCGGCTTCATTTAAGAAAGAGAATCTCATTCTCAGCACATTTTTAAAGATTACATAAAAACTACGTATAAGCAACCTGAGAGATTATGTTTTTGTTCTGTTGAATAAATTACACTTTTTTGGTCACTTTTAAATCAGAGCGGCCAGTAGCGGCTAACCACTGATGAATATGAGTCTTCTAATTTGCACGTCAACAGGCCGGATATTGTGTATTGATATGGCTATCATAAGAGGCTACTCAGTTGCGTCAAATCTGGTAATGACCTCAATTCTGCCTCTATAAAGTGTGACCTCGTTCCCATAAAAATAGGTAAACCAATCAGAGTGAGGCTCGGTTAGTTCCGCAGGACCACTTCCTCAAAATTTTAATGGGTTAGTCCGTCACAAGATGGGGAAATCGGGCGTCTCTTTCACACTTCCTTCTTCCTCTACAGCCTCCATCAAACCCCTACCTCAACATTCCCCTACACTCCTCCACTCACATATATCTACCAATCACTAATCTTTAATGTGCTAGTTATTTTCCTTTGCCTAAGGCAATACCGGTAAACAATGAGTTTTATAAAATTTCCGCCATCCTCGAAATGGCTCTTTCTTTACCAAAACCTATCCCACAATGCCTCCATTAACCTTGGATCGTTCACTATAATCCTTTTTATACTCCACGCATGAAATAACTTTCTCTTCCTCTCTCTCTCTTCCTCCTCCACTCATATATCGAGGAATCATTCAGACGCCTCGTTCTCAAAATTATTACGAAATCAACCTTCACCTTTTTATTTTGTTAACTCACCTTTTTTAAGACCTATTGCTTCCTCTTATGTCATTCAGAAATAAAAAATACTACCAAAGTCAGTCCTTCATTTTCTGCGTTAATTTTATATCGTATGTATTGCATACATTACGCCTCACACCAATAATTTCTTTAGTAATCCTTTTACCCACCATCTATTAGACTCCCGTCCATTTTTCACCGCGGAAACGCACAGCACAAACTACAAGCAGCTATGAATATGGTACAACCTGAAAAGCTTTCACTATATGTTACTCCGTGTGTGTCTTACCATCACACAGCGGCTCTCCAAACGGTGTCTATTGGGATTTCCGCAACATCTAGTTGCATCCCATATATCATCAACACAGTGCCGCAACTAGGGTATGGCGAAGGTGGCATTTGACATAGGCGCCGCTTCCAAAATGCGCCAGATCTTCCCGGAAAAAGCGCGAAACATTAATTTTCCTACAAATAAGTTTTATTTTGATACTCAAACGTAAATTTATATATAATAAAATTGCTATTATTCTATATTAAAACGAAGAAAAAATTCTATCCTACATAACCAAAGTGCATCAACATCATCGCCAGCCCCTTTCAATTCATCGACGAATTAATGTCTCTCTCAGACTCCTTTAGGTTTCCAAATCACCTGTCTCTCTCCTCCAAGTTGGCCCGACGATCTTCACACTCACTCAGTCCCAACTGTCTTTCGGTCTTCTTTTTGGTTTCTGGATGTTTTCCGGGATTTATTCAATGATGCCAGATATCCAGCAATGACCATTTCTTCTTACAATATGACTCGCCCACTGCCACATTGGCCTCTTCTCTCCCCCAATTACGTCGCAACTACCTGTATTCTTTCTTACCCAGTCGCTGATTTTGCGTTCTCTTCGGGTGAATCCTGTGCTATAATCTCTTCATGCTCATCATTGTTGATTACAAGCGATTGAATATTCTTACATTCGTGGCCCATTTTCAAATCCTTATGTCTGAGTAGATAATCTTCTCTTTACAAAACTAGAATATTTGATTTGAAGATGTGTGCATTCATTCCGAAAGCACTCCATCTCCATCTTCACCGTGTATAACTAGACAGAATACAGGATCCATAAGCGAAAAAATCTGATGTGGCCAACACGTGACTTCTCCATATTTGGGATATAGATATTGAAATTATTATGAATAGCATTATACGGCAAAATTATCATTTCGTATCGTAAAAGAACACAGTCGTCCTTATTGCCGTAAATTATATTTTGAGTATGTTTAGAGAATTCACCGCTACATGGTGGTGGCGCTGTATACTGGAAATTACGAAAAAGTTAAATATCTCCGAAATGGATGGTTCGACGAAAATTTGCTTCAAACAATACGTAGAAGAAATATTATTCTCTACAACTTTTGTCCTTACGAATATTACCAATAACGACGTTTTTAAGGAGATATTTCTCGGAAACCGAAAAAAACCGATTATTTATAAATAATTCCTAAACGATAACTGCTATGGAAAATTGTTTCAAATAAAAGATGTAGAAAATTATATTTTATACATTTTTTGTAACGGTCAATGTATACAATAATGACGTATTATCGGAGAAATATCGCAAAAACCGAATCGGATTTCGAATAAACCTCGACTTTCGGTTAACCGTTATTTTCCAAAAACTAATCTGTTCTTTGTGCTCATGCTAAAGTGTAATATATGAAATTTGGTATTAATGTGATAAGTACTTTTTGAGTTAGAGCGCCCACAATCACATTAATACACACACACGCAGACATCATTCCGAAAAGAGTCTAAAGGACCTCAAAACGTGTATTTCCGTTAAAATCTTGAAGTCGATTATTTTCGTGATCACAATACTTTCCCATTACTACGTATGGAGAAAGTAAAAACGAAGTCCGTTTAGGAGTTAGCGCAGAAGGACAAACCGAACGGATTTATTTTAAGCCGCTAAAAATTGAAAAACTGAGTACCTATTATCTTCAACAGCTATAACACGGGTATGAAAAACCGTATGCGTATATCTGCATACGCTATAGGTGATGATTGACAGAAGTAATACTCTAAAAAATCTGATGTGGCCAACACATGACTTTCTCCATATTTGGGGTATAGATATTTAAACTAATATGAATTGCATTATAAGGCAAAATTATTATTACTTTCTCCATACGTAGTAATGGGAATGTTTGTGATCAGGAAAATAATCGACTTCATGATTTTTTGTAATTGCTAATCAATTTATCTGTCAACAGAAATCAGTAATATATGTATTTAATGCATAGTAAATTAATGCAATGGAGTATGCTATCAAAATGATGATATATTTTTACTGATGTTATATGCAGGTATGGTAATTTGATTTCGTCGAACTTATTTTATATTCTATTTTTAACCTTAGTTTATTTAAATTTGTAATTTGGTAGAATGCATTCATAAACTACATTAATCTAAACTCAAAGTGTAGCGACGAACAGCCGTACGATCAAGAAGCACTTTGTTAATTGAATCAAAGCAAATCTGACGATATTATTATGTGCACCCTGAGAAGAGGCGAAAAGACAAAACGAATATTCGATATACGGGCAAATTAATTTTTAAATGGAAATAATAAATGGTTTCGGGTAGCATTCTGGCCTTTCGCAGAGCTGGACTGAAGTATTCTCAACCTGGAATCTCTTTGTCTCATACTTTTTACTTTCTCCATACGTAATAATGGGAAAGTATTGTGATCACTAGAGCCCGGAAGTTAAGGCAAAATGCCATAAATGCCTTTTTTTTGCCTATTTTCATGTTTTTATTCATATATGTCTTTTTTATCCAAAGACGCCTATTCTTTCCTATTTAACTCAATTTTTGCCAAATGTCATTCCTTTCTGTCAAATCTCTTAAATTTGGTCGCTATACTGTTTTGTTTGACTCTTAAAGGATAGTTTTTTACCCACCATGGGTTCGGTATCATATAAAATTCTGACCATTGGTCTAGCTATGCCTTTATCTGATCACGAAAAAAATCGACTTCGAGATTTCAACGGAAATACACGTTTTGAGGTCCCTAGAACACGTTTAGACTATTTTCGGAATGATTTCTGTGTGTGTGCGTGTGTATGTGATTTTGGGCGCTCTAACTCAAAAAGTACTTGCCATATCGTTACCAAACTTCATATATAACACTATAGCATGAGCACAAAGAACTGATTAGTTTTTGGGCAATAACGGTTAATCGGAAGTCGAGGTTTAATCGAAACCCGATTCGGTTTTTGCGATATTTCTCCATTAAAACATCATTATTGTATATACAATTCTATACAAAGGTTATAGAGAATCTAATTTCCTACATTTTCATTTGAAGCAATTTTTATAGCCGTTTTTGTTTAGGAATTATTTATAAATAATCGGTGTTTTCAGTTACCGTCAAATATTCCCTTAAAAGCGTCGTTATTGGTAAACTTCGTAAGGACCAAAGTTGTAGAGAATAATATTTCTTCCATGTTTTGTTTGAAACAAATTTTCGTAGAACCATTCATTTCGGAGATATTTTGCTTTTTCTAATTTCCAGCATACAGCGCCACAACCATGTAGCGGTGAATTCTGCAAAGACATTTAAAAAATACCTAATTTACGGCAATAAGGACGTCTGTATACTTTTACGATAAGAATTAATAATTTTGCCTTATAATAGGCTCGTTTGACACTGGTCTCGGATATTACAAAATCTGATGTGGCCAACGCATGACTTGCTCCATATTTCGGGTACATATATATATTTAAATTATTACGAACTCCATTATAAGGCAAAATTATTATTTCGTATCGTAAAAGAATAGAGTCATCCTTATTACCGTAAATTATATTTTGAATATGTTTACAGATTCACCGGAATACTGGAAATGAAGAAAATGCAAAATATCTCCGAAATGGATGCTTCTACGAAAATTTGTTTCAAACAAAACTTGGAAGAAATGTTATTCTCTACAACCTTGGTTCTTACGAAGATGACCAATGTCGACATTTTTAAGGAGATATTTGATGTAAACCGAAAAAAGCGATAATAATAATAATAATATTTATTCCACTTAAATGCACATGCAATTCAATAGTACAATAAAGCAAAGTGGAAAACAGGTATCCCTTAGTACAACTGTTTCGGGGTTACCATCACCTTATATTTCGGCAGAATGGCAGACGCCGAGCATATACACAAAATAAACAGAAACATAACAATAACGTTATATACAAAATACAACATGAACATAAACTAAATAAGACACTTTCCTAGACAATGGAAGAATTGTATAAAAAAGAGCATTACATAATGAGAGATTTAACTACATAAACCCAGAATATTTGTACTATACTTTTAAGAAGTCCTTCAACTTCCTGGAAAGAAAACAGCCAATGCTTGATACATTTTAAAAATTTATTAACATTATTTACGCCAGCTATTTCTGAGGGAACTGAACAGAATAATTTGGGTGCAGCATATAAAAAGGACTGTTTAAATGCTTCACTATGAGGTTTTGGTATAACAATTCCATAGTGAAGTCTTAGTTTGCTATTATTATTATCACTTAACTGCATTCTGTTACCTCCTCGAATATAAAATAATTTTAACACCCTATATATATACAAATGCCTTAGAGGAAGTATATCTAGTTTTTTAAATAGTGGAAATGAATGTTCAGTTTTTGGCACACGTGAAATTAATCTTATTATCCTTTTTTGGGCTGTAAAGATAGGTTTAACATTTGAGAAATAAGCTCCTCCACAACAAGTCAACCCATACTGCAACCTGGAGTTGACTAACGCAAAATATAAAGTTCTCATTACTGTTAGTGGACATATAAATCGTAGCAATTAAAATTTTTTAAAAACAATGAGTAGTTCATTCTTTAGATTATTTACATGTATTTTCCAGTTGCAATTTTTGTCAATGTGAATACCAAGGTATTTAATACTATTTACCTGATCAATTTTCATGCAGTTAGTACAAGTTTTAAAAGATTCATTTACACAAACATTGCATTTTAAAAATATATCATCATTATGAGCATGAGTACCTGTTAAACTAAATATAATATATTTCGTTTTTATACTTAATGCCATACCATTAACAGAGAACCAGTACTTTAATTTATTTAAGTCACTTTGCATCTCATATAATAGGTTCTTAACATTACATGCTGTATAACACAGTGCAGTATCATCAGCAAATGACGTTAGTTTACCGCTAAAATTGCCAGTACATAAGTTGTTAACATAAATTAAGAACAGAATTGGGCCCAACACTGAACCTTGAGGAACGCCATACATTACATTGACTTTTTCGCTAAATTTATTTTTAATTTTAACACATTGAGATCTCCCAGAAAGATAACTCTTAAACCAATCATGTGCAACTCCCCTAATGCCAACTTGGGTAAGTCTTTTTAATAATATAGCATGATCTACGGCATCAAATGCTTTTGTGATGTCAATAAACAATCCTGCAACTTTTTTATGTAAATTTATCCCCTCATATAGACTAGAACAGAAATGTAAAAGGGCATCCTCCGTACATTTTCCTTGAAGAAAACCAAATTGTTTGTCACTGAAAAATTGTTGGCAATTAAGAAAATTTAGCAATCGAATTTTTATTATTTTTTCCAATATTTTAGAAAACGTAGGAAGTAAGGAAATTGGTCTATAATTGCTGATGTGCTTTTTATCACCTTTTTAAAAATTGGTATGATGACGGCAGTTTTCAATTGTTCAGGAAATACCCCAGTTTCTATGCTCATATTTACAACATAAGCGAAAATACGAGAAATATTTTCATTAATACCTTTAATTACATTAACAGAAATTTCATCAATACCCGAAGACATCTTAGGCTCCATTTTCCTAATAATGTTGCTAACTTCCTTTGGAGACGTAGGTGTCAAAAATAGTGAATGCGCTGCATCTCTCGCATAGGAAACCAATGTTCATAATCCCTAACATTAATCCTCATATTAGAGTTTGAATTTTGACACAGTCCCTCTATAACTTGGCTGAAATAATTACTAAATACGTTAGCAATTTCTTGTGGCTCAGATGTTGACCTATTATTTTGCGGGAGTCTAATTTTTTCAATGATATTTTTATGATGTCTACCAATTATACTGTCTACTACTCTTCATGTTTTCGATATATCCTTACTATTTCTCTGAAATTTTTCTAAGTAATAGTTTTCCTTTCGTTTTCTTATATCCTGATCCAAAGGGGCTTTATAAGATTTGTAATACCGCGCCAATTTTACATTATAAGGTTGTTTTTTCAACTTTTTATACAGTAAATTCCTTCTAGAGATACGTTTACAGAGTACGAAAGTAATCCAAAGTTTTAACATTTTACATTGTTTATCATTTTTCAAAGTGTAACTAGCACAGGAAATATAGTGTCTAAGATTTTGCACAAAAATATCATAAGCTGCAGTTACGTTTGTTTATGAATATACTTCGTTCCAGTCATATTGAGATAGTAATTCATTTAAAATGTTAAAATTAATCTGAACATTAGAACTCTCGACTATTCTTTCAGCTTTATATGATGAGTTTATTCTGTGGTTACAAATAATTAAGTGATGGTCGGTTATATTTAAATCAACCGCCACTATACTCAAAATTATCTCGACTTCTACAGAAGGCATGATCTATACACGATACACTAGATCGCGTTATCCTAGTGGTGTGCTAATCAGTTGTTCCAGGCCATGAGTGGCCATTAATGTTAAATAATCATAAACTTTTTCAGTTGATTGTAGTACACATATATTAATATCACCAATAAATATAAGATTTTTCTCAAAGGAATCATTTAAGATGCTGCGAACTTCATTTAAAAACAACTCCATGGAGTAAGACTGAATTCTGTACATTGCTATAATAGATAAAGATTCATTAGAGTTAATTTCGATTGTTAACTTAATAGTGTCTGCTGTTACTAATTCATTTAGATGACATAAAGAACAAAAATACACATCACGAACATATACAACTACTCCTCCAGCTATATAGTTATCATTACATTGATACGATGATTCCCGATCTCCCGTGCATACACATCTCAGCGACCGCTGGCGATTGCCAGATGAAAAGAAAAAATGACGAATGCCCTCGAACCTTCACGAAGGCTGCCGATCCCACAAAAGTTCGCCTCGTGACGTCAGACGAAGCGAAGAAATATTCTCCCGAAGAAATTCTTTCCGCTTCTCCTCGCTTCCGCTCCCTTCGCCGCGCCTAAGTGTGAGCGGGTCCATTTAACTCTTCGGTAAGAATATTTTTCTTGTAGCCGCGCTTCTCTTCGCTTCGCCGCGTTTCTCCTTAGTGTGAGCGGGCCTTAATAGAGCACACGCTCTTTTAGATTCACGTTTTCCTGCCTAAGCTTCTCGATAATTTCTAAGAATTCACTGAATTTAGAAGACTGATTTATAATAATTCCTAAACAATAACTGCTATGGAAAATTGTTTCAAATGAAAGTTGTAGGAAATTACTTCCTCTATAACATTAAAAATTGTATATACAGTAATGATGTTTTAACAGAGAAATATCGGAAAAACCGAATCGGGTTTCGAATAAACCTCGACTTACGGTTAATCGTTATTGTCGAAAAACTAATGTTCTTTGTGCTCATGCGTAAGTGTTATGTTTGAAATTTGGGAACGATATGGCAGGTACTTTTTGAGTTAGAGCGCCCAGTATCACATACACACGCGCGCGCACACACATGCATCATTTCAAAATTAGTCTAAAGGTGTTCTAGGAACTTCAAAACGTGTATTTCCGTTGAAATCTGGAAGTCAATTTTTTTCCTGATCACAATACTTTCCCATACTACGTATGGAGAAAGTAATAACTTTGTTATTGCTGTAAGTGGTACCAGCATAAGTACATACTTTTTCAATGTTTTGAAATCGAAGTGCTTAATCTTGAAAGCTTTCAGCAATAAGACGGGCTTCATAATTTTCTAGCGAATATTCTGGGATAATTATATCTACGTATTAGTAATATATACGTAGTAATGGGCAAGTATTGTGATCACGATAAAAATCCACTACGATATTTGAACGGAAATACACGTTTTGAAGTCCCTAGAACCACGTTTAGGCTATTTTCGGAATGATGCCTGTGTGCGCGTGTGTGTATGTGATTGTGGGCGCTCTAACTCAAAAAGTGCGTGCCATATCGTTACCAAACTTCACCTATACCTCTTTGGCATGAGCACAAAGAACTGATTAGTTTTTGGAGAATAACGGTTAACCGGAAGTCGAGGTTTATTCGAAACCCGATTCGGTTTCTACGATATTTCTCCGTTAAAACATTATTATTGTATATATAATTCTATACAAAGGTTATAGAGAATGTAATTTCCTACAACCTTCATTTGAAACAATTTTCTATTGTAGTTATTGTTTAGGAGTTATTTATAAATAACCGGTTTTTGGTTTTCTCCTTAAAAACATCGTTATTGGTAATCTTCGTGAGGACTAAAGTTTTAGAGAATAATATTCTTCCAAGTTTTGTTTGAAATAAATTTTACGTAGAACCATCCATTTCGAATATATTTTGCTTTATCTTAATACCAGTATACAGCGCCAGCACCATGTAGCGATGAATTCTGTAAACATATTCAAAATATACGTAATTTACGACAATAAGGACGGCTGTATTCTTTTAAATAGGAAAGAATAATTTTGCCTCATCATGCTATTCATAATAATTTAAATATCTATACCCCAAATATGGAGAAAATCATGTGTTGGCCACATCAGATTTTCTCAATCAATGATCAGTCAACCGTCAGACTTCTGACATGATTGATATTACGCAGAGACTGTTACGGCAATCCTGTGGGCCACTTTCACTTTTATTTGCACATGCTCCGCAATGCCGTCTTTTCCTGTTTTCCATTCTAGACTAGGACAGGTTGTTGATTTTCCTCGGCTCCTTTCTCAGTCGTAGGTCATTGCTGGCTCAGCTGACTCGCCTTTCCACAAGTGTCGCTATTTTTTCCGGTCAGCCCCAGTTCCAGAAACACTTCTTCCTTTTTTACCATAGTTACTACCCCAAATCTCCTTCGATGGGCTCGAGCTCTGTTATTATCTTTTCTCCAATTTCTTTTTAAACCATACCTCTGGTTATACGGCACTACACGATGTTCCATGCGCAGCGCTTTCTGAGTTTCATGGTCATGTTTTCAGTCATCGAACGTATGCGATTCTATATATTGTTGAAAAACAAACTAAGCGGCTAGATACTCCAGGTACTACTACACCGACCTCGATTTCCCCTGCACCCGCTCCTTCAACTTCGACCGACACACTTCTTTCATATGCTGATCAGTTTTCATGTCCGGTTAGACACTTCACCTTCCCCCTGCTCATGCCCTCCAACGATTCAAATTAGATCCAGTGCCGGACGGCAATGATGGAGCATTAAGGCAGTCGTTTCATCCTTTTCATTCTCTCTGCTCTACTCGATCATGGTTTCAATTTTGCTGTTTTTGCATTGCTCAATAAATCAGACGTCAGAGGCTTCACTATCTTAAAGATCGTTCTCTCTTCACGGTCCATGCATTTTTGTATGATACCAGACTTCAACGCTACGTTATATCTTCTTGTTTCAGAAATTTGGTCGTTTCATGCGTGGGTATCGCATAAAAATTGATAATCAATCGCCACTTTTTTATATTTTCTCTTCTAAATTAACTAGGTAATTTGTAATTGCTCTCAGATATTCTTTCTAAAACTTTCCTCTTTCTTGCCTGCTTTTCGTTTCTCTTTTAAATTTCCCCTAAATATTTTCTGTCTATATATAATTGTTGCCACTTTGAAGGTTTTTCGTTGTCTTTTAATTTCCTACATTGAGACCATGAAATCATTTATGCTCACTTCCGGATTATGTTTCTGAGGATGTTTTCAGTTTCGCTTTATTTTTTCTCGTAATGTAGTAATTTAAGATCCCGTTGCAGAAAAACGGCAACACTCCAAGAATAAACAGAAACACGCACCTCTTAGAATGACTCTTTTTATTTCCGAAACCGTTACGCCATCCAGCAATCACGCACGCGTTCTAAAATCAATAAATAGTCCGCTGCCAGCAGAATTTTCGCGCCACTCGAAACAATATTTCTAAATCACCTGAACTCCTTCACCCCTTTTTATTTACTCCTACATACACTTATCCGTATATAAATATTTTATAATTACCGTAGAACACATCCACATCCCCCAACCCTACTCCCCATTCGTTTATCCTTTTCCGTCTATAGCAGGGGTGTCCAACACAAATTAATAGTGGGCCGGATTCCAGATTGTCTGACTTCGCAGGCCAAGGTAGAAAAAAATAAAAGTTTTCCAGCTTTTACCTTATATTTATCAAAGAAATGAAAGAAAATTAAATTACTAATAAAATTATTGTGCAATATAAATATTAATGGGACACTTGACAATTTTTCTGCAAAAAAAAAAGTCAATATCAGGTGAAATGTTCGATGTACCAATTCGTAATACACCAGTCAGATGTTCATCTGTTAAGCCTGATCGGTTCTTTGTTTTAACATTTTTCATCCTGGAAAAG
This sequence comes from Uropetala carovei, assembly GCA_036926305.1. Taxonomy (NCBI): domain Eukaryota; kingdom Metazoa; phylum Arthropoda; class Insecta; order Odonata; family Petaluridae; genus Uropetala; species Uropetala carovei. Next base: position 12,178,854 of record JAXCHB010000011.1, read on the forward strand.
AAATGTTCACAAGTATATGTGCTGCCAAATAACGACACTTGTTGAAGGGCCAGCTTTGTAAGGTTGGGATAATGTTCAACTTTAACATATTTTTTATAAAACGTTAAAAGATCACTTTCAACGTAGGCCGTTTTCAGGGAACTATTAAATAGCAGATCAATTAGTTCTAATTGGAATTTTTCCTCAACATTTTCAACATCAATAGAAAAGGGATTACTAAACACTTTCATAAGTGGCTCATTATTTCTAAAATTGGTAAATCTTTCTTCAAATTCATTTTTTAAATTTACTAGTGAGAGTGAATATTTTTCAATATTTATTGTTGCCTTTTCCCTCGTCGATAATGTTTTGCAATGAACAAAATTCTTATTAACCAATTGATTTTGTAGCAGTTTCAACTTTTTAACGAATGCTTGAATATTTTCAAATTGCTGATTAACAAGCTGATCTTTCCCTTGAAGTTTCAAATTTAGGTCAGCAAGATATTTTGTCATGTCTACAAAAAATGCCAAATCATTTATCCACTCGGATTCTTCATGAATGTTTTTATTTCTCTTAGAAGTGACCAGAATCGTTCTAATGTCGCCGCTCGGCTGAGCCAACGAACGTGACTATAATAAATTACATCATCGTGTTCTGATCCAACCTCAGAAAGAAAGTTTTCGAATTGTCTGTGGTTGAGGCCTTTTGATCGTACGAAATTTACGATTTTAACAACTTTTTCCATTATATGTTTCATTCCTAATATTTTTTAACACAGTTGCCCCTGGTGAATTATACAATGATGTTTAATGATTTCGTGTAAAATTTCATTGCTCATTAAGCTCACAAAACCCTTTTGCTATCCTGTCATCGCTGGGGCACCATAAAGAACGACTGCTGTCCAACAATATTTCTTTATTAATGAATTCACTCGATCGATTCTAATTTGACCTTTCAATTTGCTATACTCTGTAGCGTGCTTTGCTAAATAATGTCGCTTGATATTATATTCCTTGCATAGTGAAATTTTTTCTTGACATATAAGACATAAGATGTTTGAATTTTGGTCAATCACAAAAAAATCTTCAGTCCAACTGCCCTTGAACACGCGACATTCTGCGTCAATTTTACGTTTCTTTTCAGCAATCATTATTAAGGGTTAATAGCTTCAATGTATCCATTCTGTAATTATAATTATAATTAACCGGGATAAAGACAAATCGGCAACAATGGGTAGTATTATATTAATAAAACCATACTCACGAAACTCCGACACCGTCAAACTGGCGCTGCACGTCCCTTGTCCTGTCGTCCACATCACTAAGGTACACTAAGGTCGATATATCGATATATATCGGTGATATATTTTTACTTCTTTATCAGACAAATATTAGTAGGTAGTTCGTTATTTTGAAATATATTTTTAAATTCGTTTCAACAAAAATATGAATATAAATAAGAGATTTTTTCTAGCGGCTAGTGGGCCGGATTGAACAGCTTCGCGGGCCGGATTGTGGCCCGCGGGCCTTATGTTGGACAGCCCTGGTCTATAGGGACATTTAACGAGACGCTTTGCGTTCTCCTAATCTCGCCTTTTCCCGGACTGCACCAAGGCTAAGCGTTAGATGGAGAGGGTTCACTTCCGTCTGCCACTTCTTCCAAGGAGGTGATTAACATACATAGAATGGAGGTAGAAATGGGTCGAGTAAGATGGGGGGATAAAGTGTCGGGAGTGGGAAAGGGAGCCGTGCGATCATGGAAATCGATTTAACTGGGTCTGCCGCCATACTTTGACGAGGTAATTTACGTTAATGAGAAGCTTCGTCAATGTATTCCTAGGCTATAACGGCCGACTAAAAATCGCTTGCGTTTCAATCATAACAGATGTTATCAGAAAGCATTATTTGTTGTTAAGAAACATTAACCTGAAGATTTATCGATATCTGTAAAGAGTGTAGCGCAACTGTAAATTGTTGCGGTCGAGGTGATAACTATAAGGAGATTAAAATGCAATATACGAATCACAAAACATTTCTGATGATAACTGATTTCAGGGAAATAATTAATAATCATTAACTGCGATCTGACGATACTTATCCTGAACGAAATCCAACGCGGTAGATAAGCATCAGTCCCTAGTTATTCTACGATGAGTTAACTCTGAGTAACATGATACCTTAGTATTGCTCGAGGGTTTTGCTCAGTCGTCGGCATTGGATTAGAATTTACGTTATTCTTACGTCTGTAAGTTACACAGCCGGAAATGTTTTCAACTTAATACGTAGTTTCCCATTGACGATGCGGCTTTAATTGCACCTATGAAACATACGTAAATATTTTGAATATTTAATTATGTTTATCAAATAGAAATTAAGTATTTTAGCTGAGTCCATTTGTCGGCCTTGAAACATGAACTTCGAGATGGAGCGATATAAAGACGACGATTAAATATTATTTACGCTTATATCACGCTTCCTCGCATTGTCACATCACATCGTTGACTGACAGTGTTTGTGAGCGGATTTTGAAGTACTAGAATCAACTGGCTGGCCAGCGGAAAAATTCGCTAATTTAAGTTGTCCAAGTTTCCCCATTTTCATAATGCTTCTCCGTGAATAAATAACGATGTTCTCTTATTCCTGCGCTAGTATTATGATCCTTAGCAGTTAATATTTCCAACCTATACGAATAATTCAATAAAAACAATTTTATGTACTCATAATTTCGTCAATATTTTTTCACGAATTTTGTTACTGAATCTCTTATTATTTGAGGATTGGCATCGTCTGCATAAAATTCAAATATTCAAGAGAAATAAGCAAAATAATATGTTTGAAGATTTAACTTCACTTAATACAATCATATTATGGATAACTTCATCGGTAAAATTAATGCCTATAATAAAAATTAAGACAAATTTACAATATATTTCTTAGTTTAAATAAATGGAATTATACTTAAATTTTCTAATAAATCTAAACTTCAACGTAACAGTCAATTTGTGTGTAAGGTGAATATATTTTTAACCCGTTAGCTGCCGGTAGATTTAAGGGAGAAAGGGATTACTCAACATTTTTGCTTATGAAAATTTTTCATTTTGAAATCTCAAAATGTTTTATATCATGCTAAATATGCTACTATCCTCTTTTCGGCTAGTTTATTTAGAATATTTTCTTATTTGTTAATGTTTGATTCATCATGTAGATGTAGATCATTTAGACTTCCAGTATTTGTGACATCTAAGCTTTCATATAAAATTTCAATACTTGTTATTGTCAATATTTCAGAACAATTTCAGCGCTAGTTATACGTATAATAGAAATAGGTAATCGAGTATATTTTCTTTAAATATATTTTAAGGCTATATATTTCGCTGCATGCATACATTAATGTACTTAAACCAATGGGATTATGGTCATAATCTACTAATATGTCTCTGTTTAATAATTTGTTCTTTAAGGTGCCGGTAAATATTCCAGAACTTATAATTATGAATAAAATAAGTGCGAGACAATACGATTCACAGCAATGGCCGAAATTATCTCCTCATCATTCTACATTGCTAACGATATATCTGCGACATTAGGCTCGGGGCAATTTTCGCAATAATGTGAAGGCAATGGCCGCACGGGCATTAGTCAGAGAGCAGTAGTGCCATGATATCATCGAGACTTTCTCATGGCCAAAGGCGAGAGTGTAGAGGCCCGAACTGTTTGCGATCTCTGCCTGTCACGAATGCTCATACAATGGACGGTCGTCAACTCGCATTCATTCAAATGATGTACCTTTGTAAATAAATATCCTGAGTGACTCAACTTAAAAGATATTGATGAGCGCACGTACGCCAGACTATTGTGTATTATCATGCATCGAGTCAGGTGTGAAATAAATCCTAGTGAGTCAATGCCCAATCTTTACGTTAATAATATTTTTTAATCCTTGAAATTTTTATTGCTAGAGCACAATTACAACGAAAAGACTCATCTAACTCTTTGATTAACTTGAAATTATGAAATAGGTGAACGTCTTATGTTTGACAGAGATGTGTTTCTACTGCTTTATGTTTAATTCGTTAGACTACTTTCTCTTCTCAAAGGTCTTGTAAAATTGTTTATGAGAATATTACAGTAATTCCGTTATAAACTCAACTACTCCATAAATGAATTAGTTTTAATAGCCACAAATAGGTTTGAAAAACGATATGAGCATTTCGGCTTCACAGCAGCTGTCACCGGTTATGATTTGCTAATTGTAGTTGCTGCCAGGAACCTCATATTTTTGACAACATTTTATGTCAATTTTAACGAAATTTATCACATAGATTCCGACTATAAGGCAATGTGATTATGATTCTTTTCTGAAATTAAATAATTTTTGCTACTGAGTGTATAGTTTTCACAGTACACTAAAGCTCCAAATAAAAATTATTGAAATTTTACCGAAAAAACTGCCTTTTAAAAATAACCATCATATTAAAATAATTGAATGCGAGTAATGATATCACATTATTTGTTTGTCCCTCTAGTGATCTTCGCAATCCCATCGGGGGTCGCGAACACACTTGGCTCACTTAACTACCATAATACCAGCTTTCATTGCACGTTGCTTATTCTACATCTACGTCTACATGATACCCTGCAAATCACCAGAATGGTGGGTGGCAGGGGATGCAGCACACCAAAACCTACCTAATAACGTCCCTCGTGGGAATCACCCTTCTATTATGATCCCGTATGGCCCTTGAGAAAAACGAGCTCTGATATCGCTCGGTCCTACAGTCGATCTCTCGTATTTTATTCTCGTGATCGTGCCTTCCCATGTACGTAGGTGCCTCTAATATTCCTGAGACCTTCTCTAAGAGAACTTCCGACCTGAATTTCTCCGGAAGCCTTAACCTAGCGCTAATTCTGCGGCCCTCTAGCGATATCCAATTGAACTCCTTCAAAAGTGATGTGACGCTTAATTTTTGCTCATATTTTTGCTTAACGAATCTGGCTGCTCTGCGTTGGATTCTTTCTAGCTCAAGTATCTGTCACTTTTCGTACGGATCCCATATGCTGGAAGCGTATTCGACCTGAGATCTGACCAATGATAAATAACACGTTTCTCGTACCTGTTCTGTGCTACTTCTTACTATTCTGCCTACGCAGCCCAATTTCTTATTAGCTGCGCCTACGATCCTCCGAAGATGCATATTTCACGATAGATCACGACAAATGGTGACTCCTAAATATTTAACGTACTCTGCAGATTGAATATTCAATCTATCAATTCTGTACTCCGAGTCTAATTCATTGTTCTTACTCTTCCAGAAACTCAATAGGGAACATTTGCTGTGATTAACTTCGATTTTCCAATCTTGACACCATGCTGAAAGGGCGTTTAAATCTTCCTGGAGCGATTTTTGGTCATCCTGACTCGTTATCTCCTTATATAAAACGGTGTCATCTGCGAAAAGTCTTATTTTGCAGCGAACTACCGAGCAGATATCGTTTATATATATATCAGAAATAGTAGTGGGCCTATGACACGTCCCTGTGGAACACCTGATGCGACTTTTACCGGGTATGCAGATTTCCCATCAATAACTACTATCTGTTTTCTGTTGGAGAGGAAGTCTTTTACCCAACTCACGATATTATGGTTTATGCTGTACTTTCCTAGTTTTCCTATTAATTTATTATTGGGTACTTTGTGAAACGCTTTTTTAAAATCAATGAAAATGGCATCAACCTGAGTGTTTTTCTCTCCGCATTGTAACAAATCGTTTACGAACAGGGCGAGCTGCGTTTCGCATGACCTACCTTTCCGAAACCCGTGTTGGTTTTTGCTTAGCGAAGAACGACTATCTAAATAACGCAGAACAGAGCTTACGATTATATGTTCTAGAATCTTACACGATAATGACGTCAAGGAAATCGGTCTATAATTTTTGGGTTTCTCTTTATCACCACCTTGTAGATGGGCGTTACGTATGCTAGTTTCCAGTCTTTTGGAACGGTACCATGTGCAACGGATTTTTCGAATATTATTTTCAAGTAAGGTGCGATTGCCTAGGCTAGCTCTTTGAAGACACGCGCGGGTATGCCCTCCGGCCCGGGAGACTTATTTTCTTAATCGACTCTAGCTGGTGCGCGATACCTGTTTCAGAGAATATCAACTATTCCATCGAATTTCCCTCATCATTCAAAGCTCGTTCCTCAAATTCCTTGCTCACCGAAGTGAACGCTTTCTGAAAGTGTTCATTTAACAAGTTCGCTTTTTCCGCGCCATCGTGTACTACATCACCTGGCTCCGTTCTCAATGACGCTATGGTGGGGCCTCTACCATGAACCTCCCTAACGTACGACCAAAAAGCTTTCGGATTTTCTTTCAAATTATTATGCAAAACTTTCTTTTTGTAATCATTAAATGGTTCTCGCATTGTTACTCTTGCTCTTGACCGCGCCTCTCTGTATTGATGCCGTATCATTGACCTTTGTTCCTCTGAGACTTTTGAAGAATTGGTACTTAATCGAGCGTGAAGTTTTCTTTGCCGTCTAAGAGCTCATCTAACTTCCTGGTTGTACCATCTGGGTTCCGCACCATCACGTTTAAGTTTATGTGGAATGAATTTATCCGTACCCTCTCGCATCATATCCCTGAATACGCACCATAATACCTCTGTGCTAGCGTCGATAGATGCCTCGCAGAAATTATGAAATTGTGTCTGTAAAAAAGACCTAAATTTCGAGAAATCACCTTTGGCGTACATATATACACGTCTTCTAGCCTTAACCTGTTTCTCCACTTTTAGCTTAAATTCTACGCACACGGCATTATGATCGCTTATTCCTTCCTCTATGGAAAGCTTGTTCATACGCTCAGGGTAGTTCGTTACGAGTAAATCTAATATATTGTTCGATCTCGTGGGACATCTTACTAGCTGACACAACGAGTGTTTAACGAAGGTTTCTATCAGTGCTTCGCATGATTCACGCTCTCTACCACCGGGATCAAAGAAATTATGATTCCAGTATATTGAAGGTAAGTTGAAGTCTCCTCCAATTATAATGGCCCTCTCTTTATTTTTCGATATTAGCGTTGCTACTTGTTTCTCGAGACTATGAATAATTTCTAAACTTGCATTGGGAGGTCTATAAAATGCGCATATATTTGCTATAGTATAATCGCTTCCCCTAACTCCACACCAAACACTTTCTATTTCGGCGTAATTAATCGGTAGTGGAAAACTTTCGTGTGCCTTGCTGACTGCTATAAATACTCCACCTCCCGACCGGATACTACGATCCTTTCTAAAAATTCTATAGTCTTGAGGGAATACCTCCTGACTTGCAATCTCGTCAGTGAGCCAACTCTCTGTACCGATCACGACATCGGTTTCTATCGGCGTATTATAAAAGGCTTATCGTCGATAAGCTAATGCAATATTTGGTGATATGTCAAATTAATGTATGCATAAATATGAAGGAAAAAAGATTAATTCCCAAGCTTCCTATCTTAAAATCCTAAGGCTACTATCTCTACAGATCCCTTGCGAGTATTAATACCCCGTTTTCCTGTAAGCGTACCTACTTTTTTGTACCTTTTTTCCACTCCTTCCTACTTTTGAACTTCACTCCTTGTTTGGTCTCTAAATATTCGCCTTGTACGTTTAAGGAGTTTTTTCTGACTTTTGAAACATCGTTACTCATGTAATGTAATAGCGTTTCTGAAATCTATAATTGCGTAAATTTTATCCTCAGACGATTAACATTTTGGAAGTCGTTATTCGAGTATTTATTTGATAAAATAATCTTTCAAACCTTTCATCAGTCGTTATTACATTTTTCTTCCATTTACGCCAAAAAATTGAATTGAGACGATTACTGTGGAGGACTATGAAATACGTGCAGTGGGACAAAGTTACTCATAATGGCCATATAAGATGCAAAGATGAGAATTAGTGATTCATATAAGGAAATAACCCAACGGTGGAAAAAGACACGGAAACTTTCGATGTTTCTTGGAGGCATTAACTATTACGCGTGAACTAACTTAATGAGAGATAGCTTCGTAGTCTTCCGGTCATAGCGGTAGACATTTTTCCTCGTCTAAATATCAGTTTTCCAAGAAATTTATTATAATAAAATCATTAAAAACATCTTACTGCTTCATTCAGTATTAATGATAAAATGATTAGAATATGTAATGAAAGTGGGCAGTTGGATTGAATTTATATACTACTTGTAATCTAATGAGATTTTAATCCTTCTATGAAGTATCATTGTACAGTGAAACCTCTATATAACGAGAATTTATGAAATTCATAAAAATATTCGTTTTAACGACTGCTCATAATATCAGAAAACGGTTAAAATAATCTTGATGTTGGTCTACTAACCTTTATGTACATAATTATGTTGTCCGTATTTTTAAAAGAAAACGAATAAGAAAAGTTCTGATGAAGCTAACAGTAGCAGGCGGTTTTTTTTTCAAAATATATTAGGCAGACAAACCGAAAAACGTGCACAAGGAGACAGAATACTAAATTGATTGGCGAAAAAACGAAATCTCTTCTTTCTTTTAGGAGAGGGATCTCAAACTCACATCGGTGAGCGAGACGCATGGAGGCTCTCCATCAAGCTCATGCCCATGGGCCGGATTAAGGCACCGTACCAAATCCGCGTGCCGCGTACCGTATTTTCCCAGTTCTCACACCTTTTTCTACTCCTTGAACATTCATTTCCCATTCCACAGATGGGGAGATGACCCAAAGCCTATGTGATTATAAAAACACTCGATTTTTCATAGAGGGTTAGGTGCTTAGGACATGCAAGAAATACGCTAGCAGCGGGAGGAACATTCTTTTGTATTAAAAATATTCACGGTTTTTATAAATGGGAATGAGCAATAAACCGCGGCTAATTTGTAAGCGCTGATTTGATATACTTCTTCAACTTCTTAGATTATTTACAAACAATTACGTGAAATATTTTATGAGAAATATATTTGAGTTTGTGCTGCGTAGTATAAACAAGTGAACCTTGATTAGGAGTTAGAGCGTCAAAAAAAACTGGACACAAGATAAAAAACGCTAAAAATGTACTCTATATTCAGGGAAAATACTACCCTTCTGCATGCATAACAGAGCTAAAAAAATGGGAAAGTTATAGCGAAGTTGCCGAAAAGTAACCCTCGTTTTATGCGTTATTTTTCTGTATATGTAGCGTTAAAAAAATGAAGGTGACGGTGTTTTCGCTCGCTATAAAGTAGTTCTCGTTTTAAGCCGTACTAGTTCTATCGACGTAACACTGTAGGCGTTTTTTCATACTTCAGAAACTAGTGTAGTTTTACTGATATACAGCAGGCGGAAGAGTTTCTTGGAAAACACCGTGAATGCGGAAACAGTGGATATTAAAAACAAGGGAATACGGGAATAAAAGGGGGCTCCGTTTCTATGTCAGAAGAATAAACAATAACATATCTAAAGACTAAACATAGATGTTTATTAAAACTACTAATAGTCCATAAAATGTTTAAATAAATAAGACAATTAAATTTATAACGATTAGCAGGCCTCTAAAATATATGGAAATAATGTGTAGGATAAAGTGACCAACTTTTCAGAAAGCTAAGGAAGGAAAATTTTAATTATTTGCCAACTATAATGAGGGGTATATTACAGTAGCGAATTTATGGCACATTTATTGATGGACCAGTCTTAAACGGATTAGTGTTAAAGATACCAGATAGCTTGGTATGACCAGTGAGTGTGTTCCGGGGTAGTTTAAATGACAATTTAGGATATAAATAATGATTTTCCAGAAAGCGGAGCAAAAGTTTGGGCATTAAACAAAGCGGGAAGTGTTCCTCCAAATTTGGGACGGTCGGTCACCCTAGCGTCGGGTCATTCCTTTCTGGTTCCAACCATCTATCTGCTTGCTTTTTACCTAGAACTCATATCGTATGAACACGTATAACGTATACGACGTTTTATGTACGTATATCTTTTAGGCGAGGCATAATTCCTTTGCATTAGATAAATAACTGAGTACCAACTTGTACGTCTTTTATTTTGGCAAGAGGAGAAAAAAGTTATGGTTTTTGCTGGAAAGGTTGACGTTGACTAAACGGAATTATTCAGAATTTGGATGAAATTGAAATGCTTCTAAATAATAGAATTCGGCTATAATATAACTACATATTCACCTATCATAGAAATCTACTATATATTTTAAAGAGGTTGTATGTATGTGTGTTTCTTCATGGAAAGTTACCCTATAATTACTTTAGTTTATGTTAACGATAAAAAATAATATTAAAAAACGTTTCATTTTCATTTCAAAGAAAGAAATGTTATATTTGAGTAAAATGGTAACATGCAATTTTTATTTCTTGAATTACCTCTTTTGAATCAAATATATAAAGGTCTGTCTGTTCTCAGTGCATTCGGACACCGCGAGTGCTAGCGCAACAAAATTTTGCATGAATTCCTTTTCATCCATGTCGAGATCTATGTTTTCATCCGGTTCCAAAGTCCCCAGTTCGATGCAGGAGCTTTATTTTTCCCATTAGAATAGCACTTTCTCGGACACCACCATAACCAGTGTAGCCAAAATTTGCATGGAATAAATTTTCATCCAGAGGAAGATAGAGGAAGTTTGCTTCCTATCACTAATTCCCAAGATCGATTCTAATAGCTTTTATTTTTCCCATTAAAATTGCATATGAATATGTACAGCGTATTTTTCATTTGCGTCTTAAAATTAATTATTATGAATTTAGAAACTCTTAACTTCAACCAAGAAACCCTTAAAATAACACATTTTTATTGCAATACTTTTGAATTTCTAGAAACGTGGAACCAAACACGTCTAAAAGTGTACATTTTTAATTTTCATACCGTTCATTTTCAAAGCGCCATCAAATCGCAAGTTTGTTTTGAACACGAAAATTATCATTATTTGAGCTGAAACACTTTGGCGCAAACAGCTACCGCCGAATAAACTAAAATTCGATACTCTCTTGTAATTCCTTCCGAGCATAAGGATCACGAGACATTACTTTTTCTTCGAAGTATAAGGATTCGAGTCCAGGTACAATTTTTCCTTAGTTAACAAGTTTTGCATGCGAAGCAGTATTGGGAAGTTCTCGAATTTTTATCTCTGAATGAATTTTGTAATTGCTACCTCACCGATCATGTAACACCCAGAGAAAGGTCGATGTTTATTTGTTGCGCTCACCGAAAAAAATCATTTCACCGATGTAGACAGTGCCTGATGGCATATATGAGACTTTCTCTAATATCTAACTCCGAAACTGAAAGTGGTAATGCTGTCATTGACTTTTTATGGTCAATATACCTTCTCCGAAAAAAAATTCCTAACCGGTATTTCGCATATCATGAAAGAGCTAGGGATTTTGTCACACATAAATTATATTGGGTATAACCGGGCAACGCCGGGTAATTCAGCTAGTATAATATATGTAAAACAATCTAATTTGTTGGCACTCTCACTAAAAAGTGAATACAATTACATAATACTGTTATTTCCATCTGATAGTAGTATAAAAATGTTGGTGTGTCATTTTCCTCTATAAGTCTCTCTTACTGTCTTTAAAAAATGAGAACTAAATACTTTATCGCAAATTTTTCCGGCTCGCACTTAAAACGACACGCCTTTCATGATTAGTCTTATTATCAGAGGAGAATAGCACTTTTTCCTCTATGATAAGCTGTAACCCAGTTACTGATGAAGGAGAAATAAAATGAGATAATTTCATTAAAAAATGAACGCCTACATCCTGTTAGGAATTTTCTTTCCTTTAATGCGTAGAGTAGATTGAAAGAGAAGATTCAGCAAATATTGCGTTGTCGTTATTCATTGAATTTCATCATTTGACCTTATTTTTAATATTATTATTTTCAAGTATTAGATGGAGGAAATATGCGAAAAGATCACCGTTCAAATTTACAATACACTCAATACTAAATAAGAAAATATGTGCGTGGCATGATGATCGATAAGAAAGTGGGCTAATGTCTTCGTTTATTTCATTGATTTATTGGAGATGTAATTCATATAGTAATATCGGAGCCTCATTCAATGTTACATGTGATTTAACTCTTGCGATGGAAGATATTTCTGAGATCGAGAGAGTTCTGACGTGAACAAAAGTAACTTGATCAGAACCAATCTCTCTATTTTGACTCGAATTTATTTTTTAGTTTTAACTGGATCTTAAATTTTGAACTTTGCAACAGTTCTTCATATCTTTTAATCAAAATCATTTACTTAATTTTGTCTGATTCCGATAATGAGCGACACATTCAATTTCCTCATTGTAATTGCTCATTGTAAACACCTGAGAAATAGTTAGCGATGGCGATGAATAAAATATATTTTGCTGAATGCTTTCACGAAAACCGATAATTCGTAGCTATTAATAAACTCTAAGGTGATATGTTTCAAACTATGAAAAACATCAAGTAGATCACGGACAATTGGGGTTACCAAGTATCTTGTCGAGAACAGATACCGTATTTGGCTCTAGTATCTTAATTTTTCAACCTACATAATAGGGCGGCATCGAGACTTGGACGTTGATAGGATTTAGGCGGCATAATAAAAGATTTAGCTAGAAAAATATCATTCGGATAGCGCACATCCCACATAGAGGGCGTACTGATAAGAGGGTGTTGAGTGTATCTGTCTCTCAATGTTAGGTTCGCGGGATCGAATCTAGCCGAATGTATTGTTGTGTGTTATTTTATCCGTTTATCCGGTGCATAGATAATTCATTATAATAGATTTTTAAGCAAACTTCACAGTCCTGCAAATACCTTTGTCGAGAGTAACAAAGCGATTTGATGATTTATTAACTAAATTTTAGTATATTAAATGCGATATTTGCTTTCAAGCGATATTTATAGTATTTATATTATATTCTGTGATATTACTCAGAAGGTATGATGGATTTACCGTGCGGATGGACGGATGATGTCACATTCCTAAAGTGGTTCGCCATGACATTAATGTGCATTTAATCGGTATCTTCTGATAACAAAACTTTAGTTACTAATGCTGAAAAAGTTAAATGGAGCATCCTTCTAACGTAAGTTACCAACAGAGCGGTAAAACACGCTAATTTCTTGTGGCGCATCGTTCTACATGCAACGCTAAAACTTTCTCTTATTTTCTAAAACCAAATTTATTCTGAATTCATGTGTAATATCTCTTATAATAAATTACAATTTATTTTCTTCAGACATAAGTTGAATCTATAACATACGATAGAAACCTTGACAGTACAGTCGCGAGGGAGTGTAATGTGGACCTTGGCCTCAGATCAAAGCGAGAATAAGCATATCGTCACCAATTTGATGAAAAATATTGACAACAATTTAACCGATGCTCTTTCTTTTAACAATGAGACCAAATTTAAGATGAAAAATTTTAATAAATTTTCAAAGTCCATCCAAGATATAGTATCAGAGGCGTAACTAGGAACGGAAGGACCCGCGACAAAATATTAACGAGAGCCCCTCTCTCCCTCTCCCAACAAATACACGTGTTCAGTTATAAATGAAACCCGTTGTAAAGCCTACTAAGTTCACTTATTAATCAATTATCAGGAAAAGATTAGGCTTTTAAAATTACTCTGTTAAAAAATGATTAACTGGGAATTAATTCAGAAATTATAACATAAAAGAGAAATGGATGAAAATTCTTAATTTTTCTACGTTTGGAAACATTCGAGGGTTCATCAGGCCCCTGAGCCCGTGGAATTTGACCACCTGCGCCACCCTATTGTTACACCACTGTATTGTATGGAATGTGGAGTGTTTCTGGTTGAGCTTCTAGTGCTATACTGGAATTTGTCCTTGAGCCAATGACTGCCTGAAAGTTTCTCTTCGTTTTACTCCACCTTGTGTAGATGTCCGTATGAGTTCTCGATTTACAGTTTACTTGATCCAGTATATTAATCACGTTAAACACATTTTTGTACTAATTTTCGGTATGAAAAGTATAAAACATCTACTAATTTTTAATTTCCTAGCGATAAGAAGCTCGTTCTCTGTCATCCCACGAAATCGGTAATGCTGTCTCCAAGTTTTTAAAATGGGTGACTTCTGACCTAATGGAAATATTTTAAAGATTTTTCTTTGCTCATAAGATTAAGCACTGCAAAAAATTGTGGGTTTAGGACAGTTCGGCACGACCGTTTCTGCACGACTGGTTCGGCACGACCGGTTCGGCGACGGACTATTCGGCGATGGGACCATTCGGCGTCGGAGTTCGGCGCCAGCCGTGTTCCGAACGGCACAGTTCCAATATATTTAGGAGGGAATGGGGTCATGATAATATTAATGTTGCAACTATTAATATACCGCATCTATTACGTAGAAATAAAAATGACAGTGTTTTACGTAAAATATATTTAAATTCTTTAAAAATATAATCATTTTTATTTAAACATTATTGGTGCGATGAAATCAAGTCAGCTAATTTGACTTAACAGTAACATTTGTATTAAATTAACATTAATGTAATTAATTAATTGTGCTCGTCATTATGCATATCATTCGGTGATTTTTCGTCGTATAATTTTTATCTTGTACTATTTCTCACGAAAGTTAATTTAAATCTATTTTCCTGTAAATATAGTCATTTTTATTTCTACGTAATAGATTCGCTAACTTAATAGTTGCAATATTAATATTATCATGACGCCATTCCCTCCAAAATATATTGGAATTGTGCCGTGCGGAACACGGCTGGCGCCGAACTGTCCGGTGCCGAATAATCCCGCCGCCGAATGGTCCCGTCGCCGAACCGGTCGTGCAGAACTGTCCCTTTCCGAAAAGTTGTCATTATTTGAAATAAATACTTTGTCGGGTTCTCCTGAACATTTAACAGGCACTGTGAACATTTCTATCGTGAGATCCTTCAAAGGAGCTGTTTATAGTTAAATTAAGCACATATGAGAATTTCTCATATCATATAAAATGAGCGATTTTCCTCTGCGTTAGCACTGCTTCCTAGTTATAACGACTGGAAATAAACTTCATTAAAATATATTTCTGGAAGACTTTTAGTTTTTTGATACACGATGAGCAATGTTTTGAGCGGTGTTAGCACAAATGCTCGTTAAATTGGCGTATCAACTCGCGAAGGAAAACATCCGTCCGTGATACAAATAATGACTTTGTCTCACAAAGCGAGTGCTGAGATAAGCTGAAGGAAGAAACAGCGGATGCGAAGGTGCGCGGAGAGAGGAGGGGAGAAAGGGAAAAAAGGATAAGACGTTGAAAGTGAAAATGTGAGGCGGAGGCAGTGGGACGCGTGGATGGATACAGAACTAGTGAGCTAAGAGAGAGGCAGCAGGCAGGGAGGTCTTCATGTGCATTTCATTTTGAAAATCAGAAATGTAAGGCAAAATAAGGCGAGTTCATGCTATGCAACTGATGAGTAAAGCCAAAGGTTTTTCTTTGCAGAAAAAGAGAAAAAAGAATAAGGATTCTGGAAAGTTCAAATGACTAGATGACAAGAGCAAGACTAAGGGCAATTGAAAACATTCTTAGTGAAATTAACAGTCCAAATTTATAGATTAATACTTCATTCCCCTGAATCTTTGACGTCGCAAATCTTTTTTCGTGTCCGCCTCCAGAATCATTAACTTATAAGATGGAGGATAGCAAACTTAGAGACGTATCAAGGGAAGGAATGTATGCTTTTATACATTATACGAATGAGGATGAGTGAAAGTGATGAATTTATAGATGGCTTGGCTTGAAGTAGTTTGCAATTAACGTGGTCGGAAGAATAGGTAACGAAATGAGAAATAGCAGACAATAGAATCTCTGGAAGATATTGTTTGGAGGAATTTTAATGTGGAGTTTATCCAACGACATTCGCACCTTTAATCTCTTGCTCTCTTAGGCAAGCAACAATATAAATCAGAGTGATTCATAAATAATTAGACCATTTACGTTACTTAAGTAAATGCAGAATGAAGTCAAATATAATTTTTTAGATCTTCGAAAAATGTGGGAGGTAAACGGACGGAGTGAGATGTTTTGAGCATAGTCGAAGCTCCATCCCGTGGTTACGAACGTCAATTCAACGCCTCCTATATAAGGCCCGCGTGATCTTCGTAACTAAAAAATCGGTACAATACACGTACAAATTTTCTCACACACTAATGCGTCGTTTAGTTATCCTTTGAAAAATATGAACTATGTAGTATCATTATAAACATCAACTTAAATAACTATACGAAAATTGATAAAAATCGTATGAGCCGTTTTTGAGAACATCCAATTGTTGTTAAAGTTGCCTAGAATAAACTAGCCTTATATTCATTCATTGTGAAAAATAAAATATGTAGTATTATTGCAGACGTAAACATAACTAATTGTACGAAATTGTATCAAAATCGTTTTGAGCCGTTTTTGAGAAAATCAAATTATTGTTAAAGTTGCCTAGAATAAACTAGCCTTATATTCATTTTTGAGAAATATGAACTATTTGGTATTATTGGAGATGTAAACTAAAGTAACTGTACGAAATTTGATCAGAATCGTTGGAGCCGTTTTTGAGAAAATCAAATTGCTGCTAAAATTGTCTAGAACAAACTGCCCTTAATTATTCTGCAATTTCAATTCTTTATAGCTTCTATTCTGTATGATAAAATGACTAAGAACGAAATTTTATTCATTTTCGCTATAACGTTTAGGCTCTACAGCCGCGAACAGACAGACAAACGACATTGCGAAACCCACTTTTTCGGACTCAGTACACCTAAAACGTATATTTCCATCAAAACCTTGAAATCGAATTTTTTCGCGATTACAATACTCTCTCAACATGCTTCGTATATGAGAAAGTAAAATGTTGAAAATATGCAGAAACGTAAAGGGATAAATCATAAAAGTTTGGAAAACCTAGAGACATAGTTCACTAAATGCATTTGTGGTTCATCTATAACATTTTTATCACTAAACGATGGTTTAAATCGTTCTCCTAACCGATTCTCATTAGTCAAGATGAGTTTAGTATTCATTTCGGTCTAACTTCGTTGACCTCTAGTCCATGAAATACAATTAAAATATTACCGCAGTTGAACGTGATTGTCCGAATGCGCATAAAATTTTTAATCGTATTTTTTCCTGCATAATTTCTATCGTAATACTGATTGGAGTTCCATGAAGTTAAGACTGGCTCGCCTCTCTTGCTGAATAGAAGCTGACTTCGCTCAAGCCACCGAAGTGGTGAGATAGGAAGTGACGTCGTGAGAAGGGTGGAGTACTGAGAAGCAGGGTTATATCAGAGCGTTTTTTCCCATCCCCCATTCATACACCTCATATCTTCCATCTATCTCCCGCTTTCTCCCTCTACTCCATTGCCTCTTAAACGCTTATCAAGTGTAGAGAAGTGCGTGACTAAAAAAAAAACTAAATCTGAAAAGTCTAATTATTGGTCGAAAAATAATTCCTCGTCACCTTGAACTCAAAGTTTCTTAAACAAGGAAGGTCCACACTTACATACTGGGTACCTGTATATCTTATCTACAAAAATCTGGGAAAAAATCACCCATTCCTTAGTTTTATGCGACAAAAAAATACTATTGTATTAGTCATAAACGGGACCAATTCCGTCAGCAAATTACAAACGCAATTTTAAAATTATTATAGGATATTTTATATTTTTTCATTATTTTGTTGCATGATTAGAGCAGTAACACTCGAACGTATAGTTTTAAAATTTACAGGATTGTTTTTTGCAGTGTGCTGTTGGATTACAATTTAAATCCCCCTCATATAAGTATCCCAGACAGCAATGCAGTGAACATTTTCGATAAGAAGACTATAAAATCTACCTTATGTATATATGTACAGTCTGTGGGCAAGCTCGGTCGTCTTTGTTATTAAAACTTACAATTTTCTGCCGTAGGAAATCATCCTTTCGGTTTCATTAAAAAATAACTAAAAATACAACCTCAATTCCATGAAATAAGCGAAAATTTAAATTAAAAATTTTTTATTAACGCACGCGTCCACATCCTTTACTACGTTGTCGGTTCAAGACCCTAGCGATCACGGCAACGCAGCCACAGTGTTCGTCCAGCGTAAATGAAAATCCATATCCTTTGGTGAACCGTTTCAGACGTGGAATATCCTCGAGGATGAGCATGGAAAACACTTTCCCGTCTTTGGTCTCTCCTTCGAGGCCCTTCCACCGGGGTGAGAAGCGGTCTCCATTCGACCCCGGTAGCCTGCAATTCTATGGCCATTTCTTGATTCCCCTCATTCGCTCGAAATTCCAAAACATATACCCCACACCACCCTTCCCCTCTCCCGCTGCGACTCACGTAGTGCCAACATAAATTTTAACTTCACTGTTTGGCCGTGAGCGTCGCGACCGAGCTTGCCCACAGACTTTTACAAATGACTGTACATATAAATAGTAACTTAAAACCGACTAATTAAATAACTTGAAAATAAGTAGCATAATACTCTTGTGTCTTTACAATACGTAAGGAAATGTGGACTTCAGCAAAATAAGTACATATTGTGTCTCATTCCGAGCCATTTAAACTTCCGTACGTTTCCTAAGATCAAATAGCTCACAATTATGAAACAGCATCGAAATGGAACCTATTCACGGGTATTCACCACAACCTCTCAGCCAAAAAACATCCTTAAGTCCATTTGAATAATTTAGAGTGGGTCTACTTCCACATTTTCCAGAGATTATTCACACCGTGAGCGGGGAAATGGAGTGAGTCAGAGGTCTAAAAAACTCAAACGCTGGGACCACGCTCAGCCTCATAGTCCCCGTACTTCCCCGTTCCGTCAAAAGCGCAAAACGCAAACGCCCCAAGCTGACAGCTATTTTCGTATCGCCTTTCAGTGTTTAAAGAAAAACTCTGGAGCCTTCTTTCTTTCTTTGCAGGTGCTGAAATATTACGCTCTACTCGAAAAGTTCGCATACATTTATTTGGGCCAGTTAATTAATTTTTCAAAGGTTAATTGTTCGAAAAATATCGGTGTTTCTAAGAGGTATATGCGTCCTTCCTTACATTTGACATTATCACTGATTCCAAAGCGATTCAAACCCTGTTAACCCATTAACTACCCTGGTTTCCACCATTTGGGACCTTTGCTTTTACTTGTTTATTCTTTGTGGAAGTGTCTGCTAAGACATTCACTTATTCTACAGGAATTATACTTCCTCATAAATATCATTTTTGCTGCAAATTTCCGGTAAGGAAATCAAAAGCGGAGTCGTAGCAAGTATTTGAAAGTCCCAGTAACTTCACTTTCATATTTTTGTAATTAACGCAGCTGAACACATTATTTATGTAAATAATTCATGTCAAAATTTGATCTGTGAGTTGAACTCGTGACATAATTACTTGTTTCGTAAAAACTTCAGATATTTGAAGAAGTGATAGCCGTCTTGCGGCAGGTCTCATCTATAAAAAGTCCCACAAACCCATTTTCCTTTTTCTGTTGTTTAGTTGAAAAATGTAAACTAAAATGTTTCTATCTTCGGGATATTTAATATATTATACAAATTGACCATTTTATAGGTCATTTAGAAGAAAAATCGATACATATTTTAGAACTGCCCCTGATAACATTGACCAGATGGCTAAATGAAGTTCATTAAAAAATAAAGTATCACGAAAAAACCTTTATGACTCATAAGGCATTCAAGTACTTCATCGGATAAAAGTACTCAATTTTTCCCTAAAATAATGATAAAAGTTGAAGTAATATTAGTATGACAAAAAGCTGAGGCCAACTTCAAGTAAAAATCGCTCAAAGTGATGCCTCTTCTACACAAGAAGTGATATAATAAATTAGCTGAAAAATAGCTCATAAGCAAGTTTTTATGGAAAATTTTCAAGGTGTGATGCGATATATTGTAAAATTAATCCAAATTGTACACAGAACAAAACTACCGATATAAGTTTAAATTTAAAAAATATGTGGCTAACCCATGATATTCTCCAAACAGAGCAATGAATATGATTACTCTCGACATCAGCATTCTCAGAAATAATTATCAGCGATTACATTCGTGGATAATTTTAAAACATTTTCAATACTCCTTATTTAAAGAACAATAAGAAAATTGGTAGCTTTTTCTATGGATAACAAATTATCAATGAGCAATTTAAGTTACCCTTGGTAGCGTATGCAACATTACCAACAATTAAAAATTGTTATCATAGCATTGGAATAATGGTATCACCTAAGGCGAATTTACACGATTCACTTTGGATGTACATCTTGGATTAAGTGAAAGAAAAGTGAACCGTGTAAACAGCAATTCATCAAAAGTGAACATTATTATTTTTTTTGCACGCTTCATTTTGCATTCACTCTGGATAATTCATTCAAGATGTACATCCAAAGTGAATCTTGTAAATTCGCCTTTAGCGACGATCTTCTACAATATAAAGCTGAAGTTCTGGGTGGGTGGATGACGAAATTATTTGCTACTTCCCTGCAAGCTAGAGTCTTGAAATATGGCATGTTGATTAACTTTGGTGCATAATTAACGAAAATACTCCGAAATTGTAAAAAATCTAAATTTTAAGGGAGTTTTTGCCCCATTTTTGCGCCATAGGAAGATAAAAATTATAAGGCACATCTAGATAAGGTATTAGTAAAGTCCGATGGAAACATCTGAAATTGTAATAATTCCTAATTTTAGGGGCTGTCTGCCCCATTTTTCCCCACACGAGGATAAAAATTATAAGGCACTTCTAGATCCAGAAACTTCTCAAGGGGGGGGGGGGGGGGGTGGGGCGGTGATCGCCCCTCCACCTATCGAATCCGCCCCTACCAACTGCCCTATATTTTGAAAATCCCTACCCCTATCAGAATCTTTCTTTCTCTTGCTATACAGACCTAATCTGCGGCGTATAACAGGAATTCTGCGCGGAATGAATTTAAGAAATCACCCAGTGGAGTGAAATGGGGTTATCCAAGGGGGAGGTCGCCCCCTCCCCTCCCCCTTCCCCCGTGCATCCGCCACTGTGAGCTACAGACTTGAAATTTGGGCAGGATTATAGGTTATTAGAAAAAAACCGAAGGAAAAAATCCGAAATTATAAAAATTCGTGGGTGAAAACGCTCCACGAAGCGAGGCACGGGGTTGGGCGCCTTGGACGCCAGGGGCGCGGCCACTAGTTAAACAAATTTAAAAGGCAAGTCAAAATGTCTCTTAAACTATTGGCTTTATTAAAAATTGTTTCATACAAAACTTGTAGAAAATTACATTATCTACAACTTTTACAATAACAACTATTTATGAACATTTGAGTGTTAAAGGTGATATTTGGGAAACACGGAAGAACAAATAGAATACGCATCCATTATCGATTGAGCAGTTTCAGCCAAGACCTTTTTAAATCTACATTTGCTGATAAAAATCTTAAGTATAAAGTTTGGTGATGATGAAATTATTGCTCATTGTGTTAAAGCGCCCATAAAATTTCTATCACATACATCGCGAAAATACTCAAAACGTGTATTTCCGTAGAAATCATCGATGTCTTTAATGAAAACAATTCTTTCCCAATACTACGTATCGAGTAAGTAAAAAGAGCGTCTAAGAAAATTCAGTGGAATCTTTCTACAGCCAGGATATTTATTATTTCTTTCCACAAGAAGATGAGAACTTTGATATCAAAATCGTATCATATTTTGAAGCAAAAATAATATTTTCTTGTCTTTAATAATTCCATGATGCGGCAGTTTTCGACGTTCGGATATTAAATTCAATTGCAAGTGGGAATATATCTCTGTTAAGTTTTTGGTGGAAGACAGCACGATTCTGTCTTATGATAAACTATTTCTGAACCAAAATTTAGCGAGAGGCCATTGTACAAGATCGCAAGTCAAAAAGAATGCTGGAATGAAACAAAGAAAATGTGCTGTGTTAAGAAATGTCAGTAATATAAAAAGTAACATAAGTGAATTACATAATAATTTTCACCGATATAATTCTACGTTTGCCGATAATTTACAGGACTTGTACCGCGATATCTATATAGAAATCGGAAAATAAAGTTTAATTTCTAAGATAATATTTATAACTATTAATTACCGGTAGCAATTTTATAATTTTAGCTAATTTGAAAAATTTTATCTCAACATGTGAAAAATAAAAAATTGCAAGTAAATAAAATAGCGGTATAAATATATTATAAGCAGGTTCATTTATGTATCATATGTTTGTATTATCGTTTTATAAGTAGAAAAAAATATACCCCACTGCGATCGAAAACTAAGGTGATAGATTCATTTAGTGACATAAAATTTAAATAAAATATCTGGCCCTATATACCTTCAGAATTTTTTACATAACGTGTTATTTGCACGTCTACTGCGTCGTCTTCCTTGCTTGAGGTGCGAAGTAATTTAGCGTGATAATCGGGAAGCGCGCCATAGCAATCTTAGCACCTCAAGAGTTGTCCTTGCTCTTTAACAATTTAACTCTTTCAATTGTAGCGTTGTTAAAAAAGTTTTGATAACGTAGAAACACAGCTGATACAACAATTGCATTTTCTAAATAATTCTTCATCATTGCTCCGTCCTATGACCATGTCAGTCGTTCATTTTAACTGCGTCATTCATTGGAATACGTGCTAATTTCCATTTACTGAGTTCTTTCCAGGTAATCTAATTATCGATGTCGTGCGAGTTAAGAGTTCATGATCTAGGCCATTAAAGTTTTTTAAAACTACTCATTTTTCTGTAAAGCATGGGAAAGAAAGATTCCCCTTCTCCTTAAGTTGATATTTATTGAAGTCATGACGTAAAATGTAGCCTATCAATAAGATTAGTCGATTCCCAGTTGCGCTCACTATCCGATAATTACAGCGCAAGCGGCTGACGTGCGTTTCCATGCAAGGTAAATGGCATACACTCCACGGAAAAATAAAATCTGTGCCATGAACTTGAACGCTATTACATTTTTGAGTCGGTAGGACTATTACGTATGAACCAGTCATCGGAAATGTTCACCTGAACCTTAAAACGTCATCGTGACTGGATGACTGGCAATAATTGTTCTAGGAAACAGCGTTAGACTTTATTCAGATATATTTTGCCTTTTCTTCCTTACTCTTAAGTTTCCCGCTATCGCGAGATCAGCGCCATTTCCCGGACGATGTCTTCCCAGAATTCTGAGAGCTTCCTTCCACGGCTCACTTGCTGTTGGCGCGCAACTTGCCTCTGCTCCGAGAATGTGGTAATTTTACTATTTTCAGAATTAACTGGAACCGTGAAAAGAATAAAAATGCTATACTTTCAGCGGAGAAATTAAATCGAATAAATTTACGAATTTAGAGAAATGCCTAACTTGAATCTCAAATGAAATTTTTGCTCTGCGTTAAATACGTGTAATTTAGAGAGTTAATAAATTATTAACCTTATTCGTTTTTAAAAACTCATTCCCTTACAATATGATTTTGGATGCATTTTGTCGTAAATTGAACAACGAAACACATCCGATCCTTTACGTGTGCTTATATTTTTCACTTCCTTTCATTTATTATTTCGAATTTTAATTCAAACCGTCGGGAATGCATTTACTTGCTTCTCTGCACAATTATGACTCTTATTGCGTATTTACTTTGTATTTATCTGTGTATCCGTTTTCATTTCTCTCTAGCTTAGAATTTTTTTAACGTAAGCATGAAATTCATTTTATTTCCTTAACATCCATTTTTGACTTATATTCTTAACGCTATTTACTGGTGAGATAATCCTCTGGAATTGCAGTGTAACCTCGATAGAATGAGCACGATGTATAACAAGAACCTCATTATAGAGAGCGGAATGCCATCAGCGGATACACGGGTTTTAATTTTCGGATATTACGAATGCTCGTAAAAAGGAGTATTTTTTGTGAATTTTATAAATTCTCGCTATATCGAGGCTTCACTATATGCTCCTTTTAAGCCGTACACTAGTTCCAAAATTTTACGTCAATGAACATCAGTCTCATAACTTTTGTTGGAGTAATCTTAAAAATTTTCATTTCGTTATTCTCATTCTTCATAGTAATTGGCACAATAACCTTAGAATTTCATTTTGTATGCTCACTATATAGGTTTATAACAAGTACAGTTATTATACATAAATAAATAATAAATTTATGGTATTTGAAGTAATTTTTTAAACCAAACATCCTTTTTTCTATCTTTGCCGTTCTTAAATATACGCAAAAAATATTGAGAGAACGAATTGAGGTGGAAATGCAGGTTAACTGCTTTTTATATTGCTCTTAAATAATGAAGGCATAAAATCATGAATGACATCAAGATCTTAATTTTCTCTATATACTATAAGGTATTCCTTTTCTATAGTTAGACGCTCCGTTTGGTACTTAGGTGCATAGTCTATATCAAATATTGTAAAACTCGTAATTAAGTTGGTTGTTTTGATTTAAAATTAACTGTGTTATATTTATGAGAACAAATTGTATATTCAGCTTAATTCTGAATATCTTTAAATTAATTAATGACGCTATAGGGAAATTACCATTTTCGAAACCGAATGTTATGTATATTCCGTTCGCATCCGTGTCTCGGATAATATGAATGAATTTAAACAGTATAGTTCTATTTCACATATCACTTATATTACATACAGTAGGCAAAAGCGATATTTAATTTAATTCTTGCCAAACATATGTTAAATCGATGCATTTAATAATTACCATTGGTGATTTTTTCTCATAAAAGTTTCTCTGTGCCTGCGAAAAGTTTTCCTTCGCAAAATGCCTTTATCTTCATTTTCGGTACATTGATTATAAAATAATGTTATAATATCTGACTATTAAACCATATCTACGGTATTTCTCCCATTGGACTTTCAAAATATTGCTCTTTTTATTAGTATTAATTTATTGGTAACTTTGAAAAATGTAAAATTCTATATGTGAACACAAAGATTTCTTCTATAATTTCCACAAAACTCAAAATAGTTATTCAATGTTTTAGTTTTACGCCAATTGTTTAATGAAGGAACTGCGGTTAGGTAATATCTCTATGGAGTTAATTATTCTGTACATATATCTCTTGCATGCACCTGAATTATGGAGAGCCTTAATTGCTTTGCCTGTTCTAACGATTTATAAATATAATTTTAAATTTAAATACTAGTTTTATCTCATAATAAATGTTTCATTCAGCAAATTATACGCTCTCCCGTATTATATCAACACTAGATAAATATTGCGGTTATAAAACCGTTTACGTAAGAGTCAGAAAAAAAGTTTTTTTAGTATTTTCCATGACGCGCAATTGGTGAATCATTTGTTCGGCCACGGAGTAAAATATTCTCTCACAAATAAGTACAACTCCTGTATTTGATGCTATAGCAGTTTCAACCCTACATATAAGAAATATGGCGAATATTGATTAATATACCTTCATACGTGAAGCCACATAAAGTTTACTTACGCAAATGTCTGCTATACTCTCGTGCCTCATTTTCTTTTAAATACTTTAACAATTAAACATTTGAGACACGGAGATCACAGAGCTTCCACTTGCAAGTCAGATTGTTTCATTTTTCTTTGGCGATTTTCGTTGAAGCGTCAGTCATTAATTCAATCTTGCCAGGAAGTGTGGTTTATCTTTAGTACTCTCATCTTCCGGTCGTGAGATGTTCTTGAGTTCCGGTGAAATGTACCTTTTTTTTTACTTTCGCCTTCGGAATACCCAAGCCGGTTCCTCACCCGGGGAAGCAAGTAATGACCCAACAGATGACGTCATTGATATCCGGACAAACCTCATTCTTGCGTCATTCGAGCAAGTATCCATCACGATTAGAGTCAGCCACGCAAGCTAAGGAAGTACTAAATCAAGAATAGATACTTATATTCATTTTATACGTTAAAAAATGTTATGTCTTACGTTAGACTCTTTCCGACGTAGGCTAACTACATTTTTCCTGACAAACCAAGTTTACAAAATATTTTGTTGAAATATTTCATTTATATTTTTTAACTCCTGCTATTTAGCACACGTATTTGAGTGATATTTAAAAAAACAATGAAGCTCCTTCTTAATATTGCTAGTTCCGATGTGTTCTGACAAAACAGAAGGCATAGTCGAAACAAGAGATGCCAACACACTACTTTCGACTCTTCTGAATTTCAGGAACCGTGTACCGACTCCCACATTAAAACGTTTAGAAGGCGAAAAATGTCACTTTTTGCGAAATTGCTTTGTTTACTTCTAATTTCGCTAGAAATGTGTTTCATAAGATTTATGTTCTTCCTCAAGCAGAGAGTAACATATGAGACAAGCATAGCCATTCGTGCCCTCCTTCCATAGAACTATTTTATTCAAATCTGTCGAAATTTAATGAATATGTGAACAGGTACGAAAATGCTGTTTAAAATATGAGAAACATCGTCGAACTCCATTCCGTTCTCGAGCTACTTGCGTTAACACGGTCAATGCGTACTAAAAATTGCGATGTCTCGCCCTGTACTGAAGTACATTATTTTAATATTTTTTATGAAAAAGTGTTTTTTTATGCATTAATTAAAGGAATATATGTTAGTTAGTTTTTCTGCTTTTTGTTAAAAAATAATGTATGACATCTTATTATTTCATCCGTCACCGGGACTAAAAAGAGGTTAGGCGTGAGCTATTGCAGTAATTAATTGACGTGGTAAGAAAATAACTTTCTGATAATAAATGCAAGAATTATAAGCAATATTGTTTAACTGTTTCCCTCATTTTTGGTGGAGTTTTAAGCTAGTTCACAACTGGAAGTGACCAAACAAAATTGAGAAAGATGTGTACATAAGCTGATCGTAGCTCCAATGTCTGTTTTTCTCGTTGATGTGACAATTGTGGTGAAATTTATAAGAAATATATATTAGTGTTAGCAAAAGTACTTAAGCGGACTTCGAGATTTCAACGGAAATACACGTTTTGAGGTCCCTAGAACGCGTTTAGACTATTTTCGGAATGATGTCTGTGTGTATGTGATTGTGGGCGCTCTAACTCAAAAAGTACGTGCCATATTGTTACAAAACTTCATTTATAACACTTTAACATTAGCATAAAGAACTGATTAGTTTTTCGACAATAACGGGTAACCGGAAGTCGAGGTTTATTCGATACCCGATTCGGTTTTTGCGATATTTCTTCGTTAAAATATCATTATTGTATTTACAATTCTATACAAAAGTTATAGAGAATGTAATTTCCTACAACTTTTATTTGAAAGAATTTTCTGTTGTAGTTATTGTTTAGGAGGTATGTATAAATAACCGGTTTTTCGGTTTTCTCCTTAAAAACATCGTTATTGGTAATCTTCGTGAGGACCAAAGTTCTAGAGAATGTTATTTCTTCCAAGTTTTGTTTGTAACAAATTTTCGTAGAACCATCCATTTCGGAGATATTTTGCTTTTTACTTTTTACTTTCTCCATAAGTGGTAATGGGAAATTATTGTATTCATGAAAAAAATCGACTTCGAGATTTCAACGGAAATACATGTTTTGAGGCAACATTAACAATAATTCCATTTTCTCAGAAACGACTCCAACGATTTTGATCAAATTTCTTACAGTTAGTGGAGTATACGTCTTCAATAATACTACGTATTTCATTTTTCCCAAGGAATGAATATAAGGGTAGGTCTTGGGCAACGTTAACAAAAATTGGATTTTCTAAAAACAGGCTGATACGATTTCCATTTTCTGACGTTAACTAAACGACGCATTAGTACGTATATGAGAAAGTTTGTACAATGTATGTTGTACCGATTTTTTGTAATATGAAGCCTTTATCTCTCTCTACATACCCTATATAAGTAGTAGAAATACACATGCGAGTACCAAAATCCCAGCGAAGATACTTTCAGTTTCTCGCAATATAACCAAAATTAATTCATATTATTAAGAGCACTCGGTGTACGTATGTATTTGCGCACAAATGCCAAAATGTTGTAGTTTGAGGATTATATCCCCCGTTCCTTCCCTCTCCGTTATATTTATAAGCATTTATTAATATGGAGCACGCCGAGAATAAAAAACGACTCCCAGTGAAGGTTGGCGATCTCTGTTCTATAAATTATGCACCGCCGGATACGATTCGACTAAGATATTTCAGGACGGTTCTATTCGATAGAATATTTTACATTCGCAGTGCCATAATACGCACACTTCAATAAATTAATGCAGAGTCAAAACTTTTAAGGTATATTTAAAACTAAAATGCCCGACGACTCAATTCGCCCATGGAGAGCAGGAAATTGGATAGTAAAAGGACTAAATAGTATCGACTGTTTCAGAGAAATAATCCCAAGTTGGAATATTTTATATCTATTATCAAACAAATCTTGACATTCGCATTCTAAATCTTGATGGAGACAGATCTCTGTGGAATTTTGCGAATAACCAATGGTAGAAAAAATGATACGGACCGATTTCGTTTGTCCTTTTTGGTTGTCCGCATGTTTCGATCGGAGAGATTTTCCTTATCTCCCTCTCTCTCTTCTTTTCTCTCCCTTCTTCCCTTTCTTCATTATATGCCAATCTCCTCTCTCCGATAGAGAATTCGCAACCGCCCGGCGAATTCACTTGAGTAAGCCGCGTGAGTCTATTCCTGGCACTCGACGCTGCCGCTGGGTACTGGACGTTTTCCGGAAACCCCTGAAGGAGAACAAGGTGAGAAGGAAAAAATCGGTACAGCATACATTGTAAAAACTTTCTCATATACGTACTATTGCGTCGCTTAGTTATGTTTAGAAAATGAAAATCGTATGAGCCTGTTTTTAGAAAATCCAATTTTTGTTAAAGTTGCCCAAGAATAAACTAGCCTTATATTCATTCATTGGGAAAAATGAAATAGGTAGTATTATTGAAGACGTATACTCAAGTAACTGTACGAAATTTGATCAAAATCGTTGGAGCCGTTTCTGAGAAAATGGAATTATTGTTAAAGTTGCCTAGAATAAACTAACCTTATATTAATTTTTTGAGAAATATGAACTATACAGTATTATTGAGAATGTAATCTTAAGTAACTGTACGAAATTTGATCAAAATCGTTAAAGCCGTTTCTGAGAAAATCGAATTACTGTTAAAGTTGCCTAGAATAAACTAGCCTTATATTCGTTTTTTGAGAAATATGAGCTATACAGTATTATTGAAGACGTAAACTCAAGTGACTATGCGAAATTTGATCAAAATCGTTCCAGCCGTTTTCGAGAAAATCGGATTGTTGTTAAAAATGCATAGAATAAACTACTCTTAATTATTGATCAATGTCAACCATTTCTATGTATACTCTGCTCAGTTTGATTAAATGCCTAAGTACGAGATTTCATTCATTTTCGTTTGACTGTCTAGGCTCCAGCGCCAGTAACAGACAGACAGACGGCATTGCGAAAACCACTTTTTCGGATTCAGCGACACCTAAAACGTGTATTTCCGTAAAAATCTCGAGGTCGAATTTTTTCGCGAAAACAATACTTTCTCGGTACTTCGTATGAGAAAGTAAAAACGGAGTAAAAGGGCATTTGGCCAATGAAAACGTAATGTAACCAACGTAAACAGAATCGTCGAACCGATCCAAAGTTTAGAAGTAAAATGTAAACATTTCACCCGTTTGTTTTCTGGAAAGTATTTGTGAAGCAACCTGTCCGAAACGAACCCGGACCGAATTCTATAGACAAATATTTGATAAAATTTCAAGCGTAGTTATTTTATACAGCAGTGGTGCCCAACCTACTGCCCGCGGGTCGGATGTCTTCCGTTTAGGGTTTTCATGCGGCCCGCGAAGCTATGATGAAAAATCAAT
The DNA here is from genome assembly GCA_036926305.1 of Uropetala carovei. NCBI lineage: Eukaryota > Metazoa > Arthropoda > Insecta > Odonata > Petaluridae > Uropetala > Uropetala carovei. Next base: position 12,208,674 of record JAXCHB010000011.1, read on the forward strand.
CCAAAAAATTTAATACACAAATTCATGTATTTTTATGAAAATTTCGCTAGCAACTCTTTTAATATGTTTACTATAAAAACCTCATTAATACTATATTTTCACTTAACTGACACCTCAGAATATATAGATAACTTCCGATTTAAATTCTAATCCGGCCAGTGGAAGAATTGGCAATTTTCAATGATGCGGCCCGCCATGTAGAAAAGGTTGGGCACCACTGTTATACAGAATAATCATTCTTTCTTCTACGGAAAAGGAAAAAGATTTTATAAGTAATTTTACTTTCTCATAGATTTATTTTCTTTAAAGAGTAACGTGATTGTTTTATTAAAGTATTGATCTAAAGTATTTAGAGATGTGTAGTTTTAAATTATATTTTTATGTCTTACATAAAGCACACAAAAGTACGACAATAGTTTAACGTAAGTTACGATAATTTACGTACATACCACTCACGCTGTTCCCTTACGGGGTATGCAAGCGAAATGCCTCTACCATTCACAATATTTCTCCACACCTTTCTATCCTTACATACTTCTTTCGCGTCAAACACATCCATGCATCGTTCCATACATCGTCTTCCATTCCTTAAACTTCTGATCTCCCTTTTCTTGAGAGTCTCCTCCTCCACATTCAGCCAGCTTTTTCTTAGTCTTCCTCTCCCTTTTGATCCGCATACTCTACCATCATGTATCAATTTAGTCACCCGGTTCTCATCCATTCTCTCCACATGCACAAACCATCGCAGCACACCACTTTCATACTGACCTCTTAAAGTTTCTTTCATTCCACATTCATTCATCACCCAAGTATTCCTGACTCTCTCTCCTGGTTTTCCCACGCATGCTCCTCATATAACCCATTCCAACTGCATTCACCTTACTCATGTGTTTCTCCTGACACACCCACCTTTCGCTGCCATGCAACAAGGTGGGTACAAGCACACTTCTATACACAGCCATTTTTGCTTCCTTAGACACTTCTTCACGATTTAGTACTGGCCACATGCTACCCACCACTTTTCTACCCGCATCCACACGCCTTTCTATCTCTCCATCTATTCTTCCATTCTTAGAAAACATTCTTCCCAAGTACACAAACTCATCCACCTGTTCAACAACTTCACCATTTATGCGCAGGCTACAGTCATTCAGTTCATTCATTCTATCAAACACAACCACCTTTGTTTTTGACATTGATCTTCAGATCCATTCTCTCTGTAACTTCAGCCATACTATCTAACATTCTTTGCAACTCATTCGGCGTTTCAGATATCAACACAGTATCATCAGCATACAACAGCACCTGCATATTCACTTCCCCAATCCCCAGACCATTCGTATTTACACAGACTTCCCTCACACATTTATACATAAACACATTGAACAACCAAGGAGACATCACACAACCTTGCCGAACACCACTTTCATTCTTAAACCAGTCACTCAGCACACCATTTATCCTTACGCGAGCCTTACTTCCTGAGTAGACTGCTGCTGTCACTGCATTCACTAACCAGTCATTCACTCCATACTCAGCCAGAACATTCCACAGGTCGTTTCTACTGACTCTGTCATAGGCCTTCTCCAAATCCACAAATGCACAATACACTTTCTTTATCACATTCATACACTTCTCGATTACTTGTTGGAGAGCAAAAATCTAATCAGAACACCCCCTACCTGGCACGAAACCACACTGTACTCCCCAAAATAGTAGCCATTCTAACCTTTTCAATAACTACTTTACCAAACACTTTCCCAGGTATACTCAATAAACTAATAGCTCTGTAATTCTTACATTCTACTTTACTACTCTTCCCTATGTACAAAGAAACGATGGCATTTTTCCAATCATCTGGTACAACTGAAATATTAAAACACAAATTAAATAAATCGCTCATCCAACTCATAAGTAAGCTACATCCATATTTCATTATTTCACCCGTAATTCTATCCACGCCTGCAGCCTTCCCATTCCTCAACATTTTCACACATGCCTTAATCTCACGTTCGTCAACTCTGTCTTTATTGGACACATTCATACAGTCAGTATCACTTTGGATGCCAGACTCTTCAGAATTACCTCCATACAAGTCTTCAAAATACTCCTTCCAACATTCTGTCACTTCACGTTCATTCCACACTGTTTCTCCATCCTTATTTACAATCCCATTTATTCCATTGTTGCTGACCTGTCTCGCCCTTTCTATCCACCTCCAGGATAATTTTTATACCCTTCAAAATCATTCTGCATCTTTACAGCCTCATTCAAACGTACTCGTTATTTGCTTTTCTTAATTGCATTCTTAGCAGCCTTATTTTTCTTCCTGTAATCATCATGCAGAATCCTTCTTTCATTATCATTCCTTGCAGCAATCATCCTCTTATATACCTCATTCTTCTCATTAACTGCTTCACACACTGTTTCATTTCACCAAGCATCCTTTTTCATACAGCCCACTAAAGTCATTCCACACACCTCTGAAGCACACTTTGTAACATTCTCTTTCAGTCTATTCCTAGCATCTTCCACATTTCCTTTCCTTATATCCTCTTTCCATTCAGTCTGCTGGGCAGTTAATTTACGTTCCAACACATTCATATACTCGATCTTTACCTCACACTCTTGCAATCTCACTGCTTTCTCTCTAGTCTGTTTCACACACTTACTCTTCCTCCAGGTCCACTTCCTTCCAAGATCCACTCTAGAGACAACCAAAAAATGGTCTGTCTCTCATTCAGCTCCTCTCATCACCCTTGTATCTTTCACCAGATCTCTCAGTCTTTCACCATACAGAACTAAATCAATCATACTTTTTAAGTCACCCCTCTGCCATGTATACATGTGGATGTTCTTATGCTTATACCATGTATTTGAAACAAACAAATTTCTCAGTGCCCTCCCGTCTGACACCTACCCACCCATTCATATCACCGAGTACAATTATTCTCTCACCTGCATCACAATTATTCAACACATCTCTCAATTTCTCCCACAACTCATCTCTAACTGTTTCACTCTCACTATCCACAGGAGCATAACATTCGACCAACAGAATTCTACGAATTCCTACTTTCATACGAACCCACAACAATCTGGGTGACACAAATTCAAATTTATCACATACATTTCAGCTCTTTCATTAAGAATCAAACCAACTCCTTGACTCCCATACGTACATACATCCACACTAGACCACAGAGCCAAACTACCATCATTCATTACCACAGCATCACTCCCCTTCCTTTTTGTCTCGCATACACACAGCACATCCAATACTCGTACATTAATTTCATTCACCAACTCATGTTCTTTGCCATACACTCTAACATTCCACGTGCCTAACTTCCACTCGCGTAAGTCGTCTAATGATGGGCCAACCAGTTTTGACCTCCTCCGCCCATTATGACTTTGGTCATCCGAGGCCTTTCGTATAGCTTTGTTAGTAATGGTAAATTAGAGTAGACTAGGTTACCAGCCTAAGTCGTAACCGTGCCGACGCAGCATTCCCTGCTAACGGTAAGGCACATTACCGGTCAGTATTGGCAAATTTTGGCCAGACTTCATCAAACGCAACCGAAGCTCAGGTGAAACCTCCAAAACTAATCCGTGGTCTGTTTATTCCATGATTCAGTGGCTAATTTTGCGATATCTTTTCACCACTTCTGTTTGCTCTTCATTCCGATCCATTTTTAGGCGCATATCGGAATTCTTGACTCGACTTATATTTCAGTTATTTGTACTGCATCCGTGAATTTGTCACCTTGTGATTTTTTAGATAGTTTTAATTTCCTTTTTGGATTTGAATATCCACCCTGCGTTTTTCAAGTTCTTCAGTCATCAAATTCTCCTGTTGCAAAAATGATTTCCCGTTGTTCGAGGGCAGTTTACGCAGAATAAGATAAGTTAGGAAAGTACAACTTATCACAAATGGGCGCGTTTCGTGCAGTGGAGTATTAGAAAGAAATTATATACCTGTAAATAAGGGAAATTGCGTTTTAAAGTTCTTTTCTTCATCATAAATAATCCATTTTCTTCCTATTCAAAAATAGTGCATGCACACCTAAGTAAATTAAACGTTTGTGAGATTGTTTATGTTAGCAACAATGAAGAAGTAACCATGTAAGAAAATTTCTGTTCTACTCGGTTTAGTACGTTTTTGTTTGATTTTCTCGATAACGGCTACTCCTACAATAAAAATGTATAGGAAAAGAAATACTCTAATTTATTAGTTCTACAACTTTTATTTGAAAAATATTTTGATATGAGAGTACGAGATATGATGGAAAGTTCATTTTTTATCACCAGTAAAGTGGTACCCCTGATTGACGTACGTAATTCGTTTATGCGATTTTCTTATTATATTTTATTGTAAGTCCTTAATATCAAATTTCATGAAAATCCGTTCAGTAGAAGCCGAGAACGAGCATGCGGACGGACGGACAGACGGACGGACAGACGGACAGACCGACGATAATAGGCGCTCACGCTGGAAGTGAAACGCGCCTAAAAAGAGGAGAGAATTTTCTTATCATAAAACAGTTCATGCCTTTCCTTACTTCTTGACTTATCAGGTGCCACCTATAATATCGTCATCCTATTTTATAATGAATATCTCTGAAAAAATCAAATTTTAGTGTTAAATTTCAAACAATTATTAACCTTTTTTCTCTTTTTGCAGCGTTACTTTCTATTCAAGCCCAATTGGTTAATATTTCTGTTTACTTATTACTTTAATGGTGATATAATTATCTTAAAAATACATTTAAAATCATCATACATATCGGTTTTATATTTCCCGTGTTAAAATATTCCTCCTAAAAGATAGAATATAAGTTAAATGAATCCAGGCGGTAGTTATGATGTTATAAACAGTCAAGAAAATGCGATTAGTCATGTCTAAGTTATTGAATTAGTGAATATTTTAATTCAAGTGGAATTTATGTGCTAGTTTATGATATTTGTACGTCGCTATCGACTTCTCTAGATAATCTCCATGTTTGTGTAAGGCTCTGCTCCCTATAACTTTAAGAGAATATGTTTACAACAAATTCCAAAGAGAACTATCGAGAACCGGTCACTAAGAAAATGGAAATTTTATATCTTCAGCATCTATGCAAAAGGACGAAATAAATGCTTTGAATAAATAAGGTGTTAAAAATTCTTTTTGTTTCTGCTGTATTCGTGTAGGGAAAACATTTTTGACACCTTTAATAATTAGCAAAAGCTGTTCATCGTAAATTAGCTAATCAACAGTTTTCTTTCTTTCCCACGTCACTCATAAACATGATTTCCATTTTCCTTCAGTTATCCAACTCCAGCCATTTTGTCGTCCACTTATGCGCCTCCTCCACAAACCAGGCATATTTCCCTCCCTCCTCCTCACCTTTGCTTGCTTTATTTTTCCTGCCCTTCTTCACTCGAAGACACAAATTTCAGTGAGATAAAGTTTTTACGATGTGGAATTCTTGAAAAACATATTATTTTCTTCTCTACATCAAGGATGAGTCGGTTATAAAATTGAACCTATCATCAAAATTACTATGCATAGAAGTGCAAATATCAAGAATTCTTTCCAGAAGTGGTCCAGCGTATATAGATATTTATGTATTGTATTATGAATCACCTTAATATAAAAAGCTAACGTCCATTTGTGTGTCACGTATTTCTGAGACGTAGAAGTTAAGACTTTGTTCACTAGATGACAGTAATGAAGATTTAATATGTCTCTCTGAAGTAAAGAAGTTATGAGTCTGTACACAAGGTGGAAAAAGTGACGATTTCATACGCTTTTCTGAAATAATGAAGCTATGACTTCTTTCGCTAAGTGATAGTGGTGAAGACAATCTTAGCGAACTCTTTAAGTTCTTATCTGCACCTTCTGGTCAAATAGTGAAGCTCGATACGAAAACAAGTGTGAACATAACTTTAAAACCTTCAATTTCTTGGAGAAAGTTTGCAGTTAAGGAGTTGGGTGAGAATTTTAGCTATCTTTGAAATTAAATATATAGAATTTTTTACTTTCTCCATACGAAGTAATGGGAAAGTATTGTGATAAGGAAAAAAATCGACTTCGAGATTTCAACGGAAATACACGTTTTAAGGTCCCTAGAACACGTTTAGTCTATTTTCGGAATATCTGTGTGTATGTGATTGTGGGCACTCTAACTCTTAAAGTACTTGCCATATCGTTACCAAACTTCATATATAACACTTTAGCATGAGCACAAAGAGCTGATTAGTTTTTGGGCAGTAACGGTTAACCAGAAGTCAAGGTTTATTCGAAACCTGATTCTGTTTTTACGATATTTCTCCGTTAAAACATCATTATGATATATACAATTCTATACAAATGTTATAGATAATACAATTTTCTACAACTTTCATTTGAAACAATTTTCCATAGCGGTTATTGTGTAGGAATTATTTATAAATAATCGGTTTTTTCGGTTTCCGTCAAGTATATCCTTAAAAACGTCGTTATTGGTAATCTTCTTGAGGACCAAAGTTGTAGAGAATAATATTTCTTCCAACTTTTGTTTGAAACAAATTTTCGTAGAACCATCCATTTCGGAGATATTTTGTTTTATCTTAATACCAGTACACAGCGCCAACATCATGTGGCAGTGAATTCTGTAAACATATTCAAAATATAATTTACGTTAATAAGAACGACTGTATTCTTTTACGAAACGAAATAATAATTTTCCCTGATAGTGCTATTCATAATAATTTAAATATCTATACCCCAAATATGGAGAAAGTCATGTGTTGGCCACATCAGATTTTTTACTGTCTCCGTACGTAGTAATGAGAAAGTAGTGTGATCACGAAAAAAATTGACTTCGAGATTTCAACGGAAATGCACGTTTTACATGATCTTTGAATGAAAAAATAAAGCCGTGCATTTACAGTTTTTATAATATGAGCAGTGCACGTGATCTACAAAATGTTAATGAAAATAACGTAATGTCTTATTCAACTTATTGACACTATTGAGACAACGCGGCCTCTTATTTTGCCGCACGGTTTGTGATTTAAAATATTAATAATTCATTATTAGTAATTCCAGCTTTAGCGCATATGAGCTTCGGTCTGTCCGTTCTTCTCTCCGGATGCAATTCTTTTCCTCGTAGCTATTCAGCGGATTCTAATGAAATGTTGGGCCAAAGACTAAGCACAATAAATTAGAAAATTAGATGTATGGTTTGCATAACATAATAAGTTTAGAATACTCTATCGCAGGAACACTTTCCTAACCTGTTGAAACCGTTTGCGACGCACGTATGGTTTGTAGTTATTCAATTCTAAATAAATAAAATAATACTATAGTACTTTTGAAGAGGTGGTAAGGCGGGGGCGTGTCTACGGCTACACTCCTAGGGTGACGGGAAGAAAGTGTCAGCCAATAAGAGGTCTTAAATTTCCCGCACCCTTCAAAATTTCTTGACAAGCGCTGTTGACGATTGCTCACACCTTTCTCGGCGACGCGACGGCGAAAGCATGAGCGTGCTTCATTCGTATCTATCGGAGCATAGAACTTCACTCGCCCACAGCTACTGTTGAAATGAGCGAAATTGGAAACTTGGCAACATTCCGTCGTAGCCCAAGCGAAATAACCCAAATGCGGACGGAATACTTAAAGTGACCAGATTTTCTAGATGTCAAATCAGTACATTTTCTATTTTTTAAATTCATGAAAGAAAACTACCAGATTTTCTAGATGTAAAATCAGTAATTTTTTAAATTTCTTACATCCATGAAGGAAAACTACATTTCAGTATACACAATACTTTATATATTGAAATTTTATACAGTATACATAGGTATATAACTAAAATGACCAGATTTTCTGTATGTAAAATCAGTACATTTTTTATTTCTTATATCCATGAAAGAAAACTACATTCCAATATAATACTTTAGTAATTGAAAATTTATTCAGTATACATAGGTATATAAAATTATTGTTTGCATTAATTAATATTAAACATTCTATTAAGGAAAACAAAATGTCAATATTTATTTCATATATTTATGGGAAGAAACAATTTCTTTTAAAATTCTTTCATCATTTAAAATTTCTGTATAAAACTTGTCACATGTTAAGTTAACATTATGTTTAACAATCGATATGTGTTTTAAAGTATCAATTTCGACCTGGCTTTTTTCTACTGTCCAAGCTTTATTTATCATTGCAAAAACTCTTTCAACAGGTGCATTTGTTCCAGGAAGGCAAAGAAGGAATTCCACTATTTTAATTATATTTTTATATTCAATTCGTTTTTCATCGAAAACTTCAAACATTTTAACCCAGCGTATGGATTGGTTTTTATCAACCTGTTAAACTTGTGCAACAATTTAATTTTTAATCTTCTGAATCTTTAATTAATTCTGAATCTTAATTCAGCGGAAACTTAGTTCCCGCGGCTGAAATGTAAATGAAATCTACTTATTGTTGATGGGTTCATTAGCTAGAATTCATTGTTTGGTATTACATTGCAAATGAGCTAATTAAATGGATTGGATTTTGTCTTAAGGTTAGAGATTTTTGGTGGATTTTCTATGAAAGAATTACTTCTACACCACTCTAAAGTTTAATCTTTGAAAAATTCCTTAAAACTGTAACACACCAATTGAGCGTACTCGTGCTAAATTAACCGTTCACAAATAAATACTTTTATCTCTGATTTTAAAATCACAATTAAAATTTATGAATTAGGAGAAATGCTCATATGAAATTTCACAAACTAAAATAATTCTGTGATTTATTAATAATAAACTGGTAGAGCGAATGACGAATCTAACAGTAACATATAATTTTGAATTACTATGAATTCTCTCAGTTTACAAATTTTTCCACATTGGTACAACATTTTATTAAACTCTTATGCCAGCTTCCTTTACGATTGGAGGATAACATTCGATTTAATTGTTTTTATTATTGACTAACAAAATATTAGAGTTCGACGAATAATAACTATCTCCTCTTTCGTAAACTAAATTTGATCTGTGTTATCAAACATGGAATATAAATATCGGAAATCCCTTTATGTTTGCAAACAGTTGCTAAGGAGATATTATTTGCTCATAAATATTTGAAAGCATTATCGTGCACTAGTGAAATGGCTATAATCGGTGGTATGGGTATTTATCTAGGCGGAAATTGTGAGAGATTAGCGATACTTCGGGAAAATTCTGTCTGGATATAATATTTGAACGTTAAATTAATCTTTTTAAGAGCAATAACCCATAATCGTTTTTCGAAAACGCAATAACACGTTAGATAAGGTATTCATCGTACTAATGAAAAAACGTATAATTTTCGCATTAACTAAATCCATTATTTAAGCTATTCAATGTAGCAACGTTACTATTTTTGTTAACTATTCCAGTGATTATAATTTTGATAAAACATATGGAAAACTTAGATAACAATATTTGGTTTACGTAATCATTATTCACTTTTCTCTGTCCTCGGATTAAGCATTTCTGGAGAAATCGGTAAAATCAAATTAAACTATTTGTCAAATATATATGCCTTTTCAAAATTTACGGAATTCAGTTTTTTCCTGTTCCTATGTCGATTTGAGTATTATTCGACAACACTCCAACATTGTCATGATAAGTTCGAATTTATTATTATTGTTTTTATTGTTTACGTTCTCATGTTACAGGTTGGAAGCAATACTTCGGATTTTCAATGTGAATATTATCGATAAAATGTGAAAAACTTATAAAATAGCATAATAAGGCAAACATAAAATTGATGGGTCTTTCCCTTGATTCCTGTAATGTGTCAGGTTTATTGAAATTTATCTAATTTCTCTTTCTTATACATAACGTCATTATTTTCTATTCTACACAAATTGCGTTGGTCTTGTTCACTTGTGAGTATAATCATAGAATTAATCCAAAAATAGCAGACTGTAGCGTTAAAAATCAGGGGAAAATAGCACCTCGTACACGACTTTTGTCTGGTAAACTCTTAACTGGAAAATAATATCTCTATTGTTCTTCGGACTAATTATTAAAAAGAAACTACTACGATTCAAGTTGACCCAAGACTTGAAAAATGAGAGACCACTTTATTATATTAATTTCCCGATGAAGCACAATGTAAGTAATTGCTTGTCTCATTCTTTCGCATAAGGAAATTAATGTAATACTTTAGGGGAAAAAGCCTTGTTTCCAAAGTAATTCTCCACCACGCAAAATAGGAGCTAAGCACAATCGCGAACACATTATCTTTCGCAAGATTTTCAATCTCTCGAGAAAAACGAGTTCACTCGGTTTAAATAAACGGCGGAGAAAATTTTCTGCGCACGCAATTTTTTAAAGGAAATGAAAGAACTTATTTTCCGCTCTGAAAGATAAGGCGCCCATTTCCTCAATATTTTAATTTAAAATTAAACACACAGACGAGGCCAGATCGGCACCCTGAAGAAGGACGTCGAGACGTTTTTTGAAGGAATGAAGATCTACGCAATTAATACGGAGTCGTAGAAAAGCAAATGGCCGCAAACACACGAGCGAGAAAGCGCTTATGCCCTACCGCCACCACCGCCTCCTTATTATTATTATTATAAATTGTAGACGTTTGCTTCATTATGTTTATCTCACACAGCGCACGCTTTCTTCTCGGGAGTGTAATGCAATTGGCGGCCCATTTGGCGGAGAGGAGAAAGAAGTAATGCATGCGTTTACTCGGAATGTTACCCTCTCTCCATCTCCTTCTCTCCCTCCCCCCTCTCTCTTTCTCTCGCCTCCCTCTCTGCCGCCGCTCCCTCCCCACTCTCTCCTCACCTCTTCCCCGCACTCATCTTGGCACCTGCCTGTGGTTTATAGCCAGCTGTTTATTTGTGGAGCTTAATCTTCGGAGTCTATTGGGGTGGGTGCAGGACCTGGAACGGAATTGGGCTTTGACGTAACTCAAAGACATTGACCCTGTAGAAGGACGAAGAAGGTCGCCTCTGTCGGTTTGGAGCGAGACGCATCCGATTGGCGGAGCGTGGGGAAGGGAAAAAATGTTTTATCGGACAACAGCACGTAACCAACCGAGTACGGCGCAGCCGATATGAGGAGGAAACGTACTGTACGATAATGCAATCTTTCGCGCCCAAACAAATCCTCGGGTCCCGCGGACGGGGGGCCTTAACGCTATCGTCCCTTCGGATGCAGCAAAGACGGTTTGACTAGCACACTCTAAGGATACAAATTTTAACTTTGAGGTCCCGTTCTTCTTAAATCTATTATCTTAATGTTTAAACGGAAACTATTATCGAGTTTATCTCGACAAATGTAAGTTTTAAGGCTATTTTCGCTTCGTGAGCTAATTGAAGACGGAAATATTACGTAACGACAGGCCATTAGTGATACCTTATGTAATCTGTGTCATAGGGATATTTCGGGCCATGAACAAATTTGATTTATATCGTAGTTACGCGCAAGCCAAGGATCTGGATGATTATCTGTTAAAATTCAAAATCTGTTAAAGAAGCACATAAAGTTCCTAGACAAGCAATTCGATAAGATGTGTGTTCTTTATCTGTGGAATCGTTAAATGTTTGTTTGTAATTTTCGAATGTCCATTTATTGATTTAGCAATTTATTGCAGCTTGGTTTCAATTCATCGATAATCCACAACCATATGCTAGGGATAGACAACTTGGAAAGATACTGTTGACATTAAAAATGCGATAATTAAATAAGAAGGCGAGCCTGGAAAAAAAGATTTTACTCGTGGGATACTAGTAATCAAATTTACTCGAAAATAACAAAATGATATTTAACCTAAGCCAAAAAAAGAAACTTTTGCATTGAAAATAAAAATTTTCTTAATTATAGAGAAACTGCAGTTATTCAAATTTACTGACAAGCAAGCTATAATTTATCCATCCGCTAAGGCAGCATTTTCATAATATCTTTGGTCATCCATTATTTTTTTCTACAACCAATCGTTACCACGACGTAAAAGAAATTAAAATATAGATACACGGACGAGGTATTAAATTATGCGTAAGTGAAAAAAACATCTTAGATAAGAAAAGATTTTTTCATTGGGATACGAAGTATTCGCCAATTATCAAGGCAGATCGAAAGAAAAATAGTAGATGAATGGCATTTCCCAAGGTCACGATACGCTTGCTAAAAGTCGCAATTATTCACTTTCGCGTACGTTTTCCTAGGCGCCTTATTTATCACGTGCAAATTTGTGAGATCAACCGGCTCGAAAAATCCAAGAAACCGCTTTTCACGGACTATCTCAGCCGTAATATACGAGGCTTGTTTTTACTTTTACGCCGACTGTAACGTCGACTCGTTCCTATGCTTCCAAACTCCCTCTCTTTTACATTCTCATACCAAGTATCGAGAAAGTATTGTTTTCGCGAAAAAAATCGACCTCGAGATTTTTACGGATATATACGTTTTAGGTGTCGCTGAATCCGAAAAAGTGGTTTTCGCAATGCCGTCTGTCTGTCTGTTACTGGCTCTAGAACCTAGACGGTAGAACGAAAATTAATGAAATCTACTACTTTAGCATTTTATCATACTGAGCAGAGTATACATAGAAATGGTTGACATTGATCAATAATTAAGATTAGTTTATTCTGCGCATTTTAACAACAATCCGATTTTCTTTAAAACGGCTCTAACGATTTTGATCAAATTTCGTACAGTTACTTGAGCTTACGTCTTCAATAATACTGTATAGTTCATATGTCTCAAAAAATGAATATAAGGCTAGTTTATTCTAGGCAACTTTAAAAATAATTCCATTTTCTCAAAAACGGCTCTAACGATTTTGATGAAATTTCGCATAGTCACTTGAGCTTACGTCTTCAATAATACTGTATAGCTCATATTTCTCAAAAAATGAATATAAGGCTAGTTTATTCTAGGCAACTTTAACAATAATTCGATTTTCTCAAAAACGGCTCTAACGTTTTTGATCAAATTTCGTACAGTTACTTGAGTATACATTTACAATAATACCACCTATTTCATTTTTCTCAATGAATGAATATAAGGCTAGTTTATTCTTGGGCAACTTTAACAAAAATTGGATTTTCTAAAAACAGGCTCATACGATCTTCATTTTCTAATGATAACTAAACGACACATTAGTATATGAGAAAGTTTGTACAATGTATGTTGTACAGATTTTTTTTATCCTTTTTTGGCTTTTATGGGGAATCCATAGTGTCGGTTGGAAAAGCCTCGCCCAAAAATATAAAATCGGACCGAATTTCAAAAACCGTTGATTGCTGTCGAAGCGTACGTGGTTGTGGATGCCGGTGCTTGGTGTGTAGCCGGGAGAGGGGTCGGGTGGAAGAGTGTGCCGTTGCGTAACTTGCTTCTGTCGTGAATCCCGATATATCTGGATAGATATCGAGTGGGCTGGGCTTACCTAGCTAGAAGCGTGACTACTTTCGCCGATAAAATGCTTCGAGGGTTGCGAAAATCTTTTGGAGAGCGCACACGTTTGTTTTTCTCCGGTAAACTTATTTACGTCGCTCGCGATCTCAATGAATTCGAACCCGTTAGCATTTATTAGACGAATTCTTCGGTGGATGAAAGGATAACGCGACGGATACTATATTGGAATCTCCGGTTCACATCTGCTCCATGTTGGCATCGCTGTATCGTCGTAATCGCCCATTCCTCGTTCTTAGCCGAAGCCTAAACCAAGTCGGGAAAAATGAAAAATAGGGCATGAATTTTTAACGCCGAATGAGCTGTTCTTCCAGATTTTTAATGTTTCGAAAGAACTGTAAATAAAATAGAGACTAGCAGGAGTGCCCGTTGAATTTCAACGGATTTAGTGAATCTAAAAGTTCGACCGTGTAACATGTAAGCATCGCAAGAATAAGATAGTACACAGTTATACCCGTCGATTAAAGCTAAAATGAAGGAAACCGCTCCGCATTTTCCTGTTTAGATGAATGAAGAAAATCTTAGGAAAATAACGTATAAACTCCCTCCCACTCCCTTCCACCCTCTCCTTCCCTTCTCCCCCTCCCGCCCCTCTCTCCTTCCCTTCCCCTCCATCTCCCACCCACCCTCTCCCTCTCTCCACCCCTTCCCTCTAATTCTCTCTCTCCATCTCCCCTTCCGTTACCATCCATCTCTCTCCCTCCCTATCTCGTATTAAAAGCATTCAAAGCGAACAAACTTACAAACTTTCTCCTTTATATGTTAGATTAGAAGATTATTCAATTAAAAACAACAAATATTTCAATGAAATAAACAGCAATTTAAACAACAATTCAACAGCAATTTTTACGTAAGATATGGAATGTTAGTAAATTTCTATACTTCAATAATGCCATAAATGCGAAAATTATGTTTTACAGAAATAACTCATGAAAAATTTACATTTTTAAACCTATTTCAATTCGTTGCTGTGAGATTACTCAAAAAACCAACATTTGAACGGGTCATTACATTAAGACCTTTGGACCCAGTGGACTGATTTTGTCCATTTTCAGCTAGAAAATGTATATCATCAAAACATTGATAGAGGTGTAGGATTCATCAAAATCGGTAGAATAGTTGCTGAGATATCCTCAAGAAACTGAAATTTTGACCGACCGATCCGTGACTTCTGGGGTCACGACCCCGTAGGCGGATTTGAATTATATTTGGCACTGCAACTCCCATGATCAACCTGAAGCTACTGTCGAAATTTCAAGCTCCTAACTTTATTCTCTGACGAGTTATAGCTGCCACAAACAAACAGACAGACAGGCAGACATCCTCTTTTATTTATTAGATGTATATCAGCAAAGCATTGATATTGGTGTAGGATTCATCAAAGTCGGTCCAATGGTTGCTGAGATATCCTCAAGAAACTGAAATTTTGACCGACCGATCCGTGACTTCTCGGGTCACGACCCCGTAGGCGGATTTGAATTATATTTGGCACTGCAACTCCCATGATCAACCTGAAGCTACTGTCGAAATTTCAAGCTCCTAACTTTATTCTCTGATGAGTTATAGCTGCCACAAACAAACAGACAGACAGGCAGACATCCTCTTTTATTTATTAGATGTATATCAGCAAAGCATTGATATTGGTGTAGGATTCATCAAAGTCGGTCCAATGGTTGCTGAGATATCCTCAAGAAACTGAAATTTTGACCGACCGATCCGTGACCTCTGGGGTCACGACCCCGTAGGCGGATTTGAATTATATTTGGCACTGCTACTCCCATGATGAACCTGAAGCTACTGTCGAAATTTCAAGCTCCTAACTTTATTCTCTGATGAGTTATAGCTGCCACAAACAAACAGACAGACAGGCAGACATCCTCTTTTATTTATTAGATGTATATCAGCAAAGCATTGATATTGGTGTAGGATGCATCAAGTCGGTCCAATGGTTGCTGAGATATCCTCAAGAAACTGAAATTTTGACCGATCGATCCGTGACCTCTGGGGTCACGACCCCGTGGGCCGATTTGAATTATATTCGGCAGTGCAACTCCCATGATCAACCTGAAGCCGCTGTCAAAATTTCAAGCTCCTAACTTTATTCTCTGATGAGTTATAGCTGCCACAAACAAACAGACAGACAGACACACAGACATCCTCTTTTATTTATTAGATAAATACGATTCTTCCCTCCTTTTATGTGAAATGCGAATTACCGAAAATTTCATAATAGGATTTATGTTAAAAGACATGGAATTTGGCGACAAATATTATCATATATGTGTTAGGGTACACTAATTCTGAATCTTGTTCATTAGTTTTAAAAATATTTAAAAACAGTTTCGTATTAATCTTTTGAGTAGCTAGCAGTTAACAGTTCGCTTTTTAAATCGTAAACACCGCCTGTAGGGAAAAGTAAGAAAATATTCCCATTTACACACTTCCAAAAAACATAGTTGTATTTAATAGGATTGGCTAGGGAAAATACTCTTGAAGAATGTTTTTACAGCTGTTTTCAGTAAATCATTTTAAAAGTGGAGTCGTTTTCTCTTACACACACACATACACACGCGCGCGCGCACACAAGATATAGTTACCACTTGGTATGAGCTTACGCTCTTATTTATTTTGACGCTTACTTAATTACTATGGAATATTATCAAAGGGCATATTTTAAGACAGTATTCAACTCATTTAAATACTTTTGGTTCCATCAATTTGTGTAAATATCCTGTCTACTGTCTGGAGTATAAAGTTATTTACTTATATTTGGCTCATACGCGGAACAAAGAACGTTGTAATGGATTGCATTTATAATAACAAAGTTCTATTCAGACGTAAATGTAAACGTTTGGCTTTGATGTATTATGCCACAATATTATGATATTGTGTATTTGCGATGTTGAAAATTCACTTTCAATGATGAATAAAATACCCTAAGAGCCACGTGATAAAATATTACACTAACATCTGAAATATATGTCCCTGTAATTAAGTATGACGTTTAACAAATAATTAAGATTTACTAATGTGTAGTTTATCGGAATGATAGCTCATGATAAATCCAATCAATATGGAATAATTTATTTTTTTATATTCATAAAGGATATGGAAAACTATATTTTCAAGAGATAAATACTTTTCAATTATTATTTATCCTTTTAAATCACCCCATGATATATGATGATATGATATCTCATGATCAAGTATGTACAATTTTAAATTAAATTGCATCGTCTGTTATACATATGTAGACCACATCTTGCATTCAATAGCGTCAAAATCCAAATAGGACAACGTCGCTTTCTAAATCCTTTGTTCATTCGTCCGAGATGCTGGGCGACCGACGACAGAGGCAAAAATCCTCCAATAATAAGCGTCGTCGGCCGTCTTCATTCCGTTCCGTCACGAATCAGTCCCCTCGCTCGCATTCCATTCGCCACCACAGGAGTATCCCTCTCCCATTTCCCCATCAATCATCTCTAATTAACACTGTCCCCCTTCGCGCTAGATCAAAGTCATCCCGCGGCGCAAGAAATTTTGCTCGAGTAAAACAAAATCGCAGGGGAAAGAGATAGAGGATCCTGAGTAGGGTGCAAGGAACTCGCTCTTGGAGGGCGTCGAGAGACTCGCGTGGCGTGTCGGATTGGCCGCGGGCCACGCTGACCCTTGCCACTCGCTCGCTCGGATCGCTATCACCTCCCCTAGTCACCGTCCATTGACGGATAGACGAGGGCACGGAGGAAGAAAGTTCTCCTCGAGGCTGTCCACTCGCTCCCGTGCTGCTTACTCATCGTGGCTCTCCCTTGGCTATGATATCACCGTTAACGTTCGCAGACTGTTTCGATATGATTATTTTTTACGTCTGTATGTTGCAGGTGTTTTCCCTCGCCTCGCGGTTGTGTTGGCTGCTCTCACGTTTGTTATTATGTCTTTCCTCAGGAGTTAACATTAAGCTTGTATTTTTTAAGTAGGTAATTCTAGATTGGTGCCCAATATAAAATACTAAAGCATCACATTTTTTTCCATATTTATGCTGATAATCCGGTGGTTTAATCGGGCAAGTTAGCGTATTACGAGAAGGGATTCATGATTCACTCCACAATCATATAAAGTAGTTTGACTGCCCAATCCAACAACGCATATATTTCTTCTAAAAATATAAAGCTTCGTACGTATTCACTATTAAAATTTCCGTGTGATTATTGAATGTAGCCTTTAATATCATCCTCCGTGAGAGAATAATGAAGTAAAATTTTACTTAATAGGCAAACATAAATTCGAGCTTTTATAGAGTTTTGTTCTTAAATCACGAAAAAAATTGATGACTGACAATTAACTAGAGGACTTTGGAGTGGCATTCATTTGCTTCGATTCTTGCTATTTAAGCAAAAAATCTCGAAAGACGATGGATGGTTTGTGGTACAATTCAACCTCGATCGCTTTACTTATGCATTTAATAAAATTGTTAGCGATGGCCTCAGTTTATTGAAATTAAATTTTATATAAAATAAAAAATCTGATGAAAAACAATACATTAACTCTTAAACATTACACAAATGTCTTATCACACTACCATTGTTCCATCCATCATCATTCTTATATCTCATAGTGACGTACCGGAAAATGTTTACCCCCCCCCGTAAAAGAAATTCGAAGTTCTGGAAAAAATTTCAAACCCCACAAAAACTTTGGGCCCTCCTATGCCATGACCCCATCCCCCCCCCTCCCCACCCATTCACCCACCCTTCCTGCCTCCTGCCGCCGCACGGGGTTTGCGGTGTTCGGTATGTCATTTATTTTTCGTGATGATACTCCGTGTTACCTTTCTGTGAAATTGTTTACATAATTTTCAACAGAATTGCCAGAATAATACATTATAATATTGAGCCCAGGAAGCAGAGGGATATAATTCTTATAGTACAGGAAAGTTAGGAAAACTATCGGAAACATTTCAAACAAAGCTGATTTTTGGCAGAGATACTCAGACTGGCATCTAGTTCAACATACTAAAAGTCCTCAATGATCCGGTGTGAGCTTCGGCCGCCATCTCGGAAAAATTGCGCCCGAAATCAGTTTTTCGTGAATATCTCGCGAACAGTGGCACGTACGTGAAAATTTCCAATTACAAAGTTGTAGCGAATTAAAATGTTCTACAAAAAAGATCCTATCACTTTTTGTCGTCAGAGTAACAATTTCCATCAGAATAGCGAAAAACAAAGTGAACTCAATGAAAACGACGAGAAACGTGGCGAAATCCGTATGAGTATGTGTTGGTAATGTCTCCGCATCGCTGTTTTTTTTATTTATGTGCTTTGGTGGTGGAGGAGGGTGGTTAGGGGGAATGATCCCTTTCAAACCGGGGGGGGGGGGGGAACATGACCCCCTAAAAAAATTCATTCTTGGATAAATAAGCGCTGAACGATATACTTCTGATGACATTTACATATTTTTATACTTATTTCCACACCACCCTGGAGGTAAAGTATATGGCGCGTTTTTTACTTTCTCATACGAAGTATCGAGAAAGTATTGTTTTCGCGAAAAAATTCGACCTCGAGATTTTTACGGAAATACACGTTTTAGGTGTCGTTGAATCCGAAAAAGTGGTTTTCGCAATGCCAACCCAACCCCCCCTCTCCCCCTCCCTCCCCCCCCTCCCTCTCCCCCTCCCCCTCCCTCTCTCCTCCCTCCCTTCCTCTCTCCCTCCCTCTCTCCCCCTCCCTCTCTCCCCCTCCCTCTCTCCCCCTCCCTCCTCCCTCCCTCCCCCTCTCTCCCCCCTCTCCTCCTCCCTCATCTCCGTTTTCGTTAAGCTCTCTTCCTTTAATTCTTCGCCTCTGCTGTCTCTTCTCCGCCATTACTCCCCTGCTCCATTCGCTCCCCTGACCTACCCTCACCCAATCCATTTCGATCCTCTCCCCGAGAATATTTTCTTTCCTACCTCTCTCCTGCCTCTCCCCCATCGCCCTCCTCCCCATTTCTCCTTTTCCCTCCGCTCTCTCCCTCTTCTCACTCTCAAAAAAATTTCTCCCCCATTCTGCTTCACTTGCCAAGTAGGTAACTTTCCTCAAATTTATTCATTTGTTTCTTTGGTGAATGTTCCCAATTTTTTCTGTCCTGGAATTTCCGTGAGGACTTTAAATGACCCCAATCTATGAGAAATAATGTAAGCCGCCTTATTTCTGTCGATTTTAGAATATGTTAAGTTTAGCTCAATGTCAAGTTGAAGTTTACCTAGGAGGTCTCAATGGATGTTATTTTGTTTGAGCTGGGAACTTACCCTCACCGGGAACGGAAACGGAAATAAAGTTATTATCGCTGAGCTTCTATATCCACGCCATGTTGTATTTAGCAAAATTCTTGCATGCTTCATGACGGTATTTTGACGGAGTACTTTTATGAATTATCGTTGAATATTCTATATAACTAATGTTAACATATTTAAATATATCGTGCAGCAGCATTACATAGTTTTCACTATTCGGCGTATATGTAAGTGGTCTTGAGACAATTGTTCTACGTTAATCACTCAAAGCACGCCGAGATACGTGGGGTAAAAATTTGAGGAAATGATTAATTCTACATAAGGATTCACAGCGCAGTCTCGTTATCTATTCCGACATGTTTTCCTATTCCAATCGTCTCCGCTTTCCGGGAAACCATAAGGGATCGAATTCTCTTTCCCGTACCCAGCAAGCTTCAGGTTTCACAATGAATCATTCCACGTATCAATCTGCTTTTTTTGTGATTTGGTGTGCAATTCTCGTTGATCCTCATCGGCAGAATTTTTTTAATTCGAATTTTATATCGTGTGGAAGGACCTTCTCTGAGTTTTCGGGAATGTCTTAAATGAAATTTCTGCTAAGCAAAAAAGATTTTCGATATAATTTCAGGCGGAAGTGAGCGGTTATCAGTCATAGCGGCTTCATTTGAAACTACTTAGATTTCCATGTCTAATTTCATAATCACTTGAGTCACAATTAAATTTAAAACAAAACTGCGTTTTGACGTTTATTGGCCACTGTTTTCGCCACTTATCCATATTCTCAATCTTTTTCGGTCCGTGGACCACTTCGGCGAGCAAAAGACCTCGCGGACCACCTACGCCTCCCACTCCCGTTTTTCCACTGCTAATACTTTAATAGATCTTTCATTGTTCCAAACAAAGGAGGGGAGTAAAAACAGTTGTTAGGACATTTCGTTGTATTCGTTGAGATTTTACGCTGTGAACAATTTATTTAATTTCAGCGGTATTAATTTAATTTGTTTTGGTCAACATTAATTGCTTTAGGACTAAATAGGCGAGCTACGCAAACGAATTATTTTAAAATGGTATTACTGTTGAAATTCTCTAGCACGGCCTCGGTGTTGTGTATCAGTAACTTGTATTTTGTACCATCCCGCGAACCATCCGGATGACTCTCGCGGACCACACTTTGAGAACCACTAGTATATAGACGTGGAGATCGCGCATTTATTTATTTATTTACAAATGTGAACGCTGCAATTAGTCACATGTCCAGGTGGCAGCGTATTACAGTATAAAAATAATAACAGTGAAATAAGCAACACATTATATATATATATATATATATATATATATATATATAATGCTTAAGGAAAAGGAAAGGTAATAATAAGGTAGCAACAAGGTGTTGGAGGAAGCCCAGTGGACACTTACTTAGATTGAAGAGCCGCTGGGGGTGCTGAGGACACAGGAAAAACACAAAAGAACAAAAACGACACAAAAATGGAGCTTTCGGGCTGACGCCCTTCTTCAGCGACGGAGAAATATATATATTGCCCTGTACCCTCGGAGCCAAAGTTTTCGAGGTTCATGATAGGCTTTCACGGCTACCGTAGCGGTCCCGGGGCCCACGAAGTCCCCACCTTACTTCACCCAACCAAGCATTCACTCCACTTCCTCCGGCTCCTTCGTCTCCTTTCATTAAACCTTTACATTTTTTTTATTGATTAACAGATTTAGTAAAGGGATTAAAGGTTTCCTCAGGAAACTCATTCCACTCACGAATTCCTCGATTTAGAAATGACCTGCGGTCATTTTTTCCAATGTAGTTTGTTTTCTCTATCCCCATGATTACATTTTAAATATTTAAATGTCCCACATAGCCTATTTATTTTCTTTCTAATTTACAATGATTCACACACTAGATAATTTATTATTTCTGTTACACTTTGTCTTCTTGTGTTTCCCCAACACATATCTGGGCAGCCTTCCTTTGCACCTTTTCTAACTTTTTTTACCTGACCCCCTTAGTACGGATCCCATTCATTCTTCGAATATTCTAGTATTGGCCTTACAATGGATTTATAGGATATTTCTTTAGTGTCCTTGTTTCTCATCGCCCAATCTAGGGATTTAAATGACTTCCCACAACACGGTCGATGTGCAGTCCTCACCCAAAATTAGATGAGATATTAATTCCAAAATATTTACAGTACTCACTTTTAGAAATAACGTCTCCCATTAGCTCATGTTTCCTAGATTCCTTAGCTCTTCTTTTCGTAATGGTAATATGTTTAATTTTCCCGACGTTTATATCCATTTTATTAATTGCAATCCAGGTAGCGACTTTCTCTAAGTTCTCTTGTAAACTGTTCCTATTATTATGGTTTTTTTATTCTCCTGTATATTATCCAGTCGTCAGCAGAGAGACTTATATTTGAAGTTATATTTTCATGGGGATCATTTACATAAATGAGGAACAATAATGATCCCAAAACACTCCACTGAGGGGCTCCCGAAGTTACAGGTATTTCATCTGAGTACACTTTTCCTACTCTGACTCTATGCGTCCAGTAAGAAATTCTTTTATCCAACTTATTACCCTTTTATATTTAATGTAGATAAAGGTGCTAAACTCTAAAAAACATAAAATTCCTAATTTGTTCTTTGATGATTAAAAAACAATTTACGATGCAGAGAAATATGTTAAAAGCTATTATCTAAAAACATTTGGGAAATTTTTCGAGTTTTACGTGATAATAAATTGGTGGCCCATTAGAGTGAGTTTTTATAATTTTCCATCCATCATTATACTTACAACGAACATTCTGCGTAAATAAGACTCAATATAATGTGATTTCACTTTTAAAATAACGAAAATAATTGAAAATAATCTGCATAACTATAGGAAATATTTTTATCTATAATGCGAATGCAGTATTCATATTTCGTTGCCCATAAAATCGTAGAAATTTTTGAGTTTGCCGGATATTTCTCATGTGGAAAACCTTATTTTAGATGAATATATATTTAACAACTCATTTGTTTTAAAATGAAATTGTAGCATTAAAAGTGAATAGTTAGCATTACTTTTCCCTTTCGATAAACAAAAACTGTCCGAGGAAAAACATTTCACCTCGACATTTTTTCGCCCTTCTTTATGTATAGCGCGAAAAAGTGGAGTAATTAAGATGTTTTATGATGCGCTGAGCGCTCTCGATATTCTTCGTTTTGAACTGGAAATTACACCGAGTAATGGACGGCAAAACGAGACAATATTTATCATTTTTGACGCTCCAGTCCGATGCGGATTGTAAACTCTTCTTATTTCCATGCTCTGGAGCATCATATACATACGTAACCTTTGAGACCTCAATTTTAACCGCATCTATTTAAGAAAGATCTCAAAAGTAACTGGGATCCTACATATAAAAAATCTGTTATAAAAACAGCATTACTAAAGACATTTTTTCTTTATTTACTTTTGGATCAGGACTTACTTTGAGTTAAATGCATTTAACTGCGCAAAGATCAGTTGGTACCTTTGCATTAGATTTTAGCACATTTTATCACAATTTTCAAAAAATGAAAATGAACCCTAAAAACTTGAAATAATAATCGTAGCTCCGGATTTGATAGCGTAGATGATAAATACGAAATTATCAAGAGTATCCTAAGTTTCCTATTCTCATAATTTCAATCACTATAGCGAACTAACTACATAGCTTAACTAGCGCTACCGTAATCAATTTTCTGTGTATTTTGATCTATAAAATATAGGACTTACGTTTAAAACATTTTACCTTAAATTTT
This sequence comes from Uropetala carovei, assembly GCA_036926305.1. Lineage (NCBI taxonomy): Eukaryota > Metazoa > Arthropoda > Insecta > Odonata > Petaluridae > Uropetala > Uropetala carovei. The sequence goes on from JAXCHB010000011.1 coordinate 12,232,174, forward strand.
ATTAATTAATTCATCAATTTAATTTAATTTAATTTACAATACAAATATATTAATTTTTATACGATAGAATATCTAGAACAAAAATATAGCTTAATAATGGAAAATGAAAGTCAGAATACGCATTCGCTGGCTTAAAATTAATTGAAGTATGATTCCTTGAATATGTTTACAATATGCTTATCGTGGCGGGTGGAAATCTTTTAATGCATCATCTTCTCATTATTTTCAACAATGCTATGTTGTAGTTTCATCGACGACTCTTATTTCAATTGTTAACTCTAGATAAAATACACATTTTTCTTCTTATTCTATATCAGTCTATGCATATTCTCCTGTTGATAATCTTTCATGCTGGTTATTTGAGGATATATTTCAAATCAATCATTTCGTTGCCAGAGTTCATTTCGAATTTTCTTTAGATTTCCTCTCCAACAGCTGTCTTCGCTACAATTATTTTATTTGTGAAAACTTTGTTGTATATGTTATATAAGATGTTTTGGTGACTATATTTATTCCACGTTGTTTTATCTAGAATTTTACTGTATTTAATTTATAAAGGACTTTGACGTTCAAAACATTATTATTGTTTTTTCTTTTGGAAGTGTGTTCCATGGCACCGAATTCTCATATAGTATTTTAAGTTTTCTCTGAATTGGGGAAAGTGAAGTTTTCCCAAAAATCGATTGTCAGAATCTTTGATAACATATTATAACCTATGAACAGCAGGCAAAAGGGTCGGTAATTCCTTTCTTGCTATGAGGATATCAATACCGCCATTCCTTATTTTGGCCATGCACCTATTGTTGATGTGGTTTTTTAATAGCTTTGGAAAGTTGATTGTCATACACTATGGGGATTCCATCAAGATCTGTAATGTTAAAGCAGCATCTCCTGGCAGTTTTCCGCACTTCATCATGCTGATATTTGACCATGTCTTCTGGGAACACGTAGGGTTTAAATTGATCTCTTTTTGTTTTTACACCTTTAGTTTCTTCACTCGAGAAAATTTCTTTATGCTTATTTACGTAATCTCACGAATCGTTGGATGCTATTCGTTTTTAAAAATAATATATTTATTATTTCTTTTTATTCATCGTATTGCCACCGTTTCCTTAAAACAAATATAGCCACTATCTTCTATTTTGTAAATTGTTGATTGATTACTAATTACCTTGGTCGGCACTGTTCATTTGAATATTTGGTAGACTAACTTAAAACCACTACAAATTCTTTATTTGACTCATACTCTAGCTAACCATGTCATTGTCAAGCGCTAAGGTGGTCTTTGGTTTTTCCAAATTATATTGAAACATGAATATTTCTTTGCAATTCTCACTTTTGGATATTAAGGTATTCTAATAAATCGCCGGTAAACCTTTAAAGTAACCGCTTTTAACCTCACAAACAAGGAAGTCTCAAAACCTCTGTGCTTCGGAACAGTTTTGCTCTCTTGTTAAATCAAGAGGACATTAAGATTTTTGTCTACAGACAGCGCTAAAGTGACGCCACGAAACGGTTTTATTACTTATGTCTCAATCTAAAATATAATCGTTGGCTGCCAGCACCAATAATTATCTTTCGCAAAAACAGAATGAACGCATTTCCGCCCCGTTTTATTTCTTAGCCGATAAATGTAGTCTCATTTGAACTTTTTGTAATTTTCTCCCATGTCTTCTTTTCTTTTCTTCTTCTCCTTGACCCATGCTCTTCCATTTCCTCCTCCATTTTGCCAAATACTTTCTTGTTTTTTCCCTCTTTATCTCTTCCGCCCTTTTGAAGGCACATGCCAAAACTGCCTTGTTTATTCGTAAATCCACGCACTTCTGGCGCGAATGTCTCTTATCAAAATTGGTTCGTATTTGCCTCATTAGTAATATTTGTTTTTTATCTCATAATTTTCATTCCCTACAATGCTATAAACGTGAGAAACCGTACCTGCGGCGTATTCCAAAATTTATTGTGACTTTAAATTCAATCGATTCTTTAGAATATTGGAACTTTTAAGAAAGATGCTGCTGCCTTAATGTGTTTTTATGATAAATAAAAGAAAATCAATTGTTATTTTCGGAGTTAGGCAAAATTAATAAATGTCCCATGAAACCATGGGATTAAATACAGATGTCAAATGCGTTTCAAAAGTTTTTCGCCAATCGCAGTCAGTTAGATTTGAGTTATAATTGCTAATTAAAATTCAGATAAACATTATACCAAAAATTAAATAATATTTAAATTTTATTTTCTTTTTGCCAAAATTGCACCTGAGACAAATTTTAGCGTTCATTTACAAGTGAATGATATGCAGTTTTTAGTGAATTATCTGCAGGTAAATAGAACTAAAATAATGTAAAAACAATGCTGAATAGGAATAAAAATGAGTGAAATAATCAGCATTTGTTTTGCTATAAATGCTAATTCAAATTTTCCATTGTATTATAGTTTTATTGTACCCTTTATGAGTGTTTTTATTTTCATACATTGCTCTTTCTATGCTCACACCACTTAGTGAACTATTTTAAAATATTCAATAATCCTATCAATAATTAAAGAATGAATTCTTCCGTCACTCTGCTTACGACACATTTCTTCTACAAATTAACACTATAAAAAATTACCATCAATCTTAGGACTGGGAGTTATTTTATTAATCTTATCTTCAAATTTTCCATCAATTCGAAATCTCTCAATTATGTATATCTTTAAAATTTGGAAAAGATTTGCCTTTTAATGGTTTGCTGCCTTGGCAATAATGTTGTTGATGAAACTCGAGCGTCTATTGTTGGCTTAATCCTAATATACTTATGAAAGAGTACGTTATGATTTAAGTATAGAACGTTTAAAATCATGCTTCGTCTTTTCTTATGAGCACTTTAATAATACATACAAACTATTCGAAATTTTTTTAACGACTCCAATTCTACAAAAAGTTACATTTACTAATGTGCGATGCATTTTAAGATTCATTATCCGTTCATAAAGAAGTTATAAAATAAGAATGTCTTCTACTTACTCGAAAAATGTTCACTTAATTATTCGTTCCAACGCTATATATGTTAATGCTAAAGTTGTTGTTATCCCTTTCCATCCAATTCTTTTTTGCCATCGCTTCCATCTCCTACACCATTGCGAAACACAAGCCTACGTTTGTCGCTCCGCCTCCCTTTGCAATCACTTGCACTTCTACAATGCAAGTAATGGAATTGACTAAACCAGGATCATTCTCTCCCATTGCGAGAAGAGCGCACGGTACTTCTTTTCTGTCGAGCTGGGTTAGTAAGAAATAGTCAGAAAAGGGAGAGTCGCGAACGGTCGAGAAAATGATCCAGTATGATGACGCAAAGCGCATAAATAACAAAGAGCCGCCACCCTCTATGTCTCCGGCGACACTTGTAATCTGAACGTTTCGAGCCATAGGGAATGGTTCTTCTGACGAGGTAGGTCCAACCACGTGAAATGATTGGCTAAGACACTTGATTAAACATGGGAATGGGAAATCTCTCATCTGGAAACATGTGATCGAAAACACATTGTTTGCGCGCTCTTTGCCACCTCGTTGTATGGAGACAACGATCCCACCGCTTCCTTTCTGAACGAAGCATGTTTTCTTGTAGTTCCCTAGCGTTGCTTATATTGAATAAGTTGTGTGATTTAAGCGAAATACTAATAAAAATAGTCATTTTCTTGGCTCGCCTATCTTTTAACCGACAATAGATAATGAGTCACCATTCAGAATTTCCATCTGGTTGCCACTTTTCTCAGAGCAGAAGAGGATCGAACTTTTTGATAGAGTCTAATTCATTTGTCATACCATTTATGAAGAATTTACCGCCGAAAAATGTATTATTTCATTAGTTGAAGTTGATTCGAAATGCACATTTAATATACACTTCTGTTTTATGACTTAAGGGTTTAACTTGATTAAATGTTGGATTCCATAAGTTTTGTGTTGACTCTTTAACGCATTAAATTACAGTTAGGCTTAGGCTGTTAATAATTATCCATCGTGTACCTTCCAATTCCATTTATATTTTTGCTAGAAAAAATTAGTTTTTTGGCAGGGGTGGCAGAAATTGGCAAAATATCTCCGAAATTGATGGTTCTACGAAAATATGTTTTAAACAAAACTTGGAAGAAATATTCTCTACAACTTTGGTCCTCACGAAGATTATCAATAACGACGTTTTTAAGGAGATATTTGACGGAAACGGAAAAAACCGATTATTTATAAATAATTCCTAAACAATGACTTCTATAAAAATTGTTTCAAACGAAAGTTGTAGGAAATTACGTTCTCTATAACCTTTGTATGGAATTGTATGTACAATAATGATGTTTTAACGGAGAAATATCGCAAAAACCGAATCGGGTTACGAATAAACCTCGACTTCCAATTAACCGTTATTGTCCAAAAACTAACCAGTTCTTTGTGCTCATGTAAAAGTTGGTAACGATATGGCAGGTACTTTTTGAGTTAGACCGCCTACAATCACATACACACACACACACACACAGACATTCCGAAAATAGTCAAAAAGTGATCTAGGGACCTCAAAACGTGTATTTCCGTTGAAATCTCGAAGTCAGTTTTTGTCGTGATCACAATACTTTCCTATTACTACGTATGGAGTAAGTAAAAATCAACGGCGGTTGTGGATATTCGAAAAACAAAAGGGTGCCCATTCATTGACGTTCACCACTTCAACATCAACTTACATGATTTTGCACTCAGAGCATTTAAAAACATAATTTGATTTTTTTTATCTCTCCATGACCTTGAGAGCTAGCCCGTGGACTCAATGTGTTAGGTTGGAGAATCCTTTGCTTTCTGCATATGGATCTTTGGTTGGCATCTGGTTTATGTTTACAAGGTGGTGATAAGGAGAACCCCGAAAATTATAGACCGATTTCCTTGACGTCATTATCGTGTAAGATCCTAGAACATATAATCGTTAACTCTGTTCTGCGTTACTTAGATGGTCGTTCTTCGCTAAGCAAAAACCAACACGGGTTTCGGAAAGGTAGGTCATGCGAAATGCAGCTCGCCCTGTTCGTAAACGATTTGTTGCAATGCGGAGAGAAAAACACTCAGGTTGATGCCATTTTCAATGATTTTAAAAAAGCGTTTGACAAAGTACCCCATAATAATTTAATAGGAAAACTAGGAAAGTACGGCATAAACCCTAATATCGTGAGTGGGGTAAAAGACTTCCTCTCCAACAGAAAACAGATAGTAGTTATTGATGGGAAATTTTCATACCCGGTAAAAGTCGCATCAGGGGTTCCACAGGGAAGTGTCATAGGCCCACTACCATTCCTGATATATATAAACGATATCTGCTCGGTAGTTCGCTGCAAAATAAGACTTTTCGCAGATGAAACCGTTTTATGTAAGGAGATAATGAGCGCTTCAGGAAGATTTAAACGCCGTTTCATCATGGTGTCAAGATTGGAAAATCGAAGTTAATCACAGCAAATGTTCCCTATTGAGTTTCTGGAAGAGTAAGAACAATGAATTAGACTCGGAGTACAGAATTGATAGATTGAATATCCAATCTGCGGAGTACGTTAAATATTTAGGAGTCACCATTTGTAGTGATCTATCGTGGAATATGCATCTTCGGAGGATCGTAGGCGCAGCTAATAAGAAATTGGGCTTCGTAGGCCGAATAGTAAGAAGTAGCACAGAACAGGTACGAGAAACGTGTTATTTATCATTGGTCAGATCTCAGGTCGAATACGCTTCCAGCATATGGGATCCGTACGAAAAGAGACAGATACTTGAGTTAGAAGGATCCAACGCAGAGCAGCCAGATTCGTTAAGCAAAAATATGAGCAAAAATTAAGCGTCACATCACTTTTGAAGGAGTTGAATTGGATATCGCTAGAGGGTCGCAGAATTAGCGCTAGGTTAAGGCTTCTGGAGAAATTTAGGTCGGAAGTTCTCTTAGAGGAGGTCTCAGGAATATTAGAGGCACCTACGTACATGGGCAGGCGCGATCACGAGAATAAAATACGAGAGATCGACTGTAGGACCGAGCGATATCAGAGCTAGTTTTTCCCAAGGACCATACGGGATCATAAAAGGAGAGTGATTCCCGCGAGGGACGTTATTAGTTAGATTTTGGTGTGCTGCACCCCCTGCCACCCACCAGTCTGGTGATTTGCAGGGTATCATGTAGATGTAGATAGAGATGTTCCTCTTAATTATATTCTTAGCATCTAGCATGCCTTTCTTCGCTTTCTTATTTCCCAATCAGAATTACGGGATCACCGGACTCGGTCGTGTTAAAAGATAACTCTCCTAAAAAGTACAAGGCTACAAGTATCGTCTCATGTAGGCAACCTGTCCTAGTGTAGTTTTATTTAATTACGGCTACACCGAACTTCTGCAGAGGGGTCCTAAGTGAATCCTAAAACTGCTTCAGCCAGTTACACTGACACCTTCTTCTTGGATTATCTTTTAATCTAGGTACGTAATCGCTCATCATAATGGCAGTATTTTTTTCAGAAAATTGGTACCTATATATGATACAGTGGCGGATTTAAGCATTCTGGGGCCCCTGGCGGAAAATTATTGGGGCCCCTGGCGCTGAACAATTGGGGGCCATGCAATCTAAATATATATGCTGAAACCTCGCCAAACGAATTCCACTTTATTTGACCTCTTTAAGATCGCATTAATAAATAAAGTACCACACAGCGAAACATAAATTTTTCTACATCGTTATTAAAGTGATACATTTAATATATCTGAGATTATATAGAAAAAAAATTTCGGGACCCCTTATTACAAGGGGCCCCTGGCGCCCGTCATTTGCGACTCCCCTTAAATCCGCCACTATGATACCGTATTTTGTAGGAAACAGAGGAATTCTAAAATACTAATAATCATCGTAGAAACGCGGAATTTTATTCATAATATAGATTCAATAGTAGGAATTAATTATCAAATCGAAAAAACTACCTAAGGTCCACCATTGACCATGATCGGTGCGTTCGCGATATTTATATAATTACAGTATCGTGAACACTTAAATCTCTTGAGATGGAATCTTATTCAAAGAAACGTGAACATTTGCAAACATTTCAGCCACTGGGTATACCTCTCTAAAACAAATAATGAGAAAAGTTTACCACAGGTCAACGTTTTCACGTTTCGGCTGCAAATTTTTTAAAAAATGTTGCGTTTCTGATGTTTTTAAAAGGCAGTTCATTAATAATATAGAAGTTATAATTACGAAATCATTATTCTTAAACATTACAGAAGTCAAAAACAAAAGGTTGTTACATTTTGTTCATTATAATCGGAGATATGGCGACGAGAGAGTGTTTTCTATGCAATTTGAACGCGAGAATCTTTCTCTCGCATCTCGGCTCACTCTCGGTCAAGAGAAAAACATCGTAAATATCTTTGAGGGGTTTCATTGTAAACTGACATCAGATACGTGTGGGCGATGACTCACTCCTTTTGTGCCGAGATAAGATCCGTCTCAGAATTATATAGGGTTTTTACGCAGCCGAGTTCCATATTTCGCTACTTGCATTAAAATAAAAACGCAAAAATTAATGTATATTATATGCACTAAATTGCAGAATTGAGCTGAAAATGTAAAGGCCAAAGGTTCCTCTTTCGAAACGTATCAAGCTTTTATGGATTTAAGAAAATTCACTGAGTCTAAAAAATATAAGTAAATAGCGATCTCCTGGACCTAGTGACTACGTATGACGGCATCCTGTGGTGACGGCTTTGAGGGCTTAAATAACTATTACTTGGAGCAAAATTTAAGTGTATCTGGTCCAGTAATTAAATAAATTTATTAAAATTTGATGTCGAGTTTTTTGATGATGTAGTTGATGTTTGCATTAATTCTATCAAGGAAAGATTTCCCCAACTAGAAACACATAACCAATTATTTGAATTTTTGTACAACATTCCATTGTTGATCCGTACAGATTCAGAGGTTATTTTTAAAAAAAGTCAAAATTTGCATATAGCATTGACAGATGATATAGAACCTTTAAATTTGTAGTACAATGAACTTTTAACTATTATAAGTGTATTAAATAGTGGGATGACTCCATTAAATGTTTTAAATTACATAGTTAAAAATAATTTAGTAGAAAATTTGTCAAATGTTTTTATATCACTCAGAATTCTGCTAACTTCCTGTGACCGTTGCCAGTGGAGAACGATCTTTTTCGAAATTGAAATTAATTATAAACTATTTACGTTCTACGATGGCACAGGAAAGGTTGATAGAACCAGTAATATTATCCATCGAACATGACATTTCAACCAATTTAAATTTTGAAGATGTTATAGACGATTTTGCTAAAGAAAAAGCGCGCAAAGGACAGTTTCGATAAATTTTATTGTTTTTAATTATATTGTTATTTAAGGAAAGGTTTAATTTAATTTTGTCTGTACAATAAAACTTAAATATAATATTTTCATTTATGTGATTTCTTTGCTGATTATCCATAATGTTTCCTTGCTCCGCCTCTACCTCGTTACTGTGCAAAAGGGCGGCATAAACTGCGCTCGCCTCAGGCGGAAATGTTTGACGGCGCGTCAAAAATATCCGCCTGCTCAGATCGTTTTTATCGACGCTTGCCGACGCGGAGATATTTGCACAGGTATATAGCATGAAGTCCATACAATGATATATAGAAGAAAATTCTTGCTACTATCTGCTATTTTGCGGTTCCTGTTCATATTTCAGTCGCGCGGCGCGGTTCGCCGCCCTAGCGCGCTACTTGTATGGTACTAAAAAGAATGACTGGATTTCCAGAACATTAAAAAAAAATATTAGAAATGCTAAAACTATTTCAATAGAAAAAGAAAAATAGAAAATTAAATTATTTTAAATTACTAATTCAAGAATGTTTATGCAAATATTTATTTTTAACCAAACATTTTAATTCACATTTCCTCCGAAATTTCAACCTCCTGAGATCTTGTACTTCAAAAACAATTTACACAAATGGTAGAACAATGATCTTGACAAATATATTTACTACAGTTCTGACAAATTGTTTTGGTTTTGCTGTCCTTTTTCATCTCACACAGTTGGCAAACATCTTGATAGCGCGGGAGGGAAATTGCTTTTTCGGGGACCCTTAAGCAGGGTACACACTTGTTACCTTGCAGCGTATCGTATCGCCGTAGCGTTGCAAGTGACTGATACGCTACTGTGCCACGAGCTAAACTTGCATCCCGTTGCCTCACGGCGTTACCGTATCCTCCAAGCGTTACCCATGGGGTTCCCAGTTTGATACGGGAGCCCGAATGAGAAACGTCTTTGCAGCTAGCAGCAGCTTCGTACATTTATATACACTATCAGATAGTGTAAGATATGCTTTACTTTGTGTATATCGCTCTCCAAGTGGTTCCTTTAGTGATTTTCTCTCTGCTCTCTATGGAGCTGTTCAATATATACTTGATAAAAAGGTGGACAAATTATTAATTAAATTAAAAGAATGGAGAATAATTAATTAAATAAAGGAAACTGAAATTACAAATATTATAAAAGTGATAAAAAGACTACAAATTAAAGGGAGATTAAATTTTTTCCATTTTCTTTATTGATATTTTGAGTTTGATTTCGAACGTTGTTCAAGAACTAATTTGTTATGTTATGGGTAAGTTCTGTCGTCCTTCTCATTTTATAACATTTCAAACAAAATGACGAACAATAATAATGTTTTGTAATTAGTGTCTAAATGAAAACTAATACATGCGAAGCAGATAACTAGCTCTCTAACAATTTCTAATGCTTTCCTTTTCGTATAAACTAGAATTTCTACATGCGACGTATATGTCACGTTTAAGCAAATGGCGAGAATTTTGAAATAAACTGAATTTCAGGCAATGATATCTCAAAAACGAGTTCGGGTAGAAGCGTGTATTTTTGCATAAAACAAATTAAATAGCGCTGATTATTTTAACGAAGTATTTTTAAAGGCGGCGTTGGGTTCCCTTCACCCTCAAATAAATATTTTTATACTTGTCGGTGAGGATCTACTCATTAGGGGTCATGTTAAATATGTCATTTTTAAGGTCGATTTACAGAAAATTTAGCTCGGTAAGATCAGGTTTTTTTTAATGCAATGGATAAACCGAGCGTTCGGGAATGCATAACGTGATTTTCAGAATTTTCTTGGATAATTTACTTTATGGAGGAACCACGGTGGCGTACGTGACACGGTGAACGTCCACACTTGTTCAAGCCGTTACCGTATCATCTCTTTGATGCGACGGCCAAATACCGACATCGCACCGGACCAGTCCTTTGCGTATCCGCCTGACCAACTTTTGGTACGCGACACTGACACTGCAACGCGTCCCGTCCACACTGCCATGATACGGTGATACGATACGAGGATACGCAACAAGTGTGTACCCACCTTTAGGGTACTTTATGGAGTACACCGATTACTCCCCATCTTTCTTCAGATAGCCTTGCCAGTCGGTATAACCTCAGTCAAAGGAACAATAACAAATATTCCCCTTCCATTTCCATTCACCTCCGAATTCCTTTGTTGCCAACGCTAAGACAAAACTTGACCCTCGAACACGTGGCATCATAGAATTTTACGATGGGTTATGACAGCACTGGTAAGCAGTTGTGAAAACCAAGGCAGAGACAGGAAAGAAAGTGGGTAAAAGACCCATCGCTATCCGACGAAATTTTCTTGCTGTCATCCCACGTGGATTTCTGCAAGGGTGCAATGCACCTCGGACTCACGCCTACCCACGTGCAAGGAGTTCACACAAGTGTGGCTTAGACCACCGGCGAGGACCAAATTTTTCCACTTCTAATATTAGATGAGATGGAGAGCGATGCGGATCCGGAAGAAGAGGACATATCAGATGATGATTTTCAATTGTTTTAATTTATTTTTACTAGAATTAATATGTGATTAGAGGTATTTATATATTTGTCTGTGTATTCTATGGAGTAGTTGTAGCCTATGAACTTGAAAAAATGCCAAAGAACGTGATAATGTTCTTTTTCCTTGTGATTTTTCTATATTTTGGAATATTGATACTCTCTCCAGAGCGTTACCTGTAACAGCTACGGTAGAAATAATGCCAGGATCGAATTCAGCGGCTCAAAAACCTTATAGATAGACATTAACAACTATATTTTAGGTCAATGCAAAATGCATATGAATTTTGGCCAGCTTTTTCCGATTTGGGACCACTTTGCGTCGGGGCAATACGACCATAGCGCCTCTTCATCCATGCGGAGTCTCTCGGTAACATATCTCAACCTTGCAGTGTCGGTAGGACCAACACCCTCTATATAATACAGAGGGTGTTGGTAGGACACGCTATTTCTCGGCTAGTTTGTTGACATATCGACCGGCCGCGATGGAATCCACAACGCTCGCCGTCATCTCAATGCTCCCTCTCTACCTTACCGCCCCCTCACACGCTGACCCTCCTCCCTCTCTTATATGTCACGACTCGTTTCTCACACACGATACCCCTACCACGTTTGCATGGACATGTCACGGATGCGAAAATCGTTGCATCGCCCAGAGGAGAAAATATTCTTATACTTGTCTCACGCTAAACAAGGGACGACCCAAATCGGGTTCCCGCCTTATCTGCACGGAGATAAAAGAACTGATTGTTGACCTTGGTTTATCAATAAATCTACAGGTCTCGCTCGGGATTCGCTCGGTGACTTCGGGTCAAAGGATAGTCGTTCTTTCGACCACCGGCGTCTCCCTCTAGTCGCTTGTTACAAGCCAGAGAATTACGACGTTTCTTTTGCTAGCCAGTTATCCTCGAGTTTCCAAAAATGGAAACGGAGAGTACGCCGCCTATTTTTCCAGTTTGAACTGGACTCTCTACTCTTTTGGACCAAACGCATAACTCACTTCAAAATCTTTCAACTCCTCTCTATTCAATTTCGTTTTCCCGAATCGAATTCTTCTGTCTTTCAGACGAAAGAAACAAAATTTGTTACCTTTCCTATCGCAAACCATACATGTTAATACACATGAAGATTTTTCAAGTTCCCCGTTTTATCAGTTATCATCCACCGTTTTGTCTACAGCGTTGATATTTCCAATTTTAAAATTAAAGTTATGGGCCATTCATAAATTTCAACACTTTCTTCTTGTCGGTGTTGCCGTAAAGATTTTTGATACATTAATGTAATTACCCTCATGTCGTTCTCAGAAAATTGCCCTTAAATTTTAATAGGTAGTCCTTTTCGTCACACTTTCGCATATTTCTACAGGGAAAAAATTCCTCTCACATACACACAGACAACATCGAGAAAATTGTCTAAACGTGTTCTAGGGACCTCAAAACGTGTGTTTCCGTTGAAATCTCGAAAGTGATTTTTTTCATGAAAAAAATACTTTCCTTGTACTACGTATATGGAGAAAGTATAAAGGAAGCTTACCCTGTATTTATAAGTGCATTTAATTAAAGCATTGTCATTATGACAACCACAATTGTCATTAGAAAGCGCCCCACCGTGGAAGTTCGAGCGGCCCGCGGAAGATTTGAATCATAAGGTTAATATTTAACAATTTTAATTTGATTAATTTGGTAAATCACAAGTGAAAATTATAAAAGAGTGCAAAATTCTAAGGTAACCAAACGTACTACTTTCGCAAATTTGTACTCCAGAAAAATTTTACTCCTTCACTACTTCTTACAAAAGACCTGTACACCTTTTCAAATTTGCACTACATTGTATAGTTGTGATAATTTTTCGTTTGAGTATTGATAAATAAAACTAGGTTTAGTTGATATCTAAAATGTTATTCTTGTTTAAATTACATTATCCAGCTTTCAGTAAAGTGCGGCACTCGGATAACTATAAACCATCAAATGCGGCCCTCGGCTGTAAAATGTTTGTGCACGCCTGATGTAGATTATTCTTAACAGTACGATAATAATGACACCAGGATGAATGAGGAACGTTAATTACGTTTTAAACAAAATCAAATCACCTATTTTAATAGGATTTTGTTGTAAACAAAAGGCGCAATGTTAAAGGTAAATTTATAATGGTACATTAATAATATAGCACAGTAAGAAGTCCAAAAATCAGAATTAACTGAAAGAAAACATTATAAAAATATTTTATTAAAAATTCCATGCGGGTTGGGCAAACAAATTCACTTACAGACAGTGCTGCAGTCGTGAAAACATACGTTGTACAAACTTTCTCATATACTAATGCGTCGTTTAGTTATCTTTAGAAAATGAAAATCGTATGAGCCTGTTTTTAGAAAATCCAGTTTTTGTTAAAGTTGCCCAAGAATAAACTAGCCTTATATTCATTCATTGAGAAAAATGAAATACGTGGTATTATTGTAAATGTATACTCAAGTAACTGTACGAAATTTGATCAAAATCGTTGGAGCCGTTATTGAGAAAATCGAATTATTGTTAAAGTTGCCTAGAATAAACTAACCTTATATTCATTTTTTGATAAATATGAACTATACAGTATTATTGAAGACGTAAACATAAGTAACTGTACGAAATTTGATTAAAATCGTTAGAGCCGTTCGTGCACATGATGAAATATATTTGATATGAAATGTGACAAACCAAGCTTGACCTTCTGTATCTGCCCTGTCGACGCCACATTTTGGTACTAGTGCTGAGGAGTGTGTTCGATGTGAAATTGAGATTGCCTACATTGGGTCCAGACGTTCCTATTTTCAAAAGATTTCAAGAAACGTGGCCCAATATCGACACAACAGAATTTGACGTCGGAATAAAGGATACATTTGTGAAATAAGCCATTCAAAATATCCTAAATCAGACTATAGAATTTCGTATACATTCTCTAAACGTCCAACAGTGTAGGGAGGATTATAGGGAATTACTGGAGTTAACAGTTATATTTCTGGGAGCAACTCCACCTCGTGGTATTTCATTTCGATATCTTGGTGCTTTCCATCACGCGAGGTGGATGTCGAAAGCAATATATAGCTTAAAAGTATTTATGTTCCGAAATCAATTTCAGCTTCAAGCTAGGGAAGAGAGAGCATTTCGAGACATGCATTTTTTGGTTCATTCGTGTGTAGAAGCCTGGTTTAGAGCTCCTGTTGCGATCGAAACCCCTTTTAACGATTTTCAATTATTAAAAAACTTGGCGCAGTATCCAGATTCTGATATTTCTCGCACGTCCATGAATAAGTTTTGCGGACACTTATGGTACCTCGCTCCTGAGAGTATTGCTCTCGCGTTTTTTTATTCTCATATGCCAAAGGATATGAAATTGGAAACGGTAGAGGCAAAAAAATTATCGTAGGAATCAGAGGATATTACTGTTAAAAGGATTTTATTCCGTCCAAGAGATATAAAAGATTTCATAATGAAAGAGTTAAAGGAATTCGTATCATCGGAAACGAACTTTTTTTCAAGATTTAAAATTCCAACCGATTTTTTGGTGGCAGACCCCGATGCATGGGAAGCAAGAGATGATTATCAGAAAAGGAATCCGAATCTTGACAAAATTATCGGTAGTAAATGATGTGGTAGATAGAGCAATTAAGTTAATACAAGAGTACAATAATATTTTAACAAATGACGAAAGTCAAAAGGAATATCTGTTACAAGTTGTTAACGATTATCGAAAAAAATATCCGGATTGTAAAAAAGAAACGCTAATACAAAAATAAGTGTGTAATTTAATTTTGTGTGTTTTTAAAAATGATTTTGTTGTTCTGTTAATCGTAATGGGTAGTGATGTATTTCTAATATATAATGTGTAAAAATTTTACTATGTATAATAATAACATTATTTGCAGCATTTTTCCTTTATTCTTTTTAGGTCTATGTCCTATCTCTAGTATGGTTTTTTACGTTCTCTACATTCAAATGCGATTATCTCAAAAACAGTTGGGCGCATGAAAAAAGTTTAAACACCAGAATTATAGGAAATTTAATGCTAGATCGACATCATCTCACCAAAATTTCGATAAGGACTTACCATTTTTGAGATATTACCTGAAATACGTTAAAAAAATTGATACATCCAGAAAAATCTACAATTTCGTAACTTTGGGGCCTTTCTGGCACCTGTAATATTCTCCGATCGGGCTAAAAATTTTGTGATTCATTATTTTAGGGATTGGAACCATTCTAGGGGGTGAGACCAAAAAAATTCAAATGTTTAAAATGAAGGGCCATCCTAATATCCTAATATATATATATATAATAAAAGAGGATGTCTGTCTGTCTGTGGCAGCCATAACTCATCAGAGAATAAAGGTAGCAGCTTGAAATTTTGACAGCAGCCGATCATGGGAGTTGCAGTGCCGAATATAATTCAAATCGGCCCACGGGGTCGTGACCCCGGAGGTCACGGGTCGGTCGGTCAAAATTTCAGTTTCTTGAGGATATCTCAGCAACTATTCGACCGATTTTAATCAATCACACCAGTATCAATGTTTTGATGATATACATTTTCTAGCTGAAAATGGACAAAATCAGTCCACTGGGTCGAAAGGTCTTAATGTAATGGCCCGTTCAAATTTGGTTTTTTGAGTATATCTCAGCAACGAATTGAAATAGGTTTAAAAATATAAAATTTTCATCAGTTATTTCTGTAAAACATAATTTTCGCATTTTTGGCATTATTGAAGTATAGAAATTTACTAACATTCCATATCTTACGTAAATATTGTTGTTGAATTGTTGTTTAAATTGTTGTTTAATTGAATCATCTTCTAATCTAACATATAAAGGAGAATGTTTGTAAGTTTGTTCGCTTTGAATGCTTTTAATACGAGATAGGGAGGGAGAGAGAAGGATGGTAACGGAAGGGGGAGATGGAGAGAGGGAAGGGGTGGAGAGAGGGAGGGAGGGGGAGAGGGGAAGGAGAGGGTGGAGGGGAGGGGGAGGGAGTTTATACGTTATTTTCCTAAGATTTTCTTCATTCATCTAAACAGGAAAATGCGGAGCGGTTTTCTTCATTTTAGCTTTATTCGACGGGTATAACTGTGTACTATCTTATTCTTGCGATGCTTACATGTTACACGGTCGATGTATTAGATTCACTAAATCCGTTGAAATTCAACGGGCACTCCTGCTAGTATATATATAAAGGTGGCAACAAGGTGTTGGAGGTAGCCCAGTGGATAGCCGCTGAGGGTGCTGAGGACACACGGAAAACACAAAAACAACACATATGTGGAGCTTTCGGGCTGACGCCCTTCTTCAGCGACGGAGAGACATGTACACCTTGTTGGTACCTTTATTATTACCTTTCCTTTTCTTTAAGCTTTTATATATATCGCATTATTTAGTCATAATAACAAATAACATAATTTGGTGTCATTGATGAAATTTCTGTTATGAATGATTTTTGATTCCATTATTGCTGTTTTACAATGTCGAATTCGATTGAGAGAAAAACAATATCTCAAAGAAAGCCATCGGGCAGAAAGGAGTATGTACTTGGTTGCAATTTCATAGCGGTTTGATTCTGCGATAGGAATAGTATAGGTATCTCTCAGATTAACGGAAAGGACGTAATATCTAGATTCACTTAATTTAGACTAGAGTTAAACTGATTCAAACATGCAAATTGCGAAGTGAGTGCATGTTTTGATTTTCAAAACCGACGTCAACACACACAAAGGATTAATTTTAGAAAATTTTCTCTCAGTTTCTCGATAAGTACTACAGAAGCGTAATTTTCTTGAAAATTTGAAAATTCTTAGTGATTATTTCAATATCTTTATATTTTATTCTATTTTTTTACTCCGAGTTACATCATACGATACGGTTCAAAACGTGTTGCTCGATTCATGACATCTTCAGATTATCGCCCACTATCTCCATCCATTTAACTTTGTGATTATTTCCAGTCCGCAATGAGCAAAAAATATAGATTCATACTTATTATAAAAAACTTATTTGCGTAAATTATCGTTACGATTTATTTACACTCCATGACGTAGTGACATACATTCGTAAACTCAATATGAAATTTCTCAAAATTTCACCAACATGGGAAAAAACAGTTTTCTTTAAATTAATCTGAGTTGGCAGGGTTTAGCTGACAAATATGTGTAATTAAATTTGTTTGTTATACTTGCGCATGCAGTAAACATTGCCACTGCAGTTCAACCTGAGGAAAATCTTTGTACGTTTTGTTAGCCATAGTAGCAATCCATTAAAGTTTGCTGCTTCAATTTCGAACTGCGCAAGGAACCGTTTGTGGTAATTTAGACGAACCGAATTAAACTTATTAAAATTTTAACAACTGTACAATTAAGCAACACGTGTGGGGGGATAAAAATTTTCAACGGCCCCCACGCCCAATATTCCTTACATAAATTGCGATGGCATCCTTGCGAAACCCATATTTTTATCAAAAGGAATTAAGTTCCTCGGAAATATCGCGGAAGTATATGTTGCGCACCTAATATCCGTCAAAATTATTCTTTGTATATAACGCGAAAGAAGTACTCGCGTTGAAATTAAAGGATCAGGAATAGTATGCAAATGGACGCAAATACCGAAGTTCTCCAAGAGATGTCGGGTGTGAGTCAGTCCCCGTCTCAAGATGCGTGTCTCCGACTCCTTTTTCGAAGGCATTCTATTTGCGATGTGTTCTATTTGCGAGGCATGGCTGCAGAGCAATGTCACGAGTGGAGGCCCACTCTTTTTACTTCTCTCCTTCCTTCGGGCGGCTAACCGCAAGAAGAGGATAAATATATTTTGGTAATAAGTGAGGAAAAGAAAAGGATCAAGTTAGGAAGGGAAAAAACATAAAAGCGGGAGAGGTTTAGCGTGCGTGGATGGATGGTGTTGGTTGCGCCGCTGGCTCCTCCTTTCCTCGCTCTGACACCATAAGCCACCCTAGTTAACCAATGCATTCTCCCTTGGCTCACTTGATTTACGGAGCGAGGAAGAGAGTCGGGAAGGATTTGGCTGGGGGTAGGGAAGACGGGCGAGGAGGATATAGAGGGAGAGGGAGAGGGAAGACGGGGGAAGGGTAGGGAGGAAAGTGAAAAGGGTTGACTGGGGAAGAAATATGTGAATTTTGGAAAAGGGAGCTTTAGTGGGAAAACATCCTTGTATTAGTCATTTTTTCAAGGATGAGTTTTTCCTGTATGAGCCGTTCTTTCTTTTCTCTCGTTGGAAAAAGTAATGCATGAACCTGGCCTACGTAATTTTAGTTCGTCTATTTTCATTGATTCAAACTCGCTGCGAGGGGGAAAATGTCTTTGAAATGAGAATAAAGGTTTCCGGATATTTTTATTTTATTCCATTCTGGGATTTATTCATACTCGTGTCTTGATACGAAGCAGATTTTCCATTATTCGCTTTTGTTTTTTATTTCCAGAATACTTCGACATAAATTCCGTGAGATTTTAGGGCCGTAAATTAATTTTATTGGGATAATTTCATTATTTTTTAAACGATCCACTCCATGAGGAAAACAATGCAAAATTCATTATTTATTAAATAAATCTTTATTTATACAAACTAATGACCAGGAAAAACAACATATTTTTTGATCGATTTGAACATTAAAATAGATAAATTTTCTCTTCATTTGTAAAGAGATGGTAGAGAACTTTCTGTAAAATTATGTGCCGATATTTCATCGATTTCTTTACCGTGTTAATTAATAAGAAAGTGATAATAATTAATAAGAATATACTAGTCGGTGGACACCATTATTTGGCTCTTAAAAATGTTTCCGTTAGTAAAACTAAGCTATGCAAATCACAACAACACATGCGCGCGGACGATACCTATGAAGTGAGCAGATAATGCGATAATATAGTCTGCAGGCTTAAATTTAGATACGGTTTGTGGATTAATCATAGTTGTTAATAATTTTCTGTAAATAGTCTGAATAAATACTCTTTTTGTTAAGAAATATTTTATTTGCATTTCGAACCTACTTAAATAATCTTTGTCAAAACTTTTTTTATCTTTTTGTCATATATTTATATATAGTACAGTCAAACCTCGATATAGCGCCACCGTTTGTTCAACACTGACATGGGCACTAAAGCGGGGGTGGCTCTAAATCGAGCCACCCTCATGAGCTATGTATTGAATACAAAATTTTCAAATAAAAATAATTTCATAGGAAAAATATCAAAGAATTACATGATTCGGTTGTCTGGGGAAAAAGTAAAAGAAGAAAGTAAAAAACATACATTGGTACACAGCATTGATAAAAGTAAGAAAAATGCAAATAGGCGCGTATTTGGTGATAGTTATGATGCGCACTCTGGATAAGGGTAAATCGTAAATGGAAAGAAAATTTACACTTACTTGTATTACTGTATTTATATTGTATTGAAAAAGAGAGCAATGTAGTACAGGATGTTACAATGACGTTATGTACTTATATAATTCAAACACTTCTGAGAAAATTATTTTTCTAATTTTGTCTGAATTTACTTTTTGCCACTCATTTTGCAAATTGCAATGTCCAAGCCTACATTAAGTCATTAAGCCTTTGTCTTCCGAATTCTCTTCGAGATATCTACGAATTTTGTGAAGACATATTTCAGCCTCTTTAGCAGTCACTTTTTCATTAACTGTTCTTTCATCTTCTTCACTTTCACATGTAGGCATATGCCCTCGCGTTAATTCCACAATTTCCTATCGTTGTTTCTTCAAAAATTTTTTCATCATCATCGGCTGCAAGAAATTCCTCTGCAGTCAAATCTGCACTCGTAATCGGAAGATTTTCCATGGCTATCCGTAACTGTTGGATAGTATTGTCTTCTACTGAATCTAGTTGAGCTTCTTCAGTCAGTCTGGTGTGTGACCAGCAGTTTTTATTGTTCCTGCTGAAACTTGATCTCATGACAGTTTTATCATGTACAAAGCATCTTTCAAGTATAAATCGATTGAACAATTATTGTTAATGCTCTCTACTCTCTACATAATGAAAAGCGATTAGTTCAGGCGCCATTTAAAGCTTTGCCTAAGTAGCTATGGCGATAAAACGAATTCACTCTTGACGCAAACTTGAAATTTGGCATGATTACAGGTTTTGGTCACAACCAATGGAAAAAATCTGAAACTGTTGAAAATGTAATTTTTAGGAGAAATTTTTGCCCCAAAATAAAAGCACTTAAATTGGTTCAGAGACTTCCAGATAAGCTATAAGTTTGAAAAATGGCAGGTTTATAGGTTTTTAGACAACCAATAGCAAAAATGCTAAATTGTTGAAATTCAATATGTAGGGGTTAATTTTCCCCATTATTGCCTAAATTGACGCAGAGACGTACAGATGAGCTAGATGATTAAAAATTCGCACAAGTGTAGGATAATGGTATCAACCGATGGAAGAATTCCGAAATTGTTGAAATTCTAACTTTTAAGGTCGATTTTTACTCCATTATTGCCCCATATAACAATAAAAATTATAGGACATTTCCAGATAAGTTAAGAGATTTGAAAGTTAGCACAATAAAAACTTTTTGGTCAAAACCAATGTGAAAAAACCTAAATTGTTGAAATTTAAATTTTTTAGGGCCATTTTTGCCCCATTTTACCCCTTACTGAAAGCACGTAAATCGCTGAATAGACTTCAAAATGAGCCGGAACCTTGCAAATTGGCACAGTTTTAGGTTTTCGTCTCAACCGATTTAATAATTCCGAAATTGTTGAAATTCCAATATTTTGGGGCTCTTCTGCCCCGTACGACGAAAAACATTATAAGATGAGCTAAAGACTTGATATTGGCACGATTATAGGTTATCGGTCACAACCTGAGAGAAAAATCCGACATTGTTAAATTTATAATTTTAGAGGTTGTTTTTTCATTATAATTTGAATAGGCTTCATAGCTTTCAGAATGCAAGCACCGTGTACTAGTACTTATCTATCTACTTATCTATCTATAATACATATATATAGGCGCTTCTTACATAGGAGGATACAAATTATGTGGCACTTCCAGATGAGCTAGAAACTTGAAATTTCGTACGTAGGTAGGTCTTGTGGCAAAACCGAAGGAAAAAATCGAAAATTACAAAAACTTGTATATTTTGGCTTTAAAAAAATCTTAAATTTTAAACATACCGTATATTCCGGCGTATAGGTCGACCCTTGAAGTCGAAAAAAATTTTCCTAAAACTTAGGGTCGATTATAAGCCTAACATAAAAATGTGAATCTTAAATTAAAAATGAATAACATCGATATTTAAGAAGACCGTTGATCTTTCGGTGAAGGTGATCGTTAATTTGAATCAGCTGTTCCAGTATTTACATTTTATGACATTTACCGTATTTACTCGTGTACCCCGCGCACATTTTTTCCCGAAACGCCGGGAAAAAAAGGGTGCGCGTCTTACACCAGGATTTCTGAACAGGTTATATAAGTTGTGAGTATCGATAGTAAATTCTCTGCAATATGCTTGCGTCTGCGTTTATATTCGTAAAAGACGTCAAATTCTACGACGTATATGCGAATTTATGCGACCAAGCAAACGTGTAAGTTACGCCCGCGCTGCAGGCAAAAACTCGCTAAAGTAGGCAGAAAGAATACGCCGACTAACTGATAACTGTAGTTCAATGACTACTGAGGGTTTGCTGATTTGAGAATAGGTAGGTTCAAGTTTGGTTCTTTTCCCTCATTCACTTCAAGGAATTCGGAGAGGTAAAATTTTGTAGCGAATGAAACATTTCATCGTTCGAAAGGAAGACGGAAATCCACATCTCAAGTGTTTGGACTCGTTCCGCCTAACCTTCCAATATTTACTCAAGAGACGATACGCGAAAAAACTCCCCATCCACGTAGGGAAGTTCCCGTTCATTGATAAATATTTCGTGAAGCTCCGCGTCAATGCGTAATATTGCGTAAAAAACAGCGAAGTGGGGACGAAGTTGCGTAATATTGCAACAAAAACAGTTAAGGGATTAACAAAAGAGGACTATCGGTGAGGAGATTTCTGCTAGTATCGCCATAAAGAGATTATCCAATAAATTGTGTCACGTAGAAGGGAGAAAATGCTTAATTTGAGCGGAACTTGTTTCAGGGAGTGGGAATCGGTGACTTACAAAAACCTTATTCTGGCTCAAATTAATTTTTTCCCTCCGAACCGGCCCAAAAATAAAAGTGCGTGGGGTACGCCAGTGCGCGTGTTATATGAGTATTTTAGATGATTTATAATAATTAATTTTAATACTGTATTTACTCACGTAATCCACGTCCTCATGTACCACGCGCACCCCTATTTTTGGACCAGTTCGCGGAGAAAAAAATAAATTCGTGCTTTAATAAGTTGATGTCTACGGCGGCGGAAAATTAGAAAAAATCAAAATAATGTGGGGATTCCCCGTAGGTGTGTTCTCTCCATGCTTTCCTCTAAGCTGCGCGACTGTGCGGCCTCGCAGCAGTTTTTGAAGTGCCGCGCACGAAATTTTTCAAGCATCACGCGAAAACGGCTGGTCGAATTTTTATGAAACTTGCAGCGTATCTTTAGCTTGGCCCAGCTGAAAATATAGGCTACTAGCTCGAGTGCCCGTTGAATTTCAACGGTTTTAGTGAATCTAAAACTTCGACCTTGTAACATATAAGCATCACAAGAAGAATATAGTACACAGTATTAAACGTCGATTAAACCAAAAATGAAGAAAACCGCTCCGCATTTTCCTATTTAGATGAATGATGGAAGAAAATCTTGCACTGTGAAATATCGAAAATAACGTATAAACTCCCTCCCCCTCCCTTCCAACCTCTCCTTCCCTTCTCCCCCTCCCTGCCCTCTCCCTCCCTCCCCCTCTCTCTCCGCGCACGATTGTATCTATCTATATAAATAAAATTGTTATCTCTGTCTGTACATTTTTTTTTATTCGAAGTTTTGCTTTTTTTGTGTGTTTTGCATCACAAGAAGACGTTTGAACCTGTTTTCAGAATTGTTGTCTGTCTGTCTGTCTGTTTGTTTGTTTGTTACTGCGTCACGCAAAAACTGCTGGTCAAATTTTTGTGAAACTTGCAGCGTATCTTTAGACTGGTCCAACTTAAAATATAAGCTATGTGGTGTATCTCAAAAAACATTTTAAGTGGGGGTTTGGGGGGGGGGGGGGGGGGGGGGGGGGCACCGATTTGGTTTTCGACGATAATTCTCGAGTAAATTAACTTAGGAAGTTCAAATTTGATATTTGTCACTTTCAGTACAAGTATAAGATCAAGTTTGTAGATGAACAAAATTAGACCAAGGGGAGGGGGGGGGGCACCCGTAGGAGAAATCGCTGATTTGAAGCTAACGGTTGATTACATCGAAGTTGTATAAATAAGAAATATTTTAGGAAAACAATTTGGGTAAATATTTTAAGAAAAATATTTTAGAAAAAGTCTGTCTTTCTCTCTGTTTGCTTGTTTGTTACCGCATCACGCAAAAAACCCCTATCTCCCTCCCTCTCTCTCCATCACTCTCCCTCCCTCTTAAATGTAAGAAGGGAATATATAGTCTCAATATAAATGCATTGAACTCTCAGTTTCGGCGACAATGGGAGTTGTCATGGTAGCTTATAATTGGTATTGTAATAGAACTGATAAAATCACGTATTTTATTGATTCTAACCGCATTTCTACGCGAATGCGACCAGAATTCGGAATCTGTCTTCAACGAAAACATACTTCGTTCTTTCCCGCAAAAAAGTATCCAAATCTCAAGTTCGTACCGTGATTTTAAGTATGTAATTTTAAAGGGAAAATTCAAAGTAGTCTACATTCATCCCTGTATTTCAGTTGCAAGCCGCGTCAAAATACGTGACGTTCGATAATTTAATCGTTCGCCATTTCGAATCGAATTGACGTACAGAAATAAGGCCATGACCGTTCACTAAGTTAGGATGTAAGGAAGAATCGTACCAAATGTAGTTATTCTATCTTTAATCGTTTAGGAGGAGTTCCATGAACAAACCAACAAACACACCCTTCAGAATATATTGTAGTAGATGTGTTGTATCTCAAAAGAAAAATTTAAGTGGGGGTTTGGGGTGCATCGATTTGGCTTTTTCAAACGATAATTCTCGAGTGACTTAACTTAGGAAGTTCAAATTTGATATTTGTCACTTTCAATACAAGTATAAGGTCAATCTCCTATATATTTCTGAAAGTTTGTTTGTTTGTGCATCTATACATTTTCACACCGTTAAAGCTTGAATAATCAAACTTTCAACAAATACTTTCTTCACAAATAGGAAGATCGAGGGCTACTCTTTTATCCCAAATGTTTTATGTTAATTCTACAAAAAGCAAAATAACTTTGTATGCTAATGCATTGCCATCTAGAGATGGGCCAGAAAGAACGGGACAGTTTTTTTCGAACAGTTCTGATGCCTAAACTGTTCAATAAAATAACTGTTCTCATAAACTTCCTGTTCTCAAAGAACAGGTAACTCTACATCTTATACACAGTGAGAAAGGTGGGAAACGACTACTTCCTTATCCGTAATTGGAAGGCGGGTACTGATTAAACTACACGTATTTTGCCAATTCCTGCTATTGTTTTGAATCAAATTTGGTACGATTGTGGAGGGTTCCCAGAAATAAATCATACGTGGTTTTTGTTTCTCTCTGCCCGTTTTATTCAAAACGGCGGCCGAGTGAATTCTTAAATACCATGTATCATCTAGAATTCCCATCGGATTTGAACCAAATTTCCCCGGGCAACGCCGGGTATTTCTGCTAGTTTTAGACTATATCGGAACAGGACCGCGTCAACCCCGATGCATATCCGCGCACTATCGTCATGTAGGCGCGCATATTCCCTATTCCTATATTCATTCCGCCCATGGATGGAAAAAATTAGAAGGAACTATGGTTCTCTCCCGGGTTAAAGGAGCATCAGCGGCTCATGATGAATATGGCGAATAGAGATACCACATGCCAACTTATTCCGGTAAAAAGTGTAGGTGGAAACTGATAGTAAATTTTTAATGGCAGAACTGCTTTTCTTGAGTAACAATAATAAACTTAAAACATTTAAAAGGTACAGCTTTAATATTACAAAAATATTACATCATCTCAATGTTGAAGATGCACCAACGGTAGTATAAACAGCGCATTCAAACCCTAAACTTTTCTAGGTCGTGTAGATACGCGTAAACTTAGTAGAATTCTTAGTCTTTTGCGAGTATAAACGTAAACGCAAGCGTGTTGCAGTAAATTTACTATCGAAACTCATAATTTTTAAAACTTGGTCAGAAATATTAATGTATGACCAACATTTAGGGAAAAAATCTGATGTGGACAACACATGACTTTCGCCATATTTGGGGTATAGATATTTAAATTATTATGAATAGCATTATGAGGCAAAATTATCATTTCGTATCGTAAAAGAATAAAGTCGTCCTTGTTGCCGTAAATTAGGTATATTTTGAATATGTTTACAGAATTCACCGCTACATGGTGATGGCGCCGTATACTGGAAATTAAGAAAAAGCAAAATATCTCCTAAATTGATGTTTTTACGAAAATTTGTTTCAAACAAAACTTGGAAGAAATATTATTCTCTACAACTTTGGTCCTCACGAAGGTGACCAATTACGACGTTTTTAAGGTGATATTTGACGGATACCGAAAAACCGATTAATTTTTATAAATAATTCCTAAATAATAACTGCTATAGAAAATTGTTTCAAATGAAAGTTGCAGGAAATTACATTCTCTATAAACTTTGTATAGAATGGTATATACAATAATGATGTTTTAACGGAGAAATATCGCAAAAACCGAATCGGGTTTCGAATGAACCTCGACTTCCGGTTAACCGTTATTGTCCAAAAACTAATCCTTTCTTTGGCGCATACCAAAGTGTTACATATGAAAGTTGGTAATGATGTGGCAAGTACTTTTTGAGTAAGAGCGTCCACAATCACATACACACGCACACACACATAGAGACATCCCGAAAACAGTCGAAACGTGTTCTAGGGACCTCAAAACTTGTATTTCCGTTGAAATCCCGAAGTCGATTTTTTTCGTGGTCACAGTACTTTCCCATTACAACGTATGGAGAAAGTAAAAATGAGAAAACGAAAAAATCTAAGGACGCGTTAGCCTTAAAAAACGAAGCGGTTTTTATAAATCGAGCATCTAAAGATTACAATCTACCGCGTTTAGTTGTGTAATTGTTAATGAAATCTTTATATTTGTTACAGAACGACTTCTCCTTAGGTTCAAGCCGTGCATTCTCAAAGAAAAACTTACAAGCGCTTCTCGCCGGGTCGTTGGACCGTAAGCCCAACAGATCCTCTTAATAATGGTGTTTCCCTTCATCCCGAACCGTCATTTTAAATCGGAACCTCCGCTTTATTTCGGCAGACGGGTGCAAAATTCTCCCACATCCTCCGCTACCATAACAAACCTTATCTTAGCACGCCGTTCGTATATTAAGCGAACCGTTCATCGTCGCCTCTCGTCTTCACGCACCCCGCTCAAGTATTTCCCAAAAAAAAATGCACTTGGATTTTGCTACCGAACGCAGCAACAAACAAGAGGGTCGATGGTGCAGCGTCAGGATGCGCTCGCATCCGCGAAAGGTTCTTTTCCTCGCCACCTTCCGGAGGCCCCGTCCTCGATGCATGGGTGGCGTGGGTGCGCGTCGAGGGAGAGGCTCGGGAGGCCCCCAGGGGTCGCAGGGGGCGTTGGAGAGAAGGGAGCGCGTGGGTCGGTATTCCGTGGGCGTTCGCGAAGGAGCAGATCGCGGAGGCGGGCGGAGCGGCTCGGCATTCGTCGCGAACCGGGAGTCGGCGTCCGAACGAAACGACCTTGTGAGCGCCCGAAGCCCCTTCGCCCTCCCTTCCCCCGCCCCCGTCGCGCTCTTCGCCGCACCCTCCCTGCCCCCTCTCTTCCCTCCGCCGCCTCCCGGTCACTCGCCCCGTTCCCGGCTTCTTTCTCACCGGCCCTCCCCTCCCCTCCCCCCTTCGCCGCCCCCTCCTTCTCGACTCCCCCTCCCCCGCATCTCTCTGGCGCCGACCCCCCTCTCCCTGTTGTCGTCGTGCCAGCCTCCGAGGCCCACGACCCCGACCATGCCCTCGGCCTACGAACGCCGCCTTGGCCCAGCGTCTCCGCGGCCGCTCTCGGCCCAGCGGTGGCACCACCACGGCGCACCCGATGGCACCATCCGCGCGATACGATCCCCTTACGCCACAGGTTATGGATAAATTATCCTCTTCTATGAATTACCTCTTCGGCGCGTTCATTATCGTTAACCAGAATCCACTCGAGAGAAATTTCCTGTTAGAGCTTATAATTGGCAGCTAAGGGCTCGGTAATTGTATTTAGCTAATCTTTTCAATGATTTTGCGCGCGTCTCTACATATACATATTCTATCTGCCATTGTATTTGTTTCTGTTAACTGTTTGTGACTGTTATGAGAGTGTGTGAAAATTTTAGAATTTGCAGGAAGTTCTGCGTGCACTAAAAACTCCAACTTTACATTTAAATCGATTTAATAACGTGAATAATTGTTCAATTTATTTTTCAAAAATACCATTATTAATGAGTTCAAATACAGTGCTTGCTTGATTCACGGGAAAGTAAACCTGAATTATTCCCTTTGCCTTTGTAGGTACTAAAATTTTAAAGCATTTTAGCTATATCAATATTACGTTTATTTTAGTAATAATTCTTTTAAGATGTTTTCATGCCTATATTTACGTTTTATTTTATTTGTAAACATGTATTAATTTAATTTAAACCTGTGTTTCTGCAAAGTATATTCTATACGGACAATGAATTTTGTCGACTGGCAACTATTCTTCGCAAAAAAAAACACAATTTAATGGCATAAGTATTACTGGATGGGAATAGATATATATTGAACGACTTCTGTGAATTTTTACTAAAATGCATTTTCCTATGGTTTATAAAATCGATAAATGAATCTTCTCTTAATTACCTGCTCGGATACTTTAATTAACAAATGTCAATATTAACTTAAAAAGTCATTCTTCCGGCATAAATACCTGTACGA
The DNA here is from genome assembly GCA_036926305.1 of Uropetala carovei. Taxonomy (NCBI): domain Eukaryota; kingdom Metazoa; phylum Arthropoda; class Insecta; order Odonata; family Petaluridae; genus Uropetala; species Uropetala carovei. The sequence continues at coordinate 12,260,135 of JAXCHB010000011.1, forward strand.
TGTATAAAATAGTGATGATGACTATCTTCTTAGCTTATATTATGATTGGAATATATGTATGATCTTTTAAACACAGTTTTTTTAGCCACTTTTAACGTTTCTTCTCTATATTACATCTAAATTTTAATCATTTTAAATCTAATTAAATCACTTCTCCATACATACAAACATATATTTTACGAAGTGCAGAATAATATATTCTCTTTAAGTCAAATATGTGGTGTCATAAACGGTTATTCACCTAAATTTACTAATGGATCCGGATAGAATTAACTTTGGCTCCATATCATAATAACTTTTCTTTTATATTTTTCTCCGTGTAGTTGACAGAAAACAGAATTGAAATTCATTAACTATATCTCTCCAGTAACATTAGAAAGATTTTCTTCGAGTAACAAAGTCTCTCGATTTCATTCCATCCATAAAGCGAGATAGATACGCCTCTTTTGACTTTGAAAAAGGAATATTAAAAATTTAAGGGGAGTTTTTATCTTTTATTCAACCGATTACCATAGTTTCTGTTCTTATTTTTATCAGAATTACGGAATAGATCTTTGGTAAACGTGATTCTTTAACTTGAGTTTGAAAAACCCGCAGCACCTTGAAAACAAGTAGAAACCGAAACATAAGCTGCGGAAGGTTCATGAGGCGGAATGCTGCGAAGAATCCGTGCAGCACAGAACAGAAATATTACGTCGTTTTAAGGGGTTTGATGTCGCTGACCTAGGACAATTCGCGCGCATTTAGGCGGGCAAGGAGCGAGCGATGATTTGAATCGCGATTTCCCGTCAAACTTCAACCTCGTCCACCTCCTCCATCCAACGTCTAGCTTCTCCACCCCCACCCTCTTGCCCTTTCGGGCGTCCTTTGAAGAATTTTCAGGAGCTAGAAAGAGGGGATGAGGTTAGAGAGATGATGGGAGGTGAGAGGAAGGGGATAGAATAGGGAAGGAGGAGAGGCCGTTGGAGAGGAAGAGTAAATCTCGTGGAAATAATAGCCGTGATAACAAATATTTATTCTTAACATCTGCACATAACTACTACATGCTTGAAATACACATTCCTTACCAGTTTCTTCTTTCATTTCTTTTATATAGTGATGAGATGACGTGCCTGGCGCCCTATATGCGTCTTGTACGAATAACGCATGATATTAAACTTTAAAAGTTTAAAAAATATTGCTTGAATGCAGAAACCGACTAAAATAATTGGTTGTTTCCGACAATATCTACGCTTTCGATGAACAACTACTTTAAACGAATTACAGATAATTTAAAATAGTTTTCTTGTAGCTTTCCTCGGGAAAATGTCGAGTCCGCCGCTTAAAAAGCGCATTGTTTATAGCCTCCTTGACTGCGTCCATAGCAAGAGAAATTGTTTCTACAGGTGTCATCGTTAAGGCATCCGCGATGACGTCATCCCATTTGAATGAAATCGAAGTCACTGTGGTTTCTATAACCTTACTCGGCAGAATTTATCATCGCGTATTAATCCCATGATCTGAAGCTGGGTGTTTAGCGAGCGTGAAGGAGGAAAAAAAGTACAAATTGAAACTGTTTTTTTTCTGGCTATTGCGGAGCTTATGCGCGAGTGACTGGCCTCCCTTGACCTTACCAAAGGATGCACATGTTCGCTGTTCGTTTGATACTTACCCTGAGTATATTTCTCGAGCGCTTGTTTATACTTAGCATGTGGCTCCCCCATGGCGGCGTTTATTTAGCTTATCTTCGGTATCCAATCTATATATTTGACATCAGATCGCAGTCTGGCGGTTCCTTCTTTCATCAAAACGCATCCAGCTTTTTATATCCTTCCTACGATTGGGTCGGTTGGAAACTTTTTTCTATTTTTGGAATCCAGGGATTTAGTTCACGTTTCCAGCATTCGCGGGTCTTTTTTCTCCCTATTTACCAATTTCCTTCTTCACTTCACAATTTCTCAGGTTATCGTTCTCGTAGCAGCGGAATCTCTCGATCTAATCTTTCTCTGTTTTATTTTTAGAGCGATTCCGTACATAACATGACGCATCATGCGAAATTAGAAATTCTATCTTCCAGCAAATCGATCATATTAATTCTTCCGATGGCAAAAAATATTTTAAATCTCTAATAAATGTTAAAACCTGCATAGAATCTCAGTTAGACCTAAAGCGCTTGTTTCTATTTCTATTTTTCGGAATAGCTGTAGGTGTCAGGCACTCCTCTCCATAACGATTGGAAATAGAAATACCGCCTCATTTAATTTAAGATCTCTCATTACGACCGAATCATCCACGGCGAGTAGAGCGCCAACCCAAATAAATCTAGCGCAAACACAAATATACTCGTGAAATCCGCCATTGTAACAATCGATATAGTTATAATTAAGCGTGACATGAGCTTCATGGCGAGTTTAAAAGGTCAGTTGTTAACTTCACAGCTTGAATTTCATTTAGATCGTATCCTTATATGTTAAGAGAAGCTACACCTTCACCAAGCAAATAAAAATGTTTATATTATGAATAATTCTCGTCCATACAAATTTTGTAGGGTTACAAAATACATCGTCTGAGTATAAAAACCAATATATCTTCTTATTATGATTGCTTTTGCTAGAATTCCATACAAACATTAATATTTCTATTTAATTTCAGTGGCAACTGCTTATATTTAACGGGATAATGTATTCACAAGCCAGAATAGTCATTAGAGCAATATTGTTATTTTTCTATCAGCATTGCGTTATTACGCCTTCATGGTGAAAAGTTTCACCCATTTAAAGATATTAACAGCTATTATTATAATTTATATATGTCGAAGATTACAACTTTCATCATTAATTTTCACGTCCATTCCATCATTTATAACATTAACCATATCATTTCACGTATTAATTTGTTCCATTGAGTTCATTCGTTCATGTATGCATTTTATAAGCGAAAATGGAATGGCATTGATTAGCAAGCGGTGCGAAATTATTCTACATTTTGCATCGTAGACATGGTAATGAAATTTTTTATACGTAGGAAATCTAGGAAATTTTTTCGGACGCGAAAACAAATTTGCTGGTTAAGTTAAATAAACTCTCTTTCACTCGTCCGTACATCAGTCCTATTTTTTAAATGCAACTTTGCGGTCAAATTTCGAGGTAAAGGAACTTCGAATTATCGAAACTTTTATGGAAACAAATACGAACGATACATTTTGAAAATAATTGTTTTAAACGTTCCACTCCGTACGGATGCACGTATTCATTGTAAATGAATCTAGGCAGTGCGTCGGAAGATTGATCTCTTCAACCATTAAGAGAAAGCCATGAAAATATGCTTCAAGCATTGGTAAAAATAGATGAAATATTGTTATAAATGCTTCAATCATCACGATCTATATTAATTAAATCACACCAGAGCCAAGGTTCCACGTTTTACTCGACCACCTGGTTAACTTGTTGCGTTACTGAATCAACAGAAAATTATATTCGTATAACAACATGAGATGGAATCCGCTGAAATATTTAATTTACCTTGTTTCACATGTACTTCTTAGCGAACCTTTTACTATAAATCTTCCTACGATAAATAAATTAATACTACGTTATTCACACCGTCATTTAAAAAATGCATATTTAGTTCTCTTTTATTCGTAAATTGAATGTCAAAAATAACTGCACAAACAGACCTCATAAAAATATTGAAATCGTGTATACTTCTATAAAATATTCGCCCAACATAGGAATACTCGGACATTTGAAATTGTTTTGGTATTCTGGATTTATCTTTCTTTGCATCAGCTATACCTCACGCTTCTTATTCTTTACTGTCGCAGTCGACCATCATAATTAAAAAAGACTGCCATTATAACATTTAACTCTCCTGGAACAAGTAGGGGTGTTTGCGAATTAGGAGAGAATACAAAGAGTTAAATATTAGGCAGGGGAGTTTAATTTCCTTCGACACAAGCCAAACAGCGACGTAACTCTTTCCTACCATGTCCTACCTCTCCCTCTTTCCCCCCTCCGATGTGGATAGTCTGTCCCCCTCTACATCTCAGCCCTCCGAGCAATAATAGCTCGTGATGGCAGCCACCTCTTCGGGCAAACACAACGAGTTGGCTCGGGAGTGAAGCTCAGAGAGTAAGAGAGAGAGAGAGAGAGAGAGATGGAGTGGGTGTTAGAGAGCGAGAGGTACGTAAAGAGGAAGTGGAATGGGAAAGATGGGAGGAGAGGGTTTGCAGCCTGTCTTTGGAGCCAACCTCATCCTCTCACACGAGGCATTTCGTAATCCGTGGCGTAACGATAGAGTTTAGTGACTCTCTCGGGTGTAATGCACCCTTTGTCTAATCCGTTCACCGCCTCTGTTTTTTAAATAGAATGTGCAGCGCAATCACCGCTGTTGACAATGACGCCAGCTTTGTCTCCTTTATTATTTCTCCTCGTCTAAGGATGTGCCATTCGTGCGACCTGGGAGGTGACGGGGTCGTATATCTTAGCCTAGGAAAAATACATACACCCAATCCAATCTCTTCCGGGCCTAATGGAGGCGTTGAAGGTACTGACATATCCCTTACTGCGTTGCATTCGCGTTACGTTTGTGTGTGTGTGATCATGAAAAGGCCAATCTTCCTTCCGTTAAAAATAAATGTGTGTGTGTGTGTGTAGAAATTTCCCGTATGACTCACGATAAATTAAGAATAGTGTGTGTTATAATTAGAGCTTATTGTAAATCCGGGATTCAATAATAGGGGTATAAGAGGGAGAAGCGATTTCGCTGCTGGAAGAAAGAACGAGTATAATCCTGTTGCCATGCGCTAAACACCGCTGATGAAAACATTTTCACAGTTGCGCCTCCCGGATATTAAGGGATTATTTATGCATCATTCGCCAATATTCTCTTCGTGCAACGGTGCGTTTCCAAAAGAAAGATTTTAGCCTTATTTTTCTTGAAATAATATCAGAAATCCATTAATATACACTTTTATTTTGATTTTGATTTGTTATTTAATAATTTCTCTCGTTAAATGATACATATTATTTCAACAGAGAATGTTTGGAACAAAATGAACTCCGATATGCGGAACCTTAACTATAATAGCAATACCCATTTTTCTGTCTTAAATTTGGTATATATGAGACGGTCCATCATAAAAATAACAAAAACTACATTAAATCGCCTATTATAACAAAAATAAACTCTAAATTGTATTTTGAATCCTTTACCTTAATTCATTCGTGCTAATTTATTTCAAAGATTTGTCTAACGCGAGATATTTTGCTAAAATAAAATTGCCGATGAAGTGTTCTCTGCTAAATTATCAATAGTCCTTGTGTTTTAAAAGATATGGAATTTGACACTTCTAATTTTACAGCATAATATTAAAGATATAAGTATTCTTGACGTAAGTATATCAGGAAAATCTTAGATCATTCTAATATTATAGATATTGTAGATTACGCTAGACTGTATTTATCCTTCAAATAGTGTAGCGTAATCTTCATTAAAAATAGATACGAGTTATTACAGCGATATTAATGCTAACAAAGATGGTAAGAGCAGTTGACCTCGAATGAAAGGTGCCAAGATGGAATCACTTACTATCCCACTATTACACCATCTCCGCCTCTTTCTCTTGTGCGATCATTGCGTCACGGAAACGAAACACTTCTTCTTTCATAAATATCTTTTTATTTTTCTCATTTCGATGCATCTGGATTCCATGGTCAACCAAGAGCCCTGTGTCAACTTTGGAAACCTTGGAGCAGTCCTCCATCAACGTTTATTTCAACAGCAATTTATCTCAGCTTATTTTCTTATCTTTATTGGACGCAAACTCATTACTTTGATTATATACGCACACGCACACACACAAATATATATACGCTCACACACATTTTTGGCATAGTAAATGGACACCTCCCATGGGCACATTCAGGGCCGGCTCTAGTTACATTGGTACAAAGTCATTTGGAAGCGCCCCCAACCCCATTTTTCCCCCAAATAAGGGAAGAAATTCGTATTTTCAGGATATCGATCCGCCTTTCTGTTTTTCTATTTCTAACTCTTCCACAGATTTTCTTTTCTTATTTTAAAACCGGAATTTTTATTTTTCTTATCCATTGATGCTAACAATAATAAATGCTGGCTTTTAAAATAAAACTTCTAAAATCTGCAACAAAAAGGAAACAAGAAATTTTTAACATCAACTCAACATTAATCCAAAACCATAATGAGCATTTAGGTTTGTGTAGTCAAAATATTCCAACTACTATTATTTTCTTAGGGGAACTTATGATAAATTTTATGAAAAATAAAGTTTTACAATACCTAAAATAATAGATCAGTGTTTTTCAACTTTTTTGCTTTGGCGGCACACTTTTTAAATGACCGGCTCTCGCGACACACCATGATATAAAAAGTCAATTTTTTTGGTTAACACTAGAATGCCCGGTGGAGTCATTTTGACTCCTTCAGGTAGTTTCTGTTATCGTTACTTCTCTTACGCGAAGTGTAGGAAAAAAACCTCTCGTGACTTTTAATCATTTTCAAGGCCAAACACGCTGAAAAAATATTGAGTGCGAGCAATGATTTTTTGGCGACATATTTCATGATTTACCTTTAATGCAAGAGGGAGTCATTTTGACTCCTTGCTTAGTCTTGTATTTATAAGGGCAATACTCATGCGAACGCTTGAGATTTTAGTTTGTTTTTTGATTTTTCGATTTTATGCATGTATGCGCTCGTCTACAGCGCATTCCTGACCTTCCTCCTACCCTCCCGCTCCTCCCCTTACTCTCTTAGAGTAGTGATGTACTCTCTAGTGTAGTGATGAGATGACACCGTTTATCAAGGAAAAGCGAGTAAGAATGTGGTTCTTCTAAGCACGCTGCATCCAAATGTTTACATCTCAGATAATCTCAAGAAAACACCTGAAACTGTCAAATGCTACCATAAAGCCAAGTGCGGCGTGGACATCGTCAACCAAATGGCGAAAAAGTATTCCCCAAGGATATGCTCTAGGAGATGGCCTGTTCACTCTTTCCAAAATACTCTGGATCTGGCAGCCATAAATGCTTGGGTATTATACAAGGAAATCACAGGAGAGAAAATTAGCCGACGGGAGTTTCTCCAGAATTTGGCGACGGAGCTGGCACAGCCAAATATGGAGTCAAGAGGTCTTGTATCTCTTGATCCATCAGAGGTGGAAGAAACAGGGAAGGCTGGCATGAGCTCAACTAAATACTGTTAGGTAAAGGAAAATTGCAAGAAAAATCGCACCTTTGGAGTTTGCAGGCAATGTAGAAAGGCGGTTTGCGGAACGTGCAGCGCTAAGTTACACTACGTATGTAGAAGGTGTGCAGATGATTAGACATATGTAGATTCTCAGCTTAAAAATTATTGTGTAATAGTTACTGCTTTGAATGTATTTACAATTGTTTGAGACATTATTTGTAATAGAAAAAAAGTAACGTCTGTTTTTAGACAATTAATGCTAATGAAGTGTTTACAGCATTATACTCTGATATGACTGTGAGTTCCAAATTATGCCGACAATATATCCAAATGCCATGTTTGTGACCATAAATGACGTGCAAGAGCATAAGACAAAAAATCTGATGTGGACAACACATGACTTTCTCCATATTTGTGGTATATATATATTTAAATTATTATGAATAGCATAATGAGGCAAAATTATTATTTCGTATTGGCGCGGCCTTTCTGAAATCAATCACCCTGGGTACAAAGAGCGCGTCGCATAAGGACGCCAACTTTCCGAGAACGCCTTCCCATCAATGTACAGGGTGGGCGCAAAGTAACTGAACATGTTTATACTTGTCTACCTCGCAAGCGAAACCTACAACAACTTAGTATCTTTCTCTTAAGTAAAATCCACAAGGAGACTCACTCAACACACTCCAATAATGTATCGATTCAAAGTGACAATGGGGAACCGCAGAAAACCTTTTGAGCGCCCCTTGATTTTCGGCGCCCCGATGCCTTGCTTACGTCCCTTACCGCCTACAGCCGGCCCTGGGCACATTCTTGCATATATCTATACTGAGAAGCAAGGCGGGTCATGCGGTTTAAAAAGTGACCTAAAGAAACTCCTACTTGCTCTCACATACAGTTGTTTTCTATGTATATGAACAATTTCTTGAAACTTAGAATGTGAAATTGGTTTAGATTAGAAGTAGAGCCTGGAGTAACATAGAATTTAAATTTTATGGAAAATGTAGTTTGAGAAAAACATGAAATCATTTTGGTATCGGGTAATTGCTGAGACATTACGTATGTCGAATTTATGGTATTGAAAATAAAATAAATTTAAATAAAAATATTTGTTTACTTTAAATAACATATTTTCAACGCACTAAAAAGAGTAAATTAAATTTCTTAGAAAAATATGGGAATTGTTTCGGAGGCAGCTCTAATCATAAAAACAGGTTAATATGATGATTTCAATGTAAAGGGCGCAATATCTAATTAAGACAAATGAGTATTCATTCTCTAAATCAGTAAAAACAAAAGTTATTTCACAAAACAGGAAAAACCAAATACGTTTTATGTAGTATTTCAATCAACTTAAAGCAAATGTTAAATATAAAAGTTTCATGGCGTCTTTGGAATCAAAACTTTACCACCGCTCAATACGTAACGTACATATTGGCCAAAAACAATTAAAAGGTTTTTATAGCTACAATCCAGTTTTTTCGCAATTTCTTCCGAACCTTTATATTTGCGTTTTTTACTTTCTAATGTACGAAGTATATTGAGAAAGTATTGTAATCGCGAATAAATTTTACCTCGAGATTTTTACGGAAATATACGTTTTAGGTGTACCTGAGTCTGAAAAAGAGGTTTTCGCAATGCCGCGTCTGTCTCTGGGTCTGTCTGTCGCGGCTTTGGAGCCTAAACGGTAGAGCGAAAATGAATGAAATGTCGTACTTCGACATTTTATCATACAGAATAGAGCCTATGGAGAAGTGGTTGACATTTCACAATAATTAAAGGCAGTTTGTTCTAGACAATTTTAAAAACAATTTGATTTTCTCAAAAACTGTTCCAACGATTTTGATTAATTTCGTACAGTTACTTCAGTTTATGTCTGCAATAATACTTCATAGTTCATATTTCTTAAAAAACAATATAAGGCTAGTTTATTCTTGGGAAACTTTAATAACAATTGGATTTTCTAAAAAACGGCTCATACGATTTTCGTCAAATTTCCTGTGGTTATTTAAGTTGACGTTTATAATAATTCTACATAGTACATATTTCTCAAAAGATAACTAAACGACGCATTTGTATATGAGAAAGCTTGTGCAATGTATATTGTACCGAGTTTTTATTGAAGCTCAACCTTGAAAACTCCGTTCAAAGCGAAATTATATTTGACAGATTTCTCGTGATAGAGCGCATGTTTAGTATTTATGTATATTCACGGCGGTTTTAGGTTATTTTATATTTAAATGTATGCTGTATGCATTCCACTCTTCATATTTTTCGTGAACATAAGTGTTTTAAACATAATGATTTGAAAAATGGAATTAGTTTTAGTGAAGTAGGAAAATTTAAAAGAAACTGACAGAGGGTAAAAGCTAGCTGGTATGTTGAGAGAGTTAGGAAATCAGTGTTATATGGAAGACATGTTAAATCCTATTTTTTCAAAAAAATACAAAATATGTTAGATACTTTTCTAGGAATTGATAAATTGGTAGTTTTTGTGATACGTTTTTGATTCTCTTTACTTTCTCCATAAGCGTAGTATAAGGAAAGTACTGTTGTTTTTATGATAAAGATCGATTTCGATATTTCGACGGAAATACACGTTTTGAGGTCCCTAGAACACGTTTTGACTATTTTCTCGATGATGTCTGTGTGTGGCGTAGGAATTTAATAGGCGCTCGAACTCAAAAACTAATAATCAGATAAACGCAAAACTTTATACATATTTAAGATTTTTATTAGCGAACGAAGATTTGAAGAGGTTTTGGCTGAAACTGGTCCCCGGAAGTGGGTGTTTATTCTGTTCGCTTTTCCGTTTTTTTTTTCAAATATCTCCTTTAAAACTCCATTTTTAGACTCGTTTCGCCTCCAGCGTGAGCGCCTGTTGTCGTCGGTCCGTCCGTCCACATGTTCGTTCTCGGCTTCTACGGAACGGATTTTCATGAAATTTGGTATTAAGGACTTACAATCAAAGATAATAAGAAAATCTCAAAAATGAATCACGTAAGTCAATCAGAGGTACCACTTTACTGGTGACAAAAAATGAACTTTCCGTCATATCTCGTATTCTCATATCAAAATATTTTTCAAATAAAAATTGTAGAACTATTAAATTAGAGTGTTTCTTTTTCTATACATTTTTATCGTAGGAGTAGCCGTTATCCATAAAATCGGGTAAAAAATCTTAAATCGAGTTGAACTTCAGAAAATTTCTTGCATGGTTACTTCTTCATTGTTGCTAACATAAACATTCTCACAAACAAACGTTTAATTTACTTACGTGTGCATGCAGTATTATTAAATAGGAAAAAAATGGAATATTTATGATGAAGAAAAGAACTTTAAAACGCTATTTCCCGTACGTACAGGTATATCATTTCTTTCTAATACTCCATTGCACGAAACGCGCCCATTTGTGATACTATGTACAATTTCCTAACTTATTTGTAAATAGTTGTTATTATAAAAATTATAGATAATATAATTTTCTACAAGTTTTTTTTGAAACTATATTTCTTAAAATCGATAGTTTAAGAGATATCTTGATTTTTATCCTCAGTTTATGTTAAATATGTCGCTAAGTGATATCATTGTTTCCGCTGCAATTATACAATTACCTAATTGCTGATAGCGTTGCGTACGCTGCAAAGGGTCATTTTAATTGCACATGGATATTTTGTTATTCATAGAAAAAGTTAACAATTTCCTTTACTTATTGGTTTTTAATAAAGATTATTTAATATGTTTAAAATTATTCTCGAGTGTAATCGCTGATAAATATTTCTGAGAACGCTCATGTCTAGAGCAATCATATTCATTGCTTTTGCCACATCAGATTTTTACTTTCTCATCTTCTTCTGGTTATCAATCCTGAGATTGATTTGCAGTAGTTTTCCATGCTTGTCTGTTCTCAGCCTTCCTCTTCATTTCAACATAGGTTTTACAGTTTACATCACTCATAATTTGTTTTATGTACACCAGTCTCTCCCTTTCTATGTGGTTTTTCCCTTCTACTTTTCCATCAACTATGTTCTTGAGGATCCCGTCATGTCATAGAATGTGACCAATCATCACATCCCGCCTCCTCTTCAGGTGCTTCCACAAACTTCGTTCTTCACCAACTCTATTATCCATTTAAGATATCTTTGGCCCTGAGATTTCGGACGTAGTCGGGACTGCCCGTACGTCTCCGCTTCTAGGAGGTGGGGTGTTATCTCTCGCCCAGAGAAATCGGTGTTGCCATATCTACTGCACTAGAATGCAACTTGCTGTCGATTCGTCAGGCAAAGGGAATCAGGGAACGAAATTTATTTTTAACAGACCCACATAATTAAGATATTCTTTCGACATTTCCATTATTTTCCGGAATGGCTAACAAAAGACCACATTATTTTTCAACTTTGGAAGAGTACTGGTGAAATACGAAATAAAAACGATGCCAACAACTACCGAACTGAATGACTACAGCCACTCAATGAACGGAACAGAAAGCAAAATGGATATCTATAAAAATCACTGAAGTAGCAATGAACCAGCGACGAAACACTTCGAGTGAAAGCCACACAACCAGCGACGAAACAACTGGCAACACAGTTCACAGAGACATGAAGTAAACACGGTGAAGCTCAGAAACGTAATGAGCTCTCGGACCCTTAAGGCCCGCTCACACTAAGGAGAAACGCGGCGAAACGAAGAGAAGCGCGGCTACAAGAAAAATATTCTTACCGAAGAGTTAAATGGACCCGCTCACACTTAGGCGCGGCGAAGGGAGCGGAAGCGAGGAGAAGCGGAAAGAATTTCTTTGTGAGAATATAGGCCCGCTCACACTTGGGAGAAACGCGGCGAAGCGAAGCGCGGCTACAAGAAGCATCCGCCGATCGCACAAAAGTTCGCCTCGTGACGTCAGACGAAGCGAAGAAATATTCTCCCAAAGAAATTCTTTCCGCTTCTCCTCGCTTCCGCTCCCTTCGCCGCGCCTAAGTGTGAGCGGGTCCATTTAACTCTTCGGTAAGAATATTTTTCTTGTAGCCGCGCTTCTCTTCGCCGCGTTTCTCCTTAGTTTGAGCGCGCCTTATTTCTTCGCTTCGTCTGACGTCACGAGGCGAACTTTTGTGCGATCGGCAGCCTTCGTGAAGGTTCGAGGGTATTCGTCATTTTTTCTTTTCATCTGGCAATCGCCAGCGGTCGCTGAGATGGGTATGCACGGGAGATCGGGAATCATCGTGAGGTTCGGGCGCATTCGTAAGTTTTCTTCCGCTTCCTTCTCTTAAGTGTGAGTCGGATGCTTCTTATAGCCGCGCTTCGCTTCGCCGCGTTTCTCCCAAGTGTGAGCGGGCCTTTAAGGAGACTCCACCAGAAATTCAGGATAATGTCAATTTCCTCGTATTCACAGTAATGATAGAAGAAGGCATACTCTATGACATGCTGCAGAGAAAAATATAGGTTGACGTACTCGTTTTTTCAATAAATGCATTTAAATGTACGGGAATTTACACAGCCGACATAGGCGAGCTAGTCGTGCTGGACACGAAATTCACCACTGAAATCCGTAAGTAAATGAAATATACGCCAAAAGCACAGCAAATATGCGCAAACATGAGAAGAATACAAATATATATTTAAATGTGTACCTTGACGCACTTATTTACGAGAAATTTAATAATATTAATAAATTAAATCGCCGCTTTGGGATAGTCAGCTATTTTACAATTTTAGACTTGGCAACATTGTAGCACTAGCAGACGGCTGCTTAGACGTTAAATATGGTTCTTAGTCCTATATGGCGGTTTTATTCGTAAATAATAATAGATTTCTCGTAAACAAAAGCGTTAAAATACATACATATTTTTATTCTTCACATGTTTCCGCATAGTTGGTGTACATTTCATTTACCTTTAAGAAATCCTGTACTCTGTAACAAGAAAGTTATTATCCTACATTGACGGTGAAATGGACGTAATTTTTACATATTATATCTCAGCTTAAACTTAAACGTCTAAATATTGCAAGAACATGATAGATGATTGGTTTAATAGAGGATTGTTTTATTCGTCAGATTAAACAAAACAAATAAGTCGGTACGTATTTATTTATTTAGATGTAAGAAATTGTGGTACTGGTCGGTTCTCCCCCCGCAAATTGCATTTCTCATTATTAGATGGTTTTAGCGCTAATAGTTTATATACTTAATGTTATTTAACGGGTTGGATGTGGTGTTGGGTTTCCTTGTCACTTTTAAGTTAAACAAGACGAATGTTAACAAAAAACGACAAGGGTTATCCGCCACTACCACCAAACCCGTGAAATCGGATAAAATAGATAAAAGTTAATAAATTGTTAGTGCTAAAACCACCTAATAACGAAAAGGAACACCGAACACCACCCCACAACCCGTTAAATCAGACAAAATTAATAAGAATTTAATTTAATTTTCTTATTTATTTATAATATTGGGCTGGATTTGCGGGGGGATAACAGACCGGTAGGTACCGAAATTGCATATCGAAAACGAAAACATTTTGGAAAGTATAATCGTTATAATTAGATTCCTGAAACCATTTCATTCTCCCTCGATTATTGTTTTATTCACAGCATAACAAATTAATGATCATGAAGAAAATCATCGATACCCGATTCCTAATTTGGCTTGTGTGACTAACTGGGACCACATTTAAAACTGACCGCGAAGCTGACCCCTCGACCGACATTTAGAGGCCCATACCTCAAGGCCCATACTCAAATCCAAGCTCATGTGTCTTTACCCTCTCAGCAGGGGGGCACTAGCCGACCACATCTTTTGCAATAAAATTTAAACTATTTTATGTTGTTAACATAGTGCGACAGTGACTCAAGCAATATATTCGGGTGAATGCGCTGATCAAGAGCATCTTTTTAACGGAATTCTACGATAAATAATAACATATTTACTCTCACATCTAATCTTGACGCCAAGAGTTTTCGGACGGGATTGTAATGAAAGCAGACATTCGCGAGACGGTGCAGAGGGTGTAACGCATGGTTGCTATATGGTTTATATCTAAGCATTGTATACCAATTCTTTCTGGTTCTGTTGTCCACTACACGGCCGAGGCAGCGGATGCGGTAGCGCGTAGGTATTTTGAACACGCTAGGGTTTCTTTAGGTTAAGAGTCCGCCAACATTAACCCTAGGGTGTCCAAGAATAGCGGTAGAATGAGAAGTAGAAAAATAAAATTGTTAGATCAAGTGGCTGGGAAATCCAGAACGAAAATATCCGTAGAAAACACAATAAAAATTATTATTATGAACTGCAGAAGCATTCGAAGGAAACAGGCTGATTTTTGCCACTTAGTTAAAAGCCATCGTGCAGACGTTGTATTGGGAACTGAGAGCTGGCTATCGGGCGACATTAATTCTAACGAGATTTTCCCTCCAGAATACGTGGCATATCGCAAAGAGAGGAGGGAAAGAGTCGGAGTTGGAGTTTTCATCGCCGTCAGAAAAAGTATATCAAGCCAATTAGAGGAGATTAACGTCAGCGAACACTGCAAAACGATATGGTGCTCCCTTCTTACGAGAAATGATAAAAAATTATTTTTTTGCTCATTTTATCGCCCACCTGACTCGGGAGTCGAGAACATTAGAGAACTCAGTCGTACATTGCAGTTGATAGCTAGGAGAAAGAACGATCCAGTAATCATTCTTGGAGGAGACTTTAATCTTCCATCGATCGATTGGAAATCCGTAACCTATGTTAGTGGTGGAAAAATAGAGAAGTTTGTCGTGAATTAATTGAAGTGTTTACTCTAAACTCTCTAGAGCAAATCGTCAACGAGCCGACGCGATATGACAACAACGGAAACGGAAACATATTAGATCTGCTAGCCACTACCCACCCACTATCGACTAGAAACCTACAAATCTACGACGGCATAGGTGATCATAAAATAGTAATTGCCGACTTCAAATACACCCCTGCGACAATATATAAGCCAACGCTATTAGTCTATATCTTCAGTAAAGCAGATCTCCCAGGTTTAAAAGATTATGTTACAAAACAAATAGCGACATTGATCAATTTTGCGAATAGTAACAGCGTAGATGACTCTTGGACGGAAATTTTGCGAATCATTCGAGAAGGGCTAAAAACGTTTGTCCCAACTAAAGCAATTCGTGATCGCAAGGACCCGCGGTGGGTGAAACCGAAACTCCGTGCCTTGCTCAAGAAACAAAGACGGCATCACGCGCGCATAAAGCACATTCTTTCGAGATTTTTTTTGCCATAACCTTAAAATATGTATATCGAGCATACCTGCCACATTTAGAGTTTCTGTATCTTTCTTTATCTAGTTAATCGCATTTTCATATGATCATCAACCAACCAACAAAAAATTGTCTATTATTATAAGTGACTAGCGTAATTTCCCGTGAAATATGACCCGTGAATTGAGTATTACGTTAAAATAAAATAAAAATTAATGACACCAACTTTGGTGTACACTAAAACGCAAAAAGAATATGAAATCCACATAATCGAATGTTCCAGAGAGTAATAATAGTCATGGACATATAAAACACGATTTTATCACAATTTTATCACGACGAATTGAATAAATGCGTAAAAACTCACGAAAAATGTTAGTTAAACCTAATTTTTGGCTTTTTCGAATGAGATTTGAATTTCTACGATATGGAAATTCATTTCCATACTTTTTTCGGCATAACTGTGAAAATACCGCGGTGATATGTCATTTATAAAATACCTGAAAATGCTAAGGAAAAAAGGCCTCGCTTCGTTTCAGCTCTCCCCATATTATTCAAATGGAGAAAATATATGCTCCTGAAGTCAAACCCAGGACTACTATGTACACGGAGAGCAGTTTCAAATTGAAAAGTTGAATAGTCAAGCGATTCCTAAAAGTTTGATCGAAAAAGGTTGTAAAGCTTTTTAGTTTAGTTCCTTTTCACCCATCTAACACCATACAGCAACCAAGCGTTACACCCTCCGCACCGTCTCGCGAATGTCTGCTTTGTTTACAATCCCGTCCGAAAACTCTTGGCGTCAAGATTAGATCTGAGAGTAAATATGTTATTATTTATCGTAGAATTCCGTTAAAAAGACGCTCTTGATCAGCGCATTCACCCGAATATATTGCTTGAGTCACAGTCGCACTATGTTAACAACATAAAATAGTTTAAATTTTATTGCAAAAGATGTGGTCGGCTAGTGCCCCCCTGCTGAGAGGGTAAAGACACATGAGCTTGGATTTGAGTATGGGCCTCGAGGTATGGGCCTGTAACCCGAGTTAATGACGATCGAGGGGTCAGCCTCGCGGTCAGTTTTAAATGTGGTCCCAGTTAGTAGCCACAAGCCCCTATTTAAGTAACTAAGTAGATATATTTATATATATATTAAATCTCTGCGTTATTAATTTTAATAGCGGCATCTAGTACAGTTCAGTTTCCCAAATTGTAACCCAATAGAACTTTTCCATTTGTAGACTTTTCTTGCTTTCTGTAAAGTAAAAGCTGAGCTTTCTATAAAGGAAAAAAATGAGATTATATTCCTTGGTTGTAATTTATAACAGCATAATTTCAGAGATACCCATTTTAAAACTTCTATTATTATAAGCAGATGATTTACCCATTTATTTTCAGCCAAACCAAGATATTTTATCAACACAACCACAAACCGAATCAACCACGCCAGACACCAAAGTGAAATCATGCCTTGGATGGCGTTGTTGCCGGAAATGCATTATTACAGCGTTGCCAAGTCGTTATTTCTTAAATGTAATCCTCATTATTCTCTACCTCTCACTTTGTTTACGAAATAAGTGGTACTTTATGATATCTCAGGTATTAAGAATGCTATTCTAAGAAAAAACAACATGATATTTTCAATTATTCTTTGCACGTAAATTAAATGTGGCAACAGGTTCTCTTCGCCATTTCTGCAGTCAATGCCATCTTTTTCGTAACATTAAAAATATTAATAGGCTTTTTCTCCTACTCCAAAGCAAGTAATTGTAGCAAATAACTTCCTTTAGTCACATGATTATCGGAAAGATTATACACGCACATTTATTAGAAGCTTTCCCGGGAATTGAATAATACAATAGTTTTGCCGGCTTGTTTACTCATGCAGTTACGGTGTAGCCTCCTTAAGGCTCCACCTTCTTCATTCCCATTGGTTCGCTCAAGGTCGCACTTAGGGAAACTTTCTTTTTTTCTCTCTCTAAAGGCCAAAGATATCTGAAATGGTTAATATTGAATACCTCCTCATTCCTAAATCGATCTGTCCAAATTATCTTTAGCATCAGTCTGTAACACTATACCTCAAAAGCCTCCAATCTTTTTCCCCCTATAGTCCATGTTTCACTCCCGTACAGAGCTATAGCTCGATCGTTTTATGATGGCAGTGCGCACTAGACACTTTCACTTAAGTACGAGTCTATTTTCGAGCCGGTACTGCCTATAGGGGGCGCCGTCTTTAGCCGTGGGCAATAGATGCGCGAACCTGTACTCATCCGAACCAAAATTCGTATACTGAGCAGCTCTGATGTCAGCCCTCCCCCTTAAAGCTTCCCCTTCCAATCCTTTCCCTTCCCCTCTCGTGCGTCGTCGGCTGCCACCATAAAACGACTGAGATTTCCACTCCAGACATGTTTTTAATAGGTTTTTCCTTACTGTTAAACTTATGTTGTTTGAGGTAAAAAGTTTCTTCTTTTTAATGGAAGAATTTTTTGCTTGATTGATCCTCGATATTATTTCTTTCTTGCTTCTTCCGTCTTCTGTGATTATGCTTCCTAAGTACCTATCTGAATTCTTTGACTTGCTCTAGTATTTGGTTGTTTAGTCTTATCTGGAAATGTTCTTCCACATTTCTGCCACAAATTAGCACCATAGTCTTAGTTTGCTCAGCGCCAGATTATAGTGTATACGAAGTATATTTCGAAAGTATTACGATCGCGAAAAATTCGACCTCGAGATTTTTATGGAAATATACCTTTTAGGTGTCGCCAAATCCGAAAAAGTGGTTTTCGCAATGCCGTGTCTGTCTGTCGCGTTTTAGAGCCTAAACAGCAGAGCGAAAATGAATAAAATCTCGTACTTAGCATTTTATCATATTGAGCAGAGACAGGGCCGGTCCTAGGCATGGGCGACCGCCCAGGGCAGCCACTCATCATTTTCGATGCGTATTTGCGAAAATGGGCGGCGGGATATGACCCGTCTCTTCCCATCCAATAAACTCAACTCGATTGTTTTCACCCTCTGGACACTCGCCTTCTATGAATTTAACAATAGGATCTTTTGATTGAATGAATAAAATCTCGTACTTTGCATTTTATCATATTGAGCAGAGACAGGGCCGGTCCTAGGCATGGGCGACCGCACAGGGCGGCCACACATCATTTTCGATGCGTCATTGCGAAAATGGGCGGCGGGATATATCCCGTCTCTTCCCATCCAATAAACTCAACTCGATTGTTTTCACCCTCTGGACACTCGCCTTCTATGAATTTAACTATAGGAACCTTTGATTGAATGAATAAAATCTCGTACTTAGCATTTTATCATATTGAGCAGACAGGGCCGGTCCTAGGGGAGGGTTGTTAGTGATAGGTAGCTCTAATGTCCGGCGTGTGATGGCGCCTTTGCTATCAAGGGCCCGCCGGGAGGGAGTGGTGGAGCGGGTGTTCTCCAGGTGTATACCAGGAGGTACGGTGCCCCAGGTGACGAAGGTGGTTCGGGAAGAGGTCGTTGGCACGGGCTGCTCTAGTCTGCGGGTGGTGGCGCATGTTGGCACCAATGACGCCTCGAAGCGCGGCTCCGAGGAGATTTTGAGTTCCTTTAGGGACTTAAACTCCGAGGTCGGTCGTGTCCGAGAGGAGTCTGGGGTTGATGTGCGTTTAACCATCTGCAGCATTGTCCCGCGGATTGACTGTGGCTCTGAGGTTTGGAGTAGGGTGGAGGGGCTAAACCGAAGGTTATGGTCTTTCTGTAGGGACATGGGGGTGGATTTCGTTGACCTTCGTCCGATTCTTGGATCGTGTGGGGCACCCCTAAATGGCTCGGGGGTTCATTACACGCCGGAGGCATCCCAGGGTGTAGCGCGTAGGATCCTTGAGCATAGTAGGGCTTTTTTAGGCTAGAGAGCAGGGTACAGTGTAGGCGTCTTAGGGGAATAGGTGTAATTAAGAGGGTAATAGAAAACAATATTACGAGAAATCCGGCCAATACCGCAAATAAATTAGAGTTACCGAGCGATGAAGGCGCTGACATCCGTGATGTCAATAGTGTTAACGTTTGGGATTTCGATAAAAATGGTGAAATAAAACGCGATCAGAAAGAAAATGCTATATCAACCAATTGGCGGAATAATAGTATGAAGAACGCATGTAGATGTATTCCTAGAACGATTACGAATGGTAAGGCTGAGGTTTATCTGAGAAGCGATAGTGAGAAATTAAATGTCGTCGTATTGAACTGCCGCAGCATCCGTAAGAAAATTGCCGATTTTGAGCATATTATTCGTAGTCTAGAAGCCGATGTCGTGATCGGTACAGAGAGTTGGCTCACTGACGAGATTGCAAGTCAGGAGGTATTCCCTCAAGACTATAGAATTTTTAGAAAGGATCGTAGTATCCGGACGGGAGGTGGAGTATTTATAGCAGTCAGCAAGGCATACGAAAGTTTTCCACTACCGATTAATGACACCGAAATAGAAAGTGTTTGGTGTGGAGTTAGAGGAAGCGATTACACTATAGCAAATATATGCGCATTTTATAGGCCTCCCAATGCAAGTTTAGAAATTATTCATAATCTCGAGAAACAAGTAGCAACGCTAATATGTAATAAATAAAGAGAGGGCTATTATAATAGGAGGAGATTTCAACTTACCTTCAGTAGACTGGAATCATAATTGCTTTGATCCCGGTGGTAGAGAGCGTGAATCATGCGAAGCACTTATAGAAACCTTCGTTAAACACTCGTTGTGTCAGCTAGTAAGATGTCCCACGAGATCGAACAATATATTAGATTTACTCGTAACGAATTACCCCGAGCGTATGAACAAGCTTTCCATAGAGGAAGGAATAAGCGATCATAATGCTGTGTACGTAGAATTTAAGCTAAAAGTGGAGAAACAGGTTAAGGCTAGAAGACGCGTATATATGTACGCCAAAGGCGATTTCTCGAAATTTAGGTCTTTTTTACAGACACAATTCCCTTATTTCTGCGGGGCATCTCGCTTAAATAGTAATTCTTCAAAAGTCACAGAGGAACAGAGGTCAATGATACGGCAACAATACAGAGAGGCGCGGTCAAGAGCTAGAGTAACAATGCGAGAAGCATTTAATGATTACAAAAAGAAAGTTCTGCATAGTAATTTGAAAGAAAATCCGAAAGCATTTTGGTCGTACGTTAGAGAGGTTCATGGTAGAGGCCCCACCATAGCGTCTTTGAGAACGGAGGCAGGTGATGTAGTACATGACAGCGCGGAAAAAGCGAACTTGTTAAATGAACACTTTCAGAAAGCGTTTACTTCAGTGAGCAACGAATTTGAGGAACCAGCTTTGAATGATGAGGGAAATTCGATGGAAGATATGATATTCTCGGAAACAGGTATCGCGCACCAGCTAGAGTCGATTAAGCTAAATAAGTCTCCCGGGCCGGAGGGCATACCCGCGCGTGTGTTGAAAGAGCTAGCCTCGGTAATCGCCCCTTACTTGAAAATAATATTCGAAAAATCCGTTGCACATGGTACCGTTCCAAAAGACTGGAAGCTAGCATACGTAACGCCCATCCACAAAGGCGGTGATAAAGAGAACCCCGAAAATTATAGACCGATTTCCTTGACGTCATTATCGTGTAAGATTCTAGAACATATAATTGTTAGCTCTGTTCTGCGTTATTTAGACGGTCGTTCTTCACTAAGCAAAAACCAACACGGGTTTCGGAAAGGTAGGTCATGCGAAACGCAGCTCGCCCTGTTCGTAAACGAATTATTACAATGCGGAGAGAAAAACACTCAGGTTGATGCCATTTTCATTGATTTTAAAAAAGCGTTTGACAAAGTACCCCATAATAAATTAATAGGAAAACTAGGAAAGTATGGCATAAACCCTAATATCGTGAGTTGGGTAAAAGACTTCCTCTCAGACAGAAAACAGATAGTAGTTATTGATGGGAAATCTTCATACCCGGTAAAAGTCGCATCAGGTGTTCCACAGGGAAGTGTCATAGGCCCACTACTATTCCTGATATTTATAAACGATATCTGCTCGGTAGTTCGCTGCAAAATAAGACTTTTCGCAGATGACACCGTTTTATATAAGGAGATAACGAGTCAGGATGACCAAAAATCGCTCCAGGAAGATTTAAACGCCCTTTCAGCATGGTGTCAAGATTGGAAAATCGAAGTTAATCAGAGCAAATGTTCCCTACTGAGTTTCTGGAAGAGTAAGAACAATGAATTAGACTCGGAGTACAGAATTGATAGATTGAATATCCAATCTGCAGAGTACGTTAAATATTTAGGAGTCACCATTTGTCGTGATCTATCACGGAATATGCATATTCGAAGGATCGTAGGCGCAGCTAATAAGAAATTGGGCTTCGTAGGCAGAATAGTAAGAAGTAGCACAGAACAGGTAAGAGAAACGTGTTATTTATCATTGGTCAGATCTCAGGTCGAATACGCTTCCAGCATATGGGATCCGTACGAAAAGGGACAAATACTTGAGTTAGAAAGAATCCAACGCAGAGCAGCCAGATTCGTAAAGCAAAAATATGAGCAAAAACTAAGCGTCACATCACTCTTGAAGGAGTTGAATTGGATATCGCTAGAGGATCGCAGAATTAGCGCTAGGTTAAGGCTTCTGGAGAAATTTAGGTCGGAAGTTCTCTTAGAGGAGGTCTCAGGAATATTAGAGGCACCTACGTACATGGGCAGGCACGATCACGAGAATAAAATACGAGAGATCGACTGTAGGACCGAGCGATATCAGAGCTCGTTTTTCCCAAGGACCATACGGGATCATAACAGGAGAGTGATTCCCACGAGGGACGTTATTAGGTAGGTTTTGGTGTGCTGCACCCCCTGCCACCCACCAGTCTGGTGATTTGCAGGGTATCATGTAGATGTAGATGTAGATGTAGGCATGGGCGACGCCCAAGGCGGCCACTCATCATTTTCGATGCGTCATTGCGAAAATGGGCGGCGGGATATGACCCGTCTCTTTCCATCCAATAAAAAACTTGATTGTTTTCACCCTCTGGACACTCGCCTTCTATGAATTTAACAATAGGAACCTTTGATTGAATGAATAAAATCTCGTACTTAGCATTTTATCATATTGAGCAGAGACAGGGCCGGTCCTAGGCATGGGAGACGCCCAGGGCGGCCACTCATCATTTTCGATGCGTCATTGCGAAAATGGGCGGCGGGATATGACCCGTCTCTTCCCATCCAATACACTCAACTCGATTGTTTTCACCCTCTGGACACTCGCCTTCTATGAATTTAACAATAGGGACCTTTGATTGAATGAATAAAATCTCGTACTTAGCATTTTATCATATTGAGCAGAGACAGGGCCGGTCCTAGGCATGGGCGACGCCCAGGGCGGCCACTCATCATTTTCGATGCGTCATTGCGAAAATGGGCGGCGGGATATGACCCGTCTCTTCCCATCCAATAAACTCAACTCGATAGAAACCTCAACTTAACTTATAGAAACCTTCGTTAAACACTCGTTGTGTCAGCTAGTAAGATGTCCCACGAGATCGAACAATATATTAGATTTACTCGTAACGAACTACCCCGAGCGTATGAACAAGCTTTCCATAGAGGAAGGAATAAGCGATCATAATGCTGTGTACGTAGAATTCAAGCTAAAAGTGGAGAAACAGGTTAAAGCTAGAAGACGCGTATATATGTACGCCAAAGGCGATTTCTCGAAATTTAGGTCTTTTTTACAGACACAATTCCCTAATTTCTGCGAGGCATCTATCGACCCTAGTACAGAGGAATTATGGTGCGTGTTCAGGGATATGATGCGAGAGGGTACGGATAAATTCATTCCACATAAATTAAACGTGATGGTGCGGAACCAAGATGGTACAACCAGAAAGTTAGATGCGCTCTTAGACGGCAAAGAAAACTTCACGCTCGCTTAAATACCAATTCTTCAAAAGTCACAGAGGAACAGAGGTCAACGATACGGCATCAATACAGAGAGGCGCGCTCAAGAGCTAGAGTAACAATGCGAGAAGCATTTAATGATTACAAAAAGAAAGTTTTGCATAATAATTTGAAAGAAAATCCGAAAGCATTTTGGTCGTACGTTTTACATTTACATTTACATAAATACCCTGCAAGCCGCTAAAAGCGTTTGGCAGGGGGTGTCACAACACCAAGTGAAGTCTAGCTAATTCCTCTGTTGGATTGTCTTATCGCGTCTGGGAAAAAGGATCGGTAGTATTTCTCTGTTCTAGCGGTAATTTCGAGATATTTTCTCCTGCACTGTGATCTAACATTACGTTCACTAACACCGATGGGGACGACTATGCCGCGTACGTCTTCAACGAATTCGGAACTTTCAAATTTTTCAAATAGTTTCCTTTTGTATTCAATTCTTCTACTCTTCAACGTCTGCCATTTCAGATCTCTCAATAACTCTGATACACTCGCATCATACCGATATTCTCCTTTTACAAATCTAGCCGCTCTACGCTGAACCATTTCGAGCTCTCTAGTTAGGCCCTCCTCGAAAGGGTCCCAGACGGCGCAACAGTATTCCACGATGGGTCGTATTAGGGAAAAGTATGCGATTTCCTTCACATTCGAGGGGCATCCCCGCAGGACTCTAGAGGAAAGCCCTTGAATTCTGTTTGCCGATGCTATAACGGATTTGATATGCTCTCTACTAGACAAATTGCTACTGAGAATTACTCCTAGGTATTTGTAGCTATTGACGTATTTTAGCTTTAGTTCAGATATTTGGTACGGGTAACGGTTGAAATTCGTGGAGCGCGTGAAGTTCATTGCGGCGCATTTCTTTATATTCAGATCGAGTTGCCAATCTTTACACCATTTCGTAATAGCCTGAAGGTCCTTTTGCAAATTCTCCTGATCGTGTATTGTGTTGATTTCTCCATACACAAGTGTGTCATCCGCGAAGAGTCTAACTTTACACTTTATATTATCCGCTAAATCATTTATATATATCAAGAATAACAAAGGTCCGATTACACTTCCCTGAGGCACGCCGGAAGTCACTTTGACGACGTCTGATGCAACTCCATCGAGGACTACTCTCTGGGTTCTATCGGAAAGAAACGAGGCGATCCAATTTACAATTTTCTCGTTAATTGAATAAGCCCTTAATTTTTGCACTATTTTCACGTGAGAAACGGTGTCGAAGGCTTTCCTAAAGTCTAAAAATACTGCATCAACTCCTATTCCTTTATCCGTTGCTTTCACAATATCTTGTGTGAGTAGAGCTAACTGAGTCTCGCATGACCTGCCTCTCCGGAAACCATGCTGGCTACTGTTAAGCGCTTCTTTGCTTTCGAGAAATCGCATTATTGAGCTACCGATAATGTGCTCAAAAACCTTACAGAAGATTGACGTCAACGATATAGGGCGGTAGTTCTCCACTTTTAATTTACTTCCCGTTTTATGTATTGGTGTAACGTTGGCTGTTTTCCATATCAAAGGAACTACACCCTCATCTAAAGATTTTCTGAATAGAAGCTTAAGGTACGGAGCTAATTCGTTTGCTAACGAGTTTATAATGAATGCAGGTATGGCTTCAGGCCCTGGCGATTTTCTTTTGTGGACCTGACTTAGTAATTTGACGATACCGCTTTCGGATATTTCTATGTCGCTCATATTTGAGTCTATACGAGTAGGGAAATCAATGAAATCACCGCTGTCTATTGTGAAGCAATTTTCAAAGAACCGATTTAACATACTAGCCTTAGTAAATGAATCGTGTACACTTTCACCGTTGTCTGTACGTAGAAGAGGTACTGTGGACTGACCTCCTCGCATTTCTCGCACGTACGACCAAAATTCTTTCGAGTCGTTTTTGAGTGAATCCGAGAGTGTCGTGGATCGGTAGGCGTCAAATTCCTTACGCGCTTCGTCTCTTGCAGATTTACGACTATTTCTGTATATTAAATACTCGTTCGCGTGGTCCCTACCAACTTCTTTAAGGTGCTTTATGTGCGCGTGATGCCGTCTTTGTTTCTTGAGCAAGGCACGGAGTTTCGGTTTCACCCACCGTGGGTCCTTGCGATCACGAATTGCTTTAGTTGGGACAAACGTTTTTAGCCCTTCTCGAATGATTCGCAAAATTTCCGTCCAAGAGTCATCTACGCTGTTACTATTCGCAAAATTGATAAATGTCGCTATTTGGTTTGTAACATAATTTTTTAAGCCTGGGAGATCTGCTTTACTGAAGATATAGACTAATCGCGTTGGCTTATATATTGTCGCAGGGGTGTATTTGAAGTCGGCAATTACTATTTTATGATCACCTATGCCGTCGTCGATTTGTAGGTTTCTAGTCGATAGTGGGTGGGTAGTGGCTAGCAGATCTAATATGTTTCCGTTTCCGTTGTTGTCATATCGCGTCGGCTCGTTGACGATTTGCTCTAGCGAGTTTAGAGTGAATGCTTCAATTAATTCACGACAAGCTTCTCTATTTTTTCCACCACTAACATAGGTTACAGATTTCCAATCGATCGATGGAAGATTGAAGTCTCCTCCAAGAATTATTACTGGATCGTTCTTTCTCCTAGCTATCACCTGCAATGTACGACTGAGTTCTCTAATGTTCTCGACTCCCGAGTCAGGTGGGCGGTAAAATGAGCAAAAAAATAATTTTTTACCATTTCTCGTACGAAGGGAGCACCATATCGTTTCGCAGTGTTCGCTGACGTTAATCTCCTCTAATTGGCTTGATATACTCTTTCTGACGGCGATGAAAACTCCGCCTCCGACTCTTTCCCTCCTGTCTTTGCGATACACCACGTAATCTGGTGGGAAAATCTCGTTAGAATTAATGTCGCCCGATAGCCAGCTCTCAGTTCCCAATACAACGTCTGCACGATGGCTTTTAACTAAGTGGCAAAAATCGGCCTGTTTCCTTCGAATGCTTCGGCAGTTCATAATAATAATTTTTATTGTGTTTTCTACGGGTATTTTCGTTCTGGATTTCCCCGCCACTTGATCTAACAATTTTATTTTTCTACTTCTCACTCTACCGCTATTCTTGGACTCCCTACGGTTAATGTTGGCGGACTCTTTTCTAACAGATATATTTGTGTTATCCTCTTCTAACCTAAAAAAACCCTAGCGTGTTCAAAAACCCTACGCGCTACCGCATCCGCTGCCTCGGCCGTGTAGTGGACACCAGAACCGTTTAGGGGTACCCTACATGAGTCAAAAAAAACGTTAGGGAGGTTCATGGTAGAGGTCCCACCATAGCGTCATTGAGAACGGAGGCAGGTGATGTAGTACACGATAGCGCGGAAAAAGCAAACTTGTTAAATGAACACTTTCAGAAAGCGTTTACTTCGGTGAGCAACGAGTTTGAGGAACCAGATTCGAATGATAAGGGAAATTCGATGGAAGATTTGATATTCTCCGAAACAGGTATCGCGCACCAGCTAGAGTCGATTAAGCAAAATAAGTCTCCCGGGCCGGAGGGCATACCCGCGCGTGTGTTGAAAGAGCTAGCCTCGGTAATCGCACCTTACTTGAAAATAATATTCGAAAAATCCGTTGCACATGGTACCGTTCCAAAAGACTGGAAGCTAGCATACGTAACGCCCATCCACAAAGGCGGTGATAAAGAGAACCCCGAAAATTATAGACCGATTTCCTTGACGTCATTATCGTGTAAGATTCTAGAACATATAATCGTTAGCTCTGTTCTGCGTTATTTAGATGGTCGTTCTTCGCTAAGCAAAAACCAACACGGGTTTCGGAAAGGTAGGTCATGCGAAACGCAACTCGCCCTGTTCGTAAATGATTTGTTGCAATGCGGAGAGAAAAACAGTCAGGTTGATGCAATTTTTATTGATTTTAAAAAAAGCGTTTCACAAAGTACCCCATAATAAATTAATAGGAAAACTAGGAAAGTATGGCATAAACCCTAATATCGTGAGTTGGGTAAAAGACTTCCTCTCCAACAGAAAACAGATAGTAGTTATTGATGGGAAATCTTCATACCCGGTAAAAGTCGCATCAGTTGTTCCACAGGGAAGTGTTATTGGCCCACTACTATTCCTGATATATATAAACGATATCTGCTCGGTAGCTCGCTGCAAAATAAGAATTTTCGCAGATGATACCGTTTTATATAAGGAGATAACGAGTCAGGATGACCAAAAATCGCTTCAGGAAGATTTAAACGCCCTTTCAGCATGGTGTCAACATTGGAAAATCAAAGTTAATCAGAGCAAATGTTCCCTATTGAGTTTCTGGAAGAGTAAGAACAATGACTTAAACTCGGAGTACAGAATTGATAGATTGAATATCCAATCTGCAGAGTACGTTAAATATTTAGGAGTCACCGTTTGCCCTGATCTATCGTGGAATATGCATATTCGAAGGATCGTAGGCGCAGCTAATAAGAAATTGGGCTTCGTAGGCAGAATAGTAAGAAGTAGCACAGAACAGGTACGAGAAACGTGTTATTTATCATTGGTCAGATCTCAGGTCGATTACGCTTCCAGAATATGGGATCCGTACGAAAAGGGACAGATACTTGAGTTAGAAAGAATCCCACGCAGAGCAGCCAGATTCGTTAAGCAAAAATATGAGCAAAAATTAAGCGTCACATCACTCTTGAAGGAGTTGAATTGGATATCGCTAGAGGATCGCAGAATTAGCGCTAGGTTAAGGCTTCTGGAGAAATTTAGGTCGGAAGTTCTCTTAGAGGAGGTCTCAGGAATATTAGAGGCACCTACGTACATGGGCAGGCACGATCACGAGAATAAAATACGAGAGAGCGACTGTAGGACCGAGCGATACCAGAGCTCGTTTTTTCCAAGGACCATACGGGATCATAACAGGAGAGTGATTCCCACGAGGGACGTTATTAGGTAGGGCTTGGTGTGCTGCACCCCCTGCCATCCACCAGTCTGGTGATTTGCAGGGTATCATGTAGATGTAGATGTAGATTGTTTTCACCCTCTGGACACTCGCCTTCTATGAATTTAACAATAGGGACCTTTGATTGAATGAATAAAATCTCGTACTTAGCATTTTATCATATTGAGCAGAGACAGGGCCGGTCCTAGGCATGGGCGACCGCCCAGGGCGGCCACTCATCATTTTCGATGCGTCATTGCGAAAATGGGCGGCGGGATATGACCCGTCTCTTCCCATCGAATAAACTCAACTCGATTGTTTTCACCCTCTGGACACTCGCCTTCTATGAATTTAACAATAGGGACCTTTGATTGAATGAATAAAATCTCGTACTTAGCATTTAATCATATTGAGCAGACAGGGCCGGTCCTAGGCATGGGCGACGCCCAGGGCGGCCACTCATCATTTTCGATGCGTCATTGCGAAAATGGGCGGCGGGATATGACCCGTCTCTTTCCATCCAATAAACAACTCGATTGTTTTCACCCTCTGGACACTCGCCTTCTATGAATATAACAATAGGGACCTTTGATTGAATGAATAAAATCTCGTACTTAGCATTTAATCATATTGAGCAGACAGGGCCGGTCCTAGGCATGGGCGACGCCCAGGGCGGCCACTCATCATTTTCGATGCGTCATTGCGAAAATGGGCGGCGGGATATGACCCGTCTCTTTCCATCCAATAAACAACTCGATTGTTTTCACCCTCTGGACACTCGCCTTCTATGAATTTAACAATAGGAACCTGTGATTGAATGAATAAAATCTCGTACTTAGCATTTTATCATATTGAGCAGAGACAGGGCCGGTCCTAGGCATGGGCGACGCCAAGGGCGGCCACTCATCATTTTCGATGCGTCATTGCGAAAATGGGCGGCGGGATATGACCCGTCTCTTCCCATCCAATACACTCAACTCGATGGTTTTCACCCTCTGGACACTCGCCTTCTATGAATTTAACAATAGGGACCTTTGATTGAATGAATAAAATCTCGTACTTAGCATTTTATCATATTGAGCAGAGACAGGGCCGGTCCTAGGCATGGGCGACGCCCAGGGCGGCCACTCATCATTTTCGATGCGTCATTGCGAAAATGGGCGGCGGGATATGACCCGTCTCTTCCCATCCAATAAACTCAACTCGATTGTTTTCACCCTCTGGACACTCGCCTTCTATGAATTTAACAATAGGGACCTTTGATTGAATGAATAAAATCTCGTACTTAGCATTTTATCATATTGAGCAGAGACAGGGCCGGTACTAGGCATGGGCGACCGCCCAGGGCGGCCACTCATCATTTTCGATGCGTCATTGCGAAAATGGGCGGCGGGATATGACCCGTCTCTTCCCATCGAATAAACTCAACTCGATTGTTTTCACCCTCTGGACACTCGCCTTCTATGAATTTAACAATAGGGACCTTTGACTGATTGAATAAAATCTCGTACTTAGCATTTTATCATATTGAGCAGAGACAGGGCCGGTCCTAGGCATGGGCGACCGCCCAGGGCGGCCACTCATCATTTTCGATGCGTCATTGCGAAAATGGGCGGCGGGATATGACCCGTCTCTTCCCATCCAATAATCTCAACTCGATTGTTTTCACCCTCTGGACACTCGCCTTCTATGAATTTAACTATAGGAACCTTTGATTGAATGAATAAAATCTCGTACTTAGCATTTTATGATATTGAGCAGAGACAGGGCCGGTCCTAGGCATGGGCGACCGCCCAGGGCGGCCACTCATCATTTTCGATGCGTCATTGCGAAAATGGGCGGCGGGATATGACCCGTCTCTTTCCATCCAATAAACAACTCGATTGTTTTCACCCTCTGGACACTCGCCTTCTATGAATTTAACAATAGGGACCTTTGATTGAATGAATAAAATCTCGTACTTAGCATTTTATCATATTGAGCAGACAGGGCCGGTCCTAGGCATGGGCGACGCCCAGGGCGGCCACTCATCATTTTCGTTGCGTCATTGCGAAAATGGGCGGCGGGATATGACCCGTCTCTTTCCATGCAATAAACAACTCGATTGTTTTCACCCTCTGGACACTCGCCTTCTATGAATTTAACAATAGGAACCTTTGATTGAATGAATAAAATCTCGTACTTAGCATTTTATCATATTGAGCAGAGACAGGGCCGGTCCTAGGCATGGGCGACGCCCAGGGCGGCCACTCATCATTTTCGATGCGTCATTGCGAAAATGGGCGGCGGGATATGACCCGTCTCTTCCCATCCAATAAACTCAACTCGATTGTTTTCACCCTCTGGACACTCGCCTTCTATGAATTTAACAATAGGAACCTTTGATTGAATGAATAAAATCTCGTACTTAGTATTTTATCATATTGAGCAGAGACAGGGCCGGTCCTAGGCATGGGCGACCGTCCAGGGCGGCCACTCATCATTTTCGATGCGTCATTGCGAAAATGGGTGGCGGGATATGACCCGTCTCTTCCCATCCCATAAACTCAACTCGATTGTTTTCACCCTCTGGACACTCGCCTTCTATGAATTTAACAATAGGAACCTTTGATTGAATGAATAAAATCTCGTACTTAGCATTTTATCATATTGAGCAGAGACAGGGCCGGGCCTAGGCATGGGCGACCGCCCAGGGCGGCCACTCATCATTTTCGATGCGTCATTGCGAAAATGGGCGGCGGGATATGACCCGTCTCTTCCCATCCAATAAACTCAACTCGATTGTTTTCACCCTCTGGACACTCGCCTTCTATGAATGTAACAATAGGGACCTTTGATTGAATGAATAAAATCTCGTACTTAGCATTTTATCATATTGAGCAGAGACAGGGCCGGTCCTAGGCATGGGCGACCGCCCAGGGCGGCCACTCATCATTTTCGATGCGTCATTGCGAAAATGGGCGGCGGGATATGACCCGTCTCTTCCCATCCAATACACTCAACTCGATGGTTTTCACCCTCTGGACACTCGCCTTCTATGAATTTAACAATAGGAACCTTTGATTTTTCTTAAGGCGCCTATTTTCCTCGATAGCACTCTTCCACAATTCAGCCATAGTCATTATCCGAGGGACATGTTTGAAATTTTTAATCAAAAGCCAACAGCTATGAGTTCACGACCAATGTTTTGCTTACAGAGATTGTCAACAGATTTGGTATGAACAAGTGGCTCATATTTCATACAGACAATGCAGTTTCTCTTATGAGATTCCGGGCTCTTTGGCCAGGGATGAGACATAAGAAGCCAGTCCGGTGTGGATTTTCACATAGCTCGGGTGCTTTGTGGATTTTCTAATCCCTCTCCTTTCTTTGGTTTGGAATAATCCGTGTTAAAAATACTGCTATTTGTTAAGGTGCCTGTGCATTTCTTTAAGGTGAAGAGCTGTGAAGTAGTGCGACGTACATCTAATGGGAATTTCGTTTTGTTGATAGTAAGTGAATATTCGTTTCTTTACTATTTTCTAATTGTGTGGCATTGCCTAAGAGGCAAAACATTGGAAGAAATTTCAAAGCTCATTCATC
Organism: Uropetala carovei; assembly: GCA_036926305.1. Lineage (NCBI taxonomy): Eukaryota > Metazoa > Arthropoda > Insecta > Odonata > Petaluridae > Uropetala > Uropetala carovei. The sequence goes on from JAXCHB010000011.1 coordinate 12,292,008, forward strand.
ATTTGAAATGAATTATCCATTAGGTTCAGAACTTAGAAAAAAGGAAGTGAATCGAAAAGTAAATTTATTAGCACAGCATACAGTATTTACAAGGTCAGTTGAAAAATCTAAAATTAGCAATATTACCTTAATCCAGAATAGCGCATCTATAAGCTTCGAAGAAAAAGACGTTTTTACATGGAGAGCTAATGAAGGAAGCATTCATAGTAAGTGGTGAGCAACTTTTTTATAGCTTCTTAAATAAAATAAAAATATTGTCAGCGATAAAAAATTTATAACTCTCCAATAGCACAATTACTAGAAGAGTGAAAGTCATTTCTAGTGATACGAAAGTTCATTTGCGCACTGATCTCGTAATCTGTGGCTGGTATTCCCTTCAGCTTGACGAAAGCACACACAATTATCAATAATTGAAATTTCTATTGTCTTCACCTAATTTAATTGTTTCAAGAATCGTTATAAAACATTTGTTGTTAAATGTTTTCAACTATATAACTCATTGCATCATTTTTCGTGATTTCTAAGACAAATTTGTCAAAGGTCTACAACCCCTGTTCTACCTGCTCAGGCAAGTTTTCCGAATTTAAATTTTTTATCTTTTTGCCACCCACCGGCTACTGCAATTAGTGCATAAGATACTGGATTTATGTGGTAAATTTATTTGTAAATTTTGCCAGAATCACTAGGGATTTAATTAATTTCTGTCAGTAAAAGATTCATCCATACTGCCTCCCATATTACATTATCCCCATATAAATAAAATTAATATGTTTTCTTTTTCCACGAAACTAAATTCTATTTTAAGAGGAAAAAGTTATTAGAATATGGAACAAAAGTTGCATGTTGAAGCATATTTGATTTTTTTAAATTTATCTCGAGTTGAACTACTTTGTTACCTAGTAGATAATTATTTATTCTGTACAATGAAAATATGACATATTTCTTATTCATAAATATTAACCATTAATCTTATTTCTATCATGTCAGATAATTGGAAGAAGAAAATTCGTCTTTCCGGATGCCAATACAGAAAAAGCTCATGTGACCAACACATGACTTTCTCCATATTTGGGGTATAGTTATTTAAATTATTATGAATAGCATTATCAGGCTAAATTATTCTTTCGTATCGTCAAAGAATACAGTCATCCTTATTGCCGTATATTATTTTTGAATGTGTTTACAGAATTAACCGCTACATAGTGGTGGCGCTGTACACTGAAAATTAAAAAAAGCAAAATACCTCCGAAATAGATGGTTCTACGAAAATTTGCTCCAAACAAAACTTGGAAGAAATATTATTACTTTGGTCCTCACGAAGACTACCAATTACGACGTTTTTAAGGAGATATTTGACGGAAACCGAAAAAACCGATTATTTTTTATAAGTAATTCCTAAACAATAACTGCTATCGAAAATTGTTTGAAATGAAAGTTGTAGGATATTACCTTCTCTATAATTTTTGTATAGAATTGTATATAAAATAATGAAGTTTTAACGGAGAAATATCGCAAAAACCGAATCGGGTTTCGAATAAACCTCGACTTCCGGTTAACCGTTATTGTCCAAAAACTAATCAGTTCTTTGTGCTTATTCTAAAGTATTATAAGTGAAATTTGGTATCGATATGGGGAGTACTTTTTGAGTTAGTTTTAGGGACCTCAAAACGTGTATTTCCGTTGAAATCTCGAAGTCGATTTTTTTCGTGATCACAATACTTTCACATTACTACGTATGGAGACAGTACAAAGAGTTAGAGAATGAAAAGCTTCTAAACAAAGAGGCGCTTTTCTCAAATATTTAAAACACAAAGAAAATACGCCAAACTATAGCGAAAGTGATAATAGTGATATTGCCAAATGTAGTAACAAAGAATTTTTTACCTCTGTAGATGTCCAGAGGAAAGAAATCTTTCCCGTGGTGTGGAAGAGTTAAAGATTGAGAAATATGATAGTGTAACTAACTTTACTAAAAAAAATTTTGAGTTCCAGCGCTATGGCCACATCTGAACAATGCAGCTATAGATATTATTGTAAATAAAGGTCCCCGGAAAGGGTTTGAGCAGGTTGATTTTCCCAAAGATCATAATAATAGATCTTTTTCCACTGTACATTTTAAGCGTGTTATGAGCAATGGAGGAGCGATCGATAGACAGTGGTTAGTATATTCTCCTTTCAAAGATTCAGTATTTTGTTTTTGTTGTAAGTTGTTCGGCAAAATAAGGACTTTGACATTGGAAGTGAACCGCGACTGGAAACATTTATAATCAGTGCTACATCGACACGAAAGGAATAAGGAGCACTATAGTTGTTTCCAGAATTGGATTGATTTATAATATAGACGTCAGTCCAATAAAACAATAGATAAAGACATACAACTGTTGTAAAAGCAGAACAAAAGCATTGGGAGGAGGTTTTGAAGCGTATAATAGCCGTAGTTAAATTGATACGCAAAATATGGCTTTCAGAGGTACAGCAGAGGTTCTGTATGCAAAAAACAATGGGATATTATTGAAGTGAATAGACTTTTTGGCTGAATTCGATAGTGTAATGGGTAGTCATTTGCAGGTAATAACAAGCAAAGAAACGCATGTACAGTCATTTCGAAAAGTCTGGCGACACGGCTCGGTCACACCACACATAGTCCAGAGCTGAAAGTTCCGAGTATGTTGGTACCCATTTCTTGAGGGGAAGCAGGACAGGGGAATGATAGGGAGGGGCGGAAGAATGATGAGGTGGGTTTCGAAGCCTGGGTAGACTTGCAGGAAGAAACGAACGGAATCAGAGCCTATGAGACAAATCCCATTCAACAGTGCGAGGGCATCCATTCCAACTCGGAAAAAAGGACTCTCTCAGAGGTTGCCTTCGCATGCCAAGGGTAACAAGAAAACCTCCGAGAAAAGGAGGCGTGTAAACAGTTCGAAGTCCTCAGTGATGTCTTACAATTAGAGAGGGAAACATAAATGAATATGCCGCGTCTAGAAAGCACTTGTGGAAATCATGCAATATTTTCACCTTTGTGGGCATTATTAATGCGAAATGCTAGGCTGCACTTCACTGCGGAAAGCGTAAAAAATCATCGAAGGGTCAAGGGCACAAATTATGTAAGACTCCATAAATTACGATAACAAAAATGAGAGCTGTCGATTTAGTGGAGGTCCCGAATGAGCATCTTCTGCCTTATGTCAGACAGATAGTGCCAGACAGCGAAGACATGGTGGAAATACAAGATAATTCACCGTTAGATACGACCGGTTTAACTCGACAATTTTTTTGACCAGAACTGGAATATCAATGTTCTGCCCTGGCCATCTCGCTCGCCGGATATGAATCCCATTGAGAACTTATAGGGTATAATGGTGAATGAGTGGACGGGAGGAAAGTTGAGGACGGCAGCCGCTCTTGAAGAGAATGTTATGGTACTCAGGGGCTCAATCGGACGACGGCCACAAATATGTGAAAGTTTAGTACGGTTCATTAACCGTCGAATGCAAGGAGTGATCGACTCAGGCTGAGACTTCACTAAATACTAAAATAAAACACTAAATAATCTTTCATTGCCTATTAAATGCTGCTAGAATAAAATTTTTATTCGAAAATTTAAATAAAGTCAATATAAAATGTATCCACTATCTGTGAGAAAAGTGCTACGTGATAAATTGCCATTTATTAGAGTTTTCGTAAAACTGAACGGATAAAGGATGTAAATGTTTCCTAATATTCTCCCGAAAAATCAATTTTCGTGCGGTCAGTTTCTTGACGCTTGAGTGATACAGTACAGTGGAATAAATATTTTATTCCGGCGAGCGAGCTGGCCAGGGCAGAACATTGATATTCAAGTTCTGGTCAAAAAAATTGTCGAGTTACACTGGCCGTATCTAACGATGAATTATCTTGTATTACTACCACGTCTTCGCCGTCTGGCACTATCCGTCAGACATAAGGCGGAAGATGCTCATTCAAGATCTCCACTAAATCGACAGCTCTCGTTTTTGTTATCGTAATTTATGGAGTCTTACATAATTTGTGCCCTTGACCCATCGATGATTTTTTACGCTTTCCGCAATGAAGTGCAGCCTAGCATTTCGCATTAATAATGCCCACAAAGGTGAAAATATTGCATGATTTCCACAAGTGCTTTCTAGACGCGGCATATTCATTTATGTTTCCCTCTCTAATTGTAAGACATCACTGAGGACATCGAACTGTTTACACGCCTCCTTCTCTCGGAGGTTTTCTAATTAACCTTGGCATGCGAAGGCAACCACCGAAACAATCCTTTTTCCTTTCTCCGTACATAGTAATGGGAAAGTATTGTATTCACAAAAAAATCGACTTCGGGATTTCAACGGAAATACACGTTCTGAAGTCCCTAGAACACGCTTAAACTATTTTCGGAATGATGTCAGTGTGCTTGTGTGTGTGTGTGTGTGCGTGCGTGTGTACGTGCGTGCGTGGGTGTGATTGTGGGTGCTCTAACTCAAAAAGTACGTGCCATATCGTTACCAAACTTCATATATAACACTTTAACATGAGCACAAAGAACTGATTAGTTCTGTTGTGATCACGAAAAAAATCGACTTCGACATTTCAACGGAAATACACGTTTTGAGGTCCCTAGAACACGTTTACACTATTTTCGGAATGATGTCTGTGTGTGTGTGTGTGCGTGTGTGTGTGCGTGTGGTTCGTGTTTGGGTGTGTGCGTGTGATTGTGGGCGCTCTAACTCAAAAGGTACGTGTCATATCGTTACCAAACTTCAAATATAACCCTTTTACACGATCGCAAAGAACTGATTAGTTTTTGGACAAGAACGGGTAACCGGAAGTCGAGGTTTATTCAAAACCCGATTCGGTTATTGCGACATTTCTTCGATAAAACATCAATATTGTATATACAATTCTATACAATAATTATAGAGAATGTAATTTCCTACAACTTGCGTTTGAAATAATTTTCTATTGTGGTTATTGTTTAGGAGTTATTTATAAATAACCGGTATTTCGGTTTTCTCCTTAAAAACCGTTATTGGTAATCTTCGTGAGGACCAAAGTTGTAGATAATAATATTTCTTCCAGGTTTGTTTGAAACAAATTTTTGGAGAACCATCCATTTCGGAGATATTTTGCTTTATCTTAATACCAGTATAAAGCGCCAACACCATGTAACGGTGAATTCTGTAAACTTATTCAAAATATACGTAATTGACGGCAATAAGGAGAACTGTTTTCTTTTACTAAACGAAATGATAATTTAGCCTCATAATGCTATTCATAATAATTTAAATATCTATACCCCAAATATGGAGAAAGTCATGTGCTGGCCACATCAGGTTTTTACTTTCTCATACGAAGTATCGAGAAAGTATTGTTTTCGCGAAAAAATTCGACCTCGAGATTTTTACGGAAATATACGTTTTAGGTGTCGGTGAATCCGAAAAAGTGGTTTTCGCAATGTCGTCTGTCTGTCTGTCTGTTACTGGCTATATGAGAAAGTTTGTACAACGTGTGTTGTACCGATTTTTTCTATTTGTGTTCGTAATACATATTTGGACAAATGTATGGTTCTAATACAAGTATCAGAAATATTCACCAAATCTTGTGCCCGAGTGTGAGCACATACCACATTCTTCCTTCCTTCATAGTTTTACACTACATTACAATATATTATATTCTATATAACACTATATTTACAATATATTATAAAAATATAAATTTTTAAAATATACGCCCCGATCTCTTACAATTAGTAATATATACAGTTTTGCTCGATCCGTAATACATTATATATTTGATACGTCGTTTCCATTTGAAGACCTAGTTATCGCGAATTATGACTCATCGCAAGATAAGAGTCGTAGGTAATTGACAGACTAATTATTAGAATCGCTTTAAGAAGAAGGAAATTATAATAAGTACAACGAATTTGAAGTTATTAATTTTCGGATTTGTCATTTTTTCTCGGAAAATGTGATTTTGACCGAAATTGTAGCGTTTTTAAAATATTTGATAGTTTTTAGTTCGGAAATGTGATTTATAGTAACGTGTTTGATTATTTCGACATAACCAATAAATGGATGTAGTTAATAGAAAATATTCATTATATATATGCAGAGCTGTAGTGGTAGCGGGGCAAATGGGGCACGTGGCCCGGACGCAGCTTCGTAAAGGGCGCAAGATGGAAGTCTTATTATACACTTGATAAAATTTGGCTACAGTTTTGTTTTTTCGATTTCTTCGCAACTTATAACGGCCAACCTGAGATTCAGTTGAAAAGCCATGACCGTACCAAGTCATAGGTTAACGTGTGAAAACTTAATTGGCAGTCTCTACTCTTTACGCTCTGAATATTGTTTCTTTTATTTACTCTCGTCCCCAAAAATGTGTGCGCTTTATCGCATTGCATTAGTCGAGCAGAATTTTCATCCAAGTCGTCGATAAAAAAGTAATTATTGACTGGGCCTTTATTGATTTTATTGCTGTCAAACCAAATAAGGGAGACGAAATTGTGTCAGAAATAATCCAAAAACTAGAACAGGATGGAATAGATTTACAAAACATAAGAACTCAATCGTATGAAAATACTCCTATTATGACCGGAAAATTAAACGGTTTTAAGGAAATAATTTTAAAACATAACCTTCTTGCACATTTCATACCCTGTAAAGAGCATTCCCTTAATTTAGCTTTTTATCATTTCACCGAATAAACTAACCCTCAAAAGTTAGAAATTTTTTTACAAAGGTAGAGAAACTGTTCTTTTATTTCGTTGGTTCCACATCGAGATGGGTTGCCCTCATGGAGGTCCTTAAGGTGACGGTGAAAAAACATGGCACAACAAGATGGTCATGAAGAGAAAACTCTGTGAATTCATTGAGGTTATAATTAAAGCAAGTTTATCGGTGTTAATAAAATTAAAGAATGAACATGACAATTCACAGATGCTGAAGGTTAGATAAAACAGGTCGACGTGCAATTTATATTTTTCCTGTTATTTTTGGACGATTGTCTCCAGAAATCAACCACCTTACTAAATCTCTTCAGGGTGCCGATGTAACTGTGGATAGAGTCGTTGGCATGATCCGCAATTTGGTAGCAGACAAAAAGTTCAGAGTCATGCCTGAAAGAGTATATGGGAGACGCAAAGAAATTTTGCGATGAAAAAGGAATACCTGTTTTGCTGCTGAAAATAAGAGGAAGAAAAAGAATATTTCATGACATTATCGGAACTGAAGCCCCCTCAATACCCGAAACAACAGAAAATACTATCTTCGATTCAGTACATCAGGCAATAAATTCTATTCAAACGCACCTGCCGGCACGATTTACATCTCCATTAGAAATTGATAATGATATTAAATTTTATGTTGTGCTTTGTATGATATGACTGAAGATGAAATGATAAATTCCTGTAAAAATGCTGCTATCTTGTATAAAAAACAATGTGGATGAGCGCGGGTTAATCGAAGAAGTTCGCAGTTCGAAACCACTTACCTTCCATAGAAAGTGTAAAAATTACTTGGAAATAAATATTATTCGCGAATATGAACTTTTAAGTTCATTTCTGAATGTGGAAATTCTGCTGAGAATTTTCTTGACTTTCGCCGCATCATTTTAAAAACGTTCTTTTAGTAAACTGAAATTGATCAAAAATTATCAACGGTCATCAATGAACCAAGAGAGACTTTCTGGTCTGTCCATCTTATCTATTGAATATGACACTGCTAAAAATATATATTTCAATGATATAATCAGTATGTTTGCTGCAAGTAAATCCCGAAAAATTAATCTTTAAAGAATTAGTTGTTTATTTTAGTTAAATACCCCCTTTTAAAATATGCACTTGTCATTTTATTAGATCATCTTGGGGCGCTAAAAATACTCTGCCCAGGCCAACAAAAGTGGTCACTACGGTCCTGTATATATGGATAGGTCTCTCTCCGTCGCTGACGAAGGGCTCCGGTCCGAAAATCTACCGATATTGTGTTTTGTTTTTCCCGTAATTTTCTGTTTCTTCAGCATCAAATTCTTGTTGCCGCCGTCATCACTGCCTTTCCATTTCCTTAATCAACTATATAGGTGCATATGTTCATACTTGTATCAGTCAAAGCTTAATATCGGTTGTCATGGGTCTAAAATTACGAAATATTTATCGTTTTTTTACTCAATGCAATGCGCGTAATTTCACCTAATCAGCAATATTGGAGTTTTCCTAGATACGAAGTATTTTCACATAAAAACGGAAAAATTTCACGTTCAAATTGTTTTAATGGATGAATTCTAATCTTATAAGAATATCGACGCTAGAAAAAGGAATGTTTATTCTTTTTTGGCTTTCTTCAGCTCAAGAACCTATGTTTTACGATTTTAAGTAATTTTAAAATGAAAATAAACTGCGTCCCCCTCCAGTGGCGTAGCGGACACCCCCGAGCCCCCGTAAGGAGGGAAGGGGGGGGGGGTGAGGCAGGGTCGAAGGGGGGACAGAGCGAACCACGGCTATGAAACTCAAGGACAAAGAAAAAGAGGGAGAGGAAAGAAAATATGCTTGAACTATAGGAGAGTATAGGGACACTAACTTTGTTTTTCTTCGTATGAACAGAACTAATTGATAATGCTGCTCGCTTGTGGAAGAGCCGTTTGGAATTATCATAATGAATTTATTAACTCGGACCGTCGCAGGTCGGCTTTAGGGCTCCATAAGCCATGCGATAATCTAGCAATAATAACGCCGCTATTAGAAATGAGGGATGCACCTTCCAAAACACTGAAAAAATTCCGAAGCGGCCCAAAAGTGACCCCTTAACAATTTTAACTGTAAATTGCCGGAGTATCAGGAATAAGGCTTCGGAATTTCAGAATTTACTAGAACTAACAGAGGCAGATATAGTGATAGGCACAGAGAGTTGGCTAACCTCGGATATACACGATCGTGAAATTTTCCCCTTGCGATATAATATTCATAGACGAGACAGGATAAATAGGTCCGGTGGAGGGGTTTTCATAGCGGTGAAGAATACACTTACCAGTTCTCCAGTTAAGTTTGCGGAAAACAACATAGAAAGAACATGGTGTACTATAAACAGTGGAGGTGTGGCAAACATTCACGTATGTGCATATTATAGGCAGCCAGTTTCAGATGCAGAAGAAATATACGATGTAGAGGCTCAAATAAACTCACTAAAGAAGAAGAATAGCAAAAGCCTTATCATAGTAGGAGGAGACTTCAATCTATTCTCGATAAATTGGCACAGTTGTAGCTTCATACCATCCGGTGGAAATCGTGAGTCATGCGAAGCACTAATAGACATCTTCAACAAACATTCCCTTATCCAGGTAGTCAGAAAATCCACGAGAGAAGACAGTATATTAGATTTACTATCAGTTAATATCACCGAGCGTGTTTCCGAAGTAGCTGTTGAAGAAGGAATCAGCGATCATCGAGCAGTTAGAGTACTTTTGGACATAGCTATCGCAAAGTCTCGCAAGCCTAAGCGAAAAGTCTACATTTATAAAAATGCTAACTTTGAGGATTTCAAAGAGAAACTCATCAAGGATTACGGCGATTTCAGCAAATCTACAAGCACAATAAAAGTTGAGGAAACTTGGAAAGAATTCCTGCCAGGAATTAGAATGGGTATTAATACGTATATACCAAGTAAATATATTAGCGATAATGGGGAACCAAGGTGGTATAATCGGCAGGTTAGGTGTGCCCTAAGGCATCAAAGAAAGCTTCACTCCAAATTTAAACTCATCAAAAACTATAAGTCACAGGACGAAGTAATTTCAATTTCAAATCAGTACAGAGATTGTCAGACTAGGACCAAAGGGTTATGCGCAAAGCATTAATGGCAGTTAGAATTGAACTTAGGAAAGTGTTCCTTTACGAGATTCTGGAGAAACAAAAACATTGACCAGACGAATTACACTGTTGAAGGCGTCCAGCTAAAACTAGCCGATTCCTTCAAATACTTCTGCGTTACTTTAACAAGTAACCTCTCGTGGGATATGCACATACGAAAAATATGTGGGAAGACTAAACAGAAACTAGGATTCATCAAACGCGTAGTAGGTAAAAGTGAGGAAATAGACAAAGACACATGTTACTTCTCTTTAGTAAGACCGCTGTTAGAGTATGCGTCCAGCATATGGGATCCGTACAAGAAAGGATCAATCTCAGAGTTAGAAAGTGTAGCGATAAGCCGCTAGATTCGTCAAAAATTGTTACGATAGAAATAAAAGTGTTACAGGCTCGATACAGAACTTAGGATGGGAATCACTAACTGAGCGCCGATCACGTTCTAGGTTAAAACTTGTTGAAAGATTTAGAACGCATACATTCTCCAGCGACGTCGAAGATATAATAAGAGGGCCAACTTATATTGGTAGAATGGACCATCCTCGTAAAATAAGAGAGATAGCCTGTAGGACAGAAAGGTACAAAGGCTCATTTTTCCCTAGAGCGATAGCTGAGCAGAACAGAAGTTACGATCAAAATTCAGCCGACGTAGGGTGATATACATTCTCATAATTAAGCGCTTCCCCTTGGTGTTATTGCATCCCCTGCCACACACCATTGCGGTGGCTTGCAGGGTGAACTGTAGATGTAGATTAATGTTAGTAATTACGGTGATGAATAAACACAGACGACCCACGCCAGCAGTCTGTTTACAAAATGCTACATAGCTATACGTATATACGTAGAGTAAAACCGTTTGCATAAAGAATTTCTATGTTCCACTCGGTTTTTAAGGAACGTATATTACACGTAATTTAAGTGTCTAGTGCAGTGGTGACGCGACGGTTATTGAGGGATGACGCGAATATTTCATAAATTCACATATTCTAGATTATAAATATAAATAAAACTAAGTGAAGAATAAACACGCGTGCTTGTTTGAATGCCAGAATTTTAACTTTATGTGGTTCGGGAAAGCCCGATTTTTATTTAAAGGTGACTTAAATATAATGGGCTGTAAACGGGGTGACGCCTAAATGAATGAACTAAGCATAGGGTGACGGAGACAAAAAAATCTGATGTGTCCAACACATCACTTTCTCCATATTTGGGGTATAGATATTTAAATTATTATGAATAGCATTATAAGGCAAAATTATTATTTCGTATCGTAAAAGAATACAGTCGTCGTTATTGCCGTAAATTATATTTTGAATATGTTTACAGAATTCACCGCTACATGATGGTGGCGCAGCATACTGGAAATTTAAGAATAAGCAAAATATCTCCCAAATGGATGGGTCTACGAAACTTTGTTTCAAACAAAACTTGGAAGAAATAATCTTCGTGAGGACCAAAGTTGTAGAGAATAATATCTCTTCCAAGTTTTGTTTGAAACAAATTTTCGTAAAACCACCAATTTAGGAGATATCTTGCTTTTTCTTAATTTGCAGTATACAGCGCCACCACTATGTAGCGGTGATTTCTGTTAACATATTCAAAATATACCTAATTTACGGCAATAAGGACGACTGTATTCTTTTACGATACGAAATAATAATTTTGTCTTATAATGCTATTCATAATAATTTAAGTATCTATACCCTAGATATGGAGAATGTGATGTGTTGGCCACATCAGATTTTTAAAATATATTTTTCCTGTCGCTTCTTTTCTGAGTCCCCGCGTCGCTAAGCGCGATCTATCTCCATGTCTAGCGGAATGACCTCATTAAGGGAAGCTAGCTTTGTTATGGCTTGAATCAATCTCCGTTCCTCTTAATCCGTAATCAAATTTTCAAAAAGGAATTGAAAATTAATCGTTTTAGGAGGAAATTTTCTCGGAGGTCGAATATTCACTTGGCTACCGTTACATTATATGGTACTGAATTTAATATTTCAATAGAACACCAATCTTTAATCAAATTTTATTTATGCATTATTTACAGCTCCATTTCCTCTTTATATAGGTACACAATATAATTATTTTAAATATTTTTTATCTACAGTTCGGTTTCCACCATTCATAGGGATGGAATTCTCTCTCTATATTTACTTATTTCGTGATGATATGATATATGTGATAATGAAAATATTTTGGCATGAATTTGTTTTTTCGATATTGGCACAAAAGAATGAAATGTATGTGTGCCACGGACTTGTTTGGCTGTCCAAAGCGAGTCTGTAGAATTTCAGCCTCTTCTTCATGGTCTTTGTTGGTAATGTTCCTTATATTTTTGACACCCCAATCGAAGAATTTCTTCGGCGTTGCTATTTGATCTTGGACTATAAATTTTTGGATTATAATTTTTTTTAAAATAAGGACTGCGGAAGTTAATAGTAAAAGTGAAATAACAACTTCAATAGTTACTTACGAAATGTAAAACCTTTTCACGATTTGCGAAACTTTAAGGAATTAAAACACCTTCCCACGATTAGCACAGCCTTAGGGAGTTAAAACACCCTGCAACGATTTGAACAACCTATCACAAGTTGCAAAACCGAACTGAAGCTACGGAGGTAAGAAGCGTATGAATCATCGCGCTTAACGTCATGGGGGCTCAGAAAAGAAGCGAGCGACAGAAAAAATATATTTTAAAAATAGATTCCGTTACATCTTGAAAATTTAGTCGCCTATAGAGAATAAATGGAAAATTAAGGTGATATTTTTTTCCAACTTATATAAATGGATTTTTTGGTGTAATATAAAATTCAATTATAAAATAAACTATAAAATGCGTGCATTTTCAGAAATTGCTATATAGTATACACTATAAAAAATAGCGTTTCAATAGCTTTAAAAGGAGCATATACTGAACCTTGTAAGGTAAATATTTCCGGAGATACGATCATTTGAGTGAGAGCGCGATCGTCGATTTTGGAACTTTTTCGCGAACTTCGGCACTATGACATCGCTAAGCTATGTATTATTTCTGTGGCTCTGGGAAAGTGCAGTGTTGTTTATTTCCTTGTTAAAAACTTGCGAAATAAGTTTCAAAAAAGTGTAAAATATCGAGGTAAATTTTCCGCAGAAAGCGTCCGTTTTGACATCTACAAACAACATTCCCAAAGATATTAACGATGAAAGATCTTGACCAATGTTATGAGAGCGGATTTGGAATGGTTGAGAGAGTGGAGACTCCACTTGTGCCCCTGCATTCAGTCTTAGCGAAAACTTTGCTCGTAACGGGCTTCGCTACCCTTTTACTCCAGTAGCTGCATTTAGGTGAATTTGAGCGTTAACAAGAAAGAAAAAGTTTTTGTCTTCATTGATTTGTGCTTTCATTCTTGCTCGTAAGTTAAGCAGTGTAAGTGGGTGCTGTGAATTAATTAAAGAGTGTTTTACTGAAATATTTTCCATTTTACATTAGAATATGTAATTTAAGATGTCTAAGTCAACTCAGCTAAGTGGTGCTGAAAAACGTAAATGAAAACGAGAATGTGAATGTTCCCTTTAAAAGATGTATGCAAGACTCTGGGTAATGTACAAAAATATTTGCATGTACCTATGTATTTTCGAAGTTTTACCCATTAAAATAAAAATAATATACTAAAGGATACGAAAAACGCCTAATTTATACTGTATAATTAAAGTGTATTATTCCTATTTGTTATCCGTGGCGGTGGTATACAGAATAATTCCGCTGCTCCACTGGCCCCATTCCATGTTATTTAAATAGGAGAATTAAAGTGGGGGTTTGCAACACCGATAGATCAAAAAATCTGATGTGGCCAACACATGACTTTCTCCATATTTGGGGTATAGATATTTAAATTATTATGAGTAGCATTATAAGGCAAAATTATTATTTCGTATCGTAAAAGAAGACACGTCGTTGCCCTAAATTACGTATATTTTACAGACATCATTCCGAAAATAGTCTAAACGTATTACTACGTATGGAGAAAGTAAAAAGGGAACTGCACATCCAAAAACACCGAGAAATAGGATATAAGAAGATATTATTAAAAGTAAAATTGAGAGAGAAATCCATTATAACGACATTTAGTTCGCAGTTTCAAACAATTGATGGTAGAAATTCGGATTTAGAATTGAATACCTGAAAGTGCGGCCACAATGCCGGTTGCGACGGAAGTTACATTTGTCCTTTTTCAACAAAACTGAAAATCGGCGGTTTTTCTGTTTTTAGCATATTCTTACGATAAATCGACATATAATTGATTTCCCTTTTCAAAAATATTGCACGTATTTCTTTTGGAGGAAACGTATTCGCCTGGAATTGAACCAATGAACTCCTGGAAAAATGATCAGCTGTCACACCCATGCGCGGCCGTGCAGCAGTTTTTGAAGTGCCGCGCACTAAATATTTCAAGCGCGTACGACCATGTTTATCTTAGGATATATTCGAAAAGGGCCGCGCCAACCCGGGCGCACATCCGCGCATTAGCTTAATGTAGGCGCGCCCAGCGATATTCATTCCGCCCATAGATGAAATAAATTAGAAGAAACTATGGTCACACCCTCATGGGAATCTAAACTTTCCAACACATTTAAAGGGGTTTTGCCTCCCGTTTGCACTAAATGCATACACAAAAATAATGTGTAAGATAATTGTATTGTTTCTCACATATTTTTCGCATTTAATCTTAGCTGTCGTATTATTTGCTTGAAGTTGTTTCTTTAACCCTTTAATTACTGAGTTTAGTAAATGGGAGAATGACACTGAGTTTTTTAATCAGAATTTAATAATATAACATTTCAACAATAGATTTAACTTAGTTACATACAAAAGGGAATATTTTTCTTTGTTGTCTTTTAAAAGTATGTTTTGTTGCGGTAAAACGCGAGAGCGGCACTGAAGGTCCGAAACCATTTAACGCGTCAATGCATTCACTTCAGTTAAAGGGTTATGAATAATTTGTTTGTCGCAGCAGTAAATGAACTTTGCTTAAGAGTTTGTTTCTTAAACAAATTTTGAAATTAGATATATTGTAATGTGATTTATTCTAGAAAATATAATGAAACCTTTCTTCCGGGTGTCATGAAACCCATCTTTTATGACAGGATGGTTTGATGTTGTTCTCCAAAATCGAAGAGCTTTAGAAGAAAGCACATTATACCAGACTATACCTAAGAATAAGCAATTAAACTAAAAATAACTTCTATATCCGTAAACGTTTTTCAAAGCCCTACATCGTAAAAGGACTTCCATTTAAAACTTAGATTATTAAAAAGGAACCGTTGAAATTTCTGTGACAGCTGGAACTTCAGTCCAAAATAAATTAGTCATTTTAATTAAACCAATGTTATATTTTTTTTAGTGCCGGTTAACCAATCATCTTTTGTAGAATCTCGGGAGTTTTGGTGGAATTTTGAGCGCTAAAGTCGGCTTCCCTTCCAGTGAAATGTTTTGACTCGGAAGGGATGTTTTGGAAGAGGGCAGCGCTGGAAGAGTGATTTACGACCCGAGCTCCAGTGTCTGGAAAGATACCCAATTATGACTGGCCGACTGGAAGTCATGAATTCGATGTGCCACTGCAGGGGTGCGTGCTGGCAGATTTAATTAGCATCCTTCAACATCACCACCGCTCCCGACGTGTTTGAATCATTTGGAGCAATGAACTCTCGACGATCGTGCTTAGACAATGAGCATTTCAACCACAGTGGGTCATCAAACCAAAACTCATAATAAAAATATTGAGACGCCTTCGTCATAAGGCTAAATTTAAAGTTCGAGTTGCATTCGAGACCTGCATGCTCATTTCCATATTGGGTGATCTCAGCAACTCCACGTGCCCTCGAATTACTATGGTGATGTTTAGTCTTCGGAGGAATATTTTTTCCGTTGCAGTGAGCTCTTTTAAGTATGCGCCCCTGCATGTCTGTGGGAAAAGTCACGTTCGAACGTTTTGCAGGCGTGGTCTGTAGCAGATGCATCACGCTCTGTATTACACGCTCTACCGCTATTATGAGGCGAAGTCAAATTGCCAGTTGTCTCAGGACGGGGCAGCTGCTAAAGTGAAGGAGGAGCGTGAATGCGTGCCTAAACAAAAAAACGCCAGTAGAACTAACAGAAATATTAAACAGTGCGAAGAGAGAATCCCCGACGAACTTGTAATGAAATCTTTCAAAGATGAAAAATACAACTTTAAAAAACGGAAAGAGAAAATTCAGAGAATGGCGCTTAACATTTCTTTAAAACTTTGCTAAGAACAATCCAGTATAATAATCTAATACTGAAGAGATTCAAGTAATGCTGCGGTTATTGCTATTCAAGAAAAGAATCTACTTGCTCAATATACTTCGTATATGAGAAAGTAAAAAGTCTATAAGGCCACCATTTCAATCCTATCAGATATTTTTGGATTTTGTTTTTTAATTATCCCAAATTTTCAACGGGAATTGTGAAGGTGGAGTTCTTATTATGTATTAATTTTTTCTTGAATAAGCAGAGAAGCAAAACTCGATAGCTACATGCGTTCTACTTCCTTCATCCTACAACGAAGCATTTCTCATTATTTTTTGTGAAAAATAAAAAAATGTGTATCCTGTCTATTTATAATAATGATTTTCCTGGCCTTCCTTGCTGCAATCATACTTAGCGTTGAACATGGGGCTTGTACATTATAAATGTTACATATAATTTATTGCATATATTTTTGGCAAAATTGAGAATCTGGATGAAATGAGTAGCCTAAAGTAAAAAGTAATTATATTAAATCTTATGTAATAAGAAAGCTTTATATTTCCATTTAATTATTAATAGTATGGTTCATCTTTGTTCATTCATGGACACATTGAGTATATGCAATACATGTATATAGAATGTTGCGTAGCAGCTTGTTTTCGGAGTTCTATTATTAATATATGGTTGCATTAAGCAAAATCTCACACGTGAAAAAAATAACTAAACATCTTTAAATGAACTAAAATTATACCATTAAAGATTAAGTCTCGGAAAGAGCAGTGTACTGAACTTTCCTTTAATTTAAGTCACTCTGAAACTTCGAAGCCTCGAATAAGATAAAACCTCCTCGTGATACTCGCTTAGCCGCAGCGTGTGGGGCGAGGGATTCAGAATTTTAGTATCAGCTGCCTTCTAGCGGAATGATATCAAAGCTATCACCATTGCTAGCCGCGTGCTAGGATGAGAAGAAACTCTCCCACCATATCATTTTATGGCGCTCTTTTTCGACTCACGAAACAAGTAAATTAATTGTTCAGT
Source organism: Uropetala carovei (assembly GCA_036926305.1). NCBI lineage: Eukaryota > Metazoa > Arthropoda > Insecta > Odonata > Petaluridae > Uropetala > Uropetala carovei. The sequence goes on from JAXCHB010000011.1 coordinate 12,309,152, forward strand.
TTTAAACTACAATTTATTCATCTACACCAGTGGTCTTCAAGGTGGGCAATAGTCTTATTGAGCCACGCGCTCATTTAGGATGGACGTGCATTTGACTGACCTCTTCAGTTTGAAGAATTAATCGCGCTTATGACTTCATTTCCTAAAGAAATAAAGAAAGGTATCCCCGATTCATAAAAATTTAATAAGGAATGCAGTGTTTAGACCAGTGGTCTTCGTGGTGAGCAATAGCGCCCACCAGTGGGCGTTTTTGGATTTTTGGTGGGCGTTAAAGAACTCACCAAATGATATTCTAATTTTTACACTGAAAAATAAAATTCTATATAAAAGCTTAATGATACGCACACATATTCTGTACATCTATTTTATATTCAACTATTACAGTTCGTTTGTCGTTAACTATAGTATCATATCATACTATACTAGCGACAATGTATCCATGCTGCGGTAAAATCGAAAGACCCATGAGGGTGGTCGGAGTCTCTCGCGGAAGCAGCGAAGCGTTTAAGTTTAATTTTATCAAATATATAAAATAATAAATTTTTAAACAATTTTACCTGCCTATCCTCCTTTGTATCTTAAGAACCGTATGTTGTAAAGAAGAGGTAAAACTAAGATATTTTCACTTTCCTTATTCTGCAAACCAAATGTTGTTTTCTAATTTTGGTTAAGTTTTTAATTGATTGTTGTGTGACAAATTGCATAACTTCAATCATAGAAGATTTTGTTATTTTTCAATTCAGATTCTGTAAAATAAACGTCGGAAACTTATCTTCATAAAATTTTAATATTAAAAAATAAAATGTAATTTATTACTTACCAAGTAATTCCTCAAAACATAAATACTCCTTAACCATACAAAGTGAGAATATTTAGAGACAAAATAAACAATAAAATAGGGTTTTAAAAAAATAAAATAAATATAATAAAATAAAAAAACTTTGGGTTAAAAGAAACGGGTAAGAAAGGAATCAATGAAAAGAAAAACAAAAGTAACACTGTTGATTCAACATCTTTCTCTGATGACAGCCGCTTCGCGTCCGAAATACGTATCAGTGTCCCTTGAATATTTAGAGATTCCCTGTTTTGCGAGAGTGTGCGTATAAATGTGTTTTTTAAAACATTGTTTTCTTTAGGAGTGAATGTGTATTAGGTTTTCCGCTCTTTTTTTCATTTCTTGTTTGAGTGCGTGTTTGAATGATTGTTCTCCTGAAGGAAAAAGGTCTTTTTTTCCTTCGGGGAAGGATATGAGTACATGAACGGGTGACACCAGGCTACCTGCGAGGTTTTCTTCCCCCGTAAAACCTGTAAGTGTTACTTTTGTTCTTCTTTTCATTGATGCCTTTCTTACCCGTTTTTTTTAACCCAAATTTTTTTTATTTTATTTTTTTTTAAACCCTATTTTATTGTTTATTTTGTCTCTAAATATTCTCACTTTGTATGGTTAAGGAGTATTTATGTTTTAATTTAATTAATTCATCTCGCCGTAGTCTCCGACCTTTTTTATTTAAGTAATTCCTCAGAAATTAAATGTTAAAATGTTAAATGTTAAATGTTAAAATGCAAAGTTTTGGGTTTAAAAGGTGACCAAATATACTTTTCTAAATGTTTTAAATTAATTGATTCATAATTACTCCTCATTTCGAGCATATCGGATTTTTCCAATACTTTCACCTTAAGATTTACATACTAGCCAAATTTCACATTCTCGCTTATTCCGGATCTACCACTCACACATCGGTGTGACGCACGCAGCTGCATTGCAGAATTAATATATGAAATTTTCGAAATATTCCTGCTTCATTTCGCAACCAACGAGTGTGCATTTGACATTGCTGCGTCGAATTTTTTTGTTTCGATATTTTGGGGTCATCTTTTTGCGTTACGATTGCTACTTCCCCACGTGTCTCCTGTTGCGCAGACAAAGGGTAAATTTAAGATAAACGAAGGTAAAAATAAATTTGGATAAATGTATTTATATTCACCAACAAGTTAAGGAAGTCAATAATAATTTTGTGAACCCTAATGAAAAACAGTTTCGTATAAATTCCCGTACAGAAAAAGCTAAAAATTTGGGTTGTAGAAAATTCAGGTTTACAAAATGAGTTATTTCATATCCATGTCTTATGAAATCTTACGACTTATGCACGCACTGAATTTATGTATGGACTAAAGGCTTTGCCGGACATTTCTTCGAAATTCTAACCCATTTTTAATAAACATTGACAGTTTTTTTTTATCAGAAGTACTAGTTGGTGGTTAAAAACAGAGTGCTATGTGATAAAATTTTCAGATGAGCGGGTTATTTATCTATATAATTATCTACATAAATAAAAATATATTTATCAGCTAGACACGTTTTACTCGAAATCGTGAAACTGTATTTCAACAGCGCCTATTAACCAACACTATGAGAATTCCTCTCGGTTGATTAAGCACAAACCCAAACAAGGCTTTTTCGTTTTGCTTTACGTCCATTGCGTTCGCATGACCCTCACCCTCATAAAGAGCTTACATCGGATTAATTCAGATAAAAGCTCCCATTGGGAATGACGAAGATCAAAAAAGAATAATTCACTATGGTGAATTAAAGTGATGCGCTGTTATTTGTAATCTGATGGTGAATGTTCATGCGAAAAATGCGTCTCGTACGTGACATTGGCGCCAAAGCGTATCATTCGGCCAATGCTGCGATTAAAAAAACGAAAAATCCGCGATAAGCAGTGAAGGTCTTTTTTCAAGCAGCAGGTCCACGATTCGTTCTCTTTATTTATTTCTCCCGTCTGCCAATCTTATTGAGCCACGCGCTCATTTAGGATGGACGTGCATTTGACTGACCTCTTCAGTTTGAAGAATTAATCGCGCTTATGACTTCATTTCCTAAAGAAATAAAGAAAGGTATCCCCGATTCATAAAAATTTAATAAGGAAAGCAGTGTTTAGACGAGTGGTCTTCATGGTGAGCAATAGCGCCCACCAGTGGGCGTTTTTTGATTTTTGGTGGGCGTTAAAGAACTCACCAAATGCTATTCTAATTTTTACACTGAAAAATAAAATTCTATATAAAAGCTTAATGATACGCACACATATTCTGTACGACTATTTTATATACAACTATTACAGTTCGTTTGTCGTTAACTATAGTATCATTTCATACTATACTAGCGACAATGTATCCATGCTGCGGTAAAATCGAAAGGCCCATGAGGGTGGTCGGAGTCTCTCGCAGAAGCGTTTAAGTTTAATTTTATCAAATATATAAAATAATAAATTTTTAAACACTGTTATTACCACTGAGACCGTATTCGAAAATCTCATCAAACGACAATCCCACTAATATTAGGGTTACCATACGTCCGGATTTTATTAAAATTTACCCAGGTTTTAGCAAATAAAACTTTGCTTTCTGGTTATGCCCATCAAAATCTTAACGCTATAGACTTAAGCATTTAGATACCTTGTTTTTTAAGAAAATTATACTACATTTTAAGTTTAAAATTTAATTTGTCCGGGTTTTATGATCAGAATATGGTAATCATCACTAGTATGTGCCATTTAGGAAGAAATGCTGAAAAGCGGCCAGTGGTTTAAAATCCCCAACGAGTTACCTTCACTCAGATATTTGATACATTATATGGAGAACGCAGAAAAATGAAAGAGAAGCGATATTAAGAGATACTAAGTATACTCTCTCTTCCCACGGACAGATCTTCAAATGCAGATGCTCTGAAAATGTTTACATTCAAACGGACTTGGCCAGACACGGTGGGGTGCGACGTATTTGAACACTGTATTAAATCGCTGGACCCTCTTTTGAGAGGCGCCAGTCACAGTCGTCTGTCCATCGCCTCAATAGATACAAATAAGGAAGTTCAAGAACTTGGTCAGTCGGAAAACGGTCTTAACTACAGTGGGGATCTAATCATTGATAGTTGATTACTCCTTAGAGTTGGTTTGAAGTCAGAGTGGATCGGCAGTATTGTTTCCTGGAGGGAAAGTGGTTAAGTGAAAGGAGCCAAGTATAACTCGCCAAGTACATAACGCGAGATTTCTGCCATACTGAGAGGGATCGACCGGAGAAGTTCAACTTTTATGCTGTAAGTATTAATCTACTTGAACTATTAAAAATTTGTAAAGCAAGCCTTGTTTTGAGTCAAGTCAGATATGTAGGGTAAAGTTAAGCATAAGTAAATATACATTTTCCTCCTACTTGACTTAATAAGCAGTTATTTATTCTTCATTTGTCTTATTTTTAAATGTACCGTATGTAGGTACTACTCTTGTAACCCGCACTCCCTTATTTTTGAGCAGGTTCTGCGATGAAAATAATAAAGTCGTGCTGCAATAAGTTGACCTCTGAAATTTAAATAAAGCTCGGCCTCTTTACCTATTATTGAAAGTATATTATACATACATTTAAAAATGAGTTTACGCAATGTGAAATTCGAAAAACGGTGATGTGAATGAAATACTGGTTATGCGATTACTCGACGCGCATATGGAAAAATTCGTTAAAATAAAGTCACGTGTATCTGAAAATGCGTGAATTACCGATGAATGAATAAATGAAGATTGCAGACGCTTTCCTGTTCCAGTTAATTTACTATAGATACTTGCAATTTGTGTACTTCCTCAGAAATTCTCATGTAAGACGTGCGGCACTTTTTAACTGTCGTTTCAGGAAAAAAGCGTACGATTTACACGAGTAAATTATTCATATTTTTTATTAATTTGGAAAGAATCGATGGTTTCCTAATGTCACTGGTTCTAACTTTTACTTTAAACACCCTATGTTTATGTTAAAAAACGAGTAGCCCACAAGAAAATATTCTGATTGAAAGTAGCCCATGACAAAAATAAGTTTGGGCATCCCTGCCTTAAGTCTTTAATACTACAAATGTCTGCTATCTAACAGTCAGTTGGCAGACAGAATTTAGCTGGAGCGTTATTGTTAGGCCATTGTTTTCTTTGCCTTTCCGGAAGAGCAATACAATCGTAGCTCCTCGTGCATTAGTATTACTGCACAAACGTTAACTGTGATAACTTTGTTGTGTTCTATTGAAGTTTTATTTAAATCAAGTGATATTACTTTATGGCTGTGTACTTTGTGGACACTTTATGCACGTCATCTTGCATTATTCGTGTGTGTTCGTACCGTCATAACGCCTGTTGATTTCGTTTGTAATTCCTTTACAGGTTTTTAAAGCTGTTTAATTACTTCTGATACTGAAATTAACCCTAAGAAAAAGTACTGCCGTCAGTATTCATTAACAAACATTTTCAAGTGAAGCAATGAAATCTTTACGGCTTCGCGATCATCTTCATGCAAAACACCCAGACGAAAAGGATAAGCCATTGGAATAACAAAAGAACTAAAACCCTGACAAAAAAACAAATGTACAGACAGAGGTTACAATTTTATTTATATAGATTAAATTCCGAGTTCTATTCGTTTTGGATGTACGACTTATTCTTGTAGCTAAGTAAATCCTATAAGTAAGTGAACCCTTTCGATCGCTATTTTTAATTACACGATCATACCAATTTACGAGTTATATATTTACGTGAATCTTTCAATCATATTTTCTAATCGTGTTAAATTTCCCTTAAAGAATTTCAAGTCTTTTATCAAGCTACGTAGAACTTTTTTTCTTTCGGTGAAGTGGTAATGCGGTTTATCAATAATTAAAATCCCTTTTATTGTTTAAAGTCATTTTAAAACCTATGTCGTCGAATGAGTAAAGAAGAGACTTAGAATCGTTCGGTGCATGAAATGGGTCGTTTACAACGGGATCGGAACTACACTTTTATATGTCCCAGGCGTATAATACATGGATTGTGTGTCAAGTGGTGATTATCATATAACGCCTCTGCTATCTCTCAAAGAGAGATGTGAAGTTTCTACGATGAAGTCCGCTTCGAGCGTTTTCTCCGGAGTGCCGTCCCGCAGCAACTAGACCAGGACTGGGTAACTCAGTAGTAGGGGGAAAAGGTTCATGTTACGACTGGCCGCGCCGTTTAAGATGTCAGGTTTTTTATTCCTCGTGAAATGCTTAATATAAATGATCGCAAAATTTTAAATATAAATATGAAATTGAAAAAACAACAAAATTATTGTACGTTATTGATATTGCTTTATTTAAGCTTCCTTAGATGTACACATTTTACATATAATTTTGGAAGTGTCCGTCCGTCCGTTCCCCCCTCTATCTCGAAAGCCGTTCGTCGTAGAGATATGCGGTAAACTGCGTTTTGTTTCTACAAGGTAGGAGGTCCCTAGAAAGCTATTCTCATTTTCACAAAGTCTCGGGTTCGAATCCAAGAGACAATTATATGTTCCCATAAGTTTACACGGGATTTTCGATTTTTCAGAGTGCAAGGTTTTTTTCCTGCATTCATTAAAACAGGTAAATATCGACCGATTTTCTTCGTTTTTGCTTTATTCGACGGTTAAAACTCTATACTATCTTATTCTTGCGATGTTTACATGATACACGGTAGAGATTTTCAGAAATACGCAATTGTTTTCGAATTTTTACGGATATTTCGTACTCTTTCCGGGCGTTGCCAAGGGGACCGTCATTGTTGCCTCCGATTCAATTAATGCCAATTAAACCTTCAAATACGTAAAATAAAAGCGTTATTCGCTTCGAAATTTTGTTTAAGCATTTAAATTATCGATGCATAGCAACATAAATATTTACGGATAATTATTCTGTTGACCGCATATAGGGAACGCTTCTAACAATTTAATCGAAGCAATTGAATCTTCATTTCATCGTTTGAGTGCTAGTTCTTACCCTTTTGTCAAATTATTATATTATACAACTATAATGCTTAACGTAAATATTTACGGATAATTATTCAGTTATCTGCATATGGGAAGCGTTTTTAACGATTTATTCAAAGCAGGTGAATTTTCATTTCATCGTTTGAACGGTGGAATCTTACTTTTTATTAAGTGGAACCATTATATTATACATCTATAATGCTTATTCACGCAAATAGTCTCACGCATAATTTCAATTTAGATGAGAATAGGGACATACGTCATTTTTTGTCACTTTACATGATTATCCTCTTTACATTGAGATAATGGAAGTGGAAAAATATACCTCTGTGAAGTTGTCTTATCCATTGTTTACATTCCTCTATAAAATGATCTTACCATTTCAATTACCCTGTTATTTTCCGCTTGAATTCCAGTATTACATGCATTAAACGTTTAAATTGAGCTATTTCGAAATGTAGGCGGAAAATAATGAACAGAATAAGAAACATTATAATGTTCTTTTCAAAATATTTCATAACCGAAGATTGTAGGACAATACTTTATTATTCTAATCTCAAAAAGAATGAAAGCCTGCCGATCGAGAATTCCATTTTTAAGTGTTATTTTGTGGGAAATGGTAGATAAAGTTCGCAATCAATTACTGCGTGGCATTCATTTCCTCTTTAATATGACATTTTAATTTCCAGTATACAGCGCCACAACCATGTAGCGGTGAATTCTGTATACATATTCCAAATATACGTAATTTATGGCAATAAGGACGACTGTATTCTTTTACGATACGAAATGATAATTTTACCTCATAATGCTATTCATAATAATTTAAATGTCTATACCCCAAATATGGAGAAAGTCATGTGTTGGCCACATCAAATTTTTTATTAATCATATACTAATTCTCCAAAGTGATACCCTCCTCGCGGTGCGTTTAATGTTATGTTTATTAAAACAAACACGAAATAAAATTAGAACTAATCATGCTATTAACCGTAACATAAATTAATTCAATTTTCCAATTACTCCTCTTTTCGAAACTTGTGACGATGACATGGGAAAACTATAAAACTTTGCAGGTGCTTTGCAGACTGTGACAGGTGACATATGTTAAAACCACCGAAACCAGCTACAACCATAGATTTTTCTGAAGTGGTATGAGTGATACATTCATTTTGACAAAAACCATGAATGTAGTAGTAAAACTAAACCATAAAGTAAAGAGCACGTATAAAGCTACAACCACACCACGAAAAACAAATTATTGCAATTATTATCAATTTTGGCTGGTAAATTTTTAAAATGCTGTACGTTTTGCTGTACATTTTCCAATGCTGTACAGGATATGCAAATGCTGTACAATACAGCATAATGCTGTACATATGGTCACTTTAGAAGCACGATGTAATACTTTTTCCCAAAGCTAATGAGGGCATTGATATTAGATAATTTTAAATCACAAGAAGTGAAAATGCGTACATACTACAACATAAAAGGTTGCACAATATCTGAATTATGTTCGTTTACCCAACAAATAACATAAAAATGAAAAGATTGAATATTGAAAATGTACATATATACATATTTACAAAGAAATTTAAAACCTATACCCTACAATAATACATTTACAAAGAAATTTAAAACCCATACCCTACAATAATCCATATTTACGAAGAAATTTAAAACCTATTCCCATAAATAAAACATATTTACAAAGAAATGTGAAACATATACCCTAAAATAAAACATTTACAAAATTTGAAACCTATACCCAACAATATCATTTGGCATTCTGCCTTAGTGCAATAATTTTATTTTTATTTGTACACCGAGAGCATACAATAATTCACACTGAAGCTGAAACCATGAAATTTATAATTTACGGAACGTAATAATTTATGCAGTAACTTTCCCACTAGATTTAATTGAATAAACTTTCGTATATTTCGAACAAACCACCAGTACATACTCAACAAATGCAGAGACCAATGACACATATATGTTCGCCTTACAAATCCCTTCATTTAGTTAAACGTAATTCCTCAAAGCGGCGTGAATAAATAAAATTCTAAAATTCGCTTATAAATGAAAATATTCGCACGGAAAACAACCGTTGTAGCTACACTACACTTATAACTTGCAGAAACACTTCAGCATTCACAGGAAAATATTCATTAATATAAATTTACTTACACCTCCTCCCTCTCAACATGATGATTGTTTTGGCATGATGGCCACGATCAGACCTCGATTGTTTTAACGGTTTTAACCCAGAGACTCATCCCCCCCCCCCCCCCCCCCACTTTCATTTTGAAGCGCTTCCAGTGACACCTAGCAATGCGGCCAGGCGTAACTTAAACTTAAAATATACGAAGAGTTACACAGGCCTGAACTAGACCAAACAAATGACGCGCGCAGTAGGCGTTAAATAGCATTTTCGCCGATGGGTATCGCTCAAAGTGCTCACGCAGCAAAGAGGGCCTTCCTTCAACCCTCCGAGGTACGTTAAGTCCAAATGAGACGTATATCTAACAGTTCCTGCAAAATAGTTTTCCCTCCTTTGAATTAATATTTTTAAAAGTAGTAACTTTTACATTATCCGAACTCTGACCCCGACGACTTCGGCGTCCAACCCCGTGCCGAATCTGAGCCACATGGGTGCCAGAACCTCTCAGTTGAATATATATTGACCAAGTCAGTTGCAACAACTATCAATATATCGCTTTGTGCGAACATTCACCGCCCCTCCTAACTGACGCAAATCTCACCCCTCTTCCCTCCACTCTATTTCGAACAGGATGCGCGCACATCCATCCTGTTACGTTAGAGAGGGAAATAAATTTTATATTAGATAGCGAGATTAATTAAAATTATGGAACGTCTTTTCAGAGATTAAAACATTTTAATGGACGAAATAAACTCCGCAGTTCAGGTAGTCACTTATGAAATTCAATTTGGATGAACTTTAACTGTAATCGGATGTAGTATTTCCAGCACATCCATAAAGTGAACATGACTGTTCCTTGGAATTCTTAAACTAACTTATAATGATGAAGTTATCTACTGAGTGGAAAAGCTTACGAATGTTCATTACAGTAAAAATCTGATGTGGCCAACACGTCATTTTCTCCATATTTGGGGTATAGATATTTAAATTATTATGAATAGGATTATGAGGCAAAATTTCGGTACGCCCCAATTTCGGAGGCCCGGATGCTTCGCATCCACCGCACCTTCCCCGTTTGGCCGGATCTTACGACAAGTTTTGAAAATAACACAGGCCTGCGATGATTGTCTTGTCTTTTTACTTTCTCCATACGTAGTAATGGGGAAGTATTGTGATCACAAAAAAAATCAACTTAGAGATTTTAACGGAAATACACGTTTTGAGGTCCGTAGAGCACGTTTAGACCATTTTCGGAATGATTTCTGTGTGCGTTTGTGTGTGTGTATGTGTGCGCGCGCGCGTGCGCGTGTATGTGATTGTGGGCCCTCTAACTCAAAAAGTACTTGCCATATCGTTACCAAACTTCAACTACAACTCTCATTTTAAACGATTTTCCATAGCAGTTATTGTTTAAAAATTATTTATAAATAATCGATTTTTTCGGTTTCCGTCAAATATCTCCTTAAAAACGTCCTTATTGGTAGTCTTCTTGAGGACCATAGTTTTAGAGAATAATATTTCTTCCAAGTTTTGTTTGAAACAAATTTTCGTAGAACCATCCATTTCGGAGATATTCTACTTTTTCGTAATTTCCAGTATACAGCGCCATCACCATGCAGTGGTGAATTCTGCTAACATATTCAAAATATAATTTAAGGCAATAAGGACTACTGTATTCTTTTACGATACGAAATGATAATTTTGCCTCATAATGCTATTCATAATAATTTAAATATCTATACCCCAAATATGGAGAAAGTAATGTGTTGGCCACATCAGATTTTTTAGTAATTTGTGTACGTCGAATCCGAAAATAATGGCGGTTCTTCTCTATCACTTGCAGATTTTTCACAAAACGTCATATTGCATTTGACATGTGTAGGTAATTTTCAATAAAAGTGGATCCATGTATTATAGATGAAATTTTTTAAAACCACTCCCTATAGAAGTTTCCCGATTAGGAGTGACGCAATAGCGTATTCTCTGTTGTTATAGACCGTACGAGAAGCGCATTGTCTGCGTATAAGTGATTGGCAGGTCAGGAGAAAGGGGGCGCAGTTATGAAATCTTTAACACTGCCCCTGTGACTTCAAAGCCAATCAGAGCGCCGTGTAGTGATTGACAGGACAGGAGACATTTCTGTAGCGGACCGCCCGTTGTGATTGCTCTTACCTGTTCTCCATTGATCTAGAAATTATGAGAAACTTCATGGACTTTGTGTCAAGAAGTTGCTTTGTCCTGGGACATCATTTTACTGGTACAGGAAGCGTGAAGAAGAGTTCAACTCAAGAAGGTTCACTGTTTTATTGCAACAACTTTTCTGAATTAATACGTAAGCTAGGCGCTACAACGTACGACCCAAAGGGGGTTGTTCATTGATGCTTGCAAGAGAAGTCTAAAAGGCGTAGTAGTAGTAGTAATTAGGTTTTTGAGGTGCGTCAACAGCTAAGGTTATTTTGCACCGTTGAATTCTCTTAAAGAAAATCAACATACATCACAAAATCCATGCCCGAAGCGGGATTCGAACCCGCGACCTTTGGGTTAGAAGGCAGGCGCACCGCCTACCTGTCTAACCCGGCCGGCTCTAAAAGACGTCCTTCTTCACAACGGTAACTTGTGCTCATTCAGTGCACCTGAAGGAAACATGAAAATCTCGAAACTCTTCCGATTAAGGTTAAATACGGGGAACACGGTTGGCTGCTTTCTGGAATCTTAAAAGTTCTTTTTATGTTGTTGGTTAACAATCCGGTTACCCAAATTTTCCATGTTTTTTGTATGAATGGGATATCAGAGCAAGATCTCATCATTGGATAAAGAAGGAATGGCCACGCAGAGTCCATCTGACACCAGGTTCTAAAAACATTGCACGTCAAAATCTGGTTGACCCATTGAAAGTACTTTTACCCCCACTTCACATAAAACTGGGATTGATGAAACAATTTGTTAAGGCTTTGGACAAGGAGGGTGACTGTTTCAAGTATCTGTGTGGTAAATTCCCAGCTCTTTCCGAAGCAAAATTGAAAGAAGGAATCTTTATTGGTCCTCATATTACTAAACTTACTTTGGATGAGCAATTCGAAAGAACTATGAACAATCTTGAAAAAGAAGCATGGGCAGCTTTTAACGATGTATCAACAAATTCCTGGGGAATAACAAGGACCTAAATCACCAAAATATTGTGACTAACATGCTGAATACATTCAAAGCATTGGGTTGCAAAGTGAGTGTAAAATTACATTTCTTACATTCACATCTGGATTACTTCCCGGAAAATCTCAGAGCAGTAAGCGAAGAATACGAAGAACGGTTTCACCAAGATGTCAAGGATATGGAGAGAAGATACCAGGGAAGGTGGAACGTAAACATGCTGGCTATTGTTGGATGTTGAAAAGAGAGGCACCAGAATTTGCACATAAAAGAATAGGAACAAGGCGTTCTTTCGAGACAAAAAGGAAGCGATCCCATAAGAATCAAACTGAGTGAGGATGAATATAATATATATTTACACAACATAAATGAATAACATAAACTAAAATAAACTATTTACGTTAATATGCTTCATTCGTCTTACATTTGTTTGTATTTTTCAACTACTATAGCAAATCAAAATATGTAGTTGTATACCAAAATAAATAAGAGTTTTCTTAATTTTTTTGTTTCTTTATTCCCATATTGCCAAAAATTCATACGTGATGGGGAAAAATGGATTCCATTTTTGAAATTAGCGTAGTTGAATTGTGTAAAATAAGCTATTAGAAATAAAACAACTTTTCGAAAGTTCTAATTCGCAGGTCTGTGTAATTATTAACCTTCATTGCTATCGTTCAAGATTCTGCCTTCGGATACTTGGGATTAACCTTTATCGTATGAATGATTCCAAAAGAATCATTTCGGTCAGCTTGTGTTCTATTCCACGTTGAGATTTTGTGCTACAGTTTCAGCACACTTGAGATGGTTTACCTCTTGAAAATTTCGATTGCCAACCACACATAGTGTTAGGTTTGAGTAGTAAAACTCATTCCAAATCCAAAATAAGCCTTCGTATATGTGCATGGTTCTCACTGTGGCAAATGCCGCTGTACCTTTCGGACCTCGTCTTCTACTCTGGTTTTCGGCAGAGACCTAGTTTTATTTAGCTGTTCATCCAACCTGGTCATCCTCTTGATGATAAATCATAGATTACCAATGGCCATATAACATGTGAAGGCGTGAACGAATTTAGGATTGGCACCATTCGGATAGGCGAGGCATTATGAATGAAAATGATTGGAGTGTTTGTGATATATTGCCCAAAAACGTAGCAAAATGAGTGTAAAAAGAGCACAACGTCGCGGGTGTAACTGGACTGAAGATGAACGAGGCCCGAATGGAAATGAAATTACGCTGTATAATAATAGTGTGCGAAATTTAAATTTTGGGTCAATAAATTAATACCGCGATATGTGAAAAACACAAAAGCATTTCTCATTTTGTACATCACAGCAGAGAAAACATGTTACACTTTGAAGCTCGCCTCAAATCGTTTAGTAAATTGGCACTAAAAAATTATTTAAAAAAGAAAATAGACAAATCAGCATTTTTTTCAGTCGGACAGAATGCGTGCAGAAAATATCCTCGGTTATTTGAGAGAGAAGAAAGCAATTTCAATGTGCAGGATATGGTAAATTGAATAATATTAATGAGAGGGCAATGACCTTTTACACTTCCTGAAAGTGGTCTGCGAGTAATAGCCAGTAAGGAAAACGAAGTCGATTCAACCATAGCGATCCATTTGAGTGAGCCATTCCTGCGCCCACTCTCATTTCCCTTCCGTTTCTAAACGGGTTGTGGACCACCAGCACGAGAATTTTTATGAACTTTCCCCGCTCTAAGCAATAAAATATCGTTTTGGAACTCTAAAATAAACTACTTCGTTCAAAATAATTGTTTTCCCTCGGATATAAAATGATAATTGCCGCTTCTTAAATTTCAGTTTCAAGTTTATTGAAAATTGGCTTATCTCATTTTCTCAGAAAGCCATTACCCTCTATTCCTTGGAAATTTGCCCAAAAATATTTACAGTAAAACTCGTTTATTACGAATTTGAGGGGACCGACTCATTGCTTCGTTATAAGCGTGACTACGTTATATACGAGAAACGGTTTTTGGCCTATACATCCCATATAACACGTATACACACAGTAAAAGCTGTGCTATCCGGCCATTTAGAACCGGCCAGCCTTAGATACCGGCAATTACACAAATACAATTCATTTTGTATTTCTTTTTCTTTTTTTATGAATTTTTGTGTGAATAGTATATGTGTAATACCACAACTTCCACTTTAAAATTTCTTAAAATATAAGATGTATATATGTATTACGTATTTACTCCGTATACTTCTGTGGCTGCCGAGTAAGCATGGCGTTTTTGGTTACGTAAGCCATTTGCATTGTCTAGATGTTTAGGTGTACTTTTACAATTTCCAGTTTTATCGCTTTTTATTATTTAAAAAATTACCCATCCATTGAATATGGCATCAAAATAAATACCTAAAAGCAAGAAACAGGAGAGAAAAGGTTGTTTTAACGCTAACACAAAAGCTGGAGCTGATCAAACGAATTGAAAAAGGAAAAAAATAGAGCAGCCATAGCAAAAGAATTCAACATCGGATCTTCCACGCTCTACGATATCAAGGCTCATAAGGCTAAATTAATGAAATATGTGTCATCTCCTGAGACGAGTAAATCAATTAATAAACATCATACGCTTTATAAGCCAAAAATGGAGGAACTGAATAAAATATTATAGGACTGGTTTTCACAGAAATGTTCAGAAGAATTAAATAATTTCGTCCTTTTCTAATAGAGTAAATAAAGATAAATAAGAAAGATATAATCCAATAAATTCAATTTTGGGAACAGGTTCACTGCCGCACTCCCCAAACTTTCCGGACGCCCTAAACTTTTCAATAGTCTTTTTGTTTTGCATGTAAGCGTAGCAACGTATTAAATAAGAATGGTGTCTATATCTAACTAAGTGTGGAAGAATTAAAATGGAAAATGCAAACCCCATGCATAGTTATGTTGGGGAGTACGATAGTGAACCTAAGCCCAATTTTGGTTATTGCTAAATTTGCGATGTCAAAATCGAAAAACGCTTACCTAACCGGATATTTCTCCTAATCGGCTTTCCACAATCCCCAAGATAGCCGAATAACACAGCTTTTACTGTATTTGCAGTGAGTCGACTTCAATGCCGTACTTACATATGCAAAGAGATGCTTATCAACTTCGCGGCATGTAAAATGTTCGACTGCTATTACGTACGATTTTTTAAATGGTCAATTAATATTATTATTATGGTCATTAATTTACATAAACATTTCACATTTTTTATATCAATTTCAAAACAAAGGGAGCGTGAAAATTCGTATGGAAGGGGACCTGTACGAACAAGTGCGCGGTAAACGGGCGGAAACTATTCATTACTTATCGCTCTGCTCGCCAAAATTCGTTATATACGGGGCATTTTTTGCCACGGGACCAAACATTTGTTCGTTACAGCCGAGAATTCGTAAAATGCGTGTTCGTTACATCCGAGACATTTAACCAGTGCCCTTATGGAGAAGTTCAAGGGACCGAGACATTTCTTCGTTATAGCCGAGATTTCGTTTTAGGCGTGATCGTTATAAACGAGTTTTACTGTATTTGTATTTATGAAACTTCTAATTATTTTGGGATATCAAAATAATTTTGGTATCGCTTCTTCTGTCTCTCCATATTTATGGTTTTTCTTCGGAAAGTACTGAGTGATGATTTTTCTTTCTATTTTTCGAATAATATTTCGCTTACAGATGGACCTTGACAAAATAGGTTCTCATATATGAATTATATTAAGTGATTTAATATTTTCGTTAGAGGTTCTTATTGTAAGATATTAACAAATTAAATTTTGATGTAACTATATGATACATCGTATATATATTTTGATTTGATGGTGGGTCATTAAATAAAAACAATGTTCCCAACCTTTGACGACTCATTATAAGAATATAAAGGTTACCTGTTTCAAAATAAAGAAATAATTCCCAAATGAATTAATTTAGTAATTTGATTCAACACTTGCAACTGGTCACGCAATTAATAATATGTAGGTTATTTTACATTGTAATAAGAATAAGAAATACATTCCTTTTCCAACTCTGGTTTTTCCAACGTGGATTCATTTATTCACGGCTAAATAATCGATATACGTATTTACTCAACAAGTATATAATTTAATTATTCGCCGTCTTAAATAGTGCGAGCACCGCATTTTGCGTAAGTGTATGTCGTGAGAAATCTCGCAGTCCATACGAACGTGATTTTTTCATAAGGTATTAAATTAGCCCAAATCGGTCATTTCCAGGAGCGTAATCCCTTCGTTGCGAAAGGGAATGCTTCACAAACTTACGTTTATTAATACCGGGTTCAGTCACAAATATTAATTCATCATAAATACCTCACGGGGATAATATTTTGGAATTCTTCCGAATTCTAAGACGATATTGTTATTCGACACAATCTCCATCGAAATACTAGATATTCGAAAATTGGATTTCCTCCTCAGCGGTGTAAGGCATTGCCGATTATGTCGCTCAGTCAAGCGATCCACGTCCCCTTAGTTTGACAGGGAGAGAAGAGACGGAAAGCGATAGAGAAAGAGAGAGCGATTGGGAGAATAGAAGCAAATGGAGACAAATGTACTCATGTCGAGCAAGTGCCATTGGCCCCTTAGGAATCCGAATCCGCATAGCTGTTGATGACGGCCTCTTGCACACGCCATCCACTTGGTCGAGCAACACGCCGCTCGTGATTGATGAGCGGACGAGTACTTAGCCACTTGCAGTCGCACCACCGTATTAGCTTTCTTATCTTCTCGGTGGCGTGGACGCGTGTCCGACTACCCAGATGCGTACGTGACTATGAGGATAATCGCGCATTTACGGTCGCGAAAACGTTTCCACGCCCTGCTAAAACAAGCTAAATTAATGGAGTGTGTTGTTTGGGATGTTTTCCTTTTAGTACTCTCAAGACAAAACATCATTTGAAAAACTCGCTGGGTCATCGGAAAACCTTTGAAAGGGAACTCATTAACTGTGTGAGAAACGTAATAGTTTTAAGCTAGTGTGAAATGGAACGGAGAAATGTGAGTCATCTCTGCGAGAGAGGAAGGGAGTAGGTTCTCTGGATGAGAGAATATTTTATTGCAAACCGTTGCAAGAGGAGAAATGTTTTCTCCGGGGTTATAAATATGCAATATGCTTCCTTCTGAGCCACGTAGGTTGTAAGAGGAAAAGACCTCGTGATTATAATATTCACATATTAAATGAATATTTTAGGTATATACATACATAAATGACACATAAACGATAATGACGAAAGAATTATAACTTTCGTTGAAAATAGCATCCACAAATTCCCCTATTTGTGTTTTTAACTCTTTATCTGATTCTTTTTTCTTACGCAGCTATTTTCATTTGGCCTTTGCAATTAATCTAATATTTTCGGCCTCTATAGCTTCCATTACCTATTCTCCTTTTACATTCTCATATACGAAGTACAGGTATTGAGCAAGTATTGTTATCGCGATAAAGTTCGACCTCGAGATTTTTACGGAAATATACGTTTTAGGTGTCGCTGAATCCGAAAAAGTGGTTTTCGCAATTCCGTCTGTCTATCTGTTACTGGCGCTAGAGCCTAAACGGTAGAGGGAAAATGAATGAAATCTCGTACTTAGGCATTCTATCATACTGAGCAGAGTACATGAATAAATGGTTGACATTGCTTAATAATTAATGGAAGTTTATTCTACGCATTTTTAAAAACAATCCGATTTTCTCGAAAACGGCTCTAACGATTTCGATCAAATTTCGTACAGTTACTTATGTTTACGTCTTCAGTAATACTATATAGTTCGCATTCCCCAAAAATGAATATAAGGCTAGTTTTTTCTAGGCAACTTTAGCAATAATTTGATCTTCTCAGAAACGGCTAGAACGATTTTGATCCAACTTCGTACAGTTAATTGAGTATACGTCTTCAATAATACCATATTGCTCATATTTCTCAAAAAATGAATATAAGGCTGATTTATTCTTGGGCAACTTTAACAAAAATTGGATTTTCTAAAACCCGGCTGATACGATTTTCATTTTCTAAAGATAACTAAACGACGCATTATTATATGAGAAAGTTTGTACAATGTATGTTGTACCGATTTTTAGGCGCGTTTCGCTTCCAGCGTGAGCGCCTATTATCGTCGATCTGTCCGTTCGTCCGCATGTTCGTTCTCGGCTTCTACCAAACGGATTTTCATGAAATTTAATATTAAGGACTTAAAATCAAATATAATAAGAAAATCGCATAAATGAATCACGTAAGACAATCAGGGATGCCACTTTACTGGTGATAAAAAATCAACTTTCCATCATATCTCGTAAAATATTGTTCATATAAAAATATTTTTCAAATAAAAGTTATAGAAGTAATAAATTAGAGTATTTCGTTTTCTATACATTTTTATCGTAGGAGTAGCCGTTATCCATAAAATCGAGTAAAAAATCTTAAATGGAGTTGAACTTAAGAAAATTTCTTGCATGGTTACTTCTTCGTTGTTGCTAACATAAACAATCTCACAAACAAACGTTTAATTTACTTACGTGTGCATGCAGTATTATTAAATAGGAAGAAAATGGATTATTTATTGATGAAGAAAAGAACTTTAAAACGCCATTTCCCTTACGTACAGGTATATAATTTCTTTCTAATACTCCATTGCACGAAACGCGCCCATTTGTGATACGTTGTACACTTTCCTAACTTGTTGTATTTTCGTATGCAGTCGAACCTCGATAATGGTTTGAATTATATTTTGTGTTATTAAAACTTTTTATAAAACCCTAAAATACCAGAATGGATTCAATCAAGGAATTTTTTTTAAAGGTGTGTTTATATTTGAAATGCTTTGAAAATTTTTAAACATAAAAAGATACTTTATAAAGGGTATATGTTTACTGAAGAATGTGCAAAATGTCCACGGTCGGTTTAAAATAATTCGGGCCTCGGGCCGGGTCTGGGTGCGAAAATGGGGTGAAGTCTCGGGCCGGGCTTGGACTCAATTATGAATGGCCCGAGCTTGGGTCGAAGATTTCGGCCCGAGCAGACCTCTACTCGATAACTCAAACACCTAGAACTCGAATTTCATTTAAGTAGAACATTTTCCCTCTTTCATGGAAGTTCGAGTTACGACGCCCGACTATATTTTTTTTTTACTTTCTCATATACGAAGTATATTGAGAAAGTATTGTAATCGCGAAAAAATTACATTACTTGAGTATACGTCTGCAATAATACTACGTACATAATTCATAATTCTCAAAAAATTAATATAAGGCTAGTTTATTCTTGGGCAACCTTAACAAAAATTTGATTTTCTAAAAACCGGCTCATACGATTGTCATTTTCTAAAGATAACTAAACGACGCATTAGTATATGAGAAAGTTTGTACAATCTATTTTGTACTGATTTTTTATCCTTTATTTCTACTTCTTGTAGTTTTGACTAGAGAATTTTCATTCCCCTTTCGGCATTCGATTTTGTTCAATTCTGCTTAGATATATGAATTGGTGAGTCCGCGTTTAGAATAACTTGTAATTTATATATAGAATTTATCAGGAAATTGCGTCATTATTCAGAATGTTAATCGAGAGGTAGACGTAATCTAATTACTATTTTGTAACCATTTATCTCTTTTACCCCCAAAATTCTACATAGAGGCTATAAAGGTTTTAAGTTAAAAGTGTTGGAAAAAATCGGTACAACATACATTGTACAAACTTTCTCATATATTAATGCGTCGTTTAGTTATCTTTAGAAAATGAAAATCGTATGTGCCGGTTTTTAGAAAATCCAATTTTTGTTCAAGTTGCCCCAGAATAAACTAGCCTTATATTCATTCATTGAGAAAAATGAAATATGTAATACTATTGAAGACGTATGCTCAAGTAACTGTACGAAATTTTATCAAAATCGTTCAAGTCGTTTTTGAGAAAATCAAATTGTTAAAAATGCGTAAAATAAACTTCCCTTAATTAGTATTAAGCAATGTCAACCATTTCTTCATGTACTCTGCTCAGTATGATAGAATGCCTAAGTACGAGATTTCATTCATTTTCCCTCTACCGTTTAGGCTCTAAAGCCAGTAACAGATAGACAGACGGAATTGCGAAAACCACTTTTTCGGATTCAGCGACACCTAAAACGTATATTTCCGTCAAAATCTCGAGGTCGAATTTTTTCGCGATAATAATACTTTCTCAATATACTTCGTATATGAGAAAGTAAAAATGGAAATTTTACATGCAAAAAACAGCCCAGAATTTGTTTCAGTCAACGAACACCAGTTCCTCTCCTATTCCCCTTTACTCATGTCAGCGCTTCTCCCTCCCCCAACGACAATAAGCCCTCCTTCCTCCCACCCCTCCCTGTCGGTATATAGGCCTTTCTTATGATTACTTGGTACCTGATGATGGTGATCATTCACCGAAATCGGTCGTGTTTTTTTTTAAATATGTGAAATCTGTAAAATAACAATAAAGTTGTGCTGTTATACGCATTATTCATGTTAACAATACACCCCATCCTTTTATGATGGAATTACACGAAGTCCCGGCCTCGTCCATTATATTTGTCTGATGAATTGATCATATTTCCTTATTGGAGATCCCTTCTGTATCGCTTTGATTTGTATAACGAGTTGTTTGGAAGCTCTCCACTTCGTACCATTAACAACCTCACTCACTGAAGTCTTAAACAGCATTCTCTTCGTTGTCATGCATATTTATGACTTTATCCTCTTTTCAGAGATACACTTTAAAATTAAAATCTGGGAAAAAACACCGCATTATCAAATATTTTCAGGTACTGCAAAGCTGTAATTGCTATAAGTGATCTAGGTATCTCCTGTTACCGTTAAGTAAATCATATGCACATTTTCACTACAAATTAACTGATATTATTGTAAAAATCGGTGCAACATACATTTTACAAACTCTCATATACGAATGCGTCGTTTAGTTATCTTTAGAATAAAATGAACTACGTAGAATTACTGTAAACATCAACTGAAAGAACTATACGAAATTTGATGAAAATCGCATCAGCCGTTTTTGAGAAAATCAAATTATTGTTAAAGTTGCCTAGAATAAACTAACCTTATATTCATTTTTTGAGAAATATGAACTATACGGTATTATTGAAGACCAGGTACGGACCAACGAAAAGACCAGGAATTTCCATTGGAAAAACCAGCGGGTTTGCTTCAAAGGAAAGAGTGCCGATCTCTTTCTTCTCTGCTACTATTGTTATCCACAGACGACATTTATGGTGAGGGTTATGGGGACACCAACTGCGACAATATCCGGGCCAACCACTGTAGGCAGAAACCGAACAGAATATTGAAAGATCTGAACGCAGCAAAAGGGTCGTTTTACAATGGCCTAGAAATGAGCCCTAATCTGCTTTTGTGCCGAGAGAAAAATCCATGCACTTACCATCACCCCCTTCATTATTGTAATTAGCAGACCTGAGAAAATATGCCCCGCTGTGTCTTTCTTAAAACACCATAACTCTCCTCATATCTTTTTCTTCGGAAAAATTCAAATTGTAGCTCTCAACGGTTTGAGCTTTCAACGATATCATTCCTTTTCTAAATTTCATGTCATGTTCTTCTATGATATTTCCGTTACTTGGTAGTTTATATTCCAGCAAAAACAGGCCAGGACTTCGGCGGATCCCTTGGATCGGAGGCATTCCTTTCCCGCAGAATTCCTTGAATTATCTACAGTGTGTATTTTTAATAATATTTTAGTAAACTTTAAGAGAAATAAAGTTAGTTAACATGGTAGTGTTATTTAAAGAAGGTCACTCTACGTTGTATAATCGTTTGTTTTGAGCCATAAGTGTCCGCACTTCGTATATTGAATAATCTGCCCCGAACTTTCGATTAATTTTAAATTATTCTTGTAACGTAATTTTACTATCATATTGATTTTTTGATTACTTTTCTAAGGTGGCAAAAGAAAAAAATTAGCAATATATAATATGTTTTGAATCGAGCTAAAAGTGTCTTTTTGAATTTATTATATAATAATAAGAATTAATAGTCGAATTTATTAGAGTTTTACATATCATAAATTCATTCGGAGTAATATTTTATTCCATATTATTTGTCCAATTAACTAATTAAAATATTTTATTTACATAAATTTGTTATTGAAAGTTGGAAAAATTGAGACGCCGTGCATAATCGCCATTGGAAATCAAGAAACTCTCTACTTCAATAACTAAATCTATCATTCAATCAAGGAAATCTTAATAAGGGCTTACGGAAAAGAATTTTCGTAGACCCTTGATAATTATAGCGAACATTTTTTTAATTTGTTATAAATGAACCAAAGGAATAACGCTTTGTAACTTCCATTGTTTTTATTTCTCTTACGACCCGGGTTTCGACGTTACAATGCTATCGTCAGGTGCAGATATGGTGAGAATAGAAAGTATATAGTACAGAGAAATGGGTAGAGGCGGGGGAGGGAGGGTAGTTTGTAAGATGGAAAGGAATGGAGGGGAGGGAAAGGAGGAACCTATGTCAGAGGGTTACTGCAGGCGGTAGGTTGTAAAGGGATAAAGGGGGAGGGGAAAGGAAAGGCTGGAGGCGGGAGACCATCTCGGGAGGGTTTGGTGAAAGACGGGAAGGAGTAAAAAGAAAGGTCTTGTGGAAGACGGAGAAAGGGTGAACCCCAGAGAGAGGAGGGAGGAAATTATCAACGCGGCAATGGGTGCGTGTGTGGTAGAACTAAAGAGGTTAAATATTGGGAGACGGGCGGTAAGGCCCTTGTTATAAATCTTTTTTCCTCTAAATAATGTGTATTACAGGTAAGAAAAAGAAATAAAATGCTCGAGGAACTAATTGCTTTGATTTTTAATGATTTCTTTAAAATACTTATATGTTTTCAGTTTGTCCATCCATCCAGGGATAATCTCAAAAGCGGTTTAATCTAGAGACGCATTTTCTTTCTGATTATGTATTATTGTGTATGTTGGTAAATGAATTTGAAGTGAATCCATTCAGAGAATTTTTAATTGATATGTAAACAACAATGAACATAAAAATCATGTTAGGGTCAAAAATACCATTTTTTAAATATAAGTAAATGAAGACGATGATAGGATTGTAATATATAAAAAGTATCAATTTTTCCTTTCTTTAAATAAATTCTTCTTTCATTTAAAATAATAATGACTGCTGATTGATTTACTTACAGATTGATACTGAATGTGTAATGTTTATATTGGATAAATTATTTCTGAATAGTATTTCGTATGATTAATTTAGTTGAACCGAACCGCAAACCGAACCGAATCACTTGTCAAAATTCTCGTCTGAACCGAACCATGAACCGAACCACTTCCAAAAATTTAGAACCGAACCGTGAACCGAACCACTCCAAATTTTGAAGTGGTTTGCAACTCTCGTCTCTAGTAAGATAAAATCTATTGTACACTTCAATGGTCAGAAGAAACTTCTATGAATGTGGGACGAAAAACTATGCAGTGAATTCTTCTTATCTTTTCCGAACAACCCTCGCCCTGAAGTGCGCTTCTTTGATAGAGATATTGTATCCATTCCGCCAAAAGGGTTTTCCCAAAGTACTATGGATGAATGGTGAATTCCTCTATCTAAGAGAAATGCGCAACCGACTTCAACCCCACCTCTTATACAGATAAATTTTAAAGAGATTTTCAGTCTTTCCTTAGCAGTAGAAATGATGATATTCGTGATTTAGTGCTACTTGGTTTTTGACGTTTACTATTTGCCAAGTCGTTAATTGAAGCTCAGTATATATTCTATTTTTTAATATGTTAAAATCTTGTTCTTATTTGCGGGTGGTGATATGGAAATAATGAAGAATTATCAACGGTTAATTCCACTTTTACTTACACACACACACACACACAAACAGGCATCATCGAAAAAGTAACCAAACATACTAAGGAAACCTCAAAACGTATTTCTGTTGAAATCTCGAATTCGATAATTTTCACGAGTACAGTATTTTAATATACATTCTAAAATGAATATTTAATTAATTGAAGATATATTTTCCCCTCAATTTCATACACTATATTTTGATTTGCGATTCCATTTCTGAAAATCCAAGCCAACAGTAAAGCGTTTCAATGCACGTGATGTAGGAATTCCAGAGCAAAGCGATCGCTGAGCAGGAAGGACAAGTCTCGTGATCCAACACCGTCATTAAAGGCCATGATACTCGCATCATCATCAACTTGTTATCTTTAGTAACCCCAACGACCTCATTCTCCAGAAGACGTTACGCAATTGGAGATGCTTTGCGCGTATTTGTACACACCATTATTGTGGAAATACGCCACAGTCTGATATGAATATATTTCTTCACCATGTCTTCTTGGCAGTGCAACACAAATTTCATTTTGTACAGGTACTGCATTTTAAACGTGCCTATTCTATATGATAAAGTTTTTGAACGCTAAAATCTTTTGGCCATTTATGTAATAAATGTAAAGCTCTATATCTGAGGAGTGGTATAAACAGGACAAAAGGGTGTGTTGAACGCAAAATATATTGCAGCCAATTAGAGAATCAGATATGGGACAAAAATTGGTGTAGTCACTTAAAAAGCCATTCAATCGGTAATTATTGCAAACAATGAATGACGGTTTTTTTTAAGGCAACTGATTATTAGGGATTAGGAATTTCTCTTCGCCTCTTTGGTAATAAATAATGAAAACTCGTAACTTAGAAATATAATTTTTTACTCTTATTAGGAATTCATATCAAATTTTATTTCAGTAAATTCTGATTTCTTGATAAAGTTAAACCTAACTAACCACATGATTTGAATTTCGTGATCATCACTACCATCTTCAATGAACAACTAAGCGTGGCTGTTACCCTCCTTTTTGTTGAAAAGTTTCGAAGCTTTGATGCATATATCATTCCATCGGCTACGCATTATGCGTCCGGTCGTAATAACCCTTGCGCAGACGCTCACGTCTCTTATCTTTCCTTATGGACATAATAGATTCATCATGTCATCGACCGACGTTTTACGTAAATGTCGTGTTACTACAGGCAATTGGAACATTTGCGTTTTTTCAATCAGCACTGAAAAGGTTAATTTAAGAAATAATGTTTAAGTAATAGTGCATTTCGTGTTGAAAGTTATGTTTTATCATATTCACGTAAGGAATGTTTTCAACTTGATATCTCGGAGATCATCAACAAATTAGGAATTTTGCCAAACGTTTTTATTTGTTTCCCTCCTCGCGCTCTTCATTTTTGGTTTATTTGAAATAGAGAGATTAAAAAGTTATTCCTTAAGAAGTGTTTCAGATTTAAAACAACGTTTTTGTTACTTGGCCACTTTATTCGCAACTTAAATGATATCAGTATAGAGTATGAAACCGATAAAATAAGTTTGCGACACCTAACAGATAAGGTTCCACTATGTAATCCGGTTACCAGCCCTTTCTGCCACAAACTAGCTTCAGTGATCTGCTCATTTCACCTATAGAATTTGTTAGCGTTGAAAGTGTCCATGCTGTTTCGCTACATCTGTAATATTCTTAGGACAGAGGAGGAATGGGAGGGGGGGGGGGGTAAATACAGAGTTTAGCTTTCAATACTAAAATATATTTGTTTTGTAACTGTAATAATAACTTGGCGCGCTAAGTACTATTGACAATTAACCAGGGAGTGGTCGTGGGTGAAGTTAATTACCAGGAGCCTGATCACATTACACCTCTGGATAAAAAATTCCATAAATATTTATATCATTTCTCAAGACGATATTTTAACCCAATTGCAGCCAATCTGCGGCACGCGAAGCTCTTCTTAGAGGCACGCCTACCGATTTGTAAAAACTAACAAAATAATTATAGAAATTAAAAAATGTCAATGTTAACATTCTAGGTTCTACGAAATAGCTCCTTAAAAACATACCGAGTGTTGTGTGAGCGAGGGGCTTCATTAATCCCACCAGTAGAGAACGTAATCCAAGGAAATTGTTTATACTGTTATCACTGTTTTCAAGACTGAGTCCATAACGTTCGCTAAACTTAAAAAACTGTTTTTCTGATATAAATACTTTCGATAGTCTTTTAATTTCACGCCAGAATGTTAATTTTGAGTGGTGTGTTGCGTACGCTAGTCTTGTAGTAACCCGTGTTGTGCGTTTTATTATATAGTTCCTTCATTCATATTCGTTGTTGAACCCTTTTAAATAAAATGTCCTTCAATTAGCCCAGTACTTCAAAATACAAGTCAAAAAATAAATCGCATATCTACTATAATAATTACGAGTGTCCGTCTGTAAACTATCGACTTTGGAGCTTAATAATATCTCGCAAACGACTGAACCGAATTTGATGAAATTTTCAGGACAGCATTGTGATATAATAAAAAAACGTATTAATGTATCTAACTCGAGATCAATTCTACTCCAGGGGACAATTTCCATTTCCCATAAGGTTACACGTAAAAATCGGCTTTACGACGTGTAGGCTTTCATTCTTTTTTAGATTAAAATTAGAAATAATCAACCTACAATCTTCGGGTACGATCCTTTTTTGAAGAAAACATTACAAAGTTTCTTATTCTGATCGTCTTTTTCAGCATACTGTTCGAAATTGTTCATATTAAACGTTTAATTCACATATTTTGAGGAAATTTTGCCATTTTAACGGGATGTTGCCTTGCCTACCAATCCCATTGTTAGACCTCGATAACATATTTTTATTTCAATCTTTATTATTAGTGTAATCCGTTATAAAAGAGCGGGAAATTCGAGTAATATATACGACAAAATATATACGATATATTCTTTTATTCTTTTACTAGGTTTGCTTCCGACATAGAATAATGATTTTATCATTTCTAACCCAAAACTAAAATATAAATGAGAAACATTCGCAATTAATTATATTGCTTATTAACGTTTCGTAGTCTATTTGCGTAACTGTTTATCGGTTGTTTACTTAACGACGACGAAGAAAGTGTGTAGATAGAACTTTTTGGCGTATTTACGAAAAGGTAGGTATAATTGTTACATTTTTTAATAAACTTCAACGGAGATTTAGTTCATTAGCGTAGTTATTCACGATATCATCATTTTTATGATTATACCTTTATCAAAAAAAATACCGTTATACCTTCATATGTCAATTTAAAGTTATATTTTCTACTTTAGACACCTCAATACAATTATAACCATTATTATCGAATTATCTACTGCTTTATCTTTTGAGTGAAACGAATGTTCATAATTCTTCCGTTGATATTTCAACGGGCATTACACTAATTAAATTAATAAATAATTAATTAATTGTTTATTTATTTGTAATGTCCAAATTAGAATTGCTCTCATTTTTTTCTTACAGAGAAACTCTTCTCTCAAGACCAAATATTTAACAAAATACTCTTAAAAATGGCTGATGAAGAAACACCAGACGAAGCTGCCAATCGACGTGCGCGATGGGCAGAATATATGAGAGAGTATCGCCGATCTAAACGAGCTAGGGAAACACCAGAAGAAACTTCCGATCGTTTGGCACACGAAGCTAACCAAAAAAGACAGAATCGTCATGCCCAAGAAGCAAATTATTCTCCTGAGGAATCTTCAGAACGCCGTGCACGGGAAGCTGAACGTAAAAGACGTATTCGCAATGCTTATCGTTCAGTTCCACCTAACGACGACACGTTTAATGACCAAGTGGACAATCATAACAGTGGTCCATTAAGGTCCACCGACGCGTCAAGACAGAGACGTTAGACAAAACACGGCGTCTGCGACGTGACGCAAGGAAAGGAACACAATCGGTAAATGAAAACCGCCGCACACTGGTCTTAGTCATACCGCTGACGTCAGGATCATGTCTGAGACAATCCCCAAAAGACACCGCGTGTTCCTTTTTCTGCGTCATGCTTCAGTCTTCTTTTAGCTGTCAGCGAAGGAGGAATCACGTCCGAGGAAGAAATCAATGTAAAATTAGTGCAAGCGGTGGAGAAATCTTATATAATAAAATTGAATGTCTGTCCGTGTGTTCCTTATACATTCCCACGCCCTTTGAGCTATCGGGACCAAACTTTGCAAATTGACTTCATATGACTCTACGAGTAACATAGAGTACTTCGGATTTCCACAATCGACCCGGGTTCGATTCCAGGAGTCAATTTTATTTTCCCATAAGTTTACACAGGATTTTCGATTTTTCAAAGTGCAAGGTTTTTTTCCTTCAATCGTTAAAATACATAAATATGGACCGATTTTCTTCGTTTTTGCCTTATTCGACGGCTAAAACTCTACACTATCTTATTCTTGCGATGTTTACATGTTACACTGTCGAATCATTCAGAAATACGCAATTGTTTTCGAAATTTTACGGATATTTCGTATTCTTTCCGACGTTGTCAAGGCGACCGTAATTGTTGCCTCCGATTCAATTAATGCCAATTAAACCTTCAAATAGGTGAAAGAATAGCGTTTTCGCTTCGAACTGTTGTTTAAGCATTGAAATTAATTATGTATAGCAACGTACATAGTTAAGGATAATTATTCTGTTGACTGCGTATGGGAAGCGTTTATAACGACAATTAATCGTTTGTATACTGGTATCTTACCTTTTAGTAAGTAAAACCTTTATATTATACATCTGTAATGCTTACTAACGCACATTTATAATACTGTCCATAGAAGTCACTCGACATCAGTTTGTGGTTGTGAATAAAACGTATACTCTATACAAGTATTTCTAGGACGCTTACATTTCCCCAGAAAGTGACAAATACTTCTTTGGTTCGTAAATGACACACATACCGCACAGCAATATATGGGGCATTTGCTGTAATTAGAAGGTAAGTATGCTTCATTAAAGATTCGATCCCATTTTGAATGTTCTTACAAGTTAAAATTCTTAAGATTTATGGATAACAGTGTAAAGGCAACTTTCTCTTGGTCACTTGGTTATGTGTTTGGCATAACCCGGGCATCGCCGGGTACTTTCAGCTAGTTTCCTATAATTTTTGATTATTCATTACCTGGGCATAGTAACAGGGATGAGCTCGAGAAAGCCTGGCGTGAAATATCTAAGGAAACCGGATTAAATGGTAATTAAAGTTTTATATTTATTATCAAAATGAATGATTTCCATGTGATGTACAGCCTCGAATTAAAGGTGATGGCGCACCGATTTTTCAGGGCAAAAATGAAAATTTCATTGCAAACTTTCACGTAGATTATAAAAACTATACTAAAATTATAAGATTTGCATTACTAGAAAGGTCAAAGCTTTCTCTTTCAAAATGTATAAAGGTTATTAAGATTTACTAATATCCCTTGCGTCAATAGTCAATTAAAGGTGGTGGCGCACCGATTTTTCAGGGCAAAAATGAAAATTTCATTGCAAACTTTCACGTAGATTATAAAAACTATATTAAAATTATAAGATATGCGTTGCTAGAAAGGTCAAAGCTTCCTCTTTCAGAATATATAAAGGTTATTAAGATTTACGAATATCCCTTGCGTCAATAGACAATTAAAGGTGGTGACGCTTCGTATTTTCTGCGCAAAAATGAAAATTTCATCGCAAACTTTGACGTAGTTTATAAATATAGAAACAATAGTAAAATTAGGTGACATGCGTTACAGGAAAGCCTAGAGTTTCTTCTTTCAAAATATATTATGATTTATTAACTGAGTTAAACAGGATACGTCGATCGGCGACATACGAAGTTCTTGTTGGACGTGCAGGATACGTCGCTCGGCGTTGAGGGGTTAACTGTGAAAATGAAAAAACCACTTATATCTCAAAAAATGTCATTCTTTTTCCATCAACTTTCAGGAATTGGTATTACCTCGTTTAATTTTTAAACTACCCTTCGAAAACATTTAAATCATGGGTTCTGTTCTAAGTACTTATATTTTCTCCATTTGATTAACAAAGGTATAAATGTAGCACATTAATCATTTGCATATTAAAATTATTTATATTCATTGTAGAAATACGAGACTTGAAACCAGGGCATCGAACCGTAATTATTTTCGCTCCGGTTTTCGTTCCGGTTCACTCAAAACACAAAATTTCGGTTCGGTTCCGGTTTCGCTCCAGCAAGCGTCAGTGAACCGGTTCGAACCGGTTTTTTTCGCTCCGACCTTAAAATATTTTTAGGAAACTTTCAAGAATTGATTTATTAAGTATTTTTCTTATTAAATCAAATACAGCTTCACTATAAAAATAATGATATTTAAAAAACATAATCAAAACGCGTAAATAAATTATTTAAATGTGAATATTTAGTATGTATCTTATTTATTTAAGATTATATTTTGAATTGAATATTTACAAACCATACATGCGCCGCAAATGATTTCAACATTCTAGGAAAGTATAAAGTAAATTATAAATGAGCAAGTTTTCTGCGATAGAACATTCTAAACTTATTATATTATGCAAAGCATTCATCTCATTTTCTAATTTACTGTGCTTAGTCCTTAGTACTAAATTTTATCAAAATCCGCTGAATAGCTACGGAAAAAATTGCATCCTGATAGAAGGACGGACAGACCGAAGCTAATATGCGCTAAAGCTGGAATGCCTAATAATGAATTATTAATATTTTTATTTACAAATCGTGCGGTAAAATAAGAGATCGCGTTATCTCAATAGTGCCAGTAAGTTGAGTAAGATATTACGTTATTTTCATTAACAATTTGTAGATCATGTCCACTGCTCGTATTATAGTAAAAACTGTAAATGCACGGCTTAATTTTTTCATTCAGAGATTACTTAAATGGATGAAAAAATCTATAAAATATTTATGAGGAAGGCCGCAGAAATTGAGGGTCCGAGAATTCAGAAAGGCTGAGAAATGTTTATTAACATGATACAAATTTACGATGACTGAATATTTTTAATCACTTACGTAGTGTGAGAATGTTAAACTTCATTATTTCATAAAAATGAAATGATAAGTACCGTTTCGAAAAATTATTACTAAGCGAAAACGTGATTTTCACCCGGCAGCAAATAAAAACATCTACGTACATCTACATATTACCCTGCAATCAAACATGCAAACAAAAAGAAAATAAGACATTCGGCCTGTCGTGAACTTTCTTCTCTCTCTATGTATTGAGATGCACATGAAAAATCCTACTATTGAGCCAACAGATATTATCACAAATACACATCCTTCCCAAGGCTGAGGAGAATGTGTTCTCAAGAAAAACCCAACCCTTTTCTTATTCGGTTTCTAAACGTGAGGCTTTCAGAAAGACTCAAACTAAAGCAAAAGGGAAAACCCTTCTTTCGCTCCCACATTTTATGCGAACCGAAAAATATGGAACGAAATAAATAACGGTTTTCGGTTTCGGTTCGGGTTCAGGAAAATATTTTTTTTCGGTTCGGGTTCGGTTTCACTCCAGGAAAAATAACGGTTTTTTACGGTTTCGGTTTTCGGTTCGGTTCCGGTTCGATGCCCTGCTTGAAACTAAAACCCCTGAAAAGTGAAATTTCATTTTCTTGCCTACAGTTATAGAATAAACGTCGTAACGTTAACAAATTAGGTCTTAACGAGAAAATTTTACGTATTTTTACCTGAAAATTTATTGTGGTATAGGTGAATTGCATTGTTGCCGGAGAGAGAGAAGGGGAAAGGGAGGGAAAGTGGGAGGGAGAAAGAGAGGGAGGGAGAGAGAGAGGGAGGGGGAGGTACAGATAGGAAGGGGTATATTTTATGATCACCTATACCATCGTCGATATGTAGGTTTCTAGTCAATAGCGGGTGGGTCGTGGCTAGCAGGTCTAATATGTTTCCGTTTCCGTTCTTGCCGTATGGCGTCGGTTCCATGACGATTTGTTCTAGCGAGTTTAGGGTAAACGCTTCAATTAATTCACAAGCCTCTCTATTTTTTCCGCCACTAACATAGTTTACGGAATTCCAATCGATCGATGGAAGATTAAAATCACCTCCAAGAATAATTAAAGGGTCTCACTTTCTCCTGCAAATCACCTGCAGTGTATGTACCACTGAGTTCTCTAATATTCTTGACTCCTGAGCCAGGCGGGCGGTAAAATGAGCAAAAAAATAACTTTTTACCATTTCTCGTACGAACTGAGCACCATATCATTTCGCAGTGTTCGCTGACGTTAAACTCGTCTAATTGGTTTGATATACTGTTTCTGACGGCGATAGAAACTCCACCTCCGACTCTTTTCCTCCTTTCTTTGCGATATATCACGTAATCTGGTGGGAAAATCTCATTAGAATCAATGTCGTCCGACAGCCAGCTCTCTGTTCCCAATACAACGTCTGCACAATGACCTTTAACTAAGTGATAAGAATCAGCTTGTTTCCTTCGAATGCTTCTGCAGTTCACAGTGATAATTTTATTGTGCTTTCTACGGGTATTTTCGTTTCGGTTTCCATACTACCACCATTATCAATCTTAATTCTCCCACTAGGGATATTCCCTGCAACTTGATCTAGTGATTTTATTTTTCTACTTCTCGATCTACCGCTATTTTTGGAATCCCTATTGTTAATATTGGGGGACTCTAATCTAACCGATGTATTGATTATTTTCTCGTCTTTTAAAATACATCTAGATATAGCATACTAATTTTAAGTTGTATGATCTTTGCTAAAGTCTATCAATTCCTCTCGTAGTTTCCGGATAAATTCCATGCATGATAAAATTTATGTGAATTTGTTTGTTCCAAATGCTTTTGTGGAAATTAGATATCCTCAGATTGCGCGGCACACTAGTGCCTTCCTCGAGGCTCACTGGTTTGGGATCACTGTATTAGGCGACGGCGGACGCCACTGCTTTCAGTTCCACTACCAGAACGTGCGTTCCGTTTCCTGGCATTTTCCATTTCGAGCACTAATATAATATACTATAGTGCGTTTCCCGAAGTCGCACGGGTCAGATTCGCAGTATTCCGTCCGCATTCGGGTTATTTCGCTTAGGCTACGACCCAATGTTGTCACATTTCGAATTTCGCTCACTTCAACAGCAGCTGTGGACGAGTGAAGTTCTGAGAGCAATCGTGTCAACAGCGCTCGTCAAGAATTTTTGAAAGGCGTGGGAAATTTAAGACTTCTTATTGGCTGACACTTTCTCCCCCTCACCCTACAAGTCTAACCGTAGACACGCCTCACCCGTACGATCTCTGGAAACGCAGTATAGGTGCCTGTTGCCGCAATCGCGTCAAATAAGTTTCAGCAAGTTCTACGTTTTCATTGTAATACAAAAATGTTTTCACGCTGCTCCGGAATAAACGTATCCCGTCGTCTAACGTTCTTCGTCATTTAGATTATCTACGAAGAGAAGATAACCATTTAACATTCAATATGTTTAAAAAATAACGTCCGTCCCTATTCTCATTCAACTTAAAATGTATGCGTGAGCCTATTTGCGTTAATAAGCATTGTTAATGTACAATATTAATGGTTTTACTTACAGACAATGAAATGAAGATTCAATTGCTTTGATTAAATCGTTAGAAACGCTTTCCAAACGCAGTTAACTGAGTAATTATTCGTAAATATTTACGTTGCTATGTATAAAGGTTGGCGTTGCTACAGTAATAATTTCGATGCTAAAACAACAGTTCGAAGGGAATAACATTATTTTTTCATCTATTTGAAGGTCTAATTGACACTAATTGAATCGGAGGCAACAATGATGGCCGTATTGACAATGCCTGGAAAGAGTACGAAGTATCCACAAAATTGCGACAACAATTGCGTATTTCTGAAAGCTTAGATCGTGTAACGTATAAAGATCGCAATAATAAGATAGTGTGAAATTTTATCTGTCGAAAAAAGCAAAAACGAAGAGAATCCGTCCATATTTACGTATTTTGATGCATGAATGAAGGAAGGAAGGAAGATGGTAAGTTACTTTTATCATAGATATTTAAGGAATCTATAAAAATAACCGAAATAATTTACCGATACACCATCACTTTTCGGAGACACAAGGCATAGTGCCTCTTGTGCCTAGGCTTAATCTGGCCCTGCGCCTGAAGGCCGCAAATGTGTCGTGCCGCTGACGGCAAGTCTCCAAATATTCTGGACATGTCACCCAATTAAACCTCTCTCGGGCCTTCATTAATATTTTGTAGATCCCCAGTTGCACTAAAGTATTTCCCACATGGGCTTTCATTATAACCTCAAAGAATTCACAGAATTTTCTCTTCATGACCATCGTGTTGTGCCAAGTCTTTACTTTCTCCATACATAGTATCAGGGTTTGAAACCGCAACGAATAACAGGACCGGGTTTGCCGGGTCCGGGTTTGGCGTTGCGGGTTTTCAAACCGGATTTGAATCCCTCGTATATTTTTTGCGGGTTTTCAAACCGCGTTTCAAACCCGGTAATTTTTTGCGGGTTTTTAGAGTGTTGCGGGTTTGAACCGGGTTTGAACTGTTTTTCATATTTATAAATACACATATTTTTCGAAGTATGTCGAGGATTGTCATAAGAAATATTGAGCAAAAGTTGCAATTCATTCATTTTGATGTACGAAATATACAAAACATTCTACCAGACCGTTGAAAATGTGTCATGAAAAAAAAATCAAATTCGATTTTTGCTTCCCTTACATTGTATTCTCTTGCTAATATACACATAAGTATACATATTTGTATTATGTAGTATCTTGTGCACGTCAAGTTATACATGACTAAGCACGAAACAGTGCAAAATTAAAAGTTATTGCATGCTTCTATAATTTTTCTATATTATTTACACAAGACTCTGCAAATAGAATTACTAGTAATCGTATGAATAAAATTTTTATTGCAAGAGGGTTACACTATTATTTTAAGCTTTACCTTTAGAAATGAACGCAATATTGGTTCGCAGCAATAGAACATCAATGCGCGTGTCTTTTGAATTGCTCCTCTGATATCCCATAATATACTTCCGCCCAGAAAGGATCTTTCCACACTGACTTGGCACATTCCTGCTGAAAACACGACCGCTGACAATTCATAGAGGGATGGAAATTCCCAACGCTTTTCTAGCCAGTATTTCAGAACATTTGTGCTATTTTTGCCATTTTATGCAATCATATGCTTTTATTTGTGCGTCAACTAAATTCATGGCTTTGTTCTCCATCTCATGCTTTGATTCTCTAAGCTTATTTTCTGTTTCTGCTTCTGTTTTTGCCAACATGGTCTCAAAGTCGCTTAACTCACCATCATCATCTGTTGCTATTTCTTCAGAACTGGATGAGTCGTAGATTTCCTTCTCTTTTGTCTGCTGTAGTTTTCCCCGCAATAGGATTAGGTGTGTCTTAGCAAACTTAACGTCTTTGGCACTGAGAACGCATTGAAATCTAGGGTCCAGGTAAAGCCCTGCCAGCACAACAATGTTGTGCATGAAACTAGATTCATGTTCTTTCATGCATGATGCCAGCATTATTGCAAGGGAGTTGCCCTCTTTACTTAATTTTAATAACTTAAAGTAACACTCGCTCCATTCTTTGTATATGTCTCCTATAAGGAGCTGTTCTGCTTGTAGATTTGTAGTTGCTATTTTGCATGGCAACAGTGCATCTACAATTGATTGGATGTGTGACCGTTCTGAATCTGTCACCTTCAGTTCTGGAAAGCTATTTCCATGTTTGGAGTAGAAATATTTGTAATGTAGAGCACTCTGAAGCATGTTGACTGTAGACGACCATCGAGTTACACAGTCTAAAACAGGTTTTTTAAATTTTCCTGCTCAACTAAATAACCAAGCACTGGTGTGCCCAATTTTTTCATCATCACTCTAATTTTATTCAGCAAAGACTTGTATTTTCTTGCCTTCAGGGCATCTAAAACTGCTAGTTGAAGTGTGTGAACAACGCATATGAGAGAACTAATTTTTGTATTCAATGTTGACTCCTTTTGTAACTCCTTCAGTTCACTGTACACCTCACCTTCAAATTCATTCATCTCTTCATTTTCTTCCTCAAAACTAAAATCTCCTTCATCCTCACTGCCTAGCATGTTTACAACTACCTCATCTCCTATCTCTGTATTAAAATCATGTCCGTCTTCATTCTGAGACTTACTTTCACTATTACCTTCTCTATCTCCAGCATTGCTTTCACTTCTTCATCTAACAGATTTCCAGTGAGCACCATGTTGCTACCATTATTAAATGTAATAGTATAAATTTCGTTGAGTGAAATGTTGAAATCTGAGAGAATGTCCTTAATTGTTGTCAAATTAGCTGCAGTGTGCATAACATGAAGCTCTCTGACGCCAAAGTTGCGCAGTTTGATTTCCCCATCATCAGCAATTTCTATATCAACACCTAGAAAGCCTCTGTCCAGTCCAGAAGCACAGTCAATTTTGAGACATAGCAGTCTGTTGGCACACTTTTTTAATCGATTCTCTGCACTGACTAGCACGCTCTGTAATGAGCTCACAAATTTTGTTAGAATTCATTTTGGGTTTACTCCTTGATCCCTCTGATATTGGGTCTGACAACATTCGGAAACCCTCAGAATCCATTAGTGAAAACGGTGCACCTACTACAGTACACATATTTATGCATGCATTATAAAACGTGTCCTTGTCCATGCGAATTTTTATCCTGGAACCAACCAACTGACAGTCCAAAGTAGTTTGCGTCAAAGGCTTGGGTGTTGATAGTGTGATGTGTTTGAGCCAGCTCTGGGTGATGAGTTAACACTAGAATGCCCGGTGGAGTCATTTTGACCCCTTCAGGAAGTTTCTATTATCGTTACTTCTCTTACGCGATGTGTAGGAAGAAAACCTCTCGTGACTTTTAAACATTTTCAAGGTCAAACACGCTGAAAAAATATTGAGTGCGAGCAATGATTTTTTGGCGACATATTTCATGATTTACCTTTAATGCCCGAGGGAGTCATTTTGACTCCTTGCTTAGTCTTAGGTATTTATAAGTTCAATACTCATGCGAACGCTTGAGATTTCCATTTGTTTTTAATTTTTCGATTTTATGCATGTATGCTGTCGCCTACAGCGCATTCCTGACATTCCCCCTACCCTCCCTCTCCTCCCCTTACTCTCTAATGTAAACGTAGCCTTAGCCGCAGCTGGACATTCGATGTTGAGTCAACGCTCGACTTCCACGACCTATAAGTAAGCGAGTAAGAATGTGGTTCTTCTAAGCACGCTGCATACAAATGTTTACATCTCAGAAAATCTCAAGAAAATACCTGAAACTGTCAAATGCTACAATGAAACCAAGTGCGACGTGGACATCTTCAACCAAATGACGAAAAAGTATTCCACCAGGATATGCTCTAGGAGATGGTCTGTTCACTCTTTCCAAAATACTCTTGGATCTGGCAGCCATAAATGCTTGGGTATTATACAAAGAAATCGCAGGAGAGAAAATTAGCCGGCGGGAGTTTCTCCAGAATTTGGCGGCGGAGCTGGCACAGCCAAATATGGAGTCAAGTGGTCTTGTACCTCTTGATCCATCAGAGGTGGAAGAAACAGAGAAGGCTGGCATGAGCTCAACTAAGTACTATTAGGTAAAGGAAAATTGCAAGAAAAATCGCACCTTTGGAGTTTGCAGGCATTGTAGAAAGGAATGTGCAGCGCTAAGGTACACTACATATGTAGAAGGTGTGCAGATGATTAGACATATGTAGATTCTCCGCTTAAAAATTATTGGGTAATAGTTACTGCTTTGAGTGTATTTACAATTGTTTGAGACATTATTTGTAATAGCAAAAATTAACGACTGTTTTTAGACAATTAATGCTAATAAAGTGTTTACAGCATTGTACACTTTGATATGACTGTGAGTTCCAAATTATGCCCACAATATATCCAAATGCCATGTTTGTGACAATAAATGACGTGCAAGAGCATAAGACAAAAAATTACAGCCATAAAGGGCTTGAAAATTTCTAAATAAGGAAGTTAATTCACAAGGAGTCAATATGACTCCTTCGGGCATCCAAGGGGGATCGCCAGTGCCGGGCATCCTAGTGTTAAGTTCAAATGATGAACAGAAACTGGTTGCGCCAGCGCTGACAGCCGTTGCGGTTGATATACGGTCGTCTTCTTCAAAGCTAACTGGAGTAACTGCACCTGTAACAATACGGATGTATGTATTTAAAACGTACCCCAGCACTGTTATATGCTATAGTAGCTACTAGCTACCCAAAAAAAACAGAAAAGCAATAAGGTACTGCTTTGACATTCACATTTCACATCACATTTTCTCTTCTTCTTGAGTGATTTGCCTTTACTCTCTCCAACATTCTGTTTCTTCTCGCAAGAAATATTGTTTGTTTCACGCCATTTTGCAACTTCAGGCCGCATTTGCTGAAGAACGGCAGCATGTTTTGACTGATAATGCTTCAGCAGCGTGTTTGAATGTCCTCCGTGAAAAAAATCTTTGTTTTTATATACTCGTTCAGAAGTGATGAAAGAGAACAAGAAAACTTCATATCTGTGATCTTACAATCTCGTAAACTCATGAGTAAATAATTATGTTACGTAGTATTCAAATACTATTGTACACATCTTCAGTGGTAATTTGGAGACTTTACATTCACTTGTATTTGCAGCCAGAGAATAAACAAAATGCTTTTGAATAGGATGTTCAACAGGGCGTGGCATGTTGTGACGATAATAAATGATTCATCTTCAATAATGAGCTGCACAAATGTATAAATCATGAAATGTTTGCTGCTGTCATGTCACTCTGCACTACACTGCAATCCAAAATACACCGATGGTCAACAAAAACACGAACACGATCATGAAACCATGAAGGAAACGGGAGAGATAACACCTTGGATAACACGCTCGGACAGTCAAGGGAATAAAACCACCTAGCGGCCAATCTGCGAAATAATGTGCGCGCATTCTAGCTAATGGGCTTTCGTGGATCGCGGCGCTTTCTGTGTCTCGCAGAGTGACCGCTAGGTGGTTTTATTTCCTAGACGGTCCGAGCGTCTCTGTCTCATATAATAGTTTGTGGTGCATGGGTTGTATACTACAAAAAATCTGATGTTGCCAACACGACTTTCTCCATATTTGGGGTATAGGTATTTAAATTATTCTGAATAGCATTATGAGGCAAAGTTAACATTTCGTATCGTAAAACAATACAGTCGTCCTTATTGCCGTAAATGATATTTTGAATATGTTTACAGAATTCACCGCTACATGGTGCTGGCGCTGTATACTGAAAATTACGAAAAAGTGGAATATCTCCGAAAT
Organism: Uropetala carovei; assembly: GCA_036926305.1. NCBI lineage: Eukaryota > Metazoa > Arthropoda > Insecta > Odonata > Petaluridae > Uropetala > Uropetala carovei. The sequence continues at coordinate 12,348,459 of JAXCHB010000011.1, forward strand.
GGATGGTTATACGAAAATTTGTTTCAAACAAAACCTGGAAGAAATATTATTCTCCACAACTTTTGTCCTCACGATGAATACCAATAACGACGTTTTTTAGGAGATATTTGACGGAAACCGAAAAAACCGATTATTTAAAAATAATTCCTAAATAATAACTGCTATTTAACATTGTTTCAAATGAAAGTTGTAGGAAACTACATTCTGTGGTCACGCCCCGTTTGCCCTAATCCGTATGCCCTAATTTTCACATGCCCTAAACCCATCTGCCCTAATTTTTACATGCCCTAATTCCACTTGCCCTAATTCCACTTGCTATAATATACTCGTAGATCATGTAATGGCGTATGTACAAGTCGTCACCACTCATTTTTGAAACTTTAACGAGGGTTTAGATTCATTGAAATAATTTAATTACTAATAAAAAAGGATCGTAATTATAATGTTTCCAAGTTTAATTATAATTGTGATACTTTGTATTACTTTACCAATAATTTGCTGACATTGTAAAAAACAACATTAATTATGTTACAGCCTAATATATTACATATAATATATTACAAAATCAGAATTAAGCACTTATAGACTAATGTCTTATACCTTCTAAATATCTAGTTACTAACGTAAATCTTTTCGTTTCCGAATGCATACATTTAGCCAAGTTTTTTCTGATTTCGTGTTCACATATTTTAACATTTGCCCCTTTTCTGCAAGAAGACTTAAATAATCATTGATTCGCAAAGTTTTCGATAAAAATTGTAAAAACTTTTCGTTTCTAGAGTTAACTCAAATATGCATACATCAGTTTATCAAACAAATGTTTAAAATTTACCACGCGAAGGTCATTAAGGACTTCGAAATAAAATAGAGCTCTTCAAGCCCATTATATGATAAATAATGGATTATAGATAAGGTATTGGGAAAAACAATTGAAATGGTATTGAAAGAAAAATTTGGGCAAATGGAGTTAGGGCATGTGAATTTCGGGCATTTGGAAATTAGGACATGTGAAAATTAGGGCATATGGGTTTAGGGCACACGGATTAGGGCAAGTGGGGTAACGCCACATTCTGTATAACACTTGTATAGAATTGTATATACAATAAATGATGTTTTAACGAATCGGGTTTCGAATAAACCTCGACTTCCGGTTAACCGTTATTGTCCGAAAACTAATCAGTTCTTTGTGCTTATGCTAAAGTGTTATATATGAAGTTTGTTAACGATATGTCAAGTACTTTTTGAGTTAGAACGCCCACAATCACATACACAAACGCACATACACACACACACAGACATCATTCCGAAAATAATCTAAGCGTGTTCTAGGGACCTCAAAACGTGTATTTCCGTTTAAGTCTCGAAGTCGATTTTTTCGTGATCACAGTACTTTCCCATTACTACGTATGGAGAAAGTAAAAATAAACCGTATGTTTTAGAAGTGTTGATTTAATACATTTCGTAAGCCATTTAAAAATATTTTATAAGAAGTTAAAATTTTATTTAGCAAGTAGATACATTTGAGTATGGGTCTCATAATATGAGGTATCAACATTAGCGGATTTGCAATAAGACCAAAATAGGCGATGGCCTAGGGGCGGCGAGATTTCAGGGCAGTAATTAAAACGACATCTGAGGAAAGGAATGAAAAAAACAATATTACGCATACTTTTGATGAATTAGACTATTATGATCCGCAGACGAACGGAATGAACGGATAGACAAACCGAATACATGAGCGATTTTTAGGAAAAAAGTGCCATAAAGGGGGCGTAAACATAATTTGGCCTAGGGGCATGGTTTGCAAATTCGTCACTGGGTATACTTCGCGGGCCGCATGATTGCTCTACGCGAGATGCGTGTTTGACACCTATAAACATTACCGTTACACCAAGAAACTATTCTACGAAACATCTTTCAAATTTTTCGCTTAAGGTGAAGTAGTTGTTTCGAAGCGGTGCTGGAGAACTCGTGTGGCGGGAGTCTGTTATTCTCTGCCATCTAGGTAGCAACGAAGGAACTTGGTGAGAAATCACAGAAACATTTCGGACATCCACTTTCTTTTTGCTCACGAAAATCATTAAATCATTTAGATTGATTTGTGATTGCATCAAATCGTGCTATAGCCGTGTCACCCTTTTCGTTTTTTTATAATTATTTTTCCTTTTAAAATGTTCATCAGTTAGAAAAGCGCATCTAAATGAACATCCACAAACACGCTCTTTTATCTCCTTTTACGCTTTGTCGTGGATTTAATTTTTACATCTTTTGTAGTTTAAATGTTTAATAACTACTAATATTTCCAACTGAAGGTAATTACCACCCCTTTTTAGAAGCGTGGCTTTTAAGGCTATAAGGAATTTCTGACATTAAAAATGTTTTCTTTTTGAATAAGTATATTAAAATTTTGTCTCGACGTAAATTATTGCATAGATATCTATATAATTGATTTTAACGGATGGTAATTGTTAAAGCCGTACAATTATTTACATGACCCTATCGGTTAAACTTCTAGTTTTTATCCTGCAGCTTCTGTCACAAATATTAAGTCCGTCATATGAATCAATTAAATAAATATGAGCTGGGGGGTGTGGCTATTTAAACCTCATTCACTTACCTGAACAACTGATAAAGACATTCAAGGTATTACGTTCGTCCAAAGAAACTAGGTTGCTAAAAGTGAGCCTCGCTTATCTTGATACGGTAAGCCATGATCTCATCAGCCATCACCAGAATTGCTATATGGGTTGGGATTGAGGCTGTTACAGGTCGTGAACTCTGAGGATTTAAAAAGGAAGTAATTTGTGGTCCACCCTTTAAAGATAGCGTTCGCATTCTTAAATTTTCACGCGAACCAAAATATTGTAACTCTAACATTGTTTTATAAAATTGAGAATAATTTAAACTCTGACATATGTGTTTGTATATGTACACGTACCATCTTTGCAATAATCAGTCAATAACAAATAGCTTTGTGAAAAATGCGAAAAAACCATTTGTTGATGCCTTCAATATCTTGACCGGCGCTCACCTAATCACTCTTTTTATGAAATTAAAATCTTTAATCATGTTAACCAATTTGCGATTTAAATTACGCTTAAATCTCCAGGTACCTCAATACTGTTGCTTTATTCGGGCATAATTCTAGTTTCGCCAAATTTCATTTCATAGTTTAATTCAAAATTGAGAGGTGCAATAGATATGGCAACGTTGGTGGGCAGCGCGCCCCTGACGACGCTTCCGCTCTACATGGTAGCGGCAAGCGCTGCCTTCTGCAGTATAAGTGTGGAGCATAACTTACTAGGTACTGCTAGCACGGTTGGAGAGGGGGAATTTCTCCCATATCAACCAACTTATTCGGCTCCGGCCTGCCATCTGAAGTGAAGTGAAGACTAGGTTGTTGTCCGTTTGTAATCGTGGCGCCTCGGAACATTATGCAGTTTACAATTTTTACTGAGTTGAGAGGTTTATGCTGTTAGCAGTGGTTTTAGTGGATTATCATCAGAAAAGTTTGAATTTTCCTCTCGTGTAAAGGTGAGTACTTTCAGAGGTGGCCGAAAAGAGCGCTATTAGCATAAATGGAGGATAGTTTGAAATGTTTATTTTTACACGATGACTTTTCTTTTTGAAGTAGTGTAGTACATCAAGGAATTAGAATGGGAATGATATTTCTGACTCAATCTAATTATACTTAACCTTTATTCCTAATTGAGTTTTGAATGGACATTCAAATTGGAATATTGTATTCTTGGGAGTAACCTTTATTTTTAAATGTTAAAAATAATTTATTTGAATTACATTACATTGTTGAATCTTATTTTCGGTGTATATTTTCAGAATGCATATTTAATGAATAATTGACCGTACATTTGGAGAATATTTTTCGCCTCATTTCCTATCGTAAATATGATGTTTTTGAGGAAGAATTGCTTTTGAGACGTATTAGCAGGATGTTAATTATTTAATACCTGTTGAATGCCCAGTTCAAGGCTCAAAAGTATCGTTGTCAAGGTAAGATGTGATATCATTGGATTTTTGCTTCTTTCTATCATAATGTGATAATATCCGGCTTTGGGCGTGATCTACAGGAAACCATGCAATTGAATCTGTAGCTTTTCGCGATCAATTTGCTTGACTTCAGCGACTAATAGAACAACGTCGTGTACTGAATGCTGTAGTTCATTGTTAACAATAAATACTCGAAACATCTTATTTTAAATTAGCGCATTAAGTCTGATTGACTTCAATTAAGAACTGTTGATCTCTCGTTAAATATTACTCATAAATATCTTTTCAATTCGTGATATCCTGCGGCGCTTTTTTAAAATACAAAATCCTTTATTTAAAAAATGAAATATGTACTCCATTTCAGGGTTCTTAAAAAAATTTCCTAAAAAACACAATTGTTTCAAAATTAGTAAATTCGATATGTTGTTTACAGTAGAACTTCGGTTATCCGAACTAATTGGAATTGGCTCCAAGGATGGTTCGGATAACAAATTCTGGTACATAATTGGAAAAAATACAGAGCGACTGTGAGTTAGAAACATAAACAACATTTTAGTTTTCATTGCGCAATTGTTTATCAATAGCACAAAGTGTAAAAAATTTCCACTTCTGGTCGGTAGCCGTTATATCACGTGTATTTCACGCACTCAATTTCTGGTCGCGATTATTTGAGAAAATACGCGAGTTATTCAAGAAAATACGGTATTATTGCGCAATAATCTAATTTATAAAATGCCAAAAAATCCAAGATAACTGCTAAAAAGTAGATATTATGTGTGTGGGTGTGTGTGTGTGTGTGTATGCTAAATACCTAGAAAGAACGCACGGCTGATAACAAAAAATCTGATGTGGCCAACACATGACTTTCTCCATATTTGGGGTATAGATATTTAAATTATTATGAATGGCATTATGAGGCAAAATTATTATTTCGTATCGTAAAAGAATACAGTCGTCCTTATTGCCGTAAATTACGTATATTTTGAATATGTTTACAGAATTCACCGCTATATGGTGGTGGCGCTGTATACTGGAAATTTACTAATAAGCAAAATCTCTCCGAGCTGGATGGTTCTACGAAAATTTTTTTCAAACGAAACTTGGAAGAAATATTATTCTCTACAACTTTGGTCCTCACGAAGATTACGAATAACGACGTTTTTAAGGAGATATTTGACGGAAACCCAAAAAATCGATTATTTATAAATAATTCCTAAACAATAGCTGCTATGGAAAATTGTTTAAAATAAAATATGTAGGAAATTATATTTTCTACATTTTTTGTAATGGTCAATGTATACAATAATCACGTATTATCGGAGAAATATCGCAAAAACCGAATCGGGTTTCGAATAAACCTCGACTTCCGGTTATTGTCCTGAAACTAATCAGTTCTTTGTGCTCATGCTTAAGTGTTATATATGAAGTTTGGTAACGATATGGCAAGTACTTTTTGAGTTAGAGCGCCCACAATCACATACAGACATCCATCCATCCATCTCCTCCCCCCCACTCACAGACGTCATTCCTAAAATAGTCTAAACATGATCTAGGGACCTCAAAACGTTTATTTCCGTTGAAATCTCGAAGTTGATTTTTACATTCTCAGACGAAATATCGAGAAAGTATTGTTTTCGCGAAAAAATTCGACCTCGAGATTCACGCAATGAAATTCTTATTCACGCTCATATTTGTTTAGAAAAAAACTTGACCATTTTTTATTTTATTCTTTATTGCTTCGAAACGCAATTTTTAAAATAAAAATTGGATAATTTTTTCCTTCGATGAAGGATAATCAGAACATTCGGTTGAGGAATGAGATGTAGAAATGTAACCCCAAATAATGCGCTGTATTAAACTGCGTTAGTTGCCAACGGACCCTCATTGGAAGTGGGTTTGGTCAATTTCTTGCGTGCTAAGGAAGAAGATCTTTGCTGTGAGCTGTCCAAACGGATGTAGGCTGGAAAGGGGAATGTTGGTGTGAGAAAGACCTCCTCGAAGAGCCAGGGACTAATTGTTCACGAGTCCCTTCAAAATTTTTGTCTTGAAGGTTTTTTTCCATTGAGATTTATGCATGCCTTCGGCTTTGAGGGGAAGGCATCCTTTAAAAAAATAGTGGGCGATAGCTGAACCTCATTTCGTATAAATTTTGCTATGATTAATCCTTGCTAATCACTTTTTCATCGCATATCATACGGTTATTGAGTTATTGCATTTGAATAAACGTCTATCATGATTTGGACAGCATATAAATTTCTATCCATACCTTTAATGAGATTTGTCAGATTTAACACTTCGATGGATGGAAGTTTTAGAGGAAAAAATATTCGTCAACTTGTGCGAGGGATGAGCTTAAACTCATTGTGTGGGACGAGTAAATGGACATACGTAAGTCTCTCGAAGGAGCTATCTCCGAGTGACATTCATCGTGGAAGTGCTGACAGTCGACTTTGTAAGTACGGGCACTGGCCCAAATTAAATCGGCAACACGATTTTTCTTATTTCTATAGTCGATCAGATACATACATTTTTATGAGAGACTTTATTACAGAATTTTTTGTGTTTTGTGTTAATGTGTTTAAAATATTTATTGAATTTGCTCTATGATAAGTTGTTCTTTTAACTAGGCAGTTTAACATACGGTGCTAAAAGCGATAACTGAATCTTGGAATATGAATTACTGCTTCCAATTTGAGGCTTGGTGATGAAAGCTTAAAGAATGTATCTCATCCGTTTAACCTTGCCAAATATTCCAGCATTATAAAAGAAGAAATTGTTGGGGACAGTGATCGAGCTATTCTGTAAAGAAACAATAAAAATTCACTTTTCCGAGGTGTATTGTTTTCGGACGTAGGCAATCGGTAATCACATCTAGTATCTCACCCATGATTTATATCTTCGTCCATTGTGTCGTAGTACGTAGTTATCTCATCCAAACGTTCTTTTGGTATATCGGAGGGATTTTGGGGCGTTTCCTTCGTTTCTCTTTCGCCTTTTCTTAAAGATGCCTTTTTAACAAGATCTCAAAATTACCGTAGAATAACATATATAAAACAATTAATTACTTCGAATGTTTCCCTCGGATTTCATCGTTTTCTGTGTCAATGTAGCTTATTTTTTAAATGACCGATTGTCGATCACAGCTAATCGGACTGGAAAATTATGAGAATCGCTTGATGTGTTGTACTATGTAAGCCAGTGTTTAAATTTACCTAACTTTATTTCGAATTACTTTATTCAACTTCATTTTTTAATCTTCCCCGAAGATACAAACTTCATGTCCTAGTTAGCTGACATTGGAAGATGTAAGATAAAAAATCGGTACAACATACATTGTACAAACTTTCTCATATATGGATACTAATGCGTCGTTTAGTTATCTTTAGAAAATGAAAATCGTATCAGCCGGTTTTTAGAAAATCAATTTTTGTTAAAGTTGCCCAAGAATAAACTAGCCTTATATTCATTCATTGAGAAAAATGAAATACGTAGTATTATTGTAGATGAATACTCAAGTAACTGTACGAAATTTGATCAAAATCGTTATAGCCGTTTTTCAGAAAATCGAAATGTTGTTAAAGTTGCCTAGAATAAACTAGCCTTATATTCATTTTTTGAGAAATATGAACTACACAGTATTATTGAAGACGTAAACTCAAGTAACCGTAAGAAATTTGATCAAAATCGTTACAGCTGTTTTTGAGAAAATCGGATTGTTGTTAAAAATGCGTAGAATAAACTACTCTTAATTATTGAGCAATGTCAAGCATTTCTATGTATACTCTGCTCAGTATGATAAAATGCCTAAGTACGAGATTTCATTTATTTTAGCTTTACCGTCTAGCCTCCAGAACCAGTAACAGACAGACTGACGGCATTGCGAAAACCACTTTTTCGGATTCAGCGACACCTAAGACGTATATTTCCGTATAAATCTCGAGGTCGAATTTTTTCGCGAAAGCGATACTTTCTCGATATTTCGTATGAGAATGTAAAAATCAACTTCGAGATTTCAACGGAAATAAACGTTTTGAGGTCCCTAGATCATGTTTAGACTATTTTAGGAATGACGTCCGTGTGTGGGGGGGAGGAGATGGATGGATGGATGTCTGTATGTGATTGTGGGCGCTCTAACTCAAAAAGTACTTACCATATCGTTACCAAACTTCATATATAACACTTTAGCATGAGCACAAAAAACTGATTAGTTTTAGGACAATAACCGTATGTCCGTCTGAATATTGGGAAATTTGACATGCGTTCCACGGACCAAGAATATTTTAAAGAAAAAGGAACATTTCTTATTTTTAAAGTCAATTTATCCTTCGATTCGGATTCGCTCGAATTTGGGCGAAATTCCGCGTTTTTAACTAACCATGTCAATTGTTGTATCAATTCACGTGTGTAATGCAAAAGTGTCAATGCAGTGCCTGTATGCGCTCGAAAGAGATGTAGAGGGAGGAAGGCGAGAGGGTTGTAGAGGAAGGAGGTAAGTATTGGTATTCAACCGGAAATACGGGAGGTTTTTTCAGGATACGCAGAAGATTCATTTTTCATAACATTTACGATTAGATACAGTGAATACTAATTTAGTCGACCAAAATTAGTTCTGATCATTTAAAGATTTTCTGTGTCAAAGTATTTAGTAGGTCGGAGTGGATTTTAACCAGTGCTCGAAATGGAAAATGTTACGAAACGGAACGCTTGTATTGGTAGTAGAACGGAAATTTTTACGAAACGGACCGCGTGTGACGAACCGGAGCGGCCTTCCGATGCGTTCCGGCTTAAGTGAAATAAATCAGTCATTTAAAATATAATTTAGGTAAGTTAATTTCAAGAGGATATTCAGTACAGTGATAATATAATCCATAGTGATTCATTGGTGCGGATTTGTGGTCAGTTGGGGGCCGGTTAAGTAAAATTTTCCCGGGTTGGGAAAAATTGCCTCCGCTCCTGGGTAATAGGCATTTTTGTGTTTACCCCCCGCAAAATTTTCTGCCCACGCCCATGGTTGCAGCGTTCTAATATCTAACAGTAGAATCGATAGAGGGAAATACGGATTTCAACCTGAGTAGTCGTATAGACACCAGTATATTGCGAGAGAAGCGTAAACGCTTAATCGTGCGAAAATTTTTGATTATTTCTATTAAGCCATTTTACACCTCTATAATGTTCACTATTAGTTTTAAAAATTTGTACTTTTTCATAAAACAATTGACAACTCTTAAACAGTAGAAGATTGAGCAGTGGTTCCTTTGGGAAAGTATTTTCATTCCTCACGCTGCGGTAGATGGCTTCTGGGTAGAAAAGTTTCTTCGAAATTTCAAAACTTGCGAAATGGGATGTCTTGGCGAGTGCGTTGGCCTGCCACGCTGAGCATACCCCTTGAAAAGCTGCGAAAGTTGCATTTTTTAAATAGATCTTGAGGATTTACGTTTTTAGAGGAGAGCACGCGAATCAACGCTTCATCCTTCGGAAGGGACGTAAAGCCTTTGTGCTTTTCGAAAAGAGTAGGCTAATGCCGGTACCGGGTCTCTCTTCTTATTTACTTTGTGATTTAAACTGACGAGCCTACAAGCGCTAGAGTGGTTTGAAGTCACTAAGTTCCACAAATCGCAAAACTTTGACATCAATCATTGTAAGAAAATGATTGAGGTAAATTATTTACGTTCGTTATTTTCATTGATGTTATTCATTTCGATCTTAAAAGATGAAAACAAGTAAGAATTTTTAAAAAATTCAAAAAATAAAATCATGTTGCTGTACTAAATAGGCGGCCTTAAAATGATAGAACAAGGAAAATTTTAGACTATTTGTTCGTTATAAAAGATGTTGGTGTCATATTCGTTTCATTACTATTGCTTTAAATAACATTTACGTAATAATCTCAATCCATAAGCTGGAATAAATGGAGTCTGAATACAAAGTTAACAGTAAAACACATTTCTACCGTCTCATATACGGAGTATGTTGAGAAAGTATTGTAATCGCGAAAAAATTCTATCTCGAGATTTTGATGGAAATATACGTTTTAGGTGTACCTGTGTCCGAAAAAGTGGTTTTTGCAATTCCGTCTGTCTATCTGTCTGTCTGTTCTCGGTTCTAGAGCCTAAACGGTAGAACGAAAATGAATGAAATCTTGTACTTAGGAATTTTATCATACAAAATAGAAGCTTTGAAGAAATAATTGAAATTGCAGAATAATTAATGGCTGTTTATTCTAGGCAATTTTAACAAGAATTTGATTTTCTCAAAAACGGCTAAAACGATTTTGATCAAATTTAGAATAGTTATTTAACTTGATGTTTATAATGATCCTACATAGTTCATAATTTTCAAAAGATAACTACAATAATATTGTACTGAATTTTTTATGGAAGCTCAATCTTGAAAACTCCGATCAAAGAGAAATTATTACGTAAATGATATGTAAAATGAAAAGAAAATCTTTTATAACGAACAATCTGAATTTTTTCTTGTTTTATCATTTTAAGGCCGCCTATTTTGTACAGCAAAAAGATTTTATTTTTTGATTTTTTTAATTCTTTTTTCTCAAAGGGTATGTAAAATTTCCCTGTAAATATATTTTTATTATCAGTCTACGAATAATTTTTTTATTATTGCCTGAATTTATTTATTTAAGCATCTTTTAAATAGGACAAAACAACGAAGGTTAAGCAATCAGCTGTCCCTTACGTTGGACTTGCGATAATAATCATCAAAAATTTCTCTCAATGGGCGGAAATGGGATTGTCACTCGTTTCTCTCACCGCATAGTTGATAGCTGTCGCGCACCGGGGAGTTATACGAATTAGCTGCTTCGCGGGATCAGGAAAACTGCACGCGGAAGTCCGCTAGTTATCAAGACACCATATGTGGATAAGATACTGTTTGCAGAACCCGTTTGCTTGGTAATAATTTCAGAACGAGTTCAATATAAAGGCAAACCATACGGAAAATATAACGGAGACGTATCTGTGGCGTGGTTGATTTTATACGCTGCTGAGAGATTCATAATGGAACGCAGTGGAGACGTTATCGCGAATTTATCGCCGTGACCGATAACTATTTCTTCTTCTGTGATTAGTCACTCCAGTCGTCGTGTCACGCGTCTCTGCTTCAGTTTGCTAATAACTGTAACACCGTTCAGCAGTCGTTTAATAAGTGTCTGGATGTGTTTTACGTGAAAAAGACGTCCATAAAATTACTGAAGTCGGAGCGATATATCTTTCCGGTTTTTTTTAAGAGGTAAGTAGTGCGTGTGTGCCTGCAATTAATCAATTCACGGGTTCAAAGCTTCCCGTGTGCATGGAAGTTTCTGATCGTCGTAGTTACTCCGAATAAGCTGGCAATTGAGCCGTTGAGCTAAGTAAAAATTTAAAAGCATTTAGCGATTAAGGTGACCCTAAAATGCTACTAATTAATCTCGTGATAATTTTACATCTTCTTAGGGCAAATCGTCTGTGTAAATGCGTTTACTGGTGTTATTGTTGTTTCTGTCCATGAAATGTGTTCGATCTGATTAAACCTTTTTCTAATAGTTTCCAGCACCTTGTGCGAGAAATCAATCGTTAGCTTCTATGTGATTCTACTTTACGTCGTCATAATCATGCAATTATACAAAACCTACTGCTGCAAAGAATCGTTTAATTGTAGTTTACTGTTCATACATTTTAATCAACATATCTTTTAACTATTGAGTTACCTTTCATCATTAATAGGACATAACAAATACACCGCTCCCCGGTTATAACGCCGTCGGTTATACCGCGGATTCGGATATATCGCGGGTCTTCCTTCCTCCCCTTGCTTGGAAAGTCCCGTTGTTTTTTAATACTAAAGTAAAAACAACAAAATATTAGTGACGTTTTAAGGAATTGATTAAATACATTTCTTGTACTCGCTGTATGTTGATTTTCTTTTAATTTCGTTGTTTGTAGCGATTGAAGTAATTTAAAAAAATGAAAAGTCGTGTCCTCGGTTATACCACGGTTGTCCTATAACGCGGGTCGCAGCTCCTCCCCGATACCTTGCGTTATAAGCGGGGAGCGGTGTAAATTAAACTTAAACTTCTAAATTTAATAAAGCCTTTTCCGTGACCGTCCAATTCGCGTGGAGAATTAATTGCGTCCCATGAAAGGTAATCATATTAATATCCATTAAACTCCGGTGGAATTTCCAGTCATCGGACAAGGAAGTGTGTCTCAATTGAGGATAATGAAATCGTTTTTTTACATCGTTTTATTTTGACGATAATTATAGTGAAAACGCGGCACACCCGATGTACTTTGCTGGAGAATTTTACTTTTCTACTCGCGTCGTTTAATTAGTTTTAGCAAGGAAATGCTCATTTATTAAAGTCGTTTTGGAAATAAATCTGTTGTCTTATTACGATTTGTGCCATCTATAGGCAAAACTAAGGATTTAACAATTTCTTCGCGTATATTTCCTGTTAATACTTATAATCCATATGGTTAAACTTAGGCCTATATTTACAATAGGAACGGAAATGGAAACAGTCGCGTATCACCAGCATTAATTACAATTGGCAAAATATAAGCTCTGCAAATCAGTAAAGAACTCTAAAATCTAATCAAATACTGATGAAGACCCTGAAAAATTATTTAAGGTCGGTATGGTTCGTGTGTTATTGATAACAAAACGTTGCGTCAAGTCTTATTAACCCAAAAGGTTTAAAGGTAAACAAATCGATTGAAAAGATGCTGTAGATCAACAAATATGACGCGCAAAGATATTCACTAATTTTAATTCTATCTTAAACTACGCAAATGTTAATCCTCAATATCAATTACGACCACCAATCTTAATAATAAACATAATCACTGAAAACTAAAAAATATGTAAAATTATTTATTATGAAGGTAAAACCTGTACTAAATATCATATACTGGTAAAAATATTATACATTTTTTGAGGTATTGCTAAATTGCTATGACGCTTTTATGTTAATCATCTTAGCGCTTAAAGTTTTTCTGTGAAAACAAAAAAGTGCTTATATAATCACAATTCCTTTGTTCGTTCATATATCAGGAATTTAATTAATTATAATTAGTATCTCCAGCCTTCCCTTTTATATTGTCCCGTATTTATTTTTTTCCCGTTGGCCTGCAAAGGTACGTGTGGTACATTTTATATTGGATTTATGTCTATTTCTTATTGTTAATTCTTATAATTTTGTAAGCCGTTTAAGTATAAATTTTGACACCACGTGATTTTCTACGGACACACAGACGTGATTTTTTCCTCCTCAAACTGAAATGTAGCTATCCTATTTTTTTAAAATCGGTACAACATACACTGTACAAACTTCCTCATATACTATAGTCTGTTCACTATCTAAAGCTCTTGGCCTTAGCAGCACCCAATAGGAGACGGTTAGTTTGGGAAGATAGTGGGGAGAACTCAGTGTCAGTGGCGCCTTAGCTTAAAGCTAAGGCGCCACTGACACCGGACTGGACTGGACTTGACTTGACCTGACTGCATTGGATTTGTCTTGACTTGACTACGGTGGGTATGCGACTCAGCCACCAGACCGGAATGGACCGGAGGCATATCCTTTTTGAGTTCAGTGTTTCATCATCAGCCGAGTGGTGACGATGTCTGCTAGAATTTCTCTGTTAGATTTAATTTCTGAATCTGATTCAGATGATGAACTGTTTGAATATTGTGTGTTATTGGCAAAAAGGAAAAGGATATGGCTAAGTCCATACGTGAGACAACGGGAAATGTTTGGGGAATTTCATACGTTGGTTAAGGACCTGACAGAAGAGCAGTTTAAGAATTATTTCCGACTAAGCAAATCCCAGTTTGAAAATGTTCATGATATTATTGCTGCTGACATAAGTAATCAGGAGGCAAACTGGCGTAAACCCATCAGTACCCAAGAGAAACTGGCTGTCTATTTAAGGTAAGAAATCAAATCTGCTTCATCAAATCTTAAGGTAATAAATCAAAGAATCCTAAGAATGGTTAGAAACCTTGATAAGTAATATGGCTATAATTAATTTTCATTCGTCATTAAGTGAATTTGAAAGGAATGTCCACATTAATCAAGCTTTCATTTTTCTAATGAAAGAAAACAATACATAATACAATATTCAAAAATAAGAAACTTGAGTTTAAGCAGATGTTACATGTCACCGTAATTACAATTCTGCACATTATCCATGTGACCTCTTATAACGCTAGGAAACTGTAGTTCACTAGCTCCGTTGTCAAGTCAAGTTTGAGGTCCAGTAGTGTTTAGATAATCTACGGAGCTATACGTAGTGCTTGCAGATGATGGACGCTGATCATTGATGACCGGTAATGCAACGTCTACACCAAGCAAACGACTGACTAGGACTAACAAATGTGCTGTGGGGGCGAGGTGTGGGAAACGGAGTCATGTGAGTTTCCCGACAGAGACCGAATCCAACTGGAGTCCGTTCGGCGACTCCAGTCAAGTCGGGTCCAGTCTTGTCTTAGTGGCGCTGTCCCCATCGGAAACAGGCAGACGGAATTTCAGACCAGGCTCCAGTCAAATCGAGTCAAGTCCAGTCCAGTCTCAGTGGCGCCGTAGCTTTAAGTAACGGGGTATTTTTCAGGAACGCATCAGTTGATGATTAAACGAAGGATTCCTGTACTGTACATCTACTGCACGTAATACTGCTATAAGTATTTCATGAACTTGACCACGTAGATTTTCCTTTTTGTTTGTAAATTTACAGTCCATTTACTTTCAGCCAGGTACCAGTTTATCCAATATAACATTGTTCATAAGGGTTTTTAATATTCGCATAACGACGTTTCGCATAAGTACGCTTTTTCATGGAACGAATCAACGTCGTTACGCGAGGGATTGCTGTATGTTTACTCGTGCATTTTGTTAATTATCTAATGATACTCTTCTTTGAGAATGTGATACCGAGGTAATTTTTGTTTTGTAAGATGAACCCATAATTTGGTACGAGTGCTTGAATTCAGAAAATACGAAATTTGGTGACCAAGTCTAATAAAATGGCCAATCACTGTATGATTATAATTAAGTAGAATAACAGCAAAATAATTTTTCATTAATTTAATCTTTTTTACCTAAATTTTCATTTGAATGATCAAGTGACAGGTTAAAGTATTTCTAAACGGTTTAATCAGTTAAAGCAATAATTGATTAATTTTTTAAAACGAAGCATTAATCTCGAAAAGTTAATCGTTCGATAAACTCGTCCTTGAAAAATTTTCTTTCAAAGAATTAATCTATAGACCCGTTTATGTTGCTCGAAAATTTACTATTCCACGCTTCGGGATCTGAGCGGTTACGAGTCAATCGGGCGGAGGGGAGGGGCGTTCAACACTCCATCTCTTCCACTGCAACTCTCAGAGATCAACTCTCGCTGACCCGACTATAGTTATCTTTAGAAAATGAACCTCTTCTTAGAAAATTCAATTTTTGTTCAAGTTGCCCAAGATTAAATTAGCCTTATATTCATTCCTTGAGAAAAATGAAATACGTAGTATTATTGCAGACATATACACAAGTAACAGTACGAAATTTTATCAAAATCGTTATAGCCGTTTTTGAGAAAATCAAATTATTGTTAAAAATGCGTAGAATAAACTTCCCTTAATCATTGAGCAATGTCAACCATTTCTTCATATACTCTGTTCAGTATGATAGAATGCCTAAGTACGGGATTTCATTCATTTTCCCCCTACCGTTTAGGCTATAGATCCAAAACACAGACAGACGGCCTTGCGAAAACCACTTTTTCGGACTCAGCTACACCTAAAACGTATATTTCCGTCAAAATCTCGAGGTCGAATTTTTTCGTGATAACATTACTTTCTCAATATACAGTAGAACCTCATAAACCCGGCATTTAAAAAACAGGCATTCTCAAAAACTCGGCACTTTTTAGAAAGTTATATGTAAAAATCCTAATACTCTAGAAATTACTTTAAATGATGTACGCTTATCTATTTTCATTGTTTCGTTTACCTCATTAGAACCACATGTTTAGATTCATGGCGATAACAATTGCTTTTCGTTAATGCAATTAGTACTTTTGTTAAATTTTATTTTGACATGACTTCAATAAAAGAATACAACCCATAAGTGGTGTTATGAAACATAAACAGAAAAATCTCACGATTGAAAAAAAAAGTGGAATTACTAAGAAAACTTGGAAAACGTACGTCAGTGAAGAGACTTTGCGAAGAATATAGCATTGGTAGTTCCACTGTGTATTACTTAAAGAAGAAAAAAACGAAAATATTGAGTTTTTATGCAGAGTGTGATACACCTAAAGCTATGTGTAGCCGTAAAACACTACACATCCCGGGTAAATATTGTTGATAAGGTTTGGTTTGAGTGGTTTCGTCAGTGAAGAAGTGAAGTGTACCTATTTCTAATGCTAATGCTGATACAGCAAGTTAAAATTTTTCACAGTAGCAGGTGACATTGAAAACTGGGTTGATATCGACAATGATGCACCTGTCGTACTTCAGCTAACTGATGTGAAATATGTAGTTGAAATAGTGGACATGGTTTTGAAACCTGAGCATGAAAAAGAAAAGAAAATGAAAGTGACGATGATCAAGTGCAAACCTTCAATAGATCGCTGTATACAGTTGGTCACAGATACAATATCTGTTTTAGAACAACGCCCTTGCATTGATTTTCAAGAGATGATGTGTTTGTGTTGAATACAAGATAAACTTATGAAGGAAAAATCAAAATGCATGAAGCGAGCTAGTTTGCCTGATCTGTTTAAAAAAAATTCTCGGAATAATGTGTGATGAAAATAATGTTGTAAATGCGTATTAGATATACGCTTTATTTCACGTTTGTTGTTTACTTTTTAATGGTTCTTTTTATAATTCCTCGTTTTAGTGCATGTATAAGCAATAGTCTTTATTGATAATGGGTTCCCTTTTACTTGATATACATCATTTGAATTATATAATCACTTACCAAAAATGTACATTACTTAAGGATTTTTTATAAATTTTCAAAAATCCGGCACTTCGTATATGAAAAAGTAAAAATAAACACTGAAAAATCAAATTTGTAAAAATAAGTGTTTATAACGGGTATCTCCACTAGCCATGAAAAGGTTATGAAAAAACAAGATGTATATTTCGGCTACGAGGTAATCATGATCGATGGTATTCCGCATAAGTAGATAACTGTTTTTTTGTAATCTTTTAATTGCTCTTCGAGATACCTGACAAGTATTCATTACTTTTTTCAATTATGACGTTAAAGTGCTTATTTTAGTTATTTTTTAGCTATACATACCTGTATAACTCCTGTAACCATAAAACAGTTCTTTCAATGGTTAATTATTAATTAAAGTAAAATTCGAGCTTATCTCGTATTTAAATTATATTTATTTTACTATAGGGATTTATTAGATTCATTTTATCTTAATATCATGGCTCCAACTTAATTTTGTAGAAAAATTATCTTTATTGTAGAACCTCTTATCAAATTATTTTCAAACCACATCCGCGGGTGGCGCCCATTCTTTTTTCCTTGGTCAGAATGATAAAAAACAAGTGTAAGTTAACAATCGTTAACTCCGTCCTGAGTGCATCGATGATTTAAGTTGGCCGGTGCTTTGGTGTCGTATAAAATGAAGCTGTATATTATAGCGGTGTTTCATCCTCAGATCACCCATGGACGTCAACTGATAAATATCGCTGAAAAAATATTTCAACACGCTATGTTTGCAGAGTCAGCAGCCCATTGTGTGAGGGGAAAGAAACTCTTACCCAGTATAAACAGACCTTCCACGAACACCCAGCTCGTAATCGTAACTTATGACGCAGCTTATCTTAAAGCACGTTCTTTCTGGAAGAGGTTAGGCCACGAGCTTAATTTAGTTCCGTGCGCTTTCAGAGTCCTTGACCCATCGAGGGGGAACACTGCATTTTTAGCTACGTAAATGCGCATAATGTTCGTAAAGCATCGTAGTAATGGGTAATAGTGTTCATATATACATATGTAAGTTTTGAAGGAAGGAGCATAGGAAAAATATATGTATTTCTAATTACCCGGTATATATCGATTTGCACAGTTTTCATGCAAGCAATACTTCTCATCAATGGAAGGACTACTGCATAAATAGACGATCTTAAAAAAGAAGATTATTTTCATTTAGTGATATGTGTGTGTGATATGTAGTGATTTAGTGTATATGTAATAAAATAAAATAAAACCTTGCGGGTTGGATACATCAGGAGAGTCGGCGAGAATAGAACCCCAAAAGATAACATGATGCGATTAGGGGAGAGAAGAGATAAAGAGAATAACGGTTGGAATTGATACGGAAGCAAGACTTATTGACGCTCACAAAGTATTAGGGCAGTGGAGGATGATACGAACACCGATTCATCCGGGGCGTCATGAGAATGTAACTATGGCAACACTGTACGAAATTTTGTTCGTTTCCTTATACAAGGTTTATTTTATGGAAATTTTGGAGAACTTTCCAAATAGTTGTACGTAAAATAGACAAAAATTAAGTAATCTATTTCCCTTTGCGTCAAGGGATAAAGTCTAATAAGAATATACAGATGTATTACTCGTTTTATTTAATAACTAGTGGAATTACCTTTCAAATATGTTTGGGATAAATAGCGTGCTTTATCATCGGTAAGTGTCCACGTGTAAACGTGATTATCTCATGCGAAAATATTCATTTTTGAATTTTATAACGTTCTCACTACTTTCCCGTCAAATACTTAAATTTTTAGTAAATCTCGAGAAACGTCTCTCGAAAAACCTATTTACATTTGACCGTGACTGAAACACGTAATTTACAGAAATTCCTACCTTGATCAAGGGTTTTCCGTATTGTTTGTAATGTTTCTGTTAGTACCAAAAATAATCTATTTAAATCCTGGTTGATAGAAAGAATGATCTGAAGATCCTTATGCAACAGGCATAAGCTGTTATGATGAGCATGAGAAAACAGGTGAAAAAATGCTCATCATAACAGCTTATGCCTGTTGCATAAGGATCTTCAGATCATTCTTTCTATCAATTCATATGGCATTCTCACTATCTGAGAGTAATGGGTTTTCTTTGATGTATCTCCTTGAGGACATCTGTTGGCGCTGATTGATACTAGCATCGCTAGCTTGGTCCCAACGTAAGAATATATTCCCGCTCGGAAACGGGGTAATTAGTCTTCCGCGGTAGTTCAGTGGTAGAATGTCCGCCCGGCAAGTGGAAGGCCCGGGTTCGTATTCCCGGTCATGGCAGATTTTTTCACCTGTTTTGTCATGCTCATTAAATCCTGGTTGATAAAATATTATTTTTTCTGAAAAACAATTCATGGTTTTTCCTTTTTTAATTGATTAAATTTACTGTTCATAGGAAGAAATGAATTCCGAATGGGTTTATTTGAAAACACATAAAGTTAAAAAATTCCATAGCACTTCTATTTATAGGAAGGCAGTGCCAAATATGTTACCGAATTTAAAATTGAAAATAAAATAATGTAAATACTTCCATAGAGTTTTAAATTCTTAAGTTTTCCAAGCATAACTCCGTTCGTCCTATTTACGGTGAAAGTCGTAAGTACTTAAGGTTCTCGAGTACAATCAGTATGTTCTCCTTCGTAAGTATCATAATCCTGATATATTGGGACTATATATACGTGATTTTTAAATCATATGATTGGAATGAAATCAAAATTAGTTATAATACTTACTAATAAATATAATAGACTTCAATATACTCTGTAGATAGATTTATAACCTAAAATTTTCTTTTTATTTCCTGAAATATTACGACATGCGAATTCCGTTTTCTATTTAATTGAAGATAGCCTCGTTTCTTTCCAATAGAACCTAGAGAGTGTTTCTCGATGGAGTTGCATCAGACGTCGTCAAAGTGACTTCCGGCGTACCTCAGGGAAGTGTAATCGTACCTCTGTTATTCTTGATATATATAAATGATTTAGGGATAACACAAAGTGTAAAGTTAGACTCTTCGCGGGTGACACACTTGTGTATGGGGAAATCAACACACTACACGATCTGGAGAATTTGCAAAAGGACATTCAGGCTATTACGAAATGGTGTAAAGATTGGCAACACGACCTGAATATAAAGAAATGGGCCGCAATGAACTTCACGCGCTCCACGAATTTCAACCGTTACCCGTACCAAATATCTGAACTAAAGCTAAAATACGTCAACAGCTACAAATACCTAGGAGTAACTCTCAGTAGCAATTTGTGTAGTAGAGAGCATATCAAAACCGTTATAGCATCGGCAAACAGAATTCAAGGGCTTTCCTCTAGAGTCCTGCGGGGATGCCCCTCGAATGTGAAGGAAATCGCATAGTTTTCCCTAATACGACCCGTCGTGGAATACTGTTGCGCCGTCTGGGACCCTTTCGAGGAGTGCCTAAGTAGGGAGCTCGAAATGGTTCAGCGTAGAGCGGCTAGATTCGTAAAAGGAGAATATCGGTATGATGCGAGTGTATCAGAGATATTGAGGGATCTGAAATGACAGACGTTGAAAGAGTAGAAGAATTGAATACAAAAGGAAACTATTTGAAAAATTCGAAAGCTCCGAATTCCCTGAAGACGTACGCGGCATAGTCGTCCCCATCGGTGTTAGTGAACGTACAGGTAACCTCCGATTTACGTCGGGGATGTGTTCCTAGAACCGACGACGTATATCGAAACGACGTAAATCGGGCATGTTTTTCCCATATATTTATCTCATATATATTTTTGAAAGTTTGTTTGTTTGTTTGTTTATTTGTGCATCTATACATTTCCACACCATTAAAGCTAGAGTAATCAAACTTTCAACAGATACTTTCTTCACAAATAGGAAGACCGTAGGCTCCTTTTAATCCCAAATGTATAATATTAATTGTACAAAAAGCAAAATAACTTTGTATGTCAGAAAGAATGGAACAGTTCTTTTCGAACTGTCCTGATCCCTAAACTGTTCAATAAAATAACTCTTCTCATAAACTACGCGTATTTTCCCAAGTCCTACTATTGATTTTAATCAAATTTGGTACGATTGTGGAGGGCTTCCAGAAATTATTCATATGTGGTTTTTGCTTCTCTCTGCCCGTTTTATTCAACACGGCGGCCGAGTGGATTCTTAAATACCATATAGAATTCCGATCGGATTTGAACCAAATTTCCCCGGGCAGCGCCGGGTAATTCTGCTAGTATGTTATAAAGGGATTAACTATTTAAGTGATTAACTCGAATTCTCCATCTGCCTAGCGATTGAAAGGAGAAGCATTCGATACATTGCAGCGGTTCGCTCGACGTTATATCGGACATAAAAACGACGAACGATGTAAAACGGAGAAACTGTCCCCTATTTGTAAAGGACGTTATATCGAAACAACGTAAATCGGAACGACGTAAATCGGAGATTACCTGTAATGTTAGACCAGAGTACAGGAGAAAATGTCGAAACAATCGCTAGAACAGAGAAATACTACAGATTATATATATAGTGATTTCGTATACGGCAATTAATAAAACTTATTTTGCTTTCCATGTGGACTGTAAGATATCGACTAAAATATTTTCGGAGAGGACAACGTTTGCTATTGCGAGGGCACATTTTTACGACTTTTAGTATCCGATGAAGTCTGATTGGCTCCTTGGCATTATAGAACTTTTTCCTCGTGACAGACCTGAAAATAACACATACGCTAAATAATTTTTAGCGCTTGGATCCGTATTACTTGCATGTTTCCACTATACTAAATAATTTTTAACGTTTGGATCCGTATTACTGGCATGATTCCACTTCTTTTTCTACCCTTGAATTCATTCGAACGTACATTTCTGTTTTAAACACATTATTATGTCATTGATCTTGTTCATGTCTGTATTTTTTATTCAAGTTCTGTATCTCTTTCTATTGGTTTCCAAACGTAAACGTCGTTTCTTATTCTGTTCCTTGTCTGTTTTTATTGGTTTCGCATTAGGACACCACTAAAACGCCTATTAATTTTCCATTTTGTGTGTTTTTCTTATCGTTTTTACGTACGTTTGGTACAGTACGGGCGCTTGTAAGACGGTCATTACTTATTTTGGCAAAACAAATAATTACATTATTTCTAAAGTCATCTTTCGAGTATAGGCAAAAGCATATTAACTACAGTTAGCATTTAATTGTTGAATTGTATAGATTGTTGCATACATGCATTTTTCAGCTACTTCAACAACAGTAAATTTTCAAGACTTGTATTTTAGCGGCACCTTATGTCAAGCATGTATTACATGTCAGAGAAGCGCTTCCGGCCTTCCGTTATCTCCAGATATAAAGAGAAAGATTGAGGAAAGAATTGCTGAGCAAATTACATAGGGAGCTTTTTTCTTTTTTTCACAAAAATTGTAAATAAATGTGCCTTGACGATAAGAAAAAAATATTTAAGAAGAAAAGATTCGATATTTAACAACAAACTCCCGCGAAATCAAACACTGGTACTTGAGTTTTTTACATCAGACCTACATTTACATTTACATCAATACCCTGCAAGCCGCTAGAAGCGTTTGGCAGGGGGTGTCACAACACCAAGTGAAGTCTAGCTAATTCCTCTGTTGGATTGTCTTATCGCGTCTGGGAAAAAGGATCGGTAGTATTTCTCTGTTCTAGCGGTAATTTCGACATATTTCCTCCTGCACTGTGATCTAACATTACGTTCACTAAAACCGATGGGGACGACTATGCCGCGTACGTCTTCAACGAATTCGAAACTTTCGGATTTTTTCAAATAGTTTCCTTTTGTAATCAATTCTTCTACTCTTCAACGTCTGCCATTTCAGATCCCTCAATATCTCTGATACACTCGCATCATACCGATATTCTCCTTTTACGAATCTAGCCGCTCTACGCTGAACCATTTCGAGCTCCCTACTTAGGCACTCCTCGATATGGTCCCAGACGGGAAAACTATGCAATTTCCTTCACGTTCGAGGGGCATCCCCGCAGGACTCTAGAGGAAAGCCCTTGAATTCTGTTTGCCGATGCTATAACGGTTTTGATATGCTCTCTACTAGACAAATTGCTACTGAGAGTTACTCCTAGGTATTTGTAGCTGTTGACGTATTTTAGCTTTAGTTCAGATATTTGGTACGGGTAACGGTTGAAATTCGTGGAGCGCGTGAAGTTAATTGCGGCGCATTTCTTTATATTTAGGTCGAGTTGCCAATCCTTACACCATTTCGTAATAGCCTGAATGTCCTTTTGCAAATTCTCCTGATCATGTAGTGTGTTGATTTCTCCATACACAAGTGTGTCATCCGCGAAGAGTCTAACTTTACACTTTGTGTTATCCGCTAAATCATTTATATATATCAAGAATAACAGAGGTCCGATTATACTTCCCTAGGCACGCCGGAAGTCACTTTGACGACGTCTGATGCAACTCCATCGAGGACTACTCTCTGGGTTCTATCGGAAAGAAACGAGACGATCCAGTTTACAATTTTCTCGTTAATTGAATAAACCCTTAATTTTTGCACTATTTTCACGTGAGAAACGGTGTCGAACGCTTCCCTAAAGTGTAAAGATAATGCATCAACTCCAATTCCTTTATCCGATGCTTTCACAATATCTTGTGTGAGTAGAGCTAACTGAGTCTCGCATGACCTGCCTCTTCTTTGCTTTCGAGAAATCGCATTATTGAGCTACTGATACTGTGCTCAAAAAACCTTACAGAAGATTGACGTCAACGATATAGGGCGGTAGTTCTCCACTTTTAATTTACTTCCCGATTTATGTATTGGTGTAACGTGGGCTGTTTTCCATATCAAAGGAACTACACCCTCATCTAAAGATTTTATGAATATAATCTTAAGGTACGGAGCTAATTCGTTTGCTAACGAGTTTATAATGAATGCAAGTATGGCTTCAAGCCCTGGCGATTTTCTTTTATGGACCTGACTTAGTAATTTAACGATACCGCTTTCGGATATTTCTATGTCGCTCATATTTCAGTCTATACGAGTAGGGAAATCAATGAATTCACCGCTGTCTATTGTGAAGCAATTTTCGAAGAACCGATTTAACATACTAGCCTTAGTAAATGAATCGTGTACACTTTCACCGTTATCTGTACGTAGAAGAGGTACTGTGGACTGACCTCCTCGAATTTTTCGCACGTACGACCAAAATTCTTTTGAGTCGTTTTTGAGTGAATCCGAGAGTGTCGCGGATCGGTAGGCGTCAAATTCCTTACGCGCTTCTCCTCTTGCAGATTTACGACTATTTCTGTATATTAAATACTCGTTCTCGTGGTCCCTACCAACTTCTTTAAGGTGCTTTAAGCGCGCGTGATGCCGTCTTTGTTTCTTAAGCAAGGACGGAGTTTCGGTTTCACCCACCGCGGGTCCTTGCGATCACGAATTGCTTTAGTTGGGACAAACGTTTTTATCCCTTCTCGAATCATTCGCAGAATTTCCGTCCAGGAGTCATCTACGCTGTTACTATTCGCAAAATTGATAAATGTCGCTATTTGGTTTGTAACGTAATTTTTTAAACCTGGGAGATCTGCTTTACCGAAGATATAGACTAATCGCGTTGGCTTATATATTGTCGCAGGGGTGTATTTGAAGTTGGCAATTACTATTTTATGATTACCTATGCCGTCGTAGATTTGTAGGTTTCTAGTCGATAGTGGGTGGGTAGTGGCTAGCAGATCTAATATGTTTCCGTTTCCATTGTTGTCATATCGCGTCGGCTCTTTGACGATTTGCTCTAGAGATTTTAGAGTAAACGCTACAATTAATTCACGACTAGCTTCTCCATTTTTTCTACCACTAATATAGGTTACGAATTTCCAATCGATCGATGATTACTAGATCGTTCTTTCTCCTTGCTAGCACCTGTAATGTACGACTGAGTTCTCTAATGTTCTCGACTCCTGAGTCAGGTGGGCGGTAAAATGAGCAAAAAAATAATTTTTTACCATTTCTTGTACGATGGGAGCACCATGTCGTTTCGCAATGTTCGCTGACGTTAATCTCCTCTAATTGGCTTGATATACTCTTTCTGACGGCGATGAAAACTCCACCTCCGACTCTTTCCCTCATGTCTTTGCGATATACCACGTAATCTGGTGGGAAAATCTCGTTAGAATTAATGTCGCCCGATAGCCAGCTCTCAGTCCCCAATACAACGTCTGCACGATGGATTTTAACTAAGTGGCAAAAATCAGCCTGTTTCCTTCGAATGCTTCGGCAGTTCATAATAATAATTTTTATTGTGTTTTCTACGGAGATTTTCGTTCTGGATTTCCCCGCCACTTGATCTAACAATTTTATTTTTCTACTTCTCATTCTACCGCTATTCTTGGACTCCCTAGGGCTAATGTTGGAGGACTCTTTTCTAACAGATATATTGGTGTTATCCTCGTCTAACCAAAAAAAAACCCTAGCGAGTCCAAAAACCCTACGCGCTACCGCATCCGCTGCCTCGGTCGTATAGTGGACCCCAGAACCGTTTAGGGGTACCCTACGTGAGTCCAGCACCGGCCTCAGGTCAACGAAGTTCACTCCATTGCCCCAACAGATGTCCCACAGCCTACGGTTCAAGCCAACCACACGGCTCCAAACCATAGAACCGCAGCCCGTCCGAGGGACAATGCTGCAGATAGTAAGCCGCACATCAGAACCCGACTCCTCACGGACACGAGCAACCTCAGCGGCCAAGTTCTTAAAAGAACTTAAAACCTCCTCGGAGCCGCGCTTCGAGGCGTCATTGGTCCCAACATGGGCCACCACCCGCAACGAGGAGCAACCCGTGCCCAAAACCGACGCCCTGACCTCCTTCGTCACCTGGGGCACCGTAACTCCTGGTATACACCTGGAGAACACCCGCTCATGAACACCCTCCCGGCGGGCCCGTGACAGTAAAGGCGCCACCACACGCCGGACATTGGAGCTCCCTAACACTAACAGCCCCCTCTTTCCCCCCGAGCTCCCCTTGGGCCCAGTCCCCACCTAGGAGACGGGAGCGGGTGCGGGCGCAACGGCTTCGGATTTGTCCTCCGACAACACCGCAAACCTATTACTAACAGGAAGAGGGTCCACCGAGGTGTTCCCAGCTCCCTGCCTCCGCAGCACCACCCCACGATCCCCCCGAGTGGACACCACTCTCCACTCATCGAGTTTCCCGGCCCGAACACCCTCAGCCCGCGATAAGGAGTGACGGACAACCCCGATCGCTCTACCGGCTTCCGCACCCAGGCTAACCCGAGCCGCCAATTTGGCGCGGTTTGCTTTCAGGGATGACCCCGCACCCCTCACACGCACCAAAGCCGCCTCGGACTTCTCCACCCTCTGAAGGAGGTCCGCAACCACCCTCTCAAGCCCCGTGATTCGAGACCTCATGGCCTCCAAACCAGCGTCGCGCGAAAAGGAGGAAACGGGAGTCCTTGGGATAGACATCCTAAACTCTAAACTAATCTGAACTAGCTAAATGTTTTTAAAATATAACAAAATACTGGGCTAACTTATTCGTTGGCTGACTTAAGCGCTGTAATCTAGGGTTAACGCAGGTAAAAAGTGAAAGGGAGGGGGTGATTCACTACACAAACAACGTTAGTATCGACCTGCAAGCCTTGAGTCAAGGTCGACTACAAAAATAGGAAGTGAAAGGAGGGTTCCGAAATACACAAGTAAAAATATAAAGCCTTTGCTTTACTAAATTTTATGCACAGGAATGATATCTGTTAGTTAAAACTAAATATTACATCTACGAGAAAGAAAATAATACTAGTGAATGTTCAATAAAATAACTTATCCCTATAGTAGGTGTTAGTAGAGCTTATGCACTTAACACCTAAACACTTAAAAAGAAAAAAAAAAGGAACGTGGTATTATCACAACTTTAGGATAGTAGAACTAATAAAACAATAAAGATTGTGTATAAAATTCAGAAGGGAAAAGCGAGAACTTTGTCACGAAAGTGAATAAACAGCACTACATATAATACATGAACAACGAAGTTGAAACTAAATTAGCCTTAAATTAACGAATCGAAAACTTAAGTCACGAAAGTGAATAAACAGCACTACATCTAGTATGCAACAAAGTTGAACTAAATTAGCCTTAAATTAACTAGGTTAGTTAAATATTAGTTAAGAATATTAAAGTATCTATTTGGATTTGATAACGTAGGATATTATAAGTGTGAACACTAAGTATAAACTACAAATAAAACGTGGACTCCGGATATTCTCCGAATAATGATTACAATTAAGGCGAATAATCTAAGGCATGCAACAAAAAATAATAATAATAAAAACTAAAGTAAATAAGTAAATAAGCTATAAGAAAGGTTAACAAGTAATATAAAAGAAAAGTTAGTTCTACTTAACAGTACGTCTACTTCTACTCTAATGCTACTGCTACAATGGTCGCTCGTAAGTCCGTTAGGCTCCACTGAAGGAAGTGAAAGGCACGTCCGCTCTCTTCAACAGCCAGGAGGATACCTATGCGCTATCCATTACAGCGACGTTTTATCCATAGATGGCTCCTCGCAAAAATCATGTCTATTTTGTCTTTCTTGAATTCTTCTCAAATTATTAGCAAAGTTCAATTATTTTCCAAAATATAAATTTTAAAAAATTTGTTTTTTTTCAGTTTTGGTATTTTTCTTTCAAATTTAAACTACACTTCTGCTTTGCTACACATACCCTTTCGTTTTCGCTCGTTTTGTGCAAATTTTTAACTGTTCGACGGGAGTAACTTAATAACTGAATGCGGTTAGGCCAAACAGACAGTAAGGATGGCTGTGCACGTCTTCAAATTTCCGTACTTTGCACCAGGGCATCGAACCGGAACCGAACCGAAAAAACTAAAGTGTTGAACCCGAACCGAAAACCGATATTTATTTCGCTCCTTTATTTCGGTTCGGATAGGCAGTGTAAGCGAAAGGCGGGATTTTCCAACCTTACAGTAACCTTACATGTTCAAATTGTCATCACCTCCCTCACGCTCCCATACCCTGTCGCCATGAGGTCCAAACCCCAGCCAAATTCACTATGAAAAAATAATCCTCAAGTCCCTTGGTTTGTTCCACGAATATGACGTTAAGATAATATCTAACGACTTCCGGAAATTCCATGGGTAAATTTACTCATTTGAGAATTCCTTGAACCTTATGAATGCCTAGTGGGAGAAGGGAAGTTTTCTCCAATGTTTCGTCTGCTACATATGTCCACAACCTTTCATTACATCATATGAACTGAGCGTAGTCTGGCCTTGCTAATTATTGAAGGATTGTTCAACGTTTGTTCCTTGTGCGTATTACTGCATTAGTTGCCCTTGTTACAGGTTAGTAATTTTAAATAGGTATATATGGTAAACTCGAAAAATTCAATTTTATATCGGATGTTAATCGTTACTAAAAATAAGAATAAAAACTCTATGTATATTTGTTATTTCCATCAAAATATTTAGCTTATAGGTTTGAATAAGGACGTGTTGCCAGCATTAGGGAAACGATAAATCATCCACCGTGGAATAAGTAAGTCACGTTTTCTATATATATACTTTAATTTCAAAGGAATATTTGGTATAATGAGAAATTAATTCAATGTAATTTGTTGTGGCTTTTACGCAAATACTTGAGTATTTGATAATGATATCATTGAAAGCAAAGTTTCAAGCGTCAAATATGTTTTAAGTGCTATTTTCAAGAACCTTCCATTTATCCTGCTGCTTTTAAGTTAGTCTCAATGAATGTTTTCTTTGTGTGTTTGCAAAATTCCGTCATAGTAAATATGCATCGTGTTAATAAACATTTCTCAGCTTTTCTGGATTCTCGGACCCTCAATTTCCGCGGCCTTCTTCCTCATAAAAATTTTATACATTTTTTCATCCATTTACGTGATCTTTGAAAGAAAAAATAAAGCCGTGCATTTACAGTTTTGATAATATGAGCAGTGCACGTGATCTGTAAATTTAATGAAAATAACGTGATGTCTTATTGAACTTATTGACACTATTGAGACAACGCGGCCTCTTATTTTGCCGCACGATTTATGATTTAAAATATTAATAATTCATTATTAGGCATTCCAGCTTTAGCGCAATTAGCTTCGGTCTATCCGTTCTTCTATCCGAATGCAATTCTTTTCTTCGTAGCTATTCATCGGATTTTAATGAAATTTACTACTAAAGATTAAGCACAGTAAATTAGAAATTGAGATGAATGGTTTGCATAACATAAAAAGTTTAGAATACTCTATCGCCGGAAACGCGCTTATTTGTAATTCACCTTACTTTCCTAACTTGTTGAAATCATTTGCGACGCATGTATGGTTTGTAGTTATTCAATTCTAAATAAATCTTAAATAAATATAATAAATAAAATTCATACTAAATATTTACATTTGAATAATTTATTTTCGTGTTTTACTATTCACTATTGTTATAGTGAAGATGTATTTTATTTAATTATAAGATTAAGTAAATTAATAAATCAGTTATTGAAAGTTTCCTAAAAAGATTTTAAGGTCGGAGCGAAAAAAACCGGTTCGAACCGGTTCACTGATGATTGCCAGAGCGAAACCGGAACCGAACCGAAATTTTGTGTTTCGAATGAACCGGAACGAAAACCGGAGCGAAAAAAATTACGGTTCGATGCCCTGCTTTGTACACATAGTCTAAATGAGATTGCCTTCTTAACACAGATAATTACCAATTAAATATAAACTAATTTTTCGTGAGGACGCCAATAAATCAAGTTACAAGGCTTCGGTTATCTCTGGTCATCTCACGTTTCTCGATACACATTTGGCTCATCCAGAATGACATCTAAAGTTTTGGAGGACATTTTAAGGTGTCGCATATGAGAAGAAGAAGCTGTTATTTCGGGTGTCTTCTCTTAATCGAACGTCACTCACTCCCGAGTAAATAAAGACCCCAGTGAGTATCGAATGATTGGATCATATAGTTACTAAATGTGAGGCTTGGTCAAATATTAAATAGACTTATTCAGGATGTATCTCCATTTCCGTAATTCTATGTTAACCTCTGATTTTTCAGGCCAACGCAAGCTCAGTCAGAACATCGTATCTCAACATTACTATTTTAAAATGCAACATAGCAATTCCCATAATTGGGATTTTGAACACAGCCACTCCTAGACTGTTCAATATATAATTCGTGTGAAAATTATATCTTATTACAACTGGAATCGGAAAGAGCTTCATTTGAGGCATACAGTAATTGGGATGATGAATTTCAAGACATTGAAATGAAAGTTGGATAAGAATGCGTGTTGTCGCATATCAATTGTATTTTATATACGATTCGAGTTTTGCAGTAGAAATAACAATGTGTTCGAAATGTTTCTATGCGGGACGAAATGTAAAATGAAACATTTTCCGGGAAATTATATCTTGCGGGGCAGCAAGTCCAAGTACGGTAAAGTAAGTAAATTGTCGCAATAAAATCATCTGATCCCAAAATTCTTTGGAGAACACAAAAATCTTATCTGATCAGGGAAACTCCTGCAGCCATAAAACGGTGGAGTAAAGAGCCGGCCACCCCGGATGGGGCATATTTAAGGGGACAATAGACCGCTGACGTTTTCCATTTCATGGCGACGGGGAGTCATAAATGCAGTTTCTACTTATTTTCATAACTCGGCGCAATTCATGCTCTGCGCCGGAATTCTCTCGCTCGAAAAAACGCGTTGGGTTATTTTCCCCCTCACATTTAGATATCCCAGTCCCCATAAGTTTTCCGTCCTTCTGACCATCGACTTCCAGACGCCAGGAAAAGCACCTCATATAAGTTACTTAATGAGTAGGGTGTAGCAGACGCACAAACGTCTTCCATCCGCTAAATAGAATCACTTAAAACGAGGTTTATTATAGTCCCTCTCTATAGGAGGCGGAATATCGTAAATATGTCCGCTTTTATCGATACGCTTCCTCACACATATTCTGCTATAAATAGAATTTTTCGGACCGCACATGAAACAGGTGGAAACAAACGATAGTGGTTCTGCCAAAGGAATCCTGTCGGCCATTGGAATTTCCTTAATATCATCTCCAAAAATTTTCCATCTCACTTCAAAATGTTTGTGGTTTTGTTAATTGTTACCATTTCGTTTTCAAGTTTATTCGTTGAGGAGTAAACGTTTTGTGCGGTCATTAGATCTAACTTCTTTGAAGAAATGTTTTTCATTTTGTTTTTTCAGCATTATTTGTAACGTAAGCTATGTTACTGTCGAAGAAGAGTAGATAACAAATGTTGGATGTTTAATGAACTTGGGGCAGTTGATTCTTTCTGTATGTCATAGACTAGGGCCGTCCAAATGGTGGCCTGCGGGTCACATCCGGCCCGCAGCGTGATTTGTTCTGGTCCGAGTCACGAGAGAGCCGGGTGGCTGCTCAAGGCGCCAAAGCTCTAGTGGCACTTACCCGTCGGTTCTTTTGTGTAGAATATTGTTAACCTAAATATGGAACATGCACATACTTCAACGGCGACAACAATTCAACAAAGCTTTGCTCGATATCAAGAACTACAGCCAGTGGTTTCGAGGCACTCAAATTTTACTTGTGTCACTTCCCCGTAGTTTTGCAATACCTCTACGTCAAATTCTTCATGTACAGAATATTTTTCAAATTTTACTGGTGAATAATTGAGTAAATGTTTCAAAATAAAATAATTCTATTACTATGATATTTTTTGTTTCATGGTGTTTCGAATTACTTACTTATTAACCCGTCAGCGTCGTCATGCGTACTGGGAACGTCGGACGGAAACTCCACATGCGGTCGTCATGCGTACTGGGAACGTCGCGGAGGTCGCTAGCTTTCTTTATTTTTTTGACACAGTAAATTTTCTTAGATATGGATAACCTTTATATATTTTAAAAGAGGAACCTTTGGCCTTCCTATTGTGCTTAATTCTGTAATTTTTACTCTCCTTCTTTTTACTTTTATTATACGTTAAGTTTTGTGATTAAATTTTCACGTAGATAGGAGAATTGGGGAGTTTTGGCTTCTAAAAAAGCTCCTATTCAACGAAATCTTTGCACGAAAGCAACTGTGAGGTGTAAGAAGAGGATATAGGCCCCATTTGTCTGCTATCAGACATCTCCAAGTTCGGAATCAAAACCTTCGAGCTCTGTGATTTGACTGGCTACTTATGGTCATTTCTTCTATACACGGGGAAGGATACTGTGTTTCATTCGCCCCTTGTCTCAGCTAATGTAAACAAGACCACGGCAATAGTTTTGAATAGGTAGGCCAAAGGTTCCTCTTTTAAAATTATGAAGGTTACCCATATTTAAGAAAATTTACTGTGTCAAAAAAATAAAGAAAGCTAGCAATCTCCGCGGCGTACCCTGTACACAGGACGGCGCTGAGGGGTAAGAATCCTTATTTGAAGGTTTTTTTTTCTGAAAAACTTACGGGGAAGAAGTTGAAATCCAAGATGAAACAGTAGATGTGAAGTACTCCGTAAACTTTGAATAAAGAAAAACTGAGTAAATGGCTTCCGTGATTGAGTGAAAGAATTCATAGGCGTATTTCACGCGAATAATAATAACTAAGACGGTGTGAAAAACATAGGTAAATATGCATAGTTTTACGTAAAACCTCAAAGTATTTCAGTCAAATTCCATAAATATCTAATAAGTTACGAATTTTTATATGGTTTCGCGCAAAAACTGCGAATTTCCCTAAATCTCTTCCGACCTGCGTGACGTATTATAGTTAAATGTCCTCCGCGCTTGAGGGGTTAATATGATTATGTAACAAACTACTTATTACTTAAATTTACTAGCTACTTTTAATAAAACTTCTAATAAAAATAAAACTCAAAAGTTTTATTGTTCTTACCTGAGTACTACTGCCAGCTTCTCTATTGGCTTTGTGGATTCCCTGAAAGAGGTATCAGTTTTTCTCAAATCGTTGCCTATTTTAGAGAGAAAATCATTGAATTTAAATTTTGACATTCTAAAGTACTGGTAAAACTTTTCTTCATCATCTACTGATTCTTTGTAAAGTGTAAAGAATTCTCCCTCTTCTTTTCTGTTTAATAAACTGGGATTAATCCAAAAGGAATGTTTCCTTTTGACGGATTCATCTCTTAAACATTCATTCATCATCCAGAAGTAAAGCTATGGCAGCAAGGTCTTCAACTTCAACATTTTTAAACATTTTACGATGCACATTACAGCTCTTTGTGCAGACACTGATGACTCTTCACTGCGGCTTGACTGCGGAAATTCGAACACATCGTATTTTGAAGTGACTGTGATTTGACATATGGGACGTGTACTGTCGCTAAGAAAAAGTTTGTTGGGGCAAAAGTGGTGGACAGCGGTATACTTATAAGAAGAGACTGGTTTTTACATTTACATCAATACCCTGCAAGTCGTTAGAAGCGTTTGGCAGGGGGTGTCACAACACCAATTGAACTCTAAGTAATTCCTCTGTTGGACTGTCTTATCGCGTCTGGGGAAAAGGATCTGTAGTATTTCTCTGTTCTAGCGATTGTTTCGACAAATTTTCTCCTGCACTCTGATCTAACATTACGTTCACTAACAGCGATGGGGACGACTATGCCGCGTACGTCTTCAACGAATTCGGAGCTATTGAACTTTTCAAATAGTTTCCTTTTGTATTCAATTCTTCTACTCTTCAACGTCTGCCATTTCAGATCCCTCAATATCTCTGATACACTCGCATCATACCGATATTCTCCTTTTACGAATCTAGCCGCTCTACGCTGAACCATTTCGAGCTCCCTACTTAGGCACTCCTCGAAAGGGTCCCAGACGGCGCAACAGTATTCCACGATGGGTCGCTTAGGGAAAAGTATGCGATTTCCTTCACGTTCGAGGGGCATCCCCGCAGGACTCTAGAGGAAAGCCCTTGAATTCTGTCTGCCGATGCTATAACGGTTTTGATATGCTCTCTACTAGACAAATTGCTACTGA
This sequence comes from Uropetala carovei, assembly GCA_036926305.1. NCBI lineage: Eukaryota > Metazoa > Arthropoda > Insecta > Odonata > Petaluridae > Uropetala > Uropetala carovei. Next base: position 12,382,437 of record JAXCHB010000011.1, read on the forward strand.
GAATTACTCCTAGGTATTTGTAGCTATTGACGTATTTTAGCTTTAGTTCAGATATTTGGTACGGGTAACGGTTGAAATTCGTGGAGCGCGTGAAGTTCATTGCGGCGCATTTCTTTATATTCAGATGGAGTTGCCAATCTTTACACCATTTCGTAATAGCCTGAATGTCCTTTTGCAAATTCTCCTGATCGTGTATTGTGTTGATTTCTCTATACACAAGTGTGTCATCCGCGAAGAATCTAACTTTACACTTTATTAGTGAATTATTATCGGGTTTCAGACCGGGTGATGCCTTGACTAGAATTCGACGTTTCGGTGTATGTCACATCCGCCATCTTCAGGAAAACTGAGTGCCGTGTCAGGTTGGGTCCCGGTTTATATGCCCTGGGTGGTTCGTCTGTTGGTCTCTGGTTGGTTCTTGCGTCGGCCAATGGCGTTTGCGCTCCTGAGTCAGAATGGGAAAGATGGGATCCCATGTTTTGCTAAGAGGAAATCCCCTATCTCTATTGAAGTTATTTTTGTGGAGTCTAATTTCAATCGCCTCCCTCACGAGTCGGTCCCAAAAGGCATTGGACTTGGCCATCACTTTGGCCTCTGGGAAATTGATGCGATGGCCCTCGGTAATGCACTGCTCGGCCACTGCTGACTTCTCCGGTTGATTGAGTCGGATGCACAGGGCATGCTGTTTGAGTCGGGTTTCGACCGTGCGACCCGTCTGTCCAATGTTTTCCTTCCCACAGGACAAGGAATCCTGTAAATGTCTGCTGTTTTCAAACCAGGATCATCCTTGACCTGGGGAAGAAATTTCTTAATCTTTCTGGGGGGTTTGTGGACCGTTCGGATTCCACTCTTGGTCAGAATCCTCGAAATTTTTCCCGAGATGGTAGAGACACTATTATTATAATACCCATACATAAAGGAGGTAGTAAATCCAAGGCAAGTAATTATCGTCCTATAAGTTTAACGTGCGTAGTATGCAAAATATTCGAAAGAATGATTTGCGACTATATAAAAAGTTATTGGAATGAACATAATTGGCTCAATGACTACCAGCATGGATTCAGGGAAGGATTTTCATGTGAAACACAACTTCTTGGTTTGAGTCGAGACTTAGTGGAAGCATATGATGATGGACAGCAAATTGACGCTGTTTTTGTTGACTTTTCAAAGGCTTTTGATGTAGTTTGCCACGAAATATTGCTGACTAAAATTGATAATATGACCATAGACCCTAGAATAGCGCGTTGGATAAAGGCCTTCCTCCGTGGGAGGACACAAAGAGTAAGAATAGGGGGAGCTCATTCCAAGGAAATAAAAATTACTTCAGGTGTGCTACAGGGTAGTGTCCTCGGGCCGCTCTTATTTTTGATTTTTATTAACGATATCACGAGCAAGATATGCTCCAGAATTAGATTATTTGCTGACGACTGCGTAATTTATAGAGCAATTAGGGACAATAACGACTGTACAGCTCTGCAAAATGACTTAAATATGTTATCTTCCTGGATAACGCAAAATAAACTAAAAGTTAATACTACTAAGTGCTGTGTGGTAAATTTCAAGAAAAGGGGCATTACGTACGGTTATAACATAGGGGGAGTATTTTAGAAACAGAGAAAAGAACTAAATATTTGGGGTTAATATTCTCGAAAGATTTAAAATGGAACACTCATATAGAAAGAATGGTAGCCAAAGTTCACAAACAACTGAACTTTGTAAGAAGAACGCTTAGGAATAGCAATTGAAACGTGAAAGAGAAGGCATATTTTTCACTAGTGAAACCAATGCTCAAATATGGGTCTAATATATGGGACCCATACCAGCAAGGATTAGTGGACAAAATAGAAATGGTGCAGAGAAAGGCTGCAAGGTTCGTGCTAGGAAGATACGGCAGGAAGGAAATTGTGACAGCAATGTTAGGGGAGCTTAAGTGGGAAAGCCTCAAGGAGCGAAGGAAACAAAAAAGGTTAGTTGAAATTTACAAAAATGCCAGCGAAAAAACTAAATGCGGTGAAATGAGAGAGAAACTGCTCGTTCCAAACAACTTAGGAAGGACCGATCATAAGAATAAAATATAAACGTTACCCCAAAAATCGGAAATCAGTAAAAATTCATTTCTAAACAGAGGGATCACTGCATGGAACAGTTTGCCTGAGGGAGTTTTTGAGCCTTATCCAAAAACAACGACGGCATTTATAAGTAAAGTTAAGGGTATAACATAGAAACTCTATATTGTATTGTAACTGTATACAATGAAGGGATAAGTGTAAGTTGTAACTTATAAATGTATTTGTATTCTACTTCTACTTGATTGTACTGTTACCACCGGGCATGTTGCCCACCTGTAACGCATTATTGATAATAATAATAATAACTTCTATAAAACATTGTTCCAAATAAAAGTTGTAGAAAATTACATATCCTACAATTTTTATATATAACTGTATATACAAAAAATCTTATGTGGCCTACACCACTTTCTCCATATATGGGGTATAGTTATTTAAATTATTATAAATAGCATTATAAGGTAAAATTATTATTTCATACCGTAAAAGAATACAGTCGTCCTAATTTCCGTAAATTGGGTATATTTTGAATGTTTACAGAATTCACCGCTACATGGTGGTGGCGCTGTATACTGGAAATTAAGAAAAAGCAAAATATCTCCGAAATGGATGGTTCTACTAAAATTTGTTTCAAACAAAACTTTGAAGAAATATTATTCTCTACAACTTTGGTCTTCACGAAGATGACCAATTACGACGTTTTAACCCCTCAAGCCGGTATTTAAATCTCCTCTGGTTGACCCTATATGCGGTATTTAAATTTTTACAAATCCTTACTAGATACACGTTTGCACGTATTTTTATGTTATTCAGAAAGTACTTTTCTGATTGTTTCAAAACTTTTACAGATTGTTTATAAATAAGTATTTATTACTCTGTTTAAATTGTTATCCGATCGAGTTTATTATGACGATTTTATATACTATTTCTTGATGCTTTTGTACAGTGCGCATAGAGCGCATGATTGTTTTTGATGAAATACATTCGATTAAAATTAAAAATCTTTGTTATATTTCAAAACTATGCATTTATTCTTTATTATACTTCATTCTTAAAATTTGCAGCTCTTCTTACTAATTTTCTTTTATGTTAAATTTTGTCATTAATTTTCTGTTTCATTTTACGATTTCAGGTTTACTGTCTATTAAAAAAAAATCCCTATTGAGAGCCGAGATGAAACAAACTCTGCTCTCAAGATAATATGCACTGTAGGAGATCTTGGAGCTGTGTATCTGCTCTTAGAGGCGTGACACGTTTGAAATGAATATTTTTTTCGTGTGTCAACACTTGATAACTAAATTGAAAGCGAAGGATCCCTGGCCTGGGCCATGAGGATGGTCAGCATTTCACGAAGGGAATGTATTTATAGAAAGAATGAAGTCTTTGTCTCCTCTGAAAGAGAGAGAGAGAGAGTTTGCACAGATTATTTATTCGAAGATGTTTACGTTCTTCCATATTGTCCAGAAGTGTGAGCCGAGCACATGGAAAATGTCGACGCATTTTGTAGACGAAAAATGCTCTCTCGTCGAGTGGAAGAAAAAATGAACTCACTATCGTTGTTATATGTTCAATTCTAGTTGGAAAATACTAATCGCTATTTGAAGAAATAAATGTTACTTACCATTTTCAAAAATTTTCTACTGTGTGGTACGTTTTGAAACAATTTTCAAAACAAAGTCCAACTTCGCAGTCAGGGCACCAATATATACTCTCCCTTTTTCGTCCTTGGTTTCTGCAAACAACGCACCGCCTCTGAGGCTTTGCCTTTTTTCCGGTTGGAGGGATTTTTTCAATGAAGTGTCGTTCGACTAGGCGCTTCGGAGGAGGATTGCCTGATGGCCTACCCGCACTAGCAGTTGAACACTTGGTCTATAACCTCCGCATCAAAATACGCCAGAAAACTATCCAAAACCTTATCAAATTGCAGTTGTGGTCCAGTATTACCCACAAATGGTATTTTTCGGGGACTGCATGCCTCATCAACTAATTTCCAATTAAAAGTATCACGATCTCTGGAATCACTAAATTCATCGTGAATGTCTTCATTAATACTAATTAACTGGCTATAATCTACATCACAATCCAAGATATTACTTGATGATTCATTACCATCACTTTCACTCTCACTATCATTCAGTAAAGACAAAATATCACTCACTGGCATACTCGAACGCGAAGAGGGGTCCGCCATGATTTTTTTACTACGTCTGAGAAACGTTTGCTGTTTTTCATCATCACTAAGCACAAAACTAAAGATGCTTTCAAAAAGAAGAATAGAGGGGAGCATCATCCAAGCATTCTAAAGCTGAAGAAGACTTAGTTCGTCAAAACATAAACAGATGGAGTGCGTATATAGGATTTAGTGAAGTGAGATCAGGGTCCGTACGCGTGTACGGACTACCGCTCCTGGGAGCGATAGGAAGGTTCGTACACGTGTACGGAGTACCGGCTTCAGGGGTTAAAGGAGATTTTTGACGGAAACCGAAAAAACCGATTATTTATAAATAATTCCTAAACAATAACTGCTATAGAAAATTGTTTCAAATGAAAGTTGTAGGAAATTACATTCTCTATAACCTTTATATAGAATTGTATATACAATAATGATGTTTTAACGGAGAAATATCAAAAAAACCGAATCAGGTTTCGAATAAACCTCGACTTTCATTTCACCGTTATTATCCAAAAACTAATAAGTTCTTTGTGCCCATACCAAAGTGTTACATATGAAATTTGGTAACGATATGGCTAGTACTTTTTGAGTTAGAGCGCCCACAAACACATACGCACGCACACCCAGACATCATTCCGAAAATAGTCTAAACGTGTTCTAAGGACCTCAAAACGTGTATTTCCGTTGAAATATCGAAGTCCATTTTTTTCGTGATCACGATACTTTCCCATTACTAAATATGGAGAAAGTAATTATGTTTTAACGAAGATATTTTGTAAAAACCGAATCGGGCTTCGAATAAACCTCGACTTCCGGTTAACCGATATAACCTAAAAACTAATCAGTTCTATATATGAAATTTGGTTATGATGTGATAAATATTTTTCGAGTTAGAGCGCCCACCATCACATACACGCACACATGCACACAGACATCATTCCTAAAATAGTCTAAACGTGTTCTAGGGACCTCAAAACATGTATTTCCGTTGAAATCTCAAAGTCGATTTTTTTCATGAAAGCAATACTTTGTCTATACTACGTATATGGAGAAAGTAAAAAGACTATTAAAGATTCTTGCTACCTTGCCCTGTTCTACGGCAACCCCCGAAAGATGTTTTTCGTCTTTAAGACATCTTAAAACCTGGCTTAGGAATTCAACGGGAGATGAAATGATATATCCGAATTTGCTTTAACCCTCTACGACGGAGAAGTTTTTAATAATTCCTTCCTCAGCGGGCGAAGGAGTTTTTTGAAAAAACACGAAAATATTGCAAACACATGCGAAATTTGGATATATTTTAAAAAATCATAACTTTTGAAGTTTTCAATGCTTTTTGATGAAATTTTTTATGTAGTTACATGGAAGATGATAGTTTTAAACAGTGTCATTTAAAATATCATGCGTCACACACAAACATTCCTACATAGAAGCGAATGTACAGTTATCGCTTGATGTTACGGTGCGCGTTCGCGGTTTATATAACTTTCAGCATAGCGTGAACTATGAAAGGTATTGACATGAAGTCTTATTCAAAGAAACATTTAAACATTACTAAACATCAAACTTTCACGTACATTATAAAATACAAAAACAATAGTAGAATTACACGTGCATTACTGAAGAGAACAAAGCATCCTCTATCAAAATACGTACAGCTTATTCAGATTGACGACTCTGCCTTGCGTAATTAGACAAATGAATGTGCTGGCGCACCCAATTTTCGGGACAAAAACGAAAATTTCATCGCAAAATTTTAAGTAGGTTATAAAAACAGTATTAAAATTACAAGATATGCATTGCTAGAAAGACCAAAGCTTCCTATTTCAAAATATATAAAGTTCATTTGGATTTACGAATATTACTTGTGTCAACAGAGAATAAAAGATGGTGGCGCACCGAATTTTCGGGGCAAAAACGAGAATTTCACCGAAAACTTTCATGTAAATTATAAAAACAATACTAAAATTACAAGATATGGATTGATAGAAAGGTCAAAGCTTCCTCTTTCAAAATATATAAAGGTCATTAAGATTTACAAATATCCCTTAGGTCAATAGACAGTAAAATGTGGTGGCGCACCGTTTTTACTGCGCAAAAATGTAAATTTCATCGCAAAATTTGACGTAGATTATAAAATATAGAAACAGTAGTAAAATTACTGGACATGCATTACAGGAAAGGCCAAAGTTTCCTATTTCAAAATATATAATGGTTTTATAGATGTCAGTAATATTAAGTGAGTTAAACAGTAAGGAAAGCAAGCACTACCTCGTACGTACAGTGTACGTCGCTCGGCGGCATACGCAGTTCTTGTTGGACGTACACTGTACGACGCTCGGCTTTGAGGGGTTAAAAAATAGAAAAAAATCTGATGTGGCCAACACATGACTTTCTCCATATTTGGGATATAGATATTTAAATTATTACTAGTAGCAGCTTCGCCAGCAATTTTATAAAAAAACACGGGATGTATAAAATATTATAACCATTTCTTTTTTATATTCTCCCTCCCTCTCTCCCTCCCTCACTTCCTCTCCCTCCCTCCCTCTCCGCCCTCCCCCTCTGTCCCTATCTCGTATTTAAAATATTCAATGCACGCTTACACCCATAAGGATTGAATTAACAATAGGATTTTGTGGTCTAACAATATAATTAGTCACCATGACAACATTCCGTTAAAATGGCAAGATTTGCATAAAATATGTAAATTAAATGTTTAACATGGAATACTTCGAACTGTGGGCGAAAAAATGTGAACAGAATAAGAAATTATATAAATTTTTCTTCAAAATGGTTCAACTCCGAAGGTCGTAGATTAATTCCTTCTAATTTTAATTTCCAAATGAATAAAAGCCTGCACGTAGAAAAATCGCGTTTTACATGTTAAGTAATGAGAAATGGAAATGCCTCCCTTGGAGTCGAACCAAACAAGTTTTTCGCGATTTAAATTCGTCATTACCTGAAAAAGTGTTAATCAAGCATCCCTGCCAATTTCGAGTTTCTATCTTCATTACTTCTCGAGTTATTTGCTTTATGAATCTTAGCGTGACGGACACTCAGCAATTTATTATACAGGGTTAGCCTTAATTACATACCTTAAATATAAGCGTCCTGTTCTACACCTACAGACAAGCAAAAAAGTTCATATAAACATATGGTCGCAACCGCTTCGTTAGCGAGATATGGCAACAGGAAGCACGAGGAAAGAAAAACAGACAGATAACGTAGTTTTGGATCAGACGTTTAGTAGCTGTGAACAGAACGGCATCTGGTCAGTTAGAAATGATTTACAAAAGATGTTCAAACTGTCCACCATTATACAGTCAATGCACAACTGAGCCCTGTTGCGCCAAGAATTCCTCGCTCGCTGAAGAACGTAAGGCATTTCGCGTGTTGTCGTCCCAGCAGCTTCAATGAAATTCCATAGGTCGTCACGCGTATTACATCGTTGGGCGTAAACGATGCTCCTTAGATGGCCCCACAAGTAAAAGCCGGCAGGAGTGAGATCGGGTGATCGCGGAGGCCACACAACTGGTCCGTTTCATCCTATCCATCGACCTGGGTAGTGTCTGTCCAAATACCGGTTGACATCGCGAGCAGAATGGGCAGGAGCCCCATCATGCAATACCCACATTGTCTGCCGCGTTCCCAAGGGTATGTCGTTTAGTAGTTGCGGTAATTGTCGAGATAGAAACTGTAAATAGGAGGACTCTGATAGTCGAGGCGGTAGCTCATAAGGACCTAGGAGGAGATCGCCAATTATTCCCGCCCAATCATTAATTGCAAACTGCTGTTGGAATCATGTTTCCTGAAAAGAATGTGGATTTTCGTCAGCCCATGTGTGCTGATTACGACTATTCAAAATCCCATTCCTTGTGAAGCATGCTTCATCCATCACCAAAACTTGGCTGAGAAATTTCGGATATGCTGCATCCTGCTTCAGTAGCCATTCGCAGAACGCTCTTCGACGCTCATAATCCAGCGGTGGTTGCAGAGCTTGAGCACGCAGTACATGGAATGGATGCAACAACTGATCATGCAACACCCTCACCACTGTTCGCTGGGAAATCAGGTGACGAGCAGCCATCCGCCTGGTACTAGTACCAGGGGACCGTTCAATGGAATGCAGAACATCCTGTTCCACATCGGCGCTCCTGCGACTTCCAGCGTTTGTCATAATGGGCCGCATACAACCTGTTTCTCTCAGACGACGTTCCAGAGAAATGAATGTCCTGCGATTTGGATGCCGTCTTCGCGGATACCTTTCGGCGTAAAGACGTGCAGCAACTGCACTGTTCCGCTCTGCTTCTCCGTACAAAAGTATCATATCTGTTAATTTGTCTAATGAATTATGCGCCATTTTCGATACGTAACGTGTCTACCAGAACAGTAACCCTGTGTGACTGAATGATTGCTTTCTACTTGTCGCGGCGCTGCCTCGCTGTTGCCATTGTTGCTATTGTTGCCATTGTTGCCGACAACGCACGAGAGGGAAAGGAAAACGATCCAGTTTTTACTTTCTCCATACGAAGTAATGGGAAAGTATTGTGATCACGAAAAAAATTGACTTCGAGATTTCAACGGAAATACACGTTTTGAGGTCCCTAGAACACGTTTAGACTTTTCGGAATGATGTCTGTGTGTGTGTGTAATTGTGGGCGCTCTAACTCTAAAGGTACTTGCCATATCCTTACCAAACTTCATATATAACACTTTAGCATGAGCACAAAAAACTGTTGTTTTTGGACAATAAAGGTTAACCGGAAGTCGAGGTTTATTCGAACCCCTATTCGGTTTTCGCGATATTTCTCCGTTAAAACATCATTAATGTTTATACAGTTCTATACAAACATTATAGAGAATGTAATTCCTACAACTTCTATTTGAGACAATTTCCCATAGCAGTTATTGTTTAGGATTTATTTATAAAAAATCGGTTTTTCCGGTTTCCGTCAAGTATCTCCTTAGATTCATAGATTTTGATTTAAAAAATTAACTGTTTTCTGTGATTATCGATGGTTTACCTGCAATGATAAGTAAAAATATTGGTTTTGTTCAGCTACTCCAAAAATAGCTAGATGGGCCTAGTTTAGCCCGTTCGGTGGCTAAGTAGGGGAAATGTCCTCTCGTTTTGTCAGTTGTTTTGATAAAAGTAAAATCCTTCTCCGAGGAATTGAAAAATCAGTTGGAGAATAAAGAATGGTTTGTAAACCTTATGTTTCTATCAGACATAACGGCACATTTGATTACGTTGACTGACAAGCTTCAAGGTAAAAGGCTGACCGTGTTATACTTGTATGAAGGATGGAAGTAATTCTGTAAGAAATTGCAGATCTTCGAGGATTATCTTGAAATCTGAGTTACTTTCCCAAATTGAAACTATTTATTGATAGTGATGAAAATTTAAAATTTATAATACCAAATTTGCAGAAGTATATAATTCTCTTGAAGGAAGAGTTTTCGCGGCGATTCCAAGGCCTCCAAACTCATGGTCCGATGTTTACATATACATATATTGTATCCTGAGAAAACAACAGAAATTGATCTCGAGCTGCGTTATTTCGAGTTTCTTGGGATTGAGATGGAGTTAATTGATTTCCTGAGTTCAGACGTGTCGGTCGATAAGTTTTCGTCTATGAAGGACGAGGCTTAAAAAAAACGAAAACCGTTCCTTATTGTTAGACATTTGCTCATGTACTCGGTCACAGCTTCCAACAAAATTATCGGCAATGAATAAAGTTGCATTCTCTCTTTTGTCTGCATTTGGAACTAGCTACTGTTGCGAGTAAGTGTTTTCTTTAATGGAAAAATACACAATCCTGTTCGCAATCGGCTGACAGTAGAACATTCTGGAAGCTTGCCTTTGTCTTCAGACTACCAATTATCAACAAAAATTGACAAAATTGGCGTAAAAAATTGAAGGGTAAGGAAGTCATTAATTATATTATATTAGTTTTCTTCACTTCAAAACAGTAAAAACTATTAATTTAAAAAAATCATGCTTGTAATTCACACTGACATGTCTTATTAAAAGGTTTTATGTTTGACGCATTTTTAGATGGCGCTGTTAATTATGAAGAAAATGTTTTTAAAATCGTTTCAATGAGAAGTTTTTAAAGCGATTCATTAGTAATTATTGTAGTTTTATTATAAATAAATCCTGCTTATCAAAAAATTAATGTTTTAACCTGTTTTTCGTAAAGTGGCACGCGAAGAGGGGCGCAAAGAGAAATATTAATGAAAGTGGCACGCGACAGAAAAACGTTGCCGACCCGTCTTATACAGTGCTATTTGTAGTGCGGATGATCCACTAACTATAAGTGAGGCTTTGTCGAGGTCTGATAATGTTATGTGGAAGTGTGCAATGGAGAAGGAGTATATGTCTCTACAGAAAAATGATGCATGGGTTCTTGTTGATTTACCTAATTATAAAAACGTTGTTCAAAGTAAGTGGGTTTTTAAGTTAAAGAGAGATGCAAATGGAAATGCCTCTAGACATAAGGCTCGTCTTGTTGCATAGGGGTTTACTCAAAAGTATGGGATAGACTATAATGAGACTTTTTCTCCAGTAGGCAGAAATGCAACAATCAGCATTTTTGTTTGGATTAGCAGCTGAGCTAAATCTAGAAATCGATCATATGGATGTAACTACAGCTTCCTTAAATCTTAATAAATAAAAGAGGATGTCTGTCTGTCTGTTTGTGGCAGCTATAACTCATCAGAGAATAAAGTTAGGAGCTTGAAATTTTGACAGCGGCTTCAGGTTGATCATGGGAGTTGTAATGCCGAATATAATTCAAATCGGCTTACGGGTTCGTGACCCAGGAGGTCACGGATCGGTCGGTCAAAATTTCAGTTTCTTGAGGATATCTCAGCAACCATTGGACCGATTTTGATGAATCCTACACCAATATCAATGTTTTGATGATATACATTTTCTAGCTGAAAATGGACAAAATCAGTCAACTAGGTCCAAAGGTCTTAATGTAATGACCCGTTCAAATTTTGGTTTTTTGAGTATATCTCAGCAACGAATTGAAATAGGTTTAAAAATGTAAATTTTTCATGAGTTATTTCTGTAAAACATAATTTTCGCATTTATGGCATTATTGAAGTATAGAAATTTACTAACATTCCATATCTTACGTAAAAATTGTTGTTTATTTCATTGAAATATTTGTTGTTTTTAATTAAATTATCTTCTAATCTAACATAAAAAGGAGAATGTTTGTAAGTTTGTTCGCTTTGAATGCTTTTAATACGAGATAGGGAGGGAGCTTATCCTTGTGATGCTTACATGTTACACGGTCGAAGTTTTAGATTCGCTAAATCCGTTGATATTCAATGGGCACTCCTGCTAGTGGTGAACTAAATGAGGTGGTATACATGCAACAGCCTGAAGGTTTTGTAGTAAAGGAAAAAGAAAATCAGATTTATCTCTTGAAAAGGGCTATCTATGGGCTAAAGCAAGCATCTAGAGTCTGGTATGATAAAATTCAGGTTGTTTTGACAAAGTTCACTTTCCAGGATTAAAATGTGAACCTTGCATGTACTATAAAATTGTAGTTGAGTCTGTATTTATAATTGGTCTGTATGTTGATCTTTTGTTGTTCAGCAACAATGAGGTAGAAAAGAACAAGTTGAAAAGGGAGTTGGTGAGTTAATTTCAGATGGAAGATCTTGGTCAAACAAAACATTATCTAGGTATGAGAATAAGGTGAGAGAATGGTGTAATTTATGTTTGTCAGAGAGCTTACATTGAACAAGCCCTTGAGAAATTTGAAATGGCTGATTGTAAACCAGTTTTAACTCCTATGGAGGTTGGTAAAAGGTTGTTGAAGGGTGATTGTGATAGCCAAAGTCTTCAGTATCATTACCAAATATTGAATGGATTTCTAATGTATCTAGCAGTTATCACTAGGCCAGATATAACACATGTTACAAGTTTTCTGAGTCAATTTAATACATGTTACAGTGAGAATCACTGGAAATGTGCCAAACGTGTGCTTAGGTACCTTAAAGGAACCATTGATTTGTGTCTGACTTATTGAAAGACTGGCAGAAGTGTTGTTGGTTATGTAGATGCTGATTGAGGCAATAATGCAGTCAATAGAAGGTCCTATACAGGTTTTGTAATTACCTTTGCAAGGGGAGTTGTTTCTTGGGAAAGCAGAAAGCAACACACTGTAGCACTGTCGAGTACAGAGGCTGAGTATATGGCATTAACTCAGGGCTGTAAAGAGGCAGTTTTCATAATAAATCTGATGTTTGAATTGTTGGGCAAGAAAGAGTGTGTCTTTATATACAATGATAATCAGTCCACCCAGAAATTACCTAGAAATCATATGTTCCAGAATAGAACAAAGCATATTGATATTCAACACCATTATATTAGAGAAGTCATAGAATGTAATATGATAGATGTTAAGTATCAGTCTACTGAAGAGATGTGTGCTGATTTGTTAACCAAAGGTTTGAGTGGTCCTAGGCATATCAAATGTGTTAAATGCATAGGAATGATAAAGAAATCCTGATGTTACTAGATTAAGGAGGAGTTTTGGAAAGTATGTATTTATGCTATATTGTAATATAGTGACATCTATGAACGGTTATGGAGTTTTGTTTCCTATTCCCTGTTTCTACTACTTTCTCTCTACTTCCTGTAAATATGGCCGGTGTTAATAAACAGTTTTTGTAATCAGCGCATAAATTGTTCTCCATCCACAAACATTCCATGATACAAATATGATATTATATACTAGAAACAATAATAATACAATACTGAAAAAAGATACTGTTGAGTGGGAAAAATAAGGACTATTGCATCCATATAAAAAACCTACTGCAGGAAAACATCCACATAGAAGGGTGGTGTGTGAAAAACCTGAGAAACCTACAAAGGAAGGAAGAAAGAAAAGAAAATAGTTGAAAGAAAGAAAATAAAATTGTGGAAAGAAAGAAAGGGAAAGGGAAAGAGAATGGGAAGCAGGGAGAAAGAATGGGAGAGAGCGAAAGTGGCAGAGAGAGTGAGAATGGGTGGGAGGGAGAGAAGGAAATTTTGCAATAATAGCATTTGTAAAATATGGTTAATTGGTTGTTATTTTTCATTTTGATGAAATAAATTATTTAACAAATCCTTTGTCTTTCTATTTAAAAACCAAACAAAAAGTAGATAAATTTGATGTCCCATATTTTATGACATACATTCATGTTAGTTCTTTCATGCAAACAAAATGAAATTGATTACAGAGATATTGTTCACCATCTCAAATTGGAATAATTAGTTCAACTATGAAAGCCAACAAACTGACAGCAATGTTTCCAAGGTGTTACATAAGTTATAACAGTAATTTATAATTTTAATACTAATTATTTTCTTTTATCACTCAGGTGCCCCATTTCCAATACTCTCCAATGCTTAAATTAATAACCAACTTCAGTAAATGAGCACATTAGCTCTCGGCACAGGCAGCTAGGAAAATGGCATTAAATTTGTGGGAAAATAAATGTCTTCAAATCATTGCTGCTGTGACTCTATTGTATTTCTTCTTAATGGATGTAGCTCTTTATTGCAGATTGCAGGTAAGTCACCAAGATATTTGTAACGTGCAGAAGTTAATATTTTTTTATACAACATTCATTGATTTATACATTTTTAAATTTCATTTTGTGTTACTATAGACTCAATATTTTCTCATTTTTCATAATGGCTAAATAAAAATTATTGAAAACTCAGTCAAAATCATGATAATATTTTCATTTTGTCTCTTTTCTTACATTACCACTCAGTGGTTAAATTGAATAATGGATAATTTTTCCACCTTTTCCAATTCGCTATATGTTAAAGGACATGGATAAGCCCACACTAAGTAGTTATAAAAATTTTCATCTCAATATTAATACATGTAAACATAGTGTCATGATGGATTTAATTTTAACCATAGTAATCTCCAAACAGCAATGCAAGATAGACCAAATTCATTTATTTTCCAATCTGTAGTGAGGATGTTTAAATATTAAGTCTGAATGTTTTGGGAGGTCGGAACAAAAAGTAGATAAATAAATTTCTAATGTTTTCACGGGGCACTAAGTAAAATATTTAAAACTTTACTCAGTGAACAGATCCCTCATATATATCTTATGCAGTATAGAACCTTTTATCTGAATTCCACTTATCCGGTAATCGGTTAACCGCATATTTAAAAAAATAATGCATTTTTAAAAATTTGTTAGGAGAAAGAAATTTAAATTTAAAGACTCTCCGGTAATTACCCGGCTCACCACCGTGTGTTGGGTGCGTTCCACTGAACATGTAATTTGGAAGAAAACAAGGAATTTATATTGGATAGTAGTCTGTTCTCCATGTTGGAGCGGCTTTACCTGGCTGTAGGTATAAAAGGCATGCAGAAGGCAACGGGAAACCAATGGAGGAAATAACTGATGGAACATTTACAATCGAGTTAAATTTTGATTATTCCTTATGTACTATGATGAAGAAAAGTAAAGAGAATTTTTTTATATTATATTTATAGAATGAAGTTAACAAAATGGTATTACTAAATGTTTGACGAGACGGAACGATATTATCAACACATGCGATGGACCAGAATACCGTTCTGGGTTTTAGCAGTGCCGTAACTAGGGTATGGCGAAGGTGGCATTTGCCATAGGCGCCACTTGCAAAAGGTGCCAAACGTTCCCGAGAAAAGTGCCAGAAATTCATTTTCCCATAAATAAGTATTAATTTAATGCTCAAATAATTTATATGTAATATAAACACTATTATTCTTTATTAAAATGCGGAACAAATTATATCCTACATAACCAAGATATTTCCTAAAATTTTGGCATAGGCACCATATCGCCTAGGTACGCCTCTGGGTTTTAGCCATAGAGTTAACAAGATACCACTAGAGGCACCACTGTTGCTAGTGTCTATGCGAGTTTTAGGTCGAGTGTGTAGTAAATTGAAAGTTCATTTGTTAATTGTTTCGCACCTGTTTGGCAGAAAGTGGGACTTGGTGGAGTCTTTACGTTTATGACACAATCAAATACTCGAATATTTGTCTCGCCAAAAAGAAAACTTTCCATTGGAGCATAGTAAGGGTACTACTAAATTGTACTATTATTATGAGAAAGTTAAATGCAAAGTTTAAAGCAAAATAACTTGAAAATGGGACAGATGTAGGCACCCAGCTACTTCTTGAAGATAGCAGTTGGGTTACTTGAATTTCTTATACAAGCATTACGATTGGTAATTTTGAGAGAAAACTCTTGAACTACAAAAATAAATAAAATTTCAGGCATAAAACTATCATATACAGGTAGACGTTTCCAAATATCTCTTAACCAGATAAATTGTGTTCTCATTTCCCTTAAATATGGTAAATGTTTTAGGCCTCGGCATTGCGTGGATATTTTCGGTCCTGTTGATTGACTTAGTAATTAGAAGCTGTGCCATCAGTAATTTAATTCCATACTAACGCTACTACACAGCCATCATCCATTTAATCGCAAAAGATTAAGACGAAAACGTCGGCATTGGACGCATAATAAAAGTTGTTAAAATGATTCTCCAATCCACAAATTCGATATTCTTTAGCACCGTACCTACTTACTTAGTGAAACTAAAGATTTTAACAAATTAATATCTTTCGAACAAATTGGTAGCATGACAATTTGCCTTGGGTTTGGGAGGTCAAAATTCTAAAAAAAATATATTTAAGCGCTAACACTTTAAAAAATAAACCCTAATATAATGTGGTATTATACTCTTATTCTATGATTAAGCCATGACTGTTACCTACAGTGTTATAAGCATAATTTTAACACTAATTTTTACTCTTTTTAATAAAAATGATACTTGAGGAAATTAACATTTGAACTATGACAAATTTCTAGATAAAATTGAAAAAACGACATTAGATAAGTCAGCAGACTACTTCTCATATTTCCACAAAATTCAACTTTTAGGTCAGAAAGACAATAGGAGAGGGGTAAAAGTCAGTAATACGCTAAATATGTTGAAACACATTATTGGAATAAATCAAAGACTACAAATGGAAAATAAAAAATATATTCTTTGGTCGTTGGTTTTTAACAAAATCATAAATTACAAATTCACATTATCATAAAAGAATAATAAACTATCGGTTAGAGAAGAGAATTCTCTTCATTAACCTACTACTCACATTTGCCCCTTTTGTTTGCAATCTTGCAATATAATACATCCTGACATTTACATATTCTTTAACAATCATTATTATTAACCTAAATAAATGGTTTTCATGATATTCACTGTCAAAGACATGACCATGGAGGTTTGGAAACACATCTCCAATTTTTTTTAAAACCTCAATTGGAATTTTTAATGTAAGGTTTTTGATGGGAAGAGGCATGTTTCCAAAAATGGCAAGAAGTGATCTTATGTTCCTTTCTGCCAAAGAGCAAATTTTAACAACATTTTAATTAGGTTCAATTAAACCACCCCTTTGTTTCCTTTTTAAAAGAGAGCTATGTTGCAATGCGTCCACTGACTGTAGTACATTGCAACAAACTGAGCATCTAAGTTTTTTTAGATTCTTGATGAACAACAAACTCAGAAATATATGTGATGATTTCCTTGGAAATCTCTGACAAATAGGATTTGGCATGTCTTCCACTGGATTCAATGATTTGGATTCCTCCTCAGGTTCTTACATACAGGAATAGCAAATCACCAGACTGTCTGTAGTCTTAGAAAGACCAATTTGTGTGGTCAGTATTGTTGTTTGATCCTGTGGCACACAGTTCCCTTTGCCATGCACTCTAATACTATTATTTATAAAAGGTTTTCTATAAGCAGCATGGAACTGCACACATGATGGATTGTTGTTCCATCTCCCTCTTGCACGAACCAAACTGAAAAACATTTCCAAGTGGTCTTGGCTCATTTTATAAGTTGGCAAAAACTTGATTGTGCCCTCTGCTACCAGGACATTGAACATTTTATCTAATGCAATGGCAATACCTTCAAAATACCAACAAGTATGAATGCCTCAGATTTTCAGTTTGTAATTAAATAAAGAGTATTAACAAAAATTACGGCAACATAAAATACATTTTATTCACTTATTCATAACAACTTCTACTAAAAGAGTAATTTGACTTCGTTATTCCCCGGATCTTATTCTCGTAAAAAATAGCCGTTTCTCGTCAATCAAATACGGACACCATATTACATAACATACGTTATACTCTGTTCACTATCTAAAGTCTCTTGACCTTGAATACGGGGAGTATGCCACTTAGCAGCAGCCAATAGGAGACGGTTCGTTTGGGAAGGTAGTGGGGAGGAACTCAGTCTTACTCTTGCTATCGAAGCATTCACATCGGTCTGCGTTGTCATTTCTACTGCCATTTCCTTGCTGTTGAGTTCTAAGTTATTGTTACTGTTATTTTTTGTTATTATTTTTGTTATTAGCTTTGTTGTTTTTGTTACCCTGCTGAGTTCGTGATCTGCAATGGCTAACAGGAGGGAAGTTATGTTATTTAGAAATTGTGTAGTATATCAGCTGAATGCAAAAATCCGCAAGAGCTGGCAACATGCACCAGTATCTGTCCTCCCGTGCGAAAGTTGTGAGGGGCAATGGAAGTGGAAACGTTCGTGATTGGCTACTTGCTCAATGAAGGTCAAGAGACTTAAGAAAGTGAACAGACTGTAGTACTACACTAGTATCACCTGGGCATGCCTTTTCACTTTTATTCTTAAATTATTCTCTCAAGTTTGCTGCTATGCCGCTAAGGCACAAGGAAGTAACGGTACACTCTGGAAATACCAGTAAGCGCATGCTAGGCACACTGAAACAAGATAGATAGAGGAGGGAGGGGAGGGGGGTAAGAAAGGCAACTGTTTCGATTCACGAGTAAAATGAAACATCGTGTACATGTATGTAGCTTCTTACACATACGAGCACTAATGCTGTGTTTTTTATGACTTTGATGCGCCACGTATTATTTACATAATTTATTTATTCGTAGGTGTTCAGTCATTTTGATTCTGTTTTGCATACATTTAAAGTAGATAGTTTACTTACACTTTAGTACACTTATATCTCACGTTATAATGTAACTACAGACATAAATTCATTGACTACTTTTTTTACACTGATTCTAAGCCGAGTGGCGATTCCTGAGATGGTAAAAATGTAAAAATGGGTCGGTTTACAATCGATGAAATACGGTAAACAAAAGAATAGCGTCTGTTTGCATCATGTAATATTTTCTTTTTTGTGATACTAAACCTCCCAGTTGTAAGCACAATCCAAGTTACAGAAACATTTATAAGAAATTCATGTATTTTAGAAATGAATTCTTGATCATGTTTCAAAAACCTAAGTTGAAATTCACATATAAAAACAATATAATTGTGGTACAGATTTGGAAGTTGAAAGATATCATTTTTTATACTTGGCAAAAACATTGGGGAAAATAACTTGTACTGATATTTCACATAAGATAACATTATCTCTGGCAAGTTTCCTACAGTGGAAATTTTAAAAAATTTAACGTTGACCGTAAGAAATGAATGAGAAACATACTCTCGCTGCACTTAATAGAGTCAAAAACTACCAATAATATAGGGTAGGGCTGTCCAACTTTTTTGGTGTGGCTGAAAGCCAGTGACTGGCGGGCTGGACTGGGGTTGTGGGAGAGAGGTAGGAGAAATTTTGTTAGAGCAAAGATCAAAGATAGGCTGGAAAGCATGCATCCCCAACGTGCATCGTTTATGTATAGCCCATGTCCACCTTATTCAGTTTGGGGGCATTTTCAAGAGCAATATAGAACCATAGTGGATACCCTTTTTAGCGGGTGCACAGGGGAAATTTTTCGGCTGCTTTTGTCTACCCTGTTTTCCCCAACCATTTTCGCACATGGTGGTATAAACTTCAGAAGGGGGAAGAGTGTTGTAGGGAAACATGTTTTATGACTGGTAGGGTTTAGGCAGCTTACCAATATTCTATAGATACAAATGAACAGATGGGTGAGCACCCCAAGAGCTTTGGCACCCCAGGTGGCTGCCTGGCTCGTCCGTACCTTGGGCCAGATAAAATCATTCTGTGGGCTGCCAGTTGGACAGCCCTAATATAGAGTATTACAGCCTAAATTGTCAGTACTTTCCGTACTTTATAATGAAATTCATGAAGTGCGGAAGATGGACTGTAAATTTATAATTTTCAGCTTTGCATCAGAAAAGGCTAGAAAAGTTCTATTATTCCTTATTGTTTTGTTTTAAATAATTAGAATCTCAAATTTTATTTTTTTCAATATTTATTTTTAAATTATATTTTATGTTCCAATATTATCCTTCAAATAAATTAAATTATTTACTTTATATTTCTCTTAATAACAACTAAGGGGGTCAGAGTTATTGCTGTGATCTATGTCCCAAAAATTTCATAAAACGACCCTTCTAGCTGTTAGCATCAGTTGGATAACTGTTTTACATTTACATTGCCAAGTTTATCTAGTGATTCCTTCATCCTAGTTCTTTATTCTAAGCAAAGTAGGTTTTTACAGCAAAACTTCTGAGAGTCAGAACTTTTATTAGACGGAGAATTTTCAAAGCTGATAATTGATAAAAATTGTGCTTTGATACAGTTTTTCATGAGAATGACTCTATGTAAGGTGGAAACAGGGAAATGTTGATAGAAAGGATTTTTTATCAAAACTTTTGCATTACTAAGTGTATTTTGATGCTCCAAAAGAGGGAAAGGAAAGTCTTTTCCCACTAAAATCTCTTTTCATAACCTTAGAAATTTTTTGTTATCTGTCTTGGCCAAACCATGTGGGATGCTACAACCATCTTCCTGAGTGGTCTCTTGTCCCATCTCGTAGGGAAAACCAGGGGGCAAGGATTAATGAAATTGGAAAGGGAACTGTAAGAATTTGAAAAGAATGACGGCAGTCTGCCATTGATACCTGAAGTGTGTTGGTGTCTTGAAAGCAGGAGTATGAGGTGTGCACAGCACAAGGCAGCCAATGGATAGGGGAGACCAAAGAACACTACAAAGGGTGAACAAAATGGGTGAATGTCCAGGATGGTCTGGAATTAGGGCCTGTCCCAAGCCTTTCCTATCATAATGCATGGGCTTTTGTGTCTTATCACGTTGCATCAGACTGACAGCACACATTGCTGCTAGAATACTTTGCGTAGTGTTTCATTTTTCTTTGAGGTACAAGATGTGACCTGCAATATATCTGAAGCTACACTATAATAAGGTGTATTATAACAGGGCTCTAATGTATTTCAAGTGTATATACAAATTTTCACAGATAATAAAATAAATTAAATAACATTGGTTGATAAACATGAGTAACAGATAGTACAAATCAATTTTATCTCGAATTTAACCCTTAGTTATGAAATACATTGAAACACTTTAAACGTAAGGTTGTAAAAAAGGGTCTGTAGACCAATTCTAGGTTTTATATAATACTAATGGATCTTATTTTTATTTAATAGGCATTATCTTATTCTGAAAATGCAGTCACAAGTTCTCCAGAGGAAGAGCATCCTTTATATGCTCCTTTCTCCAAAATTGCCATGAAAACATTGCTACTAGATCATCCTAACCATTACATTCATGTACCCTTGGCAATTTTATTTAACAAAGTAAGTATGTTTCATAATTTTATGATTGATAGGCATTTATGTTAATGTGGTAGAACTTTTATAACTTGAATCTCAAGGGGAGGCAAAAATAATTTGAGCTGTAAAAAATGTAAGTCACAGAGCTTAAACTCAGTGTATTCAAACACTGCATGGAAGAATTTATTTGTGCAATCAACCATTCCAGTTTAAGATTTGAAAGTTGCAGAAGTTGGTCTCTCTGCAACAAATTATGATTTATTTGTTTCAATTAAAATGTAATTCATTGAGTGGAAATAAACCTGAATTAAATTTAATATTTACCCTTGGAATTGCTAGCTATTAAATAATTTTTGCATGATTCACAGGTGACGAATTTCAGTGATGTGTTTGCCTTCATAACTCCAAATATGATCAGTGCAAGTCATGTGGTTGTTGCCCTTTTTGGCATGCAACTGTTATGGAGTGATCGTCTTTCAGTGCGCCAGATGGGAGTCTTCCTCTTTGAGGTGCGCTCTTTTCTGGATGCATTGGATGGAACTGTGGCTAGAGCACGAGGCCACCACAGCATCAGTCATGTTGACGTAGGATCATCAGGCTTCTTTGTTGATGGTGCATGTGACACTATTGGCTCTGCTGCACTTTACATTGGAGCTCTTGTCTTTCTACGTTCAAGTGTACCCCCTCATACCTTTCGTTCAAAAAATGGCTATAGCTTATTACCATATTCCTTATTTCCTCTAGTCCATAACTCAAAAGACAATAGAGAGTGGAGTCCCAATCCTGGTACAATCCAGTGTGTTTGTAATGGACAGCATACAAAGAAGGTGATGGTTCTAGTCTTATGCTCAGCTATGCAGATGATACTTGGATCCTTGTTTTGGAATAGAACTTTGGATGCATATCACTCTCTACTCGAGTCAGATGTTTCAACTCCACAGCAAAAGGTAAGTTTGACAACCAGAGTTAGGAAATACAATCTAGTACAATATTTACATTCTGTGCTTCATTTAACATTATTATATTTTAATCCTTGAAATTTTGAGAGGTACATTATACAGTGGTCCCCGTTATTCGCAGGGGTTATGTACCTTAAAATGACCATGAATACCAAAACAGCGAATACAAGGGAATTTTTCCCATAAAAATACATTATATAAAGAGAGGTTATGTTCCCATTTACCACTAAAATCACTCATGTGATGAAGAAAGGGGAATTTTCTCTCATAGATTTCATGTAATAATGGAGATTAAGTTTAAGTCGTTGCTACTGTACTCTATGACATCCAAGCTAAGAAAATAATTCTGTTTACGGGCGTTTTGGTTGTGAAAGGGCTAACATACAGGACAATACATACACTGAGCATTGCCTAATCTTAATATAAATAAAAAAATAATCTGTGGTAGAAGCTTTCATGTGGTGGAACTGCGTCATATTTAATAAAACCAGTATAAACTGTAAAACAGTAAAACCATAAAACGGTAGAAACTATAAAAACAATTGGTAAAAGTTCCACAAAGTATAAAAGTAAAAATTACGACATGTTTCAACTAGTCATAGTCGTCATCAGGTGAGGGAAGTGGGTGAAGCAGCGAAATATATATATAGACAAGCGGAAGGGGGGGGGGGATGGAGTAGGAGGGGGAAGGTAGGGGGTAAGAGATGAACGTGGTAACAAGGAAGAGGGGGAGGGGATGTTAGGAATGCGAGATTAAGAAGTTTAGGTGGCTGCCGGTAAGATAGAGGCTAGTAATGTGGAGTGGCTTAAAAACAAGTGGTCATTAGTGAGAGTATGTTGGTTGTTTTTCAAATGTAAAAGAATTTCCAACTGTTCAAGATGATTAAGCCTAAAACCTTTCCATTCGACGTGGATAATTTCTGGAGTGAAGTCAGAGGAGTGGTTATTTTCAAACAGATGTTTAGCAAAATGAGAAGAGTCAGGTTTGATGGAGAAAGCATGCTTGAGTTCGTTGGCCCTCGTAATAAAATTTCTCCCTCTCTGGCCGATGTAGATAGCATCACAATATGCACAACAAAGTTTATAAACAGCACTTTTAGAAATAAGGTCAATTTTATCTTTACCATTCAATAATGACATCCCAATTGAATTGTTGTTGTAGAAAGCTGGTTTCAGTGTATCTTTAGGAAAGGAATTGGAGATGTTGAATGATAGATTTCCAGTGTATAGCATTCAGCACCAACGTGCATGCTTGTGTTCATTGGCCCTAGTAATAAAATTTCTCCCTCTCTGTCCGATGTAGATAGCATCACAATCTGCACAACAAAGCCCTTGAGCCATCCCCTGCGTCATCATCCTCAGCACAACTTCCAGACTTGTCCCCCAAATTTTCAAAAAGCGAAGTTAATCCCTTGAACCTCGGTTTAAAACATTGTATTGATTTTCCCACCTCCCTCAACGACTTGAAACAGTTAGTGGTGGATTGTGAATTAGCCCTTTCCTAGAGAAAGATGCCCCTTAAACATTCAGTTACTAACCTAATTTCCTCTCAAATTTCGTCTTTACCACTATCAAAACCTTTGCCAAAATATTGCCCGTTAAAAATGTTCTAAACTTAATTTCGAGGGACAACCTCATCATTAGTAAAGCTGATAAAGGTAGTTTTGTCGTGATTATGAATAGAATGGATAATCATGAAAAAGTTTTGGATTTAATTGCAAATAATAACTATCTCCCTTAAGAAGGATCCCACCAGCACCTTCCATAGTAAAATTAAAAATGTAGTTCGTTCTTGTTCCTCTTTGTTCGACACATCTTCTGCTACAAGAGTCATTCAAATGAATCCCTTGTCTCCCCGTCTATATGGGCTCCCGAAAATCCACAAGCTGGGTATTCTCATCTGACCTGTGGTTTCTAGTGTATCTTCCCCGGCGCATAAATTAGCATTTGTAGTTAACAAACTGTTTTGTCAACACACTCGCTTTGTGCTGAATTATAGTGTTAAAAATTCAATTGAACTCACTGAGAAACTCAAATCTGTGAATATTTCTCCTAATTCCAAGCTATTGTCATTTGACGTGACTAACCTGTTCACCTGTGTTCCGATATCCGAAGTTACACAAATGGCTAAAGACATCCTGCTGAATTCTGGAACTCCTCAAAACACTGTGAATGAACTGTGCAACTTACTAGAAGTCTCCGTTTCGCAGAATTACTTCCGCTATAATGACACCTATTATTTGCAACAAGAAGGTTTAGCAATGGGTTTCCCTCTATCCCCCTTTCTCACTGATATATTTATGAACTCTACTGAGACGCTTTTGTTTAATTCATATCACCCCCTTCTCCATAATGTCATTACGTGGTTTCGGTACGTTGACGACATATTATGCATATGGAATGGGACACTCAGGCAACTGCTTTTGTTCTTTTCCTTTTTGAACTCCCTCTACCCCTCCTTAAAGTTTACCTATGAACTGGAACACGATTCCTCCCTCAATTTTCTTGATCTCACCATCGTCTCAATCATACTCTTGAGTTTACCATATTCCGCAAACCTACCTACACCGATCATGCTATTAACCACACTTCTAAACACCACCCTGCTCAGAAACATGCGTATTTCCAATCCATGATTCATTGCCTCTTTCCACTCACAACTTTAATAAAGAATTGCACATAATTAAACAAATCGCGAAATTTAACGTTTATCAAGAGTCACTCATTGACCAACTTCTTTCCAGAAAACAAAGGAAAATCCTCCTTAATAACATCTTTGCCAACCTGACAACCCCTGATGACAAGAAGGCACGTTGGTGCTGAATGCTATACACTGGAAATCTATCATTCAACATCTCCAATTCCTTTCCTAAAGATACACTGAAACCAGCTTTCTACAACAACAATTCAATTGGGATGTCATTATTGAATGGTAAAGATAAAATTGACCTTATTTCTAAAAGTGCTGTTTATAAACTTTGTTGTGCATATTGTGATGCTATCTACATCGGCCAGAGAGGGAGAAATTTTATTACGAGGGCCAACGAACTCAAGCATGCTTTCTCCATCAAACCTGACTCTTCTCATTTTGCTAAACATCTGTTTGAAAATAACCACTCCTCTGACTTCACTCCAGAAATTATCCACGTCGAATGGAAAGGTTTTAGGCTTAATCATCTTGAACAGTTGGAAATTCTTTTACATTTGAAAAACAACCAACATACTCTCACTAATGACCACTTGTTTTTAAGCCACTCCACATTACTAGCCTCTATCTTACCGGCAGCCACCTAAACTTCTTAATCTCGCATTCCTAACATCCCCTCCCCCTCTTCCTTGTTACCACGTTCATCTCTTACCCCCTACCTTCCCCCTCCTACTCCATCCCCCCCCCCCCCTCTTCCGCTTGTCTATATACATATTTCGCTGCTTCACCCACTTCCCTCACATGATGATGACTATGACTAGTTGAAACAAGTCGTAATTTTTACTTTTACACTTTGTGGAACTTTTACCAATTGTTTTTATAGTTTCTACCATTTTATGGTTTTACTGTTTTACAGTTTTTACTGGTTTTATTAAATATAAATGAAAAAACTTAAAATTGCATAAATGCAAATGGAAAACACAAGCACATAAATAACTCACAAGCACACAAACAAATAATACACTCGCACGCAGATATTGCGGGGTAAAACTTGCAAGAATCTTGGATGCGATGTTCACGGCACAACTACAAAACAAAGCGCATGATGATGGTGCATAATAACACACAGAAGATGGTAAGAAGGTGTGTTAGTTCACTTCCTTATGCTAGTTATTACAAATAAAATAGTAAGAAATTATAACCAACATAGTACAGTAAAATCCCATTATTTTGATCCCAGATAATTCAGAGTATGGTATAATTTGAAACCAAGATCAGTCCCCGGCCAACACCATAGGATTTTGCATACTTTTTGGTACAGATTATTCAAAATACGCCTACATTGAAAGTCAAAGTCAGGATCTGGTCTAGTGACTCACGAGCAGTTCGTTTAATTCGAAACCTCAAAACTGTGTGAGCGGAAGGTTTGTGCACATGCCATCACATTACGTTTGTGTTACCCATTTCTTGCTCACAAAATACATAGGGTCATTCAGGGAGATCCCAACATTAGAGAGATCTCGACACTTTTAAGAAATCGCACCCTAGTGACAACTGCACTCTTGTGACAAAGTATGGAACTATTGAGAAGAAGAGCCTTGCATGTTGTGATTCACGCGAAATGTCAAAGGAGAGTGTTTCTGCAAATTTGAACATTATACTGGACCCCCAAGCCAAACACGTGAGTATTACATGCTCTATACAGCTTGTGCTATAATAATTAATTATATTCTAGATAATGGTCCTTTCATTGGATGCACAGGTGGTTTGTGGATTATGAGCTGTCACGTTGAAAACACGTGCTTTCTTGAGGACAGCCATGCGGTATGAATTAGAGGAAGGCTTCCATTAGAGCAAGTGCTGACCTCTGAGTGTGGTCCTGTAACTCGGGGAGATTTCGCAACTCACACTTGGGGAGATCTCGACATATCGAGTTCTCCCTGATATTTTGTTTTTTACGTAGTATTCTGTATTTAAGGGCAGTTATATTTAAAGGCATTGACTACTTTTTTGGCCTTAAGTCCAAAATTCAGCAGAGAACACTGGCTCCGTAGCTCATTGGTTAGAGCAACTCACTGGAAACAGAGAACCGGGTTCGATTCCCGGCAGAGTAGGGTTTTTTCTCTGCTTAATTTTAATACTTTTATGGTATTTAATAAATAGTAGGGTATTTAATAATTTAATAATATGAAATGTAATCAGAATAATTAATCACAGTGTTTTTTATTTAAGGTATTTTTGTAGTGCTTCATTCATGTTGTAGGTATAAAGGATGCCTCGGATATACAATTATCAAGGCAAACTCGGGAAATGGAAGCCGGAAAGAATGGCTGCAGCAATAAAAGAAGTATAGGAGAGCAACATGCCACTTGCAACTGCAGCAAGGAAATTTGTTGTTCCAAGAAACACCTTGAGATCCAGATTGATCACAGGCCAAGTGAGCAACAGACAGATAGGGAAAGGTGCTACAATGAATGCTTCCTTAGAAGAACAGCTAGTCCATCTTCTTCTTCTATTGGATTCTAAAGGGTTTGGATTGACTGTGACCGATGTCAGAGAACTTGCTTTTCGGTTTGCCATTAAGAGATGACTACCACATAAACTTAATTTGGATTTTAAAATGGCAGGATATGATTGGGTTTATTTGTTTTTAGAGAGAAACCCAACGTTAAGCATAAGGAAAGCTCAGGGTCTGTCATATGCATGTTCGAAAGGGTTAAATAAGGAAGAAGTGGGAAAAATTTTCAGGAACCTGTGTGCTCTGTACGATGAACTTGATCTGTGGGAAGAGCCCGGTAGAATTTTCAACGCAGATGACTCAGGGCTGCAACTAATTTTCAAACCAGGGAAAGTAATATCTGCCAAAGGAAAAAAAGACATATACCATGCAATGACAGGGAAAAAGGGCTCTACTTTGACTGTTATGGTATGCACCAGTGCTACAGGTGTCTCTACCACCTTTTGTCATAACAAAGGGCCTTAGGCAGAGGGATGCATACTCGAGAGGGATGCCTAATGGGTCCGTTGTGCACATGTCCGACTCCGGGTACATGACGTCAGAAGTATTCTCACTATTCCTAGATCATATTAGCAAGTATAAACCACAGGGAGAGGTACTACTAATATTAGATGGACACGCATCACATTGCAAAGACCCAGATGTGCTTGAAAAAGCAACACAGGTGTTGAAACGCTCTGTCTACCTCCGCATAGCACTCATAAACTTCAGCCTCTCCATGTTTCATATTTCAAGAGCCTAAAACATTTTTACAATGAAGCTTGCAGAAACTTCGTTCGACAGCACCCAGGGAAGGGAATTACCAAAGATGATTTCGGCAACTTGCTGAAGTTGGCATGGGATAAGTCAGCAACAGCTGGTAATTTCATAAGTGGATTTCGGAAATGCGGAATTTAGCCATACAATCCTGACATACTGGCCGATGACGCTTTTGAATACGAACTTACACCAGCATTTAATGGTGAAGATTCTGTTCGTCTTACAGATGATATTGTTGTCACTCCAAGAGTATCACCATCCGCTACGTCCATTGAGGAATTATCATCAATCCCGGTGATAAGTTCCCGAAGTGATTGCTCTAAACAGAAAGGGAGGAAGAAGCATGAGTCCACTGTTGTCACATCAACGGCCTACATGGAGAAACTAAGACAGAGCAAACAGAAAACTGCAAAGCAAAACAGGTCTGTGGAATAAATTAAATTAAAACATAAATACTCCTTAACCGTACAAAGTGAGAATATTTAGAGACAAAATAAACAATAAAATAGGGTTTAAAAAAATTAAAAAATAAAATAAAAATTTTTTTTTTTTTAAATAAAATTTTTTTTTTGGTTAAAAAAAATGGGTAAGAAAGGAATCAATGAAAAGAAAAACAAAAGTAACACTTACAGGTTTTACGGGGGAAGAAAACCTCACAGGTTTTCTTCCCCCGTTCATGTACTCATATCCTTCCCCAAAGGAAAAAAAAAACTTTTTCCTTCAGGAGAACAATCATTCAAATATGCACTCAAACAAGAAAAGGGAAAAAAGAGTGGAAAACCTAATACACATTCACTCCTAAAGAAAACAATGTTTTAAAAAACACATTTATATGCACACTCTTGCAAAACAGGTAATCTCTAAATATTCAAGAGACACTGATACGTATTTCGGACGCGAAGCGGCTGTCATCAGAGAAAGATGTTGAATGAAGGTCTGGTGTGTGGTTCGAAAGTGTTAATGGAGAAGTGTTTATGTGAGAGTGTGAGATTTTTGACACATCTAAAGACAACATTACCAATTTTTTGGAAAATTTAAACAAACAATATGGAACCACTAAATTTACATATGAGCAAGAAAAAGACAACTGCCTGCCCTTTCTTGATATACTAGTTACCAGACTAGATAATAAACTTAAATTTAACATATATAGAAAACCTACACACACAGACATTTATATACCTTTTAAGTCACACCACCACATTTCACATAAGTTAGCAGCTTTTCATTCCATGATACATAGACTCCTACATATACCACTTTCCAAAACAGATTTTCAAAAAGAACTGATTCACATTAAAAATGTTGCTACACTGAACGGCTATGACACAAACATAATTTACAATATACTATGAAAACATAATTATACACTTTTTCTTAAAACACACACGACGCTCACTAACATTTCTGCAGCCAAATTAAAATACATGAAAATTCCATTATCCTCAAGGACCACAAGTAAACTATCAAAAATTTTTTCTAAACACAGTTTTTTAACTGTATAAGTTAACCGAAATAAACTTATTAACCTCCTCCACAATCCGAAAGACACCATCCCTTCTTTACAGAAATCAGGTATTTATAAAATTTCATGTGGGGGTTGTGACAAAATTTATATTGGGCAGACAACACGAAAACTCATTTTAAGGAACATTTGGCACATTTTAAATTTGGGAGGTTTGTTAATTCCAGTGTAGCATCTCACATACAGGAATACAATCATCCCATTACCATTGATAACTTATCACTTTTAAAATCTGTACACAACGATTTTAAATTGGACGCCTACGAAAGTATGCTCATCGCAAAATACAAAGGAACTATTATGAACAGAGATTTTGGCCCTCTCCCCCACTCCCCTCTTTATAGTCTAACGGTCCATCCTTCCCCCTCCTTTCACTCTCACATAAACACTTCTCCATTAACACTTTCAAGCCACACACCAGACCTTCATTCAACATCTTTCTCTGTTGATGGCCGCTTCACGTCCGAAATAAGTATCAGTGTCCCTTGAATATTTAGAGATTCCCTGTTTTGCGAGAGTGTGCATATAAATGTGTTTTTTAAAACATTGTTTTCTTTAGGAGTGAATGTGTATTAGGTTTTCCTCTCTTTTTTCCTTTTCTTGTTTGAGTACGTGTTTGAATGATTGTTCTCCTGAAGGAAAAAGTTTTTTTTTTCCTTTGGAGAAGGATATGAGTACATGAACAGGTGACACCAGGCTACCTGCGAGGTTTTCTTCCCCCGTAAAACCTGTAAGTGTTACTTTTGTTCTTCTTTTCATTGATGCCTTTCTTACCCGCTTTTTTTTAACCACAAAAAAAAATTATTTTATTTAATTTTTTAAATTTTTTAAACCCTATTTTATTGTTTATTTTGTCTCTAAATATTCTCACTTTGTACAGTTAAGGAGTACTTATGTTTTAAATTAATTAATTCATCTCGCCGTAGTCTCGGACCTTTTTTATTTAGGTCTGTGGAAGTAAAGAAAAATATGTCATCATTCAGAAGTTAATATTTTTTTATACAACATTCATTGATTTATACATTTTTAAATTTCATTTTATGTTACTATAGGCTCAATATTTTCTCATTTTTGGTAATGGCTAAATAAAAATTATTGAGTCAAAATCATGATAATATTTTCATTTTGTCTCTTTTCTTACATTACCACTCAGTGGTTAAATTGAATAATGGATAATTTTTCCACCTTTTCCAATTCGCTATATGTTAAAGGACATGGATAAGCCCACACTAAGTAGTTATAAAAATTTTCATCTCAATATTAATACATGTAAACATAGTGTCATGATGGATTTAATTTTAACCATAGTAATCTCCAAACAGCAATGCAAGATAGACCAAATTCATTTATTTTCCAATCTGTAGTGAGGATGTTTAAATATTAAGTCTGAATGTTTTGGGAGGTCGGAACAAAAAGTAGATAAATAAATTTCTAATGTTTTCACGGGGCACTAAGTAAAATATTTAAAACTTTACTCAGTGAACAGATCCCTCATATATATCTTATGCAGTATAGAACCTTTTATCTGAATTCCACTTATCCGGTAATCGGTTAACCGCATATTTAAAAAAATAATGCATTTTTAAAAATTTGTTAGGAGAAAGAAATTTAAATTTAAAGACTCTCCGGTAATTACCCGGCTCACCATCGTGTGTTGGGTGCGTTCCACTGAACATGTAATTTGGAAGAAAACAAGGAATTTATATTGGATAGTAGTCTGTTCTCCATGTTGGAGCGGCTTTACCTGGCTGTAGGTATAAAAGGCATGCAGAAGGCAACTCGAGTATAAGTCGAAGCAAAGAAAACGAAAACAAGATAATTTTGAAATTTACAAAAAACTTTATATATACAGTCATGCTTCGTTTAGCTCAAAGGATACGTTCCGAACGGTCTTTGTGCTAACCAAATTTGCGCAAAACCAGCCGATTATAACATGTACTTCGTAGTGATCAGTTCGCGAAATTGCAAGATTCGCTAATGTTACTTTTTTATTTATTTAATATTAATTGTCATTAAAAATCAATATTAATACAATTTTAAATCTTTCTCAGCGGTGCTCGCATTTATGCATAGATCGCTAGGTTCTGCGAGTTGTCATTTTCGTCACTGCAGCGCTCAAATCTACGCGTAAATTACTTATTGTATGTATGTGTGGCGGTATTCACCATTTTCAATAATTGCTTGAAATTCGTAAGGAAACTTGATAGCTGCATCTTTATCAGCGCTTGCTGATTCACCTGTAAAACGAACGCTGTATATTTGCGCGGCGTTTAAAATTTTGAAACCAACCGGAACTGGCATGAAATGTTTCTGAAGAATCTCCACTCTTTTCTTGCTTTACACATTCAAACAAGGAAAGTGCTTGACTAAGGGGCAGGTGTTCATTAGAACGCTTAGAATCAATCCACAACACTAGCAGTTTCTCCAATTTTTCAAGCATATTACTAACAATAAGTGATCGTGTGAGTTTCTCCGCAGTTACTGCACTGGCTGCCTCAATGGAACTTTTTATTTTGCCTTTATTTAACAAAATTGTATGAATGTAGAAGTTGTGAAGTTAAACTTACGTGCAATATTGCTCTGACGCTCACCTTGATCAAAACACTGAATAACTTTTTTTTCTTCAAGATTTATGCTTTTCCTTGATAATTTAGGATTGTCTCTACACTTTGACTGCCTTTACTCAGTTTTCTCCTTTCTGCCATGATCGCCATGTTTTACTGAAATTATTTCCCCCTATTTACTGTTAAAATGTTATTTTACCATAGATACCGAATTTACACGTGTACCCCGTGCACATTTTTTCCCGAAACGCCGGTGAAAAAACGGGGTGCGCGTCTTACACGAGGATTACTGAAGAGGTTATATAAGTTGTGAGTATCGATAGTAAATTCTCTGCAATATGCTTGCGTCTGCGTTTATATTCGTGAAAGATGTCGAATTCTACGAAGTATATGCGAATTTACGCGACCAAGCAAACGTGTAAGTTACGCCCGCGCTGCAGGCAAAAACTCCAAAAAGTAGGCAGAAAGAATACGCCGACTAACTGATAACTATAGTTCAGTGACTACTGAGGGTTTACCGGCTTGAAAATAGGTAGGTTCAAGTTTGGTCCTTATCCCTCATCAACTTCAAGGAATTCGGAGTGGTGAAATTTTGTAGCGAATGAAAGATTTCATTGTTCGAAAGGAAGACAGAAATCCACATCTCAAGTGTTTGGACTTGTTTGTTCTAAACCTTCCAATAGTTACTCAAGAGACGATACGCGAGAAAACTTCCCATCCACCTCAGGATGATGAATAAGTAATTCGTGACTCTCCGCATCTGTTCATAATATTATGTCAAAAACAGAAGTGGAGACGAAGTTGCGTAATATTACAGCAAAAGCAGTTAAGGGGTTAAAAAGGAGGACTATAGATGAGGAGATTCCTGCTAGTATCGTCATAAAGGGATCATCCAATAAATTGCGTCATGTAGAAGGGAGTAGATGCTTGAGCGGAACTTGTTTCAGGGAGTGGGAATTGGTGAAGTAAAAAAAACTTATTCTGGCTCGAATTAATTTCTTCCCTCCGAACCGGCGCAAAAATAGGAGTGCGCGGGGTACACGAGTTTGCGGGTTACATGAGTAAACACGGTATTAAACAAAACACCGCAAATATGGCATTGGAACTGAAGACGTGATCAACTTTCCTTTATTTTTTTAAGCAAACAAAAGCCAGCAATAATGAGCACCATGAACAGCATTTTCATTTTGCAGTACGTATTGTGCATACAGTATGTATTTTATTAAAAATAAATGAAAATGTATATCATGGGATTTCAATTGCGCTATATCGAAATTGCGCTAAACAAACATGCGCTAAACGAGGCATGACTGTATATTCATTATCAATAACGAAAAATAAAATTGGCTAGAAAATAAAATGAGATTAATGAGGCAGTCACTGTTGAACAAGTAGCATGCTTGTCAACTTATTACTCCACCACAGCAAGTAGTCCGAGTGATGAATAAGCTAAATGGAAAACTGTGGCTACCAATACGAATGGCAGTTAAAAATGCTACAATATAAATTTTTGAAAAAACCAAAATATTTGTTAATTCTTGATTCTTTCTTTCATTAAAAAGTTACCTTCCAATAAAAGTAAGAATACTTAAAGTATATAAAATACAAGGCATAAAATCATTTATATCAAATATCGTTCCTGATATAATGCACTTATTTCCTGGAATATTAAAAAAGTACACAGAGTGTTAAGTTAAACTATTTAATTTAATAAAAGTAAATGATATGTGGCGAGATATGAAGATACTAAACTGAATTAACACAAAATCAGTAACCTTGACCAGGGACCCACTGTATAGCCTTCTGATACATTTGCCTGTTAGAAATATTGTGAATTATCTATTCCCTAATTGTTTCTTATTATTTATTTTAGGCCTATCAAATAGAGATCTTCAAATCACCTGTTATGTGGATAATTATTTGGTTTTGGAGGATATGCAATCCACATGCACTTCTAGAAATGATTCTTTTATCAATATTTATTGATAAACTTTGGGTAAGAAGTATTATTAATACATATTTGAATTGAATTTCTTCACAATTTACTCCTAATTGTAGAAGGAGCTCCTTATTATAATTGCTAGTTATTGTTATAGCTGGTTATTTGAACGAGACTTAGAATTCCAAAACTAAGCGTAGTTTAAGAAAGTCTGACATTTATTCTTTTCAGCTGCTCAATGTTATCAATTAAATTGAATCCAATGTGTTCACATCAGGCAGAATTTTTTAAAATTACTTACTTCATTTTTATATCCTTTTTAATCTGAAAAGGTTTTGTCTTGTATTCCATTCCTTTCTCTTCTGAGTATTAAATGTATTGATAGCATTTTTCAGCTGTTGGATGTATGAAATTAAAATTTATTTCTCAATGTTTTTCTTAGACTATTTATAATCTGTGCTTTGAATGTTCATATAAGGAATGATATTTTTTGCAAAGTGCAATCATTTTCTGATATAAAAATTTCGTTTATTACACAGGAATTCCTCAGATGGACACAATACTCTGGTTTTGTGGTTTTGCTAATTCTCTCAGCTGTCACACATGCCCATATTCTCTATGTCACAAATTTGATTGAATCTGGCACCAATGTTGGGACATGAAGTTAATTGTTTGTATTTGCCTTATTGTTAATAAAACATCCTTCAGCAAGTGTCATGATGTGCATGTGCATTTTGTGAAATTAACAGTTACTCAACAGCAAGTAAGTGTATAGAATTTGATTGTTGATTTTTCTACAGAAACATGCGGTGAAGGTCTCTGAAGAAAAAATGAACAAAGTGGTCCTTTGACATATATTTATGATTGTGTGGCTGAACACAGTTTAACTGAAAAATTTCACACAATATTGATGATTGAGAATCATTTATACCAAGACTTAAGTAAAGTTGAAATGTCTAAAAGTGTGACTGTGTCCTAAATTACTAAGTTTTCCTGTATATATGAAGACTTTATTATCAATTTTCTAGTATGCATTTCAGGATAAATTTTAATTTATTGAAGTTTATATTATTTTATGTCCATAAATATATAAAAATCTGTGAGTGATGGACCTGTATTTCTATGGATAGCCTTGATTGTGAAAGAGTAGGTATTTCTTTTATTTGGATGTGTTCAGAGCCATTGCATGGAGAACTATCACCTGAGCTGAAAAGACAAAATTCTATCAGGACACAACACTTAGGTACATTGAGACTGCTATAATGCTACCATTAGAAAAGTACCGCCCAAGGTAATTAACTCTAAAAACTCACCTGACTCAACGACCCTGAATGTGTTCTATTTGCATTGGTCTTATGGCCATATCAGTACTTTCCATATTAGTTTTAGTAAGGTCAAATACTTTGCACTTTTATTTTATTTCATTGTATTTGGTAGTACTGATCAATGCTTAAGTTTTTATTCAATATTAATTAATTGCATGATTTTTTTCTACATTTTACTATAATATTCAGCAGTGATTGATACTTTTGCAGTTAGGTATTTAGTTATTGATGTTTCACACCCATAAATGTCCATCAATGAAATGTCTACAGTTTTGCGGAATGCTTCTGTGACACTTGGAACTAAACCTGAAATTCACTAGTTATATATCTATACTCTTTTACTGCAAGCTTCTTACATGCAGTATATGTGAGAAAGGCCAAGCTATTTTTGCTTAAAATGTAAGCTTTATGTAAAAACTTTCTACTACACTTAGTTTGAAGGCCTGAGGCTAATTTTTTTCCCTCTAGTTTTTGATGATTTGCAGAGTACTGGAAATGAGCAAATTTTTTCTTTATTTATCTATTACAAACTGGGGAAAAATTAGAAGTTTATAAATGAAAAATATTAAAAATCTCAATTACATATAACATTTTGGGATGAGAAATTATTTGTTTCTTTTATTGTAAATATTATTTAGAGTAATGAGTTGTAGCCCAAAAAGTCAAATGTCTCCTGTCATCATTTTTAACATATAATATTTATAAAAATCCTATTTTCTTAATTTTTCTTCACTAAAACATATGCACATATGAAAACCAATTTTTTGTAGTCTTGATATACCTACCTAATTATAAAATAAAATCTTCTAAGTTGATGGGGAAGTGATTACCCATGACCTCTGACCTTGAATAAGAAGAGCATTTTTTTTTAAATGTGGTTGATAGATTAGCTGGCTGGCAGTAAAAGGGTTAACCATATATGTATTTGATTTTATAAAAACTTTAATCATTCACTTTATGATGCATACATAAGAGACAGTTGTTTTTATTTCTTTTAAGAAGCTATTTATTTTATGCACAGTCCCTAATTGGAAACAGTTAGAGCAAGTAAAATTTGTGACCTTTGTTAGCATTTAAATGGTAATTTATGTTTTATAAAATATATTGTCATTAAATTCATAATATTATGAAATTGTGCAATTTTTTTACTCCTCAGATTCCATTAATTCATATTTTAGTTTATCTTTATTTGCCAACTACATTAAATGTTTTGTTTATTAACTCTGCCCGCATTACTTATATATCATTTGTTTTTGCCTACATGTGGTAGTTTATCTCTTACTTAATTGTGAACTCCTTACAATGTTTAGAGATAATTATAGTCTATTCAATGGTGATTTTTGTTCTGTGCAACCATTTTGAGTGTGATCCTGTCATCTACATTTTAAATTACTAATTCATGATGATTTATCATGAAATTTAATTATTTTGTTTATTAAATGAACTATGAATTAGCTGCTTTCATAACAACTACAGTAAAACCCCATTATTTCGATCCCAGATAATTCAAAGTATGGTGTAATTTGAAGCCAAGATCAGTCCCCGACCAACACTTGCATACTTTTTGGTACAGATTATTCGAAATACGCCTACAGTGAAACTAAAGTCAGGATCTGGTCCAGTGACTCACGAGTAGTTCGTTTAATTCGAAACCTCAAACCTGTGTGTGCGGAAGGTTTGTGCACTTGCCATCACATTACGTTTGTGTTACCCATTTCTCGCTCACGAAATACATAGGGTCATTTAGGGAGATCTCGACACTTTTAAGAAATCGCGCCCTAGTGACAACTGCACTCTTGTGACAAAGTATGGAACTATTGAGAAGAGCCTTGCATGTTGTGATTGTGTTTCTGCAAATTTGAACATTATAGTGGACCCCCAAGCCAAAACCAAAAGACAACAGTATTTTCAGTCCTGTATGCAGAATTAGCAACTTTTCAGTTAATGCAATTCATTTAAAATCATTAGATTGCCATATAAGTGATTCGGAAATAAAATACATTCGTAAATTCTATCCTGATTTTTGCCGAGGATGGCTGTATGATACTGTTATATCAGCTTTTTTCACAAAATATGTTCTCCTTTCAAGCATATTACTCCTGTTGATACTGCAGTTTCTCAGTGTATTTTGGGGCCTTCGGAATTATCACATTCTAGTTTCTTTAAATTATTGTATTCAAGTTCTTCGAAATTGATAATTCCTATTAATCCCAATAATTCACATTGGATGCTCGCTGTTGCAAATCCAACTGAAAA
Source organism: Uropetala carovei (assembly GCA_036926305.1). NCBI lineage: Eukaryota > Metazoa > Arthropoda > Insecta > Odonata > Petaluridae > Uropetala > Uropetala carovei. Next base: position 12,419,804 of record JAXCHB010000011.1, read on the forward strand.
ACCTGAATTTTTATGATCCCAATAGCAATGTCATTAAAGAGGAATATAAACATTGCATTAAGCAATTACTACTTGTTTTTAACTCATGTATTTGGTTTAATGACTAATGAATGGACAGTCCAAGTCCCAAAACATTCATTGCAGCAAGATGGATATAATTGTTGTGTGTTTATGTCATGGTTTTCAGAAAAGGAAATTCTGGGAGAAACTCCAGATCAGGTTTTCAATCCAGATGCATACTGGAAATACATGTTTGATGTAATTACAGTTTCAAAAGTGTAACTTCTTCAGAGTTACAAAAGTTGCTATGAAGCCCCATAATTTTCCAGTTTTATATAAACATCTGAAGCCTTCCTAAATGTAAAACAAAACATTGCCTTTTTTCCTTTCTCTTTCCTCTCCTGACACTTACTGACTCTTATTTAATACTTTTCTTCTCCTTTTTATTGTATCTTATGCGTAAATATCCCTTCTTTCTCTTATTGATTCTTGTTTTTGTATTTAATAGCTGTCTTCCTCTAATGTATTTTGTATCTTTGTGTAAATATTTCCCAAATAGTTGAATATGATTTCTTCTGACTCATTTTGCCTTTATTCTCATACAATTACCTTCTGAGTGACACTTCACCATTCATTCGTATGCAGGGCCATCTTAAGACATTTGGGCACCCTGGGCTAGTAACATGATGTGCCCTCTGATAGTGGGGTGGGGGTGACTAATTTTTAATGTAAAAGTAAATACATATTGATTTTATTAATCATAAATGAAAACAATATATTATTAAAACAAATAAATAAAATATCTTAAAAGTACTTCTTTCTACATTTACTTTTGGCAAATTGGTTGATAATTTCTACACAATCAATATTTTCAAAAAATTCTGATTCAATTGATAATATGCTTACATTATTAAGTTTGCATTCTCCTAAAGATGAACGCAGATAGTTTTTTATTCTCCTTAGCCTCGAAAAAGATCTTTCACCACTACAATTTGTAGTGGCAATCCTTAAAAAAAAATGCGCAAAACATCAGCAACATTAGGAAATGTTGATTCAGTACTTGAATCTATTATTGTCCTCAAACTAAGCTCTGCTTTATATGTAATTTCATCGTTTTTGCAAAGGTTCACATGTTTAAAATGCAGGCATTCTTCAATAAAATTTTCTTATAGATCATCTGCATATATATTGTACAACTCTGCAGCCTGTTTTCTAATTATAGGTTCATCTATATTTTTCAAATTAATTAAAATACCAAATTTTAAGTGTATGTATAGCATCATAAGCACATTTCCTTTTGTTTATTTCTGCCAGAAGCTTATCAATTATAACATAGTATGTTTTTATACGGAATTCAGTATTTGTATCAAATTCAATGTCTGATGATGTAGTTTCATCAAATTGTCTTTTTCTTTTTCGTAATCTTTTAGTTTTATACTCATCACAGCCAGAATTTGGCCCCTTTTAGTTTATAATAAGTAAAAGATTCTATATTGCATTTAGATTGCAAATATTTTTCCAACAAACTGTATAATTTAATGACTGTTTCAATGTCAATATCAACTTTTTGAAGTGTCTTATTAGTTTTGTTTATTGTTTCCAAAGTGTCATTCCAAAATGCCATCATTAGAGCAGTTTCTAGTAAATTTAGTTGATTTACTAATCCCTGTGCTTCAACTTTAGCAGCAGGCTTTTGTGCAGGATCATCAGAGATTTATTTAATGCATTTTAAAAATATTCGTAACCTAAAATTACTGCGTTTACTGCACCAGCTCTTGCTGACCAGCGCGTGTCATTTCATTTTTTTGGTACCTTACATTTCAGTGATAAATAACTTTTCAATACTTCCCACCTAAATGTTGAAGCCACAAAGAAATTGTACAAAAATCATTTATGAATAGAAGAAATCCGGTGGCTTCTAGACAACATTCCACAGCAGATTCTGCAATTAAATTCAACGAATGTGCTGCGCATGGCACATAAATGGCAAGATTATTTTTTGATTTATTACGAACTTGAAGACCGTTAAACATGCTTGACATATTAGAAACATTGTCATAAGACTGTCCTCTACAATCTTGCAAATTATTGTCCGAATCGGTCAGTACTTTTGAAACACAATCCTCCATTTCTGCGCTCTTATGACCTACATTTTCAACAAAAGTCAAAAATCTTTCTACTGCGGTTCCATTGGTATTTACATATCTAACTACAATGGTTAACTGGTCTAAGCATGAAATATCAGGTGTTGAATCTATTATTAATGAATAATATTTGGCTTCTTTCAAATTTGGAGATAATAGAACTTCTGACATTATTTCCTAAAATTTGAATAAATTCATCACAAATTCCTGCTGACAAATATGAAACATTTCCAATGCCTTTATTTCCAAAATCTAATAGATGCTGTTGTAATATGGGATTGAATTTTGCTAAAAGTTCTATGCAACCTAAATAATTTCCATTATTTTTATTCCTAATAATTTGATAGTTCCCCGGGAAAGCCAATCCCCTTGAACTTAATAATAATAATTTAAAAAAATATTTATGAGTAGCGCCCTTTATGAGTGGTGCCCCTGGGCTATAGCCCATTTAGCCCAATGGTTAAGGCAGCGCTGTTCATATGCAAGTAGTATTAGTATCCTCCTTATGCATGAATTATATGACTTGTGTACATTGTACATCTGCAAATGTAATACATATTTTTAATTGTTCATTACCTAATCAGAGCTATCAGTTGACCATTTTCCATTATTTTGTATATATGTATGTAAAACAGCTGGAATATAAGAATCCTCCACTTGAGGGCACTATTTTTTTCAGTTTTGGGAGTGACTTCCAGTATATTTTTAACGGAGTTTAAAAGTGATATTGTGTTGATATGTATTAATTCTTTGTGTTTTTTTTTAGTTTCAGGGGTAGATGTGACCCTGTATTTCTATAATGTAACTGCATTCTGTGACTACTACAAGGTTATTGCATCTGCAATAAACTGGAATTAGGACAGCACCTCCACTAGGTGGTGGGTGGGCCAACCATCGGTAGAATCCAGTCTGTGTCATTAGCATGAAAATGTCTAAATTTTATAAAGAATTGTTTTATTCCAACAGCATGACAAGACCACAAAGGTGTGGTCACTCATTCATTTGCCTGTCACCTGCTATATTGATGTGTGCAGCTTTTGAATGGGAGGTATGACCATTTCCTATGTGCACTAAGGAACAGTGATCATTGGATGACACAGGGTCTGAAACTGTTCAGCTACTTTTACATATCAGAAGTAACTTATTTTGCATTGCTGTCCTTCGGAAGTGCTGTGACCAAAAAATATTAATATTGTAACACCTGTTATATGTATCTCAGTTGATGAATAAATCAATGTTGTATCCCAACATTATTTCCATGTTATTCCTCCTGAGGAGCACACCTTTAAATGTGACAGGTTGCACATATGGCATAATTGAGATATTGTCTACCTTAGTATTTGCCATTAGAGAAATTTCTTTGTGAGTTGCCTTTATTCCATTCTTGCATTATTTTAATGGTGACGTGTGTGATAAACTGAAGCTCTCAATAAAATATTACACTCATATTAGTGTACTGTATTTCAGAAAATTGTAATACAATTGAATGTAATTCACTACAACTTGAAGAAAGTTTTCATATTGCTATCATCTTAAGATTGTTTTCCCTGCCTATATCAAAAATATATATACATAAAATGTTGCAATTTGCGACAGCATGTTAGAGGCAAATTTTATGGGCTGGTCAACCAATTTTCAGTTTCTCAGTACTAAGATGTGATAGAGAAAACTTATAATGCGGAGGTATACATAAAATGTTGCAATTTGCGACACCATGTTAGAGGCAGATTTTAGTGGAATAATGGGCTGGTCAACCAATTTTCAGTTTCTGGGTACTAAGATGTGACAGAGAAAACGTATGATGAAGAGGTACCTATATACAAAATGTTGCAATTTGCGACAGCATGTTAGAGGCAAATTTTATGGGCTGGTCAACCAATTTTCAGTTTATCAGTACCAAGATGTGATAGAGAAAACTTATAATGCGGAGGTATACATAAAATGTTGCAATTTGCGACACCATGTTAGAGACAGATTGTAGTGGAATAATGGGCTGGTCAACCAATTTTCAGTATCTGGGTATATATAAAATGTTGCAAATTGCGATACAAATTTAGAAGAAAATATTAATGAAATTATAGACTGGTCATGTCAAATTCTGTTTCAGGGTACTTCAGGGAAATAGGGAAAATCCAGAATTTGGAGGTGTATACAAAATGTTGCTTTTTGCGACACTGTGTTGCAAGCCAATTTTAATGAGATATAATGCTGGTCAACCAAACTTCATTTTCTGATTACTAAAAGGAGATAGAGAAATTGGATAATTTGGATAAAAGCTTTTAAATAGCATTTCATAATACTATTTGAAGATATCTGTAATATATAATTTGTTGTCTTTCCCGATTTTGAAATGATTAAAGTTTGTTATGATTTATTTGAAAATTCTATAATGTATATAATTTATTGCATTTCTTGACCCGGCTTTACTAGCTATATTTTTGCAATGAAATGCTGATCAAAACGTTTGGAGTTTCGCCCTGCTTAAGTCATAGGAAAATGAAAAAACTTGAGGAATATATAAAATGTTGCCTTTTGCAACACCGCTCGGAAATGTTTATCATATCTCTTCCAGTGTTGGTCAGCAGCAAATTAAAAGAAGATGGAGATATATGTCAATATTTGCCTTTTGCGACTTTTGGCTATAGGCAAGTTCAGCAAACTTTTCCGATAGTATGACATACCCACCCATATATTTCCAAGGTCTGATGCTGGATTACAACTCATTTCCACCTTTCATCTAGTTCCATATCTCACCACATCCCTTTTTTGGCGCTAGTATCGGGTATATACAGTTTGTTTGCCAAGTCTACATTCAGAACGACTCCAAGTAATGAGTAAAAGTATCGATACTGAGGTAGTATCGAATCAACCCTAGTAAATAGTAAATTTATGATGCTGTTGTAAATAGTAAATTTTAAAAAATATTTGTACCAGAGCTGCAAACCACTTCAAAATTTGGAAGTGGTTCGGTTCTAAATTTTTGGAAGTGGTTCGGTTCAGACGGGAATTTTGACAAGTGGTTCAGTTCGGTTCAATTAAATTAATCATTTGAAATACTATCCAGAAATAATTTATCCAATATAAGCATTACACATTCAGTATCAATCTGTAAGTAAATCAATCAGCAGTCATTATTATTTTAAATGAAAGAAGAATTTACTTAAAAAAAAGGAAAAATTTATATTTTAAATATATTACAATCCCATCATCATCTTCATTTATTTATATTAAAAAATGGTATTTTTGATCCTAACATGATTTTTATGTAGATAACAATAGTATCAGAGAGGAAAGAGTTAGGCACTTTCCTTTGAAGCAAACCTGCTGGTTTTTCCAATGGAAATTCCTGGTCCTTTCGCTGGTCCATACTTTGTGGATTGAGATCGAATCGAAACCAAACCAATTTTGCAAAAAATTACGGTTCGGTTTTCGGTTCATTGAAAAATTAATCAGTGGTTTCGGTCAACACCACCTATATCAGAAAGCCAGTCCACTCTCGTGTGACGTCAAGATAGTTAGGCTTGGTTAGTCTGGGTTAGTCTAACGGTCTAACTAAGCATGTGTCGCGTGTTGTAGGTTGTGGTATTGTACGAGAACATTTTGAGCAAGCTTTTTTTGTTATTATTCTTATAAGAAGTTATTGTTCGTTATTACTGTTATTTGTTGCTCGTGTGAGATTGCATGTGTTAAAGTTTAATATTATTAGTTTTTAATATATGAGTGACTTCTTTGAGAGGTCCCTTGGCGAGATGCCTTACAGATGTTCGGTGCCTAAATGTCGAGGAAATTATGACGGAGGTCCGAAAGTTAACGTCTTTGGATTTCCTAAAGATCCAGAATTAAAGAGAAGGTGGATATATGCCATTCACCATAAGGATTTTACCCCTTCAAAAACTTCAAATGTGAGCTCATGTTGAATTCTTTTTATCGTATTTTAGTATTAACTGTGGCACTAAACAAGTTTTGTAAAATTTCTGAGTATAGCTGTTATTCTAATTCGGGTTCTTTACATCTGTATAAACAAATTAACCTTTTACATTATTTTAATTTAAACCCCAACACAAAGATCCAATTTGGAGGATAGTTGAATTCAAGTAATGGTGTACAATACTGCAATAATATTACTCCCTTCTTAGAAATTGCGTATTATTTTCCATAAATATTGGAACAATTATTAATTCACTTACCTAACTATGCATTTATCATAATTTTATCAACAAAATCGCAAATGTTCATCTTAAAACATGGCTAGTCAACAGACAAACTGTTATCAGGCAAGCACTCATTAAAATAGATCATATAGTTTAATTCTAGCCATCAGAACCAAGGTAAGGTGTGAAGTAGTAGAATAAAAGTATGATGTAAACTGAGATTATGCTATTTGATATGTACTGCTCTTATTTTGCTCATCTGACCACATCATGTCTATCTGCACACCTAAAAGTTTACCCCAAAGCAGTTGTGTGCATGATAATTATTGTGGGAACTTCGAGCTAAACCTGCAAAACTTTTGTGCCTGATTTAGTATAGTTAATTTGCATTTAGTTTTAGACCAAGTTAACTTAAAGTAATATTCGTATTTTTTCACATAAGTAAAACTGTTAACTCCATTTACTAAATTTTGATTTTATATCTGTGTTTCAGGTATGCCATCTTCATTTTCATCCAAGTGATATCCTATGGGAGACAGTGCATTATGAAAAAGACACGGGACAAAAGTTTAGTGCTAAGTTGGAAATTCAAAAATTAAGAAATGATGCAGTGCCATCAGTTTTTCCAGAATGTCCTAATTATCTGTCAACTGAAGAAAAGAGACGTGAAGGACCTACTGAAAAAAAGGCAAGGTTAGAATCTGCACACATTGAGGCAGGAATTGCTGCTAGTTTGGCATCTCAAGAAGAATTCAAGGCAAAGTTCAACTACACAACTTTAGAACAACTATTGGCTTGCACTAGTAATGTTAGTTTACCAGCTTCATGGACAATAATCCAACCTAACAATGATAGCATTTGCTTTCTGAAAGTTATATTTCACCCTGATCCATTTATTTCTTTTTCTGTGGTAATTGATAAGAACTTGAATGTTACGTTATATAAAAAGAATGTTATGATTAAAAAATTGGGTTGTGCAGTTTTTCCTAAAAAGATTGACAACGTTAAAGATCTTATTACTGTCTTGAATGATTTTTTAAATTTTGAAACTGAAAAAAATGAGGATGTAATCTTGCCAGTCACTTATACTGGTTTTCTACTCCTTGAAAATCCTCGTTATATGCTTACTGCTGCAGCCAATGAAAGCTCGAGATACTGTCGATGGGGAGGGCAGAAAGTCAGTCTATCTCTCGCCATCGTGCTGTTCACATCGCTCCGAGCTCGACTGTGTTGCCAGATCTACCGCGTTTACGCCTTAGCGTTCGCATGTGACTTTCTTCAAGAGCGGATATCGGGCAAGAGCGTACTACTTTCCCGTGCCTCTCAAAAACTTCAAATGGTGGTGGAAGGGGAAAACGCCGATTGGCTATTTGCTGCGCCACAGTCAAGCTTCATAAGAGTAGAAAACGGGTATAGATTTAATTAAAGACAGTTTAAAAGTTGTAGAGAAAAATGTTTCTGAAGGGGCTAGAGATGGAATAGTATTTATTTCTGAGCAAATCTAACATTTTCTCCCAAAAATGGATTTATTTTTGTGTATATTTCATTGACTCTAATGATAGTCTCTGGAGAATTATTACAAAACTAAAAAATAAAATTTCCCATTGTTATAAATTTTAAAATTTCTCGTTTTTATGCAGTTAAAATATTTAAGCAAATTCAGCATGAATTCCTATTGTTTTCAAAAATAATTATTTTCACTCATTTTTCCATTTAATACTTCAAGTCAGGACTTCGTATAATAATTTTAACTAATTTTAAAAAGAAATTAAAAATGCCTTGCACCGATTTCAATGCTTATGGGGTAATAAATGGTTACTTGGTAACGGTAATCAACAAAGCATACATACCTAAGCGTTATATATATATATATATAGATTCTGTTTCAGTGCTTCATCCCATATATCGTATAAGCTTTAAATTCATGAAATTCCTGTAATAGTGATTTTGATACAAAATGAACCTTCAATGTTCAAATCTGACGCTTAAGCAGATTTGAGAAAGCCGCTGTATGACGTCACGTTATGAGCGACGCTATTGCCATCTGGTGAGAGCCTACCGCTAAACTTCGGAACAGCCGTTTCTAAGGGAGTTTCAGAGGCCTGATAACACTAAAAGATTGTATTGTAGGCGTTCATTATATTGAGAAGTATCCGTTATACAGGTCCGAGTCGCTGATTTAAGGGAGTAATTTTGTCAATAAAGGTAAGAATAAAGTTATTTTTTATGAGTAGAGAACATTGCGCCAGAACATTATTCGGGTACTATTAAGTGAGTTTAGATTTAACCGATATAATTTATATACCACGTGGGGTAATCATAAATAGCATTTTGATGGAGGGCTCGATGGTATTGTCGTCATAAACAGAGTCCATAATATAAATTATGCATATATAACTGATAATCGAACAATACAAGAATATCATTTGTTACTAATACCTACCTGTGTTATTGTCTTATCATCTGCTCACCGTTGAAGGGATTAAACCAGTTATTTCTCTTAAAATTTATTTTTTAAAAATAATTCAATTACGTCTGCCAATTGTGTTATTGGAATGCTTGCACATTTTAGAAATTATAACTTGGAAAAAGGTAATATTTCAATAACTTGTAATGTGTATTGTAGAAAAATTTCCTTGGGTTTTAATTTTCTTTTCAGAAGAATGGGAAAAAGGAACTCTGAGGTAACAAAGGAGCCGGATGCAGATTTGGGACCGGTAGAGAAAAAGAAAAAACTATCTAAAAATCAAAATTTGTCAAAAGATGCCGTAAAGAAGACAGGGACAAAATTAGGTAATTGTGTTCGAATGTAATATGTATTATTCACACTTTCATAAAAAACAATTGATATTTTCTAAAAATCCCATTTAAATTATTTGCATTAAAACATTCTTATACAATTATTATGCATGCAAATAAAAAAGTTAATGCTCTTTACTTTGTTGCAGATAAATGAATCTTGATTTTATTATCAACATTACCATAATTAATAGTACAATATGAATTTAGTTAATATATTTTTCAGTTTTACTACCGTGTTAGCCCAAATATAGGGCGAGGTTTTTCACAAAAATTGTCTTTCAGGAAAGTGGGGGTCGCCTTATATTTGGGTCCTTAAGTATGAAGAAGTTACAAAGAACTCTTTATGCATTCAAAGCCCCCAGTTCTGTTGAAAATGTATACCATACACACATCTGTAGAATAGAAATACTCACTAGAAACTGTTCTGTATCCCAAATATGCCTGATTGTTTTTCATTTCTCATGAAATAGATACTTTAATTAAATTTTATGTTTTTCCAATTGTCTGTCTGACGATTGTGTCTCAGCATGAGAGTTTTCCTTAAACAGCTCAGTGATCAGATAAAAAACATACATATGGGTTCCTGAACGAATAAAATAAACTGATTCTGTCACAATGTATACATTTGTATGTTTCAAAAATTTTATACAAACATAACAAAGTAGTATAAGGGAAATTTTTAGATACTTTGTCCATAACACTAAAATACGTTTCTAGAGGTCGTATGGCTGAGACTTGCAGTATTCCGCCTGCATTCGGGTTATTTTGCTTAGGCTACAATGCAATGTCGCCAAGTTTCCAATTTCGCTCACTTCAATGGTAGCCATGGACGAGTGAAGTTCTATGCTCCAATAGATTGGCCAAATACTTTTTTTTGGATTTTCTCATTGGGAAAATGAGTCGCCTTATATTTGGGCTAATATGGTATTTAAATCTCAGTTTTTATATTGAGCTGAACTTAATGTCATTTTGTCAAAAATAATTTGGAAATGTATTGTTGTCATAAAAATTTATTTATATGTAGATCACAAACTTACAAATTAAAATTTGGTGAGAATAATACTTTCTTTATATTATAGGTAGTCTAAAAAAACCTAACTGGATGAAACTGAAAGAAAAGAAAAAGGAATTGAAAGTTGAGAGGAAGAAGAAGAAATCATTATTTGAAGTAGGGGTTAAATCTAAACAGATATGGGAGCAACTAAGAAAAAGAAATTGTTCTCAAGTTAAAAAAAAAGAGCTAATCAATGAGTTGCACACATTACTGAAAGGTAGCTATACAAAGGTAAGTAATTTCGATTGAAATTATTAGTATCAGTATTACTCTCATTTCATTTAATATACTTAGAAAACTTGATTGCTGTTATTTTTTCAAGGCTGTGCTTTCCCATGATGTGGGTCGGGTTGTCCAGTGGCTTCTCAAGTTAAGCTCTCCTGAAATAATCCAGGAAATTGCAACAGAACTAAAGGGCAATTTTGTAGAAACTTCTCAATCTAAGTATGGAAGCTTCTGTATCAAGCAGTTGTTAAAGAGAGGCTCTAGAGAAATAAAGGATTCAATAATTGCTGCATTTATGGGAAATGTTGTTAAACTTATGTGTCATCGAGTAAGTCTTATGTTGCTATATTTACCATTAAGATTGTACATTATCCATATTAAATGCATTAGAAGATGTTAGAAATTGCTTCGTAGTTTCATTTAATTGTCCATCTATTTTTTGTTGGGTAAATATGTAGCTTAGGTTATTGAAACAGTCAATAATTTCAAATTTAAAAGTGTATAAAATTGGGTTACAGTTCTTAAGTGACATTTTGAATGTCTTATCAATTTGCATAGACCATTGTCATTAATTCTCTCCATTACACTTTACAGTCATCTTTCTTTAGTAAATGATTAGGTTTTATGTATCAAATATTAAGTAATATACGTTTTTATTATTTTTCAGATTGCATCTCCTATCATTTCTAATGTTTACACAACACAAGCTAACAGTCTACAAAAATGTCACTTACGACAAGAATTTTATGGTGAAATTTACAGGGTTATAAAAAATGATGAAGTAAAAAATTTAAAGCATGCACTGGAGCATTCAAATGAGATGAGAGATTCAATTTTAGCTTCCACGAAAGCTAACTTGTTGAAGGTCATAAATAAGTAAGAACTTTTTTCTTGTCATGCCCATGTATTTTTATATCAATATCTATCTGGATAACTTAGCATATAAATTTAGTAATGTATTTATGATCTTTGCTTTTTGTTCAACCAGTCAAGGGCCCTATTTCTCAGTTACATGAAAACCTCATTCAGTTGATTTTAGATAAGCTGAATCATTGGTTTTCAATACCCTCCAGCATAATGTTTTGTTTGGTTTTTAGTAATTGTTTGTTTCAGAATGCTCTGAAATTTTATTTTAAGTACAACCCCAATCCCAGAATAAATTTTCTTATTTACTAGAAATATATATTTTTACTTACTTAATAAAACCAATAAAAACCATAAAACAGTAAAACCATAAAACAGTAGAAACTATAAAAACAATTGGTAAAAGTTCCATAAAGTATAAAAGTAAAAATTACGACGTTTCGACTAGTCATAGTCATCATTAGGTGAGGGAAGTGGGTGAAGCAGCGAAATAGGTATATAGACAAGCGGAAGGGGAGGGGGAAATGGAGTAGGAGGGGGAAGGTAAGGGGTAAGAGATGGAGGATTTTCCTTTGTTTTATGGAAAGAAGTTTGTCAATGAGTGACTCTTGATAACCGTTAGCTTTCGCGATTTGCTTAATTATGCGCACATCTGTTTGAAAATAACCACTCCTCTGACTTCACTTCAGAAATGATCCAGAAAGGTTATAGACTTAATCCTCTTGAACAGTTGGAAATTCTTTTACATTTGAAAAACAACCAACATACTCTCACTAACGACCACTTGTTTTTAAGCCACTCCATATTACCAGCCTCTATCTTACCGGCAGTCACCTAAAATTCTTAATATCGCATTCCTAACATCCCCTCCCCCTCTTCCTTGTTACCGTTGTTACCACGTTCTTCTCTTACCCTCTACCTTCCCCCTCCTACTCCATTCTCCCCCTCCCCCCCTCTTCCACTTGTCTATATACATATTTTGCTGCTTCACCCACTTCCCTCACTTGATGATGACTATGACTAGTTGAAACATTGTAATTTTTACTTTTATACTTTGTGGAACTTTTACCAATTGTTTTTATAGTTTCTACTGTTTTAGGGTTTTTACTGGTTTTATTAAATATGATGCAGTTCCACCACATGAAAGCTTCTACCATTGATTATATATTTTTACTTTTTATTCTTATGAGTTGGCTCAAAATTTGGAATTATTCTATTTTTTAACAATATTTTATTTGATTCATATTTGAGATGCCAATGCCATTTTGTTGTCATTGTAAAAGCACTGTAAAAAAGCTCAGTACACAATTTTTGCTAGGCCGGTGGCAAAACAGAGACGCCCAAAAATAATGAGTGGAGGAAAGAATATTGTGAAAATTGTTTTGCTAAAAATATTAGCTGTTAAGTTTTTAACAAAAAATTGTTACAAAGTGCATTGTGGTAATCCTTTTCACAGTCTTAGAAGAGACCACCTTGTGTTATTAAATGTACCATGAGATTGGAATCATAGGATAACTAATGAGAGTGGTAAAATAATTGGCATAACTCTCAGAAATGATCTATTTTTGCAAATACAACATGGACATTCAGGCCTTAATAGTTCTTCCTTAGGCTTGAGTGCAGCATTCATATATAGAGTCAAAAAACCTTGCATTATGGTTTTATCAAGTGCCAGTTCCTTTTCAAAGTTTCCACTTATTTGTATTACCTACATTATAATGCTATATGAGTACTATTATGTAGGTCTTGTCAACAATATGGCAAAACATTTTCAGCAGGTTTTTCAGAAAATTGACGTTGCATAGTCAGAATTAAAGTAAGCAAAATCCCCCTAAATTATAGAAAGTAGGTTAATGGTTGTATTAATTTAGTTATATACAATGAAATCACTGAATCTGTTAAATAATGTATGTGGAAAATGGTGTACAAAATCCTGCACTAATTAAGATCTGGCACTGTTGCATAATTAATAGGCTATGTTGGTTGTTTATATGCTACCAAAATTTTATCGCAGATATGACATATACGAGTAAAATTTTAAATTTTAGTCCCTATGAGAAAAGTCACAGTATTCAAACCTGTTTAGCCCATTAGCGCACAAAGTTAACTCTTGATTTTCTTTTTAAATTTCCCTAGCTTTCGTTAATTTAAGGTTTATCTAAACAAAACTTGAGGCAAATAAATTCTCAGTAAATGCATGTCTTAAGCCTTACAATAGATTAGTGAAAAAAGAAAATATCATCATATGCCATTGGAGACAATTCCCTCGTCTTTCACATTTTTTGGAAGATTTAAGGTTTTGGTCTTTGTATTTTGAGATAACGAGGTTTTTCTTTGTATCCATGCACCCCAAGTCATTTCCACCCAGTTGATTTTTGCACTGTGATTTGATCAGTTCAACAATTGAGGTTCTTATGGTTTTTAGTATATTCTGTGATATATTTTAAAATCTGAGCAGCCTTGTTTCAGTCTTGCTAGTTTTCATTATATAATATTTTTTACTCGTTCATTTCTTGAGATAGTTTTTCTCTAAAAGTACTTTGGAGCCTTTAGCCTGCACTTTATTTATAAGATGCACATCCAGTATCACCATATGCATAACTGAAATATTAATATAATCAATGTAACAAGACAATAGTTGGTAGAACTCCATTATAGATTGTATACAAATGCAAATTTTTTTATAGCAAAAGAAAGCTTTAGCAATTTCTGCAATAGTAAATGAAACACGACTGGATTCAGCCTAAGGCTGGGGATAAATCACTGAAACCAGTTGTTTCAGTTAGTATTGTGGAAATTGTAAAAGGTTTTTTATCATAAAAATTTTGTATTTTTAGTCAAATAAATGCTGAAATATGAGCTTTGACAGTTAATATTGGCTCTTAACTGCCAACTTGCCAGCATTTGGAGAGGGGTTGTTAGTGTCTCAGACTCCCAATGCTAGAATCATGCCAATGACATGGGTGTCTTCTGGTTTTTTGTTATTGTTGTGTTTGTTGTAAAAGGCTGTTAGGTGCTGTTTATGAGCTAATTAAAAATAAGTAAATAAACTCAATACAATATATCATCCTCTAACATAGTCCATGACTGAATTCTAGGTTAATTTTACTTTTATATTCACATGCTATAATCTCAAGGCCCTTATGCATTAGTTTTAGGATTACTATGATGCACTGTTGGATAGACACCAGAAGGGACAAATGGAAGTATTTTGCATCTTCTTGATGCAGATAATCCCTGAGAATAGACTGCAGTGACTGAGTATTAAAGCTCTCATTCAAAATGTTTGGAAGTCTGCTAGAGCTTTGATGGCCCTGTGTGCTATTCTTTCATTCTGTGGTGTAATTTTAATTATATTTTTGGAACCTGCTTGGAAAACTTCATTTTAGTGTTTTAGCAAAATCTCTTAAGAAGTAGCTTGGTATTGCAGAAAAAAATCTTAATAGCAAATGAGAATTATCTGAGGAAATTTTGCATTAAGGCCTCCTCTGGTCTTCATTTTATATTTTGCACATTTGGTTCTGTGATATGGTTATTCCGAAACCAGAAAGGAAAAATTAATACGTAAGATTTCATCATCTATCTTTTAATGTTGATAAAAATATAGCAGACGTAAATTTGGAACATGGAAATTTCAAGGCTAAATCATTGTCTTAATGAAGCTGGTGCAATTTGAGGAAGCAATTATGTGATTTATGATGGATTAATGATTGCCTCAAACAAAAAAATTAAATCATCTCTCTTTCTTACTTTTGAATCTAGTATCTTTGAAAGAAGACATACCACAGTAATTTTTCAGGTGCTTGCTTACTTGTTACACATTTGAATCAGCATGTTTGAGATTAGAGTTGCATATAAATGTATGGACTGTTCTGATTAGTATTTTGTATTTTTCTTTCAATATTTACCGTATTTAATGCCTTTAAAATCCCTTTAAAAAATTTAGTAGGATTTCCTATTTTTGTGTGCATCTGTGTGTACATAATAAAATCTGTTTTTTTTATATCTTTTAAAAATGTTTCAACTAGATTTTATATGCTAACTAAACTTTTTCCTTTGTTGCAGAGATTTGGTAGACTCTCAGTTATGTAATACAGTTCTTGCTGAGTTAATTGATGTTTGTAATGAAGCTGATAGAACAGAAATAATTGCAGCAATCCAAAGCTATCTTGTTCAACTGACTAAAACAAAAGAAGGAGCAAAAGTTGGCATGTTTTGTGTTTGGCGTGGGACGCAGAAAGTAAGTATTTGCCTACTTTTATGAGGAAAACTTTTGTGAGAGATGAAATTGGCACTTAAAATTAAACATTATTTTACAGGATAGAAAAGTCATCATTAAAAGTTTTAAAGGATCTGTAGCAGAAGTTGCTGTTTGTGAGCATGGGTATTTGATTCTTCTAAGCATATTTGATTGTGTGGATGATACTGTGCTCATCAAAAAGGTACTTTGCTTTGTAGTTTTTCGGTGGCTATGTATAGTTTCTTTTATAGCTTACTCGCACCCATTAGTAAAAATTATCATTTATATCATCATTATTTTGTCTTTTTTAATAAGAGCATTTTGGACAGAAAAGCTTTATAGAAACAAGTTTCTCCAAAAGGGTACATTATTACTACAGTAAAACCTCTACCTTACAAACTCCCTTAGAACGAAGAACTCCATATATAGAGAAAATTATTAGTTATTATAGATAACTCATATTTTATGGAGCGGACATTGGTGTCTGCCACAGCTCTGAACTAGCATGGTCGCATAAGGTAATTTTCAAATTTTTGCTTTCAGGACAATACCTGATTTGGACGCATACTCATAATATATGGAAAGATATTTCAATTTTCAAAGATTTATTATTTATAATAAATAATGTGTATTTAGAGAGCAGAAAGTGGTGTTCACCGTGGCTCTAGGCTATCATGCCGCTAAGGATAAGCAATAATAGCTCAAGCTCGACGTTGCCAACTCGACACCAGAACACAAAACGTTTGGTGGGCATTTAAAGGGAATTTACGAATGGAAACTTTTTATACATTGTGGCACTTCCCGATAAGTTACAGAAATGAAATTTGGTACGTTCGTAGGTATGGTGGGTTACTACAATAATTCGAAGATAAGATTTCCTTAGGTGCCCTCGGTTCGATTCCAGACCGTCCGGAATATTCCTCGTTTAATTACACGCAAAAGAATTTAAACCACCATATCGTGTATACCATATGGAATAGAGAGCTGAAATTTTTCAGAATACTGTAAAACACCGAGACTTTTCACCTCGATGTCCCGGGTTCGACTAGAAAAATATACTAGAATAAATTAGTTGGTTGGCTTTTTTTATCAACCGAAATTTTTTAAAATTTGTTTTATTATCGTATCACACGCGTAGCATGCACTTAATCAAACAAGTTAATTTTGCCACTATATTCTTGATAAAGCATTTTATTATTTATGATATTGTTAAACGAGCATTATTCCAGTGGGCATGCCAAGGGTTGTGCACTATTTTCTTGGCTTGACTTCCAAGAATTGAAAATTTTGGATTCTCCATTGCTTACGCACCGGTTATGCAGTTAACGCAATGCAAATAAAAATATTCAGTAACAAAATAACTGAACAAACGAAATAACCAAACAAATAACGAAGTAACTGAATAACTTATAATGAACGATTTAACAAACGGAATGAATAACAAGGAAATTGAATTAACAAAGATAAAAAACAAAAGATGTAACTAAAAAGCTCAACGAACAACAACTTTAACTTCACAATTTCAGCGGCGTAAGCACGTGGCAACACAGCACACTCAGACACGATGTCACCACTAAGGAGTCCCGATAAAGAGTGAGCTATCGGACGCCTAGGCTCCTCCTACTTTCCTATTGGTTCGCTCAGTGCCTCGTCCCCGTCCACTTTCTCTTTTACCTCCCCCTCACCTGCCAAGTCATTTGAAAACAGGCATAACTATTTCATAACAAGAATGTTATTAAAAATAGTATTCTAATTCCATGATACTTCATAAATGTCGCTTTTCTTGATTGTGTTACAGAATGTTCATCACTTCCGTATACTGTTCTGCTTATTTGAATTGATATTTTTGAAGTCTATACACTGATAAAAAAATCTTTGAAATAACTATAAAATAATTTGAAAATTATGGTAAATAAAAGCATATTGTACGAAATAGTTTTATAATTCTTATTTCGATGGAATTATATTACAGAAGCAATGCGATAATTACTTACAGAAACTGTGAAGTAGAGTGCAGAAACAATATATTTATAAATAAAACTAGATTATTTCTATCGTTTTGATAAAATACTAGCAATTGAAAAAGATGTGAAAAAGGACGCAAGATAAATTTATTATCAATATGTCAAACCAAGACGTATCAATGACTGCGTCAAAGATTTTACGAGACTTTCTCAATTGATAGCAGAACCGCCCAGCGTTATCATACGGTAACGGCCTGTATCTCGAAATATATAAATCGTACATTGAAAATATTTTATATTTAGTTTATCTGTCTACTAAAAGACAACGTACGAAAATGAAAGACATACGCAGAACATAAAACTTTGGGTGGTGACTGGTTAAGACACTCATATTTTTTATTATCAGTGATAGATATAGAGGTTTGTAAGCATTTATACATCAATAAGTGTGAAAGTGTTATATGTATGTGGAATTTAATATTTCTGTGTATGTATTTTCAAGGCAATTATATCTGAAATTATAAATAATATGTTGGAGATATCCAAGGACAAATGTGGAAGAAAAGTTGTGCTGTACTTGGTTGCTCCTCGAGATCCATCATACTTTCACCCAGATGTTGTTGAGATGCTCAAGCTAGGAGATGGTAATGCACACAGGTTTGTGACATTCAAAATTATACCTATTACGAAATTATTTTTAAGAACAGTAGTGTGATGCTGAAAGGAAATACAAGTTACTCTGATTCATTGTATCTGTTGGTATCCATCAGATTTTATCGATAAGTTAGTTGTTTTTTATGAGCTTCACCTCATATTTACTTGCGTATTAGCAAACCTAGTATTTATTATAAAATACAAGAAATTTGGCTGAACTTTGTGGTAATTGATATATTAACGAAGAAAAATAACCGTATTTAATCGATTGTAAGCCGACCCCCACTTTTCACAAGGCTACGCAAGAGAAAAAATTTGATTTTAACCCTCTCGCGACCGGACCATCCGAGAATGCCTGTAAATTTTTATACTCCCGATTGCGGGACCGCCCGAGACCACCCAGAAAATACGCTTTCAAATTTACCTCTGAAAACGTTGACTGGATGGCTTCTCTCTCGGAAATGACGTAGTATACCATATAAACACGAGATTTAGATCGTATTTGGTATATTTTTCTTAACTTTGTATACAAAAAATTTTTTAAAAATATTCGATCGAAATTCGGTGTTTTTTTGGACCCTGAACAATCTAATATGTCTCACAGTAATTCTCCTACTTCAGAGATTTTTCAAAATATATATTTTTGGAGATTATTGTATACTTGTTTTATTTAATGTTTCCATTTGGCGGCCATCTTGAATTTCTCCAGACTTTTAATGCTAGCAGGTGCCCCACACCTCAGGACGTGAGAGGATTAAAGTATTAACTAAAATATTAACTAAAATTACGGTGACAAAATACATTTTATTCACTTATTCATAACAGCTTCCACGAAAAAAGTAATTTGACCTTGCGGGATCTTAACATAATAATACCCCGGAAATAAATTATGTAAATAATACGTGGTGCGTCAAAGTCTTAAAGAACGCAGCGATAGCGCTCGTATGCGTAAGGAGCTAACACAATGTTTCATTTTACTCGTGAATCGAAGCATTTGCCCTCCCTCCTCAACCTATCATGTTTCAGTGTTAGCTCCTTACACATACAAGCACTATCGCTGCGTTCTTTTATGACTTTGATGCGCCACGTATTATTTACATAATTTATTTCTTTGTAGGTGTTCAGTCAATTTGATTCTTTTTTTTGCATATATTTAAAGATCTCGCGTTATAATGTAACTACGGACATAAATTAAAATTTTTTGCCCCCGATTCTAAGCCGAGTGGCGATTTCTGAGATGGTAAAAAGGTAAAAAACGGTCGGCTTACAATCGATTAAATATGGTAGTTAAATTCCACCAATTTTTTATTTCACGACCGTTTTCGCTAAATAACTAGCATCATCAGGTGAGAAATATCCTTTATAAACTAGGTTGATGTAGGGGAGGAAAGCAAAGGAGGGGGGAGAAGAAAAACAAACATGGGGTAATTGGTGGATGATGGGGTGGGGGTGGTAACTGTTAAGGACAGTGTAGTAGAGCAACCAAAGGTGGCGAAGGAAAACGGGTGATAAGTGTAAGAGGACGAACAATTCCAATTGGAAATTGGAAATTTTGAGTCCAAAAGTTTACTTACTAATGAGTTTCTTTTTCAAAATCCCTCTCCCTTATTCTGTGTACCCAAATTGACTCACTTGTAAACACTTGGTAAATACTTTGTCTTTGTTCATCCTCTTCCACTTATTACCCGCTTCCTTTGCCACCTTTGGTTGCTCTATTACATTGTCCTTAATGTTTACCACCCCCACCCCATCATCCACCAATTACCCCGTTTGTTTTTTTTCTCCCCTCCTCTCTGATTTCCTCCCCTCCATCAACCTATATTTAGTGAAACCGGTCGTGAAGTAAATAATTTGTGGAATTTAACTAAGTTATTTTTCTTTGTTTACACTAGTATTTATTACTTGAGTGAAAAAGCAAAAAAATCCAGACAATTTTTTGCAATTAATGTCTGAAAATTTTATCATTTTTCAAGAGTTCCTTTGATTTCTACCATGCTTCATTGTCAAAAACCTAGCTTCCATTATTTATATTTATAGGTTTACTTAAAAATGTTCTTGATGCATAACACAGTTATTGGGCTTTATTTAATTTTGAAAGTTCATTTTCCTTTTAGTTCTTGCTTTACAATAAAACATTTGAATTTTCAAAAAAATCCCCGTGTTTGGTTTGTCCATCTGTCTTCCGATACACTCCTCATAAATGAAAGCAGCTAGAGACTTTTTTTTATATTAAAATTGATTCAGCATTTTGTCTCATTATATGCATTTACTATAATAGTAGAGGTTCTTGTTATAATATTATTTCAGACTAGTCATACTACATAAATTTTAACATTCTGTATTAACAAATATTTTCGAAAAAAACTTCCATTTACTGTCCACTTCAGCATCTCGTTTCTTTTCCATCAGCCTCAGAATTTTGAATATTTTATGAAATGGTTATTTATAGCATCAACAGGGCTCAGCTGTTTCATATCATTACTTTAACAAGTTGAGATTTTATTAACATTTTAACTTCTGAATTGAGGGAAAAATCTTCAATGAAAATGTTTGTTTAACCATAGTGTACTCCACTAACACTGACAAGTGGGATTGTAACTTATGAGATATTCTTGTATTGTATCATGTTTAGCAAGAAAGCACCCGAAGTTAGGAGACAGGAGCTTCTAAATGCCATTTCTGATGCACTTCTTGAATCGATTGCTGGCAATATTTCTGAATGGTTTCATGATAGTTCCATTGGAATGGTTACACTGGCAGTTCTGAAGACAGGACAAGGTAATCTAATTATGCTGATTTTGAAGCAATTATTGTGGGATAAGGTATTTTGATATTAAAATTTTCAACTTGATAACAGTTTCTCTTATTGCTTGCTCAGTTATAGTGATGCTTAAAAAATTTGGTCTTGCAATTAGCCATGTAAGCACCAAATTATTAATAGTAACACAATGCAGATACATGATAAAAGAATCTTGCAGAATGATTTTTTTCAAAGCCTACTTATTATAGGCAATTTTTTAACAAATTAAGTTTCCACACTTAGGAATCTCCCTTTATGTCAGACCTGGGAAACCTGTGGGTTTGTGATCCACATTGGCTCTTGACTTAATTTTTGTGACTTGTATTTTTTTCTGTTTGACACATAATGTGGATCTTCTGATTAAAAGAAAACAAAATCCAAAAGCATATATTTAAAAAGAAACGGTGAGGTCATTAATTCTACCTCGGTGATCTTTACCTTCTGCCTCGATAAGCTGCCAGAGAGGGTCAGAGTTGGATATGAGGTCTGTCCAGTTCAACCATACATTCCAAGTCCTCTGCGCTGCTTCCAGTGCCAAAAGTTTGGTCACACTGCACCACAGTGTAAGAGCAAAGCCATCTGCCCCCAGTGTAACCGGGAAAAGCATGACGAGGAAGCATGCAAGGAGGCCTTGGCGTGCATGAACTGTGAGGGCCCACACCCAGTTTTCTCCCAAGACTGCGCAAAACTAAAAGAAGAGAAGAAGGTAATGGAGATTAAGACGATAGAGAAAGTATCGTATTTCGATGCACGAAAGAAATACAGGACACTCATTGCTCCAGTCTTCTCCAAGTCCTTTGCATCCACGGCAGCAACACCAGTAAAGAAGAGTATAATTGCCACCCAGACAGATGATCTATCATTGAAAAATAACGAGAAAAAAAGAAAGAAAAGAAAAAACAAAAGAAGACGTTTACAAGGAAAATGAAAGACCTATATCACCAAAGAAGTGGCTCAGTGTACAGGCCCCTGTTACGACCCAGAAAAAACCTCGGTCACCTAATAAAAACGCAGGAGGGAGACCGGACAAGACTCCGTCACCTGGTCCCTCCCGCTAAACTCCTCCTGGAACCGAAGGGAGGATGGAGGAGGACACACTTTCCGAGGGTGAGTGGGAGAACTCCCTCGCAACTCTCCGGAAGAAAGGGAGGAAGGGAAAATTAAAAAGATAAGCTTCCTGTGAGATGGACATTTCAAAAATTTTAAGCAGGGAGATATTTTAACCAATATTTATTTATTGAATTTTTAATCCTGTTTTTAGCTATACAGTGGAACTGCAATCGTTTTTACTCATACAGGGAAGAGTTAGAGATCCTTATATCTGATCTCAACCCTGTGTTCATATTTTTGCAAGAGATGCATTTCAAAGAGAATGATAAGGTGAAAATAAAGGGCTTTAACGTCTTCCAAAAGGATGACTTAAATGGCAATATGGCTCAAGGGGGAGTGGCTGTAGCCATCAGGGAGGCCCTTTACACCTCCCAGGTGAACCTGCAGTTACCCTTCAAGGCAATAGCCCTTACTGTAGCCACTCCGCAGGAAATTACATTCTGTAATTTATACCTCCAGGAAGGGTCACCCATAACTCAGACCAACCTGGAAGACCTTGTCAGACAGCTACCTAGGCCATTTGTGTTGTTAGGGGATTTCAGTGCCCATAACACCCTCTGGGGAGACATGATGGCTGACAATAATGGTAGAGGGCATCTCTTGCAAAAATTTTTAGACGATTTTAACCTAATTTTATTAAATAACCGTGAAAAAACACGTTTAAATTCTTTTAATGGAGAATATTTCTCCATCGACTTTTTTATCAGTACAAGTGCAATAGCTCCACTGTTCTAGTTCTAGTTCTACAGTTCACCCTGCAAGCCACCACAATGGTGTGTGGTAGGGGGGGCACCAAGGGAAAGCGCATAATAATGAATAGTATCACTCTACGTCGGCTGATTTCTTTTTGTAACTTCTGTTCTGCTTAGCTATCATTCTAGGGAAAAACGAGCCTTTATACCTCTCAGTCCTACAGGCTATCTCTCTTATTTTACGAGGATGGTCCATTCTACCAATACAAGTTGGCGCTCTTATTATTTTTTCGACATCGCTAGAGAATATATGCGTTCTAAATCTTTCGAGAAGTTTTAACCTAGAGCGTGATCGGCGCTCAGCTAGTGATTCCCATCCTAAGTCCTGTATCAAGGCTGTAACACTATTGTTTCTATCGTAACAATTGTTGACGAATCTAGCTGCTTTTCGCTGCACTCTTTCTAACTCTGAGATTGATCCTTTTACGTACGGATCCCATATGCTCGACGCGTACTCTAATAGCGGTCTTACTAACGAGAAGTAACATGTCTCTTTGACTTTTTCCTCACTTTTACCTACTATGCATTTGATGAATCCTAGTTTCTGTTTAACCTTCCCGCATATATTTCGTATGTGCATATCCCACGAGAGGTTGCTTGTTAAAGTAACGCCTAAGTATTTGACGGAATCGGCTAGTTTTAGCTGGACACCTTCAACTTGCATTTAAGTCGTCAGAAAGTAATAATTGATCATTAGGACTGTTAATCTCTTTGTAAACTACTGTATCATCCACGAATAACTTGATTTTACTTTTAATAACCTTATCTAAGTCGTTTATGTATAAAAGGAATAGTAGGGGGCCGATTACACTTCCCTGTGGAACGCCTGAGGTTATGCTGACTGAATCTGATTTAAATCCATCTATAACTACTATTTGTTCACGCTCATTAAGAAAGTCCCTGATCCACTCGATTATCTTTCGATTAATTCCACAGTCATTTAATTTCTTCATTAACTTACTGTGCAGAACTTTATCGAAAGCCTTCTTGAAGTCAAGGAAAACCGCATCTAACTGAGTCTTACGGTCTCCTGATCTTAGTAAATCGTGAACGAACAGAGCGAGCTGTGTGTCACAGATCTCGTCTTCCTGAAGCCATGCTAATATTTACTTAGCAAGTTCTGACTATCTAAGAAGTCCATCACGGAGCTAATGACAATGTGCTCGAGAACCTAGCAAGATAGGGAGGTAAGCGAAATTGGCCTGTAATTTTCTCTGTCGTCTTTTTTCCCACCTTTGTGTAACGACGTTATAAAGGCTAATTTCCATTCCTTAGGTACAACGCCATGACTAAGTGACTTACTGAAAACTATTTTGAGATAAGGTGCTATTTTCAGCACTAACTCTTTGAATATTCTAGCTGGTATCTCTTCTGGACCCAGAGATTTATTTGACTTGATGTTTTGAAGCTGTTGAGCTATCCCTTTCACTAATATTTTCCTTTTCCTTGCCTGGTTCGGGCTCCACGACCTTCACTCTCACGTCTTCGGTAGTAAATACGCTCTGAAAAAATAAGTTAACAAATTTCCTTTTTCTGTGCTATCGCTAACTACCTCTCCTTGGTCATTTATTAACGGGGCTACGGTTGGGCGTCGACCTTGAACTTCTCTAACATATGACCAAAAGCATTTGGGATTTTCACTTAGATGTTCACTAAGAGTCTTTTTCTTGAAGTCCGTTAGTGCTTTGCGCATAACCTTTTTGGTCTTAGTCCGACAATCTTGTACTTAAGTGAAATTGAAATTACTTCCTCCTGTGACTTACAGTTATTGATGCATTTAAATTTAGAGTGAAGCTTTCTTTGGTGTCTGAGGGCACACCTAACCTGCCGATTATACCACCTTGGTTCCCCATTATCGCTAATAAATTTACTTGGTATATACATATTAATACCCATTCTAATTTCTGATAGAAATGCTTTCCAAGTTTCCTCAACGTTTTTTGTGCTTGTCGATTTGCTGAAATCGCCGTAATCCTTGATGAGTTTCTTTTTGAAATCCTCAAAGTTAGCATTTTTATACATGTACACTTTTCGCTTAGGCTTGTGATATTTTGCAACAGCTATATCCAAAAGTACTCGAACTGCTTGGTGATCACTGATTCCTTCTTCAACAGTTACTTCGGAAACACGCTCGGGGATGTTAACTGCTAGTAAATCTAATATATTGTTCGCTCTCATAGATTTTTTGACTACGTGGATAAGGGAATGTTTATTGAAGATGTCTATTAGCGCATCGCATGACTCGCGATTCCTACCGGATGGTATGAAGCTACAACTCTGCCAGTTTCAATTTATCGAGGGTAGATTGAAGTCTCCTCCTACTATGATAATGCTTTTACTATTCTTCTTCTTTAATGAGTTTATTTGAGCCTCTAGATCGTATATTTCTTCTGCGTTTGAAGCTGGCGGCCTATAATATGCACATACATGAATGTTTCCCAAACCTTCACTGTTTATAGTACACCAAGTGCTTTCAATATTGTTTTCAGCAAACTTGACCAGAGAGCTTATTAATGTATTATTCACTGCTATAAACACCCCTCCACCTCTCCTATTTGTCCTATCTCGTCTATGAATAATATATCGTATGGGGAAAATTTCACGGTCGTGAATATCCCAGGTTAGCCAGCTCTCTGTGCCTATCACTATATCTGCCTCTGTTTGTTCTAGTAAATTCTGAAGTTCCGCAGCCTTATTCCTGATACTCCGGCAATTTAGAGTTAAAATTTTTAGGGAGCCACTTATGTGCCGCTTCGGAATTTTTTCAGCGATTTGGAAGGTGCATCCCTCATTTCTAATAGCGGCTTTATTACTGATAGTATTATCGCATGATTTATTGTGCCCTAAAGCTGACCTACATATTGATCTACGGTCAGAGTTAATAAATTTATTATGATAATTAGCGCAAGTCTTTAATTTCCCCGGATATGACCTGCTCACTAACCTACTCTCTAATCTAAAAAAACTCTACTATGCTCGTATATCCTACCACCTACCCTCTGTGCTGCCTCGGCGGTATAGTAAACTCCCAAGCGGTTAAGGGTCACCTTGCACGATTCCAGAACCGGCCTGAGGTCCACAAAATCTACTCCCATGCCCCCACAGAACTTCCAGAGTCTCCGGTTCAAGGCGATCACTCGACTCCAAACCTTCGAACCCCAGTTGGTCCGTGGGACCATGCTGCATACGGTCAGGTGCATGTCGATCCCCATGACCTGCCGGAGTCTGTGTACTTCAGAGCATAGATCCCTGAAGGAATCCAATATCTCCTCAGAACCCCGATCCTGCACGTTGTTGGTGCCCACATGCTCCACTATCCGCAGCTTGGAGCATCCCGTGCCACTTGTCGCCGCCCGAACCACCTTCGTCACCTGAGGTACTGTTCCGCCTGGAATACACCAGGAGAACACCTGCTCATCACCCTCCCGGCGAGCCCTTTCCCTCACGTGTGCCACCAAACGCCGGACGTTTGAACTACCTATTAACAAGATTCCCTCCCTCCCAGCCCAACTTCCCCTAGGTGCAGCGTCCCTTGAGGCGGAGGGAGCGGATGCAGCCACAGAATTCGTTGTACTATCCTCGGAGAGCACTTCGAATCTGTTTTTGACGGAGATAGGGTCACCTTCAACCTTCCCATCTCCCCACCATGACTGCCCCACTCCCCGCAACCTCGGGTAGC
This sequence comes from Uropetala carovei, assembly GCA_036926305.1. Lineage (NCBI taxonomy): Eukaryota > Metazoa > Arthropoda > Insecta > Odonata > Petaluridae > Uropetala > Uropetala carovei. The sequence goes on from JAXCHB010000011.1 coordinate 12,446,243, forward strand.
CACCTTCCAACCGTCGGGTTTTAGACATGAAGCCATCCCTTCCGGGTTAGTGTTGACCACGGCTCTCTCTTCGACAACCCAGCCAGCATTTGCTCTCGAGCTAGCCCGAGGTGCCACCTAGGTACGACAAGGTGTCTCAGAGGTACCCACATCTTCACTCCCCTTCCGAGCAGCATCCAAATCCGCAACCTTAGAGAGGAGCTTCGCCACCATCCTCTCAAGTTCTGTGATACGCGCTTGGAGCAGCTCACATTCAACAGAGCTTTTGAAAAGAGCAACAGAAGACCTATGGGAAGCCATACCTAACTAAGATTAATAAATTTACTTTATATGTGTACTTGGGAGCTAGATAGGAAATAGGAGCTCGAGGATTGGAAAAGGATTACTTTTTGTTGCGAGAAAGCGACTTGGGACTGTCTACGGTGAAAAGAGTTACTTGGCCTGACAATGAGATGAGTTAAACGTCAACTCCAATAGAAAAGGGGGATGAGTTTGGCGATAAGAGGACTGAGCTCGGTGACTTGCGTGGTAGGGGTCTTACTTGGTGAAAAACAAACAACCTATAGGTCTTGCCTGAAAGCCTTGAGTCAAGGTCAACTACAAGAATAGGAAGTGAAAGGAGGGTACTGAATTACACAAATAAAAATATAAGACCTTTGCTTTACTAAATTTTATGCACGGGAATAAAATATGTTAGTTAAACTAAATATTACACATACGAGAACGAAAATAAACTGGTGAATGTTAAATAAAATAACTTATCCCTAAAGTAGGTATTAGTAGAGCTTAAGCACTTAACACCTAAACACTTAAAAGGAAAAGAAAAAAAACGGTATTATCAGAACTCTAGGATAGTAGAGCTAATAAAACAATAAAGATCGTGTATAAAATTCAGAAGGGAAAACGAGAACTTTGTCACGAAAGTGAATAAACAGCACCACATATAATAAGTAAAAAACGAAGTTGAAACTGAATTAGCCTTAAATTAACGAAACGAAAACTTAGTCACGAAAGTGAATAAACAGCACTACATATAATATATAAACAACAAAGTTGAAACTAAATTAGCCTTAAATTAACCAGGTTAGTTAAATATTAGATAATAATATGAAAGTATCTATTTAAATTAGGTAATGTGAGATATTATAAGTAGGAGCACTAAGAATAAACTACAAATAAAGACGTGGACTCCGGATAGTCTCCGAATAAAGATTACAATTAAGACGAATAATCTAAGACATGCAAAAAAAAAATAATAATAATAAAACTAAATTATAATATAACTAAAGGTACTTAAACTATAGCTACAGCAAGCGAAAGACAGCTATACTACGGGATACGGCAGGTAAGAGCGCAGCAGCGGGAGCAAAAGTGAAAGGACATCTGCTCACGATGGAGGCCAGGCCTCACGACGGTTCTCCATGTCCATCCACTCCAATCTTTGTGGAAGCGATCACTTCTCCATTTTAATAACAAAGAGAGGTCCAGTCAATAGCTTTCACTATCCAAGCAAATGGATTTTAAAGGAAGTTAACTGGACAGATTTTAAAACCGAATTAGATTTTAATTTTAATGCCAGTTGCAGTTCATTACAGAACATGAAATGTTTCACAGATACCGTAATAAGTGCTGCAAAAAAAAGTATTCCCAAATCATCAGGAAAGACACACCATTGACCAATTCCATGGTGGAATGATGAATGCGCCATGGCAATTAAAAAAAGAAAGAAGCATTGAGAATTTTTAATAAATATCCCGCAGCAACAAATCGGACAGCATTTTGGCGACAGGGTGAAAGCTGGAGAGGTGTTCAAAAATGCCAAGAGGGAATCCTGGATGAAGTATGTCTCATCCATAAACCAACACACACCTATAACACAGGTCTGGAATTAGGTCAGAAAAATCTCGGGCACCCATCAAACATTAGTGCAATAAACTTGGATGGGGTATTAATAAAATGCGCTGATTAAATTCCAGATATAATGGGAAAGTATTACGCTGAAGCTAGCAGTACAAACAAGTACCTAGACTCGTTTCAGGTAATCAAATAAGAAAAAGAAATGTTTCTTGACTTCAACCCAGGGAGTAAAGGGGATCCCTACAATGACCCTTTTTATCTGGGAGAACTAGAGTCGGCCATTAGGGAGTCAAAAGATACCTTGCCAGGTGTTGATGACATACACAACACCTTTTTATAACACCTGCCAGATAAGGCAAAGGGGGAACTTCTGATGACTTTCAACCAACTTTGGGAAGAAAAGCTTTTTTCCCGAGGAGTGGCGGGAATCTTCGATTATACCCATCTCAAAACACGGAAAGGATAAGTCCTTACCAAGCAGTTACCCTGCCATCTCTCTAACGAGTTGCTTATGCAAAATCTTGGAGAGAATGGTAAATTGATGGTTATATTGGTGCCTGGAAAGTCATAACCTCTTATCGAACATCCAGTGCAGCTTCAGGCGAAACAGGTCTATGATCGACCACTTGGTAAAGACTGAAAACTTTATCCAGGCGGCCTTTCTACTTTGCCAACACGTCGTGGCAGTCTTTTTCGTCCTCAAAAAAGCATACGACATGACATAGCGATACAAGATTTTAACTACACTGCACGACTGGGGTTTCAGAGGATATCTCCCCATTTTTATCAAACCGAGTAGCTAGGGTACAGATAGGAACCACCCTATCAAGACCCTACACCAGGGGTCCCCAAACTACGGCCTGTGCAGTGATTTATTCTGGCCAGCCAGCCATACCCAACCCAGAACCCCTCCTCCCTCCCTCGAAATAATTTGTAATGGGGTGAAATTTCTCGATAACCACTCCCCCCCCCCCCCCCCCCCTCTGGAAACTTGCTCTTTGAAGTTTTCACACGGCCCAATCAGTCATTTGAAAAAGTCTTATAAGTGGCCCGCGCTGTCGTACATAAAGTCTAATGTGGCCCTTTCAATAAAAAGTTTGGGGAGCCCTGCCTTACACCATAGAAAACGGAGTTCCACAGGGATCAGTCTAAGCGTGACTCTATTTGCTATAGTGATAAACGACATAGTAGTCTGTATCAAAGCACCAGTAGAGGCATTTCTGTTATTGGATGATCTCGCAATCTTCTGCGTATCATCCAACTTATCTACAGCATTGCGGCAGATACAGCTTACTATCAGTTACCTAGACAAATAGGCATGGGCAAATGGTTTTTGCTTCTCCAATGAAAAAACCAAGTGCCTCCATTTTTACAGGGTAAGAGGAATCTTTCCTCAATGTTTTAACCACTTTCCTGACTCACCCGTATATATACGGGTCAATGTAAGGGTCAAATTCTGACTAACCCGGATATATACGGGTTTCTATATTTTTTTGTTTCGTCACGAAACAGACCCGTATTTTTTCGTTCTCTCTTAGTAGTTCGTGTTCCTGCTGTTAGAGGTAGTAAGTAGTGGATGTCTCAGCATGGGGTTTTCGAAATTTTATGGCAGGGAATTCTCACGGTCATTTTTACTATACATGCCGAACTTCTCTCTTTGTCACACAGATGCTTCGATATCAACTTACATATGTCCTTTGGCTCCCAAATGAATCCGTTATCCGCTAGGTTATTCAACCTAAAGGGTTTTCCAGATGTCTTTTCTCACCTAAATTTCTATACAAGCGGAAATTCTCTCTTTGTCACTCAGATGTTTCAATTTCAACTTACAAATGTCCCTTGGCCCTCAAATCCATTATCCGCTAGGTTATTCACCCTCAGTGGGTTTTCCAGATGTCTGTTTTTGCCTAAATTCCTAGAAATCCCTTCCCTTCACTCCGGGAGACACGTGCGCACCCTTTCATGATCGGTCTTTCAAAACCCTTTGTCTAGCAGTTATACGTTGAGCTTTCGAGTGAACACATATAGCAGTTTTCCTTTGACTTGTGCTTCCTTACAGTTATATATACATTGTTGTTTTTTGTTGGTTACTTTATATAGTTTTGTTGATTTTAAATCATTTTTGTTATTCCATTTTTTGTTGTGATTATATTATCCCTCAAATGGATCACAGAGAACAAAGCGATAATGACATTACTTCCACAATTGCCGTAAACATGAAAATTTTACAGTTAAAAAAGGCTGATTATTAATGAAAAACTATAACTATAATTCAAACTTTTAAATAATTAACATGAGCCATATACAGAACACTTAAAATTAGAATTATTTCATATATTTACATACATACAATAGAAATGACTTCCACAATTGCTGTAAACAAAAATTTTACAGTTAAAAAAGGCTGATTTTTAATGAAAAACTATAACTATAACTAATTCAAACTTTTAAATAATTAACATGAGCCATATACAGAACACTTAAAATTAGAATTATTTCATATATTTACATTTGTGTGGTAAATTTGGAAACATGGAACCACACATAGCGATACGTTGCATGTTGGGCAAAAGTACCTGGTTTCCTTCCTAATCGGCTTTCCCCTAGCATCTCACTTTCGGCCGCACAATACACACTGTTTAGTGTGTGCTTTTTTCTCCTCCGTGGGTGGTAAGAGGTCTGGGAAGTGCCTCCCGAGAGGCGAAGGGGATGCGGTGTGGATGGTGGACATCCTGCCCTATGGGAAGTGACATTGGGGTTATACACCTCAATAATTTTCTCAATTAGCCTCATTCGGTATTCTAATTGCTCATGCTCTCCTCCAGTCTTTTTGTAGAGCACAAAGGAATTCCACACGGCAATATCGAGAAGGTGGAAAAAAAATTTCTTATAATATTTTTTTCCGTGCTTTCGTGGGATAGGATAATCAGCTAAATGCTGATCCATCCTATCGACGCCTCCCATTGTCTTATTATAATCTACCACAGCCTTCAGTTTTTTCACAATTTTTCCGCTTTTTCCTTCCACTGTCACCATCTCTGCATTGTGAACAGTAGGGAATTGAAACATCTCTCACATCCCTCCATCGGATCACAATAACTTTCCCTTTCCTATAAGCCGCAATTTCTCCTTTCTTCAATTTTTTCTCCCTGAGACTACTGGGAATTCCTTTTCTGACTAGGCGCACTGTTCCATATGTGTCAGTCGAGCTTTGTTTGCTGTTATGTTATAATTTCATATTCACGAAGTGTTTAAGTTGCGAGACTATTGTTACGTCTCAAGAGCATTTGTTTTGCTGTTATGTTGTTATTTCTTGTACAATATAGCACTTAATTAGAGGATTATGTGGCTTTGATTTTTGGTCGCCACAAAACTTGTGACGTCACAGGAAGATTTTCTAGTTCACACAATCTCTCGCCACGGAACGCAGCACCTCTGAAGCCCTTAACTTATTTCCTGAATCCATTGATCTCCTTGGTCGTCATATATCCTCCAATTCATTCTCCGACAACAACGTTAGTTTACACATTGTTTTTAGATTGCATCCCCGTTCACTCAGTATCCTCTATATCAATGCACAAAGTCTCACCGCTCATCTTGATGAACTTCGTGCCCTTCTGCCTGATAATATCCATGCAATTTCAATCGCAGAAACATGGCTCAAGCCTAACATGCCTACCTTATCTGTTGCTATTCCCGGCTACAATTTTTACTGCAATGATCGCATCGGAAAAATGGGCGGTGGTGTTGGAATATTCGTCAGAAACGATATCCCTTGCAAAATTATCGCTAAAAGTGATCCCAACTATTGCAAACGACCTGAATACATTTTCCTCGAAGCCTCTGTCAACCTAAAAAAAACTCTCTTGAGCGTCGTTTATCGGCCTCCCAAGATTGGTCACTTCTCTGATGTCGAGGAGGCTATTTTTAACCACATCCACAACTACGAGCACGTGCTCATAACGGGCGATTTCAATACTAACTTTCTTTCCCGGTCCCGCGACACAATTTCTCTTAAAAATTCCTTGTCGTCGCTTGGTCTGTGTATTCTTCCCTTCGAACCTACCCATCACACCACTACTTCAGCCACATGGATTGACGCCATTTTCACTGCCAACCCGGACAAAGTCCTATCATACGGTCAACTTTCTTCCCCAGGGATATCAATGCATGATGCCTTATTCTTAGCTTACTCTTTGAGAAGTCCTAAATTTAAACAGAAATTCATTACCTATCGCGACTATAAATGTATTGTCGACCATGACTTACTGTCCGATGCTTCCCAAATGCCTTGGGAGACTATTGAACACCTTGAGAACATTGACAGTAAAATAGATCTATTTAATTCATTTATTTATGAATTAACCGACAAACATGCCCCTCAAAACTGTACGCATTTCGAAACCGTCTTCACCTTGGATCACTAATGATATTAAGCTCCTTATGTGGCGACGCGATGCTGCCTTTCGCCACTTTAAATCATTAAAAGACACTGCCTCTTTCACACACTATAAAAAACTTCGAAATAAAACGAAACAAGTAATCAGAAATGCTAAAATCAAGTATGCTTTCAAACTTACCAATGAACCTCAGTCGAAAATTTGGAAAAATCTAAAGCATTTTGGAATCGGAAAAGTCAATGACTCTCACAGTTTGCCGCCTCATGTATCGTTAGATCTCCTCAACACTAATTTCACCACTCCACCTACCTCCATTGATGTTGACTTAAAAAATAAAATCTTACTCGAATTATCCCGTTCTGCTGAATCTGCTCCTCCTTTCACTCGTAGGTTTAAATTTTCTCCTTTCACTCAATTTGATGTGATGCGCTCTCTTCAGATGGTCAAGTCCCCTGCTGTTGGAGATGATGACATTCCAATATCAATTCTAATCAAGATACTCCCTCACATTCTTCCAATTATCACCCACATCTTTAATTGGTCTATCTCCTCCGGAAAATTTCCCAATGTCTGGAAGCACGCTTTAGTTCGTCCCATCTCTAAGAAATCTGAATCTCCAGAAATTGTTGACTTCAGACCTATTAGCATCCTTCCGTCAATCTCAAAGGCCCTCGAAAGGCTCGTGCACGAGCAAATCACTAAGTTCCTCAATGACAACAACTTATTTGATTCCTTTCAATCAGGTTTCCGTCCTTCTCATAGTACCTCCACCACCCTCCTTAAGATCACCGATGACATTCGCCTCTCAATGGATCGCAGAGAAGTTACCATTATGGCACTTCTTGACTTTAGTAAAGCCTTTGACTCCATCGACAAAGACGTTATTCTTGCCAAACTTCGACTCTTAAACTTTACTTCTTCCTCCCTGGAATGGATCCACTCCTACCTTAATAAGCGCTCTCAAAAGGTCATGTCTCATGACTCATCCTCCAAATGGCTTAATGTTAGTAGAGGCATCCTTCAAGGTTCTATTCTTGGCCCCCTGCTGTTCTCTCTATATATTAACGATGTTAGTAAAAACATTTCCTTCTGCAACTATCACCTCTATGCAGATGACATACAAATCTACCTCCACTCCCGATTGTCCGATCTAGCTGAAAACATAAACATGATGAACACCGATCTACTCTCTCTCTCCGAATGGAGTGCCAATAACTTTCTTAAGATTAAAAACTTAATCATACCTTTCCTTAAGTCTGTAAAAAATCTTGGCCTGATTATAAACGACACACTCTCCTGGACTGAACATGTTTCTAACGTCTGCAAAAAAGTCAACTCGGCTCTTCATTCACTCAAAAGAATTAAATACATTGCCCCTCATTCTCTCAAAAAACTACTTGTCACCTCTCTACTCATTCCCCACCTTGATTATTGTCACGTCGTATTCCAAGACCTCTCGAATGAACTTAAAACCAAACTCCAACGCACACATAATTCCTGTATTCGCTTCATCTACAACCTCAGGAAATTCGACCACATCTCCAATTCCTTCCTTGAACTCGCTTGGCTGAAACTCGACGATCGTAGGCATCTTCACATCCTCACTCTTCTTTACAATCTCCTGTCTACTGACAAACCTAGCTACCTCTCCACAAAGTTCTTCCCAATTAATGCAGTTCATAACCTTAACACTAGAGGCAATTGTAAGCTACTGATCCCACACCACCGTACAGATATTTACAATAAGTCCTTTCATGTAACATCCTGTAGACTTTGGAACGACCTTCATGCCGACATAAAAAACTCTCCATCAGTTAGAACTTTTAAACTTGCTCTCCACAAATCGTTTTTAACTAAGCAGGCCACCACTACTTTAACTGCATAAGAAAGCAAATTCTCCTCCATTTTTTTTTCATAGCACTGGGTACACCACCCACACATTCCTGTTTCCTAGACAGAGAGTCAATTCCTTTGCTCATTTATCCCAACATTAATCATTCCCAACACCTTTTTAATGCATGTGATTTTATGACTTTATAGTTATATGTGTTTATATGTTGTATGTAGGTGTATATATATATATATATATGTGTGTGTGTGTGTGTGTGTAATTTATGTAATGCATTCTGTCTTATTTGTTTAATATGTTTAATTACTTTTGATTTTCAGTAAACCTTTTCTACATTAATATATATTTTGTATACCATATCTCTTTCCAACAGCAATCATTATTGTATTTCTACTATCTAGGGTTTTCGCAGGTTTTTTCCACCCCCCTTCTCTTCATGGGTGTTTTCCTGCATGGTTTTTTACTGGGTTGGCCATGCCTGGCTCTACCTGGGTTTTTACCACAAATATCTTATCTTTCTTAGAAACCTCTGTAATGTGTAATGTGATATTTATTGTTCTGTTCTTCTTGTATTTATCTGGTGCACCTTTTATTGCTCTAGTTCTGTTTGTATACATATTTATGCATGTTATTATTTTGTAATCAATAACGTAGGGTTAAATGGAAGAGGGGACCTTATGGTCTCAATTTCGCCCTGAAAATAAAGCCACTTATCTATCTATCACCTTCCCAAAGCCTTTGTCCTTCAGCATTTTTGCCTTCATCTTCTGGGATGTTCTCATCCCAAGCCCAATCTCCATGTCAAATAAAATCACTCTATGGGGTCTCGGAACTTAGTGACCACATTTTGTATGTCAGTACATGCACGTTTTGCATTTAAAAGTTTATGGGAAAAATAAAAACTCCTAGAATCAAACTTTGGAACTTGGAATTTGTAGAAGACAGCCACATCACTCTTTTACTAATTTGAGCCTCAAAAATATTGGTCACTATAATTTTCTTTCTTTTAAGTGCCATCACTGTTTTGTTTTCAAGTTAGATTGTAACCCAGAAAAAGAAAATAATTTCAAAGTTTCATATCACTCCTGACCAGTAGAGGCCCAAGGTAATTTGGAGCACCAGGTGAGAATATGCTTCAGTACCCCCTTCTATAAATTTTTGTTAATATAATTTTAAAAGAACTTGTTAACTTATTCATTACAGGCAACACTCACTGATCGAACATCCAGAATATCAAACCATATAAAGTGCTGACTTATTTTCACAGCGATCAGACATTGTCTGAAATATCACTCTTCTAATAAGCTACCGTACCGTAACCAGGCAAAGTGCCATATTCAAATTTCTGCCTTGAGCTATATCTGTGTGACTTACATTCGGTTTAAATGAACTATGTGCTCAAGCAAGTGTTAACCAACTGATGTGGTGACGGTGCAAGAAGCATAGCAAATAGCTCTGCAAGAAATTAATGTTTATATGTACATAATTGTTGATATAATGCTATGTTTTCGTGGTTAAAATAGATTAAAATGGTAATTTTGTGTATGAATTTTGATGTCTGGGAATGCAACTCCCTTTATAATATGTGTTTCCATTGTCCACTTATCAAACATCCACTGATTGAATGCCTCTCAAGGAATGTAACCTGTTCGTTAAGCGGATGCTGCCTGTATTCTGTAAAATAATTGATACTGAAAAGTAAAAGGAATTTCATTAATATTCCTGCCTGTTTCAGGATATAAATTGGTATCCAACATTTATTCACTTACAATGCATAGATAGATGATCAGGTTAGCTCCCCTCTCCCATATTTTGGCACCCTGGGCAGTTGTGCAGCTCACCAATACCTCGCACCAGCCTTGCTTCTAATGATGTACTAAAGTAGTAAAAGAATTAATTTTACATAAAAGTAAACATGGCAAAATTTAAGTGATTGCCTAGTTCAATTTTTGTCTTACGGGTTATAGGAAATGTCCCATTTTTATCTCATTGGAATCTGGTCGCCCTATCCAAATTTCATCTCTGCTGTTAGAAATTTAAATATTTAAAGAGACAGGCATTATACAAATATAACATGGCTTTGAACAGGAAATTGTTTTCTACTAACAGGAGAGATGGGCTTATGATTGGAAAAAGCTTTGAGAGATTGCAGCTAAGTGAGGTATGCAAATATTATAAGAGAATATGTTTAGACTCGGGCAGAAATGAAAAATATGCCCAAGTTTTCTTGAGCAAATAAAATTTTTAAATATTGGACACCTGAGATATATCAGACAAATAAATAAAGATGTTAATCAATGCATGCTGTATTGTATTTTTTGCTTTTATTTTAAAAATATTTTTAAGGTCCCAAATTGAAGATGGCCTTTGAAGCAATGTCAAATCATGTGTGCAGTGTTCCATTAACACAAGAAGAAAATGGAAATAGTATGTCTATTGTGGAAAACCCTGGATCTCATTTTATTTTGAAGAAACTAGTGCAGTATGATAAAGAAAGGATTAAAGACAGTGGAGGTATGTAGAATATGGATTAAAATGTAATAATTTTATTTCTGTGAAAGCCTTTAGTCAGTTAAAGCAGTTATTCTCATATTTTGCATTTATTATTTCTGTTGGAAAGGAAGTTAAAAGTAACATATAACCCATTAATTTTGTAATATGAATTTCCATCTATTAAACATTTTCTGTTTTATTTAAAGTAATCATTCCACTGAATATCTCCTTACAGTATTTTTTAGTGCTACTCTTGTAAGTGCTCTGGATACAAATTCCCTGCTGCAACTAATATCAAGTAATAGGGGCTGCTTCCTGCTTGTGGCGTGAGTATACACAATCATTTTTAATCCTTTCTTGAGAAAAATTACCTTTATCTTGTATGCTATACCCAAGTTGTAGCCAACCGATGGCCCATGGGCCACATGTGGCCCCTTAGAGTGCTTCATGCAGCGTATGAAGATATGCTGAAAAGTGGTCGGTAAAATTGAAAACACACAATTTCATGTTCTTTTACTAAAATTATGCTCTAAAAACCTTTTCCGGTAAAACCTTAACATGTAAATTATTTAGACTTTATTTTCACTAATATAAGAATGCAGAATCTCTATACCCGTTTTCTACTCTTATGAAGCTTGACTGTGGTGCAGCGAATAGCCAATCAGGGCATTTTCCCCTTCCACCACCATTTGAAGTTTTCGAGAGGCGCGGGAAAGTAGTACGCTCTTGCCCGATATCCGCTCTTGAAGAAAGTCGCATGCGAACGCCAAGGCGTAAACGCGGTAGATCTGGCAACACAGTCGAGCTCGGAGCAATGTGAACAGCACAATGGCGAGAGACCGACTGACTTTCTGCCCTCCCCACCGACAGTCTCTCGAGCTTTCATTGGCTGCAGCAGTAAGCATACAACTAGGATTTTCAAGGTCAAGCTTCATAAGAGTAGAAAATGGGTATAGGCAATTTCTCATTACTTATGTACTTAGCTCTCTCCCCAAAATGTTAAATTTTCTGACTTAAGAACCTTAAACACTAAGAGTTTGTATCAACCAGATATGTAGGTACTCAGGAGGAGCCTGGCTCTGCTGTAGTTGAGGGGAGCACATATTGTCCAAATGTTTGGTGGAATATGTTTTGTTAGAATTGAGCCCCCCTAGAGAAAATCCTGGATGTGTGCCTGCGTACATGCCATGTGAAAATTGAAAGTTTCTCAGTTTTTCTGATCTCTGAATCATCTAAACATTGCCACATTTTCTTTAAAATTTTGAATGTATGAGACCTCTGTTTGTCTCAAGATTTCGTAAAAGTCTTTGTCTATTGAAGGAAGTGGGTAGATTTAGTACTGCAAGTATTGTTTCATTATTTAATTTTAAATTTAAATATTTTGTTTTGTGAATGTCATAGTGCTGTACAGCATTAATGTATTTTATATAACCTATTTGCAAGGAATTCTAAATGAAAATGTTTTTTTTTAAGTAGCAAAAATTATTTTCATCGTATATTTATTCTATCTTGGAGCCAAACCCTATTTTTACTGTAGGTTTAATGGTTCCCCATACATTTTCCTTCTAGAATGTAATCTCTCACATTGGGGGAAGTTTTGCTGTATGTTCAAATGGGGCTCTCTCTGCATGATCCAGAAATCCTTGGCTGAACCATAACCTCAAATTATTAAGTTTTTATAATGAAAATTGACACATTTTCTGCCGTTTTTAAGGTTTTGGCTTTATTTCTATCATATTTGGTAGGGAAGATTAACATTTGTGTGTCATGCAGACAGAGTTTGTAGGTAGGCACAATGAGAATATAGAAATCAAATGTGGCATGACACCTTTGTACTGATTATATTTTTACCATTACCTCGGTTTTTATGGGATTAGCATATTTTATTTGAGTATTTGAAAGATTTATTATTCAAAATTTCTTACTTTATTTGCAGGTTACTGGAAACAGAAATTGAAAGTTCTGTAAACCAGCTAAAAGAAAAAATGAAGGAAGACTTTTGTCAAGCTTTAGAAAAAAAGAATTTTAAAGGGAGTGATGTACTAAGAAAAAAATTGATGTAGAAAGAATCTTGTGAATAGTTTTGTGCCAGTTGGCTAAGGTTTGTAAAAAGTGGAATGAAATTAAAAATCATTAAATATATTTTTCTTCGTATGATATTTTTCCATTTCTTAATTTATAGTTTACTCTATAAATTTTGGATGCCTTAAACTTTGTTTATTAAGTAGTGCAAATTTTGGTATCTTAGTAGAAATAAGTAATAGTGTACAGGCAGTCCTTGGTTATCTGACACAATGCATTCCTCAATTAAGCATCGGATATGAATCGGATAACAAAACCCTTTTTCCAGTACAAACAATATTAATAATGTTGGTTAGGTTCACGATTGAGGACCAGATACCTTATTTTCACCAAAATAACTCAGGAAAATTGCAATCCAAGACATGTAAAATCTTTAATAAATCAATAATTAACATTACAAAACCTTTTCTCGGACATGGTTAACCCTGTAGATGCCATCTTACGTACTATTACGTCCTCCGAAAACTGTCCAATCGGCCATCTTATATAATAGTACGTCCTGCAAATTTTAATTGTCTTTTGATGCAAGAGACATTCTTAAATCTAAATAACCTTTATATATTTTGAAAGAGGAAGCTTTGGCCTTTCTAGCAATGCATGTTTTGTAATTCGGCAACTGTCTCTGCTGTCATCTTCAAGGAGAAGTGTTGAGTCAAGTTTCAGGTCTGGAATTTATAGGAGCTGGCCGTAATGGCTCGGCCTCTGATTGGCTGTTGGAGGTTGGCCAATGAGCGCCTCGTTTTTCAGCTAGGCGGTAGAGCATCGGGTTCCACTTCTTGCTGAGGAAAAAACACATGTCTCGGTTGAAAATTTGCCGTTCTAAATGTATCTCGATGGCTTCATTGACCAAATGGTCTCAGAAGCCATTGGCTCGGTTAATCATCGTTGTTTCGGCAAACTTTATTCTGTCGACCACAGAATTTTTTGGAATTTTTTAAAGTTTTTTAGTGAAATATTTAATTTTTTTAATTTAATTTTTTTTCGAGAATTTTCTCATTTTTTTTCGAAATTTGTTTTTCAATTTCTTTTTCGAAAATTTTCGAATTTTTATTTCGAAAATTTTACGAAATTATTTACCAAAATTTTTTTCAAAATTTCTTTTCAATTTAAAAAAAAAATCTTTTATAGAATTTTTTTCTCAAAATTTGTCGAAATTTTTTTAAAAAATTTTTTCGACATTTTTAAATTAAAAAAATTTTTTTTCCTTAATTATTTTTCAAATTTTTTAAACGAAATTTTTTTTACCAAAATTTTTTTAAAGAAATTACTCCAAATTTTTTTTTGGGAAATATTACAATTTTTTAAAATTTTCTTTCCTAATTCTTTTCCGCAAATTGCTTTTCAAATTTTTTTTTCGAAAATTTTTTTAGGAATTGTTTTTGAAAATTTTTCCAAAATTTTTATTTTGGAGAAATTTTTTTTCGAAATTTTTTTTTGAAAATTAAAAAAAAATTTATTTCGAAGTTTTTTCGAATTACATTTTGGAAAATTTTCTTCCGAAATTTTTAATTTTTTATAGATTCAAAATTTATTTCGAAAATTTTTAGAAATTTTTTCAATTTCATGTTTTTTTCAGAAAAAAGTTTTTCAATTTTTTTTTCAAATTTTTTAAAATTTCATTTTTGAAATTTTTTTCAATTAAAAAAAAAATTTTCTTTCGACATTTTTATTTCGAAAATTGTTCTTCAAATAATTTTAGAATTTTTTTTGAGTTTTTTTTTGAAACTTTTTTGGAAAATTTTTATTTTGGAAATTTTTTCAATTTTCTATTGAAATTTTTTCCACTATTTTTGTTGAAAATTTTCTTCGAAAATTGTTTTTCATTTTTTTCGAATTCCTTAAAATTTTATTTCGAAAAATTTTCTTCAAACTTTTTTATTGGAACATTTTTTCAATATTTTTGAAATTTTTTTTCCAATTTTTTTTTACAAATTTTTTTTTCAATTTTTTTTCAAAAAATTAATTTTCTAATTTTTATTTTATTTATTTTTTAATGAAATTTTTTATCAATTTTTTAAAAATTTCTTTCAAAACATTTTTTTAGAAAATTGTTTTTCAATTTTTTTTCGAATCGTTCGAATTATTTTTTTAAATAAAATTTTACGGATTTTTTTTTCAATTTTTTTTATTTTTTAAAATTTTCTTTTCAACGTCATTTTTCGAAATTTTTTTTCGTTTTTTTTCAAAAATTTTAAATTTTTTTTAGAAAATCGTTTTTCAATATTTTTCATTTCGAAAATTTATTTAGAAATTTTTATTAGAAATTTTTTTCGTAAATTGATTTTTTCATAATTTCTTCGGTTTTTAAAAATTTTTTTTGCAATTTTTTATAATTTCTTTCGACATTTTTATCAATTTTATTTGGAAAATTGTTTTTTGGAAAATTTCTTTCAAAATTTTTTTTCCGAAGTTATCAAACTAATTTTTTTTTCGAAAATGAAAAAAAAATTTGAAAATTTTAAGAAATTTTTTTCCATATTTTGTTTCCAAATTTTTTTCCTAATTTTTTTCGAAATTTTGTATAATTTTTTTTGGAATTTTTCTTCGAAAGTTTTTTGTCGACATTTTGGTTTTGGAATTTTTTTTCGATTTTTTTGCTAAATATTTCAAATTATTTTTTCGAAATTTTTTTTACCATAATTGTTTTTCGAAAATTGTTTTACAAATTTTTTTTTCGAAAAATTTTCTTCAAATTTTTTTTTTGGAAATTTTTTTCAATATTTTTTTTGAAATATTACTTTCCAATTCTGTTTTCGAATTTTTTTTACAATTTTTTTTTTTTATTTCTATATTTTATTTTTTTTTAAATTTTATTTCGAAAATTCTTTTTCAAGTTTTTTTGAACCTTTTCTAATTATTTTTTTTCGAAAATTTTACGAAAAATTTTTTTTGAATTTTTTTTAATTAAAAAATTTTTTTCAAACTTCTTCGAAATTTTTTTTCCAAAATTTTCTTTCAAATTTTTTTCCGAGAATTGATTTTCAAATTTTTTAAACGAATTTTTTTTCGAAAATAAACAAAAATTTCTAATTTTTTTTTCAAAATTATTTTTTTGAAAACATTAAAAAAATTTATTTTTGGAAATTCTTTCATAATTTTATTCCGGCGATTTTCCGGCCCCCGGCGATTTTCCCGCCGCCGCACAGTGGTTTAGAATAAAAATCTAGCGCGAATAAAATCTGCTTTTGCTTTTATCATGTTAATAGTGGCTGTATTATTCTAATTTCACATGAGGGACTTTTATTTTTCAATAAAACAAAATTTTACATCAAACATAAATAAATTTGTAATTTAATTATTCATCAAAATCCTGCCCATCACTATCGCTATCAGCATATTGAATATTGGGTTCGGTGAGTAGGTTTAGTACTTCGGGAGTAAATGCAATATTCTTATATTTTGGCAGAGTTTTGCGGGAAATTGTTGAAATAATGGGGTCAGAGGACAATATCAAATAATTTAATAAGTCTTCGTTAGTAGACGAACGCGACGTCTTTCGCGTGTGGTCTCTCACATACTTAAAATCCTTGTTTTTTGCCTCTTGTGCTTCTTCACTTAATTGTCCTATAGGAAGAATAGCATTCTTAATTACTTCCGAGCCATGCATTAGGACTTTATGCACACTCGTGGGCATATAATACCATTATGCACAAAAATCCTCGCCGTTTCCTTGGTGTATATATCAAATTTTTCGTGGCTGATCTCAAATCCACCTGAGATGACACGAAGTACAACACAAGCGGCTTATTATTTCTTGACTTACTCCAGTGATACTGGAAGACAGTTTTGAGTCTCGGAAAAACCTCGCTGTATTCCCATCATTGGTCGAACCAAAACCAGGTTTTGGTTGATCCACTAAGAGGCCAAGCTCTTAATTTTTCAATTATTTCTTTTTTTCTGCTCTCAATTTTATTTTTGTTAGACCCTCTTGCCTGCCATGTTTTAACTTCTAAACGATAACTAATATGTAGGCAACATTCAAAAAACCGAATCCAGGAATGGAGGATGGAAAGACCAAAAGTGTAATTTCGTTCGTCGGAAATCTTTGCAGATATTTTCTGTATGTCATTCATTTTTGACGGCTTTGCTTTGCATATGTAACATACTTGGCTTGATCTTGTATCCATCAGGGAATTGCGTACTTTTCCATCCACCATTGTCAGCAGTAAATTATAATTCACAATGATATTTGGTGACACTTCTGTAGGACATAATTCTGATATTTGTTGGATACATTCTATTTCTCTTTGAGTTGTTTCGGGGGTTTCTTTAAAAAATGTAAATTTAATGGGTCTACAAAACCTCGTCGAAGATGGGCGTGGATTTTGCCACACTATCACTTTTTCATCAGGCTCATTCGATTTCGGATAAAATAGCTGCAGTGGTACAAAGGAAACAATAAATACAGATAAATCATCTTGTCGTCTCCCGAAAAGCGTTGTTTATAATTGCTTTGTCCCGAGCTTTCGTCACAACCCCATTTACATATCAAAGTTGAATTCGTAATTTCTGTAGGAGTTGTTTTTATCACCTCTTCTTGTAGACAGCAAATCCGTTTTGTAGTAATATCTAAAATATCTTGAAGTTTTACTTGCGCTGAGTTTTCGGTAACTTCAGTCTCGGGATAACATCTATTTTTTGCCGTAATAACTGCATTTCATGAAGGGTAAACCTTTACATTGTGGTTCTTGGCTTCAGATCTGATCGAAAGATATTGTTGCTTACCTAATTTTGTGTTTATTATTAAAGAAAGCGCCTCCTCAGGTGTGTATGCAATTGGTTTATCGCCCGACCTCCCAGATAACAAATTTGCTCTTCTATACTTTTGAGCTCGCTTCGGCGTGGTTCTATATCTATCTATATCTATAGTTCACCCTGCAAGCCACCGCAATGGTGTGTGGCAGGGGGTGCAATAGCACCAAGGTAAAGCGCATAATAATGTATAGTATCATTCTACGTCGGCTGATTTCCTTTCGTAACTTCTGTTCTGCTCAGCTATCGTTCTAGGGAAAAACGAGCCTTTATACCTCTCAGTCCTACAGGCTATCTCTCTTATTTTACGAGGATGGTCCGTTCTACCAATATAAGTTGGCGCTCTTATTATTTCTTCGACATCGCTGGAGAATATATGCGTTCTAAATCTTTCGAGAAGTTTTAACCTAGAGCGTGATCGGCGCTCAGCTAGTGATTCCCATCCTAAGTCCTGTATCAAGGCTGTAACACTATTGTTTCTATCGTAACAATTTTTGACGAATCTAGCGGCTTTTCGCTGCACTCTTTCTAACTCTGAGATTGATCCTTTCACGTACGGATCCCATGTGCTCGACGCGTACCCTAATAGCGGTCTTACTAACGAGAAGTAACATGTCTCTTTGACTTTTTCCTCACTTTTACCTACTATGCGTTTGATGAATCCTAGTTTCTGTTTAGCCTTCCCGCATATATTTCGTATGTGCATATCCCACGAGAGGTTGCTTGTTAAAGTAACGCCTAAGTATTTGACGGAATCGGCTAGTTTTAGCTGGACGCCTTCAACAGTGTAATTCGTCGTGTCAATGTTTTTGTTTCCCCAGAATCTCATAAAGGAACACTTTCCTAAGTTCAATTCTAACTGCCACTCTTTACACCACTCGAGAATTGCATTTAAGTCGTCAGAAAGTAATAATTGATCATTAGGACTGTTAATCTCTCTGTAAACTACTGTATCATCCGCGAATAACTTGATTTTACTTTTAATAACCTTATCTAAGTCGTTTATGTATAAAAGGAATAGTAGGGGGCCGATTACACTTCCCTGTGGAACGCCTGAGGCTACGCTGACTGAATCTGATTTAAATCCATCTATAACTACTATTTGTTCACGCTCATTAAGAAAGTCCCTGATCCACTCGATTATCTTTCGATTTATTCAACAGTCATTTAATTTCTTCACTAACTTACTGTGCGGGACTTTATCGAAAGCCTTCTTGAAGTCGAGGAAAACAGCATCTAACTGAGTCTTACGGTCTCCTGATCTTAGTATATCGTGAACGAACAGAGCAAGCTGTGTGTCACAGATCTCGTCTTCCTGAAGCCATGCTGATATTTACTTAGCAAGTTCTGACTATCTAAGAAGTCCATCACGGAGCTAGCGGTAATGTGCTCGAGAACCTTGCAAGATAGGGAGGTAAGCGAAATTGGCCTGTAATTTTCTCTGTCGTCTTTTTTCCCACCTTTGTGTAACGGCGTTATAAAGGCTAATTTCCATTCCTTAGGTACAACGCCATGACTAAGTGACTTATTGAAAACTATTTCGAGATAAGGTGCTATTTCCAGTGCTAACTCTTTGAATACTCTAGCTGGTATCTGTTCTGGACCCGGAGATTTATTTGACTTGATATTTTTAAGCTGTTGAGCTATCCCTTTCGCTAATATGACTATATCGTTCATTTTTTCCTTGCCTGGTTGCAGTAACATCGCGTAATACAGAAGCAGCAGATCGCTCACCGCGACCTCGTAATCCTACTTGTGTAGCAAAAGCTAACTCTTCGACACTTTTCTCTTGAAGCAATTGTTTCGCCCTAGTGTGTTTCCTTCTAACACCACACTCTTCAAACTTCTTCAGCGGCCGACCACGTTTTCGCGATTTACTCGGGCCAATGTTTTTTTCAGGAAAAACTAATTCGGTATGTAACCACTGAGAGTTTTGTGTCTGGAAACGTTCCTTGATTCGGTGTCACTTTTTCCAACGTTGTTCAAGATTTTTTATAAATTTCGTAATTGTTTCTTTCACCAAATGTTCACTGACATCTACTTTTGTACGTATATAGTCCGTAAGACGATCACACAACTCCACCCTTTTCAAACTTTTGATTTTTAATCACTCCAAATACATGTCCAAAAGCATTATTGCGCGCAATGTACCTGGAAAAGAGCGAATAAAATTTATTGTGCGCATATGTGCATTTTATTTTTTCATACAAGTGACTCAGTATATAAGAAATAAAATAGTATGATATGAGCCCATGCAAGTACCTGAAAATTTTGTAAACTCAATGTACAAAAAGAAAAAGTAAAAAACCAAAGCCGTAAAATAAGTGTCTTTTTAGAATGACTTTTTAGAATTATTTTATACAAATTTACAATATAAAATGTATATAAATATTCAAGTAACCTTGCTGTATCTCAGCCATCACAAAACTTTGACTATTCACTTACAAAACTCGAAAATAGCAACTGTTAACACCAAGCGATAAGCAGCGACTGACGCTTTCGAGTTACGCGCATACATAGTTTGCGCGAGTTTCAAGTTTCACTAATCATTTTCTTTGTACCTTTTTACAAACTGTCATTTGTTTTCAAATAGTTTGCTTAAATTTAAACCTTATGATTTTGTATTTAATTCGCGCTGCATTCGTTCTCTAAACCACTGTGCGCCGGCGATTTTCCCGCCCCCGGAGATTTTCCCGACCCCGGCGATTTTCCCGACCCCGGCGATTTTCGCGACACCGGCGATTTTCCCGACCCCGGCGATTATCCGGCCCCGGCGTTTTTCCCGCCCCCAGCGATTTTCCCGCCCCCGGCGATTTTCCCTCCCCCGGTAATTTTCCCGCTCCCGGCGATTTTCCCGCCCCCGGCGATTTTCCCTCCCCCGGTAATTTTCCCGCCCCCGGCGATATTCCCGCCCCCGGAGATTTTCCCGACCCCGGCGATTTTCCCGACCCCGGCGATTTTCGCGACACCGGCGATTTTCCCGACCCCGGAGATTATCCGGCCCCGGCGTTTTTCCCGCCCCCAGCGATTTTCCCGCCCCCGGCGATTTCCCCCCCCCCCGGTAATTTTCCCGCCCCCGGCGATTTTCCCTTCCCCGGCGATTTTCCCTTCCCCGGCGATTTTCCCGCCCCCGGCGATTTTCACGACCCCGGCGATTTTCCCGCCCCCGGCGATTTTCCCGCCACCGGCGATTTTCCCGTCTCCGGCGATTTTCCCGCCTCGGGCGATCTTCCCGCCCCCGGCGGTTTTCCGGCCCCAACGATTTTCCCGCTCTCGGCGATTTTTCCGACCCGGATTTCTTTTCGCCCCGGCTTTCTTTCCGCCCCCGGCTTTCTTTCCGCCCCCGGCTTTTTTTCCGCCCCCGGCTTTCTTTCCGCACCCGGCTTTTTTTCCGCCCCTGCTTTTTTCTGCGCCGCGGCTTTTTTCCGCCCCGGCTTTTTTTCCGCCCCGGTTTTTTTTCCGCCCCGGCTTTTTTCCGCCCCAGGCTTTTCCTCCGCCCCCGGCTTTTCCTCCGCCTCCGACCTTTTAATCCGCCCCCGACCTTTTTTTCGGCCCCCACCTTTTTTTCAGCCCCCGACCATTTTTGCCCCCCGACCTTTTATTCCGCCCCCGACCTTTTTTTCCGCCCCGACCTTTATTTCCGCCCCCGACTTCTTTTCCGCCACCGACCTTTTTTTCCGCCCCCGACCTTTTTTTCTGCTCCGGCTTTTTTCCGCCCCCGGCTTTTCCTCCGCCCCCGGCTTTTCCTCCGCCCCCGGTTTTCCTCCGACCCCGGCTTTTTTTCTGCCCCCGGCTTTTTTTCCTCCCCCCGTTTTATTTCCACCCCAGACCTTTTACTCCGCCCCCGATCTTTTTTTCCGCCCCCAACCCTTTCTTCCGCCCCGGCTTTTTACCGCCCCCGGCCTTTTTTCCGCCCCAGACTTTTTTTCCGACCCCGGCTTTTCTTCCACCCCCGGCTTTTTCCAATCCCCGGATTTTCCGCCTCCGGCTTTTTTTCCGCCCTCGGCTTTTTTTCCGCCCCCGGATTCTTTTTCCGCCCCCGGCTTTTTTCCGCCCACGACTTTTTTTCCTTCACGGTTTTTTTTCGGATACCGGTTTTTTTTCCGCTCCGCGCTTTTTCTCCGCCCAAGGCTTTTTCTCTGCCCCCGGAGATTTTCCCGCCCCCGGCGATTGTCCGCCCACGGAGATTGTCCCGCCCTCGGCGATTTTCCCGCCCCCGGCGATTTTCCCGCCCCACCCAATTTTCCCGCCCCCGGCGATTTTCCCGCCCCTGGCGATTTTCCCGCCCCCCCCAATTTTCCTGTCCCCGGCTATGTTCCCTCCCCCTTCGATTTTTCCCCACCCGGCGATTTTCCGGCACCCTGCGTTTTTCCCGCCCACGGCGATTATCCCGCACCCGGCGATTATCCCGCCCCCGGCGATTATCTCGCCCCCGGCGATTTTCCCGCCCCCGGCGATTTTTGCCGCCCCCGGCGATTTTCCCGCCCCCGACGATTTTCCGGTCCCCGTTGATTTTGCGACCCCCGGCGATTTTGCGGCCCCCGGCGATTTTCCGGTCCCCGGCGATTTTCCGGCCCCCGGCGATTTTCCCGCTCCGGCTTTTTTTCCGCCCCCGAACTTTTCTTCCGTCTCCGAACTTTTTTTCCGACCCCGAAATTTTTTTCCGCCCCCGACCTTTTAATCCGCCCCCGAGCTTTTAATCCGCCACCGACCTTTTTTTCGGCCCCCGACCTTTTTTCCGCCCCCGACCTTTTTTTCCGCCCCAACCTTTATTTCCGCCCCGAACTTTATTTCCGCCCCGACCTTTATTTCAGCCCCCGACTTTTTGCCGCCCCGACCTTTTTTCCGCCCCCGATCTTTTTTTCCGCCCCCGAACCTTTTTCCGCCCCCGAACCTTTTTCCGCCCCCGGCATTTTTTTCCGCACCCGAACTTTTCTTCCGCCCCGGATTTTATCCGCCCCCTTTTTTTTTGCCCCCGGTTTTTTTCCGGGGACCGCAAAATCAACGGGAACCGGAAAATCGTCGGGGGCGGGAAAATCGCCGGATTCGGGAAAATAGCCGGGGGCGGGAAAATCGCTGGTGGCCGGAAAATCGCCGGGGGCGGGACAATCGCCGAGGGCGGGACAATCGACGGGGGCGGAACAATCGCCGGGGGTGGGTCAATTGCCGGGAGTGGGACAATCCCCGGGGGCGGAACAATCGCCGGGGGCGGGAAAATCGCCGGTGGCGGTAAATTCGCCGGCGGCAGAAAAAAAGCCGTGGGCGGAAAAAAGCCGGGAGCGGAAAAAAACCGGTGTCGAAAAAAAATCCGGGGCGGAAAAAATACCCGTGGGCGGGAAAAAGCAGGGGGCCGAAAAAAACCGGGATCAGAAAAAAATCCGGGGGCGGAAAAAAAGACGGGCGCGGAAAAAAAACCGGGGGCGGAAAAAAAGCCGGAGGCGAAAGAAAAGCCGGGGACGGAAAAATCCGGGGGCAAAAAAAAATCCGGGGGCGAAAAAAAAGCTTGGGCGAAAAAAAGCCGGGGGCGGAAAAAAACCGAAGCGGAAAAAAAGGTCGGGGGCGGAAAAAAAGGTCGGGGGCGGAAAATAAGTCGGGGGCGGAAAATAAGTCGGGGGCGGAAAAAATGTCAGCGGAGGAAACAAAAGCCGGGGCGAAAAAAAATCCGGGGCGTAAAAAAAGCCTGGGGCGAAAAAAAAGCCGGGGGCGGAAAAATCCGGGGGCGGAAAAAGCCGGGGACGGAAAAAAAGCCGGGGGCGGAGGATAAGCCGGGGGCGGAAAAAAGCCGGGGTGGATAAAAAAGTCGGGGCGGATAAAAAGGTCGGGGGCGGAAAAAATGTCGGGAGCGGAAATAAAGGGCGGGGCGGAGAGAAAGGTCGGGGGTGGAAAAAAAGGTCGGGGGCCGAATAAAAGGTCGGGGGCGGATTAAAAGGTCGGGGGCGGAAAAAAAGCCGGGGGCGGAAAAAAAGCCGGAGCGGGAAAACCGCCGGGGGCCGGAAAGTCGCCGGGGGCCGCAAAATCGCCGGGGGCCGCAAAATCAACAGGCACCGGAAAATCGTCCGTGGCGGGAAAATCGCCGGGGGCGGGATAATCGCCGGGTGCCGAAAAATCGCCGGGTGCGGGAAAATCGAAGGGGGAGGGGAATTCCCCGGGGGCGGAAAAAAAGCCGAGGGCGGAAAGAAAGCCGGGGGCGGAAGAAAAGGTCGGGTGCGGAAAAAAAGGTCGGGGGCGGAAAAAAAGGTCGGGGGCGGAAAAAAAGGACGGGGGCAGAAAAAAAGTCGGGGTCGGAAAAAGCTCGCGGACGGAAAAAAAGTGTCGGTCGTGCAAAAAAGGTCGAGGGTGTAAAAAAGCCGGTGGCGGAAAAAAACCGGGGGCGGAAAAAAAGGGGGCGGATAAAAACCGGGGCGGAAGAAAAGGTCGGGTGCGGAAAAAAATGCCGGGGGCGGAAAAAAAGTTCGGGGGCGGAAAAAAAAGTCGGGGGCGGAAAAAAAATCGGTGGCGGAAAAAAAGGTCGGGGGCGGAAAAAAAGATCGGGGGCGGAAAAAAGGTCGGGGCGGCAAAAAGTCTGGGGCTGAAATAAAGGTCGGGGCGGAAATAAAGGTCGGGGGCGGAAAAAAGGTCGGGGGCCGAAAAAAAGGTCGGTAGCGGATTAAAAGCTCGGGGGCGGATTAAAAGGTCGGGGGCGGAAAAAAATTTCGGGGTCGGAAAAAAAGTTCGGAGACGGAAGAAAAGTTCGGGGGCGGAAAAAAAACCGGAGCGGGAAAATCGCCGGGGGCCGGAAAATCGCCGGGGGCCGCAGAATCGCCGGGGGCCGCAAAATCAACGGGGACCGGAAAATCGTCGGGGGCGGGAAAATCGCCGGGGGTGGCAAAAATCGCCGGGGGCGGGAAAATCGCCGGGGGCGAGATAATCGCCGGGGGCGGGATAATCGTCGGGTGCGGGATAATCGCCGTGGGCGGGAAAAACGCAGGGTGCCGGAAAATCGCCGGGTGGGGAAAAATCGAAGGGGGAGGGAACATAGCCGGGGGCAGGAAAATTGCCGGGGGCGGGAAAATCGCCAGTGGCGGGAAAATCGCCGGGGGCGGGAAAATTGGGGGGGGCGGGAAAATCGCCGGGGGCGGGAAAATCGCCGGGGTCGGGAAAAACGCCGAGGGCGGGACAATCTCCGTGGGCGGACAATCGCCGGGGGCGGGAAATTCGCCGGGGGCAGAGAAAAAGCCTTGGGCGGAAATGAAATGGGAAAAAATGAAGAATTTTCAAATATGTTGGCTAACGTGAACTGGGTAAAGTATTTTGAAAATCGCAATCAAGAATGTTCATCTGAGTCTGTAAAAATCTGCGAATATTTCTTTTGCGTTCCATCACTTAATGCTAACTTAGAAAAAGTTTTCAGAACCAAGAATGAAATAAACTCTTAACCGAGCCTGTTAGGAGTTTACCTCTAATTCAATAACTGTAAGGACTATAATTGTATTGAGTTCCATGGTTATCGCTTGAGAAATAAAGACATTCTTAATGAAATTAAAAATTCTAACAAATATAATTAATATTGCTTTCTCAGTACTTTGATGGCACCGTAATTGGAGCTGTTGATACACCAATATACTTGATGTCATTTTTACAAATGTCTTCTAAAGTGATTATGATGGAATGTGGTGCTAAAAATTTATTTACTATAGCCTCGGTCTTAGTCCTGCATGAAGAAATTTTCGATGCAACTTCAGAATCACTGAATAACGGTCGATATAATTTTGAGGAGCAGTCACAAGATTTACAAGCATGGTGGTGTTTAACTGTGTGGAACGCTAATGTATCTTCCTCAGTAAGCACTACTTCTTGTTACTTTCTCTATACGTAGTAATGGGAAAGTATTGTGTTCACAAAAAAAATCGACTTCGAGATTTCAAGGGAAATATACGTTTTGAGGTCCCTAGAACACGTTTAGACTATTTTCGGAATGATGTCTGTGTGTGTGTTATTGTGGGCGCTCTAACTCAAGAAGTACTTGTCACATTGTTACCAAACTTCATATATAACACTTTAGCATGAGCACAAAGAACAGATTAGTTTTTGGACAATAATGGTTAACTGGAAGTCGAGGTTTATTCAAAACCCGATTCGGTTTTTGCGATATATCTCCATTAAAACATCATTATTGTACATACAACTCAATACAAATATTATAGAGAATGTAATTTCCTACAACTTTCATTTGAAACAATTTTCCATAGCAGTTATTGTTTAGGAATTATTTATAAATAATTGGTTTTTTCGGTTTCCGTCAAATATCTCCTAAAAAACGTCCTAAATACGCATTTTGGAATCAAGCAATTCATCATCAGCGCCAATCAAAAAGACGAAGATTTAGTTTTGATTCACCAATTAACTTGGAAAAAGTTTTTCTCTTTTAATTTTTTCCATCTGAATAACATGGAATATAACGCAACATATATTTAATTTGCAATTTAAAATTATTAACCATCGAGCTCCAAACTTGGGACCTTAACGATTGCATGCCTAAAAGCATGGAGTTTACTTTGATCAACGAGAGTATTTGAATCTATGCCAAAAAAAACAACTTGAAGTTTAAAAATTGGCCAATTTCCATGGCTCTAGAAATGAGAACTATAAATTGGACAACTAATTGTACAAATCATATTATTTCACAGTAAAAGAACCCTACTGAGGCTGTAATGAAGTTTGCTTTGCGGGAAAATCCTTAATTTATGCTTGATAACAGAAATTTCTTTGATTATCAGTTCCTGATGGTGGTTGATATACGAGGGCAATCCCATCAATTTAGGACCAAAAGCAGTTACTCGAGTACGAACGTAGGGAACAAGTAAATCACTGTCAAGTCATGAGTGCATTACAAATTAAAATATAAAAGGAGCATATACATGTACAAAAAAGAACGCACAAAATGTGTGATAATAAAAGCATTTAAAACAAAATATTTACAGAATTTATATAACTGTAAAAGCTTTTGTCTTTTAGAAAATTGAAAAGTTCTCTTTTAAAATGGTTGAAATTGTAAATTTTGTCAAACACTATGGTAGAGCATTAAAAAATTTTATTCTCATAGCCTTTAGGCCCTTATAAATTGATTTTGACTTGCTTAAAAAGGGGGTGGAGACTATTGTGAGATGGATGTTACAAAAGTAAAATTAACTCCTTAATCATAAAAAGCAAATATTTAGAGACAACATGAACAGAGAAACAAAAAAAGTGGGCAAGAGAGGAAAAAATAGTTACAAAAAAAAGCGGGTACACTTACAGGTTTATGGGGGATTAATCCTTGCCAGGAACCTGTTGCCAATTGCTTAAAAATTAAATGGTATCTTTAAAAATTAATTTGAAGTTTACTGTAACAACCGTTTGCTTTTAAAAACATGAAAGAAATCCTAAAGTATATTCGAATCCAGTCTACTCACACAGAAAATATTGTTAGAAATGCATAAAATGCTAGGTTAATATTAAAGTGTATAATAGATATAATAAATTACTCAAATGCACAATATTCATCTACAGATTATGGTGATTTCAAGGAATATCCATCGCTGTATCTGGAGTTGATAAAACGAGGTTTGTGCCTGAAAATTAGGATTCATTTCCAAATTACATATAACAAGATGAAGTTCTACCATATAATAACATTATTATAATAAACAGATAATTATAACTGAAATTACATGAGATATTACAGCTTATAAATTTTACAAGATTATGCAAAAAGAAATTTTAAAAACTTTTATTTATATTTTCCGCTGGCAAAAGGCCAAGCAATTCAGAAGATAAGTATTTTCCAGTAATAAGCATTGATCTTACACTAAGTAATAAATGTTGGGAGCTGGTCTAGAATAGGTGACGTACCATTAGCGCCGTAACTGGCAAGAAAATGAACTACGTAGCACATGAATCATAGACGTTCTTTACACATAGCAATTTTCAAATGACTGAGTTACCACACAATTGCTTAACTCCGTCAATCTGACTGGAACCATATCTCCCTCCACATCCCAGAGATACGGTACCCGAAGCAGAGCAAACATAATAAGGGTTGATATTTGGGCAACAGTCAGGAGGTATGGAGATCAAGCCATGCTGGGAGCCTTCGGCACCCTGACGGGATTCATATCTCCCTCTCTATGCCAGCAGAGAGCACGACACTGCAAAAGAGATCCTCACTACGTAGTTCTAATTCTGACCAATAGGGGCGCCACAGGTACGTCACCTATACTAAACTTTAGCCATTTCAAGATTTAATGTCCTATTTTTATCAATTAACGGCTGCCCAAGGATTTTAAAATTATTTTTTAATTGTAATTTAATCGAAGCTTGCCTTCTGTTCAACCATTCCATTATGTATGTGTTTAATGGAAAAACAATCTGAGAAAATTCTATGTTAGAAATAATGATAACTTTGAAATCATTAAAAGAATTACTAGAAGGAATCTTTTTTGCCATTAAAAGTAAAATGAATTGTTCAAGCCATGGCGAAGGAAGTAAATGACCACGAAGGTAATAACATTTTAAAAAAGATGTTGTTGCTATAAAAATTCACTAAATTATATGAAATCATGGGCAGAACAATTTGATGAGTTGGATTGTTTTAAGTAGATGTCGCTAAATAGTGTTCCCAAATGGGAACCTATTGAAAATCCATCTTATTTATTAATTCAAGATTTGATGATTATGTTATTAATGATGTAAAATGTTTTGACCAATTCTGTAATTTCAAAAAAATTTCAGAAAAACATGAAAGTGATAGCATTGCTGGCTTGGTCCCAACCTAAGAATATATTCCCATACTGAAACAGGAGAATTAGTCTGCCGTGGTAGTTCAGTGGTAAAATATCCACCTCAAAAGTGTTAAGACCTGGGTTCAATTCCCAGTCTTGGCAGATTTTTTTACCTGTTTCCTCATTTCCAATGTAAATGATGTTGCAGTTAAGAAATTATTATCAAGTATGAAGTGGATAAGATATTTACAATATACAAAACATTTTGAATTTCATTCAGAATTTTTGAAAATCTGCCAGTTCTTTTTTGCCATCCTTGGACAAAATGCAAATGCAGAGAGATTATTTTCGTTGATAGAAGCACAATGGACTAAAGAA
The DNA here is from genome assembly GCA_036926305.1 of Uropetala carovei. Lineage (NCBI taxonomy): Eukaryota > Metazoa > Arthropoda > Insecta > Odonata > Petaluridae > Uropetala > Uropetala carovei. The sequence goes on from JAXCHB010000011.1 coordinate 12,474,793, forward strand.
CGAAACCGCTTGAAGATGCCAACAGTTCATGCAATTCTAACTGTAAAATATAGTTACAAAAATGTTACATGCAAAGATGTTTTGTTAGCTGTTTTAAATTCAGCAAAATATGAGGATTAGAGATCCGATGAAGATAATTAAATTATTTTATCATTATTGTTTGTAAAATACAAAATGAAAGTAATTCCTATTTTTTGAAAGAGAAAATTCAAATTTTATTATTATTATTTAATTATGGAAATTTGTTTATTTTATTCTGGATTTGATGCTTGTAAAATAAAAACTAATTTTTGCTTAGTTTTTGTCAAGTTTTTTTAGAAACCCATACTTGTCCTTTTTTTTTAGCCCTTTTGGCCAACCTATTTATATATATTCTATATCTGTATATTTTAGGAAGCCAATATTAGCATAATTTAATTTATACTTGAAGGATTTTTTTAAATAACAATATGTATATTGATCCAGATAATTTCTTTGTGTGTGTATCTGTCTGTCTGTAGACAGGTTCGTGATTATTCATGGTTAAACTTGGTTCTCCATATACTCCTATTTTCATGGAATGGAGGAGATAAGAAAGATTGTATTTTTATTTGTTGATATCTATCAGTTAGAAAGCTAGCAATCGAGGTCAAGAGATTGCTGCATATTCCTAAAGAGTTTAGCTTCTTAATTAACAATGAATGGTTGACTTTGTCAAATGCTTTTGAGAAATCCGTATAAGCTGCATCAATCTGTTGGTTGTTAGTAAAAGCTTTTATGATATGTTCCACATATAACATCAGATTTGAAGTTGTGGATCTTCCTGGGTAAAAGCCATGTTGCTGTGGTATGATTATATGCTGAAAGCAGGGAAACAGTTTATCATTAACTAGTTTTTCGAAAATTTTTGGGAAAAAGGATTGGATTGAAATGGGCCTGTAGTTCTTTATATCTGACTTATTGCCATGTTAAAATATTGGGTACACATAGTTGATTTTCCATATCCTAGGAAAAAACTCCAATGTGATTTGATATAGATTATAAGAAGTGGTAAACATAGGATATTTGAGCAGTTTTTAATCACAAGCGGAGGTATATTATCTGGACTAGGACTTTTATTAATATCAACTGTATTAAGTTTAGTTATAATATCACTAGCTGATAATTTAAATTGAGAAATATATATTGTGTGGTCATAATTAGCATTAATATCAGTATCGGAATATTTACTATAAACACTAGAGACGAAATTTGAAAAAAGGTTTGCTATTTCCTGACCATCATCACCTGATTGGGTATCTAAAAACGTGTTTTGGTAAACCAGCATCTCTCCGGGTCGAGTTCACAAATTTCTAAAAGGGCTTTATGTCAAAAGTTATAGATTCTTCTAAATTATTGATGTAATTTGAAAAGCAAATTTTATTTAAACTTTTGCATTTGGTTCGTAAATTTGAAAATATATTGTAATCAATGGATAAATTGGAAATTTAATAAGTCATATGAGCTTTTTTTCTACTATAAAGTTCTTTAGTTCAGGTGTAAACCAGATGGGGAATTGTTTCTTTTTTGGCTTAACTTTGGGGACGTCTATTTATAATATCTTGCAATACATCGTAAAAGAAGTTTAATGAAGAATCAATATCAAGATTTTGTAATGAACACCAGTTTATATTACAAAGATCATTATATATGGCATCATATCACTTCATGGCTGCTAAAAGGTTAAAGAGGAAGTTTAAATTTACTTAACTGCTTAACCGTTATTAATCCTGAGAAATGAATTGCTTTAATTTTTATAAATCGTATAAACGATTCACCTAACCCTATCCTGGATGCCAAATTAATAGATATAAAATATTAGGTATTTATATAGAAAAAGTCTTCGAATAAAATTTGTAGAGCTTTTAAAATAGAACATTTCATTTCCTCTACATATTTATTGTAGGATTAAGTATTTTTCAGAAAATCCAACTAGAGACACATAGTTCAGTTTGAAATAGGAAATATTCATGTATGGATACGCAACTGTTGCCACCCTTAACAATCTTAGCAGTAAACGAAGTAAATAAGATCTTACATATATTAAATTATATACATGTATTTGTTGTAAAATAGATTTAAAAAGGGTTTTTCCGGACTTTTCTATTGTAAAATTTCAAATCGCAAAACAAATAATGATATTTTTTGTTATAAGCGAAAGGATGGAAACTTTTATACAGGTAATGTGTGTTACATATTCCAGTGTTTATTTAATTTATAACATATTATTAATAAAAGGGCCGATTAAATATTAATTAAAGCATTTCAACATTACTTATTAAAGATACCATGTTTATTTTGCAGTATTTAATAAAAAATGTAAAGAGAACGGAACAGCCATGAACAAAAGAAGTCCGAACATGCGCATCTGTTAACTCTGCGACGGGCGTGTAGAAGATGGGGTTCAGTCAATTTAATTTTACGTCGAGGAAGATCACGTCGTGGACGAGTGAGGAACATTCTCTTCATACTTGCCAAGAGATTTACATCGACCTCGTGTTACTGTGATCCATTGTCGGCTTTGAATTCTTTAGTTAGCAATAAGCGAAAATTTAATTTAATTGACGCCGGCGGCGTACTTCAGCGGGTTAGCATTAATATTGCTGTACAATTTTGTCTCAAGGTCATTATTCCTTCCGATTCGTAGTTCACAGATTTTTTGAAATTATTTCTTAATTAAACGAAGTGGTTGATCTCTTCACGGTAAGTTAATGGCGGCATAATCTTTGCATTAATTAGGGGAAAGCTTTATATAGGATCAATGCAATTATTTTTCCTTGTTGAAAGTTTTAACCACGTGTATTTTGGGTGGACTGAGTCAAGTTTAGACATGAATATGGTTATTAACTTGTCGAGTGGTTGTGTAAGCGTCAAGTTACAAGGTAAAGGTTGGTTTTTTATCACATAGGACAGGTAGTGAAATTTCTATCGTTGTTTCGGAAATTTTTCTTATTCGTACACCATTTCATAAATGATTTTATATACGGTGGTAGCCGATGATGATGGTTGCCTACAGTGCAAATTTGACGAGAGTCCGGAGCAGTGCATATAACTTTTCGTATATTTTAACCTCGATAAAGCGTACGCTTAGATGAATAAATATTATTTTAATGAATAACTGAAAAAATGTTACGGTTCTCTCCCAAATATTCAGTATTATGACAAAATTCTCCGTGTCTTGCGATGTTTAATGTTGGCAACCCTATCGTAAAATTCATTCTTTGATGTATTTCGTTTATTGAGTTGATATTAATGTACGTAATCAATACATACTAGTCTTATGGTTTTGAAAGGAGTATTTAGCCTAACTTAGCAACTAAAGGTATATAAATTTTATATTTTACAAATCTTGGAATTTGAGTTAAATATAATATTATCGGAGTGATTTAGCACGAGAGACATTAATGTTAACAGAAATAATATTCAGCATGAAATTACAGTACAAACTTTAAGATTTCATTCTCTTTTTTCAGAAGAATGTTTGCAGAAGACGTGAGAAGACTTCACAGAACAGCTGTCGTGTTCCCTTTTGAGATATCAAGAAATATTAACGGTGAGTACAACCAGCGTGTCTTTTAAGTAGTTTGCCTATTGCATTTAACATATTGGCTGTTACCTCGAGAAGTTTCCAGTGAGAATTATGCTGGTTTTTCCATCTATTAATGGTGAAAGTGTAACTTGAGTTTACATTGGAAAGTGATAAATCTCAACTTCTTTTGTTAACATAAGTGTTATCAATGCTTCAATTTTTGGCATATTTTATGAAATACTTTGAGCCTGAGAACTTTTACTTTTCAGTCTACTGACTTTCAATTCAGCATAAATCAATTAAATATGCTGTATAAATAGGAGATAATTTCATAGAAACAACAATATTAGTTTTGCAGTGACAGTGTAACGTGAAATGTTCATTGAATTTACTCTTTGGTAACGTGTAAAGTATTTAATGTTGAAATTACGGAGACAATTTGAGTCAATCCAAAATTATTAAAATATTTTGCTTGGAAAATGCTTTCTATATGGAAATGACTGAAGCAGTCGAGGAAATATTTTTGGGAAAAAGATTTATTAGTCAAAGTTAGTCGAATTATTGGAATACATGCAAATTTTTGGAAAGTTGCTATGCTAATAAAAGTTTGCTGTGACAATTGGTGTTTATTGTTTTTTTTCACTGGTGGTTGGCTAATTATCAGTTGAGCATGCAAAGAATTGTACATGACTTATTCAAATATCATTTTAGAGCATTTTATTTTATAAATGTTCAGTGAATCAAATCAAAATATCAATTAAACTGTAACAGATAGAAGGCTGAAATTTGTGAGTTGTATGTGACGTATTATGCCATTTATTACTATGACAAAGGATTTTATTTTAATGAATAAATGAAAATATATGGATAAGGTTTCCTACCATGTATGTATGTATTCATTTATCGGACAAACTTCACGTATTAAATGTTGGCATTATCACAAATTCATTCAAAGCAATGATTTATTTAGTTGATATTAATTTCCATAATCAATATATACTAGTCGAATGGTTTGGAAATAATTAAGCTTAACTAAGCAACTTTAGGGATATAAGTTTTAAATTTTACAAATCTTTGAATTTGAGTTACAATAGAATAAATTCCAATATTATCGGAGTGATTTAGCACGAGAGACATTCCATAATGTAACCGGGAATATTATTCAGCATGAATTTACAGTACAGATTTCATTCTTTTGTTTCAGAGGAATGTTTGCAGAAGATGTCACAGGACTGAGCTGTCGTGTTCTCCTATATGTGATAACAAGAAATAATAACAGTGAGTATAATCAGTGTGTTTCTTTTAAGTAGTTTGCATATTGCATTTAACATATTGGCTGTTTTGTGGTACTTTTGTTGGCTGTTACCTCAAGAAGTTTCCAGTGAGAATTATCGACGTATTTAAATGAATAGCTAGGAGGAATTTAGTCGTGTAACCATGCATTTGTTTTTTTACTATATGTTCAATACTTACTGTGCTAGTTATTCATCTATTAATGGTGAAAATGTAGTAACATCAGCGTATATCGGAAAGTGAGAAATCTCAACATCTTTTAAGTGGATATTTCGTTGATAGAATAAAATTGATTTTATAATTTAGACCTTCAAAGATTTGCTAATTATCGTTAACATAAGTGTTATCAACGCTTCAATTTTTGGCATAATTTATTAAATACTTTGAGCCGGAAAACGTTTACTTTTCAGTCTGCTGACTTTCAATTCAGCATAAATCAATTAAATATGCTGTATAAATAGGAGATAATTTCATAGAAACAACAATATTAGTTTTGCAGTGACAGTGTAACGTAAAATGTTTATTGAATTTACTCTTTGGTGATGTGTATAGTATTTAATGTTGAAATTATGGAGACAGTTTGAGACAATCCAAAATTATTAAAATACTTTGCTTGGAAAATGCTTTCTATATGGATATGGCTGAAGCAGTCGAGGAAATATTTTTGGGAAAAAGATTTATTAGTCATAAGTTAGTTGGCTAATTAGTTGGCTAATTATCAGTTGAGCATGCAAAGAATTGTACATGACTTATTCAAATACCATTTTAGAGCATTTTATTTTATGTTCAATCAATCAAATCAAAATAGATATTAAACTAAGAATTAGAAGGCTAATGTTTGCAGGTTGTACATGATGCATTATGCTAGTTATTACTATGACAAAGGATTTTATTTTTGGTGAAATTGGTGTGTGTCAGGAGGTCCAATGCTTTTTAAAATGTGAAACATATTTCATGGCATCAATGTGATGATTTTTATCTTATTAGCCTGTTATTTATAAAGTATTAAAGACAGTGAATAAAGAAGTGACATAAAATCAGAAGCGATAACGTCAGTTTTTACCTTGTGAAGTTAAAAATATTTCCTTACTATTATTTGGCTTAATGTTCTAATCAGAATTCATATTCTTTGACCGTTTTTCAATGTAAAAACAAAGCATAGCCTTATCCAATGTGAAATTGGTTTTAGATTATATATTATAGATATAGACATTATAACCATTGCCGTGATACGTCGATAATTTCCAATTAAGAATACAGGGAATAATTTTTATAAAGTTAATTCATTAATTTAGTTGATTTGATAGCATAAATTGAAATGAATATTGCTGTTACACTTGAAATTATTAACAGATAATATTTAATACTTATCTGTAGTTAACGATGTTTATTTGTCACAGGAAGACTAATCTATTAAAATGCCATCTCATCTAAAATTAGAAAAGATTTTTTGATAACTTGGTGGTCAGCAGGAGGTGCCTTCTAAAATATCAACTTAAGATTCTGAGTTAACAAATAGAATGTTGATATCCCTTCATTGACTATTGAGTATATTTACTTTGCCATACAATCTATTGTTAAACTTTAAAGAGTTTAAGGTTCGAATTATAAATAAATTATTTTTATTGCATCGGCAAATGATGGTCCAATTTTTAATTTCAATTCTTATCTAATGCGATTGCTTTATTTCCTCTGATAATTTACGCTTTATTTTCTATAAAACAATTCTTTATTTGGTTGATTAGTCAACAATCATCATCATCATAGGTAGTCTGTCCATAGACAGGTCCGTGATTATTTATGGTTAAACTTTGTTCTCCATATACTCTTATTTTCCGCAGTTTTCTTCTCTCTCTTTTCCTTTCAAGTCGTCTACCAGCTGAAACCTTTTCTTACCTCTTTCTCTTTTTCCATCCAGTTTTCCTTCTAGCACTTCTTTAATCATGCACTCTCTCCTCAGGTAATGCCCAATCCAGTTCGCCTTCTTCTTTTTTGATATTCTTTATAATCCTTTGCTTCTCCTACGTAGTACTTCTTCGTTTTTCACCCAATCTGTCCATTTTCATCGTCAGCATTCTTCTCCATGTCCACATTTCGAAGCTTTCCAAGTATTTAATATCATTTTTCCTTAGCGTCCATGTTTCTGCCCCATACGTTTCATTTTCTATAAAAAAAATCAATTCTTTACTTGGTTTATTAGTTGGGGCAATATGGAAGGTTAAAATTTAAAAACTAATTGACAAATAAATCTTCGCATAATAATATGAATAAACTCGTAAAGAATTTAAAATTTTACAATTCTAAAATAGGACTCTATCAATAAGTTGTTCTCTTTCATATTGTTTAAGCAAATTAATCTTTTATATTTATAATTTTAGATTATATTTCTTTATTGAATTCATCACAACCATTTTTTCCTCTTCATTGTAGGTAGTAGCAGTTGATGCTGAGCTGTAGAGGAACCATGAATCGAAGAGTACTGCTTTGCTGAAATGAGAATTGATTCATCTGGGTGCAAGAGTAAAGAGGAATCTGAGCTGGAGGCTATACATATGGTATGAGAGTTTTTATACCTATATGTTGTTATATTCTTGTTTGTTCAGTATATCAGGCGATAAATATCTTGTATAATATATAGCTGCATCTTACGGAGGATTTAGGAGGAGAGATTGTAAATTATAAGGCACTTTTTGATGAGCTAGAGACTTCAAATTTGGCATTATTATAGATTTCTGCTCACAACCAATTGAAATAAATATGATACAATAAGAATTCCAATTTTTAGGAGCTGTTTTTGTCCTGTCATTCAGAATAAGCCGAAATTTACGATCGGATTAAACCACACCCAAACAGTTTGATTTCTTTTTAAAATATTTATTCATCAATTTACACGTAAAGTAAATAAATTAAAAATATATCGCTACCCCTGAAAAAGAATGTTTTGTCTGGTATTGTCCGTAAGAATATTTTATTTCTGAGAATATAAGGCATCAATTTTCTGTTTGAACTTGAAAACTTATTAAATGCCAAGTTTTTGTGTTGACTTCTGAGACACACTGTATTAGCTCATGTTTGCAGATGTCATGCATTTCTATGGTGAATATCGTTCAGCAAATTGGATGTTGGAAAGTTATTAATTAAATTTAATCTTAAAATAGGAGCGGCCCTTAAAAATATTATTTGGATCAGGATGTTTTGTGTTCTACATATAAAATTTTACCAAGAGTTTGGCGTGGTTAAATAATTCCAGATTTAATTTAATAATTTAAAGAAATTTGGAGATAAATGTACGATATGCTTGAATTAATTCAGAAAATATTCTTTGGGTTTTTTTGTGGTTTATTCAAGGCAGAAAAAATTCTGAGGCAATACAAATTCTGTTCATTATTCAAGTTATCAAAATCAGATAAAGAGTTTAAAATGCAAATGAAATTTCGGTTAGTTTTGAGAGCTTTGATTGAAAATCCAGACTGAATGCCTATATGTAAAGGAAAATATTTTCATTGTGAAAAATAGAGGAGTGGTTAGTGTCTAGCTCTCAATGCCGAGGGCATGGTCGTTTGTGCTTGTTAAAAATATATTAAAACACATGTAATTGGAGGAAACTGTTTGTGTTAAATAAATTATTATTATTATTAACATTGATATCCCGTAATTGGCTATTGAGTATATTTACTTTGCCGTGCAATTTATTATTAAACTTATAAAGAGTTTGTTTGAATTATAAATATTTGATTCGGTTCATTTTAACGTTCAATTGTTATATAATGCGATTGCTCTATTTCCCCTGATAATTTACGCTTTGTTTTCTATTAAAAAAATCAATTCTTTATTTGGTTTATCAGTTGAGGCAATCATCATAGGTGATTATTCATGGTTAAACTTGGTTCTCCATATACTCTTATTTTCCGCAGTTTTCTTTTCAACTTGATTCACATATATATTCCTGATTAGTCTTCTGTCTTTCCAGTCTACACCGATATCCTTTAATATCCTCATCAGCAGCACCCAATTTACTCTATCGAAGGCCTTCTGCCAGTCGACGAAACATATGCAGCAATCTTGGCTGTACTCTATTGCCCTTTCTGATATGATTCTCACTACACCGATAGCATCTCTGGTTCTTTGTCCTTTTCTGAAGCGGAATTGATCTTCCCCTAGCATTTCTTCGGCCTTTTTCCCTAGCCTTTTATTAAGAATACTCGTGGTGATCTTCGAAGTGTGTGACAATAGGCTTATTGTTCTGTAATCTTTACACTGCATTGCTTTTGGCTTCTTTAGAAGGATCATTGTTACATCTAGGAAATCCTAAGGCCTCTCTCCCGAGTTATAAATCTTGTTAATTAGTTTCGTAATCACTTTGTCCTTCCAATCCCATGACTTTTAAGTTCCTCTGCCAGTATTCCATCGCTGCCTGTAGCTTTTCCTTTCTTTAATTCCAGTATTGCCTTTTCTACTTCGCTTTTCATAATACTTGGTCCCAATCTTCTTCAATGCAATTCTCTTCTTCCAGTTCCATTTGTGCGGATCCTGCCTGCTTGTTGTATAGTTCCTTAATGTATTCTTCCGAGTCGAACTGTCCTTCTCCTTCCCATCTAGCTTCGCTCAGCCCTATGATGTCAATCCTATTTCTTTTCATTTCTTCTTTCAGGTTCTTTATCTTTTCTGCCATCATGGTTTTTACGTTCCAAGTACCTGTGCATAAGTTATCTTTAACACATGCTTTCCTCAAGGCAGTCCCTGCCCGGAGATCCTATTGGGGGATTATTTTACCTCGAAAGAACTCGTATTGTCCGTCCATATAATCGTTACTAGGGAATTGTAATTGGCAGTTTCCCTGTTGCTTTCCACATCGCAGATCGCAGTACTGTAGCCATTCAGATCGTCCTGATCACTCCTACAGCTCTATTGGATATAAACCCAGCCAACATAATTTGTTTTTGGCTCGATACCAAACTGAGAGTACTGCTGCCTACTGCCAGGCACCGGTGATAGTTTTTGTTATTAATTAATTAATTAATTTTTTGTGAAAAACCTCCATTCATGGATATTGAACCCAGGAACTTTGTAACGGGAAGCCGACACACTAAGCGACACCATATGGAAGGTTAAAATTTTAAAACTAATTGCCAAATAAATCTTTCACGCAATAATTTGAATAAACTCGTCAAGAATTTAAAATTTTAAGATTCTAAATAGACCTTGGTAAATGAGATGCGCTCTTTCATGTTGTTTAGGAAAATTAATCTTTAATATTTAGATTTTTTAGTTTATATTTCTTAATTGAATTCATCACAACCATTTTTCCTCTTTATTTTAGGCATTCACAGTTGATGCTGAGTGAAAATGCGATGGTTTGAGGCATCAAGGAACCATGAATCGAAGAGTACTGCTTTGCTGAAATAAGAACTGATGCATCTGGGTGCAAGAGTAAGGAATCTGAGCTGGAGGCTACACACATGGGATGAGAGAAGGTTTTTATACCTATATGTTGCTATATTCTGGTTTGTTCACTATATCAGGCGATAAATATCTTGTATAATAATATGGCTGATTCTTACGGAAGATTTAAGAGGAGAGATTGTAAATTATAAGGCACTTTTAGATGAGCTAAATGCTTCAAATTTGGCATTATTATAGATTTCTTCTCAGCCAATTGAAATAAATACGATACAATAAGAATTCCAATTTTTAGGAGCTGTTTTTTTCCCCGTAATTCAGAATAAGCCAAAATTTACGATCGGATTATACGATGCCCAAAGAATTCAATTTCTCTTTAAAATATTTTTAAATCAATTTACGCTTAAAGTAAATAAATGAAAAATATAGTGCTACCTCTGAAAAAAAAAAGTTTTAACTGGTATCATCCGTAAGAATATTTTATTTCTGAGAATATAAGGCATCAATTTTCTCTTTGAACTGGAAAAGCTTTGTGATAACTCAACTTTTATAAAATGCATTTAATTTTGATTTTAAATTTATGAGAATATAAGGTGTTGGTTTTCAGTTTGAACTCTAAAAACTTTCTTTAATTTGATTTTATAAGGCATATTCCATTTTGTTTGTAAAGTTTATTAGCGTACTTCTATAAATTTTAACTTTTCATCAAATTCCACTTCTGTTAATAAGAATCTAATATTGTAAATATTTATTTATGAATTACAGAAGATATTTAAAAACCTTAGAAAACTTATTAAATGCGAAGGTTTCATATTGACTTCTGAGGCAGCACTGTATTAGCTCATGTTTGCAGACTTGTCGTGCATTTCTATGGTGAATATCATTCAGCAAATTGGATGTTGGAAAGTAATTAATTAAATTTAATCTTAAAATAGGAGCAGCCCTTAAAAAAGATTATTTGGATCAGGATGTTTTGTGTTCTACATATAAAATTTTACCAAGAGTTTGGCGTGGTTAAATAATTCCAGATTTAATTTAATAATTTAAAGAAATTTGGAGATAAATGTACGATATGCTTGAATTAATTCAGAAAATATTCTTTGGGTTTTTTATTGTTGTTTATTATTCAAGGCAGAAAAAATTCTGAGGCAATTCTATTCATTATTCAAGTTATCAAAATCAGATAAAGAGTTTAAAATGTAAATGAAATTTCAGTTAGTTTTGATTGAAAATCCGACTGAATGCCTATGTAAGGGAAAATATTTTCATTGTGAAAAATTTATAATCTCCAATTATTAAGCCATGCATTGGAAATGGTAATTTAATTGTTCTTAATTCTAGGCAATATTTAGCAAAAGATTTAACTTTGTCGAGAGTTACATTTCTTCATTAAGAAAAATTGTGAATGTTTTTTTATTCTTAATTAAAGTCAATATCCAGAAAAAAGAATTCCAAGTCTGTATACTAAAGTTCTTTTAATAATTCCATCAATATCCAATTTGCTAGACATTATTTACTTGTAAATAGGTTTCCAAAGTGTTGTATTTATATTATTCAGAAAAATCGTAAATTCTTTTAAGTCTAAATGTATATAAGCCATTGCTTTTCCATTCTGTATAATTACAGCCATTTTTTTTAATCTGAACAAACCAGAATTAGCATTTTTGGGTATATATATATATTGTCTCTCATATTTTTTTAAAGCTGCTGTGCTATTTTTCCTCTTTACTTTGTCACCAATAGAAATTGTTAAAGAAATGATATTATCCTTGCCAAAGTGCTTTGTAAAAATGTCCAACTTTTATTGTAGTGTTTGCTAAATTGTAATTTTTTTCTGCAGTTCATGAATATTTTTAAATGGCAATTTTGATTTGTGCTATTATTCAGATCTTTTTAAGTCAGAAATTTTTTAAAGCTCTGAAATTTTTGAAGTCAGAAATTATTCTAAGTCCAAAATGTAAACAAATTAATTTTTTTCAAGTCCTAATTTCAGAAATCTTTAAAGTCTAAGAAGAGTTAAAAACTAATGTCCAAATTGTAAACAAATTAATTTGTTTACAATTTGGACATTAGTTTTTAACTCTTCTTAGACTTGAAAGATTTCTGGAATTGGGACTTTTTCAAAAGTTGTTCTAAGTCCAAATTGTAAACAAATCAATTTTTTTTCTCAAGTCAAAAATTATTTTTAGTCCAGTATAATTTTTATTTTCAGGTGCAGGATAAAATGAGACAAAATGTATTATTTCAGATTGTAAAATTTTTATTGAACTTGTATGTATACATTGTACATTGTTTTAATTGCAATAAAGACATTTTATTATGATCAAAACCTGTTGACTCCTTTTAGATAGAAATAATTTCTTTTTCTCGGAGCCTCTTTTAGGTATCGTTGGACTTAAGGGGTTTTTTTAGGTATATTTTTGCTAGAATTAGCACACTTTTAGCCTAAAAATGACATTTTTGACCACAAATTCAGCCAAATTTTGCTGATTATTGAACAAATTATTCAACATTATGACAATTTATCTACATTTCAACTATTGAACAACTGACAAATTACATATAACCCAATATTTTCAACTGTTATTCAACAGCTGACATAACTACATATATCACATGAAAAAATAAACCATCAAACACATTTTGCAGCTGAAATAAATTATTGAACAAGCACTTGAAGAAATTACTTGCCTCTGATAAAAATAACTGCGACTGAGCTGTGGAAAATTTAATACAAGCATTTAGACTACAGAACAGCTGTCATCAGTGACGAAATGCCACTGACAACAACTGCTATGCAGCCGAAATGCACGTATTAATTTACTCACAACCCTGTCGCAGCTATTTTTATCAGAGGCAAGCAATCTTTCAAAGTGCTTGTTCTAGAAACACTTAAAAAAGAAACATTTCACATTATCAATGACCTTAATTACAATTAACAATGTCTCTTATTGGGCAAGAAATACGTAAAATTGAATGCATGCAACTGATTCCAAATGGGAGCAATGTTTGCATAAATGACGAAAAAATAATGAATCTCGCAAAGCAATGCTTAATTGGAATTACTTAAATGCCAGAATAACATTTTTATAAACCATTCCAAGTCAGAAATAAACTCCAAAATATGCAATGTTAAAATTTTATGGCATACCTATTTCAAATGTTTATAAAATTAAACCTTTATATTTGCCAAATTAATTTGCTTAAAATGCTTTGAAATTACACCATGTACCTCAATTAGATGCTTGACTGTTTTTTAAAAACGTTAATTGCATAATAGAAACTCAAAGACTATACATTTACTTCTGATACTTTAATTTTTATAGCAACAAAGATTGAACTAAATACATTTTTTCTCTAAGAATTATCTTGCTTGGATTTAAAAATATAACATTAATGGAGGTAAGTTTATATTTACAACATCGAAAACATGTTTGCTCATTTAAAGTTCAGATTCAAAGCTATTATGCAAAATATAACTGATTTAATCAAAGCAAACACTTTATTTATGAATAAATATAGCATATTCTCAAAGTTTGTCATATTTCCAGGTAATGTACAGTAAGTGCATAAAATTAAATGATCTGAGGTTAAATTACGTTAAATTTAAGTAGTAATTGCATTGCGTGACTCAACTCATTATTGTTAGCAAATCACATTGCTCCTTATCGATAGCTTAACACTTTCATGGCCAATTTGTCAAATTTAAAAGAAAAATCAGCAAATCAAATCATTAAAAATTTATCAATAATTATATTTTTTAACATTAAAAATGTGCAAAATGTAAGTAGCAATATATTATCGTTGCAAAGCATTTATTTAAAAAATTATATTTGAAGAATTTTCAGATTGTAATTTATGAAAGTATTGAGTGCACGAAAAACTAAAGTATTTCATTAAATGCTTGCATACAATTGAGTTATTTATGTTAATAAATTTAAAGAATTACTTTTCAGTAACGCTTATGTTAGAATAAGTCAAAATCTCATATGGAGTTTACCAAAATTATCGTTATATTAATTTAATGAAGATATTTTAAACAACAGCCATGAAATTGTTAAGTAATCTAAAATATAACTCAACCAACAAGAGACAACGTTAATATTTACATAGAGACCAACCTGAGAATCAAAACAATAACTACAAAATTGAGAAACAAAATAAATATCCTATAATTATTATACCAAATAGAGTTGAATGAGCTTCCCACAATCTATATATATTTGCAAAAGTTTGTTTGCGTGTCTCATTATGCATGCCATAAACTATAAGACATATGAATAACTAAAATTTGGTACGATTATTATTAACATCTTAACTTGATGAATGTATAAAAGGTTTGGTCAATTGGTTAATTATAGTCGGTGCTATAATAATAATAATATAGGAGAATATAACATTTTATAATTCCACTAGAGATGCCTGCATTTCAAATTTGAAATGTTGACAGAATTTTTTATAATAAACAAAGAAGCTTCAAAGTTTATTGGATATTAGGATTAGCTATGATGCTGGTCAACACAGATATCCATGACATTTGACGGTGCGATGAGACACTATTACGTACGCTAACCTTCATAACAACCAACTTAGTTAGACAACAAACCCATACAGCGGCTGGGTTACGCAATCTTACTTTCGATACTACACAATTTATACAAGTGAAAACATTTACCACTTACTTTATTTGCTCACATTACACTGTGTTGGATGTGGTTTGGTTAATACAACACGACAAACAACAGATGAACAAACAAAAAGAATTAATGCAACGAAAAACAAAAACATTAGAAAAGAGAATTAAAATCACACAGAAATTCAATGCTCCGACTCTTAGAATGATTCTCTAAGCAAAGAGTTTTGTTAAAATAAATTTATGTCAAGTGAATAATAGTTTGTTACAATAAGTGGACAATACCTTTGTTAAAACGTTACAAATTGCACTCGACAATGCCTTATCCCCCTCCCTCCCTCTGCTGTTCCCCCCCTTATCTCTCGCGAGGCAATAATATGAATCTCGAGCCTCAACAATGACATTCGTTGTCCAGGAAACTTATCGATAACAGTCAAAATCTGTCACATATTCGTTAAATGTGAGTAATTTCAAAACATGTGGCACATTACTTTCTGGGAAACCCTCGTACAATGTTGTGTGAGACAGACGCTCCTTTCTAGGAACCTGGTATTATCTGAATTTTTAAAGAATGTTTATTTTCAACTCTTGAGCATCCCGCATATAACTGTCCATGCGTAAAGCAAAGCTACCGTATGGTAACTGACTTAAGAAGTCACCTCTCTACTCTGCGTGCACGGGGATTTCCCTTCTAGGAAGCGCACTCACCTTCAATGCCCCTCTATTCTAATGGAATTCGTTCCCCTCCACTCTACATATTACCTCCGATCACTGAGGTGTAAGGTAACTTCTAGTAATTTTCAATTGCTACATTAGGCGGAACTACCTGTACTCTACATGCACGTTCTCTACCGGAAGCTTAGAGAACGAACTCCACCTGGCAAAAAGCGTCACCTCACAAAATGAATCAACTGCATTGATTATCAATTTTAATTACGAATACTCAAAATATTTTCCAACACTTTCATTTATATCAATTAAAATATGAAAAAATTTCCCAAATAAAACTTCATTCAAGCATAGATATAATTTTTTGTTCATAATTATTGCCATAATTTGAAGTCACGATGATTTAAAACATAACCTGAGCAACGCTGGGTAAATTTGCTTGTTATTTATAAGCAAACAACTTTGCAATACCATTTTAATTTAATTTATTCACCAGAGAACTATATAAAGATGTTTGTGTAGCACTGTAAAATAAATTCCAATAATTACTCCAAGATTTGATGCACCAAAACGATTACAGTGTAATTTTCCTAATAAACGTTTAATGTGACTAAATCTTAGATGGATATTTTGTAGTTTAATTTACATTCTTCGTTAGAAATAATTTTATGAACTCTGTATTTATCTCAGAATCACTACAAATATGTTGTCAACAATTTGTTGCTAACGTACATTAAAGTTATGGTAATTTAATGTTGTGCTTATGCAAACTGTATAATTATAAAATATCAGTTGATTACTTCGTTTAAAAATTAGTACAAGAGTTTAAAATAACGCTAATATTTATAATGAGATTTTAAGATATAAACAAGTTAGGAAAGTGTACACCGTATCACAAATGGGTGTGTTATGTGCATTGGAGTATTCAAAAGAAATTATTTACGTGTTTGGAAGGGAAATAGCATTATAAAGTTCTTCTCTTCGTCATAAATAATCCATTTTCTTCCCATTTAAAAATATTACATGCATATGTAAGGAAATTAAACATATTTCCGTGAGATTGTTTACGTTAGCAACAATGAAGAAGTAACCATGCTAGAAAATTTCAAAGTTCAACTCAAATTAGGACTCTTGTTCGATATTCTCGCAAACGGCGACTCCTACGATAAAAATGTACAGGAAAAGAAATACCCTACTTTATTAGTTCTACAAGGTTTACTTGATAAATATTTTGATTTGACCAATACTTTACGAGATATAAGGGAAAGTTCATATTTTATCACCAGTAAAGTGGTACCCCTGATTGGCTTACGTGACTAATTTACGTGATTTTCTTATTATCTTTGACTGCAAGTCCTTAATATCAAATTTCATGAAAATCTGCTTGGTAGAAGCAGATAACGAACATGAGGACAGACCAGATGGAGACTAATACTAATAGGCGCTTATGCTGGAAGCGAAACGCACCTGACAAATAACCTTGCATGTAATTACATTTACAGATACACATACATTATTAAAAATTTTCTTTAATGACAAGAATGATATGTTACTTATTTGTTCAATATACAAATAGAAGGTGCTTGCATTCTGTAAGCGTTTCAAGTCATTATTTATGGCTTTTGCAAAGTAAAAATTCAAAACTAGTTAAATAAATAAAACAACTTCAAGTACACATTAGAATAAACTTCATTAGCCCACTGATTCCCATTGAAAAGACAAAACTGATAACGGTTTGATTCCGAAGCAAATGAATTGGAATATTTCAAGGCGGTGCTTACTGTAAAAGAGAGACTGACTGATATTATTCACTTCTTTCGGTAAATTGTGATGAGATTAGCCATGAGGAAGCGTATCATCCGAAACAAAAGTACCACGAAGCCATAGAAAAGGAAGAAATCCACAGTACATTGAACCCTCTGCATAGTGGACCTTGATGGAATGTACTTAGGATATAATGGACAGAATGTCCGGCGATGCAAAACTGTTAAATGACGCCACTAATACCTTGTGTCTCATGCGGACCTATCACATGTGCGTTATTTGGAAGGCCTAATGAATACATCGCAACATTATAACTAATGTATATCACGGCATATAAGTCGACGTTTGAAGCTTAAAAACATTTTCCAAAAACTTAAAGTCGACTTATACGACGAATATAAAATTGTAAACTTTAAATTACAGATGAATAACATCAATATTTACTAACAAGGGGAGGCCGTAACATTAATATTGAAATTCGTAATACCCTTTTAGGAGGTGAAACTAGAACTGAAACATCACCTATATCTCTCTGCGTTTTTGCCAATGGGTCCTTGTTTAAAAGATATCAACAATTTAAATTCAGGTGTAAGCACGGATGCAACATATACCATTAACCTTACGGTTACAAACAGAAGCAGCGATAGCTGAATGGGTAGAATGAATGTCTAGTAGTCAGATGGGCTGGGGTTCGATCCCAGCAGCCAGCATTTTTTTTCAGAAATGGTCTGTATATATATTTTAACTAGTAAAATTGTACTATTATTGTCTTCATTACACTTTTGTTTTTTTTCCGCAATTTTTTGATCATTTTTTTTGTCTTTCCCACGTACGTACTTGATTTATTTGCACTTTTCACATATAATTATAACATTATAATTATAAATAAATAATACAACTTAGAATGTTATAATCATTACTTGATTGTTTATTAAAATATCAATTCCTTAATACGACATTTATGAAATGTTTATTATGGACAATTACCTTGTTTTTTTAATTGTATCATCCAAAGTATTGTAATGCTGTAGAAGTAAGTGAGATAGAAGAGGCACACTTCGACTGGAATTAACCATACTAATTGCAAGTTATAATTATATGTGGAATATGCAAATAAATCAAGTACAAAAAAGTACGTGAAAAAAGACAAAAAAAAATATAATAAAAAAATATGCAAAAAAACATTTCCTTTTTTGAAAGGGGAATAACGTAATCATCAAAACCATCCTCACGCCTGCCAACATGCGATACTTTATTGAATTTCACCACCGTAGATATTGATTGCGATAACTAGGTGCAGTTCATTTTGATAGCATCATTAACAGCCGACACCAATCAAATCATAAGAACCATTATTTATTTGGTCATGCTCTCTGAGAATAGCAGTTTCTTATTGGTTGAAATTAAAACACCTGTCAAATGGAAGGCTCAAGAAGAATAGCATGGACTCAAAACTATATTCATATATTTTTTTATTACTATGTTTATTTCTGTATCTCGTTAAAACTTGGATCGTACAGGACCTTGATTTTGCCTGGCAACGATTTCATGAGAAGTATTTTTAAGTGAAACAAAGGGGGTCGACTTATACTGCGAACATATACCTAATCTAGTATTTTCAAGTTGAAAATTCAAGGTCGACTTATACGTCGCAATATTTGGATATATATAGATATTACAATGCATATAATTACTGTATATACTCGTGTATGATGCGTCCCAGTGTATAACTGCCGTGTATAACGTGCACTCGTACTTTATTCCAAAAAATCCCGACTTTTTCTTATACCACGTGTATGACACACATCCTTGATTTTTGGGAGGTATATGAATTTTAAAACGTTTGGACTTGTCCATAAGTGTATTACGTTCAATAAGCTCCATGTTATGTCTAAGAGAGACATCACCAATAATTAAAGCGACTGACTTGAGATGGAAGCAACTTCATACAGTAAGTTGGGCAAAGTGATGCCGTGTAGAAAACCGCAGCGCCACTGTTGCCAATCCTTTTAAATCAGACAAAAAGGGATCTATAAAATAGTTTTGATTTAAAGTGGATGTTGGTTCTCTCTTTCCTATCTCATTCTAAAACTCTTTAATAGAAGGAATAACGTAAAAATTTAACAAACAAATCTGGAAACAGGAAACGCGACAGGTAGGATTAAGTTCATACACGAGATTCTACGGGTTTTAAATTACTTACATTGTCAATTGTACATACTAGAATCATTAACTAAATAAAATTATTTCAATTTGCTTCTTCTATGTTTTTTTTTTGTTTTTGATGTGTGTTTTGCGGGAAGACATCTTGTGATTTTGCAAAAATTACAGCAATCAGCTGATGAGCTAGTGAAAAGCGGAATAATTGGAGAGGATGGGATTATAAATGTATAGAAGTAATTAGGTGTTCTATACCTATAATTATGTATGTATAAACTGGATTATCAATAATTATTGTGCTTTTCCCATTAATTAACCCAAAAAGCGTGAATCTGGTGCGAGGTAGGTTCCCATTTTAAGTGCAGAGAAGTGTTACCTGTGTATAACGCGCACCCCTACTTTATGACCTGAAAATTTGGTCTTCAAACAGCGCGTTATACACGAGTATATATGGTAGATACAATGTATAATTTATTGGTGCAGCAAATCCGCAAAAATTAATTGTTCCTGCGTTTGATCATCGTGACTGGTTGAAATTGACTGATTTGCATTACTCGTGGGGTTTGTTTGTCTTAAAACATTCTTTGTATTCACTGTTACTTTCTGCCACATTTCCACCAGGGTCCGGAAAAATCTAAAATCTCGAAAAAGTATCCCAAGTTCCATTCCTAAGAATAATTCCGTTTCAAATAAGAACGCAAGGGAAAATCCATTTTTCTTACGGTCGCTATAATTTATTTCATTCTTAATTATGTTCTTATAAAAGTATGCTCCTGCTAGCACACTGCAAGCACCTTTTACTAGTAAAATATAAAAATTAATACGATTCCTATTTTCCTAAATTAATTAGAAAACTCTGTGCTACTATTTCATGCGCTCTAACAATTTGTATAAATATATAGCGGAGTAAAACATTGTCTTTCATAACATGCGCATTTTAACAATTTAAGGCAACACATACGTTTCCTTCGGATGTTTCGGATATAACAGACAGGCCTTCCCCTCCTTTTAGTCCAATATATCGAGGCCTCACTATATGTATGTAAAGAATGCGATGTCGGACTGTGTACAATACCATGTTTTGGAATGTACCATACACGAAAACGTATCAAGTATATAATCGCAAGCTCTGGAATAATAAAAATTAAAATAGTTATAACAAATCCAACGTTTATTTTCAATCCTTTCAAACTTTTCCAAACCTATGCCAACAGGTGCTTCCGATGGAATCTTAACTTAGTACTTAAAAAGAGTTAAAAATGAAATAATCTTTTGTTATTCTAAAAGCTCCCAATTTCAAGCGCGATCTGAGTTTATATAAACATTTAAAATACAGTTGGACCTCTATAACCGTCACAGTTGATAATCGTTGTTTCGATCAACCCTCATTTGTCGCTAAATGGTACAAAAAAATTAAAAAGTTCAGATGCCAGTTTTGAATGAAGCAGACAAATGAATGATGATTGCACCGTTCCTGGCATTGCCTCCGATTCAATTAGTGCCAATTAAAGCTTCAAATAAGTGAAAGAATAGCGTTATTCGCTTCACGCTTTAATTTAAGCATCGAAATTAATGCTGTAGCAATGTCAAACTTTATAGATAGCAACAAAAATATTTATGGATAATTATCCAGTTAATAACTGTGTATGGGAAGCATTTATAACAATTTAATCAAAGCAATTGATCTTATTTTAAATCATTCGAATGCTGGAATCTTACTTTTTCAGTAAGTAAAACTATTAAACATCTATAATGCTTATTAACGCAAATTGTCTCATGCATAAATTTAAAATTAGATGAGAATAGGGACGTACATTATTTTTTAACAAATTGAAAGTTGTATGGTTATGTCACCTTCGTAGATAATCTAAATGACAAAGAATGTTAGGCGACGGGCTACGTTTATTCAGGAGCAGCATGAAAACATTTGTTTTAGATTGATAACCTAGAACTCGCCGAAACTTATCTTCTCTTCATTGTTAATCTAAATAAACGGTTGCATTGATTGATATATGAAAAAAAGGACATATACTTCAATAAAAAGAAACAAAGAAAATTAAAAACATAAAAGTTTGCAATCAATTACTGTGTAGCATTAATTTCCTCTCTAATTTGACTTTTAAAATACAGATTTCTTACTGACTTTGCATAATTAATTGTCAATACGTACACACAGCCTCGCCCTCAGCGATATTTGTACCCGCTAACCTTACCTATACTGGGGAAATGCATTATCAGAGTTAAATGCGAATTATTGAGTTAAATGTGAAATATTGAGATCATAACAACGCTTTTACTCATTATTACCTCTGACGGTAAAGCACTATCAATTGCAATTTCCCAGGTTGTTGTTACTATCAGCATTTTAATTACTACAAATATAACTTTTAATTAAAGTTTAAGGCAATAATAGCCCATTAATTCATCAAATGGAAGAAAGAAGAAGATAACGAGGTCTTTGAATCTGTGTAATTTTTACTTATGTACCAATGACGTGAATCTAAATTGATTCTTTTGAAAATTTTAATGTCAATCTGATTCAAACGTACTTTATTGTGTCATTTTATGTTACTTGTCGCCACCTGGCAGATCCAGCCACCTTGTGACTAAATGGATAAATAAATAAATATTACAGAGACAGAAGATGATAAAGAAGAACGACGTAGAAGAGAAAGAGTGAGAAGATCAATACGGACGGATGAACAAAGGCAAACAGCGAGAGAGACAATAAACGTAATCAGGTAACAAAGAAGAAACAAACAAACTGAAGAAGGGAGCAATATAAGAAGCAGCCAAAATAGAATCGATGCAGCCAACGGCGGATGACGAAGAAACGACACAAATTTAAACTCAGCAATAAGAAACGGATTAGCTATTCGACGAGATGATTCACATTTAGGAAAAATGGATAAAGAATGTCAATATTGTCGAGCTTTGTTATTTAATAACTGAGAAAAGCATAACAGATGCTGGTACGAGAAGAGCACTTCCGCAGCTTCCAGATATATTAAAACTGCCATAGAGAGAAAATACCCCCATGTGTAAAAATACGTAAGACTAATGTAGTTTCTGCACATGCCAGGACATGAAATATATATTTAAAGCAGGAAGCTCATTAGTTCTAATTTGAAATGCAAAATCAATCACACTCACCCATCTTCTTTCTTGATATCGCAAAGTAGAGCTGGTCTGAGGAAGACGTACGATGCTGGCTGCGTTTTCAGACTTCATTCTTCGGAGGCACGCATCTGAAACAACGACAGAACCAACTCAGAAATCTCGCACACAAAGGATAAAAATTCTACAAAACCTTAACAATAACTTTTGATTTGAAGTTTATAAAGTAATGGAAACTGGCTGAAAATGTATTATTCACACGTTTTTAAAAACACAGATTCTCATTTTATGAGGTAAACGATAATTTTTACGTTAAAAACACAATATATATTGATAACAAACCCTTAATTAATCCTACGTTAAGAATTTAACGCCATATCTTGGCTATATTTACCCATAAACAAATCCGTCCTTGCAAACAATTTTACCAACTCTTCACAGAAAATGATACTTTACAACGATAAAATCACTCATTAAACATGTTATGCAGTAACAAAATGTTATACATAAGGACTAATTTATAAGAATAATTACTCCATTATACATAAATATGATAAATATAACATTTACTATATACATATACACGGTAAAGATATTTCAACTATAAATCAAAGATAAATAGAGAAGTTATTTAAGATTTCCTTACCTTTGAAGATATAAATCCTCGAGGAGACTGACCAGGACAGCTGTATCACACAATAATAACAGTACATTTATTTTCCAGAAGATCAAAGTTACATGGCAAATCAATAAGACAAACTCAATCACAAAAGAAAATACAAAGTAAAACAATATAACAGCACGAGTGGACTAAAGAAAAACAATAATACATCAAAACATCACCATAAATTACAATTAAGTGGCAAGACAGGGCATACTGAATATTTACATATACAAATCCACATATCATTGTATTACAAAATAAGAAGTAGTACTATTAAGAGAAGTTAATTAATGTCCAGTAAGCAATGTGAAGGTTACACACACTGAAACTGTAAAAAACTTTAGATAAAACTTCACTTCACTTAAAGTGTCTTAAAACATACACAAATCAAACTAAAAGTATTTAAAAACTGCTGTCAAAAGGCGTCACGTGGACCACTATTTTCGAAGAATTAACAGCCAAACTTATGTCACGATCAAAACTATCAACATTAAATTTCGAATACAATAAAAAGGCTTAGTCTTTTAGTTGTAAAAAGTTCTGATATAAACACAGAAAATAACCATAAGTATTAAAACACTCGTCAAAATGATTGTCACGTGGACCAGTTTTCCAAGAACACACGGCCAAACTTATATCACGATCACAACTATCAACATTAAATTTCGAATACAATAAAAAGGTCTAGTTTTTTCCTTCTAAAAAGGTCTGATGGAAACATAAAATAAATTTCGAACGGTATTACGCACATAACCGACAACCTCGTCAGCCATTTTAAGATTTCTATGAAGTAACCAGATGTAACGCGCAGGCTAACCAACATTTCCTCTTGTAAACCAGGATATTTACAATTTCGACAAAAAACCTCAAAAAATAAACTATTCCTTTTTATATCTTGATTTCTCAAGATATAAAAAGGAACTACTACTAAAAATTTGCATTTATTTTTGCAATACCGGCTCACAATGAAAACATTGAGCGTATTTTATCTAATGTTTAGTGGACAGATTGCAAATCGTTTGGCAGTTCAATCTATTAGACTCCTAATCACAAAATATAATTTTAAAATTTCGTCATGTATGCAGTTTTAGGACCATATACTAATTAATGATTTAGAATTTAAAAAAGTGGGCAGCTTTGAAAAAATATTAGATAATTTTATAAAACTTTTCATTTACTTTTAATGTTGCATTATTTGTGTATTACTGAGTCATTGTTAATTTATATAAAACGCCTTGTACTTTTAAGGTAAATTCCTATTAAAACTTTTTCCTACTGTTATGGTTTTCGCTGTATTTTTTAGCAATTTGTCCTCTTTTCATGAAGTCAAAATCTGGTCACTCGATCGGATGAAATCAATTCATTTCTCAGAAATAATAACTGTTAAACAATTAATCAAATTTCAACTTCCTATTTAACCTTTTAGCAGCCATAGAGTGATATATACACTTATTAACATAATTTTTGAGGATTGTCAAAATATACAATTATATAAGAATTTCTTTTCTATTTCCCTACACATAGTAAACACTTGGCAACAGTCCATTGTGTTATTAGTTTTTATAAACTTATAAAGAAGAATTTGTCTTTCCTTAGCAAATATACAAGTCACACCATGGAAGAATAATTATAATTCTTCCATGGTCACACTCCGAAAAACATCTCACATCAACAAATCCCAACGTCCATAAGACCTGGATCCGATGGTTTAAATCGCTTGTATGCATCGAACCATCGATTTATCTTATCGAAATTCTGAACGTGGGAACGAGAGCGAAAGTTTGTTGACCGGTATACTATCCGATTTTCGAAGGTCTCTGTAAATATGTACTACATCCTCAATTGGAACTGTCATTTTGCCAAAGGAAAACGTGTAATTTAAGTCAAAGGCAGGCTTTGTGTCAGGTATCACAGTACTGTGGACCTTAGAAAAGTTCCTTACAAAGAGGTTTGAAATATCGTGGTCATTCTTTGCAACATGATCATTATAATACATTGTGCTTGGTATTCTATCCAATTTTTGATGATTTTAACATGTCTCCAGAAATACATTAAGTTGGAGGGAATATTTGTTTCCATGTTATTTATATTGATTTTGCAACATGAACCAGAAAGATTTTTGCATTCACCTCGGATTTTAGAAAAATTATGTTATCACCATTACTCCCAGTAATTTTGAAAATTTTATGGTAATGTTCTTTGAGTTTGATACGTTCCTTTAATTCAACACTAAACCATTTAGGATAAGATGATGTTTTGATTGTTAAGGTAGGAGTACACAGTTCTATAGCTTCATAAAGAATAGAGTAGAAAATTGATAGAGCATTATTAATCTCCAAATTGCACAATATTCCTGGCCAGTTTAAAGTATCTAAGTAGTTAGTCAATGTAGTATAGTGACAGTTTCTTTAATCATAAATAGTAAATTGATAATTGTTATAATCTAGTTCTTTGGCCAACTTTACACTGTAATGAATATCAAGGTGATGATTAACACATTTTAAAATAGGATATGGATCCTTTTCGGAAGTTACTTGCCCTGAATTAGAAAAAGCAAGATCTAATAGTGAATTGTACAAATAGTACTCATCTGCTTAAGACCCAGTAATGTAAAACTTTCATTTATAATTCTTGCTTGAGTGGTGAAAGACATGCTATCACAGTCAGTGTTCCAACAGGGATCAAGTAAATTGTAGTCCCCCAGTACAATAATATAAAAAAATTGTTATTATTCAGAATATCTTCAACCACTTCACAATGAGATAAGTACTACCTACTTATCAATGGCAGAGGCTGGGGGGATATACACTGCCCCAATTAAAACATTTTTCCTCTTGACTATAAATGTTTACAAAAATATGTTCTACATTAATAATTTGGCTTATAACCTTCACAGATGGCAAATTTGTTTTAATAGCAATTAAAACCGAACCACCACTAATTTTATTAGAAGTAATTACACTGCGATCATGTCTATAAATGTCTAAATAAGGTAAGTCCAATTCAGAGTTATGTCTTCACTGAGGCAAATCTCAGTGAGTGCGATAACGTCATAGTCAGCGGTAGAAATAGCTAGTTTAAGTTGCTTTAATTTTGTCCTTAATCCCCGTACGTTCTGATAATAGATTGAAAGCGTTGTTTTGACACTTTTTGCTTTTTTACTATGTTAAGAGTGACGATACTTCTTGATATGCTACTCCTTTACATTCAAAGGAGGAATAGTGGCCTTATGTTTTTATATAAATTGTTAAATAACCATATTAAAAGCCCAGAATTACTTAATTTAATAAACTTCAGAGTGCCTTTAATGTACACAAGGTTAGATATGACTTTTCATATACCATATATGGACAGAAATTATATGTGCATTTTACCTTTGTATAGAATGATGAGAGACTACAACCTTATAAGTGATAAAGTTGATATATTCAATGAATCACTGCAATCATTTAAAACTAAGCTGCAATGCCTAACTTAAATGTAGTACAAATTTATGCCAACTTATGTCTATTTTAATTCAGGTAAATTGTTATTAAGTACCATGAATCTGATATAATTTTGCTTTATGCCTTAGAATATTTATTTATTTATCATTGTTAAAGTTTACCCAACAAAATAATTACAGGTTAAACTGGTTTACATTTTAATAAATACACTTGATTCTAATTATCTTCATATCAAGATGGCAAATTATATACGTAACAAAAAAGCAATACAAAAGCATATACAATCACAAGCATAAAATATTCATTATTCAATACAACGATATATATATAATACCAAACACAACCTATGAACTATTTATAAATAAATGCTGCCGAAACTACCCATGTAATTGTCTATGAAGACGTACTACAGAAAAATAAATGTTACCAAAAAACGCAATCGAATTGCACCAAAAATTCGTTATTAATTAACTAATTACATTGTCTGTTTTTAAGCAAAGTGAAAATATATTTTATTGACTTAATTTTACCCCTCCCCAAGACGAATCCAAATTTAGGTTTGCAAAGCAAAAGTTTAATGCCAATAAATTTGATTTACTGCAAGTAATTTATAACATTTAAGCAAATTTTATCGATGCTATAATAAGTTATAATTGTGTTCCTACTAAAATGAGAAATCAAGATATAAAAAGGAATAGTTTATTTTTTGAGGTTTTTTGTCGAAATTGTAAATATCCTGGTTTACAAGAGGAAATGTTGGTTAGCCTGCGCGTTATATCTGGTTACTTCATAGAAATCTTAAAATGGCTGACGAGGTTGTCGGTTATGTGCGTAATACCGTTCGAAATTTATTTTATGTTTCCATCAGACCTTTTTAGAAGGAAAAAACTAGACCTTTTTATTGTATTCGAAATTTAATGTTGATAGTTGTGATCGTGATATAAGTTTGGCCGTGTGTTCTTGGAAAACTGGTCCACGTGACAATCATTTTGACGAGTGTTTTAATACTTATGGTTATTTTCTGTGTTTATATCAGAACTTTTTACAACTAAAAGACTAAGCCTTTTTATTGTATTCGAAATTTAATGTTGATAGTTTTGATCGTGACATAAGTTTGGCTGTTAATTCTTCGAAAATAGTGGTCCACGTGACGCCTTTTGACAGCAGTTTTTAAATACTTTTAGTTTGATTTGTGTATGTTTTAAGACACTTTAAGTGAAGTGAAGTTTTATCTAAAGTTTTTTACAGTTTCAGTGTGTGTAACCTTCACATTGCTTACTGGACATTAATTAACTTCTCTTAATAGTACTACTTCTTATTTTGTAATACAATGATATGTGGATTTGTATATGTAAATATTCAGTATGCCCTGTCTTGCCACTTAATTGTAATTTATGGTGATGTTTTGATGTATTATTGTTTTTCTTTAGTCCACTCGTGCTGTTATATTGTTTTACTTTGTATTTTCTTTTGTGATTGAGTTTGTCTTATTGATTTGCCATGTAACTTTGATCTTCTGGAAAATAAATGTACTGTTATTATTGTGTGATACAGCTGTCCTGGTCCGTCTCCTCGAGGATTTATATCTTCAAAGGTAAGGAAATCTTAAATAACTTCTCTATTTATCTTTGATTTATAGTTGAAATATCTTTACCGTGTATATGTATATAGTAAATGTTATATTTATCATATTTATGTATAATGGAGTAATTATTCTTATAAATTAGTCCTTATGTATAACATTTTGTTACTGCATAACATGTTTAATGAGTGATTTTATCGTTGTAAAGTATCATTTTCTGTGAAGAGTTGGTAAAATTGTTTGCAAGGACGGATTTGTTTATGGGTAAATATAGCCAAGATATGGCGTTAAATTCTTAACGTAGGATTAATTAAGGGTTTGTTATCAATATATATTGTGTTTTTAACGTAAAAATTATCGTTTACCTCATAAAATGAGAATCTGTGTTTTTAAAAACGTGTGAATAATACATTTTCAGCCAGTTTCCATTACTTTATAAACTTCAAATCAAAAGTTATTGTTAAGGTTTTGTAGAATTTTTATCCTTTGTGTGCGAGATTTCTGAGTTGGTTCTGTCGTTGTTTCAGATGCGTGCCTCCGAAGAATGAAGTCTGAAAACGCAGCCAGCATCGTACGTCTTCCTCAGACCAGCTCTACTTTGCGATATCAAGAAAGAAGATGGGTGAGTGTGATTGATTTTGCATTTCAAATTAGAACTAATGAGCTTCCTGCTTTAAATATATATTTCATGTCCTGGCATGTGCAGAAACTACATTAGTCTTACGTATTTTTACACATGGGGGTATTTTCTCTCTATGGCAGTTTTAATATATCTGGAAGCTGCGGAAGTGCTCTTCTCGTACCAGCATCTGTTATGCTTTTCTCAGTTATTAAATAACAAAGCTCGACAATATTGACATTCTTTATCCATTTTTCCTAAATGTGAATCATCTCGTCGAATAGCTAATCCGTTTCTTATTGCTGAGTTTAAATTTGTGTCGTTTCTTCGTCATCCGCCGTTGGCTGCATCGATTCTATTTTGGCTGCTTCTTATATTGCTCCCTTCTTCAGTTTGTTTGTTTCTTCTTTGTTACCTGATTACGTTTATTGTCTCTCTCGCTGTTTGCCTTTGTTCATCCGTCCGTATTGATCTTCTCACTCTTTCTCTTCTACGTCGTTCTTCTTTATCATCTTCTGTCTCTGTAATATTTATTTATTTATCCATTTAGTCACAAGGTGGCTGGATCTGCCAGGTGGCGACAAGTAACATAAAATGACACAATAAAGTACGTTTGAATCAGATTGACATTAAAATTTTCAAAAGAATCAATTTAGATTCACGTCATTGGTACATAAGTAAAAATTACACAGATTCAAAGACCTCGTTATCTTCTTCTTTCTTCCATTTGATGAATTAATGGGCTATTATTGCCTTAAACTTTAATTAAAAGTTATATTTGTAGTAATTAAAATGCTGATAGTAACAACAACCTGGGAAATTGCAATTGATAGTGCTTTACCGTCAGAGGTAATAATGAGTAAAAGCGTTGTTATGATCTCAATATTTCACATTTAACTCAATAATTCGCATTTAACTCTGATAATGCATTTCCCCAGTATAGGTAAGGTTAGCGGGTACAAATATCGCTGAGGGCGAGGCTGTGTGTACGTATTGACAATTAATTATGCAAAGTCAGTAAGAAATCTGTATTTTAAAAGTCAAATTAGAGAGGAAATTAATGCTACACAGTAATTGATTGCAAACTTTTATGTTTTTAATTTTCTTTGTTTCTTTTTATTGAAGTATATGTCCTTTTTTTCATATATCAATCAATGCAACCGTTTATTTAGATTAACAATGAAGAGAAGATAAGTTTCGGCGAGTTCTAGGTTATCAATCTAAAACAAATGTTTTCATGCTGCTCCTGAATAAACGTAGCCCGTCGCCTAACATTCTTTGTCATTTAGATTATCTACGAAGGTGACATAACCATACAACTTTCAATTTGTTAAAAAATAATGTACGTCCCTATTCTCATCTAATTTTAAATTTATGCATGAGACAATTTGCGTTAATAAGCATTATAGATGTTTAATAGTTTTACTTACTGAAAAAGTAAGATTCCAGCATTCGAATGATTTAAAATAAGATCAATTGCTTTGATTAAATTGTTATAAATGCTTCCCATACACAGTTATTAACTGGATAATTATCCATAAATATTTTTGTTGCTATCTATAAAGTTTGACATTGCTACAGCATTAATTTCGATGCTTAAATTAAAGCGTGAAGCGAATAACGCTATTCTTTCACTTATTTGAAGCTTTAATTGGCACTAATTGAATCGGAGGCAATGCCAGGAACGGTGCAATCATCATTCATTTGTCTGCTTCATTCAAAACTGGCATCTGAACTTTTTAATTTTTTTGTACCATTTAGCGACAAATGAGGGTTGATCGAAACAACGATTATCAACTGTGACGGTTATAGAGGTCCAACTGTATTTTAAATGTTTATATAAACTCAGATCGCGCTTGAAATTGGGAGCTTTTAGAATAACAAAAGATTATTTCATTTTTAACTCTTTTTAAGTACTAAGTTAAGATTCCATCGGAAGCACCTGTTGGCATAGGTTTGGAAAAGTTTGAAAGGATTGAAAATAAACGTTGGATTTGTTATAACTATTTTAATTTTTATTATTCCAGAGCTTGCGATTATATACTTGATACGTTTTCGTGTATGGTACATTCCAAAACATGGTATTGTACACAGTCCGACATCGCATTCTTTACATACATATAGTGAGGCCTCGATATATTGGACTAAAAGGAGGGGAAGGCCTGTCTGTTATATCCGAAACATCCGAAGGAAACGTATGTGTTGCCTTAAATTGTTAAAATGCGCATGTTATGAAAGACAATGTTTTACTCCGCTATATATTTATACAAATTGTTAGAGCGCATGAAATAGTAGCACAGAGTTTTCTAATTAATTTAGGAAAATAGGAATCGTATTAATTTTTATATTTTACTAGTAAAAGGTGCTTGCAGTGTGCTAGCAGGAGCATACTTTTATAAGAACATAATTAAGAATGAAATAAATTATAGCGACCGTAAGAAAAATGGATTTTCCCTTGCGTTCTTATTTGAAACGGAATTATTCTTAGGAATGGAACTTGGGATACTTTTTCGAGATTTTAGATTTTTCCGGACCCTGGTGGAAATGTGGCAGAAAGTAACAGTGAATACAAAGAATGTTTTAAGACAAACAAACCCCACGAGTAATGCAAATCAGTCAATTTCAACCAGTCACGATGATCAAACGCAGGAACAATTAATTTTTGCGGATTTGCTGCACCAATAAATTATACATTGTATCTACCATATATACTCGTGTATAACGCGCTGTTTGAAGACCAAATTTTCAGGTCATAAAGTAGGGGTGCGCGTTATACACAGGTAACACTTCTCTGCACTTAAAATGGGAACCTACCTCGCACCAGATTCACGCTTTTTGGGTTAATTAATGGGAAAAGCACAATAATTATTGATAATCCAGTTTATACATACATAATTATAGGTATAGAACACCTAATTACTTCTATACATTTATAATCCCATCCTCTCCAATTATTCCGCTTTTCACTAGCTCATCAGCTGATTGCTGTAATTTTTGCAAAATCACAAGATGTCTTCCCGCAAAACACACATCAAAAACAAAAAAAAAACATAGAAGAAGCAAATTGAAATAATTTTATTTAGTTAATGATTCTAGTATGTACAATTGACAATGTAAGTAATTTAAAACCCGTAGAATCTCGTGTATGAACTTAATCCTACCTGTCGCGTTTCCTGTTTCCAGATTTGTTTGTTAAATTTTTACGTTATTCCTTCTATTAAAGAGTTTTAGAATGAGATAGGAAAGAGAGAACCAACATCCACTTTAAATCAAAACTATTTTATAGATCCCTTTTTGTCTGATTTAAAAGGATTGGCAACAGTGGCGCTGCGGTTTTCTACACGGCATCACTTTGCCCAACTTACTGTATGAAGTTGCTTCCATCTCAAGTCAGTCGCTTTAATTATTGGTGATGTCTCTCTTAGACATAACATGGAGCTTATTGAACGTAATACACTTATGGACAAGTCCAAACGTTTTAAAATTCATATACCTCCCAAAAATCAAGGATGTGTGTCATACACGTGGTATAAGAAAAAGTCGGGATTTTTTGGAATAAAGTACGAGTGCACGTTATACACGGCAGTTATACACTGGGACGCATCATACACGAGTATATACAGTAATTATATGCATTGTAATATCTATATATATCCAAATATTGCGACGTATAAGTCGACCTTGAATTTTCAACTTGAAAATACTAGATTAGGTATATGTTCGCAGTATAAGTCGACCCCCTTTGTTTCACTTAAAAATACTTCTCATGAAATCGTTGCCAGGCAAAATCAAGGTCCTGTACGATCCAAGTTTTAACGAGATACAGAAATAAACATAGTAATAAAAAAATATATGAATATAGTTTTGAGTCCATGCTATTCTTCTTGAGCCTTCCATTTGACAGGTGTTTTAATTTCAACCAATAAGAAACTGCTATTCTCAGAGAGCATGACCAAATAAATAATGGTTCTTATGATTTGATTGGTGTCGGCTGTTAATGATGCTATCAAAATGAACTGCACCTAGTTATCGCAATCAATATCTACGGTGGTGAAATTCAATAAAGTATCGCATGTTGGCAGGCGTGAGGATGGTTTTGATGATTACGTTATTCCCCTTTCAAAAAAGGAAATGTTTTTTTGCATATTTTTTTATTATATTTTTTTTTGTCTTTTTTCACGTACTTTTTTGTACTTGATTTATTTGCATATTCCACATATAATTATAACTTGCAATTAGTATGGTTAATTCCAGTCGAAGTGTGCCTCTTCTATCTCACTTACTTCTACAGCATTACAATACTTTGGATGATACAATTAAAAAAACAAGGTAATTGTCCATAATAAACATTTCATAAATGTCGTATTAAGGAATTGATATTTTAATAAACAATCAAGTAATGATTATAACATTCTAAGTTGTATTATTTATTTATAATTATAATGTTATAATTATATGTGAAAAGTGCAAATAAATCAAGTACGTACGTGGGAAAGACAAAGAAAATGATCAAAAAATTGCGGAAAAAAAAACAAAAGTGTAATGAAGACAATAATAGTACAATTTTACTAGTTAAAATATATATACAGACCATTTCTGAAAAAAAATGCTGGCTGCTGGGATCGAACCCCAGCCCATCTGACTACTAGACATTCATTCTACCCATTCAGCTATCGCTGCTTCTGTTTGTAACCGTAAGGTTAATGGTATATGTTGCATCCGTGCTTACACCTGAATTTAAATTGTTGATATCTTTTAAACAAGGACCCATTGGCAAAAACGCAGAGAGATATAGGTGATGTTTCAGTTCTAGTTTCACCTCCTAAAAGGGTATTACGAATTTCAATATTAATGTTACGGCCTCCCCTTGTTAGTAAATATTGATGTTATTCATCTGTAATTTAAAGTTTACAATTTTATATTCGTCGTATAAGTCGACTTTAAGTTTTTGGAAAATGTTTTTAAGCTTCAAACGTCGACTTATATGCCGTGATATACATTAGTTATAATGTTGCGATGTATTCATTAGGCCTTCCAAATAACGCACATGTGATAGGTCCGCATGAGACACAAGGTATTAGTGGCGTCATTTAACAGTTTTGCATCGCCGGACATTCTGTCCATTATATCCTAAGTACATTCCATCAAGGTCCACTATGCAGAGGGTTCAATGTACTGTGGATTTCTTCCTTTTCTATGGCTTCGTGGTACTTTTGTTTCGGATGATACGCTTCCTCATGGCTAATCTCATCACAATTTACCGAAAGAAGTGAATAATATCAGTCAGTCTCTCTTTTACAGTAAGCACCGCCTTGAAATATTCCAATTCATTTGCTTCGGAATCAAACCGTTATCAGTTTTGTCTTTTCAATGGGAATCAGTGGGCTAATGAAGTTTATTCTAATGTGTACTTGAAGTTGTTTTATTTATTTAACTAGTTTTGAATTTTTACTTTGCAAAAGCCATAAATAATGACTTGAAACGCTTACAGAATGCAAGCACCTTCTATTTGTATATTGAACAAATAAGTAACATATCATTCTTGTCATTAAAGAAAATTTTTAATAATGTATGTGTATCTGTAAATGTAATTACATGCAAGGTTATTTGTCAGGTGCGTTTCGCTTCCAGCATAAGCGCCTATTAGTATTAGTCTCCATCTGGTCTGTCCTCATGTTCGTTATCTGCTTCTACCAAGCAGATTTTCATGAAATTTGATATTAAGGACTTGCAGTCAAAGATAATAAGAAAATCACGTAAATTAGTCACGTAAGCCAATCAGGGGTACCACTTTACTGGTGATAAAATATGAACTTTCCCTTATATCTCGTAAAGTATTGGTCAAATCAAAATATTTATCAAGTAAACCTTGTAGAACTAATAAAGTAGGGTATTTCTTTTCCTGTACATTTTTATCGTAGGAGTCGCCGTTTGCGAGAATATCGAACAAGAGTCCTAATTTGAGTTGAACTTTGAAATTTTCTAGCATGGTTACTTCTTCATTGTTGCTAACGTAAACAATCTCACGGAAATATGTTTAATTTCCTTACATATGCATGTAATATTTTTAAATGGGAAGAAAATGGATTATTTATGACGAAGAGAAGAACTTTATAATGCTATTTCCCTTCCAAACACGTAAATAATTTCTTTTGAATACTCCAATGCACATAACACACCCATTTGTGATACGGTGTACACTTTCCTAACTTGTTTATATCTTAAAATCTCATTATAAATATTAGCGTTATTTTAAACTCTTGTACTAATTTTTAAACGAAGTAATCAACTGATATTTTATAATTATACAGTTTGCATAAGCACAACATTAAATTACCATAACTTTAATGTACGTTAGCAACAAATTGTTGACAACATATTTGTAGTGATTCTGAGATAAATACAGAGTTCATAAAATTATTTCTAACGAAGAATGTAAATTAAACTACAAAATATCCATCTAAGATTTAGTCACATTAAACGTTTATTAGGAAAATTACACTGTAATCGTTTTGGTGCATCAAATCTTGGAGTAATTATTGGAATTTATTTTACAGTGCTACACAAACATCTTTATATAGTTCTCTGGTGAATAAATTAAATTAAAATGGTATTGCAAAGTTGTTTGCTTATAAATAACAAGCAAATTTACCCAGCGTTGCTCAGGTTATGTTTTAAATCATCGTGACTTCAAATTATGGCAATAATTATGAACAAAAAATTATATCTATGCTTGAATGAAGTTTTATTTGGGAAATTTTTTCATATTTTAATTGATATAAATGAAAGTGTTGGAAAATATTTTGAGTATTCGTAATTAAAATTGATAATCAATGCAGTTGATTCATTTTGTGAGGTGACGCTTTTTGCCAGGTGGAGTTCGTTCTCTAAGCTTCCGGTAGAGAACGTGCATGTAGAGTACAGGTAGTTCCGCCTAATGTAGCAATTGAAAATTACTAGAAGTTACCTTACACCTCAGTGATCGGAGGTAATATGTAGAGTGGAGGGGAACGAATTCCATTAGAATAGAGGGGCATTGAAGGTGAGTGCGCTTCCTAGAAGGGAAATCCCCGTGCACGCAGAGTAGAGAGGTGACTTCTTAAGTCAGTTACCATACGGTAGCTTTGCTTTACGCATGGACAGTTATATGCGGGATGCTCAAGAGTTGAAAATAAACATTCTTTAAAAATTCAGATAATACCAGGTTCCTAGAAAGGAGCGTCTGTCTCACACAACATTGTACGAGGGTTTCCCAGAAAGTAATGTGCCACATGTTTTGAAATTACTCACATTTAACGAATATGTGACAGATTTTGACTGTTATCGATAAGTTTCCTGGACAACGAATGTCATTGTTGAGGCTCGAGATTCATATTATTGCCTCGCGAGAGATAAGGGGGGGAACAGCAGAGGGAGGGAGGGGGATAAGGCATTGTCGAGTGCAATTTGTAACGTTTTAACAAAGGTATTGTCCACTTATTGTAACAAACTATTATTCACTTGACATAAATTTATTTTAACAAAACTCTTTGCTTAGAGAATCATTCTAAGAGTCGGAGCATTGAATTTCTGTGTGATTTTAATTCTCTTTTCTAATGTTTTTGTTTTTCGTTGCATTAATTCTTTTTGTTTGTTCATCTGTTGTTTGTCGTGTTGTATTAACCAAACCACATCCAACACAGTGTAATGTGAGCAAATAAAGTAAGTGGTAAATGTTTTCACTTGTATAAATTGTGTAGTATCGAAAGTAAGATTGCGTAACCCAGCCGCTGTATGGGTTTGTTGTCTAACTAAGTTGGTTGTTATGAAGGTTAGCGTACGTAATAGTGTCTCATCGCACCGTCAAATGTCATGGATATCTGTGTTGACCAGCATCATAGCTAATCCTAATATCCAATAAACTTTGAAGCTTCTTTGTTTATTATAAAAAATTCTGTCAACATTTCAAATTTGAAATGCAGGCATCTCTAGTGGAATTATAAAATGTTATATTCTCCTATATTATTATTATTATAGCACCGACTATAATTAACCAATTGACCAAACCTTTTATACATTCATCAAGTTAAGATGTTAATAATAATCGTACCAAATTTTAGTTATTCATATGTCTTATAGTTTATGGCATGCATAATGAGACACGCAAACAAACTTTTGCAAATATATATAGATTGTGGGAAGCTCATTCAACTCTATTTGGTATAATAATTATAGGATATTTATTTTGTTTCTCAATTTTGTAGTTATTGTTTTGATTCTCAGGTTGGTCTCTATGTAAATATTAACGTTGTCTCTTGTTGGTTGAGTTATATTTTAGATTACTTAACAATTTCATGGCTGTTGTTTAAAATATCTTCATTAAATTAATATAACGATAATTTTGGTAAACTCCATATGAGATTTTGACTTATTCTAACATAAGCGTTACTGAAAAGTAATTCTTTAAATTTATTAACATAAATAACTCAATTGTATGCAAGCATTTAATGAAATACTTTAGTTTTTCGTGCACTCAATACTTTCATAAATTACAATCTGAAAATTCTTCAAATATAATTTTTTAAATAAATGCTTTGCAACGATAATATATTGCTACTTACATTTTGCACATTTTTAATGTTAAAAAATATAATTATTGATAAATTTTTAATGATTTGATTTGCTGATTTTTCTTTTAAATTTGACAAATTGGCCATGAAAGTGTTAAGCTATCGATAAGGAGCAATGTGATTTGCTAACAATAATGAGTTGAGTCACGCAATGCAATTACTACTTAAATTTAACGTAATTTAACCTCAGATCATTTAATTTTATGCACTTACTGTACATTACCTGGAAATATGACAAACTTTGAGAATATGCTATATTTATTCATAAATAAAGTGTTTGCTTTGATTAAATCAGTTATATTTTGCATAATAGCTTTGAATCTGAACTTTAAATGAGCAAACATGTTTTCGATGTTGTAAATATAAACTTACCTCCATTAATGTTATATTTTTAAATCCAAGCAAGATAATTCTTAGAGAAAAAATGTATTTAGTTCAATCTTTGTTGCTATAAAAATTAAAGTATCAGAAGTAAATGTATAGTCTTTGAGTTTCTATTATGCAATTAACGTTTTTAAAAAACAGTCAAGCATCTAATTGAGGTACATGGTGTAATTTCAAAGCATTTTAAGCAAATTAATTTGGCAAATATAAAGGTTTAATTTTATAAACATTTGAAATAGGTATGCCATAAAATTTTAACATTGCATATTTTGGAGTTTATTTCTGACTTGGAATGGTTTATAAAAATGTTATTCTGGCATTTAAGTAATTCCAATTAAGCATTGCTTTGCGAGATTCATTATTTTTTCGTCATTTATGCAAACATTGCTCCCATTTGGAATCAGTTGCATGCATTCAATTTTACGTATTTCTTGCCCAATAAGAGACATTGTTAATTGTAATTAAGGTCATTGATAATGTGAAATGTTTCTTTTTTAAGTGTTTCTAGAACAAGCACTTTGAAAGATTGCTTGCCTCTGATAAAAATAGCTGCGACAGGGTTGTGAGTAAATTAATACGTGCATTTCGGCTGCATAGCAGTTGTTGTCAGTGGCATTTCGTCACTGATGACAGCTGTTCTGTAGTCTAAATGCTTGTATTAAATTTTCCACAGCTCAGTCGCAGTTATTTTTATCAGAGGCAAGTAATTTCTTCAAGTGCTTGTTCAATAATTTATTTCAGCTGCAAAATGTGTTTGATGGTTTATTTTTTCATGTGATATATGTAGTTATGTCAGCTGTTGAATAACAGTTGAAAATATTGGGTTATATGTAATTTGTCAGTTGTTCAATAGTTGAAATGTAGATAAA
Source organism: Uropetala carovei (assembly GCA_036926305.1). NCBI lineage: Eukaryota > Metazoa > Arthropoda > Insecta > Odonata > Petaluridae > Uropetala > Uropetala carovei. The sequence continues at coordinate 12,513,549 of JAXCHB010000011.1, forward strand.
TTGTCATAATGTTGAATAATTTGTTCAATAATCAGCAAAATTTGGCTGAATTTGTGGTCAAAAATGTCATTTTTAGGCTAAAAGTGTGCTAATTCTAGCAAAAATATACCTAAAAAAACCCCTTAAGTCCAACGATACCTAAAAGAGGCTCCGAGAAAAAGAAATTATTTCTATCTAAAAGGAGTCAACAGGTTTTGATCATAATAAAATGTCTTTATTGCAATTAAAACAATGTACAATGTATACATACAAGTTCAATAAAAATTTTACAATCTGAAATAATACATTTTGTCTCATTTTATCCTGCACCTGAAAATAAAAATTATACTGGACTAAAAATAATTTTTGACTTGAGAAAAAAAATTGATTTGTTTACAATTTGGACTTAGAACAACTTTTGAAAAAGTCCCAATTCCAGAAATCTTTCAAGTCTAAGAAGAGTTAAAAACTAATGTCCAAATTGTAAACAAATTAATTTGTTTACAATTTGGACATTAGTTTTTAACTCTTCTTAGACTTTAAAGATTTCTGAAATTAGGACTTGAAAAAAATTAATTTGTTTACATTTTGGACTTAGAATAATTTCTGACTTCAAAAATTTCAGAGCTTTAAAAAATTTCTGACTTAAAAAGATCTGAATAATAGCACAAATCAAAATTGCCATTTAAAAATATTCATGAACTGCAGAAAAAAATTACAATTTAGCAAACACTACAATAAAAGTTGGACATTTTTACAAAGCACTTTGGCAAGGATAATATCATTTCTTTAACAATTTCTATTGGTGACAAAGTAAAGAGGAAAAATAGCACAGCAGCTTTAAAAAAATATGAGAGACAATATATATATATACCCAAAAATGCTAATTCTGGTTTGTTCAGATTAAAAAAAATGGCTGTAATTATACAGAATGGAAAAGCAATGGCTTATATACATTTAGACTTAAAAGAATTTACGATTTTTCTGAATAATATAAATACAACACTTTGGAAACCTATTTACAAGTAAATAATGTCTAGCAAATTGGATATTGATGGAATTATTAAAAGAACTTTAGTATACAGACTTGGAATTCTTTTTTCTGGATATTGACTTTAATTAAGAATAAAAAAACATTCACAATTTTTCTTAATGAAGAAATGTAACTCTCGACAAAGTTAAATCTTTTGCTAAATATTGCCTAGAATTAAGAACAATTAAATTACCATTTCCAATGCATGGCTTAATAATTGGAGATTATAAATTTTTCACAATGAAAATATTTTCCCTTACATAGGCATTCAGTCGGATTTTCAATCAAAACTAACTGAAATTTCATTTACATTTTAAACTCTTTATCTGATTTTGATAACTTGAATAATGAATAGAATTGCCTCAGAATTTTTTCTGCCTTGAATAATAAACAACAATAAAAAACCCAAAGAATATTTTCTGAATTAATTCAAGCATATCGTACATTTATCTCCAAATTTCTTTAAATTATTAAATTAAATCTGGAATTATTTAACCACGCCAAACTCTTGGTAAAATTTTATATGTAGAACACAAAACATCCCGATAAATAAATAATGTCTAGCAAATTGGATATTGATGGAATTATTAAAAGAACTTTTTTCTGGACATTGACTTTAATTAAGAATAAAATAACCTGCACAATTTTTCTTAATTAAGAAATTTAACTCTCCAAAAAGTTAAATCTTTTTCTAAATATCGCCTAGAATCAAGAACAATTAAATTACCATTTCCAATGCATGGGCTTAAATAATTGGAGAATATAAATTTTTCACAATGAAAATACTTTACATAGGCAGTCCGGATTTTCAATCAGCTCTCAAAACAGAAATATCATTTGCATTTTATCTCTTTATCTGATTTTGATAACTTGAATAATGAACTGAATTTGTATTGCCTCAGAATTTTTCCTGCCTTGAATAAACAACAATAAAAACCCCATAGAATATTTTCTGAATTAATTCAAGCAGATCTTACGTTTATCTCCAAATTTCTTTAAATCATTAAATTAAATCTGGAATTATTTAACCACAACAAACCCTCTTGGTAAAATATTAAATGTAGAACACCAAAAATCCCGATACAAATAATCTTTCTTAGTGACTGCTCCTATTTTAAGATTAAATTTAATTAATTACTTTCCATCATCCAATTTGCTGAACGATATTCACATTACAAGTCTGCAAACATGAGCAAATACAGTGCTGTCTCAGAAGTCAAAAGGAAAACTTGGCATTTTATAAGTTTTCTAAAGTTTTTAAATTCAACATCTTCGGAAATTCGTAAATAACTTGTTACTACATTTGATTCTTATTAACAGAAGTGAATTTAACAAAAATTTAAAATTTATAGAAGTACGCTAATAAACCTTTACAAACTAAATGGAATATTCTTTATAAAATCAAATTAAAGAAAGTTTTCCGAGTTCAAACCGAAAACCAACACCTTATATTCTTGTAAATTTATAATAAAAAATTAAATGCATTTTATAAAAAAGTTGAGTTATCAGAAAGTTTTTAAGTTCAAACAGAAAATTGATGCCCTACATTCTCAGAAATAAAACTCTTACGGATGATACCAGACAAAACTTTTTTTCAGACGTAGCACTATATTTTCCATTTACTTACTTTTAGTGTAAGTTGATTAAACAATATTTTTAAAAGAAACAAATTCTTGGAGAATCGTTTAATCCTATCGTAAATTTCTGCTCATTCTGAATGACAGGAAAAAAACCTCTTAAAAATTGGAATTCTTGTATTGTATTTATTTCCATCGGTTGTGAGTAGAAAGCTATAATAATGCCATATTTGAAGCATGTAGTTCATGTGAAAGGGCCTTATAATGTACAATCTCTCCTAAATCCTCTGTAAGATGCAGCTATGTATTATACAAGACATTTATCGCCTGATCTATTGAACAAACCAGAATATAGCAACATATAGGTATAAAAACCTCTCATCCCATATGTATAGCCTCCAGCTCAGATTCCTCTATACTCTCGCACCCAGGTGTATCAATTGTCGTCTCAGCAAAGCAGTACTCTTCGATTCATGGTTCCTCGACGCCTCAAACCATCGCATTTTCACTCAGCATCAACTGTGAATGCCTACAATGAAGAGGAAAAATGGTTGTGGTGAATTCAATAAAGAAATATTAACTAAAAAATCTAAATATAAAAGATTAATTTGCTTAACACGAAAGAGCACATCTCATTTATCAAGGTCTATTTAGAATCTTAAAATTTTAAATTCTTTACGAGTTTATTCAAATTATTATGCGAAAGATATGTTTGACAATTAGTTTTAAAATTTTAACCTTCCGTATGGTGTAGTGCTTAGCGTGTCGGCTTCCCGTTACAAAGTTGCGGGATGCGATCCCCGCAAATGGAGGTTTTTTTCACAAAAAATTAATTAATTAATTAATAATAAAAAACTATCATTGGTGTCTGGCAGTAGGCAGCAGTACTGTCGGTATGGTATAGAGATGAAAACAAATGATGTTGGTTGGGTATATATTCAATAGAACAGTAGGCATGATTTGAACGGCTACAGTACTGCGATGTGGAAAGCAAGAGGGAAACTACCACATTACATTCCCCTAATAATGATTATATTATATAATATTCCGGAGGTAAAATAATCCCCCAATCAGATCTCCGGGCGTGGACTGCCTTGAGGAAAGCAACTGTCGAAGGTAACTTATGCAAAGATACTTGGAATTTAAAAACCACGAGGAAGGCAGAAAAGCTAGAGAACCTGAAAAATGAAATAGGATTGACGTCATAGGGCTGAGCGAAGTCAGATGGGAAGGAGAAGGGCAGTTCCGCTCGGAAGAATTCACGGTAGTTTACACTGGAGGAAATAGTGAGGCTCTGGTACTTAAAGATATGATGAATAGCGTGACAAAAATAACAGCAACGAACGATAGGTCGATGGCAATAAAGCTAAAAGTAGTCCCAGTTGACATGTTGATAATCCAGGTATATATGCCAACGCCCGCTCATGAAGAAGAATAAATCGAGGAGATGAGCAAATGAATGACATTTATGAAGTAGAACTGCACAATAATGGGAGATTGGAACAACACAGTTGGAAAAGCCCAGGAGATAAAATGAGATGCCAAATAGATTACATCCTAGTAAAACAAAGATTCAGGAACAGCATAAAAAATGCTAAGACATTGCCAGGAGCAGACATTGATTCAAATCACATCCTTCTAATAGTCGATGTAACTATAAAGTTTAAACAAATAAGGAAAACGAGAAGAGAAAGACAGACTTGGGACCCAGAAAAACTGAAAGAAAGGCAGAATGCTTTCAGCATGAAGTTGGAAGGTCGCCTTAATAATTTGGAAAACAAACCAAAGTGTGAATACAGAATGGGAGGAAATTAAAGCCAGCATCAAAGACACCTTGAATAAAGAGATTGGGAAACAAGAGAAGAAAATCAGAAACCCATGGATCACTAAGGAAATGCTGGAGATAATGGATGAGAGAAAAAAATGGAAAAAAATGTTAACAGTGAAGAAGGTAGAGCCAACTATAGACGCACAAACAATGAGTCGAGAAGGTTAACAGATAAAGCTAGGAAAATTTGAATAAAAGGAAAATGTGAGGAAATACAACTGAGAAGTTAGGACGGTACGATATGATGTATGCTAGGGCACTGGAGTTAGAAGATAAGAAGTCTAATGGGATTCGTGGTAAAGGAATTATTAATACAGATGGGAAAATAGTTGCAGAACCAAAGGATGTAGCACATGTATGAGAAGTATACATTAAGGAACTATACAGCAAGCAGGCAGGATCAGCACAAATAGAACGGAAGAAGAGGATAACACTGAAGAAGACAAACTTGGGAACAAGTAATATGGAAAGCGAAGTACAAAAGGCAATTCTGGAACTGGATAAAGGGAAAGCTAAAGGCAGCGATGGAATACAGGCAGAGGTACTTAAAGTCACGGGATCGGAAGGACTAAAAGTGATTACGAAACTAATTAACAAGATTTACGACTCGGGAAAGAGGCCTCAGGATTTTCTAGATGTAAAAATGATTCCTCTAACGAAGAAGCCAAAGGCAATGCAGTGTAAAGACTACAGAACGCTACTGTCACACACTTCAAAGATCATCATGAGGATTCTTAATAAAAGGCTAGAGAAAAAGGCCGAAGAAATGCTAGGGGAAGATCAATTCTGTTTCAGGAAAGGACGAGGAACCAGAGATGCTATCGGTGTAATGTGAATCATATCAGAAAGGGCAATAGAGTACGGCCAAGATTGCTACGTATGTTTCATCGACTGGCAGAAGGCCTTCGATAGAGTAAATTGGGTACTGCTGATGAGGATATTAAAGGATATAGGTGTAGACTGGAAAGACAGGAGACTGATCAGGAATCTATATGTGAATCAAGTTGTAAAGGTCAAGTTGGAGAATGCAGACACCAGTGAAGTACATATCGGTAGAGAAGTAAGACAGGGCTGCTGTGTATCGCCCATTCTATTCAATATATATGGAGATAGGCTAATGCAGGAAGCGTTAGAAGGCATGGGAGATTTCAAAATCAGAGGAAGGATTATAAGAACAGTGAAATACGCGGACGATCAAGTACTCCAGAAAATGATAAATAGACTAGTGATAACAGGTAGGAAATATGGAAATTAATACAGAGGTTTAACTACTGACAAGTATTAAATATTATCTGTTAATAACTTCAAGTGTAACAGCAATATTCATTTAAATTTATGATGTAAAATCAACTAAACTGATCAATTAACTTGATAAAAATCATTCCACGTATTCTTAATTGGAAATTATCGACAAATCACAGCATTTATTATAATGTCTATATCTATAATACAATCTAAAACCATTGTCATATTGGATAAAATTACAGTTTGTTTTTACCTTTAAAAACGATCAAAGAACATTAATTCAGAATGGAACTTTAAGCCAAAGAATAGTAAGCAAATATTTCTAATCTTCCTAGAGCTTGCATTGTGACAAGACTGCACTTAAAAGAGGTAAAAACTGACATCGCTTCTGACTTCATCTCACTTCTTTATTCATTGTCTTTAATACTTTATAAATAACAGGCTAATAAGATAAAAATCGTTATATTAATGCTATGAAATATGTTTCACATTTTAAAAAGCATTGGACCTCCTGTCACACACCAGTTCCACCAAAAATAAAATCCTCTGTCATAGTAATAAATGGCATAACCACATTTCAGACTTCTATCTCTTACAGTTTAATTGCTATTTTGATTTGATTGATTGAACATTTATAAAATAAAATGCACTAAAATAGTATTTGAATAAATTTTCTACAATTTTTGGATGCTCAACTGATGATTAGCCAACCACCGACGGAAATAAGCAGAATAAAAACCAACTGTCACGATAAACTTTCATTTGCATAGCAAACATTCCAAAAATTTGCATGTATTCCAAGAATTAGACTAACTTTGACTAATAAATCCCTTTCCTCAAAATATCTCCTTGGTTGTGTCAACAATTTCCATATAGACAGCCTTTTCCAAAGTATGTTAATCACTTTCAACTGTCTGAAAATGTCTCCATAATTTCAACATTAAATAGTTTACACATCACCAAAGAGCAAATCCAATAAAAATTTCAAATTACACTGTCGCTACAAAACTAATATTTTTGTTTCTATGAAATTATCTCATATTTTTAATTGATTTACGTTGAATTGGAAGTCAGTAGGCAGAAAAATAAAAGCGGCCATGCACGAAGTACTTCATAAAATATGCCAAAAATTGAAGCGTCGATAACACTTATGTGAACGATAATTAGCAAACCTTTACAATTTCAAAAGCCTAAATTACAAAATTTTATTTTCTGACGAAATATACGCTAAAAAAATGGAGATTTATCACTTTCCAATGTAAGCCTAAGTGACTACACTTTCACCATTAATAGATGGAAGAACTAGCACAATAAGTATTGAACAAGAGTAAAAAACAAATGCATGGTCACACGACTAAATTTCTCCTAGTTATTCATTCAAATAGGTCGATAATGCTCACTGGGAACTTCTTGAGGTAACAGCCAACAAAAGTATCACAAAACAACCAATATGTTAAATGCAATAGGCAAACACACGGAATATACTCACTGTTATTATTTCTTGTTATCACACACAGGAGAATAAGACAGCTCAGTCCTGTTGATGTCTTCTGCAAACATTCCTATGAAACAAGAGAATAAAATCTTAAAATATATACTGTAACTTCATGCTGAATAATATTCCTGATCACATTATGTAATGTCTCTCATGCTAAATCACTCCGATAATATTCGAAAATATTGTATTGTAACTCAAATTCCAAGATTTGTAAAATATAAAACTTATATCCCTTAAGTTGCTAAGTTAAGCTTAATACTTATTTCAAAACCATGACACTAGTATGTATTGATTACGGAAATGAATATCAACTAAATAAATCATTGATTTGAATGAATTTTTCGGTAACGGGTTTCCAACATTTAATAAGTCTAGATAGGAGTTTGCCCCAAAATTGAATACATACTTGGGAAGAAACCTTTCAATATACTTTCAATTATTCATTAAAATAAAATCCTTCGTCATAGTAATAAATGGCATAACCACATTTCAGCCTTTTATCTCTTACAGTTTAATGGCTATTTTGATTTGATTGACTGAACACTTATAAAATAAAATGCACTAAAATAGTATCTGAATAAATCCTGTACAATTTTTGCATGCTCAACTGATGATTAGCCAACCACCGGTGGAAATAAACAGAACAAAAACCAATTGTCACGATAAACATCCATTGGCATAGCAAACTTTTCAAAAATTTGCATGTATTCCAAGAATTCGACTAACTTTGACTAATAAATCCCTTTCCTCAAAATATTTCATTGATTACTTTAGAAATTTCCATATAGATAGCCTTTTCCAAGCAAAATATTTAAATTACTTTCCTCAAAATGTCTCCATAATTTCAACATTAGTTTACACCTCACCAAAGAGTTAAAAATCAATGAACATTTCACGTTACACTGTCACTACAAAGTAATAATTTTGTTTCTATGAAATCATCTCGTGTTTATAGAGCATACTTAATTGATTTATGCTGAAATGGATGTCAGTAGATTGAAAAGTAAAATTTCCCAGGTACAAAGTATTTCATAAAATATGCCAAAAATTGAAGCATTGATAACACTTATGTTAACGATAATTAACAAATCTTTGAAAGTCAAAATTATAAAATCAATTTTATTCTCTCGATGAAATATTCACTTAAAATAGAGATTTATCACTTTCCAATGTAAGCTTAACTTACTACACTTTCACCATTAATAGATGGAAAAATTAGTACAATAAGTACTGCACATATATAGACGCAATTAAAACACATGCGTGGTTACACGACTAAATTTATCCTATCTATTCAGTAAAATACGTCGATAATTCTCACTGGAAACTTCAAGTAACAGCCGATATAAACGCAATTGGCAAACTACTTAAAAGATTGTACTCACCGTTAATATGTATTTCTTGATATCACACAAGGGAACATGACAGCTCAGTTCTGTGACGTCTTCTGCAACATTCCTCTGAAACAAGAGAATGAAATCTTAAAATATGTACTGTATTTTAATTCTGAATATTATTTCTGATAAACTGTTACATTATGTAATGTCTCTCGTGCTAAATCACTCCGATAATATTTGAAAATATTGTATTGTAACTCAAATTCCAAGATTTGTAAAATATAAAACTTATATCCCTTAAGTTGCTAAGTTAAGCTTAATACTTATTTCAAAACCATGACACTAGTATGTATTGATTACGTAATTAATATCATTTCAATAAACGAAATTCAGCATTGCTTTGAATGAATTTCTCGATAATGGTTGCCAAAATTAAATACAGCTACACACGGAGAATTCTGTCTGAAAACTGAATACTTAGGAGAAAACCTTATCAATATATTTTCAGTTACTCATTAAAATATTATTATTTAATCAAACATACGCTTGAACGAGATTAAAATACACGAAAATTAGATGGATTACCTCGGAAACTCATATCAAACTCCCACCGTTGGCCACTCTGATCATAGGCTAACACCGTATACATATATCATTTCTAAAAATCAAAATTGTCCAAGACAATAGAAATTTCACCACCTGTCCTATGTGATAGAAAACGAACCTTTACCTTCAAACTCTACGCTTACACAACCACTCGACAAATTAATAACCATATTAATGTCTCAACTTGACTCAGTTCACCCAAAATACACGTGGTTAACTTTCACCAAGGAAAAATAATTGCATAGATCCACATATATCTTATGTAAAGGTCTCTCCTAATTAATGTAAAGATTATGCCGACATTAAATTCAGTGAAGAGATCAACCATTTCGTTTAATTAAGAAATAATTTCACTAAAGCTATGAACTACGTATCAGAAGAAATAATGACCTTGAGACTAAATTGAACGGTAATATTAATGCGATGACGCTACCCCGATGCGGCGTTCCGACAATTAAATTTTCGCTTAATTCTAACTAAAGCATTTAAAACCGACAATCAATCACAGTAACACGAGGTCGACGTAATCTCTCGCGAATTATGAACAGAAAGTTCCTTACCCGTTCACGATCCTACTCTTCCTGGACCGACCGCACCTTCGTGCTTGCTTGTCCGAGCCAGGCCTCTGAAACTCCATTACCTCCATTAGGAACTGCTGTTACGAAGTTTAGCGGAAGGGGATAACCAGATGGCAATAGCGTCGCTCTTAGCGTGACGTCATGCAGCGGCTTTCTCAAATCTGTTTAAGCATCAGATTTGAACATCGAAGGTTCATTTTGTATCAAAATCACTATTACAGGAATTTCATGAATTTAAACTTATACGATATATGGGATGAAGCATTGAAACAATCTATATATCTATAATATATAGATGCTTCTTACACATGATATATATATATCATATATATAGGAGGATACAAAATTATGAGGCACTTCCAGATGTGCCAGAAACTTGAAATTTGGTAGGATTATAGGTTTTTAGTCACAACCGAAGGAAAAAATCCGAAACTGTCGAAATTACTATTTTGAAGGGCTATTTTGGCCCCTTTTTGCCCATAAGAAAACATGTAAATTGGTGTAGAGGTTTTTATATTTGCATTTTAAAATTACTTCCCGTCAAGATACAAACTCGAGACTTAAACTGTCGGATAGGATATAAATTGTAGTTTCTTATTTTTGAAGACGGAATGCAAATCCGAGTAGAATTAGCGTAATTTTATAGTTTTTATCGCAAAAAATTGCTAATTTTTCTGGGTTTAACAATAGGTTTCCTTGGTAACAAGCTCTATCCTTTCATATGGGTAAGCTTTTAATGGGAATCAGAGGCTTATATTTTAATGCTGTTAATGTTCAACTACACCTAATGAAGGAAATCCGATATTGATATAATCCTCATTTTTGGGGCTGTTTTGCCCCATTATTGCCCCATTCGAGAAAAAAAAAGGCGATGCAACTGCATAGGACCCAGAGACTTGAAATTTGGCACGGTTATAGAAACTTCATTGCAAACTAAGATAAAATTACAAAAATTCTCATTTTTAAAGGGCGGTTTTGCCCCTTTTCGGCCCCATGCGAGAACAAAAAATGCGAGGCAGCTGCATAGGACCTAGAGACTTGAAATTTGGCACAATTATAGAATTTTCATGGCAAACTAAGATAAAATTGCAAAAATTCGTATTTTTAATGTTTGGTTTTGCCCTTTTTCGGCCCCATACGAGTGTGATAATTCGTAATGAGATAAAAACTTGAAATTTGGCAGAATTATGGGTTTTTAGTTAAAACAGATGGAAAAAATCTGAGAGTGTAATAATTCTTAATGTTAGGGGCTGTTTTGCTCCATTATTGCTCCATACGAGGATTAAAATTATAAGGCACTTCTAAATGAGCAACAAACTCCAAATTTGACATGGTTATATCATTATGTACAACATCGCTTGGGAATAATTTGAATTTGTAAAATGCTAAAATTTGAAAATGCTTGCAGAATGCAAGCACATAACAACTAGTATATATATATATAACGCTTAGGTATGTATGCTTTGTTGATTACCGTTACCAAGTAACCATTTATTACCCCATAAGCATTGGAATCGGTTCAAGGCATATTTTATTTCTTTTTTAAATTATTAGACGAAGTCCGGACTTGAAGTATTAAACGGAAAAATTAGTGAAAATAATTATTTTTGAAAACAATACGAATTCATGCTGAATTTGCTTAAATATTTTAACTGCATAAGAACGAGAAGTTTTGAAATTTATAATGGGAAATTTTATTTTTTAGTTTTGTAATAATTCTCCAGAGACGATCATTAGAGTCAATGAAATATACACAAAAATAAATCCGAGGGAATTCATTATAAACAATGAATATAATACAATGGAAATACGAATAAATTTATTTATTTAAAATTTTGGTGAAATCACATATACAAATATCTTGCACACGCTTTTAGGTTCACAGGAGGTAAAAATCATAACATTCACATAATGTAGAAATTTTATCAATACCAAGCAAAAATTTTATAACTTTTAATATACAATGCATTCAATGGAAATATGAATATATTTATTTAAACGTTCGATCAAATCACATATACAAATATCTTGCACACGCTTTTAGGTTCACAGAAGGTAAAACTCATAACATTTACAAAATCTAGAATTTTTATTAATACCAAGCAAAAATTTTATAACTTTTAATATACAACGCATTATTAGATTACATTCATTAGTTTTCAGAAACTTTAATAAAAATTTACTTTGCGAGCTGGAACACTTTCCAGTTTAAATTATAGAAACTTAGAATTTTTTTAATAAAGTGGTGATTTTTGTCTGTAACACTGACGAAGGAAGGGATATTTACATCAAAAATATTTTTTATTTGCCTAACTTAAAAGAAAAATATGCAGGAACTATATATCCCAATAAACACACACACGCCTTTTTACAAAAGTAATATAATTGAAAAAACTTATTTCATCTAAAGCTTCCCTAAACTTGGAAACACACCTTATTTACATAGCTAAATATGGGTACAAACATGGTACCAGGAAGAGTTCCTCTTATTTTTTCACACAATGATACTAAAACTCTATCCCGCACATATTTTACAAAAGTAATGAAATTGAAAAAGTAATTATTTTACCTAAAAGTTACCTAAACTTGGAACACACATCTAAATTACACATTTACATAGCAAAATATTTTAACAAACATGGTACTAGGAAGAGTCCTCTTAATTTATGCACGAAGATACAGCAGCACATTTTGCGCATGCAGTGCACAATACAAAACATGCAAAAACAGACAAAATTTTACATTTACAAAATGCAGTTTACTTTCCATGAAATTTAAGAAATCATGGGTGGGGACAAAGTGGTAATACACTTAAAGAACAAGCATATTTTGTTCTTTTTTCTGCTTTCCTGGAGCAGCATAGGCGACATCTTCTCCAACTGCCACCTTGATAGGAAGATGCTTGACAACTACTTCACTGTATTCCAATCATAACACATTAGAAATGTAAAGTTACACAAGAAAAATATAAATTTTGCTTACCTTACTCATCAAATAAAGCATCGTAACTTTCTGGCAAGGTAAATCTTGATGTTTTAATTGCTTCAATCTTGCTTTCTCATCTAGTGTCAGACAGAGGTTTTAATGCAACAATTTTTTCGTAGATGAGATAAATCTCTCAGAAGCTTCTATGACGATGGCCTCTAAATCAAATACATAACGTGTAATTACTACCTATCTTCATAAAAATAGCAAATTGAAATATTTTAGATACCAAAGAAGGGAGTTTGACTACGAGATTTATCGTAATCGCCGAAATCGAAAAATAGAAATTACTTACAACTTCCTGTCAATCGGGAAAGTAAAAAACTTGATGCCAGGACTTTCCTGTGTATTCCCGCAACCAACGACTGAACACCTTATAATAACCGGCATTTTTCCGTAAAAATTTCAACCACAGCTAAAACAGTACCAGTCCACAAACTCTCACAAGATGTCCGCTTTAAAAGGTGAAAAATATGACACGGAGTATACAGAGTTCCGTTCCTTTCACCTTTTTATTCGACACTAGCGCCAGTAGGCTTAGGATTACCCTTCCGAACTTTTCCGTCACAGTTTTTAGCCGAAGTTTCAGAGGGCTGGTCCGAGCGCATGAAACACCCCTCTGAAACTTCGGCTAAAAATTATAAATTATTACAGAGTGGATTCTTGCCAAAATTTCATGTTTTTCATGCCAGAGAAATGTTGCGTCCCAGATTACAACAGCAATTATGCCTCCAACAAAGAAGGCTGCAGCACCGCCTTCAGATTTCCTCCTGATCCAGACACACAGCGCATGGCTACGGAATATTCCTATGGAGGACGTACTCCTTCCAAAAGATCGGTGGTATCCATTAAACATCTTGAGTATCAAGACGGAGAGGAGGAGCTGTGCCACCTATTTTAACCAACCTCCCAAAATATTTAAATGAAGAAGTGCCCAATGTAAAGAATACCTTGAAGAGAGAAGAAGGAAGCTTGAGCTGCAGTTAATAAACAGGAATGAACAGTGGTTAGCAGACGATATAATAAAAGATTTCTCTGATTTGCATAATTTTTTTGCACAATATCCTGGGGATAAACAAATGGTATCATGTAGTGATAAGTGACATAACGTGTTTTTATAAATTGTCAGTAGAAGATATTCCAAAAATTACCAGAAGCATAAGGACGGATAAAGAATTCCATGCTCAGATATGTGTTGGTGATAACATTACGTCTTCCAGTGAGTTCAAGTGGATATTACCTACAACATTGAAAGTAACCAGGTGGTCGCTACTGGAAAATAAACTTAATAGATATGTAAATATTGATGCCCTCAGTGAAACTTCTAAGTATGACTGCACTGTTAGATTAAAAGTGTGTTTTTCGCATCTAGAAAATGGGTTTCATGATGAAAACACAAATAGTTCCCACGTTGATTTTTTGTGCGAGCAAATTTTATTGTGTGGCACGAAAAAAAAGTACCCCGTGAACATGATACTTTTCTCTTTTACGATATTTCAGCAATCTCATGGAGCTTACAGTGCTCTTCATGAAAACCAGCTTCTATATATATATATACCTCATCGTAAACATCCAAAAGCTGATTTCTTTTAATATTTCACCTAATAATGAATCATGCAACTTTCATTTCTTGCAAACGGAAGCTAGGAAAGTCTCTTGATCTAGAAAAGATGGTTATTCTTCAGGTGGATGAGATTTATATTAATCCAAAATTTCAGTACAAAGGAGGTTTTATCGGTGAGAATGCTGAAAATTCATTAAAAAGTGAAGAAGCTAGAACTGTACAAGCGTCTCTTGGGTCATCTGCCTTTGGAAGTATGAAAGAAATTATCTCGTTACATCCAGTCAAAAATATGAGTGGGCAGACACTGTGTGAAATGACTCAAAGTTTTGCATCTCATAAAATCAAGTGGTTTGAAAGTTATTGTGTGTTCCCATCATTTGATCTTAATGATCATGAGGTCCTATTATCTGTTCATTTTATCTTTGCGACTGAGGTTTCGTACCCGTTCGTTTCTTTTCGCCACTAGGAGGTGGGGTTTCACAGCTAAGGGTTTGGGGAGATGTCTCCTCGCCGGAGAACACGCTATAGGCATTGCCACATCGACTGAAACATAATTCCTGCTACGAGTCCAAAGTTCAGCTCTCCCTTGGGAAAGGGCGACTTAATTGCTTGGGTGCTACTTCTATAGTGAAATACACGATTGCTTTTAAGACCTTTTATTTTGGCGTCATACGTTTAAAGCTCCCTCGACTCGCGATGAAATAAAAATTATAATTTCTTGATTTTGGTTATATTTTAAGAAAATCTCAGCTCATCACCCCGAACTAATAACAAAACCATCCAATGTCCTAATTAAACAATGTCATTTCGTCAATATCGCAAAAACACGAAATACGTAAGCAAAGCTTGCCCTTTCACTAAATTTTCTCTACACACCGGCTGAGAATCGTTGATGTAACGTCTCCGGAATGTGAAATTATTCAGAACAGCCCATATTAAATTCTATGAAATGTTTACTTAATTTGGAAATAAAAATTTCTTTTAAGGTTGCATTCAACACATTTATTTTATAGAGATATAAAAATGGGGAAAAGATTTAATTTTCATCCAATAGCAAGGCTAAAACATCCTGCTCGTCGTCTGTTTCTTCTTCTTCATCAGAACGCTCACTGTCAGACTCTCAGCAAGCTGCACAATAACAGGATCCATTATGTCATCCCTGGCTATTTTTTTTAAAAAATCTTCCTCCTGTAAATTTTGTGTGTGACAAACGGAAGAAACACACTCAAAAACAACAACTCAACAGTAAACTCAATGATAACAGAGTAACAAAAAATCAACGTTAACAAAGTAACAGAGTAACAAAAACTCAACGATAAACACGTGGCAACAGCGCACTATAAGATTCGTGTGATCACAAAGGAAGCAAGAGAGAGAATGAACTTTCTAAGGGAAAGAACCTTCTACTTCGTTCTGATTGGTTCCCTTAGAGTCACGTGATAGGTTCTTCTTCCCCTTCCTCCGAGTCGCAAAGATAAAATGAACACATAATAGAAGCTAAGTTTGTTGATTTAAGAAACCTGTACAAATCTGAGTTTAAAAGTCGGCCGATCATTAAAGCAGCTCCAAAGCTAAATTATAAGTGTATTTCCCAATAGCATTGAAAGACAAAATGTAAGTTTGTTAAATAATGTTTTTCATGAAAAAACTGTTGCTGCTCTTAAGTCTTAGGATGCAAAAAGTGAGGGAACTGTACAAGTCATTAATGAGTTGTGGAAAACAGTTAAATGTTAAAAATCCCATAGGTGGATTCATAAAAAATTATGTAAGGCTACAGTTTTCAGAGAATTTTCAGCATCGGCTAAAGAAATGGGAATCGATGAATACTAAAAATTCCTATCAAGAGAGACACACAAAGCTTCGTACCATAGCGATGATGTTCTCCTGCATATCGTAAAATTCTGTTCAAACAATTTTGAAATTAGGTATTTGTTGACAGGGAACTTTCAGACAGACAACTTAGAAGGCAGGTTTGGTTTATATATAGGCAGTTGTCTGGAGAAAATTACCATGTATCATTCACCCAGATCACAGAGTCTGAAAAAAAGATTTGTGTTGAGAGTTTGTTAGGCCTTCATTCTTCTCGCTAAGGCAACATTTATTTTTGCCCTCAAATTCCGAGTGTCATTCCTCAAAATTAAGGTAGGCCTAGAAGGTAGGCCAAAGAAGATGCCAATGAATTTGCAGGCAATGGCGAATTTGAAGAACTGTGTTTAGAAATGGCAGAAAAAAATGACGTGGCTATTGCTAACCCTGCATTCCTGTATGTTTGTGGATAGGTGCCACATAAGGCTGTCTAAAAGAGATCGTGTAAAAGTTGTAATGGTATTGTAAAATCAAGTAGTGGTAACAATACATATTTTGATGACCTTAATAAGGGTGGATTAACAGTACCATCTTCTGGTGTTGTAAGAGTATGTCATTTTGCTTGGAGTATAACGTCTGCACTTATTTCAAATTCCTGTGAATCAGCTTTCTTAAAAGTAGATAATCGGAAGGTGTTTATACAAATTTTGAAAACAATTGTTTATTCAGATCCTACAGTGGCTTTTTTTACAGTACGATAATTGTTTCTGTGGAAATCCCTTCAGTGAAATACACGAAGACATGTACAGTTTGCAACATACTGCTTAATAATTAGACGAAACACAAAAACGATAGCTTGCAGCACGTGCAACAATCAAAGCACAAAAAGAGAAAACTTGCAGTCTTTCACGGAAAGTAAAATTGTAATCGTAAACTGCCTCAGGTGACTGCATTAAATATCAGTGTTGATTTAAAAAAAGTTATTCCCCGTCATAAAATCAATTACTAAAGGTAAAATTTTTAAATTTCAACGAGAAATACAGTGAATACTCATGTTATAATACCATTTCATATTGATACGTTGTTTTATTGTTAATTTCAATACTTTTAGCCATGAAACGCGATAATGTTTAAGAATTTTTTGAATTCATAATATAGGCGACTCCCGAGATTCTACCACGATGCATTCCTGAAAACTTGGTTGAATCTCGAACAGTCGAACAAACAAAAAAAAACGAGTGAAATCAGCACAAATTCAAACGATTAGAGAAAAATAACGATGTATATAGTTTATCTAAGTACTTGTGTGAAATGGATGTTTAATTGACAGATGTTGTCCAAAATAATAATATGCTGATACATATTAATAAGGATTACTTGTAATGAATACACCGTATATTAAAATATTTCTCGTGAAATCGTTTTCAGGCAAAAACAAAGTCACGTACAATCCAAGTCACTAAGTTTACGATTTCCTACTAATCTAGAGGAAAATTTAAATATTGACGTAAGCATAAATACATGCAATATGCAACAAAAAACCAAACATTTATTTATGGTAGCTTCATTAAAATCTATATTAGTTTTAATAAACCTTAAAATATTTCTACAGTTACTTCCCCACTTATTATATTTTAAAGACCGTTCTGAAAGATCTCACTATCATTTACGTCATAAAGCCGTTAAATATTAAAAAAAAAATGATTTCCATTAAAATTTTTCGGGCAAAAACAAAGTCACGTACAATCCAAGTTTTAACAAAACAGAAATAAACGTAATACCATAATCAAAATATATATAAATACCGCTTAGAGTCTGTACTATTCTTCTTGAGCATTCCATGTCCGTAATTTCAACCAATAAGAAACTGTTCTTCTTGGAGAGCTTGAAACACTAAATTAAGTTTCATATAATTCGACTTCTTGGTGTTGAAATTCAATAAAATATTGCAAATGTGTACCCCACTCACCTTTTTTCCCAAAACGCCTGTAAAAAAGAGGTAGCGTGTCATACATGAAGATTTCTGACCAAGTTTTAAAAACTGCAAGTTTTGACGGTGAATTTACTGCAACACGCTTGCGTCTACGTTTATACTCGCAAAAGATGAAGAATTCTACGAAGTTTACAGTTATGTCTCTCGGGGGCCCTAGGCAAAATAAATTTGGGGCCCTACTCCCTACACCTAAATAATGTTTAAAAAACTAAGGAATGATTTTTTTTCTTAAAACAAATTTCGTTTCGGTAATATTCAGACATACTTATAAATTATAATTTAAAAAGTCAAAATTAGTATCAGATTTTAATTTTATTTTGATTCAATCAACAATAGGTATATTCACGCTTACAAAAAATATACTAAAAATTTAAAAAAAACATTTAAAATATGAACATTTACATAGGTACATACAATATATTATATATTGACTTTCCTTGGCTTCTGAGCTGAAAAGCTATCCATTATAGGTACTATCGTAATTAATTTGTTCTGTTATTAAATTTTCAATACACAATATTGCTAAATTATTTAATTTTTCTTTCCCAAGTGAATTTCTCATATAATTCTTCACTCTTTTTAACATGGAAAATGACCTTCCCGCAGATGCATTGACAAAAATATTCTTAAAATTACGTAAACATTTGGGAAGGTTGACATTAGCCCACCCTGAATTGCTATATACATTTCCATCTGTGTATTTAATTTCTCAATCATTGCAAAATGAAGAAATTGGGCTACTTCATCTCTAAACAAAATTCCATCAATGTCATCTTTATAATTACGAATTAAATTTGCAATACAATTGTCAGAATCATTCGGTGATGTACTGCGTAAATTTAATTTATAAATACTGCGAATTGCTGTAAGATGTCTTCGTACACCTGAACACGTCTTTTAATTTCTGATAGTAGAATATCGCATATTATATTAAGGTAACTCACAATGAATAATTTTTTGCCAGTTAAAATTGCTTCATTATCCCTGTTTTTGCCGAACTGTAGTATCATTTTTTGGGTTCTTCTTTTATCGGATTCGTATTCTTTATTACCTGTCAATGATTGCGCTTCTGTTTCCATACTTTCAAAAGCGTTGCTGTTTCGAACTTCTAAAATAAATGAGGACAATGATTTCAGAAGATTTACACCTTCTTGTAGATTGCAATCTTTAGTTTGCATATTTTTACTAGGGGCATTTATTCGCTGTAGAAGTGTATTCCATAAAATCGACAAAAGTGCTATTTCGTAGCCTTCAAAACAGTTGTATAGTTTTTTTGCTTCTAATTTCGTTATAGGTTTTTCGTTTGGTTCGTTAGAAAGTTCAAACAATGCTACTTTTATGGCTACAAAATTTACTTTAGCAGGTAATATTGCATCCGCCCTTGCGGACCATCTGGTATCACTGACTCGTTTTAATGTAAAATTTGATTTTGCGTTTGTCTTAATTAGAAGATCCCACCTCTTTGTTGACGATGAATAAATTTTGAATGAAATCAAAAAAATGAACAGCCTTGGCACAAGATTCTGCAGCTGCATTAACTTACTTATTAAACAAACGTAGGATTTTTTCCACAAACAAAAATAAAACTTTAGTAGTACTAGTAGTATAGTACTAACACGATTTATTCAATTTCATAATGACTTTGAATACTTTTCTAAGAGTTCACTAACGGACGCTTTGCTTTATATGTCGTAACTATCTGTGAGGTTCAAGCAACATAACATCCCTGTGAGAAAGTTTCTTTCTGCCTTTCACAGATTAAATTCTACTTCCTGATAAAAGAAGTACAAGACGTAAGTTTGCCTTACGGAGGGACTTTCTTGAGAAAAACGATATCATTATGCAGTACGACTTCGATATTTCCGGCTTTGACAGGTTTCCGCCTTATAAAGATTCCGCCTCTCACAGATTTTACTGTTTTAATAATTATATTGTAGTCCCTTTAAGAACTGAAAAAAATTAATTTGGAATTAATTTGGGGCCTCTTGGAATCGGGGGCCCTAGACAAGTGTCTTTTTCGCCTACGGTATAATGCACCACCGGAAGTTTATGTCTATCTACACGACCAAGAAACGTTTAGGTTTTAAAAGTGAGGTTTATACCGCTGTTGGTACATCTTCAAGATCACGATGGACATTTTGACGATTAAGATGATGTGATACTTTCATAATATTAGCGATGTATCTTTTAATTGAGTTTTAGGTTTATTACTGTTACCCAAAAAAAAGCAGTTCTTTAATTAAAAATTTACTATCAGTTTCTACCTATTCTTTTTGCCGGAATAAGTTGGTATCTGTATTTGCCAAAATCATCGTGAACCACTGATGCTCCTTTAATCTTTAAATACCGAAAGGGACGGCAAATTTCTGGGTAAACTTGCCGAAAGGGACACTGGTGTCCCGTTTAGCTCTGAGGCCGCTCACAGATGTCGTTTTTGTCATAGAATCAAAATTTTTGGAGGAGAAGAAAGACGAGGCATCCTTCTTTTCCATCTGCTCTCCCAAGGCCAAAGGTCTTGCATATTTGGGGAGGGGAGCGTAAACATACAATCGAGAGTGCCTCACTCAAAGTGTATGTCTCCGCCGAAGACTGAGCAGGAACCACATTGCCAAAAAGTGACTAAATGTAGTATTTTTGCACTTTATTTTGATTTATATCAACAATAAGTTATTTCGGCATCGTAATTTATTCTATTAGGGTTATTTTGCCATTTATTTCTACAAATAGGCAGAACAACATAATTCTCTGATAGTTTGACCACAAAATGCTTTTAATTTGAACATTTTATCACCAATAGTTCACGAGATACGCGATTTTTGCAAAAGACGTACACAAAATATTTAAATGTCCAAAATTAAATCCGGCAGCGGGACCCCACCAGAGGGTATTTAAATCCGGCGGATAAAGGTTAACCTGGGAGGGAACCATAGTTCCCTCTAATTCTTTTCATCCATGGGTGGAACGAATATCGCTATGCCCACCTACATGACGATGGTGCACAGATATGCACCGGGGTTGATGCAGCCCTGTTCCAATATATTCTAAAATACACAATTGTGCACGCTTGAAAAACCGCTGCTCGGCCAGGCAGCTTAGAGGGAACCATGGAGAGAGAACACACCTAGAGGGGAATCCCCACAATTTTTTGATTTTTTTTTCTAATTTTCCGCCTCCACAGACGTCGACTTATTAAAGCACGAATTAATTTATTCTCCTAGAACCGGTGCACGTGGTACACGAGGACGCGGATTGCGTAAATACGGTATTAAAATGAATTATTACAAATCTTCTAAAATAAATGTCATAAAATGTAAACACTGGAACAGTTACCTAGAGATTCTTAGGCACCATATGAATGGAAATCAAGTTAGAATTAACTCTTTAGGGTTAACATCTCAATATTAAAAATCGCGATGAATTGAATCTTACAAACATCTTTGAGAAAATAAATCAGAAACAGCATTAACTCTAATCTTACTGGGCTCTTTTGCTGACACATAGTACCAGGACGTGACTTAAGGACACACATGAGAAATTTATAAAATATGATTTACTTTAACAGTCCAGTAGACCCCCGCTTTGCGATGGGTTCGCAATACGATAAAATCACCTCACGATGTACGCTCAAAAGGACATTAAGGTTCACGTTACGATTCATGACTCACGTTACAATATCCTTCCGATATCGTGTTCCTTTGCTACGCGCAGATACTACGGCAAAAGCCCTTAATTTAAGTCGCCATTAATACAAAAAGTAACGTATGTTTAATAATTGTAATACATATTTGAGTGTGAGGGCAACTTAAAATATGGGTTTTAAATTACGATGTACATACATAGTAAACGTATGAATGTCACTTTTTGTGTGAGTCGCGAGTTAAAATACGTATGGGCCAGGATGACCAAAAATCGCTCCAGGAAGATTTAAACGCCCTTTCAGCATGGTGTCAAGATTGGAAAATCGAAGTTAATCACAGCAAATGTTCCCTAGTGAGTTTCTGGAAGAGTAATAACAATGAATTAGACTCGGAGTACAGAATTGATAGATTGAATATCCAATCTGCAGAGTACGTTAAATATTTAGGAGTCACCATTTGTCGTGATCTATCGTGGAATATGCATATTCAAAGGATCGTAGGCGCAGCTAATAAGAAATTGGGCTTCGTAGGCAGAATAGTAAGAAGTAGCACAGAACAGGTACGAGAAACGTGTTATTTATCATTGGTCGGTTATCAGGTTGAATACGATTCCAGCATATGGGAAACGTACGAAAAGGGACAGATACTTGAGTTAGAAAGAAGCCAACGCAGAGCAGCCAGATTCGTTAAGCAAAAATATGAACAAAAATTAAGCGTCACATCAGTCTTGAAGGAGTTGAATTGGATATCGCTAGAGGATCGCAGAATTAGCACTAGGTTAAGGCTTCTGGAGAAATTTAGGTCGGAAGTTCTCTTAGAGGAGGTCTCAGGAATATTAGAGGCACCTACGAACATGGGAAGGCAGGATCACGAGAATAAAATACGTGAGATCGACTGTAGGACCGAGCGATATCAGAGCTCGTTTTTCCCAAGGACCATACGGGATCATAACAGGAGAGTGATTCCCACGAGGGACGTTATTAGGTAGGTTTTGCTGCGCTGCACCCCCTGCCACCCACCAGTCTGGTGATTTGCAGGGTATCATGTAGATGTAGATGTAGTTTTTGCACGTCACTCACCGGAAGTGGTTGTTCGCTCATTCACAGCAATTAGAGTGATTTACCTAATTAAATCTATTATTTACATTAGCAATGTAAATTCTATTTACAATTATAATAGTCCTGGCCACTAAATGCGCAGTAAGCAGAAGATTACTATTAAAATCAAACAAGAAATTGTGAGAAAACACGACAAGGGTATCCGAATTATTACATTGGTGCATGAGTATGGTTACCCACAGTCTACCATATCCACTATAGGATAACAAAAAGACATCTTCAAGTCAATTAAAGTTATTGATGAATCCAATACATTGCAAAAAGGCAGAGACTTGATTGCTGAAATGGAAAGACTCTTGTTACTGTGGATTAGAGAGAATGAGATGAAGGGCGATACACTTCCTGGACAATACATTTGTGAAAAAGCCAAGGAAATTTATGATTACTTAAAAGCAAAATCACCCTCAACCAGTGATTCTCGTTATGATGATTTCAAAGCCAGCAAATGATGGTTCCAGCGCTTTAGGAAACGATCTGACATTAAAAGCGTTGTCAGACATGGAGAGGCTGCCAGTGCTAATAAAGAAGCAGCTGAAACTTTTAAGGTGGAGTTTGGTGAGTATGTTGAGAATGAAGATTATAGCCCTCAATGAGTGTTCAACGTTGACGAGATGGGCCTTTTCTGGAAGCAAATGCCCTCAACATCTTTAACATCACAAACATTTTAAACCAAATATATATTGCCTGGAACGGATTACCGCTAATCAGTGTATTATTGGGTTCACAATACGATACTTTCACAATACGATGGAGTCTGTGGAACTGACAAATATTGTAAAGCAGGGGTCTACTGTATTTTTAATGCACGGTTACATAGAATTTTCTATATTTTATTTCAGGCACAAATATTTTTTAAAATGTTAGAAATAATAATACAAATGCATCTCTAGGTCACAGCCTGGTATGATTAGGGTCAAAAAGAACTTACTTGAATTGAGAAATATTTTCTAAGAGGTCGCAATTTAACGTCAGATATCTTAACAGATTTTGCTACATGGAAAACTATATTTGGCGGTTAATTAAAACAAAATAAAGTTTTGAAAACTATGAAACACTGGCGGTGGGCCGGATAAAATTGCTTAGTGGCCCTCTTCTGGCCATCCCTGAATTAAGCAGTTCAAAAGGTGTCTTCACAGACTGAATTTGTTTAGTATTAATATTAACACAATTAATAATCACTTTTATATTTTCAATATCTTTAGTATATTATTTATGCAGCTGACAAGTAATGAACGCGAAATATACTCAAATATCACCACACCTTAAGAATATTTTCTTTTATTATTAAGTTTCATTTATAAAGGCATATTTTACATACCGCTAGATGTCGTAGTTTCTTTTATATATTTTCCACATTGTCCCTCACTTTCTTAAAAATTTCCATAAGGCGTTGCCTTGCTTCGTCTCCCTTAATAATAGAAAAAAAAACAATCATTAACTAAGACAAACCTCGATTTGGGAATTTACGCAATATATAATTTATTGCAAAAGATCATTTTACTGTTTTATTTCATTAGTAGGAAACCTCAGGAATACCTTACGTTTCAATATTTCCTGCGAACACCAGGCCATTTTTTATATTCTACAATAAATCACGCAAAAGGCAAACAAATTAACACACACTTCATACAGTATGCTTCATTTTAACAATAAAAGTACATAATTATGTTACATTACATTAGTTCTGGTCCAATTTGTTTTTAGTATTCTCTTTCTAAGTCATCAAGACTCGTTCTTATGCAGGAATGCCTGAAATGTAGACATCCATTAATTTTAACTGTAAAATATTAATACAGTACGCAATATAACAACTGCATTGAAACATCACATGTAGTTTTAAACGAATATTCGAAAACATACAACGTTCAATTAATTGATGGGATAATCGAAACGTATTTATCTGTTATATGATTCAGTATTTATTGGGAAGTAATCGGATAATATTTTAAGCCCGTTTAATACGTGACAACTACCTGTTGATTTGAAAAGATTCTGAAAAATCGCCTAACATTTTGGTGCAATTTCTGTTAATATTCCAATAATTTATTGACTGCTGCCAAAAGTTCATCCAAAATAACTAAATTAATTTATCGAAGCGATTCACTATTTATGAAGTTTTGCATGGAGTACGATTAATCACAAATTGAATTAGTCAATCCTTCATCCATTACTAATAAATGAGAAATTTATTGTAAGCATTGTTGCTCAAATAAATATTTTGTTTATACAGTGACAACGCAAATAACACTAAATTTATCCCTTGCTTTATTTTCAACATAATTTTAAAGATAGAGAGTAAGTTTTTTGCTGATAGATAATCATTTGATTCTAAATAAAAGTTGTCTGACTTGCGCTGATGACGCAAAACCGCAATTGAAAACTAAAGAAAATGATATGATTGAAATTGGCAAGAATCCGTCACAAAGAACACTCTTTTCAAGTTTTCGAAGTACGTATAGGTAATAACCTTACCTTTTTGTTATTAAGTTACTCCTGGTATTACAGTATACCATAATCCCCAATTTGTAAACATCGTCTTGCCGATTTAACAAACCGTGGATTTGCACACACGAGGTGAAACATTACGTATAGCACTTAGTCCTGAGAAAAACCTGATGACCCGATACCCGAAAGTTATCAATAAAGAGTCGCCGTTCCGGCGCCAGAAAGTTACTCCTCACATTATCACGCTTCATATCCTGCTATCGGAAGGAATGCTTACCCACCCCATCCCAGCCACCGACCCTACCAGACTTTGTAGCCTTCTGTCTAGGCTGTCCATACGTCACGGTTTTCCGGATTTTAGTCATCTGTTCCGGTGTCCCGAAAATTTCTTTCGGGATACTGTCCGTAATTAAATTATTTACGCTAGGAAAACCTTTGTTTCTGTGTCCAAAACGTTCTCACAAATTAAAACATTATTCCTCGCCCGTTGCTTCTCGAGACAAGAAGAAGATCTTTCCCATGTCGGCCGGAAGGCGTTTCGAAGGAATTCTCCGGAACAGTTGTTCGCGCACTTGCGAGATCGCACACGCGCGAGCGCAGAGATTCCATCTCTGCGAGGTTATTAATTCGTGCACGCGTATGGCCGTTATAAAAATAAGACCTAGGATAGCTTCCCTGCGCAGCATACAACGAGAGAAAGTTTCCCCGTCAATTGCGTCACTTCGCATAGGCAAGATTGCGGAAGAATCGACGATGACCTGTCGATTACCGAGGTCACTAAATACGTCATCCGTGGATGGTGTCATATCTTCCTCACCACCGACGACGGCCGCTTTGTAATTCCGATGATCGCTAATGCGTGCTCACAGGGGCGAGTTTCATAGTGGGAAAAATTCTTCCTTCTCCTGAAATTTCCCAAAAAGTTGGCGGCGGTCGTGTGCCAAAACACGTATTTGTTTTACCTTCCTACCTCTCCCTCTGTTTTCCTTCCCTTCTCGATTCTCTCCTGGCTGGATAGCACCTCAGCTTTTAGAATCTATTGCGGGAGGATAAAATGATCAATTCCCGTTTCCTATCATGGCTCCCAATAATTCTTCGCAAGTAAAGAACAAGTTAGGAAAGTCTACAACGTATCACAAATGGGCGCGGTTCGTGCAATGGAGTATTAGAAAGCAATTATATACCCGTACGTAAGGGAAATAGCGTTTTAAAGTTCTTTTCTTCATCATAAATAATCCATTTTCTTCCTATTTAATAATATTACATGCGCACGTAAGGAAATTAAACGTTTGTTTGGGAGAATTGTTTATGTTAGCAACAATGAAGTAACCATGCAAGAAATTTTCCAAGTTCAACTCGATATAAGACTTTCTTGTTTGATTTTCTAGGAAAGGAAATACTCTACTTTTCCAGTTCTACAGCATTTATTTGAAAAATATTTTGAAATGGGCAATACTTAACGAGATATGACTAAAATTTAATTTTTTGTCACAACTGGTACCCCTGGTTGTCATACGTGATTCATCCTGATCCTGATCCTCCTGGCTTGCGCGGAAGTTGCCGCGCAGATGTTTCATACGTGATTCATTTTTGCGATTTTCATATTATATATTTTAATTGAAAGTCCTTAATATCACATTCCACGAAAATCTGCTCGGTAGAAGCCGAGAACGAACATGCGGACGGACGGACGATAATAGGCGCTCACGCTGTAAGCGAAACGCGCCTAAAAAAGGTATATAAGGCTAGTTTGTTCTCGGCTACTTTAACAATTCGATATTCTCAAAAACGACTGTAACGTTTTTGATCAAATTTCGAACAGTCACTTATGTTTACATCTTCAATTATACTATCACGTTCACATTTCCCCAAAAAAGAATATAAGATTGGTTATTCTAGGCAACTTTAACAACGATTCGATTTTCTCAAAAACGGCTGTAACAATTTTGATCAAATATCGTACAGCAACTTGAGTTTTCATCTACAATAATACTATGTATTTCATTTATCTCAATGAATTCTAGGTAGCTTTAACAACAATTCGATTTTCTCAAAAACGGTAAAATGTTTTCGATCAAATTTCGTAGAGTTACTTACCAAGAAAATCTACAATAATACGACGTATTTCCTTTTTCTCAATGAATGAATATAAGGTTAGTTTATTATACGCAAGTTTAACAACAATTCGATTTTTTCAAAAACGGCTGGAACGATTTCGATCAAATTTCGTACAGCTCCTTATGTTTACATCTTCAATAATATTGTACAGTTCATAATTCTCAAAAAATGAATATAAGGCTAGTTTATTCTAGGCAAGTTTAACAACAAATCGATCTTCTCGAAAACGGCGATAACGTTTTTGATCAAATTTCGTACATCTTACATCTTCAATAACACTGTACAGTTCATATGTGTCAAAAAATGAATATAAGGCTAGTTCATTCTAGGTAACTTTAACAGCAATTCGATTTTCTCGAAATCGGCTATAACGTTTTCGATCAAATTTCTAACAGTTACTTATGCTTACATCTCAAATAACACTGTACAGTTCGTAATTCTCAAAAAATGAATATAAGGCTAGTTTACTCTGCGCCACTTTAACAACAATTCGATTTTCTCAAAAACGGCGAGAAATTTTTTGATCAAATTTCGTAGAGTTACTTGACAAAAAAAATCTACAATAATACCACGTATTTCGTTTTTCACAATGAATGAATATAAGACTAGTTTATTCTAGGCAATTTAACAATAATTGGATTTTCTAAAAACAGGCTCACACGATTTTCATTTTCTAATGATAACTAAACCACAGATCAGTATATTAGAAAGTTTGTACAATGTATGTTGTCGCGATTTTTTTAATAGAATCACCACTCATGTTCTTCTCTTTAGACTTTAGATGGACTCCCTGAAGGCAAGAGTCGCTACTAAGTGATGTACAGATAATTAAAGCGGAAGAAGTATAAGAGGTGTTAAGGTATCTTATTATATCCCTCAAGAAAACAATTATGAGACACGGTGATGCCTTGTTAGCCGAGATTCGACCACGTTTTGAGGAACGCATCCCGGTCGAATCTCGGGAGTCGCCTGTGCCACGTATTTGAGGAAATAAAAATATATATTTTTGATTCTCAGAGATTATTGTTCGAATATTAAAACTATTGCCGAAATGGAAATCTAATATATAAAAATGAATGTGTGTGTGTACTGTAAAGGTGTAAGCGCGCATGATTTCCTTTTTTGCAAACTTCCCCTGTCCATCCTTTCTTTCCGGAGCCAGGAAGTCGGTAGACGACGGTCTGCCGTCGAGGATCGTGAGAATGTAAAAAAGTTATCAATAAAGAGTCGCCGTTCCGGCGCCAGAAAGTTACTCCTCACATTATCACGCTTCATATCCTGCTATCGGAAGGAATGCTTACCCACCCCACCCCAGCCACCGACCCTACCAGACTTTGTAGCCTTCTGTCTAGGCTGTCCATACGTCACGGTTTTCCGGATTTTAGTCATCTGTTCCGGTGTCCCGAAAATTTCTTTCGGGATACTGTCCGTAATTAAATTATTTACGCTAGGAAAACCTTTGTTTCTGTGTCCAAAACGTTCTCACAAATGAAAACATTATTCCTCGCCCGTTGCTTCTCGAGACAAGAAGAAGATCTTTCCCATGTCGGCCGGAAGGCGTTTCGAAGGAATTCTCCGGAACAGTTGTTCGCGCACTTGCGAGATCGCACACGCGCGAGCGCAGAGATTCCATCTCTGCGAGGTTATTAATTCGTGCACGCGTATGGCCGTTATAAAAATAAGACCTAGGATAGCTTCCCTGCGCAGCATACAACGAGAGAAAGTTTCCCCGTCAATTGCGTCACTTCGCATAGGCAAGATTGCGGAAGAATCGACGATGACCTGTCGATTACCGAGGTCACTAAATACGTCATCCGTGGATGGTGTCATATCTTCCTCACCACCGACGACGGCCGCTTTGTAATTCCGATGATCGCTAATGCGTGCTCACAGGGGCGAGTTTCATAGTGGGAAAAATTCTTCCTTCTCCTGAAATTTCCCAAAAAGTTGGCGGCGGTCGTGTGCCAAAACACGTATTTGTTTTACCTTCCTACCTCTCCCTCTGTTTTCCTTCCCTTCTCGATTCTCTCCTGGCTGGATAGCACCTCAGCTTTTGGAATCTATTGCGGGAGGATAAAATGATCAATTCCCGTTTCCTATCATGGCTCCCAATAATTCTTCGCAAGTAAAGAACAAGTTAGGAAAGTCTACAACGTATCACAAATGGGCGCGGTTCGTGCAATGGAGTATTAGAAAGCAATTATATACCCGTACGTAAGGGAAATAGCGTTTTAAAGTTCTTTTCTTCATCATAAATAATCCATTTTCTTCCTATTTAATAATATTACATGCGCACGTAAGGAAATTAAACGTTTGTTTGGGAGAATTGTTTATGTTAGCAACAATGAAGTAACCATGCAAGAAATTTTCCAAGTTCAACTCGATATAAGACTTTCTTGTTTGATTTTCTAGGAAAGGAAATACTCTACTTTTCCAGTTGTACAGCATTTATTTGAAATGGGTAATACTTAACGAGATATGACTAAAATTTAATTTTTTGTCACAAATCGTACCCCTGGTTGGCATACGTGATTCATTTTTGCGATTTTCATATTATATATTTTAATTGGAAGTCCTTAATATCAAATTCCATGAAAATCTGCTCGGTAGAAGCCGAGAACGAACATGCGGACGGACGGACGATAATAGGCGCTCACGCTGTAAGCGAAACGCGCCTAAAAAAGGTATATAAGGCTAGTTTGTTCTCGGCTACTTTAACAATTCGATATTCTCAAAAACGACTGTAACGTTGTTGATCAAATTTCGAACAGTCACTTATGTTTACATCTTCAATTATACTATCACGTTCACATTTCCCAAAAATGAATATAAGATTGGTTATTCTAGGCAACTTTAACAACGATTCGATTTTCTCAAAAACGGCTGTAACAATTTTGATCAAATATCGTACAGCAACTTGAGTTTTCATCTACAATAATACTATGTATTTCATTTATCTCAATGAATTCTAGGTAGCTTTAACAACAATTCGATTTTCTCAAAAACGGTAAAATGTTTTCGATCAAATTTCGTAGAGTTACTTACCAAGAAAATCTACAATAATACGACGTATTTCCTTTTTCTCAATGAATGAATATAAGGTTAGTTTATTATACGCAAGTTTAACAACAATTCGATTTTTTCAAAAACGGCTGGAACGATTTCGATCAAATTTCGTACAGCTCCTTATGTTTACATCTTCAATAATATTGTACAGTTCATAATTCTCAAAAAATGAATATAAGGCTAGTTTATTCTAGGCAAGTTTAACAACAAATCGATCTTCTCGAAAACGGCGATAACGTTTTTGATCAAATTTCGTACATCTTACATCTTCAATAACACTGTACAGTTCATATGTGTCAAAAAATGAATATAAGGCTAGTTTACTCTGCGCCACTTTAACAACAATTCGATTTTCTCAAAAACGGCGAGAAATTTTTTGATCAAATTTCGTAGAGTTACTTGACAAAAAAAATCTACAATAATACCACGTATTTCGTTTTTCACAACGAATGAATATAAGACTAGTTTATTCTAGGCAATTTAACAATAATTGGATTTTCTAAAAACAGGCTCACACGATTTTCATTTTCTAATGATAACTAAACCACAGATCAGTATATTAGAAAGTTTGTACAATGTATGTTGTCGCGATTTTTTTAATAGAATCACCACTCATGTTCTTCTCTTTAGACTTTAGATGGACTCCCTGAAGGCAAGAGTCGCTACTAAGTGATGTACAGATAATTAAAGCGGAAGAAGAATAAGAGGTGTTAAGGTATCTTATTATATCCCTCAAGAAAACAATTAAGAGACACGGTGATGCCTTGTTAGCCGAGATTCGACCACGTTTTGAGGAACGCATCCCGGTCGAATCTCGGGAGTCTCCTGTGCCACGTATTTGAGGAAATAAAAATATATATTTTTGATTCTCAGAGATTATTGTTCGAATATTAAAACTATTGCCGAAATGGAAATCTAATATATAAAAATGAATGTGTGTGTGTACTGTAAAGGTGCAAGCGCGCATGATTTCCTTTTTTGCAAACTTCCCCTGTCCATCCTTTCTTTCCGGAGCCAGGAAGTCGGTAGACGACGGTCTGCCGTCGAGGATCGTGAGAATGTAAAAAAGTTATCAGTAAAGAGTCGCCGTTCCGGCGCCAGAAAGTTACTCCTCACATTATCACGCTTCATATCCTGCTATCGGAAGGAATGCTTACCCACCCCACCCCAGCCACCGACCCTACCAGACTTTGTAGCCTTCTGTCTAGGTTGTCCATAGTCACGGTTTTCCGGATTTTAGTCATCTGTTCCGGTGTCCCGAAAATTTCTTTCGGGATACTGTCCGTAATTAAATTATTTACGCTAGGAAAACCTTTGTTTCTGTGTCCAAAACGTTCTCACAAATGAAAACATTATTCCTCGCCCGTTGCTTCTCGAGACAAGAAGAAGATCTTTCCCATGTCGGCCGGAAGGCGTTTCGAAGGAATTCTCCGGAACAGTTGTTCGCGCACTTGCGAGATCGCACACGCGCGAGCGCAGAGATTCCATCTCTGCGAGGATATTAATTAGTGCACGGGTATGGCCGTTATAAAAATAAGACCTAGGATAGCTTCCCTGCGCAGCATACAACGAGAGAAAGTTTCCCCGTCAATTGCGTCACTTCGCATAGGCAAGATTGCGGAAGAATCGACGATGACCTGTCGATTACCGAGGTCACTAAATACGTCATCCGTGGATGGTGTCATATCTTCCTCACCACCGACGACGGCCGCTTTGTAATTCCGATGATCGCTAATGCGTGCTCACAGGGGCGAGTTTCATAGTGGGAAAAATTCTTCTTTCTCCTGAAATTTCCCAAAAAGTTGGCGGCGGTCGTGTGCCAAAACACGTATTTGTTTTACCTTCCTACCTCTCCCTCTGTTTTCCTTCCCTTCTCGATTCTCTCCTGGCTGGATAGCACCTCAGCTTTTAGAATCTATTGCGGGAGGATAAAATGATCAATTCCCGTTTCCTATCATGGCTCCCAATAATTCTTCGCAAGTAAAAACAAGTTAGTAAAGTCTACAACGTATCACAAATGGGCGCGTTTCGTGCAATGGAGTATTAGAAAGCAATTATATACCCGTACGTAAGGGAAATAGCGTTTTAAAGTTCTTTTCTTCATCATAAATAATCCATTTTCTTCCTATTTAATAATATTACATGCGCACGTAAGGAAATTAAACGTTTGTTTGGGAGATTGTTTATGTTAGCAACAATGAAGTAACCATGCAAGAAATTTTCCAAGTTCAACTCGATATAAGATATTCTTGTTTGATTTTCTCGATAACGACTACTCCTATGATAAAAATGTATAGGAAAGGATATACTCAACTTTTCCAGTTCTACAGCATTTATTTGAAAAATATTTTGAAATGGGCAATACTTAACGAGATATGACTAAAATTTAATTTTTTGTCACAACTGGTACCCCTGGTTGTCATACGTGATTCATTTTTGCGATTTTCACATTATATATTTTAATTGGAAGTCCTTAATATCAAATTCCATGAAAATCTGCTCGGTAGAAGCCGAGAACGAACATGCGGACGGACGGACGGACCGACCGACGATAATAGGCGCTCACGCTGTAAGCGAACGCGCATAAAAAAGGTATATAAGGCTAGTTTGTTATCGGCTACTTTAACAACTCGATATTCTCAAAAACGACTCTAACGTTTTTGATCAAATTTCGTACAGTTACTTATGTTTACATCTTCAATGATACTATACAGTTCATATTTCTCAAAAAATGAATATAAGATTGGTTTATCCTAGGCAACTTTAACAACAATTCGATTTTCTCAAAAACGGCCATAAGAGTTTGGATCAAATTTCGTTCAGTTACTTGAGTATACATCTACAATAATACTACGTATTTAATTTTCTCAAAAAATGAATATAAGGCTAGTATATTCTAGGCAACTTTAACAACAATTCGATTTTCTCAAAAACCGCTATAAGGTTTTCGATCAAATTTCGTACAGTTACTTATGTTTACATCTTCAATAATACTGTAGAGTTCATATTTCTCAAAAATGAATATAAGGCTAGTGTATTCTAGGCAACTTTAAGAACAATTCGATTTTCTGAAAAACGGCGATAAATTTTTTGATCAAATTTCGTAGTTACTTGTCAAAAAAATCTACAATAATACAACGTATTTCCTTTATTTCAATGAATGAATATAAGGCTAGTTTATTCTACAAAAGTTTAACAACAATTCGATTTTATCAAAAACGGCATCAACGATTTCGATCAAATTTCGTACAGCTCCTTATGTTTACATCTTCAATAACATTGTACAGTTCATATGTCTCAAAAAAGGAATATAAGGCGATTTATTCTGGGCAATTTTACAACAATTCGATTTTCTCAAAAACGGCGAGAAATTTTTGTTCATATTTCGTAGAGTTACTTGAGTATACATCTACAATAATCCTACGTATTTCGTTTTTCAGAATGAATGAATATAGGACTAGTTTATTCTAGGCTATTTAACAATAATTGGATTTTCTAAAAACAGGCTCACACGATTTTCTTTTTCTAAAGATAACTAAACCGCGCATCAGTATATTAGAATGTTTGTATAATGTATGTTGTCCCTATTTTTTTTAATAGAATCATTTATTATCACCCATGTTCTTCTCTTTAGACTTTAGATGGACACCCTGAAGGCATGAGTCGCTACTAAGTGATGTACAGATAATTAAACCGGAAGAAATATAAGAGGTGTTAAGGTATCTTATTATCTCCCTCAAGAAAACAATTACTAGACACGGTGATGCCTTGTCAGACGAGATTCGACCACCTTTTCAGGAACGCATCCTGGTCTAATCTCGGCAGTCGCCTGTGCCACGTATTTGGAGAAAATAAAAATATATATTTTTGATTCTCAGAGATTATTGTTCGAATATTAAAACTACTGCTGAAATGGAAATCTAATATATGAAAATCGGTACAACAAACATTGTACAAACTTTCTCATATATGGGTACAAATGCGTTGTTTATTTACCTTTATAAAATGAAAATAGTATGAGCCTGTTTTTAGAAAATCTAAATTTTGTTAAAGTTGCCCAAGAATAAACCAGCTTTATATTAATTCATTGAGAAAAAAAATAAGTAGTATTATTGTAGATGTATACTCAAGTAACTGTATGAAATTTGATCAAAATCGATAGAGCCGTTTTTGAGAAAATCGAATTGTCGTTTAAGTTGCCTAGAATAAACTAGCCTTATATTCATTTTTTGAGAAATATGAACTGTACTATATTATTGAAAACGTAAACTCAAGTAACTGTACGAAATTTGATCAAAATTGATAGAGCCGTTTTCGAGAAAATCGGATTGTTTTTGAAAATGCGTGGAATAAACTACACTTAATTATTGATCAATGTCAACCATTTTTATGTATACTCTGCTCAGCATGATAAAATGCCTAAGTACGAAATTTAATTCATTTGCCCTATACCGTTTAGGCTCCAGAGCCAGTAACAGACGGACAGACGGCATTGCGAAAATCACTTTTTCGGATTCAGCGACACCTAAAACGTAGTATAAGTATCATTGGCCAGGTTGGTTGGGAAGTTCCAGACCACCAGCGATCAACGATTTATCGTTCAAAGTGGGCTATAAATCTGCACAATGGCGACAAACGAAGCAAAAAACCGTTCAAATTAAAATATCGGCCGATTTATCGTTAGAAAAAAGTACACGTTAGTTTCCTGGTAACGATAAATCACATAGATTTATTGCCCGCGAGAAATCTGCCCGATTTATCGAACGAAGAGATCGGCCAATAAAAATGCATCGCGTATACCCACGTAATAGCAGAGTTTGCACGGAACCTTGAACATAGTTTTCTTATTAATTAATAGCGTGGAAAAATTAAAAAAACTCCATTCACCGTAAAGGCGGTACTTACATGTCAAGACTCGCAGGACCACTTAGAGGACGCGCGTTTTCCCCTCCCCTACTCCTCCAACGGTCAACAACAGTATAAATACTCCGCCTAACCCTACACACATTGACATTGCTGAAGATGACAGCGTAGCTGTCGAAACGCGCGTCCTCTAAGTGGTCCTGCGAGTCTTGACACGTAAGTACCGCCTTTACGGTGAATTGGAGTTTTTTTAATTTTTCCATTCTGTTCATTGGCTTCACCGTGTTTAGAGTTCTTCCTTTATTTAATTAATAGCGTGTTTTCTTAATTTCCCGCGTTCACTCTTCCAACGGAACTTTTAAAGGAGTTCCGTGATTTTGATGAGTTAGAATATAGTAAGTTGACATCTCATTTGAAAACTCGTCGGTTATCACTATGTACTGCAACTGAACGAATCAAAAAAAAATTGAAGGCTTAAAATATTATTTTATGTCTGATGAAAAGG
The DNA here is from genome assembly GCA_036926305.1 of Uropetala carovei. Taxonomy (NCBI): domain Eukaryota; kingdom Metazoa; phylum Arthropoda; class Insecta; order Odonata; family Petaluridae; genus Uropetala; species Uropetala carovei. The sequence continues at coordinate 12,549,331 of JAXCHB010000011.1, forward strand.
CTCTTATTTTCATTTCGATTTTTTTAATTAATGCTTTGGGAGAAGCATATTTGTGTACCGTACTTCTTGCAATTCGTGAATGGCCAGATATTAAAATAATAAAATAAAATTTAATACTAAAATATTAAAATAAAATAAACGCGTAACTTTTTAAACAATTAACTGTCAAAATAAGAATAAATTTACCTTAAACTTTCCACCAAAGTTTAGCGGACCGACGGTTGACACACACCGCTATAAATCACACTTCATGACCGATATGTATGTTCCTTTCTTATGAATAATTAATATATTTTATGTCGTAATCACTCATTCCGAATAATCTGTTAGATAACTGAATTCTTTACGTGATCATGATTTCAATTTTCCTTACGTGTAGAATACAATACGTTACGTATTTAATTTTAAGTGTATAATAAATAAAAAAGGCAAAACTTTATAACTGAAAAAAGTTTAAACTCATCCTATTTTCTTATTAATAGGATAACAGAATCAAAAAATACATTAAAACAATATTCTAATACGACGAACTACAGAAAATGACAGGTTATGTCCCGATTATGTCCCAGTTGTCCCGGATTTTTTAAACCTCAAAATAGGAAATGTCACGGTTTTGCACCCTCAACCTCTGGACACCCTAATTCTGTCGGAAGTAACACCCTTTTATTGGTGAATCCCTGCCAGATCTCCCCCCGAAAGGCCCTCCGAACCTGAGGAGCGGTTACTCAATCATAATTTTAAAACTCGAAACAACAGATCGTAGAAGCAAGATAAAGGTATCATTTTAACCGGAATAATGAGTACGGCGGTGTAGTAAGGTTTTTATATCGATTTGATTGACCTGTCTAATTTTTAAAAATATTTTATTTTTTCAGTTACTCCATTCGAATAACATAGGGACGAGAGCAACTTATTTTTCGTTTGAATTTTAAAATTTAACTTACGAACATGGTACGAACTTGAGATTGAATGGTTCTACGAAGTAAAGAACAAAGCTTATTTTTATTGGAGACAGAATCCGAATCCTGATCTCGGCCTGATGTCGGCCGGAAGGCGTTTCGAAGGAATTCTCCGGAACACTTGTTCGCGCACTTGCGAGATCGCACACGCGCGAGCGCAGAGATTCCATCTCTGCGAGGTTATTAATTCGTGCACGCGTATGGCCGTTAAAAAAATAACACCTAGGATAGCTTCCCTGCGCAGCATACAACGAGAGAAAGTTTCCCCGTCAATTGCGTCACTTCGCATAGGCAAGATTGCGGAAGAATCGACGATGACCTGTCGATTACCGAGGTCACTAAATACGTCATCCGTGGATGGTGTCATATCTTCCTCACCACCGACGACGGCCGCTTTGTAATTCCGATGATCGCTAATGCGTGCTCACAGGGGCGAGTTTCATAGTGGGAAAAATTCTTCTTTCTCCCGAAATTTCCCAAAAAGTTGGCGGCGGTCGTGTGCCAAAACACGTATTTGTTTTACCTTCCTACCTCTCCCTCTGTTTTCCTTCCCTTCTCGATTCTCTCCTGGCTGGATAGCACCTCAGCTTTTAGAATCTATTGCGGGAGGATAAAATGATCAATTCCCGTTTCCTATCATGGCTCCCAATAATTCTTCGCAAGTAAAGAACAAGTTAGGAAAGTCTACAACGTATCACAAATGGGCGCGGTTCGTGCAATGGAGTATTAGAAAGCAATTATATACCCGTACGTAATGGAAATAGCGTTTTAAAGTTCTTTTCTTCATCATAAATAATCCATTTTCTTCCTATTTAATAATATTACATGCGCACGTAAGGAAATTAAACGTTTGTTTGGGAGATTGTTTATGTTAGCAACAATGAAGTAACCATGCAAGAAATTTTCCAAGTTCAACTCGATATAAGATATTCTTGTTTGATTTTCTCGATAACGACTACTCCTATGATAAAAATGTATAGGAAAGGATATACTCAACTTTTCCAGTTCTACAGCATTTATTTGAAAAATATTTTGAAATGGGCAATACTTAACGAGATATGACTAAAATTTAATTTTTTGTCACAACTGGTACCCCTGGTTGTCATACGTGATTCATTTTTGCGATTTTCACATTATATATTTTAATTGGAAGTCCTTAATATCAAATTCCATGAAAATCTGCTCGGTAGAAGCCGAGAACGAACATGCGGACGGACGGACGGACCGACCGACGATAATAGGCGCTCACGCTGTAAGCGAACGCGCATAAAAAAGGTATATAAGGCTAGTTTGTTATCGGCTACTTTAACAACTCGATATTCTCAAAAACGACTCTAACGTTTTTGATCAAATTTCGTACAGTTACTTATGTTTACATCTTCAATGATACTATACAGTTCATATTTCTCAAAAAATGAATATAAGATTGGTTTATCCTAGGCAACTTTAACAACAATTCGATTTTCTCAAAAACGGCCTAAGAGTTTGGATCAAATTTCGTACAGTTACTTGAGTATACATCTACAATAATACTACGTATATAATTTTCTCAAAAAATGAATATAAGGCTAGTATATTCTAGGCAACTTTAACAACAATTCGATTTTCTCAAAAACCGCTCTGAGGTTTTCGATCAAATTTCGTACAGTTACTTATGTTTACATCTTCAATAATACTGTAGAGTTCATATTTCTCAAAAATGAATATAAGGCTAGTGTATTCTAGGCAACTTTAAGAACAATTCGATTTTCTGAAAAACGGCGATAAATTTTTTGATCAAATTTCGTAGAGTTACTTGACAAAAAAATCTACAATAATACGACGTATTTCCTTTATTTCAATGAATGAATATAAGGCTAGTTTATTCTACAAAAGTTTAACAACAATTCGATTTTATCAAAAACGGCTGCAACGATTTCGATCAAATTTCGTATAGCTCCTTATGTTTACATCTTCAATAACATTGTACAGTTCATATGTCTCAAAAAAGGAATATAAGGCGAGTTTATTCTGGGCAATTTTACAACAATTCGATTTTCTCAAAAACGGCTTTAAAATTTTTGTTCATATTTCGTAGAGTTACTTGAGTATACATCTACAATAATACTACGTATTTCGTTTTTCACAATGAATGAATATAAGACTAGTTTATTCTAGGCTATTTAACAATAATTGGATTTTCTAAAAACAGGCTCACACGATTTTCTTTTTCTAAAGATAACTAAACCGCGCATCAGTATATTAGAAAGTTTGTATAATGTATGTTGTCCCTATTTTTTTTAATAGAATCATTTATTAACACCCATGTTCTTTCGAGAACTGCTGAAATGGAAATCTAATATATGAAAATCGGTACAGCAAACATTGTACAAACTTTCTCATATATGGGTACAAATGCGTTGTTTATTTACCTTTATAAAATGAAAATAGTATGAGCCTGTTTTTAGAAAATCTAAATTTTGTTAAAGTTGCCCAAGAATAAACCAGCTTTATATTAATTCATTGAGAAAAAAAAATAAGTAGTATTATTGTAGATGTATACTCAAGTAACTGTACGAAATTTGATCAAAATCGATAGAGCCGTTTTTGAGAAAATCGAATTGTCGTTTAAGTTGCCTAGAATAAACCAGCCTTATATTCATTTTTTGAGAAATATGAACTGTACAGTATTATTGAAAACGTAAACTCAAGTAACTGTACGAAATTTGATCAAAATTGATAGAGCCGTTTTCGAGAAAATCGGATTGTTTTTGAAAATGCGTGGAATAAACTACACTTAATTATTGATCAATGTCAACCATTTTTATGTATACTCTGCTCAGCATGATAAAATGCCTAAGTACGAAATTTAATTCATTTGCCTTATACCGTTTAGGCTCCAGAGCCAGTAACAGACGGACAGACGGCATTGCGAAAATCACTTTTTCGGATTCAGCGACACCTAAAACGTAGTATAAGTATCATTGGCCAGGTTGGTTGGGAAGTTCCAGACGACCAGCGATCAACGATTTATCGTTCAAAGTGGGCTATAAATCTGCACAATGGCGACAAACGAAGCAAAAAACCGTTCAAATTAAAATATCGGCCGATTTATCGTTAGAAAAAAGTACACGTTAGTTTCCTGGTAACGATAAATCACATAGATTTATTGACCGCGAGAAATCTGCCCGATTTATCGAACGAAGAGATCGGCCAATAAAAATGCATCGCGTATACCCACGTAATAGCAGAGTTTGCACGGAACCTTGAACATAGTTTTCTTATTAATTAATAGCGTGTTTTCTTAATTTCCCGCGTTCACTCTTCCAACGGAACTTTTAAAGGAGTTCCGTGATTTTGGCGAGTTAGAATATAGTAAGTTGACATCTCATTTGAAAACTCGTCGGTTATCACTATGTACTGCAACTGAACGAATCAAAAAAAAATTGAAGGCTTAAAATATTATTTTATGTCTGATGAAAAGGCTCTTATTTTCATTTCGATTTTTTTAATTAATGCTTTGGGAGAAACATATTTGTGTACCGTACTTCTTGCAATTCGTGAATGGCCAGATATTAAAATAATAAAATAAAATTTAATACTAAAATATTAAAATAAAATAAACGCGTAACTTTTTAAACAATTAACTGTCAAAGTAAGAATAAATTTACCTTAAACTTTCCACCAAAGTTTCGCGGACCGACGGTTGACACACACCGCTATAAATCACACTTCATGACCGATATGTATGTTCCTTTCTTATGAATAATTAATATATTTTATGTCGTAATCACTCATTCCGAATAATCTGTTAGATAACTGAATTCTTTACGTGATCATGATTTCAATTTTCCTTACGTGTAGAATACAATACGTTACGTATTTAATTTTAAGTGTATAATAAATAAAAAAGGCAAAACTTTATAACTGAAAAAAGTTTAAACTCATCCTATTTTCTTATTAATAGGATAACAGAATCAAAAAATACATTAAAACAATATTCTAATACGACGAACTACAGAAAATGACAGGTTATGTCCCGATTATGTCGCAGTTGTCCCGGATTTTTTAAACCTCAAAATAGGAAATGTCACGGTTTTGCACCCTCAGCCTCTGGACACCCTAATTCTGTCGGAAGTAACACCCTTTTATTGGTGAATCCCTGCCAGATCTCCCCCCGAAAGGCCCTCCGAACCTGAGGAGCGGTTACTCAATCATAATTTTAAAACTCGAAACAACAGATCGTAGAAGCAAGATAAAGGTATCATTTTAACCGGAATAATGAGTACGGCGGTGTAGTAAGGTTTTTATATCGATTTGATTGACCTGTCTAATTTTTAAAAATATTTTATTTTTTCAGTTACTCCATTCGAATAACATAGGGACGAGAGCAACTTATTTTTCGTTTGAATTTTAAAATTTAACTTACGAACATGGTACGAACTTGAGATTGAATGGTTCTACGAAGTAAAGAACAAAGCTTATTTTTATTGGAGACAGAATCCGAATCCTGATCTAATTAGCATAAAAATGCACTTATAACTAATAAAATACGTGATTTTATGATTTTTGTTACAATACCCATTTCGAGAAAGGTATTGTTTTCGCGAAAAAATTCGACCTCGAGATTTTTAAGGAAATGCACGTTTTAGAGGTCGCTGAATCCAAAAAAGTGGCTTTCGCAATGCCGTCCGTCTGATACTGCCTCTGGAATCTAGAGGGTGGAGCGAAATTGAATGAAATCTTTTATAATACTGAGCAGAGGATACGTAGAAATGGCTGACATTGATCAAGAATTAAGAGTAAATTATTCTACTTATTTTTTACAACAATTCGATTTTCTCAAAAACGGCGATAACGTTTTTGATCAAATTTCGTAAAGTTACTTGAGGATACATCTACAATAATACTACGTATTTAATTTTTCTCAATGAATGAATATAAGGCTAGTTAATTCTAGGCAACTTTAACAACAATTCGATTTTGTCAAAACCGGCTATGACGTTTTTGATCAAATTTCGTACATTTACTTATGTTTAGGTCTTCAGTAATACTGTACAGTTGACATATATCAAAAAATGAATATAAGTCTAGTTTATTCCAGGCTACTTTAACAACTATTCCATTTTGACAAAAACACATATAACGATTTTGATGAAATCTGGTCAAATGACATATGTTTACATCTGCAGTAATTCTGTGCAGTTCATATTTATCAAAAAATGAATATAAGGCTAGTTTATTCCAGGCTACTTTAACAACTATTCCATTTTCAAAAAAAAACACATATAACGGTTTCGATCAAATTTCGTACAGTTACATACGTTTACATCTGCAATAATTCTGTGCAGTTCAAATTTCTCATAAAATGAATATAGGACTACTTTATTCTAGGCAACTTTAACAACAACTCGATATTCTCAAAAACGTCTATAACGTTTTTGATTAAATTTCTCACAGTTACTCGCCTTCATTCCCTTTCTCTCCTTATCTCCATTTCCTTCTCTCTCTCTCCCCCCCTCCCTCTTCTCATCCCTCCCTCCCTCCCCTCTGCCTCTTCCACTTCCTCCCATATTCCATATTAACCGCTCCTGTCAGCCACGATGTCATTTCTCTCAAGAGAGCGAAGCTGAGAAGAACACAATCCCTCTGACGCCATTATCCATCGTTAAAAGCCCAATTTCAACAGTAAGATTATCTATTTAAGGATAGATTCAGATAACTAAAGACTTACGTCTAATATATCGGGAATTATTTTTTCTACAGGCCACTACAGAAGGTGTGAGCTTCTAAGGGAACCAACTATAACTGATTAACGAAGCTTTATCAACTCTATTTGGCCTTAATAGGTGAGTGAAATGGAGTCTGTTCCTTAAATATTTATTAAAAATCGGTACAACATACACTGTACAAACTTTCACTAATGCGTCGTCATTGGTAATCTTCGTGAGGACCAAAGTTGTAGAGAATAATATTTATTCCAAGTTTTGTTTGAAACAAATTTTCGTAGAACCATCGTTTTCGGAGATAATTAATTTATACGTAAATTTCAGTATGCAGCGCCACCACCATGTAGCGGTGAATTCTGTAAACATATTCTAAATATGCCTAATTTACGGCAATAAGGACGACTGTATTCTTTCACGACACGAAATAATAATTTTGCCTTTTAATGCTATTCATAAAAATTCAAATATCTACACCCCAAATAAGGAGAAAGTCATGTGTTGGCCACATCAGATAGAATAAAGCTTTACCCGTCGAATAATGCAAAAAAAAAAAAGAAAATCGGTCCATATTTACCTATTTTAACGAATGAAGGAAGAAAACCTTGCACTCTGAAAAATCGAAAATCCCGTGTAAACTTAAGGGAAAATATAATTGTCTCCTGGATTCGAACCCGGGACTCTTAAGCAAAAGAAAATATTTTTCCAGGGACCTCATAGCCAGTAGAAACAAAACGCCGTTTACCGCATATCTTTACGACGAACGGTTCTCGAGAAATACGCCGATATAAATACGCGAGGCTTCATACGCACTGACGGACGCAGCTTCACTACGCGCATAATATATACGATGATGATGGCATTGTAATATAAATTTTTAAAATATAAATTTTTCCTTTCTTTAAATAAATTCTTCTTTCATTTAAAATAATAATGACTGCTGATTGATTTACTTACAGATTGATACCGAATGTGTAATATATATATATCGGATAAATTATTTCTGAATAGTATTTCAAATGATTTATTTAGCGAATCACTTCCAAAAATTTAGAACCGAACCACCTCCAAATTATGAAGTGCTTAGCAGCTCTGGTATAAAGCAATAAAAATCGTTAGCTACTTAAAAGAAAACTTTCCTGAGCGAAGCCGGGCGTTTCAGCTAGTGAAGCATATTTATGTCTTTGTAGTAGAACATGTTTACTTCAGCTGCTATGAAGATTGTTTCCGTTGACAACGATTGATATATCCGCGTAAGAAATTTCCTAATTCACAATTAATTTACGACTTTCTCGATTGAATTTTCTCTAACTTTTACAAAATTAGTAGCATTAATGTGAAAATTTACGCTCACATTTTATTATTTAAATATTTAATATATTAAATGAGCTCCAATAAGATCTTGTATGTTTCTCATAAGTGAAATACAAAGAAAATCAAATGGCAGCAGCAAAGAAATCTTCCCTCCAAGTTTCCGCTTTCGAACTGTTACGCTTTCATCAAATTTCTATTTTAATAAATTGTGCATAAATTCAGACAGATGCCAAGGTGAAACTATAAGGGCATTTCTCTTAAGAAACTCACCAAACGTTGAAATTATAATAATGAAACCACATTCAATGTTATTTTAACACTTAAAAATGTCTAGTATCGAATGTAGCTCTCACGACAAAAACGGCTCACCATTAACAATTTTTTAATCAATAGTTGAAGAATGTGAAGCATTGTTGTCTAACAAACTCGATGTATTTCATTGCAGGTTTAAGAAGTAACGTCAAATCGTATTCTGGGAGAGATCAGAGAGGGGGTGGGTCTCCTGCTTCCCACACAACTTTTTTCTTTGCTGGAAACGTCGGACTCCGGACTGCTGATTGACAAGCTTCATCCATCTTCACTAATTTTACCGAGTAACAAACTAAAGGACACGATTTAACGCAATTGTTAAAAATCCTAAAATGAGTTCCGAAGAAGCACAGATCGGAAAAATTCGTAAGAGTGTCGATTTAGGCATCGACTTGGAAAGGGAAAACGAAGTATCGCTGGCGAAAAAGATAGGGATTGAACCTAAGCAGAAAAGCGTCGTCTTGAGGGAAGGGGTGTTGAATTACCTTAACCGACCTTGCGACTCCGAGGGCAACACTTATCTAATGAAGTTCGCGGATCTAGGGAAGGAAAAGTTGTTGGAATTACTTTTGAAATGCGACGGGTTGGAGGTGAATGGCGCAAATGCTAAAGGGGAGACGGCGGCAGATATTTCGTGGAGTAAAAGTAATTACGCCTGCCTTTTGAGGCTATTGGAAGCTGACTCGCTCTTCCCTCGACGCTTTGATGAGCGTTCGGTGGATGAGAGGAAACCCTTTGGAAAGGAATTGGCGCAATTTATTGAAAAAAGACGATTATTACACGATAGGATCATCGATGGAGATTTGGACTGCGTGAAGGAGCATACCAAGTCCAACAAATCGTCGTACTATTTAAATGTCAACAATAAATCCGCCGTGTATTGCGCCGCTAGAAATGGGAATTTTCAGTTATGTGCTTACTTGCAATACATAGGGGTGAAATTTTGGCAGGGTGAGAGATCAAAGTTGATGGATAAAATTGAAATCGATAAACAGGAGCAGCTTGAAAAGGCAGCGAGCGCCTACTTCGTAGAGGACAAAGATTCTCACATTTATAAATTAATGGCTTCCTCAAAAATCTACGGACTGTTTACGGACGACAGAAAGGAAATCGTGGATAGTTTGTACAAGAAACTCAATCGCTGCCAATACGTAAGAATGATCATGAAAGTTCTTAAAGACGTAGATTTAGATGTGATTTTCGATTTTGATTCCTACGAAGTTGACCGTATTTGTCCGAATACTGAAGAGGACACGTACGGTTTGGCTGACAGTAAAATCCAAAGGATTTACATAGGTTCGAAGGCCTGCGTATCACACAATTCATCAGATAAAAGAGTTTCGGGCACCCTAGCGCACGAGCTGACTCATCTTGCCATGAACACCCTGTATGGGAACAAAGCGAAGCCATTCACGAGAGATGACACCACTAAAATGGACGAATATAGTGATATTGTACGTGCGGTTGAAAGACGTTGTAAACTGAATCCTGCAGAGATTGACGATGTTATTAAAAGAGTTTTTAATTATGAGGAGTGGGCTTGGGAAGCGGAGCTGATTGTGAGGGCTCCTCATTTATTGGCTGTCCATGGTGAGGAAGAGGGAATGAGGCTACTTGGGGAACAGGTTCCGGAACTGCTTGACTTCTATGCAAGATATGTCGTTCCTGACTGCGAAAAGTACACAAATGACTCATTTTTCGAGAAACCTCTTTGCTTGATAGAAGCACTGCAGAAATATCAAGGCCGCATTCGAGAAATGGAAGTGGGAATTTCTCCGTTAAAAAAATTAGGCGAGAAATTCGAAGACTATCTGAATACTTTTAAGAATATTAGGGTACTCGTCACGTCAGACACGAAACTGTGTTGCTGGCAAGTGTACAACGAGTTGAAGGATACCTATAAATTTCATCTGAAGAGGTGTTGCCCATTTTTTGAGCTGCGACGATTCGAAAGTAACTCGGAAATTATTCTGGACGGACTTCGATGCAATGCCTGCAAGTACTTGGTTCTCGTGACGGACGACTTACAACCAAATTTCTCAGACGTATCGGATTTCTTCGATGATATACGTAACATCGAGAAGGTCGTAGTTCTATCGTGAAAAAATCTTGCAGTAATTTGGAGAAGAGTTGGGGAAGTAAAGTCGTGGAATACAATTGGAACCATTTCAGCGAATCATTCAAGAGAAATGTTTTGGGGAAAAAGACAATTCATCAAGGCGAAAGCATAGTTAAATTTTAACGTTCCCATTGTATTGTTTTGTGAATATTTAGAGGTAATTATGTAACAGAATGTGAAATTAGTTGAGTAAAATAAAATTGCAATGAAATGTGTTAATTATTCACCTTTTTCTTTTCATTCATGTGTTATGTGTATTAATTTCCTTCAAGCGCTGAACGAATTGTTTACGTCATGAATTATGATATTCCTGTGATTACCACAGTATTTATTGTTGAGAATTCAAGGTCAATAGTTAAATATTTAATTGGTGAATAAACAATCCATGACTAACTAATCATTCTTTCATTTTGAATAACACATACATTTCCATTTATCTGTAGTGTTACATTTTAAAAGTAACCGGATTAAAAGTTCACGTAGTAAATTATTCATTCAGATTAGAATGTAATATCATTTATTTATATACTAAACAAGCCTGCATTTCGAATTTGAAATGTTGCCAGCATTCTTAAAAATAAACACATAGAAGCTTGAAAGTTTATAGAATATTATTTTTTAAATGTCATATCTAAAATCAGGGCCGGCCCGTGGAATTTGAGCACCCCAGGCAAGAATTTTAAAATGCGCCACTTTAACACTTAACTAGTCGCGCCGCCGCCATGTTTGTTTGCTACAACGCAACAAAGTAGCGTTTCAGTTTGAAATCAATATCAGAATCTATTAATTGTCTCATATACCCTATTAGCTGTTTTGGAACTACTGAATGAAGAAGTTGTTACATTTTAATCTCTTTTATTTTAGGTGTAGAGGTCTATATTTGTCTTCAGCGTTAACGGTTAATTAAATTTGTGAATTTTTACTTTCTCATACGAAGTATCGAGAAAGTATTGTTTTCGGGAAAAAATTCGACCCCGAGATTTTTCCTGAAATACACATTTTAGGTGTCGCTGAATCCGAAAAAGTGGTTTTCGCAATGCCGTCTGTCTGCCTGTTAATGGCTCTGGAGCCTACACGGTAGAGCGAAAATGAAGGAAATCTCGTACTTAGGCATTTTATCACACTGAGCAGAGTACACATAGAAATGGTTGACATTGCTCAATGATTACGGGAAGTTTATTCTATGCATTTTTAACAACAATTCGATTTTCTGAAAAACGGCTGTAAAGATTTTGATCAAATTTCGTAGAGTTACTTATGTTAACATCTTCAATAATGCTAGGTATTTCATTTTTCTCAATGAATGAATATAAGGCTAGTTCATTCTGGGTTACTTTAACAACAATTCGATTTTCTCAAAAACGGCTATAAAGATTTTGATCAAATTTCGTATAGTTACTTATGTTTACATTTCCAATAATACTGTGCATTTCATATTTCTCAAAAAATGAATATAAGGCTAGTTTATTGTAGGCAACTTTAACAACAATTCGATTTTCTCAAAACGGCTGTAACGTTTTTTATCAAATTTCGTAGAGTTACGTCTAATAATCCATCAGCGCAAAGCTCTTTCCTATCTATTCAAATGATGCAAATGATGCGGAAAAAGTTTTTTTTAGCGGAAAAATGCTTCCGCAAAAAAAAAAATTTTCCGCAAAAAAAAAATTCTTCCGCAAACAATATTTATCCGCAAAAAAAAAAATTTTTCCGCAAAAAAAAATTTTTTTTCGCAAAAAGTTTTCCACAAAAAAATTTTTCCGCAAAAAAAAATCCGCAAAAAAAAATTTTTCCGCAAAAAAAAAATTTTCCGCAAAAATAAATTTTAAATCCGCAAAAAAAAATTTCCGCAAAAAAAAAAATTTTCCGCAAAAAAAAATTTTTCCGCAAAAATAAATTTTTTTCGCAAAAAAGAAATAATTCCGCAGAAAAAAAATTTTTCCGCAAAAAAAACATTTTCCACAAAAGAAAAATTTGTCCGCAAAAAAAATCTATCCGCAAAAAAAAAAATTTTCCGCAAAAAAAAATTTCTAGGTAAAAAAAAAATTTACCGCAAAAAAAAATTTTTCGCAAAAAAATTGCGCAAAAAGAATATTTTGTTGAAAAAAAAAATTTTTCCGCAAAAAAAATTTTTTTACGCAAAAAAAACATTTACCACAAAAAAAAATTTATCCCCAAAAAAAAAATTTTTCCGCTAAAAGAAATTTTTCCGCAAAAAAAAATTTTTCCGCAAAAAAACGTTTTCCACAAAGAAAAATTTTTTCGCAAAAAAAAATTTGTCCGGAAAAACAAAATTTCTCCGCAAACAAAAAATTTTTCCGCAAATAAAAAAATTTCTCGGCAAAAAGAAAACTTTTCCGCAAAAAAAAATTTCTCAGGAAAAAAAAAATTTTTTCCGCAAAAAAAAAATTTTTCGCAAAAGAAAAATTCCGCAAAAAAAAAATTTTTTTCCGCAAAAAAAGTTTTCCGCAAAAAAAAATTTCTCCGCAAAAAAAAAAATTTTTTCGCAAAAAAAAAATTTTTTCACAAAAAAAAAATTTTCCGCAAAAAAAAAATTTTCGCAAAAGAAAAATTCCGCAAAAAGAAAAATTTCAGCAAAAAAAATTTTTTTCGCAAAAAAAAAATTTTCCCCAAAAAAAAGTTTTTCGCAAAAAAAATTTTTTCGCAAAAAAAAATTTTTTCCGCAAAAAAAAATATTTTCTGGAAAAAAATGTTTCCGCAAAAAAAATTTTTTTACGCAAAAAAAAAATTTTTCCCCAAAAAAAACATTTTTTGCGCAAAAAAAAAGTCCGCAAAAAAAACATTTTTCCGCAAAAAAACCTTTTTTCACAAAAATAAATTTTTCCGAAAAAAAAAATTTTTCCGCAAGAAGAAATTTTTCCGCCAAAAAAAATTTTTTACGCAAAAAAAAAATTCTTCCGGAAAAAAAGAATTTTTTCGCCAAAATAAAAATTTCTCGGCAAAATAAATTTTTCCGCAAAAAGAAAATATCTCGGCAAAAAAAAAGTTTCCGCATAAAAAAAATTTTTTTCGCAAAAAAGAATTTTCCCCAAAAAAAAACTTCCGAAAAAAGTTTCTCTTCTCTGTAGACTTTAGATGGACTCCCTGAAGGCAAGAGTCGCTACTAAGCGCTGTATAGATAATTAAACCGGAAGAAATATAAGAGGTGTTAAGGTATCTTATTATCTCCCTCAAGAAAACAATTAGGAGACACGGTGATGCCTTGTCAGCCGAGATTCGACCACCTTTTCAGGAACGCATCCTGGTCTAATCTCGGCAGTCGCCTGTGCCACGTATTTGGAGAAAATAAAAATATATATTTTTGATTCTCAGAGATTATTGTTCGAATATTAAAACTATTGATGAAACGGAATCTAATATATAAAAATGAATGTGTGTGTGTGTACTGTGAAGGTGCAAGCGCGCATCATTTTCTTTTTTGCAATCTTCCCCGTCCTTCCTTTCTTTCGGGCGCCAGGAAGTCGGTAGACGACGGTCTGCCGTCGCGGAGTCTGAGAATGTAAGGATGGTTAGCAATAAAGAGTAACCTTGTGTTTAGGCTGTCCATACGTCAAGGTTTTCCGAGATTTATTCCGGATTTTAGTCATCTGTTCCGGTGTCCCGAAAATTTCTTTCGGGATACTGTCCGTAATTAAATTATTTACGCTAGGAAAACCTTTGTTTCTGTGTCCAAAACGTTCTCACAAATTAAAACATTATTCCTCGCCCGTTGCTTCTCGAGACAAGAAGAAGATCTTTCCCATGTCGGCCGAAAGGCGTTTCGAAGGAATTCTCCGGAACAGTTGTTCGCGCACTTGCGAGATCGCACACGCGCGAGCGCAGAGATTCCATCTCTGCGAGGTTATTAATTCGTGCACGCGTATGGCCGTTATAAAAATAACACCTAGGATAGCTTCCCTGCGCAGCATACAACGAGAGAAAGTTTCCCCGTCAATTGCGTCACTTCGCATAGGCAAGATTGCGGAAGAATCGACGATGACCTGTGGATTACCGAGGTCACTAAATACGTCATCCGTGGATGGTGTCATATCTTCCTCACCACCGACGACGGCCGCTTTGTAATTCCGATGATCGCTAATGCGTGCTCACAGGGGTGAGTTTCATAGTGGGAAAAATTCTTCTTTCTCCCGAAATTTCCCAAAAAGTTGGCGGCGTTCGTGTGCCAAAACACGTATTTGTTTTACCTTCCTACCTCTCCCTCTGTTTTCCTTCCCTTCTCGATTCTCTCCTGGCTGGATAGCACCTCAGCTTTTAGAATCTATTGCGGGAGGATAAAATGATCAATTCCCGTTTCCTATCATGGCTCCCAATAATTCTTCGCAAGTAAAGAACAAGTTAGGAAAGTCTACAACGTATCACAAATGGGCGCGGTTCGTGCAATGGAGTATTAGAAAGCAATTATATACCCGTACGTAAGGGAAATAGCGTTTTAAAGTTCTTTCCTTCATCATAAATAATCCTTTTTCTTCCTATTTAATAATATTACATGCGCACGTAAGGAAATTAAACGTTTGTTTGGGAGAATTGTTTATGTTAGCAACAATGAAGTAACCATGCAAGAAATTTTCCAAGTTCAACTCGATATAAGACTTTCTTGTTTGATTTTCTAGGAAAGGAAATACTCTACTTTTCCAGTTCTACAGCATTTATTTGAAAAATAATTTGAAATGGGTAATACTTAACGAGATATGACTAAAATTTAATTTTTTGTCACAAGTCGTACCCCTGGTTGGCATACGTGATTCATTTTTGCGATTTTCATGTTATATTTGATTGAAAGTCCTTAATATCACATTCCACGAAAATCTGCTCGGTAGATGCCGAGAACGAACATGCGGACGGACGGACGATAATAGGCGCTCACGCTGTAAGCGAAACGCGCCTAAAAAAGGTATATAAGGCTAGTTTGTTCTCGGCTACTTTAACAATTCGATATTCTCAAAAACGACTGTAACGTTTTTGATCAAATTTCGAACAGTCACTTATGTTTACATCTTCAATTATACTATCACGTTCACATTTCCCCAAAAATGAATATAAGATTGGTTATTCTAGGCAACTTTAACAACGATTCGATTTTCTCAAAAACGGCTGTAACAATTTTGATCAAATATCGTACAGCAACTTGAGTTTTCATCTACAATAATACTACGTATTTCATTTATCTCAATGAATTCTAGGTAGCTTTAACAACAATTCGATTTTCTCAAAAACGGTAAAATGTTTTCGATCAAATTTCGTAGAGTTACTTACCAAGAAAATCTACAATAATACGACGTATTTCCTTTTTCTCAATGAATGAATATAAGGTTAGTTTATTATACGCAAGTTTAACAACAATTCGATTTTTTCAAAAACGGCTGGAACGATTTCGATCAAATTTCGTACAGCTCCTTATGTTTACATCTTCAATAATATTGTACAGTTCATAATTCTCAAAAAATGAATATAAGGCTAGTTTATTCTAGGCAAGTTTAACAACAAATCGATCTTCTCGAAAACGGCGATAACGTTTTTGATCAAATTTCGTACATCTTACATCTTCAATAACACTGTACAGTTCATATGTGTCAAAAAATGAATATAAGGCTAGTTCATTCTAGGTAACTTTAACAGCAATTCGATTTTCTCGAAATCGGCTATAACGTTTTCGATCAAATTTCTAACAGTTACTTATGCTTACATCTCAAATAACACTGTACAGTTCGTAATTCTCAAAAAATGAATATAAGGCTAGTTTACTCTGCGCCACTTTAACAACAATTCGATTTTCTCAAAAACGGCGAGAAATTTTTTGATCAAATTTCGTAGAGTTACTTGACAAAAAAAATCTACAATAATACCACGTATTTCGTTTTTCACAATGAATGAATATAAGACTAGTTTATTCTAGGCAATTTAACAATAATTGGATTTTCTAAAAACAGGCTCACACGATTTTCATTTTCTAATGATAACTAAACCACAGATCAGTATATTAGAAAGTTTGTACAATGTATGTTGTCGCGATTTTTTTAATAGAATCACCACTCATGTTCTTCTCTTTAGACTTTAGATGGACTCCCTGAAGGCAAGAGTCGCTACTAAGTGATGTACAGATAATTAAAGCGGAAGAAGTATAAGAGGTGTTAAGGTATCTTATTATATCCCTCAAGAAAACAATTATGAGACACGGTGATGCCTTGTTAGCCGAGATTCGACCACGTTTTGAGGAACGCATCCCGGTCGAATCTCGGGAGTCGCCTGTGCTACGTATTTGAGGAAATAAAAATATATATTTTTGATTCTCAGAGATTATTGTTCGAATATTAAAACTATTGCCGAAATGGAAATCTAATATATAAAAATGAATGTGTGTGTGTACTGTAAAGGTGCAAGCGCGCATGATTTCCTTTTTTGCAAACTTCCCCTGTCCATCCTTTCTTTCCGGAGCCAGGAAGTCGGTAGACGACGGTCTGCCGTCGAGGATCGTGAGAATGTAAAAAAGTTATCAATAAAGAGTCGCCGTTCCGGCGCCAGAAAGTTACTCCTCACATTATCACGCTTCATATCCTGCTATCGGAAGGAATGCTTACCCACCCCATCCCAGCCACCGACCCTACCAGACTTTGTAGCCTTCTGTCTAGGCTGTCCATACGTCACGGTTTTCCGGATTTTAGTCATCTGTTCCGGTGTCCCGAAAATTTCTTTCGGGATACTGTCCGTAATTAAATTATTTACGCTAGGAAAACCTTTGTTTCTGTGTCCAAAACGTTCTCACAAATGAAAACATTATTCCTCGCCCGCTGCTTCTCGAGACAAGAAGAAGATCTTTCCCATGTCGGCCGGAAGACGTTTCGAAGGAATTCTCCGGAACAGTTGTTCGCGCACTTGCGAGATCGCACACGCGCGAGCGCAGAGATTCCATCTCTGCGAGGTTATTAATTCGTGCACGCGTATGGCCGTTATAAAAATAAGACCTAGGATAGCTTCCCTGCGCAGCATACAACGAGAGAAAGTTTCCCCGTCAATTGCGTCACTTCGCATAGGCAAGATTGCGGAAGAATCGACGATGACCTGTCGATTACCGAGGTCACTAAATACGTCATCCGTGGATGGTGTCATATCTTCCTCACCACCGACGACGGCCGCTTTGTAATTCCGATGATCGCTAATGCGTGCTCACAGGGGCGAGTTTCATAGTGGGAAAAATTCTTCCTTCTCCTGAAATTTCCCAAAAAGTTGGCGGCGGTCGTGTGCCAAACCACGTATTTGTTTTACCTTCCTACCTCTCCCTCTGTTTTCCTTCCCTTCTCGATTCTCTCCTGGCTGGATAGCACCTCAGCTTTTAGAATCTATTGCGGGAGGATAAAATGATCAATTCCCGTTTCCTATCATGGCTCCCAATAATTCTTCGCAAGTAAAGAACAAGTTAGGAAAGTCTACAACGTATCACAAATGGGCGCGGTTCGTGCAATGGAGTATTAGAAAGCAATTATATACCCGTACGTAAGGGAAATAGCGTTTTAAAGTTCTTTTCTTCATCATAAATAATCCATTTTCTTCCTATTTAATAATATTACATGCGCACGTAAGGAAATTAAACGTTTGTTTGGGAGAATTGTTTATGTTAGCAACAATGAAGTAACCATGCAAGAAATTTTCCAAGTTCAACTCGATATAAGACTTTCTTGTTTGATTTTCTAGGAAAGGAAATACTCTACTTTTCCAGTTCTACAGCATTTATTTGAAAAATAATTTGAAATGGGTAATACTTAACGAGATATGACTAAAATTTAATTTTTTGTCACAAGTCGTACCCCTGGTTGGCATACGTGATTCATTTTTGCGATTTTCATATTATATATTTTAATTGGAAGTCCTTAATATCAAATTCCATGAAAATCTGCTCGGTAGAAGCCGAGAACGAACATGCGGACGGACGGACGATAATAGGCGCTCACGCTGTAAGCGAAACGCGCCTAAAAAAGGTATATAAGGCTAGTTTGTTCTCGGCTACTTTAACAATTCGATATTCTCAAAAACGACTGTAACGTTTTGATCAAATTTCGAACAGTCACTTATGTTTACATCTTCAATTATACTATCACGTTCACATTTCCCCAAAAATGAATATAAGATTGGTTATTCTAGGCAACTTTAACAACGATTCGATTTTCTCAAAAACGGCTGTAACAATTTTGATCAAATATCGTACAGCAACTTGAGTTTTCATCTACAATAATACTACGTATTTCATTTATCTCAATGAATTCTAGGTAGCTTTAACAACAATTCGATTTTCTGAAAAACGGCTGTAACAATTTTGATCAAATATCGTACAGCAACTTGAGTTTTCATCTACAATAATACTACGTATTTCATTTATCTCAATGAATTCTAGGTAGCTTTAACAACAATTCGATTTTCTCAAAAACGGTAAAATGTTTTCGATCAAATTTCGTAGAGTTACTTACCAAGAAAATCTACAATAATACGACGTATTTCCTTTTTCTCAGTGAATGAATATAAGGTTAGTTTATTATACGCAAGTTTAACAACAATTCGATTTTTTCAAAAACGGCTGGAACGATTTCGATCAAATTTCGTACAGCTCCTTATGTTTACATCTTCAATAATATTGTACAGTTCATAATTCTCAAAAAATGAATATAAGGCTAGTTTATTCTAGGCAAGTTTAACAACAAATCGATCTTCTCGAAAACGGCGATAACGTTTTTGATCAAATTTCGTACATCTTACATCTTCAATAACACTGTACAGTTCATATGTGTCAAAAAATGAATATAAGGCTAGTTCATTCTAGGTAACTTTAACAGCAATTCGATTTTCTCGAAATCGGCTATAACGTTTTCGATCAAATTTCTAACAGTTACTTATGCTTACATCTCAAATAACACTGTACAGTTCGTAATTCTCAAAAAAATGAATATAAGGCTAGTTTACTCTGCGCCACTTTAACAACAATTCGATTTTCTCAAAAACGGCGAGAAATTTTTTGATCAAATTTCGTAGAGTTACTTGACAAAAAAAATCTACAATAATACCACGTATTTCGTTTTTCACAATGAATGAATATAAGACTAGTTTATTCTAGGCAATTTAACAATAATTGGATTTTCTAAAAACAGGCTCACACGATTTTCATTTTCTAATGATAACTAAACCACAGATCAGTATATTAGAAAGTTTGTACAATGTATGTTGTCGCGATTTTTTTAATAGAATCACCACTCATGTTCTTCTCTTTAGACTTTAGATGGACTCCCTGAAGGCAAGAGTCGCTACTAAGTGATGTACAGATAATTAAAGCGGAAGAAGTATAAGAGGTGTTAAGGTATCTTATTATATCCCTCAAGAAAACAATTATGAGACACGGTGATGCCTTGTTAGCCGAGATTCGACCACGTTTTGAGGAACGCATCCCGGTCGAATCTCGGGAGTCGCCTGTGCCACGTATTTGAGGAAATAAAAAAATATATTTTTGATTCTCAGAGATTATTGTTCGAATATTAAAACTATTGCCGAAATGGAAATCTAATATATAAAAATGAATGTGTGTGTGTACTGTAAAGGTGCAAGCGCGCATGATTTCCTTTTTTGCAAACTTCCCCTGTCCATCCTTTCTTTCCGGAGCCAGGAAGTCGGTAGACGACGGTCTGCCGTCGAGGATCGTGAGAATGTAAAAAAGTTATCAATAAAGAGTCGCCGTTCCGGCGCCAGAAAGTTACTCCTCACATTATCACGCTTCATATCCTGCTACCGGAAGGAATGCTTACCCACCCCACCCCAGCCACCGACCCTACCAGACTTTGTAGCCTTCTGTCTAGGTTGTCCATACGTCACGGTTTTCCGGATTTTAGTCATCTGTTCCGGTGTCCCGAAAATTTCTTTCGGGATACTGTCCGTAATTAAATTATTTACGCTAGGAAAACCTTTGTTTCTGTGTCCATAACGTTCTCACAAATTAAAACATTATTCCTCGCCTGTTGCTTCTCGAGACAAGAAGAAGATCTTTCCCATGTCGGCCGGAAGGCGTTTCGAAGGAATTCTCCGGAACAGTTGTTCGCGCACTTGCGAGATCGCACACGCGCGAGCGCAGAGATTCCATCTCTGCGAGGTTATTAATTCGTGCACGCGTATGGCCGTTATAAAAATAACACCTAGGATAGCTTCCCTGCGCAGCATACAACGAGAGAAAGTTTCCCCGTCAATTGCGTCACTTCGCATAGGCAAGATTGCGGAAGAATCGACGATGACCTGTCGATTACCGAGGTCACTAAATACGTCATCCGTGGATGGTGTCATATCTTCCTCACCACCGACGACGGCCGCTTTGTAATTCCGATGATCGCTAATGCGTGCTCACAGGGGCGAGTTTCATAGTGGGAAAAATTCTTCCTTCTCCTGAAATTTCCCAAAAAGTTGGCGGCGGTCGTGTGCCAAACCACGTATTTGTTTTACCTTCCTACCTCTCCCTCTGTTTTCCTTCCCTTCTCGATTCTCTCCTGGCTGGATAGCACCTCAGCTTTTAGAATCTATTGCGGGAGGATAAAATGATCAATTCCCGTTTCCTATCATGGCTCCCAATAATTCTTCGCAAGTAAAAACAAGTTAGTAAAGTCTACAACGTATCACAAATGGGCGCGGTTCGTGCAATGGAGTATTAGAAAGCAATTATATACCCGTACGTAAGGGAAATAGCGTTTTAAAGTTCTTTTCTTCATCATAAATAATCCATTTTCTTCCTATTTAATAATATTACATGCGCACGTAAGGAAATTAAACGTTTGTTTGGGAGAATTGTTTATGTTAGCAACAATGAAGTAACCATGCAAGAAATTTTCCAAGTTCAACTCGATATAAGATATTCTTATTTGATTTTCTCGATAACGACTACTCCTATGATAAAAATGTATAGGAAAGGATATACTCTACTTTTCCAGTTCTACAGCATTTATTTGAAAAATATTTTGAAATGGGCAATACTTAATGAGATATGACTAAAATTTAATTTTTTGTCACAAATCGTACCCCTGGTTGGCATACGTGATTCATTTTTGCGATTTTCATATTATATATTTTAATTGGAAGTCCTTAATATCAAATTCCATGAAAATCTGCTCGGTAGAAGCCGAGAACGAACATGCGGACGGACGGACGGACGGACGGACCGACCGACGATAATAGGCGCTCACGCTGTAAGCGAACGCGCATAAAAAGGCTAGTTTGTTCTCGGCTACTTTAACAACTCGATATTCTCAAAAACGACTCTAACGTTTTTCATCAAATTTCGTACAGTTACTTATGTTTACATCTTCAATGATACTATACAGTTCATATTTCTCAAAAAATGAATATAAGATTGGTTTATCCTAGGCAACTTTAACAACAATTCGATTTTCTCAAAAACGGCCATAAGAGTTTGGATCAAATTTCGTTCAGTTACTTGAGTATACATCTACAATAATACTACTTATTTAATTTTCTCAAAAAATGAATATAAGGCTAGTATATTCTAGGCAACTTTAACAACAATTCGATTTTCTCAAAAACCGCTATAAGGTTTTCGATCAAATTTCGTACAGTTACTTATGTTTACATCTTCAATAATACTGTGGAGTTCATATTTCTCAAAAATGAATATAAGGCTAGTGTATTCTAGGCAACTTTAAGAACAATTCGATTTTCTGAAAAACGGCGATAAATTTTTTGATCAAATTTCGTAGAGTTACTTGACAAAAATATCTACAATAATACGACGTATTTCCTTTATTTCAATGAATGAATATAAGGCTAGTTTATTCTACAAAAGTTTAACAACAATTCGATTTTATCAAAAACGGCCTCAACGATTTCGATCAAATTTCGTACAGCTCCTTATGTTTACATCTTCAATAACATTGTACAGTTCATATGTCTCAATAAAGGAATATAAGGCGAGTTTATTCTGGGCAATTTTACAACAATTCGATTTTCTCAAAAACGGCTTTAAAATTTTTGTTCATATTTCGTAGAGTTACTTGAGTATACATCTACAATAATACTACGTATTTCGTTTTTCACAATGAATGAATATAAGACTAGTTTATTCTAGGCTATTTAACAATAATTGGATTTTCTAAAAACAGGCTCACACGATTTTCTTTTTCTAAAGATAACTAAACCGCGCATCAGTATATTAGAAAGTTTGTATAATGTATTTTGTCCCTATTTTTTTTTAATAGAATCATTTATTATCACCCATGTTCTTCTCTTTAGACTTTAGATGGACACCCTGAAGGCATGAGTCGCTACTAAGTGATGTACAGATAATTAAACCGGAAGAAATATAAGAGGTGTTAAGGTATCTTATTATCTCCCTCAAGAAAACAATTACTAGACACGGTGATGCCTTGTCAGACGAGATTCGACCACCTTTTCAGGAACGCATCCTGGTCTAATCTCGGCAGTCGCCTGTGCCACGTATTTGGAGAAAATAAAAATATATATTTTTGATTCTCAGAGATTATTGTTCGAATATTAAAACTACTGCTGAAATGGAAATCTAATATATGAAAATCGGTACAACAAACATTGTACAAACTTTCTCATATATGGGTACAAATGCGTTGTTTATTTACCTTTATAAAATGAAAATAGTATGAGCCTGTTTTTAGAAAATCTAAATTTTGTTAAAGTTGCCCAAGAATAAACCAGCTTTATATTAATTCATTGAGAAAAAAAAATAAGTAGTATTATTGTAGATGTATACTCAAGTAACTGTACGAAATTTGATCAAAATCGATAGAGCCGTTTTTGAGAAAATCGAATTGTCGTTTAAGTTGCCTAGAATAAACTAGCCTTATATTCATTTTTTGAGAAATATGAACTGTACTATATTATTGAAAACGTAAACTCAAGTAACTGTACGAAATTTCATCAAAATTGATAGAGCCGTTTTCGAGAAAATCGGATTGTTTTTGAAAATGCGTGGAATAAACTACACTTAATTATTGATCAATGTCAACCATTTTTATGTATACTCTGCTCAGCATGATAAAATGCCTAAGTACGAAATTTAATTCATTTGCCCTATACCGTTTAGGCTCCAGAGCCAGTAACAGACGGACAGACGGCATTGCGAAAATCACTTTTTCGGATTCAGCGACACCTTAAACGTAGTATAAGTATCATTGGCCAGGTTGGTTGGGAAGTTCCAGACCACCAGCGATCAACGATTTATCGTTCAAAGTGGGCTATAAATCTGCACAATGGCGACAAACGAAGCAAAAAACCGTTCAAATTAAAATATCGGCCGATTTATCGTTAGAAAAAAGTACACGTTAGTTTCCTGGTAACGATAAATCACATAGATTTATTGCCCGCGAGAAATCTGCCCGATTTATCGAACGAAGAGATCGGCCAATAAAAATGCATCGCGTATACCCACGTAATAGCAGAGTTTGCACGGAACCTTGAACATAGTTTTCTTATTAATTAATAGCGTGGAAAAATTAAAAAAACTCCAATTCACCGTAAAGGCGGTACTTACGTGTCAAGACTCGCAGGACCACATAGAGGACGCGCGTTTTCCCCTCCCCTACTCCTCCACGGTCAACAACAGTATAAATACTCCGCCTAACCCTACACACATTGACATTGCTGAAGATGACAGCGTAGCTGTCGAAACGCGCGTCCTCTAAGTGGTCCTGCGAGTCTTGACACGTAAGTACCGCCTTTACGGTGAATTGGAGTTTTTTCTAATTTTTCCATTCTGTTCATTGGCTTCACCGTGTTTAGAGTTCTTCCTTTATTTAATTAATAGCGTGTTTTCTTAATTTCCCGCGTTCACTCTTCCAACGGAACTTTTAAAGGAGTTCCGTGATTTTGGTGAGTTAGAATATAGTAAGTTGACATCTCATTTGAAAACTCGTCGGTTATCACTATGTACTGCAACTGAACGAATCAAAAAAAAATTGAAGGCTTAAAATATTATTTTATGTCTGATGAAAAGGCTCTTATTTTCATTTCGATTTTTTTAATTAATGCTTTGGGAGAAGCATATTTGTGTACCGTACTTCTTGCAATTCGTGAATGGCCAGATATTAAAATAATAAAATAAAATTTAATACTAAAATATTAAAATAAAATAAACGCGTAACTTTTTAAACAATTAACTGTCAAAATAAGAATAAATTTACCTTAAACTTTCCACCAAAGTTTAGCGGACCGACGGTTGACACACACCGCTATAAATCACACTTCATGACCGACATGTATGTTCCTTTCTTATGAATAATTAATATATTTTATGTCGTAATCACTCATTCCGAATAATCTGTTAGATAACTGAATTCTTTACGTGATCATGATTTCAATTTTCCTTACGTGTAGAATACAATACGTTACGTATTTAATTTTAAGTGTATAATAAATAAAAAAGGCAAAACTTTATAACTGAAAAAAGTTTAAACTCATCCTATTTTCTTATTAATAGGATAACAGAATCAAAAAATACATTAAAACAATATTCTAATACGACGAACTACAGAAAATGACAGGTTATGTCCCGATTATGTCCCAGTTGTCCCGGATTTTTTAAACCTCAAAATAGGAAATGTCACGGTTTTGCACCCTCAGCCTCTGGACACCCTAATTCTGTCGGAAGTAACACCCTTTTATTGGTGAATCCCTGCCAGATCTCCCCCCGAAAGGCCCTCCGAACCTGAGGAGCGGTTACTCAATCATAATTTTAAAACTCGAAACAACAGATCGTAGAAGCAAGATAAAGGTATCATTTTAACCGGAATAATGAGTACGGCGGTGTAGTAAGGTTTTTATATCGATTTGATTGACCTGTCTAATTTTTAAAAATATTTTATTTTTTCAGTTACTCCATTCGAATAACATAGGGACGAGAGCAACTTATTTTTCGTTTGAATTTTAAAATTTAACTTACGAACATGGTACGAACTTTAGATTGAATGGTTCTACGAAGTAAAGAACAAAGCTTATTTTTATTGGAGACAGAATCCGAATCCTGATCTCGGCCTGATGTCGGCCGGAAGGCGTTTCGAAGGAATTCTCCGGAACACTTGTTCGCGCACTTGCGAGATCGCACACGCGCGAGCGCAGAGATTCCATCTCTGCGAGGTTATTAATTCGTGCACGCGTATGGCCGTTATAAAAATAACACCTAGGATAGCTTCCCTGCGCAGCATACAACGAGAGAAAGTTTCCCCGTCAATTGCGTCACTTCGCATAGGCAAGATTGCGGAAGAATCGACGATGACCTGTCGATTACCGAGGTCACTAAATACGTCATCCGTGGATGGTGTCATATCTTCCTCACCACCGACGACGGCCGCTTTGTAATTCCGATGATCGCTAATGCGTGCTCACAGGGGCGAGTTTCATAGTGGGAAAAATTCTTCTTTCTCCCGAAATTTCCCAAAAAGTTGGCGGCGGTCGTGTGCCAAAACACGTATTTGTTTTACCTTCCTACCTCTCCCTCTGTTTTCCTTCCCTTCTCGATTCTCTCCTGGCTGGATAGCACCTCAGCTTTTAGAATCTATTGCGGGAGGATAAAATGATCAATTCCCGTTTCCTATCATGGCTCCCAATAATTCTTCGCAAGTAAAGAACAAGTTAGGAAAGTCTACAACGTATCACAAATGGGCGCGGTTCGTGCAATGGAGTATTAGAAAGCAATTATATACCCGTACGTAAGGGAAATAGCGTTTTAAAGTTCTTTTCTTCATCATAAATAATCCATTTTCTTCCTATTTAATAATATTACATGCGCACGTAAGGAAATTAAACGTTTGTTTGGGAGATTGTTTATGTTAGCAACAATGAAGTAACCATGCAAGAAATTTTCCAAGTTCAACTCGATATAAGATATTCTTGTTTGATTTTCTCGATAACGACTACTCCTATGATAAAAATGTATAGGAAAGGATATACTCTACTTTTCCAGTTCTACAGCATTTATTTGAAAAATATTTTGAAATGGGCAATACTTAACGAGATATGACTAAAATTTAATTTTTTGTCACAACTGGTACCCCAGGTTGTCATACGTGATTCATTTTTGCGATTTTCATATTGTATATATTAATTGGAAGTCCTTAATATCAAATTCCATGAAAATCTGCTCGGTAGAAGCCGAGAACGAACATGCGGACGGACGGACGGACGGACGGACCGACCGACGATAATAGGCGCTCACGCTGTAAGCGAACGCGCATAAAAAAGGCTAGTTTGTTCTCGGCTACTTTAACAACTCGATATTCTCAAAAACGACTCTAACGTTTTTCATCAAATTTCGTACAGTTACTTATGTTTACATCTTCAATGATACTATACAGTTCATATTTCTCAAAAAATGAATATAAGATTGGTTTATCCTAGGCAACTTTAACAACAATTCGATTTTCTCAAAAACGGCCATAAGAGTTTGGATCAAATTTCGTTCAGTTACTTGAGTATACATCTACAATAATACTACTTATTTAATTTTCTCAAAAAATGAATATAAGGCTAGTATATTCTAGGCAACTTTAACAACAATTCGATTTTCTCAAAAACCGCTATAAGGTTTTCGATCAAATTTCGTACAGTTACTTATGTTTACATCTTCAATAATACTGTGGAGTTCATATTTCTCAAAAATGAATATAAGGCTAGTGTATTCTAGGCAACTTTAAGAACAATTCGATTTTCTGAAAAACGGCGATAAATTTTTTGATCAAATTTCGTAGAGTTACTTGACAAAAATATCTACAATAATACGACGTATTTCCTTTATTTCAATGAATGAATATAAGGCTAGTTTATTCTACAAAAGTTTAACAACAATTCGATTTTATCAAAAACGGCCTCAACGATTTCGATCAAATTTCGTACAGCTCCTTATGTTTACATCTTCAATAACATTGTACAGTTCATATGTCTCAATAAAGGAATATAAGGCGAGTTTATTCTGGGCAATTTTACAACAATTCGATTTTCTCAAAAACGGCTTTAAAATTTTTGTTCATATTTCGTAGAGTTACTTGAGTATACATCTACAATAATACTACGTATTTCGTTTTTCACAATGAATGAATATAAGACTAGTTTATTCTAGGCTATTTAACAATAATTGGATTTTCTAAAAACAGGCTCACACGATTTTCTTTTTCTAAAGATAACTAAACCGCGCATCAGTATATTAGAAAGTTTGTATAATGTATTTTGTCCCTATTTTTTTTTAATAGAATCATTTATTATCACCCATGTTCTTCTCTTTAGACTTTAGATGGACACCCTGAAGGCATGAGTCGCTACTAAGTGATGTACAGATAATTAAACCGGAAGAAATATAAGAGGTGTTAAGGTATCTTATTATCTCCCTCAAGAAAACAATTACTAGACACGGTGATGCCTTGTCAGACGAGATTCGACCACCTTTTCAGGAACGCATCCTGGTATAATCTCGGCAGTCGCCTGTGCCACGTATTTGGAGAAAATAAAAATATATATTTTTGATTCTCAGAGATTATTGTTCGAATATTAAAACTACTGCTGAAATGGAAATCTAATATATGAAAATCGGTACAACAAACATTGTACAAACTTTCTCATATATGGGTACAAATGCGTTGTTTATTTACCTTTATAAAATGAAAATAGTATGAGCCTGTTTTTAGAAAATCTAAATTTTGTTAAAGTTGCCCAAGAATAAACCAGCTTTATATTAATTCATTGAGAAAAAAAAATAAGTAGTATTATTGTAGATGTATACTCAAGTAACTGTACGAAATTTGATCAAAATCGATAGAGCCGTTTTTGAGAAAATCGAATTGTCGTTTAAGTTGCCTAGAATAAACTAGCCTTATATTCATTTTTTGAGAAATATGAACTGTACTATATTATTGAAAACGTAAACTCAAGTAACTGTACGAAATTTCATCAAAATTGATAGAGCCGTTTTCGAGAAAATCGGATTGTTTTTGAAAATGCGTGGAATAAACTACACTTAATTATTGATCAATGTCAACCATTTTTATGTATACTCTGCTCAGCATGATAAAATGCCTAAGTACGAAATTTAATTCATTTGCCCTATACCGTTTAGGCTCCAGAGCCAGTAACAGACGGACAGACGGCATTGCGAAAATCACTTTTTCGGATTCAGCGACACCTTAAACGTAGTATAAGTATCATTG
This sequence comes from Uropetala carovei, assembly GCA_036926305.1. Taxonomy (NCBI): domain Eukaryota; kingdom Metazoa; phylum Arthropoda; class Insecta; order Odonata; family Petaluridae; genus Uropetala; species Uropetala carovei. The sequence continues at coordinate 12,577,949 of JAXCHB010000011.1, forward strand.
GCCAGGTTGGTTGGGAAGTTCCAGACCACCAGCGATCAACGATTTATCGTTCAAAGTGGGCTATAAATCTGCACAATGGCGACAAACGAAGCAAAAAACCGTTCAAATTAAAATATCGGCCGATTTATCGTTAGAAAAAAGTACACGTTAGTTTCCTGGTAACGATAAATCACATAGATTTATTGCCCGCGAGAAATCTGCCCGATTTATCGAACGAAGAGATCGGCCAATAAAAATGCATCGCGTATACCCACGTAATAGCAGAGTTTGCACGGAACCTTGAACATAGTTTTCTTATTAATTAATAGCGTGGAAAAATTAAAAAAACTCCAATTCACCGTAAAGGCGGTACTTACGTGTCAAGACTCGCAGGACCACATAGAGGACGCGCGTTTTCCCCTCCCCTACTCCTCCAACGGTCAACAACAGTATAAATACTCCGCCTAACCCTACACACATTGACATTGCTGAAGATGACAGCGTAGCTGTCGAAACGCGCGTCCTCTAAGTGGTCCTGCGAGTCTTGACACGTAAGTACCGCCTTTACGGTGAATTGGAGTTTTTTCTAATTTTTCCATTCTGTTCATTGGCTTCACCGTGTTTAGAGTTCTTCCTTTATTTAATTAATAGCGTGTTTTCTTAATTTCCCGCGTTCACTCTTCCAACGGAACTTTTAAAGGAGTTCCGTGATTTTGGTGAGTTAGAATATAGTAAGTTGACATCTCATTTGAAAACTCGTCGGTTATCACTATGTACTGCAACTGAACGAATCAAAAAAAAATTGAAGGCTTAAAATATTATTTTATGTCTGATGAAAAGGCTCTTATTTTCATTTCGATTTTTTTAATTAATGCTTTGGGAGAAGCATATTTGTGTACCGTACTTCTTGCAATTCGTGAATGGCCAGATATTAAAATAATAAAATAAAATTTAATACTAAAATATTAAAATAAAATAAACGCGTAACTTTTTAAACAATTAACTGTCAAAGTAAGAATAAATTTACCTTAAACTTTCCACCAAAGTTTCGCGGACCGACGGTTGACACACACCGCTATAAATCACACTTCATGACCGATATGTATGTTCCTTTCTTATGAATAATTAATATATTTTATGTCGTAATCACTCATTCCGAATAATCTGTTAGATAACTGAATTCTTTACGTGATCATGATTTCAATTTTCCTTACGTGTAGAATACAATACGTTACGTATTTAATTTTAAGTGTATAATAAATAAAAAAGGCAAAACTTTATAACTGAAAAAAGTTTAAACTCATCCTATTTTCTTATTAATAGGATAACAGAATCAAAAAATACATTAAAACAATATTCTAATACGACGAACTACAGAAAATGACAGGTTATGTCCCGATTATGTCCCAGTTGTCCCGGATTTTTTAAACCTCAAAATAGGAAATGTCACGGTTTTGCACCCTCAGCCTCTGGACACCCTAATTCTGTCGGAAGTAACACCCTTTTATTGGTGAATCCCTGCCAGATCTCCCCCCGAAAGGCCCTCCGAAACTGAGGAGCGGTTACTCAATCATAATTTTAAAACTCGAAACAACAGATCGTAGAAGCAAGATAAAGGTATCATTTTAACCGGAATAATGAGTACGGCGGCGTAGTAAGGTTTTTATATCGATTTGATTGACCTGTCTAATTTAAAAAATATTTTATTTTTTCAGTTACTCCATTCGAATAACATAGGGACGAGAGCAACTTATTTTTCGTTTGAATTTTAAAATTTAACTTACGAACATGGTACGAACTTGAGATTGAATGGTTCTACGAAGTAAAGAACAAAGCTTATTTTTATTGGAGACAGAATCCGAATCCTGATCTAATTAGCATAAAAATGCACTTATAACTAATAAAATACGTGATTTTATGATTTTTGTTACAATACCCATTTCGAGAAAGGTATTGTTTTCGCGAAAAAATTCGACCTCGAGATTTTTAAGGAAATGCACGTTTTAGAGGTCGCTGAATCCAAAAAAGTGGCTTTCGCAATGCCGTCCGTCTGATACTGCCTCTGGAATCTAGAGGGTGGAGCGAAATTGAATGAAATCTTTTATAATACTGAGCAGAGGATACGTAGAAATGGCTGACATTGATCAAGAATTAAGAGTAAATTATTCTACTTATTTTTTACAACAATTCGATTTTCTCAAAAACGGCGATAACGTTTTTGATCAAATTTCGTAAAGTTACTTGAGGATACATCTACAATAATACTACGTATTTAATTTTTCTCAATGAATGAATATAAGGCTAGTTAATTCTAGGCAACTTTAACAACAATTCGATTTTGTCAAAACCGGCTATGACGTTTTTGATCAAATTTCGTACATTTACTTATGTTTAGGTCTTCAGTAATACTGTACAGTTGACATATATCAAAAAATGAATATAAGTCTAGTTTATTCCAGGCTACTTTAACAACTATTCCATTTTGACAAAAACACATATAACGATTTTGATGAAATCTGGTCAAATGACATATGTTTACATCTGCAGTAATTCTGTGCAGTTCATATTTATCAAAAAATGAATATAAGGCTAGTTTATTCCAGGCTACTTTAACAACTATTCCATTTTCAAAAAAAAACACATATAACGGTTTCGATCAAATTTCGTACAGTTACATACGTTTACATCTGCAATAATTCTGTGCAGTTCAAATTTCTCATAAAATGAATATAGGACTACTTTATTCTAGGCAACTTTAACAACAACTCGATATTCTCAAAAACGTCTATAACGTTTTTGATTAAATTTCTCACAGTTACTCGCCTTCATTCCCTTTCTCTCCTTATCTCCATTTCCTTCTCTCTCTCTCCCCCCCTCCCTCTTCTCATCCCTCCCTCCCTCCCCTCTGCCTCTTCCACTTCCTCCCATATTCCATATTAACCGCTCCTGTCAGCCACGATGTCATTTCTCTCAAGAGAGCGAAGCTGAGAAGAACACAATCCCTCTGACGCCATTATCCATCGTTAAAAGCCCAATTTCAACAGTAAGATTATCTATTTAAGGATAGATTCAGATAACTAAAGACTTACGTCTAATATATCGGGAATTATTTTTTCTACAGGCCACTACAGAAGGTGTGAGCTTCTAAGGGAACCAACTATAACTGATTAACGAAGCTTTATCAACTCTATTTGGCCTTAATAGGTGAGTGAAATGGAGTCTGTTCCTTAAATATTTATTAAAAATCGGTACAACATACACTGTACAAACTTTCACTAATGCGTCGTCATTGGTAATCTTCGTGAGGACCAAAGTTGTAGAGAATAATATTTATTCCAAGTTTTGTTTGAAACAAATTTTCGTAGAACCATCGTTTTCGGAGATAATTAATTTATACGTAAATTTCAGTATGCAGCGCCACCACCATGTAGCGGTGAATTCTGTAAACATATTCTAAATATGCCTAATTTACGGCAATAAGGACGACTGTATTCTTTCACGACACGAAATAATAATTTTGCCTTTTAATGCTATTCATAAAAATTCAAATATCTACACCCCAAATAAGGAGAAAGTCATGTGTTGGCCACATCAGATAGAATAAAGCTTTACCCGTCGAATAATGCAAAAAAAAAAGAAAATCGGTCCATATTTACCTATTTTAACGAATGAAGGAAGAAAACCTTGCACTCTGAAAAATCGAAAATCCCGTGTAAACTTAAGGGAAAATATAATTGTCTCCTGGATTCGAACCCGGGACTCTTAAGCAAAAGAAAATATTTTTCCAGGGACCTCATAGCCAGTAGAAACAAAACGCCGTTTACCGCATATCTTTACGACGAACGGTTCTCGAGAAATACGCCGATATAAATACGCGAGGCTTCATACGCACTGACGGACGCAGCTTCACTACGCGCATAATATATACGATGATGATGGCATTGTAATATAAATTTTTAAAATATAAATTTTTCCTTTCTTTAAATAAATTCTTCTTTCATTTAAAATAATAATGACTGCTGATTGATTTACTTACAGATTGATACCGAATGTGTAATATATATATATCGGATAAATTATTTCTGAATAGTATTTCAAATGATTTATTTAGCGAATCACTTCCAAAAATTTAGAACCGAACCACCTCCAAATTATGAAGTGCTTAGCAGCTCTGGTATAAAGCAATAAAAATCGTTAGCTACTTAAAAGAAAACTTTCCTGAGCGAAGCCGGGCGTTTCAGCTAGTGAAGCATATTTATGTCTTTGTAGTAGAACATGTTTACTTCAGCTGCTATGAAGATTGTTTCCGTTGACAACGATTGATATATCCGCGTAAGAAATTTCCTAATTCACAATTAATTTACGACTTTCTCGATTGAATTTTCTCTAACTTTTACAAAATTAGTAGCATTAATGTGAAAATTTACGCTCACATTTTATTATTTAAATATTTAATATATTAAATGAGCTCCAATAAGATCTTGTATGTTTCTCATAAGTGAAATACAAAGAAAATCAAATGGCAGCAGCAAAGAAATCTTCCCTCCAAGTTTCCGCTTTCGAACTGTTACGCTTTCATCAAATTTCTATTTTAATAAATTGTGCATAAATTCAGACAGATGCCAAGGTGAAACTATAAGGGCATTTCTCTTAAGAAACTCACCAAACGTTGAAATTATAATAATGAAACCACATTCAATGTTATTTTAACACTTAAAAATGTCTAGTATCGAATGTAGCTCTCACGACAAAAACGGCTCACCATTAACAATTTTTTAATCAATAGTTGAAGAATGTGAAGCATTGTTGTCTAACAAACTCGATGTATTTCATTGCAGGTTTAAGAAGTAACGTCAAATCGTATTCTGGGAGAGATCAGAGAGGGGGTGGGTCTCCTGCTTCCCACACAACTTTTTTCTTTGCTGGAAACGTCGGACTCCGGACTGCTGATTGACAAGCTTCATCCATCTTCACTAATTTTACCGAGTAACAAACTAAAGGACACGATTTAACGCAATTGTTAAAAATCCTAAAATGAGTTCCGAAGAAGCACAGATCGGAAAAATTCGTAAGAGTGTCGATTTAGGCATCGACTTGGAAAGGGAAAACGAAGTATCGCTGGCGAAAAAGATAGGGATTGAACCTAAGCAGAAAAGCGTCGTCTTGAGGGAAGGGGTGTTGAATTACCTTAACCGACCTTGCGACTCCGAGGGCAACACTTATCTAATGAAGTTCGCGGATCTAGGGAAGGAAAAGTTGTTGGAATTACTTTTGAAATGCGACGGGTTGGAGGTGAATGGCGCAAATGCTAAAGGGGAGACGGCGGCAGATATTTCGTGGAGTAAAAGTAATTACGCCTGCCTTTTGAGGCTATTGGAAGCTGACTCGCTCTTCCCTCGACGCTTTGATGAGCGTTCGGTGGATGAGAGGAAACCCTTTGGAAAGGAATTGGCGCAATTTATTGAAAAAAGACGATTATTACACGATAGGATCATCGATGGAGATTTGGACTGCGTGAAGGAGCATACCAAGTCCAACAAATCGTCGTACTATTTAAATGTCAACAATAAATCCGCCGTGTATTGCGCCGCTAGAAATGGGAATTTTCAGTTATGTGCTTACTTGCAATACATAGGGGTGAAATTTTGGCAGGGTGAGAGATCAAAGTTGATGGATAAAATTGAAATCGATAAACAGGAGCAGCTTGAAAAGGCAGCGAGCGCCTACTTCGTAGAGGACAAAGATTCTCACATTTATAAATTAATGGCTTCCTCAAAAATCTACGGACTGTTTACGGACGACAGAAAGGAAATCGTGGATAGTTTGTACAAGAAACTCAATCGCTGCCAATACGTAAGAATGATCATGAAAGTTCTTAAAGACGTAGATTTAGATGTGATTTTCGATTTTGATTCCTACGAAGTTGACCGTATTTGTCCGAATACTGAAGAGGACACGTACGGTTTGGCTGACAGTAAAATCCAAAGGATTTACATAGGTTCGAAGGCCTGCGTATCACACAATTCATCAGATAAAAGAGTTTCGGGCACCCTAGCGCACGAGCTGACTCATCTTGCCATGAACACCCTGTATGGGAACAAAGCGAAGCCATTCACGAGAGATGACACCACTAAAATGGACGAATATAGTGATATTGTACGTGCGGTTGAAAGACGTTGTAAACTGAATCCTGCAGAGATTGACGATGTTATTAAAAGAGTTTTTAATTATGAGGAGTGGGCTTGGGAAGCGGAGCTGATTGTGAGGGCTCCTCATTTATTGGCTGTCCATGGTGAGGAAGAGGGAATGAGGCTACTTGGGGAACAGGTTCCGGAACTGCTTGACTTCTATGCAAGATATGTCGTTCCTGACTGCGAAAAGTACACAAATGACTCATTTTTCGAGAAACCTCTTTGCTTGATAGAAGCACTGCAGAAATATCAAGGCCGCATTCGAGAAATGGAAGTGGGAATTTCTCCGTTAAAAAAATTAGGCGAGAAATTCGAAGACTATCTGAATACTTTTAAGAATATTAGGGTACTCGTCACGTCAGACACGAAACTGTGTTGCTGGCAAGTGTACAACGAGTTGAAGGATACCTATAAATTTCATCTGAAGAGGTGTTGCCCATTTTTTGAGCTGCGACGATTCGAAAGTAACTCGGAAATTATTCTGGACGGACTTCGATGCAATGCCTGCAAGTACTTGGTTCTCGTGACGGACGACTTACAACCAAATTTCTCAGACGTATCGGATTTCTTCGATGATATACGTAACATCGAGGAGAAGGTCGTAGTTCTAATCGTGAAAAAATCTTGCAGTAATTTGGAGAAGAGTTGGGGAAGTAAAGTCGTGGAATACAATTGGAACCATTTCAGCGAATCATTCAAGAGAAATGTTTGGGGAAAAAGATAATTCATCAAGGCGAAAGCATAGTTAAATTTTAACGTTCCCATTGTATTGTTTTGTGAATATTTAGAGGTAATTATGTAACAGAATGTGAAATTAGTTGAGTAAAATAAAATTACAATGAAATGTGTTAATTATTCACCTTTTTCTTTTCATTCATGTGTTATGTGTATTAATTTCCTTCAAGCGCTGAACGAATTGTTTACGTCATGAATTATGATATTCCTGTGATTACCACAGTATTTATTGTTGAGAATTCAAGGTCAATAGTTAAATATTTAATTGGTGAATAAACAATCCATGACTAACTAATCATTCTTTCATTTTGAATAACACATACATTTCCATTTATCTGTAGTGTTACATTTTAAAAGTAATCGGATTAAAAGTTCACGTAGTAAATTATTCATTCAGATTAGAATGTAATATCATTTATTTATATACTAAACAAGCCTGCATTTCGAATTTGAAATGTTGCCAGCATTCTTAAAAATAAACACATAGAAGCTTGAAAGTTTATAGAATATTATTTTTTAAATGTCATATCTAAAATCAGGGCCGGCCCGTGGAATTTGAGCACCCCAGGCAAGAATTTTAAAATGCGCCACTTTAACCCTTAACTAGTCGCGCCGCCGCCATGTTTGTTTGCTACAACGCAACAAAGTAGCGTTTCAGTTTGAAATCAATATCAGAATCTATTAATTGTCTCATATACACTATTAGCTGTTTTGGAACTACTGAATGAAGAAGTTGTTACATTTTAATCCCTTTTATTTTAGGTGTAGAGGTCTATATTTGTCTTCAGCGTTAAGGGTTAATTAACTTTGTGAATTTTTACTTTCTCATACGAAGTATCGAGAAAGTATTGTTTTCGGGAAAAAATTCGACCCCGAGATTTTTCCTGAAATACACCTTTTAGGTGTCGCTGAATCCGAAAAAGTGGTTTTCGCAATGCCGTCTGTCTGCCTGTTAATGGCTCTGGAGCCTACACGGTAGAGCGAAAATGAAGGAAATCTCGTACTTAGGCATTTTATCACACTGAGCAGAGTACACATAGAAATGGTTGACATTGCTCAATGATTACGGGAAGTTTATTCTATGCATTTTTAACAACAATTCGATTTTCTGAAAAACGGCTGTAAAGATTTTGATCAAATTTCGTAGAGTTACTTATGTTAACATCTTCAATAATGCTAGGTATTTCATTTTTCTCAATGAATGAATATAAGGCTAGTTCATTCTGGGTTACTTTAACAACAATTCGATTTTCTCAAAAACGGCTATAAATATTTTGATCAAATTTCGTATAGTTACTTATGTTTACATCTCCAATAATACTGTGCATTTCATATTTCTCAAAAAATGAATATAAGGCTAGTTTACTGTAGGCAACTTTAACAACAATTCGATTTTCTCAAACACGGCTGTAACGTTTTTTATCAAATTTCGTAGAGTTACGTCTAATAATCCATAAGCGCAAAGCTCTTTCCTATCTATTCAAATGATGCGGAAAAACTTTTTTTAGCGGAAAATTTTTTCCGCAAAAAAAAATTTTTCCGCAAAAAAAAATTTTTCCCCAAAAAAAAACATTTTCCGCAAGAAAAAATTTTTCCGCAAAAATAAATTTTTTTCGCAAAAAAGAAATATTTCCGCAGAAAAAAATTTTTCCGCAAAAAAAAATTTTTTCCACAAAGAAAAATTTTTTCCGCAAAAAAAACATTTTCCACAAAAGAAAAAATTTTCCGCAAAAAAAATCTATCCGCAAAAAAAAAATTTTCCCCCAAAAAAAAAATTTTCCGCAAGAAAAAAAATTTCTCAACAAAAAAACATTTTTTCGCCAAAAAAAATTTTTCCGCAAAAAAAAAATGTCTCGGCAAAAAACATTTTCCGCAAAAAAAAATTTCTCCGACAAAAAAAAGATTTTTCCGCAAAAGTAAATTTTTCGCAAAAAAAAATTTGTCGCAAAAAAATTCCGCAAAAAGAATATTTCCGCAAAAAAAATTTTTTTACGCAAAAAAAAAATTTTTCCGCAAAAAAAAATTTTTTTGCAAAAAAAACATTTTTTGCGCAAAAAAAAATTCCGCAAAAAAAACATTTTTCCGCAAAAAAAGCTTTTTTCGCAAAAATAAATTTTGCTGCAAAAAAAAATATTTACGCAAAAAAAAAATTTTTCCCCCAAAAAAATGTTTTGCTAAAAAAAATTTTTCCGCAAAAAAAACTTTTTGCGCAAAAAAAAATTCCGCAAAAAAAAAAATTTTCCGCAAAAAAAATTCTTCCGTAAGAACATTTTTCCTTAAAAAAAAATTTTTTTCGCAAAAAAAATATTTTCGCAAAAAAAAATTTTTCCGCAAAAAAATGTTTCCGCAAAAAAACTCCGCAAAAAAAAATTTTCCGCAAAAAAAAAATTTCTCAGCAAAAATAAAATTTTTCGCAGAAGAAAAATTCCGCAAAAAAAAAGTTTTTCCGCAAAAGAAAATTTTTCTGCCAAAAAAATTTTTTTAAGCAAAAAAAAAATTCTTCCGAAAAAAAAGAATTTTTCACCAAAATAAAAATTTCTCGGCAAGATAAATTTTTCCGCAAAAAGAAAATATCTCGGCAAAAAAAAAAATTTTCCGCATAAAAAAAATTTTTTTCACAAAAAAGAATTTTTTCGCCAAAATAAAAATTTCTCGGCAAAATAAATTTTCCACAAAAAACGAACTTTTTCCGCAAAAAAAAATTTTTCCCCAAGGAAAAAATTTCTCGGCAAAAAAAAATTTTTCCGCAAAAAGAAAATATTTCGGCAAAAAAAATTTTTTCGCATAAAAAAAAGTATTTCGCAAAAAAGAATTTTCCGCCAAAATAAAACTTTTTCCGAAAAAAAAATTTTTCCGTGAAAGAAAATTTTCCGCAAAAAAAAAATTTTTACCGCAAAAAAAAAATTCCGCAATAAAAACATTTTTCCCCAAAAAAACTTTTTTCGCAAAAAAAATTTTGCCGCAAAAAAAAATATTTACGGAAAAAGAAAGATTTTCCGCAAAAAAAAATTTTTCGCAAAAAGAAAATTGTTCCGTAAAAAAAACATTTTTCCGCAAAATAAAAATTTTTCCGCAAATAAAAAAGTTTTTTCGCAAAAAAAAAATTTTTTCCGCAAAAAAACCTTTTCCGCAAAAAAAAAAATTCTCCGTAAAAAAAAAATTTTTTTCGCAAAAAAAAATTTATCCCCAAAAAAAACTTTTTCCGCAAAAAAAATTTTTTCCGCAAAGAAAATTTTTTCCCGCAAAAAAAAACATTTTCCACAAAAGAAAAAATTTTCCGCAAAAAAAATCTATCCGCAAAAAAAAAAAACCGCCAAAAAAAAAATTTTCCGCAAGAAAAAAAATTTCTCAACAATAAAACATTTTTTCGCCAAAAAATATTTTTCCGCAAACAAAAATTTCTCGGCAAAAAACATTTTCCGCAAAAAAAAATTTCTCCGACAAAAAAAAATTTTTTCCGCAAAAAAAAATTTTTCGCAACAACAAATTTGTCGCAAAAAAATTCCGCAAAAAGAATATTTCCGCAAAAAAAATTTTTTTACGCAAAAAAAAAATTTTTCCCCAACAAAAATTTTTCCGCAAAAAAGTTTTTTTGCAAAAAAAAATTTTTTCCGCAAAAAAAAATATTTTGCGCAAAAAAATGTTTCCGCAAAAAAAATTTTTCCGCAAAAAAAACATTTACCACAAAAAAAATTTATCCCCAAAAACAAAAATTTTTCCGCTAAAAAAAAATTTTTCCGCAAAAAAACGTTTTCCACAAAGAAAAATTTTTCCGCAAAAAAAAAATTTTTCGCAAAAGAAAAATTCCGCAAAAAAAAATTTTTCCGCAAAAAGAATTTTACCGCAAAATAAAATTTTATTCGCAAAAAAAAATCTTTCCCCAAAAAAAAATTTTTCCGCAAAAAAAACATTTTTTGCGCAAAAAAAAATTCCGAAAAAAAAACATTTTTCCGCAAAAAAATCTTTTTTCGCAAAAATAAATTTTGCCGCAAAAAAAAATATTTACGCAAAAAAAAAAATTTTCCCCCAAAAAAATGTTTTGCTAAAAAAAATTTTTCCGCAAACAAAACTTTTTGCGCAAAAAAAAATTCCGCAAAAAAAAAAATTTTCCGCAAAAAAAATTCTACCGTAAGAACATTTTTCCGTAAAAAAAAATTTTTCCGCAAAAGAAAATTTTTCTGCCAAAAAAATTTTTTTAAGCAAAAAAAAAATTCTTCGCCAAAATAAAAATTTCTCGGCAAGATAAATTTTTCCGCAAAAAGAAAATATCTCGCCAAAAAAAAAAATTTTCCGCATAAAAAAAATTTTTTTCACAAAAAAGAATTTTTTCGCCAAAATAAAAATTTCTCGGCAAAATAAATTTTCCACAAAAAACGAACTTTTTCCGCAAAAAAAAATTTTTCCCCAAAGAAAAAATTTCTCGGCAAAAAAAAATTTTTCCGCAAAAAGAAAATATTTCGGCAAAAAAAATTTTTTCGCATAAAAAAAAGTATTTCGCAAAAAAGAATTTTCCGCCAAAATAAAACTTTTTCCGAAAAAAAAATTTTTCCGTGAAAGAAAATTTTCCGCAAAAAAAAATTTTTATCGCAAAAAAAAGATTCCGCAATAAAAACATCTTTCCCCAAAAAAACTTTTTTCGCAAAAAAAAATTTTGCCGCAAAAAAAAAATATTTACGGAAAAAGAAAGATTTTCCGCAAAAAAAAAATTTTTCGTAAAAAGAAAATTGTTCCGTAAAAAAAACATTTTTCCGCAAAATAAAAATTTTTCCGCAAATAAAAAAGTTTTTTCGCAAAAAAAAATTTTTTCCGCAAAAAAAAAATTTCCGCAAAAAAAATTTGTTTTCCGCAAAAAAAGTTTTCCGAAAAAAAAAATTTCTCCGTAAAAAAAAAAATTTTTTTCGCAAAAAAAAATTTATCCCCAAAAAAAACTTTTTCCGCAAAAAAATTTTTTCCGCAAAGAAAAATTTTTCCCGCAAAAAAAAACATTTTCCACAAAAAACAATTTATCCCCAACGAAAAAAATGTTTCCGCTAAAAAAAAAGTTTTCCACAAAGAAACATTTTTCCGCAAAAGAAAATTTGTCCGGAAAAAAAATTTCTCCGCAAAGAAAACATTTTTCCGCAAAAAAAAAAATTTCTCGGCAAAAAAAAATTACTCGGCAAAAAAAAGATTTTCCCCCCAAAAAAAAACCCCTCAGGAAAAAAAAACTTTTTCGCAAAAGAAAAATTCCGCAAAAAAAAAGTTTTCCGCAAAAAAAACTTTTTTCGCATAAAAAAAAGTATTTCGCAAAAAAGAATTTTCCGCCAAAATAAAACTTTTTCCGAAAAAAAAATTTTTCCGTGAAAGAAAATTTTCCGCAAAAAAAATATTTTTATCGCAAAAAAAAAATTCCGCAATAAAAGCATTTTTCCCCAAAAAAACGTTTTTCGCAAAAAAAATTTTGCCGCAAAAAAAAAATATTTACGCAAAAAGAAAAATTTTCCGCAAAAAAAATTTTTCGCAAAAAGAAAATTGTTCCGTAAAAAAAACATTTTTCTGCAAAATAAAAATTCTTCCGCAAATAAAAAAGTTTTTTCGCAAAAAAAAAATTTTTTCCGCAAAAAAAAACTTTTCCGCAAAAAAAAAATTCCGGCAAAAAAAGATTTGTTTTCCGCAAAAAAAGTTTTCCGAAAAAAAAAAATTTCTCCGTAAAAAAAAAATTTTTTCGCAAAAAAAAATTTATCCCCAAAAAAACTTTTTCCACAAAAAACAATTTATCCCCAACGAAAAAAATGTTTCCGCTAAAAAAAAAGTTTTCCACAAAGAAACATTTTTCCGCTAAAGAAAATTTGTCCGGAAAAAAAAATTTCTCCGCAAAGAAAAAATTTTTCCGCAAAAAAAAAAATTTCTCGGCAAAAAAAAATTACTCGGCAAAAAAAAGATTTTCCCCCCAAAAAAAAACTCCTCAGGAAAAAAAAAATTTTTCGCAAAAGAAAAATTCCGCAAAAAAAAAGTTTTCCGCAAAAAAAAATTTTTTACGCAAAAAAAAAATTCTTCCGGAAAAAAAGAATTTTTTCGCCAAAATAAAAATTTCTCGGCAAAATAAATTTTTCCGCAAAAAGAAAATATCTCGGCAAAAAAAAAGTTTCCGCATAAAAAAATTTTTTTCGCAAAAAAGAATTTTCCGCCAAATAAAAACTTCCGAAAAAGGTTTTCCGCAAAAAAAAAATTTTTTTCGCAAAAAAGAAATTCCGCAAAAAAAAATTTTCCGCAAAAAAAAAATTTTTTCCGCAAAAAAAGTTTTCCGAAAAAAAAAATTTCTCCGTAAAAAAATAAATTTTTTCGCAAAAAAAAATTTATCCCCAAAAAAAACTTTTTCCGCTAAAAAAATTTTTTCCGCAAAGAAAAATTTTTCCCGCAAAAAAAACATTTTCCACAAAAAACAATTTATCCCCAACGAAAAAAATGTTTCCTCTAAAAAAAAAGTTTTCCACAAAGAAACATTTTTCCGCAAAAGAAAATTTGTTCGGAAAAAAAATTTCTCCGCAAAGAAAAAAGTTTTCCGCAAAAAAAAAAATTTCTCGGCAAAAAAAAATTACTCGGCAAAAAAAAGATTTTCCCCCCAAAAAAAAACTCAGGAAAAAAAAAATTTTTCGCAAAAGAAAAATTCCGCAAAAAAAATTTTCCGTAAAAAAAAATTTTTCCGCAAAAAGAAATTATTCCGCCAAAAAAAATTTTTTACGCAAAAAAAAATTCTTCCGGAAAAAAAGAATTTTTTCGCCAAAATAAAAATTTCTCGGCAAAATAAATTTTTCCGCAAAAAGAAAATATCTCGTCAAAAAAAAATTTTCCGCAAAAAAAATTGTTTACCGCAAAAAAAGTTTTCCGAAAAAAAAAAATTTCTCCGTAAAAAAAAATTTTTTTTCGCAAAAAAAATTTATCCCCAAAAAAAACTTTTTCCGCAAAAAAAATTTTTTCCGCAAAGAAAAATTTTTCCCGCAAAAAAAAACATTTTCCACAAAAAACAATTTATCCCCAACGAAAAAAATGTTTCCGCTAAAAAAAAAGTTTTCCACAAAGAAACATTTTTCCGCAAAAGAAAATTTGTCCGGAAAAAAAAATTTCTCCGCAAAAAAAAGTTTTTACGCAAAAAAAAAATTCTTCCGGAAAAAAAGAATTTTTTCGCCAAAATAAAAATTTCTCGGCAAAATAAATTTTTCCGCAAAAAGAAAATATCTCGGCAAAAAAAAAGTTTCCGCATAAAAAAAATTTTTTTCGCAAAAAAGAATTTTCCGCCAAAGAAAAACTTCCGAAAAAGGTTTTCCGCAAAAAAAAAATTTTTTCGCAAAAAAGAAATTCCGCAAAAAAAAATTTTCCGCAAAAAAAAAATTTTTTCCGCAAAAAAAGTTTTCCGAAAAAAAAAATTTCTCCGTAAAAAAATAAATTTTTTCGCAAAAAAAAATTTATCCCCAAAAAAAACTTTCCGCTAAAAAAATTTTTTCCGCAAAGAAAAATTTTTCCCGCAAAAAAAAACATTTTCCACAAAAAACAATTTATCCCCAACGAAAAAAATGTTTCCGCTAAAAAAAAAGTTTTCCACAAAGAAACATTTTTCCGCAAAAGAAAATTTGTTCGGAAAAAAAATTTCTCCGCAAAGAAAAAATTTTTCCGCAAAAAAAAAAATTTCTCGGCAAAAAAAAATTACTCGGCAAAAAAAAGATTTTCCCCCCAAAAAAAAACTCAGGAAAAAAAAAATTTTTCGCAAAAGAAAAATTCCGCAAAAAAAAATTTTCCGTAAAAAAAAATTTTTCCGCAAAAAGAAATTATTCCGCCAAAAAAAATTTTTTACGCAAAAAAAAATTCTTCCGGAAAAAAAGAATTTTTTCGCCAAAATAAAAATTTCTCGGCAAAATAAATTTTTCCGCAAAAAGAAAATATCTCGGCAAAAAAAAAGTTTCCGCATAAAAAAAATTTTTTTCGCAAAAAAGAATTTTCCGCCACAGAAAAACTTCCGAAAAAGGTTTTCCGCAAAAAAAAATTTTTTTCGCAAAAAAGAAATTCCGCAAAAAAAAACATTTTTACGCAAAAAAACTTTTTTCACAAAAAAAAAATTTTTCCGCAAAAAAAAACTTTTTTCGCAAAAAAATTTTTTCCGCAAAAAAAAATATTTTCCGCAAAAAAATGTTTCCGCTAAAAAAAACTTTTCCGCCAAAAAAAATTTTTTCCGCAATGAAAAATTTTTTCCGCAAAAAAAAAACATTTTCCACATAAAACAATTTTTCCCCAAAAAAAAAATTTTTCCGCTAAAAAAAAGTTTTCCACAAAGAAAGATTTTTCCGCAAAAAAAAATTTGTCCGGAAAAAAAACATTTCTCCCCAAAAAAAACATTTTTCCGCAAAAAAAAATTTCTCGGCAAAAAAAAATTTCTCGGCAAAAAAAAAATTTTCCGCAAAAAAAAAATTTCTTAGCAAAAAAAAAATTTTTCCGCAAAAAAAAATTTTTTCGCAAAAGAAAAATTCCGCAAAAAAAAAAATTTTCCGCAAAAAGAAATTTTTCTGCCAAAAAAATTATTTTACGCAAAAAAAAAAATTTTTCCACCAAAAACATTTTCCGCCAAAAAAAATTTTTTCGCAAAAAAAAAATTGTGTTTGAGTGATTGTTCTCCTGACGGAAAAATTTTTTTCCTTTGAGGAGTGCATGAACGTGTGACACCAGGCCACCAGCGAGGGTTTTTTTCTCCGTAAACCTGTAAGTGTTACCTTTGTTTTTCTTTCTTTCGATTCCTTTCTTACCCTGTTTTTGCTTATCCCCTTTCCCCCCCCCCCCCTTATTTTTTCATTGTTTATTTTATCTCTAAATATTCTCACTTTGTACGGTTAAGGAGTACTTATGTTTTAATTAATCTATCTTGCCGTAGTCTCCGACCTTTTTTAATTATGTTATCTTCCAATGATTGCTCCCTAAATTCCGATGAAAGATGTGTGTATCTGAAGAAAATTCAGTTTCTTAACTCAGTGATTCCCTTAGTATGGAAGTACAAATTGATGATATTGGTTTCTATCTTGACCAAGTTGCTACAATGATGCCTCATGAGAAATTGGAGGCAATCATATTGTTCAAAATTCCAGATGCGACTTATAAATTTTCCACAAAAGGGCAAAAAAATTTGAAATTTCAGAGAAGTTGGTGTGAAAGATTTCATTGGATATCATATTCGATGAGTCATGATGGTGTTTACTGTAAGTACTCTTTCTTTTTTTCAACAAATGATCAAACAAGAAGTAGGCAGGAATTAGGACTGTTAGTTAACCTCTAATTCGATACATGGAAGCATGCACTTGAACGTTTTCATTCACATGAGAATGCCTCTTATCACAAAGCCTGCATCATAACAGCAACAACTTTATCAAAAATAGAAAATTGTGAAATCATTCCTGTAAATTTACAAATAGACCATGAGCACCATAGACAAGTAGAGAATAACAAAAAATTGTTAATTCCAATCATTGAGACAATCATATTATGTGGAAGACAGGGAATTCCATTGGGAGGACATAGAGATTCAGGATCCATACCATTTGATGGTGAACCATATGAGAATGACGGTAATTTTCGATCTCTAATTAGATTTTGTGCTAGATACAATGAAAATTTTAAATTAGGGTTAACAACAGCCCTAAAAAATGCTTCTTATATTAGTCCTAGATTTCAAAATGATATTATCGAAACAGTCGGTAATATTATAATGGAGCAAATTGTAAAATAAGTTAATGAAGCATCATGCTTTGTGTTGCTAGTCGATCAAACCGCTGATACTGCAGGCATTGAGCAGCTCTCTTAATGTATTCGATATTTGATATTCAAAAATAATGAGCCAAAATTGTGCGAAAAGTTTTTAAAATTTACACCAGCTACAGATGTTACTGCAGAAGGGCTAGTAAATAATATGTTAAGAAGTTTATCGTCACTCGGAATTAATCTGAAGAAGCTTTGTGGTCAAGGATATGATGGCACACCACTTATGAGCAGTATTGTCAATAGTGTTAAAGCAAAAATTAACAAAAAATTTCCTAATGTCCTTTACATCCATTGTTCGAGCCATAGTCTCAACTTAGCTATTCGTAATGTTTGTGATGTTCGCCCAATTAAGCAATTTTTTACCCTTTTAGGGGAACTTTATTTTTCTTTTATTGTAAAACAAAAACAGCAAGCATTGATTGTGTCGCTCAAAAAGGTTTGCCCAGAAATAAAAAAAGAAAAACTTATAAATTTGTGTGCCAGTAGATGGATTGAAGGTCATAACTAAGTTTTGACATTTTTAGAGGTGGAAGGCACAGTGATTGATGCATTAGAAATAATAGTAGGTTGGACGAATAGTATTGTCTCATCAAAAGCACAGCAATTTTTATATACCATTAAACAATTTCAAACTACCATCGTATGCTTTCTTTGAATCATATTTTCACTTACAGTCTTGTTCTCTGTAAATATCTGCGAGAAATATAGACTTAAATGAAGCAATAAATGCTGCTGATGATCTTATTTCAATATTAAGTAAAATAAAAAATGATCGAAAGGAATTTGAAAGCCTTTTCTCCGAAGCTGTTGGAATTCCATATAAATATGATTTTCCAGTTGAAAAACCAAAGCTTCGAGGACAGCCAGGTATCGATTCTCAAGATGTATCACCTAAAGAGTACAGTGGAGATCAGTTAACACGAAATGCAGGGGACCGGTACAAACATTTCCTGTTAACCGAATTTTGTGTTAACCAAATTTCATGCTAACATTTTTGAAGATAAATTTCCATTTTTAAAGCAGAAAATAATGTCAGGGACAAATCTATTATACTACTATGATCTATCATTATTGCTGTGTAATTAGCACAATTATTGCTATGCCAAGGAAATTCATTTAGTAAAATATTTTATTTAATATATAAGTATAATGACAATATCATTCCATAACTACATTTAAAACAAATTAATTTAATATTAAAGTCTTTACGACAATTCCAGCCTCTACTTTTTGAGGAAAAAATCAGTTATTTTTTTCTGAACTGTGTTAACAATAATTTCTTTTCCACCAATTGTTCCAAAATGTCCAACAATTCATATATATTTTTTCCATCTGATTGAGCTTCCAAAAATCTCCACACATATGTAAACATTTCAAGGATATCCGCAGAACTTGGCGTGGACAACACTTCATCATTATCGTCATCGGCACTTTTGTCACTTTCACTTTCTGCTATTAACCTAGGTCTAACAATTTCTACAATATCACTGTCTGTTAAAATTGGTGCAGTACAAATGTGGTCATCCACTCCAATGCAGTCATTAAGTGTGACTTCTTTCGACAAACGATGGAAGACACACGACCGAAGGTATTGCCTAAATCACATTTGGCAGATGTGTCCTTAATTGTTGTCAAAGTCGCTTCAGTTTCATCTGCATCTACAAACAGAAAACACGGGGTTAATGGAAATTCTCGGTGGGGATCGTGTAGCCCATGGAGAAGAAGCCAAAGAGTGGATGGGGAAAGCCTGTCCCAACTGCCATTTCACATAATCCGAAGAATTTCGCTTGGGTTTATTTTATAAGGATCAAAAATTATTTTTGTGTTAACCGATATTTCGTGTTAACCATTTCACGTGAAGAGAATAAATATACACTGAAAAGTAAAGGCGTCAGAATGGACCGAGCATGCATTTTGTGCTAACCGATATTTCTTATCCATTTTCGTATTAAGTATGTTGCACTGTATTACAAAAACAATTATTTTAACCATTATTAGACATTTTTATAACTAGCCTTAAGGAAAAATTTTCCAATCACAGAAATACAATTGAAAGCTTTCAATACATTTTACCTATGCCAAATTGGAATGACACTAATACATAAAAAATTAACATTCATAATATAGAATATTTATGCAATTTCTATCCAGAAGATATAACATGCAGCAGGAAAGAACATCTGGCAGAAATAATACTTTGGCAGAAACAAAACAATTGCCAGTGAATGTGAAAGTTATTTTGTTGTTAGAAGTTCTTAAATTTTGCAATAAACAACTTTTCCTGAACGTTCATATTCTTCTGTGCACGCTTGTAACACTTCCAATTACTATTTGTGAAGCTGAAAGAATTTTTTTGATGTTAAAACAATTGAAAAGTTATCTAAGATCAACAATGTCTGAAGACAGATTAAATGGATTAGCTTTGATGAATATTTACAGGGAAACTAAGCTGGATGTAGATTTAATAATTAACGAATTGGCCAAGAAGCCTCGAAGAATTGACTTTATATTCTAAATAAAAACATCTGTATCAATTTCATCACAAATTATTAATAATAAAAAATATTTCATCTTTTTAAAATTGAGTTTCATTTATGGTCCTTAAGAGAATTTGGACCCTCCACCCTTGGGAAAATTCTGCATATGCTACAGACTCAGGCTAAAAGTGCTCAAGAAAAACAAATGAAGAAAAACTCAAATACTGAAATAGCAATACTAGATAGTCCAAACAAAAAATGAAAAAGCTGCCTAACTAAGGGCTTACATAGATAATAAGGCATATAGTAATAAAGTTACTAATCTAAAAAATGAAGCAAAACTTAATTATTTTTCTGAAAATTAATATAGGCAAGAAATGGCACGAAACTTTTAATTCTTTGGACAATTATAAAAATTCTTCTGGGCATATGACATAGTCATTAACTATTTGGGAAAAATAAAATGGAATTAGACATGAACAATGATTTATTACATAATTTAATGATGTGATACCGTAAATACCCGCGTATAAAACACTTTTTCTCGAAACATTTTGGTTAAAAGTCAGGGTGAATCTTATTACCAGTGTCGTTTTAATATGGGCTTACCTCAATAGATGTAGACCCGTAAAGTCTTTTTACACTGACCTGACTGCCAAGGCACCTTTTCACAGAGATTTTCTAAAAGATATATTGATGAATATTCTAAAATTATGGGGTTATGCCCTCTGCTTGCTGCCGCATGTCAACCTCCTGCTACGCTCGCTCTGCCAGTCGATGATTTGTCTGTTACATTTAGGATAAATTGTGACAGGAAATATAGCAATTGTTAAAGTGGAAAACAAATACCGTTTATTGTTGTACTCCCTTGTATAAAATGTTGTGGATCGTCTTTGTGTATGGTCAGTGAGTCCTTGGAACATTTATAGTCAAAAAAGGCCTTGATGTGTACGAAAGTATTTGAGTCTATTCTACTCTACTGCGACACAGCTACTGATGATGTATTGCTGAGTAAGTCGACCGTATAGCAGCAGTGGGTTGAATACATTTGAGCGAATAGTTAATCTGTAGTGAAAGTACTGAACGGCTGGGATTCTCAGGTTTGTTAAATTGGAATTAAAATCGAAGGAATAGCCTTGCTCAACATGGGGAAAGATAACTGAAAAAGTCATGATTTTACGTGAGGGAAACATTTATACATCATGGACTCATATTTATGTTTAGGGTACACAGTGAAATTGATGGTATCAGGGAATTTGCCTTCTTTCCCCTTACAATGAACGCCACTACATCAGCAACAGTGGGTTCATTGTACCTGTGGCTACCTTCCAATCAAACTCTAAAAGTCTCTAATAGTATCTCAGGATTTTCTGTCTCTTGATATACCTGATTTAGAGTTTTGTATGTCTTCGCGTATGGGTTCTCATTCATGATCTCTTGCAATATAGCCATGACAGACAGACTACATTAATTGGACGTTCTAAACTAAATATGAACTCGGGGCAATATAATGGTGTTATGCATGAGAAGTACATGTTGTTCTTTATATGGATTGCAAGTTTAGCTACTCAATTGTCAGGTATTTGATATCAGCGCCAGTGGCAAACGGGGGTAACCAGACACCAACAGTAGAACGTGTGGTAGTCTGAGGAGTGGTGGTGTGAGAATACAGAAAGAGATCTGAATGCATCCAATGTGGGTGGTCATTACGGAGAGTGAGAACACAACAAATGGTAAGCCATATTTGTTTCAAAACAGATATTTAACAGGATGCAATACGTAAATGTTACAGACTGTCATCATCAGATGGCAGCACTATGCTAAAACGCTTATTTTTTCTACATCTCCGTTGTCCTCTTTTCGTTAGTAATAGTTTGGCAAGCTACATAGAAGATGATGAAGCTTTCTCGAGTTTCCCACCGGGTGCAGGCTTGGAGAATGTCCGACGTTTCGACGTCTGTCTCAGTCACCATCCTCAGGGAATTTCTGTGTGCCATGGTCACCTGCATCATGGGTTGTCCGGGTGTCACTGCTGAGGGATCCCCATGCTAGGCTGCCAGCGCGTTGCTATAAACCTGCCAGGGTTTGGTGATGGTCAGGCTAAGGGAACAAGTTTAGTGTGGCAGCTCAATTAGGTGCCGCCACTACCTTTCGGGATGAGGTAAAAATTCCTGACCTAGTGACGCAATGGGACACTTGTGGCAGTCCCACGGCATCACAGACAGATTGTGGATCAGGCGGTACTGTAGCCCGGAGAATTTTCGGATAAATGACCTGGCCCACTTTTCCAAGACCATGGGTAGAGTGGGTCCGTGCTGGTGGCCGAGAGACCCTAAGGATGGTCCGCAACGCAGAGTTTTACACCACAGAATTCTTGTGGATGTGGCAAGACGCTGCCCCAGACCATCCCGGCGAGGCATAGAGCAAGACTAGCAGTATGCAGGACTTGTAGAGCCACACCCACATTTTTAGGGTAACTTCCCCGGAATTATGGACGGGAGCCAGCCTGCGTACTGCACCAAAACCAGTTCTTTTTAGGAACGTAAGATGGCTATCCCAGGTGAGACCTCTGTCCAGGGTTACGCCAAGGTACAATGCTTCAGGGGACCACGGGATGACCTGGCCCTGGACAATGACGCTGTCCGGTGGTTGACGGCGGTAGCCTTTTCGAAACAGCACTGCAACCGTTTTGCTGGACTTCACTACAATCCTCCACCTGGAGTACCACTCGCAGATGGAATCGAAGGCCTATTGCAGATAACAGATGGCCATGGCATTGGCAGACTGAGCAAGAACAGCTGCATCATCAGCGTAGAGGTCAACAGTCACGTCCGGGCTTGAGCTCCTTGGGTAATCATGAACGTAAAGGTTGAACAGGATCGCTTCCAGGACTGAGTCCTGAGGAACTCCAGCACGTATCCGGCACAGTTCAGAGAGTTCCCCCTTCCAACAAACCATGAACTATCTTCCTTAACGATAGGATCAGTGCAGGGATATGAGTGGCCTCGGGAGACCAACTCACAGCATCTTGGCCAGAAGAGCCGGATACCAAACCCAATGAACTGCCTTGCTAATATCTAGGAAGACTGCAGCAGTTTATCGTCAAAGTTGAAACCCTTCGGTATAAACCCGAACAACTTGCTAGCTGGTGGGTGGTGGAATGGTGCTGGAGAAATCTGAACTGTTCTCCAGGGAGGAAATTATTGGCTGTCAGATGCTTCCACAGCACAAGCAGTAGCGACAGCTCAACAAATTTCTCAAACACATTGAAGAGTGAAATCGGGAAGTAGTTCTCAAAGGTATTCGTCGGCTTATTGGCCTTCCGATTTCCGATTATTTTCGCCCTATTCCACTAATCAGGGAAATATCCCAGCTCTTGGAAGCCGTTATAGACAGCAGCCAGATAGTCAACGGCCGCCAGCGGTAAAGTATGCATTTTAACTTTCTCCATACGTAGTAATGGGAAAGTATTGTATTCATGAAAAAAATCGACTTCGAGATTTCAATGGAAATACACGTTTTCAGGTCCCTAGAACACGTTTAAACTATTTTCGGAATGATGTTTGTAGGTGCGTGTGTGTGTGCGTATGTTATTGTCGGCGCTCTAACTCAAAAAGTACGTCCCATATCGTTACCAGACTTCATATATAACACTCTAACATGAGCACAAAGAACTGCATAGTTTTTGCACAATAACGGGTAACCGGAAGTCGAGGTTTATTCGAAACCCGAAACGGTTTTGCAATATTTCTTCGTTAAAACATCATTATTTGATTTACAATTCTATACAAAAGTTATAGAGAATGTAATTTCCTACAACTTACATTTGAAACAATTTTCTATTGTAGTTATTATTTAGGAGTTATTTATAAATAACCGGTTTTTCTGTTTTCTCCTTAAAAATATTGTTATTGGTTATCTTCGTGAGGACCAAAGTTGTAGAGAATAATATTTCTTCCACGTTTAGTTTGAAACAAATTTTCGTAGAACCATCCATTTCGGAGATATTTTGCTTTTTAATTTCTCCATATGTAGTAATGGGAAAGTATTGTACTCATGAAAAAAATCGACTTCGAGATTTCAACGGAAATATACATTTTGAAGTCCCTAGAACACGTTTAGACTATTTTTGGAATTATGTCTCTATCCCTATCCCTCTCTCCCTCTCCCCCCTCTCCCCCCTCCCTCCCTCCCTCTCTCTCTCCCTCCCTCCCTCCCTCCCTTAAATGTAAGAAGGGACTTCACAGTCTCAATTTCGCCCTAAATAAAGTCGTTTGTCTGTCTGTCTGTCTGTCTGTCCCTCCCTCCCTCCCTCTCTCCCCCCCCTCTCTCTCTCTCTCTCTCTCTCTCTCTCTCTCTCTCTCTCTCTCTCTCTCTCTCTCTCTCTCTCTCTCTCTCTCTCTCTCTCTCTCTCTCTCTCTCTCTCTCTCTCTCTCTCTCCCCCCCTCCCTCCCTCTCTTTCGCCCCTCTCTATACCTCTCTTCTCTAGAAACTTACAGACATGTTATTACAATGTACCTTTGACGCGAATCTACCTCTTGGATACAATGGAACAGCACCATTTGAGACTTTGGTAATGATTGCATATTCTCTGAAGAGGAAATATACATTGTACCAATGTCAATTCGTTGAGTATTGTGTCCTAAAATGGGAGACATTCAAATGTGTCACAAAATTCCACCCTTCAAATTAGGAAAGTCAACTCTTGGATGTATATAGCATTAGGGAATGGGATTTCCATGAAGTAAGACAGCTTTGAGGGTTAGTGTCTCCATTGCTTCCGAGAATTTCCCGCACTTCATGCCACAAGTGCAGATAACATTCAGAGGAAACGAATTGGATATGTAAGTATGCTGTTTGCACTCATGTCTGTACATTATTATCCATCAGTATGGATATTCGGTGTGAAGTATGATATTTAGAGGTGCATCCGCAAACAAGTTAGCATGACTATAAATCATTTCAGTTTGGGAGAAAATGAATGCAAATACCAGAAGAACACTTCGGGATGAGGCTGTACTCGATATACTTCAACAGATTGAAGACGAGAGTGAAAGCGTGAGGATGAGGAGTATTCTATCTCTTTGCCTGCAGTTTCAGAATCGGAAGATAAACTCTAAGAAGATACAGAAGGGGAATCCGATGCAGAACCTGTCAGTGACAACAGCGAGATTGAAGATTCTGATGCAGAGGAATTTTTGGCAAGATCAGGGTATGTTTGGAGGAGTAAACCCAGACCTCAGAAACGTCGCAGGAAAAAGAACATTGTGTATGCCACACCTGGTTTCACAGAGTATTCAAAAAGTGCAGTAACCATAAAAGACATGTATAACTTGCTTATGACAGAGGAGATTAAAAAGAAAATTTGCAAGTACACAAATGAAGAGGCAGTTAGACATTATGCGCAGTGGAATTCTATAAATTTGGACAGGCAAAAAGAGTGGGTGAATATTGATTGTGAAGAGTTTGATGCATTTGTAGGTATTCTAACTTCTGCGGGAGCCTTGCGGTGCAGAAAAGAAAGTGTCAAAGAGATGTGGTCAATTGACCCAATTATTAGGCGGGCAATTTTTACAGCGACAATGTCCCGAATGAGATATATGGAACTTCTATCCTTCACAAGATTTGATGATAAATCTACCAGGGAGGAAAGAAAAGTTTGCGACAAGTTAGCTGCCTTTAGGGAAATTTGGGAATTATTTGTTCAAAATTGCAGGAAGGCCTTTGAACCTTATGAGCACGTAAAAGTAGATGAGCAATTAGTTCCTTTCCGGGGCCGGCGTCCATTTAGACAATATATAAAGTATATATGGGATAAAAGTTTGGGCTGCTGCTGATGTGAAAACATCGTATCTATTCAATTTGCAAGTGTACACCGGGAAAAAAACCGGAGAAAAACGTGAGGTTGATCAAGGTTTTCGGGTTGTGAACGAGCTATCTGAACCTATTTATGGAATGGGTCGTGGAATCACATCTAATATTTTTTTCACTTCGGTAAAGCTTGCACATCATCTTCTCGCAAATAATCTAATCGCTTGGTTGAATCCTCTAAATTTGCTTTCTCTGATGATATAACAATGGTTTCGTATGTTCCAAAATGGAATAGAATGGTCCACCTGTTATCCACTCAACATGATGATGCAGGCATTTCTGATGGGGCTGGTATAAAGCCAGTAATGATATTAGACTATAATGCAACAAAAGGTGGCGTAGATAATGCTGACAAATTGATTCGAGAGTATACTTGTGCAAGACGCACAAGTCGATGGCCTCTTTGATTGTTCATGAATGCCATAGATATCGCTGCGCTTAATGCTTTCATATTATTTGTAACCAAAAATCCTGACTGGAATAAAAACGAAACTCATCAGAGAAAAACCTTCCTTCTGTCACTGGGAAAGGAATTGGCAGAAGGAAATATGCTAAGGCGTTCAAAATTAAGTTTGCATGCCCATGTGAAAGAAGCTTTGCGATGCTGTGGATACGCTACTGATCACGGTACTCCAAATAACACTAATAACAAAGGCAATTATTCTGGTATGGACAGAAAGCGAGGAAGATGTCACAAATGTCCCCGTGACATTGATAGAGAAGTTAATGTAAGGTGCGACACTTGCAAAAAATTTATCTGTGAAAATCACAGAAAAAAATCCGTCTCTGCTGTATGCAAAATATCTTGCAATAAATAATAATAACTAACAATTTGATGTAATGAAATTTTTTTTGAAAGGTTTAATTGTAAAAAGAATATATTTTGCTAAAGTTACAAAGTTCATTTTATATGGCATATTATTAATAGAAGAAATATGGTGAATTTTCCTCAGAATGCCAATAAAAATGTAGTATATGGTGATTAAAATTTAAAACAATAAAAAACTGTTTTATTCACAAAATACAAGGTGTAAATATAATAAAAATAATTACCACAAGAAAAAACAGCGAAATAATTAACTATGTCCATGATACAAAACATTGTGTAATGGGGTCCCTGAGGGACCCCTCTTGGTGCTCAACATAAGTATTTTCGCTTGGTCCTCTAAGGGTTATACATTCATACTTGCGTTTGCGTGGAAATATATGTAGCTGAATGCAACGCGTTATTAGTAATATTTTATTTATGAGAATATTTTAAAAGAAGAATATTTCATAAAATGCAATAAAACAGTTTGTTTCACCCATTTTGACTATTATTCTCCAACTCCCACAAACTAAGGCAGCGCTTTCTTGAAAATCTTTGACATTTTATTATTTTACTTTATACTTTTTTCATATTTCCGACCAGAATGTACCCTGCATCCGTAAAATACAATAACATAGGGATGTAACGTACCGGTTCCAAAATTAATTTCATTCATTCGAAAGAAAAGAGCGGCGGGAAAAATAGAACCGTCAAATTGATGGCTCTGGACGTTCTAGGGCATTCCAGTGTTAATTGACGCTAATGGAGCGTTTGCACAAATATATTGATCTACGCTTTTATATGTATTAACTTTCAAATTTTGGTGTGTCCCCTCAAATATATTTAATGGTCGGTCTGCCCCCCCTCCCCAGAGTTGGGAGGTTAGTTATGTTGCTGGGTACGTTCCCGAAAAAGACTGCGAAAGCCAAAATAGCAAAAGAGAAGTAATTCAGGCAATGTAAAATACAGGATTAAGTTCCCATCCCAACAAGAACAAACCTTACTATGATTCATTTTATTTAATTGGCGAACCCAGAACTCTTCCTTTCTAGGATCTTCACTATGTGTGTTAAATGCGAAAAACAAATGCAGAAACTGGCTTGATCTAGAATCAGAGATAAGACGTCAACTGAGTAAAATTAATCGAAATACTTCTGCCCTTTCATCATCAAAATAACATTACGCATCTCACAAAAAGTCTACTTTTGATATTATTGCTAATTTCAAATTAGAATACTTTGTACTCTACTATTCTCTATAATAAAAACGTTGTTCTGTAAGGAACACAAGACGGCCGACAGCGAAATGTAGTTCTCATACTGCCCGATAGGTCGGCGCCACATGTAAGTCAACAATTCAACTTTCTTTCGGCAAAAACGATGAGAATATATAATAAACACTTATGTTTGTTTATGTAACGGTTTCTACGATAAACAATTTTTTGTCAATAGGGATCTCCAATACAATGATACATTCAATTGTCAAGAGAACAGTTTACAATGTTGAAATAAACTGATTTGTTTTTGTTCAGATAGTATTCATATAAATTATTCTGCTGATTGATTAATTAGTTAGTCTTTAATTTAAATCTTTTAAAGAGTTTTATTTACATAACGACGGAAAATATTATTGAGGATTCGAGTAAGCTTTCTTTCTTCGTAAGTGCAGAGTACAATTTTAAAACAATCATAACGTTAAGTGCACGAAATTTAATTATTTTCCTTACGTTATATATGTGTACAAATAATTATTTCCCTGTCTTTGCACACTGACAATTATATGTAGCATTGACGAGAACGAGGTGGGAGAAGAATATCAGAATTTTATAGCCGAAAATAAAAACCAAAGACATTTACTATACGACAACAGAATATTCACTAGAAATGTAGTATATGACGAAATATTTCATATATGTAATAGTGTGCTATTAATTATTTTAAATGCAAATATTAATAATCAATATATCTATAATTCTTCCGTTGATATTTCAACAGGAATTACACTAGTTAACTAATGAAATGTATACCGTTTATTTCGAAACAAGTTTGTGCTAATAAAATATAACATTCTCTTTCAAAACTATTAAATTTGTTCAATTCTAGTTATAATGGTCCTAAAAAATATGGAAAACAGAAATGGGGTCCGCAAACAAGAAAATTTTATAAATGGGGGTCCGCTAGACAAAAAGGTTTGGTAACCGTTGCCGTAGCGTTTTCAAAATCCCCACGCGCTACAGCATCCAAATCATCCATAATGTAGTGACCACATAACCGTTTAGTAGTACCCCACATAAGTCCAGGTCCGATCTAAGGTCAACGAAGTCCACACCATTGCCCCTGCAGAAGTTCAACACCTTAGAGATTCAGCCAAAACAGCAAACTTTTGGAAAATCATAGCCCAAAACGTCATACTTTTCATAGCCAAAAGCATCACAAGATGGGAGGTTCCATAGCATGGGAAAGGTGAGGAAAGATCGGTAGAGAAGAAAAAATGCACAGCCAAAGAGAGGCTTCAGGTTAGCATTTTTAGAAGTGGAAAAAGGAGCTAGAACAGGCATAGTGACAAATTACATTACGCACCTTCGCTGTTGCTCTGAATAATCGAGGCCGATAAGCGTAGACGGCGAGGACTTAAACCGTGGCTCTACCATAGATGCCGACTTGGACCTCCGGCTCCTATCAAATAAGAAATTTTTCTAATATTAGAGGCCGATGCCATCGAGAAGAAAAGAAACTACTCTTTGTAGTTAGATAAACCAGTTAACTACTGTTGCCATAAATCGAATAACAATATCTTATTTTTTTATAAAAAAAATCCCATCATAACAGCTTATGCCTGTCGCATAAGGATCTTCGGATCATCCTTTCCATCAATTTATATCATGGCATTCTCACCATTTGAGAGGGTAGGGGTTTCCTTTGATGTATCTCCTTGAGGACATCCGTTGGGGCTGATTGATACTAGCATAGCTAGTTTGGTCCCAACCTAAGAAAATATTCCCGTTCTGAAACAGGAGAATGTCTGCCACGGTAGTTCAGTGGTAGAATATCTGCCCGGCAAGTGGAAGACCCGGGTTCGATTACCGGTCATGGCAGATTTTTTCACGTTTCTTTATTTCCCATTAAAAAACACTTTATTTATGGCACTGAAAATCCGCAAAAAAACTTTGAGAGTACGGTTGTTGCTCTGGCGCCCAAACCGTACCACAATACGCACCTCGAATTCGTCCAAAATTTTTTATAATACTCTTTTTATTATCTTCACTCAGATATATGCATAAAGGCAAATCCGAAATATAAATGTTTTTCTCTATACTATGAAAAACTTAGGATGGTCGTGTCAGACGCTTGGCCTTGAAAACTGTATACGCCACTGACAATGACTGCCCCCACTCCACGCACACCTTTCTCGCCTAATTTGGTGAGTGACGGGGAGGTAGAAGAGAAAGTGGATGGGGGCGAGACACTGAGTGAACCAATAGGAAAGGAGGAGTCTGAGCGTTCGAGAGTCTGAGTGTGCAGTGATGCCATTCGCAAATTCCCTTTAAATGCTCGCCTAAGGTTACGTGTGTTCCGGTGTAGAGTTGGCAACGTCTCCGCATGCGAATGCTCCCGAGTACGGCCGAAATCTCACTGAATTTTATCATAGCTTGATTAAATAAAAGTTCCAATAAAACTTAAAATATTTCCACAGTTACTTCTCCATGTATGATACTTTAAAAACATTTTATACTAATTTTCAAATATCGCATTTACGTTCAAGAATACATAATAAAGCAAAGCTAAATTACAGAAAAAATCAGTACAACATACATTGTACAAACTTTCTCATATATGGGTACTAATGCGTCGTTTAGTTATCTTTAGAAAATGAAAATCGTATGAGCCTGTTTTTAGAAAATCCAATTTTTGTTAGAGTTGCCCAAGAATAAACTAGCCTTATATTCATTTATCGAGAAAAATGAATTCGGCGGTATTATTGTAGATGTATACTCAAGTAACTGTACGAAATCTGATCAAAATCGTTAGAGCCGTTTTTGAGAAAATCCAATTTTCGTTAAAAATGCCCAAGAATAATAAAGCCTTATATATATATTTAGAGAATTATAAATTATGTAGTATTATTGCAGACGTACACTCAAGTAATGGTATGAATTTGTCAAAATCGTTTGAGCCGTTTTGCGAAAATCAAATTATTGCTAATGTTGTCTACGATAAACTAGCCTTATATTCATTTTTTGAGAAATATGAACTATTTGGAATTATTAAAGACATAAGCTTAAGTAACTGTACAAAATTTGATCAAAATCGTTATAGCCGCATTTTAGAA
This sequence comes from Uropetala carovei, assembly GCA_036926305.1. Classification (NCBI taxonomy): domain Eukaryota; kingdom Metazoa; phylum Arthropoda; class Insecta; order Odonata; family Petaluridae; genus Uropetala; species Uropetala carovei. Next base: position 12,608,116 of record JAXCHB010000011.1, read on the forward strand.
AATCAAATTGTTGTTAAAAATGCGTAGAATAAACTTCCATTAATTATTGAGCAATGTCAACCATTTCTTCGTAAATCTATTCTGTATGATAAAATGCCTAAGTAAGAGATTTCATTCATTTTCGCTATGAAGTTTAGGCTCTAGAGCTAATAACAGACAGACAGACGGCATTGCAAAAACCACTTTTAAGGGCTCGGGTACACCTAAAACGAATATTTCCATCAAAATCTCGAGGTTGAATTCTTTCGCGATAACAATACTTACTCAATATACTTCATATATGAGAAAGTAAAATATGGATCTGTGTGCAGGAACTTCCAAAGCAGGGGTCGAAAATTTTGTTTCGAATTTAGGAGTCAGCCCAAAAGTTGAGATCTGTTTACATAGGTTTAATATTTAAACTCTACCAAAAATATCCCCGTACCACAATTGAAAGGTACAGTTAGAATATACCAATAAACAAGAATTAACAATAACTTACTGCAAGTTTATTTGATATAAAAGATCATATTAAGACAGCCGGGCATCTGCCTCGGGCGCAACTACGCAACGGGTGCAAAAAATCCAAATAGTAACAAAATAAACTAGAGAAAAATATTTCTTGATGGGGGAGAGGGTGTATATTTAGTAGTTTGCTTTGGCCGCTAAAATGTCTAGTTACGAGGCTGTATTCAGATATAAAATCAGAAATGTGCTTTGCGATTACTTTCACTATTTCTCATTCGCCTTCTCGTAGTCATCTATGAACGGGTACTTGACTTTTTTTCGCTTATCGTCTCGTAAGTAAATACGTATTGGAAGGTAGGGAAAAAACAAGTCCAAACACTTGAGATGGGGATTTCCACCTTCCTTTCGAATGATGAAACCTTTCATTCACATAAAAATTTCACCACTCCATATACCTTGATTACCCTAAATACAGTGAATAACATTATTAATATATTTATTAATTGTAGTTGAATTACGGAAAAAATTCACGGTTTCCTGTTTTTTCCTAGTATTATCTACATCTACATAATACCTTGCAAATGACCCGACTGGTGGGTGGCAGGGGGTGCAGCGCACCAAAACCTACCTATTAACGTCCCTCGTGGGAATCACTCTCCTATTATGATCCCGTATGGTCCTTGGTAAAAACGAGCCCTGATATCGCTCGGTCCTAGAGTCGATCTCTCATATTTTATCCTCGTGATCGTGCCTGCCCATGTACGTAGGTGCCTCTAATACTCCTGAGACCTCCTCTAAGAGAACTTCCGACCTAAATTTCTCCAGAAACCTTAACCTAGCGCTAATTCTGCGATCCTCTAGCGATATCCAATTCAACTCCTTCAAGAGTGATGTGACGCTTAATTTTTGCTCATATTTTTGCTTTACTAATCTGGTTGCTCTGCGTTGGATTCTTTCTAACAAAATTATCTGTCTCTTTTCGTACGGATCCCATATGCTGGAAGTGTATTCGACCTGAGATCTGACCAATGATAAATAATACATTTCTCGTACCTGTTCTGTGCTACTTCTTACTATTCTGCCTACGAAGCCCAATTTCTTATTAGCTGCGCCTACGATCTTTCGAATATGCACATTCCACGATAGATCACGACAAATGGTGACTCCTAAATATTTAACGTACTCAACAGGGAACATTTGCTGCGATTAATTTCGATTTTCCAATCTTGACACCATGCTGATAGGGCGTTTAAATCTTCCTGGAGCGATTTTTGGTCATCCTGGCTCATTATCTTCTTATATAAAACGGTGTCATCAGTGAAAAGTCTTATTTTGCAGCGAACTACCAAGCAGATATCGTATATATATATATATATATATCAGGAATAGTAGTGGGCCTATGACACTTCCCTGTGGAACACCCGATGTGACTTTTACTGGGTATGAAGGATTCCCATCAATAACTACCATCTGTTTTCTGTTGTAGAGGAAGTCTTTTACCCAACTCACGATATTTAGGTTTATGCCGTACTTTCCTAGTTTTCCTATTAATTTATTCTGGGGTACTTTATCAAACGCTTTTTTAAAATCAATTAAAATGGCATCAACCTGAATGTTTTTCTCTCCGCATTGCAACAAATCGTTTAGGCTTTCACTTTTGCTCCAGCAGCTGCTCTTACCTGCCGTATCCCGTAGTATAGCTGTCTTTAGCTTGCTGTAGCTATAGCTTAAGTACTTTTAGTTATATTATAACTTTACTTTTCATTATTATTATTATTTTTTGTTGCATGCCTGAGATTATTCGTCTTAATTGTAATCATTATTCGGAGAATATCCGGAGTCCACGTCTTTATTTGTAGTTTAATCTTAGTGTTCCCACTTATAATATCCCACATTACCAAATCAAAATAGATACCTTTATATTCTTAACTAATATTTAACTAACCTGGTTAATTTAAGGCTAATTTAGTTTCAACTTTGTTGTTTATATATCAGATGTAGTGCTGTTTATTCACTTTCGTGACAAAGTTCTCGCCTTTCCCTTCTGAATTTTATACACGATATTTATTGTTTTATTAGTTATACTATCCTACATTTCTGATAATACTACTTTTTTACTTTCTCCATACGTAGTAATGGGAAGCATTGTATTCATGAAAAAAATCGACTTCGAGATTTCAACGGAAATACACGTTTTGAGGTCCCTAGAACACGTTTAGACTATTTTTGGAATGATGCCTGTGTGTGTATGTTATTGATGGCGCTCTAACTCAAAACGTACGTGCCATATCGTTACCAAACTTCATATATAACACTTTAACATGAGCACAAAGAAATGGTTAGTTTTTCGACAATAACGGCTAATCGGAAGTCGTGGTTTATTCGAAACCCGATTCGGTTTTTGCGATATTTCTTCGTTAAAACATCATTATTGTATTTACCATTCTATACAAAAGTCATACAGAATGTAATTTCCTACAACCTTCATTTGAAACAACTTTCTATTGTAGTTATTGTTTAGGAGTTATTAATAAATAAATGGTTTTTCAGTTTTCTCCTGAAAAACATCGTTATTCGTAATCTTCGTGAGCACCAAAGTTGTAGAGAATATTATTTCTTCCAAGTTCTGTATGAAACAAATTTTCGCAGAATCATCCATTTCGGAGATATTTCGCTTTATCTTAATACCAGTATTCAGCGCCATCACCATGTAGCGGTGAATTCTGTAAACACAGTCAAAATATAATTTAGGGCAATAAAGAAGACCGTATTCGTTTATGATACGAAATAATAATTTTGCCTCATAATGCTATTCATAATAATTTAAATATCTATATCCCAAATATGGAGAAAGTCATGTGATGGCCATATCAGATTTTTTTCTTTGTAAGTGTTTAGGTGTTAAGTGCTTAAGCTCTACTAACACCTACTTTAGGGATAAGTTATTTTATTTAACATTCACTAGTATTATTTTCGTTCTAGTAGATTAATATTTAGTTTTAACTAACAGATTTCATTCCTGTGCATAAAATTTAGTAAAGCAAAGGTTTTATATTTCTACTTGTGTATTTCGGAACCCTCCTTTCACTTCCTATTCATGTAGTCGACCTTGACTCAAGGTTTGCAGGTCGATACTATCGTTGTTGGTATAGTGAATCACCCCCTCCCTTTCACTTTTTCTCTGCGTTAACCCTAGATTACAGCGCTTAAGTCAGCCCACGAATAAGTTAGCCGAGTATTTTGTTATATTTATAAAACATTTAGCTAGTTCAGATTAGTTTAGAGTTTAGGATGGTTACCCCAAGGACTGCTGTTTCCTCCTTTTTGCGCGACGCTGGTTTGGAGGCTATGAGGTCTCGAATCACGGAGCTTGAGAGGGTGGTTGCGGACCTCCTTCGGAGGGTGGAAAAGTCCCAGGCGGCTTTGGTGCGTGTGAGGGGTGCGGGGTCATGCCTGAAATCAAACCGCGCCAAACTGGCGGCTCGGGTTAGCCTGGGTGCGGAAACCGGTAGAGCGAACGGGGTTGTCCGTCACTCCTTCTCGCGGGCTGAGGGTGTTCGAGCCAGGAAACCCGATGAGTGGAGTGTCCACTCGGGGGGATCGTGGGGTGCTGCTTTGGAGGCAGGTAGCTGGGAACACTTCGGTGGACCCTCTTCCTGTTAGTAATAGGTTTGCGGTGTTGTAGGAGGACGACTCCGAAGCCATTGCGCCCGCACCCGCTCCCTTCTCCTCGGTGGGGACCGGGCCCAAGGGGAGCTCGGGGGGAAAGAGGGGGCTGTTAGTGTTAGGGAGCTCCAATGTCCGGCATGTGGTGGCGCCTTTACTGTCACGGGCCCGCTGGGAGGGTCTTCATGAGCGGGTGTTCTCCAGGTGTATACAAGGAGATACGGTGCCCCAGGTGACGAAGGAGGTCAGGGCATCGGTTTTGGGCATGGGTTGCTCCTCGTTGCGGGTGGTGGCCCATGTTGGGACCAACGACGCCTCGGAGCGCGGCTCCGAGGAGGTTTTAAGTTCTTTTAAGAACTTGGCTGCTGAGGTTGCTCGTGTCCGAGAGGAGTCGGGTTCTGATGTGCGGCTTACCATCTGCAGCATTGTCCATCGGACAGACTGCAGTTCTATGGTTTGGAGCCGTGTGGTGGGCCCGAACCGTAGGCTGTGGGACTTCTGTAGGGGCAATGGAGTGGACTTCGTTGACCTGAGGCCGGTGCTGGACTCATGTAGGGTACCCCTCTTCTGGTGTCCACTATACGGCCGAGGCAGCGGATGCGGTAGCGCGTAGGGTTTTTAAACATGCTAGGGTTTTTTTTAGGTTAGACGAGGATAAAACCAATAGATCTGTTAGAAAAGAGTCCGCCAACATTAACCGTAGGGAGTCCAAGAATAGCGGTAGAGTGAGAAGTAGAAAAATAATATTGTTAGATCAAGTGGTGGGGAAATCCAGAACGAAAATATCCGTAGAAAACGCAATAAAAATTATTATTATGAACTGCCGAAGCATTCGAAGGAAACAGACTGATTTTTGCCACTTAGTTAAAAGCCATCGTGCAGACGTTGTATTGGGAACTGAGAGCTGGCTATCGGGCGACATTAATTCTAACGAGATTTTCCCACCAGATTAGGTGGTATATCGCAAAGACAGGAGGGAAAGAGTCGGAGTTGGAATTTTCATCGCCGTCAGAAAGAGTATATCAAGCAAATTAGAGGAGATTAACGTCAGCGAACACTGCAAAATGATATGTTGCTCCCTTCGTACAAGAAATGGTAAAAAATTATTTTTTTGCTCATTTTACCGCCCACCTGACTCAGGAGTCGAGAACATTAGAGAACTCAGTCGTACATTGCAGGTGCTAGCCAGGAGAAAGAACGATCCAGTAATCATAGATCGATTGGAAATCCGTAACCTATATTAGTGGTGGAAAAAATGGAGAAGCTAGTCGTGAATTAATTGTAGCGTTTACTCTAAAATCTCTAGAGCAAATCGTCAAAGAGCCGACGCGATATGACAACAACGGAAACGGAAACATTAGATCCGCTAGCCACTACCCACCCACTATCGACTAGGAACCCACAAATCGACGACGGCATAGGTGATCATAAAATAGTAATTGCCGACTTCAAATACACCCCTGCGACAATATATAAGCCAACGTGATTAGTCTATATCTTCAGTAAAGCAGATCTCCCAGGTCTAAAAAATTATGTTACAAACCAAATAGCGACATTTATCAATTTTGCGAATAGCAACAGCGTAGATGACTCTTGGACGGAGATTTAGCGAATCATTCGAGAAGGGCTAAAAACGTTTGTCCCAACCAAAGCAATTCGTGATCGCAAGGACCCGCGGTGGGTGAAACTGGAACTCCGCGCCATGCTCAAGAAATAAAGACGGCATCAAGCGCGCCTGAAGCACCTTAAACAAGTTGGTAGGGATCACGCGAACGAGTATTTAATATATTGAAATAGTCGTAAATCTGCAAGAGACGAGGCGCGTAAGGAATTTGATGCCTACCGATCCACGACACTCTTGGATTCACTTAAAAACGACTCGAAAGAATTATGGTCGTACGTGCGAGAAATTCGAGGAGGTCAGTCCACAGTACCTCTTCTACGTACAGAAAACGGTGAAAGTGTACACGATTCTTTTACTAAGGCTAGTATGTTAAATCAGTTCTTCGAAAATTGCTTCCAAATAGACAGCAGTGATTTCATTGATATCCCCACTCGTATAGACTCAAATATGAGCGACAAAAGCAGTATCGTTAAATTACTAAGTCAGGTCCATAAAAGAAAATCGCCAGGGCCTGAAGCCATACCTGCATTCATTATAAACTCGTTAGAAAATGAATTAGCTCCGTACCTTAAGATTCCATTCAGAAAATCTTTAGATGAGGGTGTAGTTCCTTTGATATGGAAAACAGCCCACGCTACACCAATACATAAAACGGGAAGTAAATTAAAAGTGGAGAACTACCGCCCTATATCGTTGACGTCAATCTTCTATAAGGTTTTTGAGCACATTATCGGTAGCTCAATAATGCGATTTCTCGAAAGCAAAGAAGCGCTTAATAGAAACCAGCATGGTTTCCCGAGAGCCAGGCAGAGCGTCACTATGGCCGTGACCCCTGGTGGCTGCAGCATGAACTTGCGCTGACAATCGTCGCGCGCAATAATATTAATATTTATTATAATTATAATATCCTTTCCTTCGGTTCGCAGCCTTTTCAACTTTTCTTGGTCCAGTCACTTTCCTTTCGCTTTCTTTTCACCTTAAAAACATTACCATCATCTTCATTGTCAGCCATGATTTTGTAAGAATGCAAGAAACAGCTGACTGATGACAGCAGCGCCACAAGAGACGTGTGGTGAGCTGAAAAGTTTCCCAAGTCCTAGAGGGGAATTTTTTCAACTCACTCAATTTATTTAACGGCCTAGAAACATGCTAACGGAGCGCGGACTTGGTAAGCTCTTAACATCACTGGATGGCGCGGATTTATACCTACACTTTAGGAAAAAGTGTGACTTGGGATCGTTTTGAACTCACTGTATCAAATTCAACGGGCACTTCCACTAGCATTTTTAACAACAATCAGATATTCTCGAAAACGGCTATAACGATTTTGATCAAATTTCATACAGTTACTTGAGTTTACGTCTTCAATAATACTGTATAGTTCATATTTCTCAAAAAATGAATATAAAGCTAGTTTATTCTAGGCAAATTTAACAATACTTCGATTTTCTCTATAACGGCTCTAACGATTTTGATCAAATTTCGTACAGTTACTTGAGTATACATCTACAATAATACTACGTATTTTATTTTTCTCAATGAATGAATATAAGGCTAGTTTATTCTTGGTCAACTTTAACAAAAATTGGATTTTCTAAAAACAGGCTCATACGATTTTCATTTTCTAAAGATAAATAAACGACACATTAGTATATGAGAAAGTTTGTACAATGTATGTTGTACCGATTTTTTATTTATGATTCAGTTTCATCGGGTACTGTCTTCGCGAACCAGCAACTACCGTATAAAGTATAACGAAAGAAATAACTTTCAAAAAATATATATAATTTACTTATATATTTTTATCAGGAATCTCATTTCTTTTCGTTGTTAAACTAAAAATAAATCTTCACTTTTATTTACTAATTAAAATCACCTATTTATTACCAACTATGTTTAAATGGCTTTCCGTATTGAAAAATTACTTAATGCATGGGTATGGCTGTGTTTATAACTATCGATAATGTGTTTATAACTCCCGATATTGTGTTTATAACTGCCGATAATGTGTTTATAACTCCTGATATTGTGTTTATAACTGCTGATAATGTGTTTATAACTACCGATATTTTGTTTATAACTACCGATACTTTGTTTATAACTACCGATAACACTGTAAAAGTGGACATAATAGCAGTGGACAAAAAGGTCGTGTACGTATATAACAGTGGACATAAAGGTTGTAGACCAAAAGACTGTGGACATACATAAATGTGGACATAAGGCAGGTGACAAAAAGGCTATGGACCTATATAAAAGTAGACATAATAGCAGTAGACAAAAAGGCTGTGAACATATATAAAAGCGGAATTAAAGGCGGTAGACCAGAAGGCTGTGGACATACATGAAAGTGGGCATAAAGGCAGTGGACAAATAGGCTATGGACATATAAGCAGTGCACCAAAAGACTGGAAAAACATAAAATTGGACATAAAGGCAGTAGACCAAAAGAATGTGGATATACATAAAAGTGGACATAAAGGCAGTAGACCAAAAGACTGGACATAAATAAAAGTGGACATAAAGGCAGTGGACATAAAATAGTGGACATAAAGGCAGTGGACATAAAGACTGTGGACATATCATTTGGGAAGCAAATATAAGATCTGAGAAAAGCTGTTTACAGTCTTCAAAATGAAGTTAAGAGTAAAGATACTATAATATCAGATCTACAAAATAAAATTTACATCCTCGAGCAAAACAACTTCTCTATAACTTTAGAAATTACGGGAATTTACAGTAACTTAAACAACAAAAAGGAGATATACGATACATTAAATAAAAAATCGGTACAACATACATAATACAAACTTTCTCATATACTAATGCGTCATTTAGTTATGTTTAGAAAATGAAAATCGTATCAGCCGGCCTTTAGAAAATCCAATTTTTCTTAAAGTTGCCAAAGAATAAACTAGCCTTATATTCATTGATTGAGAAAAATGCAATATGTAGTATAATTTCAGAGGTATACTCAAGTAACTGGTGGAAATTTTATCAAACTCGATATAGCCGTATTTGAGAAAATCAAATTGTTGTTAAAGTTGCCTAGTATAAATGAGCCTTTCTTTGAGAAATATGAACTATTTAGTATTATTGAAGACGTAAACTCAAGTAACTGTACGAAATTTGATCAAAATCGTTAGAGGCGTTTTCGAGAAAATCGGATTGTTGTTAAAAATGCGTATAAAAACTTATTGAGCAATGTCAACCATTTCTTCATAGCCTCTGAACAGCAGTAAGATTAAATGCCTAAGTACGAGATTTCATTCATTTTCGCTCTACCGTTTAGGCACCAGAGCCAGTAACAGACAAACAGAAGGCATTGCAAAAACCACTTTATCGGACTCAGCGAAACATAACACGTATATTTCCGTTAAAATCTCGAGGTCAAATTTTTCGCGATTATTATACTTTCTCAAGAAACTTTGTATATGAGAAAGTAAAAATATGAAAATTCGCGCATTATTAAATACGAAATGAGACAGATATACAAAAACTTGTGTAGGTTTCATTTTTTGCCAACCACTGCAGATAACTTAGTGTTGTCAAGTAAAAATCACTTCCTACTATTATTTATACCAATATTCAGTTTCATTTTTATGGATATGGATTTATTTCGAAAATTGGATAATAATTTTAAAGAACAACATTTTGACTGATTAAGAGAACTTGTAACTGATTTTCAGACCAAAATAATTACTACATTGATCTATCATGTTAATGTTGGAAGTATTAGAAGGAACTTCAATGGAATATATTTAGTTAGCACACACTTAACAGGCCACATAAAAAATACTATATTTCTTCTCTCTGAAGTTAATATAAAGGAAGAGGAACTAAACGTATATTATCTACCTGGATTCAAAATTGTTTACAACCTTAGAAAATCGAAAGGAACATATAATTGGGCATCGGCAGACAAATAGTAATACATGAGATGAAAGATGTGTTGGAGTTGTAAGGTTGTGAAGTTGTCAATTATTAAGATGTACGGAAACATTATGTAATGTTTATTTAATAATGGATATGTGATGCATATGCTATGTATGCTATGCATATTTTATTGACTTGATGATGACATTGTGGTAAACAATGGTGGACATTAAGATAGGGGAAATTTATTATGGTAAAAGTATCCATAAAATCATCATGGCGGCAGTGACAAAGAACTCGCGAATACAACATCCAATATTAAATAACGACGTTTATGCCGTATGTAAATTCTTGTTTATGGTAAAATCTATCGATAAATGGCTGACATCTATAAACGAATTTTATCTTACCTGGGCCGCTGCTGATGCCTTCTTACATCATCTAGAAGACTCCAGGTAGATGGAGTGAGTCTGGACTGGTATTCTTGCTGAAAAAGATAATTTCTTTCTTTAAATTCATTTTGAAAAGAAAGGAGAGAAACGCACGCATGCACATGCATGCACTCACATGTACACACAAACAACTGGAAACTTCCCAAGTGACATATGGGGCCCACACATTTAGAAATAGAAATCTGAAAGGTACATGTGGGTTTGGATCCACAGAAACTTACATCATGAGTCGAACATTTATCCAACCCAGCTACAAGTGGATACGCGATAAGAAAGAAAATCAACGTTCTATTATTCAACCATGACGCGCTTCGTTTATCTCTTTTGACTGCCACTTTGCGTCTACAAACTTAAAATTCTTCAATAATCTTTTCGTTTATAACATCATATGTTAGATTTTTAAGGCCAAGAAATATTATATAACAAGTAGTATCCTTCGAAGTAGGTTTATTAAATTCATTATGTATTTTAATATTTGTTCTAAGATTTAAATCTAACCTTTATCTTTTTGTTTAGTCTAAAACATATCTGCACTTTATATAATTTTCAGACAAATGAGCCTAATCTGTGTTTTTATTTTCTCATATACGAAGTATATAGATCAAGTATTGATATCGCGAAAAAATTCGACCTAAAGATTTTTACAGAAATGTACATTTTAGGTGTCGCTGAATCCGAAAAAGTGGTTTTTGCAATGTCGTCTGTCTGTCTGTTACTGGCTATAGAGCCTAAACGGTAGAGCGAAAATGAATGAAATCTCGTACTTTGGCATTTCATCATACAGAGCAAAAGCTACGTAGAAATGGTTGACATTGCTCAATAATTAAGGAAAGTTTATTCAATGCATATTTAACAACAATTTGATTTTCTCATAAACTGCTATAACGATTTTTTCAAATTTCATTCAGTTACTCGAGCTTACATCTTCAATAACACTAATAAGTTCTCAAAAAATGAATATAAGGCTAGTTTATTCTAGGCAACTTATCAATAATTTGGTTTTCTCGAAAACGGCTTGAACAATTTCCATAAATTTCACACATTACTTGAGTATACGTCTGCAATAATACTACGTATTTAATTCTTCTCAATGAATGTATATAAGGGTAGTTTATTCTTGGGCAACTTTAACAAAAATTGGATTTTCTAAAAACCGGCTAATGTGATTTTCATCAAATTTAGTGTAGTTATTTTAGTTGATGTTTACAATAATCCTACATAGTTCATATTTTTCTAATGAAAACTAAATGACGCATTAGTATATGAGAAATTTTGAACAATGTACATACATAGTACAAACACCCAGTTAAATATAAATAATTTAAAAGTTTACTTCCAGAAGAAAAAATCGGTACAACATACATTGTATAAACTTTCATATACTAATGCGTCATTTAGTTGTCTTTAGAAAATGAAAATCATATCAGCCGGTTTTTGGAAAATCCAATTTTTGTTGAAGTTGCCCAAGAATAAACTAGCCTTATAATCATTCATTGAGAAAAATGAAATATGTAGTATTATTGCAGACATATACTCAAATAACTGTACGAAATTTGATCAAAATCGATAGTGCCGTTTTTGAGAAAATCGAATTATTGTTAAATTTGCCTAGATTAAACTAGCCTTATATTCATTTCTTGAGAAATATGAACGATACAGTATTAGTGAAGATGCAAACAAGTAATTGTACAAAACTTGATCAAAATCGTTAGAGCCGTTTTTGAGAAAATCGGATTGTTGTTAAAAATGCGTAGAATAAACTACTCTTAATTATTGATCAATGTCAACCATATCTATGTATACTCTGCTCAGTATGACAAAATGCCTAAGTACACGATTTCATTCATTTTTGCTCTACCGTCTAGGCTCCAGAGCCAGTAACTGACAGACAGACAGACGGCATTGCGAAAACCACTTTTTCGGATTCAGCGACACCTAAAACGTGTATTTCCGTAAAAATCTCGAGGTCGAATTTTTTCGCGAAAACAATACTTCCTCGATACTTCGTATGAGAAAGTAAATAATAGCAAGGCTTAGTAAAACATGTATTTTTTGCTACATTGTAATAAATGTGTTTGTTTTAATATATTACTGCTCTTGTGATTTATGTTGTATAGAATCGTCTGTTAATGGTTCAAAAACACAACTGTCTGAAGTATTATGTCCCAAAAGTGGTCAAATTTGCCCTAATTATTGTAGATGTAACGTAAAAAAGTCAAAGTAGAGTAGTAAATTCAAGTGAATAATCGTTTATTTTTTACGTTTTATTAGAATCGATGCCCTTACGCGGAGATTTTTCTTTAAATGCGGTAGTTTGTATGCTTAACCCATCTACGACGGAGGAGTTTTTACGAATTCCCTCCTCAGCGGATGAAGGAGTTTTTTGAAAAACCACGAAGAAGTTGCGAAAAACTTTAAAAAATCATAACTTTTGATGTTTTCAATGTTTTTTGATGAAAGTTTTTATGTAGTTACACAAAAGATTATATTTTTAAACAGTATCATTTAAAATATCATGCGTCACACACAAACATTCCTACATAGAAGCGAATGAACAGTAATCACTTAAGGGTGACGAGACCGCAATAAAACTTTCACATTGTTCACCCTCCCCATGGCGACCCAACCCCACATCTGGGTGCACCAAAAATAACTTCAAACATTTACCTACAACTTTCTCGCTTAGACCATGAAAGTATCTTTATAAATAAAAATGTTTCCCGCAGACAAACTTTTTCAAGTCAGGCTGGAACACGCAAAAGGAACTTTTATAATTAAATGCAGAAAACAAATATTTAAATCAATTTATTAAGACATATGGTCAGAAGATGCTTAACTTGAGCGTAGCATTTTTGAGAAATAGGAATTGGTGATTTAAAAAATCCTTTTTCGGCTCAAATAAATTTTTTCCCCTAGAGCTGGCCCAAAAACTGGGGTGCGCGGGATACATGGGGGCGAGGCTTACATGAGCAAATACGGTAAAACTTGCAATTTGACGATAATGAGAGCGATCAGGTAATTGAAAAATCCTTCCTATATGGCGACATCAATCCGCCTTGCAAATAAATATTCGCAACCCGAGTAGTTTAGTCTTACAATGCATAGAAACACTTACTGACTCGAATGAAATTCGTCGTTATTGAAGCTTTGCACACTTGTTTGTACCCACCTAATTTTTAGTGCCCGAAAATAGCCTCCCCCCTCAACTTTTGCACTTCACTTTTGGCCAAAAACAGGGGGGCTATATTCGGTCAAATATGGTATCTTTCTGGAAAGTGATGACATCATTAGATGGCGCCATGAATATTTAGGAAAAATAAAAAAATGTAGAGAATAGGGATATAATTTATACCGATGAGTCCTGGGTTAACGTAGGTCATTCTGTATTAAGAGAATGGAAAGACACCACCATAAAAAGGCTTTTCTGGAGGGCTTAAGTACAGGGTTGAAGGCTCCAACAGCTCGAGGTCCAAGGTGTGCTTTAGTACACGCTGGAAATTAGAGTGGGTTTATATCGGGTGCTGAACTTACTTTTTTATGTCGCAAAAACACTGCTGACGTTCATGAGGAAATGGATGGTGATACATATGAGAAATGGTTTTCAGAGCAACTTATACCTAACTGCCCCTAAAATTCGGTAATAGTGATTGATCATGTAAAATACCATTCAAGAAGAATCGAATCAATCCCCACCACCTCTTGGTGCAAGCATGACATAAAAAATTGGTTAACTGACCATGGCATACTAGTGGAAGAGGACTTATTGAAGCGGGAACTTCTGCATTTAATCATTCAAAATAAAGAAAAATATGAAAGTATAAGATCGACAATGGTCTGGGCCCAACTTAAAAACTTTATAAGACAAAATAATACCAGTATCAACAAGAAGGATATTGTATTATTAATTAAGAAAGGCTATGAGCGAATAACACCAAATAACTGGTCCGATTATATTGAGCATATAAAAAAAATAGAACACGAAATGTGGACAGCCGATCTACTTCAAGATGATGTCGATAGTTTGATAATCCAGCTTACATCATCAACTTCACAGCCTTCATCTCCCTCCACGGAGTTGGCCAAACCTGGTCCTTCAGGATGTCAGACATTTGTGGAAGGAGTTGCACCGTTACACACATCAGAAAGTGATTAAGGTTAGTGCAATAACAAAGTATTTCTTATATGAATGAAATATTCCAATTTGCAATGTCTGGCAGGTAAAAATTTTCTCAATTGCAACTTAATTTCTGTTGTGTATAGTGATCAGCATAAAATAATCCAGTTCTTTTTTTACTTAGGGATTTTGTTAGCAATTATTCTCCTACAAACATGCTTTACTATTTTCCTCTGATCATATTACATAAAATCTTTGTATATGCGAGGAAGTAAATCCTAAAATAAGATGTGAACACAGTGTACCTCCGAACTCGCATTTCTCCAATTAACTATGCTACCATTTTGTTAAATACCAATTTACATTGTTTGGGTGCTTTTTTCGCGAATTAGCTTAGAACATAAAATGGATATTTTAAAACGCCCTACAACTTTTATTCTATACATCTTTCTCTGAACGAAATATTTATCGAGTTATGCATAAAAATGAAAATGCCTACTACAATGCTAATTTATTATTTACAAAGTAAACTATGCATTTTTTAAATACAAGTATGTACTATTTAAATTTTTATTTATGATTTCAATAGCCTTTCAAATGAAATTTTTGTTTGGGAAAAATATATTTTTAATTTTTAGACGGTTTACGGCATAATATATCTTGTTGTTAAGGAAACGTTATTTAACATAATTAACACCTCAAGCGCGTAATACATTTAAATCAAACCCATCCCACAGGTCGTAGGACATTTAACCCCTTAACTGGAGAATTAATTTTTCTTCTTTTTCAGCTTGTGGGGAATTATTCCTTTATTTCAAATAATTTGAATTTCACTTTTTCTTGATCTGTTTGTTATGATATGATGTTCTGTGAAGTTGGTAATGGATATTTTACAATATTACCGAACTTATGCCATTTGTAAATTTATGAAATTTCAATCTTTTCTTTAATTAATCATTTATTCAGAAATTATCGCATTTTTATCATGAGTGATTTTTGCAATTATAAACATTAAAAATATATTTTTTAATTTTTCTACTATTTTGACATTTTCGCAAGGGTAGGTAACTTTACATCACAAGATAAAGGAGTACCTCAGACTGGCTTAGACAACCGAACGATAGTACATTCATGGCAAATAGGGAAGGGGGGGGAAGATGGGGACGTGAGGCAAGATGGGATACTGGCTTATTTTTCTACACAGTATTTCCATCTATCCAAAAACTACCTGAACTGAATGATCATGTCATTGGGATGTAACAGGAAAGAGAGCTGTCATGTCAGCGAGCATTAACGCACGTGGTTTTCATTTGTTTCATTTGTTTCATTTCATCTAATTCTTCTCCATATTCGGACTGCCAGCAGGTAATCCATATGTTATAATATGTTAGTTTTTTAACATCGTTAGTTAGTTACTTCTAAAAGGTAATCATTTTTGTGTTTTTCGTGGTAGCTGACAAGCGTTTAGGCTGTGGCCATTAATTTCGTATCACAGAAGCCCTTTGGGGCAAGAGAGGGACGAGTGGGTGGGGGCATGATGGGGTATGTCCTCATCTTGCCCCCTTATATTTCCGTGCACTTATCAAAGATTGGGTGAAGGGATTCATGAAGCGACATCAAGATTTGGCTCTTCGAAATCCGGAAGCCACTTCCACTGCAAGAGCAATGGGATTCAATAAAGTCGCAGTTTCAAAATTCTTTGAACTCCTGGGGAAGGTGTATGATGAATACAAATTAACAACTGACAGAATATACAACTGTGATGAAACTGGTGTGTCTGCTGTACCCAAGTGTATATAAAAAATTATATCATCCAAGGGTAAGAAACAAGTTGGGGCCTTAACATCGGCAGATAGGGGGCAAATGGTCACCTTAGAGATTTGTTTCAATGCAGCTGGTACGTACATGCCACCAATGATGACATTCCCTCGGCAAAGAATGAAAAACGAACTGATGAATGGTGCTCCACCTGGGGTGTGGGCAGAGTGTCATCCTGCTGGCTGGATACAATCAGACATATTCGTCACATGGTTCAAACGCTTTATTGAGTTTTCTCGCGCCTCAAAAAACAACCCCGTTTTCTTGCTTTTGGATGGACTTTCATCACACACAAAAAACATTCAGCTCATACATCTAGCTCGAGAACATGGGATTATATTACTTTGCTTCCCCCCACACTGTACTCACCGCCTACAACCACTGGAAGCCTTTGAGTACATATTATGACATCGAGGTGACTAGCTGGCTTCGCTCAAACGCAGGACGTGTCGTTACTATGTTTCAGATCGCTCAGATATTTGGAAATGCATTTATTCAGGCAGCCACGATGGAAGCAGCAGTAAATGCATTTAGAAAGACGGGAATATGGCCAATAGACCTGGAAATATTTCCTGACAGTGACTTTTTGCCTTCTCTAACTACCGAGACACCGGCTCCTGACTTCAATGAAGGGTCTAATAATCAGACAGTTTCGTATCCTTCAGAAACTTCAGCTGAATCAAGCCTGCCATTGCCACCACCTGAGAAATCCAGGGATCACGAGATGGACACCAGAAACTCTAGAGTGATAATATAGTCTACTGCCAGCAATGATGACGCGATTCCTGGTTGCTCATTTTGGAGCCCTGAGAAAGGAAAAAGCGCCTTTAAAAATGTATCCCCAAAAGACGCTTTACCCATTCCCCTCGTCCATCAAAAGAAAACTAAGCAGAGTGGCAGGCGTCGTGGAAAAATGGCAATCTTGACTGAATCACCGTACAAAAATGAGTTACTAGCTCAAACAGAAAAGTCCTCAGGTTCTTGCAAGAGAAAATTAGGTTACAAAAAAAGGAATACTTAGCATCCCAAGAAAACCAGAAGATGCCAGAAGAAGGATCATGTAGAGGAAGAAGATAATGACACTCAATGTTTCTTCTGTGGTCACTTGTATTCTGAATCAGTAGAGGGGTGGGTGATGTGTTTAGTGTGTCAAAAGTGGGCTCATTGCTCATGCTCAGGAGTAGATGAAGATATTTCATTTGTGTGCGATTTATGTTGTTAAAGTGCTATATCCCATCTTGCCCCAGTTCTATCCCATCTTACCCCACCCTTGGGGCAAGACAGGGCAAAGGCACCTTTTACAAAAATGCTTTTTATAATTTTTTCTGCCAAAATTTAGAAAAGACTTTTCTGAACCAAACTGAGCAGATGACAACAAGATTTGTGACACCATTTATGTATGCTTTTTTATAAATACAAGGATTTTTATAAAGTATTTTGTTAGCATCCCAATCTTGCCCCCCCCCCCCCCCCCCCCCCCCCCCTTCCCCTATGCCGCAGTGGTAAGCCATTCAAGGATAATAGAGGTTTTACTGTACGTATTTTCTTTAAGTGATTTATGAAAGTGAAAGTTGAAGTAAATGAGGAACTGTGATATATGAAGTAACTAAGACAGTACCAAGATTTTGCTGGTATTACTTTCAGATCCTTCTGACGCCATTTTATAAGCATTATCATGAATTTTAAATGTACTCACCGGCAGTGGCATAGCACGTAATTCTCGCAAATCAATGTTACGGAAAAAGTCACATAAAGATATTTCAGCAATAGATGGAAACCGGCCAACAGGATTGTGAAAGATGAAGTCCAAAACAGTCGTCACCTGAAATAAATTTATAGAATTAAGGAAAACAAAAACAATAAAAACGCACCCTTAATCTAGTTTATTCCAGCAAAATGGATAATCGAATACTATTTGTAGGAGTGTTTCTGAAATGCTTCTAATTATATAATTCATTATTATTCATATTTATGGCAATATGGGGGCCAAATATTAGCTCTTCCTTTATTGGCTATTTTTTCCCCTATAAAAATTTCTTGCGGGGTTTGCTTAACGTTGTTTCACAATATTTGTACTGTTATAAGGTAAGTGCCTACAGGAAAATTTCTGAAAATGTTTTGATCTTTTGGACGTGCATAACATAAATGCATTCGGCTCTCAGGCTTATTCATTACGCACAAGATCGTAATGTAAAAGGCGTTTTCCGCATCTCGAACTCGTGGTGCTGCCAGGGAACAAACCAGCGATGTACTCAATGTAAATTCGGACGAAAAATGAAAATCTCACTGAAAATATCAGGTTAAAGCACAAATGTTTCAAGCAAAACTTGTAATAAATTTTATTGCATACAATTTTTACAATGAAAACTCTTCACAAAAATGGATTTTTAAAGGAGATATTTGAAAATAGTCTGATATGGCCAACATCTGGCTTTCTCCACACATGCGGCATTCTTATTTTGGCTTTCTCAATACACAGAGTATAGAGAGAGTATTGTATTCATGAGCAAAATAAAATTCAAGATTTTAACAGAAATACATAAATTGAGGTCCCTAGAACACGCTTTCACTAGTTTCCCGATGATGTCTGTGTATGTGTTAATGTTTGTATGTGATAAGAATTTCATGGGTGCTATAACTAAAAATTCGGTACTACATACATTTTACAAACTTTCTCATATACTAATGCATCATTTAGTTATCTTTAGAAAATGAAAGTCATATCAGTCGATTTTTAGAAAATCCAATTTTCTTTGAAGGTGCCCAAGAATAAACTAGCCTTATAATCATTCATTGAGAAAAATGAAATGCGTAGTATTATTGCAAAAGTGTACTCAAGTAACTGTATGAAATTTTATCAAAATCGTTAGAGCCGTTTTTTACAAAAATCAAATTGTTGTTAAAGTTGCCTAGAATAAACTAGCCTTATCTTCATTTTTTGAGAAACATGAACTATACAGTAGTATTGAAGGCATAAACTCAAGTACCTGTACGAAATTTGATCAAAATCGTTAAAGCCGTTTTTGAGAAAATCAAATTATTGTTAAAGTTGCCTAGAATAAACTAGCCTTATATTCATTTTTTGAGAAATATGAAGTATTTGGTAGTATTGTATACTTAAACTCAAATAATTGTGCGATATTTGATCAAAATCATTAAAACCGTTCTTGAGAAAATCAAAATTGTTAAAAATGTGAAGAATAAAATTCCTGTAATTATTGAGCAATGTCATCCATTTCTATATAGCAACTACCATGAATGATAAAATGCCTAAGTACGAGATTTCATTCATTTTCTCTCTGCCGTTTATGCCCTAGAGCCAATAACACTCAGACACAGACGGCATTATGAAAACCACTTTTTCCAATTCAGCGACACCTAAAATGTATATTTCCGTAAAAATCTCAAGGTCGAATCTTTTCGCGATATCAATACTTTCTCAATATACTTTGTATATCAGAAAGTAAAAAGTATTTGTCATTTCAACACCAAATTTCAAATATAATCAACGTATATATTAATTAAGGGAAGGTCATGTCTGTCACAACCCAAAGCGTAGCTTCCCCTCCAGTTTCACTCAGCCATGCCTGAGTGGATGTGGAGTGGAAGGTAATGCACGGGGTGCGACGAGGACACGCAGGTTGTTTGAATATTATTATCTCCTCAGTTCTCTCAGCTATTCTGCTGGCATTAAGTGAGGTACGGGCTTTGCCAAGCACACTCACTCTTGAGTATCCAGGAATTTCCTTACTATACAGGCTGTGTTCAGTAGTACGGCTTTTTGTAATGGGATATATATGTTTTTGTCTAGTCCTATTATCCTTATACTATTGTGGAGGGATACAGGGACAACGTGTCGAGTCTCTTCCTCGATCTATCGCGGAACCCCAACTACCTGCTGCGAAACCATTGGGTTTCCTCGGAACACAGTTTGAAGACCTATGCCGTAGAATGTGTCGACATATTCTTCATACATGAAGGAGCGCGTCCCACGTCAGGAGGGAAAAGGAACGGTTAATGACCTTCTAGTTGGCCTTCCTCCACACCCTAACCACGCGGCGGGGGGGAGGGGGAATACACTCTGAGGTTGAAAGGGTAGAAAGTGGAGCTTCCAATGACATATGGTCAGAATCCGCAACGGAAAAGAAAATATCTAAAATAGCCTCCTCACGGGTAACACTAATTTCTATTAAAGACAGAAACCGAATCTTGACCGAATTAGCGAAAAATGCGTTTACAACAAAGGTCTCGCGGCCCGCACGTGGCCCGCTTGTTCATTTTATGCGGCCTTCTCACGGATCTTATTCTAATTATATAATTCGGTCCGGCTCAATGTCAAAGAGTTTCTTTACTTTAAAAATATTTTTAGTGCTCCTGAAGTGTAATTTTTTCGTTTGTGGCCCGAGTACGATTTGCGTTAGAGATTCTGGTTTAGAATCAGAAAAAGACATGATTTTATCAGTTTTATTACAATACCAAATATAAATTAACATGACAACTCCCATTGTCCTCGAAGTTATGAGGCACTTCCCGATGTGCTAGAAACATGATATTTGGCAAGATTAAAATTTTTGGTCACAACCGAAGGAAATAATCCAAAATCGTTGAAATTCCAATGCTGAGGGTCTATTTTGGCCCCATTATTGTCCCATAAGTAGGGTTACCAGACGTCCGGTTTTTCCCGGACATGTCCTCTTTTTAAGAGCGTCCGGGGGCGTCCGGGCGGGATTTTGATTACTGTCCGGAATTGACTTAATAAAATTTATTTTTTAAAAATCTGCGCAGCTTTTATCCCAAAAACACAGAAAAGATTCTTTATGTTCTAAAATGGTTTAAATGTTGAATCTGAACAATTTATTCACAATATATTTTTTATGGAGCTATTTCAATATATTTGGAATCGTGGATAAAACCTTTTGATGAATTTTCCATTTTTCAGTGGATGAATTTGTAAATGGTTTAAGTTGGGTTAAAATTCTGACCTCGTTATCTTATTTACAACAGAAGGATGTTGATATTGATGATTCAAAATTTTTTTACCAATGGTGCAACTTAAAATCTTTCATTGAAAATAATGATGATTTTCGTAATAATACTGAAAGATTGGCTCAGGAAAAATTGAGTTACTTTTTTAATTAATATAAAAATATTGAATTATTTTCAGAATTATTAAAGTTGGTAATGTTCTTTTTTGCTTTAGCAGGACATAATGCTAATTTTCAGCGTATATTTTCATTCATAAGTGAACAGTGGACGAAGGAAAGAAATCGATTGAATGTAGATTCAATTAAAGTAATACTATTAACGCAACATAATTTTTAAAATCTCCGTTGTGAGCAGTTTCATGAATATCTTTTGTAAAAGACAGATTTCCTAAATTTTATTGGAAAATCTGATAAATATAATACAGTTGAAAAAGAATAAAACTTTTAATAATTATGTATATTATGATGTTTTTAATCATATGTTTTAAAATTTTTTGCTATTATTTCTATTTTCATTGTGTACCCCATGTTTTGATATTAGATTTTTTGTAAACTGTGTAATTTACGTACATCATAAAAACATATCCTATATATAAAAAGTGTCCTCTTATTCAAATTAATGTCCTACTTTTGTCCTACATTTTCATCACTTTCGTCCTACAACAACCTCAGAAAATCTGGTAACCCTACCCATAAGAAAAGCACGTACATCAGTGTAGAGGTATTTATATTTGCTTTTTAAAACTATTTCCCGTCAACATTCGAACTCGGTACTTCAACTATCGGAAGGTATAATATACTAGTATTAATAATAAATGCTTTTAATGATATTTTCCTGTGGCATACAGTTCTCCATAAGCAAACAGTTTTTAAAACTGCGACAGTAACGTAAATAATTAGACGTCGATTATCCACAAATGTGATTTCCACACCCTTGAAGATGTTGCCACAGCACTTCGCAAAGATCTATAACTTACGCCTGAGGGTAACATAGGCTATATGACGATAAAACAATTTGGGGGCAGGGGGTGCTTGATTCAATAATTATTTTCCCATAAGTTTACATGTAATTTTAGATTTTTCACGGTGTAAGATTTTGTTCCTTCAATCATCAAAATACCTAAATATGGACCGATTTTCTTCATTTTAGCTTTATTCGACAGTTAATACTGTGCACTATCTTATTCTTGCGATGTTTACATATTACACCGTCGAAGTTGGAATTCAACGAGCACTTCCGCTAGTATCATTGTAATATTATCAAAAGTATGCATCAAATTGCGAATACTTATTTATTATTATAACTTGGCATTATTTTTCTAGTGAAAAATTAAAATTAATAAGGCTTGGCTTTTATTAGTTGAATTACAAATCGGGTTCCACAAAATATGTTGGATGGCTTTAGACAGCCTCGGTTTAAAAAAAGTTAAGGAGGCACGACGTGAAAATATCGCCTCGGTCAATTTCTCGGCAGGAGTAGACCGCGCTTTTGTTTATACACCCATATCATGAGAACTACAAATGATATTTGATTAGTGTTTTTTCCAAAAGTAAATTTAAACATTTATGCACATTTTCCTCGCTTAATATATCACTAACTCAATTAGGGAAAACGTTTTCCGCAGACTGACTTTTTCATGTCCCAAGCAAAAATTTCGGTGAATAAGAAAAGTTATTCGTTTTTCAAAGGCGTTTGAGTAATAATATATGTTTTTGATTTCTGCCTTTTTTATAATCAATCTATCATGAGATATAATTTAAAAAATTGTTCGTTTTGGATTACTAGAAGCCGAGATATGACATTTTATGTTTAAAGAGAAATAAAAACGCAGATAGCGGAAGGTTTTATGAGTAAAGTTATTAATTTTTCAAAGGCGTTTCACTGACAATATGTGTTTTTGATTTCTACAGTTGTTATAATCAATGTCTCGAGAGGCATAATAAAAATAATTGTCCCTATTGAATTAATAGAAGCCGAGATATGACGTTTTATGTTTAAAGAAGTGTAAGTGCCCGTTGTATTTCAACGGATTTTGTGACTCTAGTTTCGCTGCCAATTCTAGGGCGTATGCAGAATATACAAATACACTTTCTTCTACGAAAAACTGAAAACCACCTATAAAGAATACTTTTTCACTAAGATTTTCTTAACAATTAGTCAAATTCGTTTGTAAACAATCCGCTTCCAAGTGTATTGCATTCAAATATAACGATAATTTGATTTCCTATCGTATCACTTTCGTCAAATACAGCTCCATTTCTTGTGTAATTATGCCTTTCTGAAATGTTTACTTTTATGTTTTGTAAGCATGAAACTCGTGAATAGGCAACGTTGTCCATGATTGAACACTGGTTTTGATTCAACTTCTTTCATGCAGACTTACTTTCCCGGCTTGAATGGTATGCCCATTCCCTTCATAATCTATTTTTTAACCTTCCGCTGAATTCCGCCACATAATCAGGGTCTTCCCTGTCCCCTTTGCATGCTCTAGTGAATGGTGAGTAGATGGAGCTCTTAGCCAACGTCACCAAGAAATTAAATAGCAATATCTCCTTATACATAAAATTTCTTTGGGGAAAGCCGCAGTATAGATCTTTTCTGCATATCACTCGTCTGCCTGTGAGTGCCTTGAGAGCGTTGTTCAACTTTCTCCACAGCTTTATAGCATGAGGACAGACGAAGGCTATGTGCCATGCACTTTCATCTGTTTCTGGACACCACAGGCACATACTATCCTGTCTTATCCAAGCTTTTTTCAGGAATATGCAGTCTGCCCATCTGCCGTACATGAGCCTCCATGCATTTTCAGCATCTTTTCCAAAACTAGGCAGAGCATGAAATGTGTACCAGTGGATGTTATCGTCTGAGTACATAGCCTTCAGAGGCCATTTATCAGTATTTCTTAGATAGATCGTTTCCTTGTAGACCTCTCTCTTTGGTAACGGTAATGGGATGCCTCTACTGGATCTTTTGCTGCGGAATGTAAAGGATGCCCAAGTATGCATGGGTAGCCACCCAACCGGAAACGGTCTGCTGTCGCCATCAAAAGCTAGTTTAAAAACATTCCATGTTCTGCCCAGAGACCTATAGAAGTCGCATTTCGCCTTCGATATGTTGGTGTTCCTTGAGCCGACCGGGCGGGTGAAAAGCGCCATTGGAATCACATCTTCTGGTGCACGACTGGAAGCCAATACTCTCCATGGACTATCGTAAGGCTCAGTGAGTAGCCTCTGTAGGAATAGGTGTCTGAAGGACATCACCTTGCATTCAACGTTGACTAGTCCCAACCCACCCTCCTTGATTGGTGCGCATAGGGTATCCATAGTGGTCCAATGTCTCCCTCCCATCCAAACGAAATCCACCAGCATCGTCTGAATACGGCGGAGCACGGGTGGAGATACCTCAAGACTTTGCAGGATGTGCCACACCCTTGGGCCTAGAAACTGGTTAGCAACTCTGACCTTGCTGATGAGAGATAGCGACTTGGATCTCGGCAGCCATGCTTGGATGCCTTTGTCTAGTCTATCATATATATCTCTCACGGCTTCCATTTCTGTCTTACGTTCGTCATTTCCTAACCAAACGCCTAAAAACTTGCATCCAATGCTCAACCATTGTACTCTGATTGGGAAGTCTGACCTCCCTTTGAAGTAGCCACACCATAGGCCCTTACTTTTTTCCTCGTCCAGAGCAGCTCCTGATGATGCTGCGTATTCGTCAAAGGACGAGAAAATTTTCGACAAGTCTTCATCTTCCTCAATAAAAATCGACACATCATCTGCATAGGCGGAAAGTACCAGATGCCTCTCCGCTTCTCCCGGTATTGTGGTACTGCGTAAATTCTGTTTGAGCAACCGTACAAGTGGCTCCATCGAGAGTGCATACAGCTGCCCAGATAGTGAACATCCTTGCCTTATTCCCCTTCTCAAAGGAATAGGCGAGGTCAGCATGTCGCACACTCGTACCAGACATCTCGATCGACTGTACAAAATGCAGAGTCTCTCAATAAATACCGGCCCAAATCCCATGCAAGCCAGAGTGGTGAATAAGTGCTTGTGATGCACTCTGTCAAAGGCCTTTTTCTGGTCTAAACTTACGATGGCCATGGAGCAGTTTTCTTCGCTTTTACTGGCTATCATGTCCCTTATGATACCAATGCTTTCGAAGATTGTGCATCCGGGGACGCAGTATCCCTGCTCTGGAGAGACCACAGAGCCTATTACTGTTGATAGTCTCCTGGAGAGGGCCTTTGCTACTATTTTATAGTCGGTATTTCTTAGAGACAATGGCCTCCAGTTTTCTAATCTCATCCTGTCCCTCTTCTTTTCCATTAAGGCTATTATGGCCGTTGACGAAGTGGATGGGAGTCTTCTTCTCCTGAAGCTTTCGTCCACCATCTCCTTGAACGGTTCCTTCAAAGCTTTCCAAAATTTACGGTAGAATTCTACTGTTAGTCCGTCCATGCCTGGGGCTTCCCTTTAGTTTAAAAGATTTAGCGCCACCGTATAGTCGTCTATTCTAAGTGG
This sequence comes from Uropetala carovei, assembly GCA_036926305.1. NCBI lineage: Eukaryota > Metazoa > Arthropoda > Insecta > Odonata > Petaluridae > Uropetala > Uropetala carovei. The sequence goes on from JAXCHB010000011.1 coordinate 12,633,625, forward strand.
GGAATCACAGAGCTGCCTTTCTTTCTCATCAAGGCAGAGCGGAGACGGATGAGCAGTGTTTCCAGAAGGAAGGTCGTCAGGATCCACGTCGTGAATATCAGCAAAGTACTGCTGCACCCGCTGACTCAGTTCAGCTGGATCCGTTATGACGCGCCCTTCCATCTCCAGCTTCGTTCGTGGTTTTGGCCTGTTGCGTAGAGGCCACTGTGCAAGATGTGAAATTGCGGGAACGCCGTGAGCTATGGGCTCTTCCCATCCAGCCTGAGCGACAAGCCTCTCCCCTTCTTGCACGTACCACCCTCTGACATTGCTGTTGTTTGTCGACGCTTGTTGTCCTTAGGTCCTCCACTTTTTGAAGGGAATGCTGTAATCCCTTATCTCCCTTTTTATATTTTCCCACTTGCAAACCAGATCATTGTATTCATTGTTTCTTCCAATTTCGCTGATAATCCGACTAACATATGTTGTGAAATCCGTATCTTCCAGCATTGCGTTATCAAAACGACAGTAAGGTGGTGTGGGAGGCTTTCCTGGAAGATGTACGGAAATCATAACGGCGTTATGGTCAGAAAAAGAAGCAATTTTCCGTATGGATTTCACAAGAGACAATTTACCCCTCGATACAAAGAAGCGATCTAGCCTGGACGAAGTTTGCCGAACGTTGAATGTATGGCCGGCCTCAGCTGGTTTCAATTCCCGCCACACATCCATCAGGTCATGGTGTTCCACCAATCTTCGAAGGCTATTCACAAACCTTGAATTCTGCTCAACGCCGCCGCTTCTGTCAACCTCGGGCACCAGAGTTGCGTTGAAATCGTCAGGAAGTACCCCGCACGAGCTACTTGAGAACGCAGAATGGGGAAGTGCAGCAATGGAGTTGTACGCTGCTTCAGTGACATCAAGCGCTAGCTCGGTGTCGTGTGGACCATAGAAATTTACGATACCAAGTTGTTGAGTGGCAGAGGTACAAAAATTGAGCCTCACTTCTTGCAAGTGTCCGGCAAATAGGATACTGTCCAAGGCGACTTTGTTACTCAGGTTGTTCCTTATTGCGCTCGCTGTTCCCGTATGCGGTGTCCTAGGTGGGTTGAAATAGAAAGTGTATCCTAGGAGGCTAGGGAGCGCAGCGGAGTCCGTGTTCGTTTCCTGCAGCAACAATACATCCGGTGTCCAAGTTCTAACCAAAGCAGTGAGTTGTGCCCACTTAGTGCTACTGCGCACTGAGCGCACATTCAAGGTTAAAATGTTTATTTTGTGCATTCTAATATAATCTTTCGGACACATGTGGCATGAGATGGTGTAAGGTGTTGCACAGCCCTTGCATATCCTTTGTATACCTCCTAGCTATGAGGATTTGTTTGGGAGCGGTTTTGTTATGTATCTCCTCTAAAAGACACATTAAAGCCTCTGATCTGAGAGGGCCATCTATTGTGTCCTCGTCCATAAGCATTTCGATTGTGGCTCAGTCATTTCCGTCGAGGGAATAGGCCGTTGCTCTCCTACCGCCTCCCTTTTCTTCGCACAATGCCTTTTTTTCTGAGATGGTAATGTTTCCAATCCTACCTTACTGTTTAATGGTATTTTCGTAGATCGGTTTATTGTATCAGTTACTCCCTCCGTTATTGCTACGTCGAGTTGACAACTTTGCCGTGACTCTGCAGAGGAGGGTTTAGAGGTAGAGGGAAGGGGCTGGAGAGAAGGGACGGGGAAGGGTAGAACGGAGGGTGAACTAGACGGTAGCTGGGTGGAAGGAGGAGGAGTCAAGGGGAGTGCCGACGGCAGAGAAAGAGGAACGTCTGAGTGATTGGAAGGAAGGGGGAGTGGAGGAGGAGGTAGAGGTTCAACAGAGTGAACAGAAGGAAGGAAAAGTTGAGGTTCAGAAGAGAGGTGCTGATCGGCAGCGTTTCACGGAATTCCGGATTGAAGGTTACCCTCTGTGTTGGAATGAGAAGGGCTATGGAGTGGTACGATAGGGGTTACGTTGCTCCCAGAAGGTCCGCACGTGCTGTCCTCCATACTTCTCGAGTCAGCTGGAGGGGTGGTTCCATCAGTCAAGGTAGGCGATAGTGTATGAATGTTACCGTCACAAGATGTTCCATCTTCAGCGTGCTCATTTGGACACATTCTTGCCACATGCCCCTCTGCCTTGCATTTGAAGCATCGGGGTTCTTCAAATGAGAGATAGATACGTTGTAGCAAGTTATCGATGTCGAGCAAAATCGAGTCTGGCAACACCGTATTCTCCCTCCTCATCACTTGAACGACTCTCCTAAAGGAGTAAATGTGGCTGAAACCATCTCTCCTCGCACCGATGGTGAAGGGCCTAATAGGGCCACACACTGTAATGGCCTGCTGTATTAGATCAATCAAATCGTTATCTGATACTTCCGGAGGTACAGTAGAGAGAATAAGTCTCTCACTCGAACGGCCATTCTTCTGGCTTCGACGAATTGGTGATTGATCGTTACGCCTCCAAATTGATCGATGAAGACGTTTAAAACCTCTTCACTCTTCAAATACACGCATACTCGGTTATAGGGCAGCTTCGTTGCGTGCGTAATGTTGCTTCCTCCCCCTAATGCATCACCTACGGCGTATACATAATCGAGGAGAGAACTACTTTCCGCGCAGTTAAAAAGAATCCCCAACTTTTTTGATGGGCCGGTGACGGATGTTGTTATCTTTTTTGCCCTGGGCGGGAAATTATTGCTCGAAGCGCGAACAGCAGTCGGATGACGATTAGAGTTTTCTTGAGCCGGAAGGTTGGTGGGAACGGTTTGCCTTTTAATAGCGTTGCCATTGGCAACTGCAGCGTATGAGGTTTGAACGGTAGCAGAACGAGAGAATATTTAGCAGATTGATGATCGGCAACAATGTTGTCACCTGAGGAACGGTTGCTTAATGGCGACATTTGAAGAGCACCTCCCACTCTCCAGATTAGGGTCGGTGAGGACATTGTGGCCAAGGAGATATCAACTTTGTTCAATTTCTCAATGGATGAGGCTCTAGTAGCGCCATTGAGAGCGCCTCTGCCTTCGCCCGACCCCGCGTCACAGCGAGGCGTGGAGAGAGGATGGGAGGGAGAACCCGGGGAGGAGGGGCAGGGACGCCCCCCTCCCTCCGCCGAGCTCATGGCCACCGAACCGAGCCGGGGCGGAGAGACAACCCGGCAATAACCCTCGCAACGCCCGGCAAGCCGAGAACGAGCGTTCGGGGTAGAACAACTGATGATCGACCCAACCGAGATCTCGGAGCGAGAGGAACAACGAAACAGCAACAACAACCAAAATAACAATAAAAACAACTAAGCAACAATAACAACAAGATAACAAAAAGACTCCCACACCTCAAAAGAACGGCTGAAAACCGTAGAAAAGCACACAAAACAGGCAGTCAAATGGAGCGCGGATAACAAAGGTCCGATCGGGTCGACATCCGGTGTGTGTGCGCGTGCGTATGTGTGTATAGGCATAGGCCTACCATCACTGATGTCGTGGGTTCAAATCCCGCCACGGGCATGGATGTTTGTGTTCGTAGTCATAATTCATATTTCATCACTCATGTGTGTGTGTCTGATGTGGAAGGCAACAGGAAACCACCACATCATATGTGTTTATTCCCTAGCCATGTCAAACCAATCTTAGGATTGATAACCATGAATGAATGAATTTATATATATATTAGGGCCGTGCCGATGAGTGAGGCGGCAAGGCAACCGCCTCAGGCGCCTCTCGAAGGGGGGCGCCAAAATTTGACAAAAATTAAAACCTGTCAAAATAAATTCATAAGGCCAGCGAGGCCAGGGGGCACCATATTATATCTCACCTCAGGCGGCAATATGTCTGGGCATGGCCCTGTGTGTGTGTGTATATATATATATATATACACATACACACACACACACACATACGCACACACATGCATGCAGACACACACACAAACACACACACACATATATATATATATACACATATGCACACACATGCATGCACACGCATGCACATGCACGCGCATGCACGCATGCACACACACACACATATACATATACACACACACAGTAGAACCTCGCCGTTCGCGGGGCTTATGGCCCTGAAAATCCCCGCGATGGACAAATCAGCGATGCACAAATAAAGGAACATATGGGAAAAATGGGGTTTGGTTCCTCAACTTCGGCAAAAAATAATTTTTTAATTAAAAACTCTATAAACTTCAACCATTATAAATGCGTTCACGTCCATGTGCAAAAAATACTTCTCCGGAAGTAACACAGAAAAAATACTTTTTGGATTGGATTAAGAAAACAGAATGGAAAACATTATTTTTTTATTTTAGTATTTTTTTATGCCGAGTGTAAATAATGGTTTTAAAATGTTAGCATTATAGAACATGTACAAATTTAAACCCATCGTCGGATGGAGCATAGCTAGTTAACTGAGAAAATTCACTTTCTTAAAGAATGATGTGATTTTACTTTGGTTTTCTTCTGTAGTTCTGTATAAACCTCTCTGTAGGATTCCATGGCAGCGTGAATGTTTCTTTTAAACTTCGAGTTCCTCTCCATTAAGTGATCCATTTGGAAGAAATAATAGGTCAGATCTTCTGCCATTTTAAGGGCTTTCATTATGCCGCTGGTTGTGAGCTCAGGCCGTCCAAGTTCTTCATCTATCTCTTCATCCTCTTCATCACTCGACATTGCCCGCTGTGCGAAATTTTCCTCAGTCAATTCGCCTGAGTGCAATTCAATCAACCCCTTGATATCGCCTTCTTCGATCTCTTCAAAATCTTCCTGTCCGACATCTTTGGCTAATTTCACAATTTGTTTAACTTCGTCAGAGATTTCAGGAAATTCTTTGAAATCATAAACCACATCATGCCACAGTTTTTTCCAGCATGCATTAAGATTGGAAGGCTTTATCTCATCCAAAGATTCTTAGATTTTGGCAATAGAGTCAGTAATGTCATACTGTTTCTAACATTCACTGATGCTGGAAAATGTTCCTTTCTCAGTGGCATCCAAAATGCGACTAAATGTACGCCGAGTGTAATACGCTTTGAAAGTTGCAATGATCCCTTGATCGAGTGGCTGCAAAAGTGAGGTGGTGTTTGGTGGCAGAAAAACCACTTCAATATTTGAATGCAATGAACACGAGCTGGGCTGGGTGTCCTGGGGCATTGTCTAAGATTAGTAGAACTTTGAAGGCCAAATTCTTTGAACGTAAGTAGCGCTCGACATTATGCACAAAACAATTGTGGAACCAATCCATGAATAATTGTGCAATGACCCAAGCCTTTTTATTTGCTTTCCAGTACACAGGCAAATGATTCTTATTTATTCCTTTCAATGCACGAGGGTTTAAGGCACAGAAAATTAACATGGGCTTGACCATGAAGCCTCCCAAGGCATTGGAACATAACAGCAGCGACAGTCTGTCCTTTTGCACTTTAAATCCTGGTGCTGTTCTTTCGCACTTGGAGATGTGCAGGTTGGCAGGCGCTTGTAGAACAAGCCGGTTTCTTCGCTGTTAAAAACTTGTTCTGGCTTATATCCCCGCTCTTCTATGAGTATTTGTAGCTGCTCCGGGAATTCCTTGGCAGCATGGAGGTCAGCCGATGCAGATTCCCCCGTCATTTTCACATTGTGAAGGCTAAAGCACTTCTTAAAATTGTCGGACCATCCTCTGCTGGCCGAAATATCTCCATTCTCTATACCCTTGTTCTCTGCGAGACGCTCGTAGATGTGTAGAGCCTTTTCTCGGATGATAGGTCCGCTAACAAGGGGAAGGCACTACTGACCCCCAACTGATTTGGCTGAAACTTCGTAGAGATAACGTCCATGATGTCCGATTAACAAAAATATATACATATCAGGGCCAATACTCAGTCATTTTTATTTTATTAATAAAAATAAGTTAATATTTCCCGAGTCATTGCTTAAGTATCATACACGGTAACAGAACTCGTAAGAAGCGGCGCTGGCATAGTGGTTAGTGGGCTTGGCTGTAAATGTCACGATCTGTTGTTCGAGTCATGATAAAGAGAAAAAATGGCAAAGCGAGCAACACTGGATTGCTATAGATCTAACTTTCTATGGCCATAGGATACTGCTATATTATTTAAGTTTGAATGTTATTTAGAAACATCAGCCAACGATCTCTTTTCTGCCAAAAATGTGCAGATTGCTTGCCTGACCACGCATAGCCCCGCGCTTTCATATATAAATCAGTATCATGAAAACTATTAAGGTTATTTTTATTGAATCTTTTTCAAAAACATATTTCAATATTTCCTAATGTTTCATTTGAATGATGTACCCACCTAAACCAATTAGAAAAAAAGTTTGTCAAATTTCAACTTTTTCATGTCTCGACTAAAAATTTGAAATGAAAGTTACGTTTGTTAAATTTTTTAAAGGCACACCATAAATATTATGTTTTTCATTTGTAGTATCGTCATTAAGAATCATTATAGAAGTTATATAAAAATAATTGACACTATTGGATCATTATAAGCCAAAATATGATGTATGTTTTAAAAAGGATGACATTCGTGGATTACAAAAATTTAAGGTTTTTAAAACTTTTATGGTAGTTGCCGATTTTTCAGAAATATGAACATACATAATGAGCTTCAGCATGGAATTTACTATAAGAAAATGATCTTTTTTTTCAAATTAATGTCCACATTGAATATTTTTGCTGTTTCAGAGCGTGACAGAGGGAGTGAAAAAGGGACAGAATAAGGCTTTATATATTACCGATACATAAATTCTTCATTAAAAATTATTTTTATTGTTATTATTTGTTGATAATTACCTGGGGGTAGATTTTTATATCCAGTAGGTGAGCAGCTGTAGGTTGAGGCGTGTACAATTCGTAACCAGCACACATCTCAAAGAGGATATGCCCTGCAAAGGAAAAGAAAGATGTTCAATTGATATCAAAAAAGCACCATATCTTCGCATGAAATTTATCTGAAATACTAACACCTCTTAACTAATTTAACTATGACTGAACACCCATCATCTGGACTAATTAGCAGGGCCGGCATTTAGTAAGGAGGAGCCCCAATGCCAGGGCCGACTTCAAATATTTGGCCGCTCTGAGGCAAGGAAAAATTTTCTGCCCCTTCCCCCAAGTTTTGTTTCACCAAATCATCATTAACTAGGAATTTCAAGTTTACAGTTTATATAACGGTTATTTTAAATATGCACACAGAAAATATGTTACAGGTTATTTTTATGTATGTGATAAATTGAAGTATTATATGGAAAATATAAATAAAAATATTCAAAGTATATTTTATTTGAGTAAGGCTGTCAGTCACAACCCGAAGCGAAGCTTCCCCTCCACTTTCACTCGGCCACGCTTAAGGAGAAGGTTGTGCGCGGGGCATGAGGAGGGCACACGGGTGGTTAGAATAGGGCTTCGATCCTCAGTTCACGGCGGCGGCTGCGACTTAAATAGTTTTTATAAATATAATATATTTAGACGGAAGAATAGCGTCATTCGCTTAGCATTTTTCTTTAAGGATCGAAATTATTGTTATAGAAACGTGTCTTTATACATATCAAGGTCAATAGTTATTATATATGGATTATTGGTCAAAGCAGTTCAATTTGAATGCTGAAACAGGACCAATTTCGTAAGTATACCAAATATTCCCTTCCATTGTAACTAAGCAACGCTTGAGGAAAAGGATAAGAGTGAGGCATGCAGGTAGTTGGAAAGAGGGCACTGAACCGTACTTTTTTTCGCTCCGATTTTCGTTCTGGTTCACTCAAAAAACAAAATTTCGGTTCGGTCCAATTTCGCTCCGGCCACCATCAGTGAACCGGTTAGAACCAGTTTTTTTCACTCTGACCTTAAAACATTTTAAAGAAACTTTCAAGAATTGATTAATTTATGTAATTTTCTATTTAAATCAAATACATCCTCACTATCACAACAGTGATATTAATAAAACCAATAATCAAAATACGAAAATAAATTATTTAAATGTAAATATTTAGTATTTTATTTATTTAAGATTATATTTAAAATTGAATAATTACAAACCATACATGCGTCGCAAATGTTTTCAACAGGTTAGGAAGGTGTAAATTAAATTAAAAATAAGCACGTTTCCTGCGACAGCGTATTCTTAACTTATTATGTTATGTAAACCATTCATCTCATTTTCTAATTTACTGTGCTTAGTCTTTAGTAGTAAATTCCATTAAAATCCACTGAATATCTACGGGGAAAAGAATTGCATCCGTATAGAAGAACGGACAGACCGAAGCTAATATGCGCTAAAGTTGGAATGCCTAATAATGAATTATTAATCTTTTAATTCGCAAATCGTGAAGAAAAATAAGAGACCGCGTTGTCTCAACAGTGCCAGTAAGTTGAATATGGCATTACATTATTTTCATTAACAATTTGTAGATCACGTCTGGTGCTCATATTATAGTAAAAACTGTAAATGCACAGCTTTATTTTTTCATTCAATGATCACAAAAATGGACGAAAAAATGTATAAAATTTTTGTGAGGAAGAAGCCCTCGGAAATTGAGGCTGAGAAATGTTTATTAACATGATACAAATTTACTATGACTGAATATTTTTAATCACTTAAGTAGTGTGAGAATGCTAAATTCATTATTTCATTAAATTGAAATGATAACTACCATTTCGAAAAATTGCGACAATGCGAAAACGTGATTTCCACACGGCAGCAAAGAAAAAACGTTAGGTACATCTACATATTACCCTGCAATTACCCAAGTTGGTGGGTGGCAGGAGGTCCACGCACTAAACAGTCCTTCATGATTTTTGTTGTCATGGGTACGCCTCCAATTGTGATTCCTGATCTACGTAACTTACTTACATACAAATATGCAAATGAATATCATGTTTCAGCTATCCATCAATATACCGATAAATATATATCCCCTTTACATATTACTTTCCTAAGATATTCAGGGACCATAACAGAAATAATATTGTTATAAGGGGTAGACGTTAGGAAATATTTTATGCATCGCACCATCTATCACCCACCAATATGGTGAATTGCAAGATAATATTTAGATGTAAAAAAGAACTCTATTAACTAACTCCCTCAAAACAAAATTTTAAAAATTGTTGGATTACGTTATTTTCTAATAATGTTTTGAGAATTGGTTGAAAAAAGAAGAAAAAAAATATTGCTACCAGGAATTGAAGCCTAGCTCTTAACGTACAATGTGTACACAATAGTCGCCCAACCAAGCCTACTGTTAGTAACAATGCTACAATAATTATTATAAGCGACATACAATGTCTTACAAATTGTTGACGTTATCTTCTCGAAACCAGGGATGCACTAACTTTGACAAGTATGTGTGTGAGTCACTAATTTCTATGTAGAATCATATGATCCACATTTCGTACAAATATGTGATCCGAAATTTGTAGCCTCTTCTTTTTATTATGCCTATGTAAATCTCATGATCGTAAATTTATAGTACTGCGAGCCTAGATAATTGAACAATGAACAGAAGAATTTTTGTCCCTTGTGGATTATCTGTTCCATTTTTCGAAAAAAAATTACGAACTTCATTCAATAAACTCAACACTTATGAACAGGATAAAAACAATTTCAACAATTAATAAAACACATTGAAAAACAGAAATAACAATGTCAACAAATAATAGCTCCTCCATTCGCGCTGGATGATTTATCTTCTCCTTATTGCTGGCAACACTTCGTTATTCACACTGATAAGCTAAACATTTAAATGAAAATAATAATTATACATTAATTTTTTATTCCTATTTTCAAGAATGATTAACATCCAATATAAAAATGAATTTTTCGTGTTTACAAAATATATCTCTCTATATCAGGGGTCGGCAACCTTTAACATCATACGAGCTACTAGAAAAAAATTGAGATCTCAAGATCGACCACTTTTTCCTAAGATGTATATATTAGTTTTTATGTAAAATATCAAGTTAAAATATAGGAATATATTCATTGAGCATGTATAAAACACAAAAACATTTTAAAAACAGCAAAACAAAAAAAATAAAACAAAAATTTTGTGTGACGGTTGGCATTGCTTTTGTTGGATAATTTCTCCAGATCGGGTGAGTAATCTGTAACAGCCAACCTTAAACGGTTGTCTAGGTTGTCATCGGTGAGTCTTGTTCGGTATTTATTCTTTATAAAATTCATGCTGGAAAATGCTGATTTGCACAAGTAAGTGGATCCAAATGGGCATCATATTTTCAAAGCTATATCTCTTAACAGCAGGTACTGACTTCCACTCACATGGCTCCAAAAAACCAATCGATCTTTTGAATATTCGCAACTGATTTCCATATCATTTTGTAAAGAAATTATTTCCATTTCTAGCTGCACTTTGTGGTGCCCAAACTGATTATTTATGATCTCCGAAATAGTTTCCAGGTCAGTGTTAACAAAAGGATACATAATAAATTTTACAATTTTTGCAGAAATCTGAAAAATGTTTTTCAAACTCCTCTATTAAACTATTCAAAATCATCAAATGATTTTCATACGAATAAGTGGATGAATATCTATTTATCTCCAGTAACAAATTAGGAAACTGTTTTAAATCCTTTGCTATCTCCATAGTTATAATTTTTGACAAAAACTTTGCACTTCACTTATGATGTGCATTGTGGTTTTATCATTGCCTTGCAATTCTAAATTTAATTCATTTAGCTTTGCCGTCATATCTATAAGAAATGCCAGGTCTCTAAGCCATGAAACATCACTTAGTTCTTCATAAGCAGTGATATTGAATGAAGTCTGGAAATTTATATCTTTTTTACAAAGTGCAATAAAACTGTTATTGACATCCGTGAATGCTGGAGCTCCATCAGTGGTGATGCTGACCAATTTATTCAAAGGGATATTGTTTTCATTTATAAAATGCTTAATGGAATTATAAATATCTTTGCCCAGTGTGTGTCCTTCAAGTGTTAATATTTTTAAAAGTTCTTCTTTCACAGCAAACTTATTAAACACCATGCACACAAATATACCCTACTGAGTTTTATCAACCACATTAGTGGATTTATCCAGTTGCATTGAAAAATAAGAGCAAGACTCTAGGTCAGTTTTTAACTGAAAACTATGTATGTCACTAGCCATCGATTCTACTCGATGCGTAACAGTTCTAGCTGATAACTGCATTGAACTTATTGTTGAAATTATGTCATATTTGTTTTTAAAATCATCAAACAATGAGTCCGCAGCTTCCAAGGATGCTTGTTTTATGTATTCTCCATCTTCAAATGGTTTTTCTTAATGGCCAGTATTTTGCTAACATGAAAAGATGCAAGAGTAGACGCCTTGTTTTTGTCTACTTGTTTTATAAACATTGTCTGCTGACCTCTGAGGTTGTTTTTCAGCTCTTGTACTTTATTTTTTCTTATTTCACTGTTAAAAGGAAACTTTGTAGACATATTTTGATGTTTGGTGTTGAAATGTCTTTCAAGATTTCCTCTTTTGCATAACACTACACTGGAATGGCAAATTAAGCACACGCATTTTCCATTTATGCTTGTGAAAAAAACTCAAGTTCCTATTCTGCATGAAAATGATAGCTTTTAGTTTTTTCGGCACACTGCAACCGGCACTCATTTTGATGGGCAGAAAATTTTTATTATTTACTTTTACTCTATTAAATAATAAGACGCAGTTAAAAACACAAACAGTAATAATTATAACATACTGACCGATAGCGAAAAATTGAAATTAATACACTACCAAACAGAACCGTGCAACTCAGTAGTGGGGGAAGAAGGTTAATGCTATGACGGCACGCGTTCACAGACGACACCACTGTTGCACCAAGTGCGCGCATTTAAATGTCAGGTTTTTTATTCCTCGTAAAATGCTTTATATAAATGATCGCAAAATTTTAAATATAAATATGAAATTGAAAAAACAACAAAATTATTGTACATTATTTATATTGCTTTATTTAAGCTTCGTTAGATGTACACATAACAAGTAAATGCCACATTTTTAAGTGAAAAACAATTCTAACTGTAGCATTTCAGCAGAGATTGCGAACAGATTTTTGCAAACATCACAAATTATTTGCCGATATTCACTCAGAAAGAAGGCACAGTTACATTACAAAGTAGTAGCAGATAAAAACAAACAGTTGCCAAATCTCAATTCCAACATTAGCAATTTCAACAGAGATCAAACATGGAGAAGTAGAAAAATATGTTGATATGAATCATCAACTGGTATTACATACAAAGAAAAAAGTGATAGACTAAGTATAAAAAAATCTCAGCATATACGAAGTAGTATAGACAATACTGTAAACCATGAAAATATGCAATTGAACATAGACATAAAATGTATGTATATGAACATAATGAACAATGAATTAACAAAAAAGATGTATGCAGGTTATGTATGCATGTACATACAAAATAATAAAAGGCTGCACATTATCTGAATTGTGTTAGTTCATGCCACAAAATGCATATAAAATCATACTTGCTCTCAAAGCTAATGAGAGCATTGATATTAGACGGATAATTTGAAATCACAAGAAGTGAAAATATGTGTACATACTGCAACATAAAAGGTTGAACAATATCTGATTTATGTTAGTTTACCTAACAAAAAGCATATAAAAATAAAAGATGGAATAATGGAAATGTGCATATATACATGTATACAAAGAAATTAAAAACCTATACCCTACTATAATACATATTTTATTTAATTAATTCGTCAATTTAATTGACGAAACTTATGTATATTTCAAACAAACCACCAATACATATTCAACAAATGGAGAGAACAATGACACATATGTTTGCCTTACAAATCCCTTCATTTAGTTAAACATAATTCCTCAAAGCGGTGTGAATAAATAAAATTCGAAATTTTGCTTATAAATGAAAATATTCGCACGGAAAACAACAGTTGTAGCTACTTATAAACTACACTTATAACTTGCAGAAACACTTCAGCATTCACAGGAAAAATATTCATTAATGTAAATTTACTTACACTTTTCAGTCCTCGGGAAATTAAAAAATTTTATTGCTGAATCATCACTGCATGTTTCACACACATGCACGGCACACACTTTCCTTCTGCCTCTCAACATTTTAACTTGTTTTAACATGATGGCCACAATCAGACAAGATATGTTAAACCTTGATTGTTAGAAGAGTTTTAACCACGGTCTAGTATACAAGTCTGGTCACTCCCTATGCTATCGCATTGGGAAAAGTGGCATGGTTTTGAGGCTGAAATTAGTTCATACTGAGCGGCGCTAGTAGTCCTATGTAACCCATCTTGATTTCCACGTTTCCATAGCAAATGCTTGTTTTGAAGAGGAAGAAGAAAAATTTCATTGATGTTCTTCAGCTTTTGTTCGCTTGTGCTGGTTTCTCCAGTGAGTATAAATATTAATAAGATATTCAGGCGATATTTTATCTTGAATACGTTGGCTCTTATCATGTTTTTTTCTACAGGAGATAGAAATGCCGAGGAGTTGTGTGGCTCTGGGTTGCAATGAGGGCTATGGCTCTAAAAAATCAAGTTTGTCATTCTTTTCCGTCTCGCAAGATCCTGTTAAATGTGCCAAATGGCAAGCTGCTATTCCAAGGATGAATTTCAAACTTAAACTGACAAGGAGAGTAGGGAGGCTAGTACCCTCGGATTTTGTTCAAATTTCACATGGTGATAGCTGATGCGTTCCGATTTAACGTGTAACTTGCCGTTTGTGTGAATAGGCCTAGGTTGTCGAGATATCGCAGTTTGAATTTCGGCCGATTTCCGCGTGCGCGTTAAGACTCGTGAAAGTCGTTGCTAAGACAAGTAGGCCGTGGCTGAGTTGGTAAGGCGTTGGGCGAGTAACCCAGACGTCCGGGGTTCGAGTTCCGGTTGTCAAATTTTTCTTCTATGATTTTTATCTTTTTTAATCCTGAAAAAATGTACAATTCCCATTATTAATTTATTACGACTGTAAAAATTTTAATTGTACTATTTTACTCGATTATAAGAATATATTTTTTATCTTATAGTTGCGATTCAGCAATCTTTTTAAATAAATTCTTACACTTTTTATTGCTACAAAATAATTTGCATCATTATTTTGTATTATACATCAATACCTTATAAATTAATTATTCAGATTCTTCTTTTGAAAAAAATCTGTCATGCGTGCCGGCAAAGTGGGGGATGAAAATAGTCATAAAAACAAAGCACAAATGCTTCTGGCACCAGGAACACACAACAAACGCAACATTTTCACATTCACATTTCCTCTTACGCAGGCTATCGTGGAAACAAACTTCATTTACGTTCATAAAAACACTCCTTGTCGTCGTAAATTTTGACGCAAACCACGCATATTTAATCATGTCTTCGAAAATGGGTGCACGCAACTGGTGATGAATGATGGAGTGAATTTTCAATGCGTCGTCTCTTGTATTAATCTGACTATTTTCTCGTAATAAATACGTACTGTTTTGCAGGCGCTTTATAAAATTTTTGATTTGCCTGTAAAAATAGACGTCGCGCGGTTGGCAGAAAGGCATACAACCCAGCGGAATTATCTTTACTGGATCTTCAATTTTCGAAGTACTTGGATCGACTTCCAAAACTACAGGAAAAATTTCTCCCAGCGAGTGCGTCCTGCTTTTTCAAAAGAAGAACCTGAATAATTAATTTATAAGGTATTGATGCATAATACAAAATAATGATGCAAATTATTCTGTAGCAATAAAAAGTGTAAGAATTTATTTAAAAAGATTGCTGAATCGCAACTATAAGATAAAAAATATATTCTTATAATCGAGAAAAATAGTACAATTAAAATTTTTACAGTCGTAATAAATTAATAATGGGAATTGTACATTTTTTCAGGATTAAAAAAGATAAAAATCAAAAAAGAAAAATTTGACAACCGGGACTCGAACCCCGGACGTCTGGGTTACTAGCCCAACGCCTTACCAACTCAGCCACGGCCTACTTGTCGTAGCAACGACTTTCACGAGTCTTAACGCGCACGCGGAAATCGGCCGAAATTCAAACTGCGATATCTCGACAACCAAGGTCTATTCACACAAACGGCAAGTTACACGTTATATCGGAATGCATCAGCTATCACCATGTGAAATTTGAACAAAATCCGAGGGTACTAGCCTCCCTACTCTCCTTGTGAGGCAAGTCGTTTGTGAAAAGCACTTTGTGCCTCAAGACATTGTCAGGAAGAGGCTACTTAAAGATTGTGATGGCAACGTCTTTGGCGAGGTATTTATGTTTTCATCATCGTTTGATACGTTTTTAGCATTCAAATTTATATATAATTATTATTTTGTTTTCCGCAATTATATATTCGTGCATTAATAAAATTTTCAGTGGGTATAACCCTTGTCCATAGTTAATATTAATAATTATTGTTTCTTGTTACAGTCACCATATCGCATTCCCAGGGTTGCCGAGGATGCTGTGCCAACGTCGTTTCCTGGCTGCCCTAGTTACATAAGTAAGCGAACACCCAAACCACGGCAGTCATCGTATAAATTCATGAGGTGCCTTACCAGGAAAACGTTTTAAAGTAGCATGGGACACAGAAAATGATTCTACTGATGTGGAAATATGCACCAGTGAACCACCTACTTTGCTCAACAAATCTGAAAATCAATCCTGTGGAATAGATTTATTCCATGTAGTTAATGATGATGCAGGTATTGTGGCTCTTCCAGCATATTGGACTAAAGGCATTCCTTTGTTTGGGCCAAAAGCTGTGATATTTAGCTAGCTAATTACTGTGATGGGGAAAGATGGTGCTGTGATCCCAGTTTTACATAAACAAATATGTGTGAATAAGAATAGCACAGTGACCTGCTCTGTGCTTGGGCAGGTTCTTAGGAAAGAGCAACTTGCAATTAAGAGTGAGTCTCTTCGGTCCATTGAGGAGTTATTATGTAGAAGATTGCTTTGTTAAGCATGTCACCGAGGCAAACGTGTTTGGTGCCACTGTGGATGAAGTCCTGGACTCAGCTACATTAAGTTTTGCCTGTGCTAAGCACAAGGAAGAGATATTAGCGTGGACTCTTAAGTACTATTTGAATATTAGAATGCGACGGTGGACCTGACAGTGGAATCGTGAAGCAGTTTAAAAAACATGCAAAATTTTGTAGGACGTGTTCATGTTTTTAATAAAATGAGTGTTTTATGGAATGGTTTTAAATAATCAATACCTTTTCAGCATTTGAGGTGTTCTAGCTTTTATTCCCATAGTTTACTTTTAATTCTGCATGGAAAATTAATTGGATATTAAAATTTTAATGTGAAAGTGACTTCACAGCGCCGACGCCATACGGCACAATATTGATAACCTAAAAATTTCCCATTATCCATGTTTCAGGTGCGGTTCATGTTTTCTCTGATTTTTTCGAGTGAATAGGGTATACCCTCTGCTTTGTCCAGAGCTGAAAATGGAACCGAACCGCCTAACCGAACCTCAGTCATTTCAACTTTCAGCTTTCAAAGACATCATTCCTTTTCCAACTCTCATGTGGTGTTCTATGATATTTCCATTACTTGGTGGTTTATATTCCAGCAAAAACAGACGAGGACTTCAGCGGATCCCTTGGATTGGAGGCATTCATTTCCTGCAGAATTCCTTGAATTATCTAAAGTGTGTATTTTTAATAATATTTTAGTAAACTTTATTTAAGAGACAAATAAATTAATTAACATGTTAGTGTTATTTAAAGAGGGTCACTCTACATTTATAATCGTTTGTTTTGAACCACAAGTGTCCTCACTTCGTATATTGAATAATCTGCTCTGAACCGTTGAATAATTTTAAATTATTCTTGTAATGTAATTTTACTATCATACTGATTTTTTTATTACTTTTATAAGGTGGCAAAAAAAATTAGCAATATGTATGGAATCGAGCTAAAAATGTCTTTTTGAATTTATTATATAATAATAAGAATTAATAATTGAATTTATTAGAGTTTTACATATAAATTCATTCGGAGCAATATTTTATTCCTTATTTTTTGACCAATTAACTAATTAAAACGTTTTATTTACATAAATTTATTATTGAAAGTTGGAAAAATTGAGCCGCCGTGCATCATCGCCATTGGAAATCAAGGAACTGTCTACTTCAATAATTAACGCTATCATTCAATCAAGGAAATCTTAATAAGGGCTTACGGAAAAGAATTTTCCTAGTCGATGAATTGTGTTTTGGTGAATTGTGGTCAGTGAATTTTTCTAGACCCTTGATAAATATAGCAAACATTTTTTATTTTATTTGTTATAAATGAACCAAAGGTTTGTAACTTCCACTGTTTTCATTTCTCTTACGACCCGAGTTTCGACATTACAATGCTATCCTCAGGTGCAGATATGGTGAGAATAGAAAGTATATACAGAGAAATGGGTAGAGAGGGAGGAGTGAGTGTAGTTTGTAAGACGGAAAGGAATGCAGGGGAGGAAAAGGAAGAACCTATCTCATGTCAGAGGTTTACTGCGGGGGGTAGGTTGTAAAGGGATAAAGGGGGAGGGGAAAAGACAGGCTAGAGGCGGGAGACCATCTCGGGAGGGTTTGGGGAAAGACGGGAGAAGGACTAGGACTAAAAAGAAAGGCCTTGTGGAAGATGGAGAGATGGTGAACCCCTGAGAGAGGAGGGAGGAAATTATCAATGCGGCAATGGGTATGTGTGTGGGAATAAGGAAAATAAAGGCAAGTGCAATGTTAAATATTGGGAGATGGGCAGTAAGGCCCTTGTTATAAATCTTTTTTCCTCTGAATAATGTGTATTACAGGTAGGAAAAAGAAATAAAATACCTGAGGAACTAATTTTCTTTGATTTTTAATGATTACTTTAAAACACTTTTATGTTTTCGGTTTGTCCATCCATCCAGGGATAATCTCAAAAGTGGTTGAAGCTAGAGGCGCATTTTCTTTCTGATTATATATGATTGTTTATGTTGGTAAATGAATTTGAAGTGAATCCATTCAGAGAATTTTTAATTGATATGTAAACAACAATGAACATAAAAATCATGTTAGGATCAAAAATACCATTTTTTAAAGTATGAATAAAGGAAGATGATGATGGTATTGTAATATATTTAAAATATAAATTTTTCCTTTCTTTAAATAAATTCTTCTTTCATTTAAAATAATAATGACTGCTGATTGATTTACTTACAGATTGATACTGAATGTATAGTGTTTATATTGGATAAATTATTCTGAATAGTATTTCAAATGATTAACTTAGTCGAACCGAACCACTTGCCAAAATTCTTGTCTGAACCGAACCACTTCCAAAAATTTAGAACTGAACCGCGAACCGAACCACTCCCAAATTTTGAAGTGGTTTGCAGCTTTGGCTTTGTCGAATAAATAGTGTATATCCACGCCTTATGAAAAATTATACAGGTCAACTGAAAAAAAACTGCTCATACTTTTTCTCCTGGTATCGTAACAACATACTATTTTGTAATGTGCTCTAAAAAAACTGGGTAAGAACCCTCCCTTAAGTTTTGCCTTAGTATACAGTATACCCTCTGCATGTTTTACGACTGCAGCACTGGTGCACGAGCTCTTGTTATTGGTTGTAACAGCTGTAACTGTACACAGACACGTACGCTATCGTCTGACCGTAAGCAATGATGTCATTTATGAATAAAATGGTTTGTGGAATCTTGAGCTAAAATCGTTTGTTGTTTTTGTCGGCGTGAACAATCAAAACATATTGCAACCTAACAATGATAGGCAAGATTTTCTTTCAATTTCTCGATTTTTGGTAAGTCCTGCACGATCGACCACGACACGCATCGAGATCTAACGATTTGATAAAATTACTTTCAGTTGCTTGAATTTATGTCAGAAATAAAACCAAATTGTTCGTATTACTTAAATAATGAATATATGGCTAGTTTATTCTAGGCAACATTAACAATAACTTGATTTTCTCAAAAACGGCTAGAACGTTTTTGATAAAATTTCATACTATTACTTGACTATATGTCTGCAATAATACTTCACATGTATTTCTCAAAAACTGAATATAAGGCTAGTTTATTCTTGGGCAACTTTAACAAAAATTGGATTTTCTAAAAAGCGGCTCATACGATTTTCATTCTCTAAAGATAACTAAACGACGCATTAGTATATGAGAAAGTTTGTACAATGTATGTTGTACAGATTTTTAGACATTCAAATTGTTTTTAAAGTTGCCTAGAATAAACTACCCTTATATTCATTTTTGAGATATATGAACTATTTGGTATTATTGAAGTCAAACTAAAGTAACTATGAAATTTGATCAATATTGTAGGAGCCGATTTTGAGAAAATCAAATTGTTGTTAAAAATGCATACAATAAACTTCCCTTAATTATTTAGCCATGTCCACCATTTCTTCATAGCCTCTGCTCTATATGATATAATGCTTACGAACGAGATTTCATTCATTTTCGCTATACCATTTAGGCTCTAGAGCCAGTTACAGTCAGACAGAGAGACGGTGTTGCGAAAACCACATTTTCGGACTCGGCTAGACCTAAAACGTATATTTCCGTCAAAATCTCAAGGTCTAATTTTTTCGTGATTAAAATACTTTCTCAATATACTTCTTATATGAGAAAGTAAAAATATAGAGATTCTTGTAGATGCAGATATGTTAATGACAAAAGTTTAGAATACATGTATTCACGTATATAAATATAACATATTTACTATTTATCTTACATTCTTTCGCTTTATGCCCATTTTTATGACAGCAATTGTCTCGGCGAAAATTGTGGCTATAATGCTCTTTAAGGCCATCTTTATAATCTTCTATGTCGATAAGAATGAATGAATATTTCAGTGACGGCAAATAGCATGAATGTGCTTCATTCGGATTTATCAGAGCATAGAACTTCACTCGTCCACAGTTGCTGTTGAACTGTCCGAAATTGGAAACTTGGCAACATTGCATTGTAGCCTGAGCAAAATAACCCGAATACTGCGAGTCTCAGCTGCACGACCTGCTGAAACAGATAATAGTATGTTATATTCAGTCGATGGATGCCAATGATACTAAGATAGGTTATTAGAGAATTTACACACTCCCCAACCCTCTACTTCAGGGGCGCCGAATACGTCTCCCATGGGCGACCTGTTGCCCTTTAGGAGGGTCCGTGTTGCTCACGCATCCATCCAGGCATTAAGCTTATATGCCTGAGTAAGGAGTTCTATTTTCAAATATGATAATTAAATCAAAAACCAGAAATGCTCTCACTAATGAACATCTCAAAGACTGTTTACTTCTCCCTGTTTCTAGTTACATGTCCAATTACCATTTACTAGCTGAAGATATGCAGTGTTTACGTGACAATAATTGTGCAAATCATGATTAAATTAAATTAATCAGTTGTATAATGTTTTTTATGTATAATTTGTAGTATAATTCATTCTTAAAGTCGCTTTTTATATATTGAAAAAATAAGTAGCCTGCAAGACAATTACCAGGATGAAAGTAGCCCATGATATGAAAAAGTTTGGGCACCTCTGCTCCACTTGATCATCCCGTACTCCTTCGATATTATTAGTAAGTACATAATTTTCAGTTAATATAATAGACTAAAATAGGTTCCTTGGATATTCATTTATTCTTTGCTCCGACCTTCCCCAACAGCGTTACTTTCTGAATGATTAAGAATATGAGACAAAACTTTAAAATTATAAAATATTAGCTGTGAATTTCCAGTTCATGCACAATATGTTAACAAAATAATCCATACTAGCTAATGAATTTCCCATGGCGGTGAATTTCTGGGGATGAATTGCTGGCGGTGAATTTTACTAGACCCGTTCTGAACAAAGGGTTCATCACAGTCCCAGAGGAATCAATCCTCAGTCCCATATACCATATTTACCCAAAAGGAAGACGAGGATATAAAAACAATATCTGCAAAAAAATTAGGGATCGTCTTAAAATCACGTACAAGTTTTAGGTGGGAAAAATGCATGCATTTTAAACATAAGGTGACCAGATTTCCGATCAGCTAAACAGGGACAAACTCTGTTTGCCCCTGGAGTATAGGCAATTTACCATCGCATCACCTCCCTCCGATCAAGTGAGAGGTTGTACATTCAAAGATTGAAACAAATTTAAAGTTTCTAGTCCATTCTTCTAAATAATTCAATGCAGTCTGGAAGAAAATATCGACTGTCTTATAGAATGTCTCAGGCATTAATTCACCTTCGTCTTTGAGTGATTCAACCATCATTGACACCTTCATTCCAAACTCAAAAAGTATGATTGATTTAGTTCTGTATGATGAAAGATTGAGAGATCTGGTGAAGGATACAAGGGTGATGAGAGGAGCTGAATGTGGGAGACCATTTTTTGGTTGTCTGTAGAGTGGATCTTGGAAGGAAGTGGACCTGGAGGAAGAGTAAGGGTGTGAAACAGACTAGAGTGAAAGTAGAGAGATTGCAAGAGTGTGAGGTAAAGATCAAGTATATGAATGTGTTGGAATGTAAATTAACTGCTCAACAGACTGAATGGGAAGAGGATATAAGGAAAGGTAATGTGGAAGATGCTTGGAATAGACTGAAAGAGAATGTTACACAGTGTGCTTCAGAGGTGTGTGGAATGACTTTAGTGGGCTGTATGAAAAAGGATGCTTGGTGAAATGAAACAGTGAGTGAAGCAGTTAATGAGAAGAAGGAGGCATATGAGAGGATGATAGCTGCAAGGAATGATAATGAAAGAAGGATACTGCATGATGATTACAGGAAGAAAAATAAGGCTACTAAGAATGCAGTTAAGGAAAGCAAAGAACGAGTACGTTTGAATGAGACTGTAAAGATGCAGAATGATTTTGAAGGGAATAAGAAGTTATTCTGGAAGTGGATAAAAAGGGCGAGACAGGGCAGCAACAATGGAATGAATGGGATTGTAAATAAGGATGGAGAAACCGTGTGGAATGAACGTGAAGTGACAGAATGTTAGAAGGAGTATTTTGCAGACTTGTATGGAGGTAGTTCTGAAGAGTCTGGCATCCAAAGTGATACTGACTGTGTGAATGTGTCCAGTAAAGACAGAGTTGACGAACGTGAGATTAAGGCATGTGTGAAAATGTTGAGGAATGGGAGGGCTGCAGGCGTGGATGGAATTACGGGTGAAATGCTGAAATATGGATGTAGCTTACTTATGAGTTGGATGAGCAATTTATTTAATTTGTGTGTTAACATTTCAGTTGTACCAGATGATTGGAAGAATGCCATCATTGTTCCTTTGTAGAAAGGGAAGGGTATTAAAGTAGAATGTAAGAATTACAGAGCTATTAGTTTATTGAGTATACCTGGGAAAGTGTTTGGTAAAGTACCGTATCTGCCCGAATAGAAACTGACCCCGGATTTAAGCCGACCCCCCAAAATTGTCCACAATTTTTCGGCAAAAACGTAAATTTCGTAGATTTTATGCTGAAGTGTGCCGGGCATTCATGCACATCTTAGAATACATTATTCAAGATCGAAGAAATGTGTGAGAAATGGTTTAGTTGTTGACATTTTGAAATATTACTCCAATTAATAATTTTGCGTTTCTGAATAATGTTCCATATTCAGTGACAATAATTTCATTCAACTTCATTTTCACAAAAGGTCAAATATAGTAACAGCGATCTCGCCAAGATAGTTTTTCATCCAAGTCTATTTCCAATGAAGTTGTCATTTATATTGCCTTAAGAAATTGCATTTTTAGGCGCGTTTCGCTTACAGTGTGAGCGCCTATTATCATCGGTCGGTCCGTTCGTCCGTCCGTCCATCCGTATGTTCGTTCTCGGCTTCTACCTAACGGATTTTCATGAAATTTGGTATTAAGGACTTTCAATCAAATATAATAAGAAAATCGCAAAAATGAATCACATACGCCAATCAGGGGTACCACTTTACTGATGACGAAAAATTAAATTTCCGTCATATCTCGTAAAGTATTGCTCATATCAATATATTTTTCAAATAAAAGTTGTAGAACTGGTAAAGTTGAGTATTTCCTTTCCTATATATTTTTATCGTAAGAGTAGCCTTTATCGAGAAAATCAAACAAGAAAGTCTTATATCGAGTTGAACAGAAAATTTCTTGCATGGTTACTTCATTGTTGCTAACATAAACAATCTCCCAAACAGACGTTTAATTTCCTTATGTGTGCATGTAATATTATTAAATAGGAAGAAAATGGATTATTTATGATGAAGAAAAGAACTTGAAAACGCAATTTCCCTTACGTACAGGTAAGTATATAATTGCTTTCTAATACTCCATTGCACGAAACGCGCCCATTTGTGATACGTTGTACACTTTCCTAACTTGTTATAATTATACACGTTCCATGTAATGTTTTACCGAAATTCAAACAGTTGAGCATTCAAAGCCGTCAACGTATTTTGCGTAATCGTCAATTTACGCAAGCGATCTCGCCAAGATATTTTTTCATCCAAGTGTATTTCCAATGAAATTAGCATATACATTGCCTTAAGAAACTGCATTTTTATAATTATACACGTTCAATGTAAAGTTTTACAGAAATTCAAACATTTGAGCATTCAAAGCCGTCAACGCATTTTGCGTAATCGTCAATTTACGCAAGCGATCTCGCCAAGTTATTTTTATATATATTCATTGTAGGTCAGATATTTACTTTACGAAAAATATAATACTATCATTTGAACGCGAAGGCAATGAGAGACTTCGAGATTTAACCATAACCCAAATTTTCCTCGGTCTCACATTTAAGCCAAGGGGTGATTTTTTCATGATAGATTTTGACAAAAAACATCGGCTTGTATTCGGACAGATACGGTAGTTATTGAAAAGGTTAGAATGGCTACTATGAGTAAAATTTGGGGGTTACAGTGTGGTTTCATGCCAGGTAGGGGGTGTTCTGATCAGATTTCTGCTTTCCAACAAGTAATCGAGAAGTGCATGAATGTGAGAAAGAAAGTGTATTGTGCATTTGTGGATTTGGAGGAGGCCTATGACAGAGTCAACAGAAATGACCTGTGGAATGTTCTGGTTGAGTATGGAGTGAATGACTGGTTAGTGAATGCAGTGAGAGCAGTCTACTCAGGAAGTAAGGCTCGCATAAGAATAAATGGTGTGCTGAGTGACTGGTTTAAGATTGAAAGTGGTGTTCGGCAAGGGTGTGTGGTGTCTCCTTGGTTGTTTAATGTGTTTATGGATAAATGTGTGAGGGAAGCCTGTGCAAATATGAATGGTCTGAGGATTGGGGAAGTGAATGTGCAGGTGCTGTTGTATGCTGATGATGCTGTGTTGATATCTGAAACACCGAATGAGTTGCAAAGAATGTTAGATAATATGGCTGAAGTTACAGAAAGAATGGATCTGAAGATCAATGTATCAAAAACAAAGGTTGTTGTGTTTGATAGAATGAACGAATTGAATGACTGTAGTCTGCGCATAAATGATGAAGTTGTTGAACAGGTGGATGACTTTGTGTACTTGGGAAGAATGTTTTCTAAGAATGAAAGAATAGATGGAGAGATAGAAAGGTGTGTAAATGCGGGTAGAAAAGTGGTGGGTAGCATGTGGTCAGTACTAAATCGTGAAGAAGTGTCTAAGGAAGCAAAAATGGCTGTGTATAGAAGTGTGCATGTACCCACCTTGTTGCATGGTAGTGAAACGTGGGTGTGTCAGGAGAAACACATGAGTAACGTGAATGCAGTTGCAATGGGTTATATGAGGAGCATGTGTGGGAAAACCAGGAGAGACAGAGTCAGGAATACTTGGGTTATGAATGAATGCGGAATGAAAGAAACTTTAAGAGGTCAGTATGAAAGGGGTGTGCTGTGATGGTTTGGGCATGTGGAGAGAATGGATGAGAACCGGGAGACTAAATTGATATATGATGGTAGAGTATGCGGATCAAAAGGGAGAGGAAGACCAAGGAAAAGCTGGCTGAATGTGGTGGAGGAGACTCTCAAGAAAAGAGAGATCAGAACTTTAAGGAATGGAAGACGATGTATGAAACGATGAATGGATGTTTGGCGCGAAAGAAGTATGTAAGGATAGGAAGGTGTGGAGAAATATTGTGAATGGTAGAGACATTTAGCTTGCTTACCCCGTAAGGGAACAGTGTGATTGGTATGTATGTATACATTTATTTGCCTTGCCTCTCACATCATGTCATACTCTCATTAAAAGAAAATCGGCACAACCAGGGCCGGATTAAGCAGTTCATGGGCCCCACGCAAAACAGGTTCTGGGCCCCGGCCCAGTATGGGGCCGGATTAATTAAGAGAACCTATAATACTTTCATAATAGTTTTTCATAGAGTTTTCGGACAATATAGGTCAACTGGAAGTGGATATTTATTCTTGTCGTTTTTCCGTTTTTTTAATGTCTCCTTTAAAACTCAATTTCCATAAATAGTTGTTATAATAGTTGTAGAGAATAAAATTTGCTGCACGTTTTGTTAGAAACAATTTTTCGTCAAACCGATAGTTTAATAGATATTTTGGTTTTTTCCAAATATCTCCTTTAAAACTCAGTTTTCATAAATAGTTGTAATTATAAGTTGTAGAGAATAAAAGTCAATAGAAGTTTTATTTGGAACATTTTTTTCATAAAGCCGATAGTTTAACAGACATTTTGATTTTTCTTCTAAATTTACGTTAAATACGTCGCTAAGTGATACCATTGTTTCCGCTGCTATGATAATACCTTCTAATTGTTAATAGTGGTACATACGCCTCCAAGGGTGATATTAATTACTCATAGATACTTTGTTATCTATAGAAGCAGTTGACAATTTTCTTTACTTGTTTTTTTATATAATAAAGACTTGAAAATATTTTTAAATTATTCTCCAGCATAATAGCTGATAAAGATATAATTGTTTCTGAGAAGGCTGACGTCGAGAGTAATCATATTCATTGCTCCGTATGGAGAAAGTCATGTGTTGGTCCGTCAGCTTTTTATGAAAAGTTCAAAGAATGTAAATAAGCATGAAATTGAGGAAGTGACATTAACCAAAATACAAGTATTAAACGATTATAGTTTAATAAAGACATTGGTTTATTTAAGACAAAAGCGATGGTTTATAAACGTTGATAACAAAGTTCACTGATTGCATGCAGTAGCGCACACAGAATTCTCTCAAGGGGGGGGACCATTCACTCCATACTCAACCAGAACATTCCACAGGTCATTTCTGTTGACTCTGTCATAGGCCTCCTCCAAATCCACAAATGCACAATACACTTTCTTTCTCACATTCATGCACTTCTCGATTACTTGTTGGAAAGCAGAAATCTGATCAGAACACCCCCTACCTGGCATGAAACCACACTGTAACCCCCAAATTTTACTCATAGTAGCCATTCTAACCTTTTCAATAACTACCGTATCTGTCCGAATACAAGCCGATGTTTTTTGTCAAAATCTATCATGAAAAAATCACCCCTTGGCTTAAATGTGAGACCGAGGAAAATTTGGGTTATGGTTAAATCTCGAAGTCTCTCATTGCCTTCGCGTTCAAATGATAGTATTATATTTTTCGTAAAGTAAATATCTGACCTACAATGAATATATATAAAAATAACTTGGCGAGATCGCTTGCGTAAATTGACGATTACGCAAAATGCGTTGACGGCTTTGAATGCTCAAATGTTTGAATTTCTGTAAAACTTTACATTGAACGTGTATAATTATAAAAATGCAGTTTCTTAAGGCAATGTATATGCTAATTTCATTGGAAATACACTTGGATGAAAAAATATCTTGGCGAGATCGCTTGCGTAAATTGACGATTACGCAAAATACGTTGACGGCTTTGAATGCTCAACTGTTTGAATTTCGGTAAAACATTACATGGAACGTGTATAATTATAACAAGTTAGGAAAGTGTACAACGTATCACAAATGGGCGCGTTTCGTGCAATGGAGTATTAGAAAGCAATTATATACTTACCTGTACGTAAGGGAAATTGCGTTTTCAAGTTCTTTTCTTCATCATAAATAATCCATTTTCTTCCTATTTAATAATATTACATGCACACATAAGGAAATTAAACGTCTGTTTGGGAGATTGTTTATGTTAGCAACAATGAAGTAACCATGCAAGAAATTTTCTGTTCAACTCGATATAAGACTTTCTTGTTTGATTTTCTCGATAAAGGCTACTCTTACGATAAAAATATATAGGAAAGGAAATACTCAACTTTACCAGTTCTACAACTTTTATTTGAAAAATATATTGATATGAGCAATACTTTACGAGATATGACGGAAATTTAATTTTTCGTCATCAGTAAAGTGGTACCCCTGATTGGCGTATGTGATTCATTTTTGCGATTTTCTTATTATATTTGATTGAAAGTCCTTAATACCAAATTTCATGAAAATCCGTTAGGTAGAAGCCGAGAACGAACATACGGATGGACGGACGGACGAACGGACCGACCGATGATAATAGGCGCTCACACTGTAAGCGAAACGCGCCTAAAAATGCAATTTCTTAAGGCAATATAAATGACAACTTCATTGGAAATAGACTTGGATGAAAAACTATCTTGGCGAGATCGCTGTTACTATATTTGACCTTTTGTGAAAATGAAGTTGAATGAAATTATTGTCACTGAATATGGAACATTATTCAGAAACGCAAAATTATTAATTGGAGTAATATTTCAAAATGTCAACAACTAAACCATTTCTCACACATTTCTTCGATCTTGAATAATGTATTCTAAGATGTGCATGAATGCCCGGCACACTTCAGCATAAAATCTACGAAATTTACGTTTTTGCCGAAAAATTGTGGACAATTTTGGGGGGTCGGCTTAAATCCGGGGTCAGTTTCTATTCGGGCAGATACGGTACTTTACCAAACACTTTCCCAGGTATACTCAATAAACTAATAGCTCTGTAATTCTTACATTCTACTTTAATACCCTTCCCTTTCTACAAAGGAACAATGATGGCATTCTTCCAATCATCTGGTACAACTGAAATGTTAACACACAAATTAAATAAATTGCTCATCCAACTCATAAGTAAGCTACATCCATATTTCAGCATTTCACCCGTAATTCCATCCACGCCTGCAGCCCTCCCATTCCTCAACATTTTCACACATGCCTTAATCTCACGTTCGTCAACTCTGTCTTTACTGGACACATTCACACAGTCAGTATCACTTTGGATGCCAGACTCTTCAGAACTACCTCCATACAAGTCTGCAAAATACTCCTTCTAACATTCTGTCACTTCACGTTCATTCCACACGGTTTCTCCATCCTTATTTACAATCCCATTCATTCCATTGTTGCTGCCCTGTCTCGCCCTTTTTATCCACTTCCAGAATAACTTCTTATTCCCTTCAAAATCATTCTGCATCTTTACAGTCTCATTCAAACGTACTCGTTCTTTGCTTTCCTTAACTGCATTCTTAGTAGCCTTATTTTTCTTCCTGTAATCATCATGCAGTATCCTTCTTTCATTATCATTCCTTGCAGCTATCATCCTCTCATATGCCTCCTTCTTCTCATTAACTGCTTCACTCACTGTTTCATTTCACCAAGCATCCTTTTTCATACAGCCCACTAAAGTCATTCCACACACCTCTGAAGCACACTGTGTAACATTCTCTTTCAGTCTATTCCAAGCATCTTCCACATTACCTTTCCTTATATCCTCTTCCCATTCAGTCTGTTGAGCAGTTAATTTACATTCCAACACATTCATATACTTGATCTTTACCTCACACTCTTGCAATCTCTCTACTTTCACTCTAGTCTGTTTCACACCCTTACTCTTCCTCCAGGTCCACTTCCTTCCAAGATCCACTCTACAGACAACCAAAAAATGGTCTCCCACATTCAGCTCCTCTCATCACCCTCGTATCCTTCACCAGATCTCTCAGTCTTTCATCATACAGAACTAAATCAATCATACTTTTTGAGTCACCCCTCTGCCATGTATACATGTGGATGTTCTTATGCTTATACCCCACCACTTTCTCAGTGCCCTTCCATCTGACACCTACCCACCCATTCATATCACAGAGTACAATTATTCTCTCACCTGCATCACAATTATTCAACACATCTCTCAATTTCTCCCAAAACTCATCTCTAACTGTTTCACTCTCACTATCCACAGGAGCATAACATGCAACCAACAGAATTCTACGAATTCTTACTTTCATACGAACCCACAACAATCTGGGTGACACAAATTCATACTTTCTCACATACATTTTAGCTCTTTCATTCAGAATCAAACCAACTCCTTGACTCCCATATGTACATACATCCACACCTGAACAAAGAGCCAAATTACCATCATTCATTACCACAGCATCATTCCCTTCCTTTTTGTCTCACACACAGCACAACCAATCCGCGTACACTCATTTCATTCACCAACTCATGTTCTTTGCCATACACTCCTCTAACATTCAATGTGCCTTACTTCCACTCGCGTAAGTCGTCTAATGATGGGCCAACCAGTTTTGACCTCTGCCGCCCACTATGGCTTTGGTCATCCAAGGCTTTTCGTATGGCTTTTTTAGTAATGGTAAATTAGAGTAGACTAGGTTACCAGCCTAAGTCGTACCCATGCTGACGCAGCATTCCCTGCTAACGGTAAGGCACATTACCGGTCAGTATTGGCACATTTTGGCCAGACTGCCACAAACGCAACCGAAGCTCAGTATTACCCCAAGCACGCTTACGCTATTCTGTACAAGCTAGGATCCCTATTAGAGACTACCTTGCAAGCCAGCAATCCGTTGCCTGCATCCTACCACTAGGAGGTACATGCAGTACACTGACACACTCAGGATGTTTACATTGTGTGGGCGATCTTATTTATTTCTATGCTGCCAAGTTTATCATTGACCTATCATATATCAATGACCATCTAGATCTTCTCTGATATTAAATCCTTGAATGAGACACGCACCTTGATTTTCCACATAGTGTTTGAAAAAATTTACCGTTTGGCACTTGGATAAATAAGGTCCTTTTTGGTGCTGCATACATAGTTACACTAATGAAAATGACATACTGGATTCTCTAGTAAATGTATGGAAAATTGTGAATGATATTAACTTGGTTCAGTTCTTTCTCACCAAAGCATACTGAATCGATAGCTGTAGGTTCAGCTCTGGCATGGCTCCAGATGGTCGGATGAATTCTGGATGTGTGGCCAAGTAATGTATTTTCAAGCCCGGTTAACCTGGAGAAAACAAAGTTTAAATGAATAATCAAATACAGTTTATATAAGAAAAAACTATATTTTCTTTTGCTCAAAGAAAACACAAGGAATTAGATTTAGATATTTGCAACTGATAGCAGTTTTTAATTTTGTCATTCGCAAGAGCAGTAGCTGTTTCGGAATGATAGATATAGCTGTGCAAAGGAAATATCATTCAATATCAGGATTCTCTTATTTTTACAGGGAATGATTCAATCATAATGTTGCCTCTCTTCCTTGTGTATAACACCCAGGGCCATAGCAACCACTTTTGGCGCCCTGGGCAGAGGATATTTTGGCTCCCCAAAATGATCTAATAAAATGATGTGCATATTTTTAAAGGTGTATTTAACTGAAATAAACAATCATTTCTTTTAAGAGTTATTTTTCAGGCTTTACCTACGGCAGACATTGATTATGCCATTGAAATCTATATTTTTAACAGTTTATTCAACAGATAAGATGGCTAGAACAAAAAGTCTTTCTTAGTTCATTGATGACCGTATGTACCGTATTTAATCCATTGTAAGCCGACACCGATTGTAAGCCGACCCCCACTTTTCACAAGGCCACGCAAGAAAAAAAATTTGATTTTAACCCTCTCGCGACCGGACCGCCCGAGAATGCCCGTAAATTTTTATACTCCCGATCGCGGGACTGCCCGGAAAATACGCTTTCAAATTTACCTCTGAAAACATTGACTGGATGGCTTCTCTCTCAGAAATGACGTAGTATACCATATGATACCATATAAACACGAGATTTAGATCGTATTTGGCAATTTTTCTTAACTTTGTATACGAAGAATTTTTTTAAATATTCGACCGAAATTCGCTATTTTTTTGGACCCTGAGCAATCTAATATGTCTCGCAGTAATTCTCCTACTTCGGAGATTTTTCAAAATATATATTTTTGGAGATTAATGTATAATTGTTTTATTTAATGTTTCCCATTTGGTGGCCATCTTGAATTTCTCCAGACTTTTAATGCCAGCAGGTGCTCCACACCTCAGGACGTGAAAGGGTTAAGGTATTAACTAAAATTACGGTGACATAAAATACATTTTATTCACTTATTCATAACAACTTCTACGAAAAAATTAATTTGACCTCGTTATCCCCCGGGATCTTAATATAATAATACCCCGGGGAACTTAATATAATAATAAAAGTAGCCATTTCTAGTCAATCAGACACTGAGACTGTATTACATAATATACGTTAGTACTAAAATACTATATATATATATAATAGTAAGGTCAAAAGAATTATATGTACTTTGACATCGCAGTTTCAGTTGGGACGTATTTACCCTCGCATATAAAACATATTATACGTTAGTACGTAAAAAAAAAAACTACACAAGTATCACCTGGGCATTCCTCTTCGATTTTATCCTTAACCTTTAACTGGGCGCGTCAAAAAATGTCACGCAACTGGTCGCGTGGCGTACTCAGTATGCCGTTGCATTGTGTGGAAAACGTGAATGTAAACAGTAATAATAATGATTGGTTCATTCTAATTATTCTTTATTCAATCATTTAATGCCTGTAAAGATTCATAATTCTCATTGTTGAAGTTATTGTTAGGCTTTTCTACATTATATACGAACTCAAGTTTCAAGATATATTTAGTACCATACGACATTATAGCATTAAAATTTTATCAATATATATATATTTACATGAGTGCCATTTTAGGTCCAAAGATGTAAAAACACAGGAAATAATGCACAAAATTGTTATTAGTTGGAAAGGCAAATACTTCGATTCACGGGTAAACAAAAGAGAATCAAACTGACTAAACACCTACGAAGACGTAAATTATGTAAATAATACGTGGTGCATCAGTCTTAAAGAACGCAGCGATAGCGCTCATATGCGTAAGGAGCTAACACAATGTTTCATGTTACTCGTGAATCAAAGCATTTGCCCTCCCCTGCCCTCCCTCCTCCACCTATCATGTTTCAGTGTTATCTCCTTATGCATACGAGCGCTATTGCTGCGTTCTTTTACGACTTTGACGCGCCACGTATTATTTACATAATTTATTTCTTCATAGGTGTTCAGTCAATTTGACCCTTTTTTTGCATATATTTAAAGGAGATAGTTTACACCAGCCCCTCAACATTCGAGAGGGATACGTTCCCAATAACCTCGCGAATGTTGAAATTCGCGAATAAGAATTTTGCTCTGATTATACTACCCAAACTTAATATTCAACATTCACACTGCTTTGTGCTCAACATTAAACCTAAAATTGAAGTTCGTAGGCTAAAAATAAACACGAAAAAACTAGAAAACAGTTAAAACAAAATGAAAACGTAGTAACACGTAGTACGTATTATATAGTATATATTCTTTGATCTCTTTATACTTGATTCACTTTTAACAGATGATTTTCTTTTTGAAAACGTAGTTAATTAAAAATCACAATTATTAAATTAAAAATTACAGTAATAAGTAAATCAAAGCGCAAAAGCTGAAAAGTATGGAAGAGTGACACAGTCTGAGCTAAATGCCCGGGAGGTGGGGAATGGTGGTGGCGTAGCGTTCGACTCCGTGGCGCGGTTTTGTAACTTTGTATGTACATACATAGTGCATACTATGTAACAGAAAGATTCCAATTTTCGGAATTATAGCTTATTGTATGTAGGACGTTATGAGTTGCATTTTTGAAAAGTTAACATCTACTGTCCTCAAGTATTTATACGGTTAACACCACCTACTTAGATTCTACTTGCATCAATTAATACCTTATTGATTACAACAATTCTAAGCGCTTTTATCGCAAGATTAGTAATATTTTGGATAGTCACTTACACAGCTTATGGGATTGTTGACTGTCTAATTTTAATTTTATAACCTGAGAACGGTTGCCTTTTTGAAATAATGAAATTTTATGGCTACCTCACGAATACCTGAACTCGCGAATGCTGAACTCGTGGATGTTGAGGGGCTGGTGTACTTCCACTTTAATACACTTATATCTCGTGTTATAGTGTAACTACGGACAAATTCATTGACTACTTTTTTTGCCCCCGATTCTAAGCCGAGTGGTGATTTCTGAGATGGTAAAAAGGTAAAAAAAGGTCGGCTTACAATTGATTAAATACAGTAATTTTTGATCAATTTCAATTTACAAAAAGAACGCTCTCCAGCTGAAATTAATGTGATGAATGTCAGGAAAACTGTCAGAAAATTTTCCATATTAGGAATAAATTCCAATATTTCTTTCAGCTTAATTTTTACACCTTTTTCGACGGCTGGTGGTGTTTAAAACTGCATACTTCTTCGATTACCTTGCATTCATCCACATTGTTTTTATTACCTACTAGCAGCATTTTCACAAGAATTTATCATTTTATGTTCGATCATATTATACAAAGCACTACTTAAAATTTTCTTTTGGGTTAGGTATTGAGTGTGCTTCAGTTTCCATTGTGTCATGAAATTTTCCTTTTTCTTTTTCTTATTTTCGAGAGCACATCAGGTATTCCTTTTTCATCGCAAAATTTCTTTGCCTATTCCATATACTCTTCCAGTCTTGATGTTGAACTTTTTACGTCTGGTACCAAACCGCAGATCATGTCAACGGCTCTATCCACAGTTACATCGGCACCCTGAAGAGATTTAATGAGGTGGTTGATCTTCTGGAGAAAATCGTCCCAAAATAACAAGAAAAATATAAATATCTGTTTGAGCAGTTGCGATTGGCTATTTTGTGGAGCAGTCCAATCCAGCATTGTGTCATGAGTTGCTGTTTTTGGTTTCTGTGTTTCCTATGCTTTCTGTGTGTCTGTGTGTGAACCGATGTGTTTATGAGCACAGATTTAGACATAATTTGAGTTTTTTACCCATATTTACGATGGGGAACAGTGTTGACGATGTACTGAATGTCCTGTTTTCTGGCAGGGCTTTTGCGGATTGTATGAAGATAGTTGAAGAAGGTAAACCTCATCCTCCTCTTCCAAATTTACTGTGCAAGCATAAAGATACAAAAACCGATTACATGAGACATTTCTCTGTTTCACAATACGATACAGTAGAATAGTTAACTGGATGCGAAGTGCAGTCAAGACTTTTTTGTTGGCCTTGTTTATTGTTCTCCAAAGAGAAAGGTGTTTGGAATAAGAACGGGTATTCCGATCTTAACCATTTAGCCGCAGCAGTGCAAAAACATGAGCACTCCCTTTGCGAGGCCATGATGAGTCTGAAGATTCAGTTAATCGAGGGAATTATATAGAATTTTTTAATGTACTTCGTATGATCCTCTTTTAGACAGTCATTTAAAGGCATTGACTGAATTTCGAGGAACTTCTTCCACTGTACAAAATGATATCATTAACGCTATATCCGATGTGGTTAAAGATGCTATAAAGAAAGAAATTTCTTCAGCCACATTTGTGGCCATTCTTCTGGATGAAACTTCTGATATCATGTCAAGATCGCAGCTATCAACTGTTTTCCGTTTTGTCCATAATGGGCAAATACACGTAAGGTTCATCGGATTTACAGACGTGATGATAGAATGACTAGTTGTCTTTTTAAACATGTTATAAACAGAGTTGAGGAATTTAATATTAAGGACAAGTTGGTTGGCCAAACTTATGATGGTGCCTGTGTAATGAGTGGAAATATTAATGGGTTGCAGAATCAAGTTATCGAGGCCTATCCTCTAGCAATATTTACGTATTGCTACGCCCACGTTTTGAATTTAGTTCTGAAGCAAAGCCTCTCAAATATCAAGGAATGTAGGTTGTTTTTCCAAACTATCAGTAGGTTGGCAGCATATTTTTCTAAATCATTGAAAAGAGTAAATGCTTTGCAAGATTTTGTTGCTAAAAAATTACCATCCGTCGCACCAACCAGATGGAACTTTACTTCTCGTTTAACAAACAGAGTAAGATGTCACAGAAGTCAACTTATTGAATTTTTGGAACACATTGTGGAAAATTCTGGGCAATGGGACATGGATGCTACAATCAAAGCACATGGATTTTTGTATTTCTTCCAAGATTTTCAAACCATTTTGTTGTTAGAATTTTTTTCTAAACTGTTTGCCTATACTGATGTCTTGAATAATATATTACAAACTTAATATATTACAAAATTAATCGCATTGGAGTAATTAAGAAGTCCGCTGCTGCGTTATTCACTCTTAAAAATTTCACGTCGATAAAAATGGAATCGCATGTTCAAATTAATGTGAATTTTGTAGCGCGGGTTGCATAAAACTTTTTTTTCCCCCATAAAAGCACATCCAACCTAAATGGGCATGTGACACCACTGCTTGGTACAGTCATGGCCTTTCAGCTGAACCTAAGGTTGGCCGTTATAAGTTTTGAAGAGATTGAAAAAACAAAACTGTAACCACATTTTATCAGGTGTATAATAAGACTTCTATTTGGCGCCACCCTACAAAGCTGTGCCCTGGGCACATGCCCCGGTTGCCCTGCCCTCACTACAGCTCTGATAACACCTATTTACTGCTGAATTCTTCTCCATGTCCCGGACAGAAATAGGGGCATTTATATTCCAGTAAGATTTTGAATTTGTAATATTTGTTTTAACTACAATCACTGAATATTAATATATAATTAACGTTATCCTTATAACATTACCCTAACATTTGTCTCTACTGCTGCAGTTCACCCTTAATAACTTAGTGTAAAAATATGGTAACACCAAGCTAGATCCATTTTAAACAACATCAGCAGTTTCTATAAAGGTTCAGATTCGAATTTCCTGCTTTTTGACATAACTATATGATTGGTTCTTTAAGGATCTGGTGACATTGAGATAGTTTGATGAGTCATTCTGTTGTAAGAAGCAGCACAAGTTAGATGATTACAACCGAAGTGAGCCGGACCTCTATAAATGTTTGTGAAGTGGCAATGATTTCTCACCCGATCGCTCTATAACTTCCCCAATAGATGTTACAAGTATCTGCCATTTTCGATGACTCCTCCTGCTCCGGGGTTAGAGGCGCCATCGGCACCAATTTTTACTTTCTCATACACAAAGTATATTGAGAAGGTATTGTTATCACAAAAAAATTCTACCTCGAGATTTTGATGGAAATATATGTTTTAGGCAAAGTCATCTCTAGCAGTCAAATCGTTTTTTGGAATTTTGCAGCAAATTTATGAAATTTTTTCTAGTTCGACACAATTATGGCAGGTTTTTAAAAATCATGTGACTAAGTATACAATAAAACCATTATTGGAAACTAAGTGGGAATGTAAAATTGTGTTAGAGCGATTCGATTTCAGTTGGGTGACGTTTAGGACATGTTAGTTGAGGTTTACGAAACTGCAAATGACCTAAAATGCCGGACAGAAGCACTTTCGTCAGTTACAGAACTGAAAAGTTTAAAATTTTTGGTAATTTTAGTAATCTGGTATGATATTCTCACACAAATAAATGTTGTTAGCAAGATGATGCAAAGCGAAAACATGCAAAGTAAAGAAAGTTTCTAAATTCAATTAAAAGAAAATGGCTTTGAAAGTCTGAAAACCACAGCAAAATAACTTTACGTGGATCCAGAAGAAGCCATTTTTCAGGTGGAATCATCTGTTCGATGAAAAAAAAGAAACAATTTTCATATGAAGCCAAAGACGAATCAATAAGTGATCCTGGGAAAAAATTACTAGTTGACTTTTTAATAATTTGTTGGACCAAGCAACAATTTCAGCAAATAAAACATTTTAATGAAACCTTCTGCTTTTTGTACTGTATTTCGACACTGAAAAACATGTCTGATGGTGATTTGCTTAAACAGTGCAAATACCTAGCATTATTGCTTTCTGAAAATGACATTCAAGGATTAAGCCTGTTTACTGAACTTAAGACTTTGTCACGAATTATGCCGGACCATTGTGAAACGGCACTGGATACCTTGTGATATATTTGTGACAACTGTTTTATTGAACTTGTACCAAATTATTATATTGCACTTAGATTTTTATTGACTGTACTGGCCACTGTGCCTAGTGATGAACGTAGTTTCTCAAAGCTAAAATTAATTGAAAAATAGTTGCGTTCAACTATGACACAAGAAAGGCTGGTTGATCTTGTTATTTCAATTAAAAATTCTTTAGCATCATGTCTTGATTATTCCACTTTAATTGTTGATTTCGCAATTCAAAAAGCAAGAAAATTAAACATTTGATTGATCGAAGTTTATTAAAAAATACATTAAGCTTAAAAAATATTGTACCTTATGATTTTTTTTGTTTTGAAATAAACATTTTCATCCAGCTATTACCCTTTTTGTTTGTATCAGTTTGCTGTTGTTTTACAATACCCTGCAATTAATAACGATAAATGGGTCCACCAAATATAAGTTTGCCCGGGCTGCCAATTTCCTAGGACCGGCACTGGCTGAGATTCTCAAAGATAGTATATTATCCATCGAATCAATGATATTATGATGCTTATGCCCACAATCACTACTGTCTTTGCATTCAAACATGATATTCCTAAAGAAATGCATGATATGTTTATACACACCCTTTCAAACAGAATTACATAAATGGAACTCATATCAATCATTTTGAAATCTCAAAACTCTTCGTCACGCTATCGTTGACACTCAAACTTTATTTAAGCCATTTCAGCCAACTTTTGCAAGATTGCTTTGAGTAGCGAAGTGCATAAAGAGTTTTTCAATGAATATCTAGGGTTCAGCTCCATGCGTCAATTTTTATATATGCAATTTTGACATCGTCAGACTGGCCTACAGTGGCCAGCAACGCTTTCACTTCGCAAAACTGAAGTCCAATATTTGCAATGACAAAATCATCGATCTCATTAGAATTTATTATAATAATTAACGGTTCTTTTAAGCAATATGAACTTTAATGAGACCATCAATGATATTTTAAGTCAAAAGAACAAAGAAAGCGGATAATTACGTAGACCCCGACTACGAAACCTACTCCCAGTTATCAAAAGTTGTGGTATCATACCAACGGATCCTCAATAAAATTGATAGCCAGGTAGATGCTTGGCACCGCAGATGAAAGAAATAACTAGAAATCTAAATCGTTGATGTATATGTTTTGCATAAGCATTTGATACCACTGTTCCGTTTTTACTGCAGTCAGCGATGTGAATCAGGGCATCGCTTATGTTATTTTTTATATGTACGTCGACACCGAATTTTAATAATAGCTAAATTACTTTCTGAAGTGATATGTAATGCTGTTTTGTTGAGATTCAATGGATCTCGCAAATTTCAGTTTACTAGTTTCTTTC
Organism: Uropetala carovei; assembly: GCA_036926305.1. NCBI lineage: Eukaryota > Metazoa > Arthropoda > Insecta > Odonata > Petaluridae > Uropetala > Uropetala carovei. Next base: position 12,672,175 of record JAXCHB010000011.1, read on the forward strand.
GTAGAAGTTCATATACCTGTTCTAGATTATTAGATTTTGAGACGTGCTGGGTGCGGTGGCCAAATAAAATTCACAATAACAATTAGATCTTAAAATTGAACGTGTACAAAGACTGAATAACAATTAAGAGTTCCGTCTCGCATCTTCCGCCGTGTTCCCTCTCCAATCTCTCGGCGTGCTCTTCCTCCAATCTCACGGCGTTTTCCTCTTCCAGCAAAAAAAAAAGTCGAAACTTCCAGCGCCGCGACCGGCCGCAAACTCCTCCCATGCTGTGCCCGGCGCGCGCTTCAAATTTTAATCAAAAATGCGACGGCACATACTCCCCCCCCCCCCCGGTACGGGCAGGGCCTAGGATGAGCTTTTCCCTTCCATCCCCGTTTATCACTGCGCGATACGATGATCCTGAAAAAAAATCCTACTGTGGAAAGAGCATTAAAAAAAACCTATGTCACTTAATCTCTTGAATTACCGCAACGTGTTAGGGCATAACTTCAGCTGGGATATACGTGCCCTCCGAAAGAATTTCCCGTCCATACGTAATAATGACATGGTGACTGGAGTTAGGAATCGGGAAATCAAGTACGGGCCATTCCACCTATACATTAATTTTGCCGCTTGCTTGTTTGTTGCCTTACTAATCGGGTTCGTGCGAACAACTACCAAATCTCCTATTAAAAATGGGTTTTCTATGCGGTCTTGGTTATATTTTTCTTCGACCTTGTTGTGTGCCTTCAATAAGTTTCTCTTGGCCTCTAGCCAAGTTTTCTGCACACTCATTTCTTTCCCTTTTTGGGGTAGTAATTCCTCTATTTCCCACAAAAGCGAGAGAGGACAATGCGGCTTGAAAGTAAACATAAGGTCAAACGGCGTAAACCTAAAGGCCTCGTTTCTCGCCGTATTAAAAGCTAATTGGAGCCACACGAGGTTTTCGTCCCAATTAGAATGGTTGTCAGCATCGAAAGCTATAAGCGCGGATCGCAGGTTGTGATTAAAACGTTCTGCTAAGGAAGGCTGAGGATAATAAGGGGTAGTGGTGACATGCTCTATTCCGTATGAAAAACACATTCTTTTAAAAGTTTCTGATCTAAATTGTGGTCCATTATCTGAAATAAATCTACCAGGCGGCCCAAAAATTTTTAAAATGTTATCCTCACGACCTCTTATCAAAGTATTAGTTGTCGCCTCGCGTAAAGGTATAATCCAACAAAATTTTGAAAAACCATCCACAGCTACCAATATTATAGTGTGCCCTCTCTTACTTCGTGGCAATTTTCCTACAAAATCCGGAAAAATATTCTGCATAGGTTTCTTTGCTACGTCCGAGGAGAGCTTCCCGTATTTACCCTTTTGAGCCGGTTTACTCAAAATGCATATTCGGCAACTTCTGACCTGCCTTGCTATGTCTCTATCCATCCCTTTCCACCAATATTTTTCCTTAATTTTTTGTATAGTTTTATAAGTTCCGAGATGTCCCCCAAAATTTGATTTATGATAATAAGAAAATAACATCGGTCTGAGTATCTTTGGTACCATGACTTTCAAAGATTTGTTTTTGGTTTCACTACATAAAACATCCTTTGAAAGGACATAACCTGGAGTCTCTTCTCCATTTCTTAATTTATCGATTATATCGATCAAAACGGGGTCTTCTCTCTGGTGCGTCGAGAGATTTTCGAAAGCAAGAGGAAAATCCGTGCTTATGACTTCCACCGAATAGTCGCCCTTACTTTCTTCGCTCCCTCCGGGTCGTACATTCGAGACAAAGCGTCCGCGACTACATTTTGCGTTCCCTTGATGTGCTGCACCTAAAATTTAAGAGAGGAAATTTGGATGATCCAACGCCCGATCTTTCCTAATTGTCGTGGGTGCGCGAGTAACCAAGAAAGAGCTTGACTGTCGGTTTCTAAGAGGAATTCACATGCTCAAGGGAGAAATTTTTTTGTTCCAAACAAAACCGCGAGCATTCTAATTCATACGCACTATACCTTTTCTCTTAAGGAGACAACCTTCGGCTGGCATAAGCCACGGGTTGTCGAATACCATCAATTTCTTGACATAGTACAGCACCAACGGCCTCTGAACTCGCGTGCGTCTGTAAAACAAAACGCTTCGAAAAATCCGTCACTCTAAGGACGGTGGGTGATGTAATACATTCTTTCAAAATATTAAATGCTTGATCTTGTTCGGTACCCCACCGGAATTTAACCTTCTTTCCACGCAATGCATTTAACGGTGCAGCCTTTTGTGCTAGGTTAGGTATGAATTTGCCGAAATAGTTAACCATACCGATGAAACGCGCTATTCCTTTTGAGTCTTTTGGAGGGGGAAAATTTCTTATGGCCTTCGTTCTCTCGTTATCGATTCTCACCCCTTGGGCAGATACTAAAAATCCCAGGAAGGAAATTTCGCTCACGGCGAATTTTACCTTTTCCGGATTTACGGTCAGACCGGCGACCCTCAAACGTGAAAGGACATCCCATACATGCTTCACGTGGTCTTCGAAGTTATCAGAGAAAATGACAACATCGTCCCGATAACTGAACACCTACTGAAATTTTACGTCGTGGAAAACTTGATCGAGCACGCGCGTAAGAACCTGCGCCCCTGTGGCAAGTCCAAAAGGTACATTTACATTTACATAAATACCCTGCAAGCCGCTAAAAGCGTTTGGCAGGGGGTGTCACAACACCAAGTGAAGTCTAGCTAATTCCTCTGTTGGATTGTCTTATCGCGTCTGGGAAAAAGGATCGGTAGTATTTCTCTGTTCTGGCGGTAATTTCGAGATATTTTCTCCTGCACTGTGATCTAACATTACGTTCACTAACACCGATGGGGACGACTATGCCGCGTACGTCTTCAACGAATTCGGAACTTTCAAATTTTTCAAATAGTTTCCTTTTGTATTCAATTCTTCTACTCTTCAACGTCTGCCATTTCAGATCTCTCAATAACTCTGATACACTCGCATCATACCGATATTCTCCTTTTACAAATCTAGCCGCTCTACGCTGAACCATTTCGAGCTCTCTAGTTAGGCCCTCCTCGAAAGGGTCCCAGACGGCGCAACAGTATTCCACGATGGGTCGTATTAGGGAAAAGTATGCGATTTCCTTCACATTCGAGGGGCATCCCCGCAGGACTCTAGAGGAAAGCCCTTGAATTCTGTTTGCCGATGCTATAACGGTTTTGATATGCTCTATACTAGACAAATTGCTACTGAGAATTACTCCTAGGTATTTGTAGCTATTGACGTATTTTAGCTTTAGTTCAGATATTTGGTACGGGTAATGGTTGAAATTCGTGGAGCGCGTGAAGTTCACTGCGGCGCATTTCTTTATATTCAGATCGAGTTGCCAATCTTTACACCATTTCGTAATAGCCTGAAGGTCCTTTTGCAAATTCTCCTGATCGTGTATTGTGTTGATTTCTCCATACACAAGTGTGTCATCCGCGAAGAGTCTAACTTTACACTTTATATTATCCGCTAAATCATTTATATATATCAAGAATAACAAAGGTCCGATTACACTTCCCTGAGGCACGCCGGAAGTCACTTTGACGACGTCTGATGCAACTCCATCGAGGACTACTCTCTGGGTTCTATCGGAAAGAAACGAGGCGAGCCAATTTACAATTTTCTCGTTAATTGAATAAGCCCTTAATTTTTGCACTATTTTCACGTGAGAAACGGTGTCGAAGGCTTTCCTAAAGTCTAAAAATACTGCATCAACTCCTATTCCTTTATCCGTTGCTTTCACAATATCTTGTGTGAGTAGAGCTAACTGAGTCTCGCATGACCTGCCTCTCCGGAAACCATGCTGGCTACTGTTAAGCGCTTCTTTGCTTTCGAGAAATCGCATTATTGAGCTACCGATAATGTGCTCAAAAACCTTACAGAAGATTGACGTCAACGATATAGGGCGGTAGTTTTCCACTTTTAATTTACTTCCCGTTTTATGTATTGGTGTAACGTTGGCTGTTTTCCATATCAAAGGAACTACACCCTCATCTAAAGATTTTCTGAATAGAAGCTTAAGGTACGGAGCTAATTCGTTTGCTAACGAGTTTATAATGAATGCAGGTATGGCTTCAGGCCCTGGCGATTTTCTTTTGTGGACCTGACTTAGTAATTTGACGATACCGCTTTCGGATATTTCTATGTTGCTCATATTTGAGTCTATACGAGTAGGGAAATCAATGAAATCACCGCTGTCTATTGTGAAGCAATTTTCAAAGAACCGATTTAACATACTAGCCTTAGTAAATGAATCGTGTACACTTTCACCGTTGTCTGTACGTAGAAGAGGTACTGTGGACTGACCTCCTCGCATTTCTCGCACGTACGACCAAAATTCTTTCGAGTCGTTTTTGAGTGAATCCGAGAGTGTCGTGGATCGGTAGGCGTCAAATTCCTTACGCGCTTCGTCTCTTGCAGATTTACGACTATTTCTGTATATTAAATACTCGTTCGCGTGGTCCCTACCAACTTCTTTAAGGTGCTTTATGTGCGCGTGATGCCGTCTTTGTTTATTGAGCAAGGCACGTAGTTTCGGTTTCACCCACCGCGGGTCCTTGCGATCACGAATTGCTTTAGTTGGGACAAACGTTTTTAGCCCTTCTCGAATGATTCGCAAAATTTCCGTCCAAGAGTCATCTACGCTGTTACTATTCGCAAAATTGATAAATGTCGCTATTTGGTTTGTAACATAATTTTTTAAGCCTGGGAGATCTGCTTTACTGAAGATATAGACTAATCGCGTTGGCTTATATATTGTCGCAGGGGTGTATTTGAAGTCGGCAATTACTATTTTATGATCACCTATGCCGTCGTCGATTTGTAGGTTTCTAGTCGATAGTGGGTGGGTAGTGGCTAGCAGATCTAATATGTTTCCGTTTCCGTTGTTGTCATATCGCGTCGGCTCGCTGACGATTTGCTCTAGCGAGTTTAGAGTGAATGCTTCAATTAATTCACGACAAGCTTCTCTATTTTTTCCACCACTAACATAGGTTACAGATTTCCAATCGATCGATGGAAGATTGAAGTCTCCTCCAAGAATTATTACTGGATCGTTCTTTCTCCTAGCTATCACCTGCAATGTACGACTGAGTTCTCTAATGTTCTCGACTCCTGAGTCAGGTGGGCGGTAAAATGAGCAAAAAAATAATTTTTTACCATTTCTCGTACGAAGGGAGCACCATATCGTTTCGCAGTGTTCGCTGACGTTAATCTCCTCTAATTGGCTTGATATACTCTTTCTGACGGCGATGAAAACTCCGCCTCCGACTCTTTCCCTCCTGTCTTTGCGATACACCACGTAATCTGGTGGGAAAATCTCGTTAGAATTAATGTCGCCCGATAGCCAGCTCTCAGTTCCCAATACAACGTCTGCACGATGGCTTTTAACTAAGTGGCAAAAATCGGCCTGTTTCCTTCGAATGCTTCGGCAGTTCATAATAATAATTTTTATTGTGTTTTCTACGGATATTTTCGTTCTGGATTTCCCCGCCACTTGATCTAACAATTTTATTTTTCTACTTCTCACTCTACCGCTATTCTTGGACTCCCTACGGTTAATGTTGGCGGACTCTTTTCTAACAGATATATTTGTGTTATCCTCTTCTAACCTAAAAAAACCCTAGCGTGTTCAAAAACCCTACGCGCTACCGCATCCGCTGCCTCGGCCGTGTAGTGGACACCAGAACCGTTTAGGGGTACCCTACATGAGTCCAGCACCGGCCTCAGGTCAACGAAGTCCACTCCATTGCCCCTACAGAAGTCCCACAGCCTACGGTTCAAGCCCACCACGCGGCTCCAAACCATAGACCCGCAGTCCGTCCGAGGGACAATGCTGCAGATAGTAAGCCGCACATCAGAACCCGACTCCTCTCGGACACGAGCAACCTCAGCGGCCAAGTTCTTAAAAGAACTTAGAACCTCCTCGGAGCCGCGCTTCAAGGTGTCATTGGTCCCAACATGGGCCACCACCCGCAACGAGGAGCAACCCGTGCCCAAAACCGACGCCCTGACCTCCTTCATCACCTGGGACACCGTACCTCCTGGTATACACCTGGAGAACACCCGCTCATGAACACCCTCCCGGCGGGCCCGTGACAGTAAAGGCGCCACCACACGCCGGACATTGGAGCTCCCTAACACTAACAGCCCCCTCTTTCCCCCCGAGCTCCCCTTGGGCCTGGTCCCCACCGAGGGGACGGGAGCGGGTGCGGGCGCAACGGCTTCGGAGTCGTCCTACGACAGCACCGCAAACCTATTACGAACAGGAAGAGGGTCCACCGAGGTGTTCCCAGCTCCCTGCCTCCGCAGCACCACCCCACGATCCCCCCGAGTGGACACCACTCTCCACTCATCGGGTTTCCCGGCCCGAACACCCTCAGCCCGCGATAAGGAGTGACGGACAACCCCGATCGCTCTACCGGCTTCCGCACCCAGGCTAACCCGAGCCGCCAATTTGGCGCGGTTTGCTTTCAGGGATGACCCCGCACCCCTCACACTCACCAAAGCCGCCTCGGACTTTTCCACCCTCTGAAGGAGGTACGCACCACCCTCTCAAGCTCCGTGATTCGAGACCTCATGGCCTCCAAACCAGCGTCGCGCAAAAAGGAGGAAACGGGAGTCCTTGGGGTAGCCATCCTAAACTCTAAACTAATCTGAACTAGCTAAATGTTTTTTTAAAATATAACTTAAATTACTGGGCTAACTTATTCGTTGGCTGACAAGCGCTGTAATTTTGGCTTAACGCAGGTAAAAAGTGAAAGGGAGGGGATGATTCACTACACAAACAACATTAGTATCGACCTGCAAGCCTTGAGTCAAGGTCGAATAGAAAGTGAAAGGAGGGTTCCGAAATACACAAGTAGAAATATAAAGCCTTTGCTTTACTAAATTTTATGCACGGGAATGATATCTGTTAGTTAAGACTAAATATTACATCTACGAGAAAGAAAATAATACTAGTGAATGTTAAATAAAATAACTTATCCCTATAGTAGGTGTTAGTAGAGCTTAAGCACTTATTATCAGAAATTTAGGATAGTAGAACTAATAAAACAATAAAGATCGTGTATAAAATTCAGAAGGGAAAAGCGAGAACTTTGTCATAAAAGTGAATAAACAGCACTACATATAATAAATGAACAACGAAGTTGAAACTAAATTAGCCTTAAATTAACGAAACGAAAACTTAAGTCACGAAAGTGAATAAACAGCACTACATCTAGTATGCAACAAAGTTAAAACTAAATTAGCCTTAAATTAACCAGGTTAGTTAAATATTAGTTAAGAATATAAAAGTATCTATTTGGATTTGGTAACGTAGGATATTATAGGTGGGAACACTAATTGTAAGTATAAACTACAAATAAAACGTGGACTCCGGGTATTCTCCGAATAATGATTACAATTAAGACGAATAATCTAAGGCATGCAACAAAAAATAATAATAATAAAAACTAAAGTAAATAAGTAACTAAGCTATAAGAAAGGTTGACAAGTAATATAAAAGAAAAGTTAGTTCTACTTAACAGTACGTCTACTTCTACTCTAATGCTACTGCTACTATGGTCGCTCGTAAGTCCGTTGGGCTCCACTGAAGGAAGTGAAAGGCACGTCCGCTCTCTTCAACAGCCAGGTAGAGACTTAAACCCGCTTAAACTGAAGTAAATTCCACCCTGTGCAGAAACTGGTTAGATGTTTGCAGGATTCCGACAAAGGGATTTGGTAGTAAGCCGAATTAATATCTATTGTGGTAAAATACTTTGCTTTTGCAAACCAATCGAACGCAGAGTTAATGTCGGGCATAGGAACTGATTCTATCTCGATTTTGGAGTTAAGTTTGAGATAGTCAACGACCATACGTGATGTACCATCGGACTTAGGTACTAAAAAACAAGGGGCTGAATAGTTTGAACGTGAAGTTTCGATAACGTCCTTTTTCATCAGATTCTCAATTTCTTTGCGTAATATCCCTAGCTTAGGTGGGCTCAAACGATAAGGGTGACCTTTCACTGGCGTACTATCGCTAATTTGGATATCAATTTCTATCAAGTTAGTTAACCCTAAGCGTTTCGTTAGTACATCCGGAAACGAATTGATCACCCGCTTAATCTCTCGCTGCTGTTCTAGCATGAAATGTTTAAGGCTTTCCCCTCCACTTTCTTTTCTCGTAATTGGCTATCGCCATCTACGTTTACATTTACATTTACATAAATACCCTGCAAGCCGCTAAAAGCGTTTGGCAGGGGGTGTCACAACACCAAGTGAAGTCTAGCTAATTCCTCTGTTGGATTGTCTTATCGCGTCTGGGAAAAAGGATCGGTAGTATTTCTCTGTTCTAGCGGTAATTTCGTTATATTACTCCCGTTAGAAATCCTTGGTCCCACCCCAAGTAATTCCTCGCGGCAAAATTTAAAATAACAACATTTATCGGAAAGATTTAACACAAGACTTAATATCCGCTCCTAAAATCATGTCCCTTGAAAGTGAATCACATACCAAAAATTGATAAACCCATGTAAAATATCCTATTCTTATCTTAACGCTCACGGAGAGGTTAATTTTTAAAGGCTCACTTGACGCCGTGTAGCAAACCAAATTAACGTCTTCCCGTCTTTTTATTTTTATTCCCCCTCTACTTACTCTTTTCAGAAAATTGCCTGAAATCAAACTACGCACGGACCCCGAGTCAACCAAGGCGTCAACTTTATTCTCGCCCACGAACACTTGAATAGCAGGTGTTACTCCGACACTGGCCTTGATCTCCCCTATTCTTCGTAATGCTTTCTTGCGAGTGGATGTTATTTTCGCCCTTCCCTCGGGGAACCCCTCGCGATCCCCGGGGCGTAAAAGTTTAAAGAATGTCTAGAACTTGGACAATTGCGACTCAAATGCCCTCTCCCGTTGCAATTATAACATCGCGTGTTCCTTTCCGTTCGTTCTTCCCGCTGAGAAACCCTGGGAGTGTCATACGGTGGGTCATTCCGGTAATTTGGGCAGGGTGGTCTATACCCAAATTCCGGGTTAAGCATCTGCTCCGGCCATGGTGGCTGTCTGTAGCTTCTGCATTTTTCGAGCCTACCTTCGACGTTTCGTCCAAAATTCAGTAATTTGGAAAAACTACGGACTCCCTCGAAAGGAAAACTACTTAAATACATCGGGTGTAGGTTATCACACGCGAGTGTCAATAGCTCGGCTTCATTTAGAGGTCTTTCTATCTGCCTATTCATGCTACGTATAATAGTTATAAAATCACTTAATCGTTCCCCCTCACCTTGTGTCCGGGAGAACATTTCACGTTTTAACCTAAAGTCATATCATTTACATTTACATTTACATAAATACCCTGCAAGCCGCTAGAAGTGTTTGGCAGGGGGTGTCACAACACCAAGTGAAGTCTAGCTAATTCCTCTGTTGGATTGTCTTATCGCGTCTGGGAAAAAGGATCGGTAGTATTTCTCTGTTCTAGCGGTAATTTCGAGATATTTTCTCCTGCACTGTGATCTAACATTACGTTCACTAACACCGATGGGGACGACTATGCCGCGTACGTCTTCAACGAATTCGGAACTTTCAAATTTTTCAAATAGTTTCCTTTTGTATTCAATTCTTCTACTCTTCAACGTCTGCCATTTCAGATCTCTCAATAACTCTGATACACTCGCATCATACCGATATTCTCCTTTTACAAATCTAGCCGCTCTACGCTGAACCATTTCGAGCTCTCTAGTTAGGCCCTCCTCGAAAGGGTCCCAGACGGCGCAACAGTATTCCACGATGGGTCGTATTAGGGAAAAGTATGCGATTTCCTTCACGTTCGAGGGGCATCCCCGCAGGACTCTAGAGGAAAGCCCTTGAATTCTGTTTGCCGATGCTATAACGGATTTGATATGCTCTCTACTAGACAAATTGCTACTGAGAATTACTCCTAGGTATTTGTAGCTATTGACGTATTTTAGCTTTAGTTCAGATATTTGGTACGGGTAACGGTTGAAATTCGTGGAGCGCGTGAAGTTCATTGCGGCGCATTTCTTTATGTTCAGATCGAGTTGCCAATCTTTACACCATTTCGTAATAGCCTGAAGGTCCTTTTGCAAATTCTCCTGATCGTGTATTGTGTTGATTTCTCCATACACAAGTGTGTCATCCGCGAAGAGTCTAACTTTACACTTTATATTATCCGCTAAATCATTTATATATATCAAGAATAACAAAGGTCCGATTACACTTCCCTGAGGCACGCCGGAAGTCACTTTGACGACGTCTGATGCAACTCCATCGAGGACTACTCTCTGGGTTCTATCGGAAAGAAACGAGGCGAGCCAATTTACAATTTTCTCGTTAATTGAATAAGCCCTTAATTTTTGCACTATTTTCACGTGAGAAACGGTGTCGAAGGCTTTCCTAAAGTCTAAAAATACTGCATCAACTCCTATTCCTTTATCCGTTGCTTTCACAATATCTTGTGTGAGTAGAGCTAACTGAGTCTCGCATGACCTGCCTCTCCGGAAACCATGCTGGCTACTGTTAAGCGCTTCTTTGCTTTCGAGAAATCGCATTATTGAGCTACCGATAATGTGCTCAAAAACCTTACAGAAGATTGACGTCAACGATATAGGGCGGTAGTTTTCCACTTTTAATTTACTTCCCGTTTTATGTATTGGTGTAACGTTGGCTGTTTTCCATATCAAAGGAACTACACCCTCATCTAAAGATTTTCTGAATAGAAGCTTAAGGTACGGAGCTAATTCGTTTGCTAACGAGTTTATAATGAATGCAGGTATGGCTTCAGGCCCTGGCGATTTTCTTTTGTGGACCTGACTTAGTAATTTGACGATACCGCTTTCGGATATTTCTATGTTGCTCATATTTGAGTCTATACGAGTAGGGAAATCAATGAAATCACCGCTGTCTATTGTGAAGCAATTTTCAAAGAACCGATTTAACATACTAGCCTTAGTAAATGAATCGTGTACACTTTCACCGTTGTCTGTACGTAGAAGAGGTACTGTGGACTGACCTCCTCGCATTTCTCGCACGTACGACCAAAATTCTTTCGAGTCGTTTTTGAGTGAATCCGAGAGTGTCGTGGATCGGTAGGCGTCAAATTCCTTACGCGCTTCGTCTCTTGCAGATTTACGACTATTTCTGTATATTAAATACTCGTTCGCGTGGTCCCTACCAACTTCTTTAAGGTGCTTTATGTGCGCGTGATGCCGTCTTTGTTTCTTGAGCAAGGCACGGAGTTTCGGTTTCACCCACCGTGGGTCCTTGCGATCACGAATTGCTTTAGTTGGGACAAACGTTTTTAGCCCTTCTCGAATTATTCGCAAAATTTCCGTCCAAGAGTCATCTACGCTGTTACTATTCGCAAAATTGATAAATGTCGCTATTTGGTTTGTAACATAATTTTTTAAGCCTGGGAGATCTGCTTTACTGAAGATATAGACTAATCGCGTTGGCTTATATATTGTCGCAGGGGTGTATTTGAAGTCGGCAATTACTATTTTATGATCACCTATGCCGTCGTCGATTTGTAGGTTTCTAGTCGATAGTGGGTGGGTAGTGGCTAGCAGATCTAATATGTTTCCGTTTCCGTTGTTGTCATATCGCGTCGGCTCGTTGACGATTTGCTCTAGCGAGTTTAGAGTGAATGCTTCAATTAATTCACGACAAGCTTCTCTATTTTTTCCACCACTAACATAGGTTACGGATTTCCAATCGATCGATGGAAGATTGAAGTCTCCTCCAAGAATTATTACTGGATCGTTCTTTCTCTTCACCGGGAGGAAAGCTTCCCGGAACTCCACGACGAAATCATCCCATGACGAAAAATGAAACCTGTTTGGTAGAAACCATTGCAGCGCTTTGTCACCCAAAAGTTCGGGTAACAAATTCCACATCTCTGCTTTTGAAATTTCCCTAGTCTCGCGAAATAATTCCGTCTTTTCTAAAAAAAAGTTAACACTTTCCCCCGAATTACCATCAAACTTAAGTTCCCACCGCCTAATATGTTTCCCTAGTTCTTGAACTGCCCTTTGCCTTTTTGAAATTTCAGTTTCTGCATCTACAGTACGTAACTCCGCTTTTGGGGCCTTTCCCGCTTCCTCCGGTCGGCCACTGCTGCCTTTGAAATGCTCCCTCAAACGACTCCGTAATTCGTCGAGGGTACCAGTACGATCTAAACCCCACTCACCCACACGCGCTAAGGCTTCCTCTTTAGTTAATTCATTTATCCAGCTCGTACCTCCCTTCAAATTAACCAACGCCATTGCACAGACTATAAACTAAACGCTAACACAAAAGGAAAGAGGTGAGGAAAATCTCTTCTCGCCCAGAGGTCCATCAGGACATTCTCAGGTTAAGAGGTTGGACCATGGTAAGGAAAGCAAAGGAGCAGAGAACAAAATCTAACCTACTTGCCGGCGACGGGAACCACCAACGTTTCTCAACCATGCTCTGCTACCATTTGAGACGTGCTGGGTGCGGTGGCCAAATAAAATTCACAAAGAATGTGAATAATAATTACGAGTTCCGTCCCGCATCTTCTGCCGTGCTCCCTCTCCAATCTCTCAGCGTGCTCTTCCTCCAATTTCACGGCGTTTTCCTCCTCCAGCAAAAAAAGAAAGTCGAAACTTCCAGCGCCGCGACCGGCCGCAAACTCCTCCCGTGCTGTGCCCGGCGCGCGTTTCAAATTTTAATCAAAAATGCGACGGCACAATTTGACCGATTCAAAAAAATGACTTCCGAAGTTCTGCTGTCTATTCGCAAAACCGGGTATTATGAATTGGAAAAATTGGAGAGAAGATGGGTCGTTGAGGGTTTGAAAGAGAAACAAAAAATGGTTTTCTGAAAACAGTAAACAGTAAGGATAACAATACACTTCTGAATGACATTCAGAAATTTATAGAACCAGGGACTAAAGTACTGATGGACTGCTAGAGTGGATATAATTTGGGATGCCACCTTTCGAGGATTCCAAAACCGAAGCTATGACCTTATGAGAATTTCAAAACCAGAGATATGAGTAAGAAATCGGTACAACATACATTGTACAAACTTTCTCATATACTAATGGGGAGCAGACATTCTTCGAAAATCAATTCTTCGAAATCAATTCTTCGAAAATAAGTTCTTCGAACGAGCAGTTCTTCGAATGACAAATTCTTTGAAAATTGACAAGATTTCAGAAAGATATTAAAATATATAGAAAAATCTTAACTTAAACAAAAATTAAGTTATCGATAAACTTTTTCTGATTTGAAAAGTATTTACCTTATTAACCACTTCCTCAATTATCGTGAAGATATTCGGCAAATGAGATTGTATACAAATACTTTTACACTACTTTTCACTACAATTTTCCTATGTAAGCTTCACGTTTTCAATTTCTCGTGATTTTATTTTTACCAGTCTTGTATTTTTACTAGATAATAGTTTTTATTTAAGTTTTATTATAATAACATTTAATGGGATCAGAATGCATGCTTATTACTCATTTAATAATATGGCAACCAAAGAACAACGCCACGTTATCCTCTAACTAAATGCTATATTTTACAGGAAATTATAACATAACAGCAAAACAAATGCTCTTGAGACGTAAAACTTATCTCCCAACATAAAACATTCATGGATATCGGTCTATAGTTACACTGTGTCCTCAGGAAACTTTCAGCACACACTACTTGCGAGGAAAATCTTCTCATCTCGCAGTATACACTTCTCTCTCTCTCCATCACTCGGAATCCTTCCTCTCGCAGCAGCAACCCTCAGCTGACTCCTTCTCTCTAAAGCCGCGGTCATGTGATGGGAGCGGATGAGGGGAGGTTCGGCGGGTAGTTTGAACGGGGCGACTCCTTGACTTCGTATTGGTTAATTTCTTGATTACATTATATAACCATGGGAGAAAGGAGGAAATGGGAAATAGAGGTAATATTCGCCCTATATAAATCGCATTGCTATGGGCCAAGCCATTGACGAAGAGGTGTTGGCATTTCTGATCGGCGATTACGAAAGGCAGCGATAACGAAGGAACGTGATATTCGATGGATGGGCATTATTCGATGGCTGGGCGTTATTTGTCGCATTTCTTCGACAAGTGCTTAGTTAACTGCGTAGGTGTGGGGAAAATCGCTGCATTAATTCATGGTAGTTCCATCTGGGAAGTACCGAAATTTAACAAAAGATTACTTTGAATTTAAAGCATTAAGTAAAGTAAACAGTATTCTATGCTGGAAACTTAGCAGCAGTTATTTTCTAAGACAAGGCATGAAATCAGTATGACATTAACAACTTTCAACTTAGTCAAGTGGTATAGATAATTATTATAACATCAATTAATATTCATAGTAGTACAGATAATTATTATTAGTGAAACAATTTTAAGTCTAGTATATTTCCCCCTGTTTTGAGATGCATGGCTTTTGGTACAAATGGTATACAGTTTATAAACATTTTAAGGTACACTATCCCAAATGGGGAGAGTGCACAAAAACTGCTGTGGTAATAGTGATATTATTACCAGTAAACATAAGAAACACATGGCGAGATTACATTAAATAATAAAAATTTAGAGCCATGGAGACATACATAAAGGTCTAATTACCCTTTATGATGCCTTGAACATCATCCTTGTATACACAAAGGCATAGTATGAGGCCGAAAATTAATATGTTTTACCAGATTCTCATCTGGGGGCTGATTGCAATGACTTTGGATCATTGGGCGATGGGGTCGCTAATTCCCTACACCGGCACATACAAGCTATAATAGCAGAAATTACTGATGATACAGTTTTAAATGTGAAATGTTGGTAATTCTCTCCTTATTGGGTGACAGTTCCAGAACAGCTGTCACAGGAGATAAAAAACTTTTAACTGGAAATGGACCGACCAATTGTGGTGTGAGTTTGGCAGTTTTGTGCAGCGCCTTTGAACTAGTAGGGAACCATATCACCAAGTTTAAATGGATTTCCTGAATGGCTTCTACTAAAAACCACTGCTTGCCTAAGCCTTGTCCTTTTTAGATTTCTCAACACATCTTGCCATAGGGACTGCCTCTCAGACTGGGTTAAAGCAGTGGTCTTCAAGGTGGGCGATAGCGCCCACCAGTGGGCGTTTTTGGATTTATGGTGGGCGTTAAAGAACTCACCAAATACTATTCTAATTGTTACACTGAAAAATGAAATTCTATGAAAAAGCACACATATTCTGTACAACTATTTTATGTACAACTATTACGGTTCGTTTGTCGTTAACTATAGTATCATATCATACTATACTAGTGACAATGTATCCATGCTGCGGTAAAATCGAAAGGCCCATGAGGGTGGTCGGAGTCTCTCGCAGAAGCAGCGAAGTGTTTGTTTAATTTTATCAAATATATAAAATCAAAAATTTTTAAACACTGTTATTACAACTGAGACCGTATTCGGTAATCTCATCTAACGACAATCCCACTAGTATTAGGGTTATCTTACCTCCGTAAATCGCTTTGCTACTGGGGGCGCAAAATTATTCTTTGCCCCGGGCGCCAGAAACTCTCACTACGCCGCTGGGTGGGCAGTGAACTTATTTCAAAGGACAACATATGGTAAAAGTGGGCGGTGACTCAAAAAAGGTTGAAGATCACTGGGTTAAAGTCTCCGACAGAACTTGTGGAGGAATTTGCCAGAAATTAGTTAGAGGGTGAGGGAGTTCTCTTCCCAAAAACACCTTTGCCAGAGTATAGCCTGTACTGCTGTGCTTGGCAGAATTAAAGGCAAAAGTTAAACTGGGCAAAAATTCATCCCACTTCCTATGGTCATTCTGAGATAAGATGGTTAAAGCATATTTTAAGTTACAGTGGACTCGTTCAGCTTGGTTAGGCTGCGGATAATAGGGTGCTGTAAAGATTTGCTTTATGCCATATTTAAAACACATATCTGACACAAGAGCAGACCTAAATTGGGTCCCATTATCAGAAACTAGGAATTTAGGATAGCCAAATTTAGCACAGATTTTATAAAATAAAGTGGAAACAACTTGGGAGGCTAACTGAGAGCGTAATGGTTCAATGAAGGTAAATTTGGTGAAACCATCAATGACTGTAAGTGCACAGGTATTCCCACTTCGACTTCTGGGTAATGGACCAACAAAATCTATATAAACTCTCTCCCAGGGGTAGTTAGGAGTAGTAGAACTCATATTTCCAGGGGGAAGGGTGTTCCTAGGTTTACAGGTTTGGCAGTCATGACAGGTTCTAATCATCTGGGCTATTTCTGACTTCATGTTACTCCACCAAAACTCCCTACAGATTCGCTCAGAAGTCTTACTAATGCCCATATGTCCAGCAGTTGGTAAGGAATGGAAATAGGAAAATAACCTGGCCTTGAGGGCCTCTGGAACGACTACTCTACCCCTTTTAAGTCTGCTTGTTCCATGATATAATAAATCATTCTTTATGAAATAATCGGGGGATGGACTTCCCTGTCTGATTCGCCCTATCAGCTGTTTTAGGTGCGGATCTAAATTCTGGTGATCACGAATGTTTGTGAAGGACAGAGGTATTTGATGTAAAAGCATAGAACAATGAATTGGATCCTCAATCGGTTGGTCAACTACTCTAGATAGACAGTCTGCTACCCTATTTTTAGAATATGGGACATGATGGATTACAAAGCGAAAAGATGACAATTTTGAAACCATTCGTCCAATTTTCCCTAGTTGCTTGGGATGTTTAAACAACCAGGTTATTGCCCCATTGTCTGTATATAAATTGAATGGTTTTAGTTGGAGATAAGTCCTGAATTTTTCGACCGCCCAACAACAAGCAAGACACTCCAACTCGTAAGACGGCTGCTTTTGTTCAAAATTATTCAAGGTTCTACTAGCATAAGCTATAGGTTTTAGCTTCCCATCGAACATTTGGTGAAGAACCCCACCAAGCCCCATCTGACTGGCATCCACGTACAAATGAAATTCTTCCTCAAAATTAGGAAGTTGAAGTATGGGGGGAGAAGAGAGACATTGTTTTAGTGTGACAAAGGAATCTTGCTGCGAATTGGTCCATTTGAAAATGACATTTTTCTTGCGGAGTGCATTAAGAGGGGCTGCAATATTCGCATAATTTGGAATAAATTTGAAATAAAAACCGCACATACCGAGAAAGCGTGAAACCTCCTTAACTGACTTAGGAACAGGGAATGCAGAAAGTGTTCGTGTTCTCTCTGAGTCAATGGTAAGTTCACCATGTGAGATTCGATGTCCAAGGAAGGTAACAGATTCGTGGGCCAATTTCATCTTCTCTGGATGGACCGTGAGACCAGCTGCCCTTAGCCTCTCCAAGACCAGTTTGACGCAACGAAGATGTCCTGGCAGACTCTTGGAATAAATGCATAAATCGTCAATACATGGATACACACAAGAATATTTTAAACCATCTAGCACCTTGTCAATCAACCTCGAAAAGACCTGAGGAGACGTAGTTAAACCAAATGGAAGACGATTATATTGATATAGCCCAAAAGGTGTGACGATGGCAGTGTACTCCTTTGAAGTTGCCGTCTAAGGAATTTGATGGAAGGCAGAATTTAAATCTAGAATTGTGAAATATTTAGTTGAACCCAAGTATTGTAGGGCGTGTTCTATTGAAGGCGTAGGAAAATTATCGGCTTTGACCTGCTTATTGAGTTTACGATAGTCGACCACAAGTCTTTCGGAGCCATCTTTCTTGGGGATGACAAATGCTGAATTCCAATTAGATGAAGAAGGCTGGATAATACCATCGGCGAGAAACTTATCGACATGAGCCCTCATCATGGCCAATTTTGGCGGTGAGTACTGATACGGAGGGGACCTGACCGGAGTCGAATCGAGCAATTCAATCTCATAATACATCAGGTTGGTTTTCCCTAGCTGGGATGAGATTACATCGGAATATACATCGACGAGACATTTTATTTCGTTCGATGGAAGGCTAGGGTTGACTTCGCCTCCAGGGGAAACATTTTCCGAGGTGGAACTCATAAACTGACCTGGAAGAGGGAACTTCAGCTGATTCCTTAGGTAAACTAAGCACCTTTTGCTGAGATACCTGATGGAAAAGGCCATCCCAATCTCCTCAACTGGCCACAATTTAACTTGCTTCTTGCCTGAAAGTAAGAAGGCTATCTGGCCATCAGTAAAAAATTTTGACAGCACCTCCTTCACTCTCAAATCAGTCAAAGCCTCCCTCTCATTCACCTCCCTCTGAAGAGCTTCAATATTTTCTTCAAATTTAAGTTTTAAGGACTGTAAGCAAAGTAAATAGCACAATTGCAGTGTAACCATATCAGCCTTCTCTCAATGAACTGAATATACATATATTAAGAACATATACTATAAACCTACATTGTACTCTTCTAGCAACTTTTCATGGGCCTTGAGAAGAGCAGCGTATTTTTCCTCCATTGTTTCCTCTATACTTTGCTGAGAAAAGCCATAAAACAAAACTTTTACAACATAGCAAGAGAAAAATCAGTTGCATTCATGTCTTACATTATTTTTACTTACCATCGTGACGTTTGCACACTCCTACTCAGGATTATCTTTTGTCTCTTCAAATATAACTTTCACGATGGCTTTCTTTCCCTTAATGTTCTGTCGCTTTGCTCGAGGAGTAGCACCTTTGCGACTAATGCTGTGGCGAGGCAATAAATGCAGAGACGGTATATTCCCTGGTATTAATATTTTTTTCTGTCTCGATACATTCATCTCGGCCATCAAATTTCTCTCAAAGTCCTCTTCTTTAAAATGGCAGGAGTCATCCCACACCAAGGACCTTGTCAAGGATGGTGATTTATAGGAGCAACATCTCACGTCTTAGGTCCCAATTATTTAGACAAAAAATGGCAAATAATGGCAAAAGTGGGAGTAAGGAACTGCAAAATGTGATTAGAGTATCACAGAAATATATGTCAGAACAAAGTTACAAGTTGTTCATGACCCAACTAAAGTTAAACAAAGTAAATAAGTTTGTTAGAAGGTGGCCATCCCACATGAAGGACTTTGCATTATCTTTGTCCTACCATGGACCTCAATCATACAGGTTCTTACAGAAAACATTACATCTTTCGTCAGTGAGGTCATTACTAAACTGGCAGAAGAAGGTTATTGTGAGGCCAGGCATTGATAATAATGTCTTGGCAACACTGAAGGATAAGTCCACTAACCTTACAGATTCTGACTTAGCTGTGTCTTTAGTGATAGATGAAATAGCTATTAAGGAACACCTTTACTATGACTCTAGTGCTGACTCAATTGTAGGATTTTGCGAAAGTGAATACTTTCCAAAACCAAAATTGGGAAGTCAGTGTTTAGTTGCCATGGCAAAGAGCATTAATAAAAAATGGAAACAGTGCATAGGATATTGGGTTACTCATGAGAGTACCAGTGTAGATTTTTTTATACATGTCGTTTTAAGTGTTTAAGTAGTCTTAGTTCTGTAGGTTATAAAGTGAAGGTTCTGGTTTGTGACCAAGGCCCTCACAACCAGAGCCTTTGCAGGAAACTTGGTGTTTCCCCCTCCAAACCATATTTCACCTTCTGTGACAATGATATTTATTTTCTTTTTGATCCTCCACATCTTCTTAAGTCATTAAGAAATAACTTAGTGAAGTATGACTTTAATTTTAATGGTAATTTAGTAAAATGGTGTCATTTTAAAACCTTGTTTGAGCTTCAAGATCCACTCAAGCTAAAAATGATACCTAAGATAATAAAGTTCCATGTCGATGCCAGGGCTTTCAAGAAAATGAAAGTGAAACTGGTCTCTCAGGCCTTAAGCCAAAGTGTTAGCATTGCTATTTATGCATTTGTTGCAATGGGTAAACTATGTAGCAGTGCCATTCACACAGCTAAGTTTTTTGAGTTTATGGATAAGTTATTTGATAGTTTCAATAGTAGTCAATTAAGAAACCACCCATTCATACTTCGGTTTGCTATGTCTGAAGGCAGCCAGCATGAGGCTTTCTTGAAGGAGGCTGCTGATCAGCTAAGCAAGTCATTTTGTGGGGTGCAGAAGGCAGCTGCCTTCCTTGAATGGGTGGCTAATTAGCATAAATAGTATATTAGGTTTGTATAAAGACTTGAGAGATCACATTGGCATCAACAAACTCTGTACTAGAGTTTTGAATCAAGATGCTCTTGAGAATATGTTCTCGGTGATCAGACAGCAACATGGGTGCAATGACAACCCTACAGTAATGCAGTTTGGTAAGGGGTTTAAACATTTATTGCTTACTTCCCTTTCCAGACTATCAAAAGAAAGCAATTGTGAAGTAGATTTAGATTCCATTTTAATTAGGGTTAATAACTTCGTTGATAGTATAGATGTAACTAATGAGAATAGCGCAGTCACACATTTAAAAGAAGGGGAGATTAATTTTAGTTGTATTGATGCTTCTAAGATTGAGGAGCTCAATACATTATATTATGTGTGTGGCTTCCTTTGTAGGAAGTTTAATTGTAGTCTTTATCCTCACCACAAAGTGCGATTCAAACACTAACTATTAACGTGCTTAGAATATACTTGCTTATGTTTCAGTGCTAACAGGGATTCAGTTTTTTTTTTAAAGTTTTTTTACTGTTATTTAAATTGTATTGAAGAAATGTAGATCCGGTGATTGATCCACCTATATCGACCTTATTAATTTATACTGTCCACTTGCCTTTACCAACAAGTCGCCGGAACAAATATTATTGTTATTTATGAATATGTATTTCTATCATGAAAAGAATGTTGTGTTTTAATAAATGTTGTATTGTTATTCTTTACGTGAGTAAATAAAACATCTTGCACCCAGTTGTTTTGTTTTACTTTGAGTCCTAAACTTATGTTAAAAACGTCATCTAGCTTCTTAATTCAAATGTACCGCCAAAACCTGGTCTGCTGCTTGAGTTTAAATTAGGCGCGCTTCAGCTCGTATTGACCGCTAGATCGCTCTGCCATCAACGTATTACCATGGAAGAATAATAGGAAGCGCAGCTCCCATAAGGACAATGGTAATACGTTGACGGCAGAGCGATCTAGCAGTCAATACGAGCTGAAGCGCACCTAATTTAAACTCAAGCGGCAGACCAGGTTTTGGCGGTACATTTGAATTAAGAAGCATGTTTGGTTTAAGCATTTTAAAGAAGAGGACTTTGAGAGAAATTTGATGGCCGAGATGAATGTATCGAGACAGAAAAAAATATTAATACCAGGGAATATACCGTCTCTGCATTTATTGCCTAGCCACAGCATTAGTCGCAAAGGTGCTACTCCTCGAGCAAAGCGACAGAACATTAAGGGAAAGAAAGCCATCGTGAAAGTTATATTTGAAGAGACAAAAGATAATCCTGAGTAGGAGTGTGCAAACGTCACGATGGTAAGTAAAAATAATGTAAGACATGAATGCAACTGATTTTTCTCTTGCTATGTTGTAAAAGTTTTGTTTTATGGCTATTCTCAGCAAAGTATAGAGGAAACAATGGAGGAAAAATACGCTGCTCTTCTCAAGGCCCATGAAAAGTTGCTAGAAGAGTACAATGTAGGTTTATAGTATATGTTCTTAATATATGTGTATTCAGTTCATTGAGAGAAGGCTGATATGGTTACACTGCAATTGTGCTATTTACTTTGCTTACAGTCCTTAAAACTTAAATTTGAAGAAAATATTGAAGCTCTTCAGAAGGAGGTGAATGAGAGGGAGGCTTTGACTGATTTGAGAGTGAAGGAGGTGCTGTCAAAATTTTTTACTGACGGCCAGATAGCCTTCTTACTCTCAGGCAAGAAGCAAGTTAAATTGTGGACAGTTGAGGAGATTGGGTGGCCTTTTCCATCAGGTATCTCAGCAAAAGGTGCTTAGTTTACCTAAGGAATCAGCTGAAGTTCCCTCTTCCAGGTCAGTTTATGAGTTAGCTTCTGGTATAACATGAGTATACAATTGTGTATGTGAATACAATGTACTAATTTTGTAATGAATGAATATATGATTAATATTTAGAATAGCGTTTAGTTAAATGCTAAGGGAAATGCAAACAATATACATTTTGACTACTGTTACAATTGCAATGGAAAAAATTTTTCCAGTAAGGGTTTTATTTTTACTTTAGTGCTATACTTATTCTCTGTTCCTTATTCTCTTCCATCATTTGGATTTATTAATGTATCTCAGGAATATCAACACTGCAACGATGGGCCTGTAACATTAATATGAGGCAGGGAATACTGGAAGATGTAAAAATCATGGAAGTGGCCTCCCTTACCATGACTCCTCTTGAAAAACTTGCAGTTCTTCAGTTCGATGAAATGGAAGTGGAAGAAGTTTACGAGATGGATAAAAGAGGTTTGAGTGGTTTAATGTCACAACGTTTATCAGGTTCAATTGCTATATGATTATCCATTAATTTTATTTTTCTTATATAATCACATTAATTTCTTTTCTTTCAGCTGATGAAGTGATTGGGCCTCACAAACAAATGTTGGTTGTGATGGTCAGGGGGTTGGCCTCCCAGTGTAGACTATTTCCTGGTATAGACGTAAATAATACCAGCTGTAATGTGACATGATATTTTATGCTATTCTTGTATTGTCATTTTGGATCCGTAAATAAAGATTTATTATTACCGTATTCACCCGAATCCAAGACGACCCTGAATCTAAGACGACCCCCCATTTTGATGATTCCAAAACAGAAAAAAGCTCAAATTGACCTTCATGACTACAAAAATTATAAATCTTGTCAAATATTTATTTTCTCTTATACTTTTCTTGAATGTCATTGTCTTTTAACATTTTAAAATCATAAGATCACATCACAAATAGAACCATTCAGGTTTTCAAACAAATTAAATGGTAGCATTCATTTTAAGATAACATTAAAAATAAAGTAAATACATTGAAAGAATATACTCATTTCAGGACAACAAAAAAACATTTCAATCCAAGTGCTGCATAAAATCATTTTATTGTGTTAGTCATCATCACTGTCTATGCAACCTTCACTATTTTCTTCATGCTCACTATCTTTATCACTCTCAACTTCATCATCAGTCTCCCACAAAACATCATCCTCACTCCCATCCATGGCATTAGATAAGCAGCATTTCTTAAATCCTTTCACTATTACTTTTGCATTTATTTGTTGCCACGATGCCTTGATCCATTGGCAGAGCATTGCAACTTCAGGTTTCTTAAGATTTCCTTTTGGTGTTAAAGTGTGAGTTCCACTCTGTAACCACTCAGAATACAAAACCTTTAAATTATTTTTAAAACACTTATTGACAGCAATATCTAAAACTTGAAGTTGCGATGTCATTCCTCCAGGTATTACAATAAGATCAATATTCATCGCACTCATTATGTTTTTAATTTCAGGGGATGTGTCCTTGAATGCATCCAGTGAAAGCATTACTCTTTGTTTCAGTAAAGCTCCTGGCCATCTATTCCACACCACATGTAACCAATCTCTCATTAGTTCTTTAGTCATCTACCCCATTCCTTGACACCTATTATTCCACTTGGCAAATGTTTCTTAGGCATTGTTTTCCGCTTTAGAATCACATATGGTGGTAATTTAGTCCCATCTGCTAAAACCGCCAACATTACCGCGACTCGCATTTTTTCGTTGCCTGTAGTTTTAATTAGGACGGACATCGCACCTTTTTCGTTCACAGTATAATTAGATGGCATGTAGAAGAAAACCGGAGTTTCATTGGCATTTCCTATTTGGCTCAAAAGGTAATTATTGGTTTTTCTAAGTCCAATTACGTATTTCTGGTAAGCGAGAAGTTTTTCAACATAGTCTTCTGACAATTTCTGACACAGCGAAGTTCGTCACCGTAAAGAAAAATTATTTCGTCGCATCATTCTCACGCACCAACTTCTGCTGGCCTTGAATTCTTGCAATGATATATTAAGTCCTCTAGTAATTTCATTAGCTTTAAGTATAATACTTTAAGTCGAAACAGGCATACCGTTCTTCCTCATGGTGCGCACAAACTTGACTACTTCTTCTTCAATGCCATGAAATCGGCCTAATTTTGGACCACTGAGCGACTTCCTTGCGGCTTTGGCTTTTTCTAGTTCCTGTTTTGAGAGTTTCCATCGACGCACATTTGCCTCAGATACACCGAACTTTCTACTCGCATCACAGTTATTAGTTTTTGCGGCGTAATTTATCACGATCAGCTTAAAATTTGTATCTTAGCTCCATCTAATTCCTTTGTTAACTTTCCCTTTGCACTCGTGCCACGTACTTCAACATGATCTGTCATTTTAACTTAAGGGTTGTGCATTTAAATCAAGAATGCACAACTCAAAATTACTGTCACACTTAGTGAATCGCGGTGCGTCGTTTGAAAGGGGAATCCCAATGATTTCCGCTCTCATTTGTTTTGACTTGCGGTTGCCATTACGTGCAAGATGAAAGTACGTCGTCTGTGTTATGATCGTCGACGATGATTATTAGTCTAAATAATTATTATTCCCGTCATGTTTTTCTTATTGTTATTACTATTTGTTTATTTCACTTCTTTATGTACGTACTTGAATTTGCTGTTGTGAATTGTTTACTCTAATATACCATTTGTTGTAAAAACCATTGATTAAATGCTTAAATATACTCCGTATTCGAATGTAAGACGACTCTTGATATTTACAGCTGAAAATTTGGAAAAAAAGGTCGTCTTAGATTCAGGTGAATACGGTAATTATTATTATTTTTCATTTCTTTTTTTCCCTTTCTGTATCAAAGGTGTTTAAAAAAATAAACTAATAAATAAGGTCACAACTTCATTTGTCCATTGAAAAACTTAAGAATTGTTGTTCATTTCACCTGATGTGGTCAATAGTGGTGCTCTGCAATAATCTTGGGTTTTGATACATTCTGTAGCTCAGTAATTCTTTTAAGGTAAATGAAAGATTTGGCAGAGAATTCTCTAGTGGGGAACGGCCTCACCCCTGCATTGTATCATGTACAATACGTCCGATCTGATGTGAGCAGAGAGGCCCACCTCTGAACCGGTAGGAAAATTAATAAATTATACAAGCATATATTAAAGAATATCATTGGCTAGATTGCTAAAGTGAATGAATTCCTCATCGCCGTGCTGTCGTCAAATATCATACTAATGAGAATGATAGAAGCTAAACGATCAAGTTTTCGATAAGCAATATTAGACGTTTACAATATTCATTCACTTTAAATTTGTTGAGAAATTTAAAGCGAAAATGTTCTGAAGAACGTAAGTATACACAGGAGTCACATTTTTCTCACAAGAGCAATAGAGAATGGAATTCTAATCACATATGCTTACGAGATGCGAACAAGCCCTAATTAGATATGTTTGCATCTACAACAGCATTAAAAATCCCGATTTTAAATGCTATAAGACAGTACTCACGTGCCGTTCCTACATATACAGTGCTTTCCCTCTGCCAAGTTGGGAACCTTGTGACGTCACGTCCCGACGCTCGATTCAGGGGTCCGATTTTGTAACTCCTTCGATTCGATCGAAATCGAAAACTCCCAATTTCGACGTGAAAGCTGGTAAGCGATCGAAATGAAATTATGGGGGAATATGCGATTTTGTAACTAATTACGATCGAAGGAAGTGAGCTCGGTCGAAAACAGTGTTGCAAAATTTATGCTTCAGCTGAGTGGGCGCATGCGCAGTTGACTCTGAGAGTCAGTTTATTTTGGTTTGTTTACGTATTTCAGTTAGATAAAAACCTAATTAAAATGAGTAATTCAACGTAAGTCCTAATACAGTCCTAATACCTAAAGATTTTTCTATATATTTTATAATCTTTCCGAAATCTTGTCAATTTTCGAAGAATTTGTCATTCGAAGAACTGCTCGTTCGAAGAACTGATTTCGAAGAACTTATTTTCGAAGAATTGATTTTCAAAGAATTGATTTCGAAGAACTGATTTTCGAAGAATTGATTTTCGAAGAATTGATTTTCGAAGAATTTACCTAGAACCATACTAATGTGTCGTTTAGTTAGCTTTAGAAAATGAAAATTGTATCAGCCGGTTTTTAGAAAATCCAATTTTTGTTAAAGTTGCCCAATAGCCTTATTGAGAAAAATGAAGTATGTAGTATTATTGCAGACATATACTCAAGTAACGGTATAAAATTAGATCAAAATCGATAGAGCCGTTTTTCAGAAAATGAAATTGTTGTTAAAAATGCATAGCATTACAGTGAATTTCTATTTGCTACACCCATGGAGGGGCTAAATATTTATGGAGGATATGTATTGCCAGTAATTCTGTAAGATTTAGTTTACCTGCTCAGAGGCGTAGCCAGGGGGGGTTTATGGGGTTCAAACCCTCCCCCCCATGAGAAAATCGAAAAATTATTTGTTATTATTATTTTTTTGCCTGTTTTTATTACAACTATGACATCCAGTAAGAAAATTGAACTTATTCGTAAAAATAATTAAGGAAATAGTAACAAAGAATGTCGTGTAAATATGAGACAAAAACAGCGAGCGATCACCTATACTTCATAGTGAAACAAGTGCCGCACTTGAAGTGCATACAACCTTAGGTGTGAAATTATTACGGAACGCTGATTCTTGCTTTATTTTCGCTATTTATGGATTACTTTTGTCTACTGTACACATTTTTAAAGGTAAAAATGGGAGCAAGGGGTGAGGCGACCGCCTCAGGCGGCATTTAACTTGGGGCGGCATTTTCAGATGCATATTGAGACAAAAATCAACCGCCATTGCGGATTTGCGAAAAAGAAAAGGGTGCCTATACATTGTCGTTCACCACTTCAACATCAACTAAGCATACATGATTTTGCACTCAGAGCATTAAAAATAATAATTTGAACTTTCTAAATATCTCTCTGTTATGTTTAGAGCTAGCCCTTGGACTTGGGATGTTTAGATTAGTTTCCTTTCTCTTCTCTGTATCTTTCATTGGCTTCTGTTTCATGTTCTGCTTAACTAAATTCTTAGCATCTAGCATGCCTTTCTTCACTTGCTGCATCTTAGTTCCCAGTCAGAATTACGGGATCACCAGACTCGGTCGTGTTAGAAGATAACTCTCCAAAAAGTATACGTCTGCAGGTATCATCTAATGTAGGACAACCTGTCCGAGTGTAGTTTTACGGCTACACTCAATTTCTGCAAAGGGGTCCTAAATGCATCCTTACCACTGTTTCAGCCAGTAACACTGACATCTTCTTCCTAGATCAACTTTACATCTAGGTACGTAATCACTCATCAATATAATGGCAGCATTACATACATACATACATACCAATCACGCTGTTCCCTTACGGGGTAAGCAAGCTAAATGCCTCTACCATTCACAATATTTCTCCACACCTTCCTATCCTTACATACTTCTTTCGCTTCAAACACATACATTCATCGTTTCATACATCGTCTTCCATTCCTTAAAGTTCTGATCTCTCTTTTCTTGAGAGTCTCCTCCACCACATTCAGCCAGCTTTTCCTGGGTCTTCCTCTCCCTTTTGATCCGCATACTCTACCATCATATATCAATTTAGTCTCCCGGTTCTCATCCATTCTCTCCACATGCCCAAACCATCGCAGCACATCCCTTTCATACTGACCTCTTAAAGTTTCTTTCATTCCGCATTCATTCATAACCCAAGTATTCCTGACTCTGTCTCTCCTGGTTTTCCCACACATGCTCCTCATATAAACCATTCCAACTGCATTCACGTTACTCATGTGTTTCTCCTGACACACCCATGTTTCGCTACCATACAACAAGGTGGGTACAAGCACACTTCTATACACAGCCATTTTTCCTTCCTTAGACAGCATTTTTATCAGAAAGTTGGTATATATGATATCGTATTTTGTAGGAAACAGAGGAATTCTAAAATACTAATAATCATCGTAGAAACGCGGAATTTTAATCATAATATAAATTAAATAATAGTAATTAATTTTCAAATCGAAAAACTACCTAAGGTCCACCATTGGCCAAGATTGGTGCGTTCGCGGTATTCATATAGCTTACAGTATCATGAACACTATTGAATCTATTGATAGGCAATCTTATTCAAAGTAACATGTGAACATTTCTAAACATTTTATCCTCTGGGTGTACCTCTCTAAAACAAATAGGGGAAAAGTTTACCACAGGCCAATTTTTTGACGTTTCAACTGGAAATTTTCAAGAAAATGTTGCGTTACTGATTTTTTTAAAGACAGCTCATTATTAATATAGAAGTTATAGTTACAAAGTCATTATTCATAAACATTACAGAAGTCATACACAAAAAACTGCTGCATTTTCTTCATTAGAACCGGAGATACGGCGACGGGAGAGGGTTTTCTATGCAACTTGAACGCGAGATCAAGTTGCATAGAAAACCCTCGCATCTCGGACTCACTCTCGGTCAAGAGATAAACATCGTAAATTTCTTTGAGGGGTTTCATTGTAACTGACATAAGATACGTGTGGACGATGGCTTCTTCCTTTTGTGCTGAGATAAGATTCGTCTCAGAATTATATAGGGTTTTTACGCAGACGAGTTCCACATTTCGCTACTTTCATGAAAATAAAAACGCAAAAATTAATGTACATTATATGCACTAAATTGTACAATGGAGCCGAAAAAGTAAAGGCCAAAGGTTCCTCTTTTGAAATATATCAAGATTTTTTGGAATTAAGAAAATTCATTGGGTCTAAAAAATATAAATGCTGTTACTGTGCAAAAGTGCGGCATAAAGTACACTCGTCTCAGACGGCAATTTTTGACGCGACGGCCCTGAATGGGAGTTATAAAATTTAATGCATCTAGTAACATTATATAGAATTTTATATTTCATATTTTATATTTTAATAACAGTATTGGTAGTGATGAGTTTTTAAACTAAAAATTTTAATGTCTCGGATAAATCACAATGTGACTTATTGTTAGTATTTTCCAGAATCCTTAAGATGAAAATTTACATAAATTAATTTTTATAGCTAAAGTTTATATTTATTACTGACATTACATCAACCAAGCATACAAGATATTTTATATTTTAATCAGACATTATGCATTCAAAGGTAATTCGCTTGATCATTTTTAGAAATAATACATAAATGCTACTATAGAAATACTTGTGTTATAAAAAGGCAAATTTTGATAACTTGGCCATAGGTGCCAATATTCCTAGCTACGTCTTTGTTACTAACGTTGTATAAAATGCATTTATGATAGGAAATAAATGTACAGTAGTCCCTCGCCATTCGCGAGGGTTAGGTTCCTGAAAACCCTCACGAATGGCAAATTCGCGAATGGTAAGTAATGGGAATATGGAAAAAATAGGGTTTGGTTCTTAAGAGTCCCTATTCCAGCATGTAACTTGCATTTTTGTCCTTCAAAATATAATAATACAATACGTACTGTGAAGTTCTGAATAAATGCCACATTTTATTAAAGAACAAGGAACCGATCTACACACGCTTTGATGACGTTGGCGATATCCCGTTTATTAATTATAAATCCCACGAATTTCATTATATTTTAAGAA
Source organism: Uropetala carovei (assembly GCA_036926305.1). Classification (NCBI taxonomy): domain Eukaryota; kingdom Metazoa; phylum Arthropoda; class Insecta; order Odonata; family Petaluridae; genus Uropetala; species Uropetala carovei. The sequence goes on from JAXCHB010000011.1 coordinate 12,701,713, forward strand.
AATTTTTAATTTCGGTGAGGCAACACAATTTATTCATTTTTAACAAAAAAATCTATATAGGGATTTATGGAACACGTGTGTAAATCATTAAATAAAGTACAAATGTTTTGCCTCTGGCACGCCGCGGCGGTGTAACCCCCCGTCCAGTACATAGCTCTGAACCTGAACCCCCTCCCCCTTGGTCAAATCCTGGCTACGCCACTGTACCAGCTAAACTCTACTGTGATGTGTGAAGGGACACTGCTTTGGGACACTGGTAAACATGTGTCCTCCAGGACAATTGACTGTAAAAGGAAAACTTTTTATCATTTCATTAAGTTTTTGAGGGACTTGTGAATAAACAAAATAAATTATTCCAAACCTAGTTTATTGCAATGTAAAGAAAATAATACAAAAATAATAATATGAAGTTTATTACAAAGTATAACTAAATAAAAACATCGAATTGGTATATACATAAACATGTGCCTTTTCTGCAATAAGTAAGCATGGTATATATAAACCGTATGTAGAACACAGCTGAATATATTAGTCGTATATTAGAATATGTTTTGTTAGATTAGGCATATTACACTAGATTCTTTTTAGAAGAAAATAACTGGACTACCTTGACAAAAAATTAGATGATAAGATGATAACATTAGTATAAATAACTTTTTCTTATTAAATTTCTCATATAAGAAGTATATTCAGGAAGTATTGCAATTGCTAAAAAATTTGACCTCGAGATTTTCACGGAAATATATGTTTTAGGTGTAGCTGAAACTGAAAAAGTGGTTTTTGCAATGCCATCTGCCTGTCTGTCTGTTACTGGCTATTGAGCCTAAACGGTAGAGCGAAAGTGGATGAAATTTCATACATAGGCATTTTATCATAAAGATCAGAAGCTATGAAAAAAAGGTTAACATTGGTAAATAATTAAGGAAAGTTTATTCTACATATTTTTAACAACAATTTGATTTTCTCAAAAATGGCTATGACAATTTTGATCATGTTTCATACAGATACTTGAGTTTACGCCTTCAATAATACTACATACAGTGAACTCTCGTTCTAACGATTTCGGATCTAACGTTTTTCCGCATCTTAAGTCGAAATTTCAAAATCCCGGTCAGAGTGCATTTATGCCATGTTATTTTTTCCCGCTTCTAACGTTTTCTGTTTGTAATGTTTTCCCGCAGCTACAGTTTTAGAGTTTCAAACCCGCAGCTAGAATTTGATCCGCTTCTAACGTCTTTAAAAGATGCAAATAAAAATTACACATATCGATTCTACAGACAAATGTGTGGACCTCGCTACAACGGATCACTGGAAGACAGAAGAGCTTCCGGAACTAATACAAAAGTATACGCTCTGCGATATATTCAATGCAGACGAAACAGGTTTATTTTTTAATGTGTTACCAGATAGAACCCTAACTTTTCGAGGAAAAGCTTGCAACAGGGGAAGGAAAAGCAAGGAGCGGCTCATAGTCTTGCTATGCTGCAATTCAGATGGCAGTGAGAAACTTCATCCTCTTGTGATTGGCAAATTTGTGAAACCGTGATGTTTCAAGAAGGTGCGGACGCTGCCATACAAATATTAAAAAAATTCAAGGCATGGATGACATCAAAGTTATTCATGGAGTATCTTCAAGATTTGGATGCAAAAATGCGGTCCGGATCGAGAAAGTGCTGCTGTTTGTGGATCTCTGCGCACCTCATCCGCCTGATACATCCAGCTTACGTATTTTTCTGGCCAACAGCACAAGTCATTTTCAAACATTATATTTAGGTATCATACACTGATTGAAACAGCAGTACAGGAAGCTGCTGGTGTGCAACACAGTGGCAATGACGTATTCTAACAAAGGGGCACAAAACATATCAGTTTTAGAGGCCATGGACTACGTTACTTCAGCTTGGAATGCCATTAAAGTTGACACGATAAAGAATTGTTTTAAAAAAGCTGGATTCTTCAGTGAGGTGTTTGTTGAAGTTGAAGACCAAAATGACCCTCTAAGTAATTGAGATAAAAGAATGGGAACAACTGAACGCGAATGAAGTGACATTTGGTCAGTTCGTTGACTTTGATGACAATGTTCCTACGTGTGGTGTCTTATCAGTTAATGAAATCTGTGATTTGCAAGATGACAATGTTATAACTGTGTTGAAAGTGGTGATGATGAAGATAATGATGTACTACAGAGTGAAATTCCATGTTTTAATCTCGCACTGGAGGTGTTGCTTACCCTCAATTGATAGCTATGGTCTCATAATGGGACAGGTCACATTCTTAAGGGACAGATGAACTTGAAAGGGGACTTAATGCTATACGGTCAAAAGAAAAACAATGCCAAAAAATATCCGATTTTTCAAAACAAATAAAAATGTAATTATATCTGTAGTATTTTATGTATATTTTTTATTCGCACTTATTTCTTTTACAATATTTTAAAATATTGTATTTCTGATTTTGAATGGCTCTATTTATTTTATCACATAAATTTTTGTATTGTGTAGTGACTGCAATATATCATACAGTGTTTCATGTATTTTCTGTTTATAATATATCAACTATGAAAACTTTGATGTGTGCATTTCATTATCTCAATTTTCCGCTTCTTACATTTTTCCACATTTAAAGCCGATTTCACTCGGTCCCTTCAAGAACGTTAAATCGAGAGTTCACTGTACTTCATATTTCTCAAAAAAGTGAAAATAAGGCTAGTTTATTCTAGGCAACTTTAACAAAAATTGGATTTTCTAAAAACCAGCTGATACGATTTTCATTTTCTAAAGCTAACTAAACGACGCATTAGTATATGAGAAAGTTTGTACAATGTATGTTGTACCAATTTTTACTTTCACATTTAAGAAGTATATTGAGAAAGTATCAGAATCGCAAAACAATTCAACCTTGAGATTTTCACGGAAATATAGGTTTTAGTTGTAGCTGAGTCCAAAAAGTGGTTTTCGCAATGCCATCTGTCTTTCTGTCTTTTACTGGCTCTAGAGCCTAAATGGTCAAGTGAAAATGAATGAAATGTCATTCTTAGGCATTCTAAGAAACTTCTAATCAAAGTCATTAACGTTTGCAGCAAATTGGATAAAACCTATTACAGGCAGTCCTCGACTTTCATACATAATGCGATCCTGAAAACGTGTCCGAAAGTCGAATGTACGAAAGTCGAACATAGATTTACATGTTATAGGGGGCTTCCGTTCCCAGAGAGCCAAAAAATATTATAAAATCTCTAATTATGGTATAAATGTTTAGTTTTTTGTGCAGGGACCTTTTAGACACAATCGTCGATTTTATAATATAGCGAGATAGGGCAAAATGAAATAAAATATTTCAATAATTGCAGAAATAAACACTGCTGTACGGACAAAGATGACGACTTGGTGGAAACTGGTGGCTGACAACCAGCACCATGTGAAATATTCGTTCGTCATTTAGCTGACGCGCAAAAGTCTGATCGGCGCACAAAAGGTGGTTCAGGAGTGTCAATCCATGCTATCTTGGGTTCTTGTTCCCTTGTATTATCCTAAGGTTATCACACACATAGTGTAATTGATTATTATCTTTTTATAATTTATCATTATTTGTTTTTTAATTCTTTTTTCTCAAGAAATTTTTATTACTGTAAGAGTTACATTTATTCGTACTGTTTGTAACACAGTGCTTCCATCCTTACCATAATCTAGTCGTTGACTATAGTTATTATATCTTGGTATTAAGTTCTCTTTTTCTTGTTTATGTCTATTTATTTTTTGTATTTTTGGTGAAATTATCTTTGTTTATGGCAGTGTCTTTTCTGAAAGAGGTGGAAGACCAGCTGTTGCTGAACCCCAATACCATTTTACAGGCTATGAGTTGGATAATAAAGTACTTTGTGATTAATGAAACTTATTCTGTGATTTGTGACTACAATGTGATTACTGGCTGTAAATAAATATTATTATTATTAATGTGAGAGTTGTACGAATATCGAACGCAAGTAAGTCGAGGACCGCCTGAAGTGCACACACGAAATCCCTCTTTTTTCATTAAAGCATTTGCGATTTTCATAGTTTTTGTAATATTGCCTAAACATGACCCCAAAGAGAGTGATGATTGAAATGAAAGAAAAGTCGGTAAAAAGGGCAAAAAAAGTGACGAGTTTGGAGAAGAAAATTGAAGTTTTAGATAGGCTTGCGCATTATGAATTTGCTTCATCAGTTGGTAAATTACTTGGTGTGAACGAGTCCACAATAAGATCGATTAAGAAAAGCGAAGAAGCGATCAAGAAAGTTCCGCTGAGTTCAATTGTCATTCAGGAGAAAGCCAAGTAACTGCACAATCATTATGTCTCAAATTGTTTCTCGGTCTGCTAACAGGATATCGCCAACGTCATTGAAGCATGTGTAGATCAGTTCCTTGCTCTTTAAAAAAATGTAGCATTTATTCAGAATGCCACAGTATGTATTGCATTATTATATTTGTCCTGCTCCTTCACAATTGAACACACACTCGACCGGCTTAAGTCCAATGAGCATCCAATTGAAAATAAAGATTCGCCACTTTTGGCACACCTAATTATTTCCATCTTTGTCTCAATCGTGTTCAGTTTATGAGTCCTAAGTTTCTTTCCACCTGTATTAGCACTTTCAGTTTTCCGTTTATCACTCATGTTTATAAAATAATACATGTAAAATGCACAAACAAAGAAATGCTGCTGTACATACAAACAAAGATGGTAACGTTGCTGAGACTGAATAATAATAATAATTTGTTGATTATTAACCGACTTTACAGTGGTATTAATCTTGTCAAATTTCAGTACAATATTAAAAAACATTACACACAAATCTTACATTAGATACAATACGTACATTATTATGTAGCATACTTTAATTTATTAAAGTGTTTGGTTGGCTGACAGACAGAGCCATTATGCGATAGCTCAAAATGTTTGATCGTCAGCTGATGAACGAAAGTCCGAATTCGGCATTGTTCGGCATACAAAAGGCGGTTTAGGGGCGAGAATTTACAATGTACGAAAGAGCGAATTGTATGAAAGTCAAATGTACGAAAGTCAAGGACTGCCTGTATATATGAAATTAGCACTTATAGTCTTCTAAGCCAGTGGTTCTCAATCTTTTGTCTCTTGCATCCCACCTACCACATTTTCAAGAAACCCTGGTCCCATCATGTTATAAAAAGAATCTCACATTTTATAATAGCAAATGAATTTCTATGGTTATAAGCATATAATTAGTACATTAATAATTAGTAATCACAAAAGAGAAGTTCATAATAAAAAAGATTTACTTGGTAAATCCACAAAAATGTATTTATTTATTTATAAAATATAATTTTTGTGGAATTACCAAGTAAATCTTTTTTATTTCAACACTATCAAGATATTTCATCAAGTTACACCAGATACTGTTAACTGTATAAAAGATAAAGTCTAACTGATTGGGGCGCCAAAATGTCTACAGCCAGCTCTGCCTCCACCTAGATGGCTTTCAAGTCCCACCAGGGGAACGCATCCCACCAGTTGAGGAGCATTGTTCTAAGCAACATAACTTGCATTGGTTTTCAATGGGGAATTATAATATTTTTATTTAATATGCCAATTCTAAGTGATGATTATAATGCACATTTGTCATTTATAAATTATACATTAGAGGTAGATATGGAAAAAATTGTGGTCCGTGCATTGGGCGAATTCTCTGCAAGGAGCACTGCATGGGTTTGGGCACTGAAGGTGTGAGAGGTGGAGCCCCTAGTTCATATTACATATTATCATCTGGAAGATGAGAATACCGAGTGTCTCTGAGAAAACTGAGGAGGGTCATGTCTAATTTGCCTTCCTTTCTTTTAAATTTTCCTGAAAATTATTTCGGTTTGATCAGTTAAGACACAAATATGATTATGATAAATTAAAATCATATTGAGAAGGATTTGGTAATTATTGGTACTTAGAAATTGATACTGTTCTAACCTTGCAACTCCATTTTGCAAGATGACGTTTCCGGAATGGAGGTGGCCACATGGAGGGAAACCTCGGTCCTGAAGAAAAAGAAGAGCTTCTAGAATTTGACGTCCAAGGCGCTGAACCTGTGATACTGGTAGACCAGTGCTCTTCTGACCATACTTTCTTTCCCAGTCGTCCTGCCACCGACTCTTTGAAGAGATAAGTAATAAGATATTATTGAGAGATATTTCAAAAGTGTTTAATAATTTTTAAATAGGAGTTTGAAATCAATTTTTACGTTTTCCATATAGGTATGTATTAGGTATAGAAAAATTATTGTTTCCATGAAAAAATCAATTTAGAGATTTAACAGAAGTGCACATTTTGAGGTACCTAGAATACATTTTGATTATTTTAACGACAATGTCCATGTGTGTTAGAAATTTTGTGGGCTCTCTAAGTAAAAACTAATTATGAAATCAACACAAACCTTAACACTTTTGATCTTCATTAGAAAATGACGATATGAAAAGATAATGGATGAAGATGATTCACAGAAAGTTTACTTTCTCCATACACGTAGTATAGAGAAAGTAATGTATTCATGGAAATATCAAATTTGAGATATCAACGGAAATACACGTTTTGAAGTCCCTTTAACACGTTTTGAATATTTTATCGATGAAGTTTGTATGCCTGTGTATCTGTTTGTGTGTATGTGATAGGAATGTTGTGGGAGCTGTAACTCATAAAGTATTTGTCATTTCAAAACCAAATTTCAAATATAGTATTTTTATAATAGGGGAAATATTGATTAGTTTTTGGACAATAACCAAAAGTTGATGTTTATTCTTGTCGATTTTCTGTTTTTTCCCGAATATTTTCTTTAAAACTCAATTCTCATAAATAATTTATAGTTTAAATATTGTAGATATTAGAATTTGCAACAAGTTTTGTAAAAAAAATATTTTTTCATTAAGCCGATAGCTTAAGAGATATTTTTATGTTTCTTCTAAATTTACGTTAAATACATTGCTAACCAGCGTATAGAGAAAGTAGTGTATTCATGAAAAAAATCGAATTCGAGATTTCAACGAAAATAGTCATTTTGAGGTCCCGAGAACACGTTTTGACTATTTTTTCGATGATGCCTGTGTGTGTCTGTATGTGATAGGAATTTCGTGGGCGCGCTAACTCAAAAAGTATTTCTTATTTTAGAAAAAAAATTTATATATATTAATTTCATATTAGGTGCAAGATTTGATTAGTTTTGTTAGACTATAGGTCAACTGGAAGTAGATGTTTAAACTTGCCGTTTCTCCGTATTTTTTCCAATATCTCCTTTAAAAGTTTATTTTAATAAATAGTTGATATTATAAATATTGTAGAGAATAACATTTGCTTCTAGTTCTGTTTGAAACAATTTTTCATAAAACCGATAGTTTGAGAGATTTTTTTACGTTTCTTCAAATTGTACATTAAATACTGAAGCGATACCAATTTGGTATGTGACATAGATTACAATTTACACGAAAATAACTTTTGGTTAATAATTAACAATTTATTAACCATACCAAAATACCAAAATAACAATTCTCACAACTTATAATTCAACTGTGCCACTGTCTGGTTCAGGCACTATGGACTTCACTTGAAAGTTCAGGCGAGGTTATCTCAGCTGATGTGGGAGCTGCTAGGGTTGGGAAGAGAATGAGAGAAAGCCCTCTCACTGCCTCGACAGAGTTCTAGGGGAAGAGGGGAGGATTTCACAGGTCACTCTGGAATTTCCAGGTGGTAAGTCGTGAATATTTAAATGGGAGTTTCTGGATTCACAGTTCTAGGATTAAAGTTCGTTGAACTGGAAGGGGACTGGAGGGAGGACACACTTTTTGGCATATATATTTAGGCATCCAGATAAGTCCGTGGCATCTCAGCGGAGCGGCATCCAGCGGAGGGGCGATTAGTTTGGCCTTGGTCTCACTCTGCCGGCCTTAATCCAGAATCCTGAGGTGTGTCAATTGACAATGTTCCTCGGGATGATGGACAAAGTTCTGAGGGTGGGAAAAATCGCCACATCCACCCCCTCAAAAATGATGAGAAGATGACAAGACACCCACTAGACTGTTTTTACACCTTCTTAGATGATAATCTCAGGCTTGGTTGGACAACCAGCATAATTATTGACAATAGTAAGAACAAGTTATAACAATGTACATAAAAGAATTTTATAGAAGTTAGCTGAAATTATCATCTGATAACAGCGTCTGTTCTCCATGTTAGGAGCGGCTACGAACAGCGTCTGTTCCCCATGTTAGGGGCGGCTAAATGTATGGGCGGAAGGCAACGGGAAACCACCGCTTTAATCTATCCCATGTATAGACATCATGGCGAAGTCTTCTTTTGTTAAATGTTCCAGAGGTAAAAAAGTCTCCCAATCGGATCTCCGGGGGAGGCAGCATGAGAAGTTTCATCAAGAGCAAGTGAGAAGGGAAGATGGAAAGAGGATAAGGATAGGCACGTGGAATATAAGAACTCTTCTACAACCAGGAAAATTTGAAAATCTTAAAAGAGAAATGAGAATAAACAGGATGGATGTAATTGGAGTGACTGAAGTGAGATGGGAAGGAAAAGGGGAAATAAAGAGTGATGATACTGTGGTATACTACTCAGGAACTAGAAGAGGGAGGAATGGAGTAGGAATAATTTTAAATAAGGGAATAGCAAAATGTGTAAAGAGGGTGATTTATGTAAATGACAGAGTAATTGGTCTTAGAGTAGGAATGTACCCAAAAGATTTATTGTTGATACAAGTGTACATGCCGACCAGTCAACATGAAGATAAGGAAGTTGAAGACGTATATGGAATGATTGAAAATATTATGGAGGAGGAAGGTAAGGACTGCTGCAAGATAGTGATGGGAGATTGGAATGCTGTGGTAGGAGAGGGAAGAGAGGGGCAAGTAATTGGAAAATATGGACTGGGGATAAGGAATGAAAGAGGCGAAAGACTTGTAGAATTCTGCAAGGAAAAGAAGATGTTTATATCAAATACATGGTTTGAAAACCATAAGAGAAGGATATACACATGGAAATCGCCAGGAGATGTAGCCAGATATCAAATTGACTTTATACTAATGGAAGAAAGATATAGGAATGGAGTGAAAAAGGTATATGGACTACCAGGAGCAGACATTGATAGTGATCATGTACTCCTCCTGGCAGAAGTAAAACTAGTTTTAAAAAAGATTAAGAAAGCAAATATAGTAAGGAAATTGGACTTAGGGAAAATAACAACTGTGGGGAAAGGAATAATAGGTGAAAAATTAGCTCGAGCAATGAAAGGAGGAAAGGGGGAAGAGGAGGATGTAGAGGAATCTTGGAATAGGATTAAGAATGCTATTAAGAAAACAGCAGAGGAGGCTCTTGGGTTTTTCAGTGGAAAGAGGATAAAGAAACCATGGGTAACAAGGGAGATGCTTGAAAAAATGGATGAAAGAAGAAAATATACGAATGAAAATGATGAAAACAGTAAAAGGACATACAGGAAGCTAAATAATGAATTAAGAAGAGAAACCCAGAGAGCAAGGGAGAGATGGCTAGAGAAAGAATGCTCAGATATAGAGGATCTAGAGAGGAAAGGGCTGTATGACCTCATGTATAAGAAAGTTAAAAAGGTAACATGGGATAGGTGGAGAACAAGTGCATGCATAAAGGAAATTGTAAATAAAGAAGATAAAGTGCTATACAAGGAAAAGGAGGTGCTTGATAGATGGAAGGAATATATGGAGGAGCTGTACAAAACAAATGAGAAACCAAAGGATCTCTATATTGAAGAGCAGGATGAAATAAAGCAGGATGAATTAGGGGCACCAATACTAAAGATAGAGGTTCTACAAGCGATTGAAGATATGAAGGATGGGAAAGCCATGGGGATAGATGAGATACCAATAGAATTATTTAAGTGCCTTAATGAAGAAGGATTAGAGGAATTGGTGAAGTTGTGTAATACAATCTATGATAGGGGGAAGTGGCCAAGGGATTTTGTTAAAACAGTCATGATTTCAATTCCAAAGAAACAGGGAACTAGGAAGTGCAGTGAACACAGAACAATTAGTTTAATTTCACATGCAGCAAAAATTGTTTTAAGGGTCATGAATAGGAGATTAATTAGTAAAATGGAAGAAAGTGTTGCAGAAGAGCAGTTTGGATTTAGAAAGAAAAGGGGCACAAGAGACGCAATAGGGCTAATGAGAATGATTGGGGAGAGATATACAGAAAGACGTAAAGGAATTAGTCTATGTTTCATAGATATGGAGAAGGCATTTGACCGAGTGGATTGGGTAAAACTCATGGAAATATTAAAAGGAAAAAGAATAGACTGGAAAGATAGAAGATTAATTAAAGAGATATACATGAAACAGGAAGCAGTCTTGAGGATAAAGGATGCACAGACCAAATGGTTTGGCCTAGGAAGAGGAGTGAGGCAAGGGTGCTGCGTATCGCCTACCTTGTTTAATATTTATATAGAAGATATGCTTAACAACGGAATAGATGATGATAAAGCAATTAGTATTGGAGGTAGAAAAATAAATTGTATAAGGTTTGCTGATGATATGCTCATCCTGGCAGAAGAAACGAAGGTTATTCAAGAAATGATTACCAAGCTAGAAAATAAGATGATGGAATATGGTATGAAAATGAACATTAAGAAAACCAAAGTAATGAGAATAGGGGATGAGGAAACTATGAATGTGTTAATGAAGGATGGAAGGATTGAGCAAGTAAAACAGTATAGATATTTAGGATGTTTGCTGTCAGACGATTGGAAGAGCGGAAAAGAAATAAGATCAAGAATAGCAATGGCAAAAGAATCATTTTATAGGAAAAAACAGTTATTGTGTGGTAAAATGGAATTAAATTTGAGGAAACGTCTTGTAAAGTGTTATGTTTGGAGTGTGCTACTTTATGGATGTGAAACATGGGCGTTAACAAAGAGAGATAAGAAAAGGTTAGAGGCATTCGAAATGTGGGTGTGGAGACGATTGGAGAAAATTAAGTGGACTGAAAAGATAAGAAATGAAGAAGTATTAAGAAGGGTGGAAGAGAGGAGAAGGATACTTGAAACAATTCAGAAGAGGAAAGGTAACTGGTTGGGGCACATCTTGAGAGGAGGAAGTTTGTTGACGACGATGCTGGAAGGATCAGTAGAAGGTGGAAAGAAGAGAGGATGTAGGAGGATAAAAATGATTGATGACCTAAAAGGAAGGGGTAGATATCAGGAAATGAAAGAACTGGCAAGGAACAGGGAGGAATGGAGACAATGCTGGTGCCAGGGACCTGCCCAAGGGCAGAGAACCTAATGATGATGATGAACAGCATAAATGACGTAAGGAATAGATATCATCATAATAGGCAGTAAGCATGGAGAGTAAGAACATATGGAATAAGTAAACTATCAGGAAATCTTTTCCTTGTTAAGCCTGACGAGAGAAGGGTATCCCACAATGGATACCCTGAACATAAATAACTATCTCAACAGACAACAGAAATACCTTTAGATTGTGAAAGATTAGCAAGTGTATTTTCTTGCACAATACCAAATACCACACAGATTATTATCTGATATAATCAGTGAATATAAATAAAAATTGTATCTAGGACATTCTGCCTGGATAACTATTCCCAAAATTATTCACCAAGACAAGCCAAAAATTTTAGAGATTATATTAAATTAGATAGTATTAGCAAGATTACTTATTCTTGAAATTAGATTTATATAATGACACAATAATAGATATATAATGTATAATCAGCTGGTAAGAACAGAGTTTTAAACTTATTTTAGGAATAATACAATATATAATTTTTCATCAGCTGATAGAAGTAGAGTATCAATGGTTTAACAGAACTTACATATAATAAACTTGGGAAGATCCTACTTGGGCATTAAACATGGATTAGATATGAAGCATAGGCAATGGCTATAAGTTTATATAAATGAACCACCAACTTGGTTAATGAAGAACGCTAAGAACCATACAAGTCTTAAATACTAAGTAATTAATCCTAGAATAGGGATAATGGCCCTTAAAGCCTGAAATGGGGATTAACAAAAATAAATAGAAGGGATCCGTGACCAGGTTAGAGAAATTAATTTATGGCCATGGAGCATCAGTAGATTACTCCATAGAGTTTTCATCTACTATGCTACATCTCAGTAATTGGTGATTCACACCTCACAGTAAAGTGGTACTAATTTTTAGACTTTTTAAAGTCCATGAGTGATTGCGTTAATTAGGCACTATGCCTAACTTAACGGGTGATGAGATTCCCAACCCCTATGCCAGAATAAACACTTCACACACAGCCATAGAATGGCTCAACATTACATAAATTAATAATTCTTTCCCTTCTATTATTAATTGCTACAACAGCTGTAACAGGAGTTAGAAATCTTAAAATAGGGTAAGGTCCTTCCCATTTTGGAATTAATTTGGCATTTAACTTCTTTGCCTTGGAACTCTGGGTAAATCTCTGACACATAACATGGTCACCGACCTCAAAAGGGTTCCCTGAATGGTGTCTATTATAGGCCTGTGCTTGCCTCGCCTGAGCTCTTTTCAGGTTTGCAAACACATCCTTCGAAATTACATTCATCTCAGGGTGCGTAGTTTCTTGATCAAATAATTTTAGGGGAATTGACCAAACATTTGAAAGGGGATGTGGTAATTCTCGACCAAGAAATATTTTTGCTTGAGTATAGCCAGTACTACCATGGTGGACCGAATTGAAAGCAAAAATGAAATTAGTAATGTATTTATCCCATTGTGGGTGATTATCCTTTGCCAGGATAGTGAGGGAATATTTTAAATTTCTATTCTCTCTCTCAAAGTGATTTGGCTGAGGGTGATACGGGGTAGTGAATATATGTTTAATCCCAGATTTGATACACATTTCATGGAATGTATTAGATTTAAATTGAGCTGCATTGTCAGAGACCAGAAATTTTGGATAACTGAATTTTGAGAAGACCTTTTCAGTTAATATTGAAATAACCTGGGCAGCTGTGGGTGAACGAATTGGTTCATAAGTGTGAATTTACTGAAACCATCCACAATAGTCAGAGCGTAGGAATTTTCAGAGCGACTATGGGGTAAGGGACGAAAAAAATCTATGTATATCCGCTCCCAAGGATAATTAATAATTGTGGAAGTCATAATGCCTGGAGGAAGAGTGTTCCTTGGTTTGCAAGTCTGACACAAAAGACAATTTTTGGTCATCTTGGTAACATCTGCTCTCAGGATTTTCAATCAGTATTCTCTGGAGATCCTCTCAATCGTCTTTGCTATTCCCATTTGTCCAGCAGAGGGAAGGGAATGTAAATATTCAAACAGCATGGGTTTGATCAAGTCAGGGACCACAATTTTGGATGTTCAGCTTTTATTGGGCTTCTAATATAAGATATTATCATGAATAGAATAATTATTGACCAGCTGCCCTTTCTTGATTTGGGCAAAGATTGAAGTGAGACACTGATCTGATATAATCATTGAGGGTTCGACTTGCATAAGCAACTGGCTTAAATTTGCCTTTACATTTCTGATTTAGAACTGCTCCTAGTGCTACCTGGATAGTATCCACAAACAAGTTAAATTCCTCATTAAAATTAGGGAGAAGAAGAACAGGGGAATTGACAAGACACTGCTTTAATAGAGCGAAAGATTGCTGCTGAGAGGAAGTCCACTTGAATTTAACATTGTTTTGTCTTAAGCAATTCAGAGGTTCAGCTATTTGGGCATAGTTGGGGATAAATTTGGCATAGAATCCACACATACCAAGAAATCTGGAATCATCCATGATGGAAGTGGGACAAGGGAAGTCAGACAAGGTTTGAATCCTTTCAGAATCTGTGGAGAGTTGCCCATTTTTGATACAATGGCCCAGGAAGAGAATGGATCTCTGGGCTAGCTTTAATTTTTCTGGATGAGTAGTTAAGCCAGCCTTAAATGCTCAAGAACCACTTCGATGTGATGCAAATGGTCCTCGAAGGATTTGGAATAAATACAGAGATCATCAATATATGGGTATACACAAGAAAATTTTAAATCTCCCAACACCTTGTCTATTAATTGACAGAAAATCTGAGGGGAAGTGGTGAAGCCGAAAGGAAGACATTTATATTGGTAACTACCAAAGGGGATAATAAACGCCGTATAATTCTTGGAGGATTCTGTAAGGAGTATTTGATGAAAAGCTGAATTCACGTCAAAAATCGTGAAATAATTCGCCGAACCGAGATATAGTAAGGCATGGTCGACTGAAGGAGTAGGGAAATTGTCAGCTTTCACTTTGACATTAAGTTTACGATAGTCAATGACTAATCGTTCGGATCCATCCCTCTTAGGAATTATAAAGGCTGGTGAACACCAGTTTGAATTTGATGGTCCGATGATATGGTCTAAGAGCCATTGGACATGATGTTTCATTGCTTCTATTTTTGGAGGAGAGTAATTATATGCATGGCTTCTCACGGGAGTTGGGTCAGTTAATTCATTTTCATATTTAATTAGGGAAGTTACTCCTGAATCGGGCGTAATTACATCCGAAAACCATGAAATTAGGAGTTTGCTTCGTTCCGTGTGTGGCGAGGTGGCATAACTATAAGGGGTTGACCATGCCATCATAGTATACGCCGGCGGTGAGAGAGCAGCTGTCCAGCTGGGTGATTCGTGAAAAATCCCTGAGCCTCGTAAGGCTTTCTCCATGGATTTAGCCGACGTGGAAGTTGATGTTGAAGAAATAAATGGGAACTTGACATGAGGAGAGCCTTCGAAGGTGATCGAATCATGACAAATAATCATACAAGTTTTCTTAATGAAATCGCATCCAAGTATTATTGGAACAGCTAGAGGAGCTACATAGAAGTGCTGTGACCAGACAAGGCTGCCCAGTCAAGTACACAATTGGATGCATTTCGTTAAAATGAATGGAGTGGCTCCGACATTATGACATTCGACTCTACATGAGACGAATTTTGCCTTTTTGATAAGTGTAGGGAAAGTTTTCTCGTCGAGAAGGGATAGAGAGGACTCTGTATCGAGCAGAGTTTTACGTTGATTAGAATTTACTGAGGTGTTAACCAGCGGCAGATCCTGGTCGCTATAGACATTTGTTAGTGTCAAAGCCGGTAATCTCCTAGGTTTGGCCATTCGTCGGCGACATTCGCTGAACGTGTGACCACTTTCCCCGCACTAATTACACGAGAGATTAGTCCGAGGAGGGGCTGGGGAATTCGAGGGATGATTCATCCTCGTCTGAGTAGGGTTAGATAATGCGAAATCGGCCTGATTCATTAAGTCCTTACTGGATGTATTTAACAGCTGTTCAAGTTGGGAAATAGTAGTGGGTTTAAGAGTATGAACGAAAGTTGATTTTGTCATGAGGTTTACTCCTTCAAGAATAAGAGAAACGAATTCATCCTCGGAGTGTTGAATTCAGAGGGCTTTGGCTGCATTCCGTATCGAAGTAAGGAAGTCCCTGGGCGATTCATCCCTATACTGGAAACATTTCACCTTCTGCATAAAAAGATTCAGTCTTGTATTCCAAAGATATTTGAAAAAATAATATTAAATTCAATTTTCCCACTCCTAAAAAATCTTTTAGTGCCAGAACATGGTTTCATACCTGGCCGCTCAACAATATCCAATTTATTAGTCTATGAAGAAAGTATATATAGATCTTTTAATAGTAATTTACAAACAGATGCTATATATTTGGATTTTTCCAAAGCATTTGACAGTGTTGATCATGTCCTTTTATTGAAAAAATTGAAAGCACTAGGTTTTGACGGTATGATCCTTAAGTGGTTGGTAAGTTATTTAGTAGGTAGAAGGCAATCTGTTAAAGTGAATTCATTTATCTCTTATCAATTCGATGTACTTTCAGGAGTCCCACAGGGATCTCAGCTTGGGCCCTTTCTTTTTAATATTTTTGTAAATGACATACATGTTGACATTGGTGATGTTAACTTTTTGCTTATGATATGAAAGTTTATAAAGGCACACAATCAAAAGATGACTGTTACACATTACAAAATGCTCTGTATGTGATATTTAAATGGTGCAATATTAACAATATGGTTTTAAACATATCAAAATGTAATGTGAAAACTTTCTATCATTGTAAAAATCCATTTTTGCATGATTATTTTTTTAATGATACATTAATTAATCGGGTTGATAAAATAAAAGATCTTGGAGTGTTTTTTGACTCATCAATGTCCTTTGTACCACATATTCAGTACATCAAAGGCAAGGCTTTGAAAATACTAGGCTTTATAGTTAGAAATAGTAGTGAATTTAAAAGTATTGGTACATTTAAATCACTTTACTGTACATTAGTTAGACCTCTTACGGAGTATGCCTCCACAGTTTGGTCTCCCAACTATAATAAACATATTAATGCACTGGAAAAGGTACAGAATAAGTTCTTAAGATTTATAAATTATAGAATGGGAAACAATATATATGACTTATCTTATACTAATATTCTTTCTAGTCTTAATATTCATGAACTAAGTTTCTGTAGAATTATCTTTGATGTTACTTTCTTATATAAGTTGCTAAATAATGAAGTGGATTGTCCCCAACTGTTATCATTAATACATATAAGAGTCTCTAAACATTTAACAAGATCTAATGACATTTTTATCACAGAAGTTTTAACAAAGAATTATCTATACAATTCATCAGTAACACGGATGCAGCGTCTTAGCAATATATACTTCAATCATTACCACATTGATGTTTTTTACACTAATATTAGGCAAATAAAAATTAAAGTTAATGCTCCTATTGCTCTTTGATTTATTTAGATTAATATCCAAAGGATTTTATATGTACTTAAAACTTAAATATGGTATTATTATGACTCCATTTAAGGTGTTTGTTTATTAATCTGTATTTATTTTTATGAATGTCTTTTAAGGCTTTTATTATCTTTTTGTATTTTAATTCCTATGATTCTTTATATGTATTTTTTCTTTAAATTGTATGTCGAAATTGTATTGTTTGTACTGATTATAGGGTGTCAGCCCGTGAAAATAAATTTATTATTATTATTATTAAGACTTTCAAAAGCCCGTCTCGAGACATAGGTATCCCTGATTTTGCTGATAATATCCTTCCATTCTAAGTTATCAACTAATACGGACAGCCAGAATTGCCGGGAAGACGGCGGTATTTTTGGGATAAGAAATATGAACAGATGTTTATTAGGAAGAAGAGATAATTGCAAGATATCAGACACACGACCGATAAAGTGAACCAATTTTCAGGTGTTACCTGAAGAAATAGCGGAAATTCGTAGAGGAGTTGATTGACGACCCTCGTAGCATCTGGAAATGGCGAGATACTTTCCAACATCTCAGTAACAGCGACACCAACTGCCCCCTTTTCCCTCCTATCTTCGGAGGTAGTACTAGTTTTATAATTTTTGTGATAGGGTTCGACTTCCTCCTGTTTCGAAGACTTACCGAATTCAACTGCTTTACAGATTACGTTCGCTGCTCAAGAGTGATCGCTGTCACAGAATTAGTATGAAAAATATAATGGGCAAGTTAAAAGCGGATGTATGAAAAATATTGTGGGAGGATTTAGAATAGAATATTCCGTGGAATCTAATGCTCTTGGCCTTCATACAGCAAGAAGTCAATCCGTCACCCCTCACAACTTTCGAGCGGGAGGACAGCTATCTAATCACGAACAGCAACAGCAAGGAGACGGCGGTAGAAATGGCAACACAGACTGATGTGAACGCTTCGAAATCAAGAGTAACACTGAGTTCCCCCCACTACCTTTCCAAACAAACCATCTCCTATTGGCTGCTGCTTCCAAGAGACTTTAGATAGTGAACAGACTATAATGAAGCGGAAACAGTGAACGAAAAGTTATACTTCAAAATTTAAACTATAGGTAATCGAACATCTGCCGTTTGAACCTTGTGCAGGGAAAGAGATTACGATTGACACCAAATTAGTATAACAAATATATATTTATATATATTATGAAACTTTTAGAACATCAAACACACTTCTCATCCTTGTGAAAGGCACGACAGTGACTTGTATGGTGCTTTCACAAATAGTGAACTTCGAAACTAATTAACATGAATTTGATATTAAATTACAAAATTTACTAGGAGAATGACTTATCTCCCCGGGGCCTCCAATTTATGAAGCGATACCAATTGGGTATGAGATATAGATTATAATTTCCATTAAAATAACTTTGGTTAATAGTTAACAATTTATTAACCATACCAAAATAACAATTCTCACAAGTTATAATTCACCCATGCCACTGTGTGGTTCAGGCACCATGGACTTCATTTGAAAGTTCAGGCAAGGTTAGCTCAGCTGATGTGGGAGCTGCTAGGGTTAGGAAGAGAATGAGAGAAAGTGAAAGCCCGCTCACTGCCTCGACAGAGTTCTAGGGGAAGAGGGGAGGGTTTCACAGGTCACTCTGGAATTTCCAGGTGGTGAGTCGTGAATATTTAAATGGGAATTTCTGGATTCGCAGTTCTAGGATTAAAGTTAGTTGAACTGGAAGGGAACTGGAGGGAGGACACGCTTTTTGGCGTATATACTTAGGTGTCCAGAAAAGTCCACGGCATCTCGAATTGGCCTATTCTCTTTCATATAGAAACCCAACAGAGAGAGTTATCTGCGAGTTCTTTCTTTCTTACGATGCTAAACAACAGAAAGGTGACGTAGGTTGTTGTTGGGCAAAAGTCAGATAGCGGTTACACCGGACATCTTCCGGAAATTCTTCGTCAAGTTGTCGCTTTGACAATGAAGAAAAGCGGGCAACTGCTGACTTCGTCGGCGAAAGGAAGACCAATCTCTTCGTCTGCTTCACCCTGCAATGAGTCTTGCATCACAGCAGAAATGCAAGCAATTCCTGCGCCGCCAACTCTTGCTGACTCTCTGCAGGATCAAACTGGGTATCCAGAACCAACACCACTGGCGACCTGTGCCAAGACAACAGAGCACATCTCGTCCTCTTCACCAAATACCAGCTCTTCGCGGGACCCAAGAGTAAGACGGTCTTTTGTGACCATTACCGAGAACATTCACAAATGGCAGAAAATCTCAGAAACGGTGGCAAACATCCCCATTAGAAATCGCTATGAACCTCTTTTCCGAGACATGGAGACCGAAAATATCCACGCCTCCACCTCAGTCGAGGTCATGGACACCAACGAGCCTGCCCCACAGCAGCCACCTCAGTCTTCGAAGCTGCGGCGCCCGCCTCCGATTATAATCTACGAGGTGAAAAACTTCTGGGCTCTCCGTGCCTTAGTCTTGGCACATGTTACTGACAAGACTTCCTCCTTCACCCACTTAAAGGATTCAAGACGACTCAAGCTGTGCAATATGGCAGATTACATCGCGGTCAGAGAAATTCTTGTGCAGAATGAGGCGCAGACCTCCACCTGGGACAACGCGGACCAGAGGATCGTCACCTTCATAATTCGAGGCCTCCGAGATGACTGTGAGCCAGAGGATATTAGGGAAGACTTGGATAGACGCGGCGTCGTTGTGAAATGAGTCCGCCAGATGCGGAAAAAGGATCAGCTCCTAGATGTCTTCACTGTGGCGGTTGTACCGAGTGAAGAATGACATCCCAAGTATATAATAAAAATTCGGTACTTAGTGAACAGCCGAGTCCGCATCTCCAGCTATAGATAGGACACCCCCCAGATGTGCTTCCGCTGCAATAGGTTTGGACACGCTTCAACCTTCTGCACGGCGGCACCTCGATGGTATAAGTGCGCTGGTCCTCATGAGGGAAAAAGCTGCCAGCTCTCGGAGTCAGGAAACCCTGTCTGCTGCAACTGTGGCCAGGATCATCTTTCTTTCTCCCGTTCCTGTCCGGTATACGAAAGGGAATTGAAGAAGAAGCTAGAGAAAAATGCTGCCAAATTACCCTCTAGTAAGAAGGACACTCCTGCTCTAGTCCCTCCTCACCCTTCCCTAGGCAAATCTAATGCTTGGGGGAAAGGAAATGAGGAACGCCACAATCAGAGGCAGAGAAAAACCCTACGCCAATGCCCTGACGTCGACTTTCTCCACCAAAATGCAGAACAATTTCCACCCCTACCATCATGTAGTAAATCGCGGGTGGAGTCAGTGGGAGAGCTGCGGGTTCCATCGAGAAGAAAGCAGCGCCTACGGGATCAGACAGCTGCTCCTTCTTCAACAGAGGCCTCTGCTGCGGATCGATTGAGCGTCCTTATTGCGTCGCTTACCACCATTACTGCGGCTCTCCAGTCCCAGCTCTCTGCACTAGGGAACGCACTCCAGCAAATTGCTGCTCTTTGTCCTCGTGATGGCTCTGCACCGTAAACGAGAATAACGGTGCAACCTCGTCTTCGTTAGCTGGAATGCTGACGGTGGACTCTCAAGACAACTCCCGGAGATGTTGGCTTTCTTGCGGAAACAGGATGTTTCCATAGCCCTTCTCCAGGAAACCTTCTTGAAACAGCATCACAAACTAACCGTTCCAGGCTACTCTGCCTTCCGCCGAAACCGACAAAATGCCAGAGGAGGGGGAAGGGCCATCCTAGTCCGAAATGACGTCGCCGCACATGAACTCCAGATGACTACCACGGCCCTGGAAGCAACAGCAATTATGGTAGAAACGGCCAATGGAAAGCTGATGGTAGTATCCTGCCACCAACCTCCTGGGAAGGACTTCCATCCCCAAGATTTGGACGTGGTCTTCGGCACCAGTTCTCCAACAGTTGCTGGTGGGGATTTCAATAGCAAACACCCCTCTTGGAACTCCAGCTCCATAAACAGGAGAGATAGATTTCTTCGAACGTGGGCGGATAATTCCAGAGTGAAAATAGCGGCTCCTGCTCACCCGACGCGATACCATCACACTGGCACCAGTGATGTACTCGACAGCGCTTGGAACATCCATCAATGCGCACACCTTCCCATCATTAACCAGCGACCATAACCCGGTAGTAATCCACCTCGGTGCATTACCGCGATGCCTGCCGACAGGAGAACATCAGGACTTCCGAAATGCTGAATGGGATAAGTTCAGGGTTACCCTGACCGACAATCTCCCAGAGGTCTTCCCACCTCTTGGCACACCACACATCACTGTGTCGCTGACAGAAGTTGAATCCCAATTTATAGAGATACTCAAGGAAACTGCTGAAGAAATAGGAGGAACAGTTAAAACAAAGCCAGAGAAAAAGTTGACCGAAAAAACAAGACCGCTGATGGAAAAAAGAAGGAAAATGTTAATTACTAATGATCCTAAAGAAATGATCCATTTTGCAGAACTAAACAAAACTATAAGGAAGTGCATCAAGGAAGATGTGAAAAATATAATTATGAGTTAATCGAGAAAGCCATAGAAAACAATAGAAGTTACAAGAAAATGAAGCAACATCTCTCGATCGGAAAGAGACAGCTGGTGGCCTTGATGCTAGAAGACGGCTCCATAACCCATAGTAGGAAACTAATCCTGAAACGGGTACAAGAATTTTACACCAAGCTGTATGAGGATCCTCTAGGAAATGATGAAGTAAATGATGATGGAAACATGCCCACCGAAGAGGTCCCAGATATCCTTCCGGAAGAGGTGAGACACTCAATCAGTAGTATGAAGAATGGAAAAGCATCTGGAATGGATGGTATCACAGCGGAAGTATTCAAAGCAATGGGTAATCATATGGAAACAATTCTCGCTATGATTTTTAATTTGTGTCTGAGGAAGAAAAAGATACCAGAAACATGGAACCAAGCATGTATTATCCTTCTGCACAAGAAAGGTTCCAAAGAAGACTTGAATAACTACAGACCGATCAGCCTACTCCCAACAGTCTACAAAATATTCACCAAAATACTCACTATGCGCCTTCAAAACCATCTTGATTCTGCCCAACCCAGAGAGCAAGCTGGATTTCGCAGTGGGTATAGCACGATGGACCACATCCAAGTCGTGAGAGAGGTAATCAGTCGGACTAACGTGTACCAATTACCTCTGTGTATGAGCTTTATCGACTACGAGAAAGCATTCGACTCTGTCCGAACTTCGTCGGTGATACGCGCACTAACGAAATAAGGAGTAGAAGAAACGTACATAACCTTGATCAAGAATATCTACGAAAATGCGACAACATCTGTCCAGCTGCATGAAGAGATGAGTGCCTTTAAGGCCGAAAAGGGAGTGAGACAAGGAGATACTATGTCCCCAAAGTTATTTACAGCAGCTCTAGAGGAAGTATACAAAATGCTAGACTGGGAGGAAAAAGGCATAAAGGTAAATGGAGAACATCTGAGTCACCTGCACTTTGCAGATGATATCATACTGATCGCAGGGAGCCCAGAAGATCTCCTTAGAAGAACTGAAGAGCTTGAGCAAGCAAGCCAAGAAGCTGGACTTAAGATGAATCTTAATATAACAAATTCTGAGAAGATACATATCAACGGAGCAGAACTCGGAGAAGTAACCAGCTATGTTTACTTAGGTCAACTCATCACTACTGATGGTTCACTTCTTGGAGAAATCAACCGGCGAGTAAAGATAGCATGGAGTGCTTTTGGCAAGAATGCGAACATCTTTAAATCAAATATTCCAGTCTTCCTAAAAAGGAGACTGTATGACCAATGTGTTCTGCCTGTTCTGACATATGGTTGTGAAACATGGACCATGAATGCCAGAATGATACAGCACCTGCAAACAACACAGAGCATGGAGAGATGCATGTTAGGGATCACCCGAAGAGACCGCAAGAGGAACGACTGGGTCAGAAAGAAGCTGGGAGTCTGTGACGTGATTAGAAGAGTGAAGGTGCTAAAATGGCAGTGGGCGGGCCACATTGCTAGAAGAAATGACCAGCGTTGGACGTGCAGTGTCATCGAATGGATCCCAAGAAATATCAAGAGACCAAAAAGGAGACCGAAAGACAGGTGGGACAGAGAGCTTGTTAAGTTCTTGGGGCAAACTTGGAGGAGGGAGGCAGTTGACAGAGAAAACTGGAAGAGTCTGGGGGAGGCCTTCATCTGTCAGTGGACTGAAAAAGGCTGATAATGATGATGATGATATATACATATACAAGGTATATTTAAATTCCACCGACAAACTTCTAGGGCTTGTAGGTGGGTTCAAGCTATGCTCCAAAATATTAGTCCGAGTTGTCTCGTCGCCTCATTACCAAGATACAGGTCAATGAATTTATTGTTGCCCCTGAAGGGTTTGCAACCATCCCAGCGCCTCTGACGCTGCTTGTAGTTGCATAGTTAGGATTGCTACGCACGGTTCGGCATGACTGCACATCTTGATTCCTCGATCAGTAACCGGATGTTATTAGGTTCATTTAAATACATAACACTCTGAGAGGGCAGGATATGAACAATATTTACGTCCTAATGTACAGATAACATGGGATGGTAAATATCGTTTTCTTCAGTGGTAAGAATGAAGTTTCAAAACATAGCTTAAGATCCCTTACGTAATTCTAAAAAAGTCCCTTAGTGTACTTAGTTGGTGAAAATGGACAAGAGTAAGAAATTTAATCGTGCAAAGGTAACAATGATATGATGATGAGCAGGCCTTTCAGCATTAACATGGAAACTAGAGCAGCTGTTCAAAGTGATGACCACCGACTTCATTGCACAGCCCACAGCGACGAACCATTGACTGTCGCACTCGCTCAAAATTACCAGGTGTCTGTCGTATGTTGTCGCATGCTGTCTGGATGCTGGCCAGCAGATCATCTTCTGGCTTTACTGAAGTAACGTAGATGAGACAAATGAGATGTTCCCAGACGAAAAAGTCAAGCGGATTTAGGTCTGGTGAGCAGGCAAGCCAGGAAGCAGGACCTAATCCACTCCGCAGGGAAAACAGT
Source organism: Uropetala carovei (assembly GCA_036926305.1). NCBI lineage: Eukaryota > Metazoa > Arthropoda > Insecta > Odonata > Petaluridae > Uropetala > Uropetala carovei. The sequence continues at coordinate 12,725,591 of JAXCHB010000011.1, forward strand.
GTTCAGGTATTCTCGCGCATCCTTGCTGAAATTTGCTAGGGCCCAGTCGTGCATGAACAACATCCTTCGGCGAATGTCTAAGGGCATATCCTCCAGCAATTCTGGCAGGGCCTGCTCCAAAAAGTCCCTGTAGACCGGTCCTATCAAGCATGCAGGAAGTACGTAGGGCCTATTAAAAAATCGGTACAACATACATTGTACAAACTTTCTCATATACTAATGCATCATTTAGTTATCTTTAGAAAATGAAAATGGTATGAGCCTGTTTTTAGAAAATCCAATTTTTGTTAAAGTTGTCCAAGAATAAATTAGCCTTATATTCATTCATTGAGAAAAATAAAATACGTAGTATTATTGTAGATGTATACTCAAGTAACTACGAAATTTGATCAAAATCGTTAGAGCCGTTTTTGAGAAAATCGGATTGTTGTTAAAAATGCGTAGAATAAACTACTCTTAATTATTGATCAATGTCAACCATTTCTATATATACTCTGCTCAGTATGATAAAATGTCTAAGTACGAGATTTCATTCATTTTCGTTCTACCGTCTAGGCTCCAGAGCCAGTAACAGACACACAGACGACATTGCGAAACTCACTTTCTCGGATTCATCGACACCTAAAACGTATATTTCCGTAAAAATCTCGAGGTCGAATGTTTTCACGATAGCAATACTTTCTCGATACTTCGTATGAGAAAGTAAAAATCATGAACAATACCACACCAGACATTGATGGAAAATTATTTTGCTGATGGCCTTGTTCGACTGCCACATGCGGGTTTTATTCGGCCCAAACATGGCTATTATGACTGTTGATAACACTCTCTCGAGTGAAGGATGCCTCTTCTGTGTAGAGTATGATGCTGGGGAACCAGGGCTCTGCATCACAGCGCTGAAGGAACCACTGAGTAAACCCCTGTTGCTTGGGGTAGTCTGCTGGGCTCATTGCCTGCATTTTATTGCAGATGATACAGGTGTAGCTGCTGCTCATGCACGATCTGCCAAATGGCAGTGTGAGATGCATGCATGGCGTGCCCAACTCGGCACGTGCTGGTTGATGGTTCGTTAGCAACCATATCCAAGACTACTTCCTCAAAGCGTGGACTGTGGACAGTTCTCCTCCATCCACAATCATGCCTGTTGACCTTCAACGAACCAGTCTCTCTTATCCGTCTGCTGCACCGTATGCAGGGAGCATATCTGTCATTTCTTCCCACGTACATATGCATCCATTGCTGACATCTCTCACGCACTAATGAAAACAAACTCACAACAGAGATGTGGTTGCATGTGCCAGGCTAAAAAGCTACTGATCGAGGAATCAAAGAGTTCAGTTCAATGTGGCCAGACCAGTCACGTTGAACCGAGCACAGCAGTCCGAACTATGCAACTACAAGCAGCGACAGAGGCGCAGAGACGGTTGTAAATCCTACAGGGGCAACAGTACATTCATCGGCCTGTATCTCGGTAATGAGGCGATGCAGACAACTCGGACTAATTTTTCTGAGCATAGCTCGAATCCACATACAAGCCCTAGAAGGTTGTCTGTGGAATTTAAATACACCCTGTATATATATATATATATATATATATATATATATATATATATATATATATATATATATATATGTGTATATATATATGTGTATATATATATACACATACAGTGCCATGTCCAGACATTTTGCCACCTGCGGCGAGATTTTATATGGCGTCCCCTTAATTTTTACTTTCTCATATACGGAGTATATTGAGAAAGTATTGTTACCGCGAAAAAATTGAACTTTGAGATTTTTATGGAAATGTACATTGTAGGTGTCATTGAATCTGAAAAAGTGGATTTTGCAATACTGTCTGTCTGTCTGTCTGTTACTGGCTCTAGAGCCTAAACGGTAGAACGAAAACGAATGAAATCTCGTACTATTTTATCATACTGAGCAGAGTATATGTTGAAATGGTTGACATTGCTCAATAATTAAGGGAAGTTTATTCTATGCATTTTTAACAACAATTTCATTTTCTCAAAAATGGCTATAACGATTCTGATCAAATTTCATACAGTTGCTTGAGTTTACGTCTTCAATAATACTAAGAAGTAGTGTTTCTGATTTCTCGATATCTTTCATTTCTTGGGAAAAGAAAATTCAATGTGGACCTCTTGAGAATTCTCAAGAATTCTTGAGAAATGCAAGATGTCAAAAAAAAACATTATATTGTTTAAACTTCAGTATTTGTTTTTTTAGATATATAGATTTTACAAGAACATATATGTTTTATATAATATAACACATTTGACTTAACAGTCAAAAAAGAAAAGATTTTTTTCTCTCAAACAAACTATCAATTACTTACAGCTCATAAATAAAAAATAAAATATTTCTGTCTAGAAAATTATACTAATTCCCTGCAAAATTAAATTATCCAATATAGTTTCTTTAATGATTAAGAAATTATTTTTTATATTTAAAATAACTTTTTAAGGAACACAAAGCATCTAACATCGAGACTGCCAATGGAGTTCGTTTTTTATAACAAAATCATTAGCAACAGAAAAATTTCGCTCATTTTGCATGGAAGTTGGCTTGATTGTAGACAGAGCATCCAGAAGTTGTTGCAAATTTGGTGGTTTCTTGCCAGTAGTTTCGAATATATTAAACTCTTTGGTCAATGTACGATATTTCTCATCATCATATTTAGGTTTACCCTCAAATTCTGTAAGGCTTTCTGAGATTGCCAGTTTCAATTGTTCTTGCAGAGATAATTCTTCATCTTGAAGAGCTGGAAGTTCTTCAATATTGTCATCTTTCACAGAATCATGGTCGCTGTTATGTTCTGCTTCAAACAGTCAACTGAACATCTTTTTTGCCATTTCACTTATTTCCACTTTAAATGATAAGTTGAAAAAATTGTCTTTCTTGATGAATTAGTGAGCCAGGATTATGAAGATATTTTATAAGAGATACAATAGTCTTGTCTCTTCTTTTATATATTTCTTCTTTAACAGCAGCAAGAAGCTCAGAACTTAATTCTGAATTTATCTTTTCTAAATGTTTAAATAAGAATTTAAGTGCTCCTTCTGCAGTTAATAATGTCGAGTCTTCTCTGCTGAGATATTTGATAGTAATTCTTACTGGCTGTAATGTGGCCAATAATATTTCAGCCATATTAATGTATTCGTCATTTCACATACTATCTAAATTTAGGTTATTCAGTGCCTTTCTGATTGATCTGTTTATTTTCAAAAATCGTTCAATCATGGCCTTCATGGTATTCCATTGGGTCTTACAATCCAAAATCAGCTTTAACTCCTTTTATCATCTTCTTCTACATATTTCTGTAAGATACTATTTTTAACTGGCGAATTTTTAAATACTTTTACAATTATTTGTATAGCTGTTATTGTATTTTCAATTGTTGGCTGCATCTGGACATCTCTGATCTCTATAGTTTCAACATCAGAATCAGAGTCAATATTCACATATTCATTTCGTGATAAATCATCGTCAATATCACTATCATCAACATCATCATATTCTGATGGTGACTCTTCAGTTCCATTGTTCTTTTGAACGTAAAGGTCTTTCGAAACTACTAAATCCAGTCCATGTTTATAGAAAAGTTGCTGATATGCCGGAGACAGTCTTCCAAATCTTTGCATAACAGCAGCACCGTTGCTCATGAGAGATACTATGTCTTGTTTAAATGAAAGACTAAAAGAACTTCATTTCCCATCAACTAACTCTAAAGCCCTTTCAGCTTCCATTTATCGGTACCAATCCGAGGTTGTCTGAATCTTTGGAATTATAATATATGTGAACATCCATGTATCTTTTATTATTCATAATAGTTCATTTGTCAATGGATATGCTGAACTTTTTCTCTTCAAATTTTAGTTGATTTATATTTTGTATTAGCTCTTCTTTCTTCTGCATATGAAATTCCATCATTAGTTTCATTACATCTGTAGGATTATGTAGAAGATTAAAACCTTTAGCACCCATACTTTCCCTAATAAATTCACTTTTGGTAATTCTGTTAAAAGAAAAGCCATCAATCTCTGCCAGTTTGGATACTAGCCATAATCGGTCGTGTTACAAATTTTTTAATTGTTTGATTACCATCAAAGCATCGATATCATTTGATTTGTCTGGAACTGTTTCCGTAGCCACTGGTAGTTGGCTGATTTTTACTTTCCTCTCGTTTGAAGCCGTGCACACCTTCAAGATGCCTGCGAAGACCAATAGTTGCTGAACCTTTACATAAAAGAATTTTCGCACAAATATTGCAGGTAGCTGATTCATTGTTGCTATTCTTCTTAAAATATTGCCAACAGTCTTGATAAATTTTGCTCATGTTGATGGGTTGTATCTAAAAATTAAAAAAAAGTTCAATAAATAATACTGACAATGATAAAAAAACAACCATTAATGAATTCCACTGCAATAAATAGTACACCAAAGTCCCCAGGACTGACTTTAAATATTTATGTGTTGTTTAAAGCACTCACCTTACTGCGAGTAGAGGTCAAGAAAATTTAGTTTTGAAACACAAGATAGCCAGTTGGTGTGGAATGGACATTGTTATGTATTGGTGGTATTGATATTTATCATTGTGATATATTGATGTTATCGATTTTTATGATAATCGAAATTCGATACTATCGAATAGATAGAAAGGGATTGACTGTCAGGCAGTTGAACATTGGACATGTAAAGTTCGTGTATGTTATGTACTTAGATCCTAGTTGGAAGTTCATCAATAGGTGCGCTTTTCAAAGAATTCCAAAATAAAGAATTCTGAAAATAAGAAATGCAAATCGCTGATGAGCAAATTTTATTATCGTTTTCCCAGAAATAAATTTCTCCAGAAATAATATAATTTCTCGAGATAAGAGAAACTTAAAATTTGGCTTATACTTTAGAAATTCTCGAGAAAGAATGCTCGAGAAGGAACATTACTAAAAAGTTCATATTTCTCAAAAAATGAATATAAGGCTAGTTTATTCTAGGCAACTTTCACAATAATTTGATTTTCTAAAAAATGGCTAGAACGATTTTGATAAACATTCGTACAGTTACTTGAGTATAAGTCTGCAATAATACTACATATTTCATTTTTCTCTATGAATGATTATAAGGCTAGTTTATTCTTGGGCAACTTTAACAAAAATTGGATTTTCTAAAAACCGGCTGATACAATTTTCATTTTCTAAAGATAAATAAACGACGCATTATTATATGAGAAAGTCTGTACAATGTATGTTGTACCGATTTTTTATCTTCATGGGAAGGTTGCCAGAATTTATTTCATCGGTGCCGAGATATATTTCGTCTTTATTTTTGTAGCAAAGTCCTTCACTCAACCATGCTTTGCATGGTTAGGCTGAGGAATTCTTCTACATATATGCTATTTTCCAACTCATGGTCAACTCAATATAAAAACTAGTTTTTCCAGCATTTGTTAAAAAGGAATAACTGATATCGAAAAAATGATGAATATACGTACATTGTTAGCCAGAGGTATCATATTCTGACGCCCGGCCAATCAAACAATTGCATTGCATTGCATAGTACAATTTCACAAACATACCATTAATATTAGTTCACTTATAGACTTTGTTGTAATAAATACAAATTTTCCGCTTTGTTAATGTGTGATTCACTTTGGAATGCAAAAGAGAAATTTGCAATAATGGATAGATATATCAAAGTCAATTAAATGCCCTAACTATATCGATACCTTGAACGCAGGTTGGACTTATGAATTTAATTTGATAGGTTTTCATTTTTGTCATATTTTGGCGCCCTCCCTCGAGAGGCACCTGAGGCAGTTGCCTCACCCATCGGCACGGCCCTGTATATACTATATGTATGTATGTGTATGTATGTACACACACACACACACGTGTTTGTGTGTGTGTGTGTGTGTATATACACACCCATCTGTGTGTGTGTGTATATATATATATATATGCACCCCCAGCGGCTCTTCATTCTAGGTAAGTGTCCACTGGGCTTCCTCCAACACCTTCTTGCTACCTTTATTATTACCTTTCCTTTTCCCTAAGTATTTATATATATATATATATATCTATATATACATACATACATACATATAGTATATACAGGGCCGTGCCGATGGGTGAGGGAACCGCCTCAGGTATATATATATATATATATATATTTAGGGCAACTAGGTGTTCCATAAATGCAGCAGCTCCATAATTCATTCACTAAGCAACTCCTCAATTTTCAAAGACAACCTCGACTCCATCTTTCAAAAAGCTGCAGAAGAACTCGCAGCCAACCATAATTGACTTCTCCGTAAACTTTCACTTATTTGCACCCGCCATTTCCAACAAGAGTTACCCCTCCCCTTCATCCCAGCTGGTGAGTTCAACGCACCTCCCCCGCCCCTCCTTGCCCAAAGACCGTGCCTAGCGGACCTTTTGGGAATCCCAACCCCACTGCACACCCCCAACAGGACCCCCTTTGTTTCAAACAGCCAACAGCGGAAACCCCTTTCCTGGCAAACCCCCACCTCCTCAAGCACCCGAAACTCCTCCCAGCCAGATGACGTCCTGAACCTCTCATCCCATACACTCACCCCTGCCGAGAATGCACTTCTTTCGCGTGGCCTTTCCTTCTGCCCTACCACCAAATTTGACCACATTTCCCTGCTCGCCGACATACAAGCTTTTATCTGCCTACTTCGCCTCAAGGTTGCCCCACCCAAAATCAAACTCTCTTCTACCCCAGATGCACTCCAACTATCTCTTTCTGCCTTTAAACCCCCTTCTCAATATATTCCACCCTCTCTCCCTCTACACCACCCCGTCGAGCAATATTCCAATTACCTCACACACAGAGTCGCCCATCCCGATTTACCCGACCTCCTCGACCAGCATGACATTCTGAGGAAAGCAGAAAGACATGACATCTCGACACTTAAACGGAACCAAGGCATTGTAATTCTCCCCGTGGACAAAGGGATGACCACAGTAATAATGGACTGCTCCCATTACACCGACGAAGCCCTCCGCCAACTATCCGACCAAACCTTCTACATCCCTCTCCCCTCCAACCCCACCGACCGCCATTCCTCTGAAATAGCCACATATCTGCGATCCGTTGGGAAAAAAGTAGGCCTTCCTGATTCCACCATCTCAGTTATGATTCCCAACAAACCCCGTACCCCTACCTTCTACTAAAAATCCACAAACAAAATATCCCTGGCCGTCCCACAGTTGCCAGCTACAACTCTCCCACGGAACGCATCTCTGCCTTTGTTGACTCCCACCTACAACCCCTCGTTCGTCAAATCCCATCTTTCCTCAAAGATACCAACCACTTCCTTCAATGCCTAAAATCTCTCCCCTCCCACCTAACACAATCATGACAACAATAGACGTCTGCTACCTTTATACTAACATCCCCCACCACGATGGACTGTTCACCAAGAAAAAATCCCTTGACTGGAGACCACCTGACGCAATACCCTCCTCCCACTTCCTAACGAAGCTGGCGGAAATGGTGCTCCACAACAACAATTTTACCTACAGAGGGCGCCACTACCTACAAATAAAAGGTACGGCGATGGGCACTCGCATGGCGCCCTCATACACCAATGTCTTCCTAGGTGAATGGGAGGAATGTTTCCTCGACATACACCCCAGACCACTCCTGTGGCTGAGGTATATTGATGACATTTTCCTTCTTTGGACACATGGACCTGCCTCATTCCAATCCTTTTTACAGTGCCTCTCTTCCCACCCCACGCTCTCCTTCACCTACCTCTCCTCCCCCACCAGCATCACCTTCTTGGATGTCGACCTCCCCATCCGAGAAAACCAAATCCACACCAAAGTGCATTTAAAACCTTCCAACCGCCTTCAATATCTCCACTTCCACAGCTGCCACCCCCTCCATACTAAAACTTAAACCCCCTACGCCCTAGCCCGACGAGGACGGAGAATCTGCTCGGACAGAGACTCACTTTCCGAGTACTGCTCTGTCTTCAAAAATGCTTTCCTCCAACACAGATACCCACCGGACCTGATTCGGGACCAAATCCGATGGGCTGTCGCACCCAGCACCCCTAACCTACACTGCAACCGCCCCGCAACCCCAACTCTACCCCCAAACTCATCCTAATCACCACCTTCTATCCCGGCATCCACGATACCCTAAAAAGCATCATAAAGGCAGCCCACCCAATCCTCACTTCCTCCCCTAACCAGGTCTCCATTCCCACACCCCCAATCCTCTCCTTCCACAGACCTCCCAACCTTGCCAACATCTTATGGAGAAAAGAACCCCCATCACCCACTCCTCTGCACCCTGCAGGGTCCCACCCCTGCCGCAGACCACGATGCCTAACATGCCCTATAAACCCACCCTCCAACTCATTCTCAAACCCCACCACCAACATCACCTACCCCATTACATCCCCTACCAACTGTACCACCTGCAATGTCATCTACCTACTAACCTGTACCCAATGCCCGACCTTTTACGTCGGACTCACCAGCAATTCCCTCAACATTCACATGAACGGCCATCGCAACAGCGTTAGTCTTAAACGACAGCTACCCGTGGCTGTGCATGTGAATAACCACAATCTTAGTTTCAATGTTTGTTTCACGGCTCTTTTTAAATGCCTCCTAAAACTACAATATGCGCTAAATGTAATGAAAGGAAACAGGTTGTGCTAACCTTAACCCAGAAACTTGATATAATAAAACGTTTAGAGAAAGTGGAGAACTGCTGTTTTAATGAAAGAGTTCAATGTTGGTTCTTCCACTATTTATGATATTAAGACACAGAAATCACAGTTAATGAAATTCGTTATGTCTTCTGAGACATCTAGAGGAAATGAATATCGGTGCACGCTTCGTAAGCTGAAACTTGAGCAATTGGATATTGGTATTTATGAATGGTTTTCTATAAAGCGTTCCAAGAAAGCACCTATTTCTGAAACAATGTTCATTGAAGAGGCCCAAGATTTTTATAAACAAATAGAGATTAGTGAACCATGTGCATTTTCAGATTGATGGCTAATATGTTTTAAGATTAGGCATAGGATCAGACATCTAGATGTTTCGGGTGATAAAAAATCGGCCGCCCAAGGAGCTGCTGACAAATTTTGTGACTTTCTTGAAACATTAGTTAAGGAACATGGCCTAACTCCTGATCAAATTTATAATGCTGACGAGACCGGTTTCTTTTGACTAGTTTAATTGTAAGTGAGACTCACGCTGAAGGTTTTAAAGAAAATAAAGACTGTGTAACTGTGTTTACCTGTTTATCAATTTGCCTCAGGTATTTCTGGTAATAAATTGTGTTGGGTGTGGATAATTTTTCTCATTTTCTCAGACAAGGAAACAATATTTTTTGTCGTAAAATCCTAAAGGTTTGACGAAGTTAACCCTTACCTCGCATTGTTATTAGAACAAAAGTGAAGCTAGTAGCGATAGTCATACAAGAAACTCTGTTGGATATAAAGTAGTTAGTAAATATTTAAATATTCCAATTAAACGTGTTGAATACTTGTATATTTGAATTTCACTACTTCCTTGAATATCAAGGAATTGTTTAAAAACAATTATGAGTAGAATACCTAGTCTACAGGTTAGCAATTACAAGGTGAATGTATAATTCTGCATCTGTTCCTTATTTTGGTATCCAAATGCTTTATTGAGGCCTTTCCAATTAAACTATCAAGCAACTGGAATATTCACTTAACCGGAAAACCCAATTCCCCGAGCATTATGGATAACTGGGAGTTTACTGTAATAATAATAATAAAATTTTAACAGTTAACATACACATACAGACTATTTCTTAAAATTTATGAAAAGAAATGCTGGCAGTTGGGATTGAACCCCAGCCCATCCAATTAGTAGACATTCACTGTACCCTTTCGCCTATCGCCACTTCTGATCGAAGCATTAAGGTATGGTATATGACACATCCATGCTTAAACCTGAATTTAAATTGTTAATGTCTTTTAAACAAAGGCTCACTGGCAAAAACGCCGCGAGATATATTTGATATTTTAGTTCTAGTTTCACCTCATAAAAGGGTTTTACGAATTTCAATATTAATGTTATGGCCTCCCCTAGTAAGATGTATATCTCCATTAAAATCTCGAGGTCGAATTTTTTCGCAATAACAATACTTTCTCAATATACTTTGCATATGAGAAAGAAAAAACACATCTTGAAGAATATAGGTATAAAATGCCTATGTACGAGATTTTATTCATTTTAGCTCTACCGTTTAGGCTCTAGATCCGCGAAGAGATGGACCCACAGACAGACGGCATTGCGAAAACCGCTTTTTCAGACTCAGGCACACCTAAAACGTATATTTCAATCAAGATCCCGAGGTCGAATTTATTCGCGATAACAATACTTTCTCAATATACTTCGGATATGAGAAAGCAAAAAATATATCTTGAAGAATATAGGTATGAAATTCATGGGAGTCTATATTGGAAGAAAACTTAGGAGTCAGTAATATAGCCTTATTCTTTCAAGTTCTTAATTATTAAATTTATTCAAGGACAGACTGAAGCATCAGGTGAAGGAAACCTCAATCAGTTGGAAAGATAACTAGAGATACACTGCACCAAGGAAGTGAAGCTCATGAACTCACCCTGTATATGAGATCCTTGAGTGAACCTTTGCTGTTGAAGGGGAGGACTGTGAATGCATACGACTGACCACTGCTCTCCCAGAAGTCTACGTCGAGGATGGGATAGATGTAAGGGTGTTGAAGTGCAAGAAATAGTTGAAGGAGTGTGTGGCGTGTTGTATGTGATGGACGGATGGGGCAGCAGGGCGAGTGTGGTACCAGAGTCAACATTCTCTCCGTCTTCAACCTTGTGTCCCTCACCACAAACCAATGTTTGTCCATTCGAGAGCCTATAATAGAGAAAGAGAGAGAGAGAAAAAAGGAAAATAAGAAGTGTATAAGTTGATTATTTTTATGTGGTTGGTCATAGCTACATTCATATTCTAATGTTAAATTATAAGATCAAAAGATATAACATATAAAATATAAAATAAAAAATTTAACCAAAGTAATTGACTCCCTCATGCAAAGGAAGGGACTCAGAATCCCACATTGTTTAAATAAAAAGTTCCAAATGTCTTAAGGTGTTGTAATATATTGAACAACATTAAATTTTAATTATTTAAATTATATTAAATTGTAATTAAAAGTAAAAAATCGGTACAACATACATTGTACAAACTTTCTCATATATTAATGTGTCGTTTAGTTATATTTACTAAATAAAAATCGTATGATCCAGTTTTTAGAAAATCCTATGTTTGTTCAAATTGTCCAAGGATAAACTAGCCTTATACTCATTCATTGAGAAAAATTAAATATGTATTATTAACCGTAGGAAATTTTATCAAAACCGTTGGAGCCATTTTTGAGAAAATCAAATTATTGTTAAAGTTACCTAGAATAAACTAGCCTTATATTCATTTTTTGAGAAATATGTACTATTTGGTATTATTGAAGACGTAAACTCAAGTAACTGTACAAAATTTGAACAAAATCGTTAGAGCTGTTTTTGAGAAAATGAAATTGTTGTTAAAAATGCATAGAATAAACTTCCCTTAATTATTGAGCAATGTCAACTATTTTTCAGAGCATCTGCTCTGTATGATAAAATATATATGTACAAGATTTCATTTATTTTTGCTCTACCCTTTAGAACCTAGCGCCAGTAACATACAGACAGGCGGCATTGCAAAAACCACTTTTTCTGACTCAGCTACGTGTAAAACGTATATTTCCGTTAAAATCTCAACGTCGAATTGTTTCACGATTACAAAACTTTCACAATATACTTCGTATATGAGAATGAAAAACTCGTATTTGATCATACGACAAAATTTCGCTAGCAGGTGGACTTCACAGAGATATCTTGCACCCGGGCGCAAAACACCCTAGGCGCATCTCTGCTTCTGTGACGTCCATAAGAGCGCGTATGTCAGAAAAATCTTTTCTGAGACATCTGTACTCACAGTGATAAGGAAGGTGTAAGAACTTATTCAATTTTCAACTTCAGCATTCAAGCGATCTCTTATATTTATAGCATTTATTAGACATTAAATTGCTAAATTACATTTACAGAGGAAATGAATTAACAAATAGACCACAGTTAATCAGAATCGAAAGACTATTTCAAAGAGATGACCAGTATACTTTTAGGATTACTCTCGTATGGACTCGATACTATTCGTAAATCACGCACATCAGCTAAGTCGCAACAGAATGTTGTGATGACACAAATTAGAGGAGACTTATTTTGAGGGTAGTTCTAGCATCAGTTGAATAGATAATCTGAGGACATCTATGATTTTCGTTTACATTACGCTACAAATGTCTCAAATACATTTCTTACACTGAATGATAGATTTAAACCCGCCTTAATGAAGCACGAGGATGGAAGCGACGCTGTTCAATACAATGCCGACTCACCGATATCGTTCAGCTGCTCGAGAAGGATATAACGATTGGAATCGCGCAGATATGCGTTGAATGTGCTATGAGCACGTTCCCTTGCTGCAGAGCGAGCTGCCTTTCGTTCCAGCTCCAGTCGTTCCTGTAGGTAGGAATCATCTTCGAGAGCTGTATACTCGTAACGACTCCCGTGACTGTGAATAAATAAGTACATTAGTATAACTAGAATATTGCCCGTCAGAAAATGACGGGCATTTATTGATACAGAACCAAAGGAAGTCGATATTATTTTTATTTCAAATCACCCGAAGGTATTTCAAAGCATATAATATTAAACATACTTGTGTTTATTAACATTTTGTAAATTTAGAGAATGGCAAAAGAACTGAAAATATTGAGCGTAAGTATTTAAGGAATCCTAATTCTCATTATTGTCATAATGTATGGTTTACGATATGATAAGAGACACAATGGCAAAGTGAGCAATACTAGATTGCTATAGATCTAACTTTCTCTGGCTATAGGATATTGCTATATTATTTAATTTTGAATGTTATTTAGAAAAATCACCTGACGATCTCTTTCGTGCCAACAACATAGGATCGTTTTCCTGACCGCACACGGCCCAGCGCTTTCATATATAAATCAGTATCATGAAAATTATTCAAGTTATTTATATTGAAATTTTTGGAAAAACATATTTCAATATTTCGAAAGTTTCATTCGAATTATGTTCTCACCTAAACCAATTTAAAAAACCGGTACTACATACATTGTACAAACTTTCTCATATACTATGGCATCGTTTAGTTATCTATATAAATAAAATTGTAACCTCTGTCTGTACATTCGTTTATTTGTCGGGGTTTAAATTTTTTGTGTGTTTTGCATCACAAGAAGATGTTTGAACCGGATTGCAGAATTGTTGTCTGTCTGTCTGTCTGTTTGTTTGTTACCGCATCACGCAAAAATGACTGGTCGAATTTTTATGAAACTTGAAACATATCTTTAGACTGGTCCAACTTAAAATATAGGCTATGTTGTGCATCTCAAAAAAAAATTTAATTGGGGGTTTGGGGGGCATCGATTTGGTTTTTCGACGATAACTCCCGAGTAAATTTACTTATGAAGTTCAAATTTGATATTTGTCACTTACAATATAAGTATAAGATCAAGTTAAGAGATGAGAAAAATCAGACCAAGGGGAGGAGGGGTTGTGGGGGGCACCCGTAAGAGAAATCGCTGATTTCAAGCTAATGGTTGATTACACTGAAGAAGTATAAATAAGAAATATTTTAGGAAAACAATTTGGGTAAATATTTTAGTAAAAAGTCTGTCTGTTTGTTTGTTTGTTACCGCATCATGCAAAAACGGCTGGTCGAATTTTTATGAAACTTGCAGCGTATCTTTAGACTGGTCCAGCTTAAAATATAGGCTACTAGCTGGAGTGCCCATTGAATTTCAACGGATTTAGTGAATCTAAAACTTCGACCGTGTAACATGTACACATCGCAAGAATAAGATGGTACACAGTTATAACCGTCGAATAAAGCAAAAATGAAGAAAACTGCTCTGCATTTTCCTATTTAGACGAATGAAGGAAGAAAATCTTGCACTGTGAAAAATCGAAAATAACGTTTAAACTCCCTCCCCCTCCCTTCCACCCTCTCCTTCCCTTCTCCCCCTCCCTCCCACTCTCTCCCTCCCTCCCTCCCCCTCTCTCACTCTCCCACCCTCCCCCTCGCTCCCTCCCCCTCACTTCCTCTCCCTCCCTCCCCTCACTTCCTCTCCCTCTCTCTCTCTCTTAAATGTAAGAAGGGACTATATAGTCTCAATATAAATGCATTGGAATCTCAATTTCGGGGACAATGGGAGTTGTCATGGTAGCTTATAATTGCTATTGTAATAAAACTGATAAAATCAGGTATTTTATTGATTCTATCTGCATTTCTATGTGAATTAGACCAGAATTCGGAATCTGTCTTCAATAAAAATAAACTTTGTCCTTTCCCGCAAAGAAATACAAAGTCCCAAGTTCGTACCGTGAATTTAAGTAATTTTAAAGTGCAAATTCAAAGTAGTCTACACTCACCCCTGTATTTCAGTTGCAGGACGTGGCAAAATACGTGACATTCGATAATTAAATCGTTCGCCATTTCGAATCAAAGTGACGGACAGAAACAAAACCTTGACCATTCACTAAGTTAGGATGCAAGGAAGAATCGTACCAAATTTGGTTATTCTAGCTTTTATCGTCTAGGAGGAGCTCCATGAACAATCCAACAAACCAACAAACACACCCTTCAAAATATATTATAGTATATGTGGTGTATCTCAAAAAAAAATTGTTGGGGTTTGGAGGGGCATCGATTTGATTTTTCGACGATAACTCTCAAGTAAATTAACCCAGGAAGTTCAAATTAGAATTTGTCACTTTCAATACAAGTATAAGATCAATCTCCTATATATTTATGAAAGTTTGTTTGTTTGTGCATCTATACATTTCCAAACCGTTAAAGCTAGAATAATCAAACTTTCAACAAATAACTTCTTCGCAAATAGGGAGGTCGTAGGCTACTTTTTAATCCCAAATGTTTTATATTAATTGTACAAAAAGCAAAATAACTTTGTATGCTAATGCATTGCCAACTAGAGATGGGTCAGAAAGAACGGGACTGTTCTTTTCGAACTGTTCTGATGCCTAAACTGTTCAATAAAATAACTGTTCTCATGAACTTCCTGTTCTCAAAGAACAGGTAGCTCTACATCATATACACAGTGAGAAAGATGGGAAACGTCTATTTCTTTATCGGTAATTGGACGGCGGGGACTGATAAACTACGTGTATTTTCCAAAGTTGTACTATTATTGATTTGAATCAAATTTGGTACGATTGTGGAGGGCTCCCAGGAATAATTTGTAATCGGTTTTTGTTTCTCTCTACCCGTTTTATTCAAAACGGCGGCTGAGTGAATTTTTAATACCATATATCATCTAGAATTCCAATCGAATTTGAACCAAATTTCCCCGGGCAACGCTGGGAATTTCTGCTAGTCTAAATTAAAATCGTATGAGCCTGTTTTTAGAAAATCCAATTTTTGTTCAAGTTGACCAAGAATAAACTAGCCTTATATTCGTTCAATGAGAAAATGAAATATGTAGCATTATTGCAGACATATACTCAAGTAACTGTACGAAATTTGATAAAAATCGTTTGAGCCGTTTTTGAGAAAATCAAATTACAGTAGAACCTCATAAATCCGGCACTCGAAAATCCGGAATTATCAAAAATCTGTCAGTTTTTGAAAAGTGCACTTTTTAAAATTTTTGCCGCGAGTAGCCTAATCCACTATGGAACGATAAAAGCACCGCTTCGCATCAAAATTCGCGAATTCTAGAACTAATTTGACGGCAGCAGTTACATTGTATGTGTGAGTGAGTCCAATTGTCAGCTGACCAATACATGTTGGTACTTGTTAGGGATTAGTTTCCACAGTCACATTGTATAACTTGTATACAGTCACGTGTTCAGATTCGTAGCGATCGCATGTGTCTTTCATTAGTGTGATATTGCTCAAGTTCATATTGGAATGTCTTTAAAAAAACCTGAAAACTCCTCCAGTAGTATTATGAAGGGTCACCGATATCGATAGAGTATTGTTTTAATGGTTTCGACAAAGAAGAAGTGAAGGTGTACCGGTATCAGGCCTATTGCTAACACAGCAAGCAAAGAAATTCCACGACGATTTGAAAATCAATAAAGCTTGCGATTATTCGCTTCAAGCTTCGCAATGGGATACGAAAATTAGCAGTTTCTGGCGAAAAACTTAGTGCCGATTCGGATGCTGCCGAAACATTTGTAGAGGAGTTTACCAAGTTAATTTCGGATGAAAATCTTACTGCAGAGCAAATATATAACGCGGACGAGACAGGATTATTTTGCCGATGTCTTCCTCGGAGCACACTTGCAGCCGCTGGTGAGGATATGGCATTTGGAGTGAAGGAGTTAAAGGAGAGGCTGACGGTTCTTGCGTGCGCAAATGCAGCAGGTACGCACAAACTAGAACTAACTGTAATTGGTAAAAGTGCACACCCTCTTGCTTTAAAGAGTGTAAAGAACTTTCCTGTCAACTACCGTGCTAATAAACGTGCATGGATAACTTCTCAATTAATGTTGGATTGGTTTTTGAATTATTTTGCACCGGAGGCACGTGCTCATTGTAAATCTAAGGGACTAGGTGATGATTGTAAAATAATTCTGACATTAGATAACTGTCCTGCCCATCCTGATGCATCACTTTTGGTATTGGGTAACCTGCGTGTGGTTTATTTATCTCCAAATTGTACATCTATTATTCAACCTATGGATCAGATAATATTACGCTCACTAAAATGCTATTACAGACAGCAATTTATGCAGAAATTGCTTGTTGCTTGCAATATAGACCAAGGTGTTGACGGATTTAACATTAAGGCCTTGATTTGGACTCTAGCTAAAGCGTGGACTAATGTAACGGCCGCAGCACTGAAAAATGAATTCGACTATGAAGTACCTGTAGTGAATCAGCTAACTGACGGAGAAATAGTTAAAATTGATTTGGCACCCGAACATGAGAATTATGAAAGAAGTGAAAGTGACGATGATGACAATGCAGCTGCAAACAAGCCTTCAATAGACTATTGCATAGAATTAGTCACTGACACAATATCGGCTTTAGAGCAGCGGTCATGTATCGAATCACAGGATATGGCGAATTTGTACCTAATTAAAGATAAACTTATTAAGGAAAGATCACTATGTATGTATATGTTCAAGACAATTTCGCAGAAAAACCTTCAAAAAGCTTCCAACACTGAAATGAAATGAAACTTGCATTCCAGCAACTAAAGACCTTATCGTCTAGCCATCGAGAGTAGAAACGAGACGTGTAAATTGGTAAGTGTACATTAAATTTGCTATGACCTTATTCCAAATTCGTCCACTTGTTAACGATCCTTTCTTTTATAAGTTTTGGCGTAATTTTTGGATTTTAATGTTATGAATTTAATTTTTTATACGTATAGGTCCTGATATGGTATAAAGGTGCAGTGGCGTAGCCAAGGGTGGCAAGAGGGCAAGGCGTCTATTATGATTTATTTAATATTTTGCATGTTTATTTACATACATTTTTTGTATTTCATATTTTAAAATATTCTGGCGTGATTTCTGATTAAATTTTGTAATACATTAAAAAGATAACAAAAAGCTTTCTTTTGTTTTAGCCCGCAATAGGCCGATTTGCCCCTGGATACTTAGGCAATGTGCAACATTTTCAAAAAACCGGAATTTTCTAAAATCCGGTTCGCGCTAGGTCCCAAGGGTGCCGGATTTATGAGGTTCTACTGTTTTGTTTAAGTTGCCAAGAATAAACTAGCCTTATATTCATTTTTTGAGAAATATGAACTTCTTAGTATTATTGAAGACGTAAACTCAAGTAACTGTACGATATTTGACCAAAATCATTAGAGCCGTTTTTGAGAAAATGACGTTGTTAAAAATGCGTAGAATTAACTTCCCTTAATTATTGAGCAATGTCAACCATTTCTTCAAATCTTCTACTCTTTATGATAGAATGCCTAAGTACGAGATTTCATTCATCTTCGCTGTGCCGTTAAGTAACAGACAGACAGACGGCATTGCGAAAAGTGAAAACCTAAAATCGTAAAAATCTCAAAGTCGAATTTTTTCGCGGTAACAATGCTTTCTCAATATACTTCGTATAAAATCTGATGTGGCGAACACATGACTTTCTCCACAATTGGGGTATAGGTATTTAAATTCTTTTTATGAATAACATTATAAGGCAAAATTATTATTTCGAATCGTAAAAGTATACAGTCGTCCTTATTGCCATAAATTGCGTAAATTTTGAATGTTTACATAATCCTCCGCTACATGGTGGTGGCACTGTATAATGCAAATTAAGAAAAAGCAAAATATCTCCGAAATGGATGGTTCTACGAAAATTTGTTTCAAACAAAACTTGGAAGAAATATTATTCTCTACAACTTTGGACCTCACGAAGATTACCAATAACGATGTTTTTAAGGAGAAAACCGAAAAACCGGTTATTTATAAATAATTCCTAAAGAATAACTGCTATGGAAAATTGTTTCAAATAAAAGTTGTAGGAAATTACATTCTCTATAACATTTGTATTGAATTGTATCTACAATAATAATGTTTTAATGGAGAAATATCGCAAAAACCGAATAGGGTTCCGAATAAACCTCGACTTCCGGTTACCCGTTATTGTCCAAAAATTAACCAATTCTTTGTGCTCATGTTAAAGTGTTACATATAAAGTTTGGTAACGATATGGCACGTACTTTCTGAGTTAGAGCGCCCACAATAACATACACACTCAGACGCACACGCACACACACACAGACATCTTTCCGAAAATAGTCTAAACGTGTTCTAGGGACCTCAAAACGTGTATTTCCGTTGAAATCTCGAAGTCGATTTTTTTCATGAATACAATACTTTCCCATTACTACGAATGGTGAAAGTAATAAGAAAGTAACAATTCGACTTAGAGATTTTGATGGGAATACAGGTAAGTTTTAAGGCGCATATGAGCCCGAAAAAGTGGTTTTCGCAATGCCGTCCGTCTGACTGATATTGGCTCTAGGGCCTAAAATGTAGAGCCAAAAATCTGATGTGGCCAACACATTACTCTCTCCAAACTTGGGGTATAGATATTTAAATTATTATGAATATCATTATGAGGCAAAATTACCATTTCCTATCGTAAAACAATACAGTCGTCCTTATTGCCGTAAATTAGGCATATTTTAAATAGCTACGTTTACAGTATTCACCGTTACATGGTGGTGGCGCTGTATACTGGAAATTACGAAAAAGCAAAATATCTCTGAAATGGATGGTTCCATGAAAATTTGTTCCAAACAAAACTTGGAAGAAATATTATTCTCTACAACTTTGGTCCTCACAAAGATTACCAGTAACGATGTTTTTAAGGAGAAAACCGAAAAACCGGTTATTTATAAATAACTCCTAAACCATAGCTGCTATAGAAAATTGTTTCAAATGAAAGTTGTAGGAATTTACATTCTCTATAACTTTTGTATGGAATTGTATATACAATAATGAAGTTTTAATGAAGAAATATCGCAAAAATCGAATCGGGTTTCGAATAAACCTCGACTTCTGGTTAACCGTTATTGTAGAAAAACTAATCAGTTCTTAGTGCTCATACTAAAGTGTTATATATGAAGTTTGGTAACAATATGGCACCTACTTTTTGAGTTAGAGCGCCCACAATAACATACACACACGGACACACGCACACAGGCGCACACACCCGCACTCACACCTGCACACACACGCACGCACACACACACACACACACACACACACACACAAACATCATTCCGAAAATAGTCTAAACGTGTTCTAGGGACCTCAAAACATGTATTTCCGTTGAAATCTCGAAGTCCATTTTTTCATGAATACAATACTTTCCCATTACTACGTATGGAGAAAGTAAAAAGCAAAATATCTCCGAAATGGATGGTTCTACGAAAATTAGTTCAAACAAAACTTGGAAGAAATATTATTCTCTACAACTTTGGTCCTCACGAAGATTACCAATAACGATGTTTTTAAGGAGAAAACCGAAAAACCGGTTATTTATAAATAACTCCTAAACCATAGCTGCTATAGAAAATTGTTTATTTATTCCAAGAGCCTGCCAGAACATCTTCGTCATGTCAAACTGGTCTTGGAGAAGCTAAGGGCAGCTGGTCTCATGGTCCATCCAGAGATGATGAAATTGGCCCACGAATCCATTACCTTCCTTGGACATCGAATCTCACATGGTGAACTTACCACTGACCCAGAGAGAACAAGAACACTTTCTGCATTCCCTGTTCCTAAGCCAGTTAAGGAGGTTTCACGCTTTCTTGGTTTGTGCGGTTTTTATTTCAAAATTATTCCAAATTATGCGGATATTGCAGGCCCTCTTAATGCACTCCGCAAGAAAAATGTCATTTTCAAATGGACTAATTCGCAGCAAGATTCCTTTGTCACACTAAAACAATGTCTCTCTTCTCCCCCCGTACTTCAACTTCCTAATTTTGAGGAAGAATTTCATTCGTACGTGGATGCCAGTCAGGTGGGGCTTGGGCGGGTTCTTCACCAAATGTTCGATGGGAGGCTAAAACCTACAGCTTATGCTAGTAGAACCTTGAATAATTTTGAACATCTTACGAGTTGGAGTGTCTTGCTTGTTGTTGGGGGGAATGGGACTTTTAGCCGCGGCCGCCTCGCCGCGGCCTTCTCGCCGCGAGGACTTCTCTCGCCGTGATTGATTAAAAATTAACGGAAAATCACGTTGAATATTACATATTAGTTTTATTTTACATTATACGTTTATTTTTAAGTAGGTATATATGAAAATCTCACGGCCTATGCGAACAATGTTGAGTTTTCTTTCTGTCTTCACGTCTTTGTCTGATTTTCGTCCTTTATTAATAATAAGTGTTTAACATAATATTAATATTAAACGTGCTGATTATCCTATGCTATTAACATATCGCTCTACCGTAGCAACAAAACTCTGACGATCGCGAAGAACCTTAATCGCTTATCCATCGCTAATTTGATAAAAATGCTTTGGGTGCGATTCGTCTAACATGTAACTATACACTATTAAATTGAGTGAATTGAGATAAAGCGAAAAGAAGATTTCGACAAACCAAAAAGAAGCGTTGAGTTTTCAAATACGAGTGCCCAAATATGGAGTTTTGAAGTGATAAAAACTATGAATTGTTTTCATGCTTGCTTCGTACTTTCTCATATACGAAGTATATTGAGAAAGTATTGTTATCGCGAAAAAAATCGACCTCGATATTTTTACGGAAATACACGTTTTAGGTGTTGCTGAATCCGAACAAGTGGTTTTCGCAATGCCGTCTGTCTGTCTATCTGTCTGTTACTGGCTCTGGAGCCTAAACGGCAGACGTTGAAGAGTAGAAGAATTGATTACAAAAGGAAACTTTTTGAAAAATTCGAAAGCTCCGAATTCGTTGAAGACGTACGCGGCATAGTCGTCCCCATCGGTGTTAGTGAACGTAATGTTAGATCAGAGTACAGGAGAAAATATGTCGAAACAATCGCTAGAACAGAGAAATACTACAGATCCTTTTTCCCAGACGCGATAAGACAGTCCAAGAGAGGAATTAGTTAGAGTTCACTTGGTGTTGTGACACCCCCTGCCAAACGCTTCTAGCGGCTTGCAGGGTATTGATGTAAATGTAAACGATAAAGCGAAAATGAATGGAATCACGTACTTAAGCATTTTATCATACTGAGCAGAGACTATGATGAAATGGTTGACATTGATCAGTAATTAAGGGAAGTTTATTCTACGCGTTTTTAAGAACAATTTGATTTTCTCAAAAACGGCTCTAACGATTTTGATCAAATTTCGTACAGTTACTTGAGTTTACGTCTTCAATAATACTACATAGTTCATGTTTATTCTAGAAAACTTTAACAATAATTTGATTTTCTTAAAATACGAAGTTGCCGCTTCGTTAATATGTGATTCACTTTGGAATACAAGTGGGTATTCTAGCTTTGCACATTCCACGTTCTTCACAACGCCAAAATTTCTCACGCTCATCGCTACTTAACCGCTCAAACACATACACAAAACCGTCCACTAATAGTTTCTCCTTTCCACGGATAGACAGAATAATTTCCATTTTAAGGGATTAGTAAAAGTTAGAAAAACTTTCGGAATGTTATTGTAAAGTGAATAAAAATGTTCACTGAGCAAGTTAGCAAGGATCCACAGACGATATCACACCGTGAATGGGAACTCGGAGGACGGATGTTTACCATACGGTAGCAAAGATAAGACTGCCATAATCATGGTCGATCTTAGGCTATAGCTCGATTGTTTAGCGAAAGGCCGAATTGTCCTACCTTCCATGGTCATCGACACCCTCACGCTCCCATACCCTGTCGCCATGGGGTCCAAACCCCAACCAAATTCACTAATCCTCAAGTCCCTTGGTTCGTTCCACAAATTTGACATTAAGATAATATCTAACGACTTCCAGAAATTCCATGGGGAAATTTACTCATTTGAGAATTCCTTGAATCTTATGAATGCCTAGTGGGAGTAGTTTTATTTTCTAGTTCAGTTCCTCGTGCAGGTGGTCAATAGAGGAGGAAGCTTCTTTGATACTAAGTATAACAACTACTGAAATATATTTTTAAGGAAACCTTTATTTATCATTTTATACATGCAAAATATAATAGTTACAATAATAGTTAATAATTATTTTGATATTTATTAGTCACTTGCTTCTGTGCTATCACTTTCATTCTCCAAATTTATATTAACAAGTATTTCTTCAATTCCGTTCATTACACATTCTCTTTGAATGTACTCATTTTCTGTATTTTTTCTGGCATACTGTTCTCCACTCATTTTCACCTATTAAATTACGTTTCTCCTCCACTAACTCCTGCGTCGTCGCCTGCCATTGTAAAACGATCGAGCTATAACCACGGCAAATTATGCATGAATCTCATCGAGAGAATTTTTTGAAGCCATTAGTGCATCTCAATAAGTCGATTTTTAAAAATAGGGTATCCTCTCAGAAAGAAAAATTTATTCAAATGGTAATTATACAAAAACCTTGTTTTTGTGCTTTTTGATAGGCAAAATCATGCAATAATTTTCAAAAGTTTAAGACAACTTCTCTACATTAATGGCCGCCAGTCAACCATTCCTATGACTGCTGATATCAAGCACGTACACAATATAGGAAGTCTAATTTGGATTATACCCCTAGTTCCATTATAAACTCAAATGATACAGAAAATAATTTCTTCAGAATACGAATAAAATGTACTGAATAGACGCTTTAATAAAGTTTTCTAGATCAAAAGAGGAGATAATAATTTGCGTAAAAGCGCATTTTATAATTATATGCATTTCAAAAATGAATGTAACTCATGATGATCATTCATGCGGGTTGACTTAAAGAATTTAATTTTACAGTCAAGATAACCTAATAAAAAAGAATTTCGGAATATTTAATTGGTTATTCTGAATTTTAGAGTTTCGTTTCTAGTTTAACTCACATTCGTTTACCATAAAAATTCCCTTAAACACTCGACTTACTAAAATTCAAAGACTTTCTCTCAGTTTATCAATACATACTGATGTTTTTCAACTTGGACTCGCTTCTAGAAAAGTAAAAACATTAAACTACTACACACTATACATTTTATATGCTTTGTATATCGTTTGTATTGCAGATAATACCATAGGTAAAAATTACAATTCGGAAGTAAACTTTTATCTATCTTCTCTAAAAATTCAACTCTGGAATGCACTTAAAAACACCCGCCGCAAAAAGTCTCCGCGGCGAAAGTCCTCGCGGCGAGACGGCGCAACGCCACCTAGATAGAAGGCCTGACGGCGAACTCGGTTCTAAGTCGTGACGTCACGGTGAGCAGGCCGCCATTTACGAATGAGAGCGAGTTCGACTACGAGGTGATTTGTTTTGTGAATAACGAGAAGTGGACTTTTGACGCTACTTTAGTGTTCTCTAGTGAATTTTTATTCTTTACGGTTAGGTTATTTATAAACTATTTCTTCGGAATGGTTTTCAAGTGCTCAGTAGTTGGTTGCAAAGGTAATTATGCCGGTAACGAGAATGTGTCCGTTTTCCGAAAGAGGCCGATTTGCGAAGAAAATGGGTGAGGAGTATTTCCAGAGCGACGTTTACTCCAACAGCAAGTTCCAGAGTAAGTACATAATATCATAAATTGGAATTGTTTGATTTGTGGACTCATTGTGAGTTTAACCAACTCATTGTGCTAAAGATTTCGAATATTGTCATCATCCTTTCCCCTTTTATTCAATATCTATTACTAACAGGTATGCATAAAACACTTCCAACAGGAAGATATTTTGTGGGAGACTTCAATGTACGATGAAAAATCTGGACGACTGATTACAGCAAAATTACCAAATCCTAGACTGAAAGTTGGTGCTGTGCCAACAATTTTCCCATCTTGCCCTTCCTATGCTTCATCGTCTTCTGCATTTCATGAGAGCCCTGATAAGAAGAAGATCAGGATTGAGATGGAACAACTCCGAAGGTGTATTAAGAGTAGTCAAGAAGACAGAAAAAAGTACGAGGAGAGCAGAAGGTTCGGTAACCTGAAGGAACTGGAAGAGAAAATAAGACTGTATGTAAACACAGGTAGATTCTCATTATTTGCAAAATCTGACAGGCTTATATTATGTGACTTTCTTGTGGATCCAGTCCCTATCATAAGTGCATTAATAGTGATTGATATTAATGTATTTTTGAATGTATACGTGAAATCGTCACCTTTAAAAAGGGTTGGAAAATACAGTTTTCCCATTCAAGTTGACAGTATCAGTGTGATACTGTGGTTGATCAAGAAGGCCATCCAGACAGTAATTTTGATAAAATGAAAATTGAACTTTTAGTTGATACCTTAAAAAGTCTTGAATCAACCCAGAATTCAAGCAAAATAAAGTTCCTGGTCGAACAATTAAGACTCCTGCCTTGCCATCTAAGTAATTATAGATATTCTTGTCATTTTTTGATTTTTTCATGTTTGTTTTATACAATTTCACCACATGCATACAAATTTGTGAGAAGTTCCAGTCTCTTTCTTCTTCCTCATCCATCAACCATTCGTCAACTGTGCTCTAGTTATAATTTTAGTCCCCAGAAGGAAATAAACCATTTCCTTTCTTATGCGAGACGTATGATTTGCAGTTTAAGTGAATCTGAAAAGTTTGTCACTTTAATGATGGACGAAATTCATTTGAAGCCATTTGTGGATTACAAACATGGTAATATAGTAGGATTTTGTCCTAATTCGATTTCTGTGGCAACAACTGCATATGTGTTTATGCTTTCCAATTTGTTGTCAAGTTTTAAAGAGGTGATTCATATTCTACCTGTTAATATGTTAAGTGCTGAGGATGTTTTTCAGATATTGAAAAAAATATTTCTTGAATTAGAGACAATAGGATACAGAGTTGTTTGTGTAGTTTCTGACAATAATGCAATTAATAGAAAAGCAGTTTCTAAATTTTCTGTCCAGAATAAATTAAATATATTGTATCCCCACCCAAGCGATAGCTCTAGACCTCTGTTCTTTTTATTTGATGCTGTGCATATAATTAAATGCATAAGAAATAACTGGTTAAGCACCAAAAGTGGACAGATTCTTGTTTACCCAAGATTTGAACATCCTGAAAATGTTGGTACTGCTTCATTCGATACTATTAAAGAACTTTATTCCTTTGAATGTGGAAATTTAATCAAGTATGGGTACTCCTTAACTATGAAGGCTCTGTATCCCTCTAACATTGAAAAGCAAAATGTTAAACTTGTTTTACAAGTGTTCAATGAAACTATTGTACAGGCTCTGAAACTGCTGGGCGAGTGAAGAGGTTTTAAATTCTGTGAAGAAACTGCAGAATTTATTAGAATTGTAAGTGACTGGTGGAAAGTAGTAAATGTAGGTACCCCTTTCAAAGGTGTAAGATTAAACAATTATTTTCAGATGCCAATGACTATGGAATCAGAAGGATACAAATATTTGGGAAAAGTTTATGATTGGTTAGAGGTGTGGAGTGATGTGGATGTTAGAATTGGCAAGCTATCCAAAGAGACCCTTCTTGCTTTCAAACACATTACTCATGCTTTAATGGAAGTTAATGATTATTGTGTGAAGGAACTTAAAATGAACTATGTGCTGCCTGGTAAATTACAAACTGATGACTTGGAAGCAAGGTTTGGCCAATATAGGCAGTTATCTGGATCAAACTATCATATATCAATTAGGCAGATTTATGAGAGTGAGACTAAGTTAAGACTGCAGAATGTTTTACCATTATGTGTAAATTCTAGGAAATATCGAGCTGTTTCTATAAGTGATTTCAAAGAAAGTGAAGTTGATATAGAAGTTGAGGTAGGAGAGACACAAGAAACAGAACTTAAATTAGATATTAATGTTGAATATGTAAAATTAGAAAGTGTTAAAGAATATTTACCAGTATTAACATATATTGGTGGCTATTGTGCTCGCATGTTGCTCAAGAAGAGAAATTGTCCATCTTGTAGGGATTGGTATGTACAAGAAAACATCTTGGAAACTAATGAAGACCATGAATTAATTAGCTGTATAAGCCAAGGAAAATTATTGTTTCTAAGGGAAGCTACAGTAAATGCTGTGGTATAGGTATACATATGTGGTCTTAATTAAAATAGTAGAGAGTGTAGATGAGGAAAAATTTCTAGATGTTCCTAATCATAGGCTAGTTCTTCATAATCATGTAATAAATCTTTTGAATGGGGATGATCATTTAAATGAAATTATTTGTGAGGAAAATCATTCATTTGTTGAGGGAATGAAAAAAACAGTATTTGTTGCATGCAATATTCTATTGAAAAATTAGTTAAGTAATTTAACAATTTTAAATGAATTTTTCATGGTTCAAATGTTTCTTTATATATTCAACGTTCTTCTAATTGTTACCAAAATTTACTGGTACTACGTACATATAAATGGCAAATAGCGTGATGCTGATATAATTTAGCAAAAAACAGAATTAGTAAACCAATATAAGAAGCAAGAAACTGATTCAAACGGTACAAAGACTACGGCTGCGATGCGCGTATGCGTTGCCGTAAGCCTGCGGGTTATGACGTCACATTTTCGTCGTCAGGCCTTCTATCTAGGTGGCGTTGGACGGCGGCGGCGAGATGGCTGCGTCGAGATGTCCTAGACCCTCTATTACTACATTCTTGCATTACCCTTCTTCTCTCCTATTTCCCATCTTCCTCCCTCTCTCCTCCCACAACCTCCCCCCATCTCTCCTGTTTCCCCTCCCCTCTTTCCAGCTCTGTTTTAGAGCTTGTGTGTTAAGTCTTCTGTCTCTTTTCCACATCCATTCGGGAGAAGAACCCATAAGTCAGTAAGAAATCTGCCTTTTAAGTCATATTAGAGAGGATATTAATGCTACACAGTAATTGATCACGAACATTTATGTTTATAAATTTCTTTGATTCTTATTATTGAATAATATGACCTTTCTTTTTGTATATAACAATCAATGCAACCCTTTATTTAGAATAACTACGAAGAGACGAAAACCGTGTAACTTTCAATATGTTCAAAAAATTACGTTCTCACAGGTCACAGGACTAAGTTTTTTCAAGGTCTTCACGTAGGTCTTTCGCGTGCTCCTTGAAATGCATTTACCACGTCTATGGTTAAACCATCGCATTCCACATTCCCCATTTCGGATTTTGCTTCCACCCCATTTGTATTTCCCCCTTTTACTCACCCCCCCTCAAAAATCCCTCTCTCATTCCTACTTTTCTGAAGGCATGACCCTAGAGGGGGGCGGAGTCGATGGTTGCTCGCAGTGGCACCTCATTGAGTAGCAAAGAAGACTTTCTACGGGAAAGATTGAGCCTTGTGGCCACCAAGCGAAGACGATCGTGTCATTAAATGTGATATCGGCTTAATTATTGTCGCCCGGGAGTTTCTAAGTGAATGGTAATGATTTTTGATTCTCCCACATTGCTCTGCATGGAAATCCAATTGTCGTTTGCCATGGAAAAACATTCTCAGTATGAAAGGATGAAAAAGCGTTCGTTTGTTAAAAGAGTGGTAACGGGTGCAAGTTTTACAGTTAGTCGGCATTACTCCAAGATAAAGTGTCGTCTTAATTTGGTGCGTATGCATAATTTAATGTGTCCACGATGGTGCGTATGCTCTCGACAGTAGGACGTGCATCGACACAGCAGCGTGGGCGCACGCCGTCATGGACTCATCAATCCTTCGGACACACCTGTAAAATACGTTGGGTGCGGGTGTTTTCGCCGAGTGCCTTATACTTATGACACGACAAATGGTGAGTTCATAGTTCCCCCAATTCTCTTGTACTCTCGTATCGCCTGAACCAACCTAGGAGAATTATGAAACATTTTAGTTCCTGTAGCATATATGTACTCTGAACCATCCTCTAAAAATTCGCCTCAATCACGCCCTTCAGTCACGGCACGTACACTCACATAAATGCATTGTACTCTAAGGAAGTTATTTTAAAGTGGAACATGCGTTGCTAAATGAATAAATCTTACGTGAACTCAATTACTAATTACCTACCGGATAGTCTTCGAAGGACGGATCAAGTACGATAAATTTATTGCTCTTATGAAAATTTCTACATAGATATATGAGTCCTCAACATTTAATTATTGCAGATGTATTGATCCATAAATAAAATTATGCATTCATCGTAAAATAACAATACACACTTACGGTTGGTTACACTGCTTTATAATGATATCTTTGAAAACTTTTTCTCGAAAAAGAAATTTTAAAACATTAGTAATTATCCAAGAAATCCTTTTTTATTGAATCAACTAAGAAACATTCCTTTATATCACCGAGAAAAGTCAATCTAAATTATTTAACATTTCGATCCCAGAAATAGCCAGTGATATGGACCGATAGATGGCGTGTTTTTCTACTGTTGCAGTTCTACCTTGGTCGGAGTAGGACGTCTTTTCTTTCCCTCAGTTCGTTAGACACGATCGCGACTTCCAGAAAAATCCGGCGGTGCTCTCAAAGGTCAAATCACCACCACCTAATCCCGAATTAGGTAGCTTTCAACTATTCAATTTCTTAGTTTAGTTACGTTTACCTCTAAAAGTTTAAGTCACTATGTGACGATTTGCTAACCTAGGCTTGGAGAACAGTTGCCCTGGATTCATATTTATTTTCATTTATATGTAACCTTATATTTGCATTTTTTCACACCAAGTAACGCATAGAAATGGAAGTGTTCTGCACTCTTCTCTTTTAGCAACACTAACACTGCGGTCGCCTCTGTTTCTATGTGTTTTCATTCAGTTACAGTTAGGCGCAGAGTTATTAATTACATTTAGAATCAGGTGCATTCTGGTTATTAGCGTAGAATATCTTTACTAATACTAACACACCAGAGTGTACCTGTTTCTAAATTTGCCTCATCAAGGAGTTTTTGAAGTCGTGAATTTTATTGTTCAGTTCTTTAAATTCCGTAGGATGAATCATCGCCTTTCACTGGAGTACGCTTTCCAAGTGTTCGTAATAACAGCGAACGAGGCAAAGATACGACTTCTTCCTAGGGGAAGTCAATACTACGTTTCACTTGGATATGAATTCCGTGTTAGGCCGATGATTCTAACGGTATTAGATTTGAATTTGCAGTTTTACATATTACTACACGGATGCAAAGTGTCCATAGTAGTGTAGTGTAGTTTATAACCAACTAACCTTGGGCGCTTTGCATCTGTACTTATGTTTTCATTTCTAAATTTTTTAAGTGGTAAATTAAACTTTCAGCCTCTCCGTTAGATTTTTGATTACATAGGTGGGTTTTTCTAAATATATGGGTCCGGGGCAATCTGCTCTCAGCGAGAGACAGTATCGTTTCGACAGTAAGTAGAGATTGCTGGTAGGGACAGTCGGCGAATCGGGATTCGTGGCGGTCAGCCAGTGGACCATTTGTGCTGGCGGAAAACATGATCGGTAAGTCAACGGAATTTTTCATCCCCTACAACTTACCCTCGAATTGGTTTGATTTTATATTCGTGTTACTATAGGGAATTTATGCAAGGAATCCTACTTCAAAGTATCCGTGTGGATGAGATACGAAAATACACATTGAATATGCATTGTCACTATTTTGCTGAAATCGTGATTCTTCACCATGAAATATTGCTTAAATATTACCTTAATGTGCATTGTTTGAATTTTGTTTTGTTTTCTTCGGGTTTTATTTGTGTAAAGATGCAGCCTGTAACAGAACGTTGATCGCCTTTGTGGATTTGATTTTTTAAATATCCAGCTAAATGTATCAGTGTAAAAGAAATCATTTAAGACCGCGTGTCTGTTCGCATAGAAACGCTCTCCCGAACGTTCCATGAATTTCTTTTCGAATACCAGCTGGTTATTAAACGACGATGGGCATTCAATTTCACGAAATAAAATTAATGGAATGGTTTACAGTGCGCAACTACGCATCAGCGACGACGCCATGGGACAGACCGCCGACGGGCTGAGCACCGAGGAGCCAAATGCCGACAGCTGCGGTAGCGAGAGACGACTACGAGTGACACGTCGCTGAGGAGCAGCCTGCAGTGACCGTGGATAAGGTATTGCAGGCAAGAGGTGCTTCGGAGGATGAGGTATTTCACCTACGGTGTGGTATTCTGGGTGATTTTTGGTGAGTCGTGTAACGATTTGTTATCGATGTGTTTACGCCTAATTTACTCGCATTTACCTATTGTTTTTTCATGGTATTGAAATGAGGTTTTGTTCGCATAGTGCTTTAAAGACTGACTGTATCTATTCACATGTGTTATCTTATGTTGTTGTATGACTGACAACCGATAGCGCTATGTGGTTTGACAGCACAGGCCTGTGCAGACATGGGACATTGTTTACGATGTCTATCGTCTGACGAGACGAGACGCTTAATGCTTACGACTGATTGGATTATTTGATCGATTTCTAGTGTATTACTGCTGTTTTTTTGGTGTGATTCGACTGCCATATTGAATGAATCGGTGTCTCGTTGTGTTTACTTGTTTTGATAATTTGTGTTATTGCCTATTTATTTATAGTCGAATTTATTTATTGGTGTCTTGTAGTAACATTTGTACCTATTAGATTATTTTATGACTATGCTATTTTACTATATCATATTTTTGTTTACTAGCGACTTGTTTTCATATTTTGTATGTTTGCATATTGATTTGGAATTGCTATGTGTTAATTTTGGGTTTATTTATTTTATTTCGAGTACTCGTATAAGTTTTATATCCATTTTGTGATTGTGCTTAATTAATGATTTATTTTTTAATTCTACGAATCTTTTTAATGTGTTGGTAATTTATTTTTCAGTGATTTAGGGTGAAAAATCTTGATTTCTGTATCATTTAATGCAATGAGTATATGTCATTTCATGTTTTTCGATTATCCTCTTGCAGGTGTTGCATCAATGGAATAGGCCTCGATTATATCGGGGGAAATGCCATGTAAAAGAAAGGTTAACGAATGGAATGCTCTACCTCTTGGGTCATTCGGAAACGGGCACAAATTTGAAATCCTCCAGTGACTTGCATCATCAATTAAGAGAGCGTGGTGGAATTCGTACTACTTGAAGACTGGGAACGAGCTCATCTCTCTGGAAAGTGATTTTTTCCAATGTTTTATGAATTTCTTTGAAATCATTGAGGTTATGTATTTCTAATAGCTTGCTGTCATTCGTGAAAAACTAAATTGTATTTTAATCATGTTAAATGCTTAATAAAGATTAAAATGTTATCTTCATTAAATTCATTATTTTAGAATATAGAAATGTCCTTTCACTGACTTAGAGGATGAAGGTAAAAAGGCTACATTAACTTCTGTTCCATTCATTCACGTTTAATTGCATATTCTGAAACAACATTAAGTGGTTTTTTGGGTTTTACTTGTATAGCTTGCAAATTGAAATTACAATGCAGTAGTAAGTAATAGGTCTTACATTTTATTGAAATGAAATTCACTTTCCATCAAAATATTTTAATATTTTTCGCAAAATAAATAAACAACTACCTGTGCCCCACATAACATAAGCTGATCTATCAGGTCTCAAATGTCTTCATTAAACATTCAGGCATTTTTTTTAACTTATATTTTTTAATCAAAGTTTTCTCTAAAGACAAAACTGCCAATTTCTGGGTTCTTTCCTCGCACTACAGTAAGTGAATCAAACGATCTGACTCTTAATAGAGCAACATATAATTGTCCGTGACTAAAAACAGGCTTAGGTAGGTAAAGGCATTGTATCAAATGTTTGGCCTCTTGACTTAATGATTGTTATTGAAAAAGTCAATCATGCAGATAATTGTTTTCATTTGAAACTGAATGGTAAATTTGTATCTGATGGAATGAGTGAGATTCTGGGAATAAGTACCGTGTCTGAGTTTGCTGCACCGAACAATTTTGCTTTGATTATGTGTGTTTGTATCTGAGTGACAGTAAGTCTTTCACCAGTACATAGTCCTCTCAAATGCAATACATTTCTAAGGAACATGATAACGGCTCCTACTTTAAGCTTCAGTTCATGAGGAGGCATTCCGGCTGGAGCTGTACCCACGTAATGTTTACACGGATTTCTTTCAATTAATTTATTAATAATTATGTGAAACAATTAATGGTGCAAATGACATCCCCATAGAAAAATATTCCATTAAAGACGTATTTTACTATATTCTTGCATTATTGATACATCTCCCTCTCTCTCCATATCCCACCTCTCCCCCCTCCCCCTCTTTGTCCCTCCTCTTTCCCCTCTCTCCCTTCCACCTCTTAACTTTCCCCCTCTCTCACCCTGTCATCTTTTCCCTTTACCCTCTATTACTACATTCTTGCATTACCCTTCTTCTCTCCTATTTCCCATCTTCCTCTCTCACTCCTCCCACTACCTATCCCCCTCTCTCCTGCTTCCCCGTCCTTCTCCACCCTTTCTCCTACCTCCCTTTCACCTCTCTTTCCCCCTCACACTCTCCCCTCTCTCCTTCACCCCTCCCTCTCTCGCCCCTCTCCTCTTCACCTTGCCCTCTCTTCATTTAAACGGCTTACCAAAAACGTTCACTTTACGCTAGTAAGCTATATACGATTTTACAACAATAGGACTTCTTTCTTTAACACGATCCTGGTCCGAAGCTCAGATTACAATAGTTCGAATTTATATGAGAAAATGAATAAAAGCCTGCACATCGAAAAGTCGAGTTGGTGCAGACATCCTGAGCCTTTTATAGATACTAGTTGAACCCGCGCTATGTTTGCGCGTTTTTTTAAAATTAATTTATCAAAAATTAAGTACTGTGTAAAAAAACCCGAGCTCAATCATTCACATTTAACTATATTGATGCGTTTTCCATGTACATATTGGTAAGGTTCGCGGGTTCGAATCTCGCTGAGGGCACGGCTGTGTTTGCGTATTGACAATTTATTATGGGAAGTCGGTCCGAAATCTACATTTTTAATTTCATATTAGAGAGAAAATTATTGCTACGCAGTAACTGATTCCGAACTTTTTCATTTTCCATAACATAACACGTCAAATGGAATTCTCGACCTGCAGATTTTCATTCTTTTTGAGATTAAAATAATAAAATATTGACCTACAATCTTCGGTTATCAACCATTTTGAATAAAACATTATAAAGTTTCTTATTCTGTTCATCATAATCCGCCTACAGTTCCAAATAGCTCAATTTAAACGTTTAATGCATGTAATACCGGAATTCAAGTGGAAAATAAAAGGGTAACTGAAATGGTAAGATCAGTTTATATACATGGGTCAAAAACATACGTATGTCCTTATTCTCATCTAATTTGAATTTTATGCGTGAGACTATTTGCGTTAATAAGCATTGTTGATGTATAATATAATGGTTCTACTTAGTAAAATATATGATACCAGCAATCAAACGATGAAATGAAGATTCACCTTCTTTGAATCGATCGTTAGAAACGCTTCCCATACGCTGTTTACTGAATAATTATCCGTAAATATTTGCCCTTCTATGCATACAAAAAATTTGACGTATTCTTTTTAGTAGATAATATTATCGGACCATGCACTCACCTCGTACGATCATATAACTCAATTCAATTTTTTCCTTTAGAGGTTTCTTTAAGTAAAGGTCCCTGTCCCTGACTGCTGTCCGGTTAAAACCCGTGAGATTGGTGGCAAAAATAGAGCACATCTTTCCAGCTCTGTTTAAGAGCTTGTGTGTTAAGTCCTCTGTCCCTTTTCCACATCCATTCGGGAGAAGAACCCATAACTCAATAAGAAATCTGCTTTTTAAGTCATATTAGAGAGGATATTAATGCTACACAGTAATTGATCACGAACATTTATGTTTATAAATTTCTTTGTTTCTTATTATTGAATAATATGACCTTTCTTTTTATATATAACAATCAATGCAACCCTTTATTTAGAATAACTACGAAGAGACGAAAACCGTGTAACTTTCAATATGTTCAAAAAATTACGTTCTCACAGGTCACAGGACTAAGTTTTTTCAAGGTCTTCACGTAGGTCTTTCGCGTGCTCCTTGAAATGCATTTACCAAGTCTATGGTCAAACCATCGCAATTCACATTCCACATTTCGGATTTTGCTTCCACCCCATTTGTATTTCCCCCTTTTTTTTACTCACCCCCCCTCAAAAATCCCTCTCTCATTCCTCCTTGTCTGACGGCATAACCCTAGAGGGGGGCGAAGTCGATGGTTGCTCGCACTGGCACCTCATTGAGTAGCAAAGAAGACTTTCTACGGGAAAGATTGAGCCTTGTGGCCACCAAGCGAAGACGATCGTGTCATTAAATGTGATATCGGCTTAATTATTGTCGCACGGGAGTTTCTAAGTGAATGGTAATGATTTTGGATTCTCCCACATTGCTCTCCATGGAAATCCAAATGATAGGACCGTCTATCAATTGTCGTTTGCCAAGGAAAAACATTCTCAGGATGAAAGGATGAAAAAGCGTTCGTTTGTTAAAAGAGTGGTAACGGGTGCAAGTTTTACAGTTAGTCGGCATTACTCCAAGATAAAGTGTCGCCTTAATTTGGTGCGTATGCATAATTTAATGTGTCCACGATGGTGCGTATGCGCTCGACAGTAGGACGTGCATCGACACAGCAGCGTGGGCGCACGCCGTCATGGACTCATCAATCCTTCGGACACACCTGTAAAATACGTTGGGTGCGGGTGTTTTCGCCGAGTGCCTTATACTTATGACACGACAAATGGTGAGTTCATAGTTCCCCCAATTCTCTTGTACTCTCGTATCGCCTGAACCAACCTAGGAGAATTATGAAACATTTTAGTTCCTGTAGCATATATGTACTCTGAACCATCCTCTAAAAATTCGCCTCAATCACGCCCTTCAGTCACGGCACGTACACTCACATAAATGCATTGTACTCTAAGGAAGTTATTTTAAAGTGGAACATGCGTTGCTAAATGAATAAATCTTACGTGAACTCAATTACTAATTACCTACCGGATAGTCTTCGAAGGACGGATCAAGTACGATAAATTTATTGCTCTTATGAAAATTTCTACATAGATATATGAGTCCTCAACATTTAATTATTGCAGATGTATTGATCCATAAATAAAATTATGCATTCATCGTAAAATAACAATACACACTTACGGTTGGTTACACTGCTTTATAATGATATCTTTGAAAACTTTTTCTCGAAAAAGAAATTTTAAAACATTAGTAATTATCCAAGAAATCCTTTTTTATTGAATCAACTAAGAAACATTCCTTTATATCACCGAGAAAAGTCAATCTAAATTATTTAACATTTCGATCCCAGAAATAGCCAGTGATATGGACCGATAGATGGCGTGTTTTTCTACTGTTGCAGTTCTACCTTGGTCGGAGTAGGACGTCTTTTCTTTCCCTCAGTTCGTTAGACACGATCGCGACTTCCAGAAAAATCCGGCGGTGCTCTCAAAGGTCAAATCACCACCACCTAATCCCGAATTAGGTAGCTTTCAACTATTCAATTTCTTAGTTTAGTTACGTTTACCTCTAAAAGTTTAAGTCACTATGTGACGATTTGCTAACCTAGGCTTGGAGAACAGTTGCCCTGGATTCATATTTATTTTCATTTATATGTAACCTTATATTTGCATTTTTTCACACCAAGTAACGCATAGAAATGGAAGTGTTCTGCACTCTTCTCTTTTAGCAACACTAACACTGCGGTCGCCTCTGTTTCTATGTGTTTTCATTCAGTTACAGTTAGGCGCAGAGTTATTAATTACATTTAGAATCAGGTGCATTCTGGTTATTAGCGTAGAATATCTTTACTAATACTAACACACCAGAGTGTACCTGTTTCTAAATTTGCCTCATCAAGGAGTTTTTGAAGTCGTGAATTTTATTGTTCAGTTCTTTAAATTCCGTAGGATGAATCATCGCCTTTCACTGGAGTACGCTTTCCAAGTGTTCGTAATAACAGCGAACGAGGCAAAGATACGACTTCTTCCTAGGGGAAGTCAATACTACGTTTCACTTGGATATGAATTCCGTGTTAGGCCGATGATTCTAACGGTATTAGATTTGAATTTGCAGTTTTACATATTACTACACGGATGCAAAGTGTCCATAGTAGTGTAGTGTAGTTTATAACCAACTAACCTTGGGCGCTTTGCATCTGTACTTATGTTTTCATTTCTAAATTTTTTAAGTGGTAAATTAAACTTTCAGCCTCTCCGTTAGATTTTTGATTACATAGGTGGGTTTTTCTAAATATATGGGTCCGGGGCAATCTGCTCTCAGCGAGAGACAGTATCGTTTCGACAGTAAGTAGAGATTGCTGGTAGGGACAGTCGGCGAATCGGGATTCGTGGCGGTCAGCCAGTGGACCATTTGTGCTGGCGGAAAACATGATCGGTAAGTCAACGGAATTTTTCATCCCCTACAACTTACCCTCGAATTGGTTTGATTTTATATTCGTGTTACTATAGGGAATTTATGCAAGGAATCCTACTTCAAAGTATCCGTGTGGATGAGATACGAAAATACACATTGAATATGCATTGTCACTATTTTGCTGAAATCGTGATTCTTCACCATGAAATATTGCTTAAATATTACCTTAATGTGCATTGTTTGAATTTTGTTTTGTTTTCTTCGGGTTTTATTTGTGTAAAGATGCAGCCTGTAACAGAACGTTGATCGCCTTTGTGGATTTGATTTTTTAAATATCCAGCTAAATGTATCAGTGTAAAAGAAATCATTTAAGACCGCGTGTCTGTTCGCATAGAAACGCTCTCCCGAACGTTCCATGAATTTCTTTTCGAATACCAGCTGGTTATTAAACGACGATGGGCATTCAATTTCACGAAATAAAATTAATGGAATGGTTTACAGTGCGCAACTACGCATCAGCGACGACGCCATGGGACAGACCGCCGACGGGCTGAGCACCGAGGAGCCAAATGCCGACAGCTGCGGTAGCGAGAGACGACTACGAGTGACACGTCGCTGAGGAGCAGCCTGCAGTGACCGTGGATAAGGTATTGCAGGCAAGAGGTGCTTCGGAGGATGAGGTATTTCACCTACGGTGTGGTATTCTGGGTGATTTTTGGTGAGTCGTGTAACGATTTGTTATCGATGTGTTTACGCCTAATTTACTCGCATTTACCTATTGTTTTTTCATGGTATTGAAATGAGGTTTTGTTCGCATAGTGCTTTAAAGACTGACTGTATCTATTCACATGTGTTATCTTATGTTGTTGTATGACTGACAACCGATAGCGCTATGTGGTTTGACAGCACAGGCCTGTGCAGACATGGGACATTGTTTACGATGTCTATCGTCTGACGGGACGAGACGCTTAATGCTTACGACTGATTGGATTATTTGATCGATTTCTAGTGTATTACTGCTGTTTTTTTGGTGTGATTCGACTGCCATATTGAATGAATCGGTGTCTCGTTGTGTTTACTTGTTTTGATAATTTGTGTTATTGCCTATTTATTTATAGTCGAATTTATTTATTGGTGTCTTGTAGTAACATTTGTACCTATTAGATTATTTTATGACTATGCTATTTTACTATATCATATTTTTGTTTACTAGCGACTTGTTTTCATATTTTGTATGTTTGCATATTGATTTGGAATTGCTATGTGTTAATTTTGGGTTTATTTATTTTATTTCGAGTACTCGTATAAGTTTTATATCCATTTTGTGATTGTGCTTAATTAATGATTTATTTTTTAATTCTACGAATCTTTTTAATGTGTTGGTAATTTATTTTTCAGTGATTTAGGGTGAAAAATCTTGATTTCTGTATCATTTAATGCAATGAGTATATGTCATTTCATGTTTTTCGATTATCCTCTTGCAGGTGTTGCATCAATGGAATAGGCCTCGATTATATCGGGGGAAATGCCATGTAAAAGAAAGGTTAACGAATGGAATGCTCTACCTCTTGGGTCATTCGGAAACGGGCACAAATTTGAAATCCTCCAGTGACTTGCATCATCAATTAAGAGAGCGTGGTGGAATTCGTACTACTTGAAGACTGGGAACGAGCTCATCTCTCTGGAAAGTGATTTTTTCCAATGTTTTATGAATTTCTTTGAAATCATTGAGGTTATGTATTTCTAATAGCTTGCTGTCATTCGTGAAAAACTAAATTGTATTTTAATCATGTTAAATGCTTAATAAAGATTAAAATGTTATCTTCATTAAATTCATTATTTTAGAATATAGAAATGTCCTTTCACTGACTTAGAGGATGAAGGTAAAAAGGCTACATTAACTTCTGTTCCATTCATTCACGTTTAATTGCATATTCTGAAACAACATTAAGTGGTTTTTTGGGTTTTACTTGTATAGCTTGCAAATTGAAATTACAATGCAGTAGTAAGTAATAGGTCTTACATTTTATTGAAATGAAATTCACTTTCCATCAAAATATTTTAATATTTTTCGCAAAATAAATAAACAACTACCTGTGCCCCACATAACATAAGCTGATCTATCAGGTCTCAAATGTCTTCATTAAACATTCAGGCATTTTTTTTAACTTATATTTTTTAATCAAAGTTTTCTCTAAAGACAAAACTGCCAATTTCTGGGTTCTTTCCTCGCACTACAGTAAGTGAATCAAACGATCTGACTCTTAATAGAGCAACATATAATTGTCCGTGACTAAAAACAGGCTTAGGTAGGTAAAGGCATTGTATCAAATGTTTGGCCTCTTGACTTAATGATTGTTATTGAAAAAGTCAATCATGCAGATAATTGTTTTCATTTGAAACTGAATGGTAAATTTGTATCTGATGGAATGAGTGAGATTCTGGGAATAAGTACCGTGTCTGAGTTTGCTGCACCGAACAATTTTGCTTTGATTATGTGTGTTTGTATCTGAGTGACAGTAAGTCTTTCACCAGTACATAGTCCTCTCAAATGCAATACATTTCTAAGGAACATGATAACGGCTCCTACTTTAAGCTTCAGTTCATGAGGAGGCATTCCGGCTGGAGCTGTACCCACGTAATGTTTACACGGATTTCTTTCAATTAATTTATTAATAATTATGTGAAACAATTAATGGTGCAAATGACATCCCCATAGAAAAATATTCCATTAAAGACGTATTTTACTATATTCTTGCATTATTGATACATCTCCCTCTCTCTCCATATCCCACCTCTCCCCCCTCCCCCTCTTTGTCCCTCCTCTTTCCCCTCTCTCCCTTCCACCTCTTAACTTTCCCCCTCTCTCACCCTGTCATCTTTTCCCTTTACCCTCTATTACTACATTCTTGCATTACCCTTCTTCTCTCCTATTTCCCATCTTCCTCTCTCACTCCTCCCACTACCTATCCCCCTCTCTCCTGCTTCCCCGTCCTTCTCCACCCTTTCTCCTACCTCCCTTTCACCTCTCTTTCCCCCTCACACTCTCCCCTCTCTCCTTCACCCCTCCCTCTCTCGCCCCTCTCCTCTTCACCTTGCCCTCTCTTCATTTAAACGGCTTACCAAAAACGTTCACTTTACGCTAGTAAGCTATATACGATTTTACAACAATAGGACTTCTTTCTTTAACACGATCCTGGTCCGAAGCTCAGATTACAATAGTTCGAATTTATATGAGAAAATGAATAAAAGCCTGCACATCGAAAAGTCGAGTTGGTGCAGACATCCTGAGCCTTTTATAGATACTAGTTGAACCCGCGCTATGTTTGCGCGTTTTTTTAAAATTAATTTATCAAAAATTAAGTACTGTGTAAAAAAACCCGAGCTCAATCATTCACATTTAACTATATTGATGCGTTTTCCATGTACATATTGGTAAGGTTCGCGGGTTCGAATCTCGCTGAGGGCACGGCTGTGTTTGCGTATTGACAATTTATTATGGGAAGTCGGTCCGAAATCTACATTTTTAATTTCATATTAGAGAGAAAATTATTGCTACGCAGTAACTGATTCCGAACTTTTTCATTTTCCATAACATAACACGTCAAATGGAATTCTCGACCTGCAGATTTTCATTCTTTTTGAGATTAAAATAATAAAATATTGACCTACAATCTTCGGTTATCAACCATTTTGAATAAAACATTATAAAGTTTCTTATTCTGTTCATCATAATCCGCCTACAGTTCCAAATAGCTCAATTTAAACGTTTAATGCATGTAATACCGGAATTCAAGTGGAAAATAAAAGGGTAACTGAAATGGTAAGATCAGTTTATATACATGGGTCAAAAACATACGTATGTCCTTATTCTCATCTAATTTGAATTTTATGCGTGAGACTATTTGCGTTAATAAGCATTGTTGATGTATAATATAATGGTTCTACTTAGTAAAATATATGATACCAGCAATCAAACGATGAAATGAAGATTCACCTTCTTTGAATCGATCGTTAGAAACGCTTCCCATACGCTGTTTACTGAATAATTATCCGTAAATATTTGCCCTTCTATGCATACAAAAAATTTGACGTATTCTTTTTAGTAGATAATATTATCGGACCATGCACTCACCTCGTACGATCATATAACTCAATTCAATTTTTTCCTTTAGAGGTTTCTTTAAGTAAAGGTCCCTGTCCCTGACTGCTGTCCGGTTAAAACCCGTGAGATTGGTGGCAAAAATAGAGCACATCTTTCCAGCTCTGTTTAAGAGCTTGTGTGTTAAGTCCTCTGTCCCTTTTCCACATCCATTCGGGAGAAGAACCCATAACTCAATAAGAAATCTGCTTTTTAAGTCATATTAGAGAGGATATTAATGCTACACAGTAATTGATCACGAACATTTATGTTTATAAATTTCTTTGTTTCTTATTATTGAATAATATGACCTTTCTTTTTATATATAACAATCAATGCAACCCTTTATTTAGAATAACTACGAAGAGACGAAAACCGTGTAACTTTCAATATGTTCAAAAAATTACGTTCTCACAGGTCACAGGACTAAGTTTTTTCAAGGTCTTCACGTAGGTCTTTCGCGTGCTCCTTGAAATGCATTTACCAAGTCTATGGTCAAACCATCGCAATTCACATTCCACATTTCGGATTTTGCTTCCACCCCATTTGTATTTCCCCCTTTTTTTTACTCACCCCCCCTCAAAAATCCCTCTCTCATTCCTCCTTGTCTGACGGCATAACCCTAGAGGGGGGCGAAGTCGATGGTTGCTCGCACTGGCACCTCATTGAGTAGCAAAGAAGACTTTCTACGGGAAAGATTGAGCCTTGTGGCCACCAAGCGAAGACGATCGTGTCATTAAATGTGATATCGGCTTAATTATTGTCGCACGGGAGTTTCTAAGTGAATGGTAATGATTTTGGATTCTCCCACATTGCTCTCCATGGAAATCCAAATGATAGGACCGTCTATCAATTGTCGTTTGCCAAGGAAAAACATTCTCAGGATGAAAGGATGAAAAAGCGTTCGTTTGTTAAAAGAGTGGTAACGGGTGCAAGTTTTACAGTTAGTCGGCATTACTCCAAGATAAAGTGTCGCCTTAATTTGGTGCGTATGCATAATTTAATGTGTCCACGATGGTGCGTATGCGCTCGACAGTAGGACGTGCATCGACACAGCAGCGTGGGCGCACGCCGTCATGGACTCATCAATCCTTCGGACACACCTGTAAAATACGTTGGGTGCGGGTGTTTTCGCCGAGTGCCTTATACTTATGACACGACAAATGGTGAGTTCATAGTTCCCCCAATTCTCTTGTACTCTCGTATCGCCTGAACCAACCTAGGAGAATTATGAAACATTTTAGTTCCTGTAGCATATATGTACTCTGAACCATCCTCTAAAAATTCGCCTCAATCACGCCCTTCAGTCACGGCACGTACACTCACATAAATGCATTGTACTCTAAGGAAGTTATTTTAAAGTGGAACATGCGTTGCTAAATGAATAAATCTTACGTGAACTCAATTACTAATTACCTACCGGATAGTCTTCGAAGGACGGATCAAGTACGATAAATTTATTGCTCTTATGAAAATTTCTACATAGATATATGAGTCCTCAACATTTAATTATTGCAGATGTATTGATCCATAAATAAAATTATGCATTCATCGTAAAATAACAATACACACTTACGGTTGGTTACACTGCTTTATAATGATATCTTTGAAAACTTTTTCTCGAAAAAGAAATTTTAAAACATTAGTAATTATCCAAGAAATCCTTTTTTATTGAATCAACTAAGAAACATTCCTTTATATCACCGAGAAAAGTCAATCTAAATTATTTAACATTTCGATCCCAGAAATAGCCAGTGATATGGACCGATAGATGGCGTTTTTCTCTACTGTTGCAGTTCTACCTTGGTCGGAGTAGGACGTCTTTTCTTTCCCTCAGTTCGTTAGACACGATCGCGACTTCCAGAAAAATCCGGCGGTGCTCTCAAAGGTCAAATCACCACCACCTAATCCCGAATTAGGTAGCTTTCAACTATTCAATTTCTTAGTTTAGTTACGTTTACCTCTAAAAGTTTAAGTCACTATGTGACGATTTGCTAACCTAGGCTTGGAGAACAGTTGCCCTGGATTCATATTTATTTTCATTTATATGTAACCTTATATTTGCATTTTTTCACACCAAGTAACGCATAGAAATGGAAGTGTTCTGCACTCTTCTCTTTTAGCAACACTAACACTGCGGTCGCCTCTGTTTCTATGTGTTTTCATTCAGTTACAGTTAGGCGCAGAGTTATTAATTACATTTAGAATCAGGTGCATTCTGGTTATTAGCGTAGAATATCTTTACTAATACTAACACACCAGAGTGTACCTGTTTCTAAATTTGCCTCATCAAGGAGTTTTTGAAGTCGTGAATTTTATTGTTCAGTTCTTTAAATTCCGTAGGATGAATCATCGCCTTTCACTGGAGTACGCTTTCCAAGTGTTCGTAATAACAGCGAACGAGGCAAAGATACGACTTCTTCCTAGGGGAAGTCAATACTACGTTTCACTTGGATATGAATTCCGTGTTAGGCCGATGATTCTATCGGTATTAGATTTGAATTTGCAGTTTTACATATTACTACTCGGATGCAAAGTGTCCATAGTAGTGTAGTGTAGTTTATAACCAACTAACCTTGGGCGCTTTGCATCTGTACTTATGTTTTCATTTCTAAATTTTTTAAGTGGTAAATTAAACTTTCAGCCTCTCCGTTAGATTTTTGATTACATAGGTGGGTTTTTCTAAATATATGGGTCCGGGGCAATCTGCTCTCAGAGAGAGACAGTATCGTTTCGACAGTAAGTAGAGATTGCTGGTAGGGACAGTCGGCGAATCGGGATTCGTGGCGGTCAGCCAGTGGACCATTTGTGCTGGCGGAAAA
Organism: Uropetala carovei; assembly: GCA_036926305.1. Classification (NCBI taxonomy): domain Eukaryota; kingdom Metazoa; phylum Arthropoda; class Insecta; order Odonata; family Petaluridae; genus Uropetala; species Uropetala carovei. The sequence continues at coordinate 12,769,637 of JAXCHB010000011.1, forward strand.
CATGATCGGTAAGTCAACGGAATTTTTCATCCCCTACAACTTACCCTCGAATTGGTTTGATTTTATATTCGTGTTACTATAGGGAATTTATGCAAGGAATCCTACTTCAAAGTATCCGTGTGGATGAGATACGAAAATACACATTGAATATGCATTGTCACTATTTTGCTGAAATCGTGATTCTTCACCATGAAATATTGCTTAAATATTACCTTAATGTGCATTGTTTGAATTTTGTTTTGTTTTCTTCGGGTTTTATTTGTGTAAAGATGCAGCCTGTAACAGAACGTTGATCGCCTTTGTGGATTTGATTTTTTAAATATCCAGCTAAATGTATCAGTGTAAAAGAAATCATTTAAGACCGCGTGTCTGTTCGCATAGAAACGCTCTCCCGAACGTTCCATGAATTTCTTTTCGAATACCAGCTGGTTATTAAACGACGATGGGCATTCAATTTCACGAAATAAAATTAATGGAATGGTTTACAGTGCGCAACTACGCATCAGCGACGACGCCATGGGACAGACCGCCGACGGGCTGAGCACCGAGGAGCCAAATGCCGACAGCTGCGGCAGCGAGAGACGACTACGAGTGACACGTCGCTGAGGAGCAGCCGGCAGTGACCGTGGATAAGGTATTGCAGGCAAGAGGTGCTTCGGAGGATGAGGTATTTCACCTACGGTGTGGTATTCTGGGTGATTTTTGGTGAGTCGTGTAACGATTTGTTATCGATGTGTTTACGCCTAATTTACTCGCATTTACCTATTGTTTTTTCATGGTATTGAAATGAGGTTTTGTTCGCATAGTGCTTTAAAGACTGACTGTATCTATTCACATGTGTTATCTTATGTTGTTGTATGACTGACAACCCATAGCGCTATGTGGTTTGACAGCACAGGCCTGTGCAGACATGGGACATTGTTTACGATGTCTATCGTCTGACGAGACGAGACGCTTAATGCTTACGACTGATTGGATTATTTGATCGATTTCTAGTGTATTACTGCTGTTTTTTTGGTGTGATTCGACTGCCATATTGAATGAATCGGTGTCTCGTTGTGTTTACTTGTTTTGATAATTTGTGTTATTGCCTATTTATTTATAGTCGAATTTATTTATTGGTGTCTTGTAGTAACATTTGTACCTATTAGATTATTTTATGACTATGCTATTTTACTATATCATATTTTTGTTTACTAGCGACTTGTTTTCATATTTTGTATGTTTGCATATTGATTTGGAATTGCTATGTGTTAATTTTGGGTTTATTTATTTTATTTCGAGTACTCATATAAGTTTTATATCCATTTTGTGATTGTGCTTAATTAATGATTTATTTTTTAATTCTACGAATCTTTTTAATGTGTTGGTAATTTATTTTTCAGTGATTTAGGGTGAAAAATCTTGATTTCTGTATCATTTAATGCAATGAGTATATGTCATTTCATGTTTTTCGATTATCCTCTTGCAGGTGTTGCATCAATGGAATAGGCCTCGATTATATCGGGGGAAATGCCATGTAAAAGAAAGGTTAACGAATGGAATGCTCTACCTCTTGGGTCATTCGGAAACGGGCACAAATTTGAAATCCTCCAGTGACTTGCATCATCAATTAAGAGAGCGTGGTGGAATTCGTACTACTTGAAGACTGGGAACGAGCTCATCTCTCTGGAAAGTGATTTTTTCCAATGTTTTATGAATTTCTTTGAAATCATTGAGGTTATGTATTTCTAATAGCTTGCTGTCATTCGTGAAAAACTAAATTGTATTTTAATCATGTTAAATGCTTAATAAAGATTAAAATGTTATCTTCATTAAATTCATTATTTTAGAATATAGAAATGTCCTTTCACTGACTTAGAGGATGAAGGTAAAAAGGCTACATTAACTTCTGTTCCATTCATTCACGTTTAATTGCATATTCTGAAACAACATTAAGTGGTTTTTTGGGTTTTACTTGTATAGCTTGCAAATTGAAATTACAATGCAGTAGTAAGTAATAGGTCTTACATTTTATTGAAATGAAATTCACTTTCCATCAAAATATTTTAATATTTTTCGCAAAATAAATAAACAACTACCTGTGCCCCACATAACATAAGCTGATCTATCAGGTCTCAAATGTCTTCATTAAACATTCAGGCATTTTTTTTAACTTATATTTTTTAATCAAAGTTTTCTCTAAAGACAAAACTGCCAATTTCTGGGTTCTTTCCTCGCACTACAGTAAGTGAATCAAACGATCTGACTCTTAATAGAGCAACATATAATTGTCCGTGACTAAAAACAGGCTTAGGTAGGTAAAGGCATTGTATCAAATGTTTGGCCTCTTGACTTAATGATTGTTATTGAAAAAGTCAATCATGCAGATAATTGTTTTCATTTGAAACTGAATGGTAAATTTGTATCTGATGGAATGAGTGAGATTCTGGGAATAAGTACCGTGTCTGAGTTTGCTGCACCGAACAATTTTGCTTTGATTATGTGTGTTTGTATCTGAGTGACAGTAAGTCTTTCACCAGTACATAGTCCTCTCAAATGCAATACATTTCTAAGGAACATGATAACGGCTCCTACTTTAAGCTTCAGTTCATGAGGAGGCATTCCGGCTGGAGCTGTACCCACGTAATGTTTACACGGATTTCTTTCAATTAATTTATTAATAATTATGTGAAACAATTAATGGTGCAAATGACATCCCCATAGAAAAATATTCCATTAAAGACGTATTTTACTATATTCTTGCATTATTGATACATCTCCCTCTCTCTCCATATCCCACCTCTCCCCCCTCCCCCTCTTTGTCCCTCCTCTTTCCCCTCTCTCCCTTCCACCTCTTAACTTTCCCCCTCTCTCACCCTGTCATCTTTTCCCTTTACCCTCTATTACTACAGTCTTGCATTACCCTTCTTCTCTCCTATTTCCCATCTTCCTCTCTCTCTCCTCCCACTACCTATCCCCCTCTCTCCTGCTTCCCCCTCCTTCTCCACCCTTTCTCCTACCTCCCTTTCACCTCTCTTTCCCCCTCACACTCTCCCCTCTCTCCTTCACCCCTCCCTCTCTCGCCCCTCTCCTCTTCACCTTACCCTCTCTTCATTTAAACGGCTTACCAAAAACGTTCACTTTACGCTAGTAAGCTATATACGATTTTACAACAATAGGACTTCTTTCTTTAACACGATCCTGGTCCGAAGCTCAGATTACAATAGTTCGAATTTATATGAGAAAAGGAATAAAAGCCTGCACATCGAAAAGTCGAGTTGGTGCAGACATCCTGAGCCTTTTATAGATACTAGTTGAACCCGCGCTATGTTTGTGCGTTTTTTTTAAATTAATTTATCAAAAATTAAGTACTGTGTAAAAAAACCCGATCTCAATCATTCACATTTAACTATATTGATGCGTTTTCCATGTACATATTGGTAAGGTTCGCGGGTTCGAATCTCGCTGAGGGCACGGCTGTGTTTGCGTATTGACAATTTATTATGGGAAGTAGGTCCGAAATCTACATTTTTAATTTCATATTAGAGAGAAAATTATTGCTACGCAGTAACTGATTCCGAACTTTTTCATTTCCCATAAAATAACACGTAAAATGGAATTCTCGACCTGCAGATTTTCATTCTTTTTGAGATTAAAATAATAAAATATTGACCTACAATCTTCGGTTATCAACCATTTTGAATAAAACATTATAAAGTTTCTTATTCTGTTCATCATAATCCGCCTAGTTCCAAATAGCTCAATTTAAACGTTTAATGCATGTAATACCGGAATTCAAGTGGAAAATAAAAGGGTAACTGAAATGGTAAGATCAGTTTATATACATGGGTCAAAAACATACGTATGTCCTTATTCTCATCTAATTTGAATTTTATGCGTGAGACTATTTGCGTTAATAAGCATTGTTGATGTATAATATAATGGTTCTACTTAGTAAAATATATGATACCAGCAATCAAACGATGAAATGAAGATTCACCTTCTTTGAATCGATCGTTAGAAACGCTTCCCATACGCTGTTTACTGAATAATTATCCGTAAATATTTGCCCTTCTATGCATACAAAAAATTTGACGTATTCTTTTTAGTAGATAATATTATCGGACCATGCACTCACCTCGTACGATCATATAACTCAATTCAATTTTTTCCTTTAGAGGTTTCTTTAAGTAAAGGTCCCTGCCCCTGACTGCTGTCCGGTTAAAACCCGTGAGATTGGTGGCAAAAATAGAGCACATCATTCCAGCTCTGTTTAAGAGCTTGTGTGTTGAGTCTTCTGTCCCTTTTCCACATCCATTCGGGAGAAGAACCCATAAGTCAATAAGAAATCTGCTTTTTAAGTCATATTAGAGAGGATATTAATGCTACACAGTAATTGATCACGAACATTTATGTTTATAAATTTCTTTGTTTCTTATTATTGAATAACATGACCTTTCTTTTTATATATAACAATCAATGCTACCCTTTATTTAGAATAACTACGAAGAGACGAAAACCGTGTAACTTTCAATATGTTCAAAAAATTACGTTCTCACAGGTCACAGGACTAAGTTTTTTCAAGGTCTTCACGTAGGTCTTTCGCGTGCTCCTTGAAATGCATTTACCACGTCTATGGTCAAACCATCGCATTTCACATTCCCCATTTCGGATTTTGCTTCCACCCCATTTGTATTTCCCCCTTTTTTTTACTCACCCCCCCTCAAAAATCCCTCTCTCATTCCTCCTTGTCTGACGGCATAACCCTAGAGGGGGGTGGAGTCGATGGTTGCTCGCACTGGCACCTCATTGAGTAGCAAAGAAGACTTTCTACGGGAAAGATTGAGCCTTGTGGCCACCAAGCGAAGACGATCGTGTCATTAAATGTGATATCGGCTTAATTATTGTCGCACGGGAGTTTCTAAGTGAATGGTAATGATTTTGGATTCTCCCACATTGCTCTGCATGGAAATCCAATTGTCGTTTGCCATGGAAAAACATTCTCAGTATGAAAGGATGAAAAAGCGTTCGTTTGTTAAAAGAGTGGTAACGGGTGCAAGTTTTACAGTTAGTCGGCATTACTCCAAGATAAAGTGTCGTCTTAATTTGGTGCGTATGCATAATTTAATGTGTCCACGATGGTGCGTATGCTCTCGACAGTAGGACGTGCATCGACACAGCAGCGTGGGCGCACGCCGTCATGGACTCATCAATCCTTCGGACACACCTGTAAAATACGTTGGGTGCGGGTGTTTTCGCCGAGTGCCTTATACTTATGACACGACAAATGGTGAGTTCATAGTTCCCCCAATTCTCTTGTACTCTCGTATCGCCTGAACCAACCTAGGAGAATTATGAAACATTTTAGTTCCTGTAGCATATATGTACTCTGAACCATCCTCTAAAAATTCGCCTCAATCACGCCCTTCAGTCACGGCACGTACACTCACATAAATGCATTGTACTCTAAGGAAGTTATTTTAAAGTGGAACATGCGTTGCTAAATGAATAAATCTTACGTGAACTCAATTACTAATTACCTACCGGATAGTCTTCGAAGGACGGATCAAGTACGATAAATTTATTGCTCTTATGAAAATTTCTACATAGATATATGAGTCCTCAACATTTAATTATTGCAGATGTATTGATCCATAAATAAAATTATGCATTCATCGTAAAACAACAATACACACTTACGGTTGGTTACACTGCTTTATAATGATATCTTTGAAAACTTTTTCTCGAAAAAGAAATTTTAAAACATTAGTAATTATCCAAGAAATCCTTTTTTATTGAATCAACTAAGAAACATTCCTTTATATCACCGAGAAAAGTCAATCTAAATTATTTAACATTTCGATCCCAGAAATAGCCAGTGATATGGACCGATAGATGGCGTGTTTTTCTACTGTTGCAGTTCTACCTTGGTCGGAGTAGGACGTCTTTTCTTTCCCTCAGTTCGTTAGACACGATCGCGACTTCCAGAAAAATCCGGCGGTGCTCTCAAAGGTCAAATCACCACCACCTAATCCCGAATTAGGTAGCTTTCAACTATTCAATTTCTTAGTTTAGTTACGTTTACCTCTAAAAGTTTAAGTCACTATGTGACGATTTTCTAACCTAGGCTTGGAGAACAGTTGCCCTGGATTCATATTTATTTTCATTTATATGTAACCTTATATTTGCATTTTTTCACACCAAGTAACGCATAGAAATGGAAGTGTTCTGCACTCTTCTCTTTTCGCAACACTAACACTGCGGTCGCCTCTGTTTCTATGTGTTTTCATTCAGTTACAGTTAGGCGCAGAGTTATTAATTACATTTAGAATCAGGTGCATTCTGGTTATTAGCGTAGAATATCTTTACTAATACTAACACACCAGAGTGTACCTGTTTCTAAATTTGCCTCATCAAGGAGTTTTTGAAGTCGTGAATTTTATTGTTCAGTTCTTTAAATTCCGTAGGATGAATCATCGCCTTTCACTGGAGTACGCTTTCCAAGTGTTCGTAATAACAGCGAACGAGGCAAAGATACGACTTCTTCCTAGGGGAAGTCAATACTACGTTTCACTTGGATATGAATTCCGTGTTAGGCCGATGATTCTATCGGTATTAGATTTGAATTTGCAGTTTTACATATTACTACACGGATGCAAAGTGTCCATAGTAGTGTAGTGTAGTTTATAACCAACTAATCTTGGGCGCTTTGCATCTGTACTTATGTTTTCATTTCTAAATTTTTTAAGTGGTAAATTAAACTTTCAGCCTCTCCGTTAGATTTTTGATTACATAGGTGGGTTTTTCTAAATATATGGGTCCGGGGCAATCTGCTCTCAGAGAGAGACAGTATCGTTTCGACAGTAAGTAGAGATTGCTAGTAGGGACAGTCGGCGAATCGGGATTCGTGGCGGTCAGCCAGTGGACCATTTGTGCTGGCGGAAAACATGATCGGTAAGTCAACGGAATTTTTCATCCCCTACAACTTACCCTCGAATTGGTTTGATTTTATATTCGTGTTACTATAGGGAATTTATGCAAGGAATCCTACTTCAAAGTATCCGTGTGGATGAGATACGAAAATACACATTGAATATGCATTGTCACTATTTTGCTGAAATCGTGATTCTTCACCATGAAATATTGCTTAAATATTACCTTAATGTGCATTGTTTGAATTTTGTTTTGTTTTCTTCGGGTTTTATTTGTGTAAAGATGCAGCCTGTAACAGAACGTTGATCGCCTTTGTGGATTTGATTTTTTAAATATCCAGCTAAATGTATCAGTGTAAAAGAAATCATTTAAGACCGCGTGTCTGTTCGCATAGAAACGCTCTCCCGAACGTTCCATGAATTTCTTTTCGAATACCAGCTGGTTATTAAACGACGATGGGCATTCAATTTCACGAAATAAAATTAATGGAATGGTTTACAGTGCGCAACTACGCATCAGCGACGACGCCATGGGACAGACCGCCGACGGGCTGAGCACCGAGGAGCCAAATGCCGACAGCTGCGGCAGCGAGAGACGACTACGAGTGACACGTCGCTGAGGAGCAGCCGGCAGTGACCGTGGATAAGGTATTGCAGGCAAGAGGTGCTTCGGAGGATGAGGTATTTCACCTACGGTGTGGTATTCTGGGTGATTTTTGGTGAGTCGTGTAACGATTTGTTATCGATGTGTTTACGCCTAATTTACTCGCATTTACCTATTGTTTTTTCATGGTATTGAAATGAGGTTTTGTTCGCATAGTGCTTTAAAGACTGACTGTATCTATTCACATGTGTTATCTTATGTTGTTGTATGACTGACAACCCATAGCGCTATGTGGTTTGACAGCACAGGCCTGTGCAGACATGGGACATTGTTTACGATGTCTATCGTCTGACGAGACGAGACGCTTAATGCTTACGACTGATTGGATTATTTGATCGATTTCTAGTGTATTACTGCTGTTTTTTTGGTGTGATTCGACTGCCATATTGAATGAATCGGTGTCTCGTTGTGTTTACTTGTTTTGATAATTTGTGTTATTGCTAATTTATTTATAGTCGAATTTATTTATTGGTGTCTTGTAGTAACATTTGTACCTATTAGATTATTTTATGACTATGCTATTTTACTATATCATATTTTTGTTTACTAGCGACTTGTTTTCATATTTTGTATGTTTGCATATTGATTTGGAATTGCTATGTGTTAATTTTGGGTTTATTTATTTTATTTCGAGTACTCGTATAAGTTTTATATCCATTTTGTGATTGTGCTTAATTAATGATTTATTTTTTAATTCTACGAATCTTTTTAATGTGTTGGTAATTTATTTTTCAGTGATTTAGGGTGAAAAATCTTGATTTCTGTATCATTTAATGCAATGAGTATATGTCATTTCATGTTTTTCGATTATCCTCTTGCAGGTGTTGCATCAATGGAATAGGCCTCGATTATATCGGGGGAAATGCCATGTAAAAGAAAGGTTAACGAATGGAATGCTCTACCTCTTGGGTCATTCGGAAACGGGCACAAATTTGAAATCCTCCAGTGACTTGCATCATCAATTAAGAGAGCGTGGTGGAATTCGTACTACTTGAAGACTGGGAACGAGCTCATCTCTCTGGAAAGTGATTTTTTCCAATGTTTTATGAATTTCTTTGAAATCATTGAGGTTATGTATTTCTAATAGCTTGCTGTCATTCGTGAAAAACTAAATTGTATTTTAATCATGTTAAATGCTTAATAAAGATTAAAATGTTATCTTCATTAAATTCATTATTTTAGAATATAGAAATGTCCTTTCACTGACTTAGAGGATGAAGGTAAAAAGGCTACATTAACTTCTGTTCCATTCATTCACGTTTAATTGCATATTCTGAAACAACATTAAGTGGTTTTTTGGGTTTTACTTGTATAGCTTGCAAATTGAAATTACAATGCAGTAGTAAGTAATAGGTCTTACATTTTATTGAAATGAAATTCACTTTCCATCAAAATATTTTAATATTTTTCGCAAAATAAATAAACAACTACCTGTGCCCCACATAACATAAGCTGATCTATCAGGTCTCAAATGTCTTCATTAAACATTCAGGCATTTTTTTTAACTTATATTTTTTAATCAAAGTTTTCTCTAAAGACAAAACTGCCAATTTCTGGGTTCTTTCCTCGCACTACAGTAAGTGAATCAAACGATCTGACTCTTAATAGAGCAACATATAATTGTCCGTGACTAAAAACAGGCTTAGGTAGGTAAAGGCATTGTATCAAATGTTTGGCCTCTTGACTTAATGATTGTTATTGAAAAAGTCAATCATGCAGATAATTGTTTTCATTTGAAACTGAATGGTAAATTTGTATCTGATGGAATGAGTGAGATTCTGGGAATAAGTACCGTGTCTGAGTTTGCTGCACCGAACAATTTTGCTTTGATTATGTGTGTTTGTATCTGAGTGACAGTAAGTCTTTCACCAGTACATAGTCCTCTCAAATGCAATACATTTCTAAGGAACATGATAACGGCTCCTACTTTAAGCTTCAGTTCATGAGGAGGCATTCCGGCTGGAGCTGTACCCACGTAATGTTTACACGGATTTCTTTCAATTAATTTATTAATAATTATGTGAAACAATTAATGGTGCAAATGACATCCCCATAGAAAAATATTCCATTAAAGACGTATTTTACTATATTCTTGCATTATTGATACATCTCCCTCTCTCTCCATATCCCACCTCTCCCCCCTCCCCCTCTTTGTCCCTCCTCTTTCCCCTCTCTCCCTTCCACCTCTTAACTTTCCCCCTCTCTCACCCTGTCATCTTTTCCCTTTACCCTCTATTACTACAGTCTTGCATTACCCTTCTTCTCTCCTATTTCCCATCTTCCTCTCTCTCTCCTCCCACTACCTATCCCCCTCTCTCCTGCTTCCCCCTCCTTCTCCACCCTTTCTCCTACCTCCCTTTCACCTCTCTTTCCCCCTCACACTCTCCCCTCTCTCCTTCACCCCTCCCTCTCTCGCCCCTCTCCTCTTCACCTTACCCTCTCTTCATTTAAACGGCTTACCAAAAACGTTCACTTTACGCTAGTAAGCTATATACGATTTTACAACAATAGGACTTCTTTCTTTAACACGATCCTGGTCCGAAGCTCAGATTACAATAGTTCGAATTTATATGAGAAAAGGAATAAAAGCCTGCACATCGAAAAGTCGAGTTGGTGCAGACATCCTGAGCCTTTTATAGATACTAGTTGAACCCGCGCTATGTTTGTGCGTTTTTTTTAAATTAATTTATCAAAAATTAAGTACTGTGTAAAAAAACCCGATCTCAATCATTCACATTTAACTATATTGATGCGTTTTCCATGTACATATTGGTAAGGTTCGCGGGTTCGAATCTCGCTGAGGGCACGGCTGTGTTTGCGTATTGACAATTTATTATGGGAAGTAGGTCCGAAATCTACATTTTTAATTTCATATTAGAGAGAAAATTATTGCTACGCAGTAACTGATTCCGAACTTTTTCATTTCCCATAAAATAACACGTAAAATGGAATTCTCGACCTGCAGATTTTCATTCTTTTTGAGATTAAAATAATAAAATATTGACCTACAATCTTCGGTTATCAACCATTTTGAATAAAACATTATAAAGTTTCTTATTCTGTTCATCATAATCCGCCTAGTTCCAAATAGCTCAATTTAAACGTTTAATGCATGTAATACCGGAATTCAAGTGGAAAATAAAAGGGTAACTGAAATGGTAAGATCAGTTTATATACATGGGTCAAAAACATACGTATGTCCTTATTCTCATCTAATTTGAATTTTATGCGTGAGACTATTTGCGTTAATAAGCATTGTTGATGTATAATATAATGGTTCTACTTAGTAAAATATATGATACCAGCAATCAAACGATGAAATGAAGATTCACCTTCTTTGAATCGATCGTTAGAAACGCTTCCCATACGCTGTTTACTGAATAATTATCCGTAAATATTTGCCCTTCTATGCATACAAAAAATTTGACGTATTCTTTTTAGTAGATAATATTATCGGACCATGCACTCACCTCGTACGATCATATAACTCAATTCAATTTTTTCCTTTAGAGGTTTCTTTAAGTAAAGGTCCCTGCCCCTGACTGCTGTCCGGTTAAAACCCGTGAGATTGGTGGCAAAAATAGAGCACATCATTCCAGCTCTGTTTAAGAGCTTGTGTGTTAAGTCTTCTGTCCCTTTTCCACATCCATTCGGGAGAAGAACCCATAAGTCAATAAGAAATCTGCTTTTTAAGTCATATTAGAGAGGATATTAATGCTACACAGTAATTGATCACGAACATTTATGTTTATAAATTTCTTTGTTTCTTATTATTGAATAACATGACCTTTCTTTTTATATATAACAATCAATGCTACCCTTTATTTAGAATAACTACGAAGAGACGAAAACCGTGTAACTTTCAATATGTTCAAAAAATTACGTTCTCACAGGTCACAGGACTAAGTTTTTTCAAGGTCTTCACGTAGGTCTTTCGCGTGCTCCTTGAAATGCATTTACCACGTCTATGGTCAAACCATCGCATTTCACATTCCCCATTTCGGATTTTGCTTCCACCCCATTTGTATTTCCCCCTTTTTTTTACTCACCCCCCCTCAAAAATCCCTCTCTCATTCCTCCTTGTCTGACGGCATAACCCTAGAGGGGGGTGGAGTCGATGGTTGCTCGCACTGGCACCTCATTGAGTAGCAAAGAAGACTTTCTACGGGAAAGATTGAGCCTTGTGGCCACCAAGCGAAGACGATCGTGTCATTAAATGTGATATCGGCTTAATTATTGTCGCACGGGAGTTTCTAAGTGAATGGTAATGATTTTGGATTCTCCCACATTGCTCTGCATGGAAATCCAATTGTCGTTTGCCATGGAAAAACATTCTCAGTATGAAAGGATGAAAAAGCGTTCGTTTGTTAAAAGAGTGGTAACGGGTGCAAGTTTTACAGTTAGTCGGCGTTACTCCAAGATAAAGTGTCGTCTTAATTTGGTGCGTATGCATAATTTAATGTGTCCACGATGGTGCGTATGCGCTCGACAGTAGGACGTGCATCGACACAGCAGCGTGGGCGCACGCCGTCATGGACTCATCAATCCTTCGGACACACCTGTAAAATACGTTGGGTGCGGGTGTTTTCGCCGAGTGCCTTATACTTATGACACGACAAATGGTGAGTTCATAGTTCCCCCAATTCTCTTGTACTCTCGTATCGCCTGAACCAACCTAGGAGAATTATGAAACATTTTAGTTCCTGTAGCATATATGTACTCTGAACCATCCTCTAAAAATTCGCCTCAATCACGCCCTTCAGTCACGGCACGTACACTCACATAAATGCATTGTACTCTAAGGAAGTTATTTTAAAGTGGAACATGCGTTGCTAAATGAATAAATCTTACGTGAACTCAATTACTAATTACCTACCGGATAGTCTTCGAAGGACGGATCAAGTACGATAAATTTATTGCTCTTATGAAAATTTCTACATAGATATATGAGTCCTCAACATTTAATTATTGCAGATGTATTGATCCATAAATAAAATTATGCATTCATCGTAAAACAACAATACACACTTACGGTTGGTTACACTGCTTTATAATGATATCTTTGAAAACTTTTTCTCGAAAAAGAAATTTTAAAACATTAGTAATTATCCAAGAAATCCTTTTTTATTGAATCAACTAAGAAACATTCCTTTATATCACCGAGAAAAGTCAATCTAAATTATTTAACATTTCGATCCCAGAAATAGCCAGTGATATGGACCGATAGATGGCGTGTTTTTCTACTGTTGCAGTTCTACCTTGGTCGGAGTAGGACGTCTTTTCTTTCCCTCAGTTCGTTAGACACGATCGCGACTTCCAGAAAAATCCGGCGGTGCTCTCAAAGGTCAAATCACCACCACCTAATCCCGAATTAGGTAGCTTTCAACTATTCAATTTCTTAGTTTAGTTACGTTTACCTCTAAAAGTTTAAGTCACTATGTGACGATTTTCTAACCTAGGCTTGGAGAACAGTTGCCCTGGATTCATATTTATTTTCATTTATATGTAACCTTATATTTGCATTTTTTCACACCAAGTAACGCATAGAAATGGAAGTGTTCTGCACTCTTCTCTTTTCGCAACACTAACACTGCGGTCGCCTCTGTTTCTATGTGTTTTCATTCAGTTACAGTTAGGCGCAGAGTTATTAATTACATTTAGAATCAGGTGCATTCTGGTTATTAGCGTAGAATATCTTTACTAATACTAACACACCAGAGTGTACCTGTTTCTAAATTTGCCTCATCAAGGAGTTTTTGAAGTCGTGAATTTTATTGTTCAGTTCTTTAAATTCCGTAGGATGAATCATCGCCTTTCACTGGAGTACGCTTTCCAAGTGTTCGTAATAACAGCGAACGAGGCAAAGATACGACTTCTTCCTAGGGGAAGTCAATACTACGTTTCACTTGGATATGAATTCCGTGTTAGGCCGATGATTCTAACGGTATTAGATTTGAATTTGCAGTTTTACATATTACTACACGGATGCAAAGTGTCCATAGTAGTGTAGTGTAGTTTATAACCAACTAACCTTGGGCGCTTTGCATCTGTACTTATGTTTTCATTTCTAAATTTTTTAAGTGGTAAATTAAACTTTCAGCCTCTCCGTTAGATTTTTGATTACATAGGTGGGTTTTTCTAAATATATGGGTCCGGGGCAATCTGCTCTCAGCGAGAGACAGTATCGTTTCGACAGTAAGTAGAGATTGCTGGTAGGGACAGTCGGCGAATCGGGATTCGTGGCGGTCAGCCAGTGGACCATTTGTGCTGGCGGAAAACATGATCGGTAAGTCAACGGAATTTTTCATCCCCTACAACTTACCCTCGAATTGGTTTGATTTTATATTCGTGTTACTATAGGGAATTTATGCAAGGAATCCTACTTCAAAGTATCCGTGTGGATGAGATACGAAAATACACATTGAATATGCATTGTCACTATTTTGCTGAAATCGTGATTCTTCACCATGAAATATTGCTTAAATATTACCTTAATGTGCATTGTTTGAATTTTGTTTTGTTTTCTTCGGGTTTTATTTGTGTAAAGATGCAGCCTGTAACAGAACGTTGATCGCCTTTGTGGATTTGATTTTTTAAATATCCAGCTAAATGTATCAGTGTAAAAGAAATCATTTAAGACCGCGTGTCTGTTCGCATAGAAACGCTCTCCCGAACGTTCCATGAATTTCTTTTCGAATACCAGCTGGTTATTAAACGACGATGGGCATTCAATTTCACGAAATAAAATTAATGGAATGGTTTACAGTGCGCAACTACGCATCAGCGACGACGCCATGGGACAGACCGCCGACGGGCTGAGCACCGAGGAGCCAAATGCCGACAGCTGCGGCAGCGAGAGACGACTACGAGTGACACGTCGCTGAGGAGCAGCCGGCAGTGACCGTGGATAAGGTATTGCAGGCAAGAGGTGCTTCGGAGGATGAGGTATTTCACCTACGGTGTGGTATTCTGGGTGATTTTTGGTGAGTCGTGTAACGATTTGTTATCGATGTGTTTACGCCTAATTTACTCGCATTTACCTATTGTTTTTTCATGGTATTGAAATGAGGTTTTGTTCGCATAGTGCTTTAAAGACTGACTGTATCTATTCACATGTGTTATCTTATGTTGTTGTATGACTGACAACCCATAGCGCTATGTGGTTTGACAGCACAGGCCTGTGCAGACATGGGACATTGTTTACGATGTCTATCGTCTGACGAGACGAGACGCTTAATGCTTACGACTGATTGGATTATTTGATCGATTTCTAGTGTATTACTGCTGTTTTTTTGGTGTGATTCGACTGCCATATTGAATGAATCGGTGTCTCGTTGTGTTTACTTGTTTTGATAATTTGTGTTATTGCTAATTTATTTATAGTCGAATTTATTTATTGGTGTCTTGTAGTAACATTTGTACCTATTAGATTATTTTATGACTATGCTATTTTACTATATCATATTTTTGTTTACTAGCGACTTGTTTTCATATTTTGTATGTTTGCATATTGATTTGGAATTGCTATGTGTTAATTTTGGGTTTATTTATTTTATTTCGAGTACTCATATAAGTTTTATATCCATTTTGTGATTGTGCTTAATTAATGATTTATTTTTTAATTCTACGAATCTTTTTAATGTGTTGGTAATTTATTTTTCAGTGATTTAGGGTGAAAAATCTTGATTTCTGTATCATTTAATGCAATGAGTATATGTCATTTCATGTTTTTCGATTATCCTCTTGCAGGTGTTGCATCAATGGAATAGGCCTCGATTATATCGGGGGAAATGCCATGTAAAAGAAAGGTTAACGAATGGAATGCTCTACCTCTTGGGTCATTCGGAAACGGGCACAAATTTGAAATCCTCCAGTGACTTGCATCATCAATTAAGAGAGCGTGGTGGAATTCGTACTACTTGAAGACTGGGAACGAGCTCATCTCTCTGGAAAGTGATTTTTTCCAATGTTTTATGAATTTCTTTGAAATCATTGAGGTTATGTATTTCTAATAGCTTGCTGTCATTCGTGAAAAACTAAATTGTATTTTAATCATGTTAAATGCTTAATAAAGATTAAAATGTTATCTTCATTAAATTCATTATTTTAGAATATAGAAATGTCCTTTCACTGACTTAGAGGATGAAGGTAAAAAGGCTACATTAACTTCTGTTCCATTCATTCACGTTTAATTGCATATTCTGAAACAACATTAAGTGGTTTTTTGGGTTTTACTTGTATAGCTTGCAAATTGAAATTACAATGCAGTAGTAAGTAATAGGTCTTACATTTTATTGAAATGAAATTCACTTTCCATCAAAATATTTTAATATTTTTCGCAAAATAAATAAACAACTACCTGTGCCCCACATAACATAAGCTGATCTATCAGGTCTCAAATGTCTTCATTAAACATTCAGGCATTTTTTTTAACTTATATTTTTTAATCAAAGTTTTCTCTAAAGACAAAACTGCCAATTTCTGGGTTCTTTCCTCGCACTACAGTAAGTGAATCAAACGATCTGACTCTTAATAGAGCAACATATAATTGTCCGTGACTAAAAACAGGCTTAGGTAGGTAAAGGCATTGTATCAAATGTTTGGCCTCTTGACTTAATGATTGTTATTGAAAAAGTCAATCATGCAGATAATTGTTTTCATTTGAAACTGAATGGTAAATTTGTATCTGATGGAATGAGTGAGATTCTGGGAATAAGTACCGTGTCTGAGTTTGCTGCACCGAACAATTTTGCTTTGATTATGTGTGTTTGTATCTGAGTGACAGTAAGTCTTTCACCAGTACATAGTCCTCTCAAATGCAATACATTTCTAAGGAACATGATAACGGCTCCTACTTTAAGCTTCAGTTCATGAGGAGGCATTCCGGCTGGAGCTGTACCCACGTAATGTTTACACGGATTTCTTTCAATTAATTTATTAATAATTATGTGAAACAATTAATGGTGCAAATGACATCCCCATAGAAAAATATTCCATTAAAGACGTATTTTACTATATTCTTGCATTATTGATACATCTCCCTCTCTCTCCATATCCCACCTCTCCCCCCTCCCCCTCTTTGTCCCTCCTCTTTCCCCTCTCTCCCTTCCACCTCTTAACTTTCCCCCAATATATTTCTGTCATATAATATTAACCCTACAATATTTGAACCAACCAGAATAACTTCTAACTCCTCCACAACTATTGACAACATTCTCACAAATATTAAAGTAAATGAAGGTACCACTGTGGATTTTCATCTATCTGACCATAAGGCTCAGTTAACCTCAGTATCCCCACCTTGTAATTTTGATATGAAATACAATGATGTAACTTCCACTCCAAAAAGGCTTTTCTCTTCTTCGGCTAGAAATAGATTCAGCAACAGATTTACTAACATTTCATGGTTTAGGTATTTCTAAATGCGCTATCAAGCTGAAATTTTTTCTACCTGTAGAATTCACCAAATAATGAAAACGGGAATATAGAAATTTGAAAATTTTTATTCGTTCGGACGTAATAAATTCTTAAATGTTTAACAAATTGATTAATGTTTATGTACTTTCTGAAGATCCAGGAAGATGAACGGGGTGGAAAATAACGTTCCGGTGATAAATAACATTGATAATTTTAGAAATATTTATTGTTGTGGTTGTTAAAAATTCATAAAATTTAAACAATGAAATACATATAAATGCATTTCTATAAGTGCCATATTGATGAAATCTTGCATAACTGTGAGGTATATTCGTAAGAAATGCTAAAAACCTATAAATATTTTATAGTTATAAATTTTAGGTTTGTTTATACCCCAATATTATCAAAACTGAAAAACACGTAATTCGGAGCCAAGATGCGAACTTACGCCTTGAAAATTATTTTTCGGCTTTTATTTTTACTTTAAGGTGAAAGAAAATGCTTGCAGAATGCAAGCACACATTTACTTGTATCCTATATCGTATATCCTCTGTAAGAAGAGTCGATACGGAATGATATGAGGATACTAATGTCTGGCCCAAACTATAATAGTTGGAGAGCTGAAATTTATACATATGTGAATAGAAAAAAATAATCGGAGGAGTAATTGCAAAATTGCAGCAATGTGCATTATTATGGCCGCTAAATATTATAAACAATTTTACTAACATTTCATGGTTTAGGTACTTCTAAATGCGCTATGAAGCTGAATTTTTTTCAAGAAGTACAAGTCGCCAAATAATGAAAACGGGAACATAGAAATTTGAGAATTTTTATTCGTTTGGCCGCAATAAATTCTTAAATGTTAAAAAAATTGACCAATGTTTATGTACTTTCATTAGAGCCAGGAAGCTGAAAATTTTTACAACGTTAGGAAATAATGTTCCGGTAGAAAATAACATTGAAAATTTTATAATAGTTTTATATTGAGGCTGTTAAAAATTCATTAAATTTTAACAATTAAATTCATATAAATGCACTTCTAGAGGTGGTATACTGATGAAATTTTACTTAAGTGTGAGGTATTCGTAACAGATGCTAAGAACCTATAAATGTTTTATAATTATAAATTTTAGGGGTTGTCTTTATCCCAATATTTTCAAAACAGAAAAACACGTAATTCGGAGCCAAGATGCAACCTTAAGCGTTGAAAATTATTTTCAGCTTTTATTTTTACATTAAGGTGAGAGAAAATGCTTGCAGAATGCAAGCACAATTAACTAGCATCCTATATTCTCTGAAAGAAGAGTCGATATAGAATGATATATAGGATATAGGAGGATACTAATGTCTGGCCCAAACTATAATAGTTGGAGAGCTGGAATTTAATACCGAGGTGAATAAAAAATATAATCGGAGGAAAAATTGCAAAATTGCAACAATGTGCATTATTTTGGCCGCAAAAAATTATAAACAATTTTACTAACAGTTCTTGGTTTAGGTACTTGTAAATGCGCTATGAAGATGAAATTTTTTCAAGAGGTAGAATTTGCCAAATAATGAAAATGGGAATATAGAAATTTGAAAATTTTTGTTCGTTCGGACGTAATAAATTCTTAAATGTCTAACAAATTGACTAAGGTTTAGGTACTTTCTGAAGATCCAGGAAGCGGAAAATTTTAACAGAGTTAGGAAATAATGTTGCGGTGGTAAATAACATTGAAAATTTCATAAAAGTTTTATATTGTGGCTGTAAAAATTCATAAAGTTTAAACAATGAAATTCATATAAATGCACTTCTAGAGGTGCTACATTGATGAAATTTCGCATAAATGTGAGGTATTCGTAACAAATGATAAAAACCTATAAATGTTTTATAATTATAAATTTTAGGGATTGTTTTTACCCCAATATTTTCAAAACAGAAAAACACGTAATTCGGAGCCAAGATGCAACCTTAAGCGTTGAAAATTATTTTTCAGCTTTTATTTTTACTTTAAGGTGAGAGAAAATGCTTGCAGAATGCAAGCACAATTAACTAGTATCCTATATATATCCTGTATCCTCTGTAAGAAGAGTCGATATAGAATGATAGGATATATATGTGATATATATAGGATATATATAGGAGGATACTAGTGTCTGCCCCAAACTACAATAGCTGGAGAGCAGAAATTTAATACGTCATCATCATCAGGTTCTCTGCCCTTGGGCAGGTCCCTGGCACCAGGGTCGTCTCCAGTCCTCCCTGTTCGTTGACAGTTCTTTCATTTCCTGATATCTACCCCTTCCTTTTAGGTCATCAATCATTTTTATCCTCCTAAGTCCTGTCTTCTTTCCACCTTCTACTGATCCTTCCAGCATCGTCGTCAACAAACTTCCTCCTCTCAAGATGTGCCCCAACCAATTACCTTTCCTCTTCTGAATTGTTTCAAGTATCCTTCTCCTCTCTTTCACCCTTCTTAATACTTTTAATTTCTTATCTTTGCAGTCCACTTAATTTTCTCCAATCGTGTCTACACCCACATTTTGAATGCCTCTAACCTTTTCTTATCTCTCTTTGTTATCCTCCATGTTTCACATCCATAAAGTAGCACACTCCAAACATAACACTTTACAAGACGTTTCCTCAAATTTAATTCCATTTTACCACACAATAACTGTTTTTTCCTATAAAATGATTCTTTTGCCATTGCTATTCTTGATCTTATTTCTTTTCCGCTCTTCCAATCGTCTGCCAGCAAACATCCTAAATATCTATACTGTTTTACTTGCTCAATCCTTCCATCCTTCATTAACACATTCATAGTTCCTCATCCCCTATTCTCATTACTTTGGTTTTCTTAATGTTCATTTTCATACCATATTCCACCATCTTATTTTCTAGCTTGGTAACCATTTCTTGAATAACCTTTGTTTCTTCTGCCAGGATGAGCATATCATCAGGAAACCTTATACAATTTATTTTTCTACCTCCAATACTAATTCCTTTATCATCATCTATTCCGTTGTTAAGCATATCTTCTATATAAATATTAAACAAGGTAGGCGATAAGCAGCATCCTTGCCTCACTCCTCTTCCTAGGTCAAACCATTTGGTCTGTGCATCCTTTATCCTCAAGACTGCTTCCTGTTTCATGTATATCTCTTTAACTAATCTTCTATCTTTCCAGTCTATTCTTTTTCCTTTTAATATTTTCATGAGTTTTACCCAATCCACTCTGTCAAATGCCTTCTCCATATCTATGAAACAGACTAATTCCTTTATGTCTTTCTATATATCTCTCCCCAGTCATTCTCATTAGCCCTATTGCATCTCTTGTGCCCCTTTTCTTTCTAAATCCAAACTGCTCTTCTGCAACACTTTCTTCCATTTTACTAATTAATCTCTTATTCATGACCCTTAAAACAATTTTTGCTGCATGTGAAATTAAACTAATTGTTCTGTGTTCACTGCACTTCCTACTGTCCTTTCAAAAAGTCTAGATACCCGAGTTTAAGGAGGTATATCTCGAAAACGGTAAAAGCGATTTTGATGCGGTGAAAATTAGCGGGTAGAGAATTTATTTCTACGTTAATTGATATACATTGCAAATTTTTAAGTTGCATTAAATATTTTACACTGCGCATTATTTGAATAAAAACACGTTTTTTAGGCATGCAAACCCGATAAGACTATTTTGAATGCTTACAATTCCGAAATCCTACAATGAATCAAATTGAAATTTTAACAGTACTTAGCTAGATCTATTGTATATAAGTATGTGGAAGCGTTATTTTATAACATTATTATTGATATCCGATTTTGTTAAATTTCTGAAATCCGGCTATCTTCGCCATTTTTTGATTGTTTTCGAAGTATGAAGTACCGTCGTCAGTGGATAGATACATATAATACATATATGCAAAAAATAACATAAGAAATTAACCACCGAAAAAGATATAGATTTTTATTTAATATTCATTTTGCGCGTGCTGGAGGGAATGAAGTCTCTATGGCAAACGGAGGGAGAAAGGGTTTCTGAGCACGCGCTGTTGCCACGTCTTCTACATTTATTGCTAGACGACATTTAATGAGTTCTCCTTTGTTTTATATAAACTATAATATTGCAAGTAGTGAATTTTATAAATTAAATCAAAGATTATATGACAAATGTAATAAATAATTATGTAAATTACATTTTAAATTTTTTTAAAAGTATAAATAAGTTTCGTCCGTATAAAATATTTTATAACCACCATTCCGTAAGAATTCCATTAAAACCGGCTTCTTGTTTAGTTTTTTGTAACGAAAACCTTAATCGTTCCTTATAATCGATCTGAATGTACTAATGGACATCTCCGGAAAATCTGGCATCGAGTCTTGCAACTTTTGTTTGACATTATGGAGAGTAGGAAACATTTTCTTCAAATAAAAATCATGAACGGCTCTCCGAATCACACCAACAGTAAATTGGTCAATAAAAAGTCTCGGACGTCCTGTTAAACTCCGCCTTTTTTTAGGCGATGGAGAATCACCAAAAGAATTTTCTTTTTCACTTTTCCTGTGATTTGCACTAATTCTTTTCACAGATATCAAACTTATTCCAAGACACTTTGACACAAACTTATGTACTGGATAACGTTTATTACAGCTTGTATCCGCCTCCGATGGAAAAAACATATCGCACTCAAAATCATGCGAATCTCCCGATCGGAAAATCGTTTTCTGGGACACATGTTGTCAATACCCGTGTAACGTCCGTAATGCCTCAGTAAAAAATAGTAAGAGCAACATAAAACCACTGCTCACACGAAGGGGTTTGGAGTATTTTTACTTGCATTAATTACTTCTTAGAAATTTGCTTTCACCAACACAGAGCTAGACGTGGCAACAGCGTGCGCTCGGAAACTCTTTCTCCCTCCGTTTGCCATTCCCTCCAGCACGCGCAAAATGAATATTAAATAAAAATCTATATCTTTTTCGGTGGTTAATTTCTTATGTTATTTTTTGCATATATGTATTATATGTATCTATCCACTGACGACGGTACTTCATACTTCGAAAACAATCAAAAAATGGCGAAGATAGCCGGATTTCAGAAATTTAACAAAATCGGATATCAATAATAATGTTATAAAATAACGCTTCCACATACTTATATACAATAGATCTAGCTAAGTACTGTTAAAATTTCAATTTGATTCATTGTAGGATTTCGGAATTGTAAGCATTCAAAATAGTCTTATCGGGTTTGCATGCCTAAAAAACGTGTTTTTATTCAAATAATGCGCAGTGTAAAATATTTAATGCAACTTAAAAATTTGCAATGTATATCAATTAACGTAGAAATAAATTCTCTACCCGCTAATTTTCACCGCATCAAAATCGCTTTTACCGTTTTCGAGATATACCTCCTTAAACTCGGGTATCTAGACTTTTTGAAAGGACAGTAGTTCCCTGTTTCTTTGGAATTGGAATCATGACTGTTTTAACAAAATCCCTTGGCCACTTCCCCCTATCATAGATTGTATTACACAACTTCACCAATTCCTCTAATCCTTCTTCATTGAGGCACTTAAATAATTCTATTGGTATCTCATCTATCCCCATGGCTTTCCCATCCTTCACATCTTTAATCACTTGTAGAATCTCCAACTTTAGTATTGGTGCCCCTAATTCATCCTCCTTTATTTCATCCTGCTCTTCAATATAGAGATCCTTTGGTTTCTCATTTGTTTTGTACAGCTCCTCCATATATTATTTCCATTTATCAAGCACCTCCTCTTCCTTGTATAGCACTCTATCTTCTGTATTTGCAATTTCCTTTACGCATGTACTTGTTCTCCACCTATTCCATGTTACCTTTTTAACTTTCTTATACATGAGGTCATACAGCCCTTTCCTCTCTAGATCCTCTATATCTGAGCTTTCCTTCTCCAGCCATTTCTCCCTTGCTCTCTGGGTTTCTCTTCTTAGTTCATCATTTAGGTAAACATAAAAAAATAATCGTAGGAATAATTAAAAAATTGCAACAATGTTTATTTTCTTGGCCGGAAAAATTATAAACTATTTTACTAACATTTCATGGTTTAGGTATTTCTAAATGCGCTATGAAGCTGAAATTTTTTCAAGAGGTACAATTTGCCAAATAATGAAAGTGGGAATACAGTAATTTGAAAATTTTTATTCGTTCGGCCGTAATAAATTCTCAAATGTTTAACAAATTCACTAATGTTTATGTACTTTCTGAAGATCGAGGAAGGTGAAAATTTTATGAAAGTTAGGAAATACTGTTCCGGTGGTTAATAACATTGAAAAGTTTAGAAATATTTATTGTTGTGGCTGTTAAAAATTTATAAAGTTTAAACAATGAAATTCATATAAATGCACTTCTTGATGTGCTAAATCGATGAAATTTTGCATAAATGTGAGGTATTCTTAACAATTGCTAAAAACATAAATGTTTTATAATTATAAATTTTAGGAGTTGTTTTTACCCCAATATTGACCATTAGGAAAAACATGTAAATCGGCATGAAGGTGCAAACTGTTGAGTTTAAGAATTATTTGTAGTCTCATACTCTTTGCTTTAGTGTGAAAGAAAATGCTTGCAGAATGCAAGCACACCTTCACTAGTATCCTATATCCTCCTCTGTAAGAAGAGTACTTATAGAATGATATATAGGAGGATACTAATGTCTGGCCCAAACTACAACAGCTGGAGAGCTGAAATTTAATACATAAGTGAAGCGAGAAAAAAAATCAGAAGAATAATTGTAAAATTGCAACAACGTATATTGTCTTGGCCGGTAAAAATTATAAACACTTTTACTAACATGTCATGGTTTAGCTACTTCTAAATGTGCTATTAAGCCGACATTTTTTCTAGTGGTAGAATTTGCCAAATAATGAAAGCGGGAATATAGAAATTTGAAAATTTGTATTCGTTCGTCCATAATCAATTATCAATGGTTAAACAAATTGACTAATGCTTATGTAGTTTCTGAAGGTGCAGGAAGCTGAAATTTTTAAACAACGTAGGGAATGATGCTCCGGTAGTAACTAACATTGAAAATTTTAGAAATATTTATTATTGTGGCTGTTGAAAATTCAGAAAGTTTAAAGAATTCAATTTATATAACTGCACTTGTAGAGGTGCCACACCTATGATATTTTGCACAAATGTGAGGTATTCATAACGAATGATTAAAACATAAAAAAATATTAAAATTATAAATTTTAGGGGTTGTTTTTACTCCAATATTGACAATAAGGAAAAACATGTAAACAGGCAAGAAGGTGCAAATTGTTGCAATTAAAAATTATTAGTCGGCTCATACACTTTACTTTAGGATGAGAGAAAATGCTTGCAGAATGCACACTTTCACTAGTTTTATATACAATTCGATACAAATATTATAGAGAATGTAATTTTCTACAACTTTCATTTGATACAAATTTTTCTTAGAAGTTATTGTTTAGGAATTATTTATAAATAATCGGTTTTTTCGGTTTCCGTCAACTATCTCCTTAAAAACGTGGTTATTCGTAATCTTCGTGAGGACCATAGTTGTAGAGAGTAATATTTCTTCCAAGTTTTGTTTGAAACAAATTTTCGTAGAACCATCCATTTCGGAGATATTTTGCTTATTCGTTAATCTTCAGTATACAGTGCCACCACCATGTAGTGGTAAATTCTGTAAAGATATTCAAAATATACGTAATTTATGGCAATAAGGACGACTAACTAATTTTTCCTCATAGTGCTATTCATAATAATTTAAATATCTATATCGCAAATATGGAGAAAGTCATGTGTTCGCCACGTCAGATTTCTTTCTGGTTCTTTTCTGTGAAATTATTAGTACTATTTTATCCTCATTTGTAACTGATGACGCAGGGTTAAATGTAAGAAGGGTCTCAATTTGACCCTAATAAAGTCGTTTGTCTGTCTGTCTGTCTCTCTCTCCCCCCCCTCTCTCCCCCTCTCTCTCACTCCCTCCATCCCTCCTTCTC
Source organism: Uropetala carovei (assembly GCA_036926305.1). NCBI lineage: Eukaryota > Metazoa > Arthropoda > Insecta > Odonata > Petaluridae > Uropetala > Uropetala carovei. The sequence goes on from JAXCHB010000011.1 coordinate 12,794,631, forward strand.
TCTCCCCCTCTCTCACTCTCTTTCTCTCCGCCCCCTCTCTCTCTCCCCCCCTCCCACCCTTCTTCCCTCTCTCTTTTTTAATAAAGTTTAAATAAGCACTTTCTTAAAATTCAACTTGAAACAGATAATTTAAATAATGAAATTCTACAACGATAAATATTCTGATTTCTTGATTTTCAGGCAAGCGTTCCATAAAATTTATCACAAGTTATATAGTACTGTGTATTTTTTCTTCCGCTACTCATAATTTCTAGTGGCGTTCGAGGTCACGACATCGTGAGATAATGCGAAGCAGGGGATTTTCGTCACTTCGTGTTTACGGGATCCTTATATAAGCTTCATAATATAACACATTGATACGTTGACGGTCATCCAATGTGAAAGGTTTTTTTTCGAAATACGACACACATTCTTGTACGTCATGCCATCTTCTTCTAATTTTACGTATATCATTCGCGGAGGGAGAGTACGGGTGATCAATCGGGTGCCACCGGACGAAAGCCGTCGCAGAGCTGGCTAAGAGGCGGTTACTCACCGTGAACACGCAGAAGTTAATCTGTCTTTCTCTTCACGAGTGACCTGCACTGCTGATCCTTCCCTTAGACCCACACAGGAGAAGAGCCGCACCAAGGAGTCCATGGTCTTAGGACGGCCATCCGGAAAATCATGGAAGCCGGAGTACTTGGCTCGGAGTGGCGTCCGCTCTCCAGGATCCATTTCAAGCATTCCTTGGGACGTACACTTGGTAAATTCCGTTAACGACCTTTCGACCTCTCCGTCGTCCACACTTGACGTGCGCACGTGAAGTGAATCCTGAAAGGAGGTTCCGGCGGTTGTAGAGGCCCGGATGGCTCGCTTATCCAACTCTGTTGCAGAATGAGCTCTCTGCTGAAGGGCTCTCTTGGATCTCCTAGCGGCCCTAGCCGACGGTTTTATCTTGCAGAACCTGTCGTGCCCGGTACGGTACTCGTGCCTCATTGGCGGAGAACTCTCCCTTCGGGACATAGACTGATAAATGTTGAACATAGTGAAGCTCAGAAGAAGGGTGGAGTCCAACTGGCAGCGGTGGACAGTCGAGCAATAGCGTTGTCTCTACGGAAGCCATGCCGCATTCACCCAGTTATCACTTGAACGGCTTCTCACAGGAAGTCCCAGCGCATTGAGGTTGCACGCCTTATCCTTTTAGGATTAGCACTTCGGTGGTATCTCTACCGTATTCGCGTGATTGTCTTCGGTCTCGTGCGTGTAGCCCCGTAAGAGCAGAACGCGTCTTTTCTCGAACATAATAAATACAGGAATAGTTATTTTAAATGGATGTAAATGAGAGGAGAATCCGTGAGTTTTTTATTTTACTTAACAATAGTTTTTTCGGCTTTAAAAAACGATTGATTAAAATTTAATAAATATTAATTATAAAATTCAGGGGTCGGCAAACGGTCGATCACATAGAACTTAATAAAAAACCAAGAAATTGAAAGAAAAAACCTATCATTATGAATTTACGCCAGACAAAATTGGTTACTATGTATTTATTACATAGTAACCAATAGACGCCGCATTGTATCTACCGAAGCATGGGAACACCCCTCCCTCTCACCAATCGGAATGTAATATTTTGAACACAGAAGAAAGATATATAGTTGCTGCTTCAATGCTGGAGAGATACATATTATTACACTGTATTTCAAATAGAGAAACATTAAGCAGATAGCACGCGAAAGCCAGTTTGTTTTTTCGCTTAGTCGCTCGCCTCGCTCGCTCCACCCTGGTCATTAAAATTTTGTGCCCTAGGAAATGAGTGCCCATTGTAGTATGCCGACATAATTTCTGTCTGTTTTGTCCCATGTCAACTTATATTTACACTAAAAATATAACATTGTAACCGGTGATCGCCCGAAAGTCGGCGACAACGTGTCGTAGCCGGCATAGTGTTCTTGATCGCAACGTATACGTTAGTAGTGGAGCTGAACGGAAAATCGTGAGCTGTGCGGGTGATATACTTGCTTTTACAGTAGATACGTAACAACTATACTAACAATTATTACTGAAACTTAAAGTGCACTGGGCAAAATCCGATTTGAAGAACATTTGTTTTTAAGTAAAATAATTTATATTAGGTAATTTGTATTATTATAAATTGTATTATTATAAATTAATACAAATTAATTTTCTTAAAAGCAAATGCTCTTCAAATCGGATTTTGCGCAGTGTATTAATTGACAGAATTTCTCTATCTTTTATTAAATTTTTTATTTAATCCTTTAATATGGATCGTTGGCTAAAAACTGGATGTGTGAAACGTAAAATTGAAAATAATGAAGAAACTGAACGTGTTAATTACAATTTTGAGAAAGAACGCAGCAATATACCTGCAGTAGACATATCTGGTGATAAAATAAGTGGTGTGAACCATCAAATACTCTTCAAAATTCACAGAAAGTAATGCGCAGTGTGACAGGAGGTGAAATATGAAAGCTTATGAAGCTTCATATAGAGTAGCGTACTTAATAGTAAAATCCGGAGCTCCCGAAGTAATTGGAGAGACATTAGTAAAACCTGCAGCCAAAGAAATGGCGCAAGTGATGATTGGAGATAAAGCAAAGGAAGTTATAGACCGTGTTCCCCTCTCAAATAACACTGTTCATCGTATAATCATAGATATGGCCGAAAATGTAAATCAGATATTATTGTCACGAGTTCGTCATAGTCGTTACTATGCACTGCAAGCTGATGAATCTACAGATATTCTGAATTTTGCTAATCTTTTATTGTTTGTCAGATACGAGCTAAATAATGAAATCCATGATGATCTTTTGTTCTGCCAAAGTTGGCCACACATACAACTGGGGAAGCATTTTTTAAAGTTATTAATGACTTTATTAAAGACAATAGTTTGGATTGGAATCGTTCTGTTGGAATAAGCACGGATGGTGCAAGAGCCATGATTGGTTCTAAGAAAGGAGTTGTTGCACGTATTCAAGCTGTTGAGCCAGAGGCAAAATCCACACATTGCTGCATACATAGAGAAGCACTCGCCATCCAGAAAATTCCTGCAGATCTAAAATTTGTGCTTGGTGTATCTATTAAAATTATTAATTATGTAAAAGGCCGTCCTCTGAGTGCACGGCTTTTTTATCAGCTTTGTGATGAAATGGGCAGTGATCACACACAACTTCTATTTCATACTGAAGTGCGACGGCTTTCTCGTGGACATGTCCTCAATCGCCTGTTTGAGCTGCGAGAAGAACTTAAAATTTTTCTAGACGACACCTTTAATCTTCGGAACCGTTTACATGACTGGAGATGGCCATGTAAATTAGCATACCTTGCAGATGTCTTTTCCCATTTAAACAATCTCAATCTATCCATGCAAGGGAAACTAATAACTATATTTCATGTTCATGACAAAGTGAACTCCATGATTGCAAAATTGCAACTGTGGCATAAACGCCTTAATCGTGGAGAATTAGATTCCTTTCCATCTCTTTACGATTTAGTAATACATTCGGCTAACAAACTTGACGATGATATGTTACAAACTATAAAAAAACGTTTGCAGAAAAATCTACGTAAATATTTCCCTGAACTGGAAAACAATTCTGAATGCATAAGGAACCCTTTCATTATCACTGTTCAAACATTGCCAAATAACTTGACAAATTCAGAAGAAGAACAGCTCTTGGAAATGGCTGGAGATGGCTTCTTGAAAAGAAAATTTGAGCAAAATACACAGTCATCATTTTGGTTGAACGTTAGTTCTGAATATTGAACTATATCTGACAAAGCTATTAAGTATCTTCTACCTTTCCCCACTTCGTATTTATGCGAAGTCGGATTCTCTGCGCTGGTTGGCATCAAAACAAAAAAAAGAAACCGTCTTATTGACGTGGAACCCCATCTTCGTCTGAAAATCACAAACATCGAACCGGATATCCTTGCATTGGTGTATGATCAAAAGCAGTTCCATCCCTCGCACTAAACAGCTTCAATACCAAAATGGTAAGTATTAAAAACGTGCTTTTATTCATTTGTTAACATGCGTGCTTCAATTTCAGACCGGTACGAATCCAACATGAACAACCCTTTAAGAATATTTGTTAATTTTTATTATAACTTCTATTATTTTAATTGTTATTTTTTAATTATTTCTCTATATATGATATGTATGTATAACTTTCATACCTATTAATATGTAAATGGATACCATACATTTATTTACTCTAGTCTAGCTCGTAGTATTACTATCCTCAAATTATCTTCGCGTAAGAAGGGGTACGCCGGTATGACCTAAGTCTCAAAAGGGGTACGCGATTATTTTAAGTTTGGGAAACACTGGTCTAGATCGATAGACTGCCGCCGCAAGTGCTTTCTGTGAGGACGAGGCCTTCCTTTTATGCGCTTTACGAATAGGATTCTTGTTATACTCTTTTTTATGAACTTCACTCAGATACATACATGCCATCAAATCCGAAATATAAATGTATATTAATAAATTTGAATCAAAAGTTGTACATAATAATGAAAAATATTAAGAGGTCCCACGATTGGAAATATTTCAACAATTTTCATCTTCTTGGTATTTTCATTTTATTTTGAAATTTAAGAACAAATCGATTGCTTTGGATATCGCGCACCTATTTACTCCAAGCAGAAAAACAAACTGCGCCATCATGAGATTGACTCTAGGCACGTAATTGTATTTTAATTAATAGAAAATCGAAACATGAAAAGAAAAACTAATTATGAAACGGAGGAAGGAAGGCTAGTGAGATTATCGAAACAAAAAATATATACCGCAAAAAGAAAGGATAGTAAGTAAGTAAATTATGAATTTCGAGTAAATAAAGAATCACAAGAACAACGAGATGCGCGTTTTGTTAACCCTTAAATATAACTATGGCTGAATTTTCACCCCAGGTAATTTGCAAATGTTTGCCAATAGATGGCATTATGCAATAAAGCTTACTATTCTCACATATTTTCATTTTAGGTGAGTATCATCCTGTTATCATTCTTGTTTGAAGATTCTTTCTAACGGTACGCACTGTAGTCCATGGGGTGAATTTTCACCCACTGTAGTACTAGTGTAATTTTTTCCATCGAAATATAATTTACTGTTTTCCACTATGTAATGCTTATTATCAGTAAATATCACACAGACTTTATGCAGACACCTACGAGTGATTTAAACTAACATTAGTAGGAACGAATCGCAAAAAAAGGCGGAAACTCCGAAAGAGCTAATTCAGACACAAGGCCGGCCTGTGGAAAGCTCCGTATTTCTGTACGATTATCATCACAAATTCCATCTTACTTCATTTTGCCCAAGCGCTAGAAAACTTGTTCTTCCGTGTCTTCTACCACCAAAAACCAGAAGTTATAGAATTCTATTTTTCGACAAAAGGTGGGGTTGCCACATTCGATCAACTGTGCAAAAATTACAGTTGCAATAGAAAAACCCGTCGATGGCGTTTATGGTCTATTGAACGTAGCTGGGATAAATGCAAATGTAATTTTTTCTTTCAGCGAAGCTGCCCGCGGGGAAAAAAATATTGACAGACTAACATTCCTGCATAATTTAGGAATGAGCTTAGCAATCCCTTTCTTAAGGAAAACGCTGCTTATACCAAATCTTCCGAGATACATAAAGTCAAAAATAGAAGAAGTATTGGATGAAAGATTGGCTCCAGACAATAATAATACTAACGCCGACCGATCATTAATGGCAAAACAAGGGAGATGCAAACTTTGTCTCCAAAACACTGATAAAAAGTTCAGCATCAGATGTTCCATCTGCTTCCATTTTATATGTAGTCAGCATAGAAGAACAACTTGTAACAATTGCATATAAAACATGACAGAACTATCTATATGATAAATATTATTTTTTCCTTTGTACGATGAAGAGTAAAATTTTACCTTTGATCATTCTCTGTATATTTTTCTATGCTGGATTTCATTAACATTTCCTGTTTGCATTAATAAAAGGTAATTTTTAATGGTAAATTATTTGTTTTATTATTTATACTAGCAACTTGATTGCACATAACCCTTAAATATCAAAACAGAATCATTGGGGTGAATTTTCACCCCGTTGTAGTATTATTGTGATTTTAAAACAGTAATATTCCCGGGTTAAGCTGGGAGAAATTCAATCACGACGTCTGGAAAAATAAACCGAAGGTGAGCAAGGTAAACGTCTACATAAGTTGTTATATCGTTAACTTGCAGACAACGGTGAAACTGTACGCGACTCCTTTATTAAGGCCAGTATGTTAAATCGGTTCTTCGAAAATTGCTGCACATACGACAGCGGTCATTTAATTGATTTCCCTACTCGTATAGATTCGAATAGGAGCGACATAGAAATATCCAACAGCGGTATCGTTAAATTGATAAATCAGGTCCATAAAAAAAAATCTGATGTGGGCAACACATGGCTTTCTCCATATTTGGGGTATAGATATTTAAATTATTATGAATAGCATTATGAGGCAAAATTATTATTTCGTATCGTAAAAGAATACAGTCGTCCTTATTGCCGTAAATTAGGTATATTTTGAATGTTTACAGAATTCACCGCTACATGGTGTTGGCGCTGTATACTGGTATTAAGATAAAGCGAAATATATCCGAAATGGATGGTTCTACGAAAATTAGTTTCAAACAAAACTTAGAAGAAATATTATTCTCTACAACTTTGGTCCTTACGAAGATTACCAATAACGATGTTTTTAAGGAGATATTTAACGGAAACCGAAAAACCGGTTATTTATAAATAACTCCTAAACAATAACTCCTATAGAAAATTGTTTCAAATGAAAACTGTAGGAAATTACATTCTCTATAACCTTTGTATAGAATTGTATATACAATAATGATGTTTTAACGAAGAAATATCGCAAAAACCGAATCGGGTTTCGAATAAACCTCGACTTCCGGTTATCCATTATTGTCCAAAAACTAATCAGTTCTTTGTGCTCATGTTAAAGTGTTATATATGAAGTTTGGTAACGATATGGTATGAGAAATATGAACTAATTGGCATTATTGAAGACGTAAACTCAAATAACTGTATGAAATTTGATCAAAATCGTTAGAGCGGTTTTTGAGAAAATCAAATTGTTGTTAAAAATGCATCGAATAAACTTCCCTTAATTATTTAGCAATGTCAACCATTTCTTCATATACTCTGCTCAGTATGATAAAATGCCTATGTACGAGATTTCATTCATTTTCGCTCTACCGTCTAGGCTCCAGAGCCAGTAACAGACAGGCATTGCAAAAACCACTTTTTCGGGCTAAGCTACATCCAAAACGTATATTTCCATCAAAATCTTGGTCAAATTTTTTTGCGATTACTATACTTTCTCGATATACTTTGTATATGAGAAAGTAAAAATGCAACTTTCTCAGGTTTCCAATAGCTCAGCGTAGCAGGCTAACGTGCTTGTGACTATGCCATGGCACCACGTTACGCAAGTTTTGAAATTTCGAAGATACTTTTCCACCCAGAAGCCATCTACCGCAGCGTGAAAAATAAAAATGCATTCCCAAATGAAACACCTACTGATTATGAGTTGTTAATTGTTTTATGAAAAGCTCAAAGTTTTTAAACCAATAGTGAACATTATTAAGGTATAAAATGACATAATAGAAATAATTTTCGTACAATTAAGCATTATAACTTCTTCCTCCACATATTGGTCAAAATAACTCACTCCATATTTCCCGCTTTTATTTTAACTTTGGGGCAAAGAATGCTGTGCCTATGTAGTAGTTCAATTTCTTGCTACTAAAACACCCCCAAACATGAGTGCAGAGCCACTGCAATGAGATAGATTTTGGAATGTTTGAACATTCACAGTTTAACATCTAGATGAGATAAGAAATTGTTAGTTGGCTAATAACCATCTGCAAGCCATAAACTTTCAAACAATGTATCATTCTTTACAATCCGATCATTCGTTCAAGAGATATGAGGGAACAAAAATGGCCTACTCCAAAAAATATATATAAATAAATAAATATCGGACGAACACATATAAAAGATTTTATAAAAATACAGACCTTTAATGGGGATTATATATACCGTATCTGCCTGAATACAAGCCGATGTTTTTTGTCAAAATCTATCATGAAAAAATCACCCCTCGGCTTAAATGCGAGTCTGAGGAAAATTTGGGTTATGGTTAAATCTCGAAGACTCTCATTGCCTTCACGTGCAAATGATAGTACTTTATTTTTCGTAAAGTAAAATACATATAAAATTATCTTCGCGAGATCACTTGCGTAAATTGACGATTACACAAAATGCGTTGACGGCTTGAATGTTCAACTGTTTGAATTTCGGTAAAACTTTACATGGAACGTGTATAATTATAAAAATGCAGTTTCTTAAGGCAATGTATATGCTAATTTAATTGGAAATAGACTTGGATGAAAAAATATCTTGGCGAGATCGCTTGCGTAAATTGACGATTACGCAAAATGCGTTGACAGCTGTGAACGCTCAACTGTTTGAATTTCGGTAAACTTTACATGGAATGTGTATAATTATAAAAATGCAGTTTCTTAAGGCAATGTATATGCTAATTTCATTGGAAACAGACTTGGATGAAAAAATATCTTGGCGAGATCGCTTGCGTAAATTGACGATTATGCAAAATGCGTTGACGGCTTTGAACTCGGTAAAACTTTACATGGAACGTGTATAATTATAGAAATTCAGTTTCTTAAGGCAATGTAAATGCTAATTTCATTGGAAATAGACTTGGATGAAAAAATATCTTGGCGAGATCGCTATTAATATATTTGACCTTTTCTGAAAATGAAGATGAATGAAATTATTGTCACTGAATGTGGACAATTATTCAGCAACACAAAATTATTAATTGGAGTAATATTTCAAAATGTCAACAACTAAACCACTTCCCACACATTTCTTCGATCTCGAATAATGTATTCTAAGATGTGCATGACCGGCACACTTCAGCATAAAATCTACGAAATTTACATTTTTGCAAAAAAATTGTAAAAATTTTTGGGGGGTTGGCTTAAATCCGGGGTCGGCTTCTATTCGGGTAGATATGGTATATCAAAGTCTTTGGTGGTTGGACAAAGAAATGGGAGGGAAGAGGAAGGTTATTGATTGGTCATTTTTGACGCAAGGTGAAGAAAACTTATTTTTATTGAGCACATAAAAATATATCAACCAATGTAGAAAAATACATAATGGCATGTTTGGCACATTCTTGAATTTCTATTTCCGAAACCATAAGTTTTAATTATGTGCTCTCACTGACCTTTTTATGGCAAATGTTGTACTTTCTCTGAATATATTTTCTAATAAGTGCTTCACAGATCATATAAGAGTTTTACATACACGAAGTATATTGGATTTAACTGGGCTACATTGTGTACTTCAGTTGGTTCGAGATACATGGAGAAACTTGAGGATATGGGCAATAAAAGGCTCTTTAATAACAGGTTTTGGTGGATTTTAATTCACTTACATCATGAGTGGCATGACACGAGAAAATATTTACATTTTTCAATAGTGTATTTACTGTACAATGTGGTATATTAAGCCATAATTGCTCATATCAACTGGCTAATAAATAACCTTCATTATATATCCAACATATATAAGTTTCTTTACTATAAAGAAACTTTTTGAAGGAATGCTCTTTGAACAATATTCTCCCTACTGACAGTCAAAACAAAATCTTTCACTCAAGCACTCATAGACACACACAACATTTATGCATTTTCATGCTTGGCATTCTAGATACTTTCACTTAGAACAATACAACCATGGATTTCTTTACTTATGCACAAAAGCACTTAATCTGATAACCTTGATATGTCTGCATGTCCAAACTAATATTACATAAATTCTTAGTAATACTGCCAGTTTAAAGCAAGACATTACTCCTACTGATATGATTTTATTTTAGCTATCCAGAAACTGTAATACCTTGCAGCATTTCATTAATGTAGCCACTTAGATATAAACACTACTTCCTAATATTTCAATTATCTATCCAAGGGCTAGAATAACCAGTCTTAATTTGTTCATCACAGGTTGATTGGAAGTTATTTTTGTGGCCACATAAAAAAAACATGCAGTTTGAAAAGTCAATTACAGGAGCGTCCTGTCTATCAGAGGTTGATGGACTGTACCAACCTCGAATAATATGGAATGTTGCCTATATCGGGAAAATATGTGGCATTCAATATGTAGGCCTATATGCTGAACACAACAATGCACACCTTAGTATGCACTGTGTTGAAATAAATAAAAGTAGAAACAGATTAACGTGAAATAAATTGGATTTTTTAATCAAAATACCCTAATCATTAAGTTCAGTGTTGCCACTTTAATACAATTGTGCCAAATATGATTATTTTCAATTGAAAATTTTCAAAATGATACTTTTTACTCATGCACCTAGGATAATATGGAACCTCAGATAATCAAGACTCACACAATCAGGACTCTACTGTACTGATATTTTTCAAATGAAGAAATATTTTTGGAAGACTAGAAAAATGAAAAGACTGGCAGATGGACATTCATACCTTTTATCATGATAATTCTTACCAGCATAATTTTTTGTAGACCTATATTAGTTAATAACAGCACCAATTGATCAATTGGACTGATCAGACACATCTTGTGCATTGAGAAATTAGTGTCACAAAATATTCAACAAGTAGAAACCTAATGTGATAAATGCAAAGCAGACAAAGAGTAACCATTCATCATCAGTCAGACTTTCTTCCTATCCAATAGGAAACATACCACTGAGGAGAGAAAAGACCCGTTATATAACGCCAGATGGCAAAATTTAAGTCACTCAATAGGTTTTCTCAGAAACATGGGAATGTACCTGTAATGTAAGCTGTTCTGCTATCCAGTTAGATGGCATTATTACTCCAAGACAAGGATATAAATAACAGTCATAACACTGCATCAAGTGTCACTGAATGTTATAAAGGTGCCAACAATGCATCAACCAACATTAGCTTGACAAGCAGGAAAAATTGCCTATAATGGAGATAGCTACTGCAATGTGACATTACAGACCCACAAAAGAGGGACAAATTGCTGAAACAAAGATTTTACATCCTAGAAGAAAATAGCAATGGCTTCAAATGATACTGGAGATACAGCAATCACATGATGCAAGAAACTCATTAAATCCTAATGTGGTAAGTTCTGTAAAACACTTTAAGGAGAGGAAAAATATATACTAATGAGGTACAATTTTTAAAGAAAAAATGAAATGATGAGAGGTATGTGAAAATGGGAACATCAAAAAATACGAATGAAGTTCAAGCTAAAGATGGCAATGAAAAATGAAGTTTCATACAATGCATTAAGTTATTCCAATCTAAAGCTACTAGGAGTATATGCAATATCTTAAAAGCAAAAATTGACAACTTTTAACCAATAGTGACAATAAATAAGCCTTCATCAATAAAGGCATATGTTCAACCAACTCTAACACTGACAACAAATAAAGACTAGCAAAAATATCTTATGAACACCTTATAGTTCAGAGATATTTTGTATTAGGCAAACATGATGATTATAAAGATGTGCAATAAGTTACAAGACAAACTGGTATATTTAAGTTGTATTGCCATTGCCAATTAATGAACTCCAAAGTAATAAATATGTACACATGAAATTATTACATTCTCAACTACTACTGTTGACCAATAACAAGGAACCTAACTCCTTATGCCCACATCACACACAGTATAATATACTGATGAGGCAATGGATAATACAATAAATGTTATCTCCACTGAATTAGAGATGATCACTATTCCAAAAGTGTATTTAGTGCCTGTATTTCTCATTCAATTAATAATTAAAAATAAACATAAAAACATTCAAATCCACCATTTAAGAAAAATATCTAACATTAATGAAAAATCATTTGATTTTCTCATTTATCATAATATACAGGTAAGATGCAGCCTCATACATACATTAAAATGAACAGCATTTAAAAAAACTAAGTTTAAATTCAGAAAATATATTTTACAACACTGAAAACAGAATATAGTAAAATACATCTTAAGTTGCATGGCCTAAACAATTTGAGCAGAAACATTGAGTGTTTTATAAAATAAAAGTAACATGCACATAAATTCTAACTTTTTTCTAATTTTAACATAAATTAGCAATAGATACGGAATGAAGATACCCTATAAGTTTAGGGTAGACTTACATGATATTAAATGCAATTATTTATCACTTATATTTCTGAGGTGAAAAATAAAAAGCAGTTTCTCCAGTACATCTGAAATTCAAACTTTAAAGAAATACATTACTGCCTAAAATATGGCTATAGAATACTGGCAAGAAGATACACCATACAAAAGAGAGAAACATTAAATCTGTTTCTATTAATGAGAACATTTAGACATTCTTTTAAAAAATTATGTGCGCCACTTTTCAAAGACGTATGATAGCTACAATAGAGAGAGATATTATTTGCATTCATTTTATCAAAAAATCATCTACATGTCTGACAACGATAAAAATAATTTTGTGTTGAGAAATTAAATGTGTTCTTGATTAGAATTTTTCAACTACATTGACCTCGCTTTGTTATAATATAAACAACATTATACCATATTTTTACTCCAAGATTCTTATAGAGTAAATTTTATGCATATCAGAGGTATAGAAGTATGCCTCTTGATATTTTTGACTAACGTGCATATCATTGACTTCGTATATAAATCATCAACCAATTATTATTATTATTACATGCAACAACAACATTTCAATAATAAGTAGCTTAGAAGGCACTGGATGAATATGACCGCGTTTCATCCAGAACTAGGTGAAAAAAATTTCACCTTAAGAATGAATATGATGACGACTAATAAGGCTATATGGCACTTAACCAAGATTTACGCTAATGTGAAGGCCAAGTGGCTGATAGATCAGCCAAAGCAGTTACTAATTATTGGAAAATGCAATGGATCCAGAAATAATAGAAAACACACACACACACACACATATATATATATATTCTTCTCAAGGGGGGGCGATTTCCCCTCCACCTATCGAAACCGCCCCTGCCAACGGCTCTATATTTTGAAAATCCCTACCCCTATCAGAATCTTTCTTTCCCTTGCTATAAAGACCTAATCTGCAGCATATAATTGAGAAATTCCACACACAATGAATTTAAGAAAACACCCAGTGGAGTGCAATGGGCTTATCCAAGGGGTGATCAACCCCCCTCCCATGGATCTGCCACTGATCTGATATATATATATATATATATATATATATATATATCAGTGGCAGATATATATATATATATAAATAACACTTTAAAGCTGTTATCATTGCTTTATGATGACTTTAGTTTTATCACATTGTATAAGCACCAGAACAAAATAAATCAGTAGGATCCTAATGTAATTTATTAACAAAGGAATAGATAGTTAAAAGTAACATTTACTGATACAGTAGTAATTAGAGAGAAGCCTGTAAGAAGTAAGTTAGTAACAAACGGTATCTTTCATTTGAATTGGGCCTAGGTCTTTTTATTTGAGACTAAGGGAAGGCTGCCAATGCAAGTCGAGGCTGTTTACAATGGCAATTGAGCTAGTTCAGATAAACAGAAAAATAGTCCAAATGCAATACTAACAAATGGCAGCTAAATGGCAAAAATGAAAAAAATATGAATAAATGCACTATTATGTAGTAAAGGAAGACAAAGTTTTAGATAGTGGGAATATAGTCCACACAAAAACCAGAAACATTTTGTAATTGCAATTCTAAATATCAAATATTTTATTTAAATTTTTGGAATAAAATTTCAGATGTCACCCTCCTTCCCTTGATATGTTCTTAATAAAATATGTAGTAGAATCTATAGTTTGGTATCATGAAAAGTGATATGCAAACAAAATATTAGCCAATGTCTACGAATAATAAAAAAATCACCACAACAATCTAAACAACGACAAGGATCTTATTTTGAGATTTTAGTCCTAAGAATAAAGAATCAAAGAAGGCCATTATAGGCTAATACTACAAGCAAATTTGTTTATATGCAATGGCACTACTGCTTTTGAATAAAAGACAATTAAAACTGTAGTCTCCCTAAAGAGAAAACATTGAGAATCAAGTCTTATGCAAACAACTGACCCGAAGCTCAAACATCAGCCTCTTATAAATGAATGAGTTACTAAAAACTTTTTAAGGCCATTAACTGAAATGAACTTCCAAGTTTTCACTAATCAAATGCATAATGATAAAATCTGCTCTATTATCTACCACTTTCATTCATGTGAATAAGAGGAATTGGAAAGTATGTTTACAATGCTGATGAAAATGACAAATATTTACCTATCTGAACAATTCAGTTATGTTTGCAAAAGTTGCCACAGTAACAGCGCATGTTTAACATTACTGAAGTGTTTCACAAATAAAGAATAAAGCTAAGTATTTACCATTTACCCTGAAATTATCATAATTGCTGGTGTCCTACATTATAAATATAAAATTATAAGCTTCACTTAGCATTTGTTCCAGGGGACAAAAAGCAACCACATTATTAAAATACTAAAATTTTAATAGTTAGTAAGAGTTAACTATAATGTAAAGGTATAGGGCAAATGTTCCCTATTAACATGGAGACTTTAGGCCGTTTAAATCTTCATAAACTCATCTTCCTGTGACTGGGTTGAAGACAATGCAGCTGTAAGCACCAGGTCCTTGGCTATTGATATTGAACTAATTAGTTCAAGTGTGATTCAGGTGTACAACTATGAGTCTGATTTACACTGGTAGCAAAGCCAAATACCACAGCAGACTTAACACAAGGATTCACTCTGAAAACTCAGCTTCAGGAACAGAATCAAGGCTACAATAAAGTGCATTACTTAAAATTGCTGTCACCTACATGAAAAATGTAATCCTGAGAAAGCTGACATGGCAACACCACGGAGGAATGTAGCAAATGAAAGTTGGGATTAAAATCAGTGAAGAGGCAATTATAACATTAAATTGCTCTTTTAACTCTTCCTCACTTCCATCCCACTCAACTCTTATAACTTGGCCATTTGACAAAAGCAAAATGGCAGGACACCTCCATAAGCCAGTATTGTGACCTGATGACAGCTGCAGCCTCGTCTGCAATGGAAGAGACACTAAAAAAGGCAGCAGGAGCATTGGTAGCAGGCAGCATTTCCAGTTGACAACCATAATCTTCACTTGACTTCCAAACCCAACAGCCAAGAATTTGTTATTGTAAGGTAGGATCAGGACCCTGAAACATCCCATGATAAGTTGTAAACCACTGTCCTACGATTGTCAAATACTATATTATAATATTATCATATGACTAACAAAATTAATCACAATGTTCGTAAGAAATTCTTAAATTTTAATTAGTTAAGTTACCACCATTCCATTCGTCTATTATATAAGTATAAAGACAAGATTTACGTAAATTTAACATATAAACAAAGAGTGGCTCAAAGTTCTATTTAAAAGGTATACACCTTAAATAATATAGTAGTGCCTCAATTTCAGCAGATTTTATGTTCATGATTTCACACAGAAATCATTACAGTAATGTTCAATGTTTGCTGAAGATAAACTTCACTTATTTGGGCCTGTCAACTGAAGTATGCTCTTCTCATTCACTAAAGCCCAAGACATTATCTTGACAAGAAAACAAATAAACATGCAGTACATGCATATACACCTAGTCCCTGACTAATATGAGTTCTACTAACACGATTTCGGTTTAACATGATTTTTAAAGTAGGGCTGATATTTGACTAACACAACTGATCATCTGGTTTAACATTTCTCCATTATCCCACCCTTCTTCTCAGTTAGTTTTTGTCTGCCATCCTGTTGCTCATACATTCATCTTGGAACTCTGGCGAACTCGTGATTTACGTTATTAATTCACATAACATCAGTGCATTCACCCTCAAAGTGAAATCATGAGTGGTAAGGATCAGAAATGTGGTAATAGGAGTAAGATCCCCAGAGAAGTTATAACATCAGAGCAAAAACTAGATGTACTTAAGCGCTACGAGAACAATGAACAAATACCAGATATCATTCGTGATACAGGTCTTAACGAAGCATTATGGTTGGTATATGTAATTTTTTAGTTAAAGCTAAAAAATGATTTTATTGTGCGTTTTGATGTGAGAAGATGGGAATCTGAATCATTTGTAAAGTGTTAACATTCTTAAAAAGGTAAATAAACAATAATGCATTTGTGATGAAATTTTCTTGGGTTTCTAGCCAGGTCACAGCGCACCTAATGGCCGACGTTTCGGCGACTATCCCTGTCGCCATCAACAGGGAACCTGAGTACCAAGGGGAGTCTGGGTTGGGGTTATACATTTGCTGTGAGATGGCAGCTTGTCAGTGATTGGCGGTTGAGTAAGCCAATCATCTTGCATCCTTTGGTCAGTTGGGCGATCATGGGATCCCACGCCTAGCTCAAGATGAATCCTTTGTCTCTGTTAAAGTTGTCCTTGTTCATCTGGATTTCGATGGCTTCTTTTACGAGGCGGTCCCAATAGTCAATGGCTCTCGTCTTCTCAAACCGTATGCGGTGGTATGAACCCAGGCTGTGCTCAGCCACTGAGGATTTTTCTGGGTAGTTCAGTCTAATGCATCTTGTATGTTCTTTCAGTCTGGTCTCGATGGTGTGACTTGTTTGACCAATGTATTGTTTGCCACATTCGCATGGTATTTTGTATATGCCTGATGTTTTTAGACCTAGGTCACCTTTCACCTGGGGTAAGTAGGTTTAAATTTTGTGCAGCAGCTTGGAGGTGAATGGCAAGCATGCTGTAGCTGTGGGCTTTTCCCATTCCCTGTTGTTTTTGGGAGATTGCCCAGCCCTTTTCAGGGCCACATTGATGTCTCGGTAACCCTTGGGTGGTACACTTCAATGAGTTTTTCCATAAGATCTAATCTATCTATAAATGCACACTTTTTCCTCCTGTTCATATAAAGGACAAAAGAGTTCCAAACACACACAATTCCATCAAATGGAAGAAAATTTTTTATAATATGTTTTCCCTCATTTTCTGGGTATTGGATAATCGGTCAAATGTTGATCCACCCTATCTACACCTCCCATTGTGTTGTATAGTCCATAACAACCCTCAGCTTCATCGTAACTCAGCCCCTTTTCTCTACACTCTGCATTTCATTGTTGTGGATAGTAGACAGCAGCGTCACCTCTTTTTTGTCCTTCCAGGGGAGCATCAAAACTTTTCCCTTCTGAAAAACTGTTACTTCACCTTTCTTCATTTTCTTTTTTTTTGGTCATGCTGGCATCCCTTTTCTTGTTGTACGCACAGTCCATATGTATCACAAGACCGAGAAACAAGTGCCTCGGCCAATTCCGGTGAGGTATAAAAATTGTCCATTGTGACACAATAACCTTTTTCAAATAAGGGCTTCATGAGGGACATCACCACCTGAGAGGACATTGGAATAGTCTTGAAATCTTTATCATGAATACTTCCTTTTCCTGTATATATAATAGTCGACTACCCATATCCACTTTTTGATTCGCACAACATAAAAGTTTTTATTCCAAATCTTGCTCTTTTTTGTGGCATATATTGACCCCAACCTAATCGTCCTTTATAAAGTAGCAGACTTTCATCTACAGTTATATCTCTTTGCAGAGTGTATAATTTACTAAATTTGTCCTCGAACATACGAAAAACGGGCAAAATTTTATTTAGCTTTGGATTCGGATGAGTTGCAGGATTGTACTCATCGTTATTGCTGAAATGTAAGTATTGTCTAATTTTAGCAAATCGCCGATATGACATCATTTCTACAAAAACGTTGCACCCAGTATTCGTCTCGTTGACCAATAATGTTCCTGTTCAGGTTTATTCATAATGCTTTGAAGCATTATTAGTGTCAAAAACACATGCATTTCAGGAGCACAGGTGGCACGCCATTGATCTCTTGAACCAGATGGTTTATTGCAGAGACACTGATTCGCATACCGATTTGTCTCATCGGTAATATATCCAATGACGTCATCATCAAAGAAGAGTTCAAAAAACTGCAATACACAGCCATCTGAGTCTACTTCAAAATTCAGCGATGACTCACCTTCAAAACAGAACCTAGGAGGTGCAGGAGGAGTAGGGCCAGAATTATTCACTTCGCACCATATTCTGTCTTGCGCAGGTTCTCCTTCATCCTTGGTATTGGAACTTGTATGCTGTGAGAAGCTTGATTCTGATCCAGAATCTTCAATATCAACTCCCTACAATTCCACATCAGATATATTGCATTCCTTGTCACTTCCCATTATGGGAAGGATAAAGTAACATGAGATAAACCAAAAAGTAACAATGATAAAAAAACAATACCGAAGTAATCAAAACACAATATAGTCATGCCTCATTTAGCGCAAAGGATATGTTCCGAATGGTCTTTGTGCTAACCAAATTTGTGCTAAACAAACCGATTACAACATGTACTTAGTAGTGATCAGTTCGTGAAATTGCAAGGTTTGCTAATGTTACTTTTTTATTTATTTAATATTAATTATAATAATAATAATAATCACTTTATTCACGGAGAAAACCTCCATTATACAAAGATATATAAAATAATCATTTTACATAAGAAGAGACATTACATAAACATGCAGCTTTTTAGAGTATTACAAAGTAAAAATAGAATACAAAATATAAGAAACCCAGTATAAGTTTACATATATAATAATGTGATACAGTCTTATTTCACATTAAAAATAAATTGTATACAGATAGTTAAGAATTAAAATAATTACTGCTCGCCCACACTTCCGCCCACGACATTGTCTAGCTCAATCGCTTTACGCACCCACCCGAGAGAATGACTTCCAACTCGTGACAATGCATAAAGCGAACGAGCTCTAGTAATAGCATTGCCATTACATATTTTTGTATTTTATCTCTATCAGGATTTCAATGTATGACAATGAGTCGAGAAGCCGAATCCAAGAATGTCACTTTGGCGAACAATATTTCTCACAATGTGCGAGGTGTCGAAAATAGTATTGCTTCCTCTGCTTGTACGATATTTATCATCCTGGAAACTGTGAGGGTTCATTGTGAAATCCCTTTTAAGAAAGTAATAGAAGACGAGAAAGGCATTTTAAAAAATGAGAAAAACTTTTAAAACATTATAGTAACTCTAATAAAGAATATACGAAAAAAATTGAAAAAAATAACACAAACGTTAAAAGTAAAAAAACAAAGAATATATGAAAAAATACAAATTGAAAACAATATTTAAAAATAAATATAACATAAACGCAAAAAAAAAAATCACCAGGATTCGAACCAGGGACCTCTGACTTCGCAGTGCCAATTATAACCTCACGGCCAAACGTGCTTAACGAACAGGCAAAACTAACAAGGTACTTAAACTGTGTCTAAATAAACAAATCCATTTATTGTTTAAACTACTGACCGTCTATGCCCAAAAGGGGGGGGTAAATCATGATTCCCAAGTCTAGCTCTACCAGCTCGCAAATTTTCAGACAAATCCCTTTCGCGTTAACCTGACACTCCCCTTGTTAGTGTTAAAATGTTATTTTGCAATAGATACCGTATTTACTTGTGTACCCTATGCACATTTTCCCCGAAACACCAGGGAAAAAAGGGGATGCGCGTCTTACACGAGGATTTCTGAATAGGTTATATAAACTGTGAGTGTCGATAGTAAATTCTCTGCAATATGCTTGCGTCTACGTTTATATTCGTAAAAGACGTCGAATTCTACGAAGTATGTTTGTATTTATGAGAACAAGCAAACATGTAAGTTACGCCCGCACTGCAGGCAAAAACTCAAAAAAGTAGGCAGAAAGAATACGCCGACTAACTGGTAACTATAGTTCAATGATTACTGAGGGTTTGCTGGCTTGAAAATAGGTAGGTTCAAGTTTGGTCCTATTCCCTCATCCACTTCAAGGAATTCGGAGTGGTGAAATTTTTTTGTGAATGAAAGATTTCATCGCTCGAAAGGAAGATGGAAATCCACATCTCAAGTGTTTGGGCTCGTTTATTCGTAATCTTCCAATATTTACTCATGAGACGATACGCGATAAAACTCCCCATCCACCTAAGGAAGTTCACGTTCATAGATGAACAAACAGTTCGTGCTCAACATCTGTTCATAATATTACATCAAAAACAGAAGCAGGGACGAAGTTGCGTAATAATACAACAAA
The DNA here is from genome assembly GCA_036926305.1 of Uropetala carovei. Classification (NCBI taxonomy): domain Eukaryota; kingdom Metazoa; phylum Arthropoda; class Insecta; order Odonata; family Petaluridae; genus Uropetala; species Uropetala carovei. The sequence goes on from JAXCHB010000011.1 coordinate 12,814,904, forward strand.
AACAGTGAAGGGATTAACAAAAGAGGACTATCGAGGAGGAGATTTCCGCTAGTATCGTCATAAAGAGATCATCCAATAAATTGCATCACGTAGAAGGGAGAAGATGCTTCACTTGAGTGGAACTTGTTTCAGGGAGTGGGAATCGGTGACTTAAAAAAAAAAACTTATTCTGGCTGAAATTAATTTTTTCCCTCCGAACCGGCCCAAAAATAGGAGTTCGCGGGTTAGGTACATTAGTAAATACGATATTAAACAAAACACCACAAATACATCATTGGAACCGATTATGTGAAAACAGCTTTCCTTTATTTTTTTAAGCAAACAAAAGCCAGCAAAAATGCGCACCGTGAACAGTATTTTCATTTTGCAGTACGTACCATACATACAGTATTTCTTTTATTAAAACTTCACTCTTTTTTGGAGTTGGAATTATTTGATCTTCATCATTTTCTTCTTCTTCCTTATTAGTCTCTGCAATAGTCTCCCTTCCAACTTCTATCTCCAATTCTTCTACCATTTCTCCCTCAGTTGGTGCACAAGTTAATAGGGAAGTGTCAACATTAACAAAATCATTAAATGATGTTTGAAGATGAATTATTTTATTGATTTCATCCCATTCCAAAGGTTCATCATCTGATACTTCATCTTCTTCATATGTTGTCCTCATAAATCCTGCCTTTATGAAGCATTTATTAATAGAGGCTGATTGAACATAATTCCATGGTAGGTCTATGCATGGCCTGCAATATATTCCATTTACATTTTGTAAGATCATTTGTTTCATCCATGTTTCTTAAAATATAGAGCACCAACTGCCGTCTGTAATTTCTCTTAACACTAGAAATTATGCCCTGATCTAATGGTTGCAGTTTACTTGTGGTATTTGGAGGAAAACATTTCGCAGCACAATCCCCTCAACTTTATGAGCAGTGCACTGATCCAGAAAAAGAACTATTTTTCTATTCTTTATGCCCATCTTTGCATCAAGCATGCTTAGCCACTCACTAAATAAAGCTGCAGTTATCCATGACTTTTTAGAATTTCTGTATAAACAGGGAAGTTTTTTTATATTCTTAAAACATCTGGGTTTTTTTTATATTTCCCAATCACAAGTGGCTCTAATTTCTCAGAGCCATCTGCATTGGCACAGAAATGCACTGTAAATCTCTCCTTGCTTTTTTTCCCTCCATGGCAGGGTTCTCCTTTAACTGCAATAGTTCTATCTGGGAGTAAGTTATGAAAAAATCCAGCCTCATCTGCATTGAAAATATCTTTAGGATCACATAACTCACTAAAATTGATTGCAGTGTTTTTCCACTCTTCTACCACAATTGTACTTACAGAAGCTTCTTCCCCACACATTTTTAAAGTTCTTAGGTTCCAGCACACTTTCAACTTTTGTAACCATCCATTTGACCCTTGAAAGTCATCTATTCCCATTTTCAATGCCATTTCCCTAACCTTCTGTTGTAGAATAGACCCAGATATAGGTATGCTTCTGGCTCTAGCTTCCATCAACAAATCAGGCACACATCTAATTCTTCATTTTTCACTGCCCGAGATCTTTTATTGATGAAACCTTGATGTGCTGCTACTTCAGTTTCTTTACGTTTATTTAAAATAGATGTTAGAGTCGACGGTGGTATGCCAAAGGTTTCTGCCACATCCATTTTTCTTTTCCTCTCATCAATGGCTTGGAAAATTGCTAACTTCGTTTCTATTTTCAGCAGCCATCTTTTTCTATGATTTACTGTGTTCATTATGGGTCTAAAATTAATTTATTCATAAACGTACTCATTAATTACTTGCGTATTATTTGTAAATATTGTACTTAATATTATATAAGGCATAATGAAGGATATTGTTATACACCTAACAAACTTTAATTAGAATCGGAAAATTAATGCATTAATAATTAAATGAAAGTTGTGCAATAATAAATAATATACTCATGTGATTAAGGACAAAATTAACGTTCAAAAACACGTATTTTTAGATTATGTATGCACTATAACATAATGAAACAAATCAATGTGGTAAAACCAGTAATTTTGACAAGCTCCTAGTATTAGGCTAACATAAGCACCACACGTTCATAGAAACTTGATGCATACTGGCGTATACCTGGACGCCTGCATGAGGGGATAAACCAGGAAGTGTGAGGGGATTCACCAGGCAAGAAATCTTCGCAGCAGAAGCAGTACCTATCTTAAATACTATGTCTATGTAACATTATAGTCATGTATTCACGGTTCTTTTCAGATGCGGTAAAAAGTGATACATACGTAGCAGTGGTGTGCTGTTAACCTCAGGACCCCGAAAGAATTGACTTAAATATTGTCTTTGCAATGTTACAGTTATATATTCATGGGTTTTTCAGAGGCAGTAAAAGTAACATGAGGACTCGAAAGAATTGACAATTAAATGCCTTTGCAACACTGTAGTCATATTTTCAGGACTCTTTTCAAAGGCCGTGAAAATTAATAAGTACGTAGCAATGGTCTGTTACCTGAGGATCGAGAATTAATTTACGTTTAAATGATATATCTTTGCAACATTGTAATAATATTCTCGTGATTCTTTTCACAAGTGATTAAAATTGATACGTACATACGTAGCAGTGATATGTAACTTGAGAATCATGGAAGAATTGACTGTTGGTGCTTGCTGTTGTTTCCTTTTAGACCGTAAATCTGAGCAAGTTGAACTCGTAGGGCCTGGCATAGGTAATAAACTACGCAACCTAACTTCAACTTAAATTGTGCATATTTGTTGCATTATGATAATATTTTGGTGACTTTTTCGAGAGGCCACTACGGTGGTCGCTTCAACGGGATAACCTTGTATGTACATATGCATATACCATCGACTGATTTCTATTGGTTATTCACATGCAAATTTTCACTGCAAACTAGCTTAATTAATTTATCCGTAAACAGGAATACAATATTTTACTATAGGGAGGTTGTTTTTTATCAGGGGTGCATTTTCCCAGTACGATATACGGAGAATTATGAAAATATGGAGGTACGATATTAAGAGGTTTGTCTATACCCTAACATACAGTTTTGGAGGGACCCAAAAGACATTACGAAATACGGAGGTTTACGATACATGGAGGTTCACTAGATAGAGGTTTTACTGTATAATGATTTTGATGAAAATCCATTCTGCATAAATCAAGTTATGCAACACACACGAACAACCGGACAGATGGAAAAACAGATGGCTAGAAGAAAGACTACAAATGCTCGCAGAGAAGCAATAACCACCTAAAAAGTAAAAGATAGCATATATAATAATAATAATCCATCTTTATTTAGGGCGATATTTGGACAATCATGCCCATTTATACATAAAACAATTCCATGACGAACACAAACATGCATGCCCTAGGTGGGATTCGAACCCGCGACCTTATTATCCGATGGCAGATACTCTTACCACCCGTCTACCAATGCTTGAGATAATATAAAAGATTTGCGACAACGTATTCATTCTTTGATTATATTATGTTTTTTGCATGTAAAACATACGAATAGATCTTAGAGCTTCCGCCTTCAATGATACACCGAAGATAACCTTGAAAAAACCACCTAGGGACATTGAAAATCTGCCCCATGTGTCCTCTAGGGCGAAAATGTGAACTTCTACGAGGAGACGAGAAAACTCAGCCAGAACAGGGAAGAAGAGGGAAAAGTGACATAGGATGAGTTAACTCGGCCGCGTCAGAATTTGCACGACTTGTTGCGACGAGATAACTCAGCCATGTCAGCGAAGTGGTTAAAGAACCAACGAGTGTCATATTGTATAAAAAACATTTTTAAGACAAAACAATCAATAAATTAATACCTACAATGATGACGAGTAGTATCCTCCAACTGAATATCGGCAAAAAATACACACAAGAAAGAAGACTTGGAGCACATCGGATGTCGACTGTTGTATGTCTGGGGTAAGATATTGGATATTTCAAAGGCTCAGTTTCAAAACTAAATTTAACACATGAGCAGAGCAATGTGCAAAAAGCGCTAAAGGGTACGTATTGATAACTTCACTCTGCAAACCTTTTACATCCATTCATTACATATGTCCAATCATAGGTTAGTCCAACCAATTTTCCCTCAATTATAATTCTTGAACTGTATTGACAACATGATTAAATAGAGCACCAGAAGTTCTATCAGCACTAACGTCTGTAAATCCAATCAACCTTTCATGTATTTCCCTATCATGTACAAAACGCAAGACTATTGAGAGCTGTGATTTTGACATAAGTTTCATCCAGTACAATGGCTACAAAAGTTGCTGAACCAATTTCATTTTTATTGCATCTTTAACAACTTTAAATATAGACTTGACAAGATCATTTTGAACAGTGGGAGAAATTATTTGAAACACAGATGATGTCCGTATTTAAATGATTATCTAAAAGTGGATCATAGTCACAAAGTATATTTAAAAATTCTATATACCGTATTTAATCGATTGTAAGCCGACCTTTTTTTACCTTTTTACCATCTCAGAAATTGCCACTCGGCTTAGAAACGGGAGCAAAAAAAAGTAGTCAATGAATTTATGTCCGTAGTTACATTATAACGCGAGATCTTTAAATATATGCAAAAAAAAGAATCAAATTGACTGATCACCTATGAAGAAATAAATTATGTAAATAATACGTGGCGGTCCCGCGATCGGGAGTATAAAAATTTATGGGCATTCCGGTCGCGAGAGGGTTAAAATCAAATTTTTTTCTTGCGTGGCCTTGTGAAAAGTGGGGGTCGGCTTACAATCGGTGTAGGCTTACAATCGATTAAATATGGTAACTACCTCTATTCAATGTATTCTTAGACTCATCATGACCTCCCAAAGGATGTTCTTGTTTAGATAAATAACACATTGCATCAATGAGCATTATCAAAGTATCTCTATTTTTATTTACTTGCTCATTATGCCAGCTTAATTCAGTTTTCCATTGTCTGTCAAGTAAAGTGTCGATTCTTTGTTTTCCAAAAAGTTTAAGATTAAGAAAAGACAACATGTGATTGAGATCTTTCATGTTTTTGCTGTGCTGCTGCTAAATGGTTAAGATTGGAAAGTCCATGCTTATTCCACACAACATTCTCTTTTGAGAACTATAAACATGGCAAACAAAAAAATCTAGTCTAGTATACATATTAAGATTTTGCATATTTATGCTTATGAAGTAGATTTGGAAGAACTGGACAACGCATACCTTCTTCCACAATATTCATACGATCAGCAAAGTTTCGAGTTGAAAATGGTATACTTAGTATATCTTCAACACTACTTCCCATTGTATAAGATGGGCAACATTTTCAAAATTGTCAAAAAGTAACAGAAAATTTTACAGAAATTTGTGCAAAAACCTAATATAATATAAAATACAAAAGAAGAAACAAACGCTTAGTAACACAATGCCACATTCTCTAGTAGCTTGCTACTGACCAAACACCCATTTCACTTCTAAGAGCTGCAGTAGAAAGTAACTGGAATTACTGACCTCGTTATCAATAACAATAATCGATCCCACAAAAAAATCAGTCTGTAAAACATCGCCCGGAAAGAGCTTGGGTGTGTTCAGATAACCACACACCCCAGTGGTTATTTCCTATAATGCATAACCCAATTCCCTCTCCATTGCGATAGTCTACTGCACATAGTGGTACAGGGGGGTTAGGTGTGCGATAGCAGTTCCAGCACACCTTGAGAAGAGTGTTGACTTAAGAACTTCAAGTATCTCTCCATACACGGGTGTACGAGAAATGGGCCTTGCCCTTGCTCATCGGGTGATTTCCAGGCAGTCATCTACTACACATGACCCTAGTCTCTCTCCACCGCTCCACTATTCAGTTAAACACCATTGAGCATGCAATGTCCGATAGCACGGCTTCGCTAGATATTTTCCAGAGAACGTATTTTCATGCACAGAACATTTTCGGCACAACCGCATTTCATGGTAGCCATAGTTTTAATAATATAACATATACATATATGTATAGTCCAGTTCAAATGCTCGCAGTGTGCAGACATGTCTGAACCACATTCTGTCCCTCGCTTTCACTTTCGCTCTCACTCTTTCAACCCTTGCCATAACCATGAAGGCCAACCTTCAGATGCTAAACATTGAGCTTAAAACCCAAAATAAGGATCTTTGCATAACAATTGAAGAAATAACCAAAACCATGACCGGATTTCAAGAACAACTAGAAGAGGCAAGATGACTCGATGGCACATGACAGCAAGACTCCCTAGCAATACTCAAAGCCAGTTTTCACAAATTTCAATCCAGCTTAGCAGAGGATATTAAGCACCTGATGGATAAAAAGGACATTGTGGTGTCAAATAAGGCTGCTTTAGAAGAAAGAATTGATTTCGTGGTACAACTCACAAAGAGAAATTCTTCACAGACATCCAGAAAGTGCCAAGGAGGATACTTTTCGTGTTGTTGGAAATCTTTTTAGTTCAATGCTGAAAGTGCCCAGTGATATTAAGATCCCTTTCCGTGCTCATAGAATTGGTCATTTTCACCAATCTCAACCTAGGCCAATTTTGATCCATTTTTTAATAGCCAAGTTAGGGAAACTGTGTGGTGAAATAAAAATAACCTCAAAGGATCACAGTTCCTACTTACAGAATCACTGACACACATGAGACAAAAGCTGCTCCAAGGTGCGAAAGAGCTTGCGGGCCCAAGAAATGCTTGGTCTCATGAAGGAAAAATCTTCCTGAAGAAGGCTGATGGTTTAAATGCCCTTATCTCCAGTGCTTGTGATTTAAATCATCTTCGACAGTGTTTAAGGGACTTGGCATTATAAGTTGCGGTGTGAGAGTTTACTTTTATTTTGTGCTTTCTATGTTCATTTCTAATTACATACTTTCTGTGAAGTTGTTTTTGAGCTTATCCCTCTATTTTATTTTACTTTATTCAATTTTTATTCTTGTCTTTCTTGATTACCTACTTATGGATTCAATTCTAGATTTTGCTTTGCTGAAATTGTTTCCTGGTACTGAGGTAGGTGAATAGTGTTGATTTTTATTCATGTCTCTTGATTTCACTAACTCTCTTCTGCCTATACTCCAAAGCAACCCTTTCGATGCCTGCTATTGTCCTTTACCACTGCAAAAATCAAGGAATCACTATAACCCCCTCTCACTTTTCCCTTCCCCCCACATTCTGGAATGGACTCGTCTACTTCTAAGAGATGCATCTGCACCCTTCCCCCAGAGCTTCCAAGCCATTTACATTAACAGCCAGTGCCCCCTACCCCAAATAGACGAACTAAGATCTATTCTTCCAGATAAGGGCGTCCATGTGAACTGGGTATCTGAAACTTGGCCTAAACCTTCCCTATCTTCTCTCCTAGTAAACATTCCAGGATACAAACTATTACAACAATGGGATCGGTAAGAGATGAGGTGGTGTATGTGTCTATGTGCAGGAAGAACTAATGTATACAAATCTCTATTGCATCCAGCCTGAATTCCTTTTCCTCGAAATAGCTTGCAACACTCAAAAATTGTTATTTGGAGTGGTGTATAAGCCTCCTCATATTGGACATCTCTCAGACATATGTCCAAACGGATATGATTGCGCTGTTCAGCGAGTTGTTTGGAAACCCTTCTTGCACAAAATTTATAGAAGAGAAGTCTGTTGTGGATAAATTCATAGGCCGAACGGTGACTAATCTGCAGGTGGTTTGCCACTTCATTGATACTTACCTTTCTGTTGGCAAGAATCAGTGCGCGGACTTCTTCAATGTTGTCATCAGTCGTTGATGTGAACAGGCGCTCTGATTGCTGCTCGCCTGTGACACTTGCTCGGCCATTTTTGAACGTGTCTATCCACTCGTACACGCTTCACTGTGGAAAAGCGCTGCTGCCGTACTTCGCTGATAGTCTTCAATGAATTTCTGCACCTGTTACACCTTCAGCATACAAAAATCGAATGGCTGAATGCTACTCTTCTTTGGTGCATGTGATAAGCGGAGCGGCCATGTTGACACTGCTATTGTTGAAAGTCAAATGGATGGCCAAGGTCAAATATGTCCCTACAACAACAGAGAGGCTTCGTGCTTAATGTTGCACATGCATTCAGCAGTGGTGCCAATCTCAACAAAAACATAAGAGCACTTTGCAGATACTTATTGGCTCGCCCTCGTACTTGCCAAATTTTAAGTTTCTAGTTCATCTGGAAATGCCTCATAATTTGTATACTCATATACCCAGTGGTGAGCTGCAAAAATTTTAACAACTGGTTCTCTCATGTGTAAATGTTTTTCTTTTTGAAAGGCAACAAGAAGTCTATGCAAGGACTAATAAAGGCTGGTTTCCATTGAAAAATAAAGTACCGTATATACTCGTGTATATGCCGACTCCATGTATAGTACGACCCCTGATTTTTTGGTGAACAAACCTGATTTTTTCATATATCTCGTTTATAGTACGACCCCAGCTTTCCACCAGGGTCGATATATTTCGTTTCGATAGCTCGATGGTTACGAGCGAGATATATCGAACAACCTTGTTTTTCTACACCACCATAGAATAGACCGTAAATGTCGTAAATAGTGCGAGTACACTAAAATTCGGATAAGTTAAGTATCTTACTCCTAAAACATTTAATAAAAAGTGATATGAATCATGATTGCACAAGATGAAATAAAATCGTTTCAATTCTAGTACGTATGGATTACGTTCCGCGTACGTAATGGTTCCACTCGCTCATCTACTTAATAGGTAGGGATAACGGATAAAAAGAAATTACTTTGTAATATTCCACAGTCTTTATTGTTTCTTCAATCACACACCGACCGGTTTCCACTACAAAATCATTCTAATGGTGTTACTAACCGACGTAACACCTTTAGAATGACTTTGTAGTGGAAATCGATCGGTGTGTGATTGAAGAAACAATAAAGACTGTTGAATATAACAAAGTAATTTCTTTTTTCCAAGATGTCGAAATTCCATAAAGTTACCTACGCCGTCTACGATACTTTTAGTCCAACTCGTTCCAATCCATCCCTTGTAAAAAGACGCAAACAAAGATGTACATACATAAAATTCAAGAAAGGAAGTGCCCGTAAATCTTCACTTATATCAAGTATTAGTAAATTTGAAGCTGTATAAATGAAAAAGATTCTACTCTTCAGGAAGAAATATAACAATGATAAACGACCTCACTGTTAAGGTTAGCCTACCATTACAATGCGTGCGGGTGGCATAACTTCACCGAAAATGCCCGTGAAGATACGTGAATTTTAAATCCTCAAATGCATTACTCGTGTATAGTACGATCCCCAAATTCTGCAATAAAAATTTTGTCGTAAAAACTCGTACTATACACGAGTATATACGGTAGTTGCTATCATTAAGTACACAAAAAAGTTAAAAAGTAATGTTAATCACATCGTTCAAGGAATTTAATAAAAAACTTAATTAAACAGGGTTGCTACAAACATAGAATTTGAAAATTCCCAGACTTTTCCATGTTTTCCAGACTCATTTACTTGATTTTCCCTGACTTTTTCAAGGATGTCCCCAATTATTTACCTCTGAAAATTCAGATGCCCAGAAGAACTTATCAGTAATGTAGGGGTAAATTAGAAGGCTGTTATGTGCATAAAAAACATTTATTGATTGCACATGATGGATAAAGTATCAAGATCACATAAAATAATCACAACAAAATCAATGCTTTAGGTATTGCACACTTTCACATTCATGTTTATGAGAGTACAGATTCAGATGATTTATTATTTCTATTGCAATGCAATTGGGCACCTGGCCCGGTAGCAAGATTTTAGACTATTTACATTTTAGTATCCAATATACAGTTTTTATCTATACAATTTACAACTTTTTCTACACAATATACAATTCTTCTAAACTATATATAATTAACCTTGGGAGCTTAGAGTTTTCAAGGTTCATGGCAGGCCTTCACGGCTACCGTAGCAGTCCCGGGGCCCTCGAAGTCCCCACCGTACATCACCCTACCAAGTGGTCCATCTACTTCCTCCAGCTCCCTTGGTCTTACAATTTAAATTAACGGTACGTTTATTAAATTTAACATTAAGACTAAAAGTAATGAGTGTCTTTTACATTGACATTTCTAACTTTATCTTTAAAAGTTTTAACATTTCTGGGGAATGGTTTGAAGAGTTCCTCGGGTAACATATTCCATTCCCACACCCCGCGATTTATACATGAATATTTAGATACATGACTTTTCTGTCTTCTCAGTTTTAATTTATACTTGTGAGTGTTTTTTCTCACAAAATCTGGTTTACCTAATCGCCTTGTCATGTCTTCCCAAACATTATTTTTAACGAAAGCATTATACATTCCACCTAACCTGTTAACTCATCTTCTTCCACTTAGCGATTCCCAGCCTAATTCTTTAATCATCCCTGTTACACTATCCTCCTTCTCGAATCTACCCAACACATAATGCGTTGCCTTTCTCTGAACCTTTTCTATCTTATCTGTGAGCCCTTTTCCATATGGATCCCACACATTCATCGCATACTCTAATGTTGGCCTAACAATTGACATGTAAGCTAATTCCCTTGCTGTCTTGGAACACCCTTTAAGATTTCTCATTACAAAATGTAAATTTTTCTATGCTTTGTCAACTATATTTTCAACATGTGATCCCCAATCCAAGTCTTTCATCATAAGGACTCCTAAATACTTACAATGATCCGACTTCGGTATATGCTTACCATTTATGTTGTAGTCGTAATTGCTACTAACTCTCTTATTCGTAAATTTAATGTATTTACTTTTATTCACATTTATATTCATCCTATTCAATGTTATCCAATTTTCCACCTCATCTACATCTTTCTGAAGAACTAAATGATCATTTTCATCTGATAACTTCCTGTAGATGATGCACTCATCCGCAAACAACCTAATTTCTGATTTTACAGATATCGGGAGATCATTTACGTATATAAGGAATAATAAAGGTCCAATAACGCTTCCTTGCGGAACTCTGGAAGTCACATTAGCATCCTTAGAAAATTGCTCACCTACTCTGACCTTTTGCCTTCTGCCCTCAAGGAACTCTTTTATCCAGTGAACTACTCTCTGGTGAATATTCATATCCCATAACTTTTCAATTAATCTGTCATGGGGAACTGTGTCAAATGATTTTGAGAAATCTATTATTATCGCGTCAACTTCCTCTCCTTCGTCAATGGCCTCAGCAATGTCTTGGCACAGTGCTAGCAGCTGTTTTTCACATGAATAACCTCTCCTAAATCCATGTTGGTTATTAAAAAGCCAACTTTCGCTTCCCAGTACAGTGAAACCTCGATTCTGCACTCTCCGATTTTGCGCACTTTTTGTCTGGTCCCGGCCAAACGCTCATAAGAACAATGTAAACTTTTTTCCGATTTTACGTTTCCTCGAATTTACATTTCCCCCGAATCTGCATCGCATTTTTCATGTCCTGACAACGGAAATTCACCCGATTTTAAGTTTTCAATTTTCTATTTCGGAAAATGCGAAGAAGCACCGGCGGTGTTCCGTTCATATTCGAGGTTAAAAATAGGCTTTATTCAATAGTTTTAGTCGTAACTTTGTCAAACTCATGTTTAAATAGGCATATGTTTACATAAGAAATGTTTGCAACCCCATGTGGCAATACATTCATCGGCCAATCGAATAAACGAACACACTTCTTGCTCACCGTTACGCTTGTGTAGTTGCAGCCATTTGTTTTTGTAGGAAGTTCATATAAACATGATGCTAGACGTTGTATATACTGTATTTACTCATGTATATAACCCGTGAACTCCTATTTTTGGGCCGGTTCGGAGGGGAAAAAATAATTTGAGCCAGAATAAGTTTTTTTGTAAGTTACCGATTCCCACTCCCTGAAACAAGTTCTGCTCAGGTTAAGCATATTCTCCCTTCTACGTGACGTAATTTATTGGATGATCTCTTTATGACAATACTAGCAGAAATCTCCTCATCGATAGTCCTCTTTTGTTAACCCCTTAAATGTTTTTGTTGTAATATTATGCAACTTCGTCCCCACTTCACTGTTTTTGACGTAACATAACGAATCGATGCAGAGTTTCATGGACTATTTGTTCATCTATGAACGGGAACTTCCCTACGCTGATGGCAAGTTTTTTCACGTATCGTCCCCTGAGTAAATATTGGAAGGTTAGGAACAAACAAGTCCAAACACTTGAGAGATGGGGATTTCCGCCTTCCTTTCGAACGATGAAATCTTTCATTCGCAGCATAACTTCAAATCTCCGAATTCCTTGAAGTGGATGAGGGAAAAGGACCAAACTTGAACCTACCTATTCTCAAGTCGGAAAACCCTATAGTTATCAGTTAGTCGGCATATTCTTTCCGCCTACTTTTGCGAGTTTTTGCCTGCAGTGCGGGCGTAACTTACACGTTTGCTTGGTCTCATAAATATGGGTATACTTTGTAGAATTCGACGTCTTTTACGAATATAAACATAGACGCAAGCATATTGCAGAGAATTTACTATCGATACAATTTATATACCCTGTACAGAAATCCTCGTGTAAGATGCGCACCCCCCTTTTCCCTGGCGTTTTGGGAAAAAATGTCCGCAGGGTACACGAATAAATACGGTTAACGCGTTAATCCATTTATGTATCGGTCATTTTAGTAGGAAGTCTACGACATCTACACGACGCTTGGTGTTTTTTATAAACGGGGCAATCCATTAATTAATTTTTGGCATGAAATATGGATAATAAAGCAAAACGGAAAGTATTTATAATAAGTGATAAAATTAATATCTTAGCTCAACTTGATGCGCATGTTGAACACATCAAACTTTTTGACTGGTTAAAGAAATAAAATGTTATATAAGTTAGTTTATTTGCAAGTTATTGTGTTCAAATATGTATATTTTACCAAAGTTATGATATAAAGCAACCCACATTTTACTTTATGTTACATAATCTTCATTTCCCCGATTTTACACCTTCCTCGATTTTACGTTTATTTCAGGCAGTCCCTTCAATGGTGTAAAATCGAGGTTTCACTGTACTCACTAATATAATCTGCTGTGACTCTTTCCATAACCTTACACATGACTGAAGTTAAACTGATCAGTCTATAATTTTTGACATTTGTTTTATTTCCACCCTTATAAATAGGCAATACCGTTGCCAATTTCTAATCACCTGGTATTTTAGAATTATTCAATGTTATGTTAAATAGTACTCTAATATATGGTATTATTTCTTCTAAGCCAAATTTTAATACTTCACTTGATATGTTATCTGGTCCTCTTGATTTATTGTTACCCAGCTTCACAATTTTCCTCTTTATGTCCCGACCTTTTATCTTAATTGATTTTGCCTAAGTACAGCCCTTTCATATTCCTATCCTCCCAAGCCCCACTGGTGATCTTTAGGCGTTGAATATTTACTTTCTTTCCCAAAAACACTAGCGAACCAGTCACTAAACTCATTTGTTTTTCCTTTGTCATCTACGGTTATCTCTCCATTTTTCCCCTTAATCATTCTAATTTTTTTCGCAATTATCCTTACGACTTCTAATACATTTGAAAAATTTGTTATTTTTTGTATCTAGCATATTTAGGAGATAACTTGCTTGTGCTCATCTTTTTTCTCTAGTTAATTCCCTAAATAATTTCTTGTAAATAAGTACATATTCTTCCCCTTTATTCTTTTCTTTGTGCGCTTTCCTAACTTTCTTTTTTAACACTCTCACCTTTTATTATTATACTCCGGAGAAGACTATGACCTAAGTATTTTTTTGGGAACAAATTTTTGCATCCCTTCAAATAATATGGTCTTAAAATCCTCCCACATTTCATGCACCGTTTCCCCTCTCCCTGCCCAGCTCCAAAAATTTTTGATGAGTTTCTTAATGTCGCAAAAAGGCAACCAACTAGAGCAAAATTGTAATGTGCTATAAGACTTGTATAGTTTGTGTGCTCTACATTGCTGCCATTTCACATAAAAAAATCACAAAATGTCACCAAATTTAGGATCTAAATTACATGAATACGAGTATAGACTAAGCTAACAAGTAAGCATAATGTTATATTTTTCATAAAGGAACAAGTCGTATGATTATTTGTTACTGTCACTTATATTGCATAACTTTTTTCTGCCTGTAAAAATAGCAATAATTAATTAGGCAAAAAATATGGTTATAAGGACACTTAAAAACAAAAATGAATTAAATACTTTTTGATGACTAGCAAGTAAATGTTATTCACATAGGAATGTCTTATAATTATTTGTTACTTCACTTACATTGCACAACTTTTGCCTGCCTTTACAGGAATAATTAAAAGGTAAAAGAAAATATGTTATTAGAACACTTAAAAACAAACATAAAATAAATACTGTTTGATGACTAGGAAGCATAATGTTATGTGATATGTAATTCACATTGGAAAAAGTCTTATTTATAATGTAAATATTGCTATCTGTAATTACAACAATAACTAAAAAGGTAAAATAAATTCATGAGCCAAACATAGTTTGCTGACTAACACAATATATAAAAAATTGTTCATCAATTCAGACCGATGAGTCATCAGTAAGTCGACATATCTCTTCATTAATAGCAGCAGTATCCTTTTGCTTTTCAAGCAGAATTTTCATTTTCTTGGTCTTAAGATCTTTTATGTGTTCACATAGTCTCTTCTTCACCAAGTCTCTCTGTTCCTTCTCCTCATCATTCTTCTTCTGTTCCTCAAGGCATTTGAGTATAGTGCTCTGGCAATTCTAGCTCTTGAAATCATTTTCTTTGTAACTGTTACGTAGTTCAGGCCTCCTGCAGCTTGAACACCATCGTAGATTTGTTGCTGGGCAATGAGCAACCTTGGCAACTGATTTTCGACGATAACTTCTTTGTTTATAGAGAAGCCCCTCTCAACAAATGCATTATCATGGCTGATGATGAGCCTTTCTTCATAAAATTGACCAGCAATACCGAGGCTTCATTGTTGCTCAGAAGTGACCTCCAAAAATGATCAAGTCATTGATTGTTCCTCTTGTATTCCTTCATTAACTCCTGAACAACTGGCTTGGTAACTATAAGCTTGAATTCTCATTCAATTTTATCACACTCATTACCCGTGAGCCACTTTTTGTCCTGGAAAATATTAAGTGTCATTCCAAAGCATGCAGCTTGAAATTTCACAAGGAGAGAAGGTTCACAAAATGTAATGGCCTTGCAGAGCTTGTACTTGAGTGGGGATTTCTCAAGGAGTTTCAGGCACAGTGTTTGGAGCATCAACCTGCAGTCGTTTTTAAACTTTGTTACTTCATGATCTGTGAGAGTGAGTTTCCTTAACACAGACCTCACAGAATATCCTAATTTGACATGCTTTGGCAATACAAAGTTTTCAGTTTTTTTTAGATCAATTTTGTCATCACTTTGGGCTGATTCCAATACCTCTTTTTTCACAAACATTGTCATTATTTCTGTCATAACCGTTGTGAGATCTGTATACAAAAAGGTTACAAGGGGAGCATTGCTTTGGAATTCAGTGAGGAAAGGCTCCACAATAGTAGCAACATGAGCGAAAAATGCCAGCTTAGGTCCCATGAGCCTATCATTCACACCTTCAGTAAGGATTTCATAACTGTGTGACATTATTGATTTGCCATCTTTTCTGCCGCCTTCCACAAATTGCTTCAAATTTGGCAAAATTATAACAGCTCGTTCAGCAACATGAGCATTATTTAGCCACCTCACAGCACAGAACTTTTGGGGCAACTGAGAAGAGCCTGAATAGAGCTTATAATCACCTCTGTGTGCCGGCACATCTTTGAATACATTGTAAATAGATCTTAAAAATGTAACAACATTCCATCCAGTAGCATTTGCCTCCCTTTTAAATGCATTGTTCATTACATGAAGACCGCAAGAACCCATTGACAGCAGGATAGGATCATCATCATCATCTTTCATGCGGAGATGAGCCTCCAGCGCGTTGATGAATTTAAAATTTAGATTGGGTCCATCCATGGAGATCTGAAGTAGGCATTTCAGGTAAACGCAGTAAAGCTGCTTTAAGAATGTTTCCAACAAATTCAGAGTTGTAGCGTGACTTGAAAATGCTGAGTTGAAGTAGCGTGTACATACTTCATTATGTACTTTACTCCAGAAGCGGATAGCTATGTCCATTTGTTGTAACTGGATCAATTTGTTGATTCTTTCGTCAAAATAGCCTACAAAACATCCACTCTCAATGACTTCATTCAAAAGCATGTCATCATGGAAGTAAGGGGCCAATCCAAACACAATAGTATAGGCTATTTGGGCCCTAGCCAATTTAATACATGTTGCGATATTGCTATCTGGAAACATTCTTGGAAAGATTTCCACGGCCCTACCAGCGGAAAAAATTGATACATGGCTCACAACACTATGCAAGCACCATAAGACTTCAGCAGTGGTGATCTCATCTTTTATGATATACTTCTTCAGACCATGAGTTCCGAATACACTGGCAGCTAGAGCCTGAGGTTGTTGCTAGCCAATTCCAGGCTAAAGTAGCAAAAACAAAAGTGAACCGTAAAAATTGACTGAGGGTAATATTGACAGTTAATATTAACATTAAGTTTTATAATTTATTTGAAACTATTGCATTATTGTCCTATATCACAATTTAAAAAATTCAAAGTAACTATGTAAGTGCTATCTAACCAATGTAGGAATTTACAAATTTTTAGTTTATTGATAGCATTTGTTTATTTTGACTATTATAGTTTTTTATACAGGGTGTTTCATGACTTTCTGGACAAACTTAACATTCTTGAGGTCATTTTAAATAGAAAATGTAATATAAACGTGTCCGATTCGCAACGGTTACCCAGCTACGAGTGTTTGAAGTTTATAAATGATTGTACAACTATTTGGAGCTGGTGCATTATGTATTGATGCTGAAGGAAGTCATTTTAAACAATTTTAGTGATTTTTGTTTTGTTTTGTTAACTGTTTGTTTTGAAGTTCTAATTTGCTGTTTGCAATAAATTATCGCCAATAAAACGTTCCAAATAATTGTACAATCATTCATAAACTGAAAACGCTTGTAGCTGACAATCGTTGCGAATCGGACGTGTATAATACATTTTCTAGTTAAAATGACCTCAGGAATGTACTCATTAAATATGTCCACAAGGTCATGCAACATCCTGTATATTATAGAAAAAGTATAAAAGTGCATGTAAACATAATTACATCATGCTTGGAATTGGCCTGCTGTTGGTGCAAAGTATCAATGCCAATAGGCACCGCCTCTAGATCAACTACATCTTCAATTGAGGTTTCTCGTCCATGGGTTGAAGTTGCCTGCTAAAAAGCATAGCTACTAAATATAGCATACAAAAATATAACAGATGTATGAGTACAACGGACAAACGCAATATTCCAGAGCCCTATCAATATTCTGGCCAATTGAGTGTTTACACATGAATAATTACATGTGCGCAAGTGTTTGTGAAGAGATGAATTCCATAACTGCTTTGCCTTGCCTGGATTTTTGCTTGGTGCTTCTTGCTTTCAATGTGACTGCTGAGTGCCCTTTGGCCCATATTGCTCAAGTCAATAGTTTTGCAGCATAAATTGCAATAAGCGGCATGGATATTTTGTGGGGAGGGTTTTATGTGATCAAACTGTGGCTCCTTGAGCCAATCCTCATTAAAAGTAGTTTTCTTTGGCATTATTTCCATCAATTTCCATCGATCATTACTATGCCTGAAATGCGTCCGCAATGAGTAAAGTTTTATAACTTTTTATATGTAGTTCAAGTATACTTTGACTACAATAAAATACCTTTCTGCACAAGAGAAACTTTAAAGCCTTTATTTTAAACCTTCATTCTCAATCGCGAAAAATCAAAAATTAGTCATTTTCACCCTCAAAACTAACTTGACTTTTTATAAAAAATTATAGTGCAATAATTTTTTTCTTGTAGTTTTGGGTGTACCCCTTAAGACTCCAACATTATTTTTCCTTTTATTTACGTTAAAAAAATATAAATGTAATAATAGTGAACAATGTATTTTTCGCGTTTTTTCCAGGTTGCCTTTCTTTTAGACAGTATATATGCAAACTGTATATTTAAACTAAATTATATTTAGAAATATATCTGTATTAATCGATTATGTATCGATTGAAAAAAATTAAGTTAAAAACAAACAATTACAGGCGAAATGACAGAAAAAACAGTGCAGGGTCAAAATGACCCTTGTGCGTCATTTATGTATGGGGCATTCCACGCCAAATTTTCATTCATTTTTTAAATGATGCTGGAACTTTTTTTTATCGTTCTTTATAGAAAAAAATCGACACATATTTTTTGTTTTTTTTCATCCATAATTTACGTTGTATGATTTTTCAAAGTTACGAGTTTTCAGAAATCACGCAATTTTCATCCGCTCGTAGCTCAATATCTGTTAGCCGCAGAGAAAATGGCTCAGTATATAAAAGTTGTGTTTTTTCTCGTACTTTTCGAAAATGAACATTAAAAAATTGTATAACCATTAAAAGTAATGAAATTTTGCAAAAAAGTAAAAAAATCGATTTTTTCAAATTCAGACCAATTTGCTTTTTTTTAAATCTTGTAATCATATGCTCTATGAGAAAATATGAATTTGTTAAGCTTTAGCAGAAAATGGTACTCTTATTGGTTGAGGAAATATAAATAATTTATTACCACAGCATGCGGTATAGCGTGCGCCGAGTGATGAACTCGGCGTGCTCACCACTCGCCGTCTGAGAGATAGCATCATATTGTATATTATACTGTAACTAGCAGAAGTGCCTGTCGAATTTCAACATATTAGTGAACCTAAAACTTCGATTTTGTAACATGTAAACATCGCAAGAATAACATAGTATACAGTTTTAACCGTCCAATAAAGCAAAAAAGAACAATACTAGTCTGCATTTACCTATTTAGATGAATGTAGGGAGAAAATCTTGAACTGTAAAAATCGAAAATTAATGTGTGTGTGCGAGCGTGCGTGTGCATGTAGGGCCGCCGAGGAGTTCGGGCACCGGTGCAGCAACTTCTTGTGCCCCCAGATATGTAGATATAAGCAGTGCTTTTTTTGTAGAATAAATTAATTAAAAAAGGTTTTTTAAAAAATAACTTTTATATTATGCACCAAAAAGGAGAAAATAAATTTTTATTTATTTATCGATCATGAGTTTGGCTGGTAAGGAGGAACAAAATTTACAACAATTTCAGTGGAATAAGTTCCATCTTGCTCAACAATGTTGATTTACAGGTT
This sequence comes from Uropetala carovei, assembly GCA_036926305.1. Lineage (NCBI taxonomy): Eukaryota > Metazoa > Arthropoda > Insecta > Odonata > Petaluridae > Uropetala > Uropetala carovei. The sequence continues at coordinate 12,834,220 of JAXCHB010000011.1, forward strand.
TTATTATCTTGCGCCATATAACTTTTACAAAAGTTCTAAATAAAGTTTAGTAAATCAACATTGTTGAGCAAGATGGAATTTATTCCACTGAAATTGTTGTAAATTTTTTTCCTCCTTACCAGCCGAACTCATGATCGATAAATAAATAAAAATTTATTTTTTCCTTTTTAGTGCATAATATAAAAGTTATTTTATAAAGAACCTTTTTTTAATTAATTAATTTTTTCTTTTTAGTCTCAAGCAATGAAATTTCACATACGTCCATGGTTTCTATAGGCAAGGATGTTAAATTACAAATTTTATCTCTAACTAATTGTTTATGTAACTAAAAATGTTAATAATCACCATTCAAGCCCTCTAAACCAGTATGACGTAGCATAATTAAAAGTGTAAGTAAGTTAAAAGCTCAATAACAACCCGAAACAAATGAATGAAGACAACCAAATAACTACATTTATGAGTGTCGGTATACTTAATTATATGTAAGAAATCGCTGCTCTATCCCTTACTGGTTCTCAGTTATTATTATATTAGAAAAAGTGTCAAACTACGAAATAGTTTACTTTGTAGAAATATACCATATAATAAACAAATATTTCCATAATGTTTTCATAGTTCAACTATGCTGTGTGTACCTCACCAGCTATCGGCCATCTGAGGAAGCCCAGATTTTTTCAGATACCCGCTAGATGCCAGCCAAAGAGGAAATGTAAAAATTACAAGTAATTGCCATTTTAATAGGATATATTACTGATTCTGAGTTATTAAAATAATAAATAACTAGTGTAATGCCTGTTGAAATATCAATGGAAGAATTATAGATAGATAGATATATTATTATTATTTTAATTTAAAATAATTAATATCACACCTTTACATATGAAATATTTTGCCATATACAACATTTCTAGTGAATATTCTGTTGTTGACGGGCTATCTTTAGTTAACCTTAAAATAGTTGCCTATCTTTCCCTCCCTCTCCCCCCCCACTCTCACACCCTCTCTCCCTCCCCCCTCTTCATTTCTCCCCCTCCCCCTCTACTTACCCCTCTCCCCCTCCCTCTCGCTCCCCCTTCTACCGCTCTCTCCCCCCCCTCTCTCTTGTATTAAAAGCATTCAAAGCACGTTTATACCCATAAGGACTGAATTAACAATATGATATAGAGGTCTAACAATGGAACTGGTAAGCAAGGCAACATCCCCTTAAAATGGCAAGATTTCCTCAAACTGTGTGAATTAAACGTTTACAATGAGAAATTTCGAACTGTAGGCGGAAAAAGATGAACAGAATAAGAAACTTTATAATGTTTTCTTCAAACTAGTTTATATCCGAAGATTGTAGGTCAATTCTTTCTAATTTTAATCTAAAAAATCTGATGTGGCCAACACATGACTTGCTCCATATTTGGGGTACAGTTATTTAAATTATTATGAATAGCATTATAAGGCAAAATTATTATTTCCTTTCATTAAAGAATACAGTCGTCCTTATTGCCGTAAATTACATATATTTTGAATATGTTTACAGAATTCACCGCTACATGGTGTTGGCACTCTATACTGGAAATTAAGAAAAAGCAAAATATCTCCGAAATGGATGGTTCTACAAAAATTTGTTTCAAACAAAACTTGGAAGAAATATTATTGTGTACAAATATGGTCCTCACGAAGATTACGAATAACCACGATTTTAAGGAGATATTTGATGGAAACCGAAAAAACCGATTATTTATAAATAATTCCTAAAGAATAACTGCTATGGAAAATTCTTTCAAATCAAAGTTGTAGGAAATTAAATTCTCTATAACCTTTGTATAGAATTGTATATACAATAATGATGTTTTAACGGAGATATTTTGCCAAAACCGAATCGGGTTTCGAATAAACCTTAACTTTCGGTTAACCGGTATTGTCTAAAAACTACTCAGCTCTTCATGCTCATACCAAAGTGTTATATTTGAAATTTGGTAACGATATGGCAAGTACTTTTAGAGTTAGAGTGCCCACAATCACATACATACACACACACAGACATCATTTCGAAAATAATCTAAACGTGGTCTAGGGTCATTGAAATCTCAAAGTCGATTTTTTTCGTGATCACAATACTTTCCCCGTACTATGTATGGAGAAAGTAAAAAAGTGAGTTTGGAGCTACACTTATTTAACAGCCTTAGAAGGGAAATCAATGCTGTCTTTTAACTGCATAGAGCAGTCTGTTGTAACAACGGAAACTGTAGCAGCTGTATTGGCCAATGTCTTAGTAAGAAATAAGTTGATATTAGATAAAGAATCAACATGTAAAAAGATATCTTTGTAGACAATATGATCTTAATGCCATCAAAATCGTGAATTTCATAAAATCAAGACCAACAAATTCAAGAATATTTCAGGCACTTTGTGAAGATACTGGATGCATACACAGCAGTCTATTGACTCATACTGAAGTGGCTCTTTAGGAGGAAAATTCTTGTGTGTTTGTTTGAATTTATAGCAGAAGTCCTAATTTTTTAAGATTCATCCCTTCCACCTCGTCAGCTGTTTGAAAAATCATGTTTGGCTCCAAAATCTAGCTTATTTGGCAGACATTTTTCAAAGATAAACGACCTGAATGTAATCCTTCAAGGCCTGAATCTAAATGTTTTCAATACTCAAGACTGACTTGAATCTATGGTTAAAAAAATTGCACTTCAGGCAATGCTGTTTGGAAAACAGAATGTTTCAATGCGCTAAATGGCTTCATTGAAAAAATATATATGTTAGATCAATACACTAAAGGCAACATAACTGCACACCTAAATGGACTTTGTAAAACGTCCATGGAATACTTTCCATCAATGTGAAACGATAATGATTGGATTCAAAACCTTTTTGATGATACCACTTTCTTGTCTCAGATATTGTGCGTTAGAAAAAAAAACGATAATGATTGGATTCAAAACCCTTTTGATGATACCACTTTCTTGTCTCAGATGTAATTACGATGTAATTAACCGTTACGGATTAACCGGTTTGCGGATTAACCGTGCTAAAAAATAATAATAGACCGTGCATTTGTGAAAAAATTAAAATTACTACGAATCAGCAAAAACATCTACATATTAGAAGGCGTCTATTGTTTGGAACTACATAGTAATCAATAGATGCCACGTTGTGTCTACTGCAGTGTGGGAATGCCTCTCTCTGCCTTGCCAATCTGACGTGTAGCCTGCAATATTGATGCCTGCAGTCTGTCATTCTGTCAGTGTTCCGTGCAAATTTGAGCTATGCAGTGTTGTTGAACATCTGTAAGTTTAAATGTGATAAAACAACCCTAGTAATTAAAATGTTGGAATCCAAGCGAAAACGTGTAGTGCTTAACATTCAAGAAAAACTTGAAATTGTCGAACAATAGGAAAAAAGGAGGAATGTTAAACAACTTGCATTAGAATATGGAATAGGGGAGCAAACACTTCATGATTTGAAAAAGAAAAAGGACAAATTACCATATATCTTAGAGTATACGGCAATTCGAGTATAAGTTGAAGTGTACTTTTTAGCCTAAAACAGCATCTAAAATCTGTCTCGAGTATAAGTCGAAGCAAAGAAAACTAAAATAAGATAATTTTGAAACTTACAAAAAAATTAATATATATACAGGTGAACCTCTACTTATGAACATTCAAGAAATGAACAATTTGTATTTACAAACATTCCACAAACCAATGAAGTGCACCTCGCACTTCATTTACTAACACACCCTCCGACACTTATGAACATCGGTCGCAGTAAGAACACATAAACTTGTCATTTGCCTTTTGTATTCAAAACCGTATGGGCACATGGTTATGCACGTATTGTTTATTATTACCATTGAAATATGGAAAACAATTGTAAACATAGTGTTTGCGAAAGTGTTAAGAGTGGCAAAAAATGTAGAGTGCTTTTGATGGAAACTAAAATGGACATAATAAATAGATCTGAAAAAGGTGAGTAGCTTGTTTTGATTCATCGTGTTTATGATCTCAATCGTTCAACAACTGCAACCATTTTAAAAGACAAAGGAAAAATTGGTGATCATATTCACAATGCAGGCTCTGTTCAGTCCGTGATTACAAATAAAAAAATTGGTACAACATACATTGTACAAACTTTCTCATATACTAATGCATCATTTACTTATCTTTAGAAAATGAAAACCGTATGAGCCTGTTTTTAGAAAATCCAATTTTTGTTAAAGTTGCCCAAGGATAAACTAGCATTATCTTCATTCATTGAGAAAAATGAAATACCTAGTAATATTGTAGATGTATACTCAAGTAACTGTACGAAATTTGATCAAAATCGTTATAGCCGTTTCTGAGAAAATCCAATTATTGTTAAAGTTGCCTAGAATAAACTAGCCTTACATTCATTTTTGAGAAATATGAACTATACAGTATTATTGAAGACGTAAACTCAAGTAACTGCACAAAATTTGATCAAAATCGTTAGAGCCGTTTTCAAGAAAATCGAATTGTTGTTAAAAATGCATAGAATAAACTACTCTTAATTATTGATCAATCTCAACTATTTCTATGTATACTCTGCTCAGTATGATAAAATGCCTAAGTACAAGATTTCATTAATTTTCGCTCTACCGTCTAGGCTCCAGAGGCAGTAACAGACAGACAGAGAGACAGACAGACAGAGAGACAGACAGACAGAGAGACAGACAGACAGAGAGAAAGACAGACGGACAGACAGACAGATGGCATTGCGAAAACCACTTTTTTGGATTCAGTGACACCTAAAACGTGTGTTTCCGTAAAAATCTCGAGGTCGAATTTTTTCGCGAAAACAATACTTTCTCGATACTTCGTATGAGAAAGTAAAAAGCAACGCTTGAGTAATGAATTGTTTCTTCTCTTCAATCCACTCATTTGGGTAAGTTTTATAAAGATAAAATATAAATTTTAAGTTTTCCTTTCAAACTACGTAAGTGTGGCAATGCTGTATTATTTTTGTCATTAGTCTTCGCATTTTCCACTAGTTCACATGAATTTTTCATTCTAATGCCCTTCAAGGTCAGTCAAATGTTGTTTTTCACCAGTCATGTGTAATTATTGACCGAGAAAAATGTCCATTTAGTTTGCGACTCAAATATAAGTCGAAGGTAGGTTTTTATTGGCCTAAAATAGCAAGAAATTTCTCCACTTATACTCGAAGATATACTGTAATTTCTTTTGCATTCTCGTTGAGTTCTTCAAGCAGACTGAAAAATCGAAAAACCATGAAAAAGTACTCTTATGATGGATGACCTTGATAAGGCAATTCTGGTTTGGTTCAATCAGCAACGGGCAAAGGGAACGCCAGGGTCTGGATTAATCTGCACTGAACAAGCAAAATTTTTCTTTAAAGCTCTCGGAATGGAACGGTAAATGTGTTCCTAAATATTGGGTATAATTTTAACTAAATAAGTTTATATGAAATCCATTTCGTACCACGTTTTGCTTTAACCGAGATTTTGGGTTATCCGTGACCTCCTTCCCTCCCATTACCCTGGTTAATCGTGAGTTAACTGTATGTCTGACAGGTATGCGATCTACATTACAAAAGTAAATTCATAAATCCTAGTCTATGTGACAAATATTCAATTGCATTTAAAGAATTCAAAACTTGCCTATACTAGGAGAGCTGCAAATGAAGATTATGTCAAGAAATGTAACAACAGGAGGACCCAGACGTGTGGTCAACGATTTTGCTGAAACTTCGTAGGTGCGTAGCGCTAGACTCCAGGACCACAGCCAACCCCCCTTTTGGGTGTATATGAGCAGTAGTTTTTCTGTAAATTGCGTTTAAAGTTCTCCATTTTCCGGCCCGTCGGATAATTATTCGAACAACTGTAGACCTCAGCAAGAACATCAGTAGCATAGTGCTAGGGAGTTGGGCTCGGGAGCTGTAGGTCTGGAGTTCGCACCCAGTTTTGGTCACTTTTTTCCCTCGCTTTTTTTATTATTCCTGTTTTGCTTTTTCGCGGTGAAGATTTATTCGGTGTCCGCAATCACTTTTTAATTTTTTTTCATCTCTACGTTTTCCTTCTTGGAATTTTTCATATCTTCTCTCGTTCAACGAACGGCAGACATGCTAGAATTTACTGTCAGATCAAATCCTCTTTCATTGATCTCTGTATGTAACTATTATAACAAAGTTGCGGAGCAGAAGGGAGGAACAGGGACCATACACTCGTGCTAATTAATACGTTTTAAAAATATTGTTATTGTATATTAAAGACAATCGTGTAATGTTCTTCATGCTCAACATCTTTTTATGCCCACGTGATAAGATTGATTATTAAACCATACGTTATTGAAACATTAACAGGTGCCGTAGGTGTATTAAAACATTCTTCCCTGTAGAAATGCATTAATACAGAATCGGCTATCGGCTCCAGTATTTTAAGAGATGATTAGGTATGCCTGGTTTGCGTCCAAACACTCCGGTACTCGTGAGGTATTTTGTAATGTGAAATAGGTCATTTTCCCCGACGAGGCTTTAAATTCCACCTGCAGCTGCGGAGAAAGATGCTTTGCTAAATGTTCTTGGTGTAAATTTTTTAAATGTTTTTAATGCTACTTTGATTCCTACCATCCACGAAGGTGTGAAATTCATAACTAAAAAAATGTTAATAACTAATATGTGAATTACAGGAATACCCTTCCTTTCTATCTTACAATTAATCAACCCGCTGTATTTCTGAGGGAGTCATAAAGAAAATAAATATTTTAATACGTACTAATCAGCACGAGTGCATGGTTCCTATTCCTCGCTTCTGCTCCGTAAGTCCAATTTCGCAGTCCACTCGTAAGAATCCTTGGCAGATCATCACGGAAGCATGACGAATAATATGAGCAAAAGATCAGTAATAAGAATGGATGTATCTACATAGAACTGGCTTCACCAATTCATTTTATTAAAAGATTGACAATGATATCTTTTCCGCAAATTACAGATCATATAAAGCATATATTAGTGTTCGAAAAAATATTCTATGGATTTTCATCATGTACTATGAATATCAATAATAGTTACATACAGAGATCAATGAAAGAAGATCTGATTTGACAGTAAATTCAAGCATGTCTGCCGTTCGTTGAACGAGAGAAGATATGAAAAATTCCGAGAAGGAAAATGTAGATATGAAAAAAAAATTAAAAAGTGACTGAGGACACCAAATAAATCTTCACTGCAAAAAAGCAGAACAGGAATAATAAAAAAGCGAGGGAAAAAAGACGACCGAAAGCGGGTGCGAACTCCAAACTTACAACTCCCAAGCCCAACTCCCTAGCACTATGCTACTGACATTCTTGCTGAGATCTGCAGTCGTTCGAGTAATTATCCGACGGGCCGGAAAATGGAGAATAAAATAAAGAGATGTGGAAACTACATTGATTAAAAATTTCAAATTCCTAAACCGTAAATCAAGATAAATCGAGACCCACAGGGGAGAAAAGAAAGAAACAAAAACAAAAAACTTAGAGGTTTAAGAGATGTTACGCCGTACCAGGGACCTGTTGTCAATCACACATGCACTCACACAGACGCTCAAGCACTCGTCTGTACGTTTATGCACCTTTCAGTGACGACAGGGACCTACAGACAACCAACCACACACAGACACACTCAAAATTAAACACACCAACAACTAAATACAGTAAAACTCGTTTATAACGATAAAGCCTAAAACGAAATCTCATCTATAATGAAGAAATGTCTCGGTCACTTGGACTTCTGAATAAGGGCATTGGTTAAGTTTCTCGGATGTAACGAACACACATTCTTACGAATTCTCGGCTGTAACGAACAAATGTTTGGTCCCGTGTCAAAAAATGCCCCACATATAACAAATTTTGGCGAGTGGAGCGATAAATAATGAACAGTTTCAGCCCGTTTTCCGCGGACTTGTTAGTAGAGGTCCCCTTCTTCCCTCTACCCCTTCCATACAAATTTCCACTCTCCCTTTGTTTTGAAATTGATATTAAAAATGTGAAATTTTTATGTAAATTAATGACCATAATAATAATATTAATTGGCCATTTAAAAAATTGTATGTAATAGCAATCGAACATTATACATGCCACGAAGTTGATAAGCATCTCTTTGCATATGTAAGTATGGCGTTGAAGTCTACTCACTGCAAATACAGTAAAAATCTGTGTTATCCGGCTATCTTGGGGATTGTGGATAGCCGATTAGGAGAAATATCCGGTTAGGGAAGCATTTACCGATTTTGACATCACAAATTTAGCATTAACCAAACAAAATTGGGCTTAGGTTCACTATCGTACTCCCCAAACATAACTATGCATGGGGTTTGCATTTTCCATTTTAATTCTTGCACACGTAGTTAGACCTAGATACTATTTACCCATTCTTATTTCATACTCTGCTATGCTTACATACAAAACAAAAGACTATTGAGAAGTTTACAGCGTCCGGGAAGTTTGGGGAGTACGACAGTGAACCTGTTCCCAAAATTGAATTTATTGGATTATATCTTTCTTATTTATCTTTATTTACTCTATTAGAAAAGGACGAAATTATTTCATTCTTCTGAAAATTTCTGTGAAAACCAGTCATATAATATTTTATCCAGTTCCTCCATTTTTGGCTTATGAAGTGTATGATATTTATTAATGGATTTACTCATCTCAGAAGATGTCACAAATTTCATTAATTTAGCTTTATGAGCCTTGATGTCGTAGAGCGTGGAAGATCCGATGTTGAATTCTTTTGCTATGGCTGCTCTACTTTGTCCTTTTTCCATTCGTTTGATCAGCTCCAGCTTTTGTGTTAGCGTTAAAACATCTTTTCCTCTCCTGTCCCTTGCTTTTAGGTATTTATTTTGATGCCATATTCAATGGGTGGATAAATTTTTTAATAATAAAAAGCGATAAAACTGGAAATTGTAGAAGTACACCAAAACATCTAGACAGTGCAAATGGCTTACATAAACAAAAACACCATGCTTACTCGGGGTCCCAGAAGTATACGGAGTAAATACATAATATATACAACTTTTATTTTAAGAAATTTTAAAGTGGAAGTTGTGGTATTACACAAATACAATTCACACAAAAATACATAAAAAAGAAAAAGAAATACAAAATGAATTGTATTTGTGTAATTGCATTATCTAAGGGCGACCGGTTCTAAATAGCCGGATAGCACAGCACTGTATGTTTCTACGTGTTATATGAGATGTATAGGCCAAAAACCATGTTTCTCGTATATAATGAAATCACGCTTATATCGAAGCAATGAGTCGGTCCCTCAAATATGTAATAAGCGAGTTTTACTGTATGTATTTCGAGAGCCAAGCTCTCATCATCAGTAGATGATGTGAAATGACTTGTGGAAGTGTTGTGACCAGTATTTATAGTCTGTGTAAAAGTGAAAGGAGGTAGGGTTTCGGCCATTACAAGGAAAAGAGGTGAAAGGGGGATCGGTCCGTGGTCACTATTCATAACCGAAGTTTGAAAAATTGAAACACGTTTTAAAGAACATTTAGCACATTTTAAACACAACAGAATAAACAACTCCAAATGGTTTTCTTGTATGTGAGTGGCTACATTCACATACAAGAAAACCATCATTCAATCACGATTCAAAACCTAACACTCTTAAAATCTATAAGCAACCACAACAAACCAGACGCCTATGAGAGCATACACATAAACAAAAACAAAACTTCGGTTATGAATAGCGACCGATCCCCCTTTCACCTCTTTTCCTTTCACTTTTACACAGACTATAAATACTGGTCACAACACTTCCACAAGTCACTTCACATTATCTACTGATAATGAGAGCTTGGCTCTCGAAATACGTATTTAGTTGTTGGTGTGTTTAATTTGAGATCCTGCACGAGTGTTTTGAGTGCATCTGTATGTGACTGGTTGTTTGTAGGTACCTGTCATCACTGAAAGGTGCATAAACCTACATACGAGTGCTTGAGCGACTGTGTCAGTGCATGTGTGATTGACAACAGGTCCCTGGCACAGCGTAAAATCCCCTAAACCTTAAGTTTTTTGTTTTTGTTTCTTTCTTTTCTCCCCTGTGGGTCTCGATTTATCTTGTTTTACGGTTTAGGAGTTTGAAATTTTTAATGCAGAATAAAGTTCAACTCAAAGTTAGGAAGACGGAAGTTTATAAAGAAGCCTAAGTCTATTATCAACACGCAGGTGCTAAAAGGACAAAAAGAAGAATTTAAGCTCCAACTGAAAAATCGATTCAGTGCGCTGTAGAGATTGTGTTCGAGAATTCTCGAGAAATTCCTATTTTTTAAATTCTCATTTCTTGAGAATTTTTTTTCTAATATTCGAGAATCTTGAGTCTCGAAAAAAATTTCTCGAGATTTCGAGATTCTCTGCAAGACATAGGAATGAACCGTCCATTATTAATGCACTGATAATTGTATTTTAATCCTGACCTTTCTAAGTAATACTACCTTTGTTTGTTATTGAGTTTCAATTAAACATCATCTAAAGACTAAAAATATGGTATTCATTTCGAAATTATTTCTGTTGTAATGCTAAAGAAAATTATTATCGAAAATAGTAAGTAGCTCACCTTCATACGAGAAATATTAATTTAAATTAATTTTTTTTAATTCAGAATTATTATCTTCCATTGCCACTTTTTAAGAAAAAAATATTTTATGAAAATTTTTACGAGCAATTGCTTTCGTACTCAAGATTTCTCAAGAATTCTAGAGACTGAAAATAAATTCTCGAATTCTCAAGAAAAAAAAATATTGGGAAAAAAGAGAAATCTCGAATCTCGAGAATGAAAAAAAGTCGAGAAACCACAATCTCTACTGCGCTGGAAGACCAAGAAGTTGAATCACAACTTATAGAGATACTTGAGGAAATGGTTCAAGAAATAGGTGGAACACTTAAAATAAAGCCAGAGAACAAGTTAACCAAAGAAACAAGACTGCTGATGGAGAGGAAAGTGAAAATTAATAATGATCGTAAAGAAATGATCCATTTTGCAGAAATAAACAAAACTATAAGGAAGTGCATAAAGGAATATGTGAAGAAATATAATAATGACGTAATCGAGAAAACGATAGAAAACAATAGAAGCTACAAGAAAATGAAGGAACATCTCTCGATCGGAAAGAGACAGCTCGTAGCCTTGATGCTAGAAGACGGCTCTGTAACCCATAGTAGGAAACTAATCTTGAAACGGGTACAGGAATTTTAGACATTAGTATCCTCCTATATATATCCTATATCGTATCATTCTATAAGCACTCTTCTTACAGAGGAGGATATATGATATAGGATAAGTCGATATAGAATGATACCATATAGTATATATATAGGATATAGGAGGATACTAATGTCTGGCCCAAACTATTACAGTTGGAGAGCTGGAATTTAATACCGAGGTGAATAAAAAATAATAATCAGAGGAAAAATTGCAATATTGCAACAATGTGCATTATTTTGGCCGCTAAAAATTATTAACAATTTTACTAACATTTCATGGTTTAGGTATTTCTAAATGAGCTATCAAGCTGAAATTTTTTCGACCTGTAGAATTCACCAAATAATGAAAACGGGAACATAGAAATTTGAAAATTTTTATTCGTTCGGCCGTAATAAATTCTCAAATGTTTAACAAATTGACTAATGTTCATGTACTTTCTCTTGATCCAGGATGCTAAAAATTTTAACAGAGTTAGGAAATAATGTTCCAGTGATAAATAACATTGAAAATTCTAGAAATACTTATTGTTGAGGCTGTTAAAAATTCATAAAATTTAAACAATGAAATTCATATAAATGCACTTCTAGAGGTGCTACATTGATGAAATTTTGCATAAATGTGAGGTATTCGTAACAAATGCTGAGAATCTCTATATGTTTTATAATTATGAATTTTAGGGGTTGTTACTACCCCAATCAGAAAAACAAATAATTCGGAGCCGACATGCAAACTTATGCGTTGAAAATTAATTGTTGGCTCACACTCTTTACTTTAGTGTGATAGAAAATGCTTGCAGAATGCAAGCACAATTAACTAGTATCCATATCCTCTGTAGGAAGAGTCGATATATAAGATATAGGAGGATACTAATGTCTGGCCAAACTACAATAGTTGGAGAGCTGAAATTACATACATAGGTGAATCGAAAGAAATAATCGGAGAAAAAATTGAAAAATTGCAACACTTTATTTTCTTGGTCGCTGAATATTATAAACTATTTTACTAACGTTTCATGGTTTAGGTACTTCTATATGTTCTATGAAGCTGAAATTTTTATTGTTTGTAGAATTTACCAAATAATGAAAACTGGGTTATAGAAATCTGAAAATTTTTGTTCGTTCGGCCGTAATAAACTCTCAAATGATAAAAAATTGACTAATGCTTGTGTACTTTCTGAAGGTGCAGGAAGCTGAAAATTTTAAACTAGGTAGGGAATGATGCTCCCATAGTAAATAACATCGAAAATTTTTGAAATATTTATTATTGTGGCTGTTAAAAATTCATAAAATATAAACAATTAAATTTCTAGAAATGCACTTCTAAAGGTTCTACATTGATGATATTCTGCATAAATGCGAGGTATTTGAAACCAATGACGAAAACCTAAAAAAATTGCAATTATACATTCTTTGGGTTGTTTTTACCACATTAATTTGAAAACAGAAAAACCTAGTAATTCGGCGCAGAGATGCAAACGCGTTTGGAAATTATTTTTCTGCTTTATTTTAACTTTAAGGTGAGAGAAAATGCTTGCAGAATGCAAGCACACATTCACTAGTATCCTATATCGTACATCCTCCTCTGTAAGATCTGAGCTTACTTCTTAATGAGATACAAACTTGAAATTTGGCAGAATTTTGGGTTTTTAGATACAACAGAAGGAAGAAATCTGATATTGTAAAACCTCGAAATCTTAATGGCTCTTAAGCCCCATTATTGCACCATTGGAGGAGTAAAATTATAAGGCCATTCTATATGAGGTACAAACTTGAAATCTGACACGGTTATATGCTTTTGTACAAAATCAATTGGGAATAATTCGAAATTGTAAAAATGCTCAAATTTAAAAAAGCTTGCAGAATGCAAGCACATATTAATTAGTACACATATACACACAGGGCCGTGCCCAGACATTTTGCCGCCTGAGGTAAAATATAATATGGCATTCCATTAATTTTTTTACTAAGTAATTTTATTATATGTTAGTCGAAAAGGATAGGGAAGATTAAAAATCTATTTATTCAAATCCATAACTTTATTTCAGATCAATCTAAACTTTTAATTAAAGTTATTATCAAGTATACTTCAAGAAGATGATTTATTTGTGTGGAACTAAACACATTTAATTGAAAATTTGAAATCGTATGATAGGCTTAGACAGGGCTGACTCAAGACATTCCTGTGCCCTAAGCAGATTTCAATTATGGCACCCATAGAATCATACAGGTAATATGAGGAATAGTCTATTAGTTTAATAGGATACAATTATTTTGATTATGTGTGTATTTTTATGTTTGATGAAATGAACCGTATCTTCAATTCTTACAAATTCCCTCAATGCTAGATGTTCTTTGAGGAATTTATGTAAAGACCCGGATTGATTTTTCAGTTCTAATTGAGTCTTAGCCTTTCTTTTGCGATATTCAGCACCAAATAATTTTTTATGGCCAACCATCGTCCGCTTTAAAAACTGTAAAATAGTAAGGTATGGCCTCTTAATTTTTTATAAGAGTAATATCAAAAATATACTAACATCAATAATAATTATATATAGTACTAGCAGAATTTCCCGTTGAATTTCAACGAATTTAGTGAAGCTACTACAGAACAACATAAAAACTCTTTAAAATACCTATATAGTAGATACTTATAAAATTACAATTAGCTTATCTTAACAATTAAGCATATTTGCTTGTAACAATCCATTTCCGAACGTATTGCATTCAAATATAACGATAATTGTATTTCGTACCATATATATCACTTTTGCCAAATCCAGCTTCATTTCTTGTGTAATTATGCCTATGAAATGTTTACATTTATGTCTTGTAAGTAAGAAACCTGTGAAAAAGTAATGTACAACTGTTCATTATTGAACACTGACTGGTAAATGTACACCACATACGTAAGCCTATTTACGTTACTAAACATTATAATGTAAAATATAATTAATTTACTTACAAAAAATGTAAGATTCCAGTACTCAATAGACGAAAGAAGGTTCAATTATTTTCATCAATAAACACTTCCTGAATAATAATCAGTATCTATTTACGTCGCTATCCATAAACATCTATCGTTTCGATGCTTAAACAAAAGTGCGAAGCGAATAACGCTAAACTTTCGTCTATTTCTAAGCTTCATTGATGCTAATTGAATCGATGGTAACAATGACGGCCGCCGTGGCAACGCCTGGGGAGGGGGGGGACGAAAAATCCACAAAATTTCGAAACAAATAGCATATATCTGAAAACTTCGACTGTGTAACATGTAAACTTCGCAGGAATAAGATAGTATAGAGTTTTATTCGTCGAATAAATCAAAAACGAAAAAAATCAGTCCATATTTACGTATTTTTATGCTTGAAGGAAGAATACCTTGCAAGTCAAGAAATGGATTCATATGTGTTATCTTATGGAAAAATGTTAATCCCCTATATTGGCAGCACTAATTAATCCCGTTTGACCAAACCTTGACCATTCACTAAGTTAGGATGTAAGGAAGAACCGTACCAAATTTGTTTATTCTAGCTTTTATCGTTCAGGAGTTCCATGAACAAACCAACAAACACACAACCACACACTTCAAAATATATTATAGTAGATTAACTGACATTTGTAGAACAATATACATTTAATCTGTATTTTTGTGAACTGACTTAATTAAAAAGGGAAGCGATAATTTTGAAGCTATAAATCAGAGTATCTACAACTAATATATTTTTCAATCTACTATTTTCAATGATAAAATAACAAAATATTAACACACCGCACTATAAAGGCTTCCAATTAGCCCATAATCAACAAAACCGAAACCCTAAAAGAATCTACTTAATTGAAATGCAATTTAGATCATAAAATAAAGCAATTTGACAGGACTCAGATCTTCTGTTCAATTTTTAAACAAAAAACATTATGTTAATCAGTCGCCCATTAAAAATTACTCTTTGCACCACCACCTATCAAGCAAAATTGTTTTATTTTTTAGTTTTTGTCGTGATTTTACCGAAAATAAAATTAATAAATATGGATTTAAAGTATACATGATTTTACTGCAAAAATAAATGAAAATGGTTTTCCTACGTCTCTCAATAAATGTTTAAGATAATATGAAATACTGACCTTTATAAACCCTGATCCTTTCAGTAAAAGGTATTTCGTTGATCTGCTAGTAGAAAACATAGAACGTATAACTTTCCTTCCTTCTTGAAATCGCACAAAATATTTATATCTAACTAATTTAAGACACAGGCCAACAGAGTGTCACCTAGCTGTTTCGCATTACTAAGTGACGATGGTGAGAATGCTGCATAAGGCACGCTTCATAGCAGACTGATATTTCCCAGAATGGTTAAGCATTTTGAATATTCCAAGAAAAAACAATGAAACAGAAAAATAAGACATGGAGGGATGCGAAGCCCTGCCGGGAGTCTTTGCTGCGTTGATGAAAGTAGACCTCGCCGTCACCAATATTTCTTGCAGATGGTCTCTTTGTTTTGTGCCCCAGGAGGCATTCCCCCAGGGGCAATGTACTCTTTGACCATAGTTAGGCACGGGATGGATGAGAGGCATGCATTCCCTTGGAGGGTGGGAGAAGGGCGATTAACCTCTCAAGCCGGTACTCCGTACACGTGTACGGACCTTCCTATCGCTCCCTGGAGCGGTAGTCCGTACACGCATATGGACCCTGACCTCACTTCACTAAATCCTATATACGCACCCCATCTGTTTATGTTTTGACGAACTAAGTCTTCTTTAGCTTTAGAATGCTTGGATGATGCTCCCCTCAATTCTTCTTTTTGAAAGCATCTTTAGTTTTGTGCTTAGTGATTTGTCTTTACTGAATGATAGTGAGAGTGAAAGTGATGGTGATGAATCATCAAGTGATATCTTGGATTGTGATGTAGATTATAGCCAGTTAATTAGTATTAATGAAGACATTCACGATGGATTTAGTGATTCCCGAGATTGTAAACTTTTAATTAGAAATTAGTTGATGAGGCATACAGTCCCCGAAAAATACCATTTATGGGTAATACTGGACCACAGCTGCAATGTGATAATGTGTTGGATAGTTTTCTGGCGTATTTTGATGCGGAGGTTATAGACCTAATCGTCATGGAAACTAATAGATATGCGCAACAGCACATACAGACTACTTCCCTCAAGCGCAGATCTCGCGTTCATAATTGGCATGATGTCTCAAGGGAGGAAATATACCTTACTCTTGGAGTATATATTCTAATGGGAATCATTCAAAACACCACCATAAAGTCATATATTTCCAGAGACCCGTTTCTAGAAACACCTATTTTTTCCCAAATCATGACACAAGATAGATTCGAACTTATACAAAAGTTTTTGCATTTTGTAAATAATAACGATAAGCAGAATTTCACTGGTCCATCAAAACTGTTTAAAATTTATGATGTTATTAATTTGTTGAAATCTAAATTTCAGAAGTTGTATAAACCAAGCGAAGAGTATTGATGAATCTCTAACATTGTGGAAGGGTAGATTAGGATGGAAGCAGTACATTCCCTTGAAGGCATCCAAGTTTGGGATAAAATCTTTCGAACTGTGTGAATCGAAAACAGGTTATCTGTGGAATTTTATTGTATATACCAGTGCTGGTTCAGAAATAACCTGTACGATGGAATTAGAGGACAATTTGCAAAGTACCAAAGTTGTTGCACACCTAATTGAGCCATTGCTAGGAAGAGGACACACACTGTGGATGGATAATTATTATAATTCCGCTTACTTGGCCTCACTTCTAACGAGAAACGGAGTAAATGTCGCGGGCAACCTGAGACTATATAGAAAGAATGTTCCTGAAATATTAAAAAGTAAAAAATTACGTACGGGTGAGGCAATAGCCTATTATAGCAATGGCATAATGGTTATGAAGTGGAGAGACAAAAGAGACGTTGCTATGATCATGACAATGAAATGGTCACGAAAAGTATTAGAGGTTTAGATATTATAAAACCAAAGTGTGTAATGGAATATAATTCAGCTATGGAGGGAGTAGATCCAAAAGATCAGAAGTTGCAGTCTAATTTAGTGGAAAGAAAAAGGGGATCTAAATGGTATATAAAATTCTTCAAAAGAGTTCTCAATGTCACCGTTCACAATTCGTACATTTTTTACTGTGTGAATAATGGACACATGGACCATCTCCAATACAGAATATCTTTGTTGAAAGCACTTATAAATAACAACAGACCCAAGTGTTCAATTGTTAGTATGGGTAGGCCATCAGGCAATCCTCCTCCGAAGCGCCTAGTCGAACGACACTTCATTGAAAAAATCCCTCCAACCGGAAAAAAGGCAAAGCTTCAGAGGTGGTGCATTGTTTGCAGAAACCAAGGACAAAAAAAGGAGAGTATATATTGGTGCCCTGACTGCGAAGTTGGACTTTGTTTTGAAAATTGTTTCAAAACGTACCACAGAGTAGAAAATTTTTGAAAATGGTAAGTAACATTTATTTTTTCAGATAGCGATTAGTATTTTCCAACTAGAATTGAGCATATAACAATGATAGTGAGTTCATTTTTTCTTCCACTCGATGAGAGAGCATTTTTCGTCTACAATATGCGTCAACATTTTCCATGTGCTCAACTCACACTTCTGGACAATATGGAAGAACGTAAACATCTTTGAATAAATAATCTGTGCAAACTCTCTCTCTCTCTCTTTCAGAGCAGACAAAGACTTAATTCTTTCTATAAATACATTCCCTTTGTGAAATGCTGACCATCCTCATGGCCCAGGCCAGTGATTCTTCACTTTCAATTTAGTTATCAAGTGTTGACACACGAAAAAAATATTCATTTGAAACGTGTCATGCCTCTAAGAGCAGATACACAGCTCCAAGATCTCCTACAGTGCATATTATCTTGAGAGCAGAGTTTGGTTCATCTCGGCTCTCAATAGGGATTTTTTTAAATAGATAGTAAACCTGAAATTGTAAAATGAAACGGAAAATGAATGACAAAGTTAAACATAAAAGAAAATTAGTAAGAAGAGCTGCAAATTTTAAGAATGAAGTACAATAAAGAATAAATGCATAGTTTTGAAGTATAACAAAGATTTTTAATTTTAATCGAATGTATTTCATCAAGAAAAATCATGAGCTCTATGCGTATCGTACAAAAGCATCAAGAAATAGTATATAAAATCGTCATAATAAACTCGATTGGATAACAATTTAAACAGAGTAATAAATACTTATTTATAAACAATCTGTAAAAGTTTCGAAACAATCAGAAAAGTACTTTCTGAATAATATAAAAATACATGCAAACGTGTATCTAGTAAGGATTTGTAAAAATTTTAATACTGCCTATAGGGTCAACCAGAGTAGATTTAAATACCGGCTTGAGGGGTTGAGAAAGGAGAGGCGGAAAAGGAAAACGGGCATCACCCCCGCCGCCATCGCCCTAAGACTCGAAAGTTGATCAGTGGGAAACATTTTCAAGGGTTCCCAAGATCAAGGAGTCTTTGGAACCCGGTCAGATTTTCCAATCCCTTCTCCGCTTGTGTAAGGCTTTGTTTTTCCAAATGGCATCTCCGGAACTCTTCGCCTCGTTGTTACCCGCTGAACAGTGATTTGAGGTCGCATTTTTACATATATTTTTAAGAAAAAAACACTAACCATATCTATCAAAAACAAAATTAGATACTTTCCAAATATTTGTGAGTCAAAATTTACGCCCCCAAAAATTCGGCGCTCCAAGCGGTCGCTTGGTCTGTTTGTATGGTTGAGCCGGCCCTGGGCTTAGAAAGTAAATTAAAGATGAGTCGTACCAGCAAAATGATGGGTATCATACGATAGAAAGGAAATGAATCTAAATTACCACCTATGAAGGATAACCAAACCCCATGTCACAACAAAGCAGAGCATTGAACCGTAATTTTTTTCACTCCGGTTTTCGTTCCGGTTCACTCAAAACACAAAATTTCGGTTTGTTTATGGTTTCGTGCCACAGTAATCAGTGAACCGGTTCGAACTGGTTTTTTTTGCTCCGACCTTAAAATATTTAAGGAAACTTTTAATAACTGATTTATTAATTTAGGTAATTTTCTAATTAAATCAAATACATCTTCCCCATAACAATAGTGATATTAAAAAAACTAACAATCAAAACACGAGAATAAATTATTTCAATGTGAATATTTAGTATGTATTTTATTTATCTAAGATTATATTTAGAATTGAATATTTACAAACCATACATGTGTCACATATGATTTCAACAGGTTAGGAAAGTATAAAGTAAATTATAGAATAGCACCTATTCTGTGATAGAGTATTCTAAACTTATTATGTTATGCTAAACAACTCAGTTCCTAAGTTTCTGTGCTTAGTCTTTAGTACTACATTTCATTAAAATCAGTTGAATAGCTACGGAAAAAATTGCATCCTCATAGAATGATGGACAGACCGAACCTAATAAGCGCTAAAGTTGGAATGCCTAATAATGAATTATAAATATTTTTATTTACAAATTGTGCGGCAAAATAAGAGATCATGTTGTCTCAATAGTGCCAGTAAGTTGAATAAGACATTATCTTATTTTCAATAACAATTTATAGATCATGTCCACTGCTCGTATTATAGTGAAAACTGTAAATGCACGGCTTAATTTTTTTATACAAAGAACACGTAAATGCATGAAAAAATGTATAAAATATTTATGAGGAAATTGAAGGTCCGAGAATTCAGAAAGGCTGAGAAATGTTTATTAATATGATACAAATTCACGATGACTGAATATTTTTAACAACTTAAGTAGTCTGAGAAAGTTAGGTTCATTATTTCATGAAACTGAAATGATAAGTACCGTTTCGAAAAAGTATGACTAAGCGAAAGCATGTGATTTTCATCTGGCAGTAAATAAAAAACATCTACAAACATCCAGGGCCTGAGAGAGGTGAGGTGCGGCCCGGGCCAGTCACAAATGTGGGGCCTCACTGCACTCTGAAAACCATACAAATATATGAATAAAAAACCTTTAGAATAAATTTTGGGGACACCGCTGGGGCCAGGCTAAGTGGCCCTGCTAGCTCCCCCTCTATCTGGCTCTGCATTCATCTACATATTACCCTGCAACTACCCAAGTTGGTGGGTGGCAGGTGATGCTGTGCACTAAGCAGTGCTTAACGATTTTTGTTGTCACGGGCAAGCCTCCAATTGCGATTCCTGATCTAAGTAGCTTACTTACATCAAATATGCGAATGAATGTAGTTTTAGCTATTCATCAATATACTTATAAATATATATCCCCTTTACATTTTACTTTCCTAAGACAATCAGGGAACATAACAGAAATAATATTGTTATAAGGGGTAGCCGTTAGGAAAAATCTGATCCATCGCACCCCATGTCACCCACCAATATGGTGAATTGCAAGATAATATGTAGATGTAAAAAGGTGATCTATTAACAAACTCCCTCAAAATGAAATTTAAAAAATGTTGGATTATATTATTTTCTAATAATGTTTTGAGAATCAGGGAAAAAAGAAGAAAAAAATATTGCCACCAGGAATCGAGGCCTAGCCCTAAACGTACAATGTGTAAACACCAGTCGCCCAACCAAACCTACTGTTAGTAACAATGCTACAAATAATTATTATAAGCGACATACGATGTTTTGCCTATTTTTGATGCCGATTTCTCGAAACCAGGGATACATTCGCATTAAGTCTGACAAATGTGTGTGTGACACTTATTTCTATGTGGAATCTCATGATCCAAATTTTGTCCAAATATGTTATCCGAAGTTTGTAACCTCTTCTTTTTATTTTGCCTATCTAAATCTCATGATTGTAAATTTATAGTACTGTTATTGTGGGACCTTGTGACTTCAAACGACTACCAGCGCTAGTAGGCTCCTCAGTCTAAATCACAAAGCAAGGGAGGAGATAAATCCGGTGCCGGCATAAGCCTACTCGTAACGAGAAACACCAAGGGGACCAACGGCTTTACGTCCTTTCCGAAGGAAAGAGCGTTGATTCGCGTGTTCTCCTCTAAACACACAAATAGGGGGCCGTTAAGCCTCTGAAAAAAAAACCCTACTTTCGCAGGAATCGTACCCGGTTCGCACCCAGTACGCTCAGCGTAGCAGGCCAACGCCCTCGCCACTACACCACGGCACACCCTTGAACAAAAGAATTTTTGCCTCTTGTGGATTATCCGCCCCGTTTTGGAAAAATTAAAATACTAACTTCATTCAATAAACTCAACACTTATGAACAGGATAAAAAGAATTTCAACAATTAATAAAACACACTGGACAAACAGAAATAAAAATGTCAAAAAATAATAGCTTCTCCATTCACGCTGGATGATTTATCTTCTCCTTAATGCTGGCAACACTTCGTTACTCACATCGATAAGCTAAATATTTTGATGGGAATAACAAATATACATTAATTTTTATTCCTATTTTAAAGAACGATTAACATAATATTTAATTTTTCCTATTTACAAAATATACCTATTTAAAATTACTAACCTGTAACAAAGGGCAACTAATGCACAATAAACAAACGTGGAACGATCCTTCTTTAATAATTAGCAAGTCCAGACTGGTGGATGCCACGCACAGTTCATGTGAAGGAATGAAAGGTTGTGGACCTAGTATGTAGCACAACAAAATGTTGGAGAAAGCTTCCCTTCTCCTACCAGGCATTCATAAGGTTCAAGAAATACTCAAATGGGTAAATTTTCGAATAGAATTTCAGGAGGTCGGTAGATATTATCTTAGAAAAGACTTGAAGGTCGTATTCGTGGAATGAACCAAGGAACTTGAGGATTAGTGAACTTGGTTGGGGGTTTGGACCCCATGGCGACAGGGTATTGTAGAGTGAGGGAAGCTATGGCCATTCGAGGGTTACTGAGTGGAGGAAAAATTCTGCCTTTCGCTTACACTGTTTATGCAAACCAAATAAAGGAGCAAAATAAATATTGGTTTTCAGTTTGGGTTCAACACACTTCTTTATTTTCGGTTCGGGTTCGGTTCCACTCCGGCAAAAAAAATCAGTTTTTTTCGGTTCGGTTCCGGTTCTAGGCCCTGCAACAAAGTAACACTTTGCAGTATATAATTAAATTAAGAAAAATTGTGGATTGTGTTATATTCTAATCTCGTTCTCAGTTTCAGAAGCCACAATTATTTAAATATCATTTAGTTGCAGTATACATTTTACTTACAAAAAGCCATGAATCGTATTAAAGCATTAAACCTCAAAAATCCACAAATTTATTTTACTAAGAATTTCTCATTTTATGCTTTTTAATGAGCAAAACATTTCTATTTCAAATTATAACTTTTGAGAAAAATCGTCTAACTCACTGAAATAGTTTATGATAGCTTATACGTTAACAACGTAAAGAATCCTTACTTACATTGTCAAATATGAAGATTTATTTCGCGAACAACTATTAAAAATCCATATTTTCCTCTTCCTAGCTCTTATATGATCGGTGAGATACCGATTTAAGAAATTATTCGGAGAGAACAATATTTGCCACAAAAAAAATGTATGCGAGAGCACATATTTATATAAAATATAAATATAAAATAAAAATGAGAAAGTCCAGCTATTTTTATTATTTAGATAAAGCAAAAAGAAGATTTTGACAAACCAAAAGAAGCGTCGAGTGAAAGAAAAATACTCTACCGTTTTCAAATGTGAGTGCGCAATTATGGACTGTTGAAATGATAAAAACTAAGAATTGTTTTCACGCATGCCTTTTTTAATCTTCGTAGGAAGGTTGCCAGAATTTATTTCATCGGAGTCGATATATATTGCGCCTTTATTTTTGTAACAAGGTCGTACACCCAACCATGCTTTGCATGCTTAGGCTGAGGGATTCTTCTACAAATATGCTATTGTCCAACTCATGGTCAACCCAATATAAAAGCGAGTTTTTGCAGCATTGTTTCAAAAGGAATAAACGATATCGAAAAAATCTTGAATTTACATTTTCAGCCCGAGGTATCGTATTTTGACGCCTGGCCAATCAAACCAATCAAACAGCGCCCCCTTTTGCATATAAAAATTTTACAAACATACCGTTAATATTTACGTTCACTAATACGCTTTGTTGTAATAAATACAAAGTTTCTGCTTCATTAATATGTGATTCACTTTGGAATACAAAAGAGAAATTTGCAATAATGGATAGATATATAAAAGTAGTTTAAACTCTCTAACTATATTGACGCCTCGGGCGCGAGCTGGCCTTATGAATTTATTTTGATAGGTTTTCATTTTGTCAAATTTTGGCGCCCCCCTTCAAGAGGCGCCTGAGACGGTTGCCTCGCCGCCTCACCTATTGGCACAACCCTGTGTGTGTATATATATATACATATATATATACATATATATATATATATATATATATATATATATATATATATATATATATATATATATATATATATATATATATATTGACTTCTTATTCCCGCTTTCATCGTTTTCCCCCATTAATCGCTTTTTTTTCTTGGTCCCTTCAAAAACGATAGATTGAGGTTCCACTGTACTATATATATATATATACACGCACAAACATATACATATGAATGCGGGAAACCAATGAAAGCGGGAAATAAGAAGTCGATTTAGAAATATGTACAAGTACGAAAAACATTACCTAAAAATAAGCATTAAAACAAATAAAGAGAAGAATAATAATAACAGTATAATAAAAAAAAGCATTCAAATCATGTTTACCGTAAAAATGCTTTATTTATTCATAAAGTCATCAGTGATGGTTAACTGTTTTCTTGAAACTATGCGTTTTAAATTAAATAAGGATTCTTCTACACTTAACAGTTTGTACTTTACACTATCTGTTTGTACTTTACACTATCTTTAATAGTATGGGCGAAGAAAGAAGTTTTTAGTTCTTCTAATGCATCTTGCGCTTCGGAAAATGTCCGAATAGGATCAGACTCGGGCTCTTCGTCGATTCCATCATCCTCTTCACCACTCCTCCCCTCGTTGTCATCACACAAATCTTCTATACTCTCGATACCACAGGTAGCCAGCTTACTGTCACAAAGTGCATAGCTGTCAAAATCAACTTCGTCCCCTGTTGTAACTCGTCTCAAATCACTTCTTCTGCTATGAATTGCAAAACTTCATCATTATCGCTTTCATCCCCATAGCTGCACTTTTGGAAACATTTCGCTATTGAGGTTTCAGTAACCTGCCACCATGCCGCAAGGACGTAATGCATGGCTTGCAGAACGTTTATTTTTATCGTTGCTGGATTAATCCCTTCCTCCGAGTCCATAAGGCACACAGCTCTTTGCACAAGCTGCTTTCCATAGAATTGCTTGAAACACTTAATGACACACATATCAAGAGGCTGCAGAATGCTAGTGCAATTCGGAGGATAAAAGATAACCTTAATGTTCTTGAGGAATGATGTGTCTTTTGGATGAGCGGTGCAATTATCCACAAACAAAACTATTTTTCGACGCTGAGCACCCATCACCGTGTCTAGAGCAGTGACTCTCAACCTTTTCTGCTCCATGGCACACTTTCATGCATGCTTAAGAACATCGCGACACAACAAACCACCTCTAATTAATTTCACTGCATAAATACTCATTTTTAAAGATAAAAACTAGTGTAACAAGTGAAAGTCGCAGTCATATTAGATTGTTACAATTGGTAAAGCAATAATTGTATAATTTTATTATACATTAAATACATACATAATTTAAAAATTATATATCTTTGGAGTGTGCGGCACATTAGTCCCTTCCTTGCGGCACACTTATGTGTCGCGACACACCGGTTGAGAACCACTGGTCTAGAGACCTTAAGAATTTTTTAAAAATTTTTGTAGTCATCCAAGCATTTTTATTGGCATAATATTTAACCGGCAAGGTTTGTGCATTTTTGAAGCGTCGTGGCTTTACTGATTTTCCAATCACAATTGGCTCTAATTTATCACTGCCCTCACTATTGGAACACAACAACACTGTTATCCTCTCTTTTGCTCTTTTGCCACCATGACAGGATTGACCCTTTAAACTGAAGGTTCTGTCCGGTAAACAATTGAAGAAAAGTCCGGTCTCGTCGGCATTACAGATATCACTCTGCGTGTAACCCTTCAGTAACATTGAAAATCCGCTAGACAATTGGCACGATTATAGGTTATTCATTATTACAACTGCAAAAATTGAAAACTAAAATTTTATAAATCAATGTCCCATTTTCCAGAGTTTTCAATAACATATTTTAAAAATTCTATCAATTCATTTCTGTAATCCTTCACTGTATTTGTTAATTGGGATGTAATATTCCATCTGGTAGGTGCTACAGAAGGTTACCTTTTAGGAATAAAATCCTTTAGAGCAGGGGTCCCCAACCCGCGGGCCGCATGCAGCCCCCGAACCAATTCTGTGCAGCCCTTGGCCCCCCAGAAACTCTTTCTTTGCCTCATTTTATACATGTTTGACAGCGTCGTCTTGTAGTCAGCTAATGTGAATGCATGATCGCTAAGAGCTATGGTGTTAGATTTGGTGGCAAACTTGTCCTATCAGCAGGTATTTTTCTCTCTAGCCGCTGGATAGCAGGGAGGGGGAAAAACAAATTCAGACTGGCATTCCCTCTCAGCACAAGTGAAATATCGTGTCTCTCGATGTCACTGAGAATGTCGAAGTACTGTTGCTTTTGTTACTTTCACCGTTTTACCTGTTAATTTTGAAGTGTATTTGGTGATTATGTGATTCCACCAGGATATTATAGACGGCGCTATCCAAATTTCAACATTTTACGAGTCCAAACCAAGGTGAGTATTATTTTGGGCACAAATGACTTTGTGGAGAAAATCACAATTGATGTGTTTGATATGATGTAATCTGTGCAGATTTGTAGATAATGTTAAGACAAAACTCCCACAGTAGAACAATTAAACACAGAATATGGGGATGTGCTGTACCATGCCGAAGTTAGGTGGCTTAGCAGAGGGAAAGTTCTCAAACGTTATTTTGCTCTTCATCATGAAATTGATATATTTCTCACTGAAAAAGGAAGATCTCAAGAAGCATTTTCTGACCCAAAATGGGTTTGGGCTTTAGCTTTCTTAACTGATATAACAGATCCTTTGAATTTAAGATTACAGGGCAAAGGAAAGCTAGTGACAGACATATGCTGAGGTGAAAGCTTTTGAGGGGAAGGAAGTTGAACATTTTTGTTATATTTGTGAAAAAACATTTTCAAAAATTAAAATAATCAAGTCAAAGTGTACGACAAGGCTTTCAGACGATCATTTGCGTAATATTTTAAGATTATGTGTCACGAACATTGAAGGAGATATTAATAACTTCGTTAATAAAGTGCAGCCTCAAGTATCACATTGAATATGTTTATATCTTCTGGTAAATAAATCTTTATTTCATAAATTTAACTTGAATTGCTAATTAGGTAAGTAATTAATTTTGTTTATTTTTTGTTTAGAAGTGCAGCCCCATCATACACCTCGGTGAGGCTCACTTGTGTAAAAAGGTTGGGGACCACTGCTTTGGAGCATATATGCTTTTAGAAGATTTATAAAAATTAAGCAGCCATTTCACTTAAGGTTTGGAAAAAAATCCCACATTCCTTTATATTCGAAAGGCTTTGTTTTAAAACCAAATTTAACATATGACCGTAGCAATGTGTAAAAAGCGCTAAAGCGTATGTATAACTCTGCTCTGTAAACGATTTACATGTCCACTCATTGATGCCCCATCATAGGTTTGTCTGAACAATTTGTTCTCAATTTTAAATTCTTGAACCGCATCAACAACATGATTAAATAGAGCACTAGAAGTTCTATCAGAACTAATGTCTGTAAATCCAATCAACCTTTCATGTATTTCTCCATCATGCACAAAAAGCAAAACTGTTTCAAGCTGTGATTATGTCATGACATCAAAAGTTTCATTCGGTACAATGACTGAACCAGTTTCATTTTTTACTGCATCATTAATGACTTTAGATATAGACTTGATAAGATCATTTTGAACAGTGGGAGAAATTCCTTGAAACACTGTTGATGTATTTAAATGATTATCTAAAAGAGGATCATAGTCACGAAGTACAATTAAAATTTCTATATAATTACCTTTATTCAATGAATTCTTAGACTCATCATGACCTCGCAAAGGAAGGTCTTGTTTATATAACTAACATGTTGCATCAATGAGCCTTTTCAAAATATCTCTATTTTTATTCATTTGTTCCTTATGCCAGCTTATTTCAATTTTTCATTGGTTGTCAAGTAAAGTGTCCATTCTTTGTTTTCCAAAAAGTTTAAGATTCAGAAAAGACAATATGTGATTGAGATCTTTTATGATTTTGCCATGCTGTTGCTAAATGGTTAAAATCAGAAAACCCATACTTATTCCACACACCATTATCTTTCTAGAACAATAAACATGGCCAAAAAAAAGTCTTAATTGCATTTCACAACCAGTTAACGATTCCACTGGTTCATATTGTGAAGTGGAAAAATGTCTCGTATATTCAGATTATGCATCTTCATGCTTACAAAGCAGATTTGGAAGAACTGGACAAGGCTTAACTTCTTCCACAATGCTCATACGATCAGTAAAGGTTTGAGTTTAAAATTGTACACTTATTAAATCTTGAACACTATTTGTATAAGATGAGCAAATATTTTAAAAGGTTTCAAAAAGTAACAAAATTTTAAAGAAACACTCACAAACAACTAATATAATAGAAACCACTATAGAAGAAACAAATGCTTAGTAACATGCCACCATATTCACTCAACAGCTTGCTTGCTGGTGACCAAACCCTTAATTATCTCCTAAGAGCTGTTCAACAACTGCATGCGTTGCAAGCAGTAAGCTATAATGCATAACCCAAGTCTCTCCACTGCGAAGCTCTACTGCATTATGCTTCTTAAGGGTAGAAGTCGTGTGGGCTCAGACCTCTACCTCTCCACTGCACTGCTATTGTGTTCAGTGCTTCAGATGGGTACCCAGCATGCGGACTCACGACTTTGCTGGATCTTCCAGTGAACGTATTTTCATGCGAGAAACTTATTCAGCACAACTGCATTTCATAGTTGCCAGCATACTGATGGTTTTCATTATATTTTTTATATATATATATATATATATATATATATATATATATATATATATATATATATATATATATATATATATATATATATATATATATATATATATATATATATATATATATATATATATATATATATATATATATATATATATATATATATATATATATATATATATATATATATATATATATATATATATATATATATATATATATATATATATATATATATATATATATATATATATATATATATATATATATATATATATATATATATATATATATATATATATATATATATATATATATATATATATATATATATATATATATATATATATATATATATATATATATATATATATATATATATATATATATATATATATATATATATATATATATATATATATATATATATATATATATATATATATATATATATATATATATATATATATATATATATATATATATATATATATATATATATATATATATATATATATGCCAATGAAGCAGCCTAAAAGCAAATTACTTCATTCAAGTAATGTCTTTCTATGTTGTCACTGCCTTCCTTTCTCTATGTATGTTGCATACATGAAGTAACTCTGACAAGTGTTTTATTTGTAAATGATTTTATCATGGTATAAACAAATTTTGGCAAAAACATCAATGATATTTATCCCCAAAAGCAGTATATCCAGTGGCAGATTAGGTGTAAGAGAAAAATAGCTTATGGAAAAATACTGATTGTAACTTGGAAATTGTAGTCTCGTCTGGCAATTTTTCAAACAGGTTTTTAGCTGTGTTGTATTATCCATAGTTTTTCTAATTATTTCTTTATCGTACTTTAAAACTATTTTTTGACGGATTTCATTTTATTTGATGAATTTGTCAAAGGGGTACAATAGGGGCCTTTTAACCTTTTAATCAGTTTTGTAGCCTCTAATCAGTTATTGATGCAATTTTTGAGTCCTTGGCCCCAAAAAACAATTATTTCCAAAATTCAATCAAATTATAAAAATTCCTTAAATCTCCTAAAATTCTGAACCTAGGAGAAAATCGCATTTTTGATCAATGTCTGGAATGTGTTGTCATAACATTTGTGTCCGGTTTTTAACCCTGGGAAGAGTTTATTATGTGAGTTCCTTTCAACTGAGCTTTGCATGTTCCTGTGTATATGCATTTCATTTGATTTAGGTCCTGTGATGGTGTTACCAGTACCCTGCAGCACAAATGTATCATCTTCCTTTTTACGGTGAATGAGTTTGTTGTTTATTTACAATTATTATTAGTTCGCCATGTATTGCCCCCCTTCTTATATGGAAATGTATATGGAAATGTATAGCATAGAAAGGAAAGGTAGAATTTCACTGAAACCTGCTGTCGTACAGGATTATAAATTGAGCATGAGAGAGAATTGATGGGCTTATGAATGTACAGAATCATATGCATGGGGCTGACAATATACAGTAAACTCTCAATTATCCGTGCGCGGGTTATCCGGTTTGCGGATTATCCGTGCTGCCTCTCTCCTTATGCCTCGAAATTTTATTAATACTCTAATTGCAAAGAAATTCATCACTGTGAGAGAACAACATTTTCGTAATCCCATTATATTAATGTCTAAAGATTTTATTATGTGCAAAAATGATGTTTGTAAAGACATATATTGCTTTTTTAATGTTAGCGAGTTTCATGACAATATCACGGGATTCAGCATGCGACTTTAGTCAATCAGTTGTTTCTTCGCAGTGGCATAGTCACTTTTACTGGCAAGCTACAAACATAAGACAGTAAGGATGATCAGATTATAGATTTTCCTATCGTTGTTTCGCCTTGTGTGCAGCTTGTTGTGCTGCGGTTTTTGTAATGTAAGATTTTCTGATAATGCTAACTGATAATTAATAGAAATGTATGGCATTGCTCTCAATCCAAGTCATGGAAGGACTTCTCAAGTCACCATGTCCAACTTGTCTTACAGAAAGACATTTTCCAGATTTTATTCCTCAAACTACTAAAATATTAGTATTATAGTCTCCATTTATTTGTCATTTTTTTGAATTTTTCTTTCCATCTGGCTTTGCCTAATTGCAAGTACCTGTGTAAATAAATAAATGTTTCACACAAATGTGAATGTTTACTTCTGTGAATAATTGTGTATAAAAAAATTAAAATTTTCTGAATTTTATGTATGCTAATTTGTACCAAATATAAACCAAAATGACTTGTTCTCATGAATAATATTTTTATTAAATTTTGATATGAAAGATAAAAAAAAACATTTCCCTATTAAGTCCTCAAATGGATGGAACATTAAAAAAGTCCTAAGTCAAGTTATAGCTAGAAATAATAGCACTGAACCCTAAGTGAGAACTTATAGAAGACCAGAATTCTAGATATGTATTTCAAAAGCCAAGCCAAGTGATTATTTCTAGATATTTTTGCCATAGTCTCCTCTTCTATTTATCATCCTCAGTCAAGTGGTTAAAGTTTCAAGCAAACAGATAAATGTCTAGTGGTCCACTGTTTTATGGCAGCATCAGCAATAAAGATCATCATCACTGCAGAACATTCTAGCACAGGGGTCGGTAAACTATGGAATGCATGTTAAAAGGTGGCACACACAGAGATTTTAAGTGGCACAATATTTCAGAGAATAATTACAAAAAGTATATATTTTTAAAAGAATTTTGCTTTTAATTCAATTTTATATTGCATTTTAATGATACTGTATTATGTTCAGGATTCCTTATAATATAAAAACAGCTTTTTGTAATTGTTATGAACAAAATGAATTTAAGGGTGGCATGCCAAGAGGTCACAGATTATGAATATTGTTAAAGAGTGGCACCCAAAAGAAAAATGTTGCCAACCCCTGTTCTAGCATATAAAATGTTTACAATTTAATATATGTTACTTCGTATTGCCATAGGAACTTACTAGCAAAGAAATTAGAAAACCATTATTGTGTGAAAAGGATAAAAAATGTGGGAAAACTGATATAATTATTAATATGTATGCATACCATTTGAGAAGATGTCTTCTTCTGATGTTTTTTCACTCTTAGATTTTACCACCCACATAATAAAATGGGAAGGCCCCAAATTGAGAATTAATTGGTGTCTTTGGAGAAGCACACATGTACAGGAAATCATCTGATTGCAGCTGAGTTCGATTTAATGTGGGCTCTGAGGCAGAGCGATGAATCTTTGGCAATGAGCGAAGCAAGCTTTCAAGAGAAGCCAAAATCTGTTCCACAAGAAAAATAGAATACACTCAATGTCCTATGTTTTATCATGAAAAAATCCAAAAAGTGAAATTTGCATAAAAACTTAAATTTAGACGCAAGTTATGAATTTCCAAAAATGCTTTCATTCTACCGTATCTGCCAGAATACAAGCCTATGTTTTTTGTCAAAATCTATCCTGAAAAAATCACCCCTCGACTTAAATGCGAGTCCGAGGAAAATTTCGGTTATGGTTAAATCTCGAAGTCTCTCATTGCCTTCGCATTCAAATGATAGTACTATATTTTTCGTAAAGTAAATATTTGACCTACGATGAATATATATAAAAATATCCTGGCGAGATCGCTTGCATACATTGACGATTATGCAAAATGCGTTGACGGATTTGAATGCTCAACTGTTTGAATTTCGGTAAAACTGTACATGGAACGTGTATAATTATAAAAATGCAATTTCTTAAGGCAATGTATGTGCTACTTTCATTGGAAATAGACTTTGGTGAAAAATATCTTGGCGAGATCGCTTACGTAAATTGACGATTATGCAAAATGCGTTGACGGCTTTGAATGCTCAACTGTTTGAATTTTGGTAAAACTTGACATGGAACGTGTATAATTATAAAAATGCAATTTCTTAAGGCAACGTATATGCTACTTTCATTGGAAATAGACTTGAATGAAAAAATATCTCGGCGAGATCGCTGTTACTATATTTGACCTTTTGTGAAAATGAAGATGAATGAAATTATTGTCACTGAATGTGGAACATTATTCAGCAACGCAAAATTATTAATTGGAGTAATATTTCAAAATGTCAACAACTAAACCATTTCCCACACATTTCTTCAATCTTGAATAATGTATTCAAAGATGTGCATGAATGCCCAGCACACTTCAGCATAAAATCTACGAAATTTACGTTTTTGTAGAAATTTTTCGGAGGTCGGCTTAAATCCGGGGTTGGCTTCTATTCAGGCAGATACGGTACTTCCTGTTCAATACTGCTCCATTTATTAGGAATCACAACTGAATAATAAATTGGAACTAACCTGTCGGAAAAGTGGCCTTTCTTCTCGTTTTAATTTTATACAATCTTCTGATAGCCTTTTCAAGGCTTTAGGAGTTTCTGAGCGCAACTTATTCAAGTCAGGTCGCAAGTGACCTCGGCCAACCATGAACAGGATCTATATCAATCAATAAAACTATTCAATAAATCCATCAAAAATTACTTTTTGCACCAAATAACACCAATAATAATTAATGAATCAAATAGTACCAAGGTTGTTTGGCTAGGTATACCCAAATGTGTCACATATAGGGATTTACACATTTGCATTATAATGTTTAAGTAACTGCATATTTCAAGTTATGCATCATAATTATTTATTTCAAAGTTTTCAGTAGGTTTCCTATTTCAAATTTTATGAGACACCAGAATATATAAAATTCTACTAACATAATAGATGTGCATTACATTATAATCATGAAAGGGACCAGCACATTATCATTGTTTTCATGGGGCAAATATATAAAGAAAAGCATTTTCTTTAAACTAACAATTTCCAACTTCATGTACATGTATTATTTATAAAAAAATTAAGAGACCCACAGGTACTTGTCTTTTAAAGGAAGGTGAGAAATGTGTCATTAACCTATATTTCCTAATTTATGAGAAAAGATGTCTTGCTTAAATTTTTAAATACATTTTAACAAGAAGTTTTTTAAATGGGTTTCAAAGATATTTGCAGCCATCATACAATGAGAACAAAGTAGCCAAGAAATATGCCTTAATTGGGAAAAGAGATTTTGCCAGCAAATGATTTTCATGGGTTTGCTAACCTAAATTTTCCAAATCAGACCAATTACCATAAAATTTTTGCATTTTGACCTAATCTGGCTTGAAGTGATTGAAGGAATCTGGAAAGGTGATGAGTAGCACCTGGGAAGTGAGTAGAGAAAGGGAACTACTAGACAGTAAAAACACCCAAATAAAAAAACTTGTGACAGAAAGGAATAGGTAGGCCAAGCATCAATTAGAGCAATTTCAGATTGCAGAGCAATAAGAATGAAGCAGAAATGAATAATGAAACAGATATTCACTTCTGGATCTAAGACTTGAGTGAATTACAATGATTTTCTAAAGGTTTAATGGCAGGACAAGACTCTCATTTCAATTTTAATATGTAAAATGCAAAGATCTTTTACTTTATGTAAGAAAATTATAGAAATGATAAGAAAGCATAATCCTGAGAAAAATGAAGTTTTTTGAATTGTGTATAAGCCCCGAACAGTGATTTAGGCATCTGCATTTAAGGAGACTGTTTCTCATACAAGTTGAAAAAGCTACCATACAAGTTTCATCTATGGTAGCTTTTTTCATAAAAATAAATAAATGTTAAGATCAGAAAAGTTCTCAATTTTCATTAAGTACAGGCTGTTCCCAACTTACGATGTTTCAACTTCCAATAAATCCAGACTTACAACATTAATACACTGATACCATGAAATTGACTTCCGATATCATACCCTGGACATACGATATCTAACATCCAATGTGCTCTGAATCTAATTTCTCGTGCACATTTTCAGCTGATATTCAGTTGGACGATACAACTCGTTCACATTGTAGGCATTAATTTATTGAGTATTTTGTCTCAAAAATGTTTCTCATACAATATATAACACTCATTGGTTCTTAAACTATTAATTTATAGTCTAAATAAGGCATGGCACATTTTTTCCAAGGTCTGGGAATGTATCTCAATTTATAACATGTAAGTCTATGGGAAATTGATATTCAACTTACATAATTCAACTTACGATGGGATTTTTAGGAACGCATTAGAGTCATAAGTCAGGAACAGCCTGTAACAAATTTCATTGTTTGGTAATAAGGAAGAATCAAACATTTAATACTTCACATTCTTGAATGAGCTTACAAAACAGAGAATCTTAGTGAGAACACAGTTATAAGAATCATATAGAAATATCTCCAAAACCATGATTGGAGAATTTCTAAATTTGGGCTAAATAATGTAAAAAAATGAAATTCTGTAACAAAAACATGCTATGAGAATGCAAGACTTGAAAATTAGATTAATAGTACAAAAAAACGACACCTGGCAATATATTACAATTTGAAATTAACTGTATATAATAATGAAATATTGTTGTTGGCATTGTTGACACAAGAAGCAACTAAGAATATATTATCTTCTGACACTAAAAAGTTTACACAACCTATTATTATACCTCCAATAATAATATGAAATGTAGATGTTGTTTCAAAAATTCTAACCTGATCTTTGTTGTTTATGTTGGAATATGGGAGCTGTCCAGTTAGTAGCTCATATAAGACAATTCCAAAAGCATAAACATCAGACTGGAAACTGTATGGGCTCTCTTCTTGCATACGAATCACTTCAGGAGCCATCCATAAGATAGATCCTGAGAATGCCATAATCAAAATTATTAACTTATATCATTCTTAAATATTCCACAGCTTTCAAACGGATCCACCCATTCATTCCAATGAATCATGTAAGTAATTATACTAAATACTACCATCGCCTTTTAAAATAATTGTCATACTAAGATTCCGTGAAGATATGCTAAAGTTTAGCAATATGTTAGGAATTATTGAAAACTAAAAAAAGTAATTGAGATAATGTTATGATAAAAAACATGCATATTGTTAATTTTTCATATAAGTAAAACCATTTATTACCAGTTGGTTGCTGAAACTGCTGTGACCCAGACCATCTTGTTTTTACTGTTGCTAGACCAAAATCACCAATTTTCACAGTAAGGTCATCATGAAGAAAAATGTTGTTGCTTTTCAAATCTCTATGAATAATATTTTTCGCATGAAGATAGCTGAAAAAAAATATAATTTACAAAAATATTTGCCTTATTTAAATTTTAAGACTATCAGTTAATATTCACCATACTTACTCCATGCCTTGGGCAGTCTGCCGCCCTATTTCAATGAGAGTCAAAAGTTCAAACTTTGTCTCTATCACATGAAGGTGTTTGTATAGACTGGAACCCTCACACCACTGAGTTACTATTGCAAGCTGAGGCTTGCTAACACAACCCATGAAAAGCAGTATGTTCACATGCCTATAAAAGTAAATTTAAAAAATATTTCATAAAAGTAAACTCATAGATAAAACACCAAATGAAAACTATTTAAAAGAAATACAAAATGTTGGTAGGTATTACTAAGGTTTTTAAAAGTAAGCTTTGATTCTGAGGCATCATTGGATCTATCACATGAAATAGAGCCATACCTTGCTTTGTGTGACCGTGTTCTATGAGGATTCCTTATAGCGCAAATTTATAATGGAGTACTGGCAACTCCCGAGATTCAACCAATATGCATTCCTGAAAAGGTGGGTGAATCTCAAACAGTCAAATGTTGAGGCCATTTTCCCATTCCTACTTCACGATTCGATTATCCATTGCTCCATTTTAGTAAAGTTTCATTGGCACTTTTTAGTAATATCATTAAAGGGATAGCAGTTAGTAGCCATGGATCCAAAACGGGTTATCAAGAGATAGCGCTCACAGTGAATCAAAAATCCACCGAATTTGGCATTGGCGAGTTTGTGAGGTCAATTACCATATTGAATCAATTGTAAGCCAACCCCCACTTTTCACCAGGGCATGCGAGGAAAATTCCATATTGGGTGTACAGGTTTTCCGGAATTTGTTGCAAAAAATTGCCGAAAGTATGAATGCCGTGGTTTTTTCAATTCGTAATTAAACAATAAAAAGGTTATCAATTCAAATTATGATAACACAAATTACCTTATATTCAAGCATTCGATGCAATTTTTACTAAAATGTAATTTGTCCTCGTTATGTCCAAGATTTTTAATTTTGAAAAAAAAATATCCCAGTTTCTCTCTTTGGCTTCTCCAACGTTTCACATTCGACTCATGACTCATCAATCCCATAGTGCCATTCTGCTGCAAGATTGTATGTTTCTTCCACATATGCTGTCACTTGTCTCGTAAAGTCCGCAGAATAATGCATTCATCCCATTGGGATTATTAAAAAAAACTGAAAAACTCACCAAAGTAAATGACAAAAATTTATGCTTGCAAGGACACGAGGAAATTACGGTATGCTCGGGGAATCCTAGGATTACACGCATGCACATACTAGAGTGAATTTATCAAAACATTTATTTCGAATTTTAAGAACCGATTCTAAGCTGAGTGGCAATTTTTAAGGAGGTAAAAATGTATAAAAAAGGTCGGTTTACAATCAATTAAATACAGTATTTAAAATAAAGACAATTATAGCATCAAGCAAATCTGATAAATCAGTTGCTGTTACTAAATTAACTCATTCAAGAAGAATTGTTATGGAGAAAATGGAGAAACTTTTATCAACGTGGGTGGAAGATATGAACCAATTCACCACACCCTTGATCCAGGCAGTGAATATGTCAAAGGTCAAGATGTTAGCTAATGAACTGAATGAAATCTTCATAGCATCTGCTTAACTGGAGAAGCTGCAAGCGCAGATGAGAAAGCAGCAGGTGAGTTCCCCGTGATTTTAAAACAATTGTAGAGAATGGAAACTGCCCTCCGAACCTTGCCATGGATGAAACAGGACTGTTTTGGAAGAAGATGCTGTCCCGTACATTCACCTCTAAAGAAGAAAGGTATGCAGACTTGAAGGAAGCAAGACCGCCTTACTCTTCTCCCTGACAGTTATGCTTCAGGACACATGACGCTGAAACCTCTTCTCATCTACCAGTCTGAGACACCACGGGATATGAAGGGCTACAATAAGAAATGCCTGCCTGTCATCCGGCAGTCAAAATGAAAGGCATGGGTAGCTATGGAAGTTTTAGGGCCTTTTCACATGGCGCCACTCAGCAGCGCTGCAAGTGCTA
The DNA here is from genome assembly GCA_036926305.1 of Uropetala carovei. NCBI lineage: Eukaryota > Metazoa > Arthropoda > Insecta > Odonata > Petaluridae > Uropetala > Uropetala carovei. The sequence continues at coordinate 12,871,755 of JAXCHB010000011.1, forward strand.
GACTCAGCAGCGCGTTCGTGGTGCTGCAGCAGCGCATTGATTTTGCTGCAACAGCACCAATTCTAGTTATCAGTCATGATTAGACAAGTAATGGATTCGGATGTGGAAGTCTATCTGCTTCTGGCACTTTTGATTCAAAGGAAAAAAAGAAAAAGAACAAGGAGATTTTGGGTGCATCCTTTGTTACTGAAATGCTGGAAAAATGCCCAACCAACTACAAAAAACAACACAACACAAAACAGTTCTGCACTACCGCCAGGTCTAGTAGCAACTGAATGTTGCTTCGCGTGCTAGCGAGTAGTGCCACCGTCACGCCATGGCCGCGCCACCGTCAGGCGTACGTAGCATTGCTAAAAGTGGGTGCCGTCAGTGGCGACATGTGAAATCTGTCATTGAATGCAGTGTATCGCTACTAGCAGCGACACTCGGTAGCAGCCACCGGTAGCACGACCCAACCACCGAACGCCGCAGCAGCGCTGCTGTGGCGGTGGTGTGGCTGCATGTGAACACTTCCAATAAACTCTGTGTTTTGCTACTGGTGGCGTTTCTTAGCAGTGCTGCTGAGTGGCGCCATGTGAAAAGGGCCTTAAAGAACCAGTTCATTCATTGTTTCTGTCCAGCTGTTAAGATTTATTGTGAGTGAAATGGATTTGAAACAAGTGTTGTTACTCCTTGTCAATGCTCCAGGCCAACCACAAACTCTTGACACACTCCAAACTGATCTACCAGTTTAAATTGTGTTTCTACCACCAAAAACAACTTCCATGCTGCAGACCATGGACCAAAGTGCTATTGCTGCACTCAAGGCTTATTATCTACACCATACCTTTGGTCAATTGGTTAAAAATACTGATGGACATGATAAGCAATCCATGATGGACTGGCAGAAGGCATATAATATTATGAAGGCAATCAATAACATTGACTAGTCTTGGGAGGTCAGTTCCAAATGTATGAACAGTGTTTGGCAGAGGTTGTGGCCAGACTTTGTCAACCACAGGGCCAGATTTAAGGATACTGTTCAGTCAATCACCAATGATACAACAATGTTAGCCAACAGTGCCGGATTTGAGGAGGTCAATGTGGAGAATGTAGAAAAGCTGCTGCAGTCTCATGGGGATCCTCTAACCAATGAGGAACTGAAGGAGCTAGCTCGGCATTGCACACAAAATGCTGACAGGATAAGTGCTATAGAGGAACCAGATGAGAATGTCCTCACCATAAAAAATCTACAGGAGGGACTGGCCATGATAAATTCGGGTCTAGATCATTTTGAAGAAAATGACAGCAACTGTGAGTGATTCTCTTCTGCAAGGAAGATTGTCAACAAAGGTATCACCTGCTTTGAAGAGATTCTGTGAGACCCAGTCAGGAAGTTCATTCCAGTAAGATAAAACATATACAGGTATGATTAAAATTATTAATATTAATAAACATTATAAATATTTAGTGTTTTGTATTAGTTTAATGTTTTTCTCAGGGTAAATGGTGTATTTATATTAATGTTACACTTTACTTTTCACGCCCTTGGAACCTTACCTTATTGATATAATGCATTTATGATGCCATATTGTGCGAATTTAGCTTAGTGTGAAATTTTTCAGAACCTATCTGTCACACAAAGCGAGGTATGACTGTGGTATCAAAGAATAGTTTTTTCTAAGGAAGCAATAAATCCAAAAGTGTACAGCATATCACACCTATTTTACCCTCCTAAATGATTCAATTTACCAATCATCGGTAAAAAATTAATTTCAAAGAAATACAGTAAAACCTCTTTACGAGGTGTGATCCAAAACTTCCAGGACTGGCTCAATAACCAGGTGTAGGCTTACCTTAATTACAAATCGTTTTTGTCCACTTCAACGTAGTCCCCTTGAGAGCCAAGACACTTGAGTCCAGTGTTTCTGCCATTGCTGAAAACAATGCTGGAAGTCTTCCTTGGAAATGGCGTTCAGCACTGCCTGTGATTCGGTCTGAATTTTGGAAATGTCATCAAAACTCCATCCTTTGAGCTTCGATTTCATCTTAGGGAACAAGAAAAAATTGCATGGAGCCAGGTCTGGAGAGTATGAAGGGTGGGGGATCACAGTCATGTTGTTCTTGGTGAGAAATTGTTGTTCAGAGAAAGCAGTGTGCACTGGGGCTTTGTCATATTGAATCAACCAGTCCTTAGTGCATCACCTTTCTGGTCTTTTTTGGCAAACATCTTCCTTTGAACACCTAAAGATTCCTATGTAAAACTGTTTATTGACTGTTTGGCCTGCAAGAATGAATTCCTTGGGCACAACTACTTCAGTCAAAGAAAACAATAAACATGGTCTTGCTGTTTGAATGGACCTGCCTGGCATTCTTTGGAGCAGTGATGACTGACTTTTCCATTAAGAGGATTGCTGTTTGCTTTTGGGATTGTGCCCATAAACCCAACTTTCATCTCCTTTGACAAGAGGTTTGGGTCACTTCTGATATGGTCTTGAAGATCATGACACACAGACATTTGGATTCAGACAAAATCGTGGGCAATGCTGAACACTATCTCGTAGGAAGACTTCCAGCAGTGTTTTCAGCAATGGCAGAAGTCCTGGACTCAGTGATTTAACCCTTTAACATCAGGTGTGCCAAATTTGGCACATACCACCTGATACAATGTTAATATGTTACTGTCAATATTTTTCCAATGTTGCCCAGTGGGACATTTTCGTGACACTCTGTCTTGTCTGTATAGCTTTGTGTCACCATCTATTGCGAAGATTTAGATGGAAAATATCGATCTTAAAAAATTGCAAAACATATGTTAGAATCAGTGATATTTTCACGTGTCTTTTTTTAGTTTTTCTTGAGTTTTTAGGCAATTGCATGTATTTAAAAAAATATTTTTAATTACCTAGTATATAGTATATAGACTCAATAAATTCCATTTTATCTTATTTACGCTGCAGAATTAGAAAACAACATTAGAAATACTGTGTGTGCCGAATTTGTCACATTCGGCTCTTGTGGATACTTTTGAGATAAGAATGATACACACACACACACACACAAATGTGCACGTGTACGCGCACCCGCATGCGCACGTGCACCCGCACATGTACCCGCATGCGCACCCGCACGCATGCAGGCACGTACGCACTACCCACGCACGCACTACCCACGCACGCATGCATGCACACACACACACACATGTATACACACACACACGCGCAGGATGTATTTAAACTCCACCGAAAAACTTCTAGGGCATGTAGGTGGGTTCTAGGTATGATCCGAAAAATTAGTCCGAGTTGTCTGCGTCGCTTCATTACCGAGATACAGGCCGATGAATGTACCGTTTCCCCTGTAGGATTTAAAAAATGTTGGATTACATTATTTTCTAATAACGTTTTGAGAATCGGGGAAAAAAAGAAGAAAATAATATTGCCACCGGGAATCTAAGCCTAGCCCTTAACGTACAATGTGTACACACCAGTCGCCCAACCAAACCTACTGTTAGTAACAATGCTACAAATAATTATTATAAGCGACATACGATGTTTTGCCTATTTTTGATGCCTACTTCTCGAAACCAGGGATACATTCGCAATAAGTCTGACAAATGTGTGTGTGTGAGACATTTATTTCTATGTGGAATCGCATGATCCAAATTTTGTCCAAATATGTTATCCGAAGTTTGTAACCTCTTCTTTTTATTTTGCCTATCTAAATCTCGTGATTGTAAATTTATAGTACTGTTATTGTGGGACCTTGTGACTTCAAACGACTACCAGCGCTAGTAGGCTCCTCAGTCTAAATCACAAAGCAAGGGAGGAGATAAATCCGGTGCCGGCATAAGCCTACTCTTAACGAGAAACACCAAGGGGACCAACGGCTTTACGTCCTTTCCGAAGGAAAGAGCGTTGATTCGCGTGTTCTCCTCTAAACACGCAAATAGGGGGCCGTTAAACCTCTGAAAAAAAAACCCTACTTTCGCAGGAATCGTACCCGGTTCACACCCAGTACGCTCAGCGTAGCAGGCCAACGCCCTCACCACTACGCCACGGCACACCCTTGAACAAAAGAATTTTTGCCTCTTGTGGATTATCCGCCCCGTTTTGGAAAAATTAAAATACTAACTTCATTCAATAAACTCAACACTTATGAACGGGATAAAAAAAATTTCAACAATTAATAAAACACATTGGACAACAGAAATAAAAATGTCAAAAAATAATAGCTTCTCCATTCACGCTGGATGATTTATCTTCTCCTTAATGCTGGCAACACTTCATTACTCACACCGATAAGCTAAATATTTTGATGGGAATAACAAATATACATTAATTTTTATTCCTATTTTAAAGAACGATTAACATAATATTTAATTTTTCCTATTTACAAAATATACCTATTTAAAATTACTAACCTGTAACAAAGGGCAACTAATGCACAATAAACAAGCGTGGAACGATCCTTCTTTAATAATTAGCAAGTCCAGACTTGCGGATGCCACGCACAGTTCATGTGAAGGAATGAAAGGTTGTGGACAAAATGTTGGGGAAAGCTTCCCTTCTCCTACCAGGCATTCATATGGTTCAAGGAATATTCAAAAGGGTAAATTTTCGAATAGAATTTCAGGAGGTCGGTAGATATTATCTTCGAAAAGACTTGAAGGTTGTATTCGTGGAATGAACCAAGGAACTTGAGGATTAGTGAACTTGGTTGGGGGTTTGGACCCCATGGCAACAGGGTATTGTAGCGTGAGGGAAGCTATGGCCATTTGAGGGTTACTGAGCGGAGGAAAAATTCTGCCTTTCGCTTACACTGTTTATGCAAACCAAATAAAGGAGCAAAATAAATATTGGTTTTCAGTTTGGGTTCAACACACTTCTTTTTTTCGGTTCGGGTTCGGTACAACTCCGGAAAAAAAAATCGGATTTTCTCGGTTCGGTTCAAGGCCCTGCAACAAAGGAACACTTTGCAGTATATAATAAAATTAAGAAAAATTGTGGATTGTGTTATATTCTAATCTCGTTCTCAGTTTCAGAAGCCACAATTATTTAAATATCATTTAGTTGCAGTATACATTTTACTTACCCGTGGCCATTCATGCAAATAATCATAATCTTAGTTACATTGTTTGTTTCACGGTGAGAGACATTTGCACCCTCCTAGATGACGCTTCTGCCCCCCACTCTCCTCCCGGCCTCAATATCCGTTAATATTTCCTTCTTTCCACACTCTTTCCCCCCCCCCCCCCCCCGCATCATCCAATCCCCTACCTTTCCACGCTCCCTTCCCTTCCACCCCCACACTGTCACCACAGTGTCACTGCCAAATTAGTTGTGTCACTATGGTTCTGACGAAAGGATCTTCCCGAAAGCTACAATAACTTCTACAAATGTGTCTCTCCAACACCCCAGCGGCTCTCCTTCCGCATCGATAAAAAACAATAGAAGCTACAAGAAAATGAAGCAACATCACTCAATCGGAAAGACAGAGCTGGTAGCCTTGATGTCAGAAGATGGCACCGTAACCCATAGCAGGAAATTAATCCTGAAACTGGTACAAGAATTTTACCACAAGTTGTATGAGGATCCTCTACCAAATGATGATGGAAATATGCCCACCGAAGAGGTCCCAGATATCCTTCCGGAAGAGGTGAGAAACGCAATCAGATGTATGAAGAATGGAGAAGCATCTGGAATGGATGGTATCACAGCGGAAGTATTCAAAACAACGGGTAATCATATGGAAAAGGTTCTCACTAAGATTTTTACTTCCTGTGTGAGGAAGAAAAAGATACCAGAAACATGGAACCATGCATGTATTATACTTCTGCACAAGAAAGGTTCCAAAGAAGACTTGAATAACTACAAACCAATCAGCCTACTCCCAACAGTCTACAAAATATTCACCAAAATACTCGCTTACCACCTTCAAAACCATCTTGATTCTGCCCAACCCAGAGAGCAAGCTGGATTTCGCAGTGGGTATAACATGATGAACCACATCCAAGTCGTGAGAGAGGTAATCAGTTAGACTAACAAGTACGAATTACCTCTATGTATGTGCTTCATCGACTATGAGAAAGCATTCGACTCTGTCCGAACTTCGTCGGTGTTACATGCACTAAAGGAACAAGGAGTAGAAGAAACGTACATAACCTTGATCAAGAATATCTACGAAAATGGGACAACATCTGTCCAGCTGCATGAAGAAACAAGTGCCTTTAAAACCGAAAAGGGAGTGAGACAAGGAGATACTATGTCCCCGAAGTTATTTACAGCAGCTCTAGAGGAAGTATTCAAAATGCTAAACTGGGAGGAAAAAGGCATAAAGGTAAATTGAGAAGATCTGAGTCATCTGCGCTTTGCAGATGATATCATACTGTTCACAGGAAGCCCAGGGGAGCTCCCTAGAAGAACTGAAGAGCTTGAGCAAGCAAACCAAGAAGCTGGATTTAAGATGAATCTTAACAGAACAAAGGTTATGTACAACTCCTTCAAAAATTCTGAAAAGATACATATCAACAGAGCAGAACGTGGAGAAGTAACCAGCTATGTTTACTTGGATCAACTCATCACTAGTGATGGTTCGCTTCTTGGAGAAATCAACCTGAGAGTGAAGATGGCATGGAGTGCTTTTGGCAAGAATGCAAATATCTTTAAATCAAATATTCCAGTCTTCCTAAAAAGGAGACTGTATGACCAATGTGTTCTGCCTGTTCTGACATATGGTTGTGAAACATGGACCATGAATGCCAGAATGATACAGCGCCTGCAAACAACACAGAAGAGCATGGAGAGATGCGTGTTAGGGATAACCAAAAGAGACTGCAAGAGGAATGACTGGGTAAGAAAGAAGATGGGAGTCTGTGACGTGATTAGAAGAGTGCAGGCGCTAAAATGGCAGTGGGCAGGACACAGGACAGGACAGTTGTTAACGATTATCGAAAAAAATATCTGGATAGTAAAAAAGAAACGCTAATACAAAAATAAGTGTGTAATTTAATTTTGTGTGTTTTTAAAAATGATTTTGTTGTTCTGTTAATCGTAATGGGTAGTGATGTATTTCTAATATATAATGTGTAAAAATTTTACTATAATAATAACATTATTTGCAGCATTTTTCCTTTATTCTTTTTAGGTCTATGTCCTATCTCTAATATGGTTTTTTACTTTCTCTACATTCAAATGCGATTATCTCAAAAACGGTTGGGCGCATGAAAAAACTTTAAATACCAAAATTGTAGGAAATTTAATGCTCTATCGATATCATCTCATCAAAATTTTGATAAGGACTTACCATTATTGAGATATTACCTGAAATACGTTAAAAAATTGATACATCCAGAAAAATCTACAATTTCGTAATTTTGGGGCCTTTGTGGCACCTGTTAATATTCTCCGATCGGGCTAAAAATTTTTGTAGTTCATTATTTTAGGAATTGGAACCATTCTTGGGGGTGAGACCAAAAAAATTCAAAAGTTGAAAATTAACGGCCACCCTAATGTATATACGTGTGTGTGTGCGTGTGTAGAGAGAGAGCCATGCTGATGGGTGATGTGGCGAGGCAACCGCCTCAGGAGCCTCTTGAAGCAGGGCACCATAATATGACAAAACTGAAAGTCTATCAAAATAAATTACTTAGAATTAGTAAAAAATATGATGTGGCCAACACAGGACGTCCTCCATATTTGGGGTATAGATATTTAAATTATTATGAATCGTATTATGAGGCAAAATTACCATTTCGTATCGTAAAAGAATACAGTGATCATTATTGCCGTAAATTATATTTTAAATATGTATACAGAATTCACCGCTCAATGGTAGTGGCACCGTATACCGAAAATTACGAAAAAAGTTGAATATCTCTGAAATGGATCGTTCTACAAAAATTTGTTTCAAACAAAATCTGGAAGAAATATTATTCTCTACAACTTTGATCCTCACAAAGATTACCAATAACAACATTTTTAAGGAGATATTTAACAGAAACCGAAAAAACCGATTATTTATAAATAATTCCTAAACAATAACTGCTATGGAAAATTCTTTCAAATGAAATTTGTAGCAAATTACATTATCTATAACATTTGTATAGAATTTTATATACAATAATGATGTTTTAATGGAGAAATATGGTAAAAACCGAATCGGGTTTCGAATAAACCTCGACTTCCGGTTAACCGTTATTGTCCAAAAACTAATCAGTTCTTTGTGCTCATGTTAAAGTGCTTTATTTGAAGTTTGGTAACAATATGGCAAGTACTTTTTGAGTTAGAGCACCCACAATAACATACACACACGCACAAAGAGACATCATTCCGAAAATAGTCTAAACGTGTTCTAGGGACCTCAAAACATGTATTTCCATTGAAATCTCGAAGTCGATTTTTTTCGTGAATACAATACTTTCCCATTACTTCGTATGGAGAAAGTAAAAAGTAAAAAGCAAAATATCTCCGAAATGGATGGTTCTACGAAAATTTGTTTCAAACAAAACTTGGAAGAAATATAATTCTCTACAACTTTGGTCCTCACGAAGATTGCCAATAACGATGCTTTTAAGGAGAAAACCGAAAAACCTGTTATTTACAAATAACTCCTAAACAATAACTACAACAGAAAATTGTTTCAAATTAAAGTTGTAGGAAATTACCTTCTCTATAACTTTTGTATAGAATTGTAAATACAATAATGATGTTTTAACGAAGAAATATCGCAAAAACCGAATCGGGTTTCGACACGAAAAGCTTAAATGAAGAAAACTGCTCCGCATTTTCCTATTTAGATGAATGAAGGAAGAAAATCTTAGGAAAATAACGTATAAACTCCCTTCCACCTTCTCCTTCCCTTCCCCCCCTCCCTCCCCTTCCATCTCTCCTTTTCTCCACGCCTTCCCTCTAATTCCCTCTCTCCATCTCCCCCTTCTGTTACCATCCATCTCTCTCCCTCCCTATCTCGTATTAAAAGAATTCAAAGTGAACAAACTTACAAACATTTTCCTTTATATGTCAGATTAGAAGATAATTCAATTAAAAGCAACAAATATTTCAATGAAATAAACAACAATTCAACAATTTTTACGTAAGATATGGAATGTTAATAAATTTCTATACTTCATTAATGCCATAAATGCGAAAATTATATTTTTCAGAAATAACTGATGAAAAATTTATATTTTTAAACCTATTTCAATTCGTTGCTGAGATATACTAAAAAAAATCAAAATTTGAACCGGCCATTACATTAAGACCTTTCGACCCAGTGGACTGATTTTGTCCATTTTCAGCTAGAAGATGTGTATCATCAAAACATTGATATTGGTGTAGGATTCATCAAAATCAGTCCAATAGTTACTGAGATATCCTCAAGAAATTGAAATTTTGAGTGATCGATCCATGACCTCCGGGGTCACGACCCCGTGGGCCGATTTGAATTATATTCGGCACTACAACTCCCATAATCAGCCTGAAGCTGCTGTCAAAATTTTAAGCTCCGAACGTTATTCTCTGATGAGTTATAGCTGCCACAAACAGTCAGACATCCTCTTTTATTTATTAGATTAAAATAGTGTACTTTCCTCCAGATACCACAAGTATACTGCAGCCATTAGATAAAGGCATAATTTCTAGTGTTAAGAGAAATTATAGACACCAGTTGGTGATTTATATTTTAAGAAATGTGGATGAAGCAAATGATCATACAAGATGCAAATGGAATACATTGCAGGCCATTCATAGGCTCTGCCAATCATGGAATTCTGTTCAAACAGCCTCTATTAATAAATGTTTTATAAAGGTAGGATTTATAATGGCAACATGAGGAAGATGAAATGTCAGATGATGAACCTTTGGAATTGGCTGAAATCAACAAGATAATTCATCTTCAAGCATCATTTAATGATTGTGTTGATGTTGACACTTCCCTAGTAACTTGTGCACCAACAGAGGAGAAATGGTAGAAGAAGTGGGGATGGAAAATGAAGGAGGAAATACTGCAGATACTAATAATAAAGAAGAAGAAGAATATGATGATGGGGAAATAATTCCAACACCAAAAAAGCATGAGGTGCAAGAGGATTTGAATATGCTAGAAAGGTTTTTTTAAATATGGTTTATAATGATAATACAGTAAACTTCCAGTTATCTGGCACTCAAGCAACCGGAATTCTCAAGCAACCAGCATCTCCAGCCTCTCGATTTTTTTTTATTTCATCTAGTTCGGAATGTTACCGCTAATATTGGCGCTTTCTGTGAATTTTACATCTATTTTGGTATGCCACCGCTAATTTAAATAAATTTGGCATTCGCATTGGCAGTCGCAATATGCAATTATGTATCTTTTTTGGAATCAAGTGTTTGTGTTAAATGAAATATTTCGTACACCCTTTTTAAATGCCTCCTACAACTGCAATATGCGCTAAAGGTGATAAAAGGAAACGGGTTGTACTGACCTTAACCCAGAAACTTAATATCATTAAAAGTTTAGAGAAAGGTGAGAATCGCAAATGTTTTAATGAAAGAGTTCAATGTCGGTTCTTCAACTATTTATGACATTAAGGCAAAGAAATCACAGTTATTGAAATTTGTTACGTCTTCTGAGACTACTAGAGGAATTGAATATCAACATACTCTTCATAAGCCGAAACTTGAGCAATTGGATATTGCTGTGTATGAATGGTTTCTATAAAGCGTTCCGAGGGAGCCCCTATTTCTGAACCAATGTTGATTGAAAAGACCAAAGATTTTTATGAACAAATGGATATTAGTGAACCGTGTGCATTTTCAGATGGATGGTTAACACGTTTTAATGATCCAATGCCTAGATATTTCAGGTGATAAAATATCGGGTAACCAAGAAGCTGCCGATATTTTTTTTGATTTTTTTGAAACATTAGTTAAGGAACATGACCTAACCCCTGATCAGATTTATAATGTTGATGAGACCAGTTTGTTTTGACGATGTTTACCACATTCAACTCTGGCTAGTTCAAGTATTATTCTACTTGTTATTGTTAATAAAAAAATAAAAGACGTAAGTTGACATTTTTTTCCTACATAAAGTTTACAATCTGGTTCATAGATGGCAACACCTTACAGTAGAAGAAAGAACTACGTAGGCATAGTGTCATAGGTTTCCATTCTTGTATCAAACCTCCTAAATAAGAATGTTTTAAGAGTGAGACTATTTTATGCATTATAATAGTTTATTACTTTATTTTAAGGCTGCATTATTATTTTGGGCTTAGATGCAGAATCATACTCTTGTCTTGGAATTGCTTATTTATACACTACTTTACTCAAGTTCGTCCTTCGTTTAATATCAATTTTCCTCAAAAATTTCTGCTAATACCGTATCTGCCCAAATAGAAGCCGACTCCGGATTTAAGACGACCCCCAAACATTTCCATAATTTTTTGGCAAAAACGTAAATTTTGTAGATTTTATGCTAAAGTGAGCCAGGCATTCATGCACATCTTAGAATACATTATTCGAGATCGAAGAAATGTGTGGGAAATGGTTTAGTTGTTGACATTTTGAAATATTACTCCAATTAATAATTTTGCGTTGCTGAATAATGTTCCACATTCAGTGACAATAATTTCATTCATCTTCATTTTCACAAAAGGTCAAATATAGTAACAGCGATCTCGCCGAGATATTTTTTCATTCAAGTCTATTTCCAATGAAAGTAGCATATACATTGCCTTAAGAAATTGCATTTTTATAATTATACACGTTCCATGTAAAGTTTTACCGAAATTCAAATAGTTGAGCATTCAAAGCCGTCAACCCATTTTGCGCAATCGTCAATTTACGCACGCGATCTCGCCAAGATATTTTTCATCCAAGTCTATTTCCAATGAAAGTAGCACATACATTGCCTTAAGAAATTGCATTTTTATAATTATACACGTTCCATGTAAAGTTTTACCGAAATTCAAACAGTTGAGCGTTCAAAGCCGTCAATGCATTTTGCATAATTGTCAATTTACGCAAGCGATCTCGACAAGATATTTTTATATATATTCAACGTAGGTCAAATATTTACTTTATGAAAAATATAGTACTATCATTTGAACGCGAAGGCAATGAGAGACTTTGAGATTTAACCATAACCCAAATTTTCCTCGGACTCGCATTTAAGCCGAGGGGTGTTTTTTTCATGATAGATTTTGACAGAAAACAACAGTTAGTAATCAGGCAGATACGGTACTTTGAGTTGTGTGAGGATAATTGAAGGGTCCAGTGCAAAAACGAGGTGGCTCCACTTTTGGTCATTTTTGAGTTTCACGATGTTTCATAGATTGAAAAATTCACCCGATGCTTTGGTGCAAGAAGAATGTAGTTCCGATCATTTGCTAGGGAGATACAACGGAAATGGAGCTGCTCCACTGTCTGGTTTAGAGCAAAAGAAACGTATTTTGCTGTTTTTCAAAACTTTATCAAACTGGAACTACCCCGTTTTTGCACTTGACCCTTCAATTTCTCTCCTTTCCTTGGACAAGGAAACAATTTTTGTTGCTGGAAAATTCTAATGGTTGGACTAAGTTAATCCTTACCTCCCGTTGTTATTAAAACAAAAGAGAATCTAATAGCGACTGGCATACGAGAATCTGCTGGGTGTAATGTAGCTAGTAATTATTAAAATATCGCTATTAAGTGTATTGAATACTTGTATATTTTCATTTCATTACTTCCTTGAATGTCAAGAAATTATTTAAGAATAATTGTTAGTAGAATATCGATTATATGAGTTAGAAATTCCAAGGTATATGTATAGTTTTGCATCTGTTCCATATTTTGGTTTCCAAATGCATTATTAAGGCCTATCCAATAAAACTCTCAAGCAACCGGAATATTCAGTTAACCGGAAAACCCAATTCTTCGAGCATGCCGGATAACAGGAAGTTTACTGTAATATCTTGCTACTAAATAGAAAATAAAATATTGTATCCAATGAATTCAGGAAAAAGATGACAGAGTGTAATTGCCAGATTTTTTCCTATTAAGCAATAGGTAAGTCATATGTGTATTTTTTGTTCCAGTAATGTTTTATATTTACAATAAGAATATGTTAACTCTATATATGTGTTTGTTAAAATAGTAATTAAACAAGACAGTATTATTCATTACCAGTTTGTGCATTCACAAAAAATAATGTGGAGGTCTTATGGAAAACCTCTTTATCGGGAACCTCTGTTTATCAAAATTTCCAAAAATCTGGTCCCATGCGTTTCTATATAAAAAGGTTTTACTGTATAAACCCAAAAGAAAAGTAGCACAGCTAATACTGGAAAAACAATTCCAATATTTTAAAAATATACGAGATCTCACCTTGTTTTACGTAGAACAGCAACTTCATTTTTAAATGCCTGCAATTGAGCTGGAGTAGGATCCTTGACATTAAGAGTTTTCACAGCAACTGGGCCATGCCAATGACCTTTGTAAACAGTCCCAAAGGATCCTGAACCAATTCTGGGACCAATGAGAATTTCATCAGCAGGTATCTCCCAGTCTTCAATAGATTCTCTAGGAGCACGTACCTATCAAGATGAGTTCAACTAAGTAATCTTATAAAGAAAAATCAAGTACAATGGAACAACACAACAACTAAAATAAATGTAGAAAAACAGAGAAAAAGCTCCACAGCCAGTAAGTTGGAGTTACTGGCTCGGGAGCTTTTCCTGTTTCTGTAAATTTAATTTAGCCAGTGAAAGCTCACATTTCCTCATCAATTAAAATAAAGATTAGGAAAAATAATACAAAACTATGTAATAATTCCACTATATTACTCAATATCATGACAAGGTTTCAACATAACTACATCATCAAGTGAATATACAACATTCGGGTCCCATCCTCACTTTCCAAAAAAGTGAAAGAAGTGGCTAATAAATGCCCTCTACTCCTCAGGAAGTGACTGGTACAAGGTTTTAAACCAATATCTTTTACCTCCCAGACTTGACCCTCAAGACCAGAGCTCCAATTTGCACAATCAGCAATGTTTCTTCTCTCAGCATCCACCTTTGAGGAGTTTGATTATATATGTACATATGTATATGTATACATATGTGTATATGTATTTTCATTACACAAATTCTGGCTCTCAGGAGCTAAATTCCACCAAAACTATTGGGTGGAAAAATTCCATCCAGGTATCAGGATTTCTGGCTTATTGAAGTTCATTTTGTATGATAACAGGGATACATTTATGAAAATCGGGATATATATATTTTTTTAATCAAGCTCTCATGGTTTTCTGGCTTACTGGATTTCCAGCTCTGAGGATTTGGATTGTATACAAATACAGTAAAACTTTGTTATTTTGAAGTTCAAGAGACAAAAAATTACGACTTCGAATTATCCGGGTTCAAAATATATGAACTTTTATAAAAATCAAGCTCTTACAATAAGCTACTTGGGCAGCAAAATCACAATACAGAATCTTATCTATCCATTCTACAAATGAATTGGCCTTACAAGTTAGTATACATGGCAAATTCGAACAGAGCTGAAGTTCGCGATTCACAAACACCATATCATGTGATTATCCCGAAAACATGGGGATAAGGGCATTGGTGGACGTGGAACTGGCAGTAACGAACAATCTCCAATCTGGTTAACTAATAGGGAAGACATTGTCGAACCTGAGTGCTGACAACTCAGCTGTGCAAGTGGCGACTGTGTCGGACACTGCATGTAACTCAGGGACTGCAGCTGGCCAAAGCATGTCCGGTAACGAGTCTTCAAACCACATGTCGGCTCACTGACTAGACCCCTCCCAGAAACTTCCATCATTTCTCCAGGATCTTTATGAAGATGCAGCTGGAGAAATGAACTCCAAAAAATGCCATGCAATGAAACGCCTCTTGGTAGAGTTCTAAGATGTCTTTCTTGGACCAACAGATGTCCCGGGATGCACAAAACTCATCCAACATAAGATTGATGTAGGACAGTATTTGCTGGCGAAGCATCCACCTGGGTGAGTCCCACGAGCCAAGCAGAAAGAGGTAGAAGCACACATCCAGGAAATGGCAGAATGAGGAGTGATCAAGTCATCTTCGGGTCTGTGGGCTTCTCCGATTACCATGTTGAGGAAGAAGGATGGAATATCAAGGTTCTGAGTGGACTTCCATGCACTTAATGCCACAACAAAAAGGGACTCCTTCCCATTGCCTCGCATCAATGACACGATCGATACCCTAGCAGGATCTAGATGGTTCTCCACCCTAGACTTGCAAACTGGATACTAGCAGATTGAGATCACCACAGAGGACCGG
The DNA here is from genome assembly GCA_036926305.1 of Uropetala carovei. Taxonomy (NCBI): domain Eukaryota; kingdom Metazoa; phylum Arthropoda; class Insecta; order Odonata; family Petaluridae; genus Uropetala; species Uropetala carovei. The sequence goes on from JAXCHB010000011.1 coordinate 12,887,023, forward strand.
GAGAATATAACATTTGTAACTAGGAATGATCTATGGCCATTCCAAGTGATGCCATTCGGTCTCTGCAACACGCCTGCGACCTTCGAGAGATTGATGGGGGTTGAATTGGTCTCATTATCTAGTTTACCTTGACAACATTATTGTGCTCAGGAGAACTTTTTGAGAAGGGTTTGGAAATCTTATGCAAGTATTGACAAGGATTCATGAAGAAAACCTAAACCTACACCCCTACACCCCAGAGAAATACCAGCTATTCAAGAGTAAGGTTCGCTACTTCAGACATGTGGTCTCAAATTATGGAGATCCAGAGAAGGTGAAGGCAGTACAGGAATGGGGAACCCCGAAGAATAAGACCAAAGTGATGAGTTTCTATGGGTTCTGCACATATTATAGATGATTCATCAAGGGGTTCTCTAGAGCAGTGGCTCTCAACCGGTGTGTCGTGGACGAGGTCCAGGTGTGTACGAGAAAATTTAGAAAAAAGGCTCAAATCTAATCTAACTATATATTAATTTTACGTTGACGTCTTTAGACATTTGTTTAGAATTTATATCGGCGTATTTCTCACGAACCGTTCGTCGTAAAGATATGCGGTAAACGGCGTTTTGTTTCTACTGGCTATGAGGTCCCTGGAAAAATATTTTCGTTTGCTAAAGTGTCCCAGGTTCGATTCCAGGAGACAATTATATTTTCCCATAAGTTTACATGGGATTTTCGATTTTTCAGAGAGCAAGGTTTTCTTCCTTCGTTCGTTAAAATACGTAAATATGGACCAATTCTCTTCTTTTTTGCTTTATTTAATGGCTAAAGCTCTATACTATCTTATTCTTGCCATGTTTATAAGTTACACAGTCGAAGTTTTCAGAAATACGCTTTCTTTTTTGAATTTTTGCGGATTTTTCGTACTCTTTCTGGGCATTGCCAAGGCGACCGTCATTGTTGCCTCCAATTCAATTACTATCAATTATACCTTCAAATAGGTGAAAGAATAGCATTATTTGCTTCCCACTTTTGTTTATCATAAGCATCAAAATTAATGAAGCATAGCAACGTAAATATTTACGGATAATTATTTTGTTGACTGCGTATGTGAAGCATTTCTAGCTGTGTCAATAACATGTGTATAACAAACAAGCTCCCAGCTTATTGAGTTTTATTTTAAATCGTGCAATTCATTTGTTTTTTGTTTTGTTTCATTGTTTGAATGCTGGAATCTTACCTTTTTGTAAGTAGAACCATCATATTACACATCTGTAATCCTTATTAACGCAAATAGGCTTACAAATCAATTAAAAGTTAGATAAGAATAGGGACGCATGTTATTTTGTAAACACATTATATGGTTATCTTCTCTTCGTTGATAATAAGAAAAAAATCTGATGTTCCCAACACATGACTTTCTCCATATTTGGGGTAAAGATATTTAAATTATTATGAATAACATTATGAGGCAAAATTATTATTTCATATCGTAAAAGAATACAGTCGTCCTTATTGCCGTAAATTACGAATATTTTGAATATGTTTACAAAATTCACCGCTACATGGCGGTGGCGCTGTATACTGAAAGTTAAGAAAAAGCAAAATATCTCCGAAATGGATGGTTCTATGAAAATTTGTTTCAAACAAAACTCGGAAGAATTATTATTTTCTACAACCTCCTTTTCCCTCCCCTCCTATTACACCCCCTCCATTTTCAATTTTTAGCTTCATATTCGTAATTGTTATAAAATTCCTAGTCGATCGATACAAATGTCCGCAGTGTTTCCTTCGGATTCCTTCCGCACCTCCTTTTCCCTCCCCCTCCTATTACACCCCCTCCATTTTCAATTTTTAGCTTCATATTCGTAATTGTTATAAAATTCCTAGTCGATCGATACCAATGTCCACAGTGTTTCCTTTGGATTCCTTCCGCACTTACTTTTCCCTCCCCCTCCTACTACACCCCCTCCATTTTCAATTTTTCGCTTCATATTCGTAATTGTTACAAAATTCTTAGTCGATCGATACCAATGTCTGCAGTGTTTCCTTCGGATTCCTTCCGCACTTACTTTTCCCTCCCCCTCCTACTACACCCCATCTATTTTCAATATTTTGCTTCATATTCGTAATTGTTATAAAATTCCTAGTCAATAGATACCAATGTCCACAGTGTTTCCTTCCGATTCCTCCCTCTCCTTCAAACTCTCCTCCATCTTCAGGTTTGCCCTTCATATTTTTCATACTTAGAAATAAAGTCTCTGTGGACATATGCAAAAGTGGACAAAGAAAACAGTGGACGAAAAGGCTGTGGACATATACAAAAGTGGACAAAAAATGTGTACGAAAAGGCTGTGGACATATATAATAGTGGACATAAAGGTAGTGGACAAAAAGGCTGTGGACATAAACAAAAGTGGACATAAAGGCAGTGGACAAAAAGGCTGTGGACATATAAGAGTGGACATAAAGGCAGTGGACATAAAGACTGTGGACATATATTACGGTGGACTAAAAGACTGTGGACATAAGGGCAGTGGACATAAAGGCTGTAGACATAAAAGAGTGGACATAAAGGCAGTGGACATAAAGACTGTGGACATATCATCTGGGAACCGTTTTGCACCCGGGTGCAAGATATCTCTGTGGTGCCCCCCTACTAGCAAAATTTCTGGTATGATCAAATATCACTTTTTTCATCGATAGAGAGTGGAGACAAGCTGCTGTATTTCTGTCGATGTATCCCATAACAAATTGACTGAATAACTTAGCTGCAGTATTATAAATATAAACATATCATTTAATATATACTTGAAGGAAAATTATAAAACTTTACGCACATATTATTTTAATTAGAGCCCGGAAGTTCAGGCATTAACAAGGGCAAAATAGGCAGGCAAATAGGCAACAAATTTTCTCAAAAAAGGCACTTAAAAAAGAAAAAAAGGTTGTTAGGAAAGATAAATTTATCCAAATCTCAGCATAATTTCACGTTTTCGTCACTATAAATAAGGCAGCAACATACTAAGTAAGACGCAGTATAATACCAAAATAATTTGAGCTTATCAATACAGAAAACAACATTTCTTAAAACGAATCATCAAAGCAGAGAATTTACGAGAACACAAAATGCAACTATATTACAAAAAAGAAGAATGGTTGCACATTACAACAACATGCTTTTTCAAGATTTCGAAAGAAAAGGCTTCTCTTTTGTCAGTAAGAAGATTTTTTAAAACAGAGAAAGATCATTCCACATCTACAGAAGTGATTGTGGCGTACTTGAAACAAGCTAGTGTTAATGGTTCCACATCGACTGAAACCTTACTATTACCTTCAATAATCTGACCTACACTTTTTATTTTTTCAAAATCAGGTTTAGCACTCAACACTTTCTCAAACTTAGCACTTACAGCACGTCCTTTTTCACCTGGAACAATCGCTAACGCCTTTACAATGTCATTCACAGCTTTTAATGAGTTCACAATGGAATCATTCCTTTTTTCGAGCGATGTAATAGCATCCCGTAACATTGAAAAGTGGGTGGATATGAAACTTAACTCGTTCTGAAGAGATGTCTTGGTTAATAGTTCTTTCAATACGCGAGTAGATGTAGCTTCATCTGAGTCAAATCGATCCATAATATCAGAATGTCCTGAAATTCCTGGCATAGCACATAGCAGCTGATAGCCATGTTCCCCAGCCAGTAAGAACTGGTTGTGGAGGCAATGTGAGGTTCAGAGCAATCTCTTTGAATAGATTAACTCGAGTTGGAGCTTTAAGGAAAACTTTTTTTCCATTGGATAGTAGAAGGTCAACATCGGGAAATAGTCCGTGAATTTCTTCAGTCACCCTGAGCGTGAGCCATACATGTCAGGTGCAGCATCTGAGGAAAAAACTTGCATAGCTCTGGCTGCTTTCTTCATGTAAGGCCGCATCTGTTACGAATAGAAGGACATCCTCGTGTTTTATTCCATCGGTCCATAGTTTTGTGAGGGCACTGGTGAAGAGCTGTGCAATTGTTGAACTATTTGCCTTTTCAAGTTCTTCTGTAGTTAGCAAATAAATGTTAGGAGGTGCATCAGGCGTCACTGTTCCTACGGCAACGTTGGAGACGTTTCTCCAGACAGCAACTGTTGTCTCATCTATGCTGATCCAAATTTTCTTGCTGAAGACTTCACTCCCAATTTTTTGAATAACACTGTTGTAACTTATGTCCAAATATGTTTTCTGTAAAGAAGATTCACCAGGAACTGTTTCATTCGTGTATTTCCTCAAAAAAGTCTTCAGTGACTGGTTTTCCAGCTTCCAAACCGGCGGCTAAGAATGCATCACACAAATCGATAGAAAACTGCAGCTGCTTATCTGAAATTTCATTTACCTTATCATGGAAAGTAGAAATCAGACTGGGCTTTCTTTTGCCTGATTTACATGCAGCTGAGGCTTTGTGTTTTGAAGTCGTGAGGTGCTGAGAAATGAAGTACTTCTCGAAATTTACAGATTTTTCACAATATTTGCACAACAACACTTTGCCATCAGTTGAAAAAATGTCTTCACCAAATTCCTTCACTAAATGCTTAACTGTAATGCTACTACTGCAAGTGGTTATCGGCATTTTAAAATCAGTGTCTTTGAACTAAACTAATCAGACAATTTTGTAGGAACAGTACACAAATGCTGAACAAAAAATGGAGAAAACTGAAGTGAAAGTAGGAAGGTTTTAAGGACATACTATGTCATTAACACTAATGAAAGGGAGCCCATTGCCACCTGGGGAGGTAATGGAAATGGGACTTCCAGCTATCAAGACATCTGAGATATGCACTAAAGCGGATTTTTTAAAATATGAAACATACAATATAACTCAAAATGAAGAAATGGAAAAAGTATAAAATGGAATAGGCAAAGAAATAAGAAAAAGGCCTTTTTTAGCAAAAAATCATGAAAATAGGCAAATAAGGCAAAAAGCACGAAAATGCGCAAAATGCCTGAACTTTCGGGCTCTAATTATAATACATACTGAAGCGAAAATGTTGGAATTGCAAGGGAAAAATGGCCGACAGACGGCATGCACCCTACCCTCGCCAGCCGATATCATAGTAGGCTGCCTCCCCTCATTCCTCGCTCTCTTCTCCTGCCCTACCGGCTTTAGTCGGAACCTCGTGTCCCACTCCCGATCTGCCCGACACCTCACTGGCAGAGTCAAGCCGTTACCCACATGAGTCAAGACTAGGAAAACTAAAGAAAACTCTTTGTTTTCTCTGAAGGAGGAGAGCCGTGGCAATTTATCCGGGAGGAGATATCTGTTCCCGTTGTTCTTTGGGTTTCCTTAATGCCGCCATATCATTGCATAGTTTTTTTGTGTAATATGGAGCACTTATTGCTATCACCACGAGCCGGGCAGCTGCCCATATAACAATACCCTGTCCTGTTACCTTAATGATCAATCAAGAATTCCTATAATTTTGTCCATTTACAAGCCAAATTTGATTGGATATTTATTCTGATAATAAGAGAACAAAACTTCAACTATTTATGCAGTCCTACGTCAAAATCCCAACTTCGTATTTTCATTCTAAGATATTTTAAAATCCAATGAAGAAGTAGATGTCAATAATTCTCTCATTATTTGGAGAAATTGTTTTTGTATTTGAATTTGGTACTATTTAGAAATGAATATGAACGTTAACGTAGGTGGGAGATGGTTAAGGAGTAGGGAAAGCTAGTTTTTGGAAAAGCTATAACAAGCCGATACAAAACATTTGGGATTTCCAAGACTCGGTAAGTGGGAGAAAAAGGGCAGGCACCTGGTATTCTTCCAACGAAAGGATTTGTGGTAAAGGTCGATGGTACTTTATGTAAGGATTGCCACCTCAGCTGGAGCTCCTTGCTAGGGTCGGGATAGCAATTAGCAGAGTAACACCCCCACCTCTTGGCGACTCCTACGGTGAACCCATTTTCGGTTGCCATTGATGTGTGTTCTAGCGACCCTGAGTCATGCGACCGCATATCACAAGGGATCGGAAAAATTTTGCATGGAAGATTTTGTGTCATTTTAGAACCTTCAACTTCCCCTTTTCACTTGGACAGAGTAGGAAACATTCCCAAGTTGAATTCCAATAATATATAGATACAAATACCTTGATGGGAAGGCACTCCGGCAAGTTGGCACCTGGGTGCATTGCATCCATTGCACCCCTGGTAGGCATGTCCCTGTCAGTAACATTGGCATGCGGGCAATAGAAGGTTCGCCATCACTGTTCTATACCAACATTAAAAAGCCTTTTATCATTCTTCTCCAAGGAAGATACTGACATTGGTATACGTGCCATGAAGGCTGACATACAAAATGAAACCCAGAGACAATTTGTTGCCTTGAAAATGAACTACATTGCATCACTGACACTTTTCTAGATCCAAGGTTTAAGAAAGAAAACCTCTATCCTACGAACCTCCCTATAATGAGCTCTGATCTCGGTCCTGCCCCCGGAACATGTAAAATGCATACAAGATGCCTCCCTATAACGAACCTCCATAAATACAAAACTTCCGTAGAATTAAGGCTGAACCTGGTCCCCAAAATTTAATCTACCTCTGTGCAATGAAATTTTGATAAAAACAAAATCATAAACATTGGCTGTCACTGGATAATCTCGGCACAAAAACAGTGTTGCGGTTATGCCATGCAAGGCATGACTAACTAGCACTCGACAGATGTAGACTTCACATGGTGGAACTCCATATTCAGGAAAGAATAATAGGAACACTTGGTAAAATTCCAATTAATTGACAAAAAGCAGACTACCGGTTTTGACTAAGCTGTAGAGAACTTGCCCTTGACCTGATGATGATTATATTTTAGTTGAAATTGGTCCCATGGCTAACACCCACCAGCTGTGCAGTATCATCCTCTCAAACATGCCTGTTATCACGAATAGCATCATCAACCTGCTGAATGAGTGTATCTGTGATCACACGATATGCTTGTCGAGGCTGATCGCCATCCTGTAGTGACCTGCGCCCATCATGAAACGATTTGTGGCATTCCTTTACCCGCACCAAGGACATGCAATAGTCACCATGAACTGCAGCCATTCAACTATGAATGGCTCTGTCACCCGCACCTTCTGCTATCAAGAAGCACACGACCCCTCGCTGTTCTTCTTTGGACGCTTCCACAATGAAATCGCTAATGCAGGTGCTTTGGATGGTAGCAAATACCACACTGACATGGTCTGCGTGCTGCTGCTCTCTCATGAGCGACACGAGAGCCTTGTTCTCGTACATCACAATGCATGGTGTTGCCAGTAGCTTATGACAAAATTCATGATGCTCGCGCTCCATGAGTTTACAGGTAATTTATGCCGGCTTGTTTTCATTTGACTGACCCTCGTAAAAACAACTAAACACATGTAGACCTCGTCTTTCACAGCTTAATCTTTCACGTTTTGATCTTTTGCATTTGCGACCAGTTTTGTCTTTCATGGTTTTATGCTTTGCTTTCATGGAAAAAAATCACGGAAAATGCTACCTAAGATTTTCTATGTCTGGAATGAATCACGTTTTCCTAACATTTCATCTCACAGTCCTGAAAAATTATTCTAATTTGTAAAAATATTTACGTAAGTGAATTGATGTAATATATATGCGTAATTTAAAAAATTAGATACACATATCCTACTTTTAAATACTTTTAGGATGTAATTCACCCACACTTTTGTCACAAGTGAAATATTGGAAAATATAAGCTGGTATAACCGTTCAGGAGCTTGCTTTCTTTTTGATGACAGGAAAGTCCCAATGGAAAAGACTCAAACCTCAACTCTTGACCCTTCCTATTCAGGATCATTGGGGTATTTGCTCAGGTTTGACATAGTTCAAACGCTTAAGCTTTGGGTTTTATGCATCATTTATTATTTGTGTAGTTTTGCAGTTTTTCAGGAATGTAACCCCGAGAAAGATGAGGTCTGCCGTATTTGGAACGTTAGGCAACTCCCTTCATTTTTCTCAATTCTAATGCGGAACTTGAATAAGATTTTATTTTTTGATACTTTTTCATGTCCTTTTATCTTGTTTAAGTTTCTTTTATTGACGTTCATTTTTCCGTCTCTTTCTCTATTTTTCTGCAGTCACCACTACAGAGGACTAATGATCCATTCTTGCTGGGATGGGAACCAAACCCTGTATTTCCCATTGCCTTAATTACTTCTCTTTTATGATTTCATCTTTCACAGTGTTTTTAGGAACATAACCCCTACGAAAGACGAGGTCTGTCGGTAAATGTTTCAGCTTCACATTAGTATATCATGTCTTTTTGTTTTTCAAGGGGTGTTCAGTCAGAGATTTTGGAACTGATTATATTGTACAACGTGGGTTTACATGGGAATTGTTGATTCATTTAATGTTGTTTCGTTCAACGTTGTGAATTTCAAGAATGAATTAATGATGTTAATAAAGGACATACTATACAAAACTAAATTGGGACACATGAGCAGTACTTAGCAGTATTAACAGGTCAAATTGATTAGCTGCTATTACCGCCCTCCAAATAGTGGCATTATCTCTCTAAGTGAATGTTTTTTGTCGGTCATGTCCACTCTTCCTCACAAAAATGTTATTCTTGATGGTGACTTCAACCTATCCATCAACTGGTCAGTAAATGCAATAGGTGAACCTAAAAATAATGTTGACTCGTGGTTTATTGATCACTTCATCGATGGTGCAGATCTAACTCAGTGTAATCCTATTAAAACAAGGCATGAGGCAGTACTTGATTACATTCTATCATTGAACCTTGCTACTAATGTTACAGTTGGCAGAACAAGTCTTTGGAAGCAACCTTTGTCCTATCCCCCCACCGCGCCCTCCCATCCCTCTTTTCTCAACAGCAGTTAGTGAAATTGTGAAACAAAACTGACTGGAGGGCAATCAACCACGTCATTTTCCTTCTCCCATGCGATCTCCTCTATGCTGGCTCACCTGATGATGCTGTGTCTCTCTTTTACAACCTCATTCATGGTGTTACAGCTGACTTTGTCCAATGTGTAGCCTCTCCAAAAAATGTCCCATATGATTATCGTCCGAGGCCGTGCTTGCCTAAACCCAGCAGTACTCACGCTCATTTCTGTAACATAAGAGGTCGCGCAGGATGTCTTGGACACCCCACGAATATTTTTGTTTAAAAATTATTAATCGTCGATTTTCAATAAAATTTTCATTTTATTTGTGTCTCGCGATGTATGTTGGATTAATTGAAATTTATTTTAAGACGTCAATTATTTAACAAAACAGGGAGAAAAATAACAATTGTGAAAAATACGTTTGCTCATAATTTTATGAAATTTTATATTTTGTAATCTAAATGAAATGAAAAGGTAAACCAGTAATAACAGCACATTATTTACTTATGAAACAATCGCTAAAAACTTTCATCATGTGAGTTCAACACATCCACCTATCGCACGATTCACAAAATGATTTTTTTTAATGTCTTTATTTCGAGGGCAAATTACACATCTGCTACTACTACCCTTTCTTGGTTTTTTTTTGTTCTTCTGTGGTAAATATCTCTCCATATTTTTCAGTCTTTTGTTTTAATTCTTTTGGTATCATTTTCATGCTCGATCTTTTCTTTATAAAAGGTAAACTTAAAGCCCTCACTACTTCTTGAAGGTAAGTGCTCCTACGCATCATAGAAGTGGCATTTATATCTCTATGAATAACAAATAAATTTATGCCTGTGGTGTTCAACAGATGGAAGAATATGGTCATTGGCCATTTTCTTGTGTCCCTACTAGTACTAGAGGTAGAACACATTTCGTCAACAGTGTCTGCGCCCCCTTTTGTAACATTATAAAATGTTAGAATCTCGGGTTTTCTTTTATCTCCAGTAGACTCATCAATAGTTTTTTGGTTGTGCATAGTTGATAAAAGGATTACATTTTTTCCTTTCTTGGGAATATAAGACACTAGAGCCATATTCATTTTGAAGCAGAACAAGCTACTTCTTTCCTCCCTTCCTCTTACATTTACTACCTACGGTGGCAAATCTTTTTTATTTTTTCACAAGGTCCTCACTAGTATCAGTATATTTTGAAGTAAAATCCTCAGCAAGAGGCACACTTGTAAACCAGTTGTCAAAAGTGAGGTTTCCCCCATTCCCTAAAATTGGTCCAACCAAACGTTTTACGACCTCTCTTGAACTGTTTTCTATTTTGAATGGACCTTCTGATTGGGTCCCTGCATAGACCTCCATATTGAGGGTACAAAATTCTCTCGAATCCACCATATTTTATCCCATATTTTGCAGGTTTAGATGGTAAGTATTGCCTAAACGAACACCTGCCTAGAAACCTGACTAATTGCTCATCTACTGTAGCAAATTTGCCACTATTATGTTAAGACCGAAAGATCTCTGAAAGTAACTGAAAAATTTCTCATATTGGCTCCAGTTTATCACTTTTTTCCTTTCCTCTTGGGTATTTATATCATGAAAACAAAGACATTGAAGGAGGAACCTAAACCTTTGGTAGCTCATCGAAGCATAACATACTTCGACACCTAATCCATTGCGGTCGCATACGTCTTTCAGGTTTTGTCGCCCAGATTTGTTCGCCCCCGCATAAAGTACAATGCCGATGAGGCACTCAACTTCTACCTCATCAGTTGGATTAGCATCTCTCTTACGGGAATAATTTTCTGCAACCTTATGAATCTGAATATTTGTACAATTCACTATTATGCCTATAATACGTTTATCAAGAATAAGGTGGAAACAGTCAACCGGGGAAACAGTCTCTTCTTTTCTACCCTTGAAGCCAGATTTTTTGGTAATGATGTTACGTTTTGCAACTCTAACATTAGGATGCGGCCCTTCCTTTTTCCACTTAGTGATAACGGCTCTGCCAAAAAAAGATTCTCTCCATTCTCCACTTCAAATTCAGAATCACTAGCATCTTGTTCACTCTCATTATTATGATCCAATAAATGAACACGATCCTCCGAAGATTCATCTCCAGAATCAACAGCCTCCACTTCGGAAGATTCATTTAGAATGTGAACAATCTGCTCTGCTTCTCTCTCGGAAGGAAGAGTTGACATCTGTAGTTGGATGTGAATTAGTATATTTAGATAATTTTACGCGATAAGGATAAATACTGATAAAATCATAATATACTGTCAGTAAAGAAAAAATAATACAAACCTTGGAAAATGATAATCAGTAAAGTAACTGTTCAATTGCAGTCCCAGATCGAAAAAGAAAACGACGACGCAAATAGTAACAATAATTTTACAATGAAACACATAAAACAAAAAACACGGAGATTTCCACACAATGCTCTGTCGCACTGTCTAAGAAAAATGTCCGAACTCAAAGAATAACCATAGGATACTGGCCCTTTTAGGCTAAAATGGTTGAAAACACATGCCACTCCAGCTACTGAAGGGAAGGAGTCATAAAACCTAAAAGTAAAGGAACTCTGCCATAAAACTTAGGGCTGGGGTGTCTACAGCATCCTGCGCGACCACTCCTGGGTTAAAGAACAAACTTGCCTGCTGGAGATTACTTAAAAGTCACCTCAGTGCTCACACAATGTCTTTAAGGAAATCCATCGACATTCAAAAATTCTCTTACATCGTGATTACAAGGAGTTCATCAAAAGTGTCACAAGTGGAATTAAAGAAAATTCTAAGAGGTTATGCACTTTGCTCAACTGCAGATGAAGATCTCAAAGAATTCCTAAAATAGTGAGAATTAGCTCTATGATGTGTCAGAATAGCAACAGACCCTCTAAATTCAATGAATTCTTTGCCTCTAACTTCTCTTCTCCATCCTGAACCAACTCCTTTTCCCCTTTTGATGAAATCTGCTCAAACTCCCTGTCATTAATATCTATGGACAATATCAAAGTATGTCTACTTTCCACACTTCAGCCCAATAAGGCTACGGACTCAGACAATATCAGCGCAATGTTCCTGAAGAAAACATGTGATACTCTCCATATCTTGATCACGTTTATTTAACCATTGCTTAGATAGCAGAATTTTTCCTCAGCAATGGAAATCTGCCAATGTCACTCCTATTTTTAAATCTGGTAATAGAACACAGGTCAAAAACAATCACCCTATTTCCATCCTCCCAGAAATGTCATTATTATTTGATAAAATTATTCACAGGCACCTCCTTCCATTTACTCTATCCTACATTTCCTCTGAACAGCATGGTTTCTTACCGGGTAGCTCTTGCCTCACTAACTTGGCGGTTATTCACCATAACATTACATTCGCGTTAAAAGCATCTTCTCAGTTAGATGTATGTTACACTGCCTTACCTAAGGCCTTCGATACAGTTGATCATAAACTTTTAACACTAGAAGGACCGGGAGTGGCCACCTACCTAAAAGGACCATCATCTGTCATTTTGACGGGTATAGTCTATTTCGCAAATTTCCTCATTTTTGGCCCATAATCATTACTAAATGCATTCTTACTTGTAATCTGCTTTATTTGAAAACATATCGGAATGATGTTACTATAATATAATGATTGCAGTGTTTAAAAATTATAGGAAAAAACATGTTAGAAATTTAGTCAAATGTAAGTACTCGTAATACCATCTACTCTTGATATTTTATATAAAATTATGTGTATTCATTAATAGGGTAATTTTACACTAATATTCATGTATATTCCTTATATAATTCAAGATAACATAAGAAGTTTCTCAATCAATCTGTGTGTCACAGAATGTTACTCATGCGCATCATCATTGCATCTTGCACATGTGTACGAACATGGCCTGAGCATGGTCCACATACGTACTTCTAACATTGTACACATAAATGCTGAGTTTTGTTTTTTCCCCTGCAGCCTCTGATCTGACAGGTCTTGTGCACGTCACTTTTGCGAGTGACTGAGATTGGAACAGGTACTCTATGTATGGAGCTGCTAATTCCACCGCTAGTTTGAAGATGAATTTCTGATGAGATACTTTCTCCCCAGTGACCTCTCAGTATAGGATCGAAGCATTAATTGCTGTGATATCCAGTACATTACAAAAGACATGCATAGGCCATCTGCGGCATCCATATTTTACTGTATATATTCTAGTCATTTGATCAAGAATATCAACTCCAAATTTGGTAGCATTATAGAAAGTCATGGTCTCTGGGAGCTTCTTTGGGCTTTGTTCATCGATTGTCACCGATTGCTGCAAAGTACTGAGCAGGAAGACGTATTTCTTCACCTTCCCCTGATAGGATGTCAGTGTAGTGTCACCTGACTTGTAAAGAATGGTGGTATACAGGAGCCCTGTGCTCCTCTTTGTGGATGGAAGAACTTTACGTCAAAATTTCTTGAGAGTGCCAACCAAGCTCGTTCCCTTCCGCTTCAAAGAGTATCCAAGATTCTTAGCCGTGAAGAAATTACCACATCACGTTCCTCCCTTTAGAAGTGAAGGGTTGCACAAGACGAGATACAACGTGCTCTGTAAGAGGTTTGTCTGTAGGCCTCGAATCATCTTTGTCCAGATAAGGATACCCGTTCACCATGTACTTGGTCTTTGCACCTGCAGCGAGCCAAAATTTAAGACCAAACTTGTCTGGCTTATTGCTCATGTATTGAATAAATGCATAGCGAGCCTTACGTGGAAATAGCTGCTCGTCTACTGTGATGTTTTAATTTGGCTTGTAATTCAAGATGCAATTAGCTACGAAGGGATTCCAGATTAGGGATGCTGCTACGAAGCGGATCCTTTGGAGCCGCTGCGAACGCGTCCCCTTCTCATCAAAGTGAAGAAATCGTAATATCTTAATGAACTTGTTTCTAGCCATAGTTTGGCTGAAGAATAGTCGCCCCCAGCTCTGTGACCATAGAGTTTTGATAGGAAAGTTTTTGGCACCATACACCCCGCACACATACATGATGGCTATGGCCGCTTCCAGTGCCTCAGGTGCCAAGACCCAACTATCGTCAAGGAGAACCTCTGGAGCTCTATTTTCAGTACACGATTTCATATTCTTCAACATACTGTTGTCAATCAAAAGTCGCCATGCACTCGAGTACCTGCCGTTTATAATACATCGCTTAGCATGCGCCGTGGGTCCCGGTGCCTCCCTCAAAATGTTCTGATATCCATGTCTGCCAGGTGCGTTTCCAGGTGCAATGCGCGTCCACACTGTTCCGTATGCAGCAGTCTCATCATCTCCTATAGCAGGTATCTGAGGGACTTCACGTCCCTTTCCTTGACCACAACCGAGCATACTCCTAGGAGCAGCAGTTCTCCCTACACCACGACTTGATGGACCTGGAGCCCGAGAGGGAGACCAGTTATTTAGAACGTCGCGATTTCTATCTGATCTCTGGCAACCAACATCACATTGTGAAGATGTCAATGTCAGATATGTGGTCACAAGGGGTTATTGCGTAAAGATACCAGACTACAGTTGAACATCAGACATTTCTCGGGTTCCCAGTTAGATTTCTTCCTCCATTACTTGATTTTAGAATTTTTTTCACAGTTACGATACCGACATTTTCTCTATGCTACGTATATACGACAAAGCTGTAGTAGTAATAATCTAAAAGATAGAGAAATATTCATAATACATAAAGTTATATTTCTTTCTTATGGCTGAACGTTAGAAGACGGAAGCACAGAACCTTTATGCAATTGATTTATCGTTCAACTAAAAACAGAGCCACTCACCTGGCACAGCCAACGTGTCAATTTGCTTTACTCTGCCACCTCCACTCTCATCCACAACATCATTGTCAGCTTCTTCCCCTGAAGACAGCTGGCTATCTGAAGAATCGTTCGGAGCCACCTGAGGAACATATCCCCGTCATAATCAGACAGCTCTTTCTTCTCACACAAGTTTTCAGGATCTTCTCCCTCGGATTCCCCTTCTGATATATCTTTCAAGTATCTCAATATATCATTATCTGATACACCACGACGATGTGCCATGTTGGAGGTCCAAACATATATGAACACTGCAATCTAGGAACGATTCACGTACCGCTCAGATAGGAGCGCTGATGCAGAAAGGCAAACGAAATCAAGTACCATCCTCGGAGCGCTATATCATCATACTGAAATTTGGCAACACTGAGCAATCAGCGACATCGATATGGTCTGGAGGGAAGATGGTAAGCGATCTTCTTTCCGCACAACAACGTAATGGGAAGCGACAAATGCAAAACACTCTATTCGTCATTTTGACAGGTGGCAGTCCTAGGTAAAAAGATTTATAACTACTTTCAGAATTTTAAAGAAAGTTTAATTTTTTCTCAAAACGGGCATCACTGAAAAATATTAAAAGTCAAAAAAATAGAAACGGTACGGTAAAAAATGTAGGACTTGTGGCTGCCTGTAGAGGGATCTCCTGTCAAAATGACGGGTTCAATCCTTCTAGTGTTAAGGCATAAACTCTCTCGTCACTTCAATGTCCATGGCACCTTTCTTTCTCTTATTTCTGATTTTCTTCACGAACATACTCAGCATGTTTTTACTGATGGCGTCTCTTCTTCTCTTGTCTTTGTTTCCTCAGATGTTCAGGTGTTCTTGGTCCCCTTCTCTTTACCCTTTATGTTGACGATACTGTTGATGGGATTACCATTCATTCATGTGAGATTCTTCTATATGTCCATGACTGTAAAATCTTTAAACACACCAATAGTCCTTCTGATAATCTCTGTCTTCAAAATGCTCTTAAAGCCCTTTCCTCTTGGTGCCAAACATTGAAACTTAAACCCAACCATTAAAATGCAATTATACCACCATAAGAAAATCTCTGCTTTGTACTATTTACCATCTTTTAGACTCACCCCTTCCTGAAAGTTCCTCCCAAGATGATCTAGGTGTCATATTTGACTCCAAACTAACTTTCTTGCCTCACATTCATAAAATTACTTCCAATGCCATGTCTCAACCTGGTCTTCTCTATCGTTTCACCGAAATAGATGATCCCCTTGCTCTGAAATCCTTCTTTACAGGCTGTATTCTCCTGATCATTGAGTATTGCTCTCCCATCTTCACTTCCACCTCATCCAATACCAAATGCCTAGACCATATCCTCAACTTCTTTCTTGCTATTTCTAACAATCGTGTCCCTCTTTACCGAAATTTATCTAACGATGGTGTTCTTGCTATACTCGATATAACCGTGCTTTCTCATAGAAGACGTAGCACCGACCTTAATTTCCTCTACTCCATTATAAATGGCCGCTACACATCTCCCGCGTTAACTTCTATCTTCTCTGAATTCCTTTTCTTACAACTCACCTTTCTTCTCTTTTCCACCTGCCATCTTTTACCGTCTCTGTTTCCCAATGGTCCTTGTTCTATTGCATGCCCAACATGTATAATGGTCTCCCCAATAGAATTCCCGCTACTGGCATTTTCTCAAACCTGACTACTTTCAGGAGATCCCTGTCTTTCCTTTAATGCTTTCCGTCTTCTTGATTAGTATGTCTCTGTAGCTGTGATTTTTTCTTTTGCTCTATGTTAGATGTGTTCTGTATAGTATTGTTAGATATTTGTATATTGTATGTTGTTATATTGTTATATAATGCTGTTGTACGCCCAATGTAAAGGCCATAGTGCTGTTTTTCGGTTTATTTAAATAAATAAATACTTGGTGCTCCAACAACCCTATTTCAGTTACAAAAATTGCATCCCAAATATATGAATAATAAAATAAGCTCTCCATATTGGTTATACAGGCACACCCTAACTTATGTAAGTCCGACTCACATAAACCCGCACCTATGTAAGTGGCCCCAAAAATCAATAAAAAAATTTTTGTTACATAGAAACTTTTCTCAGTGCGTTCTGCAATGTTTGCTTTATCTCATAACCATACTGCACTTTTTGAACATGAGTTGCTGCTTTGCACAGTTGTAAATGGGACCTAAGAAAAATTTTTAGGAAAGGAAGTCACTCAGAATTTCCCTTAGAATTCAATATGGCGGCTGTTTTTCAAAATTGCGCCCTGAGACCCAAAATTCCCGCAGAATGTCTAATCATTCTGTGTTTGATGTTGTTTCTGTATGTTTTTGACTCGGAGAACATGAATCTGAAGACAAAATCAACATCAGTTGCAAAATTAAGGACTGTTTAAGGAATTTTAACCAAAATCTGAGGTAAAAATTACTTCGTGACTTGAATGATTTTTTTTTTGGTTTTGCAATCATTTACAACTTGTTCCTACCCTTAAAACCCCCTCCCATCTTTAACTGAACTGGAAACTAGCAATTAACATAAGTAGTACTTTGAATTTCAGGCATCCTTCTAGCGCCAGCATCTGTGGCGTTGCTTCCGCTTCCACTTGTGCCAGGCTGTGACCTATGTGGTGCTATATGGTATATAAAGATAATTTCAAAAATACATCATGATATTTTCAAACCCTGACATGAATGTTCGCTGAATACACGAGTCGTATGTAGCCAGCATAAGAGATCTGAGTATTGGTATCTGTGCATGTAGTTTTACTGATTGTATAAGTGTTCCTCTGGTGTGCATCATTCATCAGATGGTCGATGTGTCCGGGAGGTCGGGAAAAAGACTGTAAATATCGTCTGCCAAGCCGCTAAGACTGGTGCTGCTGAAACCAATTGATTAAACAATATGTTGTTTGTGTCAACGTGACACAGGAGAGAACCTTGTTCACCCAGTCCACAACAAGAACATTGATCAATGACATAAAGGGTATGAAACAATTGCTAGCAATATTGAAGAGTTCCATCATTTGGGAGAGCTCCCACCGTCGGTGAAATTCGAGGCTCTAGACCAGGGATGCTCAACATATGGCCTGCAGGCCAAATGTGCCCCGCCGACACCTTTTGTTCGGCCCGATTGAAGCAGGGAGTAACTCAGCTGGTTAATTCCTTTTATATCAAAAATACAATTAAAATTTATAAATAAATTACATTCATTTGAAACTTCATTTTTTTGTAACAAAAATTTCATGTAAATTTGTTATGGTAATTAATAAATGGACAATAGTGTACTTAAGTTTTTAATGTGGGAATTTTGGGTCTCAGGGCACAATTTTGGAATATGGCCGCCATCTTGAATTCTAAGGGAAATTTTGAGTGGCTCCCATTTCTAAAAATTTACCTTAGGTCCCACCTACAACTGTGCAAAGCAGCAACCTGTGTTCCAGAAGTGCAGTATATTAACCATATTTGTCACATACCACTTCCACTATTTCTCTATTGCACAAATTACTGTAAGTTTTGCCATTGCAATCATGGCTGATAAGCATCATTGTGAAAGCAAAATTGCTAATACTCCTAAGAAGTGTTGTATCATTACTTTAGAAGAAAAAATGGATATTGTGAAGAGATATGAAAGTGGCCAATTGCTTCCATACATTTCAATATGTTCTTGGTATGGCTGTGTCGACCACGAACATGCAATACTTTAACCTTTAAAGGATGGGTTTAAATCCCAATAGTATTTCCTGGGGGCAGAGACATTTAAATGGCCTTCTCTACATTTAATGCAACTATTCAGAAAAATTGATATTTCTCAAGAACTATAAATTACAAAACAAAACGGTAAAGAGCTTCTTAAAGTAAAACATTTCGTCCACAGTCACATCAGATTGAGGTGAAGGTCCTTCTTCATCATCTAATGAAGTCAAGTACTGATTGTAATACCTGTTAGTTTCCTCCACCAGCAGATGGATAATTTCTGTGAAAAACAACAGAAATTCTTCACCAGCTGAAGGATCCTTATTTATCTGCATGGCTGCTTCACCCCTAAAGCCACTGCGACGACCAGAATAAGGCAAACTCCTACTACCCATGCGGCAGCATCGGCTGCTCCATCTGCCAATGCTAGCACGAACCAAGGAGACTCCTTCGTTTTCACTCTTACTCGATTCCGAAGTACCTATATAATCCTCGGAATCACTCTCCAAAAAAATTTCTACTTCCCTCTCTGACAGATTTCTAGCCATTTCAAAGGGTTTGCTAGTAGAAATGGTTATTTGTGAACACAACAAAAACGAAAAATTTTTACTGTGAGATATAGTGCACTATGCTCTGATATCGGCTTCAACCTCAAGACTGAATACGTGAGAAACTATCTAAGGATAGTGTAAACAACTGCTTATACAAACTGGAAAGGACACCTGAGCAAAGGAGACGAATTTTACACCCCCAAGAGTGTTTAGGCATGGGCTGAACTCATAAAGAGGCCTGGAAGGTCGGGCAGGCAAGCGGCTACTTTTGAGTGTGTTGACGGAAACATCCCTAGCTCAAAAAAATTTTCTGCATTGCAAAAATCGTCAGCTGCAGTCCTTTTCAAGTGCTCTCTAAAAATATCTCGGGTAAAATGGCCTTGAAGATGTCACATGGTGTTTTAAAAGCAATGCAGATTTTACGGTTTCATTTGAAACCTCACATCTAATTTCAATTATATTTAGCGGTTTCAAATGAAACCGCACGTCCTTTAAAGGTTAAGAAAACCAACTCATAAAAAGACCGCGTTCGCTTTTGTAAAAGAGCGATGAAGAGGTGAATATAGACTATGCTGTGAGTATTATAACAGAATAAGAGTAAATGCCAGTAAAAAAAATCATTATTGACAATTGATTGAAGTTATAAAAGTTTCCTTATAATAGATTAGCAAAGTAATGTAATAGTTAAGAAATGCAAACAACAATCAATATCAAACTGAGTTATGGGATCTAAGCACCCTATGCTGTACTGTATATATCAGTAGTAATTTTCAACTAACACAAGTTACGAGTTACGGAACGGGTGCAAGAACTCATTCCTTACGTAACTCAGGGATTGCCTGTATAGTGAAATTTGTGAGGATAAGAATTTGTCGTTGATGTAAGATCCTCAAAATAATCTAAGGTACTGTAAGTCAACCAGCAATGGCATTTCCTTAAAATCCATGATCATTTTAGATAAATTTAAAGTAAAATCCATCCTGTTAATAGCTGATTTCTGTTTTTTATATATTCTTACAGAATAAATTCTGTCCCAACCCACCGTGAAAATATGAGAATTTGATGTAGTCTTCCAGGGAAATAGTACAAGACATATAGCAGAAAACATTTTTTGTATGCTGGTGTGGAGCTAGGAGAGGTGAGAGGGGAATTCTGCGACTTCATTTGAAAAGAAGTGATATTCATTTCATTAATAAAATGTCGAATGGTGAAATTATGAATAAAAATGCAAATAATCATGCTGATGAATTTATTGAAAACAAAATATAAAAAATTTTGCATTCGAAAAGAGAATGAAAAATATTTTTTACCTGAATTGACCTCCACCTAATGCTTAAAAAATACCGGCAATAAAAAGTTGATGGTAAAAGTAATGTTGTATATTATATTTTCTTTTTGTTTAGCATATATTATGATTGAATTGGCAGCACAATAACTTTATACCCTAAACAAAGAAAATCAACACTTGCCTTGGCAGTTATAACAAAATGCAATTATTGCTATAACACAAAATCATATTTTGAAAAAAGTAAAACCTTTTACCTTTTTGCTACTTTCATCTGCACTCCTAGCCCGTGGTCTCCAAGGTCTTAATGTATTAGTGGGTGAAGCTTGGGCACTTTGACTATGTGACGGCTTGGTAGGGCTGCTTCCAGGACTGCAACTTGTAGCAGCTGCACTTGAAGCTGTAGCTGTCCCACCAGGCCCACTGGACGGAGCTGTAGAAAGAAAACACTGCTATGAAGATTTCACCATCTTATATGTGACAATGCAAATAAATTACAATCAATTAAAGCCAAAAGCAAGAAAAAACTGTGTAGAGTAAACCCTCGATTTAACGGACCTCGGTTTAGCGGACTGCGAATTTAACGGACAAAATCTGCTGGACCTGAAATAATTCTGCCCCCAGTGTTTTTCCCACTCTGGTATTTTTACTGCCCCAGTGTATTTACTGCCCCAGTGTTTTTACTGCCTCAGTGTTTTAACCACCCCAGTGTTTTTACTGCCCCGGTGTTTTTACTGCCCCGGTGTTTTTCCCATCCCCATTGTTTTTCCCACGCCATTGTTTTTACTGCCCTCAGTGCCCCTGGTGTTTTTCCCGACCCTGATGTTTTTCCCACCCCGACATTTTTCCTGCCACCGACGTTTTTCCAGCCCGACTTCTCCACCACATAATCATATTATGTATTATCTGTAAAGTAGGTTTTTTCATGCACGAGTGTGTTTTTGGGCTCAAAAAATCCCATTTGCCATTTAACGGACATTCGGCTTTAACAGACACCCCTTCCCCATATTAGTCCGTTAAATTGAGGGTTTACTGTATTCAAAAATGTCTGGAAAAGTAATTTTACACATAGTTACAAGAATTATGAAAAATAAGAAAGGCCACCTCCCCATTTGCATTAGAGCTTAAAATCATTGAATAAAGATTTTTCAGTACAATAAAAATAATTAAAAAGTTTACCAACTGGAAAAAGTATACCTTTATGTGAGGATCACATACACTTAATCCTTCAATAAATATCACACAAATTTTTAAGTAACTTGAATGATGCATTCACCATAGTATATAAACTTTCATATAACTAAAATTTTAATCTATCATATATTCCAGCATATAAGCAGACGCCTACTTTTTTATTAAATATAAATGATTAGTATGGAAAGGCGGAAGACCCATATTTTTTACTTAAAAATACTACTCATGAACTCGTTTCAAATCCTATATAATCCAAGTTTTAAGAAAATAGAAAAAAAAATTAATAAAAATATATAAATACTGTTTCGAGTCCATGCTATACTACTTCAGCATTCCATGTGACAAGTGTTTCAATTTCAACCAATAAGAAAGTTATTCTCGGAGAGCTTGACCAACTAAATAAAGTTTCTTATAATTCGATTGATGCAAGCTGTTAACGATAGTATCGAAAAGAACTATTCCTAGTGATCGCGATCGAACTCTACAGTGGTGAAATTCAATAAAATATCGCATGTGTGTACCCTGCACACCTTTTTTCCCAAAACATCAATAAAAAATCAGTACAATATATATTGTACACACTTTTTCATATACTAATGTGTCGTTTAGTTATCCTTTGAAAAAAATGAACTATGTACAATTATTAAAAACATCAACTTAAATAGTTATACAAAATTTGAGGAAAATTGTATATGCCGTTTTTTACAAAATCAAATTGTAATTAAAATTGTCCAAGAATAAACTAGCCTTATATTCATTTTTTGAGAAATATGAACTATGTAGTATTATTACAGAAGTAAACTCAAGTAACTGTACAAAATTTGATCAAAATTGTTGAGCCATTTTTAAGAAAATGACATTGTTAAGTTGCCTAAATAAACTAGCCATATATTCATTTTTGTGAAATACGAACTATGTAGTATTATTGAAGATGTAAACTCAAGTAACTGTACAAAATTTATCAAAATCGTTAGAGCCATTTTTGAGAAACTCAAATTGTTAAAAAGCGTAGATTAACTTCCCTTAATTATTAAGCAATTTCAACCATTTCTTCAAAGCTTCTACTTTGTATGATAAAATGCCTGAGTACGAGATTTCATTCATTTTCGCTCTACCGTTTAGGCTCCAGAGCCAATAACAGACAGACGGCATTGCGAAAATGACTTTTTCGGAACCTGGTACACCTAAAAGGTATATTTCCATCAAAATCTCAAGATTGAATTTTTTCGTGATAACAATACTGTCTCATTATAAGTCGTATATGTGAAAGTAAAAATAGACCGTGTCATACATAAAGATTTCTGACCTAGTATTAAAAAGTTGAGAGTTTTAATAGTAAATTTACTGTACGTTTGTGTCTATGTTTACACTCACAAAAGACAAAGAATTATATGAAGTATACACATATCTACACGACCAAGCAAACGTTTAGGGTTTAAATGCGCGGTTTAACTGCTGTTGGCACATCTTCAAGATTGAGATTACGTAATCTTTTTATAATATTAAATCTGCATCTTTTAATTGAGTTATAAGTTTATTATTGTTACTCAGTACCTATAAGCAGTTCTGTCATTAAAATTTACTACCAATTTCTACCTATACTTTTGCTGGAATATGTTGGCATCTGGTATCTGTGTTCACCAAATTCATCGTGAGCCACTGATGATCCTTTAACATGGGAGAGAACACACCTAAGGGATATCCCTGCACTTTCTTTTCTAATTTTCCACAGCCATAGACGTCAACTTATTCCTGCACGAATTATTTTCTCCTCGAACTTGCCCAAAAAAATAGGGGTGCACGTGGTACACAAGGATGCAGATCACGCGAGTAAATACAGTATTAAAATTAATTACTAAATTATTATCATCTAAAATGAATGTCATAAAATGTAAACACTGGAACAGCTGATTCAAAAATGGCGATCACCTACACTGAAAGATCAACGGTCTTCATAAATATCGATGTTATTCATCTGTAGTTTAAGGTTCACATTTTTATGTTTGGCATATAAGTCGACTATAAGTTTTAGGAAATTTTTTTTAAACTTCAAAGGTCGGCTTATACCCCAGAATATATGGTAATTCTAAACTTACACTGAAGAAGACAGTGGTGTAAAAGATTACTTTTAATATTTATTTATAATTCTTTTGGACATTCTAACCTAATATGACAGATAACTAAATAGTTAGTTTTTTCTCAATCTAATTATTTGCACGGTCAATGCTTTTTGCAACTGATATATGCCAGACAGAATGAAAAGAATATAATCTGCATATAAATTTCTTATACAGCAATGCAAAAGCTTTACAGTAAGTCCTTGTTCAACCCATTTTCACACATCATATTTTCACTGTAACAAGGTTAACTAATTAGGGAATACTTGTCACACTATACTAGTGGTGCACAGCCCATGGCCTGCATGCTGCCCACCACAGCATTTTGTGTGGCATGCAGTCTCTTACGTAAACTTCTAAAATTTAAAAAAATTGACAGGTTTTTTTTATAGTTTGGGGGAACTAACCCAATTTGTATGGGATCATCCATAAATTACATTACACTCTAGGGAAAAGGGTGGGGGATTTCTTGTCTCGAGTCTTGGGAAATTTTCATTGGAGACATTTTTAAATTGGATTTTTTTTAAACCACGAAGTGGGCCTCAAGCCAGTATGATTCATACACGCTGCACTGCAGAAATAATGTACTGTCAGTTTGACCGAGCCTTATAATTAGGGACAGCTCTAGGTGGTAAGCGAGGTAATCAAGGCATCAGGGTGCTGAAAATCAAAAGGCACTCAACAGATTGTTGGCGTTCTCCCGTTTTCCCTTTGAATCGATAAATTATGCAAGTGTTGAGTGAGTCTCCATGTAAGTTTAATTTGAAAGAAATAAAGATACAAATATATTATAGGTTTCGCTTGTGATGTATAAAGGTATAAATATATTCAATTACTTTCCACCCACCCTGTACCTGCACTGGCGATCACATCTTTGTTTGGATGTCACAGTCTTCCACTCCAAGATGCACTCTTTGACTTATTCGGTACACATTCTTAAATTTAAGCTGCAGATTAGTTCTTCCTGAGAAAGGCAAACAAATTTTTCAGAGCGAGAGATACCCAAATCGTGGTCGTTGCAAGTTTCATATCTGAATAAAATAATATTGAATAAAACCTTACACCTCTCTTGAGAAATTTGTTTCTGCCCTCGGAGGCGAGGATACTCTTGAGTTCTGTAAACATACTGTGGAAAGAAACAACTGATGTCAATTCCTACTCAAGAATGGGAGCCATGTGGAATACTGGAATCTGGGGAAACCCCTTTATGACAGAGATGGCTAAACCTTTATGCATTAAGCTCTAAATCATCTGTAATATTATACTATAAAAGCAGTATGTTGGCTATCCTTATGATTTGGGATGTAAGGGAAATATCCTAATGATTATCCAGAACTGATCAGCGACTCAGTAGGTGGGAACTCGGTAAAGAATTGTGAGTGCAAGTAGTGACTTGCAAGTCTGCAACTGCAGTGGTCATTAACGGCCTTACGAGGACTTAATTTTTTGTAGTAATATTGAGATATGTTGGAAAAAAAATATATTGTCATAATGTATAACTTTTTATTTTGTGTGTTTATATAGTAGTGTGTTTATATAGTAGTTCTATTTTTCCAATGAAATTAGCATTTACATTGCCTTAAGAAATTGCATTTTTATAATTATACACGTTCCATGTCAAGTTTTACCGAAATTCAAACAGTTGAGCATACAAAGCCGTCAACGCATTTTGTGTGATCGTCTACATAGTCAATCTACACAAATAATGTGAAAAATCCAACCTTAAACGGTAACAAAGCTCAGGTAGTGCTAAATTCAATATTCTAGCCTTTATTATTTATTCATTAATATTCGTCGTAGGTCAAATATTTACCTTACAAAAAATATAGTACAGTGGAACCTCGATCTATCGTTTTTGAAGGAACCAAGAAAAAAAGTGATGAATGCGGGAAAACGATGAAAGTGGGAAATAAGAAGTCGATTTAGAAATATGTACAAGTACGAAAAGCATTACCTAAAAATAAGCATTAAAACAAATAAAGAGAAGAAGAATAAAAATAAGAGTAAAATAAAAAGAAGCATTCAAATCATGTTTACCGTAAAAATGCTTTATTTATTCATAAAGTCATCAGTGATGGTTAACTGTTTTCTTGAAACTACGCGTTTTAAATTAAATAAGGATTCTTCTACACTTAACAGTTTGTACTTTACACTATCTTTAATAGTATGGGCGAAGAAAAAAGTTTTTAGTTCTTCTAATGCATCTTGCGCTTCGGAAAATGTCCGAATAGGATCAGACTCGGGCTCTTCGTCGATTCCATCATCCTCTTCACCACTCCTCCCCTCGTTGTCATCACACAAATCTTCTATACTCTCGATACCACAGGTAGCCAGCTTACTGTCACAAAGTGCATAGCTGTCAAAATCAACTTCGTCCCCTGTTGTAACTCGTCTCAAATCACTTCTTCTGCTATGAATTGCAGAACTTCATCATTATCGCTTTCATCCCCATAGCTGCACTTTTGGAAACATTTCGCTATTGAGGTTTCAGTAACCATGCTGCAAGGACATAATGCATGGCTTGCAGAACGTTTATTTTTATCGTTGCTGGATTAATCCCTTCCTCCGAGTCCATAAGGCACACAGCTCTTTGCACAAGCTGCTTTCAATAGAATTGCTTGAAACACTTAATGACACACATATCAAGAGGTTGCAGAATGCTAGTGCAATTCGGAGGATAAAAGATAACCTTAATGTTCTTGAGGAATGATGTGTCTTTCGGATAAGCGGTGCAATTATCCACAAACAAAACTATTTTTCGACACTGAGCACCCATCACAGTGTCTAGAGCAGTGATTCTCAACCTTTTCTGCTCCATGGCGCGCTTTCATGCATGCTTAAGAACATCGCGACACACCAAACCACCTCTAATTAATTTCACTGCATAAATACTCATTTTTAAAGATAAAAACTAGCGTAACAAGTGAAAGTCGCAGTCATATTAGATTGTTACAATTGGTAAAGCAATAATTGTATAATTTTATTGTACATTAAATACATACATAATTTAAAAATTATATATCTTTGGAGTGTGCGGCACATTAGTCCCTTCCTTGTGGCACACTTATGTGTCGCGACACACCGGTTGAGAACCACTGGTCCAGAGACCTTAACAATTTTATAAAAATTTCTGCAGTCATCCAAGCATTTTCATTGGCATAATATTTAACTGGCAAGGTTTGTGCATTTTTAAAGCGTCGTGGCTTTACTGATTTTCCAATCTCAATCGGCTCTAATTTATCACTGCCTTCACTATTGGAACACAACAACACTGTTATCCTCTCTTTTGCTCTTTTGCCACCATGACAGGATTGACCCTTTAAACTGAAGGTTCTGTCCGGTAAACAATTGAAGAAAAGTCCGGTCTCGTCAGCATTACAGATATCACTCTGCGTGTAACCCTTCAGTAACATTGAAAATCCGTTTCGTCTCTTTAAAAAGAAAAGTTAGTCATCGATCAATCAAGGTAAAGCTTGGCTAGGGACCGAGAAATATTAATGATAGATGAGGGAAAACGATAATTCGAGGAACAATGAATGCGGTATTATTTAACATTGTTCACTATGAGCATTTGCCGGGAATTCGGAAAATGAACGATACATCCGGGAAAACGATGCATACGTGAATGATAGATCGAGGTTCAACTGTACTATCATTTGAACGCAATGGCAATGAGAGACGTGCTGCCATCTATGGGTAACTACAAGATTTAACCATAACCCAAATTTTCCTCGGACTCGCATTTAAGCCGAGGGGTGATCTTTTCATGATAGATTTTGACAAAAAACATCGGCTTGTATTCGGGCAGATACGGTATGTCTCGAGTCCCAGGAAATGAAAAACAGACAAAAATCAGAATCTCTAGACCAAGTTCAAAACTCTCACTCATAACTATAATAGTTACTGAGCTGAAGTTTGGTATGCGGGTTCATGTTTACATATAAAGTTGAGGAATGTACAAAAAACCTGAACTTTTCAGTTTAGGTAGCCCAAAGAAATTCATAAATCCCGAAAACTCACATCTTGCTTCATTTTTCTGTTGAGTGTTGGACGCACGTCTCAGAGGGAAGACTAAGGTTTTGAGACTTATAAGCTCTCTCTAGTGTTTATTTACCCTATCCACTGCTTTGGTATGTATACAACTGCCAAACATGAAGTCAGTCTTCCCTCTTCTCGAGCCCCGCATTCCATGACAAATGTAATCTATCACAGAAAACTGAATTTGAGGTTTATGGTTTAGTTTCTTTGTTTTTATTCTATTTTTGATTATGAATATGGCCCGTATTTTATATTCATTTATTCACTTAATTTAATATTTCCCCAATTGACTTCGTTAAAATTACTAGTACATGGAAAACAAAGAAACAAACCCTAGAAGAAGAAAAGAGTTTTAGAAGAATATTGGACTGAAAGATATTGTTTTGTGTTGCAAAAAGATAAAATTGTTTGTTTAATTTGTAACCAAATTGTAAGTGTACCAAAAGAGTACCACTTAAAATGGCATTCTGAAACAAATCACCCAGAATTCAATGAAAAGTTTTCTGGGGAACTAAGAAAAAAAAAGGTTTTTTCCCCATTTTAGTCAGTGAGAGCACAACAAAATGTTATTAAAAAGTGTTCAGATACTTCCAAGCAGATTGTCGAAGTTAGTTTTGATATATCCCAATTGATTGCTAAATCTTAGAGACCCTTTACTGATGGTGATTTAGTGAAAAAATGTTTAAGTATTGTGTCACAAAAGCTATGTTGTACAAATTGCATTAAGAAGTTTGAAGCCATCAGCTTAAATCGGATGACCATGCAATGGCGACTGAAAGATATTTCCTGTGATGTTGAAACCAAATATTTGGAACTGTTCAATAAGTGTATTTACTTTTCACTGACAGTAGATGAATCGACAGATGTCACATCAACCTCGCAAATGTACATATCCACACGTGGTGTAACACCAGATTTTGAAATGTACGAAGAACTCTTAGAGCTCCATCTGTTGAAAGATCAGACCAAACGATCTGATTTGCTTGAGGGATTGCTTAAAAGTCTTCACAAGCATAATATGGACTTAAATAAACTTGTGGGTATAGTTACCGATGGTGCACCTTGTATGACAGGTGCTCAAAACATGATGGTATCTCTTCTGTTCAAACATGTCCAAAAGTTAGGGCTCAAAAATGAGTTGATAAAATATCACTGCATAATTCATCAGAAAAACCTAATTGGGAAGAATCTAGGATTTAGTAAAGTTATTAGTGATGTTTTAAATGCAGTCAACTTCATCAGATCACAGATAATTCAAAGCTTTTCTCAAGGAAATTGAAGCTAAATATGGTGATGTTCTATACCATTCTGAAATCCGTTGGCTTAGCAGAGGCAAGGTTTTGCAACATTTTATATCACTCGCTTTTTCTGTATCCCCTTGTGAAATTTAACCAGTAGGACCACTTTCCTCTAACTGTATAGGATACTTCCAGGCAACTGGAACAATAAAATTTTCCTCTCCACTGCAGTAAATGTTTCACAGGAAAAACATATGTGAAGAATATCGGACAGTTGGCTTTTGGGCATCATAGTAGACGGTGTGTTGTGAAGTTAGGCATTTTTTGGAGTGTATCATAGTACGAATAATGCATGAAAATTTTATTTGCATTTAATTTGTATAAATTTCATCGTCGTTCATCTCTTGAAATATTGGAATCAATAACGGCATCATCTAGCAAACATGAAAAATATTTTTAGGTCTTTCATCCCTTGAAATATTGGAATCAATAACGACATCATCTAGCAAACGTGCAAAATATTCTTAGAAGATTGAGAAGCATATTGTGACAATATGGATGAAAGTGATTCCAGTGAAGATTTGGAAGACGTTTATATAAACACTGATGTAAATGACAGTGAATCTGAGGGCGAAATTGAAAATATTCCGCATTTCACTAGCTCATCAGCTGATTGCTGTAATTTTTGCAATCTTGCAATATAGACTTCCCGCAAAACATGCATCAAAAACAAAAAACACAAAATAAGTAAATTAAAATAATTTTATTTAGTTAATGATTCTAGTATGTACAGGTGTCTCTCGATATTTGTCCTTAATTGGTTCCTCGGAAACTGGACGATAAGCAAAAAGACGAATTTCGAGGGCTATTTTTCCTTAGATGCAATGTTATAAATGTATAATTCATTCCTGAAAACCCAAAAAGCAGACCAAAACATTGATATTACCATATTTTATGGAGTTACTGGTACTATAAAAACAATCTACAGGAAGCTACGGCTCACGGGAGCATTTTATGCGGCTCCCGAAGGCATGATGTAAACGAATAAGAGAAAAGACAAAAATCGGGAGGATGAATATCAAGGAATGCCCGTACAATTAACAATGTAAATAATTTAAAACCCATAGAATGACTTGTAAGAACTTAATCTTACCTGTCATGTTTCCTGTATTCAGATTTGCTCATTAAATTTTCGCATAATTCCTTCTATTAAACAGTTTTAAAATGAGATAGGAAACAGAAAACCAAAATCCACTATAAATCAAAACTGTCTATTTTATAAATCCTTTATGTCTGATTTAAAAGGACTGACAGCAATGGTGATACAGTTTTCTATGCAGCATCAGTTTGGCCAACTTACTGTAAGAAGTTGCTGCCATCTCAACTCATTCGCTTTCATTACTGATGACGTCTCTCTAAGGCAGTGGTTCTCAAACTTTTTTGCTCCATGGCACACCTTCATGCATACTTAAGAACATCATGGTACACCAAACCACCACTAATTAATTTCACTGGGTAAATACTCATTTTTAAAGATAAAAAGTACTGTAACAAGTAAAAGTTCTTGAGCAACTTTAACAAAAATTGGATTTTCTAAAAACCAGCTCATACGATTTTCATTTTCTAAAGGTAACTAAATGATGCATTAATACCTATATGAGAAAGTTTGTACAATGTATGTTGTACCAATTTTTTCATTTTGATGTTGCTATAGAATATGTTTTACAATAAATCTCTTCACTATGTGTGAACATAAATAATACAGTATATTTTGTCTCTAACAACATTAAATGCAAACATATCAGTAAACAGTATCCTTTCACTGAGGAGGGTGACTTAAGTATTTTGGTTGCTATCATTGACCAAGGGACAAGATATGTGTTACGGATTAAGTCATAAAACCAGGTAAAACCAAACTGGCGAATCTGAAATACTCAGAAATTTCTATTCCTCAGTTTGGATTAGTCAGATATAAAAGAACATTTGGAAGGACTCATGGAACAATTATGATAATATTTTCCAGAAACGGACGATTCGAATAAATGGGTGTGCAATACATTTTATCTAGATTTTTAGATTCCACATCTAACAGGAAAAGAGCAAGAAAGCCTCCTGGATATTTCTACTGATGATGACTTAAAAATTAAATTCTCTAAGATATCTTTGATTGCTTTCTGGGAAAAATTATCAGAGGATCATGAAGAGGCTAAAAGAGCAATCAAAGTATCCATTCCTTTAACCACAAAGTGCAAATGTGAACTTTTCCCTCAGAGTTTCATTAAGACAAAAATTTCATTGAAAATTACTTGTCGAACCTGAGTTCCAATTTAGGATTTCTCTAATCAAGCCAATGATTGATTCTTTATGTCATGGAAAACAGGCACATTTATCTCAGTAAGTGTTATTTATTATTATATGTAAACTCGTCGGTTTAAAAAAAATATATTTTGTGTAATACTTGCCATATTATTTTATAAGGGGATACTTCAATTGATTGAATGAGTTCTAAGGCATGAGTTTTCAACCTTTTTTTACTCACCTACCGCTTAAGAACTTTTTTTTAATGGTTGCGTTCTCCATTAGTAGTTTTTTTTGTTGTGTACCGCCAAGTACATTTAAAGTGATAATGAAATGAATTATACTTGTATTAAGAAAGATAACTCATGTTTATATCATTAAAATTCACAATTTTGGCATATTTTTCTGTTTTAAGATGTTATTCTTAGTCAACACGTTGCAACTTTTGAAACGGGAACCATACAACATAATAATAGGGGTTGTGTTTCTGAATCGCAAGATTTCGTCCTTTTAAGATTAATTTTACTTATCAGCCACAAGTAAATAGTGATTTAACCCCTCAAGCCCACAGGACGTTTACTTAAATCCCATTTCAGAGGATTGAGGAGTTTTTAAAAAATTTGTGAAAAATTGCGATTTAAATTTCTGAAAATTGAAAAATTTGTAACTTTTTTATTTTTATGAATGTTTTAAGGATATTAGTAAAACATAACATTTATAAACAATACCTTCTGCATTATATTATGTAAAGCACACTCTCTGCAGGAGAGAAGAGAAATAAATCACCACGATCGCCAACTAGTCAAGCGTGCACCCGTGTTTTTATATCTTTCAGTATTGCGAAAACTAGACATGTTATTGATAAGCAGTCTTTTTCAAAAACTATTTCAGCTTTCATAAACATTACAATCACTCTCTAAACCAAATAGGGAAAAATTTTCTCGCAGGTCAACTTTTTCATGTCTTCACTAAAAATTTAAAATAAATTTTACATTTCGTATATTTTTAAAAGACATTTCATAAAGCTTACAAAGTTTAGGGTTATACCGTAGTCATTCATAATTATTACACAAGATAAATGGCGAAAATTGTCCTATTTTGTCCAGTAGAAATGGAGATATGATGTTGTACATGTCAGAATGTATGAGTAATAAAAATATTAAAAAAGTTACAAGTTTATTTAAAGGCATTTTCTTATCTCTAAAGAATGAGATTTTCTAGTATTTTTTATTTTTTTAATGACCTTACGACTTTAAATGACTCCAGCACTAGAAGGCTTCTCAGTCCAAATCACAAAGCTAGGAGAGAACCCGGTGCCGGCATTAGCCTACTCTTAACGAGAAACACCAAGGGGACAAATGGCCTTACGTCCCTTCCGAAGGATTTGTGTGTTCTCCTCTTAACCATGCAAATGGGAAGCCAGGCAACCCAGTTTGCACCGAGATTGCTAAGTGTAGCAGGCCAGCATCTGCACCATTACACCACGACTCCCCCTGCTCCCCAGATTTTCTGGTCTTTTTACTTGCTTCAACTTTATTCACATTTGATTTTCATTTAAACTTCTTTTCCCAGCCATTTTTTTTCGATGGATGGGTATGTTACAACTGTTATATTCCAATAAAAGCACAGACAAAAATAGCTGCACTGAACGAACAATGAATAGAGACAGATTTTGATAGCAGCTGAAAGTGAACAAGGGAAACCCCAAAAAGGCTCCATTTGTAACACGTATCACCATCTATGAGGAACAGCCAACATCTGGAAAATCATGTTCGCAGGCCAAAAGACGATGTTCGTTGGCAAAAAAAGTCCAAAAATACAATAAATGCAAAAATATAAAAAATAAAATCAAACCGTGTATATGCGAAAATGCGTATAATGAACGCACATAAAACGAGAGGTGCCTGTACCATATTTTCCCATCGATAATGCACACTTAATAGACACCATGCATCACAGTGTTTTTAACGCCCGTTAAAAGTATAGACAATGTGCAGTCAACAATTTTATGCAGATTGGTAATTATAAGTAGCTTGAATAAATACCGTATATACCTGAATATAAGACGAGGTTTTGTTCCAATTTTTATGACTGAAAAATCGCTAGTCGTCTTATAATCGCGCGGTGTGTAACAGTTTGACTGACAGAGGAGCAGAAGGAAGAGATAGGTAGAGATGGGAAGATTCGAATAGCTATAATCGAAATACAGGCAGACCTCGTCTTTCGCGGCTTTATCATTCACGTGTTTCGATCTTGCGCGGTTCCGCATTGCGATCAGTTTTGTCTTTCGCGGTCTTATGTTTCGCTCTTTCGCAGAAAGAATCACGGAAAAGGCTGCGTGAAATTTTCTATATATGGAATGAATCGTGTTTTCCTCATATTTTCTCTCATAGTCAGGCCTGAAAAATGTTGTTACGGTATTCTGATATGTATAAATATTTAGGTAATTTAAAAAAATCGATAGGTACGTGTATCTATTTTTTAAAAGTATACACACACACACACACATACATATACATAAAGTATATATAAGACACGTGTCTTATATATACTTTTAAATATTTTTAGGATGCAATCCTCCCACACTTTTGCGTCCCTTCACACGTGAAAAGTTGCAGAATATAAGCTGGCATCACCGTTCAGGAGCCTTCTGTCTTTATTACGTGAGGGAAGTCCCGAGGGGAAAGACTGAACTCTTGACCCTTCCGATTCAGGATCATTGGGATATTTGCTCAGGTTCGACATACTTCAAACGCTTAAGCTTTGCATTTTACGCATCATTTATTATTGGTGGAGTTTCGCAGAGGTTTTCAGGAATGTAACCCCAAGAAAGACGCAGTCTGCCGTATTTGGGGAATTAGCCCCTGCAAGTTAGACAAACATCGTTCATTTTTTTTCTCGATTCTACTACGGAACTTAAATAATTTATTTTCTGATACTTTTTTGTCTTCTTTAAACTTGTTTAACTCTCACTTTCATTGAAGTTAATTTTTCCATCTCTTTCTCTATTTTACTGCGGTCACCAATACAGAGGACAAATGATCCTTTTTTGCTGGGATAGGAACCAAACCCTGTACAGGCGACTCCCGAACCTCGTTGGGGATGCGTTCCTGAAAACGTGTTCGAATCTCGAATATTCGAGTGTCGAACGCCGTTTTTCCATATACTTGCATGTTATAATAGGGGGATACGTTCCCGCATCTCGGGAAAAAGTCTCCCCTCACGTTCTATAAAGATAAAATAACATTAAAATAACATTACTGATTTTATCTTGAGTGACACATGCCATACTTCGTTACTGAATAAAAATTCCATAGAAAATGAAATTAACCACTTGAGTGGGTATTATTTTTCAAAGAGTGCGCCCCATTTGGATATTAAAATCAGGGAAATAGATTATTTTCAGCTAATACTTCAATATTTAAAAAGACAAATTTTCATTAAACAACTCATTGTCTTTTTAGTTAAATAATTAAGCACAAATAATAACAATAATAAAAATTACAATAATAACAATGATAATGCTAATAACAATAACAATAATAATAACAGCATCATTCCTCCCCTAATTAGAGATTGTAATAATCTAGAAACTCTTCAGACAATAGTTTATTGTGCAGCTTATACTACAGTCTATATCAGCGGTGGCCATGCTGTGGTACATGTGCCACTAGTGGCACGCGAATCTCATCAGTTGCACACCTCCCCATTTTGAACAAATAAAATAAAATGTATAGAAATACATTGAAAAATGTCATTAACATTCCAGGTTCTGCAACGTTGTTCAATAGACTGAGTGCTGTGTGTGTGCGGCTACTTTGATACCACAAAATGCGAACGTATTATAAGGTAATTGAGTACACAAACTAGTCACTGTTTTCAAGACAGAGTTGGACTTCTCTTGTTTCCCAATTAGTTGTCTAAACATAGCAAAATAACTGCACCTCTCCTACATAGTAGACAGATATGCCTCGCTTAACAAAGCCTCCTTTATAACGAAGTCGGAAATTCCACAGTGAAAACACAAAAATCCGAAAATGTTGCGAATTAGTCTTCTCGTGTTATACGGCCACATGAAACGAGTTCGTGTTCTAGCATCAAGGCCTCAGCGCAAGCTTCGAATAAGTCTTGTTGTGATCCAAATGATGCGGTGAAATAAAAACAACTGTGCTAGTGTCCATAGAATACCCTAAGTGTAATTCATATTTAATAAACGGGCATTGACTCATGATCGCTATTATCACGAACGCATTATTAGCACATAACGTAATTTCGTAACTTTTATTCTCTCTCTTTAAAAATGGTTATAACCACGCTAACATGTCTGTTATTGGGATGATCCACATGCATGGATATGATTTCAAGAGACTACTTTAGCCTACATATTGAGCCCTGATTGTGGCAACATAGAAAGATGCTCGGCGGTCCATTAGCGCTGCTACGGAAATTGTGTTATTAATTGGAATCGTGATGCTAAAGTAATTTTTTTCACGGAAAATGAATCGAAAATTGTTATTATATTTCATTGAAAATTACTCTAGCAATCAGTCAACAATGTCCGAACCAGTATTTTCGAGGTAAGATACCTGAACGTTGAAATAAAATCTGTGCTAGGGTCCGTAAATTATCCTAAGTGCAATTGATACTTAATAATCGGGCATTGACTCATAATTGCTATTATCCCGACAGCATTTATTTGTACTTACCGCAATTTCGTAAACGTTAATTCCTTTAAAAACGGTAACAACCATGACAACAAATCTTTTATTGGGATGATCATCATGTATGGATACATTCAAAAGATTACTTCAACCCTCATGTGGATCCCTGATTTTTTAACGTAAAATGATTCTGGGCGCTGAATTAGCGCTGCTAATGTGATGGTAGTTCTAATGTTGAGGTAGTTCTTTCAAGGTTTAAGGTAGACAAAATGAGTTAAGTACATCATTAATGCACCATATTGAATGGAAATACAGCTTGAAATATTCTTTATTTTTAATAATTAATCCACCCTCCATCGTTTTCTATAACTAATGCCAGCCTCCTCGGCATGGAGGAATTTAGCTTCTGGCATAAACCCTCCGTAATACCCTCCCAGGCATCCTCTATTGCCTCCCAAAGCTGAGTGGCATTACTTGGTCTTATTTCGGCTTTATTCACCTCTCTCGCCATCACCGCCCAGGCGTTTTCTATCAGGTTCAAGTCCGGACTTTTAGCCGGCCAATCCAATACTTGAACATTGCTTTCACTGAACCATGCCTTGGACAACCAACAAGCATGCACCCGTGAATTATCCTATGCTAACAAAATTGTAATATTTTATTAAAAGTCAGACGCAAAATGCATCAAACCGTGCTGCTAAATTGATAAAAATACAGTAAAACCGTGACATTTTTTGCTAAAATATTGGCGAAAAAAATGTATTAAAATAATTTCATATCATACCAGATATGATGAAAAGAAACAGATGAGGAATGAAAGGTTTAAGAGCTATCTAGGTGATTCATTTGTGGGTAAGTGAAACAAAGGAATGAGGAATTGGAAGTGATAGCAGCGATCACTATGATACAAAATAGGGAGATGAAAATAAAATGAGAAATAGATATATTTAATAGGCAGGTCTCTGGGTAATATGTGAATGTTACCTGCTGGAAAATGAATCCCTCAGGAAACATGATGCTACCGGATGGTAGCATGACATTGTTCAAAATCTTCACCTATTTTTCCCCATTCAAGGTTTCCCTCTATTTTCCAACATACCCCTGGTCCATCGGCACATATCCATGCTCAAGTATTAACAGAAAAATGGCTTCCTTCTGAACCTTCAGAAGGAAGCTGAAGTAAGGGAGATAGCACGGCAAATGAACATACCGCGTGCAACAGTAGGCCGTCTACGTAAAAGGTGGACGACGGAATCATCTTTTGAATGTATCCATGCACATTGATCATCCCAATAAAAGATTTGTTATCATGGTTGTTACCGTTTTTAAAGGGATTAACGTTTACGAAATTGCGGTAAGTGCAAATAAATGCTGTCGGGATAATAGCGATCATGAGTCAATGCCCGATTATTAAGTATCAATTGCACTTAGGATATTTTACGGACCCTAGCACAGATTTTATTTCAACGTTCGGGTATCTTACCTCAAAAATACTGGTTCAGACATTGTTGATTGATTGCTAGAGTAATTTTCAGTGAATATAATAACAATTTTCGATTCATTTTCCGTGAAAAAAATTACTTTAGCATCACGATTCCGATTAATAACGCAATTTCTGTAGCAGCGCTAATGGACCGCCGAGCATCTTTCTATGTTGCCACAATCAGGGCTCAATATGTAGGCTAAAGTAGTCCCTTGAAGTCATATCCATGCATGTGGATCATCCCAATAACAGACATGTTAGCGTGGTTATAACCATTTTTAAAGAGAGAGAATAAAAGTTACGAAATTACGTTATGTGCTAATAATGCGTTCGTGATAATAGCGATCATGAGTCAATGCCCGTTTATTAAATATCAGTTACACTTAGGGTATTCTGCGGACACTAGCACAGTTGTTTTTATTTCACCACATCATTTGGATCACAACAAGACTTATTCAAAGCCCGCGCGGAGGCCTTGATCCTAGAATACGAACTCGTTTCACGTGGGGTCTCTGCCTCACACAAGTTTTAGGTCGGTTGATTTGCTTAGCAGAGTGACGAATACCGGTGGGACCCACCCTCCTCTTCCCCCCCTTTCCCCTCCTCATTCCTCTTCTCTCCTGCAATGTTGTCATTTAGTTTG
The DNA here is from genome assembly GCA_036926305.1 of Uropetala carovei. Lineage (NCBI taxonomy): Eukaryota > Metazoa > Arthropoda > Insecta > Odonata > Petaluridae > Uropetala > Uropetala carovei. The sequence continues at coordinate 12,924,930 of JAXCHB010000011.1, forward strand.
TACTCTTCAAAAAATTCCCCAACTCGCCGTTAGGAAAACGTTAAGGTGTCCCAGTTTTTTCTTCCGTGACTGTACCAGTAATTTTATAGCTTTATAGCTTAATTAGGACGCTCGTGTTGAACAATGCTCCAAAATTCAGGAAGGCTCATTTTTGGAAACTTCATTTTCAAAGAGATGTCACAAGATAGATCAATGAACTGCTTATCTTCACTCCCCAAATATATTTCACTTGAGGTAGTCTCAATATATTCCCTGATCCATTTGTATTTATCAAGGCTAACACCTGGAAAATATCTTTTAAAATTTGTCTCAAGAGATGATAAACTATGTTTGGCACTTTTTCACATAAACTGGCCAATCTTCTCCTGAAGGAAGAATACAAAGCGGCCTTCTACATCCCCAACACCAAATGTCTCATCAACAGTTAAGACAAAATAGATAATTCCAAGAAATCCGGGGTCTATCTACTGGAATGTAACGACTGCAATGCCAAATATATAGGTCAAACTGGAAGAAATTTCATAATATGCGCCGAAGAACATCCCAAGGGCTACCTAAAGAATGACCCATGATCCCATTTTGTGATAGATAATGCTTCGAGAACGGGTAAGCAAGTGAATAGATTTGTTACGTCAAATGATACTAATTTTGCGTTAGGTGGCACTTCTTTATCCTTTATGATATTGGTGAGTTTGATGGAATTTTTTAGTGAATTTGGGTGTAAACTTGGAGTATTGCCGAAAGATAGAGAGCATTCTAAAGGCTAATTTTGGAGCTGGTGCTGCACAGCTTGACACAACCGGTCTGATAGGGATATTGTCATTGTGTATTTTGGGGAGGCCGTAGAGATGGGGTGCAAGGGGGTTCATCATAGAGAGGCATTGTGTGTCCCTATCGTTGAAGAGTAACGGGCAAGATGAGAGTGTCTTTTTTATCACTGCATTGAATTTGGAAGTTGGGTCTTGTTGGAGGTTTAATACATTGTTATTATTTATAAAGTCATTGCACTTGGAAAGATAGTCCTTCTTGTCCATGACAACCACACTGTTACCTTTATCTGCTCACTGGATGATGAGGTTATGATTTTTGATGGATTCCTTCAGAATTTTCAGGGATCGTGCGTCACTGGTGGGATGTTGGGGTCCTTTGTGGGGTTTTGACTGAAGATGGGAAGCGATGGTCTGTGCTGCTAGGTGTTTTAGGGGGGTAGAGGCCTGGTGTAAAGCTGCTTCACAATCTGCGGTGAGGTTTTTCGCCATTCTGTTGGAGGTGGGGAGGGTCGGGGCAAATTTTAGTCCCTTATTGAGTTAATTCAGCTCGGGTTGGGAAAACTGAAAATTGGAGAGGTGTGTAACTCTTTGAAAGAATTTGTGTGGGGTGGTTTTTGGCCCAGGGGTTAGGGGTGGGCACTGCTTCTTCTTCTTATGGATGAGATCCTTTAGTTTTTTATGAATGATGAAGAGATTTTTGAGGAAATAACACTCACACGTTCTTTCACATTGTTGTCAAACACTGACCACTCCACTGCAGAGAGGGAATGGCTTAACTCGGAGAGGAGAAGAAATAGGTAAGTGGAGAAAGAGTCCACGTTTTAAGTTCCAACTTCAACCAGATGATTTCTGCTGTCTTCACTGCTGCAATGGCTGCTGGCAAGGTGGAGTTTGTTTTTATCGAGACATACTTTGGGATGACGCCATGTTTGAGGCAACTGCTATTGAAAAAAATATTTAGCGAAGCGATTCGGAAGTGGATGGAGAGTTTAAAGAAGAATTTCGCCTTGTCTGCCATACTTGGACTTAGAATAAAATCCGTAGTTTTAGGTGTAACTTTGTGGAATATATCCATATTTCCCCTCCCCCCCACCTTGCCCCCCGTCTTCACCAACCCCATCCCTCACTCTGTATATATTCCCGACACCTCTACTCTCCTATTCACCTGATGATGCTACTGTGTAGCGAAACCATGGTCGTCTCCTGTTTTTAAGTGCAAATAAATCAGTGGAAAAAGTACTAGTGTGACATTCATTTATTCTCCAAAAGGATTTTCACCAAGTACCATGGATGAATGTTGAATTCCTCCACCAGAAGGCAATGTGCAATGGACTTCAACTCCTCCCCCAATCTAGATAAATTTTAAGAGATTTTCAGCCTTCCCTTAGCAGTGGAAATGGTGGTATTCATGATTTTCAGCCAGCTAATTAGTTTTTGATGATTACTATTTTTCAAGTCGCTAGTTGAAGGTCAGTATATATTCTATTCTTTAAATGCGTTAAAAGCTTGTTCTTATTTGCAGGTGGAGACATAGTAATAATGAAGAACTATCAACGGTTAAATTCACTTTTATTTGGTCCTTACATCCAGCAACTCTGAATTCTTCGTGAATTCCACACCTGAGGATTTTTGATGATTTATTATTTGAAATTGCTGGTTGAAGGTCAGTTTATTATAAAGTCTTCAAATGTGTTAAAAGCTTGTTCTTATTTGTGGGTGGTGATATAGAAATAATGAAGAATTATCAATGGTTAATTCCACTTTTATTTACACACAGGCATCATAGAAAAAATAATCAAACATACTAAGGAGACATCAAAATGTGTATTTCTGTCTAAAGCTTGAATTCAATAATTTTCATGAATACAATACATTCACATACACTACATATGGAGAAAGTAAAAAGGAAATTTTCTTTAAAAAGAGACCATAATTTTTTTATGTAATTGAAAAAAGTTGTAATTCATGTAAAATTTTATCAATAAAAAACACATTTTTTTAGAACTAGGAATGGTTCCGGCACCGGATCTGAACCATTCCTTCTTTTGATCACTCAGAACCAAACCTGGAACGGAATGAGTTGGAAAATTTAAGGTAGGAGCAGGAATGCTTGGAACTGAACCAGAACTTTCCAGCTCTGCTACATATCCTTTTGATTAGAAACAATATAAAATATTGAGAGAAAATAAGAATTTTTTTAAATGTTTCACGATGTTACGACTTTCTAATTCAAAAGGAATAAGTTTTAAGAGGGTAAATGTATACAAATACATATGTACAAATTATACTTCATTTTGAAGTGGATTAATGATTATATTTTAAAGAAATCTTGTGTGATAGCGTAAAAAGAATGTAATGGATACGTATTTACATTAGAGAAAAAAGCAAAAACCGAGAATGCAAAATCAAGGTTTCACTGTACAGTAGTCCCTTGCCATTCGCGAGGGATAGGTTCCTGAAAACCCTCGCAAATGACAAATTTGCAAATGGTAAGTAATTGGGTATATGGAAAAAATAGGGTTTGGTTCTTAAGAGTCCCTATTCCAGCATGTAACTTGCATTTTTGCCCTTCAAAATATAATAATACAATATGTGCTGTGGTGTTCTGAATAAATGCCACATTTTATTAAAGAGCAAGGAACCGATCTACACACACTTCGATGACGTTGGCAATACCCCGTTAACAGACTGCGAAACAATTTGAGACATAATGATTGTGCAGTTGTTGGGCTTTCTCACGAATGACAAGTGAACTCAGTGGGGCTTTCTCGCGAGTTTGGGTCTCGATCCACAAGTTTAAAGCTTTCTCTGTCTTCTCTACATACAGATTCCTAGGTACAAAAGACTTTTATACTCATTGAAGTACCACTTGCAACACTAGTTCTAATCGCTTCTTCACTTTTCTTAATTGATCTTATTGTGGACTGGTTCACACCAAGTAATTTACCAACTTATGAAGCAGATTCATTATGTGCAAGCCTATCTAAAACCTCAATTTTCTTCTCCAAACTTATCACTTTTTCTGCCCTTTTTGCTGACTTTTCTTTCACTTCAATCATCACTCTCATTGGGGCCATGATTAGGCAATATTACAAAAAACTATGAAAATAGCAAAATGCTTTATTAAAAAAGAGAGAGATGGTGCATGTGCACTATAGTTGTTACCACGAGACTGTTATAGAAAAAGTGCTAGTGGCGCTGTGCGGCATTTAGAAAAATTAGCTGAGAAGTTTAAAAAAATGATGAAGAGTGAGCGATACTTAAGCGATCATTCGCAGACACGTGAATTTCGGTCTCACGAAAGAAAAAACAGATACTCAAACAGAAAATCGCGGATATGCAAATTTCGTGAATGGCAAACTCGCGAATGGCAAGGTATTACTGTACTGCCATAGAGGCAAGGGATACTTAACTGCAAACTGGAGTAAAATACGGGACTGTATCTAAACTTTGTGTCATTTTAGCATCAAGAGGAAACATTATTATGCGAACTTAAACTGAAGAGCAAACTGTATCAATATTTGACTAAAGATAATCATAACTGCGCTAATTTGTTCATCGACAATGACTTTTCAATTAAATTTCTTTATGTGAAATTTTTGAGAAGCTTAACATTCTCAACAGTTCATTACAAGGATGCGATGTCCATATTTTTCAGCTGAGTGATAAATTGAATGCTTTTGCTAAGAAAATAGAATTTTGGCAAAAGAAAATAAGAGATTGAAAGTATGGAAACGGTTCCCATTATGTAAAATTTTCTTGTAAACAATGATAATGGATTAATGCCTGATCTAAAATCGATAATGAAACATCGTTTATCAACTCTTGAGACAAATTTTAAAAGATATTTTCCAGGTGTTAGCCTTGATAAATACAAATGGATCAGGGAATATATTGAGACTACCTCAAGTGAAATATATTTGGGGAGTGAAGATAAGCAGTTCATTGATCTATCTTGTGACATCTCTTTGAAAATGAAGTTTCCAAAAATGAGCCTTCCTGAATTTTGGAGCATTGTTCAACACGAGCGTCCTAATTAAGCTATAAAGCTATAAAATTACTGGTACAGTCACGGAAGAAAAAACTGGGACACCTTAACGTTTTCCTAACGGCGAGTTGGGGAATTTTTTGAAGAGTACAAACTAAATGACAACATTGCAGGAGAGAAGAGGAATGAGGAGGGGAAAGGGGGGGAAGAGGAGGGTGGGTCCCACCGGTATTCGTCACTCTGCTAAGCAAATCAACCGACCTAAAACTTGTGTGAGGCAGAGACCCCACGTGAAACGAGTTCGTATTCTAGGATCAAGGCCTCCGCGCGGGCTTTGAATAAGTCTTGTTGTGATCCAAATGATGTGGTGAAATAAAAACAACTGTGCTAGTGTCCGCAGAATACCCTAAGTGTAACTGATATTTAATAAACGGGCATTGACTCATGATCGCTATTATCACGAACGCATTATTAGCACATAACGTAATTTCGTAACTTTTATTCTCTCTCTTTAAAAATGGTTATAACCACGCTAACATGTCTGTTATTGGGATGATCCACATGCATGGATATGACTTCAAGGGACTACTTTAGCCTACATATTGAGCCCTGATTGTGGCAACATAGAAAGATGCTCGGCGGTCCATTAGCGCTGCTACAGAAATTGCGTTATTAATCGGAATCGTGATGCTAAAGTAATTTTTTTCACGGAAAATGAATCGAAAATTGTTATTATATTCACTGAAAATTACTCTAGCAATCAATCAACAATGTCTGAACCAGTATTTTTGAGGTAAGATACCCGAACGTTGAAATAAAATCTGTGCTAGGGTCCGTAAAATATCCTAAGTGCAATTGATACTTAATAATCGGGCATTGACTCATGATCGCTATTATCCCGACAGCATTTATTTGCACTTACCGCAATTTCGTAAACGTTAATCCCTTTAAAAACGGTAACAACTATGATGAAAAAAGCGAGTGTTTTATATTGATTATAACAAATATATGTGGGGGATAATTTCAAGGATCAAATGCTTCAAATGTATTTGATTGAAAGAAAAAGAATGGCAAAATGGTACATGAAACTGTTCAAGAGAATACTGAATTCTGCCATTTTAAATTCATTCTATATATATAGTAAAAATACCAGGAAAAAAATGAACCATTTGTCATACCAGATTTTCTTAGTGGAAGGAATCTTCACCAAGTACGCAATTAGAGGAGAGGAAAATGTGCCTGGTCAACAATCATCAGATAACACCATTCCGAGACTTAATGAAAGACATTTTATTGGAAAGGTACAACCAAAGGGAAAAAAATTGAGGCCACAATGGAGATGTGTTGTGTGCAGCAAGCATGGAAAAAAGAAGGATATGGTGTACTACTGCAGTGTGTGACATTGGATTATGTTTGGAAGAATGCTTTGAGAATTATCACACAAAACTGAACTATAAAGGTAAGTAAAATATTATTTTATTTCGTGTATTTTTACGTTAATGTCAATAATATTTCTAACTTAATAATTCAATTTTCATTTAGTTGCTGAGATGCTAACATTTAAAAAACAGCTGATGATAACACGAGCTTTATTTCGGTAGTAAGATATCGTGGAAGTAAGGAAAACAGGGGCCAGCTAGAGATGATTCACTCTCGTTCTCATCTGTACCATGTTATTCGTAAACATTTCTCGAGAGCCACAGTGTCTGTGTTTGGAAGAGATAAAGAGAGTGGGAAAAGGCTCTCAACAGCTGCGTCGTTAGGAGAACGGAGCGACTAGCTGATGTATGCAGAGAACTCAAGCTCATCATTTGAATGGAGTTGAAGTGCATGGGAACAAATCTAGCACCAAAAGCAGTGATTAAGTGTTAAACATATGTGTGGAAAAAACTTTATTTTTTCATGTGATAATGCATAATCTTATTGTAATAGAGTTATATAAAACATATGGTATAATAAACATACTATAACGTATCTATTCCAAAAATTTCAGGTGAATCCGATTATTAATAAAAACTTATAAAGGATTATATCAAAGTACTTTCAAATCGGTCATTTGGGTAAAATACCCACTGGCCATAAGGAAGAAGAGTATTTAAATCCCTAACACCATGGCCTGGGTCCATACCATGCACAGAGGCTGGCGATATGGAAAGAAAACAAAGTCAGTACCATGCACAGAGGCCAGCACTGAAGGGTTAAGAGCGGCGCCACAGTCGAGTGTTAGTTCTCGATTCTCATGATCTTCTATAATGGCTCTTTAAAAGCGGCACCACTTGAGCATTATACACAAACAAATCTAGGCTATTATTATAGAAATTAGTCTTCGCATTTTCTGCTAGTTAGCGTGAATTTTTTATTCTAATGCACTTCAAGGTCAGTCAGATGTTGTTCATCACCAGTCACATTTAATTATTGACACAGAAAAATGTTCATCTAGTTTGAGACTCGAATATAAGTCAAAAGTAGGGTTTGACCTACCTAAAAAAGCAAGAAATTTCTCAACTTATACTCAAAGATATACAGTAATAAAAAATATTATTTGATTTTTCAGAATTATCTATAATAAATTTTGAAGCATGTTTGTGTATTTGTGTGTTTGTTCATGGAACTACTCCTAAACGATAAAAGCTAGAATAACCAAATTTGGTACGATTCTTTCTTACATCCTAACTTAGTGAATGGTCAAGGTTTGGTCAACCAGGATTAATCAGTGCTGCCAATATAGGGGATTACCATTTTTCCGTAAGGTAACACGTATGAATCCATTTCTTGACTTGCAAGGTATTCTTCCTTCAAGCATAAAAATATGTAAATATGGACTGATTTCTTTTGTTTTTGATTTATTCGATGAATAAAACTCTATACTATCTTATTCCTGTGAAGTTTACATGTTACACAGTCAAAGTTTTCAGAAATACGCTATTTGTTTCGAAATTTTGTGGATTTTTTGTACCCCTCCCGGGCGTAGCCAAGGCGGCCGTCATTGTTACCTCCGATTCAATTAGCTTCAATGAAGCTTAAAAATAGACGAAAGTTTAGCATTATTCGCTTTGCACTTTTGTTTAAGCAACGAAACAATCGATGTTTATGGATAGCAATGTAAATAGATACTGATTATTATTCAGGAAGTGTTTATTGATGAAAGTAATTGAACCTTCTTTCGTCTACTGAATACTGGAATCTTAAATTTTTTATAAGTAAAATAATTATATTCTACATTATAATGTTTATTAACGTAAATAGGCTCACGTTTCTGGTGTACATTTACCAGTCAGTGTTCAATCATGGACAACTGTACGTTGCTTTTTCACGGGTTTCTTACGAGAAATAAATGTAAACATTTCATAGGCATAATTACACAAGAAATGAAGCTGGATCTGACGAAGTGATATATATGATAGGAAATACAATTATCGTTATATTTGAATGCAATATGTTCGGAAACGGATTGTTACAAGCAAATATGATTAATTGTTAAGAAAAACTAATCATAAGTTAAAAAGTGTCTTCTATATATTTTAAAGAGTTTGTATGTTGTGCTGCAGTAGCTTCAATAAATCCGTTGAAATTCAACTTTGAGGCTTTGATGCAGGAAAATCCTATGCATCAAAGCCTAAGCAACTTCTGCTGCCTCTTCTCACAATATATTTCCTGGTAGGAGCAGATATGCAAGAGAATGCCCAACTGTATTACTGCATTCCCAATCTGGGTCATTCTTTGAGAACATTTTTTGAACCTTCTTGATCTCACAACAAAGTTGTCTTCAAGTTACTTGTAGGTAGAGCTCTGTCAGCCTCATCATATTCTCTCTCCTCCACAACATCCTGTTTTTCTAGGTCCACCAATTCTTTATTAATAATGGGCCACTGCATGAGAATTCAGAAGCTACTCCACATCAACCATGTTGAATTCTCCCAGTTCATTTCGGTTGGACAACTGAACAATGTCACTCATAACAGCAAGATCAGCATTCTCAAGCTCTTGGAAGTTGAACATACCTTTACCCAAATCTTGTGTCACACATCGTTCATACTGCTGAAGTCTTTCTACAAAGTGCTGATGTTCTTATTTGCCTTCATTATGTTGAATGACTTTTTTAAAAAATTCCTTGATAACCCATAGCTTCCACCAGCTGCTTGAATGCTTTAGGGTATCTTTAAGTGTTTATAAAATGAGTTTAATAACAAATAAAATTATTATGCAGTACGTCACGACTGTTGACACCTTGAAACAGAAAAGGAACTACTCGCAATATGTGGTTAATATTACGGAGATCGGACATGCCTGTGGCGACATATCTTAGACAATTGGAAAATGTAAGTTCACCGAAGATGCCGTTAGAGCGAGTTTGCCGCTAGAATGGATGCCGTTAAAACGAGCTTTTACTATTTTTTCCTGGCTTCCTCTGAATCGATGATGCCGAGAACAGAAGAAACTAATGTGCTATTGTTCGAATCTCAAGGTGATGAATCACTGATTCACCAAAAAGTTTTATATTTTGCTTCTAATTGGCTCTATGCTCTAGGGCTCTTTAGATGGCCAGAAACAAAGGACGTTAGTTTTAATTCATTGTTTTATCATATCACAATGATACTGAGAATGGGTGCTGTTAAAATGAGCTTTCACTGTATATGATAAATTGAGGAAAATAATAAATGACTTACATGGAATGTTTGGTGGGACCAAATTATTTTTTTCAATAAACACTCGTAAACATTAAATGCAAGAACATTATATGGGGATTTCACTCTGCAACAAAATTACAGCAGATTCAAAGTTTACATACACACAATGAATTTATATTAAGCATAATTATTCTTAACACTGTTACTGTTTTAATCCAATAGTAGTTAAACCAACTCATTTTGCTGCTTCAACATATTTCCTTTTCGAGATTTATAGTTATAAATTAAATATATACTTTTAATTCTAAGAAAACAAATGGATTCTCCAAGTTCAACAAAGGAGAGGGCAAACCTCTAGCAAATAAATTATTAGCTGACTAACTACTAGCTTTAATACTATATCAAAAAGACCAGGACTAGCTTTATAATCGGAATATTTACAGTCAAAGATAGGTAAATAAATGTCTGGATATCAAACATAAATACTACTACTGATATCAAAACTTAACAAAGTTGAAGACAATGAAAGGTCCTCGCATATTATGTACGAAATGTTGGTTAAAGGCCTGTAAAATACAAGAATAATAAAAAGCCTTTTACCTTAAACAACAAAATATTCTGGGGGTGGCCATTGTTATGGTTAACTAAGGTTCATCCACAAAGGGAGGCAGTCCTGGTCATCATGCAAGCAGTGCCACATACATTACAAGGTGCACACAAACAGACCTTGAAAAGTAGAATAGGAGGCCGAAGGGAAGTTCTGGCTAAGAAGGGAGTGATAAGGAAGTGCTGCACTCCCAGGGACCACAACCCTCCCACTCAGACTAAACCAAGGTTGAAAACCATGCAAAGAGCTCTCTGAAATGAAAAACAACAACAATGCAAACAAGCAACATGCCAAAATGAAAAAAATCTTGAAATATTAAATTCAAATAAATATTGCCAACAGTTGTGAATGGCTTCAAAAGATCACAAAGCTGGCATTATCTCTCTCTCTGTGTGTGTGCGTGTGCATGCGCGTGCGCGTGTGTGTGTGTATACATATACACACACATCCCTCATCAATCATCATTGCTTCCTGGAAAACAACAGTTATTGAAACAATGATCATCAAAAACCAAAGTGCAATGTCATAAATTTGGGTTGCCTTCTTACATACCTCAATCACAATATATACATACACACATACATGCAGAGCTGTAGTGAGGGCAAGGCACGTGCCCAAAGCGCAGCTTCGTAAGGGGATGCCAAATGGAAGTCTTATTATACACATGATAAAATGTGGTTACAGTTTTGTTTTTTCAATCTCTTCACAACTTGTAATGGCAAACCTGAGGTTCAGCTGAAAGGCCATGACTGTACCAAGTCACAGGTTAATGCAGGGCTGCGGTTTTCACGGATTTTATCCATTTTCACAGATTTTTTTAATGAAAAACAGACATTTTCATGATTCATGGATACTTATAAGGAATAATTCGGTAGTTATCTGAGATGTTCGCTTAAAAAATACATAGGCTACTATAAAATTCAGACATCATTAATATTTCTATAGAAATAATATGAATCCTGTAAATAATATACATTCGGTGAAATTGTTATGCAAGTACGTACATATCTTAATATACCTTGGATGAAGCACGAAAACTCGCTACTTATTGTGAGATTGAATGCAAAAACTAACATGTGAACTGGATCAGAAATCTATGGCATATTTATATTTTTACTTTCTCCATACATAGTATAAGAGAAAAGATTGTACTCGTGAAAAAAAAACGAATTCAAGATTTCAACGGGAATACACGTTTTGAGGTCCTCTGAGTACGTTTCAACTATTTTCGCGATGATGTCTGTGTAACAAAATTTTGTGGGCACTCTAACTCAAAAACTATTAATCAGATCAGCACAGAACATTATACTTAAAACGTTTAGTAGCAACTGAAGATCTGAAAAGGTTTTGGTTGAAACTGCTCAACCGGAAGTGGAGGTTTATTCTTGTCATTTTCCGTTTTTTCCAAATTTCGCCTTTACAACTCAATTTATGTAAATATTTGTTATTATAAAAGTTGTAGACAATGTAATTATCTACAATTTTTGTTTGAAACATTTTCTTTGTAAAACCGATAGTTAAAGAGAAATGATTTTTCCTCTACATTTATGTTAAATACATCGCTAAGTTATACTATTGTTTCTGTTACTATGATAAATTGTTGATCGCAATGTGTAGAAATTTTTAAATTTGGTGTAATTTTGCTGGGCCATTATATTGATATCATTAAAAGTTAAAATTATTTTATTTAATAGATTTCCTAAACTAAGGCCTGTCCTGTAAACTTACTATTTTCACTGCATTTGTGCTATTTATTGTATTTTAAAAAACCGTTTAGGCTCTAGAGCAGGGGTTCTCATGAAAAAAATGGTCGTGGCCTCATGTGTGGCCACGATGAATGTCTGGTGGCCGCACTCGTATTTTTTTTAATTTTTAGTATACAGGTGACTACCGAGATTCAACCGTTTGAGATTCGACCAACTCAAGAATTCGACTGATTGAATCGACACAGCCGATCTATCGGCTGAATTAGCAACTAGTTTCCGAGTAGTAATTTTTGGCCCACCCGACCACAAGAGGTTTAGTTTCAGTCTAAACATCGTTATTTCTGTTCTAATTGTTTGAATTTGTGTTGATTCGACATTTGAAGGTTCAAGATTCGACCACGTTTTCAGGAACGCATCTCTGTCAAATCTTGGGAGTCGCCTGTATAAGTCTTTAAACTCATGTAATATCAATTTTTTTTATAAATATGAAATAGCTCATTAATTTACATACCTCTTATAGTCAAAGAAATTTATTAAACTGAAATTCATTTACACCCGTCTTCTACAGAAAACCGAAGAGCAACTTCAAGTAGCTCGTCCTTCAGTTTGTTTTGGAATTTACTTTTGAGGAAATGAAGTGCACTAAATAATCTTTCACATGTAAACTAAAGTCTAATAAGGCGAAAAACCTTACTTCACTCAGCCAAGGATATCACCGGCCCTAGATCTGTTTGGACCCAAGATGGGAAAATCATTGCTTTATCCCACAAAGGTGGTCGTTTCCACATCACCACTGAGAAGGAGGTGCAAAACTTCCAGTGGGAATTTAATAAACCAAACCTAAGGAGTGAGCGCCGTAATTAGTGTGAGACTTTGTGTTTTTTGACAAAACTGTTTATAGCAGATTGAAATCTTATAATATTTATATCTCCTTTGCTTACCATATACTTATACAACATAACTACTGTCCTCCCAATTACTGTGCGTTTAATATTCTGTGATCCTGCATTATTGCATACTTGATTTCCACCGTTCCCTGAAGCCTCGGCATCCCTGTTCCTGTCTCCTGTGAGAAGAAAAAGTTACCCCCACTTAGCTCCCAGTTCTTGTCTACATTCATCGGTGTTAAGGGTTTTTTTCTTTTCTCCCTATGCTAATTGCCATCCATACTCCCATGACGCGTGCCATCCCAGTTCCTATGAGGTCTGCCATCCCCGTTCCCACGACGCCTGCCATCCCCGTTCCCGTGACACCTACCATCCCCGTTTCCATATTCACAAATTTCTGCATAGTCCCGTGCCTTATTCCTGCCTTCCCCTTTAAGTTTTTTAGTTGCTCCGATTCTCTCCACAGTGATAGTGCCCCCTTCTCCCCATGTAGCATTAGTCTCCTATTCTGCGGATCTGCCATCTATCGGTCTTCAGTGTTCCCCAGTGTAGTGCAGTCCCCACCCATTCCGTGTAATTCACCCAGTCCGTAGTGTAGTGACACTCCATATTTGTGAGTTTAAGTGCCGGCATAGTGTTGTATTTCCCTTAGCGCATATCCTCCTAGTGGTCCCGTCCCTCAATTTTCAGTGTTCATCAATTTTTACTCCCCTCTCCATTCCGTATTCTTAGTGCCATCCGAGTGTCGCTTTACTAGCGCAGTTCCTCCATTTCTTAGTGTTCTTAATCCCTTCTTTTCTCATACCAGTACTGCGTTTTCACCAATCTCCCCATTATTTTAGCATTGTAGCCCCACTAAGTGCTTTTTACCTCAATCTTTTTACTTCAATCAATTTGTTATGGGATACATCAACAGAAATGCATTAGCTTGTCTCCAAACTCTATCGATGAAAAAAGCCGTGCATGATCATACCACGAAATTACGCTAGTAGGGGGGTGCCACAGAGATATCTTGCACCCAGGCATGAAACACCCTAGGCGCGGCCCTGATCAGAAGCTATGAAAAAATGGTTGGCATTGCTTAATAATTTATTCTATGCATTTTTAACAACAATTTGATTTTCTCAAAAACGGCTTTAATGATTTTGATCAAATTTTGTACAGTTACTTGAGTTTACGTCATCAATAGTTTGTATTTCTCAAAAAATGAATATAAGGGAAGTTTATTCTAGGCAACTTTAGCAATAATTTGACTTTCTCGAAAACGGCTCAAACGATTTTGTTCAAATTTCGTAATGTTATTTGAGTATAGGTCTGAAATAATACTACATATTTCATTTTTCTCAATGAATGTATATAAAGCTAGTTTATTCTTGGGCAACTAAAAAAAAAATGGATTTTCTAAAAACTGGCTCATAGGACGCATTAGTATATGAGAAAGTTTGTACAATGTATGTTCTACCGATTTTTTTATTTACGTAGGAAGGTTGCCAGAATTTATTTCATCAGAGCTGAGATATACTATTGCACCTTTATTTTTGTAACAAAGTCGTTCACTCAACCATGCATGGTTAGGCTGAGGGTTTCTTCTACGAATATGCTATTGTCCAACTCATGGTCAACTCAATATAAAAATGAGTTTTTGCAGCATTGTTTAAAAAGGAATAAATGATATAGAAAAAATCATGAATATACATTGTCAGCCAGAGGTATCATATTTTGACGCCTGGCCAATCAAACAAACAGCCCCCCCTTTTGCATATAAAAATTACACAAACATACCATTAATTTTTGCTCAACTATATGCTTTGTTGTAATAAATACGAAGTTGCCGCTTCGTTAATACGTGATTCACTTTGGAATACAAAAGAGAAATTTGCAATAATGGATAGATATATAAAAGTCGTTTAAACTCTCTAACTATATTGACGCCTCAGGTGAGGGCTGGCCTTATGAATTTATTTTGATAGGTTTTCATTTTTGTCAAATTTTGGTGCCCCCCTTCGAGAGGCGCCTGAGGCGGTTGCCTCGCCGCCTCACCCATCGGCATGGCCCTGTGTACTGCCATCAAACAATGATTTAGATGGCATATTTGGATAGGTTAAACTTTTGTAATTATATTATGACGTTGAAAAGGTATTATGCTGTATACTTTTGTAGAGTTTATTAATTTCTTTGTAACTTTTGTTAAATTGTAATTGGGTTTTTACCCATGTCTAAATAAATAAATAAATAATTGGAGTAACTATGACAAGTACTTTATTTTTAAATAACCCTATCATAGTATAAACAAATTTATGCCAAAATCATCAATAGGATTCATACCCAAACACAGTACCTATTGGAGGAGTAGATATCAGAGAAAGATAGCTTTCAGAAAATACTGAGTTACTCGGAAATATTATCCTCATCTGACAATATAGTATTTTCCAGAATTTTAAAACATTTCTCCAATGTACTGTAAAACAGTCTACATTAATTGTTGTTCACATCTGGAATAGTTGATAATTTATATTGGTTTATTTGCATATGTTTATATAATAGGAAAAAATGTCTACAAATAATTGCCAAAGGAATTCGTCCACAAAAGCAGAACCCAATGGAGAAACAAGACTTTATAAAATGAAAACTTTGAGTAGAAAGGAATAATGGGCTTGATTGACCTTTCTAGTGATGAAGAATAAACGTATATATTAATTAAGGGAAAGCCTGTCAGTCACAATCCCATGCGAAGCTTCCCCACCTCCACTTTCACTCAGCCATGCTTGAGTGGAAGTGGAGTGGAAGGAGATGCACGGGGTGCAAGAAGGGCATGCTGGTGGTTTGAATGGGGCTGTGAGTCTCAGTGCAAGGCAGCAGCAGCAACATAAATAGTTATTATATAAGTATTGGCCAAAGCAGTTCAATTTGAATACTGAAACTCAAGTCAAATTTTCCCTTCTAATTTAGCCATGCTTGAGGGGAAGTGGAGGGGAAGGATATGAGCGGGCTGTGAGGAGGCCATGTGGATTGCTGGAATAAGGCTTAGAGCAGGGATGGCAAATGATTTTTGTCTTGCATGCCAAGAAAGTAACGTGAATCATCAGAATTTTTTTTGTGCGCCACAATTTTACTCCTTCTCTAAGATACATCATAATTTAAACAGAAAATACAAGCTTACACGTGCAAAGTAAAACTGTAAATGCACGGCTTTATCTTTTCATTCAAAGATCACGTAAATGCATATAAAAGCCTATGGAAATTGAGGGTCCGAAAATCCAGAAAGGCTGAGAAATGTTTATTAACATGATACAAATTTACTATGACGGAATTTTGCAAACACAGATAAAACATTCAATGACACTAAATTAAAAGCAACAGGGTAAATGGAAGATTCTTGAAAATGGCATTTAAAGCAGAAATTAGACAATTGAAACTTTGCTTTGATTTCAATGATATCATTATCAAATATGCAGGTAGTTGCATCAAAGCCACAGCAATGAATTAATTTCTCACTATATCAAATATTCTCTTGAAATTGAAGTACATATATACAAAATGAGACTTACTTATTCTGTACTAGATGATTTATCTATTCCTTAACACTTTGTTATACATACTGATGTTAAATATTTTTATGAAAATAACAAATATACATAAACTTTTTATTTCTATTTTTGGTAACAATTAACATCCAATATAAAATTGAATTTTTTGAGTTTACAATATATACCTATTTAAAATTACTAACCTGTAACAAAGGACAACTAATACAGAAATACCCTCAAGAAACAAACGTGGAACAATCCTTCAATAATTAGCAAGGCCAGACTGATGGATGGTAGTTAATGCGAAGGAATGAAAGGTTGTGGGCATATGTAGCAGACGAAACATTGGGGAAAACTTCCCTTCTCCCACTAGGCAAGGTTCAAGAAATTCTCAAATGGATAAATTTCCCCCATGGAATTGCTGGAAGTCGATAGATATTATCTTAGAAAAGAACCAAAGGACTTGAGGATTAGTGAACGTGGTGAGGGTTTGGACCCCATGGCGACAGGGTATGGTAACGTGAGGGAGGCGATGACCATTTGAACATAGAAGGCTACTGAGCAGTAGGAAAATTCCACATTTCGCTTACACTGTTTGTGCAAACCAAAATAAAAGAGTGAAATAAATATCGGTTTTAGGTTTCAGTTCAGGTTCAAAACATTGTTTTTTCGGTTCGAGTTCGGCTCAACTCCGGCCAAAAAAATCGGTTTTTTCAGTTTGGGTGTTTGATTCAGTTCCAGTTTGATGCCTGGGTTTCATGATAAATTCCTTGCATCATAAAATTTATGCAAATATTTTTGTTTCAAATGCTTTTAAAAATTAAATATCCTCAGAGTGTGCGGCACACTAATGTGCCGCAGCACACCAGTTGAGAAGCACTGATATAGAGAGATAAGTAATGGTCAAAGCAGTTGAATTTGAACATTGAAACCGTACCTATTTCATACGTAAAATCATTATACAGTAGATCATCGATTATTCAGTGATCGATTATCCAGCAATCAATTGCCAAATATAAGTAAATGAAAATATAGCAGAAAAAATATTTATGAAAAACATTTTTAAGTCCTTTACTTAAATAAAAGTTACACATTCAGTTGATCTACAACCTTTAGCACAAAGAGCTACTAACAAGAAATTACCTATAGAAAATTCATTTATAAAAAAGAATTTGTATTTATTATGTGTTTTTAATAAATTTTCAAACTTAATTATACATATAGGTAGATTTCACCTATCGCAGGGGTTACGTTCCTGAAAACAACACAAAAGACGAAATCACGAAAGAGAAGTAATTAAGGAAATGGGAAATAAAGGGTTTGGTTCCCATCCCAGTGAGAATGGATCATTTGTCCTCTGTACTGGTGACCTCAGAAAAATAGAGAAGGAGACAGAAAAATGAACTTCAATGAAAGCGAGACTTAAACAAGATAAAAGACCACAAAAAAATATCATATAATAAAATCTTATTCAAGCTCCATATAAGAATTGAGAAAAATGAATGGGAAATCAGCACCTGCTAGTTAGCAGGTGCTGATTTCCCAAATATGGCAGACCTCGTCTTTCTCGGGGGTTATATTCCTGAAAAACTCTGCAAAACTCGACCAATAATAAATGATGCATACAACACAAAGCTTGAGCATTTGAACTATGTCAAACCTGAGCAAATACCCCAATGATCCTGAATAGGAAGGGTCAAGAGTTGAGGAATGAGTCTTTCCCCTCAGGACTTCCCTGTCGTCAAAAAGAAAGCTCCTGAACGGTGATCCAAGCTTATATTTTGCAACTTTTCATGTGTGAAGAGGCACAAGAAAGGATATTTTATTGGCAGGTGGATAAAAAGTCATAGGAAAAAAAGCCATGGAAAAAGTCACAATTTCCACTAGGAAAAACGGCATAGGAAAGAATTCACAAGAAAAAATGTAATCCTATTTAAACACAGCAATTTCGAAAAATCATGTCACCACCCACATGCTCAATTTTCGTCACTCCTTGCCCATAAGCAATCTGCACCTCGAAAAACAAATAACAAATAGCAGACTTCTGGACACTACTGAAATTGTTACCAGTTATGGTCAAGGAGGCATTTTTCTTATTGATATCTAACTACTGCCTTTTTACCTATGATTTTTTTCCTACATTCATTTTATTTATGTACCTAATATAATCCCTTATTGAGCAGTGGCATTTACCGATCTATCCTTTCCACGAAAGATGTTAAATATCAGAGGCTTAACAGAGTAGCATCTTATATGGATAAAATTAATTTTGTTGAAAGATAAAATGGCTTTGATTCCATGAACATTCTTTTCCCATTTGGTTGACATAGGAAGGACCAAATCCATCAGGCAGATGGATATCTTAAAAATGTGATATCAGCACGGGAATTACACTGTTATAAGGAGAAAGGAATGAAATTTCTTATTTATGTGACCGAATTTTTATTATCGATCAAAATCCTCAAATTTCGTGCATTTTGGCATCCGGATCGCATTTTATCCGGATCGCATTTTATCGGAGTGTTGCCATGGATACGACTCTTGCTGATCTCATCTCAAGCATAGTCCAGTGCACACATGAATTTTTCCACTCGACTATGTTTAACCCATTCAATGCGGCATGACTGGAATTCCAGTCATGGTGGTTCAATCGAATGGCGGCATGACTGGAATTCCAGTCATAGCGCTACATCTAGTTATAGCGGTCTGGGTAAGGGACTGCCGGCGGAATGAGTTTCCTATGCATCTCCAGCCATCAGTTTGACTCTAACTAGCACTTGAGGAAAGTCCGTTTTGCAACTGGTGGATTTTCTTCGGATTTTTGACTCTTTTTTTGGGTACGTACTCACTCTGATTTTCCTTTAGTGATTGAGAATTAGTTTTATTATGAATTAAAGGTTATTTTAATTTCTTTCCAGTTCCTTTTTATATTATAAGAAAATTCATTTGTACATCGTTAATTTTTTTCGACAATTTGCGTGTTTTTCCTCTAATAATTTGTCGGTAAGTCCTCGATTCAAATTACCATCAGTGAATGAAAATTAGTCGTTTTATTATCAATTAAAGGTTGTTTTCTTTTCAGGTCCTTTTTATATTTTAAGAAAATTCATTTTTATATTATTACTTTTTTCGACGATTTGCATATTTTTTCTGTAATAACTTGTTGTATCGGTAAGTACTTTAAAAAATCGTTAAAAATCTATTTTTGCATTTTTTCGTTAAATTTTTTCATATCTGCATTCCTTGCACCAAATTCTACTGGAAATATAAGAAAACTGGATTCAGTCACTGGCAAAGAACTCGGATTTTCGGTGCCGCATTGAATGGGTTAAGCAATTCATTTCTGATTTGATTTCATGCATAATACTTTACAACATGCAATAATTTAATGATGCACTCCCCGAAAAGCCAATTTTAGGCTTGTCTGCAGGTAGGGGGAAAACCCCAAGATGAACCACAACATCCATGCCCGAAGCGGGATTCGAACCCGCAACCTTTGGATTAGAAGTCAGGCACGCTACCTACCAGTCTAAAAGATAGCTATACAGAATATAAAATGCTTATCTCTAATTTGATTAAGATATTTAATATAATGTTGTGTATTTCATTCATCTAATAAGATTCTTACAATTAAGTTTTTTAATAAATTCCTTGAACGTTGCTACAGAATATAAAATGCTTATCTCTAATTTGATTAAGATATTTAATTTAATGTTGTGTATTTCATTCATCTAATAAGATTCTTTCAATTAAGTTTTTTAATAAATTCCTTGAACGTTGTGATTTATATTACTTTTTTGTTTACTTAATGGTAACAACTACTTTATTTTGTAATGGAAACCAGCCTTCATTAGTCCTTGCATAGACTTCTTATTGTCTTTCAAAAAGAAAAAAGTTTACACATGAGAGAACTGGTTGCTAAAATATTTTATAGCTCTCATACTGTGAGAGAACCAGCTGTTAAAATTTTGGCAGCTCACCAATGTATGTATTTACGCACACACACATGCATGCACTCGTACACACATACGAACTTGCATACAAAGAGGATAAAGATTAATAGTTAACAAAAACTTATTATGGTAAATGATCTTAACATATTGAAGTTGTTGGTTTAGAGACAAGTGGACAGAGAAAGAAAAAGGATTTACCAACCTATGTGTCTCTTTTCCCTTCTTGTTCAAATTTTCTTTTGATCTGCTGCAATGTAGTTCAACTGCTGCCGCCAATAGTAAATTTCAATGCTCCAATGATATTGAAATACTTAACTACCAGGAGTTACTCTTTACCACTCAAATATGACTCGTTTTTATCAAATAATACAATATTGCCTTACATTTAGTTTCAAACTACATTCTTTTCAGCCATTGAACAATATGTTCAAGTATAAAATTAAATGCATCAATCATAGCAAAACAATGTATTTTGAAGTTAACATAAATCTACTAAAATTTCATCCAACTCCTGATATAAAAACTTCTGCAATCAACAAAGGTGAAAAATCATATTTTTTATTAAACGATGTTATGAGTGACAAGTAAAAATTAAGAAAATGGGCAAAAGAAACCATCCTTCCAAAAGTTTACATTTTGCTCTTAATTCAACAAAACTTACTCCCAACTGAGAAAACCTCAAAACTACTAAAATAAAAAATAGGACAACTTGTACCAATGTTTTCCAGTAAAAAATGAATGAAAATGCTCAATAGAAATAGAAAATGCATAATAAATTCTATTAGTGAGGATCAATGCTTAAAAACAATTTAACAACAGATAAATAAGTCAACCCTGAGCACACCTGGGCCAGAGAGGTTGTGGGAGCGGGTCATTCGTCCTGCAAAGTCCTCCAAAGAGGCAACAGGATCTACTGCACAATTTCCTCCTGGTCCACTGGAGCCCACCAAATTAAAGCAGACATTTGGAGCTGAGGTAGAGCGCTCCCGCTGGCCCAATGTTGTGGGTGTATGGCCCCGTCCACCAGGGGGTACAGCCCTTGGAGCTGAAGGAGAACCTCCAACAGGAGCACATGAACCAAGTGGTGGAGTAGATGGAGCTACTGGAATCCCTTGCTCTGGATTATGAGCCAGAAGACTTTACACCAAAGAGAAAATAGATATATCAATACCAATTCGTAGCAAACACAATACATGTAGTTGAAAACCAAACAAATTTCTTTTACCGCACTTTTAAATTATAACATACACACATGATAAATTCATAACTTTCTTGTTCAGAAAAGTTGGTTTGAAGAAATGACTTCAACATAGCGTCCTTAATTTACTGTAGACAATTTTGCAAATATTGTCTACAGGAAAAACTGCATTTTTCATGTTGCAAAAATAATGGATAATTTTATTAATTAAGCTTGCTTTTGATAAGGTAGGATATACAGTAAAACCTCCAGAAGCAGCCACCTCCTGATGTGAACACAATTTTATGGAACCGTTTCAAAAGATAGCATTTCTAGGTAAATTAACTTCTCCAAGAGGATCACCCTCCGACCTACCACCTCCTGTGGTGACCATTATTTCATAGAGAAATTTGAAAAAGTGTACCTTTTCTAGTAAAATTATTTTTTCTAAGATGGCCATCCTCTGACCCGACCAGGATCTTTAATCTCTTATTTAGCAATGATTGCTTTTCCTATCTTTTTCATATTGCTCTTTAATTTTTACTGGCTCTTCGAAGTGTAAGGATGCAATATCAGAAAATAATAAAAGGAGTTTTTGAATTCGGCCATGCAAATGAAGGTTGTAGAAGATTCTGAAAAAGCTTGTCTCAAAGGATATTAATGGGAAAATATAACTTGAAAAATTTTTAATTCAAAAGTATTAAAAGACAATGAAGTTATGAAACAAAAGTGTCCAATAACATAAATAAAATTGTTCAATGTGAATCTCATAAATCGACAAATTAACCCATTCTTGGTTTGATGGTGCTCTTGCAGGATTACCTATTAATGGGCCAATACAACTACAAAAACATGCAAAAGCTTAAAAAAAAAGTTTTTAATTTGCCAGTAATGGATGGACGGAAAAAATTTAAAATTGCAAAAACATTGCTTTGAAATCTATAAGTGGTGAATGTGCAACAGTGAATGATACACAGTGGATTTCACAATTACCATTTTAAATTGAAAAATATGAATTGAGACATTTATGATGTTGATGAAAAAGAACATTTTTATTGCGCATTACCAAATAAATCACTGGATGTGAGATTCTCAGCATTTTGGTTTAACAAAAATTAAACAAAGACCTACAATACTCCTGTGTACAAATGCCTTTAGTCAAAAAGAAAAACCTTTATTAATAAATACTGCTATGAGACCATGGTGTTCTAAAAATATGACCATGGCAACAATGGGGGTCAATTGGTATACTTACCAATAAAAAGTGCGGATGACAACTAAGATTTTCAGAGTGGATTGAATATTTAGTAAAAAAGGTAAAAGAAAATAAAAAAATTCCAGTTGTTAGATAATGCCATCCAAAAAACTTAAAATTGTCTAATGTAAATTTATTTCTTTTGCCTACAAATAAATAAAATGCATTACAGACATAAGTGATTAGTCAAATTATTTCATTAATATTATTTTAACTACATTAGTAGTGAAAATAGACAGAGCCCAAAATGTTGAGGAGATTGTGAAAAAAATTGAACTTCAGATTTTGTAGACTAAATAATTTAATCGTGGGAAACATTTTCAGACAACACCATTAAAAATGCTTTGAGAAACATAGAATTGAATGTGATGGATCAGAAGATGGTAATAGTAACTTTTCATTGTTGCAGAACAGAATTTTGTATCTTGGCAAACTTGGAAATAGATGTCAATTTCAATGAAAACAAAGAAATATGACAGTGATTGTGAAAAAAACTACGAGCATGCAGAAAATCATGGTCATAATTATATGAAAAATGAAGATGAATGAAATGAAGGTACAAAAGAAAATTCAATACCTATGCATGAGAGTTAGAGGACAGTATTTGGCTAAAAGATTTATCTTATACAGGGATGGGTAACCTTTTCTGCATGGCAGACCACATTGGCAGTAGCAAATCCTTTGGTGGGCTGCATTGGAAGTTGCCACTACCTCGCTGTGCCACATTGGAAGTTGGCATTGTTTCAGCAGGCTAGATTAAGGCGCGATCCCACCTACTCTATGTTACGTGATGTCATGCGACGTGATGTGTTGTGACGGATTGTAAGCTGACCTACTCCATGTTACGTGTTGGGATGTGTTGCAATGTCAGTCTCTTCGACTTTGTGCGTATACATGTAAATGATATAGTATTTGTGCTGTGAAAAATATATTTAACTCAAGAGAAATAACAGGAATGGAAGTTAGTAGCAGTGATTCTAACGAATACATTGAAGAAAATATCGTAACTTTCAATGCATAAAGTTATTAAGTGAGAAAAGAAAACATAAGTACTGGATTCACGAGATTATCCCAAAGAGTGAAGAGTTGGGTGAATATCATCGACTTGTTCAAAAACTGAGAAATGACAATGAAATATTTTTTATGTATATCTGTATGCCCAAAGAACAATTTGATTACTTACACAAATTTCTAGAAGACATCAAGAAACCAAATACAAAATATCATAAATCTATTTCATTAGGAGAGCGACTTGCTGTTTGTCTAAGGTACTGGATATACCCGAATATAAGATGACTCTGATTATAAGATGACCCCCCCATTTTTAACTCCTAATGAAAGAAAAAATTTATTATGCACACAATGATAGAAGTTTATTATACCATTGAGTAATGTACATTGAACCAAATGAAATAAGCAATTTTGATTGCAATTTTCAATTGAATATTTTGGAACAAATATTTGGCACAAATGTTATTAACTGGTCCTCTTTAAATTTTTATAACGTCCTTCCTTAGGCCCACGAAATGCTTTCCGATTTGAACTTGCACAATTTAGCATTTCCTGCGATTTTTTCCACTGCCGCACATTTGCCTCGGTGACACCAAACCTTCCCGCTGCAGCACAATTGTTAGTTTCATCAGCATATTTCGCCACTAAAAGTTTAAAATTTGTATCATAACTATTACGCAATGATTTCGATATTTGTGAAGGTGTAGACCCTCCCTTCTCAACGTGGTCAGTCATATTTTTATGTAAAACTGGATAGTTAACAATCACGAAGACTTTAATTCACATGGAATTTACTACAGTCATAGATGGTTCACTTTGTCTGCGGTCAACACACTATGATATCGTGACAGGATCAAATTACATATGTTGGTGCAAAATCTTTCGCCCATTCAACCTACTACTACTACTACAGGCAGTCCTCGACTTTCGTACATCAGCTGACGAACAAACATTTCGAGCTATTGCATAGTGACGCTATCTGTCAGCCAAGCTAACACTTTTAATAAATTACCAAATGAAGCAAAATGCATAAATATAATAAAATTCAAAAGAGTATTTGTATTAGAATACATTTGAATCGATTCATTTTCTACTACCACTTTTAATAGTTTTAATAATCGATTGTTTCAAATGATTTTAAGAATCCAATACAGGCAGACCTCGTCTTTCGCAGGGGTTACGTTCTTAAAACACTGCGAAAGAGGAAATCATGAAAGAGAAGTAATTAAGGCAATGGGAAATACAGGGTTTGGTTCCCATCCTAGCAAAAATGGATCATTTGTCCTCTGTATTGGTGACCGCAGTAAAATAGAGAAAGAGATGGAAAAATTAACTTCAATGAAAGTGAGAGTTAAACAAGTTTAAAGAAGACAAAAAAGTATCAGAAAATAAATTATTTAAGTTCCGTAGTAGAATCGAGAAAAAAAAATGAACGATGTTTGTCTAACTTGCAGGGGCTAATTCCCCAAATACGGCAGACTGCGTCTTTCTTGGGGTTACATTCCTGAAAACCTCTGCGAAACTCCACCAATAATAAATGATGCGTAAAATGCAAAGCTTAAGCGTTTGAAGTATGTCGAACCTGAGCAAATATCCCAATGATCCTGAATCGGAAGGGTCAAGAGTTCAGTCTTTCCCCTAGGGACTTCCCTCACGTAATAAAGACAGAAGGCTCCTGAACGGTGATGCCAGCTTATATTCTGCAACTTTTCACGTTTGAAGGGACACAAAAGTGTGGGAGGATGCATCCTAAAAATATTTAAAAGTATATATAAGACACGTACACTTGCCTTATATATATATACTTTCAAAAAATAGGTGCACGTATCGATTTTTTAAAATTACGTAAATATTTTTACATATCAGAATACCGTAACAACATTTTTCAGGCCTGACTATGAGAGAAAATGTGAGGAAAACACGATTCATTCCATATATAGAAAATTATGCGCAGCCTTTTCAGTGATTTTTTCCACAAAAGAGCAAAACATAAGACCGCAAAAGACAAAACTGGTCGCAAATGCAGAACCGCGAAAGATTGAAGCACGCGAAAGACGAGGTCTGCCTGTATTTCGATTATAGCTATTCGATTCTTCCCATCTCTACCTATCTCTTCCTTCTGCTCCTCTGTCAGTCAAACTATTACGCACCTTGCAATTATGAGACAACTAGCGATTTTTCGGTCATAAAAATTGGAACAAAACCTCGTCTTATATTCAGGTATATACAGTATATGTGATAAAAATCTATCTACATATATAATATTTAGGGTGTCCTGTAATATACATCAAATGCTGAGTCTTAAAACAGGTTTTTCCACCCACTTAATATAATATTAGAGGCCTTTTATCATTTAATCACTTTCGCCATGCTGAGGTAGAACGTCTACATCATCCTGTTCGACCGAAGAATTGATTTTATCCAAACTTTCTTTTCTCAGTGACACATTATACTTCATTATATTTACCATATCTTCCACACACTTATTTTCTTTTCCCTCCCTGATTCGGAACAATTCCTCTGGAAGATGAGGAAGAAGTGCTTGGTATTTCATCGCTTAATGCTATTAATGATGCAGTCGGTGTATCTGTTCCAGCCTGTGCATTTGTACTGTGATTTATAGCCTCTAAATGATCCAGTCCTTTATTTTCTGCTTCAAAAGATTCAAGATTTCCTTGACGCCTAAAATATAATATAAAATACGTTTTTAGGATAATATCTTAAAATAAAATCCCCTGACAAAAGTGCATAAGATGGTGTTAATATGTAATACACGACATGTACCTAAATGATGCACATTTTCCAAGATATTGTCATTCGTATACACCAAAATATATTCAGTTTTATGAAAATGCATAGGAATGTTTCTAGAGCAGCGGTTCTCAAGTGCAGCCACGGTGGCTGCATGCGGTCACAAGAACATTTTAATGTGGCCACCAACACAGTCGTATTTTCAACATCAAATATGAAATTAATACACTTGACTGAAATACATTAGAGATTCATTCTTTAATTTGTCATATTCGTTACATTTTAAGTATCATAGCATCGTAAAGTACTTCTTAACTACAATCATATCCACTGGTTAAGTTTTGATTCAAGTGTGCAGAGACTGTGTGAACTTTATGATAATGTGATAACCGCCTTGAGCGTTAGAGTTACAACAAACCTCTATTCGTGGTTGCATCCTATTTTTAAAAGACTTTTCACCTAAGCTCAGTTCCATAAATCAACAACTTCAAAATAGACGTTTGTCAATTATCGATGCACTTTTGATAATCATCAGACTCAAGAATACTACTGCTGACATAGTCACTCAAGTGAAAAGAGATGGCGATCTCTCCATTTTTTCAAGCGTCAATGCGTTTCTTTCAGGTAAATCACTAGCCGCTAAGGCTGAAATAAAACATAAAATATTAAAGTATCTTGAAACATTGTGTAATGAATTGGAAGAAAGATTTCAAGTATCAGAGTTTTTCACAAATACCGTATCATTTATACTGTCACCATTTCAAGAGATCAACCAAAACAATCTCCTAGCAATGCAAAACAGACTTTCATCCTTTCCCGGAATAGGAAGCAATTGGAGCGACATAAAGTTTGCACTGATGGAACTTCGCAGAGACAAGCATATACAAACTTTTTTTCATGATAAAAATACCACAATTGAAAGTTTTTGGTGTGATCTGTATCAACACCCAAAGCTATATAAAGAAGTTGCTCTTATTTCTATATTAATTTTGAGTGTGTTTCCAACAACAGTTATGTGCGAAAGGTCATTTAGCATACTTCATTTCATAAAAATCAAATTCCAAAATAAAATTACTGATCAGAACCTTCAGTCAGCAATGCGACTTGCTTTGGAAGAGAGAAGTGTATCTGATTTTCCTTTTAACAAGTTATTATAATAAAAATATATGGTTTTTCACGTATTATTTCTTGTATGATTAACCATTGCAATTGCTGGATGTTTTCCATTATGTTTAAAAGCTCTGCTTATTATTATATACTTAATAAATAACAAATAAAAATGTGAAAAAATATTAGTCTCATTATAAAACGTTTCATTTATGTTCTGAACCCCCTTTTAGAATAATTTTACAAAATTTAAATTAAAACACAAATGCAAACAGTTCAGAATTATATGTTATTGCTTGAGAAGTATGTACTCTAGGGCAGTGTTTCTCAACCAGTGGGACGCGTCTCACTGGTGGGATTTGAAAGCCATCTAAGTGGGATCAGAGCCAGCTGAAGACATTTTGACACCACAATCGGCTACACTTTCTGACACCTCCTTTGTATAGTTAACAGTCTCAGACGTAACTTGATGGAATTTCTTCATAATGTCAAATTAAAAAAGATTTACTTGGTAATGCCACAAAAATTAATTTTTTAAAATAAACAAATAAATAAATTGTTGTGGAATTACCAAGTAAAACTATTTTATTTCGACCTTCTTCTTTGTGTTTACCAATTATTAACGTGCTACTTATATGCTTATAAATGCAGAAAAACATTTATTAGAAAAAAGTGAGGTTTTTCTTTATATTATGGTAGGACCAGGGTTTCTTGAAAAGGTGTCAGGTGGGGCGCAAGAGGCAAAAGGTTGAGAACCACTGCTCTAGGATACAACTGATTGCTTTTGCTATAATTTTTGTTAAGTTTATGAAGTAATATTAAGTATCTCACACTCAGGTCTATTATGTAGAGAATTTAATTTTCAAAATAATTTTTACGCCCATTTATAATAAAATTGTAGAAACCTGAATGACTGCGGCCACTGGTAAGCTGGGGAAATTTTTCTAGTGAGAACCACTGTTCTAGAGACAGCAGTAGGGGAGACATTTGTTCTTTAAATTTCCAAGGTGCAAATTTTTTATCTGCTTGTCTGCGCTTGTTAGACCGTCATCTTTTAACTGCATTTACATAGCAGTTCGTAGCTTTGCCCAATTTTCCTTACACATAGCACCTGGTGTTACCAAACAATAACTACATCTAATAATCTAATATAATAAATACATCCATATATATATAGATATTAAAATAACATTCTTTTTCTTTAGTATACTAGCTGAAGTTCCCGACATCGCCTGGAGCTATATTAAATATAGTTTCAAACATTTGTACATCTCAACAAAAATATATATTCCGGACAATGCCTGTTTCAATACTAAAATCTGTATATGCAGATTTCTACCATTATTTTGTTGAAAAGATCTTTCTAATATCATACAAAAATATTTCAGGTTTCTGGCTACGGAAGACTCATTAAAAACAATAGCTTTTAGCTATCGTTTAGGCTTCAGTACAGTGCACAACATAGTCAAAGAAGTCTGTGAGGCGATAGAGAAGAAACTGGGCCTGGTTTTCCTCCCAAAACCATTGGTAGAAACTTGGAAACAAGTAGCACAAAAATTTAAAGAACACTGGAAACTTCCTAATCTGTCTTGGTGCTTTAGACGGGAAGCATGTCAGTATTCAGTGCCCTGTTAATAGCAGGTCAAATTTCTACAACTAAAAAGCATTTCACTTGATAGTTCTTCTGGCACTTGTTGATGCCAAATATAAATTTTTATCAATAGACGTTGGTTTGTATGGCAGAAATAGTGATGGAGGTATATTCGAATCATCAATTTTGGAACATCATTAAAAATGGAACGATATGCATTCCAAGTGACATCCCTCTAGCCGAGAGAGGAGCAGCATTAAAGGAAATGTACCAAATAAAATATTCAACTATCAACTTTCCCATGCCAGAAGAGTTGTCGAGAATGCTTTCAGAATTTTAGTGAGAAGATAGCGAATATTTCGAAGAAGTATGCACAACCAGAAATGGTTGATAACATAATGTCAGCATCGTGTTACCTTTATAATATGCTAATGGTCTACCATGACTTTGAAGATGATAATGATAATAATGATGAGCCTGCAAGTGGATTAATACACCTAGATTCAATTCGTCGTAATCACACATAGAGAGCATTCCATGTACGAGAGAAGTTTAAAGATTTTTTCAACTCTCCGACAGGAAGCGTACCATGGCAGTATGATATCATTCGAGACAGGAGATCAAATTAAAATTATGTACATACACGTGCATGAATCAACACTGAATTTAAAAAATATTATTAATAAATACAGACAGACTTTGTCTTTCGCGGCTTTATCTTTCACATGTTTCGATCTTTTGCAGTTCCACATTTGTGACCAGTTTTGTCTTTCGTGGTCTCATGTTTCGCTCTTTTGTGGAAAAAATCACAGAAAAGACTACCCGAAATTTTCTATACATGGGATGAATCGTGTTTTCCTAACATTTTCTCTCATAGTCAGGTCTTAAAAATATTGTTGCGTATTTCTAATATGTAAAAAAATATTTGCGTGTTTTAATGTAATATATATGCATAATTAAATATTTTTAGGATGCAATCCTCCCACACTTTTGTGCGCCTTCACACGTGAAAAGTTGCAAAATATAAGCTGGTATCACCGTTCAGGAGCTTTCTTTCTTTTTGACAACAGGGAAGTCCTGAGGGGAAAGACAACCCTCACCAAGCTTTTCAGGAATGTAACCCCCGATAAAGACGAGGTCTGCCATATTCAGGTAATTAGCTCCTGCAAGTTAGGCACCCGACATTCATTTTTCTCGATTTAACCACGGATAAATAAGATTTTATTTTCTGATACTTTTCATGTTCTTTTATGTTGTTTATGTCTCTCTTTCATTGACATTCATTTTTTCCGTCTCTTTCTCTATTTTTCTGTGGTCACCAACGCTGGACAAATAGCGCTATGATCCGTTCTTGCTGGGATGGGAATCGAACACTGTATTTCCCATTGCCTTAATTACTTCTCTTTCACGATTTCATCTTTTGCGGTTTTTTCGGGGATGTAACCCCTGCGAAAGACGAGGTCTGCCTGTATAAATAACATATCGTAGTACGGTGCAAATTATAACTTTAAATTCAGTTGAATAGAAAACCTTCACGATAATATGTTATTAATATTAGTGAATAGCTATAATTAAGAGTATGTATCTGTTTTATAATATAGTTGAATAAATATATTGCTTACTTGGAACACCTAAATCATTTTCTGTTTCTTCCCAAGCTTCATTTCTAACAAGTTGGTCTCTACATGAGGACCTTTTCATGTTATACAAACATTCATGCTCTCTAACTTATAATTTCTAGTCCATCTTATTTAACTGCAATGATGATTACATCCTAAAATATACAACACTCTCTATTCCCAATCTTCACTTGACTGATGTATCATATCACGTCTGAATAGCAAACCCATTTGCTCCACGGTGTCGAATGATGCTGCACTACATGTCGCGATGTAATGCTGATCTGAGCAGCCAGACCTTGGCGACATGGGATCAGAACACAACATGTAGTGTCATGTAACGTTGAATAGGTGGGTTAAGGGTGCATTTGAAAGTATATAAAACGATGTGTTGCAACACAACACGTCGCATGGCTTCACGTAACGTAGAGTAGGTGGGATCGTGCCTTTAGAGTTAAACCACAAATTACCTAGAGATTCTGAGGCAACATATAGAGTGCAACCCACATTTAATGTTTCACTGTGAGAGTAACTGTTGATACACTAAATTGGGGTAAACACTAAATAAAGGTTACATACTACTACAACAAGTAACTGTTAAATTTATTATAGCAGAATTCCTTTGTATCATTTTGTGTGCAAACATTTATTAGAAATAACAATCATTGGATTATAAATGACTATTCTATAGCTATTGAGATGCTATTTCAATTGCAGTTAATTCAAGCATGGGGGCATTTAATTAAATCCCATTTCTGAGGTTGGAGAAGCTTTTTAAGAATTGCTATTTCATATATATATGCAATATCTTATACGGAAGAAGGTTAAAAGATAGCAAATATGCCCACAAAGTAAGTGCAATGTGATTTTGTGGCACCATTCGTTATAGAGGCATATTCATTTTAGAGGCACGACTTTGGTCCGAAGGGTGCCGTTAGAATGGGCTTTTACTGTACTTCATATATGAGAAAGTAAAAATGCTTAAAAATTATTTAAGATTAGCATATACGTATATTTGCCATCATGAGGTGTCCTTAGATATCATTTATAAAAACCCTATGATACCTTTCAAGAAAGTGGATGCAATATTCATTTAATTTAGGCATAGGACACGTTACATTACGGATCCCAATGCTACAGCCCCTAGGATGCTGCAATCCGGCCGGCATGACCTTTATTACATATCGACTTTCACATTTCTTTGTAAATTATATTTCAATAAATTAAATTCTTCAATAACATATTAACTTTATTAACTCTGTTTCCTCATTAATTTTCTTAATCTTTCCGGCACCAAATGCCCAAATTTAAATGGACCATACGGCAAGAGACGCCCACAGATAACAATATATTTACTTTCTCATATACGAAGTATATTGAGAAAGTATTGTTATCACGAAAAAATTCAACCTCGAGATTTTTACAGAAATATACGTTCTAGATGTCGCTGAATCAGAAAAACCTGTTTTCAAAATGCCATCTGCCTGTTACTGGCTCTGGAGCATAAACGGTAGAGCGAAAATGAATGAAATCTCGTACCTAGGCATTTTATCATACTGAGCAGCCTATGAGGAAATGGTTGACATTGCTTAATAATTAAGGGAAGTTTATTCTACCCATTTTTAACAACAATTTGATTTCCTTAAAAATGGCTATAACGATTTTGATCTAATTTCGTGCAGTTACTTGAGTTTACGTCTTCAATAATACCAAATAGTTCATGTTTCTCAAAAAATGGATATAAAGCTCGTTTATTATAGGCAACTTTAGCAATAATATGATTTTCTCAAAAGCGGGTTGAAGAATTTTGATAAAATTTTGTACAGTTACTTCAGTATACTTCTGCAATAATACTAGATATTTCATATTTCTCAATGAATGGATATAAGGTTAGTTTATTCTTGGGCAACTTAAAAATTGGATTTGCTAAAAACCAGCCGATATGATTTTCATTTTCTAAAGATAACTAAACGACAAATTAGTATATGAGAAAGTTTGTACAGTGTGTGTTGTACCGATTTTTTCTTTCACTTTTTTGATTTGGAACTGTATCTTCCCACTGTATACACTTCTTTTGTCTCGCTTGTTAATTTCCTTCTCCTATAAACACAAAAAAATAATTTCCTAATTATTGCCTGCTATTCAACTGATTAACGAAGCAGCAAAACGATATACATGAGCCAACTAAAACGCTGTCATCATCTCAAACATATGAGGTTTCTTCGGTGATTATAAGCAAACCTCCTCCTCACACACCAATATGCCAGTGCTAGAAAAATTATTCTATTTCACCACAGCCCTGTTGTGTCCATGGACGAGTTGAGTGTGGATGCTATTACAGAAGGAGAGATTAAGGAAATTTGTTCCAGTGATACTGCTAATTTGAGTGATTTGGAGTGTGATTTGTGATGTGAAGTTGCTCTGCAGAGGAAAATCCCCAATATTTAGGAGGTTGAATTTCCTTTATACAGACTGGTCAGGTAGGATTCACAGATATTTAGGAGGGTGGATATCGGTGATCAGAATTTCGACAACCAGTGATAGCATAACTTAGCAACAACGAGCAATTCCGAGTGAAGAGAAAGAATTGTGCTAAGTTCTACTGTACCAGAAAAGAGCAAGTGAACAAAACAGCATGTGAATAAAAGAGCAAGTAGACAAAAGAGCAATCGGACAAAAGACGATGCAGACAAAAGCGCATGCGGGCAAAAGAGCATGAGGGCAAAAGAGGAAGTGGGAAAAAGAGGATGCGGAAAAAGAGGATGCGGGCAAAAGAGGATGCGGGCAAAAGAGGATGCAGGCAAAAGAGCATGCGGACAAAAGAGCATGCGGGCAAAACAGCATACGGGCAAAACAGCATGCGGGCAAAACAGAATGCGGGCAAAAGAGCATGCAGACAAAAGAGCATCCATGCGGACAATAGAGCATCCATGCGGACAAAAGAGCATGCGGACAAAAGAGCATTCGGACAAAAGAGCATTCGGACAAAAGAGCATTCGGACAAAAGAGCATGCGGACAAAAGAGCATTCAGACAAAAGAGCATCCGGACAAAAGTGCATGTGGACAATAGAGCATGCGTACAAAAGAGCATGCGGGCAAAAGAGCATGCGGACAAAAGGGCACGCGGACAAAGAGACATGCGGACAAAGGGACATGCGGACAAAGGGACATGCGGACAAAGGGACAAGTGGACAAAAGAGCATGCGGACAAAAGAGCAAGCGGACAAACCGGCATGTGGACAAAAGAGGAAGGGGACGAAACAGCATGCGGACAAGAGCATCCAGACAAAAGAGCATGTGGACAAAAGAGCATGCAGACAAAAGAGCATACTGGCAAAACAGCATGCGGACAAAAGGGCATGCGGACAAAAGGGAATGCGGAAAAAAGGGCATGCGGACAAAAGACCAAGTGGACATTGGCGCATGTGGATAAAAGAGAAAGCGGACAAAAGAGCAAGCGGACAAACGAGCAAGCAGACAAAAAAGCAAGCGGACAAAAGAGCGAGTGGACAAAAGAGCAAGTACAGAAAAGAGCCAGTCGACAAAAGAGCATGTGGACAAAAGACCACGCAGACAAAAGAGCAAGGGGACAAAAGAGCACCCGGACAAAAGAGCATGTGGACAAAAGCGCATGCGGACAAAAGAGCATGCGACCAAAAGAGCAAGCGGACAAAAGAGCAAGAGGAAAAAAGGCAATAGGACAAAAGAGCCAGTGGAAAAAAGACAATACGGACACAGGAGCAAGTGGACAAAAGAGGAAGTGGACAAAAGACCATGCAGACAAAAGAGCAAACAGACAAAAGAGCATGCGGACAAAAGAGCATGTCGACAAAACAGCATGTGGACAAAAGAGCATATGGACAAAAGAGCAAGTTGACAGAATAGCAAGTCGACAAAAGAGACAACAGAAAAAAGAGCCAGCAGACCAAAGAGTGTGCAGAAAAAACAGCATGTGGACAAAAGGGCAAGCGGACTAAAGAGCATGCGGACAAAAGAGCATGCGGCCAAAGAGCATGCGGGCAACAGAGCATGCGGACAAAAGAGCATGCGGCCAAAGAGCATTCGGGCAACAGAGCATGCGGGCAAAAAAGAGCATGCGGACAAAAAAGAGCTTGCAGACAAAAAAGAGGATGAGGACAAAAAAGAGGATGCGGACAAAAAAGAGCAAGCTGTCAAATAAGCATGCTGACGAAAGAGCAGGTGGAAAAAAGAGCAGGCGGACAAAAGAGCAGGTGGACAAAAGAGCAGGCGGACAAAAGAGCATGAGTACAAAAAGCATGTAGACAAAAGAGTA
Organism: Uropetala carovei; assembly: GCA_036926305.1. Taxonomy (NCBI): domain Eukaryota; kingdom Metazoa; phylum Arthropoda; class Insecta; order Odonata; family Petaluridae; genus Uropetala; species Uropetala carovei. The sequence continues at coordinate 12,959,802 of JAXCHB010000011.1, forward strand.
AGTGAACAAAAGAGCAATTGCACAAAAGAGTAAGTGGACAAAAGAGGATGAGGACAAAAGAGCAAGTAGACAAATGAGCATGTGAACAAATAAGCAAGTGGACAAAAGATCATGTGGAGAAAAGTGCAAGAGGACATAAGAGCAAGTGCACAAAAAAGCATGTGGACAAAAGAGCAAGTGGAAAAAAGAGCAAGTGGAATAAGAGCAAGTGGACAAAAAAACAAGTGTACAAAAGAATAGGTGGACAAAAGAGCTTGTGCAATAAAGAGCATGTGGAAAAAGAGCATGTGGACTAAAGAGCATGTGGACAAAAGAGCATGTGGACAAAAGAACCTGTGGACTAAAGAGCCATTGGACAAAAGAGCAACTGGACATAAGAGCATTTGGACAAAAGAGCAAGTGGACAAAAGACCAATTAGAAAAAGAGGAATTGGACAAAAGTGCAATTGGACAAAGGATCAAGTGGACAAAAGAGTAGGTGGACAAAAGATCTTGTGCAAAAAAGAGCATGTGGAAAAAGAGCATGTGGACTAAAGAGCATGTGGACAAAACAGCATGTGGACAAAAGAGCAAGTGGACAAAAGAGCATGTGGAGAAAAGAGCATATGGACAAAAGAGCATATGGACAAAAGAGAATGTGCACAAAAGAGCAATTGGACAAAAGAGTAAGAGGACAAAACAGCAAGTAGACAAAAAGCAATTGGACAAAAGAGCAAGTGGACAAAAGAGCAAGTGAACAAAAGAGTAAGTGGTCAAAAGAACATGTGGAGAAAATAGCAATTGCACAAAAGAGAAAGTGGAAAGGGGGCAAGTGGACAAAAGAGCAAGTGGACAAAAGAGCAAGTGCACAAAAGAGCAAGTGGACAAAAGAGCAAGTGGACAAAAGAGCAAGTTGACAAAAGATCAATTTCACAAAAGAGCAAGTAGACAAAAGAGCATGTGGACAAAAGAACCTGGGGACAAAAGAGCCATTGGACAAAAGAGCAAGTGGACATAAGAGCATTTGGACAAAAGAGCATTTGGACAAAGGAGCATGTGGACAAGAGAGAGTGGACAAAAGAGCAAGTGGACAAAAGAGCAAGTGGACAAAAAGCAATTGGACAAAAGAGCAAGTGGACAAAAGAGCAAGTGAACAAAAGAGTAAGTGGTCAAAAGAACATGTGGAGAAAATAGCAATTGCACAAAAGAGAAAGTGGAAAGGGGGCAAGTGGACAAAAGAGCAAGTGGACAAAAGAGCAAGTGCACAAAAGAGCAAGTGGACAAAAGAGCAAGTGGACAAAAGAGCAAGTTGACAAAAGATCAATTTCACAAAAGAGCAAGTAGACAAAAGAGCATGTGGACAAAAGAACCTGGGGACAAAAGAGCCATTGGACAAAAGAGCAAGTGGACATAAGAGCATTTGGACAAAAGAGCATTTGGACAAAGGAGCATGTGGACAAGAGAGAGTGGACAAAAGAGCAAGTGGACACAAGAGCAAGTGGACAAAAGAGCAAGTGGACAAAAGAGCATCTGGACAAAATAGCATGCGGACAAAAGAGCATGCGGACAAAAGAGCATGCGGACAAAAGAGCATGCGGACAAAAGGGCAAGTGGAAAAAGAGCATGTGGGCAAAAGAGCAAGTGGATAAAGGAGCATATGGATGAAAGAACAAGTGGGCAATCGAGCATGAGGACAAAACAGCCTGTGGATGAAAGAGCAAGTGGACAAAAGAGGAAGTGGACAAAAGAGGAAGTGGACAAAAGAGGAAGTCGACAAAAGAGCATGTGGACAAAAGATGATGTGGACTAAAGAGCAAGTGGACATAAGACTACTTGTACAAAAGAATATATGGACAAAAGAGCATGTGGACAAAACAGCAAGTGGACAAAAGATCAATTGGACAAAAGATCATGTGGACTAAAGAGCAAGTGGACAAAAGAACAAGTGGACAAAAGAGCATGTGGACTAAAGAGCAAGTGGACAAAAGAGTATGTGGGCAAAAGAGCAATGGGACAAAAGAGCATGTGGACTAAAGAGCAAGTGGACAAAAGAGTATGTGGGCAAAAGAGCAATGGGACAAAAGAGCGTGTGGACAAAACAGCATGTGGACAAAAGAGAATGTAGAAAAGAGGAAGTGAACAAATTAGCAAGTGGACAAAGGAGCATGTTGGCAAAAGAGCAAGTGGACAATAGAACATGTCGACAAAAGAGCAAGTGGACAAAAGAAAATGTGGACAAACAGTATGTGGACAAAAGAGCATGTGGACAAAAGAGGAAGTGGATAATATAGCATGTGGACAAAAGAGCAAGTGGACAAAAGAGCATGTGGGCAAAACAGCATGTGGACAAAAGAGCAACTGGACAAAAGGTCAATTTCAAATAGAGCACGTGGACAAAAGAGCATGTGGACAAAAGAGGAACTGGAGAAAAGAGCATGTGGGCAAAAGAGAAAGTGGACAAGGAGCCTGTGGACAAAAGAGCAACTGGGCAAAAGAGCATGAGGACAAAACAGCATGTGGACAAATGAGCAAGTGGACAAAAGAGAATGTGGACAAAAGATGATGGGGACTAAAGACCCATTGGACAAAGGAGCAAGTGGACATAAGAGCATTTGGACAAAAGAGTATATGGACAAAGGGCATGTGGACTAAACAGCATGTGGACAAAAGAGCAAGGGGACAAAGGATCAATTGGACAAAAACCAAGTGGACAAAAGAGAAAGTGGACAAAAGATCAATTTTACAATTGAGCAAGTGGTCAAAAGAGAAAATGTGGACCAAAGAGCAAGTGGACAAAAGAGCACATAGACAAAAAGCAAATGCACAAAAGAGCATGTGGACAAAAGAGCATGTGTAAAAAAGCATGTGGACAAAACAGCATGTGGACAAAAAAGTATATGGACAAAAGAGCAATGGCACAAAAGAGCAAGTGGACAAAACAGCAAGTGGACAAAAAGCAATTGGACTAAAGAGCAAGTGGACCTAAGAGCATGTGAACAAAACAGCATGTGGACAAAAGAGCAAGCGGTCAAAACAGCTGTAAATTGACTGAAGGAGTGGGAGGGAAAGTACTGAAAAAAATCTGGTCGCCAACACATGACTTTCTCCATATTTGGGTATAGATATTTAAATTATTATGAATATCACTATGAGGCAAAATTATTATTTCGTATCATAAAAGAATACAGTCATCCTTATTGCCATAAATTACTTATATTATGAATATGGTTACAAGATTCACCGCTACATGGTGTTGGCGCTGTATGCTGGAAATTAAGAATAAGCAAAATACCTCCGAAATGGATGGTTCTATGGAAATTTGTTTCAAACAAAACTTGGAAGAAATATTATTCTCTACAACTTTGGTCCTTACGAAGATTATCAATAACGATGTTTTTAAGGAGACGTTTGACGAAAACTGAAAAACTGATTATTTATAAATAATTCCTAAACAATAACTGCTATGGAAAATTCTTTCAAATAAAAGTTGTAGGAAATTACATCTCTATAACATTTGTATAGATTGTATATACAATAATGATTTTTTTAACTTAGAAATATCGCAAAAACCGAGTCTGGTATCGAATAAACCTCGACTTCCGGTTAACCGGTTTTGTCCAAAAACTAATCAGTTCTTTGTGCTCATGCTAAAGTGTTATATATGAAGTTTGGTATCGATATGGCAAGTACTTTTTGAGTTAGAGTGCCCATAATCACATAAACACACAGATATCATTCCGAAAATAGTCTACACGTGTTTTACAATAGTTACCTCAAAACATGTATTTCCGTTGAAATCGCAGTCGATTTTTTTTGTGATCACAATACTTTCTCATTGCTTCGTATGGAGAAATTAAAAATGAAAATGCGCCCACAATCACATACACACACACACACAGACATCATTCCGAAAATAGTCTAAACGTGTTATAGGGACCTCAAAACGTGTATTTCCATTGAAATCTCGAAGTTGATTTTTTTCCTGATCACATTACTTTCCCATTACTACAAATGAAAATGGAGGGGATTAGAAGAAGGGGGAAGGAGCGAAATGAAGATTTCTATAAACAATTACGATGAAGTAGCAATAAATGAAGATGGAGGGGGTAGGAGGAGAGGGAGGGAAGGTGAGCATAAGAACTCCTAAGTAAATACAGTTGACATTGGTATTTATCAACAAAAAATTTTATAACAATTTGTATTATGCAGCAAAAAATGAAAATCGAGGGAGGTAAAACAACAGGGAGGGAAAGGTGGCCATAAGAATTCCTAAGCGAACAACACAGTTGGCGTTTTTATCAAGCAACTGAGAATTTTATAACAATTTGGAATATGGAGCACAATCTGAAAATGGAGGGGGATATAAAGAGGGGGATATAAAGAGGGGGATATAAAGAGGGGGATATAAAGAGGGGGATATAAAGAGGGGGATATAAAGAGGGGGAAGGGAGGGGAGTCATAAAAATTATTAGGAAACACAGTTGACATTGGAGTCAATCAACAAAGAATTTTATAAATATTTAGAATATGCAGCACAAACTGTAAATCATGGGGGTATAACAAGGGGGAGGGAAGGGGGTTCCTAGGAATTCCTAATGAAACAGTCCACGCTGTTATAAAGCAACTAAGAATTTTACAACAATTTAGAATATGCAGAGAGGTAAAACGTTGGGATGGGAAGGGAGGTCGTAAGAATTCCTAAGGAAACACAGTTGAAGTTGTTATGAAACAACTAAGAATGTTATAACAATTTAGAATATGGTGCACAAACTGAAAATGGAGCGGGATATAACAAGAGGGAAGGAAAAGGGACAGGGATAAGAATTATTAAGAAAACAAATTTGATATTGGTATCAATCAACTAAGAATTTTATAACAATTTGGATTATGCAGCAAAAAATGAAAATGGAGAGAGGTAAAACGACTGGGAGGGAAGGGTGGGGTGGGGGGTCGTAAGAATACCATAGGAAACACAGTCAACAAAGAATTTTGTAGCAATTAAGAATATGCAGCACAAATTGAAAATGGAGTGGGGCAGAGCCATGCCAAGGCATGTGCAGCGTGTGCACGGCACACAGGCACCGGCTTGGAGGGGCGTGCCAGGTAGACGTCTGCATGGGCCAGCCTAAGACTCACGGGTTATGCCCGGCCAGGCTCACGGCACACACAAACACTTGAGAAGGTCTGGGTTTCCCTGGAGGTGAGGATACTCGAGTTTATCTAAACATCTTATTGAAAGGCCAAACCAGTCACATAGGTATATCCCTATGTGATAGGCTTGACCAACCTTAGTGCCTTCAAATCTAACTTATGGGCCTAACCATCGTAATAATAATATGAAAGAGCAGGTTGGCTATCCTTGCGCTTTGGGATTTAATGGGGAAACACCCATGACTGCAAACCTAGTCAGCGAATAGGCAGTATTTAGTAAATAATTGAATGTGGAAGCACAATAGTGTATCTTGGTGGTGGATGGTACAGGTTATCTCCTCCACGTTAATAGTTTCATATAATTTTTGTTTTTTTGTGAAAGTTTTGTATTTTGTTATATACCATAATGAATTTAATCAGAGAAAAATCTAGAAGGGGGGAATATATCACGGTTAAAAAACTGGTATGAAAGGTGGAGTATGAGAAAGATTTGAAGTGCTTCGTAAGAAAGAAACGAACAAAGATGTGGATGTAGTCCAATGTTTAAAGTGCAAGTCTCTCTTCCGATATCATGGAGTGAAAACTGGGAATTCACACATAAGTCGGCATGTGTGCAAATTTGAAGTGAGTACAGTATTTATTTTTTTATTTTACCACTTATTTAATTGGACACACACATGCGCACAGACACACACACAATATTTTTCATATTTTTAACTTTATGAAGGACGTCCTAATATGTTCATTGTGCTCAATTTTGGATTTTAATGAATTAATGTTAATTGATACTTCGGATTGGAACATATTTATACATCGTAAGTTTATTGTGACTGGCGAACGAACTTTTTCAAAAATTAAATTGATACATAATTATCTACGTTCCTCCATGTCACAAGATAGGATGTCGAATTTATCAACACTCTCAACAGAACATAAAATATAGGTATAACGATAAAGATATAGATTCAATAGTTGAAAAATTTGCTTCTGCAAAAGCAAGAAAGGTTCATTCTCTATAAATTTTTGTGTATACCAAAAACCATTGTATACTGTATTCTTTTTTATAATACCGTTGTAATTTGTATGGCAACTAATTTATTTAATAAATAATTTTAAAATGTATTTCGTTTATTAATTTTATTTTTGGTAAAAAACAATTATTTTATGCACGCAAAGAAATACCATTTATATCAAATTGATAAAGAAATTGCTACAAATTTAAAATTATGATGGGGAGCGCCGAAATTATGTTGCACACGGGTGCCAGAATACCTCGGCATCACCCTGGAGTGGGCTATAACAAGGGAGAGGGTAGGCGGTTCTTAAGGATTCCTAAGGAAACACATTGGACATTGTTATCAAGTAATTAAGAATTTTGTAACAATTTAGAATATGCTGCACAAATTGAAAATGGAGGGGGTTATAACAAGGGGGAGGGAAAGGGGGTAGAAATAAGAATTCTTAAGAAAATACAGTCGACATTGGTATCAATCAAGTAAAAATTTTATAACAATTTTAAATATGCAGCACAAATTGACTATGGAGGAGGTATAATGAGGGGTAGGGAAGGGAGGGTCATAAGAATACCTATGGATACAAACACACACACACATACATTGCCCATCACTGCTTTAAAAGAAATAATCTTTTGGATACCCTACTTAAGTGTATAAACCCGCCTGGAATGCAGGTTAAACATGAGAATCCAGACACTCCTGGAGCATGGACTCAGCATGTGGCACTCAGTATCAAGGACTTTAGGGTACACATACATATGTATGTATGTATATACCTGTGTGTGTGTCTATATATATATATATATATATATATATACACACACACACATATATATATATATATATATATATACACACACACATATATATATATATATATACACACACATATATATATATATATATACACACACATATATATATATATATGCTTATGGAAAAGGAAAGGTAATAATAAGGTAGCAACAAGGTGTTGGAGGAAGCCCAGTGGACACTTACCTAGATTGAAGAGCCGCTGGGGGTGCTGAGGACACAGGAAAAACAAAAAAGAACAAAAACGACACCAAAATGGAGCTTTCGGGCTGACGCCCCTCTTCAGCGACAGAGAAACATATACTGTTTAAAGTGACACACTGGGGGGGGGGATATGGGGAGGGGGAGAGGGGTAATGAAAGAAGTTCGGGGATAGGAGAAGGTGGGTAGGAGGGACGGCCAATAGGGTTATTGGAGGTTAAGACCAGGGGGGGAGAAAGAGTCAAGGAGAAAGATGTAGGCTAACTCCCACTGTCGAAGTAGGGGGGCGGGGTATCATTCGGTAGGGCGCGGATAATCCTTACACTAAAGCAATTATGAAAGGTGGCCTGGTGTAAATTGGCTTGAGAAGCCACCGGAAGGGGACGGTTAGTATTTACGCTGTTCTGGTGGCCATTAATTCTAATGTTGAGGGGGTTACTGGTGAGGCCAACATAAAAAGCAGGACAGAGTGTGCAGGTGAGGAGGTAAAAAAAAAATACATATACACACACACACACAGGGTGTATCAGAATAACACCGAAATATTTTGTAGGGTTATAGAAGAGACCTAAAAAAACATTTTGAGATAGGAAATGACAGGTCAGCAATGCCTCCGTTATGCACAACAGAACACCAAACATCGAGGTTGCGCTTGGAAGACAGACACACCGTAAAGTATACCTGGAGGCAAACAAACTCTCAAACATTCTAACCCTCTTCCCCTTTCAGGCCTCGTAGCTACTATGACGTTGTCCGAGTTGTTTGAGGAAGAGGTGTTGGAGCAAGTAAGAGAAGAGCCATCAACAAGTACCCGTGCTATTGCACATGCTGTGTGGAGGGTCGTTCATGAACAGCAGCGTCATCCTTATCACCCACAGCGAGTTCAGGGTTTGTGCCCTTATCATTTTGGACCCAGACAGGAATTTTCCCGCTGGATATTACATCGTGCAGAAGTCCCTGGTTTTCTCAGGTAGTATGTTCTGTTTACTGACGAAGCCTGTTTTACCAGGGATGGAGTCTACAACTGCAGAAACAGCCATGTGTGGGCCGATGTTAATCCACATGTGACTTCCATCCACCACCATCAACAACAGTTCTCTGTGAACATCTGGGTTGGCATTGTGGACGATCACTTCAACGCGTTGACTTCAGTGCTCTCTGGCGCATAACAGAGGCTTCTCCGACCACTCATTCCCTATCTCAAAATGGTTTTTTAGGTCTCCTCTATAACCCTACAAAATATTTCAGTGTTATTCTGATACACCCTGTGTGTGTGTGTGTGTGTGTGTGTGTAGGGCAACTAGGTGTTGAAGGAAACCCAGTGAGCACTTACCAGAAGAAGAGCCGCTGAGGTCTTGGAGAGACACATTTGTAGAAGTTATTGGAGCTTTCGGGATGATCGCTTCATCAGCACAAGAGAGAGACAACTGATTCGGCAGTGACACTCTCTCTCTCCAACACCCCAGCGGTTCTCCTTCAGGTAAGTGCTCACTGGGTTTCCTTCAACACCCAGTTGCCCTAAATATCCTCATTTACCCTTCTTCTTCCATAAGTTATTATACCATTTTTTCTCACCTTATCTTTCCTTATATGTCATCTCTCTTTTAGTAACTTTCCTATCACCTTTATTCTTTTATCTTGTCCTTCCACTATGGCAAATATCCACAGTTTCCGCTAACACCTCCGAAAACCTATTTCCCTTACCTGCCAAATAGAATTCCTCAATTCCTGCTTGGAATTAGGCCTCCCTCCAAAAGGCCTTACTGTAAGAATCCCCCTATCGGGCCTTCCTCCCACCATCCGATCATCATTTGCCCTCACCAATCACCTTATGTCCCTTAATGTAGTAAAATCAATTTCACGGCACTACCATTCGCTCCCCAATATGCACTTTCAAAAATGTATCACCATTATTCATCTGCTACGAAACTCCCCAACTTTCCTATACACGCACCCCTGCCAAAAATGTACTTCTCTCGTGCAGCCTTTCCTTCTGTCCCACCACCAAATTTGACCACATTTCCCTACTCGCCGACATACACGCCATTACCCACGTATTTCGCCTCAAGGTCGCCCACCCCAAAACCAATATCTCATCTTCCCCAGACGCATTACCACAATCTCTTTCAGCCTTTAAACCCCCCACCCAATATATCCCACCTTCTCTCCCTTTCCACCACCCCCTCCAGCAATATTCCAATTATTTAACGCAAAAAGTCGCCCAGCCCGATTTTCCGAACCTCCTCGACCACCATGACAATTTGACGAAAGCAGAAATGCACGCCATCTCGACACTTAAATGGAACCACAACATTGCAATTCTCCCTGCGGACAAAGGGACGACCACAGCAATAATAAACTGCTCCCATTACAATGATGAAGCCCTCCGCCAACTATCTGACCAAACCTTCTTCCTCCCTCTCCCCTCCAACCCCACCGACTGCCACTACTCTGAAATAGCCACATATCTGCGATCTGTGTGAAAACAAGAAGGCCTTCCCGATCCCACCATCTCCCTTATGATTCCCAACAAACCCCGCACCCCAACATTCTACCTTCTCCCAAAAATCCACAAACCGAACATCCCTGGCCGTCCAATAGCTGCCAGCTATAACTCTCCCACGGAACGTATCTCTGCCTTTGTGGACTCCCACCTTCAACCCCTCGCTCGTCAAATCCCATCTTTCATCCAAGACACTAACCACTTTCTTCAACACCTAAAATCTCTCCCCTCCCCCCTAACACAATCATGACAACAACAGACGTCTGCTCCCTTTATACAAACATCCCCTACCATGATGGACTGTCCGCCCTAAAAAATCCCTTGACTCGAGACCACCTGACGCAAAACCTCCTCCCATTTCCTAACGAAGCTGTCGGAAATAGTGCTCCACAAGAACAACTTTACCTTCGAACGTTTCTTCGACATACACCCCAGACCACTCCTGTGGCTGAGGTATATTGACGACATTTTTCTTCTTTGGACACATGGACCCAACTCACTCCAATCCTTTTTACAGCACCTCTCTTCCCACCCTACGCTCTCCTTCATCCAACACTCCTCGCCCTCGAGCATCACCTTCTTGGATGTTGACCTCTCCATCCGAGAAAACAAAATCCACACCAAAGTTCAATTAAAACCCTCCACCCGCCTTCAATATCTCCACACGTTAGCAAACAAAAATATTTGTCCTGGGACCTAATAGCAGGTAAAAACGCCGTTTACTGCATATCTTTACGACGAACGGTCCTCAAGAAATACGCCGATATAATTATGCAAGGCTTCATATGCACGGACGGACGCACACACGCAGCTTCACTACATGCATAATGCACTTATGTAATATTTAAAAAAATTAGAATAATGCAACAATATTGTTTCAGGCCTGAATATAAGAGAAAACGTGAGGAAATGCAATTCATTCCACATATAAAAAATTTCGCATAGCCTTTTCTGTGATTTTTCTCCGCAAAAGAGCAAAACGTAAGACCGCGAAAGACAAAAGTGGTTGCAAATGGGGAACCGCGAAAGATTGAAATACGCGATAGATAAAGCCATGAAAGACGAGGTCTACCTGTCTACCTTATCACTCAAAATGCTTGAAATTATAACAAATACCTACTACGTTTCGAGTCATTCAGGCGTGGTTGTAATAATAGCGTTAACACCTGCATAGATACATTGATTTCTGCTGTACAATAGAGCGTACAATATACTTTTTTTTAATTTTGCTTTATGGAGGTTTGTTTTTAGTAGAACGGGTACAATTTTTATTTTGTAATTGGGAGGTTTCGGAATAATCAGACGTTCGTAATATAGAGGTTTTCTATATAGTTTTATTAGTGAATTTTTCGGGACCGGCAATAATTTTCGTTATACAGAGTTTTTCGTTCTAAGGGAGTTCGTAAGGTAGAGGTTTTACTGTAGTTTCTAATACAGATCTGCATATCCACAATTTATCCGACCCAACCCGTGGATATCCACACGAAAAGTTGCGGTTCGGGTCAGATTATGTGTAACTTCTTGCGGGTGCAGGTCGGTTTCGGATATATCGCCTGCGGGTGCAGATATGAAAATCAGTGTCCGTGCTTAACACAAAATTCAGTGTCTTGAGTATGAGAAAAAACAATAACGCTGGTTGCACCCTTCTCCTACCCCGTCCAAGCCAATAACCCTAAAGGCTTTGGGGTTATTTTAACCCTATCCCTTACCTTTCGAGGGACATGACTTTCTTTGGGAGTTATTGGTGGGATTTTCCAAAACATTCTATGCATTAAGAGAGGGTCATTGACATGTTCTGCTGCGAGTCATTTTCTTTTGAATTTTTGGGTTTTGATTCGTAGATGTTGCTCCAGATAATTTTTGCCTGCGGATACGACTTATGCTTGCGGGTCAGGTTGGTCAATTTATTCCTGCAGGTCAGATTGGGTCGGGTAATTTAGAAATTTCTGCGGGTACAGTTCGGATACGGATATGCAGCCTGCGGGTACGGATCGGGTACGGATACAGAAAGCTGTATCCAGGCAGATATCTACTTCCTAAGTCCTATAACAATTTTTACTTTCTCATACCAAGTATCGAGCAAGTATTGTTATCGCGAAAAAATTCGACCTCGAGATTTTTACGGAAATATACGTTTTACGTGTCACTGAATCCGAAAAAGTTGTTTTCGCAATGCCATCTGTTTGTCTGTTACTGGCACTGGAGCCTAGACGGCAGAGCGAAAATGAATGAAATCTCATACTTAGGCATTTTATCATACTGAGCAGAGTATACTTAGAAGTGGTTGACATTGCTCAGTAATTAAGAGTAGTTTATTCTATGCATTTTTAACAATTCGATTTTCTCAAAAATGGCTCCAACGATTTTGATCAATTTTCATATAGTTACTTGAGATTACGTCTTCAATAATACCGCATACTTCATATTTCTCAAAAAATGAATATAAGGCTACTTTATTCTAGGAAACTTTAACAATAATTCGATTTTCTCAAAAACAGCTCTAACAATTTTGATCAAATTTCGTACAGTTACTTGAGTATACATCTACAATAACACTACGAATTTCATTTTTCTCACTGAATGAATATAAGGCTAGTTTATTCTTGGGCAACTTTAACAAAAACTGGATTTTCTAAAAACAGGCTCATACGATTTTCATTTTCTAAAGATAACTAAACGGCGCATTAGTACCCATATATGAGAAAGTTTGTACAATGTATGTTGTACAGATTTTTTTAGAAAATGCACATATGCATAATTGGACTCAGCATGAAATTTACCTTATAGCATTTTAAACATATCTAGTGAGCTGTCGTGTAAAAAGATATGAGATGCTTTCTTTTCATGAATCATGCAGATGTCACCTTTTCTCATCCGCTTGCGCACACAAAGAAAGCACAACAAAGGAAGCCCTTCTTTGAGGAGGTAAACATACCCTATATCTTCTTTCGAATGCCCAAAGGGAACCCAATCTTAGTAGGTCATTTGCTCTTTATGGGTAAACTTGAGAAACCAAAAGTGCGTAGGTCCGTGTCAAAAATTAAAATTCCATCACAATACTAAACGTATATTATAAGTAAAAAATCGGTACAACAAACATTGTGCAAACTTTCTCATATACTAATGCATCATTTAGTTAACTTTAGAAAATGAAAATCGTATTAGCCTGTTTTTAGAAAATGAAATTTTTGTTCAAGTTGCCCAAGAATAAACTAGCCTTATATTGATTCATTGAGAAAAATAAAATACGTAGTATTATTGTAGATGTATAATCAAGTAACTGTACGAACTTTGATCAAAATCGTTAGAGCCGTTATTGAAAAAATCAAATTATTGTTAAAGTTGCCTAGAATAAACTAGCCTTATATTCATTTTTGAGAAATATGAACTACACAGTATTATTGAAGATGTAAACTCAAGTAACTGTACATAATTTGATCAAAATCGTTAGAGCAGTTTTCGAGAAAATCGGATTGTTGTTAAAAATGCATAGAATAAATTACTCTTAATTATTGAGCAATGTCAACCATTTCTATGTATATTCTGCTCAGTATGATAAAATGCCTAAGTACTAGATTTCATTCATTTTCATTCTACCGTCTAGGCTCCAGGGCCAGTAACAGACAGACAGACAGCATTGCAAAAACCACTTTTTCGGATTCAGCGACACCTAAAACATGTATTTCCGTAAAAAAACTCGAGGTAGAATTTTTTCGTGAAAACAATACTTTCTCGATACTTCATATGAGAAAGTAAAAATATAGTGAATCTAAGAATTTGCCTTCGTAAAGAGCATAGGCTCCTTCTCAACTATATTGCTTTGAATATGCAGGAAAATTTGGTAAACCCACCCACTGCGAAGAAGGCAAAAGGAAAGAGGTTGGGTAGATGCTTTCCTTGGCGGTGAGGTACAAAGGGTAAGAATGGTCATGGAAAGATCACGTGGTCATGGAAGTGAATGTGTCCTGGCATGCTTTTACTCAACTTAGTTCCATATGTCATGAATTGCATTGGAAATGTCTCTAGTAGGCTGTGTGTAAACAGATACTAGACCTTTTATTTTCATGACTCATTCAGACAACCATACTCGCAAGGCTCCTCAAGGAAACGATAGACGAGGCAAAGAGAAGAAGATTCTTCTTCTTTGAGAAGATAAACAGTCCCTTTACCTTACTTCAAACACAAAGGAAAGCATTCTTAGTGCAGTGAAAAGTAATTTTTAGAAGCAGAAATACCATAATTTTGTGGCAAAAATGAAAAATCTACCGCAACATTTAACGTAGATTATAAAATACAAAAAAACACTATAAAAATTACAGAACATGCATTACTAGGAAGGCCAAAGCTTCCTCTTTCAAAATATATAAAGGTTATTTAGATTTAAGAAAGTCCCTTGCATCAAAAGACAATGAAAACTAATAATGATGCACCGTAATTTCATGGTAAAAATGAAAATTTCATCGCAAAATTATACATAGTTTATAGGTTACAAAAACAATACAAAAGTTACAGAACATGCATATAACTAGGAAGGCCAAAGCTTCCTCTTTCAAAACATATAAAGGTTAAATAGAAGTAAGAAATATTAGGGGAGGAAAAATATAAGGAAAGCAAGTGCTTTCTCGGTCGTACATTGTACGTCGGGCGGCGACATATGGAGTTTTGGCCGGTCGTACATAGTACATCGCAGGGCGTCGAGGGATTAAGTTATGAAATTTAATCACCTCAATTTCAACTCCCATACTTGGAATAAAATACCGAACTAGCACAGGTACTAACTTTAAGCTTTTATGGTTTTAAGTATCCACCATAACTGATACGTACCTAACAATTATCAATTCTTCCAAAATTTGTTGCATCGCTAAAGGTGCCAGAACATTAACAACAATTGATTCACATTTCCTCTGACCACATAAGAATTTTTGTTCGTGCAGTCTTTTTATCACTAAGGAGGTACAGCCCAAGGACCGAAAGGAATGGTTGTGTTTGATTGTGTGGAAAGCAAACAAACCTTCTTCGGCTGCAATGTTTGCACTAGTCTGTCATTGTTTGCTTGGTAAAATATGAGATTACCTTTTGGTTGCAACTCTTATTGCTTACCGCAATAAAATGCCTTTTCTTCTTGTTATGCTTTAGTATATCTGAACGACCTCCATGTTCTATAGAAAACACCTATTTGCAAAAGGTACACAAAACTTTTCCCATTTGTGTATCTTCCTTTAAAAAAGGGAATTCAGTTTTCAATCTTCCAGTAAAAATACCCTTTTCTGCATTTTCCGGGGTTTCATTTACTTTTCTGAATCCAACAGCACATGTATAACCGTTCACATTCTTCCAAAACCACATTTGCAACAACAAAGCAAACTGAAACTAGCAGCTGTTGTGCATTACCAACCTACGAAAATGAATATACTGTTGCACTGCCAATATATAATAAATGAAAAAGCCACCACATTCTGAATTCATTTTTAAGCTTAACTTTGTGTAACTTTGTATTTGAATTGCCACTTCTGCAAAAAACGGGAAAATTGGCATCCTGTTTTAATTTTATCGGGACAACGGCAGACCTAAATAAATAAAGGCACGATACCATTAAAAACAGAACGTATGGTCACTATACCTTATTATGACCCTGGGTGGGCTGCAGAAAATTTCTTTAAGTTCAAGGGGGCAGTGTTATCAAAAACGTTGAGAACCACTGATATACAGGTCTGCACAAAAACCGATTTTTGTTTTCACATCTGATGCTCACAGCCAGTTAATTCTTTTTTTATTTTTTATTTTTTTTTATTGACAGCAATCAACTTACAGCACAAGGCCAATTACAGAAGATTGAAAAACGATATAAATAATAAATACAATAAAACAAAGAAATAACATAGGACTAATAAAAGAAACAGTACCAGTGATGCAATAACGACAACAAAATGAATGTTTACGGAGGGAGAGGAGGGGGGGAATTGATAGAGATATAAAAGAAGGAAAGAGTGTCTAAGTTAAATTGTCGGATTTATAAACTATATTAAGAAGCGTTCTTAGTGGTATATGAAAGGGATCTATATTGTTGTGCGAACAGAGTGAATTTAGCAAGAGTGGGGCCCTAAAGAAAAATGAATGCTTAATGAGCGAAAGACGTGGAGTGCTTACAGAAAGGGTGACAGAGAGGCGAGTTTTTCTAGAAGGGACTCGAAAATTGAGCAGAGAAAGCAACAGAGGAGAGTCAATTTTGTTATCTATATTAATTAGAAATAAATATATTTAGTCAGCTATTGATGACGATTAGGGATAAGACAAACATAATTTGGGTAACCATTGTTATGGAGACCAATAGGCTGCATCCCTCATCACAAAGGTCATGGACAAAGTATAGTGTTACGTAAATCGTTATAAGAACGACAGATGGGAGCTCCATTTAACATATTTTAAAACTTCAGATTGAAAGGATTAGCTGAGAAAGTATTCTATCTCCCCCTCCATCTTTATTTTTGCTGCATATTCTAAATTGTTATAAAATTCTTAGTTGATTGATACCAATGTCAACTGTGTTTCCTTAGGAATTGTTACGTCCCCCTTTCCCTGTCCCATCCTTCTACCCACTTCATTTTCAATTTGTGCTGCATATTCTAAATTGTTATAAAATCCTTAGTTGACTGACACCAATGTCGACTGTGTTTCCTTAAGAATTCTTATGTCCCCCCTCCATTTTAAAATTGTGCTGCATATTCTAAATTGTTATAAAATTCTTAGTTGATTGAGACTAATTTCGACTGTGACCCCTTAGGAATTCTTACGTCCTCCCCTTCCCTCCCCCTCCTTCTTCTACCCTCCTCCATCATCATTTTTTGCTACACATTCGTAATTGTTATAGAAATCGTAGTTACGCTCCTCCCCACTTCCTTCCCCCTCCTTCTATTCCTCTCCATTTTCATTTTCTTCTGCAATTTCCCTCCCCCTCCTTCAGTCAATTTACATTTATATTTTGTACACTTGCTCTTTTGTCCACTAGCTCTTCTGTCCACTTGCTCTTATGTCGCTTGTTCTGACGACGCTTGTTCTTATGTCGCTTGCTCTTTTGGGTTGCACCCGCTCAGTTCAACTTCAACTGTCTTCTGTTAAAGTGTTCAGTTGAGTTATTTTTAACAGTTGTTGGAAAATTATTTTCTGTTTTTAGGTATTTGGTGTTTTTAAAATTTATGTAAACCTGTTGGTGAAAATGGCATTTTGAAAAAAAGAAAAGTTGATAGTGAATGTCAAGAAGTGGTGTGTAGATTATTTCTGCATTCAGAGCAATAGTATGACTAATATGTAATGAAAGAATTTCTGTTTTTAAAGAATATAACATCCAACGACATTATGAGAGTAAACCTAAGGAAAAGTATTCATATTTAACTGGAAAACTGTGTGAAGAGAAACTACAAAGCCTAAAAAGGATGCTGACTGATCAACAAAATATTTTCAAAAGAGGGAAGTTAGAAAATGTTGCTTCATTAAAGGTTGCACATTTTTTTGCAGAAAAATTTAGGCCATTTTCTGATGGAGATTTCATCAAGAAAAGTGCCCTATCAATAGTGGAGGCAATTCATCCTGAAAAAAGGATGTATTTGACAATGTAAGTTTGTCAGCAAATACCATGATGAGAAGAACCACGGGTATTGGACAAGAGTTAGAGCAGCAAATACTTAACAAAGCCAAAGATTTTGAATATTTTTCTCTTGCTCTTGATGAGAAAACCAATATTGGTGGTACGAGTCAGTTGCTTATTTTTATTAAAGGATAAACACAAAGTTTGAAGTTAAAGAGGAGTTTGCCGATTTGCACACTTTGAAAGGCACCACTACTGGAGAGAATATTTATTTGAAGGTATGTGAAATAATGTCTAGACTGAAATTAAGTTAGAAATAGTTATGAAGCGTAACTATCGACGGAGCAAAGAATATGGTTCGAACAAGTACAGGATTAATAGGACAAATAAATAGCAAATTTTAATAACTAAATTTTAAGAAACTCTTTGCTTTACATTGCATTATACATCAGCTGGCTCTTTATCCCAAGATCATTGAGTACGATAATATAATGAAAGTAGTAGTTTCAACAGTAAATTTTATATGCAGTCATGCTTTGAATCACAGGCAATTCAAAGACTTTCTAAAGGACACTGAAACTAAATGTAAAGATGTTGTTTATCACTCTGAAGTGAGATAGCTAAGTCGTGGTAAAGTTCTAAAAAGGTTTTTTGATCCTCGTTCCGAAACAGATATATTCATGTGCGAAAAAGGTCATCCAGTGAAGCAGATTTCAGATGAAAAGTGGATTTGTAGGTAGGCCTTCTTGAATGATATAACAAGAGCATATTAATAATCTTAATTTGAGACTTCAAGGTAGAGGGAAACTAGTAAGTGAGCTGTTCAGTGATATAAAAGGATTTCAAATTTCACCCTCACATAAACGTGAACAATTTGGGGCATTTAAAAAGTTATGATACAATAAAGACAATGAAATCAATGAAAGTAGAATTTCCTAAATATTTTGCAATAAAGATTATAAAAATACTGGATGAACAATTTAAACTGAGGTTTCAGGACTTCCAGCCATTCTGCAGAAATAAGACTTTTTGAGAATCCTTTTTCATCAGAAATAGATACCTCATCAGAATATTTAGGAATAGACACCTAATCCACTGCGGTCCCATACGTCTTTCAGGTTTTGTCGCCCAGATTTGTTTGCCCCCGCATAAAGTAGAATGCCGATGAGGCACTCAACTTCTACCTCATCAGTTGGATTAGCATCTCTCTTACGAGAATAATTTTCTGCAACCTTATGAATCTGAATATTTGTACAATTCACTATTATGTCTATAATACGTTTATCAAGAATAAGGCGGAAACAGTCAACCGGGGAAACAGTCTCTTCTTTTCTACCCTTGAAGCCAGATTTTTTGGTAATGATGTTACGTTTAGCAACTCTAACATTAGGATGCGGCCCTTCCTTTTTCCACTTAGTGATAACGGCTCTGCCAAAAAAAGATTCTCTCCATTCTCCACTTCAAATTCAGAATCACTAGCATCTTGTGCACTCTCACTATTATGATCCGATAAATGAACACGATCCTCCGAAGATTCACCTCCAGAATCAATAGCCTCCACTTCGGAAGATTCATTTAGAAGGCGAACAATCTGCTCTGCTTCTCTCTCGGAAGGAAGAGTTGACATCTGTAGTTGGATGTGAATTAGTATAAATATTTAGATAATTTTACGCGATAAGGATAAATACTGATAAAAACATAATATACTGTCAGTAAAGAAAAAATAATACAAAACTTGGAAAATGATAATCAGTAAAGTAACTGTTCAATCGCAGTCCCAGATCGAAAAAGAAAACGACGATGCAAATAGTAACAATAATTTTACAATGAAACACATAAACCACTCGCAAAACAAAAAACACGGATATTTCTGCACATCACTCTGTCTAAGAAAAACGTCCAAACTCAACGAATAACCATAGGATACCAGTCCTTATACGTGAAAATGGTTGAAGACACGTGCCACTCCAGCTACTGAAGGGAAGGAGTAATAAAACCTAAAAGTAAAGGAACCCTGTCGTAAAATTTAGGGCTAGGGTGTCTACAGCACCCCATGCAATTACTCCCGGGATAAAGAACCCCAGCACTATCAAAAAAATTTTTGTCGTACTTATAAATTACATGCATTTTTAAAGAAAATCTGAAAAAATAAGGCGAGAGAGACTGCTAATTATTAAAATTTACTAATAAAAAAGTTTGACATGTAAGAGGACCCACGTGCACACTTTGCACTGGGCCCCACAACTTTCCTAGCCCGCTCTGGTAATCGGGTACTTTCCAATATAAATTCCTTGTTCTCTTCCAAATTACATGTTCAATTCTTCACCAGAGCGAAGCTTTAAATTTAAATTTCTTTCTCCTAGCAAATTTTGGAAAAATGCATTATTTTTTAAAAATAGCCAGTTAACTGGATTTACAGGTAACTAGAATCTGAATAAAAGGTTCTATACTGTACCTCGATTTAAGGTGAAATTGGGGAGGAAAACCACCAATTTCACAAAATCATTGCTCGCCATCATTAACCCTTCAAGTGCACAAGACGTTTACTTAAATCATGTGTTTGAAGTCAGGTGAGGTTTCTAAAAATTCGCAATTTCGATATCCGAAAATTGAAAAATTCATAACTTTTTCATTTTTATTGGATTTGTATAAAAAGTTTTTGAAGATTTTAGTAGAACATAACATTTATAAACAATTTCTTTTATATTATCTTACATTAAGTACACACTTTACAAGAGAGAAGAGAAATACGAAATACGTAAATCACCCCGAATGCCAACCAGTTAGTGTGCACCCGTGCATTCATATACCGTAAAGACCCGGGTATAGGACGCACCTGTGTATAGGATGCAGGGAGGTTTTTGACGTCAAATTTTGAGAATTTTCTATGTTCCCCTGTATAGGACGCAGGGTGGTTTTCCGTGTCAAATTCTGAGAATTTTCTATGTTCTCGTGTACCTATAGGATGCAAGAAGGTTTTATATTGAAATTCTAGGAATAAACAATAAGTCGCAATAAAAGATTCATATCCATTCTATTAAATGAGTTCCTTCGAATAAGTATGCTTCCTGCTGAGTATGATCTGAAAAGTGAATTTACCGAAGTATTTGTAATACTAGATTTACCTATACCGAAACTATATATTACGGGATATTGTAAAACACTTTGGAAAGCAATGTAGAAGATATAATGTAGCAGATTTTCGTGACTCCTATCCAATTGAAATAAAAAAAACTCGGTAAAAATTTTTTCGATCGTCTGTGAAACTTGCAGTAAAAATAAAATAACGAGTTTAAAGAAGTTATTTATTTCAATTATTGATAAAGATTTCTCCAAAGTTTCATCACTTAATATTTACTATAATTTTCATGGTGCTTCCAAACGACGCTTCAGCCGAAATAGAAGGTTGAGAGCCATCTAGAAACAAAATGTGCAAATGTGGGCGGGTATGGTTATTCTTCTGTTGAGTTCCCGCAGTTACCTATTTTATGTTTTAAAGATTAAAAATCACATTGAACTACTTTGCGAAACCCAGCTGATTCTCAGGTAAGTTTGTTCAAGTATTACTACGTACGTAAAACGAGCTTACATTCCTACTTTACAAATGACAGCACGAATTATAAATCACCTACTAATGGATAATATTTTTACCCTTATCTATGATAGAAAAAATGAAAGTCGAGAGACAAAGTTATGATGCTAAATATAAATTGAGAGTGTGACAGTATGCTAAAGAACATGGTAATAGAGCGGCTGAACGTGGATTTGGGCCCAGTGAATGTCTTATAAGAAAATGGAGAAAGGCTGAAGAAACGATAAAAAATATGGGGAAGACCAAAAAGGTGAACCAAGGTAGTAAAGCAAACCATCCTGAAATGGAAGAATACCTGCTGAAATGGATAAGAGATACGAGAAGGGACTGCTTGGGTGTTAGCACATCAGCTGTTCGTGCACAAGCTTTGAGATTATCCAAAGAATTAAACATTAAAAACTTCAAAGCGTCTATGAATTGGTGTCGTCGTTTCTACAAAAGATGCAATTTATCAATCCGCCGACACACTACAATAAGTCAACATTTACCCGAAGATTATGAGGAGAAATTAATTGCATACCAGTCCTATATAATAGAATTAAGAAAGAATTTCAACTTTCTAGTTAGTCAAATAGGCAACGCCGACCAAACACCATTGACATTTGATATGCCGTCTGATACAACGATTAATGAGAGAGGTGCAAGAACCATCACGATGAGAAGCATGGGAAATGAAAAGAATCGTTTCACTGTCATGGTTGCCTGTATGACTGATGGGATGAAACTGCCTCCGTATGTAGTTTTCAGAAGAAAAACAATGCCGAAATGCGAATTTCCCTGTGGCATCATGGTCCGAGTGCAACAGCAAGGTTGGTTTGATGAAAACATCACCAATGACTGGATCGAGACTGCTTGGAAGAGATGGTCTGGTGGAATGCGTCAAAGATCTCTCTTGGTCTTAGACGCATTCCGATGTCATACACGTCCCGAAGTAAAAAAGAAACTCCTTGAAATGAAGACAAAATTGGTGATTATCCCAGGGGGAATGACATCGATCCTGCAGCCTATAGACGTTGCAGTTAATAAGCAGTTTAAATCAGCACTGAAGAAGAAGTGGGCCGATTGGATGGTGAATGGCACACACATTCACCAAAAGTGGACTCATTCGTAAAGTGGATATAAAAACAATCTGTCAGTGGATCGTGGAAGCATGGAATGAATATTCCCCTCAGAAACAATAATTAAGGGATTCAAAAAATGTTGCATAAGTAATGCTTTAGATGGAAGTGAAGACGACGTATTATGGGAAGATGATAACAACAACGGCACGACGACCGCAGAATTAGAAGCAGACGAATCTGAGGCTTCAAAAACAAATGAAGTCTACAACGAGTTCCAGATTACTGATGACGACTCAGATGATGGCGAGTTTCTAGGATTTTAGGGAAGTTGTTTGACAAGTTTGATTTATTTTCTTGATTGAAGATTTTCTTTCAATGGACAGACATTCAATTTTTAAATTTTAGCAATTTTATTTTATATTTGTATTTCATTTTAACTGAAGACTTCGTACAGAAAAAACGAAAATTACTTAAAATCCATATCTGAGTATAAGTGGCTAATAAAGCCGAATTATCTTGTACTTACATTACTTATTTGTAAAAGTGAAATCTTTTTTTTTCATATTAAAAAGTTTTATTTTAATTAAAACACTTTGATGTTTAATAAATATTAGTTTTCACCAGTTTATTTTTCATTTTTCATGGAACATTCGTAGAGAGAAAAACATGAAATATTATGTACCCGTGTATAAGACGCATCTTACATTTTAGCTTCGAAAATTTGGAAAAAAAGTGTCCTATATGCGGGTCTTTACAGTATCTTTCAGTATTACAAAAACTATAACGGCATTGATATGAAGTCTTTTTAAAAATAATATTTCAGCTTTTATAAACATTTCATTCGCTGGATGTACCTACCTAAACCAAATAAGAAAAAAGTTTCTCGCAGGTCAACTTTTTCATGTCTTGGCTAAAAATTTGAAATAAATTTTACGTTTCATATATTTTTAAAAGACATTTCATAAAGCTTATAAAGTTTTGAGTTGTACAGTAGTCGTTCATAGTCATTATAGAAGTTACATGGTGAAATCTGTCCTATTTCGTTCAGTAGAAACAGAGCTATGATGTTGTATGTATCAGAATGTACGTGTAATAAGAAAATTAGAAAAGTTACAAGTTTTTTTAAAAGCATTTCCTTTATCCCATTTAACCATGAAATTTACAAGAAAATATAACTTCAATGAATCATCTATACTGATTTTTTTTTACTAGCATTCACTTCAGACTTAACTTCTTGAGAGCGACACGAGAATATTTCTCCTGCGATGACCCGAGCATAAGGACATGACACAAGCGCTCACTCCGAAACTTTCACATACTACGCATCATCAATAATTTATATTTGTAAACAGACCTTGGACCCAAGAAGAGATGTTTCTTCCTCTCTCTCTCATACTATAATGGTCTCAAGAAATGCTGAAGAAAGCACATGGCCTGAATAGAGTCGAACAATGGTTTTCGTTGTTCAGCTCTCCTCGTCTTATACCTCTCAACCTCTGACTCATAAGAAAAACCAAAGAGATATCAAATTTTGTGGGCAGATAAGCAGTCTGGATCTTGTTTCACTTAGCAGTAGCATTCATGTCAAAATAAGGTTCCTCTCAGCATTGGATAGGGGATTTTTAGAAGACACGATTCCCCAATTCGCAAAAAATCAATCACAAAATTTAATGCACATTAAGTGTAATAAAAAAGATAAAAAGATACCAGAATGGCAATAAATAGGTAGGCCAAAGGTTCCTCTTTTAAAATATATAAAGGTTACCCATATTTACAAAAATTTGCTGTGTCAAAAAAATAAAGAAAGCTAGCAACCTCCGTGACGTACAGGGTACGCAGAAGGACCACATGTGGAGTTTTTGTCCGATGTACCCAGTACGCAAGAGGACGCTGACAGGTTAATGCATCCCAGCGACAGTGGCGACAATGACGAATAATGGACTTGGTAATAATGACTTAATGGCTTCCAGCATGTGATTAGCATTTAAATGATAGAGATAATGCTGCGATAGTGTTGTTTCAACACGTCAACTTCTACCAAATTCATATTTTTCTTATGCAACATTTGTAACCTTTATTACAAGTTAATATAATGTTGAAAATCGTAACATATATGAGGCATTGTAAACCAGAATGACGAACTCATGGTAGGTGCGAATATGCGTTTTCTATAGTTACATATATTCCAAAGACATCTCTATCAGATGGTACCTTCACAAAGGCTGTTGTTGGCCATTCTGGCCCATTATATCCAGTTGGTTTAAAGGGTGTCAACACTGAAAGACACACAAAGAGATGCTAACCAGAGTGGAAAGTTGCTCATCTAATCAATGTGATATAAAACCTAATGTACATCTAGAAAAGTCACAGACCTGATATTTGGCAGGATGATAAATCACTTAGTGAAACCAATAAGTAAAATCAAAAATTCCAAAAAATTTCATTTTTAGGTGTTTATTTTCGTGTTTCTGTTTATTCAAGGAAACGAGTCAGTAATGTTTCGTCTTGGAAAAAAGAGGTTACTAAGAGGCAGAGGAATCTTGGCCTGGAGTACACATCACGATTCACAAACAATCCAGTGAATGAGCAAAAGCTTGGCCCTCCATCTTAAGTGTAAATGCTTTGATAAGATTGACAATGAAAAATTTAAAGTAATATTTAGTAAATTTTGGAAAATTGGGGATTTTGACAAACAGAATGCTTATCTTGCATCGCTCCTGACATCCAACGACGTTCAGCATTCCACTGTTAAGGATAGGTCTGCCTGAACCCTAAGACGTATAGGGCACAGTGTTAAATATGAAAATGTAATGTTTTCCATGTGTCGAAAAGCAATTTACAATATTCACAGTATTACAGAACGTCAAGTACGAAATGTGCTTGCAAAACAAGGTCTCAGTGGAACTGTTGAGTACGACAAGAGAGGTAAAATCCCCAGTAGGAAGGTGAGTGATAAACAAAAAAACATTTCCATGGATAAATGATAAATAGTACAAACCCCATGTAAATCTGACAATTAGTGGCCAAGTTATGGTTAATATTAAATCTAAAAACTTTAAGCCTCAATTACTTAACTTAATTAACTGTAGGGATACCAAAAGGGGAATTCACAATAAGCTTCACTGTGATAATTATCATATTATTCTATAGTGTACCATGATTTATTAATAGAAAATAGTTTTGACCAGCATTTAGTGTACAAATTAAAAATATCCCCCTCCCCCATGGAAAAATAGTCAATAATCGCCCCTCCCCCCCACCTTGGGAAGTTTCTAGATCTGCCCTTGGGTTCAAGCGTATAGATAATGCTCAGTCAAAAAAATTCTATTTGAAACTTAACTAACAAATGAATCAATTAAAATTTGGTGCACCTTTCTGTTATTCATTTGTTTTTGCATTACAACATGCCTTGAGATAGCTTGGCATCGGTATTTTAAAAGTTTTTAAATTTACCATGGAAAATGAAGAAATGCAAAGTGAAAATCATACACTTCGCAGTTTAAATTAGAAGTCATAAAATTTGCTTTTTAGAGAAAAGAAATCGTGAGGCTGGAAGCAAGTTTAACGAGGGAGAATCCAGCATGCGAGAATGAAATAAAAGGCGAATCAGTGCTGCAAAAAGTTGCATTGGAAAAAACATGCCATACATTTTAGAAAATGCTTCTGGGCAGAACTCAATGAAGAACTGTATGAGTGAGTGATACGGAAAGGGCAAAAGGCATTAGGATTTAAACAACCAGGGTCTTATTGCAAGCAAAACTCATTGCTCAAGAGATGGACATCGTGGACTTCAAAGCGTATCCATCCTGGGGATTCTGTTTTATGAGGAAAAATTTATGTGTTAGTACTTAAACAAGCAATGACCAAAAATTACTAGGGGGCCGGGAGGCCAAAATGATTAAGTTTAGACAATTTGTGAAGGAAAACATGTCTGGAGTTGATGCAGTGCAATTCGGCAATATGGCCAAGGTTCCAGTCAGTTTTGATCTTCCATGTGAACTTTAAATGGGTAAAAGATGTGTCAGTAGCAACAACATCATGAAAAGTCTAATTTTACAGTTAATTTGTGTGTAACTTCTGATGGTTCTAAGCTTCCTCAGATGATGATATTTAAATGAAAGACTGTACCAAAAGAATACTTCCCTATGGACATTACAGTACAGTATATGGAGAAAGTGAAAATCAGCGTTTTTTAATCCAAAGTCACTGTTGGTCATGGATTCATGTCGTTGTCATATAACACATGAAATAAAAAACTGGTCTGTAAACATTCAAAGCTAGCTATAATTCTTGGTGGATTAACCAAAAAACTTCAACCACTTGATATTTCCATGAACAAGTTATTTAAATCAAAATTGCAAGCTAGGTGGGAGAATTGGATGATAGTGTATGTGCATGATTATACAAACTCATGGAAAGTGAAGACAATCATATGCAGAAATGTGTACATGGATTGTTGAGAGTTGGAGATCAGTGATGGCTGGTTGCATAAAAAAACGATTTCGAAAAGGTGCTTCGCAATATACTTATGTCAGACACAGAAGAATTTGAAGAAGATGAAAGGTGCTTCTTGTGAAAATGAAGTTTCAAATGTGCCTGACAAAATTGTGAGTGCTATTGAATCATATGACATTGACTCAGATGATGATTTTTATGGTTTGAATGAATTGTAAATTTTAATGTGCATTAATTTTTTAAAAATTATTTTCCTTTGTATAACTCATACATTTTCCCATAATTTTAATATTTTTGTATAGATAACATGTACTTTATAGACCAGAAAATATGGCACCCAGTATAATAAGCACCCATGTTTTCACGAGTAAAATCTGAAAATTGTCTTAACATCATGTATAATATGCACCTTTTTTGTAAATAGATCAATGGAATTTTCTACTTAGTTATTAGTGGTATAGAGACAGTTCTCACCTTGCCACCACGCGAGATATCTGCAAGAGAGTTCACCATGAAAATGTAGCTTTTAAAGGTATTACCTCAAAATCTTCATGCAAGATTCTGAAGATGACATTGTATAGAATGAGGATTTCACTGAGGTAAATAGTGAAGATGAAGACTATGATCGCGGTGACATCATATATGCAGATGATGAGAGAGAACACAAAATTGCATACGAACTATTTGAGGACAGTGATAAAAAATTCAGAGAATTTAATGATGATGATGGCTAAAGTAATTAAATGATTATTATTATTTTTGGTTAAAATATTTTAAAGCAATGCTATCATAATGCAATGACAAGTACAGTTTATTATTAAAAATGCATCTGAAAATATCAATTATTTACAATTGTAAAATACGTCCCTAACTTTTCGTAGATTTTTTGTGAAAAAAATTTCGTATTACATAAGGAAAATTATGGTAATTAAAATGTCAGCTGAATCCGATAGTCAATAAAATATTTATTAGAACTCGAAGTGCAAGGAAGTTTAAATAAAAAACCTCCGTGGATGTTATGGTGTCCATTTCTCGATTTTTGATTGGTCAAGAGAGAGGCATCCTTGAAAATTCCATGGATGTATAAATTCCAGTTAAGACTTGTTTAGATTAATTTCATTTAGTATTAATATTTTCAAGTTCAAATTTTGACAAATATAATTTAAAGGATTTCAAACTTTACAATACACTGATTTGTATATATAGTCACATAAAACAGTCAAGTATGGTCTTCCATCTCAAAGGGTTCACCAGTGATTTTTCTTTATTGTCCTTATATTTTATCCATAAAATTGGCAACAAAAAGAAAGAAATTAACAATATCAGCAAAAGTGAAAATCATACTGGAAGTGGAAAAAATTCAAACGTACTAGCTGTAGACATGGCTTGTAAATTTAAACTTATTTACTTTATTGTTTCCCATAATGAAAGACAAAGAATCTATTCTAAATGCTGAAGTGAAATATGGAGGTGAAGTAACTAAAAGAATGAACATTAAAGCTTCTCAATATGATGAAAATGAAAAAGTTTGAAGGAATGCATTCTGCCAACATCCCAACCAGCAGAACAACAATGCAAGAAAAGGCTGCCAGAGTAGAAGTTAGACTGGGGATTGACAACTTCAAAGCATCAAACGGATGGTTGGAGAGGTGTAAGAAGTGTTATGGACTCACTTTCAAAAACGTATATGGAGAAAGTACGAGTGTAGATAAAAACTTGGTTAATTACTGGAGGACCACATTGTTGAAGCATTTAGAAGGTTACAGACCAAAAGATATATCTAATGCAGATGAGAGTGGCATATTCTATAACCTTCTTACTCAAAAAACACTTGCAGTTAAAGGCAGAGCCAGTTT
This sequence comes from Uropetala carovei, assembly GCA_036926305.1. NCBI lineage: Eukaryota > Metazoa > Arthropoda > Insecta > Odonata > Petaluridae > Uropetala > Uropetala carovei. The sequence goes on from JAXCHB010000011.1 coordinate 12,988,011, forward strand.
GATGATGGTGCAAATGTTGCTACTGCAGCAAGCCCCACACTTAAAGAGGCCCCATGATCTATTAAAAAGTATCTGTCATACTTATCAAGTACAGGCAGTCCTTGACATCCGCACAAAATGCGTTCCTGAAAATGTGTCCGAAAGTCGAATGTACAGATGTCGAACATAGATTTACATGTTATAGGGGGAGTTCTGTTCCCAGAGAGCCAAAAAATATTATAAAATCTCTAATTATGGTATAAATGTTTAGTTTTTTGTGCATGGTCATTTCAGACACAATCGTCGATTTTATAATATAGAGAGATAGGGCAAAATGAAATAAAATATTTAAACAATTGCACAAATAAACACTGCAGTACGGACAAAGATGGCGACGCGGCAGAAACTGGTAGCCTGGTGGCTGGCAACCAGTACCACTCGAAATATTCGTTCGTCATTTAGCTGATGCGTGAAAGTCTGATCGGCACACAAAAAGCAGTTCCGGGGTGTCAATCTAAGCTATCTTGGGTTCTTGTTCCCTTGTATTATCCTAAGGTTATCACACACACAGTGTAATTGATTATCTTTTTATAATTTATCGTTATTTGTTTTTCATTCTTTTTTCTCAAGAAATTTTTATTACTGTAAGAGTTACATTTATTCGTACTGTTTGTAACACAGTGCTTCCATCCTTACCATAATCTAGTCGTTGACTATAGTTATTATATCTTCGTATTAAGTTCCCTTTTTATACACTTTTATTGATTTCCACTTGGATGTTGTCACTTGGATCTTGTTTGTCAGCAACATTTATTGATTTTCACTTGGATCTTGTTTGTCACTAACATTTAGGGTCGCCAACTCACTTCTTTCTAAATTGAAAATTTTCAAAACAAATCAAATTTTACTGGTATAATAGAAGAAATTAGTTGGTTGATAAAAAAAGCCAACTAATTTCTTCTATTATACCAGTATCGTTTCCAACAATAAGCCATCCACTTTTATGAAGCATGCCAATTTTTCAATAACAATATTTATCTAGAAAAAAAATTATTTTTTGCTCTTGAGTGCATTTTAATTCACATAAAAGTGTATTCCCTAAAAAATTTTTTTAATTTGTTTTATTCTTGTTTATGTCTATTTATTTTTTTGTATTTTTGGTGAAATTATCTTTGTTTATGGCAGTGTCTTTTCTGGAAGAGGTGGAAGACCAGCTGTTGCTGGACCCCAATACCGTTTTACAGGCCGAGTTGGATAAGAAATTACTTTGTGATTAATGAAACTTATTCTGTGATTTGTGACTACAATGTGATTACCGGCTGTAAATAAATATTATTATTAATGTGAGAGTTGTACGAATATCGAACGCATGAAATTCGAGGACCACCTGAAGTGCACATACGAAATCTCTCTTTTTTCATTAAAGCATATGCTATTTTCATAGTTTTTTGTAATATTGCCTAATCTTGGCCCCAAAGAGAGGAAGAAAGTGATGAGTTTGGAGAATAAAATTGAAGTTTTAGATAGGCTTGCACATAATTAATTTGCTTCATCAGTTAGTAAATTACTTGATGTGAACGAGTCCACAATAAGATTGATTAAGAAAAGTGAAGAAGTGATCAAAAAAGACCCACTGAGTTCAATTGTCATTCACGAGAAAGCCAAGCTACTGCACAATCATTATGTCTCAAATTGTTTTGCGGTCGGCTAACGGGATATTGCCGACGTCATCGAAGCATGTGCAGATTGGTTCCTTGCTCTTTACAAAAATGTGGCGTTTATTCAGAACGCCACAGTATGTACTGTATTATTATATTTGTTCTTCACAACTGAACACACACTCAACCGACTTAAGTCCAATGAACGTCCGATTGAAGCTAAAGATTCGCCGCTTTCGGCACACCTAATTATTTCCATCTTTGTCTCAATCGTGTTTACTTTATGAGACCCACATTTCTTTTTACTTGTATTAGCACTTTCAGATTTCTGTTTATCACTCATGTTTATAAAATAATACGTGTAAAATGCACAAACAAAGAAACACTGCTGTACGTACAAACAAAGATGGTAACGTTGCCGAGACAATAATAATAATAATTTATTGATTATTAACCGACTTTACAGTAGTATCAATCTTGTCAAATTTCAGTACAATATTAAAAAACATTACACACAAATCTTACATTACATACAATACGTATATTATTACGTATCATACTTTAATTTATTAAAAGTGTTGGCTTGCCTGACAGCTCGAAATGTTTGATCGTCAGTTGATGAACGAAACTCCAAATTCTGTGTACAAAAGGCGGTTTAAGGGCAAGAATTTACAATGTACGAAAGAGTGAATTGTATGAATGACGAATGCATGGATGTCAAGGACTGCCTGTACACAGTTTTTTTTAAAAATGCCTGAAAAAAATACTGATGTCTCATAGTGAGAGAGATTGCTTTATTTATTAAAATTTACTATTAAAAATGTTTGACGAATAAGCATGAACACTTTTCACTGGGCCCCGTGATTTTCCTAGACAACTCTGGTTAAAGGGGACCAATGCCATGGAGGAAAGAAGAATAAAGAAATAACTACTATTCTATGTGCCAATGCTGACGGTAATGAAAAGTTGTCACCCCTAGTGGTGAATGAAATATGTCAAACCAAGATTTTTGAAGAACGTGGACATTGACATGCAAGTATTCAAATAACAAAAATGCCTGGGTTACTATTGACATTTTTAAAGCATTTCTATGGTCACTGGATTCAAAGATGGGTGCAATGTACTGGAAAATTTTGTTATTTAACGATAAATGTCCTGCACATCCTCCAGGCATCTTTTTTACGAAATGTTATAGTAACATTTCCCCCTGCTAATTGCACCAGTGATCCACAGCCTTTAGACTTGACTGTGATCTAGTCCATGAAATCAAAGTACCAGAAAGTTCTGGTGCGGAAAATTATTTCTTATCTTTAGCCACACCAAAAAACAAAACATAACATTCTTCAGGCAATGCACATGCTGACAGCTGCTTGGAAACCATAGTTGTTTCAAGAAAGGAGGGCTCTACCAGAATGAGGATGTTAAAATGGATGAAGCAAATACTTATAACAATGTCATGACTGTGCAAATTTTGCACCTGAATTTGCCAACTTTGAAGAATTTGTCATATGCAATGATGACATGGCGACGATGGGTCTTTCTCAATATGTGGAAGAGAATTGCGATGCAAGGGAAAATGAGGAGGAAGAAACAACAGAGCAAGAAGAAGCACCTTCTCCCACATTTGGTGAGGCAGTTGATGCATTTGAAACTGTGCAATGGTGCATGACTTCATTTACATTGACAGCAGCACATTGACAAAACTGAATGCATTGGAAAGAGATTTTCTTAATGTTCGAAGTACCAGCCAGACTGTGTAAACAACTTTACTCAATTACTTTAATAAGTAATTTTCCAAATTTAGGCCATCAGATAAAGGGTGAAAAATGCAACGCAACAAACGACAATCAGCTGTGAAGCAAAGCACACATTACTGACGGAGGAACATTTTCCAGTTTTAGTTAAAGATGGACATTTAGTACTAGTAGTAGATTTTTAATTATATGTATGTACATACAAGGGTCGTTCAGAAATGATTGGGATTCACCTAGAATACAGACCGAGAGATAATAACAGCAGCACTATCACACTGTAGAACATTCCACATACACCCCACCGAGGTCAATGCACCGTTACCATCTTTCCTTTAACTTCCTGATTGATGCAGCAAACCAGTCTTTCAGGATACCACGCACTGACTCGCGAACACTGTCCTGCAAGTCGTCGTTGTTCAGGAATCGTCAGCTGCACAATGGCTCTTTCATCTTCTCAAGCAGGGCATAATCTGATGGGGCCAAATCCGGTGAATATGGTGGATGTGGTAGGACAGTGAACCCGAGGGATGCCAGCGTCTCTGTTGTTTGACGGCTGGTATGGGGCCTGGCATTGTCATGCAGCAACAACACTTGCCGTGCCCATTTCTCTTTGCTCCATTTCTGGATTTTCCGATGAAAACGAGTGAGGATGCCAGAGTATGCGTCACTGTTTACTGTTGGCCCCTGGGGAAGCCACTCCACCATCAGGATGCCCTCCTTGAGTTAGAGCACCCACAAAATTTTGTCACACACAGCCATCGCGAAAATAGTCAAAACATACTCGGGGGACCTCAAAACGTGTATTTATGTTGAAATCTCGAATGTTTTTTTTTTCATGAATATAAAACTTTCTCCAATACTATGTATACAGAAAGTAAAAATATAAACATGCCGTAGGTTGCCGATCCAGTTCAACAGCTAGTTTTTGAGTTCAGCCCCACAATAAGTAGCAAGTTTTTGCAATTTACCCAAAGTATATTAAGATATGTATGTACTTACAGAACAATTTCATCGAATATCATTTACAGGATTCGTATTATTTGTATAGAAATATTAATAATCTTGGAATTTTTTAGTAGTCTACACATGTATTTTTTATGCAAAAATCTCAGATAACTACTGAATCTTTTCCTTAAATATATATTCATGAATCACAGAAATGTGTTTTTCGTTAAAAAAAAAGCCATGGAAACGGCAGCCCTGGCTTATTATAATAAATTATATAAGATCAGAATACCGTTCCAAATTTCTACTTAGTGCATCCTCGGCTTAATGTCGCCTCGATTAATGTTGAACTGCATTGACGTCATTCAAAAATTAATACCTCTATTCGAATTAATGTTGTCGATAATTTGAGTTAATGTCACCCTCACTCGCTGCTGAAATGACGCATGAAACTTGTTGCACAATTTGCAGTGAATTGCCTTATTTGAGTGGAAAAAGCATTCTGGATTGATGCACTTTTATTAAATTTGCTATAATCGCATGGTGTGGAGGATATTACTGTGATTGATATGGCAAAACAACTGGAGCTTGAGGTAGAACGTGAAGATGTTTAAGTTGCTAGCCTCTCATGCTCAAGAACTCACCAATAAACATCTCCTCAGTGTGGCGGAACAATGGAAAAAGAAGAAGAAACCTAGACTCAAAAAACCCCTCTCAAAACAATGACAACAAAGAGACATGCCGAGGCATATAAACATTTAGGAGCTGCAATGGCTATTTTCAATGAAGATGACTCCAGTTTTGCACACAGCTCTAAATTCAATGCAAGCATCATAAATGATTAGGTGCGGTACAGGGAAATCTAACAAGAGAAAAAGAAGACATCACTACAAACTTCTCTGGACAGTTTTTTCAAGAGACCACAGCCATCCAGGCCCCCTGAGAATAGCCTTTGCAAGTCTCAAGATTGGGATGTCCCATCCTCTTCTGTTTCTTCAATAATTCCTCCCATTTGGATTTGTTTTTCTTTTCATAAAATTCATATGAAAGCATATACTTTCTAAGTGATATATACTGAAAAGAAATCGGTGGTAGGAAGCATTTTAACCTGCCAAAAGAAATTCCTAAAAATGGAAATATAGACTGATCCCTGGAGGTTCTGCCTCCTGCAGGCTTTACTGTATCATTCTTCAACATTTATTGCAATTTCCAGTGACATTTATTAAATTATAAACCATGAAAGACATGATTCAAAATGTCAATCAACTATGTCACAGTATCAGCTATCTTCTTCAACTTTATCATCATTCACATGGAATTTAAGGTTTAACATTTGATATTCTGCAAATCTGCTATTGATCATCAAAATGGATGCTCAATTTTCATGAGTGATTGTTTCATGTAAACATTTATGCTCCTATTGAGGTAATAATGCATTAGCAAAATCATTACTTGATAAGAAAGACAAGTATGAATTGGTCCATTTCTTGTTATATGGACGTCACTTATTTCCAGTAAGTTGAACATTAACATTTTTATGCAAAAAAGTCACACCATATGAAGGAAGTTCTCAGAATCACTGCAGTATTTTGAGTTGGGGAATCATTGCATACATGTACAAAATAACCAGAGCTAAGCAAAATAGTCAAGACTTGAAATACTTTACTTGCACGAAAGAACAAAAGTTAAATTTGCACCTTGTAAGAATCAAATTCATTTGCTCTGAGGATAAATATGAAAGCAGCTTTACATTTTTTTTCATATTATTCAAATTTTGATATTACAGAAGAACCCAGAAAATTTTCCATCCCTTACTTACATCTGATAATAAGTATTTTGCATTCTGACTTGCTGGCAAAGGGCTGGTACTCCTGCAGCACATCTTTGATGAAAGCGATATCCACATGTTCTACAGTAGAAGCCCTGGAATAATAACCTCCTGCAGCATTCACAGAAGGCTAAGGAAAAGAATGTTTTGCGGACCTAAAAATGGATCAAAGTAGATACATTAAAACTTTCAACAATGCAATGAAGCTCTAAATAATACTCAAATTTATGCACTTATAGTTTTTCTTGCGAATAAATAAAAAGCTTAACATAAATAAATTCAAGCATTTGCCTATATGATAAAATTTACCCACTCGAATATGCCATGGTAATGTTAAAAACATACATAACATGCAAATAGATCCAGCATATTTAACCCTCCCATAACCAGAGTGCCCGACATTTTGGCCGTTGAAATCGGCCAGAGCAACAAAGATCGTCTCAAAAATACACATCCAAGTTTGCTCCCGAGAACTGGGATGTAAAAATCTGGATATCATGCTGAATATATCACTGAATTAATGGTTGTTTAATATTATTCAAATCATTTTCATTTTTCTAATAAATCTCAGAAAGAAACTATAACATATTTGCATTACAAAATATGATAGACAAGTGAAATTTTTCCGGTCTTGAAAGGGTTAATCAGGTGCAGAACACCACACTTGATTATATGACAGTCACACTTTTTTCTAATACAGTAGAAGATCGTTTATCCAAACTTGAAATAATGAAAATATACTAACAGCGAAATAACTGACAACCAATCAGTTATAGTTACGTCTCAAGTAGCCTGGTTACCCTCCTTTAGTTTGTAAATTGCCTGAGTACAGGCAATTCAAAGCATTCCATCATTTAACAATGTTTATTTTTGCTATTTCTAGGTAAACACGGATGTTATTTGTTGATTTGCCATCCAAGGACCAATACATACACATCTTTACATATTACTGAATATATTGTTTATGTCATAAGATGATATAGTAGACTCTCAATTATCCGGGATCGGCTTAACTGGGATGTAAAAAGAACGTAATATGAAAATAATTTAAAATACATAGTATGAGAAATCGGCCATTGAAAAACGATTCGACAGCGTAACTGAAACCACAGGCGACGTGCAGAGTGAAGGAATGAAGAGGGGAGGAGGGGGAAAGGCAAGTAACGAGATACCTACATAGTTCCCGCTACTCCGTGTGAGCTAGAGATACATACATATTATCACATTGTATGCATTTCACTTATAGAAACATCGCGTAGATGGCACGTGATCGCTGTGAAGTAGATCCTGATCGCTCGCGCGGAATTGGATCAGAATATTTCGAGTGTTCACTTTATTTTCGTGTGTCATAATGGGTGCATGTCATTTTGTTCTTATTAATTTGAAATTCGAATAGCCCTTACGTGATCATGTCAAAACGTAAAAGAGTTGTTCTTACTACAGAACAAAAACTTGACAATTAAAAAATCTGAAAAAGGCATGAAGTCATTAATGAACGAGTACAGTGTGGATGACCAAACAGTGCGTGATATTGTGAAAAACAAATATAAGCTGATTGAGTTTGCTGGAATTTCTGATAGTGCAAGTGGCATGTCTAGGCGGAAAACCATGAAGACGTCAACCTACGATGATTTGGACAAAGCAATGGTTTTGTGTTTAACCAACAGAGAGCTGAGGGAATCCTGGTCCAGGAGCTGTTTGTGCAGGGAAAGCAAAGTATTTTTTCGATGAATTGAAATTGAAAGGGGACCTTAACGCATCATGTGGGTAGTTGACAAGATTTAAGCAAAGTCACGGGATTTGTCAGATTGCTATCGAAGGAGAAAAACTTAGCTGTGACGAGCCGGCAGCTGAGAAATTTAAGTCTCAGTGTCAACATTTTGTCTATAATGAAGGATTCACATCAGAACAAATTTGTAACGCTGATGGAAGTGTCTACCACAAAAAACTTTAGCTCATGAAAATGAAAAAAGTGCAGCAGGGCATAAACTTCAGAAACAACACCTAAGAGTTTTGTGCTGTGGTAATGCCGCCAGGTCTCATTTTTTGAAACTGTGTGTTATTGGGAATGCAAAGAAACCTCGAGCTTTCTCAAAAGTTAAAGTTTTATCGAATTTACCTGTCGATTACTTCAGTAATAAGTCAGCATGGATGGACAGAGAAATTCTTACGGACTGGTTTAAAACAAAATTCATTCCAGCAGTGCGTCAACACTTAGAATCTTTAGATCTTCCACAAAAGGCGATTTTACTCTCAGACAATGCCCCCAGTACCCAAATGGAGATACTTTAAAGTCCGAAGACGGAAATATATTTGTGATGTACTTACCTCCGAATGTGACAGCTTTGATACAGCCTCTCGATCAAGGAGTGATACAAAACATGAAAACAATTTATAGAAGAAACTTGCTGTTAAAGTTAATAAAGGAAGACGGTGATGATTTGCTGTTGTTTTGGAAAAAGCTAACTGTATCGGATGCTATTTATGAAATTTCTGCTGCTGAAAAGTTTGACATTAAAAAAATCACGGCAAAAAATTTTACTGGGAAACGACGAGGAATTTCTTGGTTTTGAGGATAGTTTCAATGAAACGGTGCCTGAACTACTACATAATTTACACAGCATTTGTGGATGTGTGAATGTTGATGAGGAAACAGTGCACGAGTGGTTAAATGCAGACCAAAATTTGGCCGGCCATGAAGTTTTTTTGAGTGGTGAAGAAATTGTGGAATGTATCAATACCATTGATGTCGACGATGTAATGGCGGTCGATGATTTGGACCAGGAAGATGACAACCTAATACCAGAGCAAAGTATCAGTCACAGCACTGCTTTAACTCACACCCAAGTTCTGCTGGATTATTTGGAGGGACAGCAAGACAGCACCCTGGCTGAGAAACTAATGCTGAGAAATCTGCGCAGCACCATTTGCCAAAAGGTTAACGAATCAAAAAAACAAACTTCTTTGCTATCGTATTTTAAATAAGATAGGAATAAGTAAGTATATATTTTTCATTTTCATTTTTTCTATAATCTTATTGTTTTAATACAGTAAAACCAGACACATGGAAACACGGCGTAACTCATGAGCACGTTTAATTGCAGTAGGTTAACTGCCGCGCATTAGACAGTTGCTCAATACATAGCGCTACGTGCAGGAAAAGCAGCAGAAAAGTGATACTGTTAACTTTGTTTTTTTTTAATCAAGTGCATGAAGTTTATCTCGTAACTGTATTCAAAAAATCTGTTGAATTGCTGCATGAATCAGGTTATTTGAACTGACGCTCAATAGATCGCGTTTGCCGTACGTTTCCTCTAAAGCTCCCTTTACAAATCCACAAGTACCGCACAGCTGACTGCATCGCTTTCAAAATGGTATTGGTTTAATTATTCTTCGAATAACATGATTTTCGACTTGCATGGGAATTCTGTGAACGAATTAACCTTGTTGGTCGTGGACTTACCGTATATCAAATGGATGTTAGATTAACCAGGATTTTTTTAACTGGGATTAGTTTATTCCCTACCATCCCAGATAATCGGGAGTCTACTGTACCTGTCTTTATTTATAATATGCATGAGTGCATAAGACTGATTGCAAATGAAAATTACCATATTTAATCGATTGTAACCCAATCTTTATTTAGTATTTTATCTCTTTAAAAATTGAAGAGTCCAATGTGAGACGTTGGAGAAGACAAAGAGAGAAACCGGGATATTTTTGTTGCGAGATTAAAAATCTGGGACATAAGCAGGACACATTAAATTTTAGTAAAAACTGTACTGAATGCATGAATATAACGTAATTTGTGTTGTCGTAAATTTAGTTGATACCTTTTTTTAATTAATAATGAATTGAAAAACTGGGGTTCATACTTTTTGGCGACAAATCTCAGAAAACCGGGATTTCTGTACAACCAACATGGAATTCTCCTCACACGCCCTTGTGAAAAGCGAGGGTCGGCTTACAATTGATTAAATAAGGTATATCTATAATATACAAACATCCCTCATTTAGCACGCTTTCGTTTTGTGCGATTTCACTTTTACGAGGTTATCATACCAAGGAACTTTTCCATTTATCGCAGTAATAATTTCTCATTTGCGCAGTTTTAATTCCAAGAATTTTATTTCAGAAATCTCCATTTTATATGTATCTCGATTTTTTGTCCTGTTTATCGTATTTATTCATACAATTTATCAGCTTTGAAAGCCAAAATGAATTATAACAGTCGCATGCACCTAATAAAATATTTTAATGAAATTTTCAGTCTCACGAAACTTTTAAATTCTTTAACCACTTGAGTGGGTACTTTTTTTCAAAGAGCGCATCCCATTTGGGTATTTAATTCTGGGAAAGAGATTTTGTTCAAATAATACTTGTATATTAAACAAACATTAAATTTTCACAAAACAATTTCTTTTCTTTTCAGATAAGCAATGAATCACATATCATAATAATTATTATAATGATTTATTATAACAATTTATAACCATTATTATCACAAATGTGTGGAATATTTTAAAACATGGTGCTGGACATAAACCCACACTGCAATCTCCACACCAATACTTAGTTTCCCTATGAGTTCCTTTTTTGTAGCACACTACACATCTTTTAGTGGAACACTTTTTTGATGTTGGAGGAATTACATCAGGAAAATGTCTTTCAAGATGGCAGCTTGGACGTGGTGACTTTGAGGGTCTTCCTTGGATGGTATTGGGAAATATTCCATACTTTCCTATCAGTTTTTCCGCAAGGGTTATTAAAAAAATTTTCCTGTTCATCTTTCCATTATTTTTTCTGTAAATACAAAACGCATTTAACATTGCCATATCCAATAGATGTCGAAATATCTTTTGATAATATTTAGTTGGTCTCTCTCGTGCAATTTTGTATATTTTCATCAGTCCTTCACTCCTATCAACTCCACCCATGTTTACGTTGTAATCCAGCACAACATTAGGTTTTAGTTCAATTGCACCTCTTTTTTCAATGGGAGACATTTCAGTTCCATGGAATGTACTCACCATAATGACGTCCCTTTTATCTTTCCATTTCATAATCATCTGCTTGCCGCAAAAAGGCACAGAGAATTCACCTTTTTCCAGCTTTGTATGTTTTACTGTAGGGAGAAATTCCTTTCTGTTCATTTGCAATGTTCCTACAACATCTGTTTGCCTTGCACTCAATTTATCAACTAGATGTGGACTAGTGTACCAATTATCTAAATAAATGATGTAACCCTTATCCAAAAGACTGATGTCTGATAAATCCAGAACAATGCTGGCACTAATGTTCTCCTCCTTGTATTTGTTGCTAAACACAGTGGCTTTCCCTGTGTACACAATGAAATTCTATATGTACCCAGACTTACTTTCACAAAGTACAAAAAATTTAATTCCAAATTTACTGCGCTTTGAAGGGATGTACTGCTTCCAAGAAAGGTGACCTTTCCACATGAGTAGCGACTCATCCAATACTATCGCCTGATCAGAAACTAAAAGAGAGGAAAATCTCTCTCTCAAGCACTGGAGCACTGGCTGAATTTTAAAAAGTTTTTTATTAGGGCAGTCTGCATTGTAAGTTTTATTGTCTACAAAATGTAGGAATTTTAAGAGACGGAATCGCTTTTCAGAGAAAATTTTCTTAAAATAGGGAGTGGCAATGCTTTCACGTGTGGAGAAATACACATAATAGGTATGTTCGTCATAAAGGAGGTGATAGAAGTATACCTAATACAGTTTTTTATGGAGACAGTTCAGCTTCTGATCTCAGGGTACGTGTGAACTTTTCTCTGAATATTTTGCCTCCGTTTTTTGTAATCCTACCACTCAATCAGTTACTTCAGAGGCACCAAGTTTAAATTTAGTTACCTTAAATTCACTGAAAATATCTCCTGAGGATGTTCTTAGAGCCATTAAAAGCCTGAGATGTAATGCATCCTCAGGTCCGGATGGTGTCCCAATTTTCATAATAAAAGCTTTTGCTAGTGAACTTCCTCGCCCACTTTTTATTCTATTTAACAGAATACTTTGCTACCAGGGATTTCCTGAGATGTGGAAGCTAGCTCTAATTACCCCAGTTCATAAGGGTGGGGGTAATAATAATAATAATATTTTAATGAATGCAAACAGGTACATATCCCAATTACATGCATTATAATAAAATACCTAACACATAGAATCAACACAGATACATAAAATAACCTAACTTGGATGTCTATATGAATAATATTGATTCCGCGGTCCAATCTGGAAATCAGCTTGATGTAATATATTTTGATTTCTCCAATGCTTTTGACACTGTTGACCATAAGTTGGTCCTAAAGAAATGTCAATCTTTTGTTATTCAGGTTTACTCAACCTTATACTTGACTAGTAGAAGTCAAAAGGTCGTTTTGCATGGCACTTCTTCTACGGTTGTAAAGGTCTCCTCCGGTGTGCCTCAAAGGTCAATTCTGGGGCCACTTGTTTTTAATATTTTCATTAATGACTTGCCGTCTTCTGTAAGTTGTGAAAGCCTCCTCCACACTGATGATTTCAAGATTTTTAAATGTATTCGTAATGATAATGATTGTTATTTCTTGCAGAAAGACTTGAATAATTTCTCAAAATGGTGTTCAGCATGGCAACTAAACGCTAATGTATCCAAATGTAAAGTTCTCTCCTTTTCCCTCAAAAAGAACTTGATTAATTTTAATTACAAACTAGATGAAATTCTACTCCAGCGTGTCCAGTCAATTTGTAACTTAGGCATAACGTTTGAGTCAAATCTGAGTTTCGACAAGCACATCAAAGCAATGTGCTCCAGAGCTTTTAAACTTCTTGGATTTATTAAACGAAATTCTATGGAATCATTTTCCCGGAAAACTATCATCAGGTCATTCTGTATCCTTGTCAGACTGATTTTAGAGTATGGGAGCGTGACCTGGAACCCATTTCATATTAACCATGTACAGGCAATCGAAAGAGTACAGAATCGATTTACAAAGTGGCTGTTTCAAAGAAAATATTTCTTAATAATTATTTTGTCTGCTTTTTTTCAAGTTTGTATTAAGTGCCATTTCTTTTATGTTCTTTTATTAAAACACACGTAATTGGGGCCTTCCTGTATGTGTTAAATAAAATATTATTATTATCAGACTTCTACACAATACCTTGGAGGAAGAGCACACCTAACGAAGTTTTTATTTCACTCGTGTTAATATCCACCCATTCGCATGCTCTTGATCGGCGCTCCAGATTGGGATTTTCAGCAAGGAATTGTCTTGCATAAATGTTTGTCTGATTAGCTATAAGGTCACACAAGTCATCGTCCACAAACTTTTCGAAATACTCCAACACATTCTCTCTCTCTTCAATTTGCTCCCTTATCCCAGTATCGGCAGCGAATGGAAATTGATGTCGCAATACTTCACATGTGCTTCACACATAAGGGCATCCAGGAACATATGTCACTTCCTCTTCAGTGTTATCAATTTCTCCTTCTGATTCACTATCACTTATATCAGTGTTTATATAAAGGTCCTCCAAATATTCACTGGAATCACTTTCATCCATAATGTCACGAATATCCTCCTCGATCTGAGAATATTTTGCACATTTGCTCGATGATGCCATTCCTGATTCTAATATTTGAAGGGATGAAAGACGAAATTTATACACATGCAAATAAAATTTTTATGCATTATTCATACAAAGATACACTATGAAAAATGCCAAACTGTATACTATGCCTTCCAAAAGCCAACTGACCAAGATTTTCTTCACATATGTTTTGCATGTGAAATATTTACTGCAAAGGATAGGAAGATTTTATTGCCCCAGATGCCTAGAAATATCCTATACAGTTAGAGAAAAAAGGTCCCACTGGTTAAATTTCACAAGGGGGAGTGAAAAAGGCAGAAGAGGTCACACCTCCACTTTCACTATCACAGGGGCAGGTATAGGCATTCCCGCATTACAAATGCAGGGTTTTCCTATGACGCTAATTTTTTCTCAGCAAAAAGAAGAAAACACCATCTATGGGCTCTAACCTATACTAAAAGGATGCACCTGAAGCCTCATGACGGACTATTTCGGCATACCCATAGAGGATAGCCCATAAAATGGCATGACGGGTATGTACGGCATATCCACTCAAGTGGTTAAATTTAGGCTAAACCTTGACAAGCAAAAAGGGGCTTAATGATGATTTTCACTCCACCAAACTCAGAACCAGACAAAAATTCGTAAATATATTTATGAGATGAAGGAATTCCATATAGTTACGTCTGACACCATTCACTTCATATTCTTGAGAGTTTATTTGAGTGAATTTTTAATTTTTCCCACATTATACCTGCTGTTTTTTCGTAAAATGATAAATACCATAATTTTGAGATCGCTCTATCAGATTAGAACCATGGAAATAATTTTTATTTTGATTCCTTAAACGTTTAAATAGAAATACCGAATTTTCCCACATTCTCCCAGCAATCTTTGTGCCATTAACAATATTGGAGAATCTTGGGATGATATGAAATGTTCAACATTGAATTTAGTGCAGTGGAAAATATGGCCAGAAACTGTTTGTGCTTTCCACGACTTTGATGAACCAGAAGATGCAATATCGGGCATTGTTAAACTTTTGCATAAGGTGGGCTTCAATGAGGTTGAGACAGGTGATGTGAAGGAGTTACTAAATTCACATAGTGAAGATATATCAAATGAAGATCTACTTAATTTGGATATGACAAAAGCATCTTTGGAGGATGAAGAAGATAAAGATTCGGAAGGACCGATCACTCATCAAATTACAACAAATAAACTAGGACGGGCATTCTCTTCAATTGATAAAGAGGCACCAAGTATTGAAGAGATGGATCCCATAGAGAACCGGAGTTCGCGTGTTTGCAGCAACTTCTATCAGGGAAGTTTATAGGGAAAAGCAGAAGTCTACGGTTCAAAATACATTAGACATATTTGTAAAAAAAATTATTAATGCAAAGCACAAGCATGCCTTTAGAACACTCTGATGAAATTCGTGCATCCAGCAAAAATGATGAGGCCTCTAACACACTCAATAAATTCACGCAGGACCCTCTTTTTTGGTGAGTGTTTAATGAAAATTTTCACTTTATGGTTAATAATTTAATGCAATCATTTTCAAATTTTTTAAATGTTTCATATAGGTTATCGCAATGTAATATTTTTAGCAAACTGACTACTGATGGCATTAGATCCAGAAAAACCTTAACATGGTAAATTATTGTGGAGTTACATGTGAAAATTTTTGAGAAAGGAATGCATCTCATCATTATTACATGTATTCTCATGGAAAAGTAATTTTCATTCAGCACATTTTCGTTTAGCGCGGTATTTTCTTGGAACGTATCTAAAGCGTTAAACGAGAGATGCCTGTACATTCAAATTCCTCAAAGCCAGAAACCCATGAGAGTCGGTCATTTTTTAAACATAACCCTATTTTCAATGAAGTATGAACTCCAATAAGACAGAAATCCTGAGACCCAGACGGAACTTTTCCTTCCCATATAACTTTGTTGCACTTTAGCTCCTGAGAGCCAGATATACCCCCTCCCTCTCACTGACTTTCTTATTAATAACTCTCCCTACATATTAGTAACTGCACCGGTATACTTTGTATATATTTGTTTAAAGTTGTTTTCCATAGTTGCTTGATAACACAGGACTGCGAATTAGAACTTTCAAAAAGTTGTTTTACTTATAATAGCTGATTTTACAAAATTCAACTACGCTAATTTCAAAAATGGAATCGATTTTTTCCCATCACGTAAGGATTTTTGGAAATAAGGGAATAAAGAAACAAAAAAATTAAGAAAACCCTCATTTATTTTGGTTTACAACTACATATTTTGCTTTTCTATAGTAGTTGAAAAATACAAACAAATGTAAGAAGAATGAAGCATATTAAGGTAAATAGTTTATTTTAGTTTGTTATTCATTTAGGTTATGTAAATATATATTATGTTCATCCTCATTCAGTTTGATTCTTCTAGTGGGATCGCTTCCTTTTTGTCTCGAAAGAACGCCTTGTTCTTATTCTTTTATGTGCAAATTTTGGTGTCTCCCTTATCAACATCCAACAATAGACAGACAGCATGTTTACATTCCACCTTCCCTGGTATCTTCTCTCCATTTCTTTAGCATCTTGGTGAAACCATTCTTCTTGTTCTTCGCTTACTGCTCTGAGGTTTTCCGGGAAGTAGTCCAGATGTAATGTAATTTTAGACTCACATTGCAACCCAATGCTTTTAATGTATTCAGCATGTTATTCACAGTATTTTGGTAATTTAGGTCCTTGTTATTCCCCAGGAATTTGTTGATAACATCCTTAAAAGCTGTCCATGCTTCTTTTTCAAGATTGTTCATAGTTCTTTCGAATTACTCATCCAAAGTAAGTTTCCTAATCTGAGAACCAATAAAGATTCCTTCCTTCAATTTTGCTTCAGAATGAGCTGGGAATTTACCACACAGATACTTGAAACAGTCACCCTCTTTGTCCAAAGCCTTAACAAATTACTTCATCAATCCCAGTTTTATGTTAAGTGGGGGTAAAAGTACTTGCGATGGGTCAACCAGATTTTTACATGCAATGTTTTTAGAACCTGGTGTCAGATGGACTCTGCGTGGTCATTCCTTCTTTATCCAACCCTGAGATCTTGCTCTGCTATCCCATTCACACAAAAAACATGGAAACTTCGTGTAACCGGATTGTTGGCACAACATCATACAGAGAACTTTTAAGTCTCTACAAAGCAGCCAACCGTGTTCCCCGTATTTAACCTTAGCCAGAAGAGTTTCGAGATTTCCATGTTTCCTTCAGGTGCACTGGAATGAGCATAAGTTACCATTGTGAAGAAGGATACCATTTAGATTTCTCTTGCAAGCATCAATGAACAACCTCCACTCATTTCAGTCATACGTTGTAGCGTCTAGTTTACATATTAATTCAAAAATATTGTTGCAATACACCAATGAACCTTCTTCAGATGAATTCTTCTTCACGCTTCATGTACCAGTAAAATGATGTCCCAGGACAAAGCAAGTTCTTGACACGAAGTCCATGTTTCTCGTAATTTCTAGATCAATGGAGAACAGGGAAGTGCAGTCACCATGGGCAGTCTGCTACAGAAATGTCTCCTGGACTGTTAATCACTACACGGCACTCTCTGATTGACTGTGAAGTCACAGGGGCAGTGTTTAAGATTTCATAACTGCACCCCCAATCTCCTGACCTGTCAATCACTTATACGCAGGCAATGCGCTTCTTGTATGATCTAGAACAACAGAGAATACGCTACTGCGTCACTCCTAATCAGGAAACTTCCATAGGGAGTGGTTTTAAAAAATTTCATCTATAATACATGGATCCACTTTTAATGAAAATTGCCTACACATGTAAAATGCAATATGATGTTTTGTGAAAAATCTGTACGTGATAGAGACAAACCGTTATTATTTTTGGATTCGGCGTACACAAATTACTAAAAAAAGGGTAAAACATTTCAGAAAACAGAATCATCGCAGGCCTGTGTAATATGTACTTGCACCTTTTTATTGTACTTTGTCCCCGAAAGATAACCTGTTAGAGCAATAAATGGTTAATGTATAAAAAATATGTATATACAGTAATACCTGATTTACGTTGCACCTATTTACGTTGATTTGAAGTTACGTCATCGATCATTTAGTACCTGTGTACCAATTTACATTGGTTTGCTTCAAAGTTATGCCGTTATCTCAGGTTTTTCGGAAAATGGGAAAAGTTGGAAAATCATAAGATTTTCCCGTTTCCATCTTCTTGAACCTTTTATTTAAATACAATACTTAATTAATATACATTTTTAAAGTATTAAGACAAAAAACAATTACATTCACTCGTAAATTTGAAAAGATAGTGTAAAGACAGAATTTTAGAATTTGGTTCAGATTCACTTCTCCCTCCTATGTGATGTAATTTATTGGGTGATCTCATTATGCCGATACTAGGAGAAATCTCCTCATCGATAGCCCTCTTTTGTTAACCCCTTAACCCCTTGGCGCGGATGTCAGTATCTGGCACCATCCGAGAGAGTGCCCCTATTCGCGGCAGGCAGTAGTCAGTACGTCGTACCTTCCAGTGATGTGCCTTATTAAAAAATTTCTAGTGCCTGTTTCATTCGGTTATCTGAGACACAAATGCTGCTGTTGTCTTCTTGAAAGGTTCTGCTTTGTAAACATCAACTTAGGGTACATGGTTTTGCACTCAGAGCCTTAAAAATAATAATTTGAAATTTTTTTTATCTCTACGTGACGATAAGAGCTAGGCCCTTGGACTCTGGATGTTTAGGTTGGAGTTTTGGAGTTTCATTTCCATTCTGTGTATCTGCCATCTGTTTCATGTTCCTCTTAACGAAAATACGAGTCAGCGTGTATGCAGTTTCGAAGCTTAGAGCCGTATAATTCTCAGTCGAAAGAAATCTTTCGTGAGTGGAAGTCAAAATAGTCTTCTCTTTACCATCCCTATTTTGAAAGCAATGGCATCTGGTAATAGTGAACGTTTTCTGGGTGAAGAAGAAATACATTTTCTTTTTGAATATGACGAAGGAAATTACCAAGTGATAAATCTAGTGAAGTTGAGGTTGAGTTTGCTTCTCTTGACCTACCTCAAGAGCCCGAGAGTGAAGACAAAAGTGATGGTGGTTCATCAGGTAAGGCTGAAGTTTTTCAAACTTCTTGGATTTGGTCAGATATTGATGAAGATAATATTCTGAAAAAATTTCCTTTTATTGGTGAAAGTGGTCCTACTGTTCCTATTGCTAATGTTCTCGAGTCTTTTACGGATATATTTTATGCAAACCTAATTGAGATTATTGTTTTGGAGACTAACAGGTATGCTGAAAATTATTTAAAAAATAAAAAACTGTCTTTTAGATCTCCATTAAACAAGTGGGAACCTGTTGATTCACCTGAAATATATGTTTATTTGGGACTTATTATGTTGATGGGTATTGTGCAAAAGCCTACCATACGTTCTTATTTTTCTAGAAATCCACTTTTGGAAAGTACCGTTTTTCCAAAAACAATGTCACAAGATAGGTTTGAAAGCATTTCTAAATTCCTCCATTTTCTTAATAACTCAAAAATCGAAAGTTATATGGGAAATAAGAAGCTTTTCAAAATTCAACCTATTATTGATTATTTGAATAGTAAATATCAGAATATCTACTTGCCAAAGGGAAATATTGCTGTAGACGAATCCCTTACACTTTGGAAAGGTCATTTGTCTTTCAAGCAGTAGATTCCTTTGAAATCTTCAAAATTTGGTATAAAAACATTCGAACTTTGTTAATCTGACACCGGACATCTATGGAATTTTATTGTTTACTCTGGATCAGATTCCACGATTTCAGTTTCTGAAACACCAGACGGACTCAAAACATCAGCAACGGTAATTAAATTGTTTGAACCTTTATTTTGAAAAGGTTATACATTATGGATGGACAATTATTATAATTCACCAGATTTGGCAAAATTTCTAATGATTCGTGGAACAAATGTTGCTGGAACTTTGCATTTGAATAGAAAGAACGTCCCAAAAGAAGTAAAATCTGCCAAGTTGAATAAGCGAGAGCACGTTGCTAACGTTAGCAATAAGATTATGGTTTTGAAGTGGAAGGATAAAAAGGACGTAGCATTTATTCCAACCTTCCATTGCAATAATTTTCAAAAAAAGACGATAAATTTAAACCGGTTTGCATTTTGGAATACAATAAAGCAATGGAAGGAGTGAATCTGAAAGACCAAAAACTTCAGTCTTAACTTTTAGAACGTAAAAAAAATTAGCAAGTGGTATGTAAAATTGTTTAAACGTCTTTTGAATGTTTCAGTACATAATTCTTTAATAATGTATAATAGCTGTCAAAGTAAGATGGACCATCTGAGTTTTCGTCTAACTTTAATACAACAACTTCTCGAAAAATATGGGAGTGTGTCGGAGTCACGGAGTGCAGGATGACCATCATTAAATCCGTCACCGCGCCATTTATTTTAGAGGCACTTCATTGATAAATTATCCCCAACAGGCAAAAAATGTAGACCACAGAGAAGATGTGCAGTGTGTTCAGCAAAAGGAAAAAAAAGATATGGTGTATTGGTACTCTGAGTGCAATGTAGGCCTATGCTTAGAAGAATGCTTCAAGATCTACCATGCAACAGAATTTTTAAGAACGTCGTAACTAGAAGAGCATTTAAGTTGGATTACATATGGATAAAAAGTAAGTAAAATGTTTATTGCATATGCAAAACATATTCCTTTAACGTGATAAATTCTTGTAAGATTTAGTTTTTATTTAACCGAGATAAAAATATTTCATAAGACGTTGTGCAACACAGCAATTTTCTCAAAATTAATTACTGCGAATCGGATCTGTGCATTCGAAAATTTCGACTGGCTTGAAGGGTTAACAGTTTTTCTTTTAACATTATGCAACTTCATCACCGCTTCACTGTTTTTAACATAATATTACACACCAATGCAGAGCTTCACATACTATTTCTTCATCTATGAACAGGAACTTCCCTATGCATATGGGGAGTTTTTTCGCATATCATCTCGTAAATACTGGAAGGTTAGGAACAAACAGGTCCAAACACTTTCAAACGATGAAATCTTTCATTCGCAACAAAATTTCACCACTCTGAATTCCTTGAAGTGGATGAGGGAAAAGGACCAAACTTGAACCTACTTATTCTCAAGCTGGCAAACCCTCAGTAGTCATTGAACTATAGTTATCAGTTAGTCAGGGTATTCTTTCTGTCTACTTTAGCTAATTTATGCCTGCAGCACGAGCATAACCTAAATGATTGCTTGGTCGCATAAATACGTGTTTACTTCGTAGAATTTGACAACTTTAGCGAATAACAACATAGACGCAAGCATATTGCAGAGAATTTACTATTGATACAATTTATATAACCTGTTCAGTAATCCTCTTGTAAGACATGCACCCCCTATTATTCACTGGTGTTTTGGGAAAAATGGTGCGTGGGGTACACAAGTAAATACAATAAGTAATATTCAAGGTAAAAATTCCGAATTCTTGCACGCATCACCCCCTTATAACATAGATTAATTTTCAGGAACACACCCTTGATGTAAATCAGGATATTACTGTATACAAAGATGATCCTAAAAATATTGGTTTTATTTATAATTCTTCAAGTTATCCCATTTTTTTTACATTGTATTTCGAATTTACTAAATATTCTTCCATCTGCCTTCCTCCAACAAGTGATGTGTCTCACTCCTCAGTCTCTTGGCTGAAGGTAAAGGAGCAGCATTCCATATTTCCACTTTGGCCATTTTTCTTCATCTTTCGTGGTATGTTATCAAACAAGTTTTTATTTTAAAAAATAAAGAAAAAGGAATACAACAACATTTAAATTTTCATTGAATGTTTTACGAGTTTATTATTAAAGAATGAGATTTTATGAGTAAAATATACTTTTTGATTTCTTCCGGATTAACAGTGAAGAAACCACGAGACACATCAAATGAGGAGCTAAATGATGTGCTTTTTTTAGTGGTTTTGTATTGCAAGAGAAAAAAAACGTGCAATTTCTAGACCAATTCTTCAAGCCAAAGCTCTAGAAGTAGCCTATAAGCTACATATGAATGATTTTAAAGTTTAAAACAGTTGGCTCAGAAGCTTCACGACAAATCGTCAAATAGTTTTTCAAACCATTGTGGGAGTAGCAAAAAAGTGTTGAGAAGAATTCGGTGGCTTTGTGGAGAACAAAACTCAAAGAAATCTGTAAATGTGGGTAAATGGACTGAGTTACATGACTTGAAGGATGGGCGTTCAGTTCAGACAATACCCCTGTCGGAAAGTAAACTAGTAGGAATTAGGTAGAAGAGCTGTGTACTTTATGCATTCTATCAACACCATCCCCCTTTCCTGTGTCCGTTTGCATCAGTGCTGCATAGCAATTCCACTTTCCCCCCTAACTTGACATGATGGCGCGGGATTCTGTCTCAGCAGATGCAACTGCGCTACATGGCACACAAAGCGCTTACTTTGCGCAGTAGGTGTCGCCTCCTAGCGGTGGCATGGGTGAAGTATGTTCTGGCAGGAAAAAACAAAACATGAATGAAATCCACTCTTTTGCTGCATTGCCAAGTTGATTTCGATATATCAAGGCGGGAAAAAACAAAAGATGAACGAAATGCACTTTTGCTGCATTGCCAAGTTGATTTCGATATATCGATCAGCGGTGTTACCAAGTCAAAATCAAATAAATTTATAAAATCTATTTGCAGGAGAATAATTAAAAGGTAATAATTTTTTAGAAAAAAATTATTATTCAATTTACACATAATTAATATAAGATTTATTACAGATTCAATTTAAACATATTTTCAAATGATGATTTAAAAAACATTCTCGGAGTCCATGAAAATTTTGAGGTATTTTGCCGAAAGTATCAAGTCTTTGCTGTAGATATTCAATGTTCACATTTTCCAGGAACCATTTTTGAGTTTTTTGAAATTTCGGGAGGCGCAAGTGAAATATTCCATTGCGTGGCCGGGGAATAAGCATCCTCCACCATCACAAGATAATTTTTTAAGAGCGGGGTAACCCAAGAACTCGAAATCTATTTCTCCACGACCCAAAATGTACGAAAGGAATTGACATTTTTCCAAACCTTTGAATTTCAGTCCACAGTTCCACCTACTGAGCTATCAAAGGTTGATATTGAATAAATATATTAATAAGACATATAATGTTTTATTGGTAAGCTTTAAATATAAGTTCAGGTGATGTAAGGTGCAGGTTAACGTTGAAATGAAACAATAGCAATCAAGTTTTAACAGGTTTATTTTGGCCATTGTACAAAAAGAAATTAAGACACTTCAGTTATTTTTATTAATAGACAAGATATTGAAAATTTATCATGCTCTACTTTAGCATAATCTTTGATTTCCCAACAATATACATTTAAGCCACATTTGTAGCAAATAATATCTGAAAATCCAGCAAAAATAAATCCTACGGCAGCCATCTTGTGAATAATGAAAAAAATTTATCTTTTGGAAAACCTTCAAATGTCAAAAGTCTGTGGTGATCACTTTGAATATTCACATTTTCCAGAAACCACTGCTTAAGTTTATGAAAATTGATCAATGCGCAAATGAACCTCTAGGTCGACGTAGCATGCAACGCATGTCCAACGATGGGAATTTTTTCATCAATGGGAAACTGAAGACTTGTAGATTTATAACTCTGTATCCTAAAATCGATGAGAGGAATTTACATTTTTCTAAACCTATAACAAAGACTAGGCGGTACCCTGAGGTATACCTCAATAAAACGGTTTTAAAAATTTCATAAGGGACCTCCTCATCCAATAATTTAATTCTGTGATAGTTACACGTAAGCCAAGCATTTTGTATTTGAAATGATGAATCATTTTGGGGCTGAAAAACCCACAATTAATAGCAATCAAAATCGATGTTGCAAATAGTGCACTCTCTGACTACGAACTTATTCTCCCTATCATGATGGGCTTGAAAATCCACGATGCACTTTTTTAACGAAGTAGTTTCCATTGTTCAGAGTTTGGTTTATGGGAGTTATCAGCTCCAATGCTAAGGACCAGCTCCGAAGCACATACACACTTTTGGTTTGCACCAGGGATCAACACATGCAGTTTACGGGAGTTTTAATTCTGCACCAGTGACTGCTTTACATACAGCTTACCAAGTATTCACCGATTGAACCGAGCATTAGAATTTCAAGCCTCAAGCGTTCGTAGTCAATTTTACTTCCTGCTGGTTTTTCAACGTTATTGACGTTAGCAATAGCGATTATGCAAGCAATGTTCATATGCCATTCGTAAAATTTTTTAACGTTTGCCTGTTTGCTGTTTAAAAATTCCAAAGCCAATCCTACAAGTCTCGCATATAGCAACAATCTATTCCATTCCTCGACATTCAAGGTTATCAAGTACTGATCGACTTCACTGAACACGTGTCTTTTTCCGAAATAATTTACCAAACTTATGGGGAAATTGGTTAGGATACTAGTTTCTTTCCCCAAATTAAAATAATCGGAGATAGGCTCCTTTTGGTTTATGAAATCATGCCAATCAGAATACTTTAGATTAATTGATCCCTTGCCCAACTGAGTTAACTTCACATGCATAAGCATCGAAACCAAGAGCGAACCTTTTTGTTTTGTTGATGTTTAACCCTCGCACTGCAGAAATTGGGTCAAAGAT
This sequence comes from Uropetala carovei, assembly GCA_036926305.1. Taxonomy (NCBI): domain Eukaryota; kingdom Metazoa; phylum Arthropoda; class Insecta; order Odonata; family Petaluridae; genus Uropetala; species Uropetala carovei. Next base: position 13,012,462 of record JAXCHB010000011.1, read on the forward strand.
GACCCTTTAGTGCTGATTTTGTTCATAAAATCAAAACTATAATATATAGTTATTTAATATTATTGGTATTCCTTCTTTAGGTTCTACCCATGTGTATTACTCTATCAGAACACTTAATTAAATTTTTTTTGTAAATTCATACATTGTTTTGTTATAAGTTGCATATTTTTAGGAATGCATCTCCTACGTATAGTACGGTATAACTGTATATATTTTAAGAGGAAGAGGAGGGGGGAGGGAACAATCTGGATTGGTCAAGCATGGATCTACGTCGACCTTCAAGGTTTGGAATTTCAGCCAATGAGCTAAGGAATGAGCATTTCACAGTGCTCAATTACTTATACGCAAACGATGGCACAGGTTCAAACAGCAAACGGTTCGGAAAGAGAAGGAATTTGAAGGATAGTTGAAATCCTTTTTCATGCTGATGAAGGTGCGGCCGGTGAGGTCAGAGAGAAATGTGCATTTTTCTTCTTCAACGTGTACAAGGCCACGGCGTCCTCTACGATCATCTCCAAACAAGGAAGCAATTCAGTGTAGGGAACGAGACCGTTGATGAAGAATGCTGTGTGACATGTGACGGCATCGTTAATTTTCATCTTCTTGCCTCCAGTGACCCACTTGCTAGGCTTTTGGAAGCTGCACCAAAACACTCTTTCACTGTTCACGTCTACTGCCGCCAACTCCCTCACGGTGCAGTTATGCTCAGGGTTAGAGCTCTACTGCAAGTCTACGACGAGTCTCATCTTGTTGGAGTCAGATTCTCGAATGTTGATATTTAACCGATGACAATAATGTTTATCTTGGAGCAACATCTCTGTGATCAGGGATGACAGCATCTCCCTTCTCTAGTTCTCTCAAACCCAATAAAGAATAATTGAGCGATCAGGCTGTCATTGAGGGGAGAAATGAGGTGGGAAAATTTGGAAAGGAAATGGGAAAGGGATTTTCCCATAAACTTGCAAAGTGCATAGAGACAAGAGAATTCCCTGCAAATGTCCAAACAAAAACTCTGGAGCTGAGAGTGATTATGAGTTAGAGAAAATGGTTCCAAAAATTTTGCTATTGACTGGACGAGAGGTGGATAACCGTATGAATCAAAATATTCTGCACTAAATCTGCTTAACCTTTATCGTATGTCGGTGCCTCTTCATGGCCGGACGTATTTTTTCGTATCAGGTCTCAAAGAACATACATTGGGTCTAACCGGTATATCTCCTGAATCAATAATCGAAATTACCGTATTCACCTGAATCTAAGACGACCTTTTTTTCCAAATTGTCAGCTGTAAATATCAAGTGTCGTCTTACATTCGAATACGAAGTATATTTACGCATTTAATCGATGTTTTTTAAAACAAATGGTATGTAAGAGTAAACAATTCACAACAGCAAATTCAAGTACGTACATAAACAAGTGAAATAAACAAATAGTAATAACAATAAGAAAAACATGACGGGAATAATAATTATTTAGACTAATAATCATCGTCGACGATCATAACACAGAGGATGTACTATTATCTTGCACGTAATGGCAACCGCAAGGTAAAAACAAATGAGAGCGGAAATCATTGCGATTCCCCTTTCAAACGACTCACTAAGTGTGACAGTAATTTTGAGTTGTGCATTCTTGTTTTAAATGCACAACCCTTAAGTTAAAATGACAGACCATGTTGAAGTACGTGGCACGAGAGCAAAGGGAAAGTTAACAAAATGAATTAGACGGAGCTATGATGCAAATTTTAAGCTGATAGTGATAAATTACATAGAAAAATTTAATAACTGTGATGCGAGTAGAAAGTTCGTGCATTTGAGGCAAATGTGCGTCGATGGAAACTCTCAACACAGGAACTAGAAAAAGCCAAAGCCACAAGGAAGTCGTTCAGTGGTCCAAAATTAGGCCGATTTCATGGCACAGAAGAAGAAGTAGTCAAGTTTGTGCGCACCATGAGGCAGAATGGTATGCCTGTTTCGACTGAAAGTATTATACTTAAAGCTCATGAAATTGCTAGAGGACTTAATATATCATTGCAAGAATTCAAGGCCAGCAGAAGTTGGTGCGTGAGAATGATGCGACGAAATAATTTTTCTTTACGGCGACGAACTTCACTGTGTCAGAAATTGCCAGAAGACTACGTTGAAAAACTTCTTGCTTACCAGAAATACATAATTGGACTTAGAAAAACCAATAATTACCTTTTGAGCCAAATAGGAAATGCCGATGAAACTCCGGTTTTCTTCGACATGCCATCTAATTATACTGTGAATGAAAAAGGTGTGAAGTCTGTCCTAATTAAAACTACAGGCAACAAAAAAGTGCGAGTCATGGTAATGTTGGTGGTTTTAGCAGATGGGACTAAATTACCCCCATATGTGATTCTAAAGTGGAAAACAATGCCTAAGGAACATTTGAAAAGTGGAATAATAATTAGGTGTCAAGAAAAGGGGTGGATGACTAAAGAACTAATGAGAGACTGGTTACATGTGGTGTGGAATAGACAGCCAGGAGCTTTACTAAAACAAAGAGCAATGCTTTCACTGGATGCATTCAAAGGACAATTATCTCCTGAAATTAAAAACATGAGTGCGATGAATACTGATCTTACTGTAATACCTGGAGGAATGACATCGCAACTTCACGTTTTAGTTGTTGCTGTCAATAAGTGTTTTAAAAATAATTTAAAGGTTTTGTATTCTGAGTGGTTACAAAGTGGAACTCACACTTTAATACCAAAAGGAAATCTTAAGAAACCTGAAGTTGCAATGCTCTGCCAATGGATCAAGGCATCGTGGCAACAAATAAATGCAAAAGTAATAGTGAAAGGATTTAAGAAATGCTGCTTATCTAATGCCATTGATGGGAGTGAGGATGATGTTTTGTGGGAGACTGACGATGAAGTGGGGAGTGATAAAGATAGTGAGCGTGAGGAAAATAGTGAAGGTTGCATAGACAGTGATGATGACTAACACAATAAAATGATTTTATGCAGCACTTGGATTGAAATGTTTTTTTGTTGTCCTGAAATGAGTATATTCTGTCAACGTATTTACATTACTTTTAATGTTATCTTAAAATGAATGCTACCATTTAATTTGTTTGAAAACCTGAATGGTTCTATTTGTGATGTGATCTTATGATTTTAAAATGTTAAAAGACAATGACATTCAAGAAAAGTGTAGGAGAAAATAAATATTTGACAAGATTTATAATTTTTGTAGTAATGGTCAATTGGAGCTTTTTTCTGTTTTGGAATCATCCAAATGGGGGGTCATCTTAGATTCAGGGTCGTCTTGGATTCGGGTGAATATGGTAGTTCAAATAAAAAGCATATTCAAAAAATCTGATGTTAAATATACTTCAATCAATTACTTTTATAAAAAACCACGTAACATTTAAATTCGATGAATAAATCATAAGTAAACCTAAAAATACGAATATATAATCAAAAAAATTGGAATAAACTAAGAAGATAAACATGATTTTGTAGACGAACATTATCATACTTTGTGGTATTATAATGTACAGTAAAAGCCCATTCTATGAGGCCGCAAAATCACATTCCAATTACATTGAGGGCATATATGCTATCTTTCAAGTATCTTCTTCCCTATAAGATATTGTACATGCTGTTCTTCGTTATCTGATGCACTATTTTTTGTCGGAATTATCACGGTGAAACTTATAATTTTTGTAATGTTCATTCTGGGAACCAAATAAGGGCCCATCAAAAATAGCATTACTGCTACTACCATAATTTATTAATCATAATTAACAGTTTGTTTTGCTTTTTTCATTGAAAGTAAATATCAACAGTTCACAAATTCACAAATTTTCAATTAATTCGTTGGAACAGCTTGCAAATTGTACTGCCCACACCTCTGATCTTCTTTTGTTGTTTATTGCTAGGATTTGAAACGGTATAACGGGAACAATTTTTTGATTTCCTTTTGTCTATCTTGTCCGATTTTGCATAGGATATTTTTAAAAACGAATTTTTTTATGCAAGTGCAGCAAAAAAAAAACAAAAATCGGAAATCGCATCAGGGAAGCTTTCCAGGTAATTTTCAGGCTTAGCCCATTTGCTGATAAAAGTATATTGCCTTTTCAATTAATAGGGAACCTGTGATTGGCAAAACTTAAGAACGCTTTGCCTTAACCCACTCGTATAATACTGCATCCAACTGTTCTAGCTTTGGCTTCCTTAAATTTTTACGTTTTTGGATATTTTAATTTTTTTCCAAGTCAGCAAAAATTTTAGAAATTGCTGTTTTCTTGCTTTACTCTCATGTATCGTAGATGAGCTTATTTTATACTTGTTCATTAATACCTCATTATCCAGATGTTGGCAATGCCAATTTTCTGTCGTAACGTCAGCAACATTTGCCTACTTCTACTACTGCTGCTACCACTCATGTTCTCTATGTTATCTTAAAATGTTTATAAAATAACTTTAACAAAAAAGAAAATAAACACCCAGTACGTCACAACTGTTGACGCCTTGACAGAAGAGGAACTACTTGCAATATGTGGTTAAGATTATGGAAGATCAGTAATGACCGTGTCAACATCTATTAGAAAATTGGAAAATGTAATTTCACCGAAGATGCCGTTAGAGCAAGTTTGCCGGGAGAATGGGTGCCGCTTAAATGAGCTTTTACTGTACTATGTCTCAATCATCTTGCAACATAAATAATACAACAATTTTTTTAATTACTAAAATCACATTTTTACTGTCTTATATTTGACCTCCACTTACTACCTAAAATTTACACTCAAAACATAAAAATGATTATTTATTATAATTAACACAACACTTTATAATAATAATGAATGATTTTAAAAATGCAGATTAGTATGGTAGATACGGAAACATGGGTCTATACAGAGGCCTACGTCACATTTGGCACACTTGAATCTTGTTTCCGCTCTTTTTTTATTTGCCAAACACACACGGCAACGTAAACTGGAATGAATGTTTCACAATGTATTCATTAATGCTTCATGCAGAATTAATTTGTAGTTCCCAATAACATACGTTTTGTCAGAGAGAAGAAAATTCGCGAAGCTAGGACAAAGAAGGTACTCTGTTAAAAACAACGAAAATAAAAAATACAAAGAGTAACCATAATGAGCATTATCCACATAGTAATAAAGGAAATACGAGAACCAAACATGAAATAACGAAATCTGAAACATAGAAATACACTCCGTCGCCGTACAGCAACGCTCGGCTGTGAGAGCATGCAATTCAGTGTCGCCAAAAGGTGACGCCCGGCCGATAAAGATTAAAGCATGTACCACGACCCAGTGATTTCCCATTTAAGGAGAAGGATCTAAATTTACAATGTAAATTGCAGGAGAAGGTGAGAGTATTAGGTAGTTTTCCTATTATGGTGTTACCTATAGAATACGACTGATTACCACGAGCAATGGTGAACGTCTTTACTTCGACTCGCTTGAAAGGGTATCTTGTGTTGGCTTGCTCCAATGCTCTGGAGTGAGCTAACAAAATGGAGGGGTTGATATCGAAATGCTGCACATATCGAGTAGCATCGACGATTTTTAGCATAGAAGTCCCCATGGCCACCTCCATGAGATAGAAACTAGGGTTAGCTAGGGATAATTTAACAGTTACATCGACTCCATTCAATAAGAGAAGTGGCTGATTAAACACGTTAGCGTGAAGTTTTTCGTAAAGCTCCACTACGATACTGTTTGCGTATCTGATTTTTCTCGTCACGAGGCCTACACTATTGTCGTCCATAGCATTGATGTTTTCACCGCTGTCAAGATGCCACCCATCAGAAGCCTTATGACTGCAACCCGCATCATACCCGTAACTCAATAGATTTTTCAAATAGCTGTGATAGTGATAACAATCTTCCGAAGGTGTGACCAGAGTACCGTTGAAATAGATGTTGCATTGCTTGAACAAAGAATGCAGAAGATTATTCACCACACCGGGTTGTAATTTCACCTCCTCTACCGCGTAATCTGAACCATCAGATTTGCAAATTTTAACTTTGAGATGTAAATGAAAACTGTTTAAGTACTTGTACGATTCTCCCGAATCTTTCACCACAAATTCGATGACCGATTGATTGTCCAAAGAAGAGACCGGTCTGTAGGGAATGTTACGCTTACCCAAGATATTCGTCTGCATAGGTCGTGGACAGAATAGGTCCAATGAGGAGAGCATGTGCTCCATCTCAGCTATCTAGAAAATATATCCGTGTTTTTGTCATAACGTGATGTCTTTTTCTCCCCGAATGAAATTTGTCACGTCTAACTTCCCATTTATCTTGATAAACTTTGGTCTTTTGTTGATGCGTAAACCTGATCCGCTCATCGTTTTAATTTTTTCTTCTGCTTTCCTCTTCAAGTTCGACCCAGCATCACCCAGCCGATCACATAATATTTCCTTGATAGGTCTTGTGCCTATATCCGATATAACACCTAGGCCTGTGCTAGCCGCCTCTTTCCCTACTGCTTTGAGACTGCTGTGTATTAGAGGTTTCACAAAACAAAAGAGTACCACCAGAAAACTTCCCAATCCCCTCCCCCTCTGTACTCGATAACTAGCACAATAAACAGGCCCGATTTCTCCTCTGCATTGATTGGTGTAATATGCCACGTACCAGTCCTCATTCCTCGACATCTCAAGCCATAATGATTGCTTTTTGAGTTAGTGTGAAACTTTTATAAAGTGTATAACTAACAGAGACGGTGTTGTTCTGCCAAAGAAAGGATAAGGTTCACCATCTTTCCCAGCGAGTAGTATTTCAACGTTCCCCATTTCTCTTTTCTCTACAGGAAAATTGTAAACGGGATTGAAAATATGGTGATCTTTATCGTTCATGCTGACAATTCGCAAACATCTGCTGAGCGAATCGCCGACCAATTGCAGCTTGATTAAATCCATATAAACAAAAATATATCGCATGTCACTACTAGGTGCGATTCTCCGCTTTTTCCTATATTCCCCTCCTTTTTGTCATCTATCGAATTATTTGGATTTTCAAATATGACATGGTTTATTTTTGCCACAATTTCTCATAGGCTATCTTTCGCTTCGCTGTTAAAGACTTTTTCCCCACGGACCTGATATATTACTTGCATAAATGTCATCAATGACCTGTAGGATCCTGGGAGAAAATCCACAAGCAAATCATTCGGTAGTATTTCAACATTCAAACTTATGAGTTTATCCATGGTTTCACCGAGATCGATTTCACCCAATTTCTTCGGTTCTAAAACCGAAGATATCAATTCTGTAGCAGACATGTAAGTGCCAGGAGGTGATCTTAGTGGTGAATCCTCCAGTATTTCAATTCTCAAATTAACTTTTTTTCTACTTTTTCCGATTCTTTTATCCATGAATTAAATGAATCAGGATAACCTTTCCACTTGACAGAATACTCTAGACTGCTACCTTTTCCTCTACGCCTAAATATTTTATCAATTTTGAATTCCATGGCATTAGATACGATCATTTGTTTGAGTTCGGGTTTGTAAAAGTAACCTTCAATAGGTTCTCCAACCATATCTTCCAATTTGTAGGTGGAAACCACATTCCCAGGAATTACTGATGTAATTTTAAAAGCCTCAGTAGTACAGTTTGGAGAATATCCCTTAGCGTATGGCATTCTCTCTTTGCTGATTCTCACGTAATCTCCCACGATAAACCTCGACTTTCCACTTTTCCCTCTCACTTTAGCCAATAACCTTTTTCCCACCTCGAATGCATTGGCAGCATTAACTTGCAATGGTGCCAAGCCTATAGAAGAATGAATCGATTGATTATATCCCTTCGCTAATTTTGGTAAAATGTCTACATAATTATGCGTGTTAAACTATGTAAAATATGTGTACATTTTAGTCTTCATATTCTGTTGAATCCCTCGAAGATTGAGGCTTTAACGTCCGGATTGTGTGTGTAATAAAATTTAATTTTCATTTTGGCGAGAAACTCTTGAAATTTTTTATTGACAACTCTGTCCCTTTATCAATCTGTAACTTAAGCGGGGCTCTTCCGCTATTCCCAAAGATTGATTCGAATGCACTTACAATTTCTTCACCCATTTTAGTCTTTAATGGAACTGCCCAAGCATATTTGGAAAAGAAATCCATCACCGTTAAAATGTATCCAAAACCTTGGTTAATTTTTTTCAAATTATGCATATTGTTCAAATCTGCCTGCCATGTTTCATCAATATACAAAACACCATAATACAGTAAAACCTCTATCTGGTGAACCTCCGTGTATCATAAACCTCCGTATTTTGTAATATCTTTTGGGTCCCACAAAAACTGTATGTAAAGGTCATTTTAATCATTTTGGCACCCCAAGCAGATTTCAATCATGTCACCCCATCGATACATAAATTTTGCATTAAAATTTGGTAGTTTAGTAGTTTAATAGGATATAATTATTTTGATGTTTTGTGTATTTTTATGATTAAACAGTTTAATAAATAAACAGGACTTTATTCACAGAAAAATAAATTTGAAATGTCACAAAGACGGGTTAGACTGGTAGGCAAAGTGCCTGCCTTCTAACCCAAAGGTCGCGGGTTCGAATCCCGCTTCGGGCATGGGTGTTGTGATGATGTTTCTCTGTATGTTTGTCTTTGTTACTGTTAAAAGCTCTTTGTAAAAGGCCGTATATATGCTGTTTAAGAGATATTGAAAAATAAATAAATAAATAAATCGTGCCATACTTATTTCAATGAAAATGAGATTGATCGGAAATATTGCATCAATATATGCACAGTTGGGGCTCAACCATTGGTTGGAAAACTTGCTGGTGCAGTAAGTTTCATAAAGAATGCATAAAAAATGCAACATCGACACATTGCCTTATTCATAAACAAGCACGTGTTGCTAAATGCATGAATCAAGGAGTGACACACTTATCTAAAGCTAATGGTGCGAATTGCTCTTAGCATGAAATTTAAGAAGGAAATTGCTTCTTGATTGCGAAATGCACTTGGGAGGATGCAAGGAAAAAAGAAACGACAGAACAAATGGAATGAAAACCTTATTTGGAAGTGATCTTGGAAAGATGTTCCAAAAAAATGATTAAAAAAATATGGATTGGAATGAAAAGTGGGCTATATCGTGAATAAATGAGACTCCAACTTTATGACTGATTACGAACTTCAAGAGCAAGATGAACATCGTCTATTACTTGGAATCATTACAACAAGTCAAGGACAACTTTCGTTAACAAGAGCAGCTTACAAATTTGTTACCAATTTAAAATTGAAAACGACCTTCAGGATAAATTTCTTAAAAGAAAATAAAATTGCCCAATTATAGTGTTAATTACCTCAAATTTTAAAGAGAAGAACCTCTACACTGAACATCTTAGCAAAGGTTGGTTCAAGTACTAGTAATTAGATTTTTAGGTACGTCGACAGCTAAGGTCATTTGGCACAGTCAAATTCTGTTAGAGAAAATCAACATACATCACAACATTCATGCCCGAAGCAGAATTCGAACCCACCATCTTTGGGTTAGAAGGCAGGCGCACTGCCTACCAGTCTAACCTGGCTGGCAGGCTGGTTCAAGAAAGAGTATAATAGCAACAAACTTACTTGGATGAAACTAAAAAATACTTTAACCATACAACGTGAAAGATATATAAAAAGATCGAATAAAAATATATACTAACTTCCTGGTTTAGAAAATCTACATTGATCGTAGACTAGGTATAGCTCCAACTCTCAGGGTCAAAAACCTGCTTTTACCAATGAATAATATTTACACTAAATTTTGGCATCACTTCTTGAGCAAAGACAAAACCATATCAATTATTCCCAAAAACTAACCTGATATAACTTGATAACGGATTCTTCAAACACTAAAAGATGCATACCACTCGACTGACGTTTCCACAACGATAGATATACTGGACCTAATGCTGACAAACTGCTCTTTTTCGATGTCACCGATGTGAAATGCGAGGAAGGAGGAAATTTTGAAGAAGAAGGGGTAGAAAACAGTGGTGTGAGAATATGTACCCGGTCCTTACTGCGACCTAACACAGCATATCAATTACCAAGAATCACTAAAAGAAACCCACTGGCAAATCAACGCGAATTTTTTTTCAATGTAAACCAGGTAATTTTCCCGGAAGAAGTTATAAAACGTAAATGTATCTGTGGGGAGCAATGTTTTGCTAGATGTTCACGGTGCCGTGAATTTTATTGTTTCCGTTGCTTCTACAACATGTACCATCCGAGCGTCTGTGAGGTTGAAGGATAAAATCAATTAAAAAAGGAATGGAAAAAATGAAAATTTTAAACCCGAAAAAAAAATTGAAAAAAAGAAAAGAAAACGGGAAAAAAAACAAAAAACCTAAAAACAAGAACCAAAAAATGAATTAAGATAAAATTAATTAAAACTAAAAATAAATAAACGAAAAAAAAGTGACATAAATAAGATCCGAACCACCGAACATCAGTTTTGAAATCAGACGCCTTACGTGCTCGGCCACCACCTCTGCTTGGTGGAGCTGCGTATTATATCGTATTTACCTCAAACAAAAATAAACAAACCCATTTATTGTTTAAACTATAAGTCAGTTACGCCCAAAAGGGGGGTGAATCTTGATCCTGCTGAAGAGTACTACGTGCTCAACAAGTTTCAAAGAAATCCGTCTCCCGGTCATGAGACCCTTCCCTTGTGAGACTGCAGCAGGCTATTATGGTGAGGGCAATGCTGAGTTTCCTTTGGAGGCATGACCTTTCATAATAATACTCCCCCACTCCCCTCCAACCTAAGGGAATGCTTCTATCTTCAGGCTGGCGACAATCTTTGGTGCAAGGGGTGCTAGGCACCCGGACAGAATCCCTCATGGGTAGCAAATCACAGAGGGAATCAGCTATAAATATTACGGGCGATGAGAACTGCTTTCATCCGATTGGCACACAGCAATAAAAATGTTGGAAAAACCACATCCAGCCATCTGTATTCGGTAGTATTATCGGAAGCCACTTTCGGAAATACCATTTTACCATTCAGAATAGAGCCTGGTTATTAACCCTGAACGTTCATTTGAAGTCACATTTACACATATATTCGCCAGCTGCAAACACTAAACATATCGATGGAAGAAATAAATTAAAGTATTTTCCAAAAACTTTTTGCCAGGAAAATTCAGAGCCCCAAGCGGTCGTTGGTCTGCTTGTATTGTTGAGCCGGCCCTGGTAACAGTATAGGCAAAACTCTTAATATCATACCTCCGTATTTTCATAATTCCCCGTATTTTGAAAAGGGAAAATGCACCCCTGATAAAAAAGCAACCTCCCTATAGTAAAATAATGTATTCCTGTTTACGGATAAAATAATTAAGCTAGTTTGCAGTGAAAATTTGCATGTGAATAACCAATAGAAATCAGTCGATGGTATATACATACGTACGTACAAGGTTATCTCGTTGAAACAGCCACCGTAGTGGCCTCTCGAAAAAGAGGGCAGAGGATTTTTTGTTGCCCCAAGATAATCTAATAAAATGATAAGTGCCAAAAGGGGTATTTAACTAAAATAAACAATCGTTTCTTTAGATTTATTTTTTGGGCTTTATTTGCAGCAAAAATATTGATTATGTCAATGGAATCTATATTTTTAGCATTGTCATATACAATAGATAAAGATGGCTAGACCAGAAAGTCTCTCTTGATTCATTAATGACCGTAGATCATTTTTGGTCAATTTCAATTTACTAAAAGAATGTTCTCAATTTGAAATTGATGCGGCGAATGTTAAGAAATTTTCAGCAAAATTTCCACATTGAGAAAGGAACTTAAAACACCATATTCATGTAGAAATTCCAATATTTCTTTCTGTGTAATTTTTACACCTTTAATCGAAGGCAGGTGGTGTTTCAAACTGGGAACTTCTTCGATTGACTCGCGCTCATCCACATTGATTTTATACATATACGCAGCATTTTTACAGGAATTTATCATTTCATCTTCAGTCGTGTTATACAATATAAAGCACAACTTAAAAATTATCAATTTCGTATAAAGATGTAAGTCGTGCCTACAGTTGTCTTTGAGGAGAATTTGTTGCCTAATGCACTGAATCTTAAATAGTACTTTGTTGTTTCAGATACTGAGGGTGCTACAGCTTCCATCTTGTCATTAAATTCCTTTTTCTTCCTCTTATTTTTGGGATTCCTTTTTCATTGCAAAATGTCTTTGCCTCTTCCATATACTCTTTCAGTCATGACTTTGAACTTTTTGTGTCTGGTACAAAATTGTAGATCAATCCACAATTACATCGGCACCCTGAGCAGATTTAGTAAGGCGGTTGATCTTCTAACAAGAAAAATATAAATTGCACGTTGATCTGGTTTAGCAAATCTTCAATATCTATGCATTCATGTTCATTCTTTAATTTTATTACCACCCTATAAACTTGCTTCAATTGTAACCTCAATGACTTCACTGCATTTCCTCTTGATGAACATCGCGTTGTGCCATGTTTTTTCAACATCAACTTAAGGACCTCCATGAGTGCAACCTGTCTCCATGTGCAACCAGCGAAATAAATTAATAAATTTACCGGTTATACCATTAGGAGCATTTTCATACGATTGAGCAATTATGTTTTGTAAATCTAGTGCATAAAGCTCCAATTTTTAGATTATTTCTGATGCGATTTCACCTCCTTTTTAGCTTCTCATACACAAAGTATACAGAGAAAGTATTGTAATCGCAAAAAACTTTGATCTTGAGATTTTGATGGAAATATACGTTTTAGGTGTACCTGAGACCGAAAAAGTGATTTTTGCAATGCCATCTGTCTGCGGGTCTGTTTCTGTCTGTTTGTTTGCGGCTCTAGAATCTAAACGGTAAAGTGAAAATGAATGAAATCTCGTACTTAAGCATTTTATCATACAGAATAGAAGCCATGAACAAATGGTTGAAATTGCTCAACAATTAATGGCAGTTTATTCTAGGCAATTTTAACAATTTGATTTTCTCAGAAATGCCTCCAATGATTATGATCAAATTTCGTACAGATATTTGAATTTACAATAATACTACATAGTTCATATATCTCAAAAAGTGAATACAAGAATAGCTTATTCGAGGCAACTTTAACAACAATTTGATTTTATCAAAAACGGCTAATACGATTTTCATCAAATTCCGTACAGTTACTTGAGTTGATGTCTGTAATAATACTACATAGTTCATATTTATCAAAAAATTAATATAAGGCTAGTTTATTCTTGGGCAACTTTAATAACGATTGGATTTTCTAAACAAACAACTCATACGATTTTCATCAAATTTCGTATAGTTATTTAAGTTGATTTTTATAATGATTCTACATAGTTCATATTTTTCAATAGATAACTGAATGACGCATTAATATATGAGAAAGTTCATACAGTGTATATTGTACTGATATTTTTGATTTGATAGCAATAAAATAAATAAAGTCCTCAATAATTACCTTTTTATTGACGACTTTGATGAAAATTCTGCATGACTAATGTAATGCGATAGGGCATACATATTTTTGGGGATGAGGATAAATAAAAGAAATTACATTCAGGGCTTAAATAGTAGAAGAAGTCAATTAATTTTGCACACATTAACGTATGACTTGGTGCAGTCGTGATCCTTCAGCTGAACCTCAGGTTGGCCATTGCAAAGAGATCGAAACTGTAACCACATTTCGTCAAGTGTATAATAAGATTTCCATTTGGCACCCCCTTAAGAAGCTGCACCCTGAGCATCTGCCCTAGTTTCCCCGCACTCACTACGGCTCTGTATATACGTATCAATTTTAATCACCTATGAAAATAGTCACAGGGATATTATTACAATGTTGCAAAGATATATCATTAAAACGTAAATTAATTCTCGATCCTCAGGTAACAAACCACTGCTATGTACTTATTAATTTTCACGGCCTTTGAAAAGAGCCCAGAAAATATTAATACCATGTTGCTAAGGCATTTAATTGTCAATTCTTTCGTGATCTTCATGTTACTTTTACTGCCTCTGAAAAGGCTGCAAACATATAACTGCAACATTGCAAAGACAATATTTAAGTCAATTCTTTCGCGGTCCTGAGGTTAACAACGCACCACTGCTACGTACGTATCACTTTTCACCACATCTGAAAAAAACTGGCAATACATGACTATAATGTTACATAGACATAATATTTAAAAGACAATTCTTTCACAATCATCAGGTTGCACACTAGGTACTGCTTATGCTGCGAAGATTTCTCGACTGGTGAATCCCCTCACACGTCCCGGTTTATCCCCTCATGCAGGCGTCAAGTTTCTATGAACGTGTACTGATTATGTTTGCTTAATATGAGGAGCTTGTTAAAATTACTGGTTATAACACATTGATTTGTTTCATTAAGCTATAGTGGATACATAATCTACAAATACGTGTTTTTTAATGTTCATTTTGTCGATCACGTGAGTATATTATTTATTATTGCACAACTTTCATTTAATTATAAATGAATTAATTTTCCGATTCTAATTAAAGTTTGTTAGGTGTATAACAATATCCTTCATTATGCCTTGTATAATATTAAGTACAATATTTACAAATAATACACAAGTAATTAATGAATATGTTTATGAATAAATTAATTTTAGACCATAATGGACATGATAAATCGTAGAAAAAGACGGCTGCTGAAAATACAAATGAAGTTAGTAATTTTCCAAGCCACTGATGAGGGGAAAAGAAAAACAGATGTGGCAGAAACCTTCGGCATACCACCGCTGACTCTAACATCTATTTTAAATAAACGTAAAGAAACTGAAGTAGCAGTACATCAAGGTTTCATCAATAAAAGATCTCGAGCAGTGAAAAAATGAAGAATTAGATGTGTGTTAGATTGGTTGATGGAAGCTAGAGCCAGAAACATACCTATATCTGGGTATACCTATTCTACGACAGAAGGCTAGGGAAATGGCATTGAAAATGGGAATAGATGACTTTCAAGGGTCAAATGGATGGCTACAGAAGTTGAAAGTGCGCTGGAACCTAACAACTTTAAAACTGTGTGGAGAAGAAACTTCTGTAAGTACAATTGTGGTATAAGAGTGGAAAAAGACTTTGCAAACAATTTTAGTAAGTTATGATCCTAAAGAATAAAGGAAGAACGAGAAAGGAAAATAAAAGTATGGAAATTGAAAGAGAAAAAAGTATATGAAAAATTCCAGGGGAAATTGAAACGAGTAATACCTAAGTCAGAGATGGGAAGTGTGGAAGATGAATGGGCAAAGTTTAAAAGTGCAATAGTAAGCAGTGCAGAAAGTGCTTGTGGTAGAACATGAGAGAGAGAGAGAGAGAGAAAAGGAGACGCCATGGTGAAATAAATTAGGATCATAACTCAAGTTATGATCCTAATTCAATTTCAATGCAGATGAGGCTGGATATTTTTATAACTTACTCCCAGATAGAACTATTGCAGTTAACCCTTAATTAGTCGCGTGGGGTCAGTATGATCCCAGGCAATCTGTTTTTATCAAAATAATGAATAATATAAGGTATATTCCGGCCAGTTTTGTAGTATCTTCATTATTTAGCCCCTTGATTATAATTTAGCATTTTTGTTAATTTTGGAGTAAATGGTTCATGTAACCAAAGCAGGGCTGCCACAGTTACAAAAACAAAAAAATTGATGTTTTCCATATCTGGTGAAACATTGAGAGGATTTCCCTGAAATTTAGTGCATTGGACATATGGCCAGAGAAGGTAACAAAGTGGTATAAATGGTGCACGTAAACTAAGTAGGCATGCCACTATTGCAAAAATAAACGTTTTCCATTCCTCGTAAAACATTGAGCGGATTTCCATGAAATTTTGTACATGCAACATATTGCCAGATAAAATAAAATAATCGTATAAATGCTTCCTGTAAACCAAACAGGGGTACCACTATTACAAAAACAATAGAAATAATTTTCCTCTATATCCCGTATAACATTGGGCAAATCTTCTTGATCTTTGGTATACAGAACTTGCATACAAAGAAAGTATGAAAAATTTTAAATATAATCAATTTTCTGAAAAAAACATCGTTTTATTACTCCCCCATCTCCTCCCTTTTTCTTGGTGTTGGTCGAACAACATCTCTCCTCCGCTAGCTCTCGCATGCCACCTCCCTCCTTCGCACTCAGGGAGGTCAAAAAAACCACCCAAAAATATTTTGTGAAGGGCTGGAGAGGGAGGTTGGTCGAGAAAAATGTAAATTGTATGAGCCCTTTACAACCTAACTACCAATTTTAGTAGCTTCAGGAAATTCTCGTTGTCTTTTTTATAAACACGACGTGTTTTCTACCACGCCATTCCACTCGGTACCGGCAGAATTTCATTGCTTCTTATTCACTATCACACTTCCTCATCTCTGAACCCTGAAACCGCTCGATGACCACCCCATCCCTTCACGCCTAAGAATTGTGTTTTTACAACTGCATCAGCATTACCCCCTTCTCCTCCTCCAGCTCAAAATTAACTTGGTTTTCACCCATTCCACTTTCTCCTTGCTCTTCCCTCTCTCTTCCCCTGATATTTTTCATATCATAATTGAAAAATTAACTTCATTGTTTCAGTTGTAGAACAATTTGAATTTCAGCTTGTCTCTAACATACTGAAAAAATGCAAATATGTAATGTCGCGATTCTCTGCATGAGTTTCTTATGGATTTGCGCTCCCTGCCATAGAGAAGGCGAAGCAGCAGGAGGTTTTATGGTTTTATGACTTCAGGCATTCAGGTGGTGGTAGCTCCAAGATAGAATATCGGACCTTGTGGTAGGGGCTCCAACATGGCATTTTTCACCAGATACCTACAAAAGTACATACGACCACGAATGAGAACCTCCTACAGAAATATCATAAGCTCTCTTCTTTCTACCAAACCAAAACCTCAGTATAACCCTTGAGTTGATCCTGAACTGCAACATTATGAAAAGAAGAAATCTTCTGAAACAGTCAAGTTATACCAACGAATACCCTCAAATTCAAAAGTAAGTATTTCCTTTTGCGCAAAACATTATTGTAATACTTTGGGATAACTAAGTTTTATGTACCTAATTCACTTAATCAACAGTTTCTCAATATAATATGTAATATTTTTTTGCCTTTAGAATGGCTTTTCAAAGTCCGAGTACATCAGAAGAAATAAAGGAACTTTGGATATCTTTTCTGAAGAGGAAGAAGAAGAAATAGGAGGAGAAGATGGAGATGAATTCGAAGAATATAGTGAGCACAGCACCGATTCAGAACAAGAGGGTAGCTCCAGCAATGAAGTTGAACAGGAAAGTATACTAAGTGATTAATTTATAGGCAAGGACAAAATCATGAAATGGAAGAAAACTCATCCCCGGAAAAGTGTAAAAACAAGAAGACGGAAAATAGTGTCTGAACGACCATGTATCGCGAAATTTGCAAAAGGTGCTAAAACCCCGTATGAGGGCTTTTCATTATTTTTTTATGAACAAATTTTAGAATTACTTGTGAAATATACTAACGTGTTACGCAAGAGAGGACGACCGACCCGAGAAGTGCTGCCAGAGGCAGGACGGTGAAGGAGAGTACTGGGAGATCACGTGATGCGAGAGAGAACAGTGTGACGGGACTCGTGGTAGTGTGGGCCGTGTGTTGGCTCGTGGAAGAGCTTCTGCTGGAGGGCAGAATGCTGGTGTAATTCGGGTTTAAATAAAGTTGGAGTCCCTTGGACGTGTTGTGTTATTTTCGGGTATGCCTCCCCGAGGAGGAAGTTGGAGAGTGGGGGTGTAGTGTTTCTGACAGAGCAGCGGCGGGATCGGGATCAGATAAGGATAAGAAGATCAAAAACCAGTTTTCGGAAAAGAGCACGTCGTGAGAGAGCCGACTGTTTGCCGATGAAGACTGTACTCCTCCGTAAGTACGTGAAAGAAAAGTGATTCCCGAGTGAACAATACCCCAAGTATAACTAGGGTTGTGAGCGTCGAAACAGACCTGAAAAAGCGAAATTAGTGAAAAAAAGCGACCGCATGGCGTTTAGTGGGGAACCGGAAATGACGTATCCAGTGGCAGGAACAGGAGTAAGCGAGGCGTTCTTGACGCAAGCAGCGAGCTTTCCTGAGCTACCGAGAGCGATGTCGACGCCCTCTGTGACCCGACCAAAGAACCACTTAGCGCCTAGCGCGAGCGATAACGACCTTGAACATGAGATTCTACGACGAGAAAGACAGTTGCTGGAGAGAGAGCGCGCGCTGTTAGACCGCGAAAGAGAAATGATGGAAGCGGGACATTGTAGTACGATGGCGACAACTGTAGTTGCTCACCGAGACATGGCGGAAAGATTGTTGCCCGAGTTTGACACGTCTACGACCTTAGGATTTACCGCCGAACAGTGGGTGCGGCGAGTGGAAGGGGTCGCTTCTGCGTATTCGTGGGACAATTCCGTATTGCTTACTCACGCAGTGAATAAGCTGAGAGGAGTAGCTAAATTGTGGTTAAATAGTGTCGCGGAAGAAGTTTATTCATGGGAGACTTTTAAAGAAAGGTTACTTTATAGCTTCCCATCAACAGCTGATCAGACCGATGTCCACATGAGTCTCACGAAGAGGAAGAAGCAGCGCGACGAAACCTATGAGTCATACGTGTATGCCATGAAAGCGATAGCGCGACGAGGTAACATAGATAAAGAATCCTTGATTAAATACATTTTGAATGGCTTAGGTGACAAGGAATTAGTAAGGTCGCTGGCTTTGTGTGAGTTCAAAGATGTTGAAGGGTTTACTGCTCAAGATAAAGTGCTATGAAAGTATTACAGAAAGAGCGAGATTAGGTGAAAGACAGTTTTTAGCTAACCGTTATAGTGTCCCAATTGAACCGCCAAACGAAGGTAATGTGGTGAGGAGAAATAAGCAGACAACGCAGGCGAGGTGTTATAATTGTAACGGCCTGGGACACATGGCTAAGGATTGCCCGGAACGACAGCAGAGCAGGCGATGTTTCCGATGCAATAAAGAGGGACACATGATGAAGGAATGCCCTCAGGGAACCCAAGTTAATAGACAGAATTTGGAAATGAAAAGGCGAGTCCAAAGAATTTCGGTGCCGAACGACCAAATTAAAGACGAATATTCTAAATGGATAAAGGTTAATGATGAACAAGTTGTTGGGTTCATTGATTTAGGGAGCGATGTTGTGACCATGAGGCAAGATGTCGCTGAACAGCTAGGTGTAGAATACTTTGCGAGTCAAAAAAGTCTGATTGGATTCGGCTGTGGGAAAAGTAACGTAATAGGCTCCAAACAGTTTTGTGGTCCCAAACTGTTCGCAAGATGATGCCATAATTCTAGGACGAAGCACCCTAGACCAATCAGGGATTCGAGTTGAGAAGAGCTATCAGAAACTTGTAATTAGGAGAGAGACTGATGGGCAGGAGGAAGAAAGTAACTTGGAAGCCAAAGTTCGAAATGTCAAAGAGAGGACCGGGATAGAAATGGAAGAAATAAATTTGAATAACGACCTGTCTGAAGGGGAGAAGGATGTGGTATACGAAATGGTGAATGAGTATCGAGAATGTTTTGCGAAGAATTTGAGTGAACTGGGTACAGTAGAGTCTGCCAGTTTCGAGATAGAATTGTTGGATAACCACCCTGTGAATTTAAGACCGTATCGCCTACCGTACGCCCAAAGAGCGACTATGCAAAAGGCAGTCGATGAGTTAATGAAAATGAGTATCGTGCAGGAGTCGACATCAGAATACGCAAGCCCAGCATTGTTAGTGAAGAAAGCTAACGGAGAAGACCGGCTGTGCGTCGATTACAGAGCATTGAATTTGAAGACGAAAAAAATAAAATTCCCCATGCCAGCCATTGAGGAACAATTAGACGCGCTTGCAGGAAACAGTTATTTTACCATTTTAGACTTGGCGTCGGGATACTATCAAATCCCCGTGGCCCCAGGGACGAGACCCTTGACAGCTTTTGTCACCTCAAGTGGACTGTACGAGTTCACAAAAATGCCTTTCGGAGTAATAAACGCACCTGCAGTGTTTAATCAAACGATGAAAAGGGTAGTGCGAATGACAAAACCAGGAGAGGTCCTAGTCTATATGGATGATCTGTTGATACCCAGCAAAATGGTGAAGGAAGGGTTAGAGAGATTAGAAAGACTGTTGCAAGTACTGAAGAAATTGGGGCTAGCGCTAAAAGTATCAAAATGTGAATTTTTCAAAACTAGAGTAGACTATTTGGGCTTTGAAATAACCAAAGATGGGATCCGACCAGGCGAGAGAAAAATTCAGGCAGTTAAAGAATTTCGAAGGCCGGAGAATGTTCACGAAGTGCGACAATTTATTGGTTTGACGAGCTTCTTTAGAAGATTTGTACTAGGATTCGCTACGTTAAGCAAGCCATTAACGCTCTTGACAAAGAGAGATACGGCATTCGAGTGGACAGAGAAACAAGAAAACGCATTTCAAGAGCTGAAGAAAAGATTAATCGAGCGTCCGGCACTTGCGTTGTTTGATGTAAATGCCGAACATGAAGTTCACACTGACGCCAGTAAGAATGGACTAGCGGGGATTATCTTACAGCGTCGAGAAGGAGAATCTCAAAAACCTGTGGCATATTATAGCCGACAGACGACAGATCTAGAGAAGAACTATCACAGTTATGAGCTAGAAGCGTTGGCAGTAGTTGAAGCCGTAGACAAATTTCAAATGTATTTATTGAACAGACCCTTCAAAGTTGTTACTGACTGTAATGCTTTAAAGTCCACCATGTCCAAGAAAGAATTGTTACCGCGGATAGCGAGGTGGTGGCTTCGATTACAAGAGTATGATTTCACGATCGAGTACCGACCAGGACGCAACATGAGTCACGTTGATGCCCTCAGTCGAAATCCCGTGGGAGATTCCGAGGAACCGGATACAGCAGACTTGAAAATCTTCACGTTGCGAATAAATCAGGATGATTGGTTACTAACGATGCAGCTGCAGGATGTAGCTATCCAGAAAATACATCGCACCTTACAGCAACCTGCGGTCGCCAATGAGGATAGGCAGATCCACACAGACTATGTGCTGAAAGACAACCGTGTCTGTAGAAAGGTAGACGGTGGGGTCCGTTGGGTTGTGCCTAAGAACTCTATTTGGCGCATTCTAAAGGGAAGTCATGATGACATGGGACATTACGCAGAAGAGAAAACCCTAGAACACATGAAGAGATATTTTTGGTTTCCGAAGATGAGAAGAAGGGTACAGAAATATATTGCAGCTTGCATTGAGTGTGCTTATCATAAGAGACCGGAAGGTAAAAAAGAGGGGCAGTTGCACAGTTTAGAGCGTGTAGCCATCCCATTTCACACAGTTCACGTGGACCACTTAGGGCCATTCCCAAGAAGTAAAAGGGGCAACGAGTATGTTCTCGTGTACCAAGACAACTTTACAAAGTTCATCCTACTAAAGGAAGTGAAAACCACAAAAACCAAACCAGTGTGCAAAACTATCAGTGAGATTACGAGCTTATTTGGGTGTCCTGAGCGTTTAATTACAGATCGAGGTACGGCATTTACAGCGAAGGAATTTGAAGAATTATGCGAAAGAAACCAGATAAAGTATTTAAAGAATGCGACTGCTACCCCTCGAGCAAATGGACAAGTAGAGCGATCAAACGCATCCATTACAAACGCCATATCCACTATGTATGCACAAGAGGATGGAGGCGACTGGGACACAAATTTGAGAAACATCCAATTCGCCATGAATTCTACGTCAAATAAAACTACTGAGAAGAGCGCTTATGAGCTATTGTTTGCTTATAACTCAAGGAATTCATTGCAAAACCGAATTATACTGGCATTGCAAGAAAGCGAACTCGATGAGACTAGAGAGACCTTAGGCGAAGCGAGGGAAAAAGCATTAGTAAAGATATCCGAGACGCAGAAAAAACAGAAGGAGCGTTACGATCAAAGACATAAGGTGCCGAGAGTGTACCAAAAGGGAGATTTAGTCATCGTAGAACGAGAAGCTCAAGCGACAGGGTGTTCGCGAAAATTAGCTCCGAAATTTAAGGGTCCGTATCTTGTCTCAGAAGTGCTAGCTCGAGATAGGTATTCTCTCATGGATATACCAGGGGCAAAGAGGACACAGCGAGCGTTCAATTCCGTGTTTTGTGCAGACCGAATGAAACCCTGGTGTAAGCCCCCCCAAGGCGAAGTAGGAGATGACGACCAGGCCGAAGACAGCCAGGACGAGGGAGATGACGACCAGGCCGCGGACAGCCGAGGGAAAGAAGACGAGAAGCGGATGGAGAACGAAGCAAGCGCCAGAGGAGCAGTTCAACCGGAGGCAGACCGGACCGGGACCGAGGACGGCCCCGATGTCAGGAAAGGCCGACTGTTACGCAAGAGAGGACGACCGCCCCGAGAAGTGCTGCCAGAGGCAGGACGGTGAAGGAGAGTACTGGGAGATCACGTGATGCGAGAGAGAACAGTGTGTGATGGGACTCGTGGTAGTGTGGGCCGTGTGTTGGCTCATGGAAGAGCTTCTGCTGGAGGGCAGAATGCTGGTGTAATTCGGGTTTAAATAAAGTTGGAGTCCCTTGGACGTGTTGTGTTATTTTCGGGTGTGCCTCCCCGAGGAGGAAGTTGGAGAGTGGGGGTGTAGTGTTTCTGACAAACGTGTATATAAAAATAGTTCAGAAAATTTTTGAGAGAGACCGAGATGTAAAAGAGGTGTCGAAAAAAGAAATGCAAGCTTATCTTGTGCTCTTGGTGATGTCAGGTGTGTTGAAATCTGGTTATTTGAATTTCAATGATTTGTGGGCGAGTGACGGAAATGGAGTTGAAATTTTAAAGTTGACCAAGTCGTGCAAAAGATTTCTTTTTTTGATGAGATGCATACGCTTTGACAATGTGACAACGAGGGAAATCCACAAGATAAACAATAAGCTGTCCCCGATTAGAGAATTGATTCAGATATTGTCAGAAAACTACGAAAAGACGTATATTCTAACTGAATATATAACAATTGATTCCATTTAAAGGTAGATGTCCTTTTCGGCAGTATATTCCGAAAAAACTAAAAAAATATGGCATAAAGGTTTTCGCATCAGCTCATGCAAAAACCTTTTAGTTACTAAAATTTGAGATATACGATGAAGTTCAACCAGTAGGCCCTTATTCAATTAGTAATAAGCCGGATGATATGGTGAAACAATTGGTTACACCTATAAAAGGAACTAATCGGAACGTGACAACGGATAATTGGTATACAAGTATACCTTTAGCCCGTTCCCTTCTGTTAGAATATAATTTAACTCATGTAGGTACTCTGAGAAGAAATAAAAAAGAAATTCCTTCTGAGTTTCTTCCAAATAAAGAGAGGGGGATTAGGAGCAGCATTTTTGGTTTTACGAAAGATATGACGATAGTATCCTATGTCCCAGCGCGAAAAATCCTTATTTCAACCATGCATCAAGATGACAAAATTAATGAAAGCACACATGATCTCAGAAATCCGAAATTTTAACCATGTATAATAGCATAAAAGGAGGTGTTGATAGATGTGATCAACTTTGTGCAGCTTATAATGTAGGCCAAAGAACAAAACGGTGGCCATTGGCTGTTTTTTTCCTTTTTTTTGAATGTCATACATTAATGCCTTCATTGTTTTCAATGGTAATGTTCGTAATACAATGAAAAGATGAAATTTCTTAAAATTACTTGCCATAGAATTATTAAAAGGACAACAAATGTCAAGAGGAGAGAGCCCAACTATAGCAAGAAACCTGAGAAAGTGTATCTGCACTCAGGGAGGAATTGAGGACAAAGGCCCATCTACCGTATTCACCCGAATCCAAGACGACCCTGAATCTAAGACGACCCCCCATTTTGATGATTCCAAAAGAGAAAAAAGCTCAAATTGACCTTCATGACTACAAAAATTATAAATCTTGTGAAATATTTATTTTCTCTTATACTTTTCTTGAATGTCATTGTCTTTTAACATTTTAAAATCATAAGATCACATCACAAATAGAACCATTCAGGTTTTCAAACAAATTAAATGGTAGCATTCATTTTAAGATAACATTAAAAATCAAGTAAATACATTGAAAGAATACACTCATTTCAGGACAACAAAAAAACATTTCAATCCAAGTGCTGCATAAAATCATTTTATTGTGTTAGTCATCATCACTGTCTATGCAACCTTCACTATTTTCCTCTGCTCACTATCTTTATCACTCTCAACTTCATCATCAGTCTCCCATAAAACATCATCCTCACTCCCATCCATGGCATTAGATAAGCAGCATTTCTTAAATCCTTTCACTATTACTTTTGCATTTATTTGTTGCCACGATGCCTTGATCCATTGGCAGAGCATTGCAACTTCAGGTTTCTTAAGATTTCCTTTTGGTGTTAAAGTGTGAGTTCCACTCTGTAACCACTCAGAATACAAAACCTTTAAATTATTTTTAAAACACTTATTGACAGCAACATCTAAAACTTCAAGTTGCGATGTCATTCCTCCAGGTATTACAATAAGATCAATATTCATCGCACTCATTATGTTTTTAATTTCAGGAGATAAGTGTCCTTGAATGCATCCAGTGAAAGCATTGCTCTTTGTTTCAGTAAAGCTCCTGGCCGTCTATTCCACACCACATGTAACCAATCTCTCATTAGTTCTTTAGTCATCCACCCCTTTTCTTGACACCTATTATTCCACTTGGCAAATGTTTCTTAGGCATTGTTTTCCGCTTTAGAATCACATATGGTGGTAATTTAGTCCCATCTGCTAAAACCGCCAACATTACCGTGACTCGCATTTTTTCGTTGCCTGTAGTTTTAATTAGGACGGACTTTGCACCTTTTTCGTTCACAGTATAATTAGATGGCATGTAGAAGAAAACCGGAGTTTCATCGGCATTTCCTATTTGGCTCAAAAGGTAATTATTGGTTTTTCTAAGTCCAATTACGTATTTCTGGTAAGCGAGAAGTTTTTCAACATAGTCTTTGACAATTTCTGACACAGCGAAGTTCGTCGCCGTAAAGAAAAATTATTTCGTCGCCGTAAAGAAAAATTATTTCGTCGCATCATTCTCACGCACCAACTTCTGCTGGCCTTGAATTCTTGCAATGATATATTAAGTCCTCTAGTAATTTCATTAGCTTTAAGTATAATACTTTCAGTCGAAACAGGCATACCGTTCTTCCTCATGGTGCGCACAAACTTGACTATTTCTTCTTCAATGCCATGAAATCGGCCTAATTTTGGACCACTGAGCGACTTCCTTGTGGCTTTGGCATTTTCTAGTTCCTGTTTTGAGAGTTTCCATCCACGCACATTTGCCTCAGATACACCGAACTTTCTACTCGCATCACAGTTATTAGTTTTTTCGGCGTAATTTATCACGATCAGCTTAAAATTTGTATCTTAGCTCCGTCTAATTCCTTTGTTAACTTTCCCTTTGCACTCGTGCCACATACTTCAACATGATCTGTCATTTTAACTTAAGGGTTGTGCATTTAAATCAAGAATGCACAACTCAAAGTTACTGTCACACTTAGTGAATCGCGGTGCGTCGTTTGAAAGGGGAATCCCAATGATTTCCGCTCTCATTTGTTTTGACATTACGTGAAAGATGAAAGTACGTTGTCTGTGTTATGATCGTCGACGATGATTATTAGTCTAAATAATTATTATTCCCGTCATGTTTTTCTTATTGTTATTACTATTTGTTTATTTCACGTCTTTATGTACGTACTTGAATTTGCTGTTGTGAATTGTTTACTCTAATATACCATTTGTTGTAAAAACCACTGATTAAATGCTTAAATATACTTCGTATCCGAATGTAAGACGACTCTTGATATTTACAGCTGAAAATTTGGAAAAAAAGGTAGTCTTAGATTCAGGTGAATACGGTACTTCAGGAGGGTTTTCCAGAGCAAGATGTGCATTTTGTACAAGGAGTAAGGACTAAAGTAGCAACCAAATGTGCAAATTGTGGGACTTTTGTTTGCAAATAACATATGGTTATGAAATGCATTGAATGTGCAAACAATGCTAGTGAATGAAAAAAAATGTTAAAATAAAATTTTGATTTGTAACATTTGTTTTTAATAAATATTTCCACAAAATATCCTTATAAAAAACAGTATTTTAATTTAAAATTTTATTTTCTATAGTAATAATTAATTAAAATGTCATTTTAGTGTTATGTTTATAAAAGAAAAGTTTGGGGTCATATTGACCCCACGTGATTAATTAAGGAACTTATTCTAGCACGACTAATTAAGGGTTAAAGGAGAACCCTGCCATGGAGGGAATAAAAGCAAGGAGAGATTTACAGTGCATTTCTGTGCCAATGCAGATGGCTCTGAGAAATTAGAGCCACTTGTGATTGGGAAATATAAAAAACGCAATGTTTTAAGAATATAAACAAACTTCTCTGTTTATACAGACATTCTAAAAAGTCATGGATAACTGCAGCTTTATTTAGTGAGTGGTTACGCATACTTGATTCAAAGATGAGCATAAAGAATAGAAAAATAGTTCTTTTTCTGGATCAGTACACTGCTCATAAAGTAGAGGGGATTATGCTGCGAAATGTTAAAATAGTATATTTTCCTCCAAATACCACAAGTAAACTGCAACCATTAGATCAGGGCATATTTCAATTGTTAAGAGAAATTACAGAAAGCAGTTGGTGCTCTATATTTTAGGAAACGTGGATGAAACAAATGATGTTACAAAATGTAAATGGAATACAGCAGAAGATCGTTTATCCGGAACTCCAAACACCAGAAACATCCAAAAAACAAGATAATTTATGACTGATTTATTTTAGATCCAAAAAAGACCACTGCCTCAAGTAGCTTTCTAACCACGTGTGCATAAGTATAGATATTTACGTTGATGATTCATTTAATTTTTGCATTTAATAAAATGTTTACTAAGTATATTTGATATATAACATCATTTAATGTTAATTAATTGATGACTAATTTGGTTTAGTAGTTCTAAAAGCCATCAACGCCTCTCATCTTTAACTACGTACGTCCACTTATGGGATGTAACTACGATTTAAACGTAAAGAAAATAAATTTAATTGACATAGTTATTTAGATAAATCAAGTAGTAACATATGTTATTTTTGCCCTTGTCACATAAACAGATGTTTTCCATTTATTCACTATCCAAACATGACTACAGATATTTAATGTATTCTTCAATTGATTAGCCATGTTCCGTTGATTCATATATTTGTATTAAATAAAGGTCTTTTAAGTATACAGTAAAACCTCATTACTTCTAAGTTCAAGGGACCAAAAATTACGACTTCGAAATATCCTGGTTCAAAATAAACGAACTTTCATAAAAATCAAACTTTTTTAAGATCAGTTTCTTGGGCAGTAAAACCACAATACAGAATCTTATCTGTCCGTTCTACAAATGAATTGGCCTTTCAAGTTAGTATACACGGTGAATTCGAACAGAGCTGAAGTGAACACTTAATTTGTGATTAACAAAGACCGCCACGTGTGAAAAAAGGTTCCAGTGAATATCCCATATTTCCCAGTACATTTCAAGTTACTCCCTGATGCTGCGAAGAAAGACGTTCAACTGCACACCTAAAGATTATCACTCATATATATTCCATACTGCTGCATATGTATTACATTGTGCTCTTCTTGTAAGACATTATGGTAAAACCAGTGATGAGCTGAAGCTGGCTCCTGCTGACTTGCGCGAGCCGGTTGTTAAATTTTTTGAAAATATGAAAATTTATTGATTTTGTCCTTTCAAGTACATTTTGCCCTATCTGAAAGTCAATTACCGACAGTGTATGAAATGAAATATATTGTGAACCAAACACTTCTTAAGCTAACAGAACGCTTTTACTAAACTAGAGCGATCTGGTGCCCCTGGCATGTAGGCATCCTGCCACATCTATCCAAATTTCCTTACGACTTTTTTGAGAGCCGGTTCTTAACATTTTTCCAGCTCATCACTGGGTAAAACCACCAAGTTTTTGTTTTTGGCTCTTCACTTATTCTCGGGTAAAACAAAGGCATGATCTTTTTAGAGACGACATTCGGTATAACTTCATGCAACGTTATTTAAAGATTAGTTCAGTAACAGAAATCAATATTACACAGTCTTTTCTGAAGCATATCACTTTCTCATGAGAAAAACCTTGCTCAGATTTGGGAGAGCATGAGGATTGAGACAATAGGGGTTCTTGCAACTTCTGTTCATTTCAGCTTGGTTCTCAAATTTTGCTCTCCGATTGAGAATGTGAGCATTGACAGTGATGCAAGGATAAGCTAATTCATTTCAAGTCATTTCAAGTTAAATATCTCCAAAATGGATGGTTCTACAAAAATTTGTTTCAAACAAAACTTGAAAGAAATATTATTCTCTACAACTTTGGACCTCAGGATTACCAATAAAGACATTTTTAAGGAGATATTTGACAGAAACTGAAAAAACCGATTATTTATAAATAATTCCTAAACAATAACTGCTACGGAAAATTGTTTCAAATGAAAGTTGTAGGAAATTACATTCTCTATAACATTTGTATAGAATTGTATATACAATAGTGATGCTTTAACAGGGAAATATCGCAAAAACCGAATCGGGTTTCGAATAAACCTCGACTTACGGTTAACCAGTATTGTCCAAAAAGTAATCAGTTCTTTGTGCTCATGTTAAAGTGTTATATATGAAGTTTGGTAATGATATGGCAAGTACTTTTTGATTTAGAGCGCCCACAATAACATACATCCACACACACACATACATCATTCCAAAAATAGTCTAAACATGTTCTAGGGACCTCAAAACGTGTATTTCTGTTGAAATCTCGAAGTCGATTTTTTTCGTGATCACAATACTTTCCCTATACTATGTATGGAGAAAGTAAAAATCACCCCTCAGCTTAAATGTGAGTCCAACAAAAATTTGGGTTATGGTTAAATCTCGTAGACACCCACATATGGCAGCACGTCTCTTATTGCCGTCGTGTTCAAATGATAGTACTATATTTTTTGTCAAGTAAATATTTGACCTACGATGAATATTAATAAATAATAATTGCTAGAATATTGAATTTAACACTACCTGTGCTTTGTTAACGTTTAAGGCTGGGTTTTTCACATTATTTGAGTGGTCACATTATTTACATACACCGACGATGCAGTCAATTACACAAAATGCATTGACAGCTTTGAATGCTCAACTGTTTGAATTTCGGTAAAACTTTACATGGAACGTGTATAATTATAAAAATGCAATTTCTTAAGTCAATGTAAATGCTAA
The DNA here is from genome assembly GCA_036926305.1 of Uropetala carovei. Classification (NCBI taxonomy): domain Eukaryota; kingdom Metazoa; phylum Arthropoda; class Insecta; order Odonata; family Petaluridae; genus Uropetala; species Uropetala carovei. The sequence goes on from JAXCHB010000011.1 coordinate 13,041,805, forward strand.
TTTCATTGGAAATAGACTTGGATGAAAAATTATCTTGGTGAGATCGCTGTTACTATATTTGACCTTTTGTGAAAATGAAGATGAATGAAATTATTGTCACTGAATGTGGAACATTATTCAACAATGCAAAATTATTAATTGGAGTAATATTTCAAAATGTCAACAACTGCAGCGATTTTCTCTGGTTCTACGCACTAACGAAGCACTTGTCGAATAAACGCGACGAAAACGCAGAAAATCGCCGAATATCGCCGCCTTTCATTATCGGTGTCTTTCGTAATCGGTGAAGAGAACGCCAAACGTCTCCGCCGAATGGCTGCTCCCACACCAACGCGCTTTATATAGGGCGAATATTACCCCTATTTCCCATTCCCTCCTTTTCGCATGGTTATATCACATAATCAGGAAATTAACCAATACGAAGTCGAGGAGTCGCCCATTTAAGCTACCCGCCGAACCCCCCGAGCGGCGACGTCAGGCGAGAGTGGCAGTCGAGAGAACGAGAGGAGAAGCACCCGGAGAGTTAGAGAGAGAGGAGCGACGGAGACCAAGGCGAAAAAGAGTTGTTCCTCGCAAGGGAGGAGTGTGCTAAAGTTTCCTGTCGGACGGACTGTAACGATAAGTTGACATTTTCTGAAGTGGTTAAGCTGCGAGACTTACGTCTCAAGAGCATTTGTGTTGTTAATACTTGATTTTACTTTATTTTGTGTGCAATATAGCATTTAGTTAGAGCCGTATGTGGCTTTAATTTTTGGTCGCCACACAACTAAACCATTTCCCACTCATTTCTTCAACCTTGAATAATGTATTCTAAGCCATGCATGAATGCTCGGCACACTTCAGCATAACATCTACAAAATTAATTGTGGAAATTTTTGGGGGGTCGGCTTAAATCCAGGGTTGGCTTCTATTCGGGCAGATACGGTACTCTTGCCAACTCGCTTGAATTCTCCGGATACACCTGTCTTGCCAAATGACTGAAATGAAGTTTATCATGAGGATTTCTGAATGCTACGATGTACTTTGCATTCAACAATATATTTCTCAACTGAGGACTCTGATAGAAGACGTTTTGTGTTATGAGAATAACCGAGATATTAAAATGATGGGGATCTTTCGTGAATAATTCACTCACCTATTTATTATATGCTTCATGCATTTCATCATCTATGATGTATAGGGTTGGAATACTACTCGGATTGTCGAAAGAAGGAAAATGTTTTTCAAACTCGATACGTTTCAAGCGAGGTTCACTACCGGGGCTGCAGCACCACACTATGCAGTGAAATTCACCTTTGACTAAACTGTACAAATTCTCTAAAAACTTCAACACGAAGGTTGTTTTTCCAGAACAACTTGGACCAGCGCAAATACAGGTGAAGGGATGTTTCCACCTCAAAGGCATAACCAAGACCGATTAGGATGACGATACACATAGTATTTTATTCAAGTATCTCCTTCAGATCCAAAGGTTTCTTCCCACATTCTCTTTAAATTTGGAATTTTGTGGTGTCCCCATGCAAAGGTGTTTATCCCATCATCATGCACATACTGCTTGTCATCGGAAGAATCAAGTGCTACCGCAATTTTTTAAGTTTCAGACAAATAGAGGCCGATAAATGTGTAATTTTTTAGTTTCAGAAAATTTGAGTGTTGATAATTCGTAATTTTTTAAGTTTTCGACAAATAGAGAGAATTTGAAACAGTATATCGTTCAGGAATTGGCCATCGTAGACCTCGGAAATGACTGACGTCAGTCATGGGTTTTCAATTGCTCGGAATGATCCATGGAATTGAGTAAGCCAAAGGTGACATCGAGTACAATGGTAAAAATGTCAAGTTCTTTTTACCCAAAAAATTTATGATCATAACGAAAGATGTACAGTTGATTATGTCTTTGGACGTAAAATTTAACATTATAAGGATGGGAGATTAGTTATCTATTAGACATTCTAAATAAAAATATATTTAAAATACCTTGTTTTTCATTTCAACCTAAAAGCATTTCATTCCCCAAAGTTGTGGTTCACCATAAGATAATTAATAAATTGCATGTTTCTATTACAATAAAATTGATTTTAATACATAACAAATTTCATCTTAAAAGTATCCTATCTCATCACCACTCGATTTACTGAATATTTTTTTAACAAATCAATGTCCAGACAACCTAAAATTTTAAACTCATTCAAATTTACTACTACAGTACTATCAACCTTCAGCCTCACAATACGATCAGTAGCTGTTACAATATACAGGTTCGGTATCCCTTATCCGAAATGCTTGGGTCCAAAAGGGTTTTGAATTTCGTATATTTTCAGATTTTGGAATGCAGGGGGTCCCCGTTGTACGTTGCCCTGATATATGTTTCCCTGCACTTACATAGCTGAAATTTTGGGGGAGAAAACATAAAAATTCCCTGCAATTATGTTGCTTACGTGGCACCTTTTCTTTGTGAGGCAGCTCACAGATGCCGTTGTTCTCATGGAATTGAGAAAAACGAAAGACAGACACACTTATCAACTTCCTAGGACTGCAAACAAACACTCAAGGAAATGTCTCTCTCTCTCAAAAAAAATCAGTACAACATACATTGTACAAACTTTCTCATATATGGGTAGGCATCGTTTAGTTATCTTTGGAAAATGAAAATCGTATCAGCCTGTTTTTAGAAAATCCAATTTTTCTTAAAGTTGCCCAAGAACAAACTAGTCTTATATTCATTCATTGAGAAAAATGAAATATGTAGTATTATTGCAGATGTATACTTAAGTAACTGTACAAAATTTTATCAAAATCGTTGGAGCCGTTTTTGAGAAAATCAAATTATTGCTAAAGTTGCCTAGAATAAACTAGCCTTATATTCATTTTTTGAGAAATATGAACTATGTAGTATTATTGAAGACGTAAACTCAAGTAAGTGTACAAAATTTGATCAAAATCGTTAGAGCCGTTTCTGAGATAATGAAATTGTTGTTAAAAATTCGTAGAATAAACTTCCTTAATTATTGAGCAATGTCAACCATTTCTTCATATACTCTGCTCAGTATGATAAAATTCCTAAGTACAAGATTTCATTCATTTTTGCTCTACCGTTTAGGCTCCAGAGTAGTAACAGACAGACAGCATTGCGAAAACTACTTTTTCTGATTCAGCGACACGTAAAACATATATTTCCGTAAAAATCTAGATCGAATTTTTTCACGATAACAATACTTTCTCAATATACTCTGTATATGTGAAAGTAATAACCATCTGCTGTGGGACCCTCTCACACAACCCAAAGAGGCAATAGACTGAACCCCAAGACTAAGCCCTAATCCTGAGGTCCCATTGTTATTTACTTCTTCCATGATGGCATATATGCTATTTCCGAACTGGTTTGCAAAATCCATAAAAAGAAAGTATGAAAGCAATCTTAATTTTATTTTTAAAATAAAATTACGTGTTACACTAAACATGGCATTTGATGTGGCGATTAAATTAAACACTACATCAGGTGTGAAGAACTTGTGGGCGTGGGAAAGGGCACATCAACGTCATGAGGAACATTAGAAGCGGATGATGGGCCAGGAAGTGGATGCTCTAAGGATGATGACGCACCATGCTGGATGGCTTTCTTAAATGTTTCTTCTAGCATCATCTGTCTCATCAACAATGGTTTTCGTCATAGCAGTCTCTGCTTAATTTTATAAACTGACATAATTTCTTGTTCTGTTATGAATTCACGCTGCTCCAGTTCTGCAATAAGTCCGACACATTTTCACCATGTCGTCTATGGGCACTTTTTCTACTGTGTTTACAATGTCATCTTCATCTTCACTTGTATCATCAGGATCACCTTGATTCAGAACCATTGCAGGCATTATCACATCCCATCACAATCACTCTGTCTATGGCATCCTTAACTCCTGCAGGGTTCTTCTCATCAGCTGTAGTCAGTGTCTTTCTGGGACAATAATGCCAGAACAAAGATGTCTGGTCAGCATTGTAGATTTGTTCTGGCGTTAGATTTCCATCAGCAATGATCTTGGCGAACTTGTCAATGAATTTCTCTGCTGCCTCATGATCTGCAGAAGCTTTGTCACCACAAATCTTTAAAGATTTAACGCCGTGCCTCTTCTTAAATTTCTGCAACCAGCCTGTTGAATATTCACAGTTACCTTAGATGTTAAGTTCGTCATGATAGATTTTTGCCTGTTTCATGACAAGCATACCGTTAAGTGACATATGTTCATTCCGACGCTAATACTCTATCAATACATGATCAAGTTCATCATTTCTTGCCTTATGCAATGTTTTTCTATTTTTCATTAGCTTCTGCTCATTACTTTCAGAATAGAACTTTAACAATTTGTCCTTCTGTTTCTTCAAGTCATAGATGGTGGTTGTTCCAACACCATACTCCTCCGTAAGACGCCTCACACTTACACCCAGATCAATTTTTTGCAATAACTCAACTTTCTGTGCTATGGATAAGCACAAATGCATCCTCACTATTACCCATTGGAGGGGTATCTGCACACCTTTTTGACATTTACAACTGTATATTCACACCATAAAGCACAGGATAAGCAAAAAAAATCACTGATTAATTCACGAACGTCTGCTGGAAACAAACTGATGTTTGGCGCCAAACCAGAGCAAGTGGGGGTGCGATTGTAAGTGTCTGCTGCGCAGTGGCACCTGCACGTCATCAAGGAACCTTCTCAGAGCCTTCCACTCATGACATCTTGGCGCTCAAAAAAAACTTTCAGATTTCAGATAAGGGATACCGAACCTGTATCAAAACATCCGAAGGAATATTTATACTATAAATTCTTCAGTTCAATACAAGCCTTCGGTGGTTCAGTTAGGAGAGCATAGTCATTTTAAGACTGGAGGTCGCTGGTTCGATTCCAGCCCGAAGGGATTTTTTTCAAAAAATTATTAGTTTTAATTATTTTCCCATGTTAAAATTAAAACTCAAAAAGTGGTTCCTGGAAAATGTGAATGCTGAATATCTACAGCAAAGACGACACTTTCGGCAAAATACCTCAAAATTTTCATGGACTAATGAATATTTTTTTAATTATCATTTGAAAATATGTTTAAATTGAGTCGGTAATAAATCTTTTATTAATTATGTGCATATTTAATAATAAATCGTTTAATAAAAATGATTAGTTTTTAATTAGTCTCCTGTAAATAAAATTTTCAATTTATTTGATTTTGACTTGCTAACACCGCTGATTTTGTTTAAATAAAATTGTTCAAACCTGTTTACCTATACTTGTTTTTTTTTCATTTACTTCCATTAATTACTTACCTTCGAGCTTTTCAAGGTCATTATTCTCCCAGTCGATATTTCCTCACATGCACATTTCATTGCACTTTTTAGTTCAGGTTATTTGCTAACCTGCAATTTTCAACCCATTCAAATTTACTGCTACACAGGAAAAGAGCGCATTTCATTGCGCTTTAGTTTTGAATGCGCATTTTGTTGCACTTTTGTTTTAGCTCAAGTTTTTACCGATAGGTGGCTGTCTTATAGACTGTGTAGGAACATACAAAACACCACCACTCACAATTGTGAGTCAGACTAGACCTTTAGAAAATGCTCTCATTTAAATCTTAATATAAAATTGTGTTCTTGTTTTTCATCAATATTGAAAATTGCTATCCAGAATTGTTAGATGCTTAGAAAATATCGAGAACAAGATTCTTTTATGTAAGTGATTCAAGTTCACTTTTCAATCATTGATGTGTTGGCAATATACAACTTTCAATTTTATACCTTAGTTAGATTAAATGTTTAAAAACTATCTTTTGTTAATTTTATTATATCACCTGTCCCTCTGTCTGAATTTTGTAGTATGTGCAAACATGCCTTTTGGTGCGTGTAGAGGTTACGTTTATCACAAATTACAAGTTTAACAACTATAAAATAGCTTCAGTGCATATATCACAATTTAGGCAATGTATTATACCTTAGAATGGTATCATTGGAATTTTCATAAACTCACTAGAAAAAATACAAAAATCCCTAACTAAAAAGTGTTTCCCCTATATTGTAATTAGTAAGAAATAAGAACCCAAGATAGCATAGATTGACACCCCTGAACCACCTTTTGTATACCGAATTCGACTTTCGTGCATCATCGAAATGATGAACGAATATTTCGAGTGGTGCTGGTTGCCAGCCACCAGTTTCTACTGCATCGCCATTTTTGTCTGTACAGCAGTGTTTATTTGTGCAATTATTTAAATATTTTATTGCATTTTGCCCTATCTCTCTATATTATAAAACTAGCATAAGTGCCCGTTGAATTTCAACAGGTTTAATGAATCTAAATTTTCGTCAGTGCAACACGTAAAAATCGCAAGAATAAAATTGTGCACTGTTTTAACCATCGAATATTTCTATATTATAAGTCTGTTTTAATTGATTAACTAAAATCTCACAGAAATTCCTTGTGAATAAAATAGTACCTTTCTTTCTACTAAAATAGCCATTGCTATTAATTTTAAATTGATTATAGCCATTGTCAATGGTTAATTTACAAACAAGTTCTTCAAAAAATATTTATGCCTCTAATGAAGATTTGTGTCCAAGGTGCATGGGAAATATTCTCAATTTAGCTAGCCTCGGCTCACCTCGAGTCGCTCTATACCAGATGCCATCGAAAGATACACTAAGGGAAAATGACACAACAGCTCAAAATCATGACTACACAGGCAAGTTTCATCAGCTTTGTGAGTGGCTAACAATGTACCCTTACGTGATGTTTACGAAGCTGAAACCTTCTAGAAGACAATAGTATCCTTTATCTCTCAGAGCGCGGTCCAATGTGAGCATATATGAATGCACTTTTCAATGTTCCATATACTGGTGAATGCTCTATTTTCGGGAACATAACACCCCCCCCCCCCCCCCCCCCCCCCCCCCCGAATTTGGGGGTTTTACTGTGGTGTAATTTTTTGGCAAAAATAAAAAATCCACCACAAAATTTAACGGAGATTATAAAATATAAAAAACCTGTAAAATTACAGAACGCATTACTGGGAAGACCAAAGTCTCTTTCAAAATATATAAAAATTAAAGAAGGTCGGAGACTACAGCGAGATGAATTAATTAAAACATAAATACTCCTTAACCCTACAAAGTGAGAATATTTAGAGACAAAATAAACAATGAAAAAGGGTAAACAAAAAACCGGGTAATGAAGGAATCAAAGGAAAGAAAAACAAAAGTAACACTTACAGGTTTATGGGAGAAGAAAACCTCGGTGGTGGCCCGGTGTCACACGTTCATGCACTCATATTCTTCCCCAAAGGAAAAAAAAATTTTTCTCTTCAGGAGAACAATCACTCAAACACGCACTCAAACAACAAAAGGAATTAATAAAAAAAGAGAACGGGAAACCTAGTACACATACACTCCTACAGAAACCAAGGTTTATACACACACTCGCACAACCGGGAATCTCTAAATATTCAAGAGTCATTAATACGTATTTCGGACACAGTGTGCCCATCCTCAGAGGGAAATGTTGAATGAAGGTCTGGTGTGTGGTTTGAAAATGTTAATGGAGAAGTGTTTATGTGAAAGTGAAAGGGGGGGGGAAGGATGGACCGTTCGACTATAAAGAGGGGAATGGGGGAGAGGGCCAGAATCGATGTTCATAACCGTTCCTTTGTATTTTGCGATGAGCATACTTTCGTAGGCATCCAGTTTAATATCGTTATGTACAGATTTCAAGAGTGATAAATTATCAGTGGTAATGGGATGATTGTATTCCTGTATGTGAGATGCTACACTGGAATTAACAAACCTCCCAAATTTAAAATGTGCCATATGTTCCTTAAAACGAGTTTCCAGTTTTCGCTTTGTCTGCCCAATATAAATTTTGTCACAACCCCCGCAAGGAATTTTGTAAATACCTGATCTCTGTAAAGAAGGTACGGTATCTTTCGGATTGTGGAGGAGGTTAATAAGTTTATTTCGTTTAACTTGTCCAGTTATAAAACCATGTTTGGAAAAACCAGGAATCTGTAAATATTCAAGGGACACTAATATGTATTTTTGCAAGTGTGTGTATAAATGAGTTTTCTAAAACCTTGGTTTCTTTAGGAGTGAATGTGTACTAGGTTTCCCGTTCTCTTTTTTTATTAATTCCTTTTGTTGTTTGAGTGCGTGTTTGAGTGATTGTTCTCCTGAAGAGAAAAATTTTTTTTTCCTTTGGGGAAGAATATGAACGTGTGACACCAGGCCACCACCGAGGTTTTCTTCTCCCATAAACCTGTAAGTGTTACTTTTGTTTTTCTTTCCTTTGATTCCTTCCTTACCCAGTTTTTTGTTTACCCTTTTTCATTGTTTATTTTGTCTCTAAATATTCTCACTTTGTAGGGTTAAGGAGTATTTATGTTTTAATTAAAATATATAAAGTTTATTTAGATTTCAGAAAGTCCTTTGCATCAAAAGACAATAAAAACTAGTGCTGACGCACCATAATTTCATGGCAAAAATGAAAATTTCATCACAGTATTATATGTACATTATAGGTTACAAAAACACTACAAAAATTACAGATGGATGGCTAACACATTTTAAGAACAGACGTCTAGATGTTTCAGGTGTTAACAAAATTGGTCAACCATGAAGCTGCCGATAAATTTTTTGACTTTTTATGAAACATTAGTTAAGGAATATATATCTATCCAACAGGTTTAATTGCATTATTTTAATATTTACTAACTGCACTGTATGTAATGGTGTCATGATTCCATCACTATTCACTTCTCTTTTGTTTAATATCAATTTGCCTCAAGAATTTATGCTAATACATTGTGTTGGATGTGGATAATTTCTCTTCCTTTCTTGGACAAGGATACAAGTTTTTTGTCATAAAATCCTATAGGTTGGACAAAGTTAACCCTTAACTCATGTTGTTATTAGAACAAAAGAGTTAACAGCGATAGACATATGAGAAATTCCATAGGATGTAATGCAGTTATTAAATATTAAAATATTGCAATTGAATGTGTTGAATACTTGTGTATTTGAGTTTCATTAATTCCTTGAATGTCAAGGAATTATTTAAGAACAACAGAGTACCTAGTCTACAGGTTAGCAAATCCAAGGTGAATATACGATTTTGGATCTGTTTCTTATTTTGGTATCCAAATGCTTTATTGAAGCCTATCCAATAAAACTCTCAAGCAAGCGGAATATTCACTTAACTGGAATACTCAATTCCCTTGTTATTCCAGATAACTGAGAGTTTACTGTGCTTATTTTACTATTGTATTTTTTCGTGTTTTTTTACAAACATCTATTAGAGGGGCCTGCAGGTAAACTTCGTGGGGGGGCCAGTATTCATAGCTAAGCCACTAGTTAAGAGAGAATTGAATATGTTATGCTGCTATTAAAACCATATCAGGAAAAATCTGTAGGTTTTGAAGCAATGTTTCGCCCAAAAAAAAAATATAATGCCTGCTAGTTTTCATTTATCATATTGTATTGTACAACATGCAAAACCATTCTGATGGAGATTTCTTGAAAGAAATTTTCATAGCTTATTCAGATTCACTATTTGATATAATGTACAATTCGGCTGTCTCAAAGTGGCAGCCCCAGGCGACTGCCCGGCTCACCTGCCCCTAAGACTGGCTCTGCTTCCAAGTATTAATCAATTCCTGCCATAAATCATTTTTACACTAGCTGATATATGAAGCTTTGACCCTTTTTCATTGCCACACAGATGTAGTTTCACTAAGACCACATTCAAAAGTTCCAACTCAGAAACTACAGGTGTTTTAATTTTTTACCAGATATATAATTTAAAATTGAAGATGTTATTACATGCTAACCGGTACTACATGAGCAAATATAGTATTTACAGTAGTAGAATTTCCATTTAATTAAGTATGCAATTCTCTAACTTAATGAAATTGTTCCTCATTCCATAGTTGCTGGCAAGACATAAAATTGGTCCTTTGAGGAAAAATTGTGGCTTACTACGAAAATAATATATCAAAATAATTAACATGCAAAATGCCATAAAATTAACTGAATAAAATGCTTAACTTACAAAGTTATGAGATATACTAGTTGTTATGGGGAACTTGTCCATAATTTCTACACTTATCTCCTCTCCTTCAAGGGTTGATATATCAGCCTCCCATGGAATCAATATCTAAAACAAATACAATCCGATTAATCTGTAACCATAAAGACAGGAAAAGAAAATACAATTATAACTAAGTCATAAAATTTCTATACTAATAAAGTCAGAGCGTCTAAAAACAGGCAATGGTAAGAACTTACCATATAAAATGTTATAATCTGTCAATGAAATTTATTGTCGTACTCAGGGCATCACATTCTGTCCAAATAACGATGGGAAATGCATGGCAAAGATATGATTATACTCGGGATTAAAATTGTTTGAAAAAGGATTACAACGCATAAAAAGATGATAGCTCATCATAGTTCCTTCAAATCAGCATAGTATAAAATAACTAAAATTTACAAAAGATAACAAGGCTGAAATCTTCTTCCTGCTCTTGAGTTTTAGTTTACACACATAAAATTAAGGTTTTTCTAAAATTTAATTTGCATTAACATTACACACACAAAAACACATGAATCAGATTGAGGATGCAACTGGCAACAGATATAAAAATTGGAGCTTCATTAGCTGACACAATTTACGAAAAAGCATGTTTTATTTATTGAGGTTTATTTAGAATTTAAACTTTAAATTCTTTATAAGTTTAATAAAATAACTGTATGACTAAGTAATGTATTTAATAATTAATAAATTTTAACATTCTACGTATAACCATTTGCTCCCAGTATTAATTTAGAAACTTTAAATGCATCCTCTGCCACTCACTGATTCTTCCAAAAGTATTCTTGGCATCATAATAAATGGCATCATAATTCACATACACCCTGCAAATTTCAGTCTTTTATCTTATACTATTTATTTGCTATTTTAATTTTATCAATTGCACAGACGGTCACAGAGCAAAAACACAATCGCATTTACAAAACAAAACATTACATATTCTAAAAGACTTTATCACCATTTAGTTAGAAAGTTTTCAGTACAACATTATCAAATGCAACATTCCATTAATATATTTCGAGTTGTCTTTGACACTTTGATAACAAAAATCTACAAGTTGTCAATTTAATTACATTTTTTAAACATTTTCCATTCCACTGCATGGAGATCATAGTATCACAGATCCAGAGTTGAATTTTTACAATTTTTCCTTGGAAGAAATGGAAAATTTCTAGTTCCACAAAATTTTTAATAACTAACCAAACTAGATAACTTAGCTATCTCACATAATTTTCAATGATCATCACCTACAATGCAATTTTTTTTATTCGACCAGTTGCAGCTTTAATCTAGGAATGAAGAATAGTCGGGCTGCACTATTTCCTCTTATGAGTTTTAGAATCCTCTTTATTTAGTTTTTTTTTCTAGTTTGGGATGTTCTATATAATTATCTACTCCAAAATTATTGAGTGGAAATTAATATATGATATATTCCTGTGATAGGAATTTTGTAGATGCTCAAACTCAAACTACTAATCAAATCAGCACAAAAAAATTAAGATTTTTAATTGAAAATCAAGAGTTGATTAGATTTTGGGAAGGTTTAATCCTATCATGTTGCAGTTTTTGCGAAATATCTCCAACAGTTCGTCATTAACCTTTATTGGAAAGGTTGAAATACTTGCAAAATGCAAGCACCGTCTACATGTCTATAATTCTAAATATACTAATAAACAGTATTTGCATTGTGCAAGCATTTCAGTCTACAGTAAAACCCCCAAATTCGCGGCTTCCAAATTCACATGCTTCTCAGTTTCGTGGTGTTTTCGACTACTGCTGATATCTTTGAAGTGGAGAGAAAAAGCACTAAACAATTGAATTTCCCCATCCGTGAGGTTTTTTTATCATGCTGTGACCCCGTTTTTCGAAAATGTCTACCAAGAGGAAAGTGATAATACAGAAAACAGAAGAAAAAATTTGATGTGGCCAACACATGACTTTCTCCATATTTGGGGCATAGATATTAAAATTATTACGAATAGCATTAAGAGGCAAAATTATAATTTCCTATCGTAAAAGAATACAGTCGTCATTCTTGCCCTAAATTATATTTTGATTATGTTTCCAGAATTCACAGCTACGTCATTTTGGCGCTGTAAACTGGATATTACGAAAAAAGTTGAATATCTCCGAAATTGATGGTTCTACGAAAATTTGTTTCAAACAAAACCTGGAAGAAATATTACTCTCTACAACTTTGGTCCTCACGGAGATTACCTATAACGACGTTTTTAAGGAGATATTTGACGGAAACCGAAAAAAGATTATTTATAAATAATTCCTAAACAATAACTATTATGGAAAATTGTTTCAAATGAAACTTGTAGGAAATTACATTCTCTATAACCATTGTATAGAATTCTACATACAATAATAATGTTTTAACGGGGATATTTCGTCAAAACCGAATCGAGTTCCGAATAAACCTCGACTTTCGGATAACCGTTATCGTCCAAAAACTAATCAGCTCTTCGTACTCATACCAAAGTGTTATATATGTAATTTGGTGATAATATGACAAGTACTTTTTGAGTTAGAGCGCCCACAATCACATACATCCACACACACACAAACATCATTCCGAAAATAGTCTAAACGTGTTCTAGGGGCATCAAAACATGTATTTCCACTGAAATCTCGAAGTCGATTTTTTTCGTGAACACAATACTTTCCCATTACTACGTATGGAGAAAGTAAAAAGAAGATGTTGGCTTTAAGTGAGAAAATTGAGTTGCTAAATAAACTTGCTAGTGGCTGCTTGCTAGTGGCCAGTGTGTGTCATTAGTAGGCAGGTGATATGCGATCAACTGTATGCCTACAGCAGATTTAAATGACACATTGTACAGGCGACTCCTGAGTCTCGTTGGGGATGCATTCCTGAAAACGTGTTCAAATCTCGAATATTCGAGTGTCGAACGCCATTTTTCCATATACTTGCATGTTATAATCAGGGGATACGTTCCCACATCTCGGGAAAAAGTCTCCCATCACGTTCTATAAAGATAAAAAAATTTGATGTGGCCAACACATGACTTTCTCCATATTTGGGGTATAGATATTTAAATTCTTTTTATGAATAGCATTATAAGGCAAAATTATTATTTCATATCGTAAAAGTATACAGTCGGCCTTATTGCCGTAAATTACGTAAATTTTGAATGTTTACATAATCCATCGCTACATAGTGGGGCCCCTGTATACTGCAAATTAAGAAAAAGCAAAATATCTCCAAAATGGATGGTTCTACGAAAATTTGTTTCAAACAAAACTTGGAAGAAATATTATTCTCTAAAACTTTGGTCCTCACAAAGATTACCAATAACGACGTTTTTAAGGATATATTTGATGGAAACCGAAAAAACCAATTATTTATAAATAATTCTTAAACAATAACTGCTATGGAAAATTGTTTCAAATGAAAGTTGTAGAAAATTACATTATCTATGACCTTTGTATATATAGTATATATATATATATATATACACACACACACACACACTATATATATATAATATATATCATCATCATCATCATTGGTAGTCTATCCGTTGACAGGTCCGTGATTATTCTAGGTTAAACTTGGTTCTCCATATACTCCTATTTTCCGCAGTTTTCTTCATGTCTTGATAGCTCTCTTTCCCTTTCAAGCTGTCTACTACCTGAAACCTTTTCCTACCTATTTATCTTTTTCGATCCAGTTTTCCTTCTAGCACTTCTTTTATCATGATAGTAATGATTATACTATACATATATATATATATATAAGGGTAGCAACAAGGGGCTTCCTCCAACACCTTGTTGCTACCCTTATTATTACCTTTCCTTTTCCTTAAGTATTTATATATATATATATATATATATATATATATATATATATATATATATAATGATGTTTTAATGGAGATATTTTGCCAGAACCGAATTGGGTTTCGAATAAACCTAAAATTTCGGTTAACCGGTATTGTCTAAAAACTACTACTCAGCTCCTCATGTTCACACCAAAGTGTTATATTTGAAATTTGGTAATAATATGGCAAGCACCTTTAGAGTTAGAGCCCACACAATCACATACAAACACATCATTTCGAAAATAGTCTAAACGTGTTCAAGGGACCTCAAAACGTGTATTTCCGTTGAAATCCCGTAGTCGATTTTTTTCATGAAAATAATACTTTCTCTATATTACGTATATGGAGAAAGTAAAAATAATGAAAGCATACAGTCGATTTTATTGTTTTATTTTAATGGGAGATGTAAATGCCTTCCATTGGAATCGAACCCAGCACTTTTTTCTAGATTCTTTTCGTCACCACTTTATCATATGTGAGTCGAGCATTCTTGCCAAATTTAGAGTTTCTATCTCTATTTTCTCCCGAGTTATCGATAGAGGGGGTGGTTAGCAATGTTATGGTCGCGGGTTTGAATCCTGCTGAGGTCATGTCAAAATAAAAATATCATTATTCTCATTTTTTCTAGTGAACGGGTTTAGCGTTACATCCGACAAACAAACCAACCAACAGATCACGGAAAATATCTATAGAATTTGTGAGCTATATAAGCATAGGGGCATTCGGTGTATGTTTGATGCAGTAGAGTATATATCGCTTGGCAGAAGAGCGTGGGGAGTTTGATACATCTAGGGAGGAATATGTTATAGCGGCAGTCAATGCAAATTGGGTGGCATAAATCAGGGGGTAATTTCGTGTGTTGGGTGGTCTATATCGAATGAAGTGATTGATGGTCGTATATATATTAGGCGCTAATAATTAGTGGTTTGTTGTGCAAGTTGGGTGGCATATATTCCAGCTGATTTTTGATGCGTTTTTGGTGGCACACACTCATACACACTCACTCCCTCACACACACACACACCCTCACACACACACAACCTCACACACACCACACAAACATCATCTCATTCACCCAACACACTGTTTTCTCTCATGCATTTACAGGCAGTCATTTTAGCTCATTCACTCACTCTCGCATACATCCCTTCACGTACTTCTTCGTACGTGCTGGGATATAAAAAGAAATTTTCTCATTCTATTGTTACCGTAATATCCTCAGGCTATCTTAAACCATCGATACGGCTAAAGCGACCGCGTAAATTAACCTAATACATCTCTGAATATTCCATTTAATCTTCTTCTAGATACTTCTCAATCTACAATGTAGCAGCGGAATTAGTTGAACCATGTTTTCATCATTTTATAATTCCTTTATATCAACATACAAATCATTCATTGCATTATTTATCCTCTTCTCTGGTCACATTAGCAGGTATAACATGCTCCCATGGCGGCGAGCTCTTATGGGCGCCAAATTTGAAACCCTTGTTCGCTTGCGTGTTTCGGATACCGCTGTCGTCGCCTGGTTGATGTAGGATGGGCTTGGTTGGGCAAATCGCAAAATTCGACGCACGATGCGTACAGGATCCCTCATGTAATTACACATACCTCATATGAATTATTTTACCAAATAATCGGATGTACCTTAATTTTCCGATTATAATATGCATTTTTTTCTCGAAATAGTTGACAAAAAGATAGGGTGCGTATTATATATGGTTATAAATGCATACAACTTTTTTCAGTACAGAAATAATTTATATTTTTGAATGTGTTTTTACCAATAAATCGTACATTTCAATGCATTTCTATAACGAATTCACTACCACTCCCCTCATTGTCCTCAAACAGTTCCTCGGCGATCTTGTGTTCTCTGTCATTGTCTACGTAAATTGCATCGCCAAGAACATTTTATACACCTCGATCGACTTGTATGAACAATGTCGCTGGGCAGCAAAGGAAGAACTGTTACTCCAACCGACCATGTTAACCCATCAGCGCCCAGCATAACTCTACGGTAACATCTTACGCCATTGTAATAAAATGTTACTATCGGCGAGATAATTGGGTTTCTGGTGTCTTTACTTGTCTTGGTGGATAAAATGTATTCCTCTGCTACAATGTAAAGCATTTTTACTGTCAGTTATCATTCAGTCCGCTTCCGAGAGCTGGTAGTTGTAGCTGCATTCTGTCGACTGTGAAACCATGGACGTGCAATTTCAGTGAGTGCCAGATATTTTCCCATATGTGTGTTGAAATTACCCGTCCAATGAAGTTTTTTTATTATAAATTAACTACATTTCATTTCTCCATAGAGTGAAATTAATAATAATATCATTGCAAATAGATAAACTGTAATACCCAGCCGTAACCATATGGTTACGCCGGGGATTAATATAGCAATTTTGAATTTTTCCGTCTCCATGTGTTTTTATTGCCATTTAAGTGTTTCAATCACATGCTCACAATGATGAAGACTTTGGAAGTTATGACCATTAGTGGGTATTTTAAAAATAGATTTAAGGCTCGGCAAAGGGCAGAAAAAAAATGGATTATGATGAAAGTATGATTGCATATTTGGTAGCCACAGATGCAAGCAGTTTATTCGCAGAAAACCCATAAGATTTGGATACAAAGTTTGGAGTATAAATAGTGTTTCAGGATATTTAGTCGACTTTGAGCCATACCAAGGCAAGAGTCACCTGACCAACGAAACGTACAAACAACGGTATGGAAAAGCTGCTGCTCCAATGGTCATGATGCTTGACCACCTCAGAACCTGCCATATGATATTTTTTTTGACAATCTCTTTACTGGTAAGTGCAATTTATCTGAAAATTAATAATAGTTTATATTTTCAGTTCTTTAGCCTAAAAAGCAATTTTTGAAAAATATTACAGTTATGAATCTGCTGAGAGACTTCAAGGATAAGGGCTATAATGGGATGGGTACAATTAGAGAAAACCGTCTACCGAAGGATTGCCCCTTACAACCTAAAGCAGCGATTCAGAAAGCGCCTCGTGGCTCATATGATTATTGCACAGATTCCAAAGAGGGCATTGTCCTTTTGCGATGGCATGACAATGGTGTCTTTAGTGCTGCATCTACGGCACATGGAATTCAGCCTGTTAACTCAGTTCTTAGGTATTCTAGGGAACATAAGTGGAAGATGTGTTTTGCAACCCAAACTCCTTGCTGAGTATAATAAAAGTATGGGTGGTACAAATTATACGGACCACAATATTAGCCAATATAAAGTTGGAAATCAATCCAAGAAATGGTGGTAGCCTATATTTACCTAGTTAGTGGATGTTTGTGTATTCAATACTTGGATTTTGGCAAGGAAGGCAGGAAATGACATCACCCAGCTTGAGGTAAGGAGGCAAATTGTACAGGCTTACCTTGTAAGATACAAGGCACCCCCTACTCAAGGTCGTAGAGCCATTGTACCATGTCAGGCTTCTGAACTTTTAAGGTATGATGGTTTACATCACTTTGTTGTGCCTTCTAAGAAAAGATGTTGGTGTGCTGGGGAACTATGTCAAAGTCACGTGAGCACAGAATGTAGAAAGTGCGACAAAGGACTCTGTGTGAAGTGCTTTCTGTCTTACCACACCCCATAAGGTACATTTCAACTGAATTATGTATTTTCAGGAAATTGCTTTTTATTTCTCAAAATAGTTTTGTTAATGTAATATAGTGATATCTGTCTCAAAAATTATTTATTACCATAAAAATAACTTCAACGAAAACTTTGGTATTATTTGAAAAAATTTTTGTTATATTTTTATGCCAATTTTTCTTATTACAACCAATATATGGAACGATTTTTACAGGAAAATAAATAAATAATGGTGTATCATTAAATATTTTATTCATTAAATGTTTGAATTCATTTTATAGATGGACACTGTCATTGCATTACTGTAGAAAGAAAAGTAAATCGTGCATTCAATGTGTTGTGCGCATGAAATTCATAAATTGTAAATTGGTATTTATGTATGCTTTCCTAAAAATATTCTCAACATCAATTTGCTAGAGTGATAATAATGTTAATAAAACAAAAAAAATTCCTGAAAGTTACTTGAATATCGAGAATTAGGTACTATGTTACATAATCTGCAGCGTCTACCTATTAGACTGGTAAACCGCCCAGCATAACCCTAGGGTAACGGCCAGTAACTCGGAAGTAACAACTCACATATAAAAAATACTGCATGAACGTAAGAATTGGGCATATATGAAGTGACTGTAGAATTATAAAACAATTCCTACGAAAAAAAAACTTTGGGTGCTGACAGGTTAATACAAAAGGCAACATTGAGACTAAGGTCTATATACAATGTATCGATCTTTAACGGGAGTCACAACGTAACGTGATAATTTCATATACTTTCTCACAAATATCTAGTATGGCAGCAAAGCGTGAACTCCTAATCCAAGAGACCAGATTAATACAAAAGGCGACATTGAGACAAAATGTTTCTTATACAGCATAGTGATCTTTAATGAGAGTCATAATGTAACGTGATATTCTTATAAACTCTCTCAGACTTATCTCATTTGGCAGCAAGGCGAGAACTGTCCCGATAGTACACATGGTCAAGTAAAATTACACTGATCTTTTACAAAAAAAATCAGATGTGGCCAACACATGACTTTCTCCATATTTGGAGTATAGATATTTAAATTATTATGAATAGCATTATGAGGCAACATTATTATTTTGTATCGTAAAAGAATATAGTCGTCCTTATTGCCGTAAATTACGTATTCTTTGAATATGTTTAAAGAATTCACCGCTACATGGTATTGGCGCAGTATACTCGAAATTAAGAAAAAGTTGAATATCTCCGAAATGGATGGTTCTACGAAAATTTGCTTCAAACAAAACCTGGAAGAAATATTACTCTCTACAACTTTGGTCTCATGAAGATTACCAATAACGACGTTTTTAAGGAGATATTTGACGGAAACCGAAAAAACCTATTATTTATAAATAATTCCTAAACAATAACTGCTATGGAAAATTGTTTCATATGAAAGTTGTAGGAAATTACATTCTCTAAAACCTTTGTATAGAATTGTATTTACAATAATGATGTTTTAACAGAGAAATATCGCAAAAACCGAATTGGGTTTCGAATAAACCTCGACTTCCGATTAACCGTTATTGTCCAAAAACTAATCAGTTCTTTGTGCGCATGCTAAAGCGTTATATATGAAGTTTGGTAACGATATGGCAAGTACTTTTTGAGTTAGAGCACCCACAATCACATACAAACACATGCACGCACACACACAGACATCATTCCAAAAATAGTCTAAACGTGTTCTAGGGACCTCAAAACGTGTATTTCTGTTGAAATCTCGAAGTCGATTTTTTTCGTGATCACAATACTTTCCCATTACTTCGTATGGAGAAAGTAAAGTATTATATATAGTGATAAGAGAATTTTCGCATTTCACCCTTGAAAACATGGGTGCGTCTTATATAGGCTGCGTACCGTAAAGACCTGCATATAGGACACACCCGTGTATAGGACACAGGGGTTTCTGATGTCAAATTTTGAGAATTTTCTGTTCCCGAGTATAGGACACAGAGTGGTTTCCACGTCAAATTCTGAGAATTTTCTATGTACCTATAGGATGCTAGAAGGTTTTCTCTTAAAATTCTAGGAATAAACAATAAGTCGCAATAAAAGATTCCTATCCATTCTACTAAATGATTTCCTTCGAATATACTTTCTGCTCAGTATGATCTGAAAAGTGAATTTACCGAAGTATTTGTAATACTAGATTTACCTATATCGAAACTACATATTACGGGATATAGTAAAACACTTTGGAAAGCAATGTAGAAGATACAATGTAGCAGATTTTCGTGACTCCTACCCAATTGAAATAAAAAAACCTGTAAAAATTTCTGTGATCATCTGTGAAACTGACCGTTATCTATGATAGAAAAAATGAAAGTCAAGAGACAAAGTTATGATGCTAAATATAAATTAAGAGTGTGTCAGTACGCAAAAGAGCATGGTAATAGAGTGGCTGAGCGTGAATTTGGGCCCAGTGAATGTCTTATAAGAAAATGGAGAAAGGCTGAAGAAATGATAAAAAATATGGGGAAGACCAAAAAGGTGAACCGAGGTAGTAAAGCAAAACATCCTGAAATGGAAGAATGTCTGCTGAAATGGATAAGAGATACGAGAAGGGACTGCTTGGGTGTTAGCACATCAGTTGTTCGTGCGCAAGCTTTGAGATCATATAAAGAATTAAACATTAAAAACTTCAAAGCGTCTATGCATTGGTGTGGTCGTTTCTACAAAAGATGCAATTTATCAATCCGCCGACGTACTATGATAAATCAACGTTTACACGAAGATTACGGGGAGAAATTAATTGCATACCAGTCCTATATAACAGGGGTGCGCAACCTTTTCATATTCACAACCCCTAAATTTAGATGACAATTACACGCAACACCCGTCTATTTGCCTAGGGAAAAATATGAAAAATACGTAATTTATAGGTTTTGAATAGTATTTATTATATTATACAATTAAGGGGGTACAGTATAAAGAACAGAAAAACAACAATGATAACACACAAAATTAATAAAATAATTACATTTAATGTGAAACCTGAGCCTGGATAATTGGTGTAATTACATCGATATTTGGTAATATATTTGAAATTGCCAATCGTAAATCTGGTTCTACCTCAAGTTTAGAACGATGCTTTGTTTTGACTGTAGATAGACAAGAAAAATCAGTTTCGCATAGATATGTTGAGCTGAAAGGAGGCAGTGACATTAGAGCTTTTTTTGAAATCACTGGATACTCACTTTTGACGGAAATCCAAAACCTTCCTCTTTAAATCTTGTGTATAGATTTTCGTCACATGATAACTCGATCAAGTGTTCTCTTTCTTTAAGGGTGTTATTATTCAAATTTGAAATATCAAAAGAAAAAGGGTTACAGATCCACCCCAAATCTTTTTCAGGAAATTTTTCAAATCTTACATCAAAATTTATTATTAGATTTGTCAGATGAGTTGAAATTGTAGTTTTAATTTCACGTAAATCAATATTGTTGTTCAAAATAAAATCGGACAGATATGAAAACATTTCAAAATTATCTCGTGTAATTTCATTTTTCCATAAAGCCATTTTTTTTTAAAGATTCTACCTTGTCGCTAAGAGTTAAAATGTTTGCACGTCGACCCTGCAAACTCACATTTAGATCATTTAGTTTTCTGAAAATATTAGTAAGGTAACTAAGAATTGATAGCCATTTCTTGTCTAAGAAATGTTGAGATAGTTTGTAGTTGTGATCCATAAGAAATATCCTAACTTCGTCTTTCAGATCAAACAAGCATTGAAGCATTTTTTCACGTGACAACCATCTTACTTCAGTGTGAAGAAGAAGTTTATTATAATCAGATCCCATTTCATTACACAGCATTGTAAACAATCTACGATTCAAAGAATCCACTTGAATAAAATTGACCACATTTACAGCTTCCTGCAGTACTTTATTTAAAGTTGGCTCTAGTGATTTTGCAGCTAAGGATTCTCTATGTATAATGCAGTGGTGAAAAGTTATATGTGAAGCAATCTTTAGCCTTAAATCCAATGTTTTTGCCAAGTAATGCATTTGCACCATCTGTACAAATCGCTACGCAATTGGACCATAAAAGGGCATTTGTTTGGAAAAACTTATTTACAAGATTGAAAATTTCCTCACCAATTGTTCTTCCTTTCAAAGATTCGCAGAATAAAAAGCCTTCCAAAATATCGCCATCGTAACAGTATATCACATAAACAAGAAGCTGAACAAGTTTAGCAACATCAGTTGACTCGTCCAATTGAATTGCAAAATATGAGGAATCTTTCAATCTGTTTAACAGTATTAATTTTACATTATCTGTGAGTATTGTAATACGCCGGGAAACAGTATCTCTTGACAAAGGAATGTATTTTAAATCGTTATCCATGTCGATAATATGGGTATTTTACATGATATGACTATAACGACAAACACGGAGATGAAAATACAGAACTCAGGTCTGACGGAACGGCAAAAACAGACCAGAAAAGAGACACTTAATTGGCCTGGCTGCCATGGTTGATATGACCTCAATTAAAAATAACTAACAACTGAAATACGGAAAAGTGCATGAGCCTCATTCAGGTGCTCTCTCTCTATCTCACACACTTCACTGTCTATGCATTTAAACAAGAATGTCCCGTCCATGAAACAGACTAAAAAGTTTCAATAACAAGTAAAATAACAGAAATCGTAGGTGGAAAATAACATCGGAAGGCTTATCCCGATTGTTCAACTATAATGTATTTATTGGATCATATCGCATGACATTATAGGAACTACTGTGTCACGCGATATAATAAAAGTATTATGTTTGGATCTAATTTCTTTTAAAAACTCCTTAATTGGCGACCCTCCCTCGCGACCACCGGGTTGCGCACCTCTGCTATATAATACAATTAAGAAAGGAATTCAACTTTCCACTTAGTCAAATTGGCAACGCCAACCAAACACCATTGACATTTGATATGCCATCTGATACAACGGTAAATGAGAGAGGTGCAAGAACCATCACGATGAGGGGCAAGGGAAATGAAAAGAATCGTTTCACTGTCATGGTTGCCTGTATGACTGATGGGATGAAGCTGCCTCCGTATGTAGTTTTTAAAAGAAAAACAATGCCGAAATGCGAATTTCCCTGTGGCATCATGGTCCGAGTGCAACAGCAAGGTTGGTTTGATGAAAACATCACCAATGACTGGATCGAGACTTTTTGGAAGAGAAGGTCTGGTGGAATGCGTCAAAGATCTCTCTTGGTCTTAGATGCATTCCGATGTCATACACGTCCCGAAGTAAAAAAGAAACTCCTTGAAATGAAGACAAAATTGGTGATTATCCCAGGGGGAATGACATCGATCCTGCAGCCTATAGACGTTGCAGTTAATAAGCCGTTTAAATCAGCACTGAAGAAGAAGTGGGCCGATTGGATGGTGAATGGCACACACATTCACCAAAAGTGGACTCATTCGTAAAGTAGATATAAAAACAATCTGTCAGTGGATCGTGGAAGCATGGAATGAACTCCCCTCACAAACAATAATTAAGGGATTCAAAAAATGTTGCATAAGTAATGCTTTAGATGGAAGTGAAGACGACGTATTATGGGAAGATGATAACAAAAACGGCACAACGACCGCAGAATTAGAAGCAGACAAATCTGGGGCTTCATCATAATAGACAGAAGGTGTGATATTATGCGAGGGAAATTTTGTGTTAAAATAATTTTGGAATCTATAACAAAAAATCGGTACAACATACATTGTACAAACTTTCTCATATATGGGTACTAATGCATCGTTTAGTTATCCTTAGAAAATGAAAATCGTATGAGCCTGTTTTTAGAAAATCCAATTTTTGTTAAAGTTGCCCAAGAATAAACTAGCCTTATATTCATTCATTGAGAAAAATGAAATACGTAGTATTATTGAAGACATAAACTCAAGTACGGGTAGTCCTCGATTTACGTCGTCACAAATTACGTTGTTTCGATATTATGTCGGTCAGGTGCCGTCGAGGTTATTTACTTACGTAATTACCATATTTTTTAATTAAAATTTATTAAACGTACTGAAAACGAAAATGCGTCATATTCGCTTACTTAGCTTCTCAAGTAGCATGAAAGCTGTAATCTACTTCCTTCTTTGGTTAAACATCGCTTTTTATTTAATTAAAAAAAGCGCTTGAAAACAAAAATGCGTCGTATGTGCTCTATTGAGCTGCACGACGTACTATTACAATGAAAGAACAACTAGCGCAACCACACAAGGTGGGCTGTACTTCTTGAGAGTCGGTTTTGCGGTCAGTCGAGTTGTCTTCTTCTGACATTCTGTGTTCCAACATTATTGCATTCAACTTTTTAAATTCGTTAATGTGCATACTACCCTTACCATGGCTGATAAAACTATAAGAAGTCCATCAACAAAAAGGACTCGCAAAACAATCAGTTTGGATGTGAAGTTGGAAGTAATACGCCATATTGAAGCCGGAGAGTGGGCTACTGATATTGGACGTGCGTTAAATCTACCACCTACCACTGTGCGAACAATTCGTGCAAATTCACAGAAATTAAAAAACACCGCAGAAAGTGTAATTCCAAGAAGTTCTGTACGAATAGTGAAATGTAGAAGTAATATTATGGAGGAAATGGAGTCCCTTCTCAGGATATGGATAGAAGAGCAGAACCAGCAATCTATACCTTTAAGCCTCAGGGTGATTCAGGAAAAAGCACGGTGTATATGGAAGGACTTATGCAAAAGAGCAAGTGTGAAGAAAGGGGAAGGGTGTGTGTGTCGATGAGGCAACAAATGAGATCACCTTCAACGCAAGTCACGGATGGTTTGAACGTTTTAAACGGCGAGCATGTTAACAAGTTAATGCGCTTCCCTGTTAATCTGACTCCAGTTAATTAAGAGGGTACTGAACGGTAGGGAATAAGAAAAACTGGCACAACTTAACGTGACGCAATAGCGGCGGCTGTCGGAACTAAATCGAGGAGAAAGTTATTCAGAACGGAAACATCGCGGGGTGCTGCTACTACCTGCTAGGGTTTGGGGAAGGGGGACCAACGAAAGTGTCGTGTTTCTTTTGAGCAGCTGGTCTGTCTCGTGAGGATGATAGAGCTGACATAAGCATTAGGCAAAGGTGATAACATATCAACGGTAATCCCTCACCTTAGGAAATATGGGAAGAAGCTTGGGAGAGTGTCCTATAAGGGAAATGACCAATGCTAATTTCCTCCGTTCTGTCAGGACTGTGCGATGTCTAGAAATGGGAATGTCATACTTCGCTGTTTGTTGGGCCATTGCCGGAAGTAGATACATTGAATTTGTGATCTTAAAAGGAGAAAATCGCAACATTTGACGATTTGTATCATAGTACGTCAACATAAGAAGTGCGATGTTGTCGAAGCATCGATGTTCCAGTCGATAAATCACAAATCGCGTGGCTCCACATGAGGAGAAGAATCGAATTCGTAGTAGGGAATGAACTTTTTGTACTTTCCTGACTGTACATGAATTAGTGCGACATAAATGCGGGTTGCATATACAATGCATGGTTTCGATTAACGTCGCACTTTCCTGGAACGCATCCCCGACATAAATCGAAGACTACCTGTAACTGTACGAAATTTGATCAAAATCGTTAGAGCCGTTTTTGAGAAAATCGAATTATTGTTAAAGCTGCCTAGAATAAACTAGTCTTATATTCATTTTTTGAGACATATGAACTATACAGTATTATTGAAGACGTAAACTCAAGTAACAGTATGAAATTTGATCAAAATTGTTAGAGCTGTTTTAGAGAAAATCGGATTGTTGTTAAAAATGCATAGAATAAACTACTCTTAATTATTGATCAATGTCAACCATTTCTATATATACTCTGCTCAGTATGATAAAATGCGTAAGTACGAGATTTCATTAATTTTTGTTCTACCGTCTAGGCTCCACAGCCAGTAACAGACAGACAGCATTGCGAAAACCACTTTTTCGGATTAAGCGACACCTAAAACGTGTATTTCCGTAAAAATCTTGAGGTCGAATTTTTTCGCAAAAACAATACTTTCCCGATACTTCGTATGAGAAAGTAAAAAGGAAGTCGATTATAGTAATTGAATATTAATTTAATAAACTTATTACCGCATGCATTGAACATTTTTGTTATCATTTCCGATACTATCACTTATTATTATGACCTATGATCGAATAGTCCAGACAAAATTCACTTTCTTAAAAAAAATAAATCGGAATGCATGCTCTTGCGAGGTTTTGTGCATCATATAATGTTGTCAAAAATAGTGTGCAAAGAGACATTTCTTGCCTTTAGCTGATCGCGGGATCAGATAAAATTTTTATCATAATATACGGCAGGTGTGATCATATTATGCGAAGGAAATTTTGTATTAAAATAATTTTTGGTTTTAGAATCCGCATTTGCTTACAACAGGCAGTTGTTAAAAATAACTGGTAATAATGATAATAACAAGTAGCATCTACACTACTCTGGAGGACCGTAATCTTCCTTATTTTGCCATTTCTTATGAAGAAAACTCTCTCAACATATTTTCACTTAGAATCACATTTTTAAGGAATGCAACTACGACGCTAAGAGATAGATACTTGTAATATTTAATAATAATAATATGTTTAGAAAAATTGTTTCTCATAGTAAATATCCTAAGAAACATATATTGTCATTTTATAATATTTAGCGGAAGATTTTTTTGCCATGGGAACGTATCTTGCCTTCTATAATGGGAATCGATGCGAAATTATACGTCAATTTATTAAAGGTTTTTGAAGAACATCTCTTTTGTAAATCGGGGTCCACCTGTAGTTGCATTACTACACTGTACATTATCCAGTCTTGCATACATCTTAAGCATCATTGCAATGTTTTGCTCCCGAAGACAAGCTAGAGCTGGTGGCTGGTGGACTGCTTTTTGTTTGAAAAAAACTTCTAAATAATTTTGCATTCTTTTGAAGGGAACAATCACATTCCCATTTTAATTTATGTTTTTGAGCACTACTTAGCTGAATTGACTTAAACGTCTTCAAATATAAGATCATCAAATTCATATTTTAATATAAAAGGGAAAATATTTAACTAAAACACACTAACTAATTCACAGTTTAACTTACGAGCAATAATAAGAAAATCACATATCAATGTAGACACTAACTTTTTCTTTTTTGCTGATGCCTTGGTAATGCTCACATTCACATAAATGCAAGTATTGGAAAAAAAAGGCAGTGAAGTCTGTAACAAGCAAAGTTTTTGCTAAGACAATGCAGGGATGCTAGTGAAGTCTCCACTCTCTCACTCACTCTAATCTAATAACACTGGTCAAGATCTTTCATCGTTAATATCTTTGAGAATGTTATTTGTACACTAGACACGTGGCATATACATTCCTTAAAAACTGAGTGTAACATAGAAATGCTTAATGCAAATGGTTCTGCTCTACGTATAGCATTTGTAAGCAGACCGCATGCATGGGTAGTCTGAATTTATTCGGCATCGTAATTAATAACAGCCCAAATGGCTATTCTTCAAGCAAGCAGCATTATCAATTGTTCTGTTCGTAGGAGGAAAAACAAAGGTGGTGTCCCTATAAACTCTTATAGTTCAAGCATCTTTTCTTTCATCTCCCTCTCAACATTTTTCTTTGTCCGTGAGACCATTTAGCCATGGTTCGCTTTGTGCCCCCTTTGGCCCTGGGCCCCCCCCCACCGCACGGTAGCTGCAGGGGTGTCCGCTACATCACTGCCTTTACATTATGATGCATTCTAATTACTATCAGTGAAATTACTAGTCAGTAAAATAGAATATTGCAACAGCCCATCAATTCTATGCTTAAATAAGCTGATGGACTTGGTGTGTTTAACTTAAAATGCAATAAGAACACAATATGCATTAACTAATAAAAAGTTGTGAATAACAAATACCGTATCTGCCCGAATACAAGCCAATGTTTTTTGTCAAATTCCATCATGAAAAAACCACCCCTCGGATTAAATGCAAGTCCAAGGAAAACTTGGGTTATGGTTAAATCTCGAAGTCTCTCATTGCCTTCGCATTCAAATGATAGTACTATATTTTTCGTAAAGTAAATATTTGACCTAAGATGAATATATATAAAAATATCTTGGCGAGATCGCTTGCGTAAATTGACAATTACACAAAATGCGTTGATGGCTTTGAATGCTCAACTGTTTGAATTTCGGTAAAGCTTTACATGGAACGTGTATAATTATAAAAATGCAATTTCTTAAAGCAATGTAAATGCTAATTTCATTCAAAATAGACTTGGATGAAAAAATATCTTGGCTAGACTGCCTGCGTAAATTGACGTTTACGCAAAGTGCGTTGACGGCTTCAAAGGTTCAACTGCTTGAATTTCGGTAAAACTGTACATGGAACGTGTATAATTATAAAAATGCAATTCTTTAAGGCAATGTATATGCTACTTTCATTGGAAATAGACTTTGATGAAAAATATCTTGGCGAGATCGCTTACGTAAATTGACGATTGCGCAAAATGCGTTGACGGCTTTGAAGGCTCAACTGTTTGAATTTCAGTAAAATTTTACATGGAACATGGACAATTATAAAAATGAAATTTCTTAAGGCAATGTAAATGCTAATTTCATTGGAAATAGATTTGGATGAAAAAATATCTTGGCAAGATCACTGTCACTATATTAGACCTTTTGTGAAAATGAAGATGAATGAAATTATTGTCACTGAATGTGGAATATTATTCAGCAACGCAAAATTATTAATTGGAGTAATATTTCAAAATGTCAACAACTAAACCATTTCCCGCACATTTCTTCGATCTCGAATAAAGTATTCTAAGATGTGCATGAATGCCCGGCATACTTCAGCATAAAATCTACGAAATTTACATATTTGCCAAACAATTGTATATATTTTTGGGGGGTCGGCTTAAATCCGGGGTCGGCTTCTATTCGGGCAGATACGGTATTACTTAAATGAGATAGAGATTAAATAGCTTCTTAATTCTTATGCTCTCAAAAGGCCGATCTTTAAGCTTAAGCTTCCTTTTGATCTATTGCCTCAAAATTTTGCTCAAAACAATCACAATGATACTATGCTGTGAGGCAGAGTGCTGATATCAAGGTGGTAACAAACATGAGAAAGTTCAAGTCATGTGACAACCAGCAGTACTAATATTACATTGTGCTCTTCTTGTATGACATTAGGGGAAAACCACTAGGTTTTTACTTTCAGAATGAGACCGTTCAGCACGAACATTTCGGCGACGGGACCATTCGGCACCGGACAGTTCAGCAACAGCCGTGATCGACATGGCACAGTTCCAACATATTTTGGAGATAATAGCATCATGATAATGTTAATATTACAACAATTATCTTAATGTGGCTGACTTTAATTAACCGAATCTATAATGTTTAAAGAAAAATTACTATATTTAAACAAAAAGATTTAAATTAACTTTCATGAGAAAAATTACACGATAAAAATTGTACGATGAAAAAGTCACCGGATGATATGCACAATTAGTTATATTAATTTAATTTAATACACGTTACTTTTAAGTTAATTCAGCTGACTTGATTTCATCTAACCAATATATACTGTTTAAATAAAAATGATTATATTTTTAAAGAATTACTTTAAAATTTACTTTCGAGAGAAAATGTTCACAATATAAACCACATATTAAGTTAATGAGGTGTAGAACAAAATGTCCTTGTGAACCAGAGAACAAGTTGATTTCGTATAAGTGTGCCACAATTTTTCATCATGATTGAAAGAAAAGTAAAACATAACAAACTGCTACTATATCCTTATGATTAGAAAATATATAAAATAACAAGAGAAAATAAGGAAATTATTAAATATGTTTCACGATGTTACGGCTTCTCTAATTCAAAAGGAATAAGTTTTAAGAAGGTAAATGTATAGAAATAGGTAATATATTTTATTTTGAAGTGGATTCATGATCATACATTTTATGAGTAATCATGCATGATAACTTACAAAGGAAATGTAATGGACGAGTATTTCCACAGCTATTGAAGCTATAAGAAACCGTTAGTAAACTTATTTTTAAAGTTTAGTTCATATTCTTGTAGAAAAGCATCCCATTACGATAAGCATTATGTAGAGACCAGCAATAAACTTTAACTTTAATTACCAGTTACAACTTCAGTAACTTATCTAAGATTTCTTTCATCGTTAATGTCAGGACTAAAGTTGAAGCAGAATACACAAATTCACAAGTTACATTACTTCATTTTGTAAGTGAATACGATATTCTATGCAATTTTCAAACATATTTACTTACACTGACTTTTTCACATTGAATTAACTAATTCCCAATACAGCCGAATAATTTAACAATGAAAACAAATACCACTGCTCAATATTTTAGAAGTTGATACCTAGTCCCTTATAACAGCATTCCATTCCTTAAAAATTTCCGTTCCACTACCAATACACTCATTCCGTTTCATCAAATTTTCCATTTCAAACACTGATGCTACAATCATTAACTAAATAGAATTATTTCAATTTGCTTATTCTGTTTCTTTGCTTTCGAAGTGTATTTTGTGGAAAGTCTATCTGACGATTATAAAAAAAATTACAGCAATCAGCTGATGAGTTACTGAAATTCGGAATATTTGGCGAGGATGGAATTATAACTGTATAGAAATAATTAGGTGTTCTATACATATAATTAATATATGCATAATTATCAATAATTATTGTAGTTCTCCCGTTAATGCACTCAAAAAGCAAGCATCTGGTGTGAGGTAGGTTCACTTTATTTTCCAATTTTAAGTGCACAAAAGTGTTACCCTTGTATAACACACACCCCTACCTTATCACATGAAAATTTTGTCGTCAAACTGCGCATTACACGAGCAGTGGCGGATTTAGGTACAGACGAACTAGGCGACCGCCTAGGGCCTCGCGCTGGTTGGGGGCCTCGCGTCTTAAAAAATTAGCCATCTGAAGGTCAAAAATCTATAATTTATCATAAAAACAAAACGCTAGAGTAATTTAGAAGGCTATCCATTGGTACGCAGATAATTTCTTTCTCTTTATAGCGATAGGAAGGGGAGGGTTATGTGGTTTCTAAGCCCCAACAGAACATTCTCACTCAGAAGGGAAATTAAATAGAGGTGATGTCAAGGGAGGCTTTGTATATGCTCTCTTCTTGCAGACGGCTCTTCAGATACAGATTTTATCCATATGTTTACGTTCACACACGCGGCCAGACATGGCGTGCCTGGATATGAACACTGTAATATAATGCTTGAGCCTCTTTTGGAGGCGCCAGATTCAGTCACCTACCCGTCGCCTCTTCTGATGAAAACAAGGACGTTCAAAAACTTGGTCAGTCGAACTTTGTTCGTTCTCGTAGTTGCTTCAATTTTCGCGCAATAAGTTGCACTGGATAGTATTTCGTGGCATTTTATATTATTCGTGAAACCTTTACATTAAAAATATATTATTTACAACTAAATTATTAAATTTAATTATTCAATTTTTGTGTAATAATTAAAACCGTTTAAACATTCAGTGTGTCAGGAAGAGATTGCGATAAAGGTAGAAAGTTTGAATCAGGAGCTTTTAAAAGGAAAAAACGTGTTCTCTTGGAAGAATCATAACAAAAATCTCAAGGATCTTTGAAGAAATTTTCGAAGGAGGAGAGCAGTAACATAACTGATTCTAGTTGTGATATTAGTGAAAAAAATGACCATTCTGTTAGCAATAAATGTGACAGTGAAAGGGAAATGCTTGAAGACATCAATTCAACAGTGCATGCTGGAGTTGAAACGTGTTGTGCAATCGCTCCAAGTGAACAAAAACATTGTGATGCCTCTTGTACTAGTGTTTCTAATTCAGTAGCATCACCTGTTGCGAGGAGTGAGACTAGACCTTTCGCAAACTACGATGATCCTGGTGAGTGGATTTTCCCTTTAGCTAACAATCAGCTAAGTGATATTGTTCGGAAAGGTCCGATTCGCATCTTACGAGGCAATGACGACTTTCCGTTGGATAAAACTAACCAACAATTTAGTTCATTTCACTATAATCGTGTTCTAAGTAATGGTGAAAAGGACGTTGGCTGGTATACTCCAATAGTAAGAACTGTGAATTTTGTTTTGCTTGTCGCTTGTTTTCAAGATCACTAGTGTCTATTGTTTCTAAAGGTTATTCAGACTGGAAAAACTTGAGTGTTTGTTTAAAATTGCATGAAAATCAGAAAGATCATAAAGAATGTAGTATGAAATGGCTAGAATTTGAAAAAAGACAATAGTGGAATGACACTTGACAAACACATACAAACGCAAATACAGGAAGAAAAACAACGGTGGCGAGATGTTTTAGAAAGACTTCTTGCTATAGTGCAGTATTTAGCTACACACATAGAGTTATTAATATACACCAGAGGGAACACTGGCGCTAGTGTCGCGTGAAAAATTGAACGCGCTGTAGCCATGATTTAGCAAGGCAATAACTCGCCATTGGAGCCGGTTTAAGGTGTACCTAGAGTTGATATCACGTGTTTTCTTTGTGTTTTTAGTGCTTTTTTGAAGTATTTCTTCAAAATGCCTACGTCGTGTGCTGCGTATGGTTGCACGAATAGATTCGAGAAAGGAAGTGCTGTTTCATTTCATCGGTAAGTAACAAAAATTACGAAAACATAGCCTCTGCTTATGTTAGTCGTAGGCTACATATTTGTGAATTCTATAATATAAAAAGCCAGATCTTTCTTCTGTCTTTTTATAACGCTTTGCCAATTATTTTTTACCATTGATAATACATAAAAAAACAAAATATTTTTCTAAAATATGTGCGCCTCAGTTTTAGTGACACATTGTTCACATAGGTAAAAATTATACATAATTCAAAAGAAGTACATCGAATTCTTTCAAACCTAATTTTATTTATTTGGAATTTTTTATTATTACAAAATATCTAAATAGTTTTCAAATTATAACTAATTTCAAATATACAAACGTTGTTTATTACGTGGCTAGACAATGTATACATTGAAGTATTAGCAATTGAAGTTTAGGTTTTAGTGGTTAAGTTTGGCCAGAAGGTAAGTAAAAACTAAAAATATTTCTTAATTAAATGTTGCATATCAACTGAGAACAAGAATATATGTTTAATTTACCTAATAGTGTGCAATATTTTCTTAGAAAACTTTGTAAAGAATACAATTTTTATTTCGTTTAGAAAAATAAATATAATAACTATAGTAATAAACATAGAACCTGAAATAAAAATAGAACCAGATTGCAGTAGTATTGATGAACCAGAACCAGTAGCATTGATACCTTACTATTGAGTGAAATATACAATATGTTATTTCTTTTTTAATAAATATTCTTAATAAATGATTGATGCTCAGTTCACCTCTTTGTCTCTAATGTTGTTGGAACCAATAAAACTCAGAAAAGCAATCCTCACCTTTTTAAAAATAATTTCCCATTAATAATATTATTGTGATAAAATTGTGTATATGGTTTATGTTGACTTTATTTTACATTAAGTTCAATGTTATCAATGTTTCCATAGCTTTCCAGTGGAGAAGGAAGAATTATGTAAGAGGTGGATGGTGAATCTGCGGAGAAAGAGTTGGAAACCCACAAGAAATAGTTATGTGTGTTCTGAACATTTTTTAAACGATGACTTCGAAGGAGGAGAGAGAATAAGAAGACGTCTGAAGAGCACAGCTGTACCCTCAATTTTCAATTTTCCTCCTCATCTTCAAAAGGTAATTAAATTATTTAAAATAATTAAAAATTTAATACTGATGTTCTGGTCATGACAGCCTTATCATTTCTTAGATATTCCTCCTGTAAATTATCAATTTCGTTTTTGAACCTTTAACTGTGATCCATCAATATTCAGTTCTATCATTAACTTATAAAATTTTGAATGCCAAATACTAGTATATTAAATTCCATGTCTCATTTTTGAAGGTGAAGACATCGAGACCTGCAGGAGTCCACGAAGATGCATCTGCTCCTGAACCTTCAACCTCAAATGAATTATGTAGTTCAAATCAAAGTGATCCTACTCCTTCCTGTGATCATACCTACTGCTTTCCAAGTAGTCCTACAAAATGGAAAAGAAATTATGATGAGCTTAGCTCGAGATATGAGAATGTTTTGAGTGAGAAGAGGAAACAGATTTCTTCCATGAAGGTAAAACTTTTGAAGAAAAATAATGAAATAAATTCTTTAAAGGAGATGCTGAATTGTTTAAGGAATGAAGGACTTATTAAACAGTATAATGCAGACATTATTGAGGAAAATTTTCCTGATATTTTAAAAAGCCTTATAAAAAGGTCAAAGAAAGAGAAACATGATGATACGATGAAGTCTTTTGCTTTAACGCTAAATTTCTATTCTCCCAGAGGATACAGTTATGTGAGGGAATGTTTTGGATTCAATTTGCCCATCCAATAACCCTACGGCACTGGAATAAGGCTGTAGAAGAACTACCAGGATTCACAGCAGAAGCTTTAGAAGCTATTCACAGAAAGATAAATGAGAACGAGGGAGTAACATATGGTTGTCTCATGTTGAATGAAATGTCGATACGTAAATCCGTGGAATGGGATGGAAAGCAGTTTGTGGGATATGTAGATATAGGACTAGGAATCAATGGGGAGAGCACGGCTATGGCAAAAGAAGTATTACTTCTTATGGGTGTGGCACTAAATGCCTCATGGAAGATACCTATTGGTTACTTCTTAACTGATGGTATGGTAGCTGATGAAAAACTTAACCTAGTTTCTGAGGCACTTAAAATATTATATGACCTAGGTCTGAAACTGTTATCTCTTACTTTCGATGAGACAGCAACAAATTTCAGTGTATCTAACATTTGGGGGCTAATTTCTCTGTGCCAAATCCAAAACCCTGGTTTCCTCATCCCTCTAATGAAAGGGAAGATGTCTGCATTGTACTAGACCCATGTCATATGTTAAAATTAATGAGAAATCTTTTGGGTGATAAAAAAATGTTGACTGACATGGAAGGTAACAAGATCAGCTGGGAGTATATTGTGGCATTACATCATTTGCAGGAAAAGGAGGGCCTGAGACTCGGAAATAAATTGAAAGGAAATCATATTTTTTTGGTATAACCAAAAAATGAAGGTGAAGCTGGCAGCTCAGGTTTTGAGTAGTTCTGTTGGTGATGCTCTAATTGCATTGGAACGGGATTTGAAATATAAAAATTTCAAAGGAAGTGAACCCACAGCAAGGTTCTGCTATTTCTTTGATCATTTATTTGATCTGATGAATTCAAAAGATCCATTAGCAAAAGGCAATAAGTCTGTTATGAGACTATCAAATATGTCTTGCTGGAATAAATTTCTTGAAGATGCTTCCTCCTACCTGATAAATCTCTCTGATTCTAGTGGCAGAAAAATAATTGAAACCAACAGAAAAACTGCTGCTTTAGGTTTTCTGTTTAACACAAAGTCCTTCATAAAACTCTATGAGCAGTTGGTTCTTCCGGGACATATCCAGTATCTGGCAACCTATAAGATGAGCCAGGATCATTTAGAAACCTTCTTCAGTTTGATACGTGCCAGAGGGGGCTGGAACAATAACCCATCATGCACCCAATTCAGATCTGCTTATAGAAAGCTCCTTATTCAAAATAGCATCAAAGTCAGTGGCAGCGGTAACTGTATACCTCAGGATGCAACGACTGTATTGTGTACACAAATTGGTTCCAATAATGCAACCGATTCTTTGTTAATTTCAAATTCTAGGCTGCAAGAAACTAGCTCAACAGAAGAAGACGTCATTTTTTGATACCTTGCCAGATATGTGCCTTTCTGATGTTTCTACAGAAATAATAGTTTATATTTCTGGATTTGTAGCAAGATCCGTTATAAGGAAACTTAAATGTTCAGTGTGTTGCTATGCTTGTGAGGCACATAATGTTGTTATATCTAACTGTTCCCTACTTAATCAGAAACAGAAGGGAGGATTAATTTTACCTTCACCTGAGGTGGTAAAAATTTGTACGTTAGCAGAAAAAATCCTTCGGTCATTTCTTGCAAGATATGGAAATCAACCCCCTCCAATAAAGAAGTTGGGTTTAATAGTGCAAATTAGGGTTTTGGAAATTGTAGGAAATGAAGCATTTCCATCCTTGGAAACCCACATGCTGGAAACAGGATTTCCAGAGAATCACGTATTCAAGTTATGCAAAATCATAATTGAAGAATTTGTACGAGTGAGGATGAATCACATAGGTAGACTTCATTCCTCAAGACAACAAGGAAGAAATATAAGAAATAAATTAACAAAAGCTATACTATTTCAAAATCAATAAGCGTAATTTTTCTATTGTTATATATTTTTATTCTTCAATGTATAAAAAAATTCTGATCAATAAATTGGAAAATGTGACTTAAGGATAAAATTTTTGAAATGTCTATTATTTTGCTACCTGATATTATTGTTACCTGCTATCTGATATTAAAATATTATATGTGAAATAAAAAATGTTACTAAAGATAACGTTTTTGAAATGTCTATTAATTTTGCTATCTGCTTTAAAATAATATTTTCTGTGGATTAAATGCAATATGTACGAAAGGTTTCAAATTCAAGAAAACCATATATTTTATGTAGTCAATGCTAGGTCTCTTATCACTATGATAGTTTGTGCATATATCATAGAGCTTCATTCATGGTAAATGCTCACTTGTTTGCTTTTCTGAAGTCTAAGAACTAGCCTTTCATTTATTTTAGTTTTTGTACTAAGAACTTCTTATTGCTTATAAACAAAAAAGCTGTAAAATATTAAATATAGTTCTTGCTTTAAAGAAAAAACTTCGGTATATTCGTAGAGATACTAAAATACACTATTTAAATAACTTTACGAGAAAAATATTGCATATTGCATTTTAGATCGCATTGTGGTGATACATTTTTT
This sequence comes from Uropetala carovei, assembly GCA_036926305.1. NCBI lineage: Eukaryota > Metazoa > Arthropoda > Insecta > Odonata > Petaluridae > Uropetala > Uropetala carovei. The sequence continues at coordinate 13,078,359 of JAXCHB010000011.1, forward strand.
AAATCGTGGTGTGCATTTCTATAAAAAATAAAATTCTTGGAGTAATTATTAACATTTAAATTACGTTAACTTACAATATACTACAGCTAGAGAAATATATGTTAGCAATTGGAATAATCATTACTCATAACTCCAGATACTGCAAATGTCAATGAAATTTGAAGACCACAAAAACGGAAGAAAACATGACTTATAATAATATTTACTAATTGTGCCCACAGATATTTGCGAAACGTTATCAAGGAATAATTTTTATTCATAAGAAACTGCTTTTAAATTAACTTTGATGACGATGTATTACACTTTTACTCGCAAGCAAATCACGAATAATGCGATTTATTTTCTGATAAATACTAGATTCCTGCTCAATTGCATTCTTAAATATCCATATGTTGATCTCTTTTATTGATTTTATAGTTTACGATGTATGACATTTTACTTCTAGCATATATTTGGTGTTCCTTTTATACAACTACATACCTCTTCTAACCTTCTTGCCTTGCTATTTGGAAACAAATGAATCTTCAATTTGCAACCGCTGATCAGCTGCTAACCGCATAGACACTAGTGCCAGTGTTCCCTCTAGTGTATATTAGTAACTCTATGGTTACACATAATTTAGCCTTTCGTGGGCATAGAGAAAACACAGAAGAGCTTAACTTGAGGAGTGGAGATTTCCTTGGGTTAGTAAAATTGTCAAAATTTGATCCAGTCATGCGAGAACATTATAGCCGCGTAGTAAATATCTATATCTATCTATATCTACAGTTCACTCTGCAAGGCACCACAATGGTGTGTGGCAGGGGGTGCAATAGCACCAAGGGAAATTGCATAATAATGAACAGTATCACTCAACGTCAGTTGATTTCTTATCGTAACTTCTGTTCTGCTCAGCTATCGTTCTAGGGAAAAACGAGCCTTTGTACCACTCAGTCCTGCAGGCTATCTCTCTTATTTTACGAGGATGGTCCATTCTACCAATATAAGTTGGTGCTCTTATTATTTCTTCGACATCGCTGGAGAATATATGCGTTCTAAATCTTTCGAGAAGTTTTAACCTAGAGCGTGATCGGCGCTCAGTTAGTGATTCCCATCCTAAGTCCTGTATCAAGGCTTTAACACTATTGTTTCTATCGTAACAATTTTTGACGAATCTAGCGGCTTTTTGCTGCACTCTTACTAACTCTGAGATTGATCCTTTCTCGTACGGATCCCATATGCTCGACGCATACTCTAATAGCAGTCTTACTAACGAGAAGTAACATGTCTCTGACTTTTTCCTCACTTTTACCTACTATGCGTTTGATGAATCCTAGTTCCTGTTTAGCCTTCCCGCATATATTTTGTATGTGCATATCCCATGAGAGGTTGCTTGTTAAAGTAACGCCTAAGTATTTGACGGAATCGGCTAGTTTTAGCTGGACGCCATCAACAGTGTAATTCGTCACGTCGATGTTTTTGTTTCCCCAGAATCTCATAAAGGAACACTTCCCTATGTTCAATTCTAACTGCCACTCTTTACACCACTCGAGAATTGCATTTAAGTCGTCAGAAAGTAATAACTGATCATTAGGACTGCTCATCTCTCTGTAAACTACTGTATCATCTACGAATAACTTGATTTTACTTTTAATAACCTTATCTAAGTCGTTTATAGATAAAAGGAATAGTAGGGGGTCGATTACACTTCCCTGTGGAACGCCTGAGGCTACGCTGACTGAATCTGATTTAAATCCATCTATAACTACAATCTTTTCACGCTCATTAAGAAAGTCCCTGATCCACTCGATTATCTTTCGATTAATTCCACAGTCATTTAATTTCTTCACTAACTTACTGTGTAGAACTTTATCGAAAGCCTTCTTGAAGTCGAGGAAAACCTCATCTAACTGAGGCTTACGGTCTCCTGATCTTAGTATATCGTGAACGAACAGAGCGAGCTGTGTTTGACAAGATCTCGTCTTCCTCAAGCCATGCTGATATTTACTTAGCAAGTTCTGACTATCTAAGAAGTCCATCACGGAGCTAACTATAATGTGCTCAAGAACCTTGCAAGATAGGGAGGTAACTGAAATTGGCCTGTAATTTTCTCTGTCGTCTTTTTTCCTACCTTTGTGTAACAGCGTTATAAAGGCTAATTTCCATTCCTTAGGTAAAACGCCATGACTAAGTGACTTACTGAAAACTATTTAGAGATAAGGTGCTATTTCCAGTGTTAACTCTTTGAATACTCTAGCTGGTATCTCTTCTGGACCCGGAGATTTGTTTGATTTGATATTTTTAAGCTGTTGGGCTATCCCTTTCGCTGATATGACTATATCGTTCATATTTTCCTTGCCTGGTTCGGGCGCCACAACCTTCGCTCTCATGTCTTCGGTAGTAAATACGCTCTGAAAAAATAAGTTTAACAAATTTCCTTTATGTGTTATTGCTAACTACCTCTCCTTTGTCGTTTATTAACGGGGCTACGGTTGGGCATCGACCTTAAACTTCTCTAACATATGACCAAAAGCATTTGGGATTTTCACTTAGATGTTCACTAAGAGTCTTTTTCTTGAAGTCCGTTAGTGCTTTGCGCATAACCTTTTTGGTCTTAGTCCAACAATCTCTGTACTTATGTGAAATTGAAATTACTTCCTCCTGTGACTTATAGTTATTGATGCGTTTAAATTTGGAGTGAAGCTTTCTTTGGTGTCGGAGGGCACACTTAAACTGCCGATTATACCACCTTGGTTCCCCATTATCGCTAATAAATTTACTTGGTATATACGTATTAATACCATTCTAATTTCTGATAGAAATGCTTTCCAAGTTTCCTCGTTTTTTGTGCTTGTCGATTTGCTGAAATCGCCGTAATCCTTGATGAGTTTCTCTTTGAAATCCTCAAAGTTAGCATTTTTATACATGTACACTTTTCGCTTAGGCTTGCAATATTTTGCGACAGCTATATCCAAAAGTACTGGAACTGCTTGGTGATCACTGATTCCTTCTTCAACAGTTACTTCGGAAACACGCTCGGGGATGTTAACTGCTAGTAAATCTAATATATTGTTCGCTCTCATAGGTTTTTTGACTACCTGGATAAGGGAATGCTTATTGAAGATGTCTATTAGCGCTTCGCATGACTCGCAATTCCTACCAGACGGTATGAAGCTACAACTCTGCCACTTTATTGAGGGTAGATTGAAGTCTCCTCCTACTATGATAATGCTTTTACTATTCTTTTTCTTTAGTGAGTTTATTTGAGCCTCTAGATTGTATATTTCTTCTGCGTCTGAAGCCGGAAACCTATAATATGCACATACATGAATGTTTCCCAAACCTTCACTGTTTATAGTACACCAAGTGCTTTCAGTATTGTTTTCAGCAAACTTGACCGGAGAACTTATTAGTGTAGTGTATAATGATACACAAGATCATTATCTCAGTAAAACCATTCAGAATGAGTTGATTGAATTAATGGCTAAAAGAGTTAAAAATAGGATACTGAATAAAGTAAAAGAGGCGAAGTATTACTCGTTTATTTTGGACTGTACGCGAGATTTAAGTCATACTGAACAAATGACAATTATAGTGGGCATTGTGGATATAATCACTGCACAAGTTGAAGAGCGTTTTGTAGGATTCCTCACGGTACATCAAACAACAGGAGAAAATATATCAGGAACTATATTGTCAGAAATAGAAAACCTAGGTTTAGACATCTTGGAATGTCGAGGACAAGGTTACGACAATGCTGCAAACATGCGAGGTGAAAGAAGTTATGTTAAAGCTAGAATATTGCAAGTAAACCCACGAGCTTTCTTCACTCCATGTGGTTGTTATAACTGGAATTTGGTCTTAAGAGATGCTGCTTCATCTTCTACTAAGGCTCAGGTATTTTTTGGTTTACTTAAGAGGCTTAATACTCTATTTCCACATCTTCTAACAGATGGCGCGTATTAAAAGAACATATTAATATCACACTAAAACCAATTTCAGGAACTAGATGGGAATGCAGAATTGAAAGTGTGAAAGCTGTTAGGTTTCAACTCAAGGGTGTATTTGATGCTTTGGAAGAACTATTGGCTACCTGTGAAGAAGTACCCAAACTTCGCAGTGAATGTGAATCTGTAATTAATGAGATTGCGACGTACGGTTTCATAGTATCTTTAGTGGTATGGTATGATATCTTATTAAAAATTAATGTTATCAGTAAATTATGGCAAAATGAGAGCATACATTTGGATATCACAGTTACTCAATTAGAAGAATTTCTTAAATGGCTTGATCAATACAGATCAACAGGTTTTGAGTCTACATCCAATGATCTGGCAGAGTGTATGGGGATTCAAAAACAATTTAATAAACCACGAGATCGGATTAACCCCTCAAGCGCGGAAGAGATTTATGAAAGCTTACCTTATTCGCTGAATGAGTTTTTATAAAAAGACACGAAAAAGATGCAAAAAAGTGTGAAATTTGGAAATTTTTTGTATTCTTTTTATTTTGACGAAAGTTTTTGTGAATATACATAATAGATGAAATTTTTAAAAAGTATCATTTAAAATATCATATGTCACACACAAACATTGCTGCAGTAGAAGTGAATAAGCACCACTCAATTTTCCGGTGCGTGTTCACGGTTTATACATAACTTCGGCATTGCGAGATCTATGAAATGTATTGACATGAAATCTTATTCAAAAAAAACATTTAAACGTTTCATTTGCTGAATGTACCTATCTAAACCAATTAGGTGAAAAGTTTGTCGCATGTCAACTTTTCCATTTCTTGACTGGAAATTTTTAACTAAGTGTTGTATTTACGATTCTTTAAAAGATGTTTTATAAATAATATAAACGTTTTAGTTATGCAGTCATCATTCTTAATCATTACAGAAGTCACATAAAAAAAATCGTTACATTTCGTTCATTAGAAGCAGAGATATGAAGTTGTATTTATCATGAATGATTTTAGACAGAATATGGAAAACTTTTAAAGTTACATTTTAGCTCACAAGTCCTTTCCCGATTGTTTTAGAATATGTACACACGCATAATTGAATTCAGCATGAAATTTACCTTAAAACACTAAAAATATCTAGTAAGCTTCTCTGTGAAAAGATACCATATGTTTATGAAGCATTGTCTTGGTCATGCTCGCTCGTTTCGGCAGATGGCTCACACAAAGGATCCTTTGTTTCGAACGCAGAGTAATAGGTCATTTGCTCTATATGGGTCAACTTGAGAAACCGACAGTGCGTAGGTCGGCGGCCTCTAGGAGGCTGTGGGTAAATATTTACAAGACGTTTTCCTCAAAAAGCTTCACAAAGAAAGAAACAGATGTTTGAGAAGATTCCCTTTACTTCAAACGCCAAGGAAAGCATTCCTAGTGCACTGAAAAGCGATTTTTAGAACAAGAACCACCATAAATTCGGGCAAAAATGAAAAATTGCGTGCAAACATTATCATACGTTATAAAATACACAAACACAATGAAAAATAGAAGACATGCATTACTACAAAGGCCAAAGCTTCCTCATTAAAAATATATAAAGAGTACTTATATTTACGAATCTACCTTGCATCAAAAGATGATGAAATGTGATGGCGCACCATAAATTCGTGGCAAAAATGAAAATCGAGCGCAAAATTTATCGTACATTATAAAATCCTAAAACACAAAGAAAAATGCAAGACATGCATCAGTACAAAGGCCAAAGCTTCCTCTTTCGAAATATATAAACCTTATTTATATTTACGAAACTCTGTTACGCCAAAAGGCGATGAAAGGTGCTGGCACACGGTAATTTCGTGAAAAATCGAGCGCAAACTTTATCGCATATTATAAAATCCTAAAACACAACGAACAATACAAGACATGCATTAGACAAAGGCCAAAGCTTCCTCTTTCAACATATATAAAGATTATTCAGATTTAAGTATGTCTCATGCGTCAAAAGACAATTAAAATTAGTGCTGGCGCTCCATAATTTTGTGGCAAAAATGAAAAATCCAGCTCAAACTTAAATGTAGATTATAAAATATAAAGTCATGCATTACTAGAAAGGCTAAAGCTTCCTCTGTCGAAATATATAAAGATTATTCAGATTTAAATATGTCCCTTGCGTCAAAAGGCAATTAAAATTAGTGCTGACGCACCGTAATTTCATGGCAAAAATGAAAATTTCGTCGCAAAATTTAACGTAGGGTATAATATACAAAAACACTACTAAAATTACAAAACATGCACTACTAGAAGGCCAAAGCTTCCTCTTTGAAAATATATAAAGTTTATTTAGATATAAGAATATCTTTCTCGCCAAAAGACAATTAAATGTAGTGCTGACAGAGGACGTAATAGTACGTATGACGGTGAATGGGACAGTTTTCGGAGGACGTAATAGTACGTATGACAGCGTCTACGGCTTAGCAAAACAATTTGTAGTGATGAAAGTAACAATGAATGCATCACCGATTACATGGAATTACTTAGGATTAATATCTTTAATGCTATTGTTGACAGAATTTATGTTAGTGTTGAAATCTGTTTTGAGTCTCTAAAAAAGTATGCTACGAATTTTGGATTTTTGTATAATACAGGCGACTACTGAGTTTCGATTGTTCGAGTTTCGATTAATTCGAGATTTCGATCCAGCAGATCGATAATTTACCCGGAATAAATTTCGCAGAGTAATTGGTTCCGAGCAACCACGCGAGGTTTAGTTATGGTGTAGACGTAGTTATATCTGCTCTAATTGTTTGAATTTGTGCTGAATTCACTTTTTTCTGTTAATATTTTATTTAAAATTATTTATTTTGATTTATTTTATTGATTTATTTATAAATTTATCACTTGGCATGGCATCTAAAAGGAAATGTAACAGTGATAATGTAAGGGAATTAAATAAAAGAGTGCATAAGACTCATAGTTATGAATTGAAATTAGAAATTTTAAAGCGTGTTGAGAAAGGTGAAAGCCAAGCTGAAATCGCACGATCATTGGGAATGTGTCCTTCAACTATTAGCACTTATGTGAAACAAGAGGAGAAAATTCTAGAACGTGATAAATTCAGGTAATTTGATAAAAACAATAAACAGTTCCCCACCCAATAGCTCCTCTTCTTCCAACTAAAGTCTTCCAACTTCTCAATTAATAAACCAAGTCCAGTAAGCGCAGTTAAAAAAGCTTTAAGGTATGAAAATATTTTTAATTTTATTGTTTCCTTATTCTTAAGTTATTTTGTGCTTTTTCAATAACTTTTATATTAATTTTACTGCGATAAATAGTTGTATGTACATATATAGATGTAAGCAGGTTTGTTATCCAGGTCGCACGAGTCGTTTGTAACAAATGACTCACGCGATCTGGACCCGGCTGTCTGCACAGCATATTGCATACATCTATCTTTGAAGTTCGAAACAAAAATTTATTTTTTCCTTTTTAGAGCAAAAAATAAGTTATACATTTAAAATATTTATTATATAATTTATTCATAATTTAATATTGTTGTATTAACATATTAGTAATGTTATTTTATCTTTAGAGAACGTGAGGGGAGACTTTTTCCTGATATGCGGGAACTAGGGATTGCATATTTACCGACTTTTGTTTTACCGGTAATTCGGTAAAAATTTTCACAAATACCGGTAATTTATACAGTTTCAAAAAATGCTAAACAGAAAGAAAAATGATAGGTAAATATTAATGGAAGACAAATTTTATTCAAATCAACTATAAAACATATAAATAAAAATATTTTATTCAAAACATTTATTCCAAACAATTTTAAGTTTAATATTAATATAAACAAAAACACTTTGAACAAAATTGTATTCCAAACATAATTACAAGTTTAATATTAATATAAAAAAAACACTTTGAACAAAATTGTATTCCAAACATACGTATAAGTTTAATATTAATATAAACAAAACACTTTGAAAGTCTTTCTTATTAGATGTCTTTTTGGTTAAAACAGGTTCGCAGAAAACATAATTTATCAAGACTATGGTCACCTAACTGCAATCTTATTTTAGTACATATAAACCCAGCCATTGAAAAATTCGTTCAGATTCAACACTTGTTGGTCGACTGGTCATTAGGAAATCGAAATCCATTTTTAAGTATTTTCCCCTTATTTTTTCTTCTTGAAAATACATTCGTTCCTTTCTTACGACTTGTGTTAGGTCTTTTGTTTTTTTTTTTGTTTTTGAGATGAATCCTCTGACTGGGAGTTGGAATCGTTGACTACTGTTGATTCAGTTTCAGAAATGCGTTCAAGTAACTCTACAATTACCTTTGTTATTGTGGCCTTGCTGGTTTTATTGAAAATTCCATAATCTTCATCAATTGATTTCTTTGGATCATAAAGAAACTGTAGAACATCAGAATAAGTTGTTCGTCTTTCCTTTATGAGAGCTATCAATGCTTCTTACAGCAAGTTTTATTGGCTGCAATGCTAATATTGTATTAGAGACCAGTTCAAGTTCATTTTCTGTAAAGATCAACAGATATTAGTGCTAAGATATTAACGTTTATAACGCATTATCCGCATTAAACATATTCAAGGAATAATATTAAAAACAGTAAAATAACTACTGACATTACATCACCATAAAGAAATATTTTACTACGGTTTAAAAAGTTCATGTAGGAATGAATCACTTCGTAGGAGCCGCCACTGTACAGGATCAAATACTGCGGGAAAATTACTTTCGATTTATGCCATTTTCGATTTATGTCATAAACCTCAGAATATATCTGTGTAAATCGAGTGTCGCCTGTACTTTCTTGACTACTGATTACTGGGTCAGCCTTCAGCGCATGCGCAATTGTCTGCCGAGAGAATCAGGACTTGAGAAACATTGAAACATTCAAACACGGGAATATTATTATTTTTTAACATGCATTAAAAACATTTTTTATTTACCGAATTACCGGTAAAAAATTACAAAATTACCGGTAAATTTTTACAGGATTTTTGGACTATTTACCGGTAAATCGGTAAACCGGTTTACCGGTATTGCAATCCCTAGCGGGAACGTATCCCCTGATTATAACAGGCAAGTATATGGAAAAACTGTTTGACATTCGAATATTGAAGATCCAAACACGTTTTCAGGAATGCATCCCCAACGAAACTCGGGAGTCACCTGTATATCAAAACTTAAATCCATTGCAGAAGAAGAAATTTTACAACATTGTAAAGTTTCAAAAATGTACTTGAATCTGAGGGCTCATGTAACATTAACGACTTAGAGATGTATGACAAACTCAGTGTGCTTTCCAGGATTCTACTGTCCAGCATAAACATGAAAGATGCATTAAAGTTCATAACTGATAATGGTTTACGTGAGGTTTACCCGAAATTAAATTTGCTTGCAATTTTATCTATAGAAAACGAGGAAACCAACTCCCTGGATTATTCTCAGCTGATAGAGGAATTTAGTGCAGCGAGGAGTAGAAAATTAATATTGTAAAACGGGTGAAGGTTCATTAAATTATTACAGACGGTTCTTTGTGAAGTGCTATTTGTGGTAATATGTGCCTGAACCAGATATTGTGACTGTATTGAATAAATTCAGAGACGGAGCTGGGATCGACCTCAGAAGTTAATCTTTTATAATGTAAGTATTAACATAATTGAATTATTAAAAATTTGTACACATATTTTCTTTATAAAAACGTAAACCTTTAATCCGAAATACTAACAAGTCATGGGCCTCGCAAACTCCAATCGCCTAGGCAAGGGCGTCGGCAGAAAATTTTGCAAGGTGGGACAAAACACAAAAATGCCTATTACCCAGGGGCAGATGCAATTTTTTCCAACCCGGGAAAGGTTTACTTAACCGGCCCCTATCTGACCACAAATGCACACCAATGAATCACTATGAATTATATTATCACTGTACTGAATATCCTCTTGAAATTAACTTAAAGTATACTTTAAATGACTAATTTATTCCGTGCGTGATGAATGGCCTTTCCCTTGAAGCAGGTTAAAATCTGTGCTTGAAATGGAAAATGTTATGAAACGGAACACTTGTATTGGTAGTGGAATGGAAATTTTTACGAAACAGAACGCTGATTATAAAGGACGGTATTTCTATGTCTGACGAAATAGAACGGTATCATCGGCACGTGTGACAAGCCGGAGCGGCATTCCATGCATTCCGGTTCATTCCGAACACTGGTTAAAATCCACTCCGATCGGCTAAATACTTCAACGCAAATATACTCATTTTCTACTCTTATGAAGCTTGACCTTGAAAATCCTAGTTGTATGCTTACTGCTGCAGCCAATGAAAGCTCGAGAGACTGTCGATGGAGGGGGGAGGAATTCAGTCTCTCTCTCGCCATCGTGCTGTTCGCATTGCTCCAAGCCCGACTGTGTTGCCAGATCTACCACGTTTACGCTACCAGATGGACGTTTCTATTTCCGTTTTATTCCTTTTTTTAAGTGCGATTGCTATTGTAATTATAATCTGCAATGGCAAACAGGAAGGAAGTGATACGCAGGCAGGGATGCAAAATAATTAACGATGTTTACCAGTATTTTAAAAGGGGGTAATGAACAATGCACCGCTAATAAACGTAGTGAAAGTACAGAAAAGGGTAGCAGAGGCTTGCTTAGTGAGTAGAAGTACTGTGCAGCGGATTATAAAAGAAGGACGCGATAGCCGTGAAACCTCAGGATTCACGGTTTTCAGTTCATCCCGTAAACAGATGAAGAGGAAAAATGTCATTGATGCAATTGACGACTTCGATAAAGACATTATTCGCCGAAAGGTGTTGAGTTACCATGTAAAGGGAGAATATCTTACCTTAAAAACACTTCTTCGAGATTTGAAAGATGAAATGAACTTACAGTGGAAAATTACATCGCTGTGGAGGATTTTGAAGTCAATGGGTTTCAGATATAGGAAAGGTAACGACGGTGCCGGTCCAAAGCCCGGATCAAAAAGAAGGATGGCAAATATTTTCACACAATAGAAAATGACTGATAGTAATGAATACCGTATGCTTTTTGGCACCATATCGCATTAGCACTCGCATGCGACTCCCTTCAGGAGCGGATAACTGGCAAGAGTGTACTACTTTCCCACGCCTCTCGAAAACTTCAAATGGTGGTGGAACGGGAAAACGCTCTGATTGGCTACTCCCTGCACCAAGGCCAGGCTTCATAAGAGTAGAAAACGGGTATAACAAATATGTATTAATCTTTTATTCGCCTTAATTTTCCGGAAACGATTAACATCCAATATACATATTGCATTTTAATAATATCTTAAAAATATCCACCTTTAACAAATGAAAACAAATGTTCTGGCACATGAAAACTTTTTTTCGAACAGTTTTTGGATGACTTTGAATGTACAATCCATTGACCTAAAACTTTGATTGTGGTTAATTACATGGAACGAAAATAGTCCTTCTGCTGTTGCTAATTGTCTTACCTTTTCAGCGAAATTAGTTTTTCAGAAGAAATCCTCTAAGTTAGAGCAGGAAGGGGCATTACTTAAGGCTCTCTTATGCTTTTCTGTTGCTAAATGTTTTGTGATATCACATCTGCCACCATGGGAGACAGAAAACTCACCGTTACATTCATCGCAACCTATACCCATTTTCTAATCTTATGAAGCTTGACCTTGAAAATCCTACTTGTATGCTTACTGCTGCAGCCAATGAAAGCTCGAGAGACTGTCGATGGGGAGGGGAGAAAGTCAGTCGGTCTCTCGCCATCCTGCTGTTCACATCGCTCCGAGCTCGACTGTGTTGCCAGATCTACCACGTTTACGCCTTAGCGTTCGCACGTGACTTTCTTAAGAGCAGATATTGGGCAAGAGCGTACTACTTTCCCATGCCTCTCAAAAACTTCAAATGGTGGTGGAAGGGGAAAACGTCCTGATTAGCTATTCATTGCACCACGGTTAAGCTTCAAAAGAGTAGAAAACGGGTATAACAGTATCTTCTATTTTAGTTTTTTTCAAAAAAGGAAAATCTTTCGCCAAAAGTTCATTGAACTTACGAATTCTCTTCCTGTTAGATTTTTTTCCATTCCTATAGGTATAAGGAAAGAACTTAATTTAAAAAGATTTTAAATTTTGAAATTATTACCACACCTTATATGTTCACAAAATAATAAATCACTGAAAAGTTACGTGAGAGCACTTGTCAATATACCATCAAACTATTTTATTAAAAAGCAAACATACGTCAGGATTCCACTACTGACAGCTGGTAACGAACGAGCCATAGGGAATCACAGAAATGAGCCCTATTACAACAAAATGCAGTACTGCTGAAGAAGAAAGTGGTACCAAACTCTAATGGCACTTCCAAAGAAAAAGTTAAAACCTAATGCGCAACAGTGGCTAAGTATCAGAGCTACAAAGTTAAAGTCATGTTTGAATCAAACAATACGCCCCTCCTTTTCGCCCAGGGAATAAGAAAACATATAAAGAGATTACATAGTTATTAACCGCTACTGCATCTTCCTGACATCACCAAAAGAGACCTTATTGCCATCACTCGCAATTCTTTACTGAATACCTGGCTACCGATTCGCTGACTAGTTCTGCAGTCATGAGGGTTTTCCCATTAAATCCTGAAGCGTAAGGACAGCCAACCTGCTCTACTGGACTGATATTACCGATGACTGTATATACCAGTGGTACTCAAACTTTTCGGCCCAAAGGTCACATGATCCATTTCTGCAAACATCGTGGGCTTCATAGCTCAATTCCGCCCTCTTCGCAAGCCACACCGTCGAAAATAGAGGTTAAAAACGACTTAAGGAAATTAAGGATTTAGTTGTGAGTCGAAATTACCTAATTTGTTATTTATCCATTATGGAATTAGAAGGGTAAACACAAAATATATTGTTTACTTAATTTTCTACTTTCCTTTTGTTACATTGTGTCCTTTAATTGTTAAACTCATCATATTGTACTTTTGTGACTGATAGAAAGCAGGACATTTATCTTTATACATAGAAACGTAAATAGACACATAATTATTCAGGAAACAACCTGTGGGAAGCGTTTATAACGATTGACCAAAGTAAGTGAACCTTATTTCGTCTATTGAATACTGGAATCTTACCTTTTTCATAAGTAAAATCATTATATTCTACATTTTAAATTAATTAAATTAAAACATAAATACTCCTTAACCGTACAAAGTGAGAATATTTAGAGACAAAATAAACAATAAAATAGGGGTTTTAAAAAAAATATTTTATTTTTATTTTTTTTTTTTAAACCCCTATTTTATTATTTTGTCTCTAAATATTCTCACTTTGTACGGTTAAGGAGTATTTATGTTTTAATTTAATTAATTCATCTCGCCGTAGTCTCCGACCTTTTTTAATTACATTTTAAATGTTTATTAACGTAAATAGGTTCACGCATCTGGTGTACATTTTTCAGGGTCAGTGTTTAATCATAGACAAATATACATCCACAGGTGTTCTTGCTTAAAGACATAAAAGTGAACACTTCAGAAAGGCATAATTACACAAGAAATGAAGCAGGATTTGGCAAAAGTGATATGATCTATGTATATAAAAGTGAAATTCTGTTTTTTTGTCCACTATAGATATCCACACCGTTGAAGGTTTCGTCTAAAACTTCACATAGGTATATAATTTTACCCTGCAAGTAACGTAAGATATATGGCGAGAAAAAATTTGGGGGAAGGAATGCTTAATTTAATAATTATTTCCTATAAGTTTACACGTAATTTTCGATTTTTCAGAGTGTAAGTTTTTTCCCTTCATTCATCGAAATACCAAATTATGGATCGATTTTCTTCATTTTTGCTTTATTCAATGGTTACAACCGCCCATATGTGCGACTGTGCGATGCACACGGGTGGTCAAACAACGAGGGCGAACAACTTATCGTCAGACACGTATAGTATTTTTAACAGTAATGCGGATTATATTATAATATGCCGTATATTCTTTCATATTTATTGGCTACAGAAATTTATCAAACCATAAGGTGTTCTTTATTTTTGTAAAGATCACTTAAAAATGACGGTAAATTAGACTTGCACAGGGGCGGCCAGTGAGAGACTTGAAAACGGGCGGCCTTGAGGTTACAACTATGTATTATTTTATTCTTTCGATGTTTAGATGTTATATGGTCGAAGTTTTAGATTCATTAAATCTGCTGAAATTCAACGGGCACTTCCACTAGTGTCTAATATAATATTTAGGTTTTTACATATTTCCAGGGGGGGGCAACTGCCCCACCTTGCCTCCCTGCCGACGTCCATGCACCTAGGTACCTCGCACCTTCTAAGTCCGCCACTGTACAGAGTATATACGGTATGTACTTTACAAGCACAACAAATATTTTTTAGTGTCTGCAGGGCCTCCGTAAGTGCAGGGCCTGGTGCAATTGCACCATTGGCACTGCCATCAAGCCAGCCCTTATTATGGGAAAACCACTAGGTTTTTACTTTTGGCTCATCACTTATTCTCGGGAAAAACAAAGGCATGATCTTTTTAGAGATGACAACCAGTATAACTTTGTAGAACATTATTTAAAGATTGGCTCAGTAACAGTAATCAATATTCCACTGTCTTTTCTGAAGCATATCACTTTCTGATGAGAAAAATCATGCCCAGTTTAGGAGATCATAAGGACTGAAATAACAGGGGTTCTTGCAACTTCTGTTCATTTCAGCTTGGTTCTCGTATTTCGCTATCCACTTGAGAATCTGAGTAATCACACTAAATCATTTGCTTTGAGTGATGAGCTTAGATCATAAACAAAACTTGGCAAGAGATCTGGTGATGCAAGGATAAAGCGATTCATTTGTTTGCATCATCTAAGACTTTTATTTCAATCTATTAAATAGGGTGACTATATACAAAGGAGGTGAAAATGGCACATTTCCTGTTGTTTGTAACAAAAAAACGGGACCAAATTTTGCGCATTATTTTTTTAGTGGTGGAACTGTCATTATCACAATCTATGGCGAAAAAAGAAAATACAAACTTCCATTACAATCTGGAATATGACAAACTAGGACATAGCTCACAATCAAAACAGAATTTGACTAGTTGTCGTCAAAACTCGAAGGGAATAAGTTAGAGTAAAATCCGGACAGGATATTATATGCGGAGACCAGGTTTGCCACCTCAAGTTTATCAATGACCATGAGATTTCCTAATCTGACAATTGCAACTATAATTAACATTTGTTGTTCATTTGATAAGCTCTATATTTCCAGGAATCCTACATTTCTAATAGCGATATCAGCTATACTATCAGATAATCTGAATTTTAATTGCGATGGGCTTCAAAATGCGATGAAATGGCTTTTTTACCAAAACAACAGGATGGTCGGGAAACTAAGAAACAGAACTATCCAGGTGAAAACGGAACATATGGTCACCCTACTATTAAATAAATAAAAATCTGATGTGGCCAACACATGACTTTCTCCATATTTGGGGTATAGATATTTAAATTATTATGAATAGCATTATAAGGCAAATTATTATTTCGTATCGTAAAAGAATACAGTCATCCTTATTGCCATAAATTAGGTATATTTTGAATATGTTTACAGAATTCACTGCTACTTGGCGGTGGGGCTATATACTGGAAATTAAGAAAAAGCAAAATATCTCCAAAATGGATGGTTCTACAAAAATTTGTTTCAAACAAGAGATGGAAGAAATATTATTCTCTACAACATTGGTCCTCACGAAGATGACCAATTACGACGTTTTTAAAGAGATATTTGATGGAAACCAAAAAACTGATTATTTATAAATAATTCCTAAACAATAACTGCTATGGAAAATTGTTTCAAATAAAAGTTGTAGGAAATTACATTCTCTATAAACTTTGTATAGAATTCTTTATACAGTAAACTTCCTGTTATCGGGCATGCTCGGGGAATTGGGTTTTCCGGTTAACTGAATATTCCGGTTGCTTGAGAGTTTTATTGGATAGGCCTTAATGCATTTGGAAACGAAAATATAGAACAGATGCAAAACTATACATATACCTTGGAATTTCTAACCCATAGAATCGATATTCTACTAACAGTTATTCTTAAATAATTTCTTGATATTCAAGGAAGTAATGAAATTAAAATATACAAGTATTCAATACACTTAATAGGAATATTTTAATAATTACTAGCTACATTACACCCAGCAGTTTCTCGTATGTCTATCGCTATTAGCTTCTCTTTTGTTTTAATAACAACGGGAGGTAAGGGTTAACTTAGTCCAACCATTAGAATTTTCCAACAAAAATTGTTTCCTTGTCCAAGGAGAGAAATTATCCTCACACAACTCAAAGTATAAGCAGAAATTTTTGAGGAAAATTGGTATTAAACGAAAGATGAACTTGAGTAAAGTAGTGTATAAATAAGCAATTCGAAGACGAGAGTAT
This sequence comes from Uropetala carovei, assembly GCA_036926305.1. Lineage (NCBI taxonomy): Eukaryota > Metazoa > Arthropoda > Insecta > Odonata > Petaluridae > Uropetala > Uropetala carovei. Next base: position 13,094,768 of record JAXCHB010000011.1, read on the forward strand.
GATTCTGCATCTAAGCCCAAAATAGGTATGCAGCCTTAAAATAAAGTAATAAACTATTATAATGCATAAAATTTTCTCACTCTTAAAACATTCTTATTTAGGAGGTTTGATACAAGAACGGAAACCTATGACACTACGCCTTTTTCTGCTGTAAGGTGTTGCCATCTACGAACCAGATTGTAAACTTTATGTGGGAAAAAAATGTCAACTTACGTCTTTTATTTTTTTATTAACAATAAAAGTGGACTCTAGAGAGTAACAAGTAGAATAACACTTGAACTAACCAGAGTTGAATGTGGTAAACATCGCCAAAACAAACCGGTCTCATCAGCATTATAAATCTGATCAGGGGTTAGGTCATGTTTCTTAACTGTTTCAAAAAAATCAAGGAATTTATCGGCAGCTTCTTGGTCACCCGATATTTTATCACCCGAAATATCTAGACGTTTGATCCAATGCCTAATCTTAAAACGTGTTAACCATCCATCTGAAAATGCAAACGGTTCACTAATGTCCATTTGTTCATAAAAATCTTTAGACTTTTCAATCAACATTAGTCCAGAAATAGGGGCTCCCTCGGAACGCTTTATAGAAAACCATTCATACACAGAAATATCCAATTGCTCAAGTTTCGGCTTATGAAGAGTGCGCCGATATTCAATTCCTTTAGTAGTCTCAGAAGACATAACGAATTTCAGTAACTGTGATTTCTGTGCCTTAATGTCATAAATAGTTGAAAAACCGACATTGAACTCTTTCATTAAAACATTGCGATTCTCACCTTCCTCTAAACATTTAATGATATTAAGTTTCTGGGTTAAGGTTAGTTCAACCCGTTTCCTTTTATCACTTTTAGCACATATTGCAGTTGTAGGAGGCATTTAAAAATGGTGTACGAAATATTTCATTTAACACAAACACTGATTCCAAAAAACATACATAGTTGCGTATTACGACTACCAACGTGAACGCCATATTTATTTAAATTAGCGGTAGCATTCCGAAATAGATGTAAAAAATCGCAGAAAGCGCCAATGTTAGCGGTAACATTCCGAACTAGATGAAATTTTTTTAAAAAATCTAGAGGCCGGAGATGCCGGTTGCTTAAGAATTCCGGTTGCTTGAGTGCCGGATAACTGGAAGTTTACTGTATAATAATGATGTTTTAACGAAGAAATATCGCAAAAACCGAATCGGGTTTCAAATAAACCGACTTCCGGTTACCCGGTATTGTCCAAAAACTAATTTATTCTTTGTGCTCATGCTAAAGTGTTATATATGAAGTTTGGCAATGATATGGCACGTACTTTTTGAGTTAGAGCGCCCACAATCACATACACACAGAGACATCATTCCGAAAAGTCTAAAGGTGTTCAAGGGACCTCAAAACATGTATTTCCACTGAAATCTCGAAGTCGATTTTTTTCGTGATCACAATACTTTCCCATACTACATATGGAGAAAGTAAAAAGGAGTCACCTGTTTGGGGAACTACATGTATAAGTGTATAAGCTCCATGTTTCCTAAAACCCTATATTTCTAAAAGCAATATCAGTTATACTTTCTGATAATCTATATTTTATTTGCCATGGGCTTCAAAACAGCACCAAATGATGAAAACAAGACGTTAATCACCCTACTATTAAAATATATGAAAGACTGTCACAATGTCACGTTGTCATGTAATGCTTTTTGAAGCTTACTATCTCGCAAATGACTGAACCAAATTTGATGAAATTTTCAGGATAGCATTATGATATAAAAACAAAATGTTTTAATGTATCGAACTCAAGATCAAAGACCTGGGTTCGAATGCAGAAGATAATTTCCATTTCCCATTAGGTAACACGTAAAAATGGACATTTCGACGTGCAGGCTTTCATTCTTTTTTATATTAAAATTAGAAAGAATTGACCTACACTCTTCGGATATAAAGTTTCTTATTCTGTTCATCTTTTTCCGCCTACAGTTCGAAATTTCTCAATGTAAACGTTTAATTCACACAGTTTGAGGAAATCTTTCCATTTTAATGGGATGTTGCCTTACCTACCAATTCCATTGTTAGACCTCTATATCATATTGTTAATTCAATCCTTATGGGTATAAACGTGCTTTGAATGCTTTTAATAAGAGAGAGAGGGAGGGGAGAGAGGAAAGTAAAGGGGGGAGGGGGAGGGGAAGAAATGAGGGGGAGGGGTGGGAGAGAGGGTGTGAGAGGGAGAGCGGGTGTGAGAGGGAGAGCGGGTGTGAGATGGGGGAAGGGGAGAGGTGTTACAGGGGGGGGCGGGGGGGGGGGGGAGGGAAAGAGCCCATCAACAACAGAATATTCACTAGAAATGTTATATATGGCAAAATATTTGCCCATTTGTAAAAGTGTGATATTAATTATTTTAAATGAAAATAATAATAATCCACCTATCTATAATTCTTCCATTGATATTTCAACGGGCATTACACTAGTTAAATAAATAAAAAGGGGTCACCTGTTTGGGGCACTATATGTATTTCGTATTTGGAAATAGGGAACAAACACGTGATGTGATGGCACGCACGACCCTTCTGCTTACACAGGATCAAGGTTTCAAATTAAACAAACTGTTTGTGAGCCACCAGACGAGCTCATGACTTCAAATTTCATTGTAGGCATATTTTGAATAATCCGTACAAAAATGTATGCAAAATCCTATGATGTTGACTGGGAACTGATATTAGCTTTGAATTACACCATACTTTCAATTATCTGGGACTGAAATAACAGGATTTTACTGTATAATGTATTCAGTTGAATAATTACTCATACATTTACTCTGAGATAAATTATCCATATGCTGTTAGTTACTGCACATGAAATGTGCCGAACATTCATTTCTGCAAACTCATTTTTGTTTCATATTGAGACTATCAAGTTGAAAAAATCAGGCTAGATGGAAAAATCTCATATAGTAACTTGTCAAAGAAAGCATGTCTATAAAAACACCGCCCACTGAAAAAAAAATTCTTTTTCAGAGCACATCTATAGATGCTCTCCCTGATATACAGAAGATTAAGGTGGATGTCTAAAGACTCCCCGATTAAGGGTAAAATGATTCCAGATAAGATGAGTTCTACTATAGCAAAAGCATCTTTTTACCCTTGCCATACCTTGCCCTCTCCTCTGTATACCACACACATTTCTGGAGTAAGTTTTCGAAGCTTCATGGCCTTGGAAAGTGCATCCCGCAGAGACTGACCATGTCGAACTTGCACACTCGTGCGTTGCTGATTGGGCAGGTGGGCTCGCACAACGGACTTAAGGGGTGAGCGTGGTGCAAGACATGATGAGCCATTCCCACCTAAGAGAGGGGAGCCACTCCTAAATATCAAATTAAATTAGTCAATGTCAACTAGGCTAGGTACACCCCGAGCCTCAGCAATTATTGACTTATCTGCCATTAAATAATATGTTTAAAAGTGGAAATTAAATCCCTGATGAAAATCACCAATACTTTTTACTGAAAAGTTAAACCCAAATAAGAAACACCAATAATAAAAAATTTCAAACCAATGTACCGTATTTACTCACATATAAGCCGCACTTTTTTTCCTAAATTTTTATTTAAAAAATTAGGGTGCAGCTTATGCACAAATACAAAGGAAAAACATTCTTAAAGTGAGATATTCTCATATTACAATCACAATTTCCATGTTTGCATCATTTTTGATAAGAGTCGTAAGACATACGAGGTGTGGCTACAAAAAAATGGGACTGACGTCATAGCATAGAAAAACACACCCCCACCACAAAAGTTTGCATAGAACTCACTAGATGGCAGCGTATGCAAGCTGCGATAAATAGACGTGTTTTCTGAGTGTGCAGGAAAAATGATGGATATCAAACTCTAACAGAGAATTAATAATAAATTCTTAGTTAAACTGAAGAAAAGTGCTACCGAAACTTTTCGTTTGTTACAAGAGGCTTATGGAGATTCTTGTATGTCCCGTACAAGAGTATTTGAGTGGCATAAATGGTTGAGTGAATGAAGAGAAGAAGTGGAAGACGACAAACGCTGTGGCCGACCCTCCACATCAAAAACGGACAAAAATGTGGACAAAGTGAATTAAATCATTCGAAAAGACAGAAGATTGAATATTAGGATGATAGCTGATATGATTGGTATTTATAAAGAATGCATTCGACAAATTTTGAGAGGAAATTTAAACATGAAGGAGGTGTGTGCGGAAGTTGTGCCATAAAATCTCTCACCAGAACAAAAGCAACGTCGTGTCAAAGTTTGTGAAAACATTTTGGCTAACAAGGATGTTTTAAAATGTGTAATTACTTGCGATGAGTCTTGGGTGTTTCAGTATGACTCGGAAACTAAAAAACAATCCATGCATTGGAAGATACCTTTTCTCCGAAAGCAAAGAAAGCTCGAATGAGCAAATTGAAAATTAAGGCCATGCTGCTAGTTTTCTTCGATATTAGGGGTGTGATTTTGGTAGAATGGGTCCCTCAAGGTCAGACTGTGAATCAACATTATTACAAAGCAGTTTTAGAAAAACTGAGGGATCGTGTGAGGAAAAAACAGCCAGAATTATGGGCCAATGGTTGGATCCTGCATCAAGACAATGCACCTGCCCGCAAATCGCTTTTGGTCACGCAGTTTTTGGCCAGTAAACAACTGTGCCTGAACACCTACCCTATTCACCAGATTTAGCACCATGCAACTTTTATTTATTCCCTAAAATAAAAAGTCGGCTCAAAGGAACCCATTTCCAGGTGTTGAGGAGGTGAAGAAGAAAACAGAGGAGCTTTTAAAGGAGCTAAAAGAGGAAGACTTCCAAAAATGCTTCCAACAGTGGGAACATTATATGAATCGGTGTATAGAAGAAGATGGGAACTATTTTGAATGGGATGACAAATAATTTGTAATTTTCTTATAATAAAGCTATTTTCACAAATCAGTCCTGTTTTGTTATAGCCACACCTCGAATACATTGTTCTCTTATCTAACCTATCTTTATTGCCTGACTAGTTGAACAAGTTGTTAGCAACCTTTTAGCTATTGAGGAGTGAAACAGATGCAAAGCTATGTGCATCATTTCTGCTGTGTTAAACATGCATCACGGTTTGTCTGTTAAAAATGAAATATTTCAATAATGTAAGTTTTTAGCATTATTATTTCTTCTAATTTTACATCTTTGTGCCTAAAATGGCACTTATATAAACATATTATGATAAAACAATTTAAATGCTATAATGTCATATGGTACTAAATATATCTTGAAACTTTAGTTCGTATATAATGTAGAAAATCCTAACAATAACTTCAACAATGAGAATTATAAATCATTAAATCCATTAAAAGACTGAATAAACAAAAATTAGAATTAATCTATCATTATTATTACTGTTTACATTCACATTTTCCACACAATGCAACGGTGCACTCAGTGCGCCACACGACCAATTGCATGAAATTTTTTGATGTGCATGCACTGAAATATGTGGCAAGGAAATTTTCCATTATTTTTTTATGCATAGTTTTCCTCTGTTTGTAGTGGCTGCATAATCTTACTCATTTAAAGCAGGCAGGGAAAAGAAGAGGTAACTCACGAATCTCTTGTATATGCATCTGGGCAAAGTCAGCTGAGAAAATCGACATTTTAATGCACTTGTCACATCAATTATTCTACACCATAACTTTTCAATTGGACAGCAAATAAGAAAATTTCCAGAGCCTCTGAGTGTAGGCGTATTTTTGAGTTCAAAACGCAGCTTATATTGAGGTTAGTATTTTTTTCCATTTTCCATGTTGAAAACCCCTGGGTGTGGCTTATATGCGGTGGCGGCTTATATTCAAGTAAATACAGTATAACTTTTAGGACTTATGAGTAAACAACGCTTTATTTTTTTAATCCCATGAAATGAAAATTTAAAGAATAAAAATAAATGCATAAATTTACATTTTTAAAAAACCTTTTCATTAACCCCTCCAGCGTGGCTTAAATCCCACAAAAATCGAGTATTTAGCTACTTATGTTTCATTAATTTATTTTTTCTAAAGCATTTTTTTAAATCTAAAAACTCAAGAATATTAAAAACTACTGGTTAACTGTATATTAATTATTTCTACAATTAACAGTTAAATTTAAAGAAATTGTGCATAGAAATTTTTCCATAATTTTGAACATGTGGAACCTTAAAAAAATGGTGGAATATAAAAAACATTGCCAAGGCAGTTTTTCATTAACATATCTCCTCTTTTGTTCCACTTGCCTCTCTGCTTATGGCAAAGATAGTAGATCATGTTGAAAGGTTATCCTGAATACAGGCAGTCCTCGACATCCATACATAATGCGTTCCTGAAAACGTGTACGGAAGTCGAATGTAAGGATGTCGAACATAGATTTACATGTTATAGGGAGGGGGGTTCTGTTCCCAGAGAGCCAAAAAATATTATAAAATCTCTAATTATGGTATAAATGTTTAGTTTTTTGAGCATGGGCCTTTTAGAGACAACCGTCGATTTTATAATACAGAGATATAGGGCAAAAAGCAATAAACTATTTAAATAATAGCACAAATAAACACTGCTGAACAGACAAAGATGCCGGCACAGTGGAAACTGGTGGCTGGCAACCAGCAGCACTCGAAATATTCGTTTGTCATTTCGCTGACGCACGAAAGTCAGAATTCGGGGTATGGAAGGTGGTTTGGGGTCTAAATGTATTATGAACGAAAGTTCGAGATTTTTTCATTTAAGCATTTTGCTATTTTCATAGTTTTTAGTGATATTGCCTAATCATGGCCCCAAAGAGAGTGATTGAAATGACAGAAAAGTTGGTAAAAAGGGCAAAAAAAGTGATGAGTTTAGGGAAGAAAATTGAAGTTTTGGATCGGCTTGCGCATAATGAATCTGCTTCATCAGTTGGTAAATTACTTGGTGTGACAGAGTCCACAATAAAATCGATAAGGAAAGTGAAGAAGCGATTAGAGCTATTGTTGCAAGTGGTACTTCAATGAGTACAAAATTGTCTTTCGTACCTAGAGAAGACAGAGAAGGCTTTAAACCTGTAAATCAAGACACAAACTCGCAAGAAAATCTCGCTGAGTTCACTTGTCACTCACAAGAAAGTCAAGCAACTGCACGATCATTATATGTCAAATTGTTTTGCGGTCTGCTAACGGGATATCGTCAACGTCATCGAAGCATGTGTAGATCGGTTTCTTGCTCTTTAAAAAAATGTGGCATTTATTCAGAACGCCACAGTACGTATTGTATTATTATGTTTGTTCTTCTCCTTCACAGTTGAACACACACTCAACCGGCTTGTCCAATGAATGAATGTCCGATTGAAGCTAAAGATTCGCCGCTTTCGGCACGCCTAATTATTTCCATCTTTGTCTCAATCGTGTTCAGTTTATGAGTCCTACTTTTCTTTTCACTTGTATTAGCACTTTCAGTTTTCTGTTTATCACTCATGTTTATAAAATAATACGTGTAAAATGCACAAACAAAGAAACACTGCTGTACGTACAAACAAAGATGGTAACGTTGCCAAGACTGAATAATAATAATAATTTATTGATTATTAACTGAATTTACAGTAGTATTAATCTTGTCAAAGTTCAGTACAATATTAAAAAACATTACATATAATACGTATATTATTACATAGCATACTTTAATTTGGTAATTTATTAAAAGTGTTGGCTTGGCTGACAGACAGCGCTATTATGCGATAGCTCGAAATGTTTGTTCGTCAGCTGATGTACGAAAGTCCGAATTCAGAGTACGAAAAGTGGTTTAGGGGCAAGAATTTATAATGTACGAAAGAGTGAATTGTATGGATGTCGAATATACGGATGTCGAGGACTGCCTGTATTGTACAATGATTCTATATTTTAATGTAGGCAATAACTTGATCAATGAAAAAAATAAGCTGCATCTGAGAGATGCTCAATATGGCATACTTCCTTGTAGAGGTCTGTACGGGCCTGGGCCAGGTAAGGCCTAAAAAGAATGGGCCCAGACGATTTATCCATTGCCTTTCCTGTTCGGACTGCTTCGAGCAAGTTGAGGAGCCTGTGGACCACCCTCATGTTTGCGCCACTGTGCAAAGAGTGCTTCGTTTTCACTATTTCTTTTAGCAAGAGTTCTCCATCTCTCCTTTACAAGCAACACATCTCCCAGGCTGACACTAGAGCACCCATGAATTCCTACTGACCCACCATCTCTTAAACAACTATGTACAGGTGAGCCCCGCTTAATGCAGGGTATGTGTTCCTGAGGCCTCCACATTAAGCAAAAATCCACGTTCGCCGGGGCACCATAACCTTTAGGGACCTGAGGGAAATAACTTCCCAAATGGTATTTTTGGACCCACATTCAATGTAAAACATATTTCTACCAGACTTTTAGCACAGAATTTATTAAACAAACTAAAAATTACCTAGTAAACAGTAAGACAAAAAAGCTTTTTAGCGGTAGACGTACATAATTTCAAAATATTTCTCAGAACACGAAGTTTTATTTAAAAAAGAGTCCAGGGTCAACTGCTTAGCTTTTTTACGCTTATTATGCAAAACTTGCAGGTAGCATTCAAACAGTCCGTCGCAGCTCCGCTTCACGGCACTCACTCATATGAAGTCCTTGTGCTCCTCCAACAAAGTCATGCACTGATCGACGATGCTCTTGCAGCTCTGCTTATAGATCAAACCCATAGTAGAGCATGTTGGGTTTTCTGTAATTTATATACAGTACACTCCCGATTATCCAGGATGGTAGGGAATAAACTAATCTTGGTTAAAAAGTCCCGGTTAATCTAACATCCATTTGATACACAGTAAGTCCAAGACCAACAAGGTTAATTCATTCACAAAATTCCCATGTAAGTCAAAAATCATGTAAATCAAACAATAATTAAACCAATACCATTTTGAAAGCAATGCAGTCAGCTGTGCGTTACTTGCAGAAATGTAAAGAGAGCTTTAGCGGAAACATACAGCAAAGGCGATCTTTTGAGTGTCAGTTCAAATAACCTGATTCATGCGGCAATTCAACAAATTTGTTTGAATACTGTTACGAGATAAACTTCCCGCACTTGATTAAAAAAAAACGAAGTTAACAATATCACTTGTCTGCTGCTTTTCCTGCGCATAGCGCTATGTATTGAGCAACTGTCTAATGCGCGGCAATTAACCTACTGCAATTAAACGTGCTCATGAGTTACGCCGTGTTTCCATGTGTCTGGTTTTACTGTATTAAAACAATAAGATTATAGAAAAAATGAAAATGAAAAATATATACTTACTTATTCCTATCTTATTTAAAATACGATAGCAAAGAAGTTTGTTTTTTTGATTCGTTAACCTTTCGGCAAATGGCGCTGCGCAGATTTCTCAGCATTAGTTTCTCAGCCAGGGTGCTGTCTTGCTGTCCCTCCAAATAATCCAGCAGAACTTGGGTGTGAGTTAAAGCAGTGCTGTGACTGATACTTTGCTCTGGTATTAGGTTGTCATCTTCCTGGTCCAAATCATCGACCGCCATTACATCGTCGACATCAATGGTATTGATACATTCCACAATTTCTTCACCACTCAAAAAAACTTCATGGCCGGCCAAATTTTGGTCTGCATTTAACCACTCGTGCACTGTTTCCTCATCAACATTCACACATCCACAAATGCTGTGTAAATTATGCAGTAGTTCAGGCACCGTTTCATTGAAACTATCCTCAAAACCAAGAAATTCCTCGTCGTTTCCCAGTAAAATTTTTCGCCGTGATTTTTTTAATGTCAAACTTTTCAGCAGCAGAAATTTCATAAATAGCATCCGATACAGTTAGCTTTTTCCAAAACAACAGCAAATCATCACCGTCTTCCTTTATTAACTTTAACAGCAAGTTTCTTCTATAAATTGTTTTCATGTTTTGTATCACTCCTTGATCGAGAGGCTGTATCAAAGCTGTCACATTCGGAGGTAAGTACATCACAAATATATTTCCGTCTTCGGACTTTAAAGTATCTCCATTTGGGTACTGGGGGCATTGTCTGAGAGTAAAATCGCCTTTTGTGGAAGATCTAAAGATTCTAAGTGTTGACGCACTGCTGGAATGAATTTTGTTTTAAACCAGTCCGTAAGAATTTCTCTGTCCATCCATGCTGACTTATTACTGAAGTAATCGACAGGTAAATTCGATAAAACTTTAACTTTTGAGAAAGCTCGAGGTTTCTTTGCATTCCCAATAACACGGTTTCAAAAAATGAGACCTGGCGGCATTACCACAGCACAAAACTCTTAGGTGTTGTTTCTGAAGTTTATGCCCTGCAGCACTTTTTTCATTTTCATGAGCTAAAGTTTTTTGTGGTAGACACTTCCATCAGCGTTATAAATTTGTTCTGACGTGAATCCTTCATAATGTTGACACTGAGACTTAAATTCCTCAGCTGCCGGCTCGTCACAGCTAAGTTTTTCTCCTTCGATAGCAATCTGACGAATCCCGTGACTTTGCTTAAATCTTGTCAACTACCCACATGATGCGTTAAGGTCCCCTTTCAATTTCAATTTATTGAAAAAATACTTTGCTTTCATTGCACAAACAGCTACTGAAACCGGGATTCCCTCAGCTCTATGTTGGTTAAACACAAAACCACTGCTTTGTCCAAATCATCGTAGGTTGACATCTTCATGGTTTTCCATCTAGACATGCCACTTGCACTATCAGAAATTCCAGCAAACTCAATCAGCTTATATTTGTTTTTCACAATATCACGCACTGTTTGGTCACCCACACTGTACTCGTTCATTAACGACTTCACGCCTTTTTCAGATTGTTTAATTATGTCAAGTTTTTGTTCTATAGTAAGAAAAACTCTTTTACATTTCGACATGATCACGTAATGGCTATTCGAATTTCAAATTAATAAGAACAAAATGACATGCTCTCATTATGACACACGAAAATAAAATGAACACTCAAAATATTCTGATCCAATTCCGCGCGAGCGATCAGGATCTACTTCATGGTGATCACGCGCCGTCTACGCGATGTTTTTATAAGTGAAATGCATACAATGTGATAATATGTATGTATCTCTAGCTCACACGGAGTAGCGGGAACTATGTAGGTATCTCGTTACTTGCCTTTCCCCCTCCTCCCCTCATCAGTCCTTCACTCTGCACGTCGCCCATGGTTTCAGTTACGCTGTCGCATCGTTTTTCAGTGGCCGATTTCTCGTACTATGTATTCTAAATTTATTACGTTTTTTTTACATCCTGGTTAAGCCGATCCTAGATAATCGAGAGTCTACTGTATCATTATATACAGTGATGAGCTGAAGCTGGTTCCCAATGGCTCGCTAGCGCCTGTTTATTTTTCTCAGAATTTGCGAGCCGGTAGTTATATTTTTAGAAAATATGAAAATTTATTGACTTCGTCCTTTCAAGTATATTTTGCCCTATCTGATAGTCAATTTCCAACAGTGTATGAAATGGAATCTATAACGAACCGAACACTTGCTAAGCTAGCGGACCGGTATTACTAATTAGAGCAATATGGTGCCCCTGGCTTATAGGCCTCCTCTGCCATCCTTATCCAAATTTCCTAATCCCCCCTTTTTTAGAGCCGGTTCTTAATATTTTTCCAGCTCATCACTGATTATATATTATTATACATTACATGCATTCAAACATTAAGATCCCTCCACGCATACCACGTTTTTTCATACGTCGATCAAAATTATATAATTTTTTGATGTATAGCGTTATTGTTATATTATTATTTATAACGACAAGTTAATACGGTAAATTAACATTGCAATAAAGTAATTCTCAAAAAATATAGTTTGTAAAAATACAACTCATCAAAAACATTCTTTACTATCCAGTGATGCCAAAGAAACATGATGCATGTATCATATTTCTATTTCCGTTTTTCAAATGTTTTCTGCCTTACGAGATATATTTTTTGTGTTAGACTGTGAAATTTACGGGGAAAGCAGTGAAAGTGGCCACCAGACGATGCAATATTATGCAACACTGATGAAATATCACAATATTTAGAATACTTTATGAAATTTGATTACTGTAAAATTTAAAAAATCATAAGATATTAGACTGTGCTAGCACTGTGCATAAGATATCTATACCGTATCTGCCCGAATAGAAGCCAATCCCGGATTTAAGCCGACCCCCCAAAAATTTCCACAATTTTTTGACAAAAACGTAAATTTCTTAGATTTTATGCTGAAGTGTACCGGGCATTCATGCACATCTTAGAATACATTATTCAAGATCAAAGAAATGTGTGGAAAATGGTTTAGTTGTTCACATTTTGAAATATTACTCCAATTAATAATTTTGCATTGTTGAATAATGTTCCACATTCAGTGACAATAATTTTATTCATTTTCATTTTCACAAAAGGTGAAATATAGTAACAGCAATCTCGCCAGGAAATTTTTCATCCAAGTCTATTTCCAATGAAATTAGCATTTACATTGCCTTAAGAAATTTCATTTTTATAATTATACACGTTCCATGTAAAGTTTTACGGAAATTTAAACAGTTGAACGTTCAAAGCCTTCAATGCATTTTGCGTAATTGTCAATTTACGCAAGCGATCTCGCCAAGATATTTTTTCATCCATGCCTATTTCCAATGAAATTAGCATATATATTGCCTTAAGAAACTGCATTTTTATAATTATACACATTCCATGTAAAGTTTTATCGAAATTCAAACAGTTGAGCATTCAAAGCCGTCAACGCATTTTGCGTAATCGTCTATTTACGCAAGCGATCTCACAAAGATATTTTTTCATCCATGTCTATTTCCAATGAAATTAGCATATACATTGCCTTAAGAAACTGCATTTTCATAATTATACACATTCCACGTAAAGTTTTACTGAAATTCAAACAGTTGAACGTTCAAAGCCTTCAATGCATTTTGCGTAATTGTCAATTTACGCAAGCGATCTTGCCAAGATATTTTTTCATCCATGCCTATTTCCAATGAAATTAGCATATATATTGCCTTAAGAAACTGCATTTTTATAATTATACACGTTCCATGTAAAGTTTTACCAAAATTCAAACAGTTGAGCATTCAAAGCCGTCAACGCATTTTGCGTAATCGTCAATTTATGCAAGCGATCTCGCCAAGATATTTTTATATATATTCATCGTAGGTCAAATATTTACTTTATGAAAAATACAGTACTATCATTTGAATGCGAAGGCAATGAGAGAAATTTTCCTCGGACTCGCATTTAAGCCGAGAGGTGATTTTTTCATCATAGATTTTGACAAAAAACATCGGCTTGTATTTGGGCAGATACGATATTTAAAAAAAATTTTAATTTGAAATATAAATTGCGTTATAACGAATCCGTGTTGGCTGGGGTCATGTTAAGCAGGGCTCACCTGTACTTATAACACCATCAAGAGGGTTCTGTTTGCTCTAGGAGATACCAGGATCTTTAGGAGTCATACATCCGAAGCTTCATTCCATACCCTTACACCTTATCCCATTACCCTTCCTTTTGTATCTGCCATTGGTCATCAGTTCGCTCTGGGTAGCACATGATATTGGTCTTCCATATTGGTAGAAATTGACATAATTTGTATTCTTCGTGCATTTGTATGGTTTGAAATATATTTTGCATTATTAAAACTTTTTATAACTCCCTAAAATACCAGAATGGATTTAATCAAGGAAATTTTTTGAAAGTGCGTTTATATTTGAAATGCTTTGAAAATTTTTAAACATAAAAAGATACTTTATATAGGGTATATGTTTACTGAAGAATGTACAAAATGTCCCGAATTTGGGCGTTTAAAATAATTCGGGCCTAGGGCCGGGTCTGGGTGTGAAAATGGGATGAAGTCTCAAGCCGAGCTGAGCTTGGACTCAAGTATGAATGGGCCGGGCCAGGCTTGGGCCGAAGATTTTGGCCCGTGCAGACCTCTACGTCCTTGTACAAGCTTAAGCGGATATTATAATTTAGTCTTATGATCACAAATATCATTCCATGATGATTTACTGCGCATTAAATTGTGTAAATTCTATAAAAAACTGCCTGGGCAACAAAAATTAAATCAGAAAATATAATTCTCCTTCTAGAAGCACCTGCATAGGTTGTTCTAACATATGTAGAAACATCATATTGTTTTTTTCACATAAATACAATGATAAGTTATTTCCAACTATTCATCATATTAAATCAAAAATTTTCCTAAAACTATTCAATCCCTTCTAGCTTAGCTGACACCTATCAGCTAATGGTCATCTTGATGGGTGTAAAAATTAAAAAACAAAAATCTCCCCAAAACTTCTTTGAAAATTAAACTGTAAAAAATATTTTTAAAATGTTTAATGCAAATAATATATCCAGATCACTTATAAGACCTAGTAATTCTGATCAAAAATCTCACATAAATAAAAATATGTGAAAAAACATCTGCATAATTAATCATACACAAAATAAAAAAATTATATCAGATATATGTTGCAGCACATACCATGTCCAAGTCCATGGATGGGAATATCTTCACCAAGTTCCTGAGGGCTTTCCCTTCCATAACCTATCTGTTCTATTAACTCCTGCTCTTTCACTTCAAAATCATGCAGTTTGCTAGTTAGCTCTTGATATTCCTGAGAAGATAAAAACATCAGAAAGGTAATAAAATATGGGGCTACTAACTTAATAAGAAAATACAGTAAAAGCCTGCTACAATGAGAATTAACTTTTTAACTCCAAATTTTAAGTGGGGTCCGGGTGCTGATTTATTTTGGGGTATCAACGTATACAGTAATACCCCACTATATGTCGGAGATGCGTTCCTGAAAAATGCGACTTACAATGGAACAACGTATAGTGAAACAAAGATTACCATAAGACCTATGATAAAAGTTAGGGGTTATGTTCCTGGCAGATATTTTGTGACATTTGTTTCTCAAATAATACATATCAATACAGTACATTGGACATACTAAGTTACCACTATGTGTTTACCACTCATTGCTACTAGGGTTTAATATACATTTAATCGTAACAACGAGTAACCAATTGCAATAATAAATTCAGAAATCACCGAAAATAATTGTCTATAGTGTGATGGAGCACAAAAATTGTTTCTTTACTTACACGTACACTGATACACACTTTAGAGTACTTTTCATGCAGATTTCACAATCTAAAGTATATCAATATCTCATGAGATATCAATGCAAACGTAAACACACAAAATGTTAGACACAACTGTTTACAAAGCTCAGAATTAGGTTTTTACACATCGTCATTAAAATTGGGACAGTCCCTGTTGCGTCCACAATGCATTTAGTTTTCTGAAATGCCACCAGGGTTTGTTGGCTATACCTAGCAATGTGAATGTGTGCGATTTTGAGTGTGAGTGAGTCAGTTGTTAGAAAGTCGTCCTAACTCCGAGCAACCCCATATGGACATTAAGGAGACAGAGTTGAAATAACAAAGGAAACCACTATGACTAGAAGTACGTCAAGTGAGCCATTGGTGGTTAATAATAGTAATAATACAGTCCACTAATAGTAGAGGTAGGATTACTTTAATTTAAGTAAATTGAGTTCCTGTCCAAACACTTTTTGGTCCTTCGGGCCGGATTTCTGTTCATCGAACTCTTTATAATCCTAGGTGAAAGGCAACTGTATTTCTAGTGACTTTATTTAGTCTAATCAATGCTTGTACTTGCGTGTGTGATCTAATTTCCATGAATATATAATTTTCTTTAAGTTTTCTAATTATTTCAAATTGGCCAACACGACTCCGTCTATTCGTTGTGGTTAGTCACGTATTCTCAATATGTTGTAGGTATTATTGCTTAGTATATCGCATATCTAGTTTGTTTATCATTCAATATTAACATAATTCACAGTCATTATGGATGAAGAAAAGAAAATGGATAGCAGAGGGCAGCGATGGTTTAAATTGATTACTGTGCATCGAGATGCTATAATACGAACTATTAAAAATTTGCATAGTCTATCAACTGTTTTTCCTGTATTTTGTGGTCGGTATAGTTCGTTGGATGAAGAATATAAATCTTTTCTTTCGTTGTGCAATGAAATGCATGAAGTAGAAATTGAATTGGGACTGGAAGTCCAAGACAGTGAACTAAGTGTAGTGGATCAAGTAGAAGGCATGTATCATGAGATAAAGGTGGTAGCCAGTCAAGTACTCCCGAATGATTCATTTGGTTCACATAGTGAACAATGTTCCGTGAATTCGATGCAGTCTGCTCGTTTCCCCAAGATTAACATTCCTGCATTTGATGGGAATGTTTTCAGTTTAAGCAATTTTATGATGTGTTTACTAGTTTGATACACATAAATCCAAACCTAACGAACATTGAGAAGTTTCATTATCTACTTGGCTGTACAAAGGGATATGCTTTAAGGGTAGTGTCGAGTTTGCTGCTAATAGCTGAAAATTATCCCATTGCCTGGGACTCATTAGTTCAGCAATTTCAGAATAATAGACTCCTAGCATTTCATTATTTGGATAAAATTTTTGCATTTCCTCAGTTAAATAATGATTCCATCAAGGTTTGCGGAATTTTGTGGACACATTCTCGGAAAATATTTGTGCTTTAAGGGCGATGAAAATTCCAAATAGTGGGGATTTATGCTATTTTATTTAGCCTCCAGGGCTCTCGATAAAAATACCCTAAAGCAATTTGAAATGGAGAACCATCATGTTGAATTTCCTTCTGTGCAAACTTTATTAGAGTTTGTGCGAAACTATTTAGATGTTTTGCAAAATTCCGGAATTAAACAAAATGCTCAAGCGAATGGTAGGGCTTTTGGAGCAAATAAGATTCTGTCCCAGAAAACTTCTTTGTTAGCATCCGCTAATGATACAACAAAATCAGTGAAATGTTTATTTTGTGCAGAACCACATAGATTATATCATTGCAAGCAATTTAATTCAATACCAGTACAAAGTCGGAGGCAATGGGTAAAATCCAAAAATATATGTTACAATTGTTTGGGTGGCAAACATAAATTTCAAAGCAGTATGTAGAATTTGTCCAAAAAGGCACCATTCTTTACTTTGCATTTCGGATGGCGGTGGCATCAAATCTGATTTGCAGTCTATCTCTTTTGATAAATCTGAAAAATTTTGTCCTCAAACGAATGATAAAATGATACAAATTTGGTTTACAATCGTAACAAATTTCATTAATATCAATAGCAGGACTTTGGAAAATACTTGTAGTTTAATGTTTAAATTGACCACCATTTTGAATGAAGTGGACATACAAATACTAATAAACCAGATTTGGTTGGAATCGGTTGATTGTGGGCGTGCTGAAAGGAGTCGACAGATAATGGGTTGCCATTAGCATTAGCATACAAAGTTATTTTGCTTTTTGTACAATTACATATATAAAACATTTGGGATTAAAAAGCAGCTTACGGCCTTTCTATTTGTGAAGAAAGTATCTGTTGCAAGTTTGATTACTCTAACTTTTACGGTGTGGAAATGTATAGAGGCACAAATAAACAAACAAACAAAGATACTTTTATAAATATATAGAAGATAGGTATTAAATCCAGAAATGCTAAATGTAAATGAAGCCTTGAAGCAATATTGCATAATTTTCAGGATAGCTCAGCAATTACAATAATTAAGGGGTGTGAGGCAACAAGATGGTAACCCACAAACATCTATTTGCAGTTAGGTTGCACACAGAAAAGAAAAATCTTCAATATTTTGGAAATTTATCATTTGTTGTAGTTCATATTTTGTAACTTACGTTTACTTATGATTTCTCTTACGGGTGCCCCTCCCAAAACCCCACCTCCCCTTGGTCTGATTTTGCTCATCTACAAACTTGATCTTATACTTGTATTGAAAGTGACAAATATCAAATTTGAACTTCATAAGTTAATTTACTCGACAGTGATCGTCGAAAAACCAAATCGATGCCTCCCCAACCCCAACTTATAATTTCTTTGAGACATACCACATAACCTATATTTTAAGCTGGCCCAGTCTAAAGATACGTTGCATGTATCATACAAATTCGACCAGCCGTTTTTGCGTGATGCGGTAACAAACAAACAAACAGACAGACAGACAACAATTCTGCATACTGGTTCAAACGTCTTCTTGTGATGCAAAACACACAAAAAAAGTTAAACCCCGACAAAGAAACAAATGTACAGACAGAGGTTACAATTTTATTTATATAGATAAAAGCGTGAGCACTGGGTTTGCCCGTTAACCGCTCTTACCCAGTGCATCGAAATCGCAATGGAGAAAGGTCATAATTCAATAAAATTAACACGTTATAAACCATTTAATGACTTGTGCTACTCCATGTAACATATGTGCGTTTTCTCTTTCATTTACAGATATTGCTCGTATTCTTCCGTTTTGTCTTATTTTTCCTCGCAAAATAAAATTTACCCAGCATATACATGATAAATTTTTCTATAAATATGCCAGAGATCTCGCCATGTCTAATTTCCCCGCTGTTATACTTTTATCATTTATTCTTATTTTTGCCGTGTCCTTTTTGTTTCATTTGAGATCTCCGAGCAATTCTCAGAATACATCGCTTTATACTTGTTTGAGTAATTTGCATCTTTTGCATAGTTTTTATTGTCGCTATGCGGGTGTTAGCATCATAGGTTATAACATGCAGAATACACTTGTTAGACTTCCTTCTTCGTTCTAACGTTGCTTATTGCGCATATCTCAATATCACCTTCAAACATATTTTCACTTCTCCGTAAATAATTCTCTGTTTTGAAGCTTATCAGCCCTCTAACGGGAGTATTAAGCACTTTTTCCTGGATATCCTGGAAGAGACGGCGTACCCTTGATGTGCTTCTCCAATCTTGATCTTTTCAATCGTCTGACACAGTTCGCTTGTCACAGAAAAACTTTATTTTACCGGAAAGGTTTATATAGCTCTCTTACGCCTTCTTTTACTTCCATTAGCTAATTAAAGGGATTAATTGAGAGAATCGAAGTCTTTTCATATACACCGAGTATTAACCCATTCCATGTGGCATGACTGGAATTCCAGTCATCGTGGTTCAATCGGCTGGCGGCATGACTGGAATTCCAGTCATAGCGCTACATCTGTTTCTAGCGGTCTGGGTAAAGGACCGCCGGCGGAATGAGTTTCCTATGCGTCTCCAGCCATCAGTTTGACCCTAACCAGCGCTTGAGAAAAGTCAGTTTTGCAATTGGTAGATTTTCTTCGGATTTTCGACTTTTTCTTTTTTTGGGTACGTATTCACTCTGATTTTCCTATAGTGATTGAGAATTAGTTTTATTATGAATTAAAGGTTATTTTATTTTCTTTCGAATTCCTTTTTATATTGTAAGAAAATTCATTTGTACATCGTTAATTTTTTCGACGATTTGCGTGTTTTTCCTCTAATAATTTTTCGGTAAGTACTCGATTCAAAATACCGTCAGTGAATGAAAATTAGTCGTTTTATTATCGATTAAAGGTTGTTTTCTTTTCTTTCCAGGTCCTTTTTATATTATAGGAAAATTCATTTTTATATTATTACTTTTTTTCGACAATTTGCGTATTTTTTCTGTAATAACTCGTTGTATCGGTAAGTATTTCAAAAAATCGTTAAAAATCTATTTTTGCGTATTTTCGTTAAATTTTTTCATATCTGCATTTCTTGCACTAAATTCTACTGGAAATGAAAGGAAACTGGATTCAGCCACCGGCAAAGAACTCGGATTTTCCGTGCCGCGTTGAATGGGTTAAGGTGTAGAGCAGTGATGGCGAACCTATGGCACGCGTGCTATAAGTGGCACGCAAGACGATTTTGGTGGCACGCCAACGAAAGGCGAAAACCTATCAAAGCATTTATCGTACTGATTTAGCGTCACAAAAACATTTGTGTTATTTAGTCAACTATTATAAACATTAGTTTTACCTTTACAATCTTATGTCTTGATCACGAATTTAATTTAGTTGGCACGCAAAAAAAATCAGACTTTTTTTGGCATGCGAGGCGAAAAAGATTCGACAATGTCAGTAATACTGGCACGCGAGAAAAAGAAGGTTCGCCATCACTGGTATAGAGTATGTTCGTATTCACTGCGTGGTTCTACGATTTCTCAAACACCTTGGACGAGATCCAAAGAGATGATGCTATTATAATGGGAATTTTATAACGTTTAAATTGTCATATGCTCATTATGATGAAACATTTTTTGTGCTGAATACGCTTCTGCATCCAACTTGTTACCTCAGTTGAGCTGGATCTATGTCAGCTCCATCATAAACGCCTTGTATATTAAGGACGGCACTAAAGGTTCAGCAATCCTTCGTGTGTTTACTACCCCTTATATTCTGAATGAGGATAATGTTTGAAATATCTTTCATCTTGAGGAAAAGAATATCTCGGTAATAACATTTAATCTCTCTACAAATAGAATATACTCAATTGACTGAAAACCTACAAATACAAACTTTTGATACACGTCTTACTTCAAATTTTAAAAGTAAATGTCTTAATGATCCTTTCCCATTGACTTTTGAGTTGTTTCTCAGTCCTGATCGATTTTATTATCGCTGCTATCCCTCCCTGATTGTTGCATTCACTTCCACTTTTAGTTTCACATTTTTTATGCCGCAAGACTCCTGTTTACCTTCGTGTAAAACCGTAAATTTTCCAGTCTCCCAAGTTAATTCCTGGTATGAATCTCTCTATACTCTTCAGCGTTGGTTGAAGTCGCTGAAGCTTTCAGGGCCTTTGTTAATCGCCTTTAAGATGGAAGAGAGCACTGAATGTGCAATTTTCTTTTGAATAAAATCGTTGCATATTATCACAGATATGCATATTTTATTCTAATGATCTCAACCAGAAAAATTTAAGTTGATCCCTTCGACCAGCCAAGTGTACTGAATGATCTAGCATAAACATATAACCGTATATATTCTCTCTCATCTAAAGATTTAAATATTCTTCGCATGCGCGAATTGAAATATCACAATCTTAACGCTTAGTATGCGTAGAATTTAAATATTTATAATCTCTCGTTTCCTGTACAATTTAAATTTCTACCATTGACAATTTCCTTGTTATCATTTGATTTAGAGAACAAAAGAATAAGAAGAATGAAAAACTGAAATTGTGGTGAATCGTACGCAACGCATGTGAAGGGAAAAAACGGAAATCTCCTGTCAAGTCTCGCGCGCTGAGGTTTTATTTTCCGAATAGTCTGCTGACCTGGTAATTTTGTTTCTGTGGTTGACAGAAGTTTCATACTTACTTAGTCGCAAGAAATGAATTATCATTAGGATGATAATTCTGTTCTACCACTGAGTAACTGAGAATAAAAGAAGAAATGAGGCAGAGGAGACCTTAACCCTTCAAGCCGGCGGTCCGTACACGTGTACTGACCATCCCACCCATCCTCAAAAGCGGTTGCCCATATGCATATAGGTATCTTGACTTCTCTTCACACAAAGATAAATTTTAGGGCCTCGTCATAAAAATAAACAGAAATTCCAGAAATGCCGAAATACATTCAAATTGCCGCTCTGAGAGGCGAATAGGGATAAGAAAATTGCCAGCTTTAGGGAGTCAATCGAAGAGTAATTTTCACCTAAAAGTCCCACCATGTACATAGCAAGAATATACAAAAAATACGAGCATATCGTGAAGAAAACGAATGCGACTCAAAATTGGATTTGAGATGTTTAAATGGTAAAGGAGTTGTTTGTTTATTAGTGTAGGACATGTTTTAAGAACGTTTTTTGTAGAGGTGATCATTTTGTTAAGAGGATTTTTTGTGATTTTCTCGTACAGACCTTCGTTGAGAAGATGTTCAACTTTTTTGTGATAATCAGTTTTATCTATTATTATTACGTTGTTTCCTTTATCTGCTTTTAGGTAGTAACAATTTCTTTTGTTTAAAGAACTAATCGTATGATAAGTTTTCAATGTTTGTGTTGGGAGTTTATTTATGTTGGTGATATTATTTGTTATTTAATGGTAAGTGGCATTTCTGATGAATGTTTTAGTGTTTTCAGGGAGGAATATTATGGAAGATTCGATATCCGCGATTATGTCGTCTATCGGAGATTTTTGGTACTGAAGAGTGTGTTTGAGACCTTTGTTAAGAAGATCAATTTCATTTTTATAGAACAATTCGTTCGATAAGTTAACAACGAAATTCTTAGATGGACTAGGTGTGGGTGATGTTTTAGGGTTGCTGTTTGTAAGACAAAGTATTTTTTTCCGTAATTTAAGTTTTTTGTTTTCAACTTTATGTACTATGACATTGTGCATCTTTGTGTTGTATTGATCAAAGAGGAAAATTTCTGTGCGAGAAAGATTTTTGGTGATTTTGAGATGTAAATTATAAGTTTTTAATTCAAGTGTGCATCGTTTGCTGTACAATTTACGTATTTCTGTGTTCAGCCACTTTTGTTTGGCGAAGAAAAAAGCAGTAATGGCCGAAGGGTTGTTAGAATTAGGGAAAATATTCATGAACTTGGGAAAAACATTGTGTAATTTACAAGTTTTAAGAAACTTGATGTCAAGGGATAATGTTTTGATTTGTGTGGTGAGTTTGCGTAATTTGTTGAGTTTGAAAGTCTGGAGAGACATTACAATAAATAAAATGAAGAACTCACGAGACACGGTGAAGACAATGAATAGAACTGGAAAAATTCTCCAAATCACCGTAAAGGCGGTACTTACGTGTCAAGACACAGAAGACTCGCAGGACCACTTAGGACGCGTGTTTCGAGAGCAACGCTGTCATTTTCAGCAATGTCAAAGTGTGTAAGGTTAGGCAGAGTATTTATACTATTGTTGACCGTTAGAGAAGTAGGGGAGGAAACATTATTCAATTTGTTAAACATTTGAGAGTTTATTACGGCCGAACGAATAAAAATATTCAAATTTCTATATTCCCATTTTCATTATTTGGCAAATTCAACCTCTTGAAAAAATTTCAGCTTCATAGCGCATTTAGAACTACCTAAACCATGACATGTTAGTGAAATTGTTAATAATTTTCAGCGGCCAAAAAAATGCACATTGTTGCAACTTTGCAATTTTTCCTCCAATTATTTTTTTTATTCACCTCGGTATTAAATTCCAGCTCTCCAACTATTATAGTTTGGGCCAGACATTAGTATCCTCCTATATCCTATATATATCCTACATCCTCCTCTGTAAGAAGAGTGCTTATAGAATGATAGGATATAGGATACTAGTGAAGGTGTGCTTGCATTCTGCCAGCATTTTCTCTCAATCTAAAGAAAAGTGTATGAGCCGACTAATAATTATTAAATGCAACAGTTTGCACCTTCTTGCCAGTTTACGTGTTTATCCTTATTGTCAATATTGGAGTAAAAACAACCCCTAAAATTTATAATTGTATAACATTTATAGGTTTTTAGTATTTGTTGCGAATACCTCACATTAAAGCAAAATTTCATGAATGTAGCACCTCAGGAAGTGCATTTATATGAATTTCATTGTTTAAAATTTATGAATTTTTAACAGCCAGAACAGTAAATATTTCAAAAATTTTCAATATTATTTACCAGCGGAACATTATTTCCTAACTCTGTTAAAATATTCAGCTTCCTGGATCCTCGGAAAGTACATAAACTTTAGTCAATTTGTTAAACATTTAAGAATTTATTATGTCCGAAAGAATAAAAATGTTCAAATTTCTATATTCCAGCTTTCATTATTTGGCAAATTATACATATAGAAAAACTTTCAGCTTCATCGAGCATTTAGAAGTACCTAAAACATGAAGTCTTAGCAAAATTGTTTATAATTTTTACTGGCCAAGAAAATAAACACTGTTGAAATTTTCCAAGTATTCCTCCAATTATTTTTTTCTGTTCACCTACGAATTAAATTTCCGGTCTCCAACTGCTGTAGTTTGGGCCAGACATTAGTACCCTCCAACATATATATATCCTATATCCTATCATTCTATAACCACTCTCCTTACAGAGGAGGATATACTATACTAGTGAAGGTGTGCTTGCATTCTGCAAGCATTTTCTCTCACTCTGAAGTACAGAGTATGAGCCGACTAATAATTTTGAAATGCAACAGTTTGCACCTTCTTGCCTGTTTATGTGTATTTCCTTATTGTCAATATTGGCGTAAAAACAACCCCTTAAATTTATAATTATAATATTTTTTTAGTTTCTCATCATTCGTTACGAATACCTCACATTTGTGCAAAATATCATTGGTGTAGCATCTCTAGAAGTGCATCTATATAAATTGAATTATTTAAATTTGATTAATTTTTAACAGCTTGAATAATAAATATTTCTAAAATTTGCAAAATTATTTACTACCGGAGTATCATACCCTACCTTGTTTAAAATTTTCAGTTTCCTGGTTCTACCGAAAGTACATAAAGATTGGTCAATTTTTTTTAAATTTGAGAATTTATTACTGCCGAACGAATAAAAATTTTCAGATTTCTACATTCCCATTTTCATTATTTGGCCAATTCTACACGCAGAAAAAATTTCAGCTTCATAGCACATTTAGAAGTAACTAAACCATGAAATGTTAGTAAAATGGTTTATAATTTTTTATGGTTAAGAAAATAAACATTGTTGAAATTTTGCATTTATTCCTGCAATAATTTTTTTTGATTCACCTGTGTATTAAATTTCAGCTTTCCAACTATAGTAGTTTGGGCCAGACATTAGTATCCTCCTATCATTCTATAAGCACTCTTCTTACAGAGGAGGATATACGATATATATATATAGGATACTAGTTAATTGTGCTTGCATTCTGCAAGCATTTTCTCTCACCTTAAAGTAAAAATAAAAACTAAAAATAATTTTCAATGCATAAGTTCACATCTCGGCTCTGAATTACGTGTTTTTATGTTTTGAAAATATTGGGGCAAAAACAACCCCTAAAATTTATAATTATAAAGCATTTATAGGTTTTTATCATTTGTTATGAATACCTCACATTCATGCGAAATTTCATCAATGTAGCACCTCTAGAAGTGCATTTATATGAATTTAACTGTTTAAAATTTCAGGAAACTGAAAATTTTAAAGAAGGTAGGGCATGATGCTCTGGTAGTAAATAATATTGCAAATTTTAGCAATATTTGTTATTCAAGCGTTAAAAATTCATAAAATTTGTACAATTCAAATTATATATAAGCACTTCTAGAGGTGCTACACCAATGATATTTTGCACAAATGTGAGCTATTCGTAACGAATGATGAAAACCTAAAAAATATTATACTTATAAATTTTAGGGGTTGTTTTTACCCCAATATTGACAATAAGGAAATACACTTAAACAGGCAAGAAGGTGCAAACTGTAGCATTTCAAAATTATTACTCGGATCATACTCTTTACTTTAGGGTGAGAGATAATGCTTGCAGAATGCAAGCACACCTTCACTAGTATCCTATATCCTCTGTAAGAAGAGTTGATGTAGAATGATAGGATATATATAGGACATAGGAGGATACCAATGTCAGGCCCAAACTACTATAGGTGGAGAGCTAAAATTTACTACACAGGTGAAATAAAAAAAATTATCGGAGGAATAAATGCTACATTGCAACAATGTTTATTTTCCTGGTCGTAAAAAATTATAAACTATTTTACTAACATTTCATGGTTTAGGTACTTGCAAATGGGCAATGAAGCTGAAATTTTTTCTAGATGTAGAATTTTCCAATTAATGAAAACGGGAATATAGAATTTGAAAGTTTTTATTCTTTCGGCCTCTATAAATTGAAAACTTTAAACAAATTGGCTAATGTTTATGTACTTTCTTAAGATGCAGGGAGCTGCAAATGTTAACAGAGTTAGTAAATAATGTTCCAGTGGTAAATAACATTGAAAATTTTAGAAATATGTATTGTTGTGGCTGTTAAAAATTAATAACTTTTAAACGATGAAATTCATATAAATGCACTTCTATAGGTGCTACATTGATGAAATTTTGCATAAATGTGAGGTATTCATAAAAAATGCTGAAAACCTATAAAGGTTTTATAATTATAAATTTTAGGGGTTGTTCATACCCCAATACTTTCAAAACAGAAAAACAAGTAATTCGGAGCCGAGATGCGAACTTACGCATTGAAAATTATTTTTCGGCTTTTATTTTTACTTTAAGGTGAGAGAAAATGCTTGCAGAATGCAAGCACACATTTACTTGTATCTTATATATATCCTATATATATCATTCTATAAACACTCTTCTTACAGAGGATATACGATATATATATAGGATACAAGTAAATGTGTGCTTGCATTGTGCAAGCATTTTCTCTCACCTTAAACTGAAAATAAAAGCGAAAATTAGTTTTCAATCCATACGTTAAAATCTCAGCTCCGAATTACGCTTAGCACATTTAGAAGTACCTAAACCATGAAATGTTAGTAAAATTGTGTATAATTTTCAAGGCCAAGAAAATAAACAATGTAGCAATTCAGCATCTATTCCTCTGATAATTTTTTTTGTTTCACCTGTGTATTAAATTTCAGCTCTCCAACTATAGCAGTTTGGGCCAGACATTAGTATCCTCCTATATAATATATATATCCTATATATCATTCTATAAGCACTCTTCTTACAGAGGAGGATATACGATATAGGATACAAGTAAATGTGTGCTTGCATTCTGCAAGCATTGTCTCTCACCTTAAAGAAAAAGTAAAAACCGAAAAATAATTTCCAACGCTTAAGTTTGCATCTTGGCTCCGAATTACGTGTTTTTCTGTTTTGAAAAATTTGGGGTAAAAACAACCCCTAAAATTTATAATTATAAAAGGTTTAAGGGTTTTATTATTTGTTCCGAATACCTCACATTTATGCGAAATTTCATCAATGTAGCACCTATAGAAGTGAATTTATGTGATTTTCACTGTTTCAATTTTATTAATTTTTAACAGCCACAATATAAAACTTTCGTGAAATTTAAAATGTTATTTTCTACCAGAACATAATTTCCCAACTTGGTTAAAAGTTTCAGCTTCCTGGCTCTAATTAAAGTAGTTAACATTAGTCAATTTGCTAAACATTTGATAATTTATTATGGCCGAACGAATACAAATTTTCAAATTGCTATATTCCTGTTTCCATTATTTGGCGAATTCTACAGGTAGAAAAAATTTCAGCTTGTTAGCGCATTTAGAAATACCTAAACCATGAAATGTTAGTAAAATTGTTTATAATTTTTAGCGGTCAAAATAATTCACATTGTTGCAATTTTGCAATTTTTCCTACGATTATTTTTTTTAATCACCTCTGTATTAAATTCCAGCTCTCCAACTATTGTAGTTTGGGCCAGATATTAGTATCCTCCTATATCCTATATATACCCTATCATTCTATATCGACTCCTCTTACAGAGGATATACGATACTAGTGAACATGTGCTTGCATTCTGCAAGCATTTTCTTTCACCTGAAAGTAAAAATGAAAGCCTAAAAATTACTTTCAATGCATAAGTTCGCACCTCGGCTCCGAATTACGTGTCAATTTGTTAAACATTTGAGAATTTATTAAGGCCGAACGAATAAAAATTTTATAATTTATCACATATGTATTAAATTCCAGCTCTCCAGCAATTGTAGTTTGGGCCAGACATTAGTATCCTCCTATATCCTATATCGTATATCCTCCTCTGTAAGAAGAGTGCTTATAGAATGATACGATACAAGTAAATATGTGCTTGCATTCTGCAAGCATTTTCTACCGTCCTAAAGTAAAAATAAAAGCTGAAAAATAATTTTCAATGCTTAAAGTTGCATCTCCACTCCGAATTACTTGTTTTTCTGTTTGGAAAATATTGGGCAAAAACAACCCCTAATATTTATAATTATAAAATATTTATAGGTTTTTATCATTTGTTATGAATACCTCATATTTATACGAAATTTCATCAATGTAGCACCTCTAAAAGTGCATTTATATGATTTCATTGTTTCAAATTTATTAATTTTTAACAGCCACAGCAATAAAATTTTCAATGTTATTTACCACGGGGACATTATTTCCTAACTCTGTTAAAAATTTCAGATTCCTGGATGTACAGAAAGTACATAAAAATTAGTCAGTTTGCTAAACATATGATAATTTATTACGGCCGAACGAATAAAAAATTTCAAATTTCTATATTCCCGTTTTCATTATTTGGCGAATTCTACAGGTAGAAAAACTTTCAGCTTGATAGCTCATTTAGAAATACCTAAACCATGAAATGTTAGTAAAATTGTTTATAATTTTTAGCGGCCAAAATAATGCACATTGTTGCAAATTCGTAATTATTCCTCTGGTTATTTTTCTTTATTAACCTCGGTATTAAATTTCAGCTCTCCAGCTATTGTAGTTTGGGCCAGACATTAGTATCCTGCTATATATATCCTATCATTCTATAAGCACTCTTCTAACAGAGGAGGATATACGACATAGGATATATATAGGATATAGGAGGATACTAATGTCTGGCCCAAACTACAATAGCCGGAGAGCTGGAATTTAATACATAGGTGAACCGAGAAAAATAATCGGAGGAATAATATGAAAATTGCGACAATGTTTAATTTCTTGGCCGGTAAAAATTATAAACAATTTTACTAACATTTCATGGTTTAGGTATTTCTAAATGCGCTATCAACCTGAAATATTTTCTACCTGTAGAATTCGCCTAATAATGAAAACGGGAATATAGAAATTCGAAAATTTTTATTCGTTCGGCCGTAATAAATTCTCAAATGTTTAACAAATTGACTAATGTTTATGTACATTCTGTAGCTCCAGGAAGCTGAATATTTTAACAGGGTTAGGAAATAATGTCCCGGTGGTAAATAACATTGAAAATTTTAGAGATATTTATTGCTGTGGCTGTTAAAAATTAACAAAGTTTAAACAATGAAATTCATATAAATGCACTCTTAGGGGTGCTGCATGGATGAAATTTCGCATAAATGTGGGGTATTCGTAACAAATGATAGAAACCTATAAATGTATTATAATTATAAATTTTAGGGGTTGTTTTTACCCCAATATTTTCAAAAGAGAAAAACACGTAATTCGGAGCCGAGATGCAACTTTAAGCGTTGAAAATTATTTTTCAGCTTTTATTTCTACTTTAGTGTGATAGAAAATGCCTGCAGAATGCAAGCACACGTTCACTAGTCATTCTATATCAACTCTTCTTACAGAGGATATAAGATATATATATATATATATATATATATATATATATATATATATATATATATATATAGGAGGATACTAATGTCTGGCCCAAACTACAATACTTGGTGAGCTGGAATTTAATACATAGGTGAACCGAAAAAAATAATCGGAGGAATAATTCGAAAATGCAACAATGTGCATTATTCTGGCCGCTAAAAATTATAAACAATTTTACTAACATTTCATGGTTTAGGTATTTCTAAATGCGCTATCAAGCTGAAATTTTTTCTACCTGTAGAATTCGCCTAATAATGAAAACGGGAATATAGAAATTCGAAATTTTTATTCGTTCGGCCGTAATAAATTCTCAAATGTTTAACAAATTGACTAATGTTTATGTACTTTCTGTAGATCCAGGAAGCTGAAAATTTTAACAGGGTTAGGAAATAATGTCCCGGTGGGAAATAACATTGAAAATTTTAGAAATATTTATTGCTGTGGCTGTTAAAAATTAACAAAATTTAAACAACGAAATTCAGATAAATCCACTTCTAGAGATGCTGCATTGATGAAATTTAGCAAAAATGTGAGGTATTCGACACAAATGAGGAAAAACTAAAAAAAATTAAAATTATACATTTTAGGGGTTGTTTTTAGCCCAATAATTTCAAAACAGAAAAACACGTAATTCGGAACCGAGATGCGAACTTATTCATTGAAATTAATTTTTCGGCTTTTATTGTTACTTTCAGGTGAGAGAAAATGCTTGCAGAATGCAAGCACACGTTCACTAGTATCATATATCCTCCTCTGTAAAAAGAGTGCTTATAGAATGATAGGATATAGGAGGATACTAATGTCTGGCCCAAACTACAATAGTTGGAGAGCTGAAATTTAATACATTTCAGAGTTTAGGTACTTCTAAATGTGCTTGCTATGAAGCTGAAATTTTTTCGATTGGTAGAATTTGCCAAATGATGAAAACGGGATTATAGAAATTTGAAAATTTCTATTCGTTAGGCCATAATAAATTCTAAAATTTTAAACAAATTGACTAATGTTTATGTACTTTCGGCAGAGCTAGGAAGTTGAAAATTTTAATAAAGGTAGGAAATAATGTTCCGGTGGTAAATAACATTCAAAATTTCATGAAAGTTTTATATTGTGGCTGTTAAAAATTCATAAAGTTTAACCCATTTATGCCAAACAGGTCGTGGGCAACCCATCTATAAAAATATCGTACTCAGACAGTGTTGCACAAATTGATTACTTCAGTGTACAGACAATGTTGCTAAGAGACTATACAACATTTTTGCGCCACCAGCACTCATTCAGTGATCGTATCCTGACCGATGCTAGCAATAGAAGTCAACATGGCAGAAGGACACACGTCTTGACGCTTAAAAGTGTAAGTAGCTTTATTAAAAATGCATATTTATGATTTATAGTCAACTATATTTGTTTATGAGTCTGAGGATTATTTGTGCAAAGGTTGTATGCTGTATGCCGAGTTAAAAGATATTTAGAGTCTGTGAAACAGAGAATGGGTCGAAAACGACCCATTCAGCACAAACCCGCATTTTGTGTACTTGTCAAAATTTATGGTTTCTTTATAATTTTATTGCCTGAAAGAGCTGAAAATAATTATTCAGTCAGAACTTATGATGTTTAGTGTAACCTACACATATCTGCTGTTAGGAGTAAGCAATAAATAATTTATAAAAAAAATAATCTTTATATTTACTGCATTCCATTCTAAAAACAGATGATGTATGCGTGTATAAATATTCATTTACGTCCACTCAAGGATGCGGCTGAAAGAATGGTCTATTTTATTATTGGGTCTTCATTCTCGTAATCGTAGGAGAAATCACCTAACAGTAGCCGAAATCATTGAAGTTTTGGAGTCGTCGGAGCCTGATGACATTCCAGGGACCGTGGAAGACGTCGTTATCACTCCTCCGGATGATGAAGGGGCACATACTGATGAAGACTCCGGTGATGACTGCAATAATCCGGACAACCTAAGCCGACGACAACTACGGGCCCCGGCGGAGCTTGTGATGGCAGATGCTGAGGATTTGCAAAGAGTAGATGCAGATAAAATTGAAAGTGACCCCTAAATCAAAAAATATTAGAAAACACCTCAACAAAGCAAAAGTAAAAGGGAGAAATTGGGAAGTAGGGGATCTTCCAACCTGTACCGATGTAGCTCCTCATATTCACCATGAATCTGCTGAATCAGTCTCTAAAAACTCCCATCCATTAGATTTCCTCCTGATTTTTCTAGGCGAAGAAATCATTCAGAGTGTAGTGAAATTTTCCGTAAAATATGCAATGCATAACAATAACGAATGCTTGCAGCTGTCCACGGATGAAATGTATGCATTTCTAGGGATATTATGTCTTAGCGGATATGTACCTCTCCCTCGGTGCCGGATGTTTTGGGAGAACGCTGATGATGTTCACAACAATCTTGTGTCAAACTCCATGCGTCGAGACTGATTCGAAAAGATTTTTAACTGCCTACATGTGTGTGATAACGACCACCTACCCCAATGTGACAAAATGGGCAAAATTAGACCTCTTCTAAATTTATTGAAAGAGGCATTTTTGGGCAATGCTCCAGATGAAACGAATGTTTTTGTCGATGAGTCTATGATTCCATATTTTCGATGCCACGGGTGTAAGCAATTAATCCGCGGAAAGCCAATCCGTTTTGGATACAAGGCATGGATGCTAGCGCAGCGCCAAGGATATTGTCTCCAAGCTGACATTTACCAGGGCTGCAACGGTGGTGGTCCAGCAGAGCGGCCTCGGGATGTTGGTCTAGGAGAATCGGTTGTGATCACATTCGCCGAAAAATTGATGGAGAAATTTCCAGGGATCAGATTCTCTTTCTTTTTTGACAATTTTTTTACCAGCGCTAAACTCCTGTCTGAAATGCAGACTAGGGGAATGAAAGCAACAGGGACAGTAAGGGAGAACAGAATGGATCATTGCCCTTTACCCAAGAAGGCTGTGATGAAGAGATGCCCAAGGGGGTCTTACGAATCTCTTGTCAACCTGGCAGACAACCTTATTGCCGTAACCTGGAATGACAATAATGTTGTAAATATTCTTTCAAATAATAAGGGTGTGCTTCCTTTACAACAGGTAGGACGATACTCCGTAGCCCACAAGAAAAAAATAAAAATTGATCAGCCGTTGGTGATACGGTCATACAATAGGACCATGGGTGGTGTTGACCAGATGGACAACAATATTTCCAATTACAGAATTAGAATCAGGGGGAAAAAATGGTAGACGCCTATCATCCTTTGGCTGTTTGATGTCGCAATGAGTAATGCGTGGATCTTGAGCCGCATCCAAGGACTAATGCTCGATGCACTTGCCTTCCGTCGAGTTGTAGTTCAAGCGCTTCTCCAAAAATATACAATCAACGCCAAAACACCTGCTCCTATGAGTTACGCTGTGCGAGTCCAACCCCCTGCCCGAACTAGTCATGGAGGTAACCTTCTCGTCACAGGGCAGCCAAGGCGACGGTGAGCAGAGTGCTAAAGTAAGACTGTAAAGGCATGCCTTAAGTGTGCAGTTCCACTACACGACAATTGCTTCGCATCATTTCACACGCGATAAAAATATATAACGTTTTACAAAAATGTAAACAGTGCTAATAAATACGTTACATTGACGAAATTGGTGATTCTGAAGTTAAAATTTTCTTTTTTGCATCGAAATCAAACCATTACTGCATGTAATGAGAATAATAACACTTCACTCAGCTTTGACCCAAAAATGTGGGTTCGAGCCGAACGGGTCGTTAATGACCCATGCCATATCTTGAAAATGTGTAGTCTAACAATTTTTTAATTATTTTTACAGTCATTAGCATCAAAAGAAGATTGAGAAATCACACTTTTCCTCACTTTTTTGAAAAAAATAGTTCTTGACATAAATGGGTTAAACAATGAAATTCATATAAATGCACTTCTAGAGGTGCTATATCCATGAAATTTTGCATAAATGTGAGGTATTCCTCAGAAATGCTAAAAACCTATAAATATTAAATAATTATAAATTTTAGGGGTTGTTTTTACCCCAATATCGACCATAAGGAAAAACACGTAAATCGACAAGAAGGTGTAAACTGTTGCTTTTAAAAATTATTTGTCAGCTCATACTCTTTGCTTTAGGGTGAGAGTAAATGCTTGCAGAATGCAAGCACACCTTCACTAGTATCCTACATCCTCTGTAAGAAGAGTCGATATAGAATGATGGTCCCCACTATTCCGATCCTCTATTAGCAACTCCACTAAAATCTCCTCCAGAGGATAACATTTCTTCACGAGGTTCATCCTCTAAAGATACTGACTGACTATCCTCTTCTAAATCATAGGATTTGCGTGAATCATTTGAATCCAAGAAATCAGAAAATGAAACTTCGCTTCGTTTATGAATGAATATATGTATGCACATAGAAATGATACAGAACAGTTTTTTGTTTAGTGTATCGCATTCAGTATCCCAGAAAAAACTAAACTGAGAGAGAAAGGAAAAAAATCTTTGAAGCTGTATACTGCAATAAACATAAATGAGCCACATGGGGCAAATATCCTCTACGTCTAAGGGGCATACCCTGACTCAACCCAAAAGGGGCAATTATCCTGTAGGTCTGGGACGCATAACCTGACCTGAACTACTGCGAGAAACAGTCAGCAAAACATAACACTATAAAACTCAATCTACTCTAACTCTGGCTATTTGCTGGTTTGCAAGGTTTATACTCTGTACGCTACTAGCCACAATTTTGCATTCACATATATCCGTATTAGTTTTACAAAATAGAAACATCATTGAGAAAAAAACGGCAATTTTTCGATAAGTTTTCATAATTTTCTATTTATGCTGGTCAGCAAGTTGTACAGTGAGAACCATATGTATTGCACAGCATCTGAAATCAATTTTTTTAATCCTTTCAATATAGCAAATATATATCCCTTCTCATCAATGACCTGATTCATGTATGTATTTTAACCTTTTCTGTAAATTTTTAAGTTATTAAATTTGGGCTTCCACTTACAAACATGTTTTAGGACAATTTTTCCGATGGTAACCAAAGGGTTAATACCGGAAATCATGCACCAATGGCAGTAAATCACTAATATAAGAAAGAAAGACGGAATTGCAGTTGCAGTATCCCACAAACATCTCCAGAACTAAATTTAATGCATTTTCTTAATGATTATGAAAAGTGCACAATGACCACCCAGAGTTATAACAGTGAAAATCACCAACGTCGCAAATGAGTTAATGTATCTGCAGCTGAAATATTGTACTTGGTTTTGCCAACCGTGGCATCTAGTATAGAGTATCTGTGGTTCTCTGCACAGCCATATCTACTTCGCTAATTTTACTAATATTCAAATATACACTACTGAAGAAGTTACATACTAATCCTTACCTGATGGAGAGATGCAGTAAAGAGTATTTTTAGCTACCAATAAAATCAGGAATTAATCAGGAGGCAGAGTTTCGAAGAATTTTGAGAAATTTGAATTATAAGAACAGGTGGGCAGTGTCAGTCGAGGCTACTCGGCTGTTATATTATTTATGTACAATACTTTGTACTTTTAAAATATTTTTTTCGTGGTGTTATTTATCTATTTATTTGTTCCAAAAAGCGGCACAATTGCCCAATCACATTGGAAACAATAAACAAAAACAAAATAACAAAACAACAAAGAAGCAGGTTAATATAAAAAGCAAAGGCAATAAAATATTTAAAAATCTTATGTGGCCAACACACGACTTTCTCCATATTTGGGCTATAGTTATTTAAATTATTATGAATAGCATTATAAGGCAAAATTATTATTTCCTATCGTAAAACAAAACAGTCATCCTTATTGCCGTAAATTAGGTATATTTTGAATATGTATACAGAATTCACCAGTAAATGGTGGTGGCGCTGTATGCTAGAAAAAGCAAAATATCTCCGAAATGGATGGTTCTACGAAAATTTGTTTCAAACAAAACTTGGAAAAGATATTATTCTCTACAACGTTGATCCTTACGAAGATGACTAATTACGACGTTTTTAAGGAGATATTTGACAAAAACCAAAAAAACCGATTATATTTTATAAACAATTCCTAAAGAATATCTGCTATGGAAAATTGTTTTAAATGAAAGTTGTAGGAAATTACATTCTCTATAACATTTGTAGAGAATTGTATATACAATAATGGTGTTTTAACGGAGAAATATCGCAAAAACTGAATCAAGTTTCCAATAAAACTCGACTTCCGGATAACCGTTAATGTCCAAAAACTAATCAGTTCTTTGTGCTCATGCTAAAGTGTTATATAGGAAATTTAGTAACAATATGTCAAGTACTTTTTGAGTTAGAGTGCCCACAATCACATACATACACACACACACACACACACACACAGACATCATTCCAAAAAGTCTAAATGTGTTCTAGGGACCTCAAAACGTGTATTTCCATTGAAATCTCGAAGTTGATTTTTTTTGTGATCACAATAATTTCCCATTACTTCGTATCGAGAAAGTAATTACCATTTCATATCACAAAAGAATACAGTCGTCCTTATTGCCGTAAATTACGTATATTTTGAATATGTTTACGGAATTCACCACTACATGGTATTGGCGCTGTATACTTGAAATTAAGAAAAAGTTGAATATATCCAAAATGGATGGTTCTATGAAAATTTGTTTCCAAAAAAGCGTAGAAGAAATATCATTCTCTACAACTTTGGTCCTCACGAAGATTACCAATAACGTCGTTTTTAAGGAGATATTTGACGGAAACCGAAAAAACCGTTTATAAATAATTCCTAAAAAATAACTGCTATGGAAAATTGTTTCAAATGTAAGTTGTAGGAAATTACATTCTCTATAACATTTGTATAGAACTGTATATACATTAATGATGTTTTAACGGAGAAATATCGCAATAACCGAATCAGGTTTCGAATAAACCTCGAATTCTGGTTAACCGTTATTGTCGAAAAACTAACCAGTTCTTTGTGCTCATGATAAAGTGTTATGTATGAAGTTTGGTAAGGATATGGCAAGTACTTTTTGAGTTAGAGCACCCACAATCACATACACACACACACAGACATCATTCCGAAAATAGTCTAAATGTGTTCTAGGGACCTCAAAACGTGTATTTCCGTTTAAATCTTGAAGACGATTTTTTTCGTGATCACAATACTTTCACATTATTTTATATGGAGAAAGTAAAAAGCAAAATACCTCCGAAATGGATGGTTCTATGGAAATTGTTTCAAACAAAACTTGGAAGAAATATTATTCTCTACAACTTCGGTCCTCACGAAGATCACCAATAACGATGTTTTTAAGGAGAAAACCGAAGAACCGATCATTTATAAATAACTCCTAAACAATAACTGCTATAGAAAATTGTTTCAAATGAAAGTCGTAGGAAATTACATTCTCTATAACTTTTGTATAGAATTGTATATACAATAATGATGTTTTAACGAAGAAATATTGCAAAAACCGAATCGGGTTTCGAATAAACCTCGACTTCTGGTTACCCGTTATTGTTCAAAAACTAATCAGTTCCTTGTGCTCATGTTAAAGTGTTATATATGAAGTTTGGTAATGATATGGCACGTACTTTTTGAGTTAGAGCGCCCACAATCACATAAAGACATCTTTCCGAAAATAACCTAAACGTGTCCTAGGGACCTCAAAACATGTATTTCCGTTGAAATCTCGAAGTCAATTTTTTTCGTGAACACAATACTTTACCATTACTACGTATGGAGAAAGTAAAAATAGAAGCTAATTGTTTTCTGAAGTGATTACCTAAAAAGATGTCAACTTTGGAGTGGTGATGCAATAGGTTGTTGTATGCTGTTGGAATACGGGAGAAAAGAGAGCGCTTAGAAATAGAGAGGTGATAATTGGGAATATGAAACAAATCTTGAAGATGGGAATACATAGGGCAAAATAGGATGACATTTCAAGTGAGCGATAGAAACCGTTAATGATCGAATGAAGGTAGGCAAGATCCGAAAACTATCGTCTATTAGAAAGAATGGACAAAGTTAACTTGTAGTTTGGATTCTGTGCATGGTGACGGACTATGGCTAGGATAAACCTCTCTATTGACTCTAAGCGTTTTAGATTTGTAGGAGCAGCAGTACACCAAATGGGAGAGCAATAACTTACCACAGGTAAAACACAACCATTAAAATATGAAACGATAGCAGCTGGGTCTTTTATTTCATTAAGTCTATATATTATTCCCAGATGGGACATGAATTTAGATATGATTTTCTCAGTATGCTTGGCAAAGGTAACTTTACTGTCAAAAATAACTCCTAGGTCATTGACCTTGTATACAATAGGAATAGTTTCTCTGTTTATCCTGTATGGAAATGGAATAAGGGAGGTTTTCAGGCTGAAAGGAAGAAGCTTACTTTTTGTTGGATTAATTTTAAGTTTCCAAGTTACACCACTCTGCAAATGAAATAAGTGCAGCCTGGAGTAAAAGGCCGTCCTGGAGAGAGTTTATCATGTTAAGGACTTTGCAGTCATCTGCATAGAGTAGAATTTTACAAAGGTAAGATGTGACTACATCAACAACGTCATCAATAAAAAGAGCAAATAGCAGAGGACCTACGATGCTGCCTTGAGGTACACCGGATAGAAAAGGAATAGTTGAGGAGGAAACTCCATCGATTACAACTTTCTGAAAATGGGACTTCAAATAATCTTTAATTAATCTCAGAAGTGGACCATGAATATTATATCTGCTAGCGAGTTTGTGTATGTGTAACTTATGGTCGACAGAGTCGAACGCCTTGCTCAAAACAATATAGCAGACATCAAGTTGAGATCTTTCCTCAAAAGCCGTTGTTACTTCGTCGTGCAATACTGTTAAGCTCGTTAAACATGAACCTCCGGGTAGAAAACCATGTTGCTGTGGAGAAATGTATGGAAGAGAATATCGAAGTAAATTTCTGTGTATTATTTTCTCAAAGACAACTGAAATTACCGGGAGAATGGAAACTGGACAGTAATTTACAACATTTGAGCTGTTTCCACATTTCAGGATCGGGGTGATATTTAATAATTTCCATTTAGTCAGAAACACTCCATCTGCAAGACACCTATTGAATATAGTTGCTAAGGGAATGCAAAGAGTTTCGGAGGTGTTTTTTAAGAAAATTGCACTAATAACATCAGATCCGGAAGGTTTATTTGTATCCAATGCTGAGAGAAGATTTTTAACTTCTGAGGGAGACGTGCTTAAGCAGGAAAGCGACTCTGATGTAACCGAAGATACTTTAGGAAAATTATCAACTGATGAGGGAGTAAAGAAATTTGATGAGAAATAAACATTAAATACGGAAGGACGCTCATTACCAAGATCGTTACTATTTCCATATTTGATCAAATTTGGTATGCGCAGTTTTCGGCATCTCAAATTAATAAGGGACCAAAAACGCTTACAATTAGTTTTTAAATCATCAGTGACACTATCCACATATTGTTTATAATCCCTCCTCAAAAGATATTTACAATGTCTTCT
The DNA here is from genome assembly GCA_036926305.1 of Uropetala carovei. NCBI lineage: Eukaryota > Metazoa > Arthropoda > Insecta > Odonata > Petaluridae > Uropetala > Uropetala carovei. Next base: position 13,133,563 of record JAXCHB010000011.1, read on the forward strand.
CATGTTATTAAAGACTTTTTTGGTTTCCGAATTTGGATTCCTTTTGAACAAGCGCCAAAAAGCAACTTTATTTCTTAAACATAGAAACGTTTCACCAGACATCCACACAGGTTTCTTCTTTGTGAGCTTCCGGGAAGGAACCCAGTCAGCGATGGTTGCTCCTATAATGTCATACAAAGTGTCAATAACCTCTTTGATGGAGCCGGAACAAAGAAATTCCCAAGGTAAAAGAGAAAGTGCACAGTTAATGGCTGCCCACTCTGCCTTCTTCCAGACCCTAAATTCACGGGGGAGGGAGGGGAAGACTTCAAGGTTGGGGGAAGGATAAGGGAAGTTTCAACGGACATGTGGTCTGAACCGAAAATATTTCAGCAGTGAGAAACGGTTTCAATATCAATGGAAGACACTATGTAGTCCAGGGTAGCCAACTGCCCAGTTTTGTGTAAATTAAATTGACCAAGTACAAGTCCACTGATGAAATGCTGGAAGAAAAACTCCTCATTGCAAGTATGGCACACACCATTGAAAGGTGTATTCCATTCGATAGCCAGATTAAGGTCTCCTAGAAGAATGGCTTCGCCTAGAGAACGAACACGTAAAACAGAATCGAAACACGTTTCAAGAATAGATTTATCACTTGCTGGTGAACGGTAGAATATTCCTATAAAAACTTTGGATTTACAAGTTCTGCTCGCATTTAAGTGAACAGATAGATCACACCATAGTATCTCAGGGCATATTTCTAGATCAGTCCTCCTCTGAGCAGTCAAAGATGTGTGGATTGCTAATAGCACTCTCCCTCCCCTGCAGCCTTCACGATCACGTCTAAACACTTGGTGGCTTTTAACAAGCGAGAGTTCATTATCATTTATCGTACAATTAAGCCATGTATCGGGAAGTGCGATAATATCAAAGGATGACAATTCTTGTAAATGAGTGTCTATGGTATTTGTTTTTTAAACTCCTCACATTTTGTAAATAAATATTTAAACCAGCACAATTTGTGTGACCGGGGTTCACTTGTACATCACCGGCGAGTAACACCAAGCTGAGGAGGAGACCTAGGGGTTGACACATGGAGGGTCTCACCGACAAGCGCCACGAAGAACACACCAAGGAGCGTCATCTCTCCAACGAATAAGAGGAACCTCCACAAACAGAGAAACAAGGGAACACAAAATTCCTTTTACTGTAACAATTAACATTGTATCCAGTATTCCACTCATACGGCAACACAACAACACTTTCAGAACGCATGAACACCAAGATCTTAAACACAAACATAAAAAAAATCTGATGTGGTCAAGACATGACTTCCTCCATATTTGGGGTATAGTTATTTAAATTATTATGAATAGCATTATAAGGCAAAATTATCATTTCATATCGTAAAAGAATACAGTCGTCCTTATTGCGGTAAATTATATTTTGAATATGTTTACAGAATTCACCACTACATGGTGGTGGGGCTGTATACTGGAAATTAAGAAAAATATCTCCGAAACATGTTCTAGGGACCTCAAAACGTGTATTTCCGTTGAAATCTCGAAGTCAATTTTTTTTGTGATCACAATACTTTCCCATTACTACGTATGGAGAAAGTAATAAAGATCATCTCCCAGTGTTCTGGCATGCTAACAGTAGGGCATGGATGACTGCTGAGCTGTGTTTGAAATGGTTTAACAAGTGCTTCATATATAAATGAAGTACCTTGCGGCCAAGAACCTAAAATTCAAGAACCCTCTGATAACAGACAATGCTGCAGGCCATTCTGAAAGCCTGCAGTTGGCTCACTTGAACGTGGAGGTAATCTTCCTACCACTCAATACCACCTCTCTACTCCAACCAATGGATCAGGGTTTCATCGCGACATTTAAGTCATATTATACCTGCCCCACATTTGAGAGAATTCTCAACCAGATGAAGTGCGATTCCTCTATGTCAGTCAGTGATTGTTGGAAAAATTATACCATTGCTGACTGTAACACTAATATAAAGGAATCCCTTGATGAAATCAAGTCATCGACTTGGAATGCTGGCTGGAGAAAGCTGTTTACTGACATGGAGAAAGATCTCAAAGGCACCTCATCGGTAGAAGAGGAGGTGCAGAGGATTGTTAGTTTGGCACATGATGTGAAAGGAGAGGGTTTTGATGATCTCAAAGAAAGCAAGGTGGAAGAACTTCTCAACTCCCATATAGAATAGTTGACTGAGGATCTTGTGGAACTCGTATGCTCAAGTGAAAGCAGCAAGGAAGAAGTGATGAAGAAGAAGAAGAAGTGACTCCAAAGTCTCACAAGTAGAGTTAGACAACTCGTCCCCTGGTTTCCGGATGAAACCACACTGCATGAAAGAAAAAAAATTAATTGCACGTATTTTTTTCTAGCTGCCAATGGCCATTCTTTCACACGTTATTAACATTTAAAGATCATGAAAAACCTGCAGGCCATTTAAATTCCTTCGAAAACAGCCCTGCTGACATATAAACGACATAGCCATGCAGGTCAAGGTGTTGGTGATTTTTAATATTGAACCTGTAGACCCAGGTTCGATCCCCACACGTGGCATATTTTTTTTCGTCACCTATGGACATTTTCTTAAATTTTTGCCTTTACATTATACAGTAAAACCCCGTTATAACGTGCCTCACTAAGCCGTGGATTCCAATATACTACGGGTCTAGTCATGTCCCCCAAAATGATTCCATTTATTTTCTTCATAAACAACTGTTTCAAATTTTACCGCTATCTGTTTTCTTCGTAAACAACTTGGCTCAAATTTTACCACGATACACCATTAGCAGTGGCGCACACGACCACGTATTGACAGTCGCTTTGGGTAACCCAATGACCATGCATGATTCGCTACGGAGACATGCTGCTCTACATTGTCTCAAAGTCATATTAACCACTCAACAAAATCAGTCTTCCGCTGGAATTTCGTATGGGCTCGAGAACATCCCTCCAGAGTTGGAAATAGTGTGGTACATTGGAAATACCGCATCCAGGCTAAGGTAATTAAATACACGTTTGTGAAATGAGTGGTTTCAACTCTTTCTCTTGCTTACTTCACACAGCTATATTAAATTATTTTTCAATTATCGGGGTTACAACTATGTCCACCAAAAGGAAAAGATATACAATAAAAGAAAAGTAGGACATTATCGACAGAGTAAAACACGGTGGTTCAAAAGCTAGTTTTTTCTGGGAGTTTGGTGTTCCTGAATGAACAATTCGTGGTTGGATGAAAGAAGAAGACAAATTACAATTATCTGTTGATCAAGTGGATGATAAAATAGGTCTTGACACAAAAAAAAGTCAGATTTAGTGACTAAGTGATGTTGACGAATGTTTGTATACATGGTTTGTACAGAATCGTAATAAAGGTGTGCCATTATCTGGACCACTTTTGCAAACAGGCAGTTAAATTTCATAAGCAAATTGGCGGTGCTGATAATTTCATTGCATCTAATGGCTGGTTTTCGAGATGGAAAATTTGTCACAGGGTAACGCAAGTCAGCATAGATGAGAATCTCATTCCAACAACAGTGCAGCAACCAAAGAGTTCTGTGAGACTTTACATAAGACAATCGATGAGCATGACTACAATGAAGAGCAATTGTACAATTGTGACGAAACTGAACTCTACTATAACATGATTCCAACCAAGTCGCTGGATATCAAGAAGTCAGCAAATAAATCTGGTATGAAAATGAGCAAAGAAAGAGTGACTTTACTGTTCTACACAAACAAATCGGGAAGCCACAACTTGAAACCACTTTGTATTAGAAAAAACCAAAGTCCTCGATGTTTCAAGCTCATTAACATGATATCTTTGCCCGTCATTTATAAAAGCAGTAAGAACGCCTGGATGACTTGCAATATTTTCATGTCGTGGTTCAACGATGATTTTGTGCCATTGGTAAAGAGTTACCTATGTTCACGAAAGTTGGATGAAAAACCTCTACTTCTGCTGGATAACTGTCCTGCATATCCTCCTCCCGATTCTCTAAAATCAAAAGATGGAAAAATAGTAGCGATGTTTTTACCAAAAAATACTACTGCACTTATCCAGCCCTTGGTCCTAGGAATTATCCCAGCCTTTAAAGTTTACTATCAGTAGGAATTGCTCACTTCTGTAGTAAATTTAGAACTGCAAGTGCCACAGTTCCTGAAAACAGTTACACTGAAGAATATGGCCTACAATACCAGATTGGCATGGAAGAACATAAGTTCTGTGACAATTCAAAATTGCCGGTCAATGTGCAACGCTGTAGCAGGCGATAGTATCGAAGACGAAGAAGAGTTTTTGGGTTTTACAGAAGAAGACGCTCATGAAGCTTCCAATGCTCTTGATGATAGACTACAAGTAAATGATCTGCGGACCTGGGTTCGCAAAGATGATGAAACTCCCATCGCTGTCTATAAGAATGATGAAGAAATTGTAGCTGAAGTCCAGAATCACGGAATAGCAGAAAAATTATTGGAAGATGACAGTGAGAATGAAGAGATATGTGAGCTTGAGACCTCTAAAATAAGCAAAGTATTGAATAACATCAGTGAAGTGATGAATTGGATGGAGAGACAGAAGGATTGTGACCATCTTCATCTTTTACATTTGCAAAACATTAAGACGTATGTGATGAAGAAACGCCATCAGCTGTCGCACCAAAGAAAAATATCAGATTATTTTTAAAACACCAAGTAAAGTAACATATGCATTTAAATCAAAATACGAAATCAGTTTTTACAGTATTTTGCTATTAAATTTGTTATGAAGCATATACTTTCAGATTTTTAAAACTTATTTTCTAAAATATCATGGGTTACAGATAACACAGATGTACATTCTGTCTCCCAAAACTTGCGTTATACTGGGTTTTACTGTATTAGTGTGCACCCCTCTCAGTAGGTTTTTTATTTCTATTTTTAAATAATATTTATGGGTTTTTCTCCTCTTGAGATTCTCGTTCTATGTTATTTACATTAAAAATCAGTACAACATACATTGTACAAACTTTCTCATATACTAATGCGTTGTTTAGTTATCTTTAGAAAATGAAAATCGTATCAGTCGGTTTTTAGAAAATCCTATTTTTGTTAAAGTTGCCCAAGAATATACTAGTCTTATATTCATTGACTGAGAAAATGAAATATGTAATATTACTGCAGGCGTATACTGAAGTAACTACGAAATTTTATCAAAATCGTTATAGCCGTTTTTGAGAAAATCAAATTATTGTTAAAGTTGCCTAGAATAAAATAGCCTTATATTTATTTTTTGAGAAATACGAACTATACAGTATTATTGAAGACGTAATCTCAAGTAACCGATCAAAATCGATAGAGCCGTTTTAGAGAAAATCAGATTGTTGTTAAAAATGTGTAGAATAAACTACTCTTAATTACTGAGCAATGTCAACTATTTCTTTGTAGCTTCTGCTCAGTATGATAAAATGCCTAAGTATGAGATTTCATTCATTTTTTCTCTACCGTTTAGGCTCTAGAGCCAGTAACAAACACACAGACAGACGGCATTGCGAAAAACTTTTTCGAACTCTGCGACACCTAAAACGTATATTTCCGTAAAAATCTTGAGGTCGAATTTTTTCGCAATAACAATACTTTCTCAATATACTTCATATATGAGAAAGTAAAAAGCAACTTACTTCCTAACATGTCGTTATTGCTTTTAAGGAGCTGATTTATTTTGTACTTACAATTAAAAATACGATTACTCAATGATAGAGCTCAGCGTTTTAATTAGGTACTGTGTCTCTGTGCCTTACAACAGTGTCTCTCTGTTTGTTGCTTTCACTGCCAGGGTCAAAGACATGAACTTTTAGACGCATTCTTCCAGGAATCCTCTGAGCTAGGGAAGGTGCAAGGTTAGTTGTTTGTGAATTCTCAAACCCTTTTCATCTTCCTAGCTGCGAGGATTCCTGGAAGAATGCATCTAACAGTTCATGTCTCCGACCCTGACAATGAAAGGGACAAACAGACACACTGTTGGAAGGCACGGAGACACAGTACCTACTTAAAACGCTAAGCTCTATCATTGAGTAATCATACTTTTAATGGTAAGTACAAAATAATTCAGCTCCTGAAAAGCTATCACAAATGTTAGGAAGAAAGTTGCTGTTGAATGTGTAACATAGAGCGAGAATTGCAAAAGAAGAAAAACCCGTAAATATTATTTAAAAATAGAAATAAATATCTACTAATATAATGTAAAGGCAAAAATTTAAGTTAAGAAAATGCCTGTAGGTGACGAAAAAAATACGCCACGTGTGGGGATCAAACCTGGGTCTTTAGGTTAAAAATTAAAAATTATCAGCACCTTTACCAGTACGGCTACGCTGCTTACATATCAGCAGGGCTGTTTACGAAGGATGACCACACATCTATTTATTTAGAACTTTTGTAAAAGTTATATTATTATATTCTATTTTAATTTATTCTTTATATAAAATATTCATAGCATTTATATTTATGTATTTTTTATAATAAGCATGCTTTTCACATATATTACAAATTGATCCTTATTGATCATTAATGTTCACCTCGATTTTCATAAAAAAAGGTCCACCTAATCCCCTTTTTCCATAAGACTTTGGTCTTAACATTCGCAGTTTTGACATTTACGGCGATTTCCAGGAACATATCTTTCGCGAATGTCGAGGGTTTACTGTACTATAAAAGCAATGGAGAATTGAGTGGGGGGCGGCAAAATCAGCATTTGCACAGGGTGGCAAAATCTGCACTTGCACAGGGCGGCAAAACTCCTAGCACCCATTCTGAACAAGGTGATGTTTTTGTCATTGTTAAGGACTAAGAGATAAATCAAGGCAAATGCTTAATTTTTCAATTTTGATAACCAAGTGCTTAATCTGCAATTTGTTTTCCATCTTAAGAGAAGCTCTATACTTCTCTTAAGAGCTCATATATTTACTAGATGGATACAATTAGCTATAATGAAAGCACATTTTTGGCCATCGGTGGAGCTGATAACATAACTGGATGGGTCTCTATAAAAATATTTTATAGTGCCTGAACGGGAAATGTCATAATATAAGAGAGCATATCTGCTCGCCCATACCAGATGAAGGAAACACAAAAGTAAAGCACGTAATTAACAAATTTTCATTGCTAAGATACGCGCGCAAATGGCTTAGTCAGCAGCTCCCTCAAATTTTTGTAGGCGCGGCAACATTTCAAAGATAAACAGAAATTCGCGCCACCCTCACCTAGAAATAAGAATGTATATTTATATTACATTTGAACGTATCCATTTTTTGGTACTACACCACAATCACTTTACCATAGATGCGAGATAATTGCCCTATAGAGCTATCAAATTTTCCGAATCGTTGATTTAGCACAGCTTTTCGGATAACCCAGTTTAGGAAACACTCGTTTATGTTGTACGATAATAAAGTAATCACGTCTATACACTTTCAGTCACGAAATTAAATATAACCTACAATAAAAGCATACGTGTCGCTCAAAAACGATACTGCAACCAGTAATAATAATGTTATTATAATAGATTACAGGCGAATAGCACAGCTACTGAGTAATGACATTCAAACTTACCGATAAATACATGGATGGTGGATGTTGAAACCCAGCAAACTTTGCGTTGAGCGCATCTATATTCTCCCTTGTTAACCTTATAACACTCTGTATATTCCGTAACTGCAAAAAGAATGAGCAAGTGTTACTATGAAAGGAAACAAAAGATGTACATTCCATAAACAAATAAAATCAATTATTTTTCATAAAATGAAAACGATGCTTAAATATTAATACAATTTAAATTGTGCCAGAATCGTTTATATAACTTAAATCCTAACAAGAGCAGCTGGATATGATGAAACCTGTTTACAACCGCGGTCATAACGAAACTTCTCTGTTAACTGTAAAAAGAACCTCATGACACAAACTCCTTAATTTTCGAATACTGGTGAAAATCAAGGGCAAATGGCGAAATAAAGCATATACTTAAGGAAAACGTCTCCATAAATGATAGCTGAATATGAATTTACAACTTCTTGAAAGGCCGAGATACTACCACCAAGTACAGTTATTTACTTACTTCATCATGTAATGCTTCGGTAACTTCAGTTTCAAGTGTCTTAGTAGGACTATTTAAAGATAGTGTAGGAACAGTACCGTTGAATCTAGTCTCTCTGACAACCGCCATCTTACTTCTCTTCTGTATCACGTGATATGATTCCGAGGTCGTTCCCGGTCGCCATAGGGTTTCAAACGCGGTCATAAATCCATTGATAGGAATGAGATAATTCTAACTACCATAAGAGAGCAGCACTGAAGATCTGAAGGAGGGATTTTTAACTAGTGTTTCCATGTTAATAATCGTTGCTTTCGATCAATTTCTACAAAAGCTTAGGAATAAGATACAACCAAATATTATTTTAAATAAATATAAACTTGATTATGTCTAAAAAGAACAGATTTATAATTTAACCCATTACCTGCTACCAGGACCGGATCAAGGTGAACCAAATTTGTTCGAGCGCCCCTCAACACCAACATTTTTCATTGGTAAATAGAAAACTTTTACTAAATTCATTATATCATCTAATATAATTGTTATTGATTTTTTATAAATTTTGAGAATAACTAAACCATATTAAGTATTTTATTAATAATAATATAATGTGTTGTCACTAATAATACTATATTAGTAACGCTCACAAGAAATCACATTCTTTCTCAGTCACAGCTCGTGTTAGGTTCGACATTTTGGATTTATCACCGATTAATTACTTCTAAATAAATGCATTTAAAGTATTAGAACAATTCTAGTTTAAAATCGGTATTAACTTATTGACAAAACGATACGAAATGAAATATTTCACCTGAAAATAAAAAAGTAAATTTCTTGTAGAAAAAATATATATTTACAAAATATTTGTATACAATGTTTTATTCAAAATTCATTTTCCTAGCCTTTATTGAAGCAAATCGTTTAATCAGATCCTCCATCTCCAACTCTTTAGTAATATTTTTTTCATTTGATATACTTGCCAGCCCAACTAATCCCTCTTGGGACAATGACGATCTGAGGTACGTCTTGATTAGGTTTAATATTGAAAAACTGCTTTCTGCTGTAGAAACGCTTGTTAGCAATGTCAGGAATATTCTTAATGCTATAAATACATTTGGGCATTATTCGGTAAAATAATCTGCACACATGCTTTCTGAAACTTCCAGCGGTGATTCAGAATCCAAATGATTTTTTAAATATTTCAGCTCCTCAACCAAGTCTAGTCTTGAAATATCTTTGTGATCTCCATCAGCCCTGTTCCCTCTAAGCTGTGCTCGTGTGTGCGCGCACATAGGTCGTGAAACCAGCACACACAACAAAAAATAGTACACACAAAAATAAAGTATCGCTAAAATAATTTTAATAATTTCACCTTAGTTCAAAAATCAATTAAGAAATATAAAAGTGCCACCCCAAAACTGAATGATTTGAGTCTACTAAGTTCTAATGGCTAAGCATTGCTAATTAGCGTGAATTGGCACACGGAATCTTACCATCTGATCAGCAGATGGTGCCATAAAAGTAATCATAGATGATAGATTATAGATGATGTCACTTCTCATACTCAGCTGTAATTTAGTCTATGGCTTTCATCCTAAACCAACTTCCAGATCTGCCTTTTGTTGAGAGTGAGCGACGTGGTTAGGCCTATCAAAGTTAGTTTAGTAAAAGTAATTTTTTAATAAGAAATATAATGTCAATTCGGTCAAAAAATCCATCCCAAAAATGTCATTGTCAAGAGGTCTGAAGCGCAAGAGAACAGCGACTTCATTTAAGTCTGAATGGCTGGATGAGTCTGTAGAAACCGCTACACCGAATTCCCACAGTGTGATGCGTGTCGATCTTCATGAAATATTCACATATTATGAGGACAATGGGGTTGTTTGCTTGTATTGTCGAGATGCCAAAGCTCCTGGAGAATTTTCAACTGGAAAAAATGGGAAGATGTATGGAAGCTGGATTTCTTAAAGCGTCATCTGTCAAGTAAGTCTCGACGGTGCAGAAAGACTTAGAAACAAAAACCCTTCTTTACGAGGAGGATTGCTTGGCATGTTGCTTGAAAGTCCAGCTGAAAAGCAGAGAAGGCAAATTAATCTTGAATGCAAGCGTTCAAACCTGGGAGAAATCAAGGTTCTTATTGACAGTGTTTTCTCGGCTATTAAAATGAATAGTTCGATGCTTTCTGTTCAAGATATTAATGAGCACATGGAAAAGTATGTGCGCATACCAGATAGTTGGAGAAGCAAAAATTAAGCTTTTGAATTTATAGAAATTATCAATAGCATTGTAAGAAATGATATGATGGATGAAATAGCATCGGCAACTTTTCATACTTTAGCTGTTGATGAAAGCACAGACATAGCCATCAACAAATAGGTACTTGATACTCTACTTTAAATTTAGACCTATAAATTCTACAGACAAGGAAAGGCCATAACATTAATATTTAAATTCGTAAAACCCTTTTAGGAGGTGAAACTAGAACTAAAATATGAAATATATCTCTCGGCATTTTTGCCAATGGGCGTTTGTTTAAAAGATATTAACAATTTAAAAATCAGGTTTAAGCATGGATGCATCATATACCAACAACATTAACGATAATAGCAGAAGGGGTGATCGCTCAATGTGTAGAGTGAATGCCTAGTAATTAAGATGGGCTGGGGTTCGATCCCAGTTGTCAGCATTTTGTTTTCATAATCAGTGTTAATCTGAATATGTATTTTAACTAGTAAAATTGTATTATTATTAAGTTTTTATTGTATTTTTATTTTTTTTCACGTATTTTTGTGATTATTTTTTTTTACTTTTTTCACGTACTTTTTTGTTCTTGATTTATCTGCATTCTCCACATATAATTATAACATTATAATTATAAATAAATAATATAATTTAGAATGTTATAATCATTATTTGATTGTTTAATAAAATATCAATTCTTTAATACGAAATTTATGACATATTTATTGTAAACAATTACCGTCTGCATAACAACAAATTACTATTTATATTAATAAATACTGTTGGTATTATAGTAAAGTTGTTGAGTTGGTAGTATAGTAAAGTAGATCCGTGTGCAGTCCCAAATAGTTTAAAGGAATTAGTTTGGAATCAGCATTCGTGGTGGAAGCAAGCATTCACAATCAGCAAAGTGAAGCAAAATACAGCATAGTATTATGATGCTGCTAATAATCATTCAATTGCAACAAACAGTGATGCTGCTGATAGCGAATATGTTCCTGCCATCATGTCAGCATATAAGAAGGAAGACATCACCAATGGTTTGCAAGTCTGCACAAGAAATTTGCAAAAATTAAAAATCATTGAAAACACTCCAAATGGAAACATCACCGAAAAAGCGTTACTTTTAGGCGAAAAAATGACGGAGGCAATTGTTGCAGTTTTGGAGAATTATCATTTCAAAGAAGAGGAGGAATTGTATCTCTTTACGGAAACTGATCATGGGAATTACGTGGAATCATCTCCAGAGAAGATGTCTTCGAGTTCGCAATCTGATACATCTGACCATGAAGAAAGCGATTACCAACTAGACAGCAAGAAAAGAAGATATGATCTTGTGCCTTTGGATATTAAAATTAAAATTTTAACTATGGCGAGGCAGCATCCAACGTCGAATTTGAGGCACTGCAGAGGCATGGAGGAACTACAGTCAAAAGTAAATCGGACCTCATACGGTGGAAAAAGGACATCAAGAGAGGAGGAAATCATCTAGATAAGAACGAGATGATCAATAAATGGACATAAGATTGTTTTGCAGAAGCTCGAGAAGAGAATAAACCCGTGACGATGAGGAATCTTCAGGAATGGGCAACTGCAGCAGCTCTTCAGCATAAATCCAAAGACTTCCATTTTCAGACCTCCTTTGGATGGGTCAAGAATTTTAAAAAGCAATATGGAATTCGTCAACGCAAAGCCACGTGGTACATAAAATCTAAAAACTGCCTTTCGTTAACTGAAGTGTTAGAAGTAGTAGCGGCATTCCAAACTCATACATCGAAGTTAATTGCAAAGTGTGATGCAGATTTTGTTATTAACACTGACCAGATGGGCCATGAATACAGAGTAAATGTCAACTGCAGACTTTCTCACAAGGGAGAAAAAGCAACGGAGGTGTTTATTGGCGATTTCAATAAAGTAACCCACTCCTACACAGCCCATTACTCAATAACTGCTTCAGGAAAGTTGCTTCCGAAAGTATTTTTGTGTATGCAAGAGACAAAAGGGAACCTGGGCCCTAAAGTAGCAGTTCAGGTGAAACATCAGGAACAAGAATACGGAAATGTCTACGTGACTGCATCAAAGTCGGGCAAATTATCAAAAGATCACATCAGTTTATTTGTAGAGAATGTACTTAAATCGTACGTAGGCAAAAAAGAATTTTTACTGATTCTTGGGGGGGACAAACAGATCCAACACCATTCAACACACGTTTCATTGATGAAACAGGCAAATGCACATGTACAGTGGAAATTATTCCACCACACTGCACACCTTATTGCCAGCCATGCGATGTTTATTTCTTCTGCCAAGTGAAATTACTGATCAAGAGATTTCAAAATTCCACACATCTCTTACAGGAAAAACTTCAAATAAATAAAAGAGAAGATGCTATTAAAATGCATTCCCTGATTCATTATCTGTTGGGGGCTCCAGTCTTTAAAGACATGCTAATGTATGCGTGGTTTTCTTCGAAGCTGATTTCCACAAAGAATGTATTTGTAAATGTCAACCAGGTGTGCTTTCCGAATGACCTACATAAACAAAAATGCAAATGTGAAAAAGCGGCATTTATAAAATGTTCAAGGTGCAAAGAAACTTTATGTTTCCCTTGTTTTTTGAATTGTATCATCCAAAATATTGTAATCCTGTAGAAGTAACTAAATAGAAGAGTAACACTCCGATCGGAATTGACCATAGTTATTGCAAGTTATAATTATCTGTGGTAAATGCAAAAATACCAAGTACCAAAAATTACGTGAAAAAGGTCAAAAAAAATAATCACAAAAATACACGAAAAAAAAATAAAAATACAATAAAAACTTAATAATAATACAATTTTACTAGTTAACCCAGCAAAGCACGCACCGGGTCTGTGAGACCCGCTTGATTTAGTAATTGTGTTTACTGCAAGATGGTAGAAGCTGTAGAACTGTCATTCCCCATACCTTTCCATAACTTCCTGCACTACATACATCTTACCTTAATATCAGTAGAGTGTCTGTCATTGTAGTGTACAGAACGCCATTTCGTCATTCTGGGTCTCTCAGACCCGCTGCGAGCATTCAAGACACTATTTTGCATTTGAGGTAAGAAAGCATTTTTAACGATTTCATCCATATTAGTTAGTGTATGAACTATCCTTCAAGTAAAATTAAGTGCAATAAAAAATACAACCACTGTAAAAATTTACAGCCATTATTTTTTTGTTTTTTGGCTTATTTTATTTATTTTAGCAATGGATCCATACTCAGAGTAATCTTAAAATGGCCATGAAATTGACATGTTATGCATTGAAACGTATATATTAGACCACCACACATTTATTTGTGTCAGTATTATTTTAGTGTTTTTTCTTGTTTGACGCTTTTTGTGTTTGGTACAGTGCTTTGCAGTGTGTTTACATCACATTGTCACTAAAACTGATATTTAAAAAATGTAATTTGATATTAAAAACTGAAAACAGTATACTGAAAACATTAGAAAGGATGAATAAAGAATATCTGATTCCAAATAGATTTGATTTTATTTATTGGAGATATAATTTTTCATCTTTTGAGAATTCCTGAAAATTATCAAGGAATAATTATAACTCAATAGGTTCTGTGCAGTGATTTTGTGTATACCTTGTATTTACTTGAGATGTATCTTTATAGGCAGTGAATCTTTTTATGACTTTTGCATAACCGTTTTTCAATAACCCTACATGCAGGAAACTATTTTTGCAATATTGCAATTAGAAAATGAAATGAAACATTGTTCATGTATCAGATTTGTGTGTGACACATAAAATGCATTCTACAGCAGTCCTATAGTGTCATATTATCATTAAAATTATGAAATATACTGCATAAATTAAGTTATCATAACTATTTTGCAAGGGCCTCTCAGACCCAGTGCGAGCATTAGCGTTCTAAATTCGGGTGCGAGCTCTGCCGGGTTAAAATACATATTCAGATTATTTCTGATTATGAAAAAAAAAAGCTGACAACCGGGATCGAACCCTGGCCCATCTAATTACTAGGCATTCATTCTACACATTGTCCTACCACCCCATCTACTTTTATTGTGTTCTAGGGATCTCAATAGTGTATTTCCGTTGAAATCTCGAAGACGATTTTTTTCGTGAACACAATACTTTCCCATTACTACGTATGGAGAAAGTAAAAAATATTGGGAAAAAAGAGAAATCTCGAATCTTGAGAATGAAAAAAAGTCGAGAAATCATAATCTCTACCTAGAACACGTTTAGACTATTTTCAGAATGATGTCTGTGTGTGTGTGTGTATGTGATTATGGGCGCTCTAACTCAAAACATACTTGCCATATCGTTACCAAATTTCATATATTACACTTTAGCATGAGCACAAAGAACTGATTAGTTTTTGAACAATAACGGTTAACCGGAAGTCGAGGTTTTTTCGATACCGATTCGGTTTTTGCGATATTTCTCCGTTAAAACATCATTATTGTATATACAATTCTATACAAATGTTATAGATAATGTAATTTCCTACAACTTTCATTTGAAACAATTTTCCATAGCAGTTATTGTTTAGGAATTATTTATAAACAATCGGTTTTTTCGGTTTCCGTTAAATATCTCCTTAAAAACGTCGTTATTGGTAATCTTCCTCAGGACGAAAGTTGTAGAGAATAATATTTCTTCCAAGTGTTGTTTGAAACAAATTTTCGTAGAACCATCCATTTCGGGGATATTTTGCTTTTTGTTAATTTCCAGTATACAGCGCCACCACCATGTAGCGGTGAATTCTGTAAACATATTCATAATATATATAATTTACGGCAATAAGGACGACTGTATTGTTTTACTGTAGGAAATAATAATTTAAATATCTATACCCCAAATATGGAGAAAGTCATCTGTTGGCCACATCAGATTTTATATGAAGTGTGGTAACGATATCGCAACTACGTTCTGAGTTAGAGCACCCATAATCACATATCCACACAGACACACCAGGGCCATTTTATCCATTAGGCACAATAGGCACAGTGCCTACGGCCTACATGCCTTTCAAGGGCCTACGAAAATGTTTGATACTTGAATAAATGTTGAAGTAATTTCAAAAGCAAAATTATGAAAATGCTTTCAAATTTCTTCAACAGCAAAAAATTAGATTTAACGTGGATGCATTTTAATCTATTTGATATGATGTAGAGTGCAGCCTTCGAATGCTAGAGTGCCTATGGCCTACGCAGATCTTAAAACGGCCCTGATACACACACACAGACATCATTCCGAAAATAGTCTAAACGTGTTCTAGGGACCTCAAAATGTGTATTTCCGTTGAAATCTCGAAGTCGATTGTTTTCGGGATCACAATACATTCCCATTACTACGTATAGAGAAAGTAAAAATCTGATGTGGCCAACACATGACTTTCTCCGTATTTGGAGTATAGATATTTAACTTATTATGAATAGCATTATGAGGCAAAATTATTATTTCCTATGGTAAAAGAATACAGTCGTCCTTATTGCCGTAAATTACTTATTTTGAATATGTTTACAGAATTCCCGCTACATGGTGCTGGAGCAGTATACTGGTATTAAGAAAAAGCAAAATATCTCCGAAAAGGATGGTTCTACGAAAATTTGTTTCAAACAAAACTTGGAAGAAATATTAGTCTCTACAACTTTGGTCCACACAAAGATTACCAATAACGATGTTTTTAAGGAGATATTTGACGGAAACCGAAAAACCGGTTATTTATAAATAATTCGTAAACAATAACTGCTATGGAAAATTGTTTCAAATAAAAACTGTAGGAAATTACATTCTCTATAACATTTGTATAGAATTGTATATACAATAATGATGTTTTAATGGAGAAATATCGCAAAAACCAAATCGTGTTTCGAATAAACCTCGACTTCCGGTTAACCGTTATTGTCCAAAAACTAACCAGTTCTTTGTGCTCGTGATAAAGTGTTATATTTGAAGTTTGGTAAGGATATGGCAAGTACTTTTTGAGTTAGAGCGCCCACAATCACATGCACACACACACAGACATCATTCCGAAAATAGTCTAAACGTGTTCTAGGGACATCAAAACATATATTTCGGTTGAAATCTCGAAGTCGATTTTTTTTGGGATCACAATACTTTCCCATTACTTCATATGGAGAAAGTAAAAAGCAAAATATCTCCGAAATGGATGGTTCTATGGAAATTGTTTCAAACATAACTTGGAAGAAATATTATTCTCTACAACTTCGGTCCTCACGAAGATCACCAATAACGATGTTTTTAAGGAGAAAACCGAAGAACCGATCATTTATAAATAACTCCTAAACAATGACTGCTATAGAAAATTGTTTCAAATGAAAGTTGTAGTAAATTACATTCTCTATAACTTTTGTGCAGAATTGTATATACAATAATAATGTTTAAACGAAGAAATATCGCAAAAACTGAATCGGGTTTCGAATAAACCTCGACCTCCGTTTAAGCGTTATTGTCCATAAACTAATCAGTTCTTTGTGCTCATGCTAAAGTGTTATATATGAAGTTTGGTAACGATATGGCACATACTTTTTGAGTTAGAGCGCCCACAATGACATACACACACAAAGACATCATTCTGAAAATAGTCTAACCGTGTTCTAGGGACCTCAAAACGTGTATTTCCGTTGAAATCTCAAAGTCGATTTTTTTCGTGAACACAATACTTTCCCATTACTACGTATGGAGAAAGTAAAAAGCAAAATATCTCCGAAGGTATGGTTTACAGTATTCGTGGGAGAAACCAAGGCCAGAGAGTAATCTTAGACTTGACAACAGACAATTTTTTCACATCGTTCCCTCTTGCCAAGAAACTTTTAGAGAAAAATACAATGATTGTAGGAACACTGTGGCAAAATAAAGCGGAAATTCCTAAGGAATTCTTGCCAAGCAAAAACAAACAGATTCATTCAACAAAGTTTGGTTTTACAGATGAATTTACTATAGCGTCATATGTGCCAAAACAAAATAAATGTATTGTGTTACTTTCTATGCAGCATCATGGTAAAGATGTTAGTGGTAGTGAGTACGACAATAAGCCTGAGATAATTTTGCATTATAACAAAACAAAGGGCGCAGTAGATATCGGAGACAAAATGACAAGAGAATATTCATGCATGAAGGGAACTAGATGATGGCCAATGAGATTGTTCATGGAAATGTTGGACATAGCTGCTCTCAATGCATACATTCTGTACAAAGAAAAATTTCCATCTTGGAAAATAGGTAACAGAAGTAGGCGTAAGCTTTTCTTGTCCGAGTTTTCAATGGTGTTATGCCACCAAAATATGGAAGAAAGAGCAAGTAATCCCAATGGCCTTCACAAAGAAGTAATACAGGCACTGAGTATTTGTGAAATTCCAGTAAACTTAAAAATAGATATTAGTGAAACAGTGTGTAAACTAACTATGCCTCAGAGCTGTGAAATGTGTACAAGGAGTCAAGACAGAAAAACAAGATTCTATTGTCTTTCATGTAAAAAACCTGTGTGCAGTGTTCATCCGCAAGATACTATCACAGTGAAATGCTTAAGTTGTAAACAAAATAACCAATTTGTGTTACTTTATTGTTATAATTAATTGGTAATAAAAATGTGTCATTACTAAATAAAAATGTTCGAAATTTATGGGTCAGAAATTTTAATAATTGCTAATATTTTTCTAAATAATTAAGTAGAAGATTGTGAATTAAGTGTTAAGCTACTATACACTTTTACTATATGATAACATTTAAATGTATGATAGGTAAGGTGACCAGATTTCAAATCGGAACAACTGGGACAAAGTGTTTGCACGTGGTGATTAGGCAATTTCGGCATCAGACAAAAATTCAGCTGCTTTTTCTATAAATGAAAAAAAAACAAATATTTTTAAATATGCAAACAACAGAAAAGAAGTACTCAAAGATAAAGAAGGAAATGAGAAATGTTTAATTATTCACAAATTTTTAATTCAATAATGTTAATGAAATGTTATTAAATGCATATCAGATTGTAGTAACATATAATTGGATTGACATAAGTTACCTTTTAATTATTGTACTTCTCAGAGGAGTGGATTTTTAAAGGAAATTTTTATTATTAGACACTCGATCATAAAATGAAAAACAATTTTCATCTTTAAAATTCACTCTTACTGATATTAATGCTTTTACTGTGTCCGTTTTCATGCGGCTTTTTTCTTCAGTTTAAACAATGCTCATAATATTAAAGACTCGTCCAATAGAGCTATTAGATCCTGGTAAGGAAAAAGCAAATTCCTTAATTAACTTTATGAACTCACAAGGGATATAGAGTTTTCATGAAAATGATTAAAAATTTCCTCCATATTTATCACTTGGAGAACCTTTTTTCCACTCTAACATCTTGAATGTTTCTTCTAAGAACTTTTTTATTCTTGATATTTCAATTGAAAGAGATTTTTTATTGATGGAAGACACCTTATATAATGCAACATTCAGATAGTTATCTACTAAGTTCATTGCTTTCAAAACATCTTCTCACTTTGGAATAGCATTAAGTAGTGTCCATTCAAAGTCAAACAAATTCAAAGTTTCTTGTCAATTCTTCTAAACAACTAAATGCAGTTTGGAAAAAAATATCCACAGTCTTATAGAATATCTTGGATTTTACTTCACCTTTGTCTTCGAGTGATTCAACCATCGCTGACACCTTCTTACCCATAAACTTTGATTCTCTTCTCTCTGTCAACTGATATCTTAAATCAGCCAGTACACCAGCTATTTCTATTAGTGAAAGATTTTCATCTTTAACTTTTAAGACAGTGTCATTAAACAATTTTAGTTGATACAGTAAGAAGTGTAACCATATTTCTAATGTAGCATCTTCAAAAAATGTACAAAGAACTGCTGGGCATGCTTTTTCAGAAAGAAAATAGGATTGTAGACCCGGATATATATTCTTTTAATGGCTGGTAAATGTGCCAACCAATGTGTACTGCTATATCCAAGTAATTGCTTATATTCTGTTTGAGCAAACAAACAAAATTCCTTCAGTTTTTCCACTCAAACAGTATAAATATAAAAATGCTTGTAAATCTTTACAACCATTGCCTTCATATCATATGGCACCTGATCTACTGCTGCTCGAGCAGCATTGTGGACAATATGTGCAGCACAACTTATTCCTATCAAATTGGAGCCAATATTTTCTTTCAATAAATGTAAAACATTGTTTTGGCTGCTTTGATTTGACCCCCCCCCCCCCCCCCATCATGGTATTAGTGTTGTCTGCACCAAATGCAATAATTTTATTTTTTAAATTATTCTTATACAATATTTCTTTTATATGATCATTAATTAATTTTGATATTTCTCCTATGCAGTCTTTAAAATTATGACGCTTGGTTTTCATGCTTTCGCATGGATTAAAATATTTAACCATGACTGGAACAAGTTTGATAGCCTTATGGTTAGAAGCATCTATGGATAATGATATGAAGTTGCACTTCTTCAAATTAGTTTAAACTTGCTTTTCCACAGCT
The DNA here is from genome assembly GCA_036926305.1 of Uropetala carovei. Classification (NCBI taxonomy): domain Eukaryota; kingdom Metazoa; phylum Arthropoda; class Insecta; order Odonata; family Petaluridae; genus Uropetala; species Uropetala carovei. The sequence goes on from JAXCHB010000011.1 coordinate 13,153,405, forward strand.
GGAAAAATTACATGTAAAATTATTGCTTCCGTTTCTGTAGGGGCACAGCTGAATTTTTTTCAAACATTGTTTTTACAAGTTGAGGTGTATGTACAGTCCGTGGACCTAAAGCTGTGATTGTGCATCACTGTGTGAAATGCATGTGTAGCTTCTTTTGTGACCAAAACAAGATCTCCCTTTCCCATCTCCTGTTTCTTAAAAAAGTCATATGTGTCTGGCTCGAACTTGCTTCATTCAGGGCTCTCGTATGTTTTTTGGATGTGACATGATTGTTAATATCAGAGCGACCACCATGAGCAACTGAAAATTTCGTTCCACAAACTGTGCATTCCACTGTATGCTCATCTTTAGGTTTTACTTTTTTAATAAATCCAGACTCTTTTTTCAAATCTTGATTGAATTTACACTTCCTATGTGGTGCCATGGCGATTTAGGGCTACTTTTAGTTTTTTTTGGTAATCCTATTAAATAAACTAAAAGATTTTCATAGGTGAGGAGTCCCCCTCTGCTCAATAAGAAATAAATACAATTTGCTGCATTAACAAATTGTCCCTCTTACATTCTTTTGTTTTTAAGTATGCATATTCGATCAATGCTAATGCTCAGAGAAAAGTAATTTAATCCAAAGAAGATTAAATGAAACTATCAAGTATTGATGCTATAATACGATTCCTATTAAATAATAAAATAATGCACCAATCTATTAGTTTAAAAAATTACTAAGTAATTCTTTACAATAGGTCTGCTGCGGATTTCTCCGGAATTAACAAACAGATCACGGTGAAACTAACATCATGTTGAAGAAACTTAACGGATCAGTGTTACCACCTAAAATTCGCAAACCAAGGATAAGAAAACGATGATTTCGGCTAATTATACATATGTAAATAGAAAATAGACCGTTTTACTGTGGCTAAATATATTTACTTATTTCTTTTTACTTTCTCCATACGTAGTAATGGGAAAGTATTGTATTCATGAAAAAAATCGACTTCCAGATTTCAACGGATATACATGTTTTGAGGTCCCTAGAACACGTTTAGACTATTTTCGGAATGATGTCTGTGTGTGTGTGTATGTTAGTGTGGGCGCTCTAACTCAAAAAGTACGTGCCATATCGTTACCAAACCTCATATCTAACACTCTTACATGAGAACAAAGAACTGATTAGTTTTTGGACAATAACGGATAACCGGAAGTCGAGGTTTATTCGAAACCCGATTCGGTTTTTGCGATATTTCTTGGTTAAAATATCATTTTTGTATTTACAATTCTATACAAAAGTTATAGAAAATGTAATTTCCTACAATTTTCTGTAGGAGTTATTGTTTAGGACTTATTTATAAATAACCGGTTTTTCGGTTTCCGTTAAATATCTCCTTAAAAACATCGTTATTGGTAATCTTCGTAAGGACAAAAGTTGTAGAGAATAATATTTCTTCCAAGTTTTGTTTGAAACAAATTTTCGTAGAACCATCCATTTCGGATATATTTCGCTTTTTCTTAATACCAGCCTACAGCGCCAACACCATGTAGCGGTGAATTCTGTAAACATTCAAAATATAAGTAATTTACGGCAACAAGGACGTGTCTTCTTTTATGATACGAAATAATAATTTTGCCTAGTAATATTATTCATCATAATTTAAATATCTATACCCCAAATATGGAGAAAGTCGTGTAGGCCACATCAGATTTTTTAAAATTTGTTCCCTGCATTCTATAGTGCATTTCCCGAAGTCGTACGGGTCAGATTCGCAGTATTCCGTCCGCATTCGGGTTATTTCGCTTAGGCTACGACCCAATGTTGCCACATTTCGAATTTCGCCCATTTCAACAGCAGCTGTGGACGAGTGAAGTTCTGAGAGCAATCGTGTCAACAGCGCTCGTCAAGAATTTTTGAAAGGCGTGGGAAATTTAAGACCTCTTATTGGCTGACACTTCCACTCCCTCACCCTACAAGTCTAACCGTAGCCACGCCTCACCCGTACGATCTCTGGAAACGCAGTATAGTTTTCTGGAATAAACGAAACCTTTGTAGGAAAAGCTCAAAACCAGGACAAAAGAGCTATTTCGATCAGTCTTTTACAAACGACTGTATTCTTTTACGATACAAAATGATAATTTTGCCTCATAATGAAATTCATACTAATTTAAATATCTATACTCCAAATATGGAGAAAGTCATGTGTTGGCCACATCAGATTTTTATTCCTTATAAAAAACTATAACTTGACAGGAAGATTAATCTGTACACTTAATATTTGTTTTTTAACTAATAAAACATATTTGACATTAATGAACTGCCATTTAGTCTTTCAATTTTAGATAACCCCCATTTAATGTATCACTCGATTTAAGGTATAGAAAACTTGTCCCCGATGCAAAAAATGAATGGGGGTCCCACTGTACGTTAAAATATCAGTGGGGTAGTCTTAACTACCCCGCTTGGGACTTTGAAGGTGTTAAAAAGCTTGGGACTGAGAGGATTAAAGGACTGTTATTGAAATACATTGAAATGTACGATTTATTTGTCAAAACATGTTCATTATCAAAATGCATTGAAATGTACGATTTATTGGTAAAAACGTGTTCGAAAATATAAATTATTTTCGCACTGAAAAAAGTTGTACGCATTTATAACCATATATAATATACACCCTAACTTTCTGCCAACTATTTTAAGAAAAAAATGTGTATTATACATAATTGGAAAATTACGGTAAATCTTGGTGAAGAAGAGTATTTGGAATTTTATTTGTGATCAAGCAGATGAAGTAAATCCACATCTTACATTAAGTGAATGTTACTTACATTTTGTCCACCAATTTATGTATTTATTAACACGATTAGCCCTCGTACTTGAAAAAAAATGATATAACTAGTACAGAAGTACATAATATAATGGTAGAACTTTTACACAAAATATAGTGTAGAAAGAGTGATAAATTTTTTCATCAAAAGTAAATGAAAGTTTGCTTGAATTAAATCCAACTGAGAGAAATAAGTTCACTGAAGAAGTCCTGATTGCCTATACCAGAGTAATAGATTATTTGAAAAAATGGTATGATTTTGAAAATTCACCCATGAAGTATTTCTCTGCACTGAACCTAAAATCTGATGTACTGGAGTATGCTAAAGTTGTCCAAGCAGTCAAAAATGCAAATACATATTACATTAAATAATGATTTGCTGTATGATGAGGTTTGTAATGTTAATCTAATCCTTCCTTCTATAAAAGATCTACAAATTCCAGTTGACAGAAAGTGGGTGCTTATTTTTAAAAAGTCTGAGATGACTGAATTCCCAAGTTAATATCATTTGTCTTATCAATTCCCATTAGTAATACAAATGCACAAAGTTTTTTCTATAATTAACAATACGTGCAGTGATGAGAGAAATAAAATGAGTATTAACCTCGTAAAAGCTGAATTAATGGTTAAGCTTAATTTTGACTTGTCTTGCTTAAGCTTTTCGGAATATATATTGAAAAAGAAACAGAATGATGTTCTAAAAGCAGCCTTGAGTAAGAAAAAATATGAATTTAAGAATAAAAACTAGTACTAGAAGAATTTTATTTTAAGATATTTTTATTATTAAAGATATTAATGTATAAGAAACAACATTACTTTGTTAAAATTATATAAAAATGCAAAGAGTTTCAGGAAGACAAATACAATGTTGAACTATATGTAAACCCTTTTTCAATAGAAATTGATAATCTCGATAGGTATCCAGCAGAAATTCAAACTGAAATTCTTGATCTCCAGAACCACACTGCACTACACAGCAAATATCTTAATAATAAATAAAAGAGGATGTCTGTCTGTCCATCTGTCTGTCTGTGGCAGCCATAACTCATCCGAGAATAATGTTAGGAGCTTGAAATTTTGACAGCAGCTTCAGGTTGATCATGGGAGTTGCAGTTTCTTGAGGATATCTCAGCAACCATTGAACTGATTTTGATGAATCCTACACCAATATCAATGTTTTGATGATATACATTTTCTAGCTGAAAATGGACGAAATCAGTCCACTGAGTCGAAAGGTCTTAATGTAATGGTCGGTTCAAATTTTGGTTTTTTGAGTATATATCAGCAACGAATTGAAATAAATTTTTCATCAGTTATTTCTGTAAAACATAATTTTTCCATTTATGGCATTATTGAAGTATAGAAATTTACTAGCATTCCATATCTTACGTAAAAATTGTTGTTGAATTGTTGTTTAAATTGTTGTTTATTTCATTGAAATATTTGTTGTTTTTAATTGAATTATCTTCTAATCTAACATATAGTAAAGGAGAATGTTTGTAAGTTTGTTCGCTTTGGATGCTTTTAATACGAGATAGGGATGGAGAGAGATGGATGGTAACGGAAGGGGAGATGGAGAGAGGGAATTAGAGGGAAGGGGTGGAGAGAAGGAGAGATGGAGGGAGGGAGAGAGGGGAGGGAGGGGGAGGGAGTTTATACGTTATTTTCCTAAGATTTTCTTCCTTCATTCATCTAAATAGGAAAATGCGAAGCGGTTTTCTTCATTTTAGCTTTATTCGATGGGTATAACTGTGTACTATCTTATTCTTGCGGTGCTTACATGTTACACGGTCGAAGTTTTAGATTCACTAAATCTGTTGAAATTCAACGGGCACTCCTGCTAGTAAAGAAATAATTTCTACTCCTGTGAGTCAAGATTATAATGATTTTTGGAAATTTCTTCCTGTGGATAAATATCCAAATTTACGCAAACTGGTTCTCCGGTACTCATGCAAATTTGGCTCTACATATATTTGTGAACAATCATTTTCAACAATGAATATCATAAAAACCAAGTATCGATCAAAACTTACTGACGATCATCTAAAAAATTTAATACTACTAGCATGTTCAAATACAAATCCAAACATTGATGAAATAATAAATAATATGCAGTTGCAAGTGCCTCATTAAGAGAGATTTGGATATTTTTTAAATTTGAAAATGTATGCTAATAAATAAATGATATGGAATAAAATTATTATATAGAATTTGTGTTACTTTTTTGTAAATTTATTTGTATGACTTCAAAAATTATTGGGTGGCACGCGATGAATTTTTGCATTGATTTGTGGCACATGGCAGAAAAAGGTTGGCCACCACTGATTTAAAAGATGAGTAACAGAATATTATAGTGTATAATGTATATATTTTAATGTTTTTTGTTCCATTTGAATGGTAGATTAATTGATTAGTTGAGATTCTGCCTCTCTACAACCATAATATTTTTCATTCACTTAACCTTTTTTATTTTAAATTGGTGATGCTCTTCCAATTTTGTTAAATAGTGATATTTAAAAAATAAATGCATGATGATTTTAAATCATATATCCTAAAATCAGGGGTGCCTTTAAGAGTATTAAATATATTTATCATTAGACTTTATCTCCTCGGGTTTCTTCTTAAGTCTCAAGGTTTCAAACAATCTCAGATTCATGAAGATCTTAACACAGGCAACCCTAAACACAAACCCTGGGTTGCGATTTGTTTAAAGTAGGCAACCCTCAACACAATCTCCGGTTCATGGAGATCTAAAAGTTGGCAACCCTACTCTTCACTGAAGCACCTTTTTCAAGTTTTCTTAGTAATTCCACTTTTTTTTCAATCATGAGATTTTTCTGTTTATGTATCGCAACCACTTACGGGTTGTATTCTTTTTTTGAAGTCATGTCAAAATAAAATTTAACAAAAGTACTAATTGCATTAACAAAAAACAATTGCTATCACCATGAATCTAAACATGTCCTAATGAGGTAAATGAAACAATGAAAATAAATAAGCGTACATCATTTAAAATAATTTCCAGAGTATTAGGATTTTTTACATATAACTTTCGAAAAAATGCTGAGTTTTTGAGAATGCCGGATTTATGAGGTTCTACTGTACATACATACACTTTCCTTTATAAATTTAAATTACTACCAATTTAGTATGCTTTTCAGTTTTGCAATATTTTTGTATTAGAAATGGAACCAAAAGATTTTCTCTTACTTCAAGATTAGCCATGGTGCAAGCCAACTCACCAAAATTAACTTGCAATAAATCAGAATGGTGGGTCGCAAGAGGGTGCAAAATATGGGTAGATGGTTTGAAATCAAGAAATTAAACTAATATTTGGAAATAATTTTATATTTAATTAATACACAATTTGCATCTCTTACCTCATAGATAATGTGCTTAAATGGGGCATAGAAATTTAAAACAGTCTCTGCAATTTATAGTAAGATGTTTTGTAAATTTATACTTAATGTCAGCATTGGTAATTAAAATCTATTTATATGAGTAACATCACAAACTATCAAATGCTATTTAGTAAATTTAATATATAAAATTTAATCTAAACACTACAGTTAATATCAAATGGTTGGTTATACTGAAAAGACTTGGTTTTTTAAGTTAGCTTGTTCAATTTCTTCCAAAGCTGAACTCTGTTGAAGTTCATGCTGCTGATAATTGGTTTCACTGCAGCTTGGTTGTCCTATTGTCAACAAAGAGACATCAATTGATGACTTGCTCCATTGCTGCTCCGTTCCACTCCCGAAGATGAGGAAAATAGTGGCTGAAATAACTAGGACTGTGGAACACATCCCAAAAACCAGACACCAAGTACCTGGAAGCTAGGGATATAAACAAAATTATCGGCCAGCAGACAAATGAAACACATACTGAGATATGCAATGGATAAAGAAGCATTTGCATGGCTTTAAATGTGAACAAACTGTTATTTGGTTGATGGTAATAAATCTCATGATGAGCATTAAAGTGCATAATTTTATATTTAAAATACAGTATAGAACCTTTTATTCAGATTCCAATGACCGTAACTTTCTGATTTTAATATGCAACCTATATAATACGCACCCATGTTTCACTAGTGAAATGTGAAAATTGTCTTATCACCATGTATAATATGCAACTCATTCTTTGTAATTATATTTTGACTCTCACTTTAAAGATCGATACAATGTATAAAAACATGTCGCACTGTGTAATAATCTGATCAGTTGGAATAACAGTTCTCGCCTTGCCGCCAAGCGAGATATGTGTGAGAGTCTTTACGAAAACTTTACGTCTATATAGTTTTGACTCTCACTTTAAATATCGATACAATATATAAAAACATGTCTCCCCGCTGCATTGTGTAATAATCTGGTCAGTTGGAATAACAGTTCTTGCCTTGCTGCCAAGCGAGATATGTGCGAGAGTCTTTACGAAAACATTACATCTATATAGTTTAGACACTCGCTTTAAAGATCGATACAATGTATAAAAATATGTTTCCATGTCGCATTGTGTAATAATCTGGTCAGTTGGAATAATAGTTCTTGCCTTGCCGCCGAGCGAGATAGTTTACATGAATATCATGTCTAGTTCTTCATACAAGCTGGTCGAGGTATGTAAAATGATATTTCTTGCTTGCAACTTGCATTGATTTTTTCTTAAAAAGCCGTGGCTTTAAAAAGTGTTGCCTCACAAATGCCATGGATAGTTCTGAAGATGACATCATATGGGATGATGATTTCGCCGAAGTGGATAGTGAGGATGAAGATGACGTTCTTGGCGATGCCATTTACGTAGACGATGAGAGAGAACACAAAATTGCTGACAAACTATTTGAGGACAGCAATAATGAATTCAGAGGCTATGATTCGGACAGCTAAAAGCAAATAAATAATTATTCTTATTTTTGTTTTGAAAAATATTTTAATGAATGTTATTGAAATGCATTGAAATGTACAATTTATTGGTAAAAATATCTCCGAAAATATAAATTATTTCCTTACTGAAAAAAGTTGTATGCACTTGTTACCATATATAATACACACCCTAGCTTTTCGTCAATTTTTTCTGAAAAAAAATGTATATTATGATCAGAAAATTATGGTATCTGTAAATCCAGTTAACTGGCTATTTAAAAAAATAATTAATTTTTCCAAAATTCGTTGGAAGAAAGAAATTTCAAAATAATGCTTCTCTAGAAATTATCTGGCTCACCACCATGCATTGGGTGCTTCGGGTAGTCCCTTTTTCAGTTCACTGCCTTTTTTCCTTGTTTACTACTAGTGTTAAATATCTCCTTCCCTATTTTGTCTCATAAATGTCTAAAAGGTCCTCCAATAATTCTAGAGATGGTGGAATTTCAAAGAGGAAGCAAATTTGTCTTGAAATTAAATAAAAAGTGGAGATTTTAATGAAAATAGACTAAGGGACATCAGTTGGATGGATACGTGATGAATATGGCATAGGATGTTCCACCATCTATGAACTCAAAAAACAAAAGGAACAGTTGCTGAAAACATAATCCAGTAGTGAGCTGCCTATTTAACGGACAAAAGAAATACTCTACATCAGTCAAAGATAATGGATTTGGACAAAGTGTTGATCAAATGGGTAAAACTTTGTTGAAGAGAAAAATTTCCCATGGATTGCAATATTATCATAGACCAAACCATGCTTTTTAACAAAAAGTTAGGCCTCACAACACCTTCTGAATATTCATATGGCTGAATGGGACAGTTCGGCATGACCGATTCGACATGACCGGTTCAGCGACAGGACCGTTCAGTGATGGGATTATTTGGCATGGGACCAATGGAAAAAATGCGAAACTGTAAAAATTGCAAATTTTAGTGGATGTTTTGCCCCATTATTGCCCACACACAAGGATAAAAATTATGCTCATCTGAAAGTCTCTGTGCCAATTTACCTAGGTGTTTTTTCCTAATGGGAAATAATGGGCCAAAAATAGTCCCTTAAAAGTGGAATTTCAACAATTTTGGATTTTTTCCATCGGTTGTGACCAAAAACCTATAATCCTGAAAATTTTCAAGTCTCTAGCTTATCTGGAAGAACCTTATTATTTGTATCCTCCTATATCCATTCAGTCACAGCTGAGGAGAGAGGACATTTGTCATTGCTCCAAAAAGTGAAAGTTAAGAGCATAGTTGGGCAGGATAACCACATGGGAGCTGTTATGGTGAAGTGTAAGGTGTGTCGAAGGAAGCTTAAGAATGGAGTATAGTGTGGTGACTGCATATGCTGGTACCATTTTAAATACACCAAAAGCAAGCTGGAGGAATGCGTAGGGGATGGTAGGAAGTGTAGCAGGTGTTGCAGTGATCGGGAGAAGTTAAAGGAAAAGGACAATATTATTGCAAGACTGCAGAAGATCAAGGCACTTGTTTACAAAAACGAAGATCTGAAGACCCAATTTAGTGGCGAGTGGGTTAAGGTTGGAAAAAGAGCCATTAGTTAGAATATTGGGAGATTCAATGTTGCTATTTAGTGGGGATGTGTAGAAAATAAAGAGCAGTGGTGGATTGTTATCTGGGGATAAAAGCATAGCAGAAAACAAGATTCATGCAATGCGTGATGATAGGAAGGAAAAAGTAGTTTTAATGCACGTGAGAACTAATGATAAGGAATAATTAAAAAGGGTTGGAGATTACGGTGAGATGGATGTTTCAAAATTAAGAATATTTAGAGAGTTGTGTTTGTTACTTGAGTGCGTGTGTGAGTGTTCTGTCTGATAGGTCCCTGTCACTGTCAAAAGACACATAAACCTGCAGACATCGTGTGTGATATCCCCTTACCTCACATTGTTATTGGAACAAAAGAGAAGCTAGTAGCGACAGTCATACGATAAACTCCATTGGATGTAATGTAGTTAGTAAATATTAAAATATTCCAATTAAACGTGTTGAATACATGTATATTTGAGTTTCATTACTTCCTTGAACGTTAAGGAATTATTTAAGAACAATTGTGAGTAGAATACCTAGTCTACAGGCAGTGGCGTAACTATCATTTGATGGGCCCGGGTGCAAAATTGAGAAAGTGGGCCCCTAGCACATTAGTTTCTAATTGAATTTAAAATCAAAACAATTTAATAAAAATGAACACATTTGCCTTTATAAATGTTTTATAACATTACATAAATACAAAATTACATCAAAATATACAAGTTTTTGTAATTATGAAATTTAACAAAATTTCTAATATTTATTAGCAAAAATCTCTTTATTAAAAATTTTAAAACAAAACCTTTCCATGAAGATGAAAAATTTTGCTTAACATAAATATTGTATGATTTTTTTAGAAATACAGTGTTACATTAAAATGTTTTACTTAAATCCTTTAAATATTTTTTCTCCTGACCTTTTCCTTAGCAAAAACCTCTATAATTTTGGAAGTATCCAATTTTCTTGCTGGTTCTTTCTCGATTGAAAGAACTGCTAAGCCATTTAGTCATCCTTTGGATATGGTACTTCGTAAATAACTTTTTATTATTTTCAGTTTCGTTACTGGCAATGTTAGGAAAAGCATGAATATGGTGCATACAGCTGGAAAACTAGGAGCTAGTTCACTTATCAATCAGAAGAATGTCTGTCATTTCTTTAATACTTGTAATATTTTAAACACATTTAAGGATTTCATTACATCAACAAATCTGTACCATAAACCCTTGAAGCTGTATTTTTTAGAAGAAAAATGTGTATCACATATACCATTAAGTGATTTTAGAGGTTCCTCAGAATTTGTTTTGTTAATTAAATTCCATCTTATCACACTGTCACTAAAAATACATAAACTGAATCAACTACAATACATCAAAAAAGTCGCTTACTTCTTCAATATCTGATGTAGCGAGTTTTAAAACCAGATTTAAATCATGATTTGCGCAATGTATGTATGGGGCATTTGGCTGAATATCCTGTATTCTTTTTTATACTCCATTGTAAACACCACTCATTACAGATGTCCCATCATCGGATTGCCCACGAAGCTTCTCCAATCCACCTAATTGTAAAATCTCCTATAATTTTGAAACAATTATGTTCATCAGTCCTTCTGCAGAATGATTTTCAACTGCAACCCATAAAGCGTTCATTAATTTTCAGCGCCGAGGCTTTGTGGTATTCATTGTACTCAACTGTTACATAACGGACAATGATGCTCAACTGATCGATTTTTTATACATCTTGTGCTGTATGAACCAATATTGAAAAAACTGCTGATGTGCATTCAGAAATGTTTTTTTTTCTAAAACAGCATTTGCTAATATTTCAATTATTTCATTTTGAATTTTTTGCATTAAGTACTTTATTTTTCCTTGGGGTGAGTTTAGGAGTTGATCCAACAAGTCGTCATACTTTGCTAATAGCTTTATAATTGATAAAACATTTCCTCCATCTGATGACTTCTTGTTCTCTCGATGACCACGGAATGGCAAGTTCCCCAAAGCTAATGTGAGCGTAACACTGATTAATCTATCAAGGACTCTTCTTCAGTATGAGGCTTCTTGTTCTATTTTGAGATCGATTTCATCAGAGATTGTTTTTCCTTCACGCCACTGACTCAGCACTGCACAGCACTGTTTGTGATCAGAAGATTCTTCGTGACGTTGAATTTTTCAAGTTAAATGTTGCCAATCTCTGCTTCCATTTGCCATACTGTTTGGAACTTTCTTATAGAATAACCAACATGGTTGACAGTAAACGTAATCCTTTATTTTAGAATAACATAGTCAATTTCTTCTAATATGAAACCCAGCTTGCATGATTTGAAAATAATAACATTCATTGAATGATTTTTATTCTGTTTAGGATCTTTCGGAAACGGTCCTTTTGGTTGATTTGGTCCACATAAAATAATTGTTCGTCTTTCATTTCCACTCATATCTTTGGAGTATAAGGCTTTGCCTTTGGGACATGCAGATTGTAAATGAGTATCATCAGGTAATTCAACGTAATTTCTTAACTCATCTAATGTATTCAGTTCCAAAGGTCCTTCGAATTCACTCCCTATCAGTTGTGGAGTTTCTGATTCAGATAATATTCTTTCGTCGCTGCCCAATCCCTGTCCTTAGTGATTTGAAGATGGTTTTACAAAATATGTTATTTTCTGACATTTCTTAATTTCATCTTCTTGTTTTTTGCGCAATTTTAGTTTCTTTGGATTAGTTCCGTTTTGTACGATATTGGTTACTCTGGATGACTTTTATGTTTACTAAAAAAGTGGCCCTAAAAACCTAAACTGGTCCCCAAATCCCGGCTACACCACTGAGTCCACTGAGTGGGCCCCCCTGCATTGCACCCCCTGCACCCCGGTAGTTACACCACTGTCTACAGGTTAAAAATTCCACGGTGAATGTACAATTCTGCATCTGTTCCTTATTTTGGTATCCAAATGCTTTATTAAGGCCTATCCAATAAAACTCTCAAGCAAACAGAATATTCACTTAACCGGAAAACCCAATTCTCCAAGCATTCCGGATAACAGAGTTGACTGTATTGTGTTTTTCTTAATTTTTTATTACTTAAAATAAAGATTAATGCTATAAATAGTTTCAATGTACAAGAATAGAGATAGTTTCAGATTTTTTAAGTGTCCTGTATTTGTACCATATTTTATTGAAGTATTTCGTTGTCTGCCCCATACCTTCAAAACCAAAATCCGGCAACCCTACCCTAACTACTCTCTTCCACCCTGGGATCCATGAGGTATAACTTAGTAATAGATAACCTATGCAGTGATGGTGACCCTGCATGACCATTCTAGATGTAATCACTTACCGATCCATAAAGACCTTCTTTGACAAAATAGCTTGCCGATAAAGCACCTGCTGCACCAATTGTCTGTACAAAACCTATTATAGCACCTGTCAAAGAAAATAATGAATACTGTAATATTATGTTATAAAATGCTTTAGATTAATGTAATTTTCAAGCACAAGAACTATTATTACAGTTGTCACAATAAAAGTGGTAAAAATATGAAACATTTTGATAATCATAACAATTAGATACAATAAAGTAACACTTGCGTATCACTTTCAAGTATTTAAAGGTATTTCTTATTAAATCATCCAGCTAATGTAATTATGCATGAATATATTAATAATACTACATTAACTTCTTACTATTACAAAAGAAGGAATCATATGAGGCTTTATGAAACATTTTTATGCTTAAAGATTTTGATTACCAAGCATATGTAGTAGAAAACGCATAAAAATTTATGATAGAATAATAATAATTAAAAGAATTTTCATAAATACATACCAGAAAATTTAGGGGAAATTTCAAGTGAGCTGGTGTAAACACCAGCGGGTGTGGCTCCATTTAGACCTAAGGCAGCAGAGAAAAGGGCAGCTGGAGCTGAAGGATCACATCCTGTGTACCCGATTACAAAAATAATGGCTCCAGGAAGAAAATGTGCTAAAACCAGAAAATGACAGGGAACCAATCCAATATATTAGTATCGTGTAGTAACAATATACTGATTACATTATTTTGTGAGTTGTGCAACAGAACACTACTCATGGAGCTACTCAGATGGAGGCAATTCAGCCCAGAGCTATCTTTACAGTCATCAAATTACTGCTACCAGCAGAGCCGGCTAGGAAAAATCGTGGGGCATGGTGCAAAGTGTGCATGCAGGGCCTCCTACTCGTCAAAAATTTTTAATAGTAAATTTTGATAACTAAGCAATCATTCTCACTATGAGATTTCGATATTTTAATAGATTTTTAAAAAATGCCTGTACTTTATAAGTATGACAAATACTTTTTAAGAGAATGTGAAGCCTCTTTAAGTGTGAGACCTGGTGCAGCTGTACTGTTTGCACCACCAACAAGCCAACTCTGGCTACCAGGAGAATAACATTTATCAAATGAACCACAAGGATATTCTCTATAAACAGCAATATTTCAAAAACAACAATATTAACCATATGAAGTTTAACTTATACAGATTAACAATGAAAAATTTATAGAATAGAGCAAACATAATGAGGGTCCTGATATCGTGTATATAATCAAGGCCGTAGTATCTCTTTGGTGTCATGGGCAGCGGTTTTTTGACTCCTCAAAATTAAGTAAAATAATCAAAAGCACTTTTAAAAAATTGGTACAACATACACTGCACAAACTTTCTCATATATTAATGCATCATTTAGTTATTTTTAGAAAATAAAAATCGTATCAGCCAGTTTTTAGAAAATCCAATTTTTCTTAAAGTTGCCCAAGAATAAACTAGCCTTATATTCATTTTTTGAGGAAAATGAAATATGTAGTATTATTGCAGACATATACTCAAGTAACTGTACGAAATTTGATCAAAATCATTAGAGCCCTTTTTGAGATAATCAAATTGTTGTTAAAAATGCGTAGAATAAACTTCCCTTAATTACTGAGCAATTTCAACCCTTTCTTCATATACTCTGCTCAGTATGATAAAATACCTAAGTACGAGGTTTTATGCATTTTTGCTCTACCGTTTAGGCTCCAGAGCCAGTAACAGACAGACGGTATAGCAAAAACCACTTTTTCAGATTCAGCGACACCTAAAACGTATATTTCTGCAAAAATCTCGAGGTCGAATTTTTTTGCAATAACAATACTTTCTCAATATACTTCATACATGAGAAAGTAAAAAATGGTATTAATAGAAAATTAACAATTGTTTCTTTAATTTAAAGTTTTAATTTTTGTGCTAAATGCCTAATGGCCTAATGGCTAATGAGAGACTTGCACATGGGTGGCCATGAGACATGGGGTGCCCCAGCGCGTAAGCTTGTATTTTCTGCATAAAATATGAAGTTTCTTAGAGGAGTAAAATAGTGGCACTTGAATAAAAATTCTGATGGTTTACATTACTTTCTTGGCATCCAACTCTAAAATCATTTGCCATCCCTGCCATAGACAGATGAGAGTCTCATTATTAATCTAGGTACATTTTAATCGATTTTAATCTACTGAATGAAGGAACTTTTTGTAGCAGATGTATGAAAATTTATTAAAATTAAGAAAATATGTTTTACTCTCCCAAGCCTTTACATGGACAGTGAAGCACCAACTAGAAAAGTTATTCGAAGAAAGTACATTTACTTCTAAAAAGTCAGTGAGAGCACATAATTACAGCTGATGGTTTCAGAGAGAGACATTCAAGAAAGTGCCAAACATGCCATTACAAATTTCATCTACATTGGTTGAAGCAAAGATTTATTGTAAGAACAATTGAAAATGATATTTCCCATATTCTCATTGGTTCTTAAATGACCTGTTAGGTACCAATAAAAAATGTATTCATAAATAAAAATTAGTTAATGCCCCAAGACTGCATTACAAGCAAATACTGTAAATGAAGGAAAAATTACCCATGGACTCAAATTCTGGTACTTTAAAGAAAAAGGAATGACTTACAGCTCTTCAGATCGAAAAGAATAAAGAACAGTACCAAATTTTGGCCTATTCATTGGCCGTAGTGAGCATCAAAAAAAACTTCATTTTTGTTTTCAAAACAAGTCTGCCCACCAATTTGATGTGTCTTCGAAAATAGTCCAACTCCCAAGTTTACACTATCATTATAAGTCATTTTAAAACAAGAGAAAAATAAGGTGCACTCATTACCATACTATTCTAATGGGAAAAAGAAAAGATCCTGGAATCAAACTTTGGAATATGTGTTTGAATTCAAACATAGCCTTCCATCTTCCCCTAAATGAAAGTGTATCCCATGAAAGATTGTCTTCTTTATATATTTGATATAATGATATTAGATAAAAACTTTAAGAATAACTTTTGATTTAAAGTCTGTTGTAACCCACCAAAGCATTTGTGAGCTTCAATGCTGAGATACTCCTACCTACCAATACAGCCCACTCTCCTGTTTTATTGTAAGACCTCATGGCATGGAAAATAACACTTAATGCATAATTCAGAAAATTTAAAGGATCAGCATCAAATGTATGTCACAGGGAGAACACTGAATAGAGACGTCAACTGCAATCTACCTACAACTTTGATAGAGTAGCGATCAGTTTATGCGTATTACAATAATTGCCATAGCAATTTGATTTTGATAGACTGATCCTCCTTTTTGGGATAGTGATCCGAAATCATTCCCATGGGAAAATAAATTAGCAAATGCCAGAAATACATTGTTTATCTAATGGGGCTGATGTTTGGGATGAATCAAATTTCTGTATCCACCTCAAGAGTCACTTGAATTACAAGCTGCCTTGAGTGCCAGCAATGTTGAGCCAAACTCGACATTCCTTTATGGCTTTTTGCTCCTGAAGGAATCAGTAAATCTGAGACACTTATGTACTAGGCATGATCGGAAAGTAAGTATACAATGTCTGCATTTCACAAATGACATGTTATTTCCAAATTATTATAATGCACATTTAAAGTTACATTAATGAACTATTTTCCCATATAGTCCCCTTGCTGGTTGAGACATTTGTTATAATGAGAAATCAAATAACTTACACTAGGCTTACGGAAAATTCACCGAAACACAATTCACCGACCACAATTCACCGATTCACAATTCACCGAAACCACAATTCACCGAATCACAATTCACCGAAAAGTAAATTCACCGAACCACAATTCATCGAATGTAGTATTCATCGAAATTTCCAATTCACTTTATGAAGATGGGGAAGAGCGGAAGTAATATAAATGGAATGCTGGCAACAATAACACGTAACAATAAACCATTAACGTTTAAGGAGGAGTGGGTATAGGGAGAAAAGAGGGAAGATGAAATGGTATAGCAAAATGAAATACTAGCATCATAGATTTCATTAGATTGCAAATAACTGGTACATGAATAATAAATAAACAAATTACGCTCACAGGAGTAGGGGGAGAAGAGGGAGAAGGCTAAACATTTAAAAACGGAATACTAGCACCATGGGTGTCATTTGTTTGCAAATAACTCGTAAATGAATAATTAACAATAAATGAACAAATCATGCACTCAAGCCTTATAGTAGGGGGAGGAGAGGGGGGAAGTTAAACATTAAAAAACGTAATACTAGCACCATGGGTGTCATTCGATTGCAAATAACTCGTAGATGAATAATAAACAATAAATAAGGAAATCACTCACTCAAGGCTTAGTGTAGGGGGAGAGGGGAAAGGTTAAACATTTAAAAACGGAATACTAGCACCATGGGTGTCATTCGATTGAAAATAAGTCGCAGGTGAATAATAAACAATAACTAAACAAATGAAGCACTCAAGTCTTATAGTAGGGTGAGGAGTGGCGGAAGGTTAAACATTAAAAATGGAATACTAGCACCATGGGTGTCATTGAATTGCAAATAACTCGTAGGTGAATAATAAACAATAAATAAACAAATCACGCACTCTAGGCGTATGGTAGGGGGAGGAGAGTGGGAAAGTTAAACATTTCAAAACGTAATACTAGCACCATGGGTGTCATTCGATTGCAAATAACTCGTATATGAATAATTTACTATAAATGAACAACTCAGGCACTCAAGGCTTATGGTAGGGGGAGGAGAGGGGGAAGGTTAAACATTAAAAAACGTAATCCTGGCACCATGGGCGCAGTAATTTCGTAACGTAGAAACAAGAGAAAGGTATCAATTTAATCGGAAGAACGAGTACGGGTGCGTAGTAAGTCTTTTTTTTGTATTTGATTGATCTGCCAAATTTTAAAAAATAATTAATTTTTTCATTTGAATTTAAAAATTACTTAGAAACATGGTACAAACTTGAGACTTGAATGGTTCTATGAATAATAGACAAAGTTTATTTTTATTGAAGGCATAATTCGAATTCTGATTAAATTAGCATAAAAATGCATTTAGAATCAATAAAATACGTGATATTATCAGTTTTATTACAATACCCATTATAAGCTACCATCACAACTGTCATTGTCGCCGAAATTGACTGTCCAATTTTTAGCTCAATATCTTTTTTCAATTTCTCTGTGCGAGGGAGCTTTGTTTACATGTCAACCTAATATTTGTTTATTATAACTGAAATATCTACAATAATATATTTTGAAGGGTGTGTTCGTTGCTTTGTCCATGGAATTCCTCCTAAACGATAGAAGCTATAATAACCAAATACGGTACGATTCTTCCTTACATCCTAACTTAGTGAACGGTCAATGTTTGATCAACCGGGATTAATCTGTGCTGCCAATATAGGAGATTAACATTTTTTCATAAGATAACACTTATGAATCCATTTCTTGACTTGCAAGGTATTCTTTCTTCAAGAATTAAAATACATAAATATGGACCAATTTCCTTCGTTTTTGCTTTATTCAACGAATAAAACGCTATACTATCTTATTCCTGTGAAGTTTACATGTTACACCGTCGAAGTTTTGAGAAATGCACTATATGTTTAGAAATTTTGTGGATTTTTCGTACTCTTTCCGGGCAAAACCAAGGCGGCCGTCATTGTTACCTCCGATTCAATTAGCTTCAGTGAAGCTTATAAATAGATGAAAGTTTAGCGTTATTCGTTTTGCA
The DNA here is from genome assembly GCA_036926305.1 of Uropetala carovei. Taxonomy (NCBI): domain Eukaryota; kingdom Metazoa; phylum Arthropoda; class Insecta; order Odonata; family Petaluridae; genus Uropetala; species Uropetala carovei. The sequence goes on from JAXCHB010000011.1 coordinate 13,171,746, forward strand.
CTTTTGTTTAAGCAACGAAACGATCGATGTTTATGGATAGCTACATAAATAGATACTGATTATTATTCAGAAAGCGTTTATAACGAGTGATGAAAGTAATTGAACCTTCTTTCGTCTATTGAATACTGGAATCTTACGTTTTTTGTAAGTAAATTCATATTCTACATTATAATGTTCATCAACATAAATAAGCTCACGTATCTGGTGTACATTTACCAGAGTCGTGTTCAATCATGGACAACTGTACGTTGCTTTTTCAACCCATAAAAGTAAATATCTCAGCGAGGCATAATTACACAAGAAATGAAGCTGGATTTGGCGAAAGTAATATGATAGGAAATAAAATTGTTATATTTGAATGTTATAGGCTCGGAAACGGATTGTTACAAGCAAATATGGTTGTTAAGAAAAGCTAATTGTAATTTTAAAAGTATCTCCTATATACATAGGTATTTTAAAGAGTTTGTATGTTGTGCTGTAGTAGCTTCACTAAATTCGTTGAAATTCAATGGGAATTTCTGCTAGTTACTAATAAACAGTTTTTAATGATGTTTATGTGTGGCGTAGAGTTCTCCAAAGCAAGTTTTTTAAAACTATGTAAGTAACATAAATAATTGGACGTAGATTTTACACAAATTGTGATTGGATAAAACGTTTCATTGTTTCCAGAGTATTGTTGATGTAAACAATTTTCTTGTTACAGAACTCGTGGATGAGAGAATCGAGCTAATGGTCTGAGGGTAATATTAACTCTTTTTCTTAAAGGTTCTCTATTTACTTTTTTGTCTTTCGTTAAATTTAATCATTTCGTAAGTTCCTTTGTTGATTTATTTTTTGATGATTGTTGTGGTCTTGCTGGTTTTATTTACAGTTTTCGTTTAGAAGAAATTGCCACGAAACTTCGCATAGGTATATAATTTTACCCTGCAGGTAACATTTAAGATTTAGCATAAATTGTTAGTTATTATCGGAAAAAGTTGAATCAAAGCCAGCGTTCTATCATGGACAACGTAACCTATTCATGAGTTTCATGCTTACAAAACATAAAAGTAAACATTTCAGAAAGGCATAATTACACAAGAAATTAAGCTGGATTTGGCGAAAGTCATACGATAGGAAATGAAATTATCGTTATATTTTAATGCAACACACTTGGAAGCGGATTGTTTACAAATAAATTTGGTCAATCAGTAAGAAAAGCTAACAATAAGTGAAAAAGTATTCTTTATAGGTGGTTTCCAGTTTTTAGTAGAATAAAATGTTTTCGTATATTCTGCATACGCCCTAGAACTGATAGCAAAACTAAATTCACAAAATCCGTTGAAATTCAACGGGCACTTACACTTCTTTAAACATTATACGTCATATCTCAGCTTCTGTAACTCCAATATGGACAATTATTATTATCGTGCCTCTTGAAACATTGCATATTACAACCACAGAAGTCAAAAACACATTATATATCGAACGCCTTTGAAAAATTATTAACGTTACTCATAAAACCTTCCGGTACTTGCGTTTTTATTTCTCTTTAAACATAAAACGTCTTATCTCGGCTTCTATTGATCAAAAAAGGACAATTTCTTTTGTTGTACCTCAGGAAAGATTGCTTATAGCAAAGACAGAAACGAAAAGCATATATTATTACTTAAACGCCTTTGAAAAAGGAATAACTTTTCTCATTCACCGAAATTTTTGCTTGGGACATGAAAAAGTCAGTCTGTGGAAAGCTTTTTTCCTAATTGATTTAGAGGGATACATTAAGGGATGAAAATATGCATAAATGTTGAAATTTACTTCTGGAAAAAGCACCAATCCAATGGCTTTTGTAGTTCTCATGATATGGGTGTATAAACAAAAGTGCGGTCTGCGCCGACCGAAGCGATAATTTCACCTTCGGCCTCCGTAACTTTTTTAAAAACCAAGGTTACCTAAAGTCACTCAACATATTTTGTGGTACCCGCTTTATTGATATAAATAATTTTGGTGATTTTTAGCCATTGTATTATTATTAGGTTATCAAATTAAGTGTGTTAGGAACAAAACTAAATATTTCCCATATAAAAAAATGGAAAATTAGCTCTCGCTTAACGAATTTTCACATAATGAAGGCTTTTTAGGAACATACCCCTTCATTAAGCGAGGGATGGCTGTATTTTGAATATGTTTACAGAATTCACCGCTACATGGTCCTGGCGCTGTATACTGGTATTAAGATAAAGCGAAATATCTCCGAAATCGATGGATCTACGAAAATTTGTTTCAAACAAAACTTGGAAGAAATATTATTCTCTACAACTTTGGTCCTCACAAAGATTACCAATAATGACATTTTTAAGGAGATATTTAACGGAAACCGAAAAAACCGAGTATTTATAAATAATTCCTAAACAATAACTTCTTCGGAAAATTGTTTGAAATAAAAGATGCAGGAAATTATATTTTCTACATTTTTACTTTCTCATACAAAGTACCGAGAAAGCATTGTTATCGTGAAAAAATTCGACCTCCAGATTTTTATGGAAATATACGTTTTAGGTGTCGCTGAGTCCGAAAAAGTGGTTTTCACAATGCCGTCTGTGTCTGTTACTGGCTCTGGAGCCTAGACGGTAGAGCGAAAATGAATGACATCTCATACTTAGGCATTTTATCATACTGAGAAGAGTATACATAGAAATGGTTGACATTTCTCAATAATTAAGAGTAGTTTATTCTACGCATTTTTAACAACAATCTGATTTTCTCAAAAACGGCTCTAACGATTTTGATCAAATTTCGTACAGTTACTTGAGTTTACATCTTCAATAATACTGTATAGTTCATATTTCTTAAAAAATGAATATAAGGCTACTTTATTCTAGGCAACTTTAAAAATAATTCCATTTTCTCAAAAACGGCTCTAACGATTTTGATCAAATTTCATACGGTTACTTGAGTTTACATCTTCAATAATACTGTATAGTTCATATTTCTCAAAAAATGAATATAAAGCTAGTTTATTCTAGGCAACTTTAACAAACAGATTTTCTAAAAACAGGCTCATACGACTTTCATTTTCTAAAGATAACTAAACGATGCATTAGTATATGAGAAAGTTTGTACAATGTATGTTGTACCGATTTTTTGTAATGGTCAATGTATACAACAATGACGTATTATCGGAGAAATATCGTAAAAACTGAACCGGTTTTCGAATAAACCTCAACTTCCGGTTAACCGGTATTGTTCATAAACTAATAAGTTCTTTGTGCTCATGCTAAAGTGTTATATATGAAATTTGGTATTAATATGACAAGTACTTTTTGAGTTAGAGCACCCACAATCACATCCATCCATCCATCCACACACACACATACATCATTCCAAAAATAATGTAAACGTGTTCTAGGGACCTCAAAACGTGTATTTCCGTTGAAATCTCGAAGTCAATTTTTTTCGTGATCACAATACTTTTCCTATACTACGTATGGATAAAGTAAAAACAATATACATATCAACAAACTTGCCATTTCTGTATATAATATAATTATTTTGACATTGATGTAATGAGAATACAATAATATTGTGGTACTGCAGTCATGAATTTCTTTTAAAGCGTTAAAATTAGAGTATTAATAAAATTTCAAGGCATAAGGAGAGACACAGCATGGATAATCTGCAAACAGGATAATTTGCACATGGATAATCGGGAGTTCACAGTATCTATAAATCTTTTTTACAATGAATTTAATTCATTAACCAAGTCTCAGAAAAATCAATGAATGTTTAACAAATTAGCAGGCAATTAAAATTGAAAATGTTATCAAATTATTCCTTTAGAGACATTCCACAAATAACAATGAATAATTTGAGAAAGTGTTATGTGCTTATGGGAAACTCTGCTGTCGAAGCAGAAACTGCTCATTGTCACTCAGAGAACACAACATGTCAAATGTTCTTCTAAGAAGGAGAGATCACTACTGAGTGATGGTTAGTTTATGCATTTGTCACTGCATGAGCAAATGAAGTTGAATTTGATTGACTAATGCTTATTGAGTACAGTTGACACTTGGTGTAGCGTAAGAGGGGATGTCTAGCGCTATCTCTCTTGGACTGCAATATTTATGTAGGTTGGGCTTTCCCATGCAAAGATGTAACTGTAAGGTAGTACAACAGGTTAAATGCTTAATCACTTGTGGGTGAAGCTGCCAAGTCTCACTCTCACTTCTTTGGGCAACAAAGCATGACAGAGTGAGTTACAAAGGGATATTTAAGGATATGTTAGCTGAAGATTGAGTAGTTTGCTACAAATGTGATTCTAATGTCATTAATTTGTACAATGCAATATCTGATGAGACAAAATATAACAATGGCTACACTACCACCGTTTAGCTGTTACTTCAATATGGAATAGGGGCCTACAAAATACGAAGGTCTAAGGCTATAGCCTATGATTTAAACTGGCCCTGAGTAAGATAAATTTAACCACTCAACTGGGTACTTTTTTTTCCCAAGTCGCTTCCACAGTGGGTATTTAAATTTGAAGTGAGACTTTTTCTTTTCATTTTCAAATTAAATGAAATTTGCTTTAAAAATTCCAGAATTATCATTACAAATATAATATATGATATAATACTTCGATAAATAATTTCTTTTAAGTATAAATATTATTTAATTAATTTATAAAATCTTCATTTTAGCAATCAGATATTGTTTTTTTTGCCTGTTAACATTAAATTGAAATGCTTATGTATGTTTAAAATAATTTTATTTCTCAAAAATATATAAATTTTGTCATAATATGGCTATAAGTAATAACAATTAGCATATTCTTGAAAAATATCTATAAGACTATTTTTGCCAAATATTATATATATATTACTATGTTATATATATATTACACTCGGTTCAAACACAAAGGATTGTTATATATATTGTTACATAATGAAATGGGAAAAACATTAACACATTCTCAATATTACATGACCAGCTGTGTAAAAAAGACATCTAAAATTGTAATGATTTCAAGACAATTACTAGCAAGAAAAACATTCATAAATAGCAGGTTTACTCTTGAGACAAAAGTGCATGCAGAGAAAAGTGTGAGTTTTCGCAAGGGAGTGTGAAAAAACCCCGAGTGTCATAAACGGTCATTCCAGATGTGGCGATCACAGAAATGCAACCTGCAACGCATATGCAGAACTCCCTTATGAAGACATGCTTCTCAAAGAAAAAGGAAGACAAGGCCATCTATGGCAGTCAGGACGAACTAGAAGAACCAAGCTATAAGTACGAGAAGCTACGGGACGGAAAATCGTGGCGTACCCATAGCAATCAGCCTGAAATTTGCCATGACGTCTAAATCCGTCACACCCAGTACTGGCGCATCCGGCCATGACGTCTGTACACGGCATACCCAGATGAGTGGTTAAAGTGATAATAGCACATTACACATAAGAAAACCTACAAACAGTACGGGACTCGAGTGCACCATTGAAAGATTTAGAAGCAATGCTATAAAAAATAAAACTTTTTTTAATATCACAAATATTTACTTACATATATAGACAAGGATTTTTCTAACAGTAGTTGTAGACACAATAGATTCAGCTGTATAGTGATCTGCCAGAAAACCAAATGTAACAGCACATAATAAGTGACCAAGGGATGGAAGATAGGACAAGGTCTCATCCTGGAAAATGATTATTATTTTTTATAATTAAATTAAAGAATCATGTATCAACAAAGTTAATGAAGTGGAGAAAACAGACAAAAAAATACATACACACACACATGTTAGGGATGTGCAAACATGATATTTTCAAGTAGATTAGAAAATTATTGAAAAGTTCAAGCTTTGGGTAGAGTTTAAGATTAATAATAAATAAGGACATATTTTATCATTTAATTTGGTATGATACAAAGCTGGTAACAAAGCATTTTTTCAGTGTATATTTACAGGGTGTCCAGAAAATCACTTCGGTGCTTTAAGGGTCTATATTTTTTTTAACCATTATAAATATTGAAATCAGCAAAACATTGAATTGAAGGTTCACTAAAAAGTCTGTGCTATTAAATTTCAAAGTGACACGGCAGATGTGTATCCAATATTCGATCTTAGCCCAAACACACAGCAGCATCTCTACAGTTAATGATTTAATGCCAGCAGTGATTCATTATTTGTGTTCAACTAAGTTATCTACCATTTCAGTACACACATTTTTTTAAATAACCCCAAAAGAAAACGTCAATGGATGTCAAATCCAGTGAAATCAGAGGCTAAGGGATTGGGACTCCACCTCCCATCCAAAGCCCAGGATACATCTGATTGAGAGCAACACAAACATTGTTATAATGTTTGAAGTTGTGCAGCAATACCCTGATTTGCGTTGAGGATGTGTTCCTGAAAATCAAACTAACATAAATCGAAATCATTTTTTCCGTAAGAATCAATGTTAGAAGGGGTGATGCGTGCAAGTTGTAGGAAATTTTACCTTGAATATTACTTATTTGGCTTTATTATAATTTTTCATCAATATAATATATGATAGTATAATAAATTACTCAACACATCCTTATATTGTGTATCTTTTGGCTTCAGTGGCGACTTTTCTGATCCGATTCTCTTGCCAGTTTCAAGAATTTCATTCTTATATTTTTTTATTAATTACTCACTTCATTTTTTCCTTTACCTTTAAGGCATTTTTATTAAATCCAAGGCTCCCTATTCACAATCATTAAAAGATTTCACTTTTTCACATTTTGCAATGATTAACAAGTTTTTTAAACAAACCAACATAAATGGGAACTTGAGGGTTATACACCCCATTTTTTTAAAACAATAATTAGAGGTGATGTTTTTTACATTCTCATTCCAGGCAGAATGGGATTTTCCCGAGCCAAGAGATTGCCACAACCCAACCATTATTTTAAAACCCTAATGTGTGACAATAACACCATAACAATTACGTTTTGCGTGTAAGTTAAAATGGGTGCCTTAAATGGAACCTATCCCTCAGTTCCAGTTTGCAAGCTAAATAGGCTTGCAAGCTTTGTAAGAACAATTGCATTTTGCGAAAAAGTTATAATGGGTACCTTAACCCTTTGAGTGCCAGACAATTTTCTTGTAACTATGCCAAAAATGCCAGTGGATTTTTGCTGATTTTACACTAGTTTAGGAAAAAAATTGTGTCTCACAAATGTCAAGTTATCTGTTCAAAAATTCAAGGAAACCTTTATTACATATTGTTTCATCTTTAACATATATTAAATGAAGATTTTATTATAAACTACCACTTTAAAAAAAACATGAACATAATAATTAACTTTAAAGTAAATAATTTTAAAGTTGGAATACAGAAATCATAATATAAATTTGTCTTTGCTCAGCTATTGGTAGTATCTCCTTAATTTCCATGTTGTTTGCAAACACAAAAAAAATTCACCTTCCTATGTCTTTTAGATATAAAAAATATATTTTACACAAAAGTAGCACTAACATTTTCGTACAAAATCAAAAATTATGCATATGTCCTCCATATGTTTCCCCACATTCTAACAGTTGTGCTTTCCTACACAGTCCATGAAGCCCTTTTCCACACTTGGCACACACAGTGTTTGATCTTTTTACTGGCCCTCCATCTATGTTGCCGCATACTGCACACATTCTCAAGTTGCGGCCCGGCAGTTTTAGTAATAAAGCAACTTCCCCATGTGTGGTTGGTACAGGTGCCACTGGTCTTTTCTCCTTTTCTGGTAGCCATTCTCCCTCTATGGCAGGGGTTCTTAACCTGTGGTCCACGGACCCCTTAGGGGTCCGTGGATGGATTTCAGGGGGTACGTGAACTTGACGGAAAAAAATTGGAACTTTATTTTCACTAACCTTTTACTGATATCTAGCTTTTCACGCAATATTGAATGTATGCATTAAGCCAGTATGACACATACCAAATTAATGGTCAAATCATCGGTTCTGAAAACGGTCCTATTATTGGGCGGGAAATCAATTGAAACGTATGATTGAAACACCTCCCTCTTTGGAGGAGTGGCTGCAATTTAAAACAAATGAAAGTTACAGCATGCGGATGTAGTGTTTTACTGTTTAGAAATATTATATATTTGTTAATCTCTTTGTAGAGTCTTCGTGTTTTATGAGCATATTAAGGTTTCGACTTTCGTATATTTTTATATAAGGTATCTTCAAATGTTGCTATCTTTACATAATTTCTTACCGTTTATCTTTACTGTTGATTCTTTTGTACCATTAGTTTGCAACTGTCATTTGCAAAGTAATGCTAAGGTGACCAGATGTCCTCTTTTCAAGAGGAATGTTCTATTTTTGGACATTTATTATTTCTGTTAAAGATTTTATACAAAATATAGAATGCGTTAAGTACCTATTGAATATATGTAATTGTCTCTGCCTTCACAGATTGTGACTTTTCTCGTATGCATTGAACTTCTAATAACCCTGAGCAATACCATTGCAATCAAATACATGCATTCAAAGTCAGTTATAAATAGGGTATGGATTTTTCGGGTTTAAAAAAAATCCACTCGGGGGATAAATATCGGGTTTTATTATTTTTCTTTGCATTCGGGTAAAAATCGGGTGTAAATATGGCATAAATTTATCGTAGTCTATAAATAATTTCAATCTGGGTAAATATCAGGGGTTAACATAGAGTAATTCGGATGATTTAAAAAATACTTAAAATTTTAATGTTTATTTAACAATTATTTTTATGGTTTACATACCACAACATTTGCATGGCGAGTTTTTCTTCCATAACATTACTCCTTTCTGGAGTTTGCAAATGACGCAAATGAGAAAATAAACGCTCAACATCACAGCTACCTGTGGGCATACATAGTAATGTTAGGGCAAACTTGCTTAATTTAGGATATCGGGTACCACAATCAACCCAAAACTTAATAATATCCAAATCCTTGTTCAGAGGAGTTGCCTCTAATAAATAGGCAGTAAGTTCGGATTTAATCTGCTCATCCAGTCTATCATATGTGCCCACAAATTGTACAAGAACGTGGTTATCATGGTCATGCAAAGATTTCTTAAAAGGATCTAATACGGATGCCATTTTCCAAAACAATTTAACAGACGTATCAAGATTTCTGTTTATTGTAGCATTCCATTTTGAAGAAAGAACTTCTGAAAATTCCGTAATGGCCTCAATTACATTTATTGCACTCGGTACTGTTCTCAGGAATGCTGCAAATGAACCTGTTTCTGGCAATTTCCAAGGGAGTTCCATTTGATACTTAAGCTGAATGTTGATAATATGATCAATTTGATGTAGTATTGGAGTTCCACTTTCAAATTTTTTTGTAAATCAATAATAGGCATCAATCGTTCTTCTAATTATAAGAGTAAAGCGTATAATTCATTTTTTCCAAAATATTCAATTATTTCTAATATTTTCTTACTATTTTCCTTTTCTGAATTCTTCAAAAAATGTTGTATACCAGACCACATTGCTATAGTTATTTTTAAACTTTCATAAAAGCTAGTCCATCGAACCGGTACTACAGTGGGAGGTTTTACTCCAACAATACCTGCACTTTTGCATGCCTCTTAAGTATTGACCAAATCGTTTCGGCGAATGTTTAAAAATAGCTCCTAACTTAACAATTATTTTTCTTGCCGGAGTCATTCCCTGGCAATTGTTTGCTTTGTCCACAGCAACATGAATTAAATGAGAAATATCCGTAATATGTAATAGACGAGGTATATTTTCTCCAACTTTAAGATTTGAAACCATTAATTTCATGTATTCGGCACTGTCAGTTGCTACACAAAGAACATCTACCCACTTTTTAGCAATTTTTTCCAATGTTTTTCCTAAAACTGTGGCAATAGTAACACTATTTGTCTTGGTCACAAAAGAAACGTCAACCAATAACAATGATTTTCTTTGTTGACTTTCATCGTAATATGTTAACATTGTATTCACAGTCGGTCATCCTAAAACATCATGGCTTTCATCAATAATAAAGCTTATTTTTGAGTACTTTATCAATTCCTTTATTTTGGAAAATTCTTGGTTGTATACTTCAGGCAAATACTTTTTGTGTAACATTTCATATTTTGGCATAGTTTTTGTAGCAGGACAATATTCTTTTAAAAAATTACCTGTTGGACCATCACATGTTTTACGACTCAATCCAGCTTTACAAACGGCACGAACAAAATCATGAATTGCACCTTCTTGCCTTTTTTCCTTCTCTTTTTTTCTTACTAGTATATCATTAAGTGTAACTTGTAGCTGTGATGTTGAGGGAAGAGGATTTAAAAATTCAGAACGTAACTTTTTGTGTCTTAAACTAGCAATATGTTCGTTCACTCTATCAAAGGCTTTTTACTAGGATCAACCACAATTTTTAGGCAACAGTATTTGCATACTATGGCATTTTCTCCATTACTATTGTCTGTTGTTTGGAAAACCTTAAAGTCAGGGTATTCTAAAATCCAATCTGATGGTGTTTTTCTTTTTCTACCCATGGTGAAGGAATCAATTAAAAAAAATATTTTTCACTAAAATCACAAAAGCAATTAAAAACAAAATAAAAAACAGTCACTAGAGCATTTAGCAAAAATATCACAAATTCATCCACATCAGATGATCACGATGTCTCGTAATTAAATCAGACGAATGGAAGACGTAAACATCTGCAATGTTGACTTGATTTCCTTGTTAATGAATCAATTGGCAGATGTTTTATTTCAAAGCTGCAATGTACACAGAATATTCATCTTAAAAGAGATACTTAACAATTCTACTGGACTGTTCAGAGGGTAACAATTTTATACTTAGATTTTTAAAATTTTTGTGGATTTTCTTATTCATGTATAAAACAATCAGCAACACCGTTGAAATGAATAATCAAACCCTTTTGCTAACCTTAGGTATTGCTGAAAGTATCATATCTTTTGTTTACACCTCCAAGGGGAGAGGAACGCTCCTTGCTCCCTATTCAACTTCCTTTGAAAACAATATATTTGTAAAATAATTTTTCTTTGTGGCATTACCAACTAATAGTCACTCAGGCCGTTTCTCAATATCTCATTCTTCTCCTATCAAAGATCTAACGGCAACCAGCTAATTGTAAGACTCGTCCTTGCCTATTCAAGGTGCTACCAAGTCAAGGAGATTCAGTTTATGTTAGAAAGTAAGTTTACAAATGTACTAGTAATGGACTAATAAATATTTCTTATACTCACCTGAACATCTACTAATATCCTCAAAATAAGACTTTAAATCTCTTAACTATCTGTCCGCAAAAGTATTTTTGCCAATAGCACTCTCACCATGCCGATGTATGATAATAAACTAAATGGCTTACTGTAAATTCGAGTGATATCGAGCGTATTGGTATCTTTGGTCGAGTGTGCATTTCCTTTAATTTGATACTTTGTGCTACTCTGACAGATATATACACAATGCGCCACTTGTTACTTTCTGACATTTGTTATACTGTATAGCTATGTTACAAGCCTAAGGTCCCCAAATGCGCAAGCGGAGAGGTAGCTGTGAAAAGGGGTAGTCTTAACCACTGGAGAGTTAACCTCCAATGAAGGGATATGGCTCGACACGAGTACAGAATGGGTGGACAAATGTAGAAATTAATTCTAAAATCTAGTAAAATGGATATTCGATTTGCTAATGAATAATTATTAGTATATGTAATATATAATACTATATATATATATATATATATATATATATATATATATATATATATATATATATATATATATATTTCAGTTCAACGAACATCACAGAGCTCATCCAAGTTCTTAGATGCATAAAAGCATTAAAATAAAATTTTTAATCTAAAAAGTTTTGTGTGATAAAATTAACCTTTATCCGCCGGATTTAAATACCCTCTGGCGGGGTCCCACTGCCGGATTTAATTTTGGACATTTAAATATTTTGTGTACGTCTTTTGCAAAAATCGCATATCTCGTGAACTATTGGTGATAAAATGTTCACATAAAAAGCATTTTGTGGTCAAACTATCAGAGAATTACATCGTTCTGCCTATTTATAGAAATAAAAAGGGTTATATAACCCTAATAGACTAAATTACGATGCCGAAATAACTTATTGTTGATATAAATCAAAATAAAGTGCAAAAATACTGCATTTAGTCACTTTTTGGCAATGTGGTTCCTGCTCAGTCTGCAGCTGACACAACCCCAGTATTTACACTTCCCTATAGAGTCGAGCTAGTGTGGTATTCCTCGAAGCAGGGCTCAACACATAGTCCCACGTCACATGTCTTGCACCTATATTTCGTCCTTGAGTTATTGCTCTTTGAGGAACACACATGGCAACAGATAAGGGTCCCCAAAATGGGCCAATGCTTATTGTCCTTGGCCTCTAAGCACTTTATTTGCATTCCACTAGCACTAGGTCGCCCCCTTGAGAGAGTCTGGGAAGGAAGAGTTCTAGCGCCCTCTTCAACCATTTGCCGCACAAGGGACAGTCGGAATTGCCGACGTGAAAATGTGCCACCGCACGATGGAAGGAGAATCCAACTATTTAGGATAGTTAGATCGACTAAATGAAAAAATAATTTCTTTGTCCATTTCCAAGTGCGGCGACCGATGGTGTAGCTGTTAGCCATCCTATCTCAACTAGTTATATAAAAATAAAGGAATCACTAAAAAATAAACAGACGAACAGCTACAGATATTTTGAACGCACAAGTCTACATCCGCTCTACTTCGTAGTCTGCAAATGAATGAACGTAAACGTAGTAAAACATAGGTATATGCATATATGTGGAAATGGAAGAAGAAAATAAGAAAGGGAAGGAAGCTTTGGGGTAGGGCTTAGTCCTGGGGTTCAGTTTATTGCATCTCTTTGGGTTGCAACGTAGTAAAACAGAAATGCGGAAAAGGAAGACTAACAAAGGGAAGGGACGTTTGGGGTTCAGCTAATTGCATCTCTTTGTGTTGCGAGAGAGTCTCACCTCAGCGGAGACTTACACTTTGAGTGAGGCACTCTCGATTGTTTGTTTACTCTCCCCTTCCCCAATACGCAAGACCTTCGGCCTTGGGAGAGCAGATGGAAAAGAAGGATGCCTCATCTTTCTTCTCTTCCAAAAATTTTGATTCTATGACAAAAACGACATCTGTGAGCGGCCTCGGAGCTAAGCGGGACACCAGTGTCCCTTTCAGCAGGCTTACCCAGAAATTTGCCGGGACACCGGTGTCCCTTTCGGCAGTTAAAGGTTAATGATTTTGGGGTTTTCCGGGTTTTACCCGAATTTCAAAAAAGCCATTCAGAGGGTAAAAATTTGGTAAAAATCGGGTAAAATCTGAAAAATCCATACCCTAGTTATAAACAGTGTTGCACCAGAAAATGCGACATTGTTAAGGATTAGTTAGGACTAATTTAATTTTCGAATACTTTATGTAGCCAGCTCCTCCATCCCATCCATCCCAGCTCCTGATGCATCAAAGAAGAATTCCTATTTTGTGAGTCCCTTTTTGGAAACTACAAAGGCCATCGACATCTTAGAAATGATGAAAAGTTTCTTTGCCAAGCAAAACTTGGACTGGAAGGAAAAGCTTGATACTCTCTGCACAGATGGAGCACCTGCGATGCTTGGCAACACATCTGGTTTTGCTGCTTTAGTAAAAAAAGAAGCTCCTTGCATCATTGTCACTCATTGTTTTCTACATAGGCATGCACTGGCATCAAAGACTCTGCCAACAATCATGAAAGAAGTTTTGTCAACTACCGTAAAAGTCGTCAACTTCATCAGAGCCAGGTATCTGAATCATAGCCTTTTTAAAAAGTTTTGTCAAGAAATGGGAGCAGAATATGAAATCCTCTACCATACAGAAGTTCGATGGCTTTCCAGGGGACATGTCTTGAAGTGCTTGTTAGAACTTAGGGCAGAAGTTTCACTTTTTTTGAAAGAAAAGGAGAGCCCACTCTTGGAACAGTTTGACAGGGAGGAGTTTATCCATGGCTTGGCTTACCTGGCGGATATTTTTAGCCATATGAATCAATAAAACACGCTTCCTTTTCATCATGCTGCAAGTAGAAGGGTTATTTTTTGAGGTCATAATAAAAGAATTAGTTTTTCACAGTTCTAAAGCATAAATGCACAAGCATAAACAAGTGCGGATAATGATGATTGGTTTTGAGTGCCATATATGGGAGAAAAGAGAAAGAGGAAGAAAGCAGTTTCAGGTAGTAGATGAATTATGAGGGGAAAATTATCAGGTTATGGATAGGGATATAAATTTTACAGAGAAGTAGAGGACTTGGTTTTTACCACGTAATCATGGACCTGTCGGAGGACGGATTATTCATGATGATGATACGGGAGATGAATAACACTAGTTATGGTCACATGATCTCCTGCTTTTCCCAAAAGTCATAATATGCTATCTCTTTTGGATACCCTGCGAATGTCTGGGCAGGAGTTTAACATATTTTCAGAATTTAATTAATTTCTATTATAAAAGTTTATTTTTATTCAACTTTGAAATTATTCTACAACAGAATTAACGTATAGCGACTTAGATAATAGCATCCGTCATGAGAGAGAGAATAATGTGTTATCATTATTATCATTAGGAAAACTTGGAAGTGCCGGATCATTAGAAGTGCCGGTTTACATGGTGCCGAATAAAAGGAATTTTACTGTATTAAGAAAGTCATCCAATATATGCATCTCTGATAGCATCAGTTTTTGAGAGATTTATGATTCCACTGCTAACAGAAACTGGTGCTGTCGGATGTAAACAATCGTAGTTGGCCATTGCTGAAGTATTCGCTTTACTTGTGCCAAGGACTTTTAAGTTAGTTCTTAGTTATATCCCTGTCTTCGAAAGCTTCTAGATCTGCCAATGACCTCACCAATGTGAATGATTGAAAACACTGGCACTAAATCTGGGTCTGACGGAATATTATCGGGTCTTAAAATTTGATGCATAAATCCGAGGAAAGTGCAAATTCATGGAAATGTAAACTGTGAAAATTTCACATTGTACTGATGGCTAAACTGTCATTATAATAAAATACATGAAAATAGAGGAAAATATAAACACTGAAACCACAAAATTGAAATTTCTTTGAATTCATTTGTACTTTCTCCATACGTAGTAATGGGAAAGTATTGAGATCACGAAAAAATTCGACTTTGAAATTTAAAACAGACATAGACATTTTGAGGTCTCTTGAACACGTTTCGACTATTTTCAGAATGATGTCTGTGTGTGTGTCTGTGTGGATGCGATTTTGGGCGCTCTAACACAAAATGTACTTGTCATATTAACATCAAATTTCATATATAACACTTTAGAATGAGCACAAAGAACTGATCAGTTTTCGGACAATACCAGTTAACCAGAAGTCGAGGTTTATTCGAAACCCGATTCGGTTTTTGTGATATTTCTCCAATAATATGTCATTATTGTATATAATGACCATTACAAAAAATGTAGAAAATATAACTTCCTACATCTTTTATTTCAAACAATTTTCCATAGCAGTTATTCTTTAGGAATTATTTATAAATAATCAGTTTTTTGGTTTCTGTCAAATATCTCCTTAAAAACATCGTTATTGGTAATCCTCGTGAGGACCAAAGTTGTAGAGAATAATATTTCTTCCAAGTTCTGTTTGAAACAAATTTTCGCAGAACCATGTAGAGCGCCACCACCATGTAGAGGTGAATTCTGTAAACATATTCAATATATACGTAATTTACAGCAGTAAGGACAACTGTATCCTTTTACGATACGAAACAATAATTTTGCCTCATAATGCTATTCATAATAATTTACATATCTATACCCCAAATATGGAGAAAGTCATGTGTTGGCCACATCAGATTTTTACTTTCTCCATACGTAGTAATGGGAAAGTATTGTGATCACGAAAAAAATCAACTTTGAGATTTCAATGAAAATACACGTTTTGAGGTTCCTAGATCATGTTTAAGACTATTTTCGGAATGTCTGTGTGTGTGTGTGCATATGTGACTGTGGGCGCTCTAACTCAAAAAGTACTTGCCATATCATTACCAAACTTCATATATAACACTTTAGCATGAGCACAAAGAAGTGATTAGTTTTTGGACAATACCGTTTAACCAGAAGTCGAGGTTTATTCGAAACCCGATTTGGTTCTTGCGATATTTCTCCGTTAAAACATCATTATTGTATATACAATTCTATACAATGGTTATAGAGAATGTAATATCCCACAACTTTTATTTGAAACTATTTTCCATAGCAGTTATTGTTTAGGAATTATTTATAAATAATCGGTTTTTTCGGTTTCTGTCAAATATCTCTTTTAAAATGTAGTTATTGGTGATCTTCGTGAGGACCAAAGTTGTAGAGAATAATATTTCTTGCAAGTTTTGCTTGAAACAAATTTTCGTAGAACCATCCATTTCGGATATATTTTGCTTTTTCTTAATTTACAGTATACAGCGCCATCACCATATAGTGGTGAATTCTGTGAACATATTAAAAATTTACGTAATTTACGGGAATAAGGACGACTGTATTCTTTTTTGATATGAAATGATAATATTGCCTCATAATGCTATTTATAATAATTTAAATATCTATACTCCAAATATGGTGAAAGTCATGTGTTGGCCACATCAGATTTTCTTTAAAATATTCTTGACCGATAGAATGCATGCCAAATTTTCCAATATTCATTTGCAATAGGAACAATGGCTGCTGAGTGGAATTTTAAATACAGGCAGACCTCGTCTTTCGCAGGGGTTACGTTCCTGGAAACACCGTGAAAGACAAAATCGCAAGAGGCATAGTTAAGGCAATGGGAAATACAGGGTTTGGTTCCCATCCTATTAGTTTTTGGACAATACCGGTTAACCGGAAGTCAAGGTTTATTCAAAACCCGGTTCGGTTTCTGTGATATTTCTCCGATAATACGTCATTATTGTATAGATTGACCATTACAAAAAATATAGAAAATATAATTTCCTACATCTTTTATTTCAAACAATTTTCCATAGAAGTTATTGCTTGGGAATTATTTATAAAAAATAATCGGTTTTTCGGTTTCCGTCAAATATCTCATTAAAAACGTCGTAATTGGTCATCTTCATGAGGACCAAAGTTGTAGAGAATAATATTTTTTCTGAGTTTTGTTTGAAACAAATTTTCGTAGAACCATCCATTTTGGAGATATTTTGCCTTTTCTTAAATTCCAGGGTACAGCACCACCACCTAGTAGCAGTGAATTCTGTAAACATATTCAAAATATACGTAATTTACGAATAAGGACGACTGTATTCTTTTACGATACGAGGTAATAATTTTGCCTTATAATGCAATTCATAATAATTTAAATATCTATACCCCAAATATGGAGAAAGTCATGTGTTGGCCACATCAGATTTTTTAATGTTATACAGGCGACTCCCGAGAATCAACCATTCGAGATTCGACCAACTCGAGATTTTGACCGGTCGAATCGACCCAGCCGATTGATCGGTCAAATTAGAAACTAGTTTACGTGAAGTAATTTTCGGCCTGCCCAACCACTAGAGGGTTAGTTTCAGTCTAGATATTATTATTTCTGCTCTAATTGTTTGAATTTGTGCTGATTCAACATTCGACTGTTTGACATTCGACCACGTTTTCAGGAACGCATCCCTGCCGAATCTCGGGAGTCGCCTGTATTTGTAAGTGCTGATTTTTATTTTTTCCCATAAGATAAGCACAAGAATGCTCTGTTGAATCCCATAGCATTGTTAAAAATTCTTCCAATTTTTATTCGTTGCTTCTATGTTTTATTTTTTTTTAAGCTAAATATTGAAGAGAAGAAATACTATTTTTGCAAAATTTATATGATAAGTGGATTACCTGATGATCCCGCATCTCTCCCAATTACACCTTCTTGGGTTCACAACTTAGGATGGCTTAATATAGAGGGATATTAATCGGTGGCATTGGGGGAGGGTAGATTGTTTCCATTACTCTACCGTATATGACAATCGACTGGGTGGCTTGGATATCATCACTTTTCTCCTGCCCCAATTTTAGTCAAATTGATCTTTAGAAGAAGGAAAATGTGAACTTACAGATTTGTTTCCTTTTTTTTCCCAAAACACACACGCCGTAAAAATTCCAACCTTCATAACCTATTTCATTTTCTCAAACGTGGTCAGATCTTTTAGATATTAAAAATTTAAAACATTTTCCTTGATCATAATAAAATGTCTTGATTATAATATTTACATTATGGTTAATATTTCATTTAATTTGAGTGGATAATTTTCATTCATTAATAGTTACTCTGAAATGAATATTGTCAAAACTTACGTATGACAAAGAAAATCCGTATACAATCTGAAGATATTTTGTTGCTGCCAGTAGAAGCGTTGTTAATCCCCACTGAGAACCAAAGCATGCGATACCACATGCCCATAAAGGACCTGATAAGACAAATGCCTTCAAAGGGAGTCCATTTCCTTGGTAATTGGTCGAATGTATCCCGGGCTGAAATAGACAATAATTTTACTTGTATATTAATTAGCTCCCGAGAACAGCGAAGTAAATAATTCATATTAGAAAGGATAAAAACTATAAATAAGTCAATCATGATGAACAGCAAAGATTGGAAGAAAATTTAAAAAATAATTGCCCCACGGGATGTGAAGGATCCAGTACCATTTTATACAGTAGGACCTCGATAACCATCATTAATTGGTTCCTGGAATCCCCAACAATTAGCGGAAGAACGATAGTCGAAACCCATTTCCCATATGAACAATGTCATAAGTCAATAATTCATCTAAAAGGACACACATAATAATATAAAACTGAAATTTTAGGCCGCAGTTTTAGACTCTGCATCATTCACTTGTAATTTTATTTGAAGGGATGTCACATTTCTGGACCTTTTAGCAGCATTGTCAATAGCAACAGCACTGCATTTTGGGGCCATTTTCATCACTTAGGGTTTCATAAGATAGAAATATTTAAGAAATATATGTGGGAGTTATGTTAACTGTTGACAATTGAGCTGACAGTTTTACTGCGGCAATCCACGAAGAAACGTTTTACTATTGGATTCTTTGACTTGAAGACAAGATACTATTAGTCTTAACCCCATTTCAATTTACATGAAAAATTTTCACTCTAACATGATCGACTAAATGTTCTCCGAAAACTATTTTTATTTTCATAAAGATCCGGGTTCAATCCCAGGAGATGATTTGTTACCCATTAGATAAACATTAAGACCAATTTTTCGATGCTTACATCTTGTTTTACACTTTCTTATATATGAAGTATATTGAGAAAGTATTGTTATCATGAAAAAATTCGACCTCGAGATTTTTACGGAAATATACATTTTAGGTGTCACTGAATCTGAAAAAGTGGTTTTCGCAATGCCATCTGTCTGTTACCGGCTCTGGAGCCTAAATGGTAGAGCAAAAATGTATGAAACCTCGTACTTAGGCATTTTATCATACTGAACAGAGTATATGAAGAAATGGTTGACATTGCTCAATAATTAAGGGAAGTTCATTCCATGCATTTTTAACAACAATTTGATTTTCTCAAAAACAGCTATAACGATTTTGATCAAATTTCGTAGTTACTTGAGTTTACATCTTCAATAATACTGTATAGTTCATATTTATCAAAAAAATGAATATAAGGCTACTTTATTCTAGGTAACTTTAACAATAATTTGATTTTCTCAAAAACGGCTAAAACGATTTTGATAAAATTTCTTACTGTTACTTGAGTATACACCTGCAATAATGCTACATATTTCATTTTTCTCAATGAATGAATATAAGGCTAGTTTATTCTTGAGCAACTTTAACAAAAATTGGATTTTCTAAAAACCGGCTGATACGATTTTCATTTTCTAAAGATAACTAAACGACGCATTAGTATATGAGAAAGTTTGTACAATGGATGTTGTACCGATTATTTTGCAGGCCTTGATAGAGGGGTGGTTAGCGTGTCTAGATCCCAATGATAGGGTCCCAGGTTCGAATACAGTCGAGGGCATGGTCCTGTGTTTCGTTCATGGTATTGCTGTTACAACATTCAGTGTAATTGGCCATGTGCTGTTACTGAATTATTTCCATTTAATATATAACAAAAATAATTAACAAGTAAGAATTTTAAAAAAATTTAAAAATATAATCTTTTTACTTTATAAAATAGGCAGCCTTAAAAGGATATTCTTGCGATGAGTTTGCCATGCTAGGAATTGATGTCTGACAAACTGATGTGTGACGAATTGACGATGACGAGAGCTTAAGAATGGAATTGATAATTTGAGTAATCGTGCCTTCGACATCAACATATGGCATTTCAGTGTTTTAAAAAACAATGATATGTTTTAGTCAGCTGCCAAATTTCTAATAACCAGTACTCTCACATTATGAGAGCAATCAAAAATTTTAACCGCCGGTTCTCTAATGCAGTGATGGGCAAGAGAGCGCTCTAAGAGCACGCTCAGAGCACGACCGTAAGGGGAAGCAACGTTGAGCGAGAGGGGGAGCTAATGGAGGGAGAACGAGAGGGAGGATATGGAGAGGGGCGAGGACGTGACGCAAAAGGCAGGCTTAAGGTTGGCGGGTGTTTAAATTGCATGAGAGTGGAAAGAAACTTACATGTAGTCCTTAAGTAAATTTTACAATGGAATTTTATTTTGATGAAAATTACATTGTGCTCGCATTACTTTGATTACGTCTACGTAGCACCAAATCATTTATTCGCGGAACTATAGATCGCGCACTTTTGATGCATAGCATGGCTGTGATACTCGGTTCCTGACATTGAACTTGTTAGTTTCATGAGAGAAAAAAGCTGTTCGCAAATGTAAGTTGAGCCAAACATAGATATTATTTTGCTCGCTAACGTGTGCAGTTCGGGAAACGTGTCCTTGAAAAGTTCTCGTAGAACTGCACTAAACTCATTCTTCTCTCATATTTGTCCTTCATTTCACGATCACAATGAAGATCAAGAAACTCGCACTGCAGTGCGATTGGGACATCATTTCCATCAAGGGAATTTGAAAATGGTGTCGTGAAGATTTTCATTTCTGTTTCTAATGCATTCCAGTCGTCGAATCGTTTGCTAAATTCATTACGAAGTGTGCTGAGTTTTGCAGCATACTTCTCAAGATCATGCTGCTGCAGCAAGTGTACATGAGAGGTCAGCTTTGGAAAGCTCTTATTCTCTGCTTCCGAAGCGCACGGAACACAATACTATTTCCTCTTGAAGCAGGCTGCGACTACTGCAGGAATGCAAGGGAAGCGCTAGCGACTGATAACGCACCTTACAAATACCTGCCAAGTGCACCGCCTTTTCCACGTATGAACTATTATACCTAGAATTCTTACGTCAAAATTGTCTAAAAGTTTCCCCCTCCGCAGCTCTTCGCTCTCAAGGTCAGAGCAAAGAGCGCTCTGGGAGCGCAACCAGTCGTTTGCCCATCATTGCTCTAATGTATAAACTTATTCTTTTTGAAAGACAACAAGAAGTCTATGCAAGGACTAATGTTTCCTTTACAAAATCAAGTAGTTGTTATCATTAAATAAACAAAAAAGTAAAAAAGTAATATTAATCATATCATTCAAGAAATTTAATAAAACATTTAATTGAAAGATTCTTATTAGACAAGCAAAATACATAACATTAAATTCAAAATATTAATCAAATTGGAGATAAGCGTCTTTAATTCTGTATAGCTTTCTTTTCACTTCATTATTGCATGCCATAAAGTCTTATGCATAAAATCGGATGAGAAATCAATTTATTTCAATTTACTTATTCTATGTTTTTTATTTTCGATGCGTGTTTTGCAGGAAGTCTATCTGGCGAGTTTGCAAAAATTATAGCAATCAGCTGATAAGCTAGTGAAATGCAGAATATTTGTAGAGGATGGAATTATCTAATATATAAAAATGAATGTGTGTATGTGTGTGTGTGTATCATAATTTAAAACTCGAAAACTACAGATCGTAGAAGCAAGAGAAAGGTATCATTTTAACCAGAATAATGAGTACGGTGATATAGTAAAGTTTTTATATCAATTTGATTGACCTGTCTAATTTTAAAAAACATTTCCTTTTTTTATTTTCTCCATTTGAATAACATAAGGACAAGTGCAGCTTATTTTCCATTTGAATTTTAAAATTACTTAGAAGCATGGTATGAACTTGAGACTTGAATGGTTCTACGAATAAAACAACAAAGTTTATTTTTATTGAAGACAGAATCCGAATCCTGATCAAATTAGCATAAAAATGCATTTAGAATTAATAAAATACATGATTTTATCAGTTTTATTAAAATACCCATTATAAGCTACCATGACAACTCCCATTGTCGCCAAAATTGAGAGGTCAATGCATTTATATGGAAAAAATTTTAACGTAATATCATTTATCAATTTCTGTGTACGATTTTAATTTGTTCACATGGAAAGCTAATTATTATTTGATTATGAGAATTAAATTAGATTAACATCAAGAGTTGCACATATTACCAAATATTTGTTGTTTTTCACTGAATTATCTTCTAATCTAACATATAAAGGACAATGCTTGTAAGTTTGTTTGCTTTATATGGAAAAAATTTTAACGTAATATCATTTATCAATTTCTGTGTACGATTTTAATTTGTTCACATGGAAAGCTAATTATTATTTGATTATGAGAATTAAATTAGATTAACATCAAGAGTTGCACATATTACCAAATATTTGTTGTTTTTCACTGAATTATCTTCTAATCTAACATATAAAGGACAATGCTTGTAAGTTTGTTTGCTTTGAATGGTTTTAGTACGAGATAGGGAGGGAGAAGATGGATGGTAACGGAGGGGGGAGATGGAGGGAGGGAATTAGAGGAAGGGGTGGAGAGAGGGAGGGGGAGGGTGGGAGATGGAGGGTGGGTGATGGAGGGGGAGGGAGGGGGGAGGGTGGGAGATGGAGAGAGGGGAGAGAGGGAAGAGAGGGTAGGGAGAGAGAGAAGGGAAGGAGAGGGTAGAAGGGAAGGGGAGACAAGTTTATACGTTATTTTCATAAGATTTTCTTCCTTCATTCATGTAAATAGGAAAATGCGGAGTGGTTTTCTTCAATTTTGCTTTATTCAACAGGTATAACTGTGTACTATCTATTTCTTGCGATGCTTACGTTACACAGCCGAAGTTTTAGATTCACTAAATCCGTTGAAATTCAATGGGCACTCCTGCTAGTAACTGTATAGAAGTAATTAGGTGTTCTATATAAATAAAACAGCCTGTTATATTGAAATATTTGCATTTCGGAAAAAAAAATTTCTGAGGGATGCCAAACAAATTTCCTCTCAATTATTGAGATCAACGACAGTTATTACAAGCATAATTACTTACTTCACACACTTCTTAATTATTTCATAAATTAAGTGAAAAATATCAGCGCAATCATTGTTCGGGTACAGCTAGTAAATATAAATTCTTTGCCTGCAGCATAGTGGCCTCACTCTGCAGTGGAGCCTGGACAATGGGAGTGAAGGAGTTAGTTTCAGCTGGTGAGGCCATCGGCTAAACATTTAGCATGGCCCACTCCCTAATGAAATCGATAAAATAAATCTTTTGCAAACATTCTGGCATATACACGCTTCTTTGGCCTTGTTAATGGTTACATAATGCATGTTTACAGGGGTTAATATATTTCCTAGCAGTTAATCTATTAGCTAAAGAGTTATTTATTGACAAATTTTTATGGGGTGGGCCACATTAAGCATTGATAGTGCTTGGGCAAGCTGCATTATTTGATAGACTAAAGAGGATCCTATTTGCTAAAAGCAATAATAAATGGTGACTTGCCCTAAACTGAAAAATTTCCTAGCCACAATATTAATTAGCTAGTGTATAGCCTGGGAGTATAGACAGGAGTAAAGAAAATTCAAAATGATATCATACCGAAATTTCCAAAGTGAAAACAATTATATCTTAAACTTAAAATATTTGCATATATTCTTCCACGAAAGAGAATGAATGTATATTCATAAAATAATTTACGAATGTTGTTTACTTTGGTTGCTATAAAAATCATCTCCCTTTCCTTCATTCTCTCTCTCTCAAATTAAAAGCATTCAAAGCACGCTTACACCCATAAGGATTGAAATAACAATAGGATTTCGAGGTCTAAAAATATAATTGGTAGGAAAGGCAACATACCTTTCAAGTGGCAAGAGTTCCACAAAATATGTGAATTAAACATTTAACATGAGCGATTTCAAACTGTATGCAGAAAAAGACGAACAGAATAAGAAACTATAATTTTTTTCAAAATGGCTCAGATCCAAAGATCGTAAGTTAATTCTATTTAATTTTCAACTAAAAAAGAATGAAACCCTGCACGTTGAAAAAGACGAACAGAATAAGAAACTATAATTTTTCTTCAAAATGGTTCAGATCCAAAGATCGTAAGTTAATTCTATTTAATTTTCAATTAAAAAAGAATTAAAGCCTGCACGTCAAAAAATTGATTTTTGTGTTATTTTATGGGAAATGGAAATGTCTTCCTTGAAGTTGAACCCAGGAGTTATTTAGGGAATTTTTTTGTAACACCTTAAAATATGTGAATCGAGCATTCATACTAAATTTAGGGTTTCCATCTCGTTTCTTACTCATGTAATTGTTAGAGGGGTGGTTAGCATGTCTAGCTCCTAATGCTACGGTAGGAGGTTCCAATCCTGCCAAGGGCAAAATCCGTAGTTTTAGGGGTAACTTTGTGGAATATATCCATTTTTGGAGAATAAATAAATGTCGCACTAGTAACAGTAATCAATGGAAAAAGTACTAGTGCGACATTTATTTATTCTGCCAAGGGCATGTATAAAAACAAGTAAGATTTTTAAAAAAGTTCAAAAAATAAAATATTTTTGCTTTGCAAAATAGGTGGCCTTTAAAGGATAAAACAGGAAAAATTTCAGACTATTTGTTCATTACAAAAGATGTTGATGTGATATTCTTTTCAGTACTGTTGCTTTACGTATTTATTCCTACTCCCTTTCATGATGCATATTGTACTACTTGTTTTTTTTAAATTAATAGTTCAATAAGATTTTGACCTAAACTTTTAGAATGCTGCATCTTTACAGTCTATGACTAAAATTTCTGTATTTTCGGCAATACGAGATAGGATAAGGAAAATATGGCAGTATTTTCATCTGGCTGAAATGTTACGAAATGGTTCTATGCAGTTCTACCGTTATATACTTAACAGCTGCTTGAAAGCAGAAGCAAATAACTGTGTGAAAGGAACATATGTTGTGATCATACATGTGGTCCCTTAGAAATCCCACACCATTCTTTTCCCTCGCCCTTCCCTCCTTGTGTTTATTATACTACCTGCTCCGACCTTTGCCATTCGCATACCAAATAGTCTTTTCCTGCTTACTTTTTTTTACGCATTCTCAAAAATGTAAAATATAACATCCTTTTCTCTTATTTGTCATTTAAGCAGAGAATATTCGATATTGTTTAAATGACAATCATATAAAATAGGTACACTATAACGTGGAAAATGTTTTATATCTACTTATGAAAGATAAAGGAGGAAGTAATATATTCGTAGTTACTAAGATAATATTACCAAACGTAAATACTCGTAATTTCATTTTATGTAGCTTTAAATGTTATAGTTTTCAACATTTTCATAATTTCGTTTATTCATGTTCGCCTGTCGCTCCCGTATCTGACCCCACTCCTACAAAGACTTATCCATCCAGCGTCTCTGCCCACTTGCGAAGCACTATAATTGGTCCACGTTTGTGGACTGATTCGGCCACAAGGTTCCCTTTCCACACATTTTAACCCCGCCTCCCAGCGATCATTAAGTTTGGTACAGACTGTAAAATGTATATTTCCGTCAAAACATCTAGGTTGAATTTTTTCGCGATAACAATACTTTCTCATATACTTCATATACGAGAAAGTAAAAACGGCTTATACAAAGTATACTGAGAAAGAATTATAACCGCGAAAAAATTCGATTTTGATTGAAATATACGTTTTAGGTGTACCTGAGTCCGAAAAAGTGGTTATTGCAATGCCATCTGTCTGTTATCAAAAGGGAAGAAGAAGAGTAGGTGATAGTTCGGCGATAGCTGGCCGTGAAACTCGATATTTTTAATGCTAATGGATGCTGTAAGATTATTTTTGAGATATGTAGCTATATCGTATATGGTAAATGCACCGACGTGTTTAACCATTTCCTGCATTTTGAATGATTTATTGGCATTAAATGGTCAACACTTCATTCCATGGAGTTTCTTAATCGATTCTTTTAGAAGATGTGATTGCTCTTCAGTCGCTGCGAACCAAAATTTGGGTCTATTTTAGACCAGAAATAAATGAAATGATGATTGAATAGCAAAATAGGTAACCATGAATAATAAAAGTTGCGAATGGCAAAACCATGAACAATGAAGGTTTACTGTACTCGCAGACACTCGCAGAAAAACAAATGAAGAGAAATCAATGTAGGTAGTAAAATGAAGTAAAGATATATATATATATATATATATTATTTCATTAAATAATATAATTGTGGAAATCAGTAGCCTCACTTACAGCATAATCTTCTGATATTATGTTGATCAGGCTCCTCTCTGTCCATGATGTATTCGGAGGTATAGATGGGGGGTCGGTCACGTATTTCTGCCACGCAACATACCAGCACACGATAAGAAGACTGGTGATATAAAATACAGAGTCTCGTCCCATTGACTCCGTAAGAATTGCAGAGAGAAAAACTGCCACTGCCCAGCCAGCGGTCCACGCTACAGTTCATCAATGGGATAAAATATTTCGGAAACTCAATTATTTATCCCCTTGTATTTATTAATTTCATTTATACATTTGTTAAAGTTCCAAAAACAGCACAAAGGTCAAATTATATTGGAATACAAAACAGCTACATAATACAATAATTATATAATAAAGAGAAAAATATAACAATATGAAAAGTATGGTGATACAGTAGTATAAATATTGGACATCAATTAATACTGTGAAACAGGCTGGAATCTGTATGGCATTCCTTTTATTTTTTGGTTTGGTTTGGTATACAATTAAGGATCAGATCAGAAAGAATGCCCATAATACTACAGGAATACGAAGACGTTCAACGACAGCTGGAATTGATTGATGAGGAGAATCAAGAATTGGATAGGGATATTTTTGAGAATTTGTATTACGCAGTATTTGCAAAAATGACGTCCATTTTGGAAGGAGGAATGGACTCATGCTCCATTCATACCAACGCTTCACCTGTGAAACGCAGCAGTGGCAGCTCAGATTCGAGGAGCCTGAAGTTACCAAACATTAAATTGCCAACATTTAGTGGAAAGGCGATCGAATTTAGGCATTTTTATGACACCTTTAATAGCTTAGTTATGGAAAATTATGCTGTAGATCAGTGATTCTCAACGTGGGCCATATGGCCTCCCAGGGGGCCACACCATACTTGTAGGGGGCCACATGGAAAAAACGGAACATTAGGGGGCCACAGTAAGTTTCTCAGGGGCCACCCAAACTTAACTGCCAGGTGTATGATGAATTTGTCATAATCCTCACATCTCATTCTCGGTGCTAATTTCAGCAGCATAAATATTGAAAATTACTATAGTGTACAATACATATCTCAATGAAAAAGGCAATCTGTAATAAATGAAATTTTATATGCATGAGAAAGCAACTATAATGTTGTAAATGTAAACGCTTTGAGGTGGCAAATCCTGGCAACTCGGACACATTCAAGCGATGTAAGGTTAGTCGCTAACCTGCCTCCAACTTGGAGCACTCCATGTGCATTTTATTACACTTTTCTCCTAACACAAGGTATGATTGGAATGTTAGATGAACATTTCACTATTAGATGAGCAATAGAAATGTTTAGAGAAAACTTTAGTGTATTTAAAATAGACAAAAAGAATATATGGCAAAGTAATTGATGAAAGTAAACAGTGCATGTATTTGATTATTAGATGAGGCTATAATTTGGCTGCAGTGTACATTCTTTAGTTTAATTAGTTTTAGTAATCTTATTTTTTCGGGTCAAGTATATTATACAACTTTTTCTCAAAAATGTCATAATTTTTTTTAGTACACGTAACAATAAAGCCGTTACTGAAAAATATTTATGATATTTTTGAGAAAAAGATGTATATTATACTTGATCCGTTTTCTCTTTTTTAATTTCAGATTACCCATGGCTAGCGTGACGAATAAAAAAATGTCGGCAGTATTCCACTGAGTATCTTGCACACGGTTTTATTCCATCACCACAGGACAGTAAGATGCCAATGTGTCTAATATGTATGACTACACTTTCAAATGAAAGCATGCAGCCATGTAAGCTGAGGAAACATTTTGAGACAATGCACAAGGACAAGAAGGACAAATCACTAAATTACTTTAAAAAACTGCGTGATGATTTCCAAGCAAGAACAACACTGAAGCAAATGTTTAGTAAAAGAGCAGCCAAAGTAGACAAAGGTTTCATTGCATCTTATGAAATTTCCAAGTTAATTGCAAAAGCTGGCAAGCCACATAATATTGATAAATCTTTGATTTTGCCTGCAGTGTCTGTTGTGATTTCAACTGTCCTGAACCAGAGTCCACATGAAATTACTGAGGTCATCCCTTTGAGCAACTCATCAGTATCGAGGCGCATTGATGAAATGGCAGATGATGTGGAAAAACAACTAGTTGCACAATTGCAAGTGAAGAAGTTTTCCCTGCAAATCGATGAATCCACTCTACGTGATAATGAAGCCCTTCTGATGACATATGTTAGGTTTATGGATGATCAGCAGCTCATTGAGGAAATGCTTTTTGCCCGAAAGCTTATGACAGACACCAAAGGGGAGACAATTTTTAAAGAAGTTGAGAGTTATTTCAAGGAAAACAATATCCCACTTGGAAATGTAATGGCTTGTGCAACTGATGGTGCTGCTTCTATGGTAGGTAGATACAGAGGATTCATTGCCCATTTAAAAAATGCTGTGCCTGAAGTTTTTTGCATACACTGCATGGTCCACCGTCAATATTTGGTTGCAAAAAATTTGGAGGACATCTGCATAACACCCTTGCCATTGTAATAAAGGTTGTCAACCTTATCAAATCAAATGCACTTCAAGATCGTCTTTTCCGACAACTTTGTGAGGAAAATGAAGAAGAGTTTGAATGCTTAATGATGCAAATAGAGGTCAGATGGCTATCAAAAGGTAATTGTCTTCATCACTTTGTTGCACTTTGGGACAGTATTGTGTCATTTCTGAGTGATAAGCAGCTTGGCCTCCCTTTCAGCCCTCCGCTGGCCCTCTTTATTATGGAATAAATCTTTAACATATTATTCTAAAAATTATCTTCTAAATACCAATAAAATATGAAATGAATGCAAGGACCGAATGGAGGAGAAATGGCAATTAGCAGGGTAGCACTCCTGCCGACTCCTTCAGTGCCCTTATTCTCGGCCACCTCCAATACACATCCTACCTACGCTAAGGCAATGTGACCCCATACCTCGAGGGTTCGAGGCAGAATTTGTGAGGGAGCTTTGTTACTCTGGCATTTCCAACTTTCACTTTTTTCATTAACACCTGGGTCCGAAATGATTGGTGAGGAGCACACATCGCCCATCCAGCTTATAACATGCATTCTGTTAATATACAGATACAAATACCATCATGTGATAGTGTCCCTGGCATGTTGGCATATGGATGCTTTGCATCCATTGCGCCCTGGGTTGGTACGGCCTTGCTGAAATCAACCACCCTGGGTGCAAAGAGCACGTCGCATATGGGCACCAGCTTTCCTAGAATGTCTTCCCGTCAAGATACAGGGTGGGCATAAAGTAACTGACCATTTTTATAGTTGTATACCTTGCAAGCAAAACCTACTAGTTAGTATCTTTCTCTCAAATAAAACCCACAAGGAGACTCACTCAACACTACAATAATGTAGCGATTAAAAGTGAAAAGTTGATTTTTAGCATCCCAATGCATTGATTAGGTACCTTGCTTATCACCTAGAGCCAGGGTTGGACTGGGAAGCAAATTCATACCGGGAAATCGAGATCAGCGGCCCCACGTTCCCCCCCCCCCCCCCTCCCAATTTTTGCAATATTGGCCATAAAAATTTCGTAACGAATAAGATATGTATGAAAGGGATAAAAACTAACTGTATTTCTTATGTCATTCAAGTACAACATACAGGTAGATATAATAAAAGAATACAGTGAACATTCTGTAGTCATTATTAATTCGTAATAGAACTTGAATTATTTTTGTAATAAAAAAGAAAACTTTTTACACAATTGCAAGAAATAAATAAAATTTGCATATTATTTAAACAGATTTTCCAAAATATACGTACTTTTGAATATGTACAATATTGTGAATATAGTAACAACAAATACTTGATTAAATTGATAATTTGTCGTTAAATTCCTATTTTTGCATATTTTTTTTATCATCAGATCATTTTCAAGTTTGAGCAGAATATCTTTGTTCGCCGACATAGTGCTAAAAGAATCAACATTTTCATCTCCTGATCTATTTCATAATTTATTTTTAATATTACTTAAAATGTTGAAACCTTTCACAATAAACTTTTGTGACAGATAATGTAAGTATAATTTCATATGCTTCATAAAGATTGTTATGAGCAGAACTGTATAAATTATACTCATTTAATACTTTGAAGCCGGCCAGATTAGACTGGTAGGCAGTGAGCCAGCCTTCAAACCCTAAGGTCATGGGTTAGAATCCCGCTTCGGGCATGGATGCTTTGGAGTAGCATTAGCAGGATCTTCTATAAATGAAAAAATTTGCCGTCAGCAAAAGCCTAAATTAAATGCGGAAATGTCACGGATTAAAATCTCAAACTTTTCTCATGGAATTTTAGTCATAGGAAATATCTAACCAAACCCTAAAATTGATACATATTTATTAATAATTGTAAAATATATACTGTGACACGTTGAATCAGATAACACATCAAGAGTTAACAATGAAGAACAAGGAAGTAGTCACACATTCACTACCTGAAGCGTGTAATAGAAGGTGAGCCCCTTCAGAAATACAACGGCTGTGACGTTTTATACTTTCTTGGTTGAAGAGGAAGAAAATTATGAAAGGAAACTTTTAAAATCGAAAAACAATAATGTGTGTGACGTTGATATTTGTTATAACAATAAGTGCAATAAGAAGTTACGCACCATAATATTTTATTCGAGAACACCAGAATGAAATTATCAACAATGAACTACCACCTCCGAGTAAGTTGAACTGACTGAACGATGAATTAGTAAGTCCAGATATCGTGAGAAAATTATTGATGTCATCGTCACCTTTTTCGAGAGCTGACAGCAAGCAAATTAGGGGCGTATCTAGAAATTAGTAGAATAACAGCGAGGAGGGATGAGGATAAGAAGAGGGAAAATTGGGCCAGCCAATACCAGTGAATTTCTGGCTGTGAGAAAGGGATTACTGTAATCCCATACTTCTTAGACTTGTTTATTCTGTCGCACGCTATTCGAGAAAGGCTACTTCAATCTCGACCAACCTCCTTTTTTTACTCAATACGGAGTTGGGGAAGATGCCAGCGTGCAGGGACATCCCTGGACTTGAAGACGAGTACACAAAGGGGGAGGGAGGGGAGCAGGTAGAGAGAGAAGTGATGAGGAAAGGGGAGAGAGGAAGGAGATATGGTAAAGAACTGGAAAGGCAACCCACGGGAAATTAAGTTAAAGACAGACATAATAATTTGTTCTTCCATATCTCAATTCATGGATACTAAAATGATAAAATTATGGTTTTGTCAGCCGATCGACCCGGCCCCACCGGCCCCATTTTGCACCGGCCCACCGGGAAATGTCCCGGTTTCCCGCCGGGCCAGTCCAACCCTGCCTAGAGCCAGCCAAGAATATACTATATTTTGAAAAAAATTATAAAAAGGTAATTCAACATGTTAAAGAGAATATTCTGCTATTCTACCAATGCTTTTTATAAAATATTAATAAATAGCACTAGGGCCTTTGGCTCTAGTTAAAACACCCTTGATAACATGGTACCTATGGCATTTAGACTTTGCATGATGCATTCTCATGGAACAAATGAAGGTTGCTAGGCAAAGGATGACTGTATTAAATGACATCCAAACCTAGATACAATATTGGGAAATGTTTTGGCTTAACAAAATCCTGATAGCTAGGGAATCATTCCACAATATCTGGTGTAAAAACACCAAACGTGATTTTCATACATACCTACATTTGCCAAACGTGCATGAACATAAATACTGCAATACATATGTATAATATAGAATTTATGACAAAATGTAAAAAAAAATTTTAAGCTAAATTGTCTTGTCTGAGAGAATGATCCTGTAACATATTCATGACAAAAATGAATGTACTTCAAATAAAAGAATCCATATCTTATACAGATACCTAGCTCTTCCAGTTGATTCTGGTCATCTTAGCTTAATGCCAATTATTGCAATATAAATTGGTATTTAAATGTGGTGACATCGATACAAAAATATATAAATAGAACTCACATGCATAACATGATAAATATGTACTTCTTTCAGCCGGGCAGTACCATCTGGAGGCGAGCACTTGAACCGCAGGCCAGATCATACTCTATAATAATTAATATAACTGTAAAAGATGATGAATATTATTTATATATCTATGACATAATATACTATGTATTTAGAAAAACTTTATATTCGATACTAATGTGGTCATTATTTACCATTTCAAGTTTTATTTCACATCATTGTAAAGATAAATATATTAAGTGTTATTAACTTCTCTTTATACAAACACATAATCCACAAAAACTAACAAACAACTGGTAAAATAATGCAAATGGATATTAAGCATTAAGTGCAATGAATCAACTAAAATTCTTATTACTTTCTCCATAAGAGAAAGTATAGTATTCATGAAAAAAATCAAATTCGAGATTTCAACGGAAATGTTTTAAGGTCCCCTGGGTGCATTTTTAATATTTTCTCAATGATGTGTATGTGACAGAATTTTGTAGGTGCTGCAACTAAAAAACTAACAATCAGACTGTCACAAAACATTACATTTAAGATTTGTATTAGTAAGTAAATATCTTAAAAGTTTGTCTGAAACTGGTCAAGTGAAATTTAAGGTTTATTCTTGTTGTTTTTCTGGTTTCTCCAAAATTCTCCTTTAGAAATCAACCTACGTAAATATATGTTATTAAAAATTGTAGACAATGTAATTTTTTACAAACTTAGTAAGAAACATTTTTTCATAAACTCACTGGTTTCATGAAAATTTCGATTTATCTTCTGAAACTAGGAGAAGTCACTAGTATGTTAGATAGCAGCGCCACAAGTTCAAAATGGGAAAAACATAAACTAAAAATTGACAGCTTATTTCAGTGGTGCCTGCCAGCCACATCCGACCCATGAAAAGTTTTAGTGCGGTCAACAAAGCTATGATGAAAAAGCTATCAGGAAAATTAAACACAAAAATCCCAACATTTTTATTGAAAAATTTTATAATAATACTTTTAATATTGAAAGATAATGATAAAAACCTTATTTAGACTTGATTTTCACTTACGTAGCACCTCAGAATACAGTGAAATCTCGATCTAACACTCTTGAAGGGACCAAGTAAAATTGACTTTAAATGCAGAAAAATGTAAGAAATGCTAAAAACCTATAAATGTTTTATAATTATAAATTTTAGGGGTTGTTACACCCCAATATTTTCAAAACAGAAAAACACGTAATTCGGAGCCAAGATGTGAACTTATGCATTTAAAATTATTTCTCGGCTTTTATTTTTCTTTAAGGTGAGAGAAAATGCTTGCAGAATGCAAGCACACATTCACCAGTATATATATATCCTATATCATCCTATATCCTCTGTAAGAAGAGTCGATATAGAATGATAGTATATATATAGGAGGATACTAATGTCTGGCCTAAACTACAACAGTTGGTGATCTGAAATTTAATACAGAGATGAAATGAAAAAAATAATCATAGGAAAAATTGCAAAATTGGAACAATGTTTATTTTCTTGGCCGTTGAAAATTATAAACTATTTTACAAACATGTCACGGTTTAGGTACTTCTAAATGAATTTGAAATTTTTTCTGTTGATACAATTTGCCAAATAATGAAAACGGGATTAAATGAATTTGAAAATTTTTATTCGTTCAGTCGTAATAAATTCTTAAATGTTAAATAAATTGACTAATGTTTATATATTTTCTGGAGATCCAGGAGGCTGAAATTTTAACAAAGATAGGAAGTAATGTTCCGGAGTTCCATAACATTGAAAATTTCATAAAGTTTTATGTTGTGGCTGTAAAAAATTCAAAAAGTTTAAACAATGAAATTCATAGAAATGCACTTCAGGAGGTGCTACATCGATGAAATTTTGCATAAATGTGAGTTATTCCTAACAAATGCTGAAAATCTATAAACATTTAATAATTATAAATTTTAGGGGTTGTTTTTACCCCAATATTGACCATAAGGAAAAAAACGTAAATCTGCAAGAAGGTGCAAACTGTTGCGTTTAAAAATTATTTGTCGGCTCATACTCTTTGTTTTAGGGTGAGAGAAAATGCACACCTTCACTAGTATCCTATATCCCATCATTCTATAGCGACTCTTCTTACAGAGGATATAGGATGAGGATATAGGAGATATATATATATATATATATATATATATATATATATATATATATATATATATATATATATATATATATATATATATATATATACACACACACACACACACAGGTAGTCCTCAGTTAACGCATTTTCGTTTTAACGCAGTTTATTAATTATGGACAATTTTTGTACTACGCGCCATTTTTTTGGCATAACGCGGTTCCGGTGAAGGTCACTAGTAGGCGCTGCATGGAGAGTACCCTAACCCCACCCTCGTAGTTTCCCAGACTGTCTTGACCAGTCTTGAATTGGTTTCCGTAGCGTTTATTTGAAGTCTCTTCGATCTTTTGGAATAATTATTAACTGATTTAACCCTTCATTAACATCATCATGAGTGGCAAACGATCCTACAGTGATACCATTTCGTCTGTGACTAAACTTAAGAGAAAAGCAACACCTTTAAGTGTAAAATTAGAAGTTGTTGAACGCTATGAGCATGGTGAAAAAGCAGTTGACATCGGCAAAGCACTTGGACTTTCGGAATCGACACTTAGATCAATTTGCACAACTTCCGATAAAATTAAGGCTAGTACTAAGAGGGCAACACCTTTAAGTGCTTCTAGAGTGAGTCGTGTATGGCCAACTATTATAGAAAAGATGGAACGGCTACTAAGCATCTGGATAGAATATGAAAATCGAAAGAACATGCCTTTAAGTCTGAATACTATAAAGGAAAAGGCTAGAAGCCTGTATAAACATTTGAAGACCTCTGAACCTGTTCCTAGTGATATAAAACCATTTCATGCAAGTCATGGATGGTTTGAACGCTTCAAATCACAGTACAGCTTACGTAATGTGAAAATGACAGGTGAATCCGCTGGAGCTGATACGGAAGCATCAGAAAGTTTCCCTGAAATTCTACTTAGCATTATTGAAGAAGGAGGATACAATCCGAAGCAGGTCTTTAATATCAATGAGACAGGACTTTACTGGAAAAAAATGCCAAATAGGACACATCTCCAAAGAGGAGAAGAGTGCGCCAGGGTTCAAAACAGCAAAAGATCACTGCACGCTGCTGCTAGGAGGCAACGCCGAGGGAGATTACAAGCTCAAACCTCTCATGGTGTATCATTCGGAGACACCAAGGGCTTTAAAAGGTTATAGAAAAGAACTCCTTCCTGTCATTTGGCGTTCAAATGCTAAAGCTTGGATGACAGCAAATATTTTTGTAAACTACTTGACAGATTGTTTGCACAAGGAACTCAAGGATTATTGTAAAAAGGAGAGTTTAGATTTTAAAATACTCCTGCTTCTGGATAATGCACCGGGCCATCCTGCAACCATTGTTGATCTATGTGAAAACATCAATGTTGTGTATCTTCCACCGAACACAACATCTTTGATTCAGCCGATAGAAGGGCGCAATTGCGACCTTCAAAGCATATTACTTATGCCGCACATTTGCCAGATTGATCAAGGACACCAATGGAGATGATAAGCAACCCATAAAAGAATTTTGGAAGAAATTTAACATCAAAGATGCCATCAACATCATTGCTGAATCATGGGGTGAGGTATCACCTGCCTGTATGAACGGCATTTGGCGTAAAATCTGTTCAGTATCTCGCACCCGACATTGACAGAAAATTGATCTTGGTGTGCTCTGACAGTTGTCAAATGGGGGTTTTCCTCCTGCCACCCGT
This sequence comes from Uropetala carovei, assembly GCA_036926305.1. Taxonomy (NCBI): domain Eukaryota; kingdom Metazoa; phylum Arthropoda; class Insecta; order Odonata; family Petaluridae; genus Uropetala; species Uropetala carovei. The sequence continues at coordinate 13,208,168 of JAXCHB010000011.1, forward strand.
ACATGTTGCGTGAGTTGAAGATGCCATCCTTCGTAAATGTGGCCTCATCAGCGAACAAGACATAGCTGGCAAAGAAGGGGTCTGCAAGAGTGCGCTGGAGGTACCACTGGCAGAAAGCTACATGGTGTGGATAGTTATTGGCATTCGATGCTTGCACTTTTTCCATATGAAAAGGGCAAAGCTGCTGCTCGTGTATCACTCACCATGCAAGCGACTGACTGGTCTCGAGAGTGTGTGCAATTCTGAGAGTGCTGGTGGAATGTTCGGCAGCAACCAAGTCCAAAATTTCTTCCTCCATATCTGGTGTTCGAACAGTCCTCTGCCTTCCTGTAAGATGCATGTTTGTCTTCAAAGAACCGTGCTACGGAGATGCCTGCGAATGTGGAGTGATGCGGCTGCGGTCATTTTGGGAACTGTTCTTAGTATAATCATGCAGCTTCTTGTCCGTTACCCAGAGCAGCACCGTATATGAGATGCATGTTGCACAACTCAGTGAATGTGTACTTGTTCATATCATAAACACTGACAAATGAGCACTGGAAGCACAACTGTCGAAGCAGGAGACAGATGCATAGTGGCCACGAATGGCACGTGGAGCATGAGTGGCTTTGTTTCCCCAACCTCCTGATCACAAAATGTGTGTTTTGATAGTGACCTTCGGCATCTTGAAAGTATGAGCCCACATGCAAGATGCTGAAAAGTTGCCTACCTCGAGGCACGGGGAGTCAACTTCCAAACCTCATATCTTGGACCTTAAGCGGTTCCAGAAGCTGGGACAAGGCATTTCCTACCCCGATAATTTTGTCGGTAGAGTTCAGAATCAACCTGTGTGTCTGTGTGTGCATGCGTGCGCATGTGTGTGTGTGTGTACACATACATTCATCAGACATCATGAACATTATATCTACGAAGTTTCAGCCAAATTGGTTGGGGGTCAATAGTGCATTCCCCATGTTAGCAACATATTTAACATAAATTTAAAATGAAAATCAAAATATCTGTTAAACTAATGTCTTTATAAATAGATGTTTCAAATAAAGCTTCTAGGAACTTTTATTCTCTACAACTTTTATAATAACAACTATTTATGAAAATTGAATTTTAAAGGAGATATTCGGGAAAAACAGAAAAATGACAAGTATAAACATCAACTTTGAATTGACCTATATTGTCCAAAAACTAATCACCTCTTGCTCCTATTACAAAAATATTATATTTTAAATTTGATATTGAAATGAAAAATACTTTTTTGAATTATAGCACCCATAAAATTCATATCACATACAGACACCTAAGTTGACACCTCTCCAGGTTTGACCCAAAGTCTCGAGGTTTTGAGACTAGTCTTCGGGTTAAGGATATAATTCTCTGGGTCAACAACATATGAAGCAGTATGGAATAGATCGATAAATAAATACATTCCTCATATTTATGTGAATACTAATTAACTATTACATATCAAACACTTAATTATGAAATCTCTGGATCAGATTACAAAATCTCTGGGTCATTGACAAATTTGAGGTGGCAACCCTGACAGACACACACAGACATCATCGAGAAAATAGTCAAAATGTGTTCAAGGGACCTTAAAACGTATTTCTGTAGAAATCTCGATTTGATTTTTTTCATGCATACAATACATTCTCTATACTACGTATATGAAGAAAGTAAAAAATCGGATGTGGCCAACACATGACTTTCTCCATAAAGAACAATTAACATGATTACTCTCAAAATCAGCATTCTCAGACATAATTATCAGCGATTACACTCCAGAATAATTTTTTTTAATTTTCAATAGTTTTTATTTTTAAAAAACAATAAGTAAAAAAAATTGTTAGCTGTTTCATTCAGTGATCACATTTTTGTTGTGTTTGTCTGGTTTACCCTAGGCATGGCTTCAAGTAGTGTCTAATTTGTCTACAGAGGCTGTTCAGTGTTTATTGGAAGATTATTTAAGTGACTGAGATGATAATATGCTAGACTCTGATGATGATTCATGCGTAATGGAAGATTTAGCTGCTCATGATATTATCGATGAGAGTGAGAGCGATAATGAAGACTCTCAGTGTGTAAGTAACATTCATTGCATGGATATAAAATCTGATGTGGCCAACACATGACTTTCTCCATATTTGGGGTATAGATATTTAAATTATTATGAATAGCATTATGAGGCAAAATTAACATTTCGTGTCATAAAAGAATACAGTTGTCCTTAATGCCGTAAATTACGTATATTTTTAATGTTTACAGAATTCACTGCTAGATGGTGTTGGCGCTGTATACTCGAAATTAAGAACAAGTTGAATATCACCGAAATGGATGGTTTTATGAAAATTTGTTTCAAACAAAACCTGGAAGAAGTATTATTCTCTACAACTTTGGTCCTCACGAAGATTACCAATAAGGACGTGTTTAAGGAGATATTTGACGGAAACCGAAAACACTGATTACTTATAAATAATTCCTAAACAATAACTGCTATGGAAAATTATTTCAAATGAAAGTTGTAGGAAATTACATTCTCTATAACATTTTTATAGAATTGTGTATACAATAATGATGTTTTAACAGAGAAATATTGCAAAAACCAAATCGGGGTTCGAATAAACCTCGACTTCTGGTTAACCGTTACTGTCCAAAAACTAATCAGTTCTTTGTGCTCATGCTAAAGTTTTATATATGAAGTTTGGTAATGATATGGCAAGTATTTTTTGAGTTAGAGTGCCCACAATCACATACACACACACGCGCACGCATGTGCACACACACACACACAGATATCATTCCAAAAATAGTCTAAAAGTGTTCTAGGGACCTCAAAACGTGTATTTCTGGTGAAATCTCGAAGTCGATTTTTTTCATGATCACAATACTTTCCCATTACTTTGTATGGAGAAAGTAAAAAGATACTGGATTTACTTAGGATGGTGTATTGGGTTATTTAGGTAATAGGGAACAATTTACTAGCAATAGTGGCCTCAAAATGATGCAAAGTATATGACTGATGGCATGAAAGTTTTCAAAACGTTTTTCACAGATGAACTGGTAGAATTAATTGTGCATGAAACAAATCTACATGCAGAACAGCACATAAACTCAAGAAGTGTCTCATTTCCCTTTAGATTTAGAGTGAGAGACTGGAAATCGGTCACTATAGATGAAATATATCTAGTTTTAGCTCTTTTCATGCTCATGGGAATAGTGCAAAAACCTACATTGAGGTCGTATTTAGTAAAAATTCTCTCCAAGCGACTCCTATTTTTGGCTCTATAATCTCAATGGACAGATTTGAGCTTTTTTGTAAATTCATGCACTTTAACGACAATCAGAGCATAAACAATTACCAAGGTCCTAAACTTTCCAAAATTTATCCCATCATAATGTATTTAAACAGAAAATTTAGGATTTTGTATAACCCGCAGCAAAATATTTCAATATATGAGTCGTTCACCCTGTGGAAAGGAAGGCTCTCCTTTAGGCAGTACCTTCCACTGAAATCATTGCAAATCAGAATAAAATCCTACGAATTGTGTGAATCGAGTTCATGTTACCTGTGGTCTTTCATTGTTTACTCAGGCAAAGACACGAAGCTCGAGTCATCCTTAATTTCAGCAGAAGCAAACAAGATGGAAGCTATTGTGATGACACTTATGGAACATTTGATAGGTCAAGGTTATACGTTGCGGATGGACAACTTTTACAACACCCTCTTTGGCTAGAAACTTAAAAGCATGAGGACTGATTATGTTGGCACCTTATGGTTGAATAGGAAAGATGTGCCCAAAAAAGTGAAAGAAAAGAAGTTGAAGAAGCAAGAGGTGATTGCACAACATTCCAGACCAGTTTCAGTAATTAAATGGTGCAAAAAAAAATCGTAACTACGATATCTACATATCATAACAACGAAACCAGGAAAGCCACCACAAAAACAGGAAAAGAAAACGAAAAACCAATTTTTGTGTTGGATTATAACTAGCACATGGGTGGAGTGGATCTAAAGGATCAGCTTCTGCAGATGTACCTCCTAGAACAAAAAAAAATGGTACATTAAACTATTCAAAAGACTACAAAATGCCACAATCCTTAACACGATGATAAATTGCAGAGCTAACTTGCACTGTGAAAAGATCCACCATCTAGAGTTTAGAGTGGAGGCGCTTCTAGTGGAACACGCAGGGGAAACAGAAAGAAAGGTATCTGGGTGGCATTTTACAGACAACAATGTGCCGCAGCTTACAGAGAGACACTTCCTAGAGCATATTCCTCCAATGGAGAAGAAATCCAGGCCACAGAAGATGTGCGTTGTTTGTTATCAAAATAACAGAAGAAAGGAGTCGTGTATTGGTGCCTAGATTGTCAAGCTGGCCTTTGCATCAATAGCTGTTTCAAGACTTATCACAGTCTTGAATTTCTGAAGTACGATAATATACTCTTAAGTAAATATGATCTCCAATTTTCATACTAATCTTAAAAAAATTGTAGAAGTTATGGATTTGTGAGCTTGTATACTATTTTAGGCTAAAATTTAAATACCCTAGTTCAACCTCCTCCCGCAGATGGGGATGGAAAGGAATTTAAATGCCACCACGCTGAGGGGTTAAAACCAAAAGGTGAACATTAATACTACACGTAAATTCAAATGAATAATCGAAATCTCTCTTAAATTATTGGTTTTATGAAAATATTTTTTAAGCAAAACTTGTAGAAAATTAAATTTTCTATAACTTTTATAATTATAACTATTTATGAAAATTAAGTTTTAAAGAAGACATTAAAAAACAGAAAAATGAGAAAAATAAACATCCACTTCCGGCTGACATACACTGTCGAAAAACTCTTGCCACTATTATGAAACTGTTATATTTGAAATTTGGTACTGAAATGACAAATACATTTTGAGCTGGAACACCCACAAAATTACTATTACTTTCAGACACACACACAGACATCATCAAGAAAATAGTCAAAACGTTTTCTAGGGACCTCAAAAAATGTATTTCCGTTGAAATCTCGAAATTCTTTTTTGCATGAAAACAATACTTTCTCTATACTACATATATAGAGAATGTAAAAAGTGGTCAATAAAATGTAAGAAAGGCAATATCATATTTTTAAGTAAAAGTATGGCCTCAAAATTTGGTCAACCCCGAAAGTTGATTTATTCTTGTCGTTTTCCAGCTTTTTTCAAGTATTTCCTTTCCAACTTACTCTATGTAAATACTTATCAAAGTTGTAGACAATATAATTTTCTACAAGTTTTGTATGTTACACTTTTTAATAAGACCGTTTGTTTAAGAGATATTTTGAAAATTCTTCTGAATTTGTGTGTGAGTGATGCCACCGTTTTTGTTGCTATGATATAATTTTCTAACTGTTGAGAGCATTGCATTCACTGCCAAGAGTAATTTTAATTGCGCATTGATATTTTATTATCCATAGAAACTGCTAAAAATTTAGTTTACTTAATGTTTTTTTCAAAATGGAGATGATTGAAAGTGTTTATAAATTCTTCACAATTGTATAGACAATAATTACCTTTGAGGATTCGGATGTTTTGAGCGACCATATTCATTATTCAGTATGGAGAATGTCACATGCTGGACACATCAGATTCTTTTAACATTTGGAAGTGTTTTCATTCTTCAAAATAAGGAAATAAGTTTCTCACAGTGCAAACACCTTGAACAGCACATAAAACAAAATGAGCCACTGTCAGCCAGGCTGCTGGTACAAGAAGAGTGGCTAGGCTTGCTCCAAGAAGTCCTCCCTCTATTGTCCTTTTTGGACCAAAGTAATGCACTGATAAACATCCAATTAATGGTCCAAATAAAGATCCCCATAGGAATGCTTCATATAAATTATGCTCCCAGCGTTTTTCTTCATTCATGGGCACCTACCATGAATAAAAAAATCCCAATATAAGTTCAAGTAAATACTAATAATAACTTTTTGTCACTATAAACAAAATATTGCTGATTATAAACAATATTTATCAACATTGTATCATGGCTAGGGATCCCATTTGTTCTGGTTTTCCCAGGACAGTCCCAGATTTATAGATTTTACAGAGCTCTGTCCCGGTGTCCCGACAAAGTTGACTCGGGATGCCAAATGTCCCGGTTTTTTCAAGACATTGTTTCTCGAACATTTTCACCTGACAGCTGGCAACAGTGGATTGAATGCAAATGTACGAGTATCTCGCGACAAAGCTGCACATGCTTGCCATTAAGTTTGGTGTTAATACCGGTTACATTTGATATGGAAACAATTTTAATCCTTAAAACATCATAGCATCACCGTACTACTTTGTTGCAAGATACTCGTACAGATTTAAGTTTCGTTTAATCATTGTTTCAGTTTGCATTGTCTGCACTGCATTGTTCACGTCTTTTCTTAGGTGTTCTACTTTCAACGTTCTATAATTTTTATATTTTTAATATAAAATTAATCCTTATTAAAAATGCCGAAGAGAAAATGCGTGTTTACTGACAGTTTAAAAGATCAATTCCCATTCATAAAAGAAAGTAGTGTTGGTAGTGATTCCTCAAAAGTGGAGTGTTCCTTGTGCTGTACTGTGTTTAGTGTTGGTCACGGAGGGAAGACAGATATATTTGATCATGTTAGTACAAAAAAACATATGGATGCTGTGTCTGCTAAAGCCTCCAGTCATTCATTCATTTTAAATATGTAGCTAGGGAAATAACTTATAGAATATATATATATATATTCTATTCGAAAATATAATGCCCCTGGCATAAAGATAGTCGTGCATGTCTCAGCGTCCAAGTTTTTGCTTACAAAATCTGGGATCCCTAATCATGGCCAATCTCTTTATAGCATTATCGATAATTGTAAACAACATATTAATCTCTATAAACAATATTGCTCATTATAAACAAAATGTTTCATTATAAACAAAATATTGGTCATTATAAACAATATTGCTCATTATAAAGAAAATATTGCTCATTATAAACAAAATATTAGTCATTATAAACAATATTTGTAATATTGTACAATAGCCAATCTTTATATAGAGTTATCACTAACTGTAAACATAAAATCTTATTATAAACAAAATATTGGTCATTATAAACAATATCGGTAATTAGAAACAAAATATTGCTCAATATAAACAAAATAAAGGTCATTATAAACAAAATATTGCTGTCTACAAAATATTGCTCACTTTAAACAAAATATTCCTCATTATAAATAAAATATTGTTCATTAATAATAATAATTTTATTGCAATGGTACATTCATTCATCTGAGAAGTGGGATGAGAGGGGTTATGGGTGGGGACCCCACCGAAGGGGTTGGCTACCGCAATATTGGGGATTCCCCACCCTCATCCTATCTCCCCAACTTGTATTATGATAAACAATAAGGTCCTGCAGAGCCTTTTTCAGACTCTTCTGCAGGTGCCTAAAATCACCTCACACAAGGTGGCTTGTTTTTATTTTTATGTTCTTTTAATGAACAAGTATTTTTGCTATTCATCTCACCATAACATCACCACATAGCATCCATGCATTATACCTGACAAAATAATTCAACCAACAATCCTAACTCTACAACTGCATCACATCTCATCTATATGATATTATAGTAAACGTCGTTCCACATAGCAACGTACATATGTGAAGCATGAAAGCGGCGTATTTCTCGAGAACCATTCGTCGTAAAGATATGCAGTAAATGGTGTTTTGTTTCTACCTGCTGTTAGGTCCTTGGAAAAATATTTCCGTTTGCTAAAGAGTCCCGGGTTCGAATCCAGAAGACAATTATATTTTCTCATAAGTTTACACGGGATTTTCGAACTTTCAGAGTGCAACGTTCTATTCCTTCATTCATAAAAATCCATAAATATAGACCGATTCTCTTTCTTTTTGCTTTATTCCACGGCTAAAACTATATAAGGTACGTGTACCAAATAAGGCCCACGAAAAGTTTGGCAGCATCTGTATTTTTACTTTCTCATACGTAGTAATGGGAAAGTATTGTATTCATGAAAAAAATCGACTTCCAGATTTCAACGGATATACATGTTTTGAGGTCCCTAGAACACGTTTAGACTATTTTCGGAATGATGTCTGTGTGTGTGTACGTGTGTGTGTGTGTATGTTAGTGTGGGCGCTCTAACTCAAAAAGTATGTGCCATATCGTTACCAAACCTCATATCTAACACTGTTACATGAGAACAAAGAACTGATTAGTTTTTGGACAATAACGGATAACCGGAAGTCGAGGTTTATTCGAAACCCGATTCGGTTTTTGCGATATTTCTTGGTTAAAATATCATTTTTGTATTTACAATTCTATACAAAAGTTATAGAAAATGTAATTTCCTACAATTTTCTGTAGGAGTTATTGTTTAGGACTTATTTATAAATAACCGGTTTTTCGGTTTCCGTTAAATATCTCTTTAACAACATCGTTATTGGTAATCTTCTAAGGACCAAAGTTGTAGAGAATAATATTTCTTCCAAGTTTTGTTTGAAACTAATTTTCGTAGAACCATCCATTTCGGATATATTTCGTTTTTTCTTAATACCAGCCTACAGCGCCAACACCATGTAGCGGTGAATTCTGTAAACATTCAAAATATACGTAATATACGGCAACGACGTGTCTTCTTTTATGATACGAAATAATAATTTTGCCTTATAATGCTACTCATAATAATTAAAATATCTATACCCCAAATATGGAGAAAGTCATGTGTTGGCCACATCAGATTTTTAAAGAATAGGTTTAGGATGTTGTAATTTCATTTATGAAAAGTTCATTTTCTACCCTGTCAAGAAAAATCCATATTAACAACATTTTCTGTGGTAGCCATTTCAAAATAGTTGGTCATGTGGGCCTTATTAAAACCACGTGTCTCAAATAAGGCCCAGGGTGGGTACGTAATAAGGCCCATGGCTGAAGTTTGTCAGAAAGAGTTCAAATAATAAAATGAAAAGAAAGGAAATATTGTTATACTGTTACAAGAATTTTAAAAAAATAATACAGCATGCTTTTTATGTACTTGTAAAGAAAATGGAAATTGGTTTCAAAAGCAATTAATGGCGTTTTTCACAAATTTTAAGTTATGCATGATCTTCACAATAAGGACACACAAAAAGTTCAATGTCTTTGGAGCATAAACCAACACATTCTTCATAAATGTATTTATTGCAGTTGACACATAGACGCATGTCTGCAAACCTATCCTCCTGGCAAATTCTGCAAAACCAGGATTCTTTTCCCTTTTTACGCTTTTGGGTACCACTAGGTCCTTGTTGATTTTCTGGCTCATCAACTTCCTTAGTTGAAGGTCTTTTGTTCTGGCCCTTGGATGGTTCTGTGTTTTGTTGCTTTGACCTACCAGTATTCTTAATTAAAATTGTTTTTTTGGTAGTTTTGGCTTGTGTCGACTAACTGGGACCACATTTAAAACTGACTGCGAAGCTGACCCCTCGACTGTCATTAACTCGGGTTAGAGGCCCATCCTCAAATCCTAGCTCAGGTGTCTTTATCCTCTCTCCAGGGGGGCGCTAGCCGACCACATCTTTTGCAATAAAATTTAAACTATTTTATGTTGTTAACTTAGTGCGATTGTGACTCAAGCAACATATTCAGGTGAATGCGCTGATCAAGAGTGTATTTTTAACAGAATTCTACGATAAATAATAACATATTTATGCTCACATCTAATCTTGACGCCAAGGAATACCAACCTCTTAAGAGTTTTCGGATGGGATTGTAATGAAAGCAGACATTCGCAAGACGATGCTAAGGGTGTAATGCTATATTGTGTTAGATGGTAGAAAAGGAAAACCGCTCATAACTAAAAAGCTTTATAACCTTTTTCGATCAAACTTTCAGGAATCGCTTGACTATTCAACTTTTCAATTTGAAATTGCTCGCCGTGTACATAGTAGTCCTGGGTTTGACTTCAGGAGCATATCTTTTCTCCATTTGAATGATATGGGCAGAGCTGAAACGAAGCAAGGCCTTTTTCTTTAGCATTTTCAAATATCTTAAAAATGAGGTACCGACGCAGTACATTCACAGTTATTCTGAAAAAAGTATGGAAATGACTTTCCATATCGTAGAAATTCAAATCCCATTCGAAAAAAGCCAAAAAATAGGTTTAAAAATATAGAAACTCTAAATGTGGCAGGTATGCTGGATACACATATTTTAAGGTGATGGCAAAAAAAATTATTTTCAATTCCCATAAGGTAACACATAACACTTGGATTTACGATGTGCAGACTTTAATCCTTTTTGGAATTATAATTAAAAGAATTGGTATACAATCCTTAGACATAAACCATATAGCAACCAAGCATTACACCCTCTGCACCGTCTCGCGAATGTCTGCTTCCATTACAATCCCATCCGAAAACTCTTAAGAGGTTGGTATTCCTTGGTGTCAAGATTAGATGTGAGCATAAATATGTTATTATTTACAGTAGAATTCCGTTAAAAAGACGCTCTTGATCAGCGCATTCACCCAAATGTGTTGCTTGAGTCACAATCGCACTAAGTTAACAACATAAAATAGTTTAAATATTATTGCAAAAGATGTGGTCGGCTAGCGCCACCCTGGAGAGAGGATAAAGACACCTGAGCTAGGATTTGAGGATGGGCCTCTAACCCGAGTTAATGACAGCCGAGGGGTCAGCTTCACAGTCAGTTTTAAATGTGGTCCCAGTTAGTTGACACAAGCCAAAGTAAAAAAGCAAAATATCTCCGAAATGGATGGTTCTATGAAAATTTGTTTCAAACAAAACTTGGAAGAAATATTATTCTCTACAACTTTGGTGCTCACGAAGATTACCAATAACAATGTTTTAAAGGAGAAAACCGAAAAATCCGTTATTTATAAATAACTCCTAAACAATAACTACAATAGAAAATTGTTTCAAATAAAAGCTGTAGGAAATTACATTCTCTATAACTTTTGTATAGAATTGTATATACAATAATGATGTTTTAACAAAGAAATATCACGAAAACCGAATCAGGTTTCGACTTCGACTTCTGCAGAGGCGTAGCCAAGGGGGGGGTTTATGGGGTTCAAACCCCCCCCATGAGAACAGAGCCCGACAATACAAATGAACCAAGACGAAGACTTCCGTAAAGATAGTTTGGAAATGTCGGTGAAGAAGAAAGTGGAATAACCTACAATAAAACTTGGGAATCCCTGCAAAAGTTTCCCTCTGGTCAATTTTAGAGAATGCAGCTGGGTAGCACCCTTTCTTAGTTGCCTTTTTCGAACCCTTTACGGTAATGCACGTGCAACCCAGGGGGCAACTGGAAGTGTGAACTCTGCCTAGTAAAAGAGGGTCCCGGAAAATCCAAGCGCAAAACTAACGGTAAGAAACGTTGGGGTCGGTATATTTTCATCCAGACGACAAAAGCCCACACGGCTCCATGTCACTCCGTGTCTTATCATTCGATCTCATGCCTTTTTCTTGAAATATTCAAAATCCTGGGAAATACCAATCTACTACGAATCACGCCCTCTGCTGCATTTCGCCATTCTCACTTAGTGTGGAGAGAGAGAGCGTCGGCAATACTTTTCGTTGGCCTGTGTCTCAGTTGTGTTATAAGTGCGCGTAGAAGTATTTGGTGTGTCTTAGAAGATTGACTGTCGGACACAGCCTAAGCCTTAGATCAACCGAGCAGAGGAAGATAATACTCCAAGGAGGAAGGGATCAACGAGCAGGTCAACCTTCGACTGAAAGGAACATTTTTAATAGAGGTTAGTCTTTTCAACAATTTTGAATATTTATTCAAAGACAGAAAAATGCTTTCATTTATTTTTGCGAAAAAAATTATTGAATTGGTTTAACGGGAACATTTTTTGATATTGATTTAAACGATTCGTTTATTTCGTGTTTAATAATATTTTATCCAGGGTTAAATAATTAACAGATCATTAATTTACTTTTTGGTTGTAAAATTTATTATTTAGTAGATTTTCTGTTTTGCGCCCATTGCAATTTATTATATAATTTTTTAATACAATTTATTTGCTTTATAATTGTAAATTATGAATCGTAATTGAGTAATTCGCTAACAAATAAACTTAGAAGGATGAAATGACTGAAGGTAGATAGAGAACTGAAATAAGAAAGAGAATCACAAGTAGGATTTTAGTTTTATATATATAAAAAATGATTAACATCCGAATTATTTGCATTTGTTCCATATCTTCGTTAATTTTGGTGAAAGTTTTCTTATTCTTATTTTTCACGCTTAAATTTTAATGTCTGCGCACAGAGTTTTTCGAAAACAATTATCTTTTATCTGAAGATGACGATTACTCGTCGAAACCTGGATGTTTGAAAATAAAATTGTGGAAAAAGTACCAAATTTATTAATTTTTCCTACATTATGGATTTCCACAAAACTTCGGCCTCATCAGTGAATTTTATTTTTCTCGTTTTACAACGCCTCTCATGATGTAAAAGATTAAAAATTGCTTTTGAAACAAATTTATTAATTACAAATTACATGAATTGCACTATTTTTAATACATTTTTTATATCGGTGAGCTAATAAAATGTATTTATTTTCTCAAATAATATCTTCAGTTTTCGGAGCATGAATGTGCACATTACTAAATTATGTAAAAATGTCTTTCTTCCAGCTAGAGCAAAACAAGCGTTTGCTTCGGACGGCAAAATTTTGGAAATTGTTTCGCAAAATTTGGAAAATATTTAAATTCTGTATTGCTAACAGTTGAAAATAAGTAAAGAGCTGGCAACGGGATGAAGCTATCGTTTGGAAATATCGTTCTACACATCCGAAGGATGAATGGGAAGTATTAAAACCAGGTTCCCGACCCCCTGATCTTGGAGATTCTTTAAAATTTTTCCCATTTTTCAATATCTTAGATGGCAGCAGTGTAATAGAGCGATCTCCTTTTCCTTTGGTCAATCTTAATTGCCCTTCTTCAAACTTCCAAGGGAATCTTTGCTAGGAACTGTTGGCTCCTCGAAGGCAGCACGAGCAGAGTTCTTATTATCATATCATCGGTCAAAGAAAGCATCTCTGCTGTGTCAATTTGCTGACAAAACAACTGTTCTTCTCTCGAAATATGAAAAAACGAAAACATCATACTAAAGATTATTTAAAAATATGAAAATTGGCCATTCCAAATAATTTAATACGATATCTAGCCAAATTGATGACTATTTATTTTATATCTTACATTTTTAGGTCTAGGTGTAGTATTGCACTCCTTTGAAGTTTTCAATAACTCGATGTCAACTAAGTCAACAACTCCTGCAGGCGACAACAACAATTTTCCTGTATTACATAGGGGATTGCGTGAGCGACCTCCAAGAAAATGTGCATCTACTCTCCATTTGGAACAGTTAGATTGAATGTAATTTCTTCCATCCTTTTAGAGTTCGCATAAATACTGTGGTATTCAGTGAATCCATAAGTTTAAAACTAAAAATGTCAAACACTCGAAAGCAACCGAACATAGTTATTGTTACGACAATAAAGAATAAGTTTGGAGAGTAAAATAGTACGTCTGTTCCCATTTTTATTATATTTTGGGCGTATCTGTGCCCGCCCCTGGATGGCAGGCATTTTTGTGTTTTCTCCATGGCCCTGAACCTGAACCCCCCCCATAGACAAATCCTGGCTACGCCCCTGGACTTCTGGTTAACCGTTATTGTCCAAAAAACAATCTGTTCTTTGTGCTCATGCTAAAGTGTTATATGTGAAGTTTGGTAACAATATGGCACGTAGTTTTTGAGTTAAAGTGCCCGCAATCACATAAACACACAGATGCTCACACACACAGATGTTCACAAACACGCTCACACACACATACTCTCACACACACACAGACATCATTCCGAAAATAGTCTAAATGTGTTCTAGGGACCTCAAAACGTGTATTTCCGTTGAAATCTCGAAGTCGATTTTTTTTGTGAATACAGTACTTTCCCATTACTACGTATGGAGAAAGTAAAAAGAAGGAAAATGAAAATTACCAATGATCCTAAAGAATTGATCCATTTTGCAGAACTAAACAAAACTATAGGGAAGTGCATCATGAAAGATGTGAAGAAATCTAATTATGAGCTAATCGAGAAAACGATAGAAAAGAATAGAAGCTACAAGAAAATGAAGCAACATCACTCGATCGGAAAGAGACAGCTGGTGGCCTTGATGCTGGATGACAGCTCCATAACCCATAGTAGGAAATTAATCCTACATCTACATGATACCCCGCAAATCACCAGACTGGTGGGTGGCAGGGGGTGCAGCGTACCAAAACCTACCTATTAACGTCCCTCGTGGGAATCACTCTCCTATTATGATCCCGTATGGTCCTTGGAAAAAACGAGCCCTGATATCGCTCGGTCCTACAGTGGATCTCTCATATTTTATCCTCATGTATTTAGGTGCCTCTAATATTCCTGAGACCTCTTCTAAGAGAACTTCTGACCTAAATTTCTCCAGAAGCCTTAACCTAGCACTAATTCTGCGATCCTCTAGCAATATCCAATTCAACTCCTTCAAGAGTGATGTGACGCTTAATTTTTCCTCATATTTTTGCTTAACGAATCTGGCTGCTCTGCGTTGGATTCTTTCTAAATCAAGTATCTGTTCCTTTTCGTATGGATCCCATATGCTGGAAGCATATTCAACCTGAGATCTGACCAATGATAAATAACGTTTCTCATACCTGTTCTGTGCTACTTCTTACTTTCTGCCTACAAAACCCAATTTCTTATTAGCTGCAACTACGATCCTTCGAATATGCATATTCCACGATAGATCACGACAAATGGAGACTCCTAAATATTTAACGTACTGCGCAGATTGGATATTCAGTCTATCAATTCTGTACTCCGAGCCTAATTCATTGTTCTTACTCTTCCAGAAACTCAACAGGGAACATTTGCTGTGATTAATTTTGATTTTCCTATCTTGACACCATGCTGAAAGGGCATTTAAATCTTCCTGGAGCGATTTTTGCTCATCCTGGCTCATTATCTTCTTATATAAAATGGTGTCATCTGCGAAAAGTCTTATTTTGCAGTGAACTACCAAGCAGATATCGTTTATATATATCAGGAATAGTAGTGGGCCTATGACACTTCCCTGTGGAACACCTGATGCGACTTTTACCAGGTATGAAGATTTCCCATCAATAACTACTATCTGTTTTCTGTTGGAGAGGAAGTATTTTACCCAACTCACGATATTTAAGTTTATGCCATACTTTCCTATTAATTACTTTATACTTTATATACTTTATCAAACACCTAAAATGAGTACAAGAATTTTACATCAAGTTGTATGAGGTTCCTTTAGCAAATGATGAAGTAAATGATGAAGGAAATATGCCCACCGAAGAGGTCCCAGATATCCTTCCGGAAGAGGTGAGAAATGCAATCAGAAGTATGAAGAATGGAAAAGCATCTGGAATGGATGGTATCACAGCGGAAGTATTCACAATACAAACATATTCCTTTGGCATCATCAAATGGAGAGAGACTGAATTAAATGGCCTTAATACATCAACTAGAATGACATGTAACAAATTTGGCATCCACCATGAGCGCTCTGCCGTAGAGATTCACCCTCCCAAGAAAAGGAGGACGTAGATGCATCGATACCAAGAACCTACACAACAAACAAATAAAAAACCTCATGCGATACTTTTATTCAAGAGAAGACAGCAAGTTACATAGAGCCATAATTGCAATCAATAATTCAGCCACACCGCTAGAACTTCAAAACCAGCAATATGAAGACAATATCCATATAACAACAGAAGACCAAAAAATAGAATCCTAGAAAAATAAAATACTACATGGAAAGCACCCATACCAGTTATCATAAAACCACAAAGACAAAGAAGGTTCAAATAGATGGCTCACCACACGACAACTATCTTAACCCCAATGAAAAATATGGAGATGAGTACGAATAATGGCCCTGCATGTGACAGTCTACGAGTCATCGGTGGTAGCAGGCCAACCAGGCGGGCCGCTATTGGGATACCAGAATCAAATACAGCCGACAACAGAAGCACACAACATCCAGCTAATATAGAAAACTAAGACTCAACTGTATTTCGTCCAAATATTCCTTGAGTTTGCCCTCTGGTGTCTCCTGGGACCATTGTTGGCTCCGGTGTCTAAAATCGACGCTTTTGGCAAGATTTCATTATCAGTCCTATCTCTCGTTCTGCAAGTGGGACAACGCCAGCTCTCCTTGTTCACTCTCGACATCGCCTTGTATGTTGCCTCCCTGAGGCCGGAGCAGTTGTAGTGCATTTCACGGTAATCATGAAGTTTAGTCACTTTTATTATTTAAGGGGTTCCAAGCTAATGAAATGTACTCACTTTTATTATGAAGGTGGTTTTAGCCCTCGGGAACACCCAAAGTGAGTTTTTAAAGCATTTATTACTTTTATATTTAATATAAATGCAAGTGAATTACAAAACATATTGCTCAGTAATACAAAGTAAAAGGCTATTGAAAACATCTGAATAACGAAATGCGTTACATTAGGTTTCATTTGCGGAGCAACACTGAAGATGATATAACATTGAAAGGATAATATTGGCGAGCCTTCGGCTCGCTGTTTTAATGCGTAATCGGCTCCGGGCGCTGCTGCGCCCTTCGCCTCGCCCGGAATAATATCCCTCCATGTTAAAATTTACTCACTTATATTATGTAAATCGATAAGTATACTTCAAAAAGCATTGAAAGAATGTATTGGCGAGCCTCCGGCTGTTTTAATGCGTAATCGGTTCCGGGCGCTACCGCGCCCTTCGCCTCGCCCGGAACCATAATGGAGGGATATTATGGTTCCGGGCGAGGCGAAGGGCGCGGTAGCGCCCGGAACCGATTACGCATTAAAACAGCGAGCCGGAGGCTTGCCAATACATTCTTTCAATGCTTTTTGAAGTATACTTATCGATTTACATAATATAAGTGAGTAAATTTTAGCTTGGAACCCTTAAATAATAAAAGTGACTAAACTTCATGATTACCCATTTCACCATTACAGCCACTGCATGAAACACAATCCCCATTTCTAGGCAGACTTTCCCCACAGCGCTGTCAATTCATTGTTATTCGATGCTCTTTTGTTGATAGTATCACTATCGGCCACTAAATATGGCGCCACCGACAAACACACCGGAGAGTTCCAAATATAAAACTAGCTTATTTTGAAGTAAATGTTTTTCCGCTTATACACGCTGACAGCACTCACCAACACACACACAACCCAACAGAGCAACAGCAAACAATACCAAATACTGCAAATTGGACAGAATTTCAAGACACTCAAATAGCGCAAAAACCAAGAGCAGTCAGCTCACACCGCACCCACCAGTGAAGTCAATGATAATGATAGAAGAGTAACCCACAATAAACCAGACATTACATTGATAAAAAAGAAAGGCAAAATAACATACCTAATAGACATAGCAATTCTAATTACACCAAATTTAGAAAAGAAGTACAGTGAGAAAATACAAAAATTCACACTACTAGCAGAAGAAATTAGAGAAATTTGGAGTCAAGAGAAAGTTATCACCGTACCCATAATACTATCAACTACTGGTATTATCCCAGGTAACCTGCACAGAAGTATTACGTTGCTGGACCTAGGCAGAAGTCTGTTATAATAAACAACGCATCAATAGTGAGGCAGTTCCTCAATAATAACACCTAGTTGTGTCAAAAATACAAGGCAATAATAGTGCTTATACAGCTTAAGACATCTCCGCTGTATGAGCTTGAATCCGGGAAGCTCCCGAGGTTGAAAAAGTTAATAATAATATTTTTAGGAACATATTTATTTTATTTATTTAACGGTAGGAACATATTAGAACTCGACCAGACTACGAGCGCCCGGTAACACGACTGACTAGGAAATGACAGCTTTCGTATCTCCTCAACGCCGATTTCGTGTCCGGAGGGCCCAGATGAAACAAAGTAAGTCGGCCGTCTCTGCCGTGAATTCTCTCGTCTCGAACGCTGATGAACCTTATATCCCAGTTGTTCATAAACGAAGACCGAAGTGCGACAAAATTGTTGGCACTGGAATTTACTCCACGCTGCTAACCAGTGCCAAACCTAAAATGCATCTCCACATTTGGCGAATGCGAATACTACGGAGACTGATATGATATCTCATTTTAAGAATACTATACAATGTAAAGTAGATGCTGTTTACCTAAACTCCAAGGACGATTATAGTTCTTTCAGGGTGACTTCTGATTTAGATAATCATGAAAAGCTAACTGATACATCAAACTGGTCGAGTAATACAGCCATTAACATGAAGGGGGTATCGCAGAATGAGAAATAACGTAGGTTTATATTTTTATTAACAAAGTATTAACAGGTAACTATAACAGTAAACGTGGAACCACGGATGTACGCCGATAAAACAGCGGATCGCAAATGAGAAAACTTAGCACGACCCCATGTATCCTTTTCTCCATAGAGTAATAATATATATACAGGTAGTCCTCAATATCCGTACATAATGCGTTCCTGAAAACGTGTAAGGAAATCAAATGTACGGATGTCAAACAGATTTACGTTATATGGGGTGGTTCCGTTCCCAGAGAGCCAAAAAATATTATAAAATCTCTAATTATGGTATAAATGTTTAGTTTTTTAAGCAGGGGCCTTTTAGACACAATCGTCGATTTTATAATATAAAGAGATAGAGCAAAAAGCAATAAAATATTTAAATAATTGCACAAATAAACACTCCTATACAGACAAAGATGCCGGCACTGCGGAAACTGGTGGCCTGGTGGCTGGCAACCAGCAGCACTCGAATTCGGCGCACGGAAAGCGGTTTATCGGTGTAAATCTATTGTGAACGAAAGTTCGAGTTTTTTCATGCATTTTGCTTTTTTCATAGTTTTTTGTAATATTGCGTAATCATGGCTGCAATGAAAAAAAAGGGCGAAAAAAGCGATGAGTTTGAAGAAGAAAATTGAAGTTTTAGATAGGCTTGCGAATAATGAATCTGCTTCATCAGTTGGTGAATTACTTGGTGTGACCGAGTCCACAATAAAATCGATAAGGAAAGTGAAGAAGCGATTAGAGCTAGTGTTGCAAGTGGTAGGTACTTCAAAGAGTACAAAAGTGTCTTTTGTACCTAGAGAAGACAGAGAAGGATTTAAATCTGTGACTCGAGATCCAAACTCGCAAGAATATCTCGCTGAGTTCACTTGTCATTCGCGAGAAAGCTAAGCAACTGCACGATCATTATGTCTCAAATTGTTTCGTGGTCTGCTAACGGGATATTGCCAACGTCATCGAAGCATGTGTAAATCGTTTCCTTGCTCTTTAACCCTTTAACCCCTCTACGACGGAGGAGTTTTTACGAATTCCCTCCTTAGCGGACGAAGGAGTTTTTTGAAAAACCACGAAAAAGTTGCGAAAAAATTTAAAAAATCATAACTTTTGATCTTTTCAATGTTTTTTGATGAAAGTTTTTATGTAGTTACATAAAAGGTGAAATTTTTAAACAGTATCATTTAAAATATCATGCGTCACACACAAACATTGCTACGTAGAAGCGAATGAACAGTAATCGCTTAATGTTACGGTGCGCGTTTGCGGTTTATATAACTTTCAGCATAGCGTGGACTATGAAAGGTATTGATATGAAATCTTATTCAAAGAAACATGTAAACATTTCTAAACATCATTCGCTGAATGTACCTATCTAAACCAATTAGGTAAGATGTTTGTCGCATGCCAACTTTTCCATGTCGTGACTGGAAATTTTTAAATTAGTGTTGTATTTATGATTTTTTTAAAGGCGTTACATTAATAATATAAACGTTTTAGTTATGCAGTCATCATTCTTAACCATTACATAAGTCAAATGGAAAAATTGGTTACATTTCGTTCATTAGAAGCGGAGATATGGAGTTGTATTTATCATGAGATTTCAGACACAGAATACGGAAAACTTTTAAAAGTTATATATTAGCTCACAAGTCCTTTCCCGATTGTTTTAGAAAATGTACACATGCGTAATTGGATTCAGCATGAAATTTACATTATAGCATCGTAAACACATCTCTTGTAAGCGAAGTCTTTGAAAAGATACCGTGAATCTATCCGAGCGTGACCGTTTCCTCGTCTACACGCACTATAAGGGTCAACTTGAGAAATCGAAACTGCGTAGTTCCGTTGAATACGAAAGACAAAAACTGTGTATTATAATTATTATAGATTGTCCATAAATTTCATTTATTATTATTGTAATCAATAAAAAATGTATATTTATGTCAAAAATTGATTTGAATGCGCTGTTTTATTTAGTTTTCCCTAATGTTAAATATCGATAAACCTTCCTTACCTATTGATTCACTAAAATATCAGTCATGTTACGGTTTTGTGCTAGCCTTTCATTTTAACGCGCCGTTTCGTGTGCCTGGGGGACTGAAAGACTTGATGGGTAAACACAGCAAACAATACAAATAGCGGAACAAACCGGTCGTTGAAGTTCTTTGAAGGATCGCCGAAGAGGAAAGCATTCTTGGTGAATTGAAAAGCGATTTTTAGAAGCATGTGATTGGGCTGTGTGTATTTAGTATATGGGAGACATATTTCTTTCTCAAACGGACAAACACTTTTCTCAAAAGGCTCCACAAAGATACAAGGGAAAAGATTATATTTCTTCTTCGAGAAAGTGAAAAGAGGAATCGTAATTTCGTGTGAAAATGAGAATTTCATCGCAAACGTTCACGTTGATTATAAAATGTTAGAACAATAGTAAAATTACAATTCATGCATTACTGAAAAGGTCAAAGCTTCCTCTATCAATGTACGTATATCTTAATTAGATGGACGAATATGCATTGCGTATTTAGACAAAAGTATGTGGTTGCGCTCCAAATTTTCAGCCCAGAAATGAAAATTTCACCGCAAACTTTCGCGTTGATTATAAAATGTTAGAACAATACTAAAATTACAGGTCGCGCATTACTGAAGACGCCAAAGCTTCCTCTATCAAAGTACGTATATCTTAATCAGATGGACGAATATGCATTGCCTATTTAGACAAAGGTATGTGGTTGCGCCCCAAATTTTCGGCCCAGAAATGAAAATTTCACCGCAAACTTTCGCGTTGATTATAAAATGTTAGAACAACAGTAAAATTACAGGTCGTGCATTACTGAAGAGGCCAAAGCTTCCTCTATCAAAGTGCATATATCTTATTCAGATTGACGATTTTCCCTTGCGTAATTAGCGAATTTTCGGGGCAAAAATGAAAATTTCATTGCAAACTTTCACGTAGATTATAAACACTATATTAAAATTATAAGATATGCATTACTAGAAAGTAGGGACCTGCGAAGCTTCGAGATTCGATTCGACTTCGAATCGGGGTTAGGATTCGGATTCGATTCGGATTTAAGGAGACCGATTCGTAAATGTCGAATCAATTGCAAGGCCGTCTTTATACTTTATACAGGATCGTGATGGTGATCCGTTGCAGTACTGGAAGGAAAACAGTAAAGTCTTTCCTTTGTTATCAACAGTTGCACATGATATACTCGCTATCAAAGCCACAAACTGTTCATCAGAGAGAGTCAATTTAGTAGGAGGACAAATAATAACCGATAAACGTTTTAATCTTTCCAGACATAATACAGAGACTTTAATTTGGGCTCGAAAGAACAAAGATTTATTGTTATAACCTTTGAAAAAATTATCTATTTTGTTTAATTTCCTGCTAGTAGATAATCTTCACTTTCTTATTTTTACTTTGGGTATTATATAATATTTCAGAGATGTTCTGTAGTTGTTAGTATTTGATTAAAGTATTTTATCGTTTGAGTTTTTATTATTGTGTTCTCCACACATTTATTTTTTCCTGCATTTATTTAATAATGACATCGTTTTTAAGGATTTCACGGTCAATCTTCGTAAATTCATTCGCAGAATGCGAATTTGAAAAAATGAGAAATTTGAAAATATTTTCTTATCTATACCTGCTTTGCTTCAGTAGATGAATTTGGATGGAGAATAGTTAGAAAATACTTATTCTGAAACGTTTTTTAACCAAGGGGATAGATAAGCAAGAATGAATGTCTTAAATTACAAATTTCATTTCCATTCTTTATTGTTTTTCCTTCGAAATACTTATGATCGGAGAATTTCCCGAGGTACACGATTTTTCAGGGTACCTGCATGAAAGTATTTAAATGTCGAAATTAAATGGGTTAATTTTTAAATTTGAACAAGAGGATTTGCAAAGATTAAAGTTACTAAACTACCGATTTCTAGTTTTCTTTGTTTCAGTCTAAACTGCACTGTAGCTTAATATGCATATCTCTATATTTTCAAACTTTATCTAAAGGTCGGGTGAGATCTTAACGGATCTTAATTAGCAAACACAACCGATATTATAATAATTTATTTTAACAATAATTAAACCAATCAAATATCACTTGAAAATAAAATTCACACTAATGTTGTTAGCCACGACATTAATCAGTTATATCACCATTCAACATATGTATGTGACACGAAAAGCATGCATATTTGTAATTATGTAGGTGTTAGTATATAAAAATGCATAACTGTCTTATGCCCCTCCGATTCGATTCGAATTCTGATTCGAATTCGAATCGAGATTGTCGATTCGATTCGAAAGAAAATTAGCGATTCGCAGGTCCCTAATAGAAAGGTCAAAGCTTCCTCTTTCAAAATATATTATGGTTTTATAGATGTATGATATATTAAGTGAGTTAAACAGTAAAGAAAGCAAGCACTACCTCGGACGTGCAAGACACGTCGCTCGGCGTTGAGGGGTTAAAGACCCCATGCCTTTTAAAAACGCTGTATTTTTCTTGGATTTACTTGTATGAGGTAGATTTTTTCAGTAGCTTCCTAGAATAATTATCTTCTTTAGTTCGTGTAAAAATATTGGCAATATGTGCCATGGCCTTCTCGTAAAATTTCATTTTTTTAACGTTGGGGTCATTCAAGGCCCCACGCGCCTACTTACGCTACTATTTCGAACTTATATATTTTTCTCTTTATCTCTCAGAGAAACGTACCTGTCTGTATTTCCTTTTATAAAATGAAACGTTTCCTTTTCGCCAGGGCTATGTGAAAGCCTTTAGCAAGGAATATAATGCCTTCCAAAAAAACTACAGTAGTGGAACACTGGCAGCATTGCCAGTGGCGTATCCAGGAATCCAGGAATTTGTCGGGGGGGGGGGGTTTGAACCCGAACTCTAGAGGGGGGGGGTTGAAGCTAAACCCCATGGTACTTTTTACTTTCTCATATAAGTATATTGAGAAATTATTGTTATCGCGAAAAAATTCGACCACAAGATTTTGACGGAAATATACGTTATAAATGTAGCCGAGTACGAAAAAGTGGTTTTCGCAATGCCGTCTGTCTGTGGGTCTGTCTGTTCGTGGCTGTAGAGCCTAAACGGTAGAGCGAAAATGAATGAAATCTCTACTTAGGCATTTTATCATACAGAATAGAAGCTTTGAAGAAATGGTTAACACCGATCAATAATTAAGGAAAGTTTATTCTGGTTCCCTATCATTTCGTCGTGAATAATTGCGTCGCATTTATTTTGTCGCACACATTTCGCCGCAATGCCATATTGTGTAAGCTTCATTTCGTCGCAGTTCAGTTTGTCGCAGCCACATAACGTCGCATTATTGTTTAGTCGCATGCGTTTTGTCGCAAATTACAACGGCAATTTGACAGTAGTTCAAACCTCGCTCGTTCGGCGGTGGACCATCCTAAAAATATCGCCATTTATTGCGAAGTTCTCATGGTATTCGTTTAGACCTGTCAGTTTTATATGAGAAACTCCCCACATAATGTCGCATTATTGCTGAGTCGCCTGCGACTAAATAATAACGCGACATTATATGGCTGTGACAAACTGACCTGCGACGAAATGAGCATACGACAATATAGCATTGCGGCGAAATGTGTGCGACAAAATGAATGCGACGAAATGATTCAGGACGAAATGCGTGCGCACGGTTTATTCTACGCATTTTTAACAGCAATTCGATTTTCTCAAAAACGGCTAGAACGATTTTGATCAAATTTCGTACAGTTACTTGAGTTTACGTCTGAAATAATACTAGATATTTCATTTTTCTCAAAGAATGAATATAAGGCTAGTTTATTATTGGGCAACTTTAATAAAAATTGTATTTTTGAGAAAACGGCTGATACGATTTTCATCAAATTTCGTATAGTTTTTAACGATTCTACATAGTCCATATTTTTCTTAAAATAACTAAACGACGCATTAGTATATGAGAAAGTTTGTACAATGTATGTTGTACCGATTTTTTGGTGATTCACGAGAGTGAAGGAAATTTTTTAATCAAGGGGGGGGGGGGGGGTCATGATCCCAAAACCCCCTCCTGGATACGCCACTGAGCATTGCAGTTATTCCATAGTATTTTAGATTTTATCTCTTCCCTTGAAGTGAGACCTGTAGAAATACCCTTCTGCGTTCTGGTTTAGGAAACCAAGCAATTCTTTATTAGCACGAGGAAAACCCTTGGCCTGAACACAAGCGAGGGATATGACTTGCACAGTTCCTTTCCCGGAAGACCGCGGAAGGGGAGAAGGACCCCCGCATGAGTGTGCACTTGTCCCGAGCTCCTATCTTTTCACTGGTTTCCTCGTTTTCCTCGTCAACGCTATCGTCAATTTCTCGCACTAATCCTTACGACCGTCCGTTTTATTATGCGAGAAATTTTGTTTCCACCACCTGCCTGTGTGTTTCAAGCTACTTAGTGCGTCTCCTACATCTCATGCAGACACGTCTCCAAACGAGTACCTGTGAGTTTCCTCTTTTCGCAAAATGGTAGCATCGAAGTACATATGTGCCAAGATCACTCCGCGAAAAAGCCGGTAAATTAATGGGATCGCCACCAGTGGAAAAACGCATTCATTTAGACCCAAAAGTTTGAGCTAGGTGCACAATTTGCCCGAAAAATGTGGACAAAAAAACGAATCAGCGTTGCAATTTCTGTGCCAAGACGATGTGCTTATATCACATGAAAACTATATGCAGTGATTGTGTTGTTAAATTTCAAGAAGTTGAATAAAAATACATCTTGTTTATGCATCCAAAGCGTTTTTAATTTATTGTTTTGACCCTCTAGTTCAGTAACATATCGGGTACTATAACCGTATATTTATTCTAAAAAGTTGAGAGGGTGGAGATCATACATGAGTGAGAGAAAAACAAATTCATGTGTCCAAGTTAATGTTTATAGGTTATTGTACATTTATTTGCAAAGATTATTCGAATTTCATTACAAAAAAGTAATAATGCACTCGAGTTTAGTGTAATCATATGCAAGGTAACGATTCTTTGCGAGAAAAAAGAGGTGCATATTACAGGAAAGAATTCACCTACTAAATAACGTACTAAACGAATATAACAATTATATTATATTTAAACAAAGTTTATAGAAGACCTTAGTGGAGATTAAATTAATTTGTTAACTCGCTATGAATTTACATAGAAGATTATGTATTAATGTGCGAAAGCGAAACCCGAAAACAGCAACTAACGTAAACATTAGAAATAATCAACTGCCATTAACAATATGGAAAATCTGATGGATGCACTTTGTTACATAAGGTATTAGACTTCTCATCTGAAATAATTATTACGAAAATCAACAACTCGGCATAGATATAAACATTTCCTTTTGGGGTCTTCAAAGACCCCACGCGCCCACTTAAGATACGAAAGGAAAGGCCAGGCGCCTACTTAAGGGTTAAAAAAATGTGGCGTTTATTCAGAATGCCACAGTACGTATTGTATTATTATACTTGTTCTTCTCCTTCGCAATTGAACACACACTCGACCGGCTTAAGTCCAATGTGCGTCCGATTGAAGCTAAGGATTCACCGCTTTCGGCACGCCTAATTATTTCTATCTTTGTCTGAATCGTGTTCAGTTTATGAGTCCTTGTTACATAAGGTATTAGACTTCTCATCTGAAATAATTGTTACGAAAATCAACAACTCGGCATAGATATAAACATTTCCTTTTGGGGTCTTCAAAGACCCCACGCGCCCACTTAAGATACGAAAGGAAAGGCCAGGCGCCTACTTAAGGGTTAAAAAAATGTGGCGTTTATTCAGAATGCCACAGTACGTATTGTATTATTATACTTGTTCTTCTCCTTCGCAATTGAACACACACTCGACCGGCTTAAGTCCAATGTGCGTCCGATTGAAGCTAAGGATTCACCGCTTTCGGCACGCCTAATTATTTCTATCTTTGTCTGAATCGTGTTCAGTTTATGAGTCCTACGTTTCTTTTCATTTGTATTAGCACTTTCAGTTTTCCGTTTCTCACTCATGTTTAAAAAATAATACGTATAAAATGCACAAACAAAGAAACACTGCTGTACATACAAACAAAGATGGTAACGTTGCTGAGACTGAATAATAATAATAATTTATTGATTATTAACCGACTTTACAGTGCTATTAATCTTGTAAAATTTCAGTACAATATTAAAAACGTTACATATAGTACGTATATTATTACATAGCATACTTTAATTTGGTAATTTATTAAAAGTGTTGGCTTGGCTGACAGACAGCAGCATTATACGATAGCTCGAAATGTTTGTTCGTCAGCTGACGTTCGAAAGTCCGAATTCGGAGTATGAAAGGCGGTTTAGGGGAGAGAATTTATAATGTATGAAAGAGCGAATTAAATGGATGTCGAATGTACGGATGTCGAGGACTGCCTGTATATAGAGGATATAGAGGGAGAATGGTCTACTTCGCATGTGCCCCAACCAGGGGGTGGCAACTCCCTTGAAAATGTCGTTTACGGAATCTTGCTGGGGCCTCGCACGAGAGGGCAACAGCATCGCTCTTAACATGACGTCATACAGCAGGGGGATTTTCAAATCTGCTTAAGCATCAGATTTGAATATTGAAGGTTCAGACCATTTTATAAGAATGCCAGTAAAAAAAAGACAGCTAGGAAGGACTGCAGGTGCAAAAAAATTGACTTTAATAAGAGTAGCTGAAAGTGTAAAAGAGAGGCAGATTCGTGTAAACAACCAATGTGTAATACAAGCAGCTCCGTTGAGCTAGGAAGCTGAAAATTTTAAGAAAGTTAGAAAATAGTGTTTAAACACGATTTAACATAAAAAACTAGCGTAAAGTTTATTATTGTGGCTGTGAAAAATTCATAAATTTTAAACAATTAAATATACATAATTGCACTTATAGAGGTTCTACATCGACGAAATTTTGCATAAATGTGATGTATTCGTAATAAATTATGATTAACTATATAACTTTTTGGGTTTGTTTTTATCCCAAAATCCCCAAAGAGAGAAACATGTAAAACAGTGCAGAGGTGTAAAGTTTGCGTTTAAAAGTAATTTGTCAGCTCATACTATTTATGTTAAGCTGACTGTAAGAGAAAATGCTTTCAGAATGAAAGCACAATTAACTAGTATTATATACGAGTAATATGTGTCTGTATTCTGCAAGAATTTCACCCGACAGGCACCAATTACTCGAAAAAATATAAAATTACAACTCCTTGTTATTCGGGAAACTAAAATACTTCATGCCAGGAATTTCCTGTGTATTCCCGCAACCAACGACTGCACACCTTATAATCGTCGGCATTTTTCCGTGCAAGTTTAAATATCACTTAAAAACAGCATCAGTCCTCAAATTATCACAGGATTAGTAGATACGTTTAAAAAATTTGAAGTTTAAATCTCAGTTAAAAACAGTGTCAGTCCTTAAATTATCACAAGATGATTACATTTTAAAAAACAAAGTTTATACCTCAGCTCAAAAAGCGTCAGTACTCAAAATCTCTCAAGATGATTATGTTTCAAAGATTGAAGTTTACACCACAGCTCAAAAAGCATCAATACTCAAACTCTCTCAAGATGAGTACGCTTTAAAAGGTGAATAAGATAGCGTAAAGAACGGTTACAAAGTTCCGTTCTATTCCTTTCACCTTTTATCTTTGTTGATGAAAGCAATTTATTCATATCGTTATTCATTTGTTTTCTTGAGTGATCGTAAATCGTTGTCGACTGTTGTATCGGGACAGTTGTTCTGGTATAAACTAGTAAAGCACATGTGTGTCCGATACTGGCCTCTTTTGTTCTTGAAAAGCTCGAATTCTATCAGGTTATGAGCCCAGGTGTACGCACAATCTTTAACTAACGCTACTGTCCGTCAAAATTGAATCGTGGAGAAGTTAAATACGTCGACATGGCGGAAGAAATTAAAATACCCTTGTTCGACAGAACTAATTACGACAGTTGGTGGTTTTGCATGGAAACTTTACTTGATGAAAAGAAATTGGGTACTTTCCTGTTAACGGGAATACCTCCTGCTATCCCCTGCCATACTTACGTACAACATTAACAGAAACTGAATGGCCTGTTTCGACATTTACAAACCCAATCTCCGGACAACGTGGAGGGTTTCTTTGGTTCCGGGCGAGGCGAAGGGCGCGGAAGCGCCCGGAGACGACTACCCATTACAACAAAGCGAGCCGAAGGCTCGTCAATATATCCTTTCAATGTTATATCCTCTTGACTGTTGTGCCTCAAATTGAGAGGATATATCGACGAGCCTTCGGCTCGCTTTGTTGTAATGGGTAGTCGTCTCCGGGCGCAACCGCGCCCTTCGCCTCGCCCGGAACCGAAGAAACCCTCCACGTTGTCCGGAGATTGGGTTTGTAAATGTCGAGACCGGCCAATCAGTTTCTGTTAATGTTGTTTTTAAAATAAAATATCGTAAATCCAACAATACGCCAATATATCCTTTAAATGTTATATCCTCTCAAACAATCATAACAATATATGTTCATTTTTTAAGGTATTCCGGTTAACAGGAAAGTACCAGGAATTGTTACACTTCCTGCAAACGCCTTTAAATTTGGACGAAATTCTTATTTATGTCACCGAATTTTTATTATCAATCAAAGTATTCGAATTTCGTGCATTTTTGGCTTCTGGATCGCATTTTATCGGAGCGTAGCCATGGATACAATTCTTGCCTATCTCGGCTCAGGCATAGTCTAGTGAACATATGACTTTTTCCACTGTACAACGCTTAAGTAATTGATTACCTACCGATCCAATTTCATCTCCAACATTATATTATTATAAACCTGTCTTCCTGTTCTTCTATGCACACCCACATTTCTCAACCGATTCTGACCAGATTTGGCAACATTGTAGGGGTACCAAGAGTAAGGTTAATGCATGGTTTTGTGTCCGTCTGTCTGTTTGTTTCAAAATGGCGGCCCATTTTTCGTCTGCTCCTTTATGCATGCCCACAATCAACCGATTACAACTGAATTTGACACAATAGTAGGGGGCGCTAAGGAAAAAGTCAACACGGAATCCGTCTGTCCGCTTTATTCAAAATGGTGGCCGATTTAAATATTAAATACACATATTATCCCGAGTACTACTATTGATTTGAATCAAATATGGTACCATTGTGGAGGGCTCCCAGAATAATTCATATGTGGTTTTTGTTTCTCTCTGCGCATTTTATTCAAACGGCAGCCGATTGAATTCTTAAATATCATGTATCATCTAGAATTCCGATCGGATATGAACCAAATTATACTATAATACTAATATAGTATATGGAATAAAAAATACATGTCCAATTATATTTAGTTTTATAATTTAATGTTGTGTATTTCGCTTATCTTATAAGATTCTTTCAATTAAGTTTTTTATTAAATTCCTTGAGCGATGTGATTAATATTACTTTTTAGGCGGATTTTGCTTCCAGCATAAGCGCCTATTAGCATCTGTCTGCCCGTCTGTCGGTCCGCCCGCATGTTCGTTCTCGGCTTCTACCGAACGAATTTCATGAAATTTGATATTAAAGACACATTCGAAGATAATAAAAATATCACATAAGTCAATCAGGGGTACCACTTTACTGGTGACAAAAAATTAACTTTCGGTCATATCTCGTGAAGTATTGGTCATCCAAATAATAATAATTTTCAGTTTCTGTCTTTTGGTCTGTCTTTGCAAATAAGATTCCAACTCATCGATTAGTGCTGCTACCTTGCGGCAGTTATTATAACTACTAGGAGCTTTCAGAAGATGGTCAGGTGACGGGAATCCTATATAATAAACACTTATGTATGTTTATGTAACGGTTTCTATGATAAACAATTAGTTTATTTTTTCAATAAGGATCTCAATACAACAATCCATTCAATCGTCAAGGGAACAGCTTACAATGTTGAAATAAATTGATTTGTTTTTGTTCAGATAGTATTCAAAGAAATTATTCCACTGATTGATTAATTAGGTAGTTTTTAATTTAAATCTTTTAAAGAGTTTTATTCACATAACGACAGAGAACATTATTGAGGATTCGAGTAAGCATTCTTTCTTCGTAAGTACAGAGTACAATTTTAAAACAATCATAATGTTAAGTGCACAAAATTTAATTATTTTTCCTACGTTATATATGTATACGTATAATTATTTCCCTGTCTTTGCACACCGACAATTATATGTAGCATTGACGAGAACAAGGTGAGAGAAGAATATCAGAATTTTATAGCCGAAAATAAAAACCAAAGGCATTTACTAAACGACAACAGAATATTCACTAGAAATGTAATATATGACGAAATATTTCATATGTAAAAGTGTGCTAATAATTATTTTAAATGCAAATATTAATAATCAATCTATCTATAATTCTTCCATTGATATTTCAACGGGCATTACACTAGTATCAAAAAAGTTTTCAAATCAAACTTGTAGAACTATTAAAGTAGAGTATTTCTCTTCCTGTACCTTTTTTATTGTAGGAGTAGCCGTTATCAACAAAATCAAACAAGTATGTCTTAAGTTTATTGCATGGTTACTTCATCATTGTTGCTAACATAAAGAATTCCACAAAAATACATTTTATTTCCTCAAGTGTGCATGCAATATTTTAAATAGGAGAAAATGGATTATTTATGAAGAAGAAAAGAACTTTAAAATGCTCTTTCACCTATGTACACATATATCATTTCCTTCAAATACTCCGTTGCACGAAAGTGATACGCTGTAGATCTTATCTTGTTTTACTTTTTTGTTTACTTAATGATAACAAGTACTTTATATTGTAAAGGAAACCAGACTTCATTAGTCCTTGCATACTCTTCCTGTTGTTTTTCAAAAAGAAAAAAATTTACACGTGAGAGCACCAGGATAGTTCTCATATTGTTAAAATTTTGGCATCTCACCACTGGATATACCTGTTTTCAATCTCGAATATAAAATTAGCGGTACTAACAGAAACGGACAATCACAATACTTATTACATCCTCAGTAGGTACTATGCATACCTTAGCTTTCGTCGTATGGTGTCCCCAATAACTCCGATTTTCTTGATAATAATTTCCTTGGGAATGCTCACTACTACCGAGAGATGCATTCTCATCGATGATGGTCGACTCTAACAAACTAGAGTCTTTGACTTCGGTCGCAAGCATGTCAAATTCCCTACAGTAGAGGACCACGTAACCCTCCTCCGCGATATATTCGGCATAGTCGGTAGCAGAAAACTTGACTAAGGCAACAACAATTTCATGTTGAATGACGCCGGCCAGCAATAATCCATTGGCCAGGAGTGCTGTGAGGAGGAATCGGGAAGCCATCTTTCCTGTTAAAAATAGACCAAGGTCAAAAATCCACAGTTAAGACAATATAGATCCATCCAACTTGTTTAAGATTTAGGTACAACCTCCACATCTACTCTAAGTAAACTCTAATTGTGCACAGCAACCATGAACAGGAAAGTTTAATTTTACGGTCTACAAGAGTACCAAAAATCCTAAAACCCTTTTAAATTAGTAGGTATTAACTTTGCATATTGTTTATGAAAGGTCATAGTTAGTCGAAGACATTAGTTTCTGTGCGTACTTGTTCAAATTGTTATTTTATGTTTTATATATTCTTTAATTTTTCTTGCAACATATCTTTACAGTAAGGTGACCAACCTTTCAGGAAATTAGGAGGGACATTATCAAATGTAAGGAGGGACATGAAAATAAGGAGGGATATATTATAGTGGTGTATATTTTTGTATTTCTATATGATTTTGTAGTTATTTTTTAGTTTGTTATTTCTGTTAACGACTAAATTCTGAAGAAACTGAAGGGAGAAATTTTCCAAAGAAAAAGTGCCTACTTTTAAATTAAATTAAATTAATTTCATTCTTAAAGTTATAATTTTCTACCGAATGTATTTTTTTATTACATCAGGATTTTTTTAACAAAAAGTCATAAAACTTCTCATTGAATTCAAAATTGAATTTTACAGTTGGAATAGTTTGTAATGTTTCCATTTTAAATTGTTTTCTCCAATGTTCATAGCTGATTCATTAATGAGAATTCAATAATTTTTTTACATTAGTAATATTAATATAGTAAGCTCCCAGTTATCCGGAATGCTCAGGGAATTGGGTTTTCCTGTTAAGTGAATATTCCAGTTGATTGAGAGTTTTATTGGATAGGCCTCAATAAAGATTTTGGATGCCAAAATAAAAAACAAATGCAGAATTGTACATACACCTTGGAATTGCTAACCTGTAGACAAGGTAATCTACTCACGATTGTTCTTAAATAATTCCTTTACATTCAATGAAGTAATGAAATTCAAATATACAAGTATTCAACACATTTAACTGCAATGTTTTAATATTCAATAACTACATTACACCCTACGAAATTTTTCATATGCCTATTGCTATTAGCTTCTATTTTGTTCTAATAACAACTGAAGGTAAGGGATAACTTATTCCAACTTTCAGGATTTTTTTCCTTGTCCGAGAAAAGGAGAGAAATTATCCACACCAAACACAATGTATTAGCAGAAATTCTTCAGGCAAATTTGTATTAAACAAAAGAGAGGTGAATAGTGACATGCAATCATGACACCAATACATACAGTGCAATTAGTAAAGTCACAAAATTTATCGGCAGCTTCTTGGTCAACCTATTTTTAATCACCTGAAAAATCTACACGTCTGATCCAATGCCCAAGGATGGAAGCCGTTGGCGTTCTTCACCAAGAAGTTGACCCCGGCCCAGCAGAAGTACAGCTCGTATGATCGCGAACTCCTAGCGGTGTACGAGGCCATCAAGTACTTTCGCCATATGTTGGAAAGCCGGAGCTTTGCCATCTTCACTGACCACAAACCCCTTGTTTTCGCTTTCAGGCAAAAGACCGATAAGTGTTCGCCCCGCCAATTTCGGTATTTAGACTACATAGCTCAGTTTTCCACTGATATCCGCCATGTTGCAGGAAAGGACAATGTTGTGGCTGACGCTCTTTCGCGGGTGGGTGAAATTTCGGCTGGAATTAACTTCACCGCACTCGCTCTTTCACAGGAGGCAGACGAGGAGCTTCAATCATTCCTCCAAGGTAACACGGGCTTGCAGCTGAAGCGGGTGCGTATTCCCAATACAGATGTTGACGTATATTGTGATGTGTCTACGTCACTCATACGTCCATTCCTCACCCAGGATTTCCGCAAGAAAGCTTTTGACAGCCTGCATAATTTGTCCCATCCAGGTGTAAGGGCTAGCATCAAACTAGTCACGGAACGTTTTGTCTGGCCTTCCATTAGGACAGACTGTAAAGTGTGGTCCCGAAGGTGCATCCCTGTCAGCGCGCTAAAGTTTCCCGCCATGTAGTGTCCCCTTTGCAGGCATTCCCTGATGTACATGCCAGATTCGACCATGTACACATCGATCTCATAGGCCCTCTTCCCATCTCGAATGGATTCCGATATTGCCTTACTTGTGTCGATAGGTTTACTCGGTGGCCAGAGGCAATTCCTTTGGAGGAGATGACAGCCACAGCTGTCGCAAGGGCATTCTTCAGCAATTGGATTGCCCGTTTCGGAGCACCGTTGTGCGTTACCACTGACCGGGGCAGGCAATTCGAGTCCGACCTTTTCAGGGCCTTCAATCGGCTCACCGGGACGACGCACCTTAAGACAACAGCATACCATCCGCAGGCCAACGGCATGGTGGAGCGTTTTCACCGCCAACTAAAGGCTGCGATAATGTGCCACAGTGACAGCTGGTGGGTGGAGTCACTACCAGCCGTTCTTCTAGGGATCCGCGCAGCATGGAGGGAGGACGTCAACGCCACGGCTGCGGAGCTGGTATATGGAAGTACCATACGTTTACCCGGACAGTTCTTGGTGCCCCACCCAACCTCAACAGACGCACCAGAATTTCTTGACCAGCTGCAGCAGCGGATGAGGAAGTTACAGCCGACGGCGGCGACACATCATGGTGAGA
This sequence comes from Uropetala carovei, assembly GCA_036926305.1. Taxonomy (NCBI): domain Eukaryota; kingdom Metazoa; phylum Arthropoda; class Insecta; order Odonata; family Petaluridae; genus Uropetala; species Uropetala carovei. The sequence continues at coordinate 13,242,568 of JAXCHB010000011.1, forward strand.
GGGCAACCTTCGTCTTCAAGGATCTTGCGACGGCGACCCATGTTTTCATTCGTCGTGACACCGTACGGAAGCCCCTCGAACCTCCATACGATGGCCCGTTCCGAGTCATACGTACATCTCCCAAACATTACCTGGTTGAGGTCAAGGGGAAGGAGGCCAAGGTCTCCATTGACCGACTGAAGCCAGCTTTTATCATGGCCGACGGTGAATCGCCAGCGAACCGGCAAGATGAGCCAGCGCAAGCTGCTCCCCAGAGAGCAACCCGCTCAGGCCGACGAGTGCACTTTCCTCTTCATTTACAGAATTTTATTGTCTAAACGATTTTTTTTCCTTCTGTTTTGTTTTCTTTATTCTTTCTTTTTTTAGCCATTTCGTGAATTACATCACTGGCAGGGGGGTGATGTGGCGGTATTTGCACTAGCGTCGTCTGCTGGTGTATCACAAGCGCGACGCAGCTGTCAGTTGTCGTGGACCGGAAGCAGGTGGCAGCACTGCGAAGCGGGAGAAAGCGGAAGGCGTCGAGGCACGCCAGGACTCTACTCTCAACCCGCGTCTCGGAAGGTTGCTTACGGCAAAAACTCCGATACGGTGGATCGGTCGGCATACTATGTACCAAGCACCTCGGCGTAATAAACGGCATTCGTAAATCAAACCCGTGTTTATATTCCTCCGAAAACATCCCCAAAACATGTTGAGTAATGGGAAATGGAAATGCCTCTCTTAGAGACGAACAAAGGATTTTTTTCCCGATTTAAATTTGTCATTCTCTGAAGAATTGTTAATCAAGCATACCTACCAAATTTCAAGTTTCTATCATTATTATTTCTCGAGTTATTAGCCTTTGCATAGCGATTTTGATCAAATTTCGTACAGTTACTTGAGTTTGTCTTCAATAATACTGTATAGTTCATATTTCTCAAAAAATGAATAAAAGCTAGTTTATTCTAAGCAACTTTAACAATAATTTGATTTTCTCAAAAACGGTTAGAATGATTTTGATAAAATTTCATAAAGTTACTTGAGTGTACGTCTGAAATAATAATACTACACATTTCATTTTTCTCATTGTACGAATATAAGTCTAGTTTATTCTTGGGCAATTTGAACAAAATTTGGGTTTTATAAAAACCGTATAATATAATTATCATTTTCTAAAGGAAACTAAACGACGCATTAGTATATGAGAAAGTTTGTCAAATGTATGTTATACCGATTTTTACTTTCTCATACGAAGTATCGAGAAAGTATTGTTATCGCAAAAAAATTCCACATCTAGATTTTTACGGAAGTATACGTTTTAGGTGTCGTTGAATCCGAAAGTGGTTTTCGCAATGCTGTCTGCCTGTTACTGGCTCTGGAGCCTAGACGGTAGAACCAAATGAATGCAATCTCGTACTTAGGCATTTCATCATACTGAGCAGAGTATACATAGAAATGGTTGACATTGATCAATAATTAACTGTAGTTTATTCTACGCATTTTTAACATCAATACGATTTTCTCAAAAACGGCTGCAACGATTTTGATCAAATTTCTTGGTTACATAAGTTCACGTCTTAAATAATACTGTATAGCTCATATTTATCAAAAAATGAATATAAGGCTAGTTTATTCTAAGCAACTTTAACAATAATTCGATGTTCTGAAAAACGGCTCTAACGATTTTGATCAAATTTCGTACAGTTAATTGAGTTTACGTCTTCAATAATACTGTATAGTTCATATTCCTCAAAAAATGAATACTTGAGTATATGTCTGCAATAATACTACGTATTTAATTTTTCTCAATCAATGATTATAAGGCTAGTTTATTCTTGGGCAACATCAACAGAAATTGGATTTTCTAAAAACCGGCTGATACGATTTTCATTTTCTAAAGATAACTAAACGACGCATTAGTATACGAGAAAGTTTGTACAATGTATGTTGAACCGATTTTTTACCACTGAAACGAGTAAATGAAAACGGGACCTTGAGTAGATATCTCATCCTCCCAAGTGAAGAAGTGCCGAGGGTCAATTGGTCTAAGAAGGATGATAAAGGGTAGTGGGCGGGAGGGACACTCGCTCTAATTGGAGCAATGAGTTAGAAGAGCTCCTGGTGACCTACAAAGTTGAGGACAAAGCCGAGCCAACAAGAAAATCCAGTCATTCCTTTATAATGAACTCTCTCTAAAAGTGCAGATACTGAGTTAAATGGCAAGAATAAATATCATTTTTAGATTTTTAATCTACTATTTTTATAGTACTTCCTGCTCCTACTATTATAAAGTGTCTAGTTGATTGTCTCTGGCGCAGCATTTTAAAAATGACCCGTAATATAAACAATAAAAGGAGGGATTCTACGTGCATGGACATAAGACGATATTTTTCTGCAATCGAACATAATTTTCCCACCTAAGCCGAATTAACGGCGTACCAGGCCCATGGCTTCAAAACATAATAAAAACTTTCATTAAACATTATCATATTAATATAATAATACTGGCATTAACATAATAATTTATATTTAGTATTTGTATTATGTAGTAATGTTAGTGTTTTAAATCTTGATTGGCAAGAGATGTCAACGGTCTGATTTCATTTTTGTCTCGTACTCGCTCTACATACATTTATGACCAACGTGGGATAACGGAAGAAGAAAAGGACACTTACCGGGCTAAGGTAAACCTTCCACAAAAATGTACTGTTACGAGGTTCTTTAACTCCGTTTTACAACGTCACTCTCAAAAATTGACTTGGCAGGGAGCAAACCGCGACGACGCAGTCATGTGGAACCGTATTCGAGTGATCTCCGAGTTCTAGCGAATATGCCCGAATACGCCCGACTGAAACGTGGTTACAGTTAAAGTGAGTTAAAGCGTATTCGAGCGATCTCGAGGTCTTGCGACTACGTCCGAATACTATCTATCTGTCCGAGAAGTGGAGTAGTAGTAATGGGTTGCGCACTGGAGTTATATTTATCAGAAAATAGCTTGTTCAAATTTATGATTTTCGAAGTCAACAGTAGGGACTACTGGGTATTTAGATCGCAGTAGAAGTGAATATTATAAATTGTTTGAAGAATTACGGAGGCAACCAGAAAAATTTCATGAATATTACCGAATGACACCTAATGCATACAGCTACATACTAAGTGCAATAGAGGATATCACTAAGCAGTGCAACTTCTGAGAATGTATTTCTCCATCAGAAAAATTATCAGTTACATTAAGGTAAGTGAATTTAAGTAAATGCTTTTTAAACCTGCTGTGGATAATTAGTTACGTAAATGGAAAAATAAAGTAACATTAATACTTTTATTGAAGAACTAATTTATTAACTTAAATGCAAGACGTACATTTTGTCAAAATGTAATCAACTAATTAATATACAAAGTAATTCGGTGTTAACGAAAATTGGTCACTAATTATATGAGGGAGTCGTAAGGCACTTCCTTGGTTTCTGGTGGAGATTGCTCATTTCCTTGTTGAGTTGCTGACGAACAAGGCGTAGGAGATGCTAATTGCGACGACATTGCCGATGAAGGCATAGGAGACGATGCAGATGATTCATGAGTGTACATTACATTCTCATCGACGAACACTTGCTGAAATTTCATTTGCACAAACAATTTTCTGTCCGGCGGAACTCTTTTCAGGTGTGGAAGCAAGCACATTAAAAAATGGTAGTCGTAATCTGTACTCTCAGAAGATGTGTAGTTTGTAGTTTTTCTCAAAATAAATAAACGACATAGAAAAACATACTCTTATAATTATATTGTTGTAAAAATAACTTACTTGTTGTATTTAATTCCTCAGCAACTTCAGTCCACAATTTCCGAGTATTATCACGATTGTGGTAACTTTTTGACTTCTGGTCCCATAATGGCTGCCGCTCAAAAACTAGGGAAATTAAACGTTCTAAATCCATAACCAGTGGAGTAACTCACTGGATTAATGCTGTAAGACAACTCACAATCTTGCGAATCGCCAGATCAAAACAAACATGTTTGAACTACCGTATTTCCCCGAAAATAAGACCGGGTCTTATATTAATTTTTGCTCCAAAAGACGCATTAGGGCTTATTTTCAGTGGTTGTCTTATTTTTTCATGTACAACAATCTACATTTATTCATTTACTCATGTACAAAAATCTACATTTATTCAAATACAGTCATGTCATCATCAATCTGGAACATCGTCATAACTCTCCAAACCCCGAATTCCAGCCTGAATTTCTTGCAACTCCATTTCCTGTAGAACCATTGGCCCCAATCTCCCATGTCCAGCAATAGAGCTCTCCTTAAATGAGCACTTCTTGTCCATGTAGCCTGCTCGTAGTGCATTGGCAACACAGCTGTCAGTGATTTTATCCCATGAATTCTTCACCCAAGTCACGACCTCTTGCAGGCTAGGCTTCAAAAGTTTCCACGCTGATTTCTCTCCATTCTATTTTCAATGTAGTCATTGATTTCCATGCGCAATTGGTCCTTGAATGGCTTGTTTATTGCAATATCAAGAGTCTGGAGATAAGCAGTCATTCCTGCGGGAATCATTATTTGATCTATTCTTCTCTCTGCAAGGAAGTTCTTCATGTCTTTAGCGCGGTGAGTGCTGGCTGAATCCCAGACTAGCAGACCTCTTTGGCCACCTCGCAAAACAAGTGGCAGCATTAAATCGACCCACTTCCTTATAACTGCTTGTGTGCACCAGGCTTTCTCGGTTTCAAGAACATAAATGCCTGAAACAAGTTCAATCTTATCTTTCTTGCCCTTAGTGATGATTAAAGGTGGGGCTTTCTTTCCATCCAGACGAATTGCCAAAATACAGGTAACACGTGCACTTTCGTAACCAGTGGAGGGAATGTAGATTGACGAGGCACCCCTCTGATCAATTGTCGTTTGAGATCCTTGGCCCATAAACACTGCAGTTTCATCCATAGCAATCATGTTGGAGAGTTGGTATTTAGAAAAGTCGATGCCATCAACAAAGGACTTGAATGCAAGTGCACGTTTAATAACTTCAGTATCTTCCAGCTTGAACAGTGTTGTCGATCTTTTTAGAGACAGTTCATATCGCTAAAGGAAGCCATCCAGCCAGTGTTGTGATGCTTTGAATTCTTCTGGGGATATTTCTAACTGTGGTGCCATTGCAAGGACAGATGGTTGAATATCGGCCCTGCGCACAACCAAAGCCTTTGCTCTCCTGTCAGCAATCCATTCACAGATGATGTCTTCCAGTTCAGGAAATAATGGTTGCCGACCTGATCCACACTTGCGTTTCTTAGCATTTCCCTCGTGCACCTGTTGACTGAGGTTATCGTACTCTGCTCGCCATTTTCGGACCATTCGGAGATCCAATTTCTTCTCTTTGCAGAAAGTTGTAAGATTCTTGCCCCAGGAATTCTCCACGATACCTTTCTTGTACTCGACGGAATAGCTCTTTCTTTTTGCACTCATCTTGTCTGGGAGTCAAAATATTATTCCCTTTAAACCTTCCATTAAATCAAGTGTTAATTGAAGACTTACGAGACAGGAGTGGCAACAAAAATGATGACAGTTAAGAATGATGGTCCACACAAAAGCGACGAAAAATTGCAGGCACCCAAATTCAGAATACGTTTCTTTATTTCACACGAGTGCATTAAGTACGTCCATTACAACACACGACGTATTGAATTATGAAGATTCATATTAGACACAACCACGTCCGTTCGTTATCAACTGCGCATGTTATTCGTGCGTTGTTTCTGTACTACGATTGGTCATTTGGTAATAAGTCTCGAGTTCTTCTGTTTACATAGGCGTTTACCTCTTGTCCAAAGGAGTCTGGTTGGGTATTTACAAATACTTAATTATAATTTATATTATCATTTATTTTAAGTATTACAGTTTTTCCCAGATATATATGTGCAACTTCCCAAATATATATGTGCAATTAAAAATATACAAAAATATAATTTTATGTCTAATATCAAGAAAACCTCGATATAATATGACTACAGATTACTATGTTACTAGTCAATTAGGAGGTCTATACATGAAATTTTGAAAATAATAAAAGCGCATAGAAATCCATTTGGAAAGGCTGGATGGGATATATCCCTAAATTGGCAGTTACTGAATAAATTTTGTTTTCTAATTATAGTGAACACTATCGTTTTTATTATTTTTTAGTTAGTATAAGTCATCTATTTTTATATTTGGAAAGGTGCACATATATACTTAGGAAATTGCACATATATATCTGGGAAATTGCACATATATATTTAGGAAGTTGCAAATATATATCTGGGAAAAACTGTAATGTAAATAATATTATTTATTTTATTATATATTAATATTATTATTTTATAATTCAATAGGTCCTTCGTGTGTTGCAACGGACGTACTAAATGCATCCGTCTGGCTGACGATCTTAACTGGGGCTTATTTTGGGGGTAGGGCTTATATTATGAGCATCCTGAAAAATCATGCTAGGGCTTATTTTCCGGTTAGGTCTTATTTTCGGGGAAAAACGGTACCAGCGACGTCGAGCAAGATCGGGCGTAGTCGTGCGACCTCGTCGCTTGTACTGTAACCGTCCGCACTGGTTCATACCAAGGCCATATATTGGAAGGTTATGACATCCTTTGATTTTGAGAATGCCGATAAGCGCGGCATCTCATTGGACTAGAGGGGGTCACGTGGTATAGGTCCGCCATATTGTGGCCTCAGTCTGCATGTGGTTACCTTTACTTCTTATGGCAAGTTGTGTGATTGCTGTCGCTTATTTTGAAAATTTAAGGTTTATAAAACGTTAGCCATGCCTTTCTGTTCTGCAATTGGTTGTAAAAACCGTGGCGAAGGCAGGTATAGGTTTTTTCGTTTTCCCTCAGATGCAAATAGACGAAAAATTTGGATCGCAAAAGTGAAGCGGTATTTTCTGGATGCCAACATCGTCAAGCAGGTTATGCATGGTAATTAAACTAATGCCAAATTTTTCTCGGTTTTCATTCTTGTAACTCAGAAACCCAATGAGATTACCTATTATATTTCTTCAGTAAATTTTCTATTTCATTCAAAAATTTGATTTATCCCAGGCTCATTTCGACGTGACTCAGTTCGAAGCAAATAGGTTTCATGGTCGCAAATTACTGAGACCTATCGCAGTTCCAGAAATATTTCCTCACCGACCAAAAAAATCATTACATAAAGCTCCAGCAAAAAGACAAATTTCTGTAAATGTGCAAGGTAGGTTATTAGAAATAATGAATAAAATATAATATTGTGTTAACAAATGAAAGGTTTATGATTACATGCCAACATGCAGTATGTTAGATTGTATTAAGAATGTTTATTTTCATTTAATATGATATTATCACTCTGAAGATGGTTTTTATTATTAATGTTTAAGCTGAGATGTTTGAATATGTTGAGTATTAAGTGAAACTAGATACTTTAGATTAAAATTTTAACTATCGTATGTAAGTATAAAACGACATCATTTAATTTTATAACAGTTTCACTCATGTAAATATTCGTTTAATTGTAGCTGTGAGAGATGGATCCAATCAAGAGCCTGAAAACAAGGGAGTTGAAACAGAAGGGCATGTAAATAAGTCAACTACAGCTTCCGAGAACGAGGTAACTAATCGAAATGCAGAAGATGATAAAGATGAAATTATACGAAGGCTTACAGCACAAGTTTCTTCTTTGCAAAAACAAGTGAAGAAGTTAAAGCCAAATCTGGAGGATACTACCAGGGCACTGAAAAGGTTTTTAAATGCTGACCAATTGGAGTCATTAGGTAAAAGATCAACTAGAGGACACATATGGTCAAACTTAACTGTAGAAAAGCTATGAAAATTCGTTTTTCTTGTGGCATCAAAGGTTACAATTCCACGTTAAACTTGGGCTATCCACTTCCAAGTGACAGAACCCTTAGCAGAAGGCTGGAAAATTTGACTTTTTCTCCAGGAATTGAAATGGAAAAGTTCAAATTTTTGGAACTGAAGGTGAAGCAACTACAAGACAATGAAAGGTACTGTTTTTTTGCTGCTGGATGAAATGGTGATAGAAGAGAAGGTTGAGTTAGATAGGAGCACAGGAACAATATTTGGCCATAACACTCTATCTCCATTGCTTCTCATGCATTAGTTTTTATATTGGCTGCTGTTTCTACATGTTGGAAGCAAACAGTCACATATCATTTCGCTGGAAAATCATTTCCTAGCATTGAGGTAAAAAATATCATTTTAGAAATTATAAAAATGTGCTTTAGCATTAGCTGACTGACTGATCTCAGGGGTCTGATTATTAATCTATATTTGAATTAATGTGTTTGAAATATGCAGTCGGCATGGAAATGTAGCTGCTTTAAATTTAAATTGCCACTCTTTATATTGAAATTTGATCAGTCTTTCTTGTGTTATTCATATCCGTATATTTTATATTTAAATTAATAATTTGTTTGTATGCCCTGTATATGCCTTGATTATTTATATCTAGAATTCATGTGCTTTATTATCTAGATTGCTAAATTGCTGTTAATAATGTTAAGAGTAGGCACTAGATCTCATTATTTACATTGATGACTTCATTCAATGTTCTATTCCAATGGCAATTACAATGATACTTTTCTATTTTCTTGTAATTTGTGTATTTTAATTAAAATCATAACATCTTACCTGTAGAATTTTTAATGCTAACAATAAGAGTGATTTTCATTTTTGAAATTACACAGTCTCTAGAGTGAGTTCTGATGTTAATTCATCTGGCCTGATGGGACACTTGTGAATTCTTATATGACCTGTCAAAAGCATTAATGTCTATGAATGTGACCTTCCATGTGATGTGAATTTGCTCTAAAATACTTTCAAATTTAATAATAACACTGTTGAAGTATTGTAAATTAATGTAAAGTAATGCAACATTGTTTCTTAATTTTTGACTTTGTAGTGGCAGAATAGAAAATTGTATGCCATTTGCACGTCGGTTGTTTGCGGCAAATGCGGCGCCATCCGTCAGAGGCTACTACAGGAGACGGCGTGCAGCCTGGTAGCTGGGGCAGTCTTTTCGAGAGTGTGAGATCGCTCCAGGACGCACCTTTAATCTCACGTCGTTGTCAAGCAATCGATCTGTAGTTACTTACTGTGTAATAAACCTTCAGTTGTTCTACCTAGATTTTCATTCCGAGAACCCCGATTACACCTAAAACTTGTCCTCCATTAATAAACATGCAATATAATGAAAAGTTTTTATTTTTAAACATTATAACTGAAAATGTTTGTAAATGTCCAGTAGAAATGGCCAGCAGAGATTGCCTGTTTGTGAAATGACCAACTTAAGATTGTGGGAATGACTGCATAACTTATACATATGTCTAATGCATTACTCATACTGAAATAAATATAATCTTAGCATGAATAATGTTTTTGGAGATCTATTTGTTAATAATTAAATTACTTTTTCTTAATTACGGCCATCCGACCGCTCAGTTACTACCCCGATTCCTTCCCGTTACACTAAATACATTATACGCTTATTTTAATGAATTTCTTACGGAAAATTTAATGTTCCTGGCTTCACATCAATTACTTGGTGAAAATAATGGACACACCTCGGTAATTAGGAATTTTTAAACCTTCTATTTACCTAAAAAGGTACGCCCGTAAAAATACATCGTATAGTTATACGTAGACGTCGTCTGCTCGAAGCCACAATATGGCCGCCAGACATAGTTGTCATAACCTTCTAAATACACGGCCTTGGTTCATACAAGTTTGTTTCAGTCGGCCGTATTCGGGCGTGTTCGCTAGATCTCGAGATCGCTCGAATACGCTTCCAATGTAACCGCAGTCTAGGGGCGTCGCTGCGTTCGCTACTTCCTGTCAAGTACCTCTCTTCATGATTAGTTTTCCTCCCTGACAATTGGTCAAAATTTAATCTAGTAATATAAAAATAACCAACATCATAATCTTAGAATAAACGTATGCCAAACACTGACCTAATTATTCATAACCACCTATAGTATAATAAATGTTGTTCAAAAAGAACTCTTTTACCTTTTTTACTTTCTCATATACGAAGTATATTGAGCAAGCATTGTTATCGCGAAAAAATTCGACCTCGAGATTTTTACGGAAATATCCGTTTTAGGTGTCGCTGAATCCGAAAAAGTTGTTTTCGCAATGCCGTCTGTCTGTCTGTTACTGGCTCTGGTGCCTGGAAAGTATTGCGTTCACGAAAAAAATCGACTTCGAGATTTCAACAAAAATACGTTATGAGGTCCCTAGAACACGTTTAGACTATTTTGGAATGATGTCCGTGTGTATACGTTATTGCGGGCACTCTAACTCAAAAAGTACGTGCCATATCGTTACCAAACTTCATAGTTAAAACTTTAACATGAGCACAAAGAACTGATTAGTTTTTGGACAATAACGGGTAACCGGAAGTCGAGGTTTATTCGAAACCCGATTCGGTTTTTGCGATATTTCTTCGTGAAACATCATTATTGTATATACAATCCTATTAAAAAGTTATAGAGAATGTAATTTCCTACAACATTCATTTGAAACAATTTTCTATTGTAGTTATTGTTTAGCAGTTATTTATAAATAACCGGTTTTTCGGTTCCTTAAAAACATCGTTATTAGTAATCTTCGTGAGGACCAAAGTTGTAGAGAATAATATTTCTTCCAACTTTTGATTGAAACAAATTTTCGTAGAACCATCCATTTCGCAGATATTTTGCTTTTTACTTTCTCCATACGTACTAATGGGAAAGTATTGTGTTCACGAAAAAATCGACTTCGAGATTTCAACGGAAATACACGTTTTGAGGTCCCTAGAACACGTTTAGACTATTTTTGGAATGATGTCTGTGTGTGTGTATGTGATTGTGGGCACTCTTACTCAAAACGTGCTTGCCATATCGTTACCAAACTTCATATATAACACTTTAACATGAGCACAAAGAACTGATTAGTTTTTGGACAATAACGGGTAACCGGAAGTCGAGGTTTATTCGAAACCCAATTCGGTTTTTGCGATATTTCCCTGTTAAAACATCATTATTGTATATAAAATTCTATATAAAGGTTATAGAGAATGTAATTTCCTACAACTTTCTTTTGTAACAATTTTCCATAGCAGTTATTGTTTAGGAATTATTTATAAATAATCGGTTTTCCTCAAATATCCCCTTAAAAACATAGTTACTGGTAATCTTCGTAAGGACGAAAGTTGTAGAGAATAATATTTCTTCCAAGTTTTGTTTGAAACAAATTTTCGTACGACCATCCATTTCGTAGATATTTCGATTTTTCTTAATACCAGTATACAGCGCCAGCACCATGTAGCGGTGAATTCTGTAAACATATTTAAAATATACGTAATTTACGGCAATGAGGACGTTTGTATTCTTTTACGATACAAAATAATAATTTTGCCGCATAATAATTTAAATATCTATACCCCAAATATGGAGAAATCATGTGTTGGCCGACACAGATTTTTATATAATAAATTCAAAAAGACACTTTCAGCTCGATTCCAAACATATTACATATTGCTAATTTTTTTCTTTTGCCACATTAGTAAAGTAATCAAAAAATCAATGCGATAGTAAAATTACTTTACAAGAATAATTAAAATTCGGGGCAGATTATTCAATATACGAAGTGGTCCAAATTAAACGATTATCAAATGTAGAGTGACCCTCTTTAAATAACACTAACATGTTAATTTATTTTATTTGTCTCTTAAATAGACTTTACTAAAATATTATTCAAAATACTGTCGCGATTTAGCAGACATCGTGGTTGCACTGTCTCGGGCGGGTTGCCGCTAGATGTAGGGGCTGTCGCGGGCGGAAGCGGGCAGTAGCCGCCGAGGCAGGGAGAGAGTAAGGACACGTGAGTGACGCGTGGTGAGAATCGGAATCCATCGAGAGCGCTGTGGTGCGCCGATATTGTATTCCGCGATCGATATCGCGACATTTGGTGTCAGAAGTGGGATCACGACGTTAATAACGCCCATTTTCGCGTTATTTGCGTGTAATTCGTGATTTTGTTCCCGGACGCTGACCACGTGGTCGCCCGGGCCCGTGCATGAGGATTAGGAGTGGACGAAGGGACGATTTATATCCGGCTATGGATCCATCAGTGTTTCGGGAGATGAGCGAGGCGTTTCTGGAGGAGTTGCGTGCCCAGCGAGACGTTTATGCTCTCTCGCGCACCCCCGTGCTCCGTGCACTTAGCGCGTCGGCTTTGGCCGCCATTCCCGCGTTTTCCGGCGCCCGCGATGAGGACGTGAGCGGGTGGATTGAGAAAGTCAAGCAGGTGGGAAGACTCGAGGGATGGGAGCCCGAAGCGCACTTACGCGGTGCTCTGTCCCGTATAGCGGGAGCTGCCTACAATTGGCACGAGGTGCGTGGGGTTAACCTGGGGACGTGGGACGAGTGGGCTAGTGGGTTGCGATCGGCTTTCGCCGAAGAGCCGACGCTAGAAGGCTGGTGCCGGCTGATGGAGGCCCGGGTGCAGCAGCGAGGCGAGCCCAGCGCACATTACGTCTACGACAAACTCCGCCTGTGTCGACGATGCCCTGTCGATCTGCCTGTGGAGGATCAGATCCGCAGGCTAGCGTGGGGTCTGCGGCGGCCGGAAGTGACGGCGGCGGTCATGTCTGCGGCGCCGCGAACGGTGGATGCCTTTCTCGAGAGGCTGGAGACCGTGGAGCGGGGCCTGGAGTGTCCGGAGGTCACATTACTCGCAGCGCGGACTGGGGCGGTAACTCCGACGGACGATCTCTGTCGACATCCCCTTGGATCGGCACAGCGGGCAGACCCAACGCAGGACGCAACTCGGGCCGGTATCCCGGACATGTTGGCGACGGTGTTGGATCGGCTCTCTTCGCGGTTGGACAATTTGGAGATGGCGGCGAAGGAATCGGGTGAGCTTGCCGCGGAGACTAGCCGTAGGAGAGAACGTCGAAGGACAGAAAACCGCGCAGGGGCGTGCTATGCCTGCGGAAGAATCGGCCACATGACGCGCAATTGCCCGGGCACACCTCGAAGAACGGCGTGCTATCTATGCGGTCGTGACGGACATCTGGTTCGAGACTGCCCAGATCGGTCGTCGGGAAACGGATATGCCGGCCCGTTGGGCCAGGGCCGGCCAACTGTTTGAACTCTGTGGTGGCGAGGCGTTGGCAGTTGCCGGTGGTCCAGGTAACGGTGCAGTCTTCGAGGGAACTCACGGCCCTCCTGGACAGTGGTGCCAGCGTTAGTGTAATTAGTGCCGGCATTGTTCGGTCGTTGGGACTTCCGACGCTCAACTCCACGCCTAGCGGCACGAGGGGCATCGACGGGCGTCTGGTTCGAACGCGTGGTACCGTATCGCTGGAAGTTGATTTCGGCGGTGAGAACATAGAGTTGGAGGAAGTGAGGGTGGTGGATTCCCCTCCCTTCGACCTAATATTGGGGGTCGATTGGATCACCAAGAGCCGCGCTACCTTGGTAGGGATGGGGACAGGGATAGAGGTGCGGCCACGAGGTAAGGTTAGTGCTTCCGGTGCTACCTCAGCTGAAGGCCGTCGCGGACTTTCCAGCCCCTAAGTACATCAGGGGACTAAGGGAATTCCTGGGGATGGCCAGCTACTATCGGAGGTTTGTGAAGGGATTCGGGGCTCTGGCGAAACCACTTCACGACCTCTTAAAGAAGGCTCGAACGTGGAGTTGGGGGGCTGTTGAGGAGCAAGCCTTTGAGGGGCTTAAGCAGTGCCTGATGTCGTCTCCAGCCCTACAGCACTCCCAGGAAGACTTACCATGTGTCATCCACACAGATGCCAGCTACACGGGTCTGGGTGCCGTTTTGATGCAGACAAGTGGGGACCAGGAACATGCAGTCGCATATATAAGTAGGTGACTGACGGATCCAGAGTCCCGTTATCACGGCAACGAGCTGGAGTGTCTTGCGGTGGTGTGGGCGGCAGAGAAACTTCGCCATTACGTCTTCGGCAGGCCGTTCACTGTTGTCACGGACAACTCTGCCGTCGCCTGGCTACACCAGAAGCAAGCAGTGAGTGGGAGGCTTGGCCGTTGGGTGATGGCACTACAGGAGCACGAGATCCAGTTCGTGCACCGAAGGGGAAGGGCGAATGTTGCGGCGGACGCCTTGTCGCGTAATCCGGTTGCCGACCCCGAGGAGACGGGAATCCCAGAGGCGTTGCTGGTTGGTGCCTTTGTCCCGAATGAAATGCAACCCGGGGAACTGATCCTGCAGCAACGTGCTGACGACAGTTTGGCGACGGTGTTTCGGTCCATGGAACATGGTGCAGGACCAGGCAACGAGAGAGACGAGGGGATGACTGCGAAGGATAGAAACTGCTTCCACATCTCCAATGGGATGTTATACAAGAGAGGGGGGCGCAATGGTCGTAAGTTACGGTTAGCGATCCCTCGTTTACGGCGAAAGGTGATGGAGATGTGCCATGAAGGGGCCACGGGGGGGCACATGGGAGTAAACAAGACCCTGCAGCGAGCTAGGGAACGATTCTGGTGGCGAGGGTTGGCAGGTCACGTTCGCCGTTTCGTTGGAGCCTGTTCCGGCTGCCAGGTGCGGAAACAGCCTCCTGGGAAACCATCCGGGTTTCTGCAGCCAGTCCCAACGGTGTCCAAGGCATTCGACACACTAGGTATAGACCATGTAGGACCCCTGCCATGCACAGGGCGTGGTAATCGGTACTTGCTGGTGTGTGTGGACTATGCAACACGTTGGGTCGAGGCTAAGCCCGTGCCGGACACCACGGCCGGCATGGTGAAGGAATTCATTTTGAATGACATCATCCTTAGGCACGGAACGCCCAGCAAACTCATTAGCGATCGGGGAACTGCGTTCACTGCGGAATTGCTGGAGAGTGTGCTGAGTAACCTGGGAGTCGAGCACGCCATGGCCGCTGCATACCACCCGCAGACCAACGGTCTTTGCGAGAGGACTAACCGGACTCTGACAGAGGCCCTAGTTGGATTCGTCGATGGTCAACAAGCTTGCTGGGACGACTTCGTGCAGCATGCGGTGTTTGCCCTTAACACCGCCAGGCAGGAGACAACTGGGTATAGTCCATTCCAGTTGGTCTGCGGACGCCTACCAGAGGAAACAAGGTTCCCTTGGCCGGGGTCCTACGCCCAGTTCCTGGATCGGGTCGAGAGGATACGGAAGGACGCGGCCGCCAGAACGAACGGACGAAAGCATCTCCAGCAGGCTGTCTACATCCAGAAGCGCAGGGCGTCCCTTTCGTACCAGGTTGGCGACCTTGTGCTGGTACGACGTCACCTTCGGGCTGTGGGGAAATGTCCCAAGTTTCTCCCTAAACACATCGGGCCGTACGAGGTTGTCAGGAGGCTGACGCCTGTCACCTTTCGGGTGTCGGATCCACCCGGCTGTCGGTCACGGCGGCGATGGAATGTGTTCCCTGTGCATGTGTCGCAGATGAAGAGCTACAGGCCTGGGTATTATAGCGGTGACTCAAGTAGCGGGGAGGTTTGTAGTCTGGGTGATGGCTCCACTAGCTGGGCCGACGACGATTGGTCGTCAGGGGACGATTTGAGCGAAGCGGGAGAGAATCAGAGCAGCGGCGAAGGTGCTGTTCGTGGAGGGCGAAGCACGCCTGCCAAGCAGGCAGCATAGCGTCCACGTCGCGAGACCAGGATGCCGGTTAGGTTGGCGGACTACCGGGTCGGATTCGAGTGACGGGTGTATTGGCCACTTGGGGGCAAGTGGGATGGTCAGGAAGGGCCGAGTGTCGCGATTTAGCAGATATCGTGGTTGCACTGTCTCGGGCGGGTTGCCGCTAGATGTAGGGGCTGTCGCGGGCGGAAGCGGGCAGTAGCCGCCAAGGCAGGGAGAGAGTAAGGACGCACGAGTGACGCGTGGTGAGAATCGGAATCCATCGAGAGGGCTGTGGTGCGCCGATATTGTATTCCGCGATCGATATCGCGACAATACACTTACCGTAGATAATTGAAGGAATTCTGCGGGAAATGAATGCCTCCGATCCAAAGGATCCGCTGAAGTCCTCGCCTGTTTTTGCTGTATGATAAACCACTAAGTAATGGAAATATCATAGAAGAACACCACATGAGAGTTGGAAAAGGAACGATGCCGTTGAAAGCTCAAGCCATTGAGAGCAACAATTTGAATTTTTCCGAAGAAAAAGATATGATGAGAGTTAATGGTGTTCTAAGAAAGACACAGCAGGCATATTTTCTCAGGTCTGCTAATTACAATGCTGAAGGGGGTGACGGTGATGGCAAGGGCATGGATTTTTCTATCGGCACGAAAGCAGATTATGACTCCTTTCTACGTCATCGTAAAACGACCCTTTTGCCTGCGTTCAGATAAAGATCTTTCTATATTGTGTTGGTCAGTTTCTGCCTACAGTGGTTGACCCGGATATTGTCGCAGTTGGTCTCCCCATAACCCTCACCATAAATGACCTCTGTGGATAACAATAGTAGCAGATAGGAACTCTTTCCTTTGAAGCAAACCTGCTGGTTTTTCCAATGGAGATTCCTGGTCTTTTCGTTGGTCCGTACTTTGTGGATTGAGATCAAACAGAAACTGAACCACTTTTGCAAAAAATTACGGTTCGGTTTTTGGTTCATTGAAAAATTAATCAGTGGTTTCGGTTCGGTTCACGGTTCAACAAAATCACTGGTTCAGTTTGTAGCTCTGATTTCCATATATACACGGTTCGTGTGGAACACTTAAAAGATTTTTGTAATTTCGTCGGACAAGAGTATAAACAAATATTAGGTTGCGCTAATGTGAGGTGGTTGTCATTGCTTCCAGCCTTAGAAAGGATACTTAAACTTTACACTTCACTGAAATCTTTTTTTATGTCAGAAAACCAGTGTCCAAAAGTACTGTAACAATTTTTTGAAAATAGTGAGGCAGAGTTATGGATTAGCTTTTCTCACTCACAAGCTTTGCTTTTCCATGAAACCATTAAGACGCTTGAAGGCGATGATAAGTGCACAACAGAATCGGCATTAGTTGTAAAAACTCTGTCAAAACTGGAAACACGACGCGATGAAAATTTTATCCCACACATGGTGAAGAGGCTACTAACAGATTTAGTGAATGATGGTGAAATGACAATGGAATCTTATTTTAAAACATTAAGAGAATTTTATGATACAGCTTTATCCTATTTGAAGGCTTGGAATAAAAAAATGAGGATTTATCAGATTTGAGCTGCTTCCTTCTGAATCGGGTTCCTGAGAAAATTTTGATAAAGCAATTGATCTATTATCATCAGTGTGTCAAGTTCTAAATATCAGTCCCGACGAGCTTTTTGATTAATTTACTTATTTGCAAACCTATTTATCAGAAAGAGAAAATGGTTTAACTCTACAGCCCTCACTAAGAAATGGTGCGAAGTGTACCTTCACTTGAAAGAAAATAATGTGTCGCATGCCAACATGAAGGTTGTTGGTCTTGTAATGTGCTTACCTGGCAGTAATGCATTTGTTGAAAGAATATTCTCTCATATGAATTACATCTGCACCGAAGAGAAATCTCAACTAAGGTGGAGACATTACGAGCTATTATAGCAGAGAAAACAAAAATACTTTCTCGAAACTTCGTATGAGAAAGTAAAAATGAAATAGGTAGCAATATTGCAGACGTACACTGAAGTAAACGTACGAAATTTGATCAAAATCTTTTGAGCCGTTTTTGAGAAAATCAAATTATTGCTAAAGTTGAATAGAATAAACAAGCCGTATATTCATTTTTTGAGAAATATGAACTATGCAGTATTATTGAAGACGTAAACTCATATAACTGTACAAAATTTGATCAAAATCGTTACAGCCGCTTTTGAGAAAATCGTTTAGTTATCTTTAGAAAATGAAAATCGTATGAGCCTGTATTTAGAAAATCCAATTTTTGTTAAAGCTGCCGAAGAATCAACTAGCCTTATATTCATTCATTAAGAAAAATGAAATACGTAGTATTATTGTAGATGTATACTCAACTGTACAAAATTTTATCAAAAACATTAGAGCCGTTTTTGAGAAAATCGAATTGTTGTTAAAGTTGCCTAGAATAAACTAGCCTTATATTAATTTATTGAAAAATATTAACTATACAGTATTATTGAAGACGTAAACCCAAGTAACTGTACAAAATTTGATCTAAATCATTAGAGCCGTTTTTGAGAAAATCGAATCATTGTTAAAGTTGCCTAGAATAAACTAGCCTTATATTCATTTTTTGAGAAATATGAACAATGCAGTATTATTGAAGACGTAAACTCAAGTAACTGTACGAAATTTGATCAAAATCGTTAGAGCTGTATTTGAGAAAATCGAATTGTTGTTAAAAATGCACAGAATAAACTTCTCAATTATTGAGCAATGTCAACCATTTCTACATATACTCTGCTCAGAATGATAAAATGCCTAAGTACGAGTTTTCATTCATTTTCGCTCTACCGTCCAGGCTCCACAGCCAGTAACAGACAGACGGCATTTCAAAAACCACTTTTTTGGATTCAGCGGCACCTAAAATGTATACTTCCGTAAAAATCTCGATGCCGAATTTTTCACGATAACAACACTTTCTCGATACTTCGTATGAGAAAGTAAAAAGACATCTTGTATACCGATTGATTACTGCTCCCAAAATTTCATGAATGTGCATTTGACAACCAACCGCCAGTAGCAAATTTTCCAAAATAAATTCAAAAATATATTTTAATCATTAAATCATGACCCTTATCCACAAATAATGACCATTCAATGACCAAATTTATGTGACATGCATAGAATGCATGAGCAAATGTAAATATGAATTTTTTTAAATAAAAAATCTTAACTTTTTGAATAACAAACAATAATAAATGCAGAACTAAGCCCAGAGTGCGAACATAGAACAATGCTCTTATGACAGCAAGAGAAAACCACCATGGGACACTCACAAAGGAAGGGTCTCATGACCGGGAGATGGATTTCTTTGAAACTTGGTAGGCATGTAGTATTCTTCACCAGGATCAAAGATTACCTGTCTTTTGGGCATAACTGACTTATAGTTTAAACAATAAATGGGTTTATTTATTTTAAGTGCACTATGGTATGCATTCCCAGCAAAACAGAGTGGTGGTCACTCAAGTCAAGTGCCTAAGTTCTATACTGTAGGGGTTCAAATACTCTTTATTTCACTTTTTAAATTTATTTCTTCCGTTTTAACATTAAAAAGAAATAAACAAAAAAGTGAAATAAAGAATATTGGAACCACTTACCTACAGTATAGAACTAAGGTGCTTTATGCCCAGGGCCACCTCACATTGTGCATGCCACACCGGCAGCCAGAGAGACGAGGCGACCAGAGAGAGGGATTTTGGGGTGGCCAAAAGACAAGTCGAGGGAGGGCAAGGGTGCGGGGGCATCCGACATTTGCCTTTTGAAGTTCTTAGCACTTACCTACGAAAATGGAAAGGGGTAACGGGGAAAACCAGAGCACCCGCTGAGATGGGTTTCTCTGTGTTGTTAAACCCCTTATGTGAGCGGGGTGTTAGCGGTGACTAAATCAATGAGAGGAGAACAATACGGTAGCTCTGACCTTTGGCGTCTACACTGTGGGTTTTTCCCGGAATTACCTCTATAGCCATTCTTCTCGAAGGTTGAGGTCCCATGGAGCCCTTTTAACAAAGCGATCTTCTTATTTCACTGAAGCAATTGTTTCGGAAATAACAATTGTGAACCTAAAGGTCATTTATCTACAAACTTCCATTTCTGATAAACAACAGTTTTTTCTTTTTCTCATGTTTAGAAGTATTGTAATAACAGAAAAATCTACCTTGAGATTTAATGTACAAAGCTGCAATAAATGGTTTTCGACATGGCATCATACTGTTCTTTTCATTAAAATCTTTTAATATATCCTTTGACGGCTTGATCCTAATTTGAATCAAAATAGAAAAAGTTATCCTGCATTAACCTGAATCTGCCTACCATACCATATAAGGGGCGGTTGACATTGGATCACTTACAATACAATTTCTGTAACAACATTGCTCTCTTACTATTTACATATCATTCATTTGTGAGAGAAGGCATGTGGTTACTTTGTTACATTGCCATTGAGTCGCCTAGCTTTCCTGTCTCAATCCATAGGAGAGATGTATTTTTCCACATGAAAAAGTGTTGGGCCATGGATGCAAGGTTCAAGTATGCTTTTTCTATTTTATTTTTTTATCGTATTATGAGATCCATATTAATTTAATATTGGAATTGAATCAATATTTTAATAATAAAAGCATTGTTCATTTATTGGAACAACTTGGTGTACTTTTGATCGGTTATATATCGCCTTACCATATATGGTACACTAGGCGTTAACGCCGTCGTGTTTGGCTGTATGTTCCCCTTTGCATTTCGACGGATTTGTATTGCTTACAGCTTTGTATTTATACTCATAGTAAATTTTAATGTTTATTTTGTAACATTAGAATGTATTTCTTTTCAGGAAAAATCTAACATTAGATGAGATCCTCTCATATTTGAAGGATGAGTATGAAAACGTCAACCGGATATATGTAGCACCTCCAACGTCCTCTCCAATGAAGATTCGGCTGATGAAGATGTAGGTGGACTGATCGATAATCTCACAGGCCATCAATTACGAAGTCTAGCAGAGGTTGTCTTTGACAGTAATCATCGAATTGGAGGTGACGATGACCTTTCTTCCGAAGGTGAGGAGCCTTCACCATTGGAGCCTGAGCCGGGGCCTTCTCAGAGAATTCAGAAAAATGTTGCCACTGCCCATAGATCTAGAAAGACAGTCCTCGAGAAAATATCGATGTCATGGAAGAACGGGGATCTTCATCAGCAACCTCTTGGTCTATTCAGTGCGCAATCTTTCACCCGTAAATATACTAGAGAAGAATACTGACAATGAGGTAATCAATTTACTTTGCCCTGAGTCCACCAAATATAGGAATTGCCCAGATCCTTTGATACCCCAAGAGGAAATGAGAGGTATACTTCTACTGTCAGGTTACAATAGTGTTCCTTCTAAGCCAGTGATGGGCAAGAGAGCGCTCTAAGAGCACGACCGTAAGGGGGAGCAACGTTGAGCGAGAGGGGGAGCTAATGGGAGGAGGAAGGATATGGAGAGGGGCGAGGACGTGATGCAGAAGGCAGGCTTAAGGTTGGCGGGTGTTTAAATTGCATGACAGTGGAAAGAAACATGTAGTCTTTAAGTAAATTTTACAATGGAATTTTATTTTGATGAAAATTACATTGTGCTCGCATTACTTTGATTACGTCTACGTAGCACCGAATCATTTATTCGCGGGACTATAGATCGCGCATTTTTGATGCATAGGATGGCTGTGAGATTTCCATCTGAGACACGGTTCCTGACATTGGACTTCGTTACTTTCATGAGAGAAAAAAGCTGTTCGCAAATGTAAGTT
Organism: Uropetala carovei; assembly: GCA_036926305.1. Lineage (NCBI taxonomy): Eukaryota > Metazoa > Arthropoda > Insecta > Odonata > Petaluridae > Uropetala > Uropetala carovei. The sequence continues at coordinate 13,264,016 of JAXCHB010000011.1, forward strand.
GAGCCAAACATAGATATTATTTTGCTCGCTAACGTGTGCAGTTCGGGAAACGTGTCCTTGGAAAGTTCTAGTAGAACTGCACTAAACTCGTTCTTCTCTCATATTTGTCCTTCATTTCACGATCACAATGAAGATCAAGAAACTCGCAATGCAGTGCGATTGGGACATCATTTCCATCGAGGGAATTTGAAAATTGTGTCGCGAAGATTTTCTTTTCTGTTTCTAATGCATTCCAGTCATCGAATCCTTTGTTAAATTCATTACGAAGTGTGCTGAGTATTGCAGCATACTTCTCAAGAACATGCTGCAGCAGCAAGTGTACACAAGAGGTCAGCTTTGGAAAGCTCTTATTCTCTGCTTCCGAAGCGCAGGAAACACAATACTAATTCCTCTTGAAGCAGGCTGCGACTACTGCAGGAATGCAAGGGAAGCGCTAGCGACTGAAAGCGCACCTTACAACTACCTGTCAAATGCACCGCCTTTTCCACGTATGAACTATTGTACCTAGAATTCTTACGTCAAAATTGTCTAAAAGTTTCCCCCTCCGCAGCTCTTCGCTCTCAAGGTCAGAGCAAAGAGCGCTCTGGGAGCACAACCAGTCGTTTGCCCATCACTGTTCTAAGCGATGTTACTGGGAAACAGAAAGGGATGTTAGAAATGACCTGGTATTGAAGAGACTGATTTCTTCAGATATGTAGGTTTATACATTGTGCGGATAATATGCAATTTGATGCCAATGACAAGATGTGGAAGCTCTGCCCCCTTGCTAACCTACTGCAAAAAAAATACATAGCAATGTTTAGGCCAGAACAACATTTGTTTCAATGAGTCTATGGTAGAGTATTTTGGACGCCATGGATGTAAACGATTTATAAAAGGTAAGCTGATTCGTACCGGATTCAAAGTATGGTGCCTAAATACTCCCAGCGGGTACCTAACTGCTTTTAATATTTACCAAGGAAAATCCCCTTCCCTGAATGTAGAATATGAGGCGCGGTTTGGGAAATGTGCTACACCTATGGTGACGATGTTAGATAGTTTTCCAGATGATGTGAAGGTCCTCCCATTTAACCTATATTTTGATAATCTTTTCACCGGTGTTCCACTCTTACACCTGAAGGAACATGGTTTCGGTGCAACTGGAACCATCCGTGACAACAGAATCCTTAAAGATTTTACCCTGAAGTCCACAAAGGTAATGAAAAAGATGAAACGAAGATCTTCCGAGAGTAAATTATCTTCCAAGGGTATAGTATTAGTTCATTGGGTTGACAATTCCGTTGTGACTATAGCTTCCACAACCTATGGGTCCAATCCCATCACACATGTAGGCCGTTACTGTCGAGCGCAAAAGAAGAGAATTTCCGTGACAAGGCCCCTTGCATTTACAGAGTACAATAAGTACATGAGGGGCACAGACAGGATGGACCGCAACTTGTCAGGCCTCCGTATTAGCATCCGTGGGAAAAAGTGGTGGTGGCCACTCTTCACGTGGATGGTGGATACAGCTGTGCATAATGCCTGGGTACTGTGTAGGAAGGCCGGGTGGGATATTTCTCAATTAGAATTTAGGCAACAGATATTTCTCACATACCTATGTTACGATGGTATGAATCATTTCGTTGCCCCTACAGGGAACAAAAAGAGATGCCATTGTGCATGCTGTGGTTTAAAGACAGGAAATTATTGCACAAAATGTGATGTTGGCGTTTGCATAGAATGTTTTGTCCCATTCCATATGAAATAATAAAATTAAAAAATACTGTTGTAACCATGAAACTATCAATGTAACCACGTAAAAATTAAAAATTTCAATTGTGTACTAAAGATTACACTTTCTTGTACAATATATTTACTGGAAATTAACCTATTTCTGAATGAATTACTGTTTTATGAGCATGATATGTACATGGAAAACACCTGGTTGCAAAAAAGGAAAGCTCTATCGTAGGATACCACTACGGGATGAAACATAATACTATATCTGCCTAGTGTCCCATAGATGGAACGGCTTATATCTTGAAAACCATGAGGCGCACGAATTTAAAATTTCATGTAGCGAATAAAAGAACATATACAAGAAAAATACTAGAAAATCAAAAAAATTCAACAACTTTCGAATTACCGGCAGATCCAGGTTAAGAGATGATGATATAGTAACATAGAAAGCATTCATACGTTGCAGTATCATGCATGGAAATTATTACAGAATAGAAGATTTGATTTCTTTAAACTTGCCAGAAATTTTTTTATTGCTATCTAATTTTATACTCGGGCTTAATTTTTTGAACATTTTGTATAAACATTACCATATGCCTAATTAAATATTTTGAACTGGTAATGCAGTTTATTAATAGCTTAATTTTCAGTATCGAATCAAAAATTGAAGCTGCCATGCTTCCTTTTAATTATTCTAATCAGGCCTGGAAATAGGGGAAACGCAGGTGGACGCCGTTCCCCCAATACGTTTTTTTTTTTGCTTAACGTCACCATGTCAGCTACTGTGGCTCTTTCCAACTGATTCTGGAGAATCCACCTAATTCTGAAAAACCATTTCCACCCCTGACTGTAATTGACCTAATTACTTAGTACAGCTGATGCAAAACCAAGTTTATTATACAAATGGTTAATGGCCTCTAATTTTCTTAAGTTTTTTTTACACCAAAAGCTTAAAGAACTCTTACATACGAATATAATCATTTTGTGGAACTTTAACCAAGCTAAATGGAAACAAAATACGTAAAGCATTCTCGAAAGCCTCTGGTTTTCCAAAATGCAGTATGGTAAACTCTGGTCTAATGAGTTAACAGAAATAAATAGCTCGTTTTAAAAATCAACTGTGTAATGCATCCAGATGCCTATGTATATGAAAAAGTTTGCATGATGTATGGTGCATCAGCTTTTAATTTCCTACAGTATATACTATCTTGTTGATTTGAGGGGCAGCAAATTTTATTTTGCACACCAACAGCCACAAGCGTTGGAGTGGCCCTGTTTACACCCACGACCACCACACCAGTTTGAATGGAATGCATACTGCAGTGCACTTAAAATACATAAACCCATTTACTGTTTAAACTGTAAGTCAGTTATGACCAAAGGAGGGGTAATCCTTGATCCTGGTGAGGAGTACTACATCCCTACCCAGTTTCAAAGAAATCCATCTCCCAGTCATGAGACCTTTCTATTGTCAGAGGATGTATAGTGGGTATGATTCCCAAAAATATAAATTTCATAGGTATGCTTGTGAAAATACTATAGGAACATCTGGCGACCGGCACTCATTTTTCAGTTTGGGTTAACTTTTCACATGTTGGAGAAGGTTGGTAGATCTTGTTGCAGAGAAGACACAACAGATGTTCCTTAACTTTTGGGTCCTTAAGACAATGACATGAGGAACCTTAGAAATAAAATTTTAGGAAATTTTGAATGAAGTATTTCCATCTAGTATGGCAAATTGCAATTCTCTCTTTTGTTTTTGGATATTTGGTGCTAAAATACCTAGTTTTAGTGTGGATTTCTAAGTAACGATGCATATTTCATAGAAAATGTAGCAATGAAAATTCATCATTTAACATTAGAAATTCACTTTCAACAAATTTAAGTTTTTTGTAAAATCGATGTTTATCGACATTTATCAATTTAAATCAAAATCTACCAAGCCTAATTATATGTTATCTATAAAGCAAGTACATTTTGACAAATCAGTTTGTCTTAATTAAATTTTTTTGTTTTTCAAAAAGAAAAAAGTTTGTTTCAGATAAATAAAATTTTGGAAGCTCACCGGTGTGTGTGAGAATATATAGGTAACAATTTGTCGTACCATTAAACATTTCCACAAGACAGACAGTGTGTTGTGCACTTTCACAAAACACCTGGAAGCCATGCCAGATATCGTACTGCACTATAACTAAAATAGACGTGCAATTTATTACTTCAAAATACATTATATAACAACCATTTCAACTGTTCCTTGAGGTGATTGTTCAGGACTTTTGCAGTCAACGAGCAGGTTACTAGTCCGGTTTTGAAAAGGTTAATGCTGATTTTGGATATTGCAACCAGAAGTGTAGCTCTAAAGAACCACTGTCGAGGATCATTTATGCAGAATTCTTGGAAATAAGATACACTTAACACTTTTAATATTTTAAATAAAACACTGACAAATATATGGAAACTGAGTTAACAACATAACTTAATGATTAAAAATTACCTAACAGAAAATCTTACAAAATATTAAAATCTCTAATTACTACACTGAATATTCACAATTATTTTTGATGAAACTACAACTTTCTTAGGAAATAAATACAGTAGATATTTTAAGTGAATTATATATGCTAAATAAACACCTTAGAATTATTATTTAAAAAGAAAAACAGCTTATTATAAATAATGTGTTAATTTTAATGGCACATACATGAATTGTTTTAAGAAGTGGAATGTTGTAAGAGTACTTCATAAAAACATCAAATACAACATGTCAAAAAATCAACTATGACGAATAAAATTCCTAACAGACGCATTATCATACCAACTTTACCAGTCCATCACCAAAATGTACCATTAATCTTCTTGGGTTTCCTTTTTCCATTTCAGATGTGAAATAAATTTCATTCCTCAGGCATTAAAACTAATGCCTATTCCCTGATTTCACTTGATTTTAGGAAAGATACTGACTTTCACAAACATTACATACTTTGCGTGAATATAATTAAAAACTAGAAGACATATTTTAATTACTAAGAAATAAGACTTTCACATACATATCAAGTTAGTTTTTGGCATGTAAAATTTTGAACTTTTAATATCTTTTAATATTAAAAGTTGAAAATTTTTAACTAATTCAAAAAGTAGTACAGTCATCCCTTGTTTAGCACGATTTCACATATATGTGGTTTTCAAGCTGAGGATCATTTTTGTTTAGTGCATGAATAGTTTTTGCTTTTGCATGGTTTTCATGCTAAGGAATTTTTTTACAGAAATTCCGTTTTTCATTCATCTTGATTTTTTGTTCTATCCATCGATTTTTTTCATATAATTTATTAGGTTTTTAAAACCAATATGAACTATAACTGTCGCATGCATCTAAAAAAATTACTTTTTCTGATTAAACTCAGACCATCATCATTGTAACATATATGCATACAGTGTTGCCAACGTAGCAACTTCTTACTTCCTTTAGCAACATTTTGCTTTAGCAAGTATTTTTTAAGCATTTAGCTACTTATACATTTGGTTGGAAATGAGCAAAATATTCAGCATAAACTAATCTAATTACTTCTGTGTTAGTTTTATTAAAATCAATGTAGTATTTTGGTAAACCTTAAAATAATTACTAAAGCGATGTTTTGCATTAAAAACTGAAGTAATCATTGCAGGTCAGGAGAATCCTGTCTCAAAAAAGTAAATCGCAATGGGAATTCTCGACTCGATGCAGAGAAGTGTTGCTCTCACCTATCAGTTTTCTACTGTGTGCGCATCATGTGTACTCTGTGAATTCGCAAAATTATTAGCAATTCATATTAGAAAGTAATTCGACCCTCATTATGTCTTCAAAAAGACAATCATCTTCAACTCCTTTGGTCGCTAAGAGGAAAGAATTAATTTAGAAGAGAAACTTGCAGTGCTTAAGCACCCTGAGCAAGGTGATCGTGTGATTGATGATGCTATTTCAATGGGATGGGCAGAATCTGTGGTGCATACATACTATAAGAAAAAATAAAGACAAAATAAACATATGCAGTCAGATCATAATGCCATTATCAGCTATGAAATTGCAGCACCTGTGTATTTGGTATTGGAGATAATGGAGTCTATGTTAATGAGTCAGGAACATATCTTATCATTAATACATGTATTCTTATGGAAAACTTATTTTCATTTAGTGTATTTTCACTCAGCGCGGCATTTTTCAGGAACAAATCTACCGTGTTAAACAAGGGATAAGTGTAATTTTATCAAAAGAAAATAATTTAAAAGTCATATTAGACAATTGCTACTGATGCATACGCCAGATAAAATTGGACAGATCTACAAGTAGCATGAATTTTAAAATAGACAAAGTCCATTATTTAATTCTCTTTATGAAGTCTGAAATACATGCATAACAATAAATTGCCAGTTAGAACCAGAGGAATTCAGAATCTGGTTGGAAATGCAAAGTGAAGGATAAGCAAGATTCTTAAATATCATTGATTCAACAATAAGAATTATCTATATGAATTAATGACCAAGAAAATTTATGAGTACAAAATAGATCAATATTTGTTGTCATTGAAAATTCCTTTCTTGTACAATTAGTTAAGTTATATCCTCAATACAAGCATTGCTTTCATATAGGATACTCAGCTGAGAGAGTAGTAACATTCTCAAAATTTTGTATTTTATAATGAGATACTATAGGCAAATAATGAAATACAACAAACCAGAGTGGTCAAAATCTTCCAAATGGCATTAAAATACTAGAAAATACTAGGCATTTAAATCACCTTTCATGATGAATTTCACCCTTTGAACAGCACCAAACCGTTTTGAGTCTAGAGTTACTAAAATAACATCATTATATCTTTAAGATCAGAAGGACAGGACATCACAAGTGACAGCCTTCCATAATGATTAGCACTTGTTACTTCAAATGGAGTTACTACTGCACCACTGATGCCTCTGTGCCTCCCTTTCTTCGCCTCTTGTTGAGCAAAGCGTTGTTAGAATTATCAAGATTCTTTATGTGCACCTGATCATAATCTACTCTCATGGTGGCCAAGGAGCGAGTCATTTCCTCTTGTACTTCTGGCCAAATATCCTCTCCTTCACGTAGCATTCTTCCAGTGTGGAGTGGGGTAAGAGGAACTTCAGTGTATTGCTGAAATTTAATACAAGATGGTTACAAATAATAGGAAAAAAGACAAAAATCTCAAAAAATATACATATCAATACTGACAGCAATCCACTTATTACGCATCACTTGCTCAATAGTCAAACGGTCCGATGGTTCTATACAAAGCATCCCTTTAATCAAATCTTTAGCATCCTGTGAAACATTTTTCCATTCAGGGTTAGGGAAGTCATATTGTCCCATACGAATCCTCCTCTTCATTCCTGGGGATATTGCCAACCCATGATTACTATAAAATGGTGGAAATCCACAGAGCCTGTAAAGTATAATGCAAAATTGATAGAAATCTCATAATTATAATAGTTAACCAGTATATACAACAGCAATTTACTTACAGAATGTACATTATGACTCCTAAAGACCACATATCACAACTTTTGTCATATTTTTCTGGCCCTAAAACTTCTGGAGCTGAAACATGCAAATAAAATTTTGTAATATGCTGATAGGGTTTCTCTGTAATTTAATTTAATTATTAAAATGAAACAAAAATAAAATGAAAAAATGTCAAATACAGTTATTAAGATGATACATTTATATAAATAATAAGCTATTTGAGTCAGTTGCATTCTTATTTGTGTAAGTCACCAAGACAACTGTTTCATTATTGGAATGGCTGCTTTGAACATAATCTGATGTGAATTATTATTTCAGGAGTTAGAAAAATATAAAAAGTATGAAAAATGTTTGTATTACAACTATAAAATACGAGGATCTATAAAATAAGAGGATCTATAAAATAAGAGGATCTAGTTGAAGGGCCGACATCCAAAGTGCTGTTGATCAAAGGGCCAAATACCAGAAGAGTAAAAAATAAGGACTTACAACATAATTTGTGGAAATACATAAATTACTACCTTAATTAAACAGACTAACGCATAGGACAGAATATCAATCAGGGTATAACAAAAAAAAGGATTGAAATTAAAAATATGGCCCTATAAATATATTATTTTCTAATAACTGTTTATAGCTAGCCAAATAATAAAACATATTTTGATAATATTGACATTCCTATCATTTTTCATGCTAACTTACACAAGATCCAAATAATTTTGAATAAAACTTTAAAGTACAGTAAACTCCCGATTTACGAATACCATACATTCCTGAAAAGTAGTTCATAAACCAAAAGTTTATAAATCGGGAGAGATTTTCCCATGTTTCCAATGTTAAAATCATGGTATGTTTGAAAACCAATTTTTCCTCCTACATGTGCAAGAAAAGGGAGAACAGAACAAATTATAATAGACTAGCTGCACCTGCTGTGTGGATTTTTTAAATAATAATGTGAATCAATTAATGGTGCAAATGATAGCCCCATAGAAAACTATTCTATTAAAGACGTCTTTTACTATAGCCTTGCATTATTGAAACATCTCCCTCCTCCCTCTCACTACCCTCCTCTTTGTTACTCCCCTTTCTCCTCTCTCCCTTCCATCTCTCTCTTTTCCCCTCTTTCGCATCATTTTCCACATTAAGCGGAGATTTAGGCAACAATTCTTATACCCGCCACTCACACTAAAAGTTTCCGTAGTGGAACTCTCACACCCACTTCACTTTAGTTCCTCAAAAAGACGCCCTTTTCTTTAATCTCCATAGTGCTAACTGGCACATCATTTTGGATTTACCTCTCAATCCAAACATTTAAGAAATGCTCTACGTTTTTCATTAAATTATTATGAGTTTTTTGGATTTTCACTGAACTGAAAACTGTAACAGATTGAGCAAAATTCGTGAACTTATCTTTGTTATTACGTATTGTAATCACAGCTGTCTTAGCTAAGCCAAAATCAGGTGCAATATCCGTAACATGGGCACCTCAAACAAACTTTCTGATTACAGTAAAACTCGTTTAATACGTATTTGAGGGGATTGACTCTTTAATTCGTTATAAGTGTGACTACGTTATATAGGAGAAACATGGTTTTTGGTCTAACATCCCATATAACACGTATAAACATACAGTAAAAGCTGTGCCATCCGGCTATTTGGAACCGGCCACCCTTAGATGCCGGCAATTACACAAATACAATTCATTTTGTATTTCTTTTTCTTTTTTTATGGATTTTTGTGTGAATTGCATGTGTAATACCACAACTTCCACTTTAAAATTTCTTAATAATACGTATTTACTCCGCATACTTCTGTGGTTGCCGAGTAAGCATGGCGTTTTTGGTTACGTAAGCCATTTGCATTGTCTAGATGTTTTGGTGTACTTCTACAATTTCCAGTTTTAACGCTTTTTATTATTTAAAAAATTACCCATCCATTGAATATGGCATCAAAATAATTACCTAAAAGCAAGGAACAAGAGAGGAAAGGTTGGTTTAACGCTAACACAAAAGCTGGACCTGATCAAATGAATTGAAAAAGGAAAAAATCTGATGTGGCCAACACGACTTTCTCCATATTTGGGGTATAGTTATTTAAATTATTATGAATAGCATTATAAGGCAAAATTATTATTTCATATCGTAAAAGAATACAGTCGTCCTTATTGCCATAAATTACGTAAATTTTGAATGTTTACATAATCCACCGCTACATGTATACTGCAAATTAAGAAAAAGCAAAATATCTCCGAAATAGATGGTTCTACGAAAATTTGTTTCAAACAAAACTTGGAAGAAATATTATTCTCTACAATTTTGGTCCTCACAAAGATTACAAATAACGACGTTTTTAATGACATATTTGACGGAAACCAAAAAAACCGATTATTTATAAATAATACCTAAACAATAACTGCTATGGAAAATTGTTTCAAATGAAAATTACATTCTCTATAACCTGTGTATATATACTATATATATATATATGATATATACTATATATGTCTATATATAATAATCATGTTTTTACGGAGATATTTCGCCAGAACCGAATCGGGTTTCGAATAAACCTTAACTTTCGGTTAACCAGTATTGTCTAAAAACTACTCAGCTCCTCATGCTCATACCAAAGTGTTATATTTTAAATTTGGTAACGATATGGCAAGTACTTTTAGAGTTAGAGCCCACACAATCACATACAAACACATCATTTCGAAAATAGTCTAAACGTGTTCAAGGGACCTCAAAACGTGTATTTCCGTTGAAATCCCGTAGTCGATTTTTTTCATGAAAATAATACTTTCTCTATATTACGTATATGGAGAAAGTAAAAATAATGAAAGCATACAGTCGATTTTATTGTTTTATTTTAATGAGAGATGTAAATGCCTTCCATTGGAATCGAACCCAGCACTTTTTTCTAGATTCTTTTCGTCACCACTTTATCATATGTGAGTCGAGCATTCTTGCCAAATTTAGAGTTTCTATGTCTATTTTCTCCCGAGTTATCGATAGAGGGGGTGGTAAGCAATGTTATGGTCGCGGGTTTGAATCCTGCTGAGGGCATGTCAAAATAAAAATATCATTATTCACATTTTTTCTAGCAAGCAGGTTTAGCGTTACATCCGACAAACAACCAACCAACAGATCACGGAAAATATCTATAGAATTTGTGAGCTATATAGGCATAGGGGCATTCGGTGTATGTTTGGTGCAGTAGAGTATATATCGCTTGGCAGAAAAGTGTGGGGAGCTTGATACATCTAGGGAGGAATATGTTATAGCGGCAGTCAATGTAAACTGGGTGCCATAAATCAGGGGGTAATTTCGTGTGTTGGGTGTTCTATATCGAAGGGGCAATGAAGTGATTGATGGTCGTATATATATTAGGCCCTAATAATTAGAGGTTTGTTGTGCAAGTTGGGTGGCATACATTCCAGGTGATTTTTGATGCGTTTTTGGTGGCAAACACACATGCACACCCTCACACACAGCCTCACACACACACACAACCTCACACACACACACAACCTCACACACACCACACAAACATCATCTCATTCACCCAACACACTGTTTTCTCTCACTCATTTACAGGTAGTCGTTTTTGCTTATTCACTCACTCACGCATACATCCCTTCACGTACTTCTTCGTATGTACTGGGATATCAAAAGAAATTTTCTCATTCTATTGTTACCGTTATATCCTCAGGCTATCTTAACCCATCGATACGGCTAAAGCGACCGCGTAAATTAACCTAGTACATCTCTGAATATTCCATTTCATCTTCTTCTAGATACTTCTCAATCTACAACGTAGCAGCAAAATTAATTGAACCATGTTTTCATCATTTTATAATTCCTTTATATCAACATACAAATCATTCATTGCATTATTTATCCTCTTCTCTTGTCACATTAGCCGGTATAACATGCTCCCATGGCGGCGAGCTCTTATGGGCGCCAAATTTGAAACCCTCATTTGCTTGCGTGTTTTCGGATACCGTTGTCGTCGCCTGGTTGATGTAGGATGGGCTTGGTTGGGCAAATCGCAAAATTCGACACACGATGCGTACAGGATCCCTCATGTAATTACACATACCTCATATGATGGAAAGGTCTTAAAAACGTAAAAACAATGTATCGCAGGAAAATGAATGGCGATTTTAACATAAATCATAAGCCATCAATGTTTTAATTCATATCACTGTTTTTTGACATATTTATTAATCTTCCTTTGCTTTGAGGCCGTATTGTATTTTGAAATATGATATAAAATCGAATAATTTCACCATTCTTTGACTACACTGTCATCTACATCAATACATGTCATAACGTTATTCGTGTAAAGCAAGCGCTCTGAAGACCTCTTTGCGAGCTCAAGGAGTTTCTACTCATCATCAACTTCTCTCTCGATCGCTGGAGTTTCTTTTGGATCATTCGAATCATAGCGATTGCTAGAATATCCATTTAATTGTCAGGAAGTTGCTACCATGCAATCGTCGAAATGTGCCGGATGGTGAAACAATTGGTTAGTTAAACAGAAAAACATTTCTTTCTTCAGAACTTGCTATTAGCTAATTACAGGTTTTTTGGAAAGTGCAAATGATTTATTGTATTAGCAATTCCACTTCTTGTTAACAATAAAATGCAAAACCAAAAACAAGCTAGGAAAATACGGCGAAAGTAGATATTATAAGAAATATTATAATAATATGTTATAAGAAATATTAGAAGAAATATTATTCTCTACCACTTATAACGAAGTTTTTAAGAAGATGTTTGACGGAAACCGAAAAAACCGATTATTTATAAATAATTCCTAAACAATAACAGCTATGGAAAATTATTTCAACTGAAAGTTGTAGTAAATTAAATTCTCTATAATCTCTGTATAGAATTGTATATAAAATAATTATGTTTTAACGGAGGTATTTTGTCAAACCTGAATCGGGTTTCGAATAAACCTCGACTTCCGGTTAACCGTTATTGTCCAAAAACTAATCAGCTCTTCGTACTCATACCAAAGTGTTATATATGTAATTTGGTGTTAATATGGCATGCAATTTTTGAGTTAGAGCGCCCACAATGGCTTACATCCATCCACACACACACATCCATCATTCCGAAAATAGTCTACACGTGTTCTAGGGACCTCAAAACGTGTATTTCCGTTGAAATCTTGAAGTCGATTTCTTTTGTGATCACAGCAGTAAATAAACCTCGGCTTCCGGTTACCCGTTATTGTCGAAAAACTAATCAGTTCTTTATGCACATGTTAAACTGTTATATATGAAGTTTGGTAACGATATGCCACGTACTTTTTGAGTTAGAGCACCCACAATAACACACACACAGACATCATTCAGAAAATTGTGTAACTGTGTTCTGGGGACCTCAAAACGTGTACTTCCATTGAAATGTCAAAGTCGATTTTTTTCATGATCACAATACTTTCCCATTACTTCGTATGGAGAAAGTAAAAAGCAAAATATCTCCGAAATGGATGGTTTTATGAAGATGTTGTTTCAAACAAAACCTGGAAGAAATATTATTCTCTAAAACTTCGGTCCTCACGAAGATTACCAATAACGATGTTTTTAAGGAGAAAACCAGAAAACCAGTTATTTATAAATAACTCCTAAACAATAACTACAATAGAAAATTGTTTCAAATGAAAGTTGTAGGAAATTACATTCTCTATAACTTTTGAATAGAATTGTAAATACAATAATGATGTTTTAATGAAGAAATATTGCAAAAACCGAATCGGGTTTCGAATAAACCTCGACTTCCGGTTACCCATTATTGTCCAAAAACTAATCAGTTCTTTGTGCCCATGCCATAGTGTTATATATGAAATTTGGTAACGATATGGCATGTACTTTTTGAGTTAGAACACCCACAATCACATAGACACACACACACAGACATCATTCCGAAAATAGTCTAAACGTGATCTAGGGACCTCAAAACGTGTACTTCTGTTGAAATGTCGAAGTCGATTTTTTTCGTGATCACGATACTTTCCCATACTACGTATGGAGAAAGTAAAAATGAATAAGTAATGAACATTGAAAGCTGTTTCTACAAATAACCAAATATCGGTGCATAATTAAAATTACCCCTGGCAGCATATGCAACACTATCAACAATTAGAAAATTTGCTGATAGCAACAGAAACAATGGCATCAAATAGCGATGTATTTAGCATAAAATTAGAAGAAAAATCAAATTAACTCCTTAAATATCGGTTTTATGATACGATGTTATGAGCAAAACCTGTAGAAAATTACACTGTCTACAACTTTTATAAAATGAAATATTTATATAAATTGAGTTTTAAAGGAGATATTTGGAAAAAAAGATAAACCACAAGAATAAACCACTTCCAGTTGAGTATTTTCTGCCAAAACGTTTTCAAATCATCATTTGCTAATAAAAATCTTTATTGAAAGTTTTGTGCTTATCTTATTATTAGTTTATGAGTTACAGCATCAACAAAATTCTATCATATACACACCAACATCATCTCGAAAATAGTTAAAACTTACTCTCAGGGGACCACAAAACGAGTATTTCCTTTGAAATGTATGAACAAATAAGTGGCGGCAAAGTATGCTATTTCAGCAACAGAAAACATTGTGGTCATACCTCAGGTGCAGCTGATGCACATGTGCGTCAACAATAAATATCGTAATATTTTTGTTATATTCTTAATTTTGATATAACAACTATATTTTTGTTGTTTGGAAAGGATTTCTAATAAGAATTCCTAAAATGTAAATTTGGCTCCTAGGGAAAGATCAACAATATCTCAAAGGCAGCGAATGTGTTAAATGAAATCATTTTGCTTTATAACATCATAATACTGTACAGCAGGTGTACCCAACCTGCGGCCCCCAAACCAATTCTGTGCAGCTCTTGGCCCTCCAAGAAACTAAGTCTCTTTGCCACGTTTTATACATGTTTGACATCATTGTCTTGTAGTCAGTCAATGCGAATGTATGATTGCTAAGAGCTACGGTGTTAGATTTAGTGACAAACTTGTCCTATCAGCTGGTCTTTTTCTCTCTAGCCGCTGGATAGCGAGGAAGAGCGAATTCAGACTGGTATTCCCTCTCAACACAAGTGAAACGTGTCTCAATGTCAGTGAGATTGTCAAAGTGCTATTGCTTTTGTTACTTTTACCTGTTAATTTTCAAGTGTATTTGGTGATTACATGATTTCACAAGAATATTATAGATGGCAGTAATCAAATTTCAACACTTTAAAGAGTCCACACTGAGGTATTATTCTGGGTACAAATGACTTTGTGCGGAATATCACAACTGATGTATTTGATATGATGTAATCTGTTCAGATTTGTAGATAATGTTAAGACAAAACTCCCACAGTAGAACAATTAAACACAGAATATGGGGATGTGCTGTACCATGCCGAAGTTAGGTGGCTTAGCAGAGGGAAAATTCTCAAACATTATTTTGCTCCTCCTCATGAAATTGATATTTTTCTCACTGAAAAAAGAATATCTCAAGAAGCATTTTCTGACCCAAAATGGGTTTGGGCTTTAGCTTTCTGAACTGATATAACACATCATTTGAATTGAAGACTACAGGACAAAGGAAAGCTAGTGTCAAACATATTATGCTGAGGTGAAAACTTTTGAGGGGAAGTTGAACATTTTAGCGAAACAGTTTAGTGAAGGTAATTTTTCACACTTCTCTTGCTGTAAGGAACTAGCATCTGACAAAAAAATGGTTTCACATTCCCTTGTAGAAAGATGCTCAGAAGCACTGAAACTCTTGCAGGAAGAATTCAAGAACAGATTCTGGGATTTTCACAAACATGCGAAGGAAATAAGAATGTTTCAGAATCCATTTGAGGTATCACCAGAAGACTCATCTGATGGAATTAATTGATCTGCAAGCCATTGATGCTTTGAAAGACACCTACAAAGAAAATAGTCTATTGGATTTTTATTCGAGATTATTGGACACATTTGTGAACCTAAAGACATTTGCAGTGGGCATGCTCTCCATTTTCGGCAGCACATATATTTGTGAAAAAACATTTTCAAAATGAAAATAATCAAGTTGAACTGTAGGACAAGGCTTTCAGACGATCATTTGCATAATATTTCAAGATCGTGTGTCACGAACATTGACGTAGATATTAATAACTTTGTTAATAAAGTGCAGTCTCAAGTATCACATTGAATATGTTTATATCTTCTGATAAATAAATGTCTCTATTTTATAAATTTCATTTTAATTGCTGATTAGGTCAGTAATTAATTTTGTAATTTTGTTTATTTTTTGTTTCGAAGTGCGGCCCCATCACATACTTAACACCTTGTTGTGGCTCATGTGAAAAAAGGTTGGGGACCACTGCTGTACAGCATTAATTTATAACCTGTTTGCAAAGAATTTAAAATAAAATTCATGTTTTATGTTGCAAAAATTATTTTTTGTACATTTTTATGATTTTGGAACTGAATCCTATTTTTTCCATAGGTTTCAATATTCTCCCAAGATCATGTCCTAGAACGTAATCCTTGTTTGGGAAAGTTTTGCTGTATTGCTGATTATTTTAAATTCAATTTCAATTCAATTTATATTATAAAAAATACTAGAATCATGGAACTCAAAATACTGTTATAAGTTGCTAAATTAGTAATCATTCAGTACAATATGCACCCCACTAGTAATTCAAAGCTTAAGAAATTATTTCACAGCAATATTATTTCTAAGAGAATGCAGAATTCAAAAATTGCTCATGGCACTCCTGGCTATAGGCTCCGTGCACGGGGACAACTAGTGCCGCGAGTGGCAAATTTCGGAGTTAGAGCGGGGAGTGGATTCGTGAGACCAGTATATCTCAGTGCACAGAAAGAGTGATTTTGTGTTTGTTAAGTGAATAGTATTAGGCCAGGAAGGGCGTCATTTTTCACAGAAGTGTTTTAGAGAACGGAAAATAGCAATTTGCTTGCGATGCCCAAGGGTAATCGTAATTGCTGCGTGGTCGGGTGCAGCAATACACCCAGGAATACTGATGGAGGTGTAATATTTTACTCTTTCCCTGAAAGGGAGTATTTAAGAGAAGTTAAGGACCGATGGATTAGGGCAGTGAAAAGACAAAAGTACTAACATAAGTGAAAAAATCTTACATTATGTGTACTGATTTATGTGACTTGCATCGCTTCAATGTAACCTATGTAAACAAACTTACTTTCATTTCTCAATTAACGTATTGGTTCGCATACCTCTCAAATGATAAAATTTTCACAAATTTTTCTTAAATTTTGGTGATATTCAAGATTTCAATTCTTCATTTGACTATGAACTTCAGTTGAATATGTTTATTGAAACCGTGTTGTGTCGATTTATGTACGTTAAAAAATTTCTTAATAAAAACGACAATCTTGACTCGTTACATCGTTTTGTTATATAATTCTGCAATATTAACAGCTGAACTAGTCATATTATATGAATAAGACGTTTGGTATACCCTGAGTTTTTGATGGTAGTAATTTCTTGACTCTTATTTACTACATTTCCACAGCCGTGACGGAACACCATGGGAACCTAAAAAGCACAGCAAGGCATTAGCGCGGGCACCCCGCTGACGTCTACCAGTAAAGATAGCCCTGAGAAAGGGTGGCATGAAACCGTGGAATTTCACTGATAGAACTCTTTCACCCATTTCAAAGAAGAGAAAAATGTTTACCTTAGTCAATTTTAACCACGATTCTAGCGTAGGTATGCGATTATGCCTTCAAAGGTGTCTTGGGTTTTTCTGTTATTCCTCATTCGCACCTCTTTGGTTAGGAGTTATTAAAATGTTCCTTGGTTTTCTTTGATCGAGGACACCCGAAAATCCGAGGCTCAGATTTCGCTTATTTAATATTATGTACCTATCTCAATCCCCTTTTCCTGTAAGACTCTCTGTTAAAAATTAGGGCAGCTATGTAAAGGCCATTTTTAATAGTTTTTGTAATGCTGCGTTTACTGAGAAACGGGAATCAATTCTAAGCCTTTACTACGATTTTCATAATTTTGCATGTTGCAATGCTGCTATAGCCCTGCAATTGGGAAAGTAAGCTTGTTCTCAGCCAAAAAACTTATACATTTCTCAAGAGCGATATGGCTACTTGAAACGTAGGTGCATGATTTCTTTTTTAAGGAAGAATAAATCGCCTAATGGGGTTAAGTTCTGGAATATTCGCTTAGCAGACCGCAGACCCGTGCACTGAGCCTATACCCACCAAAATGTGTGCCACTGAAAGGGTTAAGCATTTATAATATAACATTCCTTCAATAAAGTAGAAAAATATATAATCTACACGTAGGTACACTATTAAGAGATTAAACTATAGCATTCAATTAATTAACAAATATTTTAAGGCATTCATCGACAAAATTAGCAAATGTTACATTAAATGAACTTGGACAATATGTGACAGTGTAATCGGATCAATTAAAGAAATGAAAAACATCCATTTTATTAATAAATCACGCCAATTAATTTTCCATAAATTCAGGCTACTTCTGATTGCTCACACACAATTGCTGTCCTCCAACCAATATCTTGTACAGAAACTGCATGCCATAGAATAACAATACTGCTTCAGATACTAAGTGATACTTCACAATGAAAATATTTACAAAGCTATCAAAAAAAACTTTGGAAAACTTTTCCAAAACAACATCTTGAAAACACCAAAAATTCCCTTTTTGTTCATTATTAGGATTACAAAGTCTTTTAAAATGGTACAATAACACAAGAAATAGATTGAACATATAACTGTGACAGCCAGCAAACTAGACCTTACTAGGCTGCTCTTCTCCTAAATAATGTTATCATGAAAAATAAGAAGTAAATTTGTGGCTTATTTTATTTGTAAAAAAAGCATATATGATTGATAAAAGTGTAATATGCATCATGAGCAAGTGACAGTTCCTGATTAATCAACTACAAGTATATACCAAACACCACACCTATGTAGAGACTACTGTGCTATGCAACAGAATTGCTCACAGTAATGCCATTATTGGAGAACACTTCATGTGAGCCACCACCCAATCACCTCCGGATAAGTGACATACCAGTAAAATGGCAGAAGGCACACATTAAACTCTAGTAGCATTTCTTGCCATAAAATTAAGTGGAACTCCTGTCCATTTGTACCAACACTTTCAAATTATTATTGTAAGATGGAACATTGAGACAGGAATGCAAAATAAAAAATATTTAAGCCATTAGCAACAGTTAAAAAACTTAGAGATAACCTTAACACTTCTGTAACTTTTTGACAGTCCTGAGGCCAATCAATGAACTTTAGTTATTCTCCCAAGACTGCCTATACTACTAAGATTCTCATATGTAAGACTAAGCTTATGGGCATGCCCTCAATGTGCTGAATAGTGAAAATAACCAATTGTTACATTATTTTCATTTAAACTACACAAAATATCTAAAAATGGGTAAATTATAAACATTCAAGAAAATTAAAGTAATGAACAAAAAGTAGTTTTAATGTTACATAGTATTTAAGATATTCCAAACCTTAAAACTCCACAATTGTGTCACCATTAACGAAAGTACTGCATTTGCTTAATTTTTTCAATAACATTTAAAATATGAACACAAAATTCAAAGAATATATAGTCAGAAGCAGCATCAATCTTTTCCTTAAGTTTTTATTCAAAAACAAATTGGGCTGCAAAAATGGATGATAACCCCACACAGCCCAAGCATGAACAAAACAAAATTAAAAATAAGTTGGTAGACTTACCCACATAATATGGTGTATAACAGGGAGTCTGCAAAGTATCTTTGGAAAAAGTTTCTTTGGCAAAACCAAAATCAGTCAGTTTCAGTATGCCAGCCTGATCTGAAAATGAAAAATTGCCAGTATTACTAACCTGATACATACTAAACAAAAATTTATTTTTACTTTTGTCAAGTTTCCTAGCATCAAACACTATAAATGCCACATTACTTGAAAGATCATCTGCTAGCCTGCACAGTTTAATAACACAAACAGATAAATACCTACTTACCATTACTACAGTCGGCCTTCCATTTACACTTCATCTTTATACACACATTCACTTATACACTATCTATCGGCTGGCTTTGTTTACACTGAGATAAGCTTCTTAATTAAGATCAGATGGCTTGGTCAACCACTTCTACATTTTTGCTTGTGCTTTTGAATCACAATGAAATCATTGAGGAAAGCTTGACTTGTGATTTTTTTTCGACTTGAACCCTTCAGGCACGGAGGATTTAAACCTATTTAAATACCCTCAGGACGGAGGATTTTTTCTTTAATTTAGATGTTGTGCAGGGTTTCACTTTACATGCGCTAGCTACGTTAAATATGTATAATCAGATTTCAGTGAATTTTTTAAAATAAGGTTATTTAATTGTCAATTATAACATTAAACATAAAAACTGATATAATAACTAAACTAAAAATTTAATTTGGTATGGTAGACCTCGAAACAGTCAAAACATAAACCAACCTCACACTTTTCACACCAATATACAGTGTCCCTTCTTTTTCCATGCTTCATACACAATGCGCATCGTTTTTGTGAGTGAACTTTCTTCTGTGTAGGAGGGATTTTTTTTAATGAAATGTCTTTCTGTTAGGCGCATAACGGTGTTGTCCATCGAATGCCGACCAGTACTTTTTTTTCGGCAATGCTACCATATTTTAAAATTAGTCCTTCTACTAGCTGTACTCTATATGTCAACTGATCAATTTTAACACCTGTATTCTCCCTATAAATTATCATCGAATTCAAAACAGAAACATTTAGAAGTCTACGGAACAATTTCATATACCATTTATTCAATCTTTTTCTCTCGATTTTTCTTTTGTATGAGATGAGAGCTATTACGATGAATCTCTTGCTTCGGTGAATGCTTCTCCTTGACTGGACTCTCTCATATGACTGTGGCCTAACACAACTCACATAAATATTGCTGAGATCCAATATCTGAATGCAAGTTGTGTGCGTCTTAGTTTGAAGCTCGATGTTTATAAAACGTGACTTCATTATGAAGCTGGCATGGTTTCCTTTCGCCTTGCATATACATCCTCAAGGATATACGACCGTCTCACACTTATCGCTCTCAAGATAATATGCTGAGAGAGAAGAAACACACATGGCCCAGTGGGGTGAAGGATGGCATCATTCTATGAACAAGAAAAGACTATTGCTTGAGAAACCCACTCAAATTTTACTTTTGAATGAAAAATCATGGGTTCAACCTACCTGAGAGTAGATTATTAACATAAAATTGAATATAATATACTAAAATTGTAAAGATTCCAATCATATTCAAAGATTTGGAAAAAAAAACTAATCTAAAGTTTAACACAATTTTAACATCACTATGAGAATAACTTGCGCAAAATTAAATAATACTTATAAAGACAACTATTCAAATACTATATGTAAGCATTATCGAAGAAATATGAAATATATTTCATTTAAAAAAGGACGGAGAAATAAACCAATACGCCCGGCATAGTCTATACGTTGGATGTCCCTGGGTGAAGATTTAGCTTCGCATACTCTGTACGTTGCACGGGCTTGAGGGGTTAAGATCCTAGTCTGCCTAAAGCTTGTCGGGTGTCTTGGAGTGCACATTGGAATGGTGACTTATAGTTCCTTTTTTGCGATTGATCTATAGTGTTTGGATACAAAAAAATCTGTCTTTTCATCTCCTATCATATTAGGTATTGTAAAACTTTATTTTTCATAAAATTTAAATTTAAATAAAATATTTTTATTATGCAGTAAAAACCTTACGTATTACTTATAGCAAGGGTGGGGAACCTCCAGCCCATGGGCCAGCAAACCAAGAACCCATACTGCTGACTTCAGTATCTCACACGCCAACACACAAAACGTTGGTGACATCTTGAGTTTTGCGAGTGCTTTTATATTTAAAACAATTTTAGTGAAAATTTGTCAAAATGGGTAATAAGAGAAACATGAGTGCAAAAGATCCAAACAAAAGGTGTACCATTACCTTTGAGGAGAAAATAAGCATTATAAACATGGCTTCCAGAAAAAGCAAGGAGACTTCACAACGATTTAAAAATAATATGGAAGTTCTAGTGCAAGTGATAGTGAACCATTTAATGCAAGCTGGGGTGGTTCTGCAGATTTAAGATCTGTGCTAAGCTACATAGCATCAAAGTGACAGGTGAAGCTGCAAGTGTAGATGCTGATGCAGCAAATGAATTTCCTCGGGGTCTGTCAAAAATTTTCGGTGTTGTGATTCCTAAAATGGAAAAACTTTTAAAACTTTGGGTAGATGATCAGTGTCAGAAACACATTCCTATTAGTGAGGCCATGATTAGAGTAAAGGCTAAGGATCTCTAAGATGATCTGAAGGAAAGGGATAAAATTTCTGTTGATGCGCCTCCATTTACTGCAAGTCATAGCTGGTTTGACAGATTTAAGAGAAGGGCAAGTTTGCATAACCTTAAATTAACTGGTGAGGTTGCAAGTGCAACTACTGATGCTGCCTCAAGTTATCCTGATGAATTGTGTGCATTGATTAAAGAGGGCGGCTATTGTTCTCGTGTTTTTAATTGTGACGAAACAGGATTATTTTGGAAGAAGATTCCAGCCAGGACGTACCTTGCCAAGGAAGAAAAAACCGCCTCAGGATTTAAGCCAGCAAAGGATAGGTTGACCCTGCTGCTTGGTGGCAATGCAGCAGGAGACTTTAAGCTTAAGCCCCTGTTGGTGTACACCTCCGAAAATCCCAGAGCTTTTAAGGGGAAGACAAAAAGTATGATGTCTGTCATGTGCAAGTCAAACCAAAGGTGAATGGATCTGTTTTCAGGGATTGGTTTGATTTTTATTTTGTGCCTTCAGTCAAAAAATATTGTAAGGACAACAATCTGCCATTTAAAGTTCTGTTAATTTTGGACAACGCACCTGGACATCCCCAGAATTTAGATGACATGAATCCCAATGTGAAAGTATTGTTTCTTCCTCCAAACACTACCTCATTGCTCCAGCCTATGGACCAAACGGTAATTGCAACATTCAAGCGTTATTATGCTCGTTGCACAATGCAGCAGGCAATCGCAGCAACTGATATGGAAGGTCGTCCAACCCTAAGGGACTTCTGGAGGCACTACATCTGGAATGCAGTTAACAACATTGGAGATTCTTGGGCTTAGGTCAAGCAGTCAACCATGAATGGGTCATGGAATCAGCTCTGCCCACAGTTTGTCATTAATTTTAAAGGATTTGAAGAGACCCCTGAGCAGATCACCAGAGAAGTTGTTGCACTGGGGATGCAACTTGACTTAGAAATGGATGAGGCAGATGTCAATGAGCTAATTTCATCTCATGCAGAGGAGTTGACCAATAAAGACCTCATCGAATTGCAACAATCCATTCAGACCAAGGAAGATCGCGAAGATGATATTATGGTTTCTCCAACTAAACCTATGGACTTGTCTTTAAAAGACCTTAGTGAGATCTTCCGGAGTCTGGATAATTTCATAAACTTGATTGACGCAAAAGATCCTAATACTGAGAGGAGCTCATTGGTGCAAAGTGCTGTTCTTAAGGACAGCCTGCTACAGGGTCCTTTATGAACAAAAGAAGAAGGCTAAAATTCCACCGAAGCTGTATAAATTCTTTCAGAAGGTTGAAAGACCACAGCCAGCAGAAGCTGCTTCAACATCTGCTGCATAAATCAGGCGGTAATTTCGTGTGTTGGGTGGTCTATATCGAAGGGGCAATGAAGTGATTGATGGTCGTATATATATTAGGCCCTAATAATTAGAGGTTTGTTGTGCAAGTTGGGTGGCATATATTCCAGGTGATTTTTGATGCGTTTTTGGTAGCGCACACACACACACCCTCAAACACACCATCACACAAACATCATCTCATTCATCCAACATATTGTTTTCTCTCATGCATTTACAGGCAGTCGTTTTCGCTCATTCACTCACTCACGCATACATCCCTTCACGTACTTCATCGTACGTACTGGGATATCAAAAGAAATTTTCTCATTCTATTGTTACCGTTATATCCTCAGGCTATCTTAACCCATCGATATGGCTAAAGCGACCGCGTAAATTAACCTAGTACATCTCTGAATATTCCATTTAATCTTCTTCTAGATACTTCTCAATCTACAACGTAGCAGCAAAATTAATTGAACCATGTTTTCATCATTTTATATCCTTTATATCAACATTTTATATCCTTTATATCAACATACAAATCATTCATTGCATTATTTATCCTCTTCTCTGGTCACATTAGCAGGTATAACATGCTCCCATGGCGGCGAGCTCTTATGGGTGCCAAATATGAAACCCTCGTTCGCTTGTGCATTTTCAGATACCGTTGTCGTCGCCTGGTTGATGTACGATGGGCTTGGTTGGGCAAATCGCAAAATTCGACGCATGATGCGTACAGGATCCCTCATGTAATTACACATACCTCATATGATGGAAAGGTCTTAAAAACATAAAAACAATGTATCGCAGGAAAATGAATGGCGATTTTAACATAAATCATAAGCCATCAATGTTTTAATTCATATCACTGTTTTTTGACATATTTATTAATCTTCCTTTGCTTTGAGGCCGTATTGTATTTTGAAATATGATATAAAATCGAATAATTTCACCATTCTTTGACTACACTGTCATCTACATCAATACATGTCATAACGTTATTCGTGTAAAGCAAGCGCTCTGAAGACCTCTTTCCGAGCTCAAGGAGTTTCTACTCATCATCATCTTCTCTCTAGATCGCTGGAGTTTCTTTGGGATCATTCGAATCTTAGCGATCGCTAAAATATCCATTTAATTGTCAGAAAGTTGCTACCATGCAATTGTCGAAATGTGCTGGATGGTGAGACATTTGGTTAGTTAAATAGAAAAACATTTCCTTCTTCAGAACTTGCTATTAGCTAATTACAGGTTTTTTGGAAAGTGCAAATGATTTATTGTATTAGCAATTCGAATTCTTGTTAACAATAAAATACAAAACCAAAAACAAGCTAGGAAAATATGGCGAAAGTAGATATTATAAGAAATATTATAATAATATGTTATAAGAAATATTAGAAGAAATATTATTCTCTACAACTATGGTCCTTACGAAGATTACGGCAGCAAACCT
This sequence comes from Uropetala carovei, assembly GCA_036926305.1. Taxonomy (NCBI): domain Eukaryota; kingdom Metazoa; phylum Arthropoda; class Insecta; order Odonata; family Petaluridae; genus Uropetala; species Uropetala carovei. The sequence goes on from JAXCHB010000011.1 coordinate 13,288,444, forward strand.
GTTCCCAAAATTGAATTTATTGGATTATATCTTTCTTATTTATCTTTATTTACTCTAATAGAAAAGGACGAAATTATTTAACTCTTCCGAACATTTTTGTGAGAACCAGTCACAATATTTTATCCAGTTCCTCCATTTTTGGCTTATGAAGCATATGATGTCTATTAATTGATTTACTCGTCTCAGAAGATGACACAAATTTCATTAATTTAGCCTTACGAGCCTTGATATCGTAGAGCGTGGAAGATCCGATGTTGAATTCTTTTGCTATGGCTGCTCTATTTTTTCCTTTTTCAATTCGTTTGATCAGCTCCAACTTTTGTGTTAGCATTAAACCAACCTTTTCTCTCCTGTTCCTTGCTTTTAGGTATTTATTTTGATGCCATATTCAATGGATGGGTAATTTTTTAAATAATAAAAAGCGGTAAAACTGGAAATTGTAGTACACCAAAACATCAAGACAATGCTAATGGCTTACGTAACCAAAAACGCCATGCTTACTCGGCAGCCACAGAAGTATACGGAGTAAATACGTAATATATACATCTTATGTTTTAAGAAAATTAAAAGTGGAAGGTGTGGTATTACACATATGCAATTCACACAAAATTCATAAAAAAAGAAAACGAAATACAAAATGAATTGTATTTGTGTAATTGCCGGTATCTAAGGGTGGCTGGTTCTAAATAGCCGGATAGCACAGCTTTTATTGTATGTATATACGTGTTATATGGGATGTATAGGCCAAAAACCATGTTTCTCGTATGTAACGTAGTCACGCTTATAACGAAGCAATGAGTCGGTCCCCTCAAATACGTATTAAACGAGTTTTACTATGTGTGTGTGTACACACACACACACACATTCATACATCCACACATATACATACATACATAAATACGGTACAAATCATTCTACATAATTAGTTAATACCTTTGTGTATATATCATGAAAGATGTACTAAGAATACATAGAATATTAACATCAAGCTAAGAGTGATTTTAAAATGTTTTAACTGCTGCATTGAAATATATTGTCTTAGTTCTCAATATGAGTATATTTTTGGTAAATACTATGTATATGTCAAAAATATAAATAAATTCGTAAATCAAATTTTTCATTAAATAACTCCATGGGGGAAACATAAGAATGTATTGCCATTGACTTAATTTAATGCCTTCGTTGAAGTCCCATCAACATTAAACTATATCACTTTATTCTACTCCAAACTACTCTGTTTCGGTTCAGATATAACTATGGCCTTCATGTTTTCATGTCTTTGAACAATGAGATTGAAAATCAGTGAATTCCCATGAACACGTACAACAAATACAGATATTGTAATAGACAAATAATTTTAACGTAATGTATTAATAGTCATATATTCTACAAATAATGTCATGATATATGTGTCTATGTTATAAACTGTTTCTGTAGAAAGCATTATACTGAATACATGCGCATTCTATTAAGTTTGGAGTGTTGCTGCTTTGCATTATGTTAAACTGATAAATAGCGAAAACTTAATGATGATTGCAGCGATATATAAGTTGATAATAGTCATTAAATCATCTATATGCCAAACCACTTCATTTCCATCCATGTTTACTCATTCCATCATAGAAAGCAGACGGAAATACACCACTGCCAAGTATTCAGTAGTATATGGCACTAGTGTTGCGAGTTTTGTAAAAACTAGAAAAATTCTACTAAAATTCTGATATAAACTAATATATATCTATCATATGAGTTCGGGAAGGTAGTATTACTTTTTACATAATCAGCTTAAATGCTATTTCATAATATCCTAGATTTTCGGAAACGTGTTATTTTAGTGCCTTAAATATATTTTTTCTATCCTGATTGGGCTTCTTTCCGCCATTATCCCATAAGAGAGCATACGATAGTCTCAGACTTTAAATTGCAATGTACAAGAAAACGAACATGGGAAGGTATTAATTTTTTTAGTTGAATCGATAAAGTATAGTTTAAAGAAGAACCGTCGAAGTTTTCAAGCAATTCTATGTTAACCCGTCAGCGTCGTCATGCGTACTGGGAATGTCGGACGGAAACTCCACATGCCGTCGTCATGCGTACTGGGAACGTCGCGGAGGTCGCTAGCTTTCTTTATTTTTCTGACACAGTAAATTTTCTTAGATATGGATAATCTTTATATATTTTAAAAGAGGAACCTTTGGCCTTCCTATTGTGCTTAATTCTGTAATTTTTACTCTCCTTCTTTTTACTTTTATTATACGTTAAGTTTTGTGATTAAATTTTCACGTAGATAGGAGAATTGGGACATTTTGGCTTCTAAAAAAGCCCCTATTCAACAAAATCTTTGCACGAAAGCAACTGTGAGGTGTAAGAAGAGGATATAGGCCCCATTTGTCTGCTATCAGACATCTATCCCGCTCTTGAGACGTTTTTATATTGTGTCATCACTTTGAGAGGGAGAGAGAGGAGGAGGTCTGGGCCATGTGCTTGGTTTAGTATTTCATGAGGGAATATAGCTAGAGTGAGACAGACTAGAGGATCATATTTTGTATTTATCTTTTGTATTTCCAAGATATTTGCGATATGGAAAGTGTGGGAAATATGTTGACGCTTGTACCGCGCAGAAAATGTTCTCTCGTCGCTCTGAAAAAATCAGTCTGAGTGAAACCTTAATAAAAAAGACAAAAAGATCACAGAATGACGATAAATAGGTAGGCCAAAGGTTCCTCTTTTAAAATTATGAAGGTTACCCATATTTAAGAAAATTTACTGTGTCAAAAAAATAAAGAAAGCTAGCAATCTCCGCGGCGTACCCAGTACACAGGATGGCGCTGAGGGGTAGGAAGCCTTATTTGAAGGTTTTTTTTTCTGAAAAACTTACGGGGAAGAAGTTGAAATCCAAGATAAAACAGTAGATGTGAAGTACTCCGTAAACTTTGAATAAAGAAAAACTGAGTAAATGGCTTCCGTGATTGAGTGAAAGAATTCATCGAGGTATTTCACGCGAATAATAATAACTAAGACGGTGTGAAAAACATAGGTAAATATACACAGTTTTACGTAAAACCTCAAAATAATTCAGTCAAATTCCATAAATATCTAATAAGTTACGAATTTTTATATGATTTCGCGCAAAAACTGCGAATTTCCCGAAAACTCTTCCAACCTGCGTGACGTATTATATTTAAATGTCCTGCGCGCTTGAGGGGTTAAATGAATTTCGGGGCAACCTCCTTAAAAAAACGTAAAATCCATGAAAACGTAAAACAGAGAAAAATTAAAATTCTTTATTGTGAAGAAAAATCTTGCACTGTTTACTAAATATATGTAAACTAATTGAACGTAATACTATAATCTTATATCATATAGGCGACACCCGAGATTCGACCGTTCAGCATTTGACTTCCTCAAGAATTCGACCGTTATTCATTATAACCTAAACTCGACTTTCAACCGGTTAAAGCTCACCTATTCGACCGAGCCAATGAGTCAAATATGGAACAACATATAATTACCTTAGTTTATGAGCTTCCATTCAAAGAATCAATTGAATTTTCCATGAAGCAAAAAGGAATATTTATAGAATGTACTTATAAAATCATCTATTGATGAAATCAACAGAAGAAGCCTTTACTTGGCAGAACTCTGTCATGAATAAAATGAGAAAAAATATGAAGTGGCCAAGACATGACTTTCTCCATATTTGGGGTATAGATATTTAAATTATTATGAATAGCATTATAAGGTAAAATTATTATTTCGTATGATAAAAGAATACAGTTATCCTTATTGCCGTAAATTAGGTATAGTTTGAATATGTTTACAGAATTCACCACTAAATGGTGGTGGTGCTGTATACTGGAAATTACGAATAAGCAAAATATCTCCGAAATGGATGGTTCTACCAAAATTTGTTTCAAACAAAACCTGGAAGAAATATTATTCTCTACAACTTTGGTCCTCATGAAGATTACCAATAACGACGTTTTTAAGGAGATATTTGATGGAAACCGAAAAACCGATTATTTATAAATAATTCCTAAACAACTGCTATGGAAAATTGTTTCAAATGAAAGTTGAATGAAATTACATTCTCTATAACCTTTGTATAGAATTGTATATACAATAATGATGTTTTAACAGAGAAATATCGCAAAAACTGAATCAGGTTTAAATTTTATTTATTGACCTCTTGTAAAGCCCACTGTAAATTGGCATTCTTTGCTGTATGTGGACTAATCTTTAATAAATAAATAATAAATAAATAAAAATAAACCTCGACTTCCGGTTAACCGATATTGTCCAAAAACTAATGAGTTCTTTGTGCTCATGCTAAAGTGTTATATATGAAATTTGGTATTAATATGAGAAGAACTTTTTGAGTTAGAGCGCCAACAACGACATACATCCACACACACACACAACATTCTGAAAATAGTCTAAATGTGTTCTAGGGACCTCAAAACGTGTATTTCAGTTTAGGGATTGCAGTACTGGTTTACCGGTAAATAGCTCAAAACTCCTGTAAAAATTTACCGGTAATTTTGTAATTTTTTACCGGCAATTCGGTAAACAGAAAATGTTTTTAATGCATGTTAAAAAAATAAAAATATTCCCATGTTTCTCAAGCCTTGATTCTCTCGGCGGACAATTGCGCATGCGCTGAAGGCTGACGCAATAATCAGTAGTCAAGAAAGTACAGGCGACACTCAATTTACACCATAGATACGTTCTGAGTTTTATGGCATAAATCGAAAGTAATTTTCCTGCAGTATTTGATCATGTACAGTGGCGGCTCCTATGAAGTGATTCATTCCTACATGAACTTTTTAAACCTTAGTAAAATATTTCTTTATGGTGATGTAATGTCAGTAGTTATTTTTCTGTTTTTAATATTATTCCTTGAATATGTTTAATGCAGATAATGCGTTATAAACGTTAATATCATAACACTAATATCTGTTGATCTTTACAGAAAATGAACTTGAACTGCTCTCTAATACAATATTAGCATTGCAGCCAATAAAAGTTGCTGTAGAAGCACTATGTTCCAAAAATGTAAATTTGTATATTGCTGATGTAACATTAAAATTTATGCTTGACGAACTAAGAAATCAAAACACATTTTTAAGCAATAACCTTAAAGAAGCATTGATAGCTCTCATAAAGGAAAGACTGATGTTCTACAGTTTCTTTATGATCCAAAGAAATCAACTGATGAAGATTACGGAATTTTCAATAAAACCAGCAAGGCCACTATAACAAAGGTAATTGTAGAGTTACTTGAACGCAATTCTGAAAACTGAATGAACAGTAGTCAACGATTCCAACTCCCAGTCTGAGGATGCACCAACTTCAGTTTCTTCGTCATCAACTGCATTGTCTATGAAGGAAAAACTTCAACTAGCGATAAAGAAAAAAACTGACTCAGCCTATGAAGATTCATCTCAAAAACAAAAAAACACAAAAGACCTAAGACAAGTCGTAAGAAAGGAACTAATGTATTTTCAAGAAGAAAAAATAAGAGGAAAATATTTTTAAATGGATTTCGATTTCCTAATGACCAGTCGACCAACAAGTGTTGAATCTGAATGAGCTTTTTCAACGGCTGGGCTTATACAGGGTGGCGCACGAATAGTTGACACATTTTTTTATTAAATAAAAAAAAATTTATTCTTTACATGTCATTTAAATTTCGTGCAATACTTGAATAGTTCCTGCAAAAATAGTTAAGAGGTCACCGTATAGCTGCACGCAGAGTTTTTCCCGCATTTTAGTCAGTTAAGTGCAATGGCGGATAAGGACCGTCTGACGGCTGAACAGAGAGCCAAAGTTGTCATCTTTTTTGCCGAAACAAAGAGTGTTACTGCTACCCAGAGAAGATTTCGGTGTCAGTTTCACACTCGTTGGGCATCTGCACGAAACACAATTCTTCGTTTGTACCGGAAATTTGAGGAGGAAGGCAATGTGAAGGAAGAAAAACGACCTCACGCAAAGTGTGTGGGTTCCCCGGAAAATGTCGAAGCGCTTCGGGTGGCCATGCAGCAGAGTCCAGGAAAATCGACACGAAAGGCTTCACTTGAGTTGGGAATATCTTGACGTTCCATTCAACGCATTCTCCACAGTGATCTCAGATTGTTCCCGTACAAAATTTCTGTTCTGCATAAACTTTCCCAACATGACAAGGAAAGAAGGCTTCAATTTGCAACATGGGCGTATGGGGAAAATGCAACACTGCACAATATGTGGTTTTATGATGAGTCATATTTTCATTTGGAAGGGACTGTCAATAAACAGAACGTGCGCTTTTGGGCAAGAGAACATCCACGCAACTTTCACGAAAGAAGAAGCTATGGAGCAAAAGTGACAGTTTGGGTAGCCGTTTCCAGTCACGGATTAATCGGACCAGAATCGGACAGTGAATTCTCAGCGATACCTGCATATGCTCCAAATGACTTTGTACCGCAGCTTATGGCAACTCAACTGCCTATCGAGACTCAGTGGTTTACGCAAGATGGCGCCACACCACACACAGCAAACGTCGTGTTGGATTTCCTGCACAACACTTTCACCTGTCGTGTCATGTCGCACCGTTACCCAGAGCATCATGATTGCAGACATTTTTGGCCACCGCTTAGCCCAGACTTGAATCCCTGTGATTTCTTTTTGTGGGGATTCCTGAAGGATAATCTGTTCTCAATGAAACCCGGTAATGTTATGGAAATGAGAGCAATGACTATACAGTTGTGCAGCGAGATTGACGAAGACATGTGCTGCCGGGTCATCACAAATATGCGTGTTCGACTTAGAGAAGTTATTAAACAAAATGGAGGACATATTGAACACGTAATATAGTGAATAACTTTCACAAGGTATTAGAAATCAAGATATATAAACTTTATTGGAATATTAACTGTAAATAAATTTTTCTGAAGGATTAAAATGTGTCAACTATTCGTGCGCCACCCTGTATGTACTAAAGTAAGTTTGCATTTAGGTGACCATAGTCTAGATAAATTATGTTTTCTGCGAACCTATTTAACCAAAAAGACATCTAATAAGAAAGACTTTCAAAGTGTTTTGTTTATATTAATATTAAACTTATACTCATGTTTGGAATACAATTTTGTTCAAAGTGTTTTTTTATATTAATATTAAACTTGTAATTATGTTTGGAATACAATTTTATTCAAAGTGTTTTTGTTTATATTAATATTAAACTTGTAATTATATTTGGAATAATTGTTTTGAATAAAATTTTTTTATTTATATTAGTTTTATAGTTGATTTGAATAAAATTTGTCTTCCATTAATATTTACCTATCATTTTTTTTCAATTTGGCATTTTTTGAAACTCTATAAATTATCGGTAAACCTGTATTTGTGAAAAATTTTACCAAATTACTGGTAAATCAAAAGCCGACAAATTTGCAATCCCTATTTCCGTTGAAATCTCAAAGTCAATTTTTTTCGTGATCACAATACTTTCCCATTACTACATATGGAGAAAGTAAAAATCACTCGGTATAAGTTCCACTTAGTGGATGAATTTTCAGTGAGACTACTGTTTGTGTTATGTCCATCAGCTAACTCCCACATCTTTACCTGCTAGCAGACCAAGAATTTACCTCTATAGAGTCTCTGCTTATTAGATTTCTTTTGCTGTCAGAGCATCTTTCTTGTAACAAACTAATGAAATCTTTGGGGAGTACCCTTTTATTCAGTTCGGGGTTTGAAGTTGCATACTCTCACTCTCTCAGCTGATTTTTTCCAAGAACTTTTGTAAATTTTATTTTTTCGAATTTATTTTTAAAGGAAATTGGAAGAAAATTTACGGAAAGAAAACTGTTTCAAAAAGTAATTTCGAGCAAAACAGAAATTCATAATTGTTCATTTGCATCATTTGTGCTTATGTCAACCAGTGCAGCAGGAATCACTGCGATTCAGAATGCCTGGTTTTCCCTTATTACTTTTTCTAAGAAAAAAATATTAATGGAGCTGAAGGGTTGAAACTATTTTATCCATTCCCCTAGCCAACAGCTTTTCTTCTTCCAACAAAATTTTTACGACTTCTCAATTAATAAACCAAGCCCCATAAGCACAGCCGAAAAAGATTTCAGGTATGAAAATATTTTTATATAAGTCGTTTTTCTTTAGTCTTAAATTATTTTGATTTTTAATAATTTAATATTGTTTTCTTAGCATGTAAGTAATGTCATTTTAACTTTCTGTAATAAGAGATGGAACTCAATAATTTTCTTCCGACATACTGGAATACATCTCCCAATAATAACATGTATTTTTATGGGAAAATGGTGTTCGACATTCGACTGTTCCAGATTTGACCGCGTTTTCAGGAATGCATCCCTATCAAATCTCGGGCATCGCCTGCTAACAACTTGTTCAACTAGTCAGGCAATAAAGATGGGTTAGATAAGAGAACAATGTATATGTCTTACGACTTTTGATCGAACATGACGTAAATGTGGAAATTGTGATCGCAATGTGAGAATATCTCACTCTAAGAATGTTTTTCCTTTATAATCACACATAAGCCGCACCCTAATCTAATATATAAAACTGACTTCGTCATCGTCGGTGGGAAATCGGAAATCTGTAATGCTATTCTTAACAAACTTTCCAAGTTGATAGAATATTGGCATTTGGTAGGAATGTTCGGTTCTTAAAGTAGAAGCCATTTACGAAGAAAAAAATTTCCAAAATCGACCGAGGTTTGATTCCCGAGAATGATTTCCGTTCCTCATAAGATAACATGGAAAAAATCGATATTTCAACTTGCAACTTTATTTTATTTTGCTTATTAAAATTCACATATTTGACCTACGAATTTCGGAATTGACTGTATTAAAGAAAAATAAACGCTGTTTCTTATTCTTATCGTCTTTTACTGCTTTTGAATCTAAATCTTTCGAATTTAATGTTTTAATACAATATTTTGACAAAATTTAGCATTTTTAACGTGAAGTTGCCTTGCCAACCAATTACATTGTTAAATTCGAAATCCTATTACTCTCACTGCTCACATTCTCTCGGAACCTCCATGGACCCTCCCGGCCCAATTCATAGGTATCAGCGATACCTCAGAATTAGTTTTTACTTTCTCCAATACACGTAGTATAAAGTATTTCTTTCATGAAAAAATTCAAAATCAAGATTTCAACAGAAATAGATGTTTTGCGGTGCACAAAGGGAGAAATGCTTGTATTACCATATAATACATAATTTTATTCGCCAAAGACGTCTGGCATAACCCGGGCATTGCTGGGTACTTTCAGCTAGTTTTTCCAATAAAAATTGCGGCTCATATAACAGCAAATATAGTAATGCTAATTACGTTATAATTTTTATTGGTGCCTCCAAACATAAAAATGTCCTATTTTATTTCCAACAAGAGATTTTTGTGCATATTAATATTTTGACATCCTGTTTCTGCAATTCATAAACATATGCATACTACGTGATAATGTTTAAGAAAAAGGATGTAGCAGGACAAAACAGTACAAGGAAAAAAAAAGCAGGACAGAGTTCAGAAAAGCGGGACGTCTGGTCACCTTGTAATAGCCTGATCGAATAGCTGCATAATGTGACATTTCTCAACACCTTAAGTCTTCCCCTCTCACCGCCTACTCTGCTAAATTACCACAAATTAACAGTGTAAACTGTAATAATGACTGCTTGCCTCCTCTTTCATCAACTTCCTATCCTCTTCCTCTTCTCAAATTTCAATTATAGCAATTCAAAACATCTCATTTCCTTCTTTATGGTTGAGTTCTTATTTCATACCTATTAATTTAATGATTATAACTATTCCTTTCTTCATTTGTGGTGAAAGCATGCTGTGCGTTACCCATTTATCCAGACTGCACTCCTCCAACCAATATTAATTTGCTCTTAAGTGACCCATCTAGTATGTTGTTCATTACTTCTTTCTAGTTTTAACTGTTAACCTTACATTCATACTTAATGATACCACCAAGATGGGGAAAAGGAATCAAAATAATGACTAGCCGATATTAAATTGAAAAGAACTTCTCAATTAGGAGCGACTTCACCAAACTAAAATTATTACAAATCTTGACATAACTGGGACAGAAAGGCAGAAATGCAATGTTGGAAAGAGGATTAAGTTGTTAGGAATAATTTTACTCATTATTATTTACTAGTTTCATATTAGGTGCTATGATAAAAATCATTTCAAGCCAACAAACTTACTTATGTCATTTTTTCGGAAATAATACGAATTTATCAAGCTCGGAAGGAACTACCCTTGAATGAAGTTGCCAATTCAAGTTAAAATTTGCAAATTTTAAAATTCACAGCTCTAGTTACTGGGAATAAACAAAAACTATAATTTATAATATTATCTCAGCATACCGTAAAATAACCCTTATAATAATCAACTATTTACATCATATGCGTAAGGTTGCACTCACCAGGTTTTGTGTAAAGAAGATTTTCCGGTTTTAAATCCCTATGGGCAATATTCATCTCATGAAGATATTTCACCGCTGAACAGATTTCCCTCATTATTTGAGCAGCTTCTGAAAATAAAAACATCAATGACTTCGTGATCAAAACCGTGAACTTGATAAAGGCTTAGCAAAGAAATTAGAATTGCCTCTCTCTGTAAAAGCGCCATCTTGTCTGTCTTGAATTCTTTGGAATAACTCGCCTCCTTCCATGCTTCAAAAGAAAATATTACAATTAACGCATTATTAGAAGGCAACATTTTACGTAACTTTGTGAGCAAATGGCACGATCCTCAACGACAAGAAATAAAAACTTTTCAAGATATACCATTCCATAACAACTAAGAGACATTTATTTCCACTGTAGTTGTTCTCATAAACGTCTATGATGTTGACAATATTCCTGCAACCACTTGCTTGCCAATGTAGATCAACTTCCCGCCTGGACTTAGTGCAATCGTGAAGAACCTGTATTTCATAATATAACAGAAGATAATGGCAACTTAACATGAAATTTTATTAACACGCAAATCTGTAATTGTTTCACGCTTTTTGGAAAGTAATTCCCATGTTATGAATTAGAAAAACTTCCAAAAATCGGTACAGGACCTACCTTTAGGGCGTACTTTTCTCTTGAAGTTCTGCTGTAGCACTGAACAACCTTCCCACTGATGCCTAATCCTAACACAGTGTTTGAAATTTCATAGTCATTGGTTATAGGAGTAGCTTTCGGAGTCCTGACAATTTTTTTATTAATATCATTCATGGCAGCAAATTGTCTGAAAAACATTTATAATACACCATAACAAATCCGTTAGTCTTAATTTAAGATACTTCTGGCAACGATAGAACTCACTCCAAACGACCCAGTTTCGAAAAAGTAATCTACTATATAACAATAAATCTAGTTATTCTTAATGAGCCATCACTCAGTAGTCATTAACTTGATCATCACCATCATGACAGAACGAATTCCCATGTCGGACATTTACGAAAATTTTAAATATTATTGTCTCTATATTAGTAAAGACGATTAATGAAAACAACGCAGACAATAATTAATCACGTGAGGAAATTTCCATTTCACATTAGAGACAACATCTCAACTTATTATCGACACTTACTCATTAAAAACAAAGATGGCAATTCGGATATCCAATCATAGTGGCTGACCTCTGGTGAGAAAATTGTGTACTGCTGAAAGTAGGGTCATGGAAGAATATTAGGAAGCGCAGCTCCCATAAGACCCAGAAGACCACATAAGACCAATGGTAATACCAGGTAATACCATGGAGACTATACTGAGGAGATTCCACTCCCGGTCCAAAACTGTTGCCAGTTTGGTCGCTCAAGTTTTAGTTGCCAAAGTCGCCACACGCAGCGCTGCGATCGGTAGGTTTGATGAAGTTATGGGGCGTAGGTATGATACATGTAATTTTCGTGTTTCTATTTGCGATAATAGTTTGATACGTAAGAACGCATTGGTAATATAGGTTTGTAAATCAATCTATGAATATAAACTATTTGTTTTTACGAAGTACCGAGTATGTTACATGAATTACGTAGTGGATCAATTGATTGGAATTCCGCCGGAAAAACCTCGTTTAGGGTATAATTACAGGACGGAATGGTTGTTCTGATGTTCAGTATTTCGCTTAATCCATATTCGATAAATTTATTGTGGCTTTGGTCGACTATGGAATTCATTGTATAGAGGATAGATAGGTGGAGGTAAAATTTGGACTTTTTCAATATCCACGGTATCTGGAAATCTAGTGCCTTTTACTTCGGTTCCAGGTGTACATAACAACATCCAAAAATATAATCAGTATATCTAATTTTACTTATGGTAAATATATGCGACATTCAGTATTTTATTATAATACGAAATGAGAATATTATTACAAAATACAGGCAAACATTCGAGACGAAATAAGTATTACATCGTCATGTATTATATTGATGCATTTTTTCTTAAGCTTATTTAAATTTCGTAACATGTCCATAAGGTATTTTGTCAGAAATTTGACATTTCGAAATGCTATGCAGTTATATTGTCACATTAAATAGGAACGTCATATTTGTTTTGGTAATCCAATGAGATATTTTATAGTAAAAGTAAAACGGGAATATGAAATAAGAACACAGTGGCATTTTATGTTTGTATTAAAACAGTTTATTTAATAAAGATTGTGTGTGGGAAAAAGCTATAGAACCTTAAGGATTCTCTAGAAAAACCCACAGTTGCAGGAGAAACCCACAAAGGAAGGGGGGTTAAAAAACCTGCGAAGGAAAATAGAAGGTAGCTAACCAAACTAAGATACACAACCAGCACCTGAAAATAAAGGAAGAGAATTACTTTAAAAAAACCAATTCAATGATGAACAATAATATAAAATAAATAAGTGCAAATAAAGTTGATCAGTATCCCATTTGCCCAGCTCCTGAAAAGAAAGAAAGATGATTACTAAAAATATATATTCAGAACATTAAAAACTATAGTGAAAACCGCATATAAAATAAATTAATGCAATTAAAGTAGATACATATACATTTAAAAACTTAGCAGAAATGCCGTGCATTCAAGCCTCCTCCAGACTAATGTTATCTATTCTATTTATGCCTTTGCTGGCTAAATGCATTCAGATAAATATTGAAAAAAACAGTTCAACTGAGGAAGCACACCTGGAAAGACAGAAAGATAATTACAAAATACACCAAATCACAAGAACAAAAACTATAATACAAACTAATAACAAATATATATACGTACATTCAGTGTCAGTTACAGGGCTAGGCGACCTAGGCAAGCACCTAGGGCTATGAGCAGAACACCTAATGGCACACATGGTCAGACGTAAGCTGTTGGCCTTGTAAATAACATTCGCCTTAGGCACTTGCATTCTCTATGTCTGCCACTGTATACATTAAAAAACCAATTTCACATAAATTTATATATATATACACATACATACATTACATAACTTGAGGGACTTGCAGTACATTCAGTATACATACAATTCAACTGAGAAAGCAACCTGAAAAGAGAGAAGGATAATTACAAATAAAAACAAATCACTTGACCAAAAACCACTTTGAATACCAATTTCACATAAATTTATATACATTAAAAAAACTTGGCTTCCTTGCGATGCATTCGAGTCTTTTCCTGATCAGTATTATGTATCCTGTTTGCGACTTTGCAAGCAAAGTGCATTCTGGTGAATATAAAGAAGCGGAGAACAGCTTCTGTCAGTGAACAGCAGTGATTTGGGCAACCAATACGTGGCAAACTCTTCATATTTTCTACTTTTTTCACTATAGCAAAAATTGTGTCAACGCACAATTCAGTAGACGAAAGTATGTTCACTGTTGCATACTCGAGAACTGTTATAAGTTGGAAAAGTTGCTTGGAGGAGTAAATCAAATGTCCCTCACTTAACCAAGATGTAAATACATGGTTTTGTTCCCTGCCAGGTTCCTGAGAAAGCAGACTTCTTTTGCATTCTTCACACTTGGTGAACCTAATGGCCTTTCTAGCAACATATCCTGAGAAGTACGACAAAACAAAGTCAGTAGTATTTGTGATACCGTAGTTGTGGTCCCTGTCAGCTTCCAGAACTAATGGAATATCATCAGCCAAAGTGCCTTTGTCTAGAATACTATCCAGAATGCTTGCTAGTCTTTGTTGGCGATGATGAGTATGTGCAATGTCTTTAATAGACATTAAGGTTGTAAGTCTGTCACCATGAGGTACATTGCTACCTTTTGGCGGTTTGATAAGCAAGTATGTGCTTATCAGCCTAAACATCTGCACAAACAGCGTTCAATCAGGATGGTCATTTGTTCCACATGCCGATCTCATCATGCCAAAGAATCTCTGAAAAAAATTGCAGAGATATAACAATACAAGTTTCATATGCACATATACTTGATAATCATTATACCTCCAAAGCATCCTGGTTAAACCTTGCTGTCATGAGGTACTGGAAATAAAATTTGGCTACCAAGAAATTCTGTAGCTCTATAGCTGCTTTCAAACTGACCTTCAAACCCAATGATGTGTTATTGGTCAAGTAATTGTAATTGGACCGTAACGCTTCCTCCTCTCACTCCTCTAGGTATTTCACAAAGTTTGTAATTGCCTGTTGAGGAAATACAAAGATAGTATTGCATCTTGGCAACTGTAAAAAATTGCTACATTCAATCATTCAGAGCAATTCATTATATATCTTACCTTCCATTCTTCTGATCCTTGTCTCAGTGCATTGGTTGGAGTACGAGAATTCAATGCTTGAATCAATCTGTCAGTGCGCTTTATGAATGAAACGGATGCATCACAATCTACCAGGTCCTCAGCCACCAAGGCATAAGCCATCAAAACGCCATCCTGGTAGTGTTCTATAAGATTCCATCCCTCCAGCCACCTTTATGTTGAAAAACTTTTGACAGAACCGTATTATTGCAGTTAAGTTTTTTTTTGAGAAAATGGAATTGGTGATAAAGTTGCACTCATATTTACATCAAGAATCATACCTGAAAAGCTCTTGCTACATTCATCTTCTGATATGCCTTAGGACGAATGTGATCCATTGTCAAATTTGGGCAAGCCTTTAAATTGAATCCACGTGGATTATCCAGTAGGACAACTGCTTCCCAATGTTTGAACTTCACGGTACCATCAGGAGTCTGCAGAAGTAGGTGAAAATGTTTTACTATGACATACTATCCTATACTTTTATAAGGTTTGACATAACCATTGAGTGTTATTATTATGTGCGACAAACAAGGATCACTTAAAATCATTACTTTCGTTACTTTTAAGTAAGAAGTGCAATACATTTACTTGTATTATTATGCATAAATACTAACTAGAATTACCCTATCCTTACCCAAGTTTCTGCATGTGCAACGAAGAAATTTCTGACATTTTTAATGAGATGGGGAAAGTCAGATGTGAACCAAAGCCTTCTGGAGGGATTAAAAGGATGGTCACAGCTTACATTTTCTGAATCTATCCCAAAGTGCTTCCACATGGCCCTATTCCACAGTGCCCCATCAGTGGTAATCAAATCCACATGAAACCCAACTTTCTCCAGCAAAATTACACACTCCATAACCAAATGGTGAAGTACAGTACCAGATGCACTGCCCCTACTTAAGAAACAAGCCAAAGCCTGAATCCATCTCCCTCTAAAGGGCTGGTACATCATCACCAAAGCATGGTCTCCTTGCAGGTTCCTCTGATGCAATGGAATATGGTCCCCTAAGTTAAGGATTACCAGAATGAAAGAATCATCTTGATATATACACTACATTTAACTAATATACAGTTTATGAGTGGAAGTGGAAAAAATATTACATTTTCACATTAGAAAAAAGAGAATAGAAAATAATGAAGCAACAAAAGGTACTATTAAAAGAGTACACCTGGTAACCTTACCTAAGTTAGTGAAATCATTGATTTTAAGAGTGTATCTGTCAAAGGTTATACTCTTCGAAAGCTGCATCTCATCAATTAAAAGAGCACCTATCAGGAAAGTTTGGAACAGTTATTAAAATTTCATGTGGAAATACAACACAAGCTTATCATCTCTGTATTGTTTTACCTTGTCTCTATTCAGGAGCAAGTTCCATGGCTTTTTCCTTCAAGCACTGGAAAGTTGCCTCCTGAAAGCCATAACTCCCCTTAACCTTTTCCAGATAACGGCTAAGAGTATTTATACTCAGAAGAGCTAATATTTTATGAGACCTGAGGTGCTCATAAGCCTTCCGGCTCTTTATTCTTAGCAAGAGACACTCATACACCCAGTTATGGTTATAGCGCATTCCCTGGCTACTTTTGGCTTTGGATGCAGGAAAGCAAGATCTTATGGCATCTTGCTGACACAGTGGCAGGGTGGAAATCTGAGCCACAACTGCCTCCTCAGATTTCTTAGCACACTTCATCTGCAGCTCCATCATGTTCCTTTTCATGTTCTCAACCTGATAATCCAATGAAGTAATTAAACATGATATAAAATGCACTAAATATTATCATTGATAGTTACAGAATATAGATTTTTAACATACACTCTTTAACAGCCATGTCGCCTTTATTCTGCATGTCTTCAAAGCACTCCTCACAGATTTTCCTTTTCTGTTTTGGAGAGATTGGTGATGCTTCCTTTCCCTGTCTGCAATTTGTTCCTTGGCTAATTTACATGGCACACAACGGCTAATGGGCCCTTGACTTCTTATTCCACTTTGCTTCATATACCCAGAGCACTGTGCAGCCCTCCTTAATATCACAAAGAAAAATGTTATAGTATTAGATAAACATAAGAATGCAATTCATATACTCAATGCATTGAGTTACTCGTGATAAAATGCACAAATTAGTATCTTAATTAGGTATGAGGTGCAATCCATATATCATTCAAAAATCTGCATTATGCATCTTTCATATAAACACAGGCAATTCATTTTTACATAGGTACTTTATGATCTTTGAGAAGGAAATCCTTCATCCAATTGAAGGTGAACTTTCTCATAAATTTCTCAATTTCATGGCAAACATTTTCCACGTAGAAGTTTAATGGCTGTAAACAGGGATTTACCCTTGAACTTTGCTTTTGATTAGATGAAGGACTTGGTGACTATCAAGCAATTAATTGCAAAAATAGGAAAAAGTTACAGAAAACTTCTCTAACTATACAAAAAACAACTTACTTTTTTTGGGAGTTGGAGTAGTCTCCATTACAATTGAGAAATATGACAAGACTGTGAACAAGTGAAGACGAAATGATGGGTAATGGCTGGTTGAAATAGGGTGAGATACAAATGTAGTGGAGAAATTGCAGAAGAAGAGTAATGGTAATGTAGGTCTATGTACTGCAGCTACCACAGTAGGAGGCAGAACTGCTTCACAAAAAAAGAAACAAAAGCACAGTGACATTATTGTGAATCATTTTAAAATGATTTATTTAGCGACAATAACTGTAATAGTATGCCTTATAACTGTAAAGCAGGGCAAAATATAAAATGACAAATGAATGAATAAATAAATCAATAAATGTATAATTAACTGAATGAATGAATTCAGAAATAAATGACTGAATAAAGCAATACATTACTAAAAAAATCAATAAATAAATCGATAAATATATTACTTAGTAAATCAATAAAAAGGCTACTGAATAAATTAAATAATACACAAGTTAAGTAAATGTTGGATGGTATCTTTTGTACTATAATATATAATACATAGAAACAGTATGATTTTGTTATAAGTGTACATATACATCACCTCATAGGCCCTTCGCATAACTTATTATTTCACATCAACAAACTATAATATGATGCTTGGCTAAAAAAGAGAGCATAATTATATAAATACAACTGAATTTCGTGATTCACCTTAAGTTGCAGGTCATCAGCCACAACTAGTGTTTTTTCAGCCATAAAGTTGCTCCGTAATGACAGAAAAACCACATTGCTCCCAATGAGAGCTGAAGTCCAGTTTAGTCTAGGTAAATGGACACTCTTGAACGTTTCCCTCAAGGAAGTTGCATCGAAGACCTCTTCTGTAAACATCTCGGGTATCACAGGATTAATTTCTGCAGCAACCTCAGCCAAAAGCACTAAGTTATCTATTCCACTTATGCTTCCAATATCTGGGCTGGGAGGCCTATCAAATCCTGGAGTCAAAGCTTCTCCACGATTTCTATCCAATGGAGGCTTCCGCTTTTTTGCCACCTTCCCAAAATATTTCGGTAAATTAGGAAATATTGTTGGGAATGCATCAGGTCTTAGAAGTAGCCTTCCTCATTCAAATCTCTCGATGCTTCTATCAGGCATCATAGTTTCGTAATACCTGATGATATCCTCCTCAGCAAAGTGCAGCCCACAGACAACGTCCGTTGCGCTGAAAACTTGATTTTGCAGGGTATAATCCTCCTCCATTTCTGAAGCTGAGCTTCATTCTGAAAGCAAACGATTTCAATATGACAATATCAATTCAATTAATATCCTTTCTACATTAAATAAATTTATATTTACTGACTAATGTGTACTTACCCTTGCCTTGAAAACACTTGTGTTTTTCACTCCCAAAATCTTGTTCACTCGTACTGTTTTGCTATAACCTGTCGGACAGCCAGGCACAAAGCAACACTTTGAATTTGGCATCATTATGTAATAAAATATTCCACCACAGATGGAGAAAATTTCACACAAACGAAATGGATACAACGATTAGCCATTAGACCACGTGCAAACTACCCAATTCATAGTGATTTGTAACAAACCTAAGAACATCAGCACCGCCAAGCTGGAACTAATACACTGCGACTAAATTGGCAACAAAATACGCCCCCTTTTGGGCTGGAGTTGTATCTCCTCATTATAGCCTCCATGGGTAATACCATAGAGTTATGAATATACTAGACGGGGTACCCGGCGTTGCCTGGGGAAATTTATCATTTGACTTTACTCATTCCACTTGCAGCTTTGGCTTGTGATTGGCTCGCTTCGCTCACAGCTGTTATAACACCTGTGGTGCCATGAATTCAACAAATTAAGCAAAAACATGGAGTAGCAAATTTGCCCAAGAATAAACTAGCATTATATTCATTCATTGAGAAAAATAAAATATGTAGTATTATTGTAGATGTATACTCAAGTAACTGTACGAAATTTGATCAAAATCGTTAGAGCCATTATTGAGAAAATCGAATTATTGTTAAAGTTGCCTAGAATAAACTAGCCTTATATTCATTTTTTGAGAAATATGAACTGTACAGTATTATTAAAGACGTAAACTGAAATAACTGTATGAAATTTGATCAAAATCGTTAGAGCCATTTTCGAGAAAATTGGATTGTTGTTAAAAATGCGTAGAATAAACTACTCTTAATTATTGATCAATGTCAACCATTTCTATGTATACACTGCGCAGTATGATAAAATGCCTAAGTACGAGATTTCATTCATTTTCGTTCTACCGTCTAGGCTCCAGAGCCAGTAACAGACAGACAGACGGCATTGCAAAAACCACTTTTTCGGATTCAGCGACACCTAAAACGTGTATTTCAGTAAAAATCTTGAGATCGAATTTTTTCGCGAAAACAATACTTTCTCGATACTTCGTATGAGAAAGTAAAAATGAAGATCACATTGCATTAATTGGAAAGCATACAAATTAAATAAATTACACAACTTTCAAATATGTTGCATTCCTGCACTGCTAGACAAAAATATACATAAGAAATAATTATAAAAAATATAATTATGCAGTAAAAAGATATGTTGTGAGATATACACCACAAATAAAGAACTCTTTCAATCAATTCTTCAAATCTTACATATACTACATTCATAATAAAACAATCATAAAACACAATATAAATGAAGAACTAACATAACAATATAAAATAATACAATAAAATAGTAATCATGTTACATCAATCAAACAAAGAATGGAAAGCAATTATTAAAATATAAAAAATACAATATTAAGCTCAAGAACAGTTATTTTGGAAAACACAACACATTTCTTACAGTATCACTAAATTTTCCATAAGAAAAGCAAAAATCAATTAAATGTCCATAGCCATTTCCTCTTCTTTGTATTCTATTGAATAGTGAGTGATAGGCATAATTTGTTTTGCAATATTCAATTCTAAATAGTGATCTTTATCTGTAAGGTAGAGCATAAAAATTGTTGGATTTTAAAAAGTCAAGACAGTCTAAACGATTATTGATGATATTATATAAGAATTTAAGATCAGCCATCCACCTTCTTGATTCCAAAGTGTGCATACTTATTACAGACAAGATGGTTGTATAAGAATATTCAATTTTTGGGATACAGAGCCTGAAGGATATGTGTTGGAGAAACTTACTTTGGACACGTTCCACAAGTGATATGTTGGTACTGTAGTAGGGAGACCATATTATAGAGCAATATTCAACCTTAGTACAAACTAAGGAGAAATAAAGTATTTTCAGAATATTTAAATCTTTGAATTTGAAAGTATTTCTCAAAACAAAACCTAAAATTTTCAAAGCTTCTTTGGTTATAATTTCTATATGTGACTTAAAGGACAACGAAGTATCAAACCAAACTCCTAAGTCCTTTATTATCTCCAGACGTTGCAGCTCATATCCTTGTAGCTTGTAGTTATAAATTAATGAATTTAACTTCCGATGAAAAGTAACGACACTGCACTTTTGTACAGTAAGTGCTAATTTATTGAACTTTAACCAGTCATTGAGTTTGTCAATATTATTTTGTAAAACTCTACATTCATTCAAACTGCTGATTTTCATAAATATTTTAAGGTCATCAGCAAACAATAAAAATTCCACATCACAAAATATATCAGATATATCATTAATGAATAACACAAATAACAAAGGCCCGAGATGGGACCCTTGAGGAAGTCTGGAGGTAGCTCTAAAAGGTTTTGATAAGAAGGAACCAATTTTAACAATTAACTCTCCATCAGTCAGATAGCTTGCTAGCCACTGAATAAATTTGCCACGTATGCCTAGTCCTTGAAGTTTTGATAATAATACCTTGTGGTCAACTTTATCAAAGGCTTTTGCCATATCAGTATAAATCACGTCTAACTGTTGGTTAGAATTAAAACGAGTATATGGAATTTGAGAAAATAGCCAGATTACTAACTGTGGATCGACCCTGACAGAAACCATGCTGCTGGTGTATTATAATATTTTTAATCATATGGGTAATTTGGCCATGAACTAGTTTCTCAAATAGTTTAGGAATAGCTAAAATAGTTGGGATAGGACGATAATTATTAACCAAAGTTTTATCTCCACTCTTATAAATAGGTCTCACATAACTCTTTTTCCATATTAATGGAAATCGACAACTATCAAGAGATTTGTTGAATAGAAGAGTTAAAGTAGGGACCTACGAAGCTTCGTGATTCGATTCGACTTCGAATCGGGGTAGGATTCGGATTCTATTCGGATTTAAGGAGACCGATTCGTAAATGTTGAATCAATTGCAAGACCGTCTTTATACTTTATACAGGTCGGAACATGTATATTTGCAAGGTTGCACAGCAGTGCTCTTTACTACTACTCTAGAGCAACCATCTTTATATGGTGGTACGAGCTTAGGCGGATTAAGGTAGGGGCACAGAGGGCACGTGCCACTTTACCACAAGTCGCAGCCAGATTTCAGCCACAAGTGAGACACTAGGCTGACTTTTGAGACAAGTTAACATATTGCATTGTTATCACAGTGATTAATAGAAAAGATGATAAATTAAAATCATTTTGGTAAAAAATGAACCAATTATTCTACGAAATGTATACTAAGTTAATTTGCAAAGCTTAAGGTGTGAACAGAATACGTCACATGCCAGGTCGTCTAACATTCGCAGAATGCGAATTTGAAAAAATGAGAAATTTGAAAATATTTTCTCATCTATACCTGCTTTGCTTTAGTAGATGAATTTGGATGGAGAATAGTTAGAAAATACTTATTCTGAAACTTTTTAATCAAGGGGATAGATAAGCAAGGATGAATGTCTTAAATTACAAATTTCATTTCCATTCTTTATTGTTTTCCTTCGAAATACTTATGATCGGAGAATTTCCCGAGGTACACGATTTTTCAGGGTACCTGCATGAAAATAGTTAAATGTCGAAATTAAATGGGTTAATTTTTAAATTTGAACAAGAGGATTTGCAAAGATTAAAGTTACTAAACTACCGATTTCTAGTTTTCTTTGTTTCAGTCTAAACTGCACTGTAGCTTAATATGCATATCTCTATATTTTCAAACTTTATCTAAAGGTTGGGTGAGATCATAACGGATCTTAATTAGCAAACACAACCGATATTATAATAATTTATTTTAACAATAATTAAACCAATCAAATATCACTTGAAAATAAAATTCACACTAATGTTGTTAGCCACGACATTAATCAGTTATATCACCATTCAACATATGTATGTGACATGAAAAGCATGCATATTTGTAATTATGTTGGTGTTAGTATATAAAAATGCATAACTGTCTTATGCCCCTCCGATTCGATTCAAATTCTGATTCGAATTCGAATCGAGATTGTCGATTCGATTCGAGATGCGATTCAAAAGAAAATTAGCGATTCGCAGGTCCCTAAGTTAAAGGTAACATAACTGAGGCTGAGCAATTTTTTAGGAAACTAGGGAGAATACCATCAGGACCAGAACCCTTATTAATATCCAGTTTCTGTAATGCCTGCAATACCTGTGTAACAAGATCCAAGATCAACTGTGTTTTCAAATGAATATGAAAGAATTTGTTGATCGCCATGTTCCTCATAAACTTTGGAGAAATAGTTAGAAAATAAATCTACTACTACTTTATAGCCACAACCAAGATTATTATCATATTTCATAATATTAGGAATGGTATTTGAAGCTTTCAATCCATTCACATAATTCCAAAAGAGTTTTAGGTTACCTGGAATGGAATTCTGTATTGATTACAAATAAGAATTATAGCATTTTCATGTTAGCCCTTTACATAGAGATCTGAGGTGTGCAAAATTATAATAATCATTTAATTTACCTGTTATTTTATAAATCTTGTGAGCCTGATTTTTTGTACGTATTAAAACTTTTAGTTCTTGAGTAAACCACTTCGGATACCTGTCAGTATTTGGACTTAACTTATATTTAGGAACATGCATTTCTATTGCTTGAAATATGATCACATAAAATAGTTGCACATCATGATCAATAGCTGAGTTAAGAATTTCTTCCCAATTTATATCTAACAAATAATTATTCATAGATTCATAGTCAGCCATTTTGTAATTAAAAGCCTGTTCAAAGTGAACATCTTGACTAGTATAATTAACCAATACAGAAAAATAACAACAAATGGGTGGATGATAGATGTCAACCTCTAGCAAAGGATCAGGTAGTGTTCCCGTATTTACCCGAAAGAAAGATGAGGTTTTTTACAAAAAATGTCTGCAAAAAAAATTAGGGATCGTCTTAAAATCGAGTACGAAGTTTTAGGTGGGGAAAATGTGTGCATTTTAACACCACACGGAACACCCTGATTTCGAGTATATGTCCATGAAAACGCATTTATAAATGCATACAACAATACATTACATTTAATTAATTATTATAATACATTAAAAATTCGTATCATAGTTCTTAAAGTTGCACATAGTACGAAAGATTACCTCTGGGGTACTGATGGAAGGGGTGTGTTTACGGCTGGGTAGGAAATCTGATATGTGCGACAATGTAGACGGTTAAGCAAGGATTGGCGGCCGTATTTCAGGTATATTGTTACATTTTAAACATGTCTATGTACTACAATTTAAAAATCTGCTACCTTTCGATTGGTGCTCCAGCAGCAGACGAAAGTACACCTGAATTTTAAAAAGTATAACATTTATGAAAGCACTCCATTAATACTCACTTCGCCAAGTTTTAATGTGAAGGTAAGACTAGTCATTATTTTTAAGTTTAAAATAGGTTACCCCAAAGATATAGTGTCACTATAAAAACTTCCGGGAATGAAAAATTACGTGTTAGCTAATGCTGGCTGCGTCAGCGGATGGAACGAAGTTGCCGGCGTATGTTATTTTAAAACGCAAAACAATGCTTAGGGAACTGCTACCTAAAGGAATAATAGTTAGATGTCAAAGCCAATGCCTTTTTACTTTCTCATACAAAGTATTGTTATCGCAAAAAAATTCAATCTCGAGATTTTTACGGAAATATACGTTTTAGGTGTCGCTGAATTCGAAAAAGTGGTTTTCCCAATGCTGTCTAGAGCCCAAACGGTAGAGCGAAAATGAATGAAATCTCGTACTTAGGCATTTTATCATACTGAGCAGAGTCTATGTAGAAATGGTTGACATTGCTCAATAATTAAGGGAAGTTTACTGTATGCATTTTTAACAAGAATTTGATTTTCTTAAAAACGTCTCTAACGATTTTGATCTAATTTCGTTCAGTTATTTGAGTTTACGTCTTCAGTAATACCAAATAGTTCATATTTCTCAAAAAATGAATATAAGGCTAGTTTATTCTACGCAACTTTAAGAATAATTTGATTTTCTCAGAAACGGCTCAAATGATTTTGATCAAAATTTGTACAGTTACTTGAGTATACTTCTGCAATAATATTACATATTTCATTTTTCTCATTGAATGAATATAAGGTTAGTTTATTCTTGGGCAACTTTAACAAAAATTGGATTTTCTAAAAACTGGCTGATACGATTTTCTAAAAAATATATTGTGAATAAATAGTTCAGATTCAACATTTAAACCATTTTAGAACATTAAGAATCTTTTCCGTGTTTTTGGGATAAAAGCTGCGCAGATTTTTTAAAAATAAATTTTATTAAGTCAATTCCGGACAGTAATCAAAATCCCGCCCGGACGCTCTTAAAAAGAGGGCATGTCCGGGAAAAACCGGAAGTCTGGTAACCCTACTTATGGGACAATAATGGGGCCAAAATAGACCCTCAGCATTGGAATTTCAACTATTTTGGATTATTTCCTTCGGTTGTGATCAAAAATTTTAATCGTGCCAAATATCATGTTTCTAGCACATCGGGAAGTGCCTCATAATTTGTATTCTTCTACTATATCTTATGTAAGGAGCTTCTATATTTAATAGATATCAACAATTATTTGGTTGCCAGGTAAAGAAAGCAAAATCTCAGACAGAAATTGAAAGATAATATTACCAACGTTAAATGTTTTCTCATTTAAGACCCTTGTTGTAAACTCATTTTTTCGCTAATTCGGTCAAGATTCGGTTTCTGTCTTCAATAGAAATTAGTGTTACCCGTGAGGAGGCTATTTTAGATATTTTCTTTTCCGTTGCGGATTCTGACCATATATCATAGGAAGTTCCACTTTCTACCCTTTCAACCTCAGAGTGTATCCCCCCTCCCTCCCCGCCGCGTGGTTAGGGTGTGGAGGAAGGACAACTAGAAGGTCATTAACCGTTCCTTTTCCCTCCTGACGTGGGACGCGCTCTTTCATATATGAAGAATATGTCGACACATTCTACGGCATAGGTCTTCAAACTGTGTTCCGAGGAAACCCAAGGGTTACGCAACAGGAAGTTGGGGTTCCGCGATAGATCGAGGAAGAGATTCCACACGTTCTTAATTCTCTTATTTGCAGCAGGAAACTTGAACTTCACTTGTAAACTGTATACTGCAAGATACATAAATTATGTAAATAACAATTATAGTGATTATAAAATAAATTTTATTGCGATTTGGCTTACCACTTCTTAGGGTTCCGCGAGAAAAAATATTTTAATACTAGTGTAATGCCCGCTGAAATATCAACGGAAGAATTATAGATAGATTGATTATTAATATTTGCATTTAAAATAATAGCACTGTATTACATATGAAATATTTCGTCATATACTACATTTCTAGTGAATGTTCTGTTGTCGATTAGTAAATGCCTTTGGTTTTTATTTTCGGCTATAAAATTCTGATATTCTTCTCCCACCTTGTTCTAGTCAACGCTACATATAATTGTCGGTGTGCAAAGACAGGGAAATAATTATATGTATACATATATAACGTTGGGAAAATAATTAAATTTCGTGCACTTAATGTTATCATTGTTTTAAAATTGTACTCTTTACTCGAATCCTCAACATTGTTCTCCGTCCTTATGTAAATAAAACTCAAAAGATTTAAATTAAAAACTAACTAATTGATCAATCAGCGGAATAATTTCTTTCAAAAATATCTGAACAAAAACAAATCATCAATTTATTTCAACATTGTAAACTGTAAACACACCAAACTTACCTAAATATTATCTTTCAAATGCTTTAGTTTGCTTAAAAATATAATTTTCAGTAAAGAATTTATCGAAGAAAAATTGATTTGAAATCTATTCTGAATAAAGTTGGCTTTGCGTACTAATACAGACGATATATTAAAAGTGAGGATTACAGAACAATTGCTACAAAATATTACTACTTTTATTCTAAACAAATCGAAATAAAATATTATAATTACCGATACGTAAATCAAACTCCGATGAAACGTTATAACAATGAAACTCGGTCGTAATGTAAACAATAAAGTACCGATTTAGGCCACTACTAATTAATCAATCAGCGGAATAATTTCTAGATGATATATTAAAGTGAGGAATTAGGTAAATAAATGTGCCACTCAAATATTAACAACTACCAAAAATATATTGTGATAGAATGCGTTCAGTATTAGCTAACTGAAAAAACATATTTTCAAGTGGTCAAATTAAATTTCGTTCTCCATAAGCAAACAGTTTTTAAAACTGCGACAGTAACGTAAATAATTAGACGTCGATTATCCACAAATTGTGATTTCCACACCCTTGAAGATGTCGTCACCACACTTCGCAAAGATCTATAACTTACGCCTGCGGGTAACATAGGCTATATGACGATAAAACAATTTGGGGGCAGGGGGTGCTTGATTCAATAATTATTTTCCCATAAGTTTACACGTAATTTTAGATTTTTCACGGTGCAAGATTTTGTTCCTTCAATCATCAAAATACCTAAATATGGACCGATTTTCTTCATTTTAGCTTTATTCGACGGTTAAAGCTGTGCACTATCTTATTCTTGCGACGTTTACATATTACACGGTCGAAGTTGGAATTCAACGGGCACTTCCGCTAGTATCATTATAATATTATCAAAAGTATGCATCAAATTGCGAATACTTATTTATTATTATAACTTGGCATTATTTTTCTAGTGAAAAATTAAAATTAATAAGGCTCGGCTTTTATTAGTTGAATTATAAATCGGGTTCCACAAAATATGTTGGGTGGCTTTAGACAGCCTCGGTTTAAAAAAAGTTAAGGAGGCAGAACGTGAAAATATCTCTTCGGTCAATTTCTCGGCCGGAGGAGACCGCGCTTTTGTTTATACACCCATATCATGAGAACTACAAATGATATTTTATTAGTGTTTTCTCCAAAAGTAAATTTAAACATTTACGCACATTTTCCTCGCTTAATATATCACTAACTCAATTAGGGAAAAAGTTTTCCGCAGACTGACTTTTTCATGTCCCAAGCAAAAATTTCGGTGAATAAGAAAAGTTATTCGTTTTTCAAAGGCGTTTGAGTAAAAATATATGTTTTTGATTTCTGCCTTTTTTATAATCAATCTATCATGAGATACAATAAAAAAAATTGTTCCTATTGGATTATTAGAAGCCGAGATATGACATTTTATGTTTAAAGAGAAATAAAAACGCAGATAGCGGAAGGTTGTATGAGTGAGGTTATTAATTTTTCAAAGGCGTTTGACTGATAATATGTGTTTTTGATTTCTACAGTTGTTATAATCAATGTCTCGAGAGGCATATTGAAAATAATTGTCCCTATTGGATTAATAGAAGCCGAGATATGACGTTTTATGTTTAAAGAAGTGTAAGTGCCCGTTGAATTTCAACGGATTTTGTGACTCTAGTTTCGCTGACAATTCTAGGGCGTATGCAAAATATACAAATACACTTTCTTCTACGAAAAACTGAAAACCACATATAAAGAATACTTTTTCACTAAGATTTTCTTAACAATTAATCAAATTTGTTTGTAAACAATCCGCTTCCAAGTGTATTGCATTCAAATATAACGATAATTTGATTTCCTATCGTATCACTTTCGTCAAATCCAGCTCCATTTCTTGTGTAATTACGCCTTTCTGAAATGTTTACTTTTATGTTTTGTAAGCATGAAACTCGTGAATGGGCAACGTTGTCCATGATTGAACACTGGCTTTGGTTCAGATTCTTTCGATAATAACTAATAATTAACGCTAAATCTTTACGATAATTTAAAACACGAATTCGGAACTTGACGGGAAATAATTTTAAAAAGCAAACTTAAAAACCCCTACAGCGATATACGGGCTTTCCTTATGGGGCAATGCGCGACGAGTTCGTCCTGCGACGAATTGACGTGCGACGAGTTAGTCCTGCGACGAATTGACGCGCGACGAGTTTGTCATGCGACGAAATGCCGTGCGTCGAATTGGCGTGCGACGAGTTGTCTTGCGACGAATTGATCGCGACGAATTGCCGCGCCACCTTTTATAACTTGGTGTTGTTCACCAGTTTGTAATCTATTTTCTAACTCCACCTTAACTGATTTGTAGTAATTACGTTGAGCAATCGTAAGGTCGTTTCTCACCGAGATATTAGAAAATTTTATTTGTTTTTTATGGCTGAGGATGCGTTGCACATCGTATGAACTTTCAAAAACAACTCTCAGTAGCCTGGTCTTACCTAGAGTTTCTTTGCCCAATGCCCAATGCTTCTTTCACCTTATGTTTGTCTTCATCCATACGTTTAGCTGGATCAACACTACTACTCTCATCTAGATTGAAGATTATAATATTTTCGATCTTAATTGTCTATCGTTAAATTCAGACTACAGAGATTCCACCAAGTCTGGAGAAAGTGGACAATTATTTTTCTCTTTAATCAATTACTTGAGGGGCTCAACTTCGGCTTTAAGCGTTAAAATCAACACCTTTAAATCAACACCACTACTTATATTGGTTTTACAATTATTACATACATACACTAAATTATTCTCTCTTTTTCCAAGACAAGCTTCCTCTTGCCTAGATAGACCAGCACAGGAAATATGAATTGGTTGTTTACAAACTTCACATTGTAGATCTTCATTATCGTAAAGTTCTTTCCCACAGTTCTTAAGGCAATGTTTACTTCTGTTTTTAACCATGGTAGTATAGGTGGCAGTACAAGTGGCATACACAAACAGTCCAGTAGGAAATATATTCCCAATTTATAGAATCCAACTTTAACGAAAGGTGTCACTAACAATAACTGAAGACACTAATGATTTGTTACATTGATTTTAAACAGTGGATAACTCTTGCAACCCTTATGAACCAACAAATACACAATAATACGGGAGCCCGCCACATCAACACTGCACGTAACCTTAAGCCGGATTGCAATCTCATAGTTTATTTTAACTCTAATTTTAACCTGTCGAGGTCGAAAATATGTACAATCTTTAATCACGAATTTCCCCTATGGAGGCATTGGGCGAATAATAAATCATTAATCTCTATATTTTCAATATTTTAAAAGTATTTCTTCGTGATACATAGTTTTACGTGGTCGAAAACTAAAGATATATCCGCAAAATCCTATCTCTTCAATGTAATAGTGAGGTCACTCAATATGGCCGACCGGTTACGCCCGTCCGGCTTCACTTTCACATATGTTCCAGCATAGGCAGCACCACCTTTAGTATATTCATAACTCTATGGATAATTCGTTGATGGATGTGTAGACCGTGAGAAGGTGACTGCTAGATTGCTAAGTTGGTTGACTGATTGCTTTTCTCATCGGTTGTTTTGGGGTACGGGATGGAGCCCCCTGGTAGAACTATACTCTCACCCCCACTTTTAGCTGCGCGAGCAAGGAATCTTTTCCCCATGGGGAAATCCCACGGGAGGCAACAGGAGGGAGCCCAGGAGGGCTCTACCAGTTCTTTAGGAGGGCCTGAGCCTATGCCGGCCCTCGGTTCTGTTACCACCGTTGTCGCTGAAGACGGCCCTTTTCAGGGCAGTAGTACCAGTGGTTCCAGCGCTGCCATCCACCCTTTTCAGGGCCATAGCATGGTCTCCGCTAGCGTTCCCGAGGCCATGGAACTGGGCCCAGCCCAAGCTGCTGCCACCGAAGGGGAGGCGGTTCATCATATCCAGCAGGACACTGCCCTGTTCCAGTTTTCACTGCTGCAGCCAGTAGCGCCAAGGCCTTTGGTGTTGCTCCGTGATCCGCAAAGATGGCCGGCCACATTCCTTATGGCGGAGCAGTTGACCCAAAAGAAGCAGAGGTTGGAGGAGCAGTTGGATGATGTCCCCAATGTTCCCACAAGCCACCGCTTTGCACCCCTGCTTCCTTAGGCTGCAGGTGTATCCAAGCCCCGAGCAGGATCTACTGCGAGGCCTACTGGAAAGACTACCGGGGAGACCAGCGAGCCTTCCCCGCCGGTGCCCATGGCTGAGCCACCCACGGCAGCGAAGAAGGACCCACAGAAGTCGTGCCTCGTGGTCTACGAGGTGTGTTCCCTGCGTGAGCTGCACGCCGAACTTCGAGAGGCCATCTTGTAATCTGACTTCCTGCTCTCGTACCACAAGAAGGACTCTTCCGTTAAGGTCACGTTTGACAAGTTTGAGGACTACAGGAAGGCCAGGGCTGCCCTGCTGTCCAAGAAGGCGCAGCTTGCCTCCTGGGATTATGAGGGGGAGAAGGCATCCCACTTCATCATCCATGGCCACGACAGTGACATGGACCCGCAGGATATTTTCCATGATCTTGACTCCGCGGGTATCCATGTTGTCAATTTAGGAGGTCAGCGCTCAAAATTGGACTCCTTCGTCACGGTGATCATCCTATCACCGGAGTGGCCACCGAAAAGTATTGCCAGGGTGCGGCGCCTGGGGGGGTGTCCTGGTATGGATTCGGCCTTACGTCTTCCGGGGTCTGCAGCTATTTCAACTGCTGCAGGTTAGGGCACTCCTCCAAGCACTGCTCAGCTGCGACTCGGTGCTATAAATGCGCTGGTAGCCACTCGGGACAGACGTGTGTGAAGCCGCCCAATGTAGCGGCTGTCTGCTGCAACTGTGGCGGGGCGCACACACCCTTCCACAACTCCTGTCCCACGTATAGGTTGGAAGAGAAGCGGTACAAGGCGAGGCAGGGCAAGACAACCAAGCTGCCGGTACCGAGGCCTGCTGAGCCACCCTTGCAGTCGGCTTGGACCGCACGACCTGGGAATCTGGGTGTTCAGAACTCCTGGGGCAGGGGGAACGCTCCGCGCTTGCCACCTGCGCAGAGTCGCACTCCAAGACACAGAGTCGAGGTTCCACCCCGGTTCGAGCTATCGGGAGAGGATTTTTCTGCCTCCTCCAGCCCTGAGGCAGGCACGTCGTGAGACGGCGGAGGAGCTCCGCGTCCCACTTCGGTGGCAGAGGCGTCAGCGGCAACCACCGGCAGCCGTGGTTAGTAAAGATGAGATGGAGGAGGAGGATGACCGAGCCCGAGGGCGGGCGCCCGCAGATGCACTTGCGGTGGCCATTCAATCCCTCGCCGCCATAGCTACTGCCCTGCATCGGCAGCTGACAGCTCTCTGCGGCGCCTTGAGGAAGATTTCTGCCCTCGCTCGCATTCAACCCTAAGCGAGTGGGAAAGGGACTGGCAGTTGTCACCTGGAATGCAGGAGGTGACATTAGGGGTAAGACTCCGGAGCTGTTGGGTTTCCTGAAGACACAGGGCATCGCCACTGTCTGGTTCAGGAGACTCACCTCCGGGAGATTTCCCCTGGAATGTTCTGGGATACACCGTGTTCCGGAGCGACAGGCCGTCTTCGCCGAGAGTCTGCACCATGGGCGGGACTGCGATCCTGGTAGCAGAACACATTGAGGCCGTCGATGTCACACCTCCTGGCCTTCAGGACCTTGAGGCTACAGTCATCCTGCTTCGCCTGAAGGACACGTGGCTGCAGCTGGCCTCCTGCTACCTCACTCCCACCCGACATCTGCTGGTGGAAGACTTCGATCTGGTTCTGGGCAACGACACGCGCTGTCTTCTGGGATGGGATTTCAACTCGAAACACCTCTCCTGGAATTCATCGTGGACTGACGCTTGAGGGAGGGCCCTCAAGGCTTGGGTGGAGGCGAACGGGATCATCATTCTTCCCCCATCTCAGCCCACACGGTACCATCATACTGGCATGGGTGAGACCCTGGACTTCTACCTCCACAGTGGACTGCCTAGAGGACCGCGTGTCACTACTCTCACCGGGCTCACCAGCGACCACGGGCCGGTGATTGCTCACCTGGGGGCCTGCCCTCTGCACCTACCCGCCGGAACCGTCCAGGACTTCCTGAAAGCAGATTGGCATGGCTTTCATCGCGTCATCACCGACAGACTCCCGGAGAAGCTCCCCTCTCTGCAATCTGCGGCTGAGATTGAGGACTGCGTGGGGCTCATCACTACCATGCTCACCAGTGCTGTGGAGCGATCTGTCCCGTGCTGCCAGCGTAGGACCCTGGACTACCTGCAACTTCCGGCGTCCTTTCTGTCTTGGATCCGTGCTAAGAACAAGCTGCGTAAGCGCTTCCAGAGGACCAGGGACCAACATCTACGGAGGCAGGTTCTTCAGGTGCAGCACTCCATCCGAGACGAGATCTAGGCCTTTCGTGTGGAGGCCTGGGGTCGGAAGATAGCCAGCCTCAAGGATAATGATGGGTCGCTATGGAGGATGGCGAAGTCATTGCGGTGGGACACAGCGCAGGAGCCGCCCCTCGCCACTGCTACAGGCCTATGCTACACGGCCACAGAGAAGGCATCAGCTATGGCAGACCACCTCCAAGAGGTCTTCAACAACACAGCGGCGCAGGACGAATCTCCCGGATATTCCGCCCTCGTCACCTGTGGCAGACCAGGAGGCGGTTCCAACGATCACCTCGGGTGAAATCGGGCGAGGACTCTGCTCTCTTCGGTGCAGGAAGTCCCCGGGACCGGATGGGTTGCGGAATGAGATCCTACGTCAAATCCCGCAGTCTCTGGGCGTCTGGCTGGCCTTCCTATTCACAAGTTGCGTCCATCTGGGCTGCTTTCCTTCCACCTGGAAGGTAGCCAGGATACATTACCTTCCCAAGGGGCGAGCTTCACGGAACCCAGTCCAGTATTGTCCTATCTCCCTCCTGGATGGCCTGGGCAAGCTGTTTGAATGAGTTGTGCTGCCGTTCCTGTTGCGACACCTCCAGCAGCGCAGCATACTCCCAGACCAGCAGTTTGGGTTCCGTGCAGAGCATTCGACGACCCATCAACTGGTGCGGGTCGTCGACTTCATTACCAACGCCTTCAACAGGGGACATCATGCGGGCGACATCACGAAGGCCTTCGACCTCATGTGGCATAACGGACTCATCCACAAGATGCATTGGCTGGACTTCCTGCGGTGGCTTGTCATCCTGGTTAAGGATTACCTCTGCGACAGGAAGTTCGTGGTGGCCTGGGGACATGCAGTGTCCACGTTGAGGGTGATCTGGTCTGGAGTCCCCCAGGGATTGGTCCTAAGACCGGTCTTGTACAAAATCTTCACCTCAGACATCCCAAGGGACTTCGGCTGGATCACCATGCTGGCGCTGTATGCCGACGACTCCACCCTGCTCTGCAGATCATCGCAGAAGTGGAAAGTGGCTGACTACCTGCAGCGAGCCACCGACACACTTCTTGAGTGGTTCCGGAAGCAGAAGCTGGAGGTCAACCCCAAGAAGACCAAGACTATCATCGTCACAATGGGGTTGACCAAGGACCCTGCGGGCATTGTCATCGACGGAAGCACGAAGGACTGGGAGTCCCTAGTCCTGTACCTGGGAGTCCTACTGGATCGGAAGCTGCACTTTTGCAAGCACGCCCAAACTCTGGCAGTGTGTGCTGGTCTTGCACGGAGGAAACTGCGCTCGTTGCTAAGGGATGGAGGCTTGAGCGAGAGGACGAGACTACACCTCTTCAAGGCCGTCATCCTTCCAGTGCTGGCCTATGCTTCGCCATCATGGAGTGGTCGACTACCACTTGGTGGCCTCAGGAGACTGCAGATTGCCCAGAATTACTGCCTCTGGACCATCTTGGGCTACCCGAGGGGAGTGACGATGGCTGCAGTCCACTCCTCCTTAGCAGTACGGCTCCTGGAGGAAGAGTTCCACCTACGTGCATGCCGGTTGTACGCAATGACCTCCACCCGCTCCGCGCAACCCCTCAGGGAGATTGGAGAAGTGCACCCAATGCCTTGGGACAAATGTCGTCACCCCCGGTCTTCGACCTGCATTCTGGAAGATCTCCTCCCACCCAGGGTGAGCCAATAGGTCCTCAGGTTGGACCGTACACTTAGAAGCATGTGAAACAGCCGCCCAAGAGCCTTTAGGAGCTGACAGGCAGCAGACCTCCTCTACTCAGGACCACAGGAGTCTTACCAAGCATACATAATTTGACTTTGAATATGTTGAAGGTAGTGTGCTCTAGCGGTCCTTGGGATACATTATGCGGCAATTTGAAAATGTTCTGTGCGAGGTGAAATATATATTACCATAAAATATATTTAGAAATCTAAACATAGGGAGGGATAAATAAAAACTGTAACATAATTCCAATTTTTACTTACAAGGGGAGTGTCACGTTAACGGGAAAGGGATTTGTCTGAAAATTTGCGAGCTGGTAGAACTATACTTAGGAATCATTATTTACCTTCCTTTTGGGCGTAGACGGTCAATAGTTAAACAATAAATGGATTTGTTTATTTAGACACCATTTAAGTACCTTTTTAGTTTCGCTTGCTCGCTAAGCACGTTTTGCCATGAGGTTAAAGTTGGGACTGCGAATTCAGAGGTGCCTGATTCGAATCCTGGTGACTTTTTTCTTAAGTTTTTGCATTTATGTTATATTTTTAAATATTGTTTTCAATTTGTGTTTTTCATATATTCTTTGTTTTTTTACTTTCTTGTCTTCTATTACATTCTTAAATGGGATTTCACAATGAGCCCTCACAGTTTCCTGGATGGTACATATCATAGAAGCAGCGAAAGCAATAATATTTTTGACACCACACACATTTGGAGAAACACTGTTCGCCACAGTGACATTTACTTGTTTTGACTTCATTAGGAAACACTATCTGATTGACACTGAGGAAGAATTTCCTTTGTTTTGTCAATTGTGATGCGAACCAGGCATAAAGAATCATATCTTTAAATATGGAAGCAGACAGTTGATTGTGCACAAGAGCATGTATTTTTATCATGTCCGCTCGTCTTGTAATATCGCGTTTTTCTTGCAGTAGAACTGCTACATTTTGTTGTCGCAAAATAAAGATCTTTACCTGACGGTAAAAATACACATCGCAAGGTTGGCATATGGGGGTGCATTTTGGTGGAATTACCTTCACGGTGCATGTTGGCTGATTTTTGTCATCGATGAACCGCTCGTCAATGTAATTTATCAATGCATTAACGAAACCGGCATCATATCAACATATCATAAAATCAGAAAACAACCCTTAAACAATTTATCACTACTTACCACTGCGACAAATTAAATAAAACGTGCCTTCTTTTACTTGAGAATAACTCTTTCATAAAGTCAGAAACCAACTAGAAAGGCCGGCGAGTGCAGAAGAAAATCTCACTGCAGATGTCCTACAACAAAGATCACTTACTGGAAGGTGTGGTCTATGGCTGATGTAAACCGATTCACCTCGCACATCACTCACAACATCCAACTCTCTCCCTGCCTCAGCGGCTACTGCGCTCCCACACTTCTGCCCGCGACATTGTCTAGCTCGATCGCTTTACGCACCAGCCCGAGAGAATGTCTTCCGACTCGTGACAATGCATAAAGCGAATGAGCTCTAGTAATAGCGTTGCCATTACATATTTTTGTATTTTATCTCTATCAGGATTTCAATGTATGACAATGAGCCAAGAAGCCGAATCCAAGAATGTCACTTTGGCGAACAAAGTTTCTCCAAATGTGTGTGGTGTTGAAAATATTATTGCTTCCGCTGCTTCTACGATATGTATCATCCAGGAAACTGTGAGGGTTCATTGTGACATCCCTTTTAAGAAAGTAATAGAAGACAAGAAAGGCACTTTAAAAAATGAGAAAAACTTTTAAAACATTATAGTAACTCTAATAAAGAATATACGAAAAAAATTGAAAAAAATAACACAAACGTTAAAAGTAAAAAAAGCAAAGAATATATGAAAAAATACAAATTGAAAACAATATTTAAAAATATAACATAAACGCAAAAATTAAGAAAAAAAGTCACCAGGATTCGAACCAGGGACCTCTGAATTCGCAGTCCCAATTATAACCTCACGGCCTAACGTACTTAGTGAGCAAGCGAAACTAAAAAGGTACTTAAACAGTGTCTAAATATACAAATCCATTTATTGTTTAAACTATTGACCGTCTACACCCAAAAGGGAGGTAAATCATGATTCCCAAGTATAGCTCTACGAGCTCACAAATTTTCAGACAAATCCTTTTCCCGTTAACCTGACACTCCCCTTGTTAGATGAAACGTTATTTATTGCTGAAATACAAAGATTAAATACAGATACAATAAACAATAATGATTCACAAGATATAATTGGATACTTCCCCTTGGTGTACTTCAACTGTAATCAAATTAAAACACAAATCATTTCAATTTTAAGCAGTACTATTTACAAATTACAATGTATTAATAACAAATTTCTATTTATAATTTCCTCTGTAATATCCATTCCCTTAAGATTGGATGTGACGATTAGAATTGTCCTGTGTGTTGGGGACAGAAATTAGTGGACTGTATAAATTATAAAATGGCGCAGAATTAAAACACACATCATTTCAATTTTAAAAAGTACTATTTACAATTTAACGTTTACAATTGCCTATTTACAAAATCCTCTTGCCTGAAATTACAATATCTTTTTCCCCTTCTTTGGAGGACATGCATTACATGAAACTGATGCTTCTGCAAGTCTCCTCCTATTAAGAAATTTAACCTTCGAATATATATACGCGTCCTCACAAACAGGGAGACGAAAATTTCATTCCCTGCAACACAGGGAAAGGAAACATTCATGGTACTTCACCTTTCTTTTAACAAGGAGCAAAGTATTTTGCCCACTAAATTTCTATTAATTATTTTGGGGAAGATGTCTTGAAAGACATCCTCCCAATCCCTCAACATATTGAAAACATCTTTGGAGGGGAGGAACAAGTGCCCAAATTCCTCATTAAATTCTTTGTGTGCTTTTAAATATGTAAATAGCTGGTAGTCTGCAGTACATGAACCCTCAGGACTAAGCAGCACCTCTGTACAATTTTTGCAATTGTGAACTTTAGAGAACTTCTTACAGATATAACCACACACATAATACAAGATATTTAGCTCCTTAAGCTGAGGATTGTCAAAGTCAGTAAAATTAATTTCACTAACAACTACGTCTACATCTACACTATTGCTACTATCTACAACTACATTATCAACATAATAAATTTATTTAATTACTGGACCAGATACACTTAAATTTTGCACCAAGTAATAGTTATTTAAGCCCTCAACGCCATCATACATAGTGGCTACATCCGTCGGAATTCACCACAGGATGCTGTCATACGTAGTCACTAGGTCCAGGAGATCGCTATTGACTTATATTTGTTAGACCCAATGAATTTTCTTAAATCTATAAAAGCTTGATACGTTTCGAAAGAGGAACCTTTGGCCTTTACTTTTTCAGCTCCATTCTACAATTTAGTGCATATAATATACATTAATTTTTGCACTTTTATTTTCATGCAAGTAGCGAAATATGGAACTCGGCTGCAAAAAAACCCTGTATAATTCTGAGATGGATCGTATCTCAGCACAAAAGGAGTGAGTCATCGTCCACACGTATCTGATGTCGGTTTACAATGAAACCCCTCAAAGATATTTACGATGTTTATCTCTTGACCGAGAGTGAGCCGAGATGCGAGGGAAAGATTCTTGCATTCAAATTGCATAGAAAACCCTCTCCCATCGCCATATCTCCTATTACAATGAACAAAATGTAACAATCTTTTGTTTTTGACTTCTGTAATGTTTATGAATAATGATTTCGTAACTATAACTTCTATATTATTAATGAACTGCCTTTTAAAAACATCAGAAACGCAACATTTTCTTGAAAATTTCCAGTTGAAACGTCAAAAAGTTGACCTGTGGTAAACTTTTTTCATTATTTGTTTTAGAGAGCTATACCCAGCGGATGAAATGTTCACGTTTCTTTGAATAAGATTCCATCTCAATAGATTTCAGTGTTCACGATACTGTAATTATATGAATATTGCGAACGCACCGATCTTGGTCAATGGTGGACCTTATGTAGTTTTTTTGATTTGATAATAAATTCCTACTATTGAATTTATATTATGAATAAAATTCTGCATTTCTACAATGATTATTAGTATTTTAGAATTCCTCTGTTTCCTACAAAATACGATATCATATCAGTGGCGGATTTAAGGGGAGTCGCAAGTGATGCGTGCCAGGGGCCCCTTGTGATAAGGGGCCCAAAAAATTTTTTTTCTATATAATCTCAGATATATTAAATGTATCACTTTAATAACGTTATCGAAAAATTTATGTTTCGCTGTGTGGTACTTTATTTATTAATGCGATCTTAAAGAGGTCAAATAAATCGGAATTCCTTTGGCAAGGTTTCAGCATATATACCTATTTAGATTGCATGGCCCCCAATTGTTCAGCACCAGGGGCCCCAATAATTTAGCACGAGGGGCCCCAGAATGCTTAAATCCACCACTGTATCATATATACCAATTTTCTGATAAAAATACTGCCATTATATTGATGAGCAATACGTACCTAGATGTAAAGATAATCCAAGAAGACGGTGACAGTGTTACTGGCTGAACTCTCTTAGGACATACATGCACAGCAGGCCATTGATTGGTTCAAAATTCATAAAAGTGTAAGACGATGGCTGGCGCCCCTCGCAGACAGGCACCCCCATGCAGTGCTTACCTTGCTTAGTGCCTACCGCCAACCCTGGTTATTTCAAAAGAGTTTTCAAATAAAACTTGTAGAACTAGTAGAGTATTTCTTTTCCTATGTCTTAATTTGAGTAGAACTTAGAAAATTTCTTGCATGGTTACTTCTTCATTGTTGTTAACATAAACAATCTCAGAAAAATGTTTAATTTCCTTGTGTGTGCATGCAATGATGGAATATTTATGTCTAACAAAAGAACTTTAAAATGCTATTTCCCTTACGTACATGTATATTATTTCTTTCAAATACAGGCAACTCTCGTTCAACGAATGACATGCGTTCCTGAAAAGCATTCATAAAATGGAAATTCGTTGAACGATCATGATTTTTCCGTTGACTTTCACATTAAACCTCCAGATGTGTTCCAGACAAAAGATTTTTTTATTCTTGAATTTATAATTCTTAGCTATTAAAATGTCTGTCAAAGCAAGTACAATATTGCATCAACTAGAAAACAGAAGCAACAACAATTAAACATAGAAGTATAGTGCCATCTGTTGTATGATGGGAGATAATTCAACTTTTGAATGAAAAACAAAACCTCTCAACACCATCTATAAAGAATTAAAAATTCATCGTAATTTAAACATCTCCAGGAAATTAATTAACAAAAAGTTGAACAGTTATGAGAAAAGTTAAGACTGCGTAATTCATTATTAAAAAATGAAGATTGAACACACACCAAAAATAAAGATTCAAAGTTCTTGTAGAGACTTTTTATATACCTTAAATTGTAGATGAATTTATTGGGTGGGAGGAATCGCAGGATCAATGATTTCTTCCTTCGAATTGTCTTGCAGTGGTCAATTCTTGTGTTTGAAGATGGCCAACCCACTTGTAGATGGTTATGGAGATCTTCGTAAGCTTGAAGACATTTGTGATGGAACTCTGGATAAAAACATTGTGATGGGAAGCTGTGAAACTTGTCTCTTTCTTTCCCGGTATAGTTCATGGTAGCATGTAATTGCCTACGTATCATAAGTGAGACTTGACTGCTCCTTTCTTGGTTTGGATCATTCTTAGTGTAGATGTCAACTGCTGCCTCGATGTGCTTGTTGGCCTCAGACAAGTGCTGCAGGGTTAAATCAGAGCCATCATCACGTAATGAAGTCTGTTCTCCGAACTGAATTAATTCCTCATTGGTTAAGTCTTCATCCTTGGCAAGGTCAACGATCCTCTTGTGGATGTCAGGAACGGACTCCTGAATATCAGTGAAGTTGTGCTTGCATTCCTTCCACAGCACCCCCCAGCGACCACTCAATGTTGCCGGCAACACTTCATTCCAGGCTTCATTAATGTTTTCGATGGCAGTCTTGACATTATAGTACCGCCACATTTTTTGTATCGTTTACCTGTCTCTATCTGTTTTTGATATGAGTTGAGCATTGTTCGACGAAGGTAATATGCCTTAAAAGTCGTGATAACACCTTGATCCATGGGCTGTATCAGAGATTAGTGTTTTTTGGAAGAAATTCCACTCTAACATATTCAGAAATTTCTGGGGTGATGACAGTGTGACATGGTGCATTATCTAGCAGCAACAATGCCTTGTGATCCAACTTTTTCTTCCTACAACATTTTTCTACAAATGGACAGAACTGAGTCTTGGACACACGAAGAATCCTTAGGTAAACAAGATGGTCTTTGTGACCTCAAGAACTTTCGTAAACATCTGAGTTTCTTCAATTTGAGTTGGATACACGTTATTTAGTT
Organism: Uropetala carovei; assembly: GCA_036926305.1. Taxonomy (NCBI): domain Eukaryota; kingdom Metazoa; phylum Arthropoda; class Insecta; order Odonata; family Petaluridae; genus Uropetala; species Uropetala carovei. Next base: position 13,329,318 of record JAXCHB010000011.1, read on the forward strand.
TGTTAAAGTGAACAGAATTTTTGGAAAAATGTAAAGCTATAAAATTCAATTCATTTGTTAAAGCAAACATTCATTCAACAAATGTTTGTTGAACGAGAGTTACCTGTACTCCATTGTGATATGCTGCACACCTTCCTAACTTGTTTGTTTTAACAAGGAATAATACTTTCTGGTTCACAATCAAGTAAATCATCACCATAACTTGAATAATTACCAACAACCATCAAAAGACTTGATATCACTCAAATATTTGTCTTCCTTCACTTCTTCCTCGATTGACTTCTCACCAAGACCAGCCATTGCCATCAACAGAGGAGCAACATTAACAAAAATCACCTAAAAAAATACTAGAACCAACAACCATGCATTGATGAGGAATAGCTTGTTTACAAAGTGATTAAACAGTAATACAATTAAGTAGTGCCCCAGATTTCTTATAAGGCTCTCTGCTTTATGGGATAATGCGTACTCTCAGGCAGTTTTGGGCACTGACTGGGAGAAAGGTAAAACTAATTGAATGGCAATTGGTGACATATCATTTACTTTAAAAATGCACCAGGTTAAAAATTTTCAATGATTTTAATTCCGCTCAACAAGAGTTAAGTACATCATACGAAACACAAAATTTTATTTAAAACAAGATTTTTTGAGAGATAGCATTTGATTTATATTACTTAATTAATATCATAAATGAGTATTCATGGCTGCGAGTGCCAGGATTCAACTGGTTCAAGTAAAGTAATATCTTCTCTCCTCTTCCTCCGCTCACACTTAGGGCAAGGTCGAGATGAATCAAGGCAATATGAATGAAAGACAGCATTACACTGTCCACACTGAAAAGTAATAATTCCAAATTACCAAAAAAACCACAGACAATTAAATGAGAGACATATGAATCCTGTGTTCACACTCAATTGATCTTACCCTATATGTTGAATCTGTATCAAACGGGTATATTACTTTAGGATTATTACATACTTCACATATGAAACCCTTCTGACAGCAAAGCCAACAACTAAGGACATGATTTCGAGCAAAAATGACCACTTGTTGCAAAAACTGTGCCAATATACCAGTGGGAATTTGCTGGAGATCCTATATCAAAAAGACATTTTCATAAGTTGGAAAAATAATACAAGAAAATAGTAACTAAGAAGATAAACTGCACTTACTAAAACTGAATAAAGATGTACATGTTCATACAAGTAACTTCTGGGCCAAACCCTTTTTTGAAGCTCTTCAATAACTGGCTCCCTGCATGTAAAAAGATATGCCCGCAGCAGATTGAGTTGAATTCTCATATTCTGCAGAATATAAAAGGCACAGAATAAAATATGAAAAATAGAATAATTGTAATTTAATTAAATGAATATTAATTTTTTTCTTATTTAGACAATTAATATGCTGCCATGTTTATTGTCACAATACACTTATAATATCATATGAGCCAATAAATGTGCAACAGATTAATGTACCCCATAGGTCATCAACCTATGGCCTGTATGTCACATGTATCCCTTGAGAACATTTTATGCAGCCTGCAAAGATGAGATGAAAGTGAAAAAAAATTTAACAACGACAATTTCACATTTGTTCATAGAAATCATGGACAAAAAACCTTGAATGCTTTCATGTCACTGCTAAAAAATGTTTCTTTGGTATTTGCTTATATCACAGAATTTATAGGTAAATATATTCCAATGTATGCACTTATGCTCTATATATTTCAAAAGTCTTTTCTGTTCATTTTGAGATAGAAAGGATGAAGGTAGTTTAGTTTGTTTGATATTTGGAAAGGCTTCTGTGACATCAGATAGCAATGCTTTATCGGACTCATTGCAAGTCATGCTTACTGCTATTGGTTTCAAAATATCCGTGATTTGTTGTAGTTTGGTCCAGAATGCATTACTTTCAAGCACAATATGTTTAATGAGGTTGTCGACATTAAGATCTTCCCATATAACTGTTTCCTCAAGAGAATCTTTCTCTTTCAACAAACTTTCACAAATAATAGTATTACTGTTCCATTGTTTGAGTACTGAAAGTTTTAGCGTGCTTCCTGCATTTCCTCCCTTATAACCCTGCAGTACTCGCGTAAATTTTTCATCTTCATGGAAAGGTTTTGTTTTAAAAATTCTAAAAAAGAGATTTTTGCTAATAAATATTAGAAATTTTATATTCACAAAGAATTGTATATTTTGCTGTAATTTTGTAATGTTATAAAACATTTATAAAGGTAAATGTGTTTTGTTTTTAAATACAATTAGAAACTAATGTATTAGGGGTCCACTTTCTCAATTTTGAACCCAGGCCCATGAAAGGATAGAGTTAAATGTTGCCAATCTCTGCTTCCATTTGCCATACTGTTTGGAACTTTCTTAGAAAATAACCAACTTGGTTGACGTTAAACATAATCCTTTATTTTAAAATAACATAGCCAATTTCTTCTAATATGAATCCCAGCTTGCATGATTTGAAAATAATAACATTCATTGAATGATCTGTTATTCTGTTTAGGATCTTTAGGAAACGGTCCTTTTGGTTGATTTGGTCCACATAAAATAATCATTCGTCTTTCATTTTCACTCATATCTTTGGAGTATAAGGCTTTGTCTTTGGGGCATGCAGATTGTAAATGAGTATCATCAGGTCATTTCTTAACTCATCTAATGCCTTCAAATTCATTCCCTACCGGTTGTGGAGTTTCTGATTCAGATAATATTCTTTCATCGCTGCCCAATCCCTGTCCTTGGTGATTTGAAGATGGTTTTTACAAAAGATATTATTTTCTGACATTTCTTAATTTTGTCTTTTTGTTTTTTATGCAATTTTTGTTTCATGGGACTAGTTCCATTTTGTAAGATATTGGTTACTCGGGATGACTTTTATGTTAACTAAAAATGCAGCCCTAAAAACCTAAATTGGTGCCGGTGTCAGATTTAAATGCTCAGTAGGTGGTCCCATGGCCAGATTTAATCTGGGAAATTTAAATGTTTTTTATAAATTTTCTGAAAAACTGCGTATCTCATGAACTATTGGTGATAAAATGTTCAAATAAAAAGCATTTTATAGTAAAAATGTTAAGGAATTACATGGTTCTGCATATTATCAGAAATAAACACACTGAAATTAAATACGCATTGGTATATAAACTTGATATAAAACAAAAAATGCAAAAACAACGTGCTGGCATTAATGTGATGCTCTTAGCTGATTCTTCCTTGTCCCCATTGTGGAAGTCTTCATTCTGATATCTCTCTTCTCCTTATGGAGGTATCTTCCTCTGGCTTTTTCTTCTCATTGCCACTTCCACTTTCCTCTTCATATGCGTTGGAATCAATAAAGATTTCATGTCTCCTCTTGCGCAGTTTTGTGTTTAGAGGCCATTGCAAAATTTATTTCCAACAACTATCTAATAACTGTACAGTCATGCCTCATTTAGTGCAAAGGATACATTCCGAACGGTCTTTGCGCTAAACAAACCGATTATAACATGTACTTAGTAGTGATCAGTTTGCGAAATTGCAAGGTTCGCTAATGTTACTTTTTTATTTATTTAATATTAATTATCATTAAAAATCAATATTAATACAATTTTTAATCTTTCTCATTTATAGATCGCTAGGTTCTGCGAATTATCATTTTCGTCACTGCAGCGCTCAAATCTACTCGTAAATTACTTATTGTATGTATGTGTGGGGGTATTCACCATTTTCAATAATTGCTTGAAATTCATCAGGAAACTTTATAGCTGCATCTTTATCAGCGTTTACCGATTCACCTGTAAAACGAACGCTATGTATATTTGCACGGCGTTTAAAATTTTGAAAGCAACCAGAACTGGCATGAAATGTTTCTGAAGAATCTCCACCCTCTTCTTGCTTTATACATTCAAACAGGGAAAGTGTTTTACTGCAAATTATTGCTTGACTAAGGGGCATGTGTTCATTAGAACGCTTAGAATAAATCCACAACACTAGCAGTTTCTCCATTTTTTCAAGCATATTACTAACAATAAGTGATCGTGTGAGTTTATTCGCAGTTACTCCACTGGCTGCTTCAATGGAACTTTTTATTTTTTCTTTATTTAACAAAATTGTATGAATTGAAGAAGTTGTGAAGTTAAACTTATGTGCAATATTGCTCTGACGCTCACCTTGTTCAAAACACTGAATCACCTTAAGTTTTTCCTCAAGATTTATGTTTTCCTAGATAATTTAGGATAATTTTCTATAATTTGATTGCCTTTACTCAATTTTCTCCTTTCTGCCATGATCGCCATGATTTACTGAAAATATCTCCCCCTATTTACTGTAAAAATGTTAATTTGCCATAGATACCGTATTTACTATATATCTCTCTCCATCGCTGAAGAAGGGAGTCAGCCCGAAAGCTCCATATTTGTGTTTTTTGTGTCTCCTCAGCACCCCCAGCGGCTCTTCAATCTAGGTAAGTGTCCAGTGGGCTTCCTCCAACACTTTGTTGCCACCTTTACGTGTGTGTGTCTGTGTCTGTGCGTCTGTGACTGTGCATCTGTGCCTGTGCGTTTGTGCGTGCATGTGTGTGTGTGCCTAGAAGTTTCATTATAAAGAGCCTTAGGAAGCCGTGGGGCTTCATGTGACAATAGTACGAGGGATGCATGGGAATTTGAAAATGGTGGGTAACTGAGCAACAGGGAAATCCCACATTACCAAAAAATAACTTCAGAATTTCTTTTCAGTTTGAGATCGGTACCTCTCTGGACAAAAGCATCATTTTATTGTGCTCGGTTTCAGTCTGATTCCTGCTTATATAAAATATAAAATATTAAAAAATCCTGAAATCCCAGGATTTTGGCAATCCAATATTTTACCAGATCCTGGGATTGCAACACCTAGATGGCACATATTTGGCCCATTTGGCAGATACAGTTTAACAGAAGTGAGCTTCTCCAGACAACAACTTTAGTCCATGAGCAGTAAAACCCAATGTTTTAATGAGGGGATATTTCCCACTGACAATTTTCCAAGCAGCTTTCATATTACTAATGTTGTCAGTAATTATGGAACTCAATTTTTTATTTCCAACTTTGTTTATGACTTCAATTATGCTCTTGGAAATATATTCTCCGGTATGGAAGTCTCTATAGATTTGTAAAGTAGTGGTTGGAGTATCAATAATATAATTAACTATGCTTCCTTCCCAAACATTAGACCAGAGGTAGGCAACATTTTTTGTTGGGTGCCACTCTTTATCAATATTCATAATCCATGTCCCTTCACATGTGCCACCGTTGAATTCGTTTTCTCCGTAACGCTCACAAAAAGCAGTTCTTATATTATAAGGAATCCTGAATATAATGCAGAATCATTGAAATACAAAATAAAATTGACATAAAAGTGAAATTATTTTAAAAATACATACTTTTCGTAATCATTCTCTGCAATATCGTGCCACTTAAATCTCTTTGCATGCCCATGGGCGTCGGCAGGGGGAGGGGGGCAAAGGGGGGAGGGTGGGGCGTTGCCCCCCGTGGAAATATGTAAAAACGTAAATATTATACAGTAACACTCATTTATAATAATCACCCCTAAAGCGAAATCTCGGCTATAAAAAGAAATGCCTCAGTCCCTTGGACTTCTCCATAAGGGCAATGGTTAAATTTCTCCGATGTAACGAACACACATTTTACGAATTCTCGGCTGTAATGAACAAATGTTTGGTCCCGTAGCACAAAATGCCCCATATATAATGAATTTTGGCGAGCAGAGCGATAAGTAATGAATAGTTCCCGCCCGTTTACCGCACACTTGTTCGTAGAGGTCCCCTTCCTCCATCTACCCCTTCCATACGAATTTCCACGCTCCCTTTGTTTTGAAATTGATATTAAAAATGTGAAATGCTTATGTAAATTAATGACCATAATAATAATATTAATTGACCATTTAAAAAATCGTATGTAATAGCAGTCGAACATTTTACATGCTGCGAAGTTGATAGGCATCTCTTTGCATATGTAAGAAAGGCATTGAAGTCTACTCACTGCAAATACAGTAAAATCTGTGTTATTCGGCTATCTTGGGGATTGTGGACAGCCAATTAGGAGAAATAGCCCGTTAGGGGAGCGTTTTCCGATTTTGACATCGCAAATTTTACAATAACCAAACAAAATTGGGCTCCCCAAACATAACAATGCATGGGGTTTGCATTTACCATTTTAATTCTTCCACACGTAGTTAGATCTAGATACTATTTACCCATTCCTATTTCATACGTTGCTACGATTACATGCAAAACAAAAGACTATTGAAAAGTTTAGGGCATCCGGGAAGTTTGGGGTGTACGACAGTGAACCTGTTCCCAAAATTGAATTTATTGGATTATATCTTTCTTATTTATCTTTATTTACTCTAATAGAAAAGGACGAAATTATTTAACTCTTCCGAACATTTTTGTGAGAACCAGTCACAATATTTTATCCAGTTCCTCCATTTTTGGCTTATGAAGCATATGATGTCTATTAATTGATTTACTCGTCTCAGAAGATGACACAAATTTCATTAATTTAGCCTTACGAGCCTTGATATCGTAGAGCGTGGAAGACCCGATGTTGAATTCTTTTGCTACTGCTGCTCTACTTTCTTCTTTTTCCATTCGTTTGATCATCTCCAGCTTTTGTGTTAGCGTTAAAACAACTGTTTCTCTCCTGTCCCTTGCTTTTAGGTATATATTTTGATGCCATATTCAATGGATGGGTAATTTTTTTAATAATAAAAAGTGATAAAACTGGAAATTGCAGAAGTACACCAAAACATCTAGACCAGTGTTTACCAAACTGGGTGCTGCGGCACCCTGGGGTGCCGTGAAGTGTTCTGAAGGGTGCCGCAAAAAATATTCTGTTTTCCCATTTCTAGCCTCATTTTGCATCGTCGGCTTTCAAAAATGCAAACCAGAGTTAAGTCGAACTTCATTCCGTCGCAAAGGCACTTCAAAATGAAAGGAGATATGGAGATTGGCATTAGGGGTTCAACTTCACCACGATTATTATTGACGGTGGAGGGAAGCCGCCAAATTCTGAAAAGTCGCTTAAGGGTGCCACGACTCTAAAAAGGTTGGGAAACACTGATCTAGACAATGCAAATGGCTTACGTAAACAAAAACACCATGCTTACTTGGCAGCCCCAGGAGTATACGGAGTAAATACATAATATATACATCTTATATTTTACGAAATTTTAATGTGGAAGTTGTGGTAATACACAAGTACAATTCACACAAAAATTCATAAAAAAAGAAAAAGAAATACAAAATGAATTGTATTTGTGTAATTGCCGGTATCTAAGAGTGGCCGGTTCTATATGGCCAGATAGCACAGCACTGTATGTCTACGTGTTATATGGGATGTATAGGCCAAAAACAGAGCTGCAAACCGAACCACTGAACCGAACCGCAGCCATTTTGCTGAACCTCGAACTGAAACCACTGATTAACTTTTCAATGAACTGAAAACCGAACCGTAATTTTTTGCAAAAGTGGTTCGGTTTTGGTTCGATCTTAATCCACAAAGTATGGACCAACGAAAAGACCAGGAATTTCCATTGGAAAAACCAGCGGGTTTGCTTCAAAGGAAAGAGTTCCTATCTCTTTCCTCTCTGCTACTATTGGTATCCATAGAGAACATTTATGGTGAGGGTTATGGAGACACCAACTGCGACAATATCCGAGTCAACCACTGTAGGCAGAAACCGACCAACAGAATATAGAAAGATCTTTATCTGAACGCAGGCAAAATGGTCGTTTTACAAAGACCTAGAAAGGAGCCGTAATCTGCTTTCGTGCCGAGAGACAAATCCATACCCTTAACATCACCCCCTTCAGCATTTTAATTAGCAGACCTGAGAAAATATGCCCGATGTGTCTTTCTTAGAACACCATTAACTCTCCTCATATCTTTTTCTTCGGAATAATTCAAATTTTTGCTCTCAGCGGCTTGAGCTTTCAACGACATCATTCCTTTTCCAACTCTCGTGTGGTGTCCTTCTATGATATTTCCATTACTTGGTGGTTTATATTCCAACAAAAACAGGCAAGGACTTCGGCGGATCCCTTGGATCGGAGGCATTCATTTCCCGCAGAATTCCTTGAATTATCTAAAGTGTGTATTATTAATAATATTTTAGTAAACTTTATTTAAGATAAATAAAATTAATTAACATGTTAGTTGTTTGTTTTTGAATCAACTAGTTTGTGTGGTAAATATTATGATATAGTAATTACGAAAAATTGTAAAACTTCGCAGTGCAACTTGCTAGGATGAATTCTCAAACAAGACTAAAATATCCGATCATACGTCACAATTTATACCCACCATGAGTTGTGAAACTAAAACAATGTATCCTGAAAGTAAACCCACCTCATGTCGTCTTATTTGAGTGAATTACAAAGTTACGTTCTCAAAACTTTTACAAGCCTGAGGAGTGCGGAATCGAGATAACCGATGTTTGGGCTCTCTGACCGGAATGTGTTAATGATATTACTATCACTATTTGTCATTCCTGAATTAATTTTACAATATTACTCTGTATTGTTTGTACACTTTGATTATTATTTTTTGGTATGCATGAAGCATACCGAGGTCTGGTTTGAACCACAATGACTTTGACACCACTGTGATATAAAGTATTATTACGCATACAGATGTAAAATGTAGTAGGGTGGCCAGAAGGTCTTTCATATAGAGAACATATTATCTTTTTTGTTCAGATCTTTTTAACTTTTAATGAAAAAAGTTCTTTTTTCTCTTTTTAACTACTAATGAAAATGTTACTTTTTACAATTTAATCACGTTTAAAAATGTTTAAAATTTCAAAACAACAGAAAACTACTAACGGTAAAACCAAATACATAGGCGATTTTCCATCCACCTGGGGCGAAAAATCACTTAAAAGAAAAAAATGTTCTTTTTTTACAATAATGTTTTCATTTTTTGTCTTAACTATATAGCCACCTTTGTAGGAGGCATTGGGATTTTTTAAGTTTGAGGTAGAGAATGTAATACATTCTGGAAATACTGGTGGCCACCTGCACTTATTCTCAGTAAGCTTGATTAAGTCTTGTAAGTAACATCGAATATTTTGGTTCCTTTAACATACTTTGCCTATTGGGACTGGAAATTCGATTATATTTTTCATAAGATTAGTCATAATTTTAATTTTTACGTAATTGACATTTTGTATTAAAGGAAAAATGTCAGCAGCTAAGAAATCACAAAAAGATAAAGAATATATATCCGCTGCTTTCAGTCTACTTAGACTGATGAATATGGTTTTGTAAAACAAGGTGATAAAATGTACTTTGTTTTATGTTCCAAAACTGTCATGTGTAGAACTTCTTCAGTGGAACAGCATTTTGAAACCAAAATGTAATATTTTACAGATTTACAGATTTTTTCTTTTTCTGGCATGCTGGCTAAAACCTATTTGCCAACCCTGGTCTACGATTTCGTTGAAAGATTGACCTGGAGGGAGAAACTGCGGGAGAGAAAAGTAGGGGGAGAAAGGAAAATAAAAAGGACGGATAAAAAGCAAAAAATAAGTTGGGAATGTAAAAGAAAGAAGCAGAGTGAGAGGGAGAGAGAGGGTGAAAAGGAGAGAAAGGGAGATAGGAAGGTGGAGATTTAGGGAGTGGGAGGCAGAAGGTGGGGGTGGAAGAGGGAGGGAGACAGAAAGGGAGAAAATGACCATCGTTTACACCTTTACTATTCCCTTTTGGCTAGTTTTATACTGGCTCTTACTCAGTTATGACACACTTCTAAGTTTCCCGATGAATTCCAACTGGGATTAACTCTAGTAATAAATAGATTTCACTTCAATAGTAATACACGTATATTTTAATACAGAAAAAGGAAATATATAACTTTTTGTACAGCAACATGTAGTTAAATGTTATATTTTATTATAATACATCTTTCACATTATTTAGCAACTTTTCTAGTTTAAAAAGCAGACACACAATAGCGTGGGAGGAGCGCTTGCAATAATATTCCAAAGTACAAATAATTTTAAATTAATGTCTTATTACTCATATATTTATTATAATATTGTAGTTAAGTAAATAATATTTTATATTAGAACATCGCGGTGGAATTTTTCAGGACTGCGAGGCAATGCAACGAAATAGGATATACAATATCAACCACAGTTCATTTATAAACTCCATTTCTGAAAAGTATGTATTAAAATGAAGTTGATTGTTTTGTAATTTAGGTTATTTGCTATTGATAAAAATAACTTGCCTTCACCGCCAAAAGACATTCGTGCTTTCACTCACAATTCTTTACTGAATACCTGGGTACCGATTCAATGACTAAGTTCTGCAGTCCTGGGGGTTTTCCCATTAAATTCCAAAGCGTAAGGATAGCCAACCTGCTCTTTTGGATTAATATTACCAATGACTGAGCCCATAATATAGAAGGGAAGGCGTAAAGGTTGGCCAAACCATGCTTCCAGCATTGATCGTGTCCACTTAACAAATATGTTTCAGTAAGAATTGGCGTGGGTTGTTTCTTTCAAGAATATGCTTACATAAACTCAAAAGTATTCGAACCTCCATGGGAATCCAGAAACTTCTCAAGTGGTAGAGAGAGAGGTGGTATTCAATGCGAGCAATTGTGTTTATTGTCCTCACAGACATCTGTAGACCAACAAAAATCCTATCAGTGTAACTCTAACTCCGCAAGGATATTTATTTGCTTAGAACTAACCTGGGTGCAAATTTGAGATATTTTGTACTGAATGCATCTAGAGCGCATTTTGCTCAGCACGTAGGATGAGGTTCAGGAGTTTATTTTTTTCTAATGTTCAGAAATCATGGGCGGAGGGATAATTACCTCCTTTACATATTTGTATTCTTCTTATTTGTCTTTTAGCGTATTATTTTTAAGCTTAATTTTTGTTTGTTAATTTATGTCGTAAATTATTGCTGTATGCATTCCTGTATCAGTATTATTGTTCTTTTAAGTATCTAGGGTTTTCGCAGGTTTTTTCACCCCCTTCCCTTCGTGGGTGTTTTCCTGCGTGGGTTTTACTAGGTTCTTCCTAGGTTTTTCCCACAATTATCCAGTCTTTTCTTTTTTTTAAGAAGTTTCCTGAATATTATATTCACACTCGGTCATTGTTTTTTCAGCGATTATTTTCATCTTGTCTTGACTATTTGAGCATACTGTCATTTAACATATACCGGGTGTATCAGAATACCCCCGAAATATTTTGTAGGGTTATAGAGACCTAAAAAACCATTTTGAGATAGTGAATGAGCGGTCAGAGAAGCCTCTGTTATGTGCCAGAGAGCATTGAAGTCAGCGCGTTAAGGTGATCGTCCATAATGCCAACCCAGATGTTCACAGAGAACTTTTGTTGATGGTGGTGGATGGAAGTCATGTGTGGATTATCATCGGCCCACACATGGCTGTTTCTGCAGTTGTAGACTCCATCCCTGGTAAAACAGGCTTCGTCAGTAAACAAAACATACTACCTGAGAAAACCAGGGACTTCTGCACAACGATGTAATATCCAGCGGGAAAATTCCTGTCTGGGTCCAAAATCATGAGGGCAGAAACCCTGAACTCGCTGTGGGTGATAAGGATGAAGCTGCTGTTCATGAACGACCTTCCACACAGACATGTGGCTAGCATCCATAGCATGTGCAATAGCACGGGTACTTGTTGATGGCTCTTCTCTTACTCACTCCAACACCTCTTCCTCAAACAAGGGGGTTCGGACTGACCTCCTTGCACCGCAGTCTTGTTTCGATGGCTTCACCGATCCTGTCTCCTGCAACCATTGAAAAACTGCTGCAAATGTTGTGTGATGGGGATGTGTTCTGTTGGGAAATCTTTCCCTGTAAAGCTGCGAAGATCTCCATGCACTCCCTTTAGCTTTACCATACACAAAAATGATGTCAGCAAGTTCCGCAGTTGTGTACTGAGCCATGCTAACCACTTCAGTTGTAAACGTCAAATGTCGACTAAGCAGCATCAGCTGACTTGGACAACGTCATAGTAGCTACGAGGCCTGAAAGGGGAAGAGGGGTGGAATGTTTGAGAGTTTGTTTGCCTAGAGATATACTTGAGGGTTTGTCTATCTTCCAAGCGCAACCTCGACGTTTGGTGTTCTGTTGTGCATAACGGAGGCATTGCCGACCTCTCATTTCCTATCTCAAAATGTTTTTTTAGGTCTCTTCTATAACCCTACAAAATATTTCGGGGTATTCTGATACACCCTGTATATTGTAACGTAGGGTTAAATGGAAGAGGGGACCTTTTAGTCTCAATTTCGCCCTGAAAATAAAGACATTTATCTATCTATCTATCCCTGTATCCGCCCTTGTGTATCGCCCCTCCCTAAAGACATTTTCTAGATCTGCCACTGCAAGCATGTTGCAGTAAATTTACCACTGAAACTTGTAATTTATAAAACTTGTTCAGAAATCTTCATGTATGATGTGCAGTCCCTTTTTTTACCAAAATTTTGGGGAAAATGGAGCATGGGATACAGGAGTAAATATGGTATGTCATTTGATGCTATACAGCTGTTTTATTAAAATATGGCTTATGGAGTATTGTTTACGACTGCAAGCTCAATAACTGAGTGCATTTTTCCCTGAGAACAAACTGGGTTTAATTCTGAATACATTTCTATACAAACAACCACTCTCTCAGTAAAATTTGAACCTGCAACCCTAGCATTAGTGGCAGATATACTAACAATCCCTCTATCAGGGCTCCCATTATTGTGTTATTTAAGTACAAATTTGCTAACGTAGATTACCTGCAACTGAGCCATTTCTTCAACTGCATTATATAACCTTGGATTCAAGACTTTTAGGTCAAGAAGAGGTTGATGTTGAATTTCTTTTAGAAATGCAGCAGCTGAGCATGATACTGGATACTTTTTAAAGTCCCAGTTGTGAATAACTCTTGCTGGAATAATCATTTCATCCTCTAACTGGCATTCTGAGCAATAATATGCTCCTAAATATGAGCACACTCTGAAAAATATACCATAGTTTCAAAGCAAGATTCATGTGGCATAACATACAGGGAGAAATGAAAAAATTCCATACTTGACTTTTCCAAAATTAATTCCTATGGGAAGATCGCAGTTTGCACAAGCATATTTTTGTGCATCTAAGCCTGGTTCAGCAGCTATTCTTCCTAACTTTCCAACAAAACTTCTGAATTCCTGTGAATTTATAAAAATAATATTACTGAAGATTTTATGAGCTTGGTTGTGCAAACATTTATACATCATGGCATATCTATTATATATAGATATAACATACAAATATAACCAAAGCAAAACCAAATTGATTCTGAATCATCCATAAAAAATGCATGAAACTATTAATTATACTTACCGGAATATCAAAAAGAGTGGTTGGAGACATAGGAACAACTTCAAATCCCAATCCATATAATGGAGAAAACTACAATGATACAAATTTAATCCAACAGTATTTGAAAATTTAATTTACTCTAAACAGCTTACTTAATAATATAACCATTTATACTTACTGGATCTTCAACCTCCAAATTAGAGCACTCATTTACAGAAAAGGATCCTTCAAATTTCTGTAAAAAGTCTCTCAAATCAGGTGTTTTAACATAAGAGCTGGATAATAGATTATAGCTTTCAAGTAGAGAATGATAACTTTGCATTTCTCCTGGGCTCTTCAACCCTTTGCTGGGAATGAGCATTTTCTTCCTTTCTTCCACATCTACCTGGTCTACCTTTAAGTCATCATCCCTATCCACAACTTCATCAAATGATGACGACCACCCAATTCTACCAGCAAGAGAATTACCTAGACTGCCACAGTTCTCTTCTCCTGTAACCACTTCTGCTCTCTGTGGTACAACAGTACCTAAATTACATTCACATGATTCTTCACCAACATGACCAATATTTTTATCTGTCCCTTCATCTTTTTTTGGTGATATATCACCTTTGGACATACTATGATTATCAGTAGATTTTTCTACACTTGCCCCTAAAATAATTTTTAGCTTTTCCTCCTCATCTAATCCAGAGGGTTTACCAAGTACAGAGCTATGTGAAGATTCAATGAACATATGGGAATTCTCAAAAGAAAGTCGATGGGATAATATGGGATTAGGATTCTGAGGAAGTTCATCCATCTTCCTTGCCACATCTACACCAGATGGAATAGGACAGGAACGCATTGGAGGTGTCCAAAGGGCAGAAAGCAACAGTGGGGCATCTGTCCATGTATTAAGAACGCTTGAATTGCATGCCAAGGAAAATGGGTAGCACTCAATCCCTTGAATAAGTTGCTGAATCACCTCAAGCAGTTCAACATCCTTCAAGAGAGCTGATCGTTGATAGTAAGGGCTTAAAGCACTAGATTCACGTCTCATAGCACCAAGGTAGCTTGGAAGGAGTCCATCATTGAGTGTTTGTCGAAGCCAGGCTCGGCAGCGTCCTATATCAGTTTGAATTTGTGTCAAACCAAGAATCTGGAAATGAAAGACAATGGAATATGCAAACTGAGAAAATGTAAAAGGCAGAGTTTCATCAATATGGATACAAAAACATTGAAAAATGCACCTGATAAATGATGTCTCTGTGAGAAAATACAAGCAGCGGACCCCAAAAGCTAGGCTCTGGACGTTGATCAATATCCCCAGAAATTACCAATGATACTCGGTTGATGAAAGTATCTTTCAGTCCATGAATGAAGATGGCTTCAAGACTAACACACAGGGAATTTGTAGCATCTGTAGTATCAAGAGTACATCCAGAGCCCTCTCCTTTCTCTTTTAACTCTAGGTGGACTTCCTTAACACTTTCAGATAAGTGACACATAAGAGACCTTTTCACCAATGTGTTACGTCCTTCAATAGCACCTCTTGAAGAGACTGATCTAAGAATGGAATTCATCCTTCCCCAAGATGAAACAAAAATAAAATGCACTTCACTGATTCTCAAATCAAATTACCCAAATAATAATGAATCTTCGTCCCTTGCTTAAGAAATAAATATTTCATAAGTTGTCTATCTACAATTATAATGAAAGCTCCTTATGCTGCAAGCCTAACACTTTTTCAATAAATAACATCTCATAAAAACAACAAAAGAGATATAATTCCTATTTCATTAAAATCTTAAATCAAAGCCTCGCACAAAGCTGGGAATAATGAAGTAAGAATTGGCAGGGCATATAGTTCAAAAGAGACTTTTATGTAACAATGACTATTCCTTTACACATTTGGAACTCGTCTCAAAAATAAGATTGATCAAAACTGATCTAAAAGCTTGAATGATCTGCTGTAGTATTAAATCTGACGTCTCTAACAAATTACTTCAATACTCTCCAAATGCTGGTCCAGACACTACCATTCTTCAGCATTTTCAAAACCTGCAAAAAGAAATCATAAGTATTTTTAATTGATTTTTAAAACAAAATTTCTACCTTCATAAGCCGGGTCAGCAAAAAAACAAATATTAGCTGATCATCATACATACTGAGTATTGCGTAAAACCACTGTCAAGTAAAACAAATATCAATGTCATGGCCTTACATTAACAGAAAATTTTTCATAAGGGCAAGGGCAGATCCAGCCTTCATGTTTAGGGGGGTAATAGTAGTTGAAAACTAAATATACAAAACCTCTTCAAAAACATTTTTAATACAAATAATAGAAATAACCCTTAGTTTATTACATAAATAACAACTTTTTAAGAGAAAATCAAACTAAATATAAAGAATTTAATAATATATTATATTATAAATTCAAGTATTCTGTTTTTAATTTGTCCAAATCTATTTATAGCATTATAAATATTGATATATATGGCCCAATGTATGTGCATTAAACTAAACCTGTTAGTCTTTCTTGAGAAATATTAGATCTTAGCCAGGATTTCAAACATTTTGATGCAGAGAAGCTTCACTCAGCAGATGTGACACTAACTGGTAACGTGCACAGTATTTGCAAAATAATATAAAATCAATGGAAGAAGCCTTTACTTGGTGGAACTCCATCATGAATAAATACCAAGGGATATTTTCTCTCATTTTATTCTTGAAAAATCATTTTTATAGTAGAAAAAAGATCTATACAGTAATAACCCTCTATGTCGAGGATGCATTCCTGAAAATCACGACATAAATCAAATCAACATAAATCGGAAGTTTTTCCCATAAGAATCAATGTTATAATGGAGTGATGCATGCAAGACGTCAAAATTTTTACCTTGAATATTACTTACCGTATTTACTTGTGTACACCATGCACCATTTTTTTCCAAAACGGTGGTGATAAAAAGGGGGTTCACCTCTTACAAGAGGATTTCTGAATAGGTTACATAAATTGTATCGACAGTAAATCCAAACTAAATTCTAAAATGTTGTCTTTACACTATCTTTTCTAATTTATGAGTGAATAAAATTTTTTTTATCTTAATACTTAAAAAATGTACATTAATTAAGTATTGCAATTCATTAAAAGGTTCAAGAAGATGGAAATGGGAAAATCTGAAGATTTTCCAACTTTTTCCCATTTTCCAAAAAATATGATGTAACAACGTAACTTTGAAGAAAACCAACATAAATCAGAACACAGGTACTAAATGATCGACAACATAACTTTGAATCAACGTAAATTGGGGTATTATTGTATTACATTCATTATATGCTTCTTAAGTGTTGTCATGTACATTTCCAGTCTTCTTAAATTTGTCTTACCAGTGTAATTTCCAAAAATCAAATTCTGATTTTAAATTTATTCGGACTCGATCCATATGACAATTAGGGTCCATTCATTTTAGAATATTTGATATAGATTTAAAGATGTATCTAATTCTATATTAGTTTTGTTTAGTAAAATGTTTGGCACAGTAGCATTGAGATCAAATATATCTATTGTATCATCATTGAACCTACATTTTATATCCTGAATAACACTATCTAATAATGGTAAAAAAATATTTATTCTGTAATAATTTTCTGGATTCTCTGCCTCTACATTCAGTCAGTTTATTTGCTGTTTAATAACACTGTGAAACAATGATTTTTGTCACAAAGATATTTTTAGGTGTTATGTATGCATGTTTTTATGCTGATCACAAAACTGAAAACAGAATGTTTCTATCCAACACCCACCGTTTTTCAGTGACATGCAAGTTTAGATTTTTGCAAAATAGATAAAATTGTGGATTTTCCCTAAGGGGCTGTTCAGAAACGACGGCTGCAGTTTTTCGACGATTTTACTCCCCCTCTCCCCCTGTTCGTAAAAATCTGCATAGAACAACCCCCCATTTAATGATGTCCACAGGGAGACATACTCCCACCCCCATAAAATAGAGGTTTTGTAAAAAGCAATTTTCACAGAAATATATGCATTCATTGAAACACACATAATATATTGTATATGTGTGATAATACATTGTGCATAAAACCTTACCAAAACATTTGCAGCTTTTAGTGACGTCCACATGTACATACCTGATATCACCCTCCCATTCGCCAAAATCAGCAGTCTTCTCGAGGACGTCATTGTTGAACGGTCTCTTCACGTCTTCCAACTGTTTCTCTTCTTTGTGATTACATGTTGACTTTAATTTCATAGTTACTCAATTTCGAGTATCATTCCCATATAGAGCTTTTATTACGCTTACAATGTAGTTAAATTGTGACAATTTGTCCCAATGCACCGGGCCTTTCATAGTATAAGCACTAATCTTTCATTATTCCGTTGCTTGATTTAGCTCAGTGAACTTTGTGTATCTTGCTCGTGGTTTTCTTGATTGCCTGCAGCTTATAAGTGTTCATGATTTTTGTGTGAATGTGCATTTTCTAATCCAGGATGCCGCATAAGTGCGTGAATCACCCAAACAGCTTCTGCTACATGTGTGGAGACAACTTAAATCTCAAAAGCGAAATATCACTCCTCTCATGAAAAAAGCTTATCAACTTTATTTTGGCTGTAAGGTAGGCGACAAGGATAAGACTTGGGCACCTCATGTATGTTGTATTACGTGTGTAAGACTTCTAACTGACTGGCTAAATGGGTCTTGTCATATGCCGTTCACTGTTCCAATGATATGGAGAGAGCCAAAAGACCATTCAACAGATTGTTATTTCAGCTTAACAAATATTTTAGGCATTCCTGCAAAGTCTAAACATATGATAAAATACCCATATCTACCATCAGCCATAAGACCTGTTTTGCACAGTGAAGATTTGCCTATACCTAGGCCACTGGAAATATGGACTTTAGATGACGAATGTAAAAATTATTGGGATGTAATATTGATTAATCTCATGATTTGCTGATGGAAAAGCAGTACGACAGTGATCTGTTTGAACCACCTTATTCATTGACAGAGCCTCATTTAATTTCTCAAGCAAACCGGAATTTATCAAAAAGGGTTGGAATCTTATAGAAAGGAACACTAAGATATCTTTCTTCCGAAAGCGCCACACAAACTTTTTATCATTTATTTCTCAAGAAGGCAATTTAGTGTACTGCAATAATGTGGACTCTCTAATGGAAGCCCTTGGACAACAACACGATCCAAATGAATGGCACCTTTTTATCGATTCCTCGAAACTAAGTTTGAAAGTTGTGTTGCTCCATAATGGAAATAAGTACCCATCAGTTCTAATAGCAAATGCCATTTGTATGAAAGAATCATATGACAATATGCGATTTCTTGTGAAACATATCCAATATTCTTGGTTTATTTGTGGAGACTTAAAAGTGATCGCACTACTTCTTGGTTTTCAACTGGGCTATACAAAATTGTGTTGCTTCCTATGTGAATGGGACAGCCAAGCCCAAGAAAGTCACTATTCAAGGAAACAATGGCCACTTCGGAAAGAATTGGTTCCTGGACAAAA
This sequence comes from Uropetala carovei, assembly GCA_036926305.1. Taxonomy (NCBI): domain Eukaryota; kingdom Metazoa; phylum Arthropoda; class Insecta; order Odonata; family Petaluridae; genus Uropetala; species Uropetala carovei. The sequence goes on from JAXCHB010000011.1 coordinate 13,348,221, forward strand.
AAATATCATCAGTCATCCTCTAGTAAATCCAGATAAAATTTTACTGCCACCACTGCATATTAAACTAGGATTAATGAAAAATTTTGTAAAGGCTATGGACAAAAATGGTGGTGGATTTCTCTAATTGAAGCAGAAATTTCCGAGGATCAGCGAAGCCAAAATTAAAGAAGGGATATTTGTGGGTCCACAAATTAGAGACATCATGAAAGATAGAGCATTTGATGAAACCTTACCTGAACAAAAATTTGATCAGTATTAGCATTTTTTAGTAATTCTGCCATTACACATGAATCTCCTTCTTGCCACTGAGATATTAAATCAAGTGTTTCTACAATCTTAATTAAACTAGTTTAAAATTTTAACAATGACTCATGTTTTCCTGACCATCTAGTTTCGCACAAACTTATTAAAGAATCTTTGATTGTTGATTTCAAGACGTTATGTCTCTTAGACGAGACATTAAAAAATGAAATGACTTCCTTAATTGTTCCAATGGTATTATGCACATCATGTACATATGAACATTTCGAAATAGAAAAAATTAGTGCACGATTATAACAAATATACATTAATTTTTTATTCCTATTTTAAAGAATGATTAACATCCAATATATAATTTAAATTTTTGTATTTACAAAATATACCTATTTAAAATTACTAACCTGTAACAAAGGGCAACTAATGCACAAGTAACAAACGTGGAACGATCCTTCTTCAATAATTACCAAGGCCAGACTGGTGGATGCTATGCACAGTTCATGTGAAGGAATGAAAGGTTGTGGACCTAGTATGTAGCAAACGAAATATTGGGAAAAGCTTCCCTGCTCCCATTAGGCAACCATAAGGTTCAAGGAATTCTCAAATGGGTAAATTTTTCTATAGAATTTCCGGAGGTCGGTGGATATTATCTTATAAAAGACTTGAAGGTCGTATTCGTGGAATGAACCAGGGGACTTGAGGATTAGTAAACTTGGTTGGGGGTTTGGACCCCATGGTGACAGGGTATTGTAGCGTGAGGGAAGCGATGGCCATTTGAATGTTACTGAGCGGTGGAAAAATTCCGCCTTCCGCTTACACTGTTTATCCGAACCGAAATAAAGGAGCGAAATAAATATCGGTTTTCGGTTCAGGTTCAACACTGCATTTTTCGGCTCGGGTTTGGTTCCACTCCAGCAAAAAAAATCGGTTTGTTTCGGTTCGGTTCCGGTTCGATGCCCTGCAACAAAGTAACACCTAGCAATATAAAATTAAATTAAGAAAAATTGTGGATTGTGTTATATTCTAATCTCGTTCTCAGCTTCAGAAGCCACAATTATTTAAATTTCATTTAGTTGCAGTATACATTTTACTTATAAAAAGCCATTACAAGCATTAAACCTCAAAAATCCACAAATTTCTCATTTTATGCTTTTTAGTGAGCAAAACATTTCTATTTCACATTATAACTTTTGAGAAAAATCGTCTAACTCACCGCATTGAAATAGTATACGACAGCTTATACGTTAACGTAAAGAATCCTTACTTACATTGTCAAATACAAAGATTTATTAAAAATTCATATTTTCCTCTTCCTAGCTCTTATGTGATCGGTGAGATACTGATTTAAAAAATTATTCTGAGAGAAAAATATTTGCCACAAAAAAGTATGAGAGAGCACATATTTATTTAAAATATAAATATAAAATATAAATGAGAAGTCCAGCTATTTTTATTATTTAGATAAAGCAAAAAGAAGATTTTGACAAACCAAAAAGAAGCACCGAGTGAAAGAAAAATACTCTACCGTTTTCAAATGCGAGTGTGCAAATATGGAGTTTTGAAGTGATAAAAACTATGAATTGTTTTCCCGTATGCTTTTTTTAATCTTCATAGGAAGGTTGCCAGAGTTTATTTCTTTGGAGTCGAGATATATTGTGCCTTTATTTTTGTAACCAAGTCGTTCACTCAACCATGCTTTGCATGGTTAGGCTGAGGGATTCTTCTACAAATATGCTATTGTCCAACTCATGGTCAACTCAATATAAAAACAAGTTTTTGCAGCATTGTTTAAAAAGGAATAAACGATATCAAAAAAATCATGAATATACAGTGTCAGCCCGAGGTATCATATTTTGATGTCAGGTCAATCAAACAAACTTTTGCATAAAAAAATTTCACTAACATACCGTTAATATTTATGTTCACTTATACGCTTTGTTGTAATAAATACAAAGTTTCCGCTTCATTAATATGTGATTCACTTTGGAATACAAAAGAGAAATTTGCAATAATAGATAGATATACGTGTATATAAAAGTTGTTTAAATGCCCTAACTATATTGACGCCTCGGGTCCATGCTGGCCTTTTGAATTTATTTTGATAGGTTTTCATTTTTGTCAAATTTTGGCGCCCCCTTAGAGGAGCACCTGAGGCGGTTGCCTCACCCATTGGCACGGCCCTGTGTGTGCGCGTGCATGCATGCATGTGTGTGTGTGTATAAACATATACACACGAGGTGCTACCCACAAGTTCCGGGACTGGCCACATGGAGCGCTAACCGGAAGTAATAGGGATTTCTGCCGCTAGGATGAGCTGAAGACATCCTTTATGAAGCAGTGTATAAAGTCTCAGGTGTGCGTGTGCACGTGTTTTCTTTTCATGAGAGTTTTTTCAACCCATTGTTACCGGCGTTCTGCAATTTTCCTGTGTAGTGAATGGCAGACTTGAAGGAGCAGCGCGTCTGCATCAAGTTTTGCTTCAAGCTTGACAAAACTGCATCCGAGACACATGAAATGCTTAAGCAAGCATTCGGTGACGTGGCTATGAGTAGAACCCGGAGTTTTGATTGGCTCTCGCATTTCAAACGTGGACAAATGTCTGTTGAAGATTCTGAACGTTCTGGTCGGCCTTCAACCTGCACAACGGATGAAAACATGGAAAAAGTACGACAGGTCATTGCGAGGATCGTCGGTGTACCATCCAAGATGTCAACAGCATTGTTGGCCTGTCCTATGGGACATGTCAACGAATTCTGTCTGATGAACTAAACATGAGGTGGATTGCAGCCAAATTCGTGGCCCGCATGTTGACCCAGGACCAGAACCAACATCGACTGAGTGTGTGCAGGGATCTCAAGGAGCACATTTGAAACGACCCAAACTTTCTTTCAAAGTTACCAGTGATGAAAGCTGGTTTTATGGCTACGACCCCAAAACCAAGCAGCAGTCTTCCCAGTAGAAGACTCCATCTTCTCCGCGACCGAAAAAAGCAAGGCAGCTCAAGAGCAATGTCAAAAGCATGTTGATCGTCTTCTTTGACATGGAGGGTATTGTCCATAAGGAATTTCTTCCCCAAGATCAGACGGTGAATCAGCAGTTCTACACCGAAGTCCTGAGGCATTTGAGAGAGGACGTGAGACGGAAATGGCCAGAGAAGTGTTGCACACAAGACTGGCTCCTGCATCACAACAATGCACCCACGCACACCGCTCTATCTGTGCAGCAGTTCTTGGCCAAGAACAACATGGCAGTGGTCCCCCATTCCCCCTACTCCCCCGACTTAGCCCCCTGCGACTTCTTCCCGTTCCCCAAGATGAAAATTTGTATAAAGGGACGGAGATTTGACACCGTTGAGGACATCCAGGTGAAACTGCAGGAAGTGCTGAACAGCATTTTATAATCACAGTTCCAGAGGTGCCTCCATGGCTGGCAGAGGCACTGGGATCGCTGTATCAACTCCCAAGGTGACTACTTCGAGGGTGATGGTGGCGATTAGAACCATAGGTAAGCCTATGGTAGTTTATGGCTACAGTCCCGGAACTTTTGGGTAGCACCTCGTGTGTGTGTGTGTACACACACACACACACACACACTAGGGGTTCCGCACTGAGAGAGGGCCACGTATAGCTGACCGTGACCAAATATTGGCTTACTCTGATCAATGTGAATGCCCACTCGGTTAAATGTTTGGCCTTGAGATTTATTAATTGTCATAGCAAAGGCTAATTGTATGGGGAATTGTTTTCTGTTAAGAATAAAAGGTAACTCATGATTATCTCGAGTATTTAAAGAGATTCGGGATATCGTAATGACATTTCCTTCTTTGTCACCTGTCAATATTGAACAGGACTGTTCTTGATGGTTTGCACAATAACGTCGCTGATGTTCACGGTGCTTAAATCGTTTTTGTTCGTCTTCCACTGTTTTTGGAAATTTTTCTCCTATTAGCATTGTTTTCCGTTTATCTACAACCTGTTGTTTACTTTGTGACTTTCTTTTTCTTTCTTCTATTTCAGTTTCAGTGTTATTTTCAATTCCTTCTGTAATACACGTTTTCTTTTTTTCCCTGTACCGGGTGATATAAACCTTTTTATTTGTCTGCTTCTCGGATTCACTCATTTTTTCTCTTTGATTCCCCCATAGATTGTTGCCTTTTACTTTCTTCTTTATCAAAGTCATCATCACCAGCATGATTGGATGTTGATAAGTCATTGTTATATTCATTTGTATTTACACCAATTTCTCCATTATCTACATCATTATCGACAACGTGATCATGCTTTGTTAAATTACATTCACTAATAACCTTCCTTTTGGCCCTGTACCTTTTATTGTTTTCTCGATTTCTTATTCTACTCCATTCCTTTTTACCTACTACAACCACATCGTAGTGACCAAGCTTGTGTTATGCCTGATAAGGGCACTTTTGCATGTGAAAATGAAGAAAATAATGACATAATCTCCACTATAGTCAGAGCTTGACTGGCGGGTAACTTCGGCTGCCTCTCGCCTGGCAGAGCTGGGATAACTGCGCCTGCACACAACAGTCTTTTTCCGATCACTCGCTAGGCCATGGCAGCCAGTGGGGGAGGGGGGAATGGGGGAGAGAGTCCTGAAACTATGCACCTGTGCACAACGGTCATTTTCCAATCACGCGTCACTTAGTTACGACTTTAGAAGACTACAATATAGATATATATATATATATGTATATATATGTATATATATATATATATATATATATATACACACACATACACACACAGTAGACCCTCCCAAATTCGCGGGGGTTACGTTCCCGAAAACACCGCGAATATGGTATCCATGAAAATAGAAGCAAAGGTCTCATGAGAAAATGGGGGTTAGGTTCATGGCTCTCCATTATTTTGACAACAATAAATGATGAAAAGGTAGGTTGTGGTTTTCAACCAATACAATGTGGCATTTGAATCTGCCATAGTCTTATAGTTTACCGCATATTGCCTGCCCATTGATGCTGCACTCTGGCCACTAGCATGTTTATTTCGCAACTCAATTTTCTCACTTAAGCTTCACTTTTATCCATAATATCACAAATGTCCCTCTCAATCTTCTGAGAATATTTCTTCACGTATGTTTTGCATATGAAACATTCACTGCAATGGAGAGGAGGATTTTATTGCTCCAGTTGCCTAGAAATATCCTATACAGTTATAGGAAAGTCACACCTCCGCTTTCACTACCGCAGGGGCAGGTATAGGCATCCCCACATTACACATGCAGGGTTTTCGTACGAAGCGTATTTTTACTTAGCAAAAGGAAGGAAACACCATCTATGGGCTCTAACCTGTACTAGAAGGACACAGCTAGATACCGGAGATGCTTCATGACGGGCTATTTTGGCAAACCCATAGCGGATGGCCCGAAAAATGATGTGATGGATATATACTGCATACAGATTATGACAAATATGTACGACATACCCACTCAACTGGTTAAAGTCAACATCTTCTTTTTGCTTCTGCTTTCTGTATTATCACTTGCTTTCCTCTTGGTAGACATTTTCAGAAAACAAGATAAAAAAAACTCGCTGATGGGGAAATTCATTTGTTTAGTGCTTTTTCTCTTCACTTCAAATATGACAGCAGTAGTCCAAAACCATGAAGCACGCAAATTTCGAAGCCGCGAATTTGGGGGTTTTACTGTATATATAATTTCTTTGTAAATTTCAAAATTATCTTCTTTTCATTTTCTTTGCTTCGACTTATACTCGAGACTTGGATTTTAGATGCTGTTTTAGGCTAAACAGTACACTTCGACTGATACTCAAAGATATATGGTACATCATGATTTTTAATATTGAAATTTAAACCTAAAAACAAAATTTTAAATTAATTTTCACTCATATGGTGCCTAATAATTCAGAAAATAAATTGAACAAGATATTTTTTACTTTCTCATATATATACCATATGGAAGATTTATAGTAATTGCAAAAAAAATCTACATCTGATTTAGATGGAAATACAGGTTTTAAGTGTCTCCGAGTCCAAAAAGGTTATTTTCACCATATCGTCTGTCTGCCTGTAGTGGCTATAGCACGTAACAGGTTAAATGAAATTGAACGTTATTTTGTAATTAGGCATACTATAATCAAGAATAGAAACTACCAAGAGATGAACAATATATCACAATGAAGGGTAGTTGATTTTCACAAGTTGGCGATTTATTTAAAAATGGCTCTAAAGATTTTGATTAAAATTCACTGTTTTGAGTTTGCAATCATACACAATACTTTATAAGCCACATTTTTGAAAAAATAGCTGTATAGCATTAAATGACATTATAATACCGTATTTACTCATGTATCCCATGCACCGTTTTTCCCAAAATGTCAGTAAAAAAAGGGATTGCACAACATATGAAGATTTTTATAAATTACGAGTTTCAATAGTAACTTTACTACAACACACATTCACATTTATACTCGCAGAAGATAATGAATTCTATGAAGTATATGTGCATCTATACGACCAAGCAAACGTTTAGGGTTTAAATGCAAGGTTTATACAGCCATTGGTGCATCTTCAAGATCACGATGGACATTTAGACGATTGAGATGATGTAATATTTATATAATATTAAAGCTGTACATTTTAAATGTTTTAAGTTTATTATTGTTACTCAAAATAAGCATTCTGTCATTAAAAGTTTACTATTATTTTCTACCGATACCTTTGCCAAAATAACTTGGTATCTATGTTCGCCAAATACAAAGTGAGCCTCTGATGCTCCTTTAACATAAAAGTGGTGACTATCGAGGAGAAGATTTCTGCTAGCATCAGTATAAAGAGATCACCCAATATATTGCATCACAGAGGTAGGAGGGAGAAGATGCTTAATGTGTTCAGTTTCAGAGAGAGGGAATCAGTGAAGAGGCCAACCTTTTTATACTCTTTTTTTATTAACTTTGCTCAGATATATACATGCTTTCAAATCCTAAATATAAATGTATATTAATAAATTTGAAACAAAAGTTATACATAATAAAATATATTAGGACATCCCACGATAAAAAATATTTAAATAGTTATCATGTTCTTTGTATTTTCATTTTATTTTGTAATTCTACAACACATCGATTGCTATACTTATCACGCACCTGGTGACACCAAGTGCCAATAAAGTGCAATATGATTGAAAACAAACTACGCCATATTGAGTATGATTTTAAGGATGTAATTGTACTTTTAATTCATAGAAACTCGAGACATAAAAAAAGCTATCATGAAATGGAGGAAGGAAGGCTAGTGAGATTAACGAGATAAAATGTATAGACACTACAAGAAAATAAGAGAATAGAATAGAGAATATAGAGAATAAAAATAAGCATCTGGAATGATTAGAAAAGTTCCAAGTAAATTATGAAATGTGTGTAAATTTGCCTTAAATATTGATGAATCTGCATAGAATTACAACTTGTTATAAAAGTTACAAAACACTCAGTAAATGGAAAAACTAATTTTACACTGAGAGATCATCACCTTTAGTTTCCTTACACACTGGCATAAAACTGCCAGATCTATATGGTTTGAGTAAGCCATGGCATAGTGGTGAGCTTGCTACGCTAAGCATACCTGGTTCGAATCCTGCGAAGGTAGGATTTTTTCCGAGGTTGCCCAGCTCCCTATTTGTGTGGTTAAGAGGAGTACATGCAAATCAGTGTCCACAGTCCTTTGGGAAGAGACGTTAATCAGTTGGCCCCCTTGGTGCTCTTCGTTAAGAGTAGACTAATGCCGGCACTGGGTTTCCCTCCTCCCTTCTGTGTGTGTCTGGCGTGAAAGGCAATGGGAAACCAACACATCATATGTGTTTATTCCCTAGTCAGTTCAAACCAATCTTAGGATTGAAAACCATGAATGAATGAAGCATAATTACAGAATTTTTTTACATTTTTTTCTGACATGAGTGGCAACTAATAATAGATTCTGGAAGCATTTAATCTCACCTTAATATAAACAGTATGAGCCGAGTTCTTATAATATTTTACAAATAATTTTTAAACCCAAAAGTTTGCACCTCTGCACCAATTTACCTGCTTTCCTCATGGGACGATATTGGGGTAAAAACAATAACTAAAATTTGCAATTTTTCAGAATTTTATATTTTTCCATTGTTTGTTACGTCATACATTTCTGCCAAATTTTAATGTTGTGGCACATCTAAAAGTGCATTTATATTGGTCTAATTGTTTCAATTTTAAGAATTTTTAATGGCCACAATAACAATCTTCACTGTAATTTTCGATGTTAATTGCTGCTGGAGCACCAAACTCTCTGAAATTTTTCAGCTCCCTAGCTTGACAGAAAGTAGAAAAACATTTGGCATTATGTTTAACTTTTATGAATTTTTAAGTAAAATAAATCTAAATTCATATAATCTCGATTCAATTATTTAGCAATCTCTACCTTTAAAAAATGTCAGCATTGTACTGCATTTAGACCTAAACAATTAAATATTTGGTCAAATTTTATTTTTTTTTAGCGGCCAAAAAAATTAACATTTTTGTAATATTCGATTTCTCTCATCCGTTGTACCACTCGCCATACCTACATGCCAACATCAAGTCAAAAAGTCTGAAAGTGCTTTCATAATTTATATCCTTTTATATCTGCAATATATAGCTGCCTCTGACATAGTATATACAGTGTCCTCGGTTTAACATCACCTCAATTAACGTTGATTCGCATTAACGTCATTCAAAAATTAATACCGACATTTGAATTAACGTCGTCAATGACTTGAATAAACGTCACCCTGACTCGGTGCTAAAATGACACATGAAAATAACTGCGCATCTTTTTTCTGCATTTTAGCGACATCTTCATTGACACTGAACTCTGAAATCATGCACTAGATAAAAAAAGTTTTTTCCATACACCCCTCATGCAAGAAACTAACTGCCTTCCAGGCTTCGCCAACGAGCATGATGGAGTCCCTGATTTTGAAACTTTTCCAGAATTCTTCCACTGTCATTTTATTATCTTCAGTAGCCCTCACAAGCATATCAAATGTTTTCTTCAGATAATTAACCTTAAAAATGGCAACTGCACCCTGGTCCATTGGCTGAATAACAGGCGTAGTGTTGGAAGGTAGAAAAACTACTTTTATATTATCACAAAGTTCTTAAATTGATGGTGGATGTCCAGCGGCATTATCAACGAGTAGGAGAATCTTGAATTCTAGCTTCCACTTGATGCAGTATTTGCACAGCTCATCTTCAAGCTTAGAGACTAAATAATCACAGGAAATGCTGCCCGTTATCCATCCCTTGGCATTGGAGTAAAAATGAACTGGTAAATGTTGTTTAACATAATCTTTAAGAGCACGTGGATTTGCTGAATGATACACCAACACTGGCTTCAATTTGCAATCTCCTTCGGCGTTACCACCCAGCGACAGAGTAAAACAATCTTTGGCAGCCTTAAACCCTGGTGCCGATTTCTCCTCCTGAGAAATATATGTTCTGGATGGCATCTTTTTTCAAAAGAGTGCCGTCATGTCAAGGTTGAAGATTTGCTTTGGAGAATAACCGCCTTCTTTGATGATATCTTTTAATGATGGAATAAAGTTCTCTGCAGCATTGATGTCAGCAGAGGCAGCCTCACCAGTCATTTTAATGTTGTGGAAATTGTATCTTTTCCTAAAGTTGGCAAACCAACCTGAACTCGCATTGAATACCTTGACATCCTCTTTATCCTTTGCTAAGTCTTCGTAGATTGAACAAGCCTTTGCTTCGGCCAAGAACATGCTGATAGGCACATTCCGCTGGTTTTGATCCTTGATCCATGTACTCAGCATCCTCTCCATCTTCTTCATTATATTACTTCTCGCGTATGATGTCTTCATGGCACTCGTCGAAGTTCCAGATTTAGCACTTTTTCAAATTTTTGAGGAATTGTCCCGTATTGTCCGGATGGTACTCTCGCTAAGCCCAAGAACACGTGCTATGTGTAATATGCACTCTCCTTTCTCGATGCGGCTTATTACGTCCATTTTCATACAAATAGTTATTGGCTTTCGCTGTTTCTTGAGCTCGGTAGCACCCTGAGATGTAAATAGGCATTTTTCAGACATCATGAGGGCAAAAATTTCACGCAATAACAAACAGTGCACGTTAATAATTACAAGAGAAAAGTTTTCACTGTCACTACGACAACGGTTGAAAGTGAACTGAATAAGACGTGTGGATATGTATAAGGACGAGGACAGGGTCAGTCGAGACTACCAGCGTAAATTTAAAAAATCGGTACAACATACATTGTACAAACTTTCTCATATATGGGTACTAATGTGTCGTTTAGTTATCTTTAGAAAATGAAAATCGTATGAGCCTGCTTTTAGGGAATCCAATTTTTGTTCAAGTTGCCCAAGAATAAACTAGCCTTACATTCAGTCATTGAGAAAAGTGAAATATGTAGTATTATTGTAGATGTATACTTAAGTAACTTTATGAAATTTGATCAAAAACGTTATAGCCGTTTTTGAGAAAATCGAACTGTTGTTAAAGTTGCCTAGACTAAACTGGCCTTATGCTCATTTTTTGAGAAATATGAACTATTCAGTATTATTGAGGATGTAAACTCAAGTAACTGTACAAAATTTGATCAAAATCGTTAGAGCCGTTTTTGAGAAAATCAGATTGTTGTTAAAAATGCGTAGAATAAACTACTCTTAATTATTGATCAATGTCAACCATTTCTATGTATACTCTGCTCAGTATGATAAAATGCCTAAGTACGAGATTTCATTCATTTTCGGTCTACCGTCTAGGCTCCAGAGCCAGTAACAGACAGACAGACGGCATTGCGAAAACCACTTTTTCAGACACCTAAAACATACATTTCCGTAAAAATCTCGAGGTCGAATTTTTTCACGAAAACAATACTTTCTCAATACTTTGTATGAGAAAGTAAAAAGATACATTGTAAATCCTCCAGTGTGTGCGATGCACCGTTTGCGTCCGATATCTTTTCATTATGCATTCTTCACGGATCTGATTTATGAGCTTTGAAGCAGAGGAAAATTAGCTGATTTATTCTGCTTTCATTCTGTGGTTCCTTATTGTCTGTGTTTATATGTTAGGATTTTTTTTCTGTCTTGGGTCTGGCCTTGTTAGATCTTACTCAGGCTTCTATAAGCTCTTATCTGTCTCTTCTTTATGAGCTTCAAGGCAGAATTGTCTTATTGACTGTGTTTACATCTTTGGCTTTTTTCTACGAACATTGTATGTATTGTATATTTCCTTTTTTACATTGTATATTTATGTATTATATTATTTTCTTGGGTCCCTCCTTCAGCTGTACCCTTATGCAGTTCACCATGGCTTCTATGTTTCTTGCAGTGACTGCTGGAAACACTTGCTCAGCACTTTCTGATGGCCTGACGGCTGGCTCGCTATTCAGACCACGTTATTCCAAAAAATTCATGTCAATTAAAAAAATGGTATAAATTCAGCACCCGTGTAATTCTAAAAACGCGTAAATTAAACCCGCATAAATCAAGAGTTTACTGTATTTAACTTTTTCGTAATTTTTCGTAATTTCCAGTATACAGTGCCACCAACATGTAGCAGAGAATTCTGTAGACATATTCAAAATAGACCTAATTTATGGCAATAAGGACGACTATATTCTTTTATGATATGAAATAATAATTTTGCCTCATAATGCTATTCATAATAATTTAAATATCTATACCTCAAATATGGAGAAAGTCATGTGTTGGCCACATCAGATTTTTATTTAATTACGAAGTGAAAGAACTGGAGCATTAATACTTTTTGGTATTTTTTTGGGACAATTCCTAGAGAACTAGGGTGTCCTCGAGTGCCCTTGTGGAAAGTAGGGGTCGGCTTACAATCGATTAAATGCTGTATATAAAAAGATTGAATAAAAATATATACTAATTCCTGGTTTAGAAAATCTTCATTAATCATAGACTAGGTATATCTCCAACTCTCAGGGTGGAAAACCTGCTTTTATCAATGGGAAAAATAATATTTACACTAAATATTGATGTCACTTCTTGAGCAAAGACAAAAACATATAAATTATGCCCAAGGAAAATTAACCTGCTATAACTTGATATCAGTTTCTTCAAACACTAAAGATGCACACCACTCAACTGACGTTTCCACAATGATGGACGTATTGGAACTAATGCGAACAAATAGTTCTTTTTCGATGTCACCGATGCAAAATGCGAGGGAATAGGAAATGTTGAAGGAGAAGAGGCTGTAAACAGTGGTGTGAGAATATGTACCCTGTCCTCACACGGGATAAGGTCTCTTTCCTGAAATTCAATTTCCTGAATGCCAATTTGCCGAATGCCACTTTCCTGAATGGGCCCAGTTTCCCAAATGCCACTTTCCCGAAAGCCATTTTCCCGAACGCCACTTTCCCAAATGCTCTCTTATAAGAAAATGATCTATCCAGACCCTTTCCAGAGATGAAACCTCGACATTTAAATATGTCTCAACCTGGACATGTCAGCGGTCACTAACAACCAACTGCTCCATGCTAAGAATGTAACGACTCCTTATATAGTGTGGCGACCAAAAAACAATGCCACATTAACCTCTAACTAAATGCTATATTTTACAGGAAATTATAACATAACAGCAAAACAAATGCTCTTGAGACGTAAAACTAGTCTCGCAACATAAAACACTTCATGAATATCAATTCTAACATAACAGCAAAACAAATGCTCTTGAGACGTAAAACTAGTCTCGCAACATAAAACACTTCATGAATATCGGTCTATTGTTACACTGTGTCTTCAGGAAACTTTCAGCACACACCACTTGCGAGGAAAATCTTTTTGTCTCACAGTATACGCTCCTCTCTCTCTCTCCGTCACTCGGAATCCTCCCTCTCGCACCAGTGACCCTCAGCTGGCTCCTTCTCTCGATAGCTGCAGTCATGTGATCGGCGTGGATGAGGGGAGGTTCAGCAGGTAGTTTGAATGGGCGACTTCTTGACTTTTTATTGGTTAATTTCTTAATTACGTTATATAACCATGGGAGGAGGAAATGGGAAATAGGGGTAATATTCGCCCTATATAAAGCGCGTTGCTATGGACCAAACAATTGGCGGAGAGATATTGGCATTTCTGTTTGGCGATTACAAAAGGCAGCGATAACGAAGGAAGGCGATATTCGATGGTTGGGCGTTATTTGATGGCTGGGCGTTATTCGTCGCGTTTCTTCGACAAGTACTTTGTTAAGTGCGTAGGTGTGGGGAAAATCGCTGCAATAGGTAAGGGTGCAATGGTACAACTTCCCCTGCCATTCTCCTGGTTGGTGGGTGACAACGGGCAAAGGAATAACGGACAATTAGGAAGCTAGGGTTTGGAAATGAAAGGCCTCCCAAACAAAAAACACATTAAGTTAATGAGTTTGGAGCTCATGAATGTAAACATTTCCATTATTGTTCACTTTCTATTTTCAAATCTAGCCACACAAGCTGAAAACATGTAAATTTTGGGAATATGAATTTTTCGGGAAAATGGTCAACTAAAAAAACTTGGATTCGGGAAAATAGGCTATTCAGGAATGTGGGCATTCGGGAAATTGGCTTTCGGAAAATCAGAATTCGGTAAATTGGTTTTCGGGAAAGTGACCCCAAACCCTCTCACACACCCTAACACAGTGTAGCAATTACTAAAAAGCAGTAAAATAAACCCAAAAGATGTGTATTTCATTCTCACACAAGAGCCGCCACCAATCAACTGAGAATTTTGAATGTGCCTGAATGAATGCACGTGGAAACAAAGACGAACCACAGGAGGGATGGCTTGGGATGTCCCGTATCCTCCTCGGACTTTCTAAAGATTTCCTTGCAAATGTCTCCCACTGGCCAACATCTGATGTGACTGCAGCAGGCTACTAAGGCAGAGGCGATGCCGAGGCATGGCCTTTCTCAATCATTCTTCTCCCCCCCTCCAACCTAAGGGAATGCTTCTCTTTTCAGGCCCACGACTACCTTTGGTGCAAAAGATGCATTGGGGGCTGCAAATCACAGAGGGAACCAGCTAGAAATATTAGGTGCTGTGAGAACTGCTTTCACCCAGTCGGCAAAGATCCATTGCTTGTAAGAGCAATAAAATGTTGGAAAAACCACATCCAGCTATCTGTATTTGGTAGTACTCTTGGAAGCCAATTTCGGAAATACCATTCGGAGTAGAGCCTGGTTACTGCCCCTGAATATTCATTTGAAGTCACATTTTCACATTTATTCGCCAGCTGCAAACACTAAACATATCAATAGAAAACCAAATGGAAAAATTAAATTAAGATATTTTCCAAAATATTTTGCCAGGAAAATTTGGCACCCCTAAAAATGCGCTGCCCCAAGCGATGGTTTGGTCTGCTTGTATTGCTGAGCCGGCCTTGAATATGCAATGAAACTGAATAACAGTGCTCGCCCTCACCAGAAATTCAGTAAAATTCAAAAAATGAAACCAACAAACACAGAATAAATGCAAATATTTTTATCTCTTTGTATACTGCAAGGTAATATAAAATTCCCATCTATACGCAAAATGTTCTCAAATGATCCTTTATACTACCACCCATGTTTTTCCTATAAAATGTCTGGAAGGCAATTTGAACAAATGTTGACAGCTTTATGCTGTTTCCGAAGTTCTGAGAATGTTGATAAATCAGATAAGTTGCAAAAGAGAAGTCCTTTATTATAACTATTAAAAGGAACTTTCAAGAAGCCTTTTATCCTGATGAAGCTTTGTCTTTAGACGAATCTTTGCTTTTGTTTCGTGGACACCTTAGTTTTCGGCAATTCATACTAGGAAAAAAGGCTAAATACGGAATTAAGTTTTTCAAATTGTGTTCTTCAGACAGATATGTGCTAAACATTAATATATACAAAGGTAAAAGTGATGCAAATCAAGAGGGTATGTCAAAATTAGAAACATTTGTTACTAACTTGATGCAACCCTATCCACAATACATAAGGGCCATCATGTATACATGGACAGTTATTATAACAGTTGTCAACTATCGAACTTGCTGCTAAAATTAAAGACTCATACAAGAGGCACACTTCGTTCTAACAGACGAGGGAACCCAAATGTTGTTGTTTTAGCAAAACTCAAAAGGGGAGAACACAAATGGAAACACTGTGGAAATATTTGTCTTAACCGCTTCCCTGATTACCCCGAGTATACTCGGATCGGGAGACTAGGGTCAAATTCTGACAACCCCGAGTATACTCGGGCTACTGTAATTTTTCCGTTCCTTTTGCGATGCAACCGAGTTTTTTTGGACCTTTGTATTAGTTTCTGTTCCGACCATCAGAGGTCACTCAGAGACAGTTTATATTTCTCGGAGCGGGTTTTTCGAAATATCGGGGTACTGAACTCACATGGTCATTTGTACCACTGACGGCAAAATTTTCTCTTTACAACCCAGTTGCTTCGATTGCTACTCCAGATGTTCTTTACCCTACCAAGGAGACCGTCCATTGCTAGGTCATTTGCCCTGAGAGGGTTTTTCCCATGCATTCTTTCTTTCCAATTCCTGGAAGGTCCTTCGTCTCACCTCCTGGAGATAAGTATGCACCCTTTGGGAGCAGCCTTTCGAACATCTTTTTGTGGCAGTTATTCGTAGAGCTTTCGAGTGAATACATCTAGCAGTTTTCCTTCCATTTGTGCTCCCTAGCATTTTTATTATGCCGTTGTTTTTGTTATATTCTGTTATATTGTTATATTCTGATATATTGATATATTCTGTTATATTGTTACATTTTTATTGCATATTATTTTGTTATTTTATATCACTTTACTTATCCCTAATGGAGCGTGAGGAGTATTCCGATAGTGACATTGACGCTGAGGAGATTTCCATTGAGGAATCTGGATCGGAATCAACTGTGTCCGAGGAATATTTAAGTTCTGATGCCGAGTACACAGTGAATCCATCGCAGGATAATCGATGGCATGAAGTGGACACATTAGGTCCTCCTCCTCCTGCTCCAGAAAGATTTCCTTTTGAAGGTGAATCTTCACTGAATTTTGAAGTTGGTCCAGGAGGAATTTTACAGTTTTTTTAACTATTTTTTGATGAAGAGCTCGTTGTTTCTATTGCTAATGAAACGAACAGATATGCGACTCAGTCTCTCAATGCTAGGCCATCGAGTTCAAGTACCGCTTTACGTCAGTGGCACCACACCACTGGAGCTGAAATTCCTGTTTTTCTTGCGATAGTGATGTTGCAAAGCACTGATCACAAACCTGACCAAGAGATATATTGGTCAACAAGACCTGTGTTTTTTGCTGTTCTTTGGACAGACAATGTCCTACAGGAGATTTGTTAAAATACGGCAGTTTCTGTATTTCAGTTATACGAAACCTACGATGCGGAAAATCATCCTAATCCTAAATTACATAAAATATGGCCAGTCTTTCAGAGCTTAGAGGAGAAGTTCCAAAAATTTTACACACCTGAGAGAGACATCATGATTGACGAAAGCCTTTTGCTATTCAAAGGAAGACTGGGATGGCGACAATATATTCTGCAAAAAGGGGCTAGATTTGGCATAATAACTTTCATATTCTCGACAGGGAATTCCAAATGTCAATGACTCTAGCGAAGCCCTTGCTAGACAAAGGTTATTATCTAACAACAGACAATTTTTATACTTTGCCACAATTGGCTGAGTTATTGGTTTCACAGTCAACAGACATTTATGGAACAGTGCACCTAAATCGAAAAGAAATGCCTGTTGGCCTAAGGGAGAAACCACTGAGAAAAGCAGAAATAGTGGCATATCATAGGGGGGAAGTGATTGTGCTTTGATGGAGGGACGTGGGAGACGTAACGGTTCTCTCTACTGTCCACAATCAAGAAATGGTGACGGTGGAAGGAAAGAGTGGCAATAGGAAAAAAAATCCAAGACTGTCATTGATTATAATGACATGATTGGAGGGGTAGACAGAGTGGACCAGCACCGTGCAGATTATCCCATTCCACGGAAGCGTGGGAAAAAATATTATAAGAAAATTTTTTTCCGCCTTCTAGACATATCAGTATGGAATTCATTTGTACTCTATAAGAAGACTGGAGGAGAGCATGATCATTAGGAATATAGAACTCAAGCTGATTGAAAAGACAATAGAGGTTTATAACCCTAGCATCACCTCCCCTAGGGCTGGACGACCACCGTCGATGCCGCATCCTCTTCGCCTTTCTGGAAGGCATTTTCCAGAGTACATACCGCCCACTGAGAAGAGGACGAACCCCACTAAGCAATGTTCATTGTGTAGCCAAAAGCGAGACATCCAGGGAAAGCAGATTAGGAAAGAGAGCCGATTATACTGCCCGAGGTGTAATGTTCCGTTATGCGTGGTTCTGTGTTTTAGAATTTATCATACAAGTGTACATATGAGATGTTATATATTTTGTATATATTTTATTTGTTACATATGTGTACTAGTTATAAGTTTAATATTTAGTAGTTTTTTACTTATTATTAGTTATTTTTTATTGTAATTTATTTTATTGTTTCATGTTCATCACATAAGCGTATATGTAATTTTTACTACTACTAAATACATATATATATACAGCGTGTCCCAGAATTCGCACTCACGAATCTCAGTACGTGATTCCTAGCCAAATTCTAAGACCAAAATATTCTTTGTAAAAATTTCGAAAACCGAGAAAAATGTAATTAAAGTTTACGCGATTTGTCAATGCTGTACTGTGATGAGTCGGCTGTACGATGGAAGTCCACTGCTACCGCGCGATTCCTCTCGCACAGTCTTGGCTAAGTGCTAAAGAATTCATTTTCGGTGTTGCCGCTGTTCGGGAAAACGTTCTGCATACATTCTTGCGGCAACGTTTGCCACGCCATCACATTCACCGAAAATCACATATCTGCATACTCATTGCAGTCGTACTCCATCTCGCTCACTAGAAAGTCGCAGGACTGGCAATTAAGTCAGTGCGTTGTGTCCTTGGAGAGCACAGTGTACCTACTAGTGTGACTGTTGAATGGGCTAACGATACAATCGATCAAGTGCAAACATAATCACATCTAATACTTCTCCATTATTCCATGATTAGTGAGCATTTCTTTCTTGTTTTATTATTTATCAATAAAGGCAATACATATTTATGCCATTATTTAGAAAAATTCACGTTAAAAATTATTGTGTGAACCTAAAATTAATAAAAATAATGCAAAGACCATGAAGTAACAAGATGAAAAAGATAAATTGGTTAAACGGAAGAAACAATGAATTAAAATCCATTCTAAAATCACATTAAAAAAAGAATAAAGAGGAGAATCTAAATCGGCAGGGAAAAAATCGGCACTTCCGGGAATCGAACCTGCGAGCATCATCACCGAAAACGAATTGTTTAGCACTTAGCCAAGACTGTGCGAGAGCAATCGCGCGCTAGCAGTGGACTTCCATCGTATAGCCGACTCATCACAGTATAGCGTTGACTAATCGCGTCAACTTTAATTACATTTTTCTCGGTAATAATGAGGTTTTCGAAATTTTTACAAAGAATATTTTGGTCTTAGAATTTGGCTAGGAATCACATACTGAGATCCGTGGGCACGAATTCTGGGACACCCTGTATATATATATATATACCGTATATACTCGTGTATATGCCGACTCCATGTATAGTACGACCCCTGATTTTTTGAACAAAACTGATTTAATCATATATCTCGTTTATAGTACGACTCCAGCTTTCTACCGGGGTCGATAATATCTATCGGAAAACGTTATTGCTTCATTTAACATTAATGTTCATGAAAGCATACAGTCAAATTTCATATATAAAGTATAAAGCTGAAAAAGGCATATTGCGAAACCGCATCAATAGGTATACCTGTATTTATATTACCGTATATACTCGTGTATATTCCGACTCCATGTATAGTACGACCCCTGATTTTTTGGTGAACAAACCTGATTTTATCATATATCTCGTTTATAGTACGACTCCAGCTTTCTACCGGGGTCGATATATTTCGTTTCAATAGCTCGATGGTTACTAGCGAGATATATTGAACGACCGTGATTTTCCACACCACCATAGAATAGACCGTAAATGTCGTAAATATTATGTCTTGTGAGTACACTAAAATTTGGATAAGTTAAGTATCTTACTCCTAAAACATTTAATAAAAAGTGATATGAATAATGATTGCACAAGATGAAATAAAATCGTAACAATTCTAGTACGTATGAATTACGTTCCGTGTACGTAATGGTTTCACTCACTCATCGACTTAATAGATAGGGATAACGGATAAAAAGAAATTACTTTGTAATATTCCAGTCTTTATTGTTTCTTCAATCACACACCGACCGGTTTCCACTACAAAATCATTCTAATGGTGTTACTAACCGACGTAACACTTTTAGAATGACTTTGTAGTGGAAACCGATCGGTGCGTGATTGAGGGAACAATAAAGACTGTCGAATATTACAAAAATAATTTCTTTTTTCCAAGATGTCGAAATTCCATAAAGTTACGCCGTCTACGATACTTTTAGTCTAACTCGTTCCAATCCATCCCTTGTAAAAAGATGCAAACAAAGATGTACATACATAAAATTCAAGAAAAGAAGTGCCCGTAAATATTCACTTATATCAAGTATTTGTGAATTTGAAGCTGTATACATGAAAAAGATTCTACTCTTCACGAAGCAACATAACAATGATAAAGGACCTCACTGTTAAGGTTAGCCTACCATTAGAATGCGTGCGGGCGGCATAACTTCACCGAAAATGCCCGTGAAGATACTTGAATTTTAAATCCTCAAATGCATTACTCGTGTACAGTACGATCCCCAATTTTTGCAATAAAAATTTGGTCGTAAAAACTCGTACTATACACGAGTATATACGGTATTTTTTTTTTTTTAATTGTATAAAAGTGTTTTATATTGTATATAAGTACATATCATACATCATTTATTCTTAATTTTCTAGTTACCACAAAAGAAACATTAGTTTTGAAACATAAACCGAGTTCAAAAACTTCGTATTTATCATAATATGAAAATTTTAAACTTAAATAAAATTTTTAATAAAATTTATTGTTAAAAAATGAATGCATAGCCATAGCCGTCTTACGCACAAAAAATTATTCCTTATACAGGAACAAGATGGCTATAGCAGTCTTGTCTTATAATTACTGATAATTACTCGTAAAGCATTAACATATATGTCTTTATAAATGTTTCAAAATCTACTGGAGAATATAAATATGCGTGCGTTTCTAGAATCATACGGTCATCATCGACTGTCCGTGAGTGTGTTAAATGCTGCTCCAAACCTAATTTTCCGTTTGCCACTACAGATAATGCTTTTTGACAAAGAAAGCAATAGGCTTCATGTTCATTTTTGGTGTGTTTAAACATTTTATGTTCTTTGCAAATCCTAATTAAATTTACATTTCCGTTTAGTGTGGGACATTTAAGAAAAATATTTTATTTGGGAAATTACTGGACATGCCATATTTTAAGGAAATGCAAGAGAAGCTAAAATTCAATGTAATTTTGCTAACTCAAGCGATTTAACATAATTTATTCATGGAAACAAGATAAGCAATGATAGTTATGATATTTAAAACACCTTGGATTCCACATATTACATTTATATTTTCCCAAAAAATCTTGAATTAAACAATAGTGATATTTACTTACATTAAATTTAAGAGACAAGGTTTTGAATGAAAGCTTTTCAGCTTTATTCTAATTAAATAACTCCACTCAACTCACTTTGATGTTCAAATTTTTTAAAGAAATTTCCACTATAACTTATTTTATTCATGGAAAATAAAAGAATTACTGAAGTCACACTAAAGTAAAGCTAAGCGGAAATTATTCAGCATTTAGCACGAGTAAAAACATAAAGACTACATAATAATGCCATTCACATATGTTGTACCTAAAACAGAGGACAAACGAAGGTAGACTCAAAAAATGGGAGAGGCCAAAACTTTTGAGGCTAAAAAAAAAAGGGTCTGGTCACCCTACCCGGGTTAGTATTCTAGGGTTAACGAATCGAATATGGCTTTTTAAGTACAAGAAGGTGTAAATTACCATTTAAGGCCATTGAATGCATTTTTCGATTTAATATTTAAAATTACGTCGGAAACATAACACCAGTACCAAAATACATTGACTAAAAACGCAGAAATACGAGGGTTTACTTAAATGATTTTAATATATAACGTTAAGAACGTATTAGCAATTACCCCTGTGAAATTTATCACACAAAATAAAACGATTACATTGTTAAAATCCAATCCTAAACCAACCTTAAACTCAGCATTATATCCCTCAATGGTACTCCATAAAAAATATCGACGATTTAAAACATCGATGTTTTGCAACCGATGTATCGATGTTAGACAACGATGCAGGTTGCCAACATAGTACTATTAAATCTGGTAAATTTAGGTATCCATCTAGTGGAGAAAATTCTTTTCTAGTGGGTTAGTAAAAAATCTGGTATAATAAGGGTAATCATGAAGTTTAGTCACTTTTATTATTAAGGGGTTCCAAGCTGAAGTTTACTCATTTTTATTATGTAAATCGATATGTATACTTCAAAAAACATTGAAAGAATGTATTGGTGAGCCTTCGGCTCGCTATATTTTTACAAACCCAATCTCCGGACAAGAAACTGATTGGCCGGTCTCAACATTTACTGTAATCTCCGGAAAACGTGGAGGGATATTATGCTTCCGGGCGAGGCGAAGGGCGCGGTAGCGCCCGGAGCCGACTACGCATTAAAACAGCAAGCCGAAGGCTCGCCAATATTATCCTTTCAACGTTATATCATCTTGACTGTTGCTCCGCAAATGGAACCAAATGTAATTTATTAGGCCAAACGCATTTCGTGATTCAGATCTTTTCAATAGGCTTTTACTTTGTATTATTGAGCAATATGTTTTGTAATTCACTTGAATTTATGTTAAACATAAAAGTAATAAATGCTTTAAAAATTCACTTTGGTTGTTCACGAGTCCTAAAACTGCCTTCATAATAGAAGTGAGTACACTTCATTAGCTTGGAACCCCTTAAATAATAAAAGTGACTAAACTTCATGATTACCATAATAAGTTTTATAATTGGTGATTTTTAGTGTATTTTTCTTTTATTAAAAAAATATTTTCGAAAATAAAACCATTACAGTAATACCCCGCTATACGTCGGAGATGCGTTCCTGAAAAATGCGACATAACGAAACAACGTATAGTGAAACAAAGATTACCAGTGGATTGCCATAAGAACTATGATAAAAGTTTGGGGTTGCGCTCCTGACGGGTGTTTTGTGACACATTTATTTCCCAAATAATACATATGAATACAGTACATTGGACATACCATGTTACCACTATACATTTTATCGTAACAACGAGTAACCAACTGCAATAATAAATTCAGAAATCACCGAAAATAATTGTCTATAGCATGATAGAGCACAAATTGTTTCTTTACTTACACGTACACTGATACGCACTTAGAGTACTTTTCAAGCAGATTTCGTAATTCAAAGTATAATCAATATCTCACGAGATATCAACGCAGACGTAAACACAAAATTATAGCCACAACTGTTCACAAGCTCAGAAATAGGTATTTACACATCGTCATTAAAATTGGGACAGTCACTTTTATCCCCTATGTATCTTGTGAACCACCTAACTCATCATCATCTCTCAAACACATGGCCAGAAAATGTTTATTCTGAGTATGATTTTACAAGAATTGATAAACATGAAATAAAATTATTTCATATAAATAATAATAAACATGAAGTTAAAAGCCGAATCACGGGTTTTTATTGTTATAGTTATAATTTATGCACCGCAATAGGAATTTCTGAAATTTTGCGTTTAGTATTTCACAAACGATATATATGCGAAGCGGCACAACTTATAACGAAACATGTTCCTTAATTGATTGGCGACGTATATTCGAAATAACGTATAGCGGGGTTTTACTGTATTCGGATTTTATTCTATCTCTGCCATCTACCGGATCATAGAATAAGCAAAATATCTGTGTTGTAGTTTTCTGTATGGAAGGTAACATTATACTGGGAATTTGGGAATCCCACAATGATAATGACCAAAGTGACCAGACGTACAGCATTATGCCGTATTGTACAGCATTTTCATCTACTGTACAGCATTGGAAAGTGTACAGCATATTAAAATTTTGCCCGTCAAAATTGATAATAATTT
The DNA here is from genome assembly GCA_036926305.1 of Uropetala carovei. Classification (NCBI taxonomy): domain Eukaryota; kingdom Metazoa; phylum Arthropoda; class Insecta; order Odonata; family Petaluridae; genus Uropetala; species Uropetala carovei. Next base: position 13,371,767 of record JAXCHB010000011.1, read on the forward strand.
AAATAATTTGTGTTTTTATTATTTCATGTCAGCAATATAAAAAAGTACCTAAACGCAGAACAGTAATATGTTTTCCGTGGTGTGGTTGTAGCTTTATATGTGCTCTTTACTTGGTTTAATTTTACTACTACATCATGGTTTTTTGTCAAAATGAGTGTACCACTCGTACCACTTTAGAAAATTCTATGGTTGTAGCTGGTTTATGCAGTTTTTGCATGTCACCTGTCACAGTCCACAAAGCACCCACAAAGTTTTATGGTTCTCTCAAGTCATTGCCACAAGTTTCAAAAAGCGAAGTAATTTGAAAATTGAATTAATTTATGTTACGGTTAATTATTTACATGATTTGTTCCAATTTTATTTTGTTTTTTATAAAAATAACATCAAAAGCACCGCGAGGAAGGAAGGACTTTGGAGAATTATTATATGATTAATCAAAAAAATGGATTTATCTTCGTTAAAATTGTTGTTTTTAAGAATTCAGTAGTATTTGTGTTTTATTGAAATGTTTTTATTTTGTTAAAAATACGTTTTTTTTCTTCATTTTATACACCATTGAGATTTTAGAAATCTGGTCACTTTATTAATGACAGTTTGAAAGTGAACCTCTTCCTTCTCTGTGGAAGAATTTTCTAGAATCAGAAGATCAGTGGTCTAACTATGCCGATGGCATCGGGGCCCCAGAGAAAAAAATAGATTAAATCAGCTTAATGTTTGTTTGCAGGTGGCAGACAAAATATTTTAAAATTAAACAAAAACTATTCAAATGAAAAAACCTTTAAAAATAATTGGCCGACTCAGGTCATGGGGAGGTAGGATGTGACAATTGGTCGATGGCATCCAGCGGATGGTAAGGGGCAGGCAGATCCTGCAATATGGACTGCATCTCATGCTACAGAAAAGATCTATTAGAGCCATTGCCAGTGTAAATATCCTTATGGAAAACATATTTCAAAGCATGCAGCATTCTTCCTCTTCCATGTATACTGGTACAATAAACTCCCAATTTACATATGCCATGCATTCCTGAAAAGCAGTTCGTAAACTGAAAGCTCATAAATTGGGAGAGATTTTCCCATAAATGCAATGTTAAAATCACGGGATGTGTTTGAAAGCCAATTTTTCCTCTTGCATGCGCAAGAAAAAGGAGAACAGAACGAATTATAATAGATTTTAACAAATGCATTTTAATCATAAATTATTCATTTGCTGAATTTGGCATCATTTTTCACAATAAGTGGAGGTTTGGGGTACAGTTCTTACAAGTGTGTGAGGGCAGATTAGCAGGCATATCATTTTCCATCTCATCAGGACAGGCCAAAGGCGGAAAGAGGGGGGTTCTGCGGATGCCTGGCATCCAGATCCCAGGTTGTGGGGAGGAACCCGAATTTAAAAAAGTAATGATTTTTTACTTTACCTGCATACACAATATATTTCATGTAATGTGTATGGAGGCATATGCATAAACGAAGGAGTGATGCAAACCTCATCAGTATTGTCTGTAATTTCAGTTTAAATACACGCTAAGTAGTACCTAGTACAGGGATGGCAAATACGTGACATGTGCCAAACTTGGCTGGCCAAGAAATTTTGTCGGCACATGAAAAAAAATCAGCTGCTGTTTGGAAGTCCCCATCTTCCACTCCAAGATGTATTCTTAGAAACATTCGGTACAAAATTTCTCAAATGTGCACTTCAAATTAGTTTTTCTTAGAAAGTCAAACAAAAACCCTTGCAGAGCGAGTGATACACTGATAGAAGGGTCTTAGAAGTTGCATATCTCAGAGGATAATAGTTTCAATCACCCCTATTTAATACCAGCCATGGTCCTGGAGGTGAGGATACTCTTTGAGTTTCTGTTAACATATTCTGGAAACAAACAACTTATGTCAATGCTTATTCATGAATGTTTATCAAGGGAAACATGGGATAAAGGAAGCAGGAGAAACCCCTCTATAACAGTAATGGCCAACTTTTCTACCTCCCCGGTCTATATGATAGGCTGAAAATCATCAGTAATATTATTCCAAAAGAGCCATAGGTTGGCCATCCTTGTGCATTGGTATGTAAGGGGAATAACCATATGATTCTGTTGGAATGATCAGAGACTCTGTGAAAAATTTTGAGTGAGAGTTGGAAGGTGATTTTTGGTGGTATCAGGAAGCAGCAGTAGCAGTTAAAAAGTACAGTAGAACCTCTCTTATCCGAACTTCTGTCAACCGGAATCTCAGTTAACCGAAGTTACCTCTGTCTTATTTTATTGATTTTTTTAAATTTACGAATTGCTAATAATGGAGCAACGTAGTTACATAGCTGTAACTCAAGACAGATTTCTATTCAAGTTATAACTCATGTCTGTCCCAGAAAGGGTCAGTGACGTAGTTGTGACTCAAGACATTTCTATTAGGCTCCGCTCACACCAAACGAGTTGAGTCATTACTAGAGTCAGACTCGCCATGATGCGCCAAACAAGTGCAGGCATTGCTGTATGAAAATGGCTGACAGCTGTTCACACCAGAGGAGTCGAGTGACACCGAGTCCAGAGCAGAAATTAACAAGACTAAAATGACTCTACTGACCCGACTTGACTCGTTTGGTGTGAGGGGAGCCTTAAAGTTAATGACTCACATCTGTCCCGGAAAGGGCCAGTGAGCCTCAGGTTTGTGTACATTATAGTCATTTCTGTCCTCTCATTGCTTCAGTCAGTTGTTAGCTTTTGTCTGAACTACACTGTGCTGTCTTTATGCTCAAATTTACTTAACACCATCAGCATTTTTGTTTAAAATGAATCAAAGAAAACGTGTGGGGATAACGTTGGAGGAGATGCCGGAAGCCATTCGTTGTGTTCACAACTGAACTATTGCGTACCGTTGCTGCAGATCTCGGTGTCAGCTTGTCTATCATTTTGGATTGGGTGCGGTCCAAGGAAAAGCTGGAAGAATTTGCCACGAAAGCTAGCAGTAACAAGGCTTGGAAAACAATGAAAAAAGCTGAGTATGAGAAGTTAAACTAATCCCTTTATTTATGCTTCATTCAACAATGGGAGAAAGGAACTCCATTATCAGGACCAGTATTGCAGGAAAAGCAAAATTGATGGCTTCTCTATTGGGTGAAGATTACAAGGAATTTACTGCAAGTTCAGGGTGGTTAGAAAAATGGTGTTGCGACCAAATCAAAACACCACATCAACCTCTTTAACTAAATGCTATATTTTACAGACAAATTATAACCAAGCAGGAAAACAAATGGTCTTGAGACACACACGTCTCGTAGTTTAAATTACATGAATAACATAGCATATATTATAATTAAGTATACATGACATAACAAAAGGTAAGCAGACTTGAGACGTAAAACTTGTCTTGCAACGTAAAACACTTCATGGGTACTGTCTATAGTTACAGGGTGTCCGCAGGAACAGTTCAGCACACATGATTTGCGAGGAAAATCTTCTCGTCTCTCGTAGTATAAGCTCCTCTCTCCGTCAAACAGCAATCACATCTTCTAGCCCGGCAACCGTCGGCTGTCCGTCTCTTGGAGTATCTGCCTCTCGTTCTGCCGAAAGCTGCGGTCATGTGACGGGAGCGGATGAGGGGAGGATCGGCGGGTAGTTTGAACGGGCGACTCCGTGATTTCATATTGGTTAATTGCTTCAGTACATTATATAACCATGGGAAAAAGGAGGAAATGGGAAATAGGGGTAATATTCGCCCTATTTAAGGTGCGTTGCTATGGGGCCGAGCCATTAGCGTTGTGTTCGGCGATTACGAAAGACAGCGATGCTTCGATAAGCGCGTAGCTGCGGGGAAAATCGCTGCAATGGAAAACACGATATGGAATCTGACAGTTGACTGTCTGTGGGAAGAAGCTCTCTGACAATTCGTCGAAGAAAGTGAAGAGGCAGTGCCATCAGATTGTTGTTCATGAAATGCTGGAGAAACATAGTGTCAATAAAACGTTATCAAAAATCACAAACGAAAATTACCGATTTTTTCGATACGTAAAAATAATTGTTTCTCTCAATCTATGTATACATATTTACCTAAATTAAAAACATCATTTGAATAAAGATTGGTTATGATTTTATACATTGACTTTTTTTGTATACTTATATTTTTCAATATGTAAAAATGATCATTTCTCGCAACCTATCTATATTTACCAAAACTAAACATATTATTTGCAGAATGAATGGCTATGTTTTTATATATTTCCTTTTTACTTTCTCCATACGTAGTAATGGGAAGGTATTGTATTCATGAAAAAAATCGGCTTCGAGATTTCAACGGAAATACACGTTCTGAGGTCACTAGAACACATTTAGACTATTATCGGAATGATGTCTGTGTGTGCGTGTGTGTGTATGTTATTGTGAGCGCTCTAACTCAAAAAGTACATGCCATATCCTCACCAAACTTCATATATAACACTTTAACATGAGCACAAAGAACTGATTAGTTTTTGGACAATAACGGGTAACCAGAAGTCGAGGTTTATTCAAAACCCGATTCGGTTTTTGCGATATTTCCTCGTTAAAACATCATTATTTTACACAAAAGTTATAGAGAACGTAATTTCCTAAAACTTTCATTTGAAACAATTATCTATTGTTGTTATTGTTTAGGAGTTATTTATAAATAACCGGTTTTTTGGTTTTCTCCTTAAGAACATCGTTATTGGTAATCTTAGTGAGGACCAAAGTTGTAGAGAATAATATTTCTTCCAAGTTTTGTTTGAAACAAATTTTGGTAGAACCATCCATTTTGGAGATATTTTGCTTTTTACTTTCTCCATATATAGTAATGGGAAAGTATTGTATTCACGAAAAAAACACGTTTAGACTATTTTCGTAATGATGTCCATGTGTGTGTGCGTGTGTGTATGTTATTGTGGGCGCTCTAACTCAAAAAGTACGTGCCATATCGTTACCACACTTCATATAAAATCTGTTGTGGCCAACACGATTTTCTCCATATTTGGGATATAGATATTTAAATTATTATGACTAGCATTATAAGGCAAAATTATTATTTCGTATCGTAAAAGAAGACTCGTCCTTATTGTAGTAAATTACGTATATTTTGAATGTGTTATCAAAATTCACCGTTACATGGTAATGGCGCTGTATACTGAGAATTACAAAAAAAGTTGAATATTTCCGAAATGGATGTTTCTACAAAAATTTGTTTCAAACAAAACTTGGAAGAAATAATATTCTCTACAACTTTGGTCCTTACGAAGATTACCAATAACGATGTTTTTAAGGAGAAAACCGAAAAACCGGTTATTTATAAATAACTCCTAAACAATAACAACAATAGATAATTGTTTCAAATGAAAGTTTTAGGAAATTACATTCTCTATAACTTTTGTGTACAATAATGATGTTTTAACGAGGAAATATCGCAAAAACCGAATCGGGTTTTGAATAAACCTCGACTTCCGGTTACCCGTTATTGTCCAAAAACTAATCAGTTCTTTGTGCTCATGTTAAAGTGTTATATATGAAGTTTGGTAACGATATGGCAAGTACCTTTTGAGTTACAGTGCCCACAATCACATACACACACATATGCGCACACACAGACATTCCGAAAATAGTCTAAACGTGTTCTAGGGACCTCAAAACGTGTACTTCCGTTGAAATCTCGAAGTTGATTTTTTCGTGTATACAATACTTTCCCATTACTATGTATGGAGAAAGTATAAAGCAAAATATCTCCGAAATGGATGGTTCTACCAAAATTTGTTTCAAACAAGACTTGGAAGAAATATTATTCTCTACAACTATGGACCTCACGAAGATTACCAATAATAATGTTTTTAAGGAGAAAACCGAAAAACCAGTTATTTATGAATAACTCCTAAACAATAACTACAATAGAAAATTGTTTCAAATGAAAGTTGTAGGTAATTACATTCCCTATAACTATTGTATAGAATTGTATATACAATAATGATGTATTAAGGAAGAAATATCGCAAAAACCAAATTGGGTTTCGAATAAACCTCGACTTCCGGTTAACCGTTATTGTCCAAAACTAATAAGTTCTTTGTGCTCATGCTAAAGTGTTATATTATATGAAATTTGGAAACGATATGGCACGTATCTTTTGAGTTAGAGCACCCACAATCACATACACACACACGCGCACACACAGACATCATTCCGAAAATAGTCTAAACGTGTTCTAGGGACCTCAAAACGTGTATTTCCTTTGAAATCTCGAAGTTTATTTTTTTCGTGAACACTATACTTTCCCATTACTACGTATGGAGAAAGTAAAAACATGTTGGAAATCATTTATTAATTGAGATAGTTAAGATGTAAAGATATAAATATACTGTTTAGCATTTTATAACATTTTTTTCCTTGGAATAGCACAATATTTATTTTTTACTTTCTCCATACGAAGCAATGGGAAAGTATTGTGACCACAAAAAAAATCGACTTCGAAATTTTAACAGAAATACACGTTTTGAGGTCTCTGGAACACGTTTAGACTTTTCGGAATGTATGTGTGTATGTGATTGTGGGCGCTCTAACTCAAAAAGTACTTGCCATATCCTTAACAAACTTCATATATAACACTTTAGCATGAGCACAAAGAACTGATTAGTTTTTGGACAATTACTGTTAACCGGAAGTCGAGGTTTATCTGAAACCCGATTCGGTTTTTGCAGTATTTCTCTGTTCAAACATCATTATTTTATATACAATTCTATACAAAGATTATAGAGAATGTAATTTCCTAAGACTTTTATTTGAAACAATTTTCCATAGCAGTTATTGTTTAGGAATTATTTATAAATAATCGGTTTGTTGGTTACCGTAAAATATCTCCTTAAAAACATCGTTATTGGTAATCTTTGTGAGGACCAAAGTTGTAGAGAATAATATTTCCTCCGAGATTTGTTTGAGACAAATTTTCATAGAACCATCCATTTCGGAGATATTTTGCTTTTTCTTAATACCAGTATACAGCACCACCACCATGTAGCGGTGAATTCTGTAAACATATTCAAAATATACGTAATTCACGGCAATAAGGACGACTGCATTCTTTTGCCATACGAAATGATAATTTTCCCTTATAATGCTATTCATAATAATTTAAATATCTATACCCCAAATATGGAGAAAGTCATGTGTTGGCCACATCAGATTTTTTTTAATCTATAAAGAATTTAATAGCAAATTTTTAAAAAAGTTGTGTATACCCAATTTAGTGTATATTTAAATAATTTACAATATTAATCATTTTGAATATTATTTTCAAAGGCGAAAAAATGCCAAGGAAATATTTATCTGAAAGTCAAAAATGTAAGATAGCAGATGAGAAAGAAAGAAAAAGACAAGAATCAAAAGAACATCAACCAGAATTATCATCATGGTTGTAACCTTTGCATGGTAATGAAAAACATGAAGGAAGTTGTTCAACTGCAGTAGAAAAATATGCATCAGAGGTAACACATCAACCTGAATTGATTGCAGACTTTACTAATTCAAGCATTGAAGCTAAAAATGGGGATGAAAGTTCCGCCATTCATTGGCAGTAGCGATATGGAGCCTATGGCCAAATTTTAGGAAACACCTTGGTTATGTAGGATATTATTTCTTCTGAGTTTTAATAAAGAATAATAGCATTATTATTATATATAAATTAAAGTTTGTGTATTAAAATAATACTTATTTAAGGGAAAATGCACTTTTTGCACTGTTTTCGGGAACGTTTGGCACCTTTTGCAAGTGGCGCCTATGGCAAATGCCACCTTTGCCATATCCTAGTTATGGCACTGACAAGTGAGATCCAGTCTAAGGAAATATACAGGCAAAACAAGAGTGTAACCCAAAGCCCGAAGAATGAGTGATAACCACAAAGACTTTGGGTGAGACATGAAGAGGTTGCAACCTGAGTTGCCACCTCAATTTCATCAATGACCCAGAGATTTCTTAATCTGACCCGGAGATTTACTAATTTAACCTGGAGATTCTCATAAGTGCAGAAATTGAAGTATGTTTACTGTTTTTGAATGTTTAATACAAAAGAGATAATTAGTTTTCATAGAAATGCGAATGTGATAAGCCATATTTTGTTGCTCTCTCAAGCAACTTGGCGGATCCCTCGAACACCAATGAAAGATTGCAGATTGCAGTGGTACCTACTTTATAACAGCGCCATCAATCCAAAATCACCGAATAAATGTAGTAATCAGAGCTACGAGCCATTCACTGAGATTCAGAATTTCTCATTGCTGTAGATATGGTGGTAGCAAATACACCTATATGCGTGTCACCCACAAAGTTTTAGCTGCTGATACGATAAGATTTTTCTGTGCGTATTTCACAAATTAGACATGTTTCTTCTAAGATTCTAAAGGCTCTTGTGTTTCCAAACTAAAAAGAAATGATAAGATTTTTCCATGCCTATTTCACAAATTAGACATGTTTCTCCTAAGATTCAAAAGGCTCCTGTGTTTCCAAACTAAAAAGAAATGTGCTGACCGAAGAGAAAATGTAATATCAAGGCCCTCGAGACTGTTTACTTCATACAGGGCATTCTGACTTATTTACGCATACATGTGACAATATGGGTTTGAGATTAGATTTCGGACAAAAACCAAGCAATAGCTATGGTCTGTAATAAACACCATCAATTGTAAGGTCTTCTAAAGCGTATTTTCAAAACATAGTAGAAAATCTGGCTGCTTTGAATTGTGGAGTGTCTACGATGATCACATATGGTTGACTATTTTAAGAGACAGATCCTTAAAGAAAACCAGACTATTAAAAATTTGAAATCCAGTAACAGAGCACAGGTAAAAAACTATTGTCTGATTTCCATCCTCCCAGTAATGTCATTACTATTTGAGAAAATTATTCACAGGCATCTCCTTTCATTTACTTTACTCTAAATTTCCTCAGAAAAGCACGGTTTCCTACTTGGTAGCTCTTGCCTGACTAACTTGGCAGTTATTCACCATAACATTACATTGATGTTAGAAGCATATTCTCAATTAGATGTGTTACATTGATTTAGCTAAAGCCTTCGATACAGTTGCTCATAAACTTTTAAGGCATAAACTCATCACTTCAATGTCCATGGCACCTTTCTTTCTCTTATATCTGATTTTCTTCACCAACATACTCAGCATGTTGTTATTCACATTATCTCTTCTTCTCTTGTCTCTGTTTCCTTAGGTGTTCCGCATGGTAATGTTCTTGGTCCCCTTCTCTTTACCCTTTATATCGACGATATTGTTGATGTGATTACCAATCATTCATGTGAGATTCTTCTATATGTCGGTGACCGTAAAATCTTTAAAAGCATTGATAGTCCTTCTGATAGTCTCTGTCTTCAAAATGCTCTTATAGCCTTTTCCTCTTGGTGCCAAACATGGAAACTTAAACCCAATCTATTAAAATGCAATTATATTACCTTCACCCTATGAAAATATCCGCTTTGTACTGTTTACCATCTTTTAGACTCATCCCTTACTAAAAGTCACTCCCATGGTGTCATATTTGACATATTTTTACAGATGTTAAGTCAGGAAAATATAACAGCCTAATTGGATGTCTGGAAGCTCTCATTCTCACAGTTAAGTGGAGTCACTGCTGCATTCATAGAGAATTTCTAGCATCCAGAAAAATCCCAGGAAAATTAAGACAACACTCGACAAAGTAGTGAAAATTGTCAACTTTATTAAAGCTCGTCCTCTTAATTCCGAAATTTTCAATGCCCTTTGTGAGGAAACAGGCATTGATCATAAATAGCTTCTTTTACATTCCAAAGTATGCTGGCTATCTCATGGAAAAATACCTGATTTTTTAAAATTACAAGACGAAATATGAATATTTTTGAAAAATACATCATTTCAACTTAACAAGCAATTAAATAATTTTTCATGGTTGGCTATTGTGGCATACTTAGCCAACATTTTTACCCATTTAAGGACCAAATATATTCAAAGTTGAAGATCATACTGAGACAAAGATTTAAAAAACTGACTTGTGGTCAGATCGTCTTCACAAATCCTTGTATGGATCATTTCTAATACTTAACGAATTTGTTGAAATGTCCGACGATGAACACCCTGATGAAACAAAAAACAATTTTATTAAAAATTTGCAAGCATTAAAGAACAACTTCAAAGATTATTTTCCTGTTCCTGATTCTGGTTATAATTGGATTAGATATCCATTCAATGTAGATTTTAACAACATTAAAGGAATAAGTTTAAATGAACAAGACAACCTTCTAGATGTATCATATGATGCCTTATTATGATTTACTTTCAAGGAACACACTTGGGCAGATTTTTGGCTACATCTGCATCATGATTATCCCGAAGTATCATCCCCAGACTTGAAGCATTTGATGCTATTTTGTACAACGTATTTATGTGAATGGGCATTCTCTTCTCAATTATTCATTAAGTCAAAATACAGAAACAAATTAAATGTAGAACCGGATCCAAGTGGTAGAGTCATAGAACAAATTAGTACAGACATAATAAGTCTTTCAAAAAATGTTAGATATAAAATGAACTTGACCGAAGAGGTGATATTCTGTAGGACTGGAGGGTGGCTGAAGACTTGATATATATATACTCGAGTATAGGTTGACTTTTTAAGACCAAATTTCTAGTAAAAAACTTGGGGGTCGACTTATACAAGAGTAATATTTGTTAGGTTAAAACACACGACGTTATTTTCCATATGTTTGTTAAAATTTGATGGAATTGAAACTATTGTTGTATTTAAACTATTAATAACTATCGAATATTTAAATATCGATGTATACAAAAGAATCAAGTTACTATATTATTCGTTAATCCTAAGTTGATCTCTGATGCTTCGCAGGTAATTAAGCAATTTTCGTTAACACAGCGGCAGTACAAAGAACAATTGGATTCTTTACTAAATGGATTAATATGTACTGAATAAAAAACTTTCATTTTACTACACCTGAAAAACTGGGCTCAATTTATAAATGAGATATTTGAAAAAACAGGTGTTTATTGAAAAAGTTGGGATCGACCTATACATGAGTATATACAGTATATATAATATATTCATTAACTAAATAAAATTACATATTTTAATTTACTTAAACCAGTGGTACCCAAAGTGGGAGACAGACAGACAAACGACTTTATTTCAGGCCATTCCCAAGGGAGGTGCGAATGGTTGCTAGGGGAGGTGCAAGATTTGTCTAGAATTTAAAGGTAGATCTTTTTAAATAATTTTTGTAATTATTTTATTTTGGTTAAAATATAATTTTTATTATATAAAATTATTATGTATTGTTTTTCATTTCTTCAGTTGTTTTACATTTCAACACTATCTGACCCAAATTTATTCTTTTACGATACGATTTATTCTTCTCGTAAACACCCAAATGACCGTTATTTTCACACAACAATTCTCACCTTCGATATTAGTTCGTCAGATCACCGAAACAGTAACTTCTATCACTGCTATGGCCAATCAGCTGTTTGCATGTGGTACTTGGCTGCTTTGCTCCGATTTAAACCTGTCTATTGACTGCACTGGCCTATGGGTGCAAGGGATGTCTCACATCTGGACGGAGACATATGTATGAGGGGCCTGGTCAGGCCCAGTCTCTCCACCACCATTCTGCCTCCCCTCCCCCATTCACCAATTCCCCCTTCCTATGTTTATCAATCAGGTTAGTCATCTCCACCCTGCCCCTCCTCTCCAAACTCAACTTCAAAATTCCATCTCCTACTCGCAGATCTCCTTCCTCTCCTACTTTGCAAAATATAAAAATGAACACTTTGTTGCAATTGCATGGTATACACAACATCCAACCTCTCCGCCACCTTGCCATATCCCCTTTCCCACTCACCGATTCTCTCCATCCCCCTCTGTAGAACATTGACTGGTGCTGGTGAAAGTGGTCGTGTTATTAAATTCACTTAGGAATTTATTAGTTTGCCTCATCCGTTTCTTCTTAGTGGTTATTAGTGCATTTATTTTTACTCGTGAAAATAGTATGGTTGTGTAGAACATCGAACGTTTCTTGAGATTAATCCCTAGTTACCTAGTTGGTCTAGTACTTCATCAGCAGAGTTGTCCCTTGCATCAAGAAATAGGTCAATACATATTTCTACAGGGAAATAAGTAAGTCTCGTTCAATTATTAAAATAAACATACGGCTAACTTAGTCTGGTCATTTAATAAAGTTTGTCTTACATAACTTTCTGATGTTCTACAGTATATTTTCAGCTCAATATATATTATGCAACTTTGACAAAATATCTTGTCTCTACACCGACATCTTTTTACATGCCTGGGCTGATTTGTTTATAACGTAGTTTGTTGCATCTGACACACAAATCTTCACATTTCTCAGCTATTGCATGAGTAATCTGTGGATCTTTCTAAACATTTAATTCCTATTTATATTAATATTTTTTTATTGTAATTAAAATTATCTACATTTTTTTAGGACCCCATAAATGGAAAAGTTTATAATTAGTTGTAAGCGAAAAAGTAATGAAGATTGTCCCAAGCACCAGTAAAAGTAATGACTTACAAAAGTCAGGACACCTCAAAATAAGAAAATATAGAAATGAATATTTGTCCTTTGGTATTACCTTTCAAAATGTCAGTGATGTTGAAAAGCCTTTGTGTATCATATGTAACGAGGTTTTGGCTTCTGATAGTATGAGACCTTGCAAACTGAAACAGCATTTAGAGAAATGCCATCAAGAATATGTTAATAAACCAAGCGAGTTTTTCGAAAGCAAGCTCAAACAAAATGAAGCTCCATCAAAAGCACTCCTCAAATTAGCTATTGTGCAACCAAGGTTATTGTTAGCATCATATAAAGCATCTTACAGAATCACAAAATGTAAGAAACTGCACATAATCGGCGAGAATTTATTATTACCGGCTGCAATTGATATGGCAGAAGCATTGTTTGGTGAATCGGTTGCCAAAGAAATTCAAAAAATTCCTCTAATAGTACAGTACAAAGAAGAATTAGTTCACTATTCGAGGATTTGTGTAGTCAATTAATGGAAAACTTAAAAACAACACGATTTGCTTTGCAAGTTGATGAAGCAACCGATGTTGCAAGAGATGCACATTTGATTGCATATGTGAGATATTCAATTGGAAAAGAAATAGGAGAAGATTTATTATTTTGTATAGCCATTGAAAATAAGTCTACTTCAGAAGAGCTGTTCAAAATAATCGACCAATTTTTCATAGAAAATGAGTTAAATTGGGAAAACTGTATTGATTGGGTACAAATGGAGCACCAAGCATAGTAGGTGTTCATCGTGGACTTACATTATTAATTAAACAAAAAGCAAAAAATGCAATCTGGACACATTGCATGTTACACAGGGAAGTACTAGAATAAAAAAATTTGAGCTCAAAATTACATGAAATTTTTTGGAATGTTGTTCATATTGTAAATTATATAAAAACACAACTGCTAAAAGCTAGAATGTTTGCTGAATTATGCAAATATATGGACTCTTGAGCACACAGCTTTACTATTTTATAGTGCAAGATGATGGCTATCCCATGGAAAGTTTTTAAAGCGAGTATTTGAAATAAGGAATGAAAGTGTTACATTTCTTGCCAAAAGTCAGAATGAAGATGTTCGAAAAATTTCTTGACAATGTTTTAAAGCCATATGTCAAAAAGGAAAATTTTCTTTTGATCCTTGATTCTTGGGGAGGGCAAACTGATTATTCCATCTTCGATGCAAAATTCATCAATGACAATAATGTTCCAACTTGCCAGGTAAAGATAATTCCGCCGGGTTGTAGGCCTTTCTGCCAACCCTGCGATGTCTATTTTTACAGGCAAATCAAAAATTTCATCAAGCGCCTGCAAAACAGTACGTATTTATTGCGAGAGAATCATCAGATTAATACAAGAGACGACGCATTGAAAATTCACTCCATCATTCATCACCAGTTGTGTGCACCCATTTTCAAAGACATGATTAAATATGCGTGGTTTGCATCAAAATTAACGACGACAAGGAGTGTTTTTATGTACGTAAATGAAGTTTGTTTCCCCGATAGCCTGCATAAGAGGAAATGTGAATGCAAAAATGTTGCATTTGTTGTGTGTTCCTGGTGCCAGAAGCATTTGTGCTTTGTTTGTTTTTATGACAATTTTCATTCCCCACTTTGCCGGCACGCATAACAGATTTTTTCAAAAGGAGAATCTGAATAATTAATTTATAAGGTATTGATGTACAATACAAAAGAATTACCGTATCTGCCTGAATAGAAGCCGACCCCCCAAAAATTTTCACAATTTTTTGGCAAAAACGTAAATTTTATGCTGAAGTGTACCGGGCATTGGTTCTACGACAACTCATCGCAGTCAATTCGTTGCGCGTCAATTCGTCGCAGGACGAACTCGTCGCATGTCAATTCATCGTAGGACAAACTCGTTGCGCATTGCTTTCATGCGACGAATTGTCGTGCGACGAGTTGTCTTGCGACGAATTGACTGCGACGAGTTGACGGTATACTGCCGGCCATTCATGCCTGGCTTAGAATACATTATTCGAGATTGAAGAAATGAGTGGGAAATGGTTTAGTTGTTGACATTTTGAAATATTACTCCAATTAATAATTTTACGTTGTTGAATATTGTTCCACATTCAGTGACAATAATTTCCACCATCTTCATCTTCACAAAAGGTCAGATGTAGTAATAGCGATCTCGCCAAGAAATTTTTTCATCCAAGTATATTTCCAATGAAATTAGCACTTACATTGCCTTAAGAAATTGCATTTTTATAATTATACACGTTCCATGTAAAGTTTTACCGAAATTGAAACAGTTGAGCATACAAAGCCGTCAACGCATTTTACGTAATCGTCTGCATAGTCAATCTACGCAAATAACGTGACCACTCAAATAATGTGAAAAACCCACGGTAACAAAGCTAAATTCAATATTCTAGCCTTTATAATTTATTCATTAATATTCATCGTAGGTCAAATATTTACTTTACGAAAAATATAGTACAGACAGACCCCATCTTTCACGGGGGTTACGTTCCTGAAAACACCGCAAAAGACAAAACTGCGAAAGAGAAATAATTAAGGCAATGGGAAATACAGGGTTTGGTTCCCATCCCAGCAAAAACGGATCATTTGTCCTCTGTATTGGTGACCACAAAAAAATAGAGAAAAGATGGAAAAATTAACTTCAATGAAAGTGAGACTTAAACAAGTTAAAAGAAGACGAAAAAAGTATCAGAAAATAAGTCTTATTTAAGTTCCGAAGTATAATCGAGAAAAAAAAAGAACGGAGTTGCCTAACTTGCAGAGGCTAATTCCCCAAATACGGCATACCCCATCTTTCTTGGGGTTACATTCCTGAAAAACTCCGCGAAACTCCACCAATAATAAATGATGCGAAAAACACAAAGCTTAAGCGTTTGAACTATATCAAACCTGAGCAAATAACCCAATGATCCTGAATCGGAAGGGCCAAGAGTTGTCTTTCCCTTCGGGACTCTGTTGTAATAAAGACAGAAGGATCCTGAACAGTGATGCCAGCTTATATTCTGTAACTTTTCACGTGCGAAGGGACACAAAAGTGTGGGAGGATTGCATCCGAAAAATATTTAAAAGTATATATAAGAGAGGTAAATGTCTTATATATATATACTTTAAAAATAGATACACGTATCTATTTTTTTAAATTACGTAAATACTTTTACATATCAGAATAACGTAACAATATTTTTCAGGCCTGAGTATGAGAGAAAATGTGAGGAAAACGTGATTCATCCCATATATAGAAAATTTCGCGCAGCCTTTTCCGTGATTATTTTTCGTGAAAGAGCGAAACATAAGACCGCGAAAGACAAAACTGGTCGCAAATGCGGAACCTCGAAAGATCGAAACACGAAAGATAAAGCCGCTAAAGACGAGGTCTGCCTGTGCTATCATTTGAATGCGACGGCAATAGGAGATGTGCTGCCATCTATGGGTGACTACGAGACTTAACCATAACCCAAATTTTGCTGACTCGCATTTAACCCGAGGGGTGATTTTTTCATCATAGATTTTGACAAAGAACATCGGCTTGTACTCGGGCAGATACGATATGTAAATTATTTTGTAGCAATAAAAAGTGTAAGAATTTACTTAAAAAGATTGTCGAATCGCAAATAAAAGATAAAAAAATTTTTATTCTTATAATCAAGAAAAATAGTACAAATTAAATTTTTATAGTCGTAAGAAATTAATAATGGGAATCGTACATTTTTCAGCATTAAAAAAGTTAAAAATCAACAAAGAAAAATTCCACAACTGGGACTCTTACTAGACCAATGCCTCACCACTTCAGCTACGGCCGGCTTGTCCTAGAGGAGTGACTTTCACGAGTCTTAACACGCACACGGAAATTGGCCGAAATTCCTAAAATTTCAAACTGTGACATCTCGACAACCAAGGCCTATTCACACAAACGGCAAGTTACATGTTAAATCGGAACACATCAGCTATCACCATGTGAAATTTGAACAAAATCTGAGGGTACTAGCCTCCCTATTCTCCTTGTAAGTTTGAATGGATTCAAAATCCATTTTCTAATTATTCAAAGACTGATTTATTGCCTACGGAAGAAGAACAGCTAATAGATTTGCCCTATGATAACACATTGCATCAGCTTTTTCAGCCAGATGGAATTGTTGAGTTTTGGTTGGAAAGAAGTAATGAATACCCAATAATGACAGAGAAGGCGATGACTATACTGCTTCCATTTTCCACATCTTATTTGTGTGAATATGGTTTTTCTGCTGTGGCAGTAATAAAATCCAAATACCGTTCTAAATTAAGAATTGAGGATGAGCTTTAAGTTGCTTTATTGATGCTGACACCCTGCTTTGATAGGCTTTGTTATGCTCAACAGGAACACCGCAGGCATTAAAATTAATAATTTCAAATTTAAGAATTCAAAAATTTACTTATATTTTTGAATTATTATATTATTAACCATAGAACAATTGATTTTTTTTCTTTAACATAAATACATGTAATCATAATTGCTTTAATTTAATAAATGTCATTATTTTATAATGTATTTCCTTTACCTTTATGCCTAAAGCTACCGCATACCTTCCATTGTCAGGGAGGCGAGATAAATTTTCAATTTGTCAAGGAAGGTATGAACTAAAAATGTTTGAGAACAACTGCCTTAAACTAAATTTATTGTTTTCGATGCATGTTTTGTGGGAAGTCTACCTGACAATTTGCAGGAGATTACAGCAATCTGCTGATGAGCTAGTGAAATGTGGAGTATTTGGAAAGGATGGAAATACAATTGTAAGGAAGTAATTAGGTATTTGATAAGTTTAATCAATATATGTATAAGCTGGATTATCAATAATTAGTGTAGTTTTCTCCTCAATTCACCCAAAAAGCAAGAATCTGGTGCGAGTTAGGTACACTTTAATTTTTTATTTTAACTGCACAGAAGTGCTACCCATGTATAACGTGTACCTCTACTTAATGACCTACAAATTTGGTCTTCAAACTGCACGTTATACATAAGTATATACAGTATATAGGATAACAAAAATCTTCGAACATGTTCACAGAAACCAGAATTCAACCTTCAATTTTAATTGACTTAAAATAACAGTATATATCCAACTAATTTAATATGATAATTAAATAATGGCTAATATACCTGTTTTCCTACAAATTCATTAGCCATTTCTGAATGCATAAAAAAATAACTGGACAAGGATAAAAAGAAACAAAGGATTTCTTTCTTCTACATTCTTATGTAAGTGAAGTTATTATGATCAGCATTATGACTACCAGTTAGGCCTTTATCAGGGAAGATTCAATCACAGCAAAAGAAACTTCCTTTAAAACAGTCACAATATTTATGAAATAAAACATAATATAACAAAGTGATACGTAGCATAGGTGGACCCAGGCTTCATCCAGGGAGTGAAAAAATAAATTAATAAAAAAAAATTTTTTAAATAAATTTTGTATTATGCACTAAAAACAATAAAATAAATTTTGATTTACAGCAATTGTGAGTTATGTTGGTAAGGAAAACCAAAATTCACAACAGGTTCAGTAGAATAAGTTACTTCTTATACAACAATGCTGATTTACTGAAGTTTATTAATAACATTTGTAAAAGTTATATGGCACTTCACATTACACTTTCAATTATCTTGCTTAATTTTACATATGTGTACGTGTAGTGAGTTCGACTTTCCACTGAATTTTAAGTATCCCTTTGCGGTATAAACTCAAAGTGAAATAAAAATTACTTTCAGCTATTTATTACAGATATAGAGTGAGGTTAATATAAAAGTTACTTAATAAAGTATTTGAAACTATCTTATTTAATATATATTTTAATTAGAAAAAGAATGTAGAACTTAATAGCAAAAAGCGAATACATACAGTGAAACAGTAGTCTATTATAGTGAAGCGAGTGAAAGAACTTAAATTATGAACTGCTCAGCATGAAGGATGAGATTAAAGGGTAATTTTTGGAGTTTTCAGAAATTCTAGGGGGGTAATTACCCCCTTTACCCCCCTTGAATCCGCCCATGTACAGTAGAGTCAAATGACTCTACAGTAAGATGAATCTCTGATCCTATCGCTACAAGATTCCACATTAAAGATGAAAGTATTAGTGTTATGTGTCCCCTTCATGAATTACTCATTATAAAACAATGCAACAAAGCTTATTTTTTGGTCAAGTATGAAGCAAGGAGAGGTTTCTGCAAAGGTCATTCTTTATGCTACCCTAAATGCAGGCTTATTATAGATGAAATTAACCTACACTGGAATCATTGTGTGAAAATTATAAAACTTAAAGTTACAGACTAGATCGCTGAGAACAAGATATCAACACACACATTATCCATACCTCTGCTGACCTCATTCAAAGATAGTATGAGCATCATTTCCTGATAATTGAGTTTAAATTCTTTTGTACACATATGCCTTAGTGTGCCTGCTAAAAATGCTATGAAAATAATTTAGATAGTATTAAGAGAAATTGTACGAGAAAACTCATTTAGGTAATCTAAGAGATGAAAACAACCTTCAGAAATGCTAAAGTGATCTCAGCTGATCCTGCAACAGCCTTTCATAAACAAAAACTTAACTATTGGACGTAATATAAAAGAAATACGAGATATGGATAAAAGTCATACTTTTGTACATAAAACGTTCGAATTCAGTTCTTATTTCCACAGAAAACTCATCAACTAACACACGAAATAGAATCATTGAATTTTCTTGAGGAAATAATACTTCATAAAGGAGAAATAACCATAATCTACGAATTATTCCAAATTTTCAGAGAATAACACACGTTTTGCCTCACAGAGGCAAGATGATCACAAATGATATAAAATGACAGGGAAGTCAACATGAAGCCTAGGAAACTGATAAGCCACTTCGCCCTGTAAAAAGAAACAAAAGCAAACATTTGTACGAACACAACTCCAGACATTCTAGACTTACAACTACAACACGATATTCCGGTTCCTTACTAAGATCCTAATACGTTGGCTACCTGAGGCGTGAGGTTTGTGAACACCCTTTTCATGGTGGCCTTTGTCCCTTTCTTTTGTGGTGGGTCTTCCACATAAAATTCATGAGCCAAATCTCCATCTTCATCCATAAACATTGAGCTGAAAGATTAAACTCAATTATTATGGTTTCACCCATAATATTTTTTAAATATAGATTATGTAAACTAGGTACTTTACCCTTTTCGCGACAATACATAGTGAGTAGATGATTTTACGACTCCATAGTTTTCGGACTCGGGTTTACTTTCTGAAAATGTGGTCAACGGCGATACTATTTTTTTGACAAATTTAGAGCCACTGTTGCCCATGGTTTCTATAGTTGATTATAACACTACATTTTCAACTTTTAGCACATACAATTTATTCGTTACGTAAATTAATGCATGATAGCCAAATGTAAAAAATGTTTAAACATAAAAAAATATTTTCATGCGACATCAATACATTTTACAGCCTTATTTAACAATATGTCATCGCACACCCTCCCTAGTAGCGTTCGTAAGAAAACATTCATGACTAGGCAATCAATTGTTTTTACTTTCAAGAATTACGCTTGGTGGCGAAATGAAATGTACGCGCTTAATTTTCAAAACATTCATAAAAGTTACAAGGCGTCAGTACTAGCAAGTACTAGTTACGCTAAGGCAAAGAGCAGGAATGCATGATTTAGAAGTTTATGCCACGTTAGTGAATTTTACATTACTACAAGACATGTTAATACTATTATATTTGAAAATTTGACAATGGATTCACGGAAAATAATTATTGGTAACGATAACTTAGGGAATCATTATGAGTATCGGTTAATAAAACGTATAACATTTCTGATTTTCGGATTTATGATGCTGCAATGCACATACATTAGTTAGAGCTGCCACCAGGCAAGTGGAAAACATGGGTTTGTTTCAAGCTCAAAACAAGAATTTTTGGTTTTCTTCGGTTATCCCGGGCTCCTTTTGAAAAATAATTTTTTAAGATAACCCTTTCACGCAAAACGAAAGCTTGCAAACCCATGACTGATCTGCAGGGCCGTCTTAAGACATTTGGGCGCCCTGGGCTAGCAACATTATGCGCCCTCTTATAGTGGAGTGGGGGGCTACTAATTTTTAATGTAAAACTAAATACACATCGATTTATTAATCATAAATGAAAACAATACACATCTACTCTAACTATATATTAATTTTACGTTGACGTCTGTAGACATTTGTTTACAATTTATATCGGCGTATTTCTCGAGAACCGTTCTTCATAAAGATATGCGGTAAACGGCGTTTTGTTTCTACTGGCTATGAGGTCCCTGGAAAAATATTTTCGTTTGCTAAAGTGTCCCGGGTTCGAATCCAGGAGACAATTATATTTTCCCATAAGTTTACACGGGATTTTCGATTTTTCAGCGTGCAAGGTTTTTTCCTCCATACATTAAAATACGTAAATATGGACCGATTTTCTTCTTTTTTGCTTTATTCGACGGCGAAAGCTTTATACTATCTTATTCTTGCGATTTTTATACGGTACACGGTAGACGTTTTCAGAAATACGCATCCTTTTTCGAAGTTTTGGGGCTTTTCATACTCATTCCGGGCGTTTCCAAGGAAACTCTCATTGTTGCCTCCGATTCATTTAATGCCAATTAAACCTTCAAATAGACTAAAGAAAAGCATTATTCGCATCGAAATTAATGAAGCATAGCAACTTAAATATTTACGGATAATTAGTCTGTTGACTGTGGTTGACTGCGTATGGGAAGCTTTTCTAGCTGTGTCAATAACATGTGTATAACAAACAAGTTCCCAGCGAATTGTTTTATTTTAAATTGTGCAATTAATTTTTTTTATTTTGTTTAAATTGATACTATAACGTTTTAAAATGGTTACGTTGAGGACTGTCAGCATTTGTTTACAATTTATTGTTAACATCTGTAGATGGGCTAGAAACTTGAAATTTGGTAGGATTATAAGTGTTTATCTTACTCTTTATATTGAGGTGAGATAAGAGGCTTTTTTATTTTGATACTTTGAATTTCATTTATATTTCATTAATTATTCAATAAAAGTTATTTCACTAAACCATTAGTTTATTTAAATCGCATTGAGGATCGGAGATCCGGGGCTGCCCTACTAGTTTTTATTAAAACAAAACATATAAAATATAAAAAAAGAAATAGAAACTCAAATAATAACGCAGTTTATAAATAAATAACATATATTAAAAGTACTTCTTTCTACATTTACTTTACTGGTGACAAAAAATTAAATTTTCGTTATATCTCGTAAAGTATCGCTCATATCAAAATATTTTTCAAATAAAAGTTTTAGAACTTGTAAAGAAGAGTATTTTCTTTTCTATACATTTATATTGTAGGAGTTGCCGTTATCGATAAAATCACATGAGAATGTCTTAATTCGAGTTGAACTTGAAAATTTCTTGCATGGTTACTTCTTCATTGTTGCTAACATAAACAATCTCACAAAAATACGTTTAATTTCCTTACGTGTGCATGTAATATTATTAAATAGGAAGAAAATTGATTATTTTAATAATAATGTTGTGGAAACATTTTAACCCTCAAGTGGGCGCGCTCTTATTTGTCGCACGAGTCACTGGACGTGCGGCGTACTTTGTCCGCGGAGTAATTTTAGCAAAATAACTCAACAGTCCACTATTAACTGCTTACTCAGAGAAAACGGATCACTGCCGAATAATCGTCGCAATACAAATAAATAAAATTTTTGTTTGGTCAATGCTCTCCTAAGCCTAACAGAGACCTTTTCTCGAATCAAATGAAAAGTTGCTCAAAACCGGACGATACATCTTTGTACTATTTTACCTTGATGAAAGATTATTTTTTCGTCCAAAGATATTTCTAGTTTAAAATGTTATCCGTAAATGCCAACAAACATACAGAATTCCGTGGCTCGGAAGGACGGAAAAGGTACCTCATATCCTGACCACTCACATGCTCATCTAACGGTAGTTGGCGCACGCTCTAAAAATATTGTACCGAAAACTGGACACAAGGGATTTCAGGATCTATGGACGAAAACAATCTTCCCTTGCTTAGCCATATGCCCACATAACAGTAATTTTCCGTAGAATTTCACAGCATTCTTCCTTGCTGCTTGTTGATTGTGAGTCATTCATTGTCAGAAAAGGAAAAAAATGCTTTTAACAGAAAGAGATTTTGTTTTAAAAAATGAACGAATATGGTCATTTTTTAATTTTATTATCTTTTATTTCACGTTTTCTGAATAAATAAATGGACATGAGCTTATTCAAATACAAATAATCACTATTTTGTATAACTGCAGTTCATCTACCTAAACATTCTGCATATTCACACATTCCTTAGGATCGAACACATCGTAAAAACATTTAAAACAGCATGCTTTTTTGCACCACGAACAATTTGCGAATCCCTGATCTCCACAAACACATATTGATTTTAATATTTCATCTGGGAAAAGTACCTGTTTTACATTTAAAAATACCTGTCGTTCATTGGATAATTTTGAAGCAAACCAAGCATATGTTAACATTGGCTTAAATACAGGGGCCGATAACTGATTATGTATCAAAGAGTGTATTTTAATCATATCCATCCTTGTCGTTAGCTCCCTTCTCTCACGTAAAAGAAAGGGAGCATTTTGTATGTGCGAAATAAATATTTTCACTTGTCGGTAAAAGTACACATCGCATGGCGAGCAAATTGACGTGCACTTGGGAGGAATCACTTTAACGGTACAAGTTGGCTCATTATATTCATCAGTAAACCGCTCATCTAGAGAGCCTGATTTGTCTGACCTGCCCACGAATCTATTAACAACAAAAATTTGTCTTTTTTCACATACGGCTGCAACACTTTGTCCAAGTAAATTTCATACATACTTGTAGTCAACTTTCCCGACTTTGTGCATGTCACAAAAACGTTTTTAATACTTTTCATAGCGTTTTCTACTTCCACTTTTACCTTAGGACCAAAACTACCTGATACTTCTTGAAGGCAGATGAAAACCTTCGGCAACAACTCACCCGCATAAGTTACACTGTATTGAGCTGTGTAGGAATGAGTCATTTTAATTAGTTGGCTCACGCAAACTTCCGTAGATTTTTCTCCGCGATGAGAGAGCATACGCTTTATTGGAGCCCTATATTCACAACCTGTTTGATCAGTATTAATCACTAATCTTGGTTCATACTAGTAATCAATTTACTAGTTTGGTCCTGAAAACAAAGAGCAGCTTCCAACATTTCTCCGCTGGATGATTTTTGTTTCCCACTGACATACCTAGTGACGTTTCTCTGTCTAATTCAATGTTTATGTTTCAAACAATTCACCCATGCTGGAGAGGCTTCCAAATTTGAAGTCATCAGACAAGAATTGAAATGCTGCAGAAATACACTCAGTCATTGACTTACGAACGAGTTATGTTCCAGAAGCTCGTTCGTAAGTCGCTCTGTTCGTAACTCGAACTGATCATTACCATAAGACATAATTCAATTTGCAGTACATATATGTGTTCCTAAGCTTACGAACAAAGCCAATTTAGCATTTTTAGTAATTATTGTTAGTTTATATTGAATGAAGAACAAAGTTTAAATCCACAGACAGTGAGAATATAAATAATATTGCAAATTAAATATTAAAATTAAATTAAAATTATAAAATATTATAAAATTAACTAACGTAATTTATTTACCTTGACTGTTGATATGTTGCATCCTGATTTTCACTTCATATTTCGAAAAATTGAAAAACAGATGGAAATTGGTAGAAAGGATAGAGTGAATGAGTGTGAGAGATAGAGTTAAGAAGAGAATGAGGATGGAGATGCATCTGGAGGGTCATCAGATCCCATCTCAACATCGCTCGCATCTTCTACAACAACATCTTCAACAGCAGATGTGGACGGTTTCATTTCTTCACGCTTGCTGAAATATGACATCAGAGAACTCTGAACAGTTTCCATCTTTTTTCAAGGAAAATTTTGCAGTAATATGATAGAGCATTGGACACGCTCCTAGCTATGGATGCAAATCTTGCACTGTCTTGATCCATACTCCCAAGGATATCGAGTGATTCTTCCATTTTTTGGAATGCTTCTGCCATTCTTTTCGAGTTGAATTGTTTTTCTTGGGATTCCGACACTATCTCAGTGGTTTCTTCAGCAATTTCCATTTCTTTCTCAGTATCCAGTTGAACCAGATCCTCATACAATAAATCTTGTCCATGAGAATCCAGCAATTCATTAACATCATCTTCTTCCAATTCAAGATGTAATTGTCTTCCCATTTCAATTATATTCTGGGTAATATTTTGAACAGTCTCCAAAAACTCATGAATATCATTGACGAAAGGTGAATGCAATTTCTTCCAGGCAGAATTCATTGTTGTTTCCTTCACTTCATCCCAAGAGTATCCAATATTTTTCACAGAATTGTAAATATTAAATGTCCTCCAGAAATCCTTCAGGGTTTTGGGGCGTCCATGTTCAGTGGATTTCACAGCCATGGAAAAAGTCTTACAAGTGTAGAGAGCTTTAAATGACCATATAACACCCTGATCCATCAGCTGTAATATTGAGGTTGTGTTTGGGAGAAGATACATTACTTTAACATCAGGATGAAAATCATCTAAATGAGATGGATGTCCAGGAGCATTGTCCAGCACTAACAACATTTTGACAGGTATCATATTCTTTTCACAGTAATGCTTCACCTCAGGAACGAAGTGCTTGTAAAACCACTCTTTAAAAATTCGAGAATCATCCAAGCCTTTTTATTAGCCTTCCAAATCACTGGCAAAGATCTTACTTATGTTCTTCATTGCACGTGGATTTTCTGAATGATACACTAGAAGTGGTGTAAGCTTGAAATCTCCTGCTCCATTACCGCCTAGCAATGGTACCTGTTCTTTTTGCTGTAATTATTGTTGATTGCATTGTTGTCGACCGTTTCACGTTTCAAAATTTTATTTTTGTCTTTTATAATAGTCCCAATAGTCGAACGATTTAAGCCTAAAATATTGCCAATGCATGAAGGAGTTTCGCCTTTTTCATGTCTCTTTATAATATCCAGCTTCATTTCAAAAGTTATCGATTTTCTTTTCTTCTTAGCACTTGTTAATTCACTAACACTGTCCTTTTTCTCAGCCATTTTTGAGGGCTTGATTAGTAAGGGTAACTATAATGAGGTGTACTAGAAGTAGATCTGCGCACGATTACTTAGAAGATAGGAGACTGACTGAGAAGCAAGGGCGAGGGAGAATTTTGGCATTCATTGCTGTCTGGTGCTTCTCGACCTTTCTAGGAACACAATAATGCAACTGTTTGTTCATAACCTAGGCGTCTGAATGAACTCATCAAAGTTATGAGTAATTTGACAAAATGAAACAAGATGAAAGGTCAAAGGGAGCCAAAGCCAGATCTTAACCTTTCTCATTCTTAAGGGAAAGATCCAATGGGACGAATGGGAACAAATCTCTTTTGTTTCTTGAAGGGATCTGGCCTTCCTCAGACAATAATGACATTGTCAAAGAAATTTACAAAGCTTACCTGTTTTCCAGTGAAATGGAGACAATGCAGATAAGGTGAGTATAGTTCTTTGGTATATGATATCAGAACAAGCCCCTCAAGAATGCTTGATTGCTGTAACTCAGTGCACTTTGACAACAGGCGAAGCTCTGAAGGAGATTCTTTGTAAAAAAACTATGGTTTTACAACAATAGGACTTCGAGAACAACAATGTCCGTCACCAAGGTATTAGCATTAAAATGGCAAATTTAGTGAAAATTATGTGCATTAAGCTTAAAATGCAGGCTGTTTAGAATCGTAAATGGAAAAAGACGATAAGAATAAGAATCCTTGTTAATTTTTTCTTTAAAACGATCCAGGTCCAAAATTTGTATGGCAATATTTATAATTTATATGAGCAAATGAATGAAAGTCTGCACGCCAAAAAGTAGGTACACATACCTAAGCCTTTTCTGATCTGGTTTTTCAATCACCGTGCATCCCCATTTCAAGTGTCCTCAGTGCAACCAGAACTAAAAGACATGCATCGTAGTTCCACATTGAATGAGCCCACTTTGAGAGTGACAGCTCTAAATGGCAAAAAGCCATCCTCGAAAAGGCTTCAGACATACGTAATATATCTTGCGCTAATAGTATATATGGAAGCTAACAATCACGTATTCGATATTATTACAAATAGCTTGGAACATTTCCCTCAGAATGGGAAAATGTTTGCTGATATGATATGTTTTTATCCTAGAAATTTCAACGAAATTCCTGATTTGCCACCACTTAGTTTTGATGTGCTGAGCAACAAAGTTTTGCGCTTTAATTCTAATGCAACACCAAGCCAAATATGTGAAGAGTTGATAGATTATGCATCAAAGTTTAACAGTCTGAAGAGCAGCATCCTAGAAAGTTATAGAATATTTGTAGTTGATAATTTTGAAGAAGACCATGAAAATTATAATGATGGGATGACTAATGCTAGGAATGAATTCATTACAACAGAGACAGAAATTGAGCACATCAAGGCATGTAAACAGTATCCACTTTGTTGCTACTTAATACAGTAAACTCCCAGTTATCCGGAATGCCTGGGGAATTGAGTTTTCCGGTTAAGTGAATATTTTGGTTGCTTGAGAGTTTTACTGGATAGGCTTCAATAAAGAATTTTGATACCAAAATAAGGAACAGAAGCAGAATTGTACATTCACCTTGGAATTGCTAACCTGTAGACTAGGTACTCTACTCAACTGTTCATAAATAATTCCTTGACATTCAAGGAAGTAATGAAAATCAAATGTACAAGTATTCAACACGTTTAATTGCAATATTTTATAGCAACATTACATTCTATGTAGTTTCTCATATGCCTTCTCTTTTGACCTAATAACAATGCGAGGTAAGGGTTAACTTCGTCCTACCTTTAGGATTTTATGACAAAAAAAATTGTTTCCTTGTCCCAGAGAAGGAGAAATATTATCTACACCCAACACAATATATCAGCAGATATTCTTGAGGCAAACTGATATTAAACAAAAGAGAAGTGAATACTGACACACAATCATGACACCATTACATAGAGTGCAGTTAGTAAATATTAAAATAATGCAATTAAATGTGTTGGATAGTTATATATTATTCCTTAACTAATGTTTCAAAAAGTCACAAAATTTACCGGCAGCTTCTTGGTTGGCTGATTTTTTATCATCCAAAACATATAGACGTCTGATCTTAAAACGTAATAGACATCCATCTAAAAATGCACATGGTTCACTAATCTTCATTTTTTCATAAAAATCTTTGGTCTTTTCATTTAACATTGGTCCAGAAATAGGGGCTCCCTCAGAACGCTTTATAGAAAACCATTCATAAATAGCAATATCCAATTGTTCAAATTTCAACTAATGAAGAGTGCGCCTACATTCAATTTTTCTAGTTGTCTCAGAAGATGTAACAAATTTCATTAACTGTGATTTCTGTGTCTTAATGTCATAAATAGTGGAAGAACCGACATTGAACTCTTTTATTAAAACATTGCGGTTCTCACTTTTCTCTAAATGTTTTATTATATCAAGTTTCTGGGTTAAGGTTAGCACAAGTCATTTCCTTCTATTATCTTTAGCACATATTGGAGTTTTAGGGGGCATTTAAAAAGGGTGTGCAAAATATTTTATTTAACACAAACACCAAGTTCAAGGAACATCTGCAATTGTTTTGCGACTGCTGAAAACGTAAATTTTAGCAGTAACATTCCGAATAAGATGTAAACAAAAAATTGTTGAAAGCACCAATTTTATCGATAACATTCCGAACTAGAAGTAATGAAAAATCGAGAGGTAGGAGATGCCGGTTGCATGAGTGCTGGATAACTGGGAGTTTACTGTATTAGAAAAATACAATTTATTTTCTGAAGCTTACACGGTACTCTTTGCTTGCTACAAATACCTTTTGACACTACTGGCTATACAAGTATCCCGTGAACGCAGCTTTTCAAAATTAAAAATGGTATACCAACCAATGGGCCGGTTTTTAAAATCACCTCCCGGACCAATATTTGCCTACAATTCGCCCAATTATCTGTCATTACATTCTTGTTTCTATTTGCTTACATTGCCTAATAAAAGTGAGTCAACCTTTCTATTAGCTGAAATATCCAATTTACTGACACCACCCAAGTCTTCTAGGTGCTAGGTTAAATGACCTTTTATTGTAATTAGTAGTCTTTATTATATTTCATCATTGTTAGTTCTTTCTGTGATTTTTCTATCTTTGGGGTTTCGAATTATTTCTGTGAAATTTACAAAAGGATACAGAATATGCATTTATATTTAAATCACATTTCTAGTGGTCAATAATATTCAACATTCCACAATTTGTAATATTTTTTTCTTTTATTAATTTCCAAGATATTAATTACAGAAACTTGGGTGACAAGACTCAAATTCCATGGTATTTAAATTGCACTTGAGGGAATGAGGCACTCATTGTTACCAATGGAGCTTCAAAATTAAACTAATTATAAGTCTATCCCTGAAGTCAAAAGTTAAATACTTCAGAAGATATATTATAATGTCCTCTAACACAAAATATGATAAAAAGAAGATTAAATTGTTAAAATCAAATTACAAAGAAGACTATTACTTTACAAGTGAATTTTAACTTGAAATAGAAGCAGTTTGATATACAGTAGCCCCTCAGCAATTGCACTTTTGTCAACAGTGATTTTGAGTTTACACAATGGATAAATTGTACCAGGTTTTGCTAACTGTGGTATTAAGTCTCGAGTATTCATGGTCCTCCATGCAACCAGTCTAGTAAGATAATTTGACTAATATTAAAATTTACAGTATTGGAGGTGCTACATACTTTAGCCTTATCAGAAGGAGAGAGTTTAGAAAAAAGATTTGTAGTTCCTGATATGACCATGAGTTATTTAGGACGTGGAGGATTAAGGAATTTTATGGAAGTGCTGGTTTTTACCAGTGTTCTTTGAAGTGTAAGGTCAGAAGGAAGGTGAAAGCAAAGGTCCTTATATTATTAATGTACAATACACCAGCCCCTCAACATTCGCAAGGGATACGTTCCCAATAACCTCGCGAATGTTGAAATTCGCGAATAAGAATTTTGCTCTGATTATACTAACCAAACTTAATATTCAACATTCACACTGCTTTGTGCTCAACACTAAACCTAAAATTAAAGTTCGTAGGCTAAAAATAAACTTACGAAAAAACTAGAAAACAGTTAAAACAAAATGAAAACGTAGTAACACGTAGTATGTATTATATAGTATATATTCTTTGATCTCTTTATACTTGATTCACTTTTAACAGATGATTTTCTTTTTGAAAACATAGTTAAGTAAAAATTGCAATTAATAAATTAAAAATTACAGTAATAAGTAAATCAAAGCGCAAAAGCTGATGAAATGTAATAGCGACACAGCCTGAGCAAAATGCAGGCAAGAATGAAAATGCCTGGGAGGTGGGGAATGGTGGTGGCGTAGCGTTCGACTCTGTGGCGCGGTTTTGTAACTTTGTATGTACATACATAGTACATACTATGTAACAGAAAGATTCCAATTTTCGGAATTATAGCTTATTGTAGGTAGGACGTTATGAGTTGCATTTTTGAAAGGTTAACAGCTACTGTCCTCAAGTATTTATACGGTTAACACCAACTACTTAGATTCTACTTGCATCAATTAATACCTTATTGATTATAACAATTCTAAGTGCTTTTATCGCAAGATTAGTAATATTTTGGATGGTCACTTACACAGCTTATGGGATTGTTGACTGTCTAATTTTAATTTTATAACCTGAGAACGGTTGCCTTTTTGAAATAATGAAATTTTATGGCTACCTCGCGAATACCTGAACTCGCGGATGTTGAGGGGCTGGTGTACTTCTTTATAAGTACTTTGATTATATTTTCTTTTTATCTGATAAACAATTTTTGAGAGTATAGCAAACTAATTTTTCACCTTGAAGTGTACATTATAGGACTTTCAGTATGTCTCTTGGATCACTACCTATATTGCCCAATTTTCCATAGGCCGTGGCCCTCTCTAGCAGTGCTTTTTTCAGCTGCATGTTAATTCAGGAACATAACCCCCACAGTTGGCAAGGGACTACTGTATCTCAACATGTACCTTTTAAATAACATTTAATTTATAATATTTATTACATTTTGTAAATAATACACACAAATAATCCTAAAAGACAATGACTAGTTTCATGCTAATAACTGCTCAAAAGTATCATTATCAATACAGATAAATGAATACCAATAGTGAATTGCTATACTAACAGACTTTCCTTGCTAATAGGAAAGAATATTTAATGTCTTTGTGACATTATTCATGTTTTACAGTCACCATTAGTATAATAATTTTATTTATTAAAAAAAACAAAATCTATGATAATTCCTATTTCTATGGATGATCTAGGAATGGCAATTATCATCATTATGGATTAAAACCAACTTCACAAAAATGCTGCAAAAAGCAATTCCATCACAATATAACCTTTTAGGGTGTAACATTTTGTGAGAGCAATAAGCACACTACAAGATATATCAATTAAAATTCCTTGCAATAAGAGTCCTTAGCCTTATAAACTCCAAGAGCAAATAATGAAACTTATAATAAAGCATCATATTGGGTCCCTATCACAACATGTGGGTAGGTAACTGAAACTTTTGGTTAAATTTTTTCAAATCACTCCACATCCTCATTTTAACGTTCAACATTGAATACCACAATGTGTCAACATAATTAAGAGTTAGTATGATCTAAAACTGATAATTTAAAAAATAAAGGTAGCTCATGGTCCATCATCATCTTCCTGGTTGACTACTCCCATTAGACTAATTCCAGTGTCATATCTAGGATTTTCCACAATATTTGTTTCACCAGATGACTTAAAGTGATCCATTGCTTCCTGGAGCTTAGATGCTATCAGTTCATACTTTTGATGAACTCTCTTTTTATATTCTTCTTCTTCACGATCTAGAATTCTTAAGAAGTTTCCCAGCTCTGGAAGTGTGAATGCTTCCCACTATATTGAATCAAATAAAAATGTATGTTATTAATGCTATAAACAAACTACAATTTCATATCGAAGCTTACAAAATTTTGTATTAAAAAAATGATAAAAAATATACAGGCTGCTCTCTTCAATTATGAGGAATATGTTAATAGAGATTGCCAGCCATGAATGAGACATCTATGACAGGATAACTCATTATTACATAGGGGAGAAGGACAGACATCCCAAGACCTTAAAAATCTTATATGTACCCAAAAACCTATAGAATAAGGGACCCCTTATCCGGCAAGCTTGGGATGTTTAATTTGCTGGTTTTTGGGATTTTCTGGATTTTGGGTCCCTATACGATATATAGTATATGTACATACTAGCAGAAGTGCCTGTTGAATTACATTGAATTAAGTGAATCTACTACAGCACAACATAAAACACTAGTTAATTTTATTTTGTATCATATCACTCATGCAACATCCTGGTTTGCCATACAATGCTGAGCCATAAATGAAGGGGAGCCATTAAACAAAATGTAAATAAAGGTACATCCTGCACAGTGTGAAGTTAATGGGTGAATCAGCATCTTTGGACTGTGTTGCAGCAGAAAGTTTTCCTCAACAACTGCAAAAATGTATTGAAGACAGTGGATACACACGAGAACAAGAATTCAATGCAGACGAGACACCATTGTTTTGGAAGAGAATGCCTTCAAGAACATTTTTGTCAGTTGAAGAGAAATCGGCTCCTGGGTTTAAGGCAGCCAAAGACCGAATTACCTTTCTCCTATGTGCTAAGACTTTGGGGGACTGCATGGTGAAGCCCATGAAGGCATACCGGGCTTTACACCCTCGGGCATTGAAGTGGAAAAGGGGTTCGTTTTCTAGCTCTCGCCAAATTTAATGCATTTTTTTGCCATTTACATGATTAAATAAATATTTTTTCAGTATATTCTTTGCTAATCATGGTTTATGCAAAATTATCTATTTAAACCTACTGTACGGCTATGGCAGATTTAAATGCCACATTGTATTGGTTCAAAACAACTTTTAGCCTATATTTTCACCATTTATTGTTGTCAAATAATGGAGAGCCGCGAACCTAATCCCCATTTTCTCATAAGGCCTTTGCTTCTATTTTCACGGATTCCAAATTCGCGGTGTTTTTGGGAATGTAACCCCCACGAATTTAGGGGTTTTACTGTATAAACGTCTAGCATCATCAACACCATTCCTTATTTTTTACCGCGCTGAAATTTCTTCGATCTTAAAACCCTTGATATATTTTAAAAGGGGAAGTTTTGACCTTAATAATAATATTTTATTCATCAAGTTTCATTGTACATATTTCTAATTTTAGTTTCTCATATACGAAGTATATTGAGAAAGCATTGTAATCGCGAAAAAAATTCGACCTCGAGATTTTGGAGGAAATATACCTTTTTGGCGTACCCGAGTCCGAAAAAGTGGTTTTCGCAATGCCATTTTTCTGTCTGTCCATCTGTCTGTTATTGGCTCTATAGCCTACACTGTAGAGAAAAAATGAATGAAATCTTGTAGTTAGGCATTTTATCATATTGAGCAGAGTATATGAAGAAATGGTTGACATTGCTCAATAATTAAGGGAAGTTTATTCTACACATTTTTAAAAACAACAATATGATTTTCTCAAAAACAGCTCTTACGATTTTGATTAAAATTCGTACAGTTACTTGAGTTTATGTCTTCAATAATACTGTATAGTTCATATTTATCAAAAAATGAATATAAGGCTAGTTTATTCTAGGCATCATTAACAATAATTTGATTTTCTCAATAATGGCTCAAACGATATTGATAAAATTTTGTACAGTTACTTGAAATAATACTACATATTTAATTTTTCTCAATGAATGAATGAACATAAGGCTAGTTTATTCTTGGGCAACTTTAACAAAAATTGGATTTTCTAAAGACCGGCTGATACGATTTTCATTTTCTAAAGATAACTAAACGACGCATTAGTAGATGAGAAAGTTTGTACAATGTATATTTTATTGATTTTTTTAGATTCATGGGTAGTTTCAGCCAAGTACCCAATGTTTTAATAACAAATTTTATTTAGTTAACCAATTATTACACATGGATATCAGAAATAATGAAGGATATTATGTTTAAGAATTTGCAAATACATATAAACATTTCTCACATGAAGTGAACATGGAATAAACTTAGAAAAATCTGTACAACATAAATTGTACAAATTTTCTCACATACTACTGCGTCATTTAGTTATCTTTAAAAAATATGAACTATGTAGAATCGTTATAAACATCAACTTAATTAACTATACGAAATTTGATGAAAATTGTATCAGCCATTTTTTCGAAAATCCATTTGATATTAAAGTTGCCCAAGAATAAACTAGCCTTACATTCATTCATTGAGAACAATGAAATAAGTAATATTATTACAGATGTATACTAAAGTAATTGTACGAAATTTGATCAAAATCGTTCTAGCCGTTTTGGAGAAAATCAAATTGTTGTTAAAAATGCGTAGAATAAACATCCCTTAATTATTGAGCTATGTCAACCATTTCTTCATAGCCTCTGCTCAGTATGATAAAATGTCTAAGTACGAGATTTTATTCATTTTTGCTCTACCATTTAGGCTCTAGAGCCAGTAACAGACAAGCAAACAGACGGCATTGCGAAAACCACTTTTTCGGATTCAGTGACACCTTAAACATATATTTCCATCAAAATCTCGAGGTCAATTTTCTGTGATTACAATACTTTCTCAATATAATTCGCATATGAGAAAGTAAAAGCAAAAGTTACCGCATAGCACCCAAGTTCCGGAAAAATCTGATTCAGCTTAGCCCAGATCCTGATGGTGCCAGATTAAAGGTGTTCGACTGTATTACAAATTTGCACCGGGATCCACGATTTTCCTATCCATCTTTGGTAATTATTTTTTACTTTTTTATTCCTTTTAACTAGTGTAAGGAAGTGAACTAACATACCATCTTACCATCTGTGCATTATTATGCACCAGCAGCACGTGCTTTGTTTTGGAATTGTGCCGTGAACATCATATCTAAGATTCCTGTGAGTTTTACCCCACAATATGTGTGTGCATGTGAGTCATTTATATGTGTATGTATTTTCCACTCATATTTATCTAATTTTAAGTTATTTTCATGTACATATAGTAAGATTAGGCAATGTTCAATGTATGTATTGTAGTGTATATTAACAACTGGAACTCCCATAAACGGACTTATTTTCTTAGTTTGGATGTCATAGGGTACAGTGGCAATGACCTAAACCTAATCTCCATTATTACATGAAATGTTATGAGAGAAAATACCCCTTTTTTGTCACGAGTGATTTTAGTGGCGAATTGGAACGTAATCCCCCTTATATAATGTATTTTTATGGGGAAAAATTCCCCGGTATTCGCTGTTTCAGTATTCATGACCATTTTCTGGTACGTAACCCCTGCGAATAACGGAGACCCAGTGTACCATACTTTTCACTCAATTTCTTCACTAGAGTTTCCTTATCTAATTTCATCAATAACTCTACTTTTTGCTTAATACTCAGCGAGTAATGCATCCTGTTCATGCATCCACCATCTCAGGAACTTGTGTCCAGTCTTTTTAACATTTTTTAGGGTAAAACAGATAAATAACTGAATAAACCTCAGAAGTTTGTCAAATAGCAAAACAAGCGGATGTAGTGGACCAGTGCTGCCAGAACGCTTGACTTGAAAAGCGCTCACTTGTGGTGCATAAATTGCGCTACTCGCACGCTAATGCAACCTATGCAATGGCCTCCATTATATTTCTTCTATTATTGAAATTAAGTCCTAATAAGTCAATATTCTTACTTCTAAGAACAATATTTATATTAAAAATAAATGAACATAAAAACAATGCTTTTCAGGGGACGACTATAGTAGACGAGATGTAAGTTGGCCTCTGAGGAAGTGGAGGGTGGGAGCATTAGAAGGGAACTTTTCAGGCTTGGGCCTACCAGAGCTGTGTGACGCGGCCATACTGTGCCTTAGGAACTTCGCTTCGTTTTTTCATTCAATAGCTTATGGCAGTGGTCGGCAATTAGATTTGACCAATACCCCATGTCAAAAGCTCGGCGCATCACCGTTACCTCGCCTACAGGAACTACTTGTTATATTCATGAAAAAAATCTGATGTGGCCAACACATGACTTTCTCCATATTTGGGGTATAGATATTTAAATTATTATGAATAGCATTATGAGGCAAAATTATCATTTCGTATCTTAAAAGAATACAGTCGTCCTTATTGTCATAAATCTTATATATATTTTAGACGGTGTGTGTGTGTTTGTGTATGTATGTGAATGTATGTATGTTCTCTATACGATTTTATACCATTGAAGCTATTGAATTCAAAAGTTTTATGGGTCACCTTATGGACCAAAGGAAGAACTTGGTATAGGTTTGCAGACCATGGGGTCTCTTATACCCCATGGGGTCAACAAAATACTATTTCCATAAGAATTCATGGGAAATGGTGTGGAGAAACCCCAAAATGCCATGCAGCCCTTCACTGATGTGGATATAAATATACCTAAATATTAACTTACGATCATGGGAAATGGATTATTTTATGCAAGAAAGACTGAATATTTTAATTCTGTTCATGTTTCGTGGTATTACATGCTAAATCGCACGAAATTTTCCTTTAAGCACAAAATTTATCGGTTTAGATGTCCATTTTCCAGGCGGCAACAAAGCTAAATTTCTTAATTGTTGTCCTCTTCAAAGGGAGATATACACGTAAAGATTAATGCATGGAAAATCCACGCCGTGCATGCCGTAGGGGAAGAATAGCTAAGATATGCCTAAATATAGTCTATGAATACTTTGAAAGTGAGTCAAATGATTTTTAAGGAATATTAGAACATTGTTATCTTTTCCCATTAACATTGAAAGATTTATCGCAACATAAATCGATACACCTACTTACATTTGTTCGGTAACCAAGATGTTGTTTATTGTTTACGTTTTGGCTAATAGTATTGACATAATCCACATAATTTTATTGCAGCTTTAAAGGATTCGGTGCATCTATCCATGTGAATATTAAGTAAGAAGTTAATGCGTACAATACAATACATAAAATAGTAAATGTTAATGTAAGCATTGCTTGCGTAATTAAGGAATGGGAAACGTTTGCCCTGAACTATAAAAATCGTTTGCCACTCTTTTCCGAGCGAAGCCGGGCATTTCAGCTATGCCTGTTTTCAAATGACTTGGCGGATGAGGGGGAGGTATGGGGACGAGGCACTGAGCGAACCAATAGGAAAGTAGGAGGAGCCTAGGCGTCCGAGAGCTCACTCTTATAGTTATATATGTATATTTTGAATGTGTTTACAGAATTCACCACTACATGGTATTGGCGCTGTATACTGAAAATCATGAAAAAAGTTGAATATCTCCGAAATAGATGGGTCTACAAAAATTTGTTTCAAACAAAACCTGGAAGAAATACTATTCTCTACAACTTCGGCCCTCACGAAGATTACCAATAAGGACGTTTTTAAGGAGATATTTGACGGAAACCGAAAAAACCGATTATTTATAAATAATTCCTAAACAATAAATGCTATGGAAAATTGATTCAAATGAAAGTCATAGGAAATTATATTGTATATACAATAATGATGTTTTAAGGAGAAATATCGAAAAAACCAAATCGGGTT
Source organism: Uropetala carovei (assembly GCA_036926305.1). NCBI lineage: Eukaryota > Metazoa > Arthropoda > Insecta > Odonata > Petaluridae > Uropetala > Uropetala carovei. The sequence continues at coordinate 13,409,160 of JAXCHB010000011.1, forward strand.
TCGAATAAACCTCGACTTTCGGTTAACTGTTATTGTCCAAAAACTAATCAGTTCTTTGTGCTCACCCTAAAGTGTTATATATGAAATTTGGTATCGATATGGCAAGTACTTTTTGAGTCAGAGCGCCCACAATCTCACACACACACACATATATGCACACACAGACATCATTCCGAAAATAGTCCAAACGTGTTCTAGGGACCTCAAAACGTGTATTTCCGTTGAAATCTGGAAGTCAATTTCTTTTGTGATCACAATACTTTCCCATTACTTCGTATGGTGAAAGTAAAAATGAAAAACCAGGTTGTTTTATTTATATACAAGACAAACTGGGTAAAACTACAGTGTCTCATTCTAATCCTAGCTAGTCTAATGGCTAAAGTGACACTTGTTACTATTGATCATTTCTTCAAACTGCGGCTTGTGTTGAGTCAGTGCACATCTGATGTTGCATTCCGGGTTGAGTCTGTTTCATGCTTACATCTTTATCACCGCTAATGCTGAAAAGCCCACCTCACACAGGTAGGTAGTCACAAAAGGTTTCAACAACTTGGTTGCCTCCTCATGTGCCAATGGTTGAGCTCTTGCTTGCTGACTCATCCAGAAGGACTCCAGGTCCAAAGCTCCATATTCCACTTCAGCGGCTCTGTCTGCTTGCAATTCCAGCAGCTGCTCTGCCAGCCCAGATGGCTTCTCTGGCATATTTTGCAGGGAACATCTGAATGGGTTGAGACCCCACCCAACACCTTCCTTCAACATAGCTGCCTCCGGGAAGTATTCTTCAAATCGCTGCTTCAATTTTTCCTAGCACTGAACTACCACGTCTTTGACTGACTCGAAAGAAAGTTTGGTGTCTTCGAGGTACTTCGCGAGACAGCTGAAAGATGCAATCTTCCCTTCTGTAGCTCTCATTCACCAAAGCTCGAGTTTTGCTTGCAGTGCACAAATTTTCTGGCTGGTTGAAATGATGTTGTGTCTTGGACCTTGAACATTCATGTTGACTTTGTTCAAATGCCCAAAAATGTCCACCAAATATGCCAACAGAGATAGCCACTTGGTGTCTTGTAAGTGGGTGGCCAGGCAATGTTTCTTGTCCATCAGCAAAATCTCAACTTCAGTCCTCAGCATCCAAAGTCTCTCCAGGGCGATGCAGCGTGACAGCCACCGTGTCTCGCAGTATAAGAGCAAGATGCAGTACTCCGACTCTGCTTCTTCGCACAATTGGCAGAACAGTCGGGTGGTCAGCGGCTGGACCATGATGAAGTTGACGATCTTGATCACATATTTCGTCACTTGTTCCAGATCAGGCTCCGATGCGTTTACCGCCAACGCCAGTCGGTGAATCATGCAATGCGTAGAGAAGATTCTGGGGTTTTCTCTCCTAACCAGGGCAACAAATCCATTGTGAATCCCCACCATGGCTGGGGCTCCGCCAGTGGAAACCGCAACACAGTCACTCCAGTGCAAATTGACACCTGGCGATGTAAAAAACTTGTCGACCTTGTTGAAAATATCGACTCCACAGGTTGTATTTTCCAGTAGGCTACAGAACAACACCTCTTCTTCAATCCTGCATTCACCTCGATATCTGTCATATATCATAAGCTGAGGATCGCTCCCAACATCTGTAGTTTCGTCCAATTGTATTACAAACTGCCCACTCTTCTTTATGGCACTAATCAACTGGTCCTTGATGTTCTGTGCCAACTCTTCCAACCTCCTCGAAGCCGTCCTTGCTGACAATGGAACCGTCCTCAGTTTTGCTGCTTGCTCCTTCCCACACATAATCTCGGTCATTCTTATCGCAGTCGGCTTGATTAGTTCCACACCGATGTTGTGCGGCTTTTTTGCACGAGCTATCAGCCATGCGATTTCCAAACTTCCTTTTGCAGCGTCCCTCTGATCAAATGTCGCTTTTACCATGAGATCCAGCCTCTGTTTTTTCACTTGGCTTCCCTTGTGGGTGAAGAATTCCTTTGGCTTGTCCGAAAGTTCAGGGTGTTTGTTACGCAGATGCTACTGCAGCTGAGAAGATTTGAGGGACTCCGGACACAGCACAGCCAGACAAATGATGCATTGTGGCTTTATGACTTCTTTGTTGGTTGTTGCGATGAACCCATACTCCAAAAATTCATCTTTGTAGACACGCTTTCTCGAAGTCATTCTGAAGGGTGTGTCTGTGTGTGTGTATAATCAGTATTATAATCAATTAAATCTATTTTCATAGTGTATATGTATATCGTATTATTATAAAATAATTAGCAGAACACTGGAATTGGAATTCTATTACTGTAATTTTCAAAACTTACATTGGCATGAGTTGAGGTTCAGGGACCAGAGCACAACATGTTATGTCCGTCTTGCTCGGCCGATTACCAAAGAGAAACTGTGAGTTGTCTTTCTAAATAAACAAAACAACTACATTGGCTCACTTTAATAATCGGACATCTCCAATCATTGTACTTTCGATTGAAATAAACACTGTCGATTACCGGAATTATGATTTGTTCACATAAACGTAATTTTTATTCATCTAGTTACATTTTGGATTGAATTTTAAGGGATAAAGTAAGAATTTTGCTAAATAAGTGCCGAAAGAAGTAACATAGTGAATATTTGGTTAAAAAATATTTGGACAGCAATAAAAGAAGGGATTTTCGGCATTCTTAGTTCAGAAACAATCACAAAGTTAGTCAAGGTCAACATTTAGTTAGAAAGGCTTTTCCCCGAATAACTTTGAGAATGTGTTGTGGCATGGATTACAAAATCTTTCCGTTAAGTCTACTCCAATTTCATCCAACTCCTCACTTTAATATTCGGATAGCAGAAGGTTAATACTTAGTATGTCGTTGAAAAAACACATTGCTGAGTGTTGAAAATAAGATCTATTCACAGCAAAATAGTTGTCTGACATCAGGTTACATTTCAACATGAATGTTACAAGAAAATAAATGAAACGTGCCGCCAAAAAGATGTCCCAAGATGTAAAATAGTGAATGTACGTCCGGCATCGGGAGCCCTGTTAGCACGCCAAAAATTGCTTCTCTCACATTTTCTAGGCATAAAGCTGCGTTCACACTATTGTAATCCGGATATTGCTCATTACCCCCCGGGGTAATTTACCCCTAATTGCCGACCACTGGCTTATGGGATAATGGGTGTGGACTGTAAGCGTAAATCTGACAATGTAGCTCCCCCTCTACTTACTGGGTGTAAACATCTGGGAGGCCAACTTATTTCTCGTGAAGTATAGTTAACAGTTAGCCCGGAGACAATCTCCACCTGGACCAGTCTACCACTAGCACCATCTTTTGATAGAAGAACAAAGCTTCTGCAACCCCAATCTTCTGTTTATCCGGTCTTTCGGGATTCTGGATAAGGCTGTGGTCACATTGGCTCTGGTTCAGCAGAATTGGCGTGCTTGTCCGAGTTGCACCATATTCGGCTAAACAGTTTCAGGTTTCATTTGAAATGGATGTCTCTTTGCAAATACATTTCTTAGATATGAGTACCCTTTTGAAGATACTTTTATTCAAAAAATATAAAAAGAAAAATATATTGGGTAAACGATATTTAGTTACACAGAGAAACATTTGGAGAATTTCATACTAATTTCCTACAGTTTTTGAAACAGTTGGACAAGTTCTTTCAATGTACAAGAATGTCTATAAATACCTTTCTTCATTCTCCATACATAGTAATGGGAAAGCATTGTGATCACAAAAAAAATCGACTTCAAGATTTCAACGGAAATACACATTTTGAGGTCCCTAGAACACGTTTAGACTATTTTCGGAATGATGTCTGTGTATGTGATTGTGGGCGACCTAACTCAAAAAGTACTTGCCATATCCTTACCAAACTTCATATATAACACGTTAGCATGAGCACAAAGAACTGATTAGTTTTTGGACAATATCGGTTAACCGGAAGTCGAGGTTTATGCAAAACCCGATTCGGTTTTTGTGAGATTTCTCCATTAAAACATTATTATTGTATATACAATTCTATACAATGGTTATAGAGAATGTAATTTCCTACAACTTCTATTTGAAACAATTTTCCATAGTAGTTATTGTTTAGGAATTATTTATAAATAATCGATTTCCATAAAATATCTCCTTAAAAACATCGTTATTGGTAACCTTCGTGAGGACCAAAGTTGTAGAGAATAATATTTCTTCCAAGTTTTGGTTGAAACAAATTTTGGTAGAACCATCCATTTCGGAGATATTTTGCTTATTCATAAATTTCTAGTATACAGTGTCACCACCATTTAGCGGTAAATTCTGTAAACATTATCAAAATATACATAATTTACGGCAATAAGGACGACCGTATTCTTTTACGATACGAAATAATAATTTGCCTTATAATGCTATTCATAATAATTTAAATATCTATACCCCAAATATGGAGAATGTCACGTGTTGGCCACATCAGATTTTTTACATTTTGGATGGAGTTCGAGTACAATTGGTGAAACTATCAAATTTTTGTAAGTGTATTTCTCCTGATGAAAGGCTGGTTGTAACCTTGAGGTAAAACGTTTTTAACTTTCACAATTAATATTTTTGAAAATTCATATTTTCTTGAAATAAAATATTATTTCTAACTTGTTTATTTAAATAATTCAACAATACAAAATCTTCGATAACTCAATGATTCCAAAATCTGCACCCAATCCAAAATGTAATTTAAACATATTTTAATGTATTTACGTAAAATTAAAAATTTTGTATTACAAAAAAGTAATGTGTCTCATCACTGTTTCTTGTTATTTATTAGTAGAAGGCATTTCTCAATAGTGAAGTCGTTTTCTTTGGTTGGTGGAAAATTCATGGAGTTGGCATTAAATTGTTTTGTGAGTAATATATGAATGTCACTATTTTTGGTTTGATGATGATGCTCCTGATAAGTCTGTGTACGTAAATGTATCACTACAATTAGAATTTTCATCGTTACTATTACTCATGGACACCAAAACGTCTTGATAAGGAGATGGTGTTAAAGTATTAGTGTATTAGTTGCAGAACTTTCAAATCCTCAACTTTTTGTTCTTCCTCATCTACCAGCACTTGTTGAAATTTGAGTCTCAACGCTAATTTACGGCACATTGTTATATCTTGAAGATGAGGCAGCAGAATCATCAAAAAGTGGTAATCTTCATCTCCTTCGTGGTCTACAGTATTCAATGAATTTTGATAATTAAAAAAGGTCGGAGACTACAGCGAGATGAATTAATGTTTTAATTTAATCAATGAATTTTGCTTAAGAGATTTTAAGTGGCTTAATTTTATTTCTTCTATTGATAACAGATGTGTGATTGAAGCTGTAGTTGCTTGTTTTGCTTTCTTCTTTACTTGAAGATTTTTCTTTGATTGATAAGGCTGTGGCAATTTGGATAAGAGATTACTTTTTGTAATCAGTGTTCATTTTGACAATCGATTGAAATTTTTTCTGAGTTTTTTTATATATTTTGTTTAATGTTATTTATTTATATAAACATTTATTTAGTCTTTCTTTTATATAAATCACATTTATAAGAGGGTGCCAAATAACTGTCAACCAAAACATGAATAATCAGATATTTGGCATAGTGTCTTTATTTTAAAATAGAACATTTTATTTCAAATGTACCCACTTTAAATAACTCAATAACTGAAAAAAAAACATTTTTCTTTTCACAGTATATAGTTAATGACACATTGGGCATTATTTTTTGCATATCACGACATTATCTATTGACAGTACCAATAACTAAATTATCTCATATGTTGGCATATCAATATTTACGCTATTGCCATACCATTAATTTGCCTATATGCCTTATATCTTATCATCTTGCATTGTCACAGGTTAAGCAGATAGAACAGGATGCCATGCAACACAACATGCAACCCACTATTGCAGACTGATTTATAATACAAAGAGCCTTCCTTATGTTACATTTAGGGTAATAATATTAACAAAAAAGTTTTGTTAGAATCATGAGCGTCGGTAGGGGGGGAGGGGTCAAGGTGGTGCAGTTGGCCCCCCTGGAAATGTGTAAAAACGTAAATATTATATTAGATATTATTTTTAAACGTGAAAAAACTTGATATGCGAAAAAACTTAACATGTTGTGTACGGATAGTGAGAATTCTCGCCATTCAAATATGTCACTTTATTGTAACAAATATCTTATTTATTGATAACACCAGGGCCGTCTCTAGGTGGTAAGCAGGTAAGGCACCGCCTTAAGGTGGCACCTCACTGGGGGCGGCAAATGAGTTGGTCTCGTATGCACCCAAATTGCGTTAGTCCTAACTAATTGTTGTTGAAAAAAAGACAACATATTCATATCCATCGAATACAGAAAAATATGCCGAGGCTAAAGTTTAGATGCGAGCACAAAAATCGATATCAGTGCAAGCCTCCAGTTTCTACCTACCCCAGAGACCGATAATAAAAGGTGGCACTTGGGTTTTCTTATTTCCACCTCATCGAGCTTTGATACACTTCCCAGGGGCTCTTTCCCTGCCCCTCTTACAGTCTTCACCTTCCTCCCCCATCACTATCTTTTGTTTCCCCATGTGGTCACAAGGGGACCCCTGAACTTGAGAACAAAAATAATGGTATGGGAGAGAAATTTTCGTTCCTAGCGGATTCTTAGGGACATGAAAAGCAGTTAAATTCTGTTTTTGATAGAGAAATTAAAGTGACCAGATATCCAAAAGCTCAATGCTGTATAAAATGAAAAAATATGTATAATGTACAATGTACTAACTTTCTCATATACTAATGCATCGTTTAGTTATCTTTTGAAGATATGAACTATGTACAATCATTATAAACATCAACTTAAATAACTATATGAAATTTGATCAAAATCGTTGGTGCCATTGTTTAGAAAATCCAATTGTTATTAAAGTTGCCTAGAATAAACTACCCATAATTATTGTGCAATGTCAACCATTTATTCATAGCTTCTATTCTGTATGATAAAATGCCTCAGTACAAGATTTAATTTATTTTCGCTCTACCATTTAGGCTCTAGAGCAGTGGTTCCCAAATTTTTTCAGGCCACCGCCCCCTCGGTTCCATAAACCCGTGTCCCCCCTCCCCACCCTAACCTATAAAAGTATTATTCAGAATGGCGGGTTGCACGACTCACTGAGGAAGATAATAACACAATAAAATTCAAAACAGTACCGATTAATTGCACATTTATTCAAAATCCAATTAAAGCTTTTTATTTTAATTAATTCAACAAATTTAATGAACTTGATCCAGTGATGATAATCATTTAGCAAGAGTCTTAGAACTACATTTAGTAACTACTTCACTGATCAGTAAATTCTTAATGCGATGGATGGGCCTGATGAAGTGATACCAGTTTCCCAATGTCTGGTTTAAAGTCACTTAGCAGGAGTCTTAAATCATCCCGTTCAGTAATCTGGAGTCGATTTCTTTGCTTGGAGAGACGTTGGATGACCACACTAAAATCACGTTCCACCAAATATGATGTTGGAAATGCAACAAGGAGCTTCTTAACCACTGCCCATAGTGCAGGATAGCGATTAGAAATTTCCTTCTGTAACCAAAACTCTTGGTAAGAGTTCTTAAACTTTGGTTTCAGCTCAATATCATTTTGTAACTCAATTAGTTCTTCCTCTAATATCCCAATTTCCTCAATATCTGAAAATGGATTTATCACCCAATCTGGAATTTCCATCAAAAGAAGATCCTCAAATCGCTCAGACATATCTTTATGCAGCATATCCAAATGGTCACAAAAAACTTGCAGATCGTCATCTTGTATCCCACCTTTCTCTTCTAGCTCAGACAGGTTTGGAAATTGGTATAGCTCACGATGGCCTATATTGCGCTTGAACAGAGTTAACTTTGAAATAAACGTAGATATGACAGATTTGGCCTTAATAAGATTGATCTCATTTCCTTGCAACTGCAAATTCGTTTCATTGAAATTTGCAAATAGTTCTGATAAATATGCAATGCCATGCCTGATCTCTTCGAGCAAAGCATCCATTTCTTCAAAAAACTCCACAACAGTGTCAAAAAGGTTATAAAAGCATCTTACACAGTTGCCTTTTGATAGCCAACAAACTTCAGTATGAAGTAGCAAACACTGAAAATCTTCATCATTCTCAACACACAGCTTCCGGAATAGTCGACCATTGAGAGCACGGGCTTTGATTTTATTAACTGCAGTAATGACAGTGTGTAATGACTTGTGCAGGCGATCACTGAGGTTTTTTGCAACCAGATGTTGGCAATGAATGACACAGTGAATGGTAAAGACATTTGGTACTGCTTTTATCAAGTAAGCAACACACCCACAGTAACGACCAGTCATTGATGGTGCTCAATCAGTTGCAAAAGCAAGTATATTAGTAAGCTGAATTTCCTTGTCTTTGAAGAACTGCTCAACAACATGAAATATTGACTCTCCTTTAGTATCTGTTTCAAGTTGCCTTGCAAATAACAACTCTTGAGCTAAACTTTCATCTTTTATAAAGCACACATGAGTGAGAAGCAAAGATTCATTGCCTGGCAAAGTTGACTCATCCAGCTGTAATGAAAATTCTGTTGTCCTTAGTATGCTGCACAATGTATCTTCCACATTCTCAGCCATTTCATTTATGAATCTTTGCACTGAAGTGTCACTTAGAGTAATCGTCTTAATTATATCATGTGGTGACTTATGTAAAACAGTACTCAGAACCTAACTACCATATTTAATCGATTGTAAGCCGACACTTTTTTACGTTTTTACCATCCCAGAAATCACCACTCGGCTTAGAATCGGCATAAAAAAAGTAGTCAATGAATTTATGTCCGTAGTTACATTATAACGTGAGATATAAGTGTACTAAAGTGTAAGTAAACTATCTACTTTAAATGTATGCAAAAAAGAATCAAAATGACTGAAAATCTACGAAGAAATAAATTATGTAAATAATACGTGGCATGTCAAAGTTGTAAAAAAAAGCAGCGATAGCGCTCGTATGCATAAGAAGCTACATATGTACACAATGTTTCATTTTACTCGTGAATCGAAACATTTGCCTTTCCTACCTCCCTCCTCTACCTATCTTGTTTCAGTGTGTCTAGCATGCGCGTACTGGGATTTCCCGAGCGAACCGTTACTTTCTCGTGCCTTAGCGGCATAACAGCCAACTTGGGAGAATAATTTAAGAATAAAAGTGAAAAGGACTGCCCACGTGATACTCGTGTAGTACTAACGTATGTTATGTAATATGGTGTCCGTATTTGATTGACCAGAAACAGCTATTTTTTTACGAGAATAGGATCCCGGGAGATAACGAGGTCAAATTATTCTTTTCGTATGAGTTGTTATGTATAGGTGAATAAAATGTGTTTTATGTCGCCGTAATTTTAGTTAATACTCTTTATTTAATTACAAACTGAAAATCTGAGGCGTTCATACTTGATGGTATTTTGAAATCACTTTAAAATCAAAATTTTTCCTTGCATGGCCTTGTGAAAAGTGGGGGTCGGCTTACAATCGGTGTTGGCTTACAATCAATTAAATACGGTAACTGCCAGTTGTATGTGGCTTTCCAGACTTAGCAATCAACAATGAAATTTTGTATGATGCACGCAAACCATCAGTGTTTTGTTGTGAAGCACTGCAAAACATGTTTGACAGTGTTGGCCACTTTTGCAATTTGTCATGAAGTGATTGAAAAAATGTTAAGTTCTTGTCTGCCTTGTCAGGATGTGCCTTCTTCAAATGTTCAATCAGTCTGGAAGGTTTAATTGCCTCATTAGAAAAGACCTTTTCGCATATTAGGCACACCATCTCGACACACAAAATTAGCTACTAAGGATGATTTTTCTATGGTTTGTTGGAATGCATGTTAATGTATGTATACGGTAAATATAAAGTAAATTTAGTATCTCATAGTCAGTTAAAAAACAAAAAATTTCACTCGCTTTTTTGTAGCTATAGGTTCCCAGAAAAACTAACTTATAGACACGAGTGTGTGACATTGATGCACACAAAAATAAATATAATATCTGATCTAATCTCGTAGCTAAAATATGGATGTACAGCAAAGAATATTGCATGAAAAATATTTTTATGCATTCTTACTAACGAAAACATACAGGTGAAGGAAATTTATAGCATAACAAATTTATATATAACTACTTACCAAACATGCACAAATTTTCACCCACCACAGATGTACGGTAACTGAGTTATAATAAAATCAATAGTTATTACCAATAATTGGCTATCTTGTGACAATTCACAATTGTAAATACTGTACTGAATATGCGGTAGGTGAATACAAGCTCGTCAACTGTTTATCAAGATAAGAGTATGAGTCATTGTTGCATGTAGTGGAACACCGAACTCCATAGACATTTCTCGAAGAAACCCGGCCTGCAAAGAGCATCATGAAAAAGAAGATAGATTTCAAGAAAGTTCCAGCGAGCTTGAAAGAAGCCAGAAGATATAATGAGCGGAAAGAAGTCAGTTGAGTTCTGCCTTTGGAAGCAAGAAAACATAAGCTATTTGTTTATTCTTACGCGATATCCTATTGTTGTGTTGTTTGTATACATTTTGTTTACGTTGAATAATTGTTTTAAACAGTTAACAGCTGTTTTGTATTCAGTAAAATTTAGTACAATACAAACAAACAGGACCAAAGGAAATAGGCTTGAAAGCAATAAGAGCAGTAAAACTTTAAATACGAAGCAAGGAAGGTGTTTTGCTCTAGGCACTAACCTGAACAATCGTAAACAAGCGATCAACGCGCTCGGGAAGGGCTGGCCTCCAGCACCCCCCTGCCGCCCCCTTGCCTCTTAGCGCCCCCCTAGGTAAACCCATCACCCCCCAGGGGGTGGTACCGCCCAGTTTGGGAACCACTGCTCTAGAGGGACAGACGGACAGACAGATGGCATGGCGAGAATCACTTTTTCGGAGTAAGTTAAACGTATATTTCCATCAAAATCTCGAGATTGAAGTTTTTCACAATTACAATGCTTTATCAATATACTTCGAATATGAGAAAGTAAGAAAAACACAAAATACAATACATATTTTAACAAAATAAAAACATTTCGATAATACATAAATATTATATTCTTAAAAACAACAACTTTAACGAAGATAAAGAAATCTACTTTTTTGATTAATCACATAATAATTCTCCAAAGTCCTTCCTTCCTCGTGCTGTGCTTGAAGTTATTTTTTTAAAAAACATACAAATACATAATAAAATAAAATTGCAACAAATCATGTAATTAACCATAAAATAAATGACTTAAATTTTCAAAGTACTTCACTTTTTGAAACTTGTGACAATGACTTGAGGAAACTATAAAACTTTGCGGGTGCTTCGCAGGCTGTGACAGGTGACATATGCTAATACCACAGAAACCAGCTACAACCATAGATTTTTCTAAAGTGGTACGAGTGGTACACTCATTATGACAAAAAACCATGGATGTAGTAGTAAAACTAAACCATAAAGTAAAGAGCACATATAAAGCTACAACCACACCACAGAAAACAAATTATTGTTCTGTGTTACGTACATTTTTATATTGCTGACATCAACTAATAAAAACAGAAATTATTATCAATTTTGACAGGCAAATTTTAAAAATGCTGTATAATTTGCTGTACACTTTCCAACTGCTTCTGACCACATAAATGATCTTTCTCACTCAGCAGAATTTTCTTTCCGATGTCCATTATTCAAACCTAGGGGTGGGGAACCTTCGGCCTTTTGTGGTACCCAGTGCAGCCTTATGCGGTGTTGCCGTGCGATCTGGGTGGACGATCCAGCAGGGTGCAACCTACCCTTTGAGGTAGTTGAATCAGTAGTCGACTTAGGTCTGCTTTTTCTGTTACACTGAATGAAATGGGGAAATCTGAAACCCTAACATGGGTCAACATCCCAGGAAAAATTTCCTCTTTTATGGCCCAGGGTTGATGGAATACAAACAATAGTGGCAAAAGATCAATTCACCATAGGAGTAGCGAAGAGGCGGACACTTAGTGTGGCCACTGCTAATCCGGTATGAAATGAGACGACCTCCCCTCACCTGCGACAGCCCCCAATTTTTTGATTCATCCCATACCAAAAATTTTAGAAATATCCTTCGTTTATGTTTGTTTACCCTTATGAATATGCCTTTACTTGTATAAGTATGTATATTACCGGGTTTCTTTTAATTGTCAATGTCAAGATGGCTGCCGGCACTAGTACATGTGTTTTTGCCTCCATGCCATTTGTTAGTTTTCTGTTGGTAGCTGTGTGTGTTTGTGTGATTTTCTGATCATGTTTGACTCATGAAATAAGTGTTTCTCGCACGGTGTTCAGTGGTGAGCCTTATCCTAATATTGTCTAGTTTTCGAGAGTTTCACTTCAATTGCTTCTCTGCCTGCAGTAACTCTGTCAGCCGTCTTTGCTTCCCGCCCATGTCTTCTGCGTCGCCTGAGCACCCTGAGCGTTCTTCCCCGGCCTGGAAGCTACTCGCCTTCCTCATTCTACTCTCTAGTGACATCAGCCTCAATCCTGGACCTGTGTGTAAATTTTTCTACCAAAACTTGAGTATTCAAAACAAACTCTCTATTGTCATCTCTCATCTTGCCGAACTTGCTGTGTTTGATGTGATTGCACTTTCTGAGACTTGGCTCAACAATAATGTCTTAGAGAGCAAGTTTGAATTTACTAACACCCATGAAGTATTTCGTCACGACCGAAACTCTCATGGCGGAGGTGTTCTCTTAGCCATTTCTTCCTCCTTCCCTGTGAAATGCCGAGTAGACTTGGAGTCCAACTGCAAAATGTTATGGACTGAGGTCATTACCGAATGCAACATCAATGGTGGATCCCCAAACCGTGGCAAACTTTTCATCATCTGCTTTTATCATCTGCCTGGTAGTAATTTAGTGATCCTCGAAGTCTGCTTTGATTCAGTCCTCCGAGTGCATGCTCTTGGGGAGTTTATATTCCTTGGAGACTTCAATCCGCTTGGACCTCACCTTCCAGTGGTATTGGTGCAAATGCTCACAATGACTATTTCATTGACTATTTCATCAATGGTCAAGGGCTAACACAATGTAATCCTTTCCCTACCCACAATTTGGCAATGTTGGATTACATTCTCTCTTCGACTGTAGTCCAATCTGTCTCTGCTGGTAGAAATATTTTTCTGACATTTGGTTGTCACATGAGATGACACTCACACTCACCAACAAGCGTGCAGCATGGAAACTATGGAGAAGTCATCCCAACCCCCACACTCGTGCCTCCTTCGTGGTCCTTCATAGGCATTCCTGAACCCTTCTTCGGTACGACTATACGAACCACAAAATCTCTTACGGATGAAATGAGGGATAATTCCAAGTGATTTTGGTCCTTATAAATGCGAAACAGAAATCCTCTCGTGTTCCTGTATGTGTTTTATTGGGTGACACCTCATATTACAGTGATGATAGGCCATCAGTCTTTAATGACTACTTCTCCTTGAACTTCACTCCTCCCACCCCTGCAATCTCCTTCCCACCTCTTCACCCAGTCTGTCCTCACTCCCTCTCTTTAATTTCCACCTCCCCTCAGGAGGCTTTCAGCCTACTCTCCTCTTTACCTCTGTTTGGACAGGAACTCAATTTACTTAAATGAAGGTAATCCTGCCTCTAGGATTAGTGGACTGTATTATTTGGATTATTCACCACCAATGGCTCAATTGACTTACCTCTAGCCGTAGTGGTTTCCTTCATTATTTTGAATCTGTCTCCTTAACGTCCGCATGGGGTTGCTCGGGGTTAGGATGACTTTCTAACAACTGACTCACTCACACTCAAAATCACACATATTCACATTGCTAGGTATAGCCAACGAACCCTGGTGGCATTTCAGAAAACTAAATGCGTTGTGGATGCAACATACCACCCACCAAATTTGAGAATCAAATTTAGATACTGAAATACCCAGGAGAAAGGCAACTAATGATAGTTACCTTAGGAATAACAAAAAAATCCCATAATTAATACTAAGTGTTGCTCCTAAGGGAAGGAGTAGGATAGGTTATTTCTTCACTCTGGAGGAGGCTTTCACCAGAGACTTTAACAAAGGATAGTAAGCCCACGGAAAAAGGGATATGAGAATGAGCAACACTACCTGAATAATCCTTAACCTAAACCTCTTAAGCTAAAATAAAGAAAGAGAAAAGAAAAAAAAGAACAAATACAAATTTCTAATTATCAACTGGTAGTTTAACCAGTTTAGACGTAGGTCTTTTAAAGACCCCATGTTTTCCTCGTATAATAGCAACACTAATTCGACTATCCGATCCTGGATGAATTGTTTCTATCCTAGCAAGTGACCAGTTCAGAGGCATGTTACTCTCACCCTTTACAATAACCAAATCGCCTTCTGAAAGATTAGGATGATCCTTTGACCATTTAGCTCGTGATTGGAGTGTGGTCAAGTATTCGTCGGACCAACGATTCCAGAAATGTTGACCGACTTGTTTAACAAGTTGCCACCAAGATAGTCTATTAATATTTATGTCCAACAGATTGTACTCAGGTACACTGACTAAAGGTTTGCCTATGAGAAAATGACCTGGCATGATTGCTTCATATTCATTAGGATCTGATGACAAAGCAGTAAGCTATCTTGAATTTAAGACTGCTTCAATTCGGCAAAATACAGTGGAAAGTTCCTCGAACGTGAGAGTGCGATCGCCAATAATTCGTTTCAGAAGGCTCTTTGCAGACTTCATGTTTGATTCCCACAAACCTCCGAAATTTGGTACAGATGGTGGATTAACATGCCACACGATTTGTTTACTTTCAAGAATAGAAGATAGCTTACCTTCTCTAAATAATGATTGGAACTGTTTATTGATACCTGTAAGATAGTCATTAGTACCCACAAACCCTGTTCCGCAATCAGAATAGAGGTCTGAACATAGACCTCTTCTTGACGCAAAGCGTTCCAATGATGCTAAGAATGCCTCAGTGCTTCAACTAGAAACTACTTCCAAGTGACACGCTTTAGTTGCTAAGAATATAAATAAAAACAGAGAGGCTTTTGAATTCCTGGAGGACCTCCTTAGAGATTCCTTAATCAGAAATGGTCCTCCAAAATCTACTCCAGTGTGTAAAAACACACGTGCTGATAAAACTCTTGCCGGAGGGAGATAGCCCATTAACGGGACTTTGGATACAGCCTTCAACTTAGTACATGTGAAACATTTCATAATATGGTTACAAATCACGCTTCTACCTGAAATGATCCAAAATTTAACTCGCAAAAGATAAAGAAGCGTTGTTAGCCCAGCGTGCAAATATACTTTATGGTAATTATCAATGATGAGATTTGTTAAGGTGCTCCTTTTAGGCAAAAGCCATGGATGCTTACGGTTGTAGGCAAGATTGGCATTCTTTAATCTGCCGTCCACCCTAACACAACCATTTGAATCAAGAAAAGGAGTTAATCTTTGAATTGCTGTTGAACAACATTTACCCTTTTTTAACACCTCAATATCTCTTGGAAAATAAACTCTTTGTGTTACACGAACACAACAAATTAAAGCAAACACAACAAATTAAGGCAAACTCAAGTTCAAATAGTGATAATGCACCTCTTATTTGTTTCTTGAATGCAGGATTAGTGCTAAGTTTAAAACGTAAACAATACGCTAAAACTCTCTATAATCGAGGCAGCGAGGAGAAATGATCAATAAATGAAATATCATACTGATGCTTTGCTGCCAACATAACATCCCGATGTTTACATTTGAGTTATCCCTTTTATGGAAGTAACCAGAGTGCCAGCAAGACCCAAGCATGTCCCAGGAGAATGCTTGCGTGAAAGGCCCAATTTTTGCTGGCAGCTAACAGTAATAAAACTAGCCTGAGAAGCAGGATCAAGAAGTGCTCGAACACATTCAAATGAACCAGATCTCGATTTAACTGATACTACTAACGTACCCAATAGCACCATTGAGGACTCTGATGTCACATGACCGGTGGAGCATGAAACCGAATTTGTAGCAGCATTTTCATCATTCATTTAAGGACAAAATTTTTCATTAGATTTATCAAAAGAGAGAGACTGCGAATCAGATTTGATGCCACTGCCATCCGAAACGCAAAGTAAAGAATGGTGCCTTTTTGAACAAATTCTACATACTGCTTTGGATCTACATAGATGAAATTTATGTTTGCCACCCAAACAATTGTAACATATATTTTTGGATTTTACCCATTGCTTCCGACTTTGTACTGGTATCGAATTAAATTGCTTGCAATGATATAATCTATGTGGTTCTGTGCAAAATAAACATTTCACTGATTTTGTTGTATCATTCGTGGATGCTAACAAAGAAGTTCTCTGGAACATAATCATATTTGCTCCAAAAACCCTACCATTCGCTTGAGCATTTTGTTTAATTCCGGAAGTTTGCAAAACATCTAAATAGTTTCGCACTAACTCTAATAAAGTTTGCAGAGAAAGAAATTCAACATGATGGTTCTCCATTTCAAATTGCTTTTGCATATTTTTATCGAGAGCCCTGGAGGCTAAATAAAATAGAATAAATTTCCCACTATTCGGAATTTTCATCACCCTTAAAGCACCAATATTTTCCGAGAATGTGTCCACAAAATTCCACAAACCTTTGATGGAATCATTATTTAACCGAGGAAATGCGAAAATTTTATCTAAATAATGAAATGCTAGGAGTATATTACTTTGAAATTGCTGAACTAATGAGTCCCAGGCAATGGGATAATTTTCAGCAATTAGCAGCAAACTCGACACTACCCTTAAAGCATGTCCCTTTGTACAACCGAGTAGATAATGAAACTTCTCAATGTTCGTTAGGCTTGGATTTATGTGAATCAAACTAGTAAACACATCATGAAATTGCTTAAGCCGTGAAACATTCCCATCAAATGTAGGAATGCTAATCTTGGGCAAACGAGCAGACTGCATCGAATTCATGGAACGTTGTCCACTATGTGAACCAAATGAATCATTCGGGAGTACTTGACTGGCTACCACCTTTATTTCATGATACATGCCTTCTACTTGATCCACTACACTTAGTTCACTGTCTTGGACTTCCAGTCCCAATTCAATTTCTGCTTCACGCATTTCATTGCACAACGAAAGAAAAGATTTATATTCTTCATCCAACGAACTATACCGACTACGAAATACAGGAAAAACAGTTGAATCCTCAACAACCGTAAGAGAAAAACTATGCAAAATTTTAATAGTTCGTATTATAACATCTCGACACACGGTAATCAATTTAAACCGTCGCTGCCCTCTGCTATCCATTTTCTTTTCTTCATCCATAAAGACTGTGAATTACATTAATATTAAATGATAAACCAACTAGATATGCAATATACTATGCAATAGTACCTACAACATTTCGAGAATACATGACTAACCACAAGGAATAGACGGAGTCATATTGGCCAATTTGAAATAATTAGAAAACTTAAAGAAAATTATATATACATGGAAATTACAACACACACGCAAGTACAACCATTGATTAGACTAAATAAAGTCACTAGAAATACAGTTGCCTTTCGCCTAGGATTATAAAGAGTTTGATAAACAGATGATCCGGCCCTAAGGACCATAAAATGTTTGGACAGGAACTCAATTTACTTAAATTAAGGTAATCCTGCCTGTACGTTCTAAGCCTTGCTACAGCCTCGATGGCCAGGATTCATGACAATATTGGTCCACAATTAAAAATGTCTTCCAAATTATACACCATCTTTATTCGCCACTCTCCTGTCTTACAGAAAAGCCAACTTGGCCAACAAGACAAACGAGTATTCATATTCAGAGCTGCCAACCTCGTCAGCTCAGACACTACAATCCCTCCCCTTTTCCAGGAGAATTAAAACAACACATAAAGATACTCTGTAACATTTCTTTGAGGTAACACAATCAATAAAATTTTACTAATATATAATCAAATTCACAACTCAATCATAGAAAATTCACAAACACTTAACATTTCAAAATAACCCAATCATAAAAACTTTACAAGCTATAATCAACTTCAAATGACACAATCATAAAAAATTTCAATAATAAACCAATACTTGCTGTACCTTTAATTACAAAAATACTCTGCTAGGTACTTTGGTTTCATCCAAAACCTTTCAGGTCTAGCTTCCTCCGGCAGCTTTGGAGTCGTTTCTAGTACCTGCTGAGATTCCACTAAATTGAGACTCAAAACTAGAGTCCTGCTTGGGTCCCTGACTAATCAAGCTTCCTTCACCTTTTTCCCTTTGCACATAAGGCCTAAGATGAGACGAATTCCTTTTGAAAGTCTGACCATGCGGATCTACAATGACTACAGAATTCCCACATTTTTCCACCACTTTGAAAGGTTCCTTATGAAACGGGGTTGACATTTTATTTTCCCTTAGCTGCCTCATCAGTACTAGATCCCCTGGTTCTAGAGAACTGGGCTTTGCATGCCGTGATACATCTGCATACTGTTTACCTCTATCTTTTAACAGCAAATCTCTATCTCTTATCTCCTCATTTCCTTTCCAATCATTCTCAGGCATACATAATTTTAGATCTGGCACCTTAGACCGTATTTTGCACCTGAAAAACAATTCTGCAGGAGCTACCCCCATTACAGTATGCAGAGTTACTCTATAAGCTGCCAAATACACCACAAGCTCCTCTCTCCAATTTTTCCCTGCAGCACTTGCAATTTTCAATCTTTTCATGATATTCCTATTCTGTCTCTCCACTGCCCCATTTGCCTGAGACCAATAAGGTGTCGAGAAATGATGCTGAACATCACGATGTTTCAAGAATTCAGCAAATCCTTGGTCCTTAAAAGCAGGACCATTATCTGTCAAAACAGAACAAGGATTACCATAGAATGCAAACATGGGCGTAAGTTTTTATATCAAACTTTGGGCAGTGATTGTTTTCATTACCTCTACTTCAAAGAACCTACTATACAGGTCTACTACAACCAACAAGTTGTCCCCCGAAGGCAAAAAACCCAAAAAATCCATACTAATAGTATCCCAAGGATAGGATGGCAATTCAGAGTGCCCCATGGGCTCAGGAGGACTAAAATTAGTTGTCAATTGACATTCATGACACGAATTACACCAATGCTCCACATCTTTGAGCATGGTTTTCTACCAAACCTTTGTCCTAAGAATTTGTTTCATGCTCACTATACCCATATGTCCCTCATGAGCAAGTGCTAATGCTTGCTTTTGCAACACTTTTGGAAGTACAATCCTCATCCCCCTGATTAACACATCATCAATGCTACATAACTGTTGTTTAATCAACTCATAGAACCTCAACTCCTTAGGCCATTTATCAGACTGGAATGCAGTTACAATTTGCTGTAATTCGGCATCTTGAGCCGTAGCCACCCTAATCTGACCTAGTGTCATAGCTGAGGGGACCACAGTCTCTACAATTCTCCTAACTACTTGCTCTACCTTGTCAGCACCAGGATTTGATTGCTTCTGCTCACTCACAAGTCTAGACAGACAATCTGCAATATTGCTTTTCCCAGGACGGTAGATCACTCTGTGTTGCAAACACAGCACCCACCTTTCAATTCTAGCACTGGGTCTTGAGCGTGGTCCAAAAATCACCTCCAATGGGCGATGATCTGTAATGAGATCAAATTCTCTACCATAAAGATACAAATGCAACTTTTCACATGCCTACACTATGGCCAGGGCCTCTTTTTCAGTTTGAGAATATCTCTTCTCAACCTCAGTTAAAGCTCTACTAATAAATTTCACTACATGTTTACGTTGAATTAAGACCCCTCCTAACCCTACTGGACTAGCATCTACTATTACTTGAACTGGGGCATTCACATCATAAAAGCTTAGGACTAAATCACTACTGATAAGCTCCTTAGTTTTTGGAAAGCCTCTGATTCAATCTTACCCCAAGTAAAATGAATTCCTTTCCTTGTCAAGCATCTGAGAGGTTCTGTCAGAGTGGAATAATCCTGTATAAATCGGGACACAAAATTATTCAGGCCCAAGAAACTCCTTACCTCTGCTACATTTTGAGGTCCCTTACATTGCATGATTTGCTCCACATTTCTTTCTGAGGGCTTAATGCCACTTCCTGAAATGTCATGGCCCAGAAATTCCATTTTCTGTACACTCAACTTACATTTCTTACCATTGAGAGTAAGCCCCATTTTCTTCAGGGTTTGCAACATCCTATCTAGTCTAACATCATGTTCTGCCTGGGTACTACCATACACAACAATATCGTCAAGAAAGGTACATACACCTTCACAATTATGTAACACTTGCGATAAAATCTTATGATATGGTGCACAATTCAAACCAAACATTAACCTCTTATACCTATACAGACCAGTACTAGTACAGAAAGTTGTAATACCCCGAGACTCCTCGGCAAGTTCAACTTGGTGATACCCCCAGCGAAGGTCTAATTTAGAAAACACTTTCCCCCCATTCAACAGCCCTTCAATTGTAGGCATTGGGTGCCGTTCTCTTACAATGGCTGTATTTGCTTGCCTCATGTCCACCACTAAATGCCAGTCCTTTGTATTTTTGGGCACAATTTGAATTGGAGACACCCAAGGAGTGGGGCCATCTACCTTTTCAATAATATCTATGTCTAACAAATCTTGAACCAATTTCTGTTCAATGGCCCTCATATGATATGGTATTCGCCTTACAGATTGGGCTACAGGAAGTACTTCAGTATTTATGGGAATTTTAAGCTGATAATCCTTCAATTTACCCACACCAGTAAAAACCTCATTATACTTCTGTTCCCAATGAGTTGACACTACCCTTACCTGAGCATCAAATTCAATTTTTAGCACCCCAAGTGCTATTGCTATACTCTTACCTAGAATAGGAATCCCCTGTTCTTTCATAACCAAGAATTCTACATTACTAACAGTTTTCTCCCTTATGCTCCCTTATTTGCCTCGGAATTGCTTACCTGTAGACTAGGTATTCTACTCAAAATTGTTCTTAAATAATTCCTTGACATTCAAGGAAGTAATGAAAATCAAATGTACAAGTATTCAACACGTTTAATTGCAATATTTTAATATTTACTAACTATATTACATCCAATGGAGTTTCTTGTATGACTATCGCTACTAGCTTCTCTTTTGTTCTAATAACAATGCGAGGTAAGGGTTAATTTCATCCAACCTTTAGGATTTTACGACAAAAAATATCATTTCCTTCTCCAAGAAAAGGAGAGAAATTATCTACACCCAACACAATGTATTAGCAGAAATTCAGAAATTCTTGAGGCAAATTGATACACAGGTAAACACAGTAAAGCACCCTTTGTATTCTTTAAAACCTTCAGCGTAAGTCTCACTTAAACTAGCCATAGTTGAATGTGGTAAACATCGCCAAAATAAACCAGTTTCATCAGCAATATAAATTTGATCAGGGGTTAGGCCATGTTCCTTAACTAATGTGTCAAGAAAGTCACAAAATTTATTGGCAGCTCCATGGTCAGTTAATTTTTTATCACCCAAAACATCTAAACGTCTGATCCTATGTCTAATCTTAAAACGTCTTAGCCATTCATCTGAATATGCACATGGTTCGTTAATCTCCATCTGTTTATAAAAATCTTGGGCCTTTTCAATTAACATTGGTTCAGAAATAGGTGTTCTCTCGGAACACTATAGAAAATCATTTATAAATAGCAAAAACCAATTGCTCAAGTTTCAGCTTATGAAGATTGCGCTAATATTCACTTCCTCTAGTTGTCTCAGAAGACGTAATGAATTTCATTAACTGTGATTACTGTTTCTTAATGTCATAAATAGTGGAAGAACCAACATTGAACACTTTCATTAAAACATTGCAGTTCTCAACTTTTTCTAAACATTTTATTGTATCAAGTTTCTGGGTTAAGATTAATACAACCTGTTTTCTTTGATTACCTTTAGCCAGTGGTGAGCTACCAAAATTTTAACAACCGGTTCCCTATTCTGATTCGCAACACGACCGTGGCGCTGTAGTTACAAGTTTTGAAGTTATTCAGCTGTTATTTCGTTTCATACCGAAACGTTCATTAGGGAAAAATAGTCAGTAAAACTAGCGCGAGAGGCAAGGAGCTAACAAAAAAGAAGAGTTAAATAAGAAAAAAAATTCTATGAACTGAGTTAATAAGACAAATAAAGTAAAAATATACGCTTTTTATCTTTTTTCAATAAATCACCTTTTCTACACCAAGAATCCAACTCGATATTAGGAATTAAAATGAATTCAACACGATTAATTTACACCACATATTTAATTTGTCACTAGAAAAAATCCATTTAGCTAATTATTGTACTATTAAAAGTCACAGAACAAAAGGCTCTAAATTATTAATACACTGCCAAAATTTTTCTCAATAATTTAAATTGCATATTTTTATTATATCTTGAAATTATTGGCATATTTGAAGATTACAAAAGAAAGCTGACATCTTTGCAGGTGTCATCTATGCATGTGAAAGGAAGCCGACAGTATTAAGATGCGTATAAAAAGGATCAAGATAAATTCATATACTAAATTTTTAAATCATTTTCAAAATTAACTCTTTTTGCTATATGCGATTAATTTATGTAATATTTTAATGTTCTGGATTATATTTTAATCAATTGTAATATTATATTACTGTAATGAAATTCAACACTGGGAAATAATTCTTATGAAACCAAATATCCATCGGGTTCGAATAATGGATCGAGCGGACTCGGCTTTCTGTAGAAATTTTTAACAACCGGTTCTAAAATTGCTTCAAAATTTAACAACCGGTTCGCACAAACCGGTGCGAACCGGCTGCAGCTCACCACTGCCTTTAGCGCATATTGGAATTTTAGGAGGCATTTAAAAAGGGCATGCGAAATATTTTATTTAACATAAACACAGAGTACAAGAAATATCCACAATTAGGTACATATTGTGACTGCTGAAAACGCAAATTTTAGCGGTAACATTCTGAATTAGATGTAAATAAAAAATTGCCGAAAGCACCAATTTTAGAGGGAACAATCCGAACTAGAAGTAATAAAAAAAATCAACATGCAAGAGATGCCAGGTGCTTGAGAATTCTGGTTGCATGAGTGCCTGATAACAGGGAGTTCTAAAGGAGATACAGTGAAACCCCAATTTAAGGAATTTCTGGGGGAAAGATGTATTTTTCACTAAATTGAGGTTTACAGTAAATGGGAGATTTGTGTACGTATTTCTAAAATATACCTACATACTATTAAAAAACCAGAAACTTGGTAGAATAGGTTTATTTTACAAACAATTTAACAAAAAATACAAATGTGGCAGAAAACACAGTTATAGAATAAATTATTTAATACAAGGTGTATAATGTTTAAAAAGAAAAATCTTAAAAACTATATATAATTTCTCAATGCAGATGTTTTTTAACCTAAGTGGATTTCTTAACCTAGATGTTCAAAAAATACAAACTGGGTAGGATTTATATATCACATAATAAACCATTTATTACAAACTAAAATACCGTATCTGCCCGAATACAAGCCGATGTTTTTTGTCAAAATCTATGATGAGAAAATCACCTCTCGGCTTAAATGCGAGTCCGAGGAAAATTTAGGTTATGGTTAAATCTCCAAGTCTCTCATTGCCTTCACATTCAAATGATAGTACTATATTTTTCATAAAGTAAATATTTGACCTACGATGAATATATATAAAAATATCTTGGCAAGATCGCTTGTGTAAATTGACGATGACGCAAAATGCGTTGACGGCTTTGAATGCTCAACTGTTTGAATTTCGGTAAAACTTTACATGGAAAATGTATAATTATAAAAATGCAATTTCTTAAGGCAATGTAAATGCTAATTTCATTGGAAATAGACTTGGATGAAAAATTTCCTGGCGAGATCGCTGTTACTATATTTGACCTTTTGTGAAAATGAAGATGAATGAAATTATTGTCACTGAATGTGGAACATTATTCAATGATGCAAAATTATTAATTGGAGTAATATTTCAAAATGTCAACAACTAAACCATTTCCCACATATTTCTTTGATCTCAAATAATGTATTCTAAGATGTGCATGAATGCCCGGCACACTTCAGCATAAAATCAACGAAATTTACGTTTTTGCCAAAAAATTGTATAAATTTTTGGGGGGTCGGCTTAAATCCGGGGTCGGCTTCTATTCGGGAAGATACGGTACCTTCCCTTCATATGACGATTTCTTTAAGACCTATATTTTTTAAAACCACGTTAATTTAAATGCTATATTATAAGTTTTTCATTTTATTTCAAATTATATAATAGATATGACATACAAATAAAGTTCAGTGACACATCTCAAATATCCTTTGTTTCTTACTGTTTATCAAAGTTTAAAATATCAAACAATTTTATGTAAAAAATTCACTAAGTAGGGACTCGTATGTTTAGATATTATTATCTAAGGAAAAGCCAGTCTTAAATAACTTGAACACTTTTGACAAAGTACTACGCATTACATACGAAAAGACAGTTCGATAAAGAAAAACTCAACAAACTGGGCAAAATTTACAGATCACAGAATAAGTCATTTAATGCAAACAATAAAAGTCTATAAGAAAAATTCAGGGAACTTTAGGTATTTCTTATAATAGGTCCATCACTATAATTTCCTCGACAATTGGGAACACAGCACTTGTATACCATACTTTGTTATAGAAAGTAAATTCTGCATAAAAATATACCTCAAGTTCAAAGCGTCCACGACATAAAACAACTGATTTTGAACTCCAAGCAAAGCGTTTTATTACAGCTGCGAGGTCAGAGCCAATATTCCTTAAGGCTGCTACAAGTGACGTCACACCTACTACCCATCCCAGTGCCCAGGCCTGTATATAGGTGGTGTTGGTTCTAGGGACCTCAAAACATGTATTTTCGTTGAAATCTCAAAGTTGATTTTCTTCATGAACACAATACTTTCCCATTACTACTTATGGAGAACATAAAAATCTGATGTGGCCAACGCATAACTTCCTCCATATTTTGGGTATAGATATTTAAAATTTTATGAATGGCATTATGAGGCAAAATTATTATTTCGTATCGTAAAAGAATACAGTCGTCCTTATCGCTGTAAATTACATTTTCAATATGTTTACAGAATACACCACTACATGGTGCTGGCGCTGTATACTGTAATTAAGATAAAGCGAAATATCTCCGAAATGGATGGTTGTACGAAAATTTTTTTTCAAACAAAACTTGGAAGAAATATTAACCTCTACAACTTTGGTTCTCACGAAGATTACCAATAACGACGTTTTTAGGGAGATACTTGATGGAAACCGAAAAAACTGATTATTTATAAATAATTCCTAAACAATAACTGTTATGCAAATTCTTTCAAATGAAAGTTGTAGGAAATTACATTATCTATAACATCTGTATAGAATTGTATATATAATAAAGATGTTTTAACGGAGAAATACCGCATCGGGTTTCGGATAAACTGCGACTTTCGGGTAATCGTCGTTGTCCAAAAACTAATCATTTCTTTGTGCTCATTCTAAACTGTTATATATGAAATTTGGTGTTAATATGACAAGTACTTTTCGAGTTACAGCGCCACAATCACATACACACATAGACATCATTCCGAAAATAGTCTAAACGTGTTCTAGGGACCTCAAAACGTGTATTTCCGTTGAAATCTCGAAGTCGATTTTTTTCGTGATCACAATACTTTCACATTACTACGTATGGAGAAAGTAAAAATACTTCTGAAAGAAAAATCTGATATGGCCAACACATTACTTTCTCCATATTTGGCGTATAGATATTTTAATTATTATGAATAGCATTATAAGGCAAAATTATTATTTCATATCGTAAAAGAATACAGCTGTCCTTATTCCCGTAAATTATGTATATTTTGAATATGCTGACAGAATCCAACTCTACATGGTGGTGGCACTGTATACTGAAAGTTAAGAAAGAGCACAATATCTCCGAAATGGATGGTTCTACGAAAATTTGTTTCAAACAAAACTCGGAAGGAATATTATTCTCTACAACTTTGGTCCTCACGAAGATTACCAATAACGATATGTTTAAGGAGATATTTGACGGGAACCGAAAACCCGATTATTTTATATAATAATAGCCGTCGTCCGTAGGTTGGTTGGTTGGTCACACTATGCAAACGTTAATAACTTGAGAAATAATAATGATAGAAGCTCGAAATTTGGTAGGGATGCTTGATTAACACTTATTCAGAAAAAGACAAATTTAAATCGCAAAAAATTCCTTGGTTCGTCTCCAAGAGAGGCAGTTCCATTTCCCATTACTTAACATGTAAAACGCAATTTTTCGACGTGCAGGCTTTTATTCATTTGGAAATTAAAATTAAAAGAAAGTAACAGACGACCTTCGGATTTGAACCATTTTGAAGAAAAAGGTATAAAGTTTCTTAATCCGTTCATCTTTTTTTGCCCACAGTTCGAAATATACCATGTTAAACGTTTAATTTGCATATTTTGTGGAAATCTCGCCATTTTAACGTGATGTTGCAATGTCGACCATTATCATTATTACACCTCAAATTACTATTATTGTATACATTCTTCTGGGAATAAGCATGCCTTGAGTGCTTCAATACGAGAGAGAGAGAGAGAGAGAGAGGAAGGAAGGGGAGAGATTGGCGTGTTTTGTGGAAAATAAGTACATTAACGTAAATAATAAAAATTTTAAGTATCAACAGTGTCATTTTAGAAAAATTGGAAATAAAAAGCATTCTTAAATTAAATTCTTTGTAAACCATACGTGCTTATGAATTTATATTGTTATTCCTCGAATTAATTTCGTAACAATGCCCGAAGTTTGGAAACGAATATAAATTAAAATTCAATTAAAATTAAAAGGACATTTAAAACAGGCAATTTTCGAAGAAACAACAGTGGATCTTTTAATGAATAGATTTGTTTTTATAAAAGGAATTTTGGTGCTTATTTAATACAGAGTAAGTTCTAAGGCTTATAATCCATTTAAAACTAATAAGAGTGGCTATTATAGTTTAAAGAAAGAACTTTATTTATTCAATTTACAGAATGAATTAATTTTAGGCTAGCATTGCCAATTATAAAAGGAGTTACTTTGGAATTTACAGTATGTAAAGTGGAAGTTGTACTGAATTGACTCAAGTATATTTCAAAGCAAAAATCAGTTTAAAACTATTGAAGGTTGTTGTTTCGGAAACTGAGAAGTCCAGAGTGATGAGCGGACGCTAAACGATATTAAGGTACATTTTATTCCAAAATCTATTTAAAGTATTATCAGAGGCAATAGAAGATTGAACAAATTGTTTTGGTACCGGAATTCTGCTTATTTCATGAAATTGAAATGCTAATGCATTAATCCATTAAAATCTGTTAAGAGTGCCTATTTTAGTTGAAAGAAATAAATGTACATGGTACTTTTATTCACTTTTCAGAATGAATGAATTCTAGGTTAACATTGCATATTATAAAAGGATTTTCTTTGGAATAAGAAATTTGTTATGTGGTTATTTTAACTGAATTGAATCAAGTTCTCTTCTAAGTTTGAAATCCATTTAAAACTGGTGAAAGTGGTTGTTTCGGAAAATGAGAAGGCAAGAGCGCTGAGCAGACGATATTGAGGTACATTATATTCCAAAATCTATTTAAAGTATTATCAGAGGCAATTGAAGATTGAACCAATTTTTTGGAACAGGAATTCTGCTTATTTAATGAAATTGAAATCCTAATGCTATAATCAATTTAAAATTAATAGCAATGGCTATTTTAGTAGAAAGAAAGGTACTATTTTATTCACAGGGAATTTCTGTGAGATTTTAGTTAATTAATTAAAAAACTTATAGAAATATTCGATGGTTAAAACAGTGCACAATTTTATTCTTGCGACTGTTACATGTTGCATTGACAAAAATTTAGTTTCATTAAACCCGTTGAAATTCAATGGGCACGTATGCTAGTTTATAAATAATTCCTAAACAATAACTGCTTTGCGAAACTGTTTCAAATAAAAGTTGTAGGAAATTACATTCCCTATACTTTTTGTATACAATTGTATATATAATAAATGGTGAAAGTTAACTTATATGCATGAGTACATAGTACTATAATCTGTTC
Organism: Uropetala carovei; assembly: GCA_036926305.1. NCBI lineage: Eukaryota > Metazoa > Arthropoda > Insecta > Odonata > Petaluridae > Uropetala > Uropetala carovei. The sequence continues at coordinate 13,437,369 of JAXCHB010000011.1, forward strand.
ACTATCTAAAGTAGTGTTTCCCAACCTGGGTGCTGCGAAGTGTTCTGAAGGGTGCCGTGAAGTGTTCTGAAGGATGCCACAAAAAATATTGTTTTCCCATTTTTAGTCTCATTTTGCATTGTCAGCTTTCAAGAATGCAAACCAGAGTTACGTCGACCTTCATTTCGTCTCAAAGGCACTTCAAAATGAAAGGAGATGTGGAGATTTGTGTTAGAGGTTCAACTTCAGCATCATTATTACTGATGGGTGCCGCCAAATTCTGAAAAGTCACTTAAGGGTGCCGCGACTCTAAAAAGGTTGGGAAACACTGATCAAAAGTCCCATGGCCTTGAAGACTTAGCAGCAGCCAATAGGAGACAATTCGTTTGGGAAGGTAGTGGGGAGCACTCAGTATTACTCTTGATTTTGAAGTGTTCACATCGGTATGCATTGCCATTTCTACTGCCGTTTCCTTGCTGTTGCTGTTCGTGATTGGGTATCTGTCCTCCTGCAGGAAAGTTGTGAGGGGTGATGGTAGGGGAAACGTTCGTGATTGGCTACTTGCTCTATGAAGGCCAAGAGACTTCAGATAGTGAACAGACTATAGTGTCGAAAGATTTACTGAGTTAGCTCTTTCTTCAGCATAAATACCCCAATTCGAGTTTAGAAATTTAGTCTGGCTTGATAGCTTAGTGGTTAGAGCACCTGGCCAGCATGTGGGAGACCCAGGTTCGATTCTCAGTCACGTTCATAATTTTTCTTAATCTTTCCATTTTTAGATATTTAAATTATTCTGAATAGCATTATAAGGCAAAATTATTATTTCATATCATAAAAGAATACAGTTGTCCTTATTGCCGTAAATTATATTTTGAATATGTTTACAGAATTCACCGCTACATGGTGGCGGCGCTGTATACCAAAACTTAAGAAAAAGCAAAATATCTCCGAAATGGATGGTTCTACGAAAATATGTTTCTAACAAAATTCGGAAGATATATTATTCTCTACAACTTTGGTCCTCACGAAGATTACCAATAACGATGTTTTTAAGGAGATATTTGACGGAAACCGAAAAAACGGCTAATTTATAAATAATTCCTAAACAATAACTGCTATGGAAAATTGTTTCAAATAGAAGTTGTAATGGGAAACGTACTGTGATCATGAAAAAAATCGACTTCGAGATTTCAACGGAAATACATGTTTTGAGGTCCCTAGAACACGTTTAGACTATTTTAGGAATGATGTCTGCGTGTATGTGATTGTCGGCGCTCTAACTTAAAACGTACTTGTCATATCATTACCAAACTTCATATATAACACTTTAGCATGAGCACAAAGAACTGATTAGTTTTTGGACAATATCGCTTAACCGGAAGTCGAGGTTTAATCGAAACCCGATTCGGTTTTTGCGATATTTCTCCGTTAAAAGATCATTATTGTATATGCAATTCTAGACAAAGGTTATAGAGAATGTAATTTCCTACAACTTTCATTTGAAACAATTTTCCATAGCAGTTATTGTTTAGGAATTATTTATAAATAACAGATTTTTCAGTTTCCGTCAAATATCTCCTTAAAAACATGGTTATTGGTAATCTTCATCAGGACCAAAGTTGTAGAGAATAATATTTCCTCCAAGTTTTGTTTGAAACAAATTTTCGTAGAACCATCCATTTCAGAGATATTTAGCTTTTTCATAATTTCCAGTATACAGCACCACCACCATGTAACGGTGAATTCTGTAAACGTAGTTATTCAAAATATACCTAATTTACGGCAATAAGGACAACTGTATTCTTTTACAATACGAAATGATAATTTTGACTTATAATGTTATTCATAATAATTTAAATATCTATACGCCAAGTATGGAGAAAGTCATGTGTTGGCCACATCGGATTTTTTATACTTGCAATTACTTAATACGACTTTAAGTGTGTAAATTTCATGTCTATCCTTGGCGTGTTCCTGAAGATCCGTATTTACCGTAAGCGCTCCCTTGCCAACCATGGATTTTGTTAACCGCAGTCATGCTCCGAACGTATCCCCCGTGTATAACGAGGGGCTACTGTATTTTGCTATATTACACACTAATAATATTCAAAATACTGCAAGTTAAAATACAGGAATTCTCAGCTAACCTATAAAACATAGAGAGTTGGGGTTGGAAACTTTCAATTGTGTCAAATTTGTAATTAATGCAGACATACTTAAACTACTCATCATTAGATGTCTCTGATATCATTTTTGAATGGGAAATTTTTAATAAATTTTCCTAATCACAATGACCATGAAATGTTATGACAACCCATAGGCCAGAGAGGGTCAAACCGGGAGAGATGATAACTCTAATCCTCTGGTCAGCCTTGAAAGCATCCCTAAGTTACAGCATTAAATCATTAGAAAATGTGATCTGCATAACGCTGATCAGTGTTAAGTCTCACTTTTCTGGAATAATATTCAGAAGCACATATTTTAAACTTACCAAAATATCTTCTGTTTCATTTTCTTGCAAAACAAACACTTTGTTGCAATCTATCTGCTGGCTCCACTGAAGTGCTAAAGTCAAAGGCTTTTCATTTTCACCTATCTTCCTCATCTTAACTGCAAAATGAGAAATTTGGGGTATTATGATTGATGGATATAATAAGAAAATAAAAAAAATACACAAATTTAAATTTCTATAAAACAATGCTATTTTCTACAAAAATGCAATAGGATTATTCATAAGAATTAAATGCTATTTTCCTTACATTTTACAGAAATACAAACTGTTGAAATTAAAATATACAATACAAAGCCATAAGGAATGGAGCATACCTATAATTTACAGAAAATGTAATACCATATTGGCATTACAGAATCTGTCGTTCCGTCATGCTCAGCGATTGGTTCAAATTACACCAATGACATTAGGCTTTATGCAAATGCACTGTGATATAATATTTATTTTATACATAATATATTAGTACTGTGTTTTTAATAAAATAATAAATGTGAAAATTACATTTTAAAACTAAATTGCACATTAAATTTCGACTATCTTCAGTTTAACTAACCACTGCAGGAATTCAAATTAATACATTGTAGAAGTATTGTTGGCACAAATAAACGTACATGTTACATTTTAATTATAAATAACATTTAAAAGTTGTAGATATAGTACTGTGAATACTTCTCAGTGTAGTATCATCAGGGTATAACTGAGAAGTAAGTTTCTTTCATTTTCTGAAAGTCAAAATACAGAACATCAAACAGTTTTTTGTTTCAAAGGGAAGAGATTTTTAAACAACAGGTTTATTAAAATAAAACAGATTTATTGAAATAATTTGTTTATTCTAAGTGGTATTTTAGAACAAAATAATATCATAAAACATATATAAAAGACAGTGTCACTTTGTCATGTAATACTTTTTGAAGCTTAATATCTTGCAAATGACTGAACCGAATTTGATGAAATTTTCAGGATAGCATTATGATAAAATAACAAAACATTTTAATGTGTCAAAATTGAGATTAAAGACCCGGGTTCGACACCAGGGGATAATTTTCATTTCCAATAAGTTAACACGTAAAATTGGCTTTATGACGTGCAGGCTTTCATTCTTTTTTAGATTAAAATTTGAAAGATTTGGCCTACAATCTTCGGATATGAATCAACTTTAAGAAAGCATTATAAAGTTTCTTATTCTGTTCATCTTTTTCCACCTACAGTTCAAAATTTCTCAATGTAAACGTTTAATTCACACAGTTTGTGGAAATCTTGCCATTTTAGCGGGATGTTGCCTTGCCTAACAATTCCATTGTTAGACCTCTATATCACATTGTTAATTCAATCTTTATGGGTATAAATGTGATTTGAATGCTTTTAGTATGAGAGAGAGGGGGGAGAGAGGGTGAGAGAGGGAGGGAGGGGGAGAGGGAGGGAAAGGGAGGCAACTATTTTAAGTTTAACTAATGATAGCCCATCAACAACAGAATACTCACTAGAAATGTTGTATATGACGAATTATTTCATATGTAAAAGTGTGATATTAATTATTTTAAATGAAAATAATAATAATCTATTTATCTATAAGTCTTCTGTTGATATTTCAATGGGCAATACACTAGTATAGAAATAATCAACTCTTTAAGTAAATCAAAAAGCAAAATGACCTTAACAAATTAATAAATTGAATAACACAAAGGAATAGAGTAAAACCTGATTTTTTATTCAGTACATTAATACAATTTTATTTGGAAAATTAAGCTATAAATCAATTCAATAAGCCTATAAATAGAGGACAAGTTAGCTTTTCTTTTTCATTGAATGTATTCTTTTCAAAACATGTTTTTGTTGTTGAAGAAAATTACAGAATTTAGTACAACTCCTACTATAATTACATTTTGGATTAATAATGATATTATGGTGTCAATTTTAAATAAAGTTTTTTCACTTAACCAAGATTCATTGTTGAAAAAATTCTTTGTTGCTGCATTTGATCCTGGTAAACACAAGGCAAACTCTACTATCTTTAATAAGTTTTTGGGTGTTACTTCTTTAGAATGAAAATGAGTAAATATTTTAATCCATTTTTGTAAACTGTTATTTTATTATTTTACCAACTTCAATCTTCTCTATTATAATGAAATTTTGCACACGTGATTTCGTCAATATTTAAATGGTTTTTCTTGAAATAAAATCAAAACATTTGTCAATTTTGGTCCAGTCTGGAATTCTTTGAAGAAGAATCCATTCAGAAATGTTAATTTCTTCAAATTCTCTGGTCTGCTGGTCCAAATACTCAATGCAAGTAGAGTAATAGGACGTCAATTGATTTTTAAATTTCTTGAGATCAATAATGGCATCCTTCTCCAAATCACATCCAAGTCGGCAGGAAAAAATGGATCCAATTATTAGGTGGGCATGCGGAAGAGAATTTTTCCATCTGAGTAAACAGTAATGCTTCATATCAGGGTCATCCGCAATAGGATTGCAACAATGCTGCATTACTAATATGAATTTCAGACGTAACTGCCTGACTGAACGATGTGATTCTCCTAGCAAAGGCGTTACTTTGTTATCAGGAAACATGTACGTCATATCTGCAGAGAATTATTAAGCAGTTAAGTAGAAAAATTGCCTATTCCTTAGGATAATAGTGTTATAGATTATAGAGAGACAACTATAAAAGTGAATTGGAATTATTAACCTTTCGCACTCTATGTCGAGTGGTACTTTACATGTATTTCAAAGAAAGTTTACAGGAGATTTCTATCATTTGTTTAATCTTGAGTGTTCGAAATATAATCTCAAATATGTCAGCAACCCATCAAACATAAACAAACTCCTCACAAACACATCTTAGATGGAATTAAGAGCATTCATCATAAGTCTCTCTGGCCCGCTTCAGCCCGAGTCCCTACAGATAAGCAAACTCCTTAGCAAATATCCTCAGCACAGTTTTGAGTGGATGATTCATAGGATTTAGGTTCTAGTTTTTTCTCATATGATTTACAAGCAACGGAAAGACAAACTGCAATCGCATATTATTTTTCCTTTTCTAAGGATCGCCTATCTTACCGCAATGAAAAAGTTTTCCAGAATTATAACGTGTGATTTGCAAAGTTCCGATGATAAATTTTACTTTGATATGGAGGAACTGCACCAAACAACTGATAACGATTACAGTGAGTTGTCTGTTCCTGAAAAAAGGGAGCTCTCTGAACTGGTTGTTGAACTGAGTGGCATTACTTCACAAAAGAGATAGTCTGTTCCTCTTACCGAGAAAGGCACAGATAGTGGCACCAACAGCAGCAGTGACATCAAGGCAGTGAAACCAAAATGGCAATGCAAAATTGTTTATTCGAGTGAAAGCAGTGAGTGCATTAGAAAAATACAACTGGAGAAACACAAGAAAAACAAAAGTGGGGTATTATAAAACGGAATAATAAAACACCGGAAAGAGTTTCATTCTCCATTGGTCAAAAAACTCCTGGGCTGCAAGACTTCTGACTACAGTGAAGCACTTGAGTTTTCCAATTATTTTTCAGTGAATCATTGATAAAGAGTATCATAGATGAAACAAATAACTATGCCAGAAGTAAAATTAGGCAAAAGACACTAACTGATCGTTCAGTTTGGAACACTTGGGCAGATGTAACAGTGGAGGAAATGAAAGCTTTTTTGGATGTTGTAATAAATATGGGAGTATTATATCAACCTAACCTACAGGATTATTGGTCTGAGAACTTTGAATGCCATGTACCTTTTTTTCGATCCATTTTCAAAAGAAAATGATTTTTGCAAATATTTTGTATGTTACATTGGAAAAATGATCAGCAACGGCAGATAGACTTGAGAACAAGAACAGAGAAAGTGAGTTCATTTCTACTGTACTTAGAGATGAAGTTCAGAGAAAGAATCATGCCTGGAAGGGAGATAGTTGTTGATGAGTCCGTGGTTGGCTTCAAGGGAAAGGTGCATTTCATCACATACAACCCAAAGAAGTCAACCAAATGGGGTATTTGTCTGTATGTTTTAGCAGATTCAAAGTGTGGTTATTTTTATTTTTTTTGCCTTATTATGGTGCAATTACATCCAAAAGTCTTGTAAAACCAGAACTCCCTTTTACGAGCAGAGTTGTTTTAGATCTTTTCAGCAAATTGCAGAGGTCTATTCCTGAAGCTAAAGGTTATCACCTCTTTACAGACAAGTATTACACAAGCCCTACACTTGCTAAGGAGTTGCTCAAAGAGAAATGTCACTTTACAGGTATACTAATGCCTAACAGAAAAGACATGCCAACTCCTATAAAGAAACCAAATTTGAAAAAAGGTGAAATGGTAGCACATAGAGATGAAAGTGTTATGGTTCTTGTTTGGAGAGATAAAAGAATAGTTACAATGCTAAGCACCTGGGACAGTTCAGAGTGTGAAGAAGTGGACAGGAGAGTGCAAGGTGGTGGAACAGAGACAGTAGTCAAGCCCAAGGTTGTAGTGAATTACACAAGGTTTATGGGAGGAGATGATACTGCAGATCATTACACCAGCACATACTGTTTCAGGAGGATGACACTGAAATGGTGGCGTAAACTATATTTTTGAGGGCTTTGAGGTTGGTGTAGTGAACTCATATATTCTGTATAAAGTGTGCCAAAAAAGAAAGGGTAAGGCATCCATGTCTTATGTGAAGTATATAAGAAAGCTTGTATGTCAACTAGTTGGATATTTTCGTACTGGTGCTACTATGTAGAAGGGGAGAACTTCATTGTCTGATCAGGAACAGTGCTTATATGGAAAGCTTCATATACTAATGCCTCACCCAACAAAGAAACATAGACTGTGCAGTTTGTTCTGCTAAAAAAATTCCATGAGGAAGAAGGGAGACAATTTATATATGTGAGACGAGTGAACGTAAGCTGGGTCTTTATGTTGGTGAGTGTTTAAAAAAATATCACAATATGGAAAATTATAAGAATTAGTATGAAGGACTACATGTACATATGAACAATAAATTGTAAATAATGCAAATAAATCATTTTAAATCCAAATAAATGCAGTTATTTACCAGATCATGGGTATTTAAATTCTAGGTGGGAATTAAATCCGAGTATTTGTAACATGGCTTCTTACCTGGGAGTTCATGTCTTACCAATCTTACAGTTTTACATCATGAAATCATTCAGATTAACATTTTTCCATAATCATTATGCACGCCAAAACTATAAGTACTAGAACCTAGACAACCAAATTTGTTATGGTTCTTACTTACCGTATATTCTGGCGTATAAGTCGACCCCTGCTTTTTTTGGATGAAAATACATGATTAGGCATATGTTCGCTGTGTAAATCGAACCCCACTTTTTCACTTTAAAATATTTCTCATGAAACCGTTTTCAAACAAAATCAAAGTCATGTACAATCCACGTTTTAACAAATCAGAAAAAAACTATAATAAAAATATATTTAAATATTGTTTAGGGTCCATATTATCTTCTTGAGCATTCCATGTGACAGATGTTTTAATTTCAACCATTAAGAAACATATTTTTGAAGAGCTTGACCCACTAAATAAAGTTTCCTATAATTTGATTGATTTCAGCTACTAATAAACTATACCTAGTGATCACGATCGATCTCTACCATGGCGAAATTCTATAAAATATTGCAAATGTGTACCCCGCACACCTTTTTCCCAAAATGTTTGTCATACATAAAAGATTTCTGACCAAGTTTTAAAAATTAAGAGTTTCAATAGTAAATTTACTGCAACACGCTTGCATCTACATTTATATTCGCTAAAGACGAAGAATTCTACAAAGTTTACGCATACCTACACAACCTAGAAACATTTAGGGTTTAAATGCGCTGTTTATACTGCTGTTGGTGCATCTTCAACATTGAGATGACGTAATATGTTTTTATAATATTAAAGCTGTACCTTTTAATTGAGTTGTAGGGTTTATTATTGTTACCCAAGAAAAGCAATTCTGTCATTAAAAATTTACTATCACTTTCTACTAACACTTTTTGCCGGAATAAGTTGGCATCTGGTATCTCTATTCGCCATATTCAACATGAGCCGCTGATGCTCCTTTAACCCAGGAGAGAACCATAGTTCCTTCTAATTTTTTTCATACATGGGTGGAATGAATATCGGTATGCGTGCCTACATGACGATAGTGCACGGATATGCACCGGTGTTGACGTGGTCCTGTTCCGATATATTCAAAAATCTGATGTGGCCAACACATGACTTTCTCCATATCTGGGGTAGAGATATTTAAATTATTATGAATAGCATTACAAGGCAAAATTATTATTTCATATCGTAAAAGAATACAGTCATCCTTATTGCCGTAAATTATATTTAGATTATGTTTCCAAAATTCACCGCTACGTGGTTTTGGCGCTGTAAACTTGATATTACGAAAAAAGTTGAATATATCCGAAATGGATGGTCCTACGAAAATTTGTTTCAAACAAAACATGGAATAAATATTATTCTCTACGACTTTGATCCTCAGGAAGGTTACCAATAACGACGTTTTTAACCCGTAGATGCCATCATATGTACTATTAAGTCCTCCGAAAACTGTCCCATTCGCCGTCATACGTACTATTACGTCCTCTGTCAGCACTACATTTAATTGTCTTTTGGCGAGAAAGATATTTTTATATCTAAATAAACTTTATATATTTTCAAAGAGGAAGCTTTGGCCTTTCTAGTAGTGCATGTTTTGTAATTTTAGTAGTGTTTTTGTATATTATACCCTACGTTAAATTTTGCGACGAAATTTTCATTTTTGCCATGAAATTACGGTGCGTCAGCACTAATTTTAATTGCCTTTTGACGCAAGGGACATATTTAAATCTGAATAATCTTTATATATTTCGACAGAGGAAGCTTTAGCCTTTCTAGTAATGCATGACTTTATATTTTATAATCTCCGTTAAAGTTTGAGATGGATTTTTCATTTTTGCCACAAAATTATGGAGCGCCAGCACTAGTTTTCATTGTCTTTTGAGGCAAGGGACATATATAAATCTGAATAATCTTTACATATCTTGAAAGAGGAAGCTTTGGCCTTTCTATTAATGTATGCCTTGTATTTTTTGTTGTGTTTTTATAATTTATAATGTACGATTAAGTTTGCGCTCGCTTTTTTATGAAAGTATCGTGCGCCTGAAATTTTCATCGCCTTTTGGCATAACGGAGTTATGTAAATATAAATAAGCTTTATACATTGCGAAAGAGGAAGCGTTGGCCTTTTCAGTAATGCAGGAAGTGTAATTTTACTATTGTTCTAACATTTTATAATCAACGTAAAGGTTTGCGGTGAAATTTTCGTTTCTGTGCTGAAAATTTGGAGTGCAACCACATACTTTTGTCTAAATACGCAAGGCATATTCGTCCATCTGAATAAGCTATATGGACTTTGATAGAGGAAGCTTTGGCCTCTTCAGTAATGCATGACCTGTAATTTTTCTATTGTTCTAACGTTATATAATCAATGTGAAAGTTAGCGGTGACATTTTCGTTTCTGCGCTGAAAAGATGGAGCGCAACCACATACTTCTGTCTAAATACGCAAGGCATATTCATCCATCTGAATAAGCTATATGTACGTTGATAGAGGAAGCTTTGGCCTCCTCAGTAATGCATGAGCTGTAATTTTAATATTGTTTTACCATTTTATAATCAACCTGAACTAAATAAAACAGCACATTAAAATCAATTTTTGACAAATATATTTTTTATTGATTACAATAATAATAAATGCAATTTATGGACAATCTATAATAATAATAATAAACAGTTTTTGTCTTTCGTATTCCATGGACCTACGCGGTTTCGATTTCTCAAGTTGACCCATATAGACCCATATATTGCATGTAGACGAGGATATGGTCACGCTCAGATATGATTCACGGTATCTTTGCAAAGACTTCGCTTCAAACAGATATTGTTACGATGTTATAATGTAAATTTCATGCTGAATCCAATTTCGCATGTGTACATTTTCTAAAACAATCGGGAAAGGACTTGTGAGCTAATATGTAAGTTTTAAAAGTTTTCCGTATTCTGTGTCTAAAATCTCATGATAAATACAACTCCATATCTCCGCTTCTAGTGAACGAAATGTAACCAATTTTTCTATTTGACTTATGTAATGATTAAGAATTATGATTGCATAACTAAAACGTTTATATTATTAACGAAACGCCTTAAAAAAATCATAAATACAACACTTAGTTAAAATTTTCCAGTCAAGACATGGAAAAGTTGATATGCGACAAAGTTTTTACCTAATTGGTTTAGACTGGTAGATTCAGCGAGTGACGTTTAGTAATGTTTAAATGTTTCTTTGAATAAGATCATGTCCATACCTTTCATAGTTCACGCTATGCAGAAAGTTATATAAACCACGAACGTGCAGCATAACATTAAGCAATTACTGTTCATTCACTTCTATGTGGCAATGTTTGTGTGTGACGCATGGTATTTTAAATGATACTGTTTAAAAGTTTCATCTTTCATGTAACTATATAAAACATTTCATTAAAAAACATTGAAAACATCAAAAGTTATGATTTATTAAAGTTTTTCGCAACTTTTTCGTGTTTTTTTAAAAAACTCCTTCGTCCGCTGAGGAGGGAATTATTAAAATCTCCTCCGTCGTAGAGGGGTTAAGCAATTCAACCACAACATTTACTGAACCATGCTTGTCAATCAATCTTGTGCTACACATTTTACTAATTTTTGTTTTTTAGAATTTGAGTTGTATTTATGAGTATTCCTTGCTCATTGTCTCAATGGATTATGAAAAATTCCTAGATTTTACTCACTATCCCGATACAGTATCTTATTTATGGTATATTGCAAAAATCTGTAATTGCTAGGTTCAAACTGTGTGAACTACAGAGCATATATACCATTGAAGGATATTCCTTTTTAATCTGAGTTGAACTGTCCACTCATTGCACTAGCTCCATCATGTCCTTGGCCCCTGAGAAATTTCAAAGTAATATTAAAAGATTTCAGAGCTATACTTTGCCCTGTTCTGCTGATTACCGGAATAAATTATTCTTGGTTAGTATCATTTTCAATGAATCATACAGTTAAACAAAACTGTTCTACCCCAGCAACATCAGTAGTTTCATCTGCAAGTATACTGAAACATTCACTCTTATTAATGACTCGTAAAATCCCTTAAAATTATGTCATTTGTAGCAGATATGATTTAGTTTTGTGTTCCCCAGAATTTCTTCTGCAGTTTTTCAGATGATGTTCTTGAATTTTGTCCTGCTTCGATACGCATTCTGAGCAGTTCTAAAATTTCCTTCATTATTTTCCAGTTCTTCCTTAACATCTAAGGGCCCATAGTCTAAATGTCCTACCACAAAATATGACTGTTTTAATTATTGAACCGAGTATCTCCCTATTTTTTACAATTTTCCTTCTTTATTTTTATCTAAAATTTGATCTATAGGCAGCACCATTTTCTCTTTAATTTTCTTTACTACTGTCCTTTCAAAAAGTCTAGATACCCGAGTTTAAAGAGGTATATCTCGAAAATGGTAAAAGCGATTTTGATGCGGTGAAAATTAGCGGGTAGAGAATTTATTTCTACGTTAATTGATATACATTGCAAATTTTTAATTTGCATTAAAATATTTTATATTGCGCGTTATTTGAATAAAAACACGTTTTTTAGGCATCCAAACCCGATAAGACTATTTTGAATGCTTACAATTCCGAAACCCTACAAATGAATCAAATTGAAACTTTAACAGTACTTAGATAGATATATTGTATATAAGTATGTGGAAGCGTTATTTTATAACATTATTATTAATACCCAATTTTGTTAAATTTCTGAAATCCGGCTACCTTCGCCATTTTTTTGACTGTTTTCGAAGTATGAAGTACCGTTGTCAGCGGATAGATGCATATAATGCATATATGCAAAAAAGAACATAAGAAATTAACCACCGAAAAAGATATAGAGTTTTATTTAATATTCATTTTGCACGTGCCGGAGGAAATGAAGTCTCTATGGCAAACGGAGGGAGAAAGGGTTTCTGAGCACGCGCTGTTGCCACATCTAGCTCTGTATGTTGGTGAAAGCAAATTTCTTAGAGTAATTAATGCAAGTAATAAAAAGTTCATCCAAATTGTCATAAAATTACCCAACATTCTGAGCATTAAAACTCATAGTTCTGACTAGGCTGGTCGCCTCCGGTGAGAGAGAGTTTTGGATGCCTCTTCAAAAAACTTAAAAGCCAATCTTCGGTAGCGCTTTTCGTTTCATCCCACTTTTGAGGATATTCAACTTCACAAGCCACAGTGTATTCATATGCTAGGGTTCTAACATCTTTGGACGTCAATCCATAGTAAATGCGGCTACACTGAATAATATACTCTTCTAACTTAGCTTCTAAAGCTTCAGGAAAGACTTGCCAATGCCTAACATATCCAACGAATTGTGTTCGGGAAGTAGATCCTTCATCATATTTCTCTTTTCTCTTCATATACCGTTGAAGCATCATAAAATTAACATTATGAGCTTTTGTCGCTTTCCTGAGAGATAAGTTCCCATCCTTAATGTCCCTTGCTGCTCTCTCATACGTCTGTACATCTATCGAGCCTCTAGCCGTCTTCTTCTTGTATGTTCGTACCATACTATGGAGAGAATAAAGGAATAAAACAGAATAAAAATAATGACTAAGTGTGGGGTCAGTTGTTACAATTTAACAACCTGCCTTGAGCACTTTGTAACAACTAGCCCCGAGTATCGCCATTTTATTTGAATAAGCCCTGTTCCGAAACTAATTGACCAATCACATCAATACTGCATGAAATTGTAGCTCAGTATATGTCAAGTAGATAGGAAAAATTAGTAGGACATACTTTCAATCCTTCTAGTCAATATCACTGCCCGAACACACATTGAAAAATTTACTTTTACTATCAGAAAACACGAACACTGACGTAGCACCACTTCACTCGCAGTTGTGGTGACTAAACTACATGTGCCAGTTGTTAGTGGAGTGAGCTACGTGATTTGCAGACCGGGATGTGCTGCCCCTAACGGAAGCCTTCATAAAGTCATTGTAACAACTTACCACTTGTAACAACTAGCCCCGGTCTCCCCTACACTGTTTTTTCACCAGATCAGCCAAAACATTTTTTCAGATTTCTTTTTAATCAATTCGGCTATTACATGAGACTTTGAATCTGCATGTTTTTAGGCGCATTTCACTTCCAGCGTGACTATAAGCATTGCTGTGTCCGTCTGTCCATCCATCTGACCGTCCATCCCCATGTTCGTTCTCAGCTTCTACTGAACGGATTATCATGAAATTTGAAATTAAGGACTTACAATCAAAGATAATAAGAAAATCATAAATAAATAAACAACGTATGTCAATCATGGGTACCACTTTACTGGTGACAAAAAATGAACTTTCTGTCACATCTTGTAAAGTATTGCTCATAAGATTTCAAATAAAACTTGTAGAACTATGCCTGTTTTCAAATGACTTGGCGAGTGAGATTTTGGCCGCACTCAGGACCGCTTCGCTGCCAGGAGGGGGAGTGCCTCCTAGCAGAAAGCTCAAGTTAGACATTGCTAACACTACACCAGAACACACATAACGTTTGGCGGGCATTTAAAGGGAATTTACGAATGGAAATATTTTTTATCGAATCACACAGGTAGAATGCGTGCTTAATCAAACAAGTAAATTTTGCCACTATATTCTTGATAAAGCATTTTATTATTTAGTATATTGTTACACAAACATTATTATAATGGGCACGCCAAGGGTTGAGAATCGTCTTCTTCATCGTCGTCATCATCCTCGGTGTCGCTCTCCCCAAGCTGCACGATGATAGCCTCCAGGACATCCTCCCGTGCAATTTCTCTCTCTCCTGAAGTCATAATCCTGCAGCCTGTCACTATGATGGACACACAAGGCCCAAAGTTCCGATGTTACTCGATTGATTGATGAACATCGGAGAAGTGATGCCATTAAATTATCTCGCAACTTCGGAAATGCATTGCAATTCATACTTGATGGACGAGAGTTTCCAGTCATTCATCTTGAATGATGAATTATTCTCCGCCACGTGCCTCTTCACCTGCGACCAGAAAAGCTCAATAGGATTATATTGGCAATGGTAGGGCGGTAGCCTCATCATGTGTGGCCTTCTGCTGCAGCCTTCCTATCGAGCTCATAATTTCTGATGGCAGGCTTAAATGCCTGCACCAAAGCCAGTAGCTCCACCCTCGTCTGGTCACAGGTGAATGGTATTCCTTTTAAAATGAGCCAGTTCCTAATATCTTCCTTTCTGGTTGACGTTGTTGGAGGTTTATCCACAATGACGGAGTGGTAACTCCCATGTCCAGACTCGGTAAGTGATGGGTCCTTCGAATCAAACCAAATTTTTAGGATCGTTAGTACATCTGACTACCTTCCCGAAATGCACAAGGGTTTCTCCCTCCGGCGCCCCCCCCCTCTCCACCAGATCCATCGCAACTGTGCTTCCATGCGCTGATATCACCAAAAACTAGAGCTGGGATACTCTTAACTCGCGGAGTACAACGGTTCAAATGCATCTCACATGGAAGAAAATCGGCTCTGAACATGGTACAATTTGAAAAAGTGCCAACTTGGCATCCCAAAAAAGGTATGTTTGCATCCCTGGAGAGAGGACTGGTTTGTACTGAGAGAACGAGAGTATTTCTTTTCCTATACATTTTTATCGTAGGAGTAGCCATTATCAAGAAAATCAAACAAGAATGTCTTAATTCGAGGTAAACTTAGAAAACTTCTTGCATGGTTACTTCTTCATTGTTGCTAACATAAACAATCTCACAAACAAACGTTTAATTTCCTTAGGTGTGCATGTAATATTTTTAAATAGGAAGAAAATGGATTACTTATGACAAAGAAAAGAACTATAAAACGCTATTTCCCTTACGTACAGGTACTATATCATTTCTTTCAAATACTCCATTGTACGAAATGCGCCCATTTGTGATACTCTGTATACTTCCCTAACTTGTTTTATTTTTACACATAAATTACTTAGTTGAGTAGTACGTTTTTCATTTACGGTGGGTTCCACTTTACAAGTAATAAAGGCGCAAAGAGAGAGAAGGTTGGGTCAAAGGAACAGCAATAATTGCATCCCTGCTGAATGCGGTCGGTCACCGCCAAGTCCGTGTGCAAGATAAGGAAAGGGATACCGGAAGCAGGACCTTAACAGTGGGGAGCCTAGCACGAAATGTTGTTACAAAGGTTTTCAGTTAATCTGGTATTCCCCCTTCTACCCACTAAGAGAGGACCCAGTGGCCCGAAGTTCGGGAAGTACTTTATGCCGTCTTTCTGAAGAAGTTATTATACGCAATGTTATCAGCATATACCCTATGTTTTGTGCTTGAGAAAGTGGTTATACACTGACCAGGTACATTAAGAAGTTGTTATATGCCATATGCCTGCATATACCCTCGACTACATCCCTGGTATTTCTCCGTTGGTCTCTCTACACAGCACAGTGATTTCCCTTCCAGGATTCATGTGCACCTTCAATGCCATTCTTTTCTAATTTAATTTGCCCCCCACCACTATACATATTCCCTCCAATCCCCGAGGCGTAAGGTAGCTTCTAGTAATTTTCAATCGCTATGTTAGGGGGAACTACCTGTACTCTACATGCACTCTCTCTAGCAGAAGTTTAGAGAACGATCTCCACCTGGCAAAAAGCTTCACCTCACTTTGTCTAATAATATAAAGATAGTAGAAAATATTTCCAAACTTTTTTATGATACATCAATGTGCAAGGATTTTCAAAATATTCTATGGCATGGTACCATTTGGTAAAAGCTTCTGAAACGTCTTCTGAAACCAGCGTTTTGGGTCTTGTGCATACCAACTTCAGACAAAGAAAATTATACACAGTATTTACAAAATAAACCTTCCAATGCCATTTTTCAAACCAATGCTTTGAAACTTAAAATTTTTACATTTAGTTTGTTTCACAGGAAATTTAGTTTCAGGAGACCATAAATTATGGAAAACTTCTAGGAGTTGCTGACTGGATAACTGTCATTTTGATTAAAAGAAATGTGCAGTATGAATTCACATTGTTCTATTCTCGGAAAGGATGTATTATTAGAGGCGACTGAAAATCAAAGCTCGGAGTCTGTGGTATTTCATTCGTACATTTCCCACAACATTTAGAGGCGATCGTAAATCGGTTCTCGGATGGACTAGGATTGACTAGCAGTCACTTTAGAGGAGGGGAGGGGGGGTTCCGCAAAATTATTTTGTACCCAGGTGCCAAACACCCTTGATGCGGCCCTGATTGGCTTCATCCACTAATATTCAATGCCAGAATATGGCTCCTCTCAGAAGCAGAACCCATCCCGCCTTGGAAAATGCCTTTTCTGCAGGCGAAGCCAACACTACTGTCCCATCCCGGGAAATACAAGACCTCGTCAAGGCTTATCCCGACGTAATTTCTTCCCAGCTAGACCAAACAAAGTTAATGACTTATGTTATAGAATTGCTCGATCCAACTCTGGTCAGATCTCACCCCTATCAATATTCCCCACCGAAGACTGCCATGATGAAGCGCCATGCCGATAAATTGCTGAATGAGGGAATCATCCAGCCATCTTCTTCTAATTGGAGTTCTCCGGCATTCCTTATTCCCAAGAAGGATGGATCAGAGAGACTTGTGTTGAACTACCAAAAATTAAACAATTTGGAAAAGTTCCTTTTCTCCACAGGATTAATAACTGCACTACGTTGGTTTACTTATATTTTAGTGTGCTGCTATAGACAACTACACCACTGATATAGCATGAAAGAGTCCTTACCCTCCACTCATGGGCCATCATCTGTCTCCTCCCTGCCGGTTCCTTACACAGTAAAACATTTAATACCGCCATTTCTACACAAAATTGTTACTTTCTGCAACTTTACCCAATCACTCATTTGTCACGATGTCTTGTCTTCACCAGTCTTGTCAGGTGACCACTTATAGCTTCGAAAAATGTCTCGGAACTGATACCATTGTCTTTTGTGTTGACTGTATGAGGAAGACTAGACTTCTTCACATGGAAGAAATCTTTCGACTGAAGGCTTGCCAGCAGTATACATCATTGTGCATTCTATTGAACTTAATATTTAATTAACCCATTAGCGCCTGCTAGAAAACGGCTAGGCAAAAATTGTTCTTATTCATACACTGGTGAAATAAATGATAAATAAAACAATATATTAAAAGAATTCAACGAAATTTACTTTATATCATGTAACAATACCCAGAAGAACTACTCAACATCCAGTTTTTGTACCCAAACCTTACAGGTTTTCCTTTGATAAATTGTTTTGCTGGACTGTGTCCGAAATACTTTACCATGGATTCATTTACTGATAAGTCTTTTTGGAAGAAACTTCACTGGCAAAAACTTCTTATAAGCATATTCATAAGTGGTCTAATTTTGAACATTAGGTGTTGAAATTTCCTTATTTCGCTATTATTAACCATGTGCAAAAACAGTTTGATTTCTAAATATTGATCTCGTGAGATGCTATCATAAATAGTGAAACTCCAAGGTCCTCATCGTGAGACCAATACATTCGCTCTTGTGGTAAACAATTATAACCTGTCAGCAATAAAATGGCAAAAAATGTTCGCATTTCATTCACACAAATGTTGAAGGCATGATGGTTTTTCTGTTGTGCATATAAAATAGTTTGGTCACAAACATATTGTATGATTTCATCACTAAGAAGCTTTTCAAATATACCTCTTGGAGATAAATCTTTCAGTTCATTCAATGGAACCAGGAATATCGTGTGGAAATGAATTAGGTCCACAAAAACGTCATCATCAAATTCCTCACAGTCCGTCAGTTCACCTAAATTTGATGGAATAATATTGACTTGAAACTCTTCAGCATTTTCATAGTCACTTGATTCTTCATTCATTATAGCAAGAACGGTCTCTTCCAGTCCATCAAAGTTTTATTTTTGAGAAAAAACCCTTCTATCCATCGTAAATTGTATATAGTTCATTAAAATATTGTACCTACAATTCAAAACCAATTTTTTATATATATATATATATATATATATATATATATATAAAAAATTGGTTTTGAATTGTAGGTACAATATTTTAATGAACTATATATATATATATATATATATATATATATATATATATATATATATATATATATATATATATATATATATATATATATATATATATATATATATATATATATATATATATATATATATATATATATATATATATATATATATATATATATATATATATATATATATATATATATATATATATATATATATATATATATATATATATATATATATATATATATATATATATATATATATATATATATATATATATATATATATATATATATATATATATATATATATATATATATATATATATATATATATATATATATATATATATATATATATATATATATATATATATATATATATATATATATATATATATATATATATATATATATATATATATATATATATATATATATAAAATTGGTTTTGAATTGTATATATATATATATATATAAAATTGGTATTGATATATATATATATATATATATATATATATATATATATATAAGCGCCTAACGTCCTCATATGAGGATGGCATAAAATAACTTGAAAAATAACACAGAAATTATACAAATAAATATAAAACGATTTTTACTTACGGTAAATTAAAGTATTTATAACCGAATGCACTTTACATACTTTATAAAATAGTTTCATTAATTTTAATTATGGACAAATTTCTTTGTAGCTGCACATAACATTTTTTTCATGCTTTTTGGTTGGCGGTCAACCACAGGCTAAACGTTTCTAGCGAAGTAATGTGCGTGTAAATAGTCTCCGAGATTTCCCTCATTCGTATAAAAGTATAAACGGAAAGACATTGTAATATATTTCGGCCCAATAGTAGTTCAACTAGCCATCCTCAAACAAGGACGGCCGGCGCTGATGGGTTAAGCAAAACATGATGCAGGTACCAACCAAAGTTACACAAAGAGATAATGAAAAACAACTCAAAATGATGAGCCTGCATACCAAGTCAAGAGCTTAGAAAAAATTTTAATGACTTACTATCTCACAAAGTGAATGCTATCCAACTCAAATGTAGGTAAATAATTACAATCCCATTCATAGGCACAGAAAAAGATTATAAAAATTGTAATCATGACAATTAGTGCAAGCTCAAACAGACCATAAAAATATTTAATGCTTTTTTCCTTGAATTAATCACATATGATGAAGACATCACTGTGAAGCATAACCCTTCCAGTAGGCGACTAAATTTCTTCCTACTATAAAAGCTAGATAAGGTAGCTGGAGGAAATTCATTTTTAAAAGTGCGCTAATACACTATATTTAATTTCATTTTTATCCTATTAATTATACACATTGCAGATCGCATTCTTATTTATACTAATGTTAAAAAACAGAGCAAACCATGTCCTTTTCCTCTCTGATGGTGCCCATGAACCCAAATTTAAAATAACTATGTATATTTCCACAGATTAGAAGATCACAATTTTCCAAGAGGTTGTCAGGACCCAGTGGGCCCCTCCCCCCATGTGTGTGCTACTGATTGAAACTTGACAATTATCTCACATTTTATATGCTTCAAATTTTTCCTCCATATGTAGCCATACCTTCATTTTATAAACCTAAAATTTGGAATTAAATTATGACATATATGTGAGAGACATTGTGTGGGCATGTTTGTATTTATGTGCTTATATTACATGATATGAAAATAAAAATTTGATAGAAATTCAAATCTTACCCCTTGATACATCATCATCTTCATAATACCGCTCGTATAAAGCAAACTTTCTTGGATTATCTACAACCTTGAATTTCTTCAAAAGAGCAACAACAACCTCATGAGTAGTGGTTTCACTTGAAAGGAACAATTTAAGGTTAAACACTGGAGTTTTCATTAAAAATATAAAAATTATATTGCATAACCTACATAAATATCAAACTTAAACACCAGAAATAAATGCTCATTATATTATTTAGCAATAAGAGAAGGAGAGACATGGAAAAATAGAATTATGAAGGGGTTTATTAAGCAAACCTTCACACAAAGGTAACAGAGTAGAAAAATGCTCCAGCGATAATTGATGCCAAGCTATTTTAACAACAAGCTATTACCTTCTCAAAGAACATTCCTTACAATCTTAAACCTTGCATGTAGACTTCTGTCAAATTAAGATATTGGCAAATCTCCTTGAACCAAAAGTAATGCAACAGAGTAGATACTTTACAGGAATATAATTTAAATGATTAATGCATTGTATCCTCCTTAATAGTGCTTATTCAAACTCAAGAATCCCTCACGATAAAATTGAAGGGATAAACCTAGTCTAAAGGAATGCTGGGTTCGAACTATCCGACTTCATTTTGTTTTTTCTATCAATTATTTTTGTAAGGAGAAATCCAACCCTGATTGATGTCATGGACTGTTAACAAATGTATCCTCCTTTTGTTAACAGTCCATGACATCAATCAGGGTTGGATTTCTCCTTACAAAAATAATTGATAGAAAAAACAAAATGAAGTTGGATAGTTTGAACCCAGCATTCCTTTAGACTAGGTTTATCCCTTCAATTTTATCATGAGAGATTCTTGAGTATGAATAAGCACTCTATTAAGGAGGATACAATGGCTTTACCTTCTAAGAAAACATGTGGAATACCCACTGTATCATCACCAGCTACCAATTCCCACTCCCAGAGAGTCCAACTGCAAGCAGATGATGAACCCAAGCTTGAGATGATGGCATTTGTGAACCAAAAGCATGGTGTAGCACTGAATATGGAGGAGTGCCTACATATTCACGCTGCATGACAACAAGGCAGAGTAGCAGAAAAAGGACAGCTATGGTTGCAAATCCGCTTCTTACAACATCTTGAAGTGTATGGCTTGGCTTCTCAATGGAAACGAGATACTGGTCCATGAGGTGTGGAAGAACTCTATCCAAGAAAGACAAGTGACAGTAACAAAGCCCCCAGGCAAAGCCAGCATATGGAGATACCATGACAAAATATGTTACAACTCTCAATCATCAATTTGTCAGGGAGTGGAGAATGACTGATATTTGTACTGTGGCCAAGGATATAATGGCTCTTCTGGAAGAAGACTGATACATGGCAGCTGATCATTTCCCTAATATCAGTCTTCAATCTGCTCCGCAATTTGTACAGTGCTTTCCCCAGCAGAAAGGATTCAGGTATAAGAAGAAACAGGTAGCTATGAGTTATCATTTGAGAGAGCATAGCCACCACAAATGAGATGAATGTGTGTACCATATGGTTGTCGATGAGCTGCAAGGTTGATATGGATAAGAGCTACATTCATCATCATTACAAGTGTCACAACAACTGCCTCTACAATTCAAATGGCAAGCAGGATCTTCATATGCAGGGAAAGCACAAGGGACGATGGTATTGCCTCATCATGGCCATCCTTGATGTCACCTCTCTTTTCTTTTGTAGGACCTGCATGCACTCTCTGTTGGAAAGTTTCAGGAAGCAAACCAGTGATTACAACAGCATGTTTCACCATGAGTACTTTGTGCAATGGAATGAATGACCTCAAGCAATGGAAGATCAAGAATGCCATCATCGTCATAAACAATGCCCACTATCATGCGAAAAAGCCAATTTCCACCCCTCAAAGATCACCAAAGAATGCCATTTCACAAACTACCTGTGAGGAATACCACGAGTCAAAGGCCATGTTATGGAAAAAAGTGTTCCATAAAGGAGATGCATACATACGGTCTGCCATCTGCCAGATGGCTGAGACAGAAGATTCAGAGGTTATCTTCACACCTCCATAACATTCTGACTAGGAGTTCATCAAACTCATTTGCACTATTGTTAAAGGTGAAGTTGTTCGTCAATACATCACTTTTGCCAGGTTGCAAAAATGCCTCAAAACCTCATTTTCTTGTCTACTTTTTACATCAATCAGGGAAGCATAAACAAGGTGAACAAGCAAGTACACGACCTTTGGTAACATGTCACAATGCTGGACGACATAGATGAGCAAGCTGATGATGATGAATACAATTTTGACTCCAGTAAAGAAGATGATGTACTGTTTTAACTTTCTCCATACGTAGTAATGGGAAAGTATTATGATCACAAAGAAAATCAATTTCGAGATTTCAATGGAAATTCACGTTTTGAGGTCCCTAGAACACGTTTAGATTATTTTAGGAATGTCTGTGTGTATGTGATTGTGGACGCTCTAACTCAAAAAATACTTGCCATATTATTACCAAACTTCGTATATAACACTTTAACATGAGCACAAAGAACTGATTAGTTTTTGGACAATAACGGTTAATCGGAAGTCAAGGTTTATTCGAAACCCAATTCGGTTTTTTTGATATTTCTTCATTAAAACATGATTATTGTATTTACAATTCTATACAAAAGTTATAGAGAATGTAATTTCCTACAACTTTCATTTGAAACAATTTTCTATTATAGTTATTGTTTAGGAGTTATTTATAAATAACAGGTTTTTCGGTTTTCTCCTTAAAAACATCATTATTGGTAATCTTCGTGAGGACCAAAGTTGTAGAGAATAATATTTCTTTCAAGTTTTGTTTGAAACAAATTTTCGTAGAACCATCTATTTCGGAGATATTTTGCTTTTTACTTTCTCCATATGTAGTAATGGGAAAGTTTTGTTCACGAAAACAATCGACTTTGAGATTTCAATGGAAATACTCGTTTTGAGGTCTCTAGAACACGTTTAGACTATTTTCAGAATGATGTCCGTGTGTTTGTGCGTGGGTGTATGTGATTGTGGGAGCTCTAACTCAAAAAGTACTTGTCATATTATCACCAAATTACATATATAACACTTTGGTATGAGTCCGAAGAGCTGATTAGTTTTTGGACAATAACGGTTAACTGAAAATCGAGGTTTATTCAAAACTCGATTCGGTTTTTCGATATTTCTCCGTTAAAACATCATTATTGTATATAAAATTCTATACAATTGTTATAGAGAATGTAATTTCCCACAACTTTCACTTGAAACAATTTTCCATAGCAGTTATTGTTTAGGAATTATTTATAAATAATCGGTTTTTTCGGTTTCCGTCAAATATATCCTTGAAAACTTCATTATTCGTAATCTTCGTGAGGACCAAAGTTGTAGAGAATTATATTTCTTCCAACATTTGTTTGAAACAAATTTTTGTAGAACCATCCACTTTGGTGATATTCAACTTTTTTCGTAATTTTCAGTATACAGCGCCAACACCATGTAGCGGTGAGTAATAATAATAATAATAATCTTTATTATCCCGGTTGACCATACATTTTGTAGGTATAGGAATCGTCATGATAAAATCACAATATGATACATTTAACATACAATTGTACATAAGAAAGAAGTCACCTCTTGCACATATGAAATTCATTAATATTATAAAAACATTTAAGAATCAAGTATTTTTTAACCGGTCTTGAATAATAATAATTTGGTAATATTACTAATTTCCATAGGTAATTTGTTATATAATTTCGTCCCCATGGCGAAGGGACCTCTACATGTCACCTTCCTGCTGTGATGAACTAGATGTATCATTTCATGACCTCTAGTACCATATTTGTGTACTTCGTCATTTTTTATAAACATGCTAATGTTACATTTTACTAATACAAGAATATTATATATATACAAACTAGGAATGGTTAGCATATTCAATTGAGTAAAAAGAGATCTACATGAAGCCCTGTAAGGAGCATTCAATATACACCTAACAATGCGCTTTTGAATAAGGAACACTTTGTGCAATAATGATGGAGATGAGCCCCAGAAAACAATACCATATGAAGCTCTTGCATAAAAATAGCTATAATAAACAGATTTGAGGATTTCAAGAGATGCTGTTTCTTTAATAAATCTTATAGAGTAGAATGATGAATTCAATTTTTTGGAGAGTTATGTTACATGTTCTGACCAGTTTGATGCTCCTTCAATGTGAATGCCCAGGAATTTGGTATTTGGAGTAGGTGTGATTCCTACATCATTGACTATTAGGTTTATGGTATCCTGAAGTTTTTTCTGAGAAAAGTGCATCACTTGAGTCTTATCATAATTCAATTTCAGCCTATTAGTTTTGCACTAGCTGCTCATATTGCAGATAATATTTTGACCCACTGCTTCAAGTGAATTACTATCAGGCGCTGAGATGATAAAATTAGTGTCATCTGCAAAGATGATGCTTTTTACTGTTGATTTGTTAGATATAAGTGGGAGATCATTTATGAAAATTATAAACAATATAGGCCCAAGAATGGAGCCTTGGGAGATACCAGTTATGCATGATTTTATATCAGAGCACTGCTTAGCATTATTTAAGTTTAAAATTACTCTCTGTGATCTACTGGTAAGATAAGAATTTATCCAATTATAAGCTACCCCTCTGATTCCCATATTGTGACATTTATGGAGTAGGATTTGATGGTTCACCATGTCAAAAGCATGACTAAAATCAAAAAATAGTCCGAGGGTTTGGTTTTTGCTGTTAATTAAACCTAAAATGAAATTTATAGCCTGGAAGAGAGCAGATTCTGTTGATCTTCCCTTTCTATAACTCCAGGGTGAATCTGATATTAACCTAAACTTTTCAAGGAAGGTAATAAGTCTACTGAAAAAGACTAATTCAAATAACTTAGAAAATTGTGATAAAAGAGAAATTGGTCTATAGCTGCCTATATTCTCTTTTTCCCCTTTACTTTTGTACACTGGTATTACTTTTCTAATTTTTAATGTGTCAGGGAAGGTTCCTAGCCTTAACCCATTCCATGCGGCATGACTGGAATTCCAGTCAAGGTGGTTCAATCGAATGGCGGCATGACTGGAATTCCAGTCATAGCGCTACATCTGGTTATAGCAGTCTGGGTAAGGGACCGCCGGCGGAATGAGTTTCCTATGCGTCTCCAGCCATCCGTTTGACTCTAACCAGCGCTTGAGGAAAGTCCATTTTGCAATTGGTGGATTTTCTTCGGATTTTCGACTTTTTCTTTTTTTGGGTACGTAGTCACTCTGATTTTCCTATAGTGATTGAGAATTAGTTTTATTATGAATGAAAGGTTATTTTATTTTCTTTCCATTTCCTTTTTATATTATAAGAAAATTAATTTGTACATCGTTAATTTTTTTGGACGATTTGCGTGTTTTTCCTCTAATAATTTGTCGGTAAGTACTCGATTCAAATTACCATCAGTGAATGAAAACTAGTCGTTTTATTATCGATTAAAAGTTGTTTTCTTTTCTTTCCAGGTCCTTTTTATATTTTAGGAAAATTCATCTTTATATTATTACTTTTTCTGACGATTTGCGTATTTTTTCTGTAATAACTTGTTGTATCGGTAATTACTTTAAAAAATCGTTAAACATCTATTTTTGCATTTTTTCGTTAAATTTTTTCATATCTGCATTTCTTGCACTAAATTCTACTGGAAATGTAAGAAAACTGGATTCAGTCACCGGCAAAGAACTCGGATTTTCGGTGCCGCGTTGAATGGGTTAAGGACTCATTCAATAAGAATAATAATGGTTTCAAGATAAAATCTTTGCATTTGTACAACAAGTTACCTGGTACACCATCTAGACCAGCTGCTGACTCTTTACTTAATCTGCACAAACCGAGATTTAGTTCAGTTTCATTGTAAGGATAAAAATATATTGAACTAGATGCAGATTCATTACTCAATTCTGTAAACATATTCAAAATATAATTTACGGCAATAAGAATGACTGTATTCTTTTACGATATGAAATAATAATTTTGCCTCATAATGCTATTCATCATACTTTAAATATCTATACCCCAAATATGGAGAAAGTCATGTGTTAGCCTCATCAGATTTTTTATAAATAATTCATAAACAATAACTGCTATGAAAAATTGTTTCAAATGAAAGTTGTAAGAAATTACATTCTCTGTAACTCTCCCTTCTCTCTCTCTCCCTCTCTCACTCTCCCTCCCTCCCTCTCTCTCTCTCTCCCTCCCCCTCTCACCCTCCCTCTCCCTCCTCTCTCTCCCTCCCTCCCTCTCTTGCTCCCTCCCTCTCTCTACCTCCCTTTCACTCTCCATCTCTCACTCCATTCTTCCACCACTTCTGCTAAATATGTGTTTTCTTCTCTTTTTTTTATTTTCTTTAATTATTTTGTTCATAACACATAAAATTAATTTTTTTGTTAATCTTATCTTGTTAAACTTGTATGTATTTTTGTAAATCAACTGTTGTTCTTTCATGTATCTAGGGTTTTCGCAGGTTTTTTTCCAGCCCCCTTCCCTTCGTGGGTGTTTTCCTGCGTGGTCTTTTGCTAGGATGGCCAAGTCTGGTCTTTCCTAGGTTTTTACCACGATTAAAGTCTTTTTATAGAAATTTTCAAAATTTGTAATCTGGTGTTTTGTGTTTTTCTATTTTTTTTATGGTTCACATTCTATCATTATCATTCGTAACTGTTAACGAATGGGTTACCTGTAAGAAGGGACTTCACAGTCTCAATTTCGCCATGAATAAAGTCGTTTGTCTGTCTGTCTGTCTGTATAGAATTGTATATACAATAATGATGTATATCGCAAAAACCGAATCGGGTTTCGAATAAACCTCGACTTCCGGTTTACCATTATTGTCCAAAAACTAATCAGTTATTTGTGCTCATGCTAAAGTGTTATATACGAAGTTTGGTAACGATATGGCAAGTACTTTTTGAGGTGGAGCGCCCATAATCACACACACATGCACACACACACACACAGACATCATTCCGGAAATAGTCTAAACGTGTTCAAGGGACCTCAAAACGTTTATTCCGTTGAAATCTCGAAGTCGAATTTTTTCATGATCACAATACTTTCCCATAACTACGCATGAAGAAAATAAAAATCTGATGCGGCCAACACATGACTTTCTCCATAACTGGGGTATAGATATTTAAATTATTATGAAAATTATAAGGAAAAATTATTATTTCGTATTGTAAAACAACACGGTCGTCCTTATTGCATAAATTAGGTATATTTTGAATATGTTTACAGAATTCACCGCTACATGGTGGTGGCGATGTATACTGGAAATTTAGAATAATGAAAATATCTCCGAAATGGATGGTTCTACGAAAATTTGTTTCAAACAAAACTTGTAACAAATATTACTCTCTACAACTTTGATCCTCATGAAGATGGCCAATTACAACGTTTTTAAGGAGATATTTGACAGAAACCAAAAAAACCGATTATTTATAAATAATTCCTAAACAATAACTGTTATGGAAAATTCTTTCAATGAAAGTTGTAGGAAATTACATTCTCTATAACCTTTGTATAGGACTGTATATACAATAATGATGTTTTAACGGAAAAATATCGCAAAAACTGAATCGGGTTTTGCATAAACCTCGACTTCCAGTTAACCGTCATTGTCCAAAAACTAACTACTTGTTTGTGCTCATCCTAACGCGTTATATATGAAATTTGGTAACGATATGGCAAGTACTTTTTGAGTTAGAGTGCCCACAATCACAAACATCCACACAGACACACACACACGCAGACCTCATTCCGAAAATAGTCTAAACATGTTCTAGGGACCTCAAAACGTGTATTTCCGTTGAAATCCCGAAGTCGATTTTTTTCGTGATCACAATACTTCCCCATTACTACATATGAAGAAAGTAACTGGCATAAAACCGGCAAAAGTCACAATTAATCCTATAATAGCCCAGGTCTGTTGGTTGGCTGGTTGGTCACGCTTTCACAATGGCCGATAGAGAGCATTTTAACAAACTTTCCGAATAGGTAGGAGATTGAAATTGGGCAAGTATGCTTGATTAACATATTTTAAGGTATTAACAAAAATTAATCTCCAACGAAGTGTTGGGTTTGACTCCAAGGATGACATTTCCAGTTTTCATAAGGTAACATATAAAAATCAATGTTTTGATGTGCAGGCTTTTATTGTTTTGGAAACTAAAAATAGAAGGAATTTACCTACGATCTTTGGATCTGAACCATTTTGAGAAAAAAATTACAAAGTTTCTTATTCTCTTCATCTTTTTGCGCATACAATTCGAAATCGCTCACGTTATACGTGTAATTCAGTTATTTTATGGAAATATTGCCATTTTAATGGAATGTTGCCTTGGCTACCAATTATATTGTTAGTCCTCAAAATCCTATTATTGCATCAATCCTTATGGGTGTAAGCATACTTTAAATGTTTTTATACGAGATAGGGAGGGAGAGAGAGGGAGTGAGGGGGACAGAAGGAGAGGGAGAGACGGGAGGGAGGGGGAGAAGGGAAGGAGGGTGGAAGGGAGGGGGAGGGATGGGAGAGGGAATGAGGGGGAGGGACGGGAGAGGGAATGAGGAGGGAGTGGAGAGAGGGAGGGGGAGTGAGGGGAAGGGAAGGAGAAAGAGAGGGAGGGAGGGGAGAGGGAGGGAGGAGGAGAAAGGGAGAGAGATGGAGGGAGGGGAGAAGGGAAGGAGAAGGTGGAAGAGAGGGAGGGAGGGAGGAGGAGAGAGAGGGGGAGGGAGGCAACTATTTTAAGGTTAACTAGTTACATTAGATTGTTATGATTGGTAAAGTAATATTCATAAAATCTGATGTGACCAACACATCACTTTCTCCATAACTGGGGTATAGATATTTAAATTATTATGAAAATTATAAGGATAAATTATTATTTCATGTCGTTAAACAACACGGTCATCCTTATTGCATAAATTAGGTATATTTTGAATATGTTTACAGAATTCACCGCTACATGGTGGTGGCGATGTATACTGGAAATTAAGAATAATGAAAATATCTCCGAAATGGATGGTTCTACGAAAATTTGTTTCAAACAAAACTTGTAACAAATATTACTCTCTACAACTTTGATCCTCATGAAGATGGCCAATTACAACGTTTTTAAGGAGATATTTGACAGAAACCAAAAAAACCGATTATTTATAAATAATTCCTAAACAATAACTGTTATGGAAAATTCTTTCAAATGAAAGTTGTAGGAAATTACATTCTCTATAACCTTTGTATAGAATTGTATATACAATAATGATGTTTTAAGGGAGAAATATCACAAAAACCAAATCGGGTTTCGCATAAACCTCGACTTCCGGTTAATCGTTATTGTCCAAAAACTAATGACTTGTTTGTGCTCATCCTAATGCGTTATATACGAAATTTGGTAACAATATGGCAAGTACTTTTTGAGTTAGAGTGCCCACAATCACTTACATCCACACAGACACACACATGCACGCACACACACAGACATCATTCCAAAAATAGTTTAAATGTGTTCATGGTACTACTAAAACAAGGTAGGTCATTGCATCGTTGATTTTACTTTTACTTTAAATTAGTCTGATTTTTCGTTTCCGTCATTATTAATGAGCCTTGTCCAATTCTAAGTGGTGACAAAAATATTATGGCCTCAAAATGAGGGTGATACAACATTAAAAGGTTAAGAATCACAGTTCTAATGACTTGTAAATTTCAGTCACAAACTTATGCAAAAAAGCAAAATTATATTTTACAGTAAAGTGTTCAATGCTAAATTCATCGAAATGTGTTGCGTAAACAGGAAACAAATAATTCAAGTGATTTCTTTCCGTAGGATAAAAATCGATGATAAAAATTAAAGTTTTCCTCTATTTTTCTTTGAAGTGTTTCCTGTTCGTAGATCATGTGCCAATTGCTTCTAAAAATAAGAAGCCTAAACATACAGAAATAAATATTTACGTTAAAATCACAACAATACTTATAATGATTCAAGAATTGATCCTGATTTTCTGTAAAAAACAATTTATTATCTGATCACAGTCAGTGGATATAGACAGTAAGGATGTGAATTTTGTTTCTTTAATGCATTTATTAATGCTCCAATAGATGAAATCAATTATAATGTACAATACTTCTCTTGTTTAATAAAAAAATAATTCAGACATCCATTTCATACCATTACAAAAAATAGGGCAGCCGTTTTTCACTATTCTGAAGGTTTTACTCTCTAACCTCGTTTTCCCGGAATACTGCCTACAGAAGAGTGAGCTTGCATTAGCAAAGAAATCGATTTCACTCATAAAACCGAATTTAAATGCACTTGAAAACATTTTTTCACTAGAAATACGTTTTTACCTATTGAATTTCTTACGATCAAACTCACTGTCACCCGGAAGTCGAGGTTCATTAGAAACCAGATTCGGTTTTTGCTATATCTCTTCGTTAAAACATCATTATTGTATATACAATTCTATACAAAAGTTATAGAGAATGCAAATTCCTACAACTTTCATTTGAAACAATTTTCTAAAGCAGTTATTGTTTAGGAGTTATTTATAAATAACCGGTTTTTTTGTTTCCTTCTTAAAAACATCGTTATTGCTAATCTTCGTGAGGACCAAAGTTGTAGAGAATAATATTTCTTCCAAGGTTTGTTTGAAACAAATTTTCGTAGAACGTTCCATTTCGGAGATATTTCGCTTTTTACTTTCACCATACGCAGTAATGGGAAAGTATTGTGATCACGAAAAAAATCGACTTTGAGATTTCAACGGAAATACACGTTTTGAGGGCCCTAGAACACGTTTACACTATTTTCGGAAAGATGTCTGTGTGTGTATGTAATTGTGGGCGCTCTAACTCAAATAGAACTTGCCATATCTTGACCAAACATCATATATAACTCTTTAGCATGAGCACAAATAACTGATTAGTTTTTTAACAATATCGGTTAACCGGAAGTCGAGGTTTATTCGAAACCCGATTCGGTTGTTGCGATATTTCTCCGTTAAAACATCATTATTGTATATAAAATTCTATACAATTGTTATAGAGAATGTAATTTCCCACAACTTTCACTTGAAACAATTTTCCATAGCAGTTATTGTTTAGGAATTATTTATAAATAATCGGTTTTTTCGGTTTCCGTCAAATATATCCTTGAAAACTTCATTATTCGTAATCTTCGTGAGGACCAAAGTTGTAGAGAATTATATTTCTTCCAACATTTGTTTGAAACAAATTTTCGTAGAAACATCCATTTCGGAGATATTTTGCTTTTTCTTAATACCAGTATACAGCACTAGCACCATTTAGCGGTGAATCTGTAAACATGTTCAAAACATGCCTAATTTACGGCAATAAGGACGACTATACTTTTATGATACGAAATAATAATTTTTCCCTTATAATGCTATTGATAATAATTTAAGTATCTATACCCCAAATATGGAGAAAGAGATGTGTTGACCACATCAGATTTTTTAGTAAATAGCTGTATTTGTGATTACAGTAATTTTCCAATTATAATATGCAACCAATATAATATTCACCCATGTTTTCATGAGTGAAATGTGAAAATCGTCTTTATGCGTAATATGCACCTATTTTTACTTTCTCCATACGAAGTAATGGGAAAGTATTGTGATCATGAAAAAAATCGACTTCGAGATTTCAACGGGAATACACGGTTTGAAGTTCCTAGAACACGTTTAGACTATTTTCGGAATGATGTCTGTGTGTGTGTGTGTGAGATTGTTGGCGCTCTAACTCAAAGAGTACTTGTCATATCCTTACCAAACTTCATATATAACACTTTAGCATGAGCACAAAGAACTGATTAGTTTTTGGACAATAACGGTTAACCAGAAGTCAAGGTTTATTGGAAACCCGATTCCGTTTTTGCGATATTTCTCCGTTAAAACATAATTATTGTTTATACAATTCTATACAAAGCTTATTAAGAATTTGAAACAATTTTCTATAGCCATTATTGTTTAGGAATTATTTATAAACTAGTATAAGTGACCGTTGAATTTCATCGGGTTTAATGAATCTAAATTTTCGTCAATGCAACATGTAAAAAATGCAAGAATAAAATTGGGCACTGTTTAAACCATGGAATATTTCTATATTATAAGTCTGTTTTAATTAGTTAAATAAAATCTCACAGAAATTCCTTGTGAATAAAATAGTACCTTTCTTTCTACTAAAATAGTCATTGTTATTAGTTTTATAGGTACTATCCTGTTAACGGGAATACTTCAAAAAATAAACACGTATTGTTGTGATATGTTGTGATATTTTGTTTGTTAGCAATGCGTAACAAATCTCGTTAAGATAGTTACGTTGATCCCTTAATGATGAATTTGCAAAGCTTCCCAAGGAGTGAAGAAGACGCTGTATCTTTGCTTCAAGACCATGGTATTTTATCTAAAGGGCGAATGTGCAAGAAGGATTATATTATGAAACTTTACTTCTCCGACAGAAAATTTTTGAAATGCAACGTGAAAGCCTGTCAGCAGAAGAATTCATGTGGCGACAACATAACAAAGAAAATGACATATTTCCAGCTATTTTAAATGCCATAAAGTCATATTGACCCCCTAGTAACATAAATTTAGATTGTATTAGTAATTATTTTGCTTTTATTAATGAATAAGTTTGAAAAAAGTGTGATTTTTTAGTAATTCCCCTGTTGTTACGCATTGTTAACAAACAAATAGATCGTAACATATCACAAGAATACATGTTTATTTTTTGAGGTATTCCCGTTAACAGGAAAGTACAGTTTTAAATTGATTATAGCATGAGGATTTCAATTTCATTAAATAAGCAGAACTCCGGTTCCAAAAAATTGGTACAATCTTCAATTGCCTCTGATAATACTTTAAATAGATTTTGGAATATAATGTACCTCAATATCGTTTATCGCCGGCTCAGCACTCTTGCCTTCCCAGTTTCTGAAACAACAACTTTCAATAGCTTTAAATTGATTTTTGCTTTTAAAAATATACTTGAGTCAATTCAGTACAACTTCCACTTTACATACTGTAAATTCCAAAGTAACTCCTTTTATAATTGGCAATGCTAGCCTAAAATTAATTCATTCTGTAAATTGAATAAATAAAGTTCTTTCTTTAAACTATAATAGCCACTCTTATTAGATTTAAATGGATTATAAGCCTTAGAACTTACTCTGTATTAAATAAGCACCAAAATTCCTTTTATAAAAACAAATCTATTCATTAAAAGATCCACTGTTGTTTCTTCGAAAATTGCCTGTTTTAAATGTCCTTTTAATTTTAATTGAATTTTAATTTATATTCGTTTCCAAACTTCGGGCATTGTTACGAAATTAATTCGAAGAATAACAATATAAATTCGTAAGCACGTATGGTTTACAAAGAATTTAATTTAAGGATGCTTTTTATTTCCAATTTTTCTAAAATGACACTGTTGATACTTAAAATTTTTTATATTTACGTTAACACTAGAACGTCGGACGGGACAATTTTGTCCCATTCTGATGTTACGCCCCCCTACAGTTTCTGTGATTCTGGTTTAATTTAGTTGAGATTTCGTGACTTTTAATCATTTGAGGGTTGCATTCCACTCTACACTTTTGAACATCCCCCCTCAATATTAAGGATTATAAAACCTTTTTACCCTAGAACGGCGGATGGGACAATTTTTTCCCAAAATGAGTTAATACTTTGTTTCACATTCTCTGTGATATTATTCTTATGCAGGCGGCTTTGTAACATTGTTGTTGACTATGGCATGCCCTTCCCCTCCTCCCATATCATCTTCTGCCAGTCACACTTCTAGCCCCCATCCCACCTTCCACTTGCTCCCGCAGTGTGATGCAGGTTAGAACGTGTTCCTGCAGCACTGTTTGTGGGCTAATTTACTAGAGCGTTTCAGTTGAGTACGGTGCAACGCTACATTCTACAGCATGCTAAAGTATGCAATTAGTAATGTAGAGACTACAACGTTCATAAAAATTGAACCTAGTACTGAGACTGTACGACTTTGTCGTATGGGATATTTTTGTCCTGTCTGCCGTTCTAGGGGGTACGCCATGTTCAGACGTTCTTGTGTTAATATACTTATTTTCCACAAAACACGCCAATCTCTCCCCTTCCTTCCTCTCCCTCCCTCTCTTGTATTGAAGCACTCAAGGTACGCTTATTCCCAAAAGGATGTATACACTAACAATGATAATGGTCGACATAGCAACATCACGTTAAAATGGTGAGATTTCCACAAAATATGTAAATTAAACGTTTAACATGGAATATTTTGAACTGTGGGCGAAAAACGACAAACGGAATAAGAAACTATAAATTTTTCTTCAAAATGGTTCAAATGCGAAGGTAGTCCGTTTATTTTTTCTAATTTTAATTTCCAAATGAATAAAAGCCTGCACATCGAAAAATCACATTTTACATGTTAAGTAATGGGAAATGGAAATGCCTCTCTTGGAGGCGAACCAAGGAATTTTTTCATGATATAAATCTGTCGTTCTCTGAATAAGTGTTAATCAAGCATCCCTACCAAATTTCGAGATTCTATCATTATAATTTCTCGAGTTATTAGCACTTGCATAGCGTGACCAACCAACCAACCAATCAACAAACCAACCAACACACGACGGCTTTTATTATATTAAATAACTGGTTTTTCGGTTTCTGTCGAATATCTCCTTAAAAACATCGTTACTGGTAATCTTCGTGAGGACCAAAGTTGTAGAGAATAATATTTCTTCCAAGTTTTGTTTGAAACAAATTTTCGTAGAACCATCCACTTCGGAGATATTCACCTTTTTTCGTAATTTTCAGTATACAGCGCCAATACCATGTAGCAGAAAATTTTGTAAACACATTCAAAATATACGTAATTTACTGCAATAAGCACGAGTCTTCTTTTACGATATGAAATAATAATTTTGCCTTATAATGCTATTCATAATAATTTAAATATTTATACCCCAAATATGGAGAAAGTCATGTGTTGGCCACATCAGATTTTTTTGTAACAGATCAATGTAATTTTACTTGACTATGTGTAGTATCAAGACATTTCTCGCCTTGCTGCCAAACTAGATATGTGTGAGAGAGTTTACAAAAATATCACGGTATGTTCAGACTCCCATTAAAGATCGATACAATGCATAAAAACCTCAGTCTCAATGATGCCTTTTGTATTAACCTGGTTGGTTGGAATAACAGTTCGTCCTTTGCCACCTAGCGACATCATTTACGTGAACATTAAGTCCAGTTCATACAAGCTGAACGAGATGTGTAAAATGTTCTTGGTGATGCAATT
Organism: Uropetala carovei; assembly: GCA_036926305.1. Lineage (NCBI taxonomy): Eukaryota > Metazoa > Arthropoda > Insecta > Odonata > Petaluridae > Uropetala > Uropetala carovei. The sequence goes on from JAXCHB010000011.1 coordinate 13,473,139, forward strand.
TACATAGACGATGAGAGTGAACACAAGATCGCCGAGGAACTGTTTGAGGACAGTAAGGGGAGTGGTAATGAATTCCTAGGCTTTAGTAATGCTGACAGCTAAAGTAAATAAATAAATATTCTTAATTTTGTTTTGAAAAACAATATTTAGAGGAATGTTATCGAAATGCATTGAAATGTACGATTTATTGGTAAGAACATGTTCGAAAATATAAATTATTTCCATACTGAAAAAAGTTTTATGCATTTATAACCATATATAATATGCACCCTAACTTTTTGTCAACTATTTTGAGAAAAAAATGCATATTATAATCGGAAAATTATGGTATATATTTTTTTGTAGTTCATAAATAGTTGTTTGATAGCTTTTAAATCATAAATTCACCAATTAGTTATGCTAATGTTTAAATTAAAAAATGCATGGATAAATAAATCAGTAAATAGTTTATACTCTTTTTAGACAATTCTTTTAACCCTGATCATATTGTTAGTCTTACTGTTACAAAATGAGCAAGTTTAAAAGTAGAATCAGCATATTTTTCCATTTCCCATAATTTATACTTTCCTGCAATTTACACTTTTTCCCCAGGTCCCTAGAAAAGCATAAACTTTATTTTATTACCAATCAAAGTAAATATGTTCTGTGTTAAAATATACCATGGTTGGTGGGTTTGGTAGGCATAACACATGGTTAACCTGATATGAACCCCTTTACTAACATGCCAATGGGAAAGCTCCATCATTTGCTCAACTGTTTTATACAACCAAAAATATTTCAGGTTTGAAATTTTATAATACCTTGAAAAATAACTTAAAAGGTTGACTCATGCTGCAGTGCCTGGTATCATATTCCATTCCTTTTAAAATGTTATATAACCTTTTACTAATATAAATATACAGAAATTTAAATGATAAAAAGACATTCTTCAAATCACCAACTCTGTTTGGTTGCTTGATATAGGAAAAATTTAGTAGCTAGGGTTTACCTGGTTATGTGTAATGCCTTCACAGTGTCACGTGGCAAATAGAATGATGTGAGTGTGTTTTCTAAAGTCTCATCTTCCATAAGGATGTCATAAATAGATGGTGGTCGAGAACCAGCTACTACACTAATAGGCCTGCTTAAATTTAGATGAACTCGGATGAAACCACGGAATGTTGACCCATTTTCTTCCTGAAATTAAAGAAGTGCTGTAAGGAATAAAGTTATCCCACTATTCAGTATCTTAAAGGTAGGAATGCAATCAAGTGCTATACGATAATTTACACGGAAGGAAAAATTTGAACTCCAAAGAAATCTTTATGATATACAAAATAAATAAAGCATTCAAAAACAGACAGAAGTATAAAATACCTTCAGCTTATGGAATTATTAGCTTTATTTACTCTCTAACATCCCTGAGCAATTGCTCATTTAAATAATGAGAAGCATTTGAAAAACTTGCAGCACTTAACTACAAAGATGGACAAAACAATAAAAATTGCATGTAATACATTTTATGATGAAAAAGATATTAAAGATGTCATACACGAAAATTGATAAAATAAGTACGTTTTTTTAATTTTATACCACCACATATTTCATCACTATAGCATTGTTTGTAAATGGCATCAATAAAAATGTATGCTTAATATTTCAGCTTTCCATTTTTTATTTTATACCTTTGGAGGCATTGAAAAAAATCGGTACAACATACATTGTACAAACTTTCTCATATACGTACTAATGCGTTGTTTAGTTATCTTTAGAAAATGAAAATCGTATGAGTCTGTTTTTAGAAAACCCAATTTTTGTTAAAGTTGCCCAAGAATAAACTAGCCTTATATTCATTTTTTGAGAAATATGAACTATACAGTATTATTGAAGATGTAAACTCAAGTAACTGTACAAAATTTGATCAAAATCGTTAGAGCCGTTTCTGAGAAAATCGAATTATTGTTAAAGTTGCCTAGAATAAACTAGCCTTATATTCATTTTTGAGAAATATGAACTATACAGTATTATTGAAGATGTAACCTCAAGTAACTGTGCGAAATTTGATCAAAATCGTTAGAGCTGTTTTCGAGAAAATCAGATTGTTGTTAAAAATGCGTAGAATAAACTAATCTTAATTATTGATCAATGTCAACCATTTCTATGTATACTCTGCTCAGTATGATAAAATGCCTAAGTACAAGATTTCATTCATTTTCGTTTGGTCTAGGCTCCAGCGCCAGTAACAGACAGACAGAATTGCAAAAACCACTTTTTAAGATTCAGCGACACCTAAAACGTGTATTTCTGTAAAAATCTCGAGGTCGAATTTTTTCGCGAAAACAATACCTTCTCGATACTTCGTATGAGAAAGTAAAAATTAAATGTGGCCCTATCTGAACTCATACATTTTTCCCACCTCAAATATACAAAAAAGAAAAAGACTGCAGTACAGATATCTACACTCCAACTTTCAGCACCCTGCCGTTTATAGTTTTCTCACCATCTCAATTAAAGCAAGCGCACAGACAGACAGATGGGAAGGCAGGTAACCACCAAAGTGAAAGTATAAGCGTACTTTTTACTTCCTCATATACAAAGTATATTGAGAAAGTATTGTTATCGGAAAAAAATCGACCTTGAGATTTTTATGGAAATATACGTTTTAGGTGTCGCTGAATCCGAAAAAGTGGTTTTCGCAATGCTGTCTGTCTGTCTGTTACTGGCTCTGGAGCCTAAACGGTAGAGCGAAAATGTATGAAACTTTATCATACTGAGCAGAGTATATGAAGAAATGGTTGACACTGCTCAATAATTAAGGGAAATTTGGTCTACGCAGTTTTAACCACAATTTGATTTCCTTAAAAACGGCTCAAAAGATTATGATAAAATTTCATACAGTTACTTGAGTATACGTCTGCATTAATACTGCATATTTCATTTTTCTCAATGAATGAATATAAGGCTAGTTTATTCTTGGGCAACTTGAAGAAAAATTGAATTTTCTAAAAACCGGCTGATACGATTTTCATTTTCTAAACATAACGAAACGATGCATTAGCATATGAGAAAGTTTGTACAATGTATGTTGTACTGATTTTTTAAATGTGGTTTAATTCAGGAGTAGTCATTAAAATACTGTAAAATGATATTTAGCTTAAAATTACAACACAATCATGTAAATAAAGTCATATTTTAAATGATTAATGTATTTACTTTTAGGAAGAAGAAAATAAGCAAAAATAGAGTCTTTAGAGTTGGAGAAAAGTTTGAATTCAGAAAACAGAAAATAAAAGTAGTAATTGCTAAAAATTTTGAGAGGAGAGGGTTTGTTGACCATAAAGGAAAAGAGACTGATAGAAATTGATATGAGAGTTAGGCAAAGAAATAATAATATTAACTGCTTGAAAGCCTAATAAAAATGAGAGCAAATTGAAAGGAAAAACAACACTCATGTTGCAAGCATAATTTAAATAATATCATCATTTTCATTTAATTTATTAGAACAAAAGTGAGTTAAAGTATGTTCATTACCAAATTCCATAAAAAAAGGCCAGACACCAAATGTTGAAATCTACCCCACTTTTGCTGCAGTGCAATTGCAAGATGGGAGGACATGCTTATTATTTAGTATCAATATGTTTGAGTTAATTCACATACTCCATAAAAGAGAAACTTTGAGATCACTAAATCACAAATACCCAAATCTTTGTTCTCAGTGACATTATAGTTGCACATAACAGAGTGACTAGGTATGAAAGTTTCCCAAATGCCTCAAAGCAGTTTCCAACGGTTTCTGCCTTATCACCAGGAAGACCTTCCTTCTTATCACAAAAGCAGGATGTATGGGAAGCACACCCCTCACCTCACTACACCTATTAATCTTACAACTCAAATCATCTCAACAGTCTTTTTCTTGGGTCACCCAAGAAAAAACTTTTCTTTTTACTTTCTCATACGAAGTATCAAGAAAGTATTGTTATCGCGAAAAAATTCTACCTCGAGATTTTTACGGAAATATACGCTGAATCCAAAAAAGTGGTTTTCGCATGCCATCTGTCTGTTACTGGCTCTGGAGCCTAGATGGTAGAGCGGAAATGAATAAAATCCAGTACTTAGGCATTTTATCATACTGAGCAGAGTATACAAAGAAATGGTTCACATTGATCAATAATTAAGAGTAGTTTATTCTACGCATTTTTAACAACAATCCGATTTTCTCGAAAATGGCTATAACGATTTTGATCAAAATTCGTGCAGTTACTTGAGTTTACATCTTCAATAATACTGTATAGTTCATATTTCTCAAAAAATGAATATAAGGCTAGTTTATTCTGGTTCTACGACAATTCGTCGCAGTCAATTCGTCGCAACACAACTCGTCGCACGCCAATTCGTCGCACGGCAATTCGTCGCATGACAAACTCGTCGCACGTCAATTCGTCGCAGGACGAACTCGTCGCGCATTGCCCCATAAGGAAAGCCCGTATATCGCTGTAGGGGTTTTTAAATTTGCTTTTTAAAATTATTTCCCGTCAAGTTCCGAATTCGTGATTTAAATTATCGTAAAGATTTAGCGTTAATTATTAGTTATTATCGAAAGAAGTAGAATCAAAGCCAGTGTTCAATCATGGACAACGTTGCCTATTCACGAGTTTCATGCTTACAAAACATAAAAGTAAACATTTCAGAAAGGCGTAATTACACAAGAAATGGAGCTGGATTTGACGAAAGTGATACGATAGGAAATCAAATTATCGTTATATTTGAATGCAATACACTTGGAAGCGGATTGTTTACAAACAAATTTGATTAATTGTTAAGAAAATCTTAGTGAAAAAGTATTCTTTATAGGTGGTTTTCAGTTTTTCGTAGAAGAAAGTGTATTTGTATATTCTGCATATGCCCTAGAATTGGCAGCGAAACTAGAGTCACAAAATCCGTTGAAATTCAACGGGCACTTACACTTCTTTAAACATAAAACGTCATATCTCGGCTTCTATTAATCCAATAGGGACAATTATTTTTATTATGCCTCTCGAGACATTGATTATAACAACTGTAGAAATCAATAACACATATTATCAGTCAAACGCCTTTGAAAAATTAATAACTTTACTCATAAAACCTTCCGCTATCTGCGTTTTTATTTCTCTTTAAACGTAAAATGTCATATCTCGGCTTCTAGTGATCCAATAGGAACAATTTTTTTTATTATATCTCATGATAGATTGATTATAAAAAAGGCAGAAATCAAAAACATATATTATTACTCAAACGCCTTTGAAAAACGAATAACTTTTCTTATTCACCAAAATGTTTGCTTGGGACATGAAAATGTCAGTCTGCGGAAAACTTTTTCCCTAATTGAGTTAGTGATATATTAAGCGAGGAAAATGTGCATAAATGTTTATATTTACTTTTGGAAAAAACACCAATCAAATATCATTTGTAGTTCTCATGATATGGGTGTATAAACAAAAGCGCGGTCTACTCCGGCCGAGAAATTGACCGAAGCGATATTTTCACGTTGTGCCTCCTTAACTTTTTTTAAACCGAGGCTGTCTAAAGCCATCCAACATATTTTGTGGAACCCGATTTATAATTCAACTAATAAAAGCCGAGCCTTATTAATTTTAATTTTTCACTAGAAAAATAATGCCAAGTTATAATAATAAATAAGAATTCGCAATTTGATGCATACTTCTGATAATATTATAATGATACTAGCGGAAGTGCCCGTTGAATTCCAACTTCGACCGTGTAATATGTAAACGTATCAAGAATAAGATAGTGCACAGTTTTAACCGTCGAATAAAGCTAAAATGAAGAAAATCGGTCCATATTTAGGTATTTTGATGATTGAAGGAACAAAATCTTGCACCGTGAAAAATCTAAAATTACGTGTAAACTTATGGGAAAATAATTATTGAATCAAGCACCCCCTGCCCCCAAATTGTTTTATCGTCATATAGCCTGTGTTACCCGCAGGCGTAAGTTATAGATCTTTGCGAAGTGTGGTGACGACATCCTCAAGGGTGTGGAAATCACAATTTGTGGATAATCGACGTCTAATTATTTACGTTACTGTCGCAGTTTTAAAAACTGTTTGCTTATGGAGAACTGTATGCCACAGGAAAATATCATTAAAACCATTCATTATTAATACTAGTATATTATACCTTCCGATAGTTGAAGTACCGAGTTCGAATGTTGACGGGAAATAATTTTAAAAAGCAAATATAAATACCTCTACACTGATGTACGTGCTTTTCTTATGGGTAGGGTAACCAGATTTTCTGAGGTTATTGTAGGACAAAAGTGATGAAAATGTAGGACAAAAGTAGGACAATAATTTGAATAAGAGGACACTTTTTATATATAGGATATGTTTTTTTGATGTACGTAAATTACACAGTTTACAAAAAATCTAATATCAAAACATGGGGTACACACTGAAAATAGAAATAATAGCAAAAAATTTTAAAACATATGATTAAAAACATCATAATATACATAATTATTAAAAGTTTTATTCTTTTTCAACTGTATTATATTTATCAGATTTTCCAATAAAATTTAGGAAATCCGTCTTTGACAAAAGATATTCAAGAAACTGCTCACAACTGAGATTTTTAAAATGTTGCATTAATAGTATTACTTTAATTGAATCTACATTCAGTCGATTTCTTTCCTTTGTCCACTGTTCACTTATGAATGAAAATATACGCTCAAAATTAGCATTATGTCCTGCTAAAGCAAAAAAGAACGTTACCAACTTTAATAATTCTGAAAATAATTCAATATTTTTATATTAATTAAAAAAGTAACTCAATTTTTCATGAGCCAATCTTTCAGTATTATTACGAAAATCATCATTGTTTTCAATGAAAGATTTTAAGTTGCACCATTGGTAAAAAAATTTTGAATCATCAATATCAACATCCTTCTGTTGTAAATAAGATAACGAGGTCAGAATTTTATCCCAACTTAAACCATTTTTCAAATTCATCCACTGAAAAACGGAAAATTCATCAAAAGGTTTTATCCACGATTCCAAATATATTGAAATAGCTCCATAAAAAATATATTGTGAATAAATTGTTCAGATTCAACATTTAAACCATTTTAGAACATTAAGAATCTTTTCCGTGTTTTTGGGATAAAAGCTGCGCAGATTTTTTTAAAATAAATTTTATTAAGTCAATTCCGGACAGTAATCAAAATCCCGCCCGGACCCCCCCAGACGCTCTTAAAAAGAGGACATGTCCGGGAAAAACCGGAAGTCTGGTAACCCTACTTATGGGACAATAATGGGGCCAAAATAGACCCTCAGCATTGGAATTTCAACGATTTTGGATTATTTCCTTCGGCTGTGACCAAAAATTTTAATCGTGCCAAATATCATGTTTCTAGCACATCGGGAAGTGCCTCATAATTTGTATTCTTCTACTATATCTTATGTAAGGAGCTTCTATATTTAATAGATATATCTCCGTTAAAACATTATTGTATATACAATTCTATACATATCTTATAGAGAATGTAATTTCCTACAACTTTCATTTGAAAGAATTTTCCATAGCAGTTATTCTTTAGGAATTATTTATAAAGAATTATCGGTTTTTTCGGTTTCTGTCATATATCTCCTTAAAAACGTCGTAACTGGTCATCTTCGTGAGTACCAAAGTTGTAGAGAATAATATTTCTTCCAAGTATTGTTTGAAACAAATTTTCGTAGAACTATCCATTTCGGAGATATTTTGATTTTTCTTAATACCAGTATACAGCGCCAGCACCATGTAGCAGTAAATTCTGTAAACATTCAAAATATACGTAATTTATGCCAATAAGGATGACTGTATTATTTTACGATACGAAATGATAATTTTGCCTCATAATGCTATTCGTAATAATTTAAATACCCATACCTCAAATATGGAGAAAGTCATGTGTTGGCACATCAGATTTTTACTTTCTCCATACGAAGTAACGGGAAACTATTGTGAACACGAAAAAAATTGACTTTGAGATTTCAACAGAATACATGTTTTGAGGTCCCTAGAACATGTTTAAGACTATTTTCGGAATGATGTCTGTGTGTGTGTATGTGATTGTGGGCGCTCTAACTCAAAAAGTACTTGCCATATCGTTACCAAATTTCATATATAACACCTTGGTAAGAGCACGAAGAGCTGATTATTTTTTGGCAATACCGGTTAACCGGAGGTCGAGGTTTATTCGAAACCCGATTTGGTTTTGGCAAAATATCTCCATTAAAACGTCAGTAATGTACACACAATTCAATAGAAAGGTAACAGAAAATGTAGTTTCCTACAACTGTCATTTGAACCAATTTTCCATAGCAGTTATTTTTAGAAATTATTTATAAATAATCGGTTTTTTCGGTTTCCATCAAATATCTCCTTAAAGACATCGTTATTGGTAATCCTTCTGAGGACCATAGTTGTAGAGAATAATATTTCTTCCAAGTTTTGTTTGAAACAAATTTTCATGGAACCTTCCATTTAGTAGATAATTAATTAATGTTTAAATTTCCAGTATACAGTGCCACCATCTTGCGGTGAATTCTGTAAACAAATTCAAAATAAGATTTATGGCAATAAGGATGAATGTATTCTTTTACGATACGAAATAATAATTTTGCCTTATAATGCTATTCATAATAATTGAAATATCTATACCCCAAGTATGGAGAAAGTCATGTGTTGGCCACATCAGATTTTTTAATAAAGTGGAACTTATACCAAGCAATCTTTCTCATTTTATTTATATTTTGCAACTTTTCACGTGTGAAGGGACACAAATGTGTGAGGATTGCATCCTAAAAATATTTAAAAGTATATACAAGAAACGTTTATCTAATTTTTTTAACTATGCATATATATTACATTAATGCACTTATGTAAATATTTTCGTATTAAAATAACGGAACAATATTTTTTAAGGACTGACTATGAGAGAAAACATGAGGAAAAGGCGATTCATTCAAACATTTGAAAAATTCACATAGCCTTTTATGTGATTATTCTCCATGAAAGAGCGAAACATTAGACCGCAGAAAACAAAACTGGTCGCAAATGCGGAACCGCGAAATATGTGAATGATAAAGCCGCAAAAGACAAGGGCTGCCTTATCACTCGAAATGCTTGAAATTACAGCAAATACTATGCTTCGAATCATTCAGTTGAGGTCGTAATAACAGCGTTAAAACCCGCTTAGATGGCATTGATTTCTGCTTTATGGCAGCGCGTACAATATTCTTTTTTTTAATTTCACTATATGGAGGTTTGTTTTTAGTGGAACGGGTGCGATTTTTATTTTGTAATTCGGAGGTTTCGTAATTATCAGAGTTTTATAATATGGAGGTAGTTTTATTAGTGAATGTTTCGGGACCGGCAATAATTTTCGTTATACTGAGTTTTTCATTCTAATGGAGATCGTAAGGTAAAGGGTCTATTGTATATTTTCAGCTATCAGAATTTTGTCTTACCAATATCATCCCAAGACCAGGTGGAGCAGCAGCAGTATACTCTGCTATAAGATGCTTCAGAACCTTCTTTGGTTGCCCGAGCATTTCCCTTATCCTTTTTGATGACTGAATTTCTCTGTCATCTTTTGAGCAAGTAGAAGCCACTCCTGCAGTCTCATCCTGTAACAGCAGTAGTTATGTGCACAACATTATGAGACATTGCAACTGTGGATGAAAACATTACAATAACAATGTATTTAATATATAAAATTATTATTCAGACAAAATGAACAGTAAGACTTGGTGTATTAAGCAAATCGAATTTTGTTGAGAATTATCAAGTTAATCTTATGGCTGAAAACTTATTCAAGAATAAGCACTTCAATTTTTAATATTGAAGTGCTTATTCTTGAATAAAATTTTGAGGGGTGTAATAAATATTTTAATACAGTCATATCCGTTTATTGAACAAGGAAGTTTTGATGAAAAGTGCATTGAACATCTAATCAATTTTTCTTATAGGAATTCATGGTATGAGACAGTGAATCCAATACTGGACAAAGTCCTGGGTACTAAACTAATTAATAGTAATTATTCACCCACAAATGTATATTTAACAGTGTTTCCCAATACAGTCCAACTTCTTTACTTAGGCAACATTGCAATCTGATTAGGAATTTTTCCAGATTAATAGAAGTATCTAACGGCAAAGTAATCCGAGCCCACCTGGTTTGCTGAATTTCCTATAAAACCATTTTCTCTCTCATCTACTGCAAATAATATTTTTCACAATGGTTTCTCGATACAAACAAAAAATGTGCAATACTGTAAAATGATTCCAGTAGAATATATTCATATAGCCGCAAACATCCTCTCAGGACTTCTTTTCTCTGTTTTGACTTAAAAAATCTGATGTGGCCAACACGACTTTCTCCATATTTGGGGTATAGATATTTAAATTATTATGAATAGCATTATGAGGCAAAATTATTATTTCGTATTGTAAAAGAATACAGGCACTCTTATTGCCATAAATTATATTTTGAATATGTTTACAGAATTCACCACTACATGGTGTTGGCGCTGTACGAAAAAACTTTAATATCACCAAAGTGCATGGTTCTACAAAAATTTGTTTCAAACAAAAGTTGGAAGAAAAATTATTCTCTACAACTTTGGTCCTCACGAAGATTACGAATAACGACGTTTTTAAGGATATATTTGACGGAAACTGAAAAAACCGATTATTTATAAATAATTCCTAAACAATAATCGCTATGGAAAATTGTTTCAAATGAAAGTTGTAGGAAATTACATTCTATATAATCATTGTATAGAATTTTGTATACAATAATGATGTTTTGATGGAAAAATATCGCAAAAACCAAATCGGGTTTCGAATAAACCTCGACTTCCGGTTAACTGTTATTGTCCAAAAACTAATCAGTTGTTTGTGCTCATGCTCAAGTGTTATATATGAAATATGGTAACGATATGGCAAGTACTTTTTGAGTTAGAGCGCCCACAATCACATACACACACACATACGCACACACACACAGACATCATTCCAAAAATAGTCTAAACATGTTCTAGGGACCTCAAAACGTGTATTTCCATTGAAATCTCGAAGTCGATTTTTTTCATGATCACAATACTTTCCCCATTACTTCGTATGGAGAATGTAAAAAGCAAAATATCTCCGAAATGGATGGTTCTACGAAAATTTGTTTCAAACAAAACTTGTAACAAATATTACTCTCTACAACTTTGATCCTCACGAAGATTACCAATAATGATGTTTTTAAGGAGAAAACCGAAAAACCGGTTATTTATAAATAACTCCTAAACAATAACTACAATAGAAAATTCTTTCAAATGAAAATTGTACGAAATTACATTCTCTATAACATTTGTACAGAATTGTATATATAATAATGATGTTTTAATGGAGAAATATCGCAAAAACCGAATCGGGTTTCCAATAAACCTCGACTTACGGTTAAACATTATTGTCCAATAACTAAACAGTTCTTTGTGCTCATGTTAAAGTGTTATATATGAAGTTTGGTAATGATATGGTACATACTTTTTGAGTTAGACCACCCACAATCTCTCTCTCTCTCTGTCTCTCTCTCTCTCCGTCTCTCTCCCTCTCCATCTCTCTCCCCCCTCCCCCATGCACGCATGCACACACACAGAGACATCATTCCGAAAATAGTCTAAACATGTTCTAGGGACCTCGAAACGTGTATTTCCATTGAAATCTCGAAGTTTATTTCTTTCATGAACACAATACTTCCCCATTACTTCGTATGGAGAAAGTAAAAAGAACATTATATTCGCTTTATTTGACATAAGAAATGTAAATACACATATTAAACTTCAGCACAATCTTATGACATATTCAGTGAGTGTAACTGTAATTTTGCAGAATAAAATTATTAATAACTGAATGTCTCTTGATAAGCAATTTGGATGGTGAAATTAAAAAATAGCCGACCAAGATTAATAGACAAGAAGGAAAAAAATTTTAATTCCATTTACTTATATTTTATACAATTTATATTATAATGGAAAAAAATATATATATATATACACACATTCACACCCTGCTTTTTACTTTCTCCATACGTATTAATGGGAAAGTATTGTATTCATGAAAAAAATCGACTTCGAGATTTCAACGGAAATACATGTTTTGAGGTCCCTAGAACGCGTTTTGACTATTTTCGGAATGATGTCTGTGTGTGTGTGTGTGTTAGTGTGGGCGCTCTAACTCAAAAAGTACATACCATATCATTATCAAACTTCATATATAACACTTTAACATGAGCACAAAGAACTGATTAGTTTTTGGACAATAACGGATAACCGGAGGTCGAGGTTTACTCGAAACCCGATTCGGTTTTTGCGATATTTCTTGGTTAAAATATCATTATTCTATTTACAATTCTAAACAAAAGTTATAGAGAATGTAATTTCCTACAACTTTCATTTGAAACAATTTTCTGTTGTAGTTATCGTTTAGGAGTTATTTATAAATAACCGGTGTTTCGGTTTCCGTTAAATATCTCCTTAAAAACATCGTTATTGGTAATCTTCGTAAGGACCAAAAGTGTAGAGAATAATATTTCTTCCAAGTTTTGTTTGAAACTAATTTTCGTAGAACCATCCATTTAGGATATATTTCGATTACTCTTAATACCTGTATACAGCGCCAACACCATGTAGCGGTGAATTCTGTAAACATTCATAATATACGTAATTGACGGCAACAAGGACGTGTATTCTTTTACGATACGAAATAATAATTTTGCCTCATAATATTATTCATAAAAATATAAATATCTATTCCCCAAATATGGAGAAAGTCATGTGTTGGCCACATCAAATTTTTTAGTCCTCCCTTCCTGGCATGAAAAATGATTTCAGCCTCTTTTGCCATGTTCCAGCATCACCTGCTGGTGTGAACCAATGAACTCTCATTCTGTTCTTTGAATAATAATAATTGTTTATCACTATCATCTATGTCGCTCCCATCACCACACATAACACTTCGGCAAGGATTGCATTGCACCTGCCTATCAACATGTCTAACGACAAACCCATCATTATGTCTGAAATTGTTTCGCGGTCTGCTAACGGGATATCACCAACATCATCGAAGCATTTGTAGATCGGTTCCTTGCTCTTTAATAAAATGTGGCGTTTATTCAGAACGCCACAGTACGTATTGTATTATTATATTTGTCCTTCTCCTTCACAATTGAACACACACTCGACCAGCTTAAGTCCAATGAGTGTCCGATTGAAGCTAAAGATTCGCCGTTTCGGCACGCCTAATTATTTCCATCTTTGTCTCAATCGTATTCATTTTATGAGCCCTATATTTCTTTCCACTTGTATTAGCACTTTCAGTTTTCCGTTTCTCACTCATGTTTATAAAATAATAGGTGTAAAATGCACAAACAAAGAAACTGCTGTATGTACAAACAAAGATGGTAGCGTTGCGGAGACTGAATAATAATAATAATTTATTGATTATTAACCAACTTTACAGTGGTATTAATCTTGTCAAATTTCAGTACAATATTAAAACATTACACATATCTTACATTACATATAATATGTATATTATTATGTAGCATACTTTAATTTATTAAAAGTGTTGGCTTGGCTGACAGACAGTACCCTTATGCGATAGCTCAAAATGTTTGATCATCAGTTGAAGTACGAAAGTCCGAATTCGGAGTATGAAAGGCGGTTTAGGGGCGAGAATTTATAATGTACGAAAGGGCGAATTGTATGGATGTTGAATGTACGGATGTCGGGGACTGCCTGTAATACAATGTTTAAAATTAAATATGTGTCAAATTAAGTCAATTATCTGTTATAAAAATGCACTAAGAATGTACACTGAAAATTTTATTAAAATTCAATGATAATACCAAAAGTTATGGATTTTTATATTTATCTATGGGTAGAGACTAGTTCACAGATAAAATTCTTACCAAAATAAAGATTGATAGGGGATTTAAATCCTCCTTTGCAGAAGGGTTAATTAAGTTCATAGAATATTGTGAGGTACTACTCAAAAGCTTTAGAAAAGTCTATAATGATACTCTCAACTTCGTCTCCTTTATCTATTGATTCTGCAACATCTTGACATAGCCTTATTAATTGAGTCTCACAAGAAAAATCTTTTCTGAACCCATGCTGATTTTTACATATTACACAGTTGATTACTTCATGATAGTCATGTATGTAATCAGCAATAACTCTCTCCATCAGCTTCTAAACTACAGATTTTAGACTAACAGGTCTATAGTTTTACATGTTGGTTTTGATTCCACCTATATAATTAGGTATCACAGTTGCCTTTTTCCAGTCATCTTGAAAAGTTACATTATTTAACATTGCATTAAATAAAACTGAGATATATGATACTAATTCTCCTGAAACCAACTTTAATGCTTCTCCTGCAAGGTCACCAAGTTATATTTTCTTACGATTTCCTAACCTGTATGTTTCTTCTATTGTGTATCAGAGTATGCTGAAACAAATTTATTTTAATTCTGTTAACAATCTTTTTAAATGAAGTTGTACAAACAATCATTGTGAAAATCCATTGCATAAAAATCAACAAAGAATTCTTTCCTGTAAGTATATGCTGAGGAAATCTGAATGCCAAAATTCATCAAGCATGAACTCCTTATAGTAATGAATAAAAGGAGAGCATATTTATGTACTGGATTGGACTTACCAGTTTGACTTTTAAGTCAAGGTTACCCATTCCCTCTTTTCCTTCTTTTAATAACAGGGAGGTTCTTTGGTCCAATAATTCAGCCTCGACTGCACGGCAGTCCAGTGTCACAAGGTCTCGGCACTGTGGGTGACATGTATAGTGACAATCTGTAAAGAACGTGCCAAAATGTGAAGAATTAAGCAAAGTGCAAGAGCATAGAGAGTAGGTGTATCTGAAAGACAAATCACATGCTTGCAACAGTACTCATGAATTGCTCTTGTAGTAGTAGTAATTAGGTTAAATCAGGTGCATCAACAGCTAAGGTCATTTTGCACCGTCAAATTCTGTTAGAGTTAAAATGAATACGTTAAAATAAATAGATTAAAATAAATAAGTGCATAGGTTAAGTAAAATGATAAAGTAATAAAAACAGGCATGTAAAAATGAAAATATTCATAGAGCACTTAAAAGTTTCGTTACCCTTAGGAATGTTAAGATAGTGTCCATTTTCTGAGGATCATCAGCTAAAATTTCAGAGACATTGCCTCTCATATTTAAAATTTGACGGCAGGGACGTAACTAGACTTTTATTCTTGGGGGGGCCAAGGAGGAACAATAAAAATTGAGGGGAGGCCAAGGTAATTTCCAATATTTCCTAACTAAACAAGTAATGGGTATAAAAATAAATTTTTACAAATAACTTTTATATTTTAACTTTTATTATATTCGTTACTTCAAATTTGGTGAAATTACCTGCATAAGTTACCTTTTACTGGTGGAGGTGGTGTTATATTCAGTTAATCTGGATATCAAGGCTGATGACATTCTTGTCGTATACAAATCAACGAAGTGCAACACGAGTAATATCAAAGGTAAGTAATTGGTACAAATACACAATCATTATGGATGTAAACGTGCTTTGATTGCTTTTAATACGAGAGAGAGAGGGAGGGAGGGGACAAAGGGAGGGAGGGTGAGAGAGGGAAATGATTTTCAATACAATTAATGTTTCTGATGCCAATTTGATCTCCATAAATAGATTGAACGATCGAATCTTTACACTCATTGATATTTCAATGGGCATTACACTAGTAAGGTTTAAAAGGAGAAATATAAGACTCTGATTCCCATTAAAAGCTTACCCATATGAAAGCATTAAGCTGGTTGCCTAGGCGGCAGATTGTTGCCACCCAGAAAAATTGCATCCTTTTTCCCGATAAAAACTATAAATTTACATTAATTCTACTCGGATATGAATTCTGTCTTCAAAAATAAGAAAGTACAATTTATATCCTATCCGATAGTTTAAGTTTCGAGTTCGAAATAATTTTAAAATGCAAATGTAAAAAGCATCCAAAAGCACTTCAGTAGGATAGATAGGAATGATATGATTGGCAGGCTGGATAGGCAGGAATTATCTCCCATTAGGATTGGTAGGATTGCAGAAGAGATGAAAATGATTGATGATTGATTTTTTATGCTGCAAATAAAGCTAAACTTGCTATTCCATGTTCTTGCTTAATTTGTTGAATTCGTTGCACGACAGGTGTTATAACAGCTGTGAGCGAAGCGAGCCAATCACAAGCCAAAGCTGCAAGTGAAAGGAGTAAAGTCAAATGATAAATTTTCCCGGGCAACGCCGGTTACCCCAGTTAGTTTTAAGAATATATATAAAATTACAAATATATAATTTCATGCTGATCTGATGAATAGTTTTTGAGTTACAGTAGAACAAGAAAGCCTCATGGATATTTCTACTGACGATGATTTGAAAATTAAATTCTCGAAGGTATCTTTGATTGATTTCTGGGCAAAATTATCAAACGAGTATGGGGAGGTTTCTAAAAGAGCAATAAAAATATTCATTCCTTTCTCTACAATATACATGGGCGAATCTGGTTTTTCGCCTCTGAGGTTAATTAACCATTCAATCGTGTACAACGAGATATGTCATCCGACGCAGCATCTTCTGTTACAGCTACAATCTCCTTTGTTCTTTGAGTCACCGTAGCAAATGATGTATCCACATAAACATCATGAGTCAGGGAACATTCCTAAACAATCATTATCTCTCTCGTCACATGAAGATTTTGTTTGAAGAGGGTAGTTCCCCTCATTCAGTCTGTGATCATAGCGTCAACAAGTAAGTTGTTTACTGATGCAGAAGCGCTGAATTTAATTGTTAATGATGAAAAGTATTGTTTCTTTAGTGAGTGAGACTTCAGAAGGATATTTGTTAACTTCAGAAAGTGAAATTGAAGATGTTAGTTGTGAGAGATTAGAAAATCAAAATGAACCATCTGCCTGTGTTTTTCATTGGAATGATATCGACAGGCCACATGTAGTTCCTTCTTTTGATTGTGAATGTGAAAGTGCTGTGAACCTTAAAATTTTAAGTGATATCCTGCTAGTGCTTTGAAAGTTTTTATAAAGTTTTATAAAACTAACTGTTGAACAGACAAATCAAGCAAGCTGGTATTTGGAGAAAGAGAAAACTTTTTCCTTTCGTAAGTCTAGGTTTTTGAAGTGGTATCCCACCTCTCCTAGTGAAATAAGAGTTCTATTGGGAATGTGACTTCTAATGGGCATCATTTCTAAACCAAATATAAAGATGCACTTCACTCGCAGAGGCGTAGCCAAGGGGGAGAGGGGTTATGGGGTTCAAACCCCCCCCCCCATGAGAAAATCGAAAAATTATTTGTTATTATTACAACTATGACATCCAGTGAAAAAATTGAACTTATTAGTAAAAATAATTAACGAAATAGTAACAAAGAACGCCGTGTAAATATGTGTCAAAAACAGCGAGCTGATCATCTATACTTCAGTGTGAAACAAGTGCCGCACTTGAAGCCCGTACAACCTTAGGTGTGAAATTATTACGGAACGCTGATTCTTGCTTTATTTTCGCTATTTATGGATTATTTTTGTTTACTGTACATATTTTTAAAGGTAAAAATGGAAGCAGGGCCAGCACTAGGGGTGAGGCGACCGTCTCAGGCGGCGTTTAGCTTGGAGCGGCATTTTCAGACACATATTGAGACAAAAATCAATCGCCATTGCGGATTTGCGAAAAAGAAAAGGGTGCCCATACATTGTCGTTCACCACTTCAACATCAACTACGCGTACATGATTTTGCACTCAGAGCATTAAAAAAAATAATTTGAATTTTTTAAATATCTCTCCGTGACGTTTAGAGCTAGCCCTTGGACTCGGGATGTTTAGATTAGAGTTTCCTTTCCCTTCTCTGTATCTTTCGTTGGCTTCTGTTTCATGTTCCGCTTAACTAAATTCTTAGCATCTAGCATGTCTTTCTTCGCTTGCTGCATCTTAGTTCCCAGTCAGAATTACGGGATCACCGGCCTCGGTTGTGTTAGAAGATAACTCTCCAAAAAGTACACGTCTGCAGGTATCGTCTAATGTAGGGCAGCCTGTCCGAGTGTAGTTTTACGGTTACACTCAATTTCTGCAGAGGGCTCCTAAGTGCATCCTTACCACTGTTTCAGCCAGTAACACTGACATCTTCTTCCTGGATCATCTTTACATCTAGGTACGTAAGCGCTCATCAATATAATGGCAGCATTTTTATCAGAAAATTGGTATATATGATAACGTATTTTGTAGGAAACAGAGGAATTCTAAAATACTAATAATCATCGTAGAAACGCGGAATTTTAATCATAATATAAATTAAAAAATAATAATTAATTTTCAAATCGAAAAAACTACCTAAGGTCCACCATTGGCCAAGATCGGTGCGTTGGCGGTATTCATATAGCTTACAGTATCGTGAACACTATAGAATTTATTGATATGCCATCTTATTCAAAGAAACATGTGAACATTTCTAAACATTTCCTCCACTGGGTGTACCTCTCTAAAACAAATAGGGGAAGGTTTACCACAGGTCAATTTTCCGATGTTTCGACTGGAAATTTTCAAGAAAATGTTGCGTTACTGATTTTTTTTAAAGACAGCTCATTATTAATATAGAAGTTATAGTTACAAAGTCATTATTCATAAACATTACAGAAGTCATACACAAAAAACTGCTGCATTTTCTTCATTAGAACCGGAGATACGGCGACGGGAGAGGGTTTTCTATGCAACTTGAACGCGAGAATCTTTCCCTCGCATTTCGGACTCACTCTCGGTCAAGAGATAAACATCGTAAATTTCTTTGAGGGGTTTCACTGTAACTGACATAAGATACGTGTGGACGATGGCTTCTTCCTTTTGTGCCGAGATAAGATTCGTCTCAGAATTATATAGGGTTTTTACGCAGACGAGTTCCACATTTCGCTACTTTCATGAAAATAAAAACGCAAAAATTAATGTACATTATATGCACTAAATTGTACAATGGAGCCGAAAAAGTAAAGGCCAAAGGTTCCTCTTTTGAAATATATCAAGATTTTTTGGAATTAAGAAAATTCATTGGGTCTAAAAAATATAAATGCTGTTACTGTGCAAAAGTGCGGCATAAAGTACACTCGTCTCAGACGGCAATTTTTGACGCGACGGCCCTGAATGGGAGTTATAAAATTTAATGCATCTAGTAACATTATATAGAATTTTATATTTCATATTTTATATTTTAATAACAGTATTGGTAGCGATGAGTTTTTAAACTAAAAATTTTAATGTCTCGGATAAATCACAATGTGACTTATTGTTAGTATTTTCCAGAATCCTTAAGATGAAAATTTACATAAATTAATTTTTATAGCTAAAGTTTATATTTGTTACTGACGTTACATCAACCAAGCATACAAGATATTTTATATTTTAATCATACATTATACATTCAAAGGTAATTCGCTTGATCGTTTTTAGAAATAATACATAAATGCTACTATAGAAATACTTGTGTTATAAAAAGGCGAATTTTCATAACTTGGCCATAGGCGCCAATATTCCTAACTACGTCCTTGTTACTAACGTTGTATAAAATGCAATTATGATAGGAAAAGAATGTACAGTAGTCCCTCGCCATTCTCGAAGGTTAGGTTCCTGAAAACCCTCGCGAATGGAAAATTCGCGAATGGTAATTGGATATATGGAAAAAATAGGGTTTGGTTCTTTGAGTCACTATTCCAGCATGTAACTTGCATTTTTGCCCTTCAAAATATAATAATACAATACGTACTGTGGAGTTCTGAATAAACGCCACATTTTATTAAAGAACAAGGAACCGTCTACACACGCTTCGATGACATTGGCGATATCCCGTTTATTAATTATAAATCCCATGAATTTCATTATATGTTACTAAAATTTTTAATTTTGGTGAGGCAACACAATTTATTTATTTTTAACAGAAAAATCTATATAGGGATTTACGGAACACGTGTGTAAATCATTAAATAAAGTAAAAATGTTTTGCCTCCGGCGCGTCGCGGCGGGGTAACCCCCAGTCCGATACCTGAACCCCCCCTTGGTCAAATCCTGGCTACGCCAATGTTCACTCGTAAATATCTTTTAGCAACTCCATTTTTGCTGGATATTATGTTTGAGGAAGGAATTTCTCTTCTATTGCGATTTCTGCATTTTGTGGATAATAATGACAAATATTTAATCCATAATTATCCCAAAGGTTAGTTGAAAGGCATTCTTATGCTGTTGGCACAGTAAAGTTGAACCAAAAAGGGATTCCTGCAAAACAAAAGAAAGAGAGCAGCAACACTGCAAACAGGATGTCACTTCCTAGAAGAGAATCCCTCTTCAGGCAAGACAAGAGTCGGGCAAAGGAAGTGCGTTGTTTGCACAAAGAAGGGAATAAGGAAGGAGACAGCCTACGGATGTAAACATTGCCCTGGAAATCCTTCTGTGTGTGTTGTACCATGTTTTGAAAAGTACCACACATTATCCAATATTACAGAATAAAGTTCATAGTATGATAGATATTTGAAATTATAAAGTAGAAGTCTAAAAAAATTTAAAAAACAGCAAACCATTCATGGTTAATATTATTTATTTTTTCAGATTTTTATTTTTAATATTTCTGAGAATTAAATTAAAATAACACATTGCATTCTAGAGCAGGGGTCCCCAACCTTACACCTCCAGTGGGCCGCATTGGTAATTCGAAAGTCCTCGCGGGCCGCAGGCAAAAAAAATCTGTTGACCTTTTTTATAGAGTAGCAGTTCATCGCAAAATCGTTTTTAGATTCAGTCCGTCATATTGATTCCTTCTCAGCATCAGGAAAGGACGCAGAATAATGCATTTGAAATTTTTACTAATAAATAGTAATCTTTACCTAAAGATAGACGAACCACGTCCATCCAAAGGATGGACAATGGACATATCTTGTGAAAGATAAATAAACAAAACAAATTACTCACTTCCTTGGAAAATAAAGTTAAATTTACGAAATAAAGACATTTATTTATCATCATTTATTATTTTTACATATAGTCAATGTGATACTTGAGGCTGCATTTTATTAGCAAGGTTATTAATATCTACTTCAATGTTCGTGACACACAACCTTAAAATCTTATGCAAATGATCATCTGAAAGCCTTGTCCTACACTTCGACTTGATTATTTTCATTTTTGAAAATGTTGATTCACAAATATATGTGCTACCGAAAATAGAGAACATGCCCACTGCAAATGTCTTTAGGTTCATAAATGTAACTGGTAGTCCTGAATAAAAACTCAAAAGGCTATTTTCTTTGTGTCTCTCAAAGCATATGTGGCTTGGAGATCAATTAATTCCATCTGATGCATTGCATGCGAGTCCTCTGGTGCTAAATAAAATGAAGAACGAGACATGGTGAAGACAATGAATAGAATTGGAAAAATACTTCCAAAAGTGTGACAGAATTTATATTGGACAAACGAAAAGGAAATTAGAAACACGTTTCAAAGAACACTTAGCCCATTACAGAAACAACAGAATAGACAAGTCCAGTGTAGCATCTCATATCAACACCTGCCATCATCCTATCACAACCGAAAATTTAAAACTTCTAAAAACGGTCACCAATGAAAACAAACTAATGCCTATGAAAGCCTTTACATACACCATAACCAAAACAAGATAATGAATAACGACGCTGGCCCTATCCCCCACTCCCCTTTATTTCAGTTAACGATCGATACACCTTTCTCTTTCCCCTCCCCTACTTCTCTAATGGTCAACAATAGTATAAATACTCCGCCTAACCTTACACACTTCGACATTGCTGAAGATGACAGCATTGCTGTCGAAATGCGCATCCTAAGTGATCCTGCGAGTCTTCTGTGCCTTGGCACGTAAGTACCGCCTTTACGGTGATTTGGAGGTATTTTTCCAATTCTATTCCTCTGGTGCTACTTCAAATGGATTCTGAAACATCCTTATTTCCTTCGCATTTTTGTGAAAATCCCCGAATCTTTTCTTGAATTCTTCCTGCAAGAGTTTCAGTGCTTCTGTGAATCTTTCTAGAGTGGAATGAGAAACCATTTTTCCGTCAGATTCTAGTTCTTTACAGCAAGAGAAGTGTGAAAAATTACCTTCACTAAACTGTTTCACCAAAATATTTAACTTCCCCTCAAATGCTTTCACCTCAGCATATATGTCTGACACCAGCTTTCCTTTGCCCTGTAATCTTAACTTTCCTCCCCATTCCTTCACTATTACCAATAATTTAATTTATTATAACATAAAAAGTGACATAAACATACCTTGCATAAAATCTGCCTCGATTTTTCCGAGTTCGATGCATGTGCACAAGCACGCATGTCGTGGAAAGATTTTCTTCAATGACGCTCACGTGACCATACAAACAAATTTGAGTCCGTAAAAAAACAAGGAGTTCGGAACAAACCAGAATTTATGTTAGCTTCTACTACTGCTACAGAACATATTGCAAAAACAATTTTACATCAATTGATATAATTACAGTGATTCCACGATTGTTCTATTATGGGAGTTTTGTCCTAACATTATCTGCAAATCTACACAAATTACGTCATATCAAGCACATCACTCGTGGTTTTCCGTACAGTCATCTGCACACAGACTCACCTCGGTTTGGACTCATAAAATGTTGAAATTTGATTACCGTCGTCTATAATATCCTTGTGGAATCACGTAATCACCAAATACACTTCAAAATTAACTGGGAAGAGCAGGAAGAGCGACAAAACGTCGACAAGTCACCCACACCGAGACACAAGACAATAGGGAAGAACTAAACCCTGCAAAGTACATCTGACAAATATTTCAATGGGCACTGGCTGGAGGCGACGGGATATAACTGCCCGTTACTCTGCCATCACTCATCTTTGTATATATAATGTAATACATAATTTAGCCATGAATACAATGTTTCACTGGTGTTGAAAGCAGATACCAATCTGAATTGGCTTTTCATATTAGCTATGAATACAATGTTTCACTTTCGTTGAGAGTAGATTCCAATCTAAATTTGCTTTTCTTCATCCCAGCTATCCAGCGTCAAGAGAAAAACGTGTACAAAACGTTTAAAAAAGAATTAGTTTCTGGGAGGCCAAGGGCTGCACAGAATTGGTTCGGGGGCCGCGGGTTGGGGACCCCTGTTCTAGAGCATATACATACCTGAGGGAGCCATTTTCAAATCACCCTTGAGGGGTTAAGACAAAAAATCATCAGAAATTGCATGTTGAATCTCACGATTGAGGTTTCCTTCAATAGAGGCATTGATTGACTCTTTATGCCATGCAAAACTGGTACATTCATCTCAATAAGTGTTATTTATTATATGTAAACTCATTCGTTTTTAAATAGGTTTATTTTGTGTAATACTTGTTGTATTCTTTTATAAGGTGGTACTTCAATTGATTGATTGAGTTCTAAGGGGTATGCGACCAAAAAAGATTGGGAAACCCTGTAATACAGGGATGGCGAACCTTTCTGAAAGAGCATGTCACACTGCATCATGCGACTTTACAAAAAAGCTTCATGTGTGACATCGGAATAATAATACTAATGATCATAAATGGACAATATTTTAACTTATATTGTAATAATAATGATGATAAAAAAATTAAATACAAATGAAATACATTCTTGCAAAACAAAACAAAAATTATAAAATGAAATATATTCATGAATTTAACTGTTAACAAAATAAATTATTTTTGCTATGTACATATTTTTTCAATGACTTCTTGTTGTCTGGTCAATGCTAAGCATCAATTCGTGGAGTGTACTTTATGGCTTTTAATCCTACAAATGCATCAGTTACATCATAGCAAAGGCAATTTCTGGTACTAGAGTTGATAACGTTCTATGCATTTGATGAAATTGATAAAAGCAACCCAGAAATATTTTCTTTGTACCTTCTATTATTATATTTTCAAAATGTCATATTTATTTTCGGAGTTGCCATTGAAAAAAGACAAAGTAGCAAGTTGTTCATTAATCCTTAAGAGGTAGCATTGTCTTTTAGACCTCAGTAGTTTCGTTACATAACTTAATAACCTTTTATTGAACATTCACTGCAGGCCTTCTGAGTAACTTTTCTCTAATTCACTACCTATTGACTTATGGGTCTAAGGATGCTTTATGTCAGATTTTCATGTTTTTATAGGGATTTTTTCTACTGTGCATTGATTTCAGTCCACTAGTCGTGCACAGCATACATGACTGAATGCTTTTACTTACTTTTCCTTATTACTACAAAACTAATGGATACATGTTTACTTATCATACCTTCACTAAAAATTGAATCATCTCTCAACGAAACCATTGACTGTTTTTTTTCCTGAGAGCCATTCAGTCTAGTTGAGAAAGAACCTTTGCTACAACACTTTCCTTTTCAAGTGTAATTGTTCAAGTTCACTGGTTACACTTTTATAACAGTATTAATTATTTATGTGTGACAATAATTATTTTCTATAAAGAAGGACTTTTGTTTCATCCATATTACATCTATCACTCCTCGTCATGTGTTAAATTGATGTGAGAAAAGGGGAAGGGATCGGGCTCCTTCAGGATATTGTAATAGAAGAGGATGAAGGAATAACTGGATTGGATGATTCCGATGAAGATGACAAGTTAGAGGAAGGTGACCACAGCACAGAGAGCGAACTATCTGCAGAATCTGTGGATGAAGATTCAGATGATGACGGTGTAAGACAACATCACAGAGAATCTATCTAGGAGCCTAAAAGTAAAAATTAAGTGATTTGGACATATTTCTAAAGAAGAAAGGCCAGCACAGGGGAATGATGGAACAGGAAGATGAGCATTTTGTTCACAGGAAGAAAATAGGAAGACCCACAACTCTTGTGTGATGTGCTTAAAACATATTTGCAGAGAGCATGTGCTTACTTCGTGTGTCGGCTGTTCAGAAATTCAAGACGAGAAAGAGAAAGTTGATGAAGATTAAGTTCAATAAAATTTAAAAGATAATTATTAAATTCCCAATTTTTATAGTTCACGTTCAACTTTCATTTCAAACTAAATGAAATTTAACACACAACAACGTATTCTGTTCCTTGTAAAGCTTATTCAAAAATTTTGTTGTAAATTCAACCACCGATTAAATGTAATTATGTTAATAAAAAATGGTGTTTATGAATTGTTTTTAAAATTAAAAAATCTGATGTGGCCAACACATGACTTTCTCCATATTTGGGGTATAGATATTTAAATTATTATGAATAGCATTATGAGGAAAAATTATCAATTTGTATCGTAAAAGAATACAGTCATCGTTACTGCCGTAAATTAGGTATATTTTGAATGTTTACAGAATTCACCGCTACATGGTGGTGGCGCTGTATACCGGAAATTTAAGAATAAGCAAAATATCTCCAAAATGGATGGTTCTATGAAAATTTGTTTCAAACAAAACCTGGAAGAAATATCATTCGCTACAACTATGGTCCTCGCGAAGATTACCAATAACGACGTTTTTAAGGAGATATTTGAAGGAAACCGAAAAAACCGATTATTTATAAATAATTCCTAAACAATAACTACCATGGAAAATTGTTTCAAATGAAAGTTGTAGAAAATTACATTCTCTATAACCTTTGTATAGAATTGTATATACAATAATGAAGTTTTAACCGAATCGGGTGTCTAATAAACCTTGACTTCCGGTTAACCGGTATTTCCGAAAAACTAATCAGTTCTTTGTGCTCATGCTAAAGTGTTATATATGAAGTTTGGTAATGATATGGCAAGTACTTTTTGAGTTAGAGCGCCCACAATCACATACACACACAGTCATCATTCCGAAAATAGTAGTCTAAACGTTTTATAGGGACCTCAAAAGATGTATTTCCATTGAAATGTCGAATTCGATTTTTTTCGTGATCGCAATACCTACTTTCCCATTACTACGTATGGAGAAAGTAAAAACAACTGGAAAGTTGGAGATTTTGCCTGATTTTCCGCGGTCCAAATGACCGTGGGCGACCTCTTACGTTACAAAATCCACGCAACCTCTTAAGTGAAAAAGCTGTAGATTTGAGAAAAGAAATAAATGTGTTGGATGCAGTTGTTTATCAGTGAAACTGACATGTGTGACCAATTACTATCCAAAAATGTGTTAATGATTGGTTCAGAACTTAATAAAACCCAGGTATACGAAAATATTAATGTAGAAGTACAAGTATGAATGCAGCAATTTATGAAAAACAATGAATTCAATATTAATGAGTTCAATAATGCTGAAAAATGCTTTAACTGAATTGAATAAAATCAACGTAACAATTTTGTAGAAAAATAATAGATAAAACAAATGAGAAGTCTGCTGAAATTGTTGTATCTGAAACTAAGGATGATAGAGGTAATGTCCCAATAAAATCTGACGCAATGTGGAGATTGGTAGTTTCAGGAAAAATGCCAAAAACGAAAAAGAAATGAATGAATCTATCCCTACCGTAGAGCTACCAAAAAGTAAGGAAATCTATAGCAGGTTATATTTTAGCAAGAGAGATACGCGGTACATGGCGTAGATCAGATAGCCAAGCGAGCTTTAGGGGCGGATAGCATGTAGGGGAACGAGTGGCTGACGGATTTAAAATGATAGTGGTAAAAAGGATCTAACCGATTTACCTGTAACGCTCTTCGCGGCGAAATCTGTGTCGTCGGTCGTACCATCTAAATAGGGCTGCGACCGGCGCCTGCCTTTAAAAAAGGCGCAGGTGCCGTCGGAGAGCACAGCTACGCGCGCCGTCTCATCGCGCGTGGGGTCGCGGCCGTGCGAGGGAGGGGCATGGGCGTGCAAGGGGGGGCCGCGAGCACAAGAGCGCTCGGCCGGCACCGCTGCCGCACTTTCCGCCAGTCCCATTCTTCAGCTAAGGACAGTTAACTCTCCGTCCTTCGGTACACCCCTCTCTCACCTCCCCGGACGCGATCACTGCCCACGTGCAAAGGAAACGTCTTCCCCCGGCCAAACTCTTCTCACGGCGAAGGGATCCTAGGCTCGCGAGCAGTTATATGTTCTGGAGGATAGAGAGAAGGTCCGAGTTTCGCTGAGTTCTATTTAGGGAGGAAGAGGGGAAGTGCGTCCGCGAACACACCCTGTAGCAGTGAAGAGATGTGCTTATCTTCCTTGCAAGCCGTTTTACGGGTGAGACCGAATGCCTAATTGGGGGCGCTTCGTATAACGGCGCAAAGATTTTACATCGATAGTCACCTAAAAGACTCCGAAGTTCCATCAGAGCGGAAATCGTATCTACGCGACTTTTTCGCGTTAAAACTTTACCAAACCATATTTTGTCGACATAAATTTTATTTTAAAATATGAAAATGCTTGTATTATTAAAGTTTAAGAATCGCATCTTCGTCATAATTTTACGGGCAGTCAAGGTATTGGGGAGGGGTGGGTGTTAGGGAGAAACAAAGTAAGCAAGGGAGAGTGGGTGGCAGAAATAAGTTTGTTAACGAGGTTGAGTGTGTTATCATTGTAGTGTAAAAGTATTTCCAACTGTTCTAAAAGATTTAAACTGGGACCTTTAGTTGCGAAACGAATTACCTCCGGTTTAAAGTTGGAAGAATGGCTGTTTTCGAGATAGTGTTTGGCAAAGTCTGATTAGAATGAGCCTTGTAAGAAAGATTATGTTTGGTTGTCCTAGCGTGGAAATTTCTCCCTGTTTGCCGTATGTAAATGGCGTTACAGTCATTACATGAGAATTTATAGACACCGCTCCTGATGACTAGATATTAGTCGAAACCAGTCGTATCTATTTTAATCAAGTGGAACTTATACCAAGTAATTTTCTCATTTTATTTCTTTTAGCATTAGGATGACTTTAGAAAGGGGATTCAAAAGCAATTAATGCAAAAACTCAAATAGATAATGGTTTTTTGATAGTAAGACTACGATAGCTACCGCAACAGAGAAATCTAGTTAATCTCAGGCCGCATGCGACAGTTTCGGCAAACTTAATGATGATGGCTAAGAGCAAAATCATTTGGAGCCAAAATATACCTAGGAAAGGTGGCTTCCATCGACTTCTCTGGAGTGGTCATTCAGGCACGCATGTTGACGGATGCAATATTGTTTGAGTCAAATTTCAATACATATTTTACACCATAAAACTCGTCAATAGATTTAATTTCTTATCTATATACATGTATTGACGAGTTTTATGGTGTAGAATAAGGCTATCCAACTGGCGGCTCATGGGCCATATCCGGCCCGCGGCATGATTTTATCCGGTCCAAGGTAAGGGCGAGCCAGGCGGCCGCCCGCCTGGCGCCAAAGCCTTCGGGGCGCTTACCCGTCGGTTCGTTTGTATCTATAGAATAGTAGTAAACTGCCTAAACCATACCAGTTATAAAACCAGTGGCGGCTATTCAGGTGAAGTAAGTAAAGTGCCACTTCACCTATTTTAATCGAAAAATACGTATGTTTATTTTAAATAATTATGTTAACTTTATATTATTATATATTTTAATATACCGCGAAGATGAAATATTGCATTTTGATTTTACGAATGCACGTTCAGTCAGTTCGTATGGCTGGATTGAATGCGAGCCTCGACCGTCTTTTGGATCTTGCGAGCGAAGTGAAGAACTTGACTTTTGTTGAAAGTTTTCCGTCACCTGCGTGCGGTTGCCATGACAACGCGACGTCATGCGGCCTGCCTCCGCTATGCTATTTTTACTTTCTCCATAGGTAGTAATGGGAAAGTATTGTGACCATGAAAAAAATCGACATCGAGATTTCAACGGAAATGCACGTTTTGAGGTCCCTAGCACACGTTTAGACTATTTTCGGAATTATGTCTGTGTGCGTGTAACCAGGAGACAATAATATGTTCCCATAAGTTTACACGGGGTTTTCGATTTTTCAGACTGCAATGTTTTTTTCCTTCGCTCATTAAAAGAAGTAAATATGGACCGATTTTCTTCGTTTTTACTTTATTCGACGGCTAAAACTCTATACTATCTTATTATTGCGATGTTTACATGTTAAACGGTCGAGATTTTCAGAAATACGCAATTATTTTCGAATTTTGACGGATATTTCGTACTCTTTCCGGGCGTTGCCAAGGCGACCGTCATTGTTGCCTCCGATTAAATTAATGCCAATTAATCTTTCAAATAGGTTAAATAAAAGCGTTATTTGCTTCGCAGTTTTGTTTAAGCATCGAAATTAATGATGCGCAGCAACATAAATATTTACGGATAATTATTCTGTTGACTGCGTATGGGAAACGTTTTTAACGATTTAATCAAAGCAGTTGAATCTTCCTTACATCTTTGTAAGTAGAACCATTATATTATACATCTATAATGCTTATTAACGCAAATCGGTTAATGCATAAATTTTTAATTAAATGAGAATAGGGAATACGTTATTTTCTTTAAAACATTACATGGTTATCATCTCTTCATTGATAATCTACATAAACGGTTGCACTGAATGTTATATAAAAAAGAAAGGACATATATTTGAATAAAAAGAAAAACATAAAAGTTCGCGATCAATTACTGTGTAGGGAAATGAAGAAACAGGAGAAAAAATACGCATTTCCGGGAATACGAACCCGTGTCATCCAATTGCTGGGCGTATATTCTACTATCGTAGCAGACTAATCCTCCTGTTTCTGAGCAGCAATATTTTCTTAGGTTGGGGCTTTTAAAATGCAGACTTTTGACTGACTTCTCATAATGTTATATAAAAAATAAAGGGCATATTATTCAATAATAAGAAACAAAGAAACTTATAAACATAAATGTTCGTGATCAATTACTGTGTAGCATTAATATCCTCTCTAATAGGACTTAAAATGCAGATTTCTGACTGACTTATGGGTTATTCTTCCGAATGGATGTGGAAAGAGCTAGAAAGGTACGCTCTATTTTTGCCACCAATCTCACGGTTTTAAACCGGACAGCGGTCAGGGGCAGAGCCCCTTTACTTAACCCCTCAACGCCGAGCGACGTGTCCTGCACGTCCGAGGTAGTGCTTGCTTTCTTTACTGTTTAACTCACTTAATATATCATACATCTATAAAACCATTATATATTTTGAAAGAGGAAACTTTGGGCTTACCTGTAATGCATGTCAAATAATTTTACTATTGTTTCTATATTTTATAAATTACGTTAAATTTTGCGATGAAATTTTCATTTTTGCGCATAAAATACGGAGCGTCACCATCTTTAATTGTCTATTGACGCAAGGGATATTCGTAAATCTTAATAACCTTTATATATTTTGAAAGAGGAAGCTTTGACCTTTCTAGAAATGCAAATCTTATAATTTTAATATGATTTTTATAATCTACGTGAAAGTTTGCAATGAAATTTTCATTTTTGCCCTGAAAAATCGGTACGCCACCACCTTTTACTATCTACTGACGCAAGGGATATTGGTAAATCTTAATAACCTTTATATATTTTGAAAGAGGAAGCTTTGACCTTTCTAGTAATACATATCTTATAATTTTAATATAGTGTTTATAATCTACGTGAAAGTTTGCAATGAAATTTTCATTTTTGCCCAGAAAATTCGCTAATTACGCAAGGGAGAATCGTCAATCTGAATAAGATATATGTATTTTGAGAGAGGAAGCTTTGGCCCTTTCAGTAATGCATGAATTATAATTTTGCTATTGTTCTAACATTTTATAATCAACGCAAAAGTTTGCGGTGAAATTTTCGTTTCTGCGCTGAAAAGTTGGAGCGCAACCATATACTTTTGTCTAACTACGCAATGCATATTCGTCCGATCCACAGATATGTCCACAGCCTTTATGTCCACTGCCCTTATGTCCACAGTCTTTACGTCCACCGTAATATATGTCCACAGTGTTTATGTCCACTGCCTTTATGTCCACTCTTATATGTCTACAGTCTTTTCGTCCACTGCCTTTATGTCCACTTTTGTTTATGTCCACAGCCTTTTTGTCCACTGTCTTTATGTCCACTAGTATATATGTCCACAGCCTTTTTGTCCACTTCTGTATATGTCCACAGCCTTTTTGTCCACTGTTTTCTTTGTCCACTTTTGCATATGTCCACATAGACTTTATTTCTAAGCATGAAAAATATGAAGGGCAAATCCTGAAAATGGAGGAGAGTTTAAAGGAGAGGGAGGAATCCGAAGGAAACACAGTGTACATTGGTATCGATCGACTAGGAATTTTATAACAATTACGAATATGAAGTGAAAAATTGAAAATGGAGGGGGTGTATTAGGAGGGGGAGGGAAAAAGGGGTGCGGAAAGAATCCAAAGGAAACACAGCGGACATTGGTATCGATCGATTAGGAATTTTATAACAATTACGAATATGAAGCAAAATATTGAAAATAGATGGGGTGTAGTAGGAGGGGGAGGGAAAAAGAGGTGCAGAACGAATCCGAAGGAAACACAGCGGACATTGATATCGATCGACTAGGAATTTTATAACAATTACGAATAAGAAGCGGAAAGTTGAAAATGGAGGGGGTGTAGAAGGAGGGGGAGGGAAAAGGAGGTTCGGAAGGAATCCGAAGGAAATCCAGCGCACATTGGTATCGATCGACTAGGAATTTTATAACAATTACGAATATGAAGCGTAAAATTGAAAATGGAGGGGGTGTAGAAGGAGGGGGAGGGAAAAGGAGGTGCGGAAGGAATCCGAAGGAAACGCTGCAGACACTGGTATCGATCGACTAGGAATTTTATAATAATTACGAATATGAAGTGAAAAATTGAAAATGGAGGGGGGTAGTAGAAGGGGGAGGGAAAAAGGGGTACGTGAAGAATCCGAAGGAAACACTGCGGACTTTGGTGTCGATCGACTAGGAATATTATAACAATTACAAATATGAAGCGAAAAATTAAAAATAGAGGGGGGGGGGTAATACCAAGGGAAGGGAAAAGTGGGTGTGGAAGAAATCCGAAGGAAACACTGCGGACATTGGTGTCTATCGACTAGGAATTTTATAATATATTCATCCAGGATGTTCAATTCTGATAATGAATCTGGAAGACATGGACAAGATTAATCAGCAGCTCTATGAAGCATTGAAAGTACGTTCTCATAGCTGGGCATAGCAGAAGCAGCTTTATGTAGGCATCCTGCCACCCTTACTAAGCACTTCACCTACTTTTTACACCACGAGCCGCCACTGCATAAAACATGTTTCCCTGCATGCTTCTTCCCATTCCGAAGTTTTTACCAATATGTGCGAAAACATGGGGAACACCGGGAAGACAAAAGCAGCCGAAAAATTCCCCTGCACACTCATTAACAAGGCTATCCAATATGGTTCTATATTTCTCTTGGAAATGCCCCCAAACCGACTAAATAAGAAAGCGTGGGCGATACAATAACGATGCACGTTGGGGGTACATGCTTTCCGATCTTCGCTCGAACAAAATTTCTCCTATCCCCTCCCCCAGCCCAGTCCGGACCGCCAGTCAGTGGTTTTCATCATATTTGGCCCGCCACACCAAAGAAGTTGGACAGCCCTAGTATAGAATATGTATTGACAATTTGCTCAAATATTTTAATATCAGTCAGCATGTGCACCTGAATGACAAATCCAGAGAAGGTGATGGGAAAAAAATAGGAAATAAAAACTTGAGAAGCAGACTAAGTTGAAAATGTTATGAACTATTTAATGCGAGTTCATTACCACTCACGCCAAATTCCATTGGAAGGGGCGTTAAGCAGTTGGCCCTCTTGGCGCTCTTTGTAAAGAGTAGTAGGCTAATGCTGGCACTATGTTTGTGTGTGTATAGTCATGTATGTAGGTAAATTTAGGGTGATAATAGCTGCTTTGCCAGAAAAACACAGAAATTACAAGCCTTTCAATGCCTCAAATTATACTGGTTTTAAGTATCCAAAGACAGCAGTCAAGCATTTTACTTTGGGGAAAAACAATAACAGTACAAGAATTTAAATATATCAAAAAATAAAATGCTTGAAATATAACTATAAGAAATATACAGATTGTAATCTTCGTGAGGACCAAAATTGTAGAGAATAATATTTCTTCCAAGTTTTGTTTGAAACAAATTTTCGTAGAACAATCCATTTCGGATATATTTAACTTTTTCGTAATTTCCTGTTTACAGCGCCACCACCATGTAGCGGTGAATTCTGTAAACATATTCAGAATATACCTAATTTATGGCAATAACGACGACTATTCTTTTACGATACGAAATAATAATTTTGCCTTATAATGCTATTCATAATAATTTAAATATCTATACCTCAAATATGGAGAAAGTCATGTGTTGGCCACATCAGATGTTTTTACTTTATTGTATTAAGAGCAGAAAACGCGACCTCACCTATGACGTCGAAATGGAAGTAAAATTTCCAATGCCTTATTCGCAATTACGTTACTCCTTTTTCAGAGAAATCCAAAAAGAAACAACAGAGGAACCAATGAATTTTAACTGGGTATCTGAAGATACATCGATTAACTTCTTTTTCGTATAAGTTAGTTCTGATGCAATAATGATGTTGAGTTCACCAGATGTTCTAGAAAAATTTTCCGCGGACACTTCCAGAGTCTTCACGATACACCAGTGTGTCGCGACGGACCGCTTGAGAACCGCTGCCACGGAATATTAATTAGCAGTTAAACTACGAGAGAAGTGTAAATCCTATTGAATTACTATGGCACTAATTATTTAAAATACAAATTACTTTGCGTTTTCTTTGTATAAGATTACGCTATTACTCTATTTTTGTCTCCAATTAACAGCCTCCTGCAGGGCCGCCCGTGTGCAAGTCTCTCATTGGCCGCCTTTTTTAGGTGTTCTTTACAAAAATGAAAAAAAAAAACCCCATTGGTTTGTTAAATAGATTTATATTGTAGGATCCGCCGTTTTTAAGCAGTTCTAAAGAAATTTTAATACACTTTAAACTTAGAAAACTTCTTGTATAATTTCATAGCTTTTGTCCGCGAATCTATATTCGTGGCAACCGATATAAATAAGTTTCCCATAATTCAGTAAATTAATGTAATTTCTTCTCACACACTTTTAGTAAGTCAAACGAAATGGATATTCTGTGACAAAGAAATGATTGTAAATAAGTTATTGTTCCCTTCGCGAACACAAAGTTTTGTAAGTGAAAAGATATGAAAAATTTGAGACGGAAGAATAAAGGTATAATATATTAAAACTTCAATTTGCCTCGCTCCTGATATATCATTTTTACAGTCTGTCGACACTATATTAGGCGATTATTTTTTAAAATATTTTACCCAAATAATTCTTAAAGAACGCCTCTTCTTATACATACGCATGCTCTCTCGTGCAAACCAATTAGAGATATGTCAATTATTTGAAAATAATTTAGGCCACATACCAGGGTCGTTGCCAGGACAATTTGTGACGTACATACAATAGGTCTTCAATCTTTGCAGTGAATTTTAATTCGCAACTTTCTCACATATGCCGGTCTGCCTCTAACCGAACTTCTTCAGTTGCAGTATCATCTTCCACTACATGCTCACATAATGAATGCGAAGCTTCACTGTCACATTTCTTTCACTATCACATTTTCTTTTATTTCCTTTCTTTCACTACTTCATCGCTTTCACCAATGACTTCATTGCCTGTCACTGTACGGCTGCAAGTTGATTTTTATTCTTCAGATATTTTATCATAGATTGGCACTTTTTCGTTGTTTCTTCTATTTTAATCCTTTTTCTCGTGTACAGAGCCCCAGGCAGGCGTATGGTTTTTCGTCCGACATCTAATATTATTAAAAATATATATTAGTAAGGATTAGAAATTGACAGTAAATTTTTTTTAACAATAGACCTTTAAGATAAATTATCAAATACTAGACAAAACCCGTTCCATGACCGCAGAGACGTACCTTGACGATATGGTGCCCTTGACAAAATTTTACGAAACACCTTTGTTATGAATGATATAATTTTTTCTGCGTTTTAATAAATCTATATAAATAAAATTGTAACCTCTGTCTGTACATTTCATTGTTGTCGGGGTGTTACTTTTTTGTGTTTTGCATCACAAGAAGACGTTTGAACCGGTCTGCAGAATTGTTGTCTGTCTGTCTGTTTGTTTGTTACCGCATCACGCAAAAACGGCTGGTCGATTTTTTATGAAACTTGCAGTCAATCTTTAGACTGGTCCAGATTAAAATATAGGCTATGTGGTGTATCTTAAAAAAAATTTAAGTGGGAGTTTGGGAGGGCATCGATTTGGTTTTTCGAAGATAACTCTCGAGTAAATTAACTTAGGCAGTTCAAATTTTATATTTGTCACTTTCAATATAAGTATAAGATCAAGTTTGTAGATGAGCAAAATCAGACCTATGGGAGAGGGGGGTTGTGGGGAGGGGGGGGGGGGCACCCGTAAGAGAAATCATAAATAAACGCAAGTTACAAAATATGAACTACAACAAATGATAAACAAATTTCCAAAATCATAATTGAAGATTTTTATTTTCTGTACGCAACCTAACTACAAATAGATAAGTTTGTGGGTTACCATGTTTTTGTCTCACACCCCTCAATTATCGTCATGGCTGATCTATCCTGAAAATTATACAATATTGCTTCATGGCATCATTTACATTTGCATTTCTGAATTTAATACCAATCTCCTATATATTTATAAAAGTTTGTTTTTTGTTTGTTTATTTGTGTATCTATACATTTCCACACCGTTAAATTTAGAGTAATCAAACTTTCAACAGACACTTTCTTCACAAATAGAAAGGCAGTACGCTACTTTTTAATAGCAAATGTTTTATATTAATTGTACAAAAAGCAAAATAACTTTGTAGGCTAATAATAATGGCAGCCCATTTCCTGTCGGCCCCTTTATGCACGCCCACAATCAACCGATTCCAACCAAATTTGGCAGGATAGTAGGGGGCACTAAGGGGAAGGTCGACGCGGGGTTTTAGTGTTTGTATGTCCGCTTCATTCAATATGGCGGTCGATTTAAACATTAAACTACGCGTATTTTCCCAAGTCCTACTATTGATTTGAATCAAATTATGTGCGATTGTGGGGGGCTCCCAGAAATGATTCGTACGTGGTTTTTGTTTCTCTCTGCCCGTTTTATTCAAAACGGCGGCCGAGTGAATTCTTAAATACCATGTATGATCTAGAATTCCGATCGGATTTGAACCAAATTTCCCCGAGCAACGCCGGGTATTTCTGCTAGTTATAATATAAATCAACGTTAGAGTAATAAAATTATACTTATTTATGGGAAAAATTAATCTTTCGCACTTTTTTCGGTAACAATTTGCGCCTTTTGCAAGCGGCGCCTATGGCAAATGCCACCTTCGCCATACCCTAGTTACCGGACTGCATGAACGAATGCAAATACATGAATCTAAAATAAAAAACTAAATATGTTAGACTTAATGATATTAATTTACTAATCAGTATGTATAAATTCCAAAGTGTCCGTTTGTCTGTCTGTCACGGTACATTTGGACATTGCACGACGGAATTAAGAGATGCAAATTTCAAAACTGCTAAACCCCCAAGAGGTGGTGTCTAGAAAAATCAAATAACCCTGAAGAAGTCCTGGGATCGACTCCAGAAGCCGATCATATTTTCTCTTAAGTTTACACGGGATTTTCGATTTTTCAATGTAGAAGGTTTTTTTCCCTTCATTCATCAAAATAGCTAATTATGGACCGATTTTCTTCGTTTTTGCTTCATTCGACGGACAAAACTGTAAAATATCATATTCTTGCAATGTTTACATGTTATACCTTCGAAACTTTCGAAAATACGCCGTTGTTTCGAAATTTTGCTGATATTTCGTACTATTTCCGGGCGTTGCCTCCACTTCAATTACTGTCAATTAAACCTTCAAATAGGTGAAACAATAGCGTTATTCGCTTCGCACTATTGTTTAGGCATCGAAATTATTGCTTTCGCAACATAAAATTTTATAGATAGCAACATAAATATTTACGGATAATTATTCTGTTAACAGCTTATGGTAAGCGTTTCTAACGATTGATCAAAGCAATTGAATCTTCCTTCATAGTTTGAATGCTGGAATATTACCTTTCTGTAAGTAAAACGATTATATTATACATCTACAATGCTTATCAACGCAATTACGCTAACGCATAAATTTAAATTATTTTTATTTAACACATTACATGATTATCTTCTCTTCATTGATCATCTAAATAAACGCTTGCATATACGAAAAATCTGATGTGGTCAACACATGACTTTCTCCATATTTGGGGTATAGATATTTAAATTATTATGAATGGCATTATGAGGCAAAATTATCATTTCGTATCCTAAAAGAATGCAGTCGTCCTTATTGTCGTAAATTATATTTTGAATATGTTTACAAAATTCACCGCTACATGGTGGCGGCTCTGTATACTGGAAATTACGAAAAAGTTGAATATCCCCGAAATGGATGGTTCTATGAAAATTTGTTTCAAACAAAACCAGTAAAAAATATTAATCTCTACAACTTTGGGCTTCACGAAGATTACCAATAACGTTTTTAAGGAGATATTTGACGGAAACCGAAAAAACCGATTATTTTTTATAAATAATTTCTAAACAATAACTGCTATGGAAAATTGCTTGAAATAAAAGATGAAGAAAATTATATTTTCTACATTTTTTGTAATTGTCGATGTATACAATAATGAGTATTATCGGAGAAATATAGCAAAAAACGAATCGTGTTTCGAATAAACCTCGACTTCCGGTTAACCGTTATTGTCCAAAAACTAATCAGTTGTGCTCATGCTAAAGTGTTATATGTGAAGTTTGGTAACGATATGGCAAGTTATTTTTGAGTTGGAGCGCCACAATCACATAAACACATCCACACACACACAGACATCATTCCGAAAATAGTCTAAACGTGTTCTGGGGACCTCAAAAAGTGTATTTCCGTTGAAATCTCGAAGTCGATTTTTTTCGTGATCACAATACTTTTCCATTACTACGTATGGAGAAAGTAAAAATGAATACGATACACTAAACCAAGATTTCCGGCAAGAGTGAAATGAAATTTTAAAAAGTTTGTCATCTGCTTTCGAAACATATGCACCAATAACATACTGAATGTACAATTTTAATGTAAAAATGTTAAATTAACGTACACCCCATTTCAATACAAAAAGAGAGGTTTCTTAAGATCTCAGAACCGGTTACTTCGAGTTAAAGAGTCAGACAAACTCATTCCCATGGTTCTTAACAGATCTAGGTCGACAATGTAGTAACATTCTAATTTAGTAGCTGTAATTTTGTGAACATATGATACTATGTTAGCGAAGTTTCGAAATGTAAGTAGCGCCAGAATCAATTATATCTCATCCACCTGAGCCGTTTAACACGCTAACACTAACAAGCAACATTTTCGAATTCTTTGTATTTTCACTGCGGAATTTCCGACGTCGTTATAAAAGAGCTTCGTTCCCAGAGGCTTCGTTAAGCGAGGCATACCTGTATACAGGGCTCTAGGCGGTAAGCGACGTAAGCAAGGAATCGGGGCACCGAAAATCAAGGGGCGCTCAAAAGATTTTCGACGGTTCCCCATTTTCACTTTGAATCGGTACATTATTGGAGAGTGTTGAGTGAGTCTCCTTCTGGGTTTTACTTAAGAGAAGATACTAATTTATTGTAGGTTTCGCTTGCGACATATACAAGTAAAAACACGTTCAGTTACTTTGCGCCCACCCTGTACCTTGATGGGAAGGTGTTCTACGAAAGTTGGCGCCCTTATGCGACGCGCTCTTTGTACCCAGGGTGATTGATTTCAGAAAGGCCGCGTCAACCCGGGACGCAATGGCTGCAATGCCCCGTGCGCCAACATGCCAGGGGCACCAACAAATGATAGTATTTGTGTCTGTATATTATCGGAATGCGAGTTATAAGCTGAATGGGCGATGCGTGTCCCACGCCGATCTTTTCGAACCCATGTGTTAATGCAGAAAGTGAAAGTTGGAAATGCCAGAGCAGCAAATCTTCGTCGCAAATTCTGCCCCCGAACCCTCGAGGTACGGGGTCGCATCACTCTAGTGGTCCGCGCCATTTAAAAGGATTGAAAACGCGCGGTATACTATTTCCTTGGACTGTCGTAATATATGCGCGAGAGGGAGCCACCTGGGGCATGAGTTCACGGCTCACGGGTTGGTCGCTGTTGGGGATTGATGAAGGCACCGTGTCTCGGTGGAAGTGAGTCGAAGGTTGTCATCGTGGATACCGGAGTGCAGATCGACAAGGAGCCGAAAGTTCCCTAATTACTGAAGGCAAAGGACCCTAGAGAAGAAGTGAGTGGTGGATTATTGTCCCGGGTTTGGGTTCCCGTCTCAGTGTCTCTCGCATAGAAATAAAATTTAGATTACAGTCCACTTCGTTCTCGTGGAAAATCGCAAACACTAGTGTATATAAGATGCGTATTGGAGATGGCCGAGAAAAAGGGCACCGATGGATGTAGGGGGGCTACCCTGCTAATTGCCATTCGTCCTCCATTCGGTCCTTGCATACATGTCATATCAATTTATTGATACACAGAAGATAATTTTTAGAAAAACATGTGAAAGATTTATTCCATAATAAAGAGGGTCGGCGGATGGCAGGGCGGGCGAAAAGCTTAACCTAAGCCGTAGCAATGAATAAATAATCGAAGTTTTGTTTTCTTTTAAAAACCGTATCTGACAGTGCTAGTGAATCGAAAGAAATAAGCGAAATACGATGGGAATTTTCGAATGATGCATTGTAGACTTTTAATCCCATATGTAGCTAGTTTCATGTTTCCTATGCGCAAATATGTTACAGGTTATACATTAACCATTTCATTGCTAGCCAACCGATCTATCGGCCCACGCTGCATCTACGAAAACTGTCACTGGCCGATCTATCGGTTAAGATTCTTAATAAAGATCAGATGGCTTGGTCAACCAGTTCTACCTTATCTATGATGCTTGCGCTTTTGATTCACAATGAAATCATTAAGGAAACCGTGACTTGCGATTTTTTTCGACTTGAACAAAATGATCCTAGTCTGTCTGTAGCATGTCGGGTATATTGGAGTGCACACTGGAGCGGTGATTTATAGTTCTTTTTACTTTCTCCATACGTAGTAACGGGAAAGCATTGTGATCACGAAAAAAATCTCACTTAGAATTTTAAACACTCAACCAGTAGATATCAGTTGCAAGCAGCCACAGAAGTTTTTCAAGATTAAAAAAAAATCTGATGTGGCCAACACGACTTTCTCCATATTTGGGGTATAGATATTTAAATTATTATGAGGGAAAATTCTCATTTCGTATTGTAAAAGAATACAGTCGTCCTCATTGCCGTAAATTATATTTTGAATATATTTACAGAATTCACCGCTACATGGTGGTGGCGCTGTATACCGGAAATTTACGAATAAGCAAAATATCTCCGAAATGGATGGTTCTACGAAAATTTGTTTCAAACAAAACCTGGAAGAAATATTATTCGCTACAACTTTGGCCATCATGAAGATTACCAATAACGACGTTTTTAAAGAGATATTTGACGGAAACCGAAAAAACCGATTATTTATAAATAATTCCTAAACAATAACTGCTTTGGAAAATTGTTTCAAATGAATGTTGTAGGAAATTACGTTCTCTATAACATTCGTATAGAAATGAATATACAATAATCATGTTTTAACGGAGAAATATCGCAAAACCGAATCGGGTTTCGAATAAACCTCGACTTCTGGTTAACCGGTATTGTCCAAAAACTAATCAGTTCTTTGTGCTCATGCTAAAGTGTTATATATGAAATTTGGTAACGACATGGCAAGTACTTTTTGAGTTGGAGCGCCCACAATCGCATACACAGACATCATTCCAAAAATAGTCTAAACGTGTTGTAGGGACTTAAAAAAGTGCATTTCCGTTGAAATCTCGAAATAAATTTTTCTCGTGATCACAATACTTTCCCATACTGCGTATGGAGAAAGTAAAAAATCTGATGAGGCCAACACGACTTTCTCCATATTTGCGGTATAGATATCTAAATTACTATGAATAGCATTAAAAGGCAAATTTTTTATTTCGTATAGTAAAAGAATACAGTCCCTATTGCCGTAAATTAGGTATATTTTGAATATGTTTACAGAATTCACCGCTACATGGTGCTGGCGCTGTATAATGGTACTAAGAAAAAGCAAAATATCTCCGAAATGGATGGTTTTACGAAAATTTTTTTCAAACAAAACTTGGAAGAAATATTATTCTCTACAACTTTGGTCCTCACGAAGATTACCAATTGACGACGTTTTTAAGGAGATATTTGACGGAAACCGAAAACACCGATTATTTATAAATAATTCCTAAACAATAACTGCTAAGGAAAATTGTTTGAAATTAAAGATGCAGGAAATTTTATTTTCTACATTTTTACTTTCTCCATACGTAAAAAATCGACTTCGTGATTTCAACGGAAATACATGTTTTGAGGTCCCCAGAACACGTTTAGACTTTTCGGAATGATGACTGTGTGTGTTCGTGCGTGTGTGTGTTGTTAATATTATTATTTTTTCTTTATCCTTTGAATGTAAAGTATATTCATTTATTATTATAGAATTTCATGTATCATGACTGTTTAAAGTCATTACCTCTGTAATTTTCAAGTATTTATTTATGTATATCACTATTATGTTATAATAAATTTCATTATTATTATTTTTTTAAAAATATTATTATTATTTTGTTTATGTTTCTCACAGCTAAAGCTCTGGTGTTTACATTAGATTCCCGTGGGGCAAATGGCCAAGTGGGAACTTTCTCAAATGTTAGTAATTCCTAGAAACTGTCACACTATTCTGCAGGTGGAGAGTATCACTGCCTTCTATATCTCCATGTAGGAATTTCTTGACAGGTCAAGCTGCGTCAGGCTGCTTAGTAGTTCTCGAGGAACTACTCCAGTTGTTGATATGACAATGGGGATGATGCGCACCTTTTTCAGTTTCCAAATTCTTTTCAGCTCTTCAGCCAGATAAACATTTCTGCTTCTTTTCTCCGCACTTGTCATTGAGAGGTTCTTGGTGTTCGGAACAGCTATATCGATTATTTGGGTGGTGTGCAGTGTCTTGCCTACTACAACTATATCTGGCCTGTTGTTTGGAACCGCATGTCTGTGAGGATTCCCCTTATCATAATACAACTTGTACTGGCCATTTTCCATAATTGGGTCCGGCCTGTAGATGTAGTATGGAGTGTGATTTGTCAGGAGTTGATATTTAAAAGCAAGCTTTTGGTGGATAATATTGCAAACTAGGTTATGTCTGTTAGTGTAATCTGTCTGAGTTAGTATGGTGCAGCCGGCTATGATGTGCTTTATTGTTTCTCCTATCTGATGGCATTTCCTGCAGCAATCTGAATCGATATTATTATTCTTAACTATATACTTTATAGTTTTTCGTAGGAAGGACTTGGTCCTGAATTGCAAGCATAAATCCTTCAGTTTCTCCAAAGAGGTTCCCTGAGGCGAGCCATTTGTTCGACACTTCTTTGTCGACATGAGATTGCTCGATCTCATAGGGGTGCCTTCCATGCAGAGCTGCCCCAATCCATATCTCTATCTTCTTGGCAATGGTGTTGAGTTTACCACTGAAATCCTTATGCTGCTGACGGGGGTCAAGTGGTGTTAGATTGCTACCAGCCATGACAACAGCTCTGTGTAGCTGGGAATCCTTTCGCTTTTCAAGGAAGAATTGCCTAAGATTTGACAGTTGCTTATACAGCATATGACTGAGGTCAACCAATCCCCGACCTCCTCCTTTTCTCGGTAGTGTCAGTCGTAGCACAGAGGATTTTGGGTAGTGCATATTGTTTTCTGTGAGGATTTTCCTCGTTTTCCTTTCTATCTCTGATATTTCGGTTTGGCTCCACTTGACTATTCCAAAGGTATAAGTAAGCACAGGAATGGCATAGGTCAAGCGTCGGCAACCTCTTCGACAAATAGAGCCATTTTTTCCAAATTTGTATAGAACCCAACATAAGATGAGCCACAGAGCATGTATAAAGAAAAAATACATATTAAATACCGTCAAGCCATATTTAACGGCATCTATTTACTTAAAAGCTGCACACACATACCCATACAATGATGTTGTGGAGATAATTCGTTAAAAGAACTTGAGAAACAAAAGAATATTTTACATAAGTTTTTATTCCATGAAAATATAAATAAACATTCAAATGAAGCAAATAAAAAGATTCTTTCAGAAAATGAATCTAGGACTATAGATGAAAATGAGAAAGTTGAAAATGAAATTTTTACTCAACAGCCCATATTGGATCCTTCCATTGAAAGCAATTATATTATTATATTAATAGAGAACATCACTGTAGTCTGGTGCGCTTTAAGCGGGAGAGTGGGGGTCGGGAGCCGCAGGTCATTCCTCAAAGAGCCGCGGGTTGCCGACCCCTGGCATATGTATTAATGGCCTTGAATTTATTTCTGGAGTGCAAGTAAGACTTGGTAATTCTTTTAACTCTTCCAAGATATGTATTTACTAATATTCCCTTCATAGTCCTTTGATCATTTCGTCTATCCTGCTGGCATCCTAAGTATTTGTATTGTTCCTCCGGTTGCAGGCTGTCGATTTTGAGGGCTCCTGTTAATTCTATATTTTTCTCATTCCTGACTTTACTTTTGATGATCTCTAAGGACTTACATTTACTCATGCCAAACTCCATTCTGATGTCGTTCGAGAAGGCAGAAGTCGTTTCGACAAGCATCTGTAGTTGTCTGTGATTCATAGCGTACAATTTTATTTCGTCCATATACATAAGGTGATTAAGTGAGTATGCGTGATTGTTGTTGCCCTTGATTAGGAATCCACCTTTAACGTTGTTTAGAAGGTTGCTAAGGGGGATGAGCACGAGACTGAACCATAAAGAGCTCAGAGAATCACCCTGGTATAAACCTCTCTTTATCTTCATATTGCTAACTGTGATAGATCCAGTTGCTGAGGATATATGTAGTGTGGTCCTCAGTCTTTCATTACTGCTGTTAAAAATCTGGTCAATTTTGAGCTCACCTTATATATCTGCAGGACTTCGGTAAGCCAGGAGTGGAGCACGCTATAAAAAGCTTTGCTGTAGTGTACATAGGCAACACTATTCTTCTTGTATGTTTGTTCTAGCACTACCTCGTCGATGATAAGTTGTTCCTTGCATCCCCGGTGTTGCCTTCGGCATCCTTTCCATTGTTCTGCCATAATGTTTTTACTTCAATATGAGCATATCATTTGTCCGCAAGGCATGCTGTGAGGAGTTTATAGATTGTAGGAAGGCCTTTTCGTTTTTTCTTTTCCTTGAGATCCATTATTAATTATTGTTTACTAAATAATGCATGTTAAAAATAAGATGTCAAAACACATCAAATGGTTGAAATAGGCCTACATACTACTAACTACACAGTACACACATCTTGCTACAAGAACACCACTGTTGTGATCGAGTGATGGATGGATGGCCAGCGGCTACTGAGTACTAAGACCTGAAAGTGAAGCCAAGGGAGTGAAAACTGATAATTAACAAAACACAAAGGCCCTTGCAGTTCATTCATTCTTCTGTCTCCCTCACGCACAGCGTGGCAGCTAGCAACTCGTCTCACCGAGTTGATGACTAATCGTACAAGCTATCCGCCAGCTGCTGCGCCAGCGGTGTTTGTTCGGGCGTAAACATAAATTTCTGAACTGAATAGTGATAGGCCCTAATCAATGGTCAATGGATATTATATATTTATTCCAATAGTATATGCATAGTATGTTCGTGTTCGTCTAAGTTTCTATCTGCAGATTTTTTTAC
Source organism: Uropetala carovei (assembly GCA_036926305.1). NCBI lineage: Eukaryota > Metazoa > Arthropoda > Insecta > Odonata > Petaluridae > Uropetala > Uropetala carovei. Next base: position 13,518,095 of record JAXCHB010000011.1, read on the forward strand.
TTGAAGTCGTGAACTGGATCGGCCCATTTAGGCAGCGGCCCTTCTGGCATTTGCCAGAGTAGCCAGATGGCCAGTCCAGGCCTGTCTGTAATTGAAAAGACAATTCGCACATGCAGTGACAGAGGGTGCATGGGTACAGTGAGAGAATGGATGAGGGCATGAATTAAGGGGACTCGCTCTTAGCTCCAGGGAAGGCTGGCAAAAGGATGAAACCACTCACGGATGGCTTAGGACCTACCCACCAGTCATAAAGATTTGGAAACATTTGAGATTTTTCCACAACTGTGTTTTTAGCGGCTCCTCAAGCATCATTCCCCCACACTCTAACTGGTGCGAAACGAAATATGTTTACAGTCACAAGAGAGAATGGAAATTCATTTAGTCATCATTGAGATTTGAGTATTAACGTGAAACAGTGAGTGTGCCAGTGCTGAGTTCCAACTCATTGCTAAAGAGAAATAGTCATCCACCATAGGTTCCGACTCCACGGGGGAGACAAGGGCAATTGCCCATATAAATAGTCGGATATAACTATTCAGCACCCGTGGGGATATACAGTGTATATCCACATGGCTGTTCTTATTGTTTGTTACTGTTTGCTCCTGATTTTTCCAAGAAGATTGCCTATTCATTCCTGCGGTCCTATGGTGTCTCTTGAAAAAGTTTAGTTAACTCTAAGTCCTAGAATTTTTATATAATCATATAGATTTAGTTTCATTTCCCATTTTTTATTTGTGTTTTACTTTTTTTATAGTATCGAATAGCATAGGGGTAAAGGTTTTCATGAGTTTTTCACTAGTAGATGATAAAACAAGCATCGTACATTTAATTACAAATTATTACAAAATCGTTTTTAATTATATTAACATTTTCTACCAAAACTCATTTTGTGGACATCATTTTAAAAATGTTTTGATATTTGGTTCAAATCTCATCTTTAATGGTATGATATGTTTCTAACTTCTACAATAAACTAACCGTCTGCGCATGTGCTATATTCCTTTAGAAGTGATAATTCTGACTTGTGTTTTTAATAATAATTTGTGTTGCCCAATTTTAATAATAGTTTAATGACTATCTCATGTTTTAGACTTACAATTTTGTCCTTGAATTTAAGTCTCACCTCCATTTTGAAAGCATAAAGTTTGGAAAATATGTCTTATATCTAAGCAAATATGGTATATTCTTAAAATGACAAAATCTAGGTTTTCAAGTGAATATTTTGGGTGTAGCAGGGACTGTAAATAACTCTGCCTAAATTGGAGAATTATTCTTTGCAACCTTACAATAACACAAACAGAAAATGGTCCATTTTGAGCCAGTTCCCAAAATTCTATTAAAGAACAGAAAAACTGGTCACAAAATGAGTATTAGCAAATGAACAAAACAAAAAAATCATCAACTTACTATATATTAGTTTTATTTATTAGAAAATTTTAAACAAGGGTTTGCAAATGTGTCAAGAAATAAAAGGCATGACAAAATTTCAGGAAAATAAATCAGCAACTGACAGGATTTATGTACGAGGTATGATCAAAAGTTCTAAGACAATGTATTACAAAATAAGAGTTGAAAATAATGGGCCAAAATGCTGAGTCAGCCTAGACCAGGGGTCGGCAACCTTTTTGACAAGAAGAGCCATTTTTTCCAAATATGTATAGAATCCAACATAAGATGAGCCGCAGAGCATGTATAATGAAAAAATATGTGATGCAGCGATTTTCCCCGCACCTACGCACGTAACGAAGCACTTGTCGAAGAAACTTGACGAATAACGCGTTCCCATCGAATATCGCCTCCCTTCGTTATTGCCGTCATTCATAATTGCCGAACAGAAACGCTAAAGGCTCTCCTCGCTATTGGCTCGGCCCCATAGCTACGCACCTTATATAGGGCGAATATCACCCCTATTTCCCATTCCTCCTTTTTCCTATGGTTATATAATCTACTCAAACAATTAACCAATACGAAGTCAAGGAGTCACCCGTTCAAACTAACCGTCGAACCTCCCCTCACCTGCTGGCGTCACATGACCATCGCCGGAGAATGGTATTCCCACGAGAGACGAGAGGGCAGACGGCGTGCTGGCGGCTCAAGTGTGCGAGTTCGTAAAACAGCGGAAGGAAGACAAAGAGAGACCTTCTGGTAGACGGCGGGTGCTGAATTTTTCCTGTGGACACTCGTTGTTAACTATAAACTATACCACTGAAGTGAATTACGTTGTGAGACAAGTGTTCCGTCTCATGTCTGATTGCCTTTCGTTCAGTCATTGTATTTAACTCTAATATACGAGACGTGTTACGTCTCGAGTCTGTTATGTTTTCCATTCTGTCATTGTACTCAATTCTAAGATACCATGTTAATGATGTAATTTAAACTACGAGACAAGTGTGTGTCTCAAGTCTATTTGTTTTCCTGTTTGTTATAATTTGTTCCAAATATAGTAATTAGTTAGAGATTGATGTGGTGTTATAATTTGGCCGCCACAGTAATAAATACCATCAGGCCATATTTAATAACATCTATTTATTTAAAAGCTTCACACACACCCATACAATGATGTTTTGTAGATAATTCGTAAAAAGAACTTTAGAAACAAAAGAATATTTTAAGTTTTAATTCTATGAAAATATAAGTAAACATTCAAATGAAGCAAATAAAGAGATACTTTCAGAAAATGAATCTAGATAGACAATAGTCTTTATTTTTAGGGCGAAATTGAGACCACAAGGTCCCCTCTTCCATTTAACCCTACGTTACAAAATACATATTACATGAAAATATATTCAAATAGTCAAAAGAAGATGATAATAATTACACTAAAAACAGTGAATAGGTGTGAATATGCATATTCAGGAAAATTCTAACATAAAAAGACTAGACAATTGTGGGAAAAACCTAGGAAGAACCAGGCTTGGCCAACCTAGTAAAAACCCATGCTGGAAAACACCCACGAAGGGAAGGGGAGTGAAAAAAACCTGCGAAAACCCTAGATACATAAAAGAACATAAATTTACATATACACAAATGCACATATAAAATGTTACTAGGAGTATAGATGAAAATGGGAAAGTTGAAAATGAAATTTTTACTCAACAGCACATACTGGATCCTTCTATTGAGAACGATTATATTATTATCAATGGAGACCGTCATTGTCATCTGGTGCGCTTTAAGCAGGAGAGTAGGCATCGCGAGCCGCAGGTCATACCTCTAAGAGCCGCATGTGGCTCATGAGCCATGGGTTGCCGAACCCTGGCCTAGACAATGCTACTTCCCCCTCCACCAAACCACTTTTGAGCAGACCATTGTCAAGTTGAGACGTGTCTTTGCCCTCAGTCGCAATCATAATGGATATAAAAGAAGAACAACATGTGTGTATCACGTCCGTCTACTTCACACAGTGATGAAATGGTTGCTAAAGTGAATGAAAAAATTCATCCTGATCGACGATTAACCATTAAAGAAATCACCAATGAACTGGGGATATCATATGGATCATGTCAGGCGATAACCTTGGCATGCATCAAGGGTGCAAAATTTGTCCCAAAACTGTTGAGTGATGACCAGAAAGTCTGCTGCCAAGAAGTGTGCAAGGACCTGAAAATGAGGGTGGAAATGGACCATAATTTTGTCAATTGCATTGTGATTGGTGATGAAACATAGGTGTATGGTTATGTCCCTGGGACAAAAAAGTCCAGTCGTCCTAATGGAAGTCGTCAAGTTCTCTCCATCCAAAAAAAGCATGACAGGTTCCGTCAAATGTGAAAACAATGATAATTGTTTTTTTTTGACATTCAGGGCATAGTGCATAAAGAACTTGTTCCGACTGGTCAGAGTAAACCATGCCTTTTATAAAGAGGTTTTAATTCAATTAAGGGAAAACGTTCGGAGAAAACGCCCCCAGCTTTTTCAAATTGAATAGTTTATCCACCATGACAATGCTCCTACTCACACTGCCCTTTCCATACAAGAGTTTTTGTCCCAAAAAAATATTCCTGTAGTACCCCACCCTCCATACTCACCTGTTCTTGCCCCTTCTGATTTTTTTCTATTCCCTGAAACGAAAATGAAGCTAAAAAGGATGAAGATTTGAGGACATTCCAACCATCCAACAGAATGTGACATCGGAACTCGACAACCTCAAAGTTTAAGACTTCCAGCGATGCTTCCAGAAGTGGCAGAAACATTGGGACACCTGTATATCAATGGGGGAAGACTACTTCGAAGGGGACAGCTAGTAAAAATGTTTTATGTAATTATTTTCTTTTTGTAAATAAAGTCTTAGAACTTTTTGATCAGACCTCATATAGTAATACAAACATTAAGTTGCTGGAGACAATCTCATATGTACTTACACTGGCAGCGCACATACTTTGCCTGGTCAAGTCCCCAAAGTAGGTCTCCACATTTGTCACACCAAGTTGGGTTGTTTGAGCAGCACATTACAAAGTCATGCCCAACTCCTTGACCTCCAGTAGACTGAAACACAAACATTTATTAACTTAAATAAATTAATCAATAGAAATAATATACGTTACTACTAGTGATGCACCGAAGTTCAGCTTCGGCCTTGGTATTCGGCCAAAATCTGCTATTCGGCTTCGGCCTTTGGATGGCCGAATAGCCGAATACTACATTTTTTTTTTGATACAACGAAAAATGATAATGACATAATAGAAGAAAGCTGAAAACACTAAATAAAAGCATAATACATTGAGTTGTTGCCAATACAATTCACATATCTCGGATTCAGCCTGACAATTATGTGCTACTCGTTTTTATGGCCTACAACGTATAATATATTATAGTGTTCCAATATGTGGACAATTCGTTTATTTAGAATACTCCTCCTCATCGGGAGTAATTTTCCCATTAATGCAATGTTAAAATCATGGAATGTGTTTGAAAACCAATTTTTTTTCCTACGTGTACAAGAAAAAGGAGAAAAGAACAAATTATAATAAATTTTAACAAATTCCTGGTGTTGCTGGTGTCATGAACATACCTTGTTGTGTCCATCTATCAGGGAAATATGGTTTAACATAGTTTTATAGATATATTTGTTAAGATGTTTTGTGATCTTCACATGGTTTATAAAGTGTTTCTTTTTGGTGTGCTATATCGATACTTCCTTTTATGAAACATTAGCTGCAGTACCCGGCATTGCCCGGGTCAATTTGTCTAAGGATTGGGTAGCTTTAAATCAAAATTATGGGGAAACTGGGAGACATAGGCCCCCCAAATTTTGTATACACATTGTAGAAGGGATAATGTACGACTTAAGTAAAAAAAATTGAAAAAATATGAAAATTTTTAAAAAATTCCAAGAAATTGGGGTTATAGGGGGGAGGTGGGGGGAAAAAAAGTTGTCTAAAATCTTTTCAGAGATGATATAAAATCATGTGCAGTTTGAAAGTTGTGGAACTTTTGGTTCTTAAGTTATAAGCGGACATACATACAAACACACTAAATTATATATTAAGAAGATTATATACAGGTGAGCCCCACTATACGCGGCCCCGGCCAACGCAGATTCATTATAACGTGGATTTTATTTCAAATTAAATTTTTTTAAAATATAGATATCTTACGTACAGTGTGACCTCAGTATAATATCTTATGATTTTTTAAATTTCACACTAATCAAATTTCATAAAGTATCCTAAATGTTTTGATATTTCAGCAGTGTTGCATAATATTGCATCGTCTGGTGGCCAATTTCATTCTTTTCCCTGTAAATTTCATGGGTCCAACATAAAAAATATATCTCCTAAGGCAGAAAACATTTGAAAAACGGAAATAGAAATATGATTCATGCTTCATGTTTCTTTGGCATCATTGGATCGTAAAGAAAGTTTTTCATGATTTATATTTTTTAAATCTTTAATTTTCGACAATTACTTAATTACAATGTTAATTCACCGTATTAACATGTCATTTTAAATAATAATAAAACAATAACGCTACACATCAAAAAATTATATAATTTTTATCTACATATGATAAAATATGCAGAACGTGCAGATGGATCTTAATGTTTGAATGCATATAGTGTATAATAATATATAATCAGTGATGAGCTGGAAAACAAATTAAGAACCGCCTCTCTAAAAAACAGTCGTAAGCGGCGAATCTTTAGCTTCAATGGGACGCTCATTGGACTTAAGTCGGTCGACTGTGGGGTCAATTGTGAAGGAGAAGAACAAATATAATAATATAATACGTACTGTGGCATTCTGAATAAATGCCACATTTTATTAAAGAGCAAGGAACCAATCTACACGCTTCGATGACGTTGGCGATTTCCCGTTAGCAGACCGCGAAACAATAGGAGACATAATGATTGTGCAATATAATATACATATTATACATAATAATATACATATTATATGTAATGTAAAATATGTGTAATGTTTTTAATATTGTACTGAAATTTGACAAGATTAATACCACTGTAAAGTCGGTTAATAATCAATAAATTATTATTATTATTCAGTCTCCGCAACGCTACCATCTTTGTTTGTACGCACAGCAGTGTTTCTTTGTTTGCGCATTTTACACCTATTATTGTATAAACATGAGTGATAAACGGAAAACTGAAAGTGCTAATACAAGTGGAAAGAAATATAGGGCTCATAAAATGAATACGATTGAGACAAAGATGGAAATAATTAGGCATGCCGAAACGGCGAATCTTTAGCTTCAATCGGACACTCATTGGACTTAAGCTGGTCGAGTGTGTGTTCAATTGTGAAGGAGAAGGACAAATATAATAATACAATACGTACTGTGGCGTTCTGAATAAACGCCACATTTTATTAAAGAGCAAGGAACCGATCTACAAACGCTTCAATGACGTTGGCGATTTCCCATTAGCAGACCGCGAAACAATAGGAGACATAATGATTGTGCAATAGCTGGGCTTTCTCGTGAATGACAATTGAACTGAGTGGGACTTTCTTGATCGCTTCTTCACTTTTCTTAACCAATCTTATTGTGGACTCGTTCACACGAAGTAATTTACCAACTGATGAAGAAAATTCATTATGCGCAAGCATATCTAAAACTTCAATTTTCTTCTCCAAACTGGTCACTTTTTTTGCCCTTTTTACTGACTTTTCTTTCATATCAATCATCACTCTCTTTGGGACAATTTTAGGCAATATTACAAAAAACTATGAAAATAGCAAATGCTTTAATGAAAAAAGAGGGATTTTGTATGTGCACTTCAGGCGGTCCTCGACTTTCTTGCGTTCGATATTCGTACAACTCGCACATTAATAATAATAATATTTATTTACAGCCGGTAATCACATTGTAGTCACAAATCACAGAATAAGTTTCATTAATCACAAAGTAATTTATTATCCAACTCATAGCCTGTAACACGGTATTGGGGTTCAGTAACAGCTGGTCTTCTACCTCTTCTAGAAAAGACACTGCCACAAACAAAGATAATTTCACCAAAAATACAAAAAAATAAATAGACATAAACAAGAAAAAGGGAACTTAATACCAAGATATAATAACTATAGTCAACGACCAGATTATGGTAAGGATGGAAGCACTGTGTTACAAACAGTACAAATAAATGTAACTCTTACAGTAATAAAAATTTCTTGAGAAAAACAAATAACGATAAATTATAAAAAGATAATAATCAATTACACTATATGTGTGATAACCTTAGGATAATACAAGGGAACAAGAACCCATGATAGCATAGACTGACACCCCTGAACCGCCTTTTGTGCGCCGATCAGACTTTCGCACGTCAACTAAATGACGAGTGAATATTTCAAGTGGTGCTGGTTGCCAGCCACCAGTATTCACTGCATCGCCATCTTTGTCCGTACAGTAGTTTATTTATGCAATTATTTAAATATTTTATTGCATTTTGCCCTATCTCTCTATATTATAAAATCGATGATTGTGTCTAAAAGGCCCTGCACAAAAAATTCAAAATTTATACCATAATTAGAGATTTTATAATATTTTTTGGCTCACTGGGAATGGAACCCCCCTATAACATGTAAATCTATGTTTGACTTTCGTAGATTCAACTTTCGAACACATTTTCAGGAAAGCATTATGTACGAAAGTCGAGGACTGCCTGTAATACCGTTCCGCTAATTTAACAAGTGTTCCGTTCGTAATATATTCCATTTCATACACTGTCGGTAATTGACTACAAGATAGGGCAAAATGTACTTGAAAGGACAAAATCAATAAATTTTCATCTTTTCTAAAAATTTAACAACGGGCTCGTAAATTCTGAGAAAAATTAACACCAGGCTCACGCGAGCCGGCTTCAGCTCATCACTGTATATAATGATATATATATATTGCAGAAAACCCAATGCACACTACTATGGGTTTGATCTATAAGCAGAGCGCAAGAGCATCATCGATCAGTGCATGACTTTGTTGGAGGAGCATAGTGACTTCGCACGAGTGAGTGCCATGATGCAGGGCTGCGACGGACTATTTGAATGCCACTGACAAGTTTTACGTATTAAATGAAAAAAAGCTAAGCAGTTGACCCTGGAATCTTTTTAAAATAAAAATTCGTAGGTGTTCTGAGAAATATTTTGAAATTATGTTCGTCTATTGCTAAAAAGCTTTTTTGTCTTACTGTTTACTAGGTAATTTTATAGTTTGTTTAATAAATTATGTTCTAACACTCCGGTAGAAATATGTTTGATATTGAATGTGGGTCCAAAAATACCATTTGGGAAGTTATTTGCCTCTGGGCGCCTAAAGGTTATGGTGCCCTGGCAAACACGGATTTTTGTTTAACGGGGAGACCTCAGGAACGCATCCCCCACATTAAGCGAGGCTCACCTGTATATGAATTATTAATACCGTATATACTCGAGTATAGTACAAGTTTTTACGACCAAATTTTTATTGCAAAAATTGGGGATCGTCCTATACACGAGTAATGCATTTGAGGATTTAAAATTCATGTATATTCACAGGCATTTTCGGTGAAGTTATGCCACCCGCACGCATTCTAATGGTAGGCTAACCTTAACAGTGAGGTCCTTTATCGTTGTTATGTTGCTTCGTGAAGAGTACAATCTTTTTCATATATACAGCTTCAAATTCACAAATACTTGATGTAAGTGAAGATTTACGGGCACTTCCTTTCTTGAATTTTTGTATGTACATCTTTGTTTGCGTCTTTTTCCAAGGGATGGATTGGAACGAGTTGAACTAAAAGTATCATAGACAGCGTAACTTTATGGAATTTCGACATCTTGGAAAAAAGAAATTACTTTGTAATATTCAACAGTCTTTATTGTTTCTTCAATCACACACCGATCGGTTTCCACTACAAGGTGTTACGTCGGTTAGTAACACCATTAGAATGATTTTGTAGTGGAAACCGGTCGGTGTGTGATTGAAGAAGCAATAAAGACTGTGGAATATTACAAAGTAATTTCTTTTTATCCGTTATCCCTACCTATTAAGTAGATGAGCGAGTGGAACCATTACGTACACGGAACGTAATCCAGACGTACTAGAATTGAAACGATTTTATTTCATCTTGTGCAATCATGATTCATATCACTTTTTATTAAATGTTTTAGGAGTAAGATACTTAACTTATCCGAATTTTAGTGTACTCGCAATAAATACTATTTATGACATTTACGGTCTATTCTATGGTGGTGGGGAAAATCAAGGTCGTTCGATATATCACGCTCGTAACCATCAGGCTATCGAAACGAAATATATCGACCCTAGTGGAAAGCTGGGGTCGTACTATAAACGAGATATATGAAAAACTCAGGTTTGTTCACCAAAAATTCAGGGGTCGTACTATACATGGAGTCGGCATATACACGAGAATATACGGTATTTTAATTCACAAATCGTACGGCCAAATAAGTGACCACGTTGTCTCAATAGTGCCAGGTGTCCCGGCGAATGCGCATTTTCGCTTAACGCGGAGACCTCAGGAACGCATCCCCCGCATTAAGTGGGGCTCATCTGTACTTTTTATCCTAAAAATGTGTGGGGATGATGAACATTGTGCAATAAAAAAATTTTTGGTGAAATCGTTTTCAAGTTATCAATATTTTGCAACTACAAAATCAATCTGGAAAGTCTACACCTAACCTCCTGAAACTTACTTGTATTAAGGTAAGTACAACTCATCAATTCAACACACATATATATTTCCATCCCTGGATTTCTGGATGTTCTACTACAAATGAACTGTTTTGTTGGCCATGCACACAAGAGAGGTCAAATCTGGTGTTCCCCAGGAATCAATTCTGGGCCCTGTGATATTTTTAATGCTAATAAATGATTTACCTGATTGGCTGCCGGATGCAAACTTAGTCTTGTTTGCTGATGATACTAGCCTATTAATCCAAGCTAAAAATCTCGTGGAATTGCAATCAAAAGTTAACAATACCATGTTCAATTTAGAAACATGGTTAAACAAGAACAGGTTAGCCATTAACCTTAAAAAATCGGTATGTGTATCATTTAAAAATAGCCCTTCTCCCAACATTCATTTGTATGATGAGGAATTGCCCTTAGTTGACAATGTCACATTCTTGGGCATCAAGGTTAACAAATTATTCAAATGGAACTCTCATTTAGACTATTTGGCATCTAAGTTAAGTTATCTTTCAACTTAAGATTCTTAGACTTAGTACCAGTATTAATATTCTGAGGTGTGTTTATTTTTCAAATTTTCATTCATGTCTGTACTATGGTATCATCTTTTGGGAGGGGCGCTTCAAGTAGTATTTCAATTTTCAGATTGCAAAGAAGAGCAATCTGAACTACTTTGAAATTGAACTCCCGTGAATCTTGCAGGGGTCATTTTCAGGACCTTGGTATCTCGCCTCTACCAGCATTACATATTTATGAATTATGTAAAAAAGAATATTAGCTTATCTGACTTAAATTCTAGTTTGCACCACCATAACACAAGGTCAAAGGATGATATTCATGTATTACAAAGACATTCTGCTCTTTGCAGCAATGGTCCTCATCATCAAGGCATTAAGTATTATAATAGTTTGTCACCAGCACTAAAAAATATTGAATCGATTACCTCATTTAAAATGCAAGTTAAGATGTTTATGTTAAAGCGCTCTGTTTATAATGTTGATGAGTTTCTCCTGTTATGTAATAAACCTAGCATATTATAGCATTACTGAATATTTACAGGAAATTATAGTGCTCTTTATATGTTTGTGTTATTATGTGTTTGTCTTTTTTTTCTCTCTGACATGTGCTATGTCTTACTGACCAACAGCATTAATAAAGTTATTATTATTATTTTAATGTCAGTTGAGAGAAGTGTATGGAACTCTAGTGGCTATACTGATTATTACTACTATCTGTTATACCTATAGCATATTTCTGAATGAAATACATGAATGGCGAGGCAAGCCCTAGGCTCGCAAAGTGGTCAATTTGTAATGCTTTGCTCCATAAAGTAAATCTGTCCCACTGCTTGCCTTACTCAATGAGTCACCGACCGCCCCTGGCTCTCAATCTAATCGTTTAAGAAACACTCCATATTTTTCATTAAATTATTACGTTATTCAGATTTTCACTGTACTGGAAGGTTGAGCAACGTTTCATGATCTTATCTTTGTTATGTATTGTAATCACAGTTGTTTTAGCTAAGCCAAAACCAGGCACAATATCTGTGATGTGGGCACCTGACTCAAACTTTCTTATTATTTGTAATTTACTGTCAAGTGTTAACACTTTCCTATCCTTATTACACCACATCTTTTAGCAATTATCTTCTTGTTAGGAGCCATATTTATAGGTCAAAAACAAAGTAGAACGTTTCAATTTAGTACAACCAATTCACTTTACTACTGAATTGCAGTGCACTACAAAGGTATAGGAGAAACTGATAAGAGATACAACTCGACGTCCTTCTCCCAGTTAAAATACTATAGCTTCCCATGTAATACATTGCAGACAAAGCAATGAAAAATCTTTTAAACGCCTATGAAAGAGTCCAGCAACAATCTATTTAGGTATGCCAGAAATAAATGTTACTACTTCGTACATTTTTAAATTATGGTAGTAATTCGAATTGACTGAATTAAGTTAGTACGATCGAACTTTGAGGTCGTAAATCAAATTCGTGGCGTAAAAATTCTTGTTCGTAAAACAGAAAGTTCGCAAATCGGGAGTTTACAGTACTCATACCTAATTCTAAATTGATGGCCATAACATAGAAAATGATTGTAATGAAAATATAACTAGGAGTCATGGTGGTCAAAGGTAATATTGAATAAATACGTACACAAGCTCTACCGCCTTTAAGATTTATTTTTTGCAAAGAATAAAATAACTATATACACAACACTAAATGAAAAAAACGATTGTCGAATCATATGACAGCACATTCACCATAAATAATACTACGAAATCTGAAATAAATTCAATATTACGGAAATGTAAGAATAAATCGTACATCACTTTGCAGAGCCTTTTTATTTAATAAGAATTAAAATAACTGGAATTCAAAATTTCAAACAAAACAAACCTTGCCAAATTATATACGTATTAGAATGACACCATAGACATGATATTTGTGAATACTTTGAATCAGCTTTCATGCAAATTATGTTCTGGTACGTTAATTCTAGTTGTAATGCCTTTGTATACCAAATGAGTGTGCATAACATACAACGATACTACAGTAAAATCAAAATGAAGAGGATACTGAGATGGTCACTTACCTCCGATTCATTTGAAAAACTGTTATTAGAAACGCCATCAGGGATGATAGATGACATGGTGACAAAATTTCTACATCATTACATGGATCACCTTGTAATACATGAAAGAAGATAAAATTGTTGAAACAAAGCTGCATTATAAATTTTTTAAGTGTGGCAATGATTATCATTTATTCTAAGATACCTTTCCCATTTCCTCGGTGTATTTTGGGTCTTTCCGTTTTCATCAAAAAAGACTAATAGTAAGTAATCCAAACGCATTTCTTGGCACTTTTGCAGTTTACCCGGTTTACCCCCGTATGTCACATGAATGTCGCTTCCCGATTTTCGCTATTCTTTAGTTCTATGCGAGGGAAAATTGAATTTCTTTAAGTTCCTTGGGCGCGATTGTGCCGCGAGGAAGGCACTAGTGTGCCGCACACTCCGAGGATATTTTATTTTCACAAAAGCGTTTGAAACAAACAAATTCGCATACATTTTATCATCCAAAGAATTTATTCTGAAACTACGGGAAGAATTGGTAGACCTTAGTAACAATCATACAACTGAAAATTATTATGCTACCTTTAGATGTATTTTGGCTAAAAGCTAAAGGTGAATATCCTTCAATATCTGAATATCCCATCGATATGATATGACATTCCAAATTCAAGAACGTATTTATGCGAATTTAGTTGTTCTTCAACCCATATTAAAAGAACCTAGATGAAGAAGTTCTTGTAGCTCTTTCTATTAGTGAGCCAAATATAAAGCGTCTTTATACCAAAAAGGCAAGCCCAAATTTTCTGTCGAAGAGCATTTTTACACGTTGAATTGAATACATAATTTACAATAAAATTTTATAATTATTTGAATATTACTTTACTAATCATAACAATATAATATAATTGCAACTTTTATTTGTTTTATGATAGTTTTTTCTTTAAAAATGTATTTAAGCAGTGAAATTAATTAGGATATGAGTACATGAACGGGTGACACCAGGCTACCTGCGAGGTTTTCTTCCCCCGTAAAACCTGTAAGTGTTACTTTTGTTTTTCTTTTCATTGATTCCTTTCTTACCCGTTTTTTTTCTTTTTAACCCAAAAAATTTTTATTTTTTTTATATTTTATTTTTTTTAAACCCTATTTTATTGTTTATTTTGTCTCTAAATATTCTCACTTTGTACGGTTAAGGAGTATTTATGTTTTAATTTAATTAATTCTTCTCGCCGTAGTCTCCGACCTTTTTTATTTATTATGATGACTTTCTGGTCTAAGGAGTTAAACCGTTTTCACAAACTTTCCACCCAAATTCAGACCATTGCTGCCGACATAAAATTTCTTAAAGACTGTAAAAAACATGTTGTGTTTCCTAAATTTACTAACATTTTTCCTAACACTACAAATGACACAGCATCCAAAGCCAATCTTTTTGCAAAACAAAAATGGATTGACCTGGAAATTAAAAAACTTTATGGAAAACGCTCCTTTTTAGAAATAGAAGCATATGATTTACACCTTAAACTTACCAAACATTTGTCAGGTTTTGAATGGTCAATTTGGGACCAACAAATGAAACACATACACGCCGTCATACAACGAAAAATGTTAAACAAAACAGAAAAACTACGCAGGAAATTTAACTCACTAAACAACGGACCACTAAGTGGCAGACAACAGTCTACTCACCCGCACAACCAGAACGTTATTGACCTTTCAGGAAAAACGTTTTCCCATGCAGAAATGTCCTTATTGGAAAAAGGTTTGAATTATACCCTCCTGTATAAAAAACCGCCAACAGAAGAGTTAGTCGCAGACATTGAGTCGGCTATTCAATTATTACCCGTAAACACAAAAAACATAATTAGAAACACCACCATTGCAAATATTAAAGAGAATCTTTCCCAAAACGGCACACTTTTCAGGACTATAACACCATTAAAACACTAAATAACAAAGGTTGTTTTTATTTAAATTTAGACAAAGGTAACTCAGTAGTTATTTTGGAAAAACAACAATACCATGATAAAGTTGAACAAATGCTAGAAGAGGGACCTTACACAAAAACCACTAAGTTTTCTTTAAACAAAATGATTACAGATACAAAAAACACCCTTAAAACTTGTACTTCTGTGATTACCAAAAAACTTCGGTTTCAATTAAACATCTCCAACACCACTATTCCAAGGATGTATTGTCTTCCCAAAATACATAAGAAAGATATTCCTCTTAGACCTATTGTTTCTGCTATAAATTCCCCAACATATAAAATATCCATTTGGCTAAATAAACAATACAAATTATGACCCACTTTCCAAAACAGATTTTCAAAAAGAACTGATTCACATTAAAAATGTTGCTACACTGAACGGCTATGACACAAAGATAATTTACAATATACTACGAAAACATAATTATACACTTTTTCTTAAAACACACACGACTTTTAGTAACATTTCTGCAGCCAAATTAAAATACATGAAAATTCCGTTTTCCCCAAGGACCACAAGTAAACTACCAAAAAGTTTTTCCAAACATGGTTTTATAACTGTATAAGTTAACCAAAATAAACTTATTAACCTCCTCCACAATCCAAAAGACACCATTCCTTCTTTACAGAAATCAGGTATTTATAAAATTTCATGCAGGGGTTGTGACAAAATTTATATTGGGCAGACAAAACAAAAACTGGAAACTCGTTTTAAGGAACATTTGGCACATTTTAAATTTGGGAGGTTTGTTAATTCCAGTGTAGCATCTCACATACAAGAATACAATCATCCCATTACCATTGATAACTTATCACTTTTAAAATCTGTACACAACGATTTTAAACTGGACGCCTACGAATGTTTGCTCATCACAAAATACAAAGGAACTGTTATGTACAGCGATTTTGACCCTCTCCCCCACTCCCCTCTTTATAGTCTAATGGTCCACCCTTCCCCCTCCTTTCACTCTCACATAAACACTTCTCCATTAACACTTTCAAACCACACACCAGACCTTCATTCAACATCTTTCTCTGATGATGGCCTCTTTGTGTCCGAAATACATATCAGTGTCCCTTGAATATTTAGAGATTCCCTGTTTTGTGAGAGTGTGCGTATAAATGTGTTTTTAAAACATTGTTTTCTTTAGCAGTGAATGTGTATTAGGTTTTCCGGTCTTTTTTCCTTTTCTTGTTTGAGTGCATGTTTGAATGATTGCTCTCCTGAAGCGAAAAGGTTTTTTTTTTCCTTTGGGGAAGGATATGAGTACGGGTGACACCAGGCTACCTGCGAGGTTTTCTTCCCCCGTAAAACCTGTAAGTGTTACTTTTGTTTTTCTTTTCATTGATTCCTTTCTTACCTGTTTTTTTTTAACCCACATTTTTTTTTAATTTTATTTTTTTAAAACCCTATTTTATTGTTTATTTTGTCTCTAAATATTCTCACTTTGTACGGTTGAGGAGTATTTATGTTTTAATTTAATTAGTAGGAAACGTAGTCAAAAATTTTAACCTGGGAGTTATACCTCCCTGGTCATGAGCGAGTATGTATGCACCTGTTATTTAACAACAGGGGTTGCGAGTAACAGATATGTATATTTGAGGATAGCTCTAAGTTTGGAACCGTTTCACAATAACTGTTATGTTATTTTCCACCACTAAATTCGCCTGAGCTGACAGTAGTGAGAGGAGTGAGTGTGAGGTGTTGTGAGGATAAGTAGCGGAAGTTTGGAATGGAATTTGTTGTGATAAAGACGTATTATCTTTTTAAATTGTTTTGGCTTGTTAAATGCCATTGCATACATTCTCATTAACATTATTTTAGAACAAATATTGTTTAATGTCAGCGAAAACATGTTCTTAAGAACGACTGTACTTAGATTGAGTGCTTCACGGCGGCCTAGGAAGTTAGCTGTCGGCGAATCCCAATTTTTTTGCTTTAACAAACGAATGGATTAATTCTACATTTTCAGGGAAGAAAATTTTCTAAAATGGGCACAAGAGCAGCTGCATGTAGGTATTCTAGTCAACATGGCTCAGTTCCACTGCTTATTGGTGCTACAATAAATTTGTTTTTGCTCAAATTCATGTTTTATTATTTTGAATGGTGTTCTTAATATAAATAATTTGATGTCTGTCACTTGGAATTTGTCATCCAAAATAAGATTCGAAATAGACTTTGCCGTAATCTCCAAATATCAACATTTTTTACTCGTTATTACAAAATTTTAAATGAAAACTCAGAATTATTCATAATTTGGCTGTTTCGGTCGCTAGAAATGAAAATCGACTTGGATTCCGTCAAGAAACATTTTTATGTGAATTTTAAGCTTTTCAAATGATTTAAGATAGATTTATTAACGCTGCAGTTCTGTTTGGATTTGGTAATCGTTTTTGCTGCAATTTTGACTTATAATTAAAAATCTCGTATCAATTCATGACTCTTGTTAATGTGTTTGTTGAAGTGAACCTAAGTTATGTAAGTTATAATTGCGTATGTTGAAATTTTATATTCCATTTTTAGTTACAGCAAAAATACAAAGCCTCCATGACTACCAGCTTCGACTACTCCATGGAATAATGCCTGTTCCATCTGGCGTTGACATAGCAAATACGTTGAAACATTTTTCCCAAATACTATTAAGTAAGTGCTTTACATTTTCTTTTACATGTATTACTTGCATAACAGCGTCTCTGGCGCTCTATTAACCGTTAAGTGAACGCGCTGGCGCACCGAATTGTTCTCATATGTAACCCATATGCATTGCCCAGGGCATCGAACCGGAACCGAAAAAAACCGATATTTTCGGCCGGAGTGGAACCAAACCCGAACCGAAAAAACTAAATGTGTTGAACCGAAACCGAAAACCGATATTTATTTCGTTCCTTTATTTCGGTTCGCGTAAACTGTAAGAGACAGGCGGAATTTTCCCACCGCTCAGGCAAAGGATGAAATTTTTTGAGCAATAGAATGCTTTAAAGAGGCGTTCTCTCGATTGAGAGCAACTTCACAGTCTACGGCTAGATTTTTGAGTGAATTTAAGTTGAAATTGGGGTACGGATTATGTTTAAGGCCAAGGCTAAGCGTTTTTACGGCCTTCCTAAAATTCACAAACTCTCCATTCCTATTAGACCTGTGGTTTCTAGTATATCAGCACCAGCCCACAAATTAGCCTCTTTTTTGAACGATTTTTTCATTAGTATTTCTGCTTACGCCCCAAAATATGGCATTAAAAACTCCAAAGACTTAACTACAAAGTTAAATAATTTAGATATTTTACCTTCTTATAAACTTGTTTCCTTTGATGTGAAAGACTTGTTTGCTAGTGTTCCTCCCCGTGAGACCCTTAAACTCTGTATAGAAATCTTAATATCTTCAGGTGTCCATCCCAGTGTGATTATCTCCATGTGTGAACTTATAAAAGTGTGCATTTCCCAAAACTACTTTGCTTTTAATGAGACATTTTACCATCTACAAGAAGGCCTAGCTATGGGTTCTCCTTTGTCACCTCTCCTTGCCGATATTTTTATGAATAATTTTGAATGTAACCTTTTTAATTCTAAATTTCCGGCCATTAATAATGTTGTTTGGTACCGTTATGTGGATGATATTTTCTGTATTTGGAAAGGTTCCCTAAGACAATTAGACCTATTTTTATCACTCCTCAATAACTTACACCCATCCATTAAATTCACACAAGAGACTGATGTAGATATCTCCCTCAACTTCCTTGACTTAACTATCCACTTACAATTTGCAATTTTCAGGAAACCAACTTACACCGATCACACAAAATTCTTTCTAATCACACTTTGCCAAACACTTACTCAAATTCAACCATTCTTCCAACTTTAACCCGGAGGTAATCCATTTCGCAAATAAAGGTCCCAGTTTAAATCTTTTAGAACAGTTGGAAATACTTTTACACTACAATGATAACACACTCAACCTTGTTATCGAACTTATTTCCCCCACCCACTCTCCCTTGCTTACTTTGTTTCTCCCTAACACCCACCCCTCCCCAATACCTTGATTCAGCCATTCCCCCCCCCCCCCCCTCGCCCACCCGTTCATTGGTCGCCTCTACGCATTTCCCTCCCCCACTCCCCTCAGATTCCATATATATTTGTGTTGCTTCTTAATTTTGTACCTGATGATGACTAGATATTAGTCGAAACCGGTCATTTTTTCTGTTAAAAAAAGTGGAACTTTTACTAAGTTATCCTTCTCATTCTTTTATGATGGAATTCCACCAAGTAAAGGCTTCCTCCGTCGATTTTATTTACAGCAGCTCTAGAGGAAGTATTCAAAATGCTAGACTGGAAGGAAAAAGGCATAAAGGTAAATGGAGAACATCTGAGTCACCTGCGCTTTGCAGATGATATCATGCTGTTCGCAGGGAGCCCAGAAGAGCTCCTTAGAAGAACTGAAGAGCTTGAGCAAGCAAGCCGAGAAGCTGGACTTAAGATGAATCTTAATAAAACAAAGGTTATGTACAACTCCTTCACAAATTCTGAGAAGATACATATCAACGGAGAACTCGGAGAAGTAACCAGCTATGTTTACTTAGGTCAACCCATCACTACTGATGGTTCGCTTCTTGGAGAAATCAACCGGAGAGTGAAGATGGAATGGAGTGCTTTTGGCAAGAATGCAAACATCTTTAAATCAAATATTCCAGTCTTCCTAAAAAGGAGACTGTATGACCAATGTGTTCTGCCTGTTCTGACATATGGTTGTGAAACATGGACCATGAATGCCAGAATGATACAGCGCCTGCAAACAACACAGAGGGGCATGGAGAGATGCATGTTAGGGATCACCCGAAGAGACCGCAAGAGGAACGACTGGGTAAGAAAGAAGACGGGAGTCTGTGACGTGATTAGAAGAGTGAAGGTGCTAAAATGGCTGTGGGCGGGTCACATTGCTAGAAGAAATGACCAGCATTGGACGTCCATTTTCATCGAATGGATCCCGAGAAACATCAAGAGACCGAAAGACAGGTGGGACAGAGAGCTTGTTAAGTTCTTGGGGCAAACTTGGAGGAGGGAGGCAGTTGACAGGGAAAACTGGAAGAGTCTGGGGGAGGCCTTCATCCGTCAGTGGACTGAAAAAGGCTGATGATGATGATGATATATGTGTGTGTATATACAGGGTGTTTCAAAATTATTGCGACAAAATAATAGTGCAAAAGCAGAGAGTAACTAGATCGAAGATGCTTGTATCTGTTTTGCGCTAAGCCCATCTATTTACGAGAAAAGTAGGTATCTGTATTTTGACGTAACGTCCTGGCGCGTACTTTGAATTGAGAACGTGGGCGGCTCGTGCCGCTGCCGACCGTTTGAGTTTCCTGCTGCTTTACAAGTCAGCTGCGCACCCAATTCTACTGAGCAACCACTTCGGGGCATAGCGCCACACTCCTGCTATCATGGGGGCACTCGGTTGAGCAGCAGAGCGTCAACCGATGGAGGGGAGGAAACTGGGAGGAGAGGCGAAATGCCTCAGGCAGCGGCTTAGCAGAAGTGAGGTCTTGAAAGAGAATGCTAACTTTCACCCACACCCCCTTCTAGAAACGATCGTTTTGACTTGTTTGCTACATGGCAATGGCGCCTGTGCAGTATTCATATGCAGAACTATCGGACATGCATCTGGCATATGGTACAGCAATGGGGAATGCAATGGAAGCAGCACGCCTTTATGCAGATCGCTTTCCGAATCGTCGGCATCCCAATCATGCACTGTTTGCACGCATCAACAGAAGATTAAGGGAAACCGGCATGCTGTTACCTCCTTCTTCTAATGCCGGACGACCGAATGGCCCGCACACAACGTTTGGAGGAGGAGATGTTAGAGGCCATAGACGAGCAGCCGTCTACAAGCACGTGCACCATTAGTCGCGACGTTGGTGTTCCCCATAGCACTGTCTGACGGATACTACATGAGCAGCAACTGTATCCGTTCCTCAAGCAGAAAGTGCAAGACATCACTCCACTGCATTACCCTTGAAGATTACAATTTTCTTGGTGGTTTCTGCACAGGTGCGTGGATGATCCGCAGTTTCCATCTCCGATTTTGTTTACCGATTAACCTTTGTTTACTAGGGAGGGTTTATCGGGGAACAATCATATCTGGGCCGATGAGAACCCAAATGGCATGGCAATACGTGGATATTAGGAAAGATTTTCCATTAATGTTTGGGCTGGAATTGTCAGCAATTATTTGATCGGGCCCTAAGTTCTCCCTCGTTGACTGGATGGGCAGACATACCGGCAATTATTGGATAAAGCACTACCAGAGCTGTTGGAAGATATTCCCCTTCATGTACGCCAATTTATGTGGTTCTGTCATGACAGAGCGCCACCACACTCCAACCGAACAACCACGCAATACTTGAACAAACGATTTCCTGGGTGGTGGATAGGACGCGGTGGGCCAGTTTCCTGTCCACAGCACTCGCCAGATCTCACACCCATGGACTTCTTTTTATGGGGCTATCTAAAGACAATTGTCTACAGTACGCCGGTCTAGAGGGAGGAAGATCTCTTCCCGAGGATCATGGACGCATGTCGGCAACTCTGCCAAAATCTTCCAGCGTGTCTGCCGTTCTCTACAGTACCGTTGCGAACTTTGTGTTGAAGTTAGCGGTCGCCATTTTGAACACTTGCTATAAGTCGACCGCAATTGCTAAATAAATTTAACAATAAACATTTAAAATAACCCGCATTAATGTTTCATTTACTTGTCTCTCATCCTACCAAATGTCTCCTGCTAAAGGCGGTTCACCTCCGCCGTTACTTTCTCAAGTCCCACGGCCTGCCAATCCCTCTGTTTTTACCGTGATCGCATTCTCAATTCAAAGTACATGCCAGGACGTTACGTCAAAATACAGACACCTATTTTTCTCGTAAACGGATGGGCTTAGCGCGAAACAGATACAAGCATCTTCGATCTAGTTACTCTCTGCATTTGCGCTATTATTTTGTCGCAATAATTTTGAAACACCCTGTATATATATATATAAATACATATATATATACATATACATAACCATATATATATATATATACATATACACATATATATATATATATATATATATGTATGTATGTATATGTATATCTGTATATATGTATGTATATATGTATATATCTATGTATATATCTATAAATATATATAAATACTACGGAAGAGGAAAGGTAAGTAAGGATATTTAGGGCAACTAGGTGTTGAAGGAAACCCAGTGAACACCGGAAGTAGAGCCGCTGGGGTGTTGGAGAGAGACATTTGTAGAGGTTAGAGCTTTCGGGATGATCACTTCGTCAGCACAAGAGAGACACAACTGATATGGCAGTGACACTGGGGTGAAGGTGTGGGGGTGGAAGGGAAGGGAGTGTGGAAAGGTCGGGGATTGGAGGATGTAGAAGGGGGAGAGGGGAAAGAGAGGGTGGAAAGAAGGAAATATTAACAGATATTGAGGCCGGGAGGAGAGAAAGAGTTTAAGATTTGGATATGGGCCAGTTCCCATTGACGGAGTTGGGGGCAGAAGCATCGTCCAGGAGGGCACGGATGGCCGTCACCGTGAAACTTACATGAAACTGAGATTGTGGTTATTCGCATGCACGGCCACAGGTAGCTGTCGTTTAAGACTAACGCTGTTGCGATGGCCTAAATATATATATATCTTATCTTAATCGCTCGACTCTGTTCTTCAAATAAATGTCGGTGAAAGTTTTCAAGGCGATGTTTTGAGTACGTCTCACCATCAACGCATTTATTTCCTCGTTTGTCTTTAGGTAGGAGACACTAGGCGGTTGCCTAGCCCTGTATCTCCCCCTGGGTAGTAGTGTTGCCAAGCTGCTTCGATATGGACTGTGCAAGGCCAGGAGAACGGCATCAAGAGTGGTTACATTTTTACTGTACATGATTTTGCACTTTTTATTTGTTTAATTTTATACAATAAATAGAATTTTTGAGGATAGCATATTTTACATTATAGGATTTAAAGTAAGTCTCCTAGGGATCGCTTCTCATAACCCACAATTTCTCATAGGCCACGGCAGTGAAGCCAAGGATGTATCCCCTGTGGTTGGCAAGGGATTACTGTATATTATTTGAGATTAATGCTTTTACTCGCTAGCATTTGCATGGCAAAGGATGTAAATATCAAACTTTGTTTTATATAAGCTAATTGTAAAAAAATTCCATTTTCTATTTCCATGTATTCAAAGCTGTGCTAAAAGATGTTCCAAGCTCACCATTGGAAATGCTAAAATTTCCTGAAAAAGATGCTGTGCGCATGGCTCTCTATCCAAATCTAGACTACAAGGGACTTTACCATGCTATTGTTCAGTTAATGGATGTTGCACCACTGATCCAGTATGGGCTTCATGGTATGTTAAAATTAGCAGTTTTTATTGAAAATGCTTTTTTCAAATTGTGTTATAGGTATTAATAACAAGAAATAATTTTATTTTAACTCGTATTGATTTTTAAAAAATATTTCACAATATTAATATTTAAAAACAATCATTTTTATTTCCCCTTCCTTTCTATAAAAGCATTTGGCCAGTGTGTGCTACAGTGCCTTGGTTGTTTGCTGCCATTTCTTGGATATGATCTCATTGATTCACTTCCTTGTTTGGTGGCATCTTCTATGGCAGTTCTACCAATGCAACTTCATCAGACTATAGTTAACACGTTATGTTTTTATGTTTTGCCTTTCACTATAGGTAAGCAATTGTGATTTACCATCACCTTTTATTATAATTGTGTATTAATAATTTATAAATGATACTGATTATGATAAGATAATTATTTAAATATTACTAATAATAGAATGTTACAGTAAAACTTCTATAATGAAACTGAAGTGTTGTTGTTGGTTGTAGTGGAGTTATTTGTAAGGAGGTTTTTTTAAGTTCATTGTATTTACTAATAAACGTATTATTATCTGTTTTATTTACATCAACACTATTATTTTTGCTAAAAGATGTTTCCTCAAAGTTCAAAACTTTATTTTCAAAAATTATATAAGAACAAATTATGTATTATAATTCCTTTGAGACAAATTTTCATAGGAGAAACCACAATAATGTATGTGCAATAGCAGCTTATGAATTCTAGCACATCTGGGCCAATATCCTTACCCCTGTTAATAATCAAAACTTAAGTTACTCTTTATTGACTTCTTTTTTTGATTATTTAAAATATTGGAATAGAAAATGCAGTAAAACACCGTTATTTCAATCCTGGTTAATTCAAAGTATGATGTAATTCGAAGCTGAGTCCCCGGCCAACACCATAGGATTTTGTGTACTTTTTGGTATGGATTATTCAAAATATGTCTGCAATGAAATTTGAAGTCATTATCTGGTTTGGTGACTCATGATCAGTTTGTTTAATTCGGAACCTCGATCCTGTGTATGTGAATGGTTCATGCGTGTGCCATCACTTCATGTTTTTGTTCCCCATTTCATGCACACAAAATACATATAGCGCCCCATACAGGTGAGTCCCTTTTGCTTATTTAACTTTACGACGGTGGAGGATTTAATAATTCCCTCGTGAACAGACGAAGGAGTTTTTTTAAAAAAACACAAAAAAGTTGCAAAAGCATGTGAAATTTGGAAAAACTTTAAAAAATCATAACTTTTGATGTTTTCAATTTATTTTGATGAAATTTTTTATGTATTTACATAAAACATGAAACTTTTAAACAGTATCATTTTAAATATCATGTGTCACACACAAACATTGCTACATAGAAACGAATGAACTGTAATCGCTTAATTTTACGGTTGGCGTTCGCGGTTTATATAACTTTCAGCATAGCGTGAACTATGAAAGGTATTGACATGAAATCTTATTCAAAGAAACATTTATACATTACTAAACATTTCATTCGCTGAATGTACCTATCTAAACCAATTAGGTGAAAAGTTTGTCGCATGTCTTGACTGGAAATTTTTAACTAAATGTTGTATTTATGATTTTTTTTAAAGGCGTTTCATTAATAATATAAAGTTTTAGTTATGCAGTCATCATTCTTAGTCATTACAGAAGTCACATAAAAAAATGGTTACATTTAGTTCACTAGAAGCCGAGATGTGATGTTGCCCATATCTCTTAAATGCTTTTAGGTGCAGAATACGGAAAACTTTTAAAAGTTACATATTAGCTCACAAATCCTTTCCTGATTGTTTTAGAAAATGTACAAATGCATAACTGAATAGAGGTGGGAGGTATAAAAGAACTGCGAAAATTCCCTAATAGATACAGATGGAGAAAAAAGTATAGGAAATAAAGAATAGGGATTTGAATACAGACACTGAAAAGGAAAGAAATAACATAAAAGAAATATACAAAATATATACATATACAACAAACGCTTATATAACATATATATACCTAGAACAAAAAGAAATACAGGCGACTCCCGAGTCTCAATTGTTCGAGTCTTGATTAATTCGAGATTTCGATCCCGCCGATCGATAATATATGCGGAATAAATTTCGTGTAGTTATTGGTTCCGACCAAATGCGAGGTTTAGTTTTGGTGTCGACGTAGTTATATCTGCTCAAATTGTTTGAATTTCTACTGATTTCACTTTTTTTCTGTTAATATTTTATTTAAATTTTTTTATTTTATTGATTATTTATAAATTTATCACTTGACATGGCATCTAAAAGGAAATGTAATAGTGATAATGTAAGGGAATCAAATAAAAGAGGGCATGAGATTCATAGTTATGAATTGAAATTAGAAATTTTAAAGCGTGTTGAGATAGGTGAAAGCCAAGCTGAAATTGCACGATCGTTGGGAATGTGGCAACTGTTAGCACTTCTGTGAAACAGAAGGAAAAAATTCTAGAATGTGATAAATTCAGTTAATTTGATAACAACGATAAACAGTTCCTCACCCAATAGCTCCTCTTCTTCCAACTAAAATCTTCCAACTTCTCAATTAATAAACCAAGTCCAGTAAGCGTAGTTGAAAAAGGTTTAAGCTATGAAAATATTTTTTATTTTATTGTTTCTTTATTCTTAAATTATTTTGTACATTTTTAATAACTTTTATATTAATATCGCTGCGATAAATAGTTGTATGTATAGATAGATGTACGCAGTTATATTATCCGATCCAGACTGGGCTGTCTGTAAAGCATATTGCATACATCTATCTTTGAAGTTCGAAACACAAATTTATTTTTTCCTTTCTAGTGCAAAAAATAAGTTATGCATTTTAAATATTTATTATATAATTTATTCATAATTTAATATTGTTATATTAACATATTAGTAATGTTATTTTATCTTTATAGAACATGAAAGGAGACTTTTTCCTGAGATGTGGGAATGTATCCCCGGATTATAACATGCAAGTATATGGAAAAACGGTGTTCGACACTCGAAAAATAGAGATTCAAACACGTTTTCAGGAACACATCCCCAACGAGACTCGGGAGTCGCCTGTATACAGAAAAATATAGACATATACAACAAATGCTTACATAACATATACATATCTAGAACATAAAAGAAATATACATATACAATAAATACTTATACAACATATACATACAGGAAATTTTTAAATAATGAGCAAAATTAAGAGAAAATTATTTTTACAGTAAGGTACATTACAACAAATTATAATTTGAAAATTTTGAAACCACTATTTACTGGAAGAAAAAAGAATTAATTATACAATATAATGCGAAACTAGAAATGAAAGTTACATGAGTCTAACGAGACAGTTTTATGAAATTGATGCACTAAAAAACTTATAAAAGAGGCAGGAACCACTCAGAAACAGGGTTGTCCGGCGACATGGGAAAAGGGTTGGCAGACATTACAGGAACCTTGTAGGAGTCTATTGTACTCTTCTAACTACGTTTCATGTCCTTTGAGAAGATGTGTGTATTTTTTTCATGGTATCCTCTATACTTTGCTGAAAAATAGCCATAAAACAAAACTACAAAATCAATAGAGAAAAATAAATTACAATTCATTTCTTTCTATATTACTTGTACTTACTATCAGCGCATCCTCTTCCTCTCTCCACACTCTGCCGTTGGACTTCTTTTTCCTGCTCGAGTATAATATTTTTGATACTTGCCTTTCCGCTGCTAGGAGGTGAGAGAGTCTTCTGGGAAGAGAAGTCAAACTCAGCATTGACATATATACTACAATAGAATGCAACTTTCAGTTGGCTCATGAAGTAAAATGCAGCAAAGCACAGATAGAGCCGATGTTGACAGAAGGGTGATTTTTTTTTAACTGTGGAGAGGAAGAAACACTCCAAGTGCTGCATAGAAATCGAAAGGTATAGGCTTTCTTTGGCTGCGAGTAACAAGGCTAGTATCGGTCGTGGAAGGGTCGTTATAAAGGAAAACATTCTTGGTGAATTGAAAAACAATTTTTAGAAGCATCTCAAGTAGGCTGTGTGTATATAGTATATAAGAGACCTATTTCTACTTTGAGAAGGTAAAAAGTCCCTTTACCCAAATTCAAAAGCCAAAGAAATCATTCCTCGTGCATTGAAAAGCGATTTTTAGGTGAAGAAACAGCGTAAATATGTGGGAAAATGAGAATTTCATCGCAGAATTTAACGTTCATTGCAAAATGTTAGAACAATAGTGAAATTACAATTCATGCATTTCTAAAAAGGCCAAAGCTTCCTCTATCAAAATACTTACAGATTATTCAGATTGACGAAATGTCTTACGTAATTAGGCAAAAGAATGTGCTGGTGCACTGAATTTTTGGGGCAAAAACAAAAATTTCACCGCAAACTTTCATGTACATTATAAAATGCAATAACAATAGTAAAATTACAGGACGTGCATTACTGAAGAGGCCAAAGCTTCCTCTATCAAAATACGTATAGCTTATTCAGATTGATGAATCTGCCTTGTGTAATTAGACAAAAGAATGTGCTGGCGCACTGAATTTTCGGGACAAAAACAAACATTTCAATGCAAACTTTTACCTCGATTATAAAAACAATGTTAAAATTACAACACATACAGTACTGGAAAGGCAAAAGCTTCCTCTATCAAAGGACATATAGGTTATACAGATTGATGATTCAGCCTTGCGTAATTAGACAAAAGAATGTGCTGGTGCACCAAATTTTCGGGGCAAAAATGAAAATTTCACCGCAAACTTTCATGTAGATTATAAAAACAATATTAAAATTACAAGACATGCACTACTGGAAAGACCAAAGCTTCCTCTTTAAAAATATATAAAGATTATTAAGATTTACGAATATCCCTTGCGTCAGTAGACAAGAAAAGGTGGTGGCGCTCCGTATTTTCTGTGCAAAAATATAAATTTCATCGCAAAATTTAACGTAGATTATAAAATATAGAAACTAGTAAAATTACTGGACATGCATTACTGGAAAGGCCAATGTTTCCTCTTTCAAAATATATAATGGTGTTTTATAGATGTAGGAAATATTGAATTAAACAGTAAAGAAAGCAAGCACTTTCTCGGACGTACAGCGTACGTCGCTCGGCGGCATACAAAGTTCTTGTTGGACGTATGCTGTACGTCGCTTGGCATTAAGGGGTTAATAGTAGAATGACCAAATGTCCTATTTTCGTCAGGACAGTTCTGTTTTTATCGAAAAAGCCATTTTGTACACTTTTGAAGCCCATCACAAATAAAATTTAGAGTATCTGGTAGTATATCTGATATTCCTATTAGAAATGTAGGATTCTCTGAAACATGGAGGTTATCAAACAACAACAACTGTTAATTACAGTTGCAGTTGTCAGATTAGGAAACCTCAGGGCCATTGATAAATTTGAGGTGGGAAACTTGGTCTCTGCATATAATATCATGCCCAGGGTTAACCTAACTCATTCCCTTCGAGTTTTGACGACGACGACGCTAGTTAGATTCTCTTTTGATTGTGGGCTCTGTCCTAGTCTGGCTTGCTCCAGAATAATTGAAGTTCGTATTTGCCTTTTTTGCTATAGATCGTGATAGTGACAAATCCACAATTTAAAAAATCGTGAAAATTTTGTCCCGTTTTTTTCTTACAACGACGGTAAATGTCCCGTTTTCACCTTGTTGGAATATGGTCACCCTATTTAATAGTCAGCATGAAATAAAAGTCGTAGCTGATTATAATAAATGAATCAGCTTATCCTGGCATCATTGTGAATGCTCACGTTCTCAATCAGATAGCAAAATTCGAGAACCAAGCTGAAATGTACGGAAGTTGCAGGAACCCCTATTATCTCAAGCCTCATGGTCTCCCAAACCTGAGCAAGGTTTTTCTCATGAGAAAGTGATATGCTCCACAAAAGACCGTGTAATATTGATTTCTGTTACTGAACCATTCTTTAAAGAACGTAAGAAATTATACAGATTTTCATCTCTAAAAAGATCATGCCTTTGTTTTACCCTGAATAAGTGATGAGCCAAAAACAAAAACCTAGTGGTTTTACCCAGTGATGAGCTGAAAAAAATGTTAAGAACTGACACACTAAAAAAACAGAAAGGATATTTGGATAAGGGTGGCAGGATGCCTACATGCCAGGGGCACCAGATCGCACTATTTTAGTAATACCGTTCTGCTAGCTTAAGAAGTGTTCGGTTCATAATATATTCCATTTCATACACTGTCAGTACTTGACTATCAGATAGGACAAAATCAATAAATTTTCATATTTTCTAAAAATTGAACAACCGGCTCGTGCGAGTCAGTGGGAGCCAGATTCAGCTCATCACTTGTTTTACCATAATGTCATACATGAAGAGCACAGTGTAGTATATATGCAGCAGTATGGAGTAATGGTGAGTGTAAATCTTTCGGCGCATAGCTGAACATCTTTTCTTTGCAGCATCAAGGAGTAACTTGAAATGTGCTGGGAATTTCGGGATATTCGCTGAAGCCTTTTTTCACACGTGGTGGGCTTTGTGAATCGCAAACTAAGTGTTCACTTCTGCTCTGTTCGTGTATAATAACTTGTAAGGCCAATTCATTTGTAGAACGGATAGATAAGATTCTGTATTGCGGTTTTGCAGTCCAAGTAGCTGATTGTAATAAAGTTCGATTTTTATGAAAGTTCATTTTTTTTAACCTGGATACTTCGAAGTAATAATTTTTTGGTCCCTTGAACTTTGAAATAACGATATTTTACTGTATCAGGAATTTTAAAGTTCATTTGTATTTTTTATATTTTGAAATACAAAGATTATTATAAACTCCTACTATGATTCTATGTAGTTTTTAAATGTAAATTATTAATGTGCGTCACTCATATTGCAGCGTGACAGTTTTCCAAAGTAAACGTTTTATTCATATAGACTAGTGCCTGGATGACAAATACACTGTATGCATGCAATTTAACTTGGCATGTGTAATCTTGTATTTCTTGTATACAATATAAAGTTTAATAGAGAAAGAGTAAACTAGTGACACAAAAAAATTTGATTATCCTCATTACTTTCTTGGTATGCAACACATCATTTGTCATTTTCTAGACTAGTGTAATTGCCTGCCAACCATGACGGGTATCCATGAATTAAATCAAAAGGAAATGTATATAACTTTTGTATGACCAGACCTCTTTTTACTTCCAGGAACATTTATTTATGTGAACTTTATGATTAGTTTTTATAGTTCAATACACATAAAGGGTCATTTCAGTATTTTTAATAAATTCAGAATTTTTCATTTTATTTGTTTTTTATTTATGAAATCAATTTTATACTTAAATTTATTACAATAAGTGTGCCAACATTTAAAAAAAGATAAAAACCAAACCAACCCTATTAATGTTTAAATTTTGAATACAAAACCAATTTCATACACAGAAAACAAAAAACTTCAGACTGGAGGCATTTGCTCTATATCAATAATTAATGTGATTCAAATATATTGTTACCATTTTAAATTTGGGAACAGAGTTTATAAAAATCTTAGCCCAAATATGTGCACATAAATTTTTCCCACCTTTTTTAATTTTGCCTCACATATTTTAATAAATTATGATTATAAAACATTTTATATCAACAGAAATATAACAAAAAAAATACATATAGTAAAGAAGTGAACCTCTGCAAAAACTTCTTTAGCTTTTGCAGAAAATGCACTGAAAATCTTAAAAAATTTAGCAAATTAAATCTCTTTATCTGACTTGAAAATACTTAAAAGCATGATGTCATTGAATAAGTGGATATTTATTTTTCTTATCATCCAATATAGCATCGAAATATTGTTAATATGTGAAAAGAGGCGATGTAATTAATAATCCCACTCAATTATTTGGAATTAGATGATACTGGCAATGGTACAAATCACCTTCACTTGAAAATACGGGTGACGCTCGGTTTACGTCATAGATACGTTCTTGAGGATTATGGTGTAAATCGAAAGTAATTTTCTCATAGTATACATGTAAATCAAGGGAGTTCCGTTCCCAAGCTTGGGCAAGTTACCGTATCTGCCCAAATAGAAGCCGACCCCCCAAAAATTTCCACAATTTTTTTGCAAAAATGTAAATTTCATAGATTTTATGCTGAAGTGTGCTGGGCATTCATGCACAGCTTAGAATACATTATTCGAGATTGAAGAAAAGTGGGAAATGGTTTAGTTGACATTTTGAATTATTACTCCAATTAATAATTTTGCGTTGTTGAATAATATTCCACATTCATTGACAATAATTTCATTCATCTTCATTTTCACAAAGGTCAAATATAGTACCTAAAAGCGATCTTGCCAAGATAATTTTTCATCCAAGTCTATTTCCAATGAAATTAGCATTTACATTGCCTTAAGAAATTGCATTTTTATAATTATACACATTCTATGTACAGTTTTACTGTTCATTATCAGCTGGTTTTGTGGTTCAAGCCATTGCTCATACCTTCAGAGCAATCTTCTATTTATTTACCGACATTCAAACAGTTGAGCATCCAAAGCCGTCAACGCATTTTGCGTAATCGTCTGCAAATTATGTGACCACTCAAATAGTGTGAAATATCCAGCCTTAAACAGTAACAAAGCACAGGTAATGCTAAATTCAATATTCTAGCCATTATTATTTATTCATTAATATTCATCGTAGGTCAAATGCAGTGAAAACGGGTTAACACGAAGTGATAGGGACCAGCACAATCATTTTGTGTTATCCGAATTTTGAGTTAACCGAATTCCATGTTAGCAGTTTTAATCGTAAAATTTTCACATATCAAATGTGGAATTAGGCTTGTAGGCAAATCCATGATACTTATCAATAATAGGATGTAATAAGAGCTGAAGATATTATCACTATCATGGGGAAATCCTAACTCAAAAACCATTTCGTTTTATCCAAAGAATTTTGCATTTTTGTGGGACCGAAAAATATTTTTGTGTTAAGTGGTATTTCATGTAAACTGTTTCGCATTAGCTACTGGATATATACTGAAAGGTATAGGCACTGGAACGGACCGAGCACGCGTTTCGTGTTAACTGATATTTCGTTTAAAGCATTTTCATGTTTAGTGGTTTCCACTGTATTTACTTTACGAAAAAGATAGTACTAACATGAGAGACATGCTACCATCTATGAGTGACTACTAGATTTACCATAATCCAAATTTTCCTCGGACTCGCATTTAAGTCAAGGGGTGATTTTTTCATGATAGATTTTGACAAAAAACATCGCCTTATATTCGGGCAGATACGGTGTACCTATTTTTTAGTTGAGTTTTTTGCAATATGTTTTAAATTAGGGTTGGCCAACTGGTCAATTGACCTGTCAAAAATTGGTCAATTGGCCTAATTTTTGACTGCTTTTTTTGACCATGTCAAAAATTCATACAGGTTTCTCGTTGCCATTCTGGACCTCTTAAGGCAAAACTTGAAGTAGCACTAACAAATTTGGTGGATATTAAACACATATTATGGACTTGGGATATTTTCTGGTTTGGTATCAAACCATTGGCATTGCATAACAACCATTAAGTAATACATAATTGAAAAATGGTTTAGGGATAAGTGGATAACACAGGAACAATCCCTACTTAATATGTATATAGGATATTTTTATGCTGAACTCTTGCAGTCTCAGCGCAACAAAGCTTCATAAAAATACAAGTGTATGAAAATACTTGTATGTCTGTTGATCAGCAGACACCCCTGCAACCCCCCCCCCTCCTCCCCCCAGGCCCAAATAAGGCCAAATATCGAGGAATTGGGGGCCCATTGTTTTACTTGGCAGGGGGGCATTTTTTTTCTTGATCGATTCTGCTATGCCATTGCTGATCATTCAAAAGATAAAGATTTTACTGTTACAGCAGTTACTGACCAGTGCTGTCAAAAGAAATTTGAAAATGTCACTAAATCTACTGTCAAACGTAGCTAAAAATAAATAAGTGCAGAAATACTTTAAAATTTCTTATTACATCTAATTAGTAATATTATAATCTTCTTGAAGATAAATCACAATTAAATTAATATTTGAATAATTAGAATTAAATAATTCAGGATTTTTACAAAATGGAAAGGATAAAAGCATTTATAGTCCAAGCTTATAAAATAAGTAGAAAAGTGAAAGATTTAAAAAAATGTACAATAAAAATACTAAAGTAATTCTTAAAATACAAACTAATCACATTGGGTAATTCTTCTCCACTTAAATTATTGTCTTTTTGCTTTCTCTTCAGCTGAATACCTATATGCACCAGTGGAACCAGTTTTATTATTTATAACACACTTCGGCAGTTCGTAATCGTAACAACATTTTCATATGTTCTTAAACCATATTTAATAGCCAAAATTGCATTTAATGTCTTGCCACATTCTTTTCCATAATTTCGACTTTGTAATGTTTATGTTACTTAATTGACGTTCAACGTTACATCATTTGAGTGGGGTAATTTGAGTACTATTAATGCCAGATTTGAAATGTTCTCAAAAGGATTTTCACCAATTGCATCTCGGTAGACAGTGATTTCTGGCCAAAGTTTTAATAATTCTCGGCCGTATTCATAGATTTTCATTTTTACACGTGACTAAGGGCTACTTGCTAGTCACCTACTAAGGGAGTAACTAAGAGCTACTAAAAATTGGTGTTCATAGTCTGAATCGAGCGACTTACTAGGGTTGACTAAGGGTCACTAACTTAGAGCTTCACCAAGCATCACTAAGCTGAACATGGGGAAATGCAACGCTTAGCAACATTGTGAAGCACTTACTGTGCATGTGCAGTAATCGATACCTCGAGTTCCTGGAATGTACGAGGACGACAAGCCATGGCGAAGGTCATTCCTCCTGTGGTTGGGCTTTGTGCTGATGCTAGTGTTATCAATTCTGAATTCTTATTTCATTTAGCTTATTTAAATTAGTGTTAGTGTAATTTTGTAGAATTATTGGTTAGGTTTTCTCCTTTTAGTGTTTCTTTGTCATAATTACAATTTAGTTTACATTATTATTTTCAGTATTTAATATTTTCTTGAGTTAGTTTTGTAGGATAATTGGTTAGGTTTATTCATTTGTTTTTCTTTGACAATTTCGATTTAAATTCGGTAGTTTTCAGTATTTAATATCTTCTTTAGTTAGTTTTGTAGGATAATTGGTTAGGTTTATTCATTTTAATGATACGTAATTTCAAGTTAAGTTAGGTTGTTTTTGGTAATTAATATTTGTTAAAGTAACATGGAAGTAAAATGAGTTAGGTCGCTCATTTCTTATATTTACTCCTGAAAAGCCTATCGGAATATTTCCTGAAGGGATCCTGACACTCCACGTATACTTTCCTACCGCAATTATATCTAAATTCATCTAATTCCATCATCTCCAGCGCTTCTTCATAGTCCTCAAAATCTGACCCGGCCATATAAAATATTATTAAATGTAAAACTATAATATGTCTATTTATATAACAAGAACTAGAAATATACTAACAACTATTAAAGTACCATGAACTAAGTGATTATACCAAAAAATGACTACACAAAAACTAAGCAATACGTAAAAACTTGGTTGGCTATTAAAATTAAAACAAAGTAGAAAAGTAACTAATTAAAACAAAACTAAACTAAAATGATAAAACTCAGAATAAATAAACTAAATACAATAAGTAACCTTTATAAGAAAGAATGAAACAATAAATTACCTTACTCTACTATCAAACAAAATTAAACTAATTTGATGAAATAATGAACTACACAGAAATATAAGACACTCCTATAGAAATAACTTAATAACAAATATTAATTAACAATATTATACCTAAAAAAGACTCATATTCAACGATTGCTTTCACTACGCTTAAACATGGGAAGCTGGTTTAGTGTGGCAAGTTAGTAAGGCTGACTACCGTAGTGAAAGATTAAGCAAATCACCCCTAGTAGGATGCTATGAATATGGCGTATGTAGTAGTGTGCTACTAAAGGGACTTAGTAGGCCTTAGTAGCTGAGTAAGAAAACTATGAATCTATGAGTCTGAGTTTTATGTCCACATAATTGTATGTAGTTTTTTTTTACACAGAAAATCAATACAAGTCAGCAATGCTGAATCTTCGACAAACATTTTAGCTATATTAAGTATTTTTGTAGTATTGGGGAAATTACAGTAAAAAGTATTTTAAGATTTACTGAATACTTATATTGATTTTAATAAAGCTATATAAAAGTAATTATTTTTGTTTATCTTGAATATTGAATATTTCTTTCCAAATACAGAAGACGCTAAATTTATCCTCAGATTAGAAGAAAATCGCTACATTAGCGACATTGCTAAACCATAAAAAAGGTCTTAAGTAAAAACTCGCTAAATTTAGCGACAAAGTCGCTAAATTAGCAACACTGTATACCTGCCAATTCATCTTTGGCAAGGGATGTGGGCCTCACAGCACCTCAGCAGCCGTTAGTTTCCAAACATTCCTCTTTATTGAGTTAATACTTCAAAAAAGAAACCAGGATATTTAGGATTTTTGGACAGAATGAGACCACAAGAGAAGACTGAACTTGACAGGGTGTTTGCTAAGGCTATGTATGCAAGTAATTTGCTGTTTCACATACTAGAAAACCCCTACATTGTAGATTTTTTTGGTAAATTGGACCCAATTTATACTCTAGCGGGAAGAAAACGCTTGGCTGGACATCTTCTTTATGAGGCTTATGTCAAAATACAACAAACAATTGGTAGTATTATTGAAGAGGCATCTCATCTCTCTATTGTCTCAGATGGTTGGACCAATGTTTGAAGTGAAGGTATCATTAATTTCATGGTAGCAACTCCTCAACCATTATTCTACAAATTTTTAAACAAAAAAGAAAGCCACACAACAGAGTATGTAGCATCACAGTTTGAAAATGTTATTGAAGAACTAGACTCGATTAAATTATTTTCTGTTTTGACTGATAATGCAGCAAACGAGATGTGCATGGAATATTGTGAAGAAAAAATATTCACATATACAGCTGTACAGTTGCTCTGCTCTCACATTTCAGCTCTTTATTCATGATTCAGTCAATTCAATCCCGCAATTCAAAAGTTAAGATGATTGTCAAATTCTTGTAAAACAAACATGTTCCAGCTGCTTTACTTCTTCAGTGCCATAAACAGCACAATGTAAATTCAACATTGAGCATGCCTTGTCTTACACATTGGACATCAGTGGTACTGTGTTTGCAGAAACTTCAACTATGTAAGGAAGCTTTGCAGTCAGCGATGGTCGAGGATAGTATTTCTAGCATCTGTTCACAAGACATTAGAAGTGACATTAGATGATGATATCTTTTGGGTATGCAATTTCAAATGTTTAGATATGTTGCTACCCATTTCGGAAGCAATACATAAAGTTGAAGGTGGCAAATGTACACTGGCAGATGTGGTCTGAATTCATGAAAATTCAGGTCCACATAAATGACAAATACAAAGAATTACCACACTCTGTAGCTGAGGAAAAACTGGTAAAAGAAATGATAGAAAAACGCAAGTGCCAAGTAATCACAGATGTGCACAATGCAGCATATCTTTTAGATCCTCGATATCAAGGTGATATGCTGAAAAATTAAGAGTTTGATGATGCATGCAAATTAATACTGAATGTGGCCAAATTTAGACATTTTCCTGACAGCAATGCTATTTTGGCTGAAATAGTTCATTTCAAAGCAAGAAGTGACACTTTCAACAGAAAAATGATATGGAATGCAGTTGAATATAATAATGCAGGTCAAATTACACCATCAAACAGGTGGAAGGGTCTCTGCCCTTCCAGTTTACTAGCAGAAATTGCTGGCATTCTGCTGACATCTCCCAGTTCTACTGCTTGTGCTGAGCGAAACTGGTCAGTTTGGGGGAACATCTACACCAAAAACAGAAACAGACTCAAAGCAGAAACAGCTGGGAAGTTGGCAACAGTTTATCATAATTTCAGACTCATAAAAAATATTTCTGAAAAGGATGAAGATTTGTTAACATATTCAGCGATGGAATTAGATTATGAGGAAACAGAGTAAGGACATGGAAGGTGAATTGCTTTTAAAAAAATAACCTTAGTGAGAACACTGAATGAAAAATAAAATGAAACTGACTGTAGGACACTACAAACACCTGCTTTTTTATATTTTACATGAACCAGAATGGTTTATTAAAGTTTGTTATTGTACAATGATTAGTATTTCAACTTCTTTATTGTTTTTAATCATTATTATTTTGGCCTAAACTCCAGGTTGTTTTTTTGAATGTTCATGTTAAATACTGATAAGTTATACAAAAGTATTGAGTGTTTATTTAAAAATGTATACAAATACTATTTTTTGACCATTTTGAATTTTTTTGACCTATTTTTGGAAAAATTTGACCGGTCAATTGCCCAAAAAGTTTTCGACTTGTCAGAAACCTATCCCTATTTTAATTACACTGAAATATAATTTGCAAAGAGATTCAAATCTATAAAATCGAAGAAAAATTATGAATACCAGTGAATTTACTAAGTGCATGGGCTTCGTTTCGATTAAGAGCATCATGAGGCATTTATACAGAACTCAGCCGGTGTTCATTCTAGATGATATATGCAGCTACCTGAAATAACAATCTTTTATCACTGCATTATTTTCAAGAAATGCTTACGAAGATCGAATGTTGGGCCTTTTCGAACTTTGGAGCTCCTCTGACGATATGGATATTTTTCATCAAGGGTTGCTGCTATGTCGTACAGGTGCTTGAAAATTGCTGCCAAGTCTCCTTTGTTGACAGGGTTCTATTAGGCTCCAGTTCATTAGTACTAAACTCAGATTCCTCCCTTATTTGCTTCTCATCTGGTGCTATAAGGTCTTCATTCGCAAGTTCTTCCCTGTGTGAGTGTAACAGATCCTCGATATCATCTCAGTCAACCTTCACAAAGCCAGCTCTGTGGACCATCTCGACGATGGCATGCCTCTCACTCCAAATCCTGAGCATCAAAGCCCCTTAAGTCATTGACGACCTTGGGCCAGATCTTCTTCCACACACCATGCATTTCTCTGAGACTTCTGCCCAGGAATTACCAATGATGTCAATGGCATCTTAATATTATAACTCTGCCAGAAATCTTTTATGTCTGGTTTGTCTGCTCCATCGGTGTTCATTAGAAGCATGACCGAGATTTGGCAAAGACAGTAGACCTTGAATGATGCAATGATGCCCTGATCTATAAGTTGAATCAGGGAAGTGATGTTTGGTGGTAGAAACACCACTTTAATGTTATTACTGAGGTCGGTGAAAATGGCTGAAGCAATCCAGGCCTTCCTGTTGGAGCACCAAATGACAGGTAAATGCTGTTTTGCATAGCCCTTGAGTGCTCTAGGATTTTCCAGATGGTAAACCATCAAAGGCTTGATCTTGTAATCCTCTGATGCATTTCTACCCAGGAGCAGTATGCAACAGTCCTTTGCTGCTTTGAATCCCAGTGCTAACTTTTCTTCCATGGAGATGTATGTTTTGTTCAGCATCCGCTTCCAAATCAGGCCTGTTATGTCAGCAATGAAAACTTGTTGTAGTGTATAGCCCCCTCTGTTGATCAGTGATTTGAGGAGCATTGGAAATTTGTCTGCAGCAATCATCTGCTCCAGCAGCTTCTCTGGTCATTTTAATATTGTGGAACGCATTGCGTTTCTTAAAATGACTAAACCAGTCATTGCTAGCAGCCAAATGAACTGCGTCCATCTCATTCTTTGTCAATTCTTCGTATAAACACTTTGCCTTCGCCTGAATGACCGCCATGGATCAAGGACAATTCTGCTGGTTTTGGTGCTCAATCCATGTGACCAATACACAGGCCTGCGAAGATTTTGCTGTTTTGGTAAACATATGTGATTTATATAAATATTGATGCGCTGAATTTGAAAATGGCATTCGTTTTGGCTTATCACATACAGATTTTACACAATTCGATATTATATGGCCATTATCGAATCCTATATAAGTATGTACAGTGTTATACAATTTCGTTAATGCATTGAACGTTAAATAGAATGTGATAAAAAATTCAACACTACTGTCGTCCTAAAGTGGGATAGGCTTAATGCTTCTGCTGCCTACGAATTATAACCTGTCATCAGCTATAAGACCTATGCCGCATGGACCAGACGTCCCGATTCTTACACTGCCGGCTGAGTTGGAGGATGTCGAATCCTCATCCAGCTCGGAGTTTACAGCAGAGGAATATGTGTATTTCTCATCTGACAACGAAGACATAGCTCCGCAGCTATTTACTCAAAGTGAGTTGAAGGATTTAATCCGGGACGTAGGTCTTACTAAGGAAAAGAGTGAATTATTGGGATCAAGATTAAAAGAAAAGAATCTATTAGCCCCAGGAACAACCTTTTACTGGATTAGAAGTCACAAGAATGAGTTTCGGAATTATTTTGGAATGGAAGGTGAACTGGTTTTCTGCTGTGATATTCCTGCTTTGATTCAGCAGTTGGGAGAAGAAACCTATGACCTGAAGAAGTGGTGTTTGTTTATTGACTCTTCAAGAAGGATTTTAAAGGCTGTATTATTGCATAATGGAAACAAATTTGCTTCCATACCAGTTGCACATTCAATATACCTAAAAGAGTCATATGAAAATTTACAAACAATATTACAAAAAATTAAATATAACGAACATGAGTGGTCTTTGTGTGGTGATCTAAAGGTTTCCGGGATTTTATTGGGTCAACAAGGAGGCTATACTAAATTCCCTTGTTTCTTATGTGAATGGGATAGTAGAGCGAGGGACAAACATTGTATAAATAAAAATTGGCCTAAAAGGGAATGATTCATAACAGGAACGAAAAATATGAAACATGCCAGTTTAGTTTACCCACAGAAAGTTTTATTGCCACCTTTGCATATAAAACTTGGTATCATGAAGTAAATCGTAAAAGCGCTGGACAAGAGTGGCTCGTCCTTCTGATATCTCTACCGTAAGTTTCCATCTGTATCCGAAGCTAAAGTGAAAGAGGGCATATTTGATGGACCACAAATTCGACAACTCATAAAGGACACCGAATTTACTGATACCATGAGTGAAATAGAACTTCAGGCATGGGATGCATTCAACAACGTCGTTAAGAAGTTCCTTGGCAATGTAAAAGATCCCCAGTATGAAAAAATCGTGGGAAATTTGTTAGACAAGCTGCAGAAACTGGGATGTAATATGAGTTTAAATTACATTTTTTACACTCTCATCTCGATTACTTTCCCGAAAATTTAGGAGTCCTCAGTGAAGAACAGGGTGAAAGATTTCATCAGGACATCAAAGAGATAGTGAGTCCATGGTGGCCGACTATTGTTGGACCTTAAAAAGAGAAGTTACTCGTCAAGAACATAACAGGAAATCTATGGAACGCTCATTTGGAGCAAAGCGAAAATGGAAACATCCTGACCCTAATCATCCTATTTAAAGGTATTTAAATAACTTCTTACCTTAGATGATGTTTATATGGGGCTGTCAGACTATATATCGTATGACTTCTCCATGTCTCTGTCCATATACATTCATAAACGCATGATTTTAGCGTAAATTTGTTTTGTAATTTCTGAAAAATCCTGATGTGATACGGAAAAACGGGCATTTGATTTGAATTCAGCATGCTCAAATTAATAAAAATCACATATTCAACTTGAAACAGCAGAAAAAAAATTCATTTTCTCAGGCCTGTGTAATTGTTCCATTTTCTGTAAGGTATTAGAACGAGCTTTCCTAATCCTCATAGTAGTGATATTGGTTGATCTTTAGGCCATTTTACGAATATTCTCACCATTCTCATGGATATTTCTAATTGTAGAACCACAAATCACAATGTTCTCCGAAGGCCAATGTTTCTCTCTCCATGTTCAAATCTTTTAAGCACTTCCATTTTAATTTCTAGCTTTCTTCACTTCCTTCTTTCTCACAGTGTAATCACTGCTAACTCTTGTGGAACTCATTTTAACACAGGATGGATAAATTACAGAAGGATAACAAAATCACAGGGATGAACAAGAGCAAAGTGTTAGCAGTAGGAAAGATGGCAAAAACTAAAGCTGCCAGGACAGCAGTATGCACATAGCAGAGGTGATGGCATTAGAATGAGTGCAGTGGTGCAAATTAGATGTTATAATCTACGTTATAAATGGCATTAAAATGAAAGCGCACAAATAGAATTGGTGTATAACGAGCATCACCTCTATGTCAGATTTTTACATTAAAAACTCGTATTCAAAAATCAACAGCAATAAAATGAAATTTCATTTAGACGTTCTTGATTCAAGTCCAGAACTATGATGATTCTAAGTACAGGCTACTCCCGAGATTCGACCAACTTGAGGATTCGACCGGTCGAATCCCGCTTATTCGACCCAGGCGATTGGTCGGACGAAATAGGAACTAGTTTACGTGAAGTAATTTTTAGCCTGCCCAACGACGTGAAGTTTAGTTTCAGTCTAGACATCGTTATTTCTGCTCTGATTGTTTGAATTTGTGCTCATTTAACTCGTTTTTTTTATAATCTCTTATTAAAATTTATTTATTTTATTTATAAATTTATCACTTGACATGGCATCATCATCCCTTCTCTAATTGTTTGAATTTGTGCTGATTTCACTCGTTTTTTCTGTAAATCTTTTATTTATTTATCATTTGACATGGCATCTAAAAGGAAATGTAATAGTGATTATGCAAGTGAATCAAATAAAAGAATGCATAAAACTCATAGTTATAAATTGAAATTTGAAATTTTGTAGCGTGTTAAGAAAGGTGAAAGTTCATGCTGAAATCGCACGATCTTTGGGGATGTCTCGTTCAACTATTAGTACTTATGTGAAACAGGAGAAAATTCTAGAACGTGATAAATTCAGGTAATTTGATAACAATAAACAGTCCTAGGCACGGTGGTGTGATTCCTAAAATGGAAAAACTTGTAATACTTTGGGTAGATGATCAGTGTCAGAAACGCATTCCTATTAGTGAGGCCATGATTAGAGCAAAGGCTAAGGATCTTTATGATGATTTGAAGGAAAGGATGGATGAAATTTCTATTGATGAGCCTCCATTTAGTGCAAGTCATGGCTG
Organism: Uropetala carovei; assembly: GCA_036926305.1. NCBI lineage: Eukaryota > Metazoa > Arthropoda > Insecta > Odonata > Petaluridae > Uropetala > Uropetala carovei. The sequence continues at coordinate 13,560,344 of JAXCHB010000011.1, forward strand.
GTTTGACAGATTAAAGAGAAGGGCAGGTTTACATAGCCTTAAATTAACTGGCAAGGCTGCAAGTGCAAATACTGATGTTGCCTCAAGTTGTTAATTTCGCTGCGATATATAGTTGTCTGTATAGATAGATGTATGCAGGGATGTGCTGCAGCCAGTCCGGCTCGTGTGAGTCGTTTGTTAAAATCTTTGAAGCTGGACAAATCGAATGTTGCACGTCACTCTTCCATTAACTTTGTTGGTAAAATACTAATACTACTCATTCCTCCATTTAAATAACATGGGAATGGATGAGGCAGAGTTCATTGAATTTGGATTTTAAAATTACATAAAATAATCATACAAACAAAAATTTATTTTTTCCTTTTTAGTGCAAAAGATAAATTAAACATTTAAAATATTTTTTATTTAATTTATTCATAATTTAATATTGTTGTATTAACACATTAGTAATGCTATTTTATCTTTATATAATGTGAGGGGAGACAATAATTTTTTCCCGAGATGCAGGAACGTGTCACCCGGTTATAACATTCAAGTCTATGGGAAAACAGTGCTCGACATCGACTGTTCGAGATTTGACCATGTTTTCAGGAACGCATCTCGGGAGTCACCTGTAATTTTAAAATGCAAATTATTAATATGCTATATCGCTCTGAGATGAATTTCCAAAGTTAGCATTTTATTTATGTAGACTATAGCTAGAAATAGTACCTTCACTGCCTCAAAAGTTGGCACTAATTACTGTACCACATGTTTTCTGCTTTTGGAATTTTGCTATATGGAGGTTCATTTTAGTGAAACAAATAGGATTAATATTTCACAATTGACAAGTTTTATAATTACCGGACACTTGTAAGGTAGAGGTTTTCTATATACTTTTGCTAATGGATTCATTAGAACCAATGCTGCTTTCATTATACACAGTATTTCACTGTAAGGCAGTTTGCAGGACAACAGCATTTGTTGGTAACCTAATGCTCACTGAAATATTTATTATTAGACAAATTATACATTTCAATATTTGGGATTAAATTTGTGATTATGATGTTTTATGCTTGATTTCTCTCTTGCAGCAAGAGCTGATGAACAGCAATCTCTGCAGCAACCTACAAGTATTTATGCTGGCCATAGTGTGCCTTCCATAATCATGATGATTTTTCAGTATTCTACAAGCCCATGTAAGAATCCAGTTTTACTTTATCCATATGTAGTAATGGGAAAGTATTGTGTTCACGAAAAAAATCGACTTCGAGATTTCAATGGAAATACACGTTTTGAGGTCCCTAGAACACGTTTAGAGTATTTTCGGAATGATGTCTGTGTGTGTGTGTGTGTGTGCGTGTGTGTGTGCACGTGTGTGTATGTGCGGGCATATGTGATTGTGGGTGCTCTAACTCAAAAAGTACGTGCCATATCATTACCAAACTTCATATATAACACTTTAACATGAGCACAAAGAACTGAGTAGTTTTTTGAAAATAACGGGTAACCGGAAGTCGAGGTTTATTTGAAACCCGATTCGGTTTTTTCGATATTTCTTCGTTAAAACATCATTATTCTATATACAATTCTATACAAAAGTTATAGAGAATGTGATTTCCTACAACTTTCATTTAAAGCAATTTTCCATAGCAGTTAATGTTTAGGAATTATTTATAAATAACCAGTTTTTCGGTTTCTGTTAAATATCTCATTAAAAACATCGTTATTGGTAATCTAAGTGAGGAACAAAGTTGTATAGAATAATATTTCTTACAAGTTTTGTTTGAAACAAATTTTTGTAGAACCATCCATTTCAGAGATATTTTGCTTTTCTTAATACCAGTATACAGCGCCAGCAGCATGTAGTGGTGAATTCTGTAAACATATTCAAAATATACCTAATTTACGGCAGTAAGGACGACTGTATTCTTTTACGATACAAAATAATAACTTTGCCTCATAATGCTATTCATAATAATTTAAATATCTATACCCCAAATATGGAGAAAGTCGTGTTGGCCACATCAGATTTTTTATTTTTTTGTATTACATTCTTTACTATGATTAATATTTGACTAAATTTTAATGTTTATAAGCTGCATTGAGTTGTATCTCTAATAGCCTAAGAGAAATTGGCACCGATATCTAATGATGTGTTTGATTAGCTCAAGATTTTAAATAGAGATAAAGTGAGTATTCTTAACACAGTCTGTTCATGTGCAGTTTACTAGTCAGCAGTGACCGTGATAGTCCAGTCACTGAACATGGACTGCATTTATTTCTATGTATTCTGTGAAAGCTTTGGATTGTTTTATTGACACAATATGAGGTGAATGCAGGGGTGTGCTGCCAAATATATAATAACCGGGTCTCTCTTATCACTGCTCCTGGCATCGAATTTGTCCTTTTTTTTGCAATCTTGAGATCACGTTACCTGATCTTTGCGGGAATTAGAAGGGATTCCAATAAAAAAATGTAATATTGTAAATAAAAATTAAATTTTTATTTTAAATGTTTAAATATCATTAATTACTATTATATCAAGGGTGGTGGCTTAGAATAAGCATATTCCATGTACAATTGTTTAGTATCTTTCAGATAATAAATTTCTTCATAACACGATCTAGAAAGTGCTCTTAACATTTGACGTCCCATTAGTATTATCAGACCGCGATGTGTCGTTACCCTCCGGATAGTGTAATGCTTAGCTCAACAACTGGCTCGCTGAGCATCAAAAATTAACAACTGCCCCGTCGAGCTGGACAGAACTGGCTGCAGCACACCCTTGGGTATATGCCTCTGGCAAATTCTAACATTTCATTTGGTGAAATTTTTTTATTTTCTTTATTTCTATTTTATTTCTATTTTACTTCTTCCATTGCAAAATATCACTTCTCGAATTTCAGTGATCATTTTGCCTCCCTCAATTTTTCAAAAACATTTACCAAACGTTCTGCGTGCTGTTCTATGGTTGCACCGAATACTATGACTTCATTCAAATAGACCAAGCTTTAACCCTCTGAGGACGCCATCCATCATGCATTGAAAACTCACCGGGGCATTTCTCAACCCGAAGGGCATATGGGTATACTCGTAATGGCCACTGTCTACATTAACAGCGGTCTTCTCCTGGGATTCTGGATGCATGGGAATCTGATAGAATCTGCTTGTCAAATCTAGCATAGAAAAATATCTACTTTCTCCTAGATAGTCTAGAGCAGGGCTGGCGAACCATTTTGAGATCGCGTGCCCAAATTACAGGAATAAGAGATCATTTTCTAGCTAGCGTGCCAACCATAAGCATGGCTACTGTGAGGGGTTATATAAATATTGCATATAAACAAATAGTATTTAATCTACTGTGATTTTAACATCATTTAGATTTTCTCAAAAATAGCATTAACAATTTTGATCATATTTCTTACAGTGATAGAGGTAGGCATCATGTATCATACTGCACTAGCCATATGTCTAAAAAAATAACTATTTCGTGAACAGTGACATTAAAATAAATCGAGCTTAAAAAGCCTGACCAATGGTGGCCTATCCCTGCGTATGCAAGTCTGTGCGATGTATATCGGACCGATTTTTTATTGAGGCTGAAAACCACATGGCGGGGCTGATAGTTTGCTGCAACACCATGAAAAAATGCGTTTGAAAACTTGGAAAAAACACATGGCCTCATTGAATTGAAACATTGCCCCGTTAATCACTTGTCCCCCTCCCACCCCATCCGAATGTCTGTGCCTCCCCCTCCCCATATTATTTAATGTCTTCTCCCTCTTGGTGGCATTTAAATGTCCTAACTTTCCACCAAGTCTAAATTATTCACACTTTCGGTCGTTGCCCGAACAAATTGCGTTTCTTCCATCGAATGATCTTCCTCCAACAAGTCGATCTCACTCATCAAGGCCATTCGCATTCCTTTCTGCAGCGAAACTTCTTCTTCACCAAAATTAACAACTCTTAGAAAAATGGATTTACTTTCTAAATCTTCACACAACCCTCTAACTACTTTAATATTTTCTAACTCTAATGGCACTCCTACTATATACAGATGTGACTCATCCAGACTAGTAACTGGGGCATCTACACGTAGTATTTTCTCGCACCTAGAGGGAATCAGTTCGACTTCCTTGAGACATACGGGGACTTCACACACACTTTCATGAGGCAACTGGGTCACCCCCACCCTCTGCACACTTCTTGATTCCTTATTAGGTTCCTCTCGCCTACTGTGTAGTGGCCACAACTGCCCCCCCCCCCCCCCCCCCCCCCACTCTGAGTTCTTTGATACACATTTATTACCCCTTGATATTTATCTAGAAAATCTAACCCTATTATACCGTCGAAGCCCCTAAACTATCAACTACTTGCATGTCTATTCCAAAATGTCGCTCTACTATTGAAAGAGTAATCATTTTCTCCCTGAAAGTCCACATTACCTCTCCCGTAATGACTTTCATTCTATACGGACATGGTCTCGCCCCTCCCGATCCACACACGGCTCAAAGCACAAGAGATAACTGAGCACCAGTATCTATGAGGAATCTACAGCTTCGGCCTGCAATACTCACGTCTGCCAGCAAATCACTTGCTCCTTCCTCACCTTTCATTTACGGAAATAACATTTCAACCAGGGGCCGGGGTTGGTGGAGGTGTTGGCCCCATTTAAATCTCCTGTGTCAGCTGAACGCTGCGGGTGCCTGCAGTTTCATGCCATGTCCAGCAGCATCTGCCCCTTTTGCACTGCCTTGCCAGATGGTTTGCCCCCCCCCCCCCCCCAGATGGTTCGACCCCCTGCAGTTAAAACACACTCTCTCACCTGGGACATGAAAGACCCGCCGTGCTGGTGGCTCTTCCTTCGGGTGTCTCTCTACCTCCTGAATGTGGGTAGCTGCTCACTGCCTGCATATTTTCGATTCTCGATATAAATAAAAATAATTAGTATTGTATTGTTGTGCACAATGTTTGCCCTATAATTTTGTTGTTGGGCGAACATTAAATGAATAAATAAATAAGTATCAGTGGTTTCATTGGCAAGCAACTTAAAGCATGGTGCTCCATTAACTTCTTTTACTATTTGCTCTGTTATAAAATTTCTGCTTCAATAATATCATTTTGAAATGGACTAATATAGGAAGCATTTTTTGGAGTCATTGTTAATCTTGATGTAAAATTGTCCTTGTATCTAGCACAAAATCTAATAAGTGATCAAAATGTATCAGACTATGCATCCACTCTAACCGCACCTTATAGGGATTATAGAAGTGACTTTTAAAGTGGTAGAACTAATATTGAATGGTTAATTATTTTATTCACATTTGTCTTACTTCTTAAGCGAGAGCCAGACCCCATGGACCACCTCCCTCCCTGCGTACGCCGCTGACATGTATTAAAAAAAAGTCGTTACAACTTACATTGTAGAAACTTTCTCATATATTAATGCATCCTTTAGTTATCTTTAGAAAATGAAAATCATATCAGTCGGTTTTTAGAAAATCCAATTTTTGTTTAAGTTGCCCAAGAATAAACTAGCCTTATATTCATTCATTGAGAAAAATGAAATATTTAGTATTATTGCAGACGTATACTCAAGTAATGGTACGAAATTTTATCAAAATTGTTTTGGCCGTTTTTGAGAAAATCAAATTATTGCTAAGGTTGCCTAGAATAAACTAGCCTTATATTCATTTTTTGAGAAATATGAACTATATAGTATTATTGAAGACGTAAACTCAAGTAACTATTACGAAATTTGATCAAAATCGTTAAGAGCTGTTTTTGACAAAATCATATTGTTAAAAATGCATAGAATAAACCTCTTAATTATTGATCAATGTCAACCATTTCTTCATATACTCTGCTCTGTATGATAAAATGCCTAAGTGCGAGATTTCATTAATTTTCGTTCTACCATGTAGGCTCTAGAGCCAGTAACAGGCAGACGGCATTGCAAAAACCACTTTTGGATTCAGCGACACCTAAAATGTATATTTCCATAAAAATCTCGCTCGAATTTTTTTGCGATAACAATACTTTCTCAATATACTTTGTATATGAGAAAGTAAAAACTGAATCTTCTGTTACAGCTCAACATTGTCAGCTTCTGGAGTGTTTGATGTCCATGAGGGTGAACATTGCACAAGATCTCTTAAGTGTAATTGCCCATGGTACCACACCAGCTCGGGCTGCTGCTGCCAAACTTCTTTTTCATTATTGGCCTCCCTTCTGCAGCTCTCTTGTACCTCTTGAGTTGCAGAGAAAGACTGGTGGAGGAACACCTTCAGCTTCTATCAGATTTACTTGTAGGAAAGCAAACCTTTATTGTATAGTCATGTTTCAGTGTTGGTTTGTTAAAAAAGTAAAATTATTTTGATAAGAACTTTAAATTTGGTCAAATATTGCTTTTAAAATGTATGCATTGTATAATTTTTATGCAAAAATTCTAATTCTAAATTACTGTATCATAAAGTTGCTTTTAACAAATCAATTTTTATGTAAATTACAATTTTTTTCAGCTGAATGGACACCATTTGTTTGTCAAAGGGATGCTTGTCCTAGTGCAGGAAATGCAGAAGCTGTTAAAGTTTGCTATGATCATGGTATTGCCATAATGTTTTCTGCTGAGAGTGGAAGCCCTCCTCCACTATATCTTTGCATTGAATGTGCAAATGAGATTCATCGTGCTCATCCTGATCGGGCCTTCCATGACTTACTTCATCCTGTACAATCCCTAGTAACCTTAACTTGTGAAAACAAGGTAGGGCTCAAGGCAATAGATATTAGATAATTTAAAATTTATTGCTGCTTTCACTAGTCTGCACTGTAGGCTTTATTTAGAAGAATTTAATTATGACGTATTTATCAACAAATGTGAAATCAAGAGATCTGAATTAAAAGTGTTAAAGCAGTTGATGAATACATGAAGCTGCCTTATCAGAATTGAATTTTCTCTCAGGAATACAAGGAGAATTTCAATTGAATGCTACAAGGTGAATAAAAAAAGTTCATTATTTTTCTGTCCTCAGATAAAAGGTTTATTTTAAAATTTAGGTTTTTAGTCTTCCCTAAAAATATCACTTGCTGATGGAGGTTTGCATTGTACAGTAAAACCTCCATATATCAAATTGGAAGGGATCAGATTTTTAGGCTATTTGATGAATGGAGGTTCACTATAAAGAGGTTTACTGTATGACCTTCATATTATCATTAATAAATGCACAAACTGGTAATTAAAAGTACTATTGTCTTTTTAATTACTATATTAGTATATTTATATATACCAACATAGATTTAATATATTTATAATATAAATATAAATCTAAATTAACAAAAAATGAATATGTACTCTACCTATAGTTTACTGAAAAAAAACGTAATTTCAGTCTGTGTCATCTTTTTCTTAAATTCATTGGATGCAACATTTTCTATTTTATTTAGTAGCAAGAGATTATCACAACTGCAATCCTCCATATTCATAAAAAAATCATTCTAGCACACTCAAAGCCTCTTGCACTTCATTCTTTTTTGGAGTTGGAATTATTTCCTCTTCATCTTTTTCTTCTTCTTCCTTATTAGTCTCTGCAATAGTCTCCCTTCCAACTTCTATCTCCAATTCTTCTACCATTTCTCCCTCAGTTGGTGCACAAGTTAATAGGGAAGTGTCAACATTAACAAAATCATTAAATGATGTTTGAAGATGAATTATTTTATTGATTTCACCCCATTCCAAATGTTCATCATCTGATACTTCATCTACCTCATATTATGTCCTCATAAATCCTGCCTTTATGAAGCATTTATTAATAGAGGCTGATTGAACATACAGTGGAATCTCCATTTAAGGTTTGCGTCGGGGACAAGTTTTTTGTACCTTAAATTGAGTAATAAATTAAATGGGGGTTCTCTAACATTGAAAGACTAAACAGCAGTTCATTAATGTCAAATATGTTTTATTAGTTAAAACACAAATATTAAGTGTATATATTAATTACTATCAATTTTTTCATTCGTAAAAATTCACTGAACGAAGATGGTTCAAAATAAACTGATGTGGCCTACACATGACTTTCTCCATATTTGGGGTATAGATATTTAAATTATTATGAATAGCATAATGAGGCAAAATTATTATTTCGTATCGTAAAAGAATACAGTCGTCCTTATTGCCCTAAATTAGGTGATTGTGGGCCCTCTAATTCAAAAATTAATTGCCATAGCATTACCAAACTTCATATATAACACTTTAGCATGAGCTCAAAGAACTGGTTAGTTTTTGGACAATATCGGTTAACTGAAAGTTGAGGTTTATTCGAAACCCGATTCGGTTTTTGCGATATTTCTCCATTAAAACATCATTACTGTATGTACAATTCTATACAAAGGATATAGAGCATGTAATTTTCTACAACTTTCATTTGAAACAATTTTCCAAAGCAGTTAATGTTTAGGAATTATTTATAAATAATTGGTTTTTCGGTTTCCGTCAAATATTTTCTTAAAAACATCATTATTGGTATTCTTCGTAACGAACAGAGTTGTAGAGAATAATATTCCTTCCAGGTTTTGTTTGAAACAAATATTTGTAGGACCATCCATTTCGGAGATATTTTGCTTTATCTTAATACCAGTATACAGCACCAGCAACATGTAGCGGTGAATTCTGTAAACATATTCAAAATATACGTAATTTTTGGCAGTATGGACGATTGTATTCAATTACGATACGAAGTAATAATTTTGCCTTATAATGCAATGCATAATAATTTAAATATCTATATCCCAAATATAGAGAAAGTCATGTGTTGGCAACATCAGATTTTTTAAGTTCGGATCCTATAATGAATACATGATATAATTGGGCTCGCATGGGTTATGTAAGATAATACGGTAAAACCCCATTATAAATCGGGTTTCGGGAGACAGAATGTATACACGCGTTAAGGCAACCCACGGTGTTTCGTGAAATAATTTTACAATATCTGATGTGGCCAGCACGACTTTCTCCATATTTGGGGTACAGATATTTAAATTATTATAAGGCAAAATTATTATTTTGTATTGTAAAAGAATGCAGTCGTCCTTATTGCCCTAAATTAGGTATATTTTGAATATGTTTACAGAATTCATCGCTACATGATGGTGGCACTGTAACGGAAATTACAAAAAATTTGGAAAAGTTAAATATCTCCGAAATGGATGGTTCCACGAAAATTTTTTTCAAACAAAAGTTCGAAGAAATAATATTCTCTACAACGTTGGTCCTCACGAAGATTAACAGTAACGATGTTTTTAAGGAGAAATTTGACGGAAACCGAAAATACCGATTATTTATAAATAATTCCTAAACAATAACTGCTATGGAAAATTGTTTCATATAATATTTGTAGGAAATTGCATTCTCTATAACCTTTGTATAGAATTGTGTATACAGTAATTATGTTTTAATGGTGAAATATCGCAGAAACCGAATCGGGGTTCGAATAAACCTTGACTTCCATTCAACCGATATTGTCCAAAAACTAACCAGTTCTTTGTGTTCATGCTAAAGTGTTATATATGCAGTTTAGTAACGATATGGCAAGTACTTTTTGAGTTAGAGCGCCGACAATCACATCCGTGATATCAATTGTGTTAACGTTTGGGATTTCGATAAAAATGGTGAAATGAAAAGTGATCAGAAAGAAAATGCTATGTCAACCAATTGGCAGAATAATAGTATGAAGAACGCATGTATTCCTAAAATGATTACGAATGGTAAGGCTGAGGTTTATCTAAGAAGCGATAGTGAGAAATTAAATGTTGTCGTATTGAACTGCCACAGCATCCGTAAGAAAATTGCCGATTTTGAGCATATTATTCGCAGTCTAGAAGCGGATGTCATGATCGGTACAGAGAGTTGGCTCACTGACGAGATTGCAAGTCAGGAGGTATTCCCTCAAGACTATAGAATTTTTAGAAAGGATCGTAGTATCCGGGCAGGAGGTGGAGTATTTATAGCAGTCAGCAAGGCATACGAAAGTTTTCCACTACCGATTAATGACGCCGAAATAGAAAGTGTTTGGTGTGGAGTTAGAGGAAGCGATTACACTACAGCAAATATATGCGCATTTTATAGGCCTCCCAATGCAAGTTTAGAAATTATTCATAATCTCGAGAAACAAGTAGCAACGCTAATATCAAAAAATAAAGAGAGGGCCATTATAGTGGGAGGAGACTTCAACTTACCTTCAAAAGACGAATCAAAAAGCAAAAATCAACACGGGTTTCGGAAAGGTAGGTCATGCAAAATGCAGCTCGCCCTGTTCATAAACGATTTGTTACAATGCAGAGAGAAAAACACTCAGGTTGATGCCGTTTTCATTGATTTTAAAAAAGCGTTTGACAAAGTACCCCATAATAAATTAATAGGAAAACTAGGAAAGTACGGCATAAACCCTAATATCGTGAGTTGGGTTAAAGACATCCTCTCAAACAGAAAACAGATAGTAGTTATTGATGGGAAGTCTTCATACCCGGTAAATGTCGCATCAGGTGTTCCACTGGGAAGTGTCATAGGCCCACTACTATTCCTCATATATATAAACAATATCTGCTCAGTAGTTCGCTGCAAAAAAAGACTTTTCGCAGATGACCCCATTTTATATAAGGAGATAACAAGACAGGATGACAAAAAATCGTTCCAGGAAGATTTAAACGCCCTTTCAGCATGGTTTCAAGATTGGAAAATCGAAGTTATTCACAGCAGATGTTCCCTATTAAGTTCTGGAAGAATAAGAACAATGAATTAGACTCGGAGTACAGAATTGATAGATTGAATATCCAATCTGCAGAGTACGTTAAATATTTAGGAGTCACCATTTGTCATGATCTATTGTGGAATATGCATATTTGTAGGCGCAGCTAATAAGAAATTGGGCTTCGTAGTCAGAATAGTAAGAAGTAGCACAGAACAGGTACGAGAAACGTGTTATTTATCATTGGTCAGATCTCAGGTGGAATATGCTTCCAGCATATGGGATCCGCACGAAAAGGGACAGATACTTGAGTTAGAAAGAATCCAATGCTGAGCAGCCAGATTTGTAAAGGAAAAATATGAGCAAAACTTAAGAAGGAGTTGAATTGGATATCGCTGGAGGATCGCAGAATTAGCACTAGGTTAAGGCTTCTGGAGAAATTTAGGTCGGAAGTTCTCTTAGAGGAGTTCTCAGGAATATTAGAGGCACCTACGTACATGGGCAGGCACGATCATGAGAATAAAATACGAGAGATCGACTCTAGGACCAAGCGATATTAGAGTTCGTTTTTCCCAAGGACCATACGGGATCATAACAGGAAAGTGATTCCCACGAGGGACGTTATTAGGTAGATTTTGGTGTGCTGCATCTCCTGCCACCCACCAGTCCGGTGATTTGCAGGGTATTATGTAGATGTAGATACATGCACACTCAACCACGTGCTCACAGACAGGCATCATTCCGAAAATATTCTAAAGATGTTCTAGGGGCCTCAAAATGTGTATTTTCGTTGAAATCTCGAAGTCCATTTTTTTCGTGAACACAATACTTTCCCATTACTACATATGGAGAAAGTAAAAATCTGATGTGGCCAACACATGACTTTCTCCATATTTGGGGCAGAGATATTTAAATTATTATGAATAGCATTATAAGGCAAAATTATTATTTCTTATCGTGTGGGGTTTTCTGTCCCCCATCGGGCGCGTCCTCAGGTGGCGGATTGGGGAATGCTCGGCAGATATGCAGGGTAGGTGGGAAATAAAATACCACCCGCGGACCAATACAGAAGCAAAACCCAGGCACGTCTGTTCCCATATCGGGCGGTGTCCTGGTCGGCATCTGCTCCCATGTTAGGGGTGGCTGCTGTGAGAACCTGGCTGTAGGTATAAGAAGCACCCAGCGTCTGTACCCAGATTGGGCGGCTGCCAATAGCGTCTGACCCAGAGAGGACGGCTATCTTTCTACCTAGAAATAGGATGTGGAAGGTCACGAGAAGCCACCACATTATCTTTTCCCAAGATTTCAACTGCTAGACTTGGTTACTCGCAGAGTAGCAAATTCATCCAGAGGTAAAACCCCCTCTCATTCGGATCTCCGAGAGAGGGATACTATACGAGAGTCAAAAACACACAAAGAAGAAAGGTACGATGGAAGGAAGATAAGGATAAGTGAAATAGTTCACATCGGTACGTGGAATGTCCTTACTCTACTACAACCAGGGAAACTAGAAAATGCCAAGGAGGAAATGGAAAGAAATAGGCTGGATGTTTTGGGAGCTAGTGAGATTAGATTGGGAGGAACAGGGGATATTGAGAGTGGAGAGTATAGGGTTTTGTATTCAGGAGAAGAAAAAGGTGGAAGGTATGGAGTGGCAATTATATTAGGGAGGCGGCTTAAAGGAAAAGTGATAGGAATAGAATTCATTAGTTCGAGGATGATCATGGCGTGGTTGGGAGGAGATAAGAAAGATCTAATGTTAGTATAGGTATACATGCCAACCCAACCCAACCCAACCCTGACGAAGAAGTGGAAGAGATGTATGAAAATCTAGAAGAGATTATCGAAAGAGAGAAAAGGAAGTCATGCATTATTATTATGGGAGACTGGAATGCCACTGTTGGAGAGGGAAGGGAGGGAGAGAGCGTTGGGAAATACAGGTTGGGTAAAAGGAACGAAAGAGGAGAGCGGTTGGTGGAATTTTGTGAGGAAAACTCCTTAATTGTGGGAAACACATAGTTTAGCCATCATAAACGGAGAAGGTACACATGGACGTCGAGGTTAGACAGGAGCAGGCACCAAATTGACTATGTACTTATCCAATGGATGGAATACCGTTGGAGCTTATTAAGAACCTGGATAAAAGAGGAATGAATGAAATAATGAAACTTTGTTGCTTGATCTATGAAACAGGTGAGTGGCCAACTGACTTCCTAGAAACAATAATGATACCGATTGAGAAAAAGTGTAATGCTAAGAAGTGTGAGGAGTATAGGACTATTAGCTTGATTTCTCATATGGCAAAAATACATTTAAGAGTGATTAACAGGAGGTTGAGTGGAAAAATGGAAGAGATGATTGGGGAGGAGCAGTTTGGTTTTAGAAGAGTAAGGGGCACTAGAGACGCCATTGGAGTGCTGAGGATTATAGGAGAGAGATTTATTGTATGTGGCATTTATTGACCTTGAAAAGGCTTTTGATAGAGTTAACTGGACAGTACTGATGGATATTCTGGAGGTTGGAGTGGAATGGAAGGAGAGAAGACTTATAAGGAATTTATACATGAATCAGAAGATTAGAATAAGGTTGGAAGATGAAATGATGGAAGGGAGTCGGATAGGAAGAGGTGTGCGGCAGGGGTGCTGTCTTTTGCCAACTTTATTCAACATTTACATAGAGCATGCTATTGGAAGGTGTTTTAAGGAAGAACAAGGCATAAAGGTCGGTGGGAGAAATATTAATTGTATAAGGTTTGCAGATGACATGGCTATAATTACAGAAAGCGAGGAAATGATTAATGAAATGCTGGAGGAGTTGAGAAACAAGGGAAAACAGTATGCGATGAAAGTAAATGTGAAAAAGACAAAAGGCATGGTCATCAGCAGAGAGGGCAAGAGAGCAAGAATGAATATTGGAAGAGAGGAAATAGAAATGGTTAAGCAGTTTAAGTACCTGGGGAGTGTGATATGTGACGATATGTGATGTGATAAGGAGGTAATAGCTAGAATAGCAATAGCAAAGGCAGCGTTCAATAAGAAGAGGCAATTATTCTGTGGACCGTTATATAGAAGTTTGAAGAAAAGACTGGTAAAATGTTATTTGGAGTGTGGCGTTATATGGAGCAGAGACTTGGATGCTGAGGAAAAAGGAAAAGAAGAGGCTGGAAGCGTTTGAAATGTGGGTTTGGAGAAGAATGGAGAGGATAAGTTAAAGGGACAGAGTAAGGAACGACGAAGTAATCGGAAGGATAGGTGAAGAGAGTTTAATACTGAAAAGTGTAGAAAAAAGGAAGAAGAACTGGTTGGGACATTATTTAAGAAGGGACTGTTTAATAAAGGATGTGATAGAGGGAATGGTTGAGGGGGTGCGTGGTAGAGGAAGGAAGAGAATGCAGATTTTGGAGGAACTGAAGAAAGGAGGTACTTATGCTGAACTGAAGAGAAGGGCTGAAAACAGAGAAGAGTGGAGAAGAGAGGACTAGCATTTGAAGCAAACCTGCCAACTGGCAGAACACTTATTATTATTATTGTAAAAGAATACAGTCGTCCTTACTGCCATAAGTTAAGGATATTTTGAATATGTTTGCAGAATTCACCGCTACATCGTGGTGGCGCTGTATACTGGTATTAAGAAAAATCAAAATATCTCCGAAATGGATGGTTCTACGACAATTTGTTTCAAACATGGAAGAAATATTATTCTCTACAACTTTGGTCCTCACGAAGATTACCAATAACGATGTATTTAAGGAGAAAACCGAAAAACCGGTTATTTATAACTCCTAAACAATAAATACAATAGAAAATTGTTTCAAATTAAAGTTGTAGGAAATTACATTGTCTATAACTTTTGTATAGAATTGTATATTCAATAATGATGTTTTAATGAAGAAATGTCGCAAAAACCGAATCTGGTTTCGAATAAACCTCGACTTCCGGTTAACCGATACTGTCCAAAAACTAATCAGTTCTTTGTGCTCATGCTAAAGTGTTATATATGAAGTTTGTTAATGATATGGCATGTACATTTTGAGTTAGAGCGCCCAAAATCACACACGCACACACACACACACAGACTTCATTCCGAAAATAGTCTAAACGTGTTCTAGGGACCTCAGAACGTGTATTTCTGTTGAAATCTCGAAGTTGATTTTTTTCATGATTACAGTATTTTCCCATTACTACATATGGAGAAAGTAAAAAATCCGTGTTCATGTGATGAGTCAGCGCAACTTTCGTGAAGTACGCAACAGATTAGGACATTTAAAGTGGATTGACAAAACAGCATGACTAACTATTAATTCTTTTGAGTTTATTTAATGTAGTAACAACGCCAGTATGTGTTGTGGCATTGATGGTTAGATTGAATTAATATATGTATTACAACTCCACCAAATGAAATATTTTCGAGTCATGTTGTAAACGCACGTGAAGTCTAGGCGATGTCCCACAAGGGACCAGAATCTTGTCCCTTAATTATGGGCAATTCACAAAATCGAGTAACACTAAATCGGGTAATACAATACATTATTTATATGGAGCTTTGGTCGGGCCACAAAAAAACCGCCTTAAATGTGGGTAAACCTTAAATAGGAGAACCTTAAATCAGGGTTCCACTGTAATTCCATGATAGGCCTATGCATGGCCTGCAATATATTCCATTTACATTTTGTAAGATCATTTGTTTCATCCACGTTTCTTAAAATATAGAGCACCAACTGCTGTCTGTAATTTATCTTAACACTAGAAATTATGCCCTGATCTAATCGTTGCAGTTTACTTATGGTATTTGGAGGAAAATAGACTATTTTAACATTTCCCAATACATTCCCCACAACTTTATAAGCAGTGCACTTATCCAGAAAAAGAACTATTTTTCTGTTCTTTATGCCCATCGTTGAATCAAGTATGCTTAGCCACTCACTAAATAAAACTACAGTTATCCATGACTTTTTAGAATTTCTGTATAAACAGGGAAGTTTTTTTATACTCTTACAACATCTGGGTTTTTTATATTTCCCAATCACAAGTGTCTCTAATTTCTCAGAGCCATCTGCATTGGTACAGAAAAGCACTGAATCTCTCCTTTTTTCTCCATGGCAGGGTTCTCCTTTAACTGCAATAGTTCTATCTGGGAGTAAGTGATAAAAAAATCCAGCCTCATCTGCATTGAAAATGTCTTTAGGATTATAACTCACTAAAATCGTTTGCAAAGTGTTTTTCCACTCTTCTACCACAATTGTACTTACAGAAGCTTCTTCCCTACACATTTTTCAAGTTCTTAGGTTCCAGCGCACTTTCAACTTCTGTAGCCATCCATTTGACCCTTGAAAGTCATCTGTTCCCATTTTCAATGCCATTTCCCTAGCCTTCTGTTGTAGAATAGGCCCAGATATAGGTATGCTTCTGGCTCTAGCTTCCATCAACCAGTCAAACACACATTTATCTATATCTTCATTTTTCACTGCCCGAGATCTTTTATTGATGAAACCTTGATATGCTGCTACTTCAGTTTCTTTAGGTTTATTTAAAACAGATGTTAGGGTCGATGGTGGTATGCCAACGGTTTCTGCCACATCTGTTTTTTTCCCCTCATCAATGGCTTGGAAAATTGCTAACTTTGTTTCTATTTTCAGCAGCCGTCTTTTTCTACAATTTACCGTGTCCATTATGGGTCTAAAATTAATTTATTTGTAAACGTGTTCATTAATTACTTGTGTATTATTTGTAAATATTGTACTTAATATTATACAAGGCATAATGAAGGATATTGTTGTACACCTAACACACTTTAATTAGAATTGGAAAATTAATGCATTAATAATTAAATGAAAGTTGTGCAATAATAAATGATATACTCAAGTGATTAAGGACAAAATTAACATTAAAAAACATGTATTTGTAGATTACTGTATTTGACCGAATATAGCCCCCCTGTTTTTGGCCAAAAATGAAGTGCAAAAGTTGAGGGGGGAGGCTATTTTCGGGCACTAAAAATTAGGTGGGTACAAACAAGTGTGCAAAGCTTCAATAATGATGAATTTCATTCGAGTCAGTAAGTGTTTCTATCCATTGTAAGACTAAACTACTCGGGTTGCGAATATTTATTTGCAAGGCTGATTGACGTCACCATATAGGAAGGATTTTTCAATTACCTGATCGCTCTCATTATCGTCAAATTGCAAGTTTTACCGTATTTGCTTGTGTAAGCCACGCCCCTGTGTATCTCGCGCACCCCGGTTTTTGGGCCTGCTATAGGGGAAAAAATTTATTTGAGCCGAAAAAGGGTTTTTTAAATCACCAATTCCTATTTCTCAAAAATGCTCTTTATATCGGTACTAGCAGAAATCTCCTCAGTAGTCCTCTTTTGTTAAACAGTTAACTGTTTTTGTCGTCATATTGGTCATGTTCGGCAGAAATCGCTCCGGTAGCGATCATTCTGCTGTACGTAATTTTCCAGCCATTTGGTGACTGATCCCTACCGTATCGGTCGTCATTTTTTTGGCGAACTAAAATTATGATCAGTGATCATTCAACGATCACCACGGTGGCTATGACTTTCATAGACGTATCATAGAATAAAGCTTGCATGCCGTATCTGAACATGGTAGGCGTTGTCTGCCATGAGAACAAAACCCCCACCAACCCAAACTGGTCGCGCATGTGCTGTGGCCTCCATGACGATTATAGCAGAAAGCCGTCGAGTTTGGGAGCACCCGTTAATAAACTTAAAACTCATTAAAAAATTTTATACAATGAATGAAAATGACTAAATACACCGAAATTTAGAAATAGAATAATAGATGCGGCATGGGTGCTAGCTTAACGTATATTTGTTTACCAACATGACATTTTGGGAAAAAAGGTGAGCGGCAAATAAAAGAATTCGTGTAAGACACGCACCCCATTTTTTCCATCGGCATTTTGGGAAAAAAGGTGCGCAGCTTACACGAGCAAATACGGTAATACCAATAAAATTAACCTTACCCGAGAATGGACTAATTGCCTGGCTAAGCTTGAATTGTTAATTACACAAACGAAAGATAGATTAGCATTGCGCATCGAAATATGAGCATAGTGCGAATTTATATTGCTGCATAAATTGGTATGTTATTTGGACTTGCTAATATTGCTGCATTAATTAGTATGTTATTTCGACTTTTTAAAGTTTATTTTTACTCCCTAAAAATGTATTTTTGTTCATTTCCTTGTCAAATATCTCTTTCGTTAGTATACCCTCTGAATTCTGAGGTACAAATCTGAAAACCTTAAAATTCGAATTAGCATGGCGTTTTATCACTCGCTAATTGGTACTTTTTTATTAAATGAGTGCAAGTTTGATATTTCTTCAAATTATACAACATGTTTCATGACATTAAAGTCCTAAAAATGATCATGTCCTTTCAGGGTATTAAAATATTTTCTAGATTTGTGTGAGAAAAGATGGGTAGGGAGGTTATATTTGGAGGGGGGCTATATTCTGTCAAATACGGTATGTATCCACTATAGCTTAATGAAACAAATCAATGTGGTATAACCAGTAATTTTAACAAACTCCTTGTATTAGGCAAACATAAGCACTACACGTTCATAGAAACTTGACGTATACCGGTGTATACCTGGACGCCTGCATGAGGGGATTCACCAGGTGAGAAATCTTCGCAGCAGAAGCAGTACCATCTTAAATATTATGCATATGTAACATTATAGTCATGTATTTATGGTTCTTTTCAGATATGGTAAAAAGTGATACCTACATAGCAGTGGTGTGTTTTTAACTTCAGGACCGCAAAAGAATTGACTTAAATATTGTCTTCACGATGTTGCAGTTACTGTATTTACCCGAAAGGAAGACAACCTCGAATTTAAGACTACCGCTAAAAAAACAAGGTCTAGTTACGAAAAACTTGTAAATACCAATCAACACACTAAGAGCATGAATTAAAAAGGCATTGGCTTTGACATCTAACAATTATTCCTTTAGGTATCAGTTCCCTAGGCATTGTTTTGCGTTTTAAAATAACATACCGTGGCAACTTCATGCCATCCACTAATACAGCCAGCATTACCGTAAAGTATTTTTTCATTCCAGGAAGTTTTTATAGTGACAATTTTTTCACCTTTTTCGTTAACTGTATAATTGGATGGCATGCCAAAATAGATAGGTGTCTCATCTGCATTACCCGTTTGGCTTAGGAGGTAATTGTAAATTTTCCACAACACAATTACATTCTTCTGGAAAGCAATCAGGTTTTCTGTGTAGTCAGTAGGTAGACGTGTGTGCACCATCCATTACTAGCCTTGAATTCTTGAGGTGAGATGTTTAGTGATCGCGCTAATTCATGAGCTTTCAATCCAATGATTTCTCGCGATACTGGTTTTCTGTCTGTTCTTTGAGTACGCACAAAGTTTACTATTTCCTCTTCTAATTCATGAAATCGACCTTGTTTGGGTCCACTAAATGATTTTCATGTTGAGTTAGCACCTTCAAGTTTCTCTTTTATTTGCTTCTACCTTCGCACATTTGCCACAGTCACATTATATTTCCTCCTGGCCTCACAATTATTAGTTTCTTCAGCATACTGCACCACCATTAACTTAAAATTTCTATCATAACTTTGTCATTCCTTTTGATACATTCCCTTTTACAGCCGTGCCTTTCTTCTCTACACGATCTGCCATTTAAGTCCTTTGGGGTAACTTATTTTAAACTAAAAAATAATGACTAGTCTTCCCTTCACTTTAAAACTTGGCGAAGCGGGTACTAATGGAGTGCTTTCATAAATGTTATGCTCTTTAAAATTCAGGTGTACTTTTGTCTGCCGCTGGTGCACCAATCGAAAGATAGCAGATTTTTAAATTGTAATACATAGACATATTTAAAATGTAACAAGATGCCTAAAATATGGCTGCCAATGCTTGCTTAACCATGTACATCGTCGCACATATCAGATTTCCTACCCAGCCATAAACACACCCCTTCCATCAGTACCCCCGAGGTACTCTTTCGTACTACATGCAACTTTGAGACTATGATTACAAATTTTTAATGTATTGTAGTAATTAATTAAATGTAATGTATTGTTGTATGCATTTATAAAGGCGTTTTCTTGGATATATACTTGAAATCCGGGTGTTCCGTGTGGTGTTTAAAATGCATGCATTATTCCCACCTAAAACTTCGTACTTGATTTTAAGACGATCCCTAATTTTTTTGCAGACATTTTTTGGAAAAAGACATTATCTTCCTTTCAGGTAAATACGGTATATATTCGCGGCTTTTTCAGAGGCGGTAAAAGTAACATGAAGATCACGAAAGAATTGACAATTAAATTCCTTTGCAACATAGTAGTCATATTTTCAGGGCTCTTTTCATAGGCCGTGAAAATTAATAAATACGTAGCAGTGGTATGTTACCTGAGGATCAAGAATTAACTTACGTTTAAATGATATATCTTTGCAACATTGTAATAATACCCCATGACTCTTTTCACGGGTGATTAAAATTGATAAACAGGAATACATTATTTTAGTATAGGGAGGTTGTTTTTTATCGGGGATACATTTTCCCATTACGAAATATGGAGAATTACGAAAATACGGAGGTACAATATTAAGAGTTTTGCCTATATCATTACATACAGTTTTGGCAGGACCCAAAAGATATTATGAAATACGGAGGTTTACAGTACACGGAGGTTAACTAGATAGAGGTTTTACTGTATATGTAGTACAATCTCTTATGGTGTTTCTACCTCACTGAATTTTATATACACTTCTTTGGTTTGGAATATTAATTTGGTTTTATTTTTTGCTCAGAGCTGCCGTTCCTCACAGAAACTAGTTGTTGCTGTTTGTTTTTCTATGGATTGTGCAAGCTACAATGGGAATCGCCCTATCAGATATTGCCATCAGTGCCATGCTCTGAGGCATGGTCGTCGTCGTGGAGGTGAAATTCACATGGTTCATACTGCCCTCTTGCCTGCTCATCACATGGACCCGCAGACTCAAACATACTTGGTGGAAGCTATTGTAAGGTCAGCATTTTGCAGCTTGTACACCAATGTGCATTTTTCTTATGATGTAAATGATTTAATTTCATTTCTGTTGGTCGGGCACACAAAATTAGTATTTATAATTACGTTGTTATCAAATAACTGCAATGCATGTGATTTGCCAGTGAAATATGTTTCGATCATGAAATTATTCAAAAATCATGTCTGTTATCTTTAAAAGTAATCCAAAAACAAATGTATTGTCAAAGAATGCCCATTTGTCACCCTTTCAATATGATGTTAGATCATGTTACATAGTGTTCATAACTTTAGCTGATTTTTTACAGTTCGTCAGTGTAATTAAAACAATATGTTTGCATTCAACATGGGGTTTATAATAGTGTCCACTCAGCATAATGGTATAGATAAATCTACATCTTCATAATACCCTGCAAGTCACATTATTGGTGGATGACAGTGGGTGCAATCATGGGTGCCCGCAGAAATTTTTTCAGAGGGAGCAAAATGCTCACCCATTAGCATTGGTTGCTCATCTCGCAGGGGCTACTTACACAAATATAGCAAAAAAACACGTTTTTAAATTGATTTTTTAAGCAGGACCTGCTTTTCGTTTTAGGGGAGTAGTATTGCACACCGCAGATAAAATGTTGGTTTTTAAAATTCTCCATAACATCTAATGTTATTAGCAACATGAGTTAGTTGCCGCAATAGATACTGAAAGATTCCAAATTACTCAGCGATGTAGGTTTTTTCATTTTAGATAAAAGTAGATTGCCTACATTGGATCAGAACTATTGGTTTTCATTTATATTCGAAATATTCATTTATTTGTTATCACAGTCGCACAGTAGAAGTAAAACTCCTTGCCCCCCCTCCCTGGGTATGCGCCTACTTGTAGTACTGCCCTACTTAAGTTTCAAAGATTGATATCTCTGCTACTTTATATTCCAGCATAGGACACTTGGAATAATGCTGGAGAGCAAATAATTACTTTAACATGTTCCGTTTTTTCTTCTTCTGTTTTGTGAATGGGTTTCCGGGAAGCTTCTCAACAAGTGCTCGGATTACTTGTTCCTTTACTATTGATTATACAGGACCCAAATGGCAACAAAAATGTAGAGAAAATTACATCCAGTCATCTGCATTCCTTATATTTCTTACACTCAACATTCGGAAATACAGTTTCATCAGAAGGAGTATGGGAGTTTTATTGCATTCAAAACATTTACTTGCAGCCACACTTCAGCAGATTTTCGCCTAGCCACAAATAAAACAAATATTTTTAGACTAGTGTAATTCCTGTTGAAATATCAATGGAAGAAAGGTAAGTGAAATTACGTTACTATAAAATTAATGTGTGAAGTGCAGTGATCATCGAAACTGAGATGTGGTATCGTGTAATCAGATCAACGACCACTTTACATGAAGATCTACATGAATTTTATAATACTACATAGAGTTATTTCGAGAACCATTTAACCGATATCAACCGAATTTAATATTAAGAAGTATAAATATGATCTGTACGTATTTGCAATTTTGTTTCCAATCTAATAATTATAACGACAACTTGTCATCGCATATTTCTGATAGCATGGTTATTTTTAAAAATATTTGTTATTTTCTTCATAGGTAGGTATGATATTTACACTAACAAATAAATGTGCCACTCGAATATTAACAACTACCAAAAATATATTGTGATAGAATGCGTTCAGTATTAGCTAACTGACAAAACATATTTTCAAGTGATCTAATTAAATTTCGCTGTTGGCCATCTTGCGTTCCTTACAGAACAACGTTTTTATATTATAAGATAGCGCAGGGCCCGGTGTAGTCACACCGTTGGCACCACGATCTGTCAGCTCTGCTTCTGCCAGCGTAAACTTTAAAATGCCATATGTAAAATTTTTTGGGAAACATAGGGGGGGGAGGGGCAAGTGCCCCCTCTTGCCCCATACTGTGGCCATCCATAGGTGCAATGCTCCTAGGCTCCCTAGCTTGCCCTCCTTACCTCTTCCTATTATGTTCCTTTATTGTCCTAGGGAAAAACAATCCTCTAAATTGCTCTGTCCTACAATCTATCTCATGGATCTTATCCTCGCTATCCTGCCTTCCGAAATATGTTGGACTTCTGATAAGATGGACTATCTCATCCACTAATCCCTCAGGCATATTTCTCTAGCAAATTAAATCTAGCTTGCAGTCTACGTTCCTCTAATGAGGCCCATTTAAGATTTTCTATTAATGAATTTACACTTTGTTTATAATCATAATTTCTCTTTATAAATCTAGCTACCCTTTGCTGTACCTTTTCTATCTCTTTAGTGAATCCCTTTTCATAAGAATCCTACACAGCTGATGCATATTGGACCTGCAGTCGAACCAAGGATAAGTAACATAATCCCTTCACTTTTTCCAAGCTATTTCGAACTATTCCCCCTATAGAGGCTAACTTTTTGTTAGCAGCACCTATCACTCTGCGAATGTCAGTGTCCCACAAAAGATTCCAATGGATCATAACTCCTAAATATTTAACTGAATCTGAAATATGAATCCTCACTCCGTCGAATGTCTAGTTAACATTTAGCGAATTATTTTTGGTTCTTCAAAAATTGATAATGCAGCTTTTCTTTTGGTTGATTTCTAGCTGCCATTCCTTACACCATGCTGAAATAGCTACTAAAGCATTTTGAAGATACCGATGGTCTTCCATATTGCTTATCTCCCTATAAATGATGGTGTCGTCTGCAAAAAGCCTCATTTTATTTCTGAGTACTAAGCTGATATCATTTATATAAATGAAAAATAACAATGGGCCAAGCACACTACCCTGCCATAGACCACCTCCACTAAGCTTGAGGACTTCCCATCTATTACGACCTTTTGTTTCCTATCGTATAAAAATTCATGGATCCATCTAATAATTTTTGAATTAGTGCCTAAACTTTCTAATTTCGTTATAACTTTCTGTGAGGAACCTTATCGAAAGCTTTTTTAAAATCTAGGAAGATGGCATCGACCTGCCTATTATGCTCTCTGCTTCCCAGTATATGATTCGCAACTAGACCAAGCTGGGTGTCGCAAGACCTACCCTTCCTGAAGCCGTGTTGACAGTTGTCTAACAATGATTTACTATCAAGAAAATGTATTATGTTGCTAACGAGTATGTGCTCAAGTATCTTGCATGATAATGAGGTTAGGAAATCAGTCTGAAGTTTTCTGGGTTCTCTTTGTCGCCACCCTTATGAATTGGAGTCACATGCCACTAACTTCGAGTCCTTCGGGACCTCTCTGCGGGAGATGGATTTCTCGAATATTATCCTAAGATAAGGGCCTCGTTGTTGGCTAATTCTTTGACTACCCGAGTGGGAATTCTTTTGGGCCTGGGGATTTGTTAGGTATAATCGCACTGCTATTCCTCACTCAGAAAGTACTATGTCGGCTATCAGGTCGTTCATCATAGCGGGTGTATAATTTATGCATTGATCATTGATGGCTGTAAAAACTTTCACGAAATGACTGTTGAGCAGGTTGGCTTTCTCTACCCTATCATGAATAACAGTACCTGAATCATTACGCAGAGAGGGTATGGTAGGGCCTCTACCCTGGACTTCCCTCACGTAAGACCAAATTGCTTTAGGGTTCTCCTTCAAATAACTATTTAATACATAATTCCTGAAATTAATAAAAGCCTTTCAAGTGTTATTTTTTGCATTTCTGTGCACTTCCTTATACATTTGAACTTTAGCTGCTCTATAGTCGTCGAATGCTGTGGACGGCATATTTCTTATTTTCGCATGGCTTATTCTCTGATGCCTAAGCACACTCCTAACTTCCTTATTGCACCAACGAGGCTCTTTACTGTTGGCTTTCAATTTAATTGGCACTTGCCTATCGATACTCTGTAGCATTATATCCTTGAATATTGTCCACGATGACTCAGCACCTGATTGTTCGGTCATGTCATGGAACCTAGGCAAAATTTCTCGTAGGCTCGTCCTGAAACTTGGAAAGTCTGCCTTGGTAAATATATAAAACTTTCTTTGAAGCTTATAGTGTCTCTCGATCTTTAACTTACACTCTGCGTACACATCCTGATGATCACTTATTCCATCCTCTATTGACTTTGCTTATTCTCTCTGGGACGGTGGTTGCTAATAAATCGAGTATGTTGCCCGATCGTGTAGGCCTTCTGACTAAATGAATCAGAGAGTACTTGCAGAATGTTTTGATTAATGCCTCACAGGATTCGCATTCTTTCCCTCTGGTTTCGAAACATAGATTGTTCGAATCAGTTGAGTGCAAGTTAATGTCCCCACCAACTATAACGATACCATCTTTATTAATCCCTCTAAGCTTTGACAATTGCTGCTCGAGATTTAAAATATGTTCCACGCCTGCATTGGGTGGCCTGTAGAGCGAGCATAACATTAACTTTTTGGAGCCTTCTTTGTCTATTCTACACCAAACCCTCTCGATGTCCTCATCACCTATCTGGACTTGATAGCTGTCATAATTATCGCTGACCATAATGAAAACCCCTCCAGCTGATCCATTAGCCTGATCTTTTCTATAGACACGGTAGTCGCCAGATAAATAAATGACTTATCATTGAATTATTTCAGTTTAAACATTGATTCTATCTTCCTTATATTGCCAATGTTGTTTTTGGCACTTACACAGTTTACCCCCAGATGTTGAATGTATAGCGCTTGCCTATTTTCGCTATTCTTTTGTTCTGTACTAGGGAAATTTGAGTTTTGTAAAACTAATCATGTAAATTATGCTTTTTTCATGAAAGTTATAACAGGTGCCTTAAATGGAACCTATCCCTCACGCTGGTTTGCAAGCTAAAAAGGTCAGCAAGCTTCATTACAACAATTTTGTTTTGCTTGAAAGTTATCATGGGTGTCTGGTTGCTCTGAGTTCCTTTTTATTTCTCCTTACTATTTACCTCGCACATAACAAAAGAACAGCAAGAATTGACATGAGCAATGCTATATGTGCAATGGGTAAACTGTATAAGTGCGTTGTTTTTATTGAAGCCGAACGAATCTTCTTTTCATATCAAAGGGAAATAATTACATTGGAACCTGTTTAAGATGTTCCTGTTTAAGATGTTTTCCTGCCTAAGATGGTCATATCTTTCGGTCCCAAAATTTTTCTCATAAGAATAATTAAATTTTTCCCCGTTTAATATGTTCCCACTTTAAATGTTTTCCCACATAAGATGGTCATTACGAACCTTAAAAAATGAAAATTTACCCATTTTATATGTTTTCGACTACTACTTACAAGACGTCAACCAAAACGTTTTGACTACACCAATAACTCCAAATTCATTTGTTATATAACAAATGAATGCGATTTGCGTATTCTGGCATGCATTTTATTTAAACAAAATGTTCATATAAAAAACTCCTGACCAGCAGATTGTTTGTGGTTGTGTTGTTGATTTCCTTTTTTAAATTCAATTTATACCCCCTAGTATATTACTTTAAAATAGAAATTCTTTTAAAAAGGGACATAAATGGAAACCCCTATCACTAACAAGGGGACTACGTGACATTCGAGTAGCCAATTTCATTCTTCTTTTGCAAGCCTTTAGTATTCGATGTATAATAGAACTTGTGCAAGTAATGCGACCCGCATCTCAAGCGTTTATTATCAATGTAGTCTACAACATTTTTTACTTTTCTCCCACAAGATGAGAATACCATGTGCAAAATACCAAAATCGGTCTGGCTCCCCCACCAATTATCCCACAATACACCACCATTGGATATACACTCATAGCCACGCTTAACCCTACTTTGTCTGCCTGTACAGCCTGACTCAAGTCAACACATGTTTCAACTTGAGTCCCAGCAGCTGCATGAGAATTGGCATTCTCTCGTTGAACAGAGTATAGTTTTCACTTTCACTTAAATTACGTGAGATGTAACTCAATTTGAATATTTTATAGGTTAGAATTACAACGTGCTAATAATATGCTAATTGTGAAATATTACCAGTAGGTGGCATTTTATGTGCGAAATTTTGCAAAAAATGCAGGAAAATTAACATCGGGTTAGCTCTGACATATGACCGCATCTAATATAATTTAATGTCGGGGCTTGCCCGACAAATGACCGCTAAGAGTTAAGGGAAGTTGATTGTACGCATTTTTAACAACAGTTTTATTTTATCAAAAATGGCTCTAATGATTTTGATCAAATTTCGTACATTTACTTGAGTTTACGTCTTCAATAATACTGTATAGTTCATATTTCTCAATAAATTATATAAGGCTAGCTTATTCTAGGCAACTTTAACAACAATTTAATTTTCTCAAAAACGGCTCAAACGATTTTGATCAAATTTCGTACCATTACTTGAGTATACGTCTGCAATAATACTACATATTTCATATTTCTCAAAGAATGAATATCAGGCTAGTTTATTCTTGGGCAACTTTATTAACAATTGGACTTTCAAAAAAACGGCTCATACAATTTTCATCAAATGTCATATAGTTATTTAAGTTGATGTTTATAACCATTCTACATAGTTCATATTTTTCAAAAGATAACTAAACGACTCATTAGTATATGAGAAAGTCTGTGCAATGTATGTTTTACCGATTTTTTATTTACCAGAGCAACACATATTCAACTGACTTTGTTTTGTTTTATGAAAAATTTATGTATGGATTTTTCTTTTAATCATTGCCCATTTTGTGATAACTTTGTTCCTTAGTAGAGTATGTTTATGAAATTCAATTCTAGGTGTAATTGAATTTTATTTATTCAAAGGAACTATTATCTTGCTAACTGAGGTGTATTTTTCCTAATCGTGCCAGCAGTTGTAATTTTCCATTACTGCTGTCTGCTGATGGACATGAGGGAAAAAAGTTTTTATAAAATAGATTTAAATCTAGGGATATGGGGTACTTGATTGGAATGGGAGAGGGTCAAAAGATATTTGGTAATCTTTTCATGTATACAGGTTAATGAAAAAACAAGTGAGAAAATGCTTTGCAATTTCATTAATAAACCTTTTGTTTATCTTAAGTTAATATTTTACATCTTTTTGGTGAAATAAGATTCTTGTTGCCAATAAAGATTCTTTCAGTTCACTAATTGATAGAATACATTCAGTATGACTATACTCTTTTTAACTTTAATAAGAAGTGGCCATTTGGGTTGTGGAACTTTATGATGATGATTATGGTTGTGTGAAGTGGATTTCTCAATTTTCCTTTTTGGTGATCTTGATCAACCGTAGAAGGTCTCATAAATTCAGTCGGTATCTTGAGTTGGATTGGCTATCTGTTGTTAATTACTTAGTGTTCCTTGCATTTGTTTTTCAGTCTGTTGAAGGAATCAAAGAACCCTGATGCAGGTGGGAGTGCTGATTCTTCTGATGCACTAGTACTAAACCCAAGCACATTAAACACAGCAGGAGGTGGGGTTGGAGGTGCATCAGGTGCTGTAGGAGGGACTGGGTTGGGAGGAATAAATTCTACTGGAACTGCAACATCTGGTGGTAGTGGGTCTGCAGGTGGTATGGTTGGAGTTTCTGTTACAGGTGGATCTGATACTGGAGTTTGTGGAGGAGTAGTAGTTGTTTCAAGTGTAACCGGAGGTGGTGGAAGTGGTATTTCTGGTGTAGGGGGTGGTAGTGTTGGAGGTGGAGGAACTGTAGGTCTTGTAGGAATGACAACTGGAGCAGGAATTAGTGAAGGTAGTGGAGCCACAGGGCCTTGTAGTGGCATGATTGACCCTGGAGGAAGGTTGACCTTGGAAGACCGGCAGCTGCTAGGGAGGTATGGTGTCTGGCTGTTGGTAGAGTTGTGCAAGGCTGAGAAGGGATCAAGTGAAGATTGCTCAGAAGAATTGACGAATAAAGAGGAAGGTGCTGAGACGTCAGATATCACTACGATGGTTAGGAGTAGAAAGGGTCTCCCACTTCCATCTCATGTCCTTGGAAGGCTTCTCTCAATGCTGTTCCATTGGTTTGATGCTACAGCATACTCTTTTGATGGTAAGTCATTTTGAATTTTTGTTGTAGTGTATCTAGAATTTGCATTACTTATTAGCTCTGTTAGATGAAGCTGCAAACCTTAGTGTTTGCGTAGCAGTTAGCTTTTATTTGGCCAGGTTACATATACTTAACTGTATTTTTGGTTGATACTTTTTGAAATAAATTTGAACTACTTGATTTGAAACATGTCCAGTTTTCATTATTCTTACAAGGGAAGAACCCGGACGTGGGGTCATGGATTTTGTGGCAACTTCATAGGTGTGTAGCGCTAGACTCCAAGATCACAGCCAATCCCCCTTTTGGGTGTATATGAGCAGTAATTTTTCTGTAAATTGCATTTAAAGTTTGCAATTCTGCAATGCACGTGGTAATTACACAAGCAACCACATCGCTAGACAACAGCCAGCGTAGCCCAGCGCTATGGAGTTAGGCTACCAGCCTTGAGATCCGGAGTTTGTGCTCGGTTTCAGTCATTTTTTTTCCCATTGCTTTTTTATTATTCCTGTTTTGCTTTTTCGCAGTGAACTTTTACTCGGTATCCACAAATAGTACAGGAAAGTTAGGAAAAATAGTGGAAAAAATTCAAACAAAGCTGATTTTTGGTAGAGATGCTCAGACTGGCATCTAGTTCAACATACTAAAAGTCCTCAATGATCCGGTGTTAGCTTCGGCCGCCATATTGGAAAAATGACGCCCAAAATCAGTTTTTCATGAATATCATGAGAACTGTGGCACCTACGTGAAAATTTCGAAATAAAACATTGTAGCGAATTAAATTTCCTACAAAAAAGGTCCTATCACTTTTTGTCGTCAGAGTAACCATTCTCCGTCAAAATGGCGAAAAACAAAGTGAACTCAATGAAAACGGCGAGAAACGTGGCGAAATCCGTATCAGTATGTGTTGGTAATGTCTCCGCATCACTGTTTTTTATATATGTGCTTTGGTGGTGGAGGGGGATGGTTAGGGGGAATGGTCACTGTCAAACCGGGGGAGGGAGGGGAGCATGACCCCTCCCTAAAAAATTTCATTCTTGGAGAAAGGAGAGCTGAACGATATACTTCTGATGATCACA
The DNA here is from genome assembly GCA_036926305.1 of Uropetala carovei. Lineage (NCBI taxonomy): Eukaryota > Metazoa > Arthropoda > Insecta > Odonata > Petaluridae > Uropetala > Uropetala carovei. The sequence goes on from JAXCHB010000011.1 coordinate 13,590,181, forward strand.
TTTACATCTTTTTATACTTATTTCCACACCACCCTGGAGGTAAAGTATATGGCACGTTTTTTTAATGTGGTATCCCCAGTAGGTCTAGTCCACAGAATATCGTCCAGCTTATTCCAATCTCAGTCTTTTAACAGCTCTACTGGTCGTTGGTTCATCCTCAGTAGATGTAGAAGGAAATACGTCACTACACTCCATTCTATCATCATCGAATACATATAATAAATAAACTGCTATGATGCTCACAATATCGGTAGCAAACTAATGAAGGTGAATGTTGGAAAAAAATTTGATGTAAAACTTTCGCGTAAAGACCGAGTACAAACAATAGCAATGGTCAATAATTCTTTTAATTCCAGGGTTCTGTTGTCACTGCTGATCCGTTGCTCCTTTTTCAGCATATTTCAGTATTTTTTAAGTCTGAGGAAGAATTGAATTCTTACTTCTAGTATGAACTTTTTCCTTTCCCCTTGTCTCTTTTTGATTAAAACGGCATGCGAAAAACCAACAAAGCAGAGCTTTATGCAGTTTTTGAAAAGAAAAGTCATCCTACGGTTCCGGATGATTGCACCTGCATCATAGATGGAGGATGGCTTCTACATCGTGTTATTTGGCCTACAGGTAGCACATATTGTAGGGTTGCAAATAATTACGTTTCATATGTCGAATGAAGCTATAATCGTAAATCGTCTTTTTTGACGGTTACTCAGAAAACGTATACAATACAAAAGCAGCTGAAAGATCACGTCGCTCTTATAAAAACTTAGCGCCTGATATCCAGTTTAATGAACACATGAATATAACAGTACCTCAAAAAAATTTCTGTATAATGATCAAATTAAGACGAATCTTATCTCCATGCTTATGAAAACATTTTCAGAAAAAGGTTTTAACGTAAAGCAGGCTCAAGTAGATGCAGACACGCTAATTGTTAATACGGCTATTGAAACAGCAGATTCTGGTGAGGTTACAGCTATTATTGGAGAGGACGTTGATCTTGTTTTGCTGACTGCTTTAGCGCCTCCAGATAAAGAAATATTCTTTGTAAAACCAGGTAGAGGTAAAATTCAAACAATTATATTTATCGTACAGTCTGGAAAATAAAGCAGATGTAAAGAATAATATTTTGTTTCTGCATCCTTTCTCCGGCTGTGACTCGACGTCTGCTGTATTCAGGAAAGGCAAAATGTCACTTGCAAAAATTTTAGAAAAAAATGAAGCCGTAAGAGAAACGGCTCAAATTTTACAAAACGAAGAAGCTTCTCACGATGTTATTGCTGATGCTGGAAATTTAGTTTTTCTTGCTTTATATGGCGCTAATAAAGATGAACGATCTCTAAACAATCACCCTTTCATCTGCTTCAAAAAAGGAGTTGCTCCAGGAAGAAAGAGCCTCTCATCATTACCCCCAACCGAGAACGCTGCTTACCTGCACAGTTATCGCATTTACCATCAAATTCAGTTATGGTGTGGCATTAAAATGCTTCCTGAAAACTGGGGCTGGCAAATCCAACCTAATTTCTCACCTCTTCGATTAACCAAACCACCTGCTCCAGATAATATTTTACAAGGTGTTTTTTGCAGCTGTACTAAAAAATGTTGCCAGGTTTGTGGATGCCGAAAAACCGGATGGAAGTGCTCAAATGTTTGCCTAAATTGCAGTGGAGTATCCTGTGATAATGCCAGGTACTTAGTAGTGTGTGGCGACCAAAAAACATAGCCACATACAGCTCTAACTAAATGCTATATTGTACCAAAAAAATAAAGTATAAACAACACAAATGCTCTTGAGACGTAAGTCTCGCAACTTAACCACTTCAGAAAATGTCAACTTATCGTTACAGTCTGTCCGACAGGAAACTTTAGCACACTCTCCCTTGCGAGGAACAACTCTTCTCGCTGTTGTCTCCGTGACTCGACTCTCACTCCCGCTCACCGCGGCGACCCTCAGCTGTCGGTATCTCCCGGTGCTTCTGCCCTCGTTCTCTCGACGGCCACTCTCGCCTGATGTCGCCACTCAGGGGGGGTTCGGCGGGTAGCTTAAATGGGCGACTCCTCGACTTCGTATTGGTTAATTTCCTGATTATGTGATATAACCATGCGAAAAGGAGGGAATGGGAAATAGGGGTAATATTCGCCCTATATAAAGTGCGTTGGTGTGGGAGCAGCCATTAGGCGGGGCCATTCGGCGGAGGCCATCCGTGTTCTGTTCGCCGACGGTGGAAATGACGCCGACAGCGAAATGCGCCGCGGCGATATTCGGCGATTTTCTGCGTTTTCGTCGCGTTTATTCGACAAGTGCTTCGTTAAGTGCGTAGAGCTAGAGAAAATCGCTGCAAGTGGAAGAAGAGGAAGATGTTGATGTCGAAGCAGCAGAAGAGGAGCAGAACGTTCGAACATCACCTGATAATGGAGAAGTAAACAGCACCGACTATGATACCGAAAATGATACAAAAAACGATGACGATAATGAAACCGATGATGACCTAGTAAATGAACCATATGTATTCGATGATGATAGAATGGAGTGTAATGACGTATTTCCTTCTACATCTACTGAGGATGAACCAACGACCAGTAGAGCTGTTAAAAGACTGAGATTGGAATATGCTGAACGATATTTTGTGGACTAGACCTACTGGGGATACCACATTAAAAAAATGTGCCATATACTTTACCTCCAGGGTGTTGTGGAAATACGTCTCCGGACGATTCACCCAGAGAGATTCGCCCATGGGACATTTCACCCAAAGATGATTCACCCATGGGACGGTTCAACGAAAGACGATTCACCCATGGGACGTTTCACCCAAAGACATTTGACCCAAAGACGATTCACCCGCGAGAGTTTTCACCCAGGTCTTTTCACCCAAGGGTTTTTTGCCCACAAATTAATATTATTTGCAAGCGCTCTTAAGTGTCCCAAACGTTCATACACCAAAGACTGGGACTCAGACAAATTGTCCCCGAACAAAACATACCCAGACATAATGCCCCCGGACTAAATGTTTCAAAATACAAAATAGGACTAAATGTCCCTGCGAACCTCTTGAGTGTGCAATTTTTCAACATGATCGAAAGGAAAGTAAACAAGAAACTGCAATATACTTTTGATTAGAAAAAATACAAAATATCGAGAGTAAATAAGAAAACAATTAAATTTGTTTCACCATGTTATGGCTTCCCTAATTCAAAAGTAATACATTTTAAGAGGGTATATGTATTCAAACACGTATTATATTTTATTTGGAAGTGGATTCATGACTACATTTGAGAGTAATATTGCATGAGAGCTTATAAAGGAAATGTAATGGACTCATATTTCCACAGCTGTTGAAGCTATAAGGAGCTGTTATTAAATTGTTTTTAAATTTGAAGTTCCTATTTTTTATTATTTGGTAAATAGAATATCAAAATTATTAGGATCTAAATAAAATATCGAGCAAAATTGGGAAAAATATTTACTAGGTAGCAGCTTCTAAAATATTGAGCAATTATATTAGTTTTCATTTTAAATTATTCCGCTATATTGGGAATTAATTAATTGGTGTGAAAAACTACATGTAAGTAAATATGTTTAAAAATCGTGTAGAATATCATATTCACTTGCAAAATGAAGTAATCGAACTTGTGAATTTGTGTCTTCTGCTTTAACTTCAGTCCTGACATTAATAATGAAAGAAATCTTAAGATAAGTTACTGAAGTTGTGACTTGTAATTAAAGTTAAAGTTTATTGCTGGTATTTACATAATGTTCATCGTAATGGGACACTTTTATACAAGAATGCCTGCACTTTGATTTACTGAAGTAGATTTGCTTAAGAGATATTAGTGAAATATATTGTACTTTATGTAAAGCGGTTGGAAAAGAAGCTCCTTTATTCTGAACAACAGAAGCCAATATATAAGAGCGAGCTCAGTGTAAGAATTTTATTTGATAAACATTTTTTTATAAACAACACAAGCCAACGAAGCAAGCTAAATTTAAGAATTTTGTTGGGGTCACATGGGTGAGCAGAAATAGGTTCAAAGTACGAAACAATAGACTTTTGGATGGCATCCTCTTTTTTATACAATATTCTGAAAACCCACACACACACAAACAGATTTATTCCAGTTGTCTTACAACATTTCCATACCCAAAAAATAGCAGCTTACAATTCTCTTGTTCATAGATTACTCTGGTGCCACTTAAACTGTCAGATTTGGTCTCGGATCAGGTCTGGCAGGTATCTGCATTGGAGGAATACATTTTTGAGGATGGAGCAATACTCAGAGAGTGAGTCTCTGTCTTGAGCAGATTCTCCGTCCTCGGTGGGCTAGAGCAGGGGTCGGTAACCTATGGCCCGTGGGCCTCATGCAACCCCCGAGAGTGTTTTATGCAGCCCACGAAGCCATGATGAAAAAGTGATCGGCATAATTTAGCATAGTCAATTCTATATTTTTTCAGTGAAATTATGGTCTCAAAACCTTTTCTGGTGGAATTATAAAGCTAGTAAACTAATTAGAATTGATTTTCACTAATATGAGACCACAAAATCTGTAGATAACTTCTGATTTAAATGCCCATCCGGCCCGCCAAAGCTCTCGCGATTTCCAATGCGGCCCTCCGAAGCATTCACAACAACGAATGTGGCCCTCCATATAGAAAAGGTTGCCGACCCCTGGGCTAGAGCATAGGGGATTGACTCTTGGGTTGGTTTCATGTTATTGCTCAAATTAACTAGCATTCAATTAATGAGTTAACTATCAATACATCATTGCCACTGCAAATGGCTTTGTCCAGTTTATGAGATGGACATTATAGTTCATGGAATGGCTAAAATGAATGCCTTGTTTATTAAATGGTTAATTTCATAAATAAGGCATAACATAACACACTTTGACTTTGACTTGATTGCATGCAATGCTGGAATGAAACTATTTGGGCCTCGCCGCAAATTAAACTTTGGGACCTCTATTAAGCCTTCTTCTCTTATAAACATCAATTGCTTTTAACTATGATGATAAAATGAAAAATTAAAGTAGTTTAATTTTCTTTGTAATTTCATTTATAGTATTTCTATTAGTAGTTCATATGCCACTTTAAATGTGTGGGAGATTATATGTCTTTCATTAAAACAATAGAGATAGAGCTCATTTCATTAACAAGTCCAATTATCTGTAGACAAACTGTGTTCTCAGAGTTATTACTCATCATGTTTATACTATTTTTCAGACCAGTTGGAGAGCATGCCAGAGAGACTGAAAGCTGAGCATGTTTGTGGATGGTTATCATGCATTTGTCGTTCTCACCTTGACTTGTTTGTTTCCTGTCTTCTTCCTCATCCACCAGCCTTTGCTCGGGTGGGAGGTCATTGGTAAGGTTTTAGTCAAATGTAAAAATGTTACTTGTAAATTTTTTAATTGCAAATATTTCTTTGTCTTTGCTACATTAATTATTCCCTTTTTATATGAGAGATAGTTGTGAATGAAGTGCGTAAATTGCAACCCAAATGCACAGAAAAATATCCAACACAGCCCTCCAAATCTCACTGTACATATTACAACATTGCTAACTACAAAGCTTAAAACATTGACTTATCATATTGGCTATCTTGGAAGGTACAGTGGAATCCCCCTTTAATGTTTGCGTCGGGGACAAGTTTTTTGTACCTTAAATCGAGTAATACATTAAATGGGGCTATCTAAAATTGAAAGACTAAACGGCAGTTCATTAATGTCAAATATGTTTTATTAGTTAAAACACAAATATTAAGTGTATAGATTAATTACGATCAATTTTTTCAATTGAAAATTTCACAGAAAGAAGATGGTTGAGAATAATACCAACTGTAAGTGCTCTGGCAAAGGTGATTCTTCTAGCATATGGTTTTTTTGCAAAATTAGTGGACACTTCATGGCTGTGACCCTCATTGCACCTCCTAGCAGTGAATTTGTGATCTTTAATTCTTCCTAGAAAAACTTTCTTAAAACTTTTAAGCAAATAAACACACTTAATTGAAGCGCTCCTATATAGGAGGAATCAACCAAGCGTGCAGATCCTTTCAGTTTTTTTAAGTTCGCATGTTATAATGAATACATGATATAATTGGGCTCATATGGGTTATATAAGATAATACAGTAAAACCCTGTTATGACGCGAGTTTCGGGAGACAGAATGTACACCCGCGTTATCGGCAACCCGCGGTATTTCGGGAAATAATTTTAAAAAACGTGAAAGCATATGCGTTATAACAAATTTTATTGCAAAATACTACAAAAACTAATACCGTATTTTGATTTAAAAGGATACCTTACTTTAATCGGTGTTTTTAATATAGACCGATATTTCTTTTGGCGCGACAGCTGATCTCGTTTCTTCGTCACATACGTCTTAATATTTTGCAAATGTAAAAGATGAAGATGATCACAATCACTCTCTCTCTCCATCCAATTCATCACTTCACTAATGTTATCCAATACTTTGCTTATTTAAGGGGTCTCAACCTCACACATCTCTTCATTCTCGCTGTCATCTTCCGATAATTTTTCTCCTCTTCCGCGGTTCTGGACTTCAGCTACAATTTCTTATCATTCTTATAGACAGCGACGGGAGTTTAGCATCGCGGTAAAATTTGAACCCTGTTGTTTACAAAGAAAATAAATCGCGGTAAAATTTGAACCAAGTTGTTTACGAAGAAAATAAATGGAATCATTTTGGGGGACATGACTAGACCCGCGGTATATCTGAATCTGCAGTATAGTGAGGCACGTTATAACGGAGTTTTTCTGTATTTACGAGTTTCGAATAATTATCCCTCAGTGAAGCAGTGTGGTGAGCGTTGGTGGACGTTTCGATGCCTGTTATTGGCTGACCATGCACAACGCTAACAGTTCCAACGTCCTTTTAGTCTCATTTGTTACATTTCGGCTCTTTACGCAAAGTGGGCTTGCAGATTTGATTGCGTGTCTTATGCGGTGTACGGAAATTCTACAGTGACTGACGAGTAAGAACATACATCCAAAGTTTTAATAACATCACCGCCTCGATGTAATAATGACATTGTTGTGAATAAGGCTTCTCTTTTTTTGGGAGATTATCTTCCTTTTGGGTTAACAAAGTAGATATGGCTGTGGTAAACGCGGGTGGCCCAACTAGCTAACGTGTCACATTAATGAGCGAGTGCCTGTGAACTGAAACGTGATGACGTCATTGCAACTTTCATGAAGTACGTAACAGATTAGGACATTTAAGGTGGATTGACAAAACAGCACAACTAAATATTAATTCTTTTGGGTTTATTTAATGTAGTAACAACACCAGTATGTGTTGTACCATTGATGGTTAGATTGAATTAATATATTACATCTCCACCAAATGAAATATTCTTGAGTCACGGTGTAAGCGTACCTGAAATCAAGGTGACGCCCCGCAAGGGACCAGAATTTTGTCCCTTAATTGCGGGCAATTCACTAAATCGAGGAACACTAAATCGGGTGATACAATACATTATTTATATGGAGCTTTGGTCAGGACCGCAAAAAAACCGCCTTAAATGCTGGTAAACCTTAAATGGGAGAACTTTAAATAGGGATTCCACTGTATCTGTTTTATTTCATTACTCTCATATATTGTAGATTAGCGTATATTGTACTTATTCGTTAATACCCCATTATCCAGACATTGGCAATGTCAATTTTCTGTCATAACGTCAGCATCGTTCACTTCCTGTGTTTTCTACTACTGCTGGTATTACTCATGTTCTTTAGGGTATCTAAAAATGTTTATAAAATAATTTTAACAACAAAAAAAATTATCATTTTGTACATCATGACTGTTGACACATTGAAACAAAAGAGGAACTACTTGCAATATGTTAACATATTAATTCTTTCTTGGCTTTCAACTCTTTCCACATTGCTTTCATCAGTACTAGTGGCATGATCTTGAGTAGGGCTCATAACCATATTAACTATTTCTGCATCAGATATCTCACACATAACAGGAGCATTGCTGTCACAATTAATCCAGCCTAAGATATTCTTTTCACCTAAGTTATTTGTTATTGTACTGTCAAAAGCTTTAGCATAGCTTAGGAGTTCAGCATAAAACTATTAGTATGTTGGGAAATGTGGAAACGTGAAAAAAATCTGCTATGACTGGGAATCGAAGTTATTCTACCGCTAAACTACTGTAGCAGACTAATTCTCCTGTTTCAGAGCGGGAATATTTTCTTAGGTTGGGGCTGTGCTAGCTATGCAAGTATCAGTCATCCCCAATGATGTCCTCAATGAGATATATCAAAGAAAACCCCTACCCTCTCAAATGGTGAGAATACCTGTGTTATACAATAATGGAATGAATGATCCAAAGATCCTTATGTGGCAGACATAAACTGTAATGTAGAAACAGGTGAAAAAATCTGCTCTTCGACGTATCTCATTGAGGACATCTGTTGGGGTTGGTTGATACTAGCATAGCTAGCCTGGCCTCAATTAAGGAAAGTATTCCTATTCTGAAACAGGAGAATTAGTCTGCTGCGGTAGTTCAGTGGTAGAATATCCACCCAGCAAGTGGAAGACCCAGGTTCAATTCCTAGTCATAGCAGATTTTTTCACCTGTTTCCACATTTCCTGTCATTACAGCTTATGCCTGTCGCATAAGGATCTTCGGATCATTCATTCCATCAAATCATAAGATGTTAAAATTTATATTTTTTAAAATTTACTAAGGGATGGTATTTGGTTATAAATATATTTATTGTTTCCAAAATATTGTATTCCGCTTTAATTAATTTTGAAAACTTCCAGTGTTCCCAATACTCCAGGGTTTAAACCATGAATTTTCCCTAGAGTCAATATTCCTGGATTTTTTTGCATCTCTAGCTGTAATGGATGAAGTTGGATCAGTACTAATGAACAAGAAAGTGAATGCCCAGTTATCACCACACAGGAAGATCTGAAAGATTTCAAGATTGTAACTTAGTACTATGACACTCGTGGTTATAATGAAAAATTAGACAATCTGTTCTCTATTGAGAAGGACCTACAAACGCAATCATCAACTTCGAGGAAACAAACCCACATAACTGGTTTTTTTAAAAAGTAAAACAAAATTAAGCTAAAATGAATATTATATGCCTTTGGATATCAAATAAAATATGCCTTTATTTATATAACGGACTTGAATTATAATGGATTTCTGCTGGACGCCCAAGGCAATCCATTATAAGCAAGGTTGACTGTATATGTTTTCAAGAACATAAATTGTATATAAAGTGGATGATTCATGTACTTGATTTGAGTATGGGTCAAACTTTGCTAGCACATAAGTGAATGATAAACATTCGTGCCAATAAATAAGCCTCCAGAGCAAAGCCTGATAGAAGGGTCTCATCTGCCTTGAGCTTCTGCTGCCCTGGTGATATAATTTCAACAAATATTTTTGCATGCTAGGTTTACTAAATAAATAATGTAGTTCCCATTATTCATACTGCCACCTAGTAGGAATAAAGAGAAATTAAAAAAAAAAGTTTCACTTTTTTCTTCCATGTGTTTTTGTTGTAGTGACTGCCTGGTAGTGGTAGATTTGATGTTCTTGAAAAATGTCATGAGGGCTACTTGAAACCTTCCTGCAGACAACTGGTCATAACTCACTGCTTATACAGATAAGGGTTAATATTACATCCATTAATATTAACATAACCTGTGCTATTTATACATAACAAACTTCTCACTAGAATGGTTCAAAAACTTGGAAAAATCACTATAACTTTTGGTACTCAAGGTACTAGAGCAGGCCACATGCCAAAAATAGTCTGTTTTTAAGCAAATAAAACTCTTGGTGAAGGTATATATATTTTTCAAAATTAAAAAAAACTCCTTAACCATACAATCAGAATATTTAGAGACAATATAACCAGTAAAAGTTAAGGGGTAATGAAAGAAAAAAGAGAAACAAAAAAAGAAGTTATGCTTACAGGTTTACGGGGATAACTCCTCACTAGTGGCCTGATGTCAATCGTTCATACACTCACTCACTCCCACCGGAAATAATCCTGTCAGAAGAACACTCACACACACTCAATTAACAAACGGAAATATAAATATTCAGTGGGACATTAGATACATATTTTGAGAGCAATGCTGTCATCATCAGCAGTTGATGTAGAATTGGCCTATTGTATGTTGGATTTAAGAAATGTTTACTTTTACTTCTTTGATAGTTGATTTTACTACTATTATTATTAAAGGGAGACACTGTCATCAAGAACTTGGCACCTTCGAGAAGGCTTGAATCAGCTATTGTGCCTTGTGCCATATGAGGTAGTGATGCCTGAAATTTGGGACCATACAATGCCACATTGGATGGAGGCTATTGCTAGTGATGTGCCTCAGCGTGAATTGCCACATCTTCGCACATTACTGAGGTATTCAAGACTTTCTTGGATTATTGGTAAATTAAATATCGCTGCATGATTAATTCTTTACCTTCATTGTTTATTTTTATATAATCATTGAGTCATTGCTAAAATTTTATTATAACAATATTGTTACTTATCCTTTATTGCTTGTGAAGAGTTTTAAACTGGATAATAACCTTGTATAACTCATAGTTGCTCTAATTCTGCTGCAAAATTTTTTATTAAGATAGTTCCATAACAGGCTGATGCATTGCTTTTTACAACTCCATTTCATTTAAGATTCAAGTAGTTTTCAATTCTTTAGTAATGCAAGTGCAAAGATGAATTTGATACTTGTGGATAATTCCACTTTAAACTACCATATATCACGGCGTATAAGTCAACCTTAACTTTGGGCTAGAAAATACTACATTAGACATACACGGTAACTCTATTCCTAACAGGTGGTGGTGGTTGAGTGGGTAGTGTTTGGCTGTAAATGTTGAGGTCCTGTGTTCAAGACTGTATTCTTCTGAATTTTTTTTCTTTTTTACCCATATTCACTTTCCTCATTTTAAATGTTTATCTCCTTATAACACAAAGTAAGTGATACCATTGTTTCCGCGGCTTGATAAACCTTTCTAATTGTGAATAGCGGTCCTTGTGCCTCCAAGGGTGATGTTAATTACTCATAGATATTTTGTTATCCATATAAACATCTAACAATGTAATTTACTTTTTGTTTTTTTAATAAAGACCATTGAAAACATTTAAAAATTATTCTAGATTATTCACTGATAATTATTTCTGAGAATGCTAACATTCAGATTAATCATATTCATTGCTCTGTATGGAGAAAGTCATGTGTTGGCCATATCAGATTTTTCTCCATTATTTTATGCACTTGCCGATCACGGTTTTATGGTTCACAGGCTCTCAGGGAACATAACCCCCATGAGTAGCAAGGGATACCTGTATATGCATATCTACATGACCAAACAAATGTTTAGGGTTTAAATGCACGGTTTATACTGTCGTTTGTGCATCTTCAAGATTGAGATGATGTAATATTTTTATAATATTAAAGCTGTACCTTTTAATTGATTTTTAAGTTTATTATTGTTACTCAAAATAAGCAGTTCTATCATTAAACATTTACTTTCAATTTCTACCTATACTTTTGTGGGAATAAGTTGGTATCTGGTGTTTTTCACCGAATTCATTATGAGCCGCTGACGCTCCTTTAACCCAGGAGAGAACAACACACCTATAGGAATCCCCACACTTTTTTTGATTTTTTTTCTAGACGTAGACGTCAACTTATTCCAACACGAATTTATTTTTTCTCTCCAAACTAGCCCAAAAATTGGGATGTGTATGGTACATGAGGATACAGATTATGTGAGTAAATACAGTATTAAAATTTATTATTTTAAATCTAAAATAAATGTCATAAAATATGAACACTGGAGCAGTTGATTCAAAATGGCGATCACCTACACCGGAAGATCAACTCTCTTTGTAAATATTGATGTCATTCATCTGTAATTTAAGGGCAACTTTTTATATTCAGCATATAAGTTGACTTTAAGTTTTAGAAAATTTTTTTAAGCTTCAAAAGTCGACTTATACGTCACGATATACAGTAGTTTTTAAATTCCAGTGTTAGAAAATGAAAGTTATCAGTCGGATATTTCCACTGTATCTGCCTACTGATTTGGATTGGATCACTTGACTTATGGTAAAATGTTTCTTTTAGCAAAATTCTAGATCCAGATATGAGCCCACTTGGTTTTGATGCAAAAAAGATGTACCGTTTTATGTGTATACGGTTCCAGAAAACTGCTGCAAAGGTTCAAGAACAGGCTTTAAACTGGTTGCAGGTAAACATTATTCTCTTCTTTTATCAAATATAGAGTAAAAGCTCTGCTATCTGGCTATTTATGGCAAGTACACAAATACAATTCATTTTCTATTTTTTTCTTTTTTTTATAAATCTTCTACATTTTACACAGGTTATTGTTGTTTTAGAAAGTTTGTTTAATATTTCCTTCTTGCTGGTTGCATTATGACAACAAATGTGACACCTTCCCTTTCCACTGTCCCGTTGGTGCAAATGTTTCGGTTGCGTAATTTTTTTCGCCAAAATGCCTTCCATCGCCAAAACAATATGACTTTGCAATCCTGAAATATTTTGTGACTGTATCTCTGTGAGTGGTTTCAAAAGTTCAATCCCAAATTCCTGCAGGTAAAGTCGTCGTCGGTTGCATTTTCTTTGATTCCATTGCGGAAAGTTTTGGGAAAATAGGGAATATGCATTTATAGTAGCTACCGTATTTAATCAATTGTAAGCCGACACCAATTGTAAGCCGACCCCCACTTTTCACAAGGCCACGCAAGAAAAAAAATTTGATTTTAACCCTCTCACGACAGAAACGGCCGAGAATGCCCGTAAATTTTTATACTCCCAATCATGGGACCGATCGGAAAATATGCTTTCAAATTGACCTCAAAAAACGTTGACTGGCTGGCTTCTCTCTCGGAAATATAGTAGTATACCATATAAACGAGATTTAGATCATATTTGGCAGATTTTTCTTAACTTTGTATACGAAGAATTTTTTTTAAATATTCGATCGAAATTTGCTATTTTTTTGGACCCCGAACAATCTAATATATCTCGCAGTAATTCTCCTACTTTGGAGATTTTTCAAAATATATATTTTTGGAGATTAATGTATAATTGTTTTATTTAATGTTTCCCATTTGGTGACCATCTTGAATTTCTCCGGACTTTTAATGCCAGCAGGTGCCCCACACCCCAGGACGTGAGAGGGTATTAACTAAAGTATTAACTAAAATTACGGTGACATAAAATACATTTTATTCACTTATTCATAACAACTTCTGTGAAAAAAGTAATTTGACCTTGTTATCCCCTGGGATCTTAACCTTTATCCGCCGGATTTAAATACCCTCTGGCAGGGTCCCGCTGCCGGATTTAATTTTGGACATTTAAATATTTTGTGTACGTCTTTTGCAAAAATCGCATATCTCGTGAACTATTGGTGATAAAATGTTCAAATAAAAAGCATTTTGTGGTCAAACTATCAGAGAATTACATCGTTCTGCCTATTTATAGAAATAAAAAGGGTTATATAACCCTAATAGACTAAATTACGATGCCGAAATAACTTATTGTTGATATAAATCAAAATAAAGTGCAAAAATACTGCATTTAGTCACTTTTTGGCAATGTGGTTCCTGCTCAGTCTGCAGCTGACACAAACCCAGTATTTACACTTCCCTATAGAGTCGAGCTAGTGTGGTATTCCTCGAAGCAGGGCTCAACACATAGTCCCACGTCACATGTCTTGCACCTATATTTCGTCCTTGAGTTATTGCTCTTTGAGGAACACACATGGCAACAGATAAGGGTCCCCGAAATGGGCCAATGCTTATTGTCCTTGGCCTCTAAGCACTTTATTTGCATTCCACTAGCACTAGGTCGCCCCCTTGAGAGAGTCTGGGAAGGAAGAGTTCTAGCGCCCTCTTCAACCATTTGCCGCACAAGGGACAGTCGGAATTGCCGATGTGAAAATGCGCCACCGCACGAGGGAAGGAGAATCCAACTATTTAGGATAGTTAGATCGACTAAATGAAAAAATAATTTCTTTGTCCATTTCCAAGTGTGGCGACCGATGGTGTAGCTGTTAGCCATCCTATCTCAACTAGTTATATAAAAATAAAGGAATCACTAAAAAATAAACAGACGAACAGCTACAGATATTTTGAACGCACAAGTCTACATCCGCTCTACTTCGTAGTCTGCAAATGAATGAACGTAAACGTAGTAAAACATAGGTATATGCATATATGTGGAAATGGAAGAAGAAAATAAGAAAGGGAAGGAAGCTTTGGGGTAGGGCTTAGTCCTGGGGTTCAGTTTATTGCATCTCTTTGGGTTACAACGTAGTAAAACAGAAATGCGGAAAAGGAAGACTAACAAAGGGAAGGGACGTTTGGGGTTCAGCTAATTGCATCTCTTTGTGTTGCGAGAGAGTCTCACCTCAGCGGAGACATACACTTTGAGTGAGGCACTCTCGATTGTTTGTTTACTCTCCCCTTCCCCAATACGCAAGACCTTCGGCCTTGGGAGAGCAGATGGAAAAGAAGGATGCCTCATCTTTCTTCTCTTCCAAAAATTTTGATTCTATGACAAAAACGACATCTGTGAGCGGCCTCGGAGCTAAGCGGGACACCGGTGTCCCTTTCGGCAGGCTTACCCAGAAATTTGCCGGGACACCGGTGTCCCTTTCGGCAGTTAAAGGTTAATATAATAATACCCCGGGAATAAATTTTGTAAATAATACGTGGTGCATCAAAGTCTTAAAGATCACGGCGATAGCACTCGTATGCGTAAGGAGCTAACACAATGTTTCTTTTTACTCGTGAATCGAAGCATTTGCCCTCCCTTGCCCTCCCTCCTCCACCTATCATGTTTCAGTGTTAGCTCCTTATGCGTACGAGCGCTATCGCTGCGTTCTTTTACGACTTTGATGCGCCACGTATTATTTATATAATTTATTTCTTCGTAGGTGTTCATTCAATTTGATTCTTTTTTTGCATATATTTAAAGTAGATAGTTTACTTCCACTTCAATACACTTATATCTTGCATTATAATGTAACTACGGACATAAATTCATTAACTACTTTTTTGCCCCCGATTCTAAGCCGAGTGGCAATTTCTGAGATGGTTAAAAGGTAAAAAAAGCTCGGCTTACGATCGATTAAATACAGTATATCAATAAGGCTGTAAAAAATTGATAAGGGCCACTGTCTTGTTGATCTTTTCGTGGAATGCCTCTGAGACATTTGATCGATGGTTTCTACCCCTCCTTTAGTTCTATTGTAGTATAGAATTATTTCGGATTTTTTCTTCTGATCATTACTTGCGGAAGTGTCTGCATGCTGCGTAGAAAGCAAAATCAAATTGTTAATCGGTTTCGCATGTGTAATCTATGACACAGGTGTCACTGGATACTTTTTTGAACTAGGATCCGTAAACGCAAACATACTGGAAAAAACCTCTCTGCCTTTGGTTGCCTTCAACTCTTCTGGAATGTGCTTGCAATATTGGTTCTCTATCAAGTAATGCGAGTTCAAGCAGACATGTCTTATTTCGAAAGGACTGAACATTAATATGGGATATAGTCTGAATAAATTATGAGAACTGTTTGAAGAACTTAACCTTTTGGATGAATCGGGCGTATTCTCCGAAAAAAATACTGATTCACTAGCACATTTTCGGGCCAAAAGGTGGGATCACTTAACACATTTTTCAAGTCCATATGGGTGGAAACACGAAAAGAAGCATAGGCTCCTTTTGATACTGTTAATTGCTCTATTTCAATGTCCTTACCAGGTAGCTTGTCAAGTATATACTTTTCCACCGCTTTGGCTGTTGTTCCTTCGACGAACCTCCAAACATGCAGGTGACACTTCTGTGGGACACCAGAAACTGAGCCATCAGAGATAGCAGTCCCAACGATTGGAGGGCTTCGTTGTTTCCCACTATAAGTAACCTTTGTGTAACCGTCAGTATCTTCGTCAGCCTTGTAGATCATCTGTGATTCCGTCTTTCTTATTTCTGCACTAGCGGCCACTGCATAGGTTAAATGGTTGTCAGCAACTTGAGAATTAGGACTATCCTTCATGGAATCCGGCAAAAGTTGAGCAGGTTTGTAGTCAATCCGAAGCATTGAGGGTTTTATCACTTTTACATTGCTTTCCAAGGGTAATAGGGACTTTTCGTTCAAAATTCTATCATTTGAAGCAGATGCCTTAGCAGAATGATTACATATCTCGCGATGTGGTACGAAGTCTTTTTGTCGCTTTAGCAAAGCAATTTCCATACCCTGGCTTTTAATAACATCTAAACAGGAGTTTAACTTTCCTTGAAGATCACTAACTATCTTAAGAACGTCATCTTGTTTACTCTCGATTCGTTTTATACTATTGCAAGGTAAGTACGAACACTTATTGCACCGAAAATGTAAATTCAGGTTAGTAATTACTGAATTTGCAACTTTTTGTTAAACCAACACAAGTTGAATGAAATGCTAATTCACAACCGAAATCGCATTTTAAAATTGACTGATTTTCAGCGATATTTTCAGAGCAAATACCACAACTAGTGAAGGACGCCGCCATATTGGAAAAAAATATTATATTATTTAAAGTGAATTTAAATGTTTGAAATTCAAGATAAACATAAATTGGTGATGTTAGAAAAAAGAACCAACTTGGACGAAGGGAGGGTCATTTTGTGTCCACCTCTAATAATTCAATAAGAAACTGACATGAATATTATCTAACTGAAATGGCAATTAGGTAAAAGTGTTTTGTCATCATATAGACACAAAATCAAATTATTACAGATTTTTCCGACAAAAATAAATATAGAAAATATTAAATATTCAAAGTGGTGGACATTTTTTAACCCTCCCTTGGTCTATCTAGGGTGAAAGTTTGAAAATATTTTAAATTGTTTTTTTATTTTGTGTATATCTTCCTTCCTTATACATACAATGTTATATTTTGGCTTCTATTGAAAAAAGACGGACAATTTTTTTGACTCCTTTAATGATTCCTAATAATCACAAGGTAACTTAAAAATATATAAGAATTATGAACTGCCTTGAAAAAAAATAACAATTGTAACATTTATCTACATGAAAAAGTTGACCTGCGGGAAACTTTTTCCCTATTTGGTTTAGAGGGGTACATTCAACAAATAAAATGTTCAGAATATTTTAAATATATATTTGAAAAAGATTCCATGTTGTAATTTCTTTAGTTTTCATAATATTGATGAATACATGAAAGCACGGGCATGAGCAATCGGTGTGCAATCAATTCTGTCCAGCAAAGAGTTTGTACTTAATTTCTGATAGTATAAATGTTATAGTTTTAAAATGTCATGTTTTGCATAAACTTAAATAATTTCATCAAAATCCAATAAATAGGTGAAAATTTATGTTTTTATAATTTTTGAAAAATTTGCATCTGATTTTCCAGTTTCTTAAAATCTCCTTTGGGTTTGAGGATTTAATAAAGAAATCCCTAAATTTAAGGATCCTTTAATGCAAGGGATTATTCTACTCAAACCAAATTCATTTACAACACAAAGTGTTTTTATTATATGCATTTTTAGGTAAATTAATCATTTTTACAATGAAAACAGAAATTGTAGAAATGTCTTTAGAATTCTCTTATTATGAAATCTTTTCTTATATACATTTACCTACTTAAAGTTTTTAAATTGTGTTTTTTCTTTATTTGAGGGAGTAATTACTGTATTTCATTTTTAGATACTTACAAACTTAGAGATAGTTATCCCTCTCCACCTGTTATTTTCAATGTTTGGAAATGGAGTGAAGGGGATGAGAGGAGAACATTTGGAAATCTTTGTTGAAAATTCTTCACATGATTCTGCTGAAACTGCTCGCATCCCGTCATCATCAGCACATATTCGTGAAGCAGACAGCGGGAAGGGCAACAACATTAGCATATGTAAGTTTAATTCTGCTTTGATTTTGTTAAAATTACAATACTCTATGGGCTCCAACCCTCATGCTCATGGTGCCCAACTCCTTGCCTCACTTGGTGAGGCAAATTCACCCACTATACATGCTCACTCCTAGAACTTACTGCTTTCAGCATATATTTGAGGTAGAAAATTATACCAAACCTCATTTTGGGGCTTTCTCTTAATAGAAGAAATGTTTTATATCACACACATTTCTCTGCCAATTAAAGTTTGCTTTTAGGATGTCATGAACCCCTCGTGAACTCTCCTTAAAATTTCAATTAGTGCAGTGTACACAGAGCCAATTTGATACCTCAATGGGTTTAGAGCAGTGGTGGCCAAAATGTGGCATGCCAAACTTTCCCTTGTGGCATGGCAAATTTTTTTTAAAAACTTATATATGTGAACTAAATTTTTCAGCAATGAACCTCATAAAAATGGTAACACAGTACGTGACTTACTGGTGACCACCTTATAAGTATTCTAAGATTAGAAATTACTACAAATTTGCAATTACAAATTGAAGTGTTGATTAAAATAAGGCAACTCAATGGCCAATCAATGAATTGACTGTAATTTCAAATATTTTTGTAATATAAGAAAGTGCTCACAATTAATTGCATTGAAAAGCATGATACCATAGATATGTTATACCTAAGTATATAAATAACAGAGGAAAAAATCTGCTTAAAGTAGTTGTACCTACACTGCTAAATAACCTACCAAAAATATTAAAGGAAATAAAAAATATTTTCACATTAAATAAAAGAATGGTTATTTGGAGAAGTGGTGGGAAGTGATGTTGTTAAGTAATTAAGTGGTGAATGGAGTCACAATGATAAGATATGATTGTAAGACATGACATGAATTTGAGATATAGTGATAAGATACAATGACAGGATTTTATGTGAATATGGTAAGTGATGATAAGATGTGAAGATTAGAAGAGACATGATTATGTGATGCTATTGTGAGATGTGATGAGGATATGTAACGTAATAATAAGATGTGAAAATAAGATATGATGCAATATTAAGATAAGATTGTTATGATAAGATTGATAAGTGATGATTTGGGAAGAAGGTAAGTTATGAAGGATAAATCTGACTAGATAAACATTCAGCAGAGTGATGGTTGAGTTGTCCCAAGGTTGTGGTAACCAGCCCCTTCAGGAGAACACCCAATTTCATACACTCTGCTGGCTAAAACAATCATATGTAGGGTTAATGTGTTTATATTTAAATATGGAGAGGTAAATATTTTTATATCTTATGTAATGTTGAGCAGAGTTACTATTTCCAATCGTGGCCCCTAATAGCTTTGCAGGACCTAAAAGTCTAAGAAATTTTCTACTTGTTTGTACTTCATTTGTATTTAAATAAATTTTTGAATTTAAATAAAAATATAAAAAATTACTGGATTTCTGGGTTTGAGGGATTGTACTGTACATACCGTATTTGACCGAATATAACCCCCACCCGAATATAGCCCCCCTACCCATTTTTCTCACACAAATCTAGAAAATATTTTAATACCCTGAAAGGACGATTATTTTTAGGACTTTAATGTCATGAAACATGTTGTATAATTTGAAGAAATATCAAACTTGCACTCATTTAATAAAAAAGTACCAATTAGCGAGTGATAAAATGCCATGCTAATTGGAATTTTAAGGTTTTCAGATTTGTTCCTCAGAATTCAGAGGGTATACTAACGAGAGAGATATTTGACAAGGAATTGAACAAAATTACATTTTTAGGGAGTAAAAATAAACTAAAAAGTCGAAATAACATACTAATTAATGCAGCAATATTAGCAAGTCGAAATAACATACCAATTTATGTAGCAATATAAATTCGCACTTTGCTCATATTTCGATCTATCTTTCGTTTGTGTAATTAACAATTCGAGCTTAGCCAGGCAATTAGTCCATTCTCGGGCAAGGTTAATTTTGTTGGTATTACCGTATTTGCTCGTGTAAGCTGCGCACATTTTTTCCCAAAACGCCCGTGGAGAAAAGGGGGTGCGTGTCTTACACGAATTCTTTTATTTGCCGCTCACCTTTTTTCCCAAAATGTCGTGTCGGTAAACATATATACGTTAAGCTAGCACCCATGCCCCATCTGTTATTCTATTTCTAAATTTCGGTGTATTTAGTCATTTTCATATAAAAATTTTAAATGAGTTTTAAGTTTATTAACGGGTGCTCCCCAAACTCGACGGAGTCTTCAACTGCAATCATCACGGAGGCCACGGCGCATGTGCGACCAGTTCGGGTTGGTGGGGGTTTTGTTCTCACGGCAGACGACGCCTACCATGTTCAGATACGGCGTGCTTCCTTTATTCTATGATACGTCTATGAAAGTCATAGCCACCGTGGTGATCATTGAATGATCGCTGATCATAATTTTAGTTCGCCAAAAAAATGACGACCGCTACGGTAGGGATCAGTGACCATATGGCTGGAAAATTACGTACAGCAGAATGATCGCTACCGGAGTGATTTCTGCCGAACATGACCAATGTGACCACAAAAACAGTTACGTGTTTAACACAAGAGGACTACCGAGATTTCTGCTAGTACCGATATAGAGAGATCACCCAATAAATTCGTCACGTAGGAATGTGAAGATGCTTAACTTGAGCGTAGCATTTTTTAGAAATAGGAATTGGTGATTTAAAAAACCCTTTTTCGGCTCAAATAAATTTTTTTCCCTAGAGCTGGCCCAAAAACCGGGGTGCGCGGAATACACGGGGTCTCGGCTTACACGAGCAAATACGGTAAAACTTGCAATTTGACAATAATGAGAGCGATCAGGTAATAGAAAAATCCTTCCTATATGATGACGTCAATCAGCCTTGCAAATAAATATTCGCAACCCGAGTAGTTTAGTCTTACAATGGATAGAAACACTTACTGACTCGAATGAAATTCATCATTATTGAAGCTTTGCACACTTGTTTGTACCCACCTAATTTTTAGTGCCCGAAAATAGCCCCCCCCTCCCCCCAACTTTTGCACTTCGCTTTTGGACAAAAACAGGGGGGCTATATTCGGTCATATACGGTACATACAGGGCCGGCCCTAGGTGTGGGCGACGTGGGTGACCGCCCAGGGCAGCCACTCATCCTTTCCAATGCATATTTGCAAAAATGGGCGGCGAGATATGACCTGTCTCTTCCCATCCAATAAACTTAACTCAGTTGTTTTCACCCTCTAGACGCTCGCCTTCTATGAATTTAACAATAGGAACCTTTGATGCTTCTTAATGTGCCTATTTTCCTCAATTCAGCCGTAGTGATATCTGAGGGACATGGTTGAAAATTTTAATCAAAGAGCCAACAGCTATGAGTTCACGACCCAATATTTGCTTACAGAGAGTGTAAACAGATTTGATATGAACAAGTGGCTCATATTTCATACAGACAATGCAGTTTCTCTTATGAAATTCCGGGCTCTTGGGCCAGAGATGAGATATAAGAAGCCAGTCCAGTGTGGATTTTCACATAACTTGGGTGTGTTGTGAATTTTCTAATCCTCTCCTTTCTTTGGTTTGAAATAATCCATTTTAAAAATACCGTAATTTGTAAAGGTGCCTGTGCATCTCTTTAAGGTGAACAGTAGTGAAGTAATGCCACGTACATCTAACAAATTGATCTCCCGTGCACTGCCTTTACAGTATTTTCAGATATCTGTCAGTTTCAAGACTTGCCCCTTCAGTCTGGCACAAACTATTCAACTGTAAGTTTCACTTACTTTTCTAGTTATAGTGTTCATAAAGTACGGCCAATAAAATGTCAGAATAAAATAAAACTAAAATGTACAATTTAAAAAATGAGTGGGAGTTTTATTTTGTTGATAGTAAGTGAAAATGCGTTTCTTTTACTATTCTCTAATTGTGTGGCATTGCCTAAGAGGCAAAACATTGAAAGAAATTTCAAGGCTCATTTGTCATTTGAAATGAATTATCCATTAGGTTCAGAATTTAGAAAAAAGGAGGTGAATCGAAACGTAAATTATTAGCACAGCATTCAGTATTTACAAGGTCAGTTGAAAAATCTAAAATTAGCAACATTACCTCAATCCAGAATAGCGCATCTACTGTCCTTTCAAAAAGTCCAGATACCCGAGTTTAAAGAGGTATATCTCGAAAACAGTAAATACGATTTTGATGTGGTGAAAATTAGCAGGTAGAGAATTTATTTCTACATTAATTGATATACATTCCAAATTTTTAATTTGCATTAACATATTTTATATTGCGAGTTATTTGAATAAAAACACGTTTTTTAGGCATGCAAACCCGATAAGACTATTTTGAATGCTTACAATTCCGAAACCCTACAATGAATCAAATTGAAACTTTAACAGTAATTAGCTAGATCTATTGTATATAAGTATGTGGAAACATTATTTTATAACATTATTATTAATACCCAATTTTGTTAAATTTCTGAAATCGGCTATCTTCGCCATTTTTTGACTGTTTTCGAAGTATGAAGTACTGGTGTCAGAGGATAGATGCATATAATACATATATGCAAAAAAGAACATAAGATATTAACCACGGAAAAAGACATAGAGTTTTATTTAATATTCATTTTGTGCGTGCCGGAGGAAATGAAGTCTCTATGGCAAACGGAGGGAGAAAGGGTTTCCTAGAGCGCGCTGTTGCCACTTCTAGCTCTGTATGTTGGCGAAAGCAAATTTCTTGGATGTGTCCATGATATTCATCATAACTGGCAAACTCTTGTTGCAGTCCATTGTAAACATCCTCTACCCAGTAGTAGTTGATCGAGTTGTTTTGTGAGCACCAGTTTAGTCCATATAAAAGATTTTGTAACCACCATTCAGTAAGAATCTAATTCTTCGCAAGAAATAGTGCCGACTTGCCGCTACCGTGTGGGATTCCATTAAAACCGGCTTCTTGTTTAGTTTTTTGTAACGAAAACCAAAACTCCTTATAGTCGATCTGAATGTACTAATGGACATCTCCGGAAAATCTGGCATGGAGTCTTGCAATTTTTGTTTGACATTATGGAGAGTAGGAAACATTTTCTTCAAATAAAAATCATGAACGGCTCTCCAAATCACATCAACAGTAAATTGGTCAGTAAAAAGCCTCGGACATCCTCTTAAACTCCGCCTTTTTTTAGGCGATGGAGAATCACCAAAAGAATTTTCTTTTTCACTTTTTCTGTGATTTGCACCAATTCTTTTCACAGATATCAAACTTATTCCAAGACACTTCAACACAAACTTATATACTGGATAATGTTTATTACCGCTTTTATCCACGTCCGATTGGGAAAAAACATATTGCACTCAAAATCATGCAAATCTCCCGATTGGAGAATCGTGTTCTGGGACACGTTGTCAATACCCGTGTAACGTCCATAAAGCCTCAGTGAAAAATAGTAAGAGCAACATAAAACCACTGCTCACACGAAGGGGTTTGGGCCTACTATTACTTGCATTAATTACTCTAAGACATTTGCTTTCACGAACATACAGAGCTAGACGTGGCAACAGCACGCTCTAGGAAACCCTTTCTCCCTCCGTTTGCCATAGAGACTTCATTTCCTCCGGCATGCACAAAATGAATATTAAATAAAACTCTATATCTTTTTCCGTGGTTAATATCTTATGTTCTTTTTTGCATATATGTATTATATGCATCTATCCGCTGACACCGGTACTTCATACTTCGAAAACAGTCAAAAAATGGCGAAGATAGCCGATTTCAGAAATTTAACAAAATTGGGTATTAATAATAATGTTATAAAATAATGTTTCCACATACTTATATACAATAGATCTAGCTAATTACTGTTAAAGTTTCAATTTGATTCATTGTAGGGTTTCGGAATTGTAAGCATTCAAAATAGTCTTATCGGGTTTGCATGCCTAAAAAACGTGTTTTTATTCAAATAACGCGCAATATAAAATATTTTAATGCAAATTAAAAATTTGGAATGTATATCAATTAATGTAGAAATAAATTCTCTACCTGCTAATTTTCACCACATCAAAATCGTATTTACTGTTTTCGAGATATACCTCTTTAAACTCGGGTATCTGGACTTTTTGAAAGGACAGTAGTACTTAAATTTAGCCCTCAATGATGCCGCAAATTGAAATTATAGGACTGCCTCTTTTTCGACATTATTCAACCTCTTTACAATTTCTTTTCTGCATCTACCCATCAATGGGATATTCTTCTACAGAATGTTAAAAATTTAACCCTTAAGTCTTTGCACGCATTGGCATTGGGAAAGTTGCGTGGGTGCAGTGAAAGCAGTAGATATCAAATTGCCAACATATACGAAACACTGATTTCAATTGCTGAAGATGATCATTATCCAGTCAAAATTGAGTAAAAGG
Source organism: Uropetala carovei (assembly GCA_036926305.1). NCBI lineage: Eukaryota > Metazoa > Arthropoda > Insecta > Odonata > Petaluridae > Uropetala > Uropetala carovei. The sequence continues at coordinate 13,614,541 of JAXCHB010000011.1, forward strand.
AGAATCGAAGCCAAAGTATTGGTTAAAGATGTATTTTTCTCTAAATTTATATTTAGTGTTGTTCTGTGGTATGAAATTTTATTTGAAATTAATATTTCTAGTAAGTGTCTACAAGAAGTATCAATCGATGTCACAGCACTAGAGTCATTGAAACATATCCAATTTTTTCTTGAGGAATTGAAGCACGAAGACAAATTTTCATGTTTTAAGGAGACAGCTACAAAACTTGCGGAAACAATAGGCTAGAAAGCTGAATTTAGAAATCAACTGAAACTTCGATCATGCAAAAATTAAGTAAATTGGAAAACGATTCTCCACTTCCTGACCCAGAAACAAAATTTAGGGTTTGTTTCTACAACACTTATCATCGATACAGCTAAAGCTTCTATCAATGAGAGATTACAGCAATTGCAGCAATATAATACTGTTTTTGATTTCTTGTTTCATGTTGTTAATGAGAATGACTTTGATGAAATTAATCTACGCAAATGCTGTAAAGATTTAGAAACTACTTTGATGTACAATGAAACTAAAGCTATAGATGCCGATGACCTTTTTGATGAAATAAGGGCATTGTCGAGATGATTAAGATATCCTACGACCTAAAGGGCATTTTAAATTACATCTGTAGTAATCAACTTCATTCATTATTTCCAAATTTGTATGTTTCGTTGAGAATCATGCATTGACATTGATGCATTAATCAAAGTGTTTGCTACCATTAAGTCAATAAGGGTACATTTGTAGGTACATTTCGAGACATTTGTATTACTCTAATCTTTCAAATTCTCAAGAATTTAAAAATAAATGTGTATTTCTTAATTTTTCTTATTTAAAAGCATATGTTTTTCGAAATATATCTCTTACAAAAATTTATTATTTTACAAAATATTTTCCGTTGAGTCGATTCTTTTACCTATGTCTAATAAGAAAGTCATTTCGTGTAGTCACAGAGTTGCCATGTAATAGCATGACGGTATGATGGTGTTAATGAAGGCTGAGGTAAACAATCACATGGAAACAGGGCTAACCTATCCTATTAAAAAAAATCGGTACAACATACATTGTACAAACTTTCTCATGTACTAATGCGTCGTTTAGTTATCTTCAGAAAATGATAATCGTATCTGCCGGTTTTTAGGAAGTCCAATTTTTATTAAAGCTGCCCAAGAATCAACTAGCCTTATACTCATTCATTGAGAAAATTGAAATATGTAGTATTATTGCAGGCATATACTCAAGTAACTGTACGAAATTTGATCAAAATTGTTTGAGTCATTTTTGTGATAATCAAATTATTGCTAAAGTTGCCTAGAATAAACTAACCTTATATTCATTCTTTGAGAAATATGAACAATGCAGTATTATTGAAGACGTAAACTCAAGTAACTGTACGAAATTTGATCAAAATCGTTAGAGCCGTTTTTGAGAAAATCGAATTTTTTTAAAAATGCATAGAATAAACTTCTCAATTATTGAGCAATGTCAACCATTTCTACATATACTCTGCTCAGTATGATAAAATGTCTTAAGTACGGGATTTCGGTCATCTTCGCTCTACCGTTTAGGCTTTAGAGCCAGTAACACACAGACAGGTGGCATTGCAAAAATCACTTTTTCTGACTCAGCAACACCTAAAATATGTATTTCCGTAAAAATCTTGAGCTCGAATTTTTTCGCGATTACAATACTTTCTCAATATACTTCATATATGAGAAAGTAAAAAGGTCGCAAGGAAATTTTGATTTGTTAGTGGCCGCCAAATCAAATCTCGCCCACACCTATCAAATCTCATGGGCCAGCCCTGCATATATACTTACTAACATATACAATTTTAATAGTAATAGCTTCAATATAATCCAATAGAACCCCCAGTAATAGTAATATTAGTAAAAATAGTTTTTATCTTATAATAATGATTTTTTGTTTTAGCAATATTTCTTTAAATGTACAAAGTTCAAACCATAAAATCATAAGAATAATTGCTAATTCAATTTCACAAAATTCTCAGCCCCAGTTGTTGAGGATTCAGGTGGCCAAACCTCGCCCCTCTCAGAAGATGATGAAGCAGTTAACTCTCCTGCTGGAGGACAATCCCGTCATCACCGATCTCCCTCTCGGTTGGAGACAGATGCTGAACTTAATCTTCCTTGCTGTATTTTGATGCTGGACATATTACTTCGTCAGGTTGTGCATATTTTTTCATGTAGCTATTCTTGTAATATATTTTTAAACTGGCATAGCATTAGTTGTGCAATACATATTATAAAAATCGGTACAACATACATTGTACAAACTTTCTCATATATGGTACTAATGCGTCGTTTAGTTATCTTTAGAAAATGAAAATCGTATCAGCATGTTTTTAGAAAATCCAATTTTTGTTAAAGTTGACCAAGAATAAACTAACCTTATATTCATTCATTGAGAAAAATAAAATACGTAGTATTATTGCAGATGTATACTCAAGTAACTGTACGAAATTTGATCAAAATCGTTAGCGCCGTTTTTGAGAAAATCGAATTATTGTTAAATTTGCCTAGAATAAACTAGCCTTATATTCATTTTTTGAGAAATATGAACTATACAGTATTATTGAAGACGTAAACTCAAGTAACTGTACGAAATTTGATCAAAATCGTTAGAACCGTTTTCGAGAAAATCGGATTGTTGTTAAAAATGCGTAGAATAAACTACTCTTAATTATTTATCAATATCAACCATTTCTTTGTATACTCTGCTCAGTATGATAAAATGCCTAAGTACAAGATTTCATTCATTTTTGTTCTACCATCTAGGCTCCAGAGCCAGTAACAGACAGATGGCATTGCGAAAACCACTTTTTCGGATTCAGCGACACCTAAAACGTGTATTTCCGTATAAATCTCGAGGTCGAATTTTTTTGCAAAAATAATAGTTTCTCGATACTTTGTATGAGAAAGTAAAAATGGCATTTGCTATTTCTATTAATATGCATTTACTGGGTAAAAATTTTTATACAGGCAGTGTTTGGTTATCCAACACAATGCGTTACTCAATTAAGTATTGGATAACGAAACCCTTTTTCTTACTAAAACAATGTTATAAATGTGGGTTAGTATCCTGATCAAGGACCAAATACCCTATTTTAACTAAAATAACTCAGAAAATTGCAATCCAGGTCACATAAAATCTTCAATCAATCAATAATAAACATTAAAAATACTTTCTGTTCTCTGACAAGGTTAAGGATTAACATAACTTTAAAAACCACAAAAATAGGGTCACAACAAGTATTGCACTAATTAACATATCATCGGAAAAGGAACTGACTGGCGAGTTGCACTGCACAGCGCTGCATTGAGCATACAATCTGCCATGTTGGAACTCAAATCTAGAAATTAACATAAAAACTAAAAAAGTAAAGAACATTTTTACGCCACTTAGAGACTTATATTCAGTGACTGTTTCCTGCTGAGGGTCATTTCAACAATACCGTACCAATTCGACAGAATGTTTTGAAGTATTTATGGTGGGACGTCAACTATGTTGCTACGAGGGAAAGTCAGGAAGTAAGTCACAAATGAAAGCAGAACAAATTTAATGGAAGTAACAGGCTTTCAATATGCATCACTAGGTAGCAGCACAGTCTTGGATTACTTGTGTCACTAGCCGGATGGGCATGATATGCAAAAACGGCATTCGACATTCGACTATTCAGATTCGAACACGTTTTCAGGAACGCATCCCCGTAGAAACTCGGGAGTCGCCTGTACTGTAGTTTAATCAAAATATTACATCATACAAAACAAAACGTTATACCAGTAATACTGCAAACAGAAAACAGACAATGGAAATGGTATATTAAATTAAAAGCCTTCAAAATCACATCCATCCTCATCAGAGCTTGGAAATAATGTTTTCAATTCATCTGCAGTTATCAGGTCATCGTAAGGATCTTCGTTTTCATCATCTCCACGTCAATATCGTCTGCATCATCATCATCATCATTATACAAAGCATCATCTTCTGTTCCGTCCATTGCACATGAAATCCCGCACTTTTTAAAGGCCTTTAAAACGATTTCTTTATCAATTTCATCCCATGCCTCTTCAATCCAAGGACAAACCTTGGTAACGTTGCAGCTCTTATGCTTTCACCCTTGGTGAACATTTTCTCACCTTGCATCCAGTCACTCCACTTTTTTCGTATTTTATCTTTAAAAGGTTTATTAAGTGATACATCCAGTGGTTGCAACATGCAGGTTAATCCACCGGGAATGACTGCGATATCCGTATTGGCTTCCCGGAGGGCTTTACGACATTGTCGACTTGGTGCGATCTGAACATATCCCACACTAGGAGAGACTTCTTTTCTTAGTCCTCCCGGTCTTGACTCCCACACTTTTCGTATCCGAATCTTGCAGCCATTCTCATCCATCCATCCCTTTGGATGAACAAGAATGATTAATCCACTAGGAAACTTGTCTTTGGGTAGTGTTTTTGCGCTTAAAGATGACCATTGGCTTGGGTTTTGTCCCATCAGCCATACACAAAAGAACAACCGTGAAATTTGTTTTTTCACTGCTAGTAGTTTTAATGATGATAGCTTTATGAACAGTAAGAGTTCATCGGCATGTCAAACGTTATCTGAGTCCAATACTGGCTAAATTGTATGCATTATTCTTCTGATTTCTAAGATGAATTTATGGAATTTAAATTCACCTTCAAGTTCCTTTGGTAATTTTTGAGCACTTTTAGTTCTTCTTCAGATTATAAAGTCATGCCTTTTCATGAACCTGCAACACCATCCAGCACTTGCAACTAGGATTACCAGACTTTCTGAGGTTAATGTAGGACAAAGGTGATGAAAATGCAGGACAAAAGTAGGACATTTTGTTTGAATAAGAGGACACTTTTTATATATAGGATACATTTTTTAATGTATGTAAATTACACAGTTTGCTAAAAATCTAATATCAACACATGGATATAGGACATTCCATCTTTAAGTTTCAGTATTGGGTAAATCGCACGCGGTGTTGCCACGTCTCACTACCCTAATGCCACAAAAGTCTGGTAATTTAAAATTTCCTTTATGTAACTTATTAAGTAAGTGCTATTGTTACAATTTTTGCCATAATACACGATTTTCTAAACCAATACAAAAATACTGCGTAGTAAAATTTCTCTCTCTACGTACCGCATGTTGTACATGTGGCTGCTATAGTGCCCCAAACACTCCGGCGGTCCCAAAACCCTCATAAAAGTGAAAAAAGGAGGTTAAAAGAATAGATAGAATCCCTTGGAAGTTTTCCCTATGCGCTCAGATTTATTTTTTCTGTGCTAGCGTTCAGTTGTCTAAACCAGTCTTAGGTAGTTCTTTATCTTGTGATGTAAAAGTTACCTACCCTTGCAAAAATGTCAAAATAGTAGAAAAATTAAAAAATATTTTTGTTTTATAATTGGAAAAATCACTCATGATAAAAATGTGATAATTTCTGAACAAATAATTAATTAAAGAAAAAAATTGAAATTTTATAAATTTACAAATGGCGTAAGTTTGTTAATGTTGTAACATATCCATTACCAACTTCACAGAACATCATATCATAACAAATAGATCAATAAAAAGTCAAATTCAAATTATTTGAAAGAAAGGAATAATTCCCCACCAGCTGAAAGATAAGAAAAATTAATTCTCCAGTTAAGGGATTAAATGTCCTTCGACCTGTGGGATTAGTTTGATTGAAATGTGTTACGTGACTGAGATGTTTATTATGTTAAATAACTTTTCCTTAACAACAATAAGATATATTATGCCGTAAACTGCCTAAAAATTTAAAATATATTTTCCCAATCAAAAATTATTTCATTTGAAATGCTATTGAAATCATAAATAAAAGTTTAAATAGTACATATTTTAAAAAATGAATAGTTTACTTTGTAAATAATAAATTAACGTTGTAGTTGCCATTTGCATATTTATGCATAACTCAATAAATATTTTGTTTAGAGAAAAATGTATAGAATAAAAGTTGTCGGGCGTTTTAAAATAGGTACTCATTTTATGTTCTAAGCTAATTCTTGGAAAAAGCACCCAAACAATGTAAATTGGTATTTAACAAAATCGTAGCATAGTTAATTGGATAAATGCGAGTTTGGAAGTACACTGTGTTCACATCTTATTTTTGGATTTACTTACTTGCATATACTAAGATTAGATGTAATGTGATCAGAGGAAAATAGTTAAGCATGTTTGTACGAGGATAATTGCTCACAAAATCCCTAAGTAAAAACAAGAACTGGATCATTTTATGCTCATCACTATACATAACGGAAATTAAGTTGCAATTGAGGAAATTTTTACCTTCCCGACATTACAAATTCTTTTGCTTCTTTTTTAATCTTGTAAATTGTCCTTTGAGACGTACCACATAGCTTGCTCGTCTTACTAACAGCAGATGACAGGCTTTCATTAGACTCATTGAGGCAACTACTAAGAATATTCAGTACTGTTTGTTTTTCCGAACTCACCTTGCTGTCTTTTCCTCATTGAGATGTCCATTTTCTCACAAAAACCATAATATCAATATGAAAATACGTTTGGGGATAATCAACGTGTGATGTACACACACAATATTTTTAAAAAGGGAACACTATAAACATAAAACCTGCAAACACAATGTATCTCTACATTTGAACCGTATTACTGACTTCAGTTTGAAAACGTTTTGAAGAATTGTTAAAACAACTAATTTGCAATACACAATAAAACTGGCAAAATTTGTAAGTACATTCCCGCAAACTTATGAGCAGAAAAAATGATGAAAGCACAAGATAGTCCAACTGCTGAGTCGTAACTGAGGGAAGAGCGGGGGAGGATAAACTGCCAACTTTTGACCGGACCGCAATAAAACTTTCACATTGTTCACCTTCCCCTTGGCGACCCAACCCCACATCTGGGTGCACCAAAAATAACTTCAAACATTTACCTACAACTTTCTCACTTAGATGATGCAAGTATCTTTATAAATAAAAAAGTTTCTCACAGACAAACTTTTTCAAGTCAGGCTGGAACACACAAAAGGAACTTTTATAATTAAATGCAGAAAACAAATATTAAAAATCCATTTATTAAACTTTCAGTAGCACCATTACGATCCTTAAAAATTCCTGAACCTAATGCAAAAAACTGCATTACATTATTTTAAAACAGAATGTATATAGCATCAATTGAAACAAACGTGACCATAAAATGTCAATTTCAGGTCAAATATTGTTTATCGCATTTTGTATAGAATGTAATTTTTAGTTTTCATTAAAAAGTATATCATCAGATCCTGCGTTAAAAGTATTGCAGTTAGAAATTTTGAATTTTTATTTTAATGCAACTTGAAATTATTAGTGAGATTTGGCAATCCTGGGGTCGTAGAGAAGGAGGGGACGATTGGATTTTTAAGTCTGCAGGAGAGGGGAGAAACGATGCTGTTTGAAACCATACTGAACTTTAAGGTGGAACACTCTATAGCTAGATAGTTGACAGTGCTGTTGTGGCAGTGGTAGTTACTACCGTAATTCTACCGTCGTGAAACTCTTCACAATGCTGTGACAGTGTTAAGTTGTGGTTTGCCGGAAGTATGTCCGAAATGTCAAAGTCGAAAACTGTTTTTGATGTTCTAACATTTTTAGAACATTAACTCTTTTTCGTGTTTGTGGGATAAAAGCTGCACAGATTTTTAAAAATAAGTTTTATTAAGTAAATTCTGGACTTATCAAAATCCTTCCCAGATGTCCCCAGATGCTCTTAAAAAGAGGACTTGCCCAGGAAAAACCGGATGTCTGGTAACCCTACTTGCAACAAACTCTAGAATTCCATCTTTTCTTGCTTCTTTTATTGCATACAGTTGTATTGCTACTCTTGCGATGACAAGTCTGTTCTGTTCTTGTTCAGAAACCCATTCAGAAACTTTCTTCTCTAAATTTCCCCATTTGCATTTAGATCCACGATTAGCATATTTGTAGGATGGCATCTTCTTCAACTTTTCAATATTTTTCTTCCACATACGGACATGGCTTTCTCCGATGCCAAACTCTCTCGTAGCTTGTACATTGCTTGTTCTTTCTGCAACCACTACAACGTGAAGTTTAACTTTTGCAGTAAACTTTCGGTACTTATTGGGAGACATTGATGAGTAATGAGTAAATGAATTTTTACAAAGAAACGAGAGGAGGGTGCAAACCATCTATGATCATAATTGTGTTACGATTATACTATAGTTAAAGATGTGCTAGTACACAGACAGTTGTTTGGCTCTCAGCTGTTTCTGCAACATAACTTTCTTAACCCGGTATTATCATCTGTTTATTAGACTGCTTTACTTCATTTGAATGAAAAATACTAACAATGGGGCTATATGGACACCATAAAAAAAGAAATTTTGCATGCCCATCTCTCAGACAAGTGTTACCTATAATGTTCTTAAGACGGGTGTTACCAGTACAGGGTTAAAACATTTCTGACTAGTGAGCTCTGAACTGTGATAATTACATTTATTCACTCATTTTCCCTTCGTTATTACATAAATATAGGTAATTAAAAGTTAGTTATTCAATTAGAAGTACAGTTACATATTTAAAAGCTTTCCTTTAACTTTCATGAAGATAGAAATTGTATGGAAATGAACTAAAGAAAACGCATTATATTTTAAAAGGAACTGAAGGCCGCGCTACAGGAACTAAAAAATTCCAACTCGCACATTACACGACACATAGGATAAAAGCAAGATTTTCAGGCAAAAAATAAGGGATCGTATATTACGCGGGATCACACAATATGCGAGCGTATACGGTAAATAAGTCAGAATGCTCTCTATGAAGTAAAGCAGTGTTTCCCAACCTGGGTGCCGCGGAACCTTGGGGTGCCGTGAAGCGTTCTGAAGGGTGCCGCAAAAAATATTCTGTTTTCCCATTTTTAGCCTCATTTTGCATCGTCGACTTTCAAAAATGCAAATCAGAGTTAAGTCGACCTTCATTTCGTCGCAGAGACACTTCGAAATGAAAGGAGAGATGGAGTTCGGGGTTAGGGGTTCAACTTCACGACGATTATTACTGATGGTGGATAGGGAGGGGTGCCGCCAAATTCTGAAAAGTCACTTAACGGTGCCGCGACTCTAAAAAGGTTGGGAAACACTGAAGTAAAGAGTCTCGATATTACATTTTCTCTTTGGTCAGCATATTTCTTCTTTGTTTACAAATGCAGGAGCCTTTAGAATCTTAGAAGAATATTGCCTGCACTAAGTTCAGAACTTTCAGTCGTGTACAATGAAGTCTTCACGAAATAGCCTGTATTTTGTGCAGGAAACACATCTAATTTGTGAAACTTGCACAGAACAAATCTTATCGCATCATCAGCTAAAACATTGTGAGTGACTCGCATTTAGGTGTATTTGCTAACACTGTATCTATGGCAACGACAAATTTTGAATCTCAGCGAATGGCTCTTAGTTCAGATTTTTACATGTATTCGGTGGTTTTTGATCGTTGGTGCCGTTATAAAGAAGGTACCACTGCAATCTTTTGTTGGTGTTTACTGTATGTTGGACATGTTTCTGTGGAATAGATCAACAAATAAATGTTCGTTCTTTACATTTCAATAAAAAATAATTATCTCTTGTGCAGTAAACATTTAAAAACAGTAAACGTACTTCAATTTTTTCACGTATGAGAATCTCTGGGTTAAATTAGGAAATCTCCATGTCAGGTTAGGAAATCTCCGGGTCATTGGCGAATATGAGGTGGCAACGATTTTAGTGAGACAGTACTGACTTTTAAACAATTTTTTGCTCTTGTCCCGCTTCATTCCCAAATTGTCCTGACTTTCTCGTTCGACGTTAATTAGAAAATGTTTTATTGAAAATTCATTTTTATGTGTATTGATATGTACTTTATTCACAGAAATAGGTTATATTTTGATTTTCTGTCTATGACTGCAGCAAACCCTAATTTTCGATGCATGAACTCCAACTGATATGTTATATCAGGGCTGCTACAGATATGAAAACCGGGAAAAGTCAGGGAAAATGCAAAAATAATCTGGAATTTTTCATAGCCACTAGCTCGACCCTAAAATGACTTAATTAAAAAAAATACAAAACTCCGTATTGATTTATTTTTATTGTAAGTTCGAAACAAACTTGGGCGAAGCCGGTTAGTACAGCTAGTAGCAAATATTGAAGGATTTTTGCCTTGTATGTATTTGAAAATCGCTTCCTTTGAATATCACCTTTTTCTCTCTCCCTCCCTCGAGAAGTTTTTTGGTTTTCCCTGGAGGCTTGAGTTTATGTAAACATGTTCTTGAAAGAAACAACCTACGTCAATTCTTACATATTTGTTAAGTGGACCTGACATAAGCTGGAAGCAGGGGATATCCCTGTAAGAAAGGTTTGACGAACCTTTGCATCTCTCCGTCTCGTGTTATGGATCAGTCATCGTTAATATTATTTCAAAAGAGCAGGTTGGCTGTTCTTATGTGTCGGGATTTAATGGGAAAAGCCCGACTGCAGAACAAGTAGCTAATCAGTAGTCAGGTGTTCAGTAAAGAATTTAGAGTAAAAGCTGGTGAGACCGCGGATGTCTCTTTTGGCGGTATTAGGAAGATACTGTAGTAGTTAATAAGTAAGTACATTCCTGAGATCATTAACGATTGTCAGCTATGAGCGTTTGCAGTTTATAAATGATTGTACAATTATTTGGAACATTTCAATGGTGATAATTTATTGCAAACAGCAAATTAGAACTTCAAAGCAAACAATTAATGAAACAAAACAAAAATCACTAAAATAGTTTAAAATGACTTCCTTCAGCATCAATACATAACGCACCAGCTCCAAATAGTTGTACAATCATTTATAAACTTCAAAAACTTGTAGTTGGACAACCGTTGCGAATTGGACACATGTTTATATTACATTTTCTATTTAAAATGACCTCAAGAATGTTAAATTTGTCCAGAAAGTCGTGAAACACCCTGTATAAAAAACTATAATAGACATAAAATGAACAAATGCTATCAATAAACTAAAAATTTGAAAATACCTACATTGGTTAGATAGCACTTACATAGTTACTTTGAATTTTTTAAATTATGATATAGGATAACCATGCAATAGTTTCAAATAAATTATAAAACTTTGATGTTAATATCCACTGTTAATATTACCCTCAGTCAATTTTTACGGTTCACTTTTATTTTTGCTACTTTAGCCTGGGACTGGCCAACCTCATCCTCTAGCTACCAGTGTATTCGGAACTCATGGTCTGAAGAAGTACTGGCAGTCCCCGCTTATACGTCAGGTTACGTATCTGAAAACTGCGATGAAAAGCAGATTGACGAAAAGCAGATCACTCTTTTCCATAGACACAACGTTAAATGAGGGATAAAGTTCAATGTTTCTGGGGTAACGATGTGAAATATTTCCATTTAAAAATATACCATGAAATTATAATTGTAATTTTCCACTTAAAACTTTTAATAATTTGAAAATATGCATATCGATGCAATGCATCATAATCACACATAAAAAGCAAATTACACATTTTTTATGACATCGTCATCACATCTTTTCCCTCCACTTGTAGGACCATTCAGTTTGATCTATGTACGTTGCATCATCGCTATCACACTGCTTGATGCATGCCCCATTTTTTTAAATGAGGATTTTAGTACCTGACCAAGAACACTAGAGTCAAAGATTGCCGGAAATACGCATTTAAAATACTATTGCAGTTTAAGTTAGGATTTTAAAAACTGACAGGATAAACTTCCAGAGATAGGCGAACACTAAATTTTCACTAAAAAGTTCATAATTTGGCTGCTAGACGCTAGATGGTGTCACCACAAATTTGTCCGATAGATAAATTGGAATGACGAAATCTCAAACAATTGAGTAATTTGGGCATACAAGTAAACAGATCCCAGGGATGGAACAATGAAACAATGTTTTCATTTAGGCACTTTCATTTGAATAGTAACAAAAAAAATCGGAATGACGAAAAACATTATTGTGACGAATAAGCAGATCACAAGGACGGAAGAATGAATCAGTGGTGTCATATTGCACCTGACATATGACGAAAAGCTGACTGACGAAAAACGGGAACTGCCTGTATATCATAAAAGATGAGATCACCACTGCTGAAATCTTATGATGCTTGCATAGTGTTGTGAGCCATGTATCAATTTCTTCCGCTGGTAGGGCCGTGGAAATCTTTCCAAGAATGTTTCCAGATAGCAATATCGCAAAATGTATGAAATTGGCTAGGGCCAAAATAGCCTATACTATTGTTTGGATTGGCCCCTTACTTCCATGATGGCATGCTGTTGAATGAGGTCATTGAGAGTGGATGTTTTGTAGCCTATTTTGACAAAAGACTCAACAAATTGGCCCAGTTACAACAAATGGACATAGCTATCCGCTTCTGGAGTAAAGTACATAATGAAGTATGTACACGCTACTTCAGCTCAGGATTTTTAAGTCACGCTACAGCTCTGAATTAGTTGGAAGCATTCTTAAAGCAGCTTTCCTGCCTTAACCTGAAATGCCTACTTCAGATCTCCATGGATGGACCTAATGTAAATTTTAAATTCATCAACGAGCTGGAGGCTCATCTCTGCCTGAGACATGATGATGATCCTACCCTGCTGTCAATGGGTTCTTGCGGTCTTCATGTAATGAACAATGCATTTAAAAGGGGGGCAAATGCTACTGGATGGAATGTTGTTACATTTTTAAGATCCATTTACAATGTATTCAAAGATGTGCTGGCATGCAGAGATGATTATAAGCTCCATTCAGGCTCTTTTCAATTGCCCCAAAAGTTCTGTGCTGTGAGGTGGCTAAATAATGCTCATGTTGCTGAACGAGCTGTTAAAATTTTGCCAAATTTGAAGCAATTTGTGGAAGGCTGCAGAAAAGATGGCAAATCAATAAAGTCACACAGTTATAAAATCCTTACTGAAGGTGTGAATGATAGGCTCATAGAACCTAAGCTGGCATTTTTTGCTCATGTTGCTGCTATTGTGGAGCCTTTCCTCACTGAATTCCAAAGCAATGCTCCCCTCGCAACCATTTTGTATAGAGATCTCACAACGGTTATGACAGAAATAATGACAATGTTTGTGAAAAAGGAGGTATTGGAATCAGTCCAAAGTGTTGACAAAATTGATCTAGAAAAAACTGAAAACTTTGTATTGCCAAAGCATGTCAAATTGGGATATTCTGTGAGGTCTGAGGTAAGGAAAACTCACTCTCACAGATCCTGAAGTAGCAAAGTTTAAAAACTACTGCAGGTTGATTCTCCAAACACTGTGCCTGAAACTCCTTGAGAATTACCCACTCAAGTACAAGCTCTGCAAGGCCATTACATTTTGTGAACCTTCTCTCCTTGTGAAATTTAAAGCTGCATGTATCAAGCGCTTTGGAATGACATTTAATATTTTCCAGGACAAAAAGTGGCTCACAGGTAATGAGTGTGATAAAATTAAAAGAGAATTCAAGCTTATATTTATCAAGTCAGTTGTTCAGGAGTTAATGAAGGAATACAAGAGGAACAATCAACGACTTGATCATTTTTGGAGGTCACTTCTGAGCAACAATGAAGCCTCGGTATTGCTGGTCAATTTTATGAAGAATGTGCTCATCATCAGCCATGGTAATGCATTTGTTGAGAGGGGCTTCTCCATAAACAAAGAAGTTATTGTCGAAAATCAGTTGCCAAAGTCGCTCATTGCCCAGCGACAAATCTATGTTGGTGTTCAGGCAGCAGAAGGCCTGAACAACATAACAGTTACAAAGAAAATGATTTCAAGAGCTAGAATTGCCAGAGCACTATACTCATATGCTCTTGAGGAACAGAAGAAGAATGATGAGGAGAAGGAACAGAGAGGCTTGGTGAAGAAGAGACTATGTGAACACATAAAAGATCTTAAGACCAAGAAAATGAAAATTCTGCTTGAAAAGCAAAAGGAAACTGCTGTTATTGAAGAAGAGATATGTCGACTTACTGATGACCCATCAGTCTGAATTGATGAACAATTTTTTATATATTGTGCTAGTCAGCCAACTATGTTTAGTTCGTGAATTTATTTTACCTTTTTAGTTATTGTTGTTATTGCAGACAGCAATAATTACATTATAAATAAGACTTGTCCCAATGTGAATTACATATCACATAACATTATGCTTGCTTGTCAGCAAACAGTATTATTTTATGTTTGTTTTTAAGTGTTCTTATAACATATTTTCTTTTATCTTTTAATTATTGCTGTAAAGGCAGGCAAAAGTTGTGCAATGTAAGTGAAAGTAACAAATAATTATAAGACATTCCTATGTGAATTACATTTACTTGCTAGTCAGCAAACAGTATTTAATTCATTCTTGTTTTTAAGTGTCCTTATAATCATATTTTTTTGCCTAATTAATTATTGCTATTTTTACAGGCAGAAAAAAGTCATGCAATATAAGTGATAGTAACAGTTAATCGTACGACTTGTTCCTTTATGAAAAATATAACATTATGCTTGCTTATTAGCTTAGTCTAGACCCGTATTCATGTAATTTAGATCCCAAATTTGGTGACGTTTGGTGATTTTTTAAATGTAAAATGGCAATCATGTAGAGCACACAAATGTAACATGTACCTAATATTTTATTAAACACAAAATACTCTATACAAGTGTTATAGCACATTACAATTTTGCTCTAGTTGGTTGCCATTTTGCGACATTAAGAAACTCGTCAAAAATCATCTGAATCTGTACTCTCATAAACATGAATGTAAAAGTGTGCAATACCTCAAGCATTTATTTTGTTGTGATTATTTTATGTGATCTTGATACTTTATCCATCATGTGCAATCAATAAATGTTTTTATGCACATAACAGCCTTCTAATTTATCCCTACATTACTCATAAATTCTTCTGGGCATCTGAATTTTTCAGAGGTAAATAATTAGGGACATCCTTGAAAAAGTCAGGGAAAATCAAGTAAATGAGACTGGAAAACAGGGAAAAGTCAGGGAATTTTCAAATTCTATGTTTGTAACAACCCTGTATATGCAGATGGTATTATGAAAGTAAAGCCATATACCACTTTCAGTATAACAACATTTTACATAGATTAAGACAATAAGCAAGTACAATTTTGACAATATGAGACGGTGTCTTGTCTCATGTTCAAAAGCCAGTTAATATTACATAAAGTATAGTTACAATATACCCTTTAGTCTGCTTTGCAACTAAGATATGAACCTTACCCACATAATTGTGATGCGCTTTGTGATGAATTTGTGGTTTTGAGAGAGGTAAGAGAGTATTTAGTAAGTCTAAATCTACCAGTGGATAAAATGTGGGTGGAATTTTTTAAAAAGTCAGATTCTACTGAGATTATAAAAATTATACAATTTATCTTATCAGCACCAGTAAGCAATGCAAATGCTGAAAGAGTTTTTTCACTTCTGAAAATCTTATGGACAGATGAATGAAACAGATTTAAAATAGAGTCTATAAAAGCAGAGCTTCAGATAAAATTTAATTTAAAGAAAATTTGTCTACAGTTTTTTGAATTTGTACAAAAAGAACCTGAACTTTTAGAATATGCAAAATCAAACCAAAAATATAAATTTAAGCTTTCAATTACAGTAGTAATTGAAAGCTGATTTTCTGTTGATAAGCATAGAATATGTTAATCAGTGACTTTATGAGATTCCTCATCTGTGGCAATACTTTGTAAATGAAATATTATTATTTAAAATAAATATTATTGTTGTGGTTGTTTAAGCCTAAAATTAATGTAATTATATTGCTAATATTTGTGAGAATTGTTATTTTGAAGATTCATTTATTGTAAATGCTTATTAAAGATCAATTTAAATAATAAATAAAGCTTACCACCTTTTTCTAATCCCAAGGCCCCTAAAAAAAGGTCGTCTGGCCGGCCGTGTCCATTTCTAAAAGTTGGCAACCCTAGCTATTGTAAATGTTGTATTGTGTCAATGTCTTATAATGAGGGTCATCACTACTTCCAAGAAACTTGGGTTATAAAACAGAAGCATTCAACTTATAAATGTGAAGAGATCTTGGTTATATTTCATTCTAATCAAATTTGTTTACATGTTTATTCTTATATTAATATCCTTTGGTTCAGATGGAACTTCAGGAAACTGAATGTCATGCAGGGACTGAGAAACCCTTGGCAGAAGATACCTGGTATTTGTTAAGAAGTATGCTTGCTGTTTCATGGGTTGGGTCCCATACTTGTGGAAGAGAATCAAAGTGCTGTCCTGGATTGGCCACTGCTGAGATACCCTCTCCAAACATCCAGCAAATGTCTCAGGTAGAATATAAGGAGTTGTTTTTTTAATGATATGAATAAGTCCATGAAAGTTCTATACTACTCATACATTATAGCAGTTATTACTTTCTCCATAAGTAGTAATGGGAAAGTATTGTGATCACGAAAAAAATCGACTTCGAGATTTCAACAGAAATAAACGTTTTGAGGTCCCTAGAACATGTTTAGACTATTTTCGGAATGATGTCTGTGTGTGTGTGTGCATGTGTATGTGATTGTGGATGCTCTTAACTCAAAAAGTACTTGCCATATCGTAACCAAACTTTATATATAACACTTGAGCATGAGCACAAAGAACTGATTGGATTTTGGACAATACCGGTTAACCGGAAGTCGAGGTTTATTCGAAACCCGATTCGGTTTTTGCGATATTTATCCATTAAAACATCATTATTGTATATACAATTCTATACAAATGTTATAGAGAATGTAATTTCCTACAACGTTCATTTGAAACAATTTTCCATAGCAGTTATTGTTTAGGAATTATTTATAAATAATCGGTTTTTTCGGTTACCATCAAATATTACAAAATCATGGGCAGATATTCTCTTCGTATTGTTTTTTTTTGTAAATATGCTAGAAGTGTATATTAGTACAAAAATGAAAATAAAAGCCTCATAAATGTAAACCAATAATCTTTAGATGAAATTGCTGTGCCTAGGGTGATTAAGCAGTGTGTTATGCTGCCCATAAATTATATGCCTATTATGATTTTTATGACAGTTGACTGAGAATCTGGGAAGTGGTTGACAAAGTTAATATTTTATACAGTATTTTTGTACAAATAAATTGTTTCACCTCATCTTTTTTATTCAGTTATTAAATGTTTGCTATCAGGCTTTGAAGATCCCATGGCTCATATTGCAGGCTCCCATGAGTGGCAATTCTGGTGTAAAGTTAGCAGCATCATTAAGAGCTGATGATGGTGCTAATGGAGACTGCATCCTATGTGAATCCATTGTGGTCTGGCATCAGCTGGCTTTACAACTAGTTCGGCTTTTGACTCCAGAGTTACCTGCTCATCTCCCTGATGTAAGATATGACGTATTGTTAATGTTGTCAGTTATTGCAGATAGACATTTTACTTAATCATCAATATACAGTAAATGCACATTCTACTAGCACCCGATCTACCAACAAACTCACTTTAACAGGATCTTCGGTATTGAAATGTTCCGCATACAGCTACTATATGTCAATATAAGTGTGATTGATATTGCACATGGCTAAACTCATATTACATGTAGTAATGGACCATTTCTTTTTACGTACGATAGTTAATCGGTAGTAGACAAAAACGGTTGAGTTTTAGACAAAATTTCCCGTTCATTTTGTTGATGGTGAAGGGAAATGCATGTAACAATCAAATACTACCACGCAGTTTTTCTGGTAAGATTCACATTTTATTTTGAATTTACCTCTCATTTAATTAAATACTGCATGGGAGATTAACATGTTGTGTGCTCGTGACGTAACATCTACGTCATGGTAGTTCCTACCAAGTGACTTGCAACGTAACATCTACATCATGGGTCCTTAAAATGTTTGAAGGGTCAGGTGTAGACTAGCAGCTCCGAACGCCTCTTGCAGTGGTTCAGTCATCAATCTGACCCCTGCCGTCTTGGTGTGAGCGTCATATTGTGTTTCTGTGGCATTTTTATTGTTACGAAATTTTCGCTTTTCAGCCGTGAAAATAGAAATTTCTTATAAGTTCATGTTTTAAGATATTTTTTCTAGCATTTCTTACATTTCCTATCATTTTTAAATATAATTATGACTTCCAATTATTGTTTCGTTTTGCTTATTACTGATCGAATGTAATATTACTGTTAATTTTCCCGAGTGAATTGCAGGGTAGCATGCCCTGAAATCATTGCCTGTGACTGATGATGTTGACATTGCATAATTATTTAATACACAAATATTTTACTTTTTATCATTATATTTATCTTATTTTGTTAATGAAATACACATATGAAGTCATACAAAGCTTCAAATTTTCAAAATCATCTCAGTCACTGGAGTGTTTCCTCAAAATATCGGCAGTGCGCTACGTGTTAAAGGAGATTTTTGAAAATTGTGATACTGGTGTGAAGTTGTTTAAAAATTCATTTATTTGATTTTTATGAAATTTTTTGAGGATTTCCATAAAACATGACATAAAAAACATAATCTAAGCTATCATATCTCACTAAAACTCTTGGCTGGAGAGAAGAGATAGCACACTGATTGCTTATCTATTCAGTGCGCACCCATGCTTTCATATAACACCACCACATGCTTATGTTTCTCTTCCATTTTCACCATTATAAGGTAGTATAAGTCAATAATGTCTTTACCAAGGTAATCTTAAAGAAGTATAGCATAAACACTGTCTAAATTTCTGACTGTACACTGAAATTGCTCCGTGGAGAATGGGGACTTCTCCAGCGCAACATACTTGAACTTTAATTTGTCAACCTGCATGATGTAGATAAAAAAATTGATGATAAATTATTGCTATTTCAGCATTTTTCAAATGTGATGAATCTTTTGACGAATGCTTTATTTGATGATAGGATGACATATTAATAATAAATTATATCAAATTCTAATTGCACAGATTTTTTTTTACTTCTTGAAAACCCCTAGCAGTAAAATTTCTCACAATTTAATTTTTAATAATAATAATTACTTTAAATAACAGTCGGTGGAGACTATGGTGGAAGTAATGTTAAAACAAAATTACCGTATATACCCGAATATAAGACAACTCTGATTATAAGATGACCCCCCATTTTTAACTCCTAATGAAAGGAAAAAATTTATTATGCACACAATGACAGAGGTTTATTATACCATTGAGTAATGAACATTGAACCAATTGAAATAAGCAATTTTGATTGCAATTTTCAATTGAATATTTTGGGACAAATATTTGGCACAAATGTTATTAACTGGTCCTCTAAATTTTTGACGTTCTTCCTTAGGCCCATGAAATGCTTTCCGATTTGAACTTGCACACTTTAGCATTTCCTGCGATTTTTTCTACCACCGCACATTTGCCTCGGTGACACCAAACCTTGCTGCTGCACAATTGTTAGTTTCATCAGCATATTTCGCCACTAAAAGTTTAAAATTTGCATCATAACTATTATGCAATGATTTCGATATTTGTGAAGATGTAGAACCTCTCTTCTCAACGTGGTCACCCATATTTTTACGTAAAACTGGATAGTTAACAATCACGAAGACTTTAATTCACATGGAATTTACTACAGTCATAGATGGTTCACTTTGTCTGCGATCAACACACTATGATATCGTGACAGGATCAAATTACATATGTTGGTGCAAAATCTTTCGCCCGTTCAACCTACTACTACTACAGACTTTCCTCGACTTTGTTACATCAGCTGACCAACAAACATTTCGAGCTATCGCATAGTGGTGCTATCTGTCAGCCAAGCCAACACTTTTAATAAATTACCAAATGAAACAAAATGCATAAATATAATAAAATTCAAAAGAGTATTTGTATTCGAATACATTTGAATCGATTAATTTTCTACTACTACTTTTAATAATCGATTGTTTTGAATGATTTTAAGAATCGAATACAGGCAGACCTTATCTTTCGCAGGGGTTACATTCCTGAAAACACAGCGAAAGACAAAATCGTGAAAGAGAAGTAATTAAGGCAATGGGAAATACAGGGTTTGGTTCCCATCCCATCATCATTTGTCCTCTGTATTGGTGACCACAGAAAAATAGAGAAAGAGATGGAAAAATTAACTTTAATCAAAGTGAGACTTAAACAAATTAAAAGAAGACGAAAAAAGTATCAGAAAATAAAATCTTATTTAAGTTCCGTAATAGAATCGAGAAAAAAAAGGAACGGAGGTTGCCTACCTTGCAGGGGCTAATTCCCTAAATACGACAGACTGTGTCTTTCTCGTGGGTTGCATTCCTGAAAAACTCTGCGAAACTCCACCAATAATAAATGATGTGCAAAACGCAAAGCTTAAGTGTTTGAACTATGTCAAACCTGAGCAAATAACCCAATGATCCTGAATCGGAAGGGTCA